>CM057451.1:473531250-478460000 GCA_016271365.2 Neoceratodus forsteri
AGGAAGAGCTAGACGACTCACAGAAGGGGTGTGGAGAGACATAGTGTAAACTAATACTTGTGTCTGAACTGTTTGATATATTCCATCTTGGGACTCTAGAAAGACACAGCTCTCTGCTATAACTCCACTTACAGAGGTAATACATTAGATCTAACTGTATGTTGTTAGGAGTTTGTTCTGAAGTTTTCCTTGTTTTTCTTTTATGTGATTGTGAGCTTTTTGATATACTGTTCTGTGTCTACATTTTTCATATTTTTATCATCTTTTAGTAAAGAATCTTTTATTTGAAAGACTGCCTGGGTGTCTCTCAGTTCTTTTTGCATGTGACGTATAGGAGACTAAGTCTGACAAAACTGTTCAAAAGCTTGATGGTGTTACTAAGCTTGGAAAAAGGTAACAATATACCCAAGGTCTCTTATAGAGTTTTAAGGGTTAATTTTGGAAGCCTGGCTGGGTGCCCCTGGTGAAAGATTGTACCGCAATCCCCCGAAGAGGGTACATATCTAAGCATGTTCATTGGGTATGCTAGCATAAGGTTCGCAGTTTGAATCCCCCCAGAACTTGGGACTAAAGGTGATTTGGACCCAAAAGCAGACAGAAGGGTTACCCTGTCTGCTACCTGTTCACACTATTGCACTCAGAGGTTGGCACTGTGAGAGCAGAGGACCTGACCTGCTGAGCGTGTCGGTGACAATAACAACAACAAAAATGGAAAGGGACCTGAGGGTAATCATATCAGATTAGCTTAAGTTTGGCTAGCAATGTGAGAAGGCAGTAGGGATACTGGGATTTATAGGTAGAGGAATTACCAGAAGAAAACAGTAAGTCATTATCCCTCTGTACAGACAGTTGGTGAGACCCCATCCGGAGTGCTGCATCCAGTTCTGGAGAACCCATCTCCACAAGGACATAGACAGGATAGAAGCAGTCCAGAGGAGGTCAACTGAAATGGTGCAGGGTCTGCATGAGAAACCATACGAGGAAAGACTAAAGGAGCTTAATATGTATACCCTTCAGGAAAGGAGGGAGAGGGGGGACATGATAGAAACTTTTAAGCACCTCAGTGGAATCAACAAAGTCCAAGAGGGTAGCATCTTTCAGAAAAACAGATGTGCAAGAACAAGGGGACACAATTAGAAGATAGAGGGGGATGGCTCAGGGGCAATTTGAGGAAATATTTTTTTCACAGAGAGGGTGGGGGATGCATAGAACTGCCTTACTGAGGAGGTTATGAGGTCTAAAACTGTGGGACAATTCAAGAATGCATGGGACAGACATAAGGCAATTCTTGTGGGGAGTAGGAAGAAATAGGCTGCTGGTTAACTAGGATCTGCAGCTTTTCCAGTAGGTAGGGAAATGGGCAGACTAGGTGGGTCAAGTGGTCCTTATCTGCCATCAAAGCCTATGTTTCTATGTTTCACTTGTTACCTCTCTTAACTCTGCAAAATCACCATTAAATGAAGTGTAGGGACTTGACAAATGAGGGGGTTATCTTGCCATCAGTGGTCAAGCTAATCCTGTTTTAGCCAAATGACAAGACCAAGAACCCCATTTTGAAATTATGTAATGAAGAAAGAAAGTAAGAAAATAGAATGACTGTAAATGATCTTCAGATTTTGTTGAGCAACATTTGGGGGAGGCGGTACACTGGATTCTGACTCTCCATTAACTACCACCTTTGTGTTCTTCCTCTTAGTCAGTTCTTCACCCCGTCACCATTTTTTTTTCTCCACCTCTAAGTCCCTTATACTTTTGACCAACCTACTATAAGGGATTAAGTCAAAGACACTGCTGAAATCGAAGTGCACTATATCACCTGCCTGTCCCCAATCTGCTGCCCTTGTCATCCAGTCGAAGAAGTCAACAAGATCCAACTGGCACAACCTACCCCTCATGAACCCATGTTGTCTGGGGTCCTTTAGCCCATTTCCTTCCAGGCAGTCTACCAGTTCTTCCCTTAATAGGGACTCCACAATTTTCCCCACTATGGACTTCAAACTGACTGGTCTATAGCTCCCTGGCTCATCCTCCCTTCCATGTTTGTGTACTGGACCATGCCTGCTGTTCTCCAGCCATCCAGGACCACTCCTGTGGCCAACAAACAGTGGAATCTGTCTGTAAGTGGCCTTATATCATCGCTATCATTTCAGAACTGTGAAGTGAATGAAGTCCAGCCATCAAACATCACGGTGGAGCAGTCATTGGCTGGGCCTTTTTCTAAAATGCACTGCCTAAACTGACTTTCTTTAAATATGACCCAATCACCAACCAATATGCAGGTGATTGGTGGGGAGCCTGCTAATGGAGACAGGAATACATCTCCCAAGCATTCAACAAACACAAAATTAGCAGCTCAACCCTTGCTATTCTAAAATGTGGCTGCCTAAATTGGCTTCTTTTAAATGAGATGCGATGCCAAAATTGACTGACTTAAATAAGTCTCACTTCAAGCAGATAGAAAATTGTTATATTTCAAAGATTTGCTATGGGAGAAGGGGGAGTGTGTTCATTGAAATCTGTGTCTATTCCTAGGGGGGAGTGCAAATGCTGAACACACAAGTCCCACAGGCAGCTACTACTGGGAGCTCTGGAGAGGTTGATAGGAGTCTGGTATTTTTTTTTTTTAGATTACAGTTTCTCAGGTGGAAAACTACAGTTCACAGAACTCAGCAAGAAATGAAGGGGCTTTCTAGCACTCCGTAATATATGTACACCATAAGCAAGACAACTGATAAAAAGTAACGTATGCACACACACACACACACACACACACACACACACACACACACACAATGTAGGTGTTTGAAACTTTTTTTTTGCTTTACCATTACAGTCAACTGCATACTCTGTTTACTCCTGGCGGATTACAAAGGTTGAGCATATCAGGCTCTTCTGGAGGGATTATTTTATGATTAGAAACAAACAAAAAAAATAGCACATACGGTTAGGTGTCTGGCAATCCACTGTAACTGAAAAACAGCACACCCACTTACACAATAAGGAACATAAAGGGATTTCTGGCTGTAAAACCATGAATGCAGGAAGCAGGTGTCGTGACACACTCAGCCTCCCCTTAGCATAATTAAGCATATGCGGCAACATTATAGCGTGCCCTCCGCTTTGCTTCCTGTTTCATTGGGCGCTGGAGGAGTTTTTGTAAAAGAAATTACCTGCACAGGGATTATAATTGTAAACTCATTATTGGGCAAGCAATTCTTCCTATTCTGGATTATGGCAATATTGTATTGCCATGCTCTTGAATCGCATCTCCTCCCCTTAAGCATGGTTTATTTTTAATTGCTACTTTTTATATCAAAATCAAACTGGGATGAGCATCATTGCTGTTTATTACATCAGATAAATTAGCTATCACCCACTTCTAGGCACATTTTACATTGGTTATCTGATTTCTCATTTATAAATCGGCCAACAACCAAACACCAACTTATTTATTTGAAAGATTAGTCATTCCTATTCATATATACAGTTTCAGAGATGTGCCGCAGCATGTTTTTTTTTTCTTCCCAAGTTTTCTACATGCTTTGGCAAAGAATGCTTTTCTCATGGTGCCCCTTTTGTTTTGTGGAATAGTTTATTATCTCAGATTAGAAATTGCTCTGCTACTTGCACTTTTAAACATGGCTTAAAAAAACTGTTGCTGCAGGAACAATCTCCTTGCAATTGTTTTACTAGTCGATTTGTGTACTGAGAACTGACTGTTAATGTTTTTAGACTTACATTGTTGTTGGTGGTGGTGTCTATAATCCTGACTTGGGACATTCTGCAAATGAGACATGCTTCTTATGGAATTTATCCTGTACTTCTGAAACTTTTGAATAAAAAAAAAAGATGGCCTCCATCTCAATAAAAAAAAAAGAGGCACAAATCTTGGATCAACAAATTAAACATGTCCTAAGCAATACTTTAAAGAGCAACTATCCAAGTGCTCCCCACCCCTCCCACACCCCCCGAAGCATGAAAAACCCTTACCAGGCTCTAAATGATATGGTGCAAATGTTTATTTTTAAATGTGCCTGATTTAGGAAGGGAAGGAATCATAGTTTGGCTCTGTAGAGCCAAGCTGCTCTGATCCCTTACATTTCCTGGTACCTCCTCTGACAGCAATCCACCCCAGCGCTAGTACATTTTGTGAGGTCACTAAATATTGAGCATGGGTGTGCACTCCATAGACATGAATGGGGCCATTTCTTTAAGGTTAATTTTTCATATTTTTAATGGCTGTTTGGAACAAATCATGGCCACCGCTTAACTAACAAGGTCCTTCTTAGTTAAGCAGTGGCCATGATATGTTCCCAATGGCCACCTAAAGTATGAAACATTAACGTTAAAAAATGGCCCTATTCATGTCTATGGAGCACGCCCCCAAGCTCTCCATATAGTGATCTCACAAAACGTGGTAGTGTGAGGATGAATCAGGAGTGGATCACTGTTAGAGAAGGTACCAGGAAGTGGAAGGGATCAACATGGCTTGGTTCCATAGAACCAAACTACAATCCCTTCCCTTCTTAAATTGGAGCACATATAAAAATAAATATTTGCAGCATATGATTTAGAGCCAGGTAAGGGTTTGTCAAGCTTCTTGGGGAGGGGAGGTTATGTAAAAGAGAAAATTAATTGCTCTTTAAATATACAGATGCCAAGGGGTGAAATCAAAAATAAAACTGAAGCTAAATCACTATCAAACAGAGGTAGGAACATCAGAATAATCCTAGCAAGTGCTGTAAGCAAGCAATTAGACATGATGAGGTATGAGTTATGGCCTGATAAGAGCATGCCCCAGGTGCGTTATGATGCATAAGGCACTTGAGCCAAGCACCTTTAGCACCTGGAAAGTACTCTAATCAGGCCATAACCCACACCTTGGAGTGCCTTACTGTGATTATAAAATGGGCCCCCGAAATCATTATTAAAAAAAAAAGAAGAAAAAAAATATATAAATGCAACCCAAAAAAAGCTTTTGATAGCTGAAATAGTGAAAAAATAGTTCCCCTATTAAATCACTTCCCTACTTTCATAAGTGTTTCAGCCCCCAATCACCACCAACAGGGAGACAGGGTATTTTATGTACCATTAGTTTTTTTTTATTTATATTATATTTTGTGCTTTAACAAACACTAACGGCCTCCTATGTGATTGTCTGCCTTCTCCCTAGTAAAGCACTTTCTTCCCTTCATAAGTGTTTCAGCCCGACACACACACACACACACACACACCCCTACATGGAAACAGGCTATTTCATTTACAATTCATTTTTTTTTCTTTTTAATTGCTCTTGATTGTGTGATTTAACAAAGAGTGACTACTTCTTATGTTATTATGTGTGTGCCATTGGGTTCTTCAGCAGCGAGCATGTCCCTCAGGAGTCACCATAGTAAGCGGATCATGGTTTCCTGTTAATGGTTGTTATAAAATGGGCTAAGAAATCCCAACTCACTGATTGGCTACAACATCATCTGAGCCGTGTCCTTATCAGATGATATTGTAGCCAACCGGCACTACCACCCAGCAACATGCCGCATGACGAGAAAAAATCAGTGAGCTCTGCCAACTGAAAACAATAACGCTGACTGGCAGAGCTCACTGATGCCACAGCGGGAAACGATTCCTCACACCGGCGCACTGAATCGCAGTATCGTAATTACACTAATGTAGCACAGCATAAAACAAAAGAAAGCTACGGAAACAACCAAAACAAGCCACAATCATAAAAAAGGAAGAAAACAAAACCTGTCACTGACGGCAAGCGACGCTATTGGAAACACAAACCGGAAGTGTCATCCTGCTTAAAAGTGAACCACAGAAATCCTTCACAGCACCTCTCGCATCACAGCTTCCACCAATCCACCTATTTTCCACACCAACTAAAAAAAATACTTAGCAGTTTAAACAAAAATTACAGTCCCGAAGTCACAGCGCCATAGACGAAGCATCCACCTCGACGACTGGCACAGCTGCAGATTCCATCACCCCCGCAGCACAAACTCCCACGATCTGTCTCCTGTAAGTTCACGACTACGCTGTTAGTCATATAATTGAAAACAAAGAATTATTCAATCAAAATCCATGTCAAAAATACCTGGACAGCTATAACCCATGATGCGACAGGACCTCTGAAGAATTTCTTTCGTTCCGTTTCAAACAGGATGACACTGCATTTCTTTCGTTCACTTTTAAAGAACCTGACACTACCAATCTATCTCTAAATACCGTCCTTTGCCGTCAGTGACAGGTTTTCTTTTCAAACTATTTTTTAATGATTTGCAAGTATTTTCAGGACCTCTGCACCATTTCTTTCGTTAAACAACATGACCATTTCATTTCTTTCGTTCGTTTTAAACAGGCTGACACTTGCAATGTATGTTTAAAATACCGCCCTTTGCCGTCAGTGACAGGTTTTCTTTAATAGTATTTTTAATGATTTTAAAATATTTTCTTTCTTTCTGTACCTCTACAATTCAATAACAAATAATATATTTAAAAATCTTCAACTACTCATTTAAAACAAGTAAGCATATTACTATCCTAATGGCAATAATACCATGGGAAAAAAGGGACTATTTTTTTCCCTACAATCTCTTCTTCTATTATTTATTAAAATACCAATAAAAAAAACTTTCAAAACTACAAATGTTGATTCACTTTACAGTTGCCCATTTTATAAGTGCAATAACACACTCTGAGGTGTGGGTTACGTGCTGATAAGAGCACGCCTAGGGGCATAAGGCACTCGGCGCAAGCGCCTGGTGCCTTAGCACACCCCTAGGCATGCTCTTATTAGCACCTAACCCACACCTCGTCATGTGTTATTGCTTACTTAAAACACATAATGGAGGAGCGGTGTGCTGCTCTGTTGTGGTTTTAAATAACGGAGGGGCAAGGCTCTGCTTTTAAACATTTCATGGTGGCACCCGTTATGATCCGTTTATCGCAGTTTGCTTTTTCCAGTGAAGCACTACCACTCAGTTTTATTCCATTCATCACAGCTTGGTTTTTTGTCTACAGCACACAGGTCACAGTTTTATTTTAAAATGTTTTATTGGCATTATACAATCAGGCTGTGTACTTCCTAGAGAAAGACAGAGTTTGTCTGTGACTGTGTGTGTGTGGGGGGGAGTGCATGTTTTTCACATCGGACACAAAGCCTTCAAAGAGCACGGTTGTCTCTGTAGTGTGAAAGTGCTCACTGTGGTAGATTTCTGATGGCTGGTGAAGGTGGCACACTGATATCTTTCTGTTGTGGGGCTCAGGTTGCCAGAAGTAGTGCCCATTGAAAGGATACTGTATGTCCTGATAAGGACACAGCTGAAAACTTGTTTCAGCCAATCAGGATTCAGGATTATGTGTGCCCAATTTATAAGCATTCATAAGCACAAAGACCATCTTGAATTAATTAGTAAAGATGGTAGCATAGATATAGGACTGTTACCTACCTCAAAAAGTAAATCTTCGAGAGAACCTCCTCCATTGGGCCACGCCTTTGGAACTATTAAGAAATCAGGATCAAGACCTTCCAAAAAATGTTTGCCTAGCTTGGAGCCACCCACAATGATGTGCAATGTTGGTACCTATAAAACATGAGTGGAACCCTCACTCCTCAGTTTCCCACCAGAGATAGGCTTGGAGGGCCACATACCAAGAGGAACCAGGAGATCATACCAGGACCAGGCACACAAGGAGAGGCTGGGACTGGTGGCAGAAGACATAAAAGCACAAATACCCATACCTTCCGCAAAGGCAGTGGGACAGCCTGACAGTTAATGCATCACACAGGGAAAAGGGGGGGTGGGTGCTCTGAGGCCCAGTGGAGGAGAGTCTCTAAAAGATCTACTGTTACAGGTAGGTAACTGTTCTATCTTCATTGAGGATATCTCCAGCATTAGACCACACTTTTGGAACAATTTATAAGCAGTACAAAAGACAGGGAGGATGGCAAAGGCCATTATGAAATTGGGACAGAAGGTCTTGCAGGACAGCAAGACCAAAGCCAACACATCTGCATGAGATAATGTCCAGACTGTACTGCTTAGTAAAAGTATGGACAATGCTACAAGTGGCAGCAGCACATATGTCAGCAGGAGACACACCCTGGATGCAAGCAACAGAGGCAGCCATACCCTGAGTAGAGTGACCATAAACATCACCAGGAAGTTCCTTGTCGTACTTCCTATAATAAAACGTAATACAGTTAACCAGCCCATTGGACAGGCACTGCTTAGTCACTGGCATGCCCTCTCTCCCAAGGGAGAATGACAGGAACACCTGAGAGGACTTTCTGCAGTCTTTCATGTGCTCCAGATAGAAACACAGTGTTCTATGTACATCACGTGTATGGAGCAATTCCTCACTCTTGTTAGCATGCTCAGGATAACATACAATTTATGTCGATGGTCTGTTTCAATGTGAAGCCATAAACCACCTTAGGCAAAAAAAAAAAATTGGATTAGTATTCAAAACTACCCTATACTCAGGGCCCCGTGTTCACTGCGGCAAACTGGACCTATATTCTGTGGCAGGACCTCATGCCTGCTGCAATCAGGCTATGAACAATTCTGCGCTGTTTCTGTGGCAATTTTGTGATGAGCTTTATATTCTCTGGCAACTCAAATGAGCCCCAAAATCTATTTACCCCGAAAGAATGCTCAGGAAAAGGCAGCCTGAGGCAGATGCACAGACAAGGCAATGCAAAGCAATGCTGGCATCAGGATTTGGACTGGATGTATGGCATGGGGGAATTGAAGGGTTATTTCTGTTTTTTACTGCAGTTGGGGATGGAGCGGCAAGATGGCCAGGATGCTGCTCCGCTCCTTGCCGCTCCTTCATCTGCTTCCCACTTTTGATTATTTATTTGTTTGTTTTATTCAAGTTTTACTCAAGTTCCTATGAATGAAACTTGGGTTATTTTAATCCCTAGTTTTGGGATGAATCCCAGTTTTGTGGTCTGGGAGGCTACAGTAGCAGTTTGCCAATGAAACACTGCTGTCAGTTGACCATTGGTATATGGCGTTTAGCATTCCAATGGACATTAAGTGAATTGATGTGAGAGAACAAAAGAAGTCGAAAGACTCCCTGTTGAAAAAAAGTCAATTCTGCTTTTTAGAGCACTAAGTTAAAAGGCAGAGCATTTGGGCAGAAAGTGTTGAAGGTTTTATAAAGAAACCAACCAAGGTGCTTTAGCCTGAGAGCATCTGGTTACCTGAAGTTTACCTCTTCAGATAGTGTCTATGGGCCGACAGCTATATTGAAATTGTTGGAAAGGCCAAATGGAAGTAAAACAAAATAACTGATAGAACTGGTAGAAGAAACTGAGCAGTAAAAGAAGGATGCTAAAACCTTGGTGTTTTATGTGCCAATATGCTTGTTTAAGCCTTTTTACAGGTATGATATTGCTGCCAAAGGGTTGGGGATTTCAGTGCTTTTCCTTTAACAAAATTGAATTTACAGCGCTTATCAGGAGTGCTCTTTTTGCTTTATTTTATCAGTGTAACTGCAGCTAAGAGTAGGGGTGCCAGATCATATGGAGGAAGATTTGTGGCCAAGATTTGTGGCCAATTCCAGTCGAATACAAGAATTAAATTGGCTTACTGGATCCTTGGATCCTCAGATGAAGCAAAGAAGAATAAAAGTTTGTAAAAGTTTTTATACAACTTAGGGGTGGTGGTCTCTTCTGGTAAATAAGCAAAAGATGTTATTTTAGTGATGATCGGAAGCCACTTATGGGATATTCCCTCCAAGAGGTACTGTTTTATTTTCTCCTGTAACTGGTGACACTATTTTAGTGACTGCTGGTGATTGTTCTGGGATAAAATCCTTAAAGTGGAGCTATTCGGTATTCTTTTTCCTCCTGGAGCCTGAACTCCTGCAAAGGCTAATATAAACAGCTTTAAATATGTGACCTATAGGAACCCATTCCATTCTCTTGAATGGGCTAGTATTTGTGAATTTTAGTTCCATAAAATGCAATTAAATAACTGTGGAACTACTTAAATAGGTGCAACCCCAGGAGATTGATAAAGAGGGGATGAGTATTGAAAAAATGTTGGAGGCTATTGCCAAGATGCTTGGGAATAGGCAACTTTGGGACTCTCTTTTTAAGGAAGAACGTCAATGGAATACCCCTCTGAGTTTAGCAGGCTCCTTAATTATGGGGAAATTATTAATGCCCCAGTCGACTTGACATAATAAAGTTGCAGAGTTTGAAAGGAGTTGGTGTCTCTTCCAGGACTTCTATTTTAGAGAAGCCTAGATTCCCCTTGGGACTTCCAATTATATTTAACTTTGTTTTCTAACTTTTAATTATGTATAGTATATAAGGAGGGAATTTGAATGTCTTTACCACCTTTCCTGAGCTTGTTTAGTTTATAAATTAACAATAGTTTGAATATGGACTCCAGTTTACAAAAGGAGCATTTTTATCACAGATGTTATGGACTCCTGAGGTAATGGAGCCCTAATACATGCTTCTAAAATGAACGGACTCCTGAGTACAATAGAGCCATATCCTTTGTATAGCTGAAATGAAATGGATATTCTATACTGAGACATAGTAATGTAACATGCTGAATATTTATTGTTTTTATGAACTCTGTGTTCAGTTTATGCAGTATAAGCTATTACTTTAAGTAATAGTCTGTGGACTGTACAAAAAGTTTATGTGTGTGTGTGTTACAATGGCTTACAGCCAAACAAATAAACCATGAACTGAACTACTGCAGTCTGTTTTATTGTCCCATGGCTCCCTCCCACCTGGCCAGTTCTGCTTTACCACAGCTGTACTCCTGAGAATTTCTCCCCCTGCCTGCCCAGTTGCTTGAAGACCAGTATTGCCTGGTTGCAAACCATGCTGCTCCAATGACTCCCTCCCACCCACTTGGTTGAAGTCTGGTGGTGATGATTTTTGCTGTAACACTGCTCTAGTTGCTTCCTCCTGCTCACGCAGTTCAACACTATTGTTGGTGTTTGTGTCAGTGTCACTTGGCTTCCACATCTTCTTCTCTCCCTTTCTCAAAGGATTTACTGTGAGGCTAGAGACTAGCTGGACCACTTTACATTAGGCAAAGGTCCAGAAAGCAATCCATTTTTTGTCTTCAATAATTACTAATACTTTTTCATTCCACAGTTCTGCAATTGGAAAACAGAACCCCTATTCCTTCTCATGAAATAGACTTCTTGAAGTTCCCTCAGTGTTTGTAGAAGGCCATAATGGTCATAAGTTTCAGGGCTGAGTGCCAGTGGCTTGTAAAGGAGTGGCTCCACTGACTACTGCAACCCTGGGGGATAGATGTATAATGGAGCTGCCAACAACTCACACTAATACCTTTTTAAGCTTGCTTACAATCATTTTAGCCTTTTAATTGGGGTTTTCAGTGGTGATGGCCATTTTTACTGCACCAAAAAATGCTGTTTCTGTGGCAGAGGTGTGTTTCTGTGGCAGAACCATGTTTTTGCAGCAATTGCTGCAACCATAGAATCACAGAAAACCGAAGGCCCTGCCTATACTTATGGAAAATCAGGTAGGGTGTACACTCGTAAGAGCCTGAAGTTCAGAAATCCTTTGCACCAAGGTAATAGCAACCAGAAAAAAACTTTCCAGGAAAGGAGCATAGTTCGCATGTTGCAGCAGGATCATAAGGAGTCAAAGACAATTTCTCAAGTATGAAATGAAGGTCTCAGAGCAGAACTGGCTTACCAATCAGGGGACACATGGGTAGAATGTTTTTCAAGAAGGTACAGAATGCTTCAAGTTGTGCCACCATGCATCCATCAGTAGTGGCATGGAAAGCTGATATGGCAGCCAAGCGCACCCTAATAGAGGAGTACTCAGGAGTCTGATGAACACAGGAGGTAGGCAAATACAGTATTAACAGCACACGTAAAAGGGTCCTCCAAACAGGAAGCACACCAAATGGAAAAACGTTTCCATTTCAGAGAATACATGCATCTAGTGGAGGGTTTCCTAGCCACTAGCAAGACATTAGCCACCTGGGGAGAAACACCCAAGACTTGCAATGGCTATGTCCTCAGAAGCCATGTGAGCAGGTGGAGGGACCTAAGATACGGGTGGATCAGGGACCTCTTGTTCTGGGACAGTAGACCCCGACACAGGGGTAACTGAACTGAAGGTTCCACAAACAGATGCTGCAGGAATGGAAACCATATCTGGTGAGGCCAAAAGGGGGCAACCAGTATGAGGTTGGTCCATTCTTTCATTCATTCATTCAACTTTATTTATATAGCGCAATTCTCACTGTTATTCAAAGCGCATTACATCAAATATAAAAACATTTAAAATACAATACATATACAGCACAACATATAGATAAATCCTTATTAGTAAACAGTAGACATATTAATCCAATTCTGATAAAGTGTGTCTAAAAAGGTGGGTTTTCAGCTCCCATTTGAATTGATTAACAGTCAAACTTTCTCGGATGTAAAGAGGTAGAGAGTTCCATAGGATTGGAGCTGTGTATGCAAAAGTGTGGGCACCAGATGTTTGTAAAAGGACCCTAGGAACCTCCAGCAATCCTTCATCAGTGGAGCAGAGAGGGCAGGAGGGGTGGTAAGGACGCAGGAGGTCTTGCAGGTAGCCAGGTCACTGCCTGTGTCGCGTCTTATAGGTCGACAAACCGACATTTATTTATTTATTTATGATCACATAGGAATTACAACCCTTTGAGTCATAGACTCGTTTCCAAAGGCTCCACTTCATGTACAGAGTAGAGAGACCTTGAAGGAGATATGCCACCTAACCAGCAGCCATTGCATATAGCAGAGCACAGATGCAATAAGATACAACCTAGATAGACCAGTCATCAACCTGGCCACCACATGCTGCACTAGCTGAAGGAGGCGGATATCTACCCCAGAGTTTTAAATAATTGATTATCAGTTTTTTTTTCTTGGGGCAATACTAACTGTACAGAAAGCATTTATATAGGTTTTCTAGAAGTGTTATGTTTGTTATACACAGTGAGGCAAGTGCTATGCATTTTCACAATATTTTAGAACTTTTATGAGCAAAACACTAATCAATTTTTAGAGTTAAATAAAATCCTGCTACCCCCAACAGCCCTAGGTATAGGGCATTGCAGTAATTAAGGTGAAAGGTCACAAAGGCATAGACTAGTGCTGACAGATGATGATCACTGGGGAAAACCAGGTGCTTAATCCTAGCGATGTTCCTCAGATGGTGAAAAGAGGTTTGGACCACGACTGACACCTGCCACTTAAACATCAAGCCGCAGTCCAAAACAATGGCAAGATTCTTCACCTGATCCGAGGTGAGCAACTGGGAGTCCCCAAGCCATAGCCCAGAGACCTGACCAGATTGCCCCCTCACTCACCCACCCACCCCGGCAACCAGGTTCCAGCACCAATACTTCAGTCTTGTCTGGATTCAACTTCAACCAGTTGGCCTTCATCCTGCCTTGAATCTCAGCAAGGCAGCAGTTGAATACCAAGACCAGTTCCTGCTTTTCGTGTGCAAAAGACAGGTATAGCCGAGTATCATCTGCATAGCAGTGAAAACTCATCCCATTCCATCTTATAATGTTCCCCAGTGGTAGCATATACACTGTGAACAATATAGGGGACAGAACAGAGACCTGCGATACCTCATATGGCAGGGGCAGAGGTGCTGAAGAAAAAATCCCCGACACCACCCTCTGTGACCTGCCAGTGAGGAAAGATTTAAACCAGTTGTGAACTGTCCCAGCCAGTCCACAGCAAACCTGCAGGTGCTCCATCAGCACCCCATGTTCCAGTGTCAAATGCCACCGACAGATTGAAGAGAATCAAAACTGTACGTCTTCCCCGATCCCTCGCCTCTAGATCATTCAGCACCCAAACAAGGGCAATCATGGTACTATGTCTTTTCCAGAAACCAGACTAAAGAGGATCATAGATGCTGTGAGCTGTTAAATGGGTCCCCAGTTGAGCGGCCACCATCTGCTCAATAACCTTACCCACAAAGAGTAGGTTAGAGACAGGTTTGTAGTTTGCCAGGCAGTCCAGATCCAGTAAAAGTTTTTTTCAGGAGACAACCACCTCCTTCAGGGGTCCCAGAAAGACCCCTGTCACTAGAGAGTGCTGAACTATCCTGACTAGGACCAGGCCAATGACATCAATGCACCCCACTAGGAGGCATGTTGGTCCCTGATCCAAACTACAGCAGGTTGGTTGTAACCCCTAGATGTCCTTCACAACATCCACGACAGCCAACTGATCGAAGTCAGACCAGACTGAATGCCTGCGATCTAACATACTAACATATAACATACTAGACACCAGCAGAATAGACCTATTGGTCTATCAAGTCTGCTCGTGCTTCAGCACCCTGATTGAGTACCGTAGCCCTCTATCTGTCTCCTTCCACTGTTAGTCCTGCCCCCCCCCGGGCAAACCAGCCTCTGCTTCACCCCTTGCCTATACCTGTCCCACCCTCTCTTGAATCCCTCCACCACAGCTGCCTGTACCAGCTCCCTGGGCAGTGCAATCCATGGTTTCACCACTCTCTCAGTGAAGTACCTCCTCCTCCTTTCCCCCCTAATCCTACCACCCTCAATCTTCCAACTGGTTGTTGGATCTGATAGTGGCAATCTTATTGGCAAAGAACAGAGCAAACTCATCACATCTTGATTGTGAAAAGGCTCCCACAGACTGAAGACAGGCTGGACTGCACAACCTATCAACAGTGCAGAAGAGCTGTGCTGGTCTGTTAGTTGCCACAGCGATCTCCTTGGATGGGAACTCTGCCTTCTTACAGGAGATTGCTAATTGATAGTCTGTATAATGGACCATCAATATAAGCTTGTCCTCCTCCAGACCAGTCCTCTGCCAATGCCGCTCAAACCTTTGACCTCTCCTCATTTCCCTGACAGTCCCATCAAACCAGGGGGACCTCTGGTGCGAGGTGAGGGGTCAAACATGGACAGGTATGATAGAGTCGAGGGCCTAGGTAATAACGCAGTTATAGGTTAGCACCAATTCCCCCAGCTCCTTGCATGCACTCAAACTTGATAGGTCCAGGACCACCATCAGACCTTGCGGGGGCCACACCCCTCTAAGAGTGGTACTGGACCATCTCTGTAGGGGAAAGTTTATGGGGGGGCCTCAGACAACAAGAACATCACAGTATGGTGGTCCGACCACATGACTGGCTCCACCATAAGGTCAGAGTCCTCCATTCCCAGCAGGAAAATGAGGTCCAACGAATGGCCATTAATATGGGTTGCAGCAGTAACCTGTGTCAGACCCAATGAGCACAATAGTTGGAGGAAGTCTTGCCCAAACTGCAAGAGTTCATCATCAACCCTGGCATTGAAGTCCCCCAGAATAAGCCATCTGGGAGACTCCAACACCAGATCAGCAATGAAGTCTGCAACTTCCTGCAGGAAATCCTTCCCATCCCCTGGAGGTTGGTAGATGAGAAGGATCCTGCAACCTACACCTGCAAACCCTTGAATGGCTACACATTCAAAGGATCTCATTGTTCCCACCGGGAAGGCTGTAAGGTTCAAGTCTGATCTAAAACAGATTGCCACTCCCCCACCCCTACCCCACGATCCACTCTTGGGTGGTGTACCACCAATTACCCAGCTGGAACAGCCAATTCCAACACAGGGCCGGCACTTTCATCCAGCCTGGTCTCGGTGATGCAAGCCAGATCAGATGTTGCAACAAGATCAGCAATAATTGCCGTCTTGTTCTTGATAGATCTGGCATTCTACACCACCTGAGAGGAATAGGCAGATGAGGCAGGTCCAGCAACCTGCCCACTAACTGTGGAGTCCTTGAGTATGGGCACGGGGCTGGAAGGACCCCTTTCCTGGGCTTATTTTGCCTCAGTGCACTTCCTCGTTCCCACCACCACAATCCACCCCTGCCCACTGCATTCCCACCCCCAGACTTCGAGAATCTCCATTTCCTTCCCCTATGTGTAATCTCCAGCACTCTACAGTGCCTATATACTTCAGCTGATAATGGGGGGCACTCAAATGGTCAGAGATCACGAAGCCTAGAGGGGGAGTAATACCTTATCCTGGGAACTGTTAACCGACACATCCTACCACTACTTTACTTTACTATCACAGTTATGAATCAAAACGATAAACTATCATTAAATCAATATTTAAACAATAATTATATACCATTCACTCCCATATATACAACATTCACACTCCCATACACACTAACTCTCACACAACCCCAAAAACCTCCCCAACCCTCCCAAACAATTTATATTAAAATAATTTTTCCCCTCCAGGGAGTCCATTAATTTGTGGAGCAATTCTTCCAATCAGTTCTTAGTCAAAATTACTTTTATTAACAGGAGGCACTTTCTTCTCTCACTGGAGTGTCTCTCAATAGCCTGATTCCTTTCAGGAGTCATTTTAGAAAGGGAATCACAACAAAAAAGGGATAAATGATCTTTCCCCTCTAAGCACTAGATTTCCTAAGGTCTCTGACCCCTGAGATTCACTCTTTTGATAGTACAGAAATCTAGGGTCCCTCGAACCCTCTCACTGAGCAAGGTTTCCCTCTGGTTCTGCCTTTGAGTTTATCTGGGCTCAGTGAGACACCAGTAAGGGCTCTCTCACAGCCCTCCAACCACCTGTTTTAGCTCACAGATCACAATTCAGCTGACAACTTATACCTTTCCTGAGAATAACCCATCTTCAAACAGGTGCACCAGTTCTATAAGTGTGTTTCCCCTCACCTTCAAAGTCCAGGGGGTAACACCACAGTCCAGCAGGAATACTCCCCATCACCTCTACAGACCAGGGAGCAATTCACCAACAAAGCACTAGTGAACTCCAGCTGGGTCAAAGGACAGCACTTTCCCATCTCACTCTTCTGTCTCATGACCTCACAATAATCGAAAATAAGGACCACCATACACCATCGCACAAAAGCAGAGAAAGGCCTCAGATGGAGCGGCGGTTTTGTGTCTCCCCTCGCCCAAGGTTCGTGAGACACAATACAGATGACAAACTTGAGGAGGGTTTACCCCTCCCCGCACTGCCTCCTGATGATGCTTTGCCCAGCAAACCAGCAGGACCTGGCAACCAGCTCCCACTCCGATGTCCAGTCCACCAAGCCACGGACACAACCGCCGCTGACTTCTAGGTCTCCTGGGTCTCTCCTTATTCTCTCTCTCCTTCCACTGGCATTCCAGAAACCACAAGCGAGTCACATACACAGCCCTGTTGCCACTGCTGTCCTGGGTGCAGCCAGAACTGGATGCAGCTGTTACTCCAAACTTCCATAAAGTCCAGGTACGCCACTGCTGCTCCACACAATGGACCTAGCTAGAAAACAAAAAACTCTATCTCCTGACTCTATATCACTATTTTTACTCTCACTGAAACTCCCATCCCTAATCTAACAACTTACTAAACCAAAACATGAATAACACTCTTGGATCACGGATCGAATGAGCAGAAATGCAGCAGTCTTGCAGTGTGGGGATGCAAGAAGGTCCAACTCTGGATGACCTCATTTTGCAAAGAGGTTGTTTACCACAAAGGTCAGCAGTTCCCACGCATGTACCCAACACTTGCACTGACTTAGTCCGTCTGCTAAGGATGCTTTGCATTCCTGGGAGAAAAATGGCTATCAATTCTAGACCATGAGAGAGTGCACATTGCCATACTATCATCACTTCCCCACAGAGAAGGAATGAGTGAGTGCCCCCTTGCTTGTTGACATAGTACATCACTCTGATGTTATCTGTGGTCATCAACAAGGAACCTGGAAAGAGTTTGTCTTGGAAGGCCTTGAGCCCAAGAAGAATAGCCCTCATATCCAGAAAAATAATGTGTAGATCTGAATCTTGGTTTGTCCACAACCCCTGGGTCTGTTAAAGACAAAGGTGGGCACCACATCCCATCCTGGAGGCAGCCGTGGTGAGTATCTGTTCTGGAGTTGGGGGAAAAACTGGACATCCCACAGCAAATGCAAAGGTTCCATCCACCACAGAGAGGCAATGTGAAAAGGATAATTTGCTCCAACTCATCCATCAGTTGGCCCCATTACACCTGAAGAATCCATGTTGGAATTCTCATATGAAGGTGTGTGAATGGGACAGTAACAATTGCAGCTGCCATATGGCCCAAGAGGCATAGCATAGTCCTGGTGGGCACAAAGTAACTTCTATGCACTAGACATGCCTAAGTAATCTGGGCCATGGCTCTGTCCTGGGGCAAGAATGCACTGCCCACAGCCATGTCCAATACTGCTATAATATATTGGAGGTGTTAGCATGGACTTAATGGATTTCAGTACATTGACCATGACACCCAGGCCTTCAAACAACTGCTGAGTTTGAGAGAATGTGTATTGGACCACTTCCTAGATGGGCCTTGCAGGAGCCAGGCATCCAAATAGGGGAAGACATAAAGCCCTTCCCTCCAGACTGCTGCTGCCACAGCTGTGAAGCATTTAGTAAATACCTGCAGTGCCAGGCATAAGCTAAAGAGCAATACTCAGAACTGATAACGGCAGTCCTCCAGCGTGAATCTGAGGTACTGCCTGTGGCATGTTCTGATCTTGAGATGATGGTGAACATCATTCATGTCCAGGAAAAAAATTCAATCCCTCTTTTGCAGAAGGGGAATGAGAGCTTGAAGGGACACCATTCAGAACTTTTTGTATTCCATGAATCTGTTCAGGGCTCTGAATCCAACGTGGGACACAAGTCGCCTGTGGCTTTTGGGACCAAAAAGTACCTGGAGTAAAACCCCTGTTCCTATTTTTGGGAGGAACAGGCTCTATGCCTTTTACTGAAGTAGGGACTGAATTTTTTCCTTCAAGAGGAATGGATATCCTGTAGGATAATGAGAATGGGGTGGAGGATGCACTGGAGGTTTGAAGAAATGTTCCAGTACATGCCTTGTTTCCACTATTTCCAGGATCCATTCATCTGAGTTGATCTTCCTCCATTTTGGCAGATGAAGGGAGAGTCTTCCCTTCACTTATACCCCTGGAAATAGTGATGGCGGGGGAGGAAGTGGGGAGTCAGAACAGGTTGGGGGCAGCTATGCCACCTGGACCCGAACCTTTGGGTACCTTGTAGTGGTGACCCTGAGCAGCAGAGCCAGCAGGTGAAATGCCACCTCTGCCATGGTATGGATGGCAGCAGCCACAGTTTCATCGGATGGTAGGCTTCCGAACAGCACCCCTGCCATGACCCCTATATACATTGTGGGGGGGTCAAGGATTTCACTGACTTTAGAGTAATTTTAGATGACTGTATGTCTTTTAATACATTATCCGCATCTAGGCCAAACATCTTAGAGCCCTGAAGAGGGGCACTGAGTATGGCCTTTTGCACATCTGAAGCAAATCATGCCACTCTGAGTCAGGAATGCCTTCTGAGGCATATACCAGAGGCTGTTGATCTAGCAGCAGCATCTGAAGGATCATATGCTGACCATAGTAAACATTTACCAATATCTAGATTTAGAGAGCTATACAGTCTATAGAAAAAGCAGAGAAGGTAGAAGAGGGGGAGGAATAGCACTACTTATTAAAACTTCAGACCCAACACTGAAATAATAAACAGTAAACAACAATAATTCCACAGAAAGACTCTGGGGACATATTGAATATAACACAAATAAAGGGATACTTACTAGTATATGCTATAGACTACCAGATAATGACAGTGCTACTGTACCCCCCCCACTCCCCACCCCCGCAAATGGTGGGGCTTACCTCTGCCTCCTTTGCCTCTCTTTACTAACACAGCAGCCTGTGTGGGGATCGGAGGAACAATGTACTTGCTGCAGCCTGCCTGGTTCTCTCAACCTATTTTCTGTATACCTGTGTAGTTTGTAGGCATAAAGAATGATTTGCTCTCCTGCATCCCCCAGTTTTATCCTAATTTAAATATAAATGAGATTGCTTCACTCTGTTTTGCCCCGTGTGCAAACCTGTTTTTCTGCATTGCAAAGATCGTGGCCTCACTCATGCAAGGCATCATGGGTGCTGATGATGCGTACATGCACCAGCCAGAAGAAGTTACACTCTCCGTCAATTCTGTTGCATGTTTTGTGAAGTCTTTTTAGTCTCCAAAAGCATTTTTTTCAAATTCAGATACGCTTTAAGTTATAGAAAACAGCAGGGCACTTAATTTCATGGGCAGCATAAAACAAGAACATAGGGACTTCAGAGGACAGCAGCAGCACTGACACATACAGTATAACTACTGCAGGCTTTAGCACCAAAACATCATAAAATTCCAGTATGCGTTACATGAGTCGGGTCATGAGCTTTGCAAAGAAGTCAAGCAAATTTTCACACCAGACCTAAGTACCTTAATTTGCATTTAAATCTTGATGAAAATAAGAGGGTGCACTAGAGAAATCATTGTTCATGCCTACAAACTACACTGGCAAACAGAATAGAAGGCTGAGGGTGCCTTCCCTTTAACTTTGGCACTCAGTGCACTCGAATTGTTGACCGGCACAGCTGCGGCCTGCCCACTCTCACCACTATAACCAACTGCCAGCCTCTCTAGTGTGCTAGTGTGCTCCAGCCTCAGGAACTCCAGCACTCATTTGGGGCTCAGAGACACTGGAAGGGATAGAAAGGAAGAAGCCGGACTTCCGGTAATGTCATGAGCAAACTGGCAGTGACTTTTGACAGCTCCATCCAATGATCCACAGTATTATAGAATTAGCAGTCTTTTACCTCAGATTGAACATAAAAACTTACTTGGGAGAACAGCAATCTGTCTGGTTGTCAGCCAAAAGGAGGGTCTGAGACAATTAGGTGATGATGACAAAACCAACACGAGGGCATCCAGGCCCAGGACGTCCCAATCCCAGTCCCTGATGTCTGTTTCTTCACTGGAACCTGAAGGAGACTATGATGAGGATGGAATGCCAATATCAATGACTGATGCCACAATTACAAAGGCGATAGCCAGAATCAATACAACTGAAACAGCTCTTGCAGATCTGAATATGCACTTTAAGGTGCTCGATAAAAAAATTCTT
Source organism: Neoceratodus forsteri (assembly GCA_016271365.2). Taxonomy (NCBI): domain Eukaryota; kingdom Metazoa; phylum Chordata; order Ceratodontiformes; family Ceratodontidae; genus Neoceratodus; species Neoceratodus forsteri. The sequence continues at coordinate 473,552,274 of CM057451.1, forward strand.
ATAAAATGGAGAGGAGAAATCCCAGAAGCTAATTGGCTGAATCAAACTTTGACCTGTGACAATATCTCACAATATTGTCACAGTCCAAAACCGATTAGCAAGATCGGCCATTTTTTAGCGCCATTTTGTAATCGCAATAAGACACTCCAGGGTGAGGTATATCATGGGATATCGTCACTTCTCGGGTATATGAGACTCTCGGCCTGTGGCCTCATGCTTCACAATGCACCCTAGGTGTGACGATATCTCATGATATACCACACCCTGTTGTGTATTATTGCCTACAGTAAATGTAACACAGAAACAAGTTGGCAAGCTAACAGACACCCAAGGAGCACATGATAGAGTGCTCCTGTACTTATTAAATAGAGACCAGGAGACACAAGCCAGAATGGAAGATGCCGAGAATCAGGCACACTGTAATAATTTCAGGATTCATGTGGTGGGAGAGGGAGCAGAAGACACTTTCACCTCCATGTTGTATTTTGTTGTCCACATCCTGAAAAATGTGCTAAAAATGCCTGCAGACATCCCACTCACTATTGAAGGAGCCCACAGATCTTTAGGGCCAAAAACAACTGACCCGACTACTAAACCATGCTCTATTATGTGAGAATGTTACAGTTCCAATCAAAGGAAGTGATATTATCCACAGCCTGGAAACAAAAGAAAGTAATGTGCGATTGCCATCAGATTTTTTTCGAAAACAACTTTTCTTTAGTACTACAGGTAAAGAGACAAAAAGCACAATGGATTGTCAAACAAATAAAAGAAAAAAAAACTTAACGGCACAAGTCCTGTACCTAGCATGGCTGAAGATTTTCATGGACGGCGGCACTAGGATCTTCGACAATATGTTGGCAGCAGCAAAAACCCTAGAGGACTTGGGCATCGAGTGTCTAGATACCAGGATGGAAGAGTTGGAAGACAAATTAAAAAGGAATACATGGCACCAGGCGGGGAATAGTAAAGAAAGGCAAAGAATATGGACGACGACATCCCACATCAGATGGAGAAAGACATAAAAGTCCTCATTGTGGGCTGCACAGGTCTAGCTGACAAGAGTGGCCAGGACATAGAAACATATAATTTGATGGCAGATAAGGACCGCTTGGCCCACCTAGTCTGCCCATTTCTCTACCTAACGGATAAGCTGCAGATCCTAGTTAACCAACAGCCTACTTCCTCCTACCCCCCACTAGACTTGCCTTACGTCTGTTCCATGCATTCTAGAATTCTACCACTGTTTTTGACTCTACGACTTCCTCAGGAAGGCTGTTCCATGCATCTACAACCCTCTCTGAGAAGAAATACTTCCTCACATTACCTCTGAGCTGTCCCCCTTCTATCTTTAAATTTTGCCCCCTTGTTCTTGCACATCTCTTTTTCTGAAAAATGCTACCCTCTTGGACCTTGTTGATTCCTTTGAGATATTTGAAAGTTTCTATCATGTCCCCCTTCTCCCTCCTTTCCTCAAGACTATACATCTTAAGCTCATTTAGTCTTTCTTCATATGTCTTCTGGTGCACCCCTGCACCATTTTGGTTGCCCTCCTCTGGACAGCCTCCGCCCTGTCTATGTCTTTGTGGAGATTGGGTCTCCAGAACTGCACACAGTACTCCAGATGTGGTCTTTCCAACTGTCTGTACAGACAGCCAACAACTTCCTGTTTTCTACTGGTGATGCCTCTCTCTGTGCATCCCAGTATCCCCCCAGCCCTCCTTACTGCTGAAGGACAGGCCATCTGACATGATTGCCTAATATGGACTAATGTGCTCTCTAACATGATGGCACTCACACCATGAGGTTGCATTGAGGTGGTAGCGCAGCTGCAGAAAGACACAATGAGGTATTTCTTGAATGAAACAATGCTTGTGGAAGGGAGGGTGAGATACGAATGGGAAGATGTATGAAGTTTAAATGTTGCTCTGTTCTTGCATATATATTCCCAAAGCAGTAACTGAGTAAGGCAAAGTGGAGGGGGGAATAATCAAAATGGAAGGCCTGTATGGTTCAGCGAGGAGCCAAGTGACAGTGGGAGAGAGTGGGAAACTGAATAAGGGGAAGGGTTAGATGGAGATGAAAGGCTGTCACATGCAGTAATTGACTAATGAAATTGACAAGAAGGTAAAGCCCATCAGTATAAAAATGGCTTATAGGAAACTTGCTGATATCAATCACTGGAGAGGAAGTTAGGAAATAAAAGGTGGGCGGTAAAGGATAATTGATTGATACATTTTCAACAGTGGCCTTGAGTTGCTATTGAAAGGCTGGGGGGATGGAGAGAAAAATGAACATGAAAGAACAGAGAGGCGTAAAGTATGCAGAGAAATCTAGAAGAATTATGGGTCGAATGATTTACACAGGACCGCAGAGTTCTTGACAGGAAGGTGGGGGAGCAAAAACATATCACAGAGGGTGAAAGAATGCCTGAGCACTGATATTATTGCACTCTAAAAAGTTTAGGAGCAATAGAAGAAACAGGGAGATGCAAGCTGAGCTGATTTGATTTCTGGAAGGGGAGAATTGGGCATAGCAGGTGATAGAAGCCATGGAGGCAGGTGAAAGTGAAAATGCATAGCTGCAGAAAAAGGCCACTGAGGGGGATTGATGGAGAAAAAAGTTATAAGCAAAATAAGCACAATAATGAAAATGGACCTTGGGTGATGCCTTGAACCCATTAACACTAAACTTAATGTGGGAAAAGACACTCGTGGGACACCAAATAAGGAATTGATCCATGGGGGGAAAGAATGGGTAACATTAGCAAAACATCACTGGGGATAGAAACACCTCTCCCTTCTTCTCTTTATTGCCAGACAGAAAATAAATTAGTTTATTAAGGAGAAGAGGGCAGTGTGTCTAGGTTTTGGCTGCCTTTAGTCTTGTGGAAGGTGAGCTGACTTGCTTCATGAGCTGAAGTCACCCCTCACAACATCAACATGAGGGCTCATCCAGGTCCAGGAGACCAGCTTTGGGAGTTCCTAAAACTGAACAAAACAATCCTAAACTCACCTTGAAGTCACACTGACATGAAAGGAAAACATCTGTTTTCCAGAATTGTTGTGTACAGTATATATAGTTTGTATGGTCAATGTTTTATGTTAAAAGTTAAACTAGTTCAACAAGACAAAGAAGAAACACAGAAAAATGAAAAAAATATGACACATGAGGAAGGACAGTGGTAGAAATAATACAGTTGTACTTTCAAATAAATATGGGTAAAATTAATACTACATCCCTTAATGTGAAGGGCATCAATTGCCAAGAAATGCAAAGTTATGCATATTGGAATCAAGAATCCTAGGACAGAGTATTACCTGGGTGGAGTCCAGGTTTCTGCATCAAAGGAGGAGGAGAAGGACCTGGGAGTGATGATCACTAGAGACCTGAAGCACTCCACATAGTGCAAGAAAGCAGCAGAAAAGGCAAACAAGATGCTGGGATACATATCTGGGGGATCAGTAGTAGGAGAGAGGAGGTTATACTGCCCTTGTACAGGTCACTGGTAAGGCGCATCTAGAGTATGGAGCTCAGTACTGGTGCCCACACCTCAAAAAGGACATTAACCTGCTGCAGAAGGTCCAGAGGAGAGCTACAAAGATGATAGATGTTCAGCAGGGTAAGGCATATGAGGAGAGGTTGAGGGCACTGGACATGTACTCCCTGGAAGACAGGAGAAAAAGAGGGGACATGATTGGGACCTTCAAGTACTTGAAAGGGATAAATAAGGTTGATAAGGAGAGTCTATTTAAGCTGAGTGGCAACCATAACATGAGGGGGCACAATCTTAAGCTGGAGGGTGGGAGGTTTAGAAGAGAGGTCAGGAAGCACTTCTTCACAGAGTGGGTGGTGGACACTTGGAATGTGCTGCCAGAAGAGGTAATCTCGTTGAAGACAGTGGATAGTTTTAAGAGAGGCTGGGACAGGTATATGGGGAGGGTAAGTGTCATGGGCAGGGAAGATGGGAGGAGTGGGGAGAGAGGACAGTAGCTCAAGCTGTGGACCCTGCAACATGAGCAGACTTGATAGACCAAATGGCCTTCTTCTGCTGGCGTCTTCATAAGTTCATATCAATTCCGTGGTTAAAAGGGCAAAGATTCTGGCCGAGCTCAAAAACTGCCACAGTGACATAGTGTTTGTACAGGAAACACATCTCTCTCTGAGATAGAACACCAGAAATTGAAAAGAAACTGTGTGGGAAAGGTGGTGGCATCCTCACATCCATCAGCCAAAAGAAATGGTATGGGTATCTTAAAGGAGAATTGCGCTGAACCCGTAAGTCATTTTTCCTAGTAGATCCTTTTTTCATATATTTGATCAGTTAATGTTACTGTTTTAACTTTACTGGCCTTTAAGCAAACACGGTGAGTGTTTCTGATGTACACTGTGCTGGTAAGTGCGATTTTAGAACTGTATGATGTAGTTTATGTCCCCTTTGGGCCACTGAGTTCCACAGTTAGAATATGAATGCACTGAGAAAATAATGTAAGTTCTGTAACAAGGACATAAAGTACATCATACAGATTTAAAATGGCACTGCCCACTAGAGTGTAAAGCAGAAACACCCAGTGAATCTACTAAAAAAACAGTACAGATGGAACAAAAATAGAGTGTGAACCAGTTTAGAAACACAGCTTCTACAGAAAACACAAGCATTCAGACTCAAAGCAGTTCTCCTTTAATAAGAAAGGGGCAGAGATTTGAGATCCAAAACATCAAGTGAGACATAGAAGGGAGATGGGTTTAAGTCTCAGGACAGATTCAAGGTTTAGTGGTACATCTTATAAATATATATGCCCCAAATACAGGGGCAGCCACATTCCTGAGGGAGGTGCTCCAAGAGGTAGATAGCCTGCCGGCAGGATGCACTATTATGGGGGAAGACTTAAACTGTGTGATCGACCCACAATGTGATAGAACCTCAAAAAACAAAAACACAAACAGGACAGCTAGCAAAACCTTGAAAGATCACATAAAAGAACAGGCACTGGTAGATTCTGTATATGGAGGGAACAGCAGAGGGGAGAAAAAGACGTCTCTTTTTTTTTTTCTCACCCTCAGCACGAGTACTTTCACATTGATATGTTTTCCACCCATAAAAATGAGATGCACAGAGTATTACAGAGTAAAATTCACCAGATCATTACATCAGATCATGCCCCAGTATCTACAGAAATACATTTGAATCACACACAAGAGCAAACAACATGGAAATTTAATACCTCTTCATTAAATTTCATTTATTTATTGAAATGTTTTGCTAGGAAAGGGCACACTGAACAACAAGTTGCTCATCTCACAGTGCATCGGGGGGAGGGGGAAGGTGGGAGAAGAGACAAGTACAATCCACTACAACATTTGTTACAGAGTACATTACATTGCAGCAACATCATGCATACAGAAAATTATAGAAGTAAAGTTAGCAACATGATTAGATCGAGACCAACCAAACAGTCGAGGTGCTCATTATACATAGGTAACCCTAGTTCAGTAGCGTTAGGTTAATGCGATGGAGGTGAATTGAGTAGAATTGAACTTGCAAGAACCATAAAAGGTAGTAGTAGAAGAGGAGTGAGATTTATAAGTGCCAAGGTAGGATGATACAGGCATAAGAGAAAGCACATAGGGGATGATGGAGGAGAGGGGAGCCAGTCAATGTAGCTGGAACAGTCTATATTGGGGAAAATGATGTAAAATGAGGAAAACATCTAAATGATAAGATAATTAAAGAAATGATGGTAGAACAAATTAAAGTATATCGGCAATTCAACGAGGGTGGAGAGGTACAGGAACCAAATCTGTGGGATGCATTGAAAGCAGTATTGCGTGGCCACATAATTAGCTGGTCATCCATGAGAAAGCAGCAGAGGCTGGCACAGCATCAAACCCTGGAAAAGAAATTACAAGAATTTGAGCAAACACATTAAAAAAACAACTTAATAAAAAAACACTTCAAGAAATAGCAAAGATTAAAAAACAACTGCAAGGAACTGAGCACTAGAACAATAGGACAACTTAGACTATGACTGCAGTACTACGTAAGTTACATAACAAGTAATGCTTGCCTTCAGATTAAGAAAAGAGGCAACTGAAAGAACAGTGACCAAAATTAAGAAAAATATCGAAGGCACACAGAGAGAAACGGACCCAGGACAAATTGCCCAAATGTTTGCACAATTTTACTCTAACTTATATAAGGAAAAACGGGTGTCACAAAGAACAGAGAAGATACAATAATTTCTGAATAAATTACATCTACCCAAATTGTTACAAAATGACTGTGCATGTTTAACAACACCAATTAGTGACGCAGAAGTAACACCATTACAGGCCTCCCAACCAATAAATCCCCCAGACCAGATGGCTTTAATACAGACTTCTATAAACTATTTATTAAACAGATATCCCCCGTTAGGCAAACTTTTCAGTCACTGACAGGAAGAAGGAATAACTCCCCAAGCATGGGATGAAGTACTGGTGACAGTGATTCCAAAAACAGGTAAAAATAAGGAAGTATGTGAATCTTGCAGGCCTATATCCCTCCTCAATCAAGATTTAAAAATCTTTACCAAAAATAATGGCCACGAGAGTACAAAAGCTAGCTCCACATCTGATATGCCACGACCAGACAGGCTTGATCCCTGGAAGACACTTGAGGGACAATATAAGAAGGATGCCGAACATTCTGGCAGATGGGGGATCTTGCAGAGAAACCCAGATAGCAATTTTTTTTTTTGCAGTTAATCTTTTTATTGAAGTATTTAAAAGATAAACAAACAACAAGTATACCCTATCACAATACTATATAAGGTTATATAAATAATAAACTAAGTAGCATAACATCTAACAAAGGAGGAAAAAAGACTATTCAATGGTAGTATAATAATTTTGGATTAACGACCTAAACTAGACAGTTACAATATTATAATGAAAAAAAAAAGGCTTAGCACTACATATTACAAAGTGAAAATAGAAGAAGTAGAAGGTGAGAGAGGAGATATGAATAGTCATATTTGTACATTACTATAATATATATATCGTTAGAATGCTACTAAAACTTATATAGAAAGGATTAAGAATAACAAGAGAAGAGGAAGAAATAGCGAAGAGAAAGAGATTATAAAGTAAGTAGAGAAAAAGCGAGACCACAACCTGAGGCAATGGAGGATATCAATAGGAGGAGCAAGAGAGATATTATATAAAGTATTTCAAGCCATACTTTAAGTGCCAGAATGGCTAGATGAATCCAAATATTTAAAATATTCCTGCCAACATTTATTATACATATTGAGTCGGTCGAAAGAAATATGTGTCATACGATCCAGGGAGGCATATTGAGATAAATGATTAAGAATATCAGGGAGAGTGGGGATGATATTAGATCTCCAATACATAAGTATACTACGTTTAGCTAGAAGAAAAAGTATGGCTAACCATCTGTTCAGGGATTGGGGAATATTATAGGGATGAGGGTCAAAAATACCAAGTATACAGTGTTTGGGATCTAATACAAAGGGTTGACCAGTCACTTTCATTGCAAGTATATGAATACGATGCCAACATTTTTGTATGGGGGGACAATCCCATAAAATATGAAGTAAATCGCCATTGGGCTAGTTACATTGTCAGCAGCTGTCATTATCCGTTAATCCCATTTTATGCAATACAGTTGGGGTCCTATACCATAAACGAAGAATTTTAGTCTGAATGAGCGAGCTATGTTTATCCTTAAAATATTTGTGGCAAGAAAGCCAACACCTATGCCATTGCTCATTTGTAATGTTATAGTGTAACAAGTTACTCCATTTATTTTTTGCACTAATGGACTGGTCCAGTACTGATTCTCTAATATCTTTATAGATGACACTATTCAATTTACATGTTGTTTTTATCCATTTGGAGATGTGCTGATCATATAAGGATTGATTCGCAATAAGTAAGAAATAATAATAAGTGCATGCTGTATGAAGCTGTAGATATTTCCAAAAATCCTGGTGGGGAAGATTCCATTGAGTACATAGATCAGAATAAGATTTTACTCTTAACGTATGGGGTTCAAGTATGTCTCTTAAAAAAAGTATGCCTCTATTTTTCCAGGATCGACAGTAGATTGGATGGTTTTCGAGAGATATTTGGCTATTTCCCCAGATAGGAGCATAAGCAAGAGGGGTAGGGTTTGATTTGAGATGTTTATGAATTATTTTCCAGTAAAACATGGATGGTACTATAGTAGGGTGAGATTTTAATTTAGAGGGGATGGGATTATAAATAAAAGAGGTAGCAATGTTGTTAGCACAAAGGGAGGCTTCCATATTAACCCATAAAGCTGAATTGACGTCAGGTTGAATAAACCATTTGATAGTCTGGCTGCAAAGAGCCCAAAAGTAGGCCTGAAACGGAGGTCAAATCCACCTCTTGACCAATGTGATCTAAGTTTGTTACGACTAAATCGGGGGATTTTGCCATCCCAAATAAAATTACCTATTAATTTGTCAATTTTGATGAGGAAACAAGAGGGAAATTTTAGAGGGATATTAGAAAAAAGATACAATATTTTAGGAGTTATTGTCATTTTAATAGCAGAACTTTTCCCATTAAAGGTAAGATTAAGCAATTTCCATCTGTCAAATATATTTTTAATGTTAGTAGAGGAGAGAAATTAGCATCCCATACTTTATCCAATGATGGGATGATCCGGATACCTAAATATGAGATACCTTGGGGAGCCCAGCGGAAGCCCAAAGGATCATTCATATAAGATTAACAGAGGTTGTTTAATGGTAGCATTTCAGATTTATTAAGATTTAGAGCAAGTCCCGAGATAAAGGTGAATTCGTTAAGAAGTTTAACTAAAGGTTGCCCTGAAGATTGGAGATTTTCTAGGAGAATAAGAAGATCATCTGCATAAGAGAGTGAAGTGTAGCGAGAGTTACTGATAGGGATGCCTTAATTATGCAGGATTGACGAAGAGCTGCAGAGAGAGGCTCCATGGCAAGTATAAACAAATATGGCGATAAGGGGCATCCCTGTCTAGTGCCTCTTGCAAGATGAAAGGAGGGGGATAGAGTCGAGTTAGTAAGAATTCGAGCAGAAGGGAGAGTGTACAATAATTTGATACAGGCGCAGAAATTGTTAGTGAAACCAAAATGTGATAAAACTTGGTATAAATAGTTCCAATTAAGGGAATCAAATGCTTTCTCAAAATCAATGGCTATGGCCACGGCTGGTGATTTAAGAGTTTTTGCTTTGTAAATTAAGTTAAACAAGGAACGAAGATGATCAGAACTGGTTCTATGTTTAATAAATCTGGCTTGAGAAGGATGGATGAGTTTTGAAATTAATGAATCTAAGCGAAGGGTTAAAAATTTAGCAAAGATTTTTCCATCTGTATTGAGCAGTGATATCGGTCTGTAACTTGAGGGAAGAGAGGGATCTTTATCTTTTTTTGGTAAAACAGTAATAATAGTCTCAGTCAGAGTGTGGGGTAGTTTACCATTAGAAAATGCTTCCAGATAGACCTTAAGAAGTAAAGGGCAAAGAGTACCAGATAGGGATTTATAGAAATCAACAGGGAAACCATCACTTCCAGAGGATTTACCATTTTTTAAAGATGATAGTGCTGTTTGTATCTCTTGTAGGGTAAATGGTTCATCCAGTATGGCCATATCTTGATGAGAGGTGAGGAAGCTGCAGTTTATCAAGAAATTCATGTATTTGATTGGAAGAACTGGAATTTGGATGAGAATATAGTTGCTGGTAGAAAGAACGCATAATATGGTTTATTGTAAGGTTGTCTGTATAAATTTGGCCTGATGGGTCTTTCAAACCAGCAATATATCTCTCCATCTGTTGAGTTTTAAGCTGATAAGAAAGCAACTTCCCACATCTATCTCCTTGTTGCCAATAGCGGTGTTTAAGCGTTAAAAGGGCAAGTTCAGCTTTCCTGGATATTAATTTGTTTATTTTAATTCTTAATTGAAGAATTTCAAGATGTAGTGGTGAGTCATGATTAGGTTTTTGTTTTATAGTACTGAGTTTCTTTCTCTTAAGGAATTCTAAATGTGCTAGTTGTTGCTCTCTTAGCTTTTTCCTGTGAGCTGTGAAACTAATAATTGTGCCTCTAATTGTTGCTTTTAATGCTTCCCAAACTGTGCCTTGAGATACTTCAGAGGTATCATTAAATGAAAGAAAGTCTTGAATCTGGTCTGTAATCCAAGGAATAAATTCTGGGTACCTCAGTAAAAGTGGATCTAAACGCCAAGAAGGAGATTTAGAAGGGGGCGGACCCCAAAGTAGATGTAAACTTATAGGAGAGTGGTCTGATATGGTAATTGGGAGGATGTCTGTATTAATAGTTTTTTCTGTAATAAAAGGGATGAAAGCCAATAATCAATATGGCTGTAAGATTTGTGTAATGGGGAGTAAAATGTATAGTCACGCTGTCTAGGGTGGGAAAGTCTCCAAATGTCAGAAAGGCCCAGATCTTTCATTAGCAATGTCAAGGCATTAATGCTTCATGGATGGGCATCGTATGACTTATTACTTCTATCTAGGTGTGCTTCTAAGGTTAAATTAAAATCCCCACCCATAAGAACGGATGAGTTATTGTTGTTATTAATCATAATTTGTTGAGCCAAGTTATGAAAAAGTTCAGGGGAGTCAGAGTTAGGGGCATAAACATTAACTAACACAAAAGTACCTACAGTGGAAGATAATTGAATTATAATCCATCTACCGTCCGAATCCGTGATAGTTTTCTTTGGGGTCCAATTAAGGGACTTATGTAATAGAATAGCGACACCTCATTTTTTAGAGGAGGCAGAGGATGCAAATACTTGACCGACCCAATCCTTTTTTAACCTGTCAACATCCTCTGACATAAGTTTAGTTTATTGTAAGAAAGCAATATGTGTTTTATGCTTCTTAAGGTAGGTAAGTGTTTGTTTGCGCTTACAAGGTGAATTGAGTCCCTAACATTCCATGAATGTAATATCAAATCACTCATAATGGTAAACGGTAAAATAGGAAGTTACAAATCGGAATGAGGGACTCGTAAAAAACTAAGTCAGAGAATGTCAAAGATTCTAAAGGCAGGTGAATAGGTTATACAAATGTGAGCAGGATCCTTAGAATATATGGATTCAAAATAGTATGATAAATATATCTATTGAGTCTCACTAAAGAGAAATACAGGGATAAAATGGTAGAGAGAATATTCATAGAAACAGTGAAAACTTGTATATTACAGTAAGAACATTTGTGAAGTGTAGAGAGATAGGAGTCGGTACACATACTAGAGACTCTCTCGCCACACTACTAGGCATGTAAAAACGTAGATAACACTTAAGAAAAAGCAACACGCTATATTCCTAAGGTATTAACTATGTGTAACAATATCTTATAAGTAATTATTATGACTAGAACTCAGGTAGTTAAGCTGGAACCCTGGGAAAGACCAATAAACATCATACCAAACAATGCAAAAAACATTTTTAAAGTGGTAATAAAACCAGACATGGTAATCATGTTGAACTATATCATATTAGTTCAATAAAAAGGATAGTATGCCAATATAACATCACATATCACTAAACAGTATAATCCAGAAGAAAAGGCTTATACGATATGTAGACATCCACATAACCTTATTAAAGAATGGATATGTGATATATGTGTGCTATTAACTTAAAGTAGTAGGCACACTGAAAAAGATATATAGATAACCACTATGTAAATATATGTATATAGCACTTGCCATAAAGTGAAAGTGAATCTTTAAATGTACTAAACATACATGGCGTTATGCTATGTTTTATGTTTCACTTTTTTATTTTATTGATAAGCTGATAGCTGGTAGAACACCTATGGGCCTGGGAAAGACCTAAAAGAAAAAAAAAATTGCATATATCCGTGTAAATAGGTTTACACATTTAGATAAGTTCAGCAAGAATATACTTGTAAATTCGATTCATTGAAAAAATACAGCCCCTAAGTTTCAAATGCGATTTACAGCCTTGATATGACCAAACCGGCTGAATGTGATAGCCCTAAGAAGTTAAGATAGGCATCGCATTTGAACAAAAGAAAAAGAGAAAAAAGGAGTAACCAAATGTGATACTGAAGTAAAGAGCTCCACGTAAATGTTCACACACAAAGTTATAAACACATGGCAATCAATGTACCTTACAGTTCTGCACCCGATAAACAGTGTTAATTACGTTGTTCTTCAGCCTCCCCTTAGTTTTCTTTTTCAGGGGGTATGGAGAATCAGCCACCAGTTCTGCCCAAGGGAGACAAGTGAATTAAATGTAGGCAGCAGATTTGCGAGGGCATCAGCAAGTGGCTCCTAGTCATCCTCACGAACTGCTTCACGAAGGTGGTAATGAAACATTATGAAGTGGAGCACACCTGGTAGACAGCGCAAGAAGAGTGGAAAAGCCGACATGTTTACAGACTCCGAGTAGAACGATGAGGGGATGTTATTCCAGCATTGCAAGTATCTGGTATGTAGAAAGCTGGCAAATTTCATTCATACTCATACTCATATACGCAGAGGCTTGGGCAGGAGCAGATGGATTAGTTGTAAACTGTGCAGGTTTCTCTGAGTTCCTGTCCATTTTCATAGGCGATAGCTGGGAAACGCCGGTCCTCCTAAGAGGAATTCGGGGCAATAACTAGATCTAATGCAGCACAGTTAACAGATGTGACGGGTGCAGTTCAAAGTGTGTTAAGAGATGCAGATGCGCTTCAAGTAAGCAAAAAAAAAAAGAGAAACTTTGAATACAGCCCCTAAAATTCCGGCGCGGTTTACAGCCTTACTCAGTCCAAACCGGCTGGGTGTAATAGTATTACATATTTTAGTATGAGATTTCGGGGGCTTAATATAGATGCTCATAAATAATATCAAAACCTCGTATCAGTCAATGCTTGCAACGATTATTCATTTGGGAAGCAGTATTATGGATTCTGTTCTTTAGTTTCCCCTTTCTTTTCTTTTTGGGAGGTTCTGCTGATTTAGATGGGGAGCTAGATACCAGCTCTGCCCAAGAGGAGTCAGGTGAATTGATATTAGGCAAGGCATTTGCATGGGTATCAGCAGGTGGATCTAAGTCATCTTCTCGAAGTTCTTCATGAGATGAGAGTGAATCTTCACAGAGTGGAGTGTATTTATTAGACAGCGCAAGAGGGGTAGAGAAGTCAACATGCTTTTCGGTTTGCAAGTCCGACGTTGAAGGAGTATCATTCGAGCAGCACAAGTGTTTAGAATGCAGAGATTGAACAGACTTTGTTTCTTGTATGCGCGTTGAAACTCGGGCAGGAGCTGAAGTTTTAGTTGCAGTTTGTGCAGGCTTCTCTATAGTTTTTTGATTCGTTTCAAAGACGTTCGCTGGAGACTGTCGGACCTCTTGAGAGGAATTCGGGTCAATATTTAGATTGACTGCAGCACAATCAATGGCTATGGTATGTGTAGTTTGAGGTATATTGAGAAACGCTGATAAAGCTTCAGGTGTGTGTGAAAGTCTTTAAATGAATCGTTCAGAAATAGACACATTGTGGCTGGGTAGCGAGCAAACTTAATACCCGCTGATGCAAAAACAGTTTTGATAGGATTGAAAGTCTGCGCTTATTAGATAGTTCTTTGAGAAATCTCTAAAATTGATATTTTATGATCCTCAAGTAAGCGCACTCCACTTGCCTTGCTTTTTGAATAATTAATTCTGTGTGTGCATAGTTCAGAAATCTGGCGATGATGGGCCTTGGTTTTTGAATAGGATCAGGCCTTGGGCTTAGAGTACGATGAGATCTCTCAATAGTGAGGTCTTGGTCGGGTGGAAGTTTAAGCAACATTGGAAGTCCATGTTTCAGAAGTGCGCTGGTATCTCCGAGCTCTGCACCTTCAGGAAATCCCAGAAATCTAAGGTTGTTACGTCTGTTTCTGTTTTCGATGTCATCAATTTTATCCTGAAGATTTTTAATAATTCTATCCTGCTCCCTGATTGTAGCTCTCAGATCCATAATAGAGCCTTCATTTTGAATTGTTTTAGTTTCTGTAGCAGAGATTTTTTGGTCAGGCAATTGTACATTAGTAACATTTTGTTGTGAGGTTATTTTTAAGTCATTTAACTCATTGATTAGTTGCTGAAACATTGATTCAATTCTGTTGAGAGAGCTGCTATGCAAAGGTTGGTCAGCCATTGTTGCAGGCCGAAAATAGAGCAGCTGTCTGATTGCAGATATAAAATTCTATAACTGCGAGATAGCAAAAATACTATACCAGAGCTGAACTTTGATGCAGGTAGAGTAAAGACCCAGTATTTGGCAGAGAATGAATGTCTGGGTAGAGATGGATGGATGATGATAGTTGGTGAACCCAGGAACAACAGAATTAAGCAGCCATCTTCAGCTCAGCAAAGCCACGCCCACCCCGATAGCAATTTTAATAGCTGCTGAAAAAGCAGTTGATAGGCTGAACTGGGAGTTTCTGCAAACCACCATGAAACATGTGGTGTTCCCCAATGAATTCCTGACATCAGTAGGGGCAATATATAAAACACCATAGGCCAAGGTGAGGGTGAATGGCACAATATCTCAGAATTTAGTACAGATAGGGTCATCAGGCAGGGATGCCCTCTATCATCTCTTCTGTTCACTATAAGTATAGAACCTCTGGCAAAAGCCATAAGAGCCAGCACGGTGATACAGGGAATTAAGGTGGGGGGTGCAGAATAAGATCTCGCTATATGCAGATGACACAGTCATATATCTTAGGGACCCACAAAACAGTCTCAAGCAACTACTAAAAATAATACATCAGTATGGGGAAATATCAGGATTTAAAATGAATGTTAATAGGGGCTGGCCTGCCGGCGCAGTGGCAAGTCATCCATCTGTGGTGCCGACAAGCCCGGGTTCAGGAATGGACTCAGGAGTAGAGGGCTGGCCAGGTAGGAGAAGGATTGAGGGTCTGGAGGATGGCTCTCCTTCTCCAGGGGGAGAGGCTGAGTGTCCAGCACACTATGGGCCCCTATGGGTTCCAGAGCAGCTGGTGCCTTCACATATGGGGGGCCGGGTGGATACTGGACATCATTGCATGTCCCCACCCCCAGGGTTTTAGCATCAGAAAAAAATCCAGCCCCTGTGTATGACACCAGCTCCACCACCATCCCCGCTGCCTATCAGTGTCCGCCGGGGGAGTCCCACTTCCATGACCCCAACTCAGGGGGTTAGCCGAGTCTCGCCTACCCCAGTGTCTGTTGGGAAGGGGTGCCTGCATGGCGCCCATGTAGGGGCAAGCCTGAGCATAGGAGGTTGGCGGAGGGGGAGCTCCGATCAGGGGTTTGGAACAAAAAAAATAAGAATTTTAATAAAACTGAAATTGTGCAAATTAGTGGTTGGGGGAATGAGGAGGTGAAAAATATACTACCAGGCAGGTGGGGGGGGGGCACAATTGATGAGATATCTGGGGATTCAAATTCCTAAGAATTTAGACCTTCTATACCAAAAAAAATATGGTAAGTTGAAGCAGGAAGTATTCACAGATGTTAAAAGATGGACTTCATTGTCACTGTCCTTTACCAACAGAATAAAAACTTATAAAATGAATATATTGCCCAGATTCTTGTTCCTGTTTCAGAACCTACCCCTGCAGGTACCCAGTAAAAAATGAAAAGGAAATTCCTTAGAGTATGAAAAGATTCATCTGGCAAGGTAGGAAACCTAGGCTAAAATGGCAGGTCCTGATGAGGCATAAAACAAAAGGAGGATACAGTGTTCCAGACATCAGGGAGTATTACATAGCAGCCCAGTTAGGAGACATGATAGAACTGTTAAACCCTCATAAAGAGATGATTTGGAAATCTATTGAAGAGGGAACCAACAGAGGGTTACATTTGGATAGTCTGGCAATGGAGGTAAAATCCTTAAAGGACATATGTCCCCAATGCCTGAAGTGGGTCAAACACAGAAACAAGAATACTGCCCTTGATCAGGCGACTGGCTGCCTGGCTAGGACCCCAGGACATGGCGCTCACCTACTGCTGCTGTCCCCAATGCCTGGAGTGGGTCAAACACAGGAACACGGTACAGCTCTCTCCATGGCTTCCTCTCGCATACAGTCTTGGCTGCAACTGCCTGTGATAGGCTAGAAACTGAGGTGTGAAGGCTCTGATTGGCCCGAGTCTCAGTCTGCCCCTATTTTGGAGCTTCGGAGATTCCCAAGCTCAGACTGCTGAATCTATTTCTTTTGAATCCTGTATTTTCTGCTCAGAATTGGGACTGTTGGTGAATCTGTTTAGAAATGAATTGTGGTTGATTGTACTAAATTAGCTTCTGTAATTTTTGCTGAACAAGTACAGCTAGGTCATAGAGCTGCCTAGTAATTTGTAGAATTTCACTGCTTTTTACACTGTTATTCCTTGGCATAATTGTAAAAGCAGATTAGCTAGACTTCCTTCCTTTTTTTTACTATTTCCAGCAATTCTGCTACTCTTAACACCCTTATCTCCCAGTGACAGGGTTAGTCCCTGCCATTAATGTATGGACCTATATTTTCTTTTTTTTATGGTTGCAACCACTCTTTTTCATACTTATACGGCTATCCCTTGTCTTCTTGGTTAGAGGCAGGCCGCCTCTAATCAGCCCCCCCTTCCCTCCTATCTATCTTTATCTTTATCCCTCTCTTGACTTCTCTTCCTTCTGGGTCCAAAGGTAATTAGGGTCCACGTAAGGAACCTTGAAGTTCAGCAAGGTTACAAGAACTGTTACTTAACTGTGTTGATAGAAGTAAACAGCAGCAGTCCCTTTCCCTTTTTATTTTTCTGTGTCCTGTGCTGCTGTATCAAACCTGTTAATACGTTGTAATACAGGGATAATTGTTATTATGCATAGTTTTTCCGTAGTTTTGGAAAAAAGTAGCACTTTAGGTAGCATGCCCCCTACAGTATCCATAGTAAGATAACCCCCCCCCCCGCCAAAGAGTTTGAGACAAGAAAACAAGGAACAAACTGTGGTTCACAGCTTAAATGCTGTTAGTATCTATTAGGTGCAGTCCTGTTGGGAGTCTGTAATTGAACTGTGCAGCAGTCTAAAGTTGCAGTATAGCAGGAATTAAGCTAATGAAGCTACAAAATGCAGTAGACCAGTTTATAAGATGTAGAGGGAAAGTGAGGCATTCTTAATAATAGCCCAGGCACTTCCAAACCTGTATACGCAAACACAGTAAAGCTTAAACAAAACAAAACCCAAAGTAGTGCCTTTTAAACAACATAAAACTAGGAATTAATAGTTCCCCCTCAAAATACTTATATGCTGGTTCACAGCTTACCTTCCGTGGATTTGCTGTCATGTACACAGTAATACTGTGGGTCAAAACAGAGTGTAATGTTTCTGTTTGGTGGCCTGGTAAACTGCAGCTTGCTCAGTGGAAGAATTGTGCATTGGCTCCTCCAACGCTGGTGCTTCTCTGAGCAGTTCTATAGGGGAACAGCAGCCCCTTGTGGCCCAGGTTTATACTTACCAAGCTGTCAATCATTCTGGAACTCTTGATCGTTAATATAATTCTCCGTATAGAGATTATTTTTACATCATTAGGATCTCTAATGGGATTTTTCTGCATTTCTAATACATTTATGCTGTCTAAACCACTGTTGGGATATAGAACAAGTTTTAGAGTTTTAATAATGCTTGGTCACCTGACTCAGATAGGCAGGTACTTAAGAACTACCTGAGCAGGTAACAGAAAGATAGGGTCAGTTCCTTCTGACCAACGGTGGGAGAGGTTCTATGCTACAGAATCAAATTGTTTTACAGTTTATTTGAATGTTTTCTTTTCATGTGTTATTTTGCTTTATGGCGCTTGCTAGATGTTTATGGTGTAATAAACATCCTACTAAGAAATACAAGTGGGCTGCACCTTACTTGCTGACTCTGTGTCCATCTGTAGAACCCACACCGTAACACTCCCCATGGACTGTAACTCTGCCTAATTTATCCTAAACTCTGCAGTGTTTCAGTCAGACACCACCACCACCACCCAAGCCTAACAGCACTCCTGGTGCCTGATTTTCCTATTCCTTTCTAATCTTTCAAATTTCTACCCATTGTACTTTGCATTGCAAATTTATTTTCAGCTGCAATTTTCTGTCTCTCTGCCCCACACCCCCACCCTCCAATTTAGCACTAAACGGTGGCTATTTCTTGCTTTTGTCTCCGCAGCTCTCATCCCCCACCGACCAATTTCTCCTTCCCTGCTAACAATTTGCATTTTTTTAATCTCTCTGCAGAATACTGCCCTTGTTCGGGCAACTGGCTGCCTGGCTAGGACCCCGAGATGTGGTGCTCACCTACTGCCACTGTCCCCAACACCTGGAGTGGGTCAAACGCAGGAACAAGGTATGGTTCTCTCCACAGCTTCCCATCGCATACAGCCTTGGCTGCAACTGCCTGTGATAGGCTAGAAACCAAGGTGTGAAGGTGCCGATTGGCCCAAGTCTCAGTCTGCCCTATTTTGGAACTACAGAGATTCCCCAGCTCAGAATGCTCAATCTGACTATTTCTTTTGAATCCTGTATTTTCTTCCCACCCACCTGCCCAATCACCGGCCTCTATTAAATACTCTAAAACTCCTTCTACTATACCAAAACTCGTTACCTGAGTGACTACCTACCCGACTGGTTTCTAACTTAAAGATATACTTCCCCATTGATATGTCTCCCTCTGAATTATCAATCTAATAGGCTTACAAGACATGGCTGACTCACCTCCTACTTTTAGCTTCTTGCTGTTTTTCCGTTTCCTTTAAACTGCACACAGCTCCTACTTTTACCAAGGCCTACACTGCCCGCACTTGCCTTAAAAATGCTCACAAACCCATTCTTAACTCTTCTCGTTACTCTCCTAACCTATGGGCTAGTTAACCCCCCTTGAATCTCCAACACCCTCAATCCCCAATATGCCTGCATAGATGTAGGTGTATACCTGAGGATGAGAGCAGATACACTATCAATGGGCTACCACCCTGGGGCAGTTACACCCATTGAGCTGCTAGTGGTGGTAAAACATGGAACGACCCTTAACTACAATGCACTGTGCCTCCTGCTCCTGCCCCCCCAAGCTACAAGCAGCCCAACCAAGTTAAACTTAAGTTCATAAAAGGGGAAAACCACCACCACTGTCCGCTTCTCAACCCAGGAACCATCTTGATCCTGCTACTATTATCCAGCAATGTGCAACTAAATCCAAGCCCACTAAACCCCAATGGAACTGGAAACAGCAACCCTAAGGGTCTTAAAATAGCAGCAATGAAGCTCTGCAGCCTTCTTGCCAAGCTAACACAACTCAAGGCATGGGTTGCCCTGCACAGTCCGGACATGTTATGTCTCATGGAGACTTGGCTGATGGGCAAAACAAAGAATTCAGAAGTCACACTACCAGGTTATCAAACCTTTTGAATCGACAGACTGGGCAAAAGGGGTGGCAGATGCCTCATCTACATTAAAGACTGGCTCAATGGGAATGTGCTCCCTAATACTAAAAGGGAGGATGACCATGAGATACTAGCAATTAAACTCCAGTGTGGCAGGAAGAGTAAATCCCTGATAATCACCTCTGTGTACCTACCCCCCCAAAAAAGCCAGTGGGGGCCTTACCAAAATGCTGGAGGCCATGACCCTCCACCCCTTAGTAAGGTCCATGAACTCATCATCACTGGAGACTTTAATATCAACTGGCTCAGTAATGATGCAACCCACCTGAAGGATGCCATGGCCAATTTGTATCTCTTGCAACTAGTCACGGAACCCACCAGGAGGAACTACAGGACGGGCAATTGCACCCTCATAGACTGGATACTCTCTAACTCCCCCACCAGAATAACCCAGGTTGAAGTGCAGCCTGATATGTTGAGTGATCACTCCCCAGTGACTCTTAAGTGGTCAAACAACCTAAGGAAACCTCCACCCATTATGGTCAAAAGCAGGGTCCTAAAGAGAGGCAACTGAGGTCTTTCAAGGCTGCCATAGCATATTTTGACTGATCACCTATAGATGCACTACCTGATCTGGACCTTGCCCTAAACTACTTTGTCATCAGCTTCAATGATATCTGTAACAGATTTGCCCCACTCAAAGAAAGGAAAGTGAGAGGACACTCAAATGGGTGGATCACCGAGGAACTTCTTGCCCTCATGAGGGACAGAGATAACCTCTGAGCCAAGGCCAGGTCCTCTGGGAAAACGAATGACCATCAGGCCTGCAGAGCCACCAGAAATAGATGTACATATCTTACCAGTCAAGCAAAGGCAAACTACCACAAGGACCAGCTGCAAAATAGCTGGGGAGATGGGAAAAAGTTTTGGGCAAACATAAATAACCTCCTAGGTAAGGAAGAAAAAAAGCACCCCCAACTGCTCAACCTAAATGGCAAGCCCACTATGGATCCACACACTATAGCTGAGGCTTTCAATGCCTCCTTCACATATCTAAGCTCCATCCCACTGCCCGACTATCTGAAGTGAAAGAGAGTCCAACATAGTAGCGAACCACCAATGCAAAACCACCCTAACTTCTACTTCAAATGGGTGTCCACCAAGGTCTTGAGGCCCTATGTACTGAAAGCACTGGGCAAGACTAGGATGGAAAGCGATGGGGTCAATATGAAGGTGGTAGAACTTGCCCTTGATGAACTCATAGTCCCTATCATAAAAACTTTTTAACAAATCACTTGCACTAGCCAAATTCCCTACAGTTTGGAAGCAAGCTCTGGTTACCCCTGTCTTAAAGAGTAGGGATAGGTCCAACATTACCAACTATAGGCCCACATCAATCCTCTCCCCTCTATCTAAAGCACTGAAAAGGATTGTGGTGGACCAAATAACCGATTACCTACATAAGTACCAGCTACAATGTTCCCAGCAACATGGCTTCCGAAAGAATCACAGCACGGACACCACTCTGGTTGATTACACCAACTCAGTGCACCAAGCACTTGACAAAGGCAAATTAACTAGGTCAGTCTTTATCAACTTAACAAAGGCATTTGACACAGTCAATCACCCCCTCCTCCTGGATCAGCTAAAATACCTGGGAATGGTTCCGAATGCAGTTGACTGGTTCGAGGATGACCTGTCCCACCGATCACAAAAAGTCAGAATTGGCAAAGCCATATCAGGATCCAAAGAGGTGCTCATGGGTGTTCC
Organism: Neoceratodus forsteri; assembly: GCA_016271365.2. Lineage (NCBI taxonomy): Eukaryota > Metazoa > Chordata > Ceratodontiformes > Ceratodontidae > Neoceratodus > Neoceratodus forsteri. Next base: position 473,573,470 of record CM057451.1, read on the forward strand.
CCAAGAATCAATTCTGGGACCCCCTCCTGTTTAGCTTGTTTTTGAATGATCTCCCCAAGGCTTGTAACAGCAAAATCATCCTATATGCAGATGTTGCTGTTCTTCTCAGTAGCAGCCCCTGCATTGAACATCTTGAACAGGAACTCCAGACCTCATTCCATAAGATTGAGGACTGGTTCAATGCACATAAGCTACTCATCAACTATAAAAAAACTAAAACACTACTCCTATCCAGCACACAGCTAAAGAAAAGATTCCCTGTTCTATCCATGAAAAACAAAGGCAATGTACCGCTCGAATAGGTTCACTCATTTAACTACCTGGGGTCACCATAGATAATACCTTATCTTATTCACAGCATACTGACAGGGTGGTCAAAGCTGTTAACTCCAAACTTGGAGTCTTATATAGACATCGAAAAAACCTCGCTCCAAATGCCCTCCATATCTCTGTCACCAGCTCAATCTTATCCATAATTGACTATGGGCTGGTGGCTTGTGGATCAGCCACGAATACTGCTGTCCAACGGGTGGCAACAGCACTAAACAAAGCGTGTAGACTTGCCACTGGAGCAGACTGACTCACCCACACCTCCTCTCTGTACTCACAGGTGAACTGGCTGTCTCTGGAGCATAGAATAAAATTCCAAACCTGCCTACTTGGCAAGAAGGCTCTTCTGGGCTTCACCCCCCCACCCCCCGCATCTCTGACCTCCTATACCCAGCAAGCTCTAAGTATGGAACTAGGAGGAAGGTATTGGGTGCGCTTGCTGTCCCTTTCCGCAGAACCACAGATGGGCAGGGCCTTCACGTATAGAGCCCCTCTATGGCTAAATGAATGCCTGGAAGTCTCACAGGGAACTACAAGCTTGCCAGCCTTTAAGTCTGAACTTAAAAAAACACCTCTCCAGGAACGCTTGTGACTGTCCTAGTGGCACCTAACATGGCTATTGCCCCATGAACACTCCTCTAAGATGTCTTTTGCACTTGCAAACATCATCCACCCCTCAATTTTTGCTCAAGGCAGCCCATATCACCCACCCCTAAATCCTCATCTCCCCCCTGCACACCCCCTCAGTCACCCCACCTCCTTACCTGTCCCCACAGACCCACCTCATACCTTCAGACCCCCTCCTCTCCATCCCTTCCTCCCTGTTAACTTCTTCTCACTTTTGTGACCCCCCTGTTGTCCCCTACCCTCTCCTTCCCCAACCTTTCCTTACTGTTTTACACATCCCTCTCCCACTTCCTGTTTCTGACAAAGTCTTTCTATCAGACTGCTAACCTTGACCCTCACCTCTACCCTTCTCTTCCTCACAGACCACACCTCATACCTTCTAGACCCCCCTCCTCTCCCTCCCCCCACCTCTTGTTATCACCCATCATCTCTGGCCTGCTACCCCTTTCTGTTGTCACCTACCATCATGCTCTCTCCAACCTTCGCGTCTGTTTTCACATTCCACCCTACCCCACCCCAACTTTCTGTTTTTTGACAAAATTTTCTACCAGACTGCTATCCTTACCACTCACCTCTACCCGTCTCCTCCCTCCTGCCCCTGGTTTCTCCCTTGAACCCATCCACTTTCCTTGCTGTCAAGGACCAAGGTCACCTTAACTATCTCCCTTTGTAAATTGCTATTGCTGCACCTCAGTGAACTGTTTGTTTGTCTATTATCATGTGCTGTATATTATGTATTTTCGACTATTTGTTTTTATTCTCCGACCTGGAATCTTTGTAAAACAGCTTCTGCTCAAAGATTGTTTCTGAACAATAAATAAATAAATAAAAATATCAGGCCTAACAAATGGATGGACAAAACAAACATAGAACGTGGGTCATAACAAAAAAAAGATTAGAAATTACAGAAACACAGACACATTGGATCCCATTCTAGAAGCATAAGAATTTCACTCCAGCAATGAAGGATCACACATTTAAAAGATGGGGAAATAGGGGGCTAGCATTCATTCATCAACTCCTCCTAGGTCAGGCCCTGAAACCTTTCCACCAGCTTCAAAGAGAATTCCAACTCCCATAGTCAGACCTGTTTCGGTAGTACCAGCTGAAAGCTTATCTACTGGATCATAAAATAATCCAACAGGTAGGGAAAGAACAGCATGTAATAGTGGAGAGGTTACACGTATTGTCTCAGTCTAAATCTATGAAATAATTGATATCTAACCTCTATTCTATACTCAGTTATTTAGACACAGGTGTGGTGGACGTGGAAAAGATTCAGTTCCAGTGGGAAGAAGAAGTGCCACTCATAAAACCACCCTGTCTGGCAGCGGGTGAGAATTTGGGTGGAAGCTGATAAGTAGATTCTTCCTGACTCCAAACAGAAATAAACATTTTAAACTGGGCGCTTCAGAGAGGTACTGGAGGGGCTGTGGGGAGTTGGTCCTGCAAGGTGCTGGAGAAATACTGGCAAGAGGTGAGAGAATGGATAGAAAAGAGTATGGAAATGACCCAGTCTGGATGGATGGAACCTGGTAGGGGGGCTGTATCCTAACCAAATAAAGGGAAATGCCAAAAAATACGTGTATAACATTTTCATAGCAGCTGCAGCCAAGGCTATCACCTAGAAATGGCTTATAAATATACTTCCCATTAGGGAGGACTGGATTAAAAATTGTAAAAAAATCAGAGAGATGGCTTTAATTACAGCCAGACTTAGCCGTAAAATGGAACAATTTAATACCAGATGGCTACCCTTCTCTCATTTGATTGAAGAGCTGGATGGTACACCTACTGTACACTGGAACAATTAGTGCATGATTAGAGATATAGAACAGCTTGTTTAAGAAATAGGAGTCTTGTAATATTTGACAAGGTGCCATCACTTCTGCCTAGTTATTCTTAATTGTTGTTTGAAGGTTCATTCACAGTTTAATTTTCTTTGTAAATTTTCAAGACAGTGCATGAAAGGTCAATAGAAATACATCTTTTAGATAATGAGGTTTAAGGTGCGACTATTCATGCTTAGAAACTAAGAATTAAAACAGCAGTACAGAAATCACTGGTGTTACCTTGGACAAGTGAAAAAGTGAAAATGAATGTTATAAGGGGGGGTCTTCTCTCGTGGAGATAAATGTTTTAATGTATGTTAGAAAATGAACTGTACTGTATGAAATCATTCTAATAAAAAGAAGTTTAAAAAAAAGAAAGGAAGAAGCCATGAGTTTGGCACCATTGTGCTTGTCTACAGCTGTGACCTCTCAGATGTTCCTGCTGTGGATATGTGACAGGGTTGTATAAGGCCCTATTCTATTTGTTATTCAGAAAGAGTTTAAATGCAAGGATTTGTTCTATCCTCTCATTTTCTGTCTTTTGTCTGTCTGGTTGCGCAACTAAATGTTCTTGTGAGATCTAGGAACTGATCACTTTGATGATCTCACGATTTCTCCGCCTCTCACTATCTCTCTGTCTTCACTTGCCATTTCTGTCTTTTCTTCCCCCTTGCATATCCGTGGTTATAAAATATATGTGAATCAGTATGTGAAACTAGGATTTCTTGGTTTGAAATGTATATAGTTATACTGTTGAAATGACTGCAAAAAGCTATTTGGAATTTAGGGGATTAACCTGAGATGCAGTTTGAGCTCCTCTCAGGATTGTTTGCAAGTGAACTCCTTTTCAGAGCTGCTAGCTGAAGGCCAGCTTGGGACCTTGTTTTATTTGCAAGCCTGCTCTGCAAAGAAACTGACAAGAACATTTTGTGAAAAACAGGATGTCTCCTTAACGAGCACCAAATGAAGAAGGTAATTGTTAGGCAAAGTCTTGTTATAAAAAGAGCAGCAATATTTTTGCTAGAGAGACTGAAACTTGGAATTAGAGATAGCCTCAGATGAAAGATTTTGTTTTCTCTGTTTGTACTGCCTTTATAAATAATTATACTAAAAAGTTTTCATTTTTTATTTTACTGTTATTGATAATTATAAAATTCTACTTGCATATTTTATAACTGCTCCTGGTTTTCCTATGCTTCCTGACCAGTGCCTTGATGACAGGGTATTACCCTGCCTGGAGGGAGCATGCAGTCTGGAGTGCCTGCCTTGGTGAAAGAATCCTCAAGCCTGATCGACATCCAGAGACACATAAGACCTGCATCATCAAGCTGACCCCTTCCCTCATCTGAACAACTGATCATCTGCTTCAGCGGAAATGCACCTGCAGAGAGGAGAAAGAGAAGCCCAAGATTTCAGGGAAGCTGGTAACACCAGAACCATGAGTACTCTTACAGCTTGCCCGGCAACAAGGATTTTTATAAAGTTTGCCACCAAAGCTACAGCTTTGGCTATCGATCCAGGATCTAGAGTTTGAGGTCTACCATTTTATCAATTGCATGGCTTTTGTAGTCTGGGTTTAACAAAAGTGTTTATTCTGTTTTAAATATACCACCACAGCCGGCCCGTTGACATAGAGGGCTGAGGCACCATGCCTTACCTCCTGCCATGCTGGCGACCCATGTTCGTGGTGCAAGTGGGTTGTCTGGGGTCAGCCGGGGTGAGAGAGGATCAAGCATCTGGAGGACAGCTCTCCTCTCCTGCGGAAGGAGGGACACGGAGACTGGCATGCCTCTGACACCTAGCAGTAGCTGGGTGTCGGAGTGCCTGGGTCCCGTAACTAACAGATGGGGCCGAGCAGTCGGCCAGCATGCTGTGAGTGGAAGCATGCACAGCTCGGCCATTGTCAACATCCATTGCTCTGCATCCAGGAGGCGGGAGAAAGAAATATCAGGAGGAGAAAAGTCTTGGGCAGCTGGATGACTGCTGACCCCCGCAGGTGCCACTCCCACAAATGGCAGGCACCTCCAGAACTGCATCCGTGTTGGCGGGTTGAGAGATCCCCACTGCCATGCCACAGGGGTAAGCTGTGGGGGAAGACAGGAGGTGCACTGTGAGCTGAGAGTTTGGAGCCGGGGGGTTGGCAAGGTAGTAGGACACACAGGAGGGAGATAAAAGAGAGTATAAAAAATGTGCCACCACTGTCCTGACAACTGCAACTACACGGGACCTGCACCGTTTCACCAGCTAGGTGCCCAGTGAAGCACAGGGAACTCCCATTAGGTTTAAAGGGGTTTTAAACTGGTACTAGTGGGAAGTGAGTAGTACCCCCAGAACTGATAAGCTGGTAGTATCAAAGGTTACAGTATTTGCATTGCCACTGCATTGTATTGCCTGTTGTGGTTGGGCACTACTTTGTTACTACTGCTGTTGAAAGAATCTTTATTAGGCCAAGCCAAGTCAGCCACATATCCTTGGCCCTGGTACTTTAAAGCTCACAAGAGTTAAAAAAAAGAGCTTTGCATTGCTTTTTCCCTGTCCCTTGTGAACATTTCCCAATAAATATTTTACTCTTATTTAGAATTTTGTCTCATGAGCATGTTATTAGTTTTAAGTCATTAATTGCATATTTATTGATTGATTGAATTCTTGGATTACAATTACCTATGAGTCAGAAGACTTTTGCATAGGTTCCACATCATACAATGACAAGTAACAATACAGGCAAACAAATTACTAAAAACATCATCATATGGATAAATACAATTTCTGCAAACAGATTAGCGTATAATAGTCATACAGAGAAAAGGCTAATTGAGTAAACTGAGTAACAGAAACATATATCACACATAATAGCTAAAAAAGGAAAAACAAAATGTTGCCCCAAACAGGAACGGCAAACAGCTGGAAGCAGCCGGGAATTGTTTTAATGGTGTGAGCTATTCCGCCTAAAAATAAGGCTTCATCCACAAGGTGTGGAGGGGATGGGAGCTATCATAATTTGGTTGGGGAGAGTTTGAGGGTATATGGGGACTGGGGGGGCAGTCACAGGGGCTGTGGGAGATGAGGTACTATCTCAAGAGCTGTTTAAAGGGGCCCAATGTGGGTGAGTCAAATGTGCCTGCTGGAAGACCGTTCAGCCAGCTGGGAGCCTGATAACTAAAAGACTGTTGGGCCTGACTTGTGCGACAAAAGGGGACCTGGTATGCAAGATTTGGTCCATTTCTTGTGGTACGGGAGCAGGCAAACCAGGTTAGCAAGTGCTGGGAGTTGGGGGGTAAGGTCTAAGCTAATCTTTTTCCCATATAGGCAAGTGTGGTACTTTAACCTGTCACTAAGGTTGAGCCACTGAGTCATACTGTAGCGGTCACATGTATGCGTCCTACTGTGCGTGCCAGAGACCAGCCTGCAGGCTTTATTTAGGGCTAAGTGAATTCTTTGTAGTGCAGTGTCAGTAGCGGCGCCATATATGATAAGACCATAATCCACTATTGAGAGGATGGAGCATGCGACTGCCATTCTGAGGGACTGACTTGGGGTAATCATATCAGATGACCTTAAGGTTGGCAAGCAATGTGAGAAGGCAGTAGGAAGGGCTGGGGGGAATACTGGAATGTATGGAGAGAGGCATCACCAGCAGAAAACAGGAAGTTGTTATCCCTCTTTACAGACAGTTGGTGAGACCCCATCTGGAGCACTGCATCCAGTTCTGGAGACCCCATCTCTGCAAGGACATAGACAGGATGGAGGCAGTCCAGAGGAGGGCAACGAAAATGGTGCAGAGTCTGCAAAAGAAGCCATACGAGGAGACACTAAAGGAGCTTAATAAGTATACCCTTCAGGAAAAGAGGTAGAGGGGAGACATGATAGAAATGTTTATGTACCTCAGTGGAATCAACAAAGTCCAAAAGGGTAGCATCTTTCAGAAAAAGAGATGTGCAAGAACAAGGGGACCCAATTTGAAGACAGAGGAGGGATGGCTCAGGGGCAATGTGAGAAAATATTTTTTCACAGAGAGGGTGGTGGACGCATGAAACAGCCTTCCTGAGGAGGTTGTGGGGTCTAAAACTGTGGAAGAATTCAAGAATGCATGGGACAAACATAAGGCAATTCTTGTGGGGAGTAGGAAGAAACAGGCTGTTGGTTAACTAGGATCTGCAGCTTATCCTGTAGGTAGGGAAACGGCAGACTAGGTATGCCAAGCGGTCCTTATCAGCTGTCAAAGTCTATGTTTCTATGTTTCTGTGCCTATATGACCACCTCTAGCCTACTGTTGACTGTTTTGATGACCATGTTGATGTGTTCTGAAAAAGACAAGGCACTGTCAAGGGTGACGCCATGGTACTTCATAGTCTGCACTTATTTTAGTGGGGTGCAGAGATTGTTCCTAATATCGAGTGAGGCTGTACTATGTCTGTTGTGAGGGTTTGCAAACAGCATGGTCTTCATTTTTTTATAATTCAGGACCAGTTTGTGCTGCAAGAACCAGTTTTCAGCTGCAGAGCATTTATCTTGTAGATGACTTGTTAATGCCTGGGGTTCTGGGTGTTTGGTGAATAATACTGTATCATCTGCATACAGGAGAAGGTCACCAGAACATGCAAAAGATAGATACATAGAACATAGAATTTGACGGCCAATAAGGACCGCTTGGCCCACCCAGTCTGCCCATTTCCCTACCTAATGGACAAGCTGCAGATCCTAGTTAACCTGCAGCCTACTTCTTCCTGCCCCCAACCCCTAGAATTGCCTTATGACTGTCCCATGCATGCTTGAATTCCACCACTGTTTTTGACTCCACAACCTCCTCCGGAAGGCCGTCCCATGCATCCACAACCCTCTCGTGTGAAAAATGCTTCCTTAAATTACCTCTGAGCCGTCCCTCCCCATCTTCAAATTGTGCCCCTTGTTCTTGCACACCTCTTTTTTGAAAGATGCTACCCTCTTGGACTTGTTGATTCCCTTGAGGTACTTGAATGTTTCTATCATGTCCCCTCTCCTCCTTTCCTCGAGGCTATACATATTAAGCTCCTTAAGTCTCTCTTCATATGTCTTCTGTTGCAGACCCTGCACCATTTTAGTGCCTCCTCTGGACAGCTTCCATCTTGTCTATGTCTTTGTGGAGACTGGGTCTCCAGAACTGCACGCAGTACTCCAGATGGGGTCTGACCAGCTGTCTGTACAGAGGGATAATAACCTCCTGTTTTCACTGGTGATGCCTCTCCCTATGCATCCTGGTATCCCCCATCCCTCCTTGCTGCCTCTCACATTGCTTGCCCACCTTAGGTCATCTGATATGACTACCCCCAGGTCCCTTTCCATTTTTGTTGTTGTTAGTATCTCACCCCATTGGCGATTTTTCCCTGGGTTTTTGTTTCAGGTGCATTACCTTGCACTTCTTAGCATTGAATCTAAGCTGCCATACATTTGACCATTCCTCTAACCTTGCCAAGTCCCTTCTCATCCTTTCCATCCCACCTTGTGCATCAACTCTGTTGCAGATCTTTGTGTCATCTGCAAAGAGACATACTTTTCCTTCCAGTCCCTCTGCAATGTCGCTATAAAGACATTGAAAAGGACTGGTCCTACTACTGAAACCCTGCGGCCCCACTAGTAACCCCTTCTTCAGAGTGGACTCCATTTACTATTACTGTCTGTGTCCTATTCTCCAGCCAATTCTTTACCCAGGCTGTCATATTGGGACCCACTCCCAGGCTGGCTAACTTGTATATTAATCTTTTGTGCGGGACTGTGTCAAATGCCTTGCTAAAGTCTAGGTAGGCCATGTCCACAGCCCCTCCCTGATCTACTACTTTGGTCACCCAGTCAAAGAAATCTATCAGATTCATCTGGCATGACCTTCCCGCTGTGAATCCATGCTGCCTTGGGTCCTGTGCCCCTCTGGCCTCTAGATAATCGACAATTCTTTCCTTCAGAAGTGATTCCATCATTTTCCCTACCACTGAGGTTAAACTAACAGGTCTGTAGTTTCCTGCTTCTGCCTTGCTCCCACTTTTGTGAAGGGGAATCACATCTGCCCTCCTCCAGTCCTCGGGTACCACCCCATCCTCCCATGATTTGTTAAAGAGGGTAGTCAGTGGTGTTACTAGTTCTACCCTTAGTTCTTTTAGAATTCTGGGATGAATCCCATCAGGCCTCATTGCTTTGTCCACCTTCAGTTTTAAGAGTTCTTTCAGAACCCTTTCTTCTGTAAATGGGCTGGTATCAACTTCTGTATCCAGAGTGTTTCTACTGTTTGTTTTAGGTACCTCCCTCTTCCTTTGTAAATACTGAGCACAAATATTTGTTTAGTATCTCTGCCTTTTCACAGTCACCCTCTGCCCACCCTCCTTCCCCTTTATTAAGCCTCACTATCCCTCCCTTGGTCTTTCTTTGCTTCCTGATGTACCTATAAAAGGTTTTATCCCCTTCTTAACTGAGTTGGCTATCTTTTCCTCGGTTTGGGCCTTTGCTGTTCTGACTGCCTTCCCAGCTTCCTTTTGCTTTAACTGATACAGTTCTCTGTCCTGCTCCTTCCGTGTTTCCTTGTACTTCCTGAATGCTTTCTTTTTCTCTTGAACCTTCACTGCCACTTACTTTGAGAACCATAGTGGTTTCTTACATCGTTTCATTTTGTTTATTTGCTTCACACAAAGGCTTGTTACCTCTGTGATGGCAGTTTTATTATTCCCCATTGTTCTTCCACCCTCCTTCCTGCCCATTTGCTAGTGCATTCCTTAGGCACTCACCATTTTGGCAAAGTCAGCCCTCCTAAAGTCCAGTACTTTTGCCTTTGTATGACTTGACTCTGTTGCTGTGTTTATTGTGAACCATACTGTTCGATGGTCGCTAGTTCCCAGATGGCTACCCACTTACATCTGGATCCTCTCTCATCTCCATTTGAGAGAACCAGGTCTAAGATTGCTTCCTCTCGAGTGGGCTCCAATACTGGTTGTCTAAGGCATGCCCCCTGTAGGGCATCTAGAATAACCCCACTCTTCAAAGTGGCTGCTGCAACTGCACTCCAGTTAATATCTGGCATATTCAGATCACCCATCAGCAATATCTCCCCTTTTTCTGCCATTCTAAGTATACTTTCTATCATTTCCTTGTCCATTTCCTCCCCCTGAGAAGGGGGTCTGTATACAACCCCTATGCAGATTGTGGTTCCATTGCCGGTCTCCAAATTTACCCACAGTGCTTCTTCTCCTCCCTGTTTTCCCTTTTGTTCTGTTGCTTTGATTCCTTCCCTTATGTAAAGAGCTACTCCTCCTCCTCTTTTACCCTCCCTGTCCCTCCTGTAGATAGTGTATCCTGGTATGTTTACGTCCCAGTCATGGTTTTGTGTGTACCATGTTTCTGTGACTGCCACAATATCCTGATGTTCCTCCTCCATCAAGGCCACTAATTAAGGAAGCTTGTTACTCAGACTACGGGCATTGGTACTCATTGCTCTCCTTTTTTTGATGGCTTTACCTTCTGTTGCAGCATCCCCAACTGACCTTACTACCTCTGTCTTTTTGAGTTGAGGAACAGGCTGAACAGTAATGGACCTAGGATAGATCCTTGAGGGACCCCTGACCGGACAGGTTTACTGGCGGACAGTTTGTCACTGATTTTTACAGGCTGGATCTGCCTTCAAATGTAACTTTTAAACCAGGATGCAGCTCCAGGGGAGGCACCAATAGTGACGAGGCAGTCATGAAGCAGGGTGTGGCTGACAGTATTGAAAACCTTAATGAGATCAATGTACACCAATCCTACTAATTGCTTCCGAACAAGGGCATGGTGGACAAAGTCGGTGTATTGGTTTTAAGGTTGCACTGTTACTTTTCATGTGTAGGGGGACAGTGTGGGGTGGTGGGGAGGTACAGCATCTCAGAGGGTTGTACTGGTCTGAAATCAGACCCACTTAAACATAATCCCTGGGTGGAGTAATTGTGCAGCCCCCACCCCAATCAAGAAAATAAGAACCCAGGTCCCTCAACCTTGTTTAATCCCACAAGGCAGGGGTAATAACTGTAACATTCATGGTGACCTTGTAACATGAATACAGACTGTATTACTGAAGATGTTCAAGCTGATAGGAGTCTAGTATTGATCTTGAGAGACTTTAACTACCTAGGTATTAACTAGAACAATCAGTCCACTACTGGTGGAAGAGAAAAGGAATTCTTATGTATATTCAAGGAAAAAATCTAGAACAGTTGGTACGATCGCCAACAAGGGGAAACAATATACAAGACCTGGACATTACCACAGTCAGTAGCAGTTTAACTTGCTTTTTTATTTTTTACAATTTTTAGCCAGGAAAGACACACTAAGCCGAAGCTTGTTTCAGGTGTGTCCTGGGAGCACAGGGAAGTTGAGTGACTTGTTCATAGACACACAGTATGCAAGTGGTGGCTATGGGATTCAAACCCAGTTCTCCAGGTTTGTAGCACAGTGCTCTTAACCACTATTTTATTTATGGAAATTTTCATATAACACCTTCGAGAACAAGCTCATTTCATAGGTTCTACATCAGATGAACAATACATATTGGAAAAGTATGAGACAGAGAACAAACAAAGCAAGGAATTATACAAGACGTTACAAGAGTGTATAACTAGAGAAGTTCCAATACATGTGGCATTGTACAGTGTATGCCATGGTGCATATTTGATTAAAACCTTGAATTAAAAAGGTCTGCTGCTTTCTAAAATGGGTAGCAAAAATTTCAAAACCTAATTGGTCAAATAGCATCACCTGACCATTGATTAAATCTCCTATTTAATCCACAGTTTGGCAACCAGACTCCTTGCCATCTTTGTTTAACAGTCCATATAAAAAATACCATTACACATTTCTGAGCCATGTAACAGTTTTCAAACTTTACAATGCTTTTATGTTCACAGCACATGTTTTGACTGTTAGTTTAAACAAACTACTTTACCTAGCGGATCAATACATGATAAATCTATTTTATTTTTGAATGTAAAAAAAAAAACTTCCTCGTGGTTTGTTTTGGTTTTGACATCTAACTCATTTTATAAGTGCAATAACCTACCCCAGGGCATAGGGATATGGTGAATTAATGCACATCCTGGGTGTTGGTGGACATTCAGTCTTTGGCCTCATGCCTTATAACACACCTAGGACACGCATTAATAACCCATAACCCCAAGCCCGGTTGTGGGTTATTGCTTACTTATTAAAGATCCACTTGGCAATAGTGACCATAATACAGTGCGCATAACATGGAGAGAGAAAAAGAAAGGGCCCCCAAGGTCAAAGCTTCCTTTTCAATCATAGGAAGGCTAACGGACAAGTACAAACAGGGACAATATAAAAAAATCAAAAAAGGGAATTGTTAAAAGATAAATTGCATGAACTACAATCTGGGCTGGCAGTATAGCCTAGAGGTTAGAGGAACAAGGTGTGAACGAGCTTGGTACATCCTTCACACTAGACCTGAGTTTGAGTCTGACAACCTCCACTTGCATACTGTGTGACTCTGAGCAAGTCACTTAACCACCCAGTGCTCCCAGGTTGCCCCTGAAAACAGGCACTTGTGCCTAGTGGGCCTTACCCAGTTACCAAAGACTAAAATAAAAAAAAAAAAACTAAATAAAAAAAAACAAAAAAACTATTTGCCGAAGCATAAAAACCTACAATAAAAAGACAAAAGCCCACAATGGCTAACAAGGAATGTACAAAAAAAGATCAAAACAAAGGAGAAAGGTTTACAAGATTCAAAAGGCATTAGTATTACTAGTAGACAAGGGAAATATAAGGTTGTAGTGTCCAAATGCAAAAATAAAAAATAAAAAGGAAAAACATAAATTAGCCACAAAAAACAGTAGAATAATAGAATTTTTGATTAATTGATTGACTGATTGATTTAAAAAGTTCCACCAAGAAAGACATACTAAGCTGATAACAGCTCATTTCCAGATGTGTCCTGGGGGAAAGGGAAACATGGAAAATCATATATAATACAATAAAACAAAAGCATAATCATCAGTATAAAAGGTATGTACATAAGTAAAATTATACAATGGCAAAGGAAGAATACTGGCTCTGACTGGTCCATCTGGAACTGGACCCATAATGTTATCCCAGTATAACATCACTGGATCTAAAAGACAAAGAACCTCAGCGCACAAGCACTGAGGCAATGGTTATCCCAGAGAGCACTGGCCAGGAAGCCAAGTTTCAAAGAATTACAAAGTCACACATTACCCCCATAATGCAAAGCACCATGGGCTGTATATGCAAATCACCATAGTATATTATGTTGGTTCAACTTTAAGCAGAAATGCATGGTACCAAAAGGTCTCTCACACAGTCTGCAAAGGTGCCAACAGAAGACACAGACGCATGTTTCATCCTACCAGGACTCATCAGTGTGCCCCGTCTGTGTGACTCCCCAGTGGAATGAACCAGCTACCCTAAGATGGTCTATCACTGGATCTAGTTTCAGCACACTGAAGACGGCATTAGATGTCAAAACAGGACAAACTGCCCACAACCCAGCTACTTCTAAGTTTGAATATCACCCTTACGCATCCTCCGCGTCAGCGCTGCCAAGTACCTTCACAGCATTCCCAAACGTGATACTCTAAAGAAAAAGAGTTTGCAGCATACCAAATAAATTAATTTTCTTGTCTGTTTTCTTCCCAGAACCCAGCTGCTTCAGTGAACCCCAGAGACCGTAACTGCCCATCACGCGGTTCACTGACACTGCTCAATTTGCAGGGGAAAAAGTGTCATAAAAATTCACATTTATTTCTTACTTTCAACTGCCACACATCCTACATCCATACCCTGCTCAAAAATGTAAAGTGCACTAACCATTTACCACCCGTGAATGGCGCCGGTACAATAACTCAGCAGCAATCATCGTTGGCAGTCAGACAGCGGCAGTCATGACTATCACCTTTTTTTCCCCTCTATAAACATTTATTCATGCATCTGTACAGAGAGAAACACTACAAAAAGGGTGAAAAATACATATTCTGGGTCACAAAGCAAGTATGACCAAGACCACACAACAGGGGTGAGTGAGAAGTTGCAGCGACAGACTTGTGTCAGACACAAACTGTGTCACATAGAAATAATGGCTCCACTTAGTAGAGAAACAGTAAAGGGACTCTTTCAAAAAAATGTGCTTCCACTCTGAAACAATACATAAAAAACTGTTAAAACTGCATTTATTTTATGTTTTCTAATTCTGTTTTCAAAGGAGCCATTGTATATTAGCAATTATGCACTCCAGGGTGTGTGTCATGCTGGGATAACATCACTTCTCAGGTGCTGGACAAACTCGGCCTGCAGCCTTCTGCCCAACCACCCAAGGCGTGATGTTTTCCCAGCACGACACACACACACACACACACACACACACACACACACACACACACACACACACCCTGACCATGTCATGCATTATTGCTTAAACTGAGACCTGTTGGTGAGGGTAAAACAATTCAAGTAGACAGCAGATTAATGGGACAAGGCAAACTACTTGGGGGGGGGGTGGCGAGAACAAAGTGTGAATTAGAGTAAAAGAGTCATGGACAGTTGCAGGAGGGAGAAAAAAAGTCATTTTATGAATATGTTAATACAAAGAAAATGTGAACAAATTAATATTGGGCCAATTCAAATAGATGAAAAAGATATAAATGCCCTTTACAGATTGCAACACATTTTAATAATTATTTTGCAACATTTGCTAATAAGACAAATCATGGTTACTGTGGAGACATTAAGTCTCTGGACACACTGGGGAACTTAAAACAATTTAAGTGCCTTAAAACGGTTTAAATCCCCCTAGCACTGTTTGCAGACAGACTACAAACCCCTTAAAATGTTTTAACAAAAGTGTTTTTAAACCCTGCTAGATACCTAGTCTTAAAACCTTTTTTAAAAATGTTTTAGAGCTAGCATGGTTTTACTCACAGGTCTGACCAGGAGTAAAAGTGTTTTAAGTTGTAATGGTTTAACTAAAACAGTTCTAGCTGCAGTGTGTCCAGGCAAGCACAGTTCTGTGTGTTGGACTTAACACAAAATAGTTACAAGGAGAACAGGTTTAACACTAGCAGTGTGGCCACACTAAACTGTTATAAACAAGCATTTGTCAATGCTGAATGTTGTCGCGCTGACATTGGCAGTGGGAGTGGTGCAGCTAGAGACGCATGGTGCTGTAATTTTGTGAATGTGTCGCAAAAGGTGATTTTGCACAGCGAGCACGCCATTGTGCGCGACAGCTGCACAAACACGTTTTGGGCAGGCTGTAAAAAATGGCAGCTGGACTACGAACATACGAAATTTGCCAGCAGATAAAGGCCTAGAGGTCTATCAAGTCTGCTCGAATGTGCAGCTAGCACCCCTTATTCTGCAGCTGCCCCTTCCTTCCACCCTTCCCCTTCATTAACCCTCCCCCTTGTCCTGTCCCATCCTCATTTGAAGCAGTCCACTGTTCTACTGCATACCACTTCTGCAGGTATCACATTCCACCCAGCCACCACTCTCTGTAAAAAGTGTCTCCTCATCTCCTCCTGAACCTTCCTCGCCTCCAGTCTCATATCATGGCCCCTGGTGGCCCTCCCCTTACTTTGAACAGCCCTCTGTACCTGTCTTGTTTATTCCTTTCATGTATTTAAAGGTTTCAATCATGTCCCCCTGTCTCCTCTCCTCCAGTGAGTACATGTTCAACTCCTTCAACCTCCTCTCATATGATAAGTCCCCCGACCCTTGATCATCTTTGTCGCCCTGCGCTGCACTCCTCCAGTAACTTAATGTCCCTCTTCAGATACGGACGTCGGAACTGCACGTAGTACTCCAGGTGTGGTCTAACTAATGACCTACAGTGGCAGAATCACCTCCTCCTCCTCGAGGATATACCCTGCAATACAACCCAGCATTTTGTTGGCCTTTGCAGCTGCCTTCCTACACTGTGCCAAGTTGTTCATTGACCCTGTAATGAACACACCCAGATCCTTCTCCTCCTGTGTCTGGGCTAGCTGCACCTCTAGCTGGTAAGTCCTCCTTGGGTTCTTCATCCCAAAATGCATCACCTTGCACTTTTTGGCATTAAAGCCCAGTTGCCAGGTGTCTGACCAGGTTTTCAAGCTTTGCCAGATCATCCTGCAACTCCTGCCATCCCCTAGGTCATCCACCACGCGCCAACCTTGGTATCATCAGCAAACAGACTGATCTTGCTCTTGATGTCCCATGATATGTCTGCAATGAATATCCCAAACAACACTGGTCCCAACACCGAGCCCTGTGGGACACCGCTCGTCACTGCCCTTGGGTGTGAGAGCTCCCCACCCACCACCACCCTCTGTTGCCTTCCCTGCAGCCAGTTTCCTACCCATCTCACCAGCATTGCACCTGCCCCTGTGCCTACTAACTTCCTTCCCAGCCTTCCATGTGGCACTGAGTCGAATGCCTTACTGAAGTCCAGATACAGGACATCCACTGCATGTCCCCTGTCCAGTTGCCTAGTTACCCAGTCATAGAACCCGACCAGGTTGGTTTGGCAGGATCGGCCACGTATGAAGCCATGCTGTCTGCTGTCCTGTAGTCCTTGGCCTCTAAGAGGGCCACCAGCCTCTCCTTCAGGATAGTCTCCATTAGCTTACCCACGATGGATGTGAGGCTCACTGGTCTGTAGTTTCCCAGTTCATCCTTGGGGCCACTCTGTGGAGGGGCACCACATGAGCCATCTTCCAGTCCTGAGGTACACACCCCGAATGTAGTGAGGCATTAAATAGATCTGCCAAAGGTCCCATGACCTCTGCCAGCTCCTTCAGTACCCTGGGGTGGATGCCATCTGGGCCTGGCACCTTGTCCACCCTCAGTGCCTTCAAACCCTCTCGAACTCTGCCTCCATGATTTCCCATCTGTCACCACTTCCCCCGCGTCTGCCATTTCACCATCTTGGGTGTCACCCCCCTCTTCTCTTTAATAAATACTGAGCAGAAGTACTCATTTAGTGCTTCCGCCTTATATAATGCCTGCTTCCACCGCACCCCTCCTTCCTAATCCTTACTATGTGGTCCTTACAGCTCTTTTCTCCTGATGTACTTAAAGTCCTTCTCCCTTCTTAATGCCTTGTGCCAGCCTGAGTTCCGTAGATGCTTTGGCTCCTTACTGCTTTTGTCACCTCCTTCGATTCTGTCAAGTACCTCTGTCCTCCCTCCCTGTTTTCTTGTATTTCCTAAAGGCAGCTCTTTTCCTCCTTACCTTTTCCATGACCTCCTTGCTCAACCAGCTCGGTTTCTTAGCCCTAGCCTTCTTGCTCTGGGCTTTGCAGCAGGTTTTGTTGCCTCACTATCCCCAACTTTATGAGCTCCCATCTCTGGTTAGTATCCATACTAGATTGAATTCTGGCCAGGTACCCTTTACCACTTCCCATCCTCCCAAAGTCAGCCCTCCTGAAGTCCAGCACTCTTGTGCCAGATTCCACTCCTTCCTTGCCCATATCCAATGTGAGCCATACTGAGTGGTGGTCACCCTGACAGCGGTTCCTCCACTGTAAGTTCTCTCACAAAGTCCCCATTTGCCAGCACAAGGTCAAGGGTATTCTCAACCTGGTTGGTTCACTGACCATTTGCAGCAGGAAGCTGTCCTGAAGGCATCCAGCAGTACCTGCTCCCTTCTGTTCCTGGTTGTTGGGGTGCTCCAGTCCACTCCTGGCATGTTGAAGTCCCCACAATCACCACACTACCCTTCTCGAGGTCCCTCCTGATCTGTCCCTCTAGTTCCCTGTCTAACTCCTCCATCTGAGATGGTGGCCTGTACACCACTCCCATTCTAAGACTCCTATTCTTGGAATCCTGGATTGCACCAAAGTGACTCTGTACTACCCTCCTCCCCTTCCTCCTTACACACTTCAGTCCTTCCTTCACATATAGTGCCACCCCTCCTTTCCCAGTCACCCTGTCCCTCTGAAATAACCTGTGCCCTGGTACAGACAGGTCCCAGTCATTATATTGGGTGGCCCATGTTTCCGTGATGGCTGCAATGTCCACCTCTCCCTCTGCCATGAGAATCTGCAACTCTGCAGTTTTCCTCCCAAGGCTCTAGCATTAAGGGTAACCACCTTCCACCCTTCCCCCCCCCCATCCTGCCCTCCTTTCCTAGCATCACCAACAGTACTTGCCATTTGTCCTTTGTCACTGTTATGGGGGGTAAGCTCATATGATTTCCCAACCTGTGGTCTCTGCATATCTCTTCCCCAACTGCCACCCCCCACTCCTAGTTTAAACTCCCAACTTCCTCTATTCATAAGGAGACATGCACAAATGCCAGTGGTGAAAATATAGCATGAAAATATTACAGATTGACGAAGTTACAAGGGTGCATGGAAACTGCGCAATGCACGCTTGCAACACAGTCATTGTATGGAGTTTCGGCACCAAATTTTCAACATAGGCATTTTAGGACCTCTGCTCATGAATAGTGTCACCGTCATTTCCTCAAACTGTCCCAAAAACTGATTTCGCACAGCTGCCGTGCAATTCTGTGCTGGATGTGCGAAAACACATTTCAGGCAGCTGCAGTGTTCATAAGGAGGTATGGAAAAATGCCAATGATGAACAGCTGGAGTGAAAGTATTACAAATTCACAAAGCTATGAGCATGCGTGCAAACTGTGCAACGCACGCTCATAAAACACTCATTTTATTGGCTTTCGTTCCCAAATTTTCAACATAGGCATTTTACAGCATCTGCTAATGAACAGTGTCACTGTCATTTTTATCACATGTCTCGAACATGGACTTTCCACAGCGACCTCGCTATTCTACGCCTGAACTGCGAAAACAGATTTTGGTCAGGATGTGAAAAATGACAGTTGTACTGTTCATTAGGAGGTGCAGAACAATGGCACTGTAGAAAATCTGGAGTGAGAATATTAGAAGTTTGTGAACGTACTAGCGTGCGTGCAAACTGCGCAATGCACGCTCGTAACACAGTCATTCTATGGAGTATTGTCACCAAATTTTCAACACAGGCATTTTAGGACCTCTGCTCATGAACAGTGTCACTGTCATTTTCGTAATGAGTCCCGAACACTGATTTCGCACAGTGAACATGCTACTGTGCGCTGAAAGTGCAAAAACACATTTCAGCAAGGATGTGAAAAATGACAGCTGTACAGTTCACAAGAAGGTGCAGTAAAATGCCAAATTTGAGAATCTAGCATGAAAATATTGCAAATGCGTTAAGTTACGAGCACACGTTGTGCAGTTGCTATGCACCTCATAAAACAGTCATGTTATGGAGTATTGTCACCAAATTTTCAACAGGCATTTTAGGACCTCTGCTCATGAACAGTATCACTGTCATTTTTGTAATGTGTCCTGAACACTGATTTCGCACAGCGATCGTGCTATTCTGCGCCAGAAGTGCGACAACACATTTCGGCAAGGATGTGAAAAATGACAGCTGTACAGTTCACAAGAAGGTGTGGTAAAATGCCAATGTTGAGAATGTGGTGTAACAATATTGCAAATGCGCTAACTTACGAGCATGCGTTGCGCAGTTGCTACGCACACTTGTAAAACAGTCATTTTAAGGAGTATTGTCACCAAATTTTCAACACAGACATTTTAGGACCTCTGCTCATGAACAGTGTCACTGTCATTTTTTGTAATCTGTCCCAAACACTGATTTCATACAGCGACCATGCTATTCCCCCTGCGCCCGCGCCAGAAGTGCGTAAACACGTTTTGGGCAGGATGTGAAAAATGACAACTATACAGTTCACAGAAAGGTGTGGTAAAATGCCAATGTTCAAAATCTGGCATGAAAATTGTTCGAATACGCTAACTTACGAGCACGCGTTGCGCAGTTGCTACGCACACTCGTAAAACAGTCATTTTTTTTATTTTTCCCACCAAACTTGCAACATAGGCTTTTTGAGAGACCCCTCATGAACAGTGGCACTGCTATTTCATTACTCAGTCCCGAAAGGTGATTCCGTGCAGTGACTGCTAAATCATCTTTCGGGACCGAATAACGCCATGACAGTGCAAGAATTCATGAGAAGGGGTCCCAAAAACCCCATGTTGAAAATGTGGGGCCAAAATTCCCCAAAATGCCCAAGATATGCATTAAAGTTGAAAACCCCCATTCATTCCATTATACAGCTTACAGGCATTTCTTCAGTTCATGGAGGGATTTGAAGAGTGCAGACATGTTCCCGGTCCACAGAATATCATCGCGCCAGACTCCGCAGGTAAGTATGGGATGGGGGGTGAGGGGAGTCAGGGTGCACAGTGAGTGGGTGCGGGTGGGGAGAGGGAGGCATCGAGACTGCGAGGGACCGTTTTCATTTTACAGGTTAAAAAAAACATTGCGGGACAGTTTTCGGTTTGCAGGGCATTTGGCACACTGGGGTGGGCTCCCAGCATGCCACCTAACTGTTTTGTGGGGGTGTCAGTAGCCGACGGGGGATTGGGCACCCTCGTTGGCACACAACATGGGGGGTAATGCCGGCAGGGATTGGGTACCCCCGTTGGCACACAAAGAAAGCAGGAGGGGTCCACGACGTCCAAGGGGATTGGGCACCCCACTTCGGCATTCAACAATTGGGGGTTTATGCCGATGGGGAGTGGGCTCCCTGTCGACACAAAGGGGAGTGAGAGCCGAGGGGGATTGGGCACCCCCGGCATTTAACAATTTCGGGGGTTATGCCGATGGGGAGTGGGCTCCCCACCGGCACACAAAGACAGCAGGGGGTTAACCGACAGGGGGATTGGGCACCCCTGAAGTCGGCATGCACATAATGGTGGTGAGCACGACAAGAAAAAGACCACTGCATATGACGAGCTTTGCTTGGATTGCAGCGGACCTTTTCTTAGATGTGCTCGCCCCATTATGTATGCATGGTGTGGCACCAGCATGCAGGCTGATTGAGGAATGCAGGACGCACCTACCGGTGCATGCCCTGTATTCGCCCAACAGCGACCGCGCCTCTAAAGCTGCACTGTCCCACTATGTTGGCTGCACAAGCGCGCCAACATAAAAATGGTTACTGAGTAGTGTGGCTGCACTGAAATGGTTTAGCTAAACTGATTTTAAAAATGGTTTCCAAAAACAGTTCTGTAGTGTGTCCAGAGCCTAAAACACCCAAGTAGGGTAAATCATAAAGATATGCAAATCAGTGTAAAGGATATAGAGACCAAGCTGAGGGAACTGAGCATAGCTAAATCCGTCGGACTGGATAACATGCTGTACATGCCTAAGTTCTCTAAGAATTATCATAGAAACGTGCCTCATTCCTACATTCTGCATTTATTAGCACATTTGAATCATGAATAGTCTATTTATTCTTTATTAACCGGGTAAGGCCCACTAGCCACAAGTGCCTGTTTTCAGGGGCAACCCGGGAGCTTTTGGTTGGTTAAGTGACTTGCTCAGAGTCACATAGTATGCAAGTGAAGGTTGTGAGAATCAAACCCAAGTCAGCTGGATGTAGCAAGCTCATTCACAGCTCGTTGTTCTAACCTCTAGGCTATACTGCCAACAATAGAACCAGAAGACTGGAAAAAAGTGATTTGGGTTCCTATTCCTAAGAAGTGAAATCTAACTGTAGTAGTTACAGACCACTGGCTTAACACCACTAATATGTAAAATCTCTGAAAGCTTTTTGAAAGACCATATAGTCAAACAGTCTAAAAATGTAGGATTAAATGACAACACACAACATTGTTTCAAAAGGGGCAGACTGTGTAACTAATATAGATAACGTAGATACATAGACAGTGTTGGCAGATAAGGGCCTATGGCCCACCCAGTCTGCCCATTTGAGCTTGCAAGTCCACTTTATGTTTTCCTAGAAGTCCGTTGCCCCTTACCCCGACCTCCAGAATTCCTTTATGTCTATCCCATGCATTCTTAAATCCTGTGATTGTTTTATACCCCACCAATTCCTCTGGCAAGGTGTTCCACTTATCCACCACCTGTTCTGTGAAGAAATTCTTCATCATGTTTCCTCTGAATCACCCTCCCTCCAACTTCATCCCATGCCCTCTAGTTCTGGAACATCTTTTTCGCTTAAAAATAGTGTATTCCTGCACCCTGTTCCTCCCTGTAAGATACTTGTATGTATTCTATGAAGCATTCAATACGTTGATGGACAGTGATTTCCAGTGGATGTGTTTTATTTCGATTTTTGCAAAATAATCAACAAGGTGCCACATGACATCCTTATTAAAAAAATGATGTAATACAACTTCAGTTCAGCTACAGTTAGATGGGTAAGGAAAGAATAATTACTCACTGCAACAGTAAATCTTTAAGATAATAACCTCCATTGGGCCACACCTATGGAACTGTAAGCCATCAGAGTCAGGACTACGCAGAAACTTTTGCTAGCCAGGGGTCACCCACGATGACGTATATCAATGCCTAAAAACATGGGCGACACCATCACTCCTAAGCTCAGAGAGTATTTTACTGTGAGGAACCTAGAGATCAAACCTGGACTAGGCATACAAAAAGAGGTATGGAGATGGAAAATATGATACACGTAAGGCACTAATGGCAATCTTCAGCAAGGTCATGAATAAACTTTTCACCTAAGGAGAAAGGAGCATGGGTGTGCTGTGGCCCAATGGAGTAGATTCTCTCAGAGATCTACTGTTATAGTAAGTAATTTTTATGCACGCATCTGCGCCAGCCAACATATTACAGTAGTAACATATTTAGAGGTGTGGTCACTGTGGAAGAATGCAGAGCACGCATCAGTAGGTGCGTCCCTCATTCCCCAATAAGGCAGCTGACATAAACTGGCCACCAGATCCAAGGAAAGGTCCACTGCAATGAGAGCCAAGCTCGCCATGCAGCGGCATGCCTTTCCTGGTGAAACAGTTCAATAAACATGGCAGCACTGACTGCCACCACGCAAAGCGCCAACTTCAGGGGTGCCCAATTCCCCTGTTGGCATGCCCCGACACATCATTTGCTGACGGGGGAGCCCACACCCCATCGCCACAATGCCCCCCTCTCTCCCATTTCAAGTCTCTGCCAAGGGGGTGCCCAATCCATCTCTGCATCATGCACCCCCCAGCAGTCTTTCTTTGCTGATGGGGGGCCCAATCCACATCGGCTTTAGTCCCCCTTCCCGTTTAACTTGCCGACAGGGGAGCCCACTCACTGTCAGCATAATGTCCCCCCCATTTGTTGTGTGCCAAGGGGGATGCCCAATCCCCCTCAGCTCTTGTCCCCCCCTTCGCTATGTGCCAATGGGGGGTGCTCAATTCCCCATCAGCTGCAGCACCCTCCCAAAAAACACTCAGGTGGCATACTGGGAGCCCACCCCAGCATGTCAAATGTCCCTGTAGAAAAACCAAAACCGTCCTGCGATGTTTTTTTTGTTTGTTTTTTTTACCTGTAACTCAGAAAATGGTCCCTCGCAGTCTGTCCTGCTCCCTCCCTCAATCTGCACCCACCACCTGCATTCCCTGCCTCCCCACACACACACGCTCACCCCATACTTGCCTCCGGAGCCAGGCGCAATGATCTTCGGTGGACCGGGAACACGTCTGCACTCTTCAAAGCCAACCGTGAACTGAAGAAATGCCAGAAAGCTGTATAATGGCATAAATAGGGTTTTTTCAACTTTGGTGCATATTTCAGCCATTTTGAGGAATTTTGGCACCAAATTTTCAACATGGGGTTACTGGGAACCCTCCTCATGAATTCAGTCACTGTCATGGCATTATTCGGTCCTGAAAGGTGATTTTGTGGTCACTGTGCGGAATCACCTTTCGGGACTGATTAATGACATGACAGTGCCACTGTTCATGAGGGGGGCTCTCAAAAAGCCTATATTACAAATTTGGTGACAAAAATCCCCAAAATGGCTGTTTTACAAGTGTGCATTGCCCAGTTTCCATGCATGCTCATAACTTCATGAGTTTGTAATATTTTCACTCCCTAGATTTTCAACATTGCCATTTTCCCACACCTCCTTATGAACAGTACAGCTGCCATTTTACATATCCTGGCCGAAATGTGTTTTCGCACGTCCGGCGCAGAATAGAGTGGTCGCTGTGCAAAATCAGTTTTCAGGACAGTTTGACAAAATGACAGTGACACTTTTCATGAGCAGAGGACCTTAAATGCCTATGTTGAAAATTTGGTGACGAAAGTCCATAAAATGACTGTTACAAGTATGCGTTCCGCAATTTCCACGCACCCTTGTAACTTCACAAATTTGTAATATTTTCTTGCCAGATTTTCAACACTGGCATTTTTTACACCTCCTTATGAACAGTACAGCTGCCATTTTTTGCATCCTGCCCGAAATGTGTTTTCGCACCTGTGGCATACAATGGCGTGGTCGCTGTGGAAAATCAACTTTTGGGACAGATTAACAAAATCACAGTGCCATTGTTCATGAGGGGAGGTCCCAAAATGCCTATGTTGAAAATGTGGTTAAAAAAATCCCATAAATAATTGGGTTGTGGGCGTAAGTTGCGCAGTTTCTGTGCATGCTCATGACTACCAATTTTTCAAATTTTCACTCCAGATTTTCAACGTTGCCAATTTTTTTTACACCTTCTCATGAACAACACAGTTGTCATTTTTCGCATCCTGCCCAAAATGTGTTTACGTACCTGTGACATCAACTGGTGTAGTCACTGTGCAAAATCACCTTTCAGCTAACAAACTGATAGTGTCGCTTTTCATCAGGTGGGGTCATAAAAAGCTCATGTTGATAATTTGGAGTGAAAGTGCCAACACACGCCTACGGTGTTAGGGTTTCCAACTGTAACACCCCACACCGTGACCGTGCAGACTGACAGGCGTCAGGAGTGTGACTTGGGATCATCAGCTGTAATGCTCCCGCCATTCCACCCCCACCCACACCCTGCAGCCAGCGACAGGCATCGTGGTGTGCCTCGGACTGTTCGGCCCCAAAGCACACCACAACAGTTGTCAGTGTCTACAGGGCAGGGTGAGGTAAAATGGCATGAGTGTTATAGCTCATGACCCAAAGGCACACCCCAACGCCTGTCAGTCTCTGCAGGGTGGGTGTGTAGTTGACATCAGTTCAATACTTCACTGCCACTCCTATTATGCATCTCTAGCTCCTGCACTACCAATGCTAATGCCAGCGAGACGACATTCAGCATTGACAAAGGCTTGTTGTATCTGATATGACATCAGAGCAGGAGACCTTACAGTACTGCAAGGCCAACACAGGCAAGTCTGCAAGGGATGCTGTCCAGACTGTAATGCTTACAGAAAGTATGCACAGTGCTCCGTGTAGCAGCATCAGATATATCAGTTGCAGAAACATTCTGAAAGCAAGCAACAGAAGTGTCCATTCCATGTGTAGAGTGGCCACACACAGCACCATAAAGTATTTTAATGTACTTCCTATAATAAAATGTAATACAGTTTGCCAACCATTTGAACAAGCACTGTTTAGTTAGGAGGCACCCTCTTTACTAGGGATGAATGAAACAAAAAGCTAAGTGGACTTTTTACAGTCCTTAGTGCAATTGAGTGAGCAATGTTCTATGTAAATCAAGTATATGGCACAATGCTTTATTCTTGTTAGCATGTTCAGGGTAATACACAGGAAAGTGTACTGTCTGATTTAGTGTGACATCAGAAAAAACACCTTAAGCAAGATTGTGAAAAATCTAATGAGGAGGCACATGTATAAGAGCCTGACACTCAGAAATTCTCTGAGCCGAAGTCATGGCGACCAGAAACAGTGCTTTCCACAAAAGGAAATGCATCTCACAGGTCACAGCAGGGTCAAATGGAGTCACAGTCAATTTCACAAGAATGAAATGAATGTCCCAAGGCAAAACCAGTTTATGAATCAAGGGATGTATGTGCAGAATACCCTTAAGAAATGTACCAGACACTTCTAGTTGTGTCACCATGCGCCAATCAATAGGGGTATGAAAAGCAGAAACAACTGCCTAATGTATTTTAATAGATGAGAACTGCAGACCAGAGTCAGATACAGACAGAAGGCAGTCAAGTACAGTATCCACAGGACACATAAATGGATCTACAGGACAGGAAGCAATAGGTGTAGGAAAAGCTGAAATGGCTGCCAGGTCACTTTAATAGAGATCTAAAATTGTTGACCCTAGACGACAGAACTCATAATTTTTTTATCATTTATCATTTATGGCTAATTGTATTATTGGAAAGGTTCTTGAATATATTACAGATAAAATCAAATTCAGAACCCCCAAAAGAGGCCTTGTATCAGCAAAGGGGCTAGAATGTCTTACCTAAATGTAGAACAGAATTAGGCAAGAACCACTTTTTATGGCTGCAGTAGGCGGAGCCTGCAGACATTTTGCATGTACAAAAGAAGTGATGTCATGTTTTCTGTCTGTGGAACTGACTGAATGTGTAAATAGTTTCTTCCACCTTACCCTCCTCCAAGCAATGTTTTCCGCCCTCAAATAAATATGCTTTCATGTTAGTCAATGGTTGCAGGGTTCTATTTTCTTTCTTAAATGGGTGGTACAAGAACTGGAACCTGAGTAGTGGGAGGCAGTTTTTTTCCGGGGAGTAAGATCCACCCCCACCTCCACCTGAAAAGCTCCTAAAGATCCATCCCCACCTTTTTTTATTCATGTGGGAGGGGCATGAGGTGGCTCTATCATGCTGTAACAAGACACACTAGTTTGGGACCTGTATCAACCAACAGAACAAGTCTGTGCAGTGATCAAGTTGTGGAGCCCCTGCATTTTATTAAGGACTAGGAGAACAGAAGATACTTAATGCCTTTATTAATTATTATTCATCAATTATATTAGTCTGGTCAGAAGAAAGGTGCTACTTCTTTTTATCATTAAATAAAAAAAAGAGGAAAGGCCTAATATCTTGAAACAGATTTAAGAAAAATTATTCTGCACTTACTTTAAACCGCATTTTTTCAGCTCTCCTCTTTATAATCAGAGCTGCTGATGCCACAGTGAAAACTTTGAAAAAACGAATAACTTGGTACAACTCAGTTTACATTTTAAATATATTCTGTAGATTTCTCCTGCCTACCTTTTATTACAGAGGACATTTGGATGAATATATGATCTTTATCTTTTAGAGTTCATCTGCCTCTATAGTTTACTCCCTACTTTAAGTCATAATGCTATGTTGTGACATCACAGTCTGCTGTCATAGGAGTAACTGTGATGTCACAACCCATGCATTATGACCTCAGGTAGGGAGAAAGCACCAGTAATACATGAATACTTCAGGAGCAGCGTTCCTCTTTTCATGCAAATGGCCTCAGTAAAAAATAATCGGGAGAAAAATACAGAACTAATGTGAAATATAAACTGAACTGTGTCTAAATATTAGGTTTTCTTTCACTTATCCTGAAGGTGTCAGATGCTCTTTAAAGGGGACAGGCAATGGGCGTTGTTCTCGATTCAGCATATAATATCTTGTCAGTCATGCCCCAACTAGGTATTTTGCAACTGTAATCCCCCCAAAAAATTACCTGCATCTTGTAAGCCACGTTTCTACCAAGCACCATACCCCACTTCTGGCCCGCCCCTTTTTCGGCATTCAAGAAACATCAATGCGCATGTCCGGGGAGTTTTGTTAGCTGACGTCAGTAACTAAAACGCCCCTTATTTACTGTCAGTCTGATATAGTGACATGTCAGGTATGCTACTTCTGCCTGTGACTTACGTGGTACATACCATGGAAGTATTCATTATTTGTTGTACGACAGAGGCTGAAAACTGCAGCCGGTCATGCAGTGTTAGCCCATCTTCATAATTACAATCCCCGATACTGTCCTTTTGAGTGGCACGGATGAAGTCGGATCTCAGCCCTAATAAACAGTCCCTAATTAGATTCCTGTTAGCCCACTCAGTAACATTCTCAGTTATTTACATAGCATAGTGCCCTATTCTTTTATGTACTGTATGGTGTGTGTGGGGGGGTTGTGATTTAGAGATACACTTTCCCAGATTATCGATTATCTAGTTTCATTGTAATGTAGTCTGCGTTCATCAGTGTATGAGCATACAGTTTTATGTATTCACACTGTTGGCTTAGTTCTTCAGCGCTGCACTCAGTAAAACATTTTTGTGTCACCCCTCCTATAACTGCTGCATTATTGAACTACATTTAGTTGGCTGCTATCACTTACGTTTCTATCAATATTGATTAATTTCCCTAGGCACTTGACCATGTTAGCACTCCTCGATGTCATCCGTGATTGACTATTAGTGATGCAGCCATGGCTGTGCTTCTGAACAGCGGTGAATTTTCCCGCTGATTTGCTGAATGGTCATTGCACACAAATGTTTTCAGTGTATATGGCGGCAAAAACATTCTGTATCTCGATGTTTATTGGTCCAAAACATGCTATTACTTACTAAACATTCCAAATAAAATATGGAAAAGCAAATCAGTTGTGTGCTTCTTATTACTGTGAGAGTTGTTGTGTCTCGGGGTAATTTTCTTACTTGTCTCTATAGTGTGTGGTTACCAACATTACTAAATAATGGTTTATTGTGTTGCTCCTCTTTGTAGTAATTCTTCCCAGAGTGGTAAATCTTTTTTTAATTTTCCAAAATCCAAGAAGCTTTGTGCTTCTTGGATACGTGCTTGCCGTCGCAAGCTGAACTGGGACCCTGGTGAGCGTGGGGTGTTGTGTGAGGATCACTTTAAGTCCTCTGATTTCACCATGTTACCAGACATAGCCAGGATGTGTGGCTATAAGAGACTTGACCTGAAGAAGGGTGTCATTCCACAACGCATTGAAGCTCCATCATGTGACGTTGTAGCGAACCAACGTACAACTAAATCATCCACTATCAGGCAAATTAATGAGGAAAGAACTGTTTAATAACTACAGTGTATATATAGCCAGTGATCTGGTGAGACAGACAGATACAGATAGATTGTGGTGTATATAGCAGCTACATATGTGTACATATGACTGTATTTGACATTGTTCTGTTTGGATGTGGGGGTTTGTTTGCATGCATGTGATACTAATGGGCCCGATATTGAAAGGTGTTGTGACAGGCGCTACTGAGTTGTGATGGCGCATTCCCAGTAATGTGTCCCTTGCTGATATTCAAATGGGGGAAGTGTGTGGGCAAGTCGATGCACCCATGGCGCATTGGTAATGTGTACGATGCATCTCAAGTATGCATGCCCATTCATATGCAGCACTCCCGATATTCAGCTGGTGATGTGTGGCGCATATGTTGGCATAACCCCTAGATGTGCCGCATAATTGGGCACAAAGTTGAGCTGGAAAAAAAATTGCTCAAAAGCCGGTCATCCACAGGTGGGCAGCTGTATTGCAGGGTGCAACTCACGAACCACCAGCCCTTGGTAGCCACCTGCCCCCCAGAACACTGTCCACAATCACCCAAACAGTCCCTGATGGTCCAGTGGTAACCTCTTGCCTCCTGCAACCCTGGTTATGGGTAGTAGTAGAAAAGACTCAATCCCTGATAGTCTACTGGCACCCCCCCCCCGTAGCTTGATAGTGATAGACAGGCATAGAAATAAGCAGAGGTAGTCTAGCGGTAACCCCCCTCCCTCTCGTAGCCGCGACTGAGGGTTATCATAAATTAGCAAACTCCCCAGTGGTGTAGTGATCCCCCCCCCACCCCACAGTCGCGATTGCTATGGAATACAGATTACACAATGGAACTTCTGAATCTAACAATCTGATTGGCTAACTGGCAACTCCCAGCCGTTGTAAATTTTGACATTACCCACGGAAGAGGTGTCAGTTAGCCGCATCTGTAATGCTGCACTAATCACTCTGATCCCAAGTGGCGTCAACCTCTCCAACTGACCACGTCTGCCACCACAGCATGGTCACCATGGCACTTATATACGCTTTGTTCGAACCATCCCCCTTTCAGCTAAAAAATACTTGAACACTATGACCAATGCTGAACAGGGGAAAGTGTTTTAAAATTAAAAATGAAGGGCTGGAAGTTTTCAAAATCACTGCCGAAAAGCCGGTCCGTGACACTGGGCATGCACCCATACTTGTTTTTTCGGCCATGATTTCGAGAACTTTTAGTGCTTGTTTTTAATTTGAAAACACTTCCCCCAGTTCAGCATTGATCTAAGCATTACATTTTTGTTTAGCTGAACAGGTATAACATTTACTGTTACTCCCTGTACCTTAGTACTGGACAACTTAAGCACCCCACCCCTCAAGCTCAGGGTTTACCTGAGCGAATTCCTCGACCTGTCACCTGATTCACCCTCCAGTCCCAGGACTTCTCAAGAGGGACTGGAAGGGCACTCACAGCAGGGCTCCGTAGTTGTATGGTGGTTGCTGCTGGCAGCCTCTAACCTTGGACCCTTTGCAGTTCTCCGCTGGCCGAGGCAGACGGTGTAGAAAACAAAATGTATGGCAACTTCCTCTTCCCCTGTCCAGAAGCCAAAAAGAGACATGGTCACGTTGCGTAATGAAATGCAAAACAAAGCAGGGGGAAAAAAAACAGAACCAGTGCTCCCCCGGGTCCTGCAAAAAAAATGGAGACCAGACACAACACATTGAGCACACAGTGCACAGTTTCCCAGCCCCGGGGAAAGAGTCTGGGTTGGGAATGTCAAAGCATTACTGCATATGTGCAGTACCACAGGATCCTTGAAACACATGACTACTTTTTCTAGCATAGTAACACATCACATAAACTAATTTAAAATACTCAAAAACATTTTTTTATTATTATTATCACAAAAATGGGGGTTGGGGGCATTGTATAATAGCAATAAACAATTCCAGGGTGTGGGTGATGTTGGGATTTACCCATGTCTGGTGTGGTTTACTAACTCGGCCTGCGGGCTCGTGACCAAACCACACCAGGCATGGGTAAACCCAACATCACCCACATCCTGGAGTGGTTTATTGCTTAATCAACCCATTCCCTGGTAGTCTAGTGGAACTCCCTTCCTCCCCATATCCAGTATCGATGAAAATGACTTATAAAATGGGTAAGGAAAATTGAACATTCTGATTGGCTGGAAAAGAAGAGTCAAATGCATTTTACACATACTAAAAAAAAAGTACTGGCAAGTAAATCAATGTGCAATTAGAACGTTCGCGTTTGAAATTCCGCCACTGTTTTTTCCCCACTAACCAGTTCATCTCAGACTTACCACCCATCAGGGAAACCTTGGTGCCGCTCGCTAATGGAACCATTATTGGGCTGACAGTATAGTCTAGAGGTTAGAGGAACGAGGTGTGAACAAGCTTGATACATCCAGCAGACCAGACCTGAGTTTGATTCTCACAACCTCCACTTGCATACTGTGTGACTCTAAGCAAGTCACTTAACCGCCCTGTGCTCCCAGGTCACCCCTGAAAACAGGCACTTGTGCCTAGTGGGCCTTACCCAGTTACCAAAGACTAAAATAAATAAACAAAAAAAAAATACTGGCAGGTTTAGAGTCAGTAATCATGGAGCTGCTTCCAGAGCTTGCCTGCTCCCATTCATGATCCCACACCATGACGCCTCCACTGTCTCCTAGTAAATCTGGCTTCCGTCCCACTACATTTAAGTGAAACAAAAAAATCTGCATTCATTATTTTTTTTATTGCAAAACTGGCGCAACCTGTTGGGGGAGAACCTCACAAACCTCTCCTTCTAACCACACAGCTCAGCTGCATTTTGTTCTCCATGGGGAGGGGGAGGGGGAGCTCTGGCTCTGGCATGGATAACAGTATAAATGCTACAGGCAATGAGGTCATCACCTAGTAGGTGAAAGGACTATTTTATATCAAATTAACACAATGATTTCAGCTTTTTTCAGTTCAGTGATATTTTTTAAGGTGAGAAAAATATTTTAAAAAAAGAAACCTATTTTATAAGTGCAATAAAACACTCCAGGGTGTGTGCTGAACAGATATTACCGCACTTCCAGCAGCTGAAGGCACTCGGCCAGGCTTCATTCCTTACTACAACCCTGGGCCTTACAGTAATATCTGTTCAACACACACCCTGTCGTGTCTTATTGCTTACATATGTCAGTAACCCTGGTTATCTAGTGGTGCCCCCCCACCTCTCCTGATGCACCGCTTGCGGTAATGTGTATTGCAATATATTCCTTGTGGTTCAGTGGCCCCCCACTAGCCACTCACCCACCCTCACAGGATCCCCTGCCCACCTGCCCCCATCGGCAGGCAGCTGCTACACATACCCACATACCACCAACTGCCTGCCGAATGACAGCCCCACAGTATGATACTGTAAGCCCATTGTCCCCACAATGTGGACAAATGGGCTTGCAGTGCATACTATGCGAGACAGTGACAAATGTGACTGAAGTCATACTGTAAGCTGCCATTACGCGGACAGCCATGCATTATGCGGGTGGGTTGCAGCTACCCGCCAATTAAGGGTGGGCAGGGGATCCTGTGATGTTGGGGGGGTGTGGGTGTGGGCCACTGGACCACCAGGGATATATTGTGATTCAGATTACCATTGAGCAGTGCATCAGTAGTGTTAGGGATACCAGTAGATCACAGTTCTATGTGATAACGGTGAGCACCGAACAGTGACCAGCGTTATCGCGAAGTCAGGAGCAGCGAAAACAATTTGCGCCATCTTGACAACCTTAGGCGCCGCGGAGGAATGTGCGGAAC
This sequence comes from Neoceratodus forsteri, assembly GCA_016271365.2. NCBI lineage: Eukaryota > Metazoa > Chordata > Ceratodontiformes > Ceratodontidae > Neoceratodus > Neoceratodus forsteri. The sequence goes on from CM057451.1 coordinate 473,605,878, forward strand.
TGAGCCTTTTGTTTCTGTGGGGCTGCCCCAAACCCCTCCATGTGGGCTTTGTCCCCGCACCCCTTACCAGGATTCTCAACTCCCAGGGGGTGCTGGTCGGGAGTGGGGGGAGGCGAAAGCAAAAAAATTACAAGTTTTGGGCCGGGTGCAACAAAACCACAGTAGCGCCCGGACCCACACCCAAACCCCCATGCACCGCAAGCAGAGGCCAACCCCTGATGCCAAGGTGCAGCTTGGCAGCCAACTGCAGCACCACCCCTACAACCCCTCCGTCCCCTCCCAGGCCACACTCGCCATGCTCACTTCCCCATGCGTGTGTGTGTGTGTACATATAGCAACATCCTGTTGCTACAGTTGCCCCACCCACCACATCCGGTCTCCCTCCCCCCCTCGTCATTTGGGTGTTCATCCACATCGTGTCGCCATTTCGGACTGTGCCTTAATTCAGGTGCCGATGTCACAGGCTACCGTAGATCACCAGGGCTAGTGACATATGTCATTTTCTGCAATCCTGGTTATGGGGAGGGAAGGGGTGCTACTAGACTGTCAGTGAATGGGTAGATGTGTAGTTCATGGCAATCATGCCTACAGGGTGGGGGGAATCACCACACCATCGGGGAGTTTGTTAATTTATTATAACCCGTGATCGTGGCTATGGGGAGGTAGTTGGGTACCAGTAGACTACCAGGAATTGTGTTATTATACTATTCCTCGTGATTGTGGTTACAGAAGGGAGGGGATTACCAGTAGAGTAGCAGGGATTGTGTTTACATCTATGTGCCGCAATCCCTGCAGCAGCCACATGGTAGTCAGTTGCCCTAAGTTCCCCCCTCTGTCCATGCCACATGCTGTGCAGTGCGTCAGGTGCATTTTGCTGTGATGCCCTGCTCAGCTCATGCAAATGGTGCCATAATGACAAGGAAATTGCCCCATTTGCGCCTTACAGACATCCTGACCCCATTTGCAAGTCCAAGTCTAATTATCCGGAAATGTGCCCAAGCCAACTACAGTGTGCTGGAGCATTCAGAGTCCTCCCTGTCTGTGGAATGTGCCGGCGCATTGTATATGCGCAATGCACATTAGGTGCTATATTGACAGGTGATGCACCATGTCACATGACCTTTCAATATCCCCTTGTCTTGCCCCTGCACACCTCAGTTGTGCTGCGCCTCTAGTTGCGCCATTGCATGGTGCAGTCAGAATTTCTTTGCACCCAATCCAGAATGCTGCTGTGAGTGCTTATCGCACACCTGCCTATCTTCAGTGGTCTGTCGATGGCCTGCTGCTGAAGTTCCCATTCCACTATCCACAGGATAGCAATCAATTCCATGCTCATTCAGTCCACTTCACCTTACCCAGCCAGTGGGTGATGTTACGACTTGAGCGACAATGCATGTTGCTGTGCATGATGGGTTTTACAACAGTTTTCACCTGATGAGTTTGCTTCTCCTCCTCCCCAACTGTCACATCAGTCAGCTTTTAATGATCAGCTCCCATCCATCACCCAACCCACACCACTCCATAAAAGAAATTTCTTTATAAAGAAAGCACCAATTTCATAATCACAATAAGGCAGTCCAGGGCGTGCACTGTGGTTTGGCCGAAGGCACGTCTCAGATGTTGGAAGCAGTAAGCTGTACGTCATGCATCAACCTGAGGTGAGCCATTATCTAATCATAGTGCACCCATTATCAGGCATTTCTGCTGACGTGTACCCTGTTCAGTTATGTCTTGTTCCCCAATGTAATTGTGATGCACGAGGGTGCAGACAGTTTCTTGTCACACTGTCTTGCATGTGCAGTAATGCTTTAGTGATGGCCCTTCTTGTATGTTTGAAGAGTACAGATGTGCCTCATGCTTCAACACACCTGAGGTGTGCAGTTATGCCACTGCAATGCATCACCTGTCATGCCTTATTGCTTTACTACTGTCCCATTTGTTGTCAAATAGGACTCCAAGTAATGGCTCCCAACCCAAATCAAATCCTGCAGCTAACCACCATCCAACATTTGCTGATACTTACCTTGCAATGGTCCCACTTCTGTTGTCCTGCACACAGGGCATGACTTGCATGGTGGTGGTTATTTTGTGTTTCTAATAAATAACCCTGGATAGTTGACCCTGTGGCACTGAGTGTTGAGGTGTGGGACGACACTGCACGCCACATCGGTGACCCATGTTTGGAGACGTATTCTGTCTGCTGGGGGGGCTAAAAGGGAGAGAAGAGACAGAGCATCCAGAGTACTGCTCTCTATTCTCGTGGAGGGATCCTGGGCAGGAACCAATCAAGGGCGGCCTCTGGCGACAGTCAGTGGCACAGCACCGGTCATGCAAGTAGTTGCAGAGCTGTGGTGGTTGTTGGCACTCACTTGTATGCTGGCCCAACTCTCCATAGGCCTGCCTCCCAGTTCAGGAGGTTGCAGGGGTGGGTGGTGGGGACCCAGAAACAGATTCCTATGCCAGGTGAAGAGCATAATGAGTGGTGGAGGTAACATGACTGAGTGCCCCATCCATACAGATGACCAAGTGATGGGTGACCGCAGGGCCGCAATAATGGGGGGAAAAGTGGAGAAGTTGTCTGGGGCCCCAAGCTCAAGAGGGGCCCACCTGAGGAGCTGGCATTACCCCTGGCATTAGCTGATTTGGGAAACAGGGGCCCATTTCAAGTGACTTGTCTGGGGCCCCGAAATTCATAGCTGCAGCCCTGGGTGACCGTAATGAAAAAGAGCCAAAAAAAGACCTGTACAGGTCATGGGTATGTATAAAATGATTTCTTAGTGGTGCATGAGGGAGCAGCCACAGTGTCCTCAAACTGTTTGCTTTTACCCAACACAGGTTACTTGGAAGATCTCATGGCAGAGGTGCAAATATTGCATAATGAATATCCAAGCTAAGCAAAGGTGAAGCAAATAATAAATGAATACCAGATTAACAAGCCTCAGCCTGTGTCCTTTACATATCCAAAAGTTGACAAGGCAATTCTTGTTGCACAACACTACACACGTTTTGCCAAAAGGAGGAAACAAACTCAGGAGGTCTGAACAACATGAACTGCAGCTCGCAAACATTGAAATTGGAACTCACACGCTTCAAGTGTTACAGTCATACAAGCAACGTTTCTGACATATTACCGTGTATTAGTACAAAATGAAATATGGACTACATCCTACTGGCTTACAGACTTTAATGATCATTAGTAGGCAATGTATGTCAATTGCCATTCGTGAATCATTTACATGTCATTAGTATTCAGTGGTGCAAATACGTATACAGTGTCTGTGCTTGTATCATTTTGCATGTAAAGTTGCTTACAGTAAGGTTCCCTGTTATGCAGTTACTCATTCTGCAACTAATTATTGTTGTGCAAGAAGGGTGGTTGCTGTGTTGAAGTAACGGTAGTTCAAATCCTCATAAATATTAACAAGAATGTATTGCAACTTCAAGGCACATTGTAACTGTGTTCGGTACAGACTGTTTTCTATTATAAAAAGGAATACAATAATTATTATAATAAACTGTTTTCAAACATAATCCATTATATCTGTTATTGAAAGATCATTAAAAATGGTGTTTGAAATGGCTATTTAATATGTATATGTTTTGTTAAAGGAGAACTACCAGATAAATTCTAGGAGCCAGTGCTGCATAATTCATTTCAGTGTGGTGCTCTGGTGCAGACAGCATGATGAACATACTAACATAGTGACATACTAAAAGCCAGCAGAATATGCCTCCTGGTCTGTCAGGTGTCTGCTAGGTAGCCCGCACACCTACTGTCTGCCTGATTTGATGCCCACCCCTTCCACAGAGAGGGAACTTTCCCGACTTTCATTTCCCCATGTACATGTCCCACCCCCTCTTGAAACCCTCCACTATGTCTTGCTTTACCAGTTTCCTGGGCAGCACGTTCCATGGATCCACCACCCTATCAGTTAACTAGAGCCTCCTTCACTCCCCCCGTGACCCCCACCCCAGCCTCCACTCATGCCCCCTGGTTATTCCCTCCTTCTTAAACCTGAACACCTCCTCGGCTTACCCTTTGTTGATCCTCTTTGCATAGTTAAAGACCTCTATCATGTCCCCCCATCTCTCCTGTCCTCCACTATGTAAAGGTTGAGCTTCTCCAGCCTCGCCTCCAATGAAGCCTGTCCTGACACGGAGTCTTCTCAGTGTTTAGCGGCCGGAGGTCCGTCCTCACACTGTTCACCGTGATTATGCCCTCCCCTCAATGTGCCATTCCTTCCCATCACCCCACCCTCTACTTTCAACTTGTCCTACATCCAGGCAAGTTACGGGTTCACCAAACTCAAAGTGACCTACCTTATTTGTGGTCTCTCCATCCACACTATCAGGAACTGTGAACCCCTCTCCTCCCCTTGTAAAGACTTATGCAAAGTTCTTATTTAATATCTCAGATTGCTACTCCACTTCCTGAACCCATCCCTCCCCATTCCTAATCATGCTGATATGTGTCTTCACTTTCCTGTTCTCTCCTACATACATAAAGAACCCCTTTCCCCACCCAACCAGAAACCCCTGGCCAAGTTTTGCTCCATCCTCACCATGGCACCTATGACCAACCTGGTGACCCTCCTGGACGTCAGCTCGTACTCTCCACACTCCTTTTCTACACTTGACTGCTTGAAGCACGCATAGGCAGTCTTTTTCTACCTCACTGCCTCCTGAACCCTACGCAGCAGGAGCTTCTATAATTTATGTGGTACTTCTGCTTAAATGTTGAAACGTTACAGTTATGAAATGCCTGTACACATAATACTTTATTAGCACTTGACATAGCATTATGTCATAAAACATTAATGGGTGCGAAAACAACTGTAAAAACATTGCAACTTGCTTTTAACTGTACTGAATATGTTATACAAAATTTGTATAATACAATGTGTTTTACATTTGCACACTACTGAAAATAAACAGTGCTGTACTATTTATAGCCATGTTAATAAGTCCACCAAAGTGTTGTATTAATCTATGTGTACAATACATTATATACATTCAATCACCACCACACCATGTTGCAGCCATGACTAAGCAGACCATATGTAACATGCAATCAAGACACAAGACCATTATTGCATGATACAATTATTGGATAGGTGAATGCAGAATTTAAAAGAATATGGCTTATGTAATTTTTAAGGTCATGCACTTTTACGGAATATGAGTGGACTGCATTTGAAGACAGTCATGTGCTGGAAATGCAATGGACATCTCATATCATATCACCAGTTATTGTTTCAACCAAGTGTCCATTGATGTTGTTCAGTCAGCAATGCATTACTTGGAGTGATGTCGTCGCAGATTGACTGTCATCGGTTTGTGAGTTGTGACACATAAAGAATCATGTGTATCTCCATGACATACAGTGACTCATGAAATCAGTCCAAGCATGAGATCTGTACTGAACAGACATTCTGTCACAAACTGCACATTATGTGAGTGCCGCTCTATTGTGGAATCTTAGTCACATGAAAATGAGGGCTTAACATCACTTTCATGAAGTGAGGTTAAAGAGCAGGTGTGCACTGTAATTTTTCCAGCCCTTCACAAACATATATGGTAGCTGACTTGCTCTACTGTTGAGGGGTATTAAAAATAACTTACACTTCAGACCAGTAAAAAGTTACAGGACCCCTAATGTGTACACCAGGAAAAACAGAGCCGTTTCCTGAACTTGCTAACACACCCACAGGCAGGCACCCACAGCCACCTTTTGTGATGTTAGCAAATGAGGGCTGTGTATGCATGTTCCAGTGACTGCCTGGGGGCCTGTCACCAGGTTCAAGAAGCAGCTGTTTTCCCTGGTGTACACATTAGGTGTCCTGTAACTTTTTTACTGAACTGAAGTGCATGGAGCAGGTCAGCTACCATATATGTTTGTGAGGGACTGAAAAAATGACAGTGCTCACCTGCCCTTTAATCACACAATACAGGAATTTTATATGTAACAACATAACAGTATTTCATCTGACAAAGAAAAAACACAAAGCATACAGTGAAACTTGAATGAACATAAACAATGCAATATGCATGTACCGAACAACAAAACACAATATTGGTATTGTTAAATTTATTTATTTGTTTACGAGATTTACCAGGAAGGCATACTGAGCAACATGCTCGATTCCAGTTGCGACCTGGGGGCCGAGGCCAGGTGCATTACACTGAAAATAGTGCATTACAATAACAATTAGGATACAGTAAAGTGTACACCTGGAGCCTTAGGTCCGGGAGTTTACATACAGGAGATAGCTGTGTGGTACAATACAAAAATCATGAATGAATTTTACAACAACATATCAGAATGAGAGATTGATTAAATTAGCTTAAACAGGAGCAGCTGGAGGAGAAATGTGCCTTGAGTAGTCAGGATCGCTGATAGGGATTTTGTGCGTGTCTTATGGGGGTAGGTAGGGCGTTCCAGATCTGTGGTATTCTGTAGCTAAAAGCTGCCTGCCCCTTGCTAGAGCGCATATATGGGATGTGGAGTAGTCTTGGGTCCGTACCTCTTAGGGAGTATGCAGGTGGGGGTTGTTGGGAGATGGTAGATGCCAGGTAGGGAGGGAGGGAGAGAGACCAGTATTTGGCAGCGAACCTGGCACAGTTTATTAAACGCCGATCATGAAGGGATGGCAGGTTTAGGGAGCTGTATAGAGTGCAGTGGTGGGTGGATTGTGGGCAGTCAAGGATGAAACAACAGAAGGAGTGGAAAAGGGTGTCTAGGCTTGCCAGGGCAGACGCAGGAGGCGATAGTGTAACTATGTCATGCCATAATCAGAAATGCGGAAGTATCATTTTTGGACTATAGCGTGCCTAGCTTGTGTGGGGAGGCAGTTTTTGTTACGATATAATGCGCCCAGTTTAGCATTCCAGAAGTATAAGGAAACACAGAAGGAGCAGGACAGACAGCTGTACCAGTTAAGGCAGAAAGAAGCAGGGAGGGAAGTCAGAATAGCAAAGGCCCAAACTGAGGAAAAGATAGCCAACTCAGTTAAGAAGGGGGATAAAACCTTTTATAGGTACATCAGCGAGCGTAGAAAGACAAAGGGAGGGATAGTGAGGCTGAATAGAATGAGCGAGTGGGTGGGCAGAGGGACAGTGAAAAGCAGGAATACTGAGCGAATATTTCTGCTCAGTATTCTACAAAAGAAGAGGGGGAAGTGCCTAATCAATTAACAGAAGCACTCTTGATAGAGGGTCGATCCCAGTCCTTTCACAGAAGAAAGGGTTCTGCAAGAACTCCTAAAACTGAAGGTGGACAAAGCAATGGGTCCTGATGGAATTCCCCAGAATTCTAAAAGAATTAAGGAAGGAACTAGTGAAACCACTGGCTACTCTTTTTAATAAATCATGGGAGGATGGTGTGGTACCCGAGGACTGGAGGAAGGCGGATGTGATTCCCTTCACAAAAGTGGGACCAAGACAGAGGCAGGAAACTACAGACCTGTCAGTCTGACCTCTGTGGTAGGGAAAGTGATGGAGTCACTTCTGAAGGAAAGAATAGTTGAGTACCTAGAGGTCAGTGGAGCACAGCATCCAAGGCAGCATGGGTTCACAGCGGGAAGGTCATGTCAGACGAATCTAATAGATTTCTTTGACTGGGTGACCAAAGTAGTAGACCAGGGAGGGGCTGTGGACATGGCCTACCTAGACTTTAGCAAGGCATTTGACACAGTCCCACACAAAAGATTGATAGTCAAATTAACCAGCCTGGGAGTGGGTCCCAGGGTGGTAGCCTGGGTAAAACATTGGCTGGACAACAGGACATAGAAGGTAATTGTTAATGGAGTCCACTCTGAAGAAAGGGCGGTTACTAGTGGGGTACCGCAGGGTTCAGTATTGGGTCCAGTCCTTTTTAATGTCTTCATCAGTGACATTGCAGAGGGACTGGAAGGAAAAGTATGCCTTTTTGCAGATGACACAAAGATCTGCAACAGGGTTGATACACAAGGAGGCGTGGAAAGGATGAAAAGGGGCTTGGCAAGGTTGGAGGAATGGTCAGACGTATGGCAGCTAGGATTCAATGCAAAGAAGTGCAAAATAATGCACCTGGGAAACAAGAACCCAGGGGAAGAATACACAATGGGTGGGGAGGTAGTAACAACAACAAAAAAGGAAAGGGACCTGGGGGTAATCATATCAGATGACCTTAAGGTTAGCAAGCAATGTGAGAAGGCAGTAGGGAGGGCTGGGGGTATACTGGGATGTATAGGGACAGGCATCAGCAGCAGAAAACAGGAAGTTGTTATCCCTCTGTACAGACAGTTGGTGAGACCCCATCTGGAATACTGTGTCCAGTTCTGGAGACCCCATCTCCGCCAGGACATAGACAGGACAGAGGTAGTCAGAGGAGGCAACTAAAATGGTGCAGGGTCTGCAGAGAAGCCATATGAGGAGAGACTAAGGAGCTTAATATGTATACCCTTGAGGAAAGAAGGGAGAGGGGGGACATGATAGAAACTTTCAAGTACCTCAAGGGAATCAACAAAGTCCGAGAGGGTAGCATCTTTCAGAAAAAGAGACTTGCAAGAACACGGAGACACAATTTAAAGATAGAAGGAGGGCGGTTCAGGGGCAATGTGAGGAAGTATTATTTCACAGAGAGGGTAGTGGATGCATGGAACAGCCTTCCTGAGGAAGTTGTGGGGTCTAAAACTGTAGGAGAATTCAAGAATGCATGGGACAGACATGAGGCAATTCTTGTGGGGGGCAGGAAGATAAAGGCTGTTGGTTAACTAGGATCTGAGGCCTATCCTGTAGGTAGGGAAATGGGCAGACTAGATGGGCCTAGCGGTCCTTATCTGCCGTCAAAGTCTATGTTTCCATGTTTCTATGTAGGGAGCAGCCTCTTGTGTAGGGAGTCAATGTGAGAGGCAAAATCAAGGTGCTGATCAAGCCAGATGCCTAGATATCTGTAGCTAGTGCATTGCTCCAGTGTAGTCCTGTCCAGGGTTGCGAATGGAGGGCAGGGGGATTGGTGGGAGAGTCTTTGTTGGGAGCCAAACGCGACTGACACTGTTTTTTGGGTTTAGAAATAACTGGTTCGACCTAAACCAGTGCTGGATGGCAGAAAAATCCTCCTGAAGGAGAGATGCCACTCTGCCAGTTGAGGGTCCGGAAGCATACAGGACGGTATCGTCCGCATACATTTGGATGGAAGAATGGGAGCATGCAGAGGGAGGTCATTTAGAAAAATGGAGAAAAGTAATGGTCCAAGGACCGATCATTGGAGGACACCCGATGTGACTGCAAGGGGGTTTGAGGTGTGTGATGCAATTTTGACAGCTTGCTTCCTGCCCACGAGGTAGTCTTGGAACCACTCGATTGCTGGGGGTGCTAGCCCTGCAACAGTAAGCTTGGAGAGGAGCAGGGGGTGAGAGACGATATCGAAGGCCTTTACTAGGTCAATAAAAATAGCCGAGGTGACATGACCTTTATCAATGCCGGTGAGAATGTCCCCAGAGACTCGTAGTAGGGAGGTGATAGTAGAGTGGGTTTTGCGGAAGCTGGATTGGAAAGGCGTAAAAAAGGAGGCGGCATCTAAGTATGGAGACAGTTGGGACAGTACAAGTTGCTCCTGGAGTTTTGCTAGAATAGGGAGTAGGGAAATTGGCCTGTAGTTTCCTGGGGGGGAAGGGTCACCGCCTTTTGGGAGAGGAATAACAGTGGCCAGTTTCCATGCCGTTGGTAACTTGCCCAGTGAGAAGGAGAGGTTTAGAAGGGCAGCTAGGGGGGCAGCTATGGCAGGGGCCAACAGGAATAGCATCTTGGCGTCCAGGGACATCGGGCATTTGCCTTTATTGGGGTTCAGTGCCCGTAGAGAGCGGAGGACTTCCGCTGGGGAAACTGGTTGAAATGAGAATGGCTGGACTTGGGGGGGATGCAAGAGGGGTGTGTGGGCGGTGGGGGGTGTCTGAGGTGAGCTTGTGAGTGAGGGAGGATAGAAGTTTGTCTGCGCAGCTGGCGAAATGGGTGTTAAAACATTAGCTACACGATGGGGTCGGAGATGAGGGTGCCCTGATTTGATAGGGTTGGGGTGGGGGGTGGGTTGGGAGGAGGCAGGGATATAGAGATTTCCAGAAATCAGTCGGATGGATAAGGTTATTACTAAAGGCTGTTAGGAAATAGCTTTTTTGGCTTGGCAGATGATGTTTGTGCAAGCATTTCGCAGGGATCTGTAGGTAGCAAGGGAGGCCTGGATGCCCAGTTTCTTATGTGCCTTCCATGCATGGTCTCTGGAGTGGCATTTTCTAATTATATCAGCCGTGATCCATGGGAGATGAGCCCCTCTAACCCTTTTTGTACGCAGAGGTGCATGCTTGTCCCATACTTCTAGGAATCTGGTTTGGAACGCATCATAAACATTGTTAATGGTGGAAGCCTCGGTGATGCAGGACCAGTTTACACATCCCATGTCTGCCAGGAGAGAGCCAAGGTTTAGGGAGTTATAGGATCTGGTCCGTGAGTGTCTTGGGGGGGGGGCTGAGGTGCTATGTACCTTCCTGATCAGGTAGATCATGTGATGATCACTTACTGAGTCTGGAAGCAGGCCTGCATTCAGAATTCTGTGAGGGTGCGAGGTGAGAGTCCAGTCCAGTAGGGAGTGGTTGTTTGACTTAAGGTTGAGTCTGGTGGGTTCTTGTATGAGTTGGGTGAGGTTCAGGGCCTTTATTTTGGTTATCATGAGGGCTTTATCAGCACCTAACCAATTGGCATTAAAATTACCTGTGGCATGAAGCTCGCCACCTGCAGCTAAGGACTGTAAGGTGGTTAGATGTGAGAGGATGACGTCAGTGGGTGTGCGGGGGGGGCAATATGAGCCTGCCATGTAAACAGGGGTGGTATATGGGAGTGACAGGTTAATGAGTACCAAGTCGATGTTGGCTGGGAGAGAGGGGATGTCCACAGTAGTGAACTTGCGGCTGTTGGAGATGTACATTGCCGTTCCTCCACCTCTCTTTTTGCCTAGTCTGTTATGTCTGATGATTGAGTAACCTGGTAAGGAGACTTCAGCATCAGTATGGTGTGGTTTTAGCCAAGTTTCTGAGATGATCAGGATATCAGGGTGCAGCGTTAAAATGATGGGTTGTAATAGCGAGATTTTGGATAGCAGACTGCAGGTATTTAGGTGCAGTATACTTAAGCCTTTGGGGAGAGCGAAGGGGGTGCGACCACAAGTCACTAATATCACTTCACGTCCACTGTGTGACATTACAACAGGTCTTCCATGGCTAGCTCAGCATATTTGAAGCCACAGTACTGCTCAGAAGGAAACACATGAGGGCAGTAATTTATGGATTCGAGGTCCCACGCGATGGAAAATCCAACAAACAAATCTCCGGTACGAAACATTCCGATATTGCCTGTAAGATAAAATGGTACAGTACAGCATGGATTGAAACAAGGACATTTCAGTGAAACCAATATCATAAGACAGCCCGATGGTGCAGCGGTTGCATTTACGTTCGCAACGCCAGCGGTCCTGGTTCAGGATCAGACTCAGAGCGCTGGAGGACCGGCCGGGGAGAGACGGCTACAGGATCTGTACATTGCCACAGCCTCCTTCCTCACTGTCCCTCCCATACTTGTCACAGCCCCTGCACCCAAGATCTTCCCTCTTGCTTTGTCACACTCATTCATAAAACTTCTGACTGTCCTACATGTTACCATCACCGATGGTAGCACATCACAGTTAGACACCACCCTCTCAGTGAAGTAGTGCATATTCAGCTCCCTCTTAAATCGTCCCCTCTCTAATCATTGTCCCTGCCCCTTGTCTCTCTATATTAACTTAGTTTAAACACACCCTCAGCACTAGGTTGCTTTACCCACCGCAAGTATTTGAACGTTTCAATCATATCACCCCATCCCACCTCTCCTTCACTATGTACATATTCAGCTCCTGTAGCCTGACTTCACAGTCCTTTCCTTACATCCCCTTTAACATTTTTTTGTAGCCCTTTGTACCCCCTCCAGTAATTCTATATCCCTCTTCAGGTATGGCCTCCATTACAACACACAGTACTGCAAATGTGGTCTGACCAAGGATCTGTAGAGATGCAGGACCACATTCCTATGTCGGGATGAGAAACCCCATGTGATGAAACACAGCATCCTGTTTGTCTTAGCTGCTGTTTTCCTGCATTTTTCAGAGCTGTTAATGCTATCTGTTACCAACACCCCAAGGTCATTCTCCTCCTCCTCACTGATACCCAGCCTCACCCCCCCAACCAGTAGGCCATCCTATGTTTTTTTGCCCCGATGTGCATCACCTTACACTTCATTGCACTTAATCCTAACTGCCACTTCTCTGAACATGTCTCTAGTTTGGTTATTTCCCCCTGCAATTGCTTCCATCCATCCTCTTCATCTGCCACTGACCCCTTTTTTGGTATCATCTGCAAACAGATTAACCCTGCTCCAAACTCTGTGTGTTGGGCAAGACCTCCTCGAGAGAAACTCATGTCGATGCCCATCCCGGAGACCATTACAGTGCACAGAGCTCAGTAACACTTCACAAAAATAGAGGTGGATAAGGCCAGGGGCAAAAATAGCTTATAAAATAGTGTACTATGTTCTTAAACTTATACAGTTGTAATAATCATGCTAAAAGACAAAGAACCTTAGAGCGCAAGCACTGAGGCAAGGGTTACTACAAAGGGCATTGTCCAGGAAATCAAGTTTCAAGGAAATACAAAATCACACATGCTCACCACCCCCCAAGATATGGAATGTGGAATCCAGCAGGTCTCAGTATATGAGGCGACACGGATTCACAGCAGGAAGGCAATGTCAAATGAATTTGATATCTTTATTTGATTGTGTGAATAGGAAAGGAAATAATGGAGGATCGCTAGACAATTCCTACATACATGTCAGCCAAACATTCGACACCATCATACATACATGGCTGATTATAACAATTGATAGTCTGGGTATGGGACATACGGCAGACTACAGCTGAATCAGTATAATATATTGATGTGGTCTGCATATACAGGGCATGATGCTGTGCCTTATGTGGTTATTTGCTATTATTTATTTCTATAAATACCAAGCTTGTCTTCTGCTATTCTTTATAACTGCAAACAAATTCACCTGTGTAGAGGGAACAATGCAGAGAGATACAGGTTGGGGGGGTTGAGGAGCTGACCGACACCAAACCTGCAATGGGATATAAGGGTTAACTTCTCTGATAACCTTAAGGTATCAAAGATATGTATAAAGATAGTAGGGAGGGTCAAAGGCATGATGTGGTGCATAGGCAGTGGTATCACTAGAAGACCATGGCCAGGGAGCTGGAGCTGCCATTGTATAAAAGTCACCGTTCTCGAGGCTATACCAGCACAAGTACATACATAAGGTGGACACAATGCAGAGCAGATAAACAAAGATGGTGCAGGGCTCACACAACAAAACATATTAGGAGAGACTAAGGAACTGCAATGTGTGCTCACTGGAGAACAGGAACAAATCTATAGGGCATAACTGCAGACTGGGTAGGCTGAGCAGTCATTAACTGGTGACAGTTTCTATGTTCCTTTGTTCTTACATCAGCAAAAATAAAGACATATAAAATAAGGAGATGTGCAGCCTGAAGCTATTTGCACAACATACAATGAAAGCATGTCATTTACTCGAACTTTGTAGTGGTACTACTATATCATGTACTCACTCATGAATCGTAAAGTCATCACTTTGAGGACCATCAGCATAAATGAACTCATAATATGAGGTCTCCAGTGAGTCCATATCAAGGCAATTGGCTTGAAAACCAGGTAGCGTGGTGATACAGTTATGAACTGTGGCCTCAGTTGTCTCAACATAGTAGTGGCAACATATGTTTTCCACTCTGGTTGGCATAGGATGGCAATTGCCACAGGAACACCTGAGAAAATGTACAGCATGTCACTCATATAATATATGCAGTGTATGAGATAGAACTGCATATTGCACTGTATTGATTGTAGTACAGGTAAATAAAAACATAGACATTGTCAGCAAACACGACCCAATCGTACCATCCAGTCTGAACATAAGCACTACAATTGTATGCGAGTGGTCTCATCACTACATCACACCTTCAGGTTCCATTGTGCCAGTCTCATGCATGGTTTCCAACCCGTGACTGTGCTTGGTGCAACAAAGTCTTATAAAATTGGCACAGGATTACAAGCAATCTGATTGTTTGTTACTCGTGCACAACAAATGATAACACCAAATACCCTTTCATATTTGGTGATTGTCAGAAATTCCACTTCCACCCTCTACCTCTCCCTAGTGTTCCCTCTTCACTGGTGAATTACTGGGCACATTATTGCATTGAACCTCAGTTACCACCACTTCAAAGTACTTTAATAGGTTCCTCAAGTCACTCATCGTTTAACCAAAAACTGCTGCAATACGTACACTGCAGAAGATGTTGTGGTCATCTTCAAACAGGCAAACATGAAATAATGTGATCGTTTACAGACTGAACGCCCATGTAAACCACACGTCTTTTAAATAATAGTAGCAAGTGCACACAGCAGGAGATTTATTTCCATTACAGTGCATAATGAGCTGCAATAAGCTGTAACATGTGCACGACTTGCAGTCAAGAAATCTGAAGCAGTAAGCATGACCATTATTAAAAAAACTATAACGTGCCTAGCATTTCCAAGTGAGAAATATATGTTGAAAATTCACAGCCACTATGACCACAGATAGGCACCATGTATACTAGATCCAGACACTCACTGCAATATTTACAGTGATTAATGTCACGATACACTTATACAGAAAATGTGCAACTGTGATTAGCCATAACGATGCTGTGTGATTGGTATAGCAGCCAGCTGTGCAGAGCAAACACCATTAGCTGTCATGCATTACACGTTGTTCTCACCCACTGACACAACTTGATTTTCAAAGTTGAAGTAATTCACGACAGCAATAATGCCTTTATCTCTGCCTGTTTGCCTTACAGTGTAACTTGCAATGAACATTCCTGTTGTGAGATAACGTGTGACGCTTGACAACTACTGCTGTTTGCTCTGCACAGCTTTCTGTTATACAAATCACACAGCAGCATTGTGGCTAACCACAGTAGCACATTTTCTGTATAAGTTGACAGTCTGCTTCCATCATGACATAGATCACTGTCAATATTGCAGTGAGTGTCTGGATCTGGTATGCAAGAACTGTGTATTTGTGTATATTTTTTTCCGGGAGGGGTTCATTATGTAGCTAAGTGTGGAGGAAAACAATGATTCAGAGTTTGGACTACTACACCAACAACAACATGAGCGACCCACCACAACTCCACAGGGAAGAACCCCACGGGACTATCAAAATCATCAGAATCAGAACTGCTGCTGTCTTACTGAAAAATAGTGAGGGCATTAGTTCGAAGTGACTCAAATGAGTAAGGAACTATATGTCTGATCATAGGAAACTCTAAAGCAGAGTCACCCTCGCTGGAGGAAAACCTTTGAGCCATTTTTATGTTTGCTTGCACGCATGTGCAAGAAACATAGTGCCATCATCAGAGTTTTCGGAGGTGTGGCAGCCCTCTTCCAATTCAGGCAGTGTGTTTGCAGGCGCAGCCGCAGTTCTGCAATGCCTGCTGGAGCTGTCTATGACAGCAGTCCAAAATGCAGTGGAGCACATTTGAAAGGGGGAGCTATGCTTCAGTGAGCAGCGATAAGATATCGCCTGCTCATGCGCACTCCCCCTACACATACACATACACGCATGCATACTGCGTGCTCACTCCCCCACGCACACACTGTGAGTCGATGGGGTGCCCACTCTACTCGGCTGTGCTGCGCCCCAAAACAGAACCTCCATATGCCACACTGGGTGCCACCCAGCGTGGCTACACATTGTATAGCCGAGGGTGCCCAATCCCCGCCGGCTCCACTGGATTCCCCCAGATACAGGGTGCCGCTGGGAGCCCACCCCAGTGTGGCAACATGCTATCACCAACGAGGTGCCCAATCCCCGTCGGCTCCACACCCCACCAGCCATCCTTGTGCTACGCTGGGAGCCCACCCCAGTATGGCAAACGTCCCGCGTCATCATCATTTAAAAAACAAACCTGAAACTCAAAAACGGTCCCTTGCTGTCTCTGCCCCACCGCTCCACCCACTGTGCACCCTGCCTCCCACCCCCCACCCATACTTACCTCTGAACTCGGTATAACGATCTTGGTGGACCTGGGAACACGTCTGCACTCTTCAAAGCCGACCGCGAACTGAGGAAATGCCGGTAAGCTGCATAATGGGATAGACAGGGATTTTTCAACTTTGCTGCATATCTCAGGCATTTTTTGGAATTTTTGCGCCAAATTTTCAACATGGGGTTTTTGGGACCCCTTCTCATGAATGCTTTCACTTTCATGGTGTTAATCGGCCCCAAAGGGCGATTTCGCAGTCACTGCATGAAATCACCTTTCGGGCCTGAGTAACAAAACAACACTGCCACTGTTCATAAGGTGGGCTCTCAAAAAGCCTATGTTGAAAATTTGGTGGAAAAATTCCTAAAAATGACTGTTTCACGAGCGTGCGTTCTGCGCAGTTCCTCGCCAAAGCGTAAATAAGTTCAAATTTTCAACATTTTCACTCCAAATTTTCAACATTGCCATTTACCACACCTCCTTATGAGCAGTATAGCTGTCATTTTTCACATCTTGCCCAAAATGTTTCCGCATGTAGTGCAGAATGGCGCAGTCGGCATGCGAAATCAATGTATGGGACACATTAAGAAAATCACAGTGATACTATTCATGAGCAGAAGTCTTAAAATGGCTATGTTGGAAAATCTGGTGAAAAAATTCCTAAAAATGACTGTTTTACGCTGCCATATCAAGCAGTTAATACGCACGCTCGTAAGTTTGCGAATTTTCTATATTTTCACTCCAGATTTTCCACATTGCCATTTTATTACACTTCCTTATGAACAGTACAGCTGCCATTTTTCACATGCTACCCAAAATGTGTTTCCGCACATGTAGCGCACAATGGTGCAGTCGGTGT
Source organism: Neoceratodus forsteri (assembly GCA_016271365.2). Lineage (NCBI taxonomy): Eukaryota > Metazoa > Chordata > Ceratodontiformes > Ceratodontidae > Neoceratodus > Neoceratodus forsteri. Next base: position 473,622,914 of record CM057451.1, read on the forward strand.
GTGAAAGCAATGTTTGGGACAGATTAAGAAAATCACAGTTACACTGTTCATGAGCAGAGGTCTTAAAATGGTTATGTTGAAAATTTGGTGACAAAAGTCCATAAAATGACTGTGTTACGAGTGAGCATTGCGCAGTTTCCACGCACCCTCGTAAGTTCATGAATTTGCAATATTTTCAGTCCAGATTTTCACCAGTGGCATTTTTCCACACTTCTTTATGAACGGTACAGCTGTCATTTTTCACAACATGGCCGAAATATGTTTTCAGACTTTCAGCGCAGAGATGCGTGGTCGCTGTGGGAAATCATTGTTCGGGACAGAGAAAGAAAATCACAGTAACACTGTTCATGATCGGAGGTCCCAAAATGCCTGTGTTGACAATCTGCTGTAAAAAATCCCCAAACTAAATACATTACGGGTGTGCGTTGCACAGTTTCTATGCACGCACGTGACTTCACCAGTTTTTTCAATATTTTTACTGCAGATTTTCAACATTGCCATTTTTTACACCACCCCATGAACAGCACAGCTGTCATTTTTCACATCCTGTTTGGAATGTGTTTTTGCACCTTTGGTGCTAAATGCCGTAGTCGCTGTGCATAAGCAGCTTTCGTCTAACAAACTGATATTGCCACTGTTCATGAGGTGGGGTCACAAAAAAACATGTTGAAAATTTGGAGTGAAAATACCAATGAATGCCTGAGGTATTAGGGTTTCCAACCATAACACCCAACCCTGTTGAGAATGACAGGCATCGGGGTGTGACTTGGAATTAGTGCTTGTAATGCTCATACCATTCCACATCCTGCAGCCAGTGAGAGGCATCGAGGTATGCCTTGGACTCTTCAGCCCCAAAGTTCACCCCATTCTCCTATACCGCACCCATCTCACCATATTTCCTGATGGAATGGGGGCGCATAAGACCAAAGACCCCAAGGCACACCGTGACCTTGTCAGTGTCTGCAGGGTAGGGTGTGGAGAAATGTACCCGGCCATTATGCCTATCGACCCAAAGGCACACCCCAATGCATGTCACTCTCTGCAGGGTGGTGGTGGGGTTGGCTTCAGTTCAATACTTCACTGCCATTTCTATTATGCAGCTCTGTAATTTCTACACTCCAATGCCAATGCCAGCAAGCAACAAACATTAGGCATTGACAAATACTTGTTATATGTTTGCTTGCGGCATGTGCAAGAAACATAATCTGTAGTATTCAAAATGCAGTGCCGTACAGTTGAAAGGGAGAGCACTGCTTGGTGAGCAGCGCTCCCCTCCCCACACACGCGTGCATGCACTGCATGCTCATGTCTCCTACCTCCCTCACGCACACACTGTGGCTGACGGGGTGCCCAGTCACATCAACTCTGCTGTTCCCCCTGCAGTTTGTATGGCTGACAGGGGTGCCCAATCCCCGTCGGCTCTACCCCCCCAACAGCTTCCAGCTGCCACGCTGGGAGCCCACCCCAGCGTGGCAAACGTCCCGCATAGTCCAAATAAAATAGAAAAACCTGAAAGAAAAAAACCTTCCCTCGCTGCTGTCTTCACCCCCCTCTCCCACCCACGCTCACCCACTGCTCACCCTGCCTTCCCACACCCCCACCTCACCCCATACTTACCTCCGGAGCTCGGCGCAACGATCTTCGGTGGACCAGGAATACGTCTGCACTCTTCAAAGCCGACCGCGAACTGAAGAAATGTCGGTAAGCTGTATAATGTAATGAATAGGGTTTTTCAACTTTGCTGCATATCTCAGGCATTTTTGGAATTTTGCACCAAATTTTCAACATGGGGTTTTTGGGACCCCTCCTTGTGAATTCTGTCACTGTCATGGCGTTAATCGGGCCCGAAGGATGATTTCGCAGTCACTACGCGAAATCACCTTTCAGGACTGATTAACAAAATGGCAGTGCCAGTGTTCATAAGGTGGGCTCTCAAAAAGTCTATGTTGAAAATTTGGTGAAAAAATTCCTAAAAATGCCTGTTTTACCAGCGTGCATTATGCTGTTCCTACGCAAGACTCGTAGGTTCGCAAATTTTCAATGTTTCCACTCCGGATTTTCAACTTTGCCATTTGACCACACTTCCTTATGAGTAGTACTGCTGTCATTTTTCACATCTTGCCCAAAACGTGTTTCCACCCATGTAGCGCATAATGGCACAGTCGGTGTGTGAAATCAATGTTTGGGACACATTAAGAAAATCACAGTGACACTGTTCATGAGCAGAGGTATTAAAATGGCTATGTTGAAAATTTGGTGAAAAAATTCCAAAAATGACTGTTTTACGAGCATGCGTTGCGCTGTTCCTACACATGCTCGTAAGTTTGCGAATTTTCAATATTTTCACTCCAGATTTTCAACATTGCCATTTTACCACACCTCCTTATGAGCAGTATAGCTGTCATTTCTCACTTCTCACGCAAAATGTGTTTCCACGTACGTAACGCACAATGGCACAGTCGGTGTGTGAATTCAATGTATGGGACACACTAAGAAAATCACAGTGACACTGTTCATGAGCATAAGTGTTAAAATGGCTATGTTAAAAATTTGGTGAAAAAATTCCTAAAAATGACTGTTTTACGAGCGTTTGTTTCACTGATCCTACGCATGCTCATAAGTTCGCAAATTTTCAGTATTTTCACTCCTGATTTTCAACATTGCCATTTTACCACACCTCCTTATGAGCAGTATAGCTGTCATTTTTCACATCTTGCCCAAAACATGTTTCCACACATGTAGTGCACAATGGCGCAGTCGGTGTGCGAAATCAATGTATGGGACACATTAAGAAAATCACAGTGACACTGTTCATGAGCAGAGGTCTTTTAAAATGTCTATTTTGAAAATTTGGTGAAAAAATTCCTTAAAATGACTGTGTTACGTGTGAGCATTGTGCAGTTTCCACACACCCTCGTAAGTTCATGAATTTGTAATATTTTCAGTCCAGATTTTCATCAGTGGCATTTTTCCACACTTCCTTATGAACAGTACAGCTGTCATTTTTCACAACATGGCCGAAATGTGTTTTCACACTTTCAGCACAGAAATGCATGGTCGCTGTGGGAAATCATTGTTCGGGACAGAGAACGAAAATCACAGTGACACTGTTCATGATCGGAGGTCCAAAAATGCCTGTGTTGACAATCTGCTGTAAACAACTCCCAAACTAATTACATTACGGGTGCACGTTGCACAGTTTCTACGCACGCTTGTGACTTCACCAGTTTTTTTAATATTTTCACTGCAGATTTTCAACATTGCCATTTTTTACACCTCCCCATGAACAGTACAGCTCTCAGTTTTCACATCCTGTTCAGAATGTGTTTTTGCACCTGTGGTGACAAATACCGTAGTTGCTGTGCAACAGCAGCTTTCGGCTAACAAACTAATATTGCCACTGTTCATGAGGTGGGGGTCGCAAAAAACCTATGTTGAAAATTTGGAGTGAAAATACCAACGAATGCCTGAGGCATTAGGGTTTCCGACCATAACACCCCACCCTGTAGAGAATGACAGGCATCAGAGCTGTGACTTGGGATTGTCACCTGCAATGCTCATACCATTCCACCCCCACCCACACCCTGCAGCCACTGAGAGGCATCGAGGTGTGCCTTGGACTCTTCGGCCCCAAAGTTCACCCATTCTCCTATACCACACCATCTCACAATATTTCCTGATGGAATGGGGTGCTCATAAGGGCCAAAAGACCCCAAGGCACACTGTGACCCTTGTCGGTGTCTGCACGGTAGGGTGTGGTGAAATGACATGGCCGTTATGCCTGATGACCCAAAGGCACACCCCAATGCCTGTCACTCTCTGCAGGGCGTGGTGGGGTTGGCTTCAGTTCAATACTTCACTGCCATTCCTATTACGCAGCTCTGTAACTCCTACACTACCAATGCCAATGCCAGCAAGCAAACATTCGGCATTGACAAATGCTTGTTTACAATTACAACTGTCTGCCTGATGAATGTGCACAGGGCAAGCACTTCCATTTAGTTAGGTGCATCATCATGCTCTGAGCATGCTTGTTTCCGGCAAAAGATAAAAAAAAAAACAACACACAGAGACAGCACTAACAGTGCGGGTTAACAAAATGTATAATTATATTACAAGCACCGTGATCATTGGCCGTTCCAACTGTGGATCTTCATTCTAGATGGCAATACCTCACGATGTGGCAGAAACGGACACCAAACATCGTAAGAGTTTTTCCTGTCACCTTTAAGACTGGCACTCTGCTTGGGGGGAGGGTGCTCATTGAAGCAAGGTGGCAACATGCATGTTACATATATGTTTCAGTGCTAAACTATAACACAATTGCTTTCGTTGTTTTTCCTGTGCTATAACTGTTTTAAGACATTCAAATACATGCTTAAACCCATAGGCAGCAAAATAGTGCTGCCTGAAAAGTTTTCAACCCAAATTAGTGAACATGACTGACTCTAGGGGCAGTAACCTCTCCAAAGACTGTCATGACTATAACTTCTCCCTCTGTCTGTCTGTCTATCTGTATGTCTATCTATGTAATTATCTGCATATCAATTGCATCTATCCCTATTTTTACCTACTGTAAACATAAAATAAACCTGCATATCGCATGTGCCTGCACTCTGAACACATACTAATGGTATAGTGAACATTTGTACTTCACTCCTGTAGAGACCTCATACTGTCCTGATATTCCCATTATCACAGGCATCACTACCTTCACCTTATCAACAGCGACCCCTTATAAAAGTTACTATCACATTTTCTCTCCTAATGAAGTCCATCATTATACCTGACTGCCTGACATCAACACATTACTTAAATATAACTTACATCACCGCATGGACACCCCCTGTTTTTCTCTATAAAATTGTGTAAGTAATCCCAAGACTGAACATATGCAAGCCATTACTTTTTCATGTACTGCCACCTATTCTACCTGTCAAACCTATATTGCTTATCATTCCTTCCATTGAAATCTACTCCTCCATATCTTTTCCTAATAATGTGTCTACCTTCCTTAGAATGCAAAATAAAATAAACCTTACTAGATAAAAATCATTGTGTTGTTTCTCCATATCTCATTAACAGTTCCACACAACCTCACTAACTTCATTATGCAGCCATGGTGGATCTGACCAGACTTTGTTCTATAGGAGGCCCTCTACTTGGAATAGACTACCAATTCAGCTCAGACCTATTAATAAGAAAGTTCATGTAGTAGAACTAAAAACCGGGTACACAACACATGTTAGTGAGGAGTATACACTGAAAGTGAATTGATAACAGTACTGCTAGGTTTGGTTTAAGGGGTCAAGAGTTAGTATCCTTTCGAAAGAAAGAATTATTTTATTGTAATATGAAAAGTTTTTGTATTAACTTGTTAGTGTTATTAACTGAGTCTTTTGACTGTGTGTAATTCCCCAATGTGGGGTTTATTTATATATCAATGTTTTGATGAATGTACATATTATTACTTGTATTCCCTGTTAATATTTGTAAAAGTAACTGGAACCTTGCCTTACCTGGACCTCACTGGAAATGAGCTTGTTTTAGTTGAGATATCCAGTTCATTTGTTTTTAAATGAATGTTAAGTTTTACTACTACTATTAGAAAAGTACTGACCGGAGTCAGATAGAGATAGATGGTAAAGTGCAGTATTCACAGGCACGTAAATGGGTCCATGGAACAGGAAGCACACCATATTGAGAAGCGATTCCACATCAAAGAATAGGTATGTCTCATAGAAGGCTTTCCAGTCACAAGCAAGACATCAGCCACTTGCAGTGATACCTCAAAACTGACAATGTCTTCACGAGCCAGGCATGCAGATGCAAGGACCACAGGGCCGGAAGGACCAGGGGCCCGTGATTCTGTGACACCAGACTCCAACACAGAGGGAGCTGAACAGGATGCTCCACTGGTAGATGCTGCAGAAGTGGAAACCAAATCTGACATGGCCAGAAGGAAGTCACCAGTATTAGGGTGGTATGTTCCACCCAAGGCCTGAACAGAACCCTCTGTATGAGAGGGATCAGAGGAAAGGCATAAAGGAAATATCCCTTTTAGGAGAGGGACAAGGCACCTCATCAAAAAAAAACTATGCCCTGGAGTGAGGGAGCAGAAACATGGCAGTGTTGTGTTGTGTGGAATGCAAAAAGATTCAACTCTGGACAACCGCATCATACAAACATATCATTAACATGGAGGTCATCAGCTCCCATTTGTGCATCAGGGCCTGAGACCTGCTTAGCCAGTCTGCCACGATGTTTTGGACACCTGGGAGAAACACAACTGCCAGCTGAAGAGCATGAGACATGGCCCAGAACCACATTTTCATTGGTCCCCTGCACAGTGGATAAGAGTGAGTGCCCCCATACTTGTTTATGTATTGCCTGACACTGACATTGTCTGTCCAAATTAGCAGGGGATTGTGGGAAGGATGGGCTTGACATGCCAGTCATCCAGGTACAGCTAGCCCTTATCTTCAAAATATTGATATGGAGCTAGGACCCCAGGTTTGTCCAGGAGCCCTGAGTCTTAAAGGACCTGAGATGGGCACCCCAGCAGAACCCCAGGCATCCATTGTCAGGATCTGCATGGGAGTTGGGGAAAAGAATGGAACGCCTCATAACAGATGCAGGTGTTCCATCTACCATACTAGAACACAGTGGGGAAGGGATGTCATGAGAACCATTGTACCAATTAATCCATCAGTTGGTCCCACTGTACCTGAAGAGTCCACTGCAGGATGTGCATGTGGAGTGGGCAAAGGGACCATAATGATGGACACAGCCATCAGCTCCAGCAGTCACAATATTGTTGAGCTGACACATAATGACTTCTGTGCATCTGTTGAGCCTGGGCATCAAGGATCTCTGTCCTGTCTGTGGGTAGGAAGACACTACCCACGACTGTGTCCAGCAATGCTCCAATATATTGGAGTCACTGGTAAGGAACAAGCACAGATTTTGGTACGTTCACTGTTGCACCCAGTTCCTTGAACAATTGTTGTTCTGGATACTGTATATAGAATAGCTTCCCTGGATGGGCCTTCATTAGCCAATCATCCAGACAGGGGAAGAAATAAAACCCTTCCCTCCAGAGGGCTGCTGCCACAACCACAAAGCATTTGGTAAATACCCACAGTGCTGAGGATAATCCAAAAGGCAAGACTAGGAGTTGATAATGGCTGCCCTCCAGCATGAAACAGATGAACTGCCTGTGGCATTTGCAAATCTTTGTATTTATGTATTTATTTTATTTAACATTTGGAAACTGGGAGAGTACACTGGGTTGCATGATCCCTTTACAGGCATGACCTGGGCATGAAAGATAAAACATTTTGATGTATAGTGCATAACACCTTGTTAACAATATTGACTATCTGTAAGTACAATGGTATACCTATCATGTTGTTAATATGTAATAACAGTAAATTCAGAACAAAAATAATGTAAAAGGGGAGAACAGTTAGGATACCAACATCAGTTGGCTAATAGTGCAAGATTCACATTTGTGAGCTGCAATAACTGACTGCGTTAAACAATAGAAACATAGAAACATAGACTTTGACAGTGGATAAGGATCACTTGGCCCACCTAGTCTGCCCATTTCCCTACCAATTGGATAAGCTGCAGATCCTAGTTAACCAACAGCCTACTTCTTCCTACCCCCCCCACCAGAATTGCCTTATGTCTGTCCCATGCATTCTTGAATTCTCCCACTGTTTTTGAACCCACAACCTCCTCAGGCAGGCCATTCCTTATGTCCACCACCCTCTCTGTGAAAAAATATTTCCTCACATTGCCCATGAGCCATCCTCCCTCTATCTTCAAATTGTGTCCCCTTGTTCTTGTACATCTCTTTTTCTGAAAGATGCTACCCTTTTGGACTTTGTTGATTCCCTTGAGGTACTTGAAAGTTTCTATCATGTCCCCCTCTCCCACCTTTCCTCAAGGGTATACATATTAAGCTCCTTTAGTTTCTCTTCATATGGCTTCTGTTGGAGACCCTGCACCATTTTAGATGCCCTCCTCTGGCCTGCCTCCATCCTGTCTATGTTCTTGAGGAGATGGGGTCTCCAGAAATACATGCAGTACTCAAGATGGGGTCTCATCAACTGTCTGTACAGAGGGATAACAACTTTGTTTTCTACTGGAGATGTCTCTCCCTATACATCCCAGTATGCTCCCAACCATCCTTATTGCCCTCTCACATTGCTCGCTTACCTTTAGGTAATCTGATATGACTACCCCTAGATCCCTTTCCATTTTTATGTTTGCTTGTTTGCATGCGCAAGAAACATTTTGTGGCAGCTTGCTGGAGTAGCAGGTTTCGGAGGTGCGGCAGTGTTGTGGCCAATGCCACCTTTACTTCTTTGGGCTTGTCTCTGTGGCACCAATTAACAAGCATGCTGGCTATGACAGTAGTTTGCAAGCGTCCCGCCAACTTGAAAGAAATTTGCCACTGCAATGAGGGATCACCCTATCATTGCAAGGCACAGCCACCCATATGCCTTGCATGCCAAGGTGTGCAGCAGTGTGTGCTTTGTTTCTTGTTCCTGCTCGCTGCTGCTCTGAGATTCCCATCTGCTGTTTGCTACCCTAAAGAACAACTCGACAACCGTTGGAGTCAATAATCCTCATGTTCTGTTTTTTTTTTTTTTTAATAGCTTTATGCGTCTGGAAATAGAGGAACTTGAGGAATATGCGGAACATCAGTAAATGTTTGTGGAGCAACACGTATCTTAGTCTGCAGTTGTCTCATGGCTCTGTGGAGGTGGGGCTCTTGGCTTGTTGTAACACTGTAGCAGCAGGAGAGGGGTGAAAGCAAGTCAGGCAAAGAGCGAGAGGCAGAAGGCAAGTGTCAGTGAACGGAGATGAAGGGAGCTGCGCGTTGGAGCGGACATGACATCCTGCAGGTAAAGCATGGCACTTCCTCACTCTGCGTCCACACAGGGACAATGGATGGACAGTTTAGACATGCTCCCCTCCCACCAACCACACACACACACCTCAATGGAACCTTCTCGTGTTGTCAGCTCGCTGGCGCCTCTCACCCCACTTACTGCCGGACCAGCCCCTGACTGCAGCCAGAGTTCCAACCTCCACACACCGGCAGCAGCTGTCACTCTGCACAGCCCTCCTGTCAGGCCCTACCAGGAGCAGAGGTTGGCACTTTTTGGGCTGTGTGCGGGCATTTACATAACCAAAAGAAGCGTTTAAAATAAATTACATTGCTGTCATCCTCTCTGTAATTGGAAATGTGGTTCTGAACAAGGTTTGGAGTTAAACATGGGTGCTGTTCATTTCAACTAAGAGAAAGAAAAGTTTTAAACATGTTTCCATTTATTTATTTTTATTTTTAAAATGTGCACTCCCACCACCACCACCACCTGACTTAATAGGGTTGGGACAGGAACACTAATGTGATGATCATAGCCCAGGTGGATGACTGGGGAGAGGGGCACACACTGTCCTCCAAATCATTTGCACTGTTTATCCATCAGTCCGTCTGTCTGTATCTTTGTCTTTCTCTCCATTCCTACAACCAGGGTAATTGAACTAAAAATTTACAGGGAACTAGAACTCTTCATTTCAAAATGGCAAATATCAGTTTTTCTTTAATGTGGTTACAAGAAAGAACAGTTGAAGTTGTTTTAGTCCAATCAAAGATGTAATGAGAAAAATCCACACCGTGGTTGTGGATGATACCTGTTAAATTGAAGTAACAAACATTTTTTTAGACTAGGATTTGAGAGTTGGAAAATATTTTTGAGACAAGATTTTTGGAGTTGAACTCCATCAGGTTAGAAGCAGAGCTGAATTTCATCCCTTCTATGCACTACATGTTCAGAAGTCCCTTGTGAGAGGAGACAGGAGTTTAAATTCTTTCAGGCATATCAGTGTGGTAAGGAAGTGAAGTTCCCTAACAGGGGTTGCATATGAGCTTGAATGAAAGTTTTGATTTTGTTTTTAATGACTTTTTCATTGTCATTTTATTTACAAATCTTGCCCGTAAATCATTAGTTGGTCTGGCAAGGACACACAAGATGGCCAATGTCTCTTTCGAATGAACATGCTGACTGGGGTATGCAATAAATTTGTTTGTTTTTTAATTCCCCACTGGATTATTTGCTTGATTTTGTAATTGTTGGTCTAGGGATGCACCTTCATAATAAAATGGGGATCAACACTATTTTTTTTTTTTTGTCATTACTTTTAATGCACAGATTTGGAATCTTGATTCTAAACTTTGTTTTAATAGCAAAATGGTTATTTACCTGGTTACCAAAGACTAAAAAAAAAATTATTGGAGAATGTACAGTGCACCATTTTGTGCAGCTGTCTGTTAATGATGCTTATATTCTGGTCACCCCATTAATGACAGGACAGTTAAAATATTAGCTGTGCCATGTGACAGGAACTACCTATAAAGGACAGGCTTTTGTTTCCTGCCCTCACCTATCTACATATAAATAATAACAGGCTAGGTTTAAGTATGAGCTGGTTCATGGAGGTGGAGTTGTTCAAACCAAAATTCACATCATGGCACACTTGCAAACCTAGCCTGTAGGATCCTTTCACCAAGAATTTACATGATGGTGGGAGCCGCCCCCCCCCCCCGCCCAAACCATGATTCAATGACCTACGCAGCCAGTATAGTGTTATGCTTGTGTAGCTGTGTTAGTTTGGTTTTGGCTGTTCACACTCTCTGTTCCAGAGAAAATACCACCCTGTAGGGTTACCAAAGGCAAGGAACCCTCCACCCCATAGGTGCCACAGGACAATTCCCATGGCTAAAGGTACCTTAGGAAGGATCCCAAGGAGAGAAGTGTTGCCGCTGGAGGAGGAGGAGGAGGGGAGAAGATGGTAGGACAAAGAAAAAAGTGCTTCAGAAGGAGGCTGAGAGGAACTGCTTATATAGCTCAGGAAGTGGGAGTGGATGGCTGCTTGTCCATTGAACTCCAGACTAAGCCTTCCAATTCAATGGCCTACGCTGCCAGTATAGTGGTATGCTTGTGCATCTGTGTTAGTTTGGTTTGGGCCGTTCGCACTGTCTATTCCATAAGAATTACCACCCTGTAGGGGTACCAAAGGCAAGGAACCCTCGAAGAGGTTTCCATCCCTAAAGGTGCCACAGGATGATTCCTGTGGCAAAAGGTACCTTAGGAAGGATCCCAAAAAAGAATGAAGTAGTACAAAACATATGAGCAAGCAGTAGCTGTGACAATGTAGTAGATAAGCATCAGGCAGCTTGATAATGTAATGAGATGCTCAGGTTGACAACGTAATGAAATGCCCAGGTTTGCATGGCATAATTTGATGGTTTGCACTGAGAAGAGAAGAACTTCTAAGGAGAGAGGGAATAGCAGGGACGCCATCCACCTCTATCCAACAGCGGAACCTACCTAAAGAAACTAGGGAACAATACTATACTAACAGTTATGACCTGTGGCACAGAGGAGAGAAAAAACTCTATAAGGAGGAAATCTCTGGGGATCCAAGGCCTAGGTCGCCTTCCCTCCAGGCTTGGGATATTTTATTTAGTGATGGCTCTGCGGTTGCAATTTTGAAAACCCAATTAAAGAGGTGGAAAAATATTCCAATTTGGTGGAAAGCTCTCGCTCAATCCCTGTAGTGGGAACGCCATGGAAGGTTGCAAGCACTACTCTACAACATTGGGCAACAAAGGCGGGAGGAGGAGAGCAACAATTGCTGAGGCACTCACCTGGCCTACTCACCCTAAACACAAACCAGGTGAATCAGAGGCTGTCATGGGGAGAATAGCTTTGAAGGGTGCCTCTGAACCTGCTCGGGCAGCTAAACGGGCCCTGTGAGAGCCCCACCCCTTCAAGCTGAGTCTTAACTTCTACAACGTGAGGTGCCATCACTACGGTTGATGATTGAAGGTCCACCCAGAGCAAGGACATTCCCAGCTGCAGCCGACATCCCAGAGGCTGAAGCCAAGGGGATGGTGCAGTTTAGCTGACAGGTGAGAAGGAACCCACCCCAAGCTTCACATGCTCAAGCTGTGGACTTATGCTGCAGAGCAAGACCATCGGCTGCAGGGAGCCCTGCACCAGAATGGTATGGCTGGCATGCCCCAGAATACTCATGGGGAGCTGAAAAACTGGTAAGCAGCTGAATGAGCACTGATGTGCGGAGACCTTAATGAGCATTGAGTGCTGAGACCTTGCAAAGGTTGAATGCAGTATTGAGTGCAGCAGACATCCCAGAGGCTGAAGCTGAGGGGATGGCAGTAGGCATGAAGCAATGATTGCATATGCAAGATTGGACCTGCACGTAGATCAGCAAACAGTGTAGTACTAGGTGGACCTGCATATAGGTCTGCATAACATAGTAGCAATGAAACAGCACTGTGAATAGTGGGCAAGCCAGCCAGTCATTCAAAAAGCCAATAAAGGTGACACATACTATAAGGATTTGTCTGCAGCAGAGACAGAATTTAGAACAGAAATAATTAGCCACATGGGGCCATGACACCCCAGACATCTCCAAGTCCCTGCCGTAGGAAAAACAAGAAAGTGATGGAGGGGCCGAGACCCACATGCAGGTATTGAAAGTAAGTTACAGCATCAGCAGTAACCTTAGCTGACCTCAGAGTGTAACAGGGTGTACAAACATAGAAGCAACATCTGTACTGAGTACACAGAGTTGTAAAACTGCAATAAACATAAAATAAAAGGAGGCACAATGCTCTGAAAGCAGCTGTCACCAGGCAGTGCAATGAAACTGCTGCAATGAGGTAAGTAGAATGAGTTGAGAGAGAATGATTGAGCTGCATAACTAGGGTTCAGAGTAAGCCTGAGTCAGGTGAAAACAATTAAGTATGCAACATGGAAGCAGCTATGGTTGAGCTGAAACACACAGATAATATTTGCAGTTGCATTGCAAGTAATTTGAGAGTTGTGAGTAACTGAAAGCAAGTAGTATGAGCCCTAGAGTAGCAGTATGCTAGGAGCTTAGAAACAAACCCCCAAAAGACAAAATCAAAACACAGAAACACAGGGAACAGGGAACAAGGCCCAAAGCAAAAACACACAGACAGAAAACAAGGAGTAATAACAGAAAGAAGCACACAGCCGGAGGCAAATACAAACCAGAAGCAGGAAAACAAACGCAGAAGTCCAGCAGAGACAAACAGAATGCAGCAAGGCGTGGGGAGGCAGGCCCCAGCTAGCAGCAAAGGGCAAACAGACAGAGCCTCCGGCCAGCAAAGAAAAAAGTGCTTCAGAAGGAGGCTGAGAGGAACTGCTTATATAACTCAGGAAGTGGGAGTGGCTGGCTACTTGTCCATTGAACGCCAGGCTAAGCCTTCCAATTGAGGAGGGGCACATTAGCCCAAATCTGGCTAGCCAGTTGCCCTACACAGCAACAAATCAGCTGAATCCATTTTAAGCATTGTCAGATACCAGAGCAAGTGGGCACTTCTAAAAAAAAATGTGTTTGGTGTCTTTTGAGGAGTCAGTCTAGGGATGGTGGATTTTCGCCTAGGTTTAGTACAAATTCAGTATGGGCTTTCCACTAGTTGATTGACAATTTTCAGCAAGATTTTGAGCTGGGGAATGTTTTTAAGCATGACAGTCAAATACTTTAGTACACCACAGTGTAAAGTAAAGCTACAAACTGCTCGTCCATCCTGCTCATTCAGGTCCGAGGATTCCTCTACCATCACCATTCCCAAAGATGTTGCCAAAATGGGTGATCAGAGGTTCTCGTAGTTTTATCCCCAAGGCTTTGGAGCTCCCTTTCCACCTTCATATTCAACTGCCCAAATAAACAAATAAATACATCTACTGTTACCTTGTGTCTGGGATTGCACATAGCCCAGCCATTATACTATGACCACTGCACCTTGTGTGCTCAGCTGTTTCATACTTTGTATTCATTACATTACATTCAACTTAAAGTAACACTACAGTATTTTGTTAGTCAGCTTGTAAATGTCTGTCTGGCAAAAATATCAAAGAACACATTTTTCTTTTCATTTTCTTTCATTCCTGAATCAAGATAAAGGACTCTGAAGTTATTAAAAATTCCCACTCCTGTGCCATGCCTGCCAGGAAGAACTTAAATATCTTGGTACAGTGCTGTGCTGCTTATCATCAGAAATGTGTGGCAACACCATCATAATACATTCACAATATGAATCTATTATGTACATTCAACAGGTAACCTCAGCAGACGTTTTTTAAAACTGTGAGCAGTGGCCATCTTTACTGATGTGAACCATTAATTACAAAATGAACTGTAACAACTACTGTATCTTAACAGTATCTTTTATTTTAACAGTATGTGAGAGAATTAAAAATACACTAAACATGAATCTTAGGATGTCAGAAATACATTTTTGCTAAAAAACTATAGGACGACATTTTTGACAACAAACAAATACTGCTGGTGTAATGTAACCAAACTGACCCTTTATCTGACAATTTTGTACTTGTTGTTCCCTTAATTGCACTGCTCTTTTATTGCCACTGTTTGTGTTTAATCTTGGCTTCTGGGATATTGCTCTTGTAAATGATCCTGCTAACTTTATACTGCCACATTGCCTGCAAGTAATCAGTCTGACTGCCGTGTCAATTTTTGTACTTGTTCCCTTAATTGCACTGCTCTTTTATTGCCGCTGTTTGTGTTTAATCTTGGCTTCTGGGATATTGCTCTTGTAAAAGATCCTGCTAACTTTATACTGCCACATTGCCTGTAAGTAATCAGTCTGACTGCCCGTGTCAATTTTTGTACTTATTTGGTACTATAATTCCTCTGTTTTATTGCTGTTGTTGATTGCATTTGGAATCTCAACTACAAGAATGTTTCTGTTGTAAATGACTGTATATTGTCTTGTGCTGCATTCTCCCGGGTCCTACTTGAAAGTGGGCATTTGTTTGCCTAGTGTACCTATGTTTGATCCACAGAGTGGTCAGTTGTAAACACAGTAGTACCAGGAAATTGTGGGGTCTAACAGTGCCATAGTTCAGAAAACTGATGGTGCCCTAGACAAAAATTTATAAATAAGCAGGGGGCGGGGGAAGGCAGGTCTGGCTGAAGGTTTCTAGTTGTTTTGTGGTGCATTGTCTGTGTTTTAAATACAATTCTATGAAAAGTATAATTCTCTAGTCATAATAACACCATGCATCTGAAAAACCTTTTACTAAAGTCCATGTTCCCAACTCCCTCACTCATCCATTCCGGTAAGCCACCAGTGTCCAGCAGCACTCTCTCACTCCATTCTATCCCATGTCACTAAGTCTGTAGCATCCTGCGATACCTTCCTCTATCACCCCATCCCTGTAGATAACTTCCTGGTTTCTTGTTGCCCCTCCTTATTTTGTTGCCTCTCCCTTGCCCCATTCTTTGCCAATAAATCTCTGGTATCCAGTGCTACCCCCTCACTCATTCCATTCCATGGCAGTAAGTTCCATGCATTCTGTGGTACCTGTCCCCTCATCTATGGCTAATAAACGTGTCTGGCATCCAGTGCTACTCCTCTCTCATCTCATTTCATCTCTGGCCTCCAGTGGTATCCTCAGTGCTATCTAGTTGACCCTCAACCCATCCCATACCAAAAGTCTCTGATAGGCAGTGGCAGCCCCACCCCAAACAGTGATCGTCACTGCCCTCATCTCACCTCTTTGGCCATTCGCTGTCTGAACTCTTCCATTCCAAAAAGAGATTTATGAAATAAACATACACTGCATGTAGTTCATAACTCTCTGTTTGCTGTAAGGGGTTTAGATGGTGGCCAGCTGAGGAGGTAAGAAGAAGGCATGCCAGTCAGTGTCTGGGGGAAGGGGGTGTTGTGCCACTGGCTGTTAGGGGCTTGTGGCATCTGCTGGGGTGATACATGAGAGCAAGTAGACACCAGGGACGTGTTTGCAATGGGGATGAGGGGATGTGCACCGCTGGATGCCAGGGGCTTAGTGACATGGGATGGAGGGGGGAAACTACTGGATGACAGGGGCAGCATAAGGGCTGAAGACCTCAAGGCACACTGTGACACCTTTCATTGTCTGCAGGGTGGGGTGAGATGGAATAGCATGAGTGTTAGTGCCGAGAACCCAAAGGCACACCCCAAGGCCTGTCAGTTTCTGCAGGGTGGGGGTAGGGGTTGCAACTACCTCAATACTTCGCTGCCATTCCTATTATGCATCTCTTTAACTCCTGCAGTACCTATGCCAACACCAGCAAGCAAACATTCAGCATTGACAAATGCTTGTTGTTAGTGCTAATACCCTCCCCCCTCCCACATTGTGTACTCTTCCCCTGCGTTTTTGTTTCCCAGGTGCATTACTTAGTACTTCTTTGCACTGAATCTAACCTGCCATACTTTTGACCATTCCTACAACCTTGCCAAGTCCCTTCTCATCCTTTCCACACCCTCTTGTGTATCAACCCTGTTGCAGATCTTTGAGTCGTCTGCAAAGAGGCATACTTTTCCTTCCAGTTCCTCTGCAATGTCACTTATAAAGACATTAAAAAGGACCGGACCCAATACTGAACCCTGCGGTATCCCGCTAGTAACCCCTCTTTCTTAGGAATGGACTCCGTTTACTATTACCCTCTGTGTCCTGTTGTCCAGCCAATTTTTTTAACCAGGCTACTACCCTGGGACCCACTCCCAGGCTGGCTAATTTGTTTATTAATCTTTTGTGTGGGACTCTGAAATTCCTTGCTAAAGTCTAGGTAGGCCATGTCCACAGCCCCTTCCTGATCTACTACTTTGATCACCCAGTGAAAGAAATTGATTAGATTCATCTGACATGACCTTCCAACTGTGAATCCATGCTGCCTTGGGTATTGTGCTCCTCTGGCCTCTAGGTACTCAACAATTGTTTCTTTCGGAAGTGATTCCATCATTTTCCCTACCACTGAGGTCAAGCTAACAGGTCTGTAGTTTCCTGCCTCTGCTTTGCTCCCAGTTTTGTGAAGGGGAATCACATCCGCCCTCCTGCAGTCCTTAGGTACCACACCATCCTCCCATGATTTGTTAAAAAGGGTAGTCAGTGGTGTCACTAGTTCTCCCATTAGTTCTTTTAGAATTCTGGGGTGAATCCCGTCAGGCCCCTTTGCTTTGTCCACCTTCAGTTTTAGGAGTTCTTTCATAACCCTTTCTTCTGTGAAAGGACTGGCATCGACCCCCCCCCCATCCAGGCCTTCTATTAATTGGATTAGGTACCTCCCCCTCCTCTTTTGTGAATACTGAGCAGAAGAGTTCATTCAGTATCACTGCTTTTTCAATGTCCCTCTCTGCCCACCTACCTTCCCCTTTATTAAGCCTCACTATCCCTCCACTGGTCTTTCTTTGCTTCCTAATGTACCTATAAAAGGTTTTATTCTCCTTCTTAACTGAGTTGGCTATCTTTTCCTCAGTTTGGGCCTTTGCTATTCTGACTGCCTTACCCGTTTTTTTCTGCTTTAACTGGTACAGTTCTCTGTCCTGCTCCTTCTGTGTTTCCATAAACTTCCTGAGTGCTGTCTTTTTCTCCCTAACCTTTACCACCACCTCTTTTGAGAACCATAGTGTTTTTTTCTGTCATTTTGATTTGTTTGCTTCACACAAAGGCTTGTTGCCTCTGTGATGGCAGTTTTGATGTTTCCCCATTGTTGCTCCACCCCTCCTTCTTGCCTGTTTCTGAGGCACTCTCCCATTTTGACAAAGTCAGCCCTCCTAAAGTCCAGTACCCTCACTTCTATATGGCTTGACTCTGCAGTTGTGTTTATCGTGAACCACACTGTTTGGTGATCACTTGTTCCCAACTGGCTACCCACTTCTAGATCTGAGATGCTCTCTCCGTCCCCATTTGAGAGTACCAAGTCTAAGATTGCTCCCTCCTGAGTGGGTTCCAACACTAGCTGTCTATGGCATGCCCCCCGTAAGGCATCGAGAATGACCCTGCTCTTGAATGTGGCTGCAGAAAAGGTACTCCAGTTAATATCTGGCAAATTCAGGGCCCCCATCAACAATATCCCCCCCTTTTTCTGCCATCCTAAGGATGCCTTCTATCATTTCCTTATCCATTTCCTCCCTCTGAGACGTGGGTCTGTATACAATCCCCATGTGAATTGTGGTGCCATTTCCAGTTTTCATGGTGACCCACAGTGCCTTCTCTCCTCCCAGTTTACTCCTTAGTTCTGTTGCTTTGATCCCTTCCCTTACATAGACAGCTACTCCTCCTCCTCTTCTACCCTCCCTGTCCCTCTTGTAGATTGTGTACACTGGTGTGTTGACATCCCAGTCAAGGTTCTCTGTGTACCATGTTTCTGTGACTGCCACGATATCCAGGCTTCCCTCCTCAATCAAGGCCACTAGTTTAGGGAGCTTGTTACCTAGACTACGGGCATTGGTACTCATTACCCTCCATTTTTTTATGGCCTTACCCCTTTTTTGCCCCATCCCTGTCCTTACTGCCTTTTTCTCCATTTACCCCTGCCCTTCTCCCTATTGACTTCTCTATCTTAGTGTTTACCTCACTAACTACTCTGATTTTTCTGGGGGGTTAGGATTTCCTCACTCCTTTTCAGTGTCTCCCCCCCCTTTGCTAGTTTAAATGCTTGCCAATGAAGCATTTAAACCCATCACCTAGGATCCTAGGTCCCTTCCTGGACAGATGCAGACCATCATGCCAGTACAGGCCTGTATCCCTCCAGGTGGACCCCCAGTCCCCAGTGAAGCCAAACGCCTGAGCTTTGCACCAGTTTTACAACCACTGATTGAATCCTATGGTGCGGATCCTAGCCTCACCCATGCCATAGACAGGCAGCACCTCCGAGAAGGTTACCGTGCGTGCTACTTGTCTAAGGCCCCTCCCAAACTCCACAAACTCCTCCTGCACTGCTCTGATCCCTTGTTGAGCCAGGTCATTTGTCCCTAGGTGGACAATGACATCCAGCTCCCTCCCCGTGTAGCTGCTCCCATGATCCCGAGGATTCACTCCCTGTCCCTCCAAGCTATGGCACCAGGCAGGCACCTTACCTCCCTCTCCCTCCCTTCCTCAGTTCTACCCTGCTAGCAATGGAGTCCCCCACCAGGAGTTGTTTCCTTCCTCTGTGGGATCCCATGCCACCCTCCTGTGGGTCTCCTTTGTGGAGGTTCCCAGTATCCTCCTTGGTCTCCACTGCGGGTGCCTCCATAGAGGAACCATACTCTGTCAGAATGGTGTACGAATTGTGGAGAGGTACCGCTGGAGGGATGCATCTCCATTCCACCACCTTCACCCTCCCTGAGCTCACTGTCATCCAACCACTTCTCTTTCTAGGCAACCTCTGAGGCAGCAGCAGCGGCCCTGGTGGTCCCTGGGTCGGAGAGGAGGTCCCCTGAATCCTGGCTAACTCAGCCTGGAGATGAGCAACCTCCTCCCTCAGCCCAGAGAGGTGCCTGCAGATGCGACAACACCGCATCCTCCAGAACGCCTCCCAGAAGACTGCCACTCCAGAGCCACTGCACTACTCCCATCATGTCTTATTTGTGGCCCCTCAACTGTTGTTTTGTATGCTTACTCTTTCCTCTCTGTTTATTTTATTATTTATTTTTTTTCTCCCTACTTTCCTACTGCCTCTGTGCCCTTATAGCTCCTGCTCTTCCTGTTCTTGGACAGGAAGTTCCTGTATTCCTCAGTAGTTTCCTTCTTACTTGCTCAGAGTCAGACCTCCAGCAGCTGGGGGGGTGGGGATGGAGAGCTTCTCTTTTCCTTCTAGGATGGTGAGTCTTGTGTGCATCTGTGATCACTCCCTTCCTGCTCCCAGACAGGAAGTTCCTGTTGTCAGTCAAATCCTGTGCCTGCAAAAGTGAAACTAGCTAAGGGTGGGGCGCATGGGGGGAAGGAGAGCTATATAGTCCCAGTAGAGTAGTAAAGTTCTAACAGTACCTCATTCCTCTTGCTGTTCTCTGCCTAAATCTATCTAGGTCAGTTTTAAATCCAAACACCTGGCTTCCTGCTGTCTAAGCCACTTCCCCTAATTCACAGTTCCCTTCTTCGTCTAGCTAACTGCACAGATAACAATTCCCTTCACCCAATTCAGACAAACACACTAACTCCTATATATATATATATATATATATATATATATATATATATATAACGCTGTATATGTACATACACATACTGTATATATATAATAGTAGAAACAAGTGCTGCTTGTAAAATACCTTGAACTGTGACGGGGCATGCTGTGGAACTGCTCTCTACCCACCAGTGCATCCACTCCCTGCTTGACATTACCTTCTGGGCAGAAAGTACCTCGAACTATGACAGTGTTCAGGCTTATTTTATTTTGATAGGTATGTTGTTCCAAGTTTTAGATATATAACCACCCCTTCCCTTCTACCTGCACACCCACCCACAGGTGGTGCTGCCTCAGGGAATATAGGCTGGCGTCTCGGTTCATGGTTATAATTGGCTGGGTGAGAGGTGTGGTGCCTCCACCTATGGGAATCCTTCCAACAGCGTGCTGTCAGGGTGCTTCCCCACAGGAAATGAAATTCAGCCCCTCCCTTGGAAACAGGTGAAACAATATACAGTCCCCTTCCCACTTATAATGCTAAGCATGAAATATCACACTACACAATAATGCAATGGCTGCAATGGTTTTGAGAAAATAAACAACAGGGGTTTATTTGGGGGTGGATAAAGAGGTAGGGGGAAGTGGAAGCAAAGGGAAATAAAAGCATTCAATAATCAGATTCTAAACTCTATGTAAATCAGTGAAACAACAACACATTAGGCAGTACTATGCATTCCAGAATTACCAGCCCCAGTTCTACTCCCCCCACTGGTGCACCAGTTAACCCCACAGTCCCCTGTGAGAGCCTTCAGTTTTGGTGTGCACACACTGAGCAGTTGCAGGCCTGTGGCGTGGAAAAGCTGGGTGCAGCACAGGTGAAATGCTAGGGTGCTGCAGTGCACAGTACCAACTACACTAGTGGGTGCAGTAAAACAGTTTTATTCCTGGCTGTACTAGTTGCTAAAGCCATTGCTAAGGTCGCGCCGGAAGCCCAGATGTAAAGTTAACAAGCCAGCTAGCTGAACAGTTAGAAAAGTATTTTCTGGGTAAAAACCCAGTACTCACGACCTTTGATGAACAGATGCAGGTTGTTACAGGACATCTTCCCTTTTCAGGCAACTGGAAAGAACAGGCAGAAAAGGCTTGGATGCAGGCAATGCTCCTCTTCACCCCACAGAGGGACTTGTTTTCACCCACCTCAATTGTAGGTAGGCAATCTTCACCCCACAGAGGGACTTGTCTTCACCCACCTCGACTGCAGGCAGGCAATCTTCACCCCGCAGAGGGACTTGTCTTCACCCACCTCGACTGTAGGTAGGCAATCTTCACCCCACAGAGGGACTTTTCTTCACCCACCTTAGCAGTAGGTAGGCAGCAGCAGATCAAGCAATCAGGCAGGACCTCAGAGCATAGGTCCTGACAGGAAACTCAGTCTCTGAACTGGTAAGGAAATGAAGCAGTTGCTTTGGTTACTTCACTCTCCACAGCAATCAAATAATTCCTTCAGCAGGCTTTGGATATTTGTGACTCCAAATATCCCAGTTCAGTCAGCTGAGGCAAAATCCTAGTTCTGTGGGATTCACCAGGATCTTCCATCACCAGTTCTTGAACTGTGCATAAGGCACAAACATCAGAATCTTCTATCTGCCAACAGCAGGAGCTGACAAAAAAATACACCTTTTCAATTAACTTTCATTGGCAAGTCTCACTCTGGCTCTTTGCTTGTGCAGAAGGCACACAATGCAGACTTTTTATCTGGCAGCAGCAAGAGCTGTCCAGAAACACTTCTCACTTCAAACTCTCATTCAAAGACACACTGGCAAACTGTAAAGTTCAGAATCCTCAGGTTTAAAACTCAGTCTCTCATTGGTCCACACAACTCACAAGCTCTTCATCCTGATTGGCGGTATTGCAGCTACCAATCGGATCTTACTCTGTTCTCCAGCAACCTCAGCAAAGATGGCCACCATTGAACAGTTCTCTCAGCTCAGTCACTTTCCCTAAACTGTAAAATAATTGCTGTCCATTGTTAGCAGCATTTGGCTGCATGGCTAGCACTCTCCTGGTCCCTTCTGAGGGTCAATAGGGCCAGGGGATACACTTCAGAGACAGGAGCCAAGTCGCTGGCTCCATTTTGTGAGCTCCCCAGAAGGAGCTATGTCTCTAAATGGCCATACTCAGCCGCTAAACATAATGGTACATGTAGTCCCTTGCAATCACCATCTTTTCCCTTGCTCACTGACCCACTGGTGGCATTGGTATTGTCGGAGAGTTCTTTAAAAGTTATTTTTTCTTTTCTTTCTTGTCCCCCCAGCCCCTTAGGCAGTCAGGTGGGGCTGGGGAGATGAATCCCCTCCTGCAGCCCTTCTACCACTTCTTGTGGGTGCTCTGAGGCACCAGGCCAGTAATGCGGCCTTGTTCCTGTGCTCCCCACCCTGCTGTGTGGTAGTTCAGGGGCGGGGCAGCAACTGTGCTGTACTCCGGCCCCTTCTATTATGGTGCTCTGAGGTGCCAGAATTGCTTTTTCTGCTCCCTGGCCCCTTTAGCAGTTTAGGGGAGCTGGGCGAGCGAGAGACAAGCGGCTCACCAGCTGCAAAGATACAGGCGCAGGAGGCGCCGAAGCAAGTAACAGTGCTCCCTAGCCCTTTGGCAGTCCAGGATCGGGCCAGGGGAGCGAAGAAAATGGCAGCTGCAGAAGCTGTCAGAAGGCAGCAGGAGCCACAGGTAAGCTCCCAACTTTGGAGGGTGGGGGGGTTACAGATTTACAGAAGACAAAAGATTTTTGGCCCATTGTGGTCCTGAACTGGGGAAACACCAACAACAGTGCATCAGATGATCATAGTTTTTAATGCTAGTTTATATTCTAATAATATCAGTCAGTGGTCCCATTCCTCCTTTCTTGATCACTTTGCAAGCTTTTATTCTTAGGTTGAGAGCATTTTTATCTTTTAATGGTAACTATTTCAGTTTGTTGTACAGCCAACAATGGTGTTCTAGTTTCTTTGCCCTTAGGGCAAATCTGCAGATCGAATTGTACAGGATCTTGATATGAAGGTATGGATCCTTCATATCCTGGGCAACAGGGGCATGAGAGCCTGAAGAGACACCTTTTGAAACTTTGTATTTGATAAACAGATTTAGGTCTCTGAGGTCTAATACAGGACACAGATATCCTGTCCACTTGGGAATCAGGAAGTATTGGGAGCAGAACCCTTTGTTTCTTTCTTGAGAGGGAATGGGTTTAATAGCATGTTTTTATATGAGGGGCTGAACCTCTGTCAGCAGAAAGGACAAGTAGCCCAGAAGATAATGACAAGCAGGGAGTGGATGCACTGACAGGGTAGACAGCAGTTCCACAGCATGCCCCTTTTCTATATTTCCAGGACTCACTCATCTGTGGTGGGCCCTCTCCATTTTGGTAGATCCTCCTCCCCACCTTCACCCAGAAGGCAGCAGTGGAGGGGGATGAGGTGCACAGTCAGAAGGTACTGGAGGCATCGAGGTACTGGGACTGATACCTTTTGGTACCCTAGCATGGGCAGCAGGGAGAGAGGGGACTCAGAAGGGGACCTCCACCTCAAGCACAGGTCTGCTGACTGGAGACATGGTCACCATGGACAGTGGAACAATGAAAAGAACCTCTGCCACACCCCCTTGGGGGCTGAGGGGTGAGGGATGTAACAGATTTTAAAGTAATCCTTGAGGTTTGAAGCTTATGCAGAGCATTTTCAACATCACCCCCAAACAGTCTCTATCTTCTAAAAGGGGCATTATGAACAGACTGCTGCATGCCAGTGGCAAAACCTACCACACGTAACCTTGATAAAGTGTCAGAGCAACATGTACCGTTGACATTTTCCCTACCTTACAGGGGGTGCTATCACTTGTTTGTACCTAAGAATCTTTGTCTTTGTACTTGCATTTTTAGACATTAAATGCTTGTTCTATAGCATCCTAGTAGTGGATTATTTCTGGGTTCTGAATGTTTTGAGACGGAATTCTACTGTAGTGACGTAGCCATGAATATCTCTGGAAGCAAATCCCAGAAGCAGCAGTCCTGACCAAAGCATCATATGCAGAATGCAATAGCTGCTTACCAGTATCCATACCAGCTGAAGCAGCATTAAACAAATCAGCATTGGTGGCAGGACTATTGGTCAAAGACTTGGTAGTGGGCATGGCAGACTTCCACAGGCTGTTCTGATATTTAATCATATAGGCCTGGTAATTAGCTATTCTGAGACCAAAGGAAGCAGATGTACAAATCATTTTGTTTGCAACATCTAATTTCCTAGATTCCTTAACAGGAGGTAAGGGGCACATACTGTATGTCTAGGAGCCCAAGAACAGTCATTGACAAGCCATGATAACCACAGAATCAATTTCAGGCTGGGAAGCATAAAAATGCTTACCAGACAGAGCAGGGTACTGCTTATCAGCCTATCTGGGCAGTGCAGGAAAGGTATTGGGCCTATGCCTGGTAGTCATGGTAGCATCCTTCGAGGCAGAATATACTGGGGGAATAACAAATGATGGAGTAGTGGGGACCTCCAAAAACTCCAACAGATTTCTCTTGATGGAATTGTCCTCCTCAGTAGCAAAGCACATTGCATTTTGTATCTGCCTTAATAATGCCTGAAAGGAGGCATCCTCTGGGGAGACTGTGGTATATAGACCACAGAGTTCTCACTGCAAGAGCAGAGGGTAGAACTAGAAGATAAATCACCCTCAAAGGGATCATGCTTCCCTTCCTTATCAGCCAAATCCTCCTCCATATTAAGGAGGTCAGGATTATACTCCTCATCTAGAATAACAGGGGTATAGGCATAGCTGGTGACAATGGCGGAGGCCAAGAAGGAGGAATAACAGGTGTTCTTATGAAACCCATTGATGATGATGGTGCTGATGGGTTAGGGTCCTTTGGTGGAATGGCTGTTATTGTCAGTGGAAGCAACAGTAACTATCCTCAAAACAGTTCTGAGACTGAGACCATTGCTAGTATGACCTGAAAGTTGATGGCACCATGAAAAGAGCCTAGGACTACTGTCATAGATGGGGTAGTATTCATCAAGGGAAGCTGCAAGCCATCGATAGTAGGTATGGCAACACCGGAGCAAGACCCCAATCTTGGTGTCTCATCGACGGTCATGGAGATCAGTAGACAGAGGGTACTGGAGGGTCTAAGGGCTCTGAGAATGGATAAAGCACTAGGACCAGATGGGATACATCCGAGGGTTCTGAGAAAACTTGCAGAGGTGTTGTCGGAGCCTCTGACAGACATTTTCAACACATCTAGTCAATCAGGTTGTGTGCCCCAGGACTGGAGGTTGCCGCATGTGGTGCCCATCCACAAAGGAGGCTCCTGGGAAGATCCAGGGAACTATAAGCTCGTTAGTCTCACAACAATTGTGGGAAAACTATTGGAGACTGTCAGAGTTGGGACCCCCCCTTTTTTTGTTTATTATATTTAGTGACATCACGAGGCATTTCTTTCTCTGCCCCTTTATTCTGAAAAACCTACTGCAGTAGTGCTTATTTCTTGTCTTTTTTCTACTTTCACCTTTCTATCATGATGGGGTGGCCTCCCATTATGATATCTTAATCTAACTGCCCCACTTTATATTCCTTCCCCCTGTCTCAGTGATGTGATTTTTTTTGTTTTATTTTAGTTTGGTTAATGCAGCTGTAAGAGGGCTCAGAAGCATGCGAGTCACGCTGCATTCAACAATAAAGTGCACAAGTTGTGTAATGCCTGAGAGGCAGCTAGAAAGTCCTATCTGCACATCTGAAACAGGCATTGAAGTAATAACTACAGGGATGCCTGTACAGACAGAAATAAAAGGAAATCACTAGGCTTTCAAGTGACTGAAAGAAAAAGGGGCCCCATTAGGTTTTAGTTGGGCTAGACCATAATAGTTTTAAAGTAGCCCATAATATCTAGAACACACGGATGAACTACTCAGTTTGCAGCGCACAATAAGAAGTAGTTCTAAGAACCAGCTAGCAAAGCTCCAAATGAGAATAATTACCTGTAAAACAGCATCATTATTTAATAAATAGAACTTGTGCAAGAGAAACATGCTCTTTTTGGGTTAAAACTTCCTTTTTCTTTGGTACTAACACATTCTCTTGTCATATTGTTTGTGTATATTATAGTTGTATTCTTACCTCTCCCAGGTTGGTCATGTCATGGACAGCACTGCATGTCTAAGGGCCAGTAGCCCACATCTGAAGCTTATTTAGAATGAGCAGAGGAATGAGGACAACACCTTGTGGGAGGGGACTAAGATCACTAATTCTCAATTAAGCCTTTTCTTGCTTTCAGAATAGGTTTATGAGATGGGCATAACAGTAGATAAATGTTATTACTGAATAAAATAATTTGTGGTCATTCAGATCCCCCTACATGATGTAGTAGTGTAGAAATTCGATGTATTAGAATAGAGGGTGGATCAGCTGACCTATGATGTCAGAGCATACACCTATATAAGGTGATTGTTTAGCTAAAGGAATCAGATAGTCTTTGAGCACAGAGGATAGTAGAGGTGCTGGAGGGAAGTACATTTACTCTGTGGCAGTGCTTCACTGTTAAGAAGTACTGAAGTTTCTCAGGTTGAGAAAAAGCCAGATGGTGCTTTATTTGATTTATTTCATTTCTTTTTCTGAAGTGGTTTATTTTGAAATTTATAATTAAATTTCACACAAGTTCTGTGTGTTCCTTAAAGAAACAGTGTGTCTGACTTATCACTTCCCACGCACGCTCACAGAGACTATCCTGAGGGAAAAAATAATGGCATTTCTGGAGGAGAATTGTCTCTTAGATGAAAGGCAACATGGGTTCACACAGGGAAGGTCTTGTCTGACCAACCTTGTGGATTTTTATGACCGGGTGACTAAGGCTCTGGATGAGGGTAAAGGAGTGGATGTTCTGTACTTGGATTTCAGCAAGGCCTTCGACTCGGTGCCACACAGGGGACTGATAGGCAAGCTGAGGGACCTGAGTGTTAACAATAGGGTGGTCAGCTGGATTCGTAACTGACTGGAAAAGAGGCAGCAGAGGGTGGTGGTAAGGGGGGAATTATCAACACCACGGGAGGTCATCACTGGGGTCCCACAGGGTTCAGTGTTGAGGCCAGTGTTATTCAACATCTAGGTAGCTGATGTGTCAGTTGGGGTTCAGAGTCGGATGATTATGTTTGCCAATAATACCAAATTAGGTGCAGTGGTGGATGGGGGGTGCTGCAGA
Organism: Neoceratodus forsteri; assembly: GCA_016271365.2. NCBI lineage: Eukaryota > Metazoa > Chordata > Ceratodontiformes > Ceratodontidae > Neoceratodus > Neoceratodus forsteri. Next base: position 473,650,185 of record CM057451.1, read on the forward strand.
GGGACCTAGAAACCTTGGAGAGGTGGTCAAGTACCAGGCAGTTGGGCTGTAATGCTGAGAAGTGCAGGGTTATGCACTTTGGAAACAGGAATCCAGGATTTAGCTATAAACTGGGAGGTGTGCAGTTATTAGTATCCGTTAAGGAGAAAGATCCAGGTGTGCTAGTCACAGGCCATATGAATCACTCTATACAATGCAGGAAAGCAGCAGTGAAGGCTAATAGGATGCTAGGGTGTAAAGCAAGGGGAATCACCTCAAGAAGTGAGGATGTGATCCTGCCATTGTACAGGGCATTTGTGCAGCCTCACTTGGAATACTGCATGCAGTTGTGGTGTTCATACTTATGTAATGCCCTCCAAATGGGGCTTACCTTTTTTAAATGGCTCCGGGTGTTCTCCCGCTGCCTCCGGCATCCTCCCGTTTCTCCGTGGCACTTTTGCCACCTGGCCCTAGTCTACTGGTGCCCTAATTTCCCTGGTTTCCCCAAGCACAGCCCCAGTAATTTTAATTCAGCCCAGTTCAGGCTAAAAACAAAGTCGCGAGCTGCGGCGTGTTTCTGTCCAGCCGAAACCAAGATTATTGGTGAGCAATTTTCCGCTGACCGCCCAGTTTGCGGTCAGATCTGAAGGCATTTTTGTCCCGGTGCCCCTGCTAAGCTGAATGGGGACCGGAGACTTCAAGGAGGCCAGGAGAAGTCTCACAAGTTAAAAATATAAATGTTTTGAAATGGGATAATGCAGGGCTCATGAATATTAATGAGCCCTGTATGCATATTAATGAGAGCTGCCTGCTGCCCAGTGCCAGAAACGCGCAGTGACAGTGTGGGGGCGAAATAAATATATAAAATAAAAATGCATGCAAGCGGGAACTGTGGGGGCTAGCATGACTATGGGGCTATCATTTCATGAAAGTAATATTGCTGGCTGCACCAGGACTTTATGTGTGGGGACACTAAATAGACTACACAGAGATTGAACTGCAGCCACCTTCTTGGCAGACAGCAGCTAATTGGAAGCCAGGATTAAGCAAAGAGACTCCTGGGACAGTGCCAGAGACTTGTGGTGAATAAGCAGGGACAAAATCTAGGCACCAAAATGCTGTCCAATTAAAGGACTGGGATTGTGATTATCAGCCAGAACAGCCAATCAGATTACAGGAATTTTTCTCTTTATAAAAGGAGGGACTGTTTGAATCAGTTCAGTTAGAGGAGTCGAGCAGCAGTTCAAGGGTGTCTGTCTGGAGCTCAGAAGAGAAAGAAGGCTCCCTGAAACTCAGGGAACATGGGGAGAGGCCTGCTTTGCCTCTCCTCAGCCAAAACGCCTGCTGTTTAATTGGGCCAGCCAAGTCTGCAGAACCAGCTGCAATCCTCCAAAAAAGGGAGAATTCACCTGAGTGAATTTCCAGACTGAACGTCGGATCAGAGTGCTGAAGGATCCCCACCTGCATTCTGGTGAGAAACTGTTTTTGCCTCAGGGACTGCTCCTGAATTTAATGCCTGTAGTCACTGAAATTTGTCTTCTGTCCATCTGCCAGAGGGAGACCTGAACTGCTGTGTGCCAGCTTACATTTCCAGGACTGTGACATGCAAGTGAATAAGCTGTGCGTCCTATTACCGAACTAACTGTATCCAAGTTGAACTGGTGATGCCAAGTAATGTGACTAAAGAACTGTTTTTGCCTGTAAAAGCCAAGTTGACAGATGACCAGAGAAGGGAATCAGCTCCTGCAGAGAAGTTCATCGTGGGCTGCAGCCATCCTTGGGGGCTATGCCTTGATGAGGGGGTGAGTCATGTCAGCTCTGATCCCTGTATCCTGGTCCTTGCCAGAAAGGACGAAGTCCTGCAGCCACATCCTGCCTCAAGGAGAGCCATCCTGGAAATCAGCCCAGATCCTGAGGTCCAAGGTTCAGTAAGTACCTTAGGGTTTTACCCTGCAACATCAGTTAACCTGTTTGTTCCAACTGATTTGTCTTTCAAGTCTGCACTTTGGTTTAGACTGTCTTTGCAGGCCATCGGGCCTGGGGATTACAAATTTATGGGTTTCAAAGAGGTGTTTTATGATTGCTACAGCCAAGTACAAATTAAAGCCTTAACCATTTCTTTGTTTAAGGACCCAACCAGCTGTGATGCCAGCCAACCCGTGGCACTGCCTCAGGCCTGCAACGTAGCTTATCTCGGATACCCGGTGAGGTTAACTGAACAGTCCAAAGGGGTTAATGCATTTGGTTGAATATTTATATATAGTCAAAATACTGCTAAAACCAAAAGTGCTAATTGATCAAGCTTCAATTTGCATCCCTACCCCTTATTTAAATCCCTAAATAAATCTTTTTGTTGTTTAAATGTTAATCTGGTCCATGAGCATATTATTACTGAGTGCTGGTTTAATGCAAACAACCGAAAGGTTTTGTGTTATTGCTGGTAACTGCTCTTTACAGCTGCACAGGGTGAATGCAAAGTTCCAGACCCCGTTGGTAAGTGGTCACTATGAGCATATTATTAGCACTCTCCATTAATTGTGAATCAAATGCAAAGCAAGATGGTTATTGTAATTTCAAGTGTGGGGCCACTAGGTGAGGCTGTGGGTAGGTATAGCTTTCCAGAGGGCTGTATCAATTCAAGATCTAACCCACTAAATCATTACTCTGCGTGGAGGCACCATATTTGCAGATTTACTCTTGGTAGTGACACCACAGCAGCACTTTACAGCGAACCCAGGCCCCTCAACCTGCAGTCAGAGAAACAGGCAGGGGTAGTAGCATTTGGTATAACGGCGCCAGTGTTATAACTTTGGAGGCACCATTGGGATGAGCACCCCCAGTGGCCAAAATCAAAAATTAGAACTCGAAATTTAATGGGTACCACTGAAGAAATGGCTGTGCATCAGTTGGTTGGATGGTGTATGGAGCATGAAATTGACTCCCAGAATGCCTTGTTAATACTAGATATACCCCTGGGCACTAGTAAAGATACTATAGAGGGTGCACATTCACAAACTGAATGTCTGGGAAAAGCTATAGTGGTAAGCTGACATGCTGACTTGACTGCTCAAATTCTAATGGCTTTAGTGAAGTGTAGCAACCCCATGGACAGCACTAAGGTGCCCAAAACTATTGCTGTTGATGGGTCCCCAGCCGCCTGGAGGGTGGTAGCTAAAGATAGTGAGGATCCCTCAGAAAATGAGTTCCCACCCTTATCTGAGACCTTTGAGGAGAAGTTTACCAAGTTGTTACTGGATGAGGGCAAAACCCTCGAGGACTTCAAACAATTATTCCTGCCACCATGGGGTGTTCCTTCCCCAAGACCTATGCCAGATCCGAAACATGCCCCTACACCAGCTCCCATGCCCACACCAGTGCCAACACCCACACCTGTGCCCACAGTTAGTCACAACTCTTACCACAGGCTGCGAGTGTTTTCAGGCATTCTACCCACACCTAATGGGGAAGATGACTGGGAGACATGGATAGACTATGTTACCCCCAATGCCCAAATGGCAATGTTCAGAGGCAGAGAAGAGAAAAAGGTCCCACTCTGGCTACTATCAATGCCAAGACGGCTGATAACCCAGGGGCAACTGCACAGAACTATTTGGTGGCTTTGGAAAATGTATTTTGGAGCCCGGACTCAGACGAGCATCTCTGGTGGAGGGGTTAAACAACTCACCAATGCCAAGGGGAGCCCTTGTCTGTGTATGTACCTCGGCTTGAAAAAAACTTACAGAAATGCCTTAGAAAAGGTAGTGTGACTCCAGACAAGCTAGATCGAATTAGGTTGGACCAAATACTTAAGTCTGCTCCATTCTCCAAATTATTGTTGCTTAGGTTACGGCTGGCAGACCAGCTGGATTTGCCTCCCCATATGATGAACTGATGAAAGAAATCTGGGTAGTTGAGCAAAGGAGGCCACCCTGGGGGCCTCCTCATGTATCTGCTGCTGTCACTCAGGTTATGGAAGATGATCATATGGGTAAAGTTCAAAAGCGGAACGTAGCGCCGGACGAGCGCTCAGAGACTGTTAAAGATACCCCACCATGGGCAGAGCTGCTGAGAGAATTCAGAGAAATGAAAGCAGGTGCCCCTACCAAGGTTACTTCTGCAGGTAAAGACCCCGGCCCTTCTCAGAGTGCATCTGCTATGAGAGTGGGGGTGCACGTTCAGGCGCCCCCCGCTAATGGCATATCAAAGACTGAAATAAGTGAATTGACTGCTACACTAAGAGAATTTCTGAGATGAATTGTGTCACCTTTGACACCACAGAAAGAGATAGAGGTTGAACCAAGACTTTCTGTTGTCAGTGCTCCAGCTCCAGCACCAAATGTGTACTCCTCCCAACCCCCTAGCTGTGAATGGAGACCAGCTCCTCATGCAATGTTTCAGCCAAGGCAAACCAAAGAAAGTATAATTTGCCACAATCGTGGAAAGGATGGGCATATGAAAACAGATTCCCGGTCTCAAAGGGATCTAGAAAAAGTGGTCAACAAACTACAAGGGGAGCTCCGGAGGGGTTGCAGAGGGGTGCAAGGAATGACCACAGCAGAGGTTCAGGCAATTCCAAATCCAAATTCGTTGTGGTTAGATCATCCCTTTAAGTTCCTGCTAATGTTTCTCCGGACTGGTCCCAATTGTTAGGCCCTTCTATGGACACCACTGTACATATAGACGGAATCCCCGCTCAAGCAGTTTTAGACAGCGGGTCTCAAGTCACAATAATTTTCCAAGACTGGTATGAGCAGCATTTATCTGACCACCTACTACAACCTCTCAATGGACTGCATGTTTGGGGGTTGAATGAAAAGTCGTATACATATCTCGGTTACTTAAAAATATGACTTTCTTTTCCATTCTCTGTGGCTGGTGTAGGATATTCTGTGGAGACACTAGCCATGGTCTGCCCTTCCACTGGACTTTACGATGGTATCCCTGTAATGACTGGAACCAATACACACTTGCATTGGTGCCTGGCCCAGCTATGTGAAGAAAGGCAGAAGAAGAAGACAGGAAGAGCCCTGCACGTTCATGCCCTGATCCAAAAGGCCTATGAGAAACAAATGCATCCCAAAGAGAGTGACAAAGATGAACCTATTGGGATGGTCTGGAAAAAAGATCCTGCTGATATCATGTTACCTCCAAATGCAGAATGCAGTATCAGTGGTGAAATGCGGCTGTGAAAAGATGAGACTAACAAAATGTTGATGCTGGATGCCCCAGATGAGGGAAAGTTATCTGAAGGACTGCTGATTAATCCCAATGTTCTTCCAGCCCAGGCACATGCTTATGCCCGAAGAGTGGTGGTGTGGATACAAAATGTTACAGACTGAGACATTACAGTACATAGAGCATGCACCCTGGCTAAAGTCTACTGTGCCAATACTGCTGTGCTCCCATCCAAGTGCAAAACTAAAAAAGGATGTGCGGTATTACCGGACGTGTTTGATTTTGGAGATTCACCTATCCCAAACAGCTGGAGAACCAGGATCAGTAAAAAGCTGGCTCGGCAAACCAAAGTATTCTCCCTCAAGGAATGGGATGTTGGGTGTGTCACAGGTGCTGAACATCACATTCACCTGCACAATGACAGACCCTTCAGGGAGAGGTCTAGATGTCTAGCTCCTGCCAACATCGACAATGTCAGATATCACCTACAAGAGATGTTAGCGGCTGGCATTATACAAGAGTCACGCAGCACGTACACCTCCCCAGTTGCTGTGGTGTGGAAAAAGAATGGCTCTGTCCACATGTGTGTTGATTACAGGACCCTTAACAAAAGAACTGTGCCTGATCAGCATACAGTGCCATGCATACAGGATGCCCTGGACTGTCTGAATGGAAGTAAGTGGTTCTCCGTCCATGACCTCCGAAGCGGATACTATCAAATTCCAATGGCTCCTGAGGACAGGGAAAAAATTGCATTCATTTGTCCCTTGGGCTTCTATGAGTTTGTTCGCATGCCCTAAGACATATCAGGTGCACCAGCAACATTTCAACAATTAATGGAGCGTACAGTGGGAGATATGAATCTTTTGGAATGTCTCGTCTACCTTGATGACATCATAGTCTTTGGCAAAACTCTCGAAGAGCATGAGACTCGCTTATTCAAAGTGTTGGACAGGCTTGAGGAATTTGGCCTAAAGTTATCCATTGACAAATGCCAGTTTTTCCAGAGCTCTGTCAAATACGTAGGCCACATTGTGTTATCATAAGGCATACAAACAGACTCCAGCAAGGTGGAAGCATTAACCAGCTGGCCAAAGCCCCAAAACTTGAGAGAACATCAAAGATTTCTTGGATTCTGCAGCTATTACTGCCGATTGGCAAGGACTATACCAAGGTGATCGCCCCCTCCTCCCCATTAAACTTAACACAAGGGTACCCACCTACTCACAAAAAGTTTAAGAAGGGTTCTGGCAAAGAGACTGTGAAAATGTATTTCAGACCCAATGAGCCATTTGGAGAGAGAGATGGACTCCAGATTGTGAACACTGCTTTTGAAGAAATAATATGCAGATTAACTCATGCTCCTATACTCGCTTATGCTGATCCATCAAAGCCCTACGTGTTGCATACAGATGCCAGCCTGAGTGGCCTCAGAGATGTACTTTATCAAGAATACCTGGAAGGATTGCATCCCGTAGCCTTTGCTAGAAGTCTGACACCTTCGGAAAAAAACTATCCGGTACATAAATTGGAATTTCTTGCTCTCATGTGAGCAATAGTTGACCAATTTCATGAATATGTGTGTGGTGCAAAAATCTTGGTCAAAACCAATAACAATCCATTAACATATGCCCAAACAACAGCCAAACTAGGTGCTACCGGGCACAGATGGCTTTCTGCTCTAGCAACCTATGATTATGTGGTGGAGTACCAACCAGGCTTAAATCACGTCAATACCAATGCTCTCTTATGAAGACCTGCCTCTGACCAACAGTGGGTGCATATTCCTGAACAATCTGTAAAAACACTATGCCACAAGTTCAACCAGGAAGGAACTCTGTCTCCTGAAGCTGTGATCTGTCTGACAGATTGCTTGGGCCCCCAGAGACTTGTATACCAGTTGCCTACTGTAATTTTGCAGCCTTAGTCTTAAGTTCTTTACAACAGCTAATGCCAGCTGACATCCGAAAAGAACAGTACCATGATCCAATGATCAGACCATTAGTCGATGCTTTAAGAAAGGGGGAAGATATCTCTAAAATGTGGTCCAGTGACCCCAAAACTGCTTTACTTCTTCAAGAAGGGCCTAAACTCAATCTTCGAGAACAGCTATTTTACAGAGAGCTTACTGACAGCCAAGGTGAAACTGTAAGAAAATAGCTAGTATTGCCATCTAACTTCAAAAATGTTGTCTTAAAAGCCTTGCTCGACCAAATGGGACATCTGGGTAGCAAAAGAACTCTGGATCTAGCCCATTCACACTTCTACTGGCCTAAGATGGGCCTAGACATTGAGCAATATGTTAAAACCTGCAGTAGGTGTCTTCAGCACAAGGCTCCTCCACAAAGAGCAGCCCCTCTGGTCAATATTACAACAAGTGCCCCAATGGAATTTGTCTGCATTGATTTTCTTAGTTTGGAGCCAGATTCAAGAGGCACTGCTAATGTGCTAGTAGTCACAGATCATTACCCAACCAAAGACCAAAAGGCCTCAACTGTAGCCAAAGTTCTTGTTGAAAAGTTTTTCATACATTACGGTGCCCCCCACGTATACACTCAGATCAAGACCGGGATTTCAAAAGCAGACTTATTAAAGAACTGTTTTCCATATGGGATGTAAGAAAATCCAGAACAACCCCCTGTCATCCTCAAGAAAACCTGCAACCAGAAAGGTTAAACCAAACTTTGCTTGATATGCTGGGCACCCCACAACCTAAAGATAAGCCAAAGTGGAGCCAACAGATAAGCGCACTTGTACATGCCTATAACTGCACAAAGAACGATGCTACTGGATTTTCACTATACCACCTTATGTTTGGCAGAGAAGCTCGCCTTCCGGTTGACCTGTGTTTTGGAGTGTTCCCTGATGGTGTTCAGTCAGAAAACTACCTGCAGTATGTCAAAAAGTTAAAAGATCAGTTAGCTCATCCATATCAGCTTGCAAATACCATGGCAGCAAAGAAACACCTAGCCAACAAAACCCACCATGATAAACATGTAAAGGTCCAAGAGCTCCAACCAGGTGATAAGGTCCTAATGAGAAACTTAGGACTTCCAGGTAAACACAAAATAGCCAATCGCAGGAGTCACATCCCATATATAGTAGTCAGTAAGCTGAATGATTTGCCAGTATATGAGGTGCGTCCAGAAGTGTCAAAACCATTCATAGAAATCACCTGTTATCTATTGGCCAGACAATAATCAACAACGTTCAAGTGACTGAAGCTCCTCGGCACCCTGTAACTAGATCTGCTACTAAGACCAAACAACAAAATCAGCAAACTTTTGCTTCCCAGCCTGTTGCTCCTGACAGAAATGTCTCCAATCCTGCAAACATTGTAGATACTGAAAATACTGAGTCTGAAAGTGATGATGAAAGTGAATTCTGTACTGTCTTCTACCAATCTATTGAACTTGAAAGAGTGTTCCAGGAATTTCCCTCGGTTAACTATGGTGATGACTCTGAAAATCCAGTGGTTCTAACAAACTCCAGTTTATCAGTTGTGCCTGAACCTCCAGAAAGTGATGCTCACAGTGTGGCTCTTGAAGAGGCTGAAGCCTTTAGTATGGTGGAATTAACTGCAATCAGTGAACCTGAACACAACGAGCAAGCAGTCAACCTCCAAGTGACCATGAAAGTGTTGCTGAACTAAGTGGGCTAAGTGGACTGTCTCATTCTAATGATAGCAATGTTGTTCGAGAACACGAGAAATTTGTCCTGGATGATTCCGACTTTACAGAAATACTTCTGACAAATGCCAGTGAGCTTAAAGAGTCACAAAGTGATAGCGGTGCTCAAGCTAAAGAGCCTGAAACTAGTACTGAACAACAAGAAAGTGCAGTGGAACCCATTTCTTCTGAAGCTGTTTCGTTGCTGGACAATGAACCGGGATTGATCACCCCAAATGCTGAAGCAGAAGTGCAAGTCCCAGTGCCAACTTTGCCACATTGCTCAGAAAAAACTGTAAAGCCAATCTTAAAGCTCACATGTGACACCTCAGGATAGCCTGTTAACTTGCCCAAACTCATAGAAACATAGAATTTGGCGGCAGATAAGGACCGCTTGGCCCACCTAGTCTGCCCATTTTCCTACCTAACGGATAAGCTGCTGATCCTAGTTAACCAACAGCCTACTTCTTCCTACCCCCCACTAGAATTGCCTTATGTCTGCCCCATGCATTCTTGAATTCTCCCACTGTTCTTGGCTCCACAACCTCCTCAGGAAGGCTGTTCCATGTATCCGCAACCCTCTCTGTGAAGAAATACTTCTCACATTACCTCTGAGTCATCCCCATCTATCTTCAAATTGTGCCCTTGTTTTTGCACATCTCTTTTCTGAAAGATGCTACCTCTTGGACTTTGTTGATTCCTTGAGATATTTGAAAGTTTCTATCATGTCCCCTCTCCTCCTTTCCTCGAGGCTATACATCTTTAGTTCCTTTAGTCTTTCTTCATATGTCTTCTGATGCAGACCCTGTATCATTTTGGTTGCCCTCCTCTGGACAACCTCCACCCTGTCTATGTCTTTGTGGAGATGGGGTCTCCAGAACTGCACACAGTACTCCAGATGTGGTCTTACCAACTGTCTGTACAGAGGGCCAACAACTTCCTGTTTTCTACTGATGATGCCTCTCCTATGCATCCCAGTATCCCCAGCCTCCTTACTGCCTTCTCACATTGCTGGCCCACCTTTAAGTCATCTGATATGACTACCCCAGGTCCCTTTCCATTTTGTTGTTGTCAGTATCTCACCCCTCAGTGTGTGTACTTCTTCCCTGGGCTTTTGTTTCAGGTGCATTACTTTGCACTTTTGCATTGAATCTAAGCTGCCATACATTTGACCATTCTCCAACCTTGTCAAGTCCCTTTTCATCCTTTCCACCCCACCTTATGTATCAACCTTGTTGCAGATCTTTGTGTCATCTGCAAAGAGACATACTTTCCCTTCCAGTCCCTCTGCAATGTCACTTATAAAGATATTAAAAAGGACCAGCCACAGTGCTGAACTCTGCGGTACCCCACTAGTAACCCTCCTTTCTTCACTGTGGACTCCATTTACTATTACCCACTGTGTCCTGTTGACAACCAGTGTTTTACCCAGGCTACCACCCTGGGACCCACTCCCAGACTGGCTAATTTGTTTATTAATCTTTTGTGTGGGACTGTGTCAAATGCCTTGCTAAAGTCTAGGTAGGCCATGTCCACAGCCCCTCCCTGGTCTACTGCTTTGGTCACCCAGTCATAGACATCAATTAGATTTGTCTGACATGACCTTCCCGCTGTGAATCCATGCTGCCTTGAGTTCTGTGCCCCACTGGCCTCTAGGTACTCAACAATTCTTTCCTTCAGAAGTGATTCCATCATTTTCCCTACCACTGAGGTCAAACTGACAGGTGTGTAGTTTCCTGCCTCTGTCTTGCTCCCACTTTTGTGAAGGGGAATCACATCTGTCCTCCTCCAGTCCTCAGGTACCACCCCATCTTCCCATGATTTATTAAAAAGGGTAGTCAGTGGTGTTACTAGTTCTTCCCTTAGTTCTTTTAGAATTCTGGGGTGAATCCCATCAGGCCCCATTGCTTTATCCACCTTCAGTTTTAAGAGTTCTTTCAGAACCCTTTCTCCTATGAAAGGACTAATATCAGCCCCCATATCCAGAGTGCTTCTATTGACCGGATTAGGTATTTCCCCCTGCTTTTCCATTGAGAATTCTGAGCAGAAGTATTTGTTCAGTATCACTGCTTTTTCACTGTCGCTCTCTGCCCAACCATCTTCCTCTTTGTTCAGCCTCAGTATCCCTGCCTTAGTCTTTCTTTGCTCCCTAATGTACCTATAAATGGTTTTATCCCCCTTCTTAACCGAGTTGGCTATCTTCTCCTCAGTTTGGGCCTTTGCTGTTCTGACTGCCTTACCCGCTTCCTTCTTCTTTAACTGGTACAGTTCTCTGTCCTCCTCCTTCTGTGTTTCCTTATACTTCCTGGGCTGGATATTCAAAAGGGTTGCGCCATGCACAATAGGGTTGCTCCTGCACAAGTCCGAAATTGCGCCATCCTGCCATATTCAGCAGGAGGCAGTTGCACCCCCCAAGTCAAGCTGAGCAGAAGCGTAATGCAAGTGAATGCATGCTGAACTGGAGGGGGAGGAACCATGCATAAACTGCAAAGCCCGATATTCAGCGGGCTATGCAGAGTTGTGCAGGCGCAACCCCCAACCTGCACCTGCACAACTTCGAGCCAAAAAGAGAGTCGAGGGCCACCTACAGGTGAGCTGCCGATTGCAGGGCACAACACAGCAGTTGCCACCTGTGGGTGGCCTCAACCTACTCCCTGTGCCTCTGACTGGGCCCGACTGCTGGCATATGTTTAAAACACCCTCCCCCTGCCTGGCCTGATCAAGGGCATATGTTTAAACACCCCCACCCCCGACTGGCCCGATCGTGCATATATGTTTAAACACCCCCGACTGGCCCGATGTGGCAAAATTGAAAAATAAACCCACCCCCCACCAGCCTAATCATGGCACCAACGTGGTCCAACCACCCCCAAGACCATATCCTGGTGGTCCAGTGACCGTTAGCCCGATCGCGCACCAAAGTGTTCAGCAACCTTCCTCAAGACCATATCATCCTGGTGATCTAGTGTCCCTCATCCCACTCAAACACACCCACAAAGCTCACCACCGCCCCCCTCGGCAGCTGGCGGGCTGCAGCATCCCACCTGCCTGCCGCCTCACGCTTCATTGATCTGATTGTCGTAGGCTGCATGCCCATTGGTGCAGAGCAAGAGCCAATGGGCGTGCAGCCCATACCGCATAAGGCAGTCCAGATATGTGAATGAATCCAGTGGACCACTAAGCCCATCGTGGCACCAAAGTGTTCAATGAATTCATTCATTCACATATCTGGACTGCCTTAGTATAGTATGGGCTGCACGCCATTGGCTCTGCTCTGCACCAATGGGCGGCAGCCTCACCGGTAGCCGTCAGTTGGCTGGCAGCAGGTGTGGGATGCTGCCGCCCGCCGCCGCCGGGGAGCGGGTGGTGGGCTCATGGGTGGGAGGGGTGGGGGACACTAGATCACCAGGGATATGGTCTTGGGAGGGAGGTTTGAACACTTTGGTGCCCCGATCGGGCTTAGCGGTCCACTGGACCACCAGGGATATGTTCTTGGGGAGGTTTGAACACTTTGGTGCCGCGATCGGGCTTAGCGGTCCACTGGACCACCAGGGATATGGTCTTGGGGGGGGTTTTGAACACTTTGGTGCCCCGATCAGGCTTAGCGGTCCACTGGACCACCAGGGGTATGTTCTGGGGGTTTGTGCCACGATCGAGCTTAGCGGTCCACTGACCACCAGGATATGGTCTTGGGGTTGGACACGCTGGTGCCAACGATCGGGCTGGTGGGGTGGGTTTTATTTTCACTTTGCCCGTGATCAGGCCAGTCAGGGGTGGGGGTTGTTTTCAACATATGCCCGCGATCGGGCCAGCTGGAGGGGTGGGAGGATTTTTAATCCATGCTCTGCGATCGGGCTGCAGGCGCTGGTCCTCGGCGGCTGCTGCCTGGCAGGGCGCCAGGCACAAGTCCTCGGGATCAGTGCACCTGCATGCTAATGACATGCAACAAGGGGCTATAAATAGATGCAAATGCCCCCACGCACCTTGCATGAATTATGGCCTCATTTGCATGTCACCTTGAATATGGGAAATTTGGCATGATGCGCAATGGTACTTGCACCACCGCAACTTCTGACTGCTCCACTCTGACCACTTGTGGTGGCACAAGTTCACTTGTGTTATGCACAGTGGTTGTGGTTGGGGTGATTCGCGAGTTGCTCAATAGTGCAACCCTTGAATATCACCGCCACACCCCTGCGCAACTATTTTGTGCAGCGCAAGGGCTTGCGCCACAAAATAGCGCAGTTTGAATATCCAGCCCCCTGAATGTATCTCTTTCTCCCTTACCTTCCCTGCCACTTCTTTTGAGAACCATAGTGGTTTTTTCTTTCATTTTGATTTGTTTATTTGCTTCACACAAAAGCCTGTTGCCTCTGTGATGGCGGTTTTGATGTTTCCCCATTGTTGCTCCACCCCGCCTTCTTGCCTGTTTGCTAGTGCTTTTCTGAGGCACTCTCCCATTTTGACAAAATCAGCCCTCTTGAAGTCCAGTACCTTCACTTTTGTGTGGCTTGACTCTACAGATAAGTTTATCCATGAACCACACTGTTTGGTGGTCGCTTGTTCCCAGATGGCTACCCACTTCAAGATCAGAGATCCTCTCTCCATCTCCATTTGAGAGTACCAGGTCTAAGATTGCTCTCTCCTGAGTGGGTTCCAAAACTAGCTGTCTGAGGCATGCCCCCTGTAGGGCATTGAGAATGGCCCTGCTCTTGGATGTGGCTGCAGCAAAGGTGCTCCAGTCAACATCTGGCATATTCAGGTCCCCCATCAGCACTATCTCCCCTTTGTCTGCCATCCCAAGGATACCGTCTATCATTTCCTTGTCCATCCCCCCCGAGACGGGGGTCTGTATACAACCCCTGTGTGGACTGTTGAGCCATTTTCAGTCTCCAGGGTGACGCACAGTGCCTCCTCTCCTCCCTGTTTATTATCCCTTCCCTTTCATCGAGAGCTACTCCTCCTCCTCTTCTTCCCTCCCTGTCCCTCCTATAGATTGTGTACCCTGGTATGTTGACATCCCAGTCATGGTTCTCTGTGTACCATGTTTCTGTGACTCCCACAATATCCAGGTATCCCTCTTCCATCAAGGCCACCATTTCAGGGAGCTTTTTACTTAGACTATGGGCATTGGTACTCATTACCATCCCTTTTTTTATGGCTTTATTTCTTTTTGCCCCATCCCTGTCCCTACTGCCTTTGTCTTTTTCTCCATTTACCCCTGCCCTTCTCCCTATTGACTGCTCTATTTTGGTGTTTACCTCACTAATTACCCTGATTTTGTGGGGGCTAGGATTTCCCTTCTCCTCTTCAGTGCCTCCCCCCTTGGCTAGTTTAAATGCATGCCACTGAAGCATTTAAACCTATCACCTAGGATCCTGGTTCCCCTCCAGGATAGATGCAGACCATCGCACCTCTATAGACCTGCATCCCTCCAGGTGGAGCCCCAGTCCCCAATGAAGCCAAATCCCTGAGCTCTGCACCAGCTTTTCAACCAGCCATTGAATCCCATGGTGCGGAGTGTCCTAGCCTCATCCATGCCATCGACAGGTAGCACTTCCGAGAAAGTTACCATGTGTGCTACTTGTCTAAGGCCCCTCCCCAACTCCACAAACTCCTGTTGCACTGCTCTGATCCCATTCTCAGCCAGGTCATTCATCCCTAGGTGGATAATGACATCCAGCTCCCTCCCCCTTGCCACTGCTCCCACGATCCTGAGGATTCGTTTCCTGTCCCTCCAAGCCTTGGCGCTGGGCAGGCACCTTACCTCCCTTTCTCCTCCCCCCAGTTCTACCCCCTAACAATTGAGTCCCCCAACAGGAGTTGTTTCCTTCCCCTGTGGGGTCCTGGGCCACCCTCCTGTGGGTCTCCATTGTGGAGGTTCCCAGCATCCTCCTTGGTCTCCACTGCAGGTGCCTCCATAGAGGAACCCATGTTTCACCAGAGTGGCGAATGAATCTGTGAAGAGGCACAACTGGAGGGCTTGTGCTCTGTTCCACCACCCTCATCCTCCTGAGCCCACCGTGGTCCAACCACTCCTCTTTCTTGGCAACCTCTGAGGTAGTGGCGGTGGCCTGGGTGGGGGAGCAGGTTTCCCAAATCCTTGCCAGGTCAGCATGGAGACGAACAAACTCCTCCCTCAGATCAGAGAGGTGCCTGCAAATAGGGCAGCAATGCAGTCTCCAGAATGTCTCCCGGAAGACTGCTGCTCCACAGCCAGTGCATTGCACCACTCCCCACATGTCTGTGTCCCTTCCAGTTACTGATGCTTTTTTGGTTTTTGTTCTTGTTTTAGTGTGTGCAAGCTTGTGAGTGTCTCTACCCCTATTCAGTGTGCTGTGCCTTTAAGGATATGAACAGGTGTATGTTGTTAGCAGTTTTGAGGAAGTGATGTCAGAGCCCCTGCTATAAAGGAAGTTATGCGCTTGGGGCAGGTGGAATGAGGGGAAGGGTGGTGGAGTAAACCTATGCTGTCCAGAAACAATCACTTACAACTCTTACACTCCACCCCAGGGAGTGCCTTCCTTCCTTTCAGACGCCTATTTCACAAAGGCTAAGTAACAGGTCTAGTCACAACTGACTGCAAATATCTCCCAGCTTCAGTTCCTCCCTGGCAAATTAAAGTTAAAACTAAGAAAAGTCCACCCCAAAATAGAATCAATACTAGTTACTTACACAGGTCCAAAAAGTAATAATTCAGTTTAGTGTAGTCTAGAAAATAACCTCCTTGATTCAAGGAACCTGTGGCTGCTTTTTCACTCTCCCTGTCTTCAATGTGAGAAGGAGACTGCAACACCTCTGAGACAAAAAAACCTTTTCAGCAAAAAAATAAATAAATAAAATAGGGGCAAATAGTAATTTTGCTTAGCCTAATGATAAAAAGTCACAAAAATTTAAGCACCACCTGTAATAATTTCACAGAAGATATACCATGTAAGAAACACTTTGCTACAGAGAAAAATAAAGCAGTAACAGAAAATATACCTTGCAAAAGACAATTTGAATCAGAAGATTACAGCAGTAATCTGTTAGCACACACCTGTAGGCACACCTTGTAATAATGTAGCAGAAGGTATACCCAGCAACAGCAATTTGAATCAGAGAAAAATAAAGCAAGAAAATGTTAGCAACAAACAGTAACAATCCCTGTGAGTACAAAATAAAAACAACACACAGTAAATCTGCATAGCCAAAAGTCTTAATCCTTTCCCTTACTCTGGTAAGGTTCTTTGTTCTGTCCTTTCAAGCAAGCTAGAAGGAAAGAGCTCAGGTGAAGCTAGGTGCCTTGGCCAGCAAACCTAGCCTTCCACCTCCAAGATATCAACTAACCTGATCTTTTAACCCTTCTTTCTGTTGGAAGTTGCTGGCAGTTTGCCAGCTCCACCCCCAGATATACACCTAATCCCCTGGAAGAGCTGTGGGAGGAAAGCAATTAGCTCCTTCAATGTGAGAAGGAGACTGCAACACCTCTGAGACAAAAAACCTTTTCGGCAAAAAATAAATAAATAAAATAGGGGCCAACAGTAATTTTGCTTATCCTAATGATAAAAAGTCACAAAAATGTAAGCACCACCTATAATAATTTCACAGAAGATATATCCTGTAAGAAACACTTTGCTACAGAGAAAAATAAAGCAGTAACAGAAGATATACCTTGCAAAAGACAATTTGAATCAGAAAATTACAGCAGTAATTTGTTAGCACACATCTGTAGGCACACCTTGTAAAAATGCAGCAGAAGGTATGCCCAGCAACAGCAATCTGAATCAGAGAAAAATAAAGCAAGAAAATGTTAGCAACAAACAGTAACAATCCCTGTGAGTACAAAATAAAAACAACACACAGTAAATCTGCCTAGCCAAAAGTCTTAATCCTTTCCCTTACTCTGGTAAGGTTCTTTGTTCTGTCCTTTCAAGCAAGCTAGAAGGAAAGAGCTCAGGTGAAGCTAGGTGCCTTGGCCAGCAAACCTAGCCTTCCACCCTCCATGCCCAAAATTGTGTTCACTGCCTCCACCTAAACCAAAGCCTCCACCCAAGCTAAGGTGCCCATTCAGTATGACAAGGGTTATAGAGGTAAAAAGAGGGGAATAAGGTGAAATGCTCTAACAAAATGTGGTAAATGATAACTTTAATGAAAATCTGATTCTGTCTGATGTGAAAAAATATGATTCTAAGCTGTTTATGTATGCAATGAAAATTCTAAATGTCATGACATTGCTTTTGGTTATTGTAGGACGTCCAATGACTAAGATTTATATTATAGCATGCTACCTTGTAAATAGTTACTATATGCCTAGCTAGGTTTTATATATATATATATATATATATATATAGTGAAATGTTGTTCAGATATGTTTATAATAAAGTATTAGCCAAAAGTATACATCTTTAGTAAAAGTATATCTAGTAGTGTGTTTAATGGTTACCAGTCTATTATAGACTTGATGCGGGCGCCAAGCTTTCCTAGGCAGCAGAGAGTGTAATACCCCCCCCATGGGGCTTACTTTTTTTAAATGTCTCTGGGTGTTCTCCTGCTGCCTCCGGTGTCTGCCCATTACTACACGGCACCTTTGCCGCCTGGCCCGAGTTTACTGGTACCCTTCGTTTCCCCTGGTTCCACCAAACATAGCCCTAGTAATTTAATTCAGCCCAGTTTGGGCTAAAAAACGAAGTCACAAGCTGCTGGCATGTTCCTGTCCATCTGGCACTCGCGCATGCACACAGGAGCGCTCTGTTCTGCCGACTGCTCGGTTTGCAGTCAGATCTGAAGGCATTTTTTTGGTCCCAGTGCCAGGATTAAACAAAGGGACTCCTGGGACTGTGCCAGAGACTTGTGAGGAATAAGCAGGGACGAAATCTAGGCACCAAAATGCTGTCCAGTCAAGGGACTGGGACTGTGACTATCAGTCAGGACAGCCAATCAGATTACAGGAATTTTTCTGTTTATAAAAGGAGGGACTGTTTGAATTAGTTCAGTTAGAGGACATTGAGTAGAAGTTCGAGGGTGTCTGTCTGGAGCTCCTGAAGGGAAAGGAGGCTCCCTGCAGCTCGGGGAACATGGGGAGAGGCCTGCTTTGCCTCTCCTCGGCCAAAAAGCCTGATTAATTGGGTCAGCCAAGTCTGCAGAACCAGCTGCAATCCTTCAAAAAAGGGAGAATTCAGCTGAGTGAATTTCCAGATTGAACGTGGCATCAGAGTGCTGAAAGATCCCCACCTGCATTCTGATGAGAAACTGTTTTTGCCTCAGGGACTTCGCCTACATTTAATGCCTGTAGTCACTGAAATTTGTCTCCCATTCATCTGCAAGAGGGAGACCTGAACTGCTGTGTGCCAGCTTACATTTCCAGGATGGTAATATGCAAGTCAGTAAGCTCTGCAGCCTATTACCGACATACCTCTCAACCTTTTGACCCCCAAATGTGGAACATTGCCTCTCAAAATGTGGAACAAATCAGCACAATGTGGAACACTTAATCAAATCTTTACCCAAGAAGCTCAGAACACTGTTAAAATGTTTGCATTTATGTTCAGAAAGTCTGTTATTAATTGAATAATATATTTTTTGCATCATTTACTAAATATTTTTGCTTTAAAATGTTGACACTGAATGTGGGACAAGTCCTCACAATGTGGAACAGGGAGATTTTGTGAAGTAAAATGAGGAACGTTCCTCGTAATGTGGTACAGTTGAGAGGTATGATTACCGAACTGTATCCAAGTTGAACTGGTGATGCTAAGTAATGTACCTAAAGGACTCTTGCTACTTGTAAAAGCCAAGCTGGCAGACGACCAGAGAAGGGAATCAGCTCCTGCAGAGAAGTTCATTGCGGGCTGCAGCCATCTTTGGGGGCTACACCTTGACAAGGGGGTGAGTCATGTCAGCTCCAGTCCCTGTATCCTAGTCCTTGCCAGAAAGGACAAAATCCTGCAGCCTGCTGCCACATCCTGCCTCGAGGAGAGCCATGCTGGAAATCAACCCAGATCCCGTGGTCCCAGGTTCAGTGAGTACCTCAGGGTTTTACCCTGCAACATCCATTAACCTGTTTGTTCCAACTGATTTGTCTTTCAAGTCTGCACTTTGGTTTAGACTGTCTTTGCAGGCCATCGGGCCTGGGGATTACACATTTCTGCATTTCAAAAAGGTGTTTTATGATTTCTACAGCCAAGTACAAATAAAACCTTAACCATTTCTTTGTTTAAGAGCCCCAACCAACTGTGACGACAGCCGACCCACGGCACCACCTCAGGCCTGCAACGTGGCTTATCCTGAGTACCCAGTGAGGTTAACTGGACAGTCCAAAGGGATTAATGCATTTGGTTGAATGTTTATACAAAGTCAAAATACTACTAAAACCAGAAGTGCTAATTGATCAAGCTTTAATTTGCATCTCCTACCCCTTATTTAAACCCCCTAAATAAATCTGTTTGTTGTTTAAATGTCAATCTGGTCCATGAGCATATTATTACTGAGTGCTGGTTTAATGCAAACAACTGAAAGGTTTTGTGTTATTGCTGATAACTGCTCTTTAGAGCTGCACAGGATGAATGCTGAGCTCCAGACTCCGTTGGTAAGTGGTCACTGTGAGCATATTATCAGCACTCTCCATTAATTGTGAATCGAGTGCAAAGCAAAGTGGTTATTGTAATTTCAAGTCTGAGGCCACTAGGTGGGGCTGTGGATAGGTATAGCTTTCCAGAGGGCTGTATCAGTTCAACATCTAACCCACTAAATCATTACTCTGGGTGGAGGCACCATATTTGTAGTTTTACTGTTGGTAGTAACATCTCAGCGACCCTTGATAGCAAATCCAGGCCCCTCAACCTGCAGTCAGAGAAGCAGGGAGGGGTAGTAGCCCTTGGTATAACGGTGCCAGGATTACACTTAAAAAAGGACATCAGACTATAGGAGGGGGGACAGAGGAGAGCAACAAAGATGTTGAGTGGGATGAGGGGAAAGCCCTATGAGGAGATGCTACAGATGCTCCATATAAGAAAGGAATTACAAGAGGGCATAGTCTAAAGTTGGAGGGGGAGGTTCAAAAGGGAGATGAGGCACTTTCTCACTGAAAGGGTGGTGACAGCATGGAATGCTCTGCCAGAGGAATTGGTTTCGAGGGCATCAGTGGAGGGATTTAAGGTGGGTGGGATAAACTTAAGGACATTCCCTGGTGTGTTGGAAACCCCATGTCAAATTCATAATTTTTTGCCCAGTACATGGTGGTCCTCTAAGCATTTAAAATCAACAATAAAAAACATGGGTTGCCGTGCTTGTTTTTGAGTTACACGGTGAGACATAATCCCTCTTTATGAGAAAAAACTATAAGAGGTCAGATTGTTTCATAGTGTTATAGCATCAATGTTTTAGGTGTCAACGTGGGTGTAAAAGAAAAAGTGAAACAAGGATACATCATTTCTCATGGTGTTTGCTTCATTTTCTTCCACAGATGCAAAAATAAATAGCAACTTACCAGTAAGATGACACCTTCTTGAACTAAAAGTGCCAAAAATATGGGAAATGTTTACAGGTTTTTATGCATAAAACTATCAAAATCCATATCATTTTCATAAAACTTTTTAGATAGAAGTAGAATGTGGTTGTGACTGCCACAAAAGAAAAAATATAGGTGTCACCAAGCTGCTTTTGGTTATATCTGTGTTTGAAATTGCAGTTTCAGAGCTGGTCAGCTCAGGACCAAAAATAATTAAAAATCTCAATAAAAAATAAAACTTGCCAGAAATCTAGTCAAATAATTCAAAAGTATTTGCAGAATGACAAGAATTATAATATAAATGAAATTGAATAACCAAAAACAGAAAGACTTGTAAATTGCCTTGAATGATGCCACCGGCTGTAATTGTGGAGGCAAATTTTTTTGTGGCCATCCTGTACGCATTTGTAGCTGGACATGACATAATAGGATAAATCATTATTCTAATAATGCCTTCATAGATTTAAGAATGTACTTGTGGCAGTAAACAGCCTTGAAAAGCTTTTCAGCAATGACCAACAAATGGGAATTTGCAACACAAGGAAACGTCCTTAAGGGCAGAATCAACATGGGGAAGGGGGAAAGGGTAAAACAGTAGGATCAGTTGGTAGGGAGGAGGGATGAGGGGAGTAAGGGGGCAGCATCAGTGCACAGCACTGAGAGCTACACACTCAAGCAGACTTGATAGGCCATTAGGCCTTTATCTGCTAGCTTCATCGTATGTTCATATGTTTGTATAAAAGCACAGCAGTATATTCAAAGCTTTTCAGCAGTGGTATACAGCCCCCCAAGTGGCACTGTTTACCACTGCTGCAAACCACCTCTTAACTGGGCTTTAAGCCCACAGACACCTTTCTTGAAGGTAGGGCGGCTGTACTGCAGCTGCCCACCCCTGAACTCCTGACCATCTCAAGGCTGCCCTGGTGTCCAGTGGTCCCCCCCAATCGCCTGTTTCAAATGACTAAATATGCCCTGGTATCTAGTGGTTCCCCTCCTAATCATCTGTTTCAATGCCTAAATACGCCCTGGTGTCCAGTGGTTCCCCCAACCCCAATCATCTGTTTCAAATGACTAAATATGTCTTGGTGGTCCAGTGGTTCCCCCCACCACCCAATTGCACGGTTACACTATTACAACTAAGCACGGGTGGTCCAGTGTCACCCACCTGACCCACCCGCTCACATTCCACCTTGCCACACACCCCTTACCCGGTGGCTGGCACTTCTACAAGCTTGAGATGGTGACTTCCACAGCCCTCTCATCTTCTGCAGCCGCCACCATATGAACTGAGTAAGCTGCATGGTTGGGGGACACTGAACCACCAGTGCTTAGTTGTAATAGTGTAAATGGGCAATCAGGGGGTGGAGAGGGAACTACTGAATTACCGGGCTTTTGAGGAACCACTAGACACCAGGACATATTTAGACATTTGAAATGGGTAATGGGGGCAGGAGGGACACACTAGACCACCAGAGTTGCTTAGGAAACACTCAGAGGAGTGATGGGGACACTAGTACACTATAGTTACAGTTTAACGACACTGTAACTGCACAGCAATTGCACTGTAGTTGCATGCAACAAACATGAAACATAGAAACATAGAAAGTGACGGCAGAAGGAGACCATACCATCCATCTAGTCTGCCCATAGGCCTACCCCCCTCCCTTAACTGCTAGTCACTGCTAGTCAGTGTGGTGGTGCCTTTGTACCTTCCCCAAGCATTCTTGAAATCTGCCACTGTTTTTGCCCCCACCAATACCTGAGGAAGGCTGTTCCATGCATCTACCACCCTCTTGGTAAAGAAAAACTTGCATGTGTTACCTCTAAATTTGCCCCCCTCAGCTTCAAGTTGTGCCCCCTAGCTCTTGTGTGCTTTCTAACTTGGAACAGTTCCTGAACCTGCACCTTGTTTATTCCATTTAGGAACTTGTAGATCTTAATCATGTCTCCCCTCTCCCTCCGCTGCTCCAGGGAGTACATGTTCAGGTTTTGCAGATGCGCTTCATAGTTTTTGTTCTGTAGGCCATGTATCATTTTTGTGTTGCTTGCACGCATGTGCAAGAAACACACTGTGTCACATTTTTTCACAAGCAGGTTGTGGAGGTGCGGCAGTGTTGTGCCGAATGGTAGCAGCCCATTCAGGGGTTGGTTTCTGCCTGGCCAATAGAGGAGCATGCCTTGGATCACCATACTTAACAAACAGGCCACTAGATCAAAGAGATTGAACCGCTGCAATCAGGGAGTGACCCGTCAGTACGCAATCAGCTGTTCATACGCGGGGCCTCCCTGACTGCAGCAGCCAATTACACAGCTGCAAGCCACCACCCCACCCCTTTAGTGTGCCTTCCTGGTGAAATATTTCAATAAAAAAAAATGACAGGGTAGCCCACTCCCCGTCGGCATAATGCCCCCCCCAATTTCTCGTGTGCTGAGGGGGTGTCCAATCCCACTCAGCTCTTGCCACCCCCCAAGCACCTATATGTGCCGACAGGGATGCCCAGTCTCCCTGTAGGCATGCCCCCTTCCTCATCATTTTGCCGACGGGAGCCCACTTCCGTCGACATAATGCTCCCTCCCAACTTCTTGTGTGCCAAGAAGGTGCCCACCTCTCGGCTCTTGTCCGCCTCAGCACTTGATTATGGGACTGGCTGGGGCTGCCCAATCCCCATTGGCTACAGCCCTCTAACACTCAGGTGGCACACTGGGAGCTCACCCAAGCATGCCAAAATGAAATATCCCTGTAAAATAGAAAACCTTCCCCCGACCTTTTTTTTTTAAAATAAACCTGTAAAGTAGAAAACGGTCACTTGTCGATTCCGGTGGTCCCTCCCCCAACCCGTGCCCACCCTCTGCGTACCCCTCCTCCACCTCACCCCATACTTACCTCCGGAGCCCAGCGCGATGATCTTCAGTGGACCGTGAACACGTCTGCATTCTTCAAAGCTGACCGCAAACTGAAGAGATGCCGGTAAACTGTATAATCAAAGAAAACAGTTCCACAGGAAATGGATGATTGTCCGTATTAAATATTGGATAGCTGCCTCTCCGATGTGTGTACACTGTTGTTGTTATCTTCTCCCAAACCCAAGAAAACGAAACTGTGAGGGCGCTCCTAGCACACATTAATCCACAAACAGTCTTCTTTTATATTTTCAAACTTCTTTTTTATTATCTTAAAATGTGGCAATCCTCAACGTTTCACCAAGTGTCTTGGCTTTATCAAGAGATGCCCTTATAGAAATATATAAATAAACAATATTAAAAAGACTGTCTATACCATAATTTATATATTTTTTTCTAACTTTTCCACATATATACAAAATATACATTAAATATATATTATGTCAACTCCACTGATTCCACTTACTTCATGAATTTTGTTGAACTCTCTACTGTTGTTAATACCATTTGCATGAATTTCTGATCCTATACAGAACAATATCAAAATGAATTTTTTGTATTTATGATGGCTATATTACTTACATAATCTAACCCATCACCTTAAAACACCCAATACACCATACCATAACACACTCTATCCACAATATTTCACATAAGGCTTTATAAGTACCTGTTCAATCTCTATAAATATTTCAAAAGTGTGCCCTTTTACATGGCCTCAGCTTTTTATCTCTTCAAGCATCTTTCTCAGCTAAAACAACAGTAACATATATTTCAATTCATTTATCTTTCTGGTTACTGTCTTACTTTTTAAAAACATATTAAAATATAACACATTCATTGCACGTATTGTGCATTCACAGATTACCTATATTCTTTCACCATCCCTCTTTTACCTCTAAAATATTTGTTTTATGCCACCATATGTCTTACACAATGTGCCCAAACTTTATTTGCAAATCATTCTCTCAATTCTATTAATTATATTCAGACTTACGTTTTTTATCATTGTTTTGGCTTCCTTTCCTCCTACAGCGTCTTTAAATTTGCTAACATCCTCTGTATCCAACAATTCATAACTTACTTCCTACCCCCCATTTCGATAAACGCTTTAACATTTTATTCTGCTTTAGTTCATTCAGGTTTCTCGCCGAAACACAAAACCCACTTAGGTGTTTCACAACTGTTTTAAAAGTGCACCTACCCCGTACTGTGCCTTCATATTTTTTCTTCTAGGAGTTCGGGAGACTCAATCTTCCCCACACATCCTGCCTCCTTCATCCAGCACTCCAGATATTTTAAACTTTTTAACCCCACATTATGTCACCGCTTAAATGCGCACTTGTACTGATGTAAGCACCCTTCCTCTGTCCCAAAGTGATTGCATGCCATTCCAGACGACAGTCCCTAAATGCTTGATTTTCAACCCTACGTATAGTTTGTCCTGCATTGTCTATAACAGTAGCAGAAAAGTCCCTTTCCCCCCTAATCTGATCCAACAACTTTTCTTTCTCCACTTCAGTGAATGTTACAAAATGATATTTCGCCTTAGCTCCCATTCCTATTTCATTAAAAGCCTCCATCTTCTTGAAATTCTACTCTTAAATAATTCAAACCTAATTCCTATTTCTGTATCTAATGAAATAATGTGGGGTTAAAAAGTTTAAAATATCTGGAGTGCTGGATGAAGGAGGCAGGATGTGTGGGGAAGACTGAGTCTCCCGAACTCCTAGAAGAAAAAATATGAAGGCACAGTACGGGGTAGGTGCACTTTTAAAACAGTTGTGAAACACCTAAGTGGGTTTTGTGTTTCGGCTAGAAACCTGAATGAACAAAAGCAGAATAAAATGTTAAAGCATTTATCGAAATGGGGGGTAGGAAGTAAGTTATGAATTGTTGGATACAGAGGATGTTAGCAAATTTAAAGACGCTGTAGGAGGAAAGGAAGCCAAAACAATGATAAAAAACGTAAGTCTGAATATAATTAATAGAATTGAGAGAATGATTTGCAAATAAAGTTTGGGCACATTGTGTAAGACATATGGTGGCATAAAACAAATATTTTAGAGGTAAAAAGAGGGATGGTGAAAGAATATAGGTAATCTGTGAATGCACAAGTACGTGCAATGAATGTGTTATATTTTAATATGTTTTTAAAAAAGTAAGACAGTAACCAGAAAGATAAATGAATTGAAATATATGTTACTGTTGTTTTAGCTGAGAAAGATGCTTGAAGAGATAAGAAAAGCTGAGGCCATGTAAAAGGGAACACTTTTGAAATATTTATAGAGATTGAACAGGTACTTATAAAGCACTTATGTGAAATATTGTGGATAGAGTGTATTATGGTATGGTGTATTGGGTGTTTTAAGGTGATGGGTTAGATTATGTAAGTAATATAGCCATCATAAATACAAAAAATTCATTTTGATATTGTTCTGTATAGGATCAGAAATTCATGCAAATGGTATTAACAACAGTAGAGAGTTCAACAAAATTCATGAAGTAAGTGGAATCAGTGGAGTTGACATAATATATATTTAATGTATATTTTGTGTATATGTGGAAAAGTTAGAAAAAAATATATATAAATTATGGTATAGACAGTCTTTTTAATATTGTTTATTTATATATTTCTATAAGGGCATCTCTTGATAAAGCCAAGACACTTGGTGAAACGTTGAGGATTGCCACATTTTAAGATAATAAAAAAGAAGTTTGAAAATATAAAAGAAAACTGTATAATGGCATAAATGGTTTTTTTTCAACTTTGGTGCATATCTCGGCCATTTTTGGGAATATTTTCACCACATTTTCAACATGGGGTTCTTGGGACCCCAACTCATAAATTCAGTCACTGTGATTTTGTTATTCGGTCCCAAAAGGTGATTTCGCAGTCACTGCATGGAACCACCTTTCAGGGCCGATTAATGAAATGACAGTGTCACAGTTCATGAGGTAGCCCCAAGAAACCCTATATTGAAAATTTGGTGAAAAAATTCCCAAAAATGACTGTTTTATGAGCGTGCGTTGCATAGTTCCTACGCGCGCTAGTAAGTTCAAGCATTTTTAATATTTTCATTCCAGATTTTCAACATTGCCATTTTACAACACCTTCTTATGAACAGTACAGCTGTGATTTGTCACAACTCACCTAAAATGTGTTTTCGCACATGTCGCGCACAATGGCGCGGTCAGTGTGCAAAAATCAATGTTCAGGACAGATTAAGAATATCACAGTAATACTGTTCATGAGGTAGGCCCCCAAAAACCCTATGTTGAAAATTTGGTGAAAAATTTCCCAAATGACTGTTTTATTTAGCATGCGCTATGTTATTCCTACGCATACCGTAATCTCCAGCATTTTAATATTTTCACTCCAGATTTTCAGCATTGCCATTTTACCACACCTCCTTATGAACAGTACAACTGCAATTGTTCACATTTCACCTGAAATGTGCATGTAGTGCACAGTGGCGTGATTGGTGTGCGAAATCAATGTTAGGGACAGATTAAGAAAATCACAGTGACACTGTTCATGAGCAAAGGTCTTAAACTGGCTATGTTGAAAATTTGGTGAAAAAAGTCCATAAAATGACTGTGTTACGAATGTACATTGTGCAATTTCCTCACACCCTCGTACGTTCACAAATTCGAAATCTTTTCAGTCCAGTATTTCAACATTGGCATTTTTCCACACCTCCTTATGAACAGTACAGCTGTCATTTTTCACACCCTGGCTGAAATGTGTTTTCACACTTCCAGTGCAGAATAGCGTGGTTGCTGTGGGAAATCAGTGTTTGGGATAGATTAAGAAAATCACAGTGACACTGTTCATGAGCGGAGGTCTCAAAATGCCCGTGTTGAAAATCTGCTGTAAAAAATCTCCAAACTAATTACATTACGGGTGTGCTTTGCGCACACTCATGACTTTACCAGTTTTTTTTTATATTTTCATTCCATATTTTCAACTTCCTCATGAACAGTACAGCTGTCATTTTTCACATCCTGTTCGAAATGTGTTTTCGCACCTGTGGCGCCAAATGCTGCAGTCGCTGTGCAAAATCACCTTTCGGCTAACGAACTGATACTGTCACTGTTCATGCAGTGGAATCACAAAAAGCCCATTTTGAAAACTTGCAGTAAAAATACCAAGAAACGCCCAGGGTGTTAGGGTTTTTGACCATAATGCCCTACCCTGTAGGGACTAACAGGTGTCAGGGATGTGACCTGGGACTGTCAACATAATGCTCATGCCATTCCACCCCCACCCGCACCCTGCAGCCAGTGACAGGCATCGAGGTGCACCTTGGACTCTTTGGCCCCAGAATCCATCCCATTCTCCTATATTGCACCCATTTCAGCATATTTCCTCATGGAATGAGATGAGTAAAGCCTAAACACCCAAGGCACACCTCAACACTTGTCAGTGTCTGCAGGGTAGGTTGAGGGGAAATGTCATGACCGTTATGGGCAATGACCCAAAGGCACACCCCAGTGCCTGCCCATCTCTGCAGGGTGGGGGTGGGGTTGGCGTCAGTTCAGTACTTCACTGCCATTCCTATAATGCATGGACCTGATTCTCATAGGGGCCTGCATCTGGCACAAGCTGCAGCAAACAGCACCTTGCACCAATGCCTGGTGCACCAGGGACCCTACACCTCATTCAGGTAGAGGAGAGGTCCTAGCGGCTAAGTCCCCATGCTTGCACTGACCGGAACCCTTCGGCAAACCCCAGGCACATTGCACAGGTCCACCGCAGGCCACTAGAGACTAACACAGGACCCCTGTCCTACTAGGTAATTGGCATGTAGACCCAACCTGGTGGGTCAATGTCCCCCCACCATGTTTGGTGCAATTGGTGCCTAGCCATGGAGATGAGTGGTGGGATGTGCTGGGCACTGGGAAGCAGTCTGGACTGGTGTATGGGGGATTTGGGCACCACCTGCTGTGGCATAGGTGGGCACTATACCACCATAAGTTGGTGCTGTGGTAGCACTGATGGGGCAGGCATCAGGGATCAGGAGAGCCACATCAGGATGGGGGTACCAACATGGTACATAGCTGGCATTGGGGAGCTGTGAAGGGGTGACATTGGACCACTAGGACAGGTTTCACACATAGGGGGCCACACTCTGGGGTTGTATGGTGGGTGGACCGTCACCCCTGGTGTGCCACACACAAGCATGTTACCCAGGGAAGAATGTCTAAGTCCCCTTACTGCTGCCCTGGCTGGTCTAAGGACACTTAGAATTTCTCCCACCAGGTGATGTCTGTGAATTGCAGGATGCAGCTTGCTTTGGCCGCAGTCCCCCTACCACTGTGCCACAGTGCATTGCAGGTGCAAGCCCTGTTTGGGGCAGGTGGACTGCAGTCAACGCAGGCCACCTTTGTGAATCACACAGAGGGCAATCATGGACGCAAGGTGCACCTTGGACCATATCTGTTCACCGCAGGCACCTTGCGTCCGATGCAGGGCTTTGAGAATCGGGGCCCCATCTGTCTAACTCCTGCACTTCCACTGCTAATGCCAGCAAGCAACCATGTGGCATTGACAAATGCTTGTGTAGTAAGCTCTGGGCCGTAAGAGGCTCACAGGTGACCAGTGGGAAGCTCATGAATTAGGAACAGACTGCATCTCCTTTTCAATGTCTTTATAAGTGACATTGCAGAGGGAAAAGTATGCTTCTTTGCAGATGACACAAAGATCTACAGCAGGATTGATACACAAGGAGGCATGGAAAGGATGAGAAGGGACTTGGCAAGGTTGGAGGAATGGTCAGAAGTATGGCAGCTTGGATTCAATGCAAAGAAGTGCAAAATAATGCACCTGGGAAACAAAAACCCAGGGGAAGATTACACAATGGGGGGTGGAGGTAGTAACAACAACAAAAATGGAAAGGGACCTGGGGGTAATCATATCAGATGACCTTAAGGTTAGAAAGCAATGTGAGAAGGCAATAGGAAGGGCTGGGGATACTGGGGTGTATAGGGAGAGGCATCACCAGCAGAAAACAGGAACTTGTTATCCCTCTGTACAGACAGTTGGTGAGACCCCATCTGGAGTACTGCATCGAGTTCTGGAGACCCCATCTCCACAAGGACATAGACAGGATGGAGGTAGTCCAGAGTAGGGCAACTAAAATGGTGCAGGGTCTGCAAGAGAAACCATACGAGAAGAGACTAAAGGAGCTTAATATGTAAACCCTTGAGGAAAGGAGGGAGAAGGGGGACATGATAGAAACTTTTAAGTACCTCAGTGGAATCAACAAAGTCCAAGAGGATAGCATCTTTCAGAAAAAGATGTGCAAGAACAAGGGGACACAATTTGAAGATAGAGAGGGGACAGCTCAGAGGCAATGTGAGGAAGTATTTTTTCACAGAGTGGGTGGTGAATGAATGGAACAGCCTTCCTGAGGAGGTTGTGGGCTCTAAAACTGTGGGAGAATGGATTGGACAGACATAAGAAAATTCTTGTGGGGGGTAGAAAGAAATAGGCTGTTGGTTAACTAGGATCTGCAGCTTATCCTGTAGGTAGGGAAAAGGGCAGACTAGGTGGGCCAAGTAGTCCTTATCTGCTGTCAAAGTCTATGTTTCTATCTCTCCTGTCTGCAAGCTCAGCCCAGGCTAATGTACAAAGACTTTATCACATTTCTTATTAGTCTTTCTTAAGCATGTTTTATCTGTTTACAGGAGTGCACCTGATTTGAGGACAAAATCAAAAGCAAATACTTATAGTAGCAGAGCCCCCCCCACATGCATACACATACACACACCATGAAAAGCTGCTTAAAAGCCTGCAATTCATTCAAATCAATTCCATTTTCTTACTTAGTTGGGGTTCGGTGCCAACAAATGTAAAATCATGTACCTAGGGCGTAGGAACGCTGATGCTGAGTATAGGATGACAGGAGGTACTGATACTCACTAGAAATGAAAGGGTCCTTGAGGTTATTATATCAGAGGACCTCAAGGTGGCAGTACAGTGTGACAAGGCTATGGCAGGGCACATTGGATTCTGGGGTACATAAGGAGCGGCTTCTCCAGTAGGAGGAGGAGGGATGTTGTGCTGCCATTGTATCACTCCCTGGTATACCCCCAGCTGGAGTACTGTGTCCAGTTTTAGAGTCCACACTTCAGAAAGGACATAAGGTGGAGATTTTCCAGAGGAGGGCAACTAAAATGGTTCCGGATTTTCACAGGAATCTCTACAAGGAAAGGCTGAAGAATCTCAACATGTACACTCTGGAAGAGAGGAGGACGAGAGGTGACATGATCAAGACCTACAAAGTACCTCACAGGGGTAAACAGGGTAATGTTGGGGAGTTTCCTTCAAATGAGGATGAGCACCCAAACCAAGGGACATACAATGAAGCTGGGGGGGGGGGGAGTTCAGGATAGATGTGAAGAAATATTTCTTTACTGAAAGGGTGGTAGATGCCTTGAACAGACTGCCAGGAGAAGTGGTGGAAGCTAAAATGGTAGGGGGCATGAAGCATGCATGGGATAAACATGGGGTATGTTAGAAAAAGGGGAAGGAGAGGGTCAACGGAGATCAGTAGGGCTATGGAGGTGGAGTAGGTTCAAGTTCATTGCAGGAAAAATCCATTGAGCAAGCTTATTCACAAGGAGGTCCTGATGGACACAGGCAGAATAAGACATACAGTAACATATACAGGCAGGAGTTACAAGTAGGCAGAGAACACTTGGGCAGACTGGGTGGGCTGAGCAGTCCTTTTCTGCTGACAAATTCTATGTTTCTATGGCATCATGCGTTCATTCAGGTGCAGTGTTTATTTGAAGTTGGGCCTACCATACATCCAGATGTAAGGTACAGCAAATTACCGAATTAGATGCAGCCCACTTACAGTACAATAAACAGAACCCCAGCACTTCGAGAAGGCTTTACTCTTCATAAGGCTGCTTAAAGAGCTGGGGTTCTGTTTACAGTACGCTGATTTTAAAATCAACGCCACATCTGAATGAGTATTTGATTCTTGCTTACTCCATTTCTTCCCCACTTTGAAAGCTGCTTGTCCTGAGTTAGTTTTGGGCTGGCAGTGCCTCGCCTGTGTTGGAAGATGACCAATAAGTGGCACTGAAAGATGTCAGACTTCACAGACTATGAAGGCAGCTGCTCACCCACCATCTTGGCAAGAAGAAGGCTGCAGCTGTGGCACTGATGACTATTGGGTTGTGGGGATGGGGGGACCAAAGGGGACAGACAGGAGATAAAATCATAATAAAAATTGTGAGACTTTTACCAGCTTTCCAAAACGCTTACCAGTAAAAGAACATTCTATGAAGTTTTTCAAATGGCAACACAATCTGGTGAGCCCTCTGACTGCCGTCTGACACCAGGCATCAACCACCATAAAATTGCCTAAAGAAGGCAGTGTGGTTATGTGGTTACTGAAATAATGGAGATTACAGATTTTTAAGAACAAAAGAATATCACACAGAAGCCGACACATGTGTCTAAAACAGCTGTCTGCTGCTTCTCAGTAGTTATACTTATACCCTTGAGGTACTTGAATGTTTCTATCATATCCTCTCTTTCCCTCCTCTCTTCCAGTGAGTACATATTGAGGTCCCTTAATTTCTCCTCATTAAGTCTTGTGTTGCAAGCTCTGTACCATCTCATTCGCCCTTCTGTGGACCATCTCCAGCCTGTTAATATCCTTACGAAGGTGCAACCTCCAGAACTGCACACAGTACTCCATGTGAAGTCTGACCATGGTTTTATATAATGGCATCACTACCTCCCTCCTTATGCTGGTGATACCCCTGCCTATGCATCCCAGCATGTCACTGGCCCTCCCAGCTGCCTTACCACTTTGACATTTTCAGGTCATCTAAAATAAGAACCTCCAGGTCCCTTTCCTTCTTTGTGACTGTCTGCAACTCCCCCATTCTGTAGCTTTCCCCAGGGTTTCTGTGTCCCAGGTGTATAATTTTGCACTTTTTTGAATTAAACTTCAGTTGCCAGTCCTCGGACCATTTTCAAGCTTCCCCAGGTCCCTCCTCATTTTCTCCACCCCCTCTGGGGTATCCACTGTGTTACAGATCTTGGTGTCATCTGCAAATAGGCAGACCTTTCCCTTCAGCCCTTCTGCAATGTCACTAATGAAGACATTGAACAGGACTGGCCCCAGGACCAATCCCTGCGGCACTCCACTGGTCATCCCCTCTCCCCAGACTGCACCCCATTTACCACCACTCTCTGCCTCCTGTCTGTTAGCCAGTTTCTAACCCAGTTTACCACCCTTTCCCCTATGCCCAGCCTACTTATCTAGTTTATCAGCCTACTATGTGGGACGGTGTCAAAGGCTTTGCTTAAATCAAGGTAAGCATTATCCACTTCCTCAGCCTGATTTACTTCCTTTGTCATCCAGTCAAAAAGATCAACCAGATTTGTCTGACATGACCTTCCCACTGTGAATCCATGTTGCCTATGCTCCTGGCCTCCAATGGCTTCTAGATGCCCCACTGTCCTTTCTTTAAGCAATGTCCCCATGATCTTCCCCACTACTGAGGTGAGGTTGACCGGCCTATAGTTCCCTACCTCCTCCCTACTGCTGGATTTGTATAGAGGGACCACATGTACCCTCCTCCAAGTCTCTGGAACCACCCCTGTGTTGAATGACTCACTGAACATGGCTGCCAGAGGTACTGCTATCTCTCTTCACAGTTCTTTTAATATCCTTGGGTGTATGCCATCTGGTCCCATCGCTTTGTTCACCTTCAATTTAGTCACCTCCTCCAGAATTCTTCTGCCTGTGAATGGACTATTGTCCACCTCTTCACACCTTTCCTACTGCTGTACTGCTGTGGCCTTTGCCCCTTCCCCTCTTCTGTGAATACTGAACAGAAAGACACAGTGGATGTCTTGGGGGGAAGGCACATGACAGTTCTTAGGCATGGTACTATAACTTCCAAATACCGAAACAGCACATATAAGCAAGCAACATTTGGCATTGACAAATGCTTGTTGTAGCTCTCCTTTGCAGTGTTTCCAGTCTGTTGATATACTTTTTATGTTGATTGCACACAGCGCAAGAAACATATTGGGACAGCTTTCTCAGAAGCAGGTTGTGGAGGTGCGGCACTGTTGTGGCCAATGCCCCCACAGCCTGCAAAGGCTTGTCCCACTTCCCCAAATGCTGTGGCACGCTGCTGCTGACACTAGTTCAGCCAGCGTGCCACCAACTTGTGAGAAATTAGCCACTGCAATCAGGGGCCGCCTCATCATTGCAGCGTCAGCCATCCGCTGCAATGAGGGAGTGACCCATCATTGCAGGGCGGGATCTAGAAACACTGATATTGTTTGAGAACATGGCGGCAGCTTGCCGCCATGTTCACAAACAATATAACCCCACTGTGTTTATTTGCCAATGGGGCCCCAATCCCCATCGGCTTCAGTGCCCTCAATGTTGATTTTGCCAGCGGGAGTCCACTCCCGTCGGCATTCTGTAACCAACCCCCTTTTATTGTCTGCTGACAGGGTGCCCAATACCCATCGGTTACTGCTGCCCCCAAAGAAAGAGTCTGGTGGCATGCTGGGAGCCTACCCAGCATGCCACATGCCCTGTGAAATAAAAACTGTCCACAACGTGGTTTTTTTTAACCCTGTAAAAAGGAAACTGTCCTCGTGCGGTCTCCCTGCCCCCTCATGCAACCCGCAAACCCACTGCGCACCCTACTTCCCCACACCCCCACCCCATACTTACCTCCGAGCCGCATGACGATCTTCGTGGACCGGTGACACGTCTGCACTGTTCAAAGCCGACCACGAACTAAGGAAATGCCGGTAAGCTGTATAATGGAATAAATGGGTTTTTTCCAACTTTAATGCATATCTCAGTAATTTGTTTGGAATTTTGGCACCACATTTTCAACATGGGGGTTTTGGGACCCCTCTTCATGAATTTGAGAACTGTCATGGCGTTAATCAGCCCAGAAAGGTGATTTCGCGGTCACTGTGTGAAATTACCTTTCAGGACCAGTTAATGAAACGACATTGCCAGTGTTCATGAGGTGGGCTCTCAAAAAGCCTATGTTGCAAATTTGGAGGAAAAAATCCAAAGAATGACTGTTTTATGAGCATGCGCTGCGCAGTTGCTACGCACGAGCGTAACTTCGTGAATTTGCAATATTTTCTTGCCAGATTTTCAACATTGGCATTTTTTCACACCTCCTTGTGAACAGTACAGCTGTCATTGTTCACGTCCTGGCGGAAATGTGTTTTCGCACTTCCAGCGCAGAATAGCACGGTCACTGTGGGAAATCAGTGTTCGGGACAGATTAAGAAAATGACAGTGACAGTGTTCATGAGTAGAGGTCCTAAAATACCTATTTTGAAAATTTGGTAACGATACTCCACAAAATGACTGTGTTACAAGCATGCGTTGCACAGTTTGCACGCACACTCGTAACTTTGCGAATTTATAATATTTTCACTCCAGATTTTAAACATTGCCATTTTCCCACACCTACTTATGAACAGTGCAACTGTCATTTTTCCCATCCTGGCCGAAATGTATTTTCGCACTTCCGACGCAGAATAGAGCGGTCGCTGTGGGAAATCACTGTCCAGGACAGATTAAGAAAATGGCAGTGATACTGTTCATGAGCAGAGGTCCTAAAATGCCTATGTTGAAAATTTGGTGATGATAGCCCATCAAATGACTATGTTACAAGTGTCCATTGCACACTTTCCACACACGCTTGTAACTTCGCAGATTTGTAATATTGTCATGCCAGATTTTCAACAGTGGCATTTTTTCACACCTCCTTATGAGCAGTACAGCTGTCATTTTTCACATTCTGACTGAAATGTGGTTTCACAGTTGTGGCACAGAATAACACGATCGCTGTGAGAAATCAATGTTCGGGACAGATTAAGAAAATGACAGTGGCTCTGTTCAAGAGCAGAGGTCCTAAAATCCCTATGTTGAAAATTTGGTGATGAAATTCTATAACATGACTGTGTTACAAGCGTACATTGAACTGTTTCCATGCACCCTTGTAACTTCACAAATTTGTAATATTTTCACACCACATTTTCAACAGTGGCATTTTTTCACACCTCCTTATGAACAGTACAGCTGTCATTTTTCACATCCTGGCTAAAATATGTGTTTGCATTCCTGCCAGAGAATAGCATGGTCGCTGTGGGAAATCAGTGTTTGGGACAGATTAAGATTGAACGAGTGAGGGGGGGAGTGACCGAGCTCAACTGAGCTCTGTCGGGACTGCTGCAGATTTGTTTGTGGGCAGAAAAAGGCCCCAACACAAGAAGCCAGTACAAAAGGGCAGCCTGCAGCGGTGGGAGAAACAGTACGAGTGAGTGAGACAGGGGCACTGAGTCAGCTCAACGGAGCTCTATCAGGACTGCTGCAGATTTCTTTGTGGGCAGAAAAAGGCGCCAATGCAGGCAGGAGCCTCATTCAAAAGGGCTGCTTGCAGCGCCAGGACAACAGAATGAGCGTGGGACAGAGGGAGACTGAGCGACCTCAATGGAGCTCTGTCAGGACAGCTGCGGATTTCTTTGTGGACAAAGGTGCCAGTGCAGCCAGTAGCCCCGTACACAAGCGCAGCCTGCAGCACCAAGAGAAACAGAATGAGTGAGTGACAGAGCAGTAGTGAGTGAGCTCAATGGAGCTCTATTGTGACTGCTGTGGATTTCTTTGTGGGCAGAAAATGCGGCAACGCAGGCAGGAGCCCAGTACAAAAGGCCAGCTTGCAGTGCTGGCAGAAACAGAATGAGTGAGTGAGAGAGGGGGAGTGAGTGAGCTCAATGGAGCTGTGTCAGGACTGCTTCAGATTTCTTTCTGGCCAGAACAAGCCGCCAGTGCAGGCAGGAGCCCAGTACAAAAGGGCAGCCTGCAGCACCAGGAGACACAGAACGAGCTAGTGAGGGAGGGGGTGTGAGTGAGCTCAACGGATCTTTGTTGTGACTGCTGCAGATTTGCTTGTGGGCAGAAAAAGGCAGCAATGCACGCAGGGGCCCAGTACAAAAGGGCAGCCTGCAGTGGCAGGAAAACCAGAATGAGCGAGTGAGAGAGGGGGAGTGAGCGAGCTCAGCGGAGCTCCATTGTAACTGCTGCAAATTTCTTTGTGGGCAGAAGAAGGTGGCAACGCAGGCAGGAGTCCAATAGAAAAGGGCAGCCTGAAGCACCGGCAGAAATGGGATGAGCGAGTGAGAGAAGGGGAGTGAGCGAGCTCAATGGAGCTTTATCGGGACTGCTGCAGATTTCTTTGTGGGCAGAAAAAGGCACCAACAGAGGCAGGAGCCCTGTACAAAAGGGCAGCCTGCAGTGCCAGGAGAAACAGAATGAGTGAGCGACCTCAATGGAGCTCTGTCGGGACAGCTGTGGATTTTTTAGTGGGCAGAAAAAGGTGCCAATGCAGGCAGGAGCCCAGTACAAAAGGGCAGACTGCAGCGCCGGGAGAAACACAATGAGCAAGTGAGAGAGGGGGAGTGAACGAGCTCAATGGAGCTCTATCATGACTGCTGCGGATTTCTTTGTTGGCAGAAAAAAGCGGCAATACAGGCAGGAGCCCAGTACAAAAGGCCAGCCTGCAGCGCCGGCAGAAACGGAATGAGTGAGTGAGAGAGGGGGAGTCAGCATGCTCAACAGACCTGTGTCAGGACTGCTGCAGATTTCTTTGTGGGCAGAAAAAGCCACCAACAGAGGCAGGAGCCCAGTACAAAAGGGCAGCCTGCAGCGCCAGGAGAAACAGAATGAGCGAGTGAGAGAGGGAGTGAGCAACCTCAGCGGAGCTCTGTCGGGACAGCTGCAGATTTCTTAGTGGGCAGAACAAGGTGCCAATGCAGGCAGGAGCCCAGTACGAAAGAGCAGCCTGCAGCACCGGGAGAAACAGACTGAGCGAGTGACAGGGGGCAGTGAGCGAGCTCAACACACCAACGCAATCAACATTCGGCATTGACAAATGCTTGTTTAGGTGTGGTCTCCAGAACTATATGCTGTGTTCCAGGTACGGCCTTACCAGAAATCTATAGAGTGGCAGGATGATTTCCTTTTTCCTGCTGGTGATCACCCTGCCTATGCAGCCCAATATGCCCATAGTGCTGCTTTCTCGCACTGTTTGGACATCTTTAGATCATCTGTTATAACTATTCCCAGATCCCGTTCCTGTTTGGAAGATTCAAGATGTACTCCTCCCAGGTAATGGTCCTTTCCTTAGTTGGCCCTTCCTAGGTGCATGACCTTGCATTTTTGTGTGTTAAACTTTAGTTGCCATGTTTCTGACCATTGTTCCAGAGCCTTAAAGTCGGGCTTCATCTTTTCTACCTCACCTGGCATGTCTACCCTATTGCTTATTTTTGTATTGTCCACAAATAAGCTCACCTACCCCTCTAGTCTCTCAGTTATGTCACTAATAAAAATATTGAATAGGATCGGAGTGAGTACTGATCCTTGTGGCACTGCACTATCTGCTCTTCTTTCTTCTGAAAGTGAGCCATTTACAAGTACCCTTCCAGTGAGCCAGTTCCTTACCCATTTCACTACTTGCTGTCCTACTCCCATTCTGTCCAGTTTGTTGAGTAGCCTTCTGTGTGGGACAGAGTCGAAGGCTTTGCTGAAATCGAGGTATACTATGTCTACTGCTCCTCCCAGTCACAGGGAGATCCTGCTACTCTTGAGGACTGACCTTTCTTAAATCTGTTGCAACAGTTCTCCTGTTTCTTAGCGTAATCTATCCTTTGCAAAATTCTAGTCATAAGGTTGGCCACCTATGGGCCCCCCTCCCCTTTCTTGACTATGCTACAGTGTCTTCTTTAATTTTCCTTTTCCTTTTCCATCTCGGGTCCTCATACAGGGATGTTATTGTTGTGACCTCCTAGCTTATGTAAAAACTACAGGCTGTGTTTATCGTAGTTGCATTTAATATATAATAGCACTATGTCATAAAACACCTTGATGTATATACCTTATGTTTATTAAACCTGTAAATGTTGAAAATACCATGGCACTAGGTGTTTTTAATAAAAGTAAAAAGCACTAGGTGACTGTATTATAGAAATTAAGTTGGTTGTGTTGTTAAATGCATGTAAATTGGTACCATGCGTTCCTGCTGTAAACTGAGCCAATCTGAAAGTTTGTGGTGATTTGCATATATCCCATGATGCTGAAGTTTGATGTCTGATCCATCTGTTATTCCACAACCCCTCCACACTCCCTGATCTAATATTTTAGTCACCCAGTTGAAGTCTATCAGATTGGTTTGGCATGACCTTCCTGTTGTAAAGTCATGTTGTTTTGTGTCTAATTTGTTGTTTTCTTCAAGAAAGGATATAATCCTCTCCTTGAGCAAGGTTTCTATTATTTTGCCCACAAATGAGATTAGGCTTACTGGTCTGCACTTGTTTGCACTTACCCTGCTTCCACTTTTGTCAAAAAATCTTTATTTATTTATTTATTTATTCAGGCGCGACATCATTGAGCAAGCTCATTTGCAAGATGGACCTGATACATAGACATACAAATTAAGTGCAGTACACTCCAAACAATGTAAAGAACTATACAGATGCAAACAATACAAGGAACACATAGGCACAATAAACGATTAGGTACATAGATATTGTTAAATAAATTAATTCAGGATGGTACTGGCTATGGGACCACCCCGGGTACAGGGCGGATATGGCCGTACCATGGACTGAAGGGTGGCACATGAGGTTGTCAAGGCTGCCCACCGGAAGGTCGGGCGGGCAGGATATATAGGGGAGTAGTGGTGATGAAGCCACAAGGTGGGTGATGGGGATAGCAACGTGGAAAGACAAGTGTGGGTGGGGAGTCTTAGAGCCGGAGATTCTGGGGAGAATAGTATGGATGGTACCGTCTAAACCACGGCCAGTCAACGTGCAGGATATTTAGTGGAGGTGAAAACAATTACAGATTTCTTTAACTAAAAGGCCATAGAGGGTCTTGAAGGAGGATATGCTGATCGGGGAGCTAAGCTTCAGAGTTTTTTGTACAGTATTCCATAGGGATGGTAGCGCAAAACTTATAGCCATTCTCCCGAGACGTGTTTTTAGCCTGGGTACCTTAAAGTAAATAAAGGATGAGCTTCTCAGTACATAGGTTCCAGGTTTGCAGAGCAGGAGACAATCGGAGATGTAAGGAGGAAGTTTCTTGGTGATGGCTTTGAGTGTCCAGATTAAGGCGTTTCTATTTCTCCTGAAGTGAAGGGAGGGCCACCCTACGGCTGTATAGAGAGCACAGTGGTGGGTGGCATGAGGAAGACCAGTGATGAATCTCAATGCCCTGGGTACAATGTATCCAGTTTAGCAAGGTGTGATGCTGGGCAGTTGCTATAAAGGAAGTCAGCATAGTCGACCAGGGAGAGAAATACGGTTTGAACCAGCCGTCGTTTGGCATAGCTGGTGAGGTAGTTGTTAATCCTAAAAAAGAGACCAAGCCTTTGTCTTAATTTCTTTAGGAGGTCTTCAATGTGGTCCGTAAAGGAGAGTTTGTTATCAAGCCATACCCCTAGGTACTTGAATTTGTTAACAAATTCTAGGTTTTCACCCAGAATTATGCTAATCTGTGGGACAGTGCCAGCAGTGGCTGGATTTGCATTCAGTAGGAAGGGAGAAAACAGCATAGCCTTAGTTTTCTTAGCATTTAATAACAGTTTTTTCTTGAGGAGTTGGGTCTGGAGAATGTTGAACTCCGATTGTAAGTCTTTGCAGGCTGTTTCAGGTGAGGGGCGACTAAGGTAGCTAGGGCCGTGATGGTATTGTGCTGTGCTCTAAAGCCTGATTGCATGGGATTTAGAAGGTTCATAGATTCTACATATGTTTTCAATTGCTTGTTTACAATGTTTTCCAGTAATTTGGACAGCGTAGGTACCATCTGACTTAACTTGCTGCCACCGGTCAGAGAGGCAATCGGCGAACCAGTGAAGGGACAGTGGATCCAGACCTAAGGCCTTGAGGGAGGAGAGGAGCAGTACGTGGTCGACAGTGTAAAAAGCCTTGCTTAGGTCTAGAAACATAGGACTGACAAAATTCTTATTTTCCAGGTCCCGGAGCCAATCGTTGGTGACTTTAGCTAGGGCCGTGATGGTGCTGTGCTGTGCTCTAAAGCCTAATTGCATGGGATTTAGAAGGTTCATAGATTCTACATATGTTTTCAATTGCTTGTTTACAATGTTTTCCAGTAATTTGGGCAGCGTAGGTAGCAATGAAATTGGTCTGTAATTGTTTAGGTCACAAGGGTCCCCGGATTTGTACAGAGGAATGACATGGGCTGTTTTCCATAATGATGGGAGGGTACCGTGGGATAGAGAAAGATTGAAAAGGTGGGTAATAGGTGCGGACAAGACAAGGAAGGTGACTTTTAGAAAATAAGGATCCAGAGAGTCGGTGCCTGCGCTTTTCCTAACGTCTAATTTTAGTAGAAGTTTCTCGACCTCCTTCACAGAGGTACGCTGGAGGAAGAAAACTGAGTTGGGGAGCCAGTTGGGAGTGTAGGGAGTTTGCAAGTGAATTGTCAAAAGCAAGGCCAGCAGTGGCAAAGTGGTTGTTGAAAGCATCTAGGATTTCCATTTTGTGCAGAGGAATAACTGTTGCCTTCTTCCAGTCTTGGGGGACCTTCCCCAGCTTGAATGGTAGGTTGAAAAGATCAGCCAGGGGTGCTGCTAGCTCGTCCCTTAGTTCTCTTAGTAATCTAGGGTGAATTTCATCTGGTCCCATGGTCTTGTTTGTATTGAGCTTCTCTAGTTCCTTTAGGACCCTTTCTTTTGTAAAGGCACCCAAGTGAAACTTCAGTATAATTATCCTGCTGTGTGTAATTAATGATTAGTTACTTTAAAACGGACACTTAAACTTTAAATGGGAATGCACATGGCCTCATCTACAAAAAAGCATACTTTCCCCTCCACTCTTTCTGCAATGTCACTTATGAAGGCATTGAAGAGGACCAGTGCCAGTACTGAGCCCTGCAGCATCCCACTGGTCACTCTCCCTTCATTAGAGCGAGTGCCATTAACCACCACTCTCTGTCGCCCTATCCATTAAGTAGTTCTTCACCCAATTCATCACTTTGGATCCCACCCCTAGGCTACTCAATTGGCTTTGCTAAAGTCCAGATAGGCCATGTCCACTGCCCTTCCCTGATCTATTTCCTAAGAAATCAATCAGATTCGTCTGGCATGACCTCCCCCCCTATAAATCAATGCTGCCCTTGGTTGGTCTTGTAGCCCATTAGATTCAAGACACTCTTATCAACATTTCCTTTATCAGGGTTTCCATTAATTTCCCCACCACTGATGTGAGACTGACCAGCCTATAGTTGCTAGCCTTCCCCCTTCTGCTGCTCTTATGGAGCAGGACCATGTCTGCTCTCCTCCAGTCCTTCCTCTGGAAACACATTTGTTTCATGCGAGCTGTTGAATAACGCCATCAGTGAGGCAGCTAGCAGCTCCTTTAGTGTATCCCATCTGGTTTATTAGAAAAATGACGGTTCAGCTCCAGTATAGTTCCACTGTTTATTTTTTCTTCCACCACATAAATCAATGTTTTGTGGCATAGCCACTTCTTCAGGAATGGAGGTTTCTTCAAAGTTTACTTTAGAAACACTCTGGAAACAATTTTCCAAATTCCACTTATAAGATAAACCAGCTTTCAAGACCTCCTGGGCATCTATGCAATAATAGCTGCTGCCACAAAGTTTGCTGCAATGAATTGCTTGAATGCCCTCCCAGGACCATGCAACTTCCCCCGTTCATTCTCATAGCCTTGGACACTTTCCAAAGCTGCAAGTCCCTTCAGGACTCTTTCTTCTGAAAATGAACTTGTGCCCACTTCCTCCCCTTTGTTCCTGCTGCTCTCTGGTAGCCCACCACCCACCCATCCTCCACTGTGAAGACTGAGCAGAAGTACCTGTTCAGAATGTCTGCTTTTTCTTGATTCTCATCTTCACAGTCTCCTCTGCCAGCCTCCTTATCCTCATTATCCCTCCCCTTGCTTTCTACTTTTCACTTATTTACCTGAAGACAGTCTTATCCCCATTAGCTACTCCTTTGGCTATTTTTCCTCTGTCTGCACCTTTGCTCTCCTCACTGCCTTTCCTGATTCGCTCTGTTTTTTTTTTCTTTGTATATTTCCCAGTCTTCCTCCCGCTGTGTTTTGTTACACCTCCTGAATGCCACCCTTTTTCCCTCCTTGGCCACTTCTCTAGAGAACCATAATGGTCTCTTTTTCCTTGTACTTTTACTCTCTTCCTTCTCACTGAGGCTGGTTGCTTAAATTATGCCCTCCCTTATTTTTCCCCACTGTACCTCTACCCCTCCCTGGCAATACCTCCCTGCAAGGCAGTTTCTGGGCAGTCTCCCATTTCTTTAAAATTCAGCCTCTTAAAGTCCCGGACCTTCATCCTCATATGGTTTTCCTCTGTTCCTGTCTTAATGTTAATCCACACTGTATAGTGATCTCTGGTACCCAGGGGGCTGCCCACTGTGACATCTGCAATGCTATCACTGTTTGCAGGCACCAGGTCAAGCACTGCCCCATCCCCAGTGGGTTCCTTGACTAGCTGTCTGAGAAAAGCCCCCTATAAGGATGGCCCTGCTCCTTGCTGAAGCTGCAGATTGAAGGCTCTAATCCACATCTGGCAGACTGAGGCCCCATTCAGCAGCACCTCTTAATTACTCACTATCCTGATGATGGCTTCACCAAGTGCCTTACCCAGCTCCTCTCCATGTGCTGGAGGTCTGTGTACCACCCTGAATGGACAGCAGCCCAGTACCTGTATCTAAGTAAGCAATAAGACACAGAAGGGTGTGTGTTAGACACTTTAACACACGGCTAGGAGGCGTAATGAGGCACGAGGCCAACGGCCGAGTGTCTCTAGCCTCCTAGCCGTGTGTTAAAGTGTCTAACACACACCCTTCTGTGGCTTATTGCACTTATGAAATGGCTTGTCAATTAGTGGCATGAAATTAAAAAAAATACAGATTGGTTTCTTTTGCATAAAATTTAATTTATTCTATCAGATAACACTGCGCTGTGAAAAATAGTTCCATTTGCTTACATTAAATGAATTCAACAGTACATTTTATTCATTTCAATGTGTTATTACATTCAGCACAAAGTAGAAACACACCGACTAGCAAGCAAGTTAAGTATCAGAATAGTGTAATGACGTCCACTAGCAACCAAATTAATTAATATAAAATACTGTTAATTACGTGCAACAGGGCTAAAAACTACAACAACACTGTCAAAGTTGCAACACAGAGTAACGTTTTTATCATAACATTTTAAAAGTTTCATTTAGTTTTTTGTTTTTTTTTTTACCGTTTTTTTTTCGGATTCATTTGCCAAAGTAGACAGGGCCATTGAAAGTTAGCTGGCAATGCTGCATGTTGATTCTATCCAGCTGCACGCTTGGACTGCCTTCTGCTGCTGCGAGACTGCTCAGATTTGATTCTCTTACAATTGGATATTGCTTCCCATATTCAATGCTGGTGGGAGGGTTTTCCGGTTCTGCAGATTGCGCTGTTGGTGGGCATTGATGTTCAGGAAATTACCTAATTTCCTGTT
Source organism: Neoceratodus forsteri (assembly GCA_016271365.2). Classification (NCBI taxonomy): domain Eukaryota; kingdom Metazoa; phylum Chordata; order Ceratodontiformes; family Ceratodontidae; genus Neoceratodus; species Neoceratodus forsteri. The sequence continues at coordinate 473,693,974 of CM057451.1, forward strand.
TTCTGCATCGGAGAGCACACTTGGTTTTTGGAGCCAGGGACAAAATTTACTCTTCTTTGATATGGGCTGAACTTTTCTTTCGGTGCCAGGATATCGGACCACTTCTTTCTTTCTGCTGTAGGTCTCCAGTAACTGTGTAGACTTGATTCATTTGGTGGCCTGTGATTGTCATTATTTCGAGTCTCCAAACCAGCATTTGAGAGGAGCTGGACTGCAGTGACACGGAGGCAATGATTGGTATACGGCGGCTGAGGGATGCTTCTTTACTGAGTCGGGGCATCATGGTGGCGAGGTAATTAACTCCATTGGCTCTGAACTGTACCATGTTTTTGCTCACTTAACTTTTCTTGTGATAGTCTGCAAGGGTGCATGTATAGAGCCTTGGGTTCAGAAGGGAGCTTTGAGATGTATAGTTTGAAGCTGTGAACAGGGCACAGGGGATTGCCAGGCTGTGAGTACATGTATCCCCTGTGTCCCTGTTTGTCACTCTCTAGCGGGTTCCATGGTTTTGTGTGTTCGTTGAAATTCAGCATTATGTATTCTTGGCGTTTCGTCATTTAGCAGGGTGAAGTGTTCAGGCTTTAGTTGTCGGAGTCCTTCTCTACCGCGCCTTGCCATGTAATTTGAATGTCAGTCCACACTTTTCGGACTAAGCCAGGAGTTAAGGGGAAAGTGCTGGGAGTTTCTTAATTTGAATAAATCAGCATCTGTGAGGGGTTCGTGGTGCTGTGAAGTGTCTTTTGTGCCGCCTGTAATTTTCATTTTGCTGTAAACATGGCGTTACTAGTTTTAAAGTCACTGTCAGTTATGATGTTCATCAGTACAACCAGCGGAACCCAGGTGCCTATTCAGCGCGGCACGTAGACCACAAAAGCTGGATATTGAATACTCTTGGCCAGCGGTGGTTCTTGCCTCTGCATAAAACTTTCTGAATATGCTGTTTAACTCAGTTTTAGATGCTGTTTTCCACTTTATTTCAGTATTTGTTGCCACTGACCACTCGCCTATTACTTTAAGTGCCCAAGCAGTAGCTCTTAATGTATTTTTTTCATTTTTTTGAAGCTCTAGGCTGTCTAATTGATCGTTGCTTAACGTTTCAAAACATTTACTCACAGTCTCCTCGCTAGTCGGCAGTTGGCAGCACTGGATGTCTTGTTTTACTATTTCTGGCTCTATTGGCTCGTGCTGAGGATCGAGGAACAGAAGTAGGTCTTCCTCAGTAAAACTGATTTCAAAATTTGTCTCAGACATGCTGGCCAGTAATTTTATTATTTCTGACTATTCTGACTATTTACTGATGGCATTAAACAAGATGGCTGACTTTACTTTTGTTAACGTTCTATTTTGGCATTCTACTGGGATCAGTGACCAGCTGGCATGACCTGATCTAGCTTGTGTGTGTTAGAAACTTTAACACACACCTGACATCCAATGAGATGTCTTGAAATTGACAAGCCATTTCATAATATAGATTATAGGTAGAAGATATAGGTAGAAGACTTGGTTTGCTGGCCAAGGCACCTAGCTTCACCTGAGCTCTTTCCTTCTAAGACTGCTTGAAAGGCAGAGTAGAGAAACTTACCAGAGCAAGGGAAAAGGATTAAGACTTATTTTGGCTAAGCAGATTTACTATGTGGTGTTTTTATTTTTTACTCACATTTTTACTCACAGGGATTGCTACTGTTTGTTGCTAACATTTCATTGTTTTATTTTTCTCTGTAGCAAAGTGTTTCTTACAGCGTATATCTTCTCTGAAATTATTACAGGTGGTGCTTTACAGGTTTTACAGTTTTATCTAACATTAGGATAAGCTTTCAGGGTTACTGCATTTGTTGTTGACTGATTGTTTCTGCTCTTACCTCCTTGTCTTTCATCCGTGGTTCTTCTTTTTCAGCAGGGGAAGGGCCCAGCTACCAACCTCCATCCCCAACCACCCCATACTACACTCCTTTTATAGGGTACCACAGTTGTGACATTTCCTGTGGCAGAGCAGGAAGGGGTGGATCAGTGGGGCCTCCACAAGGTGAGCTCATTTACAGGGGCACTAGTAATTTAACTTGTTACAACAAGTTAAACAAAACACAATCAAACCATTACTTGGATTTTTTTTTCCTTTTTTTTCCTTCTAATTACTCTGACTAGGTTATAAGCCCAGCAACTTATCTGGAATGGTATCATTAACTGCAGGTACTGTGGAACAATTTTCAGAAGGACAATCTTACGGGATTTAGGACACTGTCCTACATGCTGGGCCTTTGGAGATCTTAGGGCTCAGCTCCGGGCAGCATGGGCAGAGATTGCACGCCTCAAATTTCATATTCAAGAGAAATACATTATAAGAACCACCCGCCATTTCTCCAGCATCCAACAGAAAAACCTCGACCGCAGAGGTAGTTGGTCCAGGAGGTTGGCAGGTGGTTAGGAGAACAAATCGGGTGCCCATCATCTGCTCTCCAACATATTACCTCCAAAACCATATAAACACTATAACAGGTATCTGCCTCTATCTCTGAAATCAAACAAAGAGGCAGAAGACACTGCAGAGCAGGACACTGCAGCACAGGAGCTAGCACAACAAAACTCACCCAAATCAGGAACAAAACAAAAAGCAAAAGGAAATCCAAAAACTTTGATCATAGGAGACTCCATGATTCAGGAGTTGATACCCATCTCCAGCCAGGGTAATGGTCAGATGTCTCCCAGGTACATCAGCATGGAGACACTGACCGCATTACTTAAATTGTTCCAAAGCAGGAGAAAACATTGATGTCCTAGTACACGTAGACTAATGATCTCACCAGCCAGTCAGTTGTGGAGACCAAGAACACCTGACCAGGCTGGGTGACAAACTGTCATCTATTTCATCCAGCATTTCCTTCTCTGAGATCCTGCCAGTCTGGGAGGGGCAGATGGAGGAAGGTCAGAGAAGGGGAGATAGGGAGCTAAACACGTGGCTCAAGGGCTGGTGCCAGGAAAAAGGACACAGATTTGAGGAACTGCCAACAGTTCTGGAGCGAAAGTTCTTTAAATTTGATGGACTGCATCTGACTAAGGAGGAGTCAGTGCATTGGGGCAGAAGTTTGACGTCTTTGCAGAATATTTAAACTAGCAAATGGGAAGGTGCACTGTCGTCAATGGGAAGAACACCCCTCCCCCCTCAGCTAGTGGTCAAACAGGGATTCAGCATGTTTGCAGTTCATTTGCATCACCAGGTAAGAAAAAAGGTTTGTCTCCCCATATGACACACAGGGTAATGCCAAACCTCACCCAACAACTAACACACCAAAATCTGGCCAATGGAAAATCATGTACACAAATGCTCACAGCCTGGGAAATAAGATCCCAGACCTGCAGGCAATAATGTCAGAGGCTAAACTGGACATAGTAGCAATTAGTGAGACGTGGTTTACCAGTAACCACACTTGGGAGACTTCAGTACCTGGCTATGTATTGTCCAGAAGAGACCGAGGTGCAAAAAGGGGGAGGTGGCCCTGTATGTCAATGAAAATATCAAAGCTACAGAAATTCAGAATACACATAAGGAGCCAGAAGAACTGTGGGTCACCCTGGAAACAGGAAATGGGACAGCCATAAGAACTGGGGTTGTCTACAGGCCCCCAGACCAGGGGAGGACATAGACAATTACTGTTAGAAGATATACAAAACATGACAGCTAAAGGGAGGTTCTGATAATGGGAGACTTCAACATGCCGGATACAGATTGGTCAGTACCAGCAGGAACATCTGCCAGAACTAGACATAGTGGATTCCCTGCAGGGGAGGACTCAAACAACTGGTACAGCAACCCACAAGAGACAGGGCTATCCTGGATCTAGTACTGACTAACAAGGAAGGGATCACAGATCTCCAGGTAGAAGGTCACCTGGGGGTCAGTGACCATCACATGGTATGGTTCAATTTGGCTACTACATCTAAATCATCCCATTTCAAGGCAAAAGTATGGGACTTCAGAGGAGCTGACTTTGATAAGATGGCCAACAGAGTTAAGCTAGCCCTGGCAAAAAGAAACACAGGTGAGGAGGTACAGGCAAAGTGGGCAAGCATTAAGGATGTAATACTTGAAGCAACATCCCATTGTGTTATACAGAAAGGGAAGTGCAAAAGGTCAGAGCCAAAAGGCTGGCCTTCAGGAAATATAAGGGAACACAGCGGGATGAAGATAGGGAGGCATACCAAACTGCCCTAAGGGAAGCAGGGAAGGCAGTAAGGCAGGCAAAGTCCCAAACTGAGGAAACACTAGCACGAACAGAAAAAGAAGGTGACAAGACTTTCTATAGATACATTAGTGAAGGAGAAAGTCCAGAGGGGTACTGCTAAGCTTAATGGAGAAAAGGGAGCATGTGAGGAGGAGGACCCTGTAAAGGCATCTATCCTAAATAGATACTTTTGCTCAGTATTTACTGAAGAAAGGTAGTGAGGGCCCACAGCTCAGCATCATGGACACAGGGGGAGGGAGGTGAGCACTACCCTTCACAAAAGAAAGGGTCCTACAAGAGCTTGCTAAGCTCAGGGTGGATAAGGCAATGGGACCTGATGGCATACATCCCAGGGTACTTAAGGAGCTAAAGGTGGAACTAGCACAGCCATTAGCAGAACTGTTTAGTGAGTCTCTGAGCACAGGAGAGGTCCCAGAAGACTGGAGAAGCTCATGTGGATCCGGCCCACAAGAGTGGGTAGCAGGAGGAGGCAGGGAACTACAGACCAGTCAGTCTTACCTCAGTAGTGGGCAAGATTATGGAGGCACTCCTTAAGGAAAGGATAGTGCAACACCTGGAATCCATAGGGGCACAGGATCCAAGACAGCATGGGTTTACAAGGAAGGTCCTGTCAAACTAATCTCATAGATTTCTTTGATCTGGGTAACCAAGTGGTGGACCAAGGGGGAGCAGTTGATGTTGCCTACCTTGACTTCAGCAAAGCTTTTGACACTGTTCCACATAGAAGATTGATAAATAAGCTGGGTAGGCTCAGGGTGGGTCAGAAGTTGGTCAACTGGGTGGCAAACTGGTTGACGGGCAGAAAACAGAGAGTGGTGGTAAATGGTATACAGTCAGAAGAGATGCAAGTCACAAGTGGGGTACCTCAGGGATCAGTTCTGGGGCCAGTCCTCTTCAACATCTTCATTAGTGACCTTGCAGATGGACTAGAGGGTAAGGCTTGTCTGTTTGCAGATGACACCAAGATCTGCAACAGAGTAGATGATCCAGATGGGGTGGGCAGAATGAGAAGAGATCTGGAAAAACTAGCAAAATGGTCAGAAGAGTGGCAACTGGGTTTAATGCAAAGAAGTGCAAATCATGCACATAGGAAGAGAAACCCTGAAGCCACCTATAGACTGGGAGGGGAGTTGCTAGCAGTCACAAAGGAAGAAAGAGACTTGGGCATCATCATCACTGATGACCTGAAATCATCCAAGCAGACCTCTAAAGCAGTAGGTAAGGCTAGTGGGGTGTTAGGGTATATTAGTAGTGGTATCACAAGTCGTAAGAGGGAGGTAATAATCCCTCTTTACAAGACACTGGTTAGGCCTCATCTGGAGTACTGCGTGCAGTATTGGAGGCCACACCTTCACAAGGACATTAACCAAATTGAGGCAGTCCAGAGAAGGGCAACCAAATGGTGCAGGGACTGCATCAGAAGACATATGAGGACAGATTAACAGAGCTCAATATGTATACCCTTGGCAAAGGAGGAGAGAGGTGATATGATCGAGGCATTCAAACACCTTAAGGGCATTAACAAAGTGAAAGAGTCTAACATGTTTAAATATAAGAAAATAGCAGGACAAGAGGACACAGCATGAGATTAGAGGGGCGATTAAGGGGAATGTGAGGAAATTCTTTTTCACAGAAAGGGTGGTGGATGCATGGAATGGCTTACCACAAGAAGTGGTGGCTATGAATATAGTGCAGGGCTTCAAACAGGCATGGGATAGGCATAAGGGAGCAATACAAATGACTATGAATAGATAGGCCACTGACAGAGCAAAGGCAGATGGCACATTTATAAGGTAGAAAAAGAAATGGGCAGACTGGATGGGCCTTGCAGTCCTTATCTGCCGTCAACTTCTATGTTTCTATGTTTCTATATGATCCACAGCACCTCCAGCCATTCCTTGTCCTCTGTGTGTCCCTGTACTTACACCTCTCAATTGCTAAGAATTTCACAGTGCTATGATTTTTACACTCAAATTTACCCTTGCTCTGCAAAGGTTTACTGATGTTCCTCATAATGTTAGAGCTATTTCTGGACACACAAACTATTAAAACATTGAAATAAACTGATAGAAACATTCCTTAACACTAAACATATGGGACCCACTAGACATTATTCTTTAGAATAATGCACGTTCTGACCATTTACTGTGAATTTTGAAGGCCAGTGCTATACATTTCAGTGCCGAGAGTTTGAGAGGTATGCCTGTACTTCCGTGGCCTTGATTCCCTCTCTGACATATAGTACAAAACCTCCTCCCTCGTCTATCTCTCCTGAAAAGAGAGTAGCCCAGTATGGCCCTGGCCCAGTATGGTCATGTCCCAGTCATGGCTGTTAGTTCACTATGACTCTGTTAGGACCACCAAATCCCAGCTAGAGTCCACCATCATGACCTCTAGGTCCAAAATTGTATTTCCCAGACTCCTTGCGTTAGTACATATGTCTCTCCATACCTTACATCCTCCCTGCCTCTTTCCCTGATTTCCCCATACTGGCTGTGCTGTTTACTGAAGCTCCCCCTGACTCTCTGTTCCCTTGTTACCTTCTCCATCACCTGTCTCCTTTACTCCTTTCTTCTTTCTTTCACGATTTATAGCCCCCTTGTCCACTTTATTTTCACCAACCCAGTCTTCTTGCACCCCTGCCCTGGGAGAACATACTCCCCTCAGCTCTATCTCCCTACTACTGCATCACCTGGGGGCAATTGTTGTCTCCCTAGGTTTTACAGCCTCCCCACCAGCTAGTTTCAATGCTCATCTAAGTAGTATTAAACCTCCCACTAAGGACTGTGGTCTTCCCGTGGAAAGATGCAAGCCATCTCTCCCACAGAGTTCTGTATTCTCCCAGGATGGTTCCCAGTCTCCAATGCAGCTGAAGTCCTCCTCCATGCACCATGCCTTCAAATAATTGTTAAAAGCCCTGGTGTGGAGTGCCCTTTCCTCTCCCTGGCCACACACAGGTAACACTTTGGCAAACACCACCATGTGTGCTGCCTGCTTAAGACTCCTCCCCAGCTCCCTGAAATTTACCTGCACTACCCCTACCCTGTCCATTGCCAGATCATTTGACCTCAGGTGAACAATGGCACCTAGCTCCCTCCCATCTCCTACTACACTAGCTCCCTGATGAGGCATACAGTAATGTTATGTATATATGGATTATTATTGTTAAAAAAAAGGGTCCTCCTTGAAAACGAGCTTGCTCAATGGATTTATCCCTTCACAATAAACTTGAACTTGATGTTGTAATCCTGTATCAATGAAATCACAATAAGTTGCCATTAAGGACTGGAACACTAGCTCTGTACCAGATCAGGACCCCTGAACTGGACTGCCTCAACTCCTGCATTTGTCTCTCTAATTTCACCCAGTCCATTCCATTGACTAGGCTTGGATCTGCCAGAGACTTAGTTCTGACCAGGTCCAGATACTGCAAATGATTTTGGAACTTTACTTATGTTAAAAATGAGACAATTTATGGTAAACAAAACATGAAATAACATAATGATGAAACTTATTAAGGAGGAGAAGGAGCTATCAGTTTCTACCATTTGACCTGGTTTGGATCCGCCACTGACCTAGTATTGGCTCGTACATATTTTTGTGGCATATCCGAACGAGTCAGTCAGGGCAAATCACAACCATCTGGAAAAAAATCACAGTCAGAATCAGAACCATGTCCAACAGCCAGCCCGTCAATGCAGTGGTAGCTCTACCACTCATGACACTAGCAGACCACATTTGTGAGTGAGCGTGGGTAACGGAGGGCTGGCTTGGGGAGGAAGGACTGAGCTTTCACAAGATTGCTCTCCTTCCTCGTCGGAGAGGGGAATGCTGCTACTGCTGTACTACTGCCATCTGGTGGCAACAGGTAGAAGCACACCTGGCAGTACCAGAAAGGGGGAGAAGTAACTACCGGTTGCAGCATGTATGCATGCCAATACATGTGTGCTTGTGGCACTGCATACCAGCATGTCAAAACCCTGGGGAGAAAAAAATGGAGATGAAAGGAATATCCTGGTCTGCTCTACATCAGGACCACCTGCAGGCTCTCACACAACCAACACAGATGTCCACCCACCTGTACTGACCCTGACTAAGTGGTGGATAAGACGTCCATGAGAAAGTCAGTGATAGGGCTAGGTGTGCCATCAAAATGGAACCGGAGCAAGAAACAGCTATATTAACAAAAAAAAAGAAGCATGCCCCCATCTCTGTTTCTGATGGACATGACTGTGACTTCACAGATACAGCATTATGATGTCACTGCTTGGTTCAGCCATGGGAGATGGCGGGATGTGAAGAAGAAAACTCTTGTTTTAATATATATTAATTATTAGGATTAATGTAAGAGGAAATCCAAAACAAATCTGTGATTTGAACCTAGATCTCCTAACAGTGTCAGCCCTCTCACCATTAGACCACACAACCACCACTGCCAAACAATACATTTTTACATTGTAAACACACACACACACTTATTTATTTGTCTAATTCACCAGTTCTTGTAACATAGTTTCACTTCACTTAGTAGTGTCTAAATTCTAAAGCATGGTTTCCTTTGGCTTTTTATTGTTCCTGCCTTTTTCCCACTCTCACAGTTGTCATGACAACACTTAATCTGATCTCCATTATGTGCTAACACTAGATACTTTCACACTACATGGTTGTGTTAGAGTTGCAGAGGGAAGGGGACTGATCCTGGAAACCAACTGTGTGTTCTGTTTCTTCATGCTATATCACCTTTAGAACGTTCTGAGTCTCAGAACCGCAGACAAGTGTAAATTTGATCTGGGCTGCTGATGCTTCTGACTGTTAATTGATGTCTTGGTGGGGTGGCAGTGGGATGACAAAGGGGAGGGGGGTGGGGCAGCTGCAAACTAGGGGTGTTGGCTGCACACTCGAGCAGACTTAGATAGACCGGGTGGTCTGTTTCTGCTGGCGCATTAGTATGTTCGTATGTCTTGTGGGATTTCAATTCACAGGGAACACAGGACATTTCACAGTCCCACTGCTAGGAGTGGTCCACCTCACAGTTCATCTGTATGATCAGCAGCATTTGAAGGAAAAGGTTATTTGTGCTGCGCGAGAAACCTTACAAAGTGGCTGAGAGTAAGATTGTAACTAGGAATGATGACACTAGGTGTAATGTCGTTCCAAAATAGAGTAATGTTCTCTCTGCTGCCACCCAGTGGGCTTTCTAGTGCAGAATACCTTGTGTTCTAATCTCACATAGCAAGAAATGTTTCTAGGGGTGTCACAATAGAAACATTTTTACAGTATTATAATACTGAAAAATTTGACAGTTATATTATTGTGATATTATGGTGTCTGGTTTGTGCTGTGTGGAAGGGACACTCTGCAATTTTATGTAACCCCTTCCTTGGGAGGGGTCTTACCTGGACTGCATCTGTAGGAGAGTTCCCTGGAACTGCTGCTCTTGCTGCAAGCTACCTCCTGCTCAACCGAATGTGTGGTGGTGGTGGTAGAGAGAGCGTGGCAGCACTGATAATTTCTGTGCCTCCTGCACTCTTTGCTGTGTTAGCTAGCCACATTTCTTCAACCCTGTTCCCCCGATCCTAGCAGCCGGGACAGGAAGAGAGAGAGAGGGACATCACTCTTTTCTTTGCCACCTTATGTGTCATGCTTGCCACTCTTGACAATGGCACCCAAGCTGGAGCACTTGCTACAGGGCTCCTCCTCATCACTAGCAGCTTCACCAACCTGCCAGTACACTGATCACAAACACTGCTGCACCCACAACCACTGTGGAGCGACCAGACATAGATTAGGAGGGCTTTTGCAAAGCCCCTGGGGCCAGCACACTTAAGGAGTAAGAAAAATAAAATAAAGGACTTTGGAGCACAAGCCTCCATCTGGACATGGGCATTGCTATCTTTGCACCCTTTGACACCAGTCATGCAATATATCAGAGAGGTAAGAAGCCCAGGACAGAACAGAGTGGATTATGGGGGTTCTTTGTCTTTTAGCTTGTTTTTTGGTTTTATTGGGTTCACCACAACATAACCCAGATAGACCGTCTTAGGGTAGCTGGTTCATTTCACTGGGGTGTCATACAGATGAGGCACACTGATGGGTCCTGGTAGGATGAAACACATGCTTGTGTCTTTCTGTTGGCACCCTTTGCAAACTGTGTGAGAAACCTTTCGGCACCATGCATTTCTGCTTAAAGTTGAAACAGCATAATATTCTGTGGCGATTTGCATATACACCCCACGGTGCTTTGCATCATGGGGGTATGTGTGATTTTGCATTTCTCTGAAACTTGGCTTCCCGGCCAGTGCCCTTTGGGGTAACCATTGCCTCAGTGCTTGTGCACTGAGGTTCTTTGTCTTTTAACATGTTTTTTTGCTTTTATTGGGTTCACCACAACATAACCCAGAAAGACCATCTTAGGGTAGCTGGTTCATTTCACTGGGGTATCATACAGACAAAACACACTGATGAGTCATGGTAGGACAAAACACGTGTCTGTGTCTTTCTGTTGGCACTCTTTGCAAACTGTGTGAGAGGCCTTTCGGCACCATGCATTTCTGCTTAAAGTTGAACCAGCATAATATTCTGTGGTGATTTGCATATACAACCCATGATGCTTTGCATTATGGCGGTATGTGTGATTTTGTATTTCTATGGGGGCTACTGATGTCAGAGGCTCTCCCTTATTGACTGACAGGCTCAGGGAGCAATCAAAAAGACAGAGGGACTGATGGACAGCTTGCATGACAAATGAGACTCTGAAGTTGGAAAGAGAAGTTTCTGCACTCACAAGGAGCTTGTGGCAGTCTGCGAGGGACATTGAGGTGCTCCAATCTACTGCTTGTGGAAACCAGCTAGGAGCCTAGCCATGCCAAAAATCCTGTGAGCCTTCACCAGGGTTCATCCTGCAAGATTTTTATTTATTTTACAAATGTTGGACAGGAAAGACACACTAAGCCAAGGCTTGTTTCCAGATGCATCCTGGGAGCACACAGAAGTTAACTGACTTGATCATGGTAACACAGTATACAAGTTGTGGCTGTGGGATTCAAACCCAGTTCTCTAAGTTTGCAGCTCAGTGTTTTTAACCATTATGCTATACTGCCTCCCAAATCACTGTGAGCCTTATCCTGGGTTTATACTGTTCAGAGACTGTGCCATGGAAATAAACCTGTTTAGTGAAAGTTGTGAAATTGTGTCACAAGGGCACCTGTTGAAAGAAACCACTGAGAGTCTGTGTCTGAGGGGCATTGCTCCAGACCAAAGCTGCTGAGCTGCACAAATCAGTGGGACAGACCTGCACCTCCCTACCCAGATTCCTTTGGAGCCAGGTAAGGGGCCTAGTAGCCCTTATCCAATTGGGTGGATCGGGGAACAGGGAGCCATGGGGCATGTGACAAGAGTACATGAGTACTCTCAATCTGAAGGGGAGGTGTAGGTGACGCTTCTGGGTCTAGGCTCCTTGGGAATGGGAAAGCCACTGTGCACTGCTCCTGTGACTGAGAACTGAGCCAGAAGGGCTGTGTTCTGCGAGATGTGAGCCAAAGGGGCTAAGTTGCTGTGAGTCATCTAGAGCCAGTGCAAAATATTTTCACCTCCAGCCTGCTGGGGTCTTGTCCTGATTGCTGCCTGCTGCTGTGTGCTGGTTCCTGCATGAACTGATCTTCTGCATCCATGGGTCACATGAACTTGCATTGTTGGCTGAGGTTTTGTGTTATTCTGGATTGCAGTAACTTTCATTTGGGATTACAAAGCTGGGTTTCAAAACTTTTGGATTTCAAGTTCTTTAAATTGTGCTCACACATTATGGCCTGTCAGGAGCTTAAATTGCAAACTTGCTAAATTTCATCAAGTGCACCACTGAACAAAATAGGCAGTGTAGCTACCAGGCCTGCACCGGGACTTTAGTGTAATTCCTGGGTACCGAGAGTCATTGTTTTTTGTGTCATATTTGAAAAGATAGTTTTGGTACTGGTGGTAGCCGAAGAGTATATCGTACCCTGTGTAGTGCAATTCATCCTTTTTGCCCTTTGACTGGGCCGGTGCTTCACAGACCACGTGGGATCTGAGAGGGTGGTAGTGGCTCAGAGTACAGTGGCTCCCAGAGGGTATTGCTACAGGGTGGGAGTACTTAAGGTGACTTGCAACTGTCTAACGCCATCTTTCCCTGCAGCTTCCAGGCCTGTGTTCCTAAATAAAACCACTGTTAATTTGCTGAATTTCACCTTTGCGTTTGTGCCCACTTTGTGTAACCTGATTGCCTATTGGTGAAGATAAAAATTGTCTGATTGGTCCCCGGGGAGGTCCATTCCAGTGTAGGGAGGGTGGGGGAGTGGCCCTGTACATCAAAGATGGTATAAAGGCTACAGAAGTTCAGGGAGGACAGGTGGAGGCCGAGTAATGTGGGTCACCCTGAAGCCAGGGAATGGAACAGCAATACGCACAGGGGTGATCTACAGACCACCGGCACAGATGGAGGAAGTAGACAGGGAAATAGTGGAGAACATACACTACATGGCAGCTAAAGGCGAAATCCTGCTACTGGGGGATTACAATATGCTGGATGTAGATTTGGCCACCCAGGTGGCTGCTTTCGCCAGGAGCACAACCATCCTAGAATCCCTGCAGGGGGTTGGACTCAGGCAGCTAGTGCATGAGCCAACCAGGGACAAGTCAATTCTGGACCTGGTATGGACCAATGGGAACAGAGTCAAAGAAATACAGATGGAAGGGCAGCTGGGGTCCAGTGACCACCACATGATGTGGTTCAGCATGTAGACATTTTTTATTTAATTATTTATTGAAATGTTTCTCCAGGAAAGCACACTGAGCAACAAGTCGCTCATCTCCCGGTGCTACCTGGGGGGAGGGGTACAATAGGAATGAGACATTAAACATTCAAGTTACAAGATCGACATTAACATACAGTTGTAAGGCAGGTGCTACAAACAGTGTTACAACAGTGTTGCATATAATATGTAGAAGGAGTGGACAATAATAAGTGCTAGGTTAATAAGTAAACAAGTGCTTGTGAAAGAAAAGAAAAGTGGGAAGGAGGGAGGGGTGAGATGGGGAGGAAGAGTCGTGTCTCTGGAGACCCCTCAGGATGTGAGAAACCCTGCAAGGAGACTGGGGGGACCAGAGAGAAGGTGATAAGGCAGTGTCCCAGAGAGACCCCTTTAGGATGGTGGGGGAAGGGAGTAGATGAGAGATACAAGCCCCTTGGGGAGTAGGAGAGGGACCCATGGAGAGCATTCAGGGTCCTTTACATTCTGCGTGAGATCAAGGGAGGACAGTAAGGGGGAACAATTTGGGGGAAGGGTGGAGGGTAGAAATTTGGGGGTTGGATGTACACAGGGTAAAATGAAGGTGACGGTAGAGGGGTAGGGTTTGTCCAGGGCTTAGAGGAGGGAGTTAGGGAGGGACATGGCAGGAGCAGCTAGGTGCAAGGTAATTATTGAGGGCAGAGCTGATGGAGTAGGTGAAGGATGAGTGCAGAATTTGACGGGGAAGGGAATTCCACATTTTTGGCAGGCAGTGAGAGCAACCAGTTGGCTGATTTGGGTGGATCTGCCGGGGACAACCAGGGTACGGGAGTCGGTTGATCTAAGGGAATGGGAGGGTTGGGGTGTTATAAAGGAGGAGGTGAGGTAGGAAGGGAGCCTCATGGACTCAATTAAGCCACACAAGGGCAAGAGTATTATATTTCAGGAAGGCGGATTTCACTGAAATGGATAGATGTATACAAGCAGTCCTGGGTAATAGAGGGGGTGGAAGAACAACGGGAGAAACTGAAAGGAGCCATAGTGGAGATAAACCAATGCATTAGGATAGTGGCCAAAGGGAAAAGAAGAAGGAAACCACTATGATTCTCCAAAGAGGTGGCGGACAAAGTCAGAGCTAAAAGGCTGAGTTTCAGGAAATATAAGGGGAGCCAAAGGGAAGAGAACAGGGAGGTGTACCTTGAATGTCTAAGGAAAGCAGGAAAGGCTGTTAGGAGGGTGAACACACAGACAGAAGAGGGTTTAACATGGTCTGTAAATAAAGGGATAAGGTATTTTATAGGTACATCAGTGAAAGAAGAAAAACCGGGGGGGATTGTGAGGCTCAAAGGGGAGAATGGACAGTGTAAGTATAGATATACAGGCAGGAATACTGAAGAAATACAGGTACTTCTGCTCGGTATTCACTAAGAAGGGGGAGGGTCAAGGACTACAGTTGGGCTGCAGAGGCAATGGGGGGAGAAGTGGACACCAGTCCATTCACAGTGGAGAAAGCTCTTGAAGAACTCACAAAGCTGAAGGTGGATAAGGCCATGGGGCCAGACGGCATCCACCTGAGGATATTGAAGGAGCTGCGAAGGGAACTAGCAGTGCCTCTGGTGGCCCTGTTCACAGAGACACTGAACACGGATGTCATTCCAGAGGACTGGAGGAGGGCACATGTAGTCCCACTGCACAGAAGCAGCAGTAGGGGGGAGGCGGGAAACTACAGGCCAGTCTGCCTCACCTCAGTGGTGGGAAAGATCATGGAGACACTGCTGAAAGAAAGGATAGTGGCACATATGGAATCCAGAGATGCTCAGGATCTGAGGCAACACAGATTCACAGCAGGAAGGCCATGTCAAACTAATCTAATAGATTTTTTTGATTGGGTGACACAGGGAAATAAATTAGGGAGGGGCGGTAGACATCACATACCTAGATTTCAGCAAAGCCTTCAACACCATCCCACACAGAAGGCTGATTAACAGGGTAGTCTGGGCATGAGAGACAAGACAGTGAACTGGGTTAGGAACTGGATAACAGACAGGAGACAGAGGGCGGTGGTAAATGGAGCACAATCTGAGGAGAGAGGGGTGACTAGTAGAGTACAACAGGGGTTGGGTACTAGGACCAGTCCTGTTCAATGTCTTCATTAGTGATATTGCAGAGGGGCTGGAAGGAAAGGTCTGCCCATTTGCAGATGACACCAAGATCTGCAACAGGGTGGATACTCCAGAAGGGGTGCAGAAAATGAAGAGGGACCTACGAGAAGCTTGAAAGATGGTCAGATATGTGACAACTGAGGTTCAATGCAAAGAAGTGCAAAATAATGCACCTGGGTAGAGGGAACCCTAGGGAGAGCTACAGATTGGGAGGGGAGCTGACTGTCACCAAAGAGGAAAGGGACCTAGGGGTTATCATCTCTGATTACCTTAAGGTATCAAAGCAGTGTACAAAGGCATCAGGGAGGGCCAGTGGCATGCTGGGGTGTATAGACAGGGGTATCACTAGCAAGAGGAGGGAGGTGGTAATGCCATTGTATAAAACATTGGAAAGGCCTCACCTGGAGTACTGTGTGCAGTTCTGGAGGCCACACCTGTGCAAGGATATAGATAAGGTGGAGACTATCCAGAGAAGGGCAACAAAGAAGGTGCAGGGCTTGCACCACAAAACATATGAGGAGAGACTAAGGTACCTCAATATGTACTCACTGGAGGAGAGGAGACAGCGGAGGGACATGATTGAAACTTTCAAATACCTCAACAGCATAAATAAGGTGTAGGTTTGAGACCTTTTCCAATGTAAAAAAAGTACTAGAACAAGGGGGCACAATATGAAATTGGAAGGGGGTAGATTAAGAGGTAATGTGAGGAAGTTTCTTTACACAGAAAGGGTAGTCGACACTTGGAATAGTCTGCCACAGGAGGAAGTGGGGGCAAGCACAGTGGAGGGGTTTAAGCATGCCTGGGACAGGCAATAGGGAAGCTTGAGAGGGGAGGGAGTGATGACAAGTTATTGATCACATAGGGTCAATGGCCACATACAATGTATAGAGCCTACAGGCAGACTGGATGGGCCTAGCAGTCCTTATCTGTTGACAATTTCTATGTTTCTATGAGGTAGGTTGGTACTGCATCCCAGAGGGTAGCACAGTACACGTTTGGTTCAGTTGTTCTCTCTGTGCTATTTCTCATTGTTCTGGGATGACCACACACACGTACAAACACACCACAGTAAAAAGAATGAATCCTGCCCCTCAGTCAGGTGGGCCTTGTACAGTCACCAGGCAATAGTGTGAACCCGGACACAGCGACCTGGGGATCACACTAAATCTTTGGGGGCAGACATGGTAGTAGACTGAGAAGCTGAATTTTTTATACTTTACCATGATATATCATGGTGTATTATGAAAAATGGTTATCATTATATGGGAAAACAAACACAGTAACAGTATCATCAGTGAACATGATCGTAGCTATCATGAAACATGGTTGTCATGACATCCCTAAATGCTACTTCCTGTTCTAGACATTTTTGTCTTCCAGTCCTGTGTTTCTCACTTGTTTGCCCCAGTGTCCCCCCTTCTGCTGATCCCCAGCCCTATCACCCGCCCCCTCCAGGACCTACTCCTTTGCTTGTCCTGGACCCATATAGGGGGTGGGTGCTTGTAGTCAGTAGTGTCGAGCCTGCAGGGGTACCAGCATCATCCTGACTGCCAGGGAGTTTTTCCACTATTTTCTCCCACTTCCTCCACTGGGACACTAGCAAGGACATCCTGGCATTACACACACACACAGATGCACAATTGCACAAATGTCAGGCAGTATTCCCCTTCCTGCGTGATTCACTGCCTTAAGAGAGTGGAAGCACTACCAGGCCATTGTTTGTCTAGCTCTTTGAGAATTGGAGATCTTTTGTAAGACCCACCATGCAGTTATGTTACTGATGTGGTGCTAATATGTATGGGCAGGAGGGAGGGAGACAGTTCCTTTTACTGCAGTCTTACCAACCTGTGGTGTAGTAAACTCCAGGAGTTTCAGCAGCTCAGAGATGGAAGACCGGAAGGATGTGGGCCCTAGTCCATTAATTCTCAGACTTCGTTATAACTTTGTCATAGTGAGCCTCCCCAATGCCATGGAAAAGTTCTTGAACCTCCTCCAAACACTGAAATAATTTGGGACCTCCCCACAGAAAAATAGCATACTTTGCACAGTACCTCAAGAATGTAGTGAAACTCCTTTGAATGGTTGACTCTCATTTTGTTTCCCTGTCTTGTAACACCCCTACCCCCAGACAGCCTTCTTGCTCTGCCATTTTGACTCTCAAACCATTGGTGCCCCTTGTTGCAATACCTTCATGAGTCAGACTGTGTTCTCTGTCTGTTTCCCCTCTATCTGGAATAACCTTCTGATCCACCTCTGCCTCTCCTGCTCACAAGCAACTTCTCAGGGATTCTTTTGGTTCCTCCTGCTCTTGCCCCTAGTACGTCTCTGCTCAGCCCTTGTATTTGGGCTGTTTTGATGCCAGTCTAATTGATAAATTGTTACCTTTCTTTATCTGCTCACTGTTCCTATTTGTTTACGCTGTTATTAACTGTGTATTGCTTGGCTGTTTTCCAGTCACTTTTTGAATTGTATTGTCACTCCCTACTCTTCCCCAGGTACTGTATATCTGAATTTAGCCTTGACTCAGTGTGCCTTTTCTGGTCACAGATTTGTAAATAAAGATTTAAATTCTCCTACTAGTATCGTCTTTCAGTTTGCCTTATCACTTCATGCAAAATATCTAAAAAAAAAAATTTAAATACTTTACTTTTTTAGAGTTGTTTCAGCCTACCCAGGGAGACTGGCCTCACCATCTGAGAAACCCTGTTGTCGTCTTACACCAGGAATTTGGGCTGCTCCCCAGTACCGGCACTGCAGTGCAACATGGGGTGAGGGTGGGGGAGTGCTACATTAGGCGCCGTCCTTCCAATGAGATGTACAACTGAGGTCCTTTCTGCCCATCTATGGTGGCCATCCAAGTGGAAGTTAACATTCTCATGGTACTTAAGGGGATTTTCCCTAATGTCCTGGGTCAACATTCCCCCAGTCAATAAAATAGAATCATGTAATCCACCCCCCTCAGGATGCACCTGGAAATGTGCTGTCCCAGCTCAGCGTGCCTTTCCTGGTCAAAAGTAACAAAATAAATAACTTGGAAAACAGAATAGTCTTGAAGAAAAAGAATGTAAAAATCTGAAACACCATAAACAAGCATTTGTCAATGCCAAATGTTGTCTCGCTGGCATTGGCTTTGGTAGTGGCAGAGGTAGAGATGAATAATAGGAATGGCAGTGAAGTGTTGAAGTGATGCCAACCCCACCCTCACCCTCTAGAGAGCGACAGGCATTGGGATGTTTACAAGCGTGCATACAAACTGCGCAATGCACACTAGGAAAACACTAATTTTATGGACTTTCGTCACCAAATTTTCAACATACGCATTTTAGGACCTCTGCTAATGAACAGTGTCACTAGCATTTTCATAATGTGTCTCAAACACGGATTTCCCACAGCGACCACGCTATTCTGCGCCAGAACTGCGAAAATACATTTCGGCCAGGATGTGAAAAATGACAGCTGTACTGTTCATAAGGAGGTGCAGAACAATGGCAATGTTGAAAATCTGGACTGAAAATATTATAAATTGGCGAACTTACGAGCGTGCGTGCAAACTGCGCAACGCACGCTCGTAACACAGTCATTTTATGGAGTATCGTCACCAAACTTTCAACATAGGCATTTTAGGACCTCTGCTCATGAACAGTGTCACTGTCATTTTGTAATCTGTCCCGAACACTGATTTCCCAGCGACACTGCTATTCTGTGCCAGAAGTGCAAACACATTTTGGCCAGGATGTAAAATGACAGCTGTACTGTTCACAAGGAGGTGTGTAAAATGCCAATGTTAAAAATCTGGCATGAAAATATTGCAAATCGCAAAGTTATGAGCATGCGTAACAACTGCAAGCACACGACAGTCATTTTTTGATTTTTCCACAAATTTGCAACATAGGCTTTTGTAGAGCCCACCTCATGAACACTGGCACTGTCATTTCATTAATCGTCCCAAAAAGGTGATTCCGCAGTAACCGTGAAATCACCTTTAAATGTAATAACACCATGACAGTGACATAATTCATGAGGAGGGGTTCCAAAAACCCCATGTTGGAAAATTTGGTGCCAAAATTCCAAAACATGCCCGAGATATGCATCAAAGTTGAAAAAACCCTATTCATTCCATTATACAGCTTACCGGCATTTCCTCAGTTCGTTTGAAGAGTGCAGCGTGTTCCGGTCCACTGAAGATCGTCGCGCGGACTCGGAGGTAGTATGTGGTGAGGGGGTGGGGAGGCAGGGTGCGCAGTGGTGGGTGCAGGTTGGGGAGGGAAGGGAGACCACCAAGGGACTTTTTTGGTTTACAGGGTTTATTTAAAAAAAGACGTCGCAGGACGGTTTCCATTTTTTCAGGAGGGACTTGGCACGCTGGGGTGGGCTCCCAGTGTGCCACCTCAGTGTTTGTGGGTGGGGGGGTGCTTTAGCCGACGGGGGATTGGGCACACCCATCGGCACATAACAAATGGGGTGGAGAGTGCATGATGCTGAGGGGGATTGGGCACCCCTCTTGGCAATCAACAAAGGGGGGAACATTATGCCAACGGGGAGTGTTCTTCCCCATCGGCATTGTGACAGGCAGCAGCGGCGGCAGTCACTACCGCCATGTTGCCTGCAGGGAGGGAGGCATGTAATGGTCATGCTGCATGAGAGCTTCGCTCTCATTGCAACGGACCATTTCTTTGTTGTGATGGCCACATTAGGCATGCATGAGGTCAGTGCCTCCTGCTGCCTGATTGAGGAATGAGGGACGCACCTTCTGATGCATGCCTTGCATTCACCCAACAGTGACCACACCTCCAAATCTGCTACTACCGCAATATGTTGGCTGCGCAAACACGAGTTAACATAAAAAATGGGATCTATTCATGAGGTGCCAAAGCACCGTGATGAAGGGGCATGCATGGAAGTTGGTGGTCGGAGATTCAAAAGAGATGCGGGATGTTATTTGGGATAGTTTACCTCAGCAGGTGGTTGAAGTCGAATCAGGGATGGGGCTCAAGCATAAATGGGACAAACACAAGAGGATATTGAGGTCTATGGCAAGGGGGGTACATATACAGCCTGGGGGGATACCATGACACCAGCAGGGTTATCAGTTCATTAAATCTGATCTTGTATTAGGTCATGCACAGAGTCAGCCAGGTAATGGACAGACGGGACAGATCACTGGGTCATTATCTGGGACTGGCAGTATAGCCTAGAGGTTAGAGTAGCAAGCTGTGAATGAGCTTGGTATATCCAGCAGACCTGGATTTGATTCCTACAATCTCCACTTGCATACTGTGTGACTCTGAGCAAGTCACTTACCCACACCTGTGCTCCCAGGTCACCCTTGAAAACAGGCACTTGTGCCTAGTGGGCCTTACCCGGTTACCAAAGAATAAAATAAAAAAAAAAAAAATCTGCTGATTTTGTGCTTGCTATATCATTGTATCTTTTGCATGTGCATATGCTTATTGTGTATCACTGCCTAATTCATAATGTCTATTCTATTGCAACCCTCTGTTGACGTTGCTGTAAATTTTGTTACTGTTAGTCTGTAACTCTTCCAGGTCGTGACTGAAAATAGGCATGTGTATGCCTAGAGTATCTTACCTGGTATCAAAAAACAAACAAATAAATAAAATCTAATTGCTTTCTTATGCTGCCTTCTAGTGGCCAGAAGTAGGATAGCACATAGGCAAGGTATTTCAGTGGTCGAAAACTCAATACCTTTCAACTAACTGTCCCTGATTTTCAGAGGTATCCCTGATTTTGGCTCACACTTTTCTGCATTATCCTTTCCAAACTCACCCCATATCATACGAACACACGAAATTTGCCAGCAGATAAAGGCGTAGACGTCTATCAAGTCTGCTCGAATGTGCAGCTAGCACCCCTTATTCTGCAGCTGCCCCTTCCTTCCACCCTTCCCCTTTATTAACCCTCCCCCTTGTCCTGTCCCATCCTCATTTGAAGCAGTCCACTGTTCTACTGCATACCACTTCAGCAGGTAATGCATTCCACCCAGCCACCACCCTCTCTGTAAAAAAGTGTCTCCTCATCTCCTCCTGAACCTTCCTCGCTCCAGTCTCATATCATGGCCCTGGTGTCCCTCCCTCCCTTACTTTGAACAGCCCTCTGTACCTGTCTTGTTTATTCCTTTCATGTATTTAAAGGTTTCAATCATGTCACCCTGTCTCTCCTCCTCCCAGTGAGTACATGTGCAACTCTTCAACCTCCTCTCGTATGATAAGTCCCCAGCCCCTTGATCATCTTTGTCGCCTCGCGCCTGCACCTCTCCAGTAACTTAATGTCCTTCTTCAGATACGGACGCCAGTACTGCATGCAGTACTCCAGGTGTGGTCTAACTAATGACCTATACAGTGGCAGAATCACCTCCTCCCTCCTCGAGGATATACCCCTTGCAATATAACCCAGCATTTTGTTGGCCTTTGCAGCTGCCTTCCTACATTGTGCCGAGTTGTTCATTGACCCTGTAATGAACACACCCAGATCCTTCTCCTCCTCTGTCTGGGCTAGCTGCACTCCTCCTAGCTGGTAACTTCTCCTTGGGTTCTTCATCCCAAAATGCAGCACCTTGCACTTTTTGGCATTAAAACCCAGTTACCAGGTGTCTGACCAGGTTTCAAGCTTTGCCAGATCATCCTGCAACCCCTGCCATCCCCCTAGGTCATCCACCACTGCGCCTACCTTGGTATCATCAGCAAACAGACTGATCTTGCTCTTGATGTCCCATGATATGTCTGCAATGAATATCCCAAACAACACTGGTCCCAACACGAGCCCTGTGGAACACCGCTCGTCACTGCCCTTGGGTGTGAGCCCCCACCACCACCCTCTGTTGCCTTCCTGCAGCCAGTTTCCTACCCATCTCACCAGCTTTGCACCGCCTGTGCCACTAACTCCTTCCCAGCCTTCCATGTGGCACTGAGTCGAATGCCTTACTGAAGTCCAGATACAGGACATCCACTGCATGGCCCCTGTCCAGTTGCCTAGTTACCCAGTCATAGAACTCGACCAGGTTGGTTTGGCAGGATGTGCCACGTATGAAGTCATGCTGTCTGCTGTCCTGTAGTCCTTTGGCCTCTAGGAGGGCCACCAGCCTCTCCTTCAGGATAGTCTCCATTAGCTTACCCACGATGGATGTGAGGCTTACTGGTCTGTAGTTTCCGGTTCATCCTTGGGGCCACTCTTGTGGAGGGGCACCACATGAGCCATCCTCCAGTCCTGAGGTACACCCCGAATGTAGTGAGGCATTAAATAGGTCTGCCAAAGGTCCTGCAAGGACCTCTGCCAGCTCTTTTCAGTACCCTGGGGTGGATGCCATCTGGGCCCTGCGCCTTGTCCACCCTCAGTGCCTTCAAACCTCTCTGAACTCTACTCTCCATGATTTCCCATCTGTTACCACTTCCCTGCTTCTGCCATTTCTCCCACCTTGGGTGTCACCCCTATTCTCTTTTAGTAAATACTGAGCAGAAGTACTCATTTAGCCTGCCTCTATCGCACCCTGCCTCCACCCAACCCCCTCCTCCTTCCTAATCCTTACTATGTGGTCCTTACAGCTCCTTTTCTCCCTGATGTACTTAAAGAAGTCCTTCTCCCTGTTCTTAATGCCTTGTGCCAGCCTGAGTTCCGTAGATGCTTTGGCTCCTCTTACTGCCCTTGTCACCTCCTTTGATTCTGTCAAGTACTCCTCCCTGTCCTCCCCTCCCTGTTTTCTTGTACTTCCTAAAGGCAGCTCTTTTCCTCCTTACCTTTTCAATTACCTCCTTGCTCAACTAGATTGGGTTTCTTTCCAGCCTCTTTGCTCTGGGCTTTGCAGCAGGTTTTGGTTGCCTCCACTATCCCCAGCTTTATGAGCTCCCACCTCTGGTTAGTGTCCATACTGGTTGAATTCTGGCAAGGCACCCTTTTACCACTTCCCCCATCCTCCCAAAGTCGACCCTCCTGAAGTCCAGCACTATTGTGCCAGATTCCACTCCTTCCTTGCCCATATCCAATGTGAGCCATACTGAGTGGTGGTCACTCCCTGACAGTGGTTCCTTCACTGTAAGTTCTCTCACAAAGTCCCCATTTGTCAGCACAAGGTCAAGAGTATTCCCTAACCTGGTTGGTTCACTGACCATTTGCAGCAGAAAGCTGTCCTGGAAGGCATCCAGCAGCACCTGCTCCCTTCTGTTCCTGGTTGTTGGGGTGCTCCAGTCCACTCCTGGCATGTTGAAGTCCCCCACAATCACCACACTACCCTTCTCGCAGGTCCTCCTGATCTGTCCCACTAGTTCCCTGTCTAACTCCTCCGCCTGAGATGGTGGCCTGTACACCACTCCCATTCTAAGAATCCTATTCTGGAATCCTGGATTTGCATCCAAAGTGACCTGCACTACCCTCCTCCCCTTCCTCCCTTACACACTTCAGTCCTTCCTTCACATATAGTGCCACCCCCCCTCCTTTCCCAATCACCCTGTCCCTACGAAATAACCTGTACCCTGGTACAGAAGGTCCCAGTCATCGTATTGGGTGGCCCATGTTTCCGTGATGGCTGCAATGTCCACCTCTCCCTCTGCCATGAGAACCTGTAACTCTGCAGTTTTCCTCCCAAGGCTCCTAGCATTAAGGATAACCACCTTCCACCCTTTTCTCCCCCTCCCATCCTGTCCTCCTTTCCTAGCATCACCAACAGTATTTGCCATTTGTCCTTTGTCACTGTTATGGGGGTAAGTCATATGGTTTCCCAACCTGTGGTCTCTGCATATCTCTTCCCAACTGCCACCCCCACTCCTAGTTTAAATTCCCAACTCTCTATGTACTGCTCCATCCTCTGTTTCAACACTTTCTTTCCTTCCTCACTCAAGTGTAGTCTGTCCTGGCATAGAGACTACTGTCCTCCCAGGTCCTCCCCACCCCCAACAGCCCATATCCTTTAGCACAACACCAGGTTCTTAGCCATCCGTTAAATTCCTCTATTCTCAGCTTTCTTGTTGTGCTTGCCTTTGGCACCAGAAGTATCTCTGAAAAGTTACTGATCTCCGCCCCTCACATAATTGTGCTAGTTCCTCAAACCTCCTCTGACTGTATCTACTGTCTTGTCAGCCAGGTCGTTTGTCCCAAGATGTATAATTAAATAAGGCTTGTCCCTACCCCTTCTAGCATATTTCAAAACAGACTGTCCCACCCTTTCCACTGTCATTCCTGGCATGGCCTCCACCCAAATGCGACTATGCCTCTCCCCCTTGCTACCCCACCTAACTCCTCTTAGTATTGAGTCGCCCAACACTAAGATTCCACCCCTCTTACTCCCTGCTTGCTTCCATTCATCTCCCTCTCTCATTTCCAGCTCCTCTTCTTCCTCCTGCACATTATTTCCCCCTTTCACCCCTGTTGTAATTCTCCCAGCAGAACTTCCCCCTGCTCCAGTTTGGTCCAGGCATTTATCAATTACTCCTCTAATTTCATCATTTCCCTCCTCCACCTTCTTCCTCTCTAGCAGAGCACAACTATTTTCTAAAGGCCCTTCACAAATGCCCGCTCCCTCTCTCTTCATAGTAACCTGTTCTTTCCTTTCCACTCCATGACAATTGACAGCTTGACTACATCTCAGCCGGCCGAGACCTCCCCTTATTTGTGTACCTCTGAACTGTAAGCACCCCGGGCTGAGGCTTTGGGGAGTCTTTATCAGTCAGCTAGCTAGTTAGTTTACAGGGGCTAAGACCTGGGCTGGACTGTTCCAAGTAAAAGCTGCGCCCGGGCTGGTTGGTTAAAGTGGAACCCATTTGAAGTTATCTGGGCCACATCGAGAGACTCCAGGTCTGCATCACCGCCTGGTGAGGTACCCACCACATCAAAGGACATTCTAGGGGACGCCCTAAGGTGGGAAGTATGGTAATTGCATGGGGGGTTTGCGGGTTTAGAAGTGATTAAAGTGGTAGTGTATATACAATTTCCTTTTTCCCCCAAACAAATCTCACTATTGTTTGAATGTTAATTCTTGTGCCCGTGACTTTGTGGTCCCTAGTTACTGTGTGTGTGTGGGGGATTGTATTGTGTGGGGAAAGTGTGCTGGGGAAGACATTGTTATTTCCTGGGGGGTGGTAACCTGCAAATTGACTACAGGCATTCTCTGCCACAGCCCCAGGTGGAGGTACTGCGCAACCCTATTGTCCAGTTACAGAACCCAGGCCAGGCCCCTCAGAGGTGTGTACTGGGTGGACCCAAGGGCCCCAGAGCAGTCAAGGTGAGTCAAAGAGCTGTGACTATTGGATGCACCACTGGGATTACTGCCCCCTAGTGACCAAATCTGAAAGTGCAGTTTTTGAAAATGAAGTTTTTTGATACCCCCCAGAGAAGCAAGTATTGCAAAGTTAACATGGAGTCATAAGAGTTGATTCACTAGTGTTGAGGGGAGCGTTTGCCCCCGAGAGAAGGCCTTTTTGGTGAAGGGGATCACAGAGGAAACAACCCGAGATGCTATTATCACTGCTTTAGAGACTATACCTGATATTGAGAGCCTAAAGGTACCAGCCCACAGAAGGAGTATCTTAAAGTGAATGAGTCTTTCGAAAACAGATGGACCCTAGAGCGCGAGGCTGCTTTCCATGAGATTTTCAAGCGGCTATGTGAAGCGCCTATGCTCGCCTTTGCCAGCCCCCACAAGCCACACACCCTCCACACTGATGCCAACTGAAACAGTTGAGAGCCATGCTCTATTAGGAGCATCAGGAAGGATTATGGCTGCTGGCGTTCGCAAGTTGTAGCCTGTGTGCCTCTGAGAAGCATTATCCCGTCCACAAATTGGAATTTCTGGCACTAAAATGGGCCTTCATGGAGCAATTCCATGATTACTTGTATGGCATTCTTTTCACGGTCCGGACAGATAATAACACCCTGACCTATATCAACACTACCGCCAAGCTGGATGCAGCTGGGCACCGGGTGGCTATCCACATTGTCTCAGTACAACTACACACTAGAATACAGAAGTCGCAAGAACAATATAGATGCAGATGCTCTGTCCCACTGCCCACATGATGATTTGGTTGACGACAGTGTGCAACTCTCCAGCGCTACTGAGCAAGTATTATGTTCCAAATTTGCTGTGCAGTCTGAAGATACCCCAGACAACCCAGCCAGAACCATTGATCAGCTGGGTGCATCCCTGGAGGTTATTCTAGCAGCCTACTTGAACTTCACCAGGTAAGAGTTGTCCTCCCTTCCTCAACTCAGTAAGTTGGAGCTGCAGCAGGCACAGAAGGAGGACCCGGCATTCAGGGATATCATTAAAGCCCTACAAGAGGGAATTAGTCTTGAGCAAGTACCAGTCCTCCACCCTGAGGCTAGAATAATGTTGAGAGAGGGAAACAAGTTGGCCCTGAAGGGTGGGATGTTGGTCAGGAAAGTGCACAACAGCGATGGCTCCAGTGTCTGTACCCAGCTCGTCTTGCCCTGGAAGTACCAAAAAGCCATACTAGTCTCCCTGCACGATGAAATGGGCCATCTCAGGTACGAAAGAACTGTTGACCTCCCCCAAGCTTGATTCTACTGGCCATACCTGAAAAGAGATGTGGAGAGGCACTGCAAGACCTGATTGAGATGCATAAAAAAGAAAAATGCTCCCCAAGCAAGCTGCCTCTCTGGTAAACATCCAAACCAGCTCCCCCTTGGAACATATATGCATGGACTTCCTGTCACTAGAGACAGATCGAACAAACAAATCCAGCATCCTGGTCATCAACGACCATTACAATAGGTATGCCCAGGCTTATCTCACACATGATCAAAAAGCCAGTACAGTTGCCAACGCCCTGCAACAGTTTGTCACCCATTATGGTATCCCCAGTGAATACACTCAGACCAGCACAGGGACTTTGAGAGCCACTTGGTGAAGGAGTTCTTGACTTCATATGGCATAAAGAAATCCAGGACCACACCATACCACCCCCAGGGAGACCCCTAACCAGAACATTTTAATCGCACACTGCTTAATATGTTGGGCACACTGGACCCAGCTGACAAACAGAACTGGAGCCAGAAGATCAGCTACCTTGCACATGCCTATAATTGCATCAAGAATGATGCCACCAAACAGTCCCCCTTCTTCCTGATTTTCGGGCAAGAGGCCAGGATGCCTGTAGTTCTGTGCTTTGGTGTTTTATCCGATGGCACCTCAGAAGAGTCGTATCTAGAATATACCAGGAAGTTGAGAGAGCAACTGCACAATGCCTATAGACAAGCAGCTGAGACAGCATCTAAATCCAGCACAAGTAATAAGCAAAGATATGACCAAAGGGTGTGTCACTGTGCTGCAAGAGTGGGAAGAGTCCTAATGAGGAACCTTGGCATTTAAGGGAAACATAAAATCCAAGACCGGTAGGCTCCCGCTGTATATGTAGTGGTTGAAAAGCTACCTGAGCTACCCGTTTACCTAATTCGCCAAGAACAGGGTAGAGGGGTTGAGAAAACAGTGCATCGCAACCACCTGCTCCCCATTGGAGAGATTGTGACAGACCTCAGTTCAGACAGTGAAGTTCCAGTTACCCACAGGACTCAAACCTGAAGCCAGACTGCAGAAAATCAAAACCCAAGTGTTTTTACCTCCAGGCCTCTCGAAAGGACCACATTGAACCTGAATACTGTTCAACTTAGCCTTCCATCGGATCACGAGAAGGAAAACTGTCCCATCTATGCCTCTTGAAAGGACCACCTTGAACTTGAATACTAGTCCAGCTGAGCCCTTTTGAGTGGCTGCAGAACAGTTCTCCTAAAGAGAGCAACAGTGAAGAGTTTGTGACTGAGTATTTTGTGCCAGAACCAGGTCCTGCCATGTTGCAATGGAAAATGGGCTGTAGACAACTGCAGCCCTCCACAATCACTGTCCCAAGTGATCTTGTGCCTGTTTTGAATCCTAATGCAGTACCTTATACCCCAGAGAGGAGGCCCAGTATTTCTGTGCCTGAGACATTAATGGACATTGAAATGGACAATGCCAATGACATGGCACCATGTGCACCTGTAATTGATGGACCTGTCCTTCCTGAGCCTAAACAGCCCAAGTCAGTAATCAAACTGACTTATGATACCCTCGGCGTCTCCTCTGATAACCCCTTGTATGTTACCCATAAACATATTGTTCCTAGAATACATGCCCTCCCCTTATCCCTAGGTACTGCTCTGAATTAAGGTTTGATATTGGAAAATGTGGGGTTTTGTTACAAGGGTGACTTGTTGATAGATATTATTCAATGTCTAGTTAGACCCTGTTATATGAATTATGTTCTGGAGGTATGAATTGTTGATTACCTATTCTGTTAGATAGGAATCAGGTGTATAATTAGCCATGTGTTGAAGTGTTTCCTTACTTATTTGGTAATGACTTGTCGGGGCACCAAGCATTTCAGCAAGAGGAGTGTATAAGCCCCCCAAATAGGCTTACCTGTGAAGGCTAAGGCCCCCGCTCCCTTGCCACTGTCCATGGCCATGGTCCTGATGGGGTTCAGGCCAGCTGGTCCCGTTGTGCTCAGTGACTGCGGTTGCCAACTTCCCCTTGTCTCAGCCCCATGCCTGGATAGGGGCCAAGCTCTGAACTTAGTTTTGCACCTCCAGGTAGTTTACCGGTCCCAGGAGTTGCCATGGGTCGAGACCAGCTGAATGTAAACAAATATGGTGGCTCGGGCATTACTGGGCATGTGCGGCCACCTGGGTGAAATTTAAAGGAGCCACAGCTTCATTTCTGGTTTTGGCCAAGTGGCCACTAATAACATGTATCCCCAGCTCCAGGAAAAGCAGAGAAGCCAGAGACTGAGTACAACAGAAAACGGAAGCCCTCCAGTTTGGGGGGGAACTGTTTTCAGCCCTTCTAAGGGCATATGTATTAAACAGCATGGATGGGATTGTTTGGGCTGGTATACACCAAAATGGCAGCCCCCATGAGACTACAGAAAACAGAGGACTGCTGGGAATGGGGCCAGAGGGCACTGAAAAAAACTGGGACTGTTGCAGCCAATCAAGGTGGGGCTAGACAGAGAGGAGAAATAGGACTGGCAGTCACCAAGAGATGAGAGTAGCCAGAGTAAAAGTGGATAGTGGATGTGTGGGCTCCCCAGCCCAGAGTTACATTAAGGCCCCTACGGCCTAGCCACCCAGCCTCTGGAAGGCACAGCAAGTTGTGAAGCTAGAGGTTTGTAGCAGAATCAAGCGGACTGTGTTTGGAGTGGGCTGAAGACAGCCAGGAGCCATAGTATTCAAGCCGAGAGAGAGAGAGCGAGAGAGAGAGAGAGAGAGAGTCAACTGGAAGCTGTGCAAGAGCTGAAACAATCCGTGTATGTGCTGCCTGGTGTTTCCAGGACTTCCACCCCCGCAAAAGAGACTGAGTTAATGTATTCCCCCACGGCGGGGTAATTGTGGTGAGTGGAAAGTTCAGAAAGGGGAGCATCTGAGTGTGCTGTGGCCAGGTACTGAGAAAGGGCCAGCCGTTCAGTGAACAGAGGAACTATGCGTGAAGGCACTGGGTAGGGATTGTGTAAGGCCCAGCTGTATCTGCTTTCCCAGGTGGCAACAGAGGGGTCTAGGTGACCACATTTCAGTAATCTTTAGACTGAAGACGAGGTAGAGGACCAGTAGCCGGAGACAATGAGAGGCCTGCCTAGTGAAAACTGTCTACAAAGGCCCATTTGTGAAGTTGGCAAGGCCAGGTGGGTGAAGAACAGCTTCTTTAATTTTGCAGTTCTGCAGCCTTGGTGCTACATCATCCAGGTACCTCCATGGTACCATGCAACTGACAGCTTGACTACATCTCAGCCAGGTGAGACCCCCCCGCTTATTTGTGTGCCTCTGAACTCTAAATACCCCAGGCTGAGGCTTTGGGGAGTCTTTATCAGTTAGCTAGCTAGTTAGTTTACAGGGGGTAAGACCTGGGCTGGACTGTTCCATGTAAAGCTGTGCCCAGGCCGGCTGGTTAAAGTGGAACCCATTTAAAGTTATCTGGGCCCTATCGAGAGACCTCAGGTCTGCATTACCACCCGATGAGGTAGCCACCACATCAAAGGACATTCTATGGTGCACCCTGAGGTGGGAAGTAAGGTGATTGCAGTGGGCTTAAAGTGGCTGTGTTGTTTACAATTTCCTTTTCCCACCCTCCCTCAAAAAAATCTCACTAATGTTTGCATGTTAATTCTTGTGCCCATGACTTTATGCTTCCTAGTTACTGTGTGTGTGTGGGGGTTGTATTGTGTGGGGGAAATGTGCTGGGGGCAGATATTGTTATTTCCTTAGGGGTGGTAAAATGCAAATTGACTACAGGTATTCCCTGCCACAGCCCCAGGTGGAGGCACAGCGCAGCACCGCCCCTAGGAGGTGTGTACTGGGTGGACCCAAAGGCCCTGGAGCAGCCAAGGTGAGTCAAAGGGCTGTTACATAAAGAAACAAAGTGAAGTTTCTAAGTTAGGTTTCAGGATGAGTTGGCGATAGTATAATGCAGAACAATATGATCTACAAAATCATCACCTCTTCTCCGAGTCCAAAAAAGTGGAAATGGTGTTTTAATATCTTTGCACATCAGTCCTTTACAACTATTATGGTAACATGTTGCATCCTTCCAGGTGCTTCTACTGTCCGACATTTCCTATGCCTTGAGACGATTTTTGTTTCCTTGACTGGTCTGTTACATAGCCTTACTATGTATGTCACGGCTCTTGTTGTGCACCAATTAGCTAATATATCTGTCACGTACAATCTCGGAAACCTTACATTAATTAGGGTTTCTTAATTAGTTGTGGTTAGCTCTGCTTTCACATTAGCAATCAGTCCACCTATTAGAGGTCCACTTCAGCCTATGCTGCTCCACTTCACTTCTTCCTAGTTGGCCAGGAGCCCAGATCCTCCAGGCTCCTGAAAGTCGACAGGATATGGAGATGAAACCATGGTGATCCAGTAAGCAGCTGCCTGCAGAATAACAAACATTTGTCAATAACGAGTGTTTGCTTGTTTGTATTTGCTTTGTAGTTGATCGGCATAGTTAGAGCACATTGTGAATCTCAAGGCCTCCCACACATGCCCTCTTATTGACACAGCCTGGCACAGATGCTGTGGCCCTATGAACCCCACAGTTACAGGAAACATCATTCCCCCCAGACCCACAAAATAAATTGGGTCGTGGTAATTGACTCGAGTCAGACCAAGGGAGTGTGTGTGTGGGGGGGGGGGTTGAGTTTGTGACCAGACTATGAATGGTTGGGGTGGGTTGACAAGAAAGAAAGAAAGAACAGACTACAGAGCGAAAGTTTCTTTCTGCTCTTCTTTCTTTTTTCCCTCCCACCTCCTAGCAATCCCCAAGCACAGGCAATCTGGTTTATTGAAAATTTCAGAGATTACCTTTGAGCACAAGTGCTCATTTACAAAGGTTCCACGTCAAATACGGTCACAAAAAATATCACATGTGTAACCCCCCTGCAAATGGGGGTTCCCAAAAGACTTCCAGGAGCTTGCTTGAATGCTCCAAGCCTGAATGGTGTTTGGCATTTAAGCCATTTATCAGTGAGTGTTTTTAGAGCCTCTGGTACTGTCTCTTTAAGAGCTGTCTGCTTGCAGACGTAATTAGTTGTATGGGGGGACTGTGTGCTTCTCTGTTTGAGTACCACTGAGCTGCTGCCAATTCACTCCATTTTGCAGTCACTAGGAGTGCAAAGGGAACCTATCTGAAAGATGTAACTGTTTGCCAGAAATCATTTACAGTAATAATAAAATTACAGTTTGTCTAACCTGCTTTCTTTGCAGTCAGAACTGTGTCTGCCTAGTTCCCCATTCTGGTTTTGAACTGCTGAACTGGACCAATCAGTGTGGGTAAGCTAGCTCTAAAATGGTGCCTTGGACGAATCAGAACTTGGACTCATAATCTGAGCCAGCCACAAGAGGATTGTATGGGCAGTGACTCTGGGAGATGTAGTTTAGACTTGGCCTTTTTGGACCAACAGCAGCAGTCTATTGTGAGTGACAGCCAATCCAGTCAAGAACTGGGAGGAACTCAAAGGAAGTGCCCGGTTTTGTCTGTTGGAGTTTCAGTTTAGCTCTGGAGTGAAGGGAAAGAAACCCTGTGCTCCTTCAGTGCACAGTTTCAGTCAAAAACGTGTGTAAGGCCCAGAGTTCCGTCTGCAGCTTGTGTAACTGCTTGTTAGGACTGAATCATTCTGTGAAAAGAATCAAAGGATCTCTGAAGAGTAGAAACCAGGCTCACCCTGTAGAAGACTGGAGAAATTGTTGAATTGCACTCGGTCTGTCAGGAACTGAATCTGCTGTGTGTTCTCCCGGGTATTGTGCAGTAATTGCGATCGGGATAGAGAAGCAGCCTGCCTGGTATAGTACTTTCTTTTTTACCATATAAATGTGTGAAGAGTCTTGTGGAGCTCAAGAGTAGCCCTGCTGACGTTGAAGGACCCTATCTTGTTTGGAGGTCGTGAGTACTAATTCAGGGTCGCTCCCTGTTGAATTGCCACATTAAATCCAAATGGAATCACTGTACTGCTGACTGTTTAAACTAATTTTCTTTTCACTGTGTGAAGGGCCCCTACCAGCTGCCACAGTTTGGACTAGCCACTAGGGCTTGGGTGCCCAGGGACAGTAACTGGTAGGGATAGGCCTATGCACAGAGCCTATAGGTAGATAGTAAAGTGACAAGCTAATTAACCTGATTTCCCCCTGTCCTTGTTATATCCCCCTAAATAAATCAGAGCTGCTTGTTTCAGCAAAGTTATACTGCCTGAGGTATTTGTCTATGTTAAAGTACTGTACTGTGATTGTTGCACTGTATCTCATTTCACAGGAGGTCCCAGTGCCGGAACCAGACCTGGGGGTAAGTGTATACTGTGAAGGTAATTCTGATATATTGTGTGGGCCACTAGTGGGAAGAAAGGGGGGTTGCAGTGTCCCAGAGGGCTGTGACCAAGTTAGTTTAACTATTGCAAACCCTGACCTCTGGGTGGAGGCACCCGCCATTGGATCCAGGCCCCTCAACCTGTTAGTGGCAAATCAGGCAAGGGTAGTAGCCCCTGGGATAGCGTCATCTAGGGGTTACACATGTACAATAAGCAGTTCCAGAGAAAATGCAGTCGAGTCAGGCTCAAAGTATTTAAGGCAGAAAAATTACATACAGTTCTGAAAAATAATTGTAACCCCTAGATGGCGCTATCCCAGGGGCTACTACCCCTGCCTGATTTGCCACTAACAGGTTGAGGGGCCTGGATCCAATGGCGGGTGCCTCCACCCAGAGGTCAGGGTTTGCAATAGTTAAACTAACTTGGTCACAGCCCTCTGGGACACTGCAACCCCCCTTTCTTCCCACTAGTGGCCCACACAATATATCAGAATTACCTTCACAGTATACACTTACCCCAGGTCTGGTTCCGCACTGGGACCTCCTGTGAAATGAGATACAGTGCAACAATCACAGTACAGTACTTTAACATAGACAAATACCTCAGGCAGTATAACTTTGCTGAAACAAGCAGCTCTGATTTATTTAGGGGATATAACAAGGACAGGGAAATCAGGTTAATTAGCTTATCACTCTAATAATCTACCTATGGCTCTGTGCACAGGCCTATCCCTATCAGTTACTGTCCCTGGGTACCCAAGCCCTAGTGGCTAGTCCAAACCGTGGCAGCTGGTAGGGGCCCTTTCACACAGAGAAAAGGAGAATTAAACAGTCAGCAGTACAGTAATTCCATTTGGATTTAATGTGGCAATTCAACAGGGAGCGACCCTGAATTAGTACTCACGACCTCCAAATAAGATAGGGTCCTTCAATGTCAGCAGGGCTCACTTGAGGTACACAAACCTCTTCACACATCCATTTAAAAGAAAGCACTATACCAGGCAGGCTGCATCTGTATCCGATCGCAATTACTGCACAATACCGGGAGACACACAGCAGATTCAGTTCCTGACAGACCGAGTGCAATTTTCAGCAATTCCTCCAGTCTTCTACAGGGTGAGCCTGGTTTCTACTTTTCAGAGATCCTGATTCTTTTCACAGGACGGATTCAGTCCTAACAAGCTGTTACACAGGCTGCAGACGGAACTCTGGGCCTTACACGTTTTTGACTAAAACTGCACACTGAAAAAGCACAGGGCTCCTTCCTTCTTCACTGCCAAAGCTCAACTGAAACTCCAACAGACAAAACCGGGCACTTCCTTTGAGTTCCTCCCAGTTCTTGACTGGATTGGCTGTCACACAATAGACTGCTGCTGTTGGTCCAAAAGGCACTGAAGTCTAAACTACATCTCCCAGAGTCACTGCCCATACAATCCTCTTGTGGCTGGCTCAGATTATGAGTCCAAGTTCTGATTCGTCCAAGGCACCATTTTAGAGCTAGCTTACCCCACACTGATTGGTCCAGTTCAGCAGTTCAAAACTAGAATGGGGAACTAGCAGACACAGTTCTGACTGCAAAGAAAGCAGGTTAGACAAACTGTAATTTCATTATTACTCTAAATAATTTCCTGCAAACAGTTACATCTTTCAGATAGGTTCCTTGCACTCTAGTGACTGCAAAATGAAGTGAACTGGCAGCAGCTTGAGTGGTACTCAATCAAAGAAACACACAGTCCCCATAAAACTAATTACGTCTGCAAGCAGACAGCTCTAAAGAGACAGTACCAGAGGTTCTAAAACACTCACTGATAAATGGCTTAAATGCCAAACACCATTCAGGCTTGGAGCATTCAAGCAAGCTCCTGAAGTCTTTGGGAACTCCCCATTTGCAGGGGTTACACCCTTCCTGGTTTGGGAAAGCTTGACGTCCGCGCAAGCAAGTATTCCATAAGTTTCAACTGCAACCATATACATTTGCATTAGGCTCGCATATGTAATCATCAGTCAATATATCATTTACCAAGAACACATTTCTGAAACATTGCAGTACGTCACTCTTTACACAGTATTACATACATATTGTACCATAACTCAAGTTATTACCTCTTGTACATGAAACCTGAAGAGAGGGGCCCTTCCCTATCAGTTACCTTGGGGCTGGGATGGGGCAAGGGCACCATACTTAGAGGGCAACACAAGTAACTTGGAGTTAGCACTGATGCTCAGTTTGGGCAATGAGCTCAGGGACACATACACTCCTTTATGGACAACATTGAGAGGCAAGTCCACAGGCCTCCCAAGGGAATCATAACTGAGGTGCACCACAGGCTTTACAGCTCGACCAGTCTTTCTAGGGGGAACTGTTATAGTCTCTGCACTCTGAGCCTCATTTTCAGCATTGTCCTCACTTGTCAGGGAAGTCTCCATGGGGTAGAGAGGCTAGAACTTGGGGCACTTTCAGCTCCAGGAGTTACAGTTTCTGAGTCCACAACATTTGGCTCAGAGGGAGAGCTTCGGACACTGGCAGTGGACTGTCAGGGCACTCAAAATACTCTTCTTGTTCGGTGTATCACCAGTCTGCCCCAATCTATCATTTCCTCCCTGAAAGCTCAAACAGTTCAACCATGCACAATGATTCCATTTCATCTGATCTGATGCTTTGCACTTCACTTTCTGGGAGCATTGGCTCCAGGGATGAAGCTGGGGCTTAGACAGTCCAGAAGGCCCAGCTTTGTCTCCAGTATTGACTAGGGGATTGCCCGAAACAATTGACTCAGTTCGTAAGAAGGATAGTATTCAAAGTCACTCTCACTTTCTTCCGATATGGACTGACAGTCATGCTCAACTGGGACTTGTGGAGGAACACTTTAACTTTGCTTCTGGTAGGCAGACTTTCTTGATCTTTTCTTAGCAGCAGCTCTAGTCACTGGTCCAGAGGGGCATCTTCTAGGGCTCAGACTCAATTAAGATTTGTCCAATGGGCAGTAATGATTTCTATGCATTGTTTTACATCTTTGAATTATTCTCAGGCCTTACTTTGTACACTGGCAGATCATCTAGTTTGCCCACTACAATGTGAGGGAGATGGTGCCATCTGTCAACAATCTTGTGCTTGCCATGCAGTCCCAGATTTCTTAGCAATACCCGATCTCCCTCCTGGAGTTCCTGTGCTTTCACCTTTTATCATACCTTTCTTTGTTGCAGATTTCTTTTGGCAGCCATGGTTTGAGCCAGTTGGTACGCATGAGTTAGCTGGGCCTTTAACTTTTTGCATACTGTAAAATAGTTGTCAGCTTGAACCCCATCAGGAGAGACCCCAAAACACACATCTACTGGTAGTCGAGCTTCTCTTCCAAACATCAGGCGGTAGGGGAAGAATCCAGTGGCATCACTTTTGGTGCAGTTATAAGCATGTACCAGGGTGCTAATTTGTTGGCTCCATCTAGGCTTGTCCTTTGGGTGCAGGGTGCCTAGCATATCTAGCAAAGTGCGGTTGAAACGTTCAGGCTGTGGGTCCCCTGGGGTGGTAAGGAGTGGTTCTGGACTTCGCACTCCCCACAGAGAAAGCATCTCTTTGATCAGACGACTCTCAAAGTCTCTCCTTGATCAGAATGGATTCTTTGTGGAGCCCCATAGTGAACAAAAGTTTTCTACAAGTACTTTGGCCACAGTGGATGCTTTCTGGTCTTTGGTGGGAAAGCTTGGGCATATCTCGTGAAATGGTCAGTGACCACCAGCACATTACTGATATTTCTTTGATCTGACTCCAAACTCAGAAAATCAATACAGACCAGCTCCATGGGTGCACTGGTGGTGATGTTAACAAGGGGCAGCCTCTGGGCAAAGCTTTCCTCTGTAAGCAGCGACTACAAGTTCGAATGTGTTGCTCCACATCAGCCCCCATCTTAGGCCAATAGAATCTGGATCTCACCAAGTCAAGTGTTCTGTCTATACCAAGGTGCCCCATGTGGTTGTGCAAGGACCTCAGTACTGAGTCTCAAAGGCAGTGGGCAGCACTAGTTGTTGTTTGTCTACTTGTCCCCTCTGTCTACTGTTTCTCTGTATAACAGTTTATTGATCAGTTTCAACTTAGGACCTTCTTTGTATAACAGTGCAGTTCTCAAATCAGTGGAGCGTAATTTGGACACATCTTTTCCTGCATAGAGGGCTTCTAAAGCTGCTTTGATCATGGGATCGCAGGATTGAGCCGCCGAATACTGTCATTGTCCAGCTGAGGCAGTGCACCAATGTCTATTGCAGAAAAGTGGCAATAAGCAGCAGGTATGCAATTCTCAGTGGGTCCCAAGCAATCCACCATGCAGTCCACTGCGTCCGTGGACATTTGTTCCTCCCTGTCAAACTTCCGGCAGAGTGCCCGAATGTCAGGTTCTGCCAATCGGACCCAATCATTCTGGGGAACAGGCCTCCGGAGAGAGCATCAGCATCTATGTGGTTCAGACCTGCTCGGTATTCGAGAGCATAGTCATATGTAGATAATGCAGAAAGCCACCTATGGCCAGTGGCATCCAACTTAGCTGAGGTCTGCACATAGGTCAAAGGATTATTGTCAGTTTTACTAGTATTTTAGCCCCATACAAGTACTCATGGAATTGGTCAACAATAGCCCACTTCAAAGCTAGGAACTCTAACTTATGTACAGGATAGTTCTTTTCGGATGGGGTCAGGCTTCTACTGGCAAAGGCCACTGGTCTCAGGCCATTCTCGTGCTCTTGGTACAACACAGCCCCCAACCCTTGCAAGCTAGCATCAGTGTGCAGGACGTAAGGTTTTCTTGGATCGCATAGGCCAGCACTGGAGCATGGGTAAGTTGATATATGATCTCATGAAAAGCAGTCTCACAATCAGGAGTCCAGCGGGCCCCAAATACTTCACTCGGATGAAAATACACTCTTTCAGTCTTGAGGGACGCTGACTTTTGGTATTTTTTGTGGGTTGGGGGATACCCTTGAGTAAGTTAAGTAAAGGGCGGATCACTCTTGAATAGTCCTTGATGAAGCGCCGATAATAACCACAGAATCCCAGGAATCTTTGCAGTTCTTTTAGATTTTTGGGCTGTGGCCAGGTGGTCAAGGCCTCAACTTTACTTGGTCGGTCTCTATTCCTCGGTGGATACTATGTGTCCCACATACTTTACTGATGTTTGAAAAATTGACACTTATCAATGGACAGTTTAAGGCCAAAGTCCTCCAGTCGGTCCAATACCTTAAATAATCTGCTCTCATGTTCCTCCAGTGAGCTGCCAAACACAATAACATCATCTAGGTATACCAGGCACTCTAGTAAGTTCATGTCCCCACTGCACGCTCCATCAATCGTTGAAAAGTGGCTGGGGCACCTGAAATCCCTTGAGGCATCCTCATGAATTCATAGAAGCCAAGCGGACAGATAAAGGCCATCTTCTACCGGTCCTCTGGGGCCATCGGGATCTGGTAGTACCCACTGCGGAGATCCAGCACAGAGAACCACTTGCTCCCGCTTAGGCAGTCAAAGCATCCTGAATGCAGGGCATTGTGTACTGATCAGGGATAGTCCATGGTTTAAGGTGCGATAATCCACACACATCCTTACTGTTCCATTCTTTTTCCTCACTACCACAATGGGGAAGCATAAGGGCTTCTGGATTCTTGTATTACACCAGCAGCTAACATCTCTTGCAGATGCCGTCTCACATCATCTATGTCAGCAGGTGCCAGGCGTCGAGACCTCTCACGAAATGGTCTTTAGTCATGCAGCCGGATATTGTGCTCAGCTCCTGCACGATCCTACATCCCATTCCTTTAAAGAAAACACCTGGTCTCTCTGGGCAAGCTTCTCACTGATCCTCACTTTCCATTCAGCTGGCAGCGGGGAGTCGCCGAAATCAAACAAGTCAGGCGTTACTCTGTCATTCTTCCTTGAACTCTTGCTGCTGGGTAGCACTGCAGTGTCTGAACAATGCACATTAGCCAGGATGCAACCTCTGTTTACTCGAATGTCTCTTTCAGACACATTATGAACTTGGACCATTACCCTTCTGGCATAAGCATGGGCTCTAGCGGGCAAAATACTAGGCTTGACCAGCAGTCCCTCTGGCAATTTTCCATCGCCTGGTGCATCCAACATTAATATTTTATTCTTAACATCCTTTCTGATACGGACCTCTCCCTGTACGGTACACTGGGCATTTGGCGCCAGGATCAGAGACTCAGGATCCTTCTTCCATACAATTCCGACCGGTTCCTCTGGTTCTGTTTTTTCAGCATCTCTCTGTGCCTCATAGGCCTTCTTAATTAAAGCTGGAACTCTTAAAGCTCTACTAGTCTTTGACCCCTGTTTTTCATAACACAACTGTGCCAGCCTTCCGAACATATGAGCATTTGTTCCAATCAACAAAGGGACACCATCATACAGTCCAGTGGGGGGACACACTAAGGCTAGGGTCTCTACTTGTTCGGCCACTCCAGCCACGGAGGTGGGGAAAGACAGCCAAATTCGGATATACCCGGAATAGGGGTAGGCCTTCTCACTTAACCCCCATACATGCAGTCCTTCTAATGGTTGTAAGGGTACGTCTGACAAATGCTTCTGATACCAATCCTGGAACATAATTGTCACTTGGGAGCCACTGTCTAATACAGCTCTTGTAGACACTCCATTCACCTTACAGTGGTCTCCATGGAGGGACCCACTATTCTGGACCAGTCTGAGAGGCGGTAGTGGGGCCTGGGCAACTGACTTTGCCACAAAGGACGTGAATTAGCATTTTGGTGCCCTCACTGGGATCATGTCGGCACCTCTTAACCACTGATTTCTTCTCCCAAGCTCTCCTTGTAGCCTATATGCAACTTTGTCAGTGTCTTTTGGGGACTGGCATTCCCTTTTCATGTGCCCATCTTTCCCACAATTATAGCAAAACATACTTTCTGGAGTTTGAGCTGGCCGAGGCGCCACACTGGGAGCCAGGCGGGGTATTACTAACTGGAAACCTGGGTGCCATCTCTGTCTGCGGCGTGATAAGCATTTGGAGACATCTCGTCAGTTTCTCCACTTCCATGGTCAAGGAATTGAGTTTGGAGCTGTTATCAGCAGGAGATACATGGGTGGGTACCCCCAACCCCATAGCAGATGCAGTCGGATATAGGTCAGGGCCCGTACTTGCAGGCATGGCCTTCATAAAGGGACTGTTTTTGAATTCCCGGATCTCTCTCAACAGTTCGCCCCATTGTGGCATATCTTTTTCCTTGTCAGAGCACTCATTGACTGTCAACCTCTGCCCCTGAACTTCACTTGATGGGTCACCCTCAGTCACTCGGGTCGTAGCCACAGCTGTTGGTGCAGGTACCTCCCGAGGTCGCCTTTTCTCAACTCCTCAATTTCTCTCATTAACTCATCATAGGAGGGTGGGGATTCCAGTCGATTTGCCAGGCGAACTGAAGCAACAGCAGTTCTGAGAAGGGGCAGACTTAAGGATTCTGTCCAGTCTGGTTCGGTCCAGTTCAATCGCTGGCAAACTACCCTTTCTGAGGCATTCTTGCAACAATTTTTCCAGCCGAGACATACACAGACAACAACTCCCCTTGGTACTGTTGTGCATTTCTTACTCTCCACCATAGGTCCTCATCAGAATCTGGGCTCCCATACACATTCTCCAAGGCCTCAAGATAGGCCTGTGCAGTCGTCAGGGTTACTGGCCTGCTTAGCACGGATGGTAGCTAGGCAGGACCTCGGAGGCTCTCACTAACCCTCTCGCCGCCTGGCATTGCCATTCTAGCACTTGGGGCAACATAGTCTATCCAGGTCTCCCAGTCATCCTCCCTTGGGGGTGGGAGGGTGCCAGAGAAGATCCTCAACCTTCGGTAAGAGTCGTGGACTAATGGCAGGTGCAGAAACAGGAGTCTGCATTGGCTCAGCCACCATTACGGGCACTGGAGCAGGAGAGGGTGTTGGGGGAGGAACACCCCCAGGTGGCAAGAATAATTTCTTCAAGTCCTCCACAGTTTTCCCCTCTCCCAGCAACCATTCAGCAAATTTCTCCTCAAAAGTTTCAGATAGTGGTGGGGGCTGATTTCCCCCCGGGTCTTTACTGTCCTTAGTTATCACTCTCCAAGCAGTGAGGGCTCCTCTGGGGTAATGGTCTGTGGCACTTTGGAGCTATCTATGGGATCCTTAAACTCTACTAGGGCCAGGAAAGTGTGGGTGAGCAGATTAGCATGCCGACCCACCACCACAGGGTTTTGTAAACCTTCCACCTTGGAAAGTACTCCCTGCACAGTGTCCGTATTGATACCCAGGGGATGTCCAGGATAAGCATAGCATTTTGGGGTCGATCTCCTCCCCAGTACACCACTCCACCAGCCGGTGCACAGCCACTTCTGTCGGGTACCCATTTTTCTTAACAGTGGTTCAGAATATGGCCACTAGAGGACACACAATCCCAGCGGTGCCTCCAAGATGTAACCCCTAGATGGCCTATCCCAGGGGCTACTACCCTGCCTGATTTGCCACTAACAGGTTGAGGGGCCTGGATCCAATGGCGGGTGCCTCCACCCAGAGGTCAGGGTTTGCAATAGTTAAACTAACTTGGTCACAGCCCTCTGGGACACTGCAACCCCCTTTCTTCCCACTAGTGGCCCACACAATATATCAGAATTACCTTCACAGTATACACTTACCCCCAGATCTGGTTCGCACTGGGACCTCCTGTGAAATGAGATACAGTGCAACAATCACAGTACAGTACTTTAACATAGACAAATACCCCAGGCAGTATAACTTTGCTGAAACAAGCAGCTCTGATTTATTTAGGGGGATATAACAAGGACAGGGGGAAATCAGGTTAATTAGCTTATCACTTAATAATCTACCTATGGCTCTGTGCACAGGCCTATCCCTATCAGTTACTGTCCCTGGGTACCCAAGCCCTCAGTGGCTAGTCCAAACCGGTGGCAGCTGGTAGGCCCTTTCACACAGAGAAAAGGAGAATTAAACAGTCAGCAGTACAGTAATTCCATTTGGATTTAATGTGGCAATTCAACAGGGAGCGACCCTGAATTAGTACTCACGACCTCCAAATAAGATAGGGTCCTTCAATGTCAGCAGGGCTCACTTGAGGTACACAAACCTCTTCACACATCCATATAAAAGAAAGCACTATACCAGGCAGGCTGCATCTGTATCCCGATCGCAATTACTGCACAATACCCGGGAGAACACACAGCAGATTCAGTTCCTGACAGACCGAGTGCAATTTTCAGCAATTCCTCCAGTCTTCTACAGGGTGAGCCTGGTTTCTACTCTTCAGAGACCCTTTGATTCTTTTCACAGGACGGATTCAGTCCTAACAAGCTGTTACACAAGCTGCAGACCGGAACTCTGGGCCTTACACACGTTTTTTGACTAAAACTGCACACTGAAAAAGCACAGGGCTCCTTCCTTCTTCACTGCCAAAGCTCAACTGAAACTCCAACCGACAAAACCAGGCACTTCCTTTGAGTTCCTCCCAGTTCTTGACTGGATTGGCTGTCACTCACAATAGACTGCTGCTGTTGGTCCAAAAGGCACTGAAGTCTAAACTACATCTCCCAGAGTCACTGCCCATACAATCCTCTTGGGCTGGCTCAGATTATGAGTCCAAGTTCTGATTCGTCCAAGGCACCACTTTAGAGCTAGCTTACCCCACACTGATTGGTCCAGTTCAGCAGTTCAAAACTAGAATGGGGAACTAGCAGACACAGTTCTGACTGCAAAGAAAGCAGGTTAGACAAACTGTAATTTCATTATTACTCTAAATAATTTCTGGCAAACAGTTACATCTTTCAGATAGGTTCCTTTGCACTCCTAGTGACTGCAAAATGAAGTGAATTAGCAGCAGCTTGAGTGGTACTCAATCAAAGAAACACACAGTCCCCCATACAAACTAATTATGTCTGCAAGCAGACAGCTCTTAAAGAGACAGTACCAGAGGTTCTAAAAACACTCACTGATAAATGGCTTAAATGCCAAACACCATTCAGGCTTGGAGCATTCAAGCAAGCTCCTGGAAGTCTTTTGGGAACCCCCATTTGCAGGGGGGTTACATAATCGATACAGATCTTTGCATAAAACGTAACAGGTTATGTAAAGAGAGAACCCAAAAAAAACTGTTTAATGGTTACAATTGCTTTGGACTGTAAAGGCAGACCACAACAATCTCTTAAACTGATTAAACTTGGGGAGATTCAGCAATGTATAAAGCAATTCATTTAACCAGTTAGGAGCCCTGACAGCAAATGACTGCTTGCACAGCTGAACACGCCTGAAAGCAGGCTTAAGGGCATTCCTGGCCATGCTACTGGTGTTGTATTGGTTGGAGTTGATGGCACTCTGAAAAGGGCTAGGACTACTGTCATAAATGGGGTGGTATTCATCAAGGGAGGCTGCAAGCCATGCATAGTAGGTATAGCAACACTGAAGTCAGACCCCAACCTTGGTGTCTCATCGATGGTCATGGGTTCTGTAGGCATCACCACCGGAAAGGACAACTGGCTTACCCTCCTTTAATGAAGACCTCAACTTTACCAGGGAAGCCGGAGCTTTGTCCTTGCTCTTGTGGTGATGGCTGGAAGAGGAGAACTTTTACAACTTCTTCTTGTCTTTGTCCTTCAATATTGATTATCACTTTGGCAAAAGGGGTGGCAAACACCGGATTCAAGCAGTGGCCTTCAAGAGAGATGGAGAAGCTGGCTTGAAACCCACGGCCTTGAAAGCAGCCACCATGGTCTTAATGGTGATGAAGGTTTCAAGAGCCTTCTTTCATTGTCTGCTTGTTGCCTGGTTAAATCCCTGGCAGATCTTGCAAGCCCTCATGTTGTGTGACAAGCCCAGACAGTACACACAAACCATCTGTCATCCTTGTTAATCTTGTAGCTGCAAGTACAAAACCTAAATAAAGATCCTTTTGACAGTGGCATAAAATGATGACAATAAGTAAGTTAAACAAAGTTTAGAACTTGGTGCCTTTTTTACTTGGCTACCAGATTACCCTCGGAGGCTTGCTGCTAGTGTTCCAGGCTGATACCGAGCATGTACTGCATCAGCTGATTTGTGACTCGACACTTTTAGCCTGGGACCTTAATTTTACAGTCTAACAAAAGGGGATTTCATTAATTACATCTGCAGCCTCGGGGGAGCCACGGTTCTTTCTGAACACGTGGCTAGCTCTGCCTCTGCTTAACTAACTCGAGCTCAGGCTGATAATTTGTGGAGGGAGCTGCAAGCTGTTTTATGCTTGCTCCCTGCTTTAATTTGGAGCATTTTGTGAAAAGCAAAAGTAAAGTTATTCTCGGAGCCGCCAGCTGGAAGCTTGGCTGTAACTACTGATTGCACAGGCTTCCGGCTCCAGTTCCGCTGTTCCCGCAGATCGCTTTATGACTGCTCCCGTCCGCCCCCAATACCTCCCACCCTTAGCTGTCATTTAATTTATAGTGTAGAGCAGTGATGGACAAGTTGGTATTGTATGTGGGCCTCAAGTGCGGCCCTCCTGTTACCTGAAGGGCCGAAAGAGTAAGTCAGCTCCATGTTCAAAATAAAATTATGCAACAGACACCAGTTAGTAATGCAGAAACCCTTATTAATAACTGTAACAAATTAATTAAATATTAAAAATACCGTTAAATAGTGT
The DNA here is from genome assembly GCA_016271365.2 of Neoceratodus forsteri. Lineage (NCBI taxonomy): Eukaryota > Metazoa > Chordata > Ceratodontiformes > Ceratodontidae > Neoceratodus > Neoceratodus forsteri. The sequence continues at coordinate 473,738,649 of CM057451.1, forward strand.
TTACTTATAGACAACACATGAACATAGTATTATATATTACTCTGTCTTTTGTGCTGTGATGTTATCAACTAGCATTCTAAGGTTTGGTGAAAGTTGAGTACAGGCACATCTCAGCTCTGCCACTTTTAACACTCATTGTTGTTTAGCCAGCCCAGTTTTTAAGATACACACCTGTTGAGAATGCATGCCAGATCCCAGTGGTAATTTGTGTGAATAAGAAGAATAGCAGTTTTTGAAATGACTCTGCACATTAAATCGTTTCGGGGCAGATAGAGACTGTTCGCATATAAGACAGGTAGGCTTACCGTGATGGACTCAAAGTTATTGGCAAACTGGGCTCAGACAACCTCGATGAGCTGCTCAGTTTGCTGCTGTTTATTAGAAATCGGTCCATTTTGTTTTAATTCCATTTTAATATTGACGCTACTGCTTCCAGAGTTTGTGGCAGTTGTCAGTGGGGGTAGCTGTTAAATTACAGACTTAGATTACTTTATAATAAACGGGGAGAGAATGCAATTGTGCAGAAATGGAAATAATTAACAATTAGTGACAAATAGCTTGATTTATGAGGGGATGGACTCAATTATGCGCTAATAGAACTAATGCAGATGTACCGAACGAGCAGGTATTTATCAGTAAGTATCTGTCCTCAGACTTTCATGACAAATTAAGACAGATTTCTCAGCTGATTTAACTAGTGGAATTGAACTGGGCAATGACAGTTGCAACCCACATTTACACCGAATTACATCAACTCGCACATCAACTATGTATCTGCCAGGCGACACAGAAGGGCATAATAATTACAAAAGGGGCCGCATGTGGCCCTTGAGCTGGTTGCGCTCACTGGGTGTAGAGTCTCGCGCGATGTCATCATCCTTTTTTCACTATCTCCCTTCATTTCCATCTGCACTTTATACTTGATCCCTACTAGAGGTCGCCTGTACTCCGGTTGATCCTAACTCCCTGTCTCTGCTCTCACTGCTTCTCTGTACCTACTGCTCCTGCTCAGGATTTCACTTTCTCCTTGTCTGTTTTCTCTTCTCCCTACCTACCTCTGTCTATATTCTTTCCTCACCATGTGTTCTAGAACTATTTATCCCCTCCTGCTAGTCTCAGGTGCCATGTTGTTTCTTGTAGTATTAACCAGCCCTACCGAGCATCCCTCTACTCACCTTTTTTGCTCCCCTGATAACTACTGCTACTCCAACTTACTCTCTGATCCCACCACTAAACCTCTATATATGCTGGGGCTCAATAATAAACCCCTTGCGGTTTTACTTGGGAATGTCTTGCGGAGGTACACTTTCTCCCTTGTCAGTGTCTCCCATGCAGTTGTAATTGCCTCCCTATGGATAACTAGCCTCTCCCTTACCCTTGCTGGTGATGTTGAGACCAATCCTGGACTCTCTACAGCTAATGTCACCTCCCAATCTCCCTCCACCAATTGTTGGCATCAAACACCCAGTTTCACCTTTGCCCACCTTAACATTAGGAGCCTTACTGCTAATCTCCCTGAGTTCGAGGCTTGGGTCACCTAAAATAAACCAGATGTTCTGGCCCTGTCTGAAACATGGCTGAAACCCTCTATTGCAGACTCCCTCTGCTCCTTGCCTGGTTACAATATGCTTCGGTCTGATCGCTCTAATGCCAAAAGAGGGGGTGGCCTGGCAGTGTACTTCATGTCTCACCTCAATGTGTCTTTTATACCAAGTCCCCCTCTGGCTAACTGCGAGGTGCTCCATTCACTTCTATTACTTGGGGGAGTTAAAAAAAATTCATATGTTCTGTGTTTACATACCTCCTAGATACTCTAGGCTGGGTTAGGAAGAGTTTATTGAACTTGTGCCCTCTGTGACTGGGAAAAATGAAGTCATTTGCTTGGGAGATTTTAATCTGGACTTAGCTGGACCCAGTTCCTCCCTCTTATCCTCCATTACAAGCAAGGCAAACCTTACTCAGCTTATCTGGAGCCCTACCAGAATCTCCCATCGGGGTTCCACCTCCACCCTCTTAGACTGGATAGTGACTAATAGGATGGAGAACTTCCCCTCTGCAGGAGTTCTACCCGACGCCATAAGTGATCACTGCCCAGTCTACTGCTCCTGGGACACCTCCCCTCCCTCCTACCCAGCCAAAGTCTTATCTTTCTCCAACATCTCTAAACTTAACCATGCTGCATTTCTGCACAATCCTAGCATGGTTGACTGGTCCCCTCTCTACATAACCAATGATGTTAACAAAGCAGTAGGTTACTTTAATGATACCCTAATCTCCCTCCAGAACCTTCATATTCTGGTCACCACACGTAGGGTTCAAGGTAATGTCACCAAATGGCTCAAGCGCCCCCTACTTTAGCTGCTAAAATGTAGGGATAAACTCTGGTCAGTATGGAAGTCCTCTTCCCTTCAAGCTGACTTCGAGGCCTACAGGTCCTCACAGAATGCCTGTAAAAGGGAGATTCGTGCGGCCAAGAGTTTATACTACCGGAACCTTCTCAATTCTTTGTTCTCTAACCCTAAATGGTACTGGTCTCATATTAAGGAAATTCTGCGTAATAATAAGCCTATGACCCCAAACGAAATGCTGATAAATGATACTCACTGCAATAACCCTCTTACCATTGCTAATGCTTTTAACTCCCTGTTTTTCACCCTTTCTATCCCCCCCCTTCATCTGCCGTCACCTCCCTAGTATCCCCATTCCCATCAGCTATTGCTCCTCCAGCCCTTGAACTATCATCAGTCACTTGTCTAGAGGTACTTAAGCTACTAAGGTCTTTACCGGCTAATGGTATTGCAGGCCCTGATGGTATACATCCTAGGATTCTAAGGCAGCTTGCCTCTAGTCTTGCTGTACATGTAACCAGACTTTTCAACCTCTCCATCTGCTCTGCCTCCATGCCTTTGGTTTGGAAAGTTGCCAGAACTATACCAATCTTTAAAAAGGGGACGCCAAGATCATGTCTAACTACAGGCCCATTTCGCTCCTGACCACTCTCAGCAAGCTGCTTGAGAAACCTGTTCATTGGCAGGTCTCTGCACACCTATTCAACTTTAACCTACAATCCCCCGTACAGCATGGTTTTAGGGCACGGCACAGCACTACTACAGCTCTTACTCAGTTGACCAACAATGTAAAAAATAATATGGATAAGGGCTTGCTTACTGGAGCAGTTTTCATCAATCGATCCAAAGTGTTTGACATGGTTCATCACCCACTTCTACTGGTTAAGCTGAAAACTCTCGGTGCCTCTGATTCTACCCGCTCCCGGTTGCGCAGCTACCTAGAAAATCGGTCTCAGGCTGTATCATTCTGTACATCTATCTCCTCCTCTGTCCCAATCACCTGTGGCATTCCACACGGTTCAATCCTTGGTCCCCTACTTTTCTCCCTTTTCATTAATGACATCCCTACTCCATCTTCTCACTGTAACATTATAATGTATGCAGATGACCTGGCGCGTTGCTTAGCTTCCAAGTCTATTGCCGACATCAATCTTCATCTCTCCTCTGCATTTCAGACCCTTCAATCCTAGTTCTCATCCAACTACCAAGTCCTAAACAAATCTAAGACCCAGGCCATGCTCTTTGGATCCCACAGAAAGGTGCCCACTGAGTCCCCTAAACTAATGGTGCGCAGCTGCGATGGGACTGCTGTATCCAACTTACCCTTCAAGTATCTAGGGGTTACGCTGGACCCAGTACTTGACTACTCTGCGTATGTTAGCGAGGCGTGTCACTCAGTTAATGCCAAAATTGGTGCGGCCTACAAAGTGTGCCACTCTCTCACCCCAGCTGCCAGGATCTCAGTTGCGAGAGGGGTTTTACTCCCACAACTGCTTTATGCCCTGCCAGTGCTTTCTCATGCAAACACGGGTGTCCTTCGCAAATGGGACACATCTTACAACAATATCTATAGATTTGCCCTGTCTGCTCCATGCCTAACACATCACTGTCTTCTCTATGCTGCTTTAAAATGGCTGTCTCCTGATGCCCTTTGTTCATACTCCCTAGGATGTTTTGTTAATTCCTTAACCAGAACTCCTCGTCCCACCTCTCTGGGGGACATGTTTACCCCGGTCTCTCACTCTTCACTCCCTCAGGTCCTCTACCTTCCCATTACTATCTACTCAGACTTGCTCCACGAAAATGGGAGAGCAAGCCTTCTCCTACTTTGCTCCTAGGTTTTGGAACTCTCTCCCAGGCCATGTCAAGAACTCCTCATCTCATCTTACATTTAAGCATGCCCTTTTTTCCCCACCTCCTTGCTCTTGTAACCTGTGATTGCACTTAACTTCTGTTCTGTCTCTCTTCTTGTCACTCCTCTCGACTTTGACTATCAGTTGTGACCTGCCCACTCTTCTGCATTTTGCTTGTTTGTCTTAGTGTTTCTGTCTGCTTCCCCCATCCCTAGTCCTGATGAATGCGTCTATCATACTATTTTTGTATCACCGGTTAGCTGTGCCTACCGGACTGCTCCTCCTCAGCTAGGCCTCCAGAATGATTCTATATTGCTTTTTGCTAATAATGGTTTGCTGCAATAACTTCACTGTTATCCATGTGTTGTATTATCTTCTATGGCTGTCCTCTGCCAATGTATTTGTAGACAGTTCCACTGCATTATGCACCTGATTGTTTGTCACTGCTATATTGTGATTTTGTACTCTGCTGTATTGACATATTGTACTCTCCCAGGTTGTGCGTGAAAATAAAGAGGTTATGTTGCCTAGTGCACTTACCCGGTTACCAAAAGCAAATAAATAAATAAATAGAAAAAAATAACATTGAAATCGACAGCATTTTTCTCTGCAGGTCATACAAGCAGTCGACAGTGGGAGAAAGAACTGGGCACTGATGTTGCAAATCATAATGGGTGGTCCCTGACTACAAAAGTTTCCAAGTGGTTCTGACACTGATGGCTTACAGTCCCAAAGGTGTGACCTAACTGAGATATCCTCAGTGAAGATCAGATTAAGTACTAGAAACAAGGCCATTAGAATTTGTGGAACCAGTTCCCCAGATATTGATATATGAAGTGGGGTCCCACAGGGATCAGTCTTGAATCCAACCCTTTTCAGTATTTTTATTTCTGTCCTGCACAAGTACATCAAGAACATAATGGCCACATTAACAGGCAACAGCAAATTAGGCAGAGCAGCGGGTACACAGAAATAGAAACCTTACAACAGGACATAGACACATTGGGCCTGATATTCAAAATTTAATGCATACGCCAGCCCCATGGTGCTGGGCGATGGGAGATTGCCTGGCATGCTGGCAACCTGGGTTCGCACCCAAGCCCAGGATGACAGGAGTGGAGGCTGGCAGACAGGGCTCAAGAGCAGGGGGAAGGGTCGAGTTTCCACTACACTTTGGCAGCTCCTGGCAGCCGGTTTCAGTTTTGCACTTTGCAGCTTGGGTGACCACACATCACATGTGCAATTGGCCAGGATGCTGTGGCATGCAATTGAGTGGGTGGGGGGAAGAAAAATAGAAAAATGGCCCCTAGCCATCTGGATGATGGCGGTCCACCCTCCCATCACCTCGACAGCCTAGGATGCCCGTGCTGTGCCCTCACCTTCTCCTGGTGAGGATTGAAGAAGTGCCTTCAGGCACCAACAGTCTCCCCATCGCAATCGTGACCACGGGAGGTCCGCCCCGGCGAAGGGATACATTGGGTCAGCTAGGGAGGTGGCATGGTGAGGGGCAGAGGACAGCAGATGGGGGGAGTGTGGTGGCGGGCCTGACCGGCTGAAGGAGTGGTCAGCTAGACTGGCAAGGGGGATAAACAAATAATACAAAAAAAAAAAGTTTAACGCACACGCTAACCTGTTTTATGAGCCATCCCATCTGGCCCATATTCAGAAGCCCTAGGAGTGCCCCACAACCCTGGCAGCACCAAAGTTCTAAATTACCACTGTGCCTATGCAAATGAGGAGTCTCCTCATGCATACCAGCACAGCGGTATATTCAAAGCTTTGCAGTGGTGGTAAACAGCCCCCCAAGTGGCACTGTTTACCACCGCTGCAAACCACCTCTTAACTGGGAGCTAAGCCTGGGCTCCTCCCCCCGAAGGCAGGGCAGCTGTACTGCAGCTGCCCACCCCTGAACTCCTGTTCTGACCATCTCAAGGCAGGGGATAATCCTATGTCCTGCTCTCATTTTATGTACACTGTGAAATATAAGATGGAAAGTTGTTATTGTCCTAGAATGTATGATGTTACCTATCTTATGTTCCAGTCTATGTACCCTATATAAATATGAGCTGGAAAGTGGTTATATCATAGAATGTATGCTTGTTTCCTATCTTATGTTCTACTTTGTATCATATTGCTAATATCTCTAATCGTTATTGTTACTACTGATGGTGTCACTGCCTGTACATTGTTTAATGACCCACACTCGTGGAATGCTTAGGTTCCCCCAGTCACCACTGAAAAAGGGACTGTCTTGTCTCAGTTGGGCCAACCTGGTCATCAACATTCAAATAAATAAATAAATAAATAAAGGCTGCCCTGGTGTCCACTGGTTCCCACCCTGCCCCAACCCTCTGATCGCCTGTTTCAAATGCCTAAATACGCCCTGGTATCCAGTGGTTCCCCCCTACCCCCCAATCATCCTTTCCAAATGTCTAAATATGCCCTGGTATCCAGTGGTTCCCCTACCCCCAATCATCCTTTTCAAATGCCTAATTATGCCTGGTGTCCAGTGGTTACCCCACCCCCCCAATCACCTGTTTCTAATGACTAAATATGTCTTGGTGGTCCAGTGTCCCCCCACCACCCAGTTTCCCATTTACACTATTACAAATAAGCACGGGTGGTGCAGTGTTCCTCACCTGACTCACCCGCTCACATACCACCTTGCTGCACCCCCCTTTACTTGGGTGACTAGCATTCCTCTGAGCTTGATATGGCAACTGCCACAGACCTCCTCCCATCTCTGCAGTTGCCCACCATATGAACTGTCAGTGAGCACGGGCGAGTTGGGTGGGGGTCACTGGACCACCAGTGCTTAGTTGCAATAGTGTAAATGGGCAATCAAGGGTGGGGAAGGAACCACTGGACCATCAGGGCATATTTAATCATTTCAAATGGGTGATTGAGGGGTATTGGAACCATTGAACACCAAGGCATAGTTAGTTAGGCATTTGAAACTGGTGATCCAGGGGATGGGGGAAACCACTAGACACCAGGACATATTTAGACGTTTGAAATGGGTGATGGGGGTTGGAGGGACACATTAGATCACCAGAGTTGCTTAGGAAATCCTCAGTGGGGTGATGGGAGCACACTAGTATACCATAGTTACTGTGTAACTTCGCTGTAACTGCACAGCAATTGCATTGTAGTTGCATGCAATAAACATGTAACTACAGTATAATTACCCTGCTGCATGTAATTAATGATTAGTAACATTGAAACTGACACTTAAAGTGTAAACGGGAATGTACATGGCCCCATCTACAAAAAGGCATACCTTTCTCTCCAGTCTTTCTGCAATGTCACTTATGAAGATGTTGAAGAAGACCGGTGCCAGTACTGAGCCCTGTGGCACCCTGCTGGTCACACTCCCTTCATTAGAGTGAGTGCCATTAACCAAGACCCTCTATCGCCTGTCCATTAAGTAGTTTGTTACCCAATTCATCACTTTGGATCCCACCCCTAGGCTACTCAATTGACCTTACTAAAGTCCAGATAGACCACATCAACTGTCCTTCACTGATCTATTTCCCAAGTCACCTAGTCTAAGAAATCAATCAGATTCATCTGGCATGCCCGCCCCCCTATAAATCCATGCTGACTTTGGTCTTGTAGCCCATTAGATTCAAAACACTCTGTTAACCTAACCTTTCCTTTAGCAGAGGTTCCATTAATTTCCTCACCACTGATGCGAGACTGACCAGCCTATAGTTGCTAGCCCCCCACCCCCGCTGCTGCTGCTATGGAGCAGGACCATGTCTGCTGTCCTCAAGCCCTTCCACTGGAAACACACTTGTTTGACATGAGCTGTTGAATAACGCCTTCAGCGGGGCAGCTAGCACCTCCCTTAGTGTATCCCATCCAGTATATTAGAAAAATGAAGGTTCAACTCCTATACAGTTCCAATATCTATTTATTTTTTCTTACACCACATAAATCAATGTGTTGTGGCATAGCCACTTCTTCAGGAATGGAGGATTCTCCAAAGTTTACTTTAGAAAGACTCTGGAAACAATTTTCCAAATTCCACTTAGAAGGTAAGCCAGATTTCATGACCTCCTGGGCATCTATGCAATAATAGTTGCTGCCACAAAGTTTGCTGCAATAAATTGCTTTAACGCTCTCCCAGGACCGTAAACTTCCCCTGTTCATTCTCATCATCTTGTCCACTTTCGAAGCTAAAAGTTCCTTCAGGACTCTTTCCTCTGAAAATGAACTTGTGTCCATTTCCTCCCCTTTGTTTCTGCTGCTCCCTGGTGATCTGCCAACGTCACTATGAAGATTGAGCAGAAGTACCTGTTCAGGATGTCTTCTTTTTCTTGATTCTCATCTTCACAGTCTCCCCTGCCAGCCTCCTTATCCTCCTTATCCCTCCCCTTGCTTTCCTCTTTTCACTTATGTACCTGAAGAAGTCTTAGCCCTGTTAGCTACCCCTTTGTCTATCTTTCCTCTGTCTGGGCCTTTGCTCTCCTCACTGCCTTTCCTGATTCGCTCTGTTTTTTTTTCTTGTATATTTCCCAGTCTTCCTCCGCTGTGTTTTGTTACACCTCCTGAATGCCACCCTTTTTCCCCTTCCTAGGCCACTTCTCTAGAGAACTATAATGGTCTATTTTTCCTTCTACTTTTACTCACTTCCTTCACACTGAGGCTAACTGGCTTAACTATTCCCTTCCTTATTTTTCCCCACTGTACATCTCCCCCTCCCCAGCAATACCCCCTGCAAGGCAATTTCTGAGGCAGTCTCCGATTTCTTTAAAAATCAGCCTCTTAAAGTCCCGGACCTTCATCCTCATATGGTTTACCTCTGTTCTGTCTTAATGTTAATCCACACTGTATATTGATCTCTGGCACCCAGGGGGCTGCCCACTGTGCCATCTGCAATGCTGTCCCTGTTTGCAGGCACCAGGTCCAGCACTGCCACATCCCTAGTGGGTTCCTTGACTAGCTGTCTGAGAAAAGGCCCCTGTAGGGAGTCAAGGATAGACGTGCTTCTTGCCGTAGCTGCAGACTGAAGGCATTAATCCACATCTGACAGACTGAGGCCCCATTCTGCAGCACCTCCTAATTACTCGCCATCCTGATGATGGCTTACCCAACTCCTCTCCCTGTGCTGGAGGTCTGTGTACCACCCTGAATGGACAGCAGCCCAGTACCCGTATCTAATATGATCCACATCACCTTTAGCCCTTCCTTGTCCTCTGAGTGTCCCTGTACTTATACATCTCAATTGCTATGGATTTCATAGTGCTATGATTTTCACACTCAAATTTACCCTTGCTTACGAAGGTTTACTGATGGTCCTCATAATGTCAGAGCTATTTCTGGACACACAAACTATTAAAACATTGAAATAAATTGATAGAAACATTCCTTAACGTTAAACATATGGGGCCAACTACACATTGTTCTTCAGAATAATACATGTTCTGACCATTTGTTATGAATTTTGAAGCCTAGTGCTATGCATTTCAGTGTCAAGTGGTTGAGAGGTATGCCTGTACTTCCATGGTCTTGATTCCTTCTCTGACATACAGTACAAAACCTTCTCCCTCACCTATCTCTCCTGAAAAGAGAGTAGCCCAGTATGGCCCTGGCCCAGTATGGTCATGTCCCAGTCGTGGCTGTTAGTTCACAATGACTCTGTTAGGACCACCAAATCCCTGCTTGAGTCCACCATCATGACCTCCAGGTCCAAAATTGTATTTCCCAGACTCCTTGCATTACTACATATGTCTCTCCATACCTTACACCCTCCCTGCCTCTTTCCCTGCTTCCCCCATACTAGCTGTGCTGTTTACTGAAGCTCCCCCTGACCCTCTGTTCCCTTGTTACCTTCTCCATCACCTGTCTCCTTTACTCCTTTCTTCTTTTTTTCATGATTTATAGCACCCTTGTCCACTTTATTTTCACCAACCCAGTCTTCTTGCACCCCTGCCCTGGGGGAACATACTCCCCTCGGCTCTCCCTCCCTACTACTGCATCATCTGGGGGCAACTGTTGTCTCCCTAGGTTTTACAGCCTCCCACCCCAGCTAGTTTAAATGCTCATCTAAGTAGCATTTAACCTCCCACTAAGGACTGTGGTCTTCCTCGTGGAAAGATGCAAGCCATCTCTCTCACAGAGGTCTGCACTCTCCCAGGAGGGCTCCCAGTCCCCAATGCAGCCGAAGTCCTCCTCCATGCACCATGCCTTCAAACAATTGTTAAAAGCCCTGGTGCGGAGTGCCCTTTCCTCTCCCTGGACACACACAGGTAACACTTTGGCAAAAGCCACTGTGTGTGCTACCTGCTTAAGACTCCTCCCCAGCTCCCTGAAATTTCCCTGCACTACCCTACCCTGTCCATTGCCAGGTCATTTGACCCCAGGTGGACAATGGCATCTAGCTCCCTCCCATTCCCTACTACACTAGCTCCCTGCTGAGGCATGCAGTCATGTTATATGAACATACGAAGAAGACAGCAGAAGAAGGCCATTTGGTCTATCAAGTTGCCATTAAGAACTGAAGCACTAGCTCTGTACCAGATCAGGACCCCTGAACCGGACCACCTCAACTCTTACATTTGTTTCTCAACTCTAATTTCACCCAGTCCATTCCATTGATTAGGCTTGGATCTGCCAGAGACCTAGTTCTGACCCATTGCAGATACTGTAAACAATTTTGTTAATGTGAATAAAGTTCCAATGAGAAAATTTATAGTAAACAAAACATAAAATAACCTAATGACAAAACTTATTAAGGGGGATAAGGGGCTACCAGTTTTAACCATTTGATCTGGTTTGGATCTGCCACTGACCTAGTACTGGCACTGTGCAGAAAATGTACATATTATTGTGGTATATACAAGTCAGTCAGGACAAATCACAACCATTTGGAAAAAATCTGTCAGAATCAGAACCAGGTCCTATAGCCAGCCCATCAGTGCAGCGGTAGCTTTACCGCTCATGACACCAGCAAACCACATTTGCGAATGAGTGCAGGTCATAGAGGGCTGGCTTGGGGAGGAAGGACTGACCATTCAAAGAATTGATTGCTTTCCTTGCTCGTCAGAGAGGGGGATGCTGCTCCTGCTGTACTACTGCCATCTGGTAGGAGCACACCTGGCAGCACCAGAAAGAGGAAGAAGTAACTACTGGCTGCAGCATGTATGCATGTGTGCATGTGTGCATGAGTGCATGTGGCACTGCATACCAGCACACCAAAACCCTGGGGAGAAAAAAAATGGAGATGGAAGAAATATCCTGGTCTGCTCTACATCCGGACCACCTGCAGGTTCTCACACAACCAACACAGCGATCCACTCACCTGTACTGATCCTGGCTAAGTGGTAGATAATATGTCGTGAGAAGGTCAGTGATGGGGCTGGGTGTGCCAACAAAGCGGAACTGGAGTGAGAAACAGCTCTATTAACAAAAAATAAATAAAAAGAAGCATGCCTTATCTCTGTTTCCAATGGACATGACTGTGACTTCACAGATACAGCATTATGATGTCACTGCTTAGTTCAGCAATGGGAGATGGTGGGATGCGAAGAAGAAAATGCTTGTTTTAATATGTATTAATTATTAGGATTAATGTAAAGGGAAATCCAAAACAAATCTGTGATTTGAACCTGTATCTCAAGTTCAAGTTTATTGCAGGAAAAACTCCATTGAGCAAGCTCATTCACAAGGAGGTCCTGAGACATTTATACATACATATGGATAATACATAGACAGGTACAATTGAATGTAAATAGACAAAGTGAATACATAGAATACAAGAGATATATCACAATAAGGTTCAGTTAGGCTAGTTAGGCAGTTTCATTCCTGGCTTGGTGAGGGAAAGGACAGTCGGTACTCAAATAACTGACTTGGGGTTGGGTGTAGGCTTAGTGGCAGCTACAGATATCTTTTATTTTACAAACTGCTAGTGCTTTGAAGAAATTAATTGAGACAATGCTGGTTAGTTTCAGTATGGATTGAAGACAGTTCCAAATAGTAGGAAGGGCATATGAAACAGCTCATTGGCCAAAGGTGGTACGAGTCTTAGGGACAGCTAGAAGGATGAAGTCAGATTTCCTTAGGGAGTATGCACTATGGGAAATGTGAATAAGAGACGTTATGTAGCCCGGTAGTTTGTGAAGAAGTATCTTAAGGGACCAGATACCAGCATGGAGCAGGCATCTGGTGGCCAAGTGAGGTCCAGCCAACCACTGCATAAAGATCACATTGGTGGGTTCGGTAAGGGGAGATAGTGACAAACCATAGGGCACGGTGGTAGAGAATGTCCAGCTTTGTTAGACTTGATATTGAAGAAGAGTTGTAAATTATATCCCCATAATCAAGTAGGGGAAGGAATGTGGCCTGGACAAGCCTGGTTCATGTCTCAAGAGGGAAGAGAGACCTATTTCTAAAAAAGAATCCCAACCGTGCTTTGAGCCTTTTAGATAAGTCCTCAATATGGTCATTAAAAGATAGCTTATTGTCTATCCAGATGCCAAGATATTTAAATTTAGGTACAATTTCCAGGGGTTTTCCCAGGGAGGTAACAACAAAGTCCTTTGGAAGGGAAAACAGAGTGCCAAGGGAAGTATGCTGTGAAAAAATCATTGCCTTGGTTTTTTTAGCATTTAGGAGAAGCTTGGCTTTTATGAGATTGCTTTCTAGCTGAGCAAAGTCAGCTTGCAACACTTCACTAACTTCCAATAAGGTTGTGCCTGTGGTGCACGATATTGTGTGATCCGCGAAGAAATGCAGGCTGGAATTCGTTATGTAAGAATCAAGATCATTGATTTACAGGGAAAAAAGGATCGGGCCTAGGATGGAGCCTTGGGGGACTCCCCTGACAATCGGGAGGGGGCAGAAAGTAGACCATCAGCTTTGACTTTTTGTATCCTTCCAGAAAGATAACTGTTAAACCACTGTGCAGTAGATGGAGTGGCACCTAGATTGGTGAGAGAGGTCATTAGAAGGTGATGATCAACAGTATCAAATGCTTTACTGAGGTCTAGAAAGACTGTCCCAGTAACCTTCTTAGAATCCATAGCAGAAATCCAGTCCTTTAGAGACTTTAGCCAATGCTGTGATGGTGCTGTGTTTAGACCTGAAACCAGATTGTGCTGGGTTTAGGAGTGAGTACATTTCAAGGTGATTTTTTAGTTGGTTATAGATCAGTTTTTCCAGAACTTTGGACAGAACAGGCAAGATGGAGATGGGCCTGTAGTTGTTTAAATCACAAGGGTCTGCTGATTTGAAGAGAGGAAGAATGTGGGCAGATTTCCAGCAGGATGGAACTGTGGCAGTGGTGATGGAAAGATTGAAAATATGTAGGATGGGGCAGTGAGATGGGCAAAACCTTGTCTCAAGAAGAAGGGTTCGAGACCATCGTCCCCTGCACTTTTCCTGGTATCAAGGCTGAGGAGTAAGTCCTCGACTTCTTTGTAATTAAATGTGCGCAGCTGAAAGGGATGGGTGGCACTACAGCGTATGTCAAAGGCATATTCACGTGTTCAGTATACGGTGAGAAGTCAAAAGCTAGTCCAGCAGTGACAAAGTGTGAGTTAAGTTCTTCAAGGATTTGAGAATTGTTTTCCACCACCTGTCTTTGGTAAGAATCTTTGCAGGAATAGAGGGAGCCGAGGGACGGCCTTCAATGGATCTCAGTGTCCTCCAGATTTTTTGGGAGTTCCCATTGGCCTGCTACAAAGTAGAAATGTAAAAGTTTGCTTTAGCAGCACAAATGTTTTTTACACAGGCATTCCTAGCAATCTCCTAACAGTCTACCCTCTCACCTTTAGACCACACAACCACCACTGCCAAACAATACATTTTTACATTGTAAACACACACACACACATTTGTCTAATTCGCCACTTCTTGTAACATAGTTTCGCTTTACTTAGTACAGTGTTTAAATTCTAAGCCATGGTTTCCTTTGGCTTTTTATTGTTCCTGCCTTTTTTCCACTCTCACAGTTGTCATGACTACATTTAAGCTGATCTCCATTATGTGCTAACACACTACGTGGTTGTGTTAGAGTTGCAGAGGGAGGGGGACTGATCCTGGAAACCAACTGTGTGTGTTCTGTTTCTTCTTACTATATCACCTTTAGAATGTTTTGAGACTCAGAACCGTAGACAAGTGTAAATTTGATCTTGGCTGCTGATGATTCTGACTGTTAATTGGAGTCTTGTGGGATTTCAATTCACAGGGAACACAGGACATTTCACAGTCCCACTGCTAGGAGTGGTCCACCTCACAGTTCATCTGTATGATCAGCAGCATTTGAAGGAAAAGGTTATTTGTGCTGCGCGAGAAACCTTACAAAGTGGCTGAGAGTAAGATTGTAACTGGGAATGATGACACTAGGTGTAATGTCGTTCCAAAATAGAGTAATATTCTCTCTGCTGCCACCCAGTGGGCTTTCTAGTGCAGAATACCTTGTGTTCTAATCTCACATAGCAAGAAATGTTTCTAGGGGTGTCACAATAGAAACATTTTTACAGTATTATAACACTGAAAAATTTGACAGTTATATTATTGTGATATTATGGTGTCTGGTTTGTGCTATGTGGAAGGGACACTCTGCACTTTTATGTAACCCCCTCCTTGGGAGGGGCCTTACCTGGACGGCACCTGTAGGAGAGTTTCCTTGAACTGCTGCTCTTGCTGCAAGCTACTTCCTGCTCGACTGCATGTGTGGTGGTGGTAGAGAGATCGTGGCAGCACTCTTAATTTCTGTGCCTCCTTCACCCCTTGCTGTGTTGGCTAGCCACATTTCTTCAGCCCTGGTCCCCTAGCCTAGTAGCCAGGACAGGGAGAGAGAGAGGGACACCACTCTTTTCTTTGCTGCCTCATGTGTCACACTTGCCACTGCTACTGATGGCACCCAAGCTGGAGCACTTGCTACAGGGCTCCTCCCCACCACTAATAGCTTCACCAACCTGCTAGCACACCAATCACAAACACTGCTGCACCCACAAGCACTGTGGATCGACTGGACACAGCCTAGGAGGGCTTTTGCAAAGCCCCTGGGGACAGCATACTTAAGGGAGATGAAAAATATAATAAAGGACTTAGAAGCATAAGCCTCCATCTGGACATTGGTGTGGCCATCTTGGCACCCTTTTACACCAGCCATGAAGTCTATCAGAGAGATAAGAAGCCCAAGAGACAGCAGAGCGGATTATGGGGGCTATTGATGTCAGAGGCCCTCCCTAACTGATTGGCAGGCTCAGGGAGCCAGTCAAAAAGACAGAGGGAGTGATGGACAGTCTGCATGACAAATGAGACTCTGAAGTGGGAGAGAGACATTTCTGCACTCACAAGGAGCTTGTGGCAGTCTGCGAGACAGCCATGCCAAAAATCCTGTGAGCCTCAGCAGGGTTCATCCTGAAAAATTTTTATTTATTTTTCAGGAAAGACACACTAAGCCAAGGCTTGTTTCCAGGTGCATTGTGGGAGCACAGGGAAGGTAACTGACTTGGTCATGGACACACAGTATGCAAGTGGTGGCTGTGGGATTCAAACCCAGTTCTCAAGGTTTGCAGCTCAGTGTTCTGAACCACTATGCTATACTGCCTCCCAGATCACTGTGAGTCTTATCCTGGGTATATACTGTTCAGAGACTTTGCCAGGGAAAGGCACTTGTTTAGTGAAAGTTGTGAAATTGTGCCACAAGGGCACCTGTTGAAAGAAACCACTGAGAGTTTGTGCCTGAGGGGCATTGCTGCAGACCAAAGCTACTGAGCTGCACAAATCAGTGGGGGAGAGACCTGCACCTCCCTACCCAGGTTTCTTTGGAGCCAGGTAAGGGGCCTACTAGCCCTTATCCAATGGGGTGGATCGGGGAACAGGGAGCCACAGGGCACATAACAAGAGTACATACTCTCAATCTGGAGGGGAGCTGGACCATGGGGGTTGCTCCTGGATCTGGGATCCTTGGGAACCGGGAAGCCACTGCGCACTGCTCCTGTGACTGAGAACTGAGCCAGAAGGGCTGTTTCCTGTGAGGTGTGAGCCAAAAAGGCTAAGTTGCTGCAAGTCATCTAGAGCCAGTGCAAAGTATTTTCACCTCCAGGCTGCTGAGCCTTGTCCTGATTGCTGCCTGCTGCTGTGTGCTGGTTCCTGCATGAACTGATCTTCTGCATCCATGGGTCACGTGAACTGGCATTGCAGGCTAGGGCTTTGTGTTATTCTGGATTGCAGTAACTTTCATTTTGGATTACAAAGCTGGGTTTCAAAACTTTTGAATTTCAAGTTCTTTAAATTGTGCTTGCACATTATGGCCTGTTGGGAGTTTAAATTGCAAGCTTGCTAAATTTCATCAAGTGCACCACTGAACAAACCTGAGCAGTGTAGCTACCAGGCCTGCACAAGGGCTTTAGTGTAATTCCTGGGTACCCAGAATCATTGGCTTTTGTATCATATTTGAAATGATAGTTTTGGTACTGGTGGTAGTCGAACAGTATATCGCACCCTGTGTAGTGCAGTTCATACTTTTGTGCCCTTTGACTGGGTGGGTGCTTCACAGACCACGTGGGATCTGAGAGGGTAGTAGTGGCTCACAGTACAGTGGCTCCCAGAGGGTATTACTACAGAGTGGGAGTTGCAACTGACTAACGCCATCTTTCCCTGAAACTTCCAGGCCTGTGTTCCTAAATAAAACCACTGTTAATTTGTTGAATTTCATCTCTGTGTTTGAGCCCACTTTGTGTAACCTGATTGCCTATTGGTGAAGGTATAAACTGTCTCATTGGTCCCCCGGGAGGGGGTCCAATCCAGTGTAGGGAGCTAGGTTGGTACTGCATCGCAAGGGTTAGTACTGCACACACCTGGCCCACTTGTTCTCTCTGACTAGAGGCACTATGCTATTTCTTATTGTTCTGGGATGACCCCCCACAACCCCCACACCATAGTAAAAAGAATGAACCCTGCCCCTCAACCAGGTGGGCCTGCAGTCACTAGGCAGTAGTGTGAGCCGGATACAGCAACCCGGGGTCACATTAACTCTTTGGGGGCAGATAGGGTAGTAGACTGAGAGAGAAACTGAATTTCTTATACTTTATCATGACATATCATGGTGTATTATGAAAAATGGTTATCCTTGTATGGGAAAACAGACACAATAACAGTATCATCAGTGAACATGATCGTAGCTATCATGAAACATGGTTATCATGACATCCTTAAATGTTACTCCCTATTGTAGCCCTTTTTGTCTTCTAGTCCTGTGTTTCCCACTTATTTTCCCCAGTGTCCCTCCTTCTGCTATCCCCCCCAAGCCCTGTCACCTGCCCCCTCCAGGACCTACCCCTTAATTTTTCCTGGACCCATATGGGAGGTGGGTGCCTAGTCAGTAGTGTGGAGCCTGCAGCAGTACCAGCATCATCCTGCCTGCCAGGGAGTTTTTCCACTATTTTCTCCCACTTGCTCCACTGGGACCCTAGCAGGAGACATCCTGGCATTAAACACACATACACTCTCTCTCACACACACATGCACAGCAGCACAGTTGTGCAGATGTCAGGTGGTATTCCCCTTCCTGGATGATTCGCTGGCTTAAAGAATAGAAGCACTACCAGGCTATTGTTTGTCTGGCTCTTTGAGAATTGAACATCTTTTGTAAGAACCACCATGTAGTTCAATGTGCTTACGCAACTGGTATGATGTGTGCTTATGTGACTTAGATACATTGTGGCTGTTTGCCTCTCTGTCTATGGGATATACCACCTTGTAGGGGTACGATGGTGAGGAACCCTAGTGAAGGGTTCCACCCCTATAGGTGAGCGGGAATGATTCCCTTGGCTAAAGGTAGCCCAGGAAGAAAACCCACAGAAAGAGAGACATGCCGCTGGAGGGGGGTTGGGGAGATTGTGGGGCAACGAAAGAAATGAATCCTGGGCTAGCCAGGCGGAGCGGCCTTTAAAAGCCTGATGGGGGAGTGGTTTGTTGCTCCACCCATTGAACTACAGGCATAGCCTTCCAATTCAATGTACTTACGCAACTGGTATGATGTATGCTCTTGTGACTTATACACATTGTGGCTGTTCACCTCTCTATCCATGGGATATACCACCCTGTATGGGGTACAATGGCAAGGAACCCTAGTGAAGGGTTCCACCCCTATAGGTGCCGCAGAAATGATTCCCTTGGCTAAAGGTAGCTTAGGAAGAAGCCCAAAAAGAATACCCAAAAGGGTGTCAAGCATCGAAGAGGCGAGAAATCAGAATATATCGAGACCGGAAATTAAGGTAATAGACGTGGATGGGAAGGACAGGAGAAGAACGAGGTATGATGAGAACAATGAACAAAATGAAAGCTGACAAGATGCAGAAGGGCAGACTTCCTTAGAAGAGAGAGAACAGCCAGGGCCACCATCCAGGTGGGAGGTGGGGTTGTTACTAATTGTACTTTGTGAGGGAGGATTGCAGTGTTTTTCCAAAATTAAGTGTAGGAGCAACTGACTCAGCATATGTGGGATAGGGTGGCATTTTTAAGTGTCACTTTATTTTGTGTTAGGGTGGGTTATTTGAGTAATCTTGGGATTTGTTTTTAGTTTTATTCATTATTTGTTATTGTGATTTATAGTTTAAGTTTTAATTTTGGGGTAATTGTTTTGGGTGGGTTGGATTGGGGGGGTATTTATTAGATTTTAGTTAGTTTTGTTTATCTATCAGTGGTGAAGAATGTGTTGGATGCGAAAAGTGGAGGATGAACAAGCGGGGTCATCGTATTGGAGTGGTAGGATCCAGGAGGCACCGTGGGGCAAAACTGAATCCAGACCGTGGTTCTCCATGTCTGGTGCCCATACTCAAGGGCACTACTGATTGTGGTAGACAGATGGTTCGGGCAGCCCGGGAGGTTCGTCCAACTCGGGCGGTGTTGTGCAATGCCAGGTCCATTAAGAACAAGGCTGCAATTATTGCAGATCTTATTGAAACAGTGGACCTGGCATGCATCACTGAGACCTGGCTTGATGAACATTCTGGCCCCATCTTGGAGGCTGTAACTCCAGCTGGGTACTTGGAGATACACCACCCAAGACTGGATCGGCGGGGGGGTTGCAGTCTGTTTCAAGACCGAACTTAACCTCACGAGAGTATTAGTTGAGGAGGTTGAGCCATTCAAGTGTGCCATTGTAGCAGGTGTAGGTTATCGAATCACCCTCATTTATCATCCACCTGGTGATGAGAAGCGATTCCTTCAGGAAGTGGCAGACTTCGTCATCGACATGGCGTTTGAGTCGCCCAGACTGATGGTTCTGAGTGACTTCAGCGCTTGGGTCAATGATGAATTCCCGCAATTTGGTCAACACTTCCTCCAGTTGATGACATCTCTGGGTCTTACACAGGTGGTTTCCACTGCTACTCATAAACAAGAACACTCCCTTAACTTAATCTTCCTCCTAGGGATTGAAATATCTGACTTGGAGGTGGAACCGGTTGGGTGGTCTGATCATTACACCGTGGGGTTTAGTTTTAGCACACCCCCCCTCATAGGCCTACCCCTGTGGAGATGGTCAGGTACCACCCTTTACAGGATATAAGTTCTCATGGCCTAGCGGCGGTACTTGACCTCTCGTCCCTCTCGTTGGCAAGCAATAACCCAGAGACCCTCGTGATGGCTTACAATTCAGCTGTCTCAGCAGCTCTGGATTCCATTGCTCCAGTCTGTGTTTGCCCTCTCTCCCTTCACCCCAGGTCCCCCTGGTTTGATGGGACTTTGAGGGATATGCGGAGACTAGGACTAAGGTTAGAGCGTTGCTGGCGCAAGTCCGCCCTTGATGCCGACCACCTTAGACTGATGGACCATTATCAAGTCTATCAATCTGCAATCACCCATAAGAAAGCAGAATTCCTGTCCGGGGAGATTGCGGCTGCTCAGAATCGACCAGTTCAGCTTTTCCGAACTATGGACAGACTGTGCAACCCAACCTGTCTACATGTTCGGAAAGCTTTTTCGCAATTAGAGTGCTATGAGCTTGCGCTATTCTTTGCAAATAAGGTGGCTGACATCAGGGCCGTACTCCAGCCAGCACACTCTTTGGGTGTTGCTTTTGATCAGTACGGGGTCACTGTACCTCGGCCTTCCTAGAGTACCTTCAGTCAACCGGAGTTCATGGATGTCACGCGGATTATCCAGGGTGTGCACCCTACGTGCTGTAGTTTAGACCCTGGACCAACTTCCCTAATTTTGGGTTGCATTGATGTCATCAGTCCAGTCCTTGCATGGATAGTCTGGTGCTCCTTGGAATCTGGAGAGTTTCCTAGCTCCCTGAAAGAGGGGTGGTGACACCACTCTTGAAGAAAGCTACCTTGGACCCCGACTGCCATGCAAACTACAGACCTATCTCTAACCTTCCCTTTTTAGGGAAGGTGATTGAGAAAGTAGAGTCAGCTCAGCTGGAAAACCATTTGACCATCCATGACATCTGTGAACCGCTCCAGTCCAGTTTTTGTAAGAGACATAGTACCAAGACAGCGCTGGTTCGGGTGCTCAGTGATCTCCTGATGGCGAGAGATCGGAAGAACCATACCATCTTGATCTCTCTCTTCAGACTTTGACACTGTGGACCATGGGGTGTTGATAGGATGCCTGATGCATATCTGTGGACTGTCGGGAACAGTCCTCAGGTGGTTTACATCTTTCCTCATGGGTAGAACACAGAAAGTGGTGTCTGGGGTTTATTCTTCAAACCTAACTCCTCTGTCATGTGGGGGTGCCTCAGGGTTCAGTACTGTCACCCATGTTGTTCGCGGTGTACAAGCTACCCCTCGGAGACATTGTAAGAAGGTATGGGCCGAGGTTTCACTGCAATGCAGATGATACGCAGCTCTACCTTTCTTTTGCACCCGACCAGGATGGAGCTCTCTCAGTCTTTAATAACTGTCTGAAAGAAATCCAGGCGTGGATGGATTCCAGCTGGCTGAAGTTGAACTCGGAAAAAACTGAGGTATTGGTTGTGGACCCAGGTCACCGGATAGGGGGGTCCGGAGTTGGTGCGCCCTCTGGAATTTTTCTTGGCTGCATCTCACTCCTGACCTCTGAATGGGTGCGTAACCTGGGAGTAATTTTTGATGATGGACTGACCCTGCATTCTCAGGTGTCGGCTGTCATCAAAACGTCCTTGTATCATCTTAGGAATATCGCCAGGATTGGGCATCTGGTTCTGTCTGACGACCTTCCTACTCTGGTCCACGCCTTTGTGTCCTCATGCTTGGATTATTGCAACTCCTTCTACCTTAGGCTTTCTGGGGTAGAAATCCATTGCTTGCAACTGGTGCAGCACGCGGCAGCCCAGCTTTTGACAGGATCTTCTCGATCTTGTCATATTTCACCAGTGCTGTGCAAACTGCACTGGCTGCCAGTACAGTGGTGGATCACCTTTAAAGTTGGTTTACTGACTTTCAAAGCCCTACATGGACAGGGCCCAGGCTATCTGAAAGAACTCCTGGTGCCTTACTGCCCTGGTCGATCACCCCACTCGACCAACGAGGGGTTGCTAGAGATCCCAAGGGTGAATTTGAAATCATCTGGTGCAAGAGCCTTTGCGTATGCAGCCCCCACCCTTTGGAATTCTCTACCCTGTCGGTTGCAGGAGTACACAACTGTGGAGGGATTTAAGCAGGGCTTAAAAACCTTTTTGTGGCAACAAGCCTTCTCAGCTAATTGACTGATTTGCTTCTCTGATTTATTGTTATTTGATCTTAATTGAACTGATGTTTGTTTGATTTTGATTTGATTTTATAATGTTAGGTGCCTTGGCATTGGATAAGGCGTCTTATAAATAAACTTATTATTATTATCCAACAGCAGAACCTAACTACAGAACCTATGAAAGCACTAACCCTGTCTAATATTATGACCATCAGCACAGAGGAGAGGAAAAAAAAACCCTTTGAGGAGGAAACCTTTGGGATTCCAAGGCCTAGGTTGCCTTCCCTCCAAGCTGAAGGATGTTTTGGTTAGTAATGGCTCAGCTACTGCAATTTAGATTCGATATTGAAGGAAGAGGAAAAGATTCCAATTTAGATGAAGCTCTTGCTCTGTCCTTCTAACAGGAATGCTGTGGAGGGTTGCGAGTGATGTCTCTGCAACTAGATGCCCAAAAGCAGAGAAGGAGAGAAAAAACCACAGAGGCACTCAACCAGCCTACGTGAGCTGAAACAGACCAGGTGAACCAGAGGTAATCAGATGGAGAATAGCACAGAGGGTGCCTCCAATTCCACTCGGGCAGCCAAAGGGGCCCTGATGAAGACAGACCCACCCCTCATAGCTTGAAGTTGTAAATTCTGCATCCAGGGGTGTCGTCGAGATGAGTGACGGCTGAAGGTCCACCTGGAGTGAAGACATTCTCACTATGGGCCAGGGAGAAGGATTCCGCTCAGAGCTTCACATGCTCTAGATGCAGACTTCATGGGTGTAAAGCGAGACCGTCGGCTACAGGCTAGCCCCAAGCCATGAAGCAATGGACACGGAAGGCATGTCTCCAAGTGGAGAGCAGGTTGAGTCGAGGTAGCATGAGACCCGTCTGAGGGGTAAGCTTGAGTAGTCGATGTGAACAAGTGGACCTACAGAGATGTCTGACTGAAGGAGATCCTGATGTGGGTCGGGAGGAGGCTGGATGTGGTTAGTAACCACAGGAGTGCATGCCAGCCTGGTCCATTGAAGAGCCAAATTAGGAGTGGGTCAGACTGTATGAAGAGAGTAAAGAGAATGGCTGGGCAAAGCCCGCAGCCGACGGAGGAGGTACAAAGTACCAGGAGTAGTGAGATAGGAGCTATGAAGTTGGAAATGGACGAGTGGAGGATATAGATGAATATATGAGTTTCGCTGATGGAGGGAAGCTTAGAAGGTCAGTATGGACTGCAAAATGGGAATGAAGGATGCAAAGGGGAGAGATGAGCCTACGATGAGGGGGGGAAGTCAATGCAGGAGGACAGAATGGTCGAGAACGAATGAACAATATTTGATGGTGGATTAAAAGCCTTGAAGGCTTGAACAGTTTAAGGTGAGGAATGAAATGGACAATGTACAATGATGAAAAGAAGCCTGAAAGGCCCGTACGGTGAAGGTGAGATAGGAATTGGATGATGTATGGTAATGGAGTGAAGCCTTGATGGCCGGTACGGGTAAGGTGAGGTATGAAATGGATGATGTACAATAATGGAGTGAAAACCTTAAAGGCCGGTACGGTTAAGGTTAGGTAAGATGGCAAGTAGGGTATAGGAAGGATGAGGTTCAATAACGATGGATGTTGGACATGGAGGGGAGGATATACAAGTTCAGTGGACAAAGAACATTGGACTAGGGCAAGAGGAGGATATGAACAGGGTAAGAGGAGGACATGAGTAGGTATGGTAATGGCAGGATAGGGAAAAACCCCAAAAGAAAGCACGGGACAAGGAAGGAGAAGAGGCGAGGGTCAAGGGAGTGGTGGAAGGTGGGAGTGCAGTAGCCATGAGGGCAGGAATGCACAAGATGAAGCGAACTAGTGAAGGAATAAGCATGTTGACTGCAGCTGACCTGAACCAAACAGTCACATAAAACAGGAAGATATTCAATCGATTGGATGCCAACAGCAGGAGCTGGGCTGACATACTTTGGGGCGAAACAGGTGTCGGCAGGAATGCAGTAATAAGTAGATAAGGAGATACCAAATGTACGAATATGTCCAATACCCAGGAGTCCCAGGTAGGACGAGCAGGAATGGATGACTGGATAGCGATGGACAGCCGATAGGGCAGGAACCCCAAAAGAAATGTCAGCTATAATTGGGCCAAAAGGAGAGGATGCAGGCCAAGGCAAGTCAAGGAGGCCAAACAACTGAATAGAGAGTGAGGTAATACAAGTGAGTGAATGCCAGCGGCATAGCCTGCTGACACAGAGAGGGTATCCATATAACAGCTGAAAAGAGGAAGGGAAAATAATGCCATAGCTGGCCGACAAAGAGAGGAGCAAAGCAAGGTGGGGAATACAGAAGTTGAGCAAAATCCAAGGGAACAACCCATGGAGTCTATGGAGTACCATCTGTTCGTAATATCAGGCAACAGAAGCAGAGAAGAGTGAGAATAATGCAGGGCACCCTTAAACATGTCACAACGATTGTAGAAAAGATGCAGACAGGACTCGGAGTGAAAAGGTTAGCACAGAAGCAAGCCAGCAAATATAACTGTGCTGCACAGTGTTAAGAATGTCAGAAACAAACATTAGCATGACGCCAATTGAGACCGTACCAGAAGGTGAATGCATGGAGAATAGGAGGAAAAAATGCTGTGAGGAAAGCTGGATGGAGTAGTAGAGGAGTTGAGGAGCCGTGGAAAAGGAGAGCTGGGGGATGATGCCACACCCAGAAGCGCTCACACAGCTATGGAGCGGAGGATGAGAAATGGAAGGAAAGCCCAAAAGAAAACACAAACGGGACAAACAGAGCAACTGTCCAAAACAGGGGAATACCGAAGCAGAGGGCACAGAGGGCAAAGGCACTCCCAAAGCTCTGGCAGGTCAATGGCGAGGAGGAGTGAGCAGTTGGGAGGCCTGGAGGTGGAAGAAGAGATTGTGGAGCAACAGGGCAGAAGCAGCTGTCAGAATGCACCACAGGGAAGGCAAGGAGCACAAGCAGGACACAGGATGAGGCAACGAAATCCAGGAGGTATGATGAGGAAGGGACGGGGGGCAGAATGGCAAGGACAGTGCGGAGTGAGTGGCAGACAAGGAGAGAGCTAGCGGTCCCCCAACCTGGCAGTGGCAGACTACGAAGCAGAGGAAAAAGACTAGACTGAGTGAAGAGGCAAAAGTGGAGGGAGGGAAAACAGAGAAGACAGCCAGAAGGGAGATCAAAAGATATGCTGCAACACAGAGAAACAGCCAATGGAGCCTCCAGCTGCAATGAAAGAAACAAATCCTAAACTAACCAGGAGGAGCGGCCTTTAAAAGCCTGATGGGGGAGTAGTTTGTTGCTCAGCTCATTGAACTACAGGCATAGCCTTGCAATTATGTTACTGATGTGGTGCTAATATGGGAGAAGGGAGACAATTCCTTTTACTGCAGTCCTGCCAACCTGTGGTGTAGTAAACCCCAGGAGTGACAGCAGTTCAGGGCTGGAAGACCAGTCGGTTGTGGGCTCTAGTCCATTAATTCTCAGACTTTGTCATAACCTTGTCATAGTGAGCCTCCCCAAAGCCATAGAAAAGTTCTTGAACCACCTCCAGATATTGAAGTAATTTGGGGCTTCCCCACAGAAAAATAGCATGATTTGCACAGTACCTCAGGAATAAAGTGAAACTCATTTGAGTAGTTGACTCTTATTTTATTCCCACTCTTGTAACCCCCCACCCTGGCCAGCCTGCTTGCTCCGCTATTTTGACTCTCAAACCATTGGTGCCCCTTGTTGCAATACCTTCATGGGACAGACTGTTTTCTCTGTCTGTTTCCCCTCTATCTGGAACAAACTTCTGACCCACCTCTGCCTCCCCGCCCAGCTCTTAAGCAACTTCTCGTGGATCCTTTTGGTCCCTTCTGCTCTTTCTCCTAGTACCTCTCAGCTCAACCCTTATATTTGGGCTGTTTTGCCACCAGTCTAATTGATGAATTGTTACCTCTCATTATCTGCTCATTGTTCCTGTTTGTTTACGCTGTTGTTAACTGTGTTTTGTCTGGCTGTTTTTCAGTCACTTTTTGAATTGTATTTGCACTCCCTAGCCTTCCTCAGGTACACCTGAAATGAGCCTTGACTCAGCGTGCCTTTCCTAGTCATTGATTTGTAAATCAATATTTAAATTCACCTCCACTTTCAGTTTGCCTTATATCTTCACACAAAATATCCATAACTCCAAATTTAAATACGCTTTTATATATATATATATATATATATATATATATGTATTTTTTTTTTTTTATCTTTTTGCACCTCTGTCTTTGCCACCGATTATCCACCTGGTCATGGTGCCTTTATCTGGCTTCCACCTTCCTGCCATGCTCATCCCCCTGAACCCCCCACTTACCCCTCAGAGGGTGGGGTCGCTGCACTGGCCAGGTGCCACAATCCTTGTGACTATCTGGGGAGAGCCGGTCAGGAGGCTAAATGAAGCTGAAGGCAGGCTTCACTGAGGCGGCAGACAGAGGGAGTTTTCTTCCCATATACTGAGGGCGGGGATGTGCAATGATGTCCTGCATCTGCCCCGCCCCCTTGGTGCTGTTGTTCGTCGGCAGCTGCGGCACCCCCAGCCTCCGCCAGGGGTCCATCGAGTGCCAGACAAGATCCCCACCTCTCCCCCAGAGAAGGAGAGCTGTCCACGGGCGGTCCATCCTTCCCCCCGGCCGCCCTCCCAGCAACCGGGTCCATTCCCCGAACCTGCCAGCATCGCAAGTGGAAATCCAACCACAGCCAACAGGCCGGCTACTTTACTTTTTTAAAAGTTGCTTCAGCCTCTGCTAGAACATGTTAGGGCCTCCCTTGGGAGGCTCGCCTCACAATTTAAGAAACCCTGCTCTAGTCTTACACCGGGAATTCAGGTTGCTCCCCAATATTGGAACTGCAGTCAGTGCAGCACTGGGGTGAGGGTGGGGGAGTGCTACATTAGGTGCCATCCTTCAGATGAGATGTACAACTGAGGTCCTTTCTGCCCATCTCTGGTGGCTGTCCTGGTGGAAGTTAACATTCCATGGTACTTCTCGTAAGAGAAAAGGATTTCCCCTGATGTTCTGGGTCAACATTCCCCGAATCATTAAACAGAATCATGTAATCCCCCACCCCCGGTGCACCTGAAAATGTGCTGTCCCAGCTCAGTGTGCCTTTCCTGGTCAAAATAACAAAATAAATAACACAGATAACAGAATAGTCTTAAAGAAAAAGAATGTAAATATCTGAAACCTTGAAAAAGGGATCTATTCATGAGGTACAACAGCATCGTGATCAAAGGGGCATGCATGGAAGTTGTTGGGGGAGATTCAAAAGAGATGCAAGGAAGTTTTTTTTTTACAGTGCCAGTGGTGGATGAATGGGATAGTTTATCCCAGCAGGTGGTTGAAGTCAAATCAGGGACGGGTCTCAAGCATGAATGGAACAGACACAAGAGGATATTCAGGTCTATGGGAAGGGGGGGTACAGATACAGCCTGGGGGGGGGATATCAAGACACCATCAGGGTTATCAGTTCAATAACTCTGATCTGGCATCAGGTCATGCACAGAGTCAGCAAGGTAATGGACAGATGGGACAGACCGCTGGGTCGTTATCTGGGGCTGACAGTATAGCCTTGAGGTTAGAGTAACGAGCTGTGAATGAGGCTGGTACAGTACATCCAACAGACCTGGGTTTGATTCCCACAATCTCCACTTGCATACTCTGTGACACTGAACAAGTCACTTACCCACCCCTGTGCTCCCGTTCCAGGTCACCCCTGAAAATAGGCACTTGTGCCTAGTGGGCCTTACCCGTTTACCAAAAAATAACTCTGCTGATTTTGTTCTTGGTATATCATTGTATCTTTTGTATGTGCAAATGCTTATTGTGTATCACTGCCTAATTCATTTTTTATTATTATTTATTTATTTAGTGATTCGGAAAAGACCTTTGACAGCAAGCTCTGTTACAAAGGTTCCACGTCATAGATTGCAAAACAAAGAACAATAGGAGAAAGCAAAGGTACATCACAATGAACGATACAGCTTGGATTCAGAACTTACAGAATAACTCAAAACGTAGGTACAAGTTAAAATAACAAGAAAAACACTTTATGAGGATGGGGGAAATAAGCAGCCACAAAGTGCCTTGTTAGTAGTTTAGAGGGATGGGGATAGCTGGCAGTGGGGTGAAGAAAGGAGGTACGCGAGAGAGAGGTAGGTACTGTGGTGGAGGTGAAGGGTGAGGGAAGAAGAGCGATAAGGTATAGGGAGAAATGGGGGGTGAGCGGAAGCTGAGTGGAGAAGACGTGCTGGAGTAAATGGTGGAGTGCGAGGGGGCATGGCCAGGCAGCCTGCATTAGTAGTGACTGTTAGGGAAACTCACAGGACTGTGAGTTGGGGGAGGGGGGAAGGTGGGGTGGCGGGTGCCGAAGGAGCATGATGCTAACTGATTGCTGAGGCAAGCCATGAGAAGGGACAGAGGAAGGGGGTACCTGAGGCCTGCCTAGTGCTTGCTGGGGGAAGAGAGAGCTGGTGTGGCTGGACATAGGGGCAGATGCACTTAGTGTGTTATTAGGTGCTGTTTGATGTCAGTTTTGAACTGGGCCAGACAACTGGTAGCCAAGAGGTACCCGGGGAGTTCATTCACCCACTGGGGGGCTCGATAGGCAAATGCATGTTGCCCAAGTGAGATGCGCTGGATGGGGATAGCCAAGGCCCCTCTAGTCCTCCCTCTGGTGACCTGTAATGAGTTGGCCACCTTGATCAAATTGCCTACACAAGGCAGTATTTTACCCAATAGAGCCTTCTTCCCTAGGATGCAAGTCTGGAATTTGACCCTGTTTCTTAATGACAGCCAGTTTGTGCATTCGTACAAAGTACAGCTGTGTGTGCCACACTCAGCATCCAGGGTGAGTCTGCAGGCTTTGTTGAGTGCAGTCTAAACCCTCTTAAGAGCTGTATCCATTGCCACCCCGTAGACCACTATATCATAATGTCTATTCTATTGCAACCCTTTGTTGACGTCGCTGTAAATTTTGTTACTGTTAGTCTGTAAGTCTCCCAGGTCGTGCCTGAAAATAGGCATATCTATGCCTAGAGTATCTTACCTGGTATCAAAAAACAAACAAATAAATAAAATCTAATGGCTTTCTGATGCTGCCCTCTAGTGACTAGAAATAGGATAGCACATAAGCAAGGTATTTAGTGGTCGAAAACTCGATACCTCCAACTGTACCTGATTTTCAGAGGTGTCCCTGATTTGGGCTCACACTTCTCTGCTATCCCTTCTAAATTAAAAATTTGTGTTTCTGTTACTAAAAAGTATATGTTGTAAATGCACTGGATCAACTTAAGGAGTACTTGGGACTCACCGGCAAAGTTATTAACTGGTGTGAGTCCTACCTCAGGGGCAGGTCTCAGAGAGTTGTGATGGGTAATTTCTCATTGCACCCAATGGACTTGTACTGTGGTGTACCCCAAGGGTCAGTCCTTTCACCCATGTTGTTTTCAGTGTACCTGCTGCCCTGGACAGGATCATCAGGCAGTATGGAGTTGGGTTTCACTACTATGCTGATGGTACCCAGCTCTGTCTATCTTTTGCACCTCAGGATTGGGGAGTAGTGGGGGTGATAATAGTGGGTGTGATAAGCCAGAGTTTGGCTGAGATCCGGGGCTGGATGTCACTGAGCTGGCTGAGTCTCAATACAGCCAAAACTGAAGTACTGGTGCTTGAGCTGGGTAGGAAGGGCAGTCTGGCAGTGTCAGGGAGAGAAACAGGGCTTTGCCTTGGTACCTCCAGGCTTGACTCTGCCAGAAAGGTGAAGAATCTAGGTGTCAACCTGGACAAAGGGCTGATATTTAAGGCTCAGGTGTCGGCAGTCATCCGGAATGGCTTCTACCATCTTCTACCATCTTTGAAATATTAACCAGATTTGTTTCCTTATCCCACCTGAGGACTTGCCCTCTTTAGTACATGTGTTTGTGACATCTTGCCTCGATTACTGTAATGCCCTGTACCTTGGGGTCGGTGAAGGTACATTACAATGCCTGTCGCTAGTGCAGAACGCAGCTGCAAGGTTGCTGACCGGCCTTACGAGGACAAGTCACATTATCCCTGTGCTGCGGGAACTGCACTGGCTGCTGGTTAAGTGGCGTATCTCCTACAAGGTTGGTTTGCTAACCTATAAGGCCCTACATGGTCTGGGTCTGCCCTTACAAAAAGTTCTTCAGAATACCACTGTAATACCACTCATTTGCCATTGCAATACCACTGTGATTACCACTGTACTACCATTAAGGTTTTCATGGTATCACAGTGGTTTGTTTCAATTCCATTGTGATACCATTATACCCCTGTCCTACCATATCAACAAAAATAATCAAAAAATAAGCTACCATAGTACAATCATGGTACCACTGGGTAGTACCATTGCACATTTTGTAGCTCACCATTATGTTGCCATTGTGGTTCCATGGTGTTGACATTGTGTCACATTTGGTAAGGGTGAGCTACCTGTGTGAACTCCTGCATCCTTATTTTCCCACTTGTCCCCCTCCATTCTGCTGAGGAGGGCATCCTGGTTGTCCCCAGGATCACACGTGAAACATTCAGGGACAGAATCTTCGAAGTGGCTGGTCCACTGCTATGGAATTTGTTACCGAGGGCCCTGAGGGAGGCCCCCCTTGGTGGAAGTCTCTAAGAAAGGACTTGAAACCTTTCTGTTTGCTCCGACTTTTGGTGTCTGAATTGTTTATTTATGAGTTGCTTATTTATATGGTGTGCGATCCCACTTACAGCTTATGTATCTCACCTCTATAAGCAGCTCTGACTACTAATCCACTACCTTTTCCAAACCTTTTAACATCCCTCTGCTGCACTACTTCCCCCTGCCTCACCCTCTTACCACCCCCCACTAGCATGCCCAACCTAACGTCCTCCTTCCCTGACCCAACCTCCCTCACCTATTCTGCCCCCCACTTACGTTGCCCTTTGTTCAGCATCACCCATCTCTCCCCTAACCTCCTACTAGGACACCTGACAAAGCTCAATTTCTGACTGCTTCATTTGTTGTTTGTCAAATATGTATCTGAATGTGTGTTTAATCTATGTATTCACCTGTATTTATTTATTTGTTTTTGTTAACCAGGTAAGCACACTAGACAACGAGTGCCTATTTTCAGGAGCGACCAGGGAGGTTACAGTACAGAGAAACAAGGTACAAATACAGGGTAGCATACAGGCCCACAACTACAAGTGGACAAAAATGGAAAACAGTACCCGGGACATTGAATGGACAATAGAACAGTCACACCCCCACAGAGGTGGGGCCAGGGTAACAGACTGAAAAAAAAAAAAGTACATGGTCAGAGCAACAAACGAGAATACAACTACAGGCTCGTTAATACATAAGTTCACAATTGTGGCAGGGTGTGGAGAGCAACAAGTACAGGGGGTAAGAGGGAGGGAGGGGCAGAATCTGCTGACTCCCCTAGAGGCGGTCGGGAAAAACGAGCAAGTATATTAAATAGCTTAAAGGTGTTATTCCAAGAATTCAATAAATAAATATTTGGGTGTAGGGGTTTTAATCTGTGTATATATATATATATATAGATATATGGACTGTTGCCAATTACTATGTATTGGAGCTTTCATTTATTTGTTATTTCCTCTTTGTACTGGTGACCTGGGCCTCCAGCAAAGGGGGGGGGGAGATTGTTTAAAGGAGAAGACTCCTGTATATTTATGATTTGGATATGTCTGATGTATTTAGTATACATATGTCAATAAGAGATCAGTCATTTCTTCTGTTGCAACACATATCTAGAGTCTGAGGCTCTCACACATGGTAGTAAAGTGTCAAGCAAGCCTCAATTTACATGCAAATGGGTCACTTGTAATGTAACCCCTCCCATTCCTTGATGTCACTGCAGCAACAGTGCAGAAGAAAACATAAGGGTATCAATGCTGTCTATCCTGATTTTAGTTTAAGTTTGCAATGGCTTAAGACAGTTCTGTCATGCAACTCACACAGGGAGTAGTACTTGTAGCCTTAATATGTGTAGAGCAAATAATACATCTAATAGTATTTCATTCATAGGAAACAAAATATGTTTCTTTGTACTGCTCATTTCTCTCTGTGAGACAGTTGTAACGTAGTGGAGAGCAGTAGAATGAATCAGTCTGTCAAGCAGTCAGTCAAGCAGTCAATCTGTGTTGAACCAGGTGAACACCCTTCAGAAGATTAATTTACAAGGTGGGCCTGGGCAGTTTCCCAGAGGATCACACAAGACTCGGTTCCTCCTTTGCACAAACAGGGTTTTATTTAACTCTAAAAATTGATTAGCGTTTTGCTCATAAAAGTTCTAAAACATTGTGAAAATGCATAGTACTTGCCTCACTGTGTTTAACAAACATAACACTGCTAGAAAACCTATATAAATGCTTTCTGTACAGTTAGTATTGTCCTAAGAAAAAAACTGCTAATCAATTATTTAAAACCCTGACAAATGATAACTACCCCCTTTCAGCAGCCTGAAAGTGGAGAGCTAGATCACTTACTTTATAAAATGTATTGTTTTACATTTCAAATGCTCCTTAAATCTGAGCTTCTGACTGGAAATACCAAGACACAGAATGCGTATCACATGGGAGGAATGAGCTAAGCAAATACAGAGCGCTACAAACACTGAGACTGATTAGTTTCTTTACCTACAACAGCTGAAGTGTAGCATCTGATTTGTGAGGGACATCCTACTTCAAATGCTGACATGATAAAGTGGGGGGGGACTGCTACAGCTTGTCCTCAGTACCTTCAAAGTGAAGTGCTGTAGCTCTCACATCACTACTAATGATTTATAATGGGAATGGGGGCACATTTAAAGTCATGGACCTGAGGGGCCATTACAGTTCCCAAGGAGGTTAGGGGAAGACTGGGCAGACTGGATGGGCCTTGCGGTCCTTATCTGCCATCAACTTCTATGTTTCTGTGATTCTATGTTTCTATGAACTTGTTAATAGGGGTGCAGCCAGGCATTTCAGATTTGTACACCAACCTGTCACACTGCTACCCACTCCCCTACTGTTGTTCATGCCTGCCCCCCCCCCACAACTTGAGTCCAAGGTTCTTGGCTCCAATCAGATAATTCCCACACTAGACCTGCTGTCTGTCTGCGCTGCTAGTGTGGAGCTTGCTGCCCACTGTTAAACACCACTGACTGCACCACGAGTCCAAGACCACAGCAGAAATTTCTTCTCTCTCCCCTGCAGGTTGGCAGATTCACTTCACTTGCCAGTCCACATGAAGTTTTCATTCTTTTAGCTGGCTCTGAGGCTGTTCTTCCATCTGCTGCTCCTCAGTTCTTCTACTGCTTCTCTCACTCCCAGTACAATTGAACTAATAGTATGGCTTCTAACTTTGCTCGGGCATTTAAAGTCGCCACCCCAGACCTGCACACCCCCTACCAAGTGCCACAGCCAATCTCTATACAGGCAGACCATGCAGACTTAATTGAGACCTTCAGCTTCAAAGTTCGTATTTTTTTCTGCCACCCCCCCCACCCAAAACAAAGCTGAAAGAGAAAAGAAAATGCCTGTGAAGCCAAACAAAGGAATGTAAACGCAATGGACTAGAGAGGGCAACGAAATGCTGGCCAGCTTGTTTGCTACCCCCTGCTACTAAACTTAGTATGCCATGGCTTACTTGGAGTATCAGTAGCTACACCCTTGCGAGTTGTTAAGGGTTCGAGAGTAAGAAACTCTAGTAGAATTTGAACCAGAGTCTCCTAGTTCTTGTGCCTGTACTTTAACCACCAGATTACCCTTCTTCCATATGCTGCAGCTGATGCTTTCCTGGCAATCTATTCTTTGTTATAGCTGAACTCTTTATTGCCTTACATCAGCTATCCAGTCACTGACTGCCTAGTTACAAAGGGAAAGGGGCATATTTGCAAGATTGTTTCTCACTGCTGGTGTCAATCAAAACAGAGAATGCTAACACATACAGAACATAATATAACAGCTGTATGATACCACTTCAAACTCTTGTTGCACCCAGAGTCATTTATTCAGTAAACTATTTTTGCTAACAGAAACAGTAACACAGCACATACAGGCACTTCCTTATATGAATACTGTATATACCTCAAATCAGTGTTGCATCACACTCACATGGTCCTAGTCCCTGTTAGACCTGCACTTCAGGATGTGCACAACACTTAAAGAGTTCCTCCATTACTCAAGTTGGGAACCAAACATTGTGGGTTTGGTTTACTGGTGGAACTGCATTTAGTGCAGCACGATTATCTGTTGTTCTGATGACATCATCCTCCAGCAACATTGATGGTAAAATGGAGGACAAACACATTGATAACTTCTGGGGGCTGTATATATTTATTGATAATCTAGATTTGGACAGCAATATGACTGCTGGCACTGGAGGAGGCACACAACAGTTACACATAAGGAGTTGGGAAAATATTGGTGTGAAACTAAGGGAGACTTCCCCTTTAACCAAGAGAGGCACACTACGCCGAAGCTTGATTCCAGGTGTGACCTGGGAGCACAAGGAAGCTAAGTGACTTGCTCAGGGTCACACAGTAAGCAAGTAGGGGCTGCAGGATTCAAACCCAGATCTCCAGGTTTGCAGCTCAGAGCCTTAAACCACTGCTCTGTGGAGGAAGAGCACCATAAATAAATAGGAAGGGCACCAAAAATAAATAAAACTACTACTACAATGTTAAATATTAGAGGTCTGAGACTCGTTACAGCATGCTACATACCACACATGAGAACTCGAGCCATCACTAAATGCGTGCTCCACCATACTAATCCGCACTACATTCCCTGGTACAGCATTGTGAGAGCACACATGTCAGAAGCGTAACATCACGGTCAGCTGTGTGTGTAATCTTCATGGAGGGCGGAGTGAGAATCCAGGTGACAGAATGAAACCAGATCGGATTGAAGAAAGAGAAATGAGCTGCAAGTAAACTGCAACACCTGGAGTTAATAGCGTGAAATGAATAACACGGTCGAAACTGAAACTTTTTGTTAGTGGGAGAACAAGTACCAATGGTTGGCATAGGAAAGAAGCCGAATGTATCACAGAGTGTGCAGCACAAACAGCAGCAGAACAAGAGTCAGGGTTGCTGGTGTCATCCACAAGGATTACTGACCTACTAATTGAGCAACTCGTGCAGTTTCAGCACGTCAGGTGAGAAATGCCACCCTACTTTCTTACAGTCTTTCACAGAATACAAAATAAAGCCATGTGCTGGAAAACAAATGTCACACATGCTATTGTATTGATTTGTGGGGGTGTGTTTGTGTGTGTGTGTGTGTGAGAGAGTTTTTGGTGCATTGACAGCAGACATTAGTGAATCAAAGACATCAGTTTCTATAACATAGATCTAGTAAGGTATCCTGTGGTATGGACGAAGCAAAATGAGTAACTCAAATATGAACGACTTGATTCACCCCCGAAGGAGTAGAGACTGTGAAAGTACAGTGAGGGGAGGGAATAGCGAGTGTGGAGGGATGGAATAGCAACGGTGAATAACGGGGGGAATTGTGAAGTGCTGTGGGCTGAATGGAGGAGTGCAGCCTGTTGCAGCTGATGCTGAGCTGGCCACCTGGAGTTGTGGATACAATCACTGCCTGGAGTGGCAGTGGTGACTGCCTGCAGGTACATTTTTTTTTTAACTGTTTTGGCTGTTGTATTTTTTTTTTTATTCCATCCTCTGGTTCCCCCAACTGTGTTGCCCTAGCATCCCCCTGCATATTGTGGCCCCCCGTCCTGTGTATTTTCCTGCCCCCCAGTGTCCTTCCCCAGAGTTAATTATAGTAATGTGGTGGGTGCGGGGGGCATAGCCCCGCATTAAACTTTTGTTTTTATCATCCCCCTCTTTCATTGTATAGTGCCGTCACTGTATTGGGAATTGCTGTGGTGGCTGGGGAGCCGATTTTGTGTTCAGTGAAATGTACTCGCTCTTATGCGAGTCGACATTTAATTTTCACTTTTATGACATAGAACCATCTAGTAACACAGTGTTAATCTGGGGTGAGGAGAAAATCATAAAAGGTTTGTTGTGCCTTGTGAAGAGATGAACTGCATGATTTGGTTTCATTCTGTTGCAGAGTTGATGAGATAGAGAAGCGGGTAGCTGTTAATGCTGCAGCAGTTTTGTTTTTATTAGTTGTGACTTGCAAGCTAGCATCAGTTCAGTATTTTAGTAATAAAGCAGCTCAGCTGCTTGCCGGCTGGCTTTATGCAAATGAAAGTACTGAAGCGCCTCTCATTGGAACGCTTCAGTCCTTTCAAGTACACAAAGTCAACGCCCATGAAACTGTGACCACCGTCATACCCTGCTTGCGTGGTCATTGGTCTGTCAGGGACAAGCCCAATGTAGATTGCTCTGCATTGGGCTACTCCCTGACACACCTCTGAAATGCCTTTCTCTGCAGCAAAGCAAGATGTTTCTTGCGCATGCACAAGGAAACCTAAAAATGGAGTGCTACCTTGTGTATGATGAGTAATTGTATGTGCACTCAGGATTCTCACAATGCAGGAGCTACAGTAATGAGAAGAATCCTCCTTCCCTATCTGGGATTAGTCATGGCAAGGTGGCAAGGCAGCTGCTGTCTTCAATAAATTTTTCACTGACCTGGGAACTTATAGAACAAACACACCCCACCATAAGCAGCACCTTGCGGATACTGAAGTGCTGGATCCTCATCCCCCACACTTTCACATAAGGACAGTACACACCAAAGAAGTGCTGCCCCTCTTACTATCCATCAAACCAACTGGATCAGTGGGATCAGATTGCCTGGACCCTAGGCTACTCAAGGCAACTGCCCCTGCCATTGCCCTACCCATCACCTGTTTCATAAATAGGTCCCTGCTGGATGGAACTGTTCCCAAAATTTGGAAGCAGGCCCACATGGTGCCAGTCCACAAGGGAGGACCTAGGGAAACAATAGGCAACTACAGGCCTATCTCTCTACTCTGCTCCCTGGCCAAAATCCAAGAGCAACAAGTGTATTGCCAACTCACGGACTACCTGGAAGTGAACCAGCTCCTGGCCCCCACCCAACATGGCTTCCGACAAAAGCACAGAACTGACACTGCGCTCATCAGATTCACCTCTGATGTCCTCTCTGCACTGGACAAAGGCTCCCCAACAGGGGCTGTCTTCACTGATCTGACAAAGGCTTTTGATCTGGTAGATCACTGCCTTCTTAACAAAGCTGAGAAAGTTTGGTCTTGATCAGCACTCCCTGAACTGGGTCAGCAACTACCTGTCTGGCTGCTCCCAACAGTCCAAGTGGAGAGGTGCAACCTCCGGAATGCTCCCTATAAATGAGGGGGTTCCACAAGGCTCAATATTGGGTTCCATCTTGTTCTCTCTGTTCATCAACAACCTCAGTTACCACTGCAGGAATAGCTCTGTGGTACAGTATGCTGACAATGCAGTACTATACAGAACTATGACTCACACGGATGAATTAGGGTCATAACTCCAGTCAGACTGTGCTAAGATTGAAACTTGGCTTATAGAAAATTATCTGATTCTAAACCACCCCCCAAAAAAAAAGCACTCCTGTTTGGATCTAGATCCCTAGGCTCTGACCGTACTCACCTCCTCCCGCTTGTCACAGCACCTGGCTCCACAACTAAGGTGGTTCAGTCCTTCAGATATCTTGGCCTGGTGCTGGATCTGGGCTCTCTCTAAAACCCCATGTGGACCTAGTAACCAAAAATATCCACAAAAAGCTTGGGCTGCTCTACCACCTAAGCGCTAACATGATACCTGAGACTAGTCTGGCGATCGCAAGGAGTATCCTCCTCCTGACTTTAACCTGTGCTGCTCCAATTCTACAAGGAATGGCAAAGCAGGACCACAGTAGGCTGCAAACCCTGTATCGTAAAATAGCCTGCTTTGCCACAAAATCTCCCCCGAAGACTCACCATTGCGATTTTCTCACCTTGCTCGACTGGCCTTCCTTCAGCCACAGACTTCAGTACCCCCTACTGTGTAGCAAATATAAGCTTCTTGATGACCACCTTTCAGCAGGGCTAGCTGGGCTACTAGCTCCAAAGTGGTCCAGCAGACTCCTCTGCACTACAGGCAAAAATTCCTGGAAGTACCCAGGATCAGCTCTGCTGTAGGCAGCAAATCCTATGCCCACGTTGCCCCTGCACAGTGGAATAAGCTCCCTGTCCACTTACAAGAAGCTACCTCCCTAGAGAATTTTTGTAAGGGATTATCTGAGCACCTACTAAACTGCAGTCTCTGCTTCTGTCCCAAAGAATAACTAAACATTACACTATTCATCCCTTCGTTCCCTCCCCCAGTTGTTATCTGTCAATCGGCTCCAATTAGAACCTAAATGGCTATTGCCTAATAATCCCCTTTCTTTCAAGTTTGTGATTGCAGTTATATACTATTGTTTAACTGCATAAGCGTGCTGTAAATAACTTCACTGTACTCTGTAATACTGTACACTGTCTTTGTAATCCTGAATGATCTGTCCAGAAATGAACTATTCTAATGTCTATGCCTTGCTATATGTAACTAACCCCTGTTCGCCCCAAAAAAGGGACCTTCAGGGCTCAGCGGGCCTACCCGGTTAACAAAATTTAATAAATAAAATAAATAAGGTCATTCACTCTAAGAAGGGTGCGTGTTAGGGGGGCAGGGCCAGGTATACCTTCTTGCCTTCCCATCCTGTGCTACCTTGCCCACCCCCTGTACGCAGAAACACCCCTCCCATCCCTCCCGTGTCTGTCGTAGAAATACCTTTCTCCGCCACCTGACCAGGGTGTTAATTATGCTACTCCTCCTGTCAGGTAATATTCACCCCAATCCTGGTCCTGTTCATAACAACCCTGCCGCAGGCCCTGCCGGACTCAGTGTGGCTTCCATGAGCATTTGTAGCCTCATGAAAAAATTTGACTCACTCCAGTGCTGGGTCAAATCTCATAATCCTAGCGTCATCTCCTT
This sequence comes from Neoceratodus forsteri, assembly GCA_016271365.2. Classification (NCBI taxonomy): domain Eukaryota; kingdom Metazoa; phylum Chordata; order Ceratodontiformes; family Ceratodontidae; genus Neoceratodus; species Neoceratodus forsteri. The sequence continues at coordinate 473,777,466 of CM057451.1, forward strand.
GACTGAGACCTGGCTGAAAAAATCCACCCCAGACTCCTTTGTCTCTCTCCCTGGATACTCCCTCTTCCGGGCAGACTGGGTTGGTAAACGGGGTGGTGGCTGTGCCATCTACACTAAAGAAGCCCTCCCTGTACTTGCCCTACCAGCTCCTACACTTGACTCTGGGGCTCAGGCGCTGACACTGAAGCTAACCCCTGACCCGTTAAAGGGCCTGCTCTATCTAACAACTGCTTACATACCTCCTAGAAATCAAACCCCGGCACTAGCCTCCCTCATGGATTACCTCTCCTTGCTGCCTCACCCCTCGGACCAAATTCTAGTGGGTGACCTTAACATCAATTGGCTTAGCCCCACTTCCTCCTCAGCCCGTGACTCCTTCACTGCGGTAGATATGACCCAACTCATCACCCACCCCACTAGGACCAACCCAAAGAGAGGCACTAGTACTTTTCTTGATGTGGTCCTTTCCAATCGCCCCAATCAGATTGTTGACATCCAAGTCCTTCCCGACTCGCTTAGCGATCACTCCCCCATACTTTTTCACTGGACTTCCACAGTAGCCAAATCATCTGCACAGTCCTTTCCCCCGCGGCACCTGAAGCCCAGAGGCCTGAAAAAAACTCAAGGATCTCCTGGCCCAAATTGATTGGTCACCTATTTTGTTTGTCCCTGACATTGACACTGCACTTTCCTTCTTTATCCAAACATTCAATAAAGCCTGTGATATCTTTGCTCCTCTGTCAGTCCGCCGATCCAAGATGCAAAATGCTCCCTTGGTGACCCCGGCCCTGATCCAACAACTTAAACATAGGGATAATGTATGGCACCTTGCCACTGAGACGGGCCGGCCTAGTGATAGACGGGAGTACGCGGCTGCCAGAAACAAGTGTACCTGGGCCATCAGAAAGGCCAAGGCTGATCATTATCAGGCCTCGCATACCTCCTCTTGGGGGAATCCCAGAACGTTCTGGGATAGTATCAAACAGTTAAATGGAAGTACGCACCCCCACTCCCTCGCAGATCAGCATCAATGGTTCTATCTCCTCCGATCATGCCCTTATTGCTAACTGCCTCAATACCTCCTTTACAGATCTGAGCCCTATCCTCCCTAAGGACTTTTTCAACCCCCCCCCATCTGCACTGGTCTTTACACGCTCGTACTTTCACCTCCGCCAGGTCACTGCTCAAGAACTCAGACCTCACCTAGTCTACGCCCTTAGGAGCAATAGTACGGGTAGTGACACCCTGGACCCCTGTATCCTTCGGCAAGTTCTAGATCTGGTCCTTTCACCTATTACCAATCTATTCAATAGATCTCTCTGTCTGGGGCAATTTCCAGCAATCTGGAAAATTGCCACAGTCACTCCCATTCATAAAGGTGGAGACAGGACCCAGGCTGGAAATTACTGGCCTATCTCCATTCTCTCTCTCCTCTTTCCAAAGCCCTGGAAAAAGTAGTGGCCTCCCAATTTACTGACTACCTCTCCAACTATAACATTCTCTGCCCTGAACAACACGGTTTCTGGGCTAGCTACAGTACCACTACTGCCCTCCTAAAAATCTCTAACTTTCTCCACTCCTCCCTGGACCAGGGCTCCTTGGCTGCGGCTGTGTTTGTAGACCTTTTGAAAGCATTCGACACCGTCTCCCATCCCCTCCTTCTAGATGCCCTCAGTTACTCTGGCTTTACCACTGGGCCTATCTCCTGGTGCGTGAGCTATCTGTCAGCCCGCTCACAGCGTGTAAAAATTGGGGGGCTCTCTCTGGCATACGTCCCATCCTTTCCGGTGTCCCCCAGGGCTCCATTCTTGGACCCCTACTCTTCTCCCTTTATCTTAACTCCCTCCCGGGCTCCTGTAGTGGTAATATACTATTGTATGCGGATGACGCCGTCATCTTTGCCACTGATCTTAACCCTACCGCACTCCAGGACTCCCCACAAAGATCCTTTAATAAAGCTGAGGGTTGGTTCAAGGAGCGTAGGCTGGTTATAAATCTCAAAAAAACTAAAACTATGGTCTTTGCTCACCCACAAAACAAGTTTTGCAACTTTCAGCTCCAGATACACTCAAGCTCCAAGCTTATGCTTGAGTAAGTCTGCTCCTATAAATACCGTGGAATCCACTTTGACTCCTCCCTCTCCTTCCATGGCCACATCTCAGCCCTTGCCACAGCAGCGAATATCAGACTAGGCATACTACACCGGCACAAAAAGTGTCTCCCCCCCGAGGCCCTTCGACTCGCAGTCATCTCATCCATACTGTCACTAGTGGATTATGGGTTGCCTGTGTATGCCTTGTTCAGATCAGACAGCTCTCAACAAAATTCACACCTTACTGAACAAAGCTTGCAGGCTAATCACAGGTGCCCCCAGGCTAACTCACACCTGTCAGTTATATGAGAAAGCTGTATTGCTTGACCTTGATGAACAGCTCAAATATCAGACCTGTATCATAACTAAAAAAAATCCTTCTTGGGCTATCCCCACCAGGTCTGACAGCCACCGCACAACGTGCTAACTCGCAAGTGCACACCCGTTCCGCTGACAAAACCACCCTATTGATCCCTAGGGCTAGGACCGTGCACGGTCAATGAGCATACGGCTATAGAGCCCCCTTCTGGTTAAACACCTTGCCCCCATCCATCTCCGATGCCCCTTCTATATCCTGCTTCAAAACCTCCCTACGAAATCACCTAATCAGTATTCATAGCTGCACTTGCCACTAGCTTTTAGCAGGGATAAACAATATGACAAGGCCACCTGAAAGCTGCTTATGACTACTGTATGTCGATTGCTGGATGATACTTTCTGTTTATTACTCGCTATTGTTTTCACTTGATGTACCACCCATTGTTTTTGTACCTGTTATTGTTTATATGCTGTTGTAATGTGACCTACCTTTTTGTGACAAGGTACCTTTGTAAATGAGCCTCTGGCTCAAAGGTCTTCCAAAACCGCTGTACTAATAAATAAAAAATAAAAAATACCCCATGACTCTCCCACATCATTCCCGGGTGTGAGCACATTCAGAAAACTGGCCCATTTGGGGTGTAAAGAAACAAAGTGAAGTTTCTAAGTTAGGTATCAGAATGAGTTGCCTATCGTATAATGCAGGACAACATGATCCACAAAATCATCACCTCTTGTCCGAGTCACCCCAAAAAGTGGAAATGGTGTTTTAATATCTTTGTACATCAGTTCTTTACAACTATTATGTTAACATGTTGTATCCTTCTGGATGTTTCTACTGTCTGACATTTCCTGTACTTGAGACAATTGTTTCTTTGGCTTGTCTGTTACATAGCCTTCCCATGTATGCCAGGGCTCTTGTTGCACCAATTAGCTAGTATATCTTATCACGTACAGTCTGAAACCTTGAATTAATGAGGGTTTCTTAATTAGTTGTGGTTAGCTCTGCTTTCACATTAGCAATCAGTCCGCCTATTAGAGGTCCACTTCAGCCTATGCTGCTCCACTTCACTTCTTCCTAGCTGGCCAGGAGCCCAGATCCTCCAGGCTCCTGAAAGTCGACGGAATATGGAGATGAAACCACGGTGAACCAGTAAGCAGCTGCCTGCAGAATAACAAATATTTGTCAATACCGAGTGTTTGTTTGTTTGTTTGTATTTGCTTTGTAGTTGATCGGCATAGTTAGAGCACACTGTGACCCTCAGGGCCTTCCACAGATGCCTTCTTATTGACACAGCCCGGCACAGATGCTGTGGCCCTATGAACCCCACAGTTACAGGAACCATCATTCCCCCCAGACCCACAAAATAAATGGGGTTGTGGTGATGAGTCAGACAGAGGGAGTGTGTGTGTGTGTGGGGGGGGGGGGTAGTTTGTGACCAGACTATCAAGGGTTGGTAGTGGGTGGTGGGGTGGGGAGTTTGTGACCAGACTATCAAGGGTTGGTAGTGGGTGGTGGGTGGGGAGTTTGTGACCAGACTATCAAGGGTTGGTAGTGGGTGGTGGGGTGGGGAGTTTGTGACCAGACTATCAAGGGTTGGTAGTGGGTGGTGGGGTGGGGGAGTTTGTGACCAGACTATCAAGGGTTGGTAGTGGGTGGTGGGGTGGGGGAGTTTGTGACCAGACTATCAAGGGTTGGTAGTGGGTGGTGGGGTGGGGGAGTTTGTGACCAGACTATCAAGGGTTGGTAGTGGGTGGTGGGGTGGGGGAGTTTGTGACCAGACTATCAAGGGTTGGTAGTGGGTGGTGGGGTGGGGGAGTTTGTGACCAGACTATCAAGGGTTGGTAGTGGGTGGTGGGGTGGGGAGTTTGTGACCAGACTATCAAGGGTTGGTAGTGGGTGGTGGGGTGGGGGAGTTTGTGACCAGACTATCAAGGGTTGGTAGTGGGTGGTGGGGTGGGGGAGTTTGTGACCAGACTATCAAGGGTTGGTAGTGGGTGGTGGGGTGGGGGAGTTTGTGACCAGACTATCAAGGGTTGGTAGTGGGTGGTGGGGTGGGGAGTTTGTGACCAGACTATCAAGGGTTGGTAGTGGGTGGTGGGGTGGGGAGTTTGTGACCAGACTATCAAGGGTTGGTAGTGGGTGGTGGGGTGGGGAGTTTGTGACCAGACTATCAAGGGTTGGTAGTGGGTGGTGGGGTGGGGAGTTTGTGACCAGACTATCAAGGTTGGTAGTGGGTGGTGGGTGGGGGAGTTTGGACCAGACTATCAAGGGTTGGTAGTGGGTGGTGGGTGGGGGAGTTTGTGACCAGACTATCAAGGGTTGGTAGTGGGTGGTGGGTGGGGAGTTTGTGACCAGACTATCAAGGGTTGGTAGTGGGTGGTGGGGTGGGGAGTTTGTGACCAGACTATCAAGGGTTGGTAGTGGGTGGTGGGGTGGGGAGTTTGTGACCAGACTATCAAGGGTTGGTAGTGGGTGGTGGGGTGGGGAGTTTGTGACCAGACTATCAAGGATTGGTAGTGGGTGGTGGGGTGGGGAGTTTGTGACCAGACTATCAAGGGTTGGTAGTGGGTGGTGGGGTGGGGAGTTTGTGACCAGACTATCAAGGGTTGGTAGTGGGTGGTGGGGTGGGGAGTTTGTGACCAGACTATCAAGGGTTGGTAGTGGGTGGTGGGGTGGGGAGTTTGTGACCAGACTATCAAGGGTTGGTAGTGGGTGGTGGGGTGGGGAGTTTGTGACCAGACTATCAAGGGTTGGTAGTGGGTGGTGGGGTGGGGAGTTTGTGACCAGACTATCAAGGGTTGGTAGTGGGTGGTGGGGTGGGGAGTTTGTGACCAGACTATCAAGGGTTGGTAGTGGGTGGTGGGGTGGGGAGTTTGTGACCAGACTATCAAGGGTTGGTAGTGGGTGGTGGGGTGGGGAGTCTGTGACCAGACTATCAAGGGTTGGTAGTGGGTGGTGGGGTGGGGAGTCTGTGACCAGACTATCAAGGGTTGGTAGTGGGTGGTGGGTGGGGGAGTCTGTGACCAGACTATCAAGGGTTGGTAGTGGGTGGTGGGGTGGGGGAGTCTGTGACCAGACTATCAAGGGTTGGTAGTGGGTGGTGGGGTGGGGAGTCTGTGACCAGACTATCAAGGGTGGTAGTGGGTGGTGGGTGGGGGAGTCTGTGACCAGACTATCAAGGGTTGGTAGTGGGTGGTGGGGTGGGGAGTTTGTGACCAGACTATCAAGGGTTGGTAGTGGGTGGTGGGGTGGGGAGTTTGTGACCAGACTATCAAGGGTTGTGGTGGTGGGGTGGGGAGTTTGTGACCAGACTATCAAGGGTTGGTAGTGGGTGGTGGGGTGGGGAGTCTGTGACCAGACTATCAAGGGTTGGTAGGGTGGTGGGTGGGGAGTCTGTGACCAGACTATCAAGGGTTGGTAGTGGGTGGTGGGGTGGGGAGTCTGTGACCAGACTATCAAGGGTTGGTAGTGGGTGGGGGTGGGGGAGTTTGTGACCAGACTATCAAGGGTTGGTAGTGGGTGGTGGGGTGGGGAGTTTGTGACCAGACTATCAAGGGTTGGTAGGTGGGTGGGGGGGGAGTTTGTGACCAGACTATCAAGGGTTGGTAGTGGGTGGTGGGGTGGGGAGTTTGTGACCAGACTATCAAGGGTTGGTAGTGGGTGGTGGGGTGGGGAGTTTGTGACCAGACTATCAAGGGTTGGTAGTGGGTGGTGGGGTGGGGAGTTTGTGACCAGACTATGAATGGTTGGTAGTGGGTGGTGGGGTGGGGTGGTTTGTGACCAGACTATCAAGGGTTGGTAGTGGGTGGTGGGGTGGGGGAGTTTGTGACCAGACTATGAATGGTTGGTAGTGGGTGGTGGGGTTGGGGTAGTTTGTGACCAGACTATCAAGGGTTGGTAGTGGGTGGTGGGGTGTGAAGAAAGAACGGAGTGAAAGCTTCTTTCTGCTCTCCTTTGTTTTATCTCGCCCACCTCCTACCAACCCCCAAGCACAGGCAATCTGGTTTATTGTTTACTGAAAACTTCAGAGACTACCTTTGAGCACAAGTGCACATTTACAAAGGTTCCACGTCAAATACAGTCACAAAAAGTATCGCAAGTACAGTAAACAGTTCCAGGGAAAATGCAGTCAAGTCAGATTCAAAGCATTTAAGGCAGAACAATTACATACAATTTTGGAAAACAATCAACACAGATCATTGTATAAAACATCACAGGTTATGTACAGAGAGAAACTCAAAAAAACTGTTTAATGGTTACAATTGCATTGGACTGTAAAGGCAGACCGCAAAGATCTCTTAAACTGATTAAACTTGGGGAGATCCAGCAGTGTATCAGGCAGTTCATTTAACCAGTTAGCAGCCCTCACTTTTTGCTCTGGCTCATGATTCGGCTGGAGTGGGTCCTGATTGTGGTAGTCAGCAATGCAGCCTGTTAGACCATCCTATGTCCACAGTTCACTGCAGACTGGCCCATGCTCCCTGGTGCAGGAGAGCCAAGCAGAGTGCAGAGAGAAGACTCTGAATTATGTCTCTCTGGATTATGTCCTTGGGGTCTGTTCACATGAGCTGTGTTGGGGCTACTCAGTGAGAGGGTAAAGTTTAAGGGTAATCTCTCATTGTTAGGGCTACTCCTTGAGAGGATAAAGTTTGAGGGTAATTTCCTGTTGTGGGGCTACTCCTTGGGAGATACTATTAGAGTTTGAGGGTAATTTCTAAATGTAAAGGGAGGGTGGAGAGTTGCTCTGAATCACTTTTTTTGGAGTAACCTGGTATTAAGGGGTATATATTCACAAGAGTGTGTAATCTTAGAGGATTTACACTGAGGGGTATACACTTCTGATTTCTGGGTTGGGGAGAGTGTGCATGGGCTTTGTCTGAGTTACTACTCTGGGGGTATTTCTGGGGGGGGGGGATTGTACCTAGCAGGAGACACTCTCTTTGGAGGATTGAACACTAGGTGGGTCTGGATGCTGGTGATTGGCCGAGGTCGGTAAACTTGTGGGCATTTACTCGGAGGGTTGAGTAACTCTATTTCTTGAAAAAGGAGCATTCCCTACCTAATAAACGCGACCATACCCACTCACCCAGGGTTCTACGACAAGGTCACCAGGACTAGACTCAAGGAGGGGAAATGTTACACCGAGAATGGTGGGAATGCTGGGGGCAGGATGGGGAGGGGGGTTGGGGCAGTGGAACTGTCGAAAGGTATGGTGAACTCAGGATGGCAAGACTGGGAAGGGTAACATGGGGGGGTTGGTATCAAGGGAAGAGAGGCTGGTGCAGAAAGCAGGAGACCAACAGGGGTCCAGGGGTGACAGGTTGTAGGGCTGCAGTGGCTGTGGGGTGGCCGTATGGATGGGTACATTGCGGAGGCTGCAGGAATATCCCATTTGCCACAAGTTGAAAGCACTGCAAGCAGAGATCAGCTGGTTGTCAGAAGAGATAAGAAGGTTAAGAGAAGGGATGGGTGGAGCGAGGGTAGGAAGGGCACCACCTCGGGCATACAGGGAGTCAGAGTCTGAGGTGACTGGGGGGGAGAAATGGAGCATGAAGCATAATGCGGGTTCCAAGCCACTCCGGGGTGGTAGTAATGATAATGCTGGTAGGAGGGGGATAGGGTTAAGTAACAGGTACGAGGTTCTGATGTCAGTAGCAGAGGGGGAGGAGGATGATACTACCAAAAGTGAGCCAAGCAACAGTCAGGGCAGGAGGAAGGCTGAGGGCAGGAGTCCTGATGGGGAGAGGTGGGTGGGCTTGAAAGACAGAGGGAGGAGGGAGACAGGGCAGGGGGAACATGCGGGGGGCAGCCAAGGGAGAGTTGGAGGGTACTTGGCAGGAAGGGGGATTATAGATGGTGCGTCAGACAAAGAGAGAGGGGTGGCAGGCAAGGGGTAAGCTGGAAGGGAGGGGGCGCAGGGGAGTCCAACTGCTGTGTAGGAAGGGCATACGCTCAAGTGGGGGAAGGGGTTGCAGGCAGATACAGCCAAAAGCGGGGAACAGGGGGTGGAGTAGTGGTGTTAGGGGACTTTATACTTAATGGGATCAGGTGGGGAGGGAGGGTCGAATCACACAGTCAGATATGGGTGGAATCCATACTGGGCTTAACAGCGGGAAGGGAGGGGCAGACTTTGCTGAGATGTGTCAGGAGGGGAAGGGAAAAACCTCACGTGGTGATGCACGTAGGCACTAATGACCTGCCAGAGAGTCAGGTGGAGGTGGTTAGGGAGAGATTTGAAGAACTAGGGAAGTTGTGCAAGGAGGTCTGGTGCTCAGTGGTCTTCTCAGAAGTGCTTCCGGTACCCAAGATGAGCAGGGCGAGGAAGGACAGGATTGTGGAGTTCAGTTCTTGGCTGGTGGAGTGGTGTCACTCACAAGGAGTTGGACTGGTGGGGAACTGGGGTAAAATATGGGACAATAGTGACCTATATGCAGCAGACAGGTTGCACTTGAGTAGGGCTGGACAGGAGTCCTTGAAGCAGACACTGGAGGAGTACATAGCTTCCAGGGGGATTTTAAATTAGGAAGGTGGGGTTACAAGTGTGCAGCTAATATACAGGGCCACCAAGTAGGGGAGCTCAATGAGCTGACCCCCCCCCAAGACAGGCGGGTTTGTAATGAGGGGGAGCCAAGGGGGGAAGTCAGGCGGAGGGGGCACAGGGCAAGGAGAAGGCTGATGCTGGGTGGAGGGTAGTCTCCCTGAATGCAAGGAGCCTGGATAACAAAGTAGTTGAGCTACAGGCTCTCTTAAGCATAGGGAAGATGAACGTTGCAGCCATCACAGAGACGTGGGCCAGCCAACACCAGGATTGGGATCTGACGACTCCCAGGTAGAGGGTGTATAGGAAGAAAAGAGAAGTGAGGAAGGGGGAGGGGTGGCGATTTATGTGTAAAGGATGGGATCAGGTGCACAAGGGATGAGGGGGAGGAGGGGAGGATGGAGGTATTGTGGATGCAGTTCCTGGACCCGAGGGGTAGGAAACTGAGGCTAGGGGTGGTGTACACCAGCACAGTGTGAGGGGTTGGATAGGGAGTTGCAGGATCAGATTCAATGGGTGTGTGATAAGGGAACCATGGTAATTGTCAGGGACCTCAATCTACCTGGTGTGGACAGAGGAACCCATGCTACCTCTAGCGCCAGGGAACAGGTACTTCTGGATGCGTTCCAGGATAGCCACCTGGCACAGTTGGTTGGTGAACCAGCCAGACTGGGCAACATATTAGACCTGGTACTAGCAAATGGGAAGATGTTGAAGGAGCTACGGGGGATCAACTAGCCAGGAGTGACCACCTTTCGGTGTGGCTCAGGCTCAGCATGAGCAGGGAGGTAGTGGGGTCAGCAACAAAGGTAGTGTACTTCAGACAGGCAGACTTTGGGAGGATGAGGGAAATACTGAGGGGGCACCTTGAGGGAATTACATCGGAGATGGACGCGCATCAAAAGTGGAAGATCATAAAATATGGCCTGAGAGAGGCTACTGTGGCATGCGCCAAGACTCTGAGCAAGAAGTCCAGGGCCAAGGTGCCATGCTGGTTGACCAGGAGTATGTTGGAGGGAGTGAGGGCCAAGACAGCTGCTTTTAGGCAAATGAAAAGAACTGGGAGGGGGGAGGATAGGGAGTGTATGCAAAGAGGGCCAGGAAAGTTACCAAGTTAGTAAGGAAGGCCAAGGCCACCAAGGAGCTGAGGCTAGCTCAGGGCATAAGGGAGGAGGAGGAGAAGGAATTCTTTAGATAAGTGAGGGAAAAAGGAATTGTAGGGATTGGATAGTTTGGATTAGGAAGGGTGGGGGTGGGTGGAGAAGGAGGGGAACAGGCAGAGCTACTGAACAAATACTTCTGCTCTCTGTTCACGAGGGAGGTAGGAGGTCCGCTACCTCCATGGACTGGAAGGGTCAGGACAAGGGGGGAGGAGGTAACTGAGGATGTGATTCAAGAAAGCAGGGTATTGGAAAGTCTGAAGGCACTAAGGGTGGATAAGGCACCAGGTCCTGATGGCATTCACCCTAGGGTGTTGAGGGAGATGGCAGAGGTATTGACTGGGCCACTGATGGACCTGTTCAACACCTCCCTGGACACGGGGTGTGTACTGCAAGACTAGTGGTTGGCTCTTGTGGTGCCTATCCACAAGACCAGCCCAAAGGATGAGCTGGGCAACTACAGACCTGTCAGTCTCACTTCCATAGTGAGTAAACTAATGGAAGCAATCTTGAAGGAGAGACTGGTAACTTTCATGGAGGTCCATGATCTCCAGGATGGGCAGCAGCACGGGTTCATCTCAGAGAGATCATGCCAGACCAACCTAATAGAATACTATGACTGTGTGACAAGAGAAATGGACAAGGGACATGCAGCGGATGTCCTATATTTGGATTTATTTATTTAGGTTTTGATTACCCGATAAGTGCTCTAGACAAAGAAGTTGCCTATTTTCAGTCACGACCCGGGAGAGTTACAGACATAGGTAAAAGCACATTACTTCACAATAGTTACTATTACATAATACAGACTTGGTTCAAACACATTACAGTACAGACAGGCATGGTGATACTTACTGTACAAGAGAAATTAGACATTACACTAGGCTATCCATAGATACAGGGAATGCACAATACAGTTTCAAGGATTTCAGCAAGGCCTTTGATTCAGTCCTTCATGGGTGACAGGGGGCAAAGCTGAAACACGTAGGGGTGGGGGCTAAGATGGCTGGCTGGATCAGGAATTGGCTTGCGGTTAGAGTGCAGCAGGTGGTGTTGGGGGGAGAACTCTCATCTCTCAAGCCAGTGACCAGCGGTGTGCCGCAGGGCTCTGTGCTGAGGCCGATGTTGTTTGGACTGTTCATACCGGATATTGCACATGGAGTTGGGGCAGGATCAGTCTGTCTGTGGACGACACCAAGATGGGAGCTATAGTGGATGACATAGAGGGGCGGCAGGGGCTACAGAGTGACCTAATCAGGCTTGAGGAGTGGTCAGCAAGGTGTCAATTGGGTTTTAATGCAAAGAAGTGCAAAGTAGCTGGCCCTGTGGCACTGATGGTTGAGGAGCTGGACGCCACACCTCGCTCCACACCGGCAACCTGCATTCAGGAACGAGCTTGGGCCATTGAGGGTCAGCAGGGAGGAGAAGGATTGAGCATCTGCTGGACAGTTCTCCTTCTCCGGGGAGGGGGGGACTCTGGCAGTCGGAGCTTGCCTGGCCTCTAGCGGAGGCTAGGGGCAGGAGTACCAATGCCGCACATGGGGGATTTGGGAGCGATGCAGATGCTAGATGGGGTCATGCACAGGAGTGTGCATGGCAATGTCGTGGGTGTTATTGCACAAACCTCCCCCAGGGAAGAGAAAAACCAGGGAAAGGTTTGCCTCCAGAGGATGTAGGAGGGAGCTCACAGGCCTCGCACCTGGTTAGCCATGGCACAGGGAAGTCTCTATCTGGTCTCAGGAGGGCCCCCTTCCCGACCCCATGGGGGGGTTAGCCCTGGAGCCACTCCTGTGCTGGCTGGTGGACAACAGGGTGACGAGGCTGGGGCTCCTTCCAGATTGCAAGGGCTGTAGGGGTCAGGAGTATAAATACCACAACAACAAAAAAAAAAGAAGTGCAATGTTATGCACTTTGGGGCAAGGAACCCAAGGAGGGAATAGTTGCTGGGTGGGTTGCAGTTTGGGGTCACTGAGGAGGAGAAGGACCTGGGGTCATAGCAACGGGGAGCATGAATAACTCTGTTCAATGCAAGAGGGCTGTGGCTAGGGCCAATAGGATGCTGGGGTACAACGCGCAAGGATTCTCATCCAGGCACAAGAAGGTGATCCTGCCTCTGTACAGGTCCTTGGTCAGGCCACAGTTGGAGTACTGCGTGCAATATTGGCATCCGTGCCAAAGGAAGGATATCAAGCTGCTTGAGGCAGTGCAGTGCAGAGTGATGAAAATGATACAGGGGACAGAAGGCAGAACCTATGAAGAAAGGCTGAGTCACTTGAGTTTGTCCACCCTGGAGGAGAGAAGGGATGGAGGGACATGATTGAAACTTTCAAATACTCGAGGGGGATCAACAGATCTGGCACAGAAGAGTTGTTTAAGCTGAGGAAGGGAAGGGACATGAGGGGGCACATGCTAAGATTGGAGGGAGGCAGGTTCAGGAGGGAGATGAGAAAGCATTATTTCAATGAGTGGGTAGTGTCAAAATGGAACACTCTGCCAGAGGAGGTGGTGACAAGCAAGACGGAGAGTTTCAAATGGGCATGGGACAGGGCAAGGGGGGAGGGCTGAGTAAAGAACACTGAGCAGTTACAGGAGGTGAATGGGGAGGTGCAGGGCAGGGCAGCTGCATTATAGGGGTGCTAGCTGCACATATGAGCAGACATGCTACTGTGAGGCCTGTTTCTGCTAGCAAGTTTTGGGTATGCCGTCACTATGGTGACAATTTTACCGCGACCAACACTACAGTGACAACAGTACCAGGTAGCTGTAGTGTTGGTGTGGGACCCCAGCACTGCTTTCTGGGGTTCTTGCACCCCTCTCCAAATCAGCTCTGGCTCTGAGTTGATTCATTTAGTTACAGGGGGTGCAGGGAGCAGAGTCCCCTGCAAGGGGGTTTCAGGGGCAATGCCCCCCGAAGAAAACACAGTCTGAAGTGACCTCCTTTTTGCCAACTGCAAATGCAGTCGACATAAAGGTGTCGCTGTAACATGAGTCGACATTAAATTTGTCGACTGACTGTCATGGATCCCAAGTTTCATATGTTCGTATGAAACACCATAACAGCAACAGACAGTACCCGAGCTGCTCCAACAGAAATAAACATAAAGGTAATGTCCAGGCCAAGAGCATATGCTTCAATATGTTTTAATTTTATTAATACCAATACCACTATCATTAGAATTAGAAAGAATCCAGTCAAACCTGACAACTTACAACATTTAGAATGGCAAGCTGCCTTTATAAATCACAGTAGCTACTCCTCACTGCTTGCCCCAGCACTTCGACTCCTCTGACCCCTCTCATCCAAATTTTATAAATAAAATTACCTCAGACTGAGGCAAATATTCTTGACTTAATTACCTTTTTTTATTTCTCCTGCAGCAGCTAGGGTACTTTGTGCTTTTAGTTATTTTGCCTACCATGTAACAGTTACCATGCAAATTTCAGACTTTGGTGGGGGTGGACTGTGATCCGATTGTGGCTACACCTACCATACAGGTTTCTACAGTGGTTGTGCTACCGCGTGTGGTGCCTCTAACCTGGGTTTGGGAGCGAACCTGGAGCAGAGGGGTTGGTTGGAAGGAGGAGGATTGAGCATTCACAGGACTGTTCTCCTCAAAGGAGGGGAACCATGATGCCCTGTGTTTGTCTGGGCCACAGCAGTATCTGGTGGCAGGATGCTGCAGCTACAACAAGTGACCAGAGAAGCGGCAGATGTTGGGTGCGTCATGTGTGGAAGCACACATGGCATAACCCTTGACATCACTGCACACATGCTCCTCAGAGGTGGAAAGCACAGTCAGAAATCATTCTGGCTGGGAGGATGAGCAGAAACCCCTCGCAGGCCCCGCACCGGTGACCCACGCACTGGCCACACTGGATCCCTGATTGGCTGGTTGAGGAGGATTCCCTGCCAGGGCGGCAAGCTGTGGGGGTCCTAGCCAAGATAAGTCCAGGGAAAAGCCTGGTGATGAGGCTAGGGGAATCAGTGTGAAAGGGGCTAACCAAACGGGGAACATAAACAGAATAGCTTAATAAAAAGCCAAAGCACAGGCCTTAACAATACTGGCATTGCAGAGGGGCTGAATCAGTCACACACAACCTCAGCCATGACCAGACAAACACAGCACTAGTGTCATAACATCAAACTACAATTGTTTTTTCATTTGTTCTTTATTTTGAGTTTTGGCAACTGGGTAAGCCCACTGAGACAATTGCAGTCCCTTTCTCAGGGGGTGACCCAGAGGTGCATAATGTACACAGTAGAGTGCAAAACCATAGGAATTACATTTACAGTAGAGAGAATTAGGTTACACAGCATTCAAAGAATCACAGTATAAAGGTGCATACAGATACAACCGTTGGTACAGATAATAACAAACAGGTAGACTATACCGTATTGCGACGAGTATCAAAAATATACAAGACAGACCATACGAGGAAAGATTATCAAACTTAGGACCGTATAAGTGTTGAATTGGTTTAGGTCCTGACAGTACTAGTCAGTAAGGTCAGGCTAGAGGTGACATCCATAGGGCAGGCTGCAACTTACTGATTTAGATTTCATAATAATGCCTCCCTCAGATGTGCGTGTATGCATGAAAGTGTTTCAGACTTGTAGCATATGCTTTCCTTGGAAGACTCCCCTGCCCACTCCGGTCCTTTACAGGATTGAAGGGGTACCTTTAGAGACAGCCATATGTATTGTGATGTTACAGACCACAGCCCCAATGGTACAATTTCCTATTTCTTATATGCTGGGCTGGGACCTGGGCAACACCAAGGAAGTTGATAAGGTTTTTTACTCCCTACCCTCCTAACGCTTATTTTTATTTTATTAGCTTTCTCCAATTCCTTATTATTGAAAGAAGTGGTTTCTGTCAGGAGGCCCAGGAAATTTGTTTCCCTGGCTTTTCCTCCTTTCCCATGACTGCAAGGTTGGTAGTCTTTGGGATAATAGAGGGACTGATTTTATTCCCTCTTACCTTGGAAGTTGAGTCATTAGGTTTAGATATCCAGTTTATGTTTGTTCCTATGGTACTAGGCTTAGCTGCGACAGTTTATTTTTTCCTTTATGTTGCCTTTTCGCAGCTAGTCTCATTTAATTTGTGGTATACTTATAAAGTTAAATTATTATCTCAGGAGGTAGCTCCCCTGGTTAATTATCTTTTTAATGCCCAGTTGGCGTGCTTTGTTAGTTCAAAAATATCTAGGGGTGTTTTATGTAACCCCAGGTTAATAATAGTTAAGAGTAGTTTGATTTTTTTTTCTTGATAATTTTTTATTTATAAATGCAAAACAATTCGCTGGATGGTATATCATTTTGATAAAGATATTGTTTAATATTATTAGTACAGAAGCATTAATTGTTACAAAGTTATTAGTCCCATATTTTTCTGGGGTTTATTTATGTTGTATCAGGAGCTGGGGGGATACTGGGATGTATAGGGAGAGGTATCACCAGCAGAAAACAGGAAGTTGTTATCCCCCTGTACAGACAGTTGGTGAGACCCCATCTGGAGTACTGCATCCAGTTCTGGAGACCCCATCTCCAGAAGGACATAGACAAGATGGAGGCAGTTCAGAGGAGGGCAACTAAAATGGTGCAGGGTCTGCAAGAGAAGCCATACGAGGAGAGGCTAAAGGAGCTTAATATGTATACCCTTGAGGAAAGGAGGGAGAGGGGGGACATGATAGAAATGTTTAAGTACCTCAGTGGAATCAACAAAGTTCAAGAGCGTAGCATCTTTCAGAAAAAGAGGTGTGCAAGAACAAGGGGCCACAATTTAAAGATAGAGGGAGGACAGCTCAGGGGCAATGTGAGGAAGTATTTTTCACAGAGAGGGTGGTGGACGCATGGAACAGCCTTCCTGAGGAGGTTGTGGGGTCTAAAACTGTGGGAGAATTCAAGAATGCATGGGACAGACATAAGGCAATTTTTGTGGGGGGTAGGAAGAAATAGGCTGTTGGTTAAATAGGATCTGCAGCTTATCCTCTAGGTAGGAAATGGGCAGGCTAGGTGGGCCAAGCGGTCCTTATCTGCCGTCAAAGTCTATGTTTCTATGTAATTATTGGAAAGTGTTGCAGATATACGAATTTGTTATGTACAGTATATGGATGAGGGGTACCAGAGGAGACCCATTATCAGACAGTTACAATGTGGGGTTTTGATGCATTCTCGCTATTAATACTTAAATATGGCTGTTTCCCCTGTTAAAATCTTATCCTTAAACGTCAGTGGTCTCAATAGTCCTATTAAAAGGACGAGAATGCATCAATATCTCAGGAAACAAGCAGCTGAAATAGTACTTCTTCAAGAGACCCACTTATCCTTGGAGGAACACCTTATATTGTCAGCAGGGGCCGCTACACGGTATATTCTTCCTCCTATGGGAGAGGCAAGCACTGGGGAGTGGCTACTATACTGCCAGCAGCAACCCCATTTCAGTTACAGGTTGAATATGGTGACCCATATGGTTGTTTTGTAATTCTAGTGGGGAGGTTGTCTGGCCAAGAAATTACTTTGGTGAATGCATATTTTCTCCCCAAGTCTCCCCCTTCAAAATTCCGGGCATTTCTTAACAAATTATTAGATGTACAACAAGGTGTGGTGGTAATGGGGGGAGACTTTAATATTCCTTTGTCCCCTTCTTTAGAATCCTCTCACACGGCTAGACACCGTGTTTCAGCATCTCAAAAGTATTTAAAACAACAGCTAAGACAGCTGGGTTATGTGGATGTTTGGAGATACTTTTTCCCAACCACACAAGCTTATACATATTATTCTCCACGGTTCCACACATCCTCTCGTATTGATTATTTTTTTGTCTCGGCTGAACATACAGAGGTCCTGTGGGATCTATCTATTGGGCTGACTCTGTTATCAGACCGTTCTCCTCTCTTACTTAAACTGAACATTGACTGACCTCCTAGAAGAACTTCCTGGCTTCTTAATTTATCACTTTTAAAGACTGAAGCCTTTAGAACCCAAATTATTAATAGACTAAAATAAATCATATCTGAGAATGAGTCCCCTGATATATCCCATAGTATTCTTATTTATTTATTTATTTAAGAGATTAACCAGGCAGGCATGCTGAACGGGGGCCGCTCGTTTCCAGATGCGGCCTGGGGGTTACATAGAAAATACAGAAGGAAATGTACAGAACAGGGTAATACAACTTGTCCAGCAATAGTACCAGAGTAGGCATAAATTTGTTTCACAATTGTTACTATAAGGGTGGACTGCCACCGTTGGGATACTATTAAGATAGTTCTGAGGGGAGAAATCATTGCCCACACAGCTTTTCAAAAAAAACAGTGGGATTCCAAATATAAAACATTGTCGGAAGAACTGGAATTATTATAAAAAAGGAGTGATCCTTCAGGAGGGGATGGATTACATATATGTCAAATTAAGACTGAGATTCAAAAAACTTTAGATCAAAAGGTCTAAATGGCACTAGTATATCTTAAAAAGTATCATTATGAGTGTGGGCCTAGAGGGGCCAGGACCCTAGCTAGAAAACGCTGGGGTTTTAAAGCAACAGCTCATATACATAAGCAATAAGACACGATGGGGTGTACATTAGACAGTTCTAATGCACAGCTAGGGGGACGTAGTGAGGCACGAGGCCACAGGCAGAGTGCGTCCAGTCCCCTAGCCGTGCATTAGAACTGTCCAATGCACATCCCCGGAGTGGCTTATTACGCTTATAAAATGGGCCTGTGTATTCTAAATTGGGGTTCTAGTTTTAACTGTGCATTAGACACATCTAATGCATGGCTAACAACAAATCAGATTGCTTGAAATCCTTTGCCCATTTTATAAACTCTGTTAAATGCCCTTCAACAGGAAAATCTGTATCTGTTACTCAAGACATCATGCATTTATTCTGAAAATATTATCAGCAGCTATATGATGATCCCTCACGTCCCTCGTTGAACAAAATTAGAGCTTTCCTAACAAATATTCAGATCCCAAAGCTCTCTCCCTCACAGCAGGGTCTTCTTCAGGCACCTATTTCATTGGAGGAAGTTGTAAGAGCTACTGTATTTCTAGAATGAAAACCCTGAAGTGTCCAGGTCCCGATGAATACCCCGTTGAATGGTATAAGACCTTCTCTTCAACATTAACCCCTAACCTACTTAAAGTATGCTTAGGTATCCAAGATGTAGAGGCTCCGCCTCCCTCATGGTCGGGTGCAATAATATCCATAATCCCAAAACAGGGATGAGACCCCACACTCTTAGCTTCCTATAGACCAATATCTGTGTTAAACACAGACTATAAAATATATATGTCTATATGGTCCCATAGACTGGAGGGCATTCTCCCATCTATCCTCCACCCTGACCAGTCTGGTTTTATCTGTAGTAAACAAACCTTCCACAGTATTAGCAGGGTGTCTCATCTTATGGACCATGTATTACAACAATCAAGCCCTACAACCCCTGTCAGCCTCAATGCTGACAAGGCATTTGATAGGGTATTGTGGCCCTTTCTCTGGGAGACTATGTTGAAATTTAGCTTTCCCTCTAAGGTGGTCTCTTGGATTCAGAGTGCCTACAACACACCATTTGCTTATTTAAGAATAAATGGCCAATTTTCAAACTCAATTAAACTAAATAGGGGTACAGGACAGGGTTGCCCCCCCCCCATTATTCGTCATATATTTGGAGCCTTTGGCTATAGCTATTAGAGAGTCGAGAGACATAGAGGGTATTTCCACTTGGTGGACAGATTTATAAAACTTGTCTTTATGCAGATGACATATAATTAACCCTATTAGAACCAGAATCTTCTCTACCGGTTGTCTGGGGTCTTCTTAGAGAGACTGGGGCAATATCAGGCAATGTAATTAATGATTTGAAGACTTAGGCCCTAACTTTAAATTTTAAACCATCTGTGAAGCTGAAAATCCTAATCCCACTACGTTGGAACTGTATAACAATTAAATATCTTGGGATAAGACTACCTAAGGATGTGTCACTTTTAGAACTGGTAAACTATGAACACTTGACAAAAACATTGGAACAGGACATGAAACAGTGGTCCTCCCTCCATTTACCCTTTTTAGCCCACATTAATACCCTACATATGAATATTTTCCGGAGACTTTTATATGTTTTTCAAACACTCCCAGTGACACCTTCTTATTATTATTTTATGTCATGGAATAAGATGTTCTCTAGATTCATTTGGGCAGGCCAGAGGCCTCGAACCCGATGGTCCCTCCTTCAACTACCCTAAGATAGGGGAGGCTTAAATCTCCCCATCCTCAACCAATATTTCTGGGCATCGGTGCTTGGGACCATTCTACTCTGCATTAATCCCAGTTTATCAGCCCCATGCAAAACTGCAGAGTTTATCTTGAATGACCTTTTTGATATTGGCATTATTTTGTTTAAACCCCTCTCTGCTCTTCCAACACTTACCCATTTTAGTTTCTGCACTTCAAATACACTCTGTGTCTGGGGTAAAATTAGACAAACCCTTCAGTTTGCTACCATATTCTATTTCTTACGTTTGCTGTTGTCAGATGAAGAGTTTCTCCCAGCATGATTAGACCACGTCTTTTCAAAGTGGCATAAGTTTGGACTTTCATATATACTTCAGTTTTTGGATTCGTAGGGGGTTGTTACTTTCATTTAGTTATAGGCTGCATTTCCTTTACAACGTAGTGACCATTTCCATTATTTGCAAGTTAAATCTTACCTTCTTGATAAATCTCCAGAACGTTGTCAAATCCCACACCCTACACCATTACTTTTTGAATTATTAGTAGGCTCTTTGAAAGGACATCGGGGCAACATTTGGTGGGACAATCCTATAAAGCCTTGGGTGAAATACTGGGAGGAACCTCCGAGTCAATTCTAAAGGCTTGGAATGATGAATTGGGTACAGATATCTCCTATTCAGAATGTCTTAAATACCCTCTCCCACCTATGAAAGTATCTCAAGCTGGATATGGAAGGAATTCACTTGGAAATGTAGGGTTAGATTTTTTAATGTCCCTTCTAAACTGATTAAGTTTCTCCCATTACAATATGGTTACTGTTGGAGAGAATGTGGTGAACCAAAAGCTACACACACACATATATTCTGGTCTTGTCCTGTTTTAGCCCCTTTCTGGACTCAAATTGCTGATGCCCTTCAGATTTTGGTAAACGAACCTGTAGCCTTATCCCCCGAGTTAGTCCTACTAGCTATACCCCCAACAAGTGTCAAACTGTCCCTTAAGGACATGATATTTACTTTCCTTTTAACAGCAGAAAAGGCTATTCAATGGCCTACACAACCAGTATAGTGTTATGCTTGTGCAACTGTGTTACTTAGGTTTTGGTCACTCACACTCTCTATTCCAGAGGAATTATCACCCTGTAGGGGTACCAAAGGCAAGGAACCTTCAAAGAGGGTTCCACTCCTAGAGGTGTCGCAGGACAATTCCCTTAGCTAAAGGTACCTTAGGAAGGATCCCAAGGAGAGAGGTGCTGCCGCTGGAGAAGGAGGGGAGGATGGTGGGGCAAAGAAATAGTGTTTCAGAAGGAGACTGAGAGGAACTGCTTATATAGCTCAGGAAGTGGGAGTGGCTGGCTGCTTGTCCATTGAATTACAGGCCCAGCCTTCCAGTTCAATGGCCTATGCAGCCAGTGTAGTGTTATGCTTGTGCAACTGTGTTACTTAGGTTTTGGCAGTTTGCACTCTCTATTCCAGAGGAATTACCACCCTGTAGGGGTACCAAAGGCAAGGAACCCTCTTCGAGGGTTCCACCCCTAGAGGTGCCGCAGGATGTTTCCCTTGGCTAAAGGTACCTTAGGAAGGATTCCCAAAAAGAAGTGTAGTAGTACAAAGCATATAAGCAATCAGTAGTTGTGAGACAAGTAATAGATAAGGCATCAGGCAGCTTGATAAGGTAATGAGATGTGCAGGTTAGCAATGGCATGAGTTTGATGGGTTCCATTAGAGAATGAGGGGACCTCCTAAGGAGAGAGGGAATGGCAGTAGGGACACCATCCACCTCCATCCAACAGCGGAACCTACCTAAAGGAACTAGGGAACACTAACTACACTAACTAACCATTATGACCTGAGGCACGGAGGAGAGAAAAAAAAAACTTTGAGGAGGAAATCTCTGGGGATCCAAGGCCTAGGTCGTCTTCCCTCGAGGCTTGGGATATTTTATTTAGTGACGGCTCCGCTGCTGCAATTTGGAAACCCAATTAAAAGGAGGTGGAAATATTCCAATTTGGAAGAAAGCTCTTACTCAATCCCTCTAACAGGAATGCCGTGGAAGGTTGTGAGAGTGCTCTACAACATCAGGGGCAACCAAGGCGGAAGGAGGAGCAGAATGACTGCTGAGGCACTCACCTGCCCTACTTGCCCTAAAAAAAAACAGGTGAACCAGAGGCAATCATAGGGAGAAGGCGGTGAAGGTACCTTGCTAGGGAACCACTAAAGCCAATGGACAACCATTGTAGTGGAAATCACTAGAGCCAAAGGAGATCGGAGTAACCACCCTTCACAGCTAGTCTTAAATTCTACGCCAGGAGATGCTGTTGCATCAGTGAACAGTTAAAATCATGCCCGGAGTGAGGACATTCCCAGCTATCGGCCAGGTGAGAAGGACCCCACCCTAAGTCGGGCACACTCAAGATGCAGACTTAGAAATGCACAGTGAGACCGTCAGCTGCAGGGGAACCCTGCACCAGAATGGTATGGCTGGCATGCCCCAGAAACAATTTGTGTATAGTGCTGTTACTCCTGCATATTACTCTTATTAGTCAATGCTGTTCCTCTTTCCCTTACGTCTTGTTATATTTGTCTTGATGTACCTGCAACTATTATGTGTACCTATCTGTATTCCTTTGTTGTATTCTCCCGAGTCGTTCCTGAAAATAGGCAAAATACTTGTCTAGTGTACTTACCCGGTAAACAAAAGCTAAATAAATAAATAAATGAGGAGCTGAATGAGCGTTGAGTGCTGAGACCTTGTAGCGGTCAGATGGCAGTGAGTGAGCATTAAGCAATGATTGTGTAAGCAAGAGTGGATCTGCACATAGGTCAATAAGCAGTGTAGCAGAAGTTGGACCTGCACGTAGGTTAGTAAGCAGTGGCAATAGTCGGACCTGCACGTAGGTCAGCAAAACATAGTAACAATAGTGGGACCTGCACATAGATCATAGGGGCAGCACTATGAATATTGGGGCAAGCCAACCAGGTATTCAAGAAAGCCAATGAAGGTGATAAACACTCTGAGGATTTTCTGTGGTGAAGGCATATTTAGAACATAAGTAGCCACACAGGGCCACGACTCTCCAAACACTTCCCAGTCCCCACTATAGGAAAAACAAGAAAGTGATGGAAGAGGCTGAAACCCACATGCAGATATTGAAACTAGTTTACAGCATCAGCAGTAACTTAGCTGACCTCAGAGTATAATAGCAGTGTACAAACATAAAGAGCAGCATCTGTGTTGAGTAACTATGAGCTGTAAAATTTGATAAAATAGATTTGAGGGAGGCATAATGCTCTGACAGCAGCTATCACCAGACAGTGCAATGAAACTGCAGCAATGAGATAGGCAGAATGAGTTGAGAGATCATGACTGAGCTGCATAGCTAGCATGATTGAGCTGCATAGCTAGGGTTCTGAGTGAACTTGAATCAGGTGAAAACAATTGAATGTGCAGTATAGACAGCTGCTAAGGTTGAGCTGAAACACACAGATAATGATTGCAGTTGCATTGCAAGTAATTTGAGAGTTGTGAGTAACTGAGAGCAAATAGTATGAGCTCTGGAGTAGCAATATGCTAGGAGCTTAGAAACAAAGCCCCAAAAGACAAAACCAAAGACACACAAACACAGAAAACAGGGAGCAATGACAGGAAGAAGCACACAGCTGGAGGCAAAATACAAAACAGAAGCAGGAAAACAAACATTAAGTCCAGCAGAGACAAGCAGAAGCAGCGAGGTTGGGGAAGGGTTGGGCCCCAGCCAGCAGCAGAGGACAGATCAACAGAGCCTCCGACTGGCAAAGAAAAAGTACTTCAGAAGGAGACTGAGAGGAACTGCTTATATAGCTGAGGAAGTGGGAGTGGCTGACTGCTTGTCCACTGAACTACAGGTCCAGCCTTCCAATTACTCGCCTCTGGCGTCAGCCCATACCCCCGATGCTTGCTATATGGCATCCTATTTTGAATGACATATATTATTTGGAATATCTGATTGCAGGCAGCAGGAGTATGACATCTCAATTTGATCTTTGTTGACAACAATGGGTGCTGTATATTATGGAAAGAGATTCTTCTTTACTACCATGAATAATAAGGTACTACTTCTTGGTTGGACCCATCTATTCTCCATTACAGACTTCGGAGAAGAGGGGTCTTGGGAAAAATGGGGTAAATAAATAGTTGAGCCATTGACTAAATTGGGTGGTGGTTCCCGTCTGGTTTCTCCCCCTATTAACTGTGTATACCTCCTTTATCTAAAGTATTAATATACTGAGTCTTTAGGTCTGCTCCTGATAAATTGAAAAATGACAATGTGAATCTTGTCAACCCATGTTATGAAGAACTATTTCCTTGAAATGTTTATCTTTTAAAGTTGATTACATTATACAGTACATCTATCATGTAGTAATGTCAAATATGAGCTGTCCTGAGAATTAAATAAAGAGTATAAAAAAAAACTTAGGACTGCGTAGTCTTGAACTAAGAAGGCAGTGAGGTGACGCACTTCTCTATCACATAATTATGAACAATGATATCCTGATGTCAGAGCTGAATATAGAATACAAGTCTGATAAATTAACTCTAAGGGGACATCAACTACAGGTAAAACAGGGGCACTTTAAGACAAAAAAAAGAAAATACTACTTTAAACAAAGAACAGCTAACATTTGGAATAGACTTCCAGAAAAAAATCATAGTAAACATAGACAAAGATAAATTAAAAAAATCTCTAAACAAATATATTATGGAAGGGGGAAATATGAATTATTATCTGCTGTCCTAAGAGGAGCTTCCTTGGGCTTTTGCCCCTTTTGCTCCTTGATTCCAAGTGAGTATAAGGCTCAAGTAAGGGAATCAGAGTAGACTTTTTAGCTAATGATGGCAAATGCGGGAGAGTAGAACAAACCAAATGGTAACTAGGTCTAAAGGCAGGGCAAGGAGGGGAACAAGGCTGAGGGGTTGAGTAAGAATGAGAAGAAAGAAAAAAATCGGGCTGATAGCGATCAGGATTAAATATCACCGGAAGCAGGAGCACGTTTCGGAGGCAGAGAGAAAGGAAAGCAGATTGGTTTGGAAATTGGGACCCTTATACATTTCTTATGGTTTAATAAATATTACAAAAAGTCTACTTGACCTACATTTACCTTTTTGGGCTACAAGGGGGTGGGCAGTGATCTAACATTTGCCTAACTGTACAACTTTTTTTTGGCGTGATTTAGTTCCTATCTTGCTGAAGTACTTTGCACCTGCTTACAGCTGAGGTTCTGGTTGGATCACATGCTCAGGTCAGCAGTGTTGGTGAGGTGTTCGGATTCTGGTGGTGTATGGACTTGTCCTCCTGGAGAGAAGGCTACAAACTCTTTAGGATGAGGTAAATCGGGTCCCTGGCAGCAAGTAGTATGTAATTTCTTTTATTTTATTAAACAAAAAAAGAAAAAAACAGTTTAACTGCACTGAGTGCAGGTGGCATTAGTGGAGGCCAGTGAACCTAACAGGGCAAGGGGTCCAATATGGAGTACTCGGTGGATGGGCAGTTCAGTTGTGTGGTGGTTTGCAAACTCCTTTGGTAGCAGCAGTGGGGTTCTGGGGCTGCAGGCTCCTCCAGTGGTACAAGAGGGGTTCTGGGGTTGCAAACTCCTTTGGTCGGCATCAGTAGTGTTGTGGCAGGATTCAGGCAGCAGGTAGCACAGGTGCAAACTGTGCTTGGAGGGCAGGCAGTGATAGATGTGGGTGGTTTCATTTTGGCTGCAGGTAGGCTCCAAAATTTTATTTGCAATCTCCTCTGGTCGGTGACAGTGGTGTTCTAGCAGGGTGCTGGTGGCTGGCTTAACAGTGATCCCAGTGTTGCAGGGGATTTCTTGAGGAGGGAGAGAGCCAGAACATTCACAGAGTGACCATGGAGGGGGAAAAGAGAGAGAGAGAGCTGGAATGTTCACAGAGTGGCTGTGGAGGTGGGGGGGGGGAGAGAGAGAGACATGGGAACGGAGGGTGGGGGTTGGAGACATGGTCACAGATAGAATGGTGCGTATAGCTGCAATGATGGGGACAGGGACAGAGCAATTTTCTGCATGCTGCCTTGTTGCTTGGGGGGAAGGGGAAAGGTAATGACTGCCATGCTGTCAACCAGCTTAGTTTGTAGGGGCTGGGGGGAGTGCGGGCATGTTTTTCCTGCTGATGTGGGGAGGTGTGTTTGTACAGGAGCTCAGGAAGCACTCAGGGGTCTGGCAGCAGCAGATGGGTTTCTTTCCATGTGTGTTGGTTGGGGGCACTCAGAAGGTGAGGAGGTTGCAGCAGCAGGTGGGTTTTTGTGTGTATTGGGGGGGGGGCACTCAGGAGGCAGAAATCTTACCCTGCATCTAACATATATCTTGGAGCAAATCTTGAAGTACAGCATGGGATACAGTAACAGGTGAATCAAAGCCATATGCTGAGTCTGTAGCTTTTAAACAAGGCTTCTGGTTTTCGGTTTTTACTGGAAACCTCAATAAAATTCCAGAATTTGGCCCGTCTGCACACTGATAAAAACAAAGAATTTCACAGAATTTGGCATTTTATACCAGCTCAGTAAATCTACAGAACTTGTATTTTTGTTATAATTGCTTCCTGTACTATTTTTATTTGCTTCACTTAATGCTCTGTGTATTAAGCCTCGTTTTATTCTGATTAAGTATACACATACTGTACTAAATTAATGACAGAAGAATCCCGGTAAAATCTGGAAATAAGAATGACAATAATCAGTGCAATTTTTAGAATTTCAAGTCTTGAAAATGAAATGTAATTACTTTAATCACTGAAGATCAGTGGCCTTATTTAATATGTTACCCTTTGTGAATTACAGCTGCTGTCAGTACCATCAAGAGTTTCAGCTTTCCCCCTTTGTCTCCCACCCATGTTGTTTGCATTGGTAACAAAGAATTGCTACCAGTACCAAAAAGGAATAGGTTCATTTCCCTTTCGTCTCCCACCACTGTTGTTGACTTTTGTGAAACAGAACTGCTGTCCTTGCCATAAAGGTGTCATCTCCTTTTCTGATGGTCTACCACTGATATTGCTGTCAGGAAATTAGTCCTACATGGGGGGAGGGGGGGCAAAGTGAAGGCTGATCACGATGACACTTATGGGCAGCACCATGCAGATGAAATGATCGAGCCAGTCCCTGATAGAAGCAGGTCGCTTCTTTCAACTACAAGAAGTTTCTGCCCTAGAAGCACAGAACCGTGTCATGATTCACTTTGCTTATCATTGGTCTGTCACTGTCAAGCCCACAACAGCCTGAGCTGCACTGGACCCAACAGTGACACACCTCTGAAATTTCATAATCATAACAAAGTGTTTTCTGCACATGTGCAAGCAAACATAACAATGGAAAGTGCTGGTTTAGCTGTGTCCCCTGTAGTATGTGCTCCATCTTTTTTAATATTGGAGCAGGAGATTATGGTGTCACATGGCAGTCAGTGGGTTTCAATATCCAGCGATGGAAGGTGAAGTCTTTTTACAGGAATAAAAGGGTCTCTCTCACATCAGTGTAGCATGTTCCAAAGTTACAGACTGTGTTGTAGCAATGACTGTAGAACTGAACAGGCTCTGGATTATATAAGGATTAATTTACCATATTGCATGGTAAACTTGTCGCCTGTGAAAATGAGCATTCTGCTCATCGGGTTTACAAGAATAAAAAATAAATGAAATGAAATGAAACTAAGCCATAACTAAAAGAAACTAAGGTCATATAATTTGGTACCAGAAAACTGGGCCATGACATGAAGGACCAGTGAAAGATGCGTGCCACCATAGGTGATCCCCTTGAAATTGTGGACTCAACAAAGTACTTGGGTATCTTACTGGACCAGGAGCTTTCTCTTAGACTGCATGTCAAATGAGTGACAAAAATCTAAAACCAGAAACTAGGCTTATTAAACAGGTTCAGAGCTTACCTCACTAAAGAGGCAAGTCTGGCAATAGTTAATAGTGTTTTGCTCCTGGTTCTTCTGTCTGGGACACCTGCCCTCACCTCACTGAGGGCAATGAAGCTCAGTAAGCTCAAGTCATTGTACTATTGAGTATGACAGTTTGCAGGAGGCATAAACAGTAGCGAGCAGCACCAGCCTGTGCTTGCAGCAATACACTGGTCATCTCTGGAAGCAAGACTCAGTTATACATTGCTTTGCCTGGTCTATAAAGTAATGAATGCTTCCCCTTCATACCTTACCAATATTCTCATGTGGAAACCCGGAGAAGACTCTTTGTCATAGCTGCTTGTTACTGGTCACAGTGCATTATCGCCTCTGGCCAACAATTGTTTACCACTAATGCCCTAAATCTGTGGAATGAGCTTCCTCCCATAATCCAAGATTGTCCTACACTTATGACTTGTAAAAGGGGCACTGTTTTGCTTGTAGGCAATGTAACTGCTCCCGTTGAATTTCATATATGTGGTTATGTATTCTGCTGCTCCTTTACTCGTCATTTTATGCATTGTTTGCATACTCTTGTCCTGTATGTTTTGACCTATCAAACTAATGTTAGGAAATGTATAATTTAGAAGAGCTAGCATTTATACAGCGCTTTTTATACACATTGTATCCCAAAATGTTTTACAAGCAATGAAAAATTGGTAGTGAAGTGACTGTAACCATGTAATGGCAGCCATTTCACACATCAACACCCACACACAGCCTTGGACAATTGCATGAGCTGGATAGGAGAATGGTGACCAGGACACCAGGAAATATGTCACATTCTTAGTTGGCCAACTGCGTAATTCCCACATTCGAGACAGATGTGGGACAGATTATGGTTAGACTCCATGGCAAAATGCCAGTAAAGGATTCATTCAAGTACAAAAAGATCAAGGAGTGAAAGTGTTCTAGAGGTACTGGTGTAAATATCCCAGAAACTTAGTCCCATTTATTACTCGAATGTCAGCACGCAGTTTCCATTTTGGCAAAAAAATGGAAAGAATCTTTATTTCAAAAGGATGATTACCAATTCGAGGTGTTGGGAATATACCAAGGTCCCTGGAGGAAATTTACCCTTCCACTTTACTTTGTT
This sequence comes from Neoceratodus forsteri, assembly GCA_016271365.2. Taxonomy (NCBI): domain Eukaryota; kingdom Metazoa; phylum Chordata; order Ceratodontiformes; family Ceratodontidae; genus Neoceratodus; species Neoceratodus forsteri. Next base: position 473,805,865 of record CM057451.1, read on the forward strand.
TTGCCTGCTGTAAATTTTGCCTATGGCAGGCACAGTGTGCATTGCAGGTTCAGCAAAAATATAATGATCCAGAAATGGTTACCAGAATGATTTATTATGCTATAGGAGAGGTCTTTCCGAACTATTAAATAAATAAATAAATAAATAAATAAATAAAATAAAAATGTGATGCAGAGAGAGCGGCTATGCAGGCTCTCCTTTTGCATTCTTTGTGGAATGGATTTTAATAAGTAGCCTCTCCATACTCTCACTAAGTTAGGTCATGCAGTTGGAGTTGAGGGCAGGGTGCAGCACTTCAAAAGCCCATGCCAGCCCAAGGCAGCAGAATGCCAGCTGCAAGAGAGACCAGCAGGGAGAAGATCACTCTGTGCCTGTGAGGCTTGGCATTTGTTATCCTGCACTTCAGAGCATGACAAAGGCCACAGAACTGTGTTCCTGTTTACAGACATTTGCCTGCATTGACTGAATGTTTGTCCTGCATGCTCAGCTGCTTAGTTGGAGGGGGGCTTGGCGGTGAGCCCAGTCAGGTCATGCAGTTTGAGTCGGGGGCACGAGCACAGTGCGTGAGCATGAGTGGCGCCCCACTCAGTAGAAAAACTAGGTTTGAATGTTTCAATAGTTTATAGTTAATTTATGACTTTGTTAAATTATTGAAAATGATGCTGGTATGAATGCGCTGCTTTTTATTATTATTTTTTATTTTTATTTTATTGTATTTTTGTTTTAGTCTGTCATATTTCTTGTTTGTCATAAATGTTTTTGAGGGTCTTTGACCCTCACTGGGTCAAGCCTGTAAAAGGTCTATGTGGCCCAGTTGCTTTTTACCTGGTTATCAAATAAAATGAAATGAAATGATATTTACACTGGTGTTGAGTGTCACAATACTAAGTTGAGGGGGGTTGCATGGACACACCGCATGAAAAGCAACAGGCTATTCCAATTGTGTTCCTGCCGAATGTGTACACGGATTATATTGACATGCTTGGGGCATGTGCTAATATGTTTATTACTAAAGCAAGCATCTCATACATCCGTTTGTATACTTTTACCATGAAACAATTGTGTTGCTGTGGGCCTTCTGGTAACATGGTAAAACCGTGTTTTCCCCAGGCTAGACAATTTATACTTCTCCTACTTTTATTGTCTGGAAATGTTCATTTAAATCCAAGCCCAGTTGCTCTTCAGAGCAACTATACTATGAGGGAGTTTAGTACCAGAACCAATTTAGGCATGCTTCCCTTGAAAACTGGAAGTTTATTACCAAAAAATGATTACTTAAGGCTATTAGTGGCTACCACATGCCCAGACGTGTTTACTTTTACTGAAACTTGATTAAAAGGGCAGGTGCTAGATTCAGATATTTCCATTTGCAATTACATTTTTAGACAAGATAGGTTGAAGGGGGGGTGCAATCTACCTTAAAGATAGCTGTGAAGGACAGATTAAAGTAGTAAAATCAATCCCAGGGCAGCTAGACCTATTAGACCTTCAAATTATAGGGGCTAGCAGATTTAATTTTTATATGACAGTCTGTTATAGACCTCCATCTGCAACTATGGGGACTTTACAATTGTTAAGTTTACTAATTGCACTTTATTTAGGTTATGAGTTTATTTTAATGGGGATTTAAACTGGGATATGATATTTCCTCACCAGGATATATTAAATCAGTTTACAGAACTAAATTTAACGCAACTAGTCAATTTACCTACTAGACCACATAAAACCAATAATGAAAAAGATGCACTTTTGGATCTCATTTTAAACTACTGTACCAAGCAGATATATATTAGCAGTACATGAATCAGACATCAGTGCCCACTGATAAATGTCATGTATCTGGGATAGCCTAAAAATGTGCTTCCCTGTTCGAATAGTAGTCGCTTGAAATTTTGATATTTTTAATGATCAGGCATATCTTAGGGATGTGGCAGATGTGAACTGGACACTCATGTATGCATGCCCTAATACAGAATCTGCATGGATTTATTTTAAAACATCTTTATTAGGAACTATGACTAGACATGCACCACTAGTTAGGAAGAGGATCAGGAGCAGAACAACACCATGGGTCACAAAAAAATAAAAAAAAGCTAATTACAGAAACAGGGCAGTTGTGGAATAAAGCAAGGGGAAACAAAGCATACAACTGATAGGTTACCATATAGAATCTCAAGAAATAAATGCACAAAGGAGATAAGGAGAGAAAAATCAAATTATTATACCCAACAGTTCTCTGACTCAACAAGAGATCCGAAGAGGATCTGGAGGGGTATAAATTCACTGAAAGGGGAGTTTAAATCATCCACTATGCCAAAAACACTAAATTATAAAGACAAAATTACATACAGTGCCACAGATCAGGTAGAAGTATTCAATACATTTTTTTTAGAGTTTGGCTTGACATTTGAAAGGGAACATCCAGAACTAGTATTACCACCGCTAGATGTAGACTTCTCAGATACGTCCAACAGGCCTAAGTTTTTTAATGAAGATGAAGTGTTTAAACAGCTAATTGGATTAGACACGCGTAAAGGGGCAGGTTGTGATGGCATATTGCCAGTTTTTTTTTTACAAAATTGCATCCAAAATAGTATCTAAATACTTTATTTATCTGTTTAATTTTTCACTACAAACTTCAAATTTATCCACTGACTGGAAAACTGCTTATAGTATGCCTATTTTTAAAGGGGGAGAGTATTCTGATCCAAATTCATACCAGCCAATTTCAATACTGACAATATGTTCTAAGGTTTTTGAAAGATTGTTACAAGTACAGCATATCCAGTAATTTTCAAAACATAATATAATTTTATACTTGCAATTAGGATTTAAAAAAGGACACAATACTACTTTTGTTATCTCAAAAGTTACTGACGATGTATTTACATCTTTTGATAATGGACACAGTGTACCAACAGTTTTTTTTAGATTTGTTGAAAGCATTTGACACTGTGAACCACACTATTTTACTTAACAAACTTAAAACATCTGCTATGGGTCTGTCTGCACTGATCTGGTTTTACTCATATTTAATATCAAGGTTACAGTGTGTTAAGGTGGGAGAGACTCGTTCGAGTATGGCAAATATCAACATGGGATTCCCACAGGGATCTGTATTGGGTCCCCTGCTGTTTTTGCAATACGTGAATGACCTCCCTAAATATTGTTCTTCAAATATGAGTATTTATCTATACACAGGCAACACAGTTCTGTATACTCAACAAAACAATGTAAATTTGGCTCTTGATACATTACAAGAAAATGTCTTTAACGTACAAAAAGCTCTTCTAGATCTGAGACTTCTACTAAATGGAAAAAAGACACAGTGGTTATTATTTGCAAAAGAAACCCGTGGCTGTGCCTGATTGATTAATAAAATCTATCACAGGTGCAACCATAAACCAGAGCCCACTCATACAAGTACCTAGGTCTGATTCTTGATAACCATTTAACTTTTAATGTGCATGTACAACAGTTATCTTCCAAACTAAAAAGATTACTTGGATTTTTTTTATAGATATAGATCTCACTTTAATTATCCACTTAGGAAATTGTTAGTCATGTAATTGTTTCTTCCTGTGTTGGACTATGAAGACTGTATTTATAGGCATACAAGAAGTATAGTACTTAATTTACTGTATCCACTTTACCATAATGCATTAAGATTTGTAACAGGACTGCACTTTAAAACTCATAGATGCTTGCTGCTATATTCAAGTGTTGGATGGTCTTCCTTATCTGAATGCAGAGAACTTCACTGGTATTTGTTTATAAGTTTATATTAAAAACCTTACCTTCATTTTTGTTAAACATTCTCCAGTTCAAAATACCTTCCAAGTACAGATTAAGATCCACTATCAATCATTTTACATACCAAGACATAGAACAAAATAAGGGGAGATGACTTTAGTTGTTACAGTAGCACATATCTGGGACACAATTCAAAAGAAATTTGATTTAAATGCATTATTACCTTTTGCACATTTTAGGGCCTCCCTTGCTAGCTTAATTTTTAAACATTGTAATTGTTTTGGTCAAATAACCAGAACTATCTGCATGATGCTATTTTACTGATTGATCCATCTATTTTATTTACTGTGATAAGAAACTATGTATGTTTTGTAGTATTTTGTCATTGTATTGCATTGATGTTTTGGATACAATTGTAAATTTGAGTCCTTTCTCTCAATTTGCTATTCAATAAAATGAGTGATGATGAAGTGTGTACCAATTTAAGCACATGTTGTCTTTGAAGGGGGCTGGCAGTATAACCTAGAGGTTAGAGTAATGAGCTGTGAATGAGCTTGGTACATCTAGCAGGCCTGGGTTTGAGTCCCACAACCTCCACTTGCATACTGTGTGACTCTGAGCAAGTCACTTAACTGCACCAGTGCTCCTGGGTTGCCCCTGAAAACAGGCACATGTGCCTAGTGGACCTTACCCGGTTACCAAAAGAACAAAAAAAAAAAAAAAAAAAAAGGTGGACCAGTTAATCATGGCTTTATTTTCATTGCTTTCACTGTACAAAGTATATATTCATGTGATGATATTGCTTGCACATATTCGTTTCCTGATTTGTTTAGTTTATTTTCTCATAGTTTTGTATCATTGTTTTTTTTTTCTTTTTTGTCCTTTTCTTCCCTTTATTGCTTTTATTTTTCTTTTGTTTATTTTCAGTTGAGTGATGTAATATTGTGTTGAATGTATGATTTCTTTTACTTGTAATAAAATCTCCCTACTCTTTCAAAAAGTGCTTTGGGTTCTTTTACTTTGTTATCCATGGTTCAGCATCCCTGATTGTACCCCCACCTCATGGGTAGCAACCTATGTAGGTGTATATACTAACCTTAGGGTGAAGACACTTATTGTATAAGCATAAGTGTCAAGATCTGTGTTCTACTAGTGCTGTATTATGTTTTACTGATATATTCTAGCTATGAGAAATGCTTTGTACTCTATTTTTACTATGGTTTGTATAAGTAAGGCAACAGTGCTATTTTCAGTAATTGTGCACTATTACAAGTGCAACTGACCTTGGGATAAGTGGTCCCATTGTATTGTATTATCTTCTGCAAACTATGCAAGTTTCATACCAAGTTAGGATAGTTACTCAGGCCACCTGTTTTTGGCCAATTATATACATTTTATGTATAATCTTTAGCTGTTGCTATAGTGATTATCAGGGTATAAGACCCTCTGTAGCATGTAACTTCTCTGAGAAGAGAGACTGTGTTACCTAGATAAGGAAAACTTGTAGTTCTCTCAGTGATTACACTGTTGGTAGTAAGACTGTATTATTGATCTGTAATAAATTTCATTTATTTCATGAGTATCACTTGCTGTTGTCTCTTCCTATTGTGTCATTCCACCAAGAATCTGAGAAGATAATTTATTATCAAGTTACATTTTGGTGACCATGTGCAGGTTGGAAGGTACAAAGGAAGATTCACATTGTTTATTTTGAATGTCAAGCAGTGTAGCATGATTTTCACCTACTTGGACCTACTCATGCTTACAGTGGTAACAGTTGTGGCAGACCCACACTGTCTTGGTCTCAGGCATGGCAAACCCACACCAGACTCCCTTTCACTCCCTCTGTGAGTGACAGCGTACCACCTTGGTATCACCATTCACCCACCGGGGACCAAAAAGTGGTTGGTGACAGCGCTGAGGCATTTTGGCCAGTTTTCCAACTGCTTATTTGTTTGTATACCCCTTTTTTGTTATGTCTGACCTGTGCACAGAACTGAGACTCTATGTCTCAAACTACCTCACATCCCATGGCAGATGGACAGATTTCAAGCTGGACACAAAATCTTCTGACAAACCATCACTGCTGATATCTGACCAATACGTAGAGTCCAAACAAACAGCCAAACAGTACAACCTTAAAGGTCTTTTGGTTGCGGCTCTACATACAGCTGTTGAGAGTCCCTTGAACTTCAAAATACATCTCTAAAAAAAGAGATGGGCTTGCAGGCACCGGAGTTACAGAAAAAAGAACAGAAACTAGTGGAGGAGACCCAGTCACTCCATGATGCTAATTCCAGACTGCTGCACTGTACTGCTCAAGACACTGAGCGAGAGATATGTTTATTAAGAGATGATTGTGAAAGGTTGAAATGTGATAAGAAACAGCTAGCATATTTGAATGATATTCTGAGTGATACGATTGAAGGTTTGAGAGAGGAGAATGCTGAGTTGAAAGAGGATTACAAGCATGTGAGTTGTGAATTGGATAAAGAGCTTAGGGAAAACATTGAATTGGGCACCGCGTATAGAGCGTTGCAGAGAGAGGTTGAGAGACGTATTGAGCAGGGCACTGCAAAAGTCTGTCACAAGAAATGTAGACAAAAGATGGCAAGGTTACGCCTTCAATGGGAGGTTCTTGCTGGCCATGTTAAGGCCATGAATGGGTTTCAGTATACACCCATTGAGACTGCATCATCCAGCGATGAGGACTCTGACTTTGCTGATGAGGCATGCCACATCATATGCAAGTCCAACCCCCATGGTGGAGCAACTTCCACTGGCCATCCACAAGATGGTGCCAACATCGGCACGCACACTGCATCGCCACATCTACACAACATGGTGGAAGCCACATACAATGGCAGGATGGCGGCCGCCATGACATAGGCGGAGGGCCTGTATTCCATGGTGTGCCTCCACTCACTCCTCTCACCAGGGAAGATGAGATCCGTGACATGATTAAAGATGCAGTTAATTGGATAACTGTCCTGGAAGACCAAAAAAGGGCCATCCAGGACCAAATTGACAAAATACTAATAGATTCTGTTAATCAGGATCACATGTACAAGGCAATCACTGATGCAGCAGCAGAAGCTGCACTTTGCAGAGCTTGGGAATGTGAAGAACTATGTGCAACTATGCACACCTCCAACCCCCTAGAAGTCGCTTCACTCTGTCCAGCAAATTGCACAAAGCATCAGACAGATGGGTCCAACCAACAATCTCAGTTGTCACTTGGAGAAAGTGCACTCCCTTTGCGAGAAGCTGTCCCTCCAACCTGAGTACCAGGTTCGAGTGTTGTGACAGATGATCGAACCTACCCTCTGGGCCAAGCTCTCAGAGACAGTACATAACTCCGACACCCTCACTTTTGATGACATTTCAGCAGCCCTTATATCTGCCAATTTCCCGGGTGTTGTAAGAGCTCGCTTGGCCAATAACGTTAAGCAGAGCACAAAAGAAAATCCCACAGCCTACCACCAATGGTTATGGCTTGCATACAGCACTGGTTAAGGCCTCGCAAATGAAGATGCAGATAGAGACCAAACTGAGTACAAGGATTTGTACATCCAGAACATGACTCTAGCCTTGTGGGAAAAGGTTGAGCTTAATGTCTTCCCAAGTACCGATACATTTGCAGCTATTCTCAGTAAGACAGAGTGTGCCTACCAGGTCTACCTCCGTACCCTTACTTCCAGCAAATCCAACAAGGTGGCTGCAGTACAGGTTGCTGCAGTACAGCACACCCCTGACACCCCTATCCATTATACGATAGAGGGAAACAACCAAGCAATGACGCCCCTTCTGATGACTAACAGTTACACAAGGAGGGGGACCGGAACCATAGAAACAACAGAAACAGAGGCAATTGGAAAAATCCAAATGCCCAACAGAACAGCCAGAACCACAATAGCCCTAGCTATCAACAGATTAAAGATGAAAATGAGACCTTCCGCAAACTGTTGGAGGAGATCCGTGCCAAGAAGGAAGCTAAAGCTACATGAACTATAGTGGTCCAAGCCCCAGCTGCTGAACGGACAAGTGGCTGAGGAACTCCTTTTCTGACCCCAGCTGTTGGATGCTCGAAAAGCAGAGGGAATACTTTTGTTGCACCAGTTACTGGCCAGGCCGATGATACATCCAAGGAGGAACAAACCGTATAGGCTGTCACAGCACCTGTGATGTCACAGGTACATTTGTACCCACTGGAAGACATACAGAAGGCCTTGAAAGACCCTGCAGGCCTTTGGTTTCAGGAACAGAATGATGATGCTGATTCTGAAAATACTGATTGACAATTACAGGCCTCAGTCCAGATTGTGAGTGATCTGATTGTTGACACAAATGGACGGCCTTGTGTAAAGGCCACAGTCGGGGGCCACCAATTTACCATGCTTCTGGATACCAGAGCAGCTATGTCAGTCCTCCGTGATGAGGACCCAGTCTCATCTGACTGGTCTACTGGCTGGAAGACCAGTGTGCTGGGTGTAGATGATGCCCAGCTATACACCTACCAATCTATTCCTCTACCTGTGGTGGTAGGCCACCTCAGGACTGATTTTGCTTTTGACCTCATGATCCCATGTCATCACCCCAGCATCTTGGGAATTGACTTCCTAGCACTTCATGGCTGTGTAGTGGATTTAGCCAACAGGCTACTCATTCAGGTCAAAGGACAATGTCATGCTGTCACCATCCCAGACTTGCATGTGGTGGCAGTCATCTCCCATAACAACAAGGAGTATGATGTCATGGCTTTGTTTAGAAGTCATGACCTGTTTTCTGAGCTTGCACCTTTGTTTCAAAAACATCTTGATGTGTTTGCCACCAACAAGCACAACTGTGGTAGGATGCACACTACCACTGAAATCACAGGACCCAATCCTGCGAGGCAGAAGCAGTACCTATTCCCTGCTGAAGCCTTGCCATCATTGAGGGAGACCATCCAATCACTGCTTCAACAAGGAGTGATTAGGACCTGTTTCTCCACTGTTAACTCACCCATTTGGCTGGTGAAAAAGCCAAATGGAGCTCGGAGACTCACAAATGATTACAGGAAACGTAATCAAGTTACCCCCAGTTGTGCCCCAACAGTAGCATCAGCACCTGATGTCTCAAGCTGTTGACACCTAACAAAAAGTGGTTCACAGCTCTTGACATCTCTAATGGGTTCTGGTCACTCCCATTAGCACAGGAAAGCCAATACAAATTTGCTTTCACCTTTGATGGACATCAGTACACCTGGACCTGCCTTCCCCAGGGCTTTCACAACAGCTCTTCCCTCTTCCATATACACATGATGGATGCTCTGCATGGGTTCTCCACACCCCAGTGTCTCCTGCAGTACATGGATGACTTGCTCCTAGCAACTACCACAAAAGAAGATAATTTGGTCCTTCTAGATGAATGTCTGTCTCTCCTCAAGAGAGCAGGCCTCAAGTGGAAACCCTCTAAGGCACAATTGTGTGAAAAAGAGGTACTCTTCCTTGGCCTATACATCACAGACCAGGGCAGAAGCCCAGCTGTCAAGAAGATCCAGGGCTTGCAAGATCTGCCACTTCCTACTAGCGTGGCAATACTCAGACACTTCTTAGGAATGGTAAACTACTCCAGGTATTTTATCCCTGACTTCGCCTTGAAGGCTGCTCCCTTGTATGAACTTCTGAAAAAGGATGCCCCATTGACATGGGGCCCCACTCATACTAAAGCTGTGACACAGCTCAAACAGGCCCTAGCCTCAGCCCCAGCACTGGTCAATCCTAACCCACACCTCCCATTCCATTTGGAAACTGCCACATCTGATGTGGCCATGTCTGCAGTGCTGGCACAAAAGTACAGTGGGTGTTTCAGGCCCATTGCCTATGTTTCTCAGATGCTGTCCCCAGTAGACAGAAAGTATAGTCTATGTGAAAGAACACTTTTGGCAACCTACTGGGCTGTCAAACATTTTATGTACATCATTGGGTATGCTTCTATTGTTTTGCATACCTGCCACACCCCAACCTACATTTTGCTTTCAGACAGAGTGAAAAATGATTCGATGTCCAATGCCAGACTCACCCACTGGTCTTTGCTTTTGCAGGACAGGGAAATCAAAGTGCTACTTGCAAAAATGCCATCCATCTTGGCCCATGGCCTACTCTACACAGGTAAACCCCATGACTGTGCACTCCAACCTCCTGACTTACCTGAGCAGGAACCATTCTTACCAGCTACATCAGATGTTTTAGAAGATACCAGCATGTATCGCATCTTTACAGGCAGCTCTGCCTCTTATGTAGGCGGAGAGCAGGTAGCAGGATTTGGGGTGCTCATATTAGATCAAGATGGTGATTTTAGGCTCATTTCTAGGAAATGTACTGTCATCTTCTCACAGTATGCCGAATTGGCAGCTGTTGCCTGTGCTCTAGAAGTTATGCCCCATGGTACCAAAGATGCCATCATCTTTGCAGACTTCAACTGGGTCTGTTCCTCCCTTACTCAATTTCTACCATTCTGGGAGAAAAATAACTTTACATCCTTTGATGGCACACCTGTCAAATACAGAGATCTGTTTGTGTATATACACACCCTGACACAACAGTTTACTCACAAACTGTACATCCACAAGGTAAAGGCTCACTGTAAATCTGACCCTTACCATGAATTCAATGACCAAGTGGACTCGCTTTCCAAAGCAAGTGCTCAAGGGGGGAGACATGGTCAATGACTCACCCAGTAGCAGTGGCAGCCATTTTCTTAGCTGCCAACATCAAGCAGAAATCACAACCAGAACCTCCACTGGACCTTTCTGCTGCACAGAAATCTGACCCAGAACTAAAAGATGTGTTCAAATTCTTGGACAAAGGAATTGAACAGGAACAACCTACTGGTAGTCCATACAAGAGACACTCTGACAGCATTCACCTGTGTAGTGATCAGAAACTCATCTGGTATTGAAAGGAAGATACAGGTGATAAACTGTGGGTTGCACCACAATATTTGTAAACCAGATTCATTCATATGGTTCCTGACATCCCCACTGGTGGACACCAGGGGGTAGATAATACCATCCAGAGAGACTTAAAACCATCAACTGGAGGCCTGGTATGACCAAGGACGTGGAGCACTATGTGGACAACTGCATAGTGTGTGCCCAGAACAACCCAATTTCGGTGAGGAGAAATGCCAAACTACTGCCACAAAGGCAATCTGGACAGTGGAATGTGATACAAACTGATTTCATTGGCCCCCTTGACTAACTCAAGCAAGAACGAGTATGCACTTGTCACAGATTTGTTTTCTAAATGGGTGGAGGTATTCCCCACTAAGAACAACACAGCAAAGACAACTGCCAAGATCCTGGTGGATCAATTGTTCTCTAGGTGGGACCTACCCCTTAAGGTAGACTCAGATCAGGGAACCAGCTTTACAGCCGAGCTGATGAAGCAGACACTCCAAATGCTTGGAGTAGATCAAAAATTTCACATCCCATGCCATCCTCAATCCTCAGGTCAGGTAGAAAGAGCAAACAGAAGAATCAAACATATGTTATGCAAATTCATCAATGACAATCCCAAGGACTGGGATTCCCTCTTGTCACTATTGATGGCAATCAGGGGCACTCCTGCAGCAACTACCCAGTGCACAACTTATGAGTTTATGACTGGTAGAGCCATGAGATTACCTGAGCACCTGTTGATTGATCTCCACACTCCTACTGCAGATAGAGTATCTGTGGACAAATATGTTGAAAAACTTCATGATGACATCATGAAAACACACCTGTTTGCTGCCAATCATATGAGTAAAGCTCAACAACAAGCTAAAGCTCATTTTGATAGGCATGTTAAAAAAGTCAACTAGCAAGTTGGAGACCAAGTTATGCTCCTCCAATACAGACAATCCGCTCATTGATTTGCCAGCAAATGGGAAGGCCCGTATCCCATTGTCAACAAATTCAGTCCTGCTGTCTATCAAGTCAGAGTTCAATAGCAAAAACAGACCACCGACAAGTGGTTCCATGCTAATCAGCTCAAGTTGTATAAAGATGACTAATTACTTTTCCCAACCCTCTTAGGGCGGAATAGTACCCTTCACTTAACAATCCTTTTCTGTTTCTTTCAGATACACTGGCAAGATGGCTATCTTACACATCCTCATTCTGGTGGGACTACTTTCTTTGACTAACTCTCAAGACAAACCCCATTTGACTTAACACAGACAACATATAGAACATTTGCTTGACAAACTTGATTATTCAGCTAGAGATATTCCCGGCCCACAGGGAGTTCACATTGATGTCCCCAACAAAATGATTACTGTTAAGGAAGGCTCAGACATCTACCTTAATGCCATGGTTGTAGCTCCAGACAAATCCACATTGCAGATACAATGGGAAACTGATTTTAATTGTTACACACTTCCTGTAGTTCATTTATCCAAAGGTACTTTCCACGGATGGCCCAACACAGGGATTGCACCAAACGGTACACTCTCTATTCGACAAGCTTCTCCTAGACATACTGGTCTCTACAACTTGACTGCCTTAATAGATCCTACCTTTCAAGACCGCCTCAACTCTGAGGAATCACGTGCTTTTGTCTTCATAACTATGTGTCTACTGAAGCAATGTACCTTTCTGTAGTCCCGCCTACTGAACAATAACTGACTGAATGTCCTCCCCAGGAGGCTGGCCCTCCTAGTGGTTTGACTGCCACTTCCCTTCCAAGAGCTTTGATTAATAATGTACAATTTATGCATGTCCCACTTATTTTCAATCTTACACATTGGAATATGGCTGAGATCGGTCTCTGTCACATGACTAACACTTCTAAATTTGTCAGTATGATGCTTACAGACATTGTAGCTGCTTACCAAACCCACACAAATGATCCAGTTAGTGGACCCCATGACACTGATCACTTAGGAGTCTTTAGACCCGCACCTAATGCTCAAGGTAAATGATGTGCTAGATGTGATACTGCAGATGTTACTGGTGCAGCAGGCACCATCTCTGGCCTTTTTGGCTCAGGAATGTCAATCTGGAATAGAGCAGATATAGCTGCTATTAAAGCACAAACACTTAATCTTCAACAAGCTATTAAAAATGATGTGTTACCACCACTGTTACATCATGTAGATGGTTTAAGTAAAGAAGAACATTTTACTGTTTATAATATGTAGGAAATTACCAAAAGGTTCAATGATACTAAAAACAAAATTAATGAATTGATTTTACAAAACATTAACGAGACAGACAAGCAATATATTGCCCGAGAACTTTTATGCTCTGCCTATGGTTCTTATGTAATTGCCACTGTTAACAGTCTCTTCAGGGACTTGGAAACAGGTCACATTCCAGATCTTATCCATGATCGGAGACTAGCTAAATGGTATTGTCCTCACTGCAAATCTATGTCATGCATTATGTTATGTATGTCAAATTCTGTTAATATTTCTATGTCTACTGCTAGAAATCTTGAGTATGTTTCATGTTATCCAGATCAGGCACCCTATTACTTTACTAAGAAATGCTCAATCTATGACAACGTGTTTATTACTTTTACAGTGTCACTACCTCGCTTTGATCCACAAACTTCTGCCTTCCTGACAAACTGGCTGCTAATCATTCCATTGGACATCTTGATGAGAATATTTGCTGAAAATGAACAGATTTACCCTCTTTACTTGTACACCACTCTGTTCTACAAGCTTGGGTTGCACCGCATACCAACTGCTGTGCCAAGAAGGGATGATATTACCTGTGCCGCTGTGATGTATTTGACATTGTTAAACCTGTATTTGGATACTCCCTGGAACATCGCGACTGGTCTTACTTATACTTTGGGTGATGATCTGCCGTCCAACCTGACTGATGATTCTGAATCTTTGAAAGCTGCATCTTCAGTGCCTGATGCCGAAACAGCTGCATCCCAAAGCTACCTGGAAGAGGTACATCACTTCACTTCACGGCTCACCAACCAGTCTTTCACCTGTCCTATACGTCTACAGAAATAGAGGGTTCCAACTGTACGAGTTAGTGGAGTTAAGTACAGCTCCAATGGGCAGTATTGTGTAGTGACAAATCATAAATCCTTTGATTATGGTGCCAAATCTTGTGCTATTAATGCTCCTAACTTCTGTTTTACTGCACAGCAGAAAACAGTAATTGGTCACACCGTGATCACTCCTGTTCCTCTCCCTGAACCAGATGTTATTGATACTGATCCACAATACTTGCTTCCTTGTCTCAATATTTGCCCATGTTTAAAGTGCACATTGACCCTTTGACACTATCTTTGCAATCTCCTATAGCTAGAAAAGATTCACATTTGATTTATATTAGCAATAATATTTCTAAGGCTGGTGATGCTCTTAACGATCTTATTCACGATGGTGATTTAAGTACTGCTCTAGCCAATACTTGGTTAGAATTGACTTTTAAAGCTTTTGTTATGACTCAAGCATTTTTGATTGTTTTTCTGATACTAACCCTTTGCTGTCTGTGACGTAGTCTAAGACAACATCGAGAACAACTCGAATTCCTTTACAAGGCTCATGCGTTGGGCTTGTAAACAACTTTTGTAGCTACATCCCATTACTTTCCTGTGGTTGCTGCCTTTTCTTTTGAAGGCAATGGGGGGGGACTGTTATCCATGGTTCAGCACCCCTGATTGTACCCTCACCTCATGGGCAGCAACCTATATGTAGGTACATGTACTAACCTTAGGGCAAAGACACTTATCATATAAGCATAAGTATCAGGATCTGTGTTCTACTAATGCTGTATTATGTTTTACTGATAAATTCTAGCTATGAGAAATGCTTTTTACTCTATTTTTACTATGTTTTGTATAAGTAAGGCAACAGTGCCATCTTTAGTAATTGTGCACTATTACAAGTGCAACTGACCTTGGGATAATAAGTGGTCCCATTGTATTGTGTTATCTTCTTCAAGCTATGCAAGTTTCATACTAAGTTAGGATAGTTACTCAAACCACCTGTTTTTGGCCAATTATATACATTTTATGTATCTTCTTCAGCTGTTACTATAGGGAATTATCAGGGTATAAGACCCTCTGTAGCACATAACTTCTCTGAGAAGAGAGACTGCGTTACCTAGGTAAGGAAAACTGGTAGTTCTCCCAGTGATTACACTGTTGGCAGTAAGACTGTATTTTTGTTCTGTAATAAATTTAATTTATTACATGAGTACCACTTGTCTGTTGTCTCTTCCTATTGTACCACTCCACCAAGAATCTGAGAAGGTAATTTATTACCAAGTTACATCTTCCACCTGGACACCGCCCAGGACAGCACCACAGATGGGCAGAAGGGACCTCAGTTTAATGTCCCATCCAAAGGACAGCTCACTTCAACAGTATAGCACCCAACTTGCACTGCACTTGGCTGCCAGCATTTATGATATGAGCCCAAACCCAGTGTGGAACCAAAACCCACGACCTTCTGTCCCAGAAGTGGATGTGCCATTCTGATACTCTGCGAGCCACTCTGACATCAAATATACATTTGCTGCATTGTTTCTTCCCTTCCGTCTTTGTAACTCTTCTGTATATCTTTGATTACTTGTATTTATCTACTTTATATGTAACTAACTCTGGGTTGCTCCTGAAAAAGGGACATTATGTCTTAGCGAACGTACCCATTATCAAAATCCAATTTTTCATCTTTTCTTGTCTTTCCAGGAAGCTCCATGGAGCAGGTGGCATGACGCTATATGCAGAGTATGCTGACATCTTCCACAGAGAGTGTCCTCCCCTTCTTAGCCACTCGACATGCACCAACACCACCTATGGCCACCTAGCTGGTGGTGTTGCAGTGGAGCTTGTTGCCCACCTGCCATGGAGGAGGACAGCATCCTCGGGGCACTCGAGCCTCCTCACCCTAGCTGGCCCCCGACAACTTGGGTTCACTTGCAAACCCATGGCTTCGCATTGCGAGTGGTAGTGCTACCACTTCCCCAATAGGCCGGCAATGCCATGTATTTTCCAACTTCCACTTACGCGGCCAAATTAGATGGTACGAAGGGACCTTGATTTAACATCTCCTCCAGAGGCCATTATCTCCAACAGTGCAGGTATAATAAGACCAGGTGCCTGGTGAAGGAGCAGGATTTGAACTCATGGCCTGCTGGCACAGATGCTGATGTGTAACTTTGGCAAAGATCCAAGGCAGTATTAAATCATTCAATGTGGGCACAATTGATATCATAAACTCTCAAGAGCACTATATTTATGTATTTACTTATTTTAAATTATTCTAACTGGGATATCCCCATGAAATACAGCATCTCATTTCCATGGGGATCCCAGGGAGGACAGCAGACGTTAACATAGTCAAGCAAGAATACTTACTTACTTACAGGCTAAGTTATACACAGGAAAGACATTGTAAGGGTAAGTACATTCAAGCAGTAATCAAAGCAAGCTAATACAGTTGTGGATTACAGCAAACAAAGAGCATGAGCATTGCTATGCAATATGAACATGGCCGGGGAGAAGGTTATTCTGGACCAAAGCAAATAAAGGGAGTTCTAAAGTGGCTGGAAAAAACAAACTTGAACCCTTGCAAGCTAGCAGTATTCCTCTGGTTGAGAGGGAGTTTGTTTCAGCTGTCTGGTGCTGCAGATGCAAAGGCCTTTCTACCAAATTCACACTTCTTGCTGGGAACGGAGAAGGGGAGGAACAGAGTGAGTAGGCACTGCTTGACTTTGTAAGGTGGGCTAGGAGAAAATCAGGGGCTTTTCCTTGTGTGCAGCTGTACAACAAAGTAAGCCAGTGTTTAAGGGACTTGTCCAGATAAGCTGGTCATACAGCAAACAATGATGGTGATGGGTAGACCATCCACAGGAGAGGGTGAACCTGCACAAAATGTTTTAAAAATAATCAAGGGGCAACAGAGTGGTTTAGAGAGCCCCAGCCCATGGGGACAGCTGTAGAGCTACTGCTTACAACACCAGCGACTTGGGTTCGGTCATTGGAACCCAGGGAGGGAAGAAGACTGTTGCTGCTGCGCTAGCACTACCTGGATATTTCCAGGCGGACCAGCAGGAAGAGCAGCTGTGGGAGGGAGAGAACTGACTTCACAGTCATGCATTCCAGTTACATGCAACTGCTCCTGCACATTAACAGCCAACATCACAGGAAGAGGGCAAAATATCTACAAAAACCATGCTGGTCGATGCAGGTTGCAGCCATTCCCACACTGCTGTTGAGGCTCCTACCTCAGCTAGATTTGGTCTCCTGAGGGGCTTAGGCTTCCTCAGTAGCACTGCCATGGTGCAGAAACCGTAGGGGCATAGCGGATTAGCGTAAGCCCCAGAGATGTCGAATAGTGAGGGTGGGGAGGCTGGCAGAAGTGAGCAGGCTTGGCGAGTAGGAGGATAAATATAAATTTTAAAAGTGAATAAATAAGTTCCCAAAAGCCAAGTTTAGACAGTACTACTCAGTTGCTTGCAGAACCCTGGTAACCCAACTTTTTATTTTAATTGTCACCTTTCCTGTCATGCAAAGCATTCAAGGACAAGTAAGTGTAATGGGGGCAACCTACTGGTGGCACTGTTCTAAATCCATAGTGTCGCTTTTCCCACCCTCTAGAGCACTTGGATCTTTGCCTGACATCATTTTCAGTCATTTTTTCCACAGTTTTAGATGTTTTTGATACTTAAAACTGTCTACATGTATGCAACAGTTCTTTCGCAATCTTGGCTGCTTTTCTGATGTCGTAGTGGACATCAGGACATTTCGGACCTGCTCACCCTGAAGACTAGGTCAGATAAGCAGCTGTTTAAATGCTTTTGTGGCAACAAAATCCATAGGACTCACACCAGATGTTTCTCCATTTTTTTGGGCCTCACTCAATCAAACCATGTCGTACCACCACAGGACTCCCATCCCCCTAGACAAAAGGGCAGTTTATTGCAGTACTCTACTAAGGCTTACATCCAATCTGAGAGAACCTAGAATGTCCCCAATCTGGCATTTGGATAGACAGCAAATTGAAAAGGATTAAACTGCCAAAATCAGGGCACAGTTGGCTGTCTATGATTTGTGCAATTTTGTTTCATTTTTGGTAGGAAGACCCAACATCTCCTTGCCAACAGTCCATGCATGGCACCCCAAATGGCAGATGAATTTTAAGGCCAAGTACTCACGTAGAAACATAGACAATGACAGCAGAAATAGACCAATGGTCTATCCCGCCTGCCCATGGTTCCCTAACAAGCCCCAGGACCTATTGTCCATATGAGGTACATATATCATATAGTTAAGCAAACAGACTTGAGAGGGTGTATATTGTAGTGGGATAACAACACACCTTGGGTGTGTTGTGAGGCACTCAGCAATGCCTCCCAAGAAGTGCTGTTATCCCACCATGAAGAACACCCTGTAATGTCCTACTACTGTTATGAAATGGGTGTAAGATTCTTTTTTTTGGAGAGGGTGAAAAAATACACAAAAATAAAATAATGTTAAGCATTTTAATTACTTTTTTTAATGTTCCTACAACCCAACAAAACAGACCCAGCATATCCCAGCATTTGGCATACCATCTCAGTTTCAAAAATATTGCAGTTAAATACATTTTTTCAGATTATCCTATAAACCCTATATTTTCCCCAACCCACCCCCATTTACTTATTTTCTCCCCTTTCCTCCTCTTTCTTTATATTATTTTCTCTCTTTTCTCTACCTGTTTCTGTTCCACCTTTTCTACACTCAACCTATGAAATGCTTACTATGGATGGACTACAAGAATTCAAAGTAAGCAATAATATCTGACAGAGTGGGTGGCATTGTGCGATACTGGACTACTCAGGGGTGTAATGAGGCCTGACGCTGCAGGCAGAGGGCCTTATAGCCCCTGGAAGGTCCAGTATAGCAGAATACTGCCCACCCTGGAGGGTATTATTGTGCTTAGAAAATGGTCCATTATTTTATTTTTGAGAAAAAAAAATGTTAATTCTTAGGTGTTTCATTTATTTTGTAGCAAAATAGTCCCTCTGCCTGTATTAGACTAGAGTAGGTTTTTTTTCTGAGATATGGTCTTCTGTCTTGGTAGGGCACCTGTAGTTCTTCATTTGGAGCTGGTTGTCATGGTTACCTCCCCAACACTCACTGGTGTTCTGTGTTGCTGTCAGCTTCAGTTTAACATTTTGTCAGAATGGCAGAGAGTGTCTTTTTCTGTTTTATTTTTGTAGAGCTATTAGACAGGGAGATCAAGGAGAACATTAGCGGGACTGGGCATGTGGACTTTTGATATGAAGGCAGTAGCTGTCATCCGGACTGGTCCTGGTGGCAGAAGGTCTGAACACGGTTGCTCTGCTACAAGCTACTTGGAGATAGTTTTGTTTTTTTAAACATAAAAAAAGAGATTGCTAGTTTTCTTTTTGGTAAACGGGGCTGAAGTTAAGGGGAGTGGTGTGTGTTGGAGTAGCGGTTAGCACATGACGTGCTACTGCTACTATTTAAATGTTAAAGTAGACCGGCCCACCAGCACAGCACAAGGCATCCGCTTGCTGTGCTGACATCCAGGATTCAGGGACGGACTAGGGAGTCAGAGGACCAGCTTGGGGGGGGATAAAGATTGAGCATCCTGGGGACTGCTCTCCTTCTCCAGGGGGTGGGGGGAAGAGTCTCCGGAACATAGCAGACCTCTGGTGGAGACTGGGGGTACCATCATTGCCGGCGCCACACACAAAAGGGGGGGTGGGGCAGAAGCTGGCATCACTGCACATTCCCAACCCAGGTCCTTCAGCATACAAAAAAATCCCAGCCCATACTCTGCCACCACTCCTGCCATGATTAATGTCTGCCGGGGGGGGGTCCACTCCCATGGTCCCGTCCTGGAAGGCAAGCCAGGGCTCAGAAACCATATACCTTGGGGAGAGGGCACCCACCCAGGGGGGAAAGCCTGGGAATGGGGGGGTGGTGAGCAGGGCGTGGGGCTGACACCTCTAGTATGGGGATGAGGAGGACCGAAAAATAAAATGTTAAAAGTGCTGAAAGTGATTTTTTTTTAAATGGTGTTTAATATGCACAATTGTGTGTCAATTTACTCATGGTATTGCCATTCTGTGCCATGTAATTGAGAGTGGGAGAGCATTTTATTAGCATTGTTTCAGCGGGGGGTGCTGTCTCTCTGGGGCTATCAGTCTCGCTGTGTCTGAACTTTCTCTAAGATTTTGCGGCTCAGGTGTATTTTAGTTGCAACTCTGTGGACTTTTATATTTGTTAATGGTGGAGTGCTGTGGATGCTCGTGCAAGGGGGACGGGGGAGATCAGACGACAGTTTAGGGCTCCCTCAGCGAGGCAACCATCATGGCAGCAGTTTCCTTTTTCAACATTCTACTGGCCTATTGTTATCAGAACTAAATGAGGCAACAAAGACTGGAACTAGTTATTTCCTGGTCTCTGTTGTCCCATACCGGCCCGGCTTCTTAGTGCTTTTGGCCCAATCAGGATACAGATGTGAATTTGCCCATTTTCTAATCTCTGCTCAGTTCTACTGGCAGAATGTTCACCCCACACTCACACAACAGAAGGCTTCAGATGGAACCAGGGCTTTTGTTGTATCTGTGTAAGCAATAAGACATGACGGTGTGTGCATTAGACTTCTAATGCACAGCCAGTTATGCAGTAAGGAACGAGGCCATAGGTTGAGTGCCTTCAGGCCCTGCCCATGCATTAGAAATATCTAATGCACACTCCTGGAGTGTCTTATTGCACTTATAAAATGGTACTCTGTATTTTAAATGCATGTAAAAATTAAAATTGAGTGGCTTAAAAACCGAAAAAGTTCTTTGATGTATTTTGACCTAAAATAGTTCCTCCGCCTGCTTGACCATAATGGATTTCTTTTTCTAAATCTTGGATGTTTTACCAGCTGGGGCTTCCATGGACGTAGTTATTTTTTTTTTTTTATATATATAATGGTTGTTATGGTCACACACACATGCATGTAGATTGAATTCTGTACAGAAAAGAAAGTTGACAGTAAAAGAAACTGAGATAAAGTGTGGGTTTTTTTGCTTATTTTTTTGCTTTGGGAGGGAATGAGCTGACTGTTGAAGGAGTGATAGATGTCATTGCAGTCAGTCAGCCTTACAGTGGAGTGTGAAGTACTAAGAAATGCTAAGTAGATCAGTTGAAATGTGTACTGGATAAACATCATGGGAACCATTAGCAGTCCTTGTACCTGCAGTTTTTAAAATGCCTTTTGGATGTGGCAGCAGTCTGTGAATGCCATATCCTGATAGTGTGAGTTGGCGAGACAGGAAGAAAGCCGCAATGCTTTAGTGGAGGTGTTACGTGATCACTAAGAGCATTTGCCAGTTTGGGAGTTCAGCACAAGCACTGAAACAGTGGTGAGCGCTTGTCTGATACTGATTTAAAAGTAAGCGTCCGTTAACATGGGAGCAAGTGCCTAGCATGGTGGGTGGGAGCAAGTGCTGGCTGAGGAAACAGACAACAGCACAGCAGAGAGAAAGCGTAAACGTGTGTTTAAGTGTTGTTTTAGAGATCCCAGTATCATGTAACTTTTTGGACACTGTGTGTAAGCGAGGAAGCAACCAGTGAGCTGGAGTGAATGGTGGGCGGCATCAGTCACGGGAGAGGGCAGAAGAGTGCCCTGGACAGTAAAAAAGAGATAAAAACAGGCAAAAATATATTTAAAATAGTCTTTCTAACTCTTAGTTAATTGTGTATTGCAATACGGTGTGCTGTCACTTTGCAGACTGGGAAGGAAATAAACAGGCATCTATAGTAGTGTACGGTAGGGAATTAGGCTGTGGTAATCTGTGGAAAAAAATTGTAGCTGTTACTTTTTTAAAAGTTCCAAATAGTGGCTCAAGGATTTCTTACGTGTCCTGTGCCCAAGTTGGTGGTACTTATTTTTAGCTGTGTATTAGACATTTCTAATGCACAGCTAAAGACTAATCAGGACACAGGATTTTCCCTTCCCATTTTATAAAGCAGTTTAAACAGCAGAAATGTCCCTGGTAAGTAGACAAGGGTAGGAGGGGGAATTTTCATGGTCAGCAAAGAAACACCAAAAATTAAAACTGTAACTACTGTGGTACTTAATTTTTAAATGTATGTATTTATGTGGTTATAGCTCCTATGTACCGCAATGACCAATCACTGCCTTTCGTTACCTAGCTCGTGAAACACTCTTACGGTGTGAATAGTGTTTCACAAGCTGTGGTAAACAAAGTCAAGAAACTCCCAAATCTGATGTCTGAAAGTTCCAAGATTTTTTTTTTAATCTAAACTGACACTTTATAAGCCAAACAGCAGTAAACCTGCCACTGTCCTCCACTGTAAAGTGAGCTAGAGCTAGATGTAAGCAGTAAACTTAAATAGGCCTGAAATAATTTTTTTTTTACTTTCCTCATTTACAATATCATTATGAACGCTGGTACAGCCGTGGGTTCAGTAGCACTTGCAGAGAACAGCACAGTCTGTCAGGGGCGTAGGATCTATGTACTGTGTTTATATAGTTTTTTTGGGGGGGGGTTTGAAACCATACAATTCCTCTTTTATTTACAAGCTTAATCTTCCTTTTATCACAATCCCTTCACAGAGCCTCTTGATACAGCTTCTGGTCTCCATGACCTCTGACCCACAACGATGCAGCTTTTTACGAGTGAGATATTTAAAAAAAATCCTAACATCATTGTCAGTGCGACACAGGTACATTACAATATTGTCACCACCAACATCTATTACAGACTGCAGCCAGTGTTTGTGAATATATCTGTTTCTCCCACACACGGTACCCATGTAATGGACATACAGCAGTGATCTGGACATAACAAAGCATGGAGACTCAAAGACACAACTCAGGGGAAAGAACAGGAACATTTCAGGTATTCAGGAGAACTGGCACTTCAACAAAAGTAGCGAAATCAGAGGACCTATAATATATTAATATGTCTCAGAGAGCCACTTGTTGCTGGATAAGAGTGGCTTCACTTGCATGCTGCAGAAGACAGAACAGCTCAGCTATGCATCACTGTTCTTTTTCAAGCACAGCGTGCATGAAACCACTCTCATTCAGCAATGAGTGGCTCTGGGGGATATATTAATATACAGTATTAGAACGGCCGGCCCGTCAGTGCAGCGGTTGGACTTTTGCTTGCGACTCCGGCGGCCTGGGTTTGGGAACAGACCCGGGTCACTGGAGGACCGGCCGGGGGAAGAAGCATCCTGTGTACTGCTCTCCTTCTCTGGGGGAGGATGGGGAGTCCATCAGGCGCTCGACAGACCCCTGGCGGAGGCTGAGGGCATCGCAGCTACTGGTGCCTAGCAAAGTCCAGGGGGTGGGGCAGATGCAGGATGTCATTTCACGTCTCCACCCCCAGAAAACCAGGCAAATGGAGTAGCTGCTGGCCATCCTAGATGATGCCTGGCACAGCTTCAATTAGCCCCCCAAGCCAGCCCTCCGACGTATCCTGAC
This sequence comes from Neoceratodus forsteri, assembly GCA_016271365.2. Classification (NCBI taxonomy): domain Eukaryota; kingdom Metazoa; phylum Chordata; order Ceratodontiformes; family Ceratodontidae; genus Neoceratodus; species Neoceratodus forsteri. Next base: position 473,829,082 of record CM057451.1, read on the forward strand.
ATATGCGGCACTGGCCAGGGCACCGCAGCCCCACCCCAAGGGGTAATCCAAGGGGCTATCTGAGGGTTGCAACCATCGTGGGAGGTGGAAGTCCATGGTCCATAACTGGGCAGAGGTTCTGGGTGGCTGGCGGCTCGGGAGGAGATAAAGATAAATAAAAAAAAAACAATATACAATATAAGAAGAGAATTATGAGGGCAATTAAAATTTAAAGCAGTAGCACTTATTTGTCAGCAAACAAATTCATTATAGAGTTTTTTTAGCAAAAGAAATATATTTTTGACATCCTTAGATTCATCCTCAGTGTATTTTCTGTGTAGCACGTGAATAAGGCAAAGTACTAATGGCAACTACATAACAGTGAAATAATAATGGTGAAATCACATACTGTGAATGATAATGTAAGGTGACAAGTCTTAAATGGTGACTCCGAGATGCTAACCTACCCCAGTGTCAAGGTGCACCTTGGGTTAGAATCCTAGAGATAGTGGGGGCTGGGGCAAAGCCCCACTCCACAAAAGGCCCAGGTGTATCTATTGCGGACAGGACGACTGCCAAGGATTCCTTTGCTCCAGAGGATGGTGCAGTGGGTGCGGAGAAGAGAACACAACCGAACCTGTAATTTCTCTCGCAGTGTCAGGAGTGCAAGTGGTGCATGAGTATGCTGTATGGGATAGGTACAATAACCTAAGAGGCTTGGCATATAATGTGCAATTGCAGGCTTAATTTAGTAGCCTGTTCTTGTATGCCTTGTAAAATGCTGTAGAATCGCTGTAAAATTCTGGTCGCCGTAATTTATGTGCACCATATATGGACTCACTATTGTGGTTTCGCCGTTTTGACTTCAGCACTTATTTTTTCGCCCTTATCCCATGGAGCTTATTTTTTGTTTTCTCAGATATTATTAAAACCACTTTTACAGCTAATTTTGTAATTAATGACTAATTTTATTAAAGATGGCTGGCACTTGCAGTTTTTAAAAATCTCTTCTGCTGAGGTTACTTATTGAATGTAAATGCTAGATTCATACTGTAGCTGTATTAGGATGGTGTTACCATGTTTCTTTTTTTTTGCTACATATAGATTCCTGCAAATGTACTGTCATTGCTGAAAATTTTGTATAAGTGTACTATGTATGACTTCTACTTGTTCTCATGATGTTTTCTTGTATCTGCTATTGTCTACGTACCCTTTGTTGTAATCTCCCGGGTCGTACCTGAAAATAGGCAGCTATGCTATCTAGTGTACCTACCCGGTTAACAAAAACTAAATAAATAGATTTATCTCCTGGGCTGCCCCAACTGCCCCCTTCCTACCAGAACCCCCAGCCCCATCACCCAGCTTTTCTGGGACTTACCTTCCCACTGTAAAGCTCTGCCACAGGACTGTGGGTAATGCCTGATCACCAGTGCAGGGGCTGTGAGGGGTCCGTCGTCATCCTGTGGTCAGGCTGTTTTTCCACTTATTTTTTCTCCCTGGGCCCACAGAATGTGCAGTAAATGCAATGTGCAAGCTCCAGTTCTGCAGAGACACCCCTGGTGCCCTAAACGTGGATTTCCTTCCCTCTCCTGGTGATGTCATGTGTGCTGCCACCCAGCTGGCACTAGGTGGCAGTCAGACAGCGAGCAACAGCATCCCCCTCCCCGAAGGAGAATAGCAGTCCTACAGATGCTCAGTCATCCCTCACCTGGCCAGCCCCTGAGTGACCTGCATCCATTTCCAAACCGAGTCACCAGCAGAGTAGGAGGTAAGATGCACAGTGCCTCAGCCCTCCATGCCACTGGGCCACTTTGCTACCACATGTTTCTGATGGTAAACAGCACAGCAAATGGCACAACACCATACCAGGATATTTAATTTTTATGGCTGCAGTGGGCACAGCCCTGAAGCCATCTTGCGAATGCATACTGTATAGAAAAGGGAGCTTTCCAGATACCGACTGGACTTGTTAAATAGTGGAGGTGAACAGCAATCACTGTGCGTTCACCACACTATTTTGTCCATCAGTACCGGCGGAACATGGCACTGTCCGCCGTGTCCAAGATGCAAGTGGAGTTCTATGCGCATGTGCAATGACTTTCGCTTGAGCACTGAACTCCAGCAGCACAGCAGCACAGCCTGCTGTTTCCAAGATGGCCACTGGAGTTCTCTGCACACGCGCAAGTCATCACACATGCACACAGAATGCTGCCATCATCTTGGACACAGCAGACAGTGCCGTGTTCCTCCCTCGGCTCAGTGCAGCCATACCAGCTCTGGCCAGAGTTTGTTTTATTAGTGGTGTGGCACCATAGTAGGAACTTTTAAAAACTTCAAAATCCCTTATCTTGGGTGAGGAATATATGAAAACCAAAATAATCATTTGTGTCTTGATATTTTTGCCAGACAAACATTATTGCTGAAATAAAAAACTACAGTATATGGTTACTAACAAATACGGCTGCTTTAACTACTTCTTTTTTTAATTTAAGGCAGTTTTATTTAAAGGCCCATTTGAAGGTTTTAAGTGAGTAAAGGTGGCAGCCATGTTTGTGATGGCAGTCAGGGATGCACAGTTAGTATTGGTTTTATTGTGAAGGGGCTGCTGGATCTTTATCCAGTGCTTTTGAGCTGAGATAACGGCACAGGTAAAGATGGCCTTCAGTCAATCAGGTTTCATGATTTTTTAAACCCATTTTATAATAAACGTTAAGATGAGAGCATGGGACTAAACCATTGGATGCACAGATACAGAGATACATAGACAGCATTGAAATGGTGCTGCAGTACAACTACCATTCATGGCTCCAGTGACCTAGCTCCTGGAATGAGCTCGGGTTGTTGAAGGACCGCCAAGGAGAGAGGGAATTAAACATCCAAAAAGGCGATCTTCTCTTCCCGGGAGGAGGACGGCAAACCCCATAGTGCTACTGCCACCTGGGTGACCACGGGTGGAGGTGCAGCTGGGGGGCCTATGTTGAGAGAGGAGGGTGAAGATGTTGTCAGACATTGCAGTGCATGCCTTGTATGTGCAGCTGCCAGGACTCCCACACATCACACCTAGTACTGTCAGACAGAAAATCTTCTAATTAACAAAATAAAAAAAACATTTCGGATACAAGAGGTAATAGCTGACTACTTCTAAAAGATACTATTAATTTTAGGCAGTACACAGGCTCTTCTGAGGGGAACTGTTACCAAAGCCCCACTAACATTTTAATTAGGAAATGTGTATGAGATGTACTCTCAGGCAGACTGCTCTAACCACAATACAAGAACCATGCTGGGTATAGCAGAGTTGAAGCCCAGCTCAATCTGTAGCCTTCTGTTTTGTGTTGAGGCCTGATCTAGCCGAGTATCAGGGCCCAAGTATATCTTTAGTCTGAAAGTCAGTTATTTCCGTGAGTCACAGTCTTCTCAGTGCATAAAAAAATATTTGCCTACTTATGCATTTGTCATGTCAGTGCTGGAAAACAGCAAACAGCACATCAAAGGTGACCTTTTAAATTTGTTCCAAGTTGATTTTCTTTCTGTTTAATAGATGCATGATATTTTCCTTCACTAGTTAGTGACAGATAAAAGGCAGAGACTGAATCTGAGATGAACAGAGGAGAATTAGCCTCAATTCAATGAGCAGAGCTGAGGCTGCTCCTGTTCTGGATATGGAGCAAATTAATGAGAGTCTCACACAAATTTGCCATTAGATATGCCATGAAAGGGAAAGCTTCTTATGTATGTAGAGTCCTGGACTTGATTTATTCTCCTCTTGAAGGATTTGGGTGGGTGGGGGGTCTTGGGTCACCAAGCGACCAACGCATTGATTTTTGGGAGGGAGCAGTAGAATTTATTTATTTAAATTTATTTCATCCAGCCAGGCAAGCAGAGATAAATAATCTCAGTTTCCACTGTGACATAGTAGAAGACAACGGTAGGTTAGCTATCAATGGCACAGTCTATCTGTGAGTTTGGGATCTCCGACTGATAACATTACTCATAAGTTAAGTAAGTAAAAATGTATTTGTCAAGTGCCCATTCCCTGGGTCTCAGAGCACCACCCAATAGAAATAACAATAATGCACACATAACAATTAGAATAATATCAGTAAAACCAACTGCATATGTCACACCCAGGTGAGTCAGATCGTGAAGAGAGAATTAAGTCTTCCTCATGGGTGCCAGTGCCACCTCAAGCAGGTGATATGGCGAAGGGATACTGTAGGTTGGCGAGGGGACATGGTAGGTTCCTAAGTGACTGGATGGAGGCACCCAGCATGGAGAGGAAGGAGTCATACTCAGAGGTCAAATGAAGCAAGGAATTTATTCAGCAGGAAGACTGGCAGTGGTTACAGAGGCAGGGTTCCATCAGCGACAACAATAAGATGTAAGGCAAAAAATAATGAGAAAATAAATAGCTGAATAAACCAATAAATAAAACAGAAAGTGCACCTTTACTTAAGTTAAATATTATTACGTTACTGCAGCTGTGATTATGTACAGTACCGTTACTACCTGGTCGACAAGTGCTAGCCTATGCTGTACACAGGTGAATACTTGTTACTTTCAGTGCATCAATTCGAGACAGGTAATCAAGTCACTTGGAAATCTATGTCAGGACATTGAGGTGAACTGAGCAGAGAACTGGGACCTGAACATGCACCTGGACCAAAAAAGGGCACTCATTGCAATAATGGGACTGATACTTTGGTGAGGAGCCTAAATTAGGCCACTGGGACTTAGAAGAGAGTTTGTAAACAGGTCATAGGTTCGTCAGCAAAAGGCCCTCTCTTGGGCTGCCGGGACAAGAGAAACAAATCTACAACTGGCAGAAGATTCTTCAGCACAAAGCCTCCCTTGGCTTGACAAGAAGAAGCAGTCATGGAACTTGTAGAAGATTTTTCAGCACAAGCCCATATTTGGGCTGCCAGGATAAAAAGAAGTGGATATGGAAATTGTAGAAGATTCTTCAACACAAACCCACCCTCGGGTTGCCAGGACAAGAAGAAGCAGACGTGGAGCTTGTAGAAGATTCTTTGGCACAAACCCTTCCTTGGGGTTGCTGGGACAAGAAGAAGCAGACACGAAACTTCTAGAAGATTCTTTGGTACAAATCCACCTTTGGGATGTTCGGGCAGGTGGAACAGAATTCATGTTGTGGAAGAGGAGAGCAAAATCCCAGGTGCTGATCCAGGGCGTTGATCTGCAGAGATATACTATGTACAAGGTGACCATGATTGAGCACTTATAAAAAGGGTGACTCAATCACGGCGCCTATGTACAGGGCTACCTGGCAGGGTAGGGTGAACAGATGTACGCGGGTATACATGCATGGGGGGGGGAGGGAAGGTATGTTGGAGAGGGTGTGGCGGGCAGCTGCTGAGCTGGACCACTAGCATGGTGGGGTCACTTGGGAGGTGCAGGGTTGGGGTCCAGCACTTTTTTCTTTGCTGGCAGGCGGCTTTGTATTTTTCCAAGTTTTTCCCCACCGCCCGACATGCATCCCCCTGGAGTTGAGAATCCATTAGTGGGGGGGGGGTGTTGGGGGCACAGCCTCCTGCATTAAGAAAACACCCGTAGGTCTCGGGCCCCCTCTTTATCCTCACCGCGAGTGTGCATCTCCGAAATTCATTTTTGGCGATGTACACTCACTGTAATGGCCATTGCTATTCTATGATCACTTTTATGACATGGAACCATCTTCAGATGATCTCTGGATACAGGTCTCCAGATGATGACACTGGATGCTGGTCTTGTAAGAGAAAACCCCACCCCTGGGAGCATGATGGAGGCCTTCTCTACTGACCTGTTGTAGCTCCTAAGCTTCATTTACTTCTTAACAGGGTAGGGACATAGTTTGGCAGAGTAGCAAATGGGGCTTGTCCTTACTATCACCCCAATGCTAGCTGGGTTAACTCCCCCAAGTTGTTGTCTAAGGAGGCAGTGGGTGTCACAGGCAGATGTACAGAAACAGCCTTTGGTGTTGTGTGACACCTAGACAGTCTGTAGGTAGTTGCAGGGAGTACCAGATAACTTTAAAGCTGAAGTAGGATTGCCAACCAATGATGTGACTCAATGCAGGGAACACAGAAATTCAAGGCAATCTTTTAGACAATCAACTGCAGCATAGTTTGCCCACATCTGGCAGTCCATTCTCCAAACAGGTGGGTGGTTACTGGATGGTTACAGGGTAGCAGAAAGGATAGGCAGTCTCTTGAAAAGGGTACAACCACTTTTAGGCAGTTACTTCAGTGGTACCACAAATTTAAGGCAGTTAGGTCAGGGCAAATACGGCAACATACAAGTTCAGGCAGTTTGTCTGAGGGCTAACGGGCACCATACAAGTTCAAAAGGCAGTTTGTTGGGTAAACAGGGCAACACATACATTTAGGCAGTTCACTAGGGCAAATAGGGCACCATGCAAGTTCTGGCAGTTTGTTAAGTAAACAGAGCAATACACACAAGTTCAGGTACTTCATCTGGGACACTTGGGGCACAACATTTTAGATTTAGTTCGAAAGGTCAGTCTCAGTAAGGAAGCACTGCACCTCTGAATGCAGTTCAGTAGGCAGTCTTTCAGATAAGGTACACTGTCACTTTAAGCAGGGTGCACACATTCAGCAGATATTCGACTCTTTGTCCCTAACTGCTCAGTATCCACTCCTATGGATCTGTAGTCAGTGTGCCCTGGCAGTACTTTAGTTTTCCTAAACCCCTATGCTGACTCCTATGGAGCTCTACGTGTTCCATCCTATGGACAGTTCCTTTACAGGGACCCAGCTTGGCCCAACTCAGCCCACTCTGTGGGCAGTTCTGAGGTGGGACACCTGCCCACCTATGGGGCCTTGGCCACTTTACCTAGCATTGCTCAGTGTGATTTATTTAAATACATTTTTAAAAACTGTGGCTGTGTTTTACTTTATTGAGGGCTACCCCACCCCTTGCTCCATGCTTCAGGAGCTCTTTTTAATTTAGATCCGGTAGATCAAGGCCTCTTGCCCACTGCTCCACCCTCTGAGTGGTTTTCTGGCTGGGGCCCTGCCTGCCATCCTCACGGCCTTAGCCACTGCCCCTGCACTGTCTGGCACTTTCAACAAATATTTCCAAATAAACATCTGTTCTGGCAGTCAGCACCTGCCTAGTGGTGCTGCCGCTGTCTCACTGCCCCACCTTGGGGTGATGTACTGTTGGGAGGAAGTCTGGCTGGAAGGTGGAGTAGCTTCTAGTTGTGGGAGGTTCGAGACTCTGTGGGTGGTCCGGTAGGTAGGATTTGCTGCTCTGCCCAATGCTCTGCAGTGTCACTGCTGCAGCCTTGCTCTGGCACTGCTCCCTCTCACCTCAGCTTTTGCCACTGCTGTGGCAAGCCGATGCTGCCAACAAGGGACCAAATAGTTTTTAAATAGTAAAAAATAAATGGGGCTGAACATAGCTAAACTGGTTGTGGACTCTCATTGCTGTCAACTGCCATCTCACTGGACCCGCCAACACCGCTGCTGACTGGAAGGAATGAAGAGAAGTCGCGAAATCAACCGCTGTTGCTACAAGACTCTTGCTACCATGACTTTGCTTTTCCACTGCAGACTGGATGGTAGAACCTGCAAGAGCCAACGGACCTGCTGCAACCACTTGAAGGCCAGCCTTGGGTCACCATTGATCTTCACATCCTTATCCCCTGCTGGTCACTGGGACTCCTTCGACAGTTATGCCAACCACTCATTTTAGTGGCTCTGGATTCCAGACTTGAACCACGACTGCAAGCCACAGATGACTCTCTCATGTGAAAAATACCCACATGCTGAGCAGAGACAGCAGTTCCAGTGCATGGCCTGCTTTCCCTCATGCTGCCTACTTGGGAGGGGGAGGTTGTGAGAGAACAGGAAAGAGGAAGAAAAATGAAAAAATAGTTAAACAGCTCTGGCTTGGGCTTGTGAGGGGACTGCCTGCTGTGTTGGGGGTCTTGGCTGTTCTGGTGGGGAATTGGCAGGGGACATTCATTCATTCATTCAAGTTGTTTAACCTGCTGGCCCCGTGGCACTGAAGGTTGAGGTGCTGGACGCTACACCTCGCGCAATGCCGGCTACCCGAGTTTAGGAATGAGCTTGGGCCGCCAGGATCGGCAGGGGAGGGAGAGAATTGAGCATCCCAGGAGAGCTCTTCTCTCCCTGGGGAAGGATCCAGGGAGTCTCTGAAGTAACAACGGCCCCCAGTGGAGACTGGAAGTATATGCTACAAAAGGAGCTGACTCGAGTGGAGCGAGGCGGATGTCGATGGTTCTCCATTCAGACGTCATTGCATGGCTGAATCCCAGGGGGCAATACTAAGAGAAAAATCCTCCCCAGGCCTGGTAGGCGAAGGTAGGGCCAGGGACCACCTCCCCACGCCTGTCGAGTGCACTGGCTGCCTCTGGTGCTCAATCCTCTCCCGGAAGCCTGCCCAGATTTCAGATAGGTCACCGAGGGAGTATGGTAGTGCCGCCCCGGGGGCTTAAATCTGGGGGATCAGGCACTGAGCAGTGAATTTGGAGCTGGGGAAACCAGATGGCAGGACTGAGTCTACAGCAGAGCAGGACAGAAGGCGAGTCTAGTACCTTCACTGGAGAGAATCTAGGTCAGGGTGTAAAAAGAGTTAAAAAAAAAAAAAAGTTGTTTAACCTTACCAAGCAAGAGGCAGTATAGCGCAGTAGTTTAAGGCTCTGAGCTGCAAACCTGGAGACCTGGGTTTGACTCTCACAGTCCCCACTTGCATACTGTGTGACCCTGAGTAAGTCACTTAACTCTCTTGTGCTCCCAGGTTGCACCTGTAAACAAGCTTTCAGCTTAGTGTGTCTCTCCTAGTTAAAAAAAAAAAAAAAGAAAAGAAAAGAAAATGAAGCACTTGTTGAATTAAAGGAGTTAAATATTGTTGTGATTAAACAGTCAGACAAAGGGGGAAATATGCTTTTGAAAGGGGACCATTATAAAAAGACAGTGATGTCACTGTTAAATTACTTTAAACTGTCTACTGTCGGCTTCACCTGTGACACCACTGCCTGGTTCTCTAGCTATCTCTCTGACAGGCAGCAGTTCATACAGATTGATGGCACCAAATATGCACTTGCCCACACTGTAGTTGGCGTCCCACAGGGATCTATCTTGGGTCCTCTTCTGCTCTCTCTGTTCACAAATGATCAGCCCTTGATGAATGGCCCAAGTTCTATGCTGCTATACACCGATGACATGGTGCTCTAGTCCAGCTCAGCTAATCTGTCTACTGTTAACCATAACCTGAAAAATGTCTTTGTCATCCTCCAACACTAGCTGAAGCAAAACAAGCTTGTCTTAAATATCAAAAAGAATGTCTCTATGCTCTTTGCACTGAAACCCAGGCTCAGAGCCTGCTCCCCCCAGCTACCCATCAATTGCCAGGAGGGCTCACCTTTAAACAGGGTCATATCATTTAAGTACCTGGGAGTCACCATTGACCCGGCCTTGGATCTCTCTCTTCACATGTGTTAAACATTACCAAAGTTGTCAACTCAAAATTTGGGCTCGCTTACAAGATCAGTCACAACCTCACCATAACATTGCAGAGGGACTGGAAGGAAAAGTATGTCTCTTTGCAGATGACACAAAGATCTGCAACAGAGTTGATGCACAAGGTGGGGGTGGAAAGGATGAGAAGGGACTTGGCAAGGTTAGAGGAATGGTCAAATGTATGGCAGCTTAGATTTAATGCTAAGAAGTGCAAGGTAATGCACCTGGGAAACAAAAACCCAGGGCAAGAGTACACAATGGGGGGTGAGATACTAACAACAACAAAAGTAGAAAGGGACCTGGGGGTAGTCATATCAGATGACCTAAAGGTGGGCAAGCAATGTGAGAGGGCAGCAAGAAGGGCTGGGGATACTGGGATGCAAGGAGAGGCATCACCAGTAGAAAACAGGAAGTTATTATCCCTCTGTACAGACAGCTGGTGAGACCCCATCTGAGTACTGCATGCAGTTCTGGGACCCAATCTCCCATGAAGACATAGACAGGATGGAGAGCTGTCCAGGAGGGCAACTAAAATGGTGCAGGGTCTGTACTGGAAGACATGAAGAAGGCTTAAGAGCTTAATATGTATAGCCTCGAGGAAAGGAGGGAGAGGGGACATGATAGAAACTTTCAAGTACCTCAAGGGAATCAACAAAGTCCAAGAGGCTAGCATCTTTCAAAAAAGAGGTGTGCAAGAACAAGGGGCACAATTTGAAGATAGAGGCGGCTCAGAGGTAATTTAAGGAAGTATTTTTTCACAGAGAGGGTTGTGGATGCATGGAACGGCCTTCCGGAGGAGGTTGTGGAGTCAAAAACAGTGGTGGAATTCAAGCATGCATGGGACAGTCATAAGTCAATTCTAGGGGGGGGGGTAGGAAGAAGTAGGCTGCTGGTTAACTAGGATCTGCAGCTTATCCATTAGGTAGGGAAATGGGCAGACTGGGTGGGCCAAACGGTCCTTATCTGCCATCAAATTCTATGTTTCTATGTTTCTAACTGCCAGACTGGCAATTGCCCATGGAGTCCTCCTGCCAAACCTTGTTCATTGGCTTCTAGCATGTCAGGAGACCAACAAAGGACTGATGAACAAATGGAACATCTGTTACAACAATATTTGTCGATTTGCTCTATCAGTGTCCAAGCTAAATCACCACTCCTCACTTTACTCCAATCTTGGATGCCCCCCCCCCCCCCCCCCCAGCTTTCCAGAAGTTCACTACTGGCTGCCTCATCTTCAAGATCCTCAACTCCTATGTACCTGCTACTTTGGCCAATCCATTCAAACCAGCTACCTCTGCCTACCCCCGAGACCAAACGACATGTCTTTTTGTGCCTATTCCCAAATGTGCCTCAAAAATGAGGGAAAATGCCTTCTCAACGTTCGCTCCCAAACTTTAGAACTCTCTCCCTACTGAGCTAAGGCTCTCTCCATCGCACATGATCTTCAGGAAGGAACTCTGTAAGATCCTAGTGAGTAATGATAAATGCTCATGTGGCTGATTCTGCCCTCCCACCTCCCACCTCCCACCTCTCACCTCCCACCTCCCACCTCTCACCTCCCACCTCCTCACCTCCCACCTCCCACTTCCCACCTCCACTTGACAAAGTGTCTGCTATGCACTTCAATGCACCTGTTGTCTAAATGCTCTGGGACAGGTTGTTTCCTTCCAGCTTATCATTCTTGCCTTGTTGTATTCCACCGGGCTCTATTTAATGTATCTCGCTTAGAATCCTTTGTAACTATCTAATCTGCTTTGTTTCTGTAATGCCTCACTATAGCACTGCTGTAGCTTGGTTATATGCCCAATCTCATAATGTATTGTTATGTCATGTATTTCAAATTTATATCATGTATTTCTAATTCAACCCCATTTGCTATGCTCTGTATATGAACTGAATGCTGTCATTGTGTATGTAACTCTCCTGGGTCGTGCCTGAAAATAGGCAATTCTACTATCTAGTACACCTATCTAGTAAGCAAAAACAAATAAATAAATAAAATAAATAATGTCAGTCACTATAGGAGGTTGAATAGTAGCAACCCTATACTGATATATAAAAAAAGAAATGCACAAAACGTTACAAGAAGCTCTTAGAGCTGGTGACATCACGGAGAATGGGTACACGTCTATCTGGAAGGAAAATCCTAAAACTGCAGGCTTTTACATACTTCCAAAAGTGCATAAGGATTTGCAGAATCCTCCAGGGACACCAATAGTTTCAGGAGTAGATTATTGAACAGAAAATCTGTGACAGTTTGTGGATTTTTTCTTCAAAAATGTGTCCCGGATCTGCAGTCCTTTGTTAAAGACACCACTGATGTCCCTAAAAAAATGGATGGGTCAATTCGGGAAGAAGGTTTTGTAAGGATAACCATAGATGTTAATTTATTATATACATCTACAAAACATGAATAAGGCATTCATGCATGTAAATTCTTTTTAGAAAATCATAAGGACAGTGTAAAAATACCTAATGACTTCCTTCTGAAAGTCTGGAGTTTAACTCATATTTGTTTTTAATTTAATAGTGAGTACGTGTTTTTTTGTGGCACTACTACGGGTGCCTGCATGGCACCAAGTTATGCCAATTTATTTCTGGGGTGGTGGGAATCGATTTACATCTTCAATAAACAAATAATCCTTTTTTTTGATAACATCAAATATTGGTACCGTTTTATAGATGATATTGTTTGTGTATAGGAGGGAGATCATTCAAAGGTAACTGACTTTTTGTTATGGCTCCATAATAATGATTGCAGTATTTCCTTTACCCATTATATGAGCATGTAAGAGGTTAATATTTTTAGATTTAACTTTCCACTCAGCACACAATAATGCAGCCCAGACAAAAATGCCATAGAAAAACCACAGCAACTAACTTGTTGCTGAGCTCTGATAGTGCACACCCCATCTCTTTGAAAAACTCCATATCTTATGGTCAATTTCTGAGGTTATACCATAACTGCAGTAATGAAACAGATTTTGAAAAACAAGCAGAAGAGCTTAAAAAGAGGTTCTTACTGAGAGGATATAAAGAATGCTTATTGGAAGAAGCAAAAAATAAAGCCAGGCAGAAAAGAAGAAATGAATTGCTTTATAAAAACAATGACTTGCAAGAAACTAATTCAAATACGAACATAGTGACCTTCACCACATAATTTAATAGTGTAGTTGGTAGAATTAGACATATAATCTTGAGGAATTGGCCCATACTTCATTCTGATGTCAATGTGGGAATGGCTGTAGGAGCCAAACCAAGAGTCTTGTTCAGAAGGGCAAACAGTCTTAGGGACACTTTAGTGCACAGCAGACTAAAGGAAAAACCTAGAACAGGAAGAGACTGGTTTCCCGATCAACCAAAGATTTTTTTTAGATGTGCTAAATGCAACATATGTAAGTATGGCAATACTGGTAGAAGGTTTGAGCATCCACAAAATATGAATATGTCTATGGATATTAGAGAGTGCATGACTTGTGATACCCCATCTTGTGTTTATGGACTCTGGTGTTCTTGCAATTTGGTCTACTTAGGATGCACTATAACACCACTTAAACAAAGAATACAGGAGCATGTCAGATCTATAATTAATAACAGATCTGACACACCAGAAGGTACCCATTTCTCAGAATTTCACCACTCAGATCCTAGGGATCTCACATTCATAGGACTGGAGCATTTGTCACACCCCAAAAATAGGTCTGATAGACAAAATCTCCTTTTAAGGAGAGGAAATTTTGGAATTTTTACTTTAAAAACAGTAAAACCTGTAGGTTTGAAGGATTGTTGGGACCTAAAACCCTATCTATAAATGCATTATTATTTGGATTGTCTAATTCATATGTATAAATAAAAAATATAATCCAACCAACCCCCAACCCAACACACACACACGCATGCACACACACACACACACACACACACACCACACTTTTCCCCTTTAGTGCTAGTATTATCAAATCTCCACCATTTATGAATTGCTTTGATTGAAAATAATTGTATTAGATTTGTACTTAATTTGTTTAGAATAATAATGTTTTGTCTCTTTTTTTGCCAGATTCTTCTACCTTCACTTTTGGAGTAAGGAATACTGTGTTGATCCACCTGCTGTATCATTGGATTAAGTATTGATCAACCTTTATTTCTCTAACCTATTATTTACACATTTTCTTCTAGACAGCTCCCTTCCCCAAACACACCATACCTTGGGCTACATTTACTTTTCTTTCTTTTTTTTTCCAGCTCTTGAGCTTACGCTTGTTCTCCAACCTGCAAAAAAATGTTTTTCTTCTACGTACTTTAGTTTTTTCTGTTTCTCCATTTAATTTGGAAATGAGTAGCATAGATTATAATGAGCTTGAAATGTGTTTAAGCATTACACGCATTTGCCTGGGCTTTAAAATGAAATACTGTATGGTAATATATTACAGCAGCCTGTGTGATTATGAATGATGTCAAACCAATTTAGTTTATTTGCCGTATTGGTCCTTGTAAGAACAGACCCAGAAGCAAATGGTTTGATACCTTTTATTGGACCAACTTAAATGTTACAAAAAGAACAAAGTGCCTAAGCTTTTGGACCAACAAGTCCTTCCTAAGAAGCTTATGACAGTTATTTAGAAAATCCTATACTATTAACACCCAGATAATACATAAAAAAAACAGAAGGAATTCTCATTGGTTTAAAATACTCATTTATAACTCAGATGAATCACATTTCACCAGTTTGTTTTAAACTAAGGAGCCTTTGAAGGTCAAATGTCATCCAAATGAGATAAGGACTCTATAAACAGAAAACTCCACTAACAAAAATTAGGAATGTCTCAGTGTGCTTTATGAATATAGTCTAATGAAAAGCAAGAACTTTACATTCGATACTAACTTATGTACATGTTAAAATATATTAATGTATGTTAAAACAAGCAAAAAGAAATTAACAGAAATTGTCAATATATGGCATAAAGAGGGTTTAAAGTAGAGTTTCCCTAGTGTGAGCAACTGTTTCACATATTCATACAATATACAATCTCTCTGGAGACATTTTCCCAGTTATACACTCAGCTAGTTACTATATTCCATAAACCTTAAGATCTTCAGTGCTGTAACATGATATTATACAAGATAATATAAATTGTTGGTATAAGAGCCAAATTAAAAAACAAACCTGTGAAGGACCCCTAAGAAAATGAGACCATGCATCCTAATATGTTAAGGGTTCAATATGTACCAATCACTATAATATAAACCAATGGAATTCAACCTGTCAGAGACCCCCAAGTAAATAGAATCATGCATCCCAATATGTACAGAGTTCAAGAATGTGGCAGTGTATAATCAAACAACTACATGCACAGTAACAGTCTAAGGAGTCTGAATAGAAACACAATGGAAATATACCACCCCACAGAAGATAATTAGAAGGAAATAAATATTCACTGTGAATGCGAGCCAAGAGTCCTAACACACCATCATTTACACCAATCACTACAATATTTACCCAGTGCAATTAAACCTATCAAGGACCCTCAAGTGAGTGAGATCATGCATCTTAATATGTTCACAGTTCAAAAAAGTGACAGTATATAATCAAACTGCTATATGTAAAGCAACAGTCTAACGAATCTGAATAAAAGCCCAGTGGAATTACCCATAGTTAGAAAAAGGTGAATATTCATTATGTGTATGAACTAAGAGTCCTAACACACTGAAACATCATTTTGTCATGTACCTGAATATAAACCTACCTCAATATAACCACAACCCCCCACCATACTTTCCTCACATACACAACCTCCCCCTCATAAAAAAAGTACCACACACACACACAGGGCCCTATATTCGAAACACGCCAGGTGAAACGCACCACAATTGCACCTGGCTGCAATATTCAAAAGTGCAATTAGCGCTGGCACAACATGATAGCACTGGCACAATAAAATAATGTATGCAGAGGAGGGCGCGAGGGCCGGGGCCATGAATACCCATATACTGGGATATTCAAAAGAGGAGCGCCGCAGTACAGTGGTTAGCACGACCTGTAGCATGGCACAAACTACTGCCCCAGAAAACCATTTCTTAACTTGGGACAAAGTAAGGGTGGGGGGCATGGACACAGCAACTCCAGAGCCCCTGAAGAAAAGCCAGCCCCGATCCCCAGGAATATACATAGGTACAGGACCCGGTGGTCCCTGGCACAGCCGCAGCCCTGATCATAACCATAGATATGAAATATCTCCCTGTTGTTCCCTGCATGGCTGCAGCCCCCATCACAATAAATCATTCATCATGAGCAGGGCTGCAGCTGTGCAGGGGACAACAGGGGGAATCCCTATAGAGGCTGTTGTGTGTCATCCCCGATTCCATCACAGTAACAGTATGTCTGTGTTGTCCCAAACCCTTGCGCTAGTGTCAGTGGTCCCCCGAGTGACCAAGCTAATGTCCCCTCAGCACAGATAGGTAGAGAGACAGCATGACAGGGAGATGTAGTGCCGTATGTCTATGGTGCTCCCTCTCTCTGTCTGTTCAGTGTGCCATCCACTGCTAGCCATTCTCCACAGTTTGAAAATGTGGTCCCCATTTCAGGCTGTGGACATAAGTGGGATGGGAGAGTTAGTGCTGGAGCAGCCACCTACAGTAGTGAACAGCACGAACCAGAGAGAGAGAGCAGCTTGACACTGTGTTGTGTGGCTCGTCCTCCATTCAGTGGCTCCTGGCCGCGCACCACCCACCCAATGTTCAGCAGCTGCAGAATGCTGTGAGTGTGTGGTGTGTGCCGGTTGGTGTGTCTCGCTCGCCCCTGCATCTCCCATAGGCAGCCCGTCATGGGGTTGCTCTGTCTGCGATCTGGGTTGGCAGTTAGCAGAGGACATGCCGGTGAGCTTAGGGAGAGAGCAAGTGGGTCTGTTCTGACTTCTTTTTAGTTAATTTGTTTAATTATAAATGTGTTGGAGAGCTTTAGTGATGGTTGGGCGTTATTCCCCCCACCAGGCTCAGGGAATTACGTCCTTTTGAATGTCCACCATTGTCATCCGACACCTATTTTAGGTGTTGTGCGTTGGGCATCCTTAGGAAGCGTGGGCGAAGGTGGAGAGCTGGGCCTTGTGGGGGACAGGAAAGGTGAGGGCGGATTGGGGTTTTGGGGTCCAGGAGATGCCCTGGGGTGAAATGGGGTCAGGATAGAGGTTACTCTTGTCTTGTCCCCATACCCAAGGGTTCCGATGTTACTGGACAGGTTCCGAGGTCTTCCCTGACAGCTCATCCCACCTTGGCGGTGTTATGCAATGCCAGATCTACTAAGAACAAGACAGCTATTATAGCTGATCTTGTTGGATCAACTGATCTGGCTTGCATCACCGAGACCTGGCTGGATGAAAATCCAGGCCCTATATTGACCTCGGCAACTCCAGCCGGGTTCTCGGTGATACACCGTCCAAGGTTGGATCGTAGGGGTGGGGGTGGGGCCATTATGTTTAAGACTGAGCTGGGCCTTGTGAATGTGCCATTAGGAAGTACCAGATCCTTTGAATATATCCTGGGAGAGGGTGTAGGCTGTGGGATTCTCCTCGTCTACCATCCACCAGGTGACAGTGGAGAATTCCTGCAGGAGATAGCAGACTTCATCATCGACTTGGTGTTGAGGTTCCCCAGATTGATAGTTCTGGGGACTTCAATGCCTAGGTCGTGATGAACTCTTATTTTGTGGTCAAATCTCCTCCAGCTATGATGAATACGCTGGGCCTAACACGGTAGTTACCTCCTCGACCCATATGGGGTCATTCACTGGATCTGGTCTTTCTTTGGGTATGGAGATCGCTGACTTGGGGGTGGAACCTGTCAGTTGGTCTGACCATCACACCATAAGGTTCAGTTTCAGGGCCCCCAATAGGTCTGCCCTACGGAGATGGTTCTGCAACGCCTTTACGGGTATTAACCCCAGTGACCTAACGGCGTACTGGATCTATCGAGTTTGTCGGTGAATGCATGAGTCCAGATGATCTTGTATTAGCCTATAATAAGGCTGTGGAGATGCTCTGGACAAAATTGCTCCTGTTTGTGTTCGGCCTCTCGCCCTCCGTCCAAGGAGCCCTTGGTTTGATGGCTCTTTGAAGGAGTTAAGGTGAGTTGGTCGAAGGCTGGAGAGAGCCTGATGGAAGTCGGGCCTTGATGCTGACAGGCTTAGGTTGATGGCACATTATGATAGCTATCAATCAGAAATCACTCATAAGAAGGCAGAATTCCTGTCCAGCGAGATTTCTGCTGCACAAAATCGACCGGCTCAGCTTTTCCGGACCGTGGACAGATTGTGCAATCCAATCTGTCTTCAGCCCACAGAAGCTTTTTCTCAGCTAAGATGCGAAGAGTTTGCTCGGTTTTTTGCAGATAAGATTGCCAGCATCAGGTCCGGCATCGGTCCGACCTCTACTATGGGGGACTGCGGTGGTCGATGAGAAGTGGCATGTCCTCAGTCTGTCTGGTTAGATTTTCGCCAGCTGGAGTTCGGGGACATTGTGAAGATCATCCAAACAATGCGACCAACTAGTTGTAGTTTGGATCCGGGCCCTACACCTCTTTTAGTAGGATGTGTAGAAGTTATCTGCCCAATCCTTGCTGACATTGTCTGGAAGTCTTTGGAGAGGGGGGTCTTTCCTGACCCCCTTAAGGAGGCGGTCATTCGACCACTCCTTAAAAAATCCTCCTTGGATCCAGATTGTCTAGCTAACTACCGGCCTATCTCTAACCTGCCATTTGTTGGTAAGGTTATTGAAAAGGCAGTTGCGTTACAATTGGATGATCATCTTATAACTCACAATGTCTATGATACTCTCCAGTCTGGCTTTAGGAAAAGGCATAGCACAGAGACTGCCCTTGCCCGGGCATTGAGCGACCTCCTAATGGCTAGAGACCGAAAGACATGTGCCATTCTGGTCCTTCTCGATCTCTCTGCTGCATTTGACACTGCAGACCATGGAGTGCTGTTGGAGTGCCTGAGGGTCTTTTGTGGGCTGTCTGGTACAGTCCTCAAATGGTTTCATTCTTACCTCATGGACAGGTTTCAGAGCATTGTCAATGGAATTTATTCCTCTGGCGCTCACTCCCTGCCTTGTAGGGTACCACGGGACTCCATTTTAGCTCCCATGTTGTTTGCAGTGTATATGCTGCCATTGGGAGAAATCATCAGGCGATACAGTCTGGGTTTCCACTGCTATGCAGATGATACTCAGCTGTATCTCTCCTCTCTCCCGGTCAGGGTGATGCACTCTCTGTACTAAATAACTGCCTTCGGAGATCAGACTTTGGATGAGTTCCAGCTGGCTGAGACTCAATCCGGATAAGACTGAGGTATTGGTAGTGGATCCAGGTCGTCCGGGGGTTGGGAGCTGGACAACCATCAGGTTTGTTACTTGGTGGTATACTGCTCTCTACCTACGATCAGGTGCGAAATCTGGGTGTTATTTTTGATGAAGGTCTGACCCTAAAATCTCAGGTGTCAGCTGTCATCAAATCCTCTTTTTATCATCTGAAGAATATCGCCCAGGTGAAACATCTGGTTCCTCCAGGGGATCTTCCAACATTGGTCCACGCCTTTGTCACTACCCGTCTGGACTACTGCAACTCCCTCTACCTAGGGCTACCAGGGGTTGATATCCGCTGCCTCCAGCTGGTGCAGAATGCCGCAGCCAGTCTTTTGACTGGGACTTCTAGAACCAGTCATATTATGCCTGTGCTCCGCGAACTGCACTGGCTGCCTGTTTGGTGGCAGATCATCTTTAAGGTTGGTTTACTAACCTTTAAAGCCCTACATGATCAGAGACCCGGTTACCTGAAAGATCTCCTGATTCCCTACTGCCCCCTCTGTCCTCTCCGTTACACCAACGAGGGATTGCTGGAGATTCCCAGGGTTCGATTTAAGACATCAGGATCTCATGCTTTTGCTTTTTCAGCACCAACCCTGTGGAATTCTCTACCTCGTTGGTTGAGAGAATGCCCAACCGTCGATAGTTTTAAGGTTGCTTTAAAAACATATTTATTCAATTTAGCTTTTAGTTAGTCATGGCTGACATATTTTAATGTATGGAAATTTTATTACTTTGTATATGTTTTTGTACAGCGCCTTGGATTCAAAAGGCGCTATATAAATAAAGTTGGATTGGACTGTCCTGCACACCCATCGCAGAGAGCCACAATCAGTAACACCCTGTGATCGGTTGTCCCTCCCCCCCCGCAGGACATCAGCTCTGCTGCTGGCGGTTACCACTGCAGGAGACCGCTGCACTGAGTAACAGCAGCACCGAAGCAAGGTAGGTAGGCACCACATAGTGAGTAACAGAACAGAGAGTAACGGACAGTGTGAGAGAGAGAGAGAGAGAGAGAGAGAACAGGGTTGAATTCTGGGTTGCAGTGTGCCTGTCACTGACCCTGAGACCAGGATTAATGCACACTTCAGTGCACTGCAAGCACCAATGGGCACTGTGTGACTGTCTGCTTGCACTCTTGCTGGGTTCCACTGGCACATAACAGGCGATTTAGTGTGTCCCTATTCCATTCCCGGACACCTCGCTGTTGTGAGTATCATCCATGGAGTTTGTCAGTAGCAGTGCAGGCAGCTGTGGAGCCCTAAGGGCAATTACCATCCCCCCCCCCGCAGGATGTCAGCTGGTGAGCTGTACAACAACACACGCAAGTGGCAATTGCATCTGTCTCTCTCTCTCTCTGTACTGTCAGACAGCATGAGGTGGTGTGTGGGGGGGCATTGGACTACCAGACTACCAGGGAGACTGATTACATGTGTATATATATATATATATATATATATATAGTTTTATATATATATACATATATATATATATATAGTCTGTGTGTGTGTATAAATAGATAGATAGATTATATATTTTATATATATATATATATATATATATTTATATATTCATTGCAAAAAAACTCCATTAACGCATCAGTTAGGGTTGATGTCACAGCAACAAAAGTTTGGAAATTCGATGTTAGGGTTACCACCCCTACCACCCTACCCCCACCCCCCACCCTGCATGCACCAGCAGGCATTGGGGCATGCCATGGGGATGTCAGGCCCAACTCTTACCCCATTCCATGTGTAAACAAGCTGACATGCTACAGTATAGGAGAATGGGGTGAGAGTTAGGCCTGACGACCCCATGTGATGGCCCAATGCCTGTTGGTGTGTGTAGGGTGGGGGATGGAAGTGGGTTGGTAACCCTAACATCGAATTTCCAAATTTTTATTGCTGTGACATCAACCCTAACTGATGAATTAATGGAGTTCTTTGCAATGACCTTCCCTTTTTTTTGAGAAAGTGTAATGTAAGTGGTTAGTGGTATGTGTTTGAGGGAGCGCAGGCCCTCCAGGCCCTGCGCTCCCTTCACATTGCCCAGTTTTGCATAATGGCATGTGTATGTGGAAGTGCCAGCCCTCTGGACCCTGTGCTCCCACTTACACATAACTACGGAGCCATACAGCAGCTCTATAGTGTTGAAAAGGAGCCCTTGTAATACTAGTTTGCCAACATCTCAGTAACCGTAGCAACTATGAAAAAAATTCCACTGCAGTGTAATCATGACTTTGAAATCTCCATGTGGGCCTATTTCACCTAAAGGTGGACTAAGCTGCCCGGAGCAAAAAATCCATTATCTTGAATAGTTTTCCAGATACAGCGTGCCAGGCCACTCTTGGCACTGCAATGTTATTCTATGGGAAAATTTGCAAATTTGAGTGCTGTAACTCTGGAACCAGTGTGGATTTTTGCAGTAAACCAGCAAAAGGCACAACTGTAGTGCAAGGGCTTGCCACCCTGCAAATTTCAGCCCAAAAGACCAAACCGAGTAGTGGCAGTGAGGTGGCAAAGACAGCTTTGTGACAGATGCAGGACAGGCAGTGCGAACTGTATTTTGAAATACAGTTCGAATGGTAATTAGAAAAACCATTCGCACTGTATTTTGAAAATACAGTGTGAACAGTAATTAGAAAAAACAATCGATCTGTATTTTGCAAATACAGTGTGAACAATAAATAGAAAAAACATTTGCACTGTAAAATTACAGTTTGCACTGCCTGTCTTGCACCCCAGAACATTATATATAAATATATATATATATATATATATATATATATTTGCGGACTTTCTTTATCACTGTCCCTACAGAACTCTCTCAGGCAGACCTCACTCGCCTCAGCTGCTCTACTACCCGCCTGGTCCTCACCTCACCAGGAAATCGTGGACAGACACTCCTCCACCCTACCCCGATCCGACGACCCCTGCTTAGCGCACAGGACCCAAGGCAAGGCAGGGGATCAAGAGAGCCAGCAAGACGAGTTTGACATTGGGTGTGTGGCAGTGGGCACTGGAGGTTGCCGTTGCCCATCTGTGGGACCAGGGTTTTTCTGTTGGTGTGTGTTTCCTTGAGCGCGGACATGCAATGACGTCCTGCATGCAACGGGCGTGCACCCGTGCATAAGACATCTGCGGCCGCTCCAACCCCAGACCGGCATGCCTCAAGGTGTGCTGCCCCCAGTCACCACCAGGACCTGCCAGCACTGTGGCAAGCATACCCACCCACCCCAGGAAAGGAGAGCAGTCCTCCAGATGCTCAATACTTTCCTGCCCCTGCAGACACCTGACAGGCGTTGGGTGTGTGGTGACGGTCACTGGAGGTTGCCGTCGCCTATCTGTGGGAATGGATTTTTCTGTTGGTGTGTGTTCCCAGAGCATGGACATGCAATGATGCCCTGCACACAATGGGCATACACCCACGCGTAAGGCATCTGCAGCCGCTCCAACCCCAGACGGGCATGCTGCAAGGTGTGCTGCCCCCAGTCACCACCAGGAGTCACCAGCACCATGGCAAGCATACCCATCCCCCCCAGGAAAGGGGAGCTGTCCTCTGTACTCTCAATCCTGTCCTGTCCCTGTCGACACCCAACAGCCCAAGTTCGCTCACAAACCCAGGATGCCAGCATGGCAAGCATACCCATCCACCCCAGGGAAGGGGAGCAGTCCTACGTACTCTCAATCCTTTCCTGTCCCTGTCGACACCCAACAGCCCAAGTTCACTCACGAACCCAGGTTGCCAGCATGGCGCGAGGTGTGGCATCCAGCGCCTCAACCCCCTTAGCACCACCGGGCTGGCTAGAAGAACATTGTAAACTGAAAGGTAATTAAAAATACTGTTTGAACTGTATTTGCAAAATGCAGTCTAAATGGTTTTTCAAATTAGCGTTCGAACTGTAGTTGCAAAATACAGTTCAAATGTTTTTCCTAATTACCGTTCAAACTGTATTTCAAAATACAGTTTGCACTGCTTGTCTTGCATCTATCACAAAAATTATCATTCAAAAATGATAATACATTTTTTCACCAAACCATCCAAAGGCACACCCTTGGCATACACCCCATTATCCCTAAAAGTATCAGAGGCAAACTTAATTCTGTGTGTGCTCTACGTGACAGCAAAACATCCCATGTTATCCTATGGGGGAAAAATATTCCTTTTTGTGTTTTTAACCACTTTATATTTCCGAAATCGTAAAAGCTGCCATCATGAAACTTTCTACATCTTTTGACACTGACAACACGACAGCACATATCAATGTTTGGGATATTTGGTTAAAAAATGACAAAGTCATTAAGGTGCAAACACTGAGATTTAACATTGAAAGGCTGTACCAACCCTAACCATAAGGGCGTTATTGCGCCCTTACAATACATACATACATACATACACATATACATATACACACTGCATGTATCTAGGAACGTGGCTGGGGGGTACTGGAGACCACCTTCCAGAAGTCCAGACACACCAGCAGTGGTGCACGCAAACTGGGTCAGGTCACCCATGCAGTCATGGCTTCTACGTGTAGCACACACACATCCTCTAGAGACCATCCACGAACCCACACTGTGGCATCCAAGGAGGGGCAAACAGTCCTTCAGGTACATCTTGCACTGTTTCTGTTTGTTTCCCTGGCCTGGGTCACATGCTGCTCTTGAATTCTCCAGTGTCTACTTATCTCAGCAGGGCACCCTCCGTCATACCCCCCAACTGTCCCTGGGTTTGAGGAACACCCCTCATTTAACTACTCACAATGCTCTGTCCCTTGAGAACAAGGTACAGTACTGTTCACACTGAGGATGCTGCTGTACATTCGAACTGTCATGCATAACTGTATCATATTCTACGATTCTAACTCAACTTTACACCTTATATATAGTAACATGCTGCTGTCCACTGTGTTTTGAGCTTGTATCTCCATGTTTGGATGTGTCCCTCATTATGTGATTCAGTGTCCCTTATTGTCCCTCATTTTGAGTGTTATGTTCAAGTTTCAAGTTCAAGTTTATTGCAGGAAAACTCCATTGAGCAAGCTCATTCACAAGGAGGTCCTGTAACATATAGACTTACACAACATACATACATAAATAATTAATAAACAATATATACATAAATGCATGTGTGGATGTGTCCCTCAAAGCAGTGCTGCAAGGGTGAGAGGTCTGCACTGTGTTAGTCTGCCGACACCCATGGCCTGCTGTTGCTAAACTGTTGCTCTGTCTGACCTACAGATGGAGCTGTGTGCTCCATGCAATAGTGCCGGGCAACCTACATGGGAGTGCATACAAATCAGGCCATAATGAGATGTTAATGTGACTGTTTGCCACAGATTGTGTGAGTAGGCTCATTTGCATAGGAGCTTAGAATATAGCAAATTTTAGCAACGGGCTAATGTGTTAGCCCTGGACAAACCTGTTAACCCAGGGTTAATTTTTATTTTAATTTGATTGGATGGATCTCTATTGACCTTTTATTGTTTGTATTTCTGATTTTATTGTTGTTTTATTATTTACATTGTACAGCACCTTGATATTTTGAAAGGCGCTTAAAAATAAAGATTATTATTATTATTAATGTGTTTGCCCAGGGCTAACCTGTCAAACCGATTGCACTGCTCTGCTGTGTGTGGCCTGCAATGTTGTTTGCTATTGTGCAACACTCCATTGCTTACACCCACATTGGCCACCTACTCCACCTCTGTGTGCACTGTGCTGCTGTTGCAGTTTGGCCTTCCCAGTTGCTATATTCAGAGCTGTCTTATTAGCTGGGCTATTTTTGCACTGCACTCCCAGCCCTGTTTGCACGGCTTCATTTGCATGCTATTTTCAGTTGCTTTAGCCCCGGAGCTATTCCTTTGACTATAGCGTGCAAATGGTTCCGGGCTAATTTAGCACACCGGGCAGTGCTAATTTTGCCCCAGGGCTACATTTTGAATATTTGGCCCTTAGTTCTTTGGTGAGAAATGAACATGTTGATAACCAGTTACAATGCACTCTATACATATTAAAAAAAAAAGACACACTGAAGTCCTATTAAATGTCCATCCTTTGAAGTAAAGGTCTGTGGAAGTTTAAGTAGAATAATGTGACATAAACCCCAATTCTATGTTCATGCCATCTTCCACCATATTGAGAAGTAAAATAAGCCTGATATCAGAAGCACGTCTCTATTGCATACTTTTGAAATGTCCTTTTAAGACCATTACTGATATATCTGAGATTGAGTGGTCATTCTGAGAGAAGTGTCACCCCACTGGTTTTTCAGTCATCTTCAAATTAATAGTATGTCTGTACGCATTCATTCTAGTGTGGAGTGCTTGTTTTGTTTCTCCTACATACCTTGTGTGAGGACATCTCTTGCATTGAATGAAATAAACCACATTCTCTGATGTACATGTATAATTCCCCTGTATCCTGAATTGTCTATTTTGTGATGTAATCTCACAATCCGAAGTGGAAATGAGCACACAGGTCTTACATCTGCGTTGACTACAGGGTCGTGTACCATTTAGTGTCATGGTATTCTGTTCTGGTCCAAGTTTACTCCTAATAATCAGGTTGGCTAAATTAGGTGGTTGTTTAAAAGATAGTAGTGGTAGTTCTTGAAAAATACAATTTAGGGTCTCATTCTCACTAAATATTGGATGGAGATCCTTAATAATCTTACGTAGACATTCAAGGTCAGGGTGATACGTGACTACTAAGGGTATTCTGTTGGTAGTGGTCCTTTCCTTATACTGAAGTAGTTGTTCTCTTGGTACCTGTATTGCACGTTCTACTGCTCTGTCAATTTCCCTGTAAGAGTGTCCCTGCTCAATAAAGATGTTTTTCAACATAGCCAAATGTGTATCTCTGTCTTCCTCATTAGAACAGATACGGTGATACCGTAGAGCTTGATTGTACATGACAGATTTTTTTGTGTGGCTTGGGTGATTACTGTTCCTGTGTGTCTGTCTGTTGGCTTCCTGTAAATACATGTGTGTAAGTTTCCATCCTTGATGGTTACAGTGTCCAGAAAACTAACACTAGTAGCAGAATATTCCAAGGAAAGCTTTATGGTTAGGTGGAGGTTATTCAGTTCCTGATGGAAATCCTTAAGTGAGTCAGTACCCTGTCCAAATTATAAACAAATCATTAATGTAATGGAAATAAGTGAATGGTTTGTGTGTACAGTGCCTTGAAAGATCCTCCTCCAAATTCGCCATAAAGAGATTAGCATACTGTGGAGTCATCCTGGTACTCATTGCTGTTCCTAGTTTGAACATAATGTTTACCATTGAAGCTGAAGTTATGTATCAGAATGAATTCCGAAAGTTTCCCCACCACTTCAGGGTCAATGTTTCGGTCTAATCCTTTCTTATGTAGGTATTTAAGGCAGGCTGTAATGCCATCCGTGTGTGGAATACTAGTGTAGAGGGATGTTACATCCATCATGGCTAAAATGGTATTAGGTGGTAAGTCCTTATAACCAGAACGTCTACGCAGGAAGTGTGTAGTGTCCTGGATGTAATTATCGATTTCTATAACCAGTGGTTTTAAAATGGTTTCTACAAACCCTGAGATCTCCTCAGTCAGGGCACCATTGCCAGAGACTATGGGTCTTCCTGGATTGCCAGGTTTATATATTTTAGGCAGCATGTAGAATGTCCGTGGCTTGGGTTCAACAGGAATTAGGTAATTTAGTTTGTCTTGGTCATGGCCAACTACAAACTATAAAAGAGAACTACTGGACTTAATTAGATAATTTCCAAGCAATGTTCAGGGAAATTTAGAACAGTCTAACTTCTGCAGTGGGGAAATTACTAGAGTTTATAATTAAAGGGAAAGTCCTCTCTGCCAGTTTTCTGTATGCCTGTGTGGTTTGTAGGCATGAACAATAATTCCTTATCTTGCATCCCACCAATTTCATCTTAATTTAAATATTAATGAGGATGTGTCACACTGTTTTGCTCTGGTGCGAAAACCTGTTTGTCTCCATTCATAAGGTCATGACCCCACGCATGCAAGGCATCATGGGAGTTGATGATGCATACATGCAAAAGCCAGCAGAAGTTATACTCTCATTCAGTTCTGTTACGTCTTGTGAAGTTCCTGTGTTCTCTAAAAGCATTTTTTTCTAACTCTGATACACTTTAAAGGAAAGCTATCCTAATACTAGGCTCCCCACCCCCCAAAGCCTTACCCCCCGATTAGGGGTTTTGCAAAGAAAACACCTTTTTTCAGATGTTTTCAGTTACAGTATTTTGTTTTTAAAAAGTCTGGAATTCCGCAAAATGGTACTGCACCTGCGGTTCTATTTCAAAGTGATGCAGCGCCACACCGCTCCCAGCTTCAATACTGCATTGACACTGAGCAGTGTAGTGCCACATTGCCTTTGAAATGTAACCGCACAGCAAGCGCCCATTTTGCAGAATCCCAGATACTGTAAGTAAAAACACCTGAAAAAAGAATAAAAACAGAATAAAAGGCTGAGGGGATTTTCCTTTAAGGAATGGATTGTGTGGATCCAGGATGCCAGTGACCTGCAGGATTCATGACAGCATGGATTTACAAGTGGGAGGTTGTGCCAAATGGGCCTGACCGGGTTCTTCGACTGGATGACAAAGACCATGAATAGCAGTCAGGTGACTGATGTCTTGTACCTAGACATCAACAAAGCACTGACTCAGTCCCACACGGGAGCCTGATAAAAACGTTTTTGGAGCAGGGTGTGGGGGGGAGGGGACAAGATTACCATGTGGGTTACAAATTGGTTAAGTGGGAGGACCCCAAGGGTGGGCCTAAATGAAGAACCCTCAAGGGAGAAGGAAGTCACGAGCAGGATGCCCCAGAGATCGGTTCTAGGATTGTTCTCTTTTACATACTTATTTGTGGTATGGGGAGGGGGTTCAGGGAAAAAGACGCCTCTTCGCAGATGACACCCATGTCTTTGGAAGAGTGGACACTGAGGGGAGGATAAGGGCCATAAATAAAGCTCTGAAAAATCTGTAGAGGCGGTCCAGGATGTGATAACTGAAATTGAATGCACAATGTGCAAAGTAAGGCACATGGGCAAAGAACACAAGAATGGAGTATAGAATGAATGGAGTGGTAGTGTAGAGCACATCAAAGGAAATGGACCTGGGGGTGTTCATAATAGAGAGCATGAAGATATTGGCAGAATGTGGTAAAGCTGTAGGCAAAGCAAATGGATGCTGGGGTGCACAGGGAGAGTGGTTACTAGCAGGAGAAAGGTAAGACAGACCCTGTGCAGGGGTTTGCCCTTGGTTAGAGTTTTGTGTGCAGTTTTGGAGCCCACACTTGAGGAAGAACAGAGACTAGTCGGAGTCGGTGCAGAGATGAGACAACAGAATGTTACAGGGGACACAGGGTAGGTTCTATGAAAAGGGATTAGAGAACCTAAACATATATGTAGCCCCTACCCCATATCTAGGGGTATGCAAGTAGTAACAAAGGGTAGGGGAGCATAGTGTACAAACAGTGACATGCACTTACTTGACCTCACAGACGTGGAATGACCTCTGTAGCACTCAGATGCTTTCTGGCTACTCAGAGCTGCAATTTAAAAGGGTTAGCAGCAAAACAGTCTCTAAACAGTAAATGGAGGTCTACACAGAACATGAAGCCTAAAACAGGATCCTTTTACTTTATCTCAAAGCTCATGAGTATCTTTCCCAAGGGGAATGGTTGCTACAGTTTCTGTTCTGATCTTAAAAAGCCTTCCCAAGTATACATTTCAGTTCATTTATCTCCAAAAGGCACTTCAGTTTGCCCATAGGGGTGGCAGTTTGTAATACTTCTGACCTGCTTCAGATCCTTGGTACACATTTCTCAGCAGTTCAAAATTAATTTGGGGGCTGCTAGCAACCTAGTGAGGCATACATTCTCTTTCCCTTACATTACTCCACCAGAAGCATCAGTCTGTCTTTTTACCTATAACTGGGGTCCTCCAACTGTGCTGGTTACTGGTATTAATGTGCTCACACACGTAGCTTAGCCCATAAGGACAGGTACTTCAAATTTTAAACAGCCAGTTCTTACCTCAGCCCAATCCCCTTAAAGTGTGCCAGCAACTCATGCATGGCAGGGGGCATTTCACGCTGTAACGCTGCCTGGGGAGGTGCTTGTCTACCTCCCCTGGACCCACTACCAGGCACCCACTACCTCCCCCTCGGCAGCAGGCAAAACAGTAGGGGGCCCAGTCCTTAGACCTACATTACCACACCACAAGCCCTGCACCCAGTCAGAGAACTGAACCTACACCACAATTTACTCAAAGTACCATTCTTCACAACCCTCCTACCTGATGCAGGGGAAGGGGGGAGCACCACTGGGTGCCTAAACAGTCTCTTAGTTCAGAATTAAATACAGTTCACCTCAGAGTAATAGTCCATTCTCCCAGTTTCTCTCTTTCTCTCACATGAAACAAAATTCCCCTCAGCTTCCTCTCACTTCTGTTGTGGGGGTCAGCCCCCGTGGGGGCATTTGTCAATGGCAGTTGCCATTACTTCCCCTCAAATTAAAGTTGGTCTACTCTCTGGAAAAGTACTTCACAGGAGGGAGTTCTTGCACTCCTTGCCAACCATGTGGCTCCCTCCAGAATGGTGCTGTCTGCTTCAGCTTTTTAGCCTCAGCAGTTGGCCACTCCCCCTTTGGAACACTGGCCCAGTTCTGCTGGTTCAGCCTCCAAAGGAGCTAGGAGTTAACCCTTTGCGGTATAGATGCCCACATAATAAGTTGTAAATTCTCTAGTAGTCCTAAGTAAGGAACTGGGCTCCTTAGAGGGGCTACACACACCCACCTCTGAATGTTCAATACCCTCGGCGAGCACTCAAACCTTTGACTAGCCTTTCTCCCAAGCTCCCTACTGGAACAGGTCAGCCACCAACCTAACCTCCCATATGGGTTTGCCAGGGAGAAATATGGCTACCCAAGTCACTCAAATTTCTCATAATTTGAAAAGAATGGGGATCCCCTGAGCCCGACATTCTACACGCTCAGCGTTCCCTGATAGCCCCACCCTCCAGATCACTTGGGGCACTGTACCCTATTGACCCAGAGTAACACATTTGTTTTAAACATATGGCAAAGTAACCATAACTCTATGAGCCACTTACTAGCAGGTTCCACTCTAAATTGGTTCTCACAATGCTCTAAATCACCTTTGCTGTATATTATTTATTTGTTTATTTAAGCATTTAATTAGGAAGGCATACTGAGCAGGCTACTGCTCGATTCCAGATGCGTCCTGGGGGGAAGGGGTACAGGATAAACAGTAGAAAGGTAGGCAAAATACAAAGTATAATATATAATTCATAATGCATAATACGTAATAGGGACAGACACTACACATGAGGTACCGATACAGAGACAAGAATAGCATGAGAGAACAGATGATACAGACTTGAAACAGGCACAGTTTAAGTACATTTCATTAAATATATTAGGATAGGTAAGCAACAATATATGTTCATTTACACAGTCACATCCTATTTAGTTACAGTGCCACAGGTGTACCCCACTTAGGCCTAGAGTACCTGTTAACTGGGAAAAAAACTTCAGAATGGTATACAATTAACACTGGCCACAAAATACATTTCCCCATGTCCCCAAAAAGGGGGGGTCATCTCAGAATTTAGATGCCTTAAGGGTCATGCCAAATCTCAAACCACTTACAGTAACAGCTGTAACATTTAGACTTTAAAAAATATTTTTTATATTTAAAGGAACACTGTCAACCCTTTTGGCATCATATTATTCTTGGTTGCAGACCCACATTTTATGATTGCTTACTTTCTCTAAAATTCATTGATAATTCCAGTTATAGTGTATGGTGGAATGTTGTTAGGGATGGAAATCCATCCCTAGAATAGTTTGTTGTGCAGCAGTAGCTACGTCACCATAGCTGTTGTGCTGCACTAGATATATAGCTACTGCAGCACAACAACATGGAACATGGTCGCACATACGCGTTTCACAAACTGGAACGTGTTCGCGCATGCACATTCTGCGATCCCTGCTTTTCCCAAAACGGCCATGGTGGTGAAAAATTACCCTGGAAGAGAGAAGCTCAGTACAAAAGTGAGGAGAGACTAATTTCTCCTTTTTTATCATAGACCATACACTATAAAAGACATTGTATGGTCCACGATCTATGCAAGGCGAGTGTAAGGCAAGGCAAAGGCAAGACAAATTTTATTTAAAAGATGCCCAATCCCAGAGGTGCTGGGCGCTGTACATAAAACCAACCATAAGGTAATCACCAATAAATAACAATAGTCATAAAAGCTATAATACTAATTAAATACAATTCAGTAAATAAATAAAAATAAAAATTAAGGACAGATAGTGTAGCGAGTCAGAACAGGGCAGTATTTACAAAACTGGGTCAAGAAAAGCCTGCACAAACAAGAAGGCCTTGAGGCATGCCTTGAATATGTTCACCGAGGAGGCCTCCCTCATACATGGAGGAAGCAAATTCCACAGGACAGGGCTGGCGACACTAAAAGCTCTGTTGCCGGCAGTTTTTAACCTCATCCTGGGAATCACAAGGAGGCCCCTCGAAGAGAAACGGAGGGAGTGGACTGAGGTAGCAGGCATAAGAATGTCTACCAAGTTACCAGGACCCAGGCCATGTAGGGCCTTAAAGGTGAGCAAGCCCACCTTAAAGAGGATCCTCTGCCTGATTGGCAGCCAGTGCAGTTTATGCAGCACTGGGGTGACATGGCAGTACTTAGACTGCCCTGTCAACAACCTGACAGCTGTGTTCTGCACCAGCTGAAGTCGGCGAAGGGTACCTCCCAAGACACCGAGGTACAGCACATTATAGTAATCAAGCCTCGACATCACAAAGGCATGCACTAGGGTAGGGAGGTCCGGGGGCAGAACCAGGGGCCTAATCCTGGCAATATTCCTCAGGTGGTAAAAGTTGGTACGGACCATGGCTGACACCTGAGACTCAAGTGTCAAACCACTGTCCAGAATAATGCCAAGGTTACACACCCTGGAGGAGGAGGCCTTCAAAGGCACAGAACCCTGGACAAGTCCTGTCTCTGTGCACAAGGCCAACCTATCACACCCTCTGTTCTACTCCACTACCAGTACCTCCGTCTTATCGGGGTTCAGTCACAACCAGCTGGAGGTCATCCAGTCATTGATTTCAGCAAGGCAGCTGTTAAGCATGTCTGCTGCATTGGATGTCCTTGCTGTAAAGGAAAAATACAGCTGGGTATCCTCAGCATAGCAATGAAAACCCAAGCCATATTTCCTAATGAGCCCTCCCAGGGGCAGCATGTACACAGCGAACAACATTGGTGACAAGACCGAACCCTGAGCTATTCCACAAGACAGGAGACCAGGGGAGGAGAAGAAATCCCCCATCACTACCCTTTGCCTCCTGCTTGTGAGAAAGGACTGAAACCAGCAGATGACGGTGCTGGTGAGTCCACAAAATTCCCTCAGGTGGTCAAGTAACACACACTGGTCCATCATGTCAAAGGCTGAGGAGAGATTGAAGAGAACGAGAATAGTCCCCTTCCCTCAATTTCTCACCCTGAGAAGGTCATTGTGCACCTGAACTAACGCAGTTTCTGTGCTCTGCCTCACCTGAAACCCAGATTGGAGGGGTTCATATAGATTAAAGGCCATGAGGTGCTCCTCAAGCTGAAGCGCCACAATCTTCTCAACAACCTTGCCCAAAAATGACAGGTTGGAGATAGGGCAGTAATTTGCCTTGACGTCAGGGTCCAAAGATGGCTTCTTCAGAAGGGGGTCTCACCAATGCCTCTTTCAAGACATCAGGAAAGACCCCCTCAGACAAGGAACACTGGACAATCAAGGCAAACACTGGGCCAACAGAGTCGACACATCCCATCAAGAAACGTGTTGGTACTGGGTCCAGTTCCCAATATGTGTGCCTCAGCTTGGAAGCAACCCCAATGACCTCAGCCACCTCCACTGATCTAAACTCACCTGAACTAGGAAGAGTGCTCTCTGGGCACCCGAAGCGATCACTGTCAGCCAAAGATTGACTCACTGGAGGAATTCCCTGCCTGATGGTGGACACTCTGTCCGAGAAGAACCAAGCAAAATCTTTGCATGAAGCATTTGAAAAAGCTTTGTTCAGCTGCAGACATGTTGGGTTTAGCAGCCTGTCTATAGTCCAAAAGAGCACAGTTGATCAATTCTTCCTGGCAGTAATCTCCCTGGACAGGAACTGTGCCTTATTATGGTAGATTGCCCCCTGGTACTTAACATAGTGAGCATGCAGGACCAACTTGTCCACCTCCACGCTTGTCCTCCACCAGCAGCGCTCCAACCTCTGACCCAAAGTCTTCATCACCTTGAGCTCCCCATCAAACCACGGAGACCTCAAGTGAGTAGATTTGGGTCATACAAGGACCGGTGCGAGGGAGTCAAGTGCCTCAGACATCAACTTATTATAGGAGGCGACTGCAGCACACCTACCTCCCCCCCACATGCAATGCCTACACTAGATAGGTCAGCTACTGCCAGAAGACCCTCGGGGGTCACACCCCTCAAAGGTTGGTAGCGAACCATCTCAGCAGGGGGAGGGCACTTGGGGGTGCCCCAAACAAGAACTCCACCATGCAATGATCGGACCAAGTGATCCAATCAGTCTTTAGATTTTTAATCTCAAGCCCCAACGAGAAGACCAGGTCCAACATGTGACTGCCCTGATGGGTCACAGAGGAAACTTCCTGTGACAGACCCAGTGATGACATAGTCTGGGGGAAGTTGTAATTAAGCCTAGATGATTTGTCCTCAGCCCAAACACTGAAGTCCCCAGAATTAAACATCTTGGGGACTCCAATGTTTCGCCGATGACAAAGTTGGCTACCTCCTGTAGAGATTCTCCCACCACTCCGGGGGGGGGGGGCAGTAAATCAGAAGAACTCTGCAGTCTGCTCCCAGACCCCCATGAACAGCCACACATTCAAAAGAGCCCAGTCTTCTCACTGGGTGCACGGTGAATCCCAGCACAGATCTAAAACAGATGGCAACTTCCCCACCCCTGCATTCCACTCTGGGGCAGTGCACCACAGAGTACCCAGGGGGGATGGCAGCCACAAAACTGGGCCAGCATAGTCACCCACCCAGGTCTCTGTACTGCAAGCCAGATCGACTGAAGAAACAAGATCCGCAATAATTGCTGTCTTGTTTCTCATCAATCTGGTGTTGCAAAGCACTGCCTGCAGGGGACTGGTGGACAGCGCAGCCCCTCTGACCATCTGCCCACTTGGTCTAGTGGAAACAGTGGAGATGGGCACCAAACATGTCTGGCCCCTCCCTTGTGCCCAACAAACTCCAGGGTGCCTTCTGCACCTAACCACCCCAATCCTACCCCTTACCAGCATGTACAAGGAACCCCGCCACAGTCGGTCAGTGTGGTTCCTCTGAATTCCAACCTCCCAGCAGTGGCATGCTGTAGTGGTAGTAACTGGGAGGTCAGAAAAGGGCCACAGATTGTGCAGCAGGGATATTCTGTACACAATCCTAGCACGCCCCAGGCCCTCATCCTTCCCCAAACACATTCTGTCTGACTGTAATGTCCCAAAATCATACACTTCTAAACAACTAAAAAAATACACTCATACGTCCAGTCACACACTAATACAAAATCAACCTACTATCATCCACACCACACACACACACTGTAACTTAAGACTCAACCCTGCCAACACCCCCACAGCCCCACACCCACAAGGAGAGCAATAGCAGG
This sequence comes from Neoceratodus forsteri, assembly GCA_016271365.2. NCBI lineage: Eukaryota > Metazoa > Chordata > Ceratodontiformes > Ceratodontidae > Neoceratodus > Neoceratodus forsteri. Next base: position 473,863,670 of record CM057451.1, read on the forward strand.
TTGATAGAATACTTGAGAAATAGTAGAGCACTGTCCGCAGCTCAGCAATAAGTCCTACAAGACAGGACAACTTATAACAGATAAAAGTGCATACATTTTTGTCACAGACTAAATAAAGGTTTCGCAGCCCACTGCTTGGTAGCTGAAGGCTCTCTCACCACCTCCAGTCACTGCAGAGATGACCCAGCTGATCAGTCCCAAAGAAACATCAGCCATGCAGGATAAATCCCAGAAAGTCCACAGAGCTGCTCCCACCAGATCTGGGTCCTGGGAAATGAAAACAAGAAACCAGCAACCAAGGTCCTCCAAGTCTTTTATTACCCAATACAGTCACACAGGGACATGAGCGAAACAAACTGACAGCCAAGGTAGCCGAGAGTCCCAACATCAGACGACATGCTGCTAGTGTCCTGGGAGACAATGCACGGAAGCGCCCTCCACACCGCACTCTCTCAGGAAGGTAATCCAGGCAGCAAACAGGATCCATGCTGCACCACCAGCCCTCTCGTAGAAAAAAGAAACACCTTCGGGGAGATCAAATGGCCCACTACTACCGTCCATTCTGAAAAACGGAAAACAGTTATACAACTCAGGAGTATTTCAGTCCTCGGCTCGAAGCCTCACCATGAAGACTCAGTTCAGTTTAGTCCGTTAGTCCGGCAATGATGGTAACATCGGACGTTTAGGCGTTTTGAGAAACAGGAAGCGAAACAGGGTTGTCAGGTCCAAGGTAACGCTAAATCCTGCAGGGCTGCAGAAAGTAGGCACGCTGTGGTTTCAACAAAACTAACTAAAAAACAAGAAATCTTCCATCCTAGACTAGCTCACTTCCCTGCCCTATCTTTACTAAAAAGACCATAAACTATCAACCTATCTAAAAACTTGATAATTTAGGAATTCTGATCAACAACGCAGCCAGAAAACAAGCAAACAAGCAACAAGCAAAAATTACATAGCTCTCCAAAAGAAAGAATGGCTGACAGACTTTTCAGGGAGTGCAAGTGCTCACAACAAGGAGCTCACAAGCTGCAGCTCAGCATTGCTGCCATCTTGCTCCTTGCTCCACCACCATACCAAAAACATCTTAAGGCTGGCATGGTGACCAAAACCTCTTGAGCTGCACTCTCGAGGTTTAAATGATTGCCATGCTAACCTCTCGATGGCTACACATGCTTCTTATAGATCACGGACCATACATTATTCTCTATGTTTTATCAGCTTCCTTTTTCAGTGGAACTGGAATTTATGCTAATAGTGTAATTACATTCAACCTTGTTTTTTTTTTTTTAAATCCTTGATCTACTCTTACTGCATACTTCCTGAACATTAGTAACATCTCCATACAGTGCAGCCACTCATGTTGCAATAGTCTTCTTTCCCACCACTGCATTATGAGTGTCTAGACTGGGTTGGGAGTGGTCCCAAGTCCAGGAAAGATGCAGTGGAGTTGATAAAGGAATGTAAACAAACATATCTTGGTGTGGTACCACCAGTACGGTGGGCAGTTTGTTTTTCACTTTTTAAAAGAAAAAAGGAATCAGAATCAAACTACCAGTTACATTAGAAAATCTCTACAGAGTGTGAACAAGCAATACGTGATCTTTAAATTAGGGACACTTCGAGGCCTAAGCTAGTTGACAGTGTCACTTTAAAATGGTAACAACAGCAGGTGAGACAGTGTAACAAACAGTTAAAAACATATAAACTAGCAAGTGGCCTCAAGGACCGGGACACATTCCTAAACGTACATCTAGGGCAGGTTATTAAATAGAGAATAATGGTGGGTAGGTGGTTATAACGAGGATTTTATACACATAAACCCCAAGAGGGAAGCTCAAGGGTTTTATTAAGGCATCCCACCCCAACGGGGTATGTAAACTCAGAGTTTTGACTATTACCTATCCTTTATTTTGTACAAGTGCTGGGGAGCATTTTTTCACCACAACAATTATACAAAATAAATGGGTTTGTTTCAAGCCGTGAACCACTGGGATTTCAGCACAGTCCCTGACAACTTGCAGTGTTTAGTTTTTTTTTAATTATTATTTCCCACTGACAATGTAAGTAAGTTAGTTTATTGCTGATTGGTTAACAAACCATTACAACATAGACAAACCATTACAGTAAATACTATTCAAAATACATAACAGTTCAATTTCCAAACAGCACCTACAGTAGTACATATGTACTTAAAATATATCTGACTACCAAAATCATACTGTCTTCTGTTGTAAATAAATAGGAATTAATGTTAACAATAGATTGATATATAAATGATTCTTGATTAGACACACACTCTGCCAGTTATTTCGTTCACTTAGATTGATTATACCATAACAATTCTTCAACTTGGGATGGCTATTTTCAGTACAGCCTGAGAAACAACCTGCCCAGGCGTCCCCAGGGAGAAAGACCATCACACCAGCTACCACATATCTCATTCCATGGGTCATAAAATAGGCCCAACCAGTGGCAAGATCAAGTGTGGGAATATGGACTCCCAACCGAAAATCAAACTTTGGCACTAGAGCTATTTTAACCAGTATGTGGTAACATGTCACTGTTGTATCTCCTCTAGTGGGTCAGCCTGTACTGCTGACTTGGGTCTAGTACTAAAGAAGCCTGATAGGAACATCCCGCAGCACATGCTGCCCCGTATTCCTTTTACTAGCCCCTAATCCAGGCACACTCTGTCAGCCTGTACTTCAGACCACAAACATAGGGTAATGAACTGGACCTGTAATTACACACAGAGTCATTTTACTTCCTGTCCATATTAGAATTTGGTATTGGATTCCACAGCCCAACCCAGGCATGCCTCACTTTGTAGATCTACTAATATCCATTTCATACAGGGATTAGCTTTGTCAATTTGGACGAAGTCCTCCCAGTGCTGCCCGGCTATCTCCCCATACTTGCCACAATATATCACACAATACCCAAGGAATCAGAGTTAATCACCCAAATAACATTACGACAAGGACGTCAACAGCAGGCATCAAACATCCATAGTTTGATCTATAATTCATAATGCCACTAATTGATATTAAAAAAAAACAATCTACTGTTGTTGCCTAACTGGGGTAGCATTATAATGATTAATTAGCTAAATGGCTTGAGTAAGAAAAGATAAAACATCCATATTAATAATGTGAAAAAATGAATTCTGAAAGCTACAGACATTAAATATATTTAAACCCATCTCTGTTAAGGGATTATAACCCAGCCTCTATGTTCTATATATCTAAGTATACTAATAAAGTTAATACATAACACTACAAAACAAAAATGAATAAATGCAGAGATATAAAATTATTTAACACCTGTATATGTAGGTTTTAAGCCATTCCTAAAATGCTTAGCTGTGGGAAATCAATGTTCAGCAGAGAGTAACAAAATTACAGTGCCACTGTTCATGAGCGGCGGTCCCAAAATGCCGATGTTGAAAATTTGGTGAAAAAATTCAACAAAATGACTGTGTTATGAGCATGCATTGTGCAGTTTCCACGCACACTCATAACTTCGAGAATTTTTAATATTTTCACTCCAGATTTTCAACATTGCCATTTCTTCACACCTCCCTATGAACGATACAGCTATCATTTTTCACATCCTGCCCAAAATGTGTTTTTGCAAATCTGGCGCAGAATGGCACAGTTGCTGTGGGAAATCAACATTTGGGACAGATTAACAAAATCACAGTGCCACTGCTCATGAGCGGAGGTCCCAAATGCTTTCATGAGGAGGGGTCCAGAAGCAAATGATTTGATACCTTTTAATGGACCAACATAGATGTAACAACAAGAACAAAGTGCTCTAGCTTTCGGACCAACCAGTCCTTCTTCAGAAGCTCATGGCAGTTCATGAGGAGGGGTCACAAAAAGTCCATGTTGAACATTTGGAGTGCAAATACCAACAAATGCCCAGGGCATTAGGGTTTCTAACCGTAACACCCCACCCTGTAGAGACTGACAGGCGTCAGGGGTGTGAGTTTGGATTGTCAGCTGTAATGCTCATGCCATTCCATCCCCACCCCCAGCCTGCCAGTGACAGGCATCAAGGTGTGCCTTGGACTCTTAGGCCCCAAAGTTCACCCCATTCTCCTATACTGCACCCATCTTAACGTATTTCCTTATGGAATGGGGTGAGCGTAAGGCCTGATGACCCCAAGGTACAATGCCTCACTTGTCGGAGTCTGCAGGGTTGGGTGAGGTGAAATGGCATGAGCGTTATGGCCGACGACCCAAAGGCACACCTCAATGCCTGTCAGTGTCTACAGGTTGGGGTTGGTGTCAGTTCCATACTTCACTGCCATTCCTATTATGCATCTCTCTAACTCCTGCACTACCAATGCCAATGCCAGCAAGACAACATTCGGCATTGACAAATGCATGTTAAGATATGCATTCAAGGTCCTTAGCTCAGGAGTTAATAAATTAGTGAAAAATCAGCAGACTCCATTTATGTTCTGGAGTCCATCATTTAGATATGCCAAAAATATCACCAATCATATTGGTTCATAAGATTTTCATCAGTCACTCTGAGTCAAGTAATTTTAAAGAGAAATAATACCTTCCACAGGAGTTCAGTAAATCATAAAAATATTCTTAGGGCCATATAGGCGAATAAACTGATATTTGGTTTATACCCAGGGCATCCAATGCGTATGGATAAGTAATTTCTCATCGTTTATAACTTCCCTGAGCATACATAAAAGAGAAGTTCAGACTCTATAGTATTAATAAGGAGCGGTGGCTAGCTTTCAAGGCCCATTTCCTCAGCTTGGCAGTTAAACTAAAAGTCCGGGCAGCAAAATGAAAAGTAAAAAGTAAAAGACCAATTCTTATGGAGGAGGTTTAACCCCTAAACAACATCTGCTTATTGCTAGAATAGCGTCTCTTGAGGGGGTTTTGCAAAAGGGGAGCCCTCAAAAATAGGATATAAACTTACCTCCCTTCTCTTGGTCTGGGAGTCAATGGGGCCTCAGTATTCCATCTCCGATTAAAATCGCCATTTCACCTCTCCACCCACGAGTCCTCTGATGTTCTCTAGACCAAGAAAATATTGTAAACTTAATAAACCAGGTCGCTCATGTAGCAACCTCTGCACAAATCACCATTCACAAGAGGGAGAGTTAAATGAGTGCCTTTACAGGAAATTGCCCCAATATTTGCTTCCAGGAGGAAATTTGTCAAAAAGTCAACATAATGCATTGGCAAACTTGACTCTGCCCTCCTAATCTAGGAGTTTGTGGCATCTGTCAGGGCCCCAAGCATTTAGAAGCTCACAGATGTTACACCCTCCAGAGGGGTGCGGCTCAGTTAAGCGCATTGTATTTCAGCGTTGTCCTGTTCAGCACTTTGTATTCCATTGCCGTTAACTCTAGCTCCGCAACAATTGACAGGTGATTCAGTTTGGTGCTGCCTATGTCAGCACTTGCAACTGTAGCGTAATTAATCATTAAGTATTAAACGCTAATTATCCCATTATTTAACGATGTGCTACAGCCCTTGATCCATAATCAATTAATCATTACGCAATTAAACTCACTTCGACACTAATTATCCCATTATTTAATGATGTGCTACAGCCCTTGATCCATACATTGCCTTTGTAACCATGATCTGCACAGTTCATAGTACCCAAGGGAAGGAGCTGATACTACATGATGACTACATGTACTGACCTGACAGGGTTATTGCTGGAGGTAAAAAAAGGTAACTCCCCCCTGTATATTGTAAAAAGAATTCTTATTTTATGTAGACACAAGAGACCACAATCTGATAAATCCCCTTTCTTGTGTAGGAGTTGGCGATGCGCTGCAGGAAATTGCCTTGAGTGGCTGCACACTGATGTATCTAACTCTTCTGAAATCCTTGTGGGAGAGCACAACCATGAAGCAAATCCCTACGCAGCATTCCGAACAAAGTTCCTCTCTGAGCTAAAGGGTGAAGTTGCAGAATCCACTGCGCCAGTACCGGGCATATATGACAAACATGCTCGTACTGCACTTACCGAATCATCATGTGTATTGAATAAATTATTTTTTTTTACACTACTTTCCACTTTGTCTATTGATTGCTGTACAAAGAGATAAACTGTTAGCGCTGACATCAGATGGCGCTGTAGTAACACAGTGCGCTATTGGGTACCGCTGAAATGACGGTGCTCTATTATCCAGCGCTACAATGTAAAGCGCTGAAGTGGGCTACACCCCTCCAGAGGTCTCCGACAATCTTCCCTCTCACTTCTGATCTCCTCCAATTCCAACAGCATTTTCTACCTGTAAAATCAAGTGAAAAAAGAAAGTGCTCCACCAAGCACAATAAAACAAGATAACAAATAAGAAGACATAAATTACAACATTCCCCCAGGCAGCAATGGCATACCTTCAAAAAGGCTTTATAAGCCTGTCAGAACAGATTGTGCTACCGTGGTTGCAGGTGTTTATCTCCATATTCTTCTTCCCCTTATCTGCAATGCTCTCAGCATTCAGTGTCTTAAATGACCGCAGCAAAACGAAGACTCCAGCAACAGCCAAGCTAACAAAAAACAAATTTGTAGTCAGAACTAGCCAATACTCTCATTTGATACTCGATGCACGGCAAAACCAAAATTCAATATAAAAAGATGCCATGTGCTGAAAATAACCTAAGTTTCATTCAGCAAGCGCAAGCGTTTCCTTATAGAAAGTCACAAAAGACTCTGATAAACTCTGGGCTTCAGGGAGTTGTGAGGAGCGGAGCAGCATCACGGCCATCTTGTCGCTTCATTCCCCCATCCCCAACAGAACTGTATTCTGGGTAGTCTGGGTACAAAAAAAAAACGACAATGTAGATTCTGGGTCCAGTGATCTTTTTGTTGAAAAAAAAAAAAGAACTTACCACCGACTGCTTGTGTCGGGGAACTGGAGTGGGTGCAGCGCTGAGGAGTGGGACATCGGGGAACAGTGTAAAGAGGAGGAAGACTGTGGCTGGCGCATGCGCCAAACTAGGGAAACTGGAGGACGTGTGTTCATCATTATAACCAGCTGGTTATAATGACAAAATTATAACCCGGTTTTCCTATGGGAAAAAATGAGAGCCAGCTATTATACTTGCAATTAGTGTCACTAGTGTCTCTGGCAATTTCAAAATGTAAGTGTGGACGATGCAGCTCGAGCCCCAGCAAAGTCTTAGACATTTCCCAGTCCCCCTCCAGAGAAAAGAGATGCAACAAACTTACCAACTGTAGAGTCAGGCACTCCAGGTTTGGCCTTATCCCTCTGGCAACAACTGAGCACCTGCTTCTGAGCCTCCTCTTCCACTCAAACTCCAGACAGCTGCTACGGACTCCTCTTTCCGTGGGAAACTCGGACATCATCAGGCGGTAGCATGAAGTCATCTTGAGCATTAAAATTATGTCATCTCTGGGATGCCTACTGCTGGGCAGAGGTCATTTTCAGATAATGATCAGCCTCTGGGCTGAGGTAATCTCAGCTGGAACTGGGGCTTCTACATTGGTGATCTGACCAGACATGGGCAAACACTAGCCTGGTGCACGGTGGGAGATTGCAGGTCACCTTACCTGGCATCTGTACTCCTCACATCGCATCTACTCACAGGTCATCTAGGCAGTACCTGGGGCCCCTACATACCTGAGCCAACTAGTGTCACCCATGGCCAGCGAGCAGTCGCTGGTCCCTCCAAGCACATATGGATATTTGCTGGTCTTTGGACTGGCACAAAATGGGAGAGGATCAATTGGCTGACAGTTTCCCACCAGCTACGTTGCAAACTGCATCTCACTGTAGAGTCGTGGAGACCTCTTTACATGTGGTCACTGCTTCACTATCTCGGCCCCTGCTGGGCATGAACATGCACTAGCCATATGGTGCAGATACGTAGTGGGGTTTGGCTGATCCCCACTTCCCTATGTCAGCACCTCCTGCTCTGCACCCCTGGGAGAGTTGTACCCACCCAGAACCTCCAGCTTCACTCCAACTCCCTCCCCACAGCACAGCAGAAGGCCTACAGATCCCAAACAACCCAGGACCCTACAGGAGTTTAAACCACTGCTGTTCTTCACAGTCATTCTCCTCCCTTACTTAAACCAAAACTCATAGGGGTTTAGAAATTGTCCCTGGTCCCCTAAAGAGCAGCCACAGAATTTATAGATAAGGGCTTGCTGTCATTGTCCTGTGCTCAGTCGTTTTACCCCATAAGGTCAATGCACAGTTTCAAAGCTGGGTTAAGACAGGCACAGCAACACTTTAGCTCTAAAAGCTGCAAGGGCTGACACGCTGGAAAATTTCCAAAACAGTCTTTCTTTTCACAAGAACACATTCAGTCCCTGTGACCCTTTGATGGCTTGTTCCTTGTTTGCTCCTTTTTTTTTTCTTTTCTTTTCAAGATCCCTCTTGTACTGGCACTGCAGCATGTTCAGAGAACTCCAGTTGCCTTCCATGCTGGTGCCCCGCAACTCTCCCGCCGGACTCCACTCCAGCATTCACACAGTATCTGTATATAGATATATATATATATTTTTTTTTTCATAGTCGCTGTGCAGCTTTTCCTCCTCTCGACACATACTGGGAGTGGCATCTCTCTCCAAAGCCATGCATGCTAGTGCATAAATTCTGGTTTTGTGGCTCAATTGACGCTCTCTCTCTGCTCCCCTCTTTAGATTTAGGTACTCTCCAGGCCACCAGGCAGCCAACTCAGGTGTGTTTTTCTTTTAAACAAATCAGGCCTCTGATCCCTTAAGGCCTCCCATTACCCAGTTTCAAGCCGGTGCTGGGAGGGTCAAACTGCACTCAGTCCTGGCAAAGCCTGTTCTACTCCCCCCTGAAGAGAAGGTCAGTAGGGGTTATAGACAGAACAAGTGGGTAGGACTAGAGCAATCAGCTGATGCACTCGCTCACACAATCAGGGATACGCACTGAGGTGCATCCCCATCTTCATATGCACAGCAACCGGAAACCACCAATCAGGGCTAATTATGTAAATTAGCCCTCCCGCAATAGCATGGCAATGATACGCATTCAAAGGGAAAATGGTACAACAAACAAAAAGCCACTTTTAGACACGAATTTCCTGAGGCACCAGGCACCATTTTAGAAACTGCATGCGGAATTTAAAATGAAGGGGAAACATTCTTCTTCAAAGCCCCATGGCTCTGATTGCACTCTGGGGCCCCTAGGACCCCCATATCCCAGAGAAGCACCCACTTTGTAACCCGCCTCCCCACATTAAGTTGTATGCAGCTGGTAACAAAGGGGAAAGAGAGAGTATAAACAGTGACTAGCAATTACTTGTCCTCCTGGGACTGGGCATGATCTCTGGAGCACCCAAACATTTTCAGGCCAGTCAGAGCTGCAATTCAATGGATCAGCAACAAAAGTCTCCAAACATTAACAGAGGTCGACATAGAACATAAAGCCTAAAACAGGATCCTTTTAGTTATCTCAAAGCTCATGAGCATCTTTCACAAGGGGAATAGTTGCCACAGTTTCTGTCCTAACCGTAAAAGGCCTTCCCAGGTACATATTTCATTTCATTTGTCTTCAAAAGGCACTTCAGTGGCAGTTTGTAATATTTCCATCCTCTTGAAATCCTGGGTACGCGGTTCTCAGCAGTCCAAAATTAATTTGGATGCTGCTAGCAACCCAGTGGGGCACACATTCTCATTCTCTTTCTCTTACATTACTCCACCAGAAGCATCAGTCTGTCTTCTCGCCCATAAGGGGGCCCTCCAATTGTGCTGGTTACTGGTACTAATATGCTCACATACATAGCTCAGCCCATAGGGAGAGGTACTTCACATTTTAAACAGCCAGTTGTTACCTCAGCCTAGTCCCGCAAAGTGTGCCAGCAACCTGGGCATGGCAGGGGACATTTCACACCACAACGCTGCCCAAGGAAGTGCTTGCCTATCTCCCCTAGACCTAATACCAGGCACCCACTACCTGTCCCACTGCAGCAGGTGAAACGGCAGGGGTCCCAGCCCTTTGGCCTCTGTTACCATACCACGAGCCCTGCATCCCCCTCAGGGAACTGGACCTTCACCAAAATTTACTCAAAATACCATTCTTCACAACCCTCCTGCCTGATATGGTGGGAGCGCCGATGGGTGCCAAATAGTCTCTCAGTTCAGAACTAAATACAGTTCACCTCAGATTAATAGTCCATTCTCCCAGTTTCTCTCTTTCTCTCTCGAAGCAAAATTCCACTCAATTTCTTCTCTCCTCTGTTCTGGGGGTCAACCCCCATGGGGGCATCTGTTAATGGCAGATACCTCAACTTCCTGTCGAATTAAAGTTGGTCTACTTTCTGGAAAAGTACTTCGCAGGAGGGAGCACTGGTACTCCTTGCCAGCCATGTGGCTCCCTCCAGAATGGTGCAGCCTGCTTCAGGCTTTACTCTCCAGCATCAGCAGTTGGCCACTCCCCCTTTGGAACACTGCCACAGTTCTGCTGGCTCAGTTTCTAAAGGAGCCAGAAGTTAACCCTTTGTGGTATGAATGCCTGCATAATAAGCTATAAATTCTCTAGTAGTTCTAATTAAAGAACTGGGCTCCTGGTTGGGGGGGGGGACTACATGTACATGCTGGAAGATATAAGAAAGAGGAGTGACATGACTGAGATGTTCACGTGCCTCCACAGAAACAAGGTGGACAGTTGCGAGCTGCTAACAATGACTGGTAACATGGGAACTCCCTGAAACTGTCAGAGAGAGGTTCAAGAATTATGTCAGTAAGCACTTTGTTTAAAACAAAAATATAGAGTGGTAAATGAGTGGCACAAGCTTTGGGAAAAGGTCATCAGGTCTGAAACAGTGAGAGAGTTCAAAAGGGGGTGGGTTAGGCACTTGGGGATAGTGTATAAAGGGGCAGGTAGGGAGGACTGAAAAAGGCACTGTCCCAAAATTAGACAGGTTTCACAGATTTGATGGGCTAATAGGTCTTTATCTTCCATTATTTTTCTATGTTCTTCTTACTATTTATTTATTTATTAAGATATTGGATTACAAGTACCCTTGAGCTGGGAGCTCTTTTACAAAGGTTCCACGTCGGTGAGTACACAGTATACATACATAGGCAAATAGATGGTGACACAGAGGTATTATACATCATAACAGGTATTATACATTTTAAACAGGGTTACAGACACAGGAGATATGCTTAACAATGAATCAAAAAACATTCGAGCAAGGCTGTCGAGCACATATAGACGAGCATGTGAATCAGCCAAGAAGGCTTATCAATGGCAGGAGGTAGGAGGACGGGTGGGAGGAGGGGAGGGTGGGAGGAGGGGACAGGAGGGCCTGGGACAGGTGTGGTGGGGGATTGAGGTGGGTTGAGGAGGAGGGTAGGGAAGTAAAGGGGCATGGTGGGCGTGGGGAAGAGGTGTTCTAAAGGCAGGCAGGCTATGCTGCTAAAGTGCGGTGAAGGGACTGCAGGGAATATTCTAGAGCTTCCTGCTTGGGGGGGCAGTCGCAGCCACAGAGTGCTGAGAGGTGCTGGTGTAGCTTACATTGGAAAGGGCCTAGTTTGGGTTCGGCCAGGATGTCACCATGGAGGGAGTTGAGCCACTTGGGGGCACAGCACGTGAATGACCTTTGCTCTTGCGAGTTGCGGCAGAAAGGGACCTTGAAGGGCTGACTGTCTCTTCCTCTCGTTTGGCACAGGTTGGTAGTTAGACTTAGAATCCCAAAATAACTTAATTACTGGTAGTTTGCATCTTATTTATTTATTTTTTTAAATAAAAAAAAGAGTCCTGAACACTGCAATTACAAAAGGGTCCACCAAAAATGTGGTATGCCAAATCGAGTCAAGAACTGTTTGGTTCCTGAAGCCAGGGTTAGTGTTGCACAACGGATGCTTCTTACTCTGAATATGGGTTCCTAGTCTGCTGTCAGGTCCCTGCCTCTGAGCTCCACAACCAAACTGCACTGCTGGCAGACCTACAAACACACCATTGCCTCCTGTACTTTAGACTCAACCATATATAACTGGACAATAAGGACACTCTCAGTGTCTGCTCTCTTGCTCCCAAGGTGATGTCTATAGCTTCGCCTCTCCTGTCAGTCGACACTCCTTGATAGATTGCAAAGTCTTCATTTCATGGACACCAATCTGCTTAATATTCTATAGGTTAAGATGGCCATGGGGCAAAAAGCCTTTTGTTTCAGGCTTTAAATATTTGGAACTCCTCCTGCCTCACATTCAAACAATAAAATCCAATGTTACCTTCACATTGAGGCTTAAGGAGCATTTCTCTGTAAACACTGCCAGTAACTGTCTGTCTCAGATGCTCTGTATTCTTCATACAGTATGCGCTGTACTTTGCTCATTGCCCCATCCTCCTTAATGTTGTTATCTCATCTCACCGGTTGCTACGGTAAAAAGCAACTGTGTTCCATTAATCTCACCTGGTCAACAAAATAAATACATAAAATCTCATGCAAGTTCTTAGCATGAAGAAATACTGTGTTCCCAGCCAAGTGTTCCATTACTGCCACCTGCTGTACATTAGTAGAATACAACCAAACCCAACATGTTGCACGTACTTGAGAATGGTTAAAGTAGCAGTCACATGAGACCAGTCTGGTTCAGTAAAAAACTGAGGGAGGCAGTAAGGGCCAAAAACAGAGTCTTCATCAGATACAAAGAGACACGGAGACAAGGAAAGAAGTGACTACTTAGCAAAGATGAGGTAAGCCAAAAGCAGACACTGAGTTGTGTATTGCAAAAGGGGGTCAAGGGAGGGGTGGGCATTGTTTTAGATACATAGGGGGGAAAGAAAGATGAGAGGGGGAATTGTAAAGCTGACAGAAGGGGGAAGAGTAATTGAGGAGGATGAACAGAAGGTAACCATGCTTCATGACTGCTTCTGCTCTGTATATAATGTGAAAGAGAGCGGGTCCTTGCCAGAAACCCACATAAAGGCTGCTGCAAGGGGGATCTTCAAAAGGGTGCAGGTGGTAATCACAGGGAAAAGAGCCAAAAAAAGGCATTACTGCCCTGAAAGTAGTAAAGGACCCAGGGTCAGCTGGACAGTACCCAAGAGTGCTCAGGGAACTAGCATCACAACTGGCTGAATTATTTGAATGAATGTATTTACACCTAGCGTAGCTCACCTGGTTATCAAAAACAAATAAATAAATAAACTTCTGGCATTGCTAGTCAGTAACTCACTACAGTCAGGGGTAGTTCTGAAAGACTGAAGGGTAGTGGACTTAGTTCCACTCCACAAGGGAGGTGACAAGGAGCAACCAGGTAACTACAGGTCCGTCAGTCTTACCTCTACTGTGGGTAAACTGATTGCTACACTAGTCAAAGAGGTCCTAGTAGACTACCTAGAGAGAAATGAGCTCCAGGATAGTAAGCAGCATGGGTCTGTGGTGGGGAGGACAACCTTATAGTGTTATTTGACTGGGTTAATAAATGTATTATTTGAATGGGTTAATAAATAGATATGGAACAATCTGTGAATTTTCTGTACTTAGACTTCAGCAGCGTAGAAGGTTACTGAAAACATTAAAGGATCTAGATGCAGGGAAGAAACTAGTAAGAAGAGTGGAAAGTTGGTTGAGGGGAAGGCAGCAGAGGGTAACGGTAACGGAGGTCAAGTCAGGGGAGAGGGAAGTCACAATTGGAGTGCTGCAAGAGTCAGTCCTGGGACCAGTCCTTTTAAATGTGTTTATCTGCAACACAGGGGAAGGAATACAGGGCAAGGTGCCTCTTTTTGCAGCTGACAATAAGCTCTCTGGCAGCATAGACTATGAAAAGTGAGTATGGGAGATGCAGAGGGACCTGAAAAAGTGAGAAAGGTGGTCCAAAATCTGGCAGTTTAAAATCAGTGCCAAAAAGTGGAAGGCGATGCACATAAGGAACAAGAACTTGCGGACAAAAAATTGGATAGAAGGAGTTACGCCAGACAGTAATTATGCCAGTCCACTGCCACAGTGGTTGCACTACATTGCGGGGCACCAGTGACATGGGTTTGGGAATGATCCTGGGTCATCAAATGGCTGGCTGGGGGATGATGATAGAGCTTTCCAGGGTATGCTGTGCTCTTCAGGGTGGGAGGGTGACTGGACTCTGTTGCGGCACTGCCACCTGGGTGACCACAACTGGCAATGCAAGCTGGAGCCAGCAATCTAGAGAGGGGGATGTCGGCACTCTGACACATGTTGCGCACTCAGCATGTGTTAGTGAATCAGTTAAAGGGCCTCCCAACATCTGTGGGCTAAAGGAAAATTAGTGGCAAACCCCCAAACGCACAGGACGCTGCCTGTCACAGGTCCTGCACCGCTGACTGGGCTTCTCCTCCAGAACTGACACTAGACTCCACCAGGGGAGTTGGGCCAAGCTCTGGCCGTTCTTTCCATAGGGGGGATCATCCATGGGGGAACATGGAGAGGAAGTAAGTTGCAGAAATGGCTAGTGTTGGGGCTTGGTAGAGTGGCCAGACTGATGTGGGCTGGTCGGGAGCAGAAGAGGCATAAAGCATACTAAATTAAAAAAAAAAAAAGCACACTGGACACTAATCTTAAGAAATAGGTCTGGGAGTCATCATAAGCGACTCCCTAAAACAATCCTGCCAATACAACAAGGCCTACAGCAAGGTGCCCCGAATGCTGAGGTAGTGAAATTAGGAGGGTTCTTGATAGCAGGAGCAAATAGGTACCACTCTCTCACTGTAGAAAACTGGTGAGGCAGCATCTGGAATATTGTCCACAGTTCTAGAGTCCCCACCTAAGGAAAGACAGGCAGGCTGGAGACAGTGCAGCATATGGCAACTAAAATAATTCAGGGCCAGCAGGGCAGATCCTACGAGGAAGGGCTCACACAACTGAACATGGACTCGCTGGAGGTCAGAAGTGAGAGGAGAGAGGGGAGACATGATAGATAGACCTTCAAGTGCTTGAAAGGAATGAATAAGGTAAACTGTGTGGAACTATTCAGCAGGAGTGTCAATGTAACAACATGGGGACATGAGTAGAAGCTGAAGAGGGAGATAGATACAGGAGGAATGCGAGAATGTTTTACTTTACAAAGAGGGTAGCCGAGCGGCAGAGTAGCCTACTGGCTGTGGTGGGCACAAAAACCATCAATGATTTCAAACACGGCTGGGACAGAGTTAAGGGATTAATAGTTTCTCCAAGGGATAGCAGTGAGGAAGAGGGTAAGGGTGGGGGGAGCAAGGGCATAAAACCCATCTATGCATTATATTATCTGTTTCTATGTACTCCAATTCACTGAGATTTTTCCACTTTATCCTCTATAAATTAGAGGTCTGATCCCCCCCCCCCCAATGGAAACATAGAAACATAGAATTTGATGGCAGATAAGGACCGCTTGGCCCATCCAGTCTGCCCACTTCTTCCTACTTACGCTATTACTGCAGACTGCCTACAGTAATCTACGGCTCTTTCTCCTTGCCCCCTTCCTTTCCACTATGATTCCCTTGTCTTTATCCCATGCATTCCTGAACTCTACCACTATTTTTGCCCCCAATGCCTCAGCTGAAAAGCTGTTCCAGGAATCCACCACTCCTTCTGTGAAGTACTTCCTCACATCTCTCCTGAATCTATCCCCTTCCCTTGTTCTTGAGCACCTTTTCTTCTGAAAAATGTTTCCCTCCTCTACCTTATTTACCTCTGTGAGGTATTTAAAAGTCTCTGTTATATCCCCCTCTCCCTCCTTGGTGTACATATTGAGGTTCTTTAGTCTCTCTTCATGGGATTTTTCATGCAGGCCTAGCACCATTTTAGTTGCACTCCTTTGGACCACCTCTACTCTGTCTATGTCCTTCCAGCAGTGTGGTCTCCAGAACTGGACACAGTACTCTAGATGTGATCTTAGCAGCGATCTATACGTAACCCTCCTCCAACTAACTTTACTGGTGGTACACTCTATTTAACTCTAGCACTTTACGTAGCAGTTATTCTCTCCTGCTTGAGCTTCCCAGTGGTATACCCTCGAGCAGGCAGCAGCTACAGTCCAGGCACAGATCACTCTCCAGAAACTACCCCCCCCCCCCCACCATCTAGGAGGTTTGATGTTAAGCTGTCTCTGGGAAAGGGGAGGAGTACTATCTTGACTAGAAGAACACAGGATGTCACAAAACACAGTACCTTACTTTTGTAGATTAGGGTTTCCACTGGTAATGGCATGATCTCCATCAAAGTGCAGGCTAGCTGGAACTTTCTTCACAACCTAAGTGGTGGCCACAGGATCAGATGGTAATTTCTAGGAAACATATGGGTTAGGCAGGCAGTACAGCAATAACGTGTTAGGCTTCCAAAATGATTCGGTCCCAAACAGAAATAAAATGCACTCGTGCAGTTTTTATTTTCTTTCCAAAAGCTCAGGCTGGTACACACAAACATTTCTGAGGATCCTCAATTTAAATCAGAACAGTTTCAACACTTTGGTGGCACTCAGCTGTGGCACACTTCCTTGGGGGAGCAGGGTTTGAACCTGGGCCCTACGTATTTCTTTGTTTCCAGTTTTGAGCCAAAATGGGATCAAATTCACTTCAGGACCTTTTCTCTGCCCCAACTAACTTTCCTTTTACTTAAATCCCCACCTGTGTGAGCAGGGGACTTAATTCTGAACTCAGGCCAAAACTCTTCTCAGGATGGAGGTAGGGGTGTGTACGATGGAAAACTGTACAGGCACTATCCAGTC
The DNA here is from genome assembly GCA_016271365.2 of Neoceratodus forsteri. Lineage (NCBI taxonomy): Eukaryota > Metazoa > Chordata > Ceratodontiformes > Ceratodontidae > Neoceratodus > Neoceratodus forsteri. The sequence goes on from CM057451.1 coordinate 473,880,347, forward strand.
CTTGCCACTAAAGGCCTCTAAGCCTGTAGATCCACTGGCAGGGTTCTCATGGGACAGGACCAAATCCCTTTCAACTTCAACAGTCCCAAATCCCAGCAGTACATACCTCGAGTGGACATGGAAAATGAAGGGGTAGCTCTGCCACCTACCCCACAGGAGAATCACTGCCACTTTCTTCTTGACTGGTCCCCCATGACAGCCACTCACTCACTCACTCACTCACTCAGTACTTGAGGAGCCTAGCAGGCCCCTGGCAGCCTTCAACTCCATTGCTGCTCCTTCTCTACTACTGCCCCCTCTGGATGCTTGAGGGGGTCCCTTTGACACATTTGGGACCAGGGGGCAATCTCCCCACCCGGCCCAACTGTAGGCCTCCCCTACATGCATGCGAACAGGCACACCTGCTCCTCCTCAACTTCTCTCAGCTCTAGCCTCAGCTCCCAACTGCCTCTCGATGACTACCTCTCGTGGCGGTTGGCGCTTTGGAAAAATGCACATGCCACCTGGGCAGTGCCCAGCTGCACACGCACCTCCCTAATGCCGACAAGGCATCTCCAATCATAATTCTCAATTTGGCACATGGGTTACATATACATAGGTGCCAGCATGGTTCAGTTGGTAGTACATCTGCCTCCGGACCAGACAGTTGTGGGTTCTCGTCCCACACCTGGACTGGACTCGTACCTAAACGTTGGCACCCGAATGCAGTATTAGGGGGGTACTGTACTGTTGGGGTGTGCTGTCATTTGGACAAGATGTTAAAACCTTCTACCCATCCTGGTGCTGTCCAGTTGGCTGTCCAGGTAGAAGTAAAAGAATCCAAGGCATTCTTCACAAAGAGTAGGTGACATTCCCGGTGTCCTGGCCAATATGCCCCTTTCCATAAAATCGGTTCATGTGTAACCCCTAGGTGGCATTATCCCAAGGGCTACTACCCCTGCCTGCTTGGCTAGTAGCAGGTTAAGGGGCCTGAGTGCTGAAATGGGTGCCTCCACCCAGAGGTCAAGATTGGTAGTGGTCAAGCTAACCTGGGCACAGCCCTCCAGGACACTGTAACCCCCCTCTTTCCCCTCTAGTGGCTTGAACACTGTACAATAATCACTTTCACAATACCCTGGTACACCACACAAGTATCCACACTGTTTGCACTTACCACCAGGGCTGGTTCCTCTGGCTTGACCCTGGGGACCCCCTGTAAAACAAGGTTATGCACAGCAAATAGCAACAGTACAGTACTTTGAGCACAAACTGGAACCACAGTCAGATTACATGCAGAAATAGTTAGATCTGATTTATTCAGGGGACTTGAACAAGGGAGAGGCAAAATCAGGTTAATTAGCTTAAAGGTTATATCAATCAAGCAGTTATGCATGCGCTTTGAGTCCCCCCACACAGTCACACCTCTGGGCACCCAGGAGGAGAAGAGATGGGCTAGCCAGGACTGTTGCCCGGGATTGTCCGGCATCGTAGATGGTTGGGGGCCCTGTGATGGAAAACACAACATGCACAGTACACAATATTTGTAATCCAGAGCCAGAGGGCTCAGTTCGTAAAGGAAATGAAACAACAAGACAATCAGATGACACACTCAGATTTAGCTGTTGTTGCAGGGAGCTGTCCTGGTATTTACTCACGATGCCCAAGACTGGACACAGGCTGGACGAAAATCGAGACTGCAGGTGGTTGATCTGGAATGCCAGGAGAAGCAGGGCCCACACGAGTAGCAGAGGCATCATTCCTGTTCAAGCTTGAAGCAGGGGGCTGGTCCCTAGGCAGGTTTCTCGTCGATGGCTTCTCGGTGCAGTGGGTAGTCTGGCTAGGCCAGTTTGGCAAGGCCCAGACCGCATGGAGACAAATTCAGATGCAGTCCATTTTGGGCTGGATACAGCTTACAGCAAGCAGAACACAGTTCACACAGTGGGGAACTAACTCACGACCCACTAGCAGCTCATAGCACATTTACATGTAAGGGAATTCTACTATACCAGGCAAAGTGCTCCCAGGTCACAATCGCAAAGTCTCTGCGCACACCGGGAGCTATGGGGTAGCTGGAACTCCTGACAGGCCAATCGCATTCAGCAAAATCTTCTGTCTTCTTCAGGTTGAGCCTGGCCCACTTCAGTAGCTTACTTTAGTCACACAACTCAGATTCAGTCCAAAAACTGTTCTCTTTCCTCTCCCAGGGCAGCAGGCAGACATGCAAGCCAAAAACTCAGCCCTTTCACAGTTCTCTCATGTGAATCCACTCAGGATTGCTGCTAAAAAAACACTTGAGCTCTTCTCATTTCACTTCCCAGCTCAGAACTAACTGAAAATTGCAAGCAGTCTGGGATTTCCCCAAGATCCAAAAGATTTGGTTGGCTGATATGGCTGTCAGTCAAAGCAAGAGCTCCCCCTTCAGTTGCAAAAAAGGCGCCAAAAGCCCCAAACTACAGTTCCTACATATTTTGACTCCAGACAGCTCCTGTAATCCGGCTACATTTTAGGTCCCACCAGAACTGATTGATCCAATTTGTAGTCCAGGACCAAGATAGTGGAGACAAACTAAACAGTCCTTGCTACAAAGAAAGCAGGTTAGACAAACTACATTATCATTATCACCCTAAATGATTTTCAGCAAATAGTTACACCTTTCAATAGAGCTTCTTCTCAGATTACTTATGCTGCAATCAGGCAACTCTTAAAGTGACAGTACACAGAGGCTATACGGGCTCTGGTAATCACAAATAAACTGCTAAAACGCAGGACACTAGCCTGGCAGTGAACATTTAGGCAAGCTCAAAGAAGACTTTTTGGGAACCCCCATTTGTAGTGGGGTTACACATGCAATTGTCCAGGGTGTGGGTGTTGATGTGCAATACACATGCAGCATGCAGTCACTTAACTACCAGTCTAGCATTGCTTGTAAAGCACTTTGGGATACATTGTATATGTAAATCCTCCTCCTCCTCCTCCTCCCTCTCCTTCAACACCACATCCCTCTTTCTGCAAGTGATACCCCTCCCTATGCACCCTAACATCCCACCAGCCCTCTCTACTGCCTTGTCACACAGCCTGGCCACCTTTAGGTCATCCAGTATGATTACCCCCAGGTCTCCTTCCTGCTTGGTGGTTGTCAATACCACTCCACCCATTTTGTACTCTACCCCTGGGTTTCTGTGTCCTAAGTGCAATATTTTGCACTTTTTTGTATTGAAACCCTGCAGCCATATTCTTGACCACTCCTCTAGTTTTCTCAGGTCTCTGCTCATCCTTTCCACCCTCCCTCCCAGAGTGTCCACCCTATTGCAGATTTTGGTGTCATCCACAAAGAGGCAGACCTTTCCTTCCAGCTCCTCTGCAATGTCACTTAAAAAGACATTAAAGAGGACCAGTCCCAGCACTGATTCCTGAGGCACCCCACTGGTCACCCTCCCTTCCTCAGAGTGAACTCTGTCATCTATTCCCTAACCAATTTCTCATCCAGTTTACCACCTTTGGACCCTCTCCTAAGTGACCCAGCTTACTGGCCTCCTATCTTGAATGATGTTGAAAGCCTTACTGAAATTGAGGTAAGCCACATCCTCAACTCAACCCTGATCTACCGGTAAATCCTTTGTCACCCAGTCAAAGAAATCTGTCAGATTTGTTTAACATGATAACTCCCCTGTGAAACTATGCTGCCTCAGATCTTGTAATGAACTGGATATTCCACAATCCTTTCCTTCAGCAGTGATTCCATTAACTTTCCTACTACTGATGTCAGGCTGACTAGCCTATAATTGCCAGCCTCCTCCCTGCTACTGCTTTTGTATAGTGGGACTACACTCACCCTCATCCAGTCCTCCAGAACCACTCTTATTTCCAGTTAGCTGTTAAATAGACCTGTCAGAGATACAGGCAGTATTTCCATGAGCTCTCTCAATAACCTTGGATGCACCCCATCTGGCCCAATTGCTTTGGCCACCTTCAAATTAGCAAGTCCTTCAAGACTCTCACCTCCAAAAAAATACTAATGTCCACCCCCTTCCTCTAAAGCTTCTGTTACTTTTTTGTGGACTCTCCCCTTCTCCTTCCTCTATGAACACTGAACAAAAAAGTATTTGTTCAGATGTGTGCCTTTTTCTGATACCCCTATGCAGAGTCCTCCCCTTCCCTTTTTAATTTTACATTCCCACCCCTGGTCTTCCTCTTTTTACTTACATACCTAAAAATGTCTTGTCCCCTTTCATTACCTCCTGGGCTATTCTCTCTTCTGTTTGAGCCTTTGTGCTCCTTACTACTTTCCTTGCTTCCCTATGTTTCCCTGATACATGTCCCTATCCTCTTCCTTCTGCGTCTCCTTCTACCTTCTGAATGCTACCATTATAGCCTTTACCTTTTCAGCCACCTCTTTCAAGAACCACAGTGGTCTCTTGTTTCCTCTTGCTTATGCTCACTTGTTTGATGCAGAGATTTGTTGCCTTTACTATGCTTCTTTTTTATCTTTGCCCACTGTTCCTCCACCCCACACAGGCTACCTCTGCCGGGTCATCCCTGGGGCATTATAGAAAAGTAATGTACTTACTTTAACTGAAGATCTTACAGAATATCTTTTCTATAGAGCACCACTCATGGGTCATAGGACTGGAGATGCTTGGACCCCCCTCAAGGGTTAAAAGTTTTGGCCAGGGTTCTAGCAACAGCTGGCTATGGTACCTGAGCAACACTGCATGGTGTGATGTGCCTGCCAATAACCATTGCCAGTTCCCTCAGCTACTTCAGTTTTATCTGCCAGAGGGTAAGTAAAGTAAGGCAAGTTATGCTACCAGGATAGATAAGATATAATGAAAAAAGAAATAACCAATTAAACAAACTCTGGTCAGAACCACAATGGCTGCTTAGCATTAATATGGAAAATATTTATGTATGTACATATGCATGAATGTATTTCAAAGGTTTTACCAGGAAAGACATACTGAGCTGGTAGCATCACATTTTTAGATGCATCCTGGGGCAAGGAGAAAGGGGGAAAGTTAAAAGATACAAAAATACAGACTATAATACATAGAAATGGAGTAAGTACAACAAAAATAAACAGGACAATTATACCTAAGAATAAATTGACAAAAATAAGTTATCAAGCAATAAGCTGTGGAACTGACCTAAGAACAATTAAATAGTTTTCAACTTAACAAAATAAAAACTAAGGAAATGACTGATACTGTGGAAGAGATATAGAATTAATGTGAGATAGTTGTACTTGTATTATTGTGATGTGAAAGTCCCACATTTACACCACAGTAGTAGGGTATTAAATAGCCAGTATCACATTGCACTTTGCAATGTGAACCAGCTGCTCATGCAATCAATTTTTACTTTTGAATTGCAAAAAAAGGTGATCTATTCCATTACCCTCCCCCTTGCATCTCAGCCCCACCACTCTCGCCACCCATGTCCCCACAGATACTCACCCACAAGTAGTTAACTTTCTCCAATGACCTGCAGGGTGCTGCCAATAGTATACGAACAGTCTCAGTGCCATGGCCCTGAATGCCGACATTCACTCCCAGTAGTGCTTTGCAACATCATGAGTGACTGCCGGCATTCAGGTCATGGCAGTGAGACTATTAGCAAACTATTGGTAGCACACTGCAGATCACTGGAGAACAGTTAACTACTTGTGGGTGAGTGACTGTGAGGACATGAGTGCGGGTGGGTTTTGGCATACATGGGATTGGGGCTTTGGCAGGGGACATGAGCGGTGACGGTGGTGGTACTAAGATGGGTGGAGGAGGGTTTTGCAGTACATGGGATTGGGGCTATTAGGAGCTGGCATACCTCTTAACCATTTGTCACTGAAATGAGGGACACAGGCCCTCAAAGTGAGGGTCACTTTCTTAAATATGAAGAGAAATGCTCAGAACACTGTGAAAAACCATTGCAGGTAGAAACATAGAAACATAGAAACATAGACTTTGACAGCAGATAAGGACCGCTAGGCCCATCTAGTCTACCCATTTCCCTACCTACAGGATAGGCCGCAGATCCTAGTTAACCAACAGCCTATTTCTTCCTACCCCCCACAAGAATTGCCTTATGTCTGTCCCATGCATTCTTGAAATCTCCCACAGTTTTAGACCCCACAACCCCTCAGGAAGGCTGTTCCATGCATCCACTACCTCTCTGTGAAATAATACTTCCTCACATTGCTCCTGAACCGCCTCTCCTTCTATCTTTAAATTGTGTCCCCTTGTTCTTGTAAGTCTTTTTCTGAAAGATGCTACCTCTTGGACTTTGTTGATTCCACTGAGGTACTTAAAAGTTTCTATCATGTCCCCTCTCCTTCTTTCCTCAAGGGTATACATATTAAGCTCCTTTAGTCTCTCCTCATACGGCTTCTCTTGCAGACCCTGCACCATTTTAGTTGCCCTCCTCTGGACTACCTCTATCCTGTCTATGTCCTTGCGGAGATGAGGTCTCCAGAACTGGACACAGTACTCCAGATGGGGTCTCACCAACTGTCTGTACAGAGGGATAACAACTTCCTGTTTTCTGCTGCTGATGCCTCTGCCTATATATCCCAGTATACCCCCAGCCCTCCCTACTGCCTTCTCACATTGATTGCTAACCTTAAGGTCATCTGATATGATTACCCCCAGGTCCCTTTTCTTTTATGTTGTTGTTACTACCTCCCCACCCATTGTGTATTCTTCCCCGGGGTTCTTGTTTCCCAGGTGCATTATTTTGCACTTCTTTGCATTGAATCCTAGCTGCCATACTTCTGACCATTCCTCTGACCTTGCCAAGTCCCTTTTCATCCTTTCCACGCCTCCTTGTGTATCAACCCTGTTGCAGATCTTTGTGTCATCTGCAAAAAGGCATACTTTTCCTTCCAGTCCCTCTGCAATGTCACTGATGAAGACATTAAAAAAGGACTGGACCCAATATTGAACCCTGCGGTACCCCACTAGTAACCCCTCTTTCTTCAGAGTGGACTCCATTTACAATTACCTTCTGTGTCCTGTTGTGTAGCCAATGTTTTACCCAGGCTACCACCCTGGGACCCACTCCCAGGCTGGTTAATTTGACTATTAATCTTTTGTGTGGGACTGTGTCAAATGCCTTGCTAAAGTCTAGGTAGGCCATGTCCACAGCCCCTCCCTGGTCTGCTACTTTGGTCACCCAGTCAAAGAAATTGATTAGATTCGCCTGACATGACCTTCCCGCCTGTGAACCCATGCTGCCTTGGGTCCTGTGCTCCACTGGCCTCTAGGTACTCAACTGTTCTTTCCTTCAGAAGTGACTCCATCACTTTCCTACCACAGAGGTCAGACTGACAGGTCTGTAGTTTCCTGCCTCTGTCTTGGTCCCACTTTTGTGAAGGGGAATCACATCCGCCTTCCTCCAGTCCTCGGGTACCACACCATCCTCCCATGATTTATTAAAAAGTAGCCAGTGGTTTCACTAGTTCCTCCCTTAATTCTTTTAGAATTCTGGAGTGAATTCCATCAGGAACCATTGCTTTGTCCACCTTCAGTTTTAGGAGTTCTTGCAGAACCCTTTCTTCTGTGAAAGGACTGGGATCAACCCCCTATCAAGAGTGCTTCTGTTAATTGGATTAGGCACTTCCCCCTCCTCTTTTGTGAATACTGAGCAGAAATATTCGTTCAGTATCCCTGCTTTTTCACTGTCCCCCTCTGCCCACCCACCGTTCATTCTATTCAGCCTCACTATCCCTCCCTTTGTCTTTCTACACTCGCTGATGTACCTATAAAAGGTTTTATCCCCCTTCTTAACTGAGTTGGCGATCTTTTCCTCAGTTTGGGCCTTTGCTATTCTGACTTCCCTTCCTGCTTCCTTCTGCCTTAACTGGTACAGCTCTCTGTCCTGCTCCTTCTGTGTTTCCTTATACTTCCGGAATGCTATCTTTTTCTTCCTGACTTTCACAGCCACCTCTTTTGAGAACCATAGTGGCTTTTTCTTTCATTTTGATTTGTTTATTTGCTTCACACAAAGGCTTGTTGCCTCTGTGATGGCAGTTTTGATGATTCCCCATTGTTGCTCCACACTTCCTTCTAGCCTGTTTGCTAGTGCTTTTCTGAGGCACTCTCCCATCTTTCCAAAGTCAGCCCTCCTAAAGTCCAGTACCCTCACTTTTGTATGGCTTGACTCTGTAGCTGAGTTTAATGTGAACCACACTGTTTGATGGTCACTTGTCCCCAGATGGCAACCCACTTCTAAATCAGAGATCCTCTCACTGCCCCCGTTTGAGAGTACGAGGTCTAAGATTGCTCCCTCACGAGTGGGTTCTGAAACTAGCTGTCTAATGCCTGCCACCTGTAGTGCATCAAGAATGGCCCTGCTCTTGGATGTGGCTGCAGCAAATGTGCTCCAGTTAACATCTGGCATATTCAGGTCTCCCATCAACAATATCTCCCCTTTCTCTGCCATTCTAAGAATGCCTTCTATCATATCCTTGTCCATTCCTCCCGACATGGGGGTCTGTACACAACCCCTGTGCGGATTGTGGTGCCCTTCCAGTCTCCAAGGTGACCCACAGTGCCTCCTCTCCTCCCTGTTTACTCTTTTGTTCAGTTGCTTTTATCCCTTTCTTTACATAGAGAGCTACTCCTCCCCCTCTTCTCCCCTGCCTGTCTCTCCTGTAGGTTATGTACCCTGGCATGTTAACATCCCAGTCATGGTTCTCTGTGTACCATGTTTCTGTGACTGCTACGATATCCAGGCATCCCTCTTCCATCAAGGCCACCAGCTCAGGGAGCTTGTTGCCCAGACTACGGGCATTGGTACTCATTACTCCACTTCCTGATGGCCTTACTCCCTTTGCCCTATCCCTGTCCTTCTTGCCTTTGTCACTTTCTCCATTTACCCCTGCCCTTCTTCCTATCGACACCTCTATGTTGGTGTTTGCCGCACTTACTACTGTGATTATTTGGGGGGGGCTAGGATTTCCCTGTTCCTTTCCAGTGCCTCCCCCCTTGGCTAGTTTAAAAGCTTGCCAATGAAGCATTTAAACCTATCACCTAGGATCCTGGTTCCCCTCCCAGACAGATGCAGCCCATCATGCCAATATAGGCTTGAATACAGTTTGTTTTTATTCAGCATCTTCGAATATTATGAAATTTTGCAATAAAGCCTCAATTTGTGTGAACAGATCCAGAAGCAGGAGATTTGATACCGTTTATTGGACTAACATAGATGTAACAAAAAGAACAAAATGCTTTAGCTTTTGGACCAACCCAGTCGGGCAGTACTTTTTCTGTGAGGGACAAAGCAATTCTGAGGGGTAAAGTGAGGGACATCCCTTAAAGTCCTCCATGAAGACCTATTTATTTAGTTTAGCCTTCAGGGAGAAGTTTTAGCTGGCTATGTTTCGGACGTCTTTGATTAAATTTTATTGTAATATAAACTTCCTGTTTTATGTAGATTGTTTATTGTTGTTTTATATTGTACTGTGCTTTGGTTTTTGAAAAGCATGTGATAAAGCCTGTTTTGATTTGATTTGATTTGATTAATGAGGGACAGCTGAGAGGTATGTCAGCTGGTGCCTCATTTGGTGGGGTACCTGAAAGCAGCCTGCATCTCCCTGAAAGGAGTGGGTGAGTGAGTGGGTGGTTGAGTGAGTGAGTGAGTGAGTGAGTGGGTGGGTGAGTGAGTGAGTGAGTGGGTGGGTGAATGAGTGAGTGGGTGGGTGAATGGATGAGTGAGTTAGTGTGTTGGGGGTTATTGAAACAGATGAAGCAAAGACAGAACTAATTTTAGAAAAGGATTTTACTCAGGTTAAAATATTTTATTTAAATTGTATGTATATACAGTTTAGTATTTTTAATTTTGATAATCAAATTGAGGCAAGTTCTACACATCTGCACAATTGATTAGCAGTTTCATGCACAAAACTGCTAATCAGTTTTGCAGCTTATTTAATACTTCCAATAGTAAAAAAAAAAAAAACACAAACATCAAGGTAATGCAGTGAACAGTGTTTTTGGTTCTGGACATCCACAACTTCTTGAAAATACACACAACACACACACTGTTACAACAGTTGTGCACACACAAAGGGTGTGAGTGTGATTAGCAGGATGGCAGATGAGCTGCAATATTTCATTTTCAGTGGGGTCCTGCTTTACACTTTTTTTACAGTATATTTAGTAGAATTAGCACAGATTAAATACAAAATCTAAATTTTACAGGGGTCCTGCTTTTATACATTTGTATAATGTAGTTACACAGGATAGGTCAGTTAACATGCAGTATCTCGTTTTCACTGAGGTCCTGAGTGTACCTATTGTTACAATGTATTTTCCCAATAGTGACCAGCTGAGATGCAGTATCTTGTTTTTGGAGGCATCTTGCTTATGGTAAATGCAGGTAGTTATTTATACAATGTGTCATTTCAGTAGAAGGTGGGGATTTATGATGCCAGCATGGAAATGGGGAACTGGTGAGGTGCTGACATCATGGAGAACATCCTAATGTTGTTTACAATGTATTTACTCAGGACAGTTCAAATGAGTTGCAATATCTCATTTTCAGTGGAATCCTGCATCTACCCGCAGTGTGAAGTACAATAACACCTGATACAGAACTCTGGAGCACAGCCAGCAACAGTGTTGATTTAGCACTAACATATTGACCACAAATACTGTACAATCATGATGCAAAAATAAATCCATTATTTCAAAAGTCACGCTTCTGTTTATAATTTTGGTCATATTAACACAGTACTTTACCATGCTGTTTGGTCAGTTGGCCATTTAAAACCAGAGAAACTCCTAGTTCTGTAGTCTACTGTAGTCTGCTATAGAAAGGCTTGGCTCCCTCTTATCAGAAACTCTGCTTATACATACATTTTACTCGTGGTCAGTCTACTTTTTTATGGCTGCAGAGGGTGTAGCCCTGAAGATGTTTTGCTTTGAGAAAATGACTCCCTGCTAAAATTACCTACCAAACAACATGATAGAGTGTTAAAAATAGTGTCCTCCACTAAAGCCTCATTACTACACTGTCTGTGTGTGTGTATAGCAGCTGGAGAGCACTATTTTTCCTCTGGCTTGAGAAGTTAATTGAGCCCTCCCCAGTACTGCCTTTTTTTGCAAGTTGAAACCTCCTCCATAGTAATTTATAGGCCTTTCCTCTGGCTTGAACCAGTACTGCTTTTTTTGCAAGTTGAAACCTCCTCCATAGTGTTTTATGGGGCTTTTCTCTGGCTTGAGAGAACTTAAAGGAAAACTCCACCCAAAGTCCAAGTCTGGTGCCTCTGCGATTTCTCCGAATTTGCTAAAAAACTATCCTGCACATTTTGAATCCCTCCGTAGGAGACATCAATAAAATAACCAAATACTAAGGATTGGCTCAGCAGGGGAAATGCAGCGGCTATGCAGTGTCCATTAACAGTTGACTGAGTGATCATCTTACACAGGTTTTCACTAGATCAGGGATTCTCAAATGGTGAGGCCAGCCTCCCTTGGGAGGCTCCAACCTGTTCCAGGGGAGGCTCAAGCAAGTCTGAAAAAGTACTGTATTTAAATTTTGAGTTTTATATAGTTTGTGTGACGAGATGAAGCAAACTGAAAGAGGATAATAGTAGGTGAATTTTATGTATTTACTTTATTTACTAATAGGTGACAAGGGAAGGTGAATGAGCCAAGGCTCATTTCAGGTGTACCCAGGGAAGGAGTGAATACTTTTCAAAAGGTAACTGCAAAACAATCAAGAAATATACAGTGAGCAATAGTGCAAATAAATATGAACAATAAACTAATAATAAATGGTGGTAATTGATCAATTTGTAGACTGATGGCAGAACAGCCCAAATACAAGGGTTGAGTATAGAAGTCTCAGGGATTACTTTGCTCTTTCCTGCTATTGCTCTGAGCAGTTGCTTATGAGCAGGGGGGAAAAGGAAGGGGAGAGGCAAAGTATGTAGGAAGGTTATTTCATATAGAGAGGAAACCGAGAAAGTAGTCTGACCCATGAAGGTACTGCAACAAGGGGTAACACTGGTTCAAGAATGAAAATAGCGGAGGAAGCAGGCTGGCCTTGGGGGTTACAATAAACTGAAAATTAATATTTATTTTATTTATTTGTTATTCAGCTAACACCTTTGAGCACAGGAGCTCTTTTTCAAAGGTCCCACGTCAGTATAAGACAAAGAACTGAATGTGAGCCAAGTACTCAGAGGGATTTCAATTTATTCATGGCATACTGTGCAAAGTACAGTATCTTATTTTTCTTTGGGGAGGCCCAAGATTATTTAAGTTTTTGGGGGAGGCTCAAAATCTTGTCCATGGATTTGGGGAGGCTCACTGTGACAAAGTTTGAGAACTATTGCACTAGATGATCCAACCACCTTGGTCCCCCCCCACCCCCACCACACACTAACACTAGTAGAAACCACGCAGCATCTGGCAGCATTAACACCGATGGGAAGATTATGCCATTAGCAAGCATCTCTTTAAATATTTTAAAGTTCCAGTTAATATGATATTAGCTGGTATTAACAATAAAATCTGAATAAATCATGCAGTGGGTTCCTAGAGATCACATAAACAATCACAAAGCCTACTTAACCATTGGATGACCACAGCTGCAAAATGATTAGATTTGTCTACAAGCACTGTCTTCTATGCAAGACACAAGCAGTTGAATCAAAAGTCAATAACATGTTGATCAAAACGGGGGAAGCAGGATTTCAGGCAAAGTTACACAGTTTATATACAGATTGCAGGCAGCAATAACTGGTACTGAGATAAACTGATGTGCCCCTTGCTATGCAATGGGGGGGTGAAAGTGTAAAGTAGCATTGTTGAGGAGCAATCACAGATTTGTTTTATAAATTGCTGTGCTCCATGAATTTTCCAGACTAGTTTATACAAACCATTCCAATTCTGCATATATTATTTCATTCATGGTGTTCTCTAACACACTATAAAGTGCTGCTCCATTTCTGATTCCTGGTACTGGTACAAAAACTGAAAGGGACTGAGGGATAGCAACATGAGTGCAGACAAAACTACTTTAAACAGTGACATGCTTACACACACACACACACAGAGCAGAACACAGCTGGATAAGGTACCAATATTTAGGAAACTTACTGATTACACTTACCCTAAGACTAGCAGAGTGACTCCTCTGGCTGCTGTGTTCTCTCTGCTGTGGCTAAGCTGAAGCAAAGACCAAGTAACAAGATACTGGCCTTCTGCAGGGACTATTAGACATCAGAGCAAAGTGCACTCTGGGAAGACTCTCTGGGACAAGATGTAATAGCAGAACCTGAATGGCAGCCCCCAAGGGCCATGAAACAACCAGGGAAAGTTAGAAAAGAACTCCTCTCACAGCCAGAGCTGAAAAAAAAAACCACTGGGATGAAGTAAGAACACAAAAAATGTAATAATACGTATCTTTTCCTGATTTTTAACATGTCTTTTTCCTTTAATTGAGCCCTCCCCAGTACTGCCTTTTTCGTAAGTTGAAACCTCCTCCATAGGGTTTTATTGGCCTTTTCTTTCTTTGTTAAGTTTCAGTGCTTAATTTACTACCATTTGCAAACTAAGAAACTTGTTTTGCTGGTATCCCCTTCCCAACTCATCCAGAGCTGAAAAAAAAAAAACACTGGGATGAAATAAGAACACAAAAAATGTAATAATACTCATCTTTTCCTGATTTTTAACATGTAGTTTTCCTTTAATTGAGCCCTCCCCAGTACTGCCTTTTTTGTAAGTTGAAACCTCCTCCATAGGGTTTTATGTGCCTTTTCTTTCTTTGTTAAGTTTCAGTGCTTAATTTACTACCATTTGCAAACTAAGAAACTTGTTTTGCTGGTATCCCCTTCCCCACTCATCCAGAGGTGTGAATTCCTTTGTTTGCTGGTTGATTTTACATATTTCCCTCATAGCAAGAATGTGAAACTAAACTTGTGTTATTTTAAATGATTGATAAAGTGACACGTCCAGTTTGCATCTTTTGGGGATGAAGCTGTATCCCATTACCTGTATGGAGTAATTTACTTGCCACCAACTCTTAAGACCTCAGCTGTAAGATACATCACGCATGTAAGGTGATATATGAAATCAAATTGCATTCCCAGAAACAGGTTCATTTCTCTTCCCTACCTCTGCAGCCACACAAAGCCAACCCCTTATCTCTCTCTCTCTCTCTCTCTCTCTCTGTAATACCTACTGCTGGACAACACAGCTGTCTAAACAAAGCAGTTTTTTTTCTTAAAAAGTAAGAGGGTTATTTCTTGCTTGTTTTAAGTGCCTGGGTAAGCCACCGGAAGACATTTCTACTGCCAGGGATGTATAAAAAGTCACAAGATATCTATAGAGAGAAGGGAACACAACAAGGACAAAGATGATCAAGGGGCTGGGGGACTTATCATATGAGAGGAGGCTGAGGGAATTGAACATGTACTCACTGGAGGAGAGGAGGGACGGGGGGACATGATTGACACCTTTAAGCATATGAAAGGAATGAACAAGACGGGTACAGAGGGGCTGTTCAAAGTAAGGGAGGGGAGGGACACCAGGGGCCATGATATGAGACTGAAGGGAAGAAGATTCAGGAGGGAGATGAGGAGACACTTTTTTACAGAGAGGGTAGTAGCTGGGTGGAATGCGTTACCTGTAGAAGTGGTATCCAGTAGAACAGTGGACTGCTTCAAAAGGGGATGGGACAGGACAAGAGGGAGGGTCAATGTAGGGGAAGGGTGGAAAGGAGGGGCAGCTGCAGAATAAGGGGTGCTAGCTGTACATTCGAGCAGACTTGATAGACCTCTAAGCCTTTATCTGCTGGCAAATTTCGTATGTTTGTATGTTCGTACTTTAATGGTTACAACTGCATTAGACTATAAATGCAGACCACGATGCAAAGTTCTCATGAACTGATTCAACGTTAAACTAATTGAGTTTATATTTTTAATTCTTCTCTTTTATTGATGTTATTGTGATCCCTATTTGCAGTTGCTGCTGCTAGCATTTGTTCTGGAGGTCCCAGCCATCTCAGAAAAGATATAGATTGGGTGAAGGCAGTACAGAGAAGGGCAACCAAAATGGTGCATGGCCTGCACCAGAAGCACTATGGGGAAAGACTTAGGAAGTTAAATATGTACTCTCTACAGGAAAGGAGGGAAAGGGGAGACATGATAGAAGCATTCAAATACAGTGGCGTCCCCCAAGATGAAACCCAATTCTGCAGTATTTTGCAGCATTTCAATGGCAATTAGTCTCTTTTGTCATTCAGGAAAATGTGACACTGCCAGGACGAAGTGAATGCCACAATTTCCTGCATGACAAAAGGGACTAATCGCCATTGAAATTACATTGCTTTATTCAGTAGGTCTGCTGCATCATACTGCAGAGTGCTTTAAAAGTGTATTTGATCCGGGGGGGGTGCCACTGTACTTCAAAGGTATCAGTAAGGTACAGAAAGGTTCAATTCTGCTGAGAATGAGATGTTCAAGGACAAGGGTCAGTGTCAGTGTCAGTGTCAGTGTCAGTGGCTCAGTAGGTAGCACACTTGCCTCTGAGGCCGGGAGATCAGAGGGCTGTGGGTTCAGTTCCCACATCTGGCACTTGGGTTAATATCCCAGTACTGACACTGCAGTGCAGCATGAGAGGGGTGCTGCACTTCTGAGGTGCCGTCCTTCGGATGAGATGTTAAACCGAGGTCCCATCTGCCTGGATTGGTGGTAGTTCAGATGGATGTTAAAGATCCCATGGCACTTATCGAAAAGAGTAGGGGAATTTCCCCGGTGTCCTGGCCAAATTTCCCTCATTCACTAAAAAAATACCACCAACAGCTTAATCTGGTTCAAGGTCAGTTGGCATTCATCCGTATCCCCCTTCCCTGGGTCGTGCCTGAAAATAGGCAGGATTTGTCTAGTGCACTTACCCGGTCAACAAAAGCTAAATAAAATAAATAAATAAATAAAGGATGCATGATATGTAGCTGGAAGGGGGAGACTTAGAGGGGATATGAGGAAATACTTCTTTAGAGAGAGGGCAGTGAATACCTGGAACAGCCTGCCAGCAGAACTAATAGGTGCCTAAATGGTAACAGGCTTCAAACATGCATGGGATATGCATAAGGGGACCTTGGTAACAGGGCTGGTGCATGGGGGGTTAAGGCTGGAGATCAGTTATGGTCCATGCCAGCACAGTAAGTAGGGACCTTAGGGCAAACTAGATGGGCCAGGAGGTCCTTTTCTGCCAACAGCTTCTATGTTCAATATTAAACTACTTAACTTTATATTCTTTATGCTTCTCTTTTCTTGACGTTACTATGATCCCTAATTATTTGCTGTTACAAACATTTGTTCTGGAGGTCCCAGCCATGTCAGAAAAGATATAGATTGGGTGAAGGCAGTACAGAGAAGGGCAACCACAATGGTGCATGGTCTGCACCAGAAGCACTATGGGGAAAGATTTAGGGAGTTAAATATGTACCCTCTGAAGGAAAGGCGGGAAAGGGGAAACATGACTGAAGCATTCAAATACTTCAAAGGTATGAGTAAGATACAGGAAGGCTCAATTCTGTTGAGAAAGAGATGTTCAAGGACAAGGGGCATAATAAGTAGCTCGAAGAGGGGGAGACTTGAAGGGGATGTGAGGAAATACTTCTTTACAGAGAGGGCAGTGGACACCTGGAACAGCATGTCAGCAGAGGTAATGGGTACTGAAACGATAACAGGTTTTAAACATGCATGGGATACACATAAGGGGACCTTGGTAACAGGGCTGTCGTGGGGGGGGGTTAAGGCTGGAGATCAGTTATGGTCCATGGCAGCACAGTAGGTAGGGACCTTAGGGCAGACTAGGTGGGCCAGGAGGTCCTTTTCTGCCAACAGCTTCTATGTTTCTATATTAGTAAATAGCTGGTACATGAGCATTACACATTCATGTTGACATCAATTTTAAGATGTTAACTATAAAACCTATGGTACCAGTAACACAATGCCATTAACAAGTACTGCTCAAATATTCAAAATCCATGGAATCAACCTATTGTCAATTTAAATCCAAAATAAGCAGTCAGGACCATAAAGAAAAAGAGAAAAAGGAAACAAACACAGAAGAAAAGTGTACATGAAATAAGCCAAAGGGGGGATAATAGTGATACAGCAAGTGAGCAGCACTGAAATGCATTTTCATTATACTTGAGAAAGGATGATAGCTGAAGTAAAATATAGGTCCTAAATATAGAAAACAGTTGAAAAAGATAAAAAGGAAGGGAAAGGGTCCTAGAGGCAGTAGAAAAGAACAAAACAACCAAAAAATCAAAGAAAATGACTGGCATAAAATTTAAAACAACAAAACAGTAAATAATATTTTGCAGATTATAAAGGGCAACATATTATCATTTGCAATAGTTTACATTTAAAGGATCAAGGAATATAACAACAAATGATGACAAGCAAGATGGCAAAATGAGGATGTGAAGAAAGTTACTCAACAACAACAAAAAAAAGCTTAACATGCAATGAAATATCTGAAAACAAAAGCCATGACATAACCACATGGTCAGAATATTATACATTTAAAAAAAAATATAAAAGCAAAAGTAACCATTTCAAAAAGAAAATGGAACTCAGACTTGCAACATATGCAGACAAAAGCAACAGCAAGCAATTCTGCAGTTATATGAATAGCCTAAACAAAACAAACAAACAAACAAACAAACAAATATATATATATATATATATATATATATATATATATATATATATATATATATATATATATATATATGTAATATTAATATTAGAGGGGAAACAGTAAAAAAATCCAGTGGAGATAACAAACCAATGTAATGAATATTTGTGTTCCTTATTCAACCCCAATCACAACTCAGTCCCCTGAACCTGTACATTACCAGGATTGCCAACAGAATTAATATAAATACATACAACATACTGCAAAAAATGCAGAATAAAAAAAATCAGAGTGCAAAGTTTCCACTAAAATGCTGAAATTAAATATTGGGATAATCCATAACCAGGCACCCCCTCAAACTATTTTTTTTTAATTAATAAATACAGGTTCCAGATAAAATTACAGAATCACTACTTAAAGATATAAGTTAGCCACATGTCTAACAGTGATTTCAATGACAGAGAGCAGCAGGGATTCACAAAGGGACAATCATGTACCACAAATGTAATCTGTCTCTATGAAAATGTGACCCAGTTCTTGGATAACAATACCTCATAGACATAATTTCTGTTATACCTTTGCAAAACATCTGGCACTGTACTACATTTGGCAGTCATTGAAAACAATTTCTTCCCTAGCTATTCATCCCTGTATTATAAACAGCAGAACCCAAACCAGCCAAACCATATGAAGATTCATCACTGTAAGCCTTGTGTATTATGCAGACTGTGATACATAACATTTGTAGGGTAAGTTAGTGCATCTGAACCTATTTGCTGCATATGCATCTCAATTGCTATGGTGTCCTGACCATGTTCACCCTTCCTCAAGCCAAGCTAGCTACAGTATGTCTTACAACTCCTGGTAGGTGACATCACTTTAGCTTCTGTATTACTGCGGAAAGCTGCTATTTTCAACAAGAAGTTACAATTTTAAAAAGACAGTGATGTAGAATGAGAAACAGCTTGTGCAGGTGAATCATCATGCTAGCCTAGATATTTCCATGTTGCATTCAGTTAGCCTAACCAGTGGGAGCAGAGGGGGAGAGGGATACAGATCTAAAATAGAATCATTTAACCCATTTGTGATTTAAAGTTACATTATGGAAATGCGGCCTCCAGAACTGGACACCATATTCCAAATGAGACTACACCAGTGACCTGCACAGTGACATCACCACCTCCTTCCTTCTGCTAGTGATACCTCTCCCTAGGCACCCCAGCATCCCACTGGTTCTTCCCACAGCCTTGGTACATTGTTTAGCTGCCTTTAGGTCATCCAGTATGATTACCCCTAAATCCCTTTCCTGTTTGGTGACCATCAGTTCCCCCCCCACCCATAATCCTCCCCGGATTCCTGCAACCTAAATGCATGATTTTTACACTTTTTGCATTAAATCTCAGCTGCCACACTTCAGACCATTTCTCCAGTTTACCTAGGTCCTTCCTCATTTTTTCCGCCCTTCCCAGAGTGTCCACACTGTTGCAGATCTTAGTGTCATTCACAAAGAGGCACACTTTCCTCTCCAGCCCCTCCGCAATTTCACTTATGAAGACATTAAATAGGACTGGGCCCAGGACTGATCCCTGTGGCATCCTGCTGGTCACCCTCCTTTCCATAGATTGAGCACCATTTACCATGACTCTCTAGCTTCTATCATTCAACCAGTTCCTAACCCAGTTTACCGCCTTGTGACCCACTCCCAGGCTGCCCATCTTCTTCTTCATAAGACATATGTGGAATGGTCATTAGCCTTACTAAATGCAATTCATGTTTATGTTTAAGCCCATGAAACACCATTATCTAGTTAATGCATCTGCAGCCGTAGTGGCTCTGCCAGAGTTTGTTAATATGAGGGACAAAAGCAGACAGTGTTCCTTTAAAGTCTGTGACTCCTAAAGTGTGGGATGGGGGGTGGGGGTGGTATATCATAAGCATTGCTTCTCAAGTTACATCAGGAAGTTAACTTTCACCTATGTGTCACTGCAAAACTGGAGCTTTCTATCTGAACTGAGCTGCCTGGTACTGAAGTAAGTGTGTGTGTGTGTGTGTGTGTGTGTGTGTGTGTGTGTGTGAAAATGAAGCTACCACTCGCGGGCTGCAGAGTGGTCTTGTTATTTTGTACCAGTGTTTGGGAGGCTGCCTTTTTTTTTTTTTTGCCTTTACAACCTGTGAAAAATGGTGCCTGTTTTGTATTCTATGTTGTGTTAAGAGTAAAACAAAATGTGTTATTTTTGGGGTGGCTTATCATAGAATAGTACAGTTATGTAAGAACTTACCGTAACAGTAGATCTTCAAGAGGAGATCTTGCAGCAGGCTATTACAATTAGGACTATGATACAGGCATTAGGACCCATCGGAAAACCTTTAGCTAGCAGTCTCCAATGGGGCCCACCTCTGTCGGCTCTGCCCCAACGTCACCCAATGGTATATCAGGGGCAGTCCCAGACCCACCTCAGTTCACCCACCGGAGACCCATGAATAAGGCCCAGCAGGCGGACCAGGCAGAAGCATGCCATAAAAATGATGCAACAACAGCTCACCAGGGTGAAGGAGGGAGGGAAAGCAATGTCTGCTGCAAGAACTCCTCTTGAAGATCTACTGTTCCGGTAAGTTCTTACGTAACTGTACGATCTTACTTCAAGTGGGAGCTCTTGTAGCAGGTTATTACAATTAGGACTGAACCCCAAGCAGTCCCGCAAAAAAGAACAGGAACTGGGAAGCGGCTGTAAGCACCAGTGCTAACAACAGGGCACTTTTAAGAAAGGAGGCCCTGAAGAACTGCTAGGCCAAAGCCTGCCCTTCATCTAGAAGCAGTGTCCAGACTGTAGTGCTTAATGAAAGTATGCACTGAGCTCCAGGTAACTGTTGCACGGATGTCTCCAATGGAGACATTTCACAAGGATGCGAATGAAGTAACCACTTCCCTAGTAGAATGACCCCTAAACGAACCCGGTAGGGCTTTGTTATACTTATTGTAATAGTAACAATGTAATTGGCCAGCCATTTTGAAAGGGTTTGTTTTGACACTGAAGTGCCTTGACATCGCAGCACAAAGGCCACGAACAACTGCTCCGTCCTACAGTGTGAAACAGTGCATTTTAGATAGTACCTCAGCGTCCTGTGGATGTCCAGAGTATGCAGGAGCGCTTCCCCTCTATTTGAGTGATCCGGAATATACCATGAGGTTGACATCCTGATTCAATGTCATTTCAGACACTACTTTGGGTAAAAACTAAGGATTGGTTCTTAAGGACACACTGTCCCTATGAAAAATTAAATACAGCTCCTTACACATCAGGGCCTGAAGCTCGGAAACTCTCTGAGCAGAAGTAACTGCAAATAAAAAATAATACTTTCCAAGAAAGAAAGCAAAGCTCGCAATCCACGGCAGGCTCAAAAAGGGGACGGGTAAGCTTCTCCAGTGTAAACATGCCAGGAGTGGACTGGAGTACCCCAACAACCAGGAACAGAAGGGATCAGGTACTGCTGGATGCCTTCCAGGACAGCTTCCTGCTGCAAATGTTCAGTGAACCAACCAGGTTAGGGAATACCCTTGACCTTGTGCTGGCAAATGGTGACTTTGGGAGAGAACTTACGGTGGAAGAACCACTGTCAGGGAGTGACCACCACTCAGTATGTCTCACATTGGATATGGGCAAGGAAGGAGTGGAATCTGTCACAAGAGTGTTGGACTTCAGGAGGGCCGACTTTGTGAGGATGGGGGAACTAGTAAAAGGGTATCTGGCCAGAATTCAACTAAGTATGGGCACTAACCAGAGGTGGGAACTCATAAAGCAGGGGATAGTGAAGGCAACCAAAACCTGCTGCAAGGCCCAGAGCAAGAAGGCTAGGGATAAGAAACCGAGCTGGTTGAGCAAGGAGGTCATGGAAAAGGTAAGGAGGAAAAGATCTGCCTTTAGGAGGTACAAGAAAACAGGGAGGGGGGAGGACAGGGAGGAGTACTTGATGGAATCGAAGGAGGTGACACAGGCAGTAAGGGGAGCGAAGGCATCAACGGAGCTCAGGCTGGCACAAGGCATTAAGAAGGGGGAGAAGGACTTCTTTAGGTACATCAGGGAGAAAAGGAGCTGCAAGGACCACATAGTAAGGATTAGGAAGGAGGGGAGTTGGGTGGAAGCAGGGTACGATAAGGCAGAGACACTAAATGATTACTTCTGCTCTGTATTTACTAAGGAGAAGAGGGGGGTGATACCCAAGGGGGGAGGAATGGTAGAAACAGGGGGGAGGGGTGACAGATGGGGAAATCATGGAGGGCAGAGTTCGGGAGGGTTTGAAGGCACTGAGGGTGGACAAGGCACCAGGCCCAGATGGCATCCACCCCAGGGTACTGAAGGAGCTGGCAGAGGTCCTTGGGGGACCTTTGGCAGACCTATTTAATGCCTCACTACACTCAGGGTGTGTACCTTAGGACTGGAGGATGGCTCATGTGGTGCCCCTCCATAAGAGTAGCCCCAAGGATGAACCAGGCAACTACAGACCAGTGAGCCTCACATCCATCGTGGGTAAGCTAATGGAGACTATCCTGAAGGAGAGGCTGGTGGCCCTCCTAGAGGCCAAAGGACTACAGGACAGCATACAGCCTGGCTTCATATGTGGCAGATCCTGCCAAACCAACCTGGTGGAGTTCTATGACTGAGCAACTAGGCAACTGGACAGGGGCCATGCAGTGGATGTCCTGTATCTGGACTTCAGTAAGGCATTCGACTCGGTGCCGCATGGGAGACTGGGAAGTAAGTTAGAAGGCACAGGGGTGGGTGCAAAGCTGATGAGATGGGTAGAGAACTGGCTTCAAGGAAGGCAATAGAGGGTGGTGGTGGGTGGGGAGCTCACACCCAAGGGTAGTGACAAGCGGTGTTCCACAGGGCTTGGTGTTGGGACCAGTGTTGTTTGGGATATTTATTGCAGACATATCATTGGACATCAAGAGCAAGATCAGTCTGTTTGCTGATGATACCAAGATGGGAGTGGTGGTAGATGACCCAGTGGGATGGCAGGGGTTGTGGGATGATCTGGCAAAGCTTGAAACCTGGTCAAACACCTGGCAACTGGGGTTTAATGCCAAAAAGTGCAAGGTGCTGCATTTTGGGATGAAGAACCCAAGGAGGAGTTACCAGCTGGGGGGAGTGCAGCTAGCCCAGATGGAGGAGGAGAAGGATCTGGGGGTGCTCATTACAGGGTCAATGAACAACTCGACACAATGTAGGAAGGCAGCTGCAAAGGCCAACAAAATGCTGGGTTGCATTGTAAAGGGTATATCCTCGAGGAGGGAGGAGGTGATTCTGCCACTGTACAGGTCATTAGTTAGACCGCACCTGGAGTACTGCATGCAGTACTGGTGCTCGTATCTGAAGAGGGACATTAAGTTACTGGAGGTGGTGCAGCACAGGGTGACAAAGATGATTAAGGGGCTAGGGGACTTATCATATGAGAGGAGGTTGAGGGAGTTGAACATGTACTCGCTGGAGGAGAGGAGGGACAGGGGGAACATGATAAAAACCTTTAAATACATGAAAGGAATAAACAAGATGGGTATAGAGGGGCTGTTCAAAGTAAGGGAGAGGAGGGACACCAGGGGCCATGATATGAGACTGGAGGGAAGAAGTTTTAGGAGAGAGATGAGGAGACACTTTTTTACAAAGAGGGTGGTAGCTGGGTGGCATACGTTTCCTGCAGAAGTGGTATTCAGTAGAACAGTGGACTGCTTCAAAAGGGGATGGGACAGGACAAGGGGGAGGGTCAATGGAGGGGAAAGGTGGAAGGGAGGGGCAGTTGCAGAATAAGGGGGCTAGCTGCACTTTCGAGCAGACTTAATAGACCTCTAGGCCTTTATCTGCTGGAAAATTTCGTATGTTCGTAGGAGATTCCAGGAGGGTACTGGATCTCGGATGGGAAGCTTAATATGTAAAATGCCCTTCAAAAAAATATGGGACACGTCCAGTTGGGCCAGTGATTTTCCCTCCATTGGTACGCGGTATGCAGAGATTGCTGACAATTGTACCTTTATGGAGGAGTAGCTCAAGCTTTGATTCAATAAGGATAGGATATACTCTAATATTGAGTTCAATGGGCAGGTAAGAGGGTCCAAGTGACGGAGTGAAGCCCATAGACTGAATTGTTTCCACTTCATGGCATACATGGATCCAGTTCAGGGCTTTCTCACTGTCATAAGAACATCTGCCACCTCCTAGGAGACCCCAAACCTCAATTTGACTAAGTCTGCAGGAGCCAGGCATGAAGAAGCAGGTACTCGAGGTCCGGTGGACCAATGTCCCCTGATCCTGGGACAGCAAGTGCGAGCTCAGCGGCAGCTGAATTGGAGGCTCCACTGCTAGTTGCTGAAGTAGTGGGAACCAAATCTGCCGAGGCTAGAACAGGGCGATGAGAATCATCTCTGCTCCTTCGACCTGAAGCTTTAGAAGAACCCTCTGAATAATGAGGAAGGGAGGGAAGGCGTACAGAAACCTCCCTGTCCAACAGAGGGACAATGCATCTGGCCAGAAAACACCAGGCCTGGGCTCTCGCGAGCAGAAATGGGGCAGTTTGGCATTGAGTGGAGATGCAAAGAGGTCCAACTCTGGATGGCCCCACCTGTCGAACAGCTGGTCTACCACTGACTGGAAGAGCTCCCACTCATGAGCCTTGGACCAAGACTGGCTTAGGCTGTCTGCCAAGATGTTTTGGACACCTGGAACATGAACAGCAGTGAGATCTAGGCGGTGTTCCAGTGCCCAATACCAGACCCTCATCGCCTCCCGGCATGGGGTTAGAAATGTGTGCCCCCTTGCTTGTTGACATAAAACACTACTGATGTGTTGTCCATCTGGATGAGAAGAGGGCCTGGTGGAAGGTCCGTCTGAAACTCCCGCAAGGCATTCAGGACTGCTCGCATCTCGAGAATGCTGATATGGAGCTGTTGCTCATCTGGAGACCATGTCCCCTTGGTTTGTCTGTCTCCCAGATGAGCACCCCAGCCGAGACAAGAGGCATCTGTTGTTAGGATCCATCTCAGGGCTCCTGCCAAAAAAGGACCCCTCATTCCTGGTTAGAGGGGTCCAGCCACCAAGAGAGAGTCCTCCTTACCGGGTTGGAGATCCTGATCATTTGGTCTAGATCGTCCGACCTCTGGTTCCATTGCACCCTAAGCATCCATTGGGGGACTCAAATGTGGAGACAGGCCAAAGGGACTGTGGGAAAGGCTGCCGCCATGTGCCCCAGAAGTTTGAGGAAGGTTCTGGCTGAGACCTGTGGAGCCATGGCTACCATTCAGGCTATGACTCTTAGATAATCCCCCCTGTCCTGTGGGAGGAAGACCATGCCCTGAACTGTGTCAAGGACTGTTCCGATAAATAGGAGTCACTGGCTGGGCTCTGGGAAAGACTTCAGAAGGTTCAGGATGACTCCAGCTCTTGGAAGAGAATAAAGGTGTCTTCGAGAATGCGAAGTAGCTGAGTCCTGGAAGGCGCTGCCAGGAGCCAGTCATCTAGGTAGGGGAAGACATAATGGCCCTGGCATCTGAGAGCCGCAACCACCACTACTAGGCACTTGGTGAAGAATCAAGGAGTGGAGGAGAGGCCGAACAGTAAGGCTTGGAACTGATAATGCCTTCCCTGGAAGCAGAACCTCAGGAACATCCGATGGGGAAGGAAGACCCCTATGTGTATATAAGTGTCCTGCATATCCAGGGAGCAGAGCCAGCCCCTTGGTGCAAGAGGGGAATGAGGCCTGGCAGAGTGACCATCCTGAACTGT
Source organism: Neoceratodus forsteri (assembly GCA_016271365.2). Lineage (NCBI taxonomy): Eukaryota > Metazoa > Chordata > Ceratodontiformes > Ceratodontidae > Neoceratodus > Neoceratodus forsteri. The sequence goes on from CM057451.1 coordinate 473,905,755, forward strand.
TTGTATTCTATGAACAGATTCGGGGAACTGAGGTCCAGGATGGGCCAAAGGTTCCCAGTCTTTTCTGGAACCAGGAAAAAATGGGAAAAATAGCCTCTTCCCTGTTGTCCCTGTGGGACTGGATCTCTCGTCTGTTTCAGCAAAAGGGCCTGGATCTCTCCTTCTATCAGAGGAACATGGGAAGGAAGATAACAGGAGGACCCTGGTGGATTTTCTGGTGGAATCTGGGTGAACTCAAGAGTATGCCCTCTCCTTATCAGGTCTAAAAGCCAGAGGTCTGTTTTGATGCTGCTCCATCTTCTCGATAGAGAGAGAAGCAACCCCCCCACTGCCTCCCCCATCACCTCCGCTGGAGGAGGGGGGGGTCGGTAGAGAATCATTAGGTAGCTCCAGGAATGAGCAGAGAGAGCTGGGAGGACTTGGAGCCTCTAGAGGTGAGCTCCCAGAAGCTTGGTTTGTAGCCTTTCCCTTTCTTTTAAAGCCACCTCTCTGTGGGAATTGGCCGTGGGGATTTTGCCCTGAGGGCTTAAGAAATGGCCATTTGTGGAAAGGTTTCTGATCCGCCTTGTACAGCTTTCGGATGGACCAGATGGACTTCCCGGAATCTTGGAGGTGAGAGATGAGTTTCTCTGTCTCCTCCCAAAAAAGGACAGAACCTTGGAATGGAAGGTCCAGGATTCTGGACTGCAGATCCTGGGAGAACACTTAAACTCTAAGCCAGGCGTGTCGCCAAAGGCAAACGCCGGAAGCCACTGCCCTCGATGCTGTATCTGCAGTGTTGTACGAGGCTCTCAAAACATAAGTGCCTACGTCTGACCCCAACTTCAATAGCTCCAGAAGTTCAGTCTTTTGTGCCAACTCTGGTAAGGCTTGAGTCACTTCTAGGCCTTTCTCCCACATAGCGTCCTGGTTCTGGACCATATGCATGAGGAAGTTGAGAGAACGGATGGAGCAGGTGGAAGCAGAATAAACCTTCTTGCCCACCTGATCCAAGAATCTGGACTCAACATCGGGAGGTTGGGAGCCGAGGTGTTTAGGCTTTTTAGATGTGTCATGGGCAGCCGTAATCACCACAGTTTCCACCTGAGGGTGTTCCGCCAGGAAAGGCTTCTCCGTTGGGGCTTGGTACAGCCTATCCGATTTCTTGAGAACTGCCAGGGTGATAGAGGGATGCTTCTAAGTAATCCTAGTAAGGTCCTGGAAGGTATCCACATGAGGAGGAACTACCAAAGGCTTTCCCTCCTTCCTGGCTCAGGTATTTTGCCAACCTCTGGTGCTCCAGATCCAAGTCCTGCATCTCCCATCCACTGGAGGACTGGATGTGCCTCATGATGTCCATGAATGTGGGATCATCAGGAGGACATCTTGGAGTGTCCTTCTCATTGGGGGACACTGGCCTTTCCCGTGAGAGGGAGCAGTCATACCCAGAGGAACTGGCATGTGAACCGTGGCCTTCAGAGTAGTAGTAGGCTGATCTGGAATGGGTGGGAGATCTCCTCCTTTCATATGAATGTCACCTGCTGGTGGACCAATGTTGGCTATGGGACCAACGATGGCTGAGGGACTGGCGACAGCAGGTCGAGTGCCAAGGACGGCTTTCAGACCAACGTCAGCTATATGACCATCTTATGTTGGGGAGCAATGGTGACTGCTAGACCTGGAGCGGTCGGTGCCGACGTTCCCTATGCTTAGTCCAGCCACGGGTCTCAGCCGGAGTGTGTGACCGTGACTTTGGCTTTGACTTGGAAGGAGAGCTTTTAGGTGGGGGAGAAGAGGGTTTTTTGACCCGGCCTTTGTCTTTATTTTCCTCCTGATCTGGAGTTGGGTCCGACTGCGGTGGGAGCACATCCTTTTTAACCTGACCCCACCAAAACTGAAAAAGCTCAGTGAGCTCCTCTCTGTTAAACTAAACTGTGGCAGAACCTGCCAGAAGGCTGGGTTTATCTGGTGTGTCAGGAGGTATAGGTGAGGACAGGAGGTCAGGTAGGTCCCTGGAAGAGGAATCATAATCCTGGTTCTCAGGGGTGGAAAATTTCTGGACCGGCGAACGATCGGTTACCAGCAGCACCTTAACAGATGTCTGTTCCATGTCCTGCACCGTTGATGGTTTGGAGCTGTCCAGCTTGGAAACCATCATTGGCTTTGGCTTGGACAGCTGTGCCACAGAGGGGTGGTGAGCCGATGCCAGCTTTGAACCTGGCTCACGCGCCTTGTGAACAGAGGTCTTGCCCAGAGCCCCGGGAACTACCAAAGTTGGGATTTTCTTCTGCGGGGCCGAAGCTGCCACTGAAGAAGAACCAGAGGTCCTGACTCCCGAGGTGGGAGGTGGCCACAAGGGCATGGCCTTCACCTTCGGGTTAGGGGGCACTGGTGCTGAGACTGGGCCCTGGCTACCGCTACCTGATGCCGGTGGCTTGGTGGGAATGGTAGTATCACACTGTCCTGTAGAGTGCTGCGAGTGGCAGGAATGATCTGAACTGCCCGACCCAGAGGAGGACTTCTTATGGGGTGACCAAGAGCATAAATGCCCCTGTGACTGGCTCCAGTCCTTTTCACGGGACTTATGCTTCTCTTTATGTTTTTACGTTTAGTGGACTGGGAAAAAGAAAAAAACTCCTCCGCTGGCGAGTGTTGCACCACAGCCACCTGTTGTTCCAGAAGATGGGTTTTAAGAGCCTTAAGGTGGCTAATTCTGGTCCTTCCTGTAAAGTCGCTACAGATTAAGCACACCTTTGTGTCATGATCTGGCCTGTGGCAAAATATGCAGGCCTTGTGGGATTCCTTCGCCGGGATCTGTTTGGTGAAGAGCCTGATGACGGCGAGGTCAACATGGAGCAGAAGATCTCGAAGAGCAAAAAAACTGACTTTTTTTAAGAGAAAGTAAGAAAAGGTGATATAACTTTGCTAGAAAACTGCAAGACTTTGTTCTAGAGGAACTGAAAAGCTGATGGAAGCAGGTCTGCAGCAGGAAAAGAACTGAGGTGGGGCTGGGAACTGCCCCCTGATATACCATTGGTTGACGTCAGAGCAGAGCTGACATCAGGGGCCGCCCCTCTGGAGACTGTTAGCTAAAGGTTTTCCAATGGGTCCTAGTGCCTGCAGCATAGTCCTAATTGTAATAGCCTGCTGCAAGAGCTCCCACTCAAGTAAGATCATAGAATCATAGAAATCCAATGGCAGAAAAGGACCCCAACGGCCCATCAAGTTTGCCCCTTTTCTCCCTACTCATCTCCTTTTCCATGGGCCCTCCCTTCCCCCCACTTACCAATCCCATATGTCTGTCTCATGCCCTCTTGAATCCCTCCACCATTTCAGCCCCCCACCTCCTCTTGTAGTTTGTTCCAGGCCTCCACCACCCTCTCCGTGAAGAATCACCCCCTCGCATTGCCTCTATATCTTCCTCCCTCCAATATTAGGCTATGTCCTCTAGTTTTAGCCCCCTCCTTCCTTTTACATAAGCTCCCCTCCTTCACCTTATTGATCCCCTTCATGTACTTAAATGTTTCAATCATGTCCCCCCTCTCTCTTCTGGCCTGCAATGGGTACAGATCCCGTTCCCTACATCTCTGCTTATATGGCTTCCCCTGCATATCGTGCACCATCTTGGTTGCCCTTCTCTGAACCCTCTCTATCTCACCTATGTCCTTGCATAGGTGCAGTCTCCAGAACTGGACCCCGTCCTCCAGGTGCGGCCTCACCATGGCTTTGTAAAAAGGCATCAGTACCTCCCTCCTTCTGCTAGTCATGCCCCTCCCAATGAATGCCAACATTCCATTTGCCTTCCTTATGCTTATTTGCTCATGGCTTTTATTTGTTATTTGACTGATCCTTCCTTTTCTTTTGTCCCTTTGAGCCTGTAATTCATTTTTATTTTCACTTTTAGTACTGTGGTTCAACGAGTGTCTCTTTTGGCAGCATATTTGAAAAAAAAACAATACTGATGGAAGTCTTTGGGCAGAATAATAAAAAACTCACATCATTTTGTGTGTATATACTAACATACTAAAATGCCAGCAGAATAGGCCTAATGGTCTTTTGAGTCTGCTCGATTTTCAGCACCCGCACTGAGGGCCAATTTTGGTGTCCCCCCTTCCCTTGGGTTATATTGTCCCCCTTCTCAAATGTTCCACCTATATTGGGCCTGGTCAGATTTACCCTTCCCCTGTACCTGTCCCATCCCCTCTTAAACCCGTCCACAGTCTCCACCTCTACCAGCTCCCTGGGCAGTGCATTCCATGGTTCCATCACCCTTTCAGTGAAATAACACCTCCTCCTCCTCTCTCCTCTGAGTCTGCCCCCTTCCAGCTTACACCCATGACCTCTTGTTGCCCCACCCCCACACTACATACATACATACATACATATTGTCACAGACTGGTTCTCCCCTAGAACTCAGTCTGTGGCTGTTACTTGTTTCACACCCCCCTCAGACGCCTATAAGGGTTACCTTGGTATGTTGCCACCACTCACTGCAGCCTCACTTGGGGGTATATCTAGGTCTGAATCCTACCACAGCCACTGCCTACACACAGTTCAATGCTCCACACCAAAGGGCATACAACCCACCCTTTCTGTTTCAGCTGTGAACATTGTGGCAACTGTAGTTACCCCTGGTTATCTGTACCTGAAATTACTCAGTCACAGAAAGCATGAAGTATATAAAAACAATATTTAATACTCCAAGATATTTACATATATTACAGGATAATACACATTAAAGACTATGTGGAATATAGTATTTCTGTAGAAACAAAAATAAAGGCTTTTGGAAAAAAAAAGAGATCCCACAGGACGAAAGTCTTATTCAAAGCTATCTAGATTCTAAGTAGAGTAAAAGAAGTCACAACACAAGAAAGCTGTTCTAGGGGTCTGTGCGGTGCTATACACAATCAGAACTAATACTCAAAACAACCTCAATGGGATATACCCCAAAACAATAAGGAAGCCATATAGCTAGTATTCTGTAATTTATTATATGAAAAAGAGAATAAAAACTCACAGAAAGTACAGTACAGTACATGATGGGTACTGAAAATCAGAACCAGCCTTACTGTTTTGCCCGTGAGGCTTCATTAAGAGGTTGAATATCTGTGCCACAAACTAGTGTTTTTATAGTTACAACAATTACAGTGTACGTGAAATAAATTATTTATCTAGAAAAACCTGATAGCAATTATTAAAAGGCAGCAAGTATTAAAAGAAGACAGAAACTTGTTAAACACAGTCACAATGTAAACTTGATTGAAAGCACACAGTCAACAGTCTTGGGGCCAGATATTCAAAGCTTAACGTGGGGTGCAAATCCATTGCACTGGACTAGCGCTGAATTTGCACCCAACTGCTATATTTAAAAGGACATTTAACACCGGTGCTAGTTGTTAGCGCCAACGCTAAATTATAATGTATGCAAGGGAGGGACTGAGGGGAGGGGCCCTGAATGCCAGCACACCGGCATATTCATAAGTATAGCTCTGTGCTACTGGCATTAGCGCAACCTGTAGCGCAATGCTGAATACCGCTCAGAAAAGGCCAGCGGTAATGTGGTGGTGGTGCCCCCTCCCAAAGCACAATTCCTGATCCCGGTATCTGCCCCATGACATCATTTCCCTGGTAGTCTAGTGGTCCCCCCACCACGTATCCCAACACCCATTTTAAATAAATATTAATTTGTTTCCCTGGTAGTCTAGGGATTCCCACACCTCCCAGCATGTATCCCGACCCCTGTTTCAAATAAAAATAAATAGTTTCCCTGGTATTCTAGTGGCCCCCACCCGGCAGTGACACCCCGCCCATCCAAACAGTGTCCCAGAACAGAGCCAGCAACCAGCTCAGCCCTCCTCTCACCACCACGGGCCAGCTGCCGACTGAGGTAGAAAGGAGCAGTACCGCCCTTCCTACCTCAGTCGGTGGCTAGCCGTGGTGGTAAGAGGAGGGCTGAGCTGGTCACTGGCTCTGATCTGGGACACTATTTGATGGGCGGGTGTCACTGCTGGGTGGGGGGCTACTAGACTACCAGGGAAATTATTTATTTTGATTTGAAACGGGGGTCAGGATACATGCTGGGGGGTGAGGGACCACTAGACTACCAGGTAAACAAATTAATATTTATTTAAAACGGGGTCAGGATACGGTGTGGGTGTGGTGGGACCCACTGACTTCAGATAAATTAATTAATTTTTGTTTAAAATGGGAGTTGGAATACATGCCAGGGGGTGGGGGACCACTAGACTACCAGGAAAACAACTTGATATTTATTTAAAACAGCGGACGGGATATGTGCTGGGGGTGGGGGACCACTGACTACCAGGGAAACAAATTCATTTTTATTTAAAATGGGGTTGGGATACGTGCTGGGGGAGGGGACCACTGAACTACCAGGGAAACAAATTAATTTTTATTTAAAACGGGGTCGGAATATGTGCTGGAGGGGTGGGGGACCACTAGACTACCAGGAAAATAAATTATTTTTTTTTGTTGACGGGGTTGGAATACGTGCTGGGGTGGGGGGACCACTAGACTACCAGGAAACAAATTATTGTTTTATTTTAAACGGGGTCAGGATATGTGCTTGGGGGGGGGGACCACTAGACTACCAGGGTAAAGATCTAATATTTACTTGATCTGGGGGTCAGGGATTGCGCTGGAGGATGGGGGGACCACTAGATCACCAGGTATTTCTTTGATTGTCGGGGCTACCAGGGGTCAGGGACTGCGCTGGGGGGGAGACACTAGCCTACCAGGGTGCATACCTCTCAACTGTCCCTGTTCATTGAGGGACATCCCTCATTTTACCCCTTGAAACTGCCCTGTCCTTCATCTGTCCCTCATCTTGAGTGTCCAAGTATGTCCATGTCCCTCTTTTCAGTGACACAAGAGCTGAGGGGTATGCCAGGGTGTGTAACAGGCACACATGGACACAGGGACCATGATGGCAGGGAAGGAATTGCACAGCCCAGCCAGTCTGCCCTGTTCCCTATCTAATGGATATGCTGCATATCCTAGTGAATCTATGGCTTATGGCCTCCCGCCCCCACCAGTTTCACCTTATGCCTGCCCCGTGCATTGAGTCCCCCCACTGTATTTCACCCACTACTGCAGTGGGGTACCTATGTTGTTGGGGGCGGCGTCCTCCAGGGCATGTATGGCCACAGTGACCATGGGCACTGTGTCTGTGTTTAGCTATTGATCTGTGTGTGTGTATATATATCTATATATCTATATATATATATATATATATATATATATATACACACATACATATACACACACACACACACACACACACACACACACACATATATACAGGTCATGCTTGCACAGATGCATGGGTGTGCTGTATGCACTGACTGTGCCTGCCGGCACACAGTTCCTGCTGCTTCCAGCCTGTACTTCCATTCCGACCAACAGGGGATGCTGTGGGCATACCTTGGCCTGCAGCGTCCAGCCTGTACTTCCATTCTGACCAAAAGGGGGAGCTTTGTGCTTCATGCAGTAGCACCGGGCAAACTGCATGGTAATGTATGCTAAGCAGCAGTTAATGAGATGCAAATGTACCTGTTTACCCACAGATTACCTAAGTAGGCTTATTTGCATGTGAGCTTTGAATATAGATCCTGTTTTCCCCAGGCTAACTAGTTTGTCCTGGGCTAATGTGTTAGCACTGTGCCATCAGGTTAGCCCCGGTCAAACCTCACTTCAGCATAGCACAGTTCTGCAGTGTGTGGCTTACATTGTTGTTTGCAGTAGATGGCAGACATCTCTGTGCAATCACACACAATGTTCTCCACCTGCAACACTGGCTTTCTCCAGGGTCTAATGAGCTGCAGTAGCAGTGTACACTTCCCTGTTGCTATATTCAGTGCTCTTATTCCTGGGCTATTTTTGCCCTACACTCCTGGTCCTGTTTGCCCAGCTTTCTTTGCTTGCAACATTCGGCAGGATTAGCACTGGGTTATTTAATTTTCAATATAGCTTGCTTTGTGCTCCAGGCTAAGTTTGCCCATTGGGCAGTGCTAATTTAGCCCCAGGGCAAAATTTTGAATATCTGGCCATTGATGTTTAATGTTTTAAAGTTCCAACAAAGCTTTATGAATATTTAACTGGAACGGAGTATAGGAAAGTTCATCATGATGTTAAACTCATATTGCTCATCTTGTTTTGATTGTCTCCATATTCGTATTTGTATTTCGTTTGTCAAGACTTGGCCAGTGCAATTCTTTGTTCACACTATTCCATAAAAAATAAAATGGATAAATGCATTAAGGATATCCATGGCATAAAACTAGACAGAATCATACTATTGACATGGTGAAGACCATCTCAGATTTGAACCTGTCACCTTGTGCATATGAGGCCATGTATATACATCTGTACCTCCAGGGTAGAATGGCTTAAGCAAAACCAATAGTTAGATTTATCCAGACACCCAAATTTTTTTTGTCAAAAGAAAAAAATAAGTATATGTAAATATGTGACTTGTCAAATTTCATACAAAATGATATAGGATTAGATTAATAGACCAAATACTGAAATATGATAAAAGGGACCATTGATCTTTGAATAAACAGACTCATATCTCAAGCTGGGAAAAAGGTCAAACAGTCTATCTATGATACTATGACATTGATATCTATAGACTTCAAGTTCCAATTTGTTTTTATCCCCTCCAAAAATTGCACTATTTCCTATTTATTATTTAAACCTGGTGGTTTCATCACATTTAAAGTAAAAGTAGTTTTCCTTTTGATTGAGGCTCATATCCCAATTGCTTCCACTATGATGTTTTTCTATATTTTCCAATCCCACAAAATAAAAGAAATTATCATTTTTATCAGCACACATATTAATATGTCTTGCAAAGAAATGTACAGCATCATCGCTATTCCTGATTGCACTTACATGTCCAGCTATTCTATTTTTCCATGCTTTTATTCCGTCCCAAGTAAAACACTGTGCTTTCACAAAATATGACATACACAGCACCTATCGTATCACATATAATAACATTTGCAATGTTAGTTTTTTTTTTACCCAAAGATGGATTCATGATAGACTTACAGGTCATTTCATATTGGCACTTATTACAGTGGCCACAATAATGGTAGTTTACTCACCTGGTAAAGGTGATTGCACGAGCATCACCTTACAGCATCCCCTCATCCATTACCTCTGGGTTACATCCACCTCATAGGCTGCAGATGCACATGTGACCAGATTCATAATCCGATCTGCCTAGGTCCTGCTCCTTCCTCCGAGTCTCCAGTTCGATTTTTCCAAAGCTGTATTATCTGGTGTTATGCTGTGGTAATAAAGGCTATTATATGGAGACATAGACAAGAGAGAAGAGAGTATGTATACATATGTCAAATGTAATCTGTGGTGTAATAATGAGATGAGTGAGTTCATGGGTAATCATTCTTACATTTATTTCCTATTATTTACATTCTATTTCTGTTCAGGCCGTAGGGCATGCCGGCAGACTGATACTCTCCCATTAGTATCTTAGGAGTGTGTTAGCTCCACTTTCGTCCAAGTGAACCTGGGTGGGACTGGGGATGCTGTAAGGTGATGCTCATGCAATCACCTTTACCAAGTGAGTAAACTACCATTGCATATTGCATTACCATACAGCATCCCCTCATCCATTACCTCTGGGTTGTAAGAAGCAGTGTTGTTATAATACTAGTGTTGGGAGGGTTGGATGATCGTGTAGGTAACGTTTGGTGACACTGAGTAGTACCTTTCTTGCAAAATTTGCTCTGTGTATGTTTTCTACATCTAGTTTATAGTATCTGGTGAAGGTATGGACTGATGACCAAGTGGCGGCCATACAGATGTCTGGTATGGAGGCTTCATTTCTCTCTGCCCAGGATGTTGCCACAGCCCTGGTGGAGAAGGCCTTAATTGATTGTGGCTGTGCTAGGCCTTGCGATTTATATGCCTCTGCAATGGTTTGTTTTATCCAGCTGGCTAGGATTGACGTGGCCGCCGCTAGTCCCTTTCTGGGTCCACTGTAGACAATAAAGAGTTCTTCTGATTTTCTGAATTCCTTCATTCTGTCCAAGTAGGTAGTGATTGTGACACTTGGACAGCTGGTTCTGATCGCTGTATGTTTTTTGTAATATAAAAATGTGCTATGGAGTGTCTCTCATGAGACATGCTGTTTCAGCTAAAAGAGAACAGCCAGGAGATAATTACAGACTATAAGAGACTAAATTAAGGATCCCTGTTTATCTAGCTTAATTGTAGCTTGTCAGCTACTAGGATGGGAAATCATAAACTTTTATAACATTTAGAGGAAGAGAGCAGGTTATGACGCTTTAGTGCGAAGTCATAAAAGATTCTTTGATGTGTCCTGGGAAGAAGATCTACTTGAGATCAAAGAGGGGATGTTATTTAATGAAATTCATGTGAGGACATGAGTTTTACTGAGGTCACCTTTATTAATTTACCTCCTGCTGGATAGACATCCTGATTGTATAATTTTTAATAAACAGAGGAGGAGCTGGGTGACATCATGGAGAAGGCAGGGTCAAGACAGTGTTTTAATTATGCTGTAACAGACCTTTACAGACACATATGTTTGGACTCTCTTGACAACAACATCTGTCTATCAGCACTATTAGAAGAGATACATTAGATATATTATAGTCTAATTGTCTGGTGGTAGGAATTTTGCACTTTTTTTAACTCTTGTTCTTTTAAATGATTGTATGTTTTCGTGACATATGGCTCTGTATTTACATGTTACATTTTTTTATCTATCTTTAAGTTAACCTCTACTTTAGAGACTACTTGGTGTGCCTTTGAAATTCTTTTTCTTGACAAGTGAAGCATACATAGTTAAAGCTGACACTGTGCAAAACTTACTGGTTTTACCAAATTGGGAAAAGGTAAGAGTTTATTCTGAGATCTTTAATAGAGTTTTAAGGGTTCATTTTGTAGGCCTAGTTAGGTGCCTATAGGCAAAAGATATCTGGCCCCCCCCAAAGAGCAGAATTATCTGAGCCTGTACATTGGATATGCTAGCAAGAGGTTCACAGTTTGAATCCCTCCAGAACTTGAGACCAAAGTTTGATTTGGACCCACAAAACAGAAAGGAGGGTTACCCCGTTTCTGTTTCCTGTTCACAAGACTGCGCTCACAGGTTGGCACTGTGGGAGCAGAAGGCCTGACATGCTGAGTGGGTTTGTGACAGTGATCACTCTCTTCATGTGCAGTGCTTGACTTCCTCCTGATTCGGCCAAACTGAGAGTTCTACTGGCTGGTTGGTGTGGAAGGGGGAGTTGACCTTCGGTATGAATGCAGAGACAGTTCTTAGGGTAATTCCATCGTTAATGGGAAATCAGGTAGGGAGGTCTGAATGAGAGGGCTCTGATCTCTCCTACCCTTTTGACAGAACAGATAACTAGCAGAAATATTGTTTTGAGCGAGACCCATTTGAGGTCCATTGTGGCCATAGGCTCGAACGGAGGGGAGGCTAGTGCCTCGAGTACCACGTTTAGATCCCAGGGTGCCATTGTGTGTCTTTCTTTGGTGTGTATATTGGACACCGTCTTCAGAAATTTAAGAGCATCAGGGTGTGATCCTGGAGTGTATCCTTCGAGTAGTCCTCTGCCCGCCCCATGGCTGCAGCCTGGACTCTGAGGGACGAGGTCGATAGGCCTTTGTCTTCTCCTTGTTGAAGGAATAGTAGTACATGTGAGATGCTGATTGTGCATGTTTGGATGTTGTGTTTGTGGCACCAGGTTTCAAATATGTTCCAATGTCTTTTATAGGAATTGGTGGTGGAGGTGCGCCTAGAGTGTAGCATGGTTTCTACCACTGAATGGTTGTACCCTTTGTCTAGCAGTCTTTGCCTTTCAGTAACCAGGGCATGAGTTGTAGTGGTGCTAGGTTTGGGTGATTGATTGGTCCTTGCATTAGAAGGTCTGACCGTAGGGGAAGTATCCATGGTGGGCTTATTGACATGGCCACGAGGGTAGCAAACCAATGTCTTCTGTGCCATCATGAGGTGATCATGACCACTGTTGTCTCTGATTTCTGAATTTTGTTTAGTACCTGCTGGATGAGTGGAATTGGGAGAAATATGTAGGCTGTTTGGAAGGTCCAATCTTGGGTTGATGCGTCTGCTCCGTGGGCACCTGATTCTTTGTATCTGGAGTAGTATGTTGGCAACTGTGCATTCTTTGCTGTTGCCATTAGGTCTATCTCCAGTGACCCCCATTTTTTGTTTATTTGCTGAAAGGTGTGTGGGTGTAGGGACCATTCTCCCAGGGCTATATGTTGGCGGCTCAGCCAATCGACTTGAATGTTGAGTTTGCCTGCTAGGTGAACTGCTGTGATTGATGATAGGTGTTTCTGAGCCCAATTCAGTACTCATTTTGCTTCTCTTAGTAGCCTGGGGCTTCTTGTTTCACCTTGGTTGGAGATGTATGCCACTGTTGCCCTGTTGTCCAATCAGATGAGTACCCTCTTGTGCTTGATGAAGGCTCTGAAGTAGTGCAGTGCGTGGTATACTGTTCTCATTTCCAGTATGTTTATTTGCATGCCGGATTCTGCAGAGGACCATTTCCCCTGTGCCGGCATGTGATTGAGGGTCGCCCCCCCAGCCTTTGAGGTTTGCGTCTGTGTCGAGTACTACATCATGCTGGTTGTCCATGGCTGCTCCCCTGTTTATGTTGTGGTTGTTGGACCACCATTTTAGTGATGCTTTGGCTTCATGGTCCAATTGTATCATTTGGGAGAGGTCATGTTGATGCTGATGGCCCTCCCATATTGCTATGCTCTGTAGGGGACACATGTTCCATAGAGCCCATGGTACTAGGCCGATGCATGAGGCCATGGAACCTAGGGTTTGCAGCGTGGTTAGTAGAGTGGGGTTATTCTTGGCCGCTAGTGCTTGTACCTGTGATAGCACTTTGTCCGTTCTTTGTTGGGATGGTTTTGTTTTTCCTGTTGCTGTGTCTATGGTTGCCCCTAGGTGGTCTATAACCTGACTCAGTATTAAGCTGCTCTTGTCCCAGTTGATCACCCAACCATGTGTCTGTAGTATGTCTACTACCATCTGAGTATGTTGTTGAGAGATTGCTGGGGTTCTGGCTTGGATAAGCCAGTTGTCCAGCTAAGGGATGATATGAATTCCTTGTTGTCTCAGTGTGTGACTGCGAGCGTTACAGAAACCTTGGTGAAGACTCGTGGAGCTGATGCTAGTCCGAAGGGCAGCATCTCATACTGGTAGTGGTGGACGAGTATTTTGAATCTGAGGTACTTGTAATGGGCTGGGCGAATGGGGATGTGTAGGTACGCATCTTTTAAGTTGATGGAGGTAAGGTAGTCCCTGGGTTTTATGGACCATAGTGTTGTCTGGAGTGTCTCCATTTTGAATTTCTTGTAATGCACAAAGCAGTTGATGAACTTGAGATCTAACACTGGTCTCATATCCCCCATCTTCTTGGGTACCATGAAGAATATGGAGTAGATGCCTTGGTCGACTTGGTCCGGTGGCACTTCCACTGTTGCTTTGTTGCTTAGTAGGGATCTGATTATAGTTTGCATGGACCTTATTCTGTGAGAGAGGCGAGATACTGGGGATACCACCAATCTGTTTGCGATTAGCTTCTGAATGAATTCGATTGAGTATCTCTTGGAGACTACTTACAAGACCCATTTGTCTGAAGTCTCCTGATGCCATGTGTGTGTGAATTGACTTAGTCTGGTACCTATGGGAGTGTGGTGAGTGGATGGCGGGTGCCGTATGATGTGGTGGTCAATTTGAGCTATGTTTTCCTCGCTTAAAGAACGATTGGTATCTTCCTCTCTGATACTGACCTCTTGCTCTGCCTCTTGTATTGTTAAAGTACGATGGCTTGAACGAGTAAGATTTTGACTGGAAGTACTGGGAGGTTTGTCTCCTGTTGTGCCTCCCTCAAAATGGGTGGTTTCTGTCTCAGAATGTCGGAAGGTAGGTGCTCGAGGATGGTCTGTCCTTATCGAGTGTTTTGCTGTCTCCTTTTTGCTTTACATACTTTTCTAGTCCTTCTCCAAAGACTAGGTTCCCCTTGAAAGGTAGCTTGCTGAGCATAGCCTTAGATTCGGAGTTCACATTCCAAATCTTGAGCCATATGTGACGTCTTGTTTTGTTTGTTAGGGCTGCCAGTCTGGCTGACATCTTTAGAGCATCAATGGATGCATCGGCAGCATACTTAGCTACCTGTATGGCATATTCAGCTAGATCAGCTTGCTTCAAGCTGGGTTCTAATGAGGATGCTAGTTCTTCTAACCATGTGACCAGGGCCCTTGAGGCATATGTCGCAGCAGTATTGGCCCTGCAGGACATGTCTGTCATCTCATAGGATCTCTTGAGGAGCTCCTCCATATTTTTGTCTGTTGGGTCCCGAAGTAGGGTGGTTGTTTCAGATGGAAGTACTGTTTTCTTGCAGAGTCCTGTAATCTGGTGGTTGATTGTGGGGGGAGTGCACCATATCTTGTTGATGTCATCCTGTACCAGGTAGAACCTGTCGAAGGTGCATTTCTCCGAAATTCTGGATGGGTCGGTGGATTGCCACTCTTTCTCTATGACATCGGTTAGAGCTTCACAGACTGGGAAGGTTTCATCCTTCTTTTGCTTGGCTGTGATGAGGGGGTTAAGCTTGCATTGTTGGGGGGCATCTGGGACTTCGAACCCCATTGTCTCCTTTATTGCTTTTATAAGTTCTGGCAGTGCTTCGACCAGGGTGAGTTTTTTGTGAGAATGAGGTCCTCTTCAGCTTCATCCTGGTCCTCATTCCCGGATTCGCAGTTAATTGGTTTGTCTGGTTCCGGTCCTGCTGGGGTGACTGGCCCCGTGGGTCTGTTTTTGTCATTGTTTTTGTTACTGTGGGTGTCAGGTTGAGGTTTGTTCCCTTTACTATTTTGTGATAGGTCTTCCATCCTCTCCAGTATCTTTAGCATCCCTGCTTGCTGTGTCCTAAAGAAATCCTCTGCTGTGGATGGTAGCTCATTGGGTGAGGGCTCATGAGGGTCAAACCCCTGCTCCATGTCATAGTCACTTGGAGCTCTGGTGTCAGGGGTGCAAGTGGGGCATAATGGCCCTGTCTGATTGGTCGGCAGGGTGATGTGGCAGCTGCTGCATTTCTTTGTCTTACCCATCCTGTGAGATCTGTGAAGACAGGAAGGGGGGAACAAAAGAGAGGTATGTAGCAGTGGTGAGGTAGCAGGAATTTTTATGACTATGTCAGCATATGTAATAATAATACATATATTTTAATCCCCCCCCCGTGGGTATTGAACTCTGCTTCTAGAGGTGGTGTTGATAGGACAGCCACTTAATGTATTGTGGCTGTCCCTTGTGCTCAATGCAGTAAGATCTTGCCACATTATTAACTGCTTGTTATTTATTTCCTTATTTGCCATAGGGGATTCTGTCTCACTGCTTGATTCCTGCTGTGTACTAGTTCCTAGGTAACTGGTCACAGTGGGTTCTCATTTGTGGATGCAATATGACTTTAATCCTTGTGCTCGGGATTTTTCGGTAATGCGCATGCGCTGGCATTAGGGTATTGCACATGCAAGAGGTCGGTGAGAGTAGTGGGGCTCTGTCCACCACTAGAAGATGGCGGTGGATCCGTAGTGGTAAGGTGTTACGCTGAGTCCTCTCTTTGTGGATCAAGGAGTATGCCGACTCGCTGTGGGAGCCTGAATATGGACTCACTAAGGAAAGCTAGACCTCTGTAACGAGTGGAGAGGGTAAGCGTTTGAGTGATGCATCCTATGGCCATTTTTGTGTCTTGTAGTAGGTAGTGCTTAGGAAGGCAAGGAGGTATGCTGTGCCTTACACTTTGGCTGAGCCCGTTTGCAAGGGGGACCAACCGGCATGAAGGGGCACCGGAGCCGTTCGCAAGGGGCTCTCAGACCAGGGGGTAACAGCATTGGATAGGCCGAGGCAGCGTGAACAACATAGGTACTCGGTGTACTGAACCAGCAGTGTTAGAAGTGCCTGTTTCCTTTCATACTTGCTTATCATGGCATCTGCAGGCAAGTCATGCAGCATGAATAATTAGGTGCAGCAGTAGTATTCATTTTAGTAGGGAGGAATCATTCCTTACTCATTGTAGGTGTTATATTGTTAACTCCGCTTGCTCAGATCATATGCCTAATTTATGAAGGTCCAATCCTGAGTGATTGCCCTTATGTTCTATTGTAAAGACATCATACAGTTAACTGTGTATAATACTAGTGCTGTCTGAAGTTAGGTATAGCAGAGTAGCTATCTAGGCCTGCATACAGTGGTATACTGTAATGAATTGGTTTTGCTACTTGATTGGCTGGTGGCTGTTTCAGTAATTGGAGGTAGTTGGCTGTTTCTATAGTATTCTAAACTTTCTTTTCTGCATTGCAGAGTAGTTGCAACATATTACCTTGCTACTTGTTAAATACAGATTGCTTTACTTGCAGACAAGAATTATATATATATATATATATATATATATATATATAAAGTAGGTGAAAACACCCTTACCTTGATCATAAATGTTTGGAGCTAGGCAATATGCTTGCAACCTCTGCGATGCACATGGATGAACTGGAGACTTGGGGGAAGGAGCAGGACCTAGGCAGATCAGATTACGAATCTGGTCACATGCACATCTGCAACCTATGAGGTCGATGTAATCCAGAGGTAATGGATGAGGGATGCTGTAAGGTGATGCAATTTGCAATGGCATCCACATGGTGGGCAACCTAACCAAGTAATGCATGGTTCCTGTCTAAAAAAAACTCTGTATAACTGAATCGCCTATATTCTTATCTCTATGATACACAAGCTTTGGACCTTGACTAGCTATTTTTTCTAAAGTAGAATCTGATCCCAAAACATTCCCCAGTGCTTCTCAACAACCTTCCTTTTTTTCCAGTAGGTCAGTGCATAGGTGGTAATGAAGCTGATGTTATTCTGGTCATTTGTTATAGTTCAGTTATGTATTAGTGGTTGTCTGTCTTGTTCTGATGCAAAATTTCTACCCCATCAATATCTTTTACTGAATACCCTCTCTTCATTAATCAATCTGCAAGTTCTTCAGTCCTTTTTTTGGAACATATTATCAGTGCTGCAGTTTCATCTCAACCACAAAAACAGCCCTTTTGGCAGATTTCTGACCACATGTTGTGGATGACAACTCTCAGCTTGCAAAATTGTATTGCAGTCACTAGCCTTCTTAAACAGATCTGTAACTAAAATTCCTGTATTTTATTCATTTATTTAATTTTTGTTTACCGGGTGGGTGCACTAGACATAAAAATGGCTATTTTTAGGCACAACCCAGGAGGTTACAAAGTAGACAAATACAAAACAAGATAATGAGGCAAGGAGGAACAATTTCAGTGAAACAGCAGTGAAAATTCCATAGTGAGAGCGCATAGTAAAGTAATGTAAAGCACAAAATATCAAATGGAATGCATAAAGTGGGTAGGTACAAAGAAGACAATTGCAGAAATTAACATAGCCATAAATAAGTGCAAGCACAAAGTGATTAATGAGGATACACGAGGGAGTAAAGGTTCAATAAAAGGGAAAACTTTGTCAGGGGACAGGGCAGAGTAGGAACATGGCAAACCAGAAAAATGAAAGAATACAGGGTAAGTGCAACCAACAAAAATGAACCTAAGATGGAAGGAAGGGAAGTATTTCACAGATTTGTTAGGGCAGACCATTCAGCAAAGTTAGGACAGAGGGGCATGGAGGACGTCAAGCAACCCAAAATGGTCAGTAGGGTAGAGATGAGAAGTTGACTATCAAGGGAGTAAGGAAAATGAGTATGCCAAGGAGGGTTAAAGCAAGAGCAGTGGGCAGATTTAGATAGGAAGTTCAACAGTCTCTTTTTAAAGATGACATGCATCTGCGAGAGATGGATGTCGAGGGGAAGGGAGTTCCACTGCTTTGGGGCAACATGTGAGAAGGCATAGATGCCGTTAGAAGTTTTACACCTCGGTATATATAGAAGGGAGTTTTCAACAGAATGTAGGCCATAGGAGGAGGATTTAGGGAGTAGCAATGAGGCAAGAGACAAGGGGGTTTGTGATCTAATAATGCTATCAGTTAGGGAGCCTAGGGAGAGGAGTCTAAGGGCGGAGTCAATTTAGGTCAGTGTAGCGCTGGCAGTGATGTTTGCACCGTGGGGATGAGGAGGCATACCTACAAATATTATTATAGGTAGTATCCAATTTGCAGAGTGTGGTCCTTAGGCACAGCCATGTAGGTAGCAATTCCGTAGGTGAGCGCAGGGACTAAAATACCAAAGGCAATGGCCATTTTGGCAGAAGGGGTCAGGACATAGCTTGTTTTGTATGCAATCCTTACTTTAGTATTTACAGATTTACAAGTGGCCTGGATGTGAAGGTTGACGTTAAGAGACTGATCCAGTAGAATGTCAAGATATTTAAAGGAGGTAACAGTACCAATTTGAGAACCCACAGTGCAGGATACCTTGAGCTGGTTTTGGCAGGATCTGAGTTTGGAGGAAGATCCAAAGAGCATAGCTTAAGTTTTATCCACATTTAGTATGAGCCTGTGCACAGAGAGCAATGCTTGGATGTTAGAGAAGGAAGAGAAAAGCTTGAGGTTTAAGTCCAGTACATTTCTGGAGCTGTGATACAGGACGAGATCATCTGCATAGAGAAGGGATAAGCAGGGGGTATCCCTGGAGATGTTAATGAAAACAGAGAAAAGAAGGGGACACAGTATGGAACTCTGGGGAACTCCATTGTTAATGGTTGCAGGATCAAAGACAGCAAAGTTGAATTTAACAACTTGTATTCTATTGGAAAAATAACTGTCGAAAAAGGCAACAACAGGTGAAGAGAAACACATGGATTGTAAGATAGAAAGTAGTAAGGGGTGGGGTAACAAGGTCAAACTCCTTCGTCAGATCTATGAAGATCACACCTGTCAGAAGGTCAGAGTCCATGGCAGTAAGAGTATTGTTGGTGAATTTAAGTAGCGCTGTAGAGTTATTATGACTCTTGTGGAAGCCATGCTGCTCAACTGAAAGGAGGTTATTTTTGAGAAGAAAATCAATTGTTTGTGAGGCAACCAGATTTTCAAGAATTTTACTTAGGACAGAGAGTATGACTATAGGGCAGTAGTTCAAGATATCTTTAGGATCACCTTTGTTGAAAACTGGGGTAACTCAGGCTATTTTCCAAATGTCAGGGATTTGACCATGACACAGAGATAGAGTGAACATTCTTGCTAAGGGTGAGGCGATAAAAGGAACAGCAATTTTTAAGAGCCAAGGTTCAAGACCTTCGGAGCCAGCGCTGGTACTGTCAGAGATAATGCTTAGGAGCTTTAATGTCGGAGACCTAGTAATGGCTTTAAAATTACAGGATGGGGTCACCACCTCGGTGTTAGTACCAGCACACTGATAGGAGGGGAGTGCAGATGAGAAAGAGGAAGTGTGTTTGAACAGATCAGAGAAATGTAGGTTGAAGGAGTTGGAGATGGTAGCAGGATCATTACAGTGTACACCGTTGAGGACCATGTCATTAAAAGTGTGGAACTGTTTATTCCCATGGAAGGTTTTCACATGAGACCAGAATTTCCTGGGGTCACCTGCTGCATCGAGTAATAGATCTTTACAGTAGGAACTTTTGGCTATTCTGATTTGTTTTTTGCAAGCATTTCATTCAGCGCTATAATTGTTGTAATCAGATAGCAGGACAGAGGACTTGAGACACTTTCAGCTTTTATCCCTCGCACGGAGTAGAGCGAGTAGGTCCTTGTACAGCCACCTGTTCAGTTTAGAAACATAGAATTTGACGGCAGATAAGGACCGCTTGGCCCACCCAGTCTGCCCATTTCCCTACCTAATGGATAAGCTGCAGATCCTAGTTAACCAACAGCCTACTTCCTCCTACCCCCAACCCCTAGAATTGTCTTATGATTGTCCCAGGCATTCTTGAATTCCACCAGATTTTGACTCCACTACCTCCTCAGAAAGGCCGTTCCATGCATCCACAACCCTCTCTGAGAAAAAATATTTCCTCACATTACCTCTGAGCCATCCCCCCTCTGTCTTCAAATTGTGCCCCTTGTTCTTGCACACCTCTTTTTCTAAAAGATGCTACCCTCTTGGACTTTGTTGATTCCCTTGAGGTACTTGAAAGTTTCTATCATGTTCCCCTCTCCCTCCTTTCCTCGAGGCTATACATATTAAGCTCCTTAAGTCTCTCTTCATATGTCTTCTGGTGCAGACTCTGCACCATTTTAGTTGCCCTCCTCTGGACACCTCCATCCTGTCTATGTCTTTGAGGAGACTGGGTCTCCAGAACTGCACACAGTACTCCAGATGGGGTCTCACCAGCTGTCTGTACAGAGGGATAACAACTTCCTGTTTTCTACTGGTGATGCCACTCCTTATGCATCCCAGTATCCTCCCAGCCCTCCTTACTGCCCTCTCACATTGCTTGCCCACCTTTAGGTCATCTGATATGACTATCCCCAGATCCCTTTCCATTTTTGTTGTTGTTAGTATCTCACCCCACATTGTGTACTCTTCCCCTGGGTTTTTGTTTCCCAGGTGCATTACTTTGCACTTCTTAGCACTGAATCTAAGCTGCCATACATTTGACCATTCCTCCAATCTTGCCAAGTCCCTTCTCATCCTTTCCACCCCCCCTTGTGTATCAGTCCTGTTGCAGATCTTTGTGTCGTCTGCAAAGAGTTTACCCCATATTCAACAAGAGGTTAACAGGGGGTGCCTATCTTGAATGGCCCTAAATTCAGAAAGGAAGAAACAGCTGTCTGAGCATCCTGAGCCCAGTATAAGTTGGACCAGTCAATTGATGAGACATCTAGCTGGAATTTGCCCTGGTCAAGACTGGCAAAGTTTCTGAAGGTGATGCATCGTGGAGATGGAGAAATGACAGATGAGGGACACCAGATACAGAAAATGGGGGAGTGGTCACTTATGGCATCAGCAAACATACCAGCAG
The DNA here is from genome assembly GCA_016271365.2 of Neoceratodus forsteri. Taxonomy (NCBI): domain Eukaryota; kingdom Metazoa; phylum Chordata; order Ceratodontiformes; family Ceratodontidae; genus Neoceratodus; species Neoceratodus forsteri. The sequence goes on from CM057451.1 coordinate 473,926,746, forward strand.
CAGGGATACGGTCAACCGATTAGTCAGTATCCAGTCAATCAGGGTGCTGGAGCTTGACTGGGGGGGCAACCCTAGTGGGCACAGTAATGATTTGATGCAGATTATAACTTTGGACTAGGGAGAGAATGGTATTTTGAGTCTTTCCCATCCAGTTTAGATTTAGGTCTCCAAGAATGAGTACATTGTTATGGCCAAGCACCCGGGCAGTATGATCAAGTAGTTCTTCAAGATCAGAGTAGCCACTTTATGGGGGATTGTAGGCACAGACTATCTGAAGTTTTTTAGCACCTAGGATAAGGGTAGCATGTAGGGACTCACAGGAGGAGAGAGTAGGGGTAGGAATGACAGTAAGATTAAGATGAGCCTTATAGAATAAGACAGCTCAGCCACCACATTTAGAGGAGTGCCTGTCACACCTTATCAGGTTGTAGTTGGTTAGGGAACATACTGAGTCTGGAAAGGATGGTTTGAGCCAGGTCTCAGACAAGCAGAGTATATCTGGTTTATAAAGGGTGACCCATGCCTCAAGGTCGGCAAGGTTACAGACAAGACTCCTAATGTTATGGTGGGCAACATGTAGACCCTTAATGTTGTTCAGATGTATCTGTGTGGGAGTCGCAGGTCAGAGGGCCAGGGTTAAGTTCGACATCACCTGACATAATTAGAGCCAGGAGGATAAGGAACCAGAGCTTGTAATGTACAAATGGAGGCAGAGGAGACAGGCGACAGAAAATAAATTCTTTAAAGGTATGTACTGCAAGGTACAGGGGACCCCTTGGGAGTAACAGGGGTGTGAGATCAGGACGTCTATGAGGCATTAAAAGAAGTTTGAGAAAGTAAAATCAGCAGGAGAGGGGGATGTTAGCTCAGGAGATAGTGAGCAGGGGGCTGAAGAGAGCCATGAAAGAAGAAAGAGTAGTAGTGTGACAGACAATAGTACTGGGAATTTTAGGTCCATTGAGAAAATAGGGTAGAAGCGAAAGCGGACGAATAGTTCCCGGACAATATGTCGCGGACATAATATTGCGGTAAAACCGTCGAATGGTAAAAATATTACTGCTTGTAAAAGTCGTGTGTCTCATGTAGTCGCGGTCGAAATGTCGCCCTGCAGCAGCTCTCCCATTAAAATGGAATGCTTATTTGCAGATTTGCAGAACAAACGTACCCCTTTTCGATTCGGAACTCCTCACTCTCCCATTAAGCTTCAGTTTTTCACAGTGCTTAAAATGCAGTTCTTATTTGTTTCTGGGTACCCCTCGCTCTCCCATTAAAATGGAGTGCTTATTTGTAGATGCTCGATTCGGAACTCCTCGCTATTTATAACTTCAGCATGTTTGGAACTCCTTGCTATTTATAACTTCAGCATGTGTTACCAAACTGCAGCACAGTGCTTATTTGTGCTTATTTACAACCAAACGATTCTGAAATCCTCGCTCTCCCATTAAAATGGTTATAATGTTAGTTTTGCACAGTGCTTATTTGTATCTGGGTACCCCTCGCTCTTCCATTAAAATGAAGTGCTTATTTGCAGCTGTTCATGGTTATAACTTCAGGGCAGCAGGAACTGTGTTTTCTCATTTGGGAAGGCGGGAGTTTATGTATGTTGTGTATCTTGTGCTTTGTGCATGACATATTTATTTTGAGCTGGTGCTTTAAAAACCGGCACTAGCTTTAAAAACTCTTAAAATCATTAAAAACTTTATTAAAATGTTCCAAACTTCAGGTGCTAACTTCAATAAAATCCTTTAAACAACATTTATTTGTAGGACACTTGCTATGTTAGAAAGGTATTGCTTAGGTTCACGGCTTTCGACGTCACCACATATGTTTTTGTAAATTTTGTTCAGCCTCAAGTATTTATTATTCTTTCTCGGTGGATCCTGACCAAGCTCCAGTTGTCTTCACTGCAGAGAAACAGCGTGCTGTTCTTGTCTCAATTTGCGAGCCAGTCTAGCACGAGTGGGATGTGCAATTGTCACTGTTCTTGCAAATGCTCGGTGCCACGCTTCAAGGGCGTTATTACTACGTGGAAGATCATTAACAACACGGTGGTACTGATTTCAGAACAAGATTGGGTACCATGGCTTTCATCTACTTTTTCTTGTTCTGTATGGTCTTCCAATGTATGTATCCTTGAAATAATGAAGGATTATTTCAAGATCAGAAAAACTGTCATCATCCTGTAGCATTTCAAAGTATTTTTCTACATACTGTTGCGGTACAAAAGCCAGCGCTAGTAAGCTCCGAACTTTCAGAGCAAACTCTTCCTCCTTTATGTAATGCTGTTGCAAACCAGCACTTTGAATATGGCGCCACAAAGCTTGTCCCAGATGAAAATTGCACCCGCTGAGGTCTGCATTTGGAACAATCTTCTGTAACACATTAATGGCAGCAAGTTCAAAGTCTAGCATAATACTTATCGCATTAAGTTTTGCAGACAGTAATACCTCCAAGTGTTTAAAGAACTTAAGGTACACAGCCTCACTACGTCCAGGGAGAAGGGCATACACACATGGACGGTTTACACCGTTCACTAATGTGTGCACGGTATACATCTGATCGTCTCCCGTGGTGCAACACTAAATGTACCGTCGCAAAACCAATGACCACTCTGTGATAAACATCTAAGGTGATCATCACTAGCAAAAATCACAATGTCCTCGTTTACACATAAAAAAGGTTAATTGCTAATTGTATTTGCATATTCCTGAATATCGCAGTGCTCATTAGTGCTGCATAGCTGCCTCTGTCTACGAACACCTCTCCTCAAGGTGTCCTGTGATGGAAGAAGCTGTGCGTGTCGAACATCCACCTCCTGCAGTCCTCGATGAACAACATTACGTGTTGGCTCCTCAGTTTCTCTTGCCCTGTGCTTAATGTTTGTTTTTGCTGCATCGACCACAACTTTCCCGTGTATAGGGGCATGATTGTGTTCTGTCGGAGATTTGCAAATAGCATCACCAACAGTGTGTAGTCTCACCCTGCAGCTTCGCATCTCACATCTCTAAATTATTTTATTTTCCGATCCATCCTTCTCCTTTGTATACAAGGAATTATCAAGAGCAAGCTTTGGCTTTCCTTTCTGACTTTGAATAAACTCCATTTCCAAAATACCTCAGCAGTGCTTTGAGACCATAAGTAGCATATATACAGGTGAGACTAATGCTCTAATTATACAAATCATTAGATAGCAGGTTCTATCACGAATTTAATTACCAATTAACAATCACTGGCGACCAATTAACAACAATGCTGGCTCATGTATGGTGCTATGATCTCTGCTAGCTGATTATGCAATCTGAGATAAATGTTTAACAACAATGCTGGCTCATGTATGGTACTACAATCTCTGCCAGCTGATTATGCATTCTAAAAGCCATCTATTACAGTATCAGCATGTTCGGACAAATAGCAGATGTTTGATTCATCTGGAAGACAGCAATGCTGAAATTTAGAGGAAAGGTGGGGTTTTGAAAACAGAGCGAGGGATCTGGTCCTACAGTTTTCCTCAGAGATACACTGATTTTTGACCTCATGGTCACAATTTGTTTTGGCTATATGTCTTAGTTGCTTATAAATGTTGTCACACAGAGCATTCGCTTCCAAATGAGATCTGTGCTGAGCCTGTAAGTAATTTTTTCCTGCAAAAGCAGTATCAGCATGTTTAGACAAATAGCAGCTGTTTGATTCATCTGGGAGACAGCAATGTTGAAAATTAGAGGAAAGGTGGGGGTTCGAAAACAGAGCGAGGGATGAAAGACAGCACTTGACACATCGGACAATACGTCGTCGATTTAAACCCGCGGCAACATTTGCACGACACTTACTCCCAGGACCAAATGAACAGACGACATTTAAACTGCAACCAAATGCCCGCGGTCTTAAATCCAGCGACTAATCGTCCTAGTGCCGGTAGAAGTGCTTAGGGGAAAGTTGTAGCTAGGATAAAGGCAGCAAAGAGTAAAGTACAATAGGATAAAATGATAACACCTGGTGAGCTCAGGGAACCAGCCTGCTTGAGATTAGGTAGGGCAAGGATAGAGACTAGGGGAGAGAAAATCAGGATCACAATATAGAATAGAAGTGCTAAGGGGAGACATGCTGCTAGGGATTAGGTAAAGAGAAGTGAAGGAGTGTAAGGTATGGGTGAAAACAGGGAGGGAGAGGAACTGTGCAAGATGCGCTCAGGGAAACAACTTGAAGGTGATTAGGTGAAGAGAAATAAGATGAGGATAGGGAGAAGTGTAAGGTCTTACAAGGAGGAGGGCAGAGACAAAAGCAGCAAAAGTAGGCAAACGCCCCTCTTGGTCGCTCGGTATAAGGAACTAATGGGAGACTAGCCACAGTCATACTGTGGTGATACTGTATGTGCCAGAGCATTCTAATGTATCACCACTAGGTGGAACAACCAAAGTACTGGTTTAGGTGGAACCAAAGTGTTGGTAAGTGCTGTAACAAACTTAATGGGGCAGAATAATCCTCTGTTTGTTACACGGGGCAACTGATAGTCGAGTCAGTACCTCAAGCTAAACAGGTTACCATATCTGTTGTTTGAAATGTTACAGAAACTGCAAAGTTAGATGCGTCAAGAATATTCATCATTAAGAATGCTATCTAGTTAGTAACTCAAAGAAGGGGAAATGTGGTGAGATGTGCCAGAGTGTTCTAATGTATCACCATATGTAGGTGGAATCAAAGTACTGGTATAGGTGGAACCAAAGTGCTGGTAAGTGCTGTAGAGAGGGACCTTTTACAGAGACACTAAGATGCACATGTAGAGCCATGTGAATAGAAATGTGCTTTTGCTGTAAGGATCTTGCTGTAGTGTGTTCTAATAAAACTAGAGTTAATCTTTTACTAAGCTCCTGAGCATTGTATGACACATATGACTAAATGTAGCTATAAAAGGCAGAGTCCAGCTAGGGTGGGTGGGTGGGAGCCAGTGCATAGCACCGGTGGGGTTTAAGTGGGCTCTTGCACACCCAGAACTGTGCCTGAAATCCTGAATTGAACCACCATCATGGTTTGACTCTAAGCAGTAGCACTGTTCTAGCTGAGACTTCAGAGGCAGGGATCACTGCAGCCTTTCTCCTGATGCGGCAGTCTCCACTGCAAAAGTGCTGCAGTAAAGGATCAACTTGCAGCAGGGTGGGTGGCTGAAGAGAGAAGCCATTAAAGTGGAGCACCAGTCTAGCCCCAATGTGGGTGAGGAGAAGCTAGGGGGAAGGAAGGGCAAGGATTACGTAGGCTAGCACAGGGGAGGGCTTATTAAAGAATAAAAGAATAGGGCAGGCTCAGTGGGAGAGGGACAAAAGGACAGGAGAGAGAAACAGAAGACTGCAAATAAGGGCTGTAAGATGCTTAAAAACTGTACACGCTGGCTGCTATACTCAGAAATAGTAAAAATATGCTCCTTACTCCTTAAAATCTAACAGTAAAACAGTTTTCTATGTGTGCAAAAGAAATTCATTTAAACAAGTCATGAAATACTAGGAGAAAAGCAGAAAACTAGGCAGTAGTATACTGAAATGAAAAACCTAAAACAAACAGAGAGCAAATGGCAAGCACAGCAGCTAGAGCTAAGTAACCAGTCACAAGATGGACTCGAGATGGAAACACCAATGAGCAGCTAGGTGAAAGGCACCAAAGGAGATTTGAAAAGTTCCTTGTTCCTTGGCAGGGTTTAAGTGAGCTCTTGTGCACCTGGAATCCTGAATCGAACCACCAGCGTGGTTCGATTCTAACCAGTAGAGCCATTCTAGCTGAGGCTTCAGAGGCAGAGATCACTGCAGTCCTTTTCCTAATGCGGCAGTCTCCGCAGCAAAAGTGTTGCAGTAAAGGGTCAACTTGGAGCAGGGCGGGCAGCTGAAGAAAGGAGCCACCGGAGCGGAGCACCAGTCTAACCCCAGTTTGGGTGAGAAGAAGCCTGGAATCCTGAATCAAACCACCAGCGAGATTTGATTCAAACCAGTAAAGCCATTCCACAGTAGCTGAGGCTTCAGAGGTGGGGATCACTGCAGTCTTTCTCCTGATGTGGCGGTCTCTATGGCAAAAGCGTTGCAGCAAAGGGTCAACTTGGAGCAGGGTGGGTGGCTGAAGAGAGAAGCCACTAGAGCGGAGCACCAGTCTAGCCCCAATTTGGGCAAGGAGAAGGCTGGAATCCTAAATTAAACCAGTAGAACCATTTTAGCTGAGGCTTTGGAGGCAGGGATCACTGCGGTCTTTCTCCCGAAGCCGCAGTCTCCACAGCAAAAGCGCTGCAGCAAAGGGTCGGCTTGGAGCAGGGTAAGCAGCTGAAGACACTAGATCCAGAAACAAATGGTTTGATACCTTTTATTGGACCAACATAGATGTAACAAAAGAAAACAGTGCTTAAGCTTTTGGACCAACCAAGTCCTTCCTCGAAAGCTTATGCCAGTTGTTCAGAAAATCACATTCTATTAACACCCAGATCCTACATAAAAAAACAGAAAGAACTCTCATTGTTTTAAAATATCTGTCTTAAACTATAACAGAGGTTTAAATGCAAGAAATCAACTTAAGTCATCTGGCTGCTGTGACACACTCCAAGGTCAAATGTCACCAGAGGCAAATAAGAGGAATCCTTCAAGAGGCCAGACAGTTTCACTGTTTTACAGTATTACTAAATACACTCTTAATTAAATGCAAGACCTTTAGGTTTAATACCCACTTAAATAAGCAGATCTAGAAAGTTAAGTTGCGTCTTACTACTATTGATAGTAAATTGTAGATTCAGATTACTCGCTTCCAAAAAGAAGTGTGAGATTGCTGAAGTTCATTTTCAGCACCTTTCCAGATAAGAATAAAATCACCTATGTATCTACAATAAAAATCTATTTTATGACAGAATGGATTTTTGAGGCATCATAAATGTATTGCTTTTCCCATTGTCCAAGGTACAAATTAACAAAATTAGGGGTAAAGCCCCCCATAGAGGAACCCTTCAGTTTGAAGATAGTGATCATTCTTGAAAACAAAATGATTATGCTTCAGAACTATACAAGCCAAATCAATCAAAAATGTGGCTGATGGGCAGTACAGATCAAGTCTTTGATCTAAACAGTATTTTAAAGCAAGCAATCCATCTTTGTGGGGAATTTTAGTCTACAGTGATTCAATACTTATTGTTACCAATATAGAATCCCCTTCAAGTACGTCATCCAGAATCTGCAGCACCAAGGTTGTATCTTGTATATAGAACCTATGGTTTTGGGTGCAATCACTAATGTTATCCACAAACAGTGATAGTGGTTTGATAACTGAACCTATGCCTGCAACAATGGAGCAGCCAGGTGAGTCCTAGAGATGCTTATGGATTTTTGGTGCAACATATACTGTAGGTAAACTCCGATAATCCATTATCAGAAAGACTTTAATTTTCTTAGTGATGTCACCAGCCAAGAACCCACTCATTACAGTCTAATCTACTAGTTGTTTCACATTTTTTTGTGGTAGATAATCTAACTTCCTTTAATACCTGGAGTCATTTAGTTGTCTATCTCTCTAAAATATGGTATCTTTCTTGTTTTTGGGTATATCCCAGTGAGGTTGTTGTGAGTGCTGTATTATACTCTTTTGCTGGAGTAGAAGAAGCTTACCCCCAACTAGGAACTTGGTGAGTTATGGCAGACTCGAACCCATGATATTGCTAGTTTGAAATCCCAAAACATAACTAAGAACAGCCTCCCACACAGATATCTTTGGCTGGCCATACATGTCTCTCTGATATCACAGGTTTGACTATTTCTTTGTTCTCTGTAGACCAGCCTTTGTGAGAATAGGTCCAAATTAGAGTTGTTGTGGACCACCCTTTTTAAGAACAGATCCAAACTAGATTTATTTAGACCTTGATTTTGTGGATTGCAGCCTAGGCCCTTTTGTTTCCCATTTGGATCAATCAATGGGGTTCTGTCTTGTTCTGCCATGGCTGTTTACACTCACAACATGTCTTTTTGTTATGAAAGATATCCCACCCTTTGAAGTTTAACCCCAGAAAATACCTTTTATAAGGCAGGAACTTAATTTTTTTTACACACAGACTCTTCTAGCTCAGTGCCCCCAGGCATAGGCTACAGTGGAATGTAATTTTAAGTGTCCACCAGGCCTCCCCTTCAGCTGAAACACTATATAGATGTATCAATGATAATAAAAAGGGAACAAAAAAAAGGAAAAAATGCATTGCAAGTTGTTACATGTCCATCCCAGGAAAAAATGAAAAACACATATTTTATTGACCCTAAATGATGATTGTTTTTCTTTTATGTTAGTAGTTTGTTCTACCTGCTATGCCCCCAGTTTCTTCTCTGTTTTAACAATTCATTAATTCTTTAAAGCACCTCCCCTTCTTTACTGGGCCACTGTTTACTGCCTTGCTGTGACCCACTGTGATGCCTGATGTCCATGTTATAGGGCTGCAGCTCCATGCTCCATCTTAACAACTTACGGTTTTGCCCATTGGTCCTATCCTATCCTATAAAGCCATGTGTGGAGGTTGTGGTCAGTGACCAGTGTGAACGCCCTCTCATACAAATATGGTTGCTGCTTCTGCAGAGTACAGACGATACCCAGGCACTTTCCCAATTGTGGTGTAGGCTTCCTCTCTGGGCATCAACTGCCCCAGGTACATGACTGGGTGCTTCTCCTCAATGTGCATAACCTGACTCAGAACTGTACCTAGCCCATGATCAGATGCATCCACGTGACAGAGACTAGTCAGGGTTCATGAGCACAGATGGCTGACATATTGCCTCCTTCAACTGGTAGAATGCTGTTTTACAGTGATCCATCCATTAACCTTTTTCTGGCATTTTCTTCCTTATGACACTGGACAGGGGTCTGGCCATGCTACTGAAGTTTAGCACAAACTTGTCAGCCCACCAGTGCAGAGGCAAGGTGTCCGTCTGCAACGCCGATGACCCAGGTTTGGGAATGGACTCAGGATGTTGGAGGGCCAGCTGGGGGAGAAGGATTGAGTGTCCTAGGAACTTCTGTCTTTCTCTGGGGGGGGTAGAGTGTCCAGCACACCATGGACCTCTAGCAAAGGCCATGGGGTCTTCGTGCCAGTGCCGTCACCTGAAGGGGTGGATGCAGGACATCATTGCACATCCACACCCCTAGGGCTCTGCCACAAAAGTTGGCAAAATAGCGGCCACCATTCATGACACCCCACTTTCCCTGGCCCCGATTGCCTGCCATGGCAGTCCCTAATCAGGACCTCTCCGGATGTGCCCTGTAGCTGACAGACCCTGTGCCCCGCCCTGGAGGGGCGATGCCAGTAGGCACCCCTGCCAGCATCCTTCTTTTGTCATTGTGGGATCGAGTTGGTGAGGTGGCCCCACCCTGGGGAGTAATCTAGGGGGTATCCAGTGCAAGGAGGTAAGTTCCAGGGTGCAAGGGAGGGACCACGGTTGGCGAGAGGCTGTCACAAGTGGCAGTGTGCAAAAAAAAAGGTTGTCACAAACTTTCAATAGTACCCTGCCATCCCTAGGAAGGTCTGTATGTTTCTCTTTTGAGGGAATAGCCCATCCACTGTATGGCTTCAATTTTTACTGGTTCAAGATGGATGTACCCACTTCCTAATCTGTGCCCAAGGTATGACACCTCTGCCATCCCTGTTTGGCACCCTTTCCATCTTAACTGTGAGCCCTGCAGTCCTTCGGTCATATGCCTGATGTGATCCTCCCATGTCTGGCTATAGATAATGATGCCATGCATGAATGCTAGAGAAAAATCTTCTGCCCCAAACAGAATTCAATCCACGAGGTGTTGAAAGGTGACTGGCACATTCTTCATCCTGAATGGCATTACTTGAAATTCGAATAGGCCGAATGGATTGATGAAGGCTGACCTCTATCTGGCTTCTAGGGTCAAGGGTGCCTGCCAATAGCCCTCTGTTATGTCTCTGGTTGTCAGGTACATGGCTCCCTTTATAGGACCTCATCTGACCTGAACATGGGGTATTCGTATGACTCCATACAGCGGTTGAGCTTGAGGTAGTCGATGCAGCACCTCATGGTCCCTTCCTTCTTGGGAATGAGCACCACTGGAGAGACCCAAGGACTACTGGACTCCTGGATTGCCCTAAGAGCCAGAATTTCCTTGATATCCCCCTTATTGGCATGTTTCACTCCCTCAGGGACTCTGTAGTGTGGCTGCCAGGTACTCTGCCAGTATGGTATATCTCAGTTTCCCCATGAACATTTCCTTAAATGTGTGCAGCCCCTACACACTGCAGCAGCTTTGACCAGTGTCAGCCAGTCTGAAAGTGTGACAGAGTACACGGAGGAGTTTCCCTTTAACATCTCAGAGGAGATCCACCAGTGGGTCTGCATCTACCTACTACTCTGGATAGCCACACACAGTCAGAAAAATCTTGTCCCGGTCATGGTAGGCCTTCATCATGTTCACATGGTCAATCCACTGCTTTTGCCTCCTGTCAGATAGCTCCACCACATAATTAACATTAGTCACCCTCCTAACCACTGAGTATGGACCCTCCCTAACCACTTGCAATTTATTCTGTCAGACAAGGATGAGTACCATCACTCATTGCCTGACTTCATACTCCCAGGCTCTGGCACCACAGTCAAACCACATCTTCTGTCTCTGTTCTGCAGTGGCTAGGTGCTCCTGGGTTAACCCTATGAGTTGAGCCATGACCTGAAATTCAGGACATACTCCACAACAGACTTCCCTTGGGGAGCAAGCTCACCCTCTCATTCATATCTTACAAATCAAGGAAACACACTACCCTATGGTAAAACAGGAGCTTGAAGAGTGAGAACCCTGTGGAGTCCTTAGGGACTTTTTATATGTGAATAAGAGATAGGGTAAATACTTGTCCCTCTCTCTTGCATGCTTGTTGACAAATGCCCTTAACATAGGCTTAAGAGGGGGCATGGCCTGACCTAAGCAAAACTTCTATGGTAGCCTTTACACATTGGAGGTTAGCCCACTCCCAGTGCAGTTTGACTTGCTTAATAGAGCCCTTACTGCACCAATAGATGATGTCACTACCAAAAAGTTAGACAAGCCCCTGGAAATGAAAGAAGTCAGCAGAGCTATTAGAGTGCAGAGAGGGATAAAGCACTGGGTCCAGATGGGCTACAGACAAACTTCTCCGAAGCTTTTAAGTGAGAATTAGAGGAGACCCTCTATAACCTGATTGTGGAAAGCCTTGACTCTGGATGTCTGCCCCCCCCCATGCAGTTAGCAACCATCACAGTGCTTCCCAAAATGGATAATGACCCTACCCTGTGCATATCTTACTGCCTGATAATGTTGCTCACCGATGATTACAAGATAGTGGCCAAGATTACTGCCACCCAGATGCAGGAAGAGTTGCCTGGAATCCTACTTCCAGAACTAATCTATCTTTATTAAAGGAAGGAAAGGGAAGAACAATGCAAGACACATTCAGCACACCTTGAATGTGATCCAGCGATGGGCATGATCTTAGGGTAAACATGGGAAGGCAGTCCTTACACTGGATGCAGGTAAGGCATTCAACGATGTGGAGTGGAGGTACATGTCCGAGCCTCTGTCTAGATATAACTTTGATGGTTAGTTTAGGAAATGGGTAGGTGCTCTCTACCAGGTGCCAAAGACTCAGGTGCTGATTAATGGAGGGTTAACAGCTGAGTTTTCCCTAACTAGAGGCAGACACCTGGTATGCCCCCCTTCCCCTTAGTATGTTCTGACCTTGGAGCCCCTGGCTGCAGTGATTAGAAGCAACCCTAAGATTCAAGGATTGCATGGGGGGCACACTAGCGAGCAAAAGATCTCACTGTTCATTGATGATGTGCTCCATTACTTGCTTGACCCAATAGAAAGTCTACCTGAGGTAAGACAACTGCTGAAGGAATACGGATCCCTTGCAGGACATAAAATCAGTTGGGGTAAAAGTGAGTTGCTCCCTGTTGGAAGACTGAATCGAGCCCACCCAACCAACAATCCCTTGGGGTTGCAGGTAGTGCAGGTTATTAAATATTTGGGTGTGCAAATGTACAGCTCAGCAGTGCCATCATACAAATATAATTACAAGCCCCTCCTAAGTAAAAGATAAGTGTGAAAAATAGTGCCCATTACCTGACACTCATTTGAACAGCTAATGTAATAAAGATGTGAACACCACCAAAGTGCTTGTACCTATTCTAAACTCTGCCACTTAAGCTATCAGGTGTCTTCTTTAAAAAAAAAAAATTGGATTCCATCATACATGGACTCCTTTGGCAAGGTAAACCAGCTTGCTTATGTAGGTCCATCTTACAGCATCGATCAAAGCAAGGAGGGGAGTACCCCTGCCCAGTTCCAAAATGTACTAGTGGGCCTCACAGCTGGTCCTTTTGCCAAACCCAGTGGATAGGAACAAACCAGCATGGATGGAACTAGAGGAGGAGGACCTAGGTGCTCCCTTGGCTGAGGGACTATTATCACCCTTCCCATGCAATTTATACCCTGGCAAGGTGAATAAACCCTTTACCAGTGCACTGCTGAGAGCACAGCATGAACTGCATAAGCTTATACAACATGAGCCAGGTACCTCCAGGATGACTTTGCTCACAGAGGTATTTTGGAAGAAGCCTAGATATGTGTATTCCTACACAAGGTCCTCTTGAGATGGAGCAAGGTGGGCTTTCGAGCTATAGGGAGACATGTTAGAGTGGGCCTTACTGTCCATTTCTGAGTTTAAAGAGCAGCTGACGCCTTCAGGAGAACTTTACCAAAACATAATATTTAGTCACAGTCCAGCTTGTATTTCACATTAGTTCTGTATTCCTCATCCCCATTATTCATTACTGAGGTCATCTGCATTAAAAACAGACCTCTGCTTCTGAAGAATTCATCTATTCCTGTTGATGTTTCCCTACCCGAGGTCATAATGCACTGCTTGTGACATCACAGTTACTCCTATGGCAACAGACTGTGATGTCACAATAAAGGATTATGACTTGAAGTAGCTCAAGCAAGTTATCCTCCTTTTATAGGCTTGCTATAGGGGAGGAAAGATCCAACAAAAGACATAAGTACAAGGTGGGGCACTAACTTAGAGATAAATATTACACCCCAGGTCTGGAAATCTGCACTAGCATACTATCTTAACTGCTTCTATAGTAATTACGTATTTATTTAAATTTTGATGACCGTGTTGGCCCACTAAGATAAGACTCTCCCTTTTTCAGGAGTGACTCGGAATTAATTACATACAGTAGGTGTATAAAATATACAACATTTAGAGATGCATATCAAATAATATACATACAAGGTACAATAGTATTAGTTACATGCATTAGGTGAATAAGTTGTACAATATTTAGAGAGGTAGACTGATAAAGCAGCAAGTAATAATACATATAAGGTATACCAAGTAGCAATAGGTCATCGATTGCAGTTTGATTAAGTTGCACAATATTTACAGAGAGGTAAACAGAGCAGCAAGTAATAACACATAAGGGTACACCAAAGGAGCAATTTGTCATCGAGTACCCCTATAGTTAGGGTTGAGTAGCCTGTGTAATGTTAAACCACAAATTTTAATAACTTTACAACCCATCAATGAATCTGCACAAAATTTGGTGTGCGTTGTCCCATGGGGTAGATCTCTTGATGTGGTAAGTTTCTTTTCAGTCAGATGTATGGATTCTGAGATCCAGACCAAGGACTGACCTCACAAAAGAGGATTCGCTCTCACAAGTTCCTTCTTCGTGAGGTAAAAATCCTGTTTCGTAAGGAAAAAAAATATTTTTTCACCAGCCATTGTTTTTTTTTTCCACAAACTAAAAAGTATGGAAAATCCCAAAAATTGTTGTCATTTTACAAATCAAACACCAGAAACTAGCTAAACAAGCCCCATATAGCTAGATTCTGGTGTTTACTTTTTACAATTAGGGCAAGAAACACTTTTTCTGGGCACCTGAAATCCCAGGTGCCCAGCTTAATGAGAGAAGCCTTCTGCCGCATTCTCTGTATGAGAACCACGGATTTGGTTTAGTTCTGCAGCCACAGCTGAACTCCTGCTGCCAGCTGCGGTGTGTATTCTGAGCCCGTTTTCCCTGGTGCTTAGTGTCACCCTTCACTGCCTGATCACTGTCCACATATATTCACTGGTGTCTAGTGGCACCCCCACCCTCCGATTGCCATCCACTACTGCCTTGAATGTTTATTCCCTTCCCTCCCCGACCAACATTGAAATATCCTGCAACCACAATCCCCAAAATGGGTGTAGGTTAGGGAAAAAGGCCAGACATCAGGGATGCTACTTTCCTAGGCAGTTTTACATAATTTGCACACAAAAGCCTCTCCCCCTTCCCCAGTCCACAGAGTCTCAGACAAGGATCTCTCCAATGTTGGGACACTTTTTGAGAAACAGTTTATAGCAGGACCTAATCAAAAGTGTTGTCATTGATTTTTAACATGCACTTTTTGTTCATAGTTTAGAATGGTGGTTCAGCAAAACAACAGCATAGGATTATGCAATATGTATGGTATGTATTGAATGAAGGAAAACTCACCATGCCTTTGTATTCTAGGTTTATTAATTTCAGCCTGTATTATAGAAGCTCATCCTAACCTATCAGAGTTGGCTCCCTCTTTACAGCTCAGATTTACCAATGAATGTAATTGTGCCAAGGTCAGTCATGATTGCAGTGAAAGTTGAGCTGTCCAGTGGCATGGAGAGCTGAGGCACCCATGCCTTACCTCCTGCCAAGCAGGCAACCCGTGTTCGTGGTGCGAGCGGGTATCCAGGGAGGGAGAGGATCAAGCATCAGGAGGACTGCTCTCCTCTCCTCTCCTGGGGAGGAAGGACTGGCACTCCCACTGAATGACTGCCCCAGGTAGAGGCCTGTGGGTAGTACAGGTCCGATGGGCACCAGAGAAGGAAGGGTGCTGTGGGACTTCCACAGACATGCACGCACCTCCATGTACACACGTCTGGTGTGTGTGCCCCAACAACAGGGATGGGAGTCAAAAAATGGTGGAAAACTACCCCCAGCTGTGGGTGATGACCAACCCTCCGCAGGCTCTGCACCCAGCGACCGGGCAAAAGGTGAGAAGGTAAGTCCTAGTGATGCCAGGGTGACGGGGCTGGGGGGGGGGAGTTCGGTCTGAAGGGGCAATTGGGGTGGCAGGAGCATAAAATGTATATGGGGAAAAAAAGATTGCAGTGAAAGTGTGAAATGATAGTTATAAGGATAATGACAACCATTTGAAATGAAAAGCTTTATTCGCAGGCTATTTATCCATACCTTTGTCTTCCATTTTGTTGTATGCTATGCGCATAATCCCATATATGTTGGTAATTCAAACAATAATATTTTTAACTTCAAATTGGCTGGACTGGCAGCAGAGCTATGGAGCTGAGATATACTGACTAGTGCCAGGGGGTGGGGGGAATTCTGAGACATGGAGAGGCATCGCCTGTAGTGAGGAGGAGATGTGCACTTGCTCTGGGGGATGTCTGTAAGGACTGCCACCAGCCCTGGAGTCAGGAACCAACGAAGGCATCATCTTGACCGGGGGAGGGATGGGAGGAGCTCCACTGCCGAAGGAGCCAGCCCCGGTCGAGCCACCTGGCTGAGGACCTGCTGGGATCAAGGGCCGTAGCGTCTGGGGCAGAGTCCCACTTCCCCGAGGAGCTGCTGCCCATAACAGAAATAAGAGCAGGCGGCAAGGCCACTGGCAGCCTGGAGGTAGTGAGGGCTGCAGAGGCCAATCTCCCATGGGAGGAAGACCCAAAGCGGAAGCTGGTTTGTGCAGCAACCGCGAGAGGGAGGCCAACCTAGGACAGTCCCAGTGCATGTGCTTCCCACTTGATTTCTCCTTCTGGGAAGAAGACAATGATGAAGCCAGGGAGGTGGAAGAACTTTTTGCCTGAAGCTCTTTCTCCACTGTGGCTAATTTCTGCTGGAGTAGATGGCTTTGGAGGGTCTTCAGCGGTGTCTCCATGTGGCCTAGTTGAAGTCCTGGCAGTGCTTGCAGGCCTCGGTGTCGTGGTTGTGTCCTAGGCAGAGCAGGCAGGAAGACTGACCCGTCTTTAGAAGGGATCTGCTTGCCACAGGCACACTTCATAGGCCAGTCAGAAGACTAACCTGGAGAAGAAGACAAATGATCTAAAGAAAAAACACCAAAACTACATTAAATTCACTTAAATAGTAAAGAAACTGCGTGGTAAATCGCAATGAAATGATGACTTACTGAAGTAGGCATCTGTGGAGGTCTGACGTGGACAGTTCAGCAGCGGGAAAAGAATTGAGGTAGATCTAGGGGACTGCTCTTTTTATATCATAGGAAGGATGGATGTTCCCGCTGTACACTGCTAGCTAGAAATTTTCTGTGTGGTCCTAGCTCCTGGTGGCTTGGCTTAGTCATACTGATGTTGCCTGCTGCAAGAGCCCCCTCAAAGTAAGATCTACTGTTATGGTAAGTTCTTACATAACTGTTCTATCTTCTTTGGGGGTATCTCAGCCATCAGGTCACACTGTAGGAATGAGTCCCTAGTAGTTATAGATGCAAATAGAAACATAGAAGTTGATGGCAGATACAGACCGCAAGGCCCATCCAGTCTGCCCATTGTTTCTACCTTATGAATGTGCCATAGGCCTTTACTCTGTCAATGGCCTATTTATTCATACCTTTCTGTATTGCTCCCTTATGCCTAGCCCACGCATGTTTGAAGCCCTGCACTCTATTCATATCCACTACTTCCTGAGTGGCAGACAGTCTGGGAGGAGGGCTCACCATAAATGTAAGACACATGGCGCTGAAGCACAGCCCTGCCAAAACTTGCATGGGCTCTTGAGGCAATGTCCAGACTGTAGTGCTTGGTGAAAGTAAGAACAGTACATTCCAGGTGTCAGCTGCACAGATGTCAGTGGCTGAGATCCCTCGGAAATGAGCCAAAGAGGTAGTCATGCCTCTTGTGGAATGAGCTTTAACCGCTCCAGGCAGTTCTTTGCTGTACCTGTTGTAGCAGAACATAGTGCAATTTGCCAACCATTTGGATAAATACTGCTTAGAAGCTGAAGTGTCCTTTCTACCTGCAGCGAAGGAAACAACTACTTTGACTTCCTACCTTCCTTGGTGCAAAGCAGGGCAGTACTTCAAAGTTCTGCGCACATCTAACATATGGAGCATTGCTTCCCCTGGATTGACACGCTCAGGAAAATAAACAGGAAGGTGGATAGATTGGTTGAGCGTAAACTCAGAGACCACCTTAGGAAGAAACTTAGGATTTGTGTGCAAAGACACAGTCTTTGTAAAAAATCAAATAAGGCTCCTCGCACCAGAGGGCCTGAAGCTCTGAAATTCTTCAAGCAGAATTAATAGCAAGAAATAACACTTTCCAAGACAGAAAGCGAAGCTCGCACATGGCGATTGGCTCAAAAGGAGATGGGGTCAATTTCTCTAAAACAAAATTCAAATCCCAAGCCAGGATGGGAGAATGGATTGGGGGTTTCAGTTGCAGGATGCCCATTAAAATGGTATGGGAGACATCCAGCTGAGCAATTGTGTGGTCACGCATGGGCTCATGAAAGGCAGAAATAGCCGAAACGTGCACCTTGAGGGAGGAGTACTGGAGACCCGAGTCAGACACAGAGATCACGTAAGTCCAGGATCTGGCTCACTGGACAGGTGAAAGATTATGTTTGGCAGGCCAAATGATGAACTGCTTCCACTTCATGGCAAAGGTGGCTCGAGTGGAATCTTTCTGGACGGCCACCAGAACGTTCGCCGAGACGCCAAGCATGCAGATGGAGGGACCTTAGATTGGGATGGACCAGGGTCCCCAGAGTCTGGGTCATCAGATTCCTGCAAAGGGGGAGTGGAACCGGGGGCTTCCTCCATCAACTACTGAAACAGGGGAAACCATATCTGATGGGGTCAGAATGGAGCTACCAGAATCATGCTGGCCCCTTCCATCTGCAATTTGATGAGGACCCTCTGAAGCAGAGGGAACAGAGGAAATGCATAAAGGAACCTCATGCTCCAGGAGAGGGACAATGCACCTTGCCAGAAAACTCCAGATCTAACGAGCAGAAATTGGACAGTTTTGCATTGAGTGGGGATGCAAAAGGTCCAACTTGTGGTCTAACGTCTAATACAACACCCTCATGGCCTCCCTGCATAGGGGGTATGAATGGGTCCCCCCCGCTTGTCGATGTAGTACACTACACTGAGACTGTCTGACTGCACCAACTGCTGACCTGCAGCAAGGTGGCTCTGAAAGGCCTGCATGGCATAGTACACTGCTCTCATCTCCAGCACAGATATGCAGAGATGTTTCTACCCAGGACCAAGAGACCTGGGTATGGAAGAAACCCAGGTGTGCAACCCAGGCCAGACCAGAGGCATCCCATGGTGAGGATCTGCTGAGGAGTGGAAAGTTAAAATGGAACACCTTGCAGCAGGTTCAAGGGGTCCATCCACCACTGTAGTACCTTGCAGACTGAGGAAGAGACCAGGACTAGATTTTCTAACTCATCCGTGTGCTGGTCCCACTGCGCCCTGAGAGTCCACTGGAGGATGCGCATATGAAGCCTGGGCAGTAGAACAGTGGGTATGGCAGCTGCCATCAGACCTAACATTCTCAGGTACACCCTGGCAGGAACATAGCAGCTTTGAGCGGCTTCAGGCCCTAATGTATAAGGAGCCTTACTTAATTTTTCACAGGGACAAGAACTGAGGTGGGGCTTGGGACCACCCCCTGTTATACTTCTGGCGGATGTTGAGACAGAGCCGTTGTCGGGGACGGTCTCCGCTGGAGATTGCTACCTAAAGGTTTCGATGGGTCCCAATGCCTGTGTCATAGTCCTAATTGTAATAGCCTGCGGCAAGAGCTCCCACTCGAGGTAAGATTATTTGTTCTCTCATTATTTTAAAGTGTTTCTATAAATGGTGAGAGAACAGAAAAAAAAGGTACAATGCAATAGTAGTAATAAGTTTAGGCAAGGCACATTTTATTTAAAAGACGCCCATCCCGGATGCTCTGAGCGCCGCACATGTTAAAATTCCATATACATACAAATTACTATGAATAAATAAATAACACACTTATAAACATCAATACCAATCGATCCATTATATTCTTAGCATCTTCAAAAGACAATGCAATGATAGATCAATAAATGAATGTAATTATGTCAAGTTCACAGTCAGTCCATCATCACCTTCAGTTTTCTTCAGTGTTTCTTAGAAGCGATTCAGGAAACAGAAAATGCATTCAGCAAATGAATTTCTAGGTCCTTAAGTGCTTCATCATGGTTATCATATAACAAAGTCTGATGGTTTAACAAAACTTTCAGCCTTGGAGCAAATATCATAAAGTCTTTTAAATTATGTTGCACCAGGGCCTGATGGACTGCACCCAAGGGTGCTAAAAGAACTACCTGATAAACTGGCAGACCCATTGATTAACCACTCACTGTTGACAGGGATAGTATCAGAGGACTGAAGAAGAACAGATGTAAGACCTCTCCATACGGGAGGAAGTAGGTATGAGGCTGCCAACTACAGGCCGGTCAGCCTCACAACTATCGTAGGGAAATTAATGGAAATTCTAAACAGGATATAGTGGAATATCTTGAGACAAGCAATATCCAGGATAACAGACAACATGGTTTCATGGCGGGCAGATTATGCCAGATGAACCGTAGTACGTTTTTTGACTGGGTAACTAAGGAAGTGGATAAGGGGCACCCAGAGGACATCCTGTATTTCTATTTCAGCAAGGCCTTTGATTCAGTACGACATAGGCACCTGCTAAAAATGTTGGAAGACCTAGGCATTGCTGATAACTTCGGTGGGTGGGAAACTGGCTTAAGGACAGAAGCGAAAGGGTAATTGTCAACAGGGTAAGGTCAAACTTAGGTAGAGTCACCAGTGGAGTATCCCAGGAATCGGTCGAAGGCCCAGTCCCGTTTAATATGTTTATCTGTGACAGACGTAAACATTCAGGGCAAGCTTGTGCTCTTCACAGATGAGACTAAACTGGGTGGTAAGGTTGACAGCATGGAGGCTATTAGGGAACTTCAGAACGACTTGCAAAAGCCAGAAAGATGGTCTAACATCTGGCAGCTGAAGTTCAACACAAAAAAGTGCAAAGTGCTACACCTGGGGAAGGGGAACCCCAGGACAGATTACTGACTCAATGGGGTCAAACTCTGCACCTCTCAAGAAGAAAGGGATCTAGGGGTCATCATATGCAACACCCTTAAACAATCAAGCAAGGCAAACAAAATGCTGGGGTGCATTGGGGGGACGAGGATTCGACAGCAGGAGCATGGAGGTGATCCTCCCATTCTACAGGTTCCTGGAGAGACCCCACCTGGAATACTGCATCCAGTTTTGGATTCCACACCTTAAAAATGACAGGTACAGGCTGGAGACAGTGCAGAGAAGAATAACCAAGATGGTACAGGTCCCTCCATAGTCTCTTGTACGAGGAACGCCTGAGTGAGCTTAACTTGTTTTCACTGGAGACAATGAAGGAGATGGGATATGATCAAGACCTTCCAGTTCTTGAGAGGCATTAACAAGGTGCCATATTCAAAACTATTCCAAAAGGTCACCGGCTCAACCACTAGGTGGCATGAATAGAAGCTACAGGACGGAAGCTTCAGAAAGGATGTGAGAAATAGTGAGTACTAGGACTTTATCAACTTTCAAAAAGGAGTAGGATAGAGCAAGGACTCAAGGGGGATCTATGGGACTGGGTAAGGGTAAAAAGCAAAAAGGAGGCAAGATCCTGGGGCCCATATCAGGACTTGGGAATCCCTGGGCAGACTCTATGGACCTATGGTCTCCTTCTGCTGTCACTTTTTGGTTTCCAAAGAATTTGCTGAACACATTTATACTTTTTCCTTTGCAGCCATAGGTCTCTAGAGATATCTTGCTTTGCAGAAATTATGATGCCCTTGAATTTAAAATCTCTATTTCCTTGTAGAGTCTTGAAAAGTATGGTTACGCAAGAACTTCTTGCAGCAGGCAACACTGGTAGGACTGAAGCTGCCAGGCACAAGATCCCCATGGAAAACATCTAGCTAGCAGTTTATAGTGGGCAACTGCTCCCACTGATAGCATGCTGATGTCCACCTATGCTATAAAAGGGGCAGTTCCCCAGACCTACCTCAGTTCTCCCATCGGAGAGCCCAGCATGCAAAACAAAGAAAGGAGAACCAAGGCAGTTTCTCAGAGCTGAGGAAAGGAGTAACAAATGCAACGGAGTAGTAGTAATCATGGGGAAGGAGGGAGGGATAGTAGCACCTGCTGCAAGAGCTCCTTTCGATCTACTGTTATGCTACGTTCTTACTTAACTGTACCATCTCACTTAGAGAGGGCTCTTGCAGCAGGCAACACTGGTAGGATGGAGTTCTAAGCAGTACCGGAACAGACCGAAAGTCAGCCGGGAGGAGGCAAATAGGCAACAGAAGGTTGTTCAAGAAAGAAGGCCCTGAAAGACAGCTAGGCCAAAATAGGCCCTATGCCTGGAAGCAATGTCCAACCTGTAATGGCGGACAAAGATGTAAACCGAACTCCAAGTGGCAGCTGCAGAGAGGTCCACAGCAGACACATTTCTGAAGCAGGCAGTAGAGGTGGCCATACCCCTGGTGGAGTGACCCTTGACTGCCCCAGGTAAGGGCTTGTACTTACAGTAACAGTATGCAACGCAATTTGCCAACCATTTGGACAAACGCAGTTTCAAAACAGGAGCCCCTTCTCTGTCTTGGGAGTGAATGAAACTGATCAGTCTTGCGAACCGGTTGGGTGAGATTCGTGCAATAACACAACACTCTGTGAACATCCAAGTTATGCAGTAAGGCCTCCCCCTGATTAGAATATTCAGGGAAATAAAGATAGGTGGATGGATTGGTTTAGCGTGAACTCAGACACCACCTTAGGAAGAAATTTAGGATTAGTATGCAAAGACACCCTGTCTTTGTGAAAAACTAAATAAGGCTACCTACATATAAGAGCCTGAAGCTTGGAAATCCCCCCAGCTGAGGTAATGGCAACTAAAAATAACACTTTCCACGACAGAAAGTGCACATCACAGCTGGCTCAAAGGGAGGCAGGAGTGGGCTTTTCCAACATAAAAAGAAGGTCCCATGGAGGGACGAGGCCCCAGATGGGAGGTTTCAAATGCAGTATTCACCACAAAAATGTGTGGGATACCTCCAGCTGGGCAACACCTTTGCCCTCAATAGGTGCATGGTACGCAGAGACACAGAGAAACTGTCGGCAGATAAAGATCGCTAGACCCATCCAGTCTGCCCATAGGCCCTATACATTTGTATGTGGCCACTGACCCTATGTGATCAATGGCTTTTCATCACTCCCTCCCCTCTCAAGCTTCCCTTGTGCCTGTCCCAGGCATGCTTAAACCCCTCCACTGTGTTTGCCCCCACTACCTCCTGTGGCAGACTATTCCAAGCATTGACTACCCTTTCTGTGTAGAAAAACTTCCTCACATTACCTCTTAATCTACCCCCTTCCAGTTTCTTATTGTGCCCCCTTGTTCTAGTACTTTTTCTACATTGGAAAAAGTCCCCCACCTGCACCTTGTTTATGCTCTTGAGGTACTTTAAAGTTTCAAGCATGTGCCCCCGCCATGTCCTCTTCTCCAGTGCGTATATATTGAGATCCCTTAGTCTCTCCTCATATGTTTTGTGGTGCAAGCCCTGCACCATCTTTGTTGCCCTTCTCTGGATAGTCTCCACCTTATCTATGTCCTTGCACAGGTGTGGCCTCCAGAACTGCATACAGTACTCCAGGTGAGGCCTTACCAGTGTTTTATATAATGGCATTACCACCTCCCGCCTCCTGCTAGTGATACCCCTAGCCTAAGCACCCCAGCATGCCACTGGCCTTCCCTGCTGCCTTCATGCACTGCTTTGATACCTTAAGGTCATCAGAGATAACCCCTAGGTCCCTTTCCTCTTTGGTGACAGACAGTTCCTCACCCCCAACCTGTAGCTCTCAACAGGGTTCCCTCTACCCAGGTGCATTATTTTGCACTTCTTTGCATTGACCCTCAGTTGCCACATCTCTGACCATCTTTCAAGCTTCTCCAGTCCCTCATCATTTTCTGCACCCCTTCTGGAGTATCAACCCTGTTGCAGATCTTGGTGTCATCTGCAAACAGGCAGACCTTTCCTTACAGCCCTTCTGCAATGTCACCAATGGAGACATTGAACAGGACTGGTCCTAGTACTGATCCCTGTGGTACCCCATTGGTCACCCCCCTTCCCAGATTGTACCCCATTAACCACCACCCTCTGTCTCCTGTCTGGTGGAAAGGTGCACTTGAAGCAAAGAGTAGCCCAGACCAGAGTCCCGAGAGGAAAAGGAGGTACTCCAGAATCAGATTCACCAGGCAGTTGAAGGGATCCAGGTGGCGAGCGGCGGCCCATATGGAGACTCACTGCCACTTCATGGCATAGGTGGCTCTCGTGGAGGGTTTCCTGGCAGCCACCAAGACATGAGCAACCCAGGAAGAAACCCCAAACTGAGCGATAGCTAAGTCTGCAGGAGCCATGCATGGAAATGCAGAGACTTGAGGTCTGGATGAAACAGGGTGCCCCGCTCCTGGAAGAGTAAACAGGTGCACAGAGGCAAGGGAACAGGATATTTCACTGCCAGCTGCTGCAGCAGAGGGAACCAGATCTGACATGGCCAGTAGGGAGCTATGAGAATCATCTCCGGCCCCTCTGAGTGAAGTCTGAGGAGAACCCTCTGCAGAAGCGGGAAGGGAAGGAAGGCATACAGATACCTCCCTTTTCAGGTAAGGGACAATGCGTTGTGCCAGAAAACTCCAGGCCCTGAATCGAGGAAGCAGGAAAGCGGAGGTTTTGTGTTGAGTGGGGATGGAAAAAGGTCCAACTTTGAGCTTCCCCACCTGTCGAAGAGGTCTTAGACTAGAGGACAGAAGTTCCTACTTGTGCATCCTTGATCTGTACAGAGAAACATAGACGTTGATGGCAGATAAGGACCGCAAGACCCATCCAGTTTGCCCATATTTTCTACGTTATGAATGTGCCATAGGTCTTTACTCTGTCAATAGCCTACCTATTCATACTCATCTGTATTGCTCCCTTATGCCTATCCCATGATTGTTTGAAACCATGCACTGTATTCATATCCAACACTTTCTGAGGTAGGCCATTCCATGCATCCACGACCCTTTCTGTGAAAAAGAACTTCCTCACATTACCCTTTAATCGGCCTCCCTCTAATCTCACGCTGTGTCCTCTTGTCCTGCTATTTTTCTTATACTGAAACATGTTAGACTCTTTCACCTCGTTAATGCCCTTAAGAGTTAAAGATGTTTGAATGTTTCAATCATATCACCTCTCTCTCCCTCCTTTGCTCTAGGGTATACATATTGAGCTCCGTTAATCAGTCCTCATAAGTTGTCTGATGCAGTCCCTGCACAATTTTGGTTGCCCTTCTCTGGACTGCCTCCATTTTGTTAATGTCCTTGTGCAGGTGTGGCCTCCAGTACTGCACGCTGTACTCCAGATGGGGCCTAACCAGTGTTTTGTAAAGAGGGGTTGTTACCTCCCTCTTACGACTTGTGATACCCCTACTAATACACCCCAACATCCCTCCAGCCTTACCTACTGCTTTAGTGGTCTGCTTGGATGATTTCAGGTCATCTGTGATGATGATGCCCAAGTCTCTTTCTTCCCTTGTGATTGCCAGCAACTCCCTTCCCAACCTCTAGGTGGCTTCAGAGTTTCTCTTCCCTATGTGCATGATCTTGCACTTCTTTGCGTTAAACCCCAGTTGTCACTCCTCCGACCATTTTGCCAGTTTATCCAGATCTCTTCTCATTCTGCCCACCCATCTGGATCATCTACTCTGTTACAGATCTTGGTGTCATCTGGAAACAGACAAACCTTACCTTCCAGTCTATCTGCAATGTCACTGATGAAGATATTGAAGAGGACTGGCCCCAGGACTGATCCCTGCATACCTCTCAACCTCCCACCTCACAAATCAGGGACAAGGTTTAAAAAAATCAGGGACAAAGGACCAAAATCAGGGACACATCCTCAAAATTGGTGATATCCACTCAGGAAGCTGGTAGAATAAGGTACTTGGTGTAAAATGCATTTTCTAAGGAAGAACAAGTCTGTAACTTTAATGTTTGACATTATTTTTTGCTTACAACTCCCACTGTTTTGTCACAGAAACACGATTTTTAGGAGGGACAGAGTAAAATTTTGAGGCAAAATCAGGGACGTCCCTGAAAATCAGGGACAGTTGAGAGGTATGGATCCCTGAGGTACCCCACTTGTGACTTGCATCTCATCTAACCATATACCATTTACTAACACTCTGTTTTCTGCCTGCCAATCAGTTTGCCACCCAGTTGACCAACTTCTGACCCACCCTGAGCCTACACAGCTTATTAATCAATCTTCTATGTGAAACAGTATTGAAAGCTTTGCTGAAGTCAAGGTAGGTGACATCCACTGCACCCCTTGGTCCACCACTCTGGTTACCCAGTCAAAGAAATCTATGAGATTAGTTTGACAGGACCTTTCTGTTGCAAACCTGTGCTGTCTTGGATCCTGTGCTCCTATGGATTCCAGGTGTTGCAATATCCTTTCCTTAAGGAGTGCCTTCATAATCTTGCCCACTACTGAGGTAAGACTGACTGGTCTGTAGTTCCCTGCCTCTTCCCTGATACCACTCTTCTGGAGTGGGATCACATGAGTCCTCCAGTCTTCTGGGACCTCTCCTGTGCTCAGAGACTCACTAAACAGTTCTGATAATGGCTCTGCTAGTTCCACCCTTAGCTCCTTTAGTACCTGGGGATGTACGCCATCAGATCCTATTGCCTTGTCCACCCTGAGCTTAGTGAGCTCTTCTAGGACCCTTTCTTTTGTGAAGGGACTTGTGCACACCTCCCTCCCCCGTGTCCATGGTGCTGAGCTGTGGGCCCTGTCCTACCTTCTCCTCAGTAAATACTGAGCAGAAGTATTTATTTAGGATAGATGCCTTTCCTTGTTCCTCCTCCACTCACTCCCCCAATCCCCTTTGATCTTAGCAATACCCCCTCTGAACTTTCTCCTTTCACTAATGTATCTACAGAAAGCCTTGTCCCCTTTTTTTACTGTTCGTGCTAATGTTTCCTCGGTTTGGGCCTTTGCCTGCGCCTTACTGCCTTCCCTGCTTCCCTTAGAGAAGTTTGGTATACCTCCCTATCTTCGTCCTGCTGAGTTCCCTTATATTTCCTGAAGGCCAACCTTTTTGGCTCTGACATTTTCTGCTACTGTTTTTGAGAACCAAAGTGGTTTCCTTCTTCTTTTGCTCTTGCTTTTCTCCATAACACAATGGGATGTTGCTTCAAGTATTGCATCCTTAATGCTTGCCCACTTTGCCTGTACCCCCTCACCTGTATTTCTTCTTGCCAGGGCTAGCTTAACTCTGTTGGCCATATCAAAGTCAGCTCCTCTGAAGTCCCATACTTTTGCCTTGGAATGGGATGATTTAGTTCTAGTGGCCAAATTGAACCATACCATGTGATGGTCACTGGCATCCAGGTGACCTTCTACCTGAAGATCTGTGATACTTTCCCCATTAGTCAGTACTAGATCTAGAATAGCCCTGTCTCTTGTGGGTTGTTGTACCAGTTGTTTGAGGCTCTCCCCCTGCAGGGAATCCACTATGTGTCTAGTTCTGATGGGTGTTCCTGCTGGTATTGACCAATCTGTAACTGGCATGTTGAAGCCTCCCATTTTCAGAACCTCCCCTTTAGCTATCATGTTTTGTATATCTTCTGACAGTAATGTGTCTATGTCCTCCCCCTGGTCTGGAGGCCTGTAGACAACCCCAGTTCGTATGGCTGTCTCATTTCCTGTTTCCAAGGTGACCCACAGTTTCTTCTGGCTCCTTATGTGTATTCTGAATTTCTGTAGCTTTGATATTCTCATTGACACTAAAGGCCCTCCCCCCCCTCCCTTTTGCACCTCGGTCTCTTCTGAACAGTACATAGCGGGTACTGAAGTCTTCCAAGTGTGGTTACTGGTGAACCATGTCTCACTAATGGCTACTGTGTCCAGTTTAGCCTCTGTCATTGTAGCCTGCAGGTCTGGGATCTTGTTTCAGACCGGGCATTTATGTACATGATTTTCCATTGGCCAGATTTCGGTCGTTAGTTGTTGGCGAGGTCCGGCATTTCCCCTGCGTGTCGTATGGGGAGCCAGAACTTTTTCTTTACCTGATGATGCAAATGAACTACAAACATGCTGAACTCCTGTTTGATCACTAGCTGATGAGGGAGGGTTGTTCTTCCCATTCGATGTATCGGGTGCTGCACCCCTCTCCCCATTTGCTAGTTTAAATATTCTGCAAAGACGTCAAACTTCTGCCCCAATGCACTGACTCCCTCCTTAGTCAGATGCAGTCCATCAAATACCAGCTGAGGCTGTCTGCCAGGACATTTTGGACGCCTGAAACATGGACAACAGAGCTCCAGGTCATGCTCGATGACCCAATGCCAGACTGTCATGGCCTCCCAACAAAGGGGGTTAGAATGAGTGCCCCTGTTTGTTGATGCAGAAGACTACAGACATGTTGTCCATCTGTACCAGTAGTGGGCCAGGAAGAATGTGGGTCTGGAAGCCCTGCAGAGCATATAGAAAGCACAGTTAAGTAACAACTTACCATAACAGTAGATCTTCAAGAGAAGCTCTTACAGCTCATAACACCATTAGCACTAAAGCCGGCAGGCACCAGGACCCCACGGAAAACTTCTAGCTACCAGTATACCGCGGGGGACTGCCCCCTGATGTCAGCCCACCCCCAACTTCTGCCTATGGTATAAAAGGGGCGGTCCCCTAGCCCAATCTCAGTTCTCCTGCAGGAGACCCCAGCATATACAGAAACTGGAGAACCAAGGAGATTCCTCTACACTGAGGAAAGAGAGGTAACAAAGATGGAGAAGCAGTCACCAGGGGGATAGTGGGAGGGAAAGCAGCACCTGCTGCAAGAGCTCCTCTCAAAGATCTACTGTTACCTTAAGTTCTTACATAACTGTACTATCTGACTTCGAGGGGGCTCTTGTAGCAGGTAACACCATTAGGACTGAGTCCCAAGTAGTGAGAGAACTGAGCTTGGTCAGCTGGGAGGAGGTAGAAGTCAGTGTAAGGCTCTCAAGAGAGCAGGCCCTGTAGGAATGCTAGTCCAAAACCTGCTCTGCGCCTAGATGCAATGTCCAGACTGTAATGCCAGATGAAAGTGTGGATAGAACTCCAAGTGGTCACTGCACAAATGTCAGCAATGGACACATTTCTGAAGGAGGCAAATGAAGCAGCTACACCCCTGGCAGAATGGTCTTTAACCGGGCCCAGTAAAGGCTTGTCGTATTTGCAGTAACAAACAATGCAATTAACTAACCATTTGGACATTGTTTTGAAACAGGAGCCCTTTCTTTCCTCACGGTGAGTAAAACAAATAACTGATCAGTTTTTCTGATGGCTCAGGTGCGGTTCAAATAATAGCGAAGCACCCGGTGGACATCCAGCGTATGCAGTAAGGCCTCCCCTTGATTTGAATACTCTGGATAATACACAGGCAGGTGGATGTCTTGACTCACAGTAAACTCAGACGCCACCTTAGGAAGAAACTTAGGATTGGCCCTTGTGGAAAACTAAATAAGACTCTTTACACATCAGAGTATGATGCTCGGAAATTCTTTGAGCAGAAGTAATGGCAACTAAAAATAACGCTTTCCATGACAGAAAGCGCAGCTCGCAGCAGGCTCAAAGGGAGGCAAAGTAAGCTTTTCTAAAATGAACAAAAGATCTCAGGGGAGAACAGGATCCCTGATGGGAGGTTTCAGATGCAGTATGCCCTGCAAGAAAGTGCGGGAGAAGTCAAGCTGGGCAAGAGTCTTGCCTGATATAGGTGCATGGTACGCATAGATGCCGGATAAGTGCACCTTAAATTGATGAATAACTCAAGCCTGAGTCAGATAGGGAAAGGAGGTACTCAAGAATTAGATTCTCTGGACAGGTGAAGGGATCTAGGTGACGAGCAGTGGCCCACATGCAGAACCGCTTCCACGTCATAGCATAAGTGGCTCAAGTGCAAGGTTTCCTGGCTGCTGCTGGAATGTCTACCACCCGGGGAGACACCCCAAATTGGGCGACTGCTAAGTCTGCACAATCCATGCATGAAGGTGCAGTGACTTGTGGACCAGAGTGCCCTGCTCCTGAGAGAGTAGATCAGAGCACAGAGGCAGGGGGATCAGAGGTTCCACTGCTAGTGCTAAAGGAGTGGAAACCATATCCGGCGTGGCAGTAAGGAGCTACTAAGATCATCTCTGCCCCCTCTGACTGCAACTTGAGAAGTACCCTCTGCAGTAATGGAAAGGAAGGGAAGGCATACAGAAGCCTCCCTGTCCAAGAGAGGGACAATGTGTCTCACCAGAAAACACCAGGCCCTGGATCTAGCGAGCAGAATCTGGGCAGTTTTGCGTTGGATGGGGACGTGAATAGATCCAGCTCTGGGCAGCCCCACCTGTCAAAGAGATCTTCGACCACTGAGGGAAGAAGTTCCCACTCGTGTGCCTTGGACCAGGAACAGCTTAGACTGTTGGCCAAGGTGTTCTGAATGCCTGGAACATGTACAGTACTCATGTCCAGATGAAGTTCTATGGCTCACTACCAAACTCTCATGGCCTCTCTGTAGAGGGGGTAAGAATGGGTATCCCCCCTGCTTGTTTATGTAAAAGACCACTAACATATTGTCAGTCTGGATCAAAAGAGGGCCCAGGAGCAGGTTAGTCTGAATGGTCTGCAGAGCATACAGTATCGCCCGCATCTCCAAAACATTGATGTGGAGATGCTGCTCCAGTGGGGACCAGGACCCACCCCCCCCCAAGTCTGACGGTCTGCCAGATGGGCACCCCAGCCTGACACGTCCATGGTCAAGATCTGTCGAGGTGACTCCGACCGGAAGTGGATCCCTTTGGAAAGATTGGAAGGGTTCATCCACCACATCAAAGTCTGTCACACCGAGCTGGATACTGACACTGGTTCTTCCAAATCATCTGTGTGCTGATCCAATTAAACCTGAAGGTTCCATTGGGCTACAATCATTTGCAGGTGAGCCAGGTGAACCGTTGCAATGGCCATCGCCATATAATAAATAATAAATAAAACTTTATTTCTATGGCACCTTTCCAAAACCAGGGCACCACACAATTTTAAAAACACATCAAATGAACACAATTAACTTAAATAAAACAGTGCATATTAAATTAAGGCTTTTAAGGCTTTTTTAAATTGCTCCATGGTCACACACTCACGTAACTGGTGGGGTAGAGAATTCCAGAGATGGGGCCGCATGCATAAATGCCCGGGCCCGAGATGATTTTAAACACACTCTAGGGATCTCTAGCAACCCCTCACCAGCTGAGCGAAGTGATCGTCCAGGGCAGTAGGGAACCAGAAGCTCTTTCAGGTAGTCAGGGCCCTGTCCATGTAGGGCTTTATAAGTCAGAATGCAGATTGTAAAGGTGATCCGCCATTGTAGCGGCAGCCAGTGCAGACTGCGCAGTACTGGGGAAATATGGCAGGACCGAGAGGTTCCTGCCAAAAGCCGTGCTGCCGCATTCTGCACTAGCTGCAAACGGCAGATTTCCACCCCCAGAAAGCCCTAGGTAAAGGGAGTTGCAGAAATCCAAGCGCGAGGACACAAAAGCGTGAACCAATGTAGGGAGGTCACTGGACGGAACAAGGAGCTTAATCCTGGAGATATTCCTCAAATGGTAAAAAGAGGTCTTGATGACGGCTGACATCTGCACATGCAGCGTCAGCCCTTTAACAAAGATTACCCCTAGGTTTTGCACCCATTCAGAGGCTGGGACTGGTAGACCCCCAAGAAAAAGCCCCAAGGGTGAACCTACCCCCGACCCCCCTATCCGGTGTCCTGGGTCCAACGACCAGCACTTCAGTCTTTCCCGAGTTCAGCTTCAACCAGCTCAAATCCATCCACTCCTGGATTTCTGTGAGGCAGTTATTAAAGACTGAGAGAGCTCCATCCTAGTCAGGTGCAAAGGAAAGATACAGCTGGGTGTCATGGGCATAACAATGAAACCTCAGCCCATACCTCCTTACAATGTCTCCGAGGGGCAGCACGTACACTGCGAACAACATGGGGGACAACACCGATCCCTGAGGATCCCCGCTTGACAGAGGGACTGGGTCCGAGGAATAAAGCCCAGACACTACCCTCTGAGTTCTTCCAGTGAGGTAAGATGTAAACCACCTGAGGACTGTACCCAACAGGCCACAGATGAACCTCAGATGACCAAGAAGAACCCCATGGTCCACAGTGTCAAATGCTGAAGAGAGATCTAGAAGGACCAAGACATAATGGCTCTTCCGATCTCTCGCCATCAGGAGATCATTGAGCACCCGAACCAGCACTGTCTCAGTACTATGCCTCTTTCGAAAACCGGACTGGAGAGGTTCATAGATGTCATGGATGGTTAAATGGTTCTCCAGCTGTACGGCCACTACCTCCTCAACCACCTTCCCTAAAAAGGGAAGGTTAGAGATTGGTCTGTAGTTCGCATGGCAATTCAGGTCCAAGGAAGCTTTCTTCAGGAGGGGTATTACCACCACCTCCTTCAGAGAGCTAGGAAACTCACCTGTTTCCAGGGAGCACCACACTATCTGCGTAAGAACTGGACCAATGATATCAATACAACCCAAAACGAGGGAGGTTGGTCCTGGATCCAAACTACAGCACATAGGGTGCATACTCTGGGCAGTCCTCATGACATCCATGAACTCTGGGTGGTCGAAGGTACTCCAGGAAGGCTGAAAGGCCAGTGACCAAGTGCTGATCAGAAACAACGCCCAAAGAGAGTGCCGGCTGGACAGCTGCCCTGATGTCAGCCACCTTAGTCACGACGAATCGAGCAAGTTCATCGCACTCTAGTTGCGAAAATGCCTATGTCTCAGTAACCTTAGAAATGCTCTGGCTGGAACCTGGTGAGACAATGAGACCAGTTGAGCCTGTGACTGAAGGCATTCTGCCCTGTCTGGGGCAGAAAAGCTTTGCCTTGGGCGGTGTCCAAGACTGCCCCGATGTGTTGAAGCCTCTGACTGGGCCAAGGGGAGGATTTGAGGAGGCTGATAATTATCCCCAGATCCTGAAACGGAGTGAAAGTGGCCTCCATGGTTCTGAGCAACTGCTCCTTGGTGGGAGCTGTCAAAAGTCAGTCATTAAGGTAAGGGAAGATATAATGGCCTTCCCTCCTTAGGTCCGCTGCCACTACTCCGAGGCACTTCGTAAAGACTTGTGGGACCTGAGGACAGGCCGAATGGCAGAGCCTGAAACTGGTAGTGGTTTCCTTGGAAGCGGAAGTGAAGGAACCTTCTGTGGGGTGGAAACCTCCAAGATGTGAAGATAAGCATCCTGCATGTCCAGAGAACATAGCCAATCCCCAGCAGATGAAGCAAGGGGAGCAGGCCGGGAAGAGTGACCATCCTGAACCGTTTGTATTCTGTGAACTGGTTCAGGTGGGTGAGGTCCAGAATGGGACGCAGATCTCCGGTTCTACTTGGAACCAGGAAGAAATGTGAGCAGAGTCCCTTTCCTCGTTGTGCCAGTGGGATGGGTTCCATGGCCTGTTTTTGCAGGAGCACTTGGATCTCTTTTTGTATAAGGGTGACATGGGCATAAGTGTAATGGGAGAGAACAGGAGGATTGTCTGGAGGAATCTCCAAAAACTCTAGAGTATGCCCCTGTTCCACTAACTGCAGAACCCACTGATTCGAGGGTATTTTGTGCCAACCTCCTCTGTAGAGAGAAACGACCCCCCACTCCCTTTTCATCCTTTCCACGCCCTCTTCTGTATCAACCCTGTTGCAGATATTTGCGTCATCTGCAAAGAGGCATACTTTTCCTTTCAGTCCCTCTGCAAATGTCACTTATAAAGACATTAAAAAGGACTGCACCCAGTACTGAAACCTGCGGTACCCCACTAGTAACCCCCCTTTCTTCAGAGTGGACTCCGTTTACTATTACCTTCTGTGTCCTGTTGTCCAGCCAGTGTTTTACCCAGGCTACCACCCTGGGTCCCACTCCCAGGCTGGTTAATTTGTTTATTAATCTTTTGTGTGGGACTGTGTCAAATGCCTTGCTAAAGTCTAGGTAGGCCATGTCCACAGCCCCCTGGCCTACTACTCTGATCACTCAAAGAAATCGATTAGATTCGCCTGACATGACCTTCCCACTGTGAATCCATGCTGCCTTGGGTCCTGTGCCCCACTGGCCTCTAGGTACTGAGCAATTCTTTCCTTCAGAAGTGATTCCATCATTTTCCCTACCACAGAGTTCAAACTGACAGGTCTGTAGTTTCCTGCCTCTGTCTTGCTCCCACTTTTGTGAAGGGGAATCACATCCGCCCTCCTCCAGTCCTCAGGTACCACATCATCCTCACATGATTTGTTAAAAAAGGTGGTCAGTGGTGTCATTAGTTCTCCCCTTAATTCTTTTAGAATTCAGGGGTGAATCCCATCAGGCCCCATTGCTTTGTCCACCTTCAGTTTTAGGAGTTCTTTAAGAACCCTTTCTTCTGTGAAAGGACTGGGATCAACCCCCCCAATCCAGAGTGCTTCTGTTAATTGGATTAGGTACCTCCCCCACCTCCTCTTTTGTGAATACTAAGCAGAAGTATTCGTTCAGTATCCCTGCTTTTTCACTGTCCCTCTCTGTCCACCCACCATCCATTCTATTCAGCCTCACTGTCTCTCCCTTTGTCTTTCTACACTCCCTAATGTACCTATAAAAGATTTTATCCCCATTCTTAATTGAGTTGGCTATC
Source organism: Neoceratodus forsteri (assembly GCA_016271365.2). Classification (NCBI taxonomy): domain Eukaryota; kingdom Metazoa; phylum Chordata; order Ceratodontiformes; family Ceratodontidae; genus Neoceratodus; species Neoceratodus forsteri. The sequence goes on from CM057451.1 coordinate 473,960,617, forward strand.
TTTTCCTCAGTTTGGGCCTTTACTATTCTGACTGCCTTCCCCGCTTTCTTCTGCCTTAACTGGTACAGTTCTCTGTCCTGCTCCTTCTGTATTTCCTTATACTTCCTAAATGCTATCTTTTTCTCCCTAACCTTCCCCGCCACCTCTTTTGAGAACCATAATGGCTTTTTCTTTCATTTTGATTTATTTGTTTCATACAAAGGCTTGTTGCCTCTGTGATGGCAGTTTTGATGTTTCCCCATTGTTGCTCTACCCCTCCTTCTTGCCTGTCTGCTAGTGCTTTTCCAAGGCACTCTCCCATTTTACCAAAGTCAGCCCTCCTGAAGTCCAGTACCCTCACTTTTGTGGAAACTTGACTCTGCAGCAGTTTATTGTGAACCACACTGTTTGGTGGTCTCTTGTTCCCAAACGACTACACGCGAGATCTAAGATCCTCTGTCCCCATTTGAAGTCTGGTCTAACATTGCTCTCATAAAATGGGTTCCAACACTAGCTGTCTGAGGCATGCCCTCTGTAGGGCATCGAGAATGGCCCTGCTCTTGGATGTGGCTGCAGCAAAGTTGCTCCAATTAACATCTGACATATTCAGGTCCCCCATCAACAGTATCTCCCCTTTCTCTGCCATCCTAAGAATGCTTTCTATCATCTTCTTGTCCATTCCCTCCCCCTGAGATGGGGGTCTGTATACGACCCTTGTGTGGATTGTGGTGCCATTTCCAGTCTCTAAGGTGACTAATCTGCACTATCTGCCACCTATTTTTGGGAATCCTCGCCAAACAAAACGGGGCCTCTGAAAAGGGTGTCTAGAATCTTGGACTGCACAACTGGAGCAAAATCAGAGACTCTAAGCCAGGAGTAGGGATGAAGACAAACTCCTGAAGCCGCAGCTTTGCCTGCGGAGTCCACAGAGTCATAAGAGGCTTGAAGAATGAGTCCCAATATCTGAGTCTGATCTGAGCAGGTGTAACAGCTCAGCCTTTCCAGGAAGATCAGGCTGAGCCTGAGCTACCTCCAAAGCTTTCTCCCACAGGCAGTCTGATATTGTACCATGTGGGCTAGAAAGTTTAGGGAACAGATAGTGCAGGTGGCAGAAGAATAGACCATCTTACCAAAATGGTCCATCTGCCTGGAGTCCTTGTCAGGAGGCTGAGTGCTCAGGTGCTGGTGCCACTTAGAGCGGTCATGGGCAGTATTAATTACTAATGAATCAGCCTCTGGATGCTCCCCGTAAAAGGGTTCATCCCTTGGGGCATTATACAGGCGATCTGCCTTCTTGGACATCGCTGGTGTAGTAGATGGATGTTTCCAAGCAGTCCTATTGACATCCTTGAAGGAGTCAATAAGGGGAAGAACAACCAAGGGCAATGACTCCTCCTTACAGAGGAAAGTGGCTAGCTGACGTTGGTCGGGATCCACTTCCTCAGTGCCCCAACCCATAAGGTACTGGATGTGCCTCATCACATCCATAAAAAGTAGAATAATCTGGAGGAGACCGCGGGGTGTCCTTGGGCTCCTCTGGTTCTGACGACAGTAACAGCCACTAAAAGTGAACGTTTGTCAAAATGCATGCGTAGGGTAAACATACAGCACTACCACAGGCCCGAGCAATCAGGGATGGAAGGCAATGTGTGTCAATGCTCAAAGCCTCCCAAACAAGATCCCTGAACTCACAGCCATGATAGCAGAACCACGACTAGATTGGGCAGCAGCAGTCACGGAAACATGGTTCACGGCAAACCATACATGGGATGCTGCAATACCAGGCTTCATGCTCTTTATAAGGGATCATAAAGGGAAAAAAGGTGGGGGGGGTAGCTATATACACAAAGGAGGGAATCAGTGCAACTGAACTCTGAGATGATCACTATAAGGCTGAGGTATTACGGATCACCCTGGGAGCTGGAGAAAAGCCCCCTTCCAAGTAGGGGTTGTCTACAGACCCCCATCCCAGGACACTGACACAGACAAGGAGCTCCCGGAAGCCATCATGATGATGGCCGACAAGGCGACTTACTTCTAGTTGGGGACTTCAGTCTGCCTGATGTGGATTGGTCCTCATGCACAGCATTCTCTGAGAGGAGCAAGGAATTTCTCCTCACACTGCAAGAGGCGAGTTTAAATCAGCTAGTGGACTCGCCCACCAGGGACCCAGCGATCTTAGACCTAGTACTCTCCAACAGTTCCAGGATCTCAGGTGTTCACATAGGAAGCCACCTAGGATACAACGACCACAGATCGATATGGCTAACATTTGGCAGGACAGAAGACAGATCTCACACAAAATTCAAGGTCATTGACTTCAGGAAAGCAGACTTCCCTGTCATGAAATCCCAGACCAAATCCATACTGCAGACTGGTACAAAGGGAGATGTAGAGGACTGCTGGAAAACACTGAAGCATGCCCTAACCACAGTTACAGAGGACTGCACAAAACAGATCAGCAAATCCAAGAGGAAGAAGAACCCATTCAAGTTCACCAGAGAAGTAGCAGCTAAGTTTAAGGAGAAACAAAGTACAATTACTTAAGAACTTACCATAACAGTAGATCTTCAAGAGGAACTCTTGCAGCAGGCTACACCATAAGGACTATGCCAACAGGCACTAGGACCCCATGGAAAAAGCTTAGCTAGCAGTACCCAGCGGGGACCGCCCTCTGACTTCAGACCACCTCTTATGTCCACCAATGGTATAAAGGGGGCGGTCCCCAGCCACACCTCAGCTCTCCCGCTGTAGACCCGGCTAATCAAGAAATAGAGAAGTGAGGCAAATAGGATAACCCTGCCAAGGGTAAGAAAAAAAAGGAGAAAAGGATCAGGGTAAAGGAGGAAGGGAAAAATAATGCCTGCTGCAAGAGCTCCTCTCGAAGATTCACTGTTATGGTAAGTTCTTACGTAACTGTACTATCTTACTTCGAGTTGGAGCTCTTGCAGCAGGCTACACTATAAGGACTGAGTACAAAGCAGAACTAATTGGATTCTGCTCGGACAGGAAGGTGGAAATTAAGGTAGCAGGAAGCTTCAAGTTAAAAGGCCCTGAAGCACCGCTAGACCAAACCCAGCTCTCCGACAGGAAACAACGTCCAGGCTGTAGTGCTTCACAAAGGAGTGCACGGAGCCCGAAGTAGCTGCTGCACAGAAATCTGCCACAGAAACATTATGAAGTATCACAAAGGAGGCAGAAATACCCCTGGTGGAGTGACCCTTAACCAAACCCAGTAAGGGTTTGTTGTACTTCTTGTAGCAGTAGGTGATGCAATGAATTAGCCATCTGGAAAGAGTCTGCTTTGCCACTGGCATCCCCAGAGTTTTCGGGGCAAAAGAAACAAAAAGTTGGTCAGACTTTCTCAGAGATTGAGTGTGATTAATATAGTACTGAAGCACTCTATGTACATCTAGAGCGTGAAGAAGGGCCTCCCCTCCCCCCGATTAGAATACTCTGGGTAATAAACCGGAAGATAATGTCCCAATTAAGGGTAAACAGGGACACTACCTTAGGCAGGAGAAACAGGTTACTCACCTGTAACAGTAGTTCTAGGAGTGGTATATGGTCATCCACACATCTGGCATGTCCTTTCCCCTTTAAGATCAGCTGGAAGTCTTTAAGCTGGCTCATCCTACCCACCCAGGTGGTATATCCCTCAGCTCTGCCCCAAGATGCCAAATCTTGCCCGCTGGAAGTAGTGGTTGTGCGTCGAAGCCGGGGAGATTGGGTGGGTCCATGTGGATGAACAACATATACCACTCTTAGAATTACTGTTACAGGTGAGTAACCTGTGTTTCTAGGGACGTGGATATGTTGTTTTATCCCCACATCTGGATGACTCCTAGCAGTCCTCTGGGAGGAGGGAGGCAAGGTGCACACCCCCTACTTAGGGAAAAGAGATTGGAGAACTGAGGCTCCAAAACCAGCATTCTGGCATAACTCTAGGTTGATGTAGTAGTGGGAAATGAAGGTGTTTGCTGACTTTCAGGAAGAAGCCCTGAAGTTTTCCTGGATAGGGACATCCCTAGAAGCAGCCACCATCACAGCGGTGTGAGCCCATATATCTCCGGGAGGTTCCCTACCCGCCAACATATCGCCCCTGAAAAAGGGACCTTTCGGGGCCCAGCAGGCTTACCCGGTTATCAAAATTTAATAAATAAATATAGCAGAGATCAATGCAGGATGTAATCCATCAGCCAATCATCCACTTGGCTGCATGTCTGCCAGGTGTGGCTTCAGCGTAGATGACAAACAGCTGGCGAACCTCTCCAATTACAGCGTGCGCTCCTACAATGCTGGCTCGCCTCAGAGTCCAAGGTATGGAGCCTGTATTCGGCATCTGAGGTGTGATTGGGGTAGAACACCTGTAGAGTCAATCACCTGGTTCAGTTAGAACTCCGACATAACGTTCGGAAGGAACTTCAGGTTGGGGGGCAGGACAAACTTGTCCCTATGGAAGACCAGATAAGGAGACTCGACAGAGCATCTGGAGCTCCCCAATCCTTCTGGTTGACATGATAGGCACCAAGAAGGTGGTCTTCCATGACAAATGCGACATCTCACACTTGTGCATCGGTTTGAATGACTTGCCCATGAGCTATGCTAATACCAGCAGCAGATCCCATGGTGGTGGTGGTTCACGTACTGGAAGGGAAATGTGATCGAGACCTTTGAAAAAGCATCAGACCGCCTTCTTCTGCACCGACTGCTGACCAGCCTGCACCCGATAAGCAGAGACGGCTGCCAGGTGCACCTTAAGGGTTGTTGACTGAAATCCCCCTTTAGAGAGGGACCATGGGTAATTTAGGATGCTAGCCACTGGACAGGTCAAAGGGTCCAACCCCTAGCCCTGATACCAAATGGAGAAGCTCTTCCATTTGAAGGTATAGCATTTCCTGGTAAATTCCTTCCTAGATGCCTTAACAACACTGAGTACATCTTTGGAGACACCCAAAGCCTGGAACTCTAGCCGCTCAGGAACCAGGCTGTCAGGTACAGGGATTGAAGGTTCAGGTGGAGTATCTTACCCTGATTGATGGAAAGCAGGTCCGTGTGTGCTGGAAGACATTTTGGGAGCCTGATGATGAGGTCAAGGAGATTGGGGTACCAAAACTGGTGGGGCCAGTCCGGAGCCACCAGGATCACCTGTGCTTTGTCCCTCCTGACCCTGAGGAGCACCTTGTGGATCAATTGAAGTGGAGGGAAGACATAAAAGGCCTGGGGTCCACAGCCTCAAGGAGGCATCCCCCTACAATGAGCTCTGCTCAGGGGGCAGGCACAAAACAGCCTCAGCTTTGCGGTCTCCCTGGAGGCAAATGGGTCCGCCTGAGGGGTACTCCACTGGGAGAACAAGCCATGTACTACCTTTGGATGGAGGGACCACTTGTGGGACACCTCACCCACTCAGCTGAGGGCAGCCGCCTGCTGATTGGAGGCTCCTGCCACATGAATAGCAAGGTGATCTGCCTCCAGTTGGCTCACGAGAGTCCAGATGTGGAGAGCTTCCTTGCACAGAGGCAGGGAGTGCATCCTGCCTTGTTTGTTGAGAGAGTACATGGTTGTGGTGTTGTCCATCTGGGCCTGAACCACTTGACCCCAAATGAATGGAGTAAAGGCAATCAGCGCTAGCCGGACCGCTCGGAGCTCTAGCAAGTTGATGTGGCATCGGGACACCTCGGGGTCCAAAGCCCATGGACTCTGTGTTTCCCCATATGGGCAACCCAGCCCATGAAAGAGGAGTTGATCGTCAAGATGACTGTCAACTCAGGGCAGACAAATGGGATCCCTTTCTGCAGATGCTCCAGAAAGGTCCACCAATGGAAAGCGTCCCACATCTTCTGGGTCACAGTGACCAGCTGGTAGAAATGACCTAGGTGCAGAGTCCACTGGCTGGTCAGCTCCCACTGTAGGAAGTGCACATGCCACCTGGCCCATCGGACCACGGAGGTGCAGGCCGCCAAGTAGCCCAGAAGTCGCAGGAAGTCACAGGCAGGGCGCAAGTGCCCAACCAGAAATGATCGGGCAAAGGAGGAGAGAACCTTGGCTCTGTCTGCTGGGAGCCTGGCTCTGCAAGAGTCATGCTCTGCCCCAGTAAAGCAGATCACCTGCAAGGGCATGAGTTCTGACTTAGTCTCATTGACCAGGAGGCCAAGATTGATGCAGATTTTGAGTGCCAGGTCCCTGGACCTCTCCACCTCCTGCCTGGAGAGACCCGCTATAAGCCAATTGTTCAGATAGGGGTACATTCTGACCCCTTGATGCCAAAGATGGGCTGCCACCACTGCAATGCATTTGGTGAAGACCCAGGTGGCTGATGGCAGGTCGAACAGCATGGCTTGGAACTCGTAGAGGGCTTCCTCGGCTCGGAAGCGGAGGAAACTTTGGTGAGATGGATGGATCAGGACATGAAAGAACATGTTCTGCAGATCCAGGGAACAAAACCACATGTTTTGCTGGAGAGATGGTATGATCTGAGAGAAGAGTTACCATCCTGAAGGTGTGAGACCCAAGAAACTTGTTCAGGCAATGCAGATCTAGAATGGGGCATCAGCCCCCCATCCATTTCGAGCCCAGAAAGTACCTGGAAACAAACCCTGGGTTGACAGGGGGATCTGGGCCACCACCTTCATGCAGAGGAGCTGGGTGATATCTCAGAGAGCTGACCGAGTGTCCATGGATACCTTCTCATCCCGTGTGGCGCGGGCTCGGCTTAGTGGGTACTGCTTGAATTCCAGAGGCAGACCTTGGCCGACCACTTCCAGAACCCACCTTTCCATGGTAACAGTGGACCAGGTAGAAAGGACCCACCATCCTAGAAGGGCAAGAGTAGCTCTCCGGCCCCCTCTAGCTGCTGTAGGTCTGCGTCTGAGCAAGTAAGTGGTCTACTGAGAAATACAGGATATTCTTGTCTCAGAACAGGACAATCAGGAGCTTTAAGGGCACACAGGCAGAAAGTAAGGAGAGAGAGAAAAAAAACACAGGAAAGAGTAAGGATTGCAAACAGTTAAGGGGCCAGAAATAAAACATGATTGGAGTGGTGCAGTGCAGTGGCTGTGGAGCAGCAGTCTTCCTGGAGATGTTCTGGAGGATGTGGTGTTGTCCCATCTGCAGGCACCTCTCTGGGCTGAGGAGGAGGTTGCTCATCTCCAGGCTGAGTTGGCCAGGATTTGTGGGACCTCTCTTCCATCAGGGACCACCAATGCCACTGCCATTGCCTCAGAGGTTGCCAAGAAAGAGGCGGTTGGACCACAGTGGGCTCAGGGAGGGTGAGGGTGGTGGAACAGGCGTATCCTCCAGTTGTACCTCTCCACAATTCCTATGCCATTCTGGCAAAGTGTGGTTCCTCTGGAGGCACCCACAGTGGAGACCAAGGAGGATGCTGGGAACCCCACAAGGAGACCCACAGGAGGGTGGCAGGGGACCCCAGGGGAAGGAAACAACTCCTGGTGGGGGACTCCATTGTTAGGAAGAGTAGAGACAGGGGAGGAGGGGAGAGGAGGTAAGGTGCCTGCCTGGTGCCATGGCTTGGAGGGACAGGGAGCGAATCCTCAGGATTGCCGGAGCAGCTGCACAGGGGAGGGAGCTGGATGTCATTGTCCACCTAGGGACAAATGACCTGGCTAAGAAAGGGATTAGAGAAGTGCAGAAAGAGTTTGTGGAATTGGGGAGGGGCCTTAGTCAAGTAGCATGCATGGTAACCTTCTCGGAGGTGCTACCCATCTATGGCATAGGAGAGGCTAGGGTGTCCCGCACCATGGGATTCAATCAGTGGTTGAAAAACTGGTGTGAAGCGCAGGGATTTGGCTTCATTGGGGACTGGGGGTCCACCTGGAGTGATGTAAGCCTATACTGGCATGATGGGTTGCATCTGTCTGGGAAGGGAACCAGGATCCTAGGTGATAGGTTTAAATGCTTTGTTGCAAGCTTTTAAACTAGCCAAGGGGAGGCACTGGAAAGAAGCAGGAAAATCCTAGCCCCCAAATAATCACGGTAGTAAGTGCGGCAAACACCAACATAGAGGTGTTTATAGGGAGAAGGAGGTAAATGGAGAAAGTGACAAAGGCAAGAAGGACAGGGATGGGGCAAGGGAGTAAGGCCATCAGGAAATGGAGGGTAATGAGTACCGATGCCCGTAGTCTGGCAACAAGCTCCTGAGCTGATGGCCTTAATGGAAGAGGATGCCTGGATATCATAGCAGTCACAGAAACATGGTACACAGAGAACCATGACTGGGATGCTAACATACCAGGGTACATAACCAGGAGAGACAGGCAGGGGAGAAGGGGGAGGAGTAGCTCTATGTAAGGAAGGATAAAAGCAATTGAACAAAAGAGTAAACAGGGAGGAGGAGGCACTGTGGGTCACCTTGGAGACTGGAAAGGGCACCACAATCCGCACAGGGTTGTGTACAGACCCCATGTCAGGGGAAGGAATGGACAAGGATATGATAGAAGGCATTCTTAGAATGGCAGAGAAGGGAGATATTGTTGATGGGAGACCTGAATATGCCAGATGTTAACTGGAGCACATTGCTGCAGCCACATCCAAGACAGGGCCATTCTTGATGCCCTACAGGTGGCAGGCATTAGACAGCTAGTTTGGAACCCGCTCGTGAGGGGAGCAATCTTAGACCTCGCACTCTCAAGCGGAGGCAGTGAGAGGATCTCAGATCTAGAGTGGGTTGCCATCTGGGGACAAGTGACCATCAAACAGTGTGGTTCACGTTAAACTCAGCTACAGAGTCAAGCCATACAAAAGTGAGGGTACTGGACACTTGGAGGGCGACTTTGGCAAGATGGGAGAGTGCCTCAGAAAAGCACTAGCAAACAGGCTAGAAGGAGGTGTGGAGCAACAATGGGAATTACTAAACTGCCATCACAGAGGCAACAAGCCTTTGTGTGAAGCAAATAAACAATCAAAACGAAAGAAAAGCCACTATGGTTCTCAAAAGAGGTGGCTGTGAAAGTCAGGAAGAAAAAAGATAGCATTCCGAGTATAAGGAAACACAGAAGGAGCAGGACAGAGAGCTATACCAGTTAAGGCAGAAGGAAGCAGGAGGGATGTCAGAATAGTAAGGCCCAAACTGAGGAAAAAGATAGCCAACTCAGTTAAGAAGGGGATAAAACCTTTTATAGGTACATCAGCGAGCCAGAAAGACAAAGGGAGGGATAGTAAGGCTGAATAGAATGAACGGGCGGTGGGCAGAGGGGGACAGTGAAAAGCAGGAGTACTGAATGAATATTTTCTGCTCAGTATTCACAAAAGAGGAGGAAGTCCCAACCCAATTAACAGAAGCACTCTTTGATGGAGTTCGATCCCAGTCCTTTCACAGAAGAAAGGGTTCTGCAAGAACTCCTAAAACTGAAGGTGGACAAAGCAAAGGGTCTGATGGAATTCACCCCAGAATTATAAAAGAATTAAGGAGGAACTAGTGAAACCACTGGCTACTCTTTTTAATAAATCATGGGAGGATGGTGTGGTACCGAGGACTGGAGGAAGGCGGATGTGATTCCCCTTCACAAAGTGGGACCAAGACAGAGGCAGGAAACTACAGATCTGTCAGTCTGACCTCTGTGGTAGGGAAAGTGATGGAATCACTTCTGAAGGAAAGAATAGTTAGTACCTAGAGGCCAGTGGAGCCACAGGACCCAAGGCAGCATGGGTTCACAGCTGGGAAGGTCATGTCAGAGCGAATCTAATAGATTTAGTTGACTGGGTGACCAAAGTAGTAGACCAGGGAGGGACTGTGGACATGGCCTACCTAGACTTTAGCAAGGCATTTGACACAGTCCCACACAAAAGATTAATAGTCAAATTAACCAGCCTGGGAGTGGGACCCAGGGTGGTAGCCTGGGTAAAACATTGGCTGGACAACAGGACACAGAAGGTAATTGTAAATGGAGTCCACTCTGAAGAAAGGGGGGTTACTAGTGGGGTACCGCAGGGTTCAGTATTGGGTCCAGTCCTTTTTAATGTCTCTTCACCAGTGACATTGCAGAGGGACTGGAAGGAAAAGTATGCCTTTTGCAGATGACACAAAGATCTGCAACAGGGTTGACACACAAGGAGGCGTGGAAAGGATGAAAAGGGACTTGGCAAGGTTGGAGGAATGGTCGAAGTATGGCAGCTAGAATTCAATGCAAAGAAGCAAAATAATGCAGGAAACAAGAACCCAGGGAAGAATACACAATGGGTAGGAGGTAGTAACAACAACAAAAAGGAAAGAGACCTGGGGTAATCATATCAGATGACTAAGGTTAGCAAGCAATGTGAGAAGGCAGTAGGGAGGGCTGGGGGTATACTGGGATGTATAGGGGAGGCATCATCAGCAGAAAACAGGAAGTTGTTATCCTCTGTACAGACAGTTGGTGAGACCACATCTGAAGTACTGTGTCCAGTTCTGGAGACCCCATCTCATGAGACATAGACAGGATAGAGCAGTCAGAGGAGGGCAACTAAAATGGTGCAGGGTCTGCAAGAGAAGCCGTATGAGGAGAGACTAAAGGAGCTTAATATGTATACCCTTGAGGAAAGAAGGAGGGGGGACATGATAGAAACTTTTAAGTACCTCAGTGGAATCAACAAAGTCCAAGAGGGTAGCATCTTTCAGAAAAAGAGACTTGCAAGAACAAGGGGACACAATTGAAAGATAGAAGGAGGGTGGTTCAGGGGCAATGTGAGGAAGTATTATTTCACAGAGAGGGTAGTGGATGCATGGAACAGCCTTCCTGAGGAGGTTGTGGGGTCTAAAACTGTGGGAGAATTCAAGAATGCATGGGACAGACATAAGGCAATTTTTGTGGGGGGTAGGAAGAAATAGGCTGTTGGTTAACTAGGATCTGTGGCCTATCCTGTAGGTAGGGAAATGGGCAGACTAGATGGGCCTAGCAGTCCTTATCTGCCATCAAAGTCTATTTTTCTATGTTTCTAAGTGACAGAGCCGGCCCCTCACGGGAGGACCCAGAGGAGGCGTGATGGGCATGGGGGTGGTCACCCCCATCCCATCATGGTGCAGGCTTGGAGGAGGAGGGGCCAGCTGAGGGGCCAGTGGGACCCTTCCCTCTGGGCTTATGGGCCACCAAAACTCCGACTTGGGCTGAGAGCGCTAAGACTGAGCTTGCTCCTGCTGCCCAGATTGGTACTGGGCTGGCCTGGCTGCAGGGGTGGAAGGCTGAAAGGGCTTGTGATTCTGTTTTTTGGAACCCTGAGATTCCTTCTGAGTGGAAGCAATGGAGTCCAAGTTGGCATTGGACTTCTCGATGCATTGTAGGTGACCATCGACCCCGGGATCGAACAAGTCGGTACACAAGATGGTTACATCCGCTAATTTGTGCTGGGTATCTGCCATAAAGATCAAGACCCTCAGCCAGGCCCTGCAGTGCATGGTGACTGTGGCTGCCACCGAAAAGGCACGGGGATCCCTAATGTCCAGAGCTGTCTTGAGTTGCTGTTTTGCTACAGCCCGATCCTGATCCAGGACCTGCTTGACCATGGTCTGGAGGTCCGCAGGGATGTGAGGAAGCTCCTCATCCAAAGAGCCCAAAAGGGCATGGGAGAAGTGTGCCATGATGACAGCTGAGCTAGCCTGATGGAGACTGAGCAAAGAGGCAGCACAGACTTGCCTGGCCAAGTGGTTCTATTTCTTGGATTCTTTGTCTGAAGATCTATCAGAGTCTCCCGAGTTGTGCGAGCACTGAAACACAGAGTTGGTCACCAACCCCTCAGCTGAGGGGTGCTCTGTGAACCCTGAAAGGGAGCCAATGGGCTGATGGTGCACAGCAGGAGGCAGGGTGCTGCCAAAGCTCCAGGACCAGGTCGACAATGGCTTTGGCCACTGGGAAGGTCTCCATCAGAGAATCCCCTTTGTCCAGGATGTCTGTCAGGGGATATCAAGCCTGTTTTTGAACAAGCTCCAAAGGCATCCCCCCGGATGCGGAGAGGAGATGGAGGATGCCCATGAAAGATGTGGGAGCCTCCTCCATTGAAAGACCCCCGAGCGACTTGTCAAGTGGATGAGAATGCAGCAAGGTGTCCTCGCACTCCAAATAGATCGCCGACCACCCATGTCACCTTCGACCCACCACGGGCAGTCATGCATAAGAGTGACCAACAGCCTGTGAGGGAGGCCCTTAGCGAGCCAAGACTCCTTGACCGGAGCCCCTGAGGGAGGCTGTTTAGGTGATGGTTCCACCATTATTGGTGAAGAGGCTGGTTTCAGCCGAGCCAGGAGGGCCTTCACCAGCTCCACAGGTGGAGGGACGGTGTCGACCGGCTCCAGAGATGTCGTACTAGAGGGCAACAGCCATGTGATGGCTGGTGTGGAAGCCAGGGTCAACTTCAGACTGGTCAATACCAACTGTTGCCACATGAGATCCTCATAGCCTCTCCTATTCAGAGAAGGACAAAGATAAATAGCGGCGGCACCACTTTTTGGAATGCCCAAAGAGGCATTTATTCTTTGACCTTTCAGACGAAGATGACTGAGACCTCCACCTTGACTGGCGGGAGTGCTCAGAAGGAGTCAGGGAAATCCACAGCTGCTCCAGGTCAGGGACTGTAAGGAGGTTCCCAGCAAGCTGAGTCTCCTCAGTGGGTCCAGGCAGGACCGGAGTCCTGAACAGGGAGTTGTCGGCCTCATCGAGTGACAACGGGTCAATGGGGTTGATGATAATTTCAACCAGGTCGTTGTCCCATGTCTTTGCCAGCTGGCCTGATGGGAGCACCATGAAGCCAGCAGCCAAGGCCGCAGTTTCAACCAAAGTCAAAACCAGAGATTCAAAGGAACTAGAATGTTCTCGATCTCAAGAACGATGACGGTGAGTCTTCTCCTTCTCTCTCAAGTCTTTAGATTCTTTTTCCCTTTCATGGGAAAGAGAGCTGTCTTGATGTAACAGGCCCCAGGTTGGGAGGCTGGCACAACTCCTTGAAAGAGCCTGTAAAGGTGGAGCCCAGTCTCAGAGGGACAAAAAACCAAGCCGAAGGGACTGATCAGCAGGCCCGAGCCACCTCCTCCTCGAAGGCCGTCATCTGTTCAAGTTGCTCAGCAGACCCCGCAGCCACGGAGACCACCCAATAGGCTTCTTTAGATTTGACCTCAGGTTCCGTTTTTCTGGACAGCCAAGCTGCAATTGAGCAAGATGACTGTCGAGCACACTCGGTTAGGAACAACAGAAACTGTAGGCCTGGGTGTCGTGTTTGAAACCCAGGCAATAAATTCACATGGCGTCTGGGTCGGTGCGAGACATCTTCTGCCCGCAGGGGGACCGGCGGAACTCAGACGAGGACTTGTCCTCCATCGCGGTTGAAGATCATTGCGGAAAAACTCTTATGAATTTAAGTTTAGGTAATAAATCTGAAGATTTGAGAGCCAGGGCCTATGTCAATACAGGAGTGATAAGGAAGGAACTTGCTCCAGCAGAAAGGAAGATCTGGTGTCATGGGGCAGAGCCAAGGCATATACCACCTGGGTGGGTGGGAGAAGCCAGCTTAAAGACTTCTGACTGATCTTAAAGGGGAAAGGACATGCCAGACGTGTGGAAAGAACAACATATCCACGTCCCTAGAACTTAGGATTAGTCCTCGAGGACATCCTGTCCTTGTGGAAAATTAAATATGGCTCTTTAGACATAAGAGCCTGAAGCATAAATCCTCCAGCAGAAGTGCGGCTGGCAAAAAGTACAGTTGAGAAGACCTTACCGTAACACTAGACCTTCGAGAGAAGCTCTTGCAGCAGGTAACACAATTAGGACTGTAGCTGGCAGGCGACAGGACCCCACGGCAAACTTCTAGCCAGCAGTCTATGGTGGGGACCACCCCCAACGTCACATATGGTATAAAGTCCCCAATGTGCCCCAGTTCTTCTGCCAGAGACTCCTGCATCCAGACGTAACATGATTTGAATCAGGGAACCGAGGTCAATACCTCCAGGAACAATATATGAAACAGTTGACATAGGTCGTATGCAACAGAAAACCTCTTAGGGTTAAGGAGGGCGGGAAGTATACCTGCTGCAAGAGCTTCTCTCGAAGATCTACTGTTAAGCTAAGTTCTTACGTAACTGTACTATCTTGCTTAGAGAGTCAGCTCTTGCAGCAGGTAATACAATTAGGACCGATTCCCAAGCAGTACAGAAACCTACCCAACCCAGGAGGAAGGTAACAGGAGAGTGGATGGGAGTTCTCTCAGGAGAGGAGATCCTGCTGAACTGCGAGGCCAAACCCCACTCTGCGACAAGAGGCAATGTCCAGACTGTAGTGCTTTATGAAGGTATGGACTGTGTGCCACATAGCAGCTGCACGTCAGATGCAGATACGTTTTTGAGTGCTGCGAAGGAGGCCACTACAGCCCTCATGCAGTGACCACTTACCGAGCCCAGCAGGGGCTTGTTGTACTTCTGATAACAAAGGGAAATGCAGTGGACTAACCACTTCGATAGGGTCTGTTTGGTCACAGGAGCCCCTTGGGTCCTAGGAGCGAAAGAAACTAACAACTGGTTAGAACGTCTGCTGTCCTTAGTGCTGGCCAAGTAAAACCGCAAAATGCGGTGAACCTCTAAAGTATGGACAAGGCCCCTAGAATTCTGCTGCCACAGAATTTTGCGCAGAACTTGCAACCTACCGCAGAACTTCTGCAGTGCCGCAGATTTCACTGTTCTTGGTGATTATTTATTAATATTTCCATTTATCCGTAGTACCTGGTTCCCTTTCCCCTCTTTTTATATCCAAAACCCCTCTATACTCAGAATGGGATTTTATCAGTGCTATAACATCATACATTAGCTAATGAAATGGCTGCATTCTGCCACAGAAATGAATAGTCACTTATATACCACAGCTCCCACTGCCAGAGGCAGTGACACAGCACATCGGTACGGTGATATTTGTTCAACCTGCACTACATCCTAATACAATTTTCAGTCTTACGTTATTACACTAGGGCCAACTTAAACTAAACCTTGACAATAGCATAGACCTGTTAAGTCCATACCTTACTTTGTACAAACTTATTTGCACCTTTAAGGTATAGAGATGCCATCTGAAGTGAATAACTGGTAAAACGAATTAACCTGTCATTTTTAGGAAAAATAAAGTAATTATACCCAGAAAAGTGGAATATAATAATATGTAGACCTGCTGAAAGAATAGACCTGTTAAATAAATAATTGAGCTGTACACATTTTTGCCAGGGTTATTGATTACATATTGTCATTAGTTAATAGAATCACCTAAAAGTTATGGAGAAATGTGTGCAGGGCCAGCTGTTGGGCCAGAGGGTAGCATGTTGTGTTCCCATGCAGGCAACTCTGGTTCAGAGTTGAGCACTGGGAGCTGGCTGAGCAGTGCAAGCATTGGGGTAGCACATCATTGCTCTGAGCCTGGGAAGGTATGGTGCAGTGTTCTGTCACATGGGGGACATATTGTGATGGGCTGAAGAGCTTTATCTCACAATGGGTTCACATGCATGTCATGGCCTGATGGTGTTACGCAGTGTGTCAGGGGAAGCAGGTCGGCTTGAAAAATGAGTTTGCAAGATCTCTATTCTGTTATTCTGTTTATTCCATTTCCAAAGGGACCTGTATGAATGAGGATACAATTTCAAGGAAATAAAAATATATATATATATATATATAGTATCTCTCTCTCTCTCTCTATATATATATATATATATACACATACATATACACACACACACACACACATATATACACACACACAGAGATTTGTATGTATGTTAGTATGTTACAGACTGCATATATATAAGTGATACACAGTGGGGACCTCTTGAGTGGTGTAGACAGCATATATAAATATATACGTGATACACACTGGGGACCTTATGAGTGGTATAGATAGCATGAGTATAGAAATACCTTATTTGTCACATAAGGTCCTCTGCATATTTCATTTATGCAATAGGCTAGGACCTTAGGGGATATATATATATATATATATATATATATATATATATATATATATATACATATTTATTTTTGCCTTTTTAGACATAAATTATGTCTATAAGTGTTATTTTTGAACTAGTGTTACTGTGATTTTGCCCATCAGATTACTATAACCATTGCCATGAACCTGAAGTCAGGATGACAATCTGACACTGTGATGTAGTAGTTCATTTTATGCCACAGATATTACAAACCACTGGCCATGAAGTTCTGTAAATATTAACCTTACAGAACTTGGTCCCAATGTGCTGCAAAAAATTGGGGGCCTTGGGTATGGAGAGAAGCCTCTCCCCTATTAGGGTGATTGGGGTAATATACCGGAAGCTGGATATCCTGACTTAAAGTAATCTCGGACACTACCTTTTGCAGGAACTTAGGATTGGTTCTCAAGGCTGGTCAGAATGTCTGCTGTCCTTAGTTCTGGCCAAGTAAAACTGCAAAATTTAGTGAACATCTAAGGTATGGACAAGAGCCTCTCCCCTATTAGAGTGATTGGGGTAATATACCGGAAGCTGGATGTCCTGATTTAAAGTCATCTCAGAAACATAGAAACATAGACTTTGGTGGCAGATAAGGACCGCTTGGCCCACTTAGTCTGCCCATTTCCCTACCTACAGGATAAGCTGCAGATCCTAGTTAACCAGCAGCCTATTTCTTCCTAGCCCCCACAAAAATTACCTTATGTCTGTCTCATGCATTCTTGAATTCTCCCACAGTTTTAGACCCCACAACCTCCTCAGGAAGGCTGTTCCATGCGTCCACCACCCTCTCTGTGAAAAAATACTTCCTCACATTGCCCTTGAGCCGTCCCCCCTCTATCTTCAAATTGTGTCCCCTTGTTCTTGCACATCTTTTTCTGAAAGATGCTACCCTCTTGGACTTTGTTGATTCCACTGAGGTACTTAAAAGTTTCTATCATGTCCCCCCTCTCCTGCCTTTCCTCAAGGGTATACACATTAAGCTCCTTTAGTCTCTCCTTGTATGGTTTCTCTTGCAGACCCTGCACCATTTTAATTGCCCTCCTCTGGACTGCCTCCATCCTATGTCCTTGCGGAGATGGGGTCTCCAGAACTGGACACAGTACTCCGGATGGGGTCTCACCAACTGTCTGTACAGAGGGATAACAGCTTCCTGTTTTCTGCTGGTGATGCCTCTCCCTATACATCCCAGTATCCCCCCAGTCCTCCCTACTGCCTTCTCACATGGCTTGCTAACCTTAAGGTCAACTGATATGATTACCCCCCAGGTCCTTTTCCATTTTTGTTGTTGTTGCTACCCCCCCCCCCCAATTGTGTAATCGTCCCCTGAGTTTTTGTTTCCCAGGTGCATTATTTTGCACTTCTTTGCATTGAATCCAAGCTGCCATTCCTCCAACCTTGTCAAGTCCCTTCTCATCCTTTCCACGCCTCCTTGTGTATCAACCCTGTTGCAGATCTTTGCGTCATTTGCAAAGAGGCATACTTTTCCTCTCAGTCCCTCTGCAATGTCACTTATAAAGACATTAAAAAGGACTGGACCCAGTACTGAACCCTGCGGTACCCCACTAGTAACCCCTCTTTCCTTCAGAAGTGATTCCATCACTTTCCCTACCACAGAAGTCAAACTGACAGGTCTGTAGTTTCCTGTCTCTGTCTTGCTCCCACTTTTGTGAAGGGGGAATCACATCCACCCTCCTCCAGTCCTCAGGTACCACACCATCCTCCCATGATTTGTTAAAAAGGGTAGTCAGTGGTGTCACTAGTTCTCCCCACAATTCTTTTAGAATTCTTGGGTGAATTCAGTCAGGCCCCATTGCTTTGTCCACCTTCAGTTTTAGGAGTTCTTTCAGAACCCTTTCTTCTGTAAAAGGACTGGGATCGACCCCGCTATCCAGAGTGCTTCTGTTAATTGGATTAGGCACCTCCCCCACCTCCTCTTTTGTGAATACTAAGCAGAAGTATTCGTTCAGTATCCCTGCTTTTTCACTGTCCCTCTCTGCCCACCCACCGTCCATTCTATTCAGCCTCACTATCCCTCCCTTTGTCTTTCTACGCTTCCTGATGTACCTATGAAAGGTTTTTATTCCTCTTCTTAACCGAGTTGGCTATCTTTTCCTCAGTTTGGGCCTTTGTTATTCTGACTTCCCTCCCTGCTTCCTTCTGCCTTAACTGGTACAGTTCTCTGTCCTGCTCCTTCTGTGTTTCCTTATACTTCCTAAATGCTATCTTTTTCTCCCTAACTTTCCCCACCACCTCTTTTGAGAACCATAGTGGCTTTTTGTTTCATTTTGATTTATTTATTTGCCTCACACAAAGGCTTGTTGCCTCTGTGATGGCAGTTCTGATGTTTCCCCATTGTTGCTCCACCCCTCCTTCTAGCCTGTTTGCTAGTGCTTTTCTAAGGCACTCTCCTATCTTGCCAAAGTCAGCTCCTGGAGTCCAGTACCCTCACTTTTGTATGGCTTGACTCTGTAGCTGAGTTTATCGTGAACCACACTGGTGGTCACTTGTTCCCACATGGCTACCCACTTCTAGATCTGAGATCCTCTCACTGTCAGACACCACCTTGGGCAGGAACTTAGGATTGGTTCTCAAGGTAACCCTGTCCTTGTGAAAAATCAAGTAAGGCTCCTTACACAACAGGGCATGAAGCTCAGAAATCCTTCGAGCCGAAGTAATAGCAACCAAAAATAACACGTTCCAAGAGAGGAAGCGAAGCTCACAATCCGCAGCTGGTTCAAAAAGGGGGTAAAGGTCAGCTTCTCCAAAACAAATAAGTCCCAAGGAGGGATGAGGTCCCTTACTGGGGGTTTTATGTGCAGGATACCACAAAGAAAAACACAGGTTACCTCCATCTGTGTCACCGTTCTGCCCTGTACAGGAATATGGTACGCAGAAATGCAGCTAAGTGCACCTTGATGGAGGAGTAGCCCAAGCCCGAGTCTTAAAGAGACAACAGGTACTCAAGAAGAGTGTTCACTGGACAGGCTAAAGGGTTTAGGTGACGAGCCATAGCCCAGAGACAAAAGCATTTTCACTTCATGGCATAGGTCGCTCTGGCGGAAGGTTTCCTAGCAGCCACCAG
This sequence comes from Neoceratodus forsteri, assembly GCA_016271365.2. NCBI lineage: Eukaryota > Metazoa > Chordata > Ceratodontiformes > Ceratodontidae > Neoceratodus > Neoceratodus forsteri. The sequence goes on from CM057451.1 coordinate 473,979,620, forward strand.
AATGTCAGCTGCTTTGTAAGAGACTCCAAAATGGAGTTTGGCTAGGTTCTCAGGAGCCATGCATGTAGATGTAGCGACTGAAGGTTCAGGTGAACCAGGGTTCCGTTTTCCTGGGAGAGCAGGTAAGTGCTCACAGGCGGGTAATCGGGGGTTCCACAGCCAGCTGTTGCAGGTGTGAGAACCAGATCTGTCGAGGCAATAATGGCGCCACCAGGAACATTGTCTTCCCTCCGCTTGTACCTTGAGAAGGACCTTCTGAAGGAGTGGAAATGGGGGAAAGGCATAAAGGAATCTCCCTTTCAAGGAGAGGGACAATGCGTCTTGCCAGAAAACACCAGGCCCTGGATCTAGCGAGCAAAAACTGGGCAGTTTTGCATTGACAGGGGAGACAAAGAGATTGAGTTCAGGAGTTACCCATCTGTCGAAGAGTTCATCTTTGACAGACTGCAGGAGAGTCCATTCATGAGCTCTTGATAGAGTTCTGCTGAGAGCATCGGCCATAGTATTCTGGACTCCAGGGACGTGGACTGGAGATCCAGAGACGATGGGATATGGCCTAATTCCACACCCTCACCGCTGCCTTGCAGAGGGGGTAGGACTGTGTGCCTCCTTGCTTGTTGAGATAAAACACCACAGACATGTCTGTGTGCACAAGGAGGTGTCCTGAGTGGAGCATCATACTCAATGCCTGCAGAGCATAGAGAATGGCTCTCATCTCTAAGATATTTATGTGGAGGGATTCCTCGGTCACAGACCAGGAGCCCTGAGTCCTGTGAGTGCCAAGATGTGCTCCCCATCCTGAGCCTGAGGCGTCGGACGTCCATACCTGGTCTGGCACCACTCTCTGAAAGGGCATCCCCTCGACCAACGAAGGGGATGACATCCAGCACTGGAGATGCTGACGGACCGGCTTTGTGATGGAGACTGGTTGATCTAAGTCAGCACATCTTTGGTTCCACTAGACTGTCCTCATATGGAGTCTTGCAAGAGAGACCGTAATGATGGACGCTGCCATGTGGCCTAATAACCATAGTAGGGTTCTGGCTGGTACTACCGAGGCAGAATAAATGTGGCAGGCTATCCCCTGAAGCCAGGCAGCTCTGTCCTGTGGCAGTTAGGCCCTCCCTTGAACTGCATCAAGGTGCGCCCCGATAAAGTTCAGGTTCTGGGATGGGTTGAGGAAGGATTCCGGGGTGCTGATTGTGATACTTAGATCCTCAAAGAGAGAACAGGTGCCCCGAATGGCTCGTAGCAGTTGTACTTTGGACGGTGCTGTCAGTAGCCAGTCATCCAAGTATAGAAAAACATAATGACCCATCCTCCGAAGTGCCGCTGCAACCACTGCAAGGCACTGGGTGAAAACCCTCAGTACCGATGACAGGCCGAAGGGTAGTGTCCTGAATTGGAAATGCCTGTCCTGGAAGGTGAACCTGAGGAACCTCCTGTGAGGCTTTGCCATGAGGATGTGTAGGTAGGTGTTCTGCATGTCTAGTGATGCCAGCCAGTCCCCATGATGGATCATGGGAAGCAGGCCCTGAAAATTGACCATCCAAAACCTCTTATACTCAACAAACTTGTTGAGTTTGCTGAGGTCTAGGATGGGTTTCAGGTCACCTGACTTCTTTGGCATGAGGAAGAAGTGAGAGTAGAATCCTTTTCCCTCTCTGGGATGGGGAAACATATTCTATGGCATTCTTGGATAGCAGGGCTTGAATTTCTGCGTGAATCAGACCTGCATGTTCCCTTATGTAATGGGATTGGGGGCCTGTCTGGTGGGAGATGAACAATCAATCAATCAATCAATCATCTTTATTTTTAAAGTGCCTTTCAAAACCAAGGCGCTGTACAAAGAGATCATACATACATATAAATTTTAAAAACAGACATAAATAAATCAACCGTAGCTAGGATAAGCTAAACTAAATAAATAAGTCTTTAGCTCCATTTTGAATCTCTCGACGGTTGGACATTCTCTTAACCAGCGAAGTAGAGAATTCCACAGGGTTGGCGCTGAAAAGGCAAACGCACGAGATCCTGATGTTTTTAATCGAACCCTGGGAATCTCCAGCAATCCCTCGTTGGCGGAGCAGAGAGGATGGAGGGGGCAATAGGGTACCAAGAGATCTTTCAGGTAGTCAGGTCCCTGATCATGTAGGGCTTTAAAGGTTAATAAACCAACCTTATAGGTGATCTGCCACCTAGCAGGCAGCCAGTGCAGTTCGCGGAGCACAGGTGTAATGTGACTGGTTCTAGAAGTCCCAGTCAAAAGCCTGGCCGCCGCATTCTGCACCAGCTGCAGGCGGCAGATATCAACCCCAGGTAGCCCTAGGTAGAGGGAATTCCAGTAATCAAGATGGGTAGTGATAAAGGCATGGACCAGTGTTGGAAGATCACCTGGTGGAACCAGGTGTTTCACCCGGGTGATATTCCTCAGATGGTAAAAAGAGGATTTGATGACAGCTGATACCTGAGATTTTAAGGTCAGACCATCGTCAAAAATAACGCCCAGGTTACGTACCTGATCAGAAGTAGTGAGCGATGTACCACCGAGAATAAGCCTGATGGTTGTCCAGCCCCCAAACCCACCCCAAACTCTATGGAATGTCTGTTTTTTATCAGCTGGTGGACCCACTAATTGGAGGTCACCTTCTGCCAGTTTTCTGCTTAGAGCAAAAAGCGGCTTCTGACCACCTCCCCTGTTGGGTTCATGGGAGGAAGTGGGTCCAACCAGGAGTCAGGCAGTGGTAGGAGTGGGGAAGGGGATTTGGGTAGGTTTGGCCAGGTGAGAGGCGGGGCCGTCAGAGCCTCTGTGGGTGCCTCTCTGGCTGTAGCCTCCCCACTCTGTGTGCTGGGGCTGAAAGTGGAGTTGCTGTGGCTGATATCACCCTTGGCCATGAAAACGAGAGCTACAAAATTGTCTCTGTTTCAGGTGGTACATGGACTGCACAGTCCGAACTGCCTTTCCAGAATCTTGTAATTTATTAATAATCCTTTCAGTGTCCTCACCGAAGAGAACTGTGCCTTGGAAGGGTGAGTCAAGGAGATTCAATTGAACGACCTGCATGAAACCAGAGATCCGGAGCCAGGAGTGGTGATGTGGGCATATTCCTGTCGCCGCTGCTCTTGTTGCTGTGTCTGCGGAGTCATAAGCTGAACGAAGGACGTGAGTGCCCACATCTGATCCAGTCTGCAAGAGTTTGAGGAGCTCAGCCTTTTGCGGACAGTTAGGGATTTCTTGGACAATATCCATCCCTTGTTCCTAGAGGGCATCCTGGAACCAAACCATGTGTGTTAAGAAGTTCAAGCTCCTAATGCTGCAAGTGACGTAGGAATAAACTTTGCAACCCACTGAGTCTGTTTGGACTCCTTGTCTGGCAATTGAGTGCTGAGGTGTTTCAGCCTCTGGGAATGATCATGGGCTGCCAAAATCACCACTGAATCAGCTACAGGATGCTCCACCAGAAAAGGTTGCTCTTTAGGGGTCCTATAAAGGCAATCAGCCTTCTTAGGGACCACGGTGGAGGTATGTGGGTGCTTCCTAGCCACCTGAGTGACATTGGCAAAGGTGTCTACCAGGGTAGTATGACCACCGGCTTGGGATCTTTTTGGCAGAGGTATTTTGCCAGTTGCATTCTCTCCAGGTCAAGGTCCTCTGTATCCCAACCCATATTAGCTTGGATGTGTCTCATGACCTCCATGAAAGAGGGGTCATCGGGTGGGGATTTAGGAGTATCCTCTGGGTCAAGAGGAGATAGGTCACCAAAGGACAAGTCTGAGTAGGAAGAGTCAGAGGGCCAGAATGAGTCCGATAAGGAGGAGGAGTGGCACCTATGCTGCCTCTTCCTGCGTCCGTGTCTGTCCGGAGAGCCTGAAAGGCTCAGGCTCCATGATTGAGACCTGTGACATCTCTTACGGGAGGCTTTCTCTTTAGGTTTTTCATAAGGAGGCTCAATGCCATGGCCCTCATCTTGACGTGCTGAGGGGACCCTGGCTGTGTCCGGAGTTGGGGAAAGGACCTTAGCAGGTGCCCCAACATCTGGAGCTTTTGTCACATCTGGTGCAGTAGGAACATCCGATTGAGACTTTGGGGGTAGAATATCAGAACAGATAGTCTCCCACCAATGGCTGAAGTGATCCTTAACCTGCGACATGTTCAGCTTAGGATCTGAGCCTGATGCCTGGTCCGGTGTCGGTATGGTCCCTGGCATCGGTATGGTCCATGTGTCTTTACTGATGCCAGTGCTGATATTAGGTGCTGCACGGTGTGGCATCGGCAGACCTGTGGGAGGTGACGATGGGCTGGTGTTGCCTGGAACATCATCGGCTACCTGTTTCTCTTGGGGGACCAACGCCTGCTCATCCTCCATACAGGTATCATTGGACCCGTCATCAGCCGGTGGTGGGGGAGAAACCGGAGATGACAGGGCTCCTGCCAGTGGTGCCAGCATGCAAGGAACCTTAGGAGCATTGTCAGTCCGACGTCGGTGTTGATCCAACAAGGGCTCAGAGTGCAGATGTCTGTCTGACAGACGTTTGTCCGATGGTGGTTTACTGGGTTTCTCTGCCGGTTTCTTAGAGTGCCTGGGTGGGAGGGAGGAAGATCTCCCAGATGAAGGACCCGAGGCCTTCTTGTCTGTCCCGGGGGTCAGCGCTGCATACAGAGGCCGACTGGGAAAGACCTGACTGGTCTCCTTACCTGAGTATGAAGAGTGGCCTGTCGGGGGTGCCGGAGGCTTTATCTTAATCGGCTGGAGATAAGGGCCCAAAGACCTGGAGCCTCTGTCCTTGCTGCCCATCACCCGGACCACAGCTGGGGCTTTGACTATGGTGAGTCTGGTGTCCTGGGCAGCAGAGTCGGAGCTGCCCCTGGAGGCAGAGTGAGAGTTAGAGGATTGGGAATGTGAATGGAACCTCTCCTTCTCTCTCTCCTCTTATCTTTATGTTTTCCAGATGACTTTTCGTGGAAATGGTGGGAAAATTCCCTCTCAGAAGAGGAGTCCCACTGCATGGCATCCAACTGTTGTTCCACAAGGAAGGCCTGCAGGGTCTTCTGGTAATGGATCCACGTCCGGCTGTTTTGGTTATGACAGTGCGGGCAATTCTGGGTGTCATGATTTGGGCCCAGGCACAACAGACAGACAGAATGGCCATCTTTAGGGGGGGATCTGCTTCCCACAGAGGCACTTGTTAGTGTGCCTCAAATAGGGCGTCGGGGAAGAAGACACACATGTGAAAGGATCACTAAAAGCACAACTTTTCAATGAAAAATAAGAAATCTGAAGTTGTAGAAAATGGCGGTCGGACTAGTGAGAAGTAAGCCGTGGAACCAATGAACGTGAGTCAACGGCAGAAGAAGAACTGGGGCACGTTGGGGACTGCCCACCCTTTATACCATATGTGACGTTGGGGGCGGACTGACGTCGGGGGAGTGGTCCCCACCATAGACTGCTGACCAGAGGTTTGCAGTGGGGTCCTGTTGCCTGCCAGCTACAGTCGTAATTTTGTTACCTGCTGCAAGAGCGGACTCTCGAAGTAAGATCAACGCTTTCCACGACAGAAAGTGCAGCTTGCAATCCGTGGCTGGCTCGAAGGGAGGCAATGTAAGTTTCTCTAATAAAAACAAAAGGTCCCAAGGAGGGATAGGATCCTGAATGGGAGGCTTAAAATGAAGCATTCTTCTCAAGAATGTTCAGGCCAAATCCAACTGGGTAACACATTTGCCATCCACCAGTGCATGGTAGGCAGAGATTGCAGAAAGATACACCTTAATGGAAGACTAGCAGAGGCCCACAGCTGACAGGGAGAGGATATACTCGAGGATAGCATTCAGAGGGCACAGAAGAGGTTCCAGACCCCTGTTACTGGCCCACAAGCTAAAGCGTTTCCACTTCATGGCATAAGTAACCAGAGTGGACAGTTTTCTGGCTGCCACCAGGACCTCAGCCACTCTAGATGAGACTCCAAAACGGGAAGTGGCTATGTCTGCAGGTGCCATGCATGCAGATGTAGGGGTCAGAGGTCCAGGTGAACCAGCCTGCCCTGCTCTTGCGACAGTAAGCGGGAGGACAAGGGCAGGGGAACTGGAGGTTCTACCATCAGCTGCTGCAGTAGAGGGAACCATATCTGGTGAGGCCAAAGTGGAACTATGAGGATCATCTCCACACCCTCCGCTTGGAGTCTGAGTAGAATTCTTTGCAGAAGAGGAAAGGGAAGGAAGACATACAGAAACCTCCCTGCCCAGCAGAGCGACAATGTGTCTCACCAGAAAATACCAGGCCCTTGATCGAGTGAGTAAAAACTGGGCAGTTTTGCATTGCACTGGGATGCGAAGAAGTCCAGCTCTGGATGACCCCATCTTCAAAAGAGATCGTCCACCACAGACTGCAGGAGTTCACATTCATGAGTCCTCAACCGTGACTGGCAAGGTGTTTTGGACTCCTGGAACATGAACTGCGGTGAGCAATAGGCCATGATCCTGAGCCCAAAACAACACTCTCATTACCTCCCGACAGAGAAGGTAGGATGTGTCCCCCCGCCCCCACGTTTGTTTGTTGATGTAATAAAATGACTGACGTGTCTGTCTGAATCAACAGGGGATGTGGATGAATGGCTGGTAGAAACGCTTGCAAAGCGTAAAGAACTGCCCTTGTCTCCAGAATATTTATTTATTTTTAATGTATTTATTTTATTTATTTATTTAATTAGTATTTCAGAAAGACCTTTGAGCATGAGCTCTTTTACAAAGGTTCCACGTCAGGGTGGACAATAAGACAATACACATATTCAGTGGTTACAGAGGCCTGATCATTAGGCATTAAAGAGTGATTACGTGAGAATTAGACAAATAGGAGAAAAACAGAGCAGTTGTAATAGAATACTAAGTTATTTCTAATTGGTTGCCCTAGGTAGCACATCCCTGGAAACCTCCAAATCCATTGATAGGCTATGGCAGAGTAACTGCATAGAGTTTAACACTATCCCAGATGGGGAGAGGCTGGATGACAATGAAACAAGGTGGATTGGGTTTGAACCTACCGAAGAAAGCGAGAGGTGAGGGGATAGTGAACAGGGGGAGGGCTGTGATGAGGGGAGCAGCTCCAGAGGGCATTGTCAAGTAGGGGTGTGTGTGGGGGGTTAGGGAGGGGCAGTACCAAGAGCGTTTAAAGAGGACTGATAGCTTACTTAAGCCCTTGGCTAGGCTGGAATGGAGGCAGGGTTCTCTAGGTAGCCCTGCTGGGTGCTACCTTGCGGTAGGCCTGCCTATCAAGTGGGGACTGAGAAGCAGGTGCATTTTGAGCAAGACATTAGGTGCTGTTTGAGGCCTACTTTGAATTGAGACAGGCTGTTTGTTTGTAATTTCATCGGGAGTTCATTTATCTAGAGGGGGGCCCGATAGGAGAAAGCACGCTGCCCTAGTGAGGTTCGGCAGAATGGTATGGACAGTGCTCCATTCTTCCTCCCTCTGGTGATGTGCGATGAGAGAGAAGCCTCGAGCAGGTTTCCTATACTAGGTGTTTTTTTTCCGAGGAGTGCCTTCTTTCCCAGGAGGCAAGTTTGGTATTTGATCCTGTCTTTTAGGAAAAGCCAGTTTGTTCGCTCATGCAGGGTGCAAGTATGAGTGTAGTGATCTGTGCACAAGGTGAGGCGGCATGCCTTACTGAGTGCAATTTGGACCCTTTTGAGCACTGTATCAGTAGCAGCTCCATAAACCACCAGCCCGTAGTCTATCATAGAGAGTATGGAGCTGGAGACTCAGATTAGGAGTGCTTCCAGGGTGAGGGATTTCTTATGCCTATAAAGGACCCCAATCTTTGTGTTTACCACTCTGACAAGGGAGTCTACGTTGTGCGTATAAGTGAAAGAGTCATCAATGGTGACTCCAAGGTACTTGAACAAGTGCACCTGCTCAATCTGCTCACCAGCCTTATTGGTGATTACGAGGTGAGCATGCCTGTGTTTGTTGTAGGGGCTGGATTGTAGCATGGCCTTGGTTTTCTTGCAATTTAGTAGCAGCTTTTGCCTACTGAACCAGTCCTCGAGTTTACTGAAAGAGTTCTGTAGTTCTGTTTGTAGGGCAATCTGAGAGGTGCTGCTGCTCAGCAGCACAACATCGTCCGCATACAGGATAAGTTTGGTGTCACAGGCTGTGGGTAGGTCATTTATAAAAAGGCTGAAAAGCAAGGGCCCTAGAATTGATCTTTGAGGGATTCCTAGGAGTACATCTCTGGAGCTGGATAATGTCTGCCCGATTTTGACTCACTGACTCCTGTGTGTTAGGTAGTCATCGAACCAATTCAGGGCGTTAGGTGCCACACCCACTCTTTGGAGCTTGAGTACTAGTAGAAGGTGGTTGACATTGTCAAAGGCTTTGGTGAGGTCAATGAAGATGGAACCCACCAATTTGCCTTCATCCAGAGCCTTGTGCGCATAGTCAGTGTATTCCAGCAGTGCCGTAGTGGTACTGTGTTTTTGCCAGAAACCACATTGGTTTGGGCAGAGCAGATTGTACTTATTGAGGTATTCTGTGAGTTGACTTACCACGATTTTTTCCAAAGCTTTGGATAGTGGGAAGAGGATAGCTATTGGCCTGTAGTTTGACACCAGAGCCTTGTCACCATTCTTATTCACTGGAGTTACCAGGGCTTGCTTCCATACCTCCGGAAATTGAGCTAGAGCCAAGGATTTATACTGATATGGAGGGACAGTTCTAGGAATGACAATGTACCCTGCGTCTGTCAATTTTGAAAATGAGACCCCCAACCCAGGCCCAAGGCTCGGTTGTTAGAACCTAAGATGGGGCTTCTCTCTGAAAGGGGACTCCAGATTCCAGATTCTGGGGGATGAGCCACCAAGAGAGAGTTTAGACCACTGCTCTGCAGATCATGACTGGCTGGTCAAGACAGTCTTCCCTCTAATCCCACTGCACTCTGAGGGTCCACTGAGGGACCATCGTAAATAGGCATGCTGAGGGGATGGTCACTATGGCCACAATCACATGGCCTAAGAGCTGCAGCATGGTCCGAGCTGGGACCCGATGAGCAGCTGAAGCCTTGTGGGCCAAAGACCGGCCGTGTACTGCACTGTCTGATGGGAGGAAAGCCTTCCCTTGCTCCATGTCATGATTGTCCCGATCTACTGTAGCCTTTGACATGGCCTTGGGGATGACTTGGGTATGTGCAGGGTAATCCCAAGGGAGCTGAACAAACTGAAGGTATCCTCAAGGGTGACCAGAAGCCAATCCTTTATGGCAGCGGTCAGCAGCCAATCGTCGAGGTAGGGATAAACAAAGTGTCCCTGCCTCCTGAGGGCCACTGCCACTACAGTTAGGCACTTCATTAACACTTGTGGTGCTAAGGAAAGGCTGAAGGGCAAGGCCCGAAACTGAAAATGCCTCCCCTGGAAGGTGAACCTCAGGAACCTCCTGTGGGCTGGAAGCACCAAGATATGGAGGTAGGCATCCTGCATGTCTAAGGAACAAAACCAGTCCCCTTTATGCAGCATAGGAAGTATGCCTGGCAAGGTAACCATCCTGAACTTCTTGTGCTCTATGTAGTTGTTCAGGAGGCTCAGGTCTAGAATCGAGCACAGGTCCCCTGTCTTCTTGGGAACCAAGAAGAAGCGAGAGTAGAACCCCTCCTCCATTGTGGAGCTGGAATGGGTTTCTATGGTCTTCTTGTCTAACAGGGACTGGACCTCCTCCCAAATGAGCTCGGCATGAGAGGGAGTAAGTTGATTGGAAGGGGGACTGTCCAGAGGAATCTGAAAGAATTCCAGCACATGACCCCGCTCTATCAACTGGAGCACCCCCACATCGTTAGTGATGATGGCCCACCCGTCGAGGTACAGTGAGAATTGACCCCCTACTACCTCTCCCCTAGACTCAGCTGGAGTTGGGGAGGTCAGTCAAGGAGTCAGGTGTTAGAGTCTAAAGTGGGCAGGGAGACCTGGGAGGGCTTTGTTCTCCGAGGTCCCTGTGCTCCACCAGATTGAGAGGGAGCTTTAGGGTAAAAGCTGCCTCTCTTGTTGTCCTCTTGGCTTCTGTCCCCCTTAGCGACAAAACTGCTGATGTCTACCTGGGCTTTTGTCAGATCTGTATAACTGGTGCACAGACTGAATGTCCTTACCAGAGTCCCGAAGGTCCAAGATCATTTTCCCAATGTCTGGACCGGAAAGCATGGACCCGCGGAAAAGGGCATCCATGATAGCATTTTGAAGGTCCTGCCTAAACCCAGAAACTCAGAGCCATGAGTACCATGTGGAAGGGTTATGGGATAACAGATGGACCAGACACCGAACTTCAAGTTCAACATACAATCTCTGTGTGATGTTTATTCAAAATACAGAGGAGAACCTTATGCAATGGCATATCCCTTCTTCAGTACATCAGTTTGCAGCAACAGACTACGTATGTTCTTTCTCTGCACTTAGCCAGCACCTACTGATACTGATCTCTGATCTAACTTATCAATTGAGATTCAGCTTCCTCTATGCAGGCCTTGTTTGCTTGGGTGGTGGAGGCTCAAATAAAAATACAAAACAAGCTAAAGACAAAGAACCTCAACGCAGAAGCGCTGAAACATGGGTTACCCCAAAGGGCATTGACAATAAACCAAGCTTCAAAGAAACACGTCGTCACACATACTTCCATAATGCAAAGCATCATGGGATATATGCAAATCACCATGACATTTCAGACTTGTTCAGTTTACATCAATTTACATGCATTTTAAATAGCACAACTAACTTAATTTTTATAAAAGTTACCTAGTACTTTTATCATCATCAAGAAAACCTAGTGCCATGGTATTTTCAAGATTTACAGGTTTCATAAACATAAGGTATATACATCAAGGTATTTTATGGCATAGTGCTATTACATACTAAATCCAACAACGATAAATACAGCCTGTTTAACATACCCTTGGAGGTCACCACAATAACCTCCCTGTACGAGGACCTGAGAGGGAAAAAACAGGTTACTCACCTGTAACAGTAGTTCTAGGAGTGGTATATGTTGTTCATCCACACTTTTGGCATGCCCTTTCCCCTTTAAATCTCGCCGGAAGATCTTCAAGCTGGCTCCTCCCACCCACCCGGGTGGTATAACCCTCGACTCCACCCCATGACACCAGATCTTAGCCCACTGGAAGCCAGGATGTGCGTCGCAGCCAGGGAGGTCGGTTGGGTCAGTGTGGATGAACAACATATACCACTCCAAGAACAACTGTTACAGGTGAGTAACCTGCTTTTCTAAGGATGTGGATATGTTGTTCTTATCCACACTTGTTGACAGACTCCTAGCAGTTCTCCAGGAGAAGGGAGGCAAGGCGCACACCCCCTACTTTGGGAACAGAGAATGGAGAACTGAGGCCCCAAAACCAGCATCCCAGCGTGACTCAAGATCGATGTGGTAATGGATGATGAAGGTGTTTGCTGTCTTCCAGGTAGCAGCCCAGCAGATTTCCTGGATAGAGATGTCCCTGTAAGAAGCCACTGACGCAGCAGTATGGTGGGTAGAATGAGTTCTTATCCCTCTGGGAGGCTCCTTGCCCGCCAACATATAGCAGAGATCAATGCATGATGTAATCCATCTGCCAATCGTTTGCTTTGCTGCAGGCCTGCCAGGTGCAGCTTCAGCGTAAGTGACAAACAGCTGGTGAACCTCTCCCTGAACTTCCACCATTCTCTCTTTATAGTAGGAGAGAGTACATCTCAGGTCCAGAGTATGGAGCCTGTACTCGGCATCCGAGATGTGTAGTTCGGGTAGAACACAGGCACAGTCAACACCTGATTAAGGTGAAACTCTGACACCACTTTCGGGAGGAATTTCGGGTGGGGACCCAGGACAACCTTGTCCCTGTGGAAGACCAGATAAGGAGACACCACCGAAAGCACCTAGAGTTCCCCAGTCCTTCTGGCGGATGTGATAGCCATCAGGAAAGCCGTCTTCCACAAGTGTGACATCTCACACTTGTGCATTGGTTCAAATGGCTTGCCCATGAGCTTTGCCAAAACCAGCAGTAAATCCCACAGAGGTGGAGGTTCACGCAAAGGAGGAGATGTGTGATCGAGGCCTTTGAAAAAGTGCCAGACCACCTTCTCCTGTGCCGTCTGCTGACCGGCCCACGCCCGTTAAGCAGAGATGGCTGCCAGGTGCACTTTAAGGGTCGAGACCCCCTTTGGACAGAGAACAAAGGTAGTCTAAAATGCTCACCACAGGACAGGACAGAGGGTCCAGGCCCTTGCCCTGACACCAAATGGAAAACCTTTTCCATTTGAAGGCGTAGCACTTTCTGGTCGACTCCTTTCTAGATGCTTCCACTATTGTGAGTACATCCTCAGAGAGACCCAAAGCCTGGAACTCTAGTCGCTCAGGTACCAGGCTGTCACGTGCAGGGATTGAAGGTCCGGATGGAATACCTTCCCCGATTGACAGATATCAGGTCCAGGCATTCTGGAAGACACCTCAGGAGCCTGTTGCTGAGGCTGAGGAGATCTGGATACCGGAATTGGCAGGGCCAGTCTGGGACTATCAGGATCACCTGCACCTTGTCCCTCCTCACCTTGGGAAGCACCCTGTGGATCAAGAAAAATGGAGGGAAGGCATAGAAGAGGCCTGGGGTCCACGGCCTCGAGAAGGCATCCTCCTGCAGCAATCCCTGCTGAGAGGGGTAGGCATGAAACAGCCTCAGCTTGGTGTTTTCCCTGGAGGCAAACAGGTCCACCAGCAGTTTGCCCCACTGGGAGAACAGGCTGTAAGCTACCTCTGGATATAGAGACCACTCGTGTGATGTCTCGCCTATGCGGCTGAAAGCATCCACCAGATGATTTGAGGCTCCTGCCACATGGATGGCTAGGAGATCCACCTCCAGTCAGCTCACGAATGTCAGATGCGGAGCACCTCCCTGCACAACAGCCGGGAGTGCGTGCCGCCCTGCTTGTTGAAGTAGTACATGGTCATGTTATTGTCCGTCTGGACTTGAACCACTTGACCCTGAAACTGCTGAGCGAATGCTGACGCCTGTCTGACTGCTCTGAGCTTCAACAGGTTGATATGGTATCAGGATTCCTCGGGGGTCCAGAACCCGTGGGCCCTGTTGTTCCCCATGTGGGCTCCCCAGCCCATGAGAGAGGCATCGGTCGTGAGGACACCCGTTGGCTCAGGGCGGACAAATGGGATCACTTCCTGCAACTGGTCTAGGATGGTCCACCACTGGAGAGCATCCCACATCTTCTGGGTCACAGTGATCAGCTGGTAGAAATTTCCTAGGTGATGAGTCCATTGTGAAGCCAGCTCCCATTGAAGGGGGCACATATGCCATGGGTCCAACAGACTGCGGTGGTGCAGGCTGCCATGTAGACCAGAAGGCGCAGAAAGTCCAGGGAAGGGCGCAAGTGCCTAACCACAAATGATTGGGCAAAGGAGGAGAGAACCTCTGCCCTGTCTGCCAGTAGCCAGGCTCTGGCCTGATGAAGAATATCACCTGAGAAGGCACAAGCTCTGACTTGGCCTCGTTGATCAGGAGGCCAAGTTGAGAGCAGGTCTGGAGGGCCAGGTCCCTGGACCTCTCCACCTCTTGCTGGGTGGAACCTGCCAAGAGCCAGTCATCAAGGTGGGGTACACTCTGATCCCTCAGTGCCTCAGATGGGCTGCCACCACTGCAATGCATTTGATGAAGACCCTTGGGGTCGATGACAGGCTGAATGGCATGGTTCAGAACTCGTATAGGGTTCCTTCTGCTCTGAAGCGGAGGAACCGCTGGTGTGACAGACAGATCAGGACATGAAAGAATGTGTCCTGGAGATCCAGTGAGCAGAACCACATGTTTTGCTCCAGGGATGGTATGATCTGGGACAGAGTTACCATCCTGAAGGTGCATGGCCTGAGATACTGAGTCAGGTCACGCAGATCTAGAATGGGGCGCCAGCCCCACATCCGCTTTGGGACCAGGAAGTACATGGAAATGAACCATGAGTTGACTGGAGGATCTGCCACTCGAACCACTGCCTCCTTGAGCAGGAGCTGGGCAATGCTGTCTCTCAGAGCTGACTGAGTGTGGGCTGATTTCTTCTCTCCTCCTGTGGGGCGTGGGCTCAGCTGGGAGGGTACTGCTCGAATTCCAGAGGTAGACCCTGGCTGACCACTTCGAAGACCCACCTGCCTGAGGTAACAGCAGACCAGGCAGAAAGAAAGTGGTGGAGCCAACCCCCCATGGGAGGATCCAGAGCTGACGTGACAGAGATAGGGGTGGCAACTCCTATCCCGTCACTGGGCAGGCTTGGAGGAAGAGGATCCATGGCCTGAATCCTTACCTCCCTGTCTGTGGGCCCGGACTTGGGACAAGGGCACCAAGCCTGTGCCTGCTGTTGCTGCCCACTGTGAAAGGAGGGCTGCTGTGCCACAGGAGCAGAATCCCGAAAAGGCTTTTTCTTTTTCTGCTGCTTCTTGATGACACCAGGGGTGCTTTGAGCAGAAGTGGCTGAGTCCAAGGTGGCTTTGGACTGCACGATTCGCTGAAGGTGACCATCCAAACCTGGGCCAAAGAGATTGGTACCCAAGAAAGGAACATCAATGAGTTTGTACTGGGTATCCGCTGTAAAGGTGGAAAGCCTCAGCCAAGCCCTGCGGAGTGAGGAGACCGCAGCTGCCACCTAACAGGTGCAGGAGTCCCCAAGGTCCAAAGCCATCTGAAGCTGCTGCTTGGTAACGGTATGGCCCTGGTCCCTGACCTGCTTGACAATAGTCTGAAGGTCTGCGGGAAAACTTCATATAAGGAGCCCAACATGGCATGAGAGAAGCATGCCATGATGATGTCCGAGCTCGCCAGACAAAGGCCTAAAGAGTAGGCTGCATAGACCTTCCTGGCCACATGGTCCAGTTTTTTGGACTCCCTGTCAGGAGGTCTATCAGTGTCAGCAGAACTGCCTGTGTGTCTGAACACTGAGGTGGTCGCCAACCTCTCGGCTGAGGGGTGTTCAGTGAACCCCAAGAGGGACCCAATGGGTACCGCATACTTGCCGGCCATCCGGGCAGACAGCAATGGGTAGGAGGCAGGATGCTGCCAGAGCTCCAAGGCCAGACCAACAATGGCTTCGGCCACAGGAAAGGCTTCAGTGGGAGTATCCCCTCTTTTAAGAATATATGTAAGAGGGTACTCCGCCCTTTTCTGGACAAGCTCCAGGGGCATCCCCATAGATTCAGAGATGAGGTAGAGAATCCCTTGAAAAGATGAAGGGACTCCCTCCATTGACAGACAATTGATAGACTCATTGTCCCGCGGGTGAGTGTGTTTTTTTTTTTTTGTTTGTTTTTTTAGTTGTTTAACCAGGAGTAGCACACTAAGCTGAAAGCTTGTTTACAGGTGCGAATGGGAGGACAGGGAAGTTAAGTGACTTGCTCAGGGTCACACAGTATGCAAGTGAAGGCTGTGGGATTCAAACCCAGGTCTCCAGAGATTTGCTGCTCAGACCCTTAAACCACTGCACTATACTGCCTCATCAGTGTCTTCTGTATTCGAAGAATCCAGATAGATTGGTCAGCCACCAAGGTCCCCTTTAACATGCCTGGAGCGATCAGGCATAAGGGTGACTGACAACCTACATGGGAGTCCCAGAACCATCTGAGAATCCTTTGTAGGAGCCCCTTCCAAAGGCTGTTTAGGTAGCGGCTCCACCACGATCAGCAGAGAGACCGATTTTGGCCAAACCGGAGCGGGTGTGGCCGGCTCCGCGGGCGGGGGAACCGATATGACCGGTTCTGAAGGAGTCGGCTTCATCCTAGGAGGTGAAAGCCAAGTAATGGCTGGAGTAGAAACCGTGACCGGCTTCTGTCAGGACAGAATCAGCTGCTGCCACATCAAGTCCTCATAGCATTGACGGAGTTTCCGCAGAAGCCTCTCCTCATCAAAGGAGGAAGAAGATAACCGATCGTGTTGCCTCTTTTTAGACCACTTACACATCTTCCTCAGCCTGTCGGTTGAGGGGGTCCCAGATCTTGACCTCAATCGGACTGGCCTATTAGGTCGCTTGGGAGTCACTGGGGAAACTGGTGATTTACCCAGATCAGGGACCGGTTCCTCAATGGGATTCCCAGCTGGCTGGGTCTCCTCATCAGGAAGAGGCAGGACCGGAGTCCTTGTCAAGGAGTCATCAGCCTCATTGGGCAACAATGGGTCAACAGGATTGAGAATGATCTCAACCTTGTTGATTGAGACCTTGGTTGTCTGGCCAGATGGCAGGGCCGAGAAGCCAGTGGCCAAGAAAGCAATTTCGACTGAAGTCAACACTGCCGGCTCCTGGGACCGAGAGCGCTCACAATCCCAAGAGTGTTTTCGTCGAGATGAAGATGATTTTGGATCCTTTTCCCTTTTATGGGACCGAGAGGAATGCAAGCCCACAGGTCCCTTGCCTTTAGTGGGGAGGGACTGACACGGCTCTTGGAAGGAACCCAAAAACATGGAGCCCAGGTTGAGGGGAACAAAAATCGACCAAGAAGATGATTCCGTGGCCTGCGCCACTTCTTCTTCATAGGCCTGCATCTGTTCCAGCTGCTTGGTGGACTCTGCTGCCACAGAGACCACCCACCGAGCCTCTCTGAATTTCACCGGAGGATTCCGTTTTTCAGGCCTGCCCAACTTAAGGCATGCAAGACAATCGTCAAGGACATTCGGATGGAACACGAGACACATCTCGCAAGTATGGATGTCATGGCTGACACCCTGACAGTAGATGCACACGGTATGTGGATCGGTGCGTGACATTTTTTGGCTGCACGGACATAGGCGAAATCTGGGGGGAGATTCATCTTCCATGACCGAATAACAAAGAGCACAGTCGCTAGCTCAAATGAGCCTATTTTCGAAATAACCAAAGGTTTAGAAGCCAGGGCCTACAGAAAGCAATCGCAAAGAAGAGGCAACCTGAATCTTCTAGCGGAAAGAAAGATCTGCCGTCATGGGGCAGAGCTGAGGGTTATACCACATGGGTGAGTGGGAGGAGCCAGCTTGAAGACCTTCTGGCAAGATTTAAAGGGGAAAGGGACATGCCAACAAGTGTGGATAAGAACAACATATTCACATCCCTACAAAGGAAAATTAGAGAGGACACTATAGCATAGTCAAGAAACGGAAGGGGTACCCACAGGTGGCCAACCTTATGGACTAGAAATTGTAAAGGATAGATTAGGTTACGAAACAGAAGAACTGTTGCAACAGATTTAAGAAAAGGTTGGTCCTCAAGAGTGGCAGGAGCTCCCTGTCACATACCTCCACATACAAACCCCTGTGGCGGTTGCCCTGGCTGCCATGTCTGCCAAATCGTAAAAGGACCTCATGACATGCTTTCCCATGTCCAAACCAGAATGGAGCATGTCCAGGAGCTCTGCCTTGTGGTCTGAATCAAACTGTCTTTTTTGCCAGCTCGATGGCTTTGTTCCAGAGTGACTTCTGGTAGTGCACCATATGTGCCAAGAAGTTCAAAGACAGTATGGGGCAGGTGGCCGAGGAGTATACCTTGCGTACGAACTGGTCCAAGCATTTGGATTACTTGTCCAGTGGCTGGGAGCTCATATGCTGGGGCAGTTTGGTCCTGCCATGGGCAGCCATTGGCACCACTGAGTCCACCTTAGCTTGTTCATCTAAGAATGGATCATTTGTCAGGCTGCGATACATCCTGAAAAGGTGCCACCAAGGGTGGTACCACTAAGGGCATAGATTCATTCATCCCTAGAAAATGAGCGAGCCTTTTTCTCTCCGGGGCCAGAGCTTCAGTTTCCCATTGGTTTAAAAATTGGATGCGACGCATCACGTCCAAAAATGTGGGATTGTCCGGGGAAGAGCGGGGCGAATCTCCCCGAGGATCTGGGTGGGGGGAAGTATAGAGGAAAACTCCCCTGAGAATCTCTAAGAGATAGGAGTCAGAGTCAGATGACCTCAAGAAGGACCTTGAGCATGAACACTGGTGTTACCTCCTATGATGCCTGCATGATGACCTAGACCTATATCTGTTGTCCAGAGGACCTGTCACCCAACAGGTGCGAAGTATTCGTTGGAGCAGGAGATGGTTCCCTGTGGGGAGGTGGCGACCATGGTGGCCACTGCGGGGAGCCTACTGGGTGAGGTTGAGGTGTTGGAACCAGGGGTTCCTTGGGGATAATATCCTTCTTGACTGTATCCCACCAGGAACAGAATAAGTCCTTAACATCTGCCATAGAGACCATGGCTGGAGCAGACGGGTCTGGCATCTCCAATGGGTTGTCAGGCTCTTTGGGCAGTGGAAGTGATGGCTTGTCAGGAGCTGATGGACACTCGGGCGACTTAGGCTTCACCGGCGCCGATGGCAGGTTGACTGGCTGACCTGGTGTTTGGCCGCCTGATGCCTGAGAGTCTGGCATCAGGGGAGGCAACTTCTTGGCTGGCGGCTGATCCCCCCCTGGTGGTAGCTTCGGGGCTGCAGGCGGCGGAGGTGTAGACTTCTGGGACCTCGAAGGTGAAGATGCTGAGGTCAATGGGGCCGAGCGGCGGGAATCAGGAGCCTGATGCTTAGGACAGCAGACATCAGAGTGAGTCCTGCTCCTTACACCTCTTCCTGTCATTGGACCTGGCAGAATGATCCGACAAAGTGGAGGAAGGCTTAGCCTGGTGTGGTGTGGCACTGAGGCTGTTGCCCGCCTGCCTTGACTGGCTGTATCCCTAGACTTAAACCCAGAGGTATGACTGTAGGGTCTAAGACTTAGGGAGGTGGCCAAAGGCCTTTGCCCCGAGGAACCTCAACCTGACGTCCTCACCAGGGCTGTAGGTTTCAAGGCTGGCAACCTGCAGGAAGCTTGGGTTGTTGGGGGGGGCAGAATCTGGTCTCCCATGGGAAGGAGGGCTGGCACTGGCCATTTTCCTGTTCAGAGACCTGGAGCGGGAGTCCGAACGGGTCCTGTCCTTCTCGTGGTGATGATATTTCCCACAGGACTTTTTCTCCTTCGCCTTATGAGGAGTCCTCAACCCCGAAGAAGAGGGGGATCCTAGGCCTGATGGGATCTTTTGCATGGTGGCCAGTTGCTGTTCAAGTAGATAGGTCTTCAGGGTCTTCAGTTGACGGCCACAGGTCCGGTGGTTGAATCCTTGGCAGTGCGGGCAGGTGTTGGCATCATGGTCAGGCCCCAGACAGATGAGGCAGGCCGAGTGAAGGTCCCTGGCCGTGATCTGCTTCCCACATGCACACTTGGATTTCCGTCACTGAGAAGAGGAAGATGGAGAAGATATACACTGACGATGTGGTATCAAAAGGTGGTAGAAAAGGTCAAAAGTAGTCGCAACTGTAACGAAAAAATGGCAGCCAACTGGTTTGCAGGATGCATCCATGGAGCTGATGTGAAGGGGTCGACGGCGGGAAAAGAACTGAGGTGTGGCTGTGGACCTTCCCTTTATACCACTGGTGGACAGTCCCCGCTGGGGATTGCTAGCTAAGATTTTTCCATGGGGTCCTAGTGCCTGGAGGCATAGTCCTTATGGTGCAGCCTGCTGCAAGAGCTCCAACTCAAAGTAAGATGTACAGTTATGTAAGAATTTACCGTAACAGTAGATCTTCAAGAGGAGCTCCTGCAGCAGGCTATTACCATAAGGACTATGCTCCAGGCATCAGGGACCCATGGAAACCTTCTAGCTAAAGAGCTCGTGGGGGACCGCCTGAGGCCGGGCCATGCCCCGATGTTGGCCAATGGTACATAAGGAGGCGGTCCAGCCCCACCTCAGTCTCACCCGCCGGGGACCCATTGGTAAGGCCAGCAGACAGACCAGGCAGAAGATTACCATAAAGAAGATGCAGAGACTCACCAGCGGGAAGGAGGGAGGGAAAGCAGCACCTGCTGCAAGAGCTCCTCTCAAAGATCTACTGTTACGGTAAGTTCTTATGCAACTGTACTATCTTACTTTGAGTGGGAGCTCTTGCAGCAGGCTATTACCATAAGGACAAAGTCCCAAGCAGTCCCAGAAAAAAGGATCGAGACAGATCTGAGAGGAGGCTGAAATGAAACTGCCAGACAAAGGCATCAGTATAGGTCTTGAAGGACAGTCAGGCCAAAATCTGCCCTTCTCCTAGAGGCAAAGTCAAGCTGTAGTACTTGATAAAGGTATGCATGGAGCTCCAGGTAGCCTCTGTGCAAATGTCCGCTATTGAGACATTATGCATCAATGCAAAGGAAGTAGCCACTCACCTGGTGGAATGACCCCATACTGAGCCCGGAAGGAGTTTGTTGTACTTACTGTATCATAACAGAAGACAATGCAATTTACCAGCCACTTACAGAAGGTCTGTTTAGACATCGAAGCACCTTCACAGCTTGACGCGAAGGCCACAAACAACTGATCTGTCCTACGATGCGGAGCAGTACGACTGAGATAATACCATAGTGCCCTATGAATATTCAGAGTATACAGGAGCACTTCCCCTCGGTTCGAGTGGTGAGGGTAATACATTGGTAGGTTAATGTTCTGATTATGTGTGAGCTCGGACACTACTGTGGGTAAAATCTTAGGGTTAGTATGTAAGGACACCCTGTCCTTATGGAAAACTAAATAAGGCTCCTTACACATCAGGGCCTGAAGCTCGGAACCCCTCCGAGCAGAAGTAGCAGCAACTAAAAATACAGGTTACTTACCTGTAACAGGAGATCTAGGAATGGTATATGTTGTTCATCCACACTGTCTGGCAGGTTCCTTGCAGCTCTAAATCTTGCCGGAAGGTCTTCAAGCTGGCTCCTCCCACCCACCCGGGTGGTAAAACTCTCGGCTCCGCCCCATGATGCCAGATCTAGCCCGCTGGAAGCCAGGTTGTGCGTCGAAGCCAGGGAGGTCGGGTGGGTCGTGTGACTGAACAACATATACCATTCCTAGAACTCCTGTTACAGGTGAGTAACCTGTATTTCTAGGGACATGGATATGTTGTTCATCCACACTGTGTGGCAGACTCCTAGCAGTTCTCTGGGAGGAGGGAGGCAAGGTGCACACCCCCTACTTAGGGAATAATGACTGGAGAACCGAGGCCACAAAACCAGCATCCCAGTGTGACTCAAGGTCGATGTGGTAGTGGGTGATGAAGGTGTTTGCTGACTTCCAGGTAGCAGCCCTGCAGATTTCCTGGATAGGGACATCCCTGGAAGCAGCCACTGATGCAGCGGTATGGCGGGTAGAATGAGTTCTTAAACCTCTGGGAGGCTCCATGCCCACCAGCCTATAGCAGAGATCTATGCAGGAGGTGACCCACCTGCCTATCGTCCGCTTGGCTGCAGGTCTGCCAGGTGCAGCTTCAGCATAGGTGACAAGCAGCTGGCGAACCTCTCCCCGAACTTCAGCCGTCCGCTCCTTATAATAAGCGAGCGCTCTTCTAGGGTCCAAAGTATGGCGCCTACATTCGGCCTCCGAGGTGTGATTGGGGTAGAACACCGGCAGAGTCAACACCTGGTTATGGTGAAACTCTGACACCACCTTCAGAAGGAATTTCGGGTAGGGGCACAGGACAACCTTGTCCCTGTGGAAGACCAGATAAGGAGACTCGATAGAAAGCACCTGGAGCTCTCCCATCCTTCTGGCTGACGTGATAGCCACCAAGAAGGTGGTCTTCCATGACAGGTGAGAGATGCCACACCTGTGCATCGGTTCGAATAGCTTGCCCATGAGCTTAGCCAATACCAGCAGTAGATCCCACAGAGGTGGAAGTTCTCGCACCGGAGGGGATATGTGATCAAGGCCTTTGAAAAAGCGCCTGACCACCTTCTCCTGCACCACCGACTGCTTCCAGGCCCACACCCGGTAAGCAGAGATGGCTGCCAGGTGCACCTTAAGGGTCGTCGACCGAAGCCCTTGCTGAGAAAGGGACCACAGGTAGTCCAGAATGCTTGTCAAGGAACAGGAGGAAGGGTCCAGGCCCTTGCCCTGACACCAAATGGAGAATCTCTTCCATTTGAAGGCATAGCATTTTCTGGTCGACTCCTTACGGGACGCCTCAACAACGTTGAGGACCTCTTCGGAAAGACCCAAGGCCTGGAACTCTAGCCGCTCAGGAACCAGGCCGTCAGGTGCAGGGATTGAAGATCCAGATGGAATACCTTCCCCTGATTGACTGAGATCAGGTCCGGGCGGGCTGGAAGCCGCCTCAGGAGCCTGGAGCTGAGACTGAGGAGATCTGGATACCAGAACTGGCGGGGCCAGTCTGGGGCTACCAGAATCACCTGCACCTTGTCCCTCCTCGCCTGAGAAGCACCTTGTGGATCAAGAGAAATGGGGGAAAGGCGTAGAAGAGGCCCGGAGTCCACGGCCTCGAGAAGGCATCCCCCTGCAGCGAGCCCTGCTGAGGGGGGCAAGCATGAAACAGTCTCAGCTTCGCATTCTCCCTAGAGGCAAACAGGTCCACCTGAGGCGTGCCCCAGAGGGAGAAGAGATCTTGTACTACCTCCGGCAGGAGAGACCACTCGTGATACGCAGCCCCTATCCAGCTTAGGGCATCGGCCAGGGTGTTGGAGGCTACTGCCATGTGAATGGCGAGGAGATCCGCCTCCAGGCTGCGCACGAGAGACCAAATGCAGAGAGCTTCCCTGCACAGAGGCATGGAGAGCGTCCCGCCCTGGCAGTTTAGGCAGTACCTGGTCGTGATATTGTCCGTCTGGACCTGAACCACTTGACCCCGTAGAAACAGAGCGAAGGCGGTGAGGACTAGATGAACCGCTCGAAGCTCCAGCAGGTTGATATGGCATCGGGACTCCTGAGGGGACCAGAGGCCATGCGCTTTGTGCTCCCCCAGATGGGCACCCCAACCCATCAGAGAGGCATCGGTCAATAGAGAGATCATCGGCTCGGGGCGGACAAACAGGATGCCCTCCTGCAGATGTGCTGGAACGGTCCACCACTGGAGAGCGTTCCACATCCCCTGGGTCACTGTCACGAGCTGATCCAGCGGATCGAAGTGCTGTGGCCATTGGCTGGCTAGTCCCCACTGAAGGGGACACATGTACCAGCGGGCCCAATGGACCACGCTGGTGCAGGCCGCCATGAGGCCCAGGAGGTGCAGGAAGTCCCAGGCAGGGCGCAATTGCCCAACCTGAAATGATTGGGCAAAGGAGGAAAGAACCTCGGCCCTGTCCGCTGGGAGCCATGCTCTGGCTCGTAGAGAGTCGAGCTCTGCCCCAATGAATTGTATCACCTGCTTTGGCACGAGTTCTGACTTGGCCTCGTTGATGAGGCCAACCTGAGAGCAAACCTGGAGGGCCAGATCTCTGGACCGCTCAACCTCCGCTCTGGAGGGGGCTGCAATCAGCCAGTCATCCAGGTAGGGGTACACCTGGACCCTTCGGCACCGCAGGAATGCTGTCACCACTGCCATGCATTTGGTGAAGACCCTGGGAGCTAGGGAAAGGCCGAAGGGCATGGCCCGGAACTTGTAAAAGGATCCCTCCGCTCTGAAGTGGAAGAATCTCTGGTGGGACGGACGGATTGGGATGTGAAAGAACGCATCCTGAAGGTCCAGAGAACAGAACTACGCACCTCGTTCCAAGGATGGGATTATCTGAGCCAGAGTGACCATCCTGAAGGTCCAAGACCTTAGGAACCTATTCAGGTCATGCAGGTCGAGAATGGGGTGCCAGCCCCCCATCCATTTTGGGACCAGAAAGTACCTGGACACAAACCCCAGGTCTGGAGAAGGATCCGCCACCTTCCTGATCACCTCTTTTTCGAGGAGCAGGGCAGTATCGGCTTGGCGTGCCGACAGAGAGGCTGCGGATCCTGTAGCCCCCCAAGGGGCGACAGCTCGGAAGGGTGTGGCCTGCTCGAACTCCAGAGGCAGGCCCTTTCCTACCACCACCAACACCCACCGGTCCATGGTGATAGCGGACCAGGCGGAAAGGAAGTGGTGGAGCCGTCCCCCCATGGGGGGAACCCAGGGGGAAGTGACGAGGCTGGGGGCGACACCCCTCAACCCGTCACTGGGCAGACTTGGAGGATGGACCGGCCAAGGGACCTCCTGGACCTTTACCTCCCTGCTTCCTATTGGAGGAAGCCGTAGGCTTGGGTTTGGGATGCCAAGCATGAGCCTGCTGGCTCTGGTGCTGGTGCTGTTGGGCTGGACGTGACGCAGGCGCAGAAGGACGAAAGGACTTGTGCTGCTGTTGTCGGCGGCCTTTGTCCTTCTGGGCAGAAGTGAGTGAGACCAGAGTGGAATTGGACTTTTCGATCCACTGGAGGTGACCTTCCACTCCAGGGCCGAAGTGGTCGGTTCCCAGGAAGGGGGCATCCGCCAATTTGTGCTGGGTATCCGCCATGAAGATGAATATCCTCAGCCATGCTCTGCAGCACATGGCCACCATGGCCGCAACCAATCTGGCACAGGAGTCTCCTATGTCCAGAGCAGTTTGGATCTGCTGCTTAGCCACTGCCCTACCCTGGTCCCACACCTGCCAGACCATGGTCTGCAGGTCAGCTGGGAGATAAGGGATCACCTCATCCAGGGAGCCCATGAGGGCGTGGGAGAAGTTTGCCATCAGCACGGCCGAGCTGGCCTGGCAAAGGCCAAGGGAGAATGCAGCATACACCTTGCTCCCGGTGTAGTCCAGCTTTTTGGACTCCTTGTCGGGGGGGCTTGTCCATGTCCCTCGCATTCCCGGAACACTGGAAAACGCTTTCCGTGACCAACCCCTTGGCAGAGGGGGTGTTCCAAAAACCCAGGCAAAGAGCCGGTAGGGACTGCATACTTCCTGGCCATCCTGGCCGAAGGCACAGGACAGGAAGCAGGCCGCTGCCAGAGCTCCAAGTCTGGGCCAACAATGGCTTCAGCCACCGGAAAGGCCTCCGCGAGTGAATCCCCTCAGTCCAGTATCTCCGTCAGGGGATACTTGACCCGCTTGGATACAGGCTCAAGCTGCATCCCAGTGGACTCCGAGATGAGCCGAAGCAAACCCATGAAGGATGATGGGCTTTCGTCCATCGACTGACTCCCGGAGGATTCCAGGTCAATAGGCCTGGAGAACAGGGAGGAGTCGTCGTCGGACTCAGAGGAGTCCGCGAAGAGCTGCCTGGGGCCTGAGCCACCCTCCACCTGCCAAGGACGGTCGGGAGTGAGGGTGACCGACAACCTATGGGGCAGGCCTTGACCCGACCGAGAATCCTTGGTCGGCGCCCCCAACCGGTTGTGGAGGCGGAGTTCCACCACAATCGGTGGGGCAGCTGGTTTCGGCTGAACAACCGCCCAGGCTTGGGCACCTCGACTACAGTGAGGGGTTGTTTCGCCGTTCGGTGGCAGCCACTTGATGGCCGGGAAGGCGACGGTGTTGACTTGCTCCCGGGCAAGAGTAACTGCTGCCACATCAGGTCCTCGTAGCTTCGACGCAATTTGTGCCGGAGCCTCTCCTCTTCCAAGGAGGAAGATGAGGATGAGCGGCGGCGCCGCTTACCTCAGTGCCGAGACCGAGACTGCTGATGTCGGCGGGATCGACTGGACCGAGATGATGTCCGAAGCCGAGACCGAGATCCTCGGTGTTTCCGAGGATGGGTCTGGGAAGGAGCAGGGGACACCCACTCTTCCCTCGGCTCGGAAGCCTTAACCGGGGACTGCTGCACCGGGGGCACAGGCAGATCCTCGGTCTCCACTGGGGGAACCGGTGAAGAAGGGTTGTCGGCCTCACCAGTCGACAGCCCGTCCGACAGAGTCAAGAAAATCTCGACGCATCGACGGGTGTCTCGCCAGCTGGCCTGGCGGGGACGCCGTGAAGCCAGTGGCCTTAGCCACAACCTCGACCGAAGTCGACAGTTGGCTGTCCGGGGAAGGAGACCTCTCCCGCTCCCACAAACGCCAATGATGGGACTTACCCTTTGAGTCCTTCTTTTTGGACCGAGAGGAATGTCCCGATAGCCCCTCTCCCTTAGTGGAAAGGGATTGGCAAAGCTCCTTGAATGAAGCTGAATACGAGGTACCCAGTGAGAGTAGGATAAATGCCGCGACCGAGGAAGAGGATGATCGGCCTGGGCTGCCTCCTCCTCGAGGGCGATCATCTGCTTGAGTTGCTCAGCTGAGCCAGCCGCCGCAGTAACCGCCCAACGGGCCTCCTTCGACTTAACCGGCGGGTAGCGCTTCTCGGGGTGCCCAAGCTGTAACTGGGCAGCGCGGTCCTCCAGGACATTGGCTGAAAACGAACGGCATGACTCACAGGCCTGCGGGTCGTGTTCCAGGCCGAGGCAGTAGATGCACGTGGAGTGCAGGTCCGTCCTGGACATCTTCTGCCCACAAGGGCACCACCGAAAACCGGGAGTCGATTTGTCCATCGCAGCCACAAGGGATAAAGATGACCAAGGTCTTGAAAATTTTAAAATGAGTTTTGGGTGAACCGAAGAATTAGGATCCAGTCTATACACAGAGCGTTAAGGAAGGAACCTGAGCTTCCAAGTGGTAAGGAAGATCTGGCGTCATGGGGCGCAGCCGAGAGTTTTACCACCCGGGTGGGTGGAAGGAACCAGCTTGAAGACCTTCCAGCAAGATTTAAAGCGGCAAGGAACCTGCCAGACAGTGTGGATGAACAACTTATCCATGTCCCTAGAAATAACGCTTTCCAAGAAAGAAATTGAAGCTTGCATTCCACAGCAGGCTCGAACAGGAGAAGAGTCAGTTTTTTGAGCATAAAGAGGAGAATCCAGGGTGGTACGGGATTTCTGATGGGAGGCTTAATGTGAAATATGCCCCGAAAAAAAGTATGAGACATGTCTAGCTGGGCAAGGGTTCTCCCCCTCATGGGTATGTGGTAAGCAGAAATTGCCAAAAGATGTCAAAAAATTGCCAAAAAAATTACCATAATGGAGGAGTAGCTCAAGCCTTGGTTTGATAAGGAGAGGAGATACTCTAAGACAGAGTTCACTGGACAGGTAAGCAGGTACAAGTGACGGGTTAAAGCCCACAGACAAAATATTTTCCATTTCATGGTGTAAGTGGGTCTAGTTGAGGGCTTTCTCGCTGCAACAAGAATGACCACCACCTCATGGGAGACCCCATACCTAGACTTAACTAAGTCTGCAGGAACCACGCATGAAGATGCAGGGATCTGAGGTCCAGATGGACCCGAGTGCCATGATCCTGTGATAGCAAGTATGAGCTCAGCGGCAGCTGTATTGAAGGCGTCACTTCCAACTGCTGAAGTAGTGGGAACCAAATCTGCCGAGGCCAATAGGAGTGATGAGGATCATCTCTGCTCCCTCAGCCTGCAACTTCAAGAGAACCCTCTGGAGAATGGGAAAGGGAGGAAAGGTGTACAGAAAGCTTCCTGTCCAACAGAGAGACAAAGAGTCTGGCCAGAAAACACCAGGCGCGGGCTCTAGCGAGCAGAAACTAGACAGTTTGGGGTTGAGTGGTGGCGCTAAGAGGTCCAACTCTACACGACCCCATCTGTCGAATAGCTGGACTGCTGCTGACTGAAGGAGCTCCCACTCATGAGCCTTGGACCGAGACTGGCGTAGGCTGTTGGCAAAGATGTTTTGAACGCCTGGAACATGGACAGCGGTGAGATCTAAGTGGTGTTCCAGGGCCCAATACCAGACCCTCATCGCCTCTCAGCAAAGGGGGAAGAATGTGTGCCCCCTTGCTTGTTGACGGAAAACACTATTGACATGTTGTCCATCTGGATGAGAAGAAGGCCTGGTGAAAGGTCAGACTGAAACACCTACAAAGCATTCAGGACCGCTTGCATCTCTAGGACACTGATGTGGAGCATCTGCTCATCTGGAGACCAGGTCCCCTGAGTCTGTCTGTTCTCCAGGTGAGCACCCCAACCAAGACTGGAAACATCTGTAGTCAAAATCTGTCTCGAGGGCTCCTGCCAGAAGGGGACTCCTCATTCCAGGTTGGAGGGGTCTAGCCACCAGGATAGAGTCCTTCAGACTGAGTCAAAGATCCTAACCGGCTGGCCTAGGTCGTCTGACCTCTGATTCCATTGCACCCTAAGCATCCATTGGGGAACCCACATGTGGAGGCAAGCCAAGGTAACTGTAGGAATGGCCATCACCATGTGCCCCAGAAGTCTGAGGAAGGTCCTGGCTGGGACCTGGGGAGCCATGGATACCACTCGGGCTAAACTCCTTGGGAGATCTCAACTGTTTTGTGGAAGACCATGCCCTGAACCGTGTCCAGGACCACTTTGATGAAATGGAGTCGCAGACTGGGCCATGGGGATGACTTTGGAAGGTTCAGGGTGATCCCCAACTCTTGGAAGAGTGTAAAGGTGTCTCCAAGACTGTGAAGTAGTTGAACTCTGGACGGGGCTGCCAGGAGCTAATCGTCTAGATAAAGGAAGATGTAATGGCCCTGGCATTGGAGAGCCGCATCCACAACCGCTAGACACTTGGTGAAGACTTGAGGAGTGGAGGAGAGGCCGAACAGTAAGGCTCAGAACTGGTAATGTCTTCCCTGGAAGTGGAGCCTAAGAAACTTCTGATGGAGAGGAAATGCAGGTTACTCACCTGTAACAGGAGTTCTAGAAGTGGTATATGTTGTTCATCCACACTGTCTGGCAGATTCCTTGCCACTTTAAATCTTGCCGGAAGGTCGTCAAGCTGGCTCCTCCCACCCACCTGGGTGGTAAAACCCTCAGCTGTGCCCCATGACACCAGATCTAGCCCGCTGGAAGCCAGGTTGCACGTCGAAGCCGGGGAGGTCGGGTGGGTCGTGTGGATGAACAACATATACCACTCCTAGAACTCCTGTTACAGGCGAGTAACCTGTATTTCTAGGGACGTGGATATGTTGTTCAATCCACACTGTGTGGCAGACTCCTAGTAGTTCTCCAGGAGGAGGGAAGCAAGGCGCACACCCCCTACTTAGGGAATAAGGACTGGAGAACAGAAGTCCCAAAACCAGCATCCCGGCACGACTCAAGGTCAGTGTGGTAATGGGAAATAAAGGTGTATGCTGACTTCCAGGTAGCAGCCCTGCAGATTTCCTGGATAGGGACGTCCCTAGAGGCAGCCACCGAAGCAGCAGTATGTCGGGTAGAATGAGCTCTTATCCCTTTGGGAGGCTCCATGCCCACCAACCTATAGCAGAGATCTATGCAGGAGGTGACCCACCTGCTTATCGTCCGCTTGGCTGCAGGTCTGCCAGGTGCAGCTTCAGCGTAGGTGACAAACAGCTGGCGAACCTCTCCTCGAACTTTAGCCGTCCGCTCCTTACAATAAGCGAGTGCTCTTCTAGGATCCAGAGTATGGAGCCCATATTCGGCCTCCGAGGTGTGATACATGGTTAAGGTGAAACTCCGACACCACCTTCGGAAGGAATTTCAGGTGGGGGTGCAGGACAACCTTGTCCCTGTGGAAGACCAGATGGGGAGACTCAATGGAAAGCACCTGGAGCTCTCCCATCCTTCTGGCTGATGTAATAGCCACCAAGAAGGCGGTCTTCCACGACAGGTGGGAGATATCGCGCCTGTGCATAGGTTCGAATGGCTTGCCCATGAGCTTAGCCAATATCAGCAGTAGATCCCATGGAGGTGGAGGTTCTTGCACCAGACGGGATATGTGATCAAGGCCTTTGAAAAAGCACCCGATCACCTTCTCCTGCACCACCGACTGCTTGCCGGCCCACGCCTATAAGCAGAGATGGCTGACAGGTGCACCATAAGGGTCATTGACTGAAGCCCTGGCTGAGAAAGGGACCACAGGTAGTCCAAAATGCTAGCCAATGTACAGGAGGAAGGGTCCAACCCCTTGTCCTGACACCAAATGGAGAATCTCTTCCATTTAAAGGTATAGCATTTTCTGGTTGGCTCCTTACGGGATGCCTCAATGATGTTGAGGACCTCGTTGGAAAGACCCAAGGCCTGGAACTCTAGCCGCTCAGGAACCAGGCTGTCAGGTGCAGGAATTAAAGGTCCGGATTGAGTATCTTCCCCTTATCGACTGAGATCAGGTCTGGGCGGGCTGGAAGCCACCTCGGGAGCCTGGAGCTGAAGCTGTGGAGATCTGGATACCAGAACTGGCAGGGCCAGTCTGGGACTACCAGAATTGCCTGTGCCTTGTCTCTTCTCACCTTGAGAAGCACCTTGTGGATCAAGGGAAATGGAGGGAAGGCGTAGAAGAGGCCTGGGGTCCATGGCCTCAAGAAGGCATCCCCCTGCAGCGAGCCCTGCTGAGGGGGGTGGGCATGAAACAGCCTCAGCTTCACATTCTCCCTGGAGGTGAACAGGTCCACCTGAGGGGTGCCTCAATGGGAGAACAGATCTTGTACTACCTCCAGCAGGAGAGAGCACTCGGAAGATGTAGCGCCTATCCGGCTGAGAGCATCGACCAGACTGTTGGAGGCTCCTGCCACATGGATGGCTAGGAGATCCACCTCCAGGCTGATCACGAGAGACCAAGTGTGGAGATCCTCCTTGCAAAGAGGCCAGGAGTGCATCCCGCCCTGATGGGTGAGGTAGTACATGGTCGGGGTGGTGTCCGTCTGGACCTGAACCACTTGACCCCATACAAACGGAGCAAAGGTGGTGAGGGCTATAAGCACCACTTGAAACTCCAGCAGGTTGATGTGGCATCGAGACTCCTGAGGGGACCAGATGCCATGGGCCCTGAGCTCCCCCAGATGGGGACCCCAACTCATCAGAGAGGCGTCAGTCATTAAAGTGACCGTTAGCTCGGGGCAGACAAATGGGATACCCTCCTGCAGATGAGCTGGGACGAGCCACCACTGTAGGCTGTCCCACATCTCCTGGGTCACCATCACTGGCTGGTCCAGAGGACCAGAGCGCTGTGACCATTGGCAGACCAGTCCCCATTGCAGGGGACACATATGCCAGTGGGCCTAATGGACCACGCTGGTGCAGGCCGCCATGAGGCCTGGAAGGCGCAGGAAGTCCCGGGCAGGGCGCAACTGCCCAACCAGAAATGATTGGGCAAAGGAGAAAAGGACCTCGGCCCTGTCCACCGGGAGCCGGGCCCTGGCTCGAAGAGAGTCAAGCTCTGCCCCAATGAACTGAATCACCTGCGAAGGCATGAGTTCCAACTTGGCCTTGTTGATGAGGAGGCCAATCTGAGAGCAGACCTGGAGGGCCAGATCCCTGGACTGCTCCACCTCCAACCTAGAGGGGGCTGCAATCAGCCAGTCATCCAGGTAAGGGTATACCTGGACCCCTCGGCACTGCAGGAATGCTGTCACCACTGCCATGCATTTGGTGAAGACCCTGGGAGCTGGAGAGAGAGGCCGAAGGGCATGGCCTGGAACTCGTAAAGAGATCCCTCTGCTCTAAAGCGGAGGAATCGCTGATGAGACGGACGGATTGGGACATGAAAGAACACATCCTGAAGGTCCAGAGAACAGAACCACATGCCAAGTTCCAAGGATGGAATGATCCGAGCCAGAGTGACCATCCTGAAGGTGCGTGGCCTTAGGAACTTGTTCAGGTCGTGCAGGTCGAGAATAGGGTGCCAGCCCCCCATCCGTTTTGGGACCAGGAAGTACCTGGACACAAACCCTGGGTCTGGAGGAGGGTCCGCTACCTCTTTGAGCACCTCCTTCTGGAGGAGCAAGGCAATGTCGGCTCGACGAACTGACAGAGAGGCTGCAGAACCCATTGCCCCACGAGAAGGGAACTGCGCGAATTCCAGAGGCAGACTTCTGCCTACCACTTCTATCACCCAGCGGTCCATGGTGATAGCGGACTAGGTGGAAAAGAAGTGGCGGAGCCATCCCCACATGGAGGGAACCCCGGGGGAAGTGACGAGGTTGGGGGCGACACCCCTCAACCTGTCATTGGGCAGGCTTGGAGGAAGGGCCCGCTGAGGGACCCCCTGGATCCTTGCCTCCAGGCTTCCTACTTGAGGAAGTGGCAGACTTGGCCTTAGGGCGCCAAGTATGAGCCTGCTGGCCCTGGTGCTGGTGTTGCTGGGTCAGACTTGCCACAGGAGCAGAAGGGCAAAAAGGCCTACGCTGCTGCTGGCAGCCTTTGTCCTTCTGGGCAGACGTGACCGAGTCTAAGGTGGCACTGGACTTCTTGATCCTCTGGAGATGGCCTTCCACTCCGGGCCTGAACAAGTCAGTGCCCAGGAAGGGAACATCTGCCAGCTTATGCTGGGTGTCCACTGTGAAGGTGGAGATCCGCAGCAAAGCTCTGCGGCGCATGGCCACTGCGGCCGCTACTGATCGGGCACAAGAATTACCAATGTCCAATGAAGTTTGGAGCTGTTGTTTTACAACCGCCTTTCCCTGATCCCGCACTTGCTTGATCATCGTCTGAAGGTCAGCCGGGAGATGAGGAATCACCTCATCCAAGGAACCCATAAAGGCGTGTGAGAAATGCGCCATCAGAAGGGCCAAGCTAGCCTGACGAAGGCCTAGGGAGGAAGCAGTGTAAACCTTCCGCCCTGCGTAATCCAGCTTTCTGGATTCCTTATTGGGCGGTTTGTCCACGTCCCGAGCATTCCCGGAATACCAGAAAATGCTATCGGTCACTAACCCCTCCGCAGAGGGGTGCTCTGAGAAACTGGAGAGTGAGTTAGTAGGGACCGCATACTTGCGAGCCATCCTGGCCGAAGGCATGGGACAAGATGCTGGCTGCTGCCACAACTCCAGGGCAGGGCCAACAATGGCTTCAGCCACCGGAAAGGCATCCGTAGGGGAATCCCCTTGGTCCAGTATCTCTGTGAGGGGATACTTGGCCTGCTTTGAAATGGGTTTGAGCTGCATCCCAGTGGACTCTGAGATGAGTCGAAGCAAACCTAAAAATGAGGATGGGCTCTCGTCCACCAACTGGCACCCTGCAGACTCCAGGTCAAGTGGCCTGGAGAACAGGGAGGAGTTGTCATCAGACTCCGAGGAGTCTGCAAACAGCTGCCAAGCGCCTGAGCTACCCTCCACCTGCCGAGCACGATCGGGAGTGAGGGTGACCGACAACCTATGGGGCAAGCCCTGATCCAACTGAGAATCCTTGGTCGGGGCCCCAGTCTTCAGTTGTGGAGGCGGAGGTTCCACCACAATAGGTGGAGCAGCCAGTTTCGGCCCAACAACTGGTACCGGGGTCGGCTCCTCGATTACCACGAGGGGTTGCTTCGGCCACTCCGGTGACAGCCACTTAATGGCCGGAGAAGGTGATGGAGTCAGCTTGTTACTGGTTAATAGAAGTTTCTGCCACATCAAATCCTGGTAGCACCGATGCAACTTGCGCTGGAGCCTATCCTCTGAAGAGGATGATGAGGATGAGCAGCGACGCCGCTTTCCATGGTGCCGAGACCGCCGACGTCAGCAGGACCGGCTGGACCTGGAAGAGGACCGAGACTGAGACCTTCAGGGATTCCGAAGGTGGGTCAGAGAGGGAGCGGAAACCTGCCCCTCCTTCGGTTCAGGGACCCTGACTGGGGACTTTGGCACAGGAGGCACAGGCAAGTCCTCGGGAACCACCGGGGGAACCAGTGAAGAAAGGTTGTCGGCATCTGCAGTCAATAAACCATCTGACAGGTCAAGAAAAATCTCGACTGCGTCAATGGATGTCTCGGCCAGCTGACCTGACAGGGACACCGTGAAGCCAGCGGCTGCAGCCGCAACCTTGACCAAAGTCGAGAGTCGATGGTCCGGTGAAGGGGATCTCTCCTGCTCCCACGAACTTCGATGATGGGACTTACCTTTAAGTCCTTCTTCTTGGACCAACTGGAATGTCCCAATGGCCCTTCTCCCTTGGTGGAGAGGGACTGGCAAAGCTCCTTAAATGAAGCAGTGTAGGAGGAGCCCAAAGAGAGCGGGATAAATGCCGTGGCCGAGGAGGAAGAAGAAGCAGCCTGGGCCGCCTCCTCCTTGAGGGTGATCAACTGCTCCAGTTGTTCTGCAGAGCCTGCCACTGTGGACACCGCCCAATGGGCCTCCTTAGACTTGACCGGCAGATACCATTTTTTAGGGCGTCCAAGAAGAAGTCTGGCAGCGCGGTCCTCCAAGACCAAAGCCAAAAAGGACTTGCACAAATCACAAGCCTGAGAATCGTGGCCAAGCCCCAGGCAGTAGACACACATGGAGTGCGGATCGGTTCGAGACATCTTCTGCCCACATGGGCACTGACGGAAGCCAGGAGTTGATCTGCCCATCGCAGCCGCGAGGGAAGATGAAGACCGAAATCTTGTAAATTTTAAAATTAGTTTCAGAAATTCCGAAGAGTGTGGATCCAGGCCTAAAACGCAGAGTGCTAAGGAGGGAACCTGAGCTTCCAAGCGGTAAGGAAGATCTGGCTTCATGGGACGGAGCCAAGGGTTTTACCACCCAGGTGGGTGGGAGGAGCCAGCTTGAAGACCTTCCAGCAAGATTTAAAGTGGCAAGGAACCTGCCAGACAGTGTGTATTCACCAACATATCCACGTCCCTAGAAAGACCCATATGTACAGGCAGGCGTCCTGCATGTCCAGGGAGCAAAGCCACTCTTCTTGGTGCAAGAGGGGAATGAGGCCTGGAAGAGTGACCATTCTGAACCACTTGTACTCAATAAAAAGGTTTAGAGAGCTGAGGTCCAGAATGGGCCAAAGGTCTCCGGTCTTTTTTGGAACCAAAAAGAAATGAGAGTAATAGCCCTGCCCCTGTTGTTCTGGGGGGCTCTATTGCCTGCTTCTACAGAAGGGCCTGGATCTGTCCTTCTATAAGGGGTATGTGAGAAGGAGGATAATGGGAGGACCCTGGTGGCTTGTGCAGAGGGATCTGTAGGAACTCTAGAGTATGTCCTCTCCTGATCAGATCCAACACCCGGAGGTCTGTGATGATGTTGCTCCATCCTTCTAGGCAAAGGGAGAAGCAACCCCCTACTGCCACCACCATGGCCTCTGCTGGGGGGGGGGGCAGGTAGCAAGTCATTGGGCAGATCTGGAAACAGGCAGAGATTGCTGGGAGGTCTTGAGGCCTCTGGAGGCAGAGCTCCCAGGAGTTTGGGTTGGTGCCTTCCTCTTGAAGCCTCCCCTCTGCTGGAACTGGTTGCGGGAATCCTGCCTTGAGCGCTTCCGAAAGGGCCTTTTCCAAAACAGCTTCTGGTCCCCTATGTACAGTTTTTGTATGGACCAGATAGATTTCCCAGACTCCTGGAGATGGGAGATCAGCTCCTCAGTCTCCTCCCCAAAAAGTATGGAACCCTGGAAGGGAAGGTCCAGGATACCGGACTGCAGATCCTGTAAGAATCCAGAGACTCTGAGCCAGGCGTTGTGCCCAAGGCAAATTCCGGTTGCCGTTATCCTAGAAGCCATATCTGCAGTATCCTACGAGGCCCTCAGGACACAAGTGCCTGCATCCAATCCCAACTTGAGGACATCCAGGAACTTGGTCTTCTGAACCGAGTCTAGCAATACCTGAGCAACCTCTAGGCCTTTCTCCCACATTGCATTCTGGTACTGGACCATGTAGAAACATAGACTTTGATGGCAGATAAGGAACGCTTGGCTCACCCAGTCTGCCCACTGCCCTACATATTGGATAAGCTGCAGATGCTAGTTAACCAACAGGCTACTTCCTCCTACCCTCCCCACTATATTTGCCTTGTGTCTGTCCCATGTATTCTTGAATTCCCCCACTGTTTTGGACCCCACAGCCTCCTCAGGAAGGTGGTTCCATGCGTCCATCACCTTCTCCGTGAAGAAATACTTCCTGATGTTGCCCCCAAGGCAACAGTGGTGCCCTTGCACAAGAGTGGAAGCAAGGAGGATCCAGGGAACTATCACACTGTCAGCCAGCCAACCTCAGTGGTAGGTAAAATTATGGAGGCATCGCTCAAAGAGAGGATAGTAGAATACTTAAAGGAAAATGGGAGACTCGACCCAAAGGTTCATGGCCGGCCGCTTGTGTCTAACAAATATAGCAGACTCCTTCAATTGGGTAACCAAAAACAGTAGACCTGGGGACGTAGTGGACATGATTTACTTAGATTTAAGCAAAGATTTTGACACTGTCCCTCAAAGAAGATTAGCAAACAAGCTAGATAACACAGGCATAAACAATAAAATCATCACATGGATTAGCAACCGACTTCAGGGAAGGTCCCAAAGGGTCCTGGTCAATGGGGCATGATCAGAGGAGGGCAGAGTTCCCAGCGGCATTCCACAAGGGTCAGTACTTGGCCCAATCCTCTTCAACATATTCATCAGTGACATTGCCAAGGGACTGGAGGGGAAGGTCTGCCTATTCGCAGATGATACAAAGCTCTGCAACAAGGACATAACCCAAGGAAGACATACTCTCTGAATGGGCATCAACTCGAACAAACCAGCATAGAGAGGGACCTTGTAGATATTGTTACCAAGAATCTAAAAGTAGGGAAACAGTGTGAAAAAGCAGCTCAGAAGGCCAGTAGCATCCTCGGTTGTATAGGTAGGGGGTTACAAGTAGAAAGTGCGAGGTAATTATCCCGCTGTAAGGTCCTTGATCAGGACATAGGCCGCTTGGAGAGGGTTCAGAGGAGGACCACTTCAGAAGGTTCAGGGACTGCTTCAGGAACAGTACAAAATGAGACTCTGTGAATTAAATTTATACTTACTAGACCAGAGAAGAAATAGGGGAAACATGATATAGACATTCAAATACGTTAACAGGAATAAACACAGGCCAGAATGGAAACCTATTCCAGGAGAACAAAACAACAGGTACTAGGGGACTCAATATGCACCTAGTGGGAGGCAGATTTAAAACCAATGTAAGAAAATACTTTTTTACAGAAAGGGTGATAGAACCATTGAACAGCCTGCCCTCAGAGGTGGTGGCATCAAAGACAGTACGAGAATTCAAGCTGGCATGGGACAGACAATGTGGACACTTGAGGGATAATAAAAATTGGTAGAGGGGTAGAAAAATCTTGGGCAGACTAGATAGAGCACACGGTCCCCATCTGCCATGTACTTATGTTGTGATGGCAGGTCAGAGTCCCTGGAATCATCACAAGAAGATGAGGAGGAATATCCCCCTCCCCCCGACTCGCCAGAGTCCGGAGAGGGAGAGGGTGAGCAATGATGCCTTCATCAATGGGTCCTCAGACGACCAGCTCCAGATCCGTCTGGTTGTGGAGTAGGCTCCTTAGGAGGTGGCACTGGGGCCTTCCTAGGGGGAACCTGCTCCTTTATTGGATTGGGAAGAGGGTCCTGAGGAGTCAGGGTTGGGGGCTCATTCAGGACCTCCTTATCTTTGAAGTATGCCCACCAGGCCACAAAAAGGGTGTTAAGGTCTGTGGGCAGGTTCTGAATCATAACCAGGGGAACCGGCATCTGCAGGGCAGGCTAAGAGGGCCCCGGCATTGGTTCCTTGGGTTGTGGTAACCCTGGCATTGGTTCTTGGTACAAGGAACCATCTGGCAGTCTGACCAGAGTAGAGAGACTGGGCGTCGGCTGTATGATGACAGGGCCAGCTGGCTACTATGGAGGGTTAGGGAACGACGGCTGAGGTGTCACCGTGGTCGACATTGGAGTGGCCAGCGTTGACTGAGCAGGCATGGGCTGATGCCGGCCAGCTGATGCAGCCAGCATCCACCTAGACGTGGAAGCCTGTCCCAGGGAGCCAACTCCCAAGCGGGGCAGAGGCGTCACTCTTATGGGGGAGATAAGCACAAGCCCCTGGCATCACTTGGTGGTGTCGGTCCCTGTTCTCGGAACCAATTTAACAGACGCCTTAACCAGAAGGGGAAAGACCCACCACCCAAAGAGGACCCAGTTGAGTCACCTGGCTTAGGACCCACCTGCTGAATGGGCCTGAGCTTCAGGGGCTGAGAGGCTGGGGACGAGGTTCCGAGCCCCAAAGAACCACCGCCCAAGATAGTAAGGAGAACGGGTGGTTTGAACATGAGGAGCCCAGAGGGAGAGAGGGCTGCCGGAGTGGAAGGGGCCAACCTCCCACGGGAGGAAGATCCATGTTTGGTACCCGACTTGTGCTGGGACCTGGAGCAGGAAGCTGACCGGGGTTTGTCCTTGTGCTTCTCCCAGTATTTGTGCTTTCCCGAAGACTTCTCTTTCGATGATGAAGAAGTGGAAGCCCTGGAGGCCAGGGAAGAGGAGGAGGTACTTTTGTCAAGCTCCTTCTCCATTGCTGTAAGCTTTTGCTGCAGCACGAAGGCTTCCAGGGTCTTCTGGCGGTGCAGCCAGGTACGCTGGTTAAAATCCTGGCAGTGCTGGCAGACCTCAGTGTCATGCTCTGGGCCTAGGCAAAGAAGACACGATGAATGGCCGTCCTTGTGGGAAAACGCTTTCCACAAGCACACTTATAGTAGTAGTAAAAATATTTTATTCATAAGATTTCTTCCTATGAATTAGGATAAAACTCGACCGAGTCACAGACTCATTTAACAACGAGGTCCTCTAGTGATGTTACAAGAATAAAGGACAAAAATTCAAATATGCTTACAATAAATTGACTAATAATTTCAAAGAACATAATCCTATATAGTAACAATAAAAAAATTCTAAAATTTAAACTTTACGTATGTACATACAATAATTTTGAGCCAAAGATCGTCAAGAGTCATCATGGAATACACATGCAACTCCTAACCTCAATAACCTGCCCATCCTCTGTGCACTCAGCAGCATGACTGCTGTCAACCAAGTGTGCTACTATGTTGGCAACATTGTTCTGGTTTATTGTTAAGACGTCTTTGCCACTTTTTAATGAAGTTTCAGATTTTTATCTCCCCTAATTTTCTTAGGTAGGATGGAATTTAATTCCACAAGAGTACACCCTGCTAGTACATTGTTTGGCGACCTATTTCTAGGTTACATACTGAGAGTGCCAAATCCAGCGCTGATGCAGATCTTAGTGAAACAACTCTGTCCCTATGTTTTAAATGGGACACTATATAAGAGGGGAGCTTATCAACCACGCCTCTATAAATAAAGGCAAGCAAATGCTCTTGTCTTCTCTCCTGGAGAGTACACCAGCCTAGCCTGTCAAACAACTGGCACGTCTGAGATAATCTTGGGGCACCTAATATAAACCTAGCTAATCTACCGTAGTAAATAATCTAGTCTCTCTAAATCTCTTTTTAAACTATTCAAATATAAAATGTCTCCATAGTCATATAAAGGTTGTATTATAGAGCACAACACCTTCTTTTTTATGTCTGCAGTCAGGCAAAATCTAATTCTGTACAAGGCCCCCAGCCTTTTCCCTATGCTCTTGATCAGATTGTCTATATGGTCATCCCACTTCAGGGAGCTGTCCAAACATAACCCCAGGTATTTATAGGACAGCACCTGCTGAATCAGGGAGCACCACAAGGTAACCACTCCTAAGGGCCAGTCCTCTCGAATTTCAGTAGTTCTGGAAAATAACAGTTTGTGGGGTTTTTTTGCGTTAAGAATCAATTTACTATTCTTAAAAAAAATCTAATTCATTAAATGCTTTTTGTAATTTGTCCTGTGTTCTACCAACCATATCATCAGATGTATATATAGTATCATCTGCATACAAATGAAATTTAATGGATGGATCTGTAAAAATTAAATCATTTATGTGAATGTTAAAGAGGAGCGGGCCCAGGATGGGACCCAGGGGGACCCCCGAGACAAAAGTAGCGGGCCAGACAAAAATGTCGCCAAGGAAACCACTTGGACTCTACCAACCAGGTATGAGGTCAGCCACTTCAGGGCTCCTCCAGTGAATCCCAGTGAGGCTGCCCTGGACAGGAGAACACTATGGTCCAAGGAATCAAATGCCTGCACAGGTCAACAAATAAGGCTCCCACCTGGTTCATCCTGTCCAGAGCAGCCAGCACATCTCCCACAACCTTAACCAGAGCTGTTGTGGTACTATGGTATTTTCTAAAACCTGACTGCATGTCATTAATTCTCCTGTTTCTAAATGATCTTTGAACTGTGTTGATAGCAATCTTTCAAAGATCTTTGAGAGTTGGGGTAGTAATGTGATTGGGCGCTAATTTCCTATTTCAATTACTTTACCCCCTTTGTGTATGGGTACTGTTTTAGATAATTTCCAAGCATTGGGGTATTCCCCAGTGCTCAATGATAAATTGAATATATATGTTAGAGGGTGTGCACTTATGGGTGCAGCGTATTACAAGAGCCATGGAGGAGTACCATCAAGTCCAATTGTCTTTCTTTGATAATTCTGCCTGAACAGCTTTAACTGTGATTTTAGAAGTGGCAAAATTCTGCACCAAATCATTGCCTGGTCTTTGTTACCCTTGTGGCTGGGGATCGTCACCTACAGATCCCAAACCCCCCTTTGTACTAAAGTATTGGTTGAATTTGTCTGCAACTATCTGGGACATGGGAACTATCTGATTATCTATTTCAAACAGGTTTGAGGTAAAATTACCTTGTCCCTTTAAAAAACTATTTACTGTTTTCCAAAAATCCCTGGGGTGTTTTGTGCTATTTTTATCTAATAAATACTTATAATGCTGTTGCTTAGCTTTCCTCACTTCAGCCACATAGCCATTACAAAGATGTCTGCATCTATCCCAGTCACATGTAAGATTACTTTTTTTTTTGCCTGGACCCATGCTTTATCCCTACCGTTTTTATTCTCCTCAAATTATTTGAGTACCATAGGGCATTGTTATTTTTTAAGAGTTTTAATTAAGTGGGGCATGTTTATCACAAATCATCATAAATTCAGTATGAAAACATTCCCAGGCCTCATTTATAGTTGGAATCAGTGCCAGACGGTCCCATTCAAGGTTCCCAAGATACAACATAAACTTCACATAGTCGAAGTTTTTAAAACTTTGACACCTGATGTATTTTTTTATCAACCCGTGCCTGCAACCCAACCATCCTACAAAAAGTAAAAACTGGTGGTCGGAGATGGCATCAGGAAGTACCCCACTCTCCACAGTTTTACTGGGGCAGCTAACAAAAATTACATCTGGGATTGTTGATGCTTCCAAGTTTCCCACCTTTATTCTGGTTGTATCCATAATCAGCTGTGTGAGGCCCAGATTTACCTGAAGGTCAATCAACAGGGGGGATATCTTTAATATTATACCAATTTATATTAAAATCTCCTGACATCATAATGTCATGGGAATCTTTGAATTTCAGCAGGGTATCATGTGGTTCTTCAAACACAGTAAAGTTAGTTTTTGGGAGGCAGTAGATTCATGTAAGCAGCATTTTTTATTTATGTAAGGAAATCTTAATTCAAGAAACAGGGCTTCCACTCCTTGTAAGTCCCTATCTATTTCTATCTGTAGTATATGTAAGTCAACTCTTCCATATAGAAAGACACCTCCTCCCCTCTTGTTTCTGTCCTTCTGTCATATATTCATGTTCAAGCAGCAATCCTTGGCACTTTTGTTTAGCCATGTCTCAATGATCACAACCAAATCTGGTTTGTGGTCCCTCAGCCATGTGCTTATCACCTCCATCTTTTTTAGCATACTTTTTGCGTTGAAATGTACCAACATAATTCCTTTCTCTTTTTGCACTGGAGTAGTGAAGGAAGTATTGTCCACTTCAGGGTAAGCCTTGTCATTTAGCC
Organism: Neoceratodus forsteri; assembly: GCA_016271365.2. Classification (NCBI taxonomy): domain Eukaryota; kingdom Metazoa; phylum Chordata; order Ceratodontiformes; family Ceratodontidae; genus Neoceratodus; species Neoceratodus forsteri. The sequence continues at coordinate 474,021,064 of CM057451.1, forward strand.
TATGTACATATTCGCTGTTTAAATTGTACTGACATTGTTGCCAGGGGCCTGGGTTAGGGTGGACATCTCCACAAATAGTGTTACAAGGAAGATACATTGTAGCAAGGGCCCAAGTTTGTATTTCTTCTAGGGATTCACTAAGATTTTCTTTAACATCCAGTTTACTAAGACTTTTCCCAGATGTGTCCTGTGTTTAACTGGATTGTTAAACATGACCAATTTAAAAGCATCATTTGCAAATCCTAACGGGAGAAGACCTGGATTTGTTACAATTGCATAGTGGCAACCTTTATTAACATGAGCACAAGTACCCCATGTGGTATTTCCAGGGCCTGCAGGTCTTCTTCTGATCTTATATCCTTCCTCCTTTTCCCTATTTCCTGAAATTTCCAGGCTAGTATCAGGAGGCTCAATATTAATACTCTAGGATGCATGATTTAAATGTGCTTTGCCCCATCTGCACATGCGACTAATATACAGTCCCCACCCAGGGCCAGTTCCTCCTATTCGATTGTACTTAAGTGATGATTCTGATGTGTTCTGAAGCATGTGGCCATCCTAGTTGACTACCTGCAACTGCACTGTATCTTGCGCTGTATTTTTATTGTATCTTGTATTTTTATACACTCTGTATTTCACTTTTGGACGTGTACTCTGAGTGTCCATTTTGTACTGTCTCTACCCCTCACCCCCCAAGACGCATCTTGAATCGAGCAGTAGTCTGCTCAGCATGCCTTCCTGGTAAAACTTTAAAATAAATAATGTGTATTTCTCAAAAGCAATTTAAGAAAGGCAGGTGAGTAAAAGAAGAAAAGGGGGGAGCCTAAAAATTATTTTTCCCTGTAGATTTTCTCAAATACCTATTACAAATAACAAACCCTCACTAAATTAAAATAAAACACATGGCGCCAGATATTTAAAGCTTAACGCTGGGCGCAAATCCTTTGCGCTAGACTAGTGCCGCATGTGCGCCCGACTGCAATATTCAAAAGGACATTTAGCACCGGTACTAGGTGTTAGCACCGACCTTAAAGTATAATGTATGCAGGGGAAGGGCCCTGAATGCCGGCGCACCGGCATATTCAAAACTATAGCGCCGTGCTACAGGCATTAGCGCAACCTGTAGCATAGTGCTGAATACCTCTGAGAAAAGGCCAGCGGTAATGTGGCAGTGGTGCTTCCCGATCCCCGGTATCCACCCTATGAAGTTATTGCACTGGTAGTCTAGTAGTCCCCCCAAGCCCCAGCACATATCCCAACCACGTTTCAAATAAAAATAAAATAATTTCCCTGGTAGTCTAGTGGTCCCCCCACCCAGCAGTGGCACCCCGCTCATCCCAATAACGTCCCAGAACAGAGCCAGCAACCAGCTCAGCCCTCCTCTCATCACCACGGCTGGCCACCGACTGATGTAGGAAGGAGCGGTACCACTAGACTACCAGGGAAATGATTATATTTTTATCTGAAACGGGGGCCGGGATACATGCTGTGGGGTGAGGGGACCACTAGACTACCAGGGAAAAGATCTTATTTTTACTTGATCTGGGGGTCAGGCATTGTGCTGGGGGGTTGGGGGACTACAAGATCACAGGTATTCCTTTGATTTACGGGACTACCAGGGGTCAGGGATTGTGCTGGGGGGGACCACTAGATCACCGGGTATTCCTTTGATTTATGGGGCTACCAGAGGTCGGGATTGTGCTGGTGGGGGTGGGGGACCACTAGATCACCAGGTATTTCTTTGATTGTCGGGGCTACCAAGGGACTTGGACCGAGCTGGGGGGGAAGAGAAAGAGACACTAGCCTACCAGGGTGCATGCCTCTTAACTGTCCCTGTTTATGAGGGACATCCCTCATTTTACCCCTTGAAACTGCCCTGTCCCTCATCTTGACTGCCCAAATATGTCCATGTCCCTCTTTTCGGTGACACAAGAGCTGAGGGGTATGCCAGGGTGTGTAACAGGCACACATGGGAACAGGGACCATGATGGCAGGGAAGGAATTGCCAGGCCCAGCCAGTCTGCCCTGTTCCCTATCTACTGGATATGCTGCATATCCTAGTGAACCTACGGCCTATGGCCTCCCGCCCCCACCAAGTTCACCTTATGCCTGTCCCGTGCATAAAGTCTCCCCCACTGTATTTCACCCACTACTGCAGTGGGGTACCCATGTTGTTGGGGCATCCTCCAGGGCATGTATGGCCATGGGCAGTGTGTCTGTGTTTAGCTATCGATCTGTGTGTGTGGATATATACACAGATACATACATATATATATATATATATACACACACACACAGGTCATGCTTGCTCAGATGCATGGGGTGTGCTGTATGCAGGGACTGTGCCACCGGCACACAGTTCCTGCTGCTTTCAGCCTGTAATTTCATTCTGACCAACAGGGGATGCTGTGGGCATCCCTTGGCCTGCAGTGTCCAGCCTGTACTTCCATTCCAACCAAAAGGGGGAGCTTTGTGCTCCATGCAGTAGCATCGGGTAAACTGCATGGTAATGTATACTAAGCAGCAGTTAATGAGATGCAAATGTACCTGTTTGCCCACAGATTACCCAAGTAGGCTCATTTGCATCCAGCAGTTTCTAGCAGAAGAGAACTGGTTGCAGTGCAAGAAACAGAAGTCCAGAACTACAGACTTTTTACTAATTAATCACTTCTGTCTCAGCAGGAGTAGTACCTGTTTGGATTAAGAAAAAAGATACTTTATTAGAAGAAGGGGGTCTCATTTAAGTAAAAAAAAAATTGTTTTTTCTGAGGAAGGGGCAGTATCACCTTAATTTACTGAGAGCAGAGATTGAATCTAATTGGGGGTGTGGTTTAGCAGCTTAGGTGTACAAAAGCAGCTGTCTCCAATTACAGCTTTCAGCTGTTTCTAGCAGAAGAGAACTGGTTGCAGAGCAAGAAACAGAAGTCCAGAACTACAGATTTTTTACTAGTTTCCCTCCTTCCGACCCCTCCACCATCCCACCCAAAGCCAGTTCTAGTTTTATAGCCACTGAATTTGACTGACAACAGGAACTTCCTGTTTGGCAGTAGCCAGTAGGAAGGGAAGGATCACTGAGACACATTAGTTTAAGCAACCTTGAAGGAACCTAAAAAAAAAAAACACTCTTTATCCCCCCCCCCCCCCCCAGCTGCTGGAGGTCTGAATCCAAGCACGGAGGAAGGAGACTACTGAAGACTACAGGAAGTTCCTGTCCCAGAACAGGAAGGGTGAGAGTTGTAAGGGCATATAGGCTGTAGGAAAGTTAGTGTAAAAATACATAGAGGGAGGAGACAATAAGCATACAAAGCAACAGGAGAGGGGACACAAAATAAGTCAAGATGGGAGTGGTGCAGTGCAATGGCTGTGGAGCAGCAGTGTTCTGGGAGACATTCTGGAGGCTGTGATGCTGCCCTGTTTACAGGCACCTCTCTGGTCTGAGGGAGGAGGTTGCCCGTCTCCAGGCTGACCTGGCTAGGATTTGTGAAACCTCTTCCCCCACCCAGGGACCACCAGGGCCACCACCGTTACCTCAGAGGTTGCCAAGAAAGAGGAGCAGTTGGACCAAGGTGTAGCTCACGGAGGGAGAGGGTGGTGGAACAGAGGTGCACCCCTCCAGTTGTAGCTCTCCACAAATCATATGCTGTTCTGGCAAAGAGTGGTTCCTCTATGGAGGCACCTGCAGTGTAGACCAAGAAGGATGCTGGGAACCTCCACAAAGAAGACCCACAGGAGGGTGGCACGAGACCCCACGGGGAGGGAAACTACTTGGTGGGGACTCAATCATTAGGGGGTAGACGTGGGGAGGAAAGGGATAGGAGGTAAGGTGCCTGCCTGGCACCACAGCTTGGAGGGACAGGAAGCGAATCCTCAGGATTGCGGGAGCAGCTGCACGAGGGAGGGAGCTGGATGTCATTGTCCACCTAGGGACAAATGACCTGGCTGTAAATGGGATCAGAGCGGTGCAAGAGGAGTTTGTGGAGTTGGAGAGGGGCCTTACACAAGTAGCATGTATGGTAACCTTCTCGGAGGTGCTGCCTGTCTATGGCAAGGATCTCAGGACAACGCCACTATTAACACCAAACTAAACTTGGACTTCGACCACATCCAAACGTGGTTACAGGACCACAAACTTGTTATTAACATACAGAAGATGCAGGCCATGCTATTTGGCTCAGCAGCCAAGCTAAAAGCCGGCCCAGATTCACTACAGATCTCCAGGGCTGATGGGGCACCACTGACTGTTGCAGGCTCGGTCAAGTATCTGGGGGTGACTCTTGACCCACAGCTGGATATGAACCAGCACATACGAAATATATGCAAGGCCTCATACTGCAAGCTGGGTCAGGCTTACAGAGCGAAAAGCTGTCTTACTCTAGCTGCCCGACTTGCTCTAGCCAGGGGAGTCCTCCTACCCACGCTTTGCTACGGACTAATCACCTTTGCCCACATTGCAAAAACTAGTCTAGTAAAGTGGGACTCAGCGTACAACAACATATGCCATTTTGCACTCTCAGCCCCATGCCTCACTCACCGCTGTGAGCTTTACACCCGGCTTGAGTGGCTCCCACTGGAAACTCACCGCTCTTACGTCGTGGGCAACTTCATTGACAATATTGTCAGAACTGCCACCCCTCAAGACCTTGCTGAGAACCTTGCTGAGACCCTTGCTCCTGCTACACCCTCTTACAACCTGTGATCCAGCGGCTCCCATGCCCTCCTGGTACCAAAAACCCGCACACAAATGGGGGACCGAGCCTTCGCAGCGTACGCGCCCAGGGTTTGGAACTTGCTTCCAACTAGCACTTGCTCCTCTCCCTCACAACAGAGCTTTAAAGCCTCCCTTTGGGGTTTTCTCAAAATGGCTGCCACTTGTCTCTGCACTAGACAAACCCTCTCTGCCTAAGATGCCCTAACAAACCGAGATGCTACCTAAGCATTAAGACTTGGGCAGAGCACAACTAGGCTCATACTCCTCCCGCTCTTACAGCATCTATAAAAATGGACCTTTTTAGCCCACCGGCAAAACAGGGTGAGCACTAGAACTGTGCACTCCTTTTTCTCACACTGGGCCCACTCTATCCCTGCTGTGACTCCCCCTTATTCCAACTGCTAGCCTTACAACTTGCTGTCTGGAGCGTTGAACTCACACTGCACTTCTTCCTACTGACTGCAATGTTTAATACTGTATTGTTTATTTTATTTATTTTATTTTGTTTTGACAGCAGTTTGGAAAACCTTTGAGCCATTGGCTCATTTACAAAGGTACCTTGTCACAGTAAGACAACAAAACACAGTAAAACAGTAAATTAAGACAGCAATAAGTACAGAGATACAACAAGTTGGTACAGGCAGGATTGATGCAACAATAACAGAGTTAGGTTAACACTAGGCAGCTTAGTAGGAAGCTTTGTCATAAATATTGAGTACGGCCTAGACTAGTGGCTATTACAGCTACGGGTGTTAAAAAGGTGGTTCGGTAAGGACGTTTTGAAGCACGATATAGTTGGGGCTTCGGAGATGGAGGAGGGCAGCGTATTGAACCAAGAGGGGGCCCTAAAGCTGAAGGCTCTTTGGCCATGTGAGGCCCTGTTTATGGTATTGTTGTCTTACGGTGTCCCTGTGTGCTGATCACTTCATATTAACTCTTCACTACTATTTGCCTGATGAAATCTGATGCTTGTAATGTCCCTGTTGTGCTAATTCTATGTAATGTAAGCCTCCACTTGTATTTGCCTCATGTTCATGTATGTACCAAGTAATGTACCTTGTAATCTCCCGGGTCGCACCTGAAAATAGGCACTTGGATGTCTAGTGTGCTTACCCGGTTAACAAAAGCAAATAAATAAATAAATAAATAAAAGGATGATGCTAGGGTATTCCGCACCATGGGATTCAATGAATGGTTGAAAAACTGGTGTGGAGCTTAGGGTTTTGGCTTCACTGGGGACTGGGGAGCCACCTGGAGGGATGCAGGCTTATACTGGCGCGATGGCTGTTGCTTCATTGGCAAGCATTTAAACTAGCCAAGGGGGGGGAGGCACTGAAAAGGAGCAGGGAAATCCCAGCTTCCCCCCACAAAGTGCAGTAGTTAGAGAGGTAAACACCAAGGCGAGAAGTCAGTAGGGAGCAGGACAGGGATAAATGCAGAAAAAGGTGTTAAGGACAGGGATGGGGCTAAAAGGGGTAAGGCCATAAAAAATAAATAGAAGGTGATGAATACCAATGCCTGCAGTCTGTGCAACAAGCTCCCTGAACTAGTGGCCTTGATGGAAGAGGGATGCCTGGATATTGTGGCAGTCACTGAAACACGGTACACAGAGAACCATGAGTGGGAAGTCAACATACCAGGATACACAGTCTACAGGAGGGACAGGGTGGGTAAAAGAGGAGGAGGAGTAGCTCTGTATATAAGGGAAGTGATTAAAGCAACAGAACTAAAGAGTAAACAGGAAGTTGATGAGTCACTATGGGTCACCCTGGAGACAGGAAATGGCACCACAATCCGCATGGGGGTTGTGTACAGACCCCCATCTCAGGGGGAGGAAATGGACAAGGAAATGATAGAAGGCATCCGTAAAATGGCAGGAAAAAGGGTAGATATTGTTGATGGGGGACCTGAATATGCCAGATTTTAACTGGAGTACCTTTGCTGCAGGCACATCCAAGAGCAGGGTCATTCTTGATGCCCTACAGGGGGCATGCCTCAGACAAATAGTGTTGGAACCCACTCAGAAGGGAGCAATCTTAGACCTGGTACTCTCAAATGGGGAAGGAGAAAGGATCTTAGATTTACAAGTGGGTAGCCATCTGGGAACAAGTGACCACCAAAGAGTGTGGTTCACAATAAACACAGCCATAAAGTCAAGCCATACAAAAACAAGAGTATTGGACTTTAGGAAGGCTGACTTTGTGAAAATGAGAGAGTGCCTTAGAAAAGCACTAGCAAATGGGCAAGAAGGAGGGGTGCAGGAACAATGTGGAATAATCAAAACAACCATCGCAGAGACAACAAGCCTTTGTGTGAAGCAAATCAGTAAAACAAAACGAAGGAAAAAACCACTATGGTTCTCAAAAGAGGTGGTAAGGATGGTTAAGGAGAAAAGGATAGCATTCAGGAAATATAAGGAAACACAGAAGGAGCAGGACAGAGAACTTTATCAGTTAAAGAGGACACCAAAGGGAAAGGAAGCAGCTCCTGGTGGGGGACTCAATTATTAGGGGTATAGAACTGGGGGGAGATGAGAAAAATGAAGTAAGGTGCCTGCCTGGTGCCATGGCTTGGAGGGACAGGAAGCGCATCCTCAGGATCACGAGAACAGCTGCAAAGGATTCCGAGCTGGATGTAATTGTCCACCTAGGGACAAATGACTTGGCTCATCATGAGATTAGAGCAGTGCAGGAGGACATTGCAGAGTTGGGGAGGGACCTAAGACGAGTAGCACACACAGTATCCTTCTCAGAGGTGCTACCTGTCAAAAGCATGGGGGAGGCGAGGGTAATTGGCACCATGCAGTTTAATGAATGGTTGAAAAAATGGTGTGGAGCACAGGGGTTTGGCTTCATTGGGGACTGGGGTTCCACCTGGAGGGACACCAGCCTATACTGGCAGGATGGTCTGCATCTGTCCAGGAAGGGAACAAGTCTTTGAGCAATCGGTTTAAATGCTTCATTGGCAAGCTTTTAAACTAGTCAAAGGGGAGGCACTGACAAGCAGCAGGAAAATCCCAGCCTCCTCCTACAAAAACAGGGTACTAAATGAGAAAAAGACAGAGGTAGAACGGTCAGTGGGGATGCTGCACTGGAAGGTAAAGCCATCAAAAATGGAGAGCAATGAGTACTAATGCCCGTAGTCTGGGTAACAAACTTCCTGAATTAGTGGCCTTGATGGAGGAAGAACATCTGATATCGTGGCAGTCACAGAAACATGGTACACACAAAACCATGACTGGGACATAAACATACCAGGATACACTGTCTACAGGAGGGACAGGGAGGTAAAAGAGGAGGAGGAGTAGTTCTTTACATAAGGGAAGGAATAAAAGCAACAGAACAAAAAGGTACACAGGGAGGAGAAGAAGCACTGTGGGTAAATTTGGAGACAGGCAATGGCACCACAATCCGCACAGGGGTTGTATACAGACCCCCTTCTCAGGGGGAGGAAATGGACAGGGAAATGATAGAAAGTATACTTAGAATGGCAGAAAAAGGGGAGATATTGCTGATGGGTGATCTGAATATGCCAGATGTTAACTGGAGTGCAGTTGCAGCTGCCACTTCAAAGAGTGCAGTTATTCTAGATGCCCTACAGGGGGCATGCCTTAGACAACTAGTACTGGAGCCCACTCGAGAGGGAGCAATATTAGACTTGATTCTCTCAAATGGTGATGGTGAGAGAATTACAGATGTAGAAGTGGGTAGCCATCTGGGAACTAGCGACCATCGAACAGTATGGTTCACAATAAACACAGCAATAGAGTCAAGCCATACAAAGACAAAAGTACTGGACTTTAGGAGGGCTGACTTTGCCAAAATGGGTGAGTGCCTAAGGAATGCACTAGCAAATGGGCAGGAAGGAGGGGTGGAAGAACAATGGGGAATAATAAAAACTGCCATCACAGAGGTAATGAGCCTTTGTGTGAAGCAAATAAACAAAACAAGATGATGTAAGAAACCACTATGGTTCTCAAAGGAAGTGGCAGTGAAGGTTCAAGAGAAAAAGAAAGCATTCAGGAAGTACAAGGAATCGCAGAAGGAGCAGGACAGAGAACTGTATCAGTTGAAGCAAAAGGAGGCTGGGAAGGCAGTCAGAACAGCAAAGGCCCAAACCGAGGAAAAGATAGCCAACTCAGTTAAGAAGGGGGATAAAACCTTTTATAGGTACATCAGGGAGCGAAGGAAGACCAAGGAGGATAGTGAGGCTTAATAAAGGGAGGGAAGGGTGGGCAGAGGAGACTGTGAAAAGGCAGAGATACTAAACAAATATTTTTGCTCAGTATTTACAAAGGAAGAGGGGAGGTACATAAAACAAACAGTAGTAACACTCTGGATACAGAAGTTGATACCGCCCATTTACAGAAGAAAGGGTTCTGAAAGAACTCTTAAAACTGAAGGTGGATAAAGCAATGGGGCCTGATGGGATTCATCCCAGAATTCTAAAAGAACTAAGGGTAGAACTAGTGACACCACTGACTACCCTTTTAACAAATCATGGGAGGATGGGGTGGTACCCGAGGACTGGAGGAGGGCAGATGTGATTCCCCTTCACAAAAGTGGGAGCAAGGCAGAAGCAGGAAACTATAGACCTGTTAGTTTAACCTCAGTGATAGGTAAAATGATGGAATCACTTCTAAAGGAAAGAACTGTCGAGTATCAAGAGGCCAGAGGGGCACAGGACCATAGGCAGCATGGATTCACAGCGGGAAGGTCATGCCAGACGAATCTGATAGATTTCTTTGACTGGGTGACCAAAGTAGTAGATCAGGGAGGGGCTGTGGACATGGCCTACCTAGACTTTAGCAAGGCATTTGACACAGTCCCACACAAAAAGATTAATATACAAGTTAGTCAGCCTGGGAGTGGGTCCCAAGATGACAGCCTGGGTAAAGAATTGGCTGGAGAATAGGACACAGAGAGTAATAGTAAATGGAGTCCACTCAGAAGAAAGGAGGGTTACTAGTGGGGTACCACAGGGTTCAGTATTAGGACCGGTCCTCTTCAATGTCTTTATGTTTACATTGCAGAAGGACTGGAAGGAAAAGTATGTCTCTTTGCAGATGACACTAAGATCTGCAACAGAGTTGATGCACAGGAGTGGTGGAAAGGATGAGAAGGGACTTGGCAAGGTTAGAGGAATGGTCAAATGTATGGCAGCTTAGATTCAATGCTAAGAAGTGCAAGGTAATGCACCTGGGAAACAAAACCCAGGGGAAGAGTACACAATGGGGGGTGAGATACTAACAACAACAAAAATGGAAAGGGACCTGGGGGTAGTCATATCAGATGACCTAAAGACGGGCAAGCAATGTGAGAGGGCAGCAAGGAGGGCTGGGGGGATACTGGGATGCATAGGGAGAGGCATCACCAGTAGAAAACAGGAAGTTATTATCCCTCTGTACAGCCACCAGCTGGTGAGACCCCATCTGGAGTACTATGTGCAGTTCTGGAGACCCAGTCTCCGCAAAGACATAGACAGGATGGAAGCTGTCCAGAGGAGGGCAACTAAAATGGTGCAGGGTCTGCACCGGAAGACATATGAAGAGAGACTTAAGGAGCTTAATATGTATAGCCTCGAGGAAAGAAGGGAGAGGGGGGACATGATAGAAACTTTCAAGTACCTCAAGGGAATCAACAAAGTCCAAGAGGGTAGCATCTTTCAAAAAAAGAGGTGTGCAAGAACAAGAGGGCACAATTTGAAGATAGAGGGGGGCGGCTCAGAGGTAATTTAAGGAAGTATTTTTTCACAGAGAGGGTTGTGGATGCATGGAACGGCCTTCCGGAGGAGGTTGTGGAGTCAAAATCAGTGGTGGAACTCAAGCATGCCTGGGATAGTCATAAGGCAGTTCTGGGGGGTGGGGGTAGGAAGAAGTAGGCTGCTGGTTAACTAGGATCTGCAGCTTATCCAGTAGGTAGGGAAATGGGCAGACTGGGTGGGCCAAGCGGTCCTTATCTGCTGTCAAATTCAAATTCTATAAAGCAGAAGGAGGCAGGGAAGACAGTCAGAATAGCAAAGGCACAAACTGAGGAAAAGATAGCCAACTCTGTTAAGAAGGGGGACAAAACTTTTTATAGGTACATTAGGGAGCGAAGAAAGACCAAGGGAGGGATACAGAGACTTAATAAAGGGGAAGGAATGTGGGCAGAAGGTGACAGTGAAAAAGCAGGGATACTGAACGAATATTTCTGCTCAGTATTCACAACAGATGAGGAGAGGGAGGTGCCTAAACCAAACAAGGGAGACACTCTGAATAGGGTGGTCGATACCAGTTCATTCACAGAAGAAAGGGCTTTGAAAGAACTCTTGAAACTGAGGGTGGACAAAGCAATGGGGCCTGATGGGATTCACCCAAGAATATTAAAATAACTAAGGGTAGAACTAGTAGCACCACTGACTACTCTCTTTAACAAATCATGGGAGGATGGAGTAGTACCTGAGGACTGGAGGAGGGCAAATGTGATTCCACTTCACAAAAGTGGGAGCAGGGCAGAAGCACGAAACTACAGACCAGTTAGTTTGACTTCAGTGGTACGGAAAATGATGGAATCACTTCTGAAGGAAAGAATTGTTGAGTACCTAGAGGCCAGTGGGGCACAGGACCCAAGGCAGCATGATTTCACAGCAGGAAGGTCATGTCAGACAAACCTAATAGATTTGTTTGACTGGGTGACCAAAGTAGTAGACCAGGGAGGGACTGTGGATATAGCCTACCTAGATTTTAGCAAGGCATTCAACAGAGTCTCACACAAAAGATTAATATACAAGTTAGCCAGCCTTGGAGTGGGTCCCAAGGTGGTAGCCTGGATAAAAAACTGGCTGGACAACAGGACGCAAAAGGTAATAGTAAACGGAGTCCACAGTGAAGAAAGGAGGGTAACTAGCGGGGTACCGCATGGTTTGGTACTGGGACCGGTCCTCTTTAATATCTTTATAAGTGACATTGGAGAGCACCTGGAAGGAAAGGTATGCCTCTTTGCAGATGACAAAGATCTGCAACAGGGTTGATACACAAGGCAGGGTGGAAAGAATGAAAAGGGACTTGGCAAGGTTGGAGGAATGGTCAAATACATTGCAGCTCAGAGTCAATGCAAAGAAGTGCAAGGTAATGCATTTGGGAAACAAAAACCCAGGGGAAGAGTACACAATGGGGGGTGAGTTAATAATAACAAAAATCGAAAGAGACCTAGGAGTAATTATATCAGATGACCTAGAGGTGGGAAAGCAATGTGAGAAGGCAGTAAGGAGGGCTGGGGAGATACTGGGATGCATAGGGAGAGGCATCAACAGTAGTAAAACAAGCATTTGTCAATGCCGAATGTTTGCTTGCTGGCATTGGCAGTGGTACCGTAGAAGTTACAGAGCTGCGTAATAGGAATGGCAGTGAAGTATTGAACTGAAGCCAACCCCACCACCACCCTGCAGAGAGTGACAGGCATTGGGGTGTGCGTTTGGGTCATCAGGCATAACGGCCACGCCATTTCACCACACCCCACCCTGCAGACACTGACAAGTGTCATGGTGTTCCTTGGGTCTCCTACCTCAGCACCCCATTTTATCTCGGAAATATGGTGAGATGGGTACTATATAGGAGAATGGGGTGAAGTTTGGGGCTGAAGAGTCCAAGGCATACCTCGATGCCTCTCACTGACTGCAGGGTGTGGAATGGTATGAGCATCACAGGCAAGAATCCCAAGTCACACCCCTGATGCCTGTCATTCTCTACAGGGTTGGGCGTTATAGTTGGAAACCCTAATACCTCAAGCATTCGTTGGTATTTTCACTCCAAATCTTCAACATGTTTGTTTTGTGACCCCACCTCATGAACAGGGGGAATATCACTTTGTTAGCTGAAAGCTGCTTATGCACAGTGACTACGACCACAGGTGCAAAACATTCGAACAGGATGTAAATGACAGCTATAGCTGTTCATGGGAAGGTGTAAAAAATGGCAATGTTGCAAATCTGTACTAAAATATTTAAAAATGGTGAAGTCACGGCAGACATAGAAATGTGCAACGCACACCTGTAATATAAATAGGTTGGGATTTTTACAGCAGATTGTCAACTCAGGCATTTTGGTGCCTCCGATCATGAACAGTGCCAGAGTGTTTTTCTTTATCTGTGCCGAACAATGATTTCCCACAGCGACCACGCATCTCTGCGCTGAAACTGTGAAAACACACTTCAGCCATGTTGTGAAAAATGACAGCTGTACTGTTCATAAGGAAGTGTGGAAAAATGTCACTGGTGAAAATCTGGACTGAAAATATTACAAAGTCATGAAGTAACGAGGGTGCATGGAAACCGAGCAATGCTCACTGTATCACAGTCATTTTATGGACTTTGTCACCAAATTTTCAACATAGCCATTTTAAGACCTCTGCTCAGTGAACAGTGTAACTGTGATTTTCTTAATCTGTCCTAAACATTGCTTCGCACACCAACAGACACCATTTGCGCTACATGTGCGAAACACATTTTGGGCGACATATGAAAAATTGCAGCTGTACTGTTCATAAGGAAGTGTAATAAAAAACCAATGTTGAAAATCTGGAGGAAAATATTGAAATTCACACCCACGAAAAGCGAGGGAACCGCGCAGGCCGCACGTCAGAAACAAATCATATTTTAGGAATTTTTCACCAAATTCTCAACATAGCCATTTTCAGACCTCTGCTCATTAACAGTGTCACTGTGATTTTCTTAATTTGTCCCATACATTGATTTCGCATACACGACTCGCGCCATTGTGTGCTACATGGGTGGAAACACATTTTGGTGAGATTTGAAAAATGACAGCTGTACTACCTATAAGAAGGTGTGGTAAAATGCAATGTTGAAAATCTGGAGTGAAAATATTGAAAATCGCTAACTTACGAGCGCATGTGAGGAACTGCATACAACGCACGTCAGAAACAGTCATTTTTGAATTTTTCACCAAATTTCAACATAGCCATTTTAAGACCTTTGCTCATGAACAGTGTCACTGTGATTTTTTAATTTATCCCGCACATTGATTTCGCACACCGACTGCGCCATTGTGCGCTACATGGGCGGAACCATGTTTTGGGTGAGATGTGAAAAATGACAGCTGTACTACTTATAAGAAGGTGTGGCAAAATGACAATGTTGGAAATCTGGAGTGAAAATATTGAAAATTCACGAACTTACAAGCGTGCATAGGAACTGTACAATGCACGCTCATAAAACAGTCATTTTTAGGAATTTTTCCACCAAATTTTCAACATAGCCATTTTAAGACCTTTGCTCATGAACAGTGTCACTGTGATTTTCTTAATTTGTCCCGTACATTGATCTCGCACACCGACTGCGCCATTGTGCGCTACATGGGCGGAAACACGTTTTGGGTGAGATGTGAAAAATGACAACTGTACTACCTATAAGAAGGTGTGGTAAAATGGCAATGTTGAAAATCTGGAGGAAAATATTGAAAATTAGCGAACTTACGAGCCTGCGAGGAACTGTGCAAGACGCCGAAATAGTCATTTTTTGAATTTTATCACCATTAATAGTGTTTTGGGATCTTTCATGGTCGATGTCATTAAACATAGCTACTAGGGTGATTTCACGAGACTGCGAATCATCCTTCGGCCCGAATACAACGCCATGACAGTGACATCAATCATGAGAAGGGGTCCCAAAAACCCCATGTTGAAAATTTGGTGCAAAAATTCCCAAAAATGCCTGAGATATGCAACAAAGTTGAAACCCCCCTATCTAGCCCATTATACAGCTTACCGGCATTTCCTCAGTTCGCGGTCGGCTTTGAAGAGTGCAGACGTGTTCCCGGTCCACCGAAGATCATCGCGCCGAGCTCCGGAGGTAAGTATGGGGTGGAGTGTGGGGAGGCTGGGTGCGCAGTGGGTGGGTGCGGGTATTGGGAGGGGCGGGAGACTACGTGGGACGTTTTCTTTACAGGAAAAAAAAAGCGGACGAGCGGGATGTTTGCCATGCTGGGTGGGCTCCCAGCGTGGCACAAGGACGGCTGGGGGGGTGCGTCAGCCGACAGGGGATTGGGCACCGCCGCTCAGTGATTGCTTTTGCCACGCTGGGGTGGGCCCCAGCGTGGGCACAAGGACGGTTGGGGAGAGTGTTTCAGCCAATGGGGATTGGGCACCTCGCTGGCCCTGGATTACTTGCCACACTGGGGTGGGCACCCAGCGTGGCATTTCAGAAGGGTTTGGGGGAGGCGGGGAGCGCGGCACAGCCGACAGGGATTGGGCACCCACGTCGGCTATACAATAGTCTGCGTGCGTGCGAGGCGCACTTACGCCTGCGTGAATTTCTGTCTGGGGGAGCTGCAGTGAGCAGCCTTATCGCTGCTCACTCAAGCGTAGCTCCCCTTTTCAACTGTATGCCACTGCATTTTGGAGCGTGTCATAGACAGCTCCAGAATGCATTGGCTTACCGGGGCCGCGCCTGCCAACACACTGACTGAATTGGAGGAGGGGGTGACACACCTCCGAAATCTCCGATGATGGCACTATGTCTCTTGCACATGCGTGCAAGTAAACATAAAAAGGAAGTTGTTATCCCCCTCTACAGTTAGTGAGACCCAATCTGGAGTACTGCGTGCAATTCTGGAGACTCCATCTCTGCAAAGACATAGACAGAGTGGAGGCTGTTCAGAGGAGGGCAACCATAATGGTGCAAGGTCTGCACCAGAAGACATATGAGGAGAGACTAAAGCAGCTTAATATGTATACCCTTGAGGAAAGGAGGGAGAGAGGGGACATTATAGAAACTTACAAGTACCTCAAGGGAATTAACAAGGTACAAGAGGGTAGTATCTTTCAGAAGAAGAGATGTGCAACAAGGGGGCACAATTTGAAGATAGAGGGCGGATGGCTCAGAGATAATTTTAGAAAGTATTTTTTTCACAGAGAGAGTTGTGGATGCATGGAACAACCTTCCTGAGGAGGTTGTGGAGTCAGAAACAGTGGGAGAATTCAGGAATGCATGGGACAGGCATAAGGCAATTCAAGTGGGGGGCAGGAGGAAGTAAGCTGTTGATTAACTAGAATCTGCAGCTTATCCATCAGGTAAGGAAATGGGCAGAATGGATGGGCCAAGCGGTCCTTATCTGCTGTCAAATTCTGCTTCTATGTTTGCATGGGAGCTTTGAATATAGCTCCCTTTTGCCCTTGCTAATGTGTTAGCACTGTGCAATCAGGTTAACCCCATTCAAACCTCACTTCAGCATAGCACAGTTCTGCAGTGTGTGGCTTACAATGCTGTTTGCAGTGGATGCGAGACATCTCTGTGCAATCACACACAATGTTCTCCACCTGCAGCACTGGCTTTTTCCAGGGTCTAATGAGCTGCAGTACCAGTGTGCACTTCCCTGTTGCTATATTCAGTGCTGTCTTATTCCCAGACTGTTTTTGCCCTGCACTCCTGGCCCTGTTTGCCCGGCTTCCTTTGCTTGCTATATTCAGCTGGTTTTGCACCGGGCTATTCCTTTTGAATATAGCTTGCCTTTTGCTCCAGACTAAGTTTGCCCACCAGGCAGTGCTAATTTAGCCCCGGAGTAAAGTTTTGATTATCTGGCCCATAATATTTAAAAAAAAACACATTAAGTAAACTGAGACACTAGCTTTAGAGGACCTCTCCTCAATATGTATTGCACTTCTAGGATACTTGCTTTAAAAAACCTTTTCCCTGGTCTTAGTGCATGGCATTACATCAGTTTTTAAGCACTTGCTTTGGGGGACCTTTCCTTAATCTGAATTGTACTTTAAGGGACCTTCATTAAAAACTAAGACACTTACTTTAAAAGACATTTTACCTGATCCAAGTGCACTATATTACATCAGTATTTAAATAGGGCCAAAAAAAGTATAGTGTTCTGTCTGACCATCTAGAACCTGCGTATTACTACTGCTTTGATATAAAAACACCATCTAATGGCCTAAAATGATTCTCATCTAACAAGGGAAGGTTAGCAGCTACCACAATAAAAAACTCTTCACCCAGGTAGCTAATACATTACATTCTAGCCCCAGCTTACCGAATATCGGACCTTCCTCAATGTGTGTTAGCAATACTTTCTCCAAGTATGTTTGCTGCCGAGTAGCGCTCATGCCGTACAGCAGCGTGGGGCTTTAATATGTAATACGCCCCGCCTCTAAGCCAGCTGCAGGTTGTATGTGGTTCGCTGCCAAATCCCCTCAATAACCCAGCAGGGTAGCAAGACTTTTAGCACACAGTACAAACGCAGTCACTTTGTAAAAAGTCAAACAGCTACCAGATGACAACATGCAGTTCTGTGATGGTAGGTTCCTCAGCCAGCGCTTTGTAGCCCCAACGGCGATGTGCAGCTCTCATCTGCAGCCGTGATGTTCCTCGGGCATCTTAGGCAGTTATGGCCTATGGTATACCTTGAGTGGCTTTGTTTGCCACCGCTCCACAGAAGAGGATGGAGAAGACGACATGCACAAATTGCTGTCATTTTTGAAGAAAAAAGAAAAATAATACAGCGGGGGTAACGTGAGGAAAATGGCAGTGGACTAAAGCAGAAGGCATCCGTGAAGGTCCAACTTGTATGGGTCGACAGCTGGAAAAGAAAGGTTGGGCAAGGGGATTGCCCCTTTTATACCACAGGTGGACGTCGGGAGTGGGCCCCCACTGTATACTGGTAGCTAGAGGTTTTCCATGGGGTCCTGATGCCTGCCGGCTTCAGTCCTAACGGTGTTACCTGCTGCAAGAGCCCCCTCAAAGTGAGATCTGCTCTCATCTCCAGCACACTGATGTGAAGATACTGCTCTGACTTGGACCAACTGCCCTGGGTCTGACGGTCGGCTAAATGAGCTCCCCGGCCCAGGTCTGAAGCATCTGTGGTGAGGACCTGCTGAGGAGAAACAACGCAGAGGAGATTGGAAGGGCTCTGCCACCACTCCAAGGTCCTTTTCACTGGAGTCGAAATCAGCACAGGTTGATACAGGTCATTGGTGCGCTGATCTCATTGGGTCAGAAGAATCCATTGAGGAACCCTCACATGGAGGCGGGCCAGGGGAACCGTGGTAATAGCCAGCGCCAAGTGCCACAGAAGGCAAAGAAACATTCTGGCTGTAACATGACTGGAGGATGCCAGCCAGGCCTGAGCAATCAAGCGTTCTGCCCTGTCCGGCAGAAAAGCCTTGCCCTGAGATAAGTCCAGGACTGCACCTATGTATTGGAGGCATTGGCACACAGACAGACAAGACTTTGGCATATTTTTCATGATCCCTAGGGTCTGGAAGAGCAGAAAGGTGCATTCCAGGGTCTGTAACAGAGTCCTAGAGGGGGCTGTGAGCAGCCAGTCATCCAGATATGGGAACACATAAACACCTTCTCTCCTCAGAGCTGCAGCTACCACTGCCAGGCACTTGGTAAACACCCAAGGTGCAGAGGAAAGGCCAAATGGGAGGGCCTGGAACTGAAAGTGGTCTCCTGGCAACAGAAACAGAGGAAGAGACGGTGGGCAAACCAGGATATGGTGGTAGGCATCCTGCATATCAAGAGAACAGAGCCAGTTCCCCTGTTGAAGGAAGGGCAATAGACCCTGAATAGTCACCATTCTGAATTGCTTGTACTCTGTGTAGAGGTTCAGTTGACCGAGGTCCAGAATTGGTCTCTGGTCCCCAGTCTTCTTGGGGACCAGGAAAAAGCGGGAGTAGAACCCTTTCCCTCTTTGACTGGGGTGGATGGGCTCTATGGCCTTTTAGCGCAGGAGATCTCTTCTTGGATTAAGTACAATGTGGTGTCAAGGGCAAGGGAAGGTTTTCTGCGGGGTTTCCAGAAACTTGAGGGTACGACCCCGTTCGATGATCTGAAGCACCCATTTATAGTACAGTTACACAAGAACTTACCATAACAGTAGATCTTCGAGAGAGACTTTTGCAGTAGGTAATTACTTGTAGGACTGTGCCCCCTGGCATCAGGACCACCCTCCAGTTCTCCCGCCAGAGACCTCCAAGAGGCGCGACAGGAGAATGGGAAAGAAGCTCCTGGAACCAAGAAAGACTCATGGAAAAAGAGTTAGACACTAAAAAAGAGGGAAGGAGGGTGGGAAAAAGGTTACCTACTGCAAGAGCCTCTCTCGAGGACCCCAGAATCCTAACTATAGCCCCACTGCACTACTACCTACTCTCTGCAAGCTACTGGAGAAACTTATCCACCTACAGATCTCTGCTCATTTACTTAATTTTAACCTTCAGTCCCCTGTTCAGCATGAGTTCAGGGCTGGTCATAGCACCACCACTGCTCTCACCCTATTCACCAGTGAGGTTAAGTCCAAAATGGATAAAGGCCTACTTACTGACTCAGTGTTCATAGACCCAACCAAGGCCTTCGACTTGCTTAATCACCCCCTATGCCTAGATAAGCTGCATTCTCTTGGCACCTCTGAATCTACCTTATCTTGGATCTGCAGCTGCCTTAATAACTGTTTCCAATCAGTCTCCTTCTGTAAGCTTCTTTCATCTCCTTCCCCCATCACCCGTTGCGTCCTGCAAGGATCTATTTTTGGGCCCTTGCTCTTCTCCATCTTTGTTAATGATATTCCTACCTCCATACCCCACTGTCGCTCTATCATGTATGCAGACGACTTAGTGCTCTAAACTGCCTCCTGGTCCATCGCTGAACTTGATGATCATCTATCTTCTGCATTCCAACCACTTCAGTCCTGGTTCTCCTCTAAATTCCTAATCCTCAACCTTTCTAAAACTCAGGCTATGCTCTTTGGGTCCCCTAGAAAAGTCCATGTGGGGTCCCCCAAGCTTCACGTGCTTTGTCGTGATGGGTTAACAGTCCTGTCCATGGAGTCCTTCAAATACCTAGGGGTGACGCTAGATCCTGCACTTGATTTTTCCTCTCACATAAAACGATGTATGCAGATCCATTAACATGAAGACTAGTGCGGCCTACCATGTGCGTCACTCCCCAACCCCTGCAGTCAGGATCTCTGTGGCTAGAGGTGTCTTGCTCCCTTGGCTATTTTATGCTCTCCCTATCCCAGGCTAATGCTAGTATTTTTCGAAAGTGGGACACCACTTACATTTCTAGGTTGCCCCTCACCTCACTCACCATTGCCTTCTCTACTCTGCCCTGCACTGGCTGTCTTCCAATTCCCACCGCTACAACTCTCTGGGATGTTTCATCGACTCCATGAACAGAAACCCCCACCCTGTCTTGTGGCCATGTTTAACCCTGCGATTCACTCCCACCCTCTGAGGTCCTCAAATTCTCCACTGTTCTCTGTCCCGCACTGCTCAACAAAAATGGATGATCAAGCATTCTCTCAATTTGCCCCCATATTCTGGAACTCCCTTTCCCCTAGTTTAAGTGCCCCTTATCTCACTCCTCCAAGTCTGCACTTTTCTCTCACCTTTATGCATTTGACACATGCAACTGTACCTAACCTTGCTTGTCCTAACTGTCTTGACTTTTGGTTTCTCTGAACTCCAAACATATCTCCCAACTTGTCAGTCTGCCTTGTTCATCCCTGAGTGGACGATCCTGTTTATATGTCTCATTCCTGACTATCCCTGCGTGGATATCTGTTGTAAATGTGATAAGACTGTAAATATGCACCTGCGTTTGTTTATAATGACTGTATAATGTACTCTTCTGGGTCGTGTCTAAAAATGGGCAGAGCTATTGCCTAATGCACTTAACCGGTCATCAAAAGCTAATAAGTTCTTACATACAGTAACTGTACTATCTTACTTAGAGAGGGCTCTTGTAGTAGGTAATTACTTGTAGGACTGAGTCCCAAGCAGTAAGAGTCCAAGGGACAGGAAAACATGGGGCCTGGAACTGAAAAGCTAGTAAGTATCCAAATACTTAGGACAGGAGTCCCTGGAGGACCACCAGTCCGAAACCAGCCCTGCACCTAGAGGCAATGTCCAAACTGTAGTGTTTTGTGAAAGTGCAGACAGAACTCCAAGTAGCAGCCACATTTCTGAAACAAGCTGTTGAGGCAGCCACACCCCTGGTAGAATGTCCTTTAACCTGCCACGGAAGGACTTTACCATACTTCTGGTAACAAAAACCAATGCAGTTAGCCAACCATTTGGAAAAGCATTGTTTGGAAACTGCTGCACCTTCTCTCTTTGGTGCAAAAGAAACAAACAAAAAAAAAACAAGAAACAAGGCAATGCTATTCTCACCAACTGGCCAGGGGGCATATTCTGCCGCTGCTGGTCCATTACCTTCTATCTCCACCTTACTAGGTGAACATCTTGAATACGTACCGAAATTTAAGTATTTGGGTGTCTGGATAGACAATAAACTTTCCTTTGTGGAACATACAGAAGAACTGCTGAAAAAGCTGAGGGAGAGGCTTGGACTCTTCTTCAGAATAAATCGCCTCCTGAGCGTAAAGACGCCAAAAGACAGCTCGTCCAATCCATCGCCTCCTCTGACTAATTGATCTATGCTGACTTCATATATGACCAGTGCCCAGCCCTCACATCTTGCTAAATTGGATGATTGTTATCATAGAGCTCTGAGATTTATAACAGGCCTCCCTTTTCCACCCACCACTGTTCACTATATGCAGCTGTGGTTTGGCCCTCCCTTCAACACAGGCAGTATAGAAATGCAGCCCTCTGGATGCTCTGAGCCATCACCAACAAACTCCCGCAATACATTGCTGACTGTCTCCCACTAAGCCTGATTGGGAATTATGCCTTGAGAAGTCACTTGCTGGTTTCCCTGAAAGTATCTAGGGTCGGTACCAACTTTGGAAGAGCAGCCATAAGCTTTGTCCTGTCCACGCTTTGGAATAGGATACCGAAATTGCTGAGACTTAGCTCCCCTGTTAGTCTTGCTATGTTCAAGACCCTGTATGCCAAAACATTTGTGGAGCTCTGTAACTGTCTCCAACGTTCCTAGTTGTCCAGCTGATGTTTCCGCTCAATCTAAGTCCTTCTCGTTCAAACTAAGTGTTCCCTTACCAAGATTACTCCCCCCATCCCTCAGTCCATTCTAGTCCCACCAGCACTACCGGTTCACCTCAGTCCATTCCAGTCCCACCGGTACTACGTACTCACTGCAACACACCCCCCATCGCCCACTCTTATGCCCGATACCACCTGCTTAGTATCCCAGAATCTTTCTGCCAGTGTCCTTGCCTCCTACACGTGCACTTTTCCATATCCCAGGGACTCCTTTACAGGCTATGAACGTGTTATTGATGGATAGGATTATAAAGGCATCTCTGTATATATTATTTACCTTTATTTCTACACTGTATATATTTTGTTGTATACGTCTTGCTACTGTTGTTTTATGTATATTTTATTTGTACTCTATTCTGTACCCTCGTCTTTGCAAACTGCAGGTCAGCCTTGTAAATGAACTTGCTCTTTGCTCAATGGTGATCGCCTAGGTAAATAAAGATTTTGATTGATTGAAAAGCTGATCTGTTTTTCTGACATCTTTTGTCCTGCTGGTGTAATAACGTAAAATTCTGTGAACATCTAATGTGTGCAGAATGGCCTCCCCCAATTAGTATGCTCAGGGTAATACACTGGCAGCTGAAGAGACTGATTCAAGGTAGTCTCTGAAACAACTTTCCGAAGAAACTTAGGATTAGTACGCAGAGCCACCCGGTCTCAGTGAAAAATCAAATAAGGCTCCTTACACATCAGAGCCTGAAGCTCAGAAATTCTTCGAGCAGAAGTAACTACAACTAAAAAGAGCACTTTCCAGGACAAAAAGCACATCTCACATGTACTTGCCAGTTCGAAAGGAGGCAAGGTCAATTTATCTAAAAGAAAATTAAGGTCCCATGGTGAAGTGGAGTTAGCACCAGGGGTTTCAGACGCAGAATTCCTTTTAGGAAGGTTTTTGAAACCTCCAACTGAGCCAGAGTTTCACCCTCCAATAAAACATGGAAGGCAGAAATGGCCACTAGATGCACCTTCAGTGACAAATAGCTCAAGTCCAGGTCAGATAGGTGAAGAAGATACTCCATGACCTGAGGAATGGGACACGATAAAAGGATCCCAACTCTTCGAGGTGGCCCAAATGGAAAAACGCTTCAACTTCATGGCATATGTAGTTCTGGTAGAAGGTTTTCTGACCTCTACCAAAATCTGAGCTACCTTAGGGGAAACCCCAAATCTTTAAGCAACTTTGTCTTGAGGAGCCACGCATGAAGATGAAGGGACTTCAGCCCCGGAATGGACCAGCATGGCCCACTCCTGGGTCAGAAGATCATAAGAAAGTGGTTGAGGAACCAGAGGTTCTGCTGCCAGCTGTTGAAGCAGTGGAAAACAAATTTGTCGAGGCCAAAATGGAGCTATCAGAATCATTCATGTGCCTTCTGTTTGAAGCTTGATCAGCACCCTCTGTAAAACTGGAAAGGGAGGGAATGCAAACAGAAACCTCCCTGTCCAACAAAGCGACAGCACGTCTTGCCAGAAAGCACCATGTATGGGATCAAGCGAGCAAAACTTGGGAAGTATTGCATTTGATGGGGCTGCGAACAGATCCACTGCTGGACGAACCCAGAGGTCGAAGATGTGGTCTACTACCTCTTGCTATAGCTCCCACTCGTGTGCTCTTACCCTGGTGTGGCTGAGACTGTCTGCAAGAACGTTCAGCATGCCTGGGACGTGGACTGCCAGGAGGCGAACCTTGTGCAGAACCGCTCAGTTCCAGCCCTGCATCATTTCCCTGCAAAGAGGATGCGAGCAGGTGCCCACCCGTTTGTTGATGTACCACACTACACATGTTGTCCCACTGAATCAACAGTGTATCCTGCTAAAGCATGTGCTGAAAAGCCTGAAGATCATATAGAACTGCTCTCTTTTCTAGCACATTTATGTGCAAGTGTAGCTCCACAGGTGACCACAGGCCCTGGGTCCTGTGATTTCCAAGATGCGCACCCCCATCCCTGTCCCCGACACATCCGTGGTCAGGATTTGGGAGTAAGAAGGGTCCTGGAAAGGAACTCCTCAAGTCAGGTTGTCTGAGTTCTGCCACCACTGCAGATCTTTCTGTATCAGGCCAGAAACTAGGACCCAGCTGTCCAAGTCATGTGCCCTTGGATCCCATTAAGACCCAAGAGTCTACTGTGAGATACGCATGTGCAGTATGGACAAGGGAACTGTGGGAATAGCCACTGCCATGAGGCCAAGGAGGCGAAGGACTGCCCTGGCCGAAATGCCTTTTCCATTGAAGCCATTTTGAGTTTTAGATGGGCTTCAAGGGACTGTTCACGCCTTTTCCATGTGGCGTGGCTGAACTGGGCGCAGGCCTCACACTCCTCGACATTGTGACCCGGTTCCAAGCAGAAGAGGCAGAGGGTATGCTGGTCCTTATGTGGTAGCTGGACACCGCAAGAATCTCAACTTGTTTTTACGTGAGTCTGTCGATGAAGTGGATGACATACACAAATATTAGGAAAATTAAGCAATAAGAGAAATAACAGATACTCATCCGAATTCAGGTGTTCAAACTGCTGTGATGAGCTTCAGAAAGTCTAACGTGCACAGGTTGATGGGAAAGAACTGGAGGGCGGACGTGGGGACTGCCCACTATATAGTGTCACGCTGACATCCGTCACATGACATCAGGTGAGCGGTCCCCCGTCAGACACTGCTTGCAAATGTTTCTGTGTAGTCCCAACGCCAGGAGAGGCGCAGTCCTACAAGTTATGACCTACTGGAAGAGCCCTATCGAGGTAAGATAGTATAGTTACGTAAGAACGTACCATAACAGTAGATCTTCGAGAAGAGCTCCTACAGCAGGCTACACCATAAGGACTATGCCGCCAGGCACTAGGACTCCACGGAAAACTTCTAGACAGCAGTACCCAGTTGGGGCCCACCCCTTACTTCAGTCCGCCCACCATCACCCTCTGTATAAAGGGGGCGGTCCCTTGCACCCACTGGAGACCCAGAGGTTGCTTAGCAGGAGAAATCTGAGGCAGGTGCCAAAACAAATTCCCAAAAGGAGAAACATAACGGGGATGGAGGGAAGGAAAACAGCATCTGCTGCAGGAGCTCTTCTTGAAGATCTACTGTTATGGTAAGTTCTTATGTAACTGTACTATCTTACTTCGAGTATGAGCTCCTGCAGCAGGCTACACGCTAAGGACTGAGTCCCAAGCAGTGTCCCCGGAGGGAAGGAAAAAGGGAGGTAGGGATTAAAACTCCTGAATTATTTCGAAAATTATTCAAGAAATTAGGCCTTGGAGCACAGCGAGGCCAAATCCTGCTCTCTTTCTGGAAGCAATATCCAGTGTGTAGTGCTTGATAAAAGTTTGCACAGAGTTCCATGTTGTGGGCAGCGCAGATATCGGCCATTGAAACATTTTTCATGGCTGCAAAAGATGCAGCCATCACCCTTGTCGAATGTCCCTTGACCAGTCCCAGTAAGGGTTTTTCGTACTTGTTGTAGATGAAGGTAATGTAATTTGTCAACCATTTAGACATGGTTTGTCGTGCAACTGGGTTCCCCAGAACCCTGGGGACAAAGGACACAAACAACTGATCCGAATGCTGGATCGATTTTGTACGACTCAAATAGTAACGGAGGATCCTGTGTACGTCTAGAGTGTGAAGAAGGGCCTCTCCATGATTCGAATACTCAGGATAGTAAACCAGAAGGGAGATGTCTTGATTCAATGTCAACTCAGACACCACCTTTGGAAGAAACTTAGGGTTAGTGCGCAGAGACACCCTGTCTCTGTGAAAGATTAAATAAGGTTCTTTACACATCAATGCTTGTAGCTCAGAAATCCTCCAAGCTTAAGTGATGGCAACTAAAAATAACACTTTCCATGAGAGAAAGTGTAGGTCGCAATCCGCGGCCAGTTCGAATGGAAGTAATGCCACAATTTCTCTAGAACGAAAAGAAGGTCCCATGGGGGGACAGGATCCCTAAAGGGAGGCTTCATAAGAAGCATGCCTCATAGGAATGTACATGCAAGGTCCAGTTGAGCAAGATTCCTACCCTCCACAGGTATGTGATAAGCAGAAATGGCACAGAGATGCACCTTTGTGGAAGAGTATCTCAGTCCCGCATCTGAAAGTGAGAGGAGATATTCCAGGACTGACTTCACTGAGCAAGACATTGGGTCCAGGAAATGTGCAGCTGCCCAGATACAGAAGCATTTCCACTTCATGGCATATGTGGCCCTTGTAGAAGGTTTTCTCACTTCTGCTAGGACTTTGGCCACCCTTTGTGAAACTCCATGCCTGGAAACAGCTAAGTCTGCATGAGCTATGCATGAAGGTGTACGGACCGAAGGTCCGGGTGGACTAACGTGCCCTGGTCTTGGGATAGCAAACTGGGCAATATAGGTAGCTGAAACAGAGGTTCCAAATTGGTTTCTTTGACTGTGTGACTAGGGAAGTGGATCGGGGGAGCAGTAGATGTGGCCTATCTGGATTTCAGTAAGGCCTTTGATACCCTTTCACACAGAAGACTTGCGAACAAGCTGGGCAGCCTGGGAGTGGGTCACAAGGTGGTAAACTGGGTTAGGAACTGGTTGTGTGATAGAAGACAGAGGGTGGTAGTAGATGGAGCTCAATCTGAGGAAAGGAGAGTGACCAGCAAGGTGCCACAGTGATCAGTTCTGGGGTCAGTCCTGTTTAATGTCTTGGGAGAGCCAGCGGGATGCTGGGGTGCATAGGGGGAGATACCACCAGCAGAAGAAAAGATCACAGATCAGATAATTGGTGAGGCCTCCTTTGGAGTACTGTATCCAGTTCTGGAGGCCTCATCTCCATAAGGAGATAGACAGGGTGGTGGCAGTTCACAGAAGGGCAACAAAGATGTTGCAGGGCCTGCATAAAAACAATTACGTACCCACAGCCTGACAAAGTGCCAGGTTAGGGCACGTAATGTTGTCAGGTCTTTTTATCAGGCTGTGGGTAATTGTTTTTATATGTGGCTTTTTCTCATATGGAACTGTGTTTGTAATAAATAAATATTGCTTGCTTTTTTGCACTTTACTTGTGGTCTGATATCTTTGCACACTCACTGTGTGAGCCTTTTTCACTTTGCTGCTGAACTTTTTTGGCCCACACACCCCACATACTCGGGCAATCCTTCTTGCTAAACTGAGATATGATAGAAACCTACAAGTATCTAAAGGGCATAAATAGAGTACCGTAGGCTAGTATGTTTCAAAAAAGGAGATGTTCAGGAACGAGGGGGCAAGACATGAGGTTGGAAGGTAGTAGACTAAGGGGTAACGTGAGAAAGCATTTCATCATGGAAAGGGTGGTGAATGCATGAAATAGACTCCCACTAGAGGTGGTGGGGGCAAACACAGTGGGGGAATTCAAAAATGTATGGGGAACCCTAGTGATAGAAACGAGAAGGTAAAGCCGGAGATCAAGTAGGGTCTGTGGCTTTTACAGTGGGTAGGGAAAATGGGCAGACTGGATGGGCCTAGCGGTCCTTATCGGCCATCAGTTTCTATGTTTCTATGTTAGTCATTGCAATAGAGGGAACCATATCTGATGCAGCCAGAATGGAGCTACCAAAATCATTGTGGCATGATCCGTCCGTAGTTTGAGTAACACCCTCTGCAGCAGGGGAAAGGAAGGGAAGGGAAGGTGTAAAGGAACCTCCCTGTCCAGCAGAGGGACAATACATCTCGCCAGAAAACACAAGGCTCGGGATCTAGTGAGCAGGAAATGGGCAGTCTTGCATTGCACAGGGACACGAAGAGGTCCAGCTCTGGATGTCCCCATCTTTTGAAGAGGTCGTCCACCACTTCATGAAGCAGCTCCTAATTGTGGATCCTGGACCAAGAGTGACAGAGCTCATCTGCCAGGACATTTTGGATGCCTGAAACATGAACCGCTGTCAGCGTGAGCTCGTGTACTAGGGCCCAGTACCACACTCTCATGGCTTCTCTGCACAGAGAGTAGGAGTGCGTCCCTCCCTGCTTGTTGTTATAAAAGACCACCAACATATTGTTGGTCTGGAGAAGTAGGTGGCCCTGGGAAAGGTGAGCCTGAAAGGCCTGCATGACATACAGAATCGCCCTTATCACTAAAATGCTGATGTGCAGGGACACTTATGTCTGACCATTTGCTCAGAATACGGTGATTCTGAAAATGAACTCCCCATCCTAGACCCGATGTATCCATGGTGAGGATCTGGCTCGGTGAGTTTATTTGGAACAGAACTCCTGATTCCAATTTGGCAAAGTCAGCCACCATGACAGTGTTTGCTGAACAGCCCTCAATACCTTTATCGGATGGTTGAGATCGTCGGACCTCTGGTCCCATTGCACCCTTAGGTTCCAATGAGAAACTCTGATATGCAAGCTTGCCACAGGTACCGTGGATATGGCTGCAGCCATATGCCCTAGGAGTTGTAACATGGTTCTTGCTGTGACTAGATTGGCTGTAGCTATTCTGGAGGCCTAGTCTCTCAGTCGAGTGGCCCTGTTGGGTGGAAGAAAAGCTCTTCCATACTGTGTATCCAGGATGGCTCCTATGTACTGTAGATGTCGACAGGACTTTGGGAAACTGATATCCCCAACTCTTGGAACATTTGGAATGTGTCAGATAGGGTGTGGATTAACTGCGACCTGGTGGGAGCAGTTAGGAGCCAAACATCTAGGTAAGGGCAGATGAAATGACCCTGTCTACGAAGAGCAGCTGCCACTATTGCAAGGCATTTGGTGAGCACCCTCAGAGCCGAGGAGAGACCGAAAGGAAAAGCCCAGAATTGGTAATGGTTCCCTTAAAAGGTGAACCAGAGATACCTCTTGTGAGCTGCAAACACTGGCATGTGCAAGTATAAGTCTTGCATATCCAAACAGCATAGCCAGTCCACTTGGCGTAGCATAGGTATCAGTCCTGGTAAGGTTACTATTCTGAACCTTCTGTACTCGATGTACTGGTTAAGGTGACTCTGGTCTAGTATGGGTCTTAAGTCCCCCATCTTCTTGGGGACCAAAAAGAAATGGGAGTAATACCCAGTTCCTCATTGGGAGGTGGGGGAGGGGAGAACAGGCTCGATGACTTGTTTCAAGAGCAAGGTCTGGATTTCTTCCCTGATGAGGGCTATGTGGGTGGAAGGGTATTGAGAGGGGGCTGGAAGTTGTCCGGAGGAAGTTCGGTAAACTCCAGTGGATAACCCTTTTCGATAATGTCCTGCACCCATATGTCTGTTGCAATGTTGGTCCACCCGTCTAGGTAGAGAAAGAACCGACACCCTACTGCTTCCCTCATTGACTCCGCTGGAGAAGGGGGGGGCTGGCAGGGAGTCATGCATGTGTGCCTGGGGTGGGCAGCGAAGGCTGGGAGGATTTTGGATTCCTAGGCCCGCTGTTCCCTGCTGGTTGGGAGGGAGCCTCTCTTTTGAAAGGGCCTCAGGACTGTTGGTTTCTCTGTCTGTTGGCACCCTGGCGTCAAAAAGGCTTGCACTTAAGTTGCTGAGTGTCCGACCGGTACATGTGGTGAATGGACTGGACCGCCTTGCCAGAGTCTTGTAGTTCCATTATGATCTTTTGTACCTCCCCAAAGAGAACAGACCCATGGAATGGAGCATTCATGATAAAATCCTGGAGGTCCTGCTGAAAACTGGATACTCTCAGCCAGTAGTGCCGATGGAGACACACCCCAGTGGCCGTTGTTCTGTCTGCTGTGTCTGCCGAATCATAGGATGCCCTCAACACGTGTTTTCCTAAATACAGGCCAGACTGAAGTATGTCCTAAAGCTCAGTGCATTATGGGTTATCTGGTTGCTTTTGGGCCAACTCAATGGCTTTCTTTCACAAAGATTTTCGGTATAGCACCATGTGCACCGAAAAATTTAGGAATCGTACGGAGCATGTGGAAGAAGCAGACTCTCCTCCTGAACTGGTCTAATTTCTTAAGATTCCTTGTCATGGGGGCTGTGAGCTCATATGTTTAGGTTGCTTTGTCCTGTCGTTGCTGTGGTCAGGACCATGGAGTCTGCCCTCGGATTAGCTCCCAAAAAGGGCTCAGTCTTGGAGGTTTGTATAGTCTGTCTGCCTTCTTGGGGACAGCTGAAAAAGATGAAGGGTGGTCCCATGCCAGCCTGGTTAGGTCTTGAAATGGAGGGACCAGAGGGGGAATGACCAAGGGTCTCGGGTCACTCATTCCCAAAAAGTTATGCAGCCTTTTCCTCTTCAGGTTCAATTCTTCGGTGTCCCATTAATTTAGGAATTGGATGTGGTGCATCACATCCATAAATGTCGGGTCATCAGGGGGAGACCTGGGTGAATTGCGGGGACCCTCTGGCTCAGGAGAGTAAGCTCTATACGAAGAGTGAGGAGTGAGGGCAGCTTCTGGAGGAGGTAGATGAGGCTGACCTTGAGCATTTACACCCACATCAGAGTCTGCTTCTGTCATCTGAGGAACGTGACCTGGAGGAGTGGTGGTGCATACCCCTACACGTGGGATGCTCAGAGTCAGATCCTTTTTAGAGTCGGGCTCCTGGGTGTGCGTGGGGACTGTGGCCAGGAGTCCAGGACTAGTGTAGGAGGTTGTGGAGGTGGAGAAGGGAGGTCATCCTTTTTGAATAAATCTCCCTTTACTGTGTTCCACCACGAGGCAAACAGTTTCCCCAACGTCCGCCAGGGGGACCATCTGCACTTGCGATGGTGGCGTACCACTGGGGTCCATGGAAGTACCAGTAGGGTTGTTCGGTCCTGGAGTCTCATCAGGAGGTACATCAGGACTTGGTGGAGTAGTATGGTCTGTCGTCTGGGTGCCTTTTGTCAGTTCCCCTGACGTCAGGTCATCGGGTACCTAGGGGGTTTGATTTGGTGACTTGTCAACGGGTGGCCTGTCGTCAGGCTGCTGAATGGTCTGAGCGAGTGTCTGCTTCTGAGGCGGCGGCCCCACAGGCATCTGACCTGTGGTAGTCATTGAGGATGTCTGGTTACTCAATAGCTTACTCTGTGGCATCTGCCGCTGGTCCTTCTGTTTGAAGACTTGTCATCCAGGACATGAGTCAGGGTCTTTGCCTTAGCTGCTGATGACTTGTCCCTGGGAGAGTGTTCCCTACAGCGGGAATGCTCCCAGCATCTATGTTTGTTGTCTGAGGCCGACAATGAGCTGGAAGAAGACGACACCTGAACCTTATCAGTTGAAGTCCCTGTCTTAGGCCCTGAGGAATGCTGGAAGGGCCTTAGGCTGAGGGAAGGACCCAAGGGTCCTTGCCCTGAAGAGCTGCCACACGCTGGTAGGGTAAGAGAGCCTTCGTCAATGACAGGCCGGAGGAAGATGGGCCTGACCGGGTGGGGGGGGCTGAGTCCTCTCACTCTTCAGAGCACGAACTTGAATGCTTCTTTATGAGGAGACTCTGATCTGGACTCTGACCTACTGTGCTCCTTGTCCCGCTGTTGAGTGCTTCCCTCCAGAGTGTTTCTCCTTGTGGGAAATCAGTGACCAGGAGGCTGAGGAGCTAGCTTTCAATGGGCATTGAAGGGCAGTGAGCTGCTGCTCCATGATGTAGGCCTGGAGAATCTTGTGGCGACGGGTTCACTGATTTAATCTGCCACAGTCTGGGCAGGCGTTAACATCGTAATCAGGCCTCAAAGAGAAGAGGCACTGAGAATGATAGTCTTTTGCAGGAATCTGCTGCCCGTACGGACACTTGGATTTCTGTCGTTTGATCGAAGAAGACTGAGACAACATAAACTAATCAGTATATCAAAACTTTATGAAAAAAATAAGAAAACTGGTACTTTTAACTAAAGAAAGAAAATGGCAGCCGACAGATGCAACAAGGCGTCCAAGGAGACAAAGTGCACTTTTCGACGGCAGGAAAAGAACTGAGGTAGGGCTGGGGACTGCCCCTTTATACAGAGGGTGACATCAGTGAGCGGACTGATGTAAGAGGCAGGCCCCAGTTGGGTACTGCTGGCTAGAAGTTTCCCGTGGAGCCCTAGTGCCTGGCGGCATAGCCCTTATGATTCAGATTCTTTTATTAAGTATGTATAAAATTTGCATCATTACATACAAAACCTCGACATCATACACATTTAAATACAATTCTTCACATTTTTGAATACTCATTGTTTAAATAAGAGGAAAACACTTTGGCAGGGATATTCAGACTGCGCCAGGCAGTGGCGCACGCCTGGGCACAGCGCAACTGTGATGTGCTGGGGCCAGGTCCAGTTGTTATTCAACGGGGATGCGCCATGGTGCAGCACCACTGAATATGGCAGGGTCAGCGCACATACTGTGCATGGCGAGGTGGCACTGCGCCAGCACAAGCCACAGACAGGGAGCATGGGGATGCACCAGTGCAAGTGCAGTTGCGCTAGGCACGTCACCCGCGATATTCAGCAGGGGGCATGCAAATGAGGCAAAAAAATTAGCAAGGTGCAAATGAGGCCATTTGCATGCCTTACGCAGGGTAGCCCATTGATTTGTGCCTGGCGCCCTGCACAGCATGTGTGCTGTGTAGATCCTGGGGAATCCCCGCCCTGTAGCCACGATCACGCGCGGTATATATTGAACCAAAAAATCCCTGGTTGTCTAGTGGACCCCCCCCCGTTGCCACGAGCGCAGTAAATGTATATGAAAGCAATCCCTGGTAGTCTAGTGGTCCCCCCTTCCTCACGAGTCCCTGATCGGCAGTAACTGCAGAATTCATTAAGCCCTGGTAGTCTCAGTGTACCCCTCCCTCCCATGTCCCCAATCATCAGTAAATGCAGAAGTCTGCAAACTCTGGTAGTCTAGTGGCACCTTCAGACTTCATCCATTGCTGCCAGTATCATGGTACGGCCCAGAAGACATCCCTAGGATCCACTGGCACCCCCACCCCTCCCACCCACACAGAAACTATTGCTCACTCCTGCTCCCCACCCACATCGGCGGCGGCTGCAACCTGCTCGCGAACTGCCCGGCCGTTCACTGAATGATAGAGACAGTACAGGTTATAAGCTCATTGGTCCTCTTAGGACTAATGGCTAGAGAAGAGACGATAGACAGTCCCAAATATGTGAATGAATCATTCAGATATTTGGGACTGTCTAGTATAGATTCCCTGCAAGCCCAATGGTCCACATTAGGGACCAATGGGCTTACAGCCCGTACTGTACCTGTCATCTGGCAGGCAGCCACCCACTGATGATGGGGGGGGGATGTGCAAGGGATCCTGTGTGGGTGGGAGGGGTGGTGGGTGCCACTGGATCACCAAGGATGTGTTTTGTGGAGCCGTACCACGATCGCAGCAATGGGCGGGGTACCACTACACTACCAGGGTTGTAATACATCAACATTTACCACCGATCGAGGACACAGGAGGGAGGGGGTTACCACTAGACTACCAGAGTTCTGTGGGTGCTTCATGACGGGTGTTCTGGTGGGGTGGCCACCCATGGTTATGGCTGCTGTGTTGCACCCCTGCAAACACAGTGGCTCACCTGTGGGTGGCCGGAGTTGTTCCATCGCTTTCAATGGCTCAACTTTGAGCCCCCTATACAACACAATGGAGGTGTCGCTGGCATATGCACCATCTGGGCTAAATAGACCCAGGATGTGCACGTGCATGGGCACGCCCCTGATCTGCTCCGCATTGATTACATTGCGCCCAGTGCATTGAGATGTGTGCTGTGCTGGGCAGCCTTCGCAATATCCCACTGGGGCGCCATGCGGGGCTGCGCCGGCGCAACCCCTTTGAATATCCAGGCCTTTGTGCATAACTAATTAGCATTTACATCCCACAGGTTGTATTAGTTTCTCTATCAGAGGTGCTATAAAGTGCATGTTTAGCAAAATTTGCCATAGCAAAAATGTGACTTGATTTGTCACAGAAGAGCATACATTTAATACAGCTCTTTACAGAACTGGCTCTTAAGTTTCCCCATATCGGGTAAAGCCATTTTTCTCTTAATTTTGCCATTTTCGTGCAATTGAATATCAAGTGTTTGTTATAGTGGTGAATGAATTGCAGCCACATACATGATTCACAATATCAAAAATAGATTCCTTCCCATGTCCCATTTTAAGTAGACCCATTCTAAATTTGCAAAAGGCATTCCTCTGTAGGCTGTCCTCACAGAATGCCAAATACTTTTCTTCTTGCAATGTTTATTTTCTAGGTAAGCTTTTAAAAAAAAGAACTTCTCTTAATTTACTTCTCTCATTCTGAGCATAGTAGTCAATAAGCCTGTGTTTGGTTAAGTTTACAGATTGTTTTGCACTTGGTTGTATTTGCTTATCCCATATCTGTTGCAAGTCTAACTTGACCAGACACTGATTTAGCTCAAAAAAACAGCCATTATTTGGCAGATGTCCTGTGGCTTCTATCCAGCATTTGGCCAGAAGGCTGTCTTGAGGTGCCAACATGATTTTTTGCCAAAGCTCTTAACTGGGCTTGAAGAGTAATTTATTTTAATTGTAGCTCGGTCCTAAGTAAAGCTGTCAGAGTTCACTGTGGAAGACTCAAGGACAATTTATAAAACATATTTTGAACCACCTTCAGCGTCCTGGTATTTTTTAGAAAAAGCCAAAAGTTCTGTCAGATATAATAAGGCACTAATTACCTTAGAGTAAAATGCTCTTTTAAGGGTGTTGTATGAGTTGTCTGCAAAGTTTTTACCAAATCTTAGTATAGCCCTTGAGGCACTTAAGCCTTATTTCTTAGATCTAGTAAATTGTTGAGACTAGGACAACCCTTATGGTGTAGTCTGCTGCAGGAACTCATACTCGAAGTAAGATAGTGCAGTTACACAAGAACTTACTGCAACAGTAGATCTTTGAGAGAGGTTCCTGCAGTAGGTCATTACAAGTAGGACTAGTGCCACCTGGCTTCTGGACCGCATGGCAAACTTTTCCAGCAATGCCTGGTGGGGTACCACACACCAAATGCCACGTGACAAGATCAGCACAACCCTAAATAGTGGGCGATCCCCATGCCCACCCTCCAGTTTTCCCACCGGAATCCCTGAAAGAAAGACAGGAGAAGGAAACAGGTTCTGGAGTCCCAAAAGAAATTTGGGGGAAGGAGGGAGGGAAAAATATGACCTACTGCAGGAACCTCTCTTGAAGATCTACTGTTATGGTAAGTTCTTACGTAACTGTACGATCTTACTTCGAGAGGGTTCCTGCAGTAGGTCATTACAAGTGGGACTGAATCTCAAGCAGTCCCTCCAAAGAGAGAGACAGAGAAACACGGGAGGAGGAGAAACAAAAGGAAAGGCAAGAACGGGACCAGCCTAGGACAAAGGCCCTGCAGAACGGCAAGGCCAAACCTGGCCCTTCGCCTAAAAGCTATGTCCAGACTGTAATGCTAGGTAAAGGTATGGACCAAACTCCAAGTTGCTGCTGCACAGACCTCCTCTGCAGAAACATTAAGAAGAAAAGCTGCAGATGCAGCCATGCCTCTAGTGGAATGACCTCTAACAGACCCCAGCAGAGGTTTATTGTAATTCATATAACAGAAGCGGATGCAGTAAGCTAACCACTTAGGCACTGTTTGGAGACAGCCTTCTCCAAGAATTTGGGGCAAAGAAAACAAAGAGCTGGTCATCCTTATGGGAATCTTTGGTCCAGTGAATACAGCACCTTAGGATTTGGTGCACATCCAAGCTATGCAGGAGTGCCTTCACCTCTATTCTCAGGAGCCGGATAACAGACCGGTAGTTCCACTGACTGATTCAGCGTGAACTCCGATACCACCTTAAGCAAGAACTTAGGATTTGTTCTGAGGACTGCCCGATCCCTGTGAAAAATCAAATAAGACTCCTTAAACACCAGGGCCTGAAGCTCGTAAATTCTTTGAGCAGAAGTAACGTCAACTAAAAATAGTGCTTTCCAAGACAGATAGCGCAGGTCACAGCTCATTGCTGGTTCGAAAGGAAGGACAGTGAGCTTCTCCAACACAAAATTCAAATTCCAAGGTGATGTAGGGCTGCGGATGGGGGGTTTCAGATGGAGAATCCCTTTCAGGAAGGTTTTGGAAATCTCCAACTGGACCACGGGCTCACCATCCACAAGCACATGATACGCCGAAATGGCAGACAGATGTACTTTTAGAGAGAAATAAGACAACCCCGAGTCAGAAAGATGAAGCAGGTACTCCATGATATGTGGGGCTAAACAATTGAAAGGGTCCCGAACCTTGAAAGCTACCAAGATAGAGAAACATTTCCACTTCATGACGTAAGTGGATCTGGTGGAGGGCTTCCGAGCCTCCACTATTACTTGGGCTAATCTGGTGGAAACCCGAAAGTGAGACTTCACTATGTCTGCAGGAGCCAAGCATGCAGGTGCAGGGTTCTGAGCCATGGGTGCACAAGCCAACCCTGGTTCTGAGTGAGGAGGTTGTGCATCAATGGAAGTGGAACCTGGGGTTCTCTCGCCAACTGTTGAAGAAGCGGGAACCAAATTTGCCTCGGCCTGAGAGGAGCAATCAGGATCATCCGTGCTCTCTCTGCCTGGAGCTTGAGTACCCTCTATAGAATGGGAAACTGAGGGAAAGCGTAAAAGAATCTCCCTGTCCAAGAGAGACAACGCATCATGCCAGAAAGCACCATGCTCTGGAACAAGCCAGCAAAAACTGGGAAGTTTTGCTCTGGATGGGGAGGCGAAAAGGTCGAGTTCCGGTCACTCCCACCTCTAAAACAGTGAATCTGCCACATCCTGGTTTTGTTCCCATTAGTGAGCAAGGGTGTAAGACCTGCTGAGGCTGTCCACCAGGATGTTTTGCACTCCTGAAACGTGCACAGCTGTTAGAGACAGATTGTGCTGGACTGCCCAGTTAAACACTCTCATCGCTTCTCTGCAAAGGGGGTATGTTCAAGTGCCTCCCTGATTGTTGATGTACCAGACTACTGACATGTCCATCTGAACTAGCAGCAATCCTCTTGGGAGAACAGACAAATGCTCGAAGAGCATACAGGATAACTCATCTCCAAAACACTGATGTGCAAGGACATCTCTAAGCGGGACCAGAGTTTCTGAGCTTATGTGGTCCCCCCATATGAGTCCCCCAACCCAGGATGGAGGCATCTGTGGTCAACATACCGAGGGGAGTTGGGCCTTGAAACGGTGACCCAAAGTCAGGTTTGAGGGATCCCTCCACCATTGTAAATCTCTCTGAAGAGCGGAGGAAATCAGGACTGGAAGATCCAGGTCATCCTGAAGCTGATCCCCTGAACCCACTGAGCAACTCTCATGTGGAGCCTTGCCAGGGGAACCGTGGAGATGGAGGTCGCCATCAAACCCAG
This sequence comes from Neoceratodus forsteri, assembly GCA_016271365.2. NCBI lineage: Eukaryota > Metazoa > Chordata > Ceratodontiformes > Ceratodontidae > Neoceratodus > Neoceratodus forsteri. Next base: position 474,057,975 of record CM057451.1, read on the forward strand.
CAGACCAATAACCTCCCTGGCTGGGAGAAATTTGGAAGAGGCTACCAACGTGGCCTGTTTGACCAGAGTTTTCTGTCGGAGGGTAGGAAAGCTCTGCCTTGAACTGTATCCAATACTGCTCCAATGAACCGTAGTCTCTGAGAAGGGATCAGAGAGGACTTGGGGACATTGACCATAATCCCCAACTTGGAAAACAAATCCAGAGTAACTGAAAGGGCCTCTGAAAGAGAGTCCCTGGATGGAGCTGAAATCAGCCAGTCATCCAGGTAGGGGAAAACTACTAAGCCCTGGCATCGCAGGACCACAGCCACCACTGCTAGGCACTTGGTAAAAAACCTGGGGTGCCGAGGAGAGGCCAAAGGGGAGGGCCCGAAATTGGAAGTGTTCCCTTTGGAAAACAAAACCCAGGAAGTGGCTGTGACCTGGGGATCGGATATACAAGTAGGCATCCTGCAGGTCCAGAGCACACAACCAGTGAGTCTCCTGAAGAAGAGGCAGGAGGCTCTGGAAGGTCAACATCCTGAATTTCTTGTACGCGACGAACAAATTGAGTCTGCTGGGGTCGAGTATGGATTGCAGGTCGCCCGTCTTTTTTGGAACCAGAAAAAAGTGGGAGTAAAACCCCTGCCCTCTGTGATGAAGAGGGAACAGTTCTATTGCTTCTTTTAACAACAGAGCCTGTACTTCGTACTTCCTCCCTTACAAGAATGGTCTGGTTTGGGGGTAAGCTGACCTTCACAGTGGAGACTGGAAAGGATTCCAGAAACTCCAGGGTGTGTCCTTGGGACACTAACTGCAAGACCCAAGCATCGGAGGTGATGCTCTGTCACTCCTGCACGTGGTGGGCAAACTCCCCCCCCCCACTGGCTCCTCACACTGGGGGTGGGGTGAGGGAGTCAGGAGGTGGCTGGATGGGCAGGAGTAGGGCCCCCTGAGCATCTCTGATTTTTGGAGGCGGGGGGAAAACAGAAGGTTCCCGTGGCCTTATGTTTGCCCTGACGGTGGTTCAGGGCTTGTTTGCACTGCCTCCAGGTCCTTTTTCGAAAGGGCTGCTGACCCTGCACGCCCAGACGGTACATGGACCTTACTGACCCAAGGGCCTGACCATAGTTCTTAAGGTCTGTAATAATATCCTTGATGTCACCACCGAACAGCACCGAGCCCCTGAAGGGGGCACCATGGATCGCTGTCTGAATCTTGCTGACGAGGCCAGAGATACGCAGACAAGCATGCCGCTGAAGGGAGACAGCGGTCACCGAGGTACGAGCCGCTGCATCAACCGTGTCGTAAGTGGCTCGAAGAGCATACCTGCAGGAAATTTTGGACAGGCGAATGCCCTTGGCAATCTCCTCCTTGAGGTCCGAAGGCTCCATGGACTGGATATGGGCCTTGAGCTCAGCTAGGGTAGCTTTCTGGTGAGACACCATGTGGGCTACATAGTTGAGGAAATGCAACGCGCATATAGCCGAAAAGTAGATACTGGTCAATCTGCCTGGATTCTTGTCTGGAGGAGAAGTGTTCATGTGCTTAGGGGCCATACAGCAATCATGAGCCGCAGAGATAACGGAGTCTGCCTTTGGGTGTGTACTCAGGACAGAAGCACCTACAGGCACCCAGTAAGTCCTGTCCACCCTTTTTGGCATGGCCGGGATAGAATGGGGCAGTTGCCAGATTGCAGTGGTGAGGTCTTCGTGAGGTCCAATCCACGGAGGAACAGGAATCGTGGAAAGAGACTCGAGATTGAGGTGCTCGGCGAGCATTGGCGCATAGGATCCTGATCCTCGGACTCCCATTTATAGAAATCTTGTATGGACCTCAAGAGATCTGAAAATGAAGGATCCTCTGGAGGGGGTTTCGGAGAGGACTTCCCTTTAGGGACCGGGGATTCTTGGTGTGACGACTCCTCTGAAGAATCCTCCCCCGAATCTGGATTGCCTTCTGGTGTACCCAAGTCTGGAAGGGCAATATCCCGGGGGTAGTCCCCAAAATGTGAACCATGGACGGGACTGAGCTCACAGAGAACAGGGACCTGGGAGGAGAACAAGGTGCTGGGAGTCAACTCTCCAGGTCTGTGACCAACTCCGCCCGCACCTCCCTCCACCAGGATTGAATAAGAGTCCTGAAATCTGGCTGAGAAATCTGAGGGGAGGAGGGAAAGCATGGGCAGGTGGGCCATGGTACCCATGGTATCCTGGAAAGGAATACCCCAGATATGGGGGTATCCCAGGTAGTAATGTCTCACAGAGTGCCAATCTGGTGGTGGACCTCCCAGGGGATGGTCCACAGAGTACCCAGAGGGGTAATGCAGGACAGAGAGGGGTCTCGAGAATAGCCCCAATGTCAGAGGGGGCCGACGCTGGGGGAGCTCATGAAGGACCCGCTGTAGTATAAATCAAAGGCGGGGCAGTTGTTGGGGCAGCTGATAGGATCACAGAGGTCAGAATCGGTGCCACCAGGCCTGGCATCAGAAATGGATCCAGCGTCGGAACCAGACGTAGGGGCTCCGACATGGGAACCTGATCTGCAGTAGTAGCCGGTGTTGGGTGAAGACGTGAAGGTTCCGTCGAAGGAATACAGTTGTCGGAGGGTCCGGAGTAGAGACGTGCCCCATCAGCTCTGATGGAGGAGCAGGATCCAGCACCGGAACTGGAATGATCCACCCAGAAGTGGCTGACGGGGCCTCTGTTGTTGGACCCAACAGTGGTGGAGGGACCTCCTTCCCAGGGACCCCAACGGGTGAGCGGGAGTTGGAACCTGACATGTGCTGCTCAACGTTCAGGTGACCTGTACTCCCTTCTCTCCCTGGAGTAGCTGGAAATGAAGTCTGGGCTACGAGAAGGGGAGAAGGGGGAAGAGTGGCAGTCTTCACTGGGCTCGACGGGTGAAATGACTGAAGTCCCCGAAGGGTGAGCCATTGGTGGCCGACATCAGATGTAGAAGCCGGGTGGGAGAGGGCAGAACCCCGTGCCGACTTATCGGCTGAGGCTGGGCGAGTCCCTGAGGGGCGGGGAGTCATCTTATCGGCAGCTGGGCGGTCTCTGGAGGAGCCAGGGACCGACTTACCCGTAGAGATAGGTAGCAGAGTCTTGGATGTCCCAACAGCATCCCCGGACGCAGCCTGGACATCATTCATCAGAGGTGGTGGGGGAGAGACCTTGCTTGTGGAAGGCCTGCTGGCTTCAGCCAGGGAACTGTCTTCTGGGTGCTCCTGATGCTTCTAATTTTTGTGCTTCTTCTTGTCAGGAGAAGAAGCAGCAGAATCCTGGAGTCACTCCATTTGTTTTTCGTGCGAGACCAACTGCAACCTCAACAGGTGGGCCTCCAGAGCCTGCTGCCTCCGTTTGCAGGTGGCCTGGTTGTAGGGCTGACAGTCTGGGCAAGTCGCAGTGTCGTGGTCTAGGCCTAAGCAGATGACACTTGTGATGACCGTCCTTGTGAGGGTATCTAGGTTCCACAAACCTCACTTCTTCTGTGGCACAGAACACATAGAAAATGGAAGAAATTGAGAAACTCAGAAAAAGGTACTTGCAAAAGGCGCAAAATAAACGGCAATCGTTGAGGAAGTTTACCGTGAGGCAACATGCACGAGACGATGGCAGAAAAGAACTGGAGGGCGGGCATGGGGACCGCCAACTATTTAGGGTCACGCGGACATCGCCACGTGACGTCGGGTGGGCGATCCTCCCCCAGACATTGCTGGAAAAGTTTGCCGTGTGGTCCAGACGCCATGTGGCGCTAGTCCTACTTGTAATGACCTACTGCAGGAACCCTCTCAAAGTAAGATCTGAGTTTACTGTATACCATCCATCCAGGTATAGGGAGAACTGACCCCCCACCGCCTCCCACAAGACCTCTGCTTTGGGGGGTGGTGTCCGACAGAGAGTCAGGCAGAGGAGTCGGGGTGGGTAGAGCAGCTGTGGGTGCTCTGGTGGCCCTAGAGACAGATCCCCTGGCTGGTGGGGTGTTGGCTTTGCACTTGAAGGGGCCTTTTGACTGCTGGACCTTTGAGGGTTGTCGAGAAGACTGGTGTTGGGGAGGATGTGACTGAGTGGTACATAGAATGTACTGACCTCAGGACCTTGCCAGATTCCTGAAGGCGGGAGATATCCTGGGCATCTCCCCCAAACAAGACAGAGCCCCTGAAGGGTGCCATTCATGACTTTTGCCTGAACATCAAGAGCTAACCCAGAGACCTTGAGCCAAGAGTGGCGATGTATACAGATCCCTGCTGCTGCCCCATGCCCAGAAGCTTCTGTGTCATATGCTGCCCTCTGCACATGGTTGCCTACATCCGAATCAGATTTTAAGACTTGGGCTGTGTTTTAGTGGCATCTTCAGGGAGGGCCTGAACCAGATCCCTCGTCTGGTCCCAAATGGTATTCTGATACTGCACCATATGGGCCAAATAGTTCTGGGGTCGGATGGCCAGAGTGGTAGAGAAATACACCCACTTGCCCAACTGGTCCAGTTGACGGGATTCCCTGTCTGAAGCGTGGGTGCTGAGGAGCTTGGGTTTCTTAGTGCAACCATGAGCCGCATTCATGGCCACCCAGTCCACCATGGGGTGCTCGCCAAAGAAGACTTTGCCCACTGGCGCATGGTAGAGGTGATATGCCTTTTTGGCTAAGGCTGGGGTAGTCGAGGGGTGAGTCCACACTGCCTTGGTCACATAATCATATGAGTCGATGAGCAGTGGTAGCCAGACTGCAGTGATCCGGGTCGAACTCCTTCGTCTCCCATCCCAGAAGGGACTGTATATGGTGCACCATATAGGGGAAATGATAGGGAGAGACTTAGGGGTCTCCTTGGGAGGTTCAGGAACACCAGAGGAGCCTGGGGAGTCCTCGTCCATGATAGTTCACTGTCTGGGACCAGCATCCGGGGGTGGCAGTCTTCCTTGTGTTGATCAGAAGACCCCTTGTGACCCCTAGAAGACCGAGTAGCACCAATGCTACTGGGACCTGCTTGGTCTGAATCCTAGGGAGGGAGAGCCCTGGAAGGAGGAGGAGGGCAAGCAGGGCATCTATAAGCTTCCTTGTCCTTCATAAAGGTCCACTAAGACGTGAATAAGGCATTATAAGCCACTGGTGAAGGTGGTGTATACAGTGGATAAGGGTACTGGGGAGGAGGGAACGTAAACATCTGTGGGGGAGGTGGTGTACAGTACCCTGGCAGCAGGCGCCAGCTGGGGATTCTTGGGAGGGGCAGCAGGCGTCAGTTGAGGTGACGATGGCTGAGGAGTTGCCGGTGTAAGCGTCAGCTTGGCACATGAAGGCTGGCGCCTGTGTGGAGAAACTGCTGACAAAAGCTCCGGATGATGCCTGAAAGTGCTAGTGTCAGCCCTAGAGTCAGGGACAGATGGCAATGCCTTGACCTGGGGGCAGGGCGCAACATGCACAGACCCATCACCCACCTGCCTGAGGACCTGTGGGTAGCACAGGCTGGAAAGCAGGGGACGAAGTCCACTGCCCCGAGAAGCCGCCACCTATGATTGCAATTAGGGTGGGCAGCAGGTCCACTGGCAACCCGGAGGAAGTGAGAGCTGCCAAGGAAGGAGGGATCAACCCACCGCAGGAGGAAGACCTCAAAATGGAAGCTGATCTATGCAGCTATCGTGAGCGAGAGACTGACTGTGGACGTCCTCGGTGCTTATCCTTCCCACCAGACCTTTTCTCTTTTAGGAAAGAAAATGAAGAGGAAGATGCCCTGGAGACCGGGGAAAAGGAAGAGTTTTAGCCTGAAGCTCCTTCTCCATTACGGCTAGCTTCTGCTGAAGCAGGTGACTCTGGAGAGTCTTCAAGCGGCGTCTCTGTGTGGCCTAGTTAAAGTCCTGGCAATGCTTGCAGGCCCCGTTGTTGTGGTTGGGGCCTAGGCAGATCAGGCAGCAAGAGTGGCTGTCCTTGGCGGGAAACTGCTTGCTGCAGGCACGCTTCGTTGGCCGGTCAGACAATGAGGCTGGAGAAGAAAACATAAACCTGAAAAAAACCCACCAAAATTCAATGTTAACACTTAAATAATCGCGGGTAAACGTGTTAAGAGTAATGGTGGTCGACTGAAGCAAGCGTCCATGGAGATAGTACAGTTACGTAAGAACTTACCGTAACAGTAGATCTTCGAGAACAGCTCTTGCAGCAGGTAACACCATTAGGACTGAAGCCGGCAGGCGTCAGGACCCCACGGAAATCTTCTAGCTAGCAGTCTTCAGCGGGGACCGCCTCCGACGTCAGTCCCGCGCCCGACGATAGACGTAGTACATAAGGAGGCAGTCCTGCCAGATTCCCCAGTTCTCCCGCCGGAGACTCCCGGCCGCAGGATGACATCAGAAGGGGAGACCGAGGATCTGCCATCTGAAGAAAAAGCTAAACCTCCTGCCAAGGCCTGGTAGGCCGTAACTCCTCCAAGGGGGAATGGTGGGCGGGAAGGTACCTGCTGCAAGAGCTGTTCTCAAAGATCTACTGTTACGGTAAGTTCTTACGTAACTGTACTATCTTACTTCGAGATACAGCTCTTGCAGCAGGTAACACCATTAGGACTGATTCCCAAGCAATAGCGTCTGAAAGCATTCTGGGAGGAGGAAATTAGGAGAGATCTTGAACAAGTCCTGACTCTAGGACAGGAGACCCTGTAGAACGGCTAGGCCGAAACCGGCCCTCCGCAAAGATGTAATATCCAGGCTATAGTGCCTAATAAATGTGTGCACTGAGCTCCAAGTAGCTGCAGCACAAATGGCCGAGGTGGAGACGTTGCGCAGTGCTGCAAAGGAGGTAGCCACCCCCTTTGTCGAATGGCCCCAGACTATACCAGGGAGGGGCTTATGCTTGTTGTCGTAGCAATGAAATACACTGGACAAGCCAGCGAGAAAGGTCTGCTTAGAGACTGGTTGGCCCAGCATCCTCTCAGCGAAGGAAACGAATAGTTGCTCTGACTTGATGAGCTGTTTAGTTCTATTCAGGTAGAACCTTAGGAGCGTGAACATCCAGGGTGTGAAGCAACGCCTTCTCTATTAGAGTACTTGGGGAAATACACAGGCAAATCGATGTCCTGGTTGAGAGTGAGGCAGAGACCACCTTTTAGGCAGGAATTTAGGATTCGTCCTCAGAGATACTCTGTCCTGCTGAAAAATTAAATAAGGCTCCTTGCACATGAGAGCGTGAAGCTCGGAAACTCTCCTTGCTGACGTGACAGCAACTAAAAATAATGTTTTCCACGACAGAAAACGCAGCTCGCAATCCATGGCAGGTTCAAAGGGGGGAAGCGTGAGTTGTTCCAGGACAAAGAGTAGGTCCCAAGGAGGAACGGGATCCTTGATGGGTGGCCTAAGGTGTAACACCCCTCTCAGGAAGTCTCGAGTGGCATCAAGCTGTGCCACTGTGCGCTGTCCCACCAGGAAGTGGTATGCAGAGATCACGCAGAGGTGCACTTTAATAGAGGAGTAGGCGAGACCCGAATGGAATAGGGAAAGAAGGTATTCCAGCACCCCTTTCACCAGGCATTCTAAAGGGGAAAGGCCGCGATCCTGCGACCATAAGCAAAAATGGCGCCACTTCATGGCATACATCGTATGCGTTGCCGGCTTTTTGGCTGCGGAAAGGACTTCCGCCACCTCTTGTGAGACTCCGTATCACATAATGGCTATATCTCTAGGAGCCATGCATGCAGGTTCAGTGAGCGTAAGTCCGGGTGGACTAGTGAACCCTCCTCCTGAGACAATAGGTGGGAGATGAAAGGCAACAGAACTGGAGGTTCCCGGGACAATTGCGTCAGCATGGGGAACCAAATTTGCCTGGGCCAGAAAGGCGCTACCAGGATCATTGTTGCGTGCTCCCTTCGCAGTTTGAGAAGAACTCTCTGGATCAACAGGAAGGGAGGGAAAGCGTAGAGGAATCTGTCTGCCCAGGAGAGGGACAACGCGTCTCGCCAGAAAACACCAGGCCCTGGATCTAGCGAGCAAAAATTGGGCAGTTTTGCGTTGGATGGGGAAGCGAATAAGTCCAACTCTGGAGTGCCCCATCGCAGAAACAGATCCTCTGCTACCTCCTGAAGAAGTTCCCACTCGTGGACTCTGGCCTGGGAACGACTCAGGCCATCTGCGATTGTGTTGTCCACTCCGGGAACGTGAACTGCAATCAGGCTTGCGCCGTGTCGGATTACCCAATCCCACACCTTCATAGCTTCCCTGCAGAGGGGGTAAGAGTGTGCGCCTCCTTGTTTGTTGAGGTAATACATCACCGCCGTGTTGTCTGTCTGAAGCAGAAGGGTACTCAACGGTATTTCTGACTGAAAGACCTGCAGGGCATAAAGGACTGCCCTCATCTCCAGCACGTTGATGTGGAGGTGAGCTTCCTGAGGGGTCCATGTTCCCTGGGACCTCACCCCATTCAGGTGCGCTCCCCATCCCAGCCCTGAGGCGTCTGTGGAGAGGATTGCCTTCCGGGATGGCGCAGTAAACGGGACACCCGCAGAAAGTGTCCCCGCGCCTAGCCACCATTGCCAGTCTCGAATCACGGCGCTCGTGGATTCTGACCGATGCTGCATGTGGTCTTGCCTTTGGTCCCACTGCACCTTGAGCATCCACTGAGTTACCCGCATGTGGAGCCTTGCCAAGGGACGGTTTGGAATGGCCACAGCCATGTGTCCGAGCAAGCGAAGGACCAACCTGGCGGGGACAGTCTTTTTGCGCGAAAGATCCCTGATGAGGATCTAATGTGTCTGGCTTTCGCCGGGAAGAAAGGCTTTCCTTGGACGGTGTCCAGAACTGCATGCCATGAACTGCAGCTTTGGGACGGTACTAGAGAGACTTCGTAGTTGATAAGAATGCCCAGAGACTGGAACAGGTCCTAGGTGCTCTGAATAGCCATCAACAGTGCCTCCTTGGAGGCAGCCATGAGAAGCCAGTCGTCCAGGTACGGGAACACGTAGTGGCCCTATCTCCTCAGAGACGCTGCCACGACTGCCATACACTTGGTAAAGACCCTGGGAGCCGAAGACAGTCCGAACGGAAGGGCCCGGAACTGAAAGTGGTGGCCGAGAAACTCGAAGCGCAGGAACCTCCTGTGTGCTTGAGCAACTGGGATGTGCACGTAGGCGTCCTGCATGTCCAGGGATGCTAAGAAGGCATCCTTTTTCAGCATGGGAATGAGTCCTTGGAGGGTCACCATGCGAAAACGTTTGTATGCAACAGACATGTTGAGGTCGCTGAGGTCCAGGATTGGACGGAGGTCCCCTGTTTTCTTTGGAACCAGAAAGAAGTGGGAATAGTACCCGGATTCTATCTGGCTCTCTGGGACATACTCCACCGCTCCCTTTTGCAGGAGCGCGAGTACTTCTTGCCTGATGAGTGATCTGTGCTGATCCGAGTAACGGGAGAGCAGAGGAGACCTTGTGGGTGGCTTGTCCATGAATTCTATAAAGTGGCCTCTTTCGACCAACTGAAGGACCCACCTGTCGGTGGTTATGGACTGCCACCCTGGCAGGTGGTCCGCAATGCGGCCCCTGACCTTGGTGTCCCGTTGATCCTGAGGGGCCGGGGCTGGAAGGAGTCATGCTGTGGCGGCTGAGGGTCCAGCAGGCTGGGCCGACTTAGCTGGTCACTGACTTCGGCCCGCTGACGACTTCCCCTGGGCTCTGCGGGAGAAGGAGCCCCTCTGTTGAGGACCGGCGCCGGACTGCTGTTTCTGCATCCGGCCTCGAAAACGGCTTTGGTTCCTACGAAAGGAACTAAGCTTGGGTCTGTGCATGGCCTGGACAGACCGTACCGCCTTCCCAGCCCTTTGAAGTTTGGTGAGGACCTTCTCCGAGGACTCACCAAAAAGAACTTCTCCATGAAACGAGGCGTCCAGGATGTTCTTCTGGACGTCCGGGGTGAATCCAGAGACACGGAGCCATGAGTGTCTCCGGCGGCATATGCCTGAAGCTGCCGCTCTGGCCGAGGAGTCCGTGGAATCATACGCGGCTCGCAGCACCTGGGTTCCCACGTCCCGAACCTGCATAGGAGTTGCAGTAACTCCTCCTTCTGCTCACCTTCTGGCATCTTTCCGCCAGATCCAGTCCCTGCTCCCACAAGGCGTTTTGAAACTGTAACATGTGGGTCAAGTAGTTGAGGGATCTGATGGCGCAGGTAGTGGATGCATACGTGCGCCTGCCCATAGCATCCAGCTGTTTGGACTCTGGGTCCGGTGGCAGGGTGCTCAAATGTTGCGACCTCTGGGACCAGTCATGAGAGGCTGTAATGACCAGAGAATCGGCCAAAGGATGTGATGCCAAGTACTGGTCCTCCCTAGGGGCCCTGTACAGGCGGTCAGATTTCTTTGGCATCGCCGGAAGCGAGTGAGGACGTTTCCACGCTGCCTTAGTGACGTCCATGAATGTGTCCACCAAGGGTGGCACCACCACAGGCTTAAGATCTTTTTGCCGAAGATATCTGGCAAGGCGTAATCTCTCGGGGGCTAGTTCCTCTTCATCCCAGCCCATGTTCTCCTGGATATGCCTCATAATCTCTGAGAACGATGGGTCATCCGGAGGAGATCTTGGAAGCTCACGTGGGTCTGGAGAGGGGACGTTGATCAGAGGATCTGATCCGTCGATCCTGTGTCCTCCGTCAAGGCGAACGGCGCCTTCTGGGTCTCTTGGGCTGGGTGACCCTGAAGAAGATCTGGACGAGGTCTCTTTTTTCTGTTCTACCCTAGGAGGATCCGTGAGGCTCCTGGGGAGGGAGGTACTCGGCCTGCAACCCTGGGTGAAGTAGGGGGCGCGGGGGCCGGCGGAGTCGCAGGAGGAGAAGGAGGAGGTGTGGGAACCACATCCTTCTTTATGGTGTCCCACCAGTAAGTAAACAGCTCCTTGACCTGCGCACATGCTGAGAGCCCGGCCGGCGGACCGAGCGCCCGATGGCGGTCGTCGGGCTCGGCGTCGGCTCCCCAGGGGTCTCAGGTTCCGGCGAGGGTTCCCTGGGGGGTGCGACAGGACCGGGTTCGCCCATCTGGTCCTCGGGCTGGGTCAGCTCCTCCTCCGTGATCGCCTCTTGACCGACGTCAGTGGGAGGTGAAGGGGTCCTCTTCTCAGTAGGCACGGACATCGGTCCCCCGGCCGGCATCCATGGAGGCGAAGGCTTAACCGGCGACAGGCGTCTGGCGGTCGTCGGTTCTCGGGACCGATGGTGTTTGGCCAACGTCGGGTGGGCCGGCGTCGGGTCCGACGATCTCTTGAGAGAAGTCAGTTCTTTGGTCTTCCACTGGGGGGAGGAGGAGGCAAAGAAACTGACCTGGTGTCGGGTTCCAAATGGTGGGAACCGGACTTGTGATGGTGATGATGGTCCCCCGACCTCGACAGGGCCTTAGTGGCTGAGGACGAAGAAGTTCTGGAGGTCTTGGCCTGAGGAAGAGAGGAGGAACCCGAAGAGGCCTTCACCGCTGCAGGGGGAGGCTGAGAGCGGGCCTGGGAAGGGGAGCGGTCGGACCGGGAGCTGGAGCTACGGGAGTCAGAGGCCCTAGACGGGGACCTGGATCTCACTCTCTCCCTATGCTTCTCGAGATGCCTCCGGGCCTTGTCAAAAGATTCCCCCTTGGAGGCTGCATCCATGGCTTTAATCTTTTCCTCGAGCAGGAATGCCTGAAGGGCATTCTGGCGACGGATCCGGGTCCAGCTGTTGAACCCCTGGCAGAAGGAGCAGGCCCGGGTGTCGTGGTCTGGGCCTAGGCACTGGACACAGGCCGAATGCGGGTCTTTGAATGGAATTTGTTTCCCACAGGCGCACTTCGACGGATGGCCTTCAACGGAAGTTGGAGAGGATATCAGACAGAAGCTGAGCAGAAAAAACAAACTTTTTCCCGAAGGAAGAACTTAACCAGGCGTCACACTCTAGAAATGAACCACAGGGTCGAGACGTGCAAGTTGACGGCGGGAAAGAACTGGGGAATCTGGCGGGACCGCCTCCTTATGTACTACATCTGACGTCGGGGCCGGGACCGATGTCGGAGGCAGTCCCCGTTGAAGACTGCTAGCTAGAAGATTTCCATGGGGTCCTGACGCCTGCCGGCTTCAGTCCTAATGGTGTTACCTGCTGCAAGAGCTGTATCTCGAAGTAAGATCTGACGAGTGCAGGTCAATGATGGGAAGAGAACTGAGGTAGGTCTGGGGAATCACCCCTTTTACAGTATAGGCAGGGACACTGGTTTACCGGGATTGAGAAAGGGCATATTCAATTTTGCACATTGTAAAAAACGGTATTGTCACTGGTGTCTGCTAAGCCAAAATCTGGTTTTACCGGTGTTTGGTTTTGTGTACTTTATTTAACAATTTTTAACTCTGCTAACATGCATTTTAGCAATTTTGACCTCCACTATTACACATCCTTCCATCCTTGTACCAATTTAAATTTATTTTAGGTACAAGATGTGATGGCAGCAGCAACACTACAGCCTCCATCCCTAAGGTGTGATAGAAGCAGCACTACAGCCCCATCCCTCAGGTGCAATGGCAGCACCAACAGCACTATGGCCCCATCCCTCTGGTGTGATGGCAGTAGCAACAACACTACAACCTCCCTCCCTCAGGTGTGACAGAAGTAGCATCACTGTGGCCCCCATCTCTTAGGTGAGATGGCAGCAGTACTACGTTCACCATTCCTCGGGTGTGATGGCAGTATCAGCATTATGGCCCCCATCCCTCAGGTGAGATGACAGCAGTACTACATTCCCCATCCACCAGTGGTGATGGCAGAGGCACTACAGCCCCCACCCTTTCGGTGTGATGGCAGTAGCAACAATGCAGTCCATGTCCCTCAGGAGTGATGGCAGTAGTGGCAGCACTATGATCTCCTTTCTTCAACACCCACACCCCACATGCACAAGTTACAAATGACTTAGTCTCTTTGCTTGTTAGAACTCAGCTGTGAATTAATCTGAACCATCACTGCTAAGGTGAACTACCTTTGTTTTTTCCTATCTATAATTTAACTGCCTGAATTGTATTTCTGCCTGCGACACTGCTGACCAGGTTTAGGGAACAGACTTGGGTGTTGGAGGGCCAGCTGGTGAGTGAAGGCTTGAGTGTGCAATGACCACTCACCTTCTCCTGGGAGGGAGGGTGGGTTCATGGCTTAGCATTTGCTGGCCCCTGATGGAAGCCAGAGGCACAACAACATGTCAGCCCTCACTGCAGGAGGGAGCATGATGGACGCGGCTTGTGCCTTGACATCATGTGGCCTGTCACACTCCCAAGAAAATGGGAAAACACCCACTGACTAACCAAAAGACGGCTGTTGGTCCCTCCATAAGCTGGAAGCCCCAGACATTTGTCCGTTCTGACCCTGCGATGCCCAGGATACACAGGAAGCTCTTTGGGGCAGTTCTCCTCCCCTGGCAGCCACCCATATGGGTAGGGGCCCACTCAATGAAGAGTTACTTTGGGTTACCTGGTAGCACAGCAGTAAGGAGCAGTGGATGGTGGTCAGGACGCAGCAGTGGTGGTAGGGGGCCTTGGCAGGCCTGAAGGAGTGGATGGCCAGTGGGTAGGAGGAGCAAAAAAAAAAAAATGCTTGAATTTGCTTCTTTGAAGTAAAGTGTCTTCACCAAAAAAATCCACAAGTGATTAGTGGAGGACCTTCAAATGGATTCATGCATCTCCCAGACATGTGGATGGCTTTTTTTTTTACTTGGTGTCCAGGAAAAGGGTGTCTCCCAGTTTTCATGTCTTTGTTCAGATGTGAATTGAGCACCACTCTGCCCACCAGCATCATACAGCCCCTGGGGTCTTACCTTCTGTACGACATTGACTGTGCTTTCAATATCCACTGACCAAACATAAGTACACTTAAATACTTAATATTTACTTTTTGTTGAAGCAGTCTATCAGAAAACTTTTTGTTGTCACAAAGACTGAAACAGCAGGCAGGAGAAAAGGTGAAAATGATCCAATTCACCTACAAGGGGGTGCCAACTGTGAAGTCTTTTATTTATTTAGTTGTTTAACCAGGTATAGCACACTAAGCTGAAAGCTTTTTTACAGGAGCGACCTGGGAGCACAAGGAGGTTAAGTGACTTGCTCAGGGTCACACAGTATGCAAATGGAAGCTGTAGGATTCAAACCCAGGTCTGGTCTGCTGGATGTCACCAAATTTGCAGCTCAGAGCCTTAGACCACTGCGCTATAAAAGTCTTTTAATAAGTAGTAAGGCAGTTTCTTCTTTGTGAACATACTTTCATTCAGACTACTTTTGATTCAAACAACTGAGGATTTTGGATGGCCCTACTGATTATAAACTTGAATAAGCTAATTGGTAACAGTGATCCTGCATTTAGCAATCTACAACCTAGATGCTTATATGCAAAGAATACAATAAAAACCTGACTAAAACCTAAAACAAGCTTATACAACACACAAAATGTATCTGAACATTTATCTTTACCTATACAAAATCATTGCAGCCCAAGTAAAACTCAGGTAAATTACATGGTACCCTGACTACTATTCTATGATGTAGTAAACATATATTGGTATTTTTTTATATATTCTTTGTAAAGCAGGTAAGGCCCACTAGGCAGAACTGTCTGTTTTCAGGAGTGACCTAGAAGCACTGGGGAGGTTAAGTGACTTGCTTGGAGTCACACAGTATGCAAGTGGAGGTTGTGGGAATCAAACCCAAGTCTGCTGGATGTACCCAGTTCAATCACAGTTTGTTGCTCTAACCACTAGGCATGGGTGGTTAAACTGAATGGCTGATTACAATAAAGCAGTGCAGGTGATTCCCTTACTGACTCTATATGCAGCAGAACAGAAAGAATGCAAAGCACAGCAACATTCATTTTAAAATGCTGAAATCTGGGTCGGCCAACTGGTGCTGTGGTGGCAGTATTGCTTGCAATGCCAGCGACCCAAGGTCAGAAGCAAACTCAGGTTGCTGAAGGTCTGGCCAGGGGAGTAGGGGACTGCTCTCCTCCTCCAGGGAGGGTGGGCTGCAGGTCCTGCTGCTTTACCACCACCTGTGTGGCCATGGGTGGTGGTGCAATGGTGCTGCAGAGTGATCAGGAGGGGAGGACGCTAGCCAGGATCTGGAGCAGTGGCATGTCTCGATGTGACCTACCTCCTTGGATCTCCTCTAGTGCTGGTACCCTCAGGGACAGAGACCAGAAAACCAGGAACAATCACCCCACATTGGCCACTGGCAGAAAGGACCCAGGTGCCCCAGACTTCATAACCAGACTCCATGAGGGACCAACTGAGCTGCCCGACACACACTAAGGGAGTGTGGAGGGGTGACCTGGGGTCCCTTCCCTTCCCACCTGGGGGGGTACAATCCAGGCAGGATAGGGGCAGGCCCACAGGAGCTCCTGGGGGTGAAGCTATAGGATATGCAGCCTAGGGATCTCTGAAAAGTAGAAACTGATGCTGTGAGAAGGGGACATAGAAAAAGAAAATATTTTTTTTTTAAAAGATGCTGAAATCTTAGAGATTCTGTGCAGTGACATGCAATTTCCGTGAGACATCGGTACAAGAATTCAAAATCCGCAAACCAAGCAGGATTCCGTGATTGTTACCGGTATTACCGGTAAAAATGGAAAACCAGGGTCCCTGAGTATAGGCTGATGTCAGCGTACTGACATCAGCAGGGGTGGGCCCCCACTGCAGACTGCTAGCTACAGTTTTCCGCAACGTCCTGGCGGCTTCAGTCCTACCAGTGTTGCCTGCTGCAAGAGCCCCCTCGAAGTGAGATGTGCTTATTTTATCATTCGTTTTTAAAACTGTTAAACTCACAGGTCTTGTGGACTCAGAATCAGATAAGCTTTTAATGTGACCCAGCCATTGCACACGATCTATTACAGGAAGCTCTTTTTCCATGGGGAATAATTCTTGAAACATCTGTTGTTGTAAAAGATTAAATAAAGTTAAGGAAGATTTCTTTCCTATTTTGGAGACATCCCGTATAGACAAATTATTTTGCTTCGGGATCTGTTTTCAAGGTTGCCCACGTTATTCATAAAATTTTATTTTAACTGGTTATTTTCTACATCCTGTTATAGGGGCCTTGATGTGTCCCCTACAACAGACTGCCATTTTTCTAGCTCATTAGTCCTTACTCTTTTTGATTCAAGTTTAGTCTCCATATTGGATAATGATACAGCATTTTAACTTCTTTCAGGCTTTCTGGTAGACTCTTCAAATTAGCTAATAATCTCTAATTGCAATGCTCATTTTGGAGGGTCTCCCCATCATTTTTTTGAACCATGTATGTGGTGTTTTGAATAGGCAGAAATGTATCTTGAGGTAGGGTAGATGACTGTGGTAAATTTTCACCCTGGCCCAGATATTCAAACGGGTTGCGCCATGCGCAACCCACTGATGCGCCCTGGTGCAATATTCAAAAGGGAAAAGTGTGCGGCACAAATCCCGATGCACCGGAGCACATCAGTAATGTATGCAGGCGCAGGTGGGGGGGCATACCCATGCATACTCTGCACAGCCCGAGATGTGCGGAGCCATGCATGCGCAACCCCTACCTGCTCCAGCACAAACTTGATCCAAAAAAAAAAAGGAATAGATGGCCACTAACAGGCGAGCTGCCACATTGCAGGGTGCAGCACGGCAGCTGCCACCTGTGGGTGGCCACCCGAGCTCCAGCTGCACCTGGTGGTGTCCCCCATGCCCGATCGCGGGCATTTGTAAAATAAATGAACCCCTATATCCCTGGTGGTCCAGTGGACCTACCCGCCTGATCGCGGGCTAAGTAAAGAAATAAAATCCCTATCATCCCTGGTGGTCCAGTGGACCTGCCCGCCCGATCGCGGGCTAAAGAAATAAAATTCCTATCATCCCTGGTGATCGTGTGGACCTGCCCGCCCGATCGCGGGCTAAGTAAAGAAATTAAATCCCCATCATCCCTAGTGGTCCAGTGGACCTGTCCGCCTGATTGCGGGCTGAGTAAATAAATAAGAATCCTCAATATCCCTGGTGGTCCAGTGGACTTGCCTGCCCGATCGCGAGCTAAGTAAAGAAATAAAATCCATATTATCCCTGGTGGTCCAGTGGACCTGTCTGCCTAATCGTGGGCTGAAGTAGGAGTAAAGAAAACCTATCATCCCTGGTGGTCCAGTGGACCCCCCACCGCCCACTGATCCCACCGCCCGCCCCCAGTCAGCAGCAGGCGACAGCATCCCACCCACCGACACTGTCCTGAGTGGGATGTACGCCCATTGGCTCATGTTGTGGACCAATGGGCATACAGCCCTACCGATGGTGTCAGTCGGCAGGGCGGCAGGCGGTGGTTGCTGCCACCTGCCGCTGATGGGGGGGGGAGCGGGGCAGTGGGGAATCAGTGGTCGGCTGGGGAGGGGGGTCCACTGGACCACCAAGGATGATAGGTTTTCTTTACTCCTACTGCAGCCCGCGATCGGGCAGACAGGTCCACTGGACCACCAGGGATAATATGGATTTTATTTCTTTATGTAGCCCGCGATCAGGTCCACTGGACCACCAGGGATACTGAGGATTCTTATTTATTTACTCAGCCTGCGATCGGGCGGGCAGGTCCACTGGACCACCAGGGAGGATAGGAATTTTATTTCTTTACTTAGCCCACGAGTGGGCAGGCAGCAGTTCACTGGATCACCAGGGATTTATGATTTTCCTTTTTTTACTGCAGCCCACGATCGGGCTGTGGAGCACATTGCCACGCTGCAGGGGGCGTCGGTCCCCGACGGCTGCTGCCTGGCAGGGCGCCAGGTGCAAGTCGTCAGGGATCAGCACACCTGCATGCAAATGGGGCTTTAATGACATGCAAATGGCCCCATTTGTACCTTGCATACATTATGGTCCCATTTGCATGTCAACTATTGAATATCACGGTTGCTGCACCTTATGCAATGGAACTTGCGCTAGTGCATCCCCATGCTCCACTCTGGCCACTGGCACAGTGCCACTGTGACATGCACACTGCGGGTGGACAGGGTGTGATATTCAACGATGCTGAGCCATAGCACAGCTCCGTTGAATATTGCCCCGTCAACACCCCTGCACAGCCTAGTTGCACTGCGCCCAGGCTTGCACCACAGCCTGGCACAGTTTGAATATCTGGGCCCTTGTGTTTTTTTGGATGCATCCTCTTGAATCTGAGGTGCCAACCTTTTATGTGTCTAGATCTATTGGATACAAGGCATTTGCCTTTTTTGCCCTCTTTTTTTAATCTGGTTCATTTGAACTTTTAGGAGGCATAACATCAGCATCTACCTTAGATCAGTTGCCTTTGCACTAAAGGGCTTTTGAATAAATTATGGTCACTTCTCAGAGTTACTTTACATTTGTTCGACCCCAAGAACTTCAGAGTCAGCGCTTTACTGAGTTTTCTATCCAAGGATCTTAGCATTTCATTGAGCCTTTTAGTTTCAATATTTAAGAAGGAGGGAAAGGCTTTTTTTTTTTTGAAAATCCCCCTGGTTTCATGTTTTTTTTCTTCTTTCTGCATTAAAGTTCAATTTATTTGGCTGCCCCCTTCCCTTTTGCTCTTACTCTGATTTATTAGCATAAACAGCTGGTAGGTAAAAAGAGAGACAGTGCTTTATGAAACTTTATACTGTTTTAGGGGCCCTCTTCCACCAGACTGTAGCCTAGATGTATATTGAAATTATTATACTTGGTATTTGGTGGTGCTCTTCTCCACTCTTGCTGCCGTGGTTCAGGAAATGCTCAAATCTTGTTGTCTGCACGATTTTCGTGCACCATCGCTTTGTTCCTGATTAGTACAGATCAGTCAATGAACTATCAGAAAGCCATCTGGTTTATTTGCGATTTTGTGATTGATTGTTGCTGCAATGCTGTTACCTCTTGTGTTGATATGCAATTACGTATTGGCTACAATTCTGTAAGGCATACCTTTGTATATCCAAGCTTCAATATTGTACATTTTTATGTTTTCTATATTGTCGCACATGATGCAATATTGTACTTTTATGTATTTGGATTGATGCTCACCTAATGTCTCTCCCATGACGTACCTGGAATCGAGCAGTACTCTGCTCAGTGTGCCTTTCTGGTAAAACGTTAAATAAATGTACTTGTCAGCCCACTGAAGTATATGTAAAGCCCAGTCAGGAAAGAGTGCAAGGGTATGGAGCTTCATTACAAATTACAGTCTGCTGTTACTTGTTCTAAGAGAAATTACAAAGAATCCACAGCTGAAGAAAGAAAACAGATTTTAATCCAAGAAAAGGACAAAAATTCAAGCCATTACTTCTCCAGTATCAGGAGACACACCAATTTGCTTAATGGCCACATAACCCTCGTGTCTGCTGTGTGTGGAACTCCTCCCCGTGGCAATTTCCTGCTTTCTCAGTGTCCAAGTCTATCAAGGTACATACAACAGAAGACCAAGTTACTTTTTATATATATATATATATATATATATATATATATATATATGCTTTTGGCCCTCTGTCAACAGCAGGGGACCCACATCAGCTTAGTCTCGCACTCACCAGAATCCAGGCTTCATGGGCTTGTGCAGTGGATTTTTTCCCCAAGGTGTGCTTGTCCCCATAACCTGCCGCAGTGGGGGCGGTCATGCTGTGACCTTGGGACATGGTCTGGCACGCACCTGCCTCAGACATGCACAGGTCTGTCAGCCCAGCCCGAAAGGCCAGACAGCATGGTCCAGACTGACATACCCCCCCCCCACTAGGGGTCAGTAGGCACCGGACACCAGGCCCCCTTCCTCCTAAGAGAGGGCAAGCAGTCCCCTGGACATGCAGCTTCCCCTCCAACCGAAATCCACTCCCGAACCCCGGTTGCCAGCTCTGCAGGTGGTAGCACTACCGCTGCGCCAGAGGGCCGACCTCAGACCAAGTTACATTTAACAGCAAACTAATACAGTACAATACACAACAGGTATAATAATCATCATATAAGGAGCAGTGAGTTCGATTCAGTAATTGCAGGAGACAGCAACAAAGGGTGATGGATAATGAAACTAGCAAATAAAAGTTTATGTACATATGCAGTGCAGTTACTGGAAAAGGTGGGCAGAGACTTGGGACATAAATGGGAAGAAGTGGTGAGGAGTGGTGACAGCAGGGAGTTCTTGGCTTTGACTTCTCCAGTAATAAAGGAGCACTGACCAAAAGAAGTTTATCTGAATGGTGGGAAGAATTTTCGATCACCAATCGACAGAGTTATATATTTGTTCATGACAGAGAAGAGGTTGCAGACACCTAGTGGCATCTAAGAAGTGCTCTCCTGCAGAGAAGGGCTCTGTTGCTGGCCGGGGGGAGTAGGATCGAGCGTCCGACGGACAGCTCTCCTACTCCGGCGGGAGGGCGCGGGCAGCACTCGGTGCGCTGGGGACACCTGGTGGAGACCGGGAGTTCCACGCAACCGACGCTCGACGTGGGGAGGAGGCTGGGCGGACGCTGGCGTCATTGCACGTCCCCGCCTCCTCTGGGGAGAAAAATCAGGTGGAAAAAGATGGCGGGCAGGACCACCGATCAATGAAGCCCTCCCTGGAGAGCCTCACATTGCCGCCGCCGCTGCGGGAACCCGACCAGTCACAGTTCCGGGGTCACGAAGGTGGCCCACGGCCCCACCCTCCGGGGGGCAAGCCGGGGGTGACCGAGAGTCCTCAGCAGCAATTGACGGCGGTAGAGGTCTCCGGGGGCCGTGACCAGGGCGGATGGCTGCCGGTGGTCCTGCCAGAAAAAGGGCAAATAAAAAAAAAAAGAAGGGCTCTGTTGAGTTTAAGTTGAAGGTGGAAAGAAAGACTGTGGTGACATCTAGGTCACAACAGTGGGAGTCTGGTTTCATGCTGATTGCATATCTGCAGGCTCAGTTGAACACTACTGAAATTCGAGTATGGCATTATTGGCTGCAGAGTAGACGACCACACCACAGCCAATCCTTGAGATTACAAGTCTGGATACGAGGAGTTTTTTTTTTCTTCAGGGGTAAGGGTGTGTTTGTTAGCAAGACAAGGCACTGGTAGATATGTTTGACCAGGAAGTCAGCATGGGATGTGAAAGATAGGGTTGCATCAAGTTCTAAGCCCAGGTACTTGAAGTCATGGACCTGTTTAATGGGGTTCCCAGCTGGTGAAGTGATGTGTAGCTCAGGGCCAGAGTGCTCCCAAATGGAAGACATTTGGTTTTCTTGGCATTAACAACCAACCTGCTGCATGTGAACCAGTCACAGACCTTGCTGTAGCCAAATGGAGGTTGCATTTTAGTATCTCCAGGTTGCGGCATGAGGTGATTATTACTGTGCCATCGGCACACAGTAATGCTTTGGAGCCAATCCAAACTTCTGGGACCTTACTGACGAACAGGCTGAATAGCAGGGGGCACAGGACTGTGCCTTACGGTACTCCAGTGGTTAGATCAGTGGCACCTGCTGATTGTATGGTTTTAGAAAAATTCATGGGACTGACACGATCTTAGTAAGACTGATTACTGACCAACTGCTGGACTATGGACGAGAGCATCTGACCAGTATGATCTCTACAGACCTCACCAAAAAGTGCAGTTATGCAAGAACTTAGCATAGCAATAGATCTTCGAGAACAGATCTTGCAGCAGGTTACACCATTAGGACTGAAGCCGGCAGGCGCCAGGACCCCACGGAAATTTTCTAGCTAGCAGTCTTCAGTGGGGACCACCCCCAATGTCAGGTGTAGTACATAAGGAGGCGGTTCCCCCTATAAACCTCAGTTCTCCCGGAGACTCCTGGCCGCTGTATGACATCAGAAGAGGAGACCGAGGATCCGCCACCAGATGGCAAAGACTATAGAATAGGAATGTCCCATCCCATAAGATGGGTGCTTGACTACGACCTACCTCCAAAAAGGGGATGGTGAGCGGGAAGGTACCTGCTGCAAGAGCTGTTGTCGAAGATCTACTGTTACGGTAAGTTCTTACGTAACTGTACTATCTTACTTCGAGATACAGCTCTTGCAGCAGGTTACACCATTAGGACTGATTTCCAAGCAGTAGTGGCAATCGTGCACCACCAGGAGGAGGAAAGGTAGAGACCTCAATATAACTCGAGCCTAGGACAGAAGTCCCTGAAGGACGGCTAGACCGAACCCCGCTCTTCGCCTCGATGCAATGTCCAGACTGTAATGCCTGATAAAGGTATGCACAGAGCTCCAAGTAGCTGCAGCACAAATACCTTAGGTGGAGATGTTCTTTAATGCCGCAAAAGAAGTAGCCACCCCTCTTGTGGAATTACCCTTGACCGCGCCCAGTAAGGGTTTATTGCACTTGTCATAACAGAAAGTGATGCACTGGATGAGCCACCTCGAGAGTGACTGTTTGGAGACAGGAGATCCTTTCATCCTGTGAGCAAAGGAGACAAAAAGTTAGTCCGACTTTCAGAGCTGTTTGGTTCTGGTCAAATAGTATCTGAGGCACCGATGCATGTCGAGGGTGTGCAGAAGGGCTTCTCCTCGATTAGTGAACCTTGGGAAATACACTGGTAGATCAAAATCCTGATTAAGGGTGAGAGCTGAAACCACCTTAGGCAAAAACTTTGGATTTGTCCTTAGGGATACCCTGTCCTATTGGAAAACCAAATAAGGCTCTTTGCACATAAGAGCATGCAATTCCGAGATCCTTCTAGCCGAAGTAACAGCAACTAAAAATAACGTTTTCCGAGAGAGAAAACGTAGCTTGCAATCCGCGGCTGGTTCAAAAGGTGGCAGCGTAAGCTGCTCCAGGATGAAAAGTAAGTCCCAAGGAGGGATTGGATCTTTGATGGGCGGCCTAAGGTGGAGGACTCCCCTTAAAAAGGCACGAGTAGTGTCCAGCTGGGCCACCATCCGATGGCCTACAGGGGCATGGTAAGCAGAAATTGCACAAAGGTGCGCTTTAATCGAGGAGTAAGCCAGTCCAGAGTGGAAGAGGGAAAGCAGGTAGTCCAGAACCAGCTTTTCAGGACAGTCTAACGGCAAAAAGCCACACGCTTAAGCCCACAAACAGAATCTACGCCATTTCATGGCGTACATTACATGATTGCCAGTTTTCTGGCTGAC
Source organism: Neoceratodus forsteri (assembly GCA_016271365.2). Taxonomy (NCBI): domain Eukaryota; kingdom Metazoa; phylum Chordata; order Ceratodontiformes; family Ceratodontidae; genus Neoceratodus; species Neoceratodus forsteri. The sequence goes on from CM057451.1 coordinate 474,080,979, forward strand.
CAGAGTACGTCTGCCACTTTTTGCGAGACCCCGTATCGCATCATGGCTATGTCTCTAAGAGTCAAGCATGCAGGTTCAATGAATGTAAGTCTGGGTGGACCAATGAACCCGCCTCCTGAGACAAAAGATGGGAGCTGATTGGCAAAGGAACTGGAGGTCCCCGGGATAGCTGGTGCAGAAGAGGGAACTAAATCTGTCTGGGCCAGAAGGGCACGATCAAAATGCGCGTCGCTTGCTCCCTGCGAAGTTTTAAGAGAACTCTCTGGATCAACGGGAAAGGAGGGAAGGCATACAGGAATCTGCCCACCCAGTAGAGGGACAACGCGTCTCGCCAGAAAACTCCAGGCCCTGGCTCTAGCAAACAAAAATTGGGCAGTTTTGTATTGGATGGGGACGTGAAAAGGTCTAACTCTGGAGTGCCCCATCTGTGAAACAGATCCTCTGCCACCTCCTGTAGAAGTTCCCACTCGTGGACTCTGGCTTGAGAGTGGCTCAGACTGTCTGCGATGGTGGTGTCCACTCCTGGGACATGTACTGCAATTAGGTTTGCGCTGTGTTGCAATATCCACTCCCACACTCTCATGGCCTCCCTGCAAAGCGGGTAGGAGTGAGTGCCTCCTTGTTTGTTGAGGTAATACATCACCGTGGTATCGTCTGTTTGTAACAGGAGTGTACCCGGTGGAATCTCCGACTGGAAGGCTTGCAGAGCACAAAGGACTGCCCTCATTTCCAAAATGTTGATGTGGAGATGAGACTCCTGAACTGTCCACAGGCCCTGAGACCGAACCTCGTCGAAGTGTCCTCCCCAACCGAGCCCTGATGAGTCTGTAGAGATGGTTAGAGTCTGAGACGGCGCTGTGAAGGGAACCCCCGCAGAGAGGTTCCCAGGATTTAGCCACCATTGCCAATCCCGAATTACGGCATTCATGATTCGGATTGGATGCTGCAGATGGTCTTGCCTTTGGTCCCATTGCACCCTTAGCATCCACTGGGTTACCCGCATGTGAAGACGTGCCAGTGGGACTGTTGCAATGGCCGCAGCCATGTGTCCGAGCAGGCGAAGGACCGATCTGGCCGGGACGGTCTTCTTCACTGACAAGTCCCTGATGAGAGATCTGATGTGTTCCGCTCTGTCCGAGGGAAGAAAAGCTTTCCCTCTGATGGTGTCCAGAACTGCTCCTATAAACTGCAGTTTCTGGGACGGCACCAGGAGTGACTTCTCGTAGTTGATGAGAATACCCTGTGATTGAAAAAGGGACTGGATGCAGTGAATGGCTGTCATCAGTGCCTCCCTGGAGGGCGCCATGAGGAGCCAGTCGTCCAGGTATGGGAACACGTAGTGACCTTGTTTCTTCAGAGACGCCGCTACGACCGCTATGCACTTCGTGAATACGTGAGGTGCCGGTGACAGCCCGAAGGGAAGAGCTCTGAACTGATCATGGCGGCTCTGAAACTCGAAGCGCAGGAACCTCCGGTGCGCTTGAGCAATCTGAATATGCAGGTAGGCATCCTGCATGTCCAAAGACACCAGAAAGGCGTCTTGCTTCAGCATGGGAATTAGGCCCGGAAGGGTCACCATGCGGAAGTGTTTGTAAATGACCGAAAGGTTGAGGTCGCTGAGGTCCAGTATTGGACGGAGGTCCCCTGTTTTCTTTGGAACCAGGAAGAAGTGAGAATAGTACCCTAGTCCTCTCTGGTTCTCTGGAACGTGCTCTAAGGCTTCCTTTTCCAGAAGCGCGAGCACTTCCTGCTGTATGAGCAGGCCATGCTGACACGAATATCGGGAGAGCAGGGGAGGTCTTGTGGGTGGACTGCCTACAGATTCTATATAGTCGCCTTTTTTTGACCAGTTGCAGAACCCACCTGTCGGTGGTGATCGACTGCCACCCTGGCAAGTGGCATGCGATTCGACCCCCAACTTTCTTTTCCCGTTGATCCCGAGGAGGGGCGAGGGCCGGGAAGGAGTCATGCTGTGGCAGCGTTTGATCCGGCAGGCTGTGCCAACTTTGCAAATCATTGGCCTCTGCCTGGGGATGGCTTGGCCTGGGCCTTGCGGGTGAAAGTGCCCCTCTGCTGTTGGCCGGAACGTGGCTGTTGCCTTTGTAGCCGGCCACGGAAGCAGCTCTGGTTCCTACGAAAGGAACTGGGCTGAGACCTGTACATGGCCTGTACAGATCGGACTGCCTTCCCTACGTCCTGAAGTTTGGTCATTACTCTCTCGGAGGCTTCACCATATAGGACCTCGCCGCTATAAGGGATGTCTAAGATGTTCTTTTGGACATCCGGGGTAAAATCGGAGACACAGAGCCAAGAGTGTCTCCAGAGACACATGCCTGAGGCTGCAGCTCTGGTTGAAGAGTTTGCAGAATCATATGCGGCTCTGAACACCTGGGTCCCCGCATCCGAACCCGTGCAGAGGAGGTTCAAGAGCTCCTCCTTTTGGTCGCCATTGGGCATCTTCTCAACCAGGTCCTGTCCCTGTTCCCACAGTGCGTTCTGGAATTGAACCATGTGGGTGAGGTAATTCAGTGACCTGATGGCGCAAGTCGCAGCCGCATACATACGCCTACCCAGGACATCCAATTGCTTGGATTCCTGGTCCGGGTGGCTGTGTGCTCAAATGCTGAGGTCTCTGAGACTGGTCATGCGAGGCAGTGATGGCCAGGGAGTCAGCCAGAGGATGGTTCGCCAGATACTGGTCCTCTCTAGGGGCCTTGTATAGGCGGTCAGCCTTCTTCGGCACTGCTGGAGTGGAATGCGGACATTTCCAGGTGGCCTTGGTGACGTCCGCAAAGGTATCCACCAAAGACAGCACTACCACAGGCTTCGGGTCCTTCTGCTGAAGGTAGCGAGCAAGGCGTAATCTCTTCGGGTCAAGTTCTTCAGCATCCCACCCCATATTCTCCTGGATGTGCCTCATGATCTCTGCGAAAGAGGGATCATCCCGGAGACCTAGGTAGGTCATGTGGGTCTGGAGAGGGAATGCTGATGGGAGAAGGAGATCTGGAGCACCCTGAGGTGTCAGATCTGGAATCCTCCTCAGACAGGATGTACCAGCGTCATCTGGGTCTCTTGGGACTGGGTGACCCTGAGGTGGATCTGGAGGGAGGTCTTCTTTCTGAGGATCTGCCCCGAGGAGGTGGTGTCTGCTCCTTGGGGGTTGGTGACCATCCTACAGGCCCCTTGGGCGGAGGAGGGGGCGTAGGCGGTGAAGGAGTAGGAGAAGGAGGCGGAGTCGGATGTGTGGTGACATCTTTTCTGATGGTGTCCCACCAGAAGGTAAAGAGTTCCTTTACCTCTGCCAAATTCATGCCCAACGACGGGCCTGTCGCTGGGGTCGGGTCCCCGGGGGTCTCCCGCTCCAGGAAAGGTTCCTGTGAGAGCCCGGCATCTCCGGTGTCGCCCGCCTGGTCCTTGGGCTGTGTGGTATCCTCCTCCGACGAGTCCTTCTGACCAGCATCTGCCAGCAATGGTGGTGCGGTCCTCTTCTCTAGGGTAGCCAACGTTGGTCCCCTGGCCGACACCCTCAGAGGCGAACGCCTGGCCGGCAACGGGTGTTTAGATGTCGCCGGCTCCTGGGAGCGCTGGTGATGCTTGGCCGTCGGGTCCAACGTCCATTTGAGGGACGTCAGGTCCTTGGTCTTACGAGGAACCGGATCCAACCCACGCGGAGGCTAGGAAACTGACCTGGCATCGGAGTCCCGCCAGCTGGAAGATGATTTATGGCGCTCCCTGGACTTCGATGAGGCCTTAGATGGAGTGGAAGAGGTCAACGGCCTGGAAGTCTTCAGGGGCTGCAAAGAAGAGGAACCGCTGGAGGATCTGACCTGAACCGGGTCAGGCTGTGATTGAGCCCTGGAGGGAGAGCGGTCCGATCGTGAGACAGAGCTTCGGGAGTCTGAGGCCCTCGCAGGGGACCTTGGCATTTCCTGATGTATGTGGGTTTTACCCGACGACTCCCCCTGAAGGAAAGTCCTTTATCCATGGTTTTCAGTTTCTCCTCCAAGAGAAACGCTTGAAGGGCCTTCTGGCGGCGGATCCTGGTGTGACTGTTGTGGCCTTGGTGTTGTGATCTGGGCCTAGGCAGCGCATGCAGGCCGAATGTGGATCCTTGAAGGGGATCTGTTTGCCGCAGGCACACTTCGAATGGTGACCCTCAAGAGAAGTAGTTGGAGAGACATCAGTTGAATCCAAAGTGGTGAAGAAAGATGAAATCGTGGTTCTAAAAGGTCGTGCATGCAGCTAGAAAAGAGACCAAGAGGCCGATACTGGCGATGTCGATGGCGGGAAAAGAACTGGGTTTTATGGGGGGACCACCTCCTCATGTACAATGCCGGACGTCGGAGGTGGTCCCCACTGAAGACTGCTAGCTAGAAAATTTCCGTGGGGTCCTGGTGCCTGCCGGCTTCAGTCCTAATGGTGTTACCTGCTGCAAGAGCTGTATCTCGAAGTAAGATCTTCAAAATCTGGTCAGCCATAGCCTCTTGCTAGCCAAATTGCATTTTTTTGGCCTAGACAGTCTGTCCTATTGGTGGTCGTTGCATTACCTGACAAATAGGACTTAGCAGGTGAAGTGGAAGGGTGTCCAATACATGCAAAAAAAAATATCACTGATGGTATCTCCCCAAGACTCCATTTTGGGTCCCTTATGCATTGCCCTTTTTAACCATATACCAGGCAACAGTGGTGGTGCTAACCTGCAGCTGTACACTGACACTGCGGTCCTACAGAGATGCTGTGGTGATGTTAACCATAACAAACATCACAGTACTCCCCCCTCCTACTGCATGGTACCCCAATTATCCAGACTCTAAGATGTTTATAAAACAAACAAGCTTAAAGTCCCTTTACAATAAAATCGGTCGCTCTGCCTCTGGTGACTCATCCAGGAGCACCATGGTGATATTTACTCCTTAAATTGGCCTCCTCTTGAATGAAGACTGGAGTACCCACTTCTCTGTCCTGCCTTTAAAATGGTCCAAAGTTGTTACCCATCAAGGCCTCCATGGTGCCTGGTAACTAAACCCCTGAAAACACTCCAGTCTTCCAAATGCACTCTGCTTGAGGTGCCTAGGGTGTGGTCCAGACTGGGAAAAAGGTCCTTTCCTACCTCAGCCCCATTCTAGTGGAATATTCTCCAAGCAGCCATACAAAACTGCTGCTCACTCAGAGGTCTCCAGAAAAGGCTAAAAGCCCTTTTATTTATTTCATTCTTTGGAGATAACCTTTGAACAAAATGCTCTTTTTCAAAGATTCCACATCAAAAATTAGGAACATGATTGATCCTTAGACTGCCGACAGAATTAGAATGTACTGGAGATATGGACTGATAGTCTGCAGCCCTGCAAGGGTTAATAAAACAGGAACATAAATTAATATGATTCTAAATAAGCAAAGTAAAAGGAACAGTGAGGACAACACGATGCAGCGAAGGTTGTGATACAAAATTTTAAGAGCAGAAACAATAAGACAGCCGATAACTACAATGACAGGGGAAGAGTCAGCTATAGTTGAAACAATAATGGGTTGAGTTAATCAATGGAGCACCAAAGGTATATAGAGAATTAACAGATCAACAGGCAGAGCACGCCAGAACGAGCAATGTCAAGGGTAATAAAAAAAAAAAAAGGGGGCACAAGTAGGGGCTTAGAGTGGAGAATGCAAAAGGGGACAAGGGCATGAACAAATAAAAGGCCCAGAGGAACAAATGATTAGTTAAGTGCAGAGGACAAGGAGCTGGGGCTAGGGCCAAGAAAAGCCCTACTCCTAAAATGCAGGTAATGCATCTGCTGTCGTTGATCTGTACCCAACAGCCTTTGACTTGTCTTAAATTGTTTGGTCTGTTCGTTCACTGTTGTAAATGCACTAGTGTTCTCCAACTGTAGCCATGTAAATATTGCGTACACTTGTAACTGTTGTATTCCTACTGCCTCAATTTTCTTTGCTATGCTTCTATGTAAAAATAAAATAAAATAAATTTCGGGTCACTCCTGAAAAAGAAATTTCTTCATACATACCAGTTTCCTGTTCTGTTAGCTCCTAAATCGTAAACAGTCGTCTGGGACACTCTGGAGCTATTCGAAGAAAGCTTCCTCGAGTGCCTTATTTTGAATCTGACCTTGAGGAAGAGTGGCAGAGGAGGGAAGGCATATGCGCTCCAAAATTCCACACTTGTGACAGGGCGTCCATTGCCTCTGTCTGTGGACACCAGTAGCGGGTGAAGAACCGTTGAGAACCTGAGCACTGTGGCTGGAGGCTAACTGGTCAGTCTGAGGATGACCGAACCTTTGACACAGAAGGTCTAACATCTCCAGGTTCAACATCCACACCCGTGGATGGATATTTTCGTGGCTTTGCCAATCAGCTTGAATGTTCAACTTCCACACAAGGTGAACTGCTAACAGAGAAGATTCTCCTCTTCCCACAGCAGAAGATTGGTGGCCTCTCTCAGCATCTCCCTGATCTTTGTGCCTTCTAGATTATGTACACCGTGATGACATTGTCTGACCTTATTTTCATAACTTTTGACTGCACCCGACTTGGAACATGAAGGCGAGCAAGGCACATGGGCCTCATCTGCAGAACGTTTATGTGTAGGTGCTGTTCCTGTGCTGGCCAAATCCCCTTAATGGGAATGTGGTCTGGGACTGCCCCCCAGGCTGGCATCAGATGTCAGAATCAACCAACTCTGAGGGGCTTCCATGGGAGACACTTTTGTCAGATTCCCAAGACTCACCTACCAAGACTACTGCAGTTGTGGTGGAATGGGTATCCTATCCTGAATTGATAATCGTCCAAGGTCAGATCCCAGACTGATAGAAACTCGATCTCTAGTGGCCGCATGTGAAGGTGAGCCCACAAAACCAGTTCTATCATCACCGAGATGAGACCCAGAATTCACAGAATGCGGTGAGCTGAAGCACATGACTGGTTCCTCAGCCACTGAACCTCTCTCAACAGGGTCTCCTTCCTGGCTGGCAAGAAGGCAGCCTTCCCCTCATCTGTCTGGAACACCGCTCCTAGGTGCTCTCTAGGGTCTGTGACAGCTTGAGAGAGCTCCTCTCCCAATTCCCCACCCAGCAGTTGGCATCTAACACCTCCAGAGTCATGGTTGCAGACTTCCTTGTTGACGGTGCTCAAATGAATAGATCATCCAGGTAGGGACAGACATACTGTCTCATCCTGCTGGAGGTGAGCCACTAGGACCATGAGCACCTTCAAAAAAAAAAAACCTGGAGGCTGCTGCTACCGCGAATGGAAGTTCTCTTTCATAGATCACAGGTGTTAAATCGAGAACAGGCCTGAACCACGCCCAACCTTCTTGGAAATGATGCAATAGATCGAATGGAAACCCTGCCCTTGCTCACTAGGAGACACTGCGATAATCGCCCCAATCTGAGTGAGGTAGTCCAGGGCCTGTGACACCCCTTGTCTCTTCGTGAGATGCTCTGGAACCAAAGAGGGCACAAAAGAACAGGCTACTCATCTGTAACAGCAGTTCTAGGAGTGGTAAATGTTGTTCATCCACACTCTCTGGCATGTCCTTTCCCTTTAAATTCAAAGGAAAGTCTTCAAGCGGCTCCTCCCTCCCACCACCGGTGGTAAATACCTCAGCTCTGCACAATGATGCCAGATCTTAGCCCGCTGGAAGCAAGGTGGTGTGCCTAAAGCCAAGGAGGTCGGGTGGGTGGGTGTGTGTGTGTGTGTGGATGAACAACATATACCACTCCTAGTACTGTTACAGGTGAGTAACCTCTTCTAGGAGCATGGATATGTTGTTCATCCACTCTCTGGCAGACTCCAAACAGTTCTCCGGGAGGAGGGAGGCAAGGCGCGCAACCCCTATTTAGGAAACAGAGATTGGAGAACCGAGGCCCCAAAACCAGCCTCAGCGCGACTCAAGGTCGATGTGGTAATGGGTAATGAAGGTGTTTGCTGACTTCCAGGTAGCAGCCAGACAGATCTCCTGGATAGGGATGTCCCTGGAAGCAGCCAACGATGCAGCCATATGGTGGGTAGAATGAGCTCTTAGCCCTCTGGGAGGCTCCTTGCCCACCAATTCATAGCACAGACCTATGCATGATGTAATCCATCTAGCAATGGTCTGCTTCGCTGCAGGTCTGCCAGAACTGGCTTCAGCATAGGTGACAAACAGCTGGCAAGTCTCTTCCCAAATTTCCACCGTCCTCCCCTTGTAATAGGAGAGAGCACGTCTGAGTTCCAGAGTATGGAGCCTGTACTCAGTGTCCGAAGTGTAGTTAGGGTTGTATACCGGCAGTCAACACCTGGTTAAGGTGAAACTCAGACACCTCCTTCAGAAGGAATTTCGGGTAAGGGTGCAGGATAACTTTGTCCCTGTGAAAGACCAGATAAAGTGAGTCCACCGAAAGCACCTGGAGTTCCCCTGTCCTTCTGGCTGACGTAACAGCAACCAGAAAGGCTGTCTTCCACAACAAGTGTAAGAGCTCACACTTCTGCATGGGTTCAAATGGCTTCCCCATGAGCTTTGCCAAAACCAGCAAGAGATCCCACGGAGGTAGAGGTTCACGCACCGGACAGGATATGTGATCCAGGCCTTTAAAAAAAAAAAAATTGCCCAACCACTGTCTCCTGTGCCAATGTCAGTTGACCGGCCTGCGCCCGGTAAGCAGAAATGGGTGCCAGGTGCACCCAAAGGGTTGATGACCCTAGACCCCCTTTGGAGAGAGACCAAAGGTAGTCTAAAATGTAGACAGAGAGCAGGATAAGGGGTCCAGACTCTTACCCTAACACCAAATGGAAAATCTTTTCCATTTGAAGCCATAACATTTCCTGGTTGATTCCTTACGAGATGCCTCCACCACAGTGTAGACATCCTCGGAAAGACCCAGAGCCTGGAACTCTAGCCACTCAGGTACCAGGCTGTGAGGTGCAGGGATTGAAAGTCTGGATGCAAGACCTTCCCCTGGTTCAACGATATCAGGTCCAGGTGTGTACAAAACCGCTCCAGGGCCCTGCAGCTGAGGCTGAGGAGATCTGGATACCAGAACTGGCAGGGCCAATCTGGGGCTACCAGAATCACCTTCGCCTTGTCCCTCCTCACCTTGAGAAGCACTTTGTGGATCAAGAGAAATGGAAGGAAGGCGTAGAGGAGGCCTGGGGTCCATGACCTCGAGAAGGCATCACTCTGCAGCGAGCCCTGCTGAAGGGGGCGGGCATGGTACAGTCTCAGCTTGGTGTTCTCCCTGGAGGTAAACAAGTCCACCAACGGTTTGCCCCAACGGGAGAACAGATTGTAAGCTACCTCTGGATGGAGAAACCACTCGTGGAATGTCTGGCCTAAGCGGCTGAGAGCATCCGCTAGTTGGTTCGAGACTCCTACCACATGGATGGCAAGGAGATCTGCCTCCAACCGGCTGACAAGGGTCCAGATCCGAAGCGCCTCCTTGCACAGCAGACGGGAGTGCGTGCCACCCTGTTTGTTGAGGTAGTACATGGTTGCAGTATTGTCCGTCTGGACTTGAACCACTTGACCCCAGAGCTGAGGAGCAAAAGCTGACAGGGCCAGTCTGACTGCTCTGAGCTCCAACAGGTTGATGTGGCATTGGGACTCCTTCGGGGTCCAGAACCCGTGGCCCTGTGGTCCCCCATGTGGACTCCCCAGCCCATGAGAGAGGCATTGGTCATCAGGATGACCGTTGGCTAGGTGCAGACAAATGGGATTCCTTCCTGCAATCGGTCCGGGACCGTCCACCATTGGAGAGCATCCCACATCTTCTGGGTTACAGTGAAAAGCTGGTCAAAGTGACCATATCGCTAAGGCCACTGGGTGGCCAGCTCCCATTGGAGGGGGCACATGTGCCACCTGGCCCAACGGACCACAGAGATGCATGCAGCCATGTAACCCAGAAGGTGCAGAAAGTCCCAGGCAGGGAACAAGTGTCCAACAAGAAATGACTGGGCAAAGGAGGAAAGGACCTCCGCCCTGTCCGCCGGGCTCTGGCTTGACGAGAGGCGAGCACTGCCCCGATAAAGCCCATCACCTGAGAGGGTACGAGTTCCGATTTGGCCTTGTTGATCAGGAGGCCTAGATGGGAGCAGGTTCGGAAGGCCAGATCCCTGGACCTCTCCACCTCCTGAAGGGAGGAACCTGCCAGGAGCCAGTCGTCAAGATACAGGTATATTCGTAATCCTTGACGCCAAAGATGGGCTGCCACCACTGCAATGCACTTGGTGAAGACCTGAAGGGCCGAAGACAGGCCGAACGGCATGGCTCAGAACTCGTAAAGGGTCCCTTCGACCCTGAAGGGGAGGAACCGCTGGTGGGATGGACGGATTGGGACGTGAAAGAACGTGTCCTGTAGATCCAGTAAACAGAACCACATGTTTCACTCCAGGGATGGTATGAACTGGTTCAGAGTTACCATCTGGAAGGTGCAAGACCTGAGATATTGATTCAGGTCGTGGAGATCGAGGATGGGGCGCCAACCCCCAGTCCGCATGGGCACCAGGAAGTACCTGGACATGAAGCCTGGGTCTGTAGGAGGATCCGCACTGGAGCTACCACCTCCTTGCGGTGGAGCTGAGCACTGTTGTCCCTAAGGGCCGACTGAGTGCAAACTGAGATCCTTTCCTCCTGAGGGGCACGGGCTCGGCTGGAAGGGTACTGCTCGAATTCTGGAGACAGACCCTGGCCGACCGATTCCAGAACCCACCTGTCCGAAGTGATACCGGACCAGGTGGACAGAAACTGACGAAGCCGGACGCCCACCAGAGGACCCACAGCTGGCATGACGGGGGTGGCAACCCCTGACCTATCACTGAGCAGGCTTAGAGGGACGAGAAGGCTCCTGGACCTCGGCCTCCTTCACGGGCTATTGAGGACTCTACTTGGGCCTAGGGCGCCAAGCTGAGCCTGCTGTTGCTGCTGCTGAGCTCCTTGATAAGAGGGCTGTCTAACCGCAGGGAAGAGTGCCGAAAGGGCTTCTTCTTGTGCTTCTGCTGGTTCTGGACAGAGTCCAGAGTGGCACTGGACTTCTCGATCCGCTGGAGGTGACCTTCCACTCCAGGGCTGAAGAGTCGGTCCCAAGAAGAGGACATCCGTCAATTGTGCTGGGTATCCACCGTGAGGTGGATATCCTCAACCATCTCTCTGGGTGCATGGTCACCCGTGACGCAACTCGATCTGGCACAGGAGTCTCCTATGTCCAGAGCTGTTTGGAGCTGCTGCTTCAGCAACCGCCTCCCTACCCTGGTCCCGAACCTGCCGGACCGTGGTTTGCAGGTCAACCGGGAGATGAGGGATCACCTCATCCAGGGAGCCCATGAGGGCGTGGGAGAAGTGTGCCATCAGCGCAGCCGAGTTGGCCTAGCGGAGGCCAAGCGAGGACGCAGAGTACATCTTGTGTCTGGCGTAGTCCAGCTTTTTGGACTCCTTGGGGGGCTTGTCCACGTCCCTAGCGTTCCCAGAACGCCGGAAAACGCTGTCGGTGACCAACCCCTTGGCAGAGGGGTGTTCCAAAAACCCGGGCCAAGAGCCGGTAGGGACCGCATACTTCCTGGCCATACTGGCCGAGGGCGCAGGACAGGAAGCAGGCCGCTGCCAAAGCTCCAAGGCTGGGCCTACAATGGCCTCAGCCACTGGAAAGGCCTCCGTGGGTGAATCCCCTCGGTCCAGTATCTCCGTCAGGGGATACTTGGCCCGTTTGGATACAGGCTCGAGCTGCATCCCGGTGGACTCCGAGATGAGCCGAAGCAGACCCATAAAGGACGATGGGCTTTTGTCCAGTGACTGGCCCCCAGAGGACTCCAGGTCAACCGGACTGGAGAATGGGGTGGAGTCTGCGAAGAGCTGCCTAGGGCCTGAGCCACTCTCCACCTGCCGAGGACGTTCGGGAGTGAGGGTGGCCGACAACCTGCGGGGCAGGCCTTGACCCGTCCAAGAGTCCTTGGTCGGCGCCCCCGATTTCGGTTGTGGAGGCGGAGGTTCCACCACAATCGGCGGGGCAGCATGTTTCGGCCAAACAACCAGCCCAGGTTTGGGCATCTCGACTGCAGCAAGAGGTTGTTTCAGCTGTTTGGGTGACAGACACTTGATCCGGGGAAGGAGTCGGTGTTGACTTGCTCCCGGACAAAAGTAACTGCTGCCACATCAGGTCCTCGTAGCATCGACGCAATTTGCGCTGAAGCCTCTCCTCTTCTGAGGAGGAAGATTAGGACGAGCGGCGTCGCTGCTTACCTCAGTGCGAGACCGCGATGTCGGGCGGGATCGGGCTGGACCGAAAGTCAGAGACTGAGATCTCGGTGTTTCGAGGACCGGCCTGGGAAGGAGCGGGGGACACCTGTTCTTCCCTTGGCTTGGAGACCTTAACCGGGGACTGCTGCACCGGGCGAGGCAGATCCTCGGCTCCACCGGGCGAACATGGCGCGGGTTGTCGGTTTCACCAGTCGACAACCCGTCTGACGGGTCGAGACAAATCTGACCATGTCAACAGGTGTCTCAGCCGGCTGACCTGACAGGGACGCCGAGGAAGCCACACGCCTTAGCCGCAACCTCGACTGAAGTCAACAGTCGGGCTGTCCGGGAAGGGACCTCTCCACTCCCACCGAATGCAGACGATGGGAATGACCTTAGAATCCTTCTTTAGACCGAGAGGAAAGTCCCGATGACCCCTCTCCCTTCATGGAAAGGGAACGGCAAAGCTCCTTGAACAAAGCAGAATACGAGGTACCCAAAGAGAGCGGGATAAATGCCGTGACCGAGGAGGAGGAAGATGAGGCCTGGGCCGCCTCCTCCTCGAGGGCAATAATCTGCTTGTGCTGCTCAGCCGAGCCAGCCGCCGCGGTAACCGCCCAATGGGCCTCTTTCGACTTTACTGGCGGATAGCGCTTCTCAGGGCGCCCAAGCTTCAACTGGGCAGCGCGGCCCTCCAAGAGGTTGGCTCGAGAAACCAACAGCAAGACTCGTCAGGCCTCATGGTAGTGTTTTAGGCCGAGGCAGTAGATGCACATGGAGTGCAGATCTGTCCTGACATCATCTGCCCACAAGGCACCACTAAAACCGGAAGTCGATTTCTCCATCACAACCGCGAGGGAAAAGGAAGACCGAAGTCTTGAAAATTTTAAAACGAGTTTCGGACAAACCAAAGAATTAGGATCCAGTCTATCATGCAGAGTGTTAAGGAGGGAACCTGAGCTTCCAAGTGGTAAGGAAGATCTGGCGTCATGGGGCGGAGCCGAGAGTTTTACCACCCCGGTGGGTGGGAGGAGCCAGCTTGAAGACCTTCCGGCAAGATTTAAAGCGGCAAGGAACCTGCCAGACAGTGTGGATGAACATGTCCATGTCCCTAGAAATACCATTCCTAGAACTCCTGTTACAGGTGAGTAACCTGTATTTCTAGGGACATGGATATGTTGTTCATCCACACTTACTGGAAGACTCCTAGCAGTTCTCCGGGAGTAGGGAGGCAAGGTGCACACCTCCTACTTGTTAAATAAGGACTGGAGAACAGAGGTCCCAAAACCGGCATCCCAGCATTACTCTAGGTCGATGTGGTAGTGGGTAATGAAGGTGCGTGCTGTCTTTCAAGTAGCAGCCCTGCAGATTTCCTGGATAGGAACGTCCCTGGAAGCAGCCACCGATGCAGCGGTATGGCGGGTAGAATGAGCTCTTATCCCTTTGGGAGGCTCCATGCCTGCCAACCTATAGCTGAGATCTATGGAGGAGGTGACCCACGTGCCTATTGTCCGCTTGGCTGCAGGTCTGCCAGGTGCGGCTTCAGCATAGGTGACAAACAGCTGTCGAACCTCTTCCCAAACTTCAGCCGTCCGCTCCTTATAATAAGAGAGTGCTCTTCTAGGGTCCAGAGTATGTAGTCTATATTTGGCCTCCGAGGTGCGATTGGGGTAGAACACCGGCAAAGTCAACACCTGGTTAAGGTGAAACTCGGACACCACCTTCGGAAGGAATTTCAGGTGGGGGCGCAGGACAACCTTGTCCCTGTGGAAGACCACATAAGGAGACTCGATGGAAAGCACCTGGAGCTCTCCCATCCTTCTGGCTGATGTGATGGCCACCAAGAAGGCGGTCTTCCACGACAGGTGAGAGACATCACACCTGTGCTTAGGTTCGAATAAGCTTGTCCTTGAGCTTAGCCAGTACCAGCAGTAGATCCCACAGAGGTGGAGGTTCTGCACGGAGGGATATGTTATCAAGGCCTTTGAAAGAGCACCGACCACCTTCTCCTCGCCGACTGCTTTCCGCCCCGCGTCCAGTAAGCAGAGATGGCTGCCAGGTGCACCTTAAGGGTTGTCGACTGAAGCCCTAGATAAGAAAGGGACCACAGGTAGTCCAGAATGCTGGCCAATGAACAGGAGGAAGGGTCCAACTCCTTATCCTGACACCAAATGGAGAATCTCTTCCATTTGAAGGTATAGCATTTTCTGGTCGACTCCTTACGGGATGCCTCAACAAGGTTGAGGACCTCGTCGGAAAGACCCAAGGCCTGGAACTCTCGCCGCTCAGGAACCAGGCCATCAGGTGCAGGGATTGAAGGTCCGGATGGAGAACCTTCCCCTAGTTGACTGAGATCAGGTCCGGGCGGGCTGGAAGCCGCCTCGGGAGCCTGGAGCTGAGGCGATCTGGATACTAGAACTGGCGGGGCCAGTCTGAGGCTACCAGAATCACCTGCGCCTTGTCCCTCCTCGCCTCGAGAAGCACTTTGTGGATCAAGGGAAATGGGGAAGGCGAGAAGAGGCCCAGGGTCCACGGCCGAGAAGGCATCCCCTGCAGCAAGCCCTGCTGAGGGAGGCAGGCATGGAAACAGCCACAGTTTGCATTCTACCCGAGGCAAACGGGTCCACCTGAGGTATGCCCCAATGAGAGAAGAGATCGTACTACCTCCAGCAGGAGAGACTACTCAAGAGATGCAGCACCTATCTGGCTAGGGCATCGGCCAGTGTTGGAGGCTCCTGCCACATGGATGGCTAGAAGATCCGCCCAGTTGGCTCACGGGAGACCGCGCGAGAGCTTCTTGCACGGGGCAAGGAGCGGCCCCTCCCTGGTGGTTTAAGTAGTACATAGTAGTGGTATTGTCCGTCGGGGACCTGAACCACTTGACCCCATACAAACGGAGCGAAGGTGGTGAGGGCTAGTCAGACCACTTGAAGTGCCAGCAGGTTGACGTGGCAGAGACTCCTGAGGGGACCAAAGGCCATGCGCTCTGTGCTCCCCCAGATGGGTACCCCAACCCATCAGAGAGATGGTCGGTCGTTAGAGTGACCGTCTGCTCGGGGTGGACACACAGGATACCCTCCTGTAGATGAGCTGGAATGATCCTCCACTGGAGAGCGTTCCACATTTCCTGGCTCACTGCCACTGGCTGCTCCAGAAGACCACAGCGCTGTGACCATTGGCAGGCCAGTCCACACTGGAGGGGACGCATGTGCCAACGGGCCCAAGAGACCATGCTGGTGCATGTCGCCATGAGGCCCAGGGCGCAATTGCCCAACCAGAAATGAATGGGCAAAGGAAGAAAGAACCTCGGCCCTGTCCGCCGGGATCCGTGCTCTGGCTCGAAGAGAGTCCAGCTCTGCCCCGATGAATTGAATCACCTGCGTTGGCATGAGTTCCGATTTGGCCTCATTGATGAGGAGGCCAATCTGAGAGCAGACCTGGAGGGCCAGATCCCTGGACCGCTCCACCTCCGGTCTGGAGGTGGCTGCAATCAGTCAGTTGTCCAGGTAAGGGTACACCTGGACCCTTCGGCACTGCAGGAAAGCTGTCACGACTGCCATGCATTTGGTGAAGACCCTGGGAGTTGGAGAGAGGCTGAAGGGCATGGCCTGGAACTCGTAAAAGGACCCCTCCGCTCTGAAGGGAGGAATCGCTTGTAGTACGGACGGATTGTGATGTGAAAGAACGCATCCTGGAGGTCCAGAGAACAGAACCACACGCCTCGTTCCAAGGATGAAATGATCTGTGCCAGAGTGACCATCCTGAAGGTTCGAGACCTTAGAAACTTTTTCAGGTCGTGTAGGTCTAGAATGGGGTGCCAACCCCCCGGTCTGTTTTGGGACCAGGAAATACCTGGACGCAAACCCTGGCTGGTGGAGGATCCGCCACCTCCTGATCACCTCCTTCTGGAGGAGCAGGGCAATGTCAGCTCGGGAGCAGACACAACTGCGAACCCGAGCCCCGCAGGGCGACGGATTGATAGAGTGGCGCCTACGCACCCGGAGGCAGACCTCTACTCTACCACTCCAACACCCAGCAGTCCGTGGTGATAGCGGACCAGGTGGAAAGGAAGTGGAGGAGCCGTTCCCCCATGGGGGGAACCAAGGGGGGAGTGACAAAGCTGGGGGAGACACCCCTCAACTAGTCACTGGGCAGGCTTGGAGAAAGGACCAGCCAAGGGACCTCCTGGGCCTTTCCCTCTCAGCTTCCTGCTGGATGAAGCTGCAGGCTTGGCTTTGGGGTGGCAAGTGCAGTGTGCTGGCCCTGGTGCTAGTGTTGCTGGGCCATCACGTGCTGCAGGGGCAGAAGGCTGAAAGGGCTTCACGCTGCTGGCAGCCTTTGTCCTTCTGAAAGATGTGACAAGAGTCCAAGGTGGCATTGGACTTCTGGATCCTCTGCAAATGACCCTCCACCCCAGGACCGAACAAGTCGGTACCCAGGAAGATAACGTCTGCCAGCTTGTGCTGGGTATCCGTTGTGAAGGTGGAAATTCGCAGCCAAGCTCTGCGGTGCATGGCCACTGCGGCCATTACTGACCGGGCACAAGAGTCTCCAATGTCAAGAGCTGTTGCTTTGCCACCACCCTTCCCTGATCCCGCACCTGCTTCACTGTAGTCTGGAGGTCAGCCAGGAGATGAGGAATCACCTCATCCAGGGAGCACAAAAGGCGTGGGAAAAGTGTGCCAACAATGCACGGCTGCACTGGCCTGACAAAGGCCTAAGGAGAAGGCAGTATGGACTTTGCACCGAGTAGTCCAGTTTCTTGGACTCTATCAGGTGGCTTGTCCACGTCCCGAGTGTTTCAAGAGTGCTGGAAAACACTGTCGGTCACCAGTACCTCTGCAGAGGGGTGCTCCAAGAATCCGGAGAGTGAGCTGGTGGGAACAGTATACATCCTGGCCGAGGTGCTGGACAAGAAGCCAGCCACTGCCACAGCTCCAGAGCCAGGCCAACAATGACTTCGGCCACAGGAAAGGCCTCCATAGGGAATCCCTTGGTCCAGTATCTCTGTGAGGGACTTGGCCCGCTTTAAACTGGTTGAGCTTCATCCCAGTAGATTCTGAGATGAGCCAAAGCATTCCAAGGAACGAGGTTGGGCTCGCCCACCGACTGACCCCCAGTGAACTCCAGGCTCGAGGGGCCTGGAGAACAGTGAGGACTCGGAGTCTGCAAAACAGCTGCCTGGGGCCAGAGCCACCCTCCACTTGCCAGGGTGATCGGTAGTGAGGGTGGCCAACAACCGATGAGGCAACCCCTGACCCGACCCGAGAATCCTTGGTCAGAGCCCCAGTTTTTGGTTGTGGAGGCAGGAGTTCCACCATGATGGGTGGTGCAG
The DNA here is from genome assembly GCA_016271365.2 of Neoceratodus forsteri. Classification (NCBI taxonomy): domain Eukaryota; kingdom Metazoa; phylum Chordata; order Ceratodontiformes; family Ceratodontidae; genus Neoceratodus; species Neoceratodus forsteri. The sequence continues at coordinate 474,098,528 of CM057451.1, forward strand.
CTGGTTTTGGCCAAACAACCGGTGCCAGCTTGTGCTCCTTGATGACTTCGGCCGTTCTGGTGACAGCCACTTAATGGCAGGGGACGGTGATGGAGTTGGCTTGTTCCCAGTCAAAAGGAGCTGCTGCCACATCAGACCCTCATAGCGCCAACGCAACTTGCGGCGAAGTCTATCCTCCAAAGAGGACGAAGACGAGGAAGAGCGGTGCCGCCGCTTTCCTCGGTGCCGAGACCGCCGATGTCGGCGGGATTGGCTGGACCGAGAGGAGGTCTGAGACCGAGACCTTCGGTGTTTCTGAGGGTGGGTCTGGGAAACAGCGGGGAAAACCTGCTCCTCCATCCGTTCGGGAACCTTAACTGGGGACTCTGGCACAGGCAAGTCCTCGGTTTCCACCGGGAGAATCAGTGAAAAAGGGTTGTCGGCTTTCCAGGACGGGTCAAGAAAAATCTCGACTGTGTTGACGGGTGTCTCTGCTGGCTGACTGACGGGACACCGTGAATCCAGCAGCCCTACCTGCAACCTCGACCCGAAATAGAGTGTCGACTATCCGGGAAGGGACGTCGATGGTGGGACTTACCCCTTAGAGTCCTTTTCTTGGACCGAGAGGAGTGTCTCAAAGGCCCTTCTTCCTTAGTGGAGAGAAACAGCACAGCTCCTTGAAAGAAGCCAAGTAGAGGCAGCCCAGAGACAGCGGATAAATGCGCGACCGAGGAAGTAGTAGATGCAGCCGGGGCGCCTCCTCCTCGAGGGCCATCATTTGCTCAAGCTGTTCAGCCGAGCCCGCGGCCGTGGGCACTGCCCATGGGTCTCCTTCGACTTTACCAGAGAATAAGTCTCTAGCGGCGCCCAAGTTGAAGTCTGGTAGCACGATCCTCGAGAACATTGACCGAGAAGGACTTGCACAATCCGCAGGCCTGCGGATCATGATTGAGCCAAAGGCAGTAAAGGCACATGGAGTGCAGATCAGTCACAGACATCTTCTGCTTACAGGGGCACCGCCGAAATCTGGGAGTCTACTTGTCCATCGCAACCGCGAAGGAATAAAAAGACCGAAGTCTAGTAAGTTTTAATATAAGTTTCGGTTTAACAGAGTTAGGATCCAGGCCTAAAACGCAGAGCGCAAAGAAGAAAACCTGAGCTTCCAAGCGGTAAGGAAGATCTGGTGTCATGGGGCGCAGCCAACAGTTTTATCACCCAGGTGGGTGGGAGCAGCCAGCTTAAAGACCTCCCGGCAAGATTTAAAGCAGCAAGGAACCTGCCAGTAAGTGTGGATAGAACAACGTATCCATGTCCCTAGATTCTCCAATGTCCAGGGCCACCTGAAGCTGCTGTTTGGCAACAGCACGGCCCTGGTCACGGATCTGCTTCACCGTGGTCTGCATGTTTGCTGGGAGATGAGGAAGGACTTCATCTAGTGACCCCAAAAAGGCATGAGAGAAGTGTGCCATGATCACAGCTGAGCTGGCCCGACGAAGGCCCAAGGATGAGGCCGCATAAACCTTCTGGGCAGAATGGTCCACATTCTTGGACTCCTTGTTCGGAGGGCCGTCAGTGTCATCTGAGCTATCAGTGTTTCTAAATACAGAAGCAGTCACAAGGCTCTCGGCTGAGGGATGCTCTGTGAAACCATCTAGGGACTCCATCGGTACCATATACTTGCAGGCCATGTGGGCAGACAGAGCTGGGCAGGAGGCAGGGCGTTGCCATAGCTCAGGGCCAGGCCATCAATGGCTTCGCCACTGGAAAGGCCTCAGTGGGATATTCCCCTCGAGGATATCCGTGAGGAGGTACTCCGCCTTCTTTTGGATAGGCTCCAGGGCATTCCAGTTGATTCGGAAATGAGGCAGAGGATGCCCTGAAAAGAGGAAGGACCCTCCAAGACTGCCAGTGATGACTCGTCATCCCCCGGATGCGAGTGCAGACCAGTGGCATCAGAGTCTGAAGAGTCGGGATATAAAGGTCTCCCACCTATGTCTCCCTTGATACGCCGAGGGCAATGGGGACCACAGTAATGGACAGACGATGGGGAAGGCCGGTGTCTGTCCTATCCTCCTTCGAGGGAGCCCCTCCCCGAGGCTGCTTAGGCGGTGGTTCCACCAAAATTGGTGGGGAGACCAAAACAGGCCGAGCTGGAATGCGTGCTGGCCCTATGGGTGGAGGAACCGGGATAGTACAGATACGTAAGAACTTACCGCACCAGTAGATCTTCAAGAGAGGCTCTTGCAGTAGGTAATTACATATAGGACTGAAGCTGGCCGGCGGCAGGGCCCCACAAAAAAATTTCTAGCTAGCAGTCCCTGGCGAGGGACCGCCCTTACGTCAGGTGACCGGCGTCATGCGACGTCGGTATAAAAGGGCAGTCCCAGAAGAGAGAGAAGCGGATGTTTCCATTCCTGGAAAAGGAGCTGAAAAAGCCTAGGGGGATGGAAGGCGGGAAGGGATTACCTAATGCAAGAGCCTCTCTCGAAGATCTACTGTTACGGTAAGTTCTTACGTAACTGTACCATCTTACTTCGCGAGGGCTCCTGTAGTAGGTAATTACATATAGGACTGAATCCCAAGCAGTCTGGAACAAGGAAAAAGGCACTGGAGAGGAGGGAACTACTCTAAAAAGTAACCCTAGCCGTGCAAGCCTCAAGACAGGAGGCCTTGCAAAACAGCCAGCCCGAAGCCTGCTCTACAGCGAGAGGCAATGTCCAAACTGTAGTGTTTCGTAAAGGTATGGATGGAAGTCCATGTGGCGGTAGCGCATATGTCTGCCGCAGACACATTCTTGAAACAAGCCGCAGAGGCAGCTACTCCTCTTGTGGAGTGGCCTCTGACTTGACCTGGGAGGGTCTTGTTGTACTTGTCATAACAGAAAATGATGCAATAAGCCAACCACTTAGGCATTGCTTGGAAACAGCATTGCCTTCCCTTTTGTGAGCAAAAGAGACGAACAACTGATCAGTCTTTCTGAGATCCTTCTTCCTGTTGGTCTATCTCAGAATCCGTGAACATCCATAGTATGGAGTAAATATTCCCATGGTTACAGTATTTGTAAAAAGGCAGGAAGCTCTATGGACTGATTTAAGGTAGACTCTGCTACTACTTTGGGTAGAAACTTAGAATTGGATGAAGAGCAACTCGCTCTTTGTGAAAATCAAGTAGGGATTTTACACATCAGGCCTGAAGCTCGGAGATTCTTGAACCAAGTGATAGCCACCAAGAAGAGAGTCTTTCACGAAAAGAAACTTCAAATCTGTAGGTTCGAAGGAGGAAGAGTAAGCTTCTCGAAACAAAATTCAAGTCCCAAGAGGGGCAGGAGTACGATGGGGGCCTCAAATGGAGGACCCTCTCAAAAAGGTCTTAAAGCTACTTCAACTGAGGTCTCTATCTGCGAAGCAGATACGGAAGGCCAAGATAGCTGCCATGTGAACCTTCAAGGAGGAATGGCTGAGACCCAGGTCGAACAGATGACGTAAGTACTCCAGCAGAAAAGCCACTGAACAGGAGAAAGGTTCCACGTTCTTGGAGGCTGCCCAAATAGAGACACTCTTCCACTTCATGGCATAAGTGGACCTGGTGGAGGGCTTTCTAGCCTCCACTAAAATCTCCGCCACTTTTGGAGACACACCAAAACGGGATTGGGCTAGGTCCACAGGAGCCATGCATGTAGCCGAATGGATCAGGGTCCCTGATCCTGGGTCAGCAAACCTCAGATAGAGGAAGAGGAGTATCCTCTGAATATTGTTGTAGAAGAGAGAACCAGATTTGCCTGGGCCAGAAAGGAGCGATCAGAATCATTCTCACTCCTTCTGAGGCTAGTTTCTGCAATACTCGTGGGATCAGAGGAATTGGGGGAAAAGCATAGGCGAATCTGTCCTTCCAGTCTAGAAACAGAGCGTCACTCCAGAAAGCGCCTCGTTCTGGAATGAGCGAGCAAAAGGTGGGAAGTTTTGCGTTTTGTGGGGAGGCGAACAGGTCTACCTGAGGAGTCCCCCAAAGCTGAAAGATATCGTCTAGTACCCCTTGGTCCAGTTCCCACTCATGAGCCAGAGCAGAAGAGCGGCTTAGCTTGTCTGCTAGAGTGTTGTCGACTCCTGGAACATGAATCGCCGTTAGGTGAAGGTCACGTTGCCCAATCCCAAACCCTAATTGTCTCTCTGCATAGAGGGTAGGACCGAGTTCCTCCCTGTTTGTTGATGTACCACACTACACACATGTCCGTCTGGACGGCTAGGTGGCCGGGAAGGATGTATTGGTGAAGGGCTTGAAGAGCGTACAACACAGCCTGAAGCTCGAGCACACTGATGTGGAGAGCTTGTTCCAGCCTGGACCAGGAGACCTGGGACCAATGAGGACCTAGATGGGCTCCCCAACCTTCGCCTGACGCGTCTGTAGTCAGAGTCTGGGAGGGGGGGGGGAGGATGAAAGAAAGGGAGCCCCGAAACAGGTTCTCTCAAACCATCCACCATTGCAAGTCTCGCATCATCGGCGATGAGATCTGAACTAATCGATCTAGGTCGTCCACAAGTTGATCCCACAGAGCTAAAAGTCCACTGAGAGATCCTCATGTGGAGTCGAGCTCAGGGGACCGTTGGAATAGCGGCCGCCATGAGCCCCAGAAGACTGAGGACCGACCTCGCCGAGACCCTCCTGCGTTCTGATAGCAGGGAAATCTGGGTTTGAAGAGAGGCCGCCCTGTCCGGAGGCAGGAAGGCCTTGCTCACGGTCGTATCGAGGATAGCCCCGATGAACTGTAGCCTCTGGGAAGGGTCCAGATGAGACTTGGAATGGTTAATGGTAATACCCAGGCAAGTGAAAACCTGCTGGGTAAGGGAGAGAAAATGCAGGAGTTCCTCCCCGGGCAAGGCCGCCAGGAGCCAGTCGTCCAGGTAAGGGAACACCCGTACTCCCACTGTACGCAGGTTGGCCGCTACCATAGCCAGGCATTTGGTAAATACTCGCGGGGGCTGAGGATAGACCAAAGGGGAGCGCCTTGAATTGGTAGTGGTCCCCCTAAAACACAAAACGAAGATACTTGCGATAGGAAAGGCGAATGGGAATGTGCAGATAAGCATCCTGCATATCCAGGGCACAAAGCCATTGACCCAGCCGAAGGAGGGACAGAAGGCTCTGCAGAGAGAGCATCCTGAACCTTTTGTATTCTACATAAAGATTCAGGGAACTGAGATCTAGAATGGGTCTGCGATCTCCCGTCCTCTTTGGGACCAGGAAGAAATGGGAATAGTAACCCGTCCCTTGAAGATGAAGGGGAACGGGTTCTATCGCCAGCTTCATGAGAAGAGCAGAGATTTCTTCCGGACCAAAGGAAGGTGTTCTTCGAATGGACGACTTTGGGGGTGGTTTCTGAAGAAACTCTATGGGAGTGCCCTTCCACCCAAGAATCCGTGGTTATCCTCTCCCATCCCGGAAGGTGGAGGAAACCGCCCTCCCACGGTTCCTCTGGGAACTCCTGAGGCGATGGGAGAGGAAAGGAGTCGGGTAGTGTGGGGCAGCGCGCAGCTGAAGCACCTGCTGCTTTTATCAGGCTATAGCTTAGCCAGCGGGGGCTCGCTAGGCCGCCCTTCCCTGTGGTTTCGCCTTTGGCAGAATCAGTCTGCGAAAGGGATGGCGCTGCTGTTGATGGGGACGGTACATGGGATCCACCGATTTCAGAGCCCTTCCCTTCTCCTGCAAATCAGTGAGGATGTCCTTGACATCACCTCCGAAAAGCACCGACCCCCGAAAAGGATTGCACTTCCGGGACCAACTCTGACACGCAGAGCCAGGCATGACGCCGTAGACCCACAGCAAAAGCGGAGCTCCTCCCGGCAGTGTCCACAGCATCATATGTCACCCGCAGAATGTGGCGACTGGCCGAACGAGCAGAACGGGCGAGGTCGGCTAATTCCTGTTTGACTTGGGAGTCAGGCAAGGAGTCCAGTTGATCCCACCTGAGTAAGGGACAGCCTTCTGGTAATCCCCATGTGGCCGATGTAGTTCAGGGCCCTGAATTCCCAGTGTGGAGGAAGCGTAATCTTTCTTCCATACTGGTCCAGAAGCGAGATTCCTTATCAGGAGGGGCGAGCTAAGATGCTTTGTAAAGCCAATCTAGCCATAAGCGCGGCGCTAATTCACGACCGAAGTTGGCCCGAGGGTGAGTCTAGGTAGTCAACACCCTCAGGAGACTGGTATAGCCTGTTCGACTTCCTTGGAAGTGGGGCTAACGCCGACGGCTGTTTCCATATCGTGGTGACAAGGTCGGCGTGAGGCTCTATCCAGGGTGGCACTAATGTAGGAGCTGTCACAGGCAGATCCAGATGTTCAGCAAGTTTCAGTCACTGAGGATCTGGTTCCAAAGAGTGCCACTGATGCACCTTCTGGATTTTTCTAAGCAACTCCGTAAAAGATGGAGACTTCGGAGGAGTCCTTGGTCGGGGCTTCGATGCAGAGCGGGGTTCGTCGTCTCTCTCGGAGCATCCATCAGAATAGTCTGAGGAATCAGAGAGTGAAGAGGAAGAATAAGACTCCCTGACACGACTAGGGGGAGGAACGGGTTCCTTGGGTAGTATCCGTAAACGCGTATCCTGCCCCTCTCTGGACCCAGATGGGAGAACCCTGGAGTCTGGAGGTGGAGAGGGAGTGTGGCGCATCGGACATACGGGAACCTGGGGCGGCACCGTCGTCGTAAGGCAGCTCTCAACCTCCTTGATGAGCTGAGCCTTGACCTCGGCCCACCAGGAGGCCAGAGTCTCCTGCATATCCACCGGCAGCTGTGGAGGAGGAGGGGGAAAAGTGTATGGGTTATACCCATAAGGAGAGTATCCAAAACCCCGCGTCTGGAACTGCGGCGCTGGATACTGCGGTCCCGGGTATGACGGCGTCAGATAAGACAGGGGGAACCGGGAGCAGAGGGGGCTGCCAGAGCAGTTGGCCCGGCTGGCGGCCTCATGGGCGGGTCCACATTGGAGGGCCCGGAAGGCGGAGGGCCTGGAGGGGGACATCCGGACGTGGGATGTCTCCTGGGGCCGGCAGAACCGGCGTCAGAAGTACTGGCGTTGGGTCCATGTGCCCGGGGGGCCGTCAGATCCGGTTCCAACGGAGGGTGGTCTGACGGAGGAGGAAGATCCCCCACATCACCCAGGGATGGAGGAGAGAAATCCCCGGGTTCAGGCTGGGGTGACTTTGGTCCCGGACGCAGCGAAGGCTGCAGGAATCGTGCCACGGACGTGGGGGGTCCGTCGGTTCAGTTGCCCACCAAGCGTGGAGGAGCAGACGTCCGGCTTACGGGAGCCATCACCGGAGGCGGGCTGAGGGGGAAGGGTCGGCCCGGTCTGGTGGTGCAGAGGCTGCGCGCCACCCCGAAGGGTCGGGCGTCTTACCAACCCTCTCCATGCGGATGTTGGAGGAGCAGACGCCCGACTTAGAGTCGCCGCCCATGCCAGTAGGCCACAAGCCTGCGGCCAAACTGGGGGCGGAGGCCTCCAATAGCCCGGAGGCGCCCGCAAGGCCTGAGCAAGATCCAGACGGGCAGGCAGACATTGTCTCTGAAGCCTTCGAGGCGGCCGTCGAGGAGTGGTCCCCCAGGGGGTACGTTACCAGAGTCCCTGCGTCTCCCGAGGGAGAAGCGGTAGAGGAGGTCTTCTCCCGGTGCCTCTCATTGTCTTTCTTTTTCCTATGTCCTTCGGGGGAAGTGGACGCCTGCCTCAGCTTTTTTAGTTCTTTTTCCATAGAACTCATCTTTTTCTTGAGAAGATGGGCTTCCAGGGATCGTTGGCGCCGTTTTCGGGTAGCCACGTTGAAGTTGAGGCAGTGTTGGCACTTCTCGACCGGGTGATCGGGGCCTAGGCAGAAAAGGCACAGGGAATGGCCGTCCTTGTGTGGCAGTTGGACGCTGCACCAGTCGCACTTGTTTTTGTGCTCAGAGGGTGTAGGGGACGACATAGACAGACGATGACCTGACGTTAAGAAAAAAATAACTAATTTTCGGTAAAACTGACGAAAGATGAGGGCTGATGAAGCATGCCCTTTACCGCAACGCGCTGCACGAGCTAACGGCGGGAAAGAACTGGAAGGCAGGCGTCCGGGAACCCTTTATACCAACGCCGTATGATGCCGGGGTCACCTGACGGGGCAGTCCTCGCCAGGACCAAGTGAATAGAAATTTTCCTGTAGTCCTGCCGCCGTCGCATCAACAGTCCTACATGTAATTACCTACTGCAAGAGCCCTCTCGAAGTAAGATCTTCAGTTCCGAAGGGGTTGGCCTAAGAGACTGAAGCCAAGTAATGGCCGGTGTTACCGGCGCAGCCGGCTTCTGACCAGTCAGAATCAACTGTTGCCACATGGGATCCTCATAACCTCGTCGGAGCTTCCATCGAAGTTTCTCCTCGTCCGAGAAGGATGAGGATCGGTGGTGATGCCTCTTCCTAGAGTGCCTGTGATCTTTCTTCAGTTTTTCGACCAAAGGGATCCTGGGCCTTGATCGAGACTGACTGGGTCGGCTTGTTCGATCAGGAGAAGCCAGAGTCAGGGTGGACTGGTGTTCTGGCACCTTTCCCTCGATCAGGACACCCGAGGGCTGGGTATCTTTGTCGGTCGAGAGAAATCTCAGCCGATTCAGCCGTATCCTAGGCCTCAGTGCCTTGGCCTGACGGAAGGTCAGAGAAGCCGGTGGCTGAGGAAGCGATCTTGACCGAGGTAGAGACCGAACAGTTCTGAGAATCTGACCACTCTCTGTCCCAGGTATGTCTTCGGGATGAAGAGGATTTAGGGTCCTTGTCCCTTTTCCTAGGGCGGGAGGAGTGCGAGCCCAAGGGCGCCTCACCCCTGGTGGGAAGAGTCTGGCACAGCTCCTGAAAGGACCCAGTGAAGGTAGAACCCAGGTTAAGTGGCACGAAAAAAACTTCGGCTGGCGAAGCTTGAGCTACTTCCTCTTCAACTAGCTGCCATCTGGTTCGAGCTGCTCGGCAGATCCCGCGGCCGCAGAAACCGCCCACCAGGCCGTCTTTGATTTCACCAGTGGGTTGCGAAGCTCCTGTCTCCCCAGTTATAGGCGTGCCTTGCAATCGTCCAGGACGTTGGGATGGAAGACCAGACAGATGGTGCAAGAAGTGGTGTCGTGTACGACAGCCAAGCAGTAGACACACGAGAGGTGAGGATCAGTGCACATTTTCTGTCTGCATGGACACCGGCAAAATCTGGGGGATGACTTGTCCTTCATGTCCGATGCGCTCGGATCGGTATCGTAAACTCTGATGAGTTTTAAAGAAAGCGATTGCGGTGAAAACAGTCGTTGAGAATCCAGGGCCTACAAACTGCAGAAGTAGCACGAGGGAACCTGAATCTTCCAATGGGAAGGAAGATCTGGCGTCATGGGGTGGAGCCGAGGTATTCACCACCCGGGTACGTGGAAGAAGCCAGCTTGAAGACTTTCCAGTGAATTTAAAGGGGAAAGAGACATGCCAGAGAGTGTGGATGAACAACATATCCACGCTCCTAGAACGTCCCTTTGAGGGAATTGTTGAAAATTCTATTGCATAACCTACAGCCAGAATTTCCAAAACCCAAGCATCTGAAATTATCTGGGCCCATCTTGTGTAAAAACTGAACAGTCATGCATCAAGGGAAGGGAGGCAGAGGTGGGCCCGCGTACCCTTATCGTGAGGTGCCCACTTTTTGCCCTATGCCTCCGTTGAGTCTTCAGGCAAGGGCTCCTCTGCTACTATTGCTCTTGAAACCAGAATAGGCTCCTTTTACTCCTCTGGTTCCCGAAGTTCCAAAAGGGCCGAATACCCTCTCAATAATGCCCCTGTTGGCTGCCTCCTTGACCTTTTGGAGCTAAACCACCCATTTGCTTTGACACTGGAAGGTGGCCCTTTTTATCATGGATGTCTCAATATATAATCCAAGCCAGAACCAAACAAGCCTCCCTCAAAGATCAAGTTAAATAGCTTGGCCTTTGAAGCCTGATCAGCGACCCAATGTCGGAGCCACACTATTCAGCATAGCAGACACACCGGTAAGTGAAGCAAGTGACCATACGCAAATTCTCCATTGTAGCATCACCCAAGAAGGTGGTGGCCAAGGAGAATAACTGCAAAATGTTAACCCCATCCGAATCCAGGGGAACGAAACTGCCCAAGGTTGTAACCCACTAGTTTAAAGCTCTGGTAATAAGAAAGAAGACATAGTGCAAAAGTTTGCACTGTTGGAGAAGGCTCTTCTGCATGAAGCATCCACTTGCTTGTTGTGCAATCCATTAGGCCAAGGACCCTTCAATAGGAACAGTTATGTCTAATGGAATTATGAACCTCCTTATCCGCCAGAGGATGGGTTTCTCACCTGTGAGTATATTCTTCCAAAAAGAAACACTGTACCTTAGGTTTCAGCAGCTTTTTTCTTTGGTCCACACCTGCCCATTCCTGTTCAATAATGACTACCTAGCGACAATGTGGACTGCTACAGAACGGGACTTTTAGTCTCAGCGGCCCACCTGGTTAGCAAGTCACAAAGTACAGTTACGTAAGAACTTACCGCAACAGTAGATGTTAAGAGGACAGCTCTTGCAGCAGGTTACACTATTAGGACTGAAGCCGGCAGGCGCCAGGAACGAATGGAAATTTTCTAGCTAGCATTATTCAGCAGGGACCGCCGCCGATGTCGGTCCTGCCCATGACGTCAGGCATAGTACATAAGGAGGCGGTCCCCCAGAATCCCCAGTTCCCCCAACGGAGACTCCTGGCAGCTGGAGGACATCAGAAGAGGAGACTGAGGACCCGCCATCAGCTTACTAATCAGAGAGGTGTTGAGAACACCTGATGTGAGAGAATAATCGGCAAAAAAATACCTCCAGCGGGATGGTGGGGAGTACCTGTTGCAAGAGCTGTTCTCGAAGATCTACTGTTACGGTAAGTTCACGTGAATCGTACTAGCTTACTTCGAGAAACAGCTCTTGGAGCAGGTTACACCATTAGGACCGATCCCCAAGCAATACTGGAAATCACTCACCATCGGAGGAGGGAAGGTAGAAATCACTAGTAGAACCTAAGCCTAGGACAGAAGTCCTTGAAGGACTGCTAGACCAAAACCTGCTCTTCGCTTCGATGCAACGTCCAGGCTATAATGCCTGATGAAGGTGTGCACAGTGCTCCAAGTGGCTGCTGCACAGATGGCTGAAGTGGACACATTCTTTAAGGCCGCAAAGGAAGCAGCCACCCCTCTTGTGGAATGACCCTTAACCGCGTCTGGTAAGGGTTTCTTACACTTCTGGTAACAGAACGTGATAAAATGTATGAGCCACCTGGACAGTGACTGTTTGCAAACTGGAGCTCCCATCATCCTGTGGGCGAAGGAGACAAAAAGTTGGTCAGATTTTCGGTGGTGTTTGATTCTGGTCAGGTAGTATCGAAGACACCTATGCACATCTGAAGTGTGCAACAGGGCCTCTCCTCAATTAGAATATTTAGAGGAGTACACTAGTAGATCGATATCCTGATAAAGAGTGAGAGCCGAGACCACCTTAGGCAGAAACTTCAGATTAGTCCATAGGGATACCCTGTCCTGGTGGGAAACCAAATAAGGTTCTTTGCACATGAGTGCGTGAAGTTCAGAAATTCTTCTGGACGAAGTAACGGCAATTAAAAACAACGTCTTCCATGTAAGGAGGCGTAGCTCGCAATCCGCGGCTGGTTCAAAAGGTGGCAGCGTAAGCTGCTCCAGGACAAAGGGTAAATCCCATGGCGGAATAGGATCTTTAATCGGAGGTCTAAGGTGGAGGACACCTCTCAGGCAGGCTTGTGCCGTGTCCAACTGAGCTGTGGGATGTGGGCCTATAGGAGTGTGATAGGCTGAGATGGCACAAAGGTGTACTTTTATCGAGGAGTAGGCCAAGCCTGTCTGAAAAACACACAGAAGGTAGCCCAAGACCGACCTTTCTGGACAATCCATTGGCGAAAACCCCCGCGCCTGAGCCCAGAGGCAAAATCTGCACCATTTCATTGCGTAAGTAGCATAAGTTGCCAGTTTTCTAGCAGCCGCTTGAGCGTCTGCTACCTCTTGCGAGACCCCGTATCGCATAATGGCTATGTCTCTAGGAGCCAGGCGTTCAGGTTCAGCAACGAAGGTCTGGATGGACCAAGGAGCCCGCCTCCTGAGACAGAAAGTGAGAGCTGACTGGCAGAGGCACTGGACGTTCCCGGGACAGCTGATGTAGTAGAGGGAACCAGATCTGCCTGGCCCAAAATGGCGCAATAAGTATCAGCGTTGCTTGCTCTCTGCAAAGTTTCAAAAGGACCCTCCGGATCAACGGAAAGGGGGGGGGGGGAGAGGAATCTGCCCGTCCAGGAGAGGGACGACGCGTCTCGCCAGAAAACAACAGGCCCTGGATCTAGCGAGCAACAATTGGGCAGTTTTGCGTTGTATGGGGATGCGAAAAGGTCCAACTCTGGTGTATCCCATCTGCGAAACAGATCCTCTACTACCTCCTGGAGTAGTTCCCACTCATGGACTCCGGCCTGAGAGCGACTCAGGCTGTCTGCAATGACGCTGTCCACCCCTGGGACATGAACAATAATGAGGTTTGCGCTGTGTTGTAGAACCCAATCCCTCACCCTCATGGCCTCCCTGCAAAGCGGGTAGGAATGGGTGCCTCCTTGTTTGTTGAAGTACTACATCACCGCAGAATTGTCTAACAGAAGAGTACCTGGTGGGATCTCAGACTGGAAAGCCTGCAGGCGAAATAACTGCTCTAATTTCCAGGATATTTATGTGGAGATGAGTCTCTTGGGCTGTCCACAGGCCCAGAGACCTGACACTGATGAGTGTGCTCCCACCCAAGCCCTGAGGCATCTGTGGAGCGTCACAATCTGAGACAACGCAATGAAGGTGACCCCCACCAATAGGTTCTTTGAATCTAGCCACCATTGCCAATCCGGATTACGACCTTCGTGATCCAAATTGGGAACTGCAGATGGTCTTGCCTCTGATCCCATTGGAGCCGTAACATCCACTGGGTCACCGCATGTGGAGGCGGCTACCGGGACTGTTGCATTGGCTTGTCTGGCTGGGATGGTCCTATTGCCAAGGTCCCTGATGAGGGATCTGATGTGTTCCTCTCGGTCCAGGGGTAGAAAAGCTTTCCCTGGACGCGCCTAGAACTGCGCCTATGAACTGCAGAATCTGTGACGGAACCAGGCGTGAATTTTCTTGATTGATAATGATGCCCAATGTCTCGAACAGAGAGTACAATGAATGGCGGACATCAGGGCCACCCGAGGCGCCATGAGAAGCCAATCGTCCAGGTAGGGAACATGTAGTGGCCTTGTCTCCTCAGAGTCGCGGTTCGACTGCCATGCACTGCCGTGAATCCCGAGGTGCCGATGACAGTCTGAAAGGGAGGGCTCAGAATTGATAATGGTGACCCTGAAACTCTAAGCGCAAAAACTTCCTGTGCGCTTGAGTGATGGGTGTATGCAGGTAAGCATCCCGCATGTCCAAGGACGCTAGAAAGGCGCCCCGCTTGAGCATGGGTATCAGACTTGGAAGGGTCACCATGCGGAAGCATCTGTATAGGACCGAAGCATTGAGGTCGCTGCGATCCAGTATCTGACAGAGGTTCCCTGTCTTCTTGGGAACCAAAAAGAAGTGATAATAACCTGCACCTTTTTGGTTCCAGCGGTACGTGTGCTATGGCTTCTTTTCGAGCGCAAGCACCTCCTGCTGACCCGAATAATGGGAAACCAGGGAGGTCTTGGCGGTGGGTGGTCAAGAAATTTGATGAAATGACCTTTCTTGACCAATTGGAGAACCCAGCGGTCAATTGTAATTGACTGCCACCCTGCAAAGTGGTGAGTGATGCAACCCCGACCTTTTGTGCCCGTTGATCCAAATGAGGGCAGGGGCGGAAGGAGTCATGCTGTGACAGCACTGGATCCTGCAGGCTGGGCAGGTTTGGTGGAGCGTTGGCCTCTGCCTGGGGAAGACTTAGCCTGGGCTTTATGCTGGGACGTGCCCCATTGTTGCTGGCTGGAACGTTGACTGCTGCCGTTGTTGCTGGCTGCAAAAACGGTTCTGGTTCCTACAAAACGAACCAGGCCTTGATCTGTACATGGCTTATGCGGATCTAACTGCCTTCCCGGCGTCCTGGAGCTTGGTGATAACCTTCTCCTAGTGTTCACCAAATAGGACTTCACCACTGTATGGGACGTTAAGAATGTTCTTCTGTACGTCTGGGGTAAAGCCAGAGACATGGAGCCAGGAGTGTCTCCGGAGACTGACGCCCGATGCTACAGCTCTGGCAGACGAGTCCGCAGAATATGCGGCTCGTAGCACTTGGGTTCCCACATCAGACCCTGTGCAGAGGTGGTTTAGGAGCTCCGCTTTCTGATCGCCATCTGGTAATCTGTTGACAAGGTCCTGGCCCTGTTCCCACAGGGCATTCTGAAACTGAATCATGTGAGATAGGTAGTTCAGGGACCTGATGGAGCATGTAGCAGCCGCATACATGCGCCTCCCCAGGGCATCCAACTGTTCGGATTCCTGGTCGGGTGGCTGTGTGCTCATATGCTGCAGTTGTTGGGACTGATCATGAGAGGCCGTAATGACCAGGGAGTCAGCCAGAGGTTGTTGTGCCAAGTACTGGTCCTCTTTCGGGGCCTTGTACAGGCGGTCAGCTTTCTTCGGCACAGCATGGGTGGAGTGCAGACGCTTCCACGCAGCCTTGGTGACGTCCGCGACAGTGTCCACCAAGGGTGGTACTACCACAGGCTTGGGATCTTTCCGTCGAAGATAACGGGCAAGGCACTATCTCCCAGGGTCGAGATCTTCAGAATCCCATCCCATGTTCTCCTGGATGTGCCTCATAATCTCAGAAGAAGGGATCATCCGGAGGTTACCTGGGTAGGTCTTGTGGGTCAGGCGATGGGATGCTGAATGGAGAAGGAGATCTGGAGAATTTAGATGTATCCGATCTAGAGTCCTCCCCGACGGAGTGTACCGACGACATCTGGGTCGCTTGGGGTTGGGAGACCCTGAGGGAGATCTTGAGGGAAGCCTTCTCCGATCCTTAGATCTACCCCTAGGAGGTGGAGTCTGCTCCTTAGGGGTTGGTGGTCGTCCTACTGGCCCTTGTGGTGGAGGGTGGGCGTAGGAGGTGAAGAAGTAGGAGTAGGAGGTTTTACAGGGATCACATCTTTCCGTGTGTGTCCCACCAGAAAGTGAAGAGATCCTTGACCTCTTGAATGTTCATGCCCGACGACGGGCCTGGTGCCAGTGGTTTGTCACCGGGTCAGGCGTCGGGTCTGCAGGTGTCTCCAGGGTGGGCAAAGGTTCCCTTGAAGCCCCGCGTCCTCTCTGCCTGCTCTTCAAGCAATGTCGTGTCCTCCTCCGTAGAGTCCCTGGACGGTGTCCACGGTGACTGAGGCAGTCTTCAGCTCCAGTGAGTGTGAGGCCGATGTCTGTAGTTTGGACAACGTCTTGGTCTAGCGAACACCTGGCCGACATCTGGCATTTGACAGATGTCCTGGCTCCGATACACCTGGCCGACCGGATGCTTGAGACATCGGGTGTGTCGTCCTTTAGGGACGTCAGGTCTTTGTCTGCCTGGGTGGGGATCCGACCCCTGGGAGACCGATCTGGAGTCGGGGTCCCGATGTCGATAGAAGAGGAAGACTTGTGACGGTCAGAAGACTTAGATGAGGCCCGAGGGAGTGGAGGAAGTCAAGGCCTGAAGTCTTTATGGGTTGAAGCTGTCAAGAACCACTTGTAGCCTTAACCGGAAGGGGATGAGAGCGAGCCCTGGAGGGAGAGATCAGATAGTGTGGAGCCAGAGCTACGTGAGTCCGGCCCAGTTAGGGGATCTGGACCTTGCCTTCTTCGGTGCTTGTGAGCTTTCAGGAGATTCACTTCTGGAGAAAGGTTCTTTATCCATTCTAAGTTATTCTTCCAAGCGGTACCCCTGACGTGCCTTCTGACGGATCCTGGTGTGGCTGTTGAACCCCTGACAGAAGGAGCAGGCCTTGGTGTAGTGGTCTGAGCCTAAACACAGTAGGTATGATGAATGAGGATCCTTGAAGGATTTGTTTCACGCAGGCACACTTGGAAGGGTGTCCCTCAGAAGGAGTAGTTGAGAGCTGACATTTTAGTAAAACTACTGTGAGAAGTTCTTAGTCGTCACACGCTAGAGTAAGACCGAGAGGCCAATGCTGGCGAGTCGACGATGGTAAAAGAATTGGGGATTCTGCAGGACTGCCTCCTTATGTTCTATGCCCGACGTTGGGTGGGTGGGGGGTGGAACTGGGATCCCCGCTGAATACTGCTAACTAGAAAATTTCCGTGGCGTCTTGGTACCTGCCGGCTTCAGTCCTAATGGTGTAACCTGCTGCAAGACCTGTTTCTCGAAGTAAGATATACACAAATAAATCAATCTGTAAATAGATGGAACCCCATAGGGTTGTCTACCTTTCATGTCTCAACTAGCTCAGATTATTGAGCCCCCCTTCCCCATTCGACAACACAAATCACCTTATTTTCCTCCCATACTTCATCACAAGGATAGAAACAAAACTGGAATAAACAGGACAAGCAATTCTTCAGAAAATAGCCTTTATTTTCATTGTGCAGTACACTGGACCGATCTGACCAGTTCTGACATGTTATTGTCTGACTCTGATTTTGTTTCTCCTTAATATCTTGTCACTCACACTGCCATATCATAACTTTTTCAGCAATGTGGCTTCATACAGAAACACACTTCACTCCCAAAAAGCCCCGTCTGAACTCCAGGGTGCCAAATGCACATATATCAAAGTACAAAAGAATGAAGCCACTCCACCCTGAGGTGCAGGCACCACCTACCGCTCAAGGAAGTGCAGGTTCATGCCTTGACCTGTGATCTCAGTCAATAGTGACAGGATCTGGGTAAGCTGTCCAAGAGATGCTCACTCTGGAAAGAGCCAACAGTACTCATCATGGCAAAATCTGCACACTGGTGCCCAGGGAGATGGGGCAAAAACAATCCCAGTTCCACCCCCAATCCTGCGTGGCTTACAGGGGTCGACTGGTGGGATGGCTAGTAATCACCAACACCAGGCCCTTGCCATAACATCGCAAGCATGCTGGCACAAGGGTGCCTGTTAGTGGCAACAGCACCGCCTTGACTGAGGGGCACATCCTCTTGCACCACCCAGTCCAATCCCACTCAACAATATCCACTAAAATAGTCGAGTGGAAGGAATGGTCAATTCTAACATTGTGGCAGCAGTGCAACCATTAGGGAAGTCAAACCTAGCAGGGGTGTCCAGCAGTATGAACCTCCTCTAGGATGGAGAGTCTTAGAAGCCCTGATGAGATTCCAAGTGGCATGCAAGATCAGCAAAGGCCATTTTTTTTTTCTTAATATCAGTTCCATTTACAAAGCCTAACTGTTGATAAGGCTGTTAATGATGTACCCTACATGAAGGGACAGAGTAAAGTGTGCGTGTGTGTATGTATATACAGATCTGTCACAGCAATATGACATACCAGTATTGCTATTAAAAATATAAATTAAAAAAATAAAATTATTTTGATTACTTATCAGTTATCGTGATGTACTCTAGTGTTTGCACAACCAACCTACGCTTGAGTGGACTGCAAACTGAACGCCCTTGTAATCTATAAGTCAGGAAGACATGCTCGTTTCAACACAGAACAGACAGCACACAGTGGTGAAACAGCAACTTGTGATGAGTCCACCACTCTAACAGGCAACTAGGCCAACTAGAATTTCTACCATGTCCCAGCTTGACTGTTCTGTGTACCATATTCAGATATCAAACACTGATTTACCCCCACAACTTTTATCTCTTCACATTCTGGGGAAAGTTTCTTTCCAGTAAAGCATGTCTGACTAGGACCTATGAGACCTCAGTGGAGTGATCTACATTTTGTGCTGTTGCTCTTGAAATGTTCAACCTTTAATGGGAGTTCACTGGTAAGAAAAGAATATCAAGCTTGACTATAACAGTTCTGGATAACAGAAGGACTGAACTCCTATGTGTATGACTTGCCATGCAAACCAGGGCACCTAATTTGAATGTTATGTAGAGAGAGTAACTACAAGCATTGCTTTATTTGTGTGTTAAAGGCAATAGTCAGTCTTAGATGATCAGCAAAGGGGAGAACAGTGCTGGGAGCAGAGTTGTCAACTCTGTTCCTTGTCCTGAACTAGTAACACGGTGTGCTGCCCACCACTGGACACAGACAGGACTGTCCGGTTCTCGAGTTGCTTGCCGGTCATTTTCACAGGGCTCCACACATCCTCTTCCTCACCTGTCCCTAGCTGGTAGTTTGTCCCCATTCCCCAGGAAAATACACCCTGAAATCAGAGAAAGGTAAAAACAACAAGTATTACTGGTGATACAAGGTACTCTCAGCCAATGGCACTCCATTTGCATTATACTGGTCACATGGGGAGGTGTTAACCAACTGCAAACCATTTACTCCCCCATCATTCTGGGCATCTTAACCTATACATAGAAACATAGAATTTGACGACAGATAAGGACCGCTTGGCCCACCCAGTCTGCCCATTTCCTCATTTATCCGGGTTAAGCTGCAGATCCTAGTTAACCAGCAGCCTACTTCTTCCTACCCCACCCCCCAGAACTGCCTTATGACTATCCCATGCATGCTTGAATTCCACCACTGATTTTGACTCCACAACCTCCTCCGGAAGGCCATTCCATGCATCCACAACCCTCTCTGTGAAAAAATACTTCCTTAAATTACCTCTGAGCCGCCCTCCTCTATCTTCAAATTGTGCCCTCTTGTTCTTGCACACCTCTTTTTTTGAAAGATGCTACCCTCTTGGACTTTGTTGATTCCCTTGAGGTACTTGAAAGTTTCTATCATGTCCCCCTCTCCCTCCTTTCCTCGAGGCTATACATATTAAGCTCCTTAAGTCTCTCTTCATATGTCCTCCGGTGCAGACCCTGCACCATTTTAGTTGCCCTCCTCTGGACAGCTTCCATCCTGTCTATGTCTTTGCGGAGACTGGGTCTCCAGAACTGCACACAGTACTCCAGATGGGGTCTCACCAGCTGTCTGTACAGAGGGATAATAACTTCCTGTTTTCTACTGGTGATGCCTCTCCCTATGCATCCCAGTATCCCCCCAGCCCTCCTTGCTGCCTTCTCACATTGCTTGCCCACCTTTAGGTCATCTGATATGACTACCCCCAGGTCCCTTTCCATTTTTGTTGTTGTTAGTATCTCACCCCCCATTGTGTACTCTTCCCCTGGGTTTTTGTTTCCCAGGTGCATTACCTTGCACTTCTTAGCATTGAATCTAAGCTGCCATACATTTGACCATTCCTCTAACCTTGCCAAGTCCCTTCTCATCCTTTCCACCCCACCCTGTGCATCAACTCTGTTGCAGATCTTAGTGTCATCTGCAAAGAGACATACTTTTCCTTCCAGTCCTTCTGCAATGTCGCTTATAAAGACATTGAAGAGGACTGGTCCTAATACTGAACCCTGCGGTACCCCGCTAGTAACCCTCCTTTCTTCTGAGTGGACTCCATTTACTATTACTCTCTGTGTCCTATTCTCCAGCCAATTCTTTACCCAGGCTGTCATCTTGGGACCCACTCCCAGGCTGGCTAACTTATATATTAATCTTTTGTGTGGGACTGTGTCAAATGCCTTGCTAAAGTCTAGGTAGGCCATGTCCACAGCCCCTCCCTGATCTACTACTTTGGTCACCCAGTCAAAGAAATCTATCAGATTAGTCTGGCATGACCTTCCCGCTGTGAATCCATGCTGCCTAGGGTCCTGTGCCCTTCTGGCCTCTAGATACGCGACAATTCTTTCCTTTAGAAGTGATTCCATCATTTTCCCTATCACTGAGATTAAACTAACACGTCTATAGTTTCCTGCTTCTGCCTTGCTCCCACTTTTGTGAAGGGGAATCACATCTACCCTCCTCCAGTCCTCGGGTACCACCCCATCCTCCCATGATTTGTTAAAGAGGGTAGTCAGTGGTGTCACTAGTTCTACCCTTAGTTCTTTTAGAATTCTGGGATGAATCCCATCAGGCCCCATTGCTTTGTCCACCTTCAGTTTTAAGAGTTCTTTCAGAACCCTTTCTTCTGTAAATGGGCTGGTATCAACTTCTGTATCCAGAGTGTTACTACTGTTTGTTTTATGTACCTCCCCCTCTTCCTTTGTAAATACTGAGCAAAAATATTTGTTCAGTATCTCTGTCTTTCACATTCTCCTCTGCCCACCCTCCTCCCTCCCTTTATTAAGCCTCACTATCCCTCCCTTGGTCTTCCTTTGCTCCCTGATGTACCTATAAAGGTTTTATTCCCCTTCTTAACTGAGTTGGCCATCTTTTCCTCAGTTTGGGCCTTTGCTGTTCTGACTGCCTTCCAGCCTCCTTTTGCTTTAACTGATACAGTTCTCTGTCCTGCTCCTGCTGGTTCCTTGTACTTCCTGAATGCTTTCTTTTCTCTTGAACCTTCACTGCCACTTCCTTTGAGAACCACAGTGGTTTCTTACATCGTCTTGTTTTGTTTATTTGCTTCACACAAGGCTCGTTACCTCTGTGATGGCAGTTTTATTATTCCATTGTTCTTCCACCCCTCCTTCCGCCCATTTGCTAGTGCATTCCTTGAGCACTCACCCATTTGTAAAGTCAGCCCTCCTAAAGTCCAGTACTTTTGTCTTTGTATGGCTTGACTCTATTGCTGTGTTTTGTGAACCATACTGTTCGATGTTAAGCTAGTTCCCAGATGGCTACCCACTTCTACATCTGTGATCCTCTCTCCATCTCCATTTGAGTGTATCAAGTCTAATATTGCTCCTCTCGGGTGGGCTCCAGTACTAGTTGTCTAAGGCATGCCCCCTGTAGGGCATCTAGAATAACTGCACTCTTCGAAGTGGCAGCTGCAACTGCGCTCCAGTTAACATCTGGCATATTCAGATCACCCATCAGCAATATCTCCCCTTTTTCTGCCATTCTAAGTATACTTTCTATCATTTCCTTGTCCACTTCCTCCCCCTGAGAAGGGGGTCTGTATACAACCCCTGTGCGGATTGTGGTGCCATTGCCTGTCTCCAAATTTACCCACAGTGCTTCTTCTCCTCCCTGTTTACCCTTTTGTTCTGTTGCTTTTATTCCTTCCCTTATGTAAGAACTACTCCTCCCCTCTTTTACCCTCCCTGTCCCTCCTGTAGATAGTGTATCCTGGTATGTTTACGTCCCAGTCATGGTTTTTGTGTACCATGTTTCTGTGACTGCCACGATATCCAGATGTTCCTCCTCCATCAAGGCCGCTAATTCAGGAAGCCTGTTACCTAGACTACGGGCATTGGTACTCATTGCTCTCCATTTTTGATGGCCTTACCTTGCAGCATCCCCACTGACCGTTCTACCTCTGTCTTTTCTCATTTAGTACCCTGTTTTGTAGGGAGGGCTGGGATTTTTCTGCTGCTTGTCAGTGCCTCCCCATTGACTAGCTTAAAAGCTTGCCAATGAAGCATTTAAACCGATTGCTCAAAGACTTGCTCCCTTCCTGGACAGATGCAGACCATCCTGCCAGTATAGGCTGGTGTCCCTCCAGGTGGAACCCCAGTCCCCAATGAAGCCAACACCCTGTGCTCCGCACCATTTTTTCAACCATTCATTAAACTGCATGGTGCCAATTACCCTCGCCTCTCCCATGCCTTTGACAGGCAGCACCTCTGAGAAGGATACTGTGTTTGCTACTTGTCTTAGGCCCCTCCCCAACTCTGCAATGTCTTCCTGCACTGCTCTAACCTCATGATGAGCCAAGTCATTTGTCCCTAGGTGGACAATTCGTCCAACTCAGAATCCCTTGCAGCTGTTGTTGTGATCCTGAGGATCGCTTCCTGTCCATCCAGCCATGGCATCAGGCAGGCCTTACTTCAGATTTTCCAGCTCCTCCCAGTTCTATCCCTAATAATTGGAGTCCCCCACCAGGAGCTGCTTCCTTTCCTTGTGGTGTCCTCTGCCTCCTTCCTGTGGGCCTCCCTTGTGACAGTTGTCCTCAGCCTCCTTAGTCTCCTCTGCGGGGTGTATCCATAGGGGAGCTATGCTCCCCAGAATAGCGTATGGATTGTGGTGTGTAACATCTGACTGGGTGTGCCTCTGTTTCACCATCCTCATCCTCCCTGAGCCCACTGTGGTCCAACTGCTGTGCTTTCTTTGCAACCTCTGAGGTAGTGGTGGTGCTTCTGGTGCTCCCTGGATGGGGGAGGTTCCCTTCCTACTGTCCATTGTGGCCTGGGGGAAGGTCCCCGTACTACTGTCCAGTGTGGCCTGAAGGCGGCAACTTCCTCCCTCAGGGCAGACAGTTGTCTGCAAATAGGGCAGCATCTCAGCCTCCAGAAAGACTCCCGGAAGACTGCTGCCCCACAGCCATTACATTGCACTACTCCCCACATTTTTTTTTTTTTGTGTGTGTGTGTGATTGGTTTGTAATGTAGAAATATATATTTATATTATACAATGTTTATGCTTATATTGTCAGTGCAGTGTGCTAGAGAGGATATGACAGTGACATGCACCTTGCACTCTTGAGGAAATGATGTCAGAACCCCAGGTATAAAGGAACTATTTCCAGGGGTGGGTGGGGTGAGGGGTGGGAAGGGGTTGGGCCTAAACTGTGCCCTCGCAAAACAATCAGCTAGAAGCTCTGACCCACTGCTGCAATGAGTGCCTTCCTGTCAGGAAGATGCCCTACACAACAATTTGATAGAAATACCCTGCTAATCAATCAGAGAAAATCCACACATCCAAGTCAGACACAGCTAAACCTTCCCAGCCCCAAAACAGGCCTGGTGGTTTGTGCTCTGAGAGCTGTCCGCCCCAAAATAAGTCAGCTGTGCTTTAAACTCTTCCTGCACTGAAAATCTTAAGAATTGTAACAAACAAACGTAAACCTTAATCCACCACCCTCTGTTGCTTGAAAGACCGTCTTTTCCTGTTTCACACTGCAGGTTTTTCTGTGACCACTCCTTAACCCCAGTAACTCTGTTTAAAAAGAGTTTAACTATCACAAACTCCTACGCACCAGTAAATTATTTAAAAATAGTTTCAGTCCCAAAAGCCTAGTAGTCAATCCAGCTACCCCCAAGGGACAACCAGAATGAAGTATTTAAACACTTATGAGGTTACTTCCAAGATAAGCAGAGTTTGCAAGTTTCTTTTTCAACTCCTCAGCCACCTGAAATTTAAAAATAGTTTAACTGTCAGCAAATCCTAGTAGACAATCTAGCTACCTCCAAGGACCTACCCAAATGCAGTATTTAAATCCTTCTGAAGTTACTAACAAGATAAACAGAGTTTACAAGCCCCTATAATTTCCAAAATTTCACTTCATCAAGAATTAGCCAGGGCAAAATCCACATTAACATGGTTTTGCAGTTAAGAACATTGAGAAGACAAGCAGTCCCATGTCTTAATCGCAGTGAGTTTATCGACACTGCATCCTTAAGATGTGTTGTCACTTTGCAAGCGCTTCCGCTTGGCACCTATCAACTCGTTAGTGAGATGGACCAAGAAACAATCCAGGACTTTTATAATTAAGGAGTCCTGGACACTGGTTGGGCAAAAGCTACCATGCCTCTTGGTTATCAAATGAGTGATACACAGAGTGATTCTACACTAGGTTGTCAGTCTCAATTTTGTTTTTTTTAACTACTTATCTGCTTTCTCTTGCCGCGGATGAACATTTGGCTTCTAAGAACACATGCTGTAGCTTTTTTTTGTTAATGGGTTGAACTAGAACCTAATCTAAGAATAGGTGCGCATCAACCCATGAGAAAAATTTATTCACCATTGTAATGTTTCTTCTTAAGGGATCACTCACGATGTTTACACTTTATACAGTCATCTCAGCTGAGAGTTACGCCCCAGAGACAGAACCTATGCAAATTTTAGACACTGAAATGGGTCTCTAATGGGGGGGGCTTCAAGAGAATACCATGCAGAAGGGTGTGAGTAAAGAACCAATTGGGCAATGGATTTGCCCTCAACCAGTGCAAGGAACACAGAGATGGCAGGGAAAATGCACCTTAAAATGCGGAGTAACCCCAACCAGAGTCCGGCAGGGATAGACACTCCCAAAAAAAATCACTGGAGAAGTGAAGGGGACCAAGTGCAGAGCAGTAGCTCAAATGGAGATCCACTTTCTTTTCATGGCATAGATGCTCTAGTGGAAAGTTCCCTAGGAGCCACTGAAGTATCAGCCACTTGGGGGGGGACTTCCAAATCAGGTGACAGCTAGATTTACAGGAGCCACATGCATGTGGATGCAGTGACCTAATGTCCAGGGTGCCTTGCTCCTGGGAAAGCAATCCAGGGCACAGGGTGACCAAAAGCCCCGTTGCCAGAAGTTATAGAAGTGGAAACCATAACTGGTGTGGCCAGTAGGGAGCTATGAAGATCATCTCTGCTCTTACCTGCAACTTGAGAACACTCTGCGAAAGTGGAAAGGAAGGAAAGGTATACAGAAACCTCCTTATCTAGGAGAGAGACAAAACATATCCCCAGAAAACACCAGGTCCTGTCTCTAGCGAGCAAAAAGTGGGCAGTTTTGTGTTGAGTAGGGGCACAAGAGGGCCCCAACTCTGGAATACCCCATCTGTCAAAGGGATCTTCAGCCACAGAGGTCAGAAGCTCCCCTTTGTGTCTTGTATTTTGATCTGCAGAGACAGTCAGCCAAAAAGTTTAAGGGGGCCTGGAATGTGGACTGCCCTTAATTCCTTGTTGTGTCCAATGGCCCAGTACTACACTCATGTCCTTTCTGCAAATATGGGAAGATAAGAGTCCCCCCCCATGCCTGTTGAAGTGGTAGACTACGGACATGTTGCCTGTCTAAATTAGCAGAGGGTCTGGACACAGGGGCATCTGGAAGGCCTGCACGAGACATAAAGGACTACACGCATCTCTAAGGCGTTGATGTGGAGATGCTGCTCATGCAGAGACCAAGTCCCTGGAGTCTGATGGTTCACAAATGGGTGCCCCAGCCCAAGTTCCATGCATTCTCCTTAAGAATCTGAGCGGAAATCTGCCGGAAAGGAACCCTGATGGAATGGTTGAGGGGTCCTGCCACCATGTCAGGATTACCGCAAAGGTTGGAAACCTTACTGACTGGACCAAACAGGCTGTGTACTGGTCCCATTGGCCAAATCTCATGTGCAGGCAGGCTCTGGGAACCGTAGTTATGGCCATTGCCATCAGCCTCAGGTAAGCCCTGGCTGGTACCTGACAAGAGGAAGAGACCAGCTGAGCCCGCGCTTGTTAGCGTTCCGCTCGGTCAGGAGGCAGGAAGGCTTCGCTATGAGCAGAGTCTAGTATCGCCCCAATGAACTGCAGATGTTGGCACGGCCAAAGGGAGGACTTGGGCAGGATTCTGGAAGCAAAGTCCTATGCAGCGAGAATATCCGGGGCTGGGAAGGGAGAAGCCAGAGAGGGCGAGGGGGGCAGCAAGGTCAGCTCACAGGGTGGGGGCTGACCATACGAGCAGACACGAAAGACTGTTAGGCCTATTCTGTTGGCATTTTAGTATGTTAGTAATCTCCAAGATCCAAAACAGATGCAAGATGCAAGGTAACCCCTGGGCGGTGGCCACTCTTGACTGCTGAAAGCAGGCACAGGAATCTCAATGTCAAGGCAGATGCGGAGCTGCTGTTTGGCAACAGCCGACCCTGGTCACGGACCTGCTTCATCGTGGTCTGCATGTCCGCTGGGAGATGAGGAGGACTTCATCTAGTGACTCCAAAGGGCATGAGAGAAGTGTGCCATGATCACAGTCGAGCTGGCCTGACGAAGGCCGAAGGATGAGGCCGCATAAACATTCTGGACAGAATGGTCCATATTCTGGGACTCCTTGTACGGAGGGCGGTCGGTGTCAGCTGAGCTACTCGTGCATCTAAAACACAGCAGCAGTCACAAGGCTCTTGGCTGAGAGATGCTCTGTGAAACCCGCCAGGGACCCAACGGGTACCATATACTTGCGGGCCATGCGAGCAGATGGAGCTGGGTAGGAGGCAGGGCGTTGACATAGCTCAAGGGCCGGGCCAACAATGGCTTTGGCCACTGGAAAGGCCACCATCAGGGTATCTCCCCTCTTGAGGATATCTGTGAGGGGGTATTCCGCCTTCTTTTGGATAGGCTCCCAAGGGCATTCCGGTTGATTCAGAAATGAGGCGGAGGATGCCCTGAAAAGAGGAAGGACCTTCCTCCAAGACTGCCACTGATGACTAGTCATCCACCGGATGTGAGTGCAGACCAGTGGCATCCAAATCCAAGAGTCAGGATAGTTCTCCCCGCCATGTCTCCCCGATACGCCAAGGGCGTATTGGGGACTACAGTAATGGACACATCGATGGGGAGGCCGGTGTCTGTCCCATCCTCTTTTGAGGAGCCCTCCCTGAGGCTGCATAGGCGGTGGTTCCACCACAATCGGTGGGGAGACCAAACAGGCAGAACTGGAATGCATGCCAGCCTACAAGTGGAGAACCGGAATTGCTCGAGGGGTTTCGCGCTGCCTAAGAGGCTGGGGCCAAGTAATGGCCAATGCTGCCGGTGAAGCCGGCTTCTGACCGGTCAGAATCGGCTGTTGCCACATGAGATCCTCATAATGTCAACTGAGCTTCCGTCGAAGTCTCTCCTCGTCCAAGGAGGATGATAATCGGTGGCAATGCCTCTTCCTAGAGAGCTTGTGACCTTTCTTTGGTTTTTTGACCGAAGGGGTCCTGGTCCTCGAGTGAGACTGACTGGGTCGGCTTGTTCGATTGGGAGAAGCCGGAGTCTGGGAGAATCGAGGCTCCGGCACCTTTCCTTCGATTGGGACACCCGAGGGCTGCGTCTCCTCGGAGAAGGAAACGATAGGTGTCCTTTCCAAGGAGTCGTCGACCGGAGTCTGTGACAACGGCTCGATCAGGTCAAGAGAAATCTTGGCCGATTCAACAGTTTCCTCGGCCTCAGTGCCTTGGCCTGATGGAAGGTCCAAGAAGCCAGTGGCCGAGGAAGCGATCTTGACCGAGGTAGAGACCGCAAGGTCCTGAGAATCGGACCACTCAGGAACGTCTTTCTTCAGGATGAAGAAAATGTAGGGTCAGTGTCCCCTTTCCTAGGGCAGGCGGAGTGCGAACCAGAGGGTGCCTCCCCCCTGGTGGGAGAGACTGGCACAGCTCCCAAAAGGACCTAGTGAAGGTGGAACCCAGGTTAGCGGCATGAAAAACTTGGCTGGCGAGAAGCTTGAGCAGCTTCCTCTTTGAAAGCTGCCATCTGGATGAGCTACTCTGCGGATCCCACGGCAACCGCCCACCTGGCCTCCTTCGATTTCACCGGTGGATTGCGACGCTCCGGTCTCCCCAGTTTTAGGTGCACCTTGCAGTCATCCAGGACGTTGGGATGGAAGGCCAGACAGATGATGCAAGAGGTGGTGTCATGTACTACACCCAAGCAATACACACACGAGAGGTGGGGATCGTTGCGTGACATTTTCTGTCCACAGGGACACCGGAAAAATACGGGGGGACGACTTGTCCTCCATGTCCGATGCACTTGGATTGGTATCATGAACTCTGATGACTTTTAAAGAAAGCGACTGAGGTGAAAACAGTAGTTGAGAATCCAGGGCCTACGAACTGCAGAAGCAGCACGAGGGAACCTGAATCTTTCAGCAGAAAGGAAGATCTGGCGTCATGCGGCAGAGCAGAGGTATGTACCACCCAGGTGGGTGGGAGGAACCAGCTTGAAGACTTTCCGGTGAATTTAAAGGGGAAGGGACATGCCAGAGAGTGTGGATGAACATATCCATGCTCCTAGAAGTACAGTTACGTAAGAAAGTACAGTTACGTAAGAACTTACCGTAACAGTAGATCTTCGAGAACAGCTCTTGCAACAGGTTACACCATTAGGACTGAAGCTGGCAGGCGTCAGAACACCACGGAAAAATTCTAGCTAGCTATCTTCAGCGGGGACCGGCCCCGACGTCGGTCCCGCCTCCGACGTCAGGCGTAGTACATAAGGGGGCGGTCCCGCCAGATTCCCCAGTTCTCCCGCCGGAGACTTCCGGCCGCAGGCTGACATCGAAATGGGAGACTGAGGATCCACTGTCAGAAGACAGGGGAAAAATCCCTGTTAAAAAAAGGCCTTAGCCATTCCTCCTCCAAGGGGGAAGGTCGGCGGGAAGGTACCTGCTGCAAGAGCTGTTCTCGAAGATCTACTGTTACGGTAAGTTCTTACGTAACTGTACTATCTTACTTCGAGACACAGCTCTTGCAGCAGGTTACACCACTAGGACTGATTCCCAAGCAGTAGCGCTTGCAAACACTCTGGGAGGAGAAAACTAGAAAGTACATTCCAGGTCCTGAATCTAGGACAGGAGACCCTGTAGCACAGCCAGGCCGAAGCAGGTTCTTCGCCGTGAAGCGATGTCCGGGCTATAATGCCTGATAAAGGTATGTACAGAGCACCAAGTGGCTGCAGCACAAATGGCAGAAGTGGAGACGTTTCGAAGTGCTGCAAAGGAGGTGGCCACTCCCCTAGTGGAATGGCCCCGGACTGATCCCGGGAGGGGCTTTTGTTTGATATCATAACAGTATGAGATGCACTGGACAAGCCTGCGAGACAGGGACTGTTTGGCCCATCATCCTTTCAGTAAAGGAAACGAAAAGTTGCTCCGATTTACGTAGCTGCTTAGTTCTGCTCAGGTAGTACCTTAAGCTGCGGTGAACATCCACGGTGTGAAGCAGCGCCTCTCCTCTATTAGAATAATTGGGGAAGTAGACTGGCAGGTCAATATCCTGATTGAGAGTGAGTGTGGAACCACTTTAGGCAAGAATTTAGGATTCGTCCTCAGGGATACTCTGTCCCGGTGGAAAATTAAATAAGGCTCTTTGCACATGAGAGCATGAAGCTCAGAAACTCTTCTCGCTGGCGTAACAGCAACCAAAAACAACGTTTCGCTGACAGAAAACGCAGCTCACAATCTGCAGCAGGTTCAAAGGGGAGCGTGAGTTGCTCCAGGACAAAGAGCAAGTCCCATGGAGGCACTGGGTCCTTAATGGGCGGCCTAAGATGCAACACCCCTCTCAAGAATTCTTGACAGGCATCTAATTGTACCACTGTGCGCTGTCCCACCGGGAGGTGATAAGCTGAAATGGCACAGAGGTGCACCTTAATAGAGGAGTAGGCAAGACCCGAACGGAAAAGGGAGAGCAGGTACTCTAACACCACTTTCACCGGACAACCTAAAGGGGAAAGGCCGCGTGCTTGCGACCATAGACAAAAACGGCGCCATTTCATGGTGTACGTCGCAGGCGTTGCCGGCTTTCTGGCTGCAGAAAGAACTCAGCAACCTCTTGCGAGACCCCGTGTCGCCAAGATGGCTATGTCTCTAGGAGCCATGCATGCAGGTTCAGTGCGTGAAGTCTGGGTGGACCAGTGAACCCTCCTCCTGAGACAAGAGATGGGAGCTGAATGGCAGCAGGGAGGCGGAGGTACCGGGATAGCTGTATTAGCAAAGGAACCAGATCTGTCTGGGCCAGAAAGGGCCACCAGGATCATTGTTGCATGCTCCTCGCAGTTTGAGAAGAACTCTCTGGATCAACGGGAAGGGAGGGAAAGCGTAGAGGAATCTGTCCGCCCAGGAGAGGGACAACGCATCTCGCCAGAAAAAACCAGGCCCTGGATCTAGCGAGCAAAAATTGGGCAGTTTTGCGTTGGATGGGGAAGCGAACAAGTCCAATTCTGGAGTTCCCCATCGAAGAAACAGATCCTCTGCTACCTCCTGAAAAAGTTCCCACTCGTGGACTCTGGCCTGGGAGCGACTCAGGCCGTCTGCAATTGTGTTGTCCACTCTGGGAACATGTACTGTGATCGGGTTCGCGCCGTGTCGGATTACCCAATCCCACACCCTCATGGCCTCCCTGCAAAGGGGGTAAGAGTGTGCGCCTCCTTGTTTGTTGAGGTAATACATCACCGCCGTGTTGTCTGTCTGAAGCAGGAGAGTACTCGGAGGGATCTCTGAAATGCCTGCAGGGCATAAAGGACCACCCTCATCTCTAGGACGTTGATATGGAGGTGGGCCTCCTGAGAGATCCATGTTCCTGGGACTTCACCCCGTCCAGGTGTGCTCCCCACCCTAGACCTGAGGTGTCTGTGGTGAGGATTACCTCCGGGGACGGTACTATAAACAGGACGCCCGTAGAGAGTGTCCCTGGGTCTAGCCACCACTGCCAGTCTCGAATCACGGTATTCGTGATTCTGACCGGATGCTGCATGTGGTCTTGCCCTTGGTCCCATTCCACCTTGAGCATCCACTGAGTTACCCGCATGTGGAGCCTTGCGAAAGGGACAGTAGGAATGGCCGCAGCCATGTTCGAACCAGCAAGGACCGACCACCTGGCTGAGACGGTCTTGTTCGACTAAAGCTTCCTGATGAGGGATCTAATACGCTCCCGCTCTGTCGCTTGGAAGAAATGCTCTTCCTGAACGTGTGTCCAGTACTGCGCCTATGAACTGCAGCTTTCTGACGGTACCAGGAGAGACTTCGTGGTTGATTAGAATACCCAGAGATCGAAACAGGTCCTGGGTACCCTGAATCGCCTGTAATAACGCCTTCCTCTGAGGCGCCATGAGAAGCCAATCGCCCAGGTACGGGAACACATAATGGCCCTGTTCCCCAGAGACGCTGCCACGACTGCCATGCATTTGGTAAACACCCTGGGTGCCGATGACAGCCCAAATGGAAGGCCTCGGAACTGAAGAGGATGGAGAAACTCAAGCGCAGGAACCTCTTGTGCGCCGAGCTATAGGGATGTGCAGGTAAGCGTCCTGCATGTCTAGAGACGCTAAAAAGGCGTCCTGCTTCAGCATGGGAATAAGACCCAGAAGAGTTACCATGCGGAATCTTTTGTAGACGACCGACAAATTGAGGTCGCTGAGGTCCAGAATCGGACGGAGGTCCCCTGTCTTCTTTGGAACCAGGAAGAAGTGGGAATAGTATCCGTGTCCTCTCTGGTTCTCTGGGACATAGTCTATCACTCCCTTTTGCAGAAGCGCGAGTACTTCTTGTCTGATCAATGACTTGTGCTGACCCGAGTATCGGGAGAGCAGAGGAGGCCTCGAGGGTGGCTTTTCCGCGAATTCTATAAAGTGGCCTCTTCCGACCATCTGGAGAACCCACCTGTCGGTGGTTATAGACTGCCATCCTGGCAGGAAATTCGCAATGCGACCCCCGACCATGAAATCCCGTTGATCCTGAGGGCGGGGGCCGGAAAGGAGTCAGGCTGTGGCGGCTGAGGGGCCCGCTGGCTGGGCTGGCTTCGGAGTGCGCTGGCCTCGACCTGCGGGTTGTTTTCCTGGGCTCTGCGAGCCGGAGCCCCTCTGTTGTGGAGCGGGGCGGGACTGTTGTCTCTGCGTCCGTCCACGAAATCGGCTTTGGTTCCTACGAAAGGAACTAAGCTTGGGTCAGTACATGGCCTGAACCGACCTCACCGCCTTCCCGGCCTCTTGGAGTTTGGTAATTATCTTGTCGGAGGGTTTACCAAATAAAACTTCTCCCTTGAATGGGGCATCCATGATGTTTTTCTGGATCTCCGGGGTAAAACCGGAGACACTGAGCCAAGAGTGCCTCCGGAGGCTTACGCCTGAAGCTGCTGCTCGGGCCGAGGAGTCCGCGGAGTCGCACGCAGCTTGGCAGCACCTGGGTTCCCATGTCCGAACCCGCACGGAGGAGCTGCAACATCTCCTTCTGCTCACCTTCTGAAATTTCTCAGCCGCATCCAGACCCTGCTCCCACAGGGCATTTTGGAACTGCACCATGGGTCAAATAATTCAAGGATCTGATGGCGCGAGTGGCGGAAGTCGTGCACCTACCCATGGCGTCCAGCTGCTTGGACTCTGGGTCCGGTGGCAGGGTGCTCAAATGTTGCGGTCTTTGGGACCGGTCATGTGAGGCTGTTATGACCAGAGTCTCGGCCTGAGGCTGCTGAGCCAAGTACTGGTCTTCCCTTGGAGCCTTGTACAGGCGGTCAGCTTTCTTCGGCATTGCAGGGAGTGAATGTGGACGCTTCCACGCTGCCTTGGTAACGTCCACGAAAGTGTCTACCAAGGGTGGCACCACCACAGGATTGGGGTCCTTCTGCTGAAGATACTTCGCAAGGCGTAGCCTTTCCGGGTCTAACTCTTCCGCATCCCATCCCATGTTCTCTTGGATGTGTCTCAATATACCGGAGAACGAAGGGTCATCCGGAGGAGACTTTGGAAGCTCAAGTGGGTCCGGAGACGGGATGGAGAGAGGAGATAGGGATCTGGATGTTGAAAACTCTGATCCCGTGTCCTCCATCGAAGGCGACCGGCGGCGTCTTCTGGGTCTCTTAGGGCTGGGTGACCTAGAAGAGGATCTGGACGGAGGTCTCCTTTTGTCTGGCCTCCTGCTTGGAGGGGTCCTGGGCTCCCGGGGAAGAGGTAACCGGCCTGCAGACCCAGATGGAGAAGGGGGTGCAGGAACCGGAGGAGTAACCGGTGTAGGAGGAGGAGGAGGTGGAAGTGGAGGCGGAGTGGGGACCATGTCCTTTTTGATGGTATCCCACCAGTAAGTGAAAAGCTCCTTCACCTCTGAAAAGGAAAGGCCCGACGACGGACCGGGCACCAGTGGTCGGTCGTCGGGTCCCAGCGTCGGCTCCACAGGGGGCTCGGGTTGCTGAGAGGGTTCCCTTGGAGTCTCAACAGGACCGGGGTCGCCCGTCTGGTCCTCTGGCTGAGTCAACTCCTCCTCAGTGATGGTCTCCTGACCGACGTCTGTCAGAGGCGTCGGGGTCCTCTTCTCGATTGGAGCGGGCGCCGGTCCCCCTACCAGCGTCCAGTGATGAGTTGGTTTGGCCGGGGACGGTCTTCTGAAGGACGACGGCTCTGGGGACCTGTGGCGAGGCCGACGCCGGGCGAACCGCCGGGTCCAACGGCCTCTTAGTGAGGTGAGCCTTGCCTTCCGCTGGGGAGGAGGAGGCAAGGAAGCGGACCCGACGTCTGGTTCAGAATGGCGGGAACCCGACTGGTGGTGATGGTGATGATCCCCCGACTTAGCCAGGGCCTTGGAGGACGAGGAAGGCCTGGGAGTCTTGGCCTGAAGACTTTCTCACCGCAGCGGGGGGGCTGACAGCTGGCCCGGAAGGAGAGCGGTTGGACCTGGAGCCGAGCTGCGCGAGTCAGAGGCCCTAGACGGGGACCTGGAAGGGGCCTTCTCTCTATGCTTCTCAGCATGCTTGCGGGCCTTCTGCGAAGAATCCCCCTTGGAAGCCATGGTCTTGAGTTGTTCCTAGAGCAGGAATGCCTGTAGGGCCTTCTGGCGACGGATCCGGGTTCTGCTGTTGAAACCCTGGCAAAAGGTGCAGGACCGGGTGTCGTGGTCTGGGCCTAGGCACCGGACACAGGCTGAGTGCGGATCCTTGAATGGGATCTGCCTCCCACAGGCGCACTCGAGGGTGACCGGAGGTCGGAGAGGACATCAGAGAAAAAACTGAGCGAAGAGCGAATTTCCGTGGGAAAACCACTTTACCACGCGTCGCGCTAGAAGCTGAACCGGAAGGGTCGAGACATGCAAGTAGCGGCAGGAAGAACTGGGAATCTGGAGGGACCGCCCCTTATGTACTCGCCTGGCGTCGAGGCGGGACAGACATCGGAGGCGGTCTCCGCTGAAGATAGTTACCTAGAATTTTTCCATGGGTCCTGGCGCCTGGCGAGCTCAGTTCTACGAGTAACCTGCTGCAAGAGCTGTGTATCAAGTAAGATCTTACTGTAACAGTAGATCTTTGAGAACAGCTCTTGCAGCAGATTACACCATTAGACTGAAGCCGGCAGGCACCAAGACACCACGGAAAATTCTTAGCTAGCAATACCAGCGGGGACCGCCCCTGAGTTGCCCCGACTTCTGGCATCACATAAAGGCGGCCCCAGCATCCTCAGTTTTCCTGCCGGAGACTCCCAGCATAAAGGTGACTTCTGAAGGGGAGACAGAGGATCCGCTTCCAAAAGGAAGAGCAAATGAAAATAAATAATTTAAGTGAGTCATACGCCCAAATCTGAAGAGCAAGACTGAAGACCAAACCTCCTCAGGGGAAGATGGAAGGGAAACTATCTGCTGGGAGAGCTGTTCTCAATGATCTACTGTTACGGTAAGGTCTATTGGAATTGTACTATCTTACTTCGAGAAACAGCTCTTGCAACAGGTTACATCATTAGGACGAACTCCTAAGCAGTAAGGGAAACAATTACCCTGATCGGGAGGGGGATAGGAGGGATCCTGGAGTGAACCAAAATTAGGATAAAAGTTCTTGAAGGACTCCCAGGCCAAAACCAGCCCTACGCCTAGAAGCAATGTCCAAACTATAATGCCTAATGACGGTGTGTACAGTGCTCCAAGTAGCAGATGGCTGATGTAGAGACGTTCTTAAGCGCTGCAAAGAGGTAGCAACCTCCCTTGTGGAATGTCCTTTAACTCACTGTCTCCTAGCAAATGCCTGTAGGCGTCAGTAAAATACACTGGTGTGTCCTGAGGACGCCTACAGAAGTCAGCTACTGACTTCCTGTGTGCCCTGGCAACGTCTGGAGAAGTCACATATATTTTAATACATAATGTAACAGAATATAACACACATGTGACTGCATAGCCCCGTTGGACAGGCAATTCTGTGCTGAACAACTCTGCCACTGATATTGTGTATATCATCTATACTTTAGGAGTTATTCGTATTTGTTTATGGTATAGTGTATATGGCTTATGTTGCCTGTTTTAGTGAAAAAAAAATGTTTTTGCTGTTTCAACCAGCATAGAAGAAAAATGAAATTACATATTATTTGCATACCACCACTGGAAATACAGGTTACTCACCTGTAACAGGAGTTCTAGGAATGGTATATGTTGTTCATCCACACTTATTGGCAGGTTCCTTGCTGCTTTAAATCTTGCCGGAAGGTCTTCAAGTTGGCTCCTCCCACCCACCCGGGTGGTAAAACTCTCGGCTCCGCCCCATGACGCCAGATCTGGCCCGCTGGAAGCTCAGGTTGTGCGTCGAAGCCGAGGAGGTCGGGTGGGTCGTGTGGATGAACAACATATACCATTCCTAGAACTCCTGTTACAGGTGAGTAACCTGTATTTCTAGGGACATGGATATGTTGTTCATCCACACTTATTGGCAGACTCCTAGCAGTTCTCCGGGAGGAGGGAGGCAAGGCGCACACCCCCGATACTTACTTAGGGAATAAAGACTGGAGAACCGAGGCCCCAAAACCAGCATCCCGGCGTGACTCAAGGTCGATGTGGTAATGGGTAATCAAGGTGTGTGCTGACTTCCAGGTAGCAGCCCTGCAGATTTCCTGGATAGGGACGTCCCTGGAAGCAGCCACCGATGCAGCAGTATGGCGGGTAGAATGAGCTCTTATCCCTCTGGGAGGCTCCATGCCCGCCAACTTATAGCAGCGATCTATGCAGGGGGTGACCCACCTGCCTATCGTCCGCTTGGCTGCAGGTCTGCCAGGTGCGGCTTCAGCGTAGGTGACAAACAGCTGGCGAACCTTTCCCCGAATTTCAGCCGTGCGCTCCTTATAATAAGCGAGCGCCCTTCTAGGGTCCAGAGTATGGAGCCTATATTCGGCCTCCGAGGTGTGATTGGGGTAGAACACCGGCAAAGTCAGCACCTGGTTAAGGTGAAACTCCGACACCACCTTCGGAAGGAATTTCGGGTTGGGGCGCAGGACAACCTTATCCCTGTGGAAGACCAGGTAAGGAGACTCGATGCAAAGCGCCTGGAGCTCTCCCATCCTTCTGGCTGACGATAGCCACCAAGAAGCGGTCTTCCACGACAGGTGAGAGAGATCACACCTGTGCATTGGTTGAATGGCTTGCCCATGAGCTTTGCCAGTACCAGCAGTAAATCCTCACGGAGGTGGAGGTTCTCCGCACTGGAGGGGAGATGATCAAGGCCTTGAAAAGCGCCCGACCACCTTTTCCTCGGCCACCGACTGCCTCGCCCAGCCCAAGCAGAGATGGCTGCCAGGTGCACCTTTAGGGTCGTCACCTAAGCCCTTGACTAGAAAGGGACCATAAATAGTCAAAATGCTTGCCACAGAACAGGAGGAAGGGTCCAAGCCCTTGCTCTGACACCAAATGGAGAATCTTTCCATTTGAAGGCGTAGCATTTTCTGGTCGACTCCTTACAGGACGCCTCAACAACATTGAGGACCTCGTCGGAAAGACCCAAGGCCTGGAACTCTAGCTGCTCAGGAACCAGGCCGTCAGGTGCAGGGATTGAAGGTCCGGATGGAACACCTTCCTCTGATTGACTGAGAGCAGGTCCGGGCGAGCTGGAAGCTGCCTCGGGAGCCTGGAGCTGAGGCTGAGGAGATCTGGGTACCAGAACTGGCGGGCCAGTCTGGGGCTATCAGAATCACCTGCCTTGTCTCCTCGCCTTGAAAGCACCTTGTGAAGCAAGGGAAATGGGGAAAGCGTAAAGAGCCGGGGTCCACAGCCTCGAGAAGGCATCCCCTGCAGCGAGCCCTGCTGAGGGGGCGGCATGAAACAGCCTCAGCCGCGTTCTCCCTGGAGCAAACAGGTCCACCTGAGGTGTGCCCCAGTGGGAGAACAGATCTTGTACTACCTCCGCAGGACAGACCACTCGTGAAGATGCAGCCCCTATCCGGCTCAGGGCATCGGCCAGGGTGTTGAGGCTCCTGCACATGAATGGCTAGGAGATCCGCCTCCATGCTGTGCACAGTGGCCAAATTTGAGAGCTTCCTTGCATAGAAGCATGAGCGCGTCCCGCCCTGGCGGTTCAGGTAGTACATGGTGTGGTATTGTCCATCTGGACTCAGACCACTTGACCCCGGAGAAATGGAGCAAAGGTGGTGAGAGCTAGGCGGACCTCGGAGCTCCAGCAGGTTGATGTGGCATCGGGGACTCCACGGGACCAGAGGCCGTGCACTCGGTGTTCCCAAGATGGGCACCCCAACCCAGAGAGGCATCGGTCAGAGAGAGACCGTCGGCTCGGGGCGGACAAACGGGATGCCCTCCTGCAGATGGAATGGAACGGTCCACCACTGGAGAGCGTTCCACATCTCCTGGGTCACTATCACTAGCTGGTCCAAAGGATCACAGCATTGTGACCACTGGCTGGCCAGTCCCCACTGAAGGGGGCGCATGTGCCAGCGCGCCCAACGGACCACGCTGGTACAGGTCGCCATGAGACCCAGGAGGCGCAGGAAGTCCCGGGCAGGGCGCAATTGCCCAACCAGAAATGATTGGGCAAAGGAGGTAGAACCCCGGCCCTGTTCTGGCTCAAGAGAGTCGAGCTCTGCCCGATGAACAGGATCACCTGCTTGGCTCGAGTTCGACTTGGCCTTGTTGATGAGAAGGCCAACTTGAGAGCAAACCTGGAGGGCCAGATCTCTGACCGCCCACCTCCCGTCTGGAGGGCTGCTATCAGCCAATCGTCCAGGTAAGGTACACCGGACCCCTCGGCGCCAGAGGGAATGCTGTCACCACTGCCATGCATTTGGTGAAGACCCTGGGAGCTGGAGATAAGCCGAAGGGTATGGCTCAGAACTCGAAGAGGGATCCCTCCGCTCGAAAGCGGAGGAATCTCCAATGTGACAGACGGATAGGGACGTGAAAGAACGCATCCTGTAGGTCCAGAGAGCAGAACCACCACGCCGTGTTCCAGAGATGGTATTATCTGCGTAGAGTGACCATCCTGAAGGTTCGAGACCTAGGAACTTGTTCAGGTTGTGTAGGTCGAGGAATGGGCGCTCAGCCCCCGTCTGCTTGGAACCAGGAAATACCTGGACACGAACGCCGAGTCTGAAGGGGTCCTCTACCTCGTGATCACCTCCTTCTGGAGGAGGAGAGTGATGTCGGCTCGGCGAGCCAGTGAGGCTGCGGACCCGAGGTGCGACAGCTCTGAAGGGCGGGACCTGCTCGAATTCCAGAGGTAGGCCTTTTCCCACCACCTCCAGTACCCACCTGTCCGTGGTAACAGCGGACCAGGCGGAAAGGAAGCGTCTGAGCCGTCCCCCCACGGGGGGAACCAGGGGTGAGGTGACAGGGATGGGGGCGACACCCCTCAGCCCGTCACTGGGCAGGCTTGGAGGAGGGACCTCCTGGGCCTTTACCTCCCTGCTTCCTGTTGGAGGAAGCCGACGGCTTGGGTTTGGGATACCAAGCTCGAGCCTGCTGGCCCTGACGTTGCTGGGCGGACGCGGGTGCAGAAGGACAAAAGGGCTTAGGCTGTGGCTTGCGGCCTTTGTCCTTCTGAGCAGAAGAGACCGAGTCCAAGGTAGCATTGGACTTCTCAATCCTCTGCAGGTGACCTTCCACCCCAGGGCCGAAGAGGTCAGTCCCCATAAAGGGAACATCCGCCAACTTGTGCTGGGTATCCGAGGTAAAGGTGGATATCCTCAGCCAAGCCCCGCGACGCATGGCCACTGCGGCCGCCACAGACCTGGCACATGAGTCCTCGATGTCAACACAGTCTGGAGCTGCTGTTTGGCCACTGCCCTGCCCTGGTCCCACACCTGCCTGACCGTAGTCTGCAGATCTGCGGGAAGATGAGGGACAACCTCATCCAGGGAGCCCAACAGGGCGTGAGAAAAATGTGCCATGAGGACGGCCAAACTGGCCTGACGAAGGCCGAGAGAAGGATGCAGCATAGACTTTAGCACGGCATAATCCAATTTCTTGGATTCCTTGTCGGGAGGTTTGTCCACATCCCTGGCGTTCCCGCACGCGGAAAGCGCTGTCGGTAACCAACCCCGGCCGAGGTGTTCCAAAACGGACAGGGAACCAGTAGGGACTCACATGCCTGGCCAGGAAGCAGGGCGCTGCCAAAGTTCCAAGGCCGGACCCACTGTAACCGGCCACGGAAGGCCTCCGTGGGAGAATCCCTCGGTCCAGAATCTCCCGTGAGGGGATACCTGGCCCGTTTAGAAACGAGTTCGAGCTTCATCCCGGTGGACTCCGAGATGAGTCGAAGCAACCCTAAGAAGGACGAAGGGCTATCGTCCATTGACTGCCCTCCGAGGACTCCAAGTCCATGCGCTTGAGAAGAGGGAGGAACCATCATCGGACTCAGAAGAGTCCTCAAAGAGCTCGGCCTCAGCCACCCTCCACCTGCAGGTTTATCGGAGCGAGGTGACCGACAGTCTATGGGGCAAACCCAAAGCCGACAGAGAATTTTGGTCGGAGCCCAACTAATGGCTGTGGGCGAAGGTTCCACCAGAATCGGTGGGGCAGCTGGAATTGGCAGACAACCGACCTGAGACAGAGCTCCTCGACTATAACGAGGGTTGTTTCGGCTGCTCGTGACAGCCACTTAATGGCGGGAAGACAACTGGGCGGCTTATTCCAGGTCAAAGGAGCTGTTGCCACATGAGTTCCTCGTACTTCGGCGCAACTTGCGCGAAGCCTCCTAAATCCGAGGAAGAGTGCGGCAGCTTGCCGCGGTGCCGAGACCGCCTATGGCGGCGGGATCGGTTGGACCGCGAGGATGTCCGAGACAGAGACCGAGAGTCTCGACTAGGCCGAGGAAGGCGAGGAGAAGTGTCGGAAATCGGCACTCCCCTCTGCTCGGACGATCCCACCGAAGGCTCCGGAACCGGAGGCACAGAGCGAGCCGGCCAGGATCTTCCAACTCCCACCCGGGGAACGGGAGAGAGTTCTCAGCTTCTCCAGCTGACAACCGTCTAACAGGTCAGAAAATCTCGAGCGGCGTCCGATGGGAGTCTCGGTCAACTGGCCTGGCGGGGACACCATGAAGCCAGTGGCCGAGCTGAGGGGTCGACCAAGTAGACTGTCGACAAGGGGAGGGGGATCTTTCCCGCTCCCAAGAGCATCGACGGAGAGACTTACTTTTGCTCTTGTTGGACCTGGAAAAGGTCCGAAGAGTTGGACCTCACCTTTGGTCAAGAGGTTAGACAAGCTCCTTAAAGAAGCTGAAATGCAGGCACCGAGAAGGCCGGGACAAATGCCGCCGCAGTAGAAAAGCGGCCCAGCGCCTCCTCTTCGAGGCGATCATCTGCTCGAAACTGATCCGCTGGAGCCGCCGCGGACACGCCAATCGGGCCTCTTTAGATTTCACCGGTGGAATTCTTTTCTCGGGGCACCCCAGTTGTAATCGGGCAGCACGGTCTTCAAGGACGTAGGCCGAAAAGGAAGAGCACAAGTCGCAAGCCTGCGGGTCGTGCTCAAGGCCCAGGCAGTAGCGCACATGGAGTGCAGATCCATCCTAGACATCTTCTGCCCGCAAGAACCTCCAAGCCGGAGTCAATTTGTCCATCGCGGCGAGGGAGAAGAAGACCAAGTCTTTTAGCAAAAACTTTTGATTTCGAACTTTAGAAGAATTAGGAACCAGTCTTAAGCAGGCAGCGTTAAGGAGGAATCTGAGCTTCAAGCGGTAAGGAAGATCTGGCGTCATGGGCGGGCGAGGTTTCACCAGGGTGGGTGGAGGAACCAGCTTGAAGACCTTCCGCAAGATTTAAGCGCAAGAACCTGCCAATAAGTGTGGATGAACAACATATCCATGTCCCTAGAAAAGTAATTTTGCTGGAATAACTTTGCCACTCATACTTTGTGTCTAGCACTTATGGTTCTTGAGCTATTAGGATTGGTTTGTGGCATGCTGACTATAGCTTGATTTTGCTTAGAAAGACCCAGGATTTTCAAGTAACAGTATACAGGAACAAGTGGTGCAACTTCATAGAGCTCCTGTGGAGGCAATGAGTTAACCAATCCGGTAAAGGCCTGTTGCTTTTAGTAACAGAACATGCTGCATCTGACCAGCTACTTGGAGAGTTTGCTTCGATACAGGTGCTCTTTCCATCCTGTGAGCAAATGAGGAAAAAAGCATATCTGACCTGCGGTGGGACTTGGTTCTGTTAGATAGTACCAATGATCTGATGCACATCTAATGTTGCAGGGAGTTTCCTCAGAGTGGTTGGGATAGTATACCAGAAGGTCAATATCCAATTGAGAGTTAGGTTGAGACCACTTTGGGAAGAAACTTAGGATTTGTCCTTAAGGAGACACTGTCCTTGTGAAAAACCAAGTAAGGTTCTTTACACAAGAGCCTCAGAAACTCTTCTGGTGGAAGTAACCGCAACTAAAAATAACATCTTCCAAGAGAGAAGACGAGCTCACAGTCCTGGCTGGTTCAAACAAGGGCAGCGTTAGCTGCTCTAGGATGAAAGAAGATACCAAGGGAAATCAGATCCTTGATAGGAGGTCTCAAATGGAGGATGCCGCGCAAGAAAGCACGGGAGGCCTCTAGCTGCACTAGTGACCTCTGACCTACCAGGGAATGGTATGTTGAAATAGCACAGAGGTGTACCTTTATGGAGGAATAGGCTAGTCCGGATTCATACAGGGATAGGAGGTAGTCCAGCACTGACTTCTCAGGGCAGTCAAGTGGGGCTAAGCCACGGGCCTGAGCACAAAGACAAAACCTGTGCCATTTCAAGGCATAGGTGGCGTGAGTGGAGGGTTTTCTTGCCGCAACTAAAACATCCGCCATGTCCTGCAAAACCCCGTGTCTAAGAACTGCTATGTCCTTAGGAGCCAGGCATGCAGGTTCAGTGACCTGAGGTTTGAGTGCACCAGGGAGCCGGCTTCCTGGTACAACAGGTGTGAGCTGACAGGCAAAGGAAACTGTGGTTCCTGGGCCAGTTGGTAGAGTGGGATCAAAATTTGCCTGGGCCAAAAGGGCACCACTAGGATCATCAATGCTCCCTCCCCGTGGAGCTTCACTAGAATCCTCTGGATCAAAAGGAAGGGTGGAAAGCTTAGAGGAACCTGCCTGTCAAGAAAGGGACAACGCGTCTCGCCAGAAAACACCAGGCCTTCGATCTAGTGGGCAGAAATTGGGCAGTTTTGCGTTGGATGGGGACACGAATAGGTCCAAATCTGGTGTCCCCCATCTGTGAAACAGATCCTCTACTACTTCTTGCAGCAGTTCCCCATTCGTGAGCCTCAGCCTGTGACCGTCTCAGGCAATCTGCGATGGTGCTGTCCACCCCAGGAACATGCACTGCAGTAATCTCTGCGCCGTGCTGTAATACCCAGTCCCACACCCGCTTTGCCTCCCTGCAAAGACGGTAGGAGTGAGTGCCTCCTTGCTTGTTGATATAGTACATCACCAAGGTACTGTCTGTCTGTAACAGTAGAAGACCTGGTGTGATCTCTGACTGAAAAGCCTGTACAGCATACAGGACTGCCATCATTTCGAGGATGTGGAGGTGAGACTACAGGGTCGACCAAGATCCCTGGGTCCTGACTCTGTCCAGGTGGGCTTCAACCTAGACCCCAGGCGTCCGTGGAGTGTCAGAGTTGGGGCAGGCGCTAGAAAGGGACTCCTCTGGCAAGGTGCTCTGGGACGAGCCACCATTGCCAATCTTGGATGATGGCATCTGTGATCCAGACTGGTTGATGCAGTTGATCATGCCTTTGGTCCCACTGAGCTCGAAGCATCCATTGGGTAACCCGCATATGAAGACTAGCTAGGGGAACAAATCGTGATGGTTTGCGCCATGTGTCGAGCAAGCAAAGAATGGTCTGGCTGGGACCAATGTCTTTCCATCATTGCCCTTATGAGGAACCGGATCGCGTTCGCCCTGTCCTGGTCGGAAAGCCTTCCCTTGATCGGTGTCTAGGACTGCACTGATAAATCGCAACCTCTTTGAAGGGACGTAGCGACTTCTCCTGGTTGACAGTAATGCCCAGTGATCCGAAGAGAACGTGTGTGCTGAATCAGTGGCCATCAAAGCCTCCCAAGAGGGGCCAGGGAGCCAGTAGTCTAGGTATGGAAGACAAAATGACTCACCTTAGTAATGTTGTTTCTTCTAATGGAGTCTTGCTGTATTCTGACATATGCAGTGATATCCAACCTTTGAACTGCCACAGAGAGGAAAGAGTTAACTTTCCATGCAAGGCATGGAGCGTTGAGCTCGAGCTCGTTGAGACTCTGTCTGTTTGAACCAAACCAGCCAGATCTTCTGAGCTACACTCACTGGGTGTCCTGTGTGGAAACTGTAAACTCACACTAGCCAACTGGCAACTAAATTTAATAAAAAGGTTTTGGTTCAAAGCAAAGACTCAAGTCAGAAACCAAAAACCAAATACAACTATACACCCAAACATAAGATGGTGAGAAAAGAAAGGGGGGCACCTCTAGGGTGGCAACACTTTTCCTGCCACCACATCCAAAAACCCAGGTTCTGAGAGGAAGGCAGGGAGGTCAGAATACAGCAAGACTCCATTAGAAGAAACAACATTACTAAGGTGAGTCATTTTCCTTCAAACAACATGAAATCTTGCTGTATTCTGGCATATGCAGACTACCAAACAGTACAACAGAACCTACTCTGAAACAGGCTCTGAAGCACTGCTGTGCCAAACCGAGCATTACTCCTAGCCTGGATATCCAGAAGCAATGCCTGGTGAAAGTATGTACTGTTTTCCAGGTGGCTGTGACAAATCTCAAGATAGGAATATCCCGG
This sequence comes from Neoceratodus forsteri, assembly GCA_016271365.2. Classification (NCBI taxonomy): domain Eukaryota; kingdom Metazoa; phylum Chordata; order Ceratodontiformes; family Ceratodontidae; genus Neoceratodus; species Neoceratodus forsteri. The sequence goes on from CM057451.1 coordinate 474,142,071, forward strand.
CAGCAGCCAGGGAAGCAGCTACCTCTAGTAGAGTGAGCCCTCAGGCATGAGGTGGGATCCAGCCTAATTTTTCATAGCAGAAGTGTATACAAGAGACAATCCACCTGGCAACAGATTTCAGTGGCAGGTTTTCCTGCCAACCTGCCATAAGTGAGGAACAACTGGAGGAGTCAAACCTGCTGACCCTTGGTGCGCTCTATGTAGTAGCCAAGGGCTCTTTTCACATCCAGGCTGTGCAGCCTCCTCTCCCCGGAGGAGGAATGGTCAGTGAAGAAAACAGGAAGAGACAGACTGATTAAGGTGGAAATCTGAAACCACCTTAGGCAAAAACTTATTAGTCCCAAGGACCACCTTATCTCCATGGAAAGAGATAAAATCAGGCTCCACTGACAGGGCCTGTAACTCACTTATGCGTCTGGTAGAAGTAATGGCTACCAAGAACATAGTTTTCCAAGTCAAGTACTTAAGCTCTGCTGAGGACAAAGGCACAAAAAGGGGGTAGCATAAGCTGAGCAATGCAAACATTAAGGTCCCAAGCAGGGGCAGGGTCCCTGAAGGGAGGATTGGTATGCAGCAATCCCTTGAAGAATTTACAGAATACAGGATGAGCTGAAAGGGAAGAGTGCTTGCCTGCTGACAAGAAGGCAGAGACAGCACCAGATGCACTCTAAGTGTAGCTGGTCTGAGTCCCAAGCTATTGAGATGAACCATATAGTCCAGGACTGTAGGCAACCCAGCAGATTCTGGAGAAATATGCTACAGAACACCAAATAGTGAACCTTTTCCATTTGGGTTGTGTAAGTCTTTCTGGTGGAAGGCTTCGAGAAGCTTTAGAATATCCAGAACGCAGCAGAGAGAGATGCAAATCAGCAAACACTAACTCTTCAAGAGCCAGGCCTTGAGATCAAGAGATTTAAACGATTCAGATACCAAACCCTCCCTGAGAACATGTTAACAGGTTGTAATTCCTGGGAAGAGACAGGGGAAGGTGGACTACTGGACAGCAAGAGAGTACCCAGGAGCTGTCTGGCCCAGTCTGGAGCAATCAGAATCACTTTGCAGGGTTGAGACCTGATTTGGCTAGTACCTTGAACAGGAGAGGAAGGGGAAAGCATACAAACTTCCCTTCCCAATTGAGGACCAGAGCATCCAGGGACTGAGGCCCAACACTGGGGTTTACAGCAAAGAGAAAGTTAGCGTTGTCTGGGGCAGCAAAAAGATCCATCTGTGGAGTGTCCCATTTGGAGAAGATCACCTTTAAAATCAGGGGATCTAGGGACCATTCGTGATGGCCCTGAGATATCCTGCTGAGAGCATCTGCCCGGACAATGTCCTTCCCTGTGAGGTGCACTGCTATCAGAGAGGTATTCAGGGAATAGGCCAGAGACCACAACTTCATTGCTTCCGTGCACAAGGCTGTAGACAGAGTACCCCCTTGCTTGTTGATGTACCACATCGTGGTGGTATTGTCTGTCCTGATCTGAACTACTTTGTTCTGAACAGACTTGGAAAAAACTTGAAGGGCTAGAAACACTGCTCTGAGTTCTAATAGATTGATAGTGAAGCAGAGATTCTTGAGGAGACCACAACCTAAATGTGGTCAGATCACAAGTGGGCTCCCAGCCCAACAGGAAGGCATCTGTGGTAAGGATTAGAGAATGAGATTGAGTGACAGAGGACTCCTTGCCTTGGTTGTCCTGATCCTGCCACCACTGCAAAGCCTGGATCAGGTTCGAGTCACTGGGATTAGCGGTCAGAGAATCCTTTCTCTGGGACCAGAAGGCTCTTAAGTGGAACTGAATGTCCCTCATCTGAAATCTTGCTCCTTGGACCACTGCTGTAGAGGCAGCCATGTGGCCCAGGAGCTGCAGAAAATACCTTGCTGGTCGAGACACCTGAAGGGTGAATAGAAGAGGCCAGTGTAACAAGGGTCCTTGCCCTGTCCAGGGAAGGAAGGCTCTTGCCCTTATTGTATCCAGCTCCGCCCCATGAAGGTGAGGAGCTGCACTGGCTCTAGAACTGACTTTGAAAGGTTCAGGAGGAATCCTAGAGAAGTGAGCAGTTGCTGAGTTATCTGTAGGTGTGACTTGACATGGTCTGGAGACTGACCCACTATGAGCCAGTCGTCCAGGTATGGAAAGATGAAGATCTTTTTTATCCTTAGGAAAGCAACCACTACTGCCAGGCATTTTGTGAACACCCTTGGGGCTGATGTTAGGCCAAAGGGCATTGCTCTGAATTGATAGTGGCCTGAGGGCAACTCTAACCTGAGGTTCTTTCTGTGGGAGCATCTGATGAGAATGTGGAAATAGGCATCCTTGAGGTCCAAGGGGGACTAGCCAGTCCCCTGGCCTTAGAGAAGGTAGAATTATTCCCAGAGTCACCATTTTAAACTTTGGCTTTAAAAGGCGCTTGTTTAAATACCTGAGATCCAGGATGGGCCGCCATTCTCCTGTCTTTTGGGGGTTAGGAAGTACCTGGAGTACAATCCTTTTTCCCTGTGTAGGGGTGGAACCCTTTCTATGGCTCTCAGAGCCAAGAGAGAAGAGACCTCTGCCTCTAGGGCAAGAGCCTCTGAAGGATATGCAGGTGGAAAGGATCTGGTTCTCATCTTGGGAAATTGTTTGAAGCTGAGAACCAGTCCCTGGCTTACTATTTCCGGGACCCATTTGTCTGATGTTAAAGACCTTCAGTCCTGGACAAAGTAAGCCAGCCTGCCCCTACTGGTAGTGGAGAATCAGCCGGGTAAACCCATCAGGGTGCCTGTTTGGCAGGGGCTTTAGGCTGAGGGGTGGCAGCAGGCCTGCTTATACCCCATCTGCCTCTCCCTCTGAAGAACCCCCTCTGGGCAAAGGTGGAAGAGGAGGCCTGGACTTGGTAGAAAGGCCTATGAAAAGGCCTGCCCCTGCCCCTGGAATGCTGCCTCTGGGGAGTGGCTTGCCTTTCCTTGGCCTGAGCACTCCTATAGGTGGTCCTGTACTCATCCATTTTCTTCATGTAGTTTTCTGTCTGCTCCCCAAACAGAGAAGTACCAACAACAGGAAAATCCATGGCCTTAGTCTGGGTATCCTGTGACAGGCTAGTACATCTGAGCCAAGCCATCCTACGAAGGGCCACAGATGTAGCCATGACTCTAGATGAAACATCATTGGAGTCCACTGCAGCATGAAATTACACCTTGGATGCCCCAATACCATATGCAGCCACCTGCTCCAGCTCCTTGGCAAGCTGGCTAGGGACCTGTTTAGCTACAGCCATCACAGTGTCCCATCTAGACTTCTGGTATCTAGCCGTGTAGGCCATATAATTAGCCTGCCTGAGTCCCAAAGATGCTGCCATGTACCGTTTCTTTGCCATGGCATCAATCCTCCTGGAGTCCTTATCTGGGGTGTAGCCAAGATATATTTGCCTTATCACAGGCAGCAGCCTGCACTACCCAAACATGGCTGCATTGCTGGGAAAGGAACTCCGTATCTGAGCCTGAAAGTATACTCATGTCCATTCTTCTGTACACAGGAGGTATAGAATTAGGAGTCTTTAAAATGTTAAATGTCAGTTTCCCAAAGACTTATGGAGGGAATAGACAGCCTCTAGACTCTGGGATGTCCATCATCCAACATAATCAGGCTCCTCCTGATCCTCTACTGCTTCCTCCACAGGAAGCTGGAGAGTTTCAGCCACTTTTTTGTAAAAAAAAAGTGGAAAGGGGACTCAGAAAGCCTAGGAGGAGAAACACCTGAAGGTCTGTCTGGGGAGATGTCCGGGTCAATGGGCACATCCAGACTTTCATAATCACCATCACTATCCTCATACTCTCCTTCCTCCTCTTCCGGTTCATAAAAATCCTCTAAATTATAATCCGGAACCTGGTGAACCGACCGAACCGAGACCCTAACCGATGGTGCCGGTTCGGTCGGAACCGGAGCTAGCGACTGAACAATCTTTATCGCTTTGGCTATTTCATCAGCGGTCGGAGAAAGAACTTGTGGATCCGAAACGGCTGACTTATCCCTTTTTCTTTTAACCAGAACCGACTCCTCAGAGTTGGTTCTCCTTTTGCCTGAAGAAGTTTCGCCCTGGTCAGAGGGCACTCCTTCTGGTTGGTTGAATGGAACCGGCTGGCCATCCGGGTCAGCTGACTTTTGGCCTCCTTTCCCTCAGCCTACCTACTCTCTTTCCAGTGTAGCTGTGGGAAAACTTTTGCAAATCTGGCAGTCTGAACGAGGTGGTCAAACCCCAGACAATAAAACACAGGTGGTGTGGATCAACCTTAGCAAAAGCTTCCCACACACTACAGTGTTGAAACCCAGTGGGCCAGTTTTTTTTTCGTTTCTCAGACATGGCCTGTCCTAACCAAATGTACCCTTTTTCAGCAATCCGTCAGGCAAGACACCCTTATCGGTTCCTGTGTTACGGGTCATGGAAAAAAACGTAATGAAATCAGTTTTTTTTTTTTTTTTTTTAAAGAACCGATAAGGACCAGTTACCACACTCTAAAAGCAGAACAAACTTTTTTTTTTTTTTATAAACCTGATCGGTTCAAACTGAACCGATCCGACGTTTACAAGTTCCACACAGAAGCCAATAATAATAAACCTATTTAGTACTCACAGCACCACAGACAGAGACTGAACCGACAGGTTAGATGGAAGAAATTCGGGTTGAAACCGAGGAAAAAAACGACACTTTAACCAACTAAATTGAACCGAGAGAAGGAGAAATCTCCGGCGCGACTGTTCAGTGAGGCGGAGTAAAGAATCTGGCTGTTTGGGTTCAAACAACAACAGTGTCTCAACCGAGCTCGAGCTCAGCGTTCCATGCCTTGCATGGAAAGTTAACTCTTTCCGCTCTGGAGCAGTTCAAAGGTTGGATATCACTGCATATGTCAGGATACAGCAAGACTTCATGTTGTTTGAACACACAGTGTCCCTGTCTCCTGACAGCTGCTGCCACGACTGCCACGCATTTCGTAAACACGTGAGGCGCTGAGGATAGTCCGAAGGGGAGTGCTCAGAACTGGTAGTGGCGTCTCAAACTCGAAGCGCAGGAATATCTGGTGTGCTTGAGTGATGGGGAGATGGAGGTACACGTCCTGCATGTCCAGCGACGTGAGCCATGCACCCTGCTTCAGCATGGGGATGAGACCCGGAAGGGTGACCATGAGGAAGCGTTTGTACAACATTAATGTGTTGAGATCACTGAGGTCCAGGATCGGGCGCAAGTCCCCTGTCTTTTTTTGGAACCAGGAAGAAGTGTGAATAATATCCTTCTCTCTGGTTCTGTGGTACTGGTTCTATGGCATCCTTGTCCAGGAGTGCCAAGATCTCTTGTGGTATGAGCAAGGCGTGCTGACCCAGATGACGGGAGAGCAGAGGAGGCTTTGATGGTGGGCAGTCGAGGAACTCGAAGTGACCCTGACTGACTAATTGAAGAACCCACCAGTTGGAGGTTATTCTCTGCCACCGATAGGTGGTAAGAGATATGACCACCGACCCTTCCTTCCCTCTGCTCCAGAGGTGGGGCAGAGGCCGGGAAGAAGTCTTGCTGTGGTGGTGGTGTTTCTGGTGTGCTGGACAGATTTTTGGTGTTTCTGGCCCTGGCCTGCAGAGAATCTTAGTTGACCCTTTCTGTTAAAGTTGGCCCTTGGTTGCTGGCGGAGCGTGGCTGTTGTCATTGTTGCCAGCCACAAAAATGATTCTGGTTCCTAAGAAAGGAACCAGCCTTGAGGTCTGTGTACATGGCTTGTACAGTCCTGACTGCCTTCCGCATCCTGTAACTCAGTGATTACTCTTTCCGATTCTTCACCGAACTGGACCAAGCTGCTATATAGGACATCTAGGATGTCTTCTGGATGTCCAGGGTAAAACCGAGACCCTCAACCAGGAATGCCTCTATAGACAACGCCTGTAGCTGCGCCCTGGCCGAGTCCGCTTGAATCATAAGCAGCCCAAGGACCTGGGTCCCTACGTCCAACCTAATGCAGAGGAGATTGAGAAGCTCCTCCTTTTTCTTGCCTTCTAGAAAATCCTTGAGGAGATCCTGGCCCTGCTCCCATAGGGCATTCTGAAACTGCAGCATGTGCGTGAGGTAATTAAGAGACTGGACAGAGCATGCAGCAGCCGCGTACATGTGTCTACCCGTGAATCTAGCTATTTAGCTTCCTGGTCTGGTGGCTGAGTGCTCAGGTGCTGAAGTCTGAGACCGGTTGCGTGAGGCTGTAAAGACCAGAGTCTTAGCAAAGGGCTGTTATGCCAAATAAGGGTCCTCCTTGGGTGCCTTATATAGGCGGTCGGCCTTCTTTGGTACTGCCGGAGTGGAGTGCTGAGGTTTCCACACTGCTTTGGTAATGTCCATGAAGGTGTCCACCAGTGGTGGGACCACCACAAGCTTACCATCTTTTGCCGAGGTATCTTGGCGGCTGTCTTTCGGGATCTAAATCCTCAGTTTCCTACCCCATGTTCTCTTGGATGTGCCTCATGATATCCAAGAAGGAGGGATCATCCAGGGGAGACATGGGCAGGTCTCATGCGCCAGGTGATGGGAAGCTAATTGGAGAGGGTGACCTCGAGGAGCGGAAGAACCGGACGAGAGTCGCCTCCGTGGGGTGAGAATCCCGCCTGGTACGCTTTGGTGACGGTCGCTGGGGCCCAGAGGAGTCCTGCAGGGCGTGATCTCTTTGCTTCTAGACCTGCCCCAGGAGGAGGGGATGGTTCTTTGTTTCAGGGGTCGCCTGTTGTCAGGCTCCTTCAGAGGGACCCGAGTGGGTCTGGTGGGCACCAATCCTTTCTAATGGTGTCCCACCAAAAGTTAGAGAGGTCTCACCTGGAAGATTCAGGACGGACGCAGACCTGGCATTGGTGCTTGCCAGTCGCCGGGTTCGGCATCAGACCCTGGGGCGTAGCAGGATCGGGTGTCTGATCCCAGAGGGAGTGAGACATCCTCAATAGGAAGTGCCCTGACGTCCTCTACAAAAGACCCCCGGCGCCCGATGTCAGCAGGTGGAGGCAGCGACAGGTCCTTTGTCAGTTTCGTGGGTGTCGTGCTGGATGCCCGTTTAGGCTCTGAGGTCCATTTAAGGGATGTCAGCTCAGTGGATTTCCTCGGAAGGGCATTGGGCCCTCTCGGAAGTTGGGAGACAGACCGGTGGTCGGTGTCCAGCGCCTGTCTGATGCATTGGCTCCCATGACGGGGCCGGTTTGGACTTATGCCGATCTGAGGCCTCGGGCCTGGCTGCCAAGCCGGAGGACCGCGCCCTTACATCTGGCCTTCAGAGGCTAAATGGAGACACAGCTAGCACCTCCTCAAGCATGCATCTTCACCGGGAGGGGCAGAGACCAAGCCTGGGAGGGGATCTCTCAGATCGCATGGAGCTGGAACTGGCCCAGAAGTCCGAGGCCTAAACTCTGGGATCTGTCCCTATCCCTGTCCCAGTGCCTTTCTCATGCGTTTCCCAGATTTATGGTGGGAAGATTCTCCCTTGGAGGAACAGTCTTTCCAGGACTTTCAGTTTTTCCTCTAGAAGAAACCCATGGAGTGCTTTTTGGTGGTGGATCCTGGTCCTGCTGTTAAATTGCTGGAAGATGGGGCAGACCCTTATGTTGTGCTCCGGGCCTAAACACCGCACACAAGCCGTGTGCCGGTCCTTAAACGAGATCTGCTTTCTGCAAGCACACACTGAGGGGTGTCCTTCAAGCTTAACCTAGGCCATGGAATATCAGTGGTGAAGACATGCCTTCAGCCACACCGAAATACACCGGATGGCAACAGGCTGACCCAGCCGGGCCATGCTGAATGAGACAGAGTTGCTTTTACTTGCTGATAGTACGGTTACGTAAAAACTTACCGTAACAGTAGATCTTCAAGAACAGCTCTTGCAGCAGCTTACACCATTGGGACTGTAGTCGGCAGGCGCCAGGACCCCACGGAAATTTTCTAGCTAGCAGTATTCAGGCGGTCCCCCAGAATCCCCAGTTCTCCTGCCGGAAACTCCCGGCTGCTGGATGACATCAGAAGAGGAGACTGAGGATCCGCCATCAAATGGCAATCTGAAAGAGGCTATGAACGTCTTATCCTAGGGGAAGGATGTTGGAACTAGAATCTACCTCCAGCGGGGAAGGTGGGAGGGAAAGTACCTGCTGCCAAGAGCTGTTCTCTAAGATCTACTGTTACAGTAAGTTTTTACATAACTGTACTACCTTACTTCGAGAAACAGCTCTTGCAGCAGGTTACACCATTAGGACTGATTCCCAGGCAATCCTGGAAATCCCACACCATTGGGAGGAGGAAAGGTAGAAATACTTGAATTAAAATCACACCTAGGACAGAAGTCCCTGAAGAGCTGCTAGACCAAAACCTGCTCTTCGCCTCGATGCAATGTCCAGGCTATAATGCCTGATGAAAGTGTGCACAGAGCTCCAAGTAGCTGCAGCACAAATAGCTGAGGTGAACATGTTCTTTAAAGCTGCAAAGGAGGTAGTCACCCCCCTGGCGGAATGACCCTTAACCGTGCCCAGTAAGTGTTTGTTGCGCATCTGGTAGCAGAACGTAATACACTGAATGAGCCACCTGGACAGTGACTATTTTGAAACAGGAGCTCCCATAATCCTATGGGCAAAGGAGACAAAAAGCTGGACTGATTTTCGGTGGTGCTTGGTTCTGGTCAGGTAGTATCTGAGACACCTATGCACATCTGAAGTGTGCAGGAGGGCCTCTCCTCGATTACAGTACTTAGGGAAATACAGTGGTAGATCAATATCCTGATTAAGAATGACAACTGAGACCACCTTAGGCAGAAATTTAGGATTAGTCCGTAGGGACCCCTTGGTGGAAAACCAAATAGTCCTATGCACATAAGTGCATGGAGTTCAGAAATTCTTCTAGCAGAGGTGACGGCAACTAAAAACAACGTCTTCCAAGTAAGAAGACGTAGCTTGCAATCTGCAGCTGGTTCAAAGGGTGACAGCGTAAGCTGCTCCAGGACAAAGGGTAGAGCCCATGGTGGAATCGGATCCTTAATCGGGAGGCCTATGGTGGAGGACATCCCTCAGTAAGGCTCGTGTCGTGTCCAACTGAACTATAGTGCGTTGGCCTACAGGAACGTAATAAGCTGAGATGGCACAGAGGTGTACCTTAATCGAGGAGTAGGCCAAGCCTATCTGGAAAAGGGACAGTAGGTGGTCCAAGACCAACTTCTCTGGACAATCCAAAGGCGAAAAACTGTGTGCTTGAGCCCATATAAAAAACCTGCACCACTTCATGGCGTAGGTCGCATGGGTAGCCGGTTTCCTAGCAGCAGCAGCAGCAGCAAGAATGTCTGCAACCTCTTGCGAGACCCCATGTCGCTTCAGGGAACACAGGTCTGGATGGACCAAGGAACCCGCCTCCTGAGACAGCAAGTGGGAGCTGATTGGCAGCAGCACTGAAGGTTCCCAGGACAGCTGATGCAAAAGAGGGAACCAGATCTGCCTGGGCCAAAACGGCGCGATAAGTATCAGCGTCACTTGCTCTCTGCAAAGTTTCAGAAGAATCCTCTAGATCAACAGAAAAGTGGGGAAGGCATACAGGAATCTGTCCGCCCAGGAGAGGGACAACGTGTCTCGCCAGAAAACACCAGGCCCTGGATCTAGCGAGCAAAAATTGGGCAGTTTTGCATTGGATGGGGACACGAAAAGGTCCAATTCCGGTGTGATCCATTTGAGAAACAGATCCTCTACTACTTCATGCAGTAGTTCCCATTCGTGGACTTTGGCCTGAGAGCGGCTCAGGCCGTCTTAGACGACATTGTCCACCCCTTGGGCATGAACAGCAATGAGGTTTGCGCCGTGTTGCAAAACCCAATCCCACACTCACGCAAAGCGGGTAGGAGTGAGTGCCTCCTTGTTTGTTGAGGTAATACATCACCGCGGAACTGTCTGTAACAGAAGAGTACCCGGTGGGATCTCCGACTGGAAGGCCTGCAGGGCGTGAAAGGCTGCCCTCATTTCCAGAATGTTTATGTGGAGATGAGACTCTTGGGCCGTCCACAGGCCCTGAGACTGAACACCGTCGAGGTGTGCTCCCCATATGAGCCCTGAGGCATCTGTGGAGAGTGTCACAATTGGAGACGGCGCAGTGAAGGGGACCCCCGCCAACAGATTCCTCAAATCTAGCCACCATTGCCAATCCTGGATTACGGCCTCCGTGATCCGGATTGGGGGCTGCAGATGGTCTTGCTTTTGATCCCATTGGACCCTTAACATCCGCTGGGTTACCCACATGTGGAGACAGGCTAGCGGGACTGCTGCAATGGGCGCAGCCATGTGTCTGACCAGGCAAAGGATCAGTCTGGCAGGAACGGTCTTCTTCGACGAAATGTCCCTAATGAGGGATCTGATGTGTTCCGTGTTCCGCTCTGTCCGGGGCAGAAAAGCTTAACTGCACCTATGAACTGCAGAGTCTCAGACGGAACCAGGCATGACTTCGTGATTGATTATGATGCCAACGCCCCGAACAGAGACCGAGTACAGTCAATGGCGGACATCAGAGCTCTCCCGGAGGGCGCCATAAGAAGCCAGTTGTCCAGGTAGGGGAAGATGTAGTGGCCTTGTCTACTTAGAGACGCTGCTACGACCACCATGCACTTCGTAAACACCTGAGGTGCCGATGACAGCCCAAAGGGGAGGGCTCGGAACTGATAATGGCGACCCTGAAACTCGAAGCACAGAAACTTCCTGTGTGCTTGAGCAATGGGTATGTGCAGGTAAGCGTCCTGCATGAACATGGGGATCAGACCTCGGAGGGTCACCACGTGGAAGCGTTTGTACAGGACCGATTCGTGAGGTCCAGTATCGGACGGAGGTCCCCTGTTTTGTAACCAGAAAGAAGTGAGAATAATATCCTAGACCCTTCTGTTTCGTGGTTCGTGCTCTATAGCTTATTTTCCCAGAAGCGTGAGCACCTCCTGCTGTATGAGCAGGGCGTGTGACCCAGTAACGGAAGAGCAGGGAGGCCTTGCGGTGGGTGATCGAAACTATAAAATGGCATTTCTTGACCAATTGAAGAACCCACCGGTCGGGGCGTGATCGACTGTCACCCTGAAAAGTGCGAGCGAGTAACCCTGACCTTTGCGCCTGTTGATCCAGAGGAGCGCAGGGGCTGGGAAGGAGTCCTGCTGTGGCAGCACTGGGCCCTGCGGGCTGGGCCGGTTTCATGTAACATTGGCCTCTGCCTGGGGACGACTTCGCTTGGGCCTTACGCTGAAAAGAGACCCTTTGCTGCTGGCCGGAACATGGCTGCTGCCTTTGTAGCCGGCTGCGAAAATGCCTCTGGTTCCTGCGAAAGGACCCCGGCCTGGATCTGAACATGGCCTGTACGGATCGGACTGCCTTCCCAGCGTCCTGGAGTTTGGTGATGACCTTCTCTGAGGGTTCACCAAAAAGTACTTTGCGTCATACAGGATGTCAAGAATGTTCTTCTGTACGTCCGGGGTGACGCCGGAGACATGGAGCCAAGAGTGTCTCCGGAGACAAACGCCTGAAGCTGCAGCTCTGGCAGATGAGTCCGCAGAATCGTATGTGGCTCGCAGCACTTGAGTACCAACATCCGACCCTGTGCGGAGAAGGTTGAGGAGCTCCGCCTTCTGATTGCCATCCGGAAGCTTGTCGACCAGTCCTGGCCCTGCTCCCACAGGGTGTTCTGAAACTGTACCATGTGGGTGAGGTAGTTCAGAGACCTGATGATGCATGTAGCTGCTGCGTACGTGAGTCTCCCCAGAGCATCCAGTTTCTTGGATTCCTGGTCCGGTGGCTGTGTGCTCATATGTTGTGGTCTTTGAGACCAATCATGCGAGGCCGCGATGACCAGGGAGTCTGCCAGAAGTTGTTGAGCCAAGCACTGGTCCTCTCTCGGGGCCTTGTACAGGCGGTCAGCCTTCTTCAGCACTGCGGCAGTGGACTGCGGACGCTTCCACGCAGCCTTGGTGAGGTCCGCAAAAGTGTCTACCAAGAGTGGTACTAACACAGGCTTTTGGTCTTTCTGCCGAAGATAGCGGGCAAGGCATTGTTGTTCAGGGTCAAGGTCTTCAGCATCCCACCCCATGTTGTCCTGGATGTGCCTCATGATCTTAGCGAAAGAGGGATCATCCGGAGACGACCTGGGGAGGTCACGTGGGTCAGGTGAGGAGATGCTGAGCGGAGAAAAGATCTGGAGTAGTCCGAGGTGTCCGATCTGGAGTCCTTCCTCCGAGTGTACTGACACCGTCTGGGTCGCTTGGGGCTGGGAGACCCTGATGGAGATCTTGAGGGAGGCCTTCTCCTGTCTTTGGATCTGCCCCTAGGAGGTGGAGTCTGCTCCTTAGAGGTTGATGGTCTTCCTACTGGCCCCTTTGGTGGAGGAGGAAGCGAAGGAGTAGGAGGAGGTTTAACAGGGACCACATCCTTTCAGATAGTGTCCCACCGGAAAGTAAAGAGTTCCTTTACTTCTTCAACGTTCATGCCCAACAAAGGGCCTGGTGCTGGTGGTCTGTTGCCGGGTCGGGAAGGTTCGGCATCCTCGATGTCGCCTGCCTGATCTTGGCAGTGTAGCCCTCCTCTGGAGTTCCCTCTTACCGCGCTGCCGGGGGCGACGACACATGCAGTCTTCTGCTCTGGAGAATGCGATGCCGACGTCCGTCTCTTGGCAGACACCTTCGGATCCAGTGAATGCCAGGCCGGCAACTGGTGTCCGGCTGGTGTCCTCGGTTCCGGCGAGCGCCCAGTCGACTTCGAATGCTTGGCCGACGTTGGGTCCGATGCCCGGTCCTTGGTCTTTCTAGGAGTTGGATTAGGACCTCTGGGAGGTTGGGAGACCGATTTACTGTCGGTGTCCCAATGTCGGGTGGATAAGGAAGATTTATGGTGCTCGGAAGAGGCCTTGGAGGGAGTTGAGGAAGCAGAGGTCCTCAAAGTCTTGATAGGCTGGAGCGTAGAAGAGCCGCCTGAACCCAGACCTTAACCGGGGGGGGTTGGGTTTGAGATCGAGCCCTGGAGGGACAGCAGTCCGATCTAGTGGAGCCTGGGTTGCAGGAGTCCAAGGCCCGGTTCGGGGATCTGGACCTTACTTTCTCCCAGTGCTTGTGAGCCTTTGAGGAAGATTCTCCCCTGGAGGAAGGTTCTTGGTACATCCTTTTCAAATTTTTCTTCCAGAAGATACGCCTGAAGTGCCTTCTGACGGCAGATCCTGGTGCGGCTATCGAACCCTTGGCAAAAGGTGCAGGCCTTGGTATCGTGGTCTGGGCCTAGGCACCGCACACAGGAGGAGCGAGGATCCTTGACAGGGATCTGTTTTCCGCAGGCACACTTGGAAAGGTGACCCACAAGCGAAGGAGTTAGAGAGGACATCAGTCTGAAGAAACACAGTAAGTTCTGTAGTCGATGTGCGCGAGGTAGAGACAGAGAGGCAGATGCTGGCAAGTCGACAGCACGAAAAGAAAGTACAGTTACGCAAGAACTTACCGTAACAGTAGATCTTAGAGAACAGCTCTTGCAGCAGGTAACACCATTAGGACTGAGGCCGGCAGGCGTCAGGACCCCACAGAAATCTTCTAGCTAGCAGTCTTCAGCGGGGACTGCCTCCGACATCGGTCCCGCCCCCGACGTCAGGCGTAATACATAAGGAGGCGGTCCCACCAGATTCCCCAGTTCTCCCGCCGGAGACTCCCGGCCGCAGGATGACATCAGAAGGGGAGACCGAGGATCCGCCATCAAAAGAAAAAGGAAGAAAGAGCGTTAGCTCCTGCCAAGGCCTGGTAGGCCATACCTCCTCCAAGGGGGAAAGGTGGGCGGGAAGGTACCTGCTGCAAGAGCTGTTCTCGAAGATCTATTGTTACGGTAAGTTCTTACGTAATTGTACCATCTTACTTCGAGATACAGCTCTTGCAGCAGGTAACACCATTAGGACCGATTCCCAAGCAATAGCGCCTAAGCATTCTGGGAGAAGGCAAATAGGAGAGATCTTGAGCAAGTCCTGACTCTAGGACAGGAGACCCTGTAGAACAGCAAGGCCGAACCCAGCTCTCCGACGTGATGTAATATCCAGGCTATAGTGCCTAATAAATGCTGCACTGAGCTCCAAGTAGCTGCAGCACAAATGGCTGAGGTGGAGACACTGCGCAGTGCTGCAAAGGAGGTAGCCACCCCCCTTGTCGAGTGGCCCCGGACTGTACCCGGAAGGGGCTTCTGTTTATTGTTGTAGCAAAAGGAAATACACTGGACAAGCCAGCGAGAAAGGGTCTGCTTCGAGACTGGTTGGCCCAGCATCCTCTCAGCGAAGGATACAAATAGCTGCTCTGACGTGCAAAGCTGTTTAGTCCTGTTCAGGTAGTACCTCAAGGAGCGGTGAACATCCAGGGTGTGAAGCAATGCCTCTCCTCTATTACAGTACTTGGGAAAATACACAGGCAGATCCATGTGCTGGTTAAGAGTGAGGGCTGAGACCACCTTAGACAGGAATTTAGGATTCGTCCTTAGGGACACTCTGTCCTGGTGGAAAATTAAATAAGGCTCCTTACACATGAGAGCATGAAGCTCAGAAATTCTCCTTGCTGACGTGACAGCAACTAAAAGTAACGTTTTCCACGACAGAAAACGCAGCTCGCAATCTGCGGCAGGTTCAAAGGGGGGAAGCGTGAGCTATTCCAGGACAAACAGTAGGTCCCAAGGAGGGACAGGATCCTTGATGGGTGGCCTAAGGTGTAACACCCCTCTCAGGAAGTCCCGAGAAGCATCTAGTTGTGCCACTGTGTGTTGACCTACCGGGAAGTGGTAGGCAGAGATCGCACAGAGGTGAACTTTAATAGAGGAGTAGGCGAGACCCGAGTGGAAGAGGGAAAGCAGGTATTCCAGAACCGAGTTCACTGGGCATTCTAAAGGGGAGAGGCCGCGTGCCTGTGACCACAAGCAAAAATCGGCGCCATTTCATGGCGTACGTCGCATGCGTTGCCAGCTTGACCGGAGAGAACTTCCGCTACCTCTTATGCAGACCTCTGTTGCATAATGGCTATGTCTCGAGGAGCCAGGCATGCAGGTTCAGTGAGCGAAGTCCGGTGAACCAGCTTAACCCTCCTCTTGAGACAACAGGTGGGAGCTGAAAGGCAACGGAACTGGAGGTTCCCGGGACAATTGCGTCAGCATGGGGAACCAGATCTGCCTGGCCAGAAAGGCGCTACCAGGATCATCGTTGAGTGCTCCCTGCAAAGTTTGAGAAGGACTCTCTGGATCAACGGAAGGAGGGAAAGCGAGAGGAATCTGTCAATCCCAGGAGAGGGACAACGCGTCTCGCCAGAAAACACCGGGCCCTGGATCTAGCAAGCAAAAATTGGGCAGTTTTGCGTGGCATGGGGAAGCAAACAAGTCCAACTCTGGAGTGCCCCATTGAAGAAACAGATCCTCTACTACCTCCTGAAAAAGTTCCCATTCGTGGACTCTGGCCTGGGAACGACTCAGGCCATCTGTGATTGTGTTGTCCACTCCAGGAATGTGAACTGCAATTAGGCTCGCGCCGTGTCGGATTACCCAATCCCACACTCTCATAGCTTCCCTGCAAAGGGGGTAAGAGTGTGCGCCTCCTTGTTTGTTGAGGTAATACATCACCGCCGTATTGTCTGTCTGAAGCAGAAGAGTACTTGACGGGATCTCTGACTGAAAGGCCTGCAGGGCATAAAGAACCGCCCTCATCTCCAGGACGTTGATGTGGAGGTGGGCTTCCTGAGGGGTCCATGTTCCCTGGGACCTCACCCTGTTCAGGTGCACTCCCCACCTGAGGCGTCTGTGAAGAGGATTCCCTCCGGGGACGGCACTGTGAACGGGACACCTGCAGAGAGCGTCCCTGGGTCTAGCCACCATTGCCAGTCTCGAATCACGGCGTTCGTGATTCTGACCGGATGCTGCATGTGGTCTTACCTTTGGTCCCACTGCACCGTGAGCATCCACTGAGTTACCTGCATGTGGAGCCTTGCCAAAGGGACGGTTGGAATCGCTGCAGCCATGTGTCCGAGCAAGCGAAGGACCAACCTGGCTGGGACAGTCTTCTTCACCGAGAGATCCCTGATGAGGGATCTGATGTGTTCCGCTCTTTCGTCGGGAAGAAAGGCTTTCCCTTGGACGGTGTCCAGAACTCGCCTATGAACTGCAGCTTCTGGGACGTAATGAGGAGAGACGCTCGTAGTTGATAAGAATGCCCAGAGACTGGAACAGATCCTGGGTGCTCTGAATAGCTAGCAACAGCGCCTCTTTGAGGCGGCCATGAGAAGCCAGTCATCTAGGGTACGGAACACGAGGGCCCTGTCTCCTCAGAGACGCCGCTACGACTGCCATACACTTGGTAAAGACCCTGGGGCCGATGGAGTCTGAACGGAAGAGCCCGAACTGAAAGTGGTGGCTGAGAAACTCAAAGCGAGGAACCTCCTGTGCGCTTGAGCTACTAGGATGTGCAGGTAGGCGCCCTGCATGTCCAGGGACGCTAAGAAGGTGTCCTTTTCAGCATGGGAATAAGTCCTTGGAGGGTCACCATGTGAAAACGTTTGTAGGCGACCGACATGTTGAGGTCGCTGAGGTCCAGAATTGGACGGAGGTCCCCTGTTTTCTTCGGAACCAGGAAGAAGTGGGACTAGTATCCGGATCCTTTCTGGTTCTCTGGGACGTACTCCACCACTCCCTTTTGCAGGAGTGCGAGTACCTCTTGCCTGATGAGTGATCTGTGCTGACCCGAGTAACAAGAGAGCAGAGGAGGCCTTGTGGGTGGCTTGTCCACGAATTCTATAAAGTGGCCTTTTTTGACCAACTGAAGAACCCACCTGTCGGTGGTTATGGACTGCCACCCTGGCAGGTGGTCCGCGATGCGACCCCCGACCTTGGTGTCCCGTTGATCCTGAGGGGCGGGGGCTGGAAAGGAGTCATGCTGTGGCGGCTGAGGGTCCTGCGGGCTGGGCCGACTTTGCAGGCGTTGGCTTCGGCCATGGGACTGACTTCCCTGGGCTCTGCGGGAGAAGGAGCCCTCTGTTGCAGACCGTGCGGACTGCGGTCTCTGCGTCCGCTCGAACGCTTTTGTCCATGAAAGGAACTAAGCTTGGATCTGTACATGGCCTGGACAGACTGCACTGCCTGCCGCCTTTGAAGTTTGGTGAGGACCTTCTCCGAGGACTCACCAAAAAGGACTTCTCCGTGAAACGAGGCGTCCAGAATGTTCTTCTGGACGTCCGGGGTAAATCCGGAGACACGGAGCCAAGAGTGTATCCAGAGGCATACGCCTGAGGCTGCCGCTCTGGCCGAAGAGTCCGCAGAATCGTACGCGGCTTGCAGCACCTGGGTTCCCATGTCCGAACCCGTGCGGAGTTGCAGTAACTCCTCCTTCTACTCACCTTCTGGCATCTTTTCTGCCAGATCCAGGCCCTGCTCCCACAAGGCGTTCTGAAACTGTACCATGTGGGTTAAGTAGTTGAGGGACCTGATGGCGCAGGTAGCGGATGCATACGTGTGCCTATCCATAGCGTCCAGCTGTTTGGACTCCAGGTCCGGTGGCAGGGTGCTCAAATGTTGCAGCCTCAGAGACCGGTCATGAGAGGCTGTAATGACCAGAGAATCGGCCAGAGGATGCGATGCCAAGTACTGGTCCTCCCTAGGGGCCTTGTACAGGCGGTCAGCCTTCTTCGGCATCGCCGGGAGCGAGTGTGGACGTTTCCACGCTGCCTTGGTGACGTCCACTTAAGGTGTCCACCAAGGGTGGCACCACCACAGGCTTTGGATCTTTTGCCAAGATATCTGGCAAGGCATAGTCTCGGGTTGAGTTCTCTGCGTCCCAGCCCATGTTCTCCTGGATATGTCTCAATCTCCGAGAACGCAGGGTCATCCGGAGTAGATCTTGGGAGCTCACGTGGGTCCGGAGAAGGGACGCTGATTGGAGAGGGGGATCTGGATCCGTCCGAGAAGTCAGATCCAGTGTCCTCTGTCGAAGGCGAATGGTGACGTCTTCTGAGTCTCTTGGGGCTGGGTGACCCTGAAGAGGATCTGGACGGAGGTATCCTTTTGTCTGGTCTACCCTAGGAGGATCTGCAGGCTCCTGGGGAGAAGGTACTCAGCCTGCAGCCCCGGATGGAGTAGGGGGTGCAAGTGCCGGTGGAGTCGCAGGAGGAGGAGGAGGAGGTGTGGGAACCACATCCTTCTTTATGGCATACCACCAGTAGGTGAACAGCTCCTTAACCTCGGAAATGCTGAGGCCCGACAACGGACCGGGCGCCGGTGGTCGGTCATCTGGTTCCGGCATCGGCTCCCCAGGGGTCTCTGGTTCAGGGGAGGGTTCCCTGGGAGGTGCGACAGGACCGGTCGCCTGCCTGGTCTCGGGCTGGCCAGCTCCCCTCAGTGAGCTCTGGCCGGCACTGCGGGAGGCGAGGGGATCTCCTCTCACTGAACGGGCGCCGGCCTCTCCGCCGGCGTCCGGTGGTGGCGGCGGCCTAACCGGCGACGGGTGTCTGGCGGTCGTCGGTTCTCGGGACAGATGGTGCTTTGCCGACGTCGGATCAGACGTCCTCTTGAGTGAAGTCAGCTCTCTGGTCTTCCGCTGGGGAGGAGGAGGCAAGGAGACTGACCGGGCGTCTGGATCCGGATGGCGGGAACCGGACTTGTGGTGGTGGTGGCGGTCCCCTGACCTCGGCAGGGCCTTGGAAGCCGAGAAGAGGGAGGGCCTGGGAGGTCTTGGCCTGAGGAAGAACCTGAAGGAGTCTTCACCGCTGCAGGGGAGGCTGAGAGCGGGCCGGGAAGGGAGCGGTCGGACCGGAGCCGGAGCTACGGGAGTCAAGCCTAGAAGGGACTTTGATCTCACCCTCTCCTATGCTTCTCAAGGTGTCTCCGGCTTTTCAGACATTCCCCTTGAGGCTGAATCCATGGCCTTAACCTTTTCCTCGAGCAGGAACGCCTGTAGGGCCTTCTGGCGACGGATCCGGGTCCGGCTATTGAATCCCTGGCAGAATGTACAGGCCCGGGTGTCGTGATCTGGGCCTAGGCACCGGACGCAGGCCGAATGCGGGTCTTTAAAAGGGATTTGCTTCCCACAGGTGCACTTCGACGGATGGCCTTCCACGGAGGTTGGAGAGAACATCAGACAGCAACTCGAAGAGAAAACAAACTTTTTTCCAAATGGAAGAACTTTACCAGGCGTCGTACCTGAAACGAACCAAGGGTCGAGACATGCAAGTCGACGGCGGAAAGAACTGAGGAATCTGGCGGACCGCCTCCTATGTACTACGCCGGACGCCGGGGCGGACCGACGCCGAGGCGTCCCCGCTGAAGAAACATAGAATTTGACGGGCAGATAAGGACCGCTGGGCTCCACCCAGTCTGCCCATTTCCTACCTACCTACTGGATAAGCTTCAGATCCTAGTTAACCAGCAGCCAACTTCTTCCTACCCCCGCCCCTAGAATTGCCTTATGACTGTCCCATGCATGCTTGAATTCCACCACTGATTTTGACTCCACAACCTCCTCCGAAGGCCATTCCATGCATCCACAACCCTCTCTGAAAAATACTCCTTAAATTACCTCTGAGCCGCCTCTATCTTCAAATTGTGACCTCTTGTTCTTGCACACCTCTTTTTTTGAAAGATGCTACCCTCTTGGACTTTGCTGATTCCCTTGAGGTACTTGAACGTTTCTATCATGTCCCCCCTCTCCCTCCTTTCCTCGAGGCTATACATATTAAGCTCCTTTCATCTCTCTTCATATGTCTTCCGGTGCAGACCCTGCACCATTTTAGTTGCCCTCCTTTGGACAGCTTCCATCCTGTCTATGTCTTTGCGGAGACTGGGTCTCCAGAACTGCACACAGTACTCCAGATGGGGTCTCACCAGCTGTCTGTACACAGGGATAATAACTTCCTGTTTTCTACTGGTGATGCCTCTCCCTATGCATCCCAGTATCCCGACAGCCCTCCTAGCTAGACTGCTAGCTAGAAGATTTCCGTTGGGTCCTGACGCCTGCCGGCCTCAATCCTAATGGTGTTACCTGCTGCAAGAGCTGTATCTCGAAGTAAGATCTGGGGATTCTGGGGGGCCGCCTCCTTATGTACTACGCCTCACGTCGGGGGCCGGACCGACGTCAGAGGCAGTCCCTGATAAATACTGCTAGCTAGAAAATTTCCGTGGGGTCTTGGCACCTGCCGGCTACAGTCCTAATGGTGTAACCTGCTGCAAGAGCTGTTTCTCGAAGTAAGATCTCTTTAGTTCTGTCTATGTAGAACCGCAAAACCCTTTTAACATTCAGAGAACGTAGGGTACACTCTCCTTCATTCTGGAAGTTCACGAAGTAGGTCAGAACAACCAAGGGCTGGTTCAGATGGAATCCCAAGACTACTTTGGGGAGAAACTTAGGGTAAGTTCTGAGAACCACCTTATCCTTGTGAAATACTATATAAAGAGTGTCTATGACCAGAGCATGTATTTCAGACACACTGAGTGGAAGTAATGGCTTTGTGGAAGCGCCTTCCAGGTCAGGAACTTCAGCTTACAGGTTGCTAGAGGCTCTTAATGTTTACGGGTGAGCATGTCTAGCACAAAGTTAATATCCCAAGTGGCTACCGATGATCTGACTGGTGACCTAGAGTGCCATATACCTTTAAGGAACCTCTTAACCAAGGGTAACAGCCATAGACAGGGTGTATATAGGCTCGTGATAAACTAAGATTGCGCAGAGCTGGACCTTCACGGTTGAGTACTGTAGCCCTGTATTTGACAGGTCTAGCAGATACTCCAGGACTTACTTTGGTGGGCAAGAAAAGGGATCCAGAGAGGACTCTGCACAACAGATGGAGAATCGCTTCCACTTCATCATGTAAGTTTTCCTAGTAGCTGGCTTGCGTGTTGCTAGGACAGTGTCTGAGATTCTACAGGAGACATCAAATCTACCCACTTTTATCTCCTCAGGAGCCATGCGTGGAGATGAAGGGATTTCAGGATGGGATGGACCACTGGGCCCTGGGTCAGAAGGTCCATTTGAAGTGGTAGTTGTCTCAGTGGAATTTCCAATAATCTGTTGATCAACAAAAACTAATTCTGATGAGGCCAGAATGGGGCGATGAGGATCATTCTGCCCTCACTGTGCCTCCAGCTTGAGCAGCACTCTCTGAATTAAGGGAAGAGAAAGAAATGTGTACAGAAAGCCTCTTGTCCACCACAGTCTGAATGCATCCTAACAGAAAAATACAGGTTACTCACCTGTAACAGGAGTTCTAGGAATGGTATATGTTGTTCATCCACACTCATTGGCAGTATCCTTGCCGCTTTAAATCTTGCCGGAAGGTCTTCAAGCTTGCTCCTCCCACCCACCCGGGTGGTATAACTCTCGGCTCCGCCCCATGACGCCAGATCTGCCCGCTGGAAGCTCAGGTTGTGCGCCGGGGCCGGGAGAATGAGAACAGGGATGAACAATACATACCATTCCTAGAACTCCTGTTACAGGTGAGTAACCTGTATTTATGGGACATGGATATGTTGTTCATCCACACTCATTGGCAGACTCCTAGCAGTTCTCCTCGGGAGGAGGAGGCAAGACGACAATTCCCCATATACTTACTTGGGAAAGAGAGACTGAGAACCCGAGGCCCCAAAACCAGCATCCCGGCGTGACTCAAGGTCGATGTGGTAGTGGGTAATGAAGGTGTTTGCTGACTTCCAGGTAGCAGCCCTGCAGATTTCCTGGATAGGGACGCCCTGGAAGCAGCCATCGCAGCAGTATGGCGGGTAGAATGAGCTCTTATCCTCTGGGAGGCTCCATGCCCGCTAACTTATAGCAGAGATCTATGCAGGAGGTTACCCACCTGCTTATCAGTCCAGCTTGGCTGCAGGTCTGCCAGATGCGCTTCAGCGTAGGTGACAAACAGCTGGCGAACCTCCTCTCGAATTTCAGCCGTCGCTCCTTATATGTTTAGCGCCCTTCTAGGATCCAGAGTATGGAGCCTATATTCGCCTCCCGAGGTGTGATTGGGTAGAACACCGCAGAGTCAACACTTGGTTAAGGTGAAATCTGACACCACCTTCGAAGGAATTTGTGGTGGGCGAGGACAACCTTGTCCCTGTGGAAGACCAGGTAGGAGACTATGGAAGCGCCTGGAGTCTCCCATCTTCTGGCTGACGTGATAGCCACCAAGAAGGCGGTCTTCCATGACAGGTGAGAGAGAGCACACCTGTGCATAGGTTCAATGGCTTGCCCATGAGCTTTGCCAGTACCAGCAGTAGATCCCACGGAGGTGGGGGTTCCCGAGACTGGAGGGAAATGTGATCAAGGCCTTTGAAAAAGCGCCAGACCACCTTCTCCTGCGCCATCGACTGCTTCCGGCCCGCGCCGCAAGCAGAGATGGCTGCCAGGTGCACCCTTAGGTCGCCGACCCAAGCCCTTGACCAGAAAGGGACCATAAATAGTCCAAGATGCTTGCCAAGGAACAGGAGGAAGGGTCCAAGCCTTGTTCTGACACCAAATGGAAACCTTTTCCATTTGAAGGCATAGCATTTTCTTGGTCGACTCACGGGACGCCTCAACTACATTGAGGACCTCGCGGAAAGACCCAAAGCCTGGAACTCTAGCCGCCAGGAACCAGGCCGTCAGGTGCAGGGATTGAAGGTCCGGATGGAACACCTTCCCTGATTGACTGAGGAGCAGGTCCGGGCGAGCTGGAAGCTGCCGTGAGTCCTGGAGCTGAGACTGAGGAGATTCTGGTACCAGAACTGGCGAGGCCAGTCTGGGGCTATTAGAATCACCTGCGCCTTGTCCTCCTCGCCTTGAGAAGCACCCTTTGTGGATCAATGGGAAATGGGGAAAGGCGAAAGAGGCCCGGGGTCCATTGCCTCGAGAAGGCATCCCCTGCAGCGAGCCCTGCTGGAGGGGGCGGGCATGGAACAGACTCAGCCGCTGCCTCCATGGAGGCAAACAGGTCCACCTGAGGTGTGCCCCAAAGGAGAACAGATGCTGTACTACCTCGGCGGGAGAGACCACTGGGATGCAGCCCCATCCGGCTCAGGGCATCGGCCAGGGTGTTGGAGGCCCTGCCACGTGAATGGCTAGGAGATCCGCCCAGGCTGCGCATTTAGGACCAAACGCGGAGAGCCTTGCATAGAAGCATGGAGCGCGGCCTCGCCTCTGGCGGTTTAGATAGGCATGGTCGCATGGTCCGGCCTGACCGGACCACTTGATCCCGGAGGAACGGAGCAAAGGCGTGAGAGCTAGCGGACTGCCTGAGCTCCAGCAGGTTGATGTGGCATCGACCTCATGGGACCAGAGGCGAGCCCGTGTTCCCCGTGATGGGCACCAACCCATCAGAGAGGTATCGGTCGACAGAGACCACGGCCGCTCGGGCGGACGAACGGGATGCCTCCTGCAAATGATCTGGAACGGTCCACCACTGAGAGCATTCCACATCCCTGTGTCACCGACAAGCTGGTCCAAGGGACGAACGGCGAGACCACTGGCTGGCCAGTCCCCACTGAAGGGGACGATATTCCAGCGGGCCCAACGGACCACGCTGGCACAGGCCGCCATGAGACCCAGGAGGCGAGGAAGTCCCGGTAGGGCGCAGTTGCCAACCAGAAATGATCGGGCAAAGGAGGAAAGAACCTCGCCCTGTCCGGAGCCACGCGCTCTGGCTCAAGAGAGTCGAGCTGCGCCCGATGAATAAATCACCTGCTTCGCCCGAGTCTGACTGGCCGTTGATAAGGAGGCCCAGTTGGAGAGCAGACCTGGAGGCCAGATCTCTGGACCACTCCGCCTCCTTCCTGGAGGGAGCGCCATCAGCCAGTCGTCCAGGTAAGGGTACACCCGACCCTCGCGCCGCAGGAATGCTGTCACCACTGCCATGCATTTGGTGAAGACCCTGGGAGCTGGAGACAAGCCAAGGGCATGGCTTGAACTCGGCAGAGATCCTTCCGCTTTGGCTTAAGGAATCTCGGTGAGACGGACGGATAGGGACGTGGAAAAACGCTACCCTGCAAGTCCAGAGCAGAACCACACGCTGCCCAAGGATGGTATTATCTGAGCCAGAGTGACCATCCTGAAGGTTCGAGACCTTAGGAACTTGTTTAGGTCGTGGTCGGTGAATGGGGCGCCAGCCCCCGTCCCGTTCGAACCAGGACGTACCTGGACACAAACCCTGGGTCTGAAGGAGGGTCCACCACCTCTCTTACCACCTCCTTCTGGAGGAGGAGAGTGATGTCGGCTGAGGCAGGCCGTGAGGCTGGGGATCCCAAGTTTCGCAGGGGCGCGCTCTGCTGGGTGGTGCCTGCTCAATTCCGAGGTAGGGCTCTTCCCACCACCTCTGAAGCACCCACCTGTCCGTGGTAACAGCGACCAGGCCAGGAACGGAGTGCCGGAGCCGCCCTTCACGGGGACCAGGGGTAAGGTGACGGGGATGGCAGACACCCTCAGCCCGTCACTGGGCAAGTTGGAGGAGGACCGGCGAGGACCTCCTGGGCCCTTTCCTGCCTCCTGTTAGAGAAGCCGGCTTGAGCGGTTTGGGATGTGTCGTGAGCCTGCTGGCCCTGGCGTTACTGGGCCGGGCGCCTGTGGGCAGGTAGGAGCGAAAGGGCTTTAGGCTGTGGTTTCAGTGCCTTGTCCTTCTGAGTGGAAGAGCTCGAGTCCAAGGTGGCATTGGACTTCGATCCTCTGCGGTGACCTTCCACCCCAGGGTGAAGGGTCAGTCCCCAAAAGAGACATCCGCCAACTTGTGCTGGGTATCTAAAGTATCTTCAGCCAAGCTCACACGCATGGCCACCGCGGCCACCGATCTGGCACATGAGTCCTCACATCCAAAGCGTCTGAGCTGTTGTTTGGCCACTGTTCGCTTGGTCCCGCACCTGCTAACCGTAGTTCAGGGAAGATAGGGATGACCATCCAGAGCCCAACAGCGAGAAAATGCTATGAGGACGGCGGAACGGCTGGACGTCGTCGAGAGAGGCCGGTGCGACTTTTTCTCCCCATAGTCCACTTGACCTTGTCAGGAGGTTTGCCATCCTGGCGCGGCGGCGCTCTGAAAGGCTTTGGTAACCGTCTCCTCAGAGGGGGTGTTCAAACCGGACAAGGAACCGGTAGGACCGTGATGCTTTCCTGGCCGTCTCGCAGGGCAGGAAGCAGGGCGCTAAAGTTCCAGTGCGACCTAATATGTCTCGCCACTGGAAAGGCCTCCGGAGAACCCCGTCCAGAATTTGAGGGGATACCTGGCCCGCTTTGAACGGGTTCAGCCCATCCCGTAGACTCCGAGATGAGCCAAGCAGTCCTAGGAAGGACGACGGCTATCGTCTACACTGATCTCCTGAAGACCCGTCCAGTCGCTGGAGAAGAAGGAGAATGTTCTTGGACTCGGAAGAGTCCTAAGAGCTGCTGGCCTGGCCACCCTTCACCGCCGGTCGCGGGAGGAGGTAACTGACAGCCGGCGGGTAAACCTTAGTCGCATCGAACTTGGTCGAGCCCACTGGTGTGGTGGGCTGAGGTTCCACCGAATCGTGGAGTTAGCTGGTTTTGGCCAACCGCCTGGGTAGGCCTGGATGTCGAGGGGTTGTGTCGTTGCCCGTGACAGTTACTTAATGGTCGGGAAGGTGCCGGAGTCGCTTATTCTGCCAGGAGGAGTTGTTAGAGTAAGGTCTCGGATCGGCCGACTTTTACGCCGGGCCCTCATCCGTGGAGGAGGATGAGGATGTGGCGCGACGCCGCTATCGTGTGCCGAGACCGACCGCCTATGACGTGGAACGGGTGGACCGGAAGAGTCCGAGACCGAGTCGTGAGTCCCATTTCCGGTCGGTGCGGTGGTCGGAACCGCACTTTCGCTCGAAGGTTCACCGAGGCCCGGAACCGGAGGTACAGACAGCCCACGGATTCAACTCTCCCGGGGGAACCGGGAGAGGGGCCGGGCAAAGGCGACAGCTCGTCTAATGGGTCGAGAAAATCTCGACTTCATCAGTGAGTCTCGTCAACTGACCTGACGGGACACCGTGAGCGTGGCCGCCAGCGTGACCGGCGACGGACGCCCGGGGAGAGGGACTTTCCCGCTCCCAAGAGCGCCGAGGGATTGCACTTTGTCCTCTTGACCGAAAGGTCCAGTAGACGGCTCTTCCCTTAGTGAGACAGACAGCCCTTCAAAGAAGCCGTAGGAAGAACCCAGAGAGAGCGGGATAAATGGCGTTTAGAAGATACGGCTCATACGCTTCTTCGAGTGACCACTATCCGCCGGCTGATCCCCGAACACAAGGATACCGGGCAACCGGGCCTCTTGGACTTCACCGAGGAACGCTTCGGACGCCTAGTTGCATCGGCAGCACGGGTTCGAGGACGAGGCCGAGAAAGATGAGCACAGTCGTAAGCCCGCGGTCGGCTCGGCTCAGGCAGTAGACACACGTGAGGTGTGTCCGTCCGAGACATCTTCATCGCATGGGTATCTCCAACCGGAGTCGATTGTCCATCGTGAGTCGCAGGATCAAGACAAGTCTTTTGCAAATTTTATTTTTAAATCCGCAAACGGAGAAATAGGAACAGTCTAACGAGAGCGTGGCGGGAACCTGAGCCTGTTGTAAGGAAGATCTACGCCATGGGTTGAGTCGAGTTATACCACCGGTGGGTGGAGGAGTGTTTGAAGACCTTCCGCAAGATTTAAAGCAAGGATACTGCCATGAGTGTGGATGAACATATCCATGTCCCTGTAACACCAGGTTCTGATTTCTGGAGCAGAACAGAGGTTTTTTGCATTGATTGGGATGTGGGTAAGGAAACCCTTTACAGGTACAAGGGAAAAGAAAGACAAGGGAGGATAGTGAGATGAAGGGGAGGATGGGGCTGTGGAGGATGACAACAGTAAAGCTGACATATTGAATAGGTATTTGTCATCTTTACTGAGGAAGAGGAGGGTCCTGAAGGAGTACAAGAGAATGGCAGAAATGGACACAAGTCCCTTTACTTTATGGTCCGAAGGAACTGGAAGGCTGATTGATACGGCAATGGGGCCAGATGGCACCCTAGACCTGAGTTAACTAAGAAAGGTGGTGCTGAACCTGTTATCCTGTTAGCTGATCACTGTGGAGGTACCAAGACTGGAGGACAGCAGATGTAGTCTCTTTATACAAAAGTGGGAACAAAGAGGAAGTTGTGTCTACAGACCAGTCAGCCTCACCTGTAGGGGAAGACATGAAGCACTATTGAAGGAGATTTGTGATCACTGTTGTCAATGACCAGGACCTAAGGCAGCATGGTTTCGCCAGGGGGAGGCTGTCGACCAACCTGAATTTTTGATTGGGTGACTAGGAGGTGGACAGGAGGGCAGTGACAGGCCTATCTGACTTCAGCAAGGCCTTGACACTGCCACAGAAGACTATTACACAAACTGGGGAGCGGTGTGGGCAGGACAGTGGTGGGTGGGTGGGTAACTGCTGTGGCAGGACAGAGGGTGGTAAATGGCGTCACTCACAGAGGGAAGAGTGACCAGGGTATTACAGGGATTAGTGCTGGACTGTGTTCCATTAACATCTTCATGGGTATATTGCACAGGACCCAAGGCAGAATTTCACTATTCGCTGATGACACAAAGCTCTGTAATAGAGTAGATAACCAGAGGGTGTAGACAGTCGAGAAGGACCCAGAAACTTGAAGAATGGTCAGGGTTTGCAGTTGAAATCAATTCAAAGAAGTGCGTATAATGCATATGGGCACAAAACCCTGGCACAATACATCAGTTGGGGGAGGATATAGCATGCACCAAGCAGGAAAGGGATCTTGGGGTTATCATCTCTGATGACCTCAAGGCAGGGAAACAGTTGGACAAGGCAGCAGGTAAAGCAAATAGGATGCTGGGATGTATAGGCAGGCATCACCAGCAGGAAAAGGGAGGTCATAATTCCGCTTATACAAGACACTAGTGAGGCCCCACCTGGAGTACAGTGTATAGTTCTGGAGACCATACCCACGTAAGGACATAGACAGGGTAGAGAAGGTTCAGAGGAGGGCAACAAAGATGGTGCATGGATTGCATCACAAGTCCTATGAAGACAGGTTGAAGGAACTGAACATGTACTCCCTGGAGGAGAGGAGGGAGAGGGATATTATAGAGACATACAAGTATCTCACAGGAGGAACAGGGTGCAGGAATACACTATTTTAAGCGAAAAGATGTTCCAGGACTAGAGGGCATGGGATGAAGTTGGAGGGAGGACGATTCAGAGGAAACATTTCTTCACAGAACGGGTGGTGGACAAGTGAACACCCTGCCAGAGGAAGTGGTGGGGGCTGAGACAATCACGGGATTTAAGAATGCATGGATAGACAAAAGGAATTCTGGAGGTCAGGGTAAGGGCAACAGACTTCTAGGAAAACAAACTGAACTTACAAGCTCAAATGGGCAGACTGGGTGGGCCATAGGCCCTTATCTGCAGACACTGTCTATGTATCTATGTATGTAAAAACGTCCAGGTCCAGTGTGTCCACTCTCCAAAGAATGATTGCGTGACGTTTATGTCAAGAGACCATTCGTGAGGATCTGCCTCTGTTCTGCTGAGGCGATCTGCTAGATCGTTCTGGGCCCCAGGCAGGTGGACTGCTTGGATCAGGTCTTCGTGATCCAAGCACCATTCCAGCACACTCATTGCTTCCTTGCACAAGGGATAAGAGTGTGCCCTGCCTTGCTTGTCAATGTAGTACATCACCACTTTGTTGTCCGTTTGAAGGAGAATAATTTTACAACAGAGGATGTACTTCAGGGCTCTGACTGTGTACAGGACAGCTCTCATTTCCAAGACATTTATGTGGAGTTGAGACTCGGCCCGACTCCACAGACCTTGGGTGTGGAGATCTTGACAGTGAGCTCCCCATCCGAGTAGAAATGCATCTGTGGTGATGGTGATCTGTGTCTCCAGTGGGGCAAAGGGAAAGCCTTTCAGTAGGTTGTCCTTGAGTCCACCAGGTGAGTTATTTTAGAGGTTCCGTCACCTTATGTGAAAGGACTGAAGGTGTGTGGTCAGCGACCACCGAGTACTGAGCATCAACTGAGTGGTCCTCATGTGAAGACGAGCCAAAGGCACCGTGAACGTTTATGCCATAAGACCCAGCATACGCTGCACTGAGCCAGCTCAGACTAAGGCGTTCTTACATGAAGCAAGCCATCTGGAGGACATCGTGTTTCCTGTCCTCTGGGAGGAAGGTCCTGCGCTGGAGGTATCCAGGAGGGCTCCTATGAAGAGGAGTTGCTGGGAGGGCTGTAGCTGCAATTTTTCCAGATTCAACAGAACTCTCATAGATGTGAGGAACCTGGAAGCTGTGGTCACTGCTTCCTGTGTCCCTTGTCTGAAGGAGCTTGCTAGGAGCCAGTTATCCAGATACGGGAAGACTTGAATTCTGAGTTTTCTTAGGTGCGCTAAGAAAACTGCAAAGCACTTTGTAACAACTTGAGACACCGAGGATAGCCCAAACGGCAGTAACTCTGAATTGATACTGCTGACTCAGGACCACAAATCAAAGATACTTGTGGTGGCTTGGGTGCACAGGAACATGTTGGTAGGCATCCTGCATGTCCAGGGAGACCAGCCAATCATTTCAATAAATCAGAGGTACAAGCGTTAACGAGTGATAGTTTGAATTTTTCCTTGAAGAGAAATTTGTTTCCTTAGGTCTAGAATAGGGTGCATACTGCCTCTTTTCTCTGAACCTACG
Organism: Neoceratodus forsteri; assembly: GCA_016271365.2. Lineage (NCBI taxonomy): Eukaryota > Metazoa > Chordata > Ceratodontiformes > Ceratodontidae > Neoceratodus > Neoceratodus forsteri. The sequence continues at coordinate 474,171,744 of CM057451.1, forward strand.
AAGTAGTGGGAGCAGAAAAGTACAGTTATGCAAGAACTTACCGTAACAGTAGATCTTCGAGAACAGCTCTTGCAGCAGGTTACACCATTAGGACTGAAGATGGCCGGCGTTAGGACCCCACGGAAAATTTTCTAGCTAGCAGTCTTCAGCGGGGACCGCCTCCGACGTCGGTCCCGCCAGAATCCCTAGTTCTCCCTACTGAGACTCCCGCCGGATGACATCAGAAGAGGAGACCGAGGACCCGCCATCAAATGGCCAAGATTCAGAACAGACCTTTCCGATCCTAAGGATATTGTTAGGCTGGAACCTACTTCCTCCAAGGGGGAACGGTGGGCGGCAAAGTACCTGCTTCAAGAGCTGTCCTCGAAGATCTACTGTTACGGTAAGTTCTTACGTAACTGTACTAGCTTACTTCGAGAAACAGCTCTTGCAGCAGGTTACACCATTAGGACCGATCCCCAAGCAATACTGGAAATCACTCACCACTGGGAGGAGGGAAGGTAGAAATCACTAGTAGAACCTAAGCCTAGGACAGAAATCCTTGAAGGACTGCTAGACCAAAACCTGCTCTTCACCTCGATGCAACATCCAGGCTATAATGCCTGATGAAGGTGTGCACAGTGCTCCAAGTGGCTGCTGCACAGATGGCTGAAGTGGACACATTCTTTAAGGCCGCAAAGGAAGCAGCTACCCTCTTGTGGAATGACCCTTAACCGCGCCCGGTAAGGGTTTCTTCAAGGTACAGCTCTTGCAGCAGGTTACACCATTAGGGCTGATTCCCAAGCAATGGCACCTAGAAAAGCCATCGGGAGGAAGCAATACGGAGATCCAGACCCATCCTGAGCCTAGGACAGGAGACCCTGAAGAACAGCAAGGCCGAAACCCACTCTTCGCTTTGAGGCGATATCCAGGCTATAATGCCTGATAAAAGTGTGCACTGAACTACAGGTGGCTGCAGCACATATGGCTGACGTAGAAACGTTCTTCAGTGCCGCAAAGGAGGTAGCCACTCCTCTTGTCGAATGGCCCTTGACCACTCTAGGTTAGGGTTTCTGACACTTGTCATAGCTAAAGGAAATACACTGGATGAGCCAGCGTGAAAGGGTTTGTTTTGAAACCGGGGCCCCTTTCATCCTCTCAGTGAATGAAATGAACAGCTGCTCCGCTTTCCAGTGCTGTTTGGTTCTCGTCAAATAGTATCTGAGACACCTGTGCACATCCAGGGTGTGAAGCAGTGCTTCTCCTCGATTGGCATACTTAGGGAAATATACTGGTAAATCGATGTCCTGGTTGAGAGTAAGGGCTGAGACCAATTTAGCAGGAACTTAGGATTCGTCCTCAGGGACACCCTGTCCTGATGAAAAATTAAATAAGGCTCCTTGCATGAGAGCATGTAATTCGAGATTCTTTTTGCGAAGTAACTGCAATGAAAAAACGCGTTCCACGACAGAAAACGAGCTCTCAACTGCGCAGGCTCAAGGCAGTGGCAGCGATGCTGCTCCAAGACAAAGGGTAAATCCCAAGGAGGGACGGGATCCTTGATGGGCGCCTAAGGTGGAGGATCCTCTTTAAAAGGCAACGGTAGTGTCCAGCTGGGCCACCATGCGCTGGCCTATGGGGGCATGATAAGCTGAGATTGCACAAAGATGCACTTTAATCGAGGAGTAAGCTAACCCGGATTGAAATAGAAAAAGCAGGTACTCCAGAACCAGCTTCTCGGGGCAGTCTAAGGGCGAGAAACCACGAGTCTGAGACCACAGGAAAAATCTGCGCCATTTCATGGCGTATGTTGCGTGTGTCGCCGGTTTTCTGGCGGCAGAAAGCACGTCTGCCACCTCTTGCGAGACCCCGTGTCGCAACATGGCTATGTCTCTAGGAGCCAAGCATGCAGGTTCAGTGAACGCAAGTCCGGGTGGACTAATGAACCCTCCTCCTGAGACAACAGGTGGGAGATGATTGGTAAAACCAGCGGAGGTTCCCGGGACAACTGATTCAGCAGCGGGAACCAAATTTGTCTGGGCCAAAAAGGCGCTATCAAAATAAGCGTCGCATGCTCCCTGCGAAATTTGAGAAGGACACTCTGGATCAACGGGAAAGGAGGGAAGGTGTAGAGGAATCTGCCCGCCCAGGAGAGGGACAACGCCTCTCCAGAAAACACCGGCTCTTGATCTAGCTAGCAAAATTGGGCAGTTTTATGCTGGATGGGGAGGTGAATAGATCAATTCTGAGCACCCCATCTGTGGAACAGATCCTCTGCCACTTCCTGTAAGAGTTCCCACTCGTGGACTCTGGCCTGGGAACGACTCAGGCTGTCTGCGACCGTGTTGTCCACCCTGGGAACGTGAACTGCAATGAGGTTTGCGCCGTGTCGTATTACCCATTCCCACACCCTCACTGCCTCCCTACAAAGGGGGTAGGAGTGTGTGCCTCCTTGTTTGTTGAGGTAATACATCACCGCAGTACTGTCTGTCTGTCTGTAACAGGAGAGTACTGGGTGGAATCTCAGACTGGAAGGCCTGCAGGGCATAAAGGACCACCCTCATCTCCAATATGTTGATATGGAGATGAGATTCTTGTGTAGTCCATGTTCCCTGAGATCTCACCCCGTTCAGGTGCGCTCCCCACCCCACCCCTGAGGCGTTCGTAGAGAGTGTCAACACCAGGGACGGCACTGTGAAGGGAATCCCCCACTGAGAGAGTTCCCAGATCTAGCCACCATTGCCAGTCCCGAATCACGGTCTACGTGATTCTGACTGGATGCTGCAGATGGTCTTGCCTTTGGTCCCACTGCACCCTTAACATCCACTGGGTTAACCGCATGTGGAGTCTTGCCATCAGGACAGTTGGAATGGCTGCAGCCATGTGTCAGAGCAGGTGAAGGACCAGCCTGGCCGGGACGGTTTTCTTCGCTGACATGTCCCTTATGAGGGATCGTATGCGTTACGCTCTGTCTTCGGGAAGGAAGGCTTTCCCTTTGACTGTGCCCAGAACTACACCTATGAACTGCAGCTTCTGGGACGGTACCAGGAGAGACTTCACGTAGTTGATTAAGATGCCCAGAGACTGGAAGAGAGCCTGGTGTCTGAATGGCCAGCAGCAATGCCTCCTTGAAGAGGTTGCTGAGAAGCCAGTCGCCCAGGGTACGGGAACACCCTAGTGACCCTGTCTCCTCAGAGACGCTACCACGACTGCCATGCACTTGGTGAATAATTCTTGGTGCTGATGACAGCATGAAAGAGCTCGAACTGGTAGTGGCGGATCGAGAACTCAAGCACAGGAACCTCCTGTGCCTTGAGCGATGGGGATGTGTGCAGGCGCCCTGCATATCCAAGGACGCCAAGAAAGCATCTTTCTTTAGCATGGGATTAGTCCCAGGAGGGTCAGTATGCAGAATCGCTTTGGTACAGATATGTTGAGGTCGCTGAGATCCAAAATTGGACAGAGGTCCCTGTCTTCTTTGGAACCAGAAAGAAGTTAGAATAGTATCCTGCTCCTATCTGGTTCCTGGACGTGCTCCACAGCTTCTTTCTGCAGAAGTTTCGAGTACTTCCTGCTTGATGAGCAGGGCGTGCTGACCCGAGTGCACGGGAAGCAGAGGAGGCCTCGGTGGGGGCTTGTCTAAGAATTTTATAAAGTGGCCTTTTGACCAGTTGTAGCACCCCACCTGTCGGTGGTGATAGAGTGCCACCCTGGCAGGTGGTTCATGCGGCGACCCGACCTTTGTTTCCCCTTGATCCTGAGGGAGGGCGGGGGCAGGGAAGGAGTCCTGCTGTGGCAGCAGAGGGTCCTGCAGAGCTAGCTGACTTGGAAGCTTGCGTTGGCCCCTACCGTGGGCGTTTGACCTGGGCTTTCCGGGAAAAGGCCCCTCTGATGCTGACCGGAATGGGGTTGTTGCCTCAGAGTCCAGCTGCTAAAACGACTCTGGTTCCTACGAAGGAATAGAATCTAGATCTGCACATGGCCTGGACAGATCTGACAGCCTTCCCGGCTTCCTGTAATTTGGTGATGACCATCTCGATGCATCACCAAACAAAACTTCGCCATGAAAGGGGCAATCAAAATGTTTTTCTGGACGTCCGGGTAAACCTGGACACGGAGCCATGGCGTCTCGGAGACATCGCCTGAGGCTGCCGCTCTGGCGAAGAGTCCCGTGGTCGTCTGGCTAGAGCACCTGGGTCCCACATCTCGAACCCATGCGGAGGAGTTGAAGAAGTTCCTCCTTTTGGGCCACCGCCTGGCAACTCCTCTACCACATCCTGCCCCTGTTCCCACAGCGCATTCTGAAACTGAACCATGTGGGCAGGTAATCTATGGATCTGATGCAGCTCATGTCGATGAGTGCGCTTTCACCCAGCACGCCCAGTTGCTTGACTTTGATCCGTGGCTGCGTGCTCAGATGTTGCAGTTTCTGAGACCGCATGACACAGGCTGTGATGACCAGGAGTCGGCCAGAGGATGATTAGCCAGGTACTGGTCCTCTAGGGCCTTGTACAGGCGGTCAGCCTCTTCAGCATAGGCTGAGTGGAATGTGACACCCCTCACGCCTGCCTTGGTGACGTCTATCAAGGTGTCCACCAAGGGTGGTACTACCACAGGCTTAGGGTCCTTTGGCCAAGGTAACGGAGTAGATGTAATTGGTCTAGTTTCAGCATCCCATCCCATGTTCTCTTGGATGTGTCTCATAAACTCAGAGAACTAGGGCTCATCCGGAGGAGACCTAGGGAGGCATCTGGGTCCAGAGAAGAGATGCTGATCGGTGAAGGAGACCTGGAGCATTCAGACATGTCAGATATGGAGTCCTCAGTCGACGGCGATACCGACTTCTTCTGGGTCTCTTGGGGCTGGGTGACCCCAAGATCCAGACTGGAGCCTTCTCTGTAGATCTGCCCCTAGAGGTGTTACGTCTCGGAGCCTGCCTGCTGTCACGGCGGAAGGAAGGCGAGGTGGCAGTGGTACGAGGGGGAGGAAGGAGCGGACCCCATCCTTTTGATGGTGTCTCACCAGAAAGTGAAGAGCTCCTTCACCCCCTGCTGTTGAGTCCTGAGGACGGGCCGGGCGCCTGCTCCCGAGGGTCTCCAGTTCCGAGAGGGTTCCCACGGGAGCTCGGACAGGTCCGAGTCGCCCGCCTGGTCTTCAGGCTGAGGGCTCCTCCTCCATAGCGCAGCAGGCGCCGGTCCCCGGCCAGCGCCCTGGCGGAGAATGCCTGACCGCGATGGGTGACTAACTGCCACCGCTCACGGGAGTGCTTGTGGATCTTGGCCGACGCTTGGGTCCAACGTCTGCTTAAGGGAGGTCAGCTCCTTGGTCTTGGCGCTGGGGAGGCGGAGGCAAGGAGACAGACCGGACGTCGGAGGCAGAGTGCCGGGACGAAGACTTGTGATGCTCCCCTGACCTGAAATAGGCCTTAGCAGAAGAAGGCGGCGGCCTGGAGGTCTTGGCAGGCTGCAAAGTCGAAGAGCCGCTGGCAGATTTGACCACTACTGGAGGAGGCTGAGAGTGGGCCCTCGACGGGGAGCAGTCCGACCTGGAGCTGCGGGAGTCCGAGGCCCTGGTGGGGGATCTAGGTCTCACCTTCTCCCGATGTTTCTCGTGGTGCCTGTGGGTCTTTCCCGAAGATTCCCCCCGGAGGAAGGTTCCATGGCCTTGAGCTTTTCTTCTAGGAGGAAAGCCTGGAGAGCCTTCTGTCGACGGATTCTGGTCCAGCTATTAAAGCCCTGGCAGAAGGAGCAAGCCTGGGTGTCGTGGTCCGGCCCAGGCACTCAACGAGGCCGAATGGGGTCTTTGAACAGGATCTGCTTCCCACAAGACATTTAGAAGGATGGCCCTCCACTGAAGCTGGGAGGACATCAGACGTAAGAAAGGTAATCTTGAAGAAGAACTTCTTGAAGTTTCTGATTTGAAAGGATTTCCTGGACGTGGCAGCTAGTACTAACCCGAAGAGAGTCGAGACACATGCAAGTCGGTCATGGGAAAGAACTCAGGATCTCAAGGGACCACCTCCTAATGTACTATGCCTGACGTCAGCGCGGATAGACGCCGGAGGTCCCCGCTGAAGACTGCTAGCTAGAAAAATTCCATGGGGTCCTGACGCCGGCCGGCTTCAATCCTAATGGTGTAACCTGCTGCAAGAGCTGTACCTCGAAGAAGATCCTGTGTTCCATTGCTCCTGCGGAACTACGTCTACTGCCCTGTTGTTCAGAAGGCCTTGAATCTCAGAAACAAGGAGATCTGAGTAACTGACAGCGCGTGTCATTTGGGTGGATGATCTGGAAGGGTATCTGAAAATTTAGAGAATAACCCCGTGAATTATCTTGAGAACCCATTTGCCTGTGTGGCAGACTTCCACCGATTGTAAATTGAGTCAGATGCCCCCTACTGCCGAAGAGTCCCCTCAGACAGCTGAGGTGGGACCTGGGATGAATATCAGAGGGTGGCACTAGGCTCTTCTAGGCCCTGTGCCTTCTGCTGTGTTTTCTTTGTGGCTGAGGGGCTTGGTTTTTGTTGAAGCTTGCTCTGCCTTTACCATGAAAGGACTGACTTATGAAACTGCCCGCTTGGTTTCCGCTCCGTTAAGGGCAGCAGGGGCGGACAGACCATTTTGATAGCCATCCTAGTTTTCTGTGGGCCAAACAGATAAACATCAAATGGTAAATTCATGACTTTGCTGGGAATCATTTATGAACCAAGAGGTTCGTAACCACGAATGGCATCTGGTGCATATCCCAGCTGCTGCTGCTCTAGAAGCAGTGTCAAAGGCATCCATAACAGCCTTAAGTCTGTAGTATTTGGTCAAACAAATATGGAGAGATATTAAGCCTTCAATGCTCCTAGCAGATGAGATACAAATCTATTCCAAACTCCCCAACATTTCAACACAAACTGGGCTACAGCTCATCAAGTGAAAAACCTGTGATCCTCGTTACTTCCAGCTAGACAACAAAAAAGTACAGTTATGTAAAAACTTACTGTAAAGTACAGTTACGTAAGAACTTACCGTAACAGTAGATCTTCGAGAGAGGCTCTTGCAGTAGGTAATTACATATACGACTGACGCCTGCAGGACCCACAGAAAATTTCTAGGCTAGCAGTCTCTGGCGAGGGACCGCCCACGCAGATGACCGCGCTAGGAGACGCTCTGTATAAAGGCTTTTCCGATGCCGCTTCCAGTTCTTTCCTGCCACAGACTGAAAGAGGCAGGATGAGAGAGGATGTTTCCTAAATGGAAAAGGAGCTGAAAAACCTAGGGGGATGGAGGGCGGAAGAGTGTACTGCTGCAAGAGCTCTCTCTCAAGATCTGTTACAGTACGTGCCTACGTAACTGTACTATCTTACTTCGAGAGGGCTCTGCAGGTAATTACATATAGGACCAATCCCAAGCAGTCTGGAACAAAGAAAGGCACCTGGAGGATGAAAACTACTCCAAGAAGCAGTTCCTAGCGTGCAAGCCTCATGATAGGAGGTCCTTGCAAAACAGCTAGCTCAAGCCTGCCTCTCCGGCGTAGAGGCAATATCTAAGCTGTAGTGTTTCTAGAAAGGTATGGACGGAAGTCCAGGTGGCAGTGCAGATGTCTCACCGAGACACATTCTTGAAACAAGCGTAGAAGCAGCTACTCCTCTTGTGGAGTGGCTCAGACTTGACCCGGAGGGCCTTGTTATATTTGTCATAACAGAAAGTGATGCAATGAGCCAACCACTTAGACAGGCATTGCTTGGAAACAGCATTGCCTTTCCTTTTGTGAGCAAAAGAGATGAACAACCGATCAGTCTTTCCGAGAACCTTCATCCTGTTGGTGTAGTATCTCAGAATCCGGTGAACATCCATAGTATGGAGTAAATATTCCCCTTAATTAGAGTACTGCGTAAAAAAGGCAGGTAGCTCTATGGACTGATTTAAGGTAGACTCTGCTACCACTTTAGGTAGAAACTTAGGATTTGTGCGAAGAGCAAATCGTTCCTTATGAAAAATCAAGTAGGGGATTTTACACATCAGGGCCTGGAGCTCGGAGATTCTTCGAGCCAAAGTAATGGCCACCAAGAAGAGAGTCTTCCACAAAAGAAACTTCAAATCTGCAGAAGCTGCAGGTTCGAAAGGAGGAAGGTTAAGTTTCTCGAGAACAAAATTCAAGTTTCAAGGCGGGGCAGGAGTACGGATTTGGGGGGGGGGGGCTTAGATGGAGAACCCCTCTGAGAAAGGTCTTGGAGACCTCCAGTTGAGCAAAGGCCTTATCTGTGAAGGGAGCATGATAGGCTGAAATGGCCACCATGTGTACCTTCAAAGAGGAATGGCTGAGACCCAGGTCAAACAGATGACGTAGATACTCCAGCAGAAGCCACACTGAACAGAAGAAAGGTTCCACGTTCTTGGAAGCGGCTCAAATAGTGAATCTTTTCCACTTCATGGCACAAGTGGATCTGGTGGAGGGTTTTCTGGCCTCCACTAAAATCTCTGCCACTTTGGGAGACACTCCAAAACGGGATTGGGCTAGGTCTGCAGGAGCCATGCATGCAGTTGAAGGGATTTGAGGCCTGGATGGACCAGGGTCCCCTGATCCTGGGTCAACAAACCTTGAGATAGAGGAAGAGGAAGAGGAGGATCCTCTGAATATTGTTGTAGAAGAGAAAACCAGATTTGCCTGGGCCAGAAAGGAGCAATCAGAATCATTCTCGCTCCTTCTGAAGCTAGTTTCTGCAAGACTTGTGGGATGAGAGGAACTGGGGGAAAGGCATAGACGAATCTGTCCTTCCAGTCTAGAGACAGAGCGTCCATCCAAAAATGGCCTCGCTCTGGAACGAGCAAGCAGAAGGTGGGAAGTTTTGCGTTTAGTGGGGATGCGAACAGGTCGACCTGTGGTGTTCCCCAAAGTTGGAAGATATTGTCTAGGACACCTTGGTCCAGTTCCCACTCGTGAGTCAGAGCAGAAGTGCGACAGCTTGTTTGCCAGGGTGTTGTCGACTCCTGGAACGTGAATCGCCGTGAGGTGAAGGTCGTGTTGCCCAATCCCAAACCCTCCCTGCATAGAGGGTAGGACCGAGTCCTTCCCTGCTTGTTGATGTACCCACCACGCACATGTTGTCAGTCTGGATGGCTAGGTGGCCGGGAAGGATGTATTGGTGAAGGGCATGAAGAGCGTACAACACTGCCCGAAGCTTGAGAACATTGATGTGGAGAGCTTGTTCTAGCCTGGACCAGGAGCCCTGGGTCCAATGAGGGCCTAGATGGGCTCCCCAACCTTCGCCTGAGGCGTCTGTGGTTAGAGTCTGGGAAGGGGGAGGATGAAAAAGGAACCCCCCCGAAACAGGTTCTCTCAAACCATCCACCATTGTAAGTCTTGCATCATCAGCGAGGAGATCAGAACTGAGTGATCTAGGTCGTCCACTAGCTGATCCCACTGAGAGTGTAGAGTCCACTGCGAAATCTTCATGTGGAGTCGAGCGCGAGGGACCGTCGGGATAGCAGCTGCCATGAGGCGGAGAAGGTGAAGGACCGACTTTGCCGAGACCAACCTGCGGTCAGACAACAGATTTATCTGGGTCTGAAGGGAGGCCGCCCTGTCCGGAGGCAGGAAGGCCTTGCCCAATGTCGGATCAAGGATCGCCCAATAAACTGTAGCCTCTGGCATGGTCCAGATGAGACTTGAAATGGTTGATGGTAATACCAGGCAGAAAACCTGCTGGGTAAGCGAGAGGCAACGCAGGAGTTCCTCCCGGACGAGGCCACCAGGAGCCAGTCGTCCAGGTAAGGAAAACCTATACTCCCTGGTACGCAGGTGGGCCGCCACCACTGCCAGGCATTTGGTAAATACTGGGGCCGAGGATAGACCCAATGGAGCGCCTTTGAACTGATAGTGGTTCCCCTGGAACGCAAAACGAAGGTATTTGCGATGAGATGGGTGAATGGGAATGTGCAGATAAGCATCCTGCATATCCAGAGCACAAAGCCATTGACCCGGCCGGAGTAGAGGCAGAAGGCTCTGCAAAGAGAGCATCCTGAACCTTTTATACTCTACTTAAAGATTCAGGGAACTGAGATCTAAAATTGGTTTGAGATCTCCAGTCTTTGGGACCAGGAAGAAATGGGAATAGTAACTCGTCCCCTGAAGATGAAGGGGGACGGGCTCTATCGCTTACTTCAGCAGAAGAGCAGAGATTTCCTCTTGGACCAAAGGAAGATGTTCCCAAAAATATGACTACTTCAGAGGGGGGGTGGTTTCTGAAGAAACTCTATGGAGTGTCCTCCAGCTGTGAGCTGGAGCACCCAAGAATCTGTGGTTATCCTCTCCCATCCCGGAAGGTGGAGGGAAAACCTCCCTCCTACTGGTTCCTCCGGGGAGTCCGGAGGCAGTGGGAGAGGAAAGGAGGCATGTGGTGTGGGGCAGCGCTGCAGCTGAAGCACCCGCTGCTTTTTTGGGCGGGGGCTTAGCAGCCGTGGGGGCCCGACGTTTTGTGGCCCGCCTTCCCTGCGGATTCAGGTCTGCGAAAGGGACAGTGCTGCTGCTGATGGGAACGGTACATGGAATCAACAGACTTCAGAGCTGTCCCCTTCTCTTGCAAAATCCGTAATGATGTCCTTGATATCACCCCCGGAAAGCACCGAACCCCGGAAAGGTGCCTCCTGGATAGCAGATTGCACCTCCAGGACCAGACCTGACACGCGGAGCCCAGCATGACGCCGTAGGCCTACAGCGAAAGCTGAGCTCCGCCCAGCAGTGTCCACTGCGTTGTATGTTGCACGTAGCATGTGTCGACTGGCCAAACAAGCAGAGCGGATGAGATCAGCCAACTCCTGCTTGACTTAGGAGTCAGGCAAGGAGTCCAGCTTGGCTTCCGCCTGAGTAAGGATGGCCTTCTGGTAGTCCCCCACGTGGCAGACATAGTTCAGGGCCCTAATCCCCAGTGTGGAGGAAGCGTAAATCTCTCTCCCATACTGGTCCAGAAGGCGAGATTCCTTATCAGGAGGTGACGAGCTAAGATGTTTTAGGTTCTCCGACCGGCCGTGAGCGGCGCTAATCATGACTGAGTCGGCACGAGGGTGAGAATCCAGGAAATCAACACCCTCTGGAGCCTGATATAGCCTGTTCGACTTCCTAGGAAGTGGAGCCAAGGTCGACGGCTGTTTCCATATCGTGGTGACAAGGTTGGTGTGAGGCTCTATCCAGGGTGGCACCAATGTAGGAGCGGTCACAGGCAGATCCAGATGTTCAACGAGTTTCAGACGCTGAGGATCTGGTTCCAGGGAGTGCCACTTATGAACCTCCTGGATTTTTCTAAGCAACTCCGTAAAAGAAGGATCCTCCGGAGGAGTCCTTGGCCGAGGCTTCAACAGAGAGCGAGGCTCGTCATCTCTCTCGGAGCAGCCGTAGGAAGAGTCCAAGAGTGAAGAGGAGGATGAATAAGAGAAAGACTCCCTTTTCTGACTCGGGGGAGGAACGGACCCCTTGAGGAGTCCCCGGGGAAGCGTGTCCTGCTCCTCTGTGGATCCAGATGGAAGAATCCTGGAGTCCGGAAGTGGTGAGAGGCGCCTGGGGCATACGTGGAACCTGGGATGGCACAGTCGCCGAAGGCGGTTTCCTACCTCTTTGGTGAGCTGAGCCTTGGCCTCAGCCCACCAAGAGGCCAGAGTCTCCTGCAGGTCCACCAGCGTCATGAGGGGGTGGAGGAAGAGGTGGGGATAAGAATACGGGTTATACCTGTATGGAGAGCGTATCAAAACCCGCTGCGGGTAGCCTGGCGTCGGTATTGGGGCGCAGAGTACTGCGGCGTCGGATACTGCATTCCCGAGTACACTGGCGCGCGAATAAGACGGAGGATACCCGGAGCCGGGGGCCGGAGCAGATGGCCTGGCCGAAACCTCACGGGGGTCCGTAGGACAGCCTGGAGGGCCCCATGGAAGCAGAATATCTCCCGGAGTCGGTAAGGCAGACGGCGGAGGCCCTGGTACCAGAGGTACAGACGTCGGAGCCGGCATCCGGGGAGCTGACATCAGGTCCGGTGCTCCAGATGAAGGAAGGACTGACTGAGGCAAAAGATCCCCAGCTTCAGATTGGAGGGGACTCTGGTTCCCCAGACGGCAGCGAAGGCTGCGGTGAACCGGAACGACGGACATTGGGGTTCCGCCATCTGTTCCTTCACTGGCCGGACGCAGATGAGCCGACATGAGGCTTAGAGGCGAGCTCTGCGGCGCCGGAGGAGCAGACGTCCGACTTACGAGGCCTTCACTGAGACAGGCCGAGAGGAGATCGGCCTGGTCCGGTGGAGGAGGCTGCAGCGTCGCCCGGAGGGTCGGATGTCTTACCAGCCCTCTCGGGCGGACATCAGAGGAGCAGACGCCTGCCACCGGAGCTGCCCACAGTGGTGGGTCAGCGAGCATGTGGCTGAACCAGGGCAGAGGCTCCTCCAACTGCCCGGAGGTGCCTGCGGGGTCGAAGGCCAGCCAGACGGGTAGCTGCCACCGCCTCAGAAACCTCTGAGGCGGGCTGCTGAGGAGCGATCCTCCAGAGGGATGTTACTCATGGCCCCAGTGACTCCCGAGGGAGACGCAGTGGAGGAGCCTTTGTCCTGGTGCCTCTCCTTGTCCTTCTTCCGATGGCCTTCGGGGGAAGTGGACGCCTGTGTCAGTTTTTTAAGTGCCTTCTCCATAGAGCTCATTTTTTTCTTTAGAATATGGGCTTCTAGGGCCGCCTTTTTCGGGTAGCCGCGTTAAAGCTGAGGCAATACTGGCACTTCTCAACCGGGTGATCGGGGCCTAGGCAGAAAAGGCAGAGGGAGTGGCCATCCTTGTGCGGTAGTTAAGCGCTGCACAAATCACACTTATTCTTGTGCTCGGAGGGTGTAGGGGACGACATACACTGATGTTAGTACTGACGTTACTCGGAAAAATAAGAGTTTTTTCGGTAAAAAAATGAAAGAAAGGGCTGATAAGCACAAACTTTTCCGTGAGAGCCAGCAGACTAACGGAGGAAAGAACTGAAGGCGGGCGCCCGGACCGCCTGTATACAGACGCCTCCTGACGCCGGTCACCTGACGCGGAGGCGGTCCTCGCCAGGACTGTTAGTTAGAATTTTTTCGTGGGTCCTGCCACCTGCCGCATCAGTACTATATGTAATTATTACTGCAAGAGCCCTCTCGAAGTAAGATCAGTAGATCTCCCAGAGAGGCTCATGAAATAAGTAATAACCATTAGGACTAGAGCCACCAGGCACTAGGACCACACACGGAAAACAATATAAAAGTGTTCAGTTGGGGGGTCGCCACTCAACGCCACGTGATGGACGCCAGTGTGGCACTATGTAGTGGGCAGTGTCCCACGCCCACTCTCCAGTTCTCACGCCGGACACCCAAGAAGGTGCAACAGGAGAAAGGAGTTGGCTCTGCAGCCAAGAGAAAGGCTAGAAAAAGTAGCCGAGAAGCATGGGGGAAGATGGGAGGAAATAGATTTACTGCAAGAGCCGCTTCTAAGATCTACTGTTACGTAAGTTCTTGCATAACCGCACTACCTTACTTCGAGAGGGCTCTTGCAGCAGGAAATAACTATTAGGACCGAGTCCCGAGCAGTGAAATTCAGACAAAAGCTGAAGCACGGAAGGCATGAAAGGGCTGCAGTAGGTTATCAGGTTTAAGACAGGAGGCCCTGAAGGATAGCTAGTACAAAGCCTGCCCTGCACCTAGAGGCAATGTCCAGCCTGTAATGTTTAGTGAAGATGTGGACAGAGCTCCAAGTGGCTGCCGCACAAATGACCGCGGCAGAAACATTCCTCAAACAGCAGAAGCCATGCTTCTGGCTGAATGTCCCTTGACTTCCCCCGGAAGGGACTCATTACACTTCTGATAACAAAAAGCAGTTTGCTAACCATAACAGACAGACAAGGCAATTCTAGTGGAGGGTAGAAGGAAGTAGGCTGTTGGTTAACTAGGATCTGCAGCTTATCCGTTGGGTAGAGAAATGGGAAGACTAGGTGGGCCAAGTGGTCCTTATCTGCCGTCAGATTCTAGGTTTCATTTGGATAAGCACTGTTTGGAAACTGACGCACCTTCTATTCTGGGCGCAAAAGAAATGAAAAGCTGATCCATTTTATGGACTGACTTTGTCCAGTTCATGTAGTAAACGCAAGGTTCTGTGCACATAGAGTATGTGCAGAATGGCTTTTCCTTGATTAAAATGCTCAGAAAACACACTGGCAAGTGTACTGTCTGATTCAAGGTAAATTCAGAAACCACCTTAGATAAAAAAAAAATTAGGATTTGGACGCAGAGCCACCTGGTCTCTGTGGAAAATCAAATAAGGCTCCTTATACATTGGGGTCTGAAGTGTGGAAATCCTTCGAGCTGAAGTAATGGCAACTAAAAAGAGACCTTCCAGGAAAGGTAGCCCAGGTCACAACTCGCGGCCGGTTCAAAGGGAGGTAGCAAAGCGAGTTTCTCAAGAATGAAGTTCAAATCCCACGGAGGAACTGGGTTCCTGACTGGGGATTTCAGATGGAGAATTCATTTCAGAAAAGTTTTGGAATCCTCCAACTGAGCTGAAGTTTTGACATCCACCTGAGTGTGGTAGGCAGTAATGGCAGACAAGTGAACCTTCAGCGAAGAGTAACTAAGGCCAAGGTCAGAGAGATGCAGTAAGCACCCCATGACCTGTGGGACAGGGCAAGAGAAAGGGTCTCAACCCTTGTTGGATGCCAAAATGGAGAACCTCTTCCATTTCACAGCATATGTGGTTCTTGTGGCTGGATTTTGGGCCTCCACAAGTACTTGAGCCACTCTGGAAGAGACCCCAAAACATGCAACCACTATGTCAACAGGTGGAACACGTGAAGATGAAGGGACTTGAGACCCGGAAGGACCAGCTTGCTCTGCTCCTGAGTCAGCAGGTTCTGGCAGAGGGTTATGGGAACAGAAGGCTCCACACTCAACTGCTGAAGCAAGGCAAACCTCACTTGGCGAGGCCAATCAGGGCTATAAGAATCATGTGGACCTCTCTTGCTGTAGTTTCAGAAACACCTCTGCAACAATGGAAAGGGAAGGAAGGTGTACAAGAACCTCCCTGTCCAGCAGAGAGACAGCACGCCTCACCAGAAAACACCATGCCCAGTAAAGAGCAAGTAGAAACTGGGTAGTTTTAAGTTGGATAGGAGGAGAACAGATAGAGATCTGGGTGACCCCACCAACTGAAGATACTTAGACTTCTGACTGACTCAGTTCCCATTCGTGTGCCCTTGTCTGAGCGCGGGGCTGAGAAGGTCTGCCAGGACATTTTGAACACCTGGGACATGCACTGCCATGAGCTGCAGGCTGTACTGCATCACCCAATGCCACACGTGCATCGCTTCCCTGCACAGAGGATATGACTGCATGCCTCCCTGTCTGTTCAGGTACCAGACCACGCACATGTTGTCAGTCTGTACCAGGAGGGGCCCAGGGAGGAGCAAGGGCTGAAAAGCCTGAAGGACATATAGTACAGCCCGCATCTCTTGCATACTGATGTGTAGAGAAATCTCCTGCTGAGACCTGGATCCCTGTCTGTGTCCTGTGTTCACCCAGATGGGCACCCCAACCCTGACCGGAAGCATTCGTTGTCAGGGTCTGGGCCAGTGATGGCATCTGAAAAGGAATCCCTCTGGTGAGACTGGACAGATCCCAACACCACAGGAGGTCCGGATGCATGGGGCTGGACACTGGAATTCTGTGATCCAGACAGTCAGAGTTCTGGTCCCACTGGACCCGAAGCATCCACTATGTAATCAGCATGTGGAGTGCCTGGTTAGGGGGACAGCAGGAATAGCCATTGCCATGACGTCCAGAAGGCGCAAGACCGAACAGGGGTTCACTGGCTGGAGGCCACTTGTGTAGCCTGCTGACGCAGGGTTTCTGCCCGGTCCAAAGGGAGGAAACCCTTTAACAGTATCCAACACCGCCCCTATAAACTGGAGGCACTGGGAAGGTACAAGGTGGGATTTGGGGCAATTCACTGTGATCCCCACTTGCCTGAACAGATTCACGGTAGCAGTCAGGGAGGCCTCCAGGCACTCCCTTGATTGCGTGACAGGAGCCAGTCATCGAGAATGGGGAATGCATATTCCTGGCGGGTGAAAGCTGCCACCACCACTGCTAGGTACTTGCTAAATACCATGGGTACCAAGGGAGACACCAAAGGAGGGCACTCTTAACTGGAAGGTGAAGCGCAGGAAATGCCGGTGGGAGGGAAAAAATTGAATATGCAGGTATGCGTTCTACATATCCAAAGCACACAGCCAATGACCATGGTGCAAAAGAGGCAACGGATACTGTAGGGTCAGCACGCAAAATCTCTTGTACTCTACGTACAGGCTTAGCGTGTTTAGGTCCGGAATCGGACAGTGGTTCCCTGTCTTTTTGGGGACCGGGAAGAAGTGGAAGTAATATTCCTTGCCCTCCTGGCTCCAAGGAATTGTCTTTATAGCTGATTTTGTCAGAAAAGCCTGGATCTCTTCCCTTATGAGAGGAATGTGACCTACTGGGTAGTGAGAGAGAACCCTGAAGGATTTCTTGGAGGTCTCTCTGTTAATTTGATGGTGTGGCCTTGAGCGAAGAGCTGAAGGACCCATGTATCAGAAGTGATCACCTCCTACCCAGCCAGGTGGTTGGCGAATCTGCCCCTACTGGATCCTCTGGAGCCAGGGTGTGTGTGGGAGCGCCGCACCAGTTCTTTGGGATTTGACAGGAGGGGTGGGTCCCACCAACAGGGCCCGTTCATTCTGACATCGGACTGGCTGTTGTCTATTCTGGTGCCATTGCTGGAGATGAAATGGCTGTTTTAGCTTTGTGTTGGAGTGGTACATAGACTGGACAGAGCGCAGAGCCTTACTTACCACTGTCCTGGAGCTCGGCGATTATGTCCTTGAAGTCGCCTCCGAAAAGGACTGGTCCTCTGAAAGGGGCATCCTGGATGGCTGACTGGACGTCTTGGGCCAATCTGGATACCCGCAGCAAGAAGTACTGACGCATGATAATAGCCCTGGCGGTACTCCAGGTAGAGTAGTCTACTGCATCACATGTTGCTCTGAGAGAATGACGGAAGGAGATTTCCGCTGTCCTGACAGTCTGGGAAAAGTACAGTTATGTAGGAACTTACCGTAAAGTACAGTTACGTAAGAACTTACTGTAACAGTAGATCTTCGAGAACAGCTCTTGCAGCAGGTTACACCATTAGGACCGAAGCCGCCAGGCGCCAGGACCCCACGGAAAAATTCTAGCTAGCTAACTACAGCGGGGACCGCCCGACGCCGGTCCGCCTCCGGCCGTCAGGGCGTGGTGGGGGAAGGGTCCCTCACTCCCCCCAGTTCTCCCCTGGAGACTTCTTGCCACAGGCTGACATCAAAATGGGAGACCTAGGATCTCGTCAGAAGACAGAAAGATAACAATTCCTGCTCAGAAAGACTGAGCCATGCTTCCTCCAAGGGGAAGGTGGGCGGGAGATTTGCTGCAAGAGCTGTTCTCGAAGATCTACTGTTACGTAAGTTCTTACGTAACTGTACTATCTTACTTCGAGACACAGCTCTTGCAGCAGGTTACACCATTAGGACTGATTCCCAAGCAGTAACGCTGTCAGAAAATCCGGGAGGAGGAAAATAAAGGATAAATACCAGGTCCTGAACCTAGGACAGGAGACCCTGAAGTACGGCCAAACCAAAACCAGCCCTTCGACGAGAGGCGATGTCCAGGCTATAATGCCTGATAAAGGTATGCACAGAACTCCAAGTGGCTGCAGCGCATATAGCAGAAGTGGAAACATTTTTGAGCGCTGCAAAGGAAGTAGCCACCCCTCTAGTGGAATGACCCCGGACTGTACCCAGGAGGGGCTTTTGTTTGATACCATAACAGTGAGAAATACACTGGACAAGCCAGCGAGAAAGGGACTGTTTGGATACTGATTGGCCCATCATTCTCTCAGAGAAGGAAATGAAAAGCTGCTCAGAACTACGAAAGGACCGAGTTCTGTTGAGGTAAAACCTCAGGCTGCGGTGAACATCCAAGGTATGGAGCAGAGCCTCTCCTCTATTAGAGTAGTTCGGGAAGTAGACCGGAAGGTCGATATCCTGGTTCAGAGTGAGTGAAGAAACCACCTTAGGCAAGAATTTAGGGTTCGTCCTCAGGGATACTCTGTCCCGGAGGAAAACTAAATAAGGCTCTTTGCACATGAGAGCGTGAAGTTCAGAAATTCTTCTTGCCGAGGTAACAGCAACTAAAAACAACGTTTTCCACGACAGAAAACGTAGCTCGCAATCCGCGGCAGGTTCAAAGGGGAGCGGAGCTGTTCAAGGACAAAAAGCAAATCCTATGGAGGCACAGGGTCTCTAATAGGAGGCCTAAGTGCAACACTCCCCTAAGAAATTTCGAGAGGCGTCCACCTGAGCCACTGTACGATTTCCCACCGGAAGGTGGTAGTTAAATGGCACAGAGGTGCACTTTAATAGAGGAGTAGGCTAGACCCAATGAAAGAGGGAGGCAAATATTCTAATATTACTCCCACAGGACAACCTAGGGGGAAAGGTCGCGCTGCTCGCGACCATACACAAAAACGGGCGCCATTTCATGGCGACGCGCATCTGCTGTCGAAGCTTGGCTGCAGAAAGGACTTCGCAACCTCTGCGAGACCCCGTGGACGAAATGTGGCTATGTCTCTAGGAGCCAAGCATGCAGGTTCAAGGAACGAGGTCCGGTGGACAAGTGAACCCTTCTCCTGAGACAGTAAGTGGGAGCTGAGCGGCAACGGGAGCGGGGTTCCAGATAGTTGAATCAACAAAGGGAACCAAATCTGTCTGGGCCAAAAATGGGGCCACCAGGATCATTATTAGCGTTCCCTACGCAGTTTGAGAAGAACTCTCTGGATCAACGGAAAGGAGGGAAAGCGAGAGGAATCTGTTGGCCCAGGAGAGGATAAGCTCTCGCCAGAAAACACCAGGCCCTGGATCTAGCGAGCAAAAATTGGGCAGTTTTATGTTGGATGGGGAGGCGAACAAGTCTAGATCTGGAGTTCCCATCAAGAAACAGATCCTCTGCTACCTCTTGAAGGAGTTCCATTCAGGGACTCTGGCCTGAGAACGACTCAGGCCGTCTGCACAACCGTATTGTCCACTCCGGGAACGTGCACAGTGATCAGATTCGCGCCGTGTCTGATTACCCAATCCCACACTCTCATGGCCTCTGCAAAGGGGGTAAGAGTGTGCGCCTCCTTGTTTGTTGAGGTAATACATCACCGCCGTGTTGTCTGTCCAGTAGAAGAGTACACGGTGGGATAACTGACAAAGGCCTGCAGGGCATAGAGGACCGCCTCATTTCAGCACGCTGATGTGAAGGTGGGCTTCCATCTGGGTCCACGACTCTGGGACTTTACCCCGCCCAGGTGTGCCCCCACCCAAGACCGGAAGCGCCTGTGGTGAGGTGACCTCCGGGACGGGCGCAATGAACGGGACGCCTGATGAGAGCGACCTTGGGGCTAGCCACCACTGCCAGTCTTGAATCACTGAATTCGTGAGTCTGACCGGATGCTGCAAGTGGTCTTGCCTTTGGTCCCATTGCACTTTGAGCATCCACTGAGTAATGCGATGTGGAGTCTTCGTAAGGGACAGTAGGAATGGCCGCAGCCATGTGTCCGAGCAAGCAAAGGACCGACCTGGCAGGTACAACCTTGCTTAATGATAGGTCCCTTATGAGGGATCTGATGCGCCTGCTCTGTCGGCCGGAAGAAAGGCTCTTCCCGAACAGTGTCCAGAACTGCTCCTATGAACTGCAGTTTCTGCGACGGTACCAGGAGAGACTTCTCGTGATTTATGAGGATGCCCAGGATCGGAACAGATCCTGGGTGCTCTTGATTGCAGAAGCAACGCCTCTCTGGAGGCGGCCATGAGAAGCCAGTCGTCCAGGTACGGGAACACGTAGTGGCCCTGTCTCCTCAGAGACGCTGCCACGACTGCCATGCACTTGGTAAAGACCCTTGGTGCGGAAGACAGTCCGAAAGGAAGGGCTCGGAACTGAAGGTGGTGGTCGAGAAACTCGAAGCGCAGGAACCTCCTGTGCGCCTGAGCCATAGGGATGTGCAGGTAGGCATCCTGCATGTCTAGAGACGCTAAAAGGCGTCCTGTTTGAGCATGGGGATAAGACCCGAAGGGTCACCATGCGGAATCTCTTGTAGGTGACCTACACATTGAGGTCGCTGGAGGTCCAAGATTGGACGGAGGTCCCCTGTTTTCTTGGGAACCAGGAAGAAGTGGGAATAGTATCCTAGTCCCTCTGGTTCTCTGGGACGCATTTCTATCGCTCCCTTTCGTGAGTAGCCGAGTACTTCTTGCCAGATCAAGGCTTTGTGCTGACCCTGATACCGGGAGAGCAAGGGAGGCCTCGAGGGTGGCTTTCCCATGAATTCTATAAAGTGGCCTAGACTGACCAATCTGAAGAACCCACCTGTCGGTGGTAATGGCCTGCCATCCCGGCAGGAAGTTCGCATGCGCCTCCGACTATAAACTCCGCTGATCCTGAGGGGCGGGGCCGGAAGGGAGTCAGGCTGTGGCGGCAGATGGACCTCTGGCTGGGCCTGCTCATGAGAACGCTTGGCCTTGGCTGGCAGGGTGTTTGCCCTGGGCTCTCATGAAACCAGAGCCCCTCTGAGGTGCAGCGAGTGGGTCTGTTGCCTCTGCGTCCCGCTAAGACGAACGGCTTTGGTTCCTACGAAGGAACCAAGCTTAGGTCAGTACATGGCCTGAACCGACCTTACCGCCTTCCGCCTCTTGGAGTTTGGTAAGGATCTTTCTGTAGGATTACCAAACAATACTTCCCTCAAAGGGCGCCCAAGATGTTCTTTTGGACGTGGGGTCAAAACCGAGGCGCGCAACCAAGAGTGTCTCTGGAGGCAAACGCCAGAAGCTGCTGCTCGGGCCGATGAGTCCGTGGAGTCATACGCTGCCTAGCACTTGGGTCCCCACGCCTGAACCTGCACGGAGGAGCTGGAGCATCTCCTCCTTCTGCTCACCGGGCATCTTTTCAGCCGCTTCAGACCCTGTTCACAAAGCGTTCTGGAACTGAACCATGGGTTAAATAGTTCAGGGATCTGATGGCGCAGGTAGCGGAAGACACGCAGCCTACCCAATGCGCTCCAGTTGTTTGGACTCTGGGTCCGTGGCAGGGTGCTCAAATGTTGTGGCCTCTGTGACCGGTCATGTGAGGCTGTGATGACCAGAGAATCGGCCTGAGGATGCTGCGTCAGCTACTGAGTCGTCCTTAGGAGCCTTGAAGCTATCAGCTTTCTTCGGTTCGGAGCGAGTGGTGGCTTCCACGCGCCTTGGTGACGCTCCACGGAAGTGTCAACCAAGGGTGGTACCACCACAGGCTTGGGGTCCTTTGCCAAGATATTTGGCGAGTCAGCTATCGGGGTCTAAGTCTTCAGCATCCCATCCCATGTTCTCTTGTATATGTCTCATAATATCAAGGAACGAGGAATCATCCGGAGGAGATCTAGGCATCTCACGTGGGTCCGGAGAAGGGATGGAGAGTGGAGATGGGGATCTAGAGGTGGAGTAGTCTGATCCCGTGTCCTCCGTTGAAGGCGATCGTCGGCGTCTCCTGGATCTCTTGGGGCTGGGTGATCCAGAAGAGGATTTCGACAGAGGTCTCCATTTATCAGGTCTCCCCCTGGGAGGGGTTCTAGGCTCCCGGGGAGGAGGAACACGGCCTGCCGACCCCAATGGCGAGGGGGGGGCAGGAACCGGAGTAGGAGGAGGAGGAGTAGGAGGAGGAGGGGGGGAACCATGTCCTTTTTAATGGTATCCCACCAGTAGGTGAACAGATCTTTCACCTCCACTAGAGAGAGGCCCGACGACGGCCCGGGTGCCAGTGGGCGGTCGTCGGGTCCCGGCGTCGGCTCCACAGGGGGCTCTGGTAATGGCGAGGGTTCCTGGGAGTCCCGAGGGACCGGGTCGCCTGGCCTGGTCCTCGGCTGCTCTAGGTCCTCTCCTCGATAGAGGCTCCTGACCGATGTCGGTCGGAGGCAACAGGGCCTTCTTCTTTCAGGAGGGGCGGGCGTCGGTCCCCTACCGCGCCCGCTGGGATGTAATGGCCGCGTCGGTCCGACGGGCGGCTCCAGGGAAGAAGGGCCACGTTGACGGCTGTCGAAGCCGGCGCTTGCGCCTACAGGCCTTTTAAAGGCGTGAGCCCCACGCCTGCGCGGGAGGCACCGGCGAAGACCCGACGCCGGGTACCGAGGAGCGGGAACCCGACTTCAGTGGTGATGGTGTCGTTCCTCGATTCTCGCCAAGGCCCTGGAAGGAGGAAGGCCTGGTCGGATTTCTCCTGAGATGTAGGTTTTTGATTGCAGCCGGGGAGATTTCAAACGAGCTACGGGACTCCGAACCCTGGAAGGGGACCTGGAAGGGCCTTCTCCTTCTCTTCTCCGCGTGCTTGTGGACCCTGGAGCTTTCCCCTTGAGGACATGGTCTTCAGTTGTTCCTCCAGAAGAAACGCCTGCAAAGCCTTCTGGCGCCGGATCCGGCTATGCTGTTGAACCCTTGCAAGAAGGACAGGCCCGGTATCGTGGTTCGGGCCTAGGCACCGGACGCAGGGCCGTGGGGGGGTCCTTGAATGGGATCTGCTTCTACAAGTGCACTTGAGTGGATGGCCAGAAGTTGGTGATGACATCAAGATCTTGCTTGAAGAGGATTCTGAAGATTTTTGAAAATTTTATCGAAAAGAACTATTCATGCGTGCCGCCAGACTGGTAAAATCAAGGGGTCAGGTAGCTAAGTCGCCGGCGGAAAAGAATTGGGGAATTTGGCGGACCGCCTCTTTTGTACCACGCCTGACGCCGGAGGCGGACCGACGCCGGGCGGTCCTCGCTGTGTAGTTAGCTAGCGAATTTTTCCGTGTCCTGCGCCTGCGGCTCAGGGTCCTAATGGTGTAACCTGCCTGCAAGAGCTGTGTCTCAAGTAAGATCAGTAGGATCTTTGAGAGGTTCCTTCAGTAGGTCATCACATATAGGACTGGTGCCACCTGCGCCAGGGCTGCATGGCAGACTTTTCAGTAGCATTCTGATGGGACCATTCCATGCGACGTCAAGGTGACGGACGCCAGCATGACTGTATATAGTGGTGGTCCTACACCCGCCCTCCAGTTCTCCACTTGAGCCAGGAAGAGGCCTTGAACAGCAGGAGTGAACAGGATTGGGAGTCCCTGTAAAACACAAAATGAGGGGAAGGAAGGAGGGAGGGAAAATATGGGTTTATTGAAGGAACCACTCAAAGATCTACTGTTATGGTAAGCTCCTACGTAACTGTACCTACCTTACTTCAAAAGTGTTCCTTCAGTAGGTCATCACATATAGGACAGAGTCTCAAGCAGTCCCTCCGAGGAGAGACCCGAGAGAAACTAGGAGGAGGAAACCAACTCCAACAGAAAATGAGGTCCAAAAGGACCCAGTCTAGGACAGAAGGTCCCTGCTGGACGGTTAGGCCAAAGCCAGCCCACTGCCTAGAAGCAATGTCCAGACTATAATGTTTGGTAAAGGTATGGACAGAACTCAAGTAGCAGCAGCATGATGTCGGCTGCAGAAACGTTATAAGAAGGTCATGCGAAGCAGCCATGCCTCTAGTAGAATGACCTCTGATGGTACTTGGTAGAGGTTTATCATACTCTTGGTAAATCAAATGTAGTTGCCTAACCATTTGAAAGGCTCTGTTTAGAAAACGGATTTGCCCATCGATTTGGGGGCAAAGGAGACAAACAACTGGTCACAAGAGCGAAATTCTTGGTCCGATGGGTGTAACACCAGAAACCCATTGGACATCCATCGTATGAAGGAGTGCCTCACCTCTGTTGAAGGGGACGGATGATACACCGTAAGCTCTACTGAGTGATTCAGCGTGGCTTCTGACACCACCTTGGGAAGAAACCTCGGATAAGTTTTGAGGACCGCCTAGTCTCTATGGAGAATCAAGTATGGCTCCTTGCAGACTAGGAGTGTGAAGTCTGAAATCCTTCACGGACGTGATAGCCGTAAGAAAGTGCACCTTCCAGGAAAGGAAGCGCAAATCACAGCTCATACGGCTCGAAGGAAGGAAGTGGTGAGCTTTTCCTATATGAAGTCTTTAAGTCCCAAGGCAGAGTTGGGCTGTGGATGGGGGTTTGTGATGGAGAACCTTTCAGAAAGGTTCTGAGACTTCCAACTGGAGCCATGGGTTTACCATCCACTAGCTCATGGTATGGTGGGATCGCTGACATATGGACCTTTAAGATGAGGAGGACAGACTGGAGTCTGACAAGTGATGGAGGTATTCCCTGACTTGTTAGGTCGAGCAAGAGAAGGGGTTCTAGCCTCAGCAGTTGCCTCAAATGTAAAACCTCTTCCACTTCATGGCGAAGTGGAGCAGTTAGACGTGTTTCCTGGCCTCGATGAGAACTTAAGCAACCCCTGGAGGAAACCCTGAACGGGATATCGCTATGTTGCAGGAGCCAGGCATGGACATGCAGGGTCCTGAGACCTGGGTGTACCAGACGACACTGATCCTGGGTCAGGGGGTTGTGAGTCATTGAAGTGGAACCAGGGTTCCTGGGAAAGCTGCTGTGGCAGCGGGAAACCAGATCTGTCTCGCCAGAGGGCAATGAAGATCATCTTTGCCCTCTCCGCCTGGAGCTTGAGGAGGGCCTCTGCAGAATGGGAAACGGAGGAAATGAGCATACAAATTTCCCTGTCCAAGATAGAGACAATGAGTCGCTCCAAAAAGCACCTTGCTCTGAATGTTTAGCAAAACTTGAGAAGTTTTCCTTTGCACTGTACTGGGAGTGCTAACAGGTCGAATTCCAGATGCCCCCAATTTTGGAAGATGGAATCAGCCACTTCCTGATGAAGTTCTCACTGTGAGCTAGGTTCTAAGACCTGCTGAGACTGTCCGGCAGAACTCTGAGAATACCTGGAATGTGCACTGCTTACTAGGACCAGATGGCACTGGACTGCCCATTTCCACACACGTCTCGCCTCCCTGCAAAGGGGGTTCGACCGTGTTCTTCCTTGCTTGTTGATATACCAAACTACAGACATATTGTCAGTTTGGATTAGCAGTGATCCCTTTGGAAGGAGAGTCTGAAAGGTCTGAAGCGCATACAGGACCGCCCTCAACTCCAGAACACTGATGTGAAGAGAAGTCTCCAAGCCGGACCATAGTCCCTGTGCTTGGTGTTCCGCAAGATGAGCTCCACACCCTACATTCTAGGCATCCGGTAGAGGGTGGCTACTGGGTGCAGGTTCCAAAGGGAAGCACCAGAGAAAGATTATGCAGAATCCTTCCACCACAGTAAGTCTTTCTGAACTGCTGAGGAGACCAGAATCGGATGGTCCGGGTCAGCTCAGGAGCTAATCCTCACTGCACTGCAGGGATTCAATGAGAACCTCATGTGAGCCTTGCTAGGTGAGGTGCAGTGATGGAGGTTGCCATCAAGCCCAGAAGGCTAAGGACTTCCGGGCAGGGATGGTTCTGAGGGAAGCCACTTGAGGCCTGACAGATATGGGCTCCATCCTGTCTGGAGGAAGGAAGGCTGTACCTGTGCAGGTGCATCCAGGACTGCCAAAATAAACTGAAGTGTCTGGGCAAGGATAAGAGATGACTTGGGAATACGGTTCTGTGATTCCTAGTCTGGCTAAAAGGTCCAGGGTAAAGGACAGAGCCTCCAGCAAAGAATCCCTGGAATCAACCAGTCGTCCAGGTAAGGGAACACTGCAAACGCCGCAACAACTGCCAGGCACTGGGTGAAAACCCGTGGTGCTGAAGACAGGCCAAAGGGGAGGCTTAGAACTGGAAGTGTTCTCTTGGAAACAAAAACACAGGAATCGTGCGGATGGGGAAAATAGGAATGTGCAGGTAAGCATCCTTCATATCCAGAGAATAGAGCCAGTGGTTCTCCGATGTGGGAGAGGGAGGAGGCTCTGGGCGTCAGCATTCTAATTTTTGTACTCGAGCAGACCGGATTGTAGCTGACTTAGGTAGAGTATGGGCCTTAAGTCCCAGTCTTTTTGGAACCAGTAAAATGAGAATAAAATCCCTTTCCCCTTTGCCCGAAGGGGACGCGCTCAATTGCTTCTTTGAGTAAGAGTGAATTTACCTCCTCGCGGACGAGAAGAGCCTTGTCCCGAGAATAAGAGGACTTTGTGGGTAGTTCCTCTGGAGGAATCTCCAGAAATTCTATGATGTGTCCGACAGACACTTGTTGCAGGACCCATTCGGAGGTGAACGCCCTCCACTACTGTGTGTGGAGGCGAACCCCTCCCCCACCTGCTCCGTGTGTGAGACCGAGGCGGCAGTGGTCTCACCTACAGCAGCTTTAAATAAACATTGGTTTTGATGCGCGGGAGGCAACATATAAAAACAAAGCAGACCTATTAAATACAATGCAGATGTGGAAGTGCAATAAAACAATGTAGTGGTTTCATCTCCCATTAAGTGTTAGGCAGGCAAGGGAAAGGGAAGGGGAAAGCCAGAGGGGAAATTAGGAGCAGTTGCAGGTTGGAGAGAGGAAGCTGAGGAGGGAAGGAGGAAGAGATGGACCATGAGGAGGAGGAGTGCTGATTTGATGAGGCATGGCATTCCAGAGCTTTGGGAACCTATAGGAGAACAACAGTTGGCCAATAGAGATTATACACCGTAGGGTAGCTAGGGTGCAGAAGTCACTGGATCTGAGGGACAGAGAGGCAGAGGGGCGGAAGGACAGTGAGGTAGTGAGGTGGGGAGGTAGAGTACCAAACCAAAATTTAGAGACAAATTTTATGCAGTGGGCTAGGTGGCAGTTTTCTAGGGAAGGAAAAGCTTGAGAGTGATACAGATTGCAATGATGGGTAAAGGAAGGGGTGTTCAGAGCAAAACAACAGAAAGCATTGAAAAGGGTGTCCAATCTGGTTAAGGATAGCTTTGGTGCAGCAATGTAGACTACATCACAGTAGTCAAAGATGGGTAATATCATTTTCTGAACAAGCTCCCACCTGGCCTGCGGAGGTAGGCAGTTTCAGTTCCTTTAAAGAGTGCCTAATTTGGGACACAGTTTTTTCAGAATGGAGTCTCTGTGTCCAGTAAAGTTGAGATGCTGGTCTAGCCAGCCCCCAAGATACCTAAAGAAGAAGGTGTCCTCAAGAGTAGAGCCATCAAGGGTATGAAAGGAGGCAATTTAGATAGCCTGAGAGTCTCTGCCTAGTGCCGAAGGTCATGGAGACTGTTTTCTTGGCGTGAGGAAAAGCTGATGGGAGCTTAACCAGAGTTGAACTTTCTCAAAGTCATGCTGGAGTGTGGAAGCAGCATCAGTTGGCGATTGGCCAGAGTAGAATAGGACAGTGTCATCAGCATACATTTGGATGGAGGAGGAAGTGCACACTGACGGGAGGTCATTAAGGAATATGGAGAATAGGAGTGGGTCAAGTACGGAGACTTGGGGTACTCCAGCATTATTTTGGAGTGGGGGAAGGTGGAATCAGCAATTTTAACTGACTGTGTCCTGCCTATTAGGCAGGAGCTAAACCAGTTTGTGGCTGATTCAGACAGACCAGCAGATTGCAAATTATCTAGAAGTAGGGGCTGCAAGACTGTGTCAAAAGCCTTTGCAAGGTCGACAAAGATCGCAGATGTAATTAGACCACTGTCCATACCTGAGAGTATGGAATCAGTGAGCCTAAGTAAGGAAGTGGTAGTAGAGTGATCTTTCCTAAAACCAGATTGGTAGGGAGTGAAAAAGGCTGAGTTGGAGAGGTAAGAGGAGATTTGGGAGAGGACCAGGTGCTCCTGGAGAATGAGAATAGGTAAGAGAGAGAGAGATTGACTGGCAGTTCCCAGGTATAGAAGGATTGCCTCCCTTAGATAGGGGGAGAACTATGGCATGCTTCTGGGAGTCAGGACTGAGGCCAATGAGAAGAAAAGGTTCAATAAGGCAGATAGTGGTGAAGAAATAGCATGAGCAGAGAGGAAAAGGAGTTTAGGATTAAGGCCATCGGGTGAGGAACCTTTAGATGGGTTGAGAGTGAGGAGAGCATTTAGAGCATCGTGACAGAGACTGGAGAGAAGGAAAAGAGGTTGCTTGAGAGTTTGTTTAGGTGTGAGTTATTGCAGACAGGCACGTCCGGTTGGTTAGATGGGAGGGAAGCTAGAAGAGCAGAAGTGCAGGAGCTAAAGTAAGTTGAATTCAGTAGCAACTGAGAGGTGGTCAGATGTGAGAACCTTATTGACATAGATGAGTGGCGTTTGACATATAGAGTGGGGGAGAGAAGAGGGAGTGGAAAACTTTCCAAAATGTTGACGGGGTGCGTATGTTAGCATCAAAGGTGGACCTAAAGTATTCAGACTTAGCAAGCCTCATAATCTTTGAACAGGAGTTTCTGGAGGTTCGATATCTGTCACGGACAGCTGGTAATTTAGAGACATTGTGAGCCTTCCAAGCTCGATAGTGAGCTCTCATACATGTCATCAGATCAGGTGTGATCCACGGAGGTGGATTCTGTGTACTCTTGTACATTTAAAGGATGCATGCTTGTTCCAAATGTTAAGAAAGTGACCTTGAAATAGTCCAGGCTTCATTAACTGTGGTAGCAGAGGGAACAGGAGACCAGTCAATGTGGGCTAGGTCATTTAGGAGGTGGGTGAGGTCTAAGGACTTATATGAGTGGACTAGTAATGTTTTGGGTGGTGCTTTTGGGTGATGAAGTTTGCAGATCATATAGATCATATGATGATCACTGAATGCATCCAGGAGGAGGCATGATTCAATTACTCTGTGGATGTGTGAGGTTAGGACCCAATCAATAATTGAGTGGTTTCCAGTTTTAGTATTTAGACGGGTTGGCTTATGAATCAGTTGCATTAGATTAAGGGCCGTGATGCTGTTATGCAGCTTTCTTAGGGAAGGGTCAGGCCAATTTTGATTAAAATCACCTAGTTTACAGAGCTTACCAACTGATGTGAGAGTAGAGATTTCAGTGAGAAGATTAGAGGCAACAGTAGGGGAGAGGCCTGGGCAATAGTGTATCCCAGCAACATAGATAGTGATGTAATAGGACATGTAGAGTCTGAGGACGAGGGCCTCGTAAGCTGTGGGACTGATGCAGATAGGACTGGGGTAGTAGGACTAGAGGATGAGGTATATATAGCTATGCTATGACCGCTACCTGTACGGTCTTGTTGGGTAATATTGTAGCCAGGGATGTAGATATTGTGATCAGGTGTTTTGTTATTTAACCATGTTTTCGATATTAAGGATGGTCAGGGGCAGCATTAGTGCAAGGAGTTGAAGTAGGGTTCATTTTGGTAGTAGACTCCTTATGTTAAGGTGGAGGATTTTAAGTCCACAGGAGGGTTAACATGTTTGGGGCAGGGGAGGCGGTGTATGGGAGAGTTGACATCAGTTTGTCAGATAGAGAGGGACCAGAGTTAGGTTTTATAGCCCCGGCAGATAGTAGGAGAAGTGAGATGATTATAAAGTGGAGCTTTGAACTTTTGTACCATAGCTTATGTGTGACTGGTCTATAGAGGGTAGGAGAATAAAGAGAGGAAGTGAATTGGATAGTTAGGGAGCACAGAAGCACATAGGAGTTTGGAACAGAAAAGAGGGAGGCACAAGGTAGAAAAGGTAGGTGAGCCCAAAGTTGGTGGAAGGGAGTGGGGGACCCCAACAATGGGAATGTAGAAGTTGAAATTAGAGGAAGGGAATATGCAAGAGGGGTTTCAGAGGGTTTATTTAAGAGGTTTGCATGGGTTGGTGGAGTGGGGAGAAGTGAGATAGTAAAGAGAGAGAAGAGCAGTAGACAGCTTTATAATACAGGCAACATTCAGTGAATATGAGGGAGCTAGATAAGAACGTTTTTGGGACGGGGGTATTCAGTGCAAGGACTGGAATAGTGGTGACCTTGCAGTTTAGCTTGGAGTAAGCAAGAAAGGTAAATAAAAAACCTAGCTGAGGACTCGATTCAGTTTCAGTCCAGCACCTACTAGAGTGCAACTGGAATAACCTGCTAATGGAAAACTCTGCACTTCATATTTTCACCTGAACTGTCATGTGCCCCACAGCAGCTATATAAATCAGAGCACAGCTAGGTGCAGGGAGGAAGACGGGTGGGAGCGGTGTACAGTGCCAGAGGGGAAGTCTCGGGGCTGGCAGGCAGAAGCAGGGCGGTGGCAGTTGTCGAGGAACCATTCGGTGAGCTGAGAGGGTGCACGGTTGAAGAAAAGAGCTGCGCTGAGTATCCATGGGGAGCACCCAGGAATGTGTATAGTGTGTTGTGTATCTAACCTGGTTATCAAAACAAATACGTAAACCAGTAAATATAGAAAACCAGTAAATATAGAATCAGTAAACAGAGCAGGTTTTTGTTTAAGTGTATTTACCGTGATGCAATCTGATATGTAACATGCATCCAAAGGTTGTTTTTTTCCTTTAGGATGAGGAAAACATGTAACACTCTTTGTTCTTGGCATTTATCCTTCCCCAGACATTTTTGACAATATTCTGACACTTGGGACCAACTGTAATTTCTTGTTCTTTCTATGTCATTCATCAGACACATAACCCTTTCATTAAAAGAGCACACAAAGGTCAAACAAATTAAGGAATTTGGAATACAAGTCATTGAGTTGATACAGTAAGCAGTAATTCAAATGCTTGTACCTTTGAATGTCTGGAAAGAATTATAGAAGTAAAGACTTTTGTGAAGATTATCTATATGTCTTATCTATCTATCTATCTATCTATCTATCTATCTATCTATCTACCTATCTATCTATCTAAACATAGAAATATAGAAGTTGACGACCGATAAGAACTGCAAGGCCCATGCAGTCTGCCCATTTTTTTCTACCTTATTACTGTGCCATAGGCCTTTACTTTGTCAATGGCCTATTTATTCATACTCACCTGTATTGCTCCCTTATGCCTATCCCATGCCTGTTTGAAGCCATGCACTGTATATATATCCACCACTTCCTGGGGTAGGCTGTTCCATGCATCCCACCACCCTTTCTGTGAAAAAGAATTTCCTCACATTACCTCTTAATTGGCCTGCATCTAATTGCATGCTGTGTCTTCTTATCCTGCTATTTTTCTTTTATTGAAACATGCTAAACTCTTTCACCTTGTTAATGCCCGTAAGATATTTGAATGTCTCAATCATATCACCTCTCTCTCCTTCCTTTGCTCTAGGGTATACATAATGAGCTCCGTTAATCTGTCATCATATGTTTTCTGATGCAGTCTCTGCACCATTTTGGTTTCGCTTCCCTGGACTGCCTCCATTTTGTTAATGTCCTTGTGCAGATGATGCTTCCACTACTGCACACAGTACTCCAGATAGGGCCTAACCAGTGTCTTGTAAAGAGGGATTATTACCTCCCTGTTATGACTTGTGATACCCCTATAATAAACCCCAACATCCCTCTAGCCTTACCTACTGCTTTAGTGGTCTGCTTGGATGATTTCAGGTCATCTGTGATGATGATGCCTGTGAAAGAGTAACTCTTTTTTGAATTGTCATATATATGTTTTCATTCTCTCAACTGGGAAGATAGTGGATTCTGGGTTATTCTTCTGTTACATGTTCTGTCTGTAATGTTTTGTTCATTGGACTGGCCATCCATTTTGTTTAAAGTCTCTTAATGTTAATTGTCCATCATTTTATTTTATTTTCATTGTCTTTTGTGTCTATCTAGATTTCCTATCACTCCCATGCAGAGAGAGAGCTGAAATAATAACCTTAAGGCGACGTCTGGACTGTTGCCTTTAATGATTATAACGCCCTACGTTCGTTTGTTTATAAGTATGGAGTCTTTTACTCCTGGTTGCATTTTCAAATCATGTGTAGATCTTTAATTGGAGCTGTTTATGCTCCACAGGACTTTATTTGCTTGATCTCTATGTAGTACAGCCCCCGTTTAAAGGTCCGTGTATTTTATAGAGATATTCCCTGTAAAAAAAACCTTAAGGCTCTGTTTGCCTGAGTCAAGCTTCGTTTTGTTGCCTGTGATGTTTGAGTATAACAGACCATATATATAGACACTAGTGCAAACATTCCCCTAAATTTTGTACTATTACAAGAGCCCCAGATGAATGAATCAGGTTCTTTTGTTCCTGTACTGGTGTTTAAAGGTTTTCTTGACTGTGCGAAAGTGAGCGCTGGTACATGGCACCCACTCGAACGTACGCACAGTCGCAAAGTTACTTCTGAAATTCAGCCCAGAGAAAGATATTTTGTAGAATAAATGACTTGGTGTCAGTGTGCTTACCTCTCGGAGCTAATCCAGAGCTTTTTCAGGGTTGCTCTGGGACTTTCTACAAACGAGAGACTTCTTGGAGTTGTTCAGCTTGTCAGGGCACTATGCACCATTCCCTTCAACGCATTATCTAAGAGCTAGCAGGCCTCTTTTCAAACAATTTTGATGCTGCCATTGAAAGGGAGGTGCCTTCTGAAGCTGAACAACTGTCTAAATGAGCCCAAAAGACTGAAATTCATTTCTTTGAACGGTAATCAGATTATTAAAGATTATTGAAGTAAAGGGACATTGTTATTGTAAATTAAGTAATTACAATCTAAATAAAGAATTTATACATGAAATGAAGTAGAAGGGTGGAGCTAAGTGGTCACATGTCACATTTATGGGTATTTAAGGTGCACACTTATGCGAGATTAGTAGATTAGTTGAAGTGTTGCTGTAGAGAACACCCTTGTATAGACTACAGCTTTGAATGGAGAAGCGATGTTGTACACTTTCCCCAGCAGCTAGTAACTTCTATTTTTTTTTTGGATTGATTTGTTTATATTTTTTTTATTTTGTTTGGTCATTTTCAGTCCGCTTTTTATAAATAAATATTCAATTTATTTGCTGCAATTTTCCCTCTGTGGTCCATCTGTTCACCTACCTATGACAATGTCCAAGTCTCTTTCTTCCCGTGTGATTGCCATTAACTCCCCTCCCAACCTATAGGTAGCTTCAGGGTTTCTCTTCCTTAGGAGCATGATCTTGCACTTCCTTGCGTTAAACCCCAGTTGCCACTCTTCAGACCATTTTGACAGTTTTTCTAGATCTCTTCTCATTCTGCTCACCCCATCTGGATCATCTAATCTGTTGCAGATCTTGGTGTCATCTGCAAACAGGCAAACCTTACCCTCCAGTCCATCTTTAATGTCACTGATGAAGATATTGAAGAGGACTGGCCCCAGGACTGATCCCTGAGGTACCCCACTTGTGACTTGCATCACTTTTGACTGTATACTGTTTACCACCACTCTCTGTTTTCTGCCCACCAACCAGTTAGCCACCCAGTTGACCAACTTCTGACCCACCCTGAGCCTAACCAGCTTATTAATCAATCTTCTATGTAGAACAGTATCAAAAGCTTTGCTGAAGTCAAGGTAGGCAACAACAACTGCATCCCCTTGGTCCACCACTCTGGTTACCCAGTCAAAGAAATCTATGAGATTAGTTTGACAGGACTTTCCTGTTGTAAACCCATGCTGTCTTGGATCCTGTGCTCCTATGGATTCCAGGTGTTGCACTATCCTTTCCTTAAGGTGTGCCTCCATAATCTTGCCCACTACTGAGGTAAGACTAACTGGTCTGTAGTTCCCTGCCTCCTCTCTGCTGCCACACTTGTGGAGTGGGGCCACATGAGCCCTTCTCCAGTCTTCTGGGACCTCTCCTATGCTCAGAGACTCACTAAACAATTTTGCTAATTGCTCTGCTGGTTCCATCCTTTGCTCCTTTAGTACCCTGGGATGTATGCCATCAAAATTAAACTGATGTTTTCTCTTATCTAAATGAGATGGCAGATATATGTACTTCCTGGGAATCAAACCTGTGACCCTTTGCTTGTAAGGCAAAGACATATCCAGTGTACCACCTGAGATCTGTCTATCTATCTATCTATCTATCTATCTATCTATCTATCTACCTATCTATCTATCTATCTATCCATCTATATACAGTGTTTGTCTGTCTATCTATCTATCTGTCTATCTAGTCCCAATAGTATCACTAGGTACCCTGCATTTTCACCCAACATACTGTATGTGCAGAACTAGTTTGACAATATACAGTATGTTAGTAATTAGGAGTTCAAATGTAGTAGTCATTTGTAAGCAGAAGTTAAAATAAATGAGGCTATGGTCATACAGTAGAACCATAAATAATTTAAGAAGTTCAATTGGACAGGGTAACAACTTCCATATTTATCAAGGTTCAAGCCATTTGTTTAAAAAAGTACAGTGATAGATAGATAGACAGACAGACAGACAGACAGACAGACAGACAGACAGACAGATAGATAGATAGATAGATAGATAGATAGATGATATACAGATAGATAAACAGACAGACCTACACATGCTCATTTTAAGTCCTTTAAACCACTATTACATTTAGAACCTGGTAGAAGCATTGTATAATGTGCGCAAGATAAAAAAATAGATTGTGACTCCATTTTGAAAGTATGTAGGGCCCCATTTTCAGAGCCAGCCAGCTGCACACATAGACAGGTGTGCCACAGGAAAAAATAGGGGCAGCCAGCTCTGGTGTCATATTCAAACTGACTGCACTATTTGTTTGAATATCAGACCCTGGTACAGAGGGCAGGACTGACGACCGCTCATGGGGTAAAGTGCGGCACACACTGGTGAACACCGTGACTTCCATGGGCAATATTCAGCCCAAACATGTAGAGGAGCCCATTGGGCATGCATGGCATTAAAGGGCCATTTACATGCCCATTATGGGCTCATCTGCATGTGTGTGAAAAGTTAGAAAAATAAAAAATGAAAACAGTAAAATTGCAAAGAAAATCACTACTTAACATCAGTAGTTTCTCCCATAATACAGTCCTGGATCATTGAGGGCTCCTAAGACCCTTCTCATCTGCATTCAACAGCTTGTCTGCTCTCTCCTCCCTCAGAGCTGAGCCCCACTGGACTGAACTGAAGTGAACTCAGTGAAGAGGTTTTTATACCTTTTTGGTGGGGTCACCTGACTGAGCACTTTTCTATTTACATGTCTGGACATGTTGTTTCATAACTGGGGGGTTTGTTTCAGGGAACTTCCTGGTTCACTTAAAGGTACAATGTATATCTCCACAGATATTTACTCTCTATATCTCTGATCCACAGTGACTAAGCAATTTTATGAAGCATACCACATTCTTCTGTTCATCCTCATACATAAAACCTTATATAGTAACAGGTTTATAGTGTGAATTTATGAAAATACCTTAAGGGTTTCATATAACTGTACTAATCATAAAATTATTATTGTTTCATATGGCTTCTGAATCCTTTTTATTTAAAAAAGGCTTTATTAACTCTGAGTATTCCTATTTAAAATACTCTGTCACAAACCCACTCAGCAGGTCAGGCCCTCTACTCCCAAAGTGCCAACCTCTGAGCATAGTCTTGCGAACAGTTTAACAGAACAAGGTAACCCTCTTGTCTGTTTCGTGAGTTCGGATCAACCTTTGGCCTCAAGTCTTGGAGGGATTAACACTGTGAACCTCTTGCTAGCGTACCCAATGCACAGGCTCAGATATTTCTGTCTCTGGGGGGCCAGATATCTTTGCCTACGGGCATCTAACCAGGTATACAGAGATGAACCCTTAAAAAGTTTAATAAAGACCTCAGATTTAAAATGCTTCTCTTTCCAGTTTGGCACCACCATTCAAGCTTATGCACTAATGTCTGCTATAACCATATATACTTTTCTTACTTTTGAAAAGTAATCAAAGACAGACCAAGTATGCTCTAAAAAAGTTTTACTCAAATAGATAAAAATATGTAAACACAAAATACAGAACTCCTATATTTAAACAGTGCAAATTCCTACTTACAGTACTTAGAATTGACTCTTTCTAAATACCTGTTTACAAGTGCTCACATATCTTTCCTTGTCAGAGTCTAGAAAAAGTGTGTCTGAAGAAAACAGAATATTCCTTAAGCAAACTATATTTGCAACCCCTTTGTGTGAGGTCATCTAGCTCCTCCTCTGTCAGAATATATAACACATATATAGCTTATACAAAAACAGGATGTCTTTTCAAAGTATTCATTTTGCAACACTCAGCATGACTCATGTCCTTCAAATGACACTTCTTTGATCTCATGATAAGCTTCCCTTCCAGGACATAAAAGCATCTTATGATTTCACACTCATACATCACAACCTGCTTTTCTTCCTCTGGAAACATCATAAAATGGATATGCTCAACTCAAGCTTCTTCCACCCTGTAATTAGCTTCAGACCTTCCACGTATAACCTGGTATCTAAAAACATGGTGTGTGTGATCTCACATGCTGTTTTCAGCAGTTTCTCATGGCTTTCATCTTTCAGCTGAAACCTGGGGGGGGTGAGTGAGGTCATTTCAAGAGTACCAGATTTCTCAGCAGAGACAGTCAGTAATACATTTTATATTAAAAAAAATGAAACAGCATTCAGAACTGGCTGTCCACGTAACATACCCTTCATGTTTTTTGTACAAAAATGCACTTTACACAACACCTCTCTGGGTGTTTGGCTTCATTCCAGGGACTGGATGGATGGAAATAGAAAAAGAATGAAAAGAGAACTAGTAGGAAGTTTAGTAGGGATAGTAAAGAGCCACAGAAGGTGGCCAACCTAGGGTGGGGAGGAGAAGAAAAGCAAGAGAAAACATTAACTGTTGCTAGGAAATAAGGAGATAGAAAAGTGGTCCATCAGTCATAGCTGAGGCTGTAGTCTAACTCCGCCACACCCTCCAGACTCACATAAATACTTTTCCTGATGGTCCAGTGACCCCTTTCCCTTCCCTTCCCCATTCCCCAATTGTCATACCCACCCACAGATAAAAATTTCCTGGTAGTCTAGTGGCCCCCCCACTCCCCACCCAAGCAGGTAGTGATCCACCACCCCCGCTCCTCCCCAACCCAACCTGTGCTGGCAAGTGGCACAGCCCTCCTCACATCACCATGGCCAGCCACCAACTGAACTGTCAGTGTGTATGTACAGTACATAAGAGACAAACAACCTCAGCACGCAAGCACTTAGGCCTCTCACACAGTCTGCAAAGGGTGCTAACAGAAGACTTATACACATGTTTCTTCCTACTAGGACTCATCAACGTGCCTCATCTGTGTGACACCCAAGTGGAATGGACCAGCTACCCTAAGATGGTCTATCTCGACTATGTTGTGATGAACCCAATAAAAACAAAAATAAGCTAAAAGACAACCTCAGCATGCAAGCACTGAGGCAATGGTTACCCCAAAGGGCACTGGTCAGGAAGCCAAGTTTCAAAGAAATACAAATCACACATATCCCCATAATGCAAAGCACCATGGTTTGTATATGCAAATCACCACAGACTATTATGCTGGTTCAATTTTAATCAGAAATGCATGGTACCAAAAGGTCTCTCACACAGTCTGCAAAGGGTGCTAACAGAAGACACATATGCATGTTTTGTCCTACCAGGACTCATCAGTGTACCTCGTCTGGGTGACACCCCAGTGGAATGAACCAGCTACCCTAAGATGGTCTATCTGGGTTATGTTGTGGTGAACCTAATTAAAACAAAAAACAAGCTAAAAGACAAAGAACCTCAGCGCACAAGCACTGAGGCAATGGTTACCCCAAAGGGCACTGGCTGGGAAGCCAAATACAGTACATAGTATGCACTCATTGGCTGACCAGTCAACTAATGAGTGCATACTATGTAGTGCACATGCTTCTTGATGGTTCAGTTGATGGCTGGCCATGGCAGTGTGAGGAGGATGTGAGCAGCCATCGTGCACAGATTGGGACTGGGGGGAGCATGGTGGTGGGTCACTGCCTTCCAGGGTGGGGGTGGGGGCAACTAAACTACCAGGACAATTATTTCTGTTGGTCAGGATGGCAATCAGGGAATGGAGAAGGACCACTGGACCACCAGGACAAGTATTTCCATGGGTCGGGAGGATAATCAGGAATGGGTTGGAGGGACCACTAGACTACCAGGGATCAGAAAATAAAGACTGGGAAGGGACTGGGGCTAAGGAGGGACCACTAGACCACCAGGGCTTGGACAGAAATTACTGTGGAAGGAATCAGGGATAGGAAGGAACTCTGAACCACCAGGGTACCCAGATGGGTCTGCATACTGTTAAGGGTGGATTTCAGAAGCATTAAACTGCACTGCTGCTGATGACAATTTAGCGTTTGAAGACTTTCAATATTGCTGTGCAACATATGTATGAGGATCCATCATTTGCATAGATGCAGCACAATATTGTGCAAGTCGCCACCGCTCTAAGGTGTGCCGTTATCTGGGCCCTTTGAATATGGGCACGCCTGTGACAGTTGGTGTTTTTCCAGGTCAGCATGGCATGAACCCGGTTTGTGCCATGCTAACCTTTTGAAAATGGGGACCTTAATACATTACTAAATTAACTGCAATTATCAAATTAATGGTTTGAGGTGCTATACAAGGTCCACAGTGAATCAAATGCATAAAGAACATTATAAAACTGATCTCAGAACAAGAAAATGCTGTTCTTTTGACTAAAATGTCTGATTCTGTATATATTAAAAAAAGATCCAAGATTCCACACCTTTCAGGATTCTTTTTTCAGTAGTAAATGTTGGTTCAGATTGGTATCGGCCCACATAAAACACACCAGGCACATTCGAGGTATGCCTGCAAAAAATGCCCCCACTAAATGCATGCAGATCCCACCAACACCACCACTACCAGTTCAGAAGCTCTTTCAGGAGAACATGGCTGACTGTCTCTGTCTAGTACATCCATGCCTGAGGATTCTGAAAGAAAAATGGGCATTTCAAATGGCATTCTTCCTCTCCTTACTGTTTCCAGAGCTCCTGGAAAAGAAATTGATTAGTCTCAGCATTTGCAAAGTAAAATAAGTAAGTAAGTAAAGTAAAAGTTTATTTTTAAGCGTTTTTCGAAATCAAAGCGCTGTACAATAAAACAGTTAAATACATATAAAACATACATACAGCATAACAAACAACAATAAAATATAATTTCAATACAGTGCAATAACTACTCCCCATACGCCTTTTGAAATAAATAGGTTTTCAGTTCTGACTTAAAGCTTTCAACGGTCAGGCAGCTTCGTATCCGACGAGGTAGAGAGTTCCACAGGGTAGGGGCAGCATAAGAAAACGCTTGTGCCCCGGATGTTTTTAAACGAACCCTGGGAACCTCTAGCAATCCCTCGTTGGTGGAGCGGAGTGAGCGGGAGAGATGGTAGGGAACAAGCAGATCTTGAAGATATCGCGGTCCCTGTTCGTGTAGGGCTTTATAGGTCAGTAGACCGACCTAAAGGTGATCCGCCATGAACCGCAGCCAGTGCAGTTCGCGCAGCACAGGCGTAATATGATTCCTATAGATGTCCTCACAAAAGCCTGGCTGCAGCGTTTGCACCAGCTGCAAGCGGCGGATATCAACCCCGCAGCCCTAGGTACATGGCATTGTAGTAGTCAAGGCGAAGTAACAAAGGCATGGACTAATGTCGAGGTCAGCCGGAGGAACAAGGTGTTTCACCCAGCAATATTCCTCAGATGGTAAAGAGGATTTGACGGCAGATGACACCTGGAATTTCAGCGTCAAACTGTCGTCAATAATAACACTCCAGGTTACGCAGCGGTCTGAGGTCCGAGCTGGGCTCCATCGATCCATATGCCCGAAGAAGACCAGCCCTACAATCCGCCTAACGACGACCTGGGTCCACCACCAACACCTCAGTCTTATCCGGTTTAACCTTAGCCAGCTGGCACTCATCCAATCACTGATCTCGGATAGACAGTTGTTAAGTTTAGAGACTGCATCTTCTTGCTCGGCTAAAGGACAAATATAGCTGGGTGTCATCTGCATAGCAGTGAAAACCCAAGCCATATTGCCTAATAATGTCTCCCAATGGCAGCATGTAGACAGCGAACAACATGGGTGCCAAAATGGAACCCTGCGGAACCCCACAGGGCAAAGAGACGCATCAGAGGAATAAATTCCAGTGATAACCCTATGTCTCCGCCCTGTGAGAAAAGATTGAAACCATTGTAGAACCGCACTCAGACAGTCCACAATGGAACCGCAGGCGTTCAGAAGCACACCATGGTCCACAGTGTCAAAGCTGCAGAGAGATCAAGAAGGACTAGAATAGTACAAGCCTTTTGATCCTCGCTATCAGGAGATCATTTAGAACCCGGACAAGAGCAGTCTCAGTACTATGTCTTTTCCTAAATCCGATTGAAGAGTATTATAGACATTATGATTTGTAAGATGGTCGTCCAGTTGCAGTGCAACCACCTTTTCAATAACCTTACCCAAGAAGGGCAGGTTAGAGATAGGTCTGTAGTTAGCTGGACAGTCCGGATTCAATGAAGGTTTTTTTACTGAGTAAATACTGAGATTCAGTATTTACTGAAGCATCAAAGAAGCTCAGAACTATCCACAAAAGCCACCAAAATGAGGGGGAAGCAGCAGCACTAGCCCCAGCTGCTGTTTCAGTTTGTGCACCCTCAATCCCCCTTTGTTGTCACCCCCTGCAACATATACAAGTAAAGAAAGTGAGCCCAATGAATGGTGCTTGGATGTCATTTCATGCAGTTCAGTTCCCTGGATTCACTTAAAGCTGTCTGTTCTTAAAGTTGCACATCTGTTAATTTCACACGACAACTTTTTTTTTAAATAATAAACAGTAACATATAGGCAAAATACACCTAATCTAGGTACCTGTTTAACTTTTTCTCATGGCTCCTCCCACCCCCTCACCAGCCTTAACCAGTGATGATCATGTGCACTGCCTATTCCATAGCTCATTTATACCTAAGCAAAAAAGGTCCATTGATCCTTCAAGGTCAGAGCATCTGCACTGCATTTTAAAGATCGGGTGTGACATACAGGCTGTTGAACAGGCAGTTAGTCATGCAATATTGTGGAGAAATCATAACTCACATTTGCATTTTGATTAGAAACTGCTCTCAAGGTAAACTCAGTTATCATATCCTGTCTTTCTGTAGGGCCTGTTGACTTTTAGGAAAAAATATTTTGGAAATGTTGAAGTTTATTAATATTTTATGAGGTACCTTCTGTTGTTTCTAGTGTGGCCATCCAGTTAAGAAAAAATGCAAACTATTATAGCTAAACTATAGGACATGATCATCTGAAGATATGGGGCAAGACAAGAAGAATCCATGGGAACCACAAGTGCTTTTGATTAAACTTTCCATCAGGTATCCTCTTAAAGAAACAGCACCCATTGCATAAAGCTGACCTTATTATTATTTATATGTACAGTATATGCACTAATGGAAAATACTAGTTATGAGGTTGAGATCCCTCGATGTCGCATAATGAACCTGTGAAAAAGAAAAAAGTCTCTTGATTATCTGACCCCCCACACACACAGCCCACACAACCCACCCCAACTCCCAACACAGCACCGACCATCCTGTACATACACTCTCACCCGAACATGTCTCACGTCGCAGATTCACTCTCCTTTCAAATACTCGTCTTTCTGCTGGAACCAGTGTCCAAGATATGAGAAAATAAGGTAAGTCTGCTAATGGGTTTTGAACTTTGACTCATAACTTTGCCATTTGTTAATATTTTTGCACCAATTGTTTTTTAACATGGTCTTTTTGGGACCCCAACTCATGACTATGGTACATGGAATTTTTCAACTCCATCTCAAAAGCTGATTTTGCTGACACTGTGTGTAATCACCTTATGTGTGAGATTTAAACATTTTCACCTACTGG
The DNA here is from genome assembly GCA_016271365.2 of Neoceratodus forsteri. Taxonomy (NCBI): domain Eukaryota; kingdom Metazoa; phylum Chordata; order Ceratodontiformes; family Ceratodontidae; genus Neoceratodus; species Neoceratodus forsteri. Next base: position 474,213,497 of record CM057451.1, read on the forward strand.
ATTCATAAAGTGGGATCATAAGAAGACTATGTGGAAAATTTGGTAATAACATGGTAAATGACCAAGTTACGAGTAAATGCTGAAATATTTCAACATTCACTCATAACTTCACTTACTGTTAATATTTTCAGTCCAAACTGTCAACATATCCATTCTTTCACACCACCTGATAAATGTGAAACGGGTTGTTTTTCAAAGCAAGGATGAAGTGTGTTTTGGCACACGTGGTGGCAACATGAGGTTTTGGCCAGTATCTATAGATGCCACATGTCACGTTTATAAAGGGGAGTTATAAAATGAATATCTTGAAAATTTGGTGTCAACATTTAAAAAATAATAAATAATTATTAAGAAACATTGTGTGTAGTACCAGCCTTTACCCCAGTAGGTGGCGCTTTGTGATCACATGCCAGTGGGCTGAGTTTTGGGACAAGCTCAGTGATGCCACTGGATAGGCTGAGGCTAGGGAAACAGTGCTGTCATGCAATACCACCCCAAGCCTGGGAAGGGTAGGTACAAGGTTGCCTGCACAGGCCCAGCTAACATATAGTGAAGAGAACTCTTTTCTTGCCACACAGCCCTACACCTCAGTACCTGTGGATGCCTGACAGCCCTGTGTTTTGGGCAAGAGATGGATTTCTTGCCCTGTGCATCTGTGTCTGTGGCTACCAGGCAGCCCCATGAATTCTTGACATCCATTGCTGCACAGAAGTGCAGGGCTCACAGGGTCCTGCATTCCATAGGTGGACAGAGTCTTCCCTTGTTACAGAGGCCAGAGAGCCCTGTGCATTTGCATCTGTTCATGCAGGTCCCAATGGAATGAGGATATGGTTCCAAAGTCTCAAAAAGAAAGGAAATTGTTTGCAAAAAAAACTGTGTTAATGCACCAGTTAGGGTTCAACTGAATGCCACAAAAGTAGAAAAAAGTGGCGTTAGGGTTTCCATTCCTTACTCCCACCCCCATCCCCAAGCAGCAAAAGGAAAAGAGCACACAAGCAACCACAAACAGCCATCACCAGGCAATACAAACAAAATACAATTGTTTTCAGATGGCACATGTAACCAGGGCGCTGTGTACCCTGGGGCTCTACCCCTGCTTGATGACCACTACACAGGTTGAGGGGCTTGGGTTCTGTTCTGATGGTGGCTGGGGGGTTCTTTTCCCAGGAATAAGTAAATAGCATGGTGCCTCCACCAAGAGTAAGATATAGTGGGCTGGATGTTGTGTAGTGCAACCCCCTGGGATGCTGTACCGACCCCTCACAGTCACCGCATACAGGTACATGAATTACCATAAACTAAAACCAAATTTCTAATGCACTTAAAATTATTGACATACGCTAAAAATATGCAGTAAGAATATGCTCACAGGACATATGTTAAAAGGTTAACAACAATCTATTTACAATGGGGTAGGGCTAGGAAAAGGGAAGATGGATGTAGAGTTTAGGCAACATTTTAACAGTTATATTTGGTAAACACTATTATTCACTTTGTATTCAAGCCCAAAACACTCACAGTGCCTTCCTCCCACCAGCATATACATCAGACAAGATAACCAATGTTAGTCCACTGGATCTGACATTACCAGCCTCCCTCCCTCCCCAAATGGTACTGGTTCAAACCCTAAGAGTCCTATCTGGGTACCCAGGGTCTAGTTGCAGGCCTGTACATTGCAGATGGTTGGCTGGCATCAGTGCACTTTTTTTAAACAATTTCAATTAAATGCAAATCTTCTTCTAGAATGATGGTAAACAACTGTTTAGCAGACTTGGACACTTTGGGCCAGATGGCCAAACATTAGAACTCTTAGTAGCAGCTATTTACAGTTTCCCTGATGCAGAGCAAGCCCTGAACTACTCACAGGTTTGCAGATCAGTACTTTGCTTATGCAGCTGATGATCCTCAGATTCTGGGTCTGTGTAGCCAAAAGTGGTAGCAACTTGAACACTTGACAAGCTGAGATAAGCAGCAGGCACATGGCAGCTTGGGACCTCTCCTGCAGCTTTTGCAGCTTGGTCCCCCAGCCTGACCTTGGATAGCCGCTCTTTTTCCAGGTATTTTAAGTCACCCAGTGAAACAGGACACAATCTCTGGGTTTCCCACCAGATGTTAGTAGAAACACAGTATCTCAGACTCAGGCACTTTTAAATTTAGATACAATGCAGGGATGGGAAACATCTTTTCACTTTGATAACATAGCTTGAATAGAAAACAGATCTTTTCACCTCACAGGCACAGACTTGAACAGAGGAGCGAACTATGGCATTTTGGTTTTGCCTGTCACTTAAGGAACCTTACCTTTTTAGATCTGCCATCCCCATCCTTCACTGCACATTCGGACTGTGCGAATAGCTGAGGCAGACGCAAAATAAAAGTAGAAAAGGCTTTATTTACGGTAAGTCACATTTGCACACCTTGAGGCATAGCCGTGACTGCCTGCTAACAGCCAGCCAGGGTCTTCTTTGAAAAGCCCCTCCTACACCCAGTTACATGTAATATGAGACTACGTTGCTGTGAGGGTCCTTAGAGGGCAACAACTAGCCCCATGCCTAAGTCTACTTCACATCACACTGGGGTTGTGAAACTGAGTACCACTTGAACAAGCAGCAACATAACATGGAAAAAAAACAGGTGAGAACTAGCAAGCAGCACAACTTGCAATAAAATGTTACAACATGTGAACAACATGGAAGTCCATTGAAGAAAAACAGTGCTGTGGCTGAAAAAGAGTTTAGAGAGGCTGCAAGGCATCGCAGCAGTGGACATTAGTCTGGTCACTCCTTCACAGAACCTGGGAAGAAATGTGGGAGACCTCCCCTGGGAAGAGCTGATGTCATGGCAATGCTATGAAGGAGGTCCCACAAGGATGCCCAGAGGCTGGATGGTGAAGGGCAGAGAAAGGAGGGTCAAGTGAGCTAAGGGCCAGCAGCTCTCCCTTCTTTCTCCTCCGTTTGTCAAACTGGAAACAACACCTGTGACCAGCAGGAAGAGAGTGGTAAGGGCCTTCTATGGGCCTAGCAGTCAGGGGAGGAGAAGATCACTTCAGTGGAAATAGAATGAGGTTAATATTGAAGCAGGCTAAGTGCTGATCATTGTTTGCCAGTGACTGAACTACTAGTAAAAGGGTCAGTAGCCTAGTGAGCAAACAAAAGACAGTATAGCACCAGTTATTGTGTTAAAAGCAGACAATGTACTGTGTCCACTACTGTGTCCACACTCTGTTTTGTACCAAGAAAGATTATTGTATGCATAGAAACATAGAAGCTGACAACAGATAAGGAACACAAGGCCCATCCAGTCTGCCCATTTCTTTTTCTACCTTATGAATGTGCTATTGGCCTTTGCTCTGACAATGGCCTATCTATTCATACTCATTTGTATTGCTCTTTTATGCCTATCCCATGCCTGTTTGAAGCCATGCACTGTATTCATATCCACCACTTCCTGAGGTAGGCTGTTCCATGCATCCACCACCCTTTCTGTGCGAAAGAACTTGCTCACATTGCCCCTTAATCGACCTCCCTCTAATCTCATGCTGTGTCCTCTTGTCCTGCTATTTTTCTTATATTGAAACATGTTAGACTTTTACCTTGTTAATGCCCTTAAGTGTTTGAATGTTTTGATCATATCACCACTCTCCCTCCTTCTTTTGCTCTAGGGTATACATATTGAGCTCCGTTAATCTGTCCTCACATGTTTTCTTGTGCAGTCCCTGCACCATTTTGGTTGCCCTTCTCTGGACTGCCTCAATTTGGTTAATGTCCTTGTGAAGGTGTGGCATCCAGTACTGCATGCAGTACTCAAGATGGGGCCTAACCAGTGTCTTGTAAAGGGGGATTATTACCTTCCTCTTATGACTTCTGATACCCCTACTAATATACCCCAACATCCCCCTAGCCTTACCTACTGCTTTAGTGGTCTGCCTGGATGATTTCAGGTCATCTGTGATGATGATGCCGAAGTCTCTTTCTTCCCTTGTGACTGCCTGCAACTCCCTCCCAGCCTATTGGTGGTTTCAGGTTTCTTCTCTATGTGCATGATCTTGCACTTTTTTGTTAAACCCCAGTTGCCACTCTTCAGACCATTTTGTCAGTTTATCCAGATCTCTTCTCATTCTGCCCATGCCATCTGGATCATATACACTGTTGCAAATCTTGGTGTCATCTGCCAACAGACAAACCTTACCTCCAGTCCATCAGTAATCTCACTGATGAAGATATTGAAGAGGACTGGCCCCAGGACTGATCCTTGAGGTACCCACTTGTGACTTGCATCTCTTCTGACTGTATACCGTTTACCACCACTCTCTGTTTTCTGCCTGCCAACCAGTTTGCCACCCAGATGACCAACTTCTGACCCACCCCAAGCCTACCCAGCTTATTAATCAATCTCCTATGTGGAACAGTATCGAAAGCTTTGCTGAAGTCAAGGTAGGTGACACCAACTGCTCTCCCTTGGTCCACCACTCTGGTTACCCAGTCAAAGAAATCTATGAGATTAGTTTGACAGGACTTTCCTGTTGTAAACCCATGCTGTCTTGGATCCTGTGCTCCTATGGATTCCAGGTGTTGCACTATCCTTTCCTTAAGGAGTGCCTCCATAATTTGCCCACTACTGAGGTAAGATTGACTGGTTTGTAGTTCCCTGCCTCCTCCCTGCTACCACTCTTGTGGAGCGGGATCACATGAGCCCTACTCCAGTCTTCTGGGACCTCTCCTGTGCTCAGAGACTCACTAAACAGTTCTGATAATGGCTGTGCTAGTTTCCCCTTAGCTCCTTTAGTACCTTGGGAAGCATGCCATCATGTCCCATTGCCTTGTCCACCCTGAGCTTACCGAGCTCTTGTAGGGCCCTTTCTTTTGTGAAGGGACTAGTGCACACCTCTCTCCCCGCTGTGTCCATGGTGCTGAGCTGTGGCCCTTCCCTACCTTCTCTTCAGTAAATACTGAGCAGAAGTATCTATTTAGGATAGATGCTTTTACATGGTCCTCCTCCTCACATGCCCCCTTATCCCCTTTGATCTCAGCAATACCCCCTCTGGACTTTCTCCTTTCACTAATACATCTATAGAAAGTTTTGTCACCTTCTTTTACTGTTCATGCTAGTGTTTCCTCAGTTTGGGCCTTTGCTTGCCTTACTGTCTTCCCTGCTTCCCTTAGGGAAGTTTGGTATGCCTCCCTATCTTCATCCTGCTGTGTTCCCTTATATTTCCTGAAGGCCAGCCTTTTGGCTGTGACCTTTTCTGCTACTGTTTTTGAGAACCAAAGTAGTTTCCTTCTTCTTTTGCACTTCCTTTTCTCTCTAACACAATGGGATGTTGCTTCAAGTATTACATCCTTAATGCTTGCCCACTTTGCCTGTACCCCCTTACCTGTATTTCTTCTTGCCAGTGCTAGCTTAAATCTTTTGGCCATCTTATCAAGGTCAGCTCCTCTGAAGTCCCATATTAAACATAGAAACAGAATTTGACGGCAAATAAGGACCGCTTGGCCCACCTAGTCTGCCCATTTCTCTACCTGATGGATAAGCTGCAGATTCTAGTTAACCAACAGCCTACTTCCTGCTACCCCCCACTAGAATTGCCTTCTGTCTGTCCCATGCATTCTTGAATTCTCCCACTGTTCTTGACTCCACAACCTCCTTAGGAAGGCTGTTCCATGCATCCACAACCCTCTCTGTGAAGAAAATACTTGCTAACATTACCTCTGAGCCATCCCCCTCTATCTTCAAATTGTGCCCCCTTGTTCTTGCACATCTCTTTTTCTGAAAGATGCTATCCTCTTGTACTTTGTTAAATCCCTTGAGATACTTGAAAGTTTCTATCATGTCCCCCCTCTCCCTCCTTTCCTCAAGGGTATACATATTAAGCTGCTTTAGTCTCTCTTGGTATGTCTTCTGGTGCAGACCCTGCACCATTTTGGTTGCCTGTTGCCCTCCTCTGAACAGCCTCCACTCTGTCTATGTCTTTGCAGAGATGGGATCTCCAGAATTGCACGCAGTACTCCAGATGGGTCTCACCAACTGTCTGTACAGAGGGATAACAACTTCCTGTTTTCTACTGTTGATGCCTCTCCCTGTGCATCCCAGTATCCCCCGAAAACCCTCCTTACTGCCTTGTCACATTGCTTGCTCACCTTTAGGTTATCTGATATAATTGCTCCTAGGTCTCTTTTGACTTTTGTTGTTTTATTATCTCACCCCCCCCCATTGTGTACTCTTCCCCTAGGTTTTTGTTTCCCAGGTGCATTACTTTGCACTTCTTTGCATTGAATCTGAGCTGCCATATATTTGACCATTCCTCCAACCTTGCCGAGTCCCTTTTCATCCTTTCCACCCCACCTCGTGTATCAACCCTGTTGCAGATCTTTGTGTCGTCTGCAAAGAGACATATCTTTCCTTCCAGGTGCTCCCCAGTGTCACTTATAAAGACATTAAAGAGGACCGGTCCCAGTACTAAACCCTGTGGTACCTTTCTAGTTACCCTTCTTTCTTCACTGTGGACTCCATTTACTTTTATTTGCATTTTATTTTACAATTTATTTGTATCTTGGAATGGGATGATTTAGTTCTAGCGGCCAAATTGAACTATACCATGGGCTTCCGGTGGGCTGCTTCCCACTGCTGTGCAGGGGAACAGACACAAGTTCAATAGGTTCAGTTTAATGGGTTTGAGTGACATGATCCCCTCTTGCTACTGTGTGTTTTTGGCAGGTCATTTAACCTCCCCAGGGCTCCCAGGCATGGTCTTCCATGATGATGACAACTTTCTAATTTTGGGGATTAGTTTCCCAGCCTGTACTGTATGTGTACAGTGGTTGGCCTCCGGTATGAAGGGCGGCAGCATTGGTCAAGGCTGCTAGCCGGCTATCCACACACGAAGGGAGTGTCATCAGTAGGGATGGGGGTCAGTGGGTACAGCCAGCGTATGAATTGTGGAATCATGCACAGGAGGGCTATAAGGTCAGTGACAACATGGAATGTTTCAGATAGGGTCACCGCATGATACAGCATAGGAATAGGATAACAAGCTTCCTCACTGGTATCAGAGGGTGATGACTGGCATTGCAGTCACACCATGGGATAGTTATCTTTCAGATCACCATCTGGAGAGGATCCCAGTGGGGGACATCTCTTATGTACATGATGCGTAGTGGTAATTACCCGTGGCCTATGCAACAGAATTGCTTGTGCTATATAGTTGGATTGCAGGCTTGGGAGTTGTAGAGTTAGTTGTCACCAGCGTTCTTACTGTGGTAGTTAATGGCATCTTAGTAGGGCAGTAATGGAACATTCTGAAGAAGGCTAGGGATAGGTTACTGCTAGAATGCCAGGACAGGTACCATGTTTCTGGGGGCAGGACACAGCTACCAAATCAGGTCTATCCTGTGGCCCAGGGACAGGTAATAACCCTGGTTCTTCTTGAGGGGTCCCACCCTGATTAGTGCATGGTACAGCAACCAGGTTGACTATATACAACCAGGTTAGTATTTAACAGTAACCATTCCCAGGGGATCAATTCACTGGGCCACAGCATGCTAGGAGGACTAGCTGACACAGGGCCCCCCTTTTTCTTAGGTTAAGTGACAGGCTCAACTTGGGCCCCCCTCATCTGGTATGGCACAGTAGGGTCACTCCTTTTGGTACACGGAGGATAAATATAAAACACAAATCACAGTGATAGTAAACAGGCAAATGAATACACGTGGGGGGGCCCCCCGGGTAGTATGATCTGGTTTGCAGCTACAAATGTCAGCAAGCCCCACTTTGGTCTAAAAAAAAAAAAGCATTGGGTGGACCAGGTGATACTCCTCCCCCCAACATGGAATCTAGGCTCTTACAACAGCAGAGATCGCTTACAGGCTTAACAGTGGACCGGGATACAGTCTGAGGGTAAGGGTACAGTTCTGGGTTGAGGACGCTGGAGGAAATGGGCCGGGAAGGGCTGGGGTGGTCCCAGCAGGCTCGGGACCCATCTTTCAGGAGTTTATTGGTGGTGCTGTGGCAGGGCAAGCACATGGGAAATACGGATCAGGGGTCCATTGGTAGTGTGTTGTCCTTAACTGGAAGGAGAAGGGGTTAAATCTTGCAAGGGTGGAGGAATTCTTTTCCTAGGGAGCCCTCTTTTGCAACTGGGGGAGCACCAATTGGGCAGCTGCTAAAGCGGAGCAGAGCACTGCCAGAGGTCAGTAGCATCCTCTCGGTCCTGGACTAGTGATCAGACCCATCTAGTCAACCTGGCTGAGCATGCTGGCTTCTAGGGAATCCAGGTAAGCAGCCAGGCACTGGAGCAGCATGATAAGGGGCTCCATAGCAGGGGATGGGTTGCAGTGGCTGCAGGAAGACACCCGGGTGGCAGATCGGAGGGCCGCTGGCTCGGGTGCTGGCAGAGAAGGGAGCTGGGGGGCTGGCCCACATGCATCGAACAAGGTGTGATGAGGTGGCAGGTAGGTTCATAGTGGGGAACCATGGGGGCACGATCCTAGCAGGGTTCCACAATGGGAAGTCTGACAACTGCACAAGGCAATTTTAGGTGTCCAATTTCAAAGTCTCGGAGTGCTGTATAGAACAATCTCATAGTTATGGTAAAGTACATAAAATCTCAAAGCCAGCAGGTAAGCAGGAACATAGATGGTATTAAATGCATCAGGGGGCTAGGCCAGCTTCAGGGATTGAATTTTTCAAGCCCCTTTGGTGGGTCCATGGTAACTGGGTTTCCCTTCCCACCAGCTGAGGAGCTTATGAGAAACAGGGCTCATAGGGGTATGGGACAGATTCAAAAGGCTTCCTAGGTGAGTCCAGTTGGGGCAGCCACAAGGGCGGCAGCAGTGCACCAGGATCCCGGGAGCAAGTGACTAGATAGCGGAGCATTATCTCAGGTGACGCGAAGTGGTGCATGGGGTGCCAGCTGGGCAATGGCAGGTACCAAGATGGCTTCTCCCAGCCCTGGGGACACTGGCATGGAAGGGCAGATAGGCTGGGGTGGGATTTGTAGCACCCCTACAGGCAGGTGGTATCCCAGCAAGTGTGATGGGGCCAAAAACAGGTATGCAGTTGTGCGCTACATCAGCCATGCTGGCACTAACTTTTGTTGTCTCTTACAGGTTCATGGATAGACTCAAGAGCACAGAATATGGGACTTTTGCACCCACAGGGCAATAGCAGGGTCAGACAGCTGGCTAAGGAGTGGGCCCCTAGGGTACTGTCAGAATGGCACAACTTGATGGTGAGTATAGTGCAGGGCAGCGCTTATGCGCTTGGATTTTCCCATGAAAAGGTTCTCAGCACCCATGGCAGTGAGTATGCCGGCCAGTTTCAGATATTAGTGCAGCAAGCTGCATACAGAAGGGGATGGTGACTTGGGAACCTTCAAGCTGAGGGGATGGTGAGAGTCTTCCCACAAGGCTTGGGGAGGGAGAGAGAGAATGGTTAAGACTGCCATAGATAGATAGCTAGGAGGTAGCTTGGTAGGCAGGCCTTGACGGTTGTGGGAGCAGCGGCTTGGGGGGTTGGATTGCGTCCATCCTGTGGCAGCTCGGGAGGATCACAGACCGAGGGTATAAGGGGAAGAAGGAGGAGATGAGCCAAATTCTTCCAAAGGGCTCATCACTTCTGGTCGGCATGAGGCTGAGGACTGCAAGACCCGGACCCAAATGGGAGTGGTCATGGTCCAACCTCATCAGGATTATTCCACAGGCACGGCAGCACCAGACATGGACAGCCGCAAGGGTACTGGGCCATATGACCTTACCTGCTCCTGTCAGAGGGGGTTTCAACTCAAGGAGCATCAGTCATCAGGCCAGCACTAGGGTGGCCCAAGAATTGGGGGAAGAGTTTTGGAGGCCTGCATGCAGGCTGTGTATCCTCCAAGCAGTGCACGCTGCTCCTAAAAGAAAAAATTACTCACCTTAGTAATGTTGTTTCTTCTAATGGAGTCTTGCTATATTATGACATATGCAGTTAGACCCAGCCTTCGAACTGCTCTGGAGGTGAAAGAGTTAACTTTCCATGCCAGGCATGGAATCTTGAGCGCGAGCTCGGGTTGAGAAGTCTGTCTGTTGTTCTTCAAACTCAAACTGTCAGATCTTTATGAGCAAAACTCACTAAGATTCTGTGTGGAAGCTGTAAACCTACACTAGCCAACTGGCTACTAAAATATTAACACATTTTTTGGTCCCAAAACAAAGACTCAAGTCAGGGGATACAAAAAATAAAAACACAACACTCAAACACCCCAAAAAGAGGGGTGAAAAAACAAGGTGGGCATCTACTAAGTGCCAACACTGCACTGCCCACCCACATCCCAAAGTAGAGGTTCTGAGAGGGGCAGGCAGGGCGGAGGTCATAATATAGCAAGACTCCATTAGAAGAAACAACATTACTGAGGTGAGTAATTTTTCTTCAAACAACATGAAGTCTTGCTATATTATGACATATGCAGACTACACAACAGTACCTCCATGGAGGAGGGACAGAACCTACTTAGGAAATAGGATCTGAAGCACAGCTGTGCCAAACCGAGCATCACTCCTAGCCTGGATGTCCAGGGAGTAATGCTTGGTGAAAGTGTGAACTGTTTTCCAGGTAGCTTCTTGACATAGCTCTATGATAGGGATGTCCCTGGCTGCAGCCGGGACGCAGCTGTACCTCTGGTAGAGTGAGCCCTCAGGCCTGAAGGGGGAACCTTACCCAGTTTTTGATAACAAAATTGGATACAAGAGACAATCCACCTGGCAATGGACCTTTTAGTGGCAGGTTTCCCTTTACCAGCCTCACCATAAGTAAGGAACAGTTGGAGGGAGTCAAACCTGTGACCCTTGGTATGCTCTATGTAGTAACCAAGGGCTCTCTTCACATCTAAGCTGTGCAGCCTCCTCTCGCCAGAGGAGAAATGGTCAGTGAAGTACACTGGAAGAGATATAGATTGATTAAGTGGAAATCTGAAACCACCTTAGGCAAGAACTTCCTGTTAGTCCTGAGGACCACCTTATCTCTGTGAAAGGAGATAAAATCAGGCTCCACTGACAAAGCTTGTAATTCACTTGGCGCTGGCAGAAGTGATGGCTACTAGAAACACAGTTTTCCAAGTCAGTACTTACGCTTTGCTGAAGACAAAGGCTCAAAGGGGGTTGCATAAGCTGAGCAATGCAAACATTAAGATCCCAGGCGGGAGCAGGGTCCCTGAATGGAGGGTTGGTGTGAAGCAATCCTTGAAAAACTTGGAGAATACAGGGTGAGCAGAGAGAAGAGGGCTTTGCTGCTGATATAAAAGCAGAGACAGCTGCCAAGTGCACTTTCAGGGTAGCTGGTCTCAGCCCCAAAGTATTTAAGTGGACCATATAATCCAGGACTGTGGGCAACTCAGCAGAGTCTGGGGAAATATGCTTTCCAGAGCATCATATGGAAAACCTTTTCCATTTAGAATTATAAGTAGCCCTGATGGAAGGCATCCTAGAAGCTTTCAAGATATCAAGTACACCTTGAGAAAGGTGTAGGTCAGCAAACTCTAACTCTTCAAGAGCCAGGCCTTGAGGTTGAGGGATTTGAGATTCGGGTACCAAACTCTCCCCTGGGCACAGGTTAACAGATTGTGATTCCTGGGAAGACACAGGGGAAGGTGGACTGCTGAGGACAGAAGGAGTGGATACTAGGGCTGTCTGGCCCAATCTGGAGCAATCAGAATCATCTTGCAAGGTTGAGATCTGATTTTGACTAGCACCTTGAACAAGAGAGGGAAGGGGGGGAAGGCATAGAGAAACTTCCCTTCCCAGTTGAGAAGGAAGGCATCCAGAGGGACTGAGCCCAACACTGGGGGTCTGCAGCAAAATAGCGGAAGTTGGTGATTGTCTGGGGCTGCAAAAAGATCTATCTGAGGAGTGCCCCACCTGGCAAATACTACCTCCAGTACTAGGGGATCCAAAGACCATTCGTGATGGCCCTGGGAAATCCTGCTGAGAGCATCTGCCAGGACATTGTCCTTGCCTGGGAGGTGAACTGCCATGAGGGAGGTGTTCAGGAGTAAGCCAGAGACCACAACTTCATTGCTTCGTGCACAAGGCCAAGACTGAGTGCCTCCTTGCTTGTTGATGTACCACATTGTAGTGGTGTTGTCTGTTCTGACCTGTACCACTTTGTTCTGAACAGATGCAAAAAAACTGAAGTGCTAGAAAAACTGCTCTGAGTTCCAACAGATTGATGTGGAGCAGAGATTCCTGAGGGGACCACAATCCCTGGGTGGTGAGGTTGCCCATGTGAGCTCCCCACCCCAAGAGGGACGCATCTGTAGTAAGGGTCAAGGAGTGAGATTGAGGGATGAAAGGAACCCCTGTCTCAGATTGCTCTGATCCTGCCACACTGTAGGGCCTGGATCAGGGTTCGAGTTACTGGGATCAATTTGGTTAGAGGATCTCTCCTTTGAGACCAGAAGGCTCTCAAATGGAACTGAATGTCCCTCATCTGAAATCTTGCTCCCTGTACTACTGCTGTGGAGGCAGCCATGTGCCCTAGGAGCTGCAGAAAGTGCCTTGCTGGTCGAGAGCCCTGCAGAGTGAAGGAGGAGGCCAGAGCCACCAGGGTCTTTGCTCTTTCTAGAGGGAGGAAAGCTCTGGCCTGCTTTGTGTCCAGTTCTGCGCCTATGAGGGTGAGTAGCTGAACAGGCTCTAGAACTGACTTTGGGAGATTAAGAAGGAAACCTAGAGATGTAAGCAGCTGCTGGGTAACCTGAAAGTGTGATTTGACTTGGTCTGGAGACTGGCCCACTATGAGCCAGTCGTCCAGGTAAGGAAAGATGGCAATCTTTTGCCTTCTTAAATGAGCAACTGCTACTGCCAGGCATTTTGTGAATACCCTTGGGGCAGAGGTGAGGCCGAAGGGCATTGCTCTGAACTGATAATGGCCTGAGGGCAGTTCGAATCTGAGGTACTTTTGGTGGGAGCTTCTGATGAGAACATGGAAGTAGGCATCCTTGAGGTCCAGGGTCGCTAGCCAGTCCCCTGGCCTTAGAGAGGGTAAAATAATTCCCAGAGTCACAATTTTGAATTTTGGTTTAAAAGGTGCTTGTTTAGGTATCTGAGATCCAGGATGGGCCGCCATTCTCCTGTCTTTTTTGGGGTAAGGAAGTTCCTGGAGTACAGTCCTTTGCCCTGGTGTAGGGGAGGTACCCTTTCTACAGCTGTGAGAGCCAGGAGGGTTGAGACTTCTGCTTCCAGAGTGAGAACCTCTGATGGATTTGCAGGTGGAAAGGATCTGGTTCTCATCTTTGGAAATTTTTTGAAGCTGAGAACCAGTCCCTGGCTTACTACTTCCAGGACCCACTTGTCTGATGTTAAAGACTCCCAGTCCTGGATGAACTAAGCCAGCCTGCCCCCTACAGGTAATGGAGACTCGGCCCTGGCCCTCCCATCAGGGTGTCTGTTTGGCAGGGTCTTTAGGCTGATGGGTGGGAGCAGGCCTGCTCGTACCCCATCTGCCTCACCCTCTGAAGAACCCCCTCTGGGCATAGGCTAAAGAGGAGGCCTGGGCTTGGTAAAAAGGTCTATGAAAAGGCCTGCCCCTGCCCCTGGAAAGCTGCCTCTGAGGAGTGGCCTGCCTTTCCTTGGCCTGTGCGCTCCTATGAGTGGTTCTATACTCATCCATTTTCTTCATGTAATTCTCTGTCTGCTCCCCAAACAGAGAGTAACCCACAACAGGAAAATCCATTGCCTTAGCTTGGGTATCCTGTGACAGGCTAGTACACCTGAGCCAAGCCATTCTGTGAAAAGCCACAGATGTAGCCATGACTCTTGAAGATACATCATTAGAGTCCACTGCAGCATGGAATTGCACCTTGGATGCCTCAAAACCATCAGCAGCCACCTGCTCCAGCTCCTTGGCAAGCTGGCCGGGGACCTGTTTTGCTAGAGCCATAACAGTATCCCATCTGGATTTCTGGTATCTTGCAACATAGGCCATATAATTTGCCTGTCTGAGTCCCAAGGATGCTGTCATGTACTGTTTCTTTGCCATGGCATCAATCCTCCTGGAGTCCTTGTCAGGGGGGTGTGAAGCCAAGGGAACATTTGCCTTATCACAGGCTGCAGCCTGCACTACCCCAACATGGCTGCATTGTTGTGAAAGGAACTCCATATCAGAGCCTGACAATGTGTGCCTTTTGTCCATTTTTTTATCCACAGGAGGTATAGTGTGAGGCGCTTTTAAAATTTTTATTGTCTGTTTCCTAAAAGATTTATGTAAAGGAATAGACAATCTCCTAGACTCTGGGATATCCATCATTTCTACATAGTCAGGCTCCTCCTGTTCATCCACAGCTTCTTCCAAAGGAAGCTGGAGGGTTTCAGCCACTTTCTTATAAAACATAAAATGAGAAGGGGACTCAGAAAGCCTAGGGGGAGACACTCCTAAAGGTCTGTCTGGGGAGATGTCCGGTTCAATGGGCACATCCAGACTTTCAAAATCACATTCACTCTCTTCATAATCTTCCTCTCCCTCCTCCGGTTCATAAAATTCCTCTATATCATATTCTTGAACCGGTGGCACCGACCGAACCGACCACTTATTTGATGGTGCCGGTTCGGTCGGAACTGGGAAAGTAACTGACAATTTTGATCGCCGGATATCTCTGCAGCGGTTGGAGAAGGAAATTTTGGCTCCACACCTGCTGATTTTCTAGTCATTTTTGCTGGGACTGACTCCTCGAGTCAGCTCTCCGTTTTCGAGAAGTCTCGCCCCTGGTCAGAGGCACTCCCTCCGGTTCAGTTGGCACCGAACCGGCTGGCCATCCGGGTCAGCGGACTTCTTGGCCTCTCGTTCCCTGAGCCTACCAACTCTCTTATCCAGGGTAGCTGCAGGAAAATTCTTGCAAATCTGGCAGTCTGCGTTGAGGTGGTCAAACCCCAGACAATAAACACATGTGGTGTGTAGGTCAGCCTTGGCAAAGGCTTCCCCACAGACACTACAGTGCTGAAACCCAGTGGGCCTGTTTTTTTTGGGTTTCAGACATAGTGCCAGCCTAACCAAAACTTGCTCCGTTTATGGCAACCGCCAAGTAGCACCCTTATCGGTTCCCAACCTGCGGTCAATGGTCGTGGAAAACTGTAATGAACCGCTTTTAGAACCGATAAGAACCGGGAACCGCACTCTAAATGCAATTTAATAAAATTTAACAACAATCTGACCGGTTCAAACCGAACCGATAATATCATTTGCAAGTTCCACACAGAAATAATGTAAAACCAATCTATTACTTACAATACCAGAGACAGAGCTTGAACCGACCGGTTGCGGTTAAAATATAGACAAAATGCGGTTTAAAAACCGAGAAATTACACTTTTTAACTGACAAAATGAACCGAGCAGCAGGAGGAATCTCCGGAGCGACTGTTCAGTGAGGCGGAGTAAAGAATCTGACAGTTTGAGTTTGAAGAACAACAGACAGAGTTCTCAACCGAGCTCGCACTCAAGATTCCATGCCTGGCATGGAAAGTTAACTCTTTCACCTCCGGAGCAGTTCGAAGGCTGGGTCTAACTGCATATGTCATAATATAGCAAGACTTCATGTTGTTTGAACAGGTGATTATTGCAATAAATGTATGGCTGTGGCCATTTCCTCCAAGACCTGTGTTGTGTGGTTATTTAAGGGGAAGGGACAGTGGAGGGATCCCAGACAAAATGCATTGTATGCAGGGTGATGTACCATTAGCAAGACAGTCATGCAGAGAAACATGCACATGACATTAACTGTTAAAGAAAAATCAGGCAGAGACAGTGAGGAATACAATAAGCATCAGAATCATGAGTTACAACAACCTACAGGGTCTTCTAGAAAGCCCCTCCTACACCCAGTTACATGTAATGTGAGACTACTTTGCTGTGAGGGTCCTTGGGGGGCAGCAACTAGCCACATGCCTAAGTGTACTCCACAGAATCTTCTCATTTTCCACATGCAGACTTAAACAGAAGAGCAAATCTTCTCACTTTACAGGTGCAGACGTAAACAGAAGCGTTAATCTTCTTACTTGGATCAACTCAGGCCTAACAAGAACAAATCTTCTCAGTTGCAAGTTTAGGCTTACACAGAAGAGCAAATCTTTCCTGTTCACTTTCCCTCCATGGAAAACAACAGGCAGGCTTCCCTAGGCTAAACGCAGCTCCAATGAATCTCCAAGCAGGCCTCCATATTTTCTTCAGGCATCCCGGGTCTTTTTCCCTTTCTTTAGGAAACTCCCAGCTGATGGCCTTAGCACTGGTCAGCAAATGGCACTTTCTTTCTGTAGACACACTCCTTCCATCCCTTGGAAGGCAGAGCAGGGCAACATAGAGCACCTCCTGGGCTAGCAGCCCAACTAGCCCCACAGGCAGGTCTCCTCTCTTTGAAGATCCCAGAAAGCTTCCTCTTTTTGGGGGGAACCTCTTGAGCCCCTGTGTAGATTCCGGACAGCAAATTTTTTTCTTTAATTATGAAACAATTCCTTCTAGACTCAGGAAAGCAAAGCAGACTCCTGGGGCTTATGACTCGACAAGCCCCCAGGCCAGCCTCTTTCATTTCTTTAAGCAACATCTTTTCACTTTCTGAAGCAAAGGCCAGAGGGCCCCCCCCCCCAGGAAGAGCTACAACAGAACTGAACAGAACATACTCTGTCCTTTGGATTTCAGGGAATCAGCGAGGCATTCCATTTCTCAAACCAAACTGTTAATTTAAAAATTAATATTCATTGGGCTCCCTTAATTCGTGAGGGTTTTTTTTTGTGTGGATGCCAAAAAATTGCCCTTACTTCCTCCTATAAGTAGTTTGGCAACCCCCTCCAGGACAGCTAACTTTATGGCAGAAGGCTTGGTGGTTCCTTGCAACCTTGACAGAATTTGCAGGCTTTTAGCTTTGTGTTTGATTAAGTTCAGCCCACAGATATCCTTCCTTTGCTTTTTTTTTTCAGGGAACAGTCTGTTGCCTTTTACTGGATTCACACTGTGAGACAAACCAGCAGCTTAGTCGGGTCAATAGCAGGCTGATAAAACAGCTCCTCTGTTTGCTCGTCCTCGGGGGAGGTGTTGAACCACGTACAGCACAGTTTATTTGGCTAGACCTAGGGCTAATTCTCTTTCTCTCTCAGAGACATTGAAAGAGAGGGAGAGAGCAAAAATTTGCCACTGCTCTCCACAACGCTCCTAAGAGAACTAAACCTTAATTCTTCCCCTTTCCTCTCTCGCCAGGTCAAGACAGTATCCCATTGGTCTAAAAATCTGTCTATATAGGAACTTGATACCTGATAGGTCAAAGGAAAAAGGCACCAAGACAAAATATAGTTTTTTCTCATAACTCTTAGAGCTGTCAGATGATGCTATCCCTGGACGCTGATTAGCTGCTTGCAGGGTTGGGGGGTTACTCCAAGATAGTGGCAAAGTCTCTGATTTATTTAGTGATAACTTTAAAGTCTCCTCACCAGAAGCACACACCTGTTTACAAACAAGCAGTTCCATGGGTTAATAGAGACTCCTTTTCCCTGTTATCTGGTGCTAAGATGGATGTTATCTAATCAGCAATGACCCTGTTAGAACCTGAGATGTAAATCCTTACCCTTCTGGCACAGATAACAGCAACAACTGAAGCTTTTTTTCCTCTCTTAAAGGCACAGTAACAGTTAGATGGCTCTTAGTCTCTATGGTGCATTTACTTCTAGGAATGCTCCTCTACTTCCTTCCCCTCTCCATCAGCAGTCCTGGGCTGGGGGGAACAAAACATGAAGGACGGCAGAGTCCAGGGCTAAGCAGACAGTTCAGGTAAGCCCCCCCAAAATAGGGGGGGAACAAACAAATGCAGTAGCACTGACGTAATGCCTTCATGGATTTGTATCTGCTACTGCATAAGCACATGCCACACAGGGGTCTGTGCCTATGTAGACACACCGTGTATGCGTGTCATACAGTGTGCATGCATACATGTAGCTGCAGAAGTATAGGACCCATAGGGGCCTTACAGAAGACTGGATAGGCTGAGGCTGTGGGGACAGTGCTGTCATTCAACACCACCCCCAACCCAGGAAAGGTAGGAGCAGGGTTGCCTGCACAGGCCCAGGTGACATTTAGTGAAGAGAACTCTTTCTTGCTACAGGGCCCTGCACCTCAGCACCAACAGGTGCCAGATAGCCCTATGTTTCAGGTGAGAGATGGATTGTTTGCCCTGTGCATCTGTGTCTGCGGCTGTCAGACAGTCCCATGATTTCTTGACATCTGTTGCTGCACAGAACTGCATGGCCCACAGGGCCCTGCACTTCTGTAGGCAGATAGAGTATTCCTTTGGCACAGAACCCAGAAAGCCATGGGTATCTGCATCTGTTCACACAGGCCCCAATAAGAGCTGTATGAATGAGGATACAATTCCATTAAATCAGGATCTGTGTGAATGAGTATACAATTCCACGATCTCTCAAAAAGGTTTCCAACCATAACTCCCCACCCTCTTCCCCCAAGCAGCGAAAGGACAAGTCCACACAAACAACCACAGACAGCCATCATCAGGTAAGACAAACATACAACTGTTTACAGATGACACAAATGCAATAGTACTGATAGAAACATACAAACATAAACTTTGACAACAGATAAGGGCTGCTTAGCCCACCTAGTCTGCCCATTTCCCTACCTACAGGATAGGCTGCAGGTCCTAGTTAACAAACAGCCTATTTCTTCCTACCCCCCACAAGAATTGCCATATGTCTGTCCCATGCATTCTTGAATTCTCCCACAGTTTTAGACCCCACAACCTCCTCAGGAAGGCTGTTCCATGTGTCCACCACCCTCTTTGTGAAAATATTCTTCCTCACATTTACCCTGAGCCGTCCCCCCTCTATCTTCAAATTGTATCCCCTTGTTCTTGCACATCTCTTTTTTTGAAAGATGCTACCCTCTTGGACTTTGTTGATTCCACTGAGGTACTTAAAAGTTTCTATCATGTCCCTCCTCTCCCTCCTTTCCTCAAGGGTATACATATTAAGCTCCTTTAGTCTCTCCTCATGTGGCTTCTCTTGCAGACCCTGCACCATTTTAGTTGCCCTCCTCTGGACTGCCTCCATCCTGTCTATGTCCTTGTGGAGATGGGGTCTCCAGAACTGGATGCAGTACTTCAGATGGGGTCTCACAAACTGTTTGTACAGAGGGATAACAACCTCCTGTTTTCTGCTGGTGATGCCTCTCCTTATACATCCCAGTATCCCCCAGCCCTCCCTACTGCCTTCTCACATTGCTTGCTAAACTTAAGGTCATCTGATATGATTACCCCAGGTCCCTTTCCATTTTTGTTGTTGTTACTAATCCCCCCCATTGTGTAATCTTCCCCTGGGTTTTTGTTTCCCAGGTGCATTATTTTGCATTTATTTGCATTGAATCCAAGCTGCCATACTTCTGACCATTCCTCCAACCTTGCCAAGTCCCTTCTCATCCTTTCCATGCCTCCTTGTGTATCAACCCTGTTGCAGATCTTTGTGTCATCTGCAAAGAGGCATACTTTTCCTTCCACTCCCTCTGCAATGTCACTTATAAAGACATTAGAAAGGACTGGACCCAGTACTGAACCCTGTGGTACCCCATTAGCAACCCCTCTTTTCAGAGTGGACTCCATTTACAATTACCTTCTGTGTCCTGTTGTCCAGCCAATGTTTTACCTAGGCTACCACCCTGGGACCCACTCCCAGGCTGGTTAATTTGATTATTAATCTTTTGTGTGGGACTGTGTCAAATGCCTTGCTAAAGTCTAGGTAGGCCATGTCCACAGCCCCTCCCTGGTCTACTACTTTGGTCACCCAGTCTAATAAATCTATTAGATTCATCTGACATGACCTTCCCGCTGTGAACCCATGCTGCCTTGGGTCCTGTGCCCCACTTTCCTCTAGGTACTCAACATTTCTTTCCTTCAGAAGGGATTCCGTCACTTTCCCTACCACAGAGGTCAAACTGACAGGGCAGTACTTTCCTGCCTTTTTCTTGCTCCCACTTTTGTGAAGGGGAATCACATCCACCTTCCTCCAGTCTGCAGGTACCACATCATCCTCCCATGATTTTTTAAAAAGGGCAGTCAGTGGTGTCACTAGTTCTCCCCTTAATTCTTTTAGAATTCTGGGGTGAATTCCATCAGGCCCCACTGCTTTGTTCACCTTCAGTTTTAAGAGTTCTTTCAGAGCCCTTTCTTCTGTGAAAGGACTGGGATCGACCCCCCTATCCAGAGTGTTTCTGTTAATTGGATTAGGCACCTCCCCCTCCTCCTCTTTTGTGAATACTGAACTTAAGTATTCACTCAGTATCCCTGCTTTTTCACTGTCGCTCTCTGCCCACCCACCGTCCTTTCTATTCAGCCTCACTATCCCTCCCTTTGCCTTTCCATGTTCCCTGATGTACCTATAAAAGGTTTTATCCCCCTTCTTAACCTAGTTGGCTATCTTTTCCTCAGTTTGGGCCTTTGCTTTTCTGACTTCCCTCCCTGCTTCCTTCTGCCTTAACAGGTACAGTTCTCTGTCCTGCTCCTTCTGTGCTTCCTTATACTTCATCAATGCTATCTTTTTCTCCCTAACCTTCCCCGCCACCTCTTTTGAGAACCATAGTGGCTTTTTCTTTCATTTTGATTTGTTTATTTGCTTCACACAAAGGCCTCTGTGATGGCAGTTTTGATGATTCCCCATCGTTGCTCCACACCTCCTTCTAGCCTGTTTGCTAGTGCTTTTCTGAGGCACTCTCCCATCTTGCCAAAGTCAGCCCTCCTGAAGTCCAGTACCCTCACTTTTGTATGGCTTGACTCTGTAGCTGAGTTTATCGTGAACCACACTGTCTCGTGGTCACTTGTTCCCAGATGGCTACCCACTTTTAGATCTGAAATCCTCTCGCTGTCCCCATTTGTGGAGCAGCTGCACAGGGGAGGGAGCTGGATGACATTGTCCACCTAGGGACAAATGACCAGGCTGAGAAAGGGATCAGAGCAGTGAAGGAAGAGTTTGTGGAGTTGGGAAGGGGCCTTAGACAAGTAGCACGCATGGTAACCTTCTCTGAGGTGCTGCCTGTCTATGGCATGGATGAGACTAGGATGCACCGCACCATGGGATTCAATCAGTGGTTGGAAAACTGGTGCAGAGCTCAGGGATTTGGCATTATTGGGGACTGGGGGTCCACCTGGAGTGATGCAGGCCTATACTGGCGTGATGGTCTGCATCTGTCTAGGAGGGGAACCAGGATTCTAGATGATAGGTTTAAATACTTCATTGGCAAGCATTTAAACTAGCCATGGGGGGGCACTGGAAAGGAGCAGGGAAATCCTAGGCCCCCCCCAAAAAAAAAATCAGGGTTGTAAGTGAGGTAAACACCAAGATAGAGATGTCAATAGGGAGAAGGGCAGGGGTAAACGGAGAAAATGACAAAGGCAATAAGGACAGGGATGAGGCAAAAAGGGGTAAGGCCATCAATAAATGGAGGGTAATGAGTACCAATGCCCATAGTTTGGGCAACAAGCTCCCTGAACTTGTGGCCTTGATGGAAGAGGGATGCCTGGATAGCATAGCAGTCACAGAAACATGGTACACAGAGAACCATGACTGGGATGTTAACATACCAGGGTACACAACCTGCAGGAGAGACAGGGAGGGGAGAAGAGGGGGAGGAGTAGCTCTCTATGTAAGGGAAGGGATAAAAGCAATGGAACTAAAAAAGTAAACAAGGAGGAGAGGAGGTACTGTGTGTCATGTTAGAGACTGGAAATGGCACTATTAACCACATAGGGGTTGTACAGACCCCCATGTCAGGGAGAGGGAATGGACAAGGATGTGATAGAAGGCATCTTTAGAATGGCAGAGAAAGGGAGCTACTGTTGATGGGATCTGAATATGCCAGATGTTAACTGGAGCACCATAGCTGCAGTCACATCCAAGAGCAGGGCCATTCTCGATGCCCTATGGGGCATGCCTCAGACAGCTAGTTTTGAACCCACTCGGAGGGACCAATATTAGACCTGGTACTCTCAAATGGGATGGAGAGAGGATCTCCGATCTTGAATTGGGTAGCCATCTGGGACAAGCGACCACCAAACAGTGTGGTTCATGATAAACTTAGCTGTAGAGTCAAGCCACACAAAAGTGAAGGTACTGGACTTCAGGAGGGCTGATTTTGTCAAATGGAAGAGTGCCTTAGAAAAGTACTAGCAGGGATCACGTGATGCAGTGCAGCTAGAGGCAGCGTTTTCTCTGAGCTCCCGTAACCTGCCCACTTTCTAACTATTTTTAGCCTACAGTTTCGATTTCTAAAGGTTTATTCCACATCCAGTGCTAAGATAATATGCTTGGTACTGGCAACATCTTACAGTATATTACGCACTTGTAAGCAGACTGAGATGGAAGCAGAGATGAGGCCTACTGGCATGAAGCACACCTCCTTCTACCGGAGAAATCTTCCAAGAAATCTAAAAACTAGAATTGGGCCTGCAGGAAAATCATCCCCTTCCAATAATTCTCCAACTCCTCTTACCAAGGACCATTTTTGCAGGAGTTAATCCTTTCAAGGAAACATTAGAAAATATCGCTGCTGAGCTGAAATCACTAAGGGAGATCTCAGTGCCTCAACCACCAGAATGGGAGATTTAGCCAGAACTTCCTCCTTGGAGACCTGGAGGACAATATAAACCCAGAAATCATTCATCTTAGACAACAGATCAGTAAACTGCAACTCAAAATGGAAGACTTAGAAGGAAGGCCAAAGAAACAATTTGTGATCCTGGGCCTCCTGAGTCTGAGGAGGGCCCTGATATTAATCTCTTTCTACAGAATTTTCTAAACAAAGTGGTTGGGCCTTCCCCTCTTAATCCACAATACCATATTGAACGTGCTCATTGCCCTCTTAGACCGAAGCCTGCTGCAGGAGCCCCACCAAGACCTATTATTATTAAGTTTCTAAGCTTCTTGGAAAAACAACATGTTCTATCAAAAGCAAAAAAATTACAGGCAATTCTATGGAGTGGTTCCAAGCTGCGTATTACTCAGGATCTTCCCTATGAGACGAGGCAAAAGCTCAACGTTTCATTCTACAGTGAGCAAGCTGATCGCAGCAGGCATCCACTACAAATGAGCTATCCTGCCAAGCTTCAAGTTGCCATTGATGGTTCCCGCCTCCTATGAATCCCCAGACAAAGCGGCTTCAGATCTCTCAATCAAATTACCTAACCTGTTTAAACTGGCTGAATCGCTGAAGCAGAGCCAAGAAGTTATCTCTTACTACATGCTGCATATCTGGACTCTCGTTTTTGGCTTTGATTCCTCAGTTTTCTCTCATTTGGACTTTCTGGTGTAGATCTCTCAGTCATGCTGCCTAACTTGTTTAAGCCGAGCCGAATCACTGAGATGACTCCAAGAAGCTACCTCTTGCCATATGCTGCATTTTTGGACTCTCACCTTTTGTTTCTGGCTTTTTTTTCCCTTTCTCATGTCTGGATTGTCTGGTGGTGGTGGGGTGGCAGCTTTGGAGCGGTATGTTGGGAGGTTGAGTGGGCTCGGTAGTGCGGTGGTTCGTGGGGCCGACTTATTGGGGGCGAGGAGGATGGAGGGAACTCAAGGGACAGAGTCAGTTTCCACATGACGTGAGTCCGGTGGGACCTTTTGGTCCCCCTAGTTATTATTTCCCCCCTGGTTCCTCCTGACCTCACCCAGCCCAGGTAATTAAATTTGCTTAATTTCACAGTAAATTGGTCTGTAGCACTCATTAAGACATCCTGGGATATTCTTCAGGTATAGTTGGTGGGTTGGAGAGGCTTTTTGAATAAAGGGATGAGCTGGGCCGATACCAGGCAACAAGGATTGTTGCCGTTGGGGTGAGCACTGTGGGGGGAGGCAGGATGTCAGTCCAACCTTGCTGGTGCCCTATCACACAATTTTTACCACTGACGGTTTTGATGGTGGTGAAGTTTGTAGTTGGCCCTGGGCTGGGGGCTGACTCTGATTCTAACATTACTAATGGGGTCTCAAGGATATTATCCTCATCCTAATCAGTTCAGATCCTATGTGGGTAATGTAACTCAGCTATTCTTTTTTGAAGGTTTAAGGAGTTCAGATGGCAGTTGGGGCTGGAGGTGGATGATGAATCAGCCGGTCAGCAATTTACTCAGGGCTAATCTTTTCCTGGCGAGGACCAAACACAGGGGACCATGGCAGACTCTCACTTTTAATGAGCTCTGTTTTTTCTAACCCAGGTTAAAGGGCTTTCTGCATAACCCGAGATTTTGATCAGGTTTTCATTTTTCCCAGTATTTTTGTGGGCTTATTCCGATTTATCTGTCTTGGGGGGGGCTCCGTGGGAGGGTCAGCCCTGGTGGGACTGCTAAACGCATCGGGGGGGAGAGCAGCCCAGGTGGGTTTTTTTTCAGCCAGGAAGCTCTCAGTACTTATGAAGGAATTACTTTATACTTATTAGAGGACACTTCCTCAGTTCGCTGGTTCATTTTCATCTCCTGGTATACCCATTTAGCAGTTGCTTTTGGGGCTCTGTTCCCCGATTTAAGTACTATTAATTTCAGTTCTTCTCAAGAAGTAGTTGGAGGAACAGCTGTATATAGTTTCAGGATATGGGAGGGGTAGGGAGGGAGGGAGGGGTCTTTCTTTCTTAGCTCCTGTTTTGGTAAAGGCTGTAACACTATGTCTGGAATTTATACTGCTTCAGTTCTTTTTTACTGGTCTTGAGGGGAGGAAGGGTGGAGGGGTGGGATTTGGTCGATGGTGGGTTTTTCGGGGGGAGAGAAGGATGTGCCTTCTAAGATGGTCTGTTTTTTCATATTTTCATAGTCCAGTGCTGCACTGTACATTAGATAATGACTGTTACAGCGCTTAAAATTGCTATGTGGAATGTAAGAGGTGTCAGAGACCTAACTAAAAGGTACCAGGTTTTCAAAAACTGTGCTTT
Source organism: Neoceratodus forsteri (assembly GCA_016271365.2). NCBI lineage: Eukaryota > Metazoa > Chordata > Ceratodontiformes > Ceratodontidae > Neoceratodus > Neoceratodus forsteri. Next base: position 474,238,409 of record CM057451.1, read on the forward strand.
ACTGAATGTTGATATTCTCTTAATGCAATAAACCCATTTGCTCTCATGAGAAGTCAAAGAGCTTCGCCATCAAGGTTACACTCAGGTTTTCCCCACGGGGTCATCCTCTAGTAGGGGTGGCCATTCTGGTTAAGAAGCATGTTCCCTTCTGGCAGAAGAGATTTTATCAGACCACGAAGGTAGATTTATTATTGTGAAAGGTTCACTTTACAATGTGAAGATAACACTAGGGCGATCTATGCCCCAGTAGGGGAGACCCAGACTTCTCATAACTGGCTGATAAGTTGAGTGGACTCTTACCCTCAATGTTAATAATCAGGGGATTGGAATATAGCCCCTCACAAGATTTGGATAAATCTTACAGACCCCTGAAACCACTCTCTCTTGCAACTAGCCCTGAGGAATTTTATGGACCTACTGGGCCTGTGTGACCCTTGGCATTTACTTAACCCCACAAGACAACTCTTTCTTATTACTCTAACACAAGACCTGGTCTAGAATTGACCTAATACTAGTCAGCAATAATCTTCTGTCAGGAGTACTCCAGTCTGGTATTGAGCCCATAGTGGAATCAGACCACCGGTGGCTTGGATTCTGATCTCCCAAACGCAGGTGCAAGAGACACTGCCTGGAAAATAAACACCCAGCTTTTAAAGGATAGGGGCACAGTCTCCATATTAGATCCTCATCACCTCATTTGTTGAGACCAATACAGGTTCAATCGAGAGGGGGATCTGCTTTGGTGTTCCTTAAATGCTTCATTGGGGTGAATTCATTAAACTTGCATCTAGGAGAAAAAAAATAAAGGAGGCTAAAATCATGTTATTGTCGAACCAAATTAGGTTGCCAGAGAATAAGTTATCCTCCTCCTCTTCCCGAGCTGACCTAGAAACCTAATGAAACTTAGAAATGAGTACTCAGATTGGATAAGGGACAAGGCAGAGTATGCTCTCCTGAAAACAAAGGCCCTCTATCTCGATCAAGGGGAGAAATCGGGTAAATGCTAGCTTTACGGTTGAGGGAAATTGAGGGATCAAGAAGAATTCCTTCTTCATTATCTCCCGATGGTTCCCTTAAAACCTCTCCTAGAGATATTTCATGAATTTTTTAGACATTTTATAAGGAACTTTACGGCAGTGGTACCTTCCACCTCTCTCATTCCCTTGTGGACCAGTTTCTGGAGGGTCTCCCCCTCCCTACCCTCCAAACTCACCTAGGAGAAGCTTTGTCTACTCCTATCACAGCATTTGAAGTGGAGGAGGTGATCAAGGAATTTGCTCCAGACAAAGCTCGGACCCGACGGTTCCCTCCAATTTTATAAATCTTTTGGGAAAGAATTGGCCCTCTCCTCACGAAATTATTTGAATATATGTTTAACACTATCACTCTGACCCCTCCTTGCTGCAAGCCACCATTGTTTTGATACTGAAACCAGACAAATCCTGACTGACCCTGCTAGTTACCACCCATTTCACTTCTTAATTACTACATTAAAATCCCTAACAAAATCCTATCCTTCAGACTCAAAAGGGTCTGGCTTGACCTGTTGAGTCCCGAACAAGTGGGTTTTGTGCAGGGCAGGTCTTCTATAGACCACTTGATGCATTCTCTCACATATCTTTCATGCTGCCCAGGACTCTCAAATCCTTATGTTCTGATATCATTAGATGCGGAGAAAGCCTTTGATAGAGTCCATTGGGAATTTCTCTGGATTATATTAAAGAGAATGGGCTTCCGGAGGTCTTTATTCAATGGATTAAATCGGTCTACCAATCCTCTACTGCCAGAATTTACTGTAACGGGTTTTCTCCTCTGATTTCGCTATTTACAGGCACCCGCCAGGCTTCCATCACCTTTCTTGTTTAATCTCTATCTGGAGCCTCTTCTTCTCAAAATCAAAGATTCTCCACTGGTCACGGATGTCACATTCAACAGCAGTCTCTGGTTCTCTCGCCTATGCTGATGATATTCTCTTACACCTGACTAACCCCGAAGTGTCCCTAACTCATATATTACACGTTATAGCTCAGTTTGGCCAGGTCACCAATTACAAGTTGAATTTAACTAAATCAATCATATTTCCACTGAACGTCAATACGCTTCAGGTCAACTTTTCTCAGTTTGGTATGAAATGGGCCCCCTCCTCTCTCAAATATTTAGGCATTTTCTTACTAAAGACCCTGAACTCTTCAGGAAGCTTAACCTTGACAATCTTCTGGTTAAAATCCAATAAGACCTTCAGAGATGGTCTGAACTCCCTTTATCACTTTGGGGCCATATTAATATTGTTAAAATTAATGTGTTGCTTTGGGTTTTCTACCCACTTAGCCTAATGAACATTTTCTTACTGATGTCCTATTTTCACCACTTCCATAGGTCCATCTCCAAGTTTATTTGGCAGGGCAAACAGCCTAGGAAAGCCTTCTTAAAACTTAATTTACCCAAAGAGAAAGGAGGGCTCCATCTTCCCAACTCTATGCTCTATTACTGGGCAAGCCACATGCCAAAAATTGGGAGGTGGTATGACCAGAGGTTGGACAAGTGTCTATCAATCTGGGTACAACTTGAGAAAAAGATTCTAACTGAGTTTGGACCTCCCCCATCCAGACTCCTCTATTATAACCTATCCACTTTGCCTCCACTTTTACAAGGGAGCATCATTGGTACTTCTATCAAGGTATTGAATCAATGCTGGCACTTCTTCAATCTCTCTCCCAGGAAGGACACTTCCAACCTCTTACCCTTAATTTAAATACTAGGATTGGGGTTCTCCTGCTTCCCTAGACTGGCTTCCTCAGTTGAGAGATTGCTGTGTTGATGATTTATTCCTGAATAACTCTCTTTATCTTCCAAGGAGGTTCTCACCAAGTATAATATTCCCCAGAAGCACATTTTTAAAGTTTTCCAGTTAACACCTAGTGGCTTCCAGCTTCGCTCCAATCCTACACTGTCTCATATTAAACTCTTCCTAAACCAGATACAGGAACAAGCAACTAAGGCCCATAGCATTTCTAAGCTTTATTCTTTCCTATTGGATACTAAGTTCCCGACTATCTGACTGGTTCCAAATGCTGGTATTCTCTTTTGCCAGATACCCTACTAGACTGGGAACAAATATGGGTAGACACATATCGGTATCTCTCTCAAGACAGGTATAGACTCACTCAATACCATATATTGAATAACATGTATTATACCCCAGTTAAACTGGTTAAATTAAACAGGCTATCTTCAACCTTATGCACAAGGTGTGGCACAGTGGAAGGGAACCTGGTACACATTTTCTGGTATTGTGAGAAGGTGGCTCCCTTATGGCAGTCCATCCAATCTAATTTGGACCCTCTTTGGGCCTGACTGATTTATTCACTATAGAAGTTTGTATCCTAGGTAAGCTTTCCAGTGTACAAGTGATGGAGCATAGATTCCACATGGCCTTAATCTTGATGGTTGTCAAAAGACTGGTTCTTAGGCATTGGATGGACCAACTGGTTATCTCATATGCAGAATGGATCAACAAACTTTCTCTCTGTTTCCAGACTGAAAAGCTAATAGCAAGTTCTAGGAATTGTCTGGTTTCATTTGAGCAGAAATGGGGCAAATTATATGCTCTTTATTTGAATTAATGTCCTGTTGGGTAAACCTCTAGCTACCTTGGCAGTCGATATACCTTTATGTATCTCATATCTACCAGAATCAGCTCCTTCTTTCTTCCTCTCTTTCTTTTCCTTCTTCTTTCCTTTCTCTCATAGGAGGTACATTCTGAGGGTGGGGGAGGGGTTTGGGTATTAGGGTGAGGGAGGTAGGGTATTCTCATTGTTTTCAAATTCAGGATTTTGGTAAATGCTGTATGTTGTTGCTTTTCAGCTGCTATACAGTTTTGTCATTGGTCATAATGTGTAACCCCTGTACTGTTTTCTCAGGTGTTCTACCTTTATATAAAATAATAAAAGAACTATAATTTCAAAAAAATAAAAGTACTAGCAAACAGGCAAGAAGGTGGGGTGGAGCAACAATGGGGAAACATCAAAACTGGCATTACAGAAGCAAATAAACAAATCAAAATGAAAGAAAAAACCACTATGGTTCTCAATAGAAGTAGAGAGGAAGGTTAAGGAGAAAAAGATAGCATTCAGTAAGTATAAGGAAACACAGAAGGAGCAGGACAGAGAACTGTACCAGTTAAAGCAGAAGGAAGCAGGGAAGGCAGTCAGAATCGCAAAGGCCCAAACCAAGGAAAAGATTGCCAACTCGTTAAGAAGGGGATAAAACCTTTTATAGTTACATTAGGAAGTAAAGAAAGACTAAAGCAGGGATAATGAGGCTCAATAAAGAGGAAGATGGTTGGGAGAGAGCAATAGTGAAAAACAGGGATACTGAATGAATACTTCTGCTCAGTATTCAAATGGAAAAGCACAGGAGATACCTAATCCAGCCAATAGAAGCACTCTGGATAGAGGGATTGATATTAGTCCTTTCACAGAAGAAAGGGTTCTGAAAGAACTCTTAAAACTGAAGGTGGCTAAAGCAATGGAGCCTGATGGGATTCACCACAGAACTCTAAAAGAACTAAGGGAAGAACTAGTAACACCACCGACTACCCTTTTAATAAATCATGGGAGGATGGTGTGGTACCTGAGGACTGGAGGAGGGTGGATACAATTCCTCTCTCACAAAAGTGGGAACAAGACAAAGGCAGGAAATGACAGATCTGTCAGTTTGACCTCAGTGGTAGGGAAAATTATGGAATCACATCTGAAGGAAATAATTTGACATTGAGTACCAAGAGGCCAGTGCAGCACAGGATCCAAGGCAGCATGGATTCACAGCAAGAAGGTCATGTCAGACAAATCTAATTGATTTCTTTGACTGGATGACCAAAGTAGTAGACCAGGGAGGGGCTGTGGACATGGCCTACCTAGACTTTAGCAAGGCATTTGACACAGTCCCACACAAAAGATTAATAAACAAATTAGCAAGCCTTGGAGTGGGTCCCAGGGTAGTAGCTTGGGTAAAACACTGGCTGGACAACAGGACACAGTGGTTAATAGTAAATGGAGTCCTTAGTGAAGAAAGGGGGTTACTAGCGGGTACCGTGAGGGTTCAGTACTGGGCCAGTCCTTTTAATGTCTTTACAAATGACATTGCAGAGGAACTGGAAGGAAAAGTATTTCTTTGCAGATGACACACAGATCTGCAACAGGGTTGATACACAAGGTGGGGGGAAAGGATGAAAAGGATTTGGCAAGGTTGGAGGAATGGTCAGATGCATGGCAGCTTAGATTCAACACAAAAAGTGCACAGTAATGCACCTGGGAAACAGAAACCCACAGGAAGAGTACACAATGGGGTGTGAGATGACAACAACAAAAAATGGAACGAGACCTGGGGGTAGTCATATAAGATGGCCTAAAGGTGGACCAGCAATGTGAGAAGGCAGTAAGGAGGGCTTGGGGGATACTGGGATGCATAGGGAGAGGCATCACCAATAAAAAACAGGAAGTTGTTGGCCCTCTGTGCAGACAGTTGTTAAGACCACATCTGAGTACTGTGTACAGTTCTGGAGACCCCATCTCTGCAGAGACATAGACAGGGTAGAGGCTGTCCAGAGGAGGGCAACCAAAATGGTGCAGGGTCTACACCAGATGATATATGAAGAAAGACTAAAGAGCTTAAGATGTATAACCTCGAGGAAAGGAGGGAGAGGGGACATGATAGAAACTCAAAAACCTCAAGGGAAACAACAAAGTCCAAGAGGGTAGCATCTTTCAGAAAAAGAGATGTGCAAGAACAAGGGGCACAATTTGAAGATAGAGGGGACGGCTCAGACGCTTTGTGAGGAAGTATTTTTTCACAGAGAGGGTTGTAAATGCATGGAACAGCCTTCCTGAGGAGGTCATAGAGTCAAAAACAGTGGGGGAATTCAAGAATGTATGGGACAGACATAAGGGAATTCTAGTGGGGGGTAGGAGGAAGTAGGCTGTTGGTTAACTAGGATCTGTAGCTTATCCATTAGGTAGGGAAATGTTCAAACTAGGTGTACTAAGAGGTCCTTATCTGCCATTAAATTTTATGTTTTCTATGTTTCTATCCATCTTGCATTTTTCAGTCTTCTGATTGGGCATGGACTTCAAAGGTAAAATGAGAAAGGTGAAGACTTGACAGCATTAGGGAGGAGATTCAGTATTCTAAAACTGTGATAGGTTAAGGAGGGCACTCCACCAAAAGCCTTTTCACAGCTTAGACTGATACCAATATGTTCACATGCTTTGCAAGTGACCATGAAAATGGGCATGGGAAGAGGTAACGGGTGAGAGGTAAGAAGGAAAAGGAGGGGGAACAATAATAGATAAAAAGCAGTCTTGAGGCCATGTAGTCTAGTGGCTGGTGCACTGACTTGGGAATCATAGATCATAGGTTCAAACCCCAACAAAGCCACTAACTTTATGTAACCTTAAGCAAGCCATTTAATCTTCCAGTGCTCAGGGAAAAGAAAGAAAAAAAAAAGACCTGGTAATTTGTTAAAATATTGTCAGGTTTAAGTGCATCAGGTAGCCACTGACTCGCTTTCTGTAATAATTAGTGCTCTACATCTCCTCTTGTCATTAATGGTTTAACTCCTTCAATTTCAAAAACTTGAAGAAAAATTATTAAGAAAATAGTAAAAGTTAAACATCTGTCCATGGGGAAAACTGGTTTGAAATAAATTGCTTTATATTTGATATGGTGGAAAAACAGTGTGGTCCAGTCATTAGGGCACAGGACAAAAAGACCCAAGGTTCAAATCCCACTGTAGCCACTGGCTCATTGTGTCACCTTAAGCAAGTCTCTTGACCTCCTTGTGCTCTAGTCCCTTACAACAGTAAGACTGGGTGGAAGTAGGAGACACTGAAAGCACATTGTTTGCATCTTAAGTTGGGCTTAAATAGGACTGGTCATCAGCACAGTGGCAGGGCTTCCACTTGTGATGCAGCAACCCAGGTTGGGGAATGAGCTCAGAGTGCTGGAGGACCAGTAGGGAGAGGTTGGCAGAGCATCCCACAGGACACTCTTCTTCTTGGAATGGAAGGATAACCAGTCCTCACTACATGAGCACTACCTGGGGTGCTCAGGAGGCGCAAGCCAGTCAAGGACAGCAGTGGAAGGAAGGTGAATCGGCTTCATGATTCCTGTATGCCCGTTGTAGGCGCATCACACATTAACAACCGAGCTTCCAGGGCAGGTAAACAGGAGAAATCCACCCACCATGACAGAATGAGGCAGGCATGCTTGGACCCTGCAGCACCAGCCTGCTCAAGTTGAACCAATGAGGGGGATTGGCCCACCCTCAACAGCAGTATTGTAGGAGGGTTCTCTACAGGCAGGTACGGGGGGAGCTCCCTTCAGTCAAGGAGAGCAATAGGGCTGGGCAGTAGCCACAAAAATGAGGATGGGGCTGAGGAAGGCCAAGGGGTGAATAAAAAAAAGTTGGTCTGAAATAAACTGTACAGAAAAATGAGTGTTACGTTATAGTGGCAATACATTTAGGAAGGCTCAGGGTACAATAGTGAAACCATATGTAGCGTCTTTCAGTGACGCATAATGTTTCATATGTGCAAAGCAGTCTGGGAGAAAAAACATTCGGCTAAAGAGAAGTGCCCCTGACCAGGGACCATAGACTGTGCTTTTTTGTGCTTTTTTTTTTTTTTTAATTATTCCTCTCCCCACAAACCCAGTCACCTACCTGTACAGTTGCAGCCAGCACAGCTGCATCCCTTCCTCTGGTCAGGAGGGTGGGTAAGTGGCTGGCATTACAGTGGATACTTGTGCTGCTCCCAGATAATTCAGTATGGTATACATGAATTCCAGGAAGCCCTCACTTTCCCACCCCAGGAGCTGACAGCCTTACTTCCACAAGCTGTGCAGCACTGAAGCAGCTCTAACATGAAAATTTTGTAATGTATGCAAGCCATGGTCTCCCAAGTGACTAAGAGATGTACTGCAGTCATGCCACTGAACTGGCTTAAGACTGTGTTTTAGATTTTCCAGTAGTATCAACACCTCACAACCAGATAGCTGGCTTGCCCTTGATACCTGGGAGCCTCAATGATGCCCCTACCTCTGTAAACCTCACACAACTGGTCACCTTGCCAACCCGATGCAACTACAGAATAGGAACTAGCTCCCTCCTAGACTGGGTTCTAACTAGCCACCCCACCTGGATTACCAATATCTCTGTCCTCCCTGACACTCTTAGCGACCATTACCCTGTCACCTGTGAATGGTCTAATAAATTCTGAAAACCCCCACCATCAGTCACCACCAGCAGAATCCTTCCCGAGGGAAGCTAAACTCCTCAAATCCTCCTCAGGCAACAGGATTTGTCTCCTGTTTTCAATGCAACAGATGTTAACTTAGCCCTAGATTTCTTTCTCTCCACCTTCAGTGCAGCCTACGACTCATACACCCCCTTCAAAAAGCGTAAAGTCAAAGCCCTCTGCAATCCTTGGTTCACTGCTGACCTAATTGCACAACTAAAAGCAAGTGACCACCTTTGGTTTCTGGTTCAGGCTTCCAGCATGCAAACCAACATTCAGAACTACAAACGTGCCCAAAAGCCTGTACACTATCAATCTGGCTTCACAAAAGCACCTACTACAAGGAAGCACTCACCAACACATGGGAAATGGGAAAGCATTCTGGAATAATATTAAAGAAGTAACGGAAAACAACCAAAACCTCCCCAACTATGCTAGTCATGGATGGACGATTACACTAACCCGCTACTATTGCCAATACTTTCAACACTGCTTTCACAGACCTCAGTAATGTTCTCCCTCCGACTTCTTCAATGAAACTCGCTCCCCTGCTCAACCTACTTCCACTACACCCTCCCCTACACATCCTCCATTCTACTTCAAAGCTGTCAAGATGCACGAAGCTCGGAAATACATTGCTAATGCAATCGCTAAAACAAGACATAGTGGGGACATTCTTGACCTAAAACTGCTGTCCCTCACCCTTGATGAGGTGATTAGCCCACTAACTAAGATCTTCAACCTCTCCCTCAGCATCAGCTAGTTCCCAGACAGATGGAAATCTGTCACTGTCACCCCGGTCCATAAAACGGGAGGTCAGACCAACCCTGGAAACTACCAACCGATCTCCTTACTGCCTCCACTATCCAAGGCTATCAAAAGCATTGTTGCTGACTAGCACACAGATTACCTGGACAAACACAATAACCTATGCTCACAGCAACATGGTTTCAGGAAAGGACACAGCACCACATCAATCCTCTTGGAATTCACTGGGGCCATCCACAGCTCTCTGGATAATGGGTACCTAGCCTGGTCGGTCTTTATAGACCTAATAACTAAGACCTTCGACACAGTTCACCACCGTGTGCTTCTGGAACAGCTCTTAAATGCAGGGCTCTCCCCAGACTCCTCAGCTTGGTTTAAAAGTTACCTGGAAAACAGATTGCAAAGAGTGAACATTTCAGATGTCCTCTCCGATGCATGACCATTCCACTCTGTAGTACCTCAGGGTTCCATACTGGGTCCCCTTCTGTTCAGTCTATTTCTAAATAACCTCTACCAATCGTGCCCGGAACAACTCATACTCAATGCTGATAATGCCATAATCCACATCACCCAGAAGGACCCACTATCCCTACAGAACAAACTCCAGCTTGGTTTCACCTCCAAAGAGAACTGTTTCAGTAAACACAGACTCATCCTTAACTATAAAAAAATAAAATCTATGCTCTTCAGTAACTCCCACAACAAGAGCAGGCAGCATCCACTGACCATTACAAACTGCCTTGGAGTGGCCATTGAAGAGGTAGATTCATTGAAATATCTCAGGATCTCTCTTGACAATAACCTGTCCTATGGGGCCCACATTGAGAGCGTAACTAAGGTGGCTAACATGCGACTTGGTCTCCCACAGGCATAGGACGCACCTTACCCCTGTAGCCCTAAGGGTCACTGTCCAAAAGCTCAGTAGTCTCTGTTATCAACTATGGCCTCATAACATGTGGCTCTGCCACTTCAATAGCCCTCAGATGCATTTCAACCACCCTAAACAAAGCCTGTCATCTTATCACTGGTGCCCATCGTCTTACCCATGCCTGCAACATCTATGCCCAAACTGGTTGGCTGCAACTATCAAACCGTCTAAAATACCAAACCTGCATTATGGCAAAGAAGATAACCTTGGGACTTGCTCCACCTGGTGTCCAAGCCCTCCTTAGCCCGATGCCTGTCTGTCTGTACAGGGTAGGATGTTATGGTTAGAAACCGTAATGCCTCAAGCATTTGTTGCTATTCACAGTGCAAATTTTGAACATGGCCTTTTTGTGACCCCACCTGATGAAAGCATTCAGGACCTCTTGTCATGAACAGTGGCAGTGTGATTTTGTCAATGTGTCCTGAAAACTGACTTCCAACAGTGGCAGTACCATTCTGCACCACATGTACGAAAACGCAGATCAGGCAGGACGTGAAGAATGACAGCTGTACCATCTATAGGGAGGCATGAAGAGATGGCAACATTCAAAATGTGTAGTGGGAATATTAAAAAATGCTTGCACATCCAAGCATACTTGGAAACTGCGCAACACATGTGCATAACACAGTCATTTTATGGAGTTTCATCATCAGATTTTCAACATAGGCATTTAACAACCTGTGGTCATGAACAGCGTCACTGTGATTTTGTTACTGTGTCCCGAACACTGATTTCCCACAGCAACCACGGTATTCTATGCTGGAATGCAAAAACACATTTCAACCAGGATGTGAAAAATGACAGCTGTACTGTTAATAAGGAGGTGGGGGAAAATGGGAAAATCTGGAGTGAAAATATTACAAATGTGCAAAGTTATAAGCGTACGTGGAAACTGCGCAATGCACACTCGTAACACAGTAATTTTATGGACTTTCATCACCAAATTTTAAACATAGCCATTTTAGGACCTCTGCTAATGAACAGCATCAGTGTGATTTTCCTAATGTGCCCTGAACACGGATTTTCCACAATGACCACACTTTGTCTGCGTTGGAAGTGCAAAAACACATTTGTGCCAGGATGTGAAAAATGACAGCTGTACTGTTCATAAGGAGGTGCAGGCAAATGGCAGTGTTGGCAATCTGGAGTGAAAATATTGCAAATGTACGAAGGTACGAGTGTGTGTAGAAACTGCGCAATGCACGCTCGTAACACAGTCATTTTATGAACTTTTCTCACCAAATTTTCAACATAGACATTTTAGGACCTCTGCTAATGAACAGTGTCACTGTGGTTTTCTTAATCTATCCCTAACATTGATTTTGCACACCAACTGCACCACTGTATGCTACATGTGCAGAAATGCATTTTGGGCGAGATAAGCAAAATTAAAGCTGTACTGCTCATAAGTAGGTGTGGTAAAATGGCATTGTTGAAATTCTGGACTACAAATATTAAAAATTCATGCACTTAGGAGCGTGCATAGGAACTGCACAACGCAAGCTTGTAAAACAGTCATTTTTAAGAATTTTTTCACTAAATTTTCAATGCAGCCATTTTAAGACATCTGCTCATGAACAGTGCCACTGTGATTTTCTTAATCTGTCCCAAACATTGATTTTGCACACCGACTGCACTATTGTGCGCTACATGCGTGGAAACACATTTTGGGTGAGATGTAAAAAATGACAGCTGTACTGCCATAAGTAGGTGTGATAAAATGGCAATGTTGAAAATTTGGAGTAAATGTTACAAATGCGCTGAACTTCCAGCTGCAGTGTAGGAACTGCGAATGCACTCAACAGAACAAATATTTTTAGGGACTTCTTCCATTAAATTTGTAACATAGGCTTTTTGAGAGCCCACCTTGAACACTGGCACTGTCATTCTGTTAATCAGTCCCAAAGGTGATTTCACACAGTGATCGCAAAATCACCCTTGGGGCCCGATTAATGCCATGACAGTGACATAATTCATGGGGAGGTCCCAAAACCCCATGTTGAAAATTTGGTGCCAAAATTCCAAAAATGCCTCTGAGATATGCAGCAAAGTTGAAAAACCCTATTTATTACATTATACAGCCTACCGGCATTTCCTCAGTTAAGCAGTCGGCTTTGTAGAGTGCAGGCGTTCCCAGTCCACGAAGATCATCGTGCCAGACTCCGGGTAAGTATGGGATGAGGAGGGTGGGGAGGCAGGGTGCGCAGTGGGTGGGTGTGGGTTGTGGGAAGGGGGAGTCTGTCAGACCGTGAGGGACAGTTTTTCCTTTAAAAAAAAAATAGAGAACATGGGATGGTTTTCAATTTTACAGGGGCATTTGGCATGCTGGGGTGGGCTCTCAGCATGCCAAGTGACTCTTTTGGGGGGGGCAGCAGTAGCTGACAGAGATTGGGCATCCTCGTCGGCACACCAGAAAATGGGGGGGGAGAATCATCATGCCGCCGGGGATTGGGCACCCCGTCATCAGGCAACAAAATGGGGGTGGTTTACATCATGCCAATGGGGAGTGGGCTCCCCTGTCGGCAGACAACGGCAGTGGGTGGGAGGGTGACATCTTGCCGATGGGGAGTGGGCTCCCCTGTCAGCTAAATAAAACATTGCAGCACTGAAGCCGGTGGGGATTGGAGTCCCCGTCGGCCAACAAAGTCCGTTTGGGGGGGTACATGCTGCCAGGAGTGATTGGACACCCCCTGCCTAATACTGTTTGTGAACATGGTGGCAAGCCGCCCGCCCTGTTCACAAAGAGTATTAGACTAGCTAACATTCCGCCCTGCAATGACGGGTCACACTCTCATTGCAGCACAATAACTGATGCTGCAATGACGAGGTGGCCCCTGAATGCTGCGGCAAAAATGTTAGAACTTGGTGCATTTTTTGGAGACCAGTGTCATTGGCACACTGTGCCTCCATTGGTCCACTAGTGCCAAGCCCCTAAATGCAGTGCCTCCCTTAGCTGTAACACTGCCATGCCTCCACAACCCACTTCTCTCCTAAGCTGTCACATAATGTTTCTTGCGCATACGTGCAAGCAAACATAAAAATGTAAAGTAAAGCACATTGGGAAAAGGAACCCAAGTGTGCAATATGCAATGGGGGTGGTGATACTGGACAGCAATATGGAAAAAAAGAATTTAGGGGTGATGATATCGCAGACTCTACAAATGTCTACACACTGCAACAGGGCAGAGAGCAAAGCAAACAGAATCCTGGAATGCCACTTGGAGGGGAATAAGCAGTAGAAGTCAGAAGGGAATCCTCCCATAGGACAGGTCACTGGTGTGGCTGCATCTGGAATGCTGTGCAAGGTGCAGGAGCCCACACCTAAGGAAAAACTGTACCAAGGTGGAGGCAGCACTGCAGGGCAACTAAGATGATCCACTGCCTTGGGGAAGCGATGTACAAGGAGAGCTGCAGGACTTATAACATGTACATCCTTGAAAAGAGGGGAAAGAGGTGATATGATTGAGACATACAAGTACTGTACCTGCATGTGATAAATAGAGTAGACACCAAGGAACTCTTCTCCCTGAGTTGAAAAACAGGGACCAGAGGGAATTCACTACAGCTGGTGGGGGTGGGGGATTTAAAAAGAGCAGCTGTAAGCCTTTCTTCATGGAAAGGGTTGTGGACAAGTGGAATGAGCTGCCAGAAGAAGTGGTACAGGCCAGATCAATCAGTGGCTTCAATCAGGGAATGGGACTGGTTGTGTTTTGTGTTAAAAACAGAGGAGACAGTAACAAAGGGGTGGATTACCACAAGGAAAGACAGAATAGTTAGATAGAGTTGGCAGACTGGATGAGCCAAGAGCTGTTTTCTGTCATCAATGTCTAAGTATCTATCTATGCAATTATTTCATTTTATTTATTTTGTTGACCGGTAGGCCCCACCGAATCTAGATGTCCCTCTTCAGGGGCAACCCAGGAGCAGGGATACAGCAGGCAACCAACTGAAATTCTTAGTGAATGGGGAAATCTGGCTAGGACACTAGGGAAATTCCCCAAATCATTTTTCAAGAGGTGCCATGGGATCTTTAACGTCCACCTGAACAACCACCAGAATAAGCAGATGGGACCTCGGTTTAATGCCTCATCTGAAAGACAGCACCTCAGGAGTGCAGCATCCCTCTCGTGATGCACTACAGTGTCAGTATTGGGATTTATCCCAAGTTCCTGGTGTGGGGCTGGAACCCTCAACCTTTTGATCTTTCAGCCTCAGTGGCGAGAGTGCAACCCGCTAACCCATTCACACTTGTCAGCTATAAGGCTCTGTTACTGCAGCTTCTCACATCACAATTAACAGTCGCCACAGTCAGCTTTAAATTTTACTTTTTGAGCAAGTCTGTTTTAGTTAATTAGTGATATTTATGTATTAATAATTTATTAAGTGCTATACTGCATTTATATTATTTGTTACAAGTTTTTCTGTACAGTGCCCTAAGCCCTCTGGATAGGATATGCAAATAAACTGACTTGCCTTGCCCTCTAATGCTACAGGCAAGGCTCTGGAATTCTGGAATTCCACAGCCACAGAATTTTCCACAAAATCTGCATCCCACTGCAGAATGTATGTAGTGCAGAACTGCTTTTATTGACTTTTCATTAAATGTACAGTTTGCCCATAGTGCCTGGTTTTCTTACCCTCCTTGTTTATCCTGAAGCCCCTCCTCTGTTCTCAGCAAGTGATGTCACCGATGATATCACATCCTATTTGAGGCAATGGCAGGACCGCACTTGCCCACCAAAATGAATAATTCACACTGCAGGAATGAGCAAACGAAGCTGCAGAGGTTTAGGAGCCCTGTGTTATGAGAGTAAGGGTAAACAAATATGAAAGTAACACAGCAGCATGTTTTGGCTAAGAGATATATTACCTCTTCCAAGTTAAAAACCAAAAAGAATTCTCCAGATTACAAGATGGTTTCTGTTTAAAGTGCCACAATGGAGACTCAAATATTGTGCACATGCTTTACAGCTGTCCACAAGTGTGCCAGTATAGGAAAGGACTCATACATGTAGTGAAGAAATAAATGCTGCACAAACCTCCAACCACAACTAGGTTTATTTCTGCAGTGTCTAATGGGGTATGGTGCATCATGAGATGCTGTCACACCTTGGCAACATTGTGCGGAGCGAGGCAAGGCCGAGTGCCTTCAACCATCCAAAAGTGATAAATATTGCTGCTCATGTGTTCTACAGGAGTGAATTAAGAAAATACCTCTGCACAATGAATGCCTGTTTGGTACATAATTTAGAATTCATGCTTTCTGTAAAGATTGTTCATTGCTATTATCTATAACTGCTGTATCGTAGATGCATGTTCTGTAATTCTCTGTATTGTACATTTGTTCTATATTTACCATATTTTGCAGTCCCATATTTGTCATTTGATCAGTACCTGAAAAATAGGAATTGGTGCACTTACCTGATTAACAAAAACTAAATGAATAAATATATAACAATATAACAGACATAAAAAAAAACTGTAATCTGATTCATCAGTTAAGGTCTTCACCCGTGGGTAAATCCTACAACAAACAGTGGCTGAGGAAGGGCATTTATTAAAAAAAAAACATAATAAACACATTTAAAATGTATTTTACACATGGGTTCTTTGTATAATCGCAATAAGGCATTCCAGGACATGGGTAATTGGGGGATTACTCACTTCTTGCAAGGTAAATTCACTCAGCTGTGTCTCACGACACAACACATGAGGCATGGCTAAATACCCCAATAATCAGCACCCTGTCATGCCTTATTGTTTAAATATTCCATGATATACCATACCCTGGGGTGTGGAATTGAGAAATGCAGGTGAAATCTGTTTAATCAATTTATTTGGTGAACAATGAGTTACACTGAGAGTTTGCAGCACATTGCTGTTATATTAGCAAGAGTTGAAAGAAGATGTTGTGATTCTGTTTAAATATTCTGCTGTATGTAAAAGAAAATCAAATATATAGTACAGATATTAATAGAAACATGAATAACTATCTTACAAACAAGTTTGTTCTTATAGCATCAGTAAGGAGTAACTTGTGAAAAAGTTTGCCATGATGCCATAATAACTGCCAGGCCCTGGGTGGACAGTGAGGCACAAGGTGCAGCTGAGGGCATTCAAAAACTCAGGAAGTGTGGTTATCACAAATATCATGGCACCATCTGGAGTATGCTTTTCCACTTATAATATACATATAAAGCTCAAACCAGTTATAAATAACATAGTTGATCTACAAAGACATCTGAGTAAATGGAGTAGGGCTTGGCACGTAAAACATGAATCAACTTTCTAAAAGTCAACCATCTCAGTATATTACATACTGTATATGACCCAGTTCCTATTAACAGTGCCCCAGAGAAAGATTTCTTAACTATTCCACTACCAAGCAATAAATCTTACCAACTATATCAATTCCCAATGAATGCAATTAAGCCAGTTTATATTACACCACATCCCAAGAAGCCTCTGGTGACCATGCCTTGCAACAATCATTAACTTGCTATCCATTAGTGTGTAGCATGTTTAACGACTCACTATTAATTCAAAGCTATAGTAGGCTTCCATATTATATACAGTAAGGGTGGCATTAAATAAGTAGTATAAATATTCACAGTAAGTACAGCATACACCCATCAAGGGTCAAATCTGGTTGTTCCATGGTGGACAGCCTATCGCTTTCCCAGAAATCTGAAACTCGGCAGTCCCTAACAAACCTCAAAATACTGTACAGCGTATGTATTCTAGAAACTACACAGACCACAGGAGCCATTTGCAAGACAAATTATTTGTACACAATTATAAAATGTGCTGGGAAAATCCTGTGTTGTGATTGCTGAAATGTGATCACATGACTGTGTGTGTTACTCCATTACAGGTCACACATGCTCAGCTTTCTGACCTCATTACATGGTTCTAAAATTAAAAATCAAGGATGCCATTTTATAACTGAATTAAGACACTCCAGTGTGTGCATATTTATTTATTGATTTATTAGTTAGTTAGTCAGTTTTAGTTTTTATTTAGTTATTGTTGACCAGGTAAGTGTACTAGACAAAAGACTGCCTATTTTCAGGCATGACCCAGGAGATTACAGAACTGTAGTACAACAGTAGAACAGTGAGCAGAAAACAATACAGTAACAGGAAGGATGGAGTGCAAAGCATTACATTTTGAACAATACAGTTAAAAGAAGGATAAGGTACAAAGCATAACATTTTGAGCATTGTCTAAGTCACTGAGTACATAGTAGAATAACTACAACAATCAAGAAGACTAGTGAACATAATTGCACAGTTGTAGTGTTCAGAGGTAGGGGACACATTACAGAAAATAGTAAAGAGTACGAAATCAGTGAAAAAAGAAACAATGTGGTGAAGAGACAAAGGTCATTGAGAGTCAGTTGCAAGTGCAGATGTTAGAGTTGCTTAGGAATTTGTAAGTGCTTAGCAGAAACAGTAGTGGGACTGAACAATTTGGAGGTGAGGTAGGAGGGTATTGCAGACTCTGGGGAGAGGAAAAGGCCTGCTCATCCATTTTGTAGGAGCATCTAGGTATCACCAAGAGTGTTTGGCCACAGAACATAGGGAGTAGGACTGATGCTGGGGAGTCAACAGGACTGAGAGGGCAGCTGGTTTGGAGGATCTGACAGTGTTGTCAGTCATGCAGCCAAGTACAAGTTGGTGACGGAAGGGGATAACCATCCTAGTTTGGTATACAGTGAGCAGTGGTGAGTTAGTCTGGAAGTGGAAAGGGAAAACAGACATATATTATTGTAGGAGACATTCCGTTTGTCAAGACTGGAAGCACTAGCCAGATAGTAAGGGTAAGCTCATATGAGACTGGGTAGTAGGATTCCATGAGCTATTGCAAGGCTGGCAGCAGGAGATAATGTATATTTAATTTTATAGGCCAGCCCGAGTTTGGCATTCACAGTCTTACAGACGTTTGAGATGTGCTGGTTGAAATCAAGAGAAGGGTCCAGGGTAAGAACTAGATATTTGAATGAGTTGGTATTTGAGAGGAGAGAGCTACTAGAGCAGTGAATGATCAGGTCACTGGGGCAGGACCTTAGCTTTAGTGAGGAACCAAAAAGCATGGATTGCATCTTGCTGGTATTTAGGATTAGGTGATTTGGGGTTAGCCTGGTCTGTAGTCTTCCAAAGTCAGTATTCAGCTGAGAGCTGCTCTCGGCTATATTAACTGTAGGATAACAGCACTTCTGGGGTGTGAAAGACACTTGGCTTTACCTTGTGTCTCATGTCCCAAGGTGTACCATTTATTGCACAATAATGCACACTCTGTTATGCATTCAATCACAATAAGACGCATGGGGGTGTGCATTGTGCTGAGATAACCACATGCCCAGGGACATAGTGAGGCATGAGTACATGGGCTGAGTGTCTTCAGCCCCTGGAAGTGCAGTTATCTCAACACAATGCACACCCCAAAGTGTCTTATTGCGCTTGTAAATGGGCTTTATTTTAAAGCAGGTTTAATTATTAGAATATGTATTTTTACCTGTGAGATTTGAAATAAATGTAGTTGTTAGCTAACGTAGTCCTTCCACCCACTAGCACTGGATTCAATTTACTGCTTTGATTATAGGTATTTTGACCTAATCTGAATGCCATAGTTGTAGTTTTTAGTCCCTCACCCCGCCACCACCACCAATGATTACAGACCAGTACATGTTAAACATAAAATAGAACATTTGTATAGCACGTTTTGGGCCTCATTTCTCGTTGGTTACGCTTGCGCCAAAGATTTGTGGCAATGATAGGATTTGGGGGTCACTGCTGCCCATTGCAGTTCACAAAAGCAAGTGCTTGGCAGTCTGCACCAATGACCACAGGCTGTGGTCCTGACATCACTCTTTGCTTGGTGGGCTGCAACTTTGTGTATTTCAAAGGAATGCAGTCATTCCAACCAGAAAGGGCTTCAGTATTTTGATTTGCATCAAGCTGTCAGCTGTGAGCCTGTCAGTCTTTAATGTTGTTCAAACAAACAAAAAAAATCACATCTATTGATGTCTGTTTCTAACCACTCCTGTAACTGCTCCCTGTCTGACCATCCCAGCACCCACTGCCTCACCCCACTCCAAACATAACACTGACACTGGGGGTGCCTAATTCCCTCAATGTTACCACCTCATAGTATTTTTCCTTTTTTTTAATTTTATTTATAACAGCTGTAACAAAGAAAACTATCCCTTGATGTCTGTAGCTGGTGCCCTTGTAACTGCCCGCCCACCCAACCCTCCTGTAAGCCCCCACTCAAAAAACATAACACTGATACTGAGGTGCCCAATCCTCAGTGTCATCCCATGTAGATTCTTTCTTTTTAATTTTATTTATAACAGCTGTAACAAAGAAAAACATCCTTGATGTCTATAACTGGCGCCCCAGTAACTGCCCCCACCTGATCCCCCTGTAAGCCCCACCCAAAAATCATAACACTGACACTGGGGGTGCCCAATCCCCAGTGTTGTCCCTCATAAATTTTTCTTTTTTTTATTTTATTTATAACAGTTGCTAACTGTTCCCTTCCCCACCAGACCCTCGCTCTTGTACCCACCTCCCCACACCCTCATAAATGTAACACTGACATTGGGGTGCCCAATCTCCCAGTGTCATCACCTAAAATATAGAATACCATCCCTCAACCTTTCATTGTAGTTTTGTTTTACCTGTAAAACAGAAAAATCCGTCGTTGTCTGTTGCACCATTAGTTCCCCCACCCAACCCTCCCATTCAGCACCTGCCACCCACACACCCCAAGCCCTTACTTACCCAGCAGGGGTCTGATGCCATGATCTTCTTCAGAGCACAGATATGTCTTCACTCTTCAATGCTGGACCACAAACTGAGGAAATCAGGTGTGTGATTCAATGTATTTCAATGGAGTTTTGAACTTAGTAGCATAAATTAGGTATTTTCAATATTTTTGCTCCAAATTTTCAACATACCTTTTTTGGGACACCACCTCTTGAACAATGTAAGTGACATTAGACAAATATGTTCTGAAAGGGGCTTTCGTAGTTACTGTGTGAAATCACCTTTCAGGCAGGAGTTGAACATTTTCTCCACCACTGTTCATGAGGTGGGGTCATATGATGGCTATGTTGAAAATCTGGCATAAAAATGTTAAAAAACAACAAAGTTTTGAGCCTACATTGACGTTTGTGATTGCACGCTCATAACTTTGGTAATTTTCAATATTTTGACCCCAATTTTCAACGTGACATTTTTTCACAGCACCTCATGAATATGACGTATCATTTTTCAAATCCTGGCCAAAATGTGTTTTCACATCCTGAAAGGTGATTTCGCACTCACTGCAAGAAATCATCTTTTAAGCAGGAGCTGACAATTTTCTCCACTATTGCTCATAAGGTGGGGTCATAAAAAGGCTATGTTGAAAATTTGGGGCACAAATGTTAAAAAACAGTAAAGTCATAAGCCTATGTTGGGATTTACGAATGCAGGCTCGTAACTTTGCTCATTTTTAATATTTTGCCCCCAAACTTTCAACATTGCAATTTCTTCACAACACCTTATGAATGTGATAGCTGTCATTGTTCAAATCATGGCCAAAATGTGTTTTCGCAGCCCAAAAGGTGATTTTGCAGTCACTGCACAAAGTCACCTTTTAGGCAGGAGTTAAACATTTTCCCAACTATTGTTCATGAAGTGGACTAAGAAGGCTATGTTGAAAATTTGGTGTAAAAATATTAAACAAGCATTTGTCAATGGTGAATGCTGTTGTGCTGGCATTGGCAGTGGTGGAGGTGGAGAGGCATGGCGCTGTGAGTTTGTTAATGTGTCCCAAAGGTGATTTTGCACAGTGATGCGCCACTGTGCAGCACAGCTAATAGCGTGTTTTGGGCAGGCTGTGAAAAATGGCAGCTGGACTGTTGATAATGAGGTGTGCACACATGCCAGTGGTGAAAATGTGGCATGAAAATATTGCAGATTGACAAAGTTACAAGGGCGCGAGAAACTACGCACAATGCATGCTTGCAACACAGTCATTGTCTGGACTTTCACCACCAAATTTTCAACATAGGCATTTTAGGACCTCTGCTGATGAATAGTGCCACTGTCATTTCCTGAAAGTGTCCTGAAAAGTGATTTCACACAGTGACCATGAAATTCTGCACCAGATGTGTAAAAACACATTTCAGCCAGCTGTACTGTTCATAAGGAGGTATGGAAAAATGGCAATGATGAACAGTTGGAGTGAAAGTATTACAAATTCACAAAGTTACGAGCGTCCATGCAAACTGCGCAATGCGCGCTTGTAAAACACTAATTTTATTGACTTTCATCCCTAAATTTTCAACATAGGCATTTTAGGACATCTGCTAATGAACAGTGTCACTGCCATTTTCATAATGTGTCTCGAACACAGGCTTTCCACAGCGACCGCGCTATTGTGCGCCAGAACTGCAAAAACAGATTTTGGTCAGGATGTGAAAAATGACAGCTGTATTGTTCATTAGGAGGTGTAGAACAATGGCACTGTTGAAAATGTGGAGTGAAAATATAGGTTTGTGAACTTATGAGTTTGCATGCAAACTAGCATTGCACACTCGTAACACAATCATTTTATGGAGTATTGTCACCAAATTTTCAACACAGGCATTTTAGGACCTCTGCTCATGAACAGTGTCACTGTAATTTTAAGTAATGTGTCCCGAACAGTGATTTCACAAGGCGCCAAGTGCAAGCACATTTTGGCAAGGATGTGAAAATGACAGCTATGCGGTTCACAAGAAGGTGTGGTAAAATGCCAATGTTGAGAATGTGGCATGAAAATATTGCAAATGCTAACTTACAAGCATACGCATTAGCAGTTGCTTTGCACGCTCGTAAAACAATCATTTTAAGGAGTATTGTCACCAAATTTTCAACACAGGCATTTTAGGACCTCTGCTCATGAACAGTGTCACTGTCATTTTCATAACATGTCCTGAACACTGATTTTGCACAGTAACTGCGCTATTCTGCACTGGAAGTGCGAAAACACATTTCGGGCAGGATGTGAAAAATGACAGCTGTATGGCTCACAAGAAGGTGTGGGAAAATGCCAATGTTGAGAATCTGGCATGAAAATAGTGCGAATGCGCTTATGAGTGTGCATTGTGCAGTTACTACACACGCTCGTAAACCAGTCATTTTTTGGATTTTTCCCACCAAACTTGCAACATAGCCTTTTTGAGAGCCCCTCTCATGAACAGCGACACTGTCATTTCGTTACACGGTCCCAAAAGGTGATTCCGTGCAGTGACTGCGAATCACCTTTTTTGACCAAATAACGCCATGACAGTGCAAGAATTCATGAGAAGGAGTCCCAAGGACCTCATGCTGAAAATGTGAGGCCAAAATTCATAAAAATGCCTGAGATATGCATTAAAGCTGAAAACCCCCTATTTATTCCATTATACAGCTTTCTGGCATTTCTTCAGTTCACGGTTGGCTTTGAAGAGTGCAGACGTGTTCCCGGTCTGCAGAAGATCGTCGTGCTAGACTCCGCAGGTAAGTATGGGGTGAGGGGTGAGGGAGGCAGGGTGCGCGGTGGTGAGTGCGGGTGGGGAGGAGGCATCGAGACTATGAGGGATCATTTTTCATTTTACAGGAAAAAAATGAAAAAAAACATTACCAGGATAGTTTTTTTCAGGGAGTTGTACGCTGGGGTGGGCTCCCAGCGTGCCAACCTACTGTTCTTGAGGGTGTCTGTAGCTGATGGTGATTGAGCACCCTCATCAGCACACAACACGGGGCAGGAAGTAATGCTGGACGGGGATTGGGCACCCTGTCAGCACACAGAGAAAGTGGGGGAGCACGAGCCGAGGGATTGGGCACCCTCGGCATGTTAAAACTGGGGGTTATGCCGACAGAGGTGGGCTCCTCATTGGCACACAAAGAAAGCGTGGGTTAACCGACAGGGGATTGGGCACCCGAAGTCAGCAGCAGAAGTTAGACGCCACAGCTCTCTGACCATGCACATAATGGCGGCAAGCATGGCGAAGAAAGACCACTGCATATGATGAGCTTTGCTCAGATTGCAGCGGACCTTTTCTTAGATGTTCTCGCCACATTATGTATGCATGTTGTGGCGCTAGCATGTAGGCTGATTGGGGAATGCCGGACACACCCACTGGTGCATGCCCTGCACTCACCCAATAGTGACCTTGCCTCCAAGGCTGCACTGTCCCACCATGTTGGCTGCACAAGCACGCCAACATAAAAACAACCAGAGCAAGGAAAAGAATTAAGGCTCTTTTGGCTAGGCAGATTTACTGTATGTTGTTATTTTTATTTCGTACTCACAGGGATTGTTACTGTTTGTTGCTAACATTTTATTGCTTTATTTTTCTCTGATTCAAATTGTTGTTGCTGGATATACCTTCTGCTGCATTATTACAGGGTGTGCCTACAGGTGTGTGCTTACAGATTACTGCTGTAATCTTCTGAGTCAAATTGTCTTTTGCAAGGTATATCTTCTGTTACTGCTTTATTTTTCTCTGTAGCAAAGTTTTACAGGGTATATCTTCTGTGAAATTATTATAGCTGGTGCTTTACAGGTTTTACAGTTTTATCTATCATTAGAATAAGCTTTCAGAGCTACTGCATTTGTTGCTGGCTGATTGTTTTGCTCTTATCTCCTTGTTTCTTTCATCTGTGGGTCTTCTTTATCGGCAGAGAAAGGGCCCAGCCACCACCCAATCCCCAACCACCCCACACTACACTCCTTTTATAGGGTAGCACAGTCGTGACATTTCCTGTAGCAAAGCAGGAAGGGGTGGATCTGGGGTATCCACACAGTGACCTCATTTACAGGGCACTAGTAATTTTACTTGTTATAACAAGTTATACAAAAACAAACAAAACACAAAATCAAACTTTTGCTTACATTTTCTTCCATCTAATTACTCTGACCAGGTTATAAACCCAGCAACTTATCTAGAATGGATATCAACAACTGCAGGTACTGTGGAACACTTTTCAGAAGGGCAGTTTTACAGGATTTAGGACACTGTCCTACATGCTGGGCCATTGGAGACCTAAGTGCTCAGCTCCAGGAAGCATGGGCAGAGACTACGAACCTCAAATTGCATATTCAAGAGGAAATATATTATAAGAACTGCCCGCCATTTCTCCAACATCCAATAGAACACCTCGACCGTAGAGGGTAGTTAGTCCAGGTGGTTGGCAGGTGGTTAGGAGGGGCAAATCAGGTGCCCCATCATTTGGTGCTCTCCAACATATCACCTCCACAAACCATATAAAAACTACAAACAGGTATCTGCCTCTATCTCCAAAATCAAACAAAGGGGAAAAGGACACTGCAGAGCTGGACACTGCAGCACAGGAGCTAGCACAACAAAACTCACCCAAAACAGGAACCAAAACAAAAAAAGGAAATCCAAGAAATTTCTGATCATAGGAGACTCCATGATTCAGTGAGTTGATACCTATCTGCAGCCAGGGATTATGGTCAGATGTCTCCCAGGTACATCAGCATGAAGAGAGACTGACCACATTGCTAAAATTGTTCAGGAAGCAGGAGAAAACACTGATGTCCTGGTACACATAGGGACTAATGATCTCGCCAGTTGGTCAGTTGTGGAGACCAAGGAACACCTGACCAGGCTGGGTGACAAACTATCATCCATGTCATCTGGCATCTCCTTCTCTGAGATCCTGCCAGTCGGGAAGAGGGGTGCAGATGGATGGAAGATCAGAGAAGGAGAGATAGGGGAGCTAAACATGTGGCTCAAGGGCTGGTACCAGGAAAAAGGGCACAAATGTGTAGGGAACTGGCAACAGTTTTGGGAGTGAAAGTTCTTTAAATTTGATGGACTGCATCTGACTAAGGAGGGAGTCAGTGCATTGGGGCAGAAGTTTGACGTCTTTGCAGAATATTTAAACTAGCTAATGCAGCGAGGGGTGCAGCACCCCACACATCGAATAGGAAGAACACCCCTCCCCCATCAGCTAGTGGTCAAACAGGAGTTCAGCATGTTTGTAGTTCATTTGCATAACCAGAGAAGGAAAAAGGTCTGGCTCCCCATACGATGTACAGGGGAAATGCCAGACCTCTCCCAACAACTAACACACCAAAATCTGGCCAATGGAAAATCATGTACACAAATGCTCACAGTCTGGGAAACAAGATCCCAGACCTGCAGGCAATAATGACAGAGGCTAAACTTGACATAGTAGCCATTAGTGAGACATGGTTTATCAGTAACCACACTTGGGAGACTTCAGTACTTGACTATGTACTGTTCAGAAGAGACCGAGGTGCAAAAAGGGGTGGATGGCCTTTATGTCAATGAAAATATCAAAGCTACTGAAATTTAGAATACACATAAGGAGCCAGAAGAACTGTAGGTTAACCTGGAAATAGGAAATGGGACAGCCATATGAACTGGGGTTGTGTACAGGCCTCCAGACCAGAGGGAGGACATAAATACATTACTGTTAGAAGATATACAAAACATGACAGTTAAAGGGGAGGTTCTGATAATGGGAGACTTCAGCATGCCAGATACAGACTGGTCAATACCAGCAGGAACATCTGCCAGAACTAGACGCATGGTGGATTCCCTGCAGGGGGAGGGCCTCAAACAACTGGTACAACAACCAACAAGAGACAGGGCTATCCTAGATCTAGTACTGACTCACAGGGAAAGGATCACAGATCTCCTGGTAGAAGGTCACCTGTGGGCCAGTGACCATCACATGGTATGGTTCAATTTGACCACTAAAACTAAATCATCCCATTCCAAGGCAAAAATATGGGACATCAGAGGAGCTGACTTTGATAAGATGATCAGCAGAGTTAAGCTAGCCCTGGCAAAAAGAAATACAGGTGATGGGGTACAGGCAAAGTGGGAAAGCATTAAGGATGCAATACTTGAAGCAACATCCCATTGTGTTAGAGAGAAAAGGAAGTGCAAAAGATGAGGGAAACCACTTTGGTTCTCAAAAACAGTAGCAGAAAAGGTCAGAGCCAAAAGGCTGACCTTCAGGAAATATAAGGGAACGCAGCAGGATGAAGGTAGGTAGGCATACAAAAGTTCCCTAAGGGAAGCAGGGAAAGCAGTGTGGCAGGCAAAGTCCCAAACCAAGGAAACACTAGCACAAACAGTAAAAAGAAGGTGACAATACTTTCTACAGATGCATTAATGAAAGAAGAAAGTCCAGAGGGGGTATTGCTAAGCTCAAAGGGGATAAGGGGCATGTGAGGAGGAGGACCATGTAAAAGCATCCATCCTAAATAGATACTTCTGCTCAGTATTTACTGAAAAGAAGGTAGGGCAGGGCCCACAGCTCAGCACCATGGACACAGGGAGGAGGGAGGGAGGTGTGCACTAGTCCCTTCACAAAAGAAAGGGTCCAACAAGAGCTCAATAAGCTCAGGGTAGACAAGGCACTGGGACCTGATGGCAAACATCCCAGGGTACTAAAGGAGCTAAGGGTGGAACTACCAGAGCCATTATCAGAACTGATTAGTCTCTGAGCACAGGAGAGTCCAAGAAGACTGGAGAAGGGTTTATGTGATCCCGCCTCCACAAGAGTGGTAGCAGGGAGGAGGCAGAGAACTACAGACCAGTCAGTCTTACCTCAGTAGTGGGCAAGATTATGGAGGCACTGCTTAAGGAAAGGATAGTGCAACACCTGGAATCCATGGGAGCACAGGATCCAAGACAGCATGGGTTTACAAAAGGATGGTCCTGTCAGACTAATCTCATAGATTTCTTTGACTGGGTAACCAGAGTGGTGGACTAAGGGGGAGCAGTTGATGTCGCCTACCTTGACTTCAGCAAAGATTTCGATACTGTTCCACATAGAAGATTGATTAATAAGCTGGGTAGGCTCGGGGTGGGTCAGAAGTTGGTCAACTGGGTGGCAAACTGGTTGACAGGCAGAAAACAGAGTGGTGGTAAATGGTATACAGTCAGAAGAGATGCAAGTCTCAAGTGGGGTACCTCAGGGATTAGCCTTGGGCCAGTCCTCTCCATATATTCATCAGTAACATTGCAGATGGACTGGTGGGTAAGGTTTGTCTGTTTGAAGATGGCACCAAATCTGCAACAGAGTAGATGATCCAGATAGAGTGGGCAGAATGAGAAGAGAGCTGGATAAACTGGCAAAATGGTCAAACGAGTGGTAACTGGGGTTTAACGCAAATAAGTGCAAGATCATGCACATAGGGAAGAGAAACCCAAGCCACCTATAGGCTGGGAGAGGAGTTGCTGCAATCACAAAGGAAGAAAGAGATGGGCATTATCATCATCACCGATTACCTGAAATCATCCAAGTAGACCACTAAAGCAGTAGATAAGGCTAGGGGATGTTGTGGTATATTAGTAGGGGCATCTATAAGTCGAAGAGGGAGGTAAAAACCTCTTTACAGGGACACTGGTTAGGGCTCCCATCTGGAGTACTGCGTGCAGTACTGGAGGCCACACCTTCTCAAGGACATTAACCAAATTGAGGCAGTCCAGAGAAGGGCAACCAAAATGGTGCAGGGACTACATCAGAAAACATATGAGGACAGATTAACAGAGCTCAGTATGTATACCCTAGAACAAAGGAGGGAGAGAGGTGATATAATCAAAACATTCAAGCACCTTAAGGGCATTAACAAGGTGAAAGAGTCTAACATGTTTCTGTATAAGAAAAATAGCAGGACAAGAGGACACAGCATGAGATTAGAGGGAGGCCAATTAAGGGGTAATGCGAGGAAGTTCTTTTTCACAGAAAAGGTGGTAGATGCATTGAACGGCCTACCTCAGGAAGCGGTGGATATGAATACAGTGCACGGCTTCAACTAGGTATGGGATAGGTATAAGGGAGTAATACAGATAAGTATGAATAGATAGGCCATTGACAGAACAAAGGCTGATGGCACATTCATAAGGTAGAAAAAGAAATGGGCAGACTGGATGGGCCTTGCGGTCCTTTACTGCCATCAGCTTCTATGTTTCTATGTTTTTAACAACGTTATGAGCCTACATTGAAGTCTGCATACACAGTATTGTAACTTTGGTAATTTTCAATATTTTGACCCCAAATTTTCAACATAGCCATTTCTTCACAGAACCTCATGAATGAGACATGCATCATTTTTAAAATCCTGGCCAAAATGTGTTTTCCCACTCTGGTGTGAAATGACATTTTACCCAATATACTATAAATGGCACATGTCATGTCTATAAGGCGATCCTATATAGGATAAAGTATGGGGTGCAGTGTGTTACGAGAATTTAACACACACCCAAGTTGTTGGATGGCACATAAACCCCGAGGAGAAGCCCAAGGGGTTTATGCTAGCCATCCAACAACGAGGGTGTGTGTTAAATTCGAGTTAAACACACTGCACCCTATACTTTATTTCATATAATTGAAGGCTTCCATTTTTTTCTGGTAGTTCCGTGTTTTTCTGGTAGAAAAGGTAAAAAAGAAATGGGACTTTTAACTTCTGTTGAGTAACTGGTGTAATTTTGAACAGAGAACAGGTTTAATAAGTAACTAAATATTTAAGAAGAAAATTAAAAAAAATGTCTTGATCCTTGTGTCCTTTCTGACGGTTGAGTGTTTTCAAGTGTTGGCCATTTGACCTACAGGAAAGGTGAGGTTGAAAGGGAGAGTGGTTAGGAGCGTGTAAAACTTTTATGTTTCCTATTAGTCCGCGATTTGAAATGTGCTGAAAATGTTTTTTTTATATCGGTTGTTGAGATTTTATGGAGCGAATGGCAGTGAGGAGGTGAGTTATGCTGACTGATTTTGTGTGAGAAAACACAGCGTGAGGCTCTTGTTCGGTTTTACTTTGTCTCACATCAAAGACGCCTTGGAAGAAGCCGCATGAATGCCGTAACACCTACTCAGGTGTTACAGTATTTAACACACGGCTTTTTCCATTGTAAAAAACGGAAGCCATTAATTATAAAACAATTATCTTCAAAATTTGGGGTCAGAATTGCAAAAAACAAATTGTTTAACAAGCAGCCAACATTCAGCATTGACAAATGCTTGTTTTCATTCTACATTCTAAATTCATTCATTCTGACGTCTAGTCAATCTAACCTCGGTGGTGGAGAAGGTAATGGAGGCACTAATCAAGGAGAGGGTGGTGAGGGACTTCCGGTTTTGAGTACCACCTAATGGCAGCTTTAACCTAAGAGCTTCTTCTTAGCCTATACATTATCCAGCAGCATCAAACATCTAAAATCACCATCCTGTTGCAGAATCACTGGATAACAGAGTTCACCATGCCTACAAAGCAGCGGAACAAAGAGGGAGCGCCGGGAGCCACCATAAAATAACTAAATAACAAAACAGGAGACAACACGCAGGTCGCACCACAAGAAATCACCTCAGCAGCAGACCCAACCCAAAACAGTGACTGGGAAGAAGAGGAATGTACCATTACCCCAAAACACTTTGGTACACTGAAACAAATGGATGAAACACTAAACCACCTAGAGACTAGAGTCACAGAGGATCGTCAGACAGTGGCGCAATTAGAGACTCACACAGCAGCGATAGAAATCACCCTAACTGAATATACCAGTACCTCAGACCTCCACAACAGGGCTCTTCTCAACCTCCATCATAGAGAAAAGGCCCTTGAACAACAATTAGAGGAAATAGAAAACAGAAATTGACAGAACAATATATGGCTTCATGGGGTACCAGAGGGGACAGAATCTGGGAATATGCTGAGTTTTACAGAAAGCTTCCTGAAGAAGATTTTAAATTTACCAATAGATGTAGTAAATCATTTTTTTATTCATAAGAATAAAGGATACATTCAATTGAGCAATGCTCATTTTCAATGAAGTTCCTTGTCAAAAACACAAACAAGTTACACATTAAAACATTAAAAACATTAATCCAAAACTTACAGATAATAAAAGAGAAACAAACAAATACAAAAAACCATAATAAAGTGCTAACAATTGTTGCAGGCCTGATTATTATTTAATCCAGATGTGCACTATTTCAGTAGTTTTACGTTATTAGCTTTTGTTCTGGTATTTCTCAAATCTGGAGGAGATTTGTTCCATAAGCTAATTCCTCTTAAGGGGACAGATGTCCTTCCTATATTCAAATTACAATCAGTTAATACAAATTGGATTCCAGCAGAGTTTCTCAAACCTTCCTTCACTTTTCTAATTCTAAAGAGGTCAGTGATGCAGCCAGGAACCTCCTTATTCCATACTTTGATCATAAATTGTAATAAATGTAAATTTCATCTCACTAAGGGTTTATACCAATTCAGCACCTTAAATAACATACACTTATGGGTTCTGGGGTGCATCCAGCACAAAATAGGTCATTCTACAGAATATCTGATCTACTTTATTTATATGCATTCCAGTAGCCCTCCATAAAACAGATCTCCATAATCAATTACCAGGAATAAGAGAGAATCAACCACACTTAATCTTCTCTAGTCATGAATCTTTGTATCTATAGAAAGCCCCTAACCTTTTATTCATGTCTCTTACAAGGGAATCTATCTGAAAGTCCCAACTCAAATATGAGTCTAACCAGACCCCAAGATATTTATATGAGTCAACTTGTTTAATAGCAATACCATCAAAGGTTTTAATTTCCAAGTAAGAATCCTGTTTTTTTATTGCTATTTTTAAATAGAAGTGCCTGTGTTTTATTAGCATTTAAAGTAAGGTAATGTTTCTTAAAAAAGGTCTGTAATTCATCAAAAGCTAGTTACAACCTTGTATTAATTGAGTCCATCATGGTCACCGCTGTATACAATATAGTGTCATCTGCATACAGATGACACTTAACGTCAGCTAATGTTGTCTTAATCTCTTTTATGTAAATGTTAAATAACAGGGGCCCTAAAATGGAGCCTTGGGGTACTCCATTTTTCATTTTTAATACACCAGCTTTATAAGAACCTACTTCCACAAACTGGCTACAGTCCCTCAAATATGAGGAAAACCATTTAACTGACTGGGGGGACAAGCCAATCTCATGGAGTCTGGACAGGAGCACCCCATGATTAAGGTGTCAAATGCCTTTGAGAGATCGATGAACAAGGCTCCTACCATTAACCTCCTGTCCAGACACAGTTGAAGATCACTTATCATCCCAGATAAAGATCTGGGCATCATCCGTGCGTACTGTTCATTAATGTCAAGCCTTAAAGACCCAAAGGCTCGGCCACGATCCATGGAGATAGCATTCATGGACTTTCGAGTCAAAGAAAAGATTTTACATGCAGACTGGGCCAGAAAACAAGTACACTTCGGTGAAATGTACCTCTACTTTGACTAAGACTATGCCCCACAGTTACACGTTATGAGAAAACATTCTTACTGGTTAAAGCATTCAGACAGGCTGGTCACCAGGCACAGATTGAATACCCAGCTAAATTAAAAGTGCTCACCAAGGAGGGCTGGAGATGATTCCCAGAACTGAAGGAAGCTAAAGAATTCCTGGTGGAGCTAGGGGTGACAGTTCCAGAGGAGGGACAAATACTCAGAAGAAGGACCCTACAATCCAAAGAATAGATGACAGTGGGAACCAAAGGAACCCAAATGTAAACAGCATCGGGGACTTCCAATATGTGGGACAGTGTCTCAACCAAAACATTTCCCCTGAGCACTGAAACGGCTTCAGTCTGAACACAAGAAGAACCAGCAAGAAGCATAACAGAGACAGATTTAAACATGGACACCTGAATAAACATTGTGGGGCTACAGTAAGATTTCCGATGCTTCCTCACCCCTTCTTAATTAATAGGGGGGCAGCCCTGCAATCCAAGCAGGAGGTACAAGACCATACACAGAAGACTCTGTGTTTGAGTTTAGGTTAACCAGATGTTCCTACCAAACTGATGCTGCAACGGCTAATTTAGAAATTCAGTTATGGTGATTACTGATAGAAAGTAAGATTAAGATAAAACTAGCAGGATTACTTATCTTTTTTCTTTAGTTGAGGGACAGCTCGGGGAGGGTCCTGGGAACACACGAAGGTGTCACCAAAGAAAGAGTTGTCTGATAGGGGATCTGGGGAGGAGGGACTTTCTTCTGCCTGGTGGGCGGACGGGCCTCACAGCCGCGACTGTATGGGGAGCCTCCTGAGTCAGACCTCAGAACCAACTTTGTGTTTACTTGGTTTACTTGGTTTTAAAGGACAAAAGAAGGCTATAGCCCATCGAGATTTTCACCCACCACCATGGTGGGAAAAGTTATAACCTGGAGCTGTTGGACTCCATCCAAAGACCCAAACCTTTTTTAAAGGAAGAAATGGAGTTACTTTCCACCAGATCTTGAGGAAGTGAGTTCCAAACTCTGGGGGTTCTTACCATAAAAAAATTTAACCTTTCATTTGTTTTCGATTTTGCCCCATCAATTTGTTTGTTGTGAAACCGTCGGGTAATCCTTCTACTAGAGAAGTTTAGACCACATTGGTGCATTAGGTCCTGAGAGTTCTGAATTTTATATAATAGAAGCAGGCCAGCTCTGATTTGTCTTGATTGAAGTGAATGTAACCTGGTTTCCTAAAGTCTACCCTAATAGTCCATTTTGAACAAATGTGGAACCATTTTGGTAGCTGCCCTCTGAATTTGTTCTGTTCTGTCCCTGTCCTGTCTTAAATAAGGGCTCCAAAATGGAGAACCATAGTTAGAATGTGGCCTTACATGCGCTGTATACAGGGGAATAATACATTCCTGAGTCCTAGAAACAAAGGATCATTTAATTCGAGCAAACATTGCGTTAGATATTTTGGCTACCCTAGTACAATGGTCAGTAGAGTACAATTTATTGTTGACAAGAATTCCAAGATCCTGCTCTACTATAGTGAAACGTGAAGGGGATTTTATTTAAAAATAAATATGTTTGGATTATTCCTACCAAGGTGTAATACATGACACTTTTCTGGATTAAGTAACATCCTATTAGAGTCTGCCCATTCTTCAATAGTTTTTAAATTATTACTAATGGATGTCCTATTTAATGATGTTAATACAGACCCTCCTAACTTAGTGT
Organism: Neoceratodus forsteri; assembly: GCA_016271365.2. Classification (NCBI taxonomy): domain Eukaryota; kingdom Metazoa; phylum Chordata; order Ceratodontiformes; family Ceratodontidae; genus Neoceratodus; species Neoceratodus forsteri. Next base: position 474,271,440 of record CM057451.1, read on the forward strand.
CATCAGCAAATTTTGAAAGAAGATTGTCTGAACTAACCTGCCGGTCACTGATAAAAATATTAAACAAAGCTGGTCTGAGAACTGAACCCTGCAGAACTCCACTAGTCACACTTCAAACTTCGGAGAGTGAGCTATTTATTTTAACTTGCTGTTGTCTGTTAGACAGCCAACCAGAGACCCAATTAATTACAGACTGTGAAAATCCCAATTTCATCATGTTGTCAAGCAATATGTCATGAGGGACCTTATCAAATGCTCAGCTGTAGTCGAGGAGGATTACATCCATGGGGATACCATTATCTAGTCCCATACTGATATAATTATAAAAGGCTGCTAGATTAGTGTACAAGAATACCCTTGCCTGAATCCATGTTGGGTGGGGTCAGTTATGTTGTTTGTGACTGATTCCTTTTCCAACATTTTTTTAATGATTTTCTCCATTAATTTACTTATAACTGAAGTTAGGCTTATTGGTCAATAGTTTTTGGGCTTGGAATGGTGGTTATCTTTCTTGAAAATTGGTATAACTGTGGCATTTGCCCAGTCATGGGGAATAACACCTTCATGTAGAGATTTGTTAAAAATGATGGTTAGGGGTTAGTTATAACTTCAGCTGTTTCTAGTAAAATTCTAGGGTTAATATTATATCATCAGGTCCTGGACTAGATGTCCATTTTAAGGAACGAATAGCCTCTAAGGCATCAGCTTCAGTGATAATATAAGGGGAAATGTGGTTAACTGAATGCCTAAAAAGTTTTGGGACTTCTTTTTTAGTGAAAACTGAACAAAACTGTTTTTTAAACATGTCAGCGATTTCCCTGTCAGTAGAAATAATGGAGTTATTTACAAATAGAGGACCCATGTATCTGTTATTCAACTTCTTATTATTAAGATAGGAGAATACTGATTTGTAGCTATCTTTGGAATGAGCCAAAATAAACTCTAATTTCTTTTTACATTGTAAGATAGCTTGTTTTAAAAGTTTTAAGGTTTTCCTATATGTAGAAAGTAGTTGTTCTTTGGCAACTCCCTCAGTATTTCTTACAAGAGAAAAAAGCCTTTATTTATTTTTAATTACATTTTTTATAGTTTTATTAAACCACAGAGGGATCTTCCCCTTCTTGTTACCTCATATAAGCTCTTATGGCAGGCGGCAACTGCTGAGAGAGAAATTTTATCTATAAGATATGCTGCTACAGATGGGGCAATCTAGACAGAAGTGGCCCCTTTCACTCTTTGGCAATTGAGACCTAACTTCTCCCAAGTTTAATAAGAGTGAGGGGTGGGGGACCCTGAAGGGGACCCCTCACCACACTTGAAGCAATTACTTTATTCCCAGATATAAGGAACATAAAAGTCTCACCATGGAGGAGGGCCCATCTTAGGTTATCTCTGATACAGTATAGCCTGACCCTTATTAGAAACAATAAAATTGTAGGATGAGGTGCAAGGAGATGGATGGGGCTGTCTTGGGGGACTCTACACCAGGGTGGCTGTGGGGAGCTTGTGTTGCATGGGTGGTGGGGGTCCTTGCTTCTGTCCCCAGGAGCCACCTCTGGACTCACAACCATGGAAAACAGGGCTGTCCCCACTGGTGGGTCGGTGCCTCAGTGTCCTGGGGCTCAACCCCAGGGTAGGTTTCTGACCACCAGAGGGCCTTGATAATTTGCATCTTGAGAGGTCGCCTTCCAATGATTTAACCTTTGTATTCACTCTTGCTTTTTCTGGAAAACATCAAATGTTTACCCTTCTGGAGGCCCACCCTCATAGGGGTAGAGTTCTCTGGAATGGAAGTGGTTACACCGACTTCCATCTTGCCCCATGGAAGATTCAAAGGGATAGAGATTAAGGACTTTATCTTGCCTTGAAGTACCAATTGTATCAAATGATAGCTGAACAGCTACTATATGTATATATGTGCAAGTTGATAAGTTTAAATACTATGTAACAGTCAGACTAATTATCACATTAAACTGCGTGATCCTTTCCATCCAGAAATTCTACCCTTGGAACCCATACAGATCCAATGGGTGATCTAAAATCTCAACCCTGAATGTCAGGGTACTACAAGCCGATTAAGAGGGCTCACATCCTTCAGGAGTTATAGAGACAACAGGTAGGGATAGCCTTCCTTCAAGAAACCCATTTAGGTTCACAAGAACATCAAAACTTTGTCTGAGTTGGGTGGAGGAGGTTCATGCCTCACACTATGTGGCACACCCACCAAAGAGGGTAGCTATACTAATTCGGAGAAACATTCCATTTAAGATCTCCCAGGTGGAGGATGATCCAGATGGCAGGTTTATAAGAATCCACAGGAGTAAGGGATCAGAGGTGCACTCTGCTAAATTTGTATGCACCAAATGAGGAGTCCGATGGAATACCTTTCTGTCTCAGGTAATTAAAGACACTGTAGTAGACATAAACAGCCGATACATAATAGGTGGGGATTTCAACTCAGTTTAGATTTAAACCTGACAGGGAGGGTTCCAAACAATTGGTTCCACCAGGTCAGGAAAGACACTGGTCAGATTGTGTATGGAACTGGGCCTGGTAGAGGGGTAGCGATTCCTGCACCCAAGAGACCAGGACTATACATACTACGTTAAAATACAAAATTACTCCAGAACAGACTTTTTTCTTATTTCTGCAAACTGGATTTCAAACCTCACCTCAGCAAATATAGGAACATCACACTCACAGACCATACCCTGATAGATATACAACTAGACCTGGCACCGAGACCTACTGAAACCCTATGGTTACATAATGTCAGTGATTTACCAAATATGATTTTATGGAACTAATACAAAATCCACCAAAACGTTCTTACAAGATCCACCAGAAAACACTAGTGTGGGGCTGAGATGGGACACTCTGAAATGCTACCTAAGAGGGAGAGAATTAAACACGCCCCATGCTAAAAAAAAACACCTGAGACAACATATTGAGTTAGAAAACAAATCACACAACTAGAAGAGCAACACAGATCAACCCTGGATGAAGAGATAAAACTTCTTTAGATCAAGTTAGACAGAAATTAAACCAAATCTTAGACACACAAATAGAGAGCCAATTAAGATATTCCAAACAGAAATATTATGAGCAAGGCAACAGAGCCAGTAAACTGCTGCCATGGTAACTAAGAAAAGAGGCAGCTAATAGGGCAGTACTGAGAATAAGAAATCTGGCTAGTGGGCAGTCCATTACTCCCCCCCCCAAAGATTGCTGACACTTTTCAGCAATATTATAAGTTGCTGTATGAGGATGAGAGGGGACCAGAGCATGCAAAGTGAACCCTCAATTACCTAAACACACTAAAACTCCTGAAATTAGGGGAAAACGAAAGACAATTATTAGATGCTCAGATCACGGAACAAGAACTTTGTCAAAAGATTAAACAATTAAAAAATGGGAAATCCCCAGGCACTGATGGCTACTCATCAGAATTTTACAAACAAATTTGTTGCTTTGGTAAAAACTCCTCTCCTAGCCGCATTCAAACAATTGGTGGAAGGGAAGAGAGCAGCCCCATCTTCCTGGAGCCAGGCATTGATTTCAGTCATACCTAAACCAGGAAAGGACCCAGAGGAGTGTAAATCATATCATCCTATCTCCCTTCTCCCAGTGGACCTTAAAATATTTACAAGGATTATGGCAGATAGGCTTCAACAAATTATATCACCCCTAATCCATAGAGATCAAACAGGCTTCGTCTCTGGCAGGTACCTGCAAGACAATATCAGAGGATTTCTCAATATTATTTCAGCCCAAAAAGGTAACAAGTCCTTTCAAACGGCCATAAGTATGGACGCGGAAAAAGCATTTGACAGGGTAGACTGGTCATTTTTATGTTGATTGCATGCATGCACAAGAAACATATTACGGCAGCTTTCTCCACAAGCAGGTTGAGGAGGTGTGGCACTGTTGTGGCCAATGCCCCCACAGCCTTAAAGGATTGTCCAGCATCCCTCAATGCTGTGGCACACCGCTACTGACACTAGGTCAGCCAGCATGCCACCAACTTGTGAAAAATTAGCAGCTGCAATCAAGGGCTGCCTCGTCATTGCAGCATAAACCATTCGCTGCAATGAGGGAGCGATCCGTCATTGCAGGGCGGGATCTTGACACACTGATATTGTTTGTGAACATGGTGGCGGTTTGCCGCCATGTTCACAAACAATATTAACCCCCCACCATGTTTATTTAAAATTGGGGGCCCCAATCCCCGTCGGCTTCAGTGCCTCAATGTGTATGTTGCTGACAGAAGATCCCACTCCCCATCGGCATTATGTAAACCCCCACCCCATTTATATTGTCAGCCGATGGGGTGCCCAGTCCCCATCGGCACAATGTCAGCCCCCTCTTTTTGTTGTGTGCCGACAGGGGTGTCCCATCCCCCATCAGCTACAGCTTGCCCCCCGCAAAAGTAAGACACTGGTGGTACATGGGGAGCCCACCCCAGCATGCCACATGCCCCTGTAAAATAAAAAATGGTCCCGCGGTGTCTTTTTTTGTTTTTTTAACCTGTAAAAAGGGAAACTGTCCCTCACAGGTCTCCCTGCCCCTCTTCCGCAACCCGCGCCCACTCACTGCGCACTCTGCCTCCCCACACCCCCTCACCCCATACTTCCCTCCGGAGCTTGACATGACGTTCTTCGGTGGACCGGGAACACATCTGCACTCTTCAAAGCTGACCACGAACTGAGGAAATGCCGGTAAGCTGTATAATGGAATAAATGTTTTTTGTCAAACTTTAATGCATATCTCAGTCATTTTTTGGAATTTTGACACCAAATTTTCAACATGGGGTTTTTGGAACCCCTCCTCATGAATTCTGGAACTGTCATGGCATTAATCGGCCCTGAAAGGTGATTTCACGGTCACTGCGCGGGATCACCTTTTGGGGCTGATTAACAAAATGACAATGCCAGCGTTCATGAGGTGGGCTCTCAAAAAGCCTATGTTGCAAATTTGGTGGAAAAAATCCAAATAAATGACTGTTTTACGAGCGTGCATTGTGCAGTTGCTACGTACGCTCGTAACTTTGCAAATTTGCAATATTTTCATGCCAGATTTTCAACATTGGCATTTTTTCACACCTCCATGTGAACAGTACAGCTGCCATTGTTCACGTCCTGGCCGAAATGTGGTTTTGCTCTTCTGGCGCAGAATAGCTCAGTCACTGTAGGAAATTAGTGTTCGGGACAGATTAAGAAAATGACAGTGACACTGTTCATGACTAGAGGTCCTAAAATGCCTATATTGAAAATTTGGTGGCGATACTCCATAAAGTGACTGTGTTATTTAGCGGTGTTGCTAGCGCTTGCACGCTACCTTAACTTTGCACTTCAGTCAATATTTTCACCCAGATTTTCAACATTGCCATTTTCCCACACCTACTTATGAACAGTACAGCTGTCATTTTTCCATCCTGTCCAAAATGTGTTTTCACACTTCCGGCACAGAGTAGAGCAGTCGCTGTGGGAAATCATTGTTCGAGACAGATTAAGAAAATGACAGTGACACTGCTCATGAGCAGAGGTCCTAAAATGCCTATGTTGAAAATTTGGTGATAATAGCCCATCAAATTACTGTGTTACAAGTGTGTATTACACACTTTCCACATACCCTTTGAACTTCACAGATTTGTAATATTGTCACACCAGATTTTCAACACTGGCATTTTTTTAAAAACTCTTTATGAACAGTAAAGCTGTCATTTTTCACATCCTGGCTAAAAAATTTTTTTGCACTGCTGCCAAAGAATAGCATGGTCACTGTGGGAAATTAGTGTTTGGGACAGATTAAAATCGAGTGAGTGAGAGGGGAGGACCAAGCTCAACTGAGCTCTGTCGGACTGTCTGGATTTGTTTGTGGGCAGAGAAAGGGCCAACACAAGAGCCCAGTACAAAAGGGCAGCCTGCAGCACTGGGAGAAACAGAATAAGAGAGCAGTGAGGTAGGGGAGTGAGCGAACTCACCAGAGCACTGTCAGGACTGCTGTGGATTTCTTTGTGGGAGAAAAGGTGTCAATGCAGGCAGGGGCCCTGCACAAAAGGCCAGCCTGCAGTGGTGGGAGAAACAGTACGAGTGAGTGAGACAGGGGGACTGAGTGAGCTCAACAAAGCTCTATCAGGACTGCTGCAGATTTCTTTGTGGGCAGAAAAAGGCGCCAATGCAGGCAGGAGCCCCGTACAAAAGGGCAGCTTGCAGCGCCAGGACAAACAGAATGAGTGCATGAGAGAGGGAGACTGAGCGACCTCAACGGAGATCTGTCGGGACAGCTGCAGATTTCTTTGAGGACAGACAAAGGCACCAATGCAGCCAGGAGCCCTGTACAAAAGCACAGCCTGCAGCGCCAAGAGAAACAGAACAAGCAACTGACAGAGCGGTAGTGAGCAAGCTCAACTGAGCTCTATTGTGACTGCTGTGGATTCCTTTGTGGGCAGAAAAAGGCGGCAACACATCAGGAGCCCAGTACAAAAGGCTAGCTTACAGCACCGGCAGAAACGGAATGAGTGAGAGAGGGGGAGTGACCAAGCTCAATGAAGCTCTGTCAGGACTGCTTCAGATTTCTTTGTGGCCTGAAAAAGCTGCCAACACAGGCAGAAGCCCAGTACAAGAGGGCAGCCTGCAGCATGGAGATACAGAATGAGCGAGTGAGGGAGGGAGGAGTGAGCTCAGTGGAGCTCAGTTGGGACTGCTGCAGATTTGTTTGTGGGCAAAAAGGCAGCAATGCACGAGGAGACCATACAAAGGGCAGCCTGTATTGGCGGGAAAACCAGAATGAGTGAGTGAAGGGGGAGTGAGCGAGCTCAACGGAGCTTTATTGTAACTGCTGAAATTTTCTTTGTGGGCAGAAGAAGGTGTATATGCAGGTAGGGACTCAGTAGAAAAAGGGCAACCTGCAGCGCCGGCAGAAATGGAATGAGTGAGTGAGAGAAGGGGAGTGAGCGAGCTCACTGGAACTTTTTCGGGACTGCTGCAGATTTCTTTGTGGGCAGAAAAAGGCACCAACAGAGGCAGGAGCCCAGTACAGAAGGGCAGCCTGCAGCACCATGAGAAACAGAATGAGTGAGTGAGACAGGAGGACTGAGCAACCTCAACGGAGCTCTGTCGGGACAACTGCGGATTTCTTTGTGGGCAGAAAAAGGTGCCAATGCAGGCAGGAGCCCAGTACAAAATGGCAGCCTGCAGCACCGGGAGAAACACAATGAGTGAGTGAGACAGGGGGAGTGAGCAAGCTCAATGGATCTCTATCGTGACTGCTGCGGATATCTTTGTTGGCAGAAAAAGGTGGCAATGCAGGCAGGAGCCCAGTACAAATGGCCAGCCTGCAGCACTGGCAGAAATGGAACGAGTAAGTGAGAGAGGGGGAGTGAGCAGGCTCAACAGACCTGTGTCGGGACTGCTGCAGATTTCTTTGTGGGAAGAAAAAGCCACCAACAGAGGCAGGAGCCCAGTACAAAAGGGCAGCCTGCAGCACCAGGAGAAATGGAATAAGCAAGTGAGAGAGGGGGAGTGAGCCACCTCAACAGAGCTCTGTTGGGACAGCTGCAGATTTCTTAATGGCAGAAAAGCTGCCAATGCGGGCAGGAGCTCAGTACAAAGAATAGCCTGCAGCACTGGGAGAAACAGACTGAGTGAGTGACAACGGGCAGTGAGCAGCTCAACAGACCAACGAATCAACATTCGCATTGACAAATGCTTGTTTTTATCCCTAGTTTTACAAACATTTGGCTTAGGGGACAAATTTACCAAGGTAATAGAAACTCTATACACTAAACCTGAAGCCATAGTAAAAGTCAATGGATTTTTATCAGCTAGATTTCCTTTGTACAAAGCATAGAAACATACAGTAGAATTTGATGGCAGATAAGGACCATTTGGCCCACCTAGTTTGCCAATTTTCCTACCTAACAGATAAGCTGCAGATCCTAGTTAACCAACAGCTTACTTTCTCCTACCCCCCACTAGGACTGCCTTATGTCTGTCCCATGCATTCTTGAATTCCCCCACTGTTCCTGACTCCATGACCTCCTCAGGGAGGCTGTTCCATGCATCCACAGCCCTCTCTGTGAAAAAAATGCTTCCTCACCTTACCTCTGAGCCGTCCCCCTCTATCTTCAAATTGTGCTGCCTTGTTCTTGCACATCTCTTTTTCTGAAAGATGCTACCCTCTCAGACTTTGTTGATTCCCTTGAGGTACTTTAAAGTTTCTATCATGTCCCCTCTCTCTCCCTTCTTTCCTCAAGGGTATACATATTAAGCTCCTTTAATCTTTCTTCGTATGTCTTCTGGTGCAGACACTGCACTATTTTGGTTGCCCTCCTCTGGACAGCCTCCACTCTGTCTATGTCTGTGTGGAGATGGGGTCTCCAGAACAAGCAGAGCAGAGGCACAAGGTAGGGCTGCCCACTGTCCCCCCCTACTTTTTGCTCTCTCACTGGAACCCTTAGCAATCGCAGTTAGAGAAAATAAAAGCATTTGGGGAGTGGAGGTGGAAGGACAGCAGCAGAAACTCACTCTTTATTCAGACGACTCACTTTTCTTCCTGGCAGACCCAGAAAGGTCAGTGCCCCCCCCACAGGCCCTCTATGATTATGGCTCTTTGGCAGGCGATAAACTGAACCTACAGAACTCAGAAGCTATGATCCTAAGTGGCAACAAGACAACAGAGTTTAAAAGATTGTTTCCTTATGGGCTCCTAAAATACCTTTAAATATCTAGATATCAGGGTTTCTGTGAACATTTCCCAGCTACTGTATTTAGAACAATTACCTTTGCTTCTCCAAGAACTACAAACTGATATGGCGAGGTGGAATCTGTTACCATTTACACTGTATGGTAGAATCCAAACACTAAAAATGAATGCCCTGCCACTTCTTCCATTCCTGTTTCAGACCTTGCCAATCCACATACCGGGTTTCTTTTGAATCAGTTGCAGAGGGACACCCAATGGTTTATCTGGTCAGGACGCTACTCCACGATATCCAAAATATTACTCAGGCATCTAGGAGTGAAGGAGGGCTGGCTCTCCCACTTCTCCTACTACTTTCTGGCAGCTAGAGGAGCACAGCTGTGCACCTGGGTCAAACTCAGAATGGACTCAGGAAGATACCTCCTGGAGGAGGAGACGGTGAAGGGTTGGGCACTGTGAACACTTCCCACCAATAGTATCCCCCCAAATATATGGACAGCTACTGACAACCCTTGGGTTAGACACTCCCTCTGGATACTCCTCAAACTCTGTAAACTTACACCCCTGAGGGACTGGGCCCCATGTCCTTCATTGGACACAAGGCTACCTTTGCACCCCCCCAAGACTAGATCAAGCTACCATTTCTGGTCAACAAACAAGCTGTTGTCCTTCTTACAATGTTTAACCATAGATGGATGTTTAACATTTGCACAACTCAGAACAAAATATTCCTTCTGAAAAGAAGATCACGTCAGAGTTCTTCAGGTGCATCATTTTCTATCAACCCAGGGTTCATCTCAAAATTCTAAGAGATTGCACTGTCTGGAATCATTCTTCTACTATGCTGTCACCCTTATGGATAACACACACTATCTTTCACAATTATATTCCATATTAAACCAGCAAGAGACACCACCACCATACAAAGTAAAAGATAAGTGGGAGACAGAATTCGACACTCAAATAGATCTGGCTCAGTGGAACATAAGGCTTGTAAGAGGCTGGCAGGTGACTGCCTCACCCACTTGGAGAAAGTATAACTGGAAGATATTGGTATACTTCTTCTTAACTCCAAATATTACAAAACATTTTGAAAATACCCACTCTGATCTGTGTTGGAGGAATTGTGGGGACAAAGGAACGCATGCACATATTTTTTGGGACTGTCCTAAAATCCACAGATTCTGGAAAGTAATACACACATGAATCCAAAATATAACAGGTTTTCATATTCCCTACACAGTAGTGCTCATGGTGGGAGATCATATAGCTGGGGATAGTGGAGGCAACCAAAACCTGCTGCAAAGCCCAGAGCAAGAAGGCTAGGGCTAAGAAACCAAGCTGGCTGAGCAAGGAGGTCATGGAAAAGGTAAGGAGGAAAAGAGTTGCCTTTAGGAAGTATAAGAAAACAGGGAGGGGGGGAGGACAGAGAGGAGTACTTGACAGAATTGAAGGAGGTGACAAGGGCAGTAAGGGGAGCCAAAGCATCTACGGAACTCAGGCTGGCACAAGGCATTAAGAAGGGGGAGAAGGACTTCTTTAAGTACATAAGGGAGAAAAGGAGCTGTAAGGACCACATAGTAAGGATTAGGAAGGAAGGGGGTTGGGTGAAAGCAGGGTACGATAAGGCGGCAGCACTAAATGAGTACTTCTGCTCAGTATTTACTAAAGAGAAGAGGGGGTGACACCCAAGGTGGGAGAAATGGCAGAAGCGGGGGGGAAGTGGTGACAGATGGCGAAATCATGGAGGGCAGAGTTCGAGAGGGTTTGAAGGCACTACGGGTGGACAAGGCGCCAGGCCCAGATGGCATCCACCCCAGGGTACTGAAGGAGCTGGCAGAGGTCCTTGCAGGACCTTTGGCAGACCTATTTAATGCCTCACTACATTCAGGGTGTGTACCTCAGGACTGGAGGATGGCTCATGTGGTGCCCCTCCACAAGAGTGGCCCCAAGGATGAACTGGGAAACTACAGACCAGTGAGCCTCACATCCATCGTGGGTAAGCTAATGGAGACTATCCTGAAGGAGAGGCTGGTGGCCTCCTAGAGGCCAAAGGACTACAGGACAGCAGACAGCATGGCTTCATACGTGGCAGATCCTGCCAAACCAACCTGGTCAAGTTCTATGACTGGGTAACTAGGCAACTGGACAGGGGCCATGCAGTGGATGTCCTGTATCTGGACTTCATAAGGCATTCGACTCGGTGCCACATGGAAGGCTGGGAAGGAAGTTAGTAGGCACAGGGGCGGGTGCAAAACTGGTGAGATGGGTAGGAAACTGGCTGCAGGGAAGACAACAGAGGGTGGTGGTGGGTGGGGAGCTCTCACACCCAAGGCCAGTGATGAGCAGTGTCCCACAGGGTTCGGTGTTGGGACCAGTGTTGTTTGGGATATTCATTGCAGACATATCATGGGACATCAAGAGCAAGATCAGTCTGTTTGCTGATGATACCAAGGTTGGCGAGGTGGTGGATGACCTAGGGGGATGGCAGGGGTTGCAGGATGATCTGGCAAAGCTTGAAACCTGGTCAGACACCTGGCAACTGGGGTTTAATGCCAAAAAGTGCAAGGTGCTGCATTTTGGGATGAAGAACCCAAGGAAGAGTTACCAGCTAGGGGGAGTGCAGCTAGCCCAGACAGAGGAGGAGAAGGATCTGGGTGTGTTCATTGCAGGGTCAATGAACAACTCAGCACAATGTAGGAAGGCAGCTGCAAAGGCCAACAAATGCTGGGTTGTATTGCAAGGGGTATATCCTCGAGGAGGAGGAGGTGATTCTGCCACTGTATAGGTCATTAGTTAGACCACACCTGAGTACGTGCAGTACTGGCATCCGTATCTGAAGAGGGACATTAAGTTACTGGAGGGTGCAGTGCAGGGTGACAAAGATGATCAAGGGCTGGGGACTTATCATACGAGAGGAGGTTGAAGGAGTTGAACATGTACTCACTGGAGGAGAGGAGAGACGGGTGACATGACTGAAACCTTTAAATACATGAAAGGAATAAACAAGACAGGTACAGAGGGGCTGTTCAAAGTAAGGGAGGGGAGGGCCACCAGGGGCCATGATATGAGACTGGAGCGAGGAAGGTTCAGGAGGGAGATGAGGAGACACTTTTTACAGAGAGGGTGGTGGCTGGGTGGAAACGTTACCTGCAGAAGTGGTATGCAGTAGAACAGTGGACTGCTTCAAATGAGGATGGGACAGGACAAGGGAGGGTTAATGAAGGGAAGGGTGGAAGGAAGGGGCAGCTGCAGAATAAGGGGTGCTAGCTGCACATTTGAGCAGACTTGATAGACCTCTAGGCCTTTATCTGCTGGCAAATTTCGTATGTTCGTATGTTCATAGTGCTGTGTGGAATTTTCAAATTCCGGTGGTACAAAATTCCATGGAATATTCAAAACTCCACTGAAATTCTGCCAAATTCTGCCAGAAACAGAATGGCAGAATTCCACAGCATGAAATAGTTATGGAAGGATTTTCTGCAGAAAAATCACTCTTCCGTGGAATATTATTCTGTGGAGCTCAATATTTTCCACGAAAATTGTTGCGGAATAATTTTCCATGGAAAAATTACTGTTCCAAGGAATATTATATTATGGATCACAGTCGGCAGAATTCTACAGGCAAACAAGTGAAATTCTGGCAGAAATTCCTCTGGCAGAATGATCATTCCACACTAATTCCGCCGGTGGAATTCCACATTCCACACAGCACTACTACACAGATCTCAAGTTGGTGCTGGAATTCCCCACCCTACTCAAAGGAAATAAACAAAAGGGGGCCTTAGGTCAGATACTTAGACAAATGGCACTGAAGTGCATAACTTCTAAATGGCTTTCCCCCCTCCCACCCACAGTACTAGACTGGCAAGTAAGGGTGACAGAGCTAGAGAGGATGGAGAGTATTACAAGCAAGCTCTGATTACTTCAGGAAAAGTTTCTGGAGATCTGGTGCCCATGGCACCAACTTCAAATTAACTCTACACCTTAATATAACAGGATCACTCTGGTATTAATCTGGAAAAAATAAAATGGAATTGCACAGTTTTAAGGTTTATGGTTTTTATTTTCTCTATTTGTTTTGTCTTGAGAAATAAGACACAGAAAACATATTTATTCTTAAAGATTTAATAACCTCACAGAAGTGACATTACTGGACACTAACATTGGTCACTGTGAGATTGTATGAACAAAACAACGATTAACACTGCGATTGTAACAATGATCTACAGCAAAATGTAAAATGCAATATGATTTGTAGAGATGTTCAAAAAAAGACTATGAAGTTAACAAAAATGAGATGGTGGTTGACTATCTAGAGGAAAGTGGCATGCAGGACAGCAGACAGCAAGGTTTCATGAAGCGAAAGTCATGCCAGAGGAATCTGATTGAGTTCTTCGATTGGGTGACTTAGGTGGTTGACCAGGGAGGGACAGTGGATGTGGCCTACCTGGACTTCAGTAAGGCCTTCAGAAGGCTGGTGAGCAAACTAGAAAGTCTAAGGATGGGTGGGAAAATAACAAGGTGGGCGGAGGCCTGGCTGGAGGGAAGAACCCAGAGGGTAGTGCTAAATGGAGTGTACTCCAGGATGGGGTGGTGAAGAGTGGAGTGCCCCAGGGGTCAGTTCTGGGTTTTAACATTTGCATCAGTGATAATGTGGAGGGTCTAAGGGGGAGGGTGTGCCTATTTGTTGATGATACAAAGATATGCAATAGAGTGGACACACCAGGGGAGTGGAAAACATGAGGCAGGACCTGAAGATACTCAAGGAGTGGTCAGAGATGTGGCAGCTAAAATTTAATGCCAAGAAGTGTGCTGTGATGCATGTGGGGAGTAGAAACACACAAGCAGAGTACACCCTAGGAGGAGCAGCAATCAAAGTAACAGAACAGGAGAGGGATTTGAGGATCATAGTCTCATCCAATCTTAAGGCTGGAAACTAATGTAGCATGGTGGTGGGAAAAGCCAATGAATGTTGACATGCATCAGCAGGGGCATTACCAGTAGAAGGAGGGAGGTGATAATGACCCTCTGCAAAGCCATGGTGAGGCTGCATCTGGAGTATGAGGTCCAGTTCTGGAGACCACACCTCAGCAAGGACATAAACAGGATGAAGAGGGTGAACAGAAGGGCAACCAAGATGGTGTAGGGCATTCAAGCAAGACATATGAGCAGAGGTGTAAGGAGCTGGATCTGTCATGCTGGAGACTAGAAGGGAAAGGGGAGACATGATTGAAACTTTTAAATATGTGAAGAGGCTAAACAAGGTAAGGAAGGGGTGTTTACTTAAGAAGAAGGAGGGGGCCAGAACTAGAGGGCATAACCTCATACTGCAGGGAGGAAGGTACAGAGGCAATGTGAAAGGCAATTCTTCACAGAGAGGGTGGTGGAGTCCTTGAACAGACTATGTGAAGAGGTGGTGGAGCTGAACTGATGGAGGGATTCAAGAGGGGATGGGACAGATATATGGACAGTGTGCTTTCCATTTAGTTTGGACAGGATTGAGGGATTCTAGCTGATAAGTTTGTAACTGTGTGTTTGTAATTGGCTGTGTCTGAACTTAAAAGTGCAGGCATCATATTACAGGAATCAGTGCAGTCTGAATGTGAGGTCTTAACTGCCATTTTGGTGCGCTTGTCCATTTATCTTGGGCAGGATTGAGGGATTCTAGCTGGTGAGTTTGTGGCTGTGTGTTTGAAATTGAATTTGAGGTTATTTTCTTAACTGCCATTTCAGTGGGCTTTTCCATCTAGTTTGATCAGGATTGAGGGATTGTAGCTGATAGGTTTGTTATTGTGTGTTTGTAATTGGCTGTGTCTGGACCACGGTGAGTGCAGTGAGGAGTAGAGACCCGTGTTTTTCTTAAATAAGAAATAACAAGAAATTCAGGTATAAAAAGAAATAACATCAAATTCAAGGTATAACAAGAAATAAGAAATTCAAGGTATTAAAAGAAATAAAAAATCAACATGTAGAAGAATAAAATGAAAACAAGCACATGGATAAAGTGAAAAAGTTGCTTTTGGGGCAATAACTAAATAAATGCTTGCAGCAGTTGTTGTTTAGGCTCCATTGTTACCACAGAGAAGGTCCACAAGGAAACGGCAGTGGAATTGTTTAATTCACAAAACCTTTCAAGACCATAGCATAATACTGCTTAATACAATGTAGTATACTAGGAATGTGATTTCTAGTGTGTATAAGGTCATTTTGAGGTACTTTATGAATGTAAATGTCATAACAAGAAATAAAAGTAAATTTTCAATGAATTAAAATAAATAACAAGAAATTCCAGAAAAATAAAAATTATAAAAGATGAAAATAATTTCATAGGTCTCTAGTGAGGAGCCACTGCCAGAGGACTCCTTGGCTGATTGTTTTTGGACACAGCCTGTGGTTTAGATTTTCCACCTGCAGTACTGCGGTGATGTGTGGAGCAGGACTCTGTCTGGAGGGGAAAAAACAGTTCTGTTCCTCCCATTACATCAACACTGAGACTACACTGATTATGACATCACTAGAACCAATGTACTGCTCAAACTGCTCTCTGCCTTTCATTTTATTAGCAGAGCAATACAGATATTTTTTCCCTTAATCTCTGTAGCTAGCCTTGGCATATTTTTGTCACTTTTGATGTGTACTTTAATTGGATTTTATGCATTTTAGCTGTTTTGGATACTTGCTCTGATTCCTTTAAGCAAGCCACTTACTGTTGATTTTATTGCACCTTGCCTTTTTAGCTATGAGCTCAGGTTGCTTTAAGTCCCTAGCCTTTTAGCTACGAGTTCAGGTTCTTGTAAATTCATAATTAAGCTATGGGGTGTTTTAATTTCACCTGAAATTGAATTTTAATTGCTCCTGAATTTAGTGTAAAGCATCTCTGCTGCAGTGAGTGGAATTATTTAATTGCACCTGAAATTAGAGTACCTTAACATTTGTGCTGCTAGGATTTAATTTCCTCTGCTAGCCTCATTGATTTCTCCAATAGCAGAGAGCTGTTTAATTGTACTGCCAGTGTAATTCTTATGCCAGGACTAGCCTGCCCAGGTTTTGTTCCATAGGAGATTCTCCTCCTTGCTCCTGAGCCCTCCTGCCCTTCACTCTGTACAGTTCCTCCTTCCATCTTACTTTCTTATAATCCTCTTGTCTCTACTTCCTTTCTCAGCTCCCCAGAGTGGTCATGAGGACAGATCTGTTTCTGCCCTCCCCAGCTGCTAATCGACTCCCCCAGAATACTGAAGCAGGTACAGTGTTTGGCCAGAGTCAGAGACAAACTTTGAAACACAGTGTGCAAGTCCCATAACCGATTTACTTGGCTGTCCCACCACCCTTGGTGATTCACCTATTATATAGCTATGATCACGGCTGCTCAAAATTAGCTAACTTTTCCTTTGCAGATTAACTGCACCCAACTCTAGTGGTTGCTACCAACCCTAATCCCATGCCTCCTTACCTAATAGGCTGACAATGTTGCCTCTATACCTTATAGTAGTTTCATTTCTAGCTCCTTTGGTGTCACTACCACCCTCCTCCTCCCTCCAAGACACAGTGTCGCCAACTAGCATTTAACACCTTG
Organism: Neoceratodus forsteri; assembly: GCA_016271365.2. Classification (NCBI taxonomy): domain Eukaryota; kingdom Metazoa; phylum Chordata; order Ceratodontiformes; family Ceratodontidae; genus Neoceratodus; species Neoceratodus forsteri. The sequence continues at coordinate 474,287,719 of CM057451.1, forward strand.
GTTGCTCCAACACCCCCCTCCCCAACCTCAACAGCAGAATTGCCCCCCGATGTTCACCTACTCAATTTGTTGGTCCTTCGTCCTCCCACCCACCTTCCATGCTGGGCTAGTAGCCCTCAAATTCCACACCCATTTATCCTCAGCACCTTCCTTCCAGCCATCAAATTGCCACCACAGCTTCTATGGGCCATGCCCAAAACCAAAATTCTGATAACATTTTTGATCTTTCTATCCAGGAGGTCGAACTTAACCCCTGTCCACTCCCAGCCCAAACCCCTGCCCTCTCTCCTTTTGCTCCTTCTATCCAGGGATGTCGAACTTAACCCCGATCCAACCCCTAGGCCCAAATCCCACCCTCCCAACTCCCACTGTGCCTAAAACCTGCTTACCTAAATAAATGGAGCCTCCTACACAAACTAACCCTGCTGCAACCAACTGTTCTTTCCTTAGGACCTGACATACTGATTATTTCTGAGACTTGGTTGAATCCTTATAATCAGGATGCTGAATTCTCCATTTCTGGGTACACTCGCATTCATCATGACCATCCTGGCAACAAAAGAGGTGGTGGCATAGCCATGTACATTGCTTCCTCGCTTCAGTTTACCCCGATCATGCTGCCAATGCCCATGCAAACTATCAACACTTTATTAATTAAACTCTCCTTCCCCCCCACAAGTCCCATTTTTATTGCTGAATCCTATTGCTCACCTGACTTCATTATGCCCTCCATCTTGGAACACCTCAGTATCCTAACATCTCAGGCTTCCGGGAGTAAACTACATATCCTTGGAGATTTCATCCAGAATTGGCTCTCCAGTATTAGCTCCAAGCTTCACAGCCAGGTGGCAGCATTAAGCCTATCTCAACAGATCACTGAGCCCACTCATTTTAGCCTCAAATCACATAACCACTACATCCCCCTTCCTTAAGGTGGTGACCCCTCTGCTCCTGGTAATTATCACCCAGTTTCCCTCCTCCCTATCCTGGCTAATCTCCAGGAACACCTAATGCTCTTACAATGCTCCTCCTATCTTGACACCTCTTCTTTCTTCACACCCTACCAGTCTGGTTTTAGGAAGTCCCACTCCACCACCACCTCTCTGCTAAGACTCACCATTTCCATCCTTGCTGGTATGGATAGAGGCCACAACATCTCAGCCATTTTTGTCGACCTAGCTAAAGCTTTCAACACTGTCTCTCACTCAATCCTCCTATCCAAGCTCTCTCTCTCTCTCTGTCTCTCTCTCACAGGACTCTCTAGCATGGCCAGCAGCTGGTTCCACTCCTATCTGGAAGGCAGATCCCAATCTGTCAGAGCTGGTAACACCACTTCTACCTCCCTCCATTACTACTGGTATACCCCAAGGCTCTGCCCTTGGCAAGCTCTTGTTCTCCATCTTCCTCAACTGCCTGCCCACACACATCTATTCACATGTATGTGGATGATACAGTACTGTATACATCTGGCCCTCGCCCTCTGATGTGGTGACCAGACTTCAGCAGGACTTCAATGATGTTCAGCTCTGGTTTCACTCAAATCAGCTCTTTCTTAATGCCAAGAAAACTGTCTCCATGATCATCAGTACAAGGCAGAGACTTTCTATGGCCTCCACCCCCACCTTCCACACCCTGGGCAGGACTTCTCTAGAGACTTGCACCTCCTGCAGATATCTCGGGGTCTGGCTTGACCAGCACTTAGACTTCTTCACAGATATTGATAACATCTACAAAAAGCTTCACCCAAAGCTGGGTGCCTTGTACCACAATCATGGCTGCATCCCACTGCCAGCTCGCCGAGCAATTGTGCAGAAGATGATTCTCCCTATTTTCAATTATATTGACATAGTCTACAGTGCCACCCCTAAGTCCACCCTAGTCAGACTTGACTCCATCTTCAAATCCTTCTGTCATTTTACCCTTAACTGTCCTCCCACCACCCATCACTGTGTCCTCAACCAGACCCTGGACCTCCCCTCACTTCAGGACCTGCAACACTCCCACTGCGCTAGCATCATGGCTAAATTCTGGGCCCAGTCCCTCCCTCCATATCTCGCCTCTGTCCTATCAGCCCATACCCTTTCGTGTATGCACTCAGGAAAATGACTCATGTCTCATGTCTGTTCCACTCATGTTCACCACAGCAGACCAGTCAGAGTTTACATATCGCATACCTAAACTATGGTGCTCCTCCCCATGGATATTCAACATGCCTCCCCAGTCAGCACCTCAGCTCCCTCCTCAAAGCACATTTCTCCTGCACATGCACCCATGTTAGTTCTAGCACTTGGGCCTTGCCTACCTCATCACAAGACTGTAACTAGGCATTGTATGCTATGTTTGTATATATATTAAGTATCTGTATATTTATTGTCATATGCCTTGCACAACTGTCTGCTGGCTTGCACTACACCATGTTAGATTTAGCTCTAAGATTTTCTGGACTCTATATTATGTATGTATTCCTATTTCCCCATACCCCGGATGCATCTGGAATCGAGAGCAGTCTGCTCAGCATGCCTTCCTGGTAAAACTTTTAAATAAATAAATGAGAATAATTTCTTACTGTCAAGTTTCACTTTCACATGAAGCAGCAGAGGTTGGCTCTCCCTGGTTACTAGTGATGTCACAATTTCCTGCATTTTGATTGGTAGCTTGTGAGAGCCACTGCTCCGGCTGCAAGGATTGTGGTGCCTCAAGGTGTTTTGTCTTATTTCTGATGATGTATTTGGAGGAACAGAACTTACATTTTTTCTTCCAGACAGAGTGCTGCTCCACACATCACCACGGTACTGCCAGGTGGAAAATCTTCTAATTAACAAACAGAAAACAAAAAAATCTTGAAATACAAGAAGATATAGTTGACTGCATCTGAAAATTACTATTAATCCCAAGCAGTACACTAGCTCTTTAAGCAGGCAGTAGATTGAGGAGGGAAACAGGCATGATGGGAATGGTGCAGTGTGATGGTTGTGGAGAAGCTGTCTTCAGGGAGATGTTCCATAGGCTGCAATGCTGCCCTATCTGCAGGCACCTCTCTGGGCAGAGGGGGAGGTTGCCTGTCTCTGAGCAGAGTTGGCCAGGCTGAAAGTGACATCCACCCCACCCAGAACCACCAGGTCCATAACTTGTACCTCAAAGGATGCCTGGGAAGAGGAGTGATTGGAATACGGTGGGCTCAGGGAGGGTGAGGAGGGGTCAAAAGCACATTCCCCAACCAGTCCCGCTTTAGTAACCCTACACTGTTTTGGAGGAATGGAAATCCCCACCATGAACCTGAGGCTGGGACCAGGGATGATGGGAGGTTCCCGGATGAAACCCCAGGGAAAGGAGGCAGGGACCCCAGAGAAGGAGGAAGCTTCCTAGTGGAGGACTCTATTGCCCGGGAGTGGAGTTAGGAACTCAGCTGGGGAGAAAGGAGGTCAAGTGCCTCCCAGGAAGCACTGCATGGAGGGATGGGAAGAGGATCCATAGGATCACCACACCAATAGCTAGAAGGGAGCAGCTGGATGACATCATCCACCTGGGGACCATTGACCTGGCCAGTGGAAGGGTGGAGTTAGCCAGAGTCCAAGAGGATTTCAGGAAGCTGGGGGGGGACCTGAAACAGATAGCATGCTCTGTCTCATTCTCAGAGGTGCTACCTGTCCAGGACACAGGGGAAGCTAGGGCAAGCCACATCCATACCTTCAACTCCTGGTTGAAGGATTGGTGTGCAAGGGAGGGTTTTGGCTTCATAGGGGACCTGTGCAAATGTGAGCTTATATAAGGAGGATGGCCTGCATTTGTCTGAGAAGGAGACCTTGGTTCTTTGTGAGAAGTTTAAATGCTTCAGCTGTGAGCATTTAAACTGGGCAAGGGAGGACAGCCAGGAGGGTCACAAGGCTTAAGAACACCCCAGCCATGGGAACATGCAGGAACAGAAGTTGACTACAGGAACAGCTAAAGCAGGCAGGGAGGGCTAGGCAGGTGAAGAATGTATAGTGGGTGATGGGGGGTGAGAGCACATAGGAAAGGAAACCGGGGATGGGGAAGATAATGGAGAGGGAGAACAAGAGCAGAGGGAGGGCAGACTGTAAAACATAGAAGGTCATGCTAACGAATGCCCGTAGCCTAGGAAATAAGGTTCCAGGCCTGGAGGTTTTGTTGGCAGATGCATACCTTGACATAGCAGCAATAACAGAGACATGGTACTCTGCTAATCATGGCTGGGAAGTCAGTTACCAGGCTATACACTGTTCAAGAGGGACAGGGAGGATAAAAAGGGTGGGGGAGTAGCCCTGTACATCAGAGATAGTATAAGCGCTACAGAAGTTCAAGGAAGACAGGGGGAGGCTGAGGTAATGTGGGTCACTCTGGAACCAGAGAATGGGACTGCAGTACACACAGGGGTGATCTACAGACCTCCGGCACAGAGGGAGGAAGTAAACAGGAAACTAGTGGAGAACAAACATGACATGGCAGCTAAAGGCAAAATTCTACTACTGGGGGATTTCAATATGCCGGACGTGGATTGGGCCACCCAGGTGACTACTTCAGCCAGAAACACAACCGTTCTAGAATCCCTGCAGGGTGTTGGATTCAGGCAGCTGGTGCATGAGCCAACTAGGGACAAGTAAATTCTGGACCTGGTATGGACCAATGGGAACAGAGTAGAAGAAATACAGGTGAAAGGGCAGCTGGGGTCCAGTGACCACCACATGGTATGGTTCAGCATGGAGACATGGACTCAGTTAAGCCACACAAGGGAAGAGTATTAGATTTCAGGAGGGCAGATTTCACTAAAATGGGTAAATGTACACAAGCAATCTGGGGAAGGGAGGGATAATAGAAGGGGGTGGAAGAACAATGGAAGAAACTGAAAAGAGCCATAGTGGAGATAACAAATCAATGCATTAGGATAGTGGACAAAGGGAAAAGAAGAGGGAATCCACTATGGTTCTCCAAAGAGGTGCGGGACAATGTCAGGGCTAAAGGCTGAGTTTCAGAAATATAAGGGGAGCCAAAGGGAGGAAGACAGGGAGGTGTACCTTGAATGTCTAAGAGAAGCAGGAAAGGCTGTTAGGAGAGCAAAGGCACAGACAGAAGAGGGTTTAGCATGATCTGTAAACAAAGGGGAAAGGCATTTATAGGTACATCAGTGAAAGAAGTAAAACCGGGGGATTGTGAAGCTCAAATGGGAGAAGGAGAGTGTAAGGAAGGGTTATGGACAAAGAGAAATACTGAATACTTGCCTAGTATTCACTAAGGAGGGGAGGTTCAGGACCACAGCTGGGTTGCAGAGGTAATGGGGGAGAAGTGGACACCAGTCCATTCACAATGGAAGAATTCACAAAGCTGAAAGTGGATAAGGCCATGGTGCCAGACGGCATCCACCCAAGGATATTAAAGGAGCTGCAAGGGAATTAGCAGCACCTCTGGCAGTCCTGTTCACAGAGTCACTCAACACAAGTGTTATTCCAGAGGACTGGAGGAGGGACATGTGGTCCTACTGCACAAAGAGGCAGTAGGGAGGAGGTGGGGAACTTCAGGCCAGTCAGCCTCACCTCAGTGGTGGGAAAGATCATGGAGACGCTGCTGAAAGAAAGGATAGTGGCACATATGGAATCCAGAGGTGCTCTGGATCTGTGCAACATGGATCCACAGCAGGAAGTTCATGTCAAATGAATCTAATAGATTTTTTTGATTGGGTGACTAGGGAAATAAATCAGGAAGGGGCAGTAGACATTGCCTACCTAGATTTCAGCAAAACCTTTGACACCATCCTACATAGAAGGCTGATTAACAAGATGGGTAGTCTGGGCATAGGAGACAAGGTGGTGAACTGGGTTGGGAACTGGTTTAAAGACAGGAAGCAGAGGGTGGTGATAAATGGGTACAATCTGGGAGAGGGGTGACCTGGGGTACCACAGGAATCAGTACTAGGGCAGTTCTGTTCAATGTCTTCATTAGTGACATTGCAGAGGGGCTGGAAGGAAGGTCTGCCTGTTTGCAGATGACACCAAGATCTGCAACAGGGTGGATACTCCAGAAGGGGCGCAGAAAATGAAGAGGGACCTGGAGAAGCTTGAAATATGGTCGGAGATGTGGCAACTGAGGTTCAATGCAAAGAAGTGTGAAATAATGCACCTGGGTAGAGGGAACCTTGGGGAGAGCTACAGGTTGAGGGGAGGAGATGACTGTCACCAAAGAGGGAAGGGACCTAGGAGTTATCATCTCTGATGATCTTAAAGCAGCAGTATTTGTTTGTTGGTGAAAACAAATTCCTCATATAGTTATTTTAGCATAAATGTATTCCTGACAACCTAAGAATCATGCTCAGTATATTTTTTGTTTTCTCAAGTGTGTTATAACTTTTTTATAGCTGATCTTGTAATTAAAGACTCACACCATTAAAGATGGCTGCCATTCGCCATTTTTTAAAAATCTCTTCCCCTTGTGTTACTTGTTGAATGTGCATGCTAGATTCATGCTGTGGTTGCATTAGAATGATTTTTCTGCATGTTTCTGATAGTAAACAGTACAAAATATATAATTTTCTTCATGGTGGGTGTGGCATGGGCATAGCAAGGGTTTGGCATGGATGTGGCAACTTTCAAAACTTCAAGACCCCATATCTTGGTTCAGGAATTAAAAAAAATGAAAAAGAAAAATGTGTATCTTGATATTTTTTCCAGACAAACCTTATTACTGAAAAATGTGTACATTCATTAACAAGCACTGCTGCTTTAAGGTATCAAAGCAGTACACAAAGGTGACAGGGATAGCCAGCGGCATGCTGGGGTGCATGGGCAGGGTATCACTAGCAGGAGGCAGGAGATGGTGATGCCATTGTGTAAAACATTGGTAAGGCCTCACTTGGAGTACTGTGTGCGGTTCTGGAGGCAACACTCCAGCAAGGACATAGATAAGGTGGAGACTATCCAGAGAAGGATAACAAAGATGGTGCAGGGCTTGCACCACAAAACATATGAGGAGAGAGTAAGGGACCTCAATATTTACTCACTGGAGGAGAGGAGACAGCGGGGGAGACATGATTGAAACTTTCAAGTACCTCAAGGGCATAAACAAGGTGCAGGTGGGGACCTTTTCCAATGTAGAAAAAGTACTAGAACAAGGGGGCACAATATGAAATGGGAAGGGGGTAGATTAAGATATCAGAAATGTTGTTATTCTAACAATGTTTTTAAAATTATCCTATTAATGTATCCTAATGTTACCTGCTGTTTGTTAGACTGTCAAAAATTGTGTAATTCCTGCATTGTTTTTAGAATAACCTTATTAAAGTATCCTGATGTTACCTGCTGTTTGTCATACCTGTTAAGATTTTCTTACCCTGTAACCTCCCAGGTTGTGCCTGAAAATAGTCATCTCTATGGCTAGTGCACCTACCTGGTTAACAAAAACTAAATAAATAAAATAAATAGGTAATGTGACAAAGTTTTTCTACACAGAAAGGGTAGTTGACGCTTGAAATAGTCTACCACAGGAGGTGGTGGGGGCAATCACAATGGAGGGGTATAAGCATGCCTGGGACAGGCACAAGGAAAGTTTGAGAAGGGAAGGGAAGGGCTGATGAAAAGCCATTGATCACAGAGGGTCAGTAGCCACAAACAATATATAGGACCTACGGACAAACTGGATGGGCCTAGCAGTCCTTATCTGCCAACAATTTCTATGTTTCTACGTAGTGGGGGAAGGGAGGGGGCCGGTGGGTGGGGGGAATAGGGCAGACTGAATGGGCCGGTGTGGTCCTTTTCTGCCATCAAGCTTCTATGATGCATTTGTAACCCCTTTGTTACCCGGGGTTACTAGAATCCCAGTAAGACCTAGTGGTAGGCAGGGAAGGCAGCTTGTGAAACTCCAGTTAAATGGGTTTCACACTGTCTCACTCTGTCCTCAGTCACAGCTGAGACTGGAGAGATGACATCATTATAGAATTGTTACAGTTGCATGAGCCACATTTGGAATCTTCAGCTCAGAGTAGTTCTAGAACCTTGGGAATTTGAAAAGCCAGTCTTCTGTTTGTCCTTGAGCAAGAAGGAAGCATCAGACTGTAGTTTGAGTTTTGCCTCCACACAGAAGGAATTTTTTTTGTGTTTCACCATTCTTTAAGTGGTGGAGACCGTCCTCTCGACTCAGTGCCCCTCCCTCCAGGGAGGGGTAGGAAAAATGTCTCTGTGGGTTCCAGGGGCAATCCTTTTCCCACCAAGGAAAGAAGCTGCCTGAAATTACTTTGTCTGTTTGGGTATGACAGAAAGGTTAAAGGACTTCGCCTGTGGGGCACCTGCAACGATTGGGTGAGTGTTTCGCCCAGTTTAAGGGCAAACAACTGGTTTTCAGTCAGGAAATGTTATTGTGGACTGCTGTTTGGGAGGACTATATACACTGGGACAACAAATGGAGCAGTCAATTCAGTTTCAAGTTTCAAATGGTTTTATTGGGGACTGCTGTTTGGGAGGACTATATACACTAGGACGAACAAATGGAGCAGTCAGTTTAAAGTTTAAATGGATTTAGAGTTCACAGTAGAGGGGGTGCATCAGTTCATCCACCATGCAATCTACAGTTTTACAGTCCTGAAGTTTCTGTGTGTTCAGAGAAATGGCCAGGTATGGGCTGTGGGAGCTGGAGGTGGATAGATCCCCATCTTTAGTAACCAGGTCCACCTCACGGATTTCTTCTGTTTTGCTACTCGCCTCATGCGCTTGGCCAAAGATGGGGTGGGTACCCAGAATGTGGGTCGCAACCTGAAAAATCTCTAGAGTCGCGAGATTTCAAGTGGTGTGGGGAGCCACAGGATGGGAAAATTATCCTGTAGGATGGGAGTCTCCCTGTTTGATGGGGTTTCAATTGGTGTACTAAACAAAATTCTCTAGAGTCGCAGACTTCAAGTGGTGTGGGGAGCCACAGTTTGGGAGCCTCCTTGTTTGATGAGATGTCTTTCAAGTAGAGTTTGGGTTCATTACGTCGAGTGGACCGTCAGTGAGTGGCCGGCAGGAGCCGGGCCAGTCGGGCACTGTATCTAATGCGATGCAAAGTCCGGCTGAGTGCCTGGTGGGTCCAAAGCCAGACAACTGTTGTAAAGTGTTCATTCCTCAAATGGACCGCTGTGTTTAACCTCTAATCTGTATTACAGTTACGTAGCCCTGTGGAGACCATACCAGAGCTTTGTTTATGTTCAGTGAGTTTATAAATAAAAGCCACACTGAAAATCCCAATTCTGGTTCTGGACATTACAGTTATTGCTTCCTGTAGTTGGATTTACTTGGGTGCCCTGTGCAAAGTAGTCAAACCTAGGCCTCTTGTGCCAAGTAGCCTCATCCTTCCCGAACCCGTAGATATACACTGCCCACCAGGTATTGCTGCCAAATGCCAACAGCATGCCACCTGTCGTTGTTTTGGTAAAAGGACAGGGGTGGGGAGGGTTACACATTCATTTTCATTCACTGTCTCCAGTGTGTGTCTCTCTCTCTCTCCTCCCTCTCTCTCTCTCTCTCTCTCTCTCTCCCCCCCACCTACTAGTAGCTACGGTGTGCTATTTCAGTGAATGCATTGTAGTCTGCAGCAGGTCCCTCTCTCTCCCACCTGCCTGTACCTGAGGAGTACTGTTTGAATAAGCACACTGTCTTCAGCACACTCTCTCTCCTGTCTGCCCATGCCTGAGGAGCGCTGTTTGATAAAGCGCACTGCCTTCAGCACCTCTCTCTCCCTCTTCCTCCCTGCCTGCCCATACCTGCGGAGCACTGTTTAAAATGAGTGCACTGTTTCCGACATATGTTTCTCTTTCTCTCCCATACCTGCCGTACCTGAAGCACATTATGCCTTCTGATGGGAAATAGAGCTGGACTTATGTGTGGTTTACTTAAGTAAGGCCCATGTCACCCCTGCAGATTGCTTGGTGATGTCACAGGCACTACAGTTCCATCTGCAGTAGGTTGGTTGATAAAACTGCTATCTGTGTGTGATAGCTCATGGAGAAGCATGACAGTAGTCAGATCACCAGCTAATCCCCTGCACTGTCAACAAATGTGTATTTGGAAACGGTATGAATCTTTCTTTGTGTTTTATGTGCTTGAGAGAGAAGAAACATAAAGTAGGCTGTGAACAGAGGTGCTGATTTATGTTTTGTAGTTCAGGGCTTGCTTCTTTAGTGAGGGGAAAATGGCTGCCAAACACCTATTTAAAATCCCATAATAGCAAGTTATTTGTGATACTACTAAATACAGTACCAGGATGACCATGCATTGAGCTGTATTAATGCATGATCAGGTGACAGGTTTCAGCCAATAAAAATTATACGATTTTTATAGCCATTTTATAATGTGTAATTAAACAACTGCAAATACTTTAAAATATTTGTTCATTGTGACGGTGGCAGGTAACACTGCCATGTGGCAAAATGGGGTTCATGTACAATCTCCTGTATCCCCCTCACTGACTGATTACAGAGCAGAATTGCATCAGCAGTGAAGGCAGCCAATCAGAGGAAGGGTGCAGCCATGGTAACACCATACTTGAGATGGGGGATGGGGAAAAATGAATAACAGGAATAATAAATGATGCAAAGGTGCCTCTGAAGGCATCACGACTGTGCTCACCTAGCTCCTTCTTAATTTTAGATATTCCTGGGCCAAAAAGGTGGATCTCTGTTAATAAACCTGTATTTCTATCTGCCAAAATCTTGCAAGATTCTTGACCATTTTATTACTGTACATTGTTGACCCCTTTGGCATTTAATAATGATGGTTTAAGTGACCCCATAAGGAATGGTCAATGAGATAAGAAGGTGAAAACTATGCTCTACTCATTTTAGGTTTACCCCCAAAGTTTACTGAGCTTCTGAAAAGAGTACTCAACAAACCTTAGCATGAACATGAACTAAACAGGTAGCTGCATAAACATGAACAGTTGTGATCTCAACAGAAATGAGCACTCCTAAGAGTGCACTAGTAGATTATGGTGTTGACCCCTATTAAGGGCAAAGGCACTTCCACCTGAGGGAACCACTCCAAAGGAGCTCACTCTTGGCCCAGTACCTGAAACCTCTCCCGGATCAGGGCACAAGTGAAGCCTCTGGGTGTGGTGCTCCCAGTTGTCCCTACCTCCCACCACCATATTCACATATACTTGCATCCCATCTGACAGCAATATACACCCACCGCAGTGATATCCTAACCCTCCGTCATGCTGATCCATTCATGGCTTTAACCTTTGATCTGGTGTTGCAATAACAGAAAAGAAAGAAAAAGCAGGCAGTGGCCCCCATGTGTGGGTGCTTTAACTGCAGCCCAAATGCATAATCCCCCTTTTTTTTAAATTCTCAGGGTTAAGGCCTCACTTCCCCCTGCTAGGTCAATGTGTCCCACCCAGAGCTGAGACCTCAGAGCCCTTGAATTGCCAGAAAGTATTAGAAATATCTCCCTCTCCCTATATTAAAGCCAGCATGAACTGCCAGGCCCTCACTTCAGGAAAAACATCTGACATGAAAATATTACACCCATTTGGTCAGAAATAACATAATGTCAATGTTAATAGTATTGTGTGAAAATAAACCTCCTGGACCTTCAGAACAGTAAGTCAGTTGAACAAGGACCCTTATAGCACTGTCTGCATGTTTTCCTGGCTACGAGAGTGTTCCAGGTTAGGCCATCTCAGTCCCTTCAGTGTGGTGCAGTGGTCAGTCTCACCCCCTTGGGTGGACCTTAGTCTAAGGCCTTGAAAATTAGTACTCACAATTTCAGGTCTGTTACCAAAGCTGGATTGGCACACACCTTGCAGAGATATTCCAAAAGTTACCAGAAGGACTGCTCATTTGGGACAGGGGCCAGTAGGGCTGAGCTGTGTTATCTTCTCCTGACACTTCTGGTCCAACTTCCATAATTCTCTGAAACTTGTAGTCAGTCCTCCTCACAGAAATGAGCAGCCAGAAGCAAGGAAGAGCACACTAGGGTGGCACCTCATGTTTTGGGATGGCACCAGCTGGGGGCCACTCGTGGAGAAACCCAGACCTCTGTGCACATTACCACCACTATATTATGAGAGGGAGGATGTGCAAAGGGAGGAGGACAAGATTAATCACAAAGAAAAATGTCACAACTAATAAAACAAAGCAACTGCCATGCACAGAAGATCCCACCTCCATGGAGAGATGTGCTTTCCGCTCATTAGCCCTGTAAAGTTTTAACCAATTTAGGTAATTTTTTTATCCATTGCCTCCACCTGACAAATCTTCTTAACATGCACCTGCAGGAGAAGCAGATGCTCACCTTCCTTCTTTCATAGGCCCCACTGGAGTCCGTCATCTCACACACCACATCTGCTGCCAGGTACCTCATTTGAGCTTTAATGTCCTTTTAATTGTTTAATAACAATGTGGACTTTCTATGCCTAGTTAACATTTACCATGGAAAATCCTGGTCCACATAGATTCATTGCCCATTCAGGCTGAGGTATTTTTAAACGGAGCAAAACAGCTCCAGCTGTAAAGGAGTGTGCCAGGTTATATTAAGTGAACAAAGTGGAGCAACAAAACCAACACCCACTGCAGACTTAAAGCTGCAAAAGGCTTTTAATCATGAACACTTCATGGGAGGCTCAATGCCTGCAACATACCATCTGTAGCTTAGCAGCAGCAACAAAAGCTCCAACCAGTTTCGCAACTAATGTGTCATCAGGGGGATAGTCCCTTAACACAATATAACTGATATAAATAGTAGTCTCTTAAAGAGATAGTATACATATAAAAAAGCAAAGATTACACAACAAAAAATGTGTGAATGAACATACACATATGTATATGTATATATACATATATATGTATACTACTACCACCTATAAAATACTACACTAGGGTGCTTATCAAGTTATTTCTATAATAATTATTATTAGTAATGCTAAATTCAAAACTAAACTACCAATTTACATAGAGGAGCTTATCTCTTGGGTAATCACAGAGTATACTGGCTGTGCTATTGCGGTGATGTCCACTGAACTATATACAGCTGAATTTAAAATAGACAACTCAATGATACATTTTTTTTTACAAAAAACTTTTGTGTGATCCCATTTTTTTATTCAAAAAAGAGATAGATTCACTTCTATTTTACGCTGAATCTAATGATATTATTGAGCTTGCTGAAATGTGTTTTCTGACTGTTGAACAACCTATTAGAGCGAGTATTTATACTCTTCCGAAAATACATAAAGATTGTAATAATCCTCCAGGACGACCAATAGCGGCAGTAATTGGGTCTTTAACAGAACCACTTTCACAGTATGTGGATTCACATATTTGAAGCAATGTACCAAAGTTAAAGTCCTATGTGCGGGACACCACACACATATTGGAGGTTCTGGAGGAGAAGCAATTAGATGTAGATTGGCTATTGGTATCCATGGACATCTGCTCTTTGTACACCAATATTCCACATGTTGATGGTGTGTTGCAGGCATCGAGCCTCCCATGAAGTGTTTGTGATTAATAGCCTTTTTACAGCTTTAAGTCTGGAGTGGTGCTGGTTTTGTTGCTGTACTTTGTTTACTTAATATAACCTGGCACACTCCTTTACAGCTGGAGCTGTTTTTGCTTCCGTTTGTACACTGACTTTACTTGCTTGCTGGGACTTAAGCTGACTGAACGCAACGTTACTATCATTTCTTATCTTCTCCATTTTGGGTGGATTACTGTCTACTGCTTAGAAAATGAGGTAAAGGACTTATTGTGGTGTATACTACTGAAGAAACGAAGTAAAGTGAAAGTTAACAGTTATAGCTTTTTTCATAGTTTGTACTTTGAGTCAAGTGTTGGAGACGCTGTGTGAGCTTTTTTACAATTCTCTTTTGTTAATGGGAGACTGGACTTATTAGAGCTTGAAATTTGCGACTGGACATTCCCTCATTATTGACTGATTGAGGTGTTTTTTTTACAGTTTATACTGCTTTGAAATATGAGGTAAAAGCTTTGTTGCGAACTGCACTATGAGCCAATAAATCAAGCACTGTGTGACCTTTTGTTCGTTTCCACCTGCTAGTGGGAGATGGGACTGATTAAAACAGAAAGCAAGTGATTGAAACACTTTTTATAACTTCCCTTGGTGATTTTTTTACAATGCTATCAGGAATGGCTATATATCTTACTGTACAGGAAAAGAGGTGAAGAATTTAATGCAGTGTACACTGCTGTAAAAACAAAATAAAGTGAGAATCAATTGGTGAAGCTTTCTTCACAGTTTGTATCTTAGGCCAAGTGTTGGAGAAGCTGGGTGCAACGCTGTGTAGTTTCCTTTATATTTCTCCTGTTATGACAGACGGGACTTACTAGTGCTTAAAACTTGTGATTGATACATCTCCTTGGGATATTCCCTCGTTATTAATTGAAATGTTCTTGCAGTTTACACTGCTTGGACAATATGAGGTGAGAGTCTCTTGTAAAATTTATTTGCAATCTGCACTATGAGCCAGCACTGTGTGATTGATTTTTGTTCATTTCCATCTGCTAGCGGGATACGGGACTCATTCAGAAATAGGAAGCAAGTGTTTGATATACTTTCATTATACCTTCCCTCGGTGATTTCTCTAGTGCTATCAAGAATGTTCACTTATCTCATTGCATAGAGAACGAGGTGAAGAATTTAAATGTGTACACTGTAGTGAAAAGCAAAGTAAAGTGAAAGTTAATTGTTAAAACTTCTTTTCATGGTTTATACTTCTAGTCAAGTGTTGGAGATGCTGTGTAAAATTATCAGCTGCCAACTGGTACACTTTCTTATTTTTTCCTTCAGGTGATTCTTGATAGCACTATTAGGAATGTCTATATATTTTACAGACGTTCTGATTGGAGAGAAGATACAGATAGCTTGGCAGCAAGTGTTTTTCACACTGCAGGTGAAGAGGAGATATTTTGGAAACAGTGAGTACTACGAATGAAACAAGTTCACTCGGATCTCGGTCAGAAGTTGAACACTTTGTAGATATCAAAAGTGCATTTACAGGATTACAAAGGGCTATAATACATGGAAGAAGACATTACTGGTGTAGGATTACACTAGGCATACCTTAAGGTGGGACATTTACCTAGGGACTATGTGTTTTGAACAAACCAGGCTATGGCTGGGATAGAACAATATTTATGAATGATTGGAAAACTTCTTTACAGCTGAGTACTAATTTATTAATACAAACGGTCATTAAGGACAATCTTTCACAGCAACCAGAAGTAGAAAAAGATATAAAGCAGAAAGAAGATATCGTTAAGACTTACAAAGAGAATCCAGAGTTTAAAACCTTTGAAAAAATTCTTAAAGAAACAGTACAAAAAGAAGAGAATAAAATCAAACAAATAAAAGTGAAGAAATTCGAACATGATAGACAAGACTATCTATTGGATAGAGTATTTGAGTGGAATAGCAACAAGAATAGAGGCACAAGGAGGGGTAGAAATAACCAATACACCTCAGACCAATCATATCATTCTGAGCAACAACCATGATCTATCCTCAAAAATTGCAGTCATTCCCCAGTATATACCTCTAATAGCGACTCTGAAACTGATCCTTTTTTTAGAGGAGGGAGAAGAACAAATGGATACACACAGAGAGAATAAACAATGAGTGGTACACTTTCAGGATCCCTTACAACAACTTCCACAACAACAGAGGGAAGTGTGATTACTGAGAGCCAACTACAAATAATCTCTTCACCCCAGATCACCCAAAAAATTGATCAGGAGGGGCGGAAAGAAACATAGGAGGAAGGTTTTGTGGCAAGAAGAAATAGGGGTGGAGCATGAAAATATTGTGATCAACATTTCTGGTTTGAAATTAACACAGGAACAGATATCCATCTTATAGAAGGGTTTGTTCTTCATACCTACAGTGGATACTTTACCATTTGACACTTATGTGGATCTGCATAGATTCACTCAGAATCTTAATTTAAAAGCACATTTGGAAAAAATCAAGATGTGTCGTGGGAATCCAGTCTTGGAGGACCAAGGTGACAACATTCACACTAATGGACATGAGGTAAGGCCTTTTAAGCCACCATCTACTTTTTTGCCACCTTATAGTGATACAGTTAGAGTGTTTGAGCATGCCTGTGAGCAGGAATTTAAGGACATGCTAGATAGAGGCAATAGACCCACTTGTGTTAATGTTACTAACTCTGAGTCCATGGCATTAAAATCACTTATGGAAAATAGGGACTTGGTTATTAAACCTGTGGACAAAGGTGGTGCCATTGTGGTGATGTCCACTGAACTATATACAGCTGAAATTAAGAGACAACTCAATGATACATTATTTACAAAAAACTTTTGTGTGATCCTACTTTTTTATTCAAAAAAGAGATAGATTAATTTCTATTTCACACTGAATCTAATGATATTACTGAGCATGTTGAAATGTGTTTTCTGACTATTGAACAACCTATTAGAGCGAGTATTCAGGTACAGGTTGTGTATTTGACCCAGACAAGTGCCCTAAGGGGTGGAAACTGTTTTTTGTGTTTATCTGTGTGTGCCCTAAAAGGAAATTCCAGACTTTAGCAGGAAGTGCTTACATCATAGCTACTTATCAACCAATAGCTTTGGTAACAGACCTGAGAACAATAGTATTATAAGCAAGTGTTTTATAGCAAACTCATCAGAACAGCTAATATTTTTCAAGTCAAACTACCTCTGGCTGGAAGCTGCATTACTGAACATAGGATTTGCAAGAAAGCGAGTTGGTGCTCACAACAGAGGGAGGTGAACCTTACAATTGTCTTTGGTTTGTAGCAGATATTCTGCAGGTAGAGGCTACTTCTAACTGAAAGGTGAAATACGGAACTTAGAATTATCAGGAAAAGACAGTCTTTGTTACAATTCTTAAGATTTTCAATGCAGGAAGAGTTTAAACCTTGGGCTAAGAATTTGTCATAAATCCTGAAATAAGTGCAGGTACAGGTTGTGTATTTGACCCAGACAAGTGCCCTAAGGGGTGGAAACTGTTTTTTGTGTTTATCTGTGTGTGCCTTAAAAGGAAATTCCAGACTTTAGCAGGAAGTGCTTACATCATAGCTACTTATCAGCCAATAGCTTTGGTAACAGACCTGAGAACAATAGTATTATAAGCAAGTGTTTTATAGCAAACTCATCAGAACAGCTAATATTTTTCAAGTCAAACTACCTCTGGCTGGAAGCTGCAATACTGAACATAGGATTTGCAAGAAAGCGAGTTGTGCTCACAACAGAGGGAGGTGAACCTTACAATTGTCTTTGGTTTGTAGCAGATATTCTGCAGGTGGAGGCTACCTCTAACTGAAAGGTGAAATAAGGAACTTAGAATCATCAGGAAAAGACAGTCTTTGTTACAATTCTTAAGATTTTCAGTACAGGAAGAGTTTAAAGCACAGCTGACTTATTTTGGGGCTGACTGCTTTCAGAGCACAAACCACCAGGCTGTTATGGGGCTGGGGAGGTTTTACCTGTGTCTGACTTGGATGTCTGCATTTTCTCTGTTTGATTAACAGGGTATTTTCTCTGTCAAATTGTTGTGTAGGGTATCTTGCTGACAGGAAGGCACTCATCGCAGCGGTGGGTCAGAGCTCTTAGTTGATTGTTTTGTGAGGGCACAGTTTAGGCCCAACCCTTCCCACCCTCACCCCACCCACCCCTGGAAATAGTTCCTTTATACCTGGGGTTCTGACATCATTTCCTCAAGAGTGCAAGGTGCATATCACTGTCATATCCTTTCTAGCACACTGCACTGACAATATAAGCATACACATTGTATAATATATATATTTCTATATAGCAAACCAATCAAACACACAAACACAGACACACAAAAAAAAAAGTAGATAAACATGTGAAGAGTAGTGCAATGTAATGGCTGTGGGGCAGCAGTCTTCCGGGAGTCTTTCTGGAGGCTGAGATGCTGCCCTATTTGTAGACAACTCTCTGCCCTGAGGGAGGAAGTTGCCCGTCTTCAGGCCACACTGGACAGTAGTAAGGGAACCTTCCCCCAGGCCACACTGGATGGTAGGAAGGGACCCTCCCCCATCCAGGGAGCACCAGAGCCACCACCACTACCTCAGAGGTTGCAAAGAAAGCACAGCCGTTGGACCACAGTGGGCTCAGGGAGGGTGAGGATGGTGGAACAGAGGCACACCCATTCAGTTGTTCCACTCCACAATCCATACACCATTTTGGGGGAGCATAGTTCCCCTATGGATGCACCCGCAGAGAAGACTAATGAGGCTGAGGACAACTATCACAAGGGAGGCCCACAGGAAGGAGGCAGAGGACACTACAAGGAAAGGATATAGCTCCTGGTGGGGGACTCAATTATTAGGGGGATAGAACTGGGGGGAGCAGGGAAAACTGAAGTAAGGTGCCTGCCTGGTGCCATGGCTTGGAGGGAGAGGAAGCGCATCCTCAGGATCACGAGAACAGCTGTACGGGAGTCTGAGCTGGACGTCATTGTCCACCTAGGGACAAATGACTTGGCTCAACATGAGATTAGAGCAGTGCAGAAGGACTTTGTAGAATTGGGGGAGGGGCCTAAGACCAGTAGTGTCCTTCTCTGAGGTGCTGTCTGTCAGTGGCATGAGTGAGGCAAGGGTACTTTGCACCATGCAGTTTAATGAATGGTTGAAAAAATGGTGTGGAGAACATGGGTTTGGCTTCATTGGGGACTGGGGTTCCACCTGGAGGGACACCAGCCTATACTGGCAGGATGGTCTGCATCTGTCCAGGAAGGGAACAAGTCTTTTGAGCAATCGGTTTAAATGCTTCATTGGCAAGCTTTAAACTAGTCAAGGGGAGGCACTGATAAGCAGCAGGAAAACCCCAGCCTCTCCCTACAAAACAGCGTACTAAATGAGAAAAAGACCAAGGTAGAAAGGTCAGTGGGGGATGCTGCAACAGAAGGTAAAGCCATCAAAAAATGGAAAGCAATGAGTACCAAGGCCCGTAGTCTGAGTAACAAGCTTCCTGAATTAGTGGCCTTGATGGAGTAGGAACATCTGGATATCATGGCAGTCACAGAAACATGGTACACACAAAACCATGACTGGGACGTAAACATACCAGGATACACTATCTACAGGAGGGACAGGGAGGGTAAAAGAGGAGGAGGAGTAGCTCTTTACATAAGGGAAGGAATCAAAGCAACAGAACAAAAGGGAAAACAGGAGGAGAAGAAGCACTGTGGGTAAATTTGAGACCGGCAATGGAACCACAATCCGCACAGGGGTTGTATAACACCCCTTCTCAGGGTGAGGAAATGGACAAGGAAATGTTAGAAAGTATACTTAGAATGGCAGAAAAAGGGGAGATATTGCTGATGGGTGATCTGAATATGCCAGATGTTAACTGGAGTGCAGTTGCAGCAGCCACTTTGAAGAGTGGGGTTATTCTAGATGCCCTACAGGGGGCATGCCTTAGACAACTAGTATTGGAGCCCACTCGAGAGGGAGCAATCTTAGACCTGGTTCTCTCAAATGGAGATGAAGAGAGGATCTCAGATGTAGAAGTGGGTAGCCATCTGGGAACTAGCGACCATCGAACAGTATGGTTCACAATAAACACAGCAACAGAGTCAAGTCATACAAAGGCAAAGGTACTGGACTTTAGGAGGGCTGACTTTGCCAAAATGGGTGAGTGCCTAAGGAATGCACTAGCAAATGGGCAGGAAGGAGGGGTGGAAGAACAATGGGGAATAATAAAAACTGCCATCACAGAGGTAACAAGCCTTTGTGTGAAGCAGATAAACAAAACAAAACGATGTAAGAAACCACTATGGTTCTCAAAGGAAGTGGCAGTGAAGGTTCAAGAGAAAAAGAAAGCATTCAGGAAGTACAAGGAATCACAGAAGGAGCAGGACAGAGAACTGTATCAGTTAAAGCAAAAAGGAAGCTGGGAAGGCAGTCAGAACAGCAAAGACCCAAACCGAGGAAAAGATAGCCAACTCAGTTAAGAAGGGGATAAAACCTTTATAGGTACATCAGGAGCAAAGGAAGACCAAAGGAGGGATAGTGAGGCTTAATAAAGGGAGAGAGGGTGGGCAGAGGGTGACTGTGAAAAGAGATACTAAACAAATATTTTGCTCAGTATTTACAAAGGAAGAGGGGAGGTACCTAAAACAAACAGTAGAAACACTCTGGATACAGAAGTTGATACCAGCCCATTTACAGAAGAAAGGGTTCTGAAAGAACTCTTAAAACTGAAGGTGGACAAAGCAATGGGGCCTGAAGGGATTCATCCCAGAATTCTAAAAGAACTAAGGGTAGAACTAGTGACACCACTGACTACCCTCTTTAACAAATCTTGGAAGGATTGGGTGGTACCCGAGGACTGGAGGAGGGCAGATGTGATTCCCCTTCACAAAAGTGGGAGCAAGGCAGAAGCAGGAAACTACAGACCTGTTAGTTTAGCCTCAGTGGTAAGGAAAATGATGGAATCACTTCTGAAGGAAAGAATTGTGTTATCTAGAGGCCAGAGGGGCACAGGACCCAAGGCAGCATGGATTCACAGCGGAAGGTCATGCCAGACAAATCTGATAGATTTCTTTGACTGTTACCAAAGTAGTAGATCGGGGGTTGTGGACATGGCCTACCTAGACTTTAGCAAGGCATTTGACACAGTCCCACACAAAAGATTAATATACAAGTTAGCCAGCCTGGGAGTGGGTCCCAAGATGACAGCCTGGGTAAAGAATTGGCTGGAGAATAGGACACAGAGAGTAATAGTAAATGGAGTCCACTCTGAAGAAAGGGGGGTTACTAGTGGGTACCACAGGGTTCAGTATTAGGACCGGTCCTCTTCAATGTCTTTATAAGTGACATTGCAGAGGGACTGGAAGGAAAAGTATGTCTCTTTGCAGATGATACAAAGATCTGCAACAGAGTTGATGCACAAGGTGGGGTGGAAAGGATGAGAAGGGACTTGGCAAGGTTAGAGGAATGGTCAAATATATGGCAGTTAGATTCAATGCTAAGAAGTGCAAGGTAATGCACCTGGGAAACAAAAACCCAAGGGAAGAGTACACAATGTGGGGTGAGATACTAACAACAACAAAAATGGAAAGGGACCTGGGGGTAGTCATATCAGATGACCTAAAGGTGGGCAAGCAATGTGAGAGGGCAGCAAGGAGGGCTGGGGGGATACTGGGATGCATAGGGAGAGGCATCACCAGTAGAAAACAGGAAGTTATTATCCCTCTGTACAGACAGCTGGTCAGACCCCATCTGGAGTACTGCGTGCAGTTCTGGAGACCCAGTCTCTGCAAAGACATAGACAGGATGGAAGCTGTCCAGAGGACAGCAACTAAAATGGTGCAGGGTCTGCACCGAAAGACATATGAAGAGAGACTTAAGGAGCTTAATATGTATAACCTCGAGGAAAGGAGGGAGAGAGGGGACATGATAGAAACTTTCAAGTACCTCAAGGAATCAACAAAGTCCAAGAGGGTAGCATCTTTCAAAAAGAGGTGTGCAAGAACAAGGGAGCACAATTTGAAGATGGGGGCGGCTCAGAGGTAATTTAAGGAAGTATTTTTCACAGAGAGGGTTGTGGATGCATGGAACGGCCTTCCGAGGAGGTTGTGAGAGCTCAAAAACAGTGGTGGAATTCAAGCATGCATGGGACAGTCATAAGGCAATTCTAGGGGGTGGGGGCAGGAAGAAGTAGGCTGCTGGTTAACTAGGATCTGCAGCTTATCCATTAGGTAGGGAAATGGGCAGACTGGGTGGGCCAAGCGGTCCTTATCTGCCATCAAATTCTATGTTTCTATGTATTCATACTCTTCCAAAAATACATAAAGATTGTAATAATCCTCCAGGACTACCAATAGTGGCAGGAATTGGGTCTTTAACAGAGCCACTTTCACAGTATGTGGATTCACATATTAGAAGCTGTGTATCTACGTTAAGGTCCACAAGGACACCACACATTTATTGAAGGTTCTGGAGGAGATGCAATCAGATGTAGATTGGCTATTGGTATCCATGGACATCTGCTCTTTGTACACCAATATTCCACATGTTGATGGTTTAGAAGCATTACGGTATTGGTTGTATCTTGACCAACAATTAAATGTTGGGAAAAGGGAATTTCTTCTTGAATGTGCAGAACGTGCTTACTAAAAACAGTTTTCTTTTCCAGGACACATACTATCTACAGGTTAAAGGAACAGCAATGGGGGCAAAATTTGCACCAAATTATGCAGACCTGTATTTGGGAAAGTGGGAATTGGAATATTTTTATGATGACCAGACTAATCCTTTTTTGGATAAGATTGATTTATGGTGTTGTTATAGAGATTATGTGTTTATGGTGTGGCGTGGCAGTGGCAGTGAACTTGATCAGTTTGTATTTCATTTGAAGACAGGCAATGAGAATCTAAAATTTACTGTGAAATGTGATCCTGTGTCTGTTCCCTTCCTGGATCTTATAATAATGAAAAAGGAAGATGGTACTTATACCACTAACTTGAATAGGAAGGACACAGACAGGAATTCGTGTTACATGCCACTAGCTACCACCCACGACATCTAATGAAGAATATTCCCACAGCACAAATGTTAAGAGTTTGCAGAAATTGCAGCAATAATTCTGATTTTCTGATTAATGCCTCTGAGATGTGTACCAGGTTTTTGTCTAGGGGCTATAAAAGTGATGTAGTACATCAAGCTCAGGACAAAGCATTTGGAAAAGATAGGAAATAACTTCTTAAAATCAAGAAAAATGTGCCACAGAACACCAGTGGAATGAATTTCACTACGAAGTATACCAGACATGCTAGGAATATAGAACAAATCTTAAATGACAATTGGAGTATTCTAAGATCTGAACCTCTATTAAAAACAAATGTACTAGAGAGACCTAGAATGGTATACAAATGTGGACATAATCTGAAGGATAGATTAGTCCACAGTTATCAAGAACAGGTGACTTCTTCTTTACCTAGGGATAACTGGTTATCACCATTGCCACATGGCAATTACCCATGTGGCAATTGTAAGTTCTGCACCTTTATCTTTAAAACCAAGACATTTGCTACTGCTAACAATACAAAGGAATATGAAATAAGAAGTTTCTTTAACTGTAGCACGAATAATTTGGTGTACATGGCAACTTGTGAGTGTTCTGCATTCTATGTTGGAATGATGACAAGACCTGTCAAAGTTAGGACTGGGGAACACTTAAGGTCGATACAGACTGAGGACCTTTCAAATGCACTGGCTTGTCACTGCAAGATGACAGGGAAACTGGCCACGCCTTTAAATTTTGTGCCATTGAGAAAGTTATGGTTGGACCAAGAGGTGGTAATCTAAAAGAGAAACTAAATATAGGGAATCATTTTGGATCTTTACTTTAGAGCACTTAATATACCTGGTCTTAATGACAAAACTGAATTGCTAACATGTATTAGGAAATAGAAATCATACAGTAGTTAAAATGATTAGGTTTGGTTGAGCATTTCTTTACAGATATTTTCTTATTGTTCCTAGGTCCTTAATGATCCATGTTAAGTCTTCATGATCCTGAAAATATCTTGAAATTATACAGAAAATTTTTTACATTGTTTCATATACTAGGAACATATTATTATCAACTTAGGTTTCATCAGATTTGTTTGTACATCTTGTACTTCTCTGACTGTGTGTTATGATTCATCCTTTTTCATTTTGTTCACTCTTTCACTTAAAAATATATGCGTATATATATATATTTGTTTAAGCATAATATAATATACTCTGTGATTACCAAGAGATAAGCTCCTCTGTGTAAATTGGTAGTTTAGTTTTGAGTTTAGCATTACTAATGATAATTATTATAGAAATAACTTGATAAGCACCCTAGTGTAGTATTTTATAGGTGGTAGTAGTATACATATATATGTATATATATATATATGTATGTGTATGTTCACTCACACATTTTTGTTGTGTAATCTTTGCTTTTTATATGTATACTGTCTCTTTAAGAGACTACTATTTGTATCAGTTATATTGTGTTAAGGGACTATCCCTGATGATGCATTAGTTGTCGAAACCGTCGGGCTTTTGTTGCTGCTGCTGAGCTACAGATGGTATGTTGCAGGCATTGAGCCTCCCATGAAGTGTTTGTGATTAAAAGCCTTTACAGCTTTAAGTCTGGAGTGGTGCTGGTTTTGTTGCTCTGCTCAGGTCTTTTTTAGCCTATACTTTGTGCAGACTAAGTTCTTTGGAAGGCTATTTTAGGAATTTAACAATCACTAATCTAGGAGGAGACCCGGGTTTAGGCTTGGGCCCCTTGGGCTCTGGGAGTTCTTCCAATACTGATATCCAGGTCCTCAGGTAGTTCTAATTCTTGCCTGCAACCACAAGGTGAGGAACATGTCAAGATTGTTCAGCTCCACACCCTCGGTAAACCCGAAGACATAAATGTCATTCCAGCAGGTCCTTGCTTCAGTGTCCTCTGCTCTTTTGGTCAGTGCTCTCTCCCATTTTATTTATTTATTTCAGTCTAGCATAAAGATTCCTTCGAGCACAGGCCCATTGGTGCAGGTAAGCCAGCAACCATCGGAAGCTGCCATTTTCCTCTTGGAGGCTGTTCATTCTCTGCTCTACTCCAGTCATTCTCTGCTCAAGCCACTTCATATCTCGCTTAATGTCTGCAACTTTCCTATCAATTCTGTACCACATCTTAGTTATGCTGGTTGCAGAACTTGTTCAGTCAAGTGAATTGACAGTTCTTGACCTGCAGTCTACCTCATCATTCCTGAGCCATCCAAATAGTCTGAGGCCAATGCTGTTGATATGTTGGGCTGTCACCAAGCATCTCCCAGTGCTGCCGATCATGTTTTGGTGCTGATTTCCTGTTTTTTTCTGTTTTGTTTTTGCTCTCCTGCTATTGTCAAGGCAAGTCATGTCAGTCCAGTTCAGTTTGCAGCTTAAAATACAGGTGTTTGAATGTGGATGGAGTACAATTTGTCTAGGTTGTAAAGTAGAAGCTCTTTCTTACCGGCCAAGCCGGCTACCAACTTCACCGGAAGTCAGTACAACAGCTTTTCAAATTAGAATGGAAAACTATGCCACCTGCCAGTGTACGCTTAATTCCCTCACACACTGAACTCAGTCGTCGCTAGCACAAACTTTTTTGTTATTTATCATATTATAAAACAGAAACCAACCCCTCTCCCATGTGGATTTTCAGCAGCTAGATGAGGGCAGGTTTCTGTTTTTCTTTTAGTACTAAAAAATAAACAAATTAATTCCCGGGGAAAAAGCATCATTTTTTTATTTTGTGATTGAAACCACATACTGTACAAAAATAACATGAGAAATTATGTACAACTCAGCTGTGTTTCCATATCAGGGTTCTTATGTCATCAAGAACCTCTTGAGCTTTGCCCTTGAGGTCACTTTGATGTCCTTAGACCCCCTCAACGGAAACACAGGCTTGTTGTGCATGGTTGCCCATACATTATTTTATAAATAGTATATGGCATGGGCTTATCATGTATGGAACTCTGTGGCTACTCAAAAGCTGTTGTGCACATTCTAAAACTTGTTCTGCATGTTCTGTGTACCTGCTTTTGCTGACTCCCCCCAGCACATGCTTTGTTTTCATTTAGCTACAACTTGTGCAGGCCATAGCCTGCCTTTGCAACCTGCACTAGCAGTTCATGATGTCCACACACAAGGTGAGTGAAGGGATTCTCAAGCATGCAGTAGTGCTAAGGCGGTGTAGAGCTGCCTCAACTCACTCACTCTTTGTACCAAATTTGCATATATATGTGTGTGTGTGTGTGTGTGTATATATATATATATATATATATATATATATATATATGCAGTTCCTCTGCAGAACCATATACTATAAAAAAGAAAATACGGATGACCGTAAAGAACTCACCTTGTGTTTCCATCTCGGGGTCAAGATAACAGCATGGACCTGTTGAGCTTCACTCTTTATTTTATTTATTTATTTAAAAATTGGTGACCGAGAAAGGCATACTGAGCCGAGGCTTGTTTCCAGGTGTGACCCGGGTACATAGTGTACACTGTAGAAGGCAGAGAAGACCAAGCAGTATCAAGTTTCAGATGAATAGCACAGTATAAGGACATGTCATAGTAGTAGACAGTAAAGTAACAATTTTTGCTGGAACTGACGAGTAGAAGAACATTGTGACATTTCATTACTAACAATTTGTATTTACAGTATATTACAAGTGTACTGTATATAAAGACATATTTACAGTAGTGGTTGTCCAGAGTGTGCTAGACTAGCACAGAGAAAGTACGGTAAGTAGGTGGTTATGCGGTTTAGGGCTGGCATGTGCAGGTAATATTTTACCTGAAGGGGCCCTGAGGATAATACTAGGCCAAGCTTAAAGGAGGGATCAGAATGAGCAACTTTGCAGGGAGTGAGGGGGAGCACAAGTAGTTGTTTAAAGGCTGATAGGGAGGAGGAGGCCTGGTGGAGGTTGGGTGGGAGGTTGTTCCAAAGGAGAGGAGCCAGTAGAAAAGGCAGCTTGCCCAGGAGGCAGAGAGGGGGCATGAGAGGTGGCAGGTTCATGGCAGAGGGAGTAGCCTGTGGAGATGGCTGGAGATAGGTGGGAAGAGAGTTAGGAAGGAAGGAAGCCAAGCCAGTATTTAGCTATGAGAGAGATGCTGTGGGTGGTCTGCCTTTGTGACAGTGGCATCAGGGATAGAGTAGAGTATAGGAGGCAGTAATGAGTGAGTGGGGGGAGGCAGTGGTGAATCGAATGAAAGAATGGAGAACAGTGACCACCAGTCATTGTGGTTCGAAATCACAGAAAGAGCAGAACCAAACCACACAAAAACATGTATCCTGGATTTAAGGGGGGCAGACTTCGGGAAAATGTGGAGATACTTAAAAGCTGCATTAAGGGGAATGGGGCAGGAATCAGGGGTTGAGGAACAGTGGGCAGTATTTAAAATGGGGATTATAAGAGCAACAGGATTATGCATTAAGCAGGTTAGCAAGAGAAAAAGGAAGAGGAGACCATTATGGTTTTCTAAAGAGGTAGCAAAGAAAGTGAAAGCCAAAAAGATTGCATTCAGGCAATACAAAAAGACACAGGCAGAAGGGGATAGGGAGAAGTACCAGGAGAAGCAAAGGGAGGCAGGGAGGTCGGTAAGGGAAGCCAAAGCTCAGACAGAAGAACACATTGCAAAATTAGTGGGTAGAGGGACAAAACCTTTGCAGGTACATAAGTGAAAAGAAAGGCAAAGGAGGGATAGTGATACTGAAGGGGAGGATGGGGGCCGCATGGAGGATGACAACAGTAAAGCTGACATATTGAACAGGTATTTCTGCTCAGTCTTTACTGAGGAAGAGGAGGGTAATGGGTCTGAAGGAGTACAAGGGTGAGAATGGTGCAGAAATGGACACAAGTCCCTTTACCGAGAAAGGGTCCTGAAGGAACTGGAAGTAATAAGAGTTGATAAAGCAATGGGGCCAGATGGGGTGCACCCCAGGGTCCTTAAAGAACTAAGAGAGGTGGTGGCTGAACTCTGGCTATCCTGTTTAGCCAATCACTGGAAACAGGGGAGGTACCCAAAAACTGGAGGACAGCAGATGTAGTCCCTTATACAAAAGTGGGAACAATGAGGAAGCGGGAACTACAGACCAGTCAGCCTCACCTCGGTAGTGGGGAAGATCATGAAGCACTACTGAAGGAGAGATTGGTGGAACATTTGGTTGTCAATGGACTACAGGACCCAAGGCAGCATGGTTTCACCATGGGAGGTCATGTCAGACCAACCTCGTTGAATTTTTGACTGGGTGACTAGGGAGGTGGATCAGGGAGGGCAGTGGACATGGCCTATCTGGACTTCAGCAAGGCCTTTGACACTGTGCCACATAGAAGACTATTACACAGACTGGGGAATATGGGTGTGGGCAGGACAGTAGTGTGGTGGGTAGGTAACTGGCTGGGTGGCAGGACGCAGAGGGGTGGTGGTAAATGGCTGTCACTCCACAGAGGGAAGAGTGACCAGTGGGTACCACAGGGATCAGTGCTGGGACCGGTCCTATTCTAATATCTTCATCAGTGACATTACAGGACCTAGGAGGCAGAATTTCACTGTTCGCTGATGACACTAAGCTCTGTAACAGAGTAGACACACCAGAGGGTATAGACAGAATGAGAAGGGACCTGCAGAAACTTGAAGAATGGTAAGGGTTTGGCAGTTGAAATTCAATGCAAGAAGTGTCAGACAAACCTTGTGGAGTTCTATGACTGGGTGACGAGTGCCTTGGACCTGTGTAGACCAGTGGGCGTCCTCTTTCTAGACTTCAGAAAGGCATTGACTCTGTTCCTACAGGCCTGTTGAATAAGCTGGGAGAAATGGGGGTGGGGAACCAGATGATCAGATGGATAGGCAATTGGCTCCAGGACCGGACCCAGAGGGTCGTAGTTGGCGGGATAGTCTCATCCCCAAAGAGGGTCATTAGTGGGGTCCCACAGGGATCAGTCCTTGGGCCACTCCTGTTCAACGCCTACGTCTCTGACATAAGGACAGGAATCAGGAGTGAGATGAGTCTCTTTGTGGATGACTCAAAACTGGGGGCGGTGGTGGATGGGGAGGAGGGGAGGGTGGCCCTACAGGGGGACCTGGAGGCTCTGGAAAGATGGTCTAGAAAGTGGAAGCTGAGGTTCAATGCAGGGAAATGCAAGGTACTCCACCTGGGGGCCAGAAACCCAGGCCAAGTGTACACCTTGGGGAATGCTACAAGTCTCGATGGCTGAGAGGGACCTGGGGGTGGTGGTGGATGTCAAGATGAACAACTCTGAGACTTGTAGGAGGGAAGCAGCCAAGGCCAACAGGATGCTGGGATGCATCGCTAGGGGGATCACCTCCAGAAGGAGGGAAGTGATGCTCCCTCTGTATAACTGCTTGGTGAGGCCACACCTTGAGTACTGCGTGCAGTTTTGGAGGCCACACTTAAAGAGGGACATTAAACTCCTGGAGAGGGTCCAGAGGAGGACAACCAAAATGATTTGGGGCTTGGGGGACAGGACCTATGAGGAGAGGCTTGAAGAGCTAAATATGTACACATTGGAAGAGAGAAGGGACCGGGGACATGATAGAGGTCTTCAAGTACATGAAGAGGGTAAATAGGGGAGGAACAGTCAGGGTGCTTCGAAGGAAGGAGGAGGGGCCACTAGAGGGCATGGGTGGAAGCTGGAGGGGGGAAGATTCAGGGGAGAAAGGAGGAGGTGCTACTTCACTGAGGAGGGTGGTGGAGCCATGGAATGCACTGCCTAGGGGCTGGTGGAGGCAGAGACAGTGGAGGGGTTCAAGAGGGGCTGGGACAGGTACAGGGAAGGGTTCAGGAAGCAAAATCAATGCAGCAAGAATATCCGGAACTGGGAAGGAAGAAGCCAGAGAAGGCGAGGGGAGCAGCAAGGTCAGCACCCAGGGTGGGAGCTGACCAATCGAGCAGACTCGAAAGACCGTTAGGCCTATTCTGCTGGCATTTTAGTATGTTAGTAAGTGCAAGATAATGCATATGGGGCACAAGAACCCTGGCACAATATATCAGTTGGGGTTGGGGGGTGAGGATATAGCATGCACCAAGCAGGAAAGGGATCTTGGGGTTATCATCTCTGATAACCTCAAGGTAGGGAAACAGTGTGACAAGGCAGCAGGTAAAGCAAATAGGATGCTGGGATGCATAGGCAGGGGCATCACCAGCAGTAAAAGGGAGGTCATAATTCCACTATACAAGACACTAGTGAGGCCCCACCTGGAGTACAGTGTACAGTTCTGGAGACCTTACCTACGTAAGGACATAGACAGGGTAGAGAAGGTTCAGAGGAGGGCAACAAAGATGGTACATGGAATGCATCACAAGTCCTATGAGGACAGGTTGAAGGAACTGAACATGTACTCCCTGGAGGAGAGGAGGGAGAGAGGGGATATGATAGAGACATACAAGTATCTTACAGGGAGGAACAAGGTACAGGAATACACTATTTTAAGGAAAAGGATGTTCCAGGACTAGAGGGCATGGGATGAAGTTGGAGGGAGGAGATTCAGAGGAAACGTGAGGAAGAATTTCTTCACAGAATGGGTAGTGGCAAGTGAACACCCTGCCAGAGGAAACGGGTGGGGCTGAAATGATCATGGATTTAAGAATGCATGGATAGACATAGAAGAATTCTGGAAGTCAGGGCAGGGCAACAGACTTCTAGGAAAACATATACTGAACTTACAAGCTAAAATGGGCAGACTGGATGGGCCATTGGCCCTTATCTGCCGACACTGTCTACGTATCGATGTATCTATGAATTGAGCAGTACATCGAGTTTTGAAAGGGAGGAGGTAGGGGCTGTGCTATAAATGATGTCAGCATAGTTCAGAACTGGTAGGATGGTTTTGTGTATGAGTTCACTCCGGGTGGGAAGGCTGGCTTTGTGGTGATAGAGGATGGCCAGTTTGGGCCGGAGTTTGGTATGGATGGCATCAACGTGGGTGGAAAAGTTGAGGTGGGTATCCAGCCAGACTCCCAAGTACTTAAAGGTGGGAACTGACTCTAGGGGAACACCGTCCAAGGTGGATATCGATGGTGGGGCAGGTAGGGATGTGAGCTTTTGTCTGGTGCCGAACACCATGGTGACTGTTTTTTGGCATTAAGTTTTAGTTGGTTTTTCAGAAGCCAGGCTTGTACTTGGTTGAAATCACTTTGGAGATTTGGGAGCACACTGTTATGAGAGGGGCCTGAGGCGTAGATGATGGTGTCATCGGTGTACAGGTGCATGTTTGAGGGGATACAGGCAGAGGGGAGGTCATTTATGAATAAGGAGAAAAGGATGAGGCCAAGGGTGGAACCTTGGAGGACGCCCCAGAGGATGGGTAGAGGGGAGGAGAGGATGTCACCTATTTGTACTGACTGCTTCCTATTCTGGAGGTAGGAGTGGAACCAGTTTATGACAGGTTGGGCAATGCCAATAGAGCTTAATTTTCAAAGCAGCAGAGAGTGGGAGACTGAATCGAAGGCTTTTGCCAGGTCAATGAAAATGGCAGTGGTGGTTTGGCCGTTGTTCATGGCAGAGAGAATAGCGTTGGTAACTCATAATAAGGTGGTGGTAGTAGAGTGAAATTTTCTGAAACCTGATTGAAAGGGGGAGAGGGAGCTGTTTGTTGAGAGGAAAGTGAACAATTTGGACAACATGAGGTATTCTTGGATTTTGGCGAGGGAAGGGAGGAGTGAGATGGGTCTGTAATTTCCTGGTAGGGGAGGGCCACCACCTTTGTGGAGAGGAAGGATTTTGGCTAGTTTCCAGGTGGAGGGGACCGTGGCTGTGCTGAGTGAGAGATTTAGTATATGTGTCAGAGGAGCGACTATGGCTGAGGTGGAGATACAGAGTAGTATAGGATGCAAGCCATCAGGGCTGGTTTTTAACTGGTTCAAAGAGGTGAGCGTAATGTAGACTTCCAGGGGTGTGAATGATGGAAAGTGGAAGCTGTAGCGAAAGGGGTGGGAATTTGTGGAGGCAGGTGGAGTAGGGGTGAGTCAGTCAAGGCACAGGAGATGAAGAACGAGTTGAAAATTTCAGATACAGTGGCAGGATCAGAGAACAATTTGCCATCAATGTTGAGGCTTGGACTGGCTTGTTTGGCAGATCGGTCAACAGAGAGTTTATCACCTTCCAGAAGGATGCTGGAGAGGCTTGGTGAAGGGGTGTTGAGCCTTAAAGTACTGGGCCTTAGATTGTCGAATTGCTTTGGTGCATTTGTTTCTGAGAATTTTGTAGGATAGGAGGCGCAAGAGGCAAGGGAAGCTTTGTATTGCCTCCAAGCCTTGTCTCTGGTATGACACAAGGTGATGAGATCAGCTGTGATCCAGGGGTGATGGTATTTTAACTCTGGCTTTCCTGAGAGGAGCGGCAGTCCATGTACTTACAAAATGTTGCAAAGTGGATAGCGCTGATGTCAACATTTTGGGTGTGTCAAAGACTGGGAGCCAGTCCACATTTGTCAGGTCACGCTTGTAGGGCCGATTCATCGAGGAAATGTAGGGACAAGATAAGATGAATTTAGGACCAGAGTACGGTGAATGGATTTTGCGGATACAGTAGGTAATACAGTGGTCTCCAAGCACATCCGAGAGGATGCCTGAGGCAGTGATCCTGTGGGGGTGGGTGGTTAAAATCCAGTCTAGAAGGGTGTGTTTTTTAGATAGGTGGTTTAGTCAGGTGGGTTCCACTGATTAGCTTGGAGAGATTTAGGGCTTTGATCCTCAGGGCAGCTGGTTTGGTGGAGGAGGAGAGCCAGTCTAGGTTGAAGTCGCTAATAGAATGAGTTCACCATTTGAAGTGGTCGATGAAATGGCAGAGATGGCCGTGATGATGGAGTCAGATAAAGGCTTGAGAGGGTATACAGAACCCCTATGTAAAGGGGGGGTGTACAAGGGAAAGAATAGGTGAGTGACTAGGATTCATGGGCGGATGGACATGATTCTTTGAAAGTAACAGTGCACGTAATGGAGTGTCTAACATACAGTGCTACCCCCCCACCTCGTTTGCCACGGTCCTGCCGGAACAAGATGTAGTTTGAGATGGTAAGAGAGGGGTTGAAGATTTTGGTGGAAAGCTATGTCTCGGTGATACAGAGTATGTCAGGTTGGTACTGGTTTGCCCAGATGGTGAGGGCATCTAGTTTAGGGAGAAGGCTCCTAACATTAATGTGAAATATGCAGAGTCCATTGGGGAGAGAGTCTGGTGAAAAACTGTGATGGGGTGCAGGTGCCAGCGAGGTTCGACTTGTTGCTGAGGGGCCAGGGTTTGATGTATATCACCTGCCAGGAGTAAGATTAGCAGGGGTAAGGGAGAGGTGGGGGACTGCTTGCATCTGCATTTTTTACACCTAGGGGTAGAGCTCAGAGGTTTAAACACCGGAGAAAGGCCTCAAGATTTAGCAGGTGGAGTGAAGCAGTGAGGGTGAATGGTTGGAGAAGGTTGAGGGGTATAGAAGGAAAGGGTTCAGTGAGAGGGAGGGAAGGAAGGATCATAGGTTGAAGTGTGGCAAGGAGCCAGAAAGGGTTAGGAGGGGTAACTCTAGGGAGGTTGGGGAAAGAGTGGAAGGGAGACAAAGAGAAATTGAGATGGGGAGTGGTGAGGTAGTAAAGCGAGGGGCAGGAGAGTGGAAATTGAAGTAGTAGGCATAGTTGTAGAGAAAGAAACACAGTGGCTGTGATTGGCATAGCAAAAATGTTTATTGCAGTAGCAACCTCTAGTGGTGGGATGGGATAGCTTGCTAATGGGAAACTAGGCTGATAGGTTTTTGGCCGTCACGTGTCCCTCTTTATATAAGGCAGTGACCACCAAGGGTAGTGGTGGGGCTGGTGGGGAGCCAGAGAGAAGTGACAGCGGGGACCTCTTCAGTCAGATGCATATAAACTCAGTCCCAAATTGTGTCGGAGCTTGCTGGCGTACCTGTGGCCTGTCATGGGGGATGGTATCCTCCTGCCCTCACTAACCCTCGGGGGAACCACTGGAGTGAAGCTGTATTCTGTGGATGTGAAAGAGAAGAACAGGGGAATTAAAGCAGGTACATTTGGGGAGGGGCTGCAAACCGAAATGGGGGGGGATGGCCGAGTTACTGACTCCAAGAGTATAGCCATGTAGTTGTCCCTGGTGAGTTAAATTATCACTGCAGTAGGCTAGCCCTCTAGCTGCTTTTTTTATGGATTTGAATTAAAGAAAGAGGAAAACAATTCAGCTTTTCTAACCCTCTAGCTGCTTTTGCATGGATTCAAATTTAAGAAAGAAAAAAATCATATTTTCTGGCCAAAGGATAATTAAAGACTCTCAGCAGCATGACTAAAATTTCTTAGGCAAACCGTACTTAGAGCAGCAGTTTTGGTCAGGCTTACTGGCTACGAAATTCTTAGCTTGTCATACAATTGTCAGTTTCTCTTAACATATAGTAGTTCCCTTAGCATTTCTTACAGTGGCCCCTGTAAATAAAATGAAAGCTACTAAAGGAGCTTAGAAATCAAGGGGATATAAATTAGGGCTTAAAGATCCTAGATATTCGAAGAATACAAGGGCGTCAAGTCCTCTTCGGTAAGATGCATATAAATTTGGTCCCAAATTGTGTCGGAGTTTGCTGGCGTACCTGTGGCCTGTCGTGGGGAAGGGTGTCCTTCTGCCCTCACGGACCCTTGGGGGAGCCGCCGGAGTGATGCTGTATTCTGTGGCCTGTTGTGGGGGAGGGCATCCTTCTGCCCTCACAGACCTTCAGGGGA
This sequence comes from Neoceratodus forsteri, assembly GCA_016271365.2. Lineage (NCBI taxonomy): Eukaryota > Metazoa > Chordata > Ceratodontiformes > Ceratodontidae > Neoceratodus > Neoceratodus forsteri. The sequence goes on from CM057451.1 coordinate 474,321,974, forward strand.
GTCGCTGAAGCAATGCTGTATTCTGTGGCCTGTCATGGGGGAGGGTGTCCTTCTGCCCTCACAGACCTTGAGGGAGCCGCCGTGTGATGCTGTGTTCTGTGGCCTGTTGAGGTCCATATGCTGTTACCTCAACCCCTCAATGGAAACACAGACTTCTTGTATCTAGTCACCCATACATTATTCCATATAAATTTACTGACTAGGCTTGGTTATACCACATAACCTAGTGTAATACACCATTATGACCATCTGGTTATAGCTACAAGTGCAATACAGCTGAGAACACAATCAATGTTCAGTAAAAACAGGTTACACACCACCACCCATATATTGTTTTCTACATGATGGACTGACAGTTTTTCACTTTTGTTATGAATAAAGAAGCAGATACAAAACACCCTTATAAACTAGCAAATGTTACAGAAGGTGAGCAATCATAGAATGTATTTTTTTAAAGTACAGACAATCTGAGACCTAAGGAGTAGGCCACAGTGTCCCTTTCACAGTATCATGAGGCTCTTCTAATGCCATCCAAACCGACACTCAGCAGTGCTGCTTATCTGAAGCCTGAGTTGCTGATGTAGACACGGAGATAAATCACTCGTTAGCAATGAGGGAACCTTTCACATTCAATATCCAGGGAGCATTAACCCAAGGCATCTCGTCCATGACAGGTGAGCAACAGGGAGCAGGACTGTTTCAGCAAGTCACAGCTAATGTAGCTGCCACTTGGGATTAGAAAGTAACACATTAGCTTGTTGAACACAGATAAATGGATCATGCTAGGCTGTTAAGAGGCAGTGAGAAACATGCTTTCCTTTGCCCTTAACCACAGTCCTGAGTCTCTGGCTCACCTCTGTCTCTTAAGCTTTGTTTACACAGAGGCAGTATTATTAAAGTGTTTCAGCCCTGTGTGTGATATGCCATGTTGCAGCAGTTTTGTACGCAGCCACATATGGGAGAGGAGCAGCATTGCAAGCAAGGAGGTGGGCAACACAAATGGAGCAACTCCTATGGCAGAGATACACACTGGCTATCCTGTAGACACTAGGAAGAATGCAAACAGGGATGTAAAACACCTGCAGCATTCTAAGATGCAAACAAGGTTAATACATGTAACCCCACCAACCGACCAACTCTGTATTTGTCTTGAGGGGGATGGACATGGCCCAGGGCATCTCCCTTCTCAGGGGTATAAGAATGCTAGAGCTCACCAGCCCCCTTCAAACAGTTCAGGTACTGGCTGACATAATCACGCATTAATTCCATGAGGCTGGACTCAGTATGACAGAGTTCAGAATGATCACACAATGCCCGGAGCTGCGAGTCATCTGGTAACTTTACTGGGGTGTCACATATCAATTTCATTTGGATACGCTTTGGTTTGATTTGAAAATATGTCACAAAGGCCCTGTATATCATCACTGAATTTGTTTGCATTACAGTAATTCATGAAGCTGCACACTGCATCCGCCTTAGGTCCCTGCTGCCTAACAGTCCTGACCCACACATGGAAGCTATAGATTCAACTATTTCTGATACAAAACATGGCTTCTGCTAACCAACTGGGGAATCTCCTTACCTAATAAGCATACTAAACTATGTATGGCCCCGACATGAACCTGGAAAACATTTTTCAAAACCGGGGGTAGCCAGCCCGTCAGCACAGTGACAGCACTAGTGCTCAGGATGCCAGCAACCTGAGTTTGGGAATGAGCTTGAGTCATTGGGGGGCAGCTGGGGGGAGATGGATCAAGCATCCCAGAGGATGCTGTACTCCTCTGGGGAGAGAGGGTTGAAGCTGCCACCTCACAACTGCCACCTGGGTGTCACACAGGTGGTAGTGCTGGCAGGAGGCTCAAGTCAGGGAAGGGAAACACCAACGGAGCTGGACACATGATGCACTTCTGGTGCGTGCATGCATCACACAGCTTGTGATTGGTTGGCATCTCGAGGGCATGGAAGAAGACAAGGAAGTCACACCCGGATCCTCCATTTTCTTCAGCAAGTGTCTGGGGGGCATCAAGTCGAAAGCCTTGCTGAAGTTGAAATAGAGCAAATCCACAGCATGGCCCCTATCCAATTCCCTTGTCACCCAATCAAAGAAAACTATCAGGTTAGTCTGACAAGACCTTCCTGCCACAAACCCATGCTGTTTACTGTCCTGGAGACTGTTGCTCTCCAGGTAATCCATGAAGTCTTCTTTGATCAGTAACTTCATCAGCTTCCCTAAAATACAGGTCAGACTGACAGGTCTGTAGTTCCTTGTTTGTTCCTTGTCCCCATCTTATAAGCAGAACTATATCTACAACCTATATTCCTTGAACTTCTCCAGTCTTTTGTGAGCATTTGAATAGTCCTATCCGGGTTCAGCCAGTTCCTACACGGTGACCTGTGTATCCCTGGATGCATCCCATCTAGTCCCGGACTTATCTATCTTTAAGGCTGCCAGCCCTTTCTTGACCCTGTCATTTGTAAATATTGACTGCCTCATCTCCAGGACCCCCACCCCCATCTGCTGCTTTGACTGCCTCTCAAGCAATAGCCCACTTTCCTCCCTGGTAAAAACTGAGAAAAATAATCATGAGGACAGCAGCCTTTTGCCCATCCTTTTCTATCACCCTACCTTCCTCCCCCAATAGCCTAATGATCGAACGCCTTCAGGATAAATGCCATATCTACAAAACCACCAATAGATGCTGCGCTCATTGATAAAAGGCTGGGTGCAGGTTCAGGGCTGTTAACCCCCAAGAGTAATGAAATACAACACAGCTGAACCATACTCCAGGACACAATTGTGAACAGTGTGTGAATTAAAAAATGATGAGGGCACACTCAAATGATGCCGTCTCAAGTACTTTAATTTCACAAGAAAGTAATAAAACAACAAAATCCAAAACACTGTTGCACAAAACAAGACCAACTAGCTGGTTGACTGTGATCCGGTGTTTCGCTCCTTTAAGCTTCCTCAGGGAGTGGTTACTTGAATCAAACAGTGTCCTTATCTACAGTTCAAATCACGTCACCTATGACATCATCATTGCGTGTCACATGTAAGTAGATTACTCTAAACAAATGCATCAAGTACTGATATTTAAACATTTATCACTAAGTGGAAAATAAACTAGCATCCCAGAGTGAAAATAGTAATAGTTAGACAAAGATACACAAATATCTGAAATATTCAAGAATCAGACACAAAACAGATTTGTATCAATAAAGGCAAAAATTCAGTTCATTTAAATAATCAAATGTAGTATATGCCTCTATGGAACAGATGGAGAAAAGCAAGAAACAAGTCAGTGTCGGGAGCTGTACACAGATGCATACATACTGCTGGGTATCCAGATACCCGTGATTAAACAGGAAAGTCCTTTGCTCTCCTAGCAATCCAGCTGGAGAAAGAAGTAAAGAGAAACATTAAAAGTGACATTACCAGATAACAGATGCAAATACCTCATTACAGAAAACATCAAATTTTGATGTTAACACAGACTATGATGGAGGAGGGAGGAATAGGGATGAGGGCCCAGGAAACAAAGGAGATACTAAATTAATTGCTAACTAGCTCAAGTTTTAAAGGTTTAAATTATTGCAAAAAGGATGTTGAAATAACATTCTGTATAATTTTAAGTGTCGGGGTGGGAAACAAAGAAACTCTAACTAGCTCAACTTTTTTTCTATATTCTTTCCTTCTCCTTCGGTGACTGCGGTCGATCCCAGTTCCCCAGTCCTCCACCTGCCTGCTACCTAAGTCTGTCCACTGCTCCCCCAGTACCGCTGAGCCCAGTATCCCCTATGGATTCTCCCATGGCGGGGCTGGGAAGGGGAGGGCAGTCCTCTCCCCACCCAGTACAACTCCAGATCAAGGCTGTTCCAGTGATCCGGCGGCAGAGTGGGATGCTGGTTAGCTGGCAGGGCTTCACTGAACCTGCGGTTGCCCTTCTTTTGTTTTTCTGTCCCCCCCCGTGGCTATAAATGTGCATGAGTGGAGGCACGTGCGTGTCGCATAGCCACGTTCTTGCATTCCTGACTTCGATGCTGCCTCCAGGCCTCCACCAGGGAGCAGCCAAGGAGCAGAATAACATACCCTCCTTCCCTGGGGAGGAGAGCTGTCATTAGATGCTTAACCCTCTCCTCCATGCGGCCCCTGGCAACCCGAGGCTCCGAGCCCAGGTACCAATGTGGCACGAGGAGTGCCGCCAGTGCCTCAACCTCAATGTCACCAAGCTGGCCCAGCTAGCTCAAGTTTTAAAGGCTTGGATTATTACAAATAGGATGTTAACATAACATATCATTTGTAAGTGTAGGGGTTGTGAAAAGAAAATACAATCAGACCACTATACTTCATGGACCCTGTTATCAACATATCACAAATAGGGTTTCAAGCCTTCTGATTGAAGGCTTGAACGTTAAAGATCCAAAAGGTTTCCTGTTGGAGTAGTCTGTTTAAATGACTTCCACCTCTCCTCCCAGCCCTGACCTGCTCTAAACCCATGCAGCTTAGTCCACGAGGGCTACTGTCATGTTCCCCCCCCTCCCCCCACCATCATATTCTGTGTTTACATGTCAAAATTTGATGTTTTCTGTAATGAAGTATTTGCATCTGTTAACTGGTAATGTCACTTTTAAATGTTTTCTCTCTTTACTTCTACAGCAGCATTGCCTAGGGCGTGCAGGCACTTTCCTGTTTAATCACGGTATCTGGATACCCAGCAGTATGTATGCATCTGTGTACAGCTCCCGACACTGGCTTGTTTCTTGCTTTTCTCCATCTGTTCCATAGAGGCATATACTACATTTGATTATTTAAATGAACTGAATTTTGCCTTTATTGATATGAATCTGTTTTGTGTCTGATGCTTTAATACTTCAGATATTTGTGTTTATTTGTTTATTTAGTTTTTGTTTACCAGGTAAGTGCACTAGCCATAGCCATGACTATTTTCAGGCATGACCCGGGAGGATACAGTACAAACAGAGCATAAACACAAAGTAAGACATCATTTACATAATTTAACAATGTAGAATATAGAGCAAGTAGCAAGCATAGTAGACAACAGAGATATAGGGCAAATAGTTTTAGACAAGGTGGTATCAAGTACATTTCATTTAAATTACAGACATTATCAGTTCAGGAGAAGATGAGGATACATACATTTTACTAAAAAATACACACACATTTGCAGTTCAGGGAAATATCAAATATGAGGTCCAAAAGAGCAGTATCAAGAAAAATTTTACATTTACAGGCATGAGTGATAATAGGTAAGGATAATAGAATATACAATAATTGGACTCAACAATGACACAGATTCCACAAAAGTGGTAGCCAAAACTGTAACAGAGATTGGCAAAAACAATGACAGCAGACATCTTGGGTCTAGTAACCACTCAATCAGCTGTCAGCTAGGATGTTCGGCAGGTTGAACAGGTACAAAAGACAAAAACATTTTAAGTGCATAACTTAGTTGTCCTATTGGGCCTTTTGGGTGGAGAGGGAAGGGCAAGTGATAAATATGTTCCGGGGGGTTTGAAACAGGTACAGGAGGCCTGGCTAAGGAGGAAGGAATGATATTTACTTTTGAACTGGGCATGTTGCAGGGCTAGATGGATCTTGAGAGGCAGGGAGTTCCATAGTTTGGCCAGCCAAGAGAGAAAGCCTGGATGCCTTTGTTAGTTCTGCATCTTGGTATTTTCAGCACTGCTTGATCAGACGAGCAAAGACTATGTGGAGGGCAACAGAGTTAGCAGGAAGGCAAGGGAGACTGGGTTTCAGTCCTAATGACATTATCAGTCAGTGAGCCAAGAGCAGAGCACGAGCATCAGATGGAGCAGCCAGTCCAAATCCGTATAGAGCATACAATGGTGTTTGACCTAGAAGAGGCGAGGCATGCTCCATATATTGTTATAAGTTATATCCCACTTCCTTAGTAGAGTGGAAGATGCATTGTGGTAGGAGACTACCCCATAGGATAGGGACAGGAGTAGGATCCCACAGGCTATGGAAAGTCTGGCTACCTGAGTGAGTATAGAGCTGGTTTTGTAGGCTACACCAATTTTAGTATTAACTGATTTGCAAGTAGTCATTATATGATTGTCAAAGTTTAGATTTTCATCGAGGAGCACTCCTAGGTACTTGAAAGATTGAACTGACTCAAGAAATTTCCCATCCTGACCTAAGACTTTAAAAATGTCCCCATTTTTACTTATTTTGGAAGTAGAGCCAAACAGCATGGCAAGTGTTTTATCAGCATTGAGGATTCATTTGTGTCTGGAAAGCAAGGATTGGATGGATTTAAAGGCGGTAGTAAGGAGTCAGGATTAATATGGTGTATATTTGTATTGCTAGATATGAGGACCAGGTCATCGCGTACAGGATAGTTGAGCAGTGAGAATTTCAGGCGTACTTTGGTTAATGAAAATAGAAAACGAAAGGTCCTAATATTGAGCCCTGGGGAATGCCTATGTTGATGGTTTTGGGCTGGGCACAGCAGAGTTGAATCTAACAGATTGAGTTCTATTGCACAATAGCTATGGAACCAGTCCACCATAGCTGGGGAGAGACCAAGGGATAGGAGATTCTGTAGAAGAAGAGTGATCGACAAGATCAAATGCCTTAGTAAGATCGATAAAGACTGCCCCCGTGAGGTGGCCATTGTCAATAGCAATGAGGGTATCATTTACAAGGTGGAATAATGCCGTGGAGGTGCTATGGCCTTTGTGAAAGCCATATTGAATAGGCGAGAGAAGGTTATACTTAGGTAAGTAATCGGTGACCTGTAGTGAAACTAGCTTCTCCATTATTTTGCACAGCACTGATAAAATGGCTATCGGTCGATAATTCAGCATGTCCCTATTGTCACTCTTCTTGTGAACAGGTGTGATTCTAGCCATCTTCCATGTATTTGGGACAGTTCCATTATGAAGAGAGAGGGTGAAAATCCTAGCTAAAGGCTGGGTGACAAATGGTGAAGCTAGTTTGAGAAGTTTGGGTACGACACCATCTGACCCTATGCTAGTATTGTCTGAGATGGTATTTAGCAGGGCCCAGACCATCTGATTCGGATATTGCCTTAAAGTAGAAAGGAGTGTGAGATGGTAAGAGGTGGGGTGGAGGGGGTAAAGAAACAGACTGTCCTTGGAGGAAGACAGAAGTATAGCTGGATAGGTCAGAGAACTGCTCATTGAATGCTTCGGCAATGGTCTCAGGGTTGTTGCAGTTTATTCCTCTTATGTTCATTTCATCAGCCAGTTGAGCTTTCTTTGTGCCTAGGAAAGATTTCACATGTGTCCAGAATTTTCTGGGGTCACCTGATGCTTCCAGGAGAAGTCCCTTTCAGTATGCGCTCTTTGCTTGCCTGATATGCTGTTTACAGTCACTTCTCTGAGCCCTGTAGGTGTGATAGTCAGCTAAGAGTGCTAAAATTCTGAAACGCTTTCTGCTCTCATCTCTCACATGCAAGGCAGCCAGCAGATCTTTGTGCAGCCACTTTGTTGGAGTGACACCATATGTCAGGTAATTCGGGAGTATGTCGCTCCTGGATTTCACTAAAGTTTTGTAAAAAAAGACAAGAGCTGCTTGTACATCCTGGGTCTGTGAAAGATAAGACCAGTCAATAGATGAGACTTCATACAGGAACTTTCCCTGATCCAACTAGCATAGTTCCTGAAAGTGATATAGCATGGGGGCAGGGACTGGGAGCGAGAGTGCTACCATATGCAGAAAATAGGGGCATGGTCCGATATCGCATCCTTTAATGTGCCTGCGTCAACAATTCTGTCAGCCGTATTTGTCAACACCCAGTCCAGCAGCGTGCTTTACATGGTATTATCTGAGATCCTTGTGGGCACAGTTATAGCTAGATGCAGGTTGTAACTTTGGATTAAGGATAGTAGTAAACCATGAGCTTGGCCAAGCCAGTTTAGGTTCATGTCTCCAAGGATTAGCACTCTGTTTGGTCCTACCAGTTTCACTGTATCTTCCAGTAAGTTCATGAAGGCAGTTTGGCCTCTCCTGGGTAGTTATATACAATGATTATGTGGAATTCTTAGCACCCAACTGGAGGGCGCATGAATGTCTTTGCAATCTGAGGATTTTGAGCTTTACATACGGTACAATATTTAGATGAGCTTTGTGATAAAGTGCAACTCCCCTCCCCGCTTTGAAGATAACCTGTCATTCCTGATAAGACTATAGTTTAGCAAGGAGCAGCCAGAGTCGGGAGTAAAGGGTAGAGCCTTGTTTTAGACAGGCACAGGATATCTGGGTTGTGGGTAGCAACCATGCTTCTAGCTCTACAAAATTATGCATGAGGCTTCTAATGTTTAGATGGGCTATTTGGAGCCCAGAATTGGTAGACTAGGAGGCATTATTGCATGACTGGGGGTGTAATGGACCAGGGTTCAATTCCACATCTCCCACCAGCAGGAGAGCAATCATTATTAGGTACCAGAGCTTTCTGTGAGTGAAGGGAGTGCCCTTTTTGATTCTAGAGTGCAGTTTATAATATACATGGGCAGTCATAGGATAAATAGTGGATTTTGGGATCATTAGGGGCGTGAGATTGGTATAGACAGTGAGTCTGACCAGCATGTTAGAGAACTTGAACACTTCATTGTGGTTTGTTTGCCCGGTGCAGCTGCAAGGGCTTGGGAGTAGGGATAGACTAGCTAGAAAGCCAAATAGCAGACTAGTTGTGACACAAGTCAGAATTATTTTTAGGTGACATGCTGGCTTGGAATGCAGTTTTCCCCATTTTAAAAAGAGGATAGACAACAGTAGCTATGGTCCTTAAAGGAGATCACAGGCAACCTTGTGAGGGGAGCCAGATATCAAGTTAGACTGCAAGAGAGTAGCTCTGAGGATGAGTCAAAATTACCCTAACGTTAGAATTGTGCATTAGGGTAAACAGCAGAAAGAAAACACCCCTAGTGTTGAGGTCTGATAAGGAGCAGATGGAAAAGTGGCCTGATTGAAACTGACAAACAACCCAACCCTATACAGTATAGAAAAAGCCGACTCTATGGCGGGCGGGGTTTCACTGGTTTCTAACTATTACTATTTTCACTTTGTGGTGTTAGTTTATTTATCACTTAGTGGCAAATGTTTAAATATCAGTCCTTGATGCATTTATTTTGTGTGATATACTTACAAGTGACATACAATGATGACATAATTGGTGAAGGTGACATGATTTGAACTGTAGTTAAGGACACCATTTGATTCAGGTAACCACTCCCTGAGGAAGTTCAAAGGAGCAAAACACCAGAGTGCCTGTGTTACGGTCAACCAGCCGATTGGTCTTGTTTAGTGCAACAGTGTTTAGGATTTTATTATTTTATTTTCTTGTGAAATTAAAGCACTTGGGATAGCATCATTTGACTGTGTCCTTGTCATTTTCTAAGTCACACACTGCGCACGATTGTGTCCTGGAGTGCGATTCACCTGTGTTGTATTTAAATGCCACATCTATATTGCTACCTTGTGGTTGTGGGGCAGCACTTAGAAGTCATCCATGCATATGCAGGACAGGACATGGGGAAAAAATTGGGTGGGATACAGGAAAAGGTGGCTTCTTTGTTGGGTGGATTCTAATGTTTTTGGAACTAAAATTAATAATTCTCTGAAACCAAATCACTTGCGCTGAGTCCTTATTTCTGCTTTACAAGAAGGTGATACTAGTAGTATCTTCACTAGCCTCGTTACAGGAACAGAACCCATGTCAGAAGAGAATTACACAAAGTCTACAACTCGTGGCAGAGTGGGATTCAAACCCATACCCCACAAGAGACTAGAGGGAGTTTAGAACTTTTCTGACATCTATACCACCCATCACATGATTAAGGGTACACACATCTGATAACCCACAGTATCAGAACAGGTGGTGCACCACCTATCAAGCAGTCTGCATATCAGACCTCCACTTCAAATGGGCCATCATCCAGAAGGAAGATGATGAGATTACTTGAACAGAATAATGAATAAAGGGTCCATAGCCTGTGATCCTCTCCTATGGTGCTTATCCATAAGAAGGGTAATAGTACATATCAATTAAGCATTGATTACGGAGACTTAATGCTGCCACCATGAAGGATTCATACCGTCTGGCATAAATGGATGTCATTCTGGACATACTCTCTCTGAAGCTCACATTTTCCACGTGATTGATTTACCATCAGGATAATGGCAGATTACACTTAACCCTTCAGACAAAGGGAAAACAACCTTTTTCAACAGGATGTGATCTTTGCCAGTTTTGAAAGATGCCTATGGGTATCTCTAATGCATCATCTACTGTAGTTCCCAGTGTTTGAAGGAATTGGTGCACCAAGGGTTGCACTGGACAACCTATCATATATTTTGAGACATTATCATCTACAGTAAGAATTCTGCTCAACATCTAATCCATCATTGGGAGGTATTTGAATGATTTTGAGCATCTGACCTCAGATTTAAACCTTCAAATGTCAGCATGCAAGGACTTCAGTCACTTTAGGACATCTCACCTCCAGCAAGAGCATCAAACCAAAGTCCAAAATGTGGACAGCTCCATAACTGCCTACAGAAGTGAGAGCTTTCTAGGCCTCAGTTCCTACCAGAGTCATTTTATTAAAGGATTTGCCAAGATTACTGGCCCACATTATCACCTGGCACATACAAATATATCTTTCATGTGGACAGAACAATTTGAGGACCCCTTTCCGGTTTTAAAACAGTTAAGTCATCCTCTTAAGAAACTTTCTTCTCTATACAGATGCCTCTAACATACAGTAGTTTATGGTCTGGCACAATGCTTAGGAATGAGTGATCTGGGTGACAGTGCATTGGACCTGGGTAGACCAGTGGATGTCCTCTTTCTAGACTTCAGTAAGGCATTTGACTCTGTTCCTCCACGTGGGCCTTTGGATAAGCCGGAGAAATGGGGTGGGGAACCAGATGATCAGATGGATAGAGCAATTGGCTCAGGACCCGGACAGAGGGTCGTGGTTAGTGAGGATAGTCTCATCCCCAAAGAGGGTCATTAGTGGGGTCCCACAGGGATCAGTCCTTGGGCCCCTCCTGTTCAACGCCTATGTCTCTGACATAAGGACAGGAATCAGGAGTGAGATGAGTCTCTTTGTGGATGACTCAAAACTGGGGGCAGTGGTGGATGGGGAGGAGGGGAGGGTGGCCCTACAGGGAGATCTGGAGGCTCTGGAAAGATGGTCTAGAAAGTGGAAGCTGAGGTTCAATGCAGGGAAATGCAAGGTACTCCACCTGGGGGCCAGAAACCCGGGCCAAGTGTACACCCTGGAGGGGGAATGCTACAAGTCTCGATGGCTGAGAGGGACCTGGGGGTGGTGGTGGATGTCAAGATGAACAACTCAGAGACTTGTAGGAGGGTAGCAGCCAAGGCCAACAGGATGCTGGGATGCATCGCTAGGGGGATCACCTCCAGAAGGAGGGAAGTGTTACTCCCTCTGTATAACTGCTTGGTGAGGCCACATCTTGAGTACTGCGTGCAGTTTTGGAGCCCACACTAAAGAGGGACATTAAACTCCTGGAAGGTCCAGAGGAGGCAACCAAAATGATTTGGGGCTTGGGGACAGGACCTATGAGGAGAGACTAAAGAGCTAAATATGTACACATTGGAAGAGAGAGGGACTGGGGGACATGATAGAGGTCTTCAAGTACATGAAGAGGGTAAATAGGGAGGAACAGTCAGGGTGCTTGAAGGAAGGAGGAGGGCCACTAGAGGCATGGGTGGAAGCTGGAGGGAAGATTCAGGAGAAAGGAGGAGGTGCTACTTCACTGAGAGGTGGTGGAGCCATGGAATGCACTGCATAGGGGCTGTGGAGGCAGAGACGGTGGAGGGGTTCAAGAGGGCTGGGACAGGTACAGGGAAGGTTCTGGAAGCAAAATCCAATGCAGCAAGAATATCCGAACTGGGAAGGAGAAGCCAGAGAAGGCGAGGAGGCAGCAAGGTCAGCACCCAGGGTGGGGCTGACCAATCTAGCAGACTCGAAACCGTTAGGCCTATTCTGCTGGCATTTTAGTATGTTAGTATGATCTCTTAGGATATCCTTGTACTGGCATCCTCTGAGAAAAAATGGTCCACCTACAACAGAGATGTTTGCCATCATCTGGTTTGTTAGACACCTCCCTTTACAACTGTCACTGACCACCAACCTTTGGCTGGGCTTGAAACTACCTTGAATCACAGTCCCACTGGTAGACTGGCTCAGGTGGATATACTATACACGACTGGTTCATAATACACAGGGATGGATCCAAGAACCTAAATGCAGATACCTTGTCCTGATGTCCAGCAGATTCTCCCTCAGGGCAGGAAATATTTCCAGCCCCAACCCCCTTGCTACACAGAAACATAGAATTTGATGGCAGATAAGGACTGCTTGGCCCACCCATTTTGCCCATTATTTCCCTATCTATAATGTCACCACAGATCCAACTTGATCTCCTCTCCCCCCCTTGCTTACCACTAAGATTTCTTTGTGCCTATCCCATGCATTTTTGAATCCTCACACTGTTTTCATCCTCACTACCTCTGTTGGAAGACTCTTTCAGGCATCAACTAGTCTTTCAGTGAAGAAATACTTCCTCACATCTCTTTTAAACTTACCCCCTTCCAGCTTCATTGCATGTCCCCTTGTTCTTGTGCAACTTTTTCTCAGAAACATACTTCCACCCTGACCTTCATGGGATATTTATAGATTTCTGTCATGTCCCCTCTCTTATCTCCTCCAGGATGTATGTATTGATGTCCTTCAGTCTCTCTTGATGGGGCTTTTGATGCAGTCATTGCACCATTTTAGTTTCCCTTCTCTGAACATCCTTGACTTTATGTCCTTCCTGAGTTGTGTGTCTAGAATCAGAACACAGTACACCAGGTGGGATCTTTACCAGAGAACTATATAATGCTAACCACACTGCCTTACTTGGCAAGTGATACCTCCCCATGCATCCCAACATCCCACTGGCCCTACCATCTGCCTTGCCACACTGTCTCACTACCCTGAGGTCTTCAGATATGATTATTCCCAGGTTCCTTTCCTGTTTAGTGACCATCAGTTCATCTTCTCCCATTTTGTACTCTGCCTCTGGGCTATGCTTCCAAGTGCATGATTTTGTACTTTGCATTGAGACCAGCTGCTATGCACCACTCCTCAGGTTTCTCAGGTCTCTGCCCATTCTTTCCACCCCTCTGTAGTGTCCTCTGTATTGCAGATTTAGGTGTTACCCACAAAGAGTATACCTTCCCTTCCAGCTCATGTAGTTTATATCATGGTTTTATGTTATTTGTGGTAGTTATTTTATTGTATTTATTGTACAGGCACTCTGAGCCCTGGAGGGTGTCTTTGTGGAAATCTAATAAAAAACAATCTGCAATGTCACTTATAAATACAATAAAGAGGACTGGTCCCAGTACTGAGCCCTGAGGCACCCTGCTGGTCACCGTCCATTACCTGGAGTGAACTCTATTTAGCACCACCTTCTCTCACTAATCCCTGAATCAATTTCTTACCCTGTTTACCACATTAGAACCCACCCCTAAGCTTCCCAGTATCCTTATGTGTCTCCTCTGTGCAACAGTGTCAAAAGCCTTCCTAAAATCTAAGTAGGCTACATCCACGCCCCACCTTGATCTAGTTCTCTGGTCATCCAGTCAAAGAAATTTATCAAATTTGACTGAAATGACCCCCACCCTAGGAATCCATGTTGCCTCGGTTCTTGTAACCCGCTGGATTCAAGATACTCCACAGTTCTTTACTTTTAGCAGTGACTCACTCAACTTCCCCACCACTGATGTCAAACTGACCAGCCGTAGTTGCCAGCCTCCTCCCTGCTACCACTTTTATGAAGCAGAACTATGACAGGGTTGGGTAAGACCCTGTCCCATCTGTTATGTAGAGAGAGTTAAAAGCAAGAATCTATTTTGTTCTCTTTCTATTCTGCCACTTGTTTATCTTTTGCCTGTTTGATTGTGGAATCAAATTTTTCTTGTGATACCTAGGAACTGGCCACTCTGATGGTCCTACAATTTCCCCCGTTATCTCCCTGCCTTCACTTGCTGTTTCTACTCTTTATTTCTCTCCTTGATTCTCTGTGGTTAAAAAAATCTGTGAATCTTTATGTGAAACTGGGATCCCTTGGTTTACAAATGTATTTAATTATATTCAAGGCCACTGATTTACGGTGATTAAAACAATGAAATTCCGTTTTCAAGTCTTCAGATTCCGGAATTGAACTGGTGATTGTTACTCGTTACTCTAATTTCCAGGTTTTACTGGGATTCTGTTATCATTCTTTTAGTATATGCATAAATAATCAGAAAAAAAGAAGACTTAATATATATAGCATTAAATAAAGCAAACTGAAAATAGTACAGGAAGGAATTATAAAAAAAATACAAGTTTTTGTAGAGTTACTGATCTGATATTAAATGTCAGATTCCATGAAATCTTTGTTTTTACCGTGTTCAGGGCAGCTCTGATTCGAATTTTACCGTTTCTCCCGGTAAAAACCGAAAATCAGTAGCCTTGATTATATTGTTGAAATGATTGCAGAAAGCTATTTGGATTTATTAGAAATATACTAATCTGTAACACAGGGGGTTGACCTTGAGATGTGTTTTGAACTCCATAAGTTTGTTTACAGAATTGTCAACAGGAAACCAGCTCTGGCACAGAATAATTTATTTTACTGCACCTGTTAGGACTAGAGGTGCTCGTCAGTCGGGTCTCAGGAAAGAGGATGACAATGTTTTGATGCATTTTGTGAAAGACAGAAGATGAAACTTACAAGGACAGGATACAGAATTTAAACTGCCAGGAAAAGGCATCTTATATAATGAGACCAATGTTTTTTCCAAGAGAGACTCTCAGATGTAAAATGTTTGAGTTTGTACTGCCTTTTGAAGAGCTATCTTGTATAATTTTATTTTTTAGTTGTACTGATTAGGTATCACTGCCATAAGAACCTCCTCTTATCACCCTCAGAAAGATGGTCTTGTTGAGCATTTTAATCAAACCCTAAATCCCCTGGAACCACTCCTGTATCCAGTGAGTTGTTGCACAGGGCTGTCAGAGGTGCATCTAGTACCTCCCTGAGCTCCCCCAATGCCCTTGTACCCTGTCTGGCCCCATAGCTTTGGTCACTTTCAGATTTGCAAGTCTGGAAAATGACTTGTGTCCTCTCCTCCCCCAATGTTGCTGCTCCTTTTATGTGGCCCACCCCCTTCCCTTTCCTTAGTAAAGACTGAACAAAAGTATTTATTGAGGATATCTGAGTTTTCCTGATCCTCCTCTGCACAATACCCCCTCCCCCAACACACACACTTCTTAATCTCACAATCGCTCCTCTGCTCTTCCTCTTTTCACTAAAGTACATAAAACTTGTCTCATCCCCTTTAGTTATCCCTGGGCTATTCTTTTATCAGTTTGTGCCTTTGTGCTCCTCACCACTTTCCCTGCCTCCCTCTGCTTCTCCTGATACACCTCCCTATTCTCTTCCTTCTGCATCATTTTGTACCTCCTGAATGCTACCCTTTTGCCTTTACCTTTTCAGCCACTTCATTTGAGAATCATAGTGCCCCTTTTCCTCTTGTGTTTGCTCACTTTCTTTGCACAGAGGTTCACTGCCTTCGCTGTGCCTTTCATTAGCTTAGCCCACTGTTCCTCCACCCCAGCCAGGGCATCCCTCTGCTAGAATGTCTCTGTAGCGTTCATTCATTTTTTGAAAATCTACCCTCTTGAAGTCCAGGACCCTCATCCTTGTGTTGTTCGCTTCCACCACCATCCTTATGTTGGACACTTTATGGTGATCACTGATCCCCAAGTGGCCTCCCAGCTTGACATTTGTAATACTGTCCCTGTTAGTGAGCACAAGGTTCAGTATTGCCCCATCGTGAGTGGGATCCCTGACTAGTTGCCTGAGAAACGCCCTCTGCAGGGAGTCCAGAATGTCCCTGCTTCTAGCTGAAGCTGCAACTGGGAGGCTCCAGTCTACATCTGACAGAATGAAGTCCACCACCAACAGCATCTCCTCTTTTTCTGCCATTGTGCCAGTAGCTTCCACCAGTGTTTCATCTAGTTTCTCCCCCTGATTTGAAGGTCTGTAGATCACACCAGTGGGAATAGTCACTTTGTTTCCTGTCTCCAGGGTGACCCACAGTACCTCCAACCCCTCCTAACCTCCCTGGATTCCCTGTGTTTCTATCACCTTGATACCCTCCCTTACATACAGCACCACCACTCCTCCTTTCCTTCCCACCCTATCTTTCTTGCACTGAGTATAGGCTGGTATGGCCATGTCCTGGTAGTGGTTTACTGTACACCATGCTTCAGTAATGGCCACAATATCAAAGTCTGTCTCACCATGATGGCCTCTCTGTCCAGAATTTTATTTCCTAGACTTCTTGCATTTCTATACATATCCTTTCACATTTGTTGCCACTCTGCCTGTTACCCTTTTTTCCCATTTGTCCTGGCTCTTCCCTCTCTTTTACAGCATGTGTTTCCATCCTCTTTCTTTCCTACCACTGTGCTTTTCCTGTATTTTGCACCTGAGGATTTATCTCTCCTCGAGTCCACTCATCTCTACTTAATCTGTGAGGAGATGGTTTATGCCTCCCTGATTTCTGCCACCCCTCAGCTAGTTTAAATGTTTATCAAACAATCCACTGATGACTGTGATTCCATTCCTAGAGAGATGCAGACCATCACCTCTGTAGAGGTTCTTATCACCCAGGTTGGCCCACTTCTCAATGTAGTCGACTCCTGGGGGATACTGAGATGCATAGGGAGAGGCATCACCAGTAGAAAACAGGAAGTTGTTATCCCTCTGTACAGACAGTTGGTGAGACCTCATCTGGAATACTGCATGCAGTTTTGGAAACCAATCTCCGCAAGGATATAGACAGGATAGAGGCAGTCCAGAGGACGGCAGCTAAAATGGTGCAGGGTCTGCACCAGAAACCATATGAAGAGAGAGAGAGAGAGAGACTAAGAGAGCTTAATATGTATCCCCTTGAGGAAAGGAGGAAGGGGCATGATAGAAACTTTCAAGTACCACAAGGAATCAACAAAGTCCAAGAAGGTATCATCTTTCAGAAAAAGAGATGTGCAAGAACAAGGGAGTGCAATTCAAAGATAGAGTGGGTACGACTTAGGGGCAACATAAGGAAATACTTTTTCATGGAGAGAGTGGTGGACACATGGAACCGCCTTCCTGAGAAGGTTGTGGGGGTCAGAAACAGTGGGGGAATTCAAGAATGCATGGGAAAGCCATATGGCAATTATAGTGGGGAGTAGGAGGAAGTTGGCTGTTGGTAAAGTAGAAGCAGTAGCTTATCCAATAGGTAGGGAAATGGGCAGACTGGGTGGGCCAAGTGGTCCTTATCGGCCGTCAAAGTCTATGTTTCTATGTTCTCTTCTCTACACCATTCTTTCAACCACTAGTTAAAGCTCCTGCTATGGAGAATCCTGTCCTCCCTTTGTCATAGACTGGCAGCAATTCAGCAAAAGCCACTGATCATGCTATCTGCCTAGGACCCCTCCCCAACTCCCTAAAATCTCCTTTCACAGTCCCAGCAGTGACCCTAGCCAGGTCATTAGTCCCCAGGTGGACAATGACATCCAGCTCCCCCTCCTGCCCTATTGTCCTAGCAATCCCTAAGGTCTGCTTTCCCTTTCCTTCCTTCCAAGCTGAGGTGCCAGGTAGGTACCTTACCTTCCTCTTTCCCACCCTTCCTGATCCCAAATCTACCCCCCTAATAATTAAGTCCTTCACAAAAGTTCCTTCCTCCTCTGCTGGTGCCCTCTACCTTCTATCTTGGGGCCTTCCCTATGAAGGACTCCCCTCCCCACATCCTTTCTGGCCTCTGCCATGGGTGCCTCCTCTCAGCAGTCTTGCCTCATCAGCATGGCAAATGAGTTTCGTAGTGCTACCAGCTGAGGAATGTGCCCCTGAACCACCAGTCCCACCCTCTCAGAGCCCACCACAGTCCAGCCGACCCTCCTACTAGGCATCCTCTGGGGCAATGGTGGTAGATTTGGTGGCCACTGGGTGTCTTCGAGTGTGGGTAAAGGATAACACACGACAACAGAAATCAGGTACACCACACCTCAGTGTGGCTTTATTTTTATAAAAAAATAAGAACAAAAATAATTAACTAAAATAATAAAGAATAAATAAATAAATACAATAAATGTATATCATATTACTGTTTATCTCTCTGTCGATCTTGTATAATGACAACAACAATCCCTGTAGTTTACTATATATCTACTCTGTGTTTGTATAATTGAGTTGTGTCTACTATGTAATGTTCTCCCATGTCGCCCTGAAAAAGGGACGTCTGGGGCTCAGTGGACCTACCCGGTCACCAAAATTAATAAATAAATAATAAATAAAATAAATAATAGTAGCACAATGTACTATTTTCATCAAATTTACACAGTCCTGATCTTGCAGAAATGCTTTTGATCCTTTCTTCTATGCTTTCCAGAGCCTACTCCTGTGAGGTCTTCCTCTTACCTTGGCTTCAGGAAGTGAGAATAACCACAGCTAATAAAAAATACTCACTGTTCACAGGGTTTATAAACCCTCCTCCTGAACATGTGATCTGCCCACTTATATCAATTAGGCATTTTGGGGCTAATAAACATACATTTATACAGAAAGATAATGTTAGTATATTTATATGTACAACAATCATGTTTTCTATATATGAGCAGTATTAAACATATATTTCTGCAGATAAAATGTCATGAATACATAATTGACACTAATGTATTTTAGCTTCTCCCCTGAACTGGCATTTTATTACTATAAAAGGGTCACTAAACCAATGTCTCCCTTAAGGGAAGCAGTCTAAAATAATCTTTCCTGCATATAAGCTCTACCTTGTATTTCAGACAGTTTGTTTTAATACTCAGTATCACAGTATTTGCATAATACATACAGCCCTCTAAAAACACATTTGTGAGGGCTTACAAATAGGAGGAGGGAACCTTAGAGACGTTCAATGTTTCTACAGTTATTTTATTTAATAATTTTCTTTTCTTTTTTTTGTATTTTTTCAGTTGCTTTTTTATTTGTTCTGAGGGGCACCAGGAGCACATTTCAAACAGAGGACATTTCTCTCCTGTTCCATTTTATAATCACTTTTACTGTGTGGTAGGTTTTATTAGCTGTGTCAGACATGCTTAGCGAGCGAGAGAGAGAGAGAGAGAGAGAGAGAGAGAGAGAGAGCAAATGCGCTCCTGCTTGCAGGTTTATAAAAACACTCTCAAAAACGGGCGTCACAGAAGTTTTTATTTAAAAGAAATGAGTCTCCCTGCTTCATGGCTACATCATGCAAGCTTACACTGCTGTTCTACAGCCAAAGAACTGGCAACTAAATTGGCGGGTTATGTTTCACGGGAGCGGCTTCTGTATTATAATAATAATAATAAACTTTATTTTTCTGGTGCCTTTCAAATGCCAAGGTGCCTAACAAATTTAAAATCACAAAACAAATATCACAGAAACATAAATTATATAAAATCACTAATATCATCAGAATCATTCACCATACGAACATACGAAATTTGTCAGCAATAAAGGCCTAGAGGTCTATCAAGTCTTATTTCGAATGTGCAGCTAACACCCTTATCTGCAGCCCTCCCTCGCCCACCCTTCCCCTTCATTAACCCTCCCCCTTGTCCTGTCCCATCCTCGTTTGAATCAGTCCACTGTTCTACTGCATACCACTTCAGCAGGTAATGCATTCCACCCAGTCACTACCCTCTCTGTAAAAAAGTGTCTCCTTATCTCCCTCCTGAACCTTCCTCGCTCCAGTCTCATATCATGGCCCCTGGTGGCCCTCCCTTCCCTTACTTTGAACAGCCCCTCTGTACCCGTCTTGTTAATTCCTTTCATGTATTTAAAGGTTTCAATCATGTCACCCCTGTCTCTCCTCTCCTCCAGTGAGTACATGTTCAACTCCTTCAACCTCCTCTCGTATGATAAGTCCCCAGCCCCTTGATCATCTTTGTCGCTCTGCGCCTGCACCCTCCAGTAACTTAATGTCCTCTTCAGATACGGACGCCAGTACTGCATGCAGTACTCCAGGTGTGACTAACTAATGACCCATACAGTGGCAGAATCACCTCCTCCTCCTCGAGGATATACCTTGCAATACAACCCAGCATTTTGTTGGCCTTGCAGCTGCTCTTCACATTGTGCCGAGTTGTTCATTGACCCTGTAAAGAGCACACCCAGATCCTTCTCCTCCTCTGTCTGGGCTAGCTGCACTCTCCTAGCTGGTAACTCCTCCTTGGGTTCTTCATCCCAAAATGCAGCACCTTGCACTTTTTGGCATTAAAGCCCAGTTGCCAGGTGTCTGACCAGGTGTCAAGCTTTACCAGATCATCCTGCAATCCCTGCCATCCCCCTAGGTCATCCACCACCGCGCCTCCCTTGGTATCATCAGCAAACAGACTGATCTTGCTCTTGATGTCCCATGGTATGTCTGCAATGAATATCCCAAACAATACTGGTCCCAGCACTGAGCCCTGTGGAACATCGCTTGTCACTGCCCTTGGGTGTGAGAGCTCCTCACCCACCACCACCCTCTGCTGCCTTCCCTGCAGCCAGTTTCCTACCCATCTCACCAGCTTTGCACCCCCTGTGCCTACTCAACTTCCTTCCCTGCCTTTCATGTGGCACTGAGTCGAATGCCTTACTGAAGTCCAGACAGGACATCCACTGCATGGCCCCTGTCCAGTTGCCTAGTTACCCAGTCATAGAACTTGACCAGGTTGGTTTGGCAGGATCTGACATGTATGAAGCTATGCTGTCTGCTGTCCTGTAGTCCTTTGGCCTCTAGGAGGGCCACCAGCCTCTCCTTCAGGATAGTCTCCATTAGCTTACCCACGATGGATATGAGGCTCACTGGTCTGTAGTTTCCCGGTTCATCCTTGGGGCCACTCTTGTGGAGGGGCACCACATGAGCCATCCTCCAGTCCTGAGGTACACACCCTGAATGTAGTGAGGCATTAAATAAGTCTGCCAAAGGTCCTGCAAGGACCTCTGCCAACTCCTTCAGTACCCTGGGGTGGATGCCATCTGGGCCTGGCACCTTCGTTCACCCTCAGTGCCTTCAAACCCTCTCAACTCTGCTCTCCATGATTCCCCATCTGTCACCACTTCCCACCCTGCTTCTGCCATTTCTCCCACCTTGGGTGTCACCCCCTCTTCTCTTTAGTAAAATACTGAGCAGAAGTACTCATTTAGTGCTTCCGCCTTATCACACCCTGCTTCCACCCAACCCCCTCCTTCCTAATCCTTACTATGTGGTCCTTACAGCTCCTTTTCTCCTGATGTCCAAAAAGTCCTTCTCCCCTTCTCAATGCCTTGTGCCAGCCTGAGTTCTGTAGATGCTTTGGCTCCCCTTACTGCCCTTGTCACCTCCTTCGATTCTGTCAAGTACTCCTCCCTGTTCTCCCCCCTCCCTGTTTTCTTGTACTTCCTAAAGGTAGCTCTTCAAACAACATGAAGTCTTGCTATATTATGACAATTGCAGTTTGTCCCACCATTAGAACTGCTCCGGAGGTGAAAGAGTTAACTTCATTCTAAGAATGGAACTTAGAACTCGAGCTCTATTAGAGAAGCTCTGTCTGGGTTATTTCAAACCCAAACTGTCAGATTCTTTACTCCGCCTCACTGAACAGTCGCTCCGGAGATTTCTCCTACTGCTCGGTTCATTTCTCGGTTTAAACAGTATTTTCTCAGTTAAATTCAACATCGAGTATTATTATTTTAACCACAAACCGATCGGTTCAAGCTCTGTCTGTGGTATTGTAAGTAATAGACAGGTTTTATTTCTGTGTGGAACTTGTAAATGTTTATCGGTTCGGTTTGAACCGATCAGGTTGTTTAAAACTTTAAAGAGTAAGCATTTTGAAGCTTTTAGAGTCACGGTTCCAGTTCTTATCGGTTCTAAAAAACCGGTTTCATTACGTTTTTCACGACCGTGACATGGTTGGGAACCGATAAGGGTGTCTTGCCTGGCACTGCCGTTAAAGGGCAAGTTTCTGGTTAGGCTGGCATCATGTCTGAGAAACCCAAAAGAAAAACCGGCCCACTGGTTTCAACACTGTAGTATCTGTGGGAAGCCTTTGCCAAGGCTGACCCACACATACATGTGTTTATTGTCTGGGGTTGACCACCTCAATTCAGACTGCCAGATTTGTAAAATTTCCTGCAGCCACCCTGGATAAGAGAGTGGGCAGGCTCAGGAACAAGAGGCCAAAAGTCCGCTGACCGGATGGCCAGCCGGTTGATTGCGCCCCGAACGGAGGAATGCCTCTGACCAGGGCTAGACTTCTCGGCAAGAAAGCTGGCTCTGAGGAGCCAGTTCCAGCAAAGAAAACTAAAAAATCAGCAGGTATGGAGTCCAAAATTCCTTCTCCAACTGCTGCAGAAATGGCAAAAGCTACACAAATTGTACAGTCGCTTTCTCCGGTTCCGTCCGAACCACCACTGTCTGGTAAAAGGTCAGTTCGGCTGGTTCCACCGGTTCAAGAATATGTTATTGGAGATTTTTATGAACCAGAGGAGGGGGAGGAGGATTATGATCAGTGTGAATGTGACTTTGAGAGTCTGGATGTGCCCATTGAACCGGACATCTCCCCAGACAGACCCTTAGAATCTCCCCCTATGCTTTCTGAGTCCCCTCTCATTTTCTGTTTTATAAAAGGTTGCTGAATCCTCCAGCTCCCATTGGAGGAAGCTGTGGATGAGCAAGAGGAACCTGATTTTGTAGAAATGATGGATATTCCAGAGTCTAGGAGATTGTCTATTCCCTTGCATAATTCATTTAGGAAACAAACAATAAAAATTTTAAAAGCTCCTAATTCTGTGCCTCCTGTGGACAAAAAGATGGACAGGAGGTACACTCTGTCAGGTCCTGATACAGAATTCCTTTCACAGCAATGCAGTCATGTTTCAGGCTGCAGCCTGTGATAAAGCTAATATTCCCTTGGCTTCACATCCTCCTGACAAGGATTCCAGGAAGATTGATGCCATGGCTAAAAAAAAAAAAATACATGGCAGCGTCCTTGGGACTCAGGCAAGCAAATTACATGGCTTATGTAGCAAGGTATCAAAAATCTAGATGGGACACTGTCATGGCTTTGGCCAAACAGGCCTCTGGCCAGCTTGCTAAGGAGCTGGAACAGGTGGCTGCTGATGGCATTGAGGCATCCAAGGTGCAGTTCCATGCTGCTGTGGTTTTAATGATGTATCCTCTAGAGTCATGGCTACATCTGTAGCTTTTCGTAGGTTGGCCTGGCTCAGGTGTACTAGCTTGTCACAGGATACCCAGACTAAGGCTATGGATTTTCCTGTAGTAGGGATTTCTCTGTTTGGGGAGCAGACAGAGAATTATATGAAGAAAATGGATGAATATAGGACTACCTATAAGAGTGCTCAGGCCAAGGAGCGGCAAGCCACTCCTCAGAGGCAGGCCCCAAGGGGTAGGGGTAGGCCTTTTCACAGGCCTTTTTTACCAAACCCAGGCCTCCTCTGCTTGTGTTCAGAGGGGGTTCTTCAGAGGGAGAGGCAGACGGGGTGTGAGCAGGCCTGCTCCCACCCCTCGGCCTAAAGCACCTGCCAAACAGGCACCCTGATGGGGTGCCCAGGGCCGATTCTCCTTTACCTGTAGGGGGCAGGTTGGCTTACTTCGTTCAGAACTGGGAGTCTCTAACTTCAGACAAGTGGGTCCTGGAAGTAGTAAGTCAGGGTCTGGTTCTCAGCTTCAAAAAATTTCCAAGGATGAGAATCAGATTTTTCCCACCTGCAAACCCTTTAGAGACCTTTTCTTTAGAAACAGAAGTCTCATCCCTCCTGGCTCTCAGAGCTGTAGAAAGGGTTTCTCCCCTACATCAGGGCAAGGGTCTGTACTCCAGATATTTCCTTACCCAAAAGACAGGAGAATGGCGGCCATTTAGACCTGAGATATCTGAACAAGCACCTTTTAAACCAAAGTTCAAAATGGTAACTCTGGCAATGATTTTACCTCTCTAAGGCCAGGGGACTGGCTAGCCTCCTGGACCTCAAGGATGCCTATTTTCACGTCCTAATCAGAAGCTCCACCGAAAGTACCTCAGATTCGAACTGCCCTCAGGTCACTACCAGTTCAGAGCAATGCCCTTGGCTTCACCTCTGCCCAAGTGTATTCACAAAATGTCTGGCAGTAGCAGTTGCTCATTTAAGAAGGCAAAGGATTGCTGTCTTTCCTACCTGGACGGCTGGCTCATTGTAGGCCAGTCCCAGAACAGGTCAAATCTCACCTGCAAGTTACCCAGCAGCTGCTCACCTCTCTGGCCTTCTTGCTCAATCTTCCAAAGTCAGTTCTGGAACCTGTTCAGGTGCTCACCTTCATAGGTGCAGAATTGGACACAAAGCAGGCCAGAGCCTTCCCACCCTTAGAGAGGGTAAGGAACCTGGGAGCTCTGGCCTCCTCCTTCACTCTGCAGGTCTCTCGACCAGCAAGATACTTCTTGCAGTTCCTGGGGCACATGGCTGCATCCACAGCTGTAGTGCAAGGAGCAAGATTTCAGATGAGGGACATTCAGTTTCACTTGAGAGCCTTTTGGTCTCAGATAAGAGACCCCCTTTCCAAGTTGGTCCCAGTGACTCGAACCCTGATCCAGGCCCTCCAGTGGTGGCAGGATCAGAGCAATTTAAGACTGGGGGTCCCTTTCATTCCTCTGTCTCACTCCTGACCCTCACTACGGATGCATCCCTCCTGGGGTGGGGGGTCCCATGGGCGACCTCTCCACTCAGGGAGTGTGGTTCCCTCAGGAATCTCTGCCCCACATCAATTTGCTGGAGCTCAGAGCTGTCTTTCTAGCACTTCAAGTGTTTTCTGCGTCTGTTCAGAACAAAGTGGTACAAGTCAGAACAGACAACACCACAACAATGTGGTACATCAACAAGCAAGGGGGCACTCGGTCTTCGGCCTTGTGCACCGAGGCAATGAAGTTGTGGTCTCTGGCCTATTCCCTGAACACTCCCTCATAGCAGTTCACCTTCCAGGAAAGGACAATGTCCTGGCAGATGCTCTCAGCAGGATTTCCCAGGGCCATCACGAATGGTCTCTGGATCCTCAAATACTGGGGATAGTTTTTGCCAGATGGGGCACCCCTCAGATAGATCTTTTTGCAGCCCCAGACAATCACCGACTTCCACTGTTCTGTTGCAGGCCCCCAGTGTTGGGCTCAGTCCCCCTGGATGCCTTTCTCCTAGATTGGGAAGGAAGTTTCTTTACGCCTTTCCCCCCTTCCCTCTCCTATTCAAGGTGCTAGTCAAAATCAGATCCCAGCCTTGCAGGGTGATTCTGATTGCCCCAGATTGGGCCAGGCAGCCCTGGTACCCACTCCTTCTGTCCTAGCAGTCCATCTTCCCTGTGTCTCCCCAGGAATCACAACCTGTTACCTGTGCCCAGGGAGAGTTTGGTATCAACCTCAAATCCCTCAACCTCAAGGCCCGGCTCTTGAGGGTTAGAATTTGCTGACCTACACCTTTCTCAAGGTGTTCTTGAAATCCTAAAGGCTTCTAGGAAGCCTTCCACTAGGGCTACTTATAATTCTAAGTGGAAAAGATTTTCCATCTGGTGTTCTGGGAAACATATTTCCCCGGAATCTGCTGATTTGCCCATTGTTTTGGACTATATGGTCTATCTTAATTCTTTGGGCCTGAGACCAGCTACCCTGAAAGTACATTTGGCAGCTGTCTCTGTTTTTGTTTCAGCAGGAAAGCCCTCCTCTCTTTCGCTCTCCTTTTCTTATTTTCCAAGGTTTTAAAGGATTCTTCATACTAATCCACCTTTTAGGGATCCGGCCCCTGCCTGTGGATCTTAATGTTTGCATTGCTCCAGTTAATGCAACCCCTTTGAACCTCTGTCTTCTGCAGAGCTTAAGCACTTAACTTGGAAAACTGTTTTCCTAGTGGCTATCACTTCTGCAGCGCATAAGTGAGTTACAAACCTTGTCAGAGAAACCGACTTTATTTCTTTCCACAGGGATAAGGTAGTCCTCAGGACTAACAGGAAGTTTTGCCTAAGGTGGTTTCAGATTTCCATCTTAATCAATCTATCTCCCTTCCAGTGTTTTCACTGAACATTCCTCCTCTGGCGAGAGGAGATTGCACAGTTTAGATGTTAAGAGGCCCTAGGTCAATATAGAACGTACTCAAGGGTCACAGGTTCGAATCCCTCCAACTTTCTCACTTATGGTGAGGTCGGAAAGGAGACCTGCCACTAAGAGATCAATTGCCAGGTGGATTGTCTCTTTTATCCAATTTTGTTATCAAAAACTGGGGAAGGTTCCCCCTTCAGGCCTGAGGGCTCACTCTACCAGAGGTACAGCTGCATCTATAGCTGCTGCTAGAGACGTCCCTATGTTAGAAATATGTCAAGCAGCTACCTGGAAAACGGTACACACTTTCACCAAGCATTACTCCCTGGATGTCCAGGCCAGGAGAGATGCTCGGTTTGGCACAGCTGTGCTTCAGAGCCTATTCCCTAAGTAGGTTCTGTCCCTCCTCCATGGAGGTACTGCTGTGTATTCTGCAATTGTCATAATATAGCAAGACTTCATGTTGTTTGAAGAAAAAATTACTTGCCTTAGTAATGTTGTTTCTTCTAATGGAGTCTTGCTATATTATGACCTCCCCCCCAGCCTGCCCCTCTCAGAACTTCTACTTGGGTATGGGGTGGGCAGCCTAGTGTGGGCACTAGTTATGCCCATTATATATTTTCCACCCCTTCTGGGGTTTTGGGGTGTGGTGTTTTTATTTTATCTTATATTACTTCTCATATTATTATATTATACTATTACTTTTGGTCCCCTGACTTGAGTCTTTGTGTTGGGACCAGCATTGGGTATTAATATTTAGGTAGCCAGTTGGCTAGTGTAGGTTACAGCTTCCACACAGACCTTAGTGAGTTTTTGCTCGTAAAGATCTGACAGTTTGGGTTTGAAATAACCCAGACAGAGCTTCTCTAATAGAGCTCAAGTTCTGAGTTCCATTCTTAGAATGGAGTTAACTCTTTCACCTCCGGAGCAGTTCTAATGGTGGGACAAACTGCAATTGTCATAATATAGCAAGACTCCATTAGAAGAAACAACATTACTAAGGTGAGTAATTTTTTCTTTTCCTCCTTACCTTTTCCATGACCTCCTTGCTCAACCAGATTGGTTTCTTAGCCCTAGCCTTCTTGCTCTGGGCTTTGCAGCAGGTTTTGGTTGCCTCCACTATCCCCAGCTTTATGAGCTCCCACCTCTGGTTAGTGTCCATAATAGATTGAATTCTGGCCAAGTACCCTTTTACCACTTCCCCCATCCTCCCAAAGTTGGCCCTCCTGAAGTCCAGCACTATTGTGCCAGATTCCACTCCTTCCTTGCCCATATCCAAATGAGCCGTACTGAGCGGTGGTCACTCCCTGACAGCGGTTCCTCCGCTGTAAGTTCTCTCTCAAAGTCCCCATTTGCCAGCACAAGGTCAAGGGTATTTCCTAACCTGGTTGGTTCACTGACCATTGCAGCAGGAAGCTGTCCTGGAAGGCATCCAGCATACCTGCTCCCTTCTGTTCCTGGTTGTTGGGGTGCTCCAGTCCACTCCTGGTATGTTGAAGTCCCCACAATCACCACACTACCCTTCTTGCAGGTCCTCCTGATCTGTCCCACTAGTTCCCTGTCTAACTCCTCCGTCTGAGATGGTGGCCTGTACACCACTCCCATTCTAAGAATCCTATTCTTGGAATCCTGGATTTGCATCCAAAGTGACTTGACTACCCTCCTCTCCTTCCTCCCTTACACTTCAGTCCTTCCTTCACATATAGTGCCACCCCCACCTTTCCCAATCACCCTGTCCCTACAAATAACCTGTACCCTAGTACAGACAGGTCCCAGTCATTGTATTGGTGGTCCATGTTTCCGTGATGGCTGCAATGTCCACCTCTCCCTGTGCCATGAGAACCTGTAACTCTGTAGTTTTCCTCCCAAGGCTCCTAGCATTAAGGGTAACCACCTTCCACCCTTCCCCCCCTCCCATCTTGCCCTCCTTTCCTAGCATCACCAACAGTACTTGCCATTTCTCCTTTGTCACTGTTATGGGGGGTAAGCTCATATGGTTTTCCAACCTGTGGTCTCAACCAAATGCTTGGGGCCATAAATGTGTTTTCAGAGTTTGTTTAAATCCCTCCACGGTTGTGCTCTCCCGTAACCAACGGGGTAGAGAATTCCAAAGGGTTGGGGCCACATGCATAAATCCTCTGGCCCCAGAAGATTTCAGACACACCCTTGGAATCTCTAGCATCCCCTTGCTGGCTGAGCGGAGCGATTGCCCAGGGCAGTAGGGGACCAGAAGTCTTTCCAGATAGTCCGGCCCAGTCCGTGTAAGGCTTTAAAAGTCAGGAGACCGACTTTAAAGGTAATCCACCACTGAACTGATAGCCAGTGCAATCCGCATAGCACAGGCAAAATATGACAGGACTGAGATGATCCTGTCAAAAGCCAGGTCGCCGCGTTCTGCACTAGCTGCAGGCGATGGATCTCCACCCCCAGTAGCCCTAGGTAAAGGGAGTTGCAATAATCTAATCATGAAGACACAAAGGCATGGATCAGAGTAAGAAGGTCATCGGATGGAACAAGGTGCTTAATCCTGGAGATATTCCTCAAATGGTAAAAAGAAGATCTGATGACAGCCGACACCTGGGAATGTAGGGTCAGCCCTGCGTCAAAAATTATAAAGTAAAAGTGAAACCGCTCCATGACAGTGCTGTTCTCTTTTTAGTTCTAACCTTGAGTTGTCACATATATAAACAAAAACAAATCCTCCTTATTACATGTATTAACTACTTTCCCTGGTCAGCTACTGTAAATCCTTCCCTTCCTTTGATTCAGAGACCGAGGTGAATGGGGGATGATTTCACATTCAGAGTGGCTTTTTGAAAAGAAAAGGAAAGGAAGGCCACTCCATTCCATTCCCTGTAAGCACTGAACAAATATTCCTATTCCAAACAAATAAACCAATTCCGCTAGCCTCTGTTATAGGTATTTGAAACATAGGGTTAACTGGCTCAACATTTAACATGTTCTGCAATGAAAAGTGAAAGTAAAAGCCCTTCCATGTTACAGTCCATAGCTCCTTCTGTCTTGGTCATTTCCTTACAATTTATGCATTTTTTATGTATTCATACAGCAGCGTTCTTATTAAATGCACATATAAACATCCAGTCATATTTAACAAGGTTCTTAGGTTTATGCACTTTGCACTTAAACATCTTAACCTGTACTGTAAGCACCTTATTTCTGCCAGCACTTTCTAACAA
Source organism: Neoceratodus forsteri (assembly GCA_016271365.2). Lineage (NCBI taxonomy): Eukaryota > Metazoa > Chordata > Ceratodontiformes > Ceratodontidae > Neoceratodus > Neoceratodus forsteri. The sequence goes on from CM057451.1 coordinate 474,351,361, forward strand.
TGTGTAAGCCCCTCTCTTTGGAGGCTTATTCTCACCAGGACCCTTTTCTCCTCCTAACCCCTGGAGCTAGGGAATTTATTTGTGTTTGGGGGTTAATCCTGCTGGATGCCTCAAGGTGACAGCAGAGGGCAGTTAGGGAGATATATAGGAGGGAGACAGGAAGTTTGGGGGCCTTTTCCATCCCTGGTGTTAGGCCTGTGGCTGGAGGGGCAGCTGGAAGAGCAGGAGAAGCATGCAAGGAGGGAGCTAGATGGTCCGGGTTGGAAACCCCCAAAAGTTGGTAGACAGGGACGGCCTCTGTAGTGATGTGGCACTGAGGAGCCAGAAGGCAGCTCCAACGGGAGGATGGCCAACCAGGTATCTGTTCATTGGGATGGGGGATGCCTAGTTGGTGGGAAGTGGCAGAGAAGGAGGAGCCCCATGAAGAGTGTTCTGGGCTGACAGGGCTTTGGGGACAGTAGCAGGTTTCCACAGGGGAGGCCAGTGGCAGAAATCCTCCCATACACGGGGTGGCAGGAAGCTCAGGCACAGAGTCGACCAGAGTGTTCCACACCCATACAGAGGAACCTGCATGGAAGAGCAGGTGCTGGGGTGCCAGCATCTAAGGGCTGGGTAGGTCACAGGTCTTAGGGCAGGCCTTGGGGGGCAGTTCCTGGCTGGAGCTTTATTCAAGCCCAGAATGTGGAGGCAGGGACGTGGACCAGAGTCTGGTATCATGTCAAAAGGGTCATCAGTGAGCTCAGTAAAGAGAAAGGATGCCATTGTAGAGGAGTGGGCTGCTTGAGGGGGGGCTTGAGCAGTTGCAGTGCTCAGGTCCCTCTCATGGCAGGGGCAACCCAGAAGGTGAGCTCGGGCACTGGAGCAGGTCCGGTTTGGGGCCTCAACACCAGTGGGGAGTGAGAGAGTGCACATGGCCATAGTCAGGGGACTGGTGTGAGAAGTGTTTGGTGCACCGGCAGGTTCAGGTTCTATGTGGGAGAAGAGTATTCAGGTTACAGGGCCTGGGTCAGAAAGGAAAAAATCCTGGTACCCCTCGAGATTTGGGCCAAGGTCCAGGGGCCAGGTGAGGGAAACAGCACACTTCTCCACACTGAGAGAAAGGGCAGCCAACTAGAGCCAGACCAGATAGAGAGACGAGGAAAAGGATAACCCAGAACAGGAAAGGAAAGAATTTGGCTTACCAGCGCCAGTGAGCCAGAAGCCTGCTAATCCTTCAAGGGAAGGATTCACTTGGGTAAACCATCCCAAGTTCCAGAGATGAAGCTAACCTGCATGTACTGATTGTATAACAGTTAGTTTGCTCAACAGGTCCAGCACTGGGTGAACTGTAAAAAGTTTAGATAGCCCCATGGAGCTGCTTTATTTATTTGGTGAAAGATGGGACCCCTGCACTCCTGAAATCATTTAGAATGCAGGTGCTGGAATAAAGAAGCTGTTTGGGAAGAAACTTGGTAGTGATTTTCTCCTTCCTTTAAGTTGAAAGGTGGGGAAGGGGGATGAAATGAAAACCCCTTGTATTTAATTTTGTGTCATGAGTTGTAATTCCAGAAGGTGACCATCAAGCTGCACCAGGATCAAGGGGCTCAGAGGAGACAGGAGGCTTTAGGTTCGGAGGCCCTGTGTCTGGTGGCCAGAGGTTTGGGACAAATCCAGCCATGAGCGTAGGGTCCAGAGTGCATGGTGATGAAGCCATCGAAGGTAGGACAACTGCTTTCCTATCTTTATTTTGGGTGCTCTAGCTCTGAGATGTTTCACATTGTGCTAATCCTTTTCCCCTGGAACATCTGTCATGATAAAATTATGCCTCTAGACAAAGGGATGGTGGTTACAAATGTTTTACATAACATCAGCTTTATTTTATCTAAAAGCACTATAAGCACTTTATCTATATAAGCACTTTATTTATGCATTATATCTTCTTATGTGCTGCCTGCCAATGTATTCATTTATATCCATAGCTAGGTATTTCTTAGACAAGGCATATAGTTATTTGATGAGGGACAGAAATGGTGAAAAGAACAAAGAAAGATAGAAAGAGATTTAGGGAGAATAAGAACCGACTGTCACAGGTGGTTAACCTACTTCAGTGTTAGAAATAGGAACGGGGGGAGTCACGTGATGCAGAGCGCGTAGCGGCTGGGTTTCTTGTGAGTTCCTCGAGCCGATCCCGTTTTCCGTCTTTGACCTCTTCACTGCTGATATTTTCGATCACTTCTTGGCGATAAAGGAGTCGTGAGGTCAGTGTGAGCGCCGCGAGGGGTTTCATGGAGGCGGAAATGAGGAAAGCTCCGCCAAAGCACACTCCCCCGATGACCCCCGAGAAGGCCGCCAAGAAGACCAGGGCCTCAACCTTGCAGTTAGCGCAGAGCCAGGGAGAGCTACCTGGGGCCGAGGAGCCTCTTACTTTGGCTAAATTTCTTGCTGAATTTCGACCTTTTAAAGCCACATTAGATGACATGGCTTGTGAGATTAAGTCTCTTTCAACCACAATGGATGACCTGAACAGGAAGATCTCTGATAATTTTGCCAGAATTAAATCACTGGAAAGTTCCAGGGAGTCAATGGAAGCTAATATAGCTGGGCTGCAACATAGGCTCAGTAAAGTGGATTCCAAGCTTGAAGATTTGGAAGGAGAAGCCGTCACCAACAACATTGTGATTATTGGCTTGCCTGAGAAAGCTGAGGGTTCGGATCCGATCAAGTTCACACAAAAACTTGTGGAAAAAATTGCTGGGCCTTCACCCTTTGGTTCCTCCTATATAATTGAGCGTGCACACCGTGCCTTACGCCCCCCCCCCAGGTGGCCCACCGAGAACATTTATTTTTCGTTTTCTGAATTATCAGGAAAGGCAGTTGTTTATTACAAAGGCCAGAGATGATAAAGAGTTGTACTGGGAGGGGGCGAAGCTCAGACTGGTGCAGGATCTACCATTTACGGTGCGGCAAAGAAGAGCAGCTTTCCACACTGTGGTCAAGAAATTGATTGCAGCTGAGGTTAGATACCGGATGATTTATCCTGCTAGACTTCAGGTGAAAATTCAAGATGAGTGGAAAACATTCGAGTCTCCAGAATTGGCTAAGGAAGCCTTGCAAAAGACTTTGCCTGCTTTATTTAAGGACACCTGAAGAGACTGTTGAAGGGGCTGTGGCGTTTCCCTGAGGGATTTTGGTCGTCCATGTGACTGTTTACCTTATTTACTTTATGCCATCCCTTGGAGACTTTGAACTTTTGAGGTCTTGAATTATCGGCCTTATGAGGCTATTTTCATTTATTAAGTTTGGTTTGGCCCTGGGGGGTCGATATATGAGGGGGAAGGGCCCTCTTAATGGTTTTACTTTTAACCCTGCAGTTGTAGTATTGCACTTGTTTCTTTTATTATCACGCTGCAAGGTAGCATTTTTGCTCTGGGGGCCTTCAGGAGGTTATAATTTTATGGTGGTCTACCACTCATAACCAGCCTTTCATTCTGGGTTCCCATGGTTGAAGTATTTCCTTGGGGTTACCGGTAGACAATGGTTAGATTGATACCACACTGTTTTAAGTTGGTGTGGTATAGATGCAACTATCCCTCTATGTAAGGGTATGTTTCCCCTTAATGTATGCCTTCATGGCTATTTTATGTTAGTGTGGTTGCTGGAAGTAGATGGGTAGTATTTTGGGGATATTACCATTGTTTGCATGGTGTTTCTACATGGCACATTTTGTTTAACAGGAGCTGGTATTATAAAGGGAAGTTTGTGTTCGGGATCAGGGCGGGGCGGACAGGGAGCAGCTGAGTGTCCTGTGATCATGAGCCATGCCAGTACATTTTGGGGTAGGGGAGGGATGCAGTGGGTGTTGTTGGGATATTTTATTTTGGATGCGGAGTTAAGGTCGGGGAGGGGTCTTATTTTAACAGAGGCACTACAGAAGGGTTTATGGGTAGGTGTTTTAGCAGCTTTCTTACACGGTAGTAAGTGGGAGTCTATCTGGACCAAGCCCTTTAACTGAGTATGGATGCATTGATACAAACTTGTTTCCTCACTTGGAATGTCAAAGGGCTCACTTTAAAGACAAGCAATACGAATTCTTAAACATGTTGAACTTGTCAAGGCTGAGGTGGTGTTTCTACAAGAAACCCATCTATTACTCTCGGAAGCAAATGCCATGAGGAGGCTACAAATAGGTCAGGTTTTTGCTTCTCAGGGCAACACGCAGTGCCGGGGTTATGTTATTGTTACATAGATCCCTTTCCTTTAAACCCTTGCAGGTGGTTCAAGATCAGGAGGGCAGGTATGTGCTTGTCAGAGGGAAGTTACAGAATATGGAAATCCTATTGGGATCAATATACGGTCCTAATGTTGATACCCAGGACTTCTTTGTGGATCTGTTAAAGGTGTTACTACCCTACGTTCATCTTCCAATGGTTTTGGGCGGGGACTTCAACTTGGTTTTAGATCCTCTGATGGACAGATTGGCTAAGTCTCAGCCATGCTTGACTCGGCAAGGCGGGCTATGAGGATCTGCTTGATCAGATTGGATTGGCCGATATTTGGCGTGTCCTCCATCCGGACTTGAGGAGTATACTTTTACCTCCTCTGTCCATGGGACCTCATCTCGTTTGGATTATTTTTTCTTTCCGGCATCTCCTTAAAGGAGTGCTCGATTCTAAATTATACCTGGTCCTGTTTGGACCATGCTGCTTTAATGGTTTCTATTTCCTTTACATCCGTTTTGAGAAAGGAATTAGATGGAAATTTAATAACCAATGTCTCAGGGTACCTAAGATGGTCAAGTTTATAGCAGACCAGATTGAAGAGTTCAGGCTGAAAAATTTGAATGATGAGATCCGCCTGATATGTTTTAGGGAGCCTTTAAGGCCTATTTAAGGGGGTACTAATCAGCATGGCGGTGAATAGTAAGAGAGAAAGAAGAAAAGATGAGGGACTTACTGGCACGCATTAGGGTATTAGAGATGAGTGTATCAACCATCCCACCAAAGTGTGAAGAAGAACTAGTCAAGACCAGGGATGCATATCTTAGGCTGCTTGGGAGCAAGCGGAACTTGCTTTTAATTAAGATGAAAGCTAATTGTATTGATCAGGGTGAAAAGCCTGGGAAATTATTAGCTTGGCGCTTATCACAGCTGGAATCCTCCAGGGTAATTGAAGGTACTGTTTCGAGGGAGGAGGGTTGTGTCAAAACGTCCCCAATTGAAATTGCTCAACTTTTTTGTCAATATTTTGGGGACTTGTATAAGGAGATGGCAATTCCACCCTTGGATAGTCATATTGCAGCTTTTTTTAAGGACCTTGATCTGCCTATTCTTACGGATGCGGAACGAAACTCCCTTATGGCGGATATCACTCTTGTTGAGATTGAATCAGCTATTAAGGGGTTGGCCTTAGATAAAACCCCTGGGCCCGATGGGTTCTCGTCCAACTTTTACAAAAAATTTGTTTCCCTATTAGCTCCACACCTTCTTAGATTGTTTAGCCATATATGTGGAGAGGAGACTGAGAAATCCTTTTTGAATCTATTATTGTTTTACTCCTAAACCCAACAGGCCCAGTACCGACCGGCTAGTTACAGACCCATATCTCTGTTAAATTGCGACCTGAAAATTTTGGCCAAATTACTAGCGGATTGCATAAGCAGGTATTGCCTAAATTAATAGGGAATGAGCAGGTAGGTTTTATGAAGGCAGATCTTGATTGATCATTTCCGTGCCTTGGCTCATGTTTTCGGCCTCCGAGGGGACCAATCTTCCATTGGCTTTGGTCTCTTTGGACGCCGAGAAAGCCTCTGATAGGGTCTATTGAATTTTTGTTTGAAGCTATGCCAGTTTGGATTCTGAAAAATTTCTGTTTTGGTTGAGAGCCCTTTATTCTTACCCATCTGCTAGAGTTAATTGCAACGTGGTGATCTCTAACGCCTTTCCATTGTGTGTGGGCACAAGACAGGGATGTCCCCTATCCCCACTGTTATTTAATTTATATTTAGAGCCTTTGATACGGAGGATACTCTATGTGCGGGAGATAGAGGCCATTAAGGTAGTGGGACTTCCTATCAAGGTAATGGCCTATGCAGATGACCTCCTGATATGCGTTTCGAGGCCTACTAGCGCTATTATTAAATTATTAGAATTATTAGAACAATTTAGTCAGGTTTCTAATTATAAATTAAATTTAGATAAAACAGTGGTTTACCCTTTTAATACATGGGTATTTAAAGGAGATAACAGAATTTGGGCTAAAATGGAATCGATTCTCTTAAATACTTGGGCCTAGCTTTAACCCATAATACTACTACGTAAATCCAACTGAACTTGGATTCCTTGGTTAGCACTATAGAGCTTGATCTCCAGAGGTGGGCGCAGTTTCCCTTATCTTTATGGGGAAGAATCAGTATAGTTAAGATGAATATATTTCCCAGGCTTTTCTACCCTTTAAGTAGGTTAGATATTTTCTTCCACTATCCTGGTTCAAGAATCTTCATAATATAATTGTGAAGTTTATCTGGAAACACAAGAAATCCAGAATGGCCTATTATAAGTTAGCCGCCCCTAAGCTAGTTGGTGGCTTAAGGTTACCTCACTTTGGCCTTTATTTTTGGGCTGCCCAGCTAAGTAATTATGGTAGGTGGGCCTTGTTGGACAAGGTGGCTAACCCATCTATGTTCCTTATGGTGAAAATTGAAAAGGCACTAATCAGCAATCATGGGATCAACCCCTTGCCCTTTTCTTCTTATCCCCTAAAGCGCTTCCCTCTGTCTTGAACAAGTCCCCAATTGGAGTAGCGTTAGGTCTCATGGTCAGCTTTGTGGATTTATTAAGCACAATCACCTTGAGGATGGGGGACAGCCGATCTGGGGTAATCCACGGTTTCAGATTGGTAATAGGTTCATTAAACCGGGGTGGCTGGAAATGCTTAGGGAGCATCTTCTTAGGGACTTTATGGATGTAAATGGAGGTATTCTTCTGACCCAGGTTATAATAGATAAGTTCAACCTTTCTAGGAAGGATATCTTTAAAGTTTGGCAGCTTAGGCATGTTTTATTAGAGAAGGTGGGTAGGAGAGAAGGACAGGTGTCCTCTATTGATTTTCTGGAAACTATCAGCCCATTGATTGGCGCTTAAAGCAATTTCTAAAATTTATTTAACTCTATTCCATTGGGTGCATCCGAATAATATTGGTCATGCATATTGGGCGAGTGTTTCCAGATATCTCTTTAGATTGGACGGGTATTTGGACTGCATGTCATAAATATCTTAAACATGACCAACTAAGGTTGATTCAATTTAAGATTGTGCATAATATCTACTATTCTCCCCAGAAGTTGAAAAATTTGGATTTACTGAGGGACCCCAAATGTTACAGATGTGAAGCGGATTCAGGAGATCTATTACATATTTTTTGGAATTGTCCTTTGATAGTTCCCTTGTGGACTGAAATTCAAAATAACCTAAATCCGCTTTTAGGGCTAGAGGATATGTTTAGGCCGGAGGTTTGTGTTTTGGGTGAGATGTCTGCTTTTCCTGTGAAAACAGGAATTTTACATGTATAATTTCCATCACAGTCAAAAACTGGTGCTTCGGCACTGGAAAGACAAGTGTTGTCCTCGTATAAGGAATGGCTAAACAAGCTCCTGGCCTTTCTGAGGATGGAGAGAATGATAGCTATCCTCCACAACCAGTTATGCTCTTTGGCAAGGTTTGGGCCTTATTTGATGCCTGTTATACTGGATAGACCTAGATTTTATCTGGGGTTTCATACCTTCTGTGAGTGCCTCTTGGGGGGCGGATAGGGGGTCTTTTTCTTCTTGGTGGGTTTGGGGTTAGGGTTGGGGTGGGAGGGTTGGGTTTAGTTGGGTTTTATGATTTATGTGTATTTTTGATGGGGGTATTTGCAGAGTATTGCATATTTTCTGTGCGACTGGACATATTTTGCTGTAATGTAGTACATTATTGTAATGTCCTCGACTGGTTTGATCTCTGCTGAAAATCAATAAAGTTTAAATGGAAAAAAAAAAAAAGAAATAGGAACAGGATAGGTTTTGGGGGATACTGTTGCACAACAGATTCAATAGCAGAGAAAAAAAAGAATATAGAAAAATCCCTCTGCCCAATCATCTTTCAGGTAGAACGTAGGTCTACCACACTGGGCGAGGGAAGAGGTCCCCTGAATCCTAGGCAACTTGGCCCTGAGTCTAGCGACTGTGTACATCAGCTCAGAGAGGTGTATGCAAATAGGGCAGCAGCGAGGCTCCAGAAGGTCTCTGAACACTGCAACCCACAACCACTGCATTGCACCATTCCCAACAATCCCTTCCTACTCTCACTATGTTTACTGGAAATAACTACATTCTTATCTGAACAGTATTCTGAGTGACCTGGGCTCAGTTCAGTTTCCAGCTGCCTTGGTGGTACAGCTGGCAACACAGCCTGATTGGTATTCGAGTAGCTTGGGTTCAAGTCCCAGCTAAGCCACTTATTTATTTCTCTCTTCTGTTTTATGGATTTCATAAATGTGCACACTGTACTCTTGTAACTGAAAATTTAATTATCTGTGCAACACCAGGATGTGCATTAGAGAAAGGGTAAGGTGCTCTGGAGGTTATAGTTTCCAGTTGCATTGGTGGTGCAGCTGGTAGTGCAACCGCAAGAGTATTCTGAGCGGCCTCTGTTCAAGGTCCAGCTAAGGCACTTATTTCATTCACTCTTCTGTTTGTATGGGTTCCATAAAGGTACACACTGCACTCTTGTGATTGAAAATGTTTCTAATTTTCCCCTTTTTATGTTTGCTTATATGCATGTGCAAGAAACATAGCGCCATCATCCGAGTTTTCGGAGGTGTGTCACCCCCACTTCCAATTCAGTCAGTGTGTTGGCAGGCACGGCCCCAGTCCACCAATGCATGCTGGAGCTGTCTATGACAGCTCCAAAATGCAGTGGCGTACAGTTGAAAGGAGGAGCTATGCTTCAGTGAGCAGCGATCAGATATCGCCTGCTCATGCGCGCTCCCCTACACACACACACACAAACACACACTCACACACACATGCATGCATACTACTGCGTGTTGCCCCCAGGCACACACGTGAGTAGCCATGGGGTGCCAACCTCACGGGCTGTGTTGTGCTCCCCAAAGCCTTCCACATGCTACACTGGGTGCCCACCCCAGCGTGGTAACTCATAGTATAGCCAACGGGTGCCCAATCCCCGTCGGCTCCACTGTCCTCACCCCCAGTACTGGGTGCCACGCTGGGAGCCCACCCCAGTGTGGCGATAGATCTATAATAGCAAGGGGTGCCCAATCCCTGTTGGCTCCACGGCCCCAACCAGCCATCCTTGTATGCCACGCTGGAGCCCACTCCAGCGTGGCAAGCGATCCAGCGTCGTCAATTAAAAAACAAACTGTAAATTAAAACGGTCCCACCTAGTCCCCGGCCCCTCCCACAACACGCACTCCACCCACTGTGCACCCTTGCCTCCTACACCCCTCTCACCCCATACTTACCTCCGAGTCCGCGAACGCCTCGTGATCGAAACACGCCTGCACTTTCAAAGCCGACCGCGAACTGAGGAAATGCCAGTAAGCGTATAATGGGATAGATAGGGTTTTTTCAAGTTTGTTGCATATCTCAGGCATTTTTTGGAATTTTTGCACCAAATTTTCAACATGGGGTTTTTGGGACCCCTTCTCATGAATGCTGTCACTGTCATGGCGTTATTCGGGCCCGAAGGGTGATTTCGCAGTCACTGCGTGAAATCACCTTTCAGGACTGATTAATGAAACAACACTGCCAGTGTTCATAAGGTGGGCTCTCAAGAAGCCTATTTTGAAATTTGGTGGCAATTCAAAAATGAATGTTCTGGCGTGCATTCGCAGTTCCTATGCAGGCTCGTAAGTTCATGAATTTTAATATTTTCACTCCAGATTTTCAACATTGCCATTTTACCACACCTTCTTATGAGTAGTATAGCTGTCATTTTCCATCTCACCCAAAATGTGTTTCCGTCCATATGGCACAATGGCTCAGTGGTGTCTGTAAATCAATGTACAGGACAAATTAAGAAAATCACAATGACACTGTTCATGAGCAGAGGTCTTAAAATGGCTATGTTGAAAATTTGGTGAAAATTCCAAAAATGACTGTTTTCACTGACGTCGTTCGCAGTTCCTACGCGCGGCTTGTGAAGTTCATGAAGTTTCAATATTTTCACTCCAGATTTTCAACATTGCCATTTTACCACACCTTCTTATGAGTAGTACAGCTGTCATTTTGACATCTCACCCAAAACGTGTTTCCACCCATGTAGCGCACAATGGCGCAGTCGGTGTGTGAAATCAATGTAAGGGACAAATTAAGAAAATCACAGTGACACTGTTCATGAGCAGAGGTCCTAAAATGGCTATGTTGAAAATTTGGTGAAAAAATTCCTAAAAATGACAGTTTTACAAGTGTGCGTTGCGCAGTTCCTATACATGCTCGTAAGTTTGCGAATTTAATATTTTCACTCCAATTTTTCAACATTGCTATTTTATTACACTTCCTTATGAACAGTACAGCTGCCATTCTTCATATGCCACCCAAAATGTGTTTTCGCACATGTAGCGCACAATGGTGCTGTTGGTGTGCGAAAGCAATGTTTGGGACAGATTAAGAAAATCACAGTTACACTGTTCATGAGCAGAGGTCTTAAAATGGCTATGTTGAAAATTTGGTGACAAAAGTCCAAAAATGACTGTTATATCACAGTGAGCATTGCACATTTTCCGCGCACCCTCATAAGTTCATGACTTTGTAATATTTTAAGTCCAGATTTTCACCAGGGCATTTTTCCACACTTCCTTATTTACAGCACACTGTCATTTTTCACAACATGGCCAAAGTGTGTTTTCACTTTCAGCACAGAGATGTGTGGTCGCTGTGGGAAATCATTGTTCGGGACAGATAAAGAAAATCACAGTGACACTGTTCAAGATCGGAGGCACCAAAATACCTGAGTTGACAATCTGCTGTAAAAAATCCCCAACCTAATTATATTATGAGTGTCGTTGACACAGTTTCTATGTCGCCGTGACTTCACCATTTTTTAAATATTTTACTGCAGATTTGCAACATTGCCATTTTTACACCTCCCATGAAGAGTACAGCTGTCATTTTTACATCCTGTTGGAATGTTTTTGCACCTGTGGTGGTAAATGCCATGAAGTCACTGTGCATAAGCAGCTTCCAGCTAACAAACTAGCATTCCCCTGTTCATGAGGTGGGGTCACAAAAAAAAATACATTTGAATAAATATAGAGAACCTGAGAAATTGGGTTTCCAACCTAACAATGCGAAATACAGGCAATTGCGACTTACACTAAGCATGCAATGCTCATACCATTCCACACCCTGCAGCCAGTGAGAGGCATCGAGGTATGCCTTGGACTCTTATCCAAAGTTACCCCATTCTCCTATTGCACCCATCTACCGTATTTCTTAATGGAATGGATCGATTGAGCCAAAGACCCAAAGAACACCGTGACACTTGTCAGCATCTGCAGGGTGGGGTGTGGTGAAATGGCATGGCCGTTATGCCTGGCGACCCAAAGGCACACCCCGATGCCTGTCACTCTCTGCAGGGTGGTGGTGGGGTTGGCTTCAGTTCAATACTTCACTGCCATTCCTATTACGCAGCTCTGTAACTTCTACACTACCACTGCCAATGCCAGCAAGCAAACATTCGGCATTGACAAATGCTTGTTTAGTATTTGTATTTATTTATTTTAGCAGGAAAAAGCTCCATTGAGAAATGCCCATTTACAAAGAGGTCCTGGGCAGGACAGAAACATAGAAATGGTTACAATGCAATTTCATGGATACAGAAAGAAGCTTAAAGAATTAAATTAAGTATGGGCTAACAAAAATAATTTAATACAAAGATAGGAAATAACAGAATATTGATAAACAGAAAATATAGCAAGGACTATGTAAACAGAAAGCTATTATGATTACAATGTTTTATTTTATTTTATTTAGTTTTTGTTGACTGGGTAAGTGCACTAGACAAATCCTACCTATTTTCAGGCATGACCTGGGGAGGGATACAGATGAATGCCAACTGATCTTGAACCAGATTAAGCTGTTGGTGGTATTTTTTAGTGAATGAGGAAATTTGGCCAGGACACGGGGAAATTCCCCTACTCTTTCAATAAGTGCCATGGGATCTTTAACATCCACCTGAACTACCACCAATCCAGGCAGATGGGACCCTCGTAGGAACTACTTATGCAGATTTCTTAGCCTTCTAATAGTAACGCGTCCAACCCATGACTGTGTAGAGCTCACAGTGATGTGTTCTAGCATGCAGGTCAGAAATAAATCTAAGCACCCTGTGGTACAATTTATCTAGTCTAGATAGGAGAGAGAACAGAAGCATTCCATAATATAACAGTGGCAGGAAGGTCAACTGAACTCTTTCTGGTCTCTAGCTTAAAACAGGCTTTGTTCTGATAACATCTGAGAATCCAAATCTCTGCGCATTTTACAGAGACTATCACTATGTGTACTAAAAGATAACTTGCTATCTAGCCATATGCCTAGATATTTGAAAGGCTCAACCAGTTCAAGTCTATCTCCTGTTGAAGTTGTAATGACTGCTGTAGCGGGAGGCAAAAGAGGTTTGGGAGAGAATACAATATGTACTTGGTTTTTGAAGCATTTAACAGGAGCTTTGATGCACATATGCTAATTTGAAGCTTATCAAACTCCCTGTAATACATTCACAGCCATAACTGGGGTTGGACTACAGATGTGCATAACGGCATCATCAGCATAAAGATGTAATTTTGCCTTTACAATGTCATACTCTATCAATCAATCAATCAATCAAAATCTTTATTTATTCAGGAGAACATCATTGAGCATAGCTCATTTACAAGATGGACCTGAGTGGTCATAACAATATAAGGTTACAAATTTTACACAAAAACATGGTACTGAATGAACACAAATACAAAGATTTATGAATGAGACAGATATACAAATATTTACATATATACAAGGCAAAATGACATTGGACCTAGATCATATTAAAAGGAAAGAAACAAACAGTATTGTAGGGATAAAGCTAGGGTAATGGGACTTGGGGGGGCATTTTTGTATGAAGTAGGTTGGAGAACAAGCTAGAAGAACAATAAAGAATTAGGGTAGTGTAAAAGGGGTAGGGAAGGTGGGGATGTGAGAGGACTAGGCCTTATGGAAGCAATTGCATGATTCTGGGAATAGACTAGTGTACAGTTTTTGAAGGATGTTAAAGGAATGAGGGTATCCAATTTCAAGGTCTTTTGAAGAGAATTCCAGATAAGTGCTAGGGAATAGCTGATTGCAGCCCTTACATACCGGGTGCAGGTGATAGGAATCTTCAGCATGATGAGTTTATTGATCCTTAGGGTGTAAGGCCTGGATGTGATCTGGTTGAAACAATCTGAGATGTAGGAAGGGAGTTTGTTTGTCAGAGCTTTGTAGATCCAGACAGCAGCATTTTTGTTTCTTCTATGTTATAGGGATGTCCAACTGACTGCATTGTAGAGAGAGCAATGATGGGTGCTGGAGGGAAGATCTGTAATGAATCTAATAGCTCTATGATACAGGTATCTAATTTATTTAAATGGGAGAGGGAACAGTGACCATAAAGGAAGTCAGCGTAGTCAATGAGGGATAGGAATGATGCCAGGATTAGCCTTTGTTTGGAATCTCTGGTCAGGTAGTGTTTGATCCTATAAAATAGGCCAAGTCTTTGTCTAAGCTTTTTCGGAGCTCTTCAATGTGGCTAGTATAGTCAAGTCTATTGTCAATCCAGACTCCAAGATATTTGAATTTGTCCACATATTCCAGATTTTCACCAAGGATGGTAGATAATTGTGGGAGGTGAATGATGGGACAGTGGAAGAGCAGCTCTTGGTGGCAAAGAACATAGCTTTCTGTTTTCTTGGCATTTAGTAGTAATTTATTTTCTAGTAAGTTGTGCTGTAGGAGGAGAACTCAGACTGTAAAAGCTCACAGGCTTTTGATGGTGAGGATTACTGACATATAGTACAGTATCATCTGCAAAGAGGTGAATATTAGATTGTGAGAGATTGGAGTCAATATTGTTGATGTAAATGGCAAAGAGGATGGGGCCTAGGATGGAACCTTGGGTACACCTCTTAGGAGTGGTTTAGAGGTAGATAGGTCACCTTCATTTTTACCAGTTGTATTCTTCCGGAGAGATAGCATCTGAACCATTTAGAGAGAGTGAGTCAAGGCCTATGGAGTTCAGAGAGGAGATTAGTAGTTCATGGTCCACAGTGTCAAAGGCTTTGCTTAGATCCAGGAACACAGCACAGGTGTTATTCTTTTGTCTCAGGCAGTCTGCCAGTCATTTGTTACTTTTGCTAAGACAGAGATGGTGCTGTGCATAGATCTAAACCCAGATTGAGCTGGGTTAAGGAGATTATTGGTATCAAGGTAGGCACTTAACTGAAAGTTCACTAACTTTTCAAGCATTTTGGACAGTACTGGTAAGATGGAAATGGGCCTATAGTTGTTGAGGTCCATGGGATCACCTGCCTTAAGTAGTGGAAACACTTGAGCTGTCTTCCATATTGAGGGACAGAACCAGTGGCTAGGGACAGATTGAAAAGGTGAATGAGGGGCAGCTAAGGTGCAATGCTACTTTTAGAAAGTAGGGATCCAGGAGTCTGCACCTGCTTTTAGTTGTATCTAGTTGGAATAGTAGGTCTTCTACTTTTTAAGAGTATTGATTTGAAGGAGAATGTGAAGCAGCCTTGTCCTTCAGTAGATTGTAAGTTTAGTGATGACCTCATTAGGTTTGCAGGTGAGAATCGAAACTAGGCCAGCTGTAGTGAAATGATCATTGAAGACATTTAAGATTTCTTGCTTGTCAGTGATTTCAACACTATTTAGGTGCACTTTGGGTGGTAAGACGGGTAGAAGCTTGACCTAGGATCCCTTTATGGTACCCCAGAACCTGGAAGGGTTGTGATAGGAGGCATCCAATTCAGCTGTGTAGAAGGCAGCCTTGGCATTTCTCACTTGTTTTGTGCAGGAGTTTCTGGCTTTTTCTGAATTGAAGCCAGTCATTTGGATCCTTGGTCTTCTTGCCCTTTTCCAGAGTTTATCTCTGGCAAGCAGTGCGGATTTAAGGTCAGCAGAGAACCAGCGACAAGATTTGAGTTTGGTTCTGACACTGGTGAGGGGTGCATGTATATTGAGGGCACTTATGATAATATCACTTTAGACCTGCAGAGCTGTCTCTATTGAAGCTGTGAGATAGAATTCTTGCCAGCGTGTGGTGTGGTACAAATCATGGAGATATCTTGAAATATTAAAGTTCTTTTTTGACCTTCTTGGGAGAAATTTTGCAGGGTTGGGTGGCTTGATTGTTGATCTTATGCCAGCTATGGGACAGTGATCACTTATGTCACTGAATAGCACTCCAGCATGAGAATACAGATGAGGCTTATTTACCAACATGATGTCCAGGTGTGTTGTTGAGATTATTCTTTGGATTAATCCTTGTTGGTTCTTTGATTAATTGAGGTGAATCCATAAGTGTCACAGAAGGTTACCAGGGTGCAGATGCATTGGCTAGCTAATTTAAATTCAGGTCACCTAAAATGATGGTGTCTTCAGGGCCTAGATTAAGTATAGATCCTAGGTGGGATAGGAGTTTGAGGCCTGCAGAGGGGCCTGTAGCAGCCAATCAGTTGAAAAGATGATGTGTTGGGAAGGGTTATTTTAATTGATAAGCATTCAATTCATTTGGCTGTGATGTAATATTGAGGCAGGATGCAGAGATGTTTGCTTTGACATAGATGGCTACCCCACGCCCCTGGATGGGCGGTCAGATCTGAAGAGCTGGTAGTTGGGAAGATTTATTTCACTGTCCTTTGTTGCAGATTTGAGCCATGTTTCAGAGATAACCAGAAAGTCAGGTAAGGTGTGTGCAACCCAGGCCTGTATTAATGAGAACTTTTAGGAGGCTGTAGGCGTTGATATGAAGAAAACTCAGGCCATTTATGGAGGCTAAGTCAGCTGGGGAGATAGAGTGTCTGTGGGTCCAGGGTTGATTTCAACAGTGCCAACACAGATCAGCAGAAAGAAGATTAGTTTGATGAGGGCACCAAGTGATAGGAATAGGGAGTAGACAGAGGACTTTCTCTTCTTGCTTGGGATCCAATGTATAGTGGGCGATGATCCTGCTGTGTGGTTATAGCTTTTGTCATAAGTACCAGCTTAATGGACAGGTATAAGGGTCATTATAGTGCCAATAATGGAGCAGGGGGCTTATGGAGTACCGAACTGGTTTGTGAGCCTTTGTGGGATACCCCAGGATTACAGTGCAGAAGTGGCAGTATATACTTGGGGAATTGAGGGCATCCACTGGGAACAGCAGAGGGACAAGCTCTGGTAGCCGGCCCTAATCACTCATGGCATGGGTTGCTTCCAGTTTCCTCTTCTGGATCCGAGGAAGGTGAGAGGCAAAGCAGCAATAGGAGGAACAGTAGCATGGTGGAGGGTAGGTAGGAGTTAAAGATACTAAAGGTGATGTGAAGAAATGAGCTCGGAATTGGCTGGGAGATTAGCTATGGCGGGGATAAGAGATTCGGAAGGGAAAGTGTGTATAAAAGAAACACCGGGGGCAAAAATTTTGCGGCTTTCCCAAACTTTCTGGCTGTCTCTCCTGGTCTCCTGGTTCCCTTCTCGGTTATGCGCGGTGGCGCCTCGCCCGCTGGCGTGCTCGAGCCCCTATGGTCTCTGGGTGCTCGAGGGCAGGACCAGCTGGAAAGGAGGGACAGAGGAGAGGGCAGTCAGGAAAGCACTGAATTGCAGCAATCTGCAAGAGGTGCTAAAAAGAAGATTTACACAACAAAGACTGGTGGGGGTGTTAGCCTGGGTCTCTGCAGTCCAGAAGGTATCTTCACAAAGATGTACACAAAGTAAAAATGGTCTTATTAGAGAATTTCTACATTTAAAGAGCAGTAATCCCGACCAGTTTTGGTGGTGCAAGTAAAGCAAAGTCAATGGGAAGGCGCACCAATCAGAGGCTAGGCATAGCTGGCGGTCGCCTTCGATTGGCTTGCAGCTTTCCGGACTCTTTCTGGCTGTCTCTCCCGGCCTCCTGCTTCCCTTCGCTATGCGGTGGGTCACCGCCTCGCTGATGGCTCGGAGCCCCCTACGGTCTCTGGGTGCTCGAGGGCAGGGCCGGGCTGGAAAGGAGGGGACAGAGGAGAGGGCAGTCAGGAAAAGCACTGAATTGCAGCAATCTCACAAGAGGTGCTAAAAAGAAGATTTACACAACAAAGACTGGGTGGGGGTAAGAGCGCCTGAGCGCCTAGCCCAACACAAGTCTCACCAAAAGACTGTAATCACAGAGTCATCAAGCAAGAAGGCATTTCACAAAGATGCACAATAATAAAAGTAAAACAGCTCCTTATTAGAGAATTTTACATTTAAGAGCAGTAATCCTGACCAGTTTGGTGGTGCAAGTAAAGCAAAGTCAATGGGAAGGCGCACAATCAGAGCAAGGCATAGCTGGCGGTCGCCTTCCGATTGGCTTCTGACTTCCGTACCTTTCTGGCTGTCTCTCGGCCTCCTGGTTCCCTTCTCGCTCTGTCAAGGTGGCGCCCGTCATTCACATGCTCGGAGCCCCCATAGTCTCTCTGGGTGCTCGAGGGCAGGGCCGGGCTGGAAAGGAGGGACAGAGAGAGGGCAGTCAGGAAAAGCACTGAATTGCAGCAATCTGCAAGAGGTGCTAAAAAGAAGATTTACACAACAAAGACTGGGTGGGGGTTAGGGCGTCTAGTGTAGATTGTGAATACAAGTGGTCCTAATATGGACCCTTGTGGTACTCTTTTGCAAATGTGGGTGCAGGATGATGTTAACCTCGTCCATCTTTAGCTGCTGTTGTCTGCCAGTGAGATAATCTTAGAACCATGCTATTGCATTTAGAACTACTGTATGCTAATATTTTTGAATTTATCCAGATTACCATGCTCCATAGTATTAAATGCTTTACTGAGGTCCAGGAAAATTGCTATGTTATTAAGTTTTTATCAAGGGCATTATACCAATCATTTGTAACTTTAACTAAGACAGTTGATGTTCTATGTTTGGTGCAAAACCTGATTGCTAGAGGAAACAACACTGTATTTTTCAAGGTATTCTCTTATTCAGGAATTCACTAGTTTTCAAGCATTTTACCCATAACCGGAAGAATGGAGATAGGTCAATAATTACTTTCTGTCTGAAGCCTTGGGCCCGATTCTCAAAGGCCGGCATCAGATGCAAGGTGCCGCACCAAAAAGATATGGTGCAAGGTGCACATGAATCCCTGACACCAGCACAATTCACAAAGGTGACTTGCATCAAACATAGGCCGCCTGCCCCAAACAGGTCCTCGCGCCACCCTTAAGCCTAGTAATGGGCTGCAACAAGGTGCAAGGGTGCCCCGCGCTAGACGCAAGCAGCCACAGCCCAGAGGAACGATTCACAGATAGTGCCCAGTGGGACAGAAACTAAGTCCCTGTAAACCAGCCTGGGCTGGTGTAAGGAGACTTAGAAACTGCTGCCCTGTATGCGCTGCTGGGTGCATAGTGGCGTGGGTACCTGCACCCCAATCCCTGATGTGCCCCACAACAGCAATTGTGGTGTGAACCCCCCACCAGACCCCCAATGATGCCATCGGTGGCATACAGTGCACTCCCCTATAGGTGGTCCAGTGCTCTCCAACCCCCAACACCTGCCAGTAGTGCCGCCATCACCCTCCAGCCCTGGGCAGAGCCAGGGACCAGTGCAGCCCTCCACACACCTCCACAGCCAGTCCCCAACTGGACTGCATGTGCAACAATCTGTCCCATGTACAGTATGCCCACCATGAGGTATGGGTCCCATACGTTTGGGGCATGTCCATTCTGGCATGGGGAACACTGGGTTGCAGCACTGCAAAGGGCCTTGACAACCCCTGTCCATGCATCATGCATTTGCCTCAAAGGGCAGGATTGCTGCAGGTGTGGCTTAGGCGCCAGTACCCTCCCATATGTGAATCAGGTGCATGGTATGTGGCACACAGGGCTTCAGCACAAGCTCCTGTTTGCCGCAGCTTGTGCCGGATGTAGACCCCTTTGAGAACTGGGCCCCTTATCTCCATATTTAAATAGCAGAATCATGTACGTGGTTTTCCACAAAAGTGGGATTTTGTGATTTTTTACTGTCAAAATAAAAAGCTGCATTATGGGAGCTGTGGGATAGGATAACCCAGTTTTAAGAATATAGGCTCAGTGTTATCAGCACCAGAATTTTTTTTAAGGCCTAAATTCTGGAGAAGCTGCTCTACCTGCAGAAAGGCTGGAACTGGACCAGGTCAGGGTTGTCAGTTGTTGGATTTCGTAATTTGTGGCCAGATACAGGGCTGATGGCTAGAGGAGAGTTATCAAAAGCCATCCCAGCAGATGCAAAGTGCACATTTAATTCCTCCATTATTATTTGTTTGTATGTAATTAATTTTCAATACTGAGTTTTATGGGCAGTCCTAATATGGGAGCCCCTCCTTCCATACCTCGTAGCATTCCAGAAAATGGAGGGATTAGTCTTGTTTTCTTCCAGCAGGGCTAGGTAGTAGTTTGCCTTAGTCAAATGGAATAATTTGGTACACTGATTTCTCTTTCGTCTAAAAGTGGTCCAATCCTGAGCAGTCTTAGTCATTATAACTGTAACCAAATGCAGAGCTCTGTCCCTCAGAGCATGTTTTAATTCACTGAAAAACCAGGGTGAGCTTTTCTTATTTTGTTCTACGTTTGGTAATGGGAGCAAGCTGGTTTATGACTTTCAAAACTTGAGTAGTAAAGATTTCATGTGCAATATGTACAGAGGGTGACTTTTAAAAATCCTGCCAATTTATAGTTGTCAGCTGGTACAGGTATTTTTCTGTAGTAAAATGAGTGAAAGAACATTTATTTTTATTTATTTATTTAAATCTCGGATTACAAATACCTTTGAGCTTGAGGCAGGTCATTTACAAAGGTTCCACGTCAAAGGAAAGGGTCACAGTAAGGTAGGGAGGTATAGACAACATTCATGGTATCAACGGAGGTACAGACAACATTCATGGTATCATCGGAGCACAGCAAGTCAACTGGTAAATAAGTGGGAACAGTGCTACACACTCAAGATTACAAGCAAGCATAGAAAACCATAAGGTACATTTGAAGCAACATTGCTAATCAGAGGTGGGGGGGAAGGAAAAGTAAGGAAGGGTAGGAGAGTTGAGAGGCAGAGTTCAGACAGAGAAGGAAAAGAAAATATGGCAGCCAGAGGCCTTGTCATAGGGGTGAGAGGGGAAGGCTAATGTGGGAGAAGGGTAAAAAGAGGAAAAGGAGGGCAGATAAAGAGAAAGAAGACAAGGGAGAGTGGGGACCAGAGGGCCTGGCAAGTCCAGGAAGAGGGAATCAGTGGGATAAGAGCAAGTAGGGGTGAGTTAAGGAGGAGGTGGCAGGGGAAAGGAGAAATTGTTCTGTCAGGAGAGGTGAAACGAAACAGGAAGCCAAGTAACAGCCTCAGAGAGTGAAAAAGTGGTATAGGGTGTCTGCAGAGTGGAAACTAGGTATAATAATCACAAGTGCTTTCAGTTAAGAGATGCTGATGAAGCATAAGTTTAAATTGGGACAGACTAGAAAGACTGCTCAGTTGGTTGCTTAGATTATTAAACCACAGGGGGGCTCTGTATTGAAAAGATCGCTGATATTGAGCAGTCTGACAGTGGGGTGGTAGTAGAAGGAGATCAGAAACTGAGGTACATGAGTGTTGGGTCTTAGGGGATTTGTTCAGCAGGTGTGATCGCAAATTCTCTCACTGTAAGTATTACCTGAGCAACCTCTGCCGTCGTCACAGGGCAAAAACCACACCACTGGGTTTTGTCTTAACATCGCTTTATTTGATCAAATCTTTCACATGCATGCGGGAGTTCTGTAAAGGAGAAAGCTCCCTGATTACAATTTACAGCAGCTTTTTATAAGCTAGATTCTGAAATTCTTATCTTGAAAAAATACCAACATTTCAGTATAAGCCAATCATAAAACAGAATAACAAGTTGATACCAATGTGTGGTGTACTTTTCCACTGCTTACTTCATTTCTTACCCAATATTTCTTGATACATATACCAGTGGGTCAATCTGACCTAGGTGAAACAATGAGTTTCACTCACACCATAGCAACATACAACAACGTAAAGCTTGCCTTCAATGCCTCAACGTGCTGTTATCTTATACTTTGCTCAAACGTGTTGTTATCTTATACTTTGTCCGAGCGTGTTGTTAATTGTAAGAAAGGAGTATCTAAATTCCAAGAACTGCTGTTATTCAGGCTGGTACAACCAGTTCTGCCCAGTTTTATCTTGCTTTCTGTTTTTACAAATGTACCTCAAGTAACCTCAGTAACATTCTGTAACCCTGTAGAAAACAGCATGAACTCAGAAATTTCTACTACATTCATTATGACTTTGTTACGGCATGGCTTACAAAGCAAACATAGCTTCAAGGTATATAATAGCAAATATAGCTTTAGGATATATAAAATTCCCTCACACTCTCCCCCCTTTTGATACTTTGTATCAACTTGTTAACTATTATATTTTAGTCACGTCTGGGACATCATAGAATGGGAACACCCGACTAATTAACTACGGTCTTGGTCTGGGGTGTAGTAAGGGTGCAGCTGGGTGATGGCATGTGGCAACAAGGTGCTACACAGGCATCGCAAGAGAAGTTTGAGCAACACAGTCAGGAGCCATAATGCCAGTATCACCACCACGATTACTGCCACCCAGTGGAGGAGGGTAGCGCCCCAGTCACCAAATATGCTTGAGAACCATGACCAGGGGTCCCAGCCCTGCGATATAGGTGCATGCTCACTAAGAACACGCTGCTGTAGCGTTCGTATTCCCTCAATCACTTGCTCCAGTTCCTGGGAGTTATCTGGTATATAGGTGCAGCATTCCTCCCCTATAATGGCGCACACCCCCCCTTGCGAGGCTAATACATAATCAAGTGCGGCTCTATTCTGCAAAGCTATGATTCTAAGGGCTTTAATTTCAGCTGTCAGCAAGGCAGTTGATTGCAAGGTATCATTAATTAACGTTTCCAACTCATAGCTTAACTGGTCAATGTAATGCATGTTTTGAACAACACCCCACCATGGGAAGATTCCTGCCCCAAATTTTTCTCCCACTGGGACACGTTTATTTGCGTCCGGCACCTCCTTTTGAACTTGATTTACATAGCTTGCATGTTGATGTGTAGAATCGTTCTACACATATACATGGGCGCAGGGTGGGCGTGGCTAGATAACAGCAGCCTGTCCACCCCACAGGCAAAAGAGATAAGCTCTATCCCGCATACCCAGTATAGACCCAACAGACTGCCTAAAGAGGAATTCTCATCAGGCACTTGGGGTGTATTGTGTTGGGAACAATTAGTGCACAAGTTCGTTTTACCCCCTCAGTCTGCTGTTTCCAACACGTTGGCAATGAGACCACCCCAAGGTATTGTTAGTGTTTTATTGCATACACAGGCGGGGCTGAAACTTTGTCGTCTCGCATGTCTAGGTACAACAGAACAGTTGTGGCACTCGGTGGAAAATACCAGGTGGCAAAATCATGTCCCTGAAAGACAGAAAGATTTTGTACCTCGCGGGTGGAGTAGGAAACCTCAGTAATGTTGATGCCCGCTATGGCAAGAAAAACTGCATTTGCTTCAGATTTGTTTAAGGGTCTAGGTTTCAAGTGGAGACCTACTGCTGCAGAAAATGGAGAGCTCGTACATACATAGCAATTAGACATATTTGCGTTATTAGCATGCAAGTTCATTAGAGTCCACCAAGTGTTCGTAGTGTGCAATGGCTCTGTACTGCGGCGGGAGCAGTTGCCTCCATTGTATTCAGAGCTCCCATAGTAAGAGTACCAATAGCAGCAATAGTCCAAAACGAAACAGAACAATAATAATATTCATGGTTGCTCAGTTCACTGTTCACTGGTATTGACTGTAGAGGCTGTCATAGCGACAATGAGATGCATGAATCCACGTCTCTCTCCGTGATTTTTTATGGCCGTTAGCGGTAGTCAGGAGCACTTGGAACAGTCCTCTCCACCTCGGGTGCACCACTTTTTCTTCGAGTCCTTGATAACCACAAAGTCTCCTTGCTGTATCCTATGCGGGGGTCCCTCCAAGGGGACCGGAATCACAGCTTTCACCCTAGGATAGAGAGATCTTAAAACAGCATTAAGAGATAAACAGTAGGCAATCATTTCATTATCTAAACCGTGCAATGTTATTCGGTTTTGTGGGAAGGGGACATTTGTCATTCTGAGGGTCTTCCCATCAAAATTTCATGAGGTGATAAACCCATGGGGCCAGCTCTTCCCCTCATACTCATTAGGGCTATTGGTAGTGCCTTTACCCAACTAAGGCCAGTATCTGCCATAATTTTGGTCAATTTCAGCTTTAATGTCTGATTTGCCCTTTCTACTGCCCCTCCCGATTGTGGGTGGTATGCACAGTGCATTCGTAAATCCACTTGCAGTGCCTCACACAAGGTTCTGATGACTTCATTTGCAAAATGCGAGCCATTATCGCTGGAGAGCCGGGTGGGAATCCCCGACCTTGGTATGATTTCTCTAATCAGGGCTGCTGCTACTGTACAGGCCTGGCTTTTCCAGACTGGGAACGCCTCTACCCACTTTGAAACATATCTACAGTCACTAAGCAATATTTATACCTTCACACGGGTTTAGCTCAATAAAATCCATCATTAAATGTTCAAAAGGTCCTGTAGGAAAGGGATGGGCAGAGGGGTTACTTGGAGTCCTCTGCCAACATTATTTTGCATACATATTACACACTTTTACAAAAATCTTCAGCATATATGGTAAAGCCAACAACATACCAATGTTTATGTACTAAGATCGACTACTCCACTTTTTGAAACATGATCGGCCCCATGGGCCAATTTTGCCAAAAAGGGAAATACTGCTGCCATCGGGGTTTGTCCACACCTTAGTGCTAGCATCAAATTTACAGTTTGTTTGCCAGTTACGTTTCTCTTTTGCACTGGCCGACTGTTGTAAAGTTGCAACATCCTTTACTGAGAATAAATCAAATTGGTTAGTTACAGTCAAAGACATTTGAAATTTCGGAACACTCCCAGAAAGAGCTGCTTCCTTTGCAGCTGCATCAGCCCTCACATTTCCTGCAGAAACAAAATCTTGGTTAGAAGTATGGGCCTGACGTTTACAATTGCTAACTTTTCTGGATTCTGGATTGCTAACAAAGATTTTTACCAAATTCGCATGCGAATAGGTTTTCCAGCCGCTGTTAAAAACCCTTTGTGTTTCCACAGGGTGCCAAAATCATGAGCTACCCCAAATGCATATCGACTATCTGTATATATGTTAACTGTCTTACCCTCAGCGATTATACATGCCCTCGTCAGAGCTATTAGTTCGGCAGCTTGCGTGAAGTTCGTGGAGGTAGTTTTGCCCTTCCACTAAACAGTTTTGAGTGCATACTGCATAACCTGCCAAGTGGGATCCTTTTTCGTCTCTTTGGGCTGAGCGGTCAACAAATAGTTCTATGTCTGCGTTCTGGATGGGCACGTCGGTGATATCGGTCGAGGCTTACAGTCTAAGTCAATTACGCACAGTCATGCTCCTACCCCTCCTCCGGGGTGGGAACGCGTCGCTGGGTTTAAAGTGGTACACCTTTTCAAAGTTATATTGAACATGGTTAGTAACACATTTTGATACTGAAGCAATCGTGCAGGCGTTAAATGAGCTGTGCGATCTTGTAGCAGAATAGAATGTACAGAATGAGGCACATGCACCATCAAAGCACAGAATCCTACCAGATCACGCGATGCCAACACCGCTTCAGTAGCAGCTGCCACCGACTGCAAGCAAGACACCATCCCACATACCACTGAGTCCAAACGCTGCAGTAATATGCTATGGGCCTCTGTCCCTCCATGTTCCTGTGTCAATACAGCTGACATGTAACCTCCTTTACCATTTACAAACAGATTAAAACCCTTCTCATAATTTGGTAGTCCCAAACAAGGACTTGTAACCAATACATTTTTAAGTTTCGCAAAAACAGATCTCTAGATCAGGTGTCCACCTGATCTCCTCAGTCATCTGCATTTTCTTGCCAAATATGGCTTCATGGAGGGGTTGTGCCAACATAGCATAATCCACGATCCAGGCTCTACAATAGCCCACCATACCCAAAAAAGACATCATTTGCTGCTTGGTAACTGGGCGTGGCCATGCTGTTATGTTCTTAATTCTCTCAGGGTCTAGCTTTCTACCACTGCCAGACAACACATGACCCAAATATTTTACTTGCTCTCTATACAATTGCAATTTTTCTCGAGACACTTTATGCCCATTCTTAGCCAAGAAAAGTAATAAAGCTTTTGTATCCTGTTCATTTGCTTCCTTACTGGGGCTAGCAAGCAATAGATCATCCACATACTGTATTAGGGTACTGCCCGATGGGGCCACAAAAGTGGATAGATTCTCTCTCATTTGAGCTGAGAATACTGCTGGAGACTCAGCATAGCCTTGGGGCATGCGAGTCCAGGTCCACTTTTCCCTTTTGTAGGTGAATGCAAACCATTCCTGGCTACTGGGTTCTACGGGGATACTATAAAATGCATTTGCTAAATCAATGACTGTGAAATAACAGCTGTTATGTGGAATGGATGACAATACTGTAATTGGGTTTGACACTACCGGGGTACGTACATGTACTGCCTCATTTACCGCTCTCAGGTCCTGCACAAAGCAGTAACTTCCATTTGGCTTTCTCACTGGTAAAACTGGTGTATTTACCGTTGCATATGGTCGAGGGGCGATTACTCCCTTTCACTAATGCTGCATGCACTGGGGCTATTCCTCCTCCCCTCTTACCCAGCGGATATTGATGCCTATTCGGTCTGTAAGAGGACTTTGGCTTGACCATAAGGGTTGTGCATTCTTCAGTAATCCCACATCATACTTTGATTCTGCCCATAGCTTTGCTGGTAACTCATTTATCCAACTTACACTCTCCTGCATGCCTATTTCTTCACAAATCTTTCCACATTCACTTCTCTTTCATCCACTCGTACCTTAACCTTTCTGCTAATTATGTATTTTCACAGTTTCCAGCCATTGATATTAGCTTGCTTCCTACACGTTCCCAATCACACAGCTGTACCATTTTTGCTACCCATGGCCCCAATTCCTTCCACTCAAGGGGGGGTTCTCTTGCCAGAGAAATGTGCGGGTATGACCCTGGCTCTTGGAATACTTTTAATTGCTCTGCATTCAGCCTCACTGAGGCTGCACAACGATCCTTTGCCACATATATCTCTGACACCCAGATGGCCTGTTCTACTAGCTGTTTTCCCCACTCTTTGCACTCATAAGTTAGGTCCCGACCTCCCACTGCATAATGTGTTGTGCAATGCAAATCTGTCTGTAACTGCAACTGGCCATGTGTTACTACTTCCGCCCATTCTTGTAGCCAACCCACCTCCTTTGGTTCTGTTAATTCCCAACTATACAGCCAATCCCCTGTTCTTTCTGTTAAACATGGATACAAACCCACCCCCGCTTCTATATTAACCCCCTCTGGGGTACAAGTAATGTGTGCATTTACCTTTGACAGGAGATCCCTTCTCAATAAATTCACAGGACAGGTCGTGCTACTGAGGAAAGTATGTTGTAATTCCATTTTTCCACACCGAACCGGTAATGAGATTGTTAATTGCTCTCTTTGTGGTACTCCTGATACCCCTATTGTTGTCACCATTCGACTGGATAGGGGTGCATTTAACTTGCTTCTTTGAATTACTGACATCGAGGCACCTGTGTCTATCAAGAAGGTCAACTTTGTGTTCATGATTATTAAGTCTATTACTGGACTACCTTCATGCGTTGTTGAAGCACATAGCATTTGTGAAAAGGGGAGAGGGTGTTCCTCTAACCTTCAGCTGTCATTGGCAAAGCCAACATTATTAGTCAGAACTGAGGATCCTGAGTTTCCACCCCAACCTTGCTGCTGATTTGGCTGCCACTGTTGTGGAGCAGGAGGGTGGTGGCAGGCAAGAGGGCATTGGAATCTTGATTACGCTGCCACTGATTGCCTTTACCACAATTTCTTGCTATGTGTCCCTGTTCTCCAAAGCAAAGCAGATGATACCACCTCCCGGTCCGGTCTTTGTCCTGCCGATCCTTCCGATGGTTGCCCTTTTCCTCCTCCTCCCGTGGATAACCTCCATTATTTCGTCCTCTCTGTCTTCTTCTGTTGCCATTTCCACCTCCGGTTGGGATGCTTATGTCTCTCTCAAAGTACATTAGCTGAGCCTTTTCCAGCTTTTCTTTCTTTTCCTTTTGTATCTCCTTCTGCTGTCTCTCAGCATGTTCAGCATACTGCACTAGGTCGGCCATTTTCGTTGTCTCCCATCCAATGCACACTGTGGTAACTCCCAATCTAATTGGCTCACTCAGTCCGGTGCAAAAAGCCATACCCAACTGATGCTGGTATGCGGGATTATCTGGCCCAATACCGGAAAATTGCCTAAAGACCCCCTCCAATTGTTCCTTGTAATCGCGTACTGATTCCTCATCTTTTTGTCTCGTATCCTGGATGCGAGACCAGTCTGTCACATCTCTGTATTTTTCCCGTAGTTTTATGCACACCACGTTAAATTGTGGCATAATTTGGTCCCTTGGCTTCTCTGGGTCCCAGGCCTCTTTTACTTCCTCCCACATGCCCTTTAATGTTCGTCTAAGACACTCTCCAACCTCAGTCGTAGACAGTTCATACATTTTTATTAAGTTTGTTAACTCCTTTATATATTCTTCTATGTTATTTTGAGGCTTTGGTATATCTTTCAGGGCCTCTCTCAACTCCTCAGGATTCCATGGGCGGTCCACTTCAATGTATTGAGGGACTGCAGGCTGGCCGTTGACAGGCTCTTCCTGCCTCAGGGTGTGGGTTGGGATAACGTATCAAAGGCAACTGCTGTGTTAGTTTTTCCTTCCCCTGCCTGGTTTAGGCCCTTAGTCCTTGAATCAGTTTGCCTAAATACCCAAGGCTTCCCATTTCCTTGCCATGTACCTTCCCATCCAGTGACATAGATTCCACTGCGTCAACCAGGTCCTTTCCCCTCTTCACTCTCTACCTCCTCATCTGACTGAGCGGGTGTGGGGGATTCTGGGCTTTCTGGGGACTGTGACTGCAGCATCCCGCACCAGAGTCACAGGGGATGTTGAACAAGCGTGTCCCTAGTCAATTGGGCAGCCTGTTGAATGCCCTGTGCCAGTTGTACTGCTTGGCCCGGTTGGACTATCAGTGCTTGTTGAGCAGGTAGGGCAGCAGACACAGCCGGGGCAGCCTATTGCATAGGCTGTACCACTCCCTGTTCTGGTGGTGCATCTGGCACCACCCCTTCCTGTGGTCCCGGCGGAGCAGTTGGGGGAGGGGGCCGATATGGTGGAGGGGTATCGTGATGGTGAAACACCCTCCTGCGGCGTTCAGTATCTTCCCCTTCTTGTTTTACCATTAACCCTCTCACTTGATTTTCATGTCACCTTTCTGCCTCTCTTTCCCATATTCTGAACCTTGACCAGTCTACCTTGCACCCTTTTTGTTTGCTCTTTTCTTTTTCTTCCAGTGCTATCCTTGCTTCCTTTAGTACATCTATACTAAAAGTACCTATAAGGGAAATATTCCTGGTCAACTTATGCCATTGTCCTATCTCGAGAGTCATGCTGACCATGTCGGGTGTCCTTTGGACCTAGGCATAGAAAAGCATACTACTAGATGGAGATTTAACCCTGTCCACTTAAAGAGTGAAGGTTCCTGATTTTCTCAAGGAGGGTCAGGGAACCATCCAGGACAATTTAATTTGAAACCCTGCCACTATCCAATGGGACATTCTTAGGCAGTCCTAGAGGCCACCTAATAAAATGCACAGCTAACCGGCTGAGCCTGAAACAGAGACAAACATAGCTTATGCAGACACTGCAGTTTTGGGGTGGCCCATCAACAAGGTGACCACCAGTGCTACCACATCTCAAATAGACTAAAGAGGACCTGATGCCCTGTGTTCCAACAGACTGAGATAGCACTGGCATATTCAGATAGAGATATGGTGAAATTGGTCTGCTGGCTCACTTAGCAGTACCAGCTACACCAAATAATGTAAATTATCTATATAGCAGCAATAAAATACTGGCTACGGGAGCCCATCACACCAAACTTGAGATTCTCTCAACCTTGCCAATATTATAGAGCTTCCTATACTGTGGACCACAGGTCAGACCCAAGATTTGCTACCTTCCTGTCAGCCCTGACTACCCAGACTTTCCTGACAACAAATGGTCTGCTGGTACCTGTCACCCTGAGGAGCTGTCACTGGCCTTCTCAGATCTAAAACGAAAGCCCTGGGCCCTGATGGATATGGGGTGAGTTTTTAAAGGGTGGCACAATCAATAGCTATTGCTCGGCTTAATAAGGTTTTAAGAAGTGCCTCCAAAAGTTGGCACTTGGCAACAATCTCACTTATTCCAAAACCTGATAAAGACTTTTACAATGTGGTTCAGCAGGCCGATTTCGCAATATGACTACAAATATTTTAGGTCTCTCTAGTCTGCGCTTGATGCTGTTCTTCCAGCACTGATAACTTAGACCAAACGGGTTTTAAGTTCTAGATCCACATTGATAACACTTAGGCCCCATTTAATACACAAATGGAATCCTTGTAGGGACCCATCATCCTTTCAGTTTGGACGCTTGAGAGACCCTTCATCATTTGTCATGATCCTTCCTTCTCCGATGATGGCCATGATGGGCTTCCTGCTCCCATTGGCAACCATTATTTGGGCACTGTACTCCTCCCCCAGGCATGTGTACAAAATCTCAGGTCATCACCAGATTATTTCCCTCTAAGGGAACACGCCAGGGCATGCCTCCATGTCCCTTGGGCTATTTGCAATTTTCATTGAGCCTCTGGCTCGAGCACTAAGACTATCCCTAGATATTTCACGGAGTGATGACAGATGAAACTGAGTGCCGTGACGTTCTATATGTGGATGATGTCTTGTTCATTCCTCACTGACCCCTCGTAGTCCATACCAATAGTCTTCTGCATTCTGGAAGAGTTTGGAGCCACTCCGGCTATCAGCTTAACACCAGCAAGGCGGATGCTCTCACCTTCACTACAACCCCTTGAGACACTTAAATAGAGATTTCCATTCTGGTGGGACCTCCAGAGGATGAAATACTTGGGCTTCTGCTTGGTTCATAGGTCGGAAGATGCCATGCACAACAATTATCAATCAATCAATCTAAAATCTTTATTTCAAGGTGAATATCATTGAGCAAAGCTCATTTACAGGATGGACTTGATTGGTCTTAATAATATAAGGTTACAGTTTTACACAAAAAAATAAGGTACTGATTGAATACAAATACAAAGATTTATAAAATGAAAACAGGTATACAAATATTTACATATGTACAAGGCAATGTGACATTGATCTTGGTTATACTAAAAATGAAAGAAACAAACAGTACTGGAGGGATAAGGTTAGGTGATGGGACTTTGGGGATCATTTTGTACTGAAGTAGGTTGGAGAAAAACTAGAAAACAAAAATAGGGGGTAGTGCAAAGGGTAGGGGAAAGAGGGTGTGAGAGGACTAGGCCTTATGGAAGCAATTGCATGATTCTGGGAAGAGACTAGTGTACAGCTTTTTGAAGGATGTTAATGGAATGAGGGTATCCAATTTCAAGGTCTTTGAAGAGAATTCCAGATAAGTGCTAGGAATAGCTGATTGCAGCCCTTCCATACCGGTGCAGGTTAGGAATCTTCAGCATGATGAGTTTATTGATCCTTAAGGCGAAGGCCTGGATATGATCTGGTTTGAAACAATCTGAAATGTAGGATGAGAGTTTGTTCTCAGAGCTTGTAGATCCAGACAGCAGCATTTTGTTTCTTCTATGGTAGGGATGTCCAACTGACTGCATTGTGAGAGAGCAATGATGGGTGCTGAAGGGAAGATCTGTAATGAATCTAAGAGCTCTATGATACAAGGTGTCCAATTTATTTAAATGGGAGAGGAACAGTGACCATAAAGGAAGTCAGCGAATTCAATGAGGGATAGGAATGATGCCAGGATTAATCTTTTGTTTGAGTCTCTGGTCAGGTAGTGTTTGATCCTATAAAATAGGCCAAGTCTCTGTCTAAGCTTTTCAGGAGCTCTTCAATTGGCTAGTATAGTAAGTTTATTGTCAATCCAGACTCCAAGATATTTGAATTTGTCCACATATTCCAGATTTTACCAAGGATGGAAGATACTTGGGGAGGGTGAATGATGGGACAGTGGAAGAGAAGCTCTGGTGGCAAAGAACATAGCTTCTTTTCTTGGCATTTAATAGTAGTTTCTTTTCTAGTAATTTGTGCTGCAGGAGGGAGAACTCAGATTGTAAAAGTTCACAGGCTTTTGATGGTGAAGGATTTACATATCAGGACAGTATCATCTGCAAAGAGGTGAATATTAGATTGTGAGAGATTGGAGTCAATATTGTTGATGTAAATGGCAAGAGGATGTAACCTAAGATGGAACCTTAGGTGGTACACCTCTTAGGAGTGGTTTAGAGGTAGATAGGTCACCTTCATTTTTACCTGTTGTGATTCTTCGGAGATAGCAGCCTGAAACCATTTAAGAGAAAGTGAGTCAAGGCCTATGGAATTCAGAGAGGAGATTAGTAGTTCATGGTCCACAGTGTCAAAGGCTTTGCTTTAGATCCAGAAACACAGTACAGATGTTACTCTTTTGTCTAGTCAGTCTGCCAGTCATTTGTAACTTTTTGCTAGGCAGAGATGGTGCTGTGCATGGATTTAAACCCCAGATTGAGCTGGGTTAAGGAGATTATTGGTATCAAGGTAGGCACTTAACTGGATGTTCACTAACTTTTCAAGCATTTTGGACAGTACTGGTAAGATGGATATGAGGCCTATAATTGTTGAGGTCCATGGGATCACCTGCCTTAAATAGGGGAAACACTTGAGCTGTCTTCCATATTGAGGGAATAGAACCAGTGGCTAGGGACAAAATTGAAAAGGTGAGTTAGGGGCAGCTAATAGCGGCAATGCTGCTTTTAGAAAGTAGGGATCCAGAGAGTCTGCACCTGCGCTTTAGTTGTATCTAATTGGAATAGTAGGTCCTCTACTTCTTTTTAAGAGTATTGGCTTAGCGAGAATGTGAAGCAGCCTTTGTCCTTCAGTAGATTGGAAGTTTAATGATGACCCCATTAGATTTGCAGGTGAGGAATCTGAAAGCTAGCCAGCTGTAGTGAAATGATTGTTGAAGGCATTCAAGATTTCTTGCTTTGTCAGTGATTTCCACACTATTTAGGTGCACTTTGGGTGGTAAGACAGGGTAGAAACTTTGACCTAGGATCCCTTTATGGTACCCCAGAATCTGGAAGGGTTGTGGTAGGAGGCATCCAATTCAGCTGTGTGAAGGCAGCCTTGGCATTTCTCACTTGTTTTGTGCAGGAGTTTCGGCTTTTCTGAATTGAAGCCAGTCATTTGGATCCTTGGTCTTTCTTACTCCTTTTCCAGAGTTTCTCTCTGGCAAGAAGTAGTGATTTAAGGTCAGCAGAGAACCAGCGACAAGATTTGAGCTTAGTTCTGACACTGGTGAGGGTGCATGTATATTGAGGGTACTTTGATAATGTCGTTTAAGACCTGTAGAGCTGTATCTATTGAAGCTGTGAGATAGAATTCTTGCCAACGTGTGGTATGGCACAAATCATGAAGATATCCTGTGATATTAAGGTTCTTTTAGACCTTCTTGGGAGAAATTTTGCAGGTTGGGTGGCTTGATTGTTGATCTTATGCTAAGCTATGGGGACAGTGATCACTTATGTCACTGGAATAGCACTCCAGCATGAGGAATACAGATGAGGCTTATTAACCAACATAATGTCCAGTAGTGTGCTGTTGAATTTGTTCTTGATTAATCTTGTTGGTTCTTTTGATTTAATTGAGTGAAACCATAAGTGTCACAAAAGGTTACTAGGGTGCAGATGCATTGGCTAGCTAATTTTAAATTCAGGTCACCTAAAATAATGGTGTCTTCAGGGCCTAGTTTAAGTATAGATCCCAGGTGGGATAGGAGCTTGAGGCCTGCTGAGGGGCCTATAGCAGCCAATCAATTGAAAAGATGACATGTTGGGAAGGGTTATTTTAAGTGATAAACATTCAATTCCTCTGCTGTGATGTAATATTGAGGCAGGATGCAGGAGATATTTGCTTTGAGCGTAGATGGCTCACCACTGCCCCTGGATGGACGGTCAGATCTGAAGAGCTGATAGTTAGGAAGATTTATTTCACTATCATTTGTTGCAGATTTGAGCCATGTTTCGAGATATAACCAGAAAGTCAGGTGGTGTGTGCAACCCAGGCCTGTATTAGTGAGAACTTTTTTAGGAGGCTGCAGACGTTGATATGAAGAAAACTTAGGCCTTTTATGGAGGCTAATTCAGCTGGGGAGATAGAGCTTTCTGTGGGTCCAGGATTGATTTCAACAGTGCCAACACAGATCAGCAGAAAGAAAATTAGTTTAATGAGGGCACCAAGTGATAGGAGTAGGGAGTAATCAGAGGATTTTCTCTTCTTGCTTGGGATCCAGTGTATAGAGGACGATGATCCTGCTGTATGATTATAAATTTTGCTAAAGTACCAGCTTAATGGACAGGTAAGGGGTCATTATAGTGCCAATAATGGAGCAGGGGGCTTGTGGAGTACAGAACTGGTTGTGAGCCTTTTGTGGGATACCCAAGGATTATAGTGCAGAAGCTGGTATATACTTGAGGAATTGAGGGACATCCATTGGGGATAGCAGAGGGGGCAAGTTGAGTAGCCCTAATCACCAGGGCGGTGCTGCTTCAGTTTCCTCCTCTGGATCACGAGGAAGGTGAGAGGCAAAGCAGCATTAGGAGGAACAGCAGCATGGTGGAGGGTAGCTAGGGTTAAAAATACTAAAGGTGGTGTGAAGAAAGAGCTCAGGAATTGGCTAGGAGTTAGCTATGGCGGAGATAAGAGATCTGCATGGGAAGGTGTATAAAAGAAACACCAGGAGGGGGAGGCAAAATTTTGTGGCTTTCCGGCATCTTTCTGGCTGTCTCCTCTGGCCTTCTGGTTCCCTTCTCGGTCGCGCGTCGTCCGGGTTCTGAGCCTCACGGTCTCTGGGCACCTCGGGCAGGGCCGGCTGGAAAGGAGGGGACAGAGGAGAGGCAGTCAGTGAAAGCACTAGATTGCAGCAATCTGCAAGTGGTGCTAAAAAGATTTGCACAACAAAGACTGGGGGGTTAGGCTGCCATGCCTAGCCCAGCACAAGTCCCACCAAAGGACTGTAATCACAAAATCAGCAAGCAAGAAGGCATTTCACAAAATTATACAGTAATAAAAGGTAAAAACAGCTCTTTTGAGAATTTTACATTGAAAGAGCAGTAATCCCGCCAGTTTTGGAGGTGCAAGCAAAGCAAAAGCCAATGGGAAGGCGCGCAATCAGAGGCAAGGCAGCGCTGGCGGTCACCTTCGATTGGCTGCTGGCTGTCCCGCTACCTTTCTGGCCGCCTCTCCGGCCTCCTGGTTCCTTCTCGGCTGCGCAGTCGCCTCCCGCCCGCCGGTCGCTGGAGCCCCACGGCTCTGGGTACTCGAGGGCGGGCCGGCTTTCTGGCTGTCCTCCCAGCCTCCTGGTTCTCGCTGCGCGCGCCGCCTGGCCGGGCGGCTCGGAGCCCTACGGTCTCTGGGTACCGGGGCAGGGCCGGCTTTCTGGCTGTCTCTCCCAGCCTCCTGGTTCGCTTCTCGGCTGCTTGTGAGCGCCCTTGCCAGCTTTCGAGCCCCTACGGTCTCTGGGTACTCGAGGCAGGGTCGGCTTTCTGGCTGCCTCTCGGCCTCCTGGTTCCCTTCTCGGCTGCAGTCCCGCCCGCCCACTGGCGGCCTCGGAGCCCCTACGGTCTCCTGGGTACTCGAGGCAGGCCGGCTTTCTGGCGTCTCTCGGCCTCCTGGTTCCCTTCTCGGCTGCGTGGTGCGCCCGCCCGCTGGCAGCTCGGAGCCCCTACGGTCTCTGGGTACTAGAGGGCAGGGCCGGCTTTCTGGCCGTCTCTCCCAGCCTCCTGGTTCCCTTCTCGGCTGCGCGGTCGCCGCCCGCCCATTGGCGGCTCGGAGCCCCTACGGTCTCTGGGTACTCGAGGGCAGGGCCGGCTTTCTGGCCGTCTCTCCCGGCCTCCTGGTTCCCTTCTCGGCTCATGCTGCCGCCCGCCCACTGGCGACTCGGAGCCCCTCACGGTCTCTGGGTACTCGAGGCAGGGCGGCTTTCTGGCTGTCTCTCCGGCCTCCCCTGGTTCCTTCTCGGCTGTGATCGCCGCCCGCCCGCTGGCGGCTCGGGCCCTAGGTCTCTGGGTGCCTCGAGGCAGGGCGGCTTTTCAGCTGTCTCCGGCCTCCTGGTTCCCTTCTCGGCTGCGTGGTACGCCACCCGCCGCTGGCGGCTCCGGAGCCCCCACAGTCTCTGGGTACTCGAGGCAAGGCCGGCTGGAAAGGAGGTGAGAAGGAGGAGAATTATGATCCCTTTTTTGTACAGATGAAGAGGGATCTCGAGAGATGGAGCATTCTCCCTCTGAATTTGATTCAGAGAATTGAAGCAGTGAGGATGGTGATTCTCCCAAGAGCACTCCATCTCTTTCAGCATGTCCTGCTCAGTCTGCTGAAAAAACTATTCCATTCATGGAATAAAACCATCTCCAGGTTTATTTGGGCTTGCAGACGCCCCAGAATTAAACTTACAACTCTCTCTCTCTCCGTAAAAATCAGGGAGGTCTAGCACTCCCTAACCTTTAATTGTACTATTGGGCCTCACATCTGTCCTTTATAATCCAACACTTGATGTGGGTGACCCCAGCCCGCTGGAGAGAGATGGAGGAAGGTGTGTTGCCTCGGGTGGACCTTCAGTGGCTCACCCTGCACAGAAATCCGCCTCCAGCGAGCTGGCTGACTCACGACTCGTGGATCACACACCAAATCCGGGCCTGGCACTCTGCCCGCAAATCCCTCGAGATCACCCCTTACCTGTTTCTATTTTGCCCAATAGAATTACTGAGAACCGGCTCTAGCTTTAAATGACCACACATTCCACAATTGGAGGCACATGCACCTTACGAATCTCGAACAGCTCCTAATGGGGCCTCACCTCAAGGCGTTTGGGGAGATCAAACAGAAATTTCACCTGCGCCGAACTGATTTTTTCCAGTATCTGCAGATATGACACTACTATGAATCTCTCCTTGCAGTAGTCTGAACTCCAGGGGAGCATCTGGACCTGGTGAAGCTGCGTCAACAAGTTTTGCAAGCCAAGATGCTACCGCACGCTATTTCGACTCTTTATAAATCCATGATGGAAACAACTGGTGGAAACACTGGAACAATCAGTGACCAATGGAACACAGAATTAGGTACCCAAGCGGGCGGTGGCGCTGAGGTTGGCGCTGGGCATACACCTCGCCTCACGCCTGCGCCGGGTTCGGGAACGGACTTGGGCAGCCGGGGTCGGGTGGGGAGGGAGGATCGAGGTCCCCAACGGATGCTCTCCTCCTCAGGGTGGTGACCAAGAACGCTCTGCGTTCTGCATCCCTTCCATGGCCGGTGGAAGCACGACAGTAGGAAGGATGGAGGCGGCTTCTCCTGAGCGGGAGGGGGGACGTCGCGCGCGCGATGAGGGGCTGGCGCGCCAGCACGTAGCCACCGGGACATACGCCCCAAGCGCACGGCGCCCCAGAGGGTGTGGGGCGGCGGGGAGAAAACCGGAAAACACCTCCGCTGCCCTAGATGAAGTCCTCCTAAGTCTACCTCGACCACTCCATAAGGACAGACCCCAATGTGCCAGGGAGAGGAGGAAGGGCACTCTAGGGGCAGATCCCTAGGGGATGTCGGGGACATGAGCGGATGGAAGGAGGGGGCACCGGGGTAGGGAAGGAGGATAAAGATGAAAATGAAAAAAAAAAAAAGAATTAGGTACCCAAATAACCTCGCAGCAGTGGAACACTATATGCTCCACAACATCGAGAATCACTAACTCTCATACCTGGCGGCTGTTCTCCTGGCACCTGCTGGTGAGATTTTTTTCACACTCCAGCAACAACCTCACACTATCAAAAGCGGGCACCACAATGCTGGCGTCAATGTGGAAACCAATGCCCACCATACACATGTGTTATGGTCCTGCCCAAGGCTGCTACCATTTTCTGCAGGAGCTGCCAGTTTGAATTTGAGAGCTCTTGACACAGGTGGACCCTCACTGGGGAGTTTTTCATCTTGCACGCCTCCCATACGAGTTGAGGAATCCTCAGTATCACTACCTAATGGGGATCTTCCTTCTCGCGCTAAGAAAGCTATCACCAAGTTTTGGCTCACCACAGGGATACCCTCAGTAGTGGACTGGAGAGATATAGTTAACTCAATATATAGATCAGAGAGAGCACGTATAACTCCGAACAATAACTCAGATCTCTGCTCCACAAAATGGAGAAGATGGATACTACACATCATGGCCAAAAACCCTTGTTTTGTCCCTTAGTACACCATATGGCTTCGTAGTTAACCTGGTGGAGTGAACTCAGACCACCTTTCTGACATTGAAGGGTGAAGCAGCCAACAGTAATAAGGTATGGGTCCTGTGATTCCTAGCTGACGGAAATCCATCAAGAGTTAAAATTTAAAAGGAATAAAAGAGCAGGGAGGATCAGTGGCTCGGAGGGAGGCGAAAAGCGAGTTGCTGGGAAATGTATACTGCTTATTTTTTTCTTTTTCCTATGCAAGGTAAAATAGACTGCATACTTACTAAGTATTATTGAGAGTTTGCTCAAACTAACTCTGTGTATAGAAAATGTATCCAAGAGATGACTGTAAAAAAATGTGAAAAATCAATTAATGAAACTTTTTTTTTTTTTTTCCCATCAATATAAGAGTGTGCGACTGACTGGAGAATTTACCTATATTTTAACCCCCACCCTCTACTGTTTTCAATAAGTACCATGAACTATATGAATCCTTCAGAGGTATTTTTGGAACTCCTTTGCAGGGAGGGGTCATCTTTGAAATGCTGCAGGTATCAAATGTATGCTCTAGCTATAGTTGATGCATCACATGATAAATATATATGCCAAAAATGCTCTGAGCAAGGGCAGCTGCTCTCCGAAATAAAAACGGTAAAAGAAAGACTCCAGCTAATGGCCTTAGTCCAAATGCACTAAGTCAAACTAACCTTACAGTTAACAAAAAGTGGCAAAGGGAAACAAGTGAAGACTTATCAATTGATGAGGGAGAAGGTTATGAGGTAGCACCAGAAATAAGTAACGACTGGTGCTATGTGATGAACAATCGAAGGAAAAAAGGAAAGAAGGGCATGGGAGGGGGAGGATATTCAGCTATCTAATAGGCATACCCGTTTAAGGAAAAATAAACTCCAGACCTTATCAGTAGAATCAAAGCCTAATGATCCAAATAAAGTGATTTTGAAAGGTGACGATTATTAAAAGGTGTGACACGTTTCTATGTGGCAATGACAAGGATGACCGAATGGTCACATGCTTACCAGGGGCCAGGACTGGTGACATCATTACAAGACTTCCCAAATTACTAACAGATTACGATGCAGATACAATGGTGGCAGTGCATATTGGTATAAACAATGTGGGAAAAGATCACAAAAAGGACAATTTTCTTGACATTAAGGAAATAGGAAAAACTATCAAAAAAAAAGGGTGGCAAAATGGTAATCTCTGGACTTCAACCAAAGGACACCCTGAAAAAATAAACAATCAAACGTGGCATACGCACGTTTAGAGCACTGGTGTAAAACAGAATATATACCATTAGTTAAATTATGGGTACCCTAAGAGGGTAAGTAAACTCTGTGCGAGAGATGGATTACTTCTAAATGTTCTGGGAGCTAGTACACTTGAAATTTAATTAATGCCAGCCTACAGGAGGGCAATTTAAACTGCTGATGAAAGGGGAGATGGCATCAAATCAAAATCAATTCAAAACATAAATATTATCCCAAAACAAACTAGACAATACATCTCTTGTTATATGTGCAATGCTCGGAGCATGAACAACAAAAGGGATGAGATTGAGGCAGTGCTAAGTATGAACACCATTGATTTAATATGGATCACCCAACGCGGTCGCTAGGAGACACGGGGAAAAGAAGTTAGTGGCCATCAGTTAGTCTGGGTAGATTGTGTAGGAAAAAGGGGCAGGGTATAGCTATATAAATTCCAAAAGGTTAAACTGTTAGATAATATCCAACATAATAAAAAGGAATGAAGATTCACCAGAGACGGGGTGGTTAAAAATAAACAAAAAAAAACAACATTATTTTAGGCTAGAGTTATAGGCCACCGAGCACAAAAAATGATGTAATTGAGGAAATTATTAATGAATTAGAAAATGCCTGTGAGCTGGGCAGGGTCATCTTCTTGGGAGACTTGAATTATGGTAACATTGACTGGACTGCTAAGCAATCAATGGACCATAGCAGTAAAGATGTCCTTGGAGCCACTGAACAGCTAAATGAATACGTCATGTCTTTTACAAGGGGTAAAAATATACTCGACATTATTCTTAATTCAGAGTCAGTTGTTATCACAGATTGCAAGGTTGGTACCCCCCCTTGGGCTCCAGTGACCACAACAGTACAAGTTTAAAAATTTACAAAAAATGCAGTATTGTGAGAGGCTGCAGAGAAATGTATATGTATCATACTGCTGCTAGTAGAGCTACTAAAGAAGAGCTAGATAATATAAACTGGGAACATGTATTAGATGGTAAATCAGTAGAAGAAATGTGGACCTGTATAAAAAGTAAGATTGTGCATATTAGCGATAAACATATGAAAAAAAAAAAAAAAAAACAAGAAGTATAATAGTAGAAGAGTTAGGCCCAAATGATTAACAAGGACATATATAAATTACATAAGGAAAAGCTAAACTCATCTTTATACTAAAAACTGTAACAGCATTGGGAAAATTATAGGACTATCCTAAGGAAATGTAAAAACAAAATAAAGGCATCCAAATGGAGGCTAGAATAAAATTGCTACCAATATTACTGATAGGAAAGAATTTTATAGTCATATAAAATTCATTAAGAAACTCAGACTCGGATCCTTGATAGTAAACAACAGCACAGTCGACGACCCAGCAGAAATGCTGATGTCTTCAATAATTATTTTTGTTCTGTATTTTCCAAACCATCTCTCAACAGTGTACGGATTTCTTGCAGTGACCCAGGATGTTTGAAATAACAAAGAAGGACATCATTAAAAGATCGAAATTAAAATTCTTCAGGCCCAAAAAATATTCCATCAAGATTGTTAAAAATCATGTCCCCAAGTGTCGACCATGACACCTCTAAATGCAGTACGTGTCTCGCTTTCCACCCCAACGTCCTCGACTACCATCTTGCATGCCTGAAGTTGGGGAGGCCAGAGAAACGGAATCCTCCTGTGAAATCCAAGGAGGCTCGGTGGGCGGTTTCCGCAGCTGCGGGATCTGCCTAGCAATTGAAACACATGCAAGCATTCGAAGAGGAAGCGACTCGGGCTGCAGAAACCATTCAGAGCTTCTTCATTCTGCTCAGCCTGGGCTCCACCTTCTCAGGTTCCTTTCGAGGGTTGTGCCAGTCTCTCCCGGGCCAATGGAGAGGGTCCTGCGGGCATGCACTCCTCTCGATCCTGTAAGTGGGAGAAGGATCCGGGATCATCTTCGTCCCGACAAAGATGCTCTTGGGAGCGGGACAGATCTTGGTCCCAGGAACATGCTGTGTCTACTTC
Organism: Neoceratodus forsteri; assembly: GCA_016271365.2. Lineage (NCBI taxonomy): Eukaryota > Metazoa > Chordata > Ceratodontiformes > Ceratodontidae > Neoceratodus > Neoceratodus forsteri. The sequence goes on from CM057451.1 coordinate 474,392,340, forward strand.
AGTCGAGATTGCTTCTTCAGCCGCTGGCTTCTTGGCTTTGCCATCTGGCCAGTCGACCGAACTGTTGATCAACTATGTAGAAATCGTCATCGACCCGATCGATCCTTTAATCGCCGACTCCGGTCAACGATTCCCCTCGATCGAACTCAAATTCTGACTTTCCCCAATGAGGAAACCCAGCCTTCTGGGACTCCCATCGAGGAAGTGGTCCCCGACCCTGGGAAGTCACCGGTCCCGCTGGTGTCTCCCAAGTGACCAAATCAGCCTGTCCAATCTTGATTGAGGTTTCGGACCCCCTTGACCGAAAGGCCGAGGAACAGCCAAAAAACGCTTTAAAAAGAGGCGATGCCATCGGTCGTCTTCATCCTCCTCAGACGAGGAGAGGCTCTGGTGGAAACTTTGGCAGCACTACAAGGACCTCATGTGGCAGCAGCCAATTTTGACTGGGCACAAACAGACTCCAGCTTCCACCCCTGCCATTACTTGGCTTTTACCTCCTAGGCCGAAGCCGATCAAGTCGGTTCCCTCACCCACAGAGCGGCAAAACCTTCGGTTCGGCCTAATATGGTCTCCCCACCTGTCGTGGTGGAACCACCGCCCAGGCAGCCTGTGGAAGGGGCTCCTTCCAAAGAAGATAGTCCGGACACCGGGCTTCCCCGGCGTCTGTCGGTCACTGTCACCCCAGAGTGACCTAGGCAGTAGACCATTAAATCCAGATTCCTCGGATTCGGATGTCACGGCTTGCATTCCCATCCTGGGATGACAAATCAGCCGGTTGGGTAGAGATGGAGGAAGGTCCCTCGTCTTTTCAGGGCATTCTCCGCCTCATCTCCGAGTCCACAGGGATGTCCCTGGACCCAATCCAGAAAAAGGCGGAGTACCCTCTCATGGACATCCTCAAGAGAGGGAATGCCCCGATGGAGGCTTTTCCTGTGGCAGAGGCCATTGTCAGCCCAGCCTTAGAACTCTGGCAGTGCCCTGCCTCTTGTTCAGCTCCTTCTGTCCGGATGGTCCACTAGTATCACGGTGCCATGGGGTCCCTTGCAGGGTTCACAGAACACCCTTCGCAGAGAGCCTGGTGACCGCCTCTGTGTTCAGGCATACTGGCAGTTCTGCCGATACTGACTGACCTCGAGAAAGTGTCCAAGCTGTTGGACCATTCAGCCAGAAACGTCTATGCGGCTTCTTCCTTGGGCCTTCATCAGACAAGTTCGGCTGTCATCATGGCACATTTCTCCAACGCCCTCCTAGGGTCTCTGGATGAAGTCCTCCCACATCTGCCCACGGACATGCAGACCACGGTCAAGCAGGTCCGGGACCAGGGCTGAGCTGTTGCCAAACAGCAGCTTCAGACAGCCCTGGACATTGGGGATTCTTGTGCCTGTTCGATGGCAGCTGCAGTTGCCTCTCGTCACAGGGCTTGGCTGACGCCTCCTCCTTACCGGTGGATACTCAGCTCAAACTAGCTGACGTGCCTTTCCTAGGGACCAACCTGTTCGGCCCAGGATTGCTGGTCATCTTCAGCGTATTGAGCAGTCCAGTGCCACCTTGGATGCTACTTCTGCCAAGGGCTCTTCGGGCAAGAACCAGCAGAAGAAGAAGAAAAAGCCTTTTCGGCATTCTTTCCCTCTGGCTCAGCAGTCCTTTTTTCAAGGTGGACAGCAGCAACAGCAGCAGGCCCAAGCCTAGCACCCCCGGCCCAAGCCCGGACCCTCCGGGCCCATAAGGAGGCCGTGGTTGTAGTCCTGGCTCCTCCTCCTCCTCCTCCTCCAAGCCTGCTCAGTGACGGGGCCGGGGCTGCCAACTCCTCTCTCATCACACCAGCTTTGGATCCTCCCTTGGGGGGGGGCTGGCTCCGCCACTTCCTTTCTGCCTGGTCCACTGTCACTTCGGACAGGTGGGTTCTCGAGGTGGTCGGGTCAGGGACTGCCTCTGGAATTTAGCAGTACCTCCAAGCCGAGCCCGCGCCTCGGGAGGAAAGAGTATCTGCTCAGACCAGTGAGCCCCTCAGAAACAACAATCGCTCAGCTCCTCCTCAAGGAGGCTGTCGCTCAGTGGCGGATCCTCCAGCAGACCCAGGCTTTGTCTCCAGGTACTTCCTGGTGCCCAAGCAGACTGGGGGGGGGGGCGCTGACACCCTATTCTAGATCTGCACGACCTGATCTCTCAGGTCATGCACTTTTCGGATGGCCACTCTGTCCCAGATCATTCCATCCTTGGCGCGAAACATGCGATTCTGTTCACTGGATCTGCAGGACGCGTTCTTTCACGTCCCTATCTCTCCATCCCATCAGCAGTTCCTGTCTTTGGGGTCGAAGGGACCCTGTACGAGTTCCAAGCCATGCAGTTCAGGCTGTCATCAGCCCCATGGGTCTTCACCAAATGCATTGCAGTGGTGGCGGCCCATCTCAGACATGGGGGCATGTCAGGATTTATCCTTACCTTGACGATTGGCTCCTACCAAGTTCCACCCAACAGGAGGTGGAGAGGTCAAGGGACCTGGCCCTCCAGACCTGCTCCCAACTCAGCTTCCTGATCAACGAGGCCAAGTGGAACCTCGGCCTTCTCAGGTGATGGGCTTCATCAGGCAGAGCTCGACTCTTGTGAAGCCAGAGCTTGGCTCCTGGCGGACAGAGCAGAGGTTTTCTTCTCCTTTGCTCAGTCATTTCTGGTTGGGCAATTGCACCCTGCCCGGGATTTTCTTTGCCTTCTGGGTTACATGGCAGTGTGCACCTCAGTGGTCTGTTGGGCCCGGTTGCACATGCGCCCCCTCCAATGGGAGTTGGCCACCCAGTGAACTCAGCACCACGGTCATTTCGACCAGCTGATAACTGTAACCCAGAAGATGTGGGACGCTCTCTACTGGTGTACCGCCCCAGTCCAGTTGCAGGAAGGGATCCAGTTTGTCCGCCCTGAGCTGATGGTCGTCCCTACGACCGATGCCTTTCTCATGGGCTGGGGAGCCCACATGGGGGACAAAAGAGCCCAAGGGCTCTGGACCCCTGTGGAGTCCCAATGTGACATCAACCTGTTGGAGTTCAGAGCAGTCAGACTGGCACCGTTAGCTTTCGCGCCTCGGCTCCAGGGTCAAGTGGTTCAAGTCCAGACGGACAATACCACTCCCATGTACTACCTCAACAAACAGGGCAGCACGCACTCCTATCTGCTGTGCAGGAAGGGCTCTCGCATCTGGACCCTCATGAGCTGTCTGAGGCATATCTACTAGCCATCCATGTGGCAGGAGCCTCAAACCATCTGGCGGATGCTGTAAGCGCCTGGCGAGACAACCCGGAGTGGTCTCTCCATTCAGATGTAGCTTACAGCCTGTTCTCCCACTGGAGCAAACTGATGGTGGACTCGTTTGCCTCCAGGGACAATACCAAGCTGAGGCTGTTCCATGCCCACCCCCCTCAGCAGGGCTCACTACAGGGGGATGCCTTCTCGAGGCCGTGGACCCCAGGCCTCCTCTACGCCTTCCCTCCATTTCCCTTGATCCACAAAGTGCTTCTCAAGGTGAGGAGGGACAATGCAAAGGTGATCCTGGTAGCTCACGACTGGCCGCGCCAGTTCTGGAATCCAGATCTCCTCAGCCTGAGCTGCAGGCCCCTGGAGCGGCTTCCAGCATGCCCAGACCGATTTCTCTCAATCAAGGGAAGGTATTCCATCCGGACCTTCAATCCATGCACCTCACAGCCTGGTACCTAAGAGTGCACCTGGCAGCTATCTCTGCTTACCGATCACGGGCTGATTGGCAGGCGGCACAGAGACAGTGGTCCGCACTTTTCCAAGGCCTGGATCACATATCCCTCCAGTGTGTGAACCTCCACCTCAGTGGGATCTTCTGCTGGTACTGGCAAAGCTCATGGGCAAGCCATTCGAACCAATGCACAAGTGTGCCTTGTCACACTTGTCATAGAAGACTACCTTCCTGGTGGCTATCACGTCTGCCAGAAGGACAGGGGAGATCCAGGCGCCTTCAGTTGACTCCCCTTATCTGGTCTTCCACAGGGACAAGGTTGTCCTATGCCCCCACCCGAAATTCCTTCCGAAGGTGGTGTCAGAGTTTCAGCGCAACCAGGTGTTAACTCTGCGGTTTACTACCCCAACTGCACTCGGAGGCAGAGTACAGGCTCCATACTTTGGACCTGAGGCGTGCTTCTCCTATTATAAGGACAGGACGATGGAAATTGTGAGGTTCGCCAGCTGTTTGTCACTCTATGCTGAAGCTGCTTCTGGCAGACCTGCAGCAAAGCAGACGATTGCAGATGGATTACATCATGCATTAGTCTGTGCACGAGTTGGCGGGCAAGGAGCCTCCCAAAGGGATAAGAGCTCATTCTACCTGCCATACTGCTGCAGATCGGTGGCTGCTTCCAGGGACATCCCTATCCAGAAATCTGTCGGGCTGCTATCTGAAGTCAGCAAACACCTTCATCACCCACTACCACATCGATCTTGAATCATGCCGGGATGCTTGTTTTGGGGCCTCAGTTCTATAATCTCCATTTCCAAAGTAGGGGGTGTGCACCTTGCCTCCCTCCTCCCGGAGAACTGCTAGGAGTCTGCCAAAGAGTGTGGATGAACAACATATCCACGATCCTAGAAAACAGGTTACTCACCTATAACAGTAGTTCTTGGAGTGGTATATGTTGTTCATCCACACGGACCCACCCGACCTCCCCGGCTGCGGATGCACAAACCTGGCTTCCAGTGGGCTAAGATCTGGCATCATGGGGTGGAGCCGAAGGTTATAGCACCTGGGTGGGTGGGAGGAGCCAGCTTAAAGACTTCTGGCAAGATTTAAAGTGGAAGGGACATGCCAAAGAGTGTGGATGAACAACATATACCACTCCTAGAACTACTGTTACGGTGAGTAACCCATTTTATATTCTTATCTGTAGTGTATATCGTAATAATGGAAAACATTTTCCTTTTCAATAAACAAATTAACTATAAAAAATCTATTCAGTGAACGTGGTCAGAAATTCAAAAATGGCCCTGGTTCCCAAACAGCTATTAGTTACAGATAAAACCCAAATTTCTTCATACAAATAAAACGAAGGATTATTATACTCAGTGTATTGTAAATCCCTGGAATAGGCTACCCGTGGATCTACTGGAAAGTAGAAGTAAATGGATGTTTAGAACTAAACTTGATAAAATATCCTCAAGGGTGGCAACCTATCCTATTATGGGCGATTGATGGAGCCTGCATGGCTAACCGCCTTCTTTGCTGCTACCACTTCAGTATGAACAGACTTGAAAAGAAAAAGATGACATACAAGCAGTTAGCAAGTAATTCAGCAACAGTCTCACTCAAATACATCTGTGCCAGTGGTAGAAGAACATAACATTGCTGTCAGTCTTTAGCATCCTGTGGAAAATGTGTGTGTTTTGGGGGAGGCGTTGCTGGATACTTATGTTCTTTGAACAGTTACTTTTAGCCAATACCCTCAGTACAACAGTCCCAGTTTCATCTTGGCGCATAAACGAGTCCACATAGAAACACAGACTTTGACGCAGATAAGGACTGCTTGGCCCACCTAGTCTGCTCATTTCCTACCTATTGGATAAGCTGCAGATCCTAGTTAACCAACAGCCTATTTCTTCCTTCCCCCACAAGAATAGCCTTTTGTCTGTCTCATACATTCTTGAATTCTCCCAGTTTTAGACCCACAACCTCCTCAGGAAGGTGGTTCCATGCACAATCACCCTCTCTGTGAAAAAATACTTCCTCATATTGCCCTGAGCCATCTCCTCCTCTATCTTACAAGTGCCCCTTGTCCTTGCCCATCTCTTTTCTGAAAGATGCTACCTCTTGGACTTTGTTGATTCCATTGAGGTACTTAAAATTTTCTATCATGTTCCTACCCCCAAAGGGTATCATTATTAAGCTCCTTTAGTCTCTCCTCATTATGGCTTCTGTTACTAACATACTAAAATGCCAGCAGAATAGGCCTAATGGTCTTTCATGTCTGCTGGTTTGGTCAGCCCCCACCCAAGGAGCTGACCTTGCTGCTCCCCTCTCCCGCTCTGGCTTCTCCCTTCCCAGTCCCGGATATTCTCGCTGCATTGGATTTTGCTTCCAGAACCCTTCCCCGTACCTATTCCACCCCCTGTTAAACCCCTCCACCGTCTCTGCCTCCACCAGCCCCCTGAGCAGCGAGATTCCATGGTTCCACCACCCTCCAGTGAAGTAGCACCTCCTTTCTCCCTGAACTCCCCAGCTTCCACCCATGCCATCTAGTTGCTCCTCCTTCTTTCGGAGCACCCTGACTGCTCCCTCCCTATTTACCCCCTTCATGTACCTGAAGACCTCTATCATGTCCCCGCTCTCTCTCTCTCTCTCTCCCAATGTATACATATTTAGCTCTTGAGCCTCTCCCATAAGGTCCTGTCCCCCAAGCCCCAATAATTTTGGTTGCCTCTTCTGGACCCTCTCCAGGAGTTTGATGTCCCTCTTTAAGTGTGGCCTCCAAACTGCACGCGAGTACTCAGGTGTGGACTCAAGCAGTTATACAGTGGGAGTATCACTTCCCTCCTTCTGGAGGTGATCCCCCTAGTGATGCATCCCAGCATCCTGTTGGCCTTTGCTGCTGCCCTCCTACAAGTCTCAGAGTTGTTCATCTTGACATCCACCACCACCCCCAGGTCCCCCTCAGCTGTCGAGACTTGTAGCATCCCCCCCCCGCCAGGGTGTACACTTGGCCCAGGTTTCTGTCTCCCAGGTGCAGTACCTTGCACTTCCCTGCATTGAACCTCAACTTCCACTTTCTAGACCACTTTTCCAGAGCCACCAGGTCCCCCTGTAGGGCCACCCTCCCCTCCTCCCCATCCACCACTGCCCCCAGTTTCGAGTCATCTGCAAAGCGACTCATCTCACTCCCGATACCCCTCCTTATATCAGAGACGTAGGCGTTGAACAGGAGGGGTCCAAGGATCCGATCACTGAGGGACCCCACTGATGACCCTTCTTGGAGATGAGACTATCCTGCCAACCGTGACCATCTGTTCGCCTCCTGAAGCCAATTTCCATCTGATCCCCACCCCATTTCTCCCAGCGTTATCCAGCAGGCCCCGTGAGGAACAGAGTCAAATGCCTTGCTGAAGTCAAGAAAGAGGACGTCCACTGGTCTACCCAGGTCCAAGGCACTAGTCACCCAGTCATAGAACTCCACAAGGTTTGTCTGACATGATTTCCTGGGACAAATCCATGCTGTCTATCATCCAGGAACCCCAATTTTTCCAGCCCCCCAGTCTCTCCTTGACAATGCCTCCATCACCTTGCCCACCACTGATATCAGGCTGATGGGCCTGTAGTTCCCTGCCAACCCCTTGATCCCCCTTGTGGATAGGCACTATACGCCACCTTCCAGTCCTGGGGCACCCACCCTGTACTCAGAGAGATGCTGAAGGTTTTCGCCAGGACGCCTCACAGTCTCCTCAGTACTCTGGGATGCAACTTATCCGGCCCTGATGCTTTCTCTGTCTTAAGGGACCCAAGGGCTCCTCACTCTGTGCTGTGATTTCCACCTCCACTCACCGTCCCCTGCTTTGCCTTCCCCCACCTGCCAGTGATGCCCCCTCTCCGCAGCCCTGGTACTGGTGCCCCCCCTCCTCAGTTTCCACCTTCTCCTCCCATGTATGATGCAGTCCCCTATTTTCCTTGGTGAAAACGGTGATATGTACCCATTTAGTACCTCAGCCTGAGGAAAATTGCACATCCCTGTTCATGACAGACCCTGGCAAGCTCCTGAACCTTGCCTTCTATCTCTACTTCGCTGTTACCCTCAATGTCATTGGTACCCAGGTGGACCAGTATGTCCGGGAACCTCCGTAATCCTTGCCAGCTGTTATACCTCATGCTTGGCCTCGTAACATTAATCCAGGGAAGCATTTTGTTCTAACCGGCAGGCCTCCCTTCACTATCCCATTTGATATCCCTGATTATGGAATCACCCAACAGGAGCACTCTGACTGCTCCTTTCCTCCCCTTCCATGTCCATCATCCTTTCTACCAGCCCCTCCCCAGCCGGCTACTTGCTCTTCCCCTATCTGGGTGCTACCTGCTGCCCCTCCTTACTTACCCTGCTCCCCCCTCCAATCCGATCAAGCCTCTCCTCCTCCTGAGTATCCTTCTGTACCTGCTACCCCCACCCCGTCACTGCTCACGACTGGTCCCTTCGCCCCCACCATCTGCTAAACTAGCCTGGCTTGTCCTCCCTTCCTTCCCATCTCCATTCAGCCCCTCCATGCCTGTCGTGCTCCCTTGGCCTAAACCCTCAGCTCCTTTACTGTACCCTCCTTGTATTTCTGGTCCTTCCCCTTTCCTCCCAACTGGTCCCTCTCCTTGCACCTTTCTCCCTCTACCCCCTCCTCCTCCTATCCCCTGCTCCCCCTGTTTTCCTGCATTCCAAGGTCCCCTCTGTTCCTCCTGCTATCTGGCTCCTGCCCCACTCCCTTTCCATCTCTAACTGCCCCTGTCATGGCTAACATCGCCTCATCCTCAAGCAGAAGAAGAGATTGAAGTGGTTATTGAGCTTAGGTCCGATCCACCTCCCCACCTGCTTCCTTCTAACCAGCCCCAGCCATGTGCCTGCTTCCTGAGAATGTCCTCCCTAGGGCCCCCCTCTGTCAGGGTCCCTGGATACCTGCCTGCTTCCTCAGTAGTGTCCTCCTTTTGGGCCACCTCTGTCAGGGTCCCCTATGCGACCCCAGAGTACTCTGCTTCACTCCTTTCCCTATGCCCCTGCCCTTAATGGTTGGTGCAACCCCGTGGGAGAGCCCCTGCCCTCAGCTGTCTCCTAATCCCCTCAACCTCCTCCCTAAGCTATGCCAGCTGGTAGCACACTGGGCAACCACCGAACTTCCAAGCCCAGTCCAGTATCATGGCCGCCCCACACCCTGTGCACCCCACCACCCTCCCAAAGATGCCTGTCCTAATGATGTGTGGTCCCATCCCCTCCAAGTAGGGATCCTTGGGTGAGCCACCAGGTTCCCACTGGTCCAAAATACACCCTCCCCACTAATCGGGCCCCCACTACTCCTAGATACAGTCCCACAGTAAACGGGTACCCCTGTTACTAGGTGCAGTTCTACACAGTAACCTTATAAGGAAAGTGTACAACTCTCTAAGCTCCTCTGTTCCAGCCTTTAAACCCAGCCCCCAGTGGCTAGAACTACATGAGCTGCACCTAAAGCCTTGTCCTCCAATTGCAGGGCAGGTGTTCCCCTATAAATGAGCTGAGCTCCGGGGAGGGAGGGAATGTGGGCCTCCACCTGACTCTCACGAGTGTATCAGCCCTGGCAACAGCGTCAGCTCTCATCTGTTAACTCAGAACAATAGAATTACCTCACCAGAAGCTGCAGATAGGTGTAGACAGCACCTCCCCTTTTCAAACTGAACTGTTGCAGACCTGCACCATTTTAGTTGCCCTCCTCTGGACTGCCTCCATCCTGTCTATGTCCTTGCGGAGATGGGGTCTCCTGAACTGCATGCAGTACTCCAGATGAGGTCTCACCAACTGTCTGTACAGAGGGGTAACAACTTCCTGCTTTCTACTGGTGATGCCTCTCCCTATACATCCCAGTATCCCCCTCGCCCTCCTTACTGCCTTCTGACATTGCTTGCTAACCTTAAGGTCATCTGATATGATTACCCCCACCCCAGTCCCTTTCCATTTTTGTTGTTGTTACTACCTTCCCCCGTTGTGTACTGTTCCCCTGGGTTTTTGTTTCCCCAAGTGCATTACTTTGCACTTCTTTGCACCGAATCCAAGCCTCCATACTTCTGACCATTCCTCCAACCTTGCCAAGTCCCTTTTCATCCTTTCCACCCTCCTTGTATATCAACCGTGTTGCAGATCTTTGTGTCATCTGCAAAGAGACATACAGTACTTTTTCTTCCCTCTGCAGTGTCATCGATTGGACATTAAAATGGACCAGACCCAGTACTGAACCCTACGGTACCCCACTTGTCCGTTCCAGCTGATGATTTTAAGTCAATGTTGAAAACATATTTGTTTTCATTAGCCTTCCCTGATTAACTGAATTGGATTGTGTCAATTTTAACATTTTCATATTCTGTTTTAATGTATTTATAATCTGTGAAGCGCCTTGGTTTTGAAAGGCGCTATAAAAAATAAAGACTGATTTGATGATAGTTTATAGTTCTTAGCAAAACATGCACACAGATTAGCCACTCAAACCCGCAGCCCCCCAGGTAAAATCTCACTCCCTGCCTTTTTAGTGTCTAATCAAGTGATGAGACATTAGCTAAGGAGTCTATCTGGCAAGAGCTTGCAGTCACTGACAAACACTTGTTTTTACCTGGTTCATGGGTGGTGGGGGTGGTGCTTGTTGGCATTCTCTCCCTCGTGGTCTGATCCAGTGTAGGTGTTTGGAGCTAGTGGAAATCTTGTTCCTAAACTACTTGTCACATTGGGATTTTGAGGTGTGTAGATGGCACAGGATTTTGCATCTCGTCTTTCTCCGAGGTCCCGTAACTTTGAGTTGCTGCAGAAAAATGTGTTGCTTACATGTGACACGATGATGGTAACATGTTGAGAAGTACCTCATCTCTTGATGGCATTAGATGTTAAAATACCATCTTGATATTGCTGTTCAGACACACCGCATCTCTTGATGGTATGAGATGTTTGGAATACCATAATCTCTCTTGAGAAATAGTGGTATTTTTAGAGTACATTTTACAAAGCACATTTTCATCTCGTGTCATCAGACATTAAAGATAGCCAAGCTGAATTTTGCTTACATTTCAGCTAGGAACATTTGGTAATCATGTTTGTGTGTATCCTTGAAGAGTCAGGAATTATATGAAAAGTTCACAGAAAACTAAATAGTCATTTCTAACCTACAGACATGACAGGTTGGCTTTGGCAGAAATAGTGAACCAGATCCATAATTCAATTTCAGATTTGACCTGAAAATGTGTGACCCTATATTGCCCACATGCCACCTCGCTAATACAAAGTGCCCCCAAAATAACAGATTGAATGTGGTGGCAAATAGCAGAGCTTCATAACCCAGAGAACATACTGAGGGTAGCGCTCCATTACCTGTATCCTCCCTCTCAGTCTGGCCCACCCTTCATCATCCCCTCACTACCTTGGCCTTGCATGGAACCTCTATGTCCCTTAGGTTGCGGACCATTGAAATGACTGCAAGGTGGGTGGGTGGCCATGTTAGACTGCGCCGTCCCCTCTTCTGCCAGCTGAATGATTAATTGTATTACCTGACGAACTGTTATCAGCCAGCTTACCAGGAGCAGGGCCCTCCCCAAAAATTAATGAAATACCCCAAGGGATGACTTGCATGACCTCAGTGTACTGTGCATCCAAGAATTTGCAAAAAGGAAAAAAGGAACCCAGCTTTTTCAGCCCAGTTTCCCACAGTATGAGCCGTACTGGTGTCCAGTCTGTCTCCGCATAGGGAGCTGGCTTACTGAACTTCTGCAACTGTAAATGAGAAAAGACAGTCACCAAATGTGTTATGGTAACCAAGAATGTGCTTTGCCCTGTATGTAATGTTTAATTGTCACCACCGAGCACTAGAAAGTGCAACACCCTCATGAATTGAGACTTAAATACCTGCCTGTTCAGAGCCTACACTACTGCCCATTGTCACACCAAACCAAACCTTCCTTTTTAACCCATACCTAACCATATGTCCAGATGGCTGCTAAAATAGGAAACCTTTAACACTGCTTTGACTATTCTGCTGCCATCCACTTACCTGCCCAAAAGACTTTCATTCCTACCCCACCTCTCGCATCGGTGTACAAATGCAAATTTGTGTTGTACACCCGTTCTGCCTTCCACATGGACCTGCCATTGAAATTCTGTAGAAAGCAATCCCACACCTCTAGGTCCAACCTAATACCCCTGCTTATTTTGACCCAATGGTGTGGGTGATAGATTCCTGTGGAGGCCCCAGCTAGCATCCTTGTGAGTAGTCTCTCTGGTGCAGTGCCCCTACATGCAAAATTGAGATGCCCTATGAGGCTCTGCATCTTCTACAGTGGAACCTGTTGGGCCTCCCTGATTTCCATTACCAACTGCTGCAACTTCTCCACCTTCTCTCCTAGGAGTCTATATGCTATGGAGTCCAGTTCTATCCCTAAAATAGTGTTGGAAGGTCCTCCATTTTCTCTTTGCTAAGGGCACTCTAATAATTTAACTTGCACATATCTTGAAATGCCTCAAACTATGTATGCAATGCTTACTTTTTCTCCCTCCACACTGTGTATGCAGTCCTTACTTTTTCCTACCTGCCCCACGGTTAGAAAATCATCCAGGTAATCTAAGATGCCCTTGCATCTAGATAGTTCATAGCTGCCCATTCAAAAACAACATTTTTGAAGGTTACTGGGGCGTTGAACACCCCGTACGGCCTTATCCAAGATTACTATCCTCCCCTCAAACTTAAACCCTAGCTAGTCTTAATCCAGAGGGTGTACTGGTAGTAGCCTAAAGGCTCCTCCTCCTCCTCGTGGAGTAATCTGAATTATCACTCACCCTCCTGAAGTACCTTGCCTCATCTTTCCAAGGTGTATTTTTAATAATCTGTGCAACATTTCGTTTTTTAAAATGGTTTGGGCCAGGACCAGGCACGCCCCCCCCCCCCCCAAACTCCTGAAATTACCTCCCCCTGCTAGTCTTTGAAAAGGCTGCCTAATCCCAGACTTTTCCTGCTTCTCCCTGTATTGCAGTACAGAAAGGAAACTGCTACACCTGGAGCACACATGCTTGAAGCAGCACCCCACTCTCATGCAGGCCCCCTTACTGTATGCAAAGCAATAGTTTGGGGCAGATGTGTTCCAGGATTCTCCTGCCTTGTCCCTCCCAAAGTCACCCACACCACCTCCATTACCCCAGGCCAACATCATATCTGCACTTGTCCCATCTTACTCCCCCTGTGATGCCACGTGTTGCCCAAGTTGTTCATTGTATTGTAACCGTACAGACCCATTTCCTTTTTCATGCACATTCTTTATTGTGGCTATGTAGACTAGTATTTGCCTCACCTGCTCTGGTTTCTTTTCCAGTACCACCAACTGTGACAGGGTTGTAATAAGACCCTGTACCATGTGTTCTTCAGAGAGAGTTAAATGCAAGGATCTAGTATATCCTGTCCTGTTCTGCCTCTTTTGTGTCTCTCACCTGTCTGATTGTGCAAATGAATTTTCCTTGTGACACCTAAGAACTGGCCACTCCGATGGTCCCACAATTTCCTCATGTTATCTCCCTTCCTTCACTTGCAAGGAGAGAACGAAAGAACAGAAACAGCTTCTCTGTAGTTAAAAAATATATATTAATCTGTATGTGAAACTGGGATCTCTTGGTTTGCAAATGTATATAATTATATTATTGAAATGTTGGCAGAAAGCTATTTGGGTTTATCTGGAACATGAGGGGTTAACCCTGTGAGATGTATTTTGACCTCCAGAAGGTTGTCTGCAAATTATCAATAGAAAATCATCTCTAGGACAGGATGTCTTAATTGGCTGCACCTGTTAAGAAGGCTAATGTACTCTTCGGGCTGGTCACAGGAAGGGAAGGTCACCGAAAAAAGTCTTGTAGGAGATGAAACTTACAAGAACAGGATGCAGAGGTTAAACTGCCAGGAAAAGAAAGACATCTCATATAAAGAGAGCAATGTTTTGTTTAGAGATAGAGCTAGAGACTTTAGAGAGACTCTCAGAAGAAGGACTTCTGTTTGTTTGAACTCCTGTATTAAGCGCTATCCTGTATAATTTTATTTTTCCTTTTATTGTTATTGATGATAATAAAATGCTACTTGTGAATTTTATAACTTCTCCAGGTTTACCTAAGCTTTCGGACATATGCCTCTGACACCGACATGCAACACATGTAGCCCCTTAGCCATAAATCAAAAGGTTTGCTTTGCAACTCTTTTCCGGTGGCCTCCTATTTAACAACAACAAGGCCGCAGTAAGGTCACTTTTTTCGCTCATATCTTTCTCCTCAGCCTCCTAATGGTGTCTCTGTAAAATAATGACATCTTCAAATTCCCTTCAATTTATTTTCCATTGTGGCTTAAGTAATGTGATCAGTGTGGACTCCCAAGCCCTCCCTCATTTGTCCTCCCTTTTCTGTTTCCTTCCCTGCTGCTCCTGTTTCCACATTTACAAACTCTTGTACTTATGGACTAAAGGGGCCTAGTAGGCCCAGTGAACTCCCCTTGTCCCTTTTGTTTCCCCAATCTAAAAATTCTTGAAACTTTTTCCCCTTCTTCCCCTCCAACCCATCATTTTCTTTTCGTTGTTCCCACTCTACAAATTCCTTAAACCATTGTTCTTTGACCCTTTTAAGCCCTTCCTTACATAGAACTCTATGTTCAAACATGAAGCCTTGCTGTATTGGACATATGCAGTTAGCCCAGCACTTGAACTGCCCGGAGAGGAAAGAAAGAGTTAACTCTATGCAGGAGCAGAGAATGTTGAGCTCGAGCTCGGTTCAAACATCTGTCTGCAGCACTTCAAAGTGTAACTGTCAGATTCTTTACTCCGGCTAACTGAACAGTCGCTCCGGAGATTGCTCTTCCACTTTCGGTTTGGTTAAAATCAGTTGGCTTAAATACAGTTTTTGTTTAATTTTTCAGTTTCAAATACCTGTCTGTGGTACAGTAAGTGTTGTAGGTAGTGGACTTTAGTTTTATTGTGATAATTTTCTGTGGAAATTGTAAAACTTGTTGATCGGTCCAGTTAGAAACCAATTGTGTTAGGTTCATTTCATTTTTCTGTTTTCTAGTGTGAAGTACCAGTTCCTATTGGTTACAAAAACAAAACAAAAAAAACAACAGAATTTTTATGTTTTTTCCACGACCCGTAACATGGTTGGTAACTGATAGGGGGGTCTTACCTGGCTTTTAAGCTTTAAAGGGTAAGTTGGTAGCCTGGCCATGTCTGAGAAACCCAAGAAAAAAAAATGGGCCCACTGGGTTTCAACACTGTAGCGAGTGTGGAGATGCCTTTGCTAAAGCAGACCCTCACACCACATGTGTTTATTGTCTGGGGTTTGACCACCTCGATTCTGAAGGCCATCCTGGCAAAGAGGTTGGGTAGGCTCAGGTAAAGGAGGCCGAGAAGTCTACTAATCCGGATGGCCACCCCGGTTCAGTTCCAACCGAACCTAATGGAGTGCCCACTGACCTGGGCAATACTTCCTCGGGCAAAAGGAGAGACGATCCTGAGGGGTCTATTCTGAAGAAAGAGAGGAAATCGGCCGGTTGGGATCCAGAACTGCAGTGTCCAACCGCCAAAGAAATAGCAGGGCATTAAGCATTGTAGAATCACTCCATCTGGTTTTGTCCGATCTGGCACCTCTCAGTAGGCATTCGGTCAGTTCCCCCGGGTCCAGAATAGTGTCCAGATATGAACCGGAATGGGAAGGGGGGGAGGAAGAACAGGACGGTTATGATGATGGTGATGAAGGTCTGGATGAGCTCATTGAACGGACATCTCCCAGACAGGCCTTCTAATGTTTCCTCTCCCAGGCAGTCCCCATTCCACTATTTGTTCTACAAAAGGTGGCTGACACCCTCCAGCTTCCCTGGTCGAAGCTGTTGAACAAAAGGAGCCTGGTTTAGGTGGAACTGATGGACATCCCAGAGTCCAAAGGTTGTCTATTCCCTCCATAAATCTCTTGGGAAACAGACACAGAAAATTCTTCAAATACCAAATTCTTTACCTCCTGTAGATAAAAGAATGGACAGGTATGTGCTTTCAGGTTCAGGTATAGAGTTCTTGTTCCACCAGTGCAACCATGTTGGGTAGTGCAGGCTGCAGCCTGTGGCGAGCTAACATACCTTTGGCTTCACACCCCCAGATAAAGACTCTAGGAAGGTGGATGCTATGGCCAGAAAAACAGTGCTTGGCATCCTCCTTGGGGCTCAGGCAGGCAAATTATAGAGCCTACACAGCCAGATACCAGAAGTCCAGATGGAATACGGTTCTGGAACTGTCTAAACAGGCTTCCCCAGCTAGCCAAGGAGCTGGAGGAGGTGGCTGCTGATGGGCTTGAGGCACCTAAGATTCAATTTCATGCTGCTGTGGACTCAAATGATGTGGCATCACGAGTCTTGGCTGCGTCTGTCTCTCTTGGAGGTTTGCTTGGCTCAGATGTACTAGCCTCTTACAGGACACTCAGGCTAAGGCCATGGATTTCCTGTGGTGGGTAATTCTCCATTTGGGGAGCAGACAAAGAATTACATGAAGAAAATGGATGAATATCGGACCACCTACAGGAGTGCACAGGCCAAGGAAAGGCAGGCAACTCCTCAGAGGCAGCAGTCTAGGGGCAGGGGCAGGCCTTTTCATAGGCCTTTCTACCAGGCACAGGCCTCCTCTCCTTTTCCTCAGAGGAGGTTCTTCAGAGGGAAGGCAAAAAGGGGGATGAGTAGGGCTGCATCCTTCTCTCAATCCAAGGCTCCTGCCAAGCAGTCACCCTGATGTGTCAGCCCAGGTCGACTCCCCAATTCCAGTAGGAGGCAGGCTGGCTTACTAATTCCAGGCCTGGAAGTCTGTTACCTCAGACAAGTGGGTCCTGGAGGTAGTAAGCCAGGGACTGGCCCTCAGTTTCAAAACATTTCCAAAATGAGTGTCAGGTCTTTTCCACCTGCACACATCTCCAAAACCATTGCTCTAGAAGCGGAGGTTTCCTCTCTGCTGGCTCTCAGAGCCATAGAGAGAGAGTTCCTACTCTACACAGGGGCAAGGGTCTGTACTCCAGATACTTCCTTATCCAAAAAAGACAGGGAGAGTGGCAGTCCATCGAGACCCAAGATATTTAAACAAGCACCTTTTACAGCCAAGATTCAAAATTGTGACTGAGTAATTCTTCCCTCTCTGAGGCCATGGGATTGGTTAGCTTCCCTGGACCACAAGGATGCCTACTTTCACATCCCAATCAGGTGCTCCCACAGAAAGTACCTTAGTGTTTCAATTGCCTTGAGGCCATTATCAGTTCAGGAGCAATGCTCGCCTAACATCAGCTCCAAGAATGTTCACAAAATGCCTAGCAGCAGTGGCCTTTCTCAAGAGACAGAATATTTCTTTATTTTTTCATACCTGGACAACTGGCTCATTGTGGGACAGTCTCCAGACCAAGTCAAGTCAGACCTACAAGTGATGCAGCAGTAGCTCACTTCCCTAGGTTCCTTCTCAACCTACAAAGTCAGTTCTCGAACCAGTACAACTCCTTACCTTCACAGGAGTAGAGTTGGATACTAGGGCTGTGCTAATACCTTTCTGAATATTCAGTGGCCAAATATTGGTGTTTGGTCATTAACATAATGACTAGGAACTAGCCCCATTTCTCCTCTCCAAGCCATGTAAGCAGTAGGAAAAAAAAAAAAACACAGCCCCTCCACCCTCTGTCAAAAATCATACCTCCTCAGCACCCAAAAGTTTTTTTTCTTCGTATTAAATGCCCCCATAAAATATTAATAAAAACTGCAGGTGACCGGCTCTACCCCGCCTGCTTCCGTGGTCACTCTGTAAAGTTCTGAAGCTTTGTCTGCATCATGAACTACTCCTCTACCCACAGCACCCAACCCTGGCACCACCCCGTCAAGCATCCAGGCGGTAATTCAAACTGAAGCCCAGAAGGTGTACCAGCACAACCCTCCACTCCTCCATGGCTACCTTGTAATGAATAGGCGCTCGCGCCAGGCTCTATAGTAAAAGCCAATGATCAAATGGCTAGTTTCTCTTCTCTATCAAGCGCATAATGCCATGGAGAGGGAGAAGTAGGCGAGCACCTTCTGGCTTTCAATAGCAGATTTCGTACTGGCAGATGCTGCAAAGTCCGTATGAAGAAATGAGAGAGCTGGTTCATGATACCCAGAACTTTCTGAACTGACTATTGGCTTAGTGAGTAGAGGCGATCCTGCAATTCTTAGCCAATATTTTAATAGGGCATTTAATATTAAAAAAATAAAAATAACTTTTGGGTGCTGAGGAATACTTTTTGATAGAGGGTGGAGGCTAGTGTTTTTTACTACTTACATAGTTAGGAGAGGGCGGAGGGGCCTGTTCTTGTCTTAAAAAAAAATAAATAAAATAAAAAGTGTTTCTAGGGACATAGATATGTTGTTCATCCACACTATCTGGCAGGTTCCTTGCCGCTTTAAATCTTGCCGGAAGGTCTTCAAGCTATCTCCTCCACCCACCGGGTGGTAAAACTCTCGGCTCCGCCCCATGACGCTAGATCTTCCTTACTGCTTGGAAGCTCAGGTTCCCTCCTTAACGCTCTGCGATTAAGCTTTGGGCCTAAATCTTCGACTTTGAAAAAATTTTCAAAAACAAAACTTTTACCACTTCGGTCTTCTTCCCTCGCGGCTGCGATGGACAAATCGACTCCCGGATTTCGGAGATGTCCCTGTGGGCAGAAGATGTCTCGGACAGACCCGCACTCCACGTGCGTTTACTGCCTTGGCCAGGAGCACGACCCGCAGGCCTGCGAACTGTGCTCTTCCTTTTCGGTCTACGTCCTCGAGGATCGCGCTGCCCGTCTCCAACTTGGGCGCCCCGAAAGGAGATTTCCTCCAGTCAAATCTAAGGAGGCCCGACTGGCGGTTTCCGCGGCTGCGGGATCCGCTGAACAACTCGAGCAGATGGTCGCCCTCGAGGAGGAGGCGGCTCGAGCCACATCTTCGAGCTGCGGCATTCGTCCGCTCACTCGGGCCCTCCTATTCAGCTTCCTTTAAGGAGCTTTGCTAACCCTCTCAACAAAGAGAGAGTCCAACTTCTTCTGGGCCGTATCAGTCGGTGTCGAAGAAAAGTAAGGTAAATCCCATCGTCATCGGCTACTGGGGCGGGAAAGATCTCCCTCCCTTGTCGACAGTCGACTTCAGTCGAAATTAAGCTCGACCACTGGCTTCACGGTACTACATCAGGCCAGGTGTCAAGAGACACCCTTGGCCAATGGTCAATTTTCTACGTATTGGAAATGAGTTGTCGGCGGGCGAAAATCCCTCCTCCCGGTCCCCGGTGAGGTCTGAGGATACCGTCGGCTCATCTGCGCCTCCGGCCCGGGCCGTCGGTTGTCGACTCGAGCCGAGGATTGCCGATCCTCGCTCCCATACGCCGACCTCGGCCTAGCCAAGATTCTCGGTCCGGACATCATCAGCGGTCCAGCCGATCCCGTCGACACAGGCGGTCTCGGCTCGGCACCGTGATAGAGGCGTCGCCGCTCTTCCTCATCTTCCCGGACGAGGGAAGCTTGGCGTAAGTTGGCGAAGAGTATGAGAACTGATGTGGCAACAACTATTATTGGCCGGTAGTAAGCCGGCTCAGGCCTCTTCCCCGGCCATAAAATGGTTGTCACCAGAGCGGCCGAAACAACCCCTCGCAGTGGTCGAGGAGCCTGTTCCCAGGCTGGTTGTTCGGCCTATTCCTGCTGCCCCACCAATCCTGGTGGAACCGCCTCCGCCTCAGCCGACAGTTGGGGCACCGTCGAAAAGTTCACGGTCGGCCCATGGCCTCCCCCATAGGCTGTCGGTCACTCTCATGCCCGATAAGCCTCGGCACGTGGAGGGAGGCTCAGGCTCCAGGCAGCTATTCGACGATTCGTCGGAATCGGACGACTCCTCCCTGTTCTCCAAGCGCCTTGACTTGGAGTCCTCTGGGGGGCAGTCAGTGGGACGATAGCCTCCGTCCTTCCTTGGACTTCTTAGGCTCATCTCAGAATCCACTGGGATGAAGCTTGAACCCGTGTCCAAGCGGGCCAGATATCCCTCACTGAGATTCTGGACCGGGGATTCTCCTACGGAGGCCTTTCCGGTGGCCAAGGCCATTGTCAGCCCGGCCCTGGAATTATGGCAGCATCCGGCTTCCTGTCCTGCGCCTTCGGCCAGGAT
The DNA here is from genome assembly GCA_016271365.2 of Neoceratodus forsteri. Taxonomy (NCBI): domain Eukaryota; kingdom Metazoa; phylum Chordata; order Ceratodontiformes; family Ceratodontidae; genus Neoceratodus; species Neoceratodus forsteri. The sequence continues at coordinate 474,412,242 of CM057451.1, forward strand.
GGCCAGGAAGTATGCCGTCCCTACGGGCTCTCTGTCCGGCTTCTCCGAGCACCCCTCGGCCGAGGGGTTGGTTTCGGACAGTGTTTTCCGGCGTGCCGGCAATGCCAGGGACGTGGACAAACCGCCCGACAAAGAGTCCAAGAAGTTGGACTATGCGGGGCGAAAAGTGTATGCTGCCTCCTCACTTGGCCTTCGTCAGGCCAGTTCGGCCGTCCTCATGGCGCATTTTTCCCATGCCCTGTTGGGCTCCCTGGATGGAGTCGTCCCTCATCTTCCTGCCGACCTACAGACCACAGTTAAGCGGGTGCGGGACCAGGGCAGGGCAGTAGCCAAGCAGCAGCTCCAGACAGCTCTGGATATTGGGGACTCTTGCGCCCTGTCAGTGGCGGCCGCTGTGGCCATGCGACGGCGGGCGTGGCTGAGGATATCCACTTTCACCTCGGATACCCAGCACAAGCTTGCGGACGTTCCCTTCTTGGGAACAGACCTCTTCGGCCCTGGAGTGGAAGGCCACCTCCAGAGGATCGAAAAGTCCAATGCCACCTTGGACTCTGTCTTGTCCGCGCAGAGGGACAAGGGCCGTAAGCTCCAGCCTAAGCCCTTTCGTCCCTCTGCTCCCGATGCGCGTCCGGCCCAACAACAACAACAACGTCAGGGCCAGCAGGCTAGACCTTGGTATTCCAAGCCAAACCCGTCAGCTTCCTCGAATGGAAGCAAGGAGGAAAAGCCCTGATGGTCCCCGGCGGTCCTTCCTCAAGCCTGCACAGTGACGGGCTGAGGTGTAGCCCCATCCCGTCACCTGCCCCTAGTTCCCCATTGGAGGCGGCTCCGACCTTCCTTTCCACCTGGTCCGGTGTTACACGGACAGGTGGGTTCTGAAGGTGGTGGGAAGAGGCCTGCCTCTGGAATTCGAGCAGGCTCCGCGCCCTTCAGAGCCGTCGCACCTGCTGAGAACCGGGGTCCCCAGAATCTCTAGAGGCTCGTCGAGCCGACGCCGCCCTCCTTCTTCAAAGGGGTGATAAAGAGATAGAGGACCCACCATCAGAACCAGGGTTCGTGTCCAGGTACTTCCTGGTCCCGAAGCAGACGAGGCTGGCGCCCATACTAGAACCTACACGACCTGACGAGTTCCTAAGGTCTCGAACCTTCAGAATGGTCACTCTGGCTCAGATAATACCATCTCTGGAACACGGCGTGTGGTTCTGCTCTCTGGACTTCCAGGGCAGCGTTCTTTCCGTCCCTATCCATCCGTCTCATCAGAATTCCTCTGCTTCAGGCGGAGGATCCCTCTTGATTCAGGCCATGCCCTTCGGCCTCTCTTCAGCTCCCAGGGTCTTCACCAAATGCATTGCAGTGGTGACAGCATTCCTCGGGCCGAGGGTCGGGTGTACCCTTACCTGGACGATTGGCTGATAGCAGCCCCCTCCAGGTCGGAGGTGGAGCGGTCCAGGGATCTGGCCCTCCGGGTTTGCTCTCAACTCGGCCTCCTGGTCAACGAGGCCAAGTCGGAACTCGAGCCGAAGCAGGTGATATCCTTCATCGGGGCAGAGCTCGACTCTCTTCGAGCCAGAGCACGGCTCCCGGCGGACAGGGCCGAGGTTCTTACCTCCTTTGCCCAATTATTTCTGGTTGGGCAATCGCGCCCTGCCCGGGACTTCCTGCGACTCCTGGGTCTCATGGCGGCCTGTACCAGCGTAGTCCGTTGGGCACGCTGGCACATGCGCCTCCTCCAGTGGGGACTGGCCAGCCAGTGGTCACAGCGCTGCGATCCTCTGGACCAGCGTGTGTGGACGACCCAGGAGATGTGGAACGCTCTCCAGTGGTGGACTGTTCCGTCCCATCTGCAGGAGGGTATCCCGTTTGTCCGCCCCGAGCCGACGGTCTCTCTAACGACCGATGCCTCTTTGATGGGTTGGGGTGCCCATCTGGGGGAACACCGAGTGCACGGCCTCTGGTCCCCGCGGGAGTCCCGATGCCATATCAACCTGCTGGAGCTCCGTGCGGTCCGCCTAGCTCTCACCGCCTTTGCTCCGTTTCTCCGGGGTCAAGTGGTCCGAGTCCAGACGGACAATACCACGACCATGTACTATCTAAACGCCGAGGCGGGTGGCGCTCCATGCTCTTATGCAGAGCTCTCCGCATCTGGTCACTAGTGCGCAGCCTGGAGGCGGATCTCCTGGCCATTCATGTGGCAGGGCCTCCAACCCTGGCCGATGCCCTGTGCGGATAGGGGCTGCATCGCATGAGTGGTCTCTCCTGCGGAGATAGTACAGGACCTGTTCTCCCGTTGGGGCACACCTCTGGTGGATCTGTTTGCCTCCAGGGAGGCAAGCTGAGGCTGTTTCATGCCGCCCCCTCAGCAGGGCTCGCTGCAGGGGGATGCCTTCTCGAGGCCGTGGACCCCGGGCCTCTTTTACGCCTTTCCCCCCGTTCCCCTGATTCACAGGGTCCTGCTGAAAGCGAGGAGGGACAAGGCGCAGGTGATTCTGATAGCCCCAGACTGGCCTCGCCAGTTCTGGTACCCAGATCTCCTCAGTCTCAGCTCCAGGACTCCGAGGCAGCTTCCAGCTCGCCCGGACCTGCTCTCAGTCAATCAGGGGAAGGTGTTCCATCCGGACCTTCAATCCCTGCACCTGACGGCCTGGTTCCCGGCTAAAGTTCCAGGCCTTGGGTCTTTCCAGCGAGGGTCCTCAATGTCGTTGAGGCGTCCCGTAAGGAGTCGACCAGGAAATGCTATGCCTTCAAATGGAAGAGGTTCTCCATTTGGTGTCAGGATAAGGGTTTGGACCCCTTCTCGTGTCCTGTGGCAAGCATTTTGGACTATCTATGGTCCCTATCTAGTCAAGGGCTTAGGTCGCGACCCTTAAAGGTGCACCTGGCAGCCATTTCTGCTTACGGACGTGGGCGGTCAGCGATCAATGGCACCAGGAGAAAGTGGTGAGGCGCTTCTTTAAAAGCCTTGATCACATTTTCCCTCCAGTCGCGGGAACCTCCACCTCCGTGGGATTTACTGCTGGTACTGGCAAAGCTCATGGGCAAGCCATTCGAACCAATGCACAGGTGTGGTCTCCCCACCTGTCGTGGAAGACCGCCTTCTTGGTGGCTATCATGTCAGCCAGAAGGATGGGAGAACTCCAGGCGCTTAGCATCGATCCTTACCTGGAGCTTCCACAGGACAGAGTTGTCCCACGCCTCACCCGAAATTCCTTCCGAAGGTGGTGTGAGTTTCACCTTAATCAGGTGTTGACTCTGCGGTGTTCTACCCCAATCACACCTCGGAGGCCAAATATAGGCTCCATACTTTGGACCCTGGAAGGCGCTCGCAATATAAGGGCGCATGGCTGAGAGATCGGGGAGGTTAGCCAGCTGTTTGTCACCTACGCTGAAGCTGCACCTGGCAGACCTGCAGCCAAGCGGACGATAGGCAGATGGGTCACCTCTGCATAAATCTCTGCTATGAGTTGGCGGGCATGGAGCATCCCAGAGGATAAGAGCTCATTCTACCCGTCATACTGCTGCATCGAGTGGCTGCTTCAGGGGCGTCCCTATCCAGGAAATCTGCAGGGCTGCTACCTGGAAGTCAGCACACACCTTCATTACCCACTACCACATCGACCTTGAGTCACGCCGGGATGCTGGTTTTGGGGCCTCAGTTCTCAATCTCTGTTCCCCAAGTAAGTATATAGGGGTATGCCTTGCCTCCCTCCTCCCGGAGAACTGCTAGAGTCTCCAGATAGTGTGGATGAACAACATATCCATGTCCCTAGAAATACAGGTTACTCACCTGTAACAGGAGTTCTAGGAATGATATGCTGTTCATCCACCGGCTCACCGACCTCCCGGCCGACGCTACAACCTGAGCTTCCAGCGGGCCAGATCTGGCGTCATGGGCGAGGCGAGGTTTTACCACCGGGTGGGTGGGAGGAGCTAACTGAAGACCTTCCGGCAAGATTTAAGCGGCAAGGAACCTGCCAGATAGTGTGGATGAACAACATATACCATTCCTAGAACTCCTGTTACAGGTGAGTAACCTGTATTTCCGAATATCAGAACTAGTCGTTATTAGGGATCCGAATAACTAATAGTGCATTATTCATGGTATTGAGAAATAATATTTGGGTTATGCAGAGTCCTGTTGGATACAAAATCACACCTGCCTGCACAATGCAAAGCATCATGGGCTGCATATGCAAATCACCACAGAATGTTATGCTGGTTCAACTCTAAGCAGAATTGCATGGTGCCGAGAGGCCTCTCACACAGTTTGCAAAGGGTGCTAACAGATGACAGACACGTGTTTCATCCTACCAGGACTCATCAGTATGCCTCATCTGTTTGACACCCCAGTGGATGTGTGATTTTGTATTTTCTTGAAACTTGGCTTCCAGCCAAATGCCCTTTAGGATAACCCTTGCCTCAGTGTTTTGCGCACAGGGTTCTTTGTCCTGTTGGATACTATCAAGCAAAGGCTTTCCTTCCTTGGTAAGGTGAAGGCCATTACAGGCCTTGCTTCTTCTTTCCACTTTCGGGTGTCTTGACCACCAAGACATTTTCTTGACTCCTGGGCCACATGGCAGCTTCCACTGCGGTGGTACAGGAAGCCAGATTTCAAATGAGGGACATTCAGTTCCATCTGAGGTCCTTTTGGTCTCACAAAAAAGATCTTCTAACCAAACTGATTCCAGTGACTCAGACTCTGGTCCAAGCTCTCCAATGGTGGTTGGATCAGGACAATCTCAGACAAGGAGTCCCATTCATCAGTCAGACTCATTCAGTGGTGTTAACCACAGATGCTTCTCTCCTGGGCTGGGGAGCTCACTTAGGAGCCCTCACAGCAAAAGGGGTGTGGTCCCCTCAGGAGTCTCTTCTTCATATCAATCTTCTGGAACTCAGGGCAGTATTCCTGGCTCTCCAAGCCTTCTCGGACTCAGTAAAGAACAAGGTGGTTCAGGTCAGGACAGACACCACCACCGCCATGTGGTACATCAACAAGCAGGGAGGCACTCTGTCTACGGAAGCCATGAAAATAGGGTCTCCGATTTATGCCCTGCAGGCATCTCTGGTAGCAGTCTATCTTCCAGGGAAGGACAACGTGCTAGCAGATGCCCTGAGCAGGATCTCTCAGGGCCATCACAAATGGTCCCTGGACCTCTTCATATTGAAAGTAATTTTCTCCAGGTGGGGCACTCCAGAGATAGATCTCTTTGCAGCCCCAGACAATCATCAACTTCCTCTCTTCTGTTGCAGATCCCCAGTCATGGGCACAGTCCCCGTGGATGTTCTGGTTCTGGATTTTGGGGGGGTTCTGTATGCCTTTCCTCCCTTTCCTCTGTTATTCAAGGTATTGGTCAAGATCAGGTCACAATCATACAAGGTGATCCTGATTGCACCAGACTAGAGCCAGACAGCCTTGGTATCATCTGTTGATGTCCCTAGCAGTCCATCTCCTTCATCTCTTCCCAAGAAGCACAATCTATTAACCTCCTCTCATGGAAGGATCTGGTACTACCAACCTTTGGTCTCTCTTAAAATTGTCCTTGGTTCCTTGCATGGCTCTAGAAGCCAGCAGTGTGGCATAATAATAATCCATCTACCTAACTTATACCCAGTACCCCCAAAGTTCCTTTAAGAATAAGTTGTGACCCCCTCTTGACCTTGATCCATGATTTTGGTGGGGGGCAGTGACCAGCCTTTCAGGCTAGCTTAGTTGTTCCTACCATCTAATGTGCCCACTCTGTTCATAAATAGTAAGCAGTCTCAAGGAGTGAGAGGGCATGCGATCTCAGGGAGGTGGCAGAGCAGCTGCGTTTTTGATTATGCAAAGCAGACAGGCCAGTCATACTGCCTAGCATCATCAAAAATGCATCTACTCCCCCTCCCTTCCAGTCACACAACCACTCTCTCCAGGATACTACTTTCTTTTTATGAATGGAGTGAATGCACTGGGGGAAGGGGGGGGGTGACAAGGTTAGCAGAAATGTTGGGCACTGGATCCCCCAAATCATGGATCGGGGTTTAAAAGTGGGGCTCAACTTATTCATAATAGTACTTTGGCTGTCTTGAGGAGTTGGTTATGGGGAGAGATTAACTTTCTATCGCTGACTGCTCCTGGCTCAGTGCCAGAGAGCCTGTCTAGGAGGGATGACAGAGTGTGAGAATGAGTGTATGTGTGGACAGCAGAGGGGATGGAGACTCCACCTTTGCCTGTTTGACCGAGTCGCACCAGTCAAACCAAAAGTTAAAAATTAGCTCCAGACGTTGGCTACAGTCCATGAGATTTGAACACTTGGAGTTGGAGGCTCTGGACAGCAGCCTGGTAGAATGTAAACCAGCTTGGTCTGCTTCATCCTACAGACTGATGTCATATCCCCACAAGGTCTTTTGCCAGAGGCCGATAAGGCAATAACAAGAGGTATATCCCTTGTTGAAATAAGGCTACAGAGTAGTTTTATTTATTTAATTTTTTGTTGACCGGGTAGGTACGCTAGACAATACATTGCCTATTTTCAGGCACGACCCAGGAGGTTACATAATAGTAGAACAACAAGGCAGTGAAAAACAATACAGTTTGAAGGAAGGATGGGTACAACACATAACATTATTGAACATTGTCAGATTCTGTGGGTACAAATAGCAAGGTGAACAGTCAAGAGAAACTGACATATCAATTGTTCATGCAGGAGATGAGGGGTAGGGAAACAAATTACATAGAAGATATTGGCTGGGATGGGTGATAACCACGCTGTAATCACACCTTAAGTGGTTGCTAGGGCAACATGTTAAACCTCGAGGCGCAGCTCAAGAGGTTTACTTTAGCCCTTAGCAACAACGAGGTGATTTCAGTGTGGTTGTCACCCGATCCCCAGCCATCATCTTTTATAGTGTATGGTCAAAAAAAAAAAAAAACACTTTGCATTCTATGTGTGAGAATTATGGAACTCTGGTGCTTTCGTTTTTGTTATGCCACTGTTTGGAAGTTCTGAAGTGTGGTTAACAACTTTTAAAATTCTAAACAGTGCATAACAAAGCTGTGTGACTGCTGATTATGGTGGTTAATAGGCACTTACCATACATTATAATGAAAATACCAAAGAGTTCGAGCTTAGCGTGAATATTGATAACAGCGAGGACAAAAGAAACATCATCATTGGGAGTCAGGTGCGGGGCAGATGTCAGAGTTGCTAAGAATTTGTAGAGTGCTTTTTTGCAACAGTAGTGGGACTGGGCAACCCGGAGGTGACATGGAAGGGCATTCCAATCTCTAGGGACAAAAATAGCAAAGGCTTGCTCACCCATTTTAGAGGAGCATCTAGGTACAGCTAGGAGTGATTGGCAGCAGGAATGCAAGGGGTAGGATTGGTCCTGGGGAGTCAGTATGGCTGCGAGAGCAGCAGGTTTGGAAGATCTGACAACATTATCGATCATACAACTAAGTGCAAATAGGCAACAAGAGGGAAGGGATAGCCAGCCTAGTTTAGTGTACAGTGCACAATGGTGCATTAACCTGGAGGTGGAAAGGGCAAACCAGCATATGTTATTGCAGTTGGTTGGTAGAGATAATTTTTAAAACAGAACTTATCGTAGAGCAGCAGCCTATATACTTATTTTTATACAAAGACAAATCACTCCAGCATCTTGATGATTGCAAAACTTCTTGTGTAACTATTTCTACAATACAAGGAACTGTTTTTTATATAAATTCTGCTTGAGAACTGATCTGTCACCTTGTTAGTTTGTTTTCATACTCAGTTTCTCTGTTTTGCTTCTCCTCTCCCAAACGTCCATCCAGCTCTTAGATTTCAGCTGGCAACCTCTTGGCCTTGACCCAGCTTACCTCCTCAGGCTCCCAGTTTGCCCATGTGGTAGGTCTCTCAGATTGGGGTACCCCTCTCAGCAAGTTTCTTGTCACTTATCTATTTATTTTATTTATTTATTGAATTTTGATAACCGGGTGGGCCACTGAGACAATTATAGTCCCGTTTTCAGGGGCGACCGGAAAACAATAGTATACATAGAAAAGTTTTAGTCTAATACAACTACAGAGGCTAAAATACATCAGAAAGTAGTTACATACAGTCTTCAAGGTAATGTACAGCGAGTGAATTCCATATTTACAACATAGAAACATAGAATTTGACGGCAGATAAGGACCACTTGGCCCACCCAGTCTGCCCGTTTCCCTACCTAATGGATAAGCTGCAGATCCTAGTTAACCAGCAGCCTACTTCTGCCTACACCCACCCCCTAGAATTGCCTTATGACTATCCCATGGATGCTTGAATTCCACTACTGTTTTTGACTCCACAACCTCCTCCGGAAGGCCGTTCCATGTATCCACAACCCTCTCTGTGAAAAAATACTTCCTTAAATTACCTCTGAGCCGCACCCCTCTATCTTTAAATTGTGCCCCCTTGTTCTTGCACACCTCTTTTTTTGAAAGATGCTACCCTCTTGGACTTTGTTGATTCCCTTGAGGTACTTGAAAGTTTGTATCATGTCCCCCCCTCCCTCCTTTCCTCGAAGCTGCATATTAAGCTCCTAAAGTCTCTTCATATGTCTTCGAGTGCAGACCCTGCACCATTTTAGTTCCCTCCTCTGGACAGCTTCCATCCTGTCTATGTCTTTGTGGAGATTGGGTCTCCAGAACTGCACACAGTACTCAGATGGGGTCTGACCAGCTGTCTGTACAGGAGGATAACAACTTCCCGTTTTCTACTGGTGATGCCTCTCCTGTGCATCCCAGTATCCCAACCCTCCTTGCTGCCCTCTCACATTGCTTGCCCATCTTTAGGTCATCTGATATGACTACCCCAGGTCCTTTCCATTTTTGTTGTTAGTATCTCACCCCCATTGTGTACTCTTCCCTGGGTTTTGTTTCCCAGGTGCATTACCTTGCACTTCTTTGCATTGAATCTAAGCTGCCATATATCTGACCATTCCTCTAACATTGCCAAGTCCCTTCTCATCCTTTCCACCCCACCCTGTGCGTCAACTCTGTTGCAGATCTTTGTGTCATCTGCAAAGAGACATACTTTTCCTTCCAGTCCCTCTGCAATGTCACTTATAAAGACATTGAAGAGGACCAGTCCTAATACTGAACCCTGCAGTACCCCACTAGTAACCCCCCTTTCTTCAGAGTGGACTCCATTTACTGTTACTCTCTGTGTCCTGTTCTCCAACCAATTCTTTACCCAGACTGTCTAACTTGTATATTAATCTTTTGTGTGGGACTGTATCAAATGCCTTGCTAAATTCTAGGTAGGCCATGTCCACAGCCCCTCCCTGATCTACTACTTTGGTCACCCAGTCAAAGAAATCTATCAGATTCGTCTGGCATGACCTTCCCGCTGTGAATCCATGCTGCCTTGGGTCATGTGCCCCTCTGGCCTCTAGATACTCGACAATTCTTTCCTTCAGAAGAGATTCCATTATTTTCCCTATCACTGAGGTTAAACTAACAGGTCTGTAGTTTCCTGCTTCTGCCTTGCTCCCACTTTTGTGAAGGGGAATCACATCTGCCCTCCTCCGGTCCTCGGGTACCACCCCATCCTCCCATGATTTGTTAAAGAGGGTAGTCAGTGGTGTCACTAGTTCTACTCTTAGTTCTTTAGAATTCTGGGATGAATCCCATCAGCCCCATTGCTTTGTCCACCTTCAGTTTTAAAGTTCTTTCAGAACAATTTCTTCTGTAAATGGGCTAGTATCAACTTCTGTATCCAGAGTGTTTCTACTGTTTGTTTTAGGTACCTCCCTCTTCATTTGTAAATACTGAGCAAAATATTTGTTTAGTATCTCTGCCTTTCGCTCACCCTCTGCCCACCCTCCTCCCTTTATTAAGCCTCACTATCCCTCCCTTGGTCTTCCTTGTGCCCTGATGTACCTATAAAGGTTTTATCCCCTTCTTAACTGAGTTGGCTGTCTTTTCCTCGGTTTGGGCCTTTGCTGTTCTGACTGCCTTCCCAGTTTCCTTTTGCTTTAACTGATCGGTTCTCCGTCCTGCTCCTTCTGTGATTCCTTGTACTTCCTGAATGCTTTCTTTTTCTCTTGAACCTTCACTGCCACTTCCTTTGAGAACCATAGTGGTTTCTTACATCGTTTGTTTTGTTTATTTGCTTCACACAAGGCTTGTTACTTCTGTGATGGCAGTTTTATTATTCCCCATTGTTCTTACCCCTCCTTCCTGCCCATTTGCTAGTGCATTCCTTAGGCACTCGCCCATTTTAGCAAAGTCAGTCCTCCTAAAGTCCAGTACTTTTGCCTTTGTATGAGCTTGACTCTATTGCTGTGTTTATTGTGAACCATACTGTTCGATGGTCGCTAGTTCCCAGATGGCTACCCACTTACATCTGTGATCCTCTCTCCATCTCCATTTGAGAGAACCAGGTCTAAGATTGCTCCTCCAGTGGGCTCCAATACTAGTTGTCTAAGGCATGCCCCTGTAGGGCATTTAGAATAACCCCACTCTTGAAGTGGCTGCTGCAGCTGCACTCCAGTTAACATCTGGCATATTCAGATCACCCATCAGTAATATCTCCCTTTTCTGCCATTCTAAGTATACTTTCTATCATTTCCTTGTCCATTTCCTCCCCTGAGGAAGGAGGTCTGTATACAACCCTGTGGATTGTGGTGCCATTGCCTGTCTCCAAATTTACCCACAGTGCTTCTTCTCCTCCCTGTTTACCCTTTTGTTCTGTTGCCTTGATTCCTTCCCTATGTAAGAGCTACTCCTCCTCCTCTTTTACCCTCCCTGTCCCTCCTGTAGATAGTGTATCCTGGTATGTTTATGTCCCAGTCATGGTTTTGTGTGTACCATGTTTCTGTGACTGCCACGATATCCAGATGTTCCTCCTCCATCAAGGCCACTAATTCAGGAGCTTGTTACCCAGACTACAGGCATTGGTACTCATTGCTCTCCATTTTTGATGGCTTTACCTTCTTTGCAGCATCCCCACTAACCTTTCTACCTCGGTCTTTTCTCATTTAGTACCCTGTTTTGTAGGGAGGCTGGGATTTTCCTGCTGCTTATCAGTGCCTCCCCTTGACTAGTTTAAAACTTGCCAATGAAGCATTTAAACGATTGCTCAAAGACTTGTTCCCTTCCTGGACAAATGCAGACCATCCTGCCGGTATAGGCTGGTGTCCCTCAGGTGGAACCCAGCCCCAATGAAGCCAAACCCTGTGCTCCACACCATTTTTCAACCAATAATTAAACTGCATGGTGCAAAGTACCTTCGCCTCACCCATGCCATTGACAGGCAGCACCTCTGAGAAGGATACTGTGTGCTACTTGTCTTAGGCCCCTCCCAACTCTACAAAGTCCTCCTGCACTGCTCTAATCTCATGATGAGCCAAGTAATTTGTCCCTAGGTGGACAATGACGTCCAGCTCAGACTCCCATGCAGCTGTTCTCGTGATCCTGAGGATACGCTCCTGTCCCTCAAGCCATGGCACCAGGCAGGCACCTTACCTGATTTTCCCTGCTCCCCTAGTTCTATCCCCTAATAACGAGTCCCCCACCAGGAGCTGCTTTCTTTCCCTGTGGTGTCCTCTGCCTCCTTCCTGTGGGCCTCCTTGTGACAGTTGTCCTCAGCCTCCTTAGTCTCCTCTGGGTGCATCCATAGGGGAGCTATGGTCCCCCAGAATGGTGTATGGATTGTGGAGTGGAACAACTGACTGGGTGTGCCTCTGTTCCACCATCCTCACCCTCCTGAGCCCGCTGTGGTCCAACTGCTGTGCTTTCTTCGCAACCTCTGAGGTAGTGGCGGTGGCTCTGGTGCTCCCTGGATGGGGGAGGTTCCCTTCCTACTGTCCAGTGTGGCCTGGGGGGAGTTCCCTTATTACTGTCCAGTGTGGCCTGAAGACAGGCAACTTCCTCCCTCAGGGCAGAGAGTTGTCTGCAAATAGGGCAGCATCTCAGCCTCCAGAAAGACTCCCGGAAAACTGCTGCGCCACAGCCATTACATTGCACTACTTCCACATGTTTATCTACTGTGTGTGTGTGTGTGTGTGATTAGTTATATAGAAATATATATATTATACAATGTGTATGTATATTGTCAGAGCAGTGTGCTAGAGAGGTATGACAGTGATAGCACCTTGCACTCTTGAGGAAATGATGTCAGAACCCCAGGTATATAAAGGAACTATTTTCAGGGTGGGTGGGGTGAGGGGTGGGCAGGGTTGAGCCTAAACTGTGCCCTCATGAAACAATCAGCTAAAAGCTCTGACACACACTTCGATGAGTGCCTTCCTGTCAGCAAGATGCCCTACACAACAATTTGACAGAGAAAATACCCTGCTAATCAAACAGAGAAAAATCCAGACATCCAAGTCAGACACAGGTAAACCTCCCCAGCTCCAAAACAGCCTGGTGGTTTGTGCTCTGAAAGCAGTCAGCCTCAAAATAAGTCAGCTGTGCTTTAAACCCTTCCTGCACTGAAAATCTTAAGAATTGTAAGAAAAGTAAAGCTAGATCCACCTCCCTCTGTTGCGTGAAAGACTGTCTTTCCTGATAATTCTAAGTTCCTTATTTCACCTTTTGGTTAGAACTAGCCTCCATTTGCAGAATATCTGCTACAAACCAAAGACAATTGTAGTTCACCTCCCTCTGTTGTGAGCACAACTCGCTTTCTTGCAAATCCTATGTTCAGTATTGCAGCTTCCAGCCAGAGGTAGCTTCACCTTAAGAATACTATATTTATAATAGTTATGTACAAGGGGGGGTGAACAGGCTACAGTGGGTAACGGTCAAGCAGTAAGAGGACACAGCAAACATAGCATATGTAGAGGTGGCATAGTACTATCAAATTAGGCTCAATGATGGTAGAGGGATGTCACCTATCACAGGAGCAGGTTGCCGAGTTAGGATACAGTGCAGATGTGATTAGAAGAGAGGTAGGGAGGTGCAGGACAAGAGGGGGTGCCATGCAGACACAGCAGCAAAGAAAAAGATTTGCGACTGGCTGCTAGTCACAGTTCGGGTTTTATGAAGAGAGGAGAGGGAGCAGACCTAAGAGCTCCATGGCGTGTCGCAGACAAACAATTTCAGAGGCAAGGGGAGATTTTGTGCACAAGCTTATGTATGAAGCTCAATGAAGTATACTCAAGTTTAGATTCATATGATAGCCAGTTCAAGGATGTGAGGACATCGTGAGTGGTGATGTCTGGCATTTCCCCTAGAGCAAACCTACCTACCCTTGGTAGGCCTGAGTAGGAGTGCCATGATGGAGCATTGGTGGAGAGCAGCAGGGGGCACACAAACAATAATACCCAGCAAGCATTGGGTGGTATTGGGCAATATCGGACCTCCAGGGCGTAATGAGGCCAGACGTGAGGCTTAAAAAAAAAAGAAAATAAAAAAAAAAAAAGAGTACAATTAGGCTTAACTGTTAGTGTGGTAAAGTAGTCAGTCTGTTTCTGTCCTGTGCCATCTTCTGTGTTTAGTCACGAGAGCTAGATTCCTCAAAACTTGCTGTTGTGGCGTGCGATGTTTAAATGACTGTGTATTGTACAGTTAGGATTTATTTAGGAAAGCTATGATGTGTTACAGGAGCGAAGTAAATTTTAAATTTTTTTTTGAACAGTGGGGCTGTTCCTTTAGCTCATTCATGTGTAGCGCTTCTGTGTTCTGAGTTGGCTCGTGATCACCGCTTCAGAGTCTGTAGGTGGTGGTTACTAGCGCTTCCGTGTATGTGGTGGCTCGGCATTGTGGATGTACGCTACTGTTTTTGGAAGAACAACAACTGATTTTGTTAGGCAACATCTGGTTTGCGGTAGGTTTTATTGATACCAGTTTGGAGGACAAGTGACATAGTTGGCAGTGAACAAGCTTTGTGAGGAGAGTTTCTCTCGCTAAGCGAGGCAACAAAATAAGCGGTAATTTTAATTTGAATTGGCCAGTTTGGGCCAATTAGGAAGCAGTGCTGACCCTAGGATACTGAGTCATCAGGCTGGCAGGGCTGGGAATTTTACTACAGAGCTCTCACTGTAATGTATCCTGCCAGCCAATCAGATTGTTACATTTTATCCCATTTTCTAACATAGGTTAGTGAGGGAGGAGAGATGCAGAGGCCATCTTAAGGCAGGAGGCTGAGGTTAGAGACTTACCAAGTTAAATGAAGCAGCCCCTGCACCCGATATACAGGTGCTGTACCTCATGGGGCTGCTTCCAGTGCAGAGTTTGCCATAAATAATGATGTAAAAATTTAGAGCGCTCGTAAAGTTACTGACATGGGGTCCCAAGGACTTCCCGGTTTCTGGTGCCACCCATGCTCTGCCCCCACGCTCTGCAGATTTATGACACGATGCCAGGGAGAGCGCGGGGACATGCTCCATTATACTCTGTGGACGGCACCTTTTCAGTCTTTTATATTATAATGGCCATCTAGTCATAAAACGTGGGCACGGGTTGACTAAAAGGGCCTCGTCAGTCGACCTGTGCCCATGTTTTATGACTAGATAGCCATTATAATATATTTAAAAAAAAAAAAATAAAAAAAAAAAAGACTGAAGAAGGTGTCACGCCTAGAGTATAATGAGCCGCCCCGCTACTCCTGGCATCGTCATAAATCTGCAGAGCGCAGGGACGACACCAGAAACTGGAAGTCCTTGGGACCCTGTGTTTGTACTTTACGGTGTCTAATTTAAAATTGTGATTTATGGCAAGCTTGACACTGAAAGCAGCCCCATGACCTACAGCACCTGTATATTGGGAGCAGGGGCAAAGGCTCGTGAGGCTCTCTAAGAAAGGACGAATGTGGTAAAGGAGACCCAACTTTTGGTTCGGAGATTTGATCAAGTTAGATACAGGGGCTTTAAAGGAGAGTAAGGAGTCAAGGGTGATGCCCAGGTATTTGAAAGTGAGAAATGAGTCAAGAACATCACTATTGGAAGAGGTAATGTGAAGAGGGGGGGAGCAGCGAATAGCATGCTTTTAGTTTTCTTAGTGTTGAGTACAAGCTGATTTCTCATGAACCAGCGTTCGAGGTCATCAAAGTCTGAGGCAAGATCACTATTAGTCTGGCTAAGGTCGAAAGAGGAACAATATATTGTAGCATTGTCCACATACAGGTGCACTGAAGCTCCATCACAGAAAAATGAGCAAGTCGTTAATAAATAGCGAGACTAGAATAGGACCTAAAATGGATCCCTGAGGAACCCCGTGTAAAATGGGTCTAAGGTTAGATAGTGAACCAACACACTTAACCCTTTGCAATCTACAGGGTAAGTAACTATGGACTCAGTCTAGGGCACCTGCATCAGATCCAATAGAATGGAGCTGACTGAGCACGACACCATGGTTCACCAGGTCAGAGACCTTAGTAAGATCGACAAAGATGGCACCTGTAGTGGAACCTTGGTCCAGGTCATTGAAGATATCAGTGGTTACTTTCATCAAGCCTGTAAGAGTACTGTATCTGATGGGAGGAGGGACTGCATTGTCAGACCTCAATGTGGAGGGACATGCTGCCAGTGGCAGTGCTGTCCCCAGGTCTTCTGGCACCAAGTTCCATTTCTGAATCCGAATCACCCACTTGGTAGTGCAGTGTGATACCACTGGGCAGCTGGGCAGACCCAGAACTGATGTTTCATTTAGCAATAATCCAGCTACTGAGGATCACTGCAGTTGCATTATGGAACTGAAGTAACAAGAGAGAGTTTGTAGTGATGTTGAACAAAGAGCGTACTCGGCCTAAAAGGGGTGCAATGCAGGGATGCAGTCGGCAGCTCCAGAGAGGTACAAAGCCAGGGTCTGTGAGAGGCCAATATCACAGAGGCCTCTGCATCTTACTTAACCCCAATATGAAGTAAAAACAGACTAAGTAATCGTATGGAAGAGTTTAATTACTTGAAATAGGGTCACTCTCTCTGCCACGTTTTTATCGCGAAATTCGACAGAGTGTGTGCGAGTAGGAACACGTGATAGTGCATAAATCACATGTAATTATACTGAGGTAACTTGAATTTGATTCCAGGCTCGTATGGGCAGGTTTCCTACAACTAAGAACCTGCATTCAAAAGCAGAATTTCTTTGGTATCTATAACTGGCCTTGGTACTTTTTTTTTTTTTAATTAAAAGTTTTGAGAGACAGCAGGAAATTCATACATCACAGTTATCTGAAGCACAGAAAGATAGATAGTAAATGAAAAGGTCACATACAGTACATGGCACATAAAAGTTAGATAATATTGATTACATAGATAGCTAGTAGTAACAGAATTAAGATACTAGGTTCCAGTGTTCGATGTTAAGCAGGGAGGAGGCTTCATTAATCTGGGAAAACTCCAGAGGATCAAATCTCTGGTTCTTTCAGTTATGGTTACATTTGGACAGAAAGATGGGTGTATGTGGTTATGAATCTATTGGGGGAGAGGAGGAGTCTCTAGTAGATAACATTTCAAGTCAAAAATCTAGGGTCTAGACTATCCATCTCCTGGTCGCATCCCATCCTTACTACAGGGTAAGATCTGACGCGAGGAAGATATACAAAGAAACCATTTTGACCATCTGTTAGTCAAAACAGGGATTGTGTTCTGAAGTCGGGCGTCATATACTCCATTTATATATCTCTCATAATTAAGGTTTTCCCAGCTAGATACAAAAGGAGGGTCTGGTTTTAACCACAGTTTATCACTTTTAGGGCTGCCCTAAATAATATATTTAATAAATAAATGGATTGTTTATCTCAGAATTGGTGTGGGTAATGAAGCAGTAGGACCAATTGTGGGGTGATGTCTCCCAAAGAGGGAACAGCTCGAAACTAACTTGTTACTGAATCCCAAAATTCAGAGAGGACTCTACCAGACCATAATGAGAGTTTGAATGGCTAGTTCCACCCCACAGTCTCTCCAACAAGAGGAGTCCCCCACCAGGAACTTCGCTGTGACCTGGGGAGTGTGAAAGTAACAGGCCACTATTTTCCATGACAGTTCCTGCCAGGTATATGAGCAGGTGGTTTTATGTTGTAGTCGCCAAAGCCTCAGTCACTCCTTAGAGGATTAGGTTATTAACAGTTCTGATTCCCAGTTTGTTTGGATAAGTTTGATAGCTTGATGTGAGGGGTTGTTGGAGTGCTTTATAGAAGTGGGAAATAAGGTGCTGATGGGATTCAGGGGTGGACATCTGTGTCAAGACAGAGATTAAGGGATGTGCTTATTGGTCCGAGTATTTATTTCTAATTCTGATGTTAGATAATGTCTAATTTGTAAGTGTCGAAAGAAATACCGATGAGGTAGTGAGTAGTACTCCTGTAGTTGGAGAAAGTTTTAAAATACCATTTTGAAAAACTGATACGTGTGGGAGTCCCTTTGCCAAATTGAATTGTGTGATCGAATCTGCCTGGGAGAACCAGTCATCTCTTGCTGGGATGCCCATCCATTTAACCGCCAGTCACGGAGTTCCCTAGAATCGAGGGCCCTCCTCCAGTGTTGGATGATGGCAATTGTTAATATGGGAATCTCTCCTCCCCTGGGAGGGTTCGGCTGAAAGACCTGATTCTCGCACAGGGGAATATCAGAAAGGTGCCTTTCTAGTGTTGTCCATATCAGAGTTTGATTTGCAGAGAGAAGCCATTTAGACATACGAGTCAATACCGTTGCTGTTAAAGTATTTATTTAGGTTAGGGAGTGCTAGACCACCCCACTCCTTTGGTAGTGGGAATCTGTTGAAGGCTATACATGGCCTAGTATTTCTCCAGATGAATTGGTTTATAGCCTTGGACCATTTATTTAGATCCCTGGGATGGGGAGGTAATGGGATTTTCTGCATAATATATAGAATTCTAGGCAGTACATTCATTTGAATGGACTGTACACTCGGTAATATTTAATATTGGTAACTGGGACAATTTGTGCAAATCTGCCTGTATAGCCAGAAAGAGATTGTCATAGTTTAATTTTAGTAAGCAAGGGGATGGGGGGGTCATCTCAATGCCTAGGTATGTTAGATATGGTCTGTTCTACTTTGGGGAATTTCTGCATAATAGTGGGTGGGGACAATTTATAGCAGTACCTCAGACTTATCTTGGTTTATTTTATAACCAGAGACTTGTTCAATTATAGGTAAAATTCTGGATAGAGAGGCCAAGGAGGATTCAGGGTTGGTGATATAAAGGAGCAAGTCATCAGCATAGTATGCCACTTTGTGATGTGTTCTCTTTATGTTGCAGCCTATCAAATCCTCTTGCTGTCTTTGAAACTGGGCAACAGGTTCAACGTAAAGGGCAAACAAGTAAGGGGATAACGGGCAACCCTGTCTCGTTCCTCTTTGCAGGGAGAATCTAGTTGAGTGAGAACCACCGATTTTTACTAGTGCCTCGGGGCCGTATAGGTGCCCTTACTGGTATCTAGGAAACCCTGTGGGAAATCAAATTTGTGTAACGTGGAGTATATAAACTCCCACGAGACCCTATCAAATGCTATTTGGGCATCAATACTTTTAAAAAGTAAGTTATTAGAAGTTTGTGTGAGGCTATTTATTTGGGATGGGTTTAGAGGTATTTGTCTTTTTTTCTGTACTTTATTGGTTTCTTTTAGACATCAAAGTAGACAGTACAATAGTCAGACATCAATGTAGCATTACATCATATGTAGTTTAACAACAGGATATCACAGTCTAAACATATGGGTTATGGATTTGGGGGTATATCAGCATTAGTCCTAATAGAGATAAGTCCCAGTAGCTACACTTCTACATGAGAAGCGGCCAATCCAAGCAATAATGTCCGAAAAAAGGAGGAATTCAACTTCTAGCATTGATTAGGCCACAGTATCGAACATATGGCATATTAAAATCTTAGTGTACCTCCTCACAATCTAGCAACCTTTATAAACTACAAATGTAAACAATTACATATTGCCATAATTAAGATATATTCAGCAAAACTGTATAAGCATTCAGTTAACATGGACATAAACTCTGTCCCCATACAGAACATTCCCTATAAGGGGAAGACATAGGCCCTCCCTTAATACCATCTGAATAATGTTGGAAACCAGTTAAAGTCTTTTTAAACAATCCATGAAAACAGTTGAACTTTCAAAAAAATTAAAACCTATGTGGTTGGCTTCTCAGGAAACTCCTCTTATGGTTTTGAACACTATCAAAAAAGGCCTTTAATGTTACCCCCTTCAGGTATCCTCAACTTCCGACTCCTGGTCCGATTCAAAACGAGCTGCAGCTCCAGAGGCCTCAAATTCTCTTTGGATTTGTTGCACACATTTGCCTGCTTCTTCTGGGTTAGAAAACTGAAAGCTATGACCCCCGTAGAAAATCCTCAGGCGCGCCTGCATCATCAGTGAGTGGGCCACCCCTAAACTAAGTGCGGCTCGGACCCCATTGAATCCCACTTCCCTCGTGCTCTGGCGTGGGACAGATCTGAAAACAATGCAAACTATGTCCTTCAAAGTTCAAATGCTCCGCATTTTCGAGCAGCCTGGATATTCGCTACTTCACGGTTGCACTCGCCATTACGAGCAGGACTGTCGAGGTAAGTCTTTCTGTGCCTTGACTAATCTCTGAGATATCCTGTAGGCTTTAAGGAAATGTATCCCCAAGTATTTTCTAGCCGAAGCCAATGGGAGCCAAAATCAAAGAAAGAGAGGAGGTCCGTGTCTCAGATCCTTCCAGTAGCCCAATTAGTCGAACGTTGGGGCCCTGCTGCCATTTTCTAAAGCTTCTAACCGCAGTACTTAGTTGCCCATTTTCCTGCCTTAGCTTAGCTGCAGTCAATAGGGCTCTAGTCGCTCGACTTTCAGCAGAGGAGGCAGTTTTGTTGCTGCTTAGATTTTTAGGTCTTGTTCCCCCAACCTTTGCAGGACAGACTCCACCTTATTATCAGTGGCCTGCATGGCCACCTGCGGGGCTTTCCAGGGTGGTTCACTAGAACTGCTAGGTGAGCTGGCCGCTGGCGCGCGGTTGGATTTCACTTGCAGCGCCAGCGACCTGGGTGGAGCGAGCCCAAGTCACTAGAGGGCCGGGCGAGAAGGATCGGCGTCCTATGGACAGCTCTCCTTCTCGGGGGAGGTAGGGGAATGGTCCGGGCACTCACTGAGCCCTAAGCGGAGGCTGAAGTATCACAGGACACACGGCCCAAAGTAAACTGGGGGAGGAGCGGACGTCGGCGTATGCCACGATGTCACTACGTTGCCCCCAACAGAAAAACAGGAAAAATTGCTTACTGGCCGGCGGATGACAGCTTTCCATTCCCCGAGTGCCTCCAGTGCCTTCCCAGGGCCTCCTGTTCCTCAGCAGCATCCCTGGGCCCTAGTAGTGTATGCTGGGGCCAGCCCCTCTCCCCGGTGCCTTCCCCCTCGGAGGAGGGGGACCCGCCCGGCGAAGGGATACACCGGGATATCCTGGGGATCAGCTGCGATCTGAGGACCAGAGGAGGGCTGGGTAAGGACAGTGGGGCCAGGGAGAACCTGTGGAGCCTGAAGAAGTGGGGGACCAGCGCAGCATGGGAGGCAAAAAAAAAAAAAAAAAACTGCTAGGTGGGACATTGAGCGCAGCCTGTTGATCTGTTGAGACCTGCGATTTCGCAGCACCTGGACCACTTATTTGTGCGACCCATATTCGATTTTGATATCAGCAGCTCCAGCACGATATAAAGAGTCCAGCGATGCCAAGCACCTAGAGAGAGGTTTTTTTTTAGAAGTTGAATTATTTGTAGTTTAATTGTTCCAGTTGCAGAGCTAGAAGTAGCCGCGCCTGCTTGGTAGAAGTGCTCAACAGCGGTTCATTTATCTGGTTTTAAGTAAGATTTTGTATATTCTGTTTGGTCACGGAATGTGTTGGAGGCCTGCCCCCATGGTTGTGTGCTATTCACCCTCTGCTCTCTGCCTCTGCCTTCTTCCTCCCTCTTCAGTTTACAACTTACTAGCGCCTTAGGGCACTGGGCATTGTGAGGGGAGGAGGGGGACCATTGCATCAGGGTGGTAAGATCCAGAAGAACAATCAGTGGAGTTTCTGTGTTTGTAAGCCCCTGCCAATCCGGGGCTTATATTTTTACTGTTTAGGCATTTTTCCCCTTTACCTCCCCCGGACCTAAGAAATAGGTTTAGTGCTCTGGGGGTTAGTGCTCTGGAGGCCTCAAGGTGGCAGCAGAGGGCAGAAATAGGGGTATATAAAGGAGCTGACCGGAGTATCGTGGACCTTTCCAGCCTGGGCATTAGGTCTGGGGCTGGAGGGGAGGCTTGAGAGAGAACCAGAACCAGGATAGGTAGGCATTGATGGAGCTCGGTGATCCAGGAGGGCCAGTGGGGAATCCCCCAAAAGTAAAGTGCAGTTAGGACGGTTTTATGTGCCATGGCCGAAGAGGAATGGGGGCATGGAGCTCCGTGGGGACACAGGTAGCCAGATTCTGCATCACTGGGGGCTAGGGCATTAGGGAGCCTTTAGCAAGCCCAGCCAATAGATGTAGGAACCATTAGGAAGCCCAAAACATGTGTTTACCCAGGTCACCAGAGCTGGGAGTGTTGTGGCAGGGCACTCTCAGGAGGAGAACTGGTGGCAGAGGTTCCCCTCATACCCTGTGTAGCAGGGCAGCCGGGGTGGGGGGGTTGAGGGAGCCAGAGAACCTTTCACCTGTTTGAGGGACCTGTTTGGAGGGACAGGTCCTGGGGTGCTAGTCCATGAAGGCTAGGCGGACTATGGACCAAAAGGATTGGTAGGCCTTAAAGGGTGCCCCCATGCTAATGCTTAACTCAAGCCCAGAAACCATTGTGAGGCATGTGGGCCTGGCAGGGACCCCCCGTAGGAAGGAGGTGGTGACAGTGGAATAACCCTGAAGTGAAGTGGAGGCCATAAAGGGCTCAGATGGAGGCAAGAGATCAGAGAAGTGGCCTCAGCCTGTATGTCAGAGCCAGCCATTGGAAGGAGGGCCAAGGTCTGGGTCATCAGGAAAAATCCTGGATGCCCCGTGGTTTAGGCCGTTTGTACAGGAGTCCAAGTGGGGGAGGCAGATCACTTTCCCACACCGGAGAAAGGGGGGACGTCCAGTGCCACAGAGGAAAAGGGACCCATAGGAAAACAAGTAAAAGAAAGGTTTGGCTTACCAAATCCTTATATGCCAGGAGATTGCAGGGATCCAGGTTCTTGGGTAGAATACCCGGGAGTGAGAGGGTAGAAAACGAGTGTCCTTCTGGTATCTACTGATACTGTGGTTCTACTGTTTAACAGGTCCAACCATTGTGTATAAAGCTGCAGCCCAATGCAGCTAATTAATTATTTTCTGAGAAGAAATGGTGGCCCCTGTATAGCTAAAATCATTTGCCATGCAGGTGAAAAATAAAGTCAGTTGGGGAGAAACCGTGGTTTGTGCTTTATTGTGATTGTAGAGGGATTAATGAAATAAAATCTTTTGTTTCCGCTCTATTTGCAGTCAGATTAATTTTGTCAAAGTTATGTTCTAGGGCAGGGTCCAGCCTCCGGGGTCTGCAGGGGCTCCATCGGGACCTCCTAGAGAAAGCAGGAGGTCCAGTTCCATTTGGTCAGCTCGGGAGTGAATCCATTTCTGAGAATGAGAAGGTAATCCAGAAACCATAAAGACATCAGCAGGTAAGGACCATCAGTTTGCCCTGGTCGGTGTTGTAATGTCTCATATGATAGTTCTTTGGCGTGCTCTTCTCGTCCTGCCTGGACCATCTGTGATGTTTAAGTATGTCCTAGATGGGGCACAAGGGAGGGTTGCACTCTGGGGGTCATCTGGGATGTCCCCTTAACCTTAAATCGCCGCCAGACCCCAAGCCTTGCAGTCCGCGGTGGGAGGCTTTACTGGCCTGGTTTGGCCCTGTTGCACACTTTAAATTGCTGTGTGTAGGCCTGGAGCAGGCATTAGTCCTGGCCTGCTAGTGTGGTGTGTGTGCATGTGACTTGCTGGTCACGTGACCCTCAGGAGGTCCTGATTGAAAAATGGGCAAAGGAGCTATAGCAGCTGCATGAGGAAGCGCCATCTTGGGGATCAGAGCGAGTGAGCTGAGGGAGGAGACCAGCTGTGGCACAGCAGAAAAAAAAAAATAATAGCGAAAGCAGAGCAAAAAAAATTGCTTTAGGAGCACATTGTTTTAAAGCAGCAAATAAACTGGACTGCATAATTTTGGAGCAAAAAAGCTGTGGGCTCCAAGTAACTGTGGGACTGGGAGGGAAGAAAAAGCAAGCACAGGCATCCCAATGAATTGGCAGCAATAAGTAGCAGGTGGAGATGCAGAGAAGCCTGAAGCAATCCCTCAGGAGGAACCCCTGACTACAGTTCCAGCCTCATGCCTCTCCTAGCTCTGGAAAGCTGAGGGAAAATGCAAGGGACATAAATGTTGTGTGAGGTGTGGATTTTTGGAAAAGTAGTAACCAGGCTGCCTATATGCCTTTACTGTATAGGCAGAGCACCATTGCATGTAGGGGATGTATGCTACCAGTTCCACTGCCAGCTTATTCATCCGTGGTCACCAACCATTGGAAATTTGAGAGGTTAGGAGACTGTCCCTGGGAGAAATTACATGTGTCCAGGTGAATGAGACTGGCTGTGAATCCCTGGATGTAATAGTGGTGGCTGTTGAAAAGAGGGGTGCAGGTGCACTCAAAGGGGCAAAGGTGACAGAGCACAGTCGCCTGCCCATCTCTTCACCACCGGCTATCCGACTGGCAGAGGGAGGGGCAGAGGCCTCAGACAACCGGGAGACCCTCACCGTGGCCTCTGTCCGGCGGTAGCCCACAGGCATTATCCAGCAAATCAGAGCCTGTCTCAGGTACCAAAAGCAAGACCAGATCTATAGAAAGTGGCCCCGAGTCTG
Source organism: Neoceratodus forsteri (assembly GCA_016271365.2). Taxonomy (NCBI): domain Eukaryota; kingdom Metazoa; phylum Chordata; order Ceratodontiformes; family Ceratodontidae; genus Neoceratodus; species Neoceratodus forsteri. The sequence continues at coordinate 474,436,026 of CM057451.1, forward strand.
TGCCTGCACTAGTGTCACCACTGAAAAGGTTGGCGAACCCCAAGACCAAAGGGAGCTGGATGAGAAAAAATATGTCGGCAGCTAGTTCCAGTTCAGGACCACATGGTGGTCAGGGCAATCCTTAGGCCCTACCACTGCCCAGTTATCACCTTGGTGATATCACTCCTCAACTCCTGCTCTGGGCCAAGACTCTCCGGACATGGATGGATGAGTTCAACCCAAATAACCAGTTAAATCTCAAATATTGACGGGGATGTGGCTACCCATGGACAAGCCAGAGAACCAGCGAGGACCCGCCTGAATGGAATCAGGCTGAAAGGTGGGTTTGCAGGAAGCTGACGTGAAATATCCAAACTCAAACTATCTATATGTGCCAAAAGGATTTGGAACATTATTAAAGAGATGTGGAAAGGCTGGAATTTCAAAAAGCAGTTGGAGAAGCTAAAGAACCGCTAGGAGGAGGAAGTGCCCCATCTCAACAGTTGTTCTAGCAGGCTTGGTCAATGTGCTGCACAGGGATGTGGTCAAAACTACCATTTGCAAACATTTTACTATGGTCCAGGACTTAACGTGGACTCGGACCAAGTATTACATTTTGAACCGAGATTCGTTTGGAGAGGTGATCAACCTAGGCCTCTGAAATTAAAAAAAAACTTGTGGACTGCACCAGGACTCTTGCTCTACGAAGCTGATACTGATTAAGTTCTTAAATTAAAATTTTTTTATAATTACTGTTTTATATATCATAATAAAATATGTTTCTTAAAACTGTGTAAAATGTGTGTGCATATGTGAGTAAGTGGTCTAGGGTTGTACACAAAAAACTTATTTTAAAATTTTGATGGGAGTTATCTAAGGGACTGTCTGCTACCTCATTAATAATGTTATCATAAAGCCTAAAAAAATGTTAAAATGCATAATCATTATAGAAAAGTAATTGCTGTTACTGTGATAAAATAATACGTGACTAGCGCTTTAGATTTATCTTCTGGCGCAGATAAGGTTTAAAATGAGGTTTTAGATTGTCGTTTTGGGCTAAAGTAGGTACACATTGGGTGGTGTCTGAGTGGTCAGACATGATGTATTCACCACCAGAGGGCTGGAGAGTCGCATACTCAGCCGAAGGGGAGGCAGCAGATGGCAGAAATAGGGAATATAAGGGAACTGACAGGAAGTATTGAGGCTTTTCCAGCCTGGGCATTAGGCCTGGGGCTGGAAGGGGGAAGCTGGAGAGTAGAACTTGGACCAGGATAGGTGGGCAAGAGAGGGAGCTCGGCAGTCCAGGAGGGCTAGTGAGGAATCCCCCCAAAGTAAAGTGCAGTCAGGGTGGTTTCATGCACCAGGACCGACGAAGAGTGGGGGTATTGAGCTCCGTGGGGACACAGGTAGCCAGGTTCTGCGTTGTTAGGGGCCAGGGTGTTAGGGAGACTTTAGCATGCCCGGCTGATAGATGAAAGAGCCCATAGGAAGCCCAAAAAGTGTGTTTTCCCAGCTTGACAGGGCTGGGAGGGCTGTGGCAGGGCCTCTCAGGAGGGAAACTGGTGGCAAAGGTTCCCTCATAACCTGTGTGGGCAGGGCAGCCAAGGGGGTCAAGGGAGCCAGGGAGCCTTTCACCCATTTGAGGGCCTGTTTGGAGGGACAGGTCTTTGGGTCACCGGTCCATGAAGGCCGGGCAGGCTGCAGACCCAAAGGATTGGTAGGCCTTAAGGGTGATCCCGTGCTGGTGCTTAACTCAAGCCCAGAAACTGTTGTGAAGGATGTGGACCTGGCAGAACTCCCCGTAGGAAGGAGGTGGTGACAGTAAAACAACCCCAAAGTAAAGTGGGGGCCATAAGGGGCTGAGGCAGAGGCAAGAGTTCAAAAAAGTGGCCCCAGCCTGTATGTCAGAGCCAGCCATTAAAAGAATGGGTCGGGGCCTGGGTCGTCAAAAAAATTCCTGAATGCCCTGTGGTTTAGGCCGTTTACACAGGGGTCCATGTGGGAAAGACAAATTGCTTTCCCACACCGGAGAAAGGGGGGATGACTAGTGCCACAGGGAAAAAGGGACCCATAAGAAAACAAGTAAAAAAAAAAAAAAAGGTTTGGCTTGCCGGATCCTTATATGCCAGGAGACTGCAGAGATCCAGGTTCTTGGGTAGAACACCTGGGAATGAGAGGGTAGAGAATGAGTGTCCTTCTGGTGTCTACTGATATTGTGGTTCTGCTGTTTAACAGGTCTAGCCATTGTGTACAAAGTTGTATCCCCATGAAGCTAATTAATTATTTTCTGAGAAGAAATGGTGGCTCCTGTATAGGTAAAATCATTTGCCATGCAGGTGAAAAATAAAGTCAGTTGGGGAGAAACCGTAGTTTGTGCTTTATTGTGATTGTAGAGCGTGATTTAATGAAATAAAATCTCTTGTTCCCTTTCCTATTTGCAGTCAGATAAATTTTGTCACGAGTTATGTTCCGGGGGCAGAGTCCAGCCTCTGGGGTCTGCAGGGGCTCTGCGGGACCTCTGAGAAAGAAGCGGGAGGTCCAGGTCCATTTGGTCGGCTTGGGGAATAACTCTTTTTCTAAATATGAAAAAGTAATCCATAAACCTTAAAAACATCAGCAGGTAAGGACCATCAGTTTGCCCTGGTCCAGTATTGTAATGTCTCGTATGCTAGTTCATTGGACTACTCTTCTCGTCCTGCCTGAATCATCTGCGATGTTTTAAAGTATGCTCCTAGACGTGGCTAAAAAAAAGGGGTCGCATAGAAACATAGAATTTGATGGCAGATAAGGACCGTTTGGCCCACCCAGTCTGCACATTTCCCTACCTAATGGATAAGCTGCAGATCCTAGTTAACCAGCAGCCTACTTCTTCCTACCCCCACCCCCTAGAATTGCCTTATGACTGTCCCATGCATGCTTGAATTCCACCACTGTTTTTGACTCCACAACCTCCTCCGGAATGCCGTTCCATGCATCCACAACCCTCTCTGCGAAAAAATACTTCCTCAAATTACCTCTGAGCCAACCCCCCCCATCTTCAAATTGTGCCCCCTTGTTCTTGCTTACCTCTTATTTTGAAAGATGCTACCCTCTTGGACTTTGTTGATTCCCTTGAGGTACTTAAAAGTTTCTATCGTGTCCCCCCTCTCCCTCCTTTCCTCGAGGCTATACATATTAAGCTCCTTAAGTCTCTCTTCATATGTCTTCCAGTGCAGACCCTGCACCATTTTAGTTGCCCTCCTCTGGACAGCTTCCATCCTGTCTATGTCTTTGTGGAGATTGGGTCTCCAGAACTGCACGCAGTACTCCAGATGGGGTCTCACCAGCTTTCTGTACAGAGGGATAACTTCCTGTTTTCTACTGGTGATGCCTCTCCTTATGCATCCCAGTATCCCCCCAGCCCTCCTTGCTGCCCTCTCACATTGCTTGCCCACCTTTAGGTCATCTGATATGACTACCCCCAGGTCCCTTTCCATTTTTGTTGTTGTTAGTATCTCACCCCCATTGTGTACTCTTCCCCTTGGTTTTTGTTTCCCAGGTGCATTACCTTGCACTTCTTAGCATTGAATCTAAGCTGCCATACATTTGACCATTCCTCTAACCTTGCCAAGTCCCTTCTCATCCTTTCCACCCCACCTTGTGCATCAACTCTGTTGCAGATCTTTGTGTCATCTGCAAAGAAACATACTTTTCCTTCCAGTCCTCTGCAATGTCGCATATAAAGACATTGAAGAGGACCGGTCCTAATACTGAACCCTGCGGTACCCCACTAGTAACCCCCCTTTCTTCAGAGTGGACTCCATTTACTATTACTCTCTGTGTCCTATTCTCCAGCCAATTATTTACCCAGGCTGTCATCTTGGGACCCACTCCCAGGCTGGCATGTTCACTCAGTATTTTTGACATTGTGTGTGTTTTTTTTTTCTTCATAGTTGTCAGTAAAACAACACACCAAAATCTCTGAGCTACACTCTCCTTCTGCACACAAAGGCCTGTCACATCGCTAGGATCTACTGTAGGACAGCACACAATGACACCTCAGCACTTGATAGCTCTTACCAGAAACCCCATGTTTTGGACAACTTACTGAAAAGAAACAGTTCAACTCTGTCCTCATCTTTCAGCTCCCAGTAGTGTACCCTGTTTCCTGCAAAGGTGAAGAGGTCAGAGCAGGGTCAGAAAACATGTTTGCTAATGTCACAGTGTTAAAGCCAAGGCTTTGTTATTGTAGTGCTTGAGATAAGCAGTCAGCACACATTGGGCAACAGGCTAAAGAGGCTGTCAGTGCTCAGAGAATGGGAGAACCAGATTCAAAAGGCAGTGAACTGCACTGGAAAACACAGAGGAAAAAGACAGAAATTTTTCAGATTCTGACCTGTTTTAGGATGTTGGTAGTTGAGTGGTTAGTCCTGGAGAAGCCGAGTTATGGGGCTGGGCATGTCCAGATGGAAGGGGGCGAGCCAAGGGCGATCAGGGGAAAAAATGTATATAGAAAAAAAACGAAGGGCTGGCCCGGTGGTGCTGAGGGTTGAGGCGCTGACGCCACACTCGCTTCTCCACGCCGCCACCCGGTCTGGAACCAACTCGGTGGCCGGGTCAGGGGGGGAGAGAGGATCAAGTGTCCCAACGGATGCTCTCCTCTCTCAGGGTGGGAACCAAGAACGCATCTCGTTCTACATCCCCCTTCGCAGCCAGTGGGTGCACCAGCGACTCGAAGGGATGGAGGCGGCTCTGCTTGTCAGTCAGGGAGGGCGTCGGCGGCACATGAAGGTCTGGCGTGCGTCCTGCACGCCTTCTCAGGATGGTCCTAGCGCTGGACATCCCAGGGGTAGGGGATTAAGGGGGAGAAAAACGGAAAATGACACCTCTCTGGCAGCCCTAGATGAAATCCGCTCCGGATCCATCCAAGACCACCAAGAAAAGGACAGACCCCACTGTGCAGGAGGTAAAAAGGGAAGGAGGCACTCTAGGGGCAGATCCAAGGGAGGTGGAGTGAGGTGGGAAGGAGTAGGATGGAAGGAGTGGGCTCCAGAGAGAGGAGGGAGGAAAAACAGAAAGTAAAAAAAAAAAAAAAAAAAAAAAATCGAAATCCTAAAAATGATCAAATCAGACTTGGAATCAGAAATCCCTTTCCAAAACCTGATTTTTAATGCATGCAAGGAGTAGTTCTTGTCTGCTAGGATTTTTATGATTTTGGATTCTGATTCGGAATAGGATCTTTTGAAATCAGAAAAATGTCCTATAGGAATGGATTTTGGCAAATCCAAACACCCTAGCAGACATCACCTTCTCTGGAAGTCTGTTCCAAGTGTCTACCACTCATTCAGTGAAGTAGTTCTTCCTGCCACTTCCCTAGAATCATCCTAATTTCAAAGAAGATGAGTGTCTACAACTACCTGGTGTATTCCTAACCTGTCCCCTCTTGCACATTTACTCTCCCGGAGTGAAGCACCCAGGGGACTGCTGAACCAACCGACTCAGTTTACAGATTTCCCTTGACAGTACTTGACTGTACAAGGCAGAAACCTAGGAATAACGGCTTCTATCCAACACTCTGACCCCTTTCACTAGTGCGTTGAGATTTGCTTTGTATCGTGTCTTCAGAAAGCGGACAAAGATTAGTCAGCAAATTGTTACTTGTTCCCTTAAGTAACACTAAAGCATATTTAAGTCTTCAATATATTTTTTCCATAATGCTTTTTCCTCCACAGTTCAGTCCAGTCCCCTCCTCCCTGTCCAATGACCACCCCGCTCAACCCCCCTGTCCCAGAGACCCCCACGGATTGTCCACCATGGCAGGGCCTGGTGGTGGGCTGTCCTCCCCCCACCCAAGATTTAAATCCAGTAGTGGGTTCAGTGGGTAAGGCAGTGGTGCAGGACACAGGGCTGGATGGCGGGACATCATTAAGCCTATGGCAAACACTTAATCATGTGTTACTGTGTCTTGGTCTCTCCCACCTCCCTGGACATCTGACGCAGCCTCTGGCAACCTCAGCTGCAGCAGCACATACTGAGCTGACGCCAACCCCTGCAAAGGAGCAGGCTCCCCAAAACAACACAGGAGGCCACTACTGCATCGCAGCATGTATGCCTCGGGAGCACTCCACAGCTATGGCCGTCCAATGCTGGTAACCCTGGCCTTGCTTCTGAACCTGGATTACTAGCATGGAAGCATGATGCACTTTCACTGAGCCATGGGGCTGCTCATTCGTTTTTAATATCTAATAAGATTTACATAATACCATAACAGAAATTATAACAAAAAGGGGCAATACCCATCACGTTTAAACCAGTAAGCTCAAAGGTTGTAGCACATGTTTCTCGTTCTGCCAGGAATTTATTTAATTCCCATTTAAAGGTGCTACGCTTCCCAGCATTAACTGTAGTCTCTGGCTGGGAATCAGAGAGTTTTACAATTCTGTTTGTGAGCAAGTATTTTCTCCTTGTTACTCTGGAACCCTTCATTTTAAGCCTTATTATCTCATGACTCCAAGTTCTACCATGGTTTATTAGATCTCAGAAAAATCCCTTGCTAAGTGTCCTTTTTACGTTCGCTTGCGCGCATGCGCAAGGAACGTTTTGGGAGAGTAGCACACTTGGAGGTGTGCCTCTCCCATCCAATGCACTGCTCCCTTGAGCAGGCGTGGCGGTCCTGCACCAATGGGTGCAGGAGCTCAATATGACAGTGGTGTTCCTCTGCTTCAAGGAAAACACACCGCTGCCATACTGAGCACCATCGATCCCCTCGTCCCGTGCTCTCCCCCAGCAGCTCACACCGCCCCCAAGCTTTCCTGCCACGCTGGGAGCCCACCCCAGCATGGCAATGTTGTTTGTTTGCCAACGGGTGCCCAATCTCCTGTCGGCTCCACGGCTCTCCCCTAGCCATCTCTGCTGCCACGCTGGGAGCCCACCCCAGCGTGGTAAACCCTTCATTTGTTTTGCCGGCGGGGTGCCCAATTCCCGTTGGCTCTCGGCCCCTCTGCGTAGTTTGCCGACGGGGTGCCCAATCCCCGTCGGCTCCTCGGCCCCCCACATCTTCTGCCACGCTGGGAGCCCACCCCAGCATGGCAAACGTCCCACGTCATCTTTTTTTTTTCCTGTAAAACAAAAATGGTCCCAGCGTCTCCCAACCCCTCCCAACCCGCACCCCACCCTGTGCACCAGCCTCGCCCACCCCCCACCCCATACTTACTTCAGGACTCTGGCGCGACGATCTTTGGTGGACCGGGAACACATCTGCACTCTTCAAAGCCGACCGCGAACTGAGGAAATGCCGGTAAGCTGTATAATGGGCTGCATAGTGGAGTTTCAACTTTATTGCATATCTCAGTCATTTTTTGGAATTTTTGCACCAAATTTTCAACATGGGGTTTTTGAGACCCCTTCTCATGAATGATGTCACTGTCATGGCGTTATTCGGGCCCGAAGGGTGATTTCGGCAGGCACTGCGCAGTCACTGTGCGAAATCACCCTTTGTCCTCGAATAACACCATGACAGTGACATCATTCAGAGAAGGGTCCCAAAACCCTATGTTGGAAAATTGGTGCAAAATTCCAAAATGACTGTTTTACTTAGCGCATTGCGCAGTTCCTTCACACACGCTTCATACGCTTGCAAATTTTCAATATTTGCACTCCAGATTTTCAACATTGCCATTTTACCACACCTCCCTCATGAGCAGTACAGCTGTCATTTTTCACATCTCACCCAAAACGTGTTTCTGCCCTATGGCACACAATGGGCGCGAGTTGGTGTCGCAGACTCTATGTATGGGACACATTAAGAAAATCACAGTGACACTGATCATGAGCAGAGGTCTTAAAATGGCTGTGCTGAAAATTTGTGAAAAACTTAAAATGACTGTTTATGAGTCTATGTTATGTAGTTCCTACGCACGCCGTAAGTTTGCGAATTTTCAATATTTTCACTCCAGATTTTCAACATTGCCATTTTACCACACCTCCTTATGAGCACTGCAGCCGTCATTTTACATCTTGCCCAAAACGTGTTTCCGACCATGTACGCACAATGGCACAGTCGGTGTGCGAACTCAGTGTATGGACACATTAAGAAAATCACAGTGTCACTGTTCATGAGCAGAGATCTTAAAATGGCTGTGTTGAAAATTTGGCAAAAATTCCTACAAATAACTGTTTTACGAGGCGTGCGTTGTGCGGTTCGCGCTTGTAAAGTTTGAATTTCCAATATTTTCAATCCAGATTTTCAACACTGCTATTTTACCATACCTCCTCATGAGCAGTACAGCTGTCATTTTTCACATCCTGCCCAAAAGTCTTTCCCCCCATGTAGTGCACAATGGCGCAGTCGGTGTGCGAAATCAATGTATGAGACACAGTAAGAAAATCACAGTGATACTGTTCATTAGCAGAGGGTTTAAAATGGCAATGTTGAAAATTTGGTGAAAAAATTCCTAAAAATGACTGTTTTACGAGTGTGCATTGCACAGTTTACCTAACAGCTCATAGGTTTGCGAATTTTCAATATTTCCACTCCAGATTTTCAACATTGGCATTTTACCACACTTCCTATGAGCAGTACAGCTGTCATTTTCACATCCTGCCCAAAGCGTGTTCCGCCTATGCTATGGCGCACAATGGGGTTAACAAAAGATCATGCTGACAATTTATTGTGCAAATACCAGCAATCGGCACAGGGCATTAGGGTAAAGCACCATACATCCCAAACACCACTGCAAATACCTGCAAGCTAACGTTCGGCATTGACAAATGCTTGTTATTTATAAAACCAATAAAGTATCCCTTCTCAGTCTTCTGTGCTCCAGTAAACAGTCCTAGAAACAGAAAAATAGAAAGTGACGGCAGAAGGAGACCATACGGTCCATCTAGTTCTGCCAACCTGTCCTTACATTCAATGTGCTGCATCCCTGAAACATGTTGGCTGCTCTATTTGGCACTCTTCCCAGTTTGTGGACACCTCCTCTGCAGTAAGGTGACCAAAACTAGGTGCAACACTCCAGGCAAGGCCTACATGTATTATTTAGAGTGGAAGGAGCACATTCCTGGATCTGCACATTCAGTTCCTTCTAATATTAGCCATGATACCATTAACTTGAGCATGTTACTGCCTTGGAATCTGTACTTTGAAAAATGACAGCTGTCACATTCATGAAGTGCTTTGAAGATATGGATATGTTGTAATTTTGAGTAAAATATTGAAAAGTACCAAAGTTATGAGCCTCTGTTGGCAAAATTCAATGTAGGCTCATTACTTTGTTGTTTTAAATGTTTTACACCAAATGTTCAACATAGCTATCTTATGACCCCACCTCATTAACAATGGTGGCGAAAATTTTCAGTTCCTGCCCGAAAGGTGATTTCGCGCAGCGACCGCAACATCACCTTTTGGGACAGATTTACCTAACAACACTTGCACTGTTCGTGAAGTGGTGTCTCAAAAAAGGTATGTTAAAAATGTGTGGCAAACACATTGAAACATGGCCAAGTCATGCTACTAAGTTCAAAACCCCATCGAAATATATTGAACCGCATATCTAATTTCCTGGGTTCGCAGTCCGGCATTGAAGAGTGAAGATGTCCATGGTCCAGAGAGGATTACAGAGTTGGACCTCCGATGGGTAAGTAAGGGCTTGGGGTGGTGCGGGGGGGTGCTGAGTGGGAGGGTCGGGGGAACACAATTGGCCTCAAAAGACATTGATGGATGTTTTTCTTTTACAGGATTTAAAAAAAAACAGAGGCTCCGGATTGTGACACTGGGAATTGGGCACCCCAGTGTCACTCTTATGTTTCTGGGGGTAGGGTGGAGGGTGTTGGACGCTGAGAGTGAGTGTTGGGTGGAGGAATATTGAAAAAGAAAACACAGATGAGTAGTGATAGATTGGGCACCCCAGGTCACTCTAAAGTTCTCGGGGGTAAGAAAAAGGGGGTACAGAACACGTATGCGACTGGGGATTGGGCACTAGCCATGTCATTGGTATGTTTCTGGGGATGTGTGGGGTGGTGGTGCTGAGAGGGAGGGTCGGGTGGGGAGATATCTGTAATGTAAAGACAAAAAGATTGGCGGTCATGGCACACTGCGTTGTGACCAACATGTAGTCACCATAATCCACTGCGCTGCGCTAGTAGTGACGCGGTGCAGTAGACTGTGGCAGCTATCTTGAGATGGTGAAGTGTGCCATGACTGCTGATTTTTGTCTTTTAAATTATAGAATACCCCTCCCGACCCTCCATCTCAGCACCCACCACCACCACCACCCCACAAACATAAGAGTGACACTTGGGTTGCCCAATCCCCTAGTGTCGCGATCAGGATGCCCCTGATGGGTTTTTTTGGTAAAAAATAGTGCTGCGCGAGTGAAGTGCTCCATGGACACAGAGGCAACTGTGATGCAACTCCAACATATTTTTCGGTCGCAAAGAATGCAAGGAATGCAGAGTCCTTTTTTGAAAGCAAGAGGTCTGCATGGCTCTGCCTACTGCAGACCTAAAAATGACTGAGAATTAACTGACTCAGAAATCCCATAACCATCAACCAAATCAGACGTGTGAGGTCTTGCATGCTGCTGCAACTTACGAGTGGCAATAATTTACTTATTGGCATATACAACAGCAAATACATCAAGTCCTGAGGCTGAAACATACCAGAGACTGGGGCAGGATTTTCATGAGCTTTAGATCGCCTGAAGACCAGGTGCACAGGCGATATGGCACATGGGGCTTGTGATGATCTAATGGGATTTTCCATCCGTTACCGACTGCTGCAAGTTAGACCAACTTTTTCTATTCTAACTTCGCAGCAATCCTGAGAGCCTTTTTACAGAGCTTGCACCAGATATTTGGCAGGAGCTGCTGTAATTGAGAAACTGTTGTAACTGCACTCAAGATTGTAAAATAGGGTGCAGTTGCGGCAATGGAGTTGAGCACTACCAAGCCCTGTGCCACATTTTGAAAATCCTGTCAATTGACTTTGCCTGCTCCAGACTTTTACTACATCCTTTCTCAGCAACAGTACAGGCTGTCAGTGCAGCCTTGTGTTACTGTAATGAGTCAGGCTACTGTGAGGTCTCTGTTTCTATGTTTGTTATACTGGTTAGATAACAGTACAACCCCCCAGCCCGGCACTCGCATAATCTCTGTCTGACTTTATCTCCCTTCCAAGAGTCAACATGTCTACCTCCGGGTTGAACCATTGAATATATTCGGTGTGTCTGCCCAGGGCTATGAGAGAGTTCCACCTTGCTTGACATGACAGCTCCACCTCCTACAAATAGGGTCAGGGTTTTCTTGCCTTGCAACATAAGACGTTGAGCTACATTCTCATTCATGCTCAATACAATGTGAGTTCCAGTGGTGTCTGGTAGAGTTAACGATAACAGCACAATAGGCTGCACTCAGACAGCAAACAAACTAATTTCTAGCTCTGGTGCAGAAAAATAATGCAAAGTAATGGTATTTATTTAGCAAAACAGGATGAAAACATGACACAGAAAAGCCCCGGCACTTTGGAGTAAACACATGACCCTTCGTCAGAGGGGTGTGGCTACTGCTCCTAAGCCCAAAACTTTATGGTACAGATTTTGAAGACACAGTGTTACAAGGGCAGTGTATGCATCTAACAGCAGGATGCTCAAGCATAACACAATTATAACCCAAGTATTGAAACTGATTTTTTTTTACTTTCTATTTTTGGCCCCATTTCTCCTCACCAGCTGCCAGGTCCTCCTTTTGCCTACCCAAGCCCTTCTGCCCACCATAGGAGTCCTACGATATTCCAGCCCTCCACCAGTCTTTGTTCAACATCCTCTCCTGAACCCCAACAGTAAGCCACAGCTTGTCCCCTGCGGGTGGGACCCCCCAGTTCCCCAGGCCGGGTGGAGGATCCTTCACTTGACAGTCGAGGCCTGGGAGGAAGAGCCAGCGAGGCACAGGAAGAGTTGGAAGGGCCTTACTATGGCATGGGGTGGGGGTGGGGTGGCTTCATCTTCCTGGTGGTGCTGGGCCTTTATCCTTCTCCAGGGTGTGATCTTGAGAAGTAACACAGCAGAGCACCTATCAGGGTTGTTGGAACTCCCCTGCCGTCCCCATTGTCAGCATGTGATGCCTCCACATCACTCGCCAGGTGAACAGGTGCATGCCAAGATAAGGACACTTTAATGGGACCATTTGTTCCTTCCCGCATGACACGTGCTCCTCCAGGGCCGCCAGGGAGCAGTTGTGCAGTGGAAGAATATGCCCTCCCTCTCCGAGGCAGCAGGCATCCAGATAGATGCCAGAACCCCACCTCACCAGTCAGCGTCAGATACAACAGATAATACCAAATGTGTAGCCATGTGAATAAATATGTACAGGTGAAATATAAAAACTCCCATGGCGAAATAAAAGCATTCTCTACATAAAACAGGGAAAATGCATGAAAAACCTACCCATTCGAGCTGAAAGTTTATCAGTATCAAATTGGAAGTTTTGTTTTGTTTCCTGTGTACATTTTAACCACATCTTAAATACAGAGCAGCCTTCCTACTCCCTGAAGTGCTGCTGTGACTAGGGTGGCTGTAGAAAGAAGGCCATGGCACTATAAGAGAGAGAGAGAGTGGGGAGAGAGAAGAGAGTGAGTGAGAGAGACACAGAGGTTGGTAAGAGAAGAGGATTCAGCCATATACTTCCAATACATACAATTTTTCTCCGATCTGATTGGGACCAGGTGGATAGAGGAGACACCCACCAAGCAGGAGCAACAGCTGGGAAAGTCCACATATAATGGATCGGCAAGAAATCACACTTCCAAACATACCTCTCAACTACTATTAATTTGGCATAGCACTGTTTTTACACTGAAATTTACCCGTGCTCTGCAGAGATTTACTGATGTTCTTAATGTTACAGCTATTTCTTGACACACAAACTACTAAATCATTGAACTAACTAGACTGAAACATTCCTTAACACTAAATATATGGGGCCCACTACTATTTGAAGGCATACTATTCTTTAAAATAAGAATATGCTATACATTCTGGACAATTGCTCTGAATTTTGAAGGCCAGTGCTATGAACTTTAATGCTGTGAGGTTAAAAGGTATGCTTCCAAAGAAGAGATGTATTCAAGTATTGCCATAGTGCTCAGGCACAATTTAGATACTTAGATAGTAGTAGTAGCTTTATTCATATGTCGCCTCTCCTCATAGGCTCACAGCGCCAGTACAAGAAATGACAGGCAATAAATAGGTAAAACAAACATAAATAGCTCAAATACTACTCTAAAACTATATAAACAGTAGCTAAGTAGGAAAAGCATAATTATTTAATCCCCAAATTCCTGGATAAACAGACAGTTTTTAATCCCCTTTAAAGGCTTCCACTGAGGGGCCTCTCTCAAGCCCTGGGCAGAGCGTTCCACAAAAGTGGGTCAGCTACTTCAGATGTATGATCTGATAACTTAGCCAGGCCCTTTGGACTGAAGGAGGTCCTGAGGAGGAGGAGCAGAGGTGCAAGGACCGAAGGGATGCAGGAGCTCCACCAGGTAGTCGGGGCCCAACCGTGTATGGCTTTGGTTAGAAGACCAACCTTGGGAGGTAGCATTCCCACTTCACAGGCAGCCAGTGCAGATCCCGCAGTACCAGGGTCACATAGCTAGACCTCAAAAGGCCAGTCAGCAACCTGGCAGCTGTGTTTTGCACCAGCTGCAAGCATCGAAGAGCACCTCCACTCACCCAGTGAAAGTATTACAATGTCGAGCCTAGGTGCTCTACTTGCCCATGCACTAGTATCAGCAGGTATTCAGGAGGATAAGGGACTTAAACTAGTTGGTATTCCTCAAATGGTAAAGCCATGCCTGACTACAGTTGACACCTGAGCCTCCAGAGTCAACCATTCATCGAGAATGACTCCTAGATTTTCACCTTAACAGAGGTCAGCAGCCTTGATAACCCAAGCCAAAGCCCTGTCTCTCCCATGACTGTCTCTGCTCCCCTTTCAACCTGGCTTGATCACCAGCACCTCAGTCTTATTTGGGTTTAGCTCGGCAACTAGATTCCATCCATTTCTGGATTCCAGATAGGCAAAGATTAATCACCTTGACAGCATCTGGTGTCCTGGATGCAAGAACAGGTACAACTGGGTATCATCCGCCAGCAGTGAAAACCCAGATTGTATTGTTGAATGATCCATTCCATGAGCAACAGGTACACTACAAAGAATGTGGGTGAGAGGCCTGAACCTTGGGGCATGGCACTGGGCAGGGGCAGTCAGGGGGCGATGAGAAAGTACCTATCACCACCCTCTGTACCCTATCCCAGAGATAGGACTTGAATCAGCGGATGACTGTGCCAGTGAGTCCAAGAAGAATTGAGCAAACTCTTTGCATTTAGCTGCTTACAATACTCTCACTGACTGAAGACAGACTGGGTGTAGTAACCTGTCCACTGTACAGAAGAGCTGAGCCAGTTGATTTCTCCCAGCCGCAATCTCCCTGGACAGAAAAGCTGCCTTCTTATGGGAGACTGCCCTTTGACATTCATCATAATGAATCTTCAAAGCCAGTTTGTCCTCCTCAGCCCCAGACCTCCTCCAGCAGTGCTCCAAGCTCTGACCCCTGTCTTCAACTCTCTGTTCCCCATCAAACCATGGGGACCCTAAGCACGAACCTGTGGTCATACATGGATTGATGCGGTTCTATGTGATAATGGCAGCAAGCGGTGATCTACATTATCGCGAAGTCAGGAGTGGTGAAAACAATTTGCCACCCTGACAATCTCAGCGCATGGAGGCGGTGCTGGAGACACAATGGATTTGCTTTCTGTGGGGGTAAATGTCGGGGGCGAAGCAAAAACCCACAAGTTTTGGGCTTAGCGCAGCAGAAACGATGTAGCGCCCGGATCCAGACCCGAACCGAACACCATGCACCGCAGCGGGCCAACCCCCAATGCCACAGCGCGGCTTGGCAGCTGACCACAGTGCCATCCCCTACATCCCTCCACCCCTCCCAGGCCATGCTCCCCCACACGCCAGGATACAGCGACATCCTGTCGCTAGGGTCACCCACCCCACCACATCCGGTCGCCCTCCCTGCCCCCTCACCTTTCGGGCTTTTGCCCATATCGCGTCACTATTTCGGACGATGCCCTGATTCAGGCACCCATGTCACAGGCTACTGATTGATGCTATGGAATTAAAGGCCTTGGCAACAATCCTGTTGTAGGTTAGAACTGCAGTCTCTGATCCCATCTCACAAGCTGCCAACATCTCCAAGATGTTCAGTACTGCCAGTTGTCCTTCTGGGCCAAACCCTTTTAAAAGATGGTATTGACCCATCTCCACCAGGGGAGGACCACAGGAGGGGGCCCTGATGGAGAACTTCACTGTGTAATGATCTGACCAACTGACTAGATCAATCTCAGTGTATCTCACCTTGAGCCCCAGGGAGAGAACCAAGTCCAAGTCATGCCCAAGGTGATGAGACACGGAAGTAACACCTTGCGCTAATCCCAGTGATTCCATCAACTGGAGAAATCCCTTCAAAATACAGAGTTTATCTCAACCTAGTCATTGAAGTCACCCAAAATAAGACAGATGAGAATAGGATTTGAGCCCTTTGCTTTCCCAGCCTCAAAACTTTGCAAGCAGGGCCAGGAGTACAACAGCACACAGCTGAGAGCATAGCAGGCACAGAGGCACTATAATTTTATCAGAGAGGCACGACTTAGGGGGCAATTACAGTTAGCCAAGCTGGAGGATCCAGCCATGTCCTGTTGGTACCTTAATTGTTTCCCTGAGCTAACCAGGACTGGGAGGGGGAGGGATGGGTAAGGTTAGCCAGGCCCGGGTATAGGAAAGTTTTCTTTTTAAAACAAATAACACTCACCCTGCACTCTTCCCAGACTATTCCAGTAGTCATCCTCCTCCTTGGCTGAGGTTCTCCTCCAGTCTGGATTCCTGCTGCCTGCTCTGACCCTCACCCCGATCACAGTCGTTGGTCCACTACTCTCACCTGACCCAACCACCCCCAGCCACAACTCAGTCCAACTGTTGCAGGGTTGACAGCGTTTGCTTTTAGAGCCTCCTCTCACCTGGTATAGGAAAGTTTCCTAACCAATTTCTGTTGCAGTCAATACTGGGGTGAGGACACTATAACTAAGGATCCAAAAATATATTTTGTTTGTAAAAGCAGGTAAGGTTGGTGGGATAGTCAATTACATGAATTCATTCTTTATTGGAATAACCCTTTTTCACCGCTCCCAGCCTTGATTTATGAAATATTTAAAGTTTGGTACATAAGTGGATCCTAGGTTCAAGTGCCACCTCTTGAGACATACATAGTGTGAGTACACATTGTTAAATAAAAACTTTTTTTTTGTGTGTGTGAATTTTGTTATTTTACAAAAAGTGCGTGAAGGTCACTTATGTTTGATTTTGTGATATTATGTATTTCACTTGACTATGTTTAGTTTGTGTCAGTTTAAAAGGTGTAATGGTTATGTCTTTAAATGTAATTATGTTTGTTTCTTGATTGGTTTCAATGGATACTTAAGTTTTTGAACCCTACCACAACACCTCCTGAGGGCGCTCAAAGGCGAGGCATTAGCACACGGAGGTCATCCTTGCACAGCTCTGTCACTGTCAGGTCCAATACAGCTCAGACTTGCCAACCTGGCAATTAATGCGATACAGTACTGAAAGAACAATAGTGGTCTGCAACTCTGAGTATAATTTTTGGCAACCTGAGTATAGAGGATTTGTTTTAATTTGATGATCTGAACATGTCTGAGGCATTCGCATGGTGATGGAATGTGAATGTTCTGCTTTTCCCTGGCTGGAATAAAAGGCTTGTCGAACGAGCTTGGGTGGTTTTGAGACTTGAGTGATGCTTCTTGGTAGTGTCTCAGATACCTTTTTCAATAGAAGACACAAAAAAGGGGGGGAGCTACACTTGAAGGGGTGCTCAAACTCCAAGGAGGACTCGTGCATCAAAACACAAAAATCAGTAAAAACTGAAAGAGGAGGGCACTCTCATACTGTGCAAACAAGCAATCTTTAATAAATATAGGTGCAAAAAAAAGCTATAAAAGCATAGCATACTGCACTACTGTGGGGGTCTGCAGAATTAAACTTCACCATTGCCGAGAGGCATAAGGCAAGAAAGCTAGCGGCACTTTGGTCCAGACTTGAATGTTACAAAATCTGCAATAGATTTCAGGGCATATCAAAATTCCAAAAGGTACTCACTCAGCACCACCGCAGCATGCACAAATAAGCAGTCACAGGATAAAATCACTCCACAGCAAGCAAGCAAACAGACAGCAGCAGATCCCGCGCAGTATGCTTCTTCCTGGTGATGCTTACATTTTGAACTGGATTCATTGTCAGAGCGTGCCTGGGTTGTATTTATAGATACCTTTTATGTGCTTCCATTTAAAGTGATAGCCACAGGCATACCAGACCTCAAACTGATTTGGCAAATGACATAAAAAGAAAATAGTTAAGTGATAAACTCATGTGCAAAATCATACATAAATCAAATATACAAACACACCGCATGCACAAAATAATTAAAAAATGCGTAGTTTGGCAACAGAGCTGGCAAGTCGTGTTGCCACACAGGAGAAACCGACAAGTCATCCTGTGTAGAAATCTAGATGCAACAAAGCTGGAAAGTCATGTTGCTACCATAGAAGGTCCAATATTAAATAAAGGAAAATTAATCAAGTCAGTTGCTGAAGAATATCCGTGGGGATCTCTAACAGCAGCAGCAGCAGAGACGGAAAGTCATACTACTGCACGTGACAGAGCCACAAAGTCATGTCATGTATAGAGACTATAATCATGAAAATCCCAGCAGCAGCAGAGCCGAAAAGTCACACTACTGCACATGACAGAGCCGCAAAGTCATATCATGTATAGAGACCAAGCTACCAATAACAGTACATGGAATCTCCTCATTTAGTCCAGTGGGCTTAATGTTCGAGTAAAGATCAAAGGATTCACGCTGGATCAATTTCTGTTTAATGCTTCCTCCATGGGACAAGCCCTACTTTTTGAGTCCCACCACTCTCAAGAATACTGCAGACCCATGTCGATGTTCCTTATAATGCCTTGCCATAGCATAGGTGGGGTTGTCATTCCTAATCACGCTTTATGTTTCTCACTCTTTCTTGAGGGGTCTTTTGTTTGCTCCACATATCCCAGGCCACAAGGACTGGGAAGACATTTGAGATTAAAAATTAATTAATTGTAACACCAGTGGGTGGTGTACCTTCTGATGTGTCCTGTGGCCTGGGATATGTGGGTAAACAAAAAGATGCCTCAAGTAAAGAGCGGAGAACATAAAGCAGCGATTAGGAATGACAACCCCACGTATGCTATGGCAAGGCATTATAAGGAACATCAACACGGGTCTGCAGCATCCTTGAAAGTGGTGGGACTCAAAAAAGTAGGACTTTTTTCCTGAGGAGGAAACATTAAACAGAAATTGCTCCGGGAGTCCTTTTGATCTTTACTCGGAACATTAAGCCCACTTGGACTAAATGAAGAGATCCGATGTACTGTTATTTGTAGCTTGGTCTCATACATGATATGACTTGTGGCTCTGTCATGTGCAGTAGTGTGACTTTCCGGCTCTGCTGCTGGTGGGAGAGATTTTCATGATTATAGTCTCTATACATGACATGTCTTTACAGCTCTGTCATGTGCAGTAGTATGACTTTCCGGCTCTGCTGCTGCTGTTAGAGATCCCACGGATATATCCTTCAGCAACTGACTGGATTAATTTTCCTTTATTTAATATTGGTCCTTCTATGGTAGCAACATAACTTTCCAGCTTTGTTGCATCTAGATTTCTACACAGGATGACTTGTCGGTCTCTCCTGTGCGGCTAACATGACTTGCTGGCTCTGTTGCCAAACTAAGCTGTTTTAATTATTTTTTGTGCATGCGTGTGTTTGTATATTTGATTCGTGGTATGATTTTGCACATGAATTTATCACTTAATTATTTCCTTTTATGTCATTTGCCAAATCTGTTTGAGGTCTGGTATGCCTGTGTCTATCACTTTAAATGGGAGCACATAAAGGTATCTATAAATACAAGCCAGGCACGCTCTGACAATGAATCCAGTTCAAAATGTAAGCATCACCAGGAAGAAGCATACTGTCAGCGGGATCTGCTGCTGTCTGTTTGCTTGCTTGCTGTGGAGTGATTTTATCCTGTGGCTGCTTATTTGTGCATGCTCGGTGGTGCTGAGTGAGTACCTTTTGGAATTTTGATATGCCCTGACATCTATTGCGGATTTTATGACTTTCAAGTCTGGACCAAAGTGCCGCTAGTTTTCTCGCCTTATGCCTCTCGGCAATGGTGAAGTTTAATTCTGCAGACCCCCACAGTAGCGCAGCATGCTATGGCTTTTATAGCTTTTTTTTTGCACCTATATCTATTAAAGTTTGCTTGTTTGCACAGTATGGGAGTGCCCTCCTCTTCAGTTTTACTGACTTTTTGTGTTTTGATACCTTTTTCAATGTTGCTCAAAGGATCAAAACAATTTGACTCAAGTTGGGAGGAGCACTTGGGAGGCAGGCAGGTTGTTCCAGCAGGCTGACTATGCTGCTCAGCTGGCTACTGGGACACATGTTGTACTTGAAAGGATGGACATGCACTGGGATTGGTGTGACTTTCTTTTCAAGTACACAAAGTTTTCACTTGTCAACCAGGCTGAATGGCATCACCATCAGCCTGCTCCTGGATTGGGCTATGACTTTCGAGCCCACAACAGCCTGAGCAGCATTGGACCTGACAGTGACACACCTCTGAAATGCCATTATTGTAACAAGATGTTCACTTTGCGCTGAACCTGCAAGCAAACATACAAAATAGCTTAAACTAACAAAATATAACTTAGCTGCCAAAGTTTCAATCCCATACTGGCTAGCCTTCATTCTTAGCCATCTTATGGGAGACTCTGGATCAAGTTTGACACTATCTCCCACTCTAGAGGACTCAGAGGAGCAGACCTGGGTTGGGGGGGGGTGTTGACTACCCTGCTGCTTTAGCCCTCTTGAGCAGCCCTGGACCTCTATCTTATGCTTGCAGTCATGGATGAGGAGGTCTCAGCACAGAGTGATGGGAAGGGCTAAAAGGAATAAAATGGGTAAGTGTATGACAATGATTGCCCACTCAACCTACCACACTTAAAATGACCACAGGGTAGCCCTGCAGGCCAACTGCTTTAAAACACCTGATCTTGGTGGGAAGTAGTAAGTTGGTCTAATGTTACTCTACAGATCCATCACACTTTCTGTGAAATAATATTTCTGAATATTTGTTTATAAATATTTGATAACTGAATAAGGCCCACTGGGCACAAGGCCCATTTACAGGGGAGCCTGGGAGCACAGAGAATTTAAATGACTTGCTTAGGGTCACATAGTATGCAAGTGGAGGTTGTTGGAATTAAACCCTTTAGCATTGAACGTACCAAGCTCATTCACAGCGTGTTGCTCTAATCTCTAAGCTATACTACCATCCAAAATTCTTCCTAAATCCAGTGGCTCACTTACAGCTGTAGCCATCAAGTTGTCAGGATATTTTACAATATTTCATGATATTTCTAAAGAAAATCTCTCTAGTGGCCCTACTGCAGGCAGGCAGGAAGGAGATTTCTCTAGAAATTGCACAGCATCAACAGAAAATATTCAGACATGTCAGTAGCTTCAACTGTATGTCCTCTCATTCTCATCTCTTAATAGATTTAATAGCTTTACATGATCTAATAATGTTATTCCTCTCACCTTTTTAAGACAATTATATCTATTCTAAATCTTCTCTCCTACATTACCAAGATGCATAATCATACATTATAAAAGGGGTAACAAATCCTGCATTTTAATTGGTGGACTACATCCACATGACTGTGCAGTTTTTATACTATAACAGCACAGGTCAGTAAAAATGTACTTTTTTTAGCTCTTTTTTTTTTTTGCCATTTATAAGCGTGGTAACCTACTCCAGGGAGTGCAGTGATTTTTTTTAATAACAAAACTTCCCAGGTGGTTGAAGGTGTCACAAACGCACTCCGCAAGTCAGGCCCTCTGCTCCCACAGTGCCAACCTCAGAGTGCAATGGTGTGAACAGGTAACAGATAGGGTAATACTCCTGTCTGCTTTTAGGTCCGAATCACCTTTAGTCTCAAGTTCTGGGGGGATTCAAACTGTGAACCTTATGCTAGAGTACCCAAATTTACATGCTCAGATAATATTCTCTTTGGGGGGGATGCAGTATATTTTTCACCTAAGGGCACCTAACCAGGTATCCAAAATGAACCCTTAAAACTCTATTAGAGACCTTAGGTATATTCTTACCTTTTACCAAGCTTAGTAACACCATCAAGCCCTTGAACAGTTGTCAGACTTAATATCCGTTCAGCAATAACATGCAAAAAATGACTGAGGAGACCCAGGCAATACCTTAAAGAAAATGTTTACTAAAAATGGATAAAAAACAGTAAGATAAAATACAGACCAAATACCAAAGACCTACCATAATACATTTTGACCTATGCTGTCTAAGGTATTACCTCTGGAAGTGCTTAAGTTAGATCAGAGAACTGTTTTCTCTCATAGTCCCAAAATAATATGACATACATTTCAGACACAAGTATCAGTTTAAACTCTGTGTCTCCACACCCCTTCTGTGAGTCATATAGCTCCTCCTTTTAGAATATAACATTAAAACATGATTTCCTACCAGGAGGTATTTTAAATAATGTGAACAACAGCAGACACCCATTTCCCAAATTATGAGTCTTTGATCAACCAGTTCCTTTGAGGTTTACAACCCTGCAGTCCATTATCCAGGTGTGAGACAGCCAACAGGAATCAGCTAAATGACATCCTTTCCTGATGTAATAAAATTCTCATTTAAGTTCTAATTTCAAAAGCAGCAGCAGGTGATGAGGGCCATAAACTGTCTCTCTAGAAGGATGGTCCAATTAACTGTTTCCTTCTGGTCTGTTTAATTACATCCTGGTTTTCAGCTGCTGACACCTTGTAATTTAAAGGGCCAAATCTCACAGACTGACATTTCATACACTGACCATTTATTTATAATACCAATATCATACAGTAATCATAACCAGCTGGCCAAGCATTACAATCCTCCTCACCTAGACTGAATTTGGGGCTCTATATCCTGCATGGGATGAGCTCCTAAGTCAATTCACTCCTAATATACATGCGACAAACCATCTGCATTCTGACGGTTGCTCCAGCCCTATGTAAGATCTTCATGTCATACCTTTGCAAGGCAAGACTCCATCTTAATAGTCCACCAATTGTTTTTCCCATTTGTGCCAGCCAAACCAGTGGGTTGTGGTTAGTTTGTACCTCAAATGCTGCCCATATAAGTATGGCTCTAACTTCTTTAGGGCCCACACTATGGCAAGACACTCTTTTCCACAGTAGAGTATGCCTGCTCCCTGGGAAGTAACTTTTTCTCAGGTACACTCATGGGTGATCTTCCCTTGGTTGGATGTCTGACTCAGTACTGCCCCAATACCCATGTCTGAGGCATCAGTCAGGACTATAAAGGGTCTGCTACACAGGAGCACTGCACAGTGCCTCCTTCAGTCTAGTAAAGGCTTTTCACAGGCTGGTTCCCAGGTAATTTTCTAGGCATTTTTTGTTTACCAGGTCAGATGGGGGAGCATCAAGGCACTGTAATTGGGTAAAATTTCCTATAGTATTGCTGTCCCTAGAAAACTCCTGACCTGCTGCTGTAGTTCTGGTCTGGGCCATACCTTGATCACCTCTATTTTTACTTGGTTGGGACGGAGCTGCCCCAGCCTACAACATGTCCAGGTATGCCCTTCAGCCATGGCCACCAGGCACATCTCAACTTTGACAGTGAGCCCGACCCTCTGTATCCTGCCCAGCACTTCCCTAAGGTAGGACAGGTGTTCCTCCCAGCTGGTACTAAAATGGCAGTGTCATCCAGGTATGCAACACCGTACTCCTCAGCACCATTTAACACCTGGTTCACCAAACTTTGGAAAGTGGCAGGGCATTCTTCATTTGAAAAGGCATTACTTTAAATTTAAATAAGCCTACCGGAGTGATGAAGGCTGACCTCTCCTAGCTCTGTCAGTTAACTCCACCTGCAAGTACCCCTTTGTCAGGTCAATAGTTATGGGTAGGTCACCCCTCCCAACTTGTCCAGAGTTAGTCCGTCGGGCATCGGGTGGGCATCTGACTTTGTGACTGCATTTAGTCCACAACAGTTGACACAGAAACAGTAGAGCCATCTGGCTTGGGCAAAAGGACTATGGGTGAGGCCCAGGGCCTGTGGGATCTCTGGATTACCCTAAATCCAGCATTTCCTCCACCTCCCTCCTGATGTCTTTTGGACAGCCTCTGCACACGATATGCTGTCTGCCATATGGGTGCCTGTGTCCCTGCCTCTACATTGTTAAGTCGCTAAGGGGTTAGTCCAGGCTTGGTGCTAAACAGTGGGGCAAAGTCTGCTAAAACCTCCCTTATTTCTCTGATCTTGTCTGGGGCCAGCTGGGGTGACAATTTAACTGCTCCACAGAGGACTCCTGCTTGCTTTCTTCCAGCAAGTCCAGAAGGGGTCTCTTCGTCCATCCCTCCCCAGGACTACCACTGCAAACACCATGTCAGCCCTATTAGCATATAGGCTTCATCATGTTGACTTGGTACATTCTTTCTGTATGTCTTCTGTCAGGTAACTCTGTGATATAATTCACGTCATTTACCTGTCTGACTACTTTATGCAGTCCTGCCCACTCAGCCTGCAGCTTGTCTTTCGGACCGAGATAAGGACCATGACTTCCTGACCCACCGTATGAGTGAGCTCTGGCTGTGTCATACCACACATTTGTTTCTGTTGGGAAGCTGCCAGTTGCTCTGAGCTGTCCCCATAAGCTCCTTCAGTCTTTCCCTAAACCTAAGGACAATCCACTATGGGAGTTCCCTGGGTGGCGTGCTTGCCTTCCCAGTCCTCCCAGATCAAGTCTAGGGGCCCACGCATCCTGCATCCATATAAGAGCTTGAAGGGAAAAACCCTGTTGACTTTGCGGCACCTCCTGTATGCAAACAACAGGTGGGAAAATATTTCTCCCAGTCCCTCCCATGCTATTCCGAAAACACTTGGAGCATTGACTTCAGGGTACCATTAAATCTTTCCAAAGCCCATTGACTTGTGGGTGATAAGGTGTTGAGCACCTCTGCACCACCCTACACTTCTCCCACAAACATTTCATCAGGTCCGACATGAAGGAGTCCCTTCGATTGGTGATAACCTCCTATGGAAACCCAACATGGGAGAAAATCCCAAGTAAGGCATCTGCCACTTTGTCTGTCCTCAGTGAGGATAGGGCAACTGCCTCTGGATACTGGGTGGCATAA
This sequence comes from Neoceratodus forsteri, assembly GCA_016271365.2. Classification (NCBI taxonomy): domain Eukaryota; kingdom Metazoa; phylum Chordata; order Ceratodontiformes; family Ceratodontidae; genus Neoceratodus; species Neoceratodus forsteri. The sequence continues at coordinate 474,460,412 of CM057451.1, forward strand.
TCCACCACAGTCAGGATGAACCTCTTCCTGGAGGAGCTGGGGATATTTAAAGGCCCCACAATATCCATTCTCACCCTCTGGAATGGCTCCTCCACTATGGGCAATGGAATTAGGGCAGCTTGGGTTTTCTTACCCACCTTCCCTATTTCTTGACACTGGTAACAAGACCTGCAGTACTCCTTCATCTGCTGGGTGAAGTTGGGCCAATAGAAATTCTGGGCCAACCGCTGCATAGTGAGCACGATTCCCAGATGACCAGAAGGAATATCATGTGCAATATTGAGCAACCTGCTCATGGTACCCCTGGAAATGACAAGCTGCCTACCTATCACCCCTTCCGCTGTCTTAGTATCCTGAGTATACATCAGTCCATTTTCCCAATAAATGCTGCTCCTGATGTCCTTTTGGACAGCCTCTGACACACGATATGCTGTCTGCCATATGGGTGCCTGTGTCCCTGCCTCTACATTGTGCGTCGCTAAGGGGGTTAGTCCAGGCTTGGTGCTAAACAGTGGGGCAAAGTCTGCTAAAACCTCCCTTATTTCCTGGATCTTGTCTGGGGCCAGCTGGGGTGACAATTTAACTACCTCCACAGAGGACTCCTGCTTGCTTTCTTCCAGCAAGTCCAGAAGGGGGTCTCCTTCGTCCATCCCCTTCCCAGGACTACCCACTGCAAACACCATGTCAGCCCTATTAGCATATGGCTTCATCATGTTGACTTGGTACATTCTTTCTGTATGTCTTCTGTCAGGTAACTCTGTGATATAATTCACGTCATTTACCTTTCTAACTACTTGTACGGTCCTGCCCACTCAGCCTGCAGCTTGTCTTTCGGACCGAGATAAGGACCATGACTTCCTGACCCACCGTGTGAGTGAGCTCTGGCTTTGTGTCATACCACACATTTTGTTTCTGTTGGGAAGCTGCAGTTGCTCTGAGCTGTCCCCATAAGCTCCTTCAGTCTTTCCCTAAACCTAAGGACATAATCCACTATGGAGTTCCCTGGGTGGCGTGCTTGCCTTCCCAGTCCTCCCAGATCAAGTCTAGGGCCCACGCACCCTGCATCCATATAAGAGCTTGAAGGAAAAACCCTGTTGACTTTTGCGGCACCTCCTGTATGCAAACAACAGGTGGGGAAGGTATTTCTCCCAGTCCCTCCATGCTATTCCGAAAACACTTGGAGCATTGACTTCAGGGTACCATTAAATCTTTCCAAAGCCCATTGACTTGTGGGTGATAAGGTGTTGACACCTCTGCCCACCCTACACTTCTCCCACAAACATTTCATCAGGTCCGACATGAAGGAGTCCTTCGATTGGTGATAACCTCCTATGGAAACCCAACATGGGAGAAAATCCCAAGTAAGGCATCTGCCACTTTGTCTGTCCTCAGTGAGGATAGGGCAACTGCCTCTGGATACTGGGTGGCATAATCCACCACAGTCAGGATGAACCTCTTCCTGGAGGAGCTGGGGATATTTAAAGGCCCCACAATATCCATTCCCACCCTCTGGAATGGCTCCTCCACTATGGGCAATGGAATTAGGGCAGCTTGGGTTTTCTTACCCGCCTTCCCTATTTCTTGACACTGGTAACAAGACCTGCAGTACTCCTTCATCTGCTGGGTGAAGTTGGGCCAATAGAAATTCTGGGCCAACCGCTGCATAGTGAGCACGATTCCCAGATGACCAGAGAGGAATATCATGTGCAATATTGAGCAACTGCTCATGGTACCCTGGAAATGACAAGCTGCCTACCTATCACCCCTCCGCTGTCTTAGTACCCTGAGTATACATCAGTCCATTTTCCCAATAAATGCTGTGTTTTCCATCACCTCCCTGTACTCCATCAGAGTCTGCCCAAGCTTTCAGCTTCTCTAAACTAGGATCACTTTTCTGAGCAGCTGCAAACTCCTTACACATTCCCAAGGCATGGGGCAGGTCCCTGTCAGTATCTAAACTAGGGTTCCTAGCTGTAGTATCAGGGCACTCAAGATCACTGTCATCCCTAACCCTCTGACAACTGATCACCCTTCTTCTTGGAATAACCCTCCATAGCTGTTTGGTTAACTGCTACTGGGGAAAGTTCTACCCCCTTTCCATTAAACTCCATATCAGGAGACACAGGCTGAGGAACCAACCTCCCAGTGGTTTCCACAGTGGCTTCTATGGGGTCCAGGGAACTACAATTTCCCCTTCCCACTTGGCTACGGGTAACTGCACACACCATGCCCTGTTTGAGATTGTGGCCAAGGATGATGTCAACTGCTAAAGTTTTGGCTACAGCCACCTGTTGCACAGTTCCCCTGTTTCACCCCAGTCTAGGTAGAACACTAGCGAGTGGCAATGTACAGTTACAAATGTATTGGGTATAAGCTGACCAGGCTCTACCAGATCCCCTTTTACCGACAGCAGGGATGTCCTTGTGTCTCTTAACCCTTGTGTCTGTACATCATTTACAGCGATTGGATGCATGTGTTCCCTCATGTTCACAGGCATGCTTCCAGGGACACACAAACAACCCACTTCTTTCCTAGCCCCATTTTGCGTATTGCTCATCCTTTTGGGACACTGTCTGGCAATATGCCTAGTTTCTTTGCAAACCCAACATTTGTTTCTTTTGCCAGAAAAATCTTTTCTTTGAAACCTGAGGCTAACTGGTTTCGGTGGAGGCAGTGAGGGTTTCAGCTGCCCTGAAGGTGTGTTTTTCCCTTTCTGCACTGCCACGCCCACCCCATTCACTCTCAGAGCAGGTCTACTCTTGGCATAGTGATCTGAGAGTTCAGCAGCCTTTTGCACTGTTTTGGGATCTCAGTCCTCCAGACAGGTTTTCAGCTCTGCTGGGCATCCGCAAAAAAACTGTTCTAACAATATAGCATTTTCAATTTTATCTACAGAGTTTGCTTCGATTCCTTCCCACCAACATTGTTTCATGGCTAGCTCTTCTTAGCTCATGTCAGGGTTTCTCCTGAGCTTACGGAATTTAGCTCTGTATGTTTCTGCAGTTAAATCAAACTTTTTTTTAAAGTGCAGCTTTAAGTTTGCTGTAATCATTACTGTTCTCATTGTCCATTTGACCCAATACATCCTGAGCTTTCCCAGTAAGTAGCGGGGATAGCTGGAAGCTCCAGGACCCTCTAGGAATCTTTGCTTGAATACAAACTTTTTCAAAGGAATTTAAAAAGGCATACATATCCTCCCCCTCTTTAAATTCAGCTATCAATTTGGAATGTAATTTGTAACCCAGTCCTGTAGTTCCAGTTAAACCTAAGCCTTACCTGCTCTGGTGCTGGTGGTTGAAGTCATAGCTTCTCCAGTTCATGTCACCTGTGGCGCTCACACTTTTCATGGTCAGCCTCTCGCTTTTCATGTTCAGCTTCTCACTGTTCTTGCTCCCTCTTCTTCTCTGCGGCTCGCTGTTCTTGTTCCCTCTTCTCCTCTGCAGCTCACTGCTCTCGCTTCTCTTCTTTCTGGAACTCCAGCTCCATCCTCCGCAACTCCATCTGCAGCCTGATGGCTTCTGGCTCCAGAATGTTGGTGACCTTCCCCTGCTGCTGTGGCCCTTGCCTTGCACTGGCCCTGCTGTCCTCCTCACTGGATCTGGACACTGCACTGGCTGCAGGCCCTCCACACCCAAGGTTTGGTCTTTTACGGTCATGGACTGTGACTCGACACTCTGGGCATCAGCCGCCATCAGGGCATCCATGAGGTTCTGCTTGGTGGCTCTACCCTCGTGCAGGACTCCTCTCTCCTTGCACAACTGCTTCAGGTAGTCTGCAGTGTGCACATTGTAGTTGAAAGCCATCTTCTTCCCTAACCATGGCTACTCTAACTTGCACTTCAAAAAAAAATAAAACAGGTAGGAACTTTGATTGTAAGCAAAATGATATCACTCTGTTTTCTCCTTTAAAAATAAAGCACTGCCTTATTTTGCAAGTAAGCTGTACAGTATTAAGCTGACACACTGAACAGTTAAAGCTCGTGTTGCCAAATTTATTGCACCGCTGCCAACCAAATCTGTCACAAACGCACTCTGCAGGTCGTGCCCTTTGCTCCCACAGTGCCAATCTCAGAGAGCAATAGTGAGAACAGGTAACAGACAGAGTAACCCTCCTGTCTGCTTCTGGGTCTGGACCATCTTTATTCTCAAGTTCTGGGGGGGATTCAAACTGTGAACCTTATGCTAGAGTACCCAAATGTACAGGCTCAGATAGTATTCTCTTTGGGGGGGTGCAATATATCTTTCGCCTAAGGGCGCCTAACCAGGTTTCCAAAATGAACCCTTAAAACTCTATACAAGACCTTAGATATATTCTTACCTTTTACAAAGTTTAGTAACACCATCAAACCCTTGAACAGTTGTCAGACTTCATATCCGTTCAGCAATAACATGCAAAAAATGACTGGGGAGACCCAGGCAGTATCTTAAAGAAAATATTTACTAAAAATGGATACAAATCAGTAAGATAAAATATGGAACAAATATCAAAGAGAATCACAATCACATAAAGAACAAGGAAAAGTACAAAACAAAACTCCTACAATACATTTAGACCGTTGCTGTCTAAAGTATTACCTCTGGAAGTGCTTAAGTTAGATCAGAGAACTGTTTTCTCTCAGAGTCCCAAAATAATATGACATACATTTCAGACACAAGTATCAGTTTAAACTGTGTCCCCACACCCCTTCTGTGAGTCATCTGGCACCTCCTTTTAGAATATAAAAATTACAAACATGATTTCCTACCAGGAGGTATTTTAAATAATGTGAACATCAGCAGACACCCATTTCCCAAATTATGAGTCTTTGATCAACCAGTTCCTCTGAGGTTTACAACCCTGCAGTCTGTTACCCAGGTGTGAGACAGCCAACAGGAATCAGCTAAATGACGTGCTTTCCTGATGTAATAAAATTCTTATTTAAGTTCTAACTTCAAAAGCAGCAGCAGGTGATGAGGGCCATAAACTGTTTCTCTAGAAGGAAGTTCCAATTAACTGTTGCCTTCTGGTCTGTTTAATTACATCCTGGTTTTCAGCTGCTGACACCTTGTAATTTAAAGGGCCAAATCTCACAGACTGACGTTTCATACACTTTGACCATTTATTTATAATACCAATATCATACAGGAATCATAACCAGCTGGCCAAGCATCACAGAAGGCACTCAGTTTTGCCTTATACCTTACAATCTGCCCAGGACATGCTACTCACCCAGCTGAAAAGATAAAGATTTTATAATGATGTATCATGAATGATCATTATCAGTTATGTTCAAATATCATATTCGAGCTTCAAAAACCATCATTGTGATTTTGCTCATCTGATGATGCTATTATTTTTATCTTATCTATTTTATATTTATCTATTTATTTATTTATGTTTTTTTTTAGTTATGCATCTATTTTCAAAAGCAGATTGCTTATATTACTGTTCCTCCAACGTTGTAAATTAGAATGTTATGGTCTGTTATGTACAGTGCCCTGAGCCTATGGAGAAGGGTGCCTTAGAAATAAAGATAGTACTACTACTGATCATGACTAACAATGATTAAATATAAACATTAAATGACTGCCAGTCAAAACCCAGGATGTTATCGAAATGGCAATTGTGATTAATGATGATCTCATATTTTCATGATTGTCCATGGTCATGATTACTGCAATACATTTTAAAAATATGTATTTTTCTTTTTCCTATACTTTTAGAGTTGATCTCGCCTTCTATTTAGATATCTTTATTGGACTAATCAGTCACAGGTTTGTGAGTAAGGATAACATGGGATACAGTAAATAGGGTACAACATGCCGCATTGTGGTTTTATTTTATATAAAGATATCAAAAATAAATAAAATAATAAACTCAAAACAAAAGCAAAACAGAACAATAGCCCATGCTATTTTGAGAACAAGACAATACTGTCTTTCCAATAGTCTTCAGTGTTTCCTGCTGTTTTCTGCCAGGACCTGTTCAGAGCATAGGTCCTACTCTTGCCTTAACCTCAGACAAGTGAGACTAACCTCTCAGCTAATCTACCCATGTCTGTCTTTAGAGGGTTTTTTTATAACCCTCCCACTTGTACATAATCCTGCCCACAAAATGCAGTGAAACATTTCTCAGCTCCCTAAGGCTCACAACCATGCCTATACACAAGAAAAAAAATGGTTGTTCCTAAGCCCAGGTTATACAGAGCATTGTTATCCAGAAACACCACACATACCATTAGGCTGGCCAGTTTTATTACCATTATAAACATAAGTATTCACTTAAGTTAAGCTCCTCCCACTGGCCAGCATGTGTGTCCCAAACACGAGTATAAATATAGCTAAATATAGGCCACAAAGGGCTGCTGCCATCATATAGTATTCATTCTAGAGGAGCTCTTCTGCAGGTCAGTCATGCCTTTAATTATTTCTACCAACACACTTTACTACTTTGTAGTATAATAATAATAAAAAAAAATATATATATATATATATATATATAATAAATATATACATTTAATCCCCCCAATGGCCACTTGTTTAACTACAGTAGTAAGTACACCTCCCATATTTTTCTGTCTATGAGAAAGAGAGGAGTGGGGGTATAAAACATAGCATTACAAACAAATGACCATTACTAAACCCAGGTCCTGAGGAGAGAACTTTTGCCTAGGGCTATGCTAGATCTGAACCTCTGAAGGGGTACCCAGTAATTCCACACAGGAAGCAGTAACAAGAATGTCCAAACCAGATTGGGGTTCTAGAGTGTGGTTTTATTCCACAGAATGGTATACAAAAGCACAGGTGGACCCCCAAGGGTTTACAGCACAAGGCAATGCAGAACAACCAAAGGTATGTAGCAGACAGAAACTCAAAACATCCCATATTGCATAGAACCATGAACTCTCTTCAGCAGCAAAGCCTCGGCTGAACACACACATTTCTTCTAGTGGCACTGGCCACAACTTAGAACATTTCCCATATGGTATAGTATTTAAACATTTTGGCAATGTGGTCACTGGCCACAACGGAGCACACTGGTGCTGAAAATTAGCACAAACACACACCAGGGGGTAAAGTAAACTTTCCCTTCAGGCATTGGCTACCATGTCCTGAATAAGCAGGAGCCCTTACGGAACCTGTAGTGCTGAACTGGTCACTCCAGAGGGGGGATTGCCGACCTTTTGCTTCCTCAGTCCATACCCAGTCATTCTTTCGAGTTACACCTCAACCTTTGCAAACAGTAGAACTATACATCTTGGAATGACTTTCACATTCAGCATTAGAAACACACTTCCTGCCAGGTGGCACTGAGGGTTGAGGCACTGGTGCACACCTCATGCCACAGATGACCCGTGTTCGGAATGGGCACAGGCTGCCAGGGGTTGGCAGGGGCAGGGAAGGATTGAACATCTGGAGGACTGCTCTCCTTCTCCAGGAAGGGGGAACGTGCAGCACTGGTACCTGATTGCCCACTGGCAGAGGCTGGGGAGCAAGACGATGTGTGAGAGCATGGGGACAGCTGAGTGCTGACACATGGAGGGGAACGTACATGGAAGTGTGCGGGTTCCTCCTTGGCCTGAGTCATTGCATGCACTCAGCTCCAGAGGGAGCAAAACTCTGAAACAGTACCCACAACAGCGCCTCTATGATGCCAGCATCACTGTTCCTTCATCACTCCCAGGCTGGCTCCCCCGACCCGACCCATGTCCACGACACCTTGGCTGGTGCTGTGGCCCCACCCTGAGGGGTAAGCCAGGGGGCAACTAGGGAGTGCAGCTGATTTGGGGAGCAAAGGGTGGCGAGTCCGTGACGGGCTGAAGTCTGGCACTGAAGCGGACAAAAAAAAAAAAGAAACACACTACTTCTGAGTGTAAATTAAAGTCCTGAACAATGTGTCAAGTCTCACTGTGGACTCCACAATTGTCAACCAAATTTAAGAAAGGATGAAAACAGTCTCAAACAGAACAGAACTTGGTGTATATTTCCCTTTGTCAGAGTACACTCAAAAAACAAACAGGCAGGTACATTTCTCCTGGGATACCCAAAGTCAGATTATTCACAGTTGTCAAACAAAAGGCAGCTTTAACTGTCCTGGATCAAAGTAGGGGATTGCCCCCCAGATCCATTCTGCAGTCCCCTCATCTCACTGGGGACGAGAAGAAAATCAGGAACTCCTGCTAGATGGATTCCACCACTTCTACAAGGCAGGCAGATGGTTCTCAGCACTATGGTGAGAAAAATAGGCTCTCCTCAGAGCCCACACTGCAGCTTCTCACTCCTCCAACTGCTCACTCTGATCTCCAACTAACAACTAACTGAAGGTTCTAAAACTCCCCACTCACAGCTAGCTACCGTGGCTTATGCTACTGCAAGAGTTCTAAATGACATCACCTCTCTCTCCTCTCAGCTGAAACCAAGTAAACAGAGAGGGAGCAGGTGAAAATCTATTTAACCAGTTATTCACCAGCTGTTTTCCTACCTAGCACTGACACTGATGGGATTCTAGTAACCCCAGGGACCGGGGGTTACACTCACCCCTAGCCAGGTAATTGACTGCAGTCATTTCTCTGCACCAGCACCAGACCATCCTACCCAATGTGTTACCTACGGGGAGGTAGTGCTACTTCTCCCCTACCATGTACCAGGCACAGGCAGGCAACATTAAAGGCTCAAAGGCCGGCTGATGGAACGTCAGCCCCTATCCTATGATCTATCTATGGATATTCAGTGGCTCCAAGAAACTGCCTGAAGCATGCCCTAATAGACCAGAACTGAGGCCCCTACTGCAGGTCAGGACCACAGCCTGTCTACTCCCTACCCTGCTAGGGAAAATCTATCTGACTAGGCTGCCCTCGGGAACCTCCTTCCAAGCTCCCAAGGTACCTGTGAACAGAAACAACAAGGAAACAACACATTGCAATGCATTACATTTCTCAAAACATCCCCACAATATCACACATGTGAAGAAAAAGCATGTTAACATCCTGTTAACCACAAACAATCCTAAATCTGTAGGAAAAAAAGAGGAACTCTGCTGAGCTCCCTCATTCTCTTCTTTTCTTCTCATCTTTTCTTCTTCAGGATCACCTGCAAGAGAAGAAAAATAAAACACATCCTGCATACCACACAGTGTCTAAACCTCCACCTGAACACTACAGAATCCAAAAAAATGTTTTCTAGAAAAGTACAAAAGTAAAAAATGGAAAACAGACATTTATGCAACACATTTGGGGGGTGCCCTAAATTGTCCATACTAGTCACAGAATGTTGTTGCCCGAGCACAAAGTCCATAAAAGAGTCTCTCCTGGGCCGTAGCCCACTGAAGAACAGTCCTGGAACAGGGCAGGGCATGAAAAGCACTGCAATCCGTGGGGAGAGTCTTTGAGGACATTTCAGGTAGTTTGTGGTCAGTCTGCCAGTGTAAGGTGTGTTGTGCAAAGTCAGAAAATAGAAAATTTTGCCTTACCAGTTCCTTGAAGACTGAAAACAAAGGATCACCTTACTTCTCCGAGCTGAGGACCCTCTCCCTCAGATGGTAACGGATACAGCTGTGAAGATGTCCTCTGGAAAACTAGGTGATGGAACAGGAAAAACAGCTTGATTGATGTAATCTGAAACCAAACGATGAAACAGGAAAACAGCTGGACTGATGTTATCTGGAAGGCCAGGTGATGAAAATGGAAACACTGCTGGGCTGACGAATCTGGATACACCTGAAAAATCCTGGAATACCAGTAGAGCTGTGTCTTCCTCCTTGGATACTGCTGCTGCTGGATGACAGATACCGGGCTGCCGCTGCTCGCTTCCCTCTGGGCATGCTGGGCATATTCACAGGGAGTGACACCATTAAGGCTAATACCACTTGGGGTGAGGTGCAACAACTATGACACCATCTGGGCATTCAAAGTTGATGTTGTGGAATGTCTAATTCCCAGCCTTGTCCACAATTCGCACAGTGTCCATAAACAGAGTTCTGCCCAATTTCCAGAATTTAAGTCGATCGTCTTATGATTCTATCCCTGACACATTTTGCTGCACGGAGTACAAATTCTTGCTTGCCTCTTCCAACAACCAGGACTTCCTGTTCTGTTCAATTTCCTCCCAGACTCTACGAGGTAAGGTAGGAAAGGACTTCCCATAAATGGCATCAGCCCTCCTATGTACCAGTCTCTCCTCCTTGCTACCCTTCACAAGTGTGTGGCCCATGGCTTGGCTTGGGGGTGGCCAGTCCTGGTTGAGCCAGTGCCGAATACTTAGAGAATGAAAGAACTTGTCCCCGACCATTTCTGTGGGCAGGATAATGGAGCCTTCTTCTTCTTCTTCTCTCTCTGGCTCCTCTGAGGCAAGAGCTTGAGGTGACTCTCGGGGAACCTCAACACAAAGATACAGATCTTCATCCTCCTTTTCCTCACTCAAGATCTGAGCCCAGGAGTGAGCAGATGTCCTCACTCCTAAGACAGTCCATTCCTCATGGGGTATGGAGGTAGACACCCCCCAGTTCAGTGTCTTGCAGTTCATCCTCCCCTACTAGGCTAGGACTTGGACCCTCCTTCCATAGGTCCACAGCTCCTTCCATTGCACTATTGGGACACGGGTGTAGAAACCCTTCTTTGTTCCTGCCCTTGCAGTAGATACATGCTCTCTCCTTCTGTGCCATATTCTATGGGGTTTCCCCAACAGGTTCAACCTGGTGCTGCGTACTGATACTTGCAGAGTTTCCTACTCTAGTCCATGTGGGAGCCAAATGAATTTGTGATGCCCTCTCTGGTGCTGCACCCTGCTCATACCATACTTCACAAGGCAAGCTGAATGGTGGGGTATCAGAAACACATCCTTCCAACCTTGAGACACATAATGCACAATCTCACTGGATAGCTAGGGATTGCTCCATTGGAGGCAACCCTTCACCATAGAAAATTCTCTATTTCTCTTAGTGCTGCCCTCCTCTGCTATCATAGCTCGGGCATGATCCAGGTAGAGGTATTTCCAAAGCCATGTCTGAAATCAAAACAAATAAAGTTTGTTGTTACTGAATTGCTCACTAGTCTCTTTACAGTCTCACAAAATGGCTCCCTGCTGCTGTGTTACATTTCTAACCCCGCCCTGGAATGTTGGCGGTAGCTCTCCTCATGCATTAAATCTGTTTTTGACTAAAACTGCATTTCCGACCTTGTTTGGCTACTGATTTTGCTCAAAACTGTAATCGATTGCACTGCTTGCATCTCTCAGCACACTCATATGATTTTAACTTGACTTTGCGATCAGCATCGAATCATTTCTTACTGTGACAAGCTTGCAAATGTACCTGTATATTAGTACCTTGTATTATATCTGTCTGTCACTGCACTAAACTGCACGTGTTTATACTTTGTAATTTTAACATGGAGCCTTTGGAAACAAGTCGCTGACTCAAAGGGTTGTTATTCCGATGTTTACAATAAATAAATAAAAAAAATAAAAAGAAAGATAAATGTGTCATCATGCATCTTGGGCCTAGAAATCATTACACTAAATATTATCTTAGTGGTACAGAGATTAAATCAGTAACATTGGAGAGAGACCTAGGTATTCTAGTAACTAACCAATTAACATCTGGTGAACATTGTAGACACATTACCTTAAGAGCAAATCAAATAATATCCGCTGTTAAGAAATCCTTTTTTTTTGTAGGCAGGAAGCATGTATACTTCCTATCTGTAATTCATTTATTAGGCCACATTTAGATTTCGGTGCTGCCTTTTGGCTTTTGGGCACCATATCTAATAGAGGATAAAACCTTACTCGAGAGTGTGCAAAGAAAAATAACTAAATTGATCCCTAAATTACAGAATATCCAATATAAGGATCGGTGCAAAGCACTGAATTTATATAATTTAGATACACGGAGAAATAGAGGTGATCTACTATTTTTATTTAATATCTTACAAGATAATACTCTGAAGGCAGACTGTGGGTTTAAGTTTGCAAATAAAATTAGTATACTAAGATGCAATAATAGGCAATTGTTTGTGCCAATGGCAAGTAAAAATAAAAGGAAATACTTCTTCACGATAAGAGCTGCCAAACTATGAAATAAGTTACCGCAGTACATAGTTGATGTGTCAAACTTTGAGCTTTCTAAGGGATATCTAGATAAATATTTCTTGGGCACTTAGATATTATATTCTTCATGGCAAGGAGAGGTAGAATCGATGGGTCCTAGGACTTTCTTCTACCTAACCAAACCGAGTAAGCTATTTACACATGCTCAAAGTCACTTGCAAACCTCAGTATTTCTATTGCACAGGATTGCCTGTTTGCAGCAGCCTAATATGCAACTCACAGTCTCTCTTTTGCTTAGAACATTTACTGTTGCTGAACCCATTATAAATGCTCACAGTCTATGCTCAGAATTTTTGTTTGTTGCCTTACTGTTTCAACAGACAGTCCTTCTTTGCAAAACAATCACACTGCATGCACACAGATTCAGCTGGCTTGAAAATCACACACAGTTTGGATACTCAGCAGTAGTTGGGTTTACTCACTGAAATCAGTAGCTGGCTTCCTCCGGTGGAAATTTTCGGCTGGATGCCTATCCTGGAAGGCCTCTGGGGTGAAACGGGCTGGCGGTCCTGCCGATCATAGCCACTAACTTCATGCTCACTTTCCAGTCGGTTGGACAGCGGGTTGAGCCCGAATATACACAGCAAAAGTCTGTTTTTTTACAGATTAGAACATTCACAAGGTGATCATTGAGCAGGAGCAAATTTAAACTGCAAACTGTAACTTTTTTTTCTCGGCTGCAATTTCAGTGGAAGGAGTGCCGTTTTGACCATTTTCTTCACAGATTTTGCATTTCTTTATTGACTCCTCAATCTGCACATTAAGCACATGCAACTTTCAGGCCACATTTCTCTCTGTTTCCTAAAGTCCACACTACTTTTGGCATTTGAAAGTTGCAATTTAAAAGTTCTGTAAATGTTCTGGATGCAGAGACAAGGACATACACTTTTTGGCTTTATTGTCCATTGTAAGTTGGCACACACACACACAGCAGCATTCTGATGTTTCTGTACTAGGAGGCAGGCAAGCAGCACATTCGGATGGCACTCTCTTGGGCAAAATACTTTTGTGCAAAGCTTCCTTTTCATTTTGGACTACCATGCTACCAGACAGACAAACACTAGCCATACCCTCAGCAAAAATCTCTAGTTCTCTCCTCAAGTTAAACAACATCCTTGGGCTGGCCCGCTGGCGCAGGGGCAAGGCGCTGACCTGTGATGCCGGCGACTGGGGTTTGGGAACGAATCTGGGTCATTTGAGGGCTGGCTGGGGGGAGAAGGATTGAGAGTCCAGCGACTGCTCTTCTTCTCCAGGGGAGGTGGGGTGATCAGTGCACTGCAGACACCTAGCGGAGGCTGGGTCACCATAAAGTGCCGACACCAGAGCTTGGGGGCAGGGCAGATGCTGGTCATCATTACCGTCCCGCCCCCACACACTGGTGGAAAACTCTGCTGCCTAGATGAAGCTAGCCCCTCTGCTTCAATTAGCTCCCAGGGCTGGTTCCCGACCTTATCCATCAATTGCGTACTTAGGGCCAGTGCTGCAACCTGCCCTTGGGGCAAGCCAGGGTGTATCTGGGATTAGCTTCTGGAAGTTGGGAGTGGAAGCAGAAGGGTCTGTGACCTGGCAGAGGTACCGGTGCAGGACAGTGACATAAAAGCATACTAAATAAAAATAAAAAACATCCTTGGATGAGCCCCATTTTGTAACCCCACCGCCATTTGTTTAACTAGTAAGCCTCCCATATTTTTCTGTCTAGAGGAAAGAGAGGGGTGGTACAAAACATAGCATAACAAACAAATGACCATTACTAAACCCAGGTCCCAATCCTGGAAGGCCTCTGAGTGCAATGGGCTGACGGTCCTGGTGATCATAGCCACGCACTTCATGCTCACTTTCCAGTCAGTTGGACAACAGGTTGAGCCCGAATGTACACAGCAAAAGTCTATTTTTTACAGATTAAAACATTCACAAGCCCTGCGATAGTTGATCCTGGTCTGACCAGCTCACACGCCACTCTCTCTCTCCTCCTCGAACACTCGGCTGCACACAGAAGCTGGCTAGGAGGTGGGACTGATCGCAGTTGCAGCAATCACTGGATGCCATGCAAATGAGCCTCTCTCTCTCTCTCTCTCTCTCTCTGTCTCTCTCTCTGTCTCTCTCACTCTTGCTTAGAAACATAGAAACATAGAAACATAGAAGTTGACGGCAGATAAGGATGGCAAGGTCCATCCAGTCTGCACATTTCTTTTTCTACCTTATAAATGTGCCATCGGCCTTTGCTCTGTCAGTGGCCTATCTATTCATACTCATCTGTAGTGCTCCCTTATGCCTATCCCATGCCTGTTTGAAGCCCTGCACTGTATTCATAGCCACCACTTCCTGAGGTAGGCTGTTCCATGCATCCACCGCCCTTTATGTGAAAAAGAACTTCCTCACATTACCCCTTAATCAGCCTCCCTCTAATCTCATGCTGTGTCCTCTTGTCCCTGCTATTTTTCTTATATTGAAACATGTTAGACTCTTTCACCTTGTTAATGCCCTTAAGGTGTTTGAATGTTCCGATCATATCACCTCTCTCCCTCCTTTGCTGTAGGGTACACATACTGAGCTCCGTTAATCTGTCCTCATATGTCTTCTGATGCAGTCCCTGCACCATTTTGGTTGCCCTTCTCTGGACTGCCTCAGTTTGGTTAATGTCCTTGTGAAAGTGTGGCCTCCAGTACTGCATGCAGTACTCCAGATGGGGCCTAACCAGTGTCTTGTAAAGAGGGATTATTTCCTCCCTCTTACGACTTGTGATACCCCTACTAATACACCCTAACATCCTCCTAGCCTTATCTACTGCTTTAGAGGTCTGCTTGGATGATTTCAGGTCATCAGTGATGATGATGCTCAAGTCTCTTTCTTCCTTTGTGACTGCCAGCAACTCCCCTCCCAGCCTATAGGTGGCTTCAGGGTTTCTCTTCTCTATGTGCATGATCTTGTACTTCTTGCATTAAATCCCAGTTGCCACTCTTCCAACCATTTTGCTAGTTTATCCAGATCTCTTCTCATTCTGCCCACCCCAT
The DNA here is from genome assembly GCA_016271365.2 of Neoceratodus forsteri. Taxonomy (NCBI): domain Eukaryota; kingdom Metazoa; phylum Chordata; order Ceratodontiformes; family Ceratodontidae; genus Neoceratodus; species Neoceratodus forsteri. Next base: position 474,475,506 of record CM057451.1, read on the forward strand.
CTGGATCATCTACTCTGTTGCAGATCTTGGTGTCATCTGCAACAGACAAGCCTTACCCTCTGGTCCATCTGCAATGTCACTAATGAAGATACTGAAGAGGACTGACCCCAGGACTGATCCCTGAGGTACCCCACTTATGACTTGCATCTCTTCTGACTGTATACCATTTACCACCACTGTCTGTTTTCTGCCCGTCAACCAGTTTGCCACCCAGTTGACCAACTTCATGGCGATCGTTGAGCAGGAGCAAATTTAAACTGCAAACTGTAACTTTGTTTTCTCGGCTGCAATTTCAGTGGCAGGAGTGCCGTTTTGACCATTTTCTTCACAGATTTTGGCAATTTCTTTAGTGACTCCCCCACTTTGCACACAAAGCACATGAAACTTTCAGGGCACATTTGTCTCTCTTTCCTAAAGTCCACACTACTTTTGGCATTTGAAACTGTAAATGTTTTGGATGCAGAGACAAAGACATACACTTTATGGCTTTACTGTCCATTGTAAGTTGGCACACACACACAGCAGCATTCTGATGTTTCTGTACTAGCAGGCATGCAAGCAGCACATTCGGATGGCACTTGCTTGGGCAAAATCCTTTTGTGCAAAGCTTCCTTTTCATTTTGGACTACCATGCTACCAGACAGACAAACACTAGCCATACCCTCAGCAAAAAGCTCTAGTTCTCTCCTCAAATTAAACAACATCCTTGGGCCGGCCCGCTGGCGCAGGGGCAAGGCGCTGACCTGTGATGCCGGCGACTGGGGTTCAGGAATGGATCTGGATCATTTGAGGGCTGGCTGGGGGGAGAAGGATTGAGAGTCCAGCGACTGCTCTCCTTCTCCAGGGGAGGGGTGGGGTGATCGGTGCACTACAGACACCTAGTGGAGGTTGGGTGTACCATAAAGTGCCGACACCAACAAGCTTGGGGGCAGATGCTGGTCATCATTGCATCGCTCCCCACCCCCGCACACTGGGGAAAACTCTGCTGCCTAGATGAAGCCAGCCCCTCCGCTTCAATTAGCTCCCAGGGCTGGCTCTCTGACCTATTCCATCGATTGCAGCACTTAGGGCCAGTGCTGCATCCCCACCCTGGGGGGCAAGCCGGGGGTATCTTGGATTCACTTCTGGAAGTTGGGAGTGGAAGCGGAAGGGTCTGTGACCTGGCAGAGGTACCAGTGGCAGGACAGTGATATACAGCATACTAAGTAAAAAAAAAAAACAACATCCTTGGACGAGCCCCCATTTTTGTAACCCTCCACCGGCCATTTGTTTAACTAGTAAGCACCCCCCCATATTTTTCTGTCTAGAGGAAAGAGAGGGGTGGGGGTACAAAATATAGCATTACAGACAAATGACCATTACTAAACCCAGGTCCTGAGGAGAGAACTTTTGCCTAGGGCTATGTTAGGTCTGAAACTCTGGAGGGGTACCCAGTAATTCCACACAAGAAGCAATAACAAGAATGTCCAAACCAGGTTGTGGTTCTAGAGTGTACCTTTATTCAAAAGAATGGTACACAAAAGCAAAGGTGGACCCCCAAGGGCTTATGGGATAAAGTAATGCAGAACAACCAAAGGTCTGTAGCAGACAGAAACTGTAAACATCCCATATTGCATAAGACCTTGAACTCTCCTCAGCGGCAAAGCCTCAGCTGAACACTAACATTTCTTCTAGTGGCACTGGCCACAACTTAGAACATTTCCCATATGACATAGGATTTAAACATTTTGGCAATGTGGTCACTGACCATGACAGATCACACTGGTGCTCAGAATTAGCACAAACCCACACCAGGGGTAAACTTTTCTTCAGGCATTGGCCACCATGTTCCAATAAGCAGGTGCCTTACGGAACCTGTAATGCTGAACTGGTCACTCCAGATGGGGATTGCCACCTTTTACTTCCTCAGTCCATACTCAGCCATTCTTTCAGTTACACCTCAAAATTTGCAATCAGTAGAACTATGCATTTTGAATAACTTTCACATTCAGCATTAGAAACATACTACTTGAGTGTAAATTAAAGTCCTGAACAATGTGTCAAGTCTCACTGGGGACTCCACGATTGTCAGCCAACTTTAAGAAAGGATAAGAACGGTCTCAGAACAGAACTTGGTGTATATTTCCTTGTCAGAGTACACCCAAAAACAAACAGGCAGGTACATTTCTCCTGGGATACCCAAAGTCAGATTACTCAAGGTTGTCAAACAAAAGGCAACTTCAAATGTCCTGGATCAAAGTAGGGATTGCCCTCTGATCCATTCTGCAGTCCCCTTCATCTCACTGGGGCTGAGAAGATAATCAGGAACTCCTGCTAGATGGTTTCCACTACTTCTACATGCTGGCAGATGGTTCTCAGCACTAGGGTGAGGAAAAATAGGTCTCCTCAGAGCCCACACTGAGCTCTTCACTTCTCCAACTGCTCACTCTGATCTCCAACAACTAACTGAAAATTCTAAGCTCCCCACCACAGCTAGCTACAGTGGCTTATGCTGCTAGAGTTCTAAATGACATCACCTCTCTCCTTTTAGCTGAGACCAAGTAAACAAAGACAGAGCAGGTGAAAATCTATTTAACTAGGTATTCACCAGCTGCCTTCCCTACCTAGGGTATATTATAGTGGTGCAGTCGTGCCACTATAGTTAGGGTTCAGTGGTCAGTTACATACTAAAGTCCAAAGTTTGGGCATTAATAACTTTGGACCCATTCAATGGATTTACCTGAAATTTGGTACACGTGGTGGGGCATGGTAGTTCTCTTGATCTGCCAAATTGCGTTTCAGTTGGACTTACGGTCTTTGCATATGAAAGCGCTGAAAATGCAAAATTATCTGTTTTGGAGGCAGCTTTTGGATTTTGACGTGGCTCTGCACAGCTGTTGTGTGGACCTGCCACTCCGCTTAGATGGCTCGTTTGAAAGAGCTTTGGTGGCTGAATATGCCACTTTTCGTTTGGTGAAAAAATATTAAGGCATTCAAAAGTTATGCCACTTTTAAGTTCCCATTATAAGTCAATGGGAAAATTTATATGTATGTTTTGTGAACAAAGAATGGGGTTCTGGCCATCTGGTCCCGCCTGGCGATCAAAGAATTTGCAGCCTCGCAGTTCAAGAATCTTTGTCCCTGAGGATTTTACAAATTCTTTGATCGCAAGGTCCGCCATCTTGTTTTCAGTTTTTCGATCGGAAAACACAAATATCTCGGCTCAGGGGTCACTTCTGAAGTAAACTTGAATGGGTTTTACTCAGGGGACCCCAATCTATCGAGGCATGGCTTTGGTTTTCTCCAAATTGGTCCAAAAATAGAGTTTTGAGCTTTTGTAATCTTCGTTCATGGCTTCGCTAATGATCTTTGATCGCGAGCCTGCAAAATCTTTGATAACAAGATTCTTTGATCATGATCGTGCATCATGACGAGGGATGAGATGGACAAGATTTTAAATTTGTTTTCTGTAGACCAGGGTTCCCTACACAGTTATATGAGGGTGGGTTTTGGTCTGGGGGCTTGCGCCCCATGTGAATAAAAACACATAATTTTTCATTATCCCTGGTAGTCTAGCGGCCCTCTCCCCCCAATCATGATAATATACATAAACATCTCTGTTAGTCTGGTAGTCTAGTGGCCCCCCCCAAGTGTATTTGATTAATATCTCATTATTTTATCCCTGGTAGTCTAGTGCCCCCATGTCTATTTATTTATATGTGTTGTTTATATTCCTGGTAGTCTAGTGGCCCTGATCTGTATTTTATTATAATTATTATTCATATCCCTGGTAGTCTAGTGCCTCCCCATCATTTTTTAAAATAAGCATTTGCTAATTCCTGGTAGTCTAGTGGCTCCACCCCCACCCTGCCGTGCCCAGCCACCCAGCACCCCCACCCGGCGACTGGCACAGCCACCTCTTACCTCCACGGTTAGCTGCCGACTGTGTATTATGAGCACTAATTCAAACAGGCTCAGAAATAATTTCAGGCGCCTGCTTGAATTATCGTCACGCACACACAGTCGGCGGCTGGCCATGGGAGATGAGAGGTGGCTGCTAGTCGCCGCTGGGGAAGGGTGGGGTGCTCGTGGACTGGATGCAGGTGGGGGGGCGACTAGACTACCAGGAAGTAGCAAATGCTTATTTTTTAAAATGATGGGGGGTCCCCTTAGACTACCAGGGATATGAATAATAATAACACATAAAATACAGATGCAGGGGGCCACTAGACTACCAGGGATATAAAGAAAAATATAAATAAATAGACTGGGGCACTAGACACCAGGGATAAAATAATGAGATATTAATCAAATACACATGGGGGGCCACTAGACTACCAGGGAAACACAGATCTTTATGTAAGTTATGATCGGGGGGAGGGGGCCGCTAGACTACCAGGGATAATGAAAACTTATGTGTTTTTATTTACATGGGGCACAATGAAGCTCTCTGAGCTAAATCCACCTTCATATAACAGTTAGGGCACCCTGGGCTACAGAACTCTATTTAAAAATCTGGCCATCTCGTCCCTCGCTCTTTTTCACGGCGTGAGCAATTTCTTTGATCATGCGAGCCTGCAAATTCTTTGACTGCGAATTCTGTTGATCGTGATCATGCATCATGAGCTTTGTGACTAGATGGCCAGATTAAAAAGATCAAGTTTCTCAGTCTAGGGGTGTGCTAGGAAGATACAAATGAAGGCATTTTACTCAGGGGCTTCGCTCTGATGAACCGTGGTGGTGGTTTGCTGCAATTCTGTTAATTTTAAAAATTTGAACACTTTTTATTCTTTGAACGGACTCTGCAAATTCTTTGATCGCAAGCCTGTAATTTTGATCGCGATCATGCATCGCGAGTGATGTGAGGATGAGATGGCCAGATTAAAAAACTATTTTCTTAGCCCAGGGTGTCCTAGGAAGACAAATGAGGGTGGATTTTACTCAGGGGGCTTCATGTCGAACCATAGGCGTGGTATACTGCAATTCTATCAATTTCTGGATTTATAACATTTTGAAGTTCTTTTGTTCGTGAGCCTGCAAATTCTTTTGATCGTAAGGATTTTGATCTGCCATCTTTGATCGCAAGATAGGACAAGATGGCCAGATTTTTTTTAATGGAATAGATAGGGAATTTTTTACCAATCTTAAGATTGAATGTCTTGGAAACGGTTTGGTCTTTTTACTTGAAATTTGGAGGGTGTTTACGGCATGTCCTGTAGATGTGAATTATTTGTTTATGTGCCAGAGAAAATTTTTTTTGCGGAGATATTGCATGACGCACTTTATGTGTTGTGGGTGGTGTTTTGCTTGTGGTGGTGGCTTGAAATTGATAGGATACGTTGCCTTAGTGTCATGGATGTAGTTTTCAGTCGTTGTGTCTGTTAAATGTCAACAGGTGCGAACTGTGCCAGTCTGACTAATGAAAATCTCATACGTTAAAATGTTATATCTCGGGCATGGTTTGGTCTTTTCACTTGAAATTTGAGGGTGTTGTAGGCATGTCACTGTGGATGTAATTACAATGTTTCCATGTCGGAAAATAGTTTTTGGCAGAGATATGGCATGGCTACAGTTTACTGCAGACAGCATTTTGCTTGTGGTGGTGGCTTGAAATTCATAGGATACCTAGCCTTAGTGTCATGGATGTGGTTTTTCAGTCATTGTGTGTGTTAAATGTCAACAGGTGTGGAAATGTGCCTCTGACTAATTAAAATTTCAAATTTTGACATGTCATATCTTAAACATAGAAACATAGAATTTGACGGGATGATGACCGCTTGGCCCACCTAGTCTGTCCCATTTCTCCCTTCTAGATAAGCTGCAGATCTTGTTAACGTGCAGCCTACTTCTTCCTACCCCTACCCCCTAGAATGGCTCTTTGACTGTCCCATGCATGCTTAATTCCACACACTGATTTTGACTCCACAACCTCCTCCGGAAGGCTGTCCATGCATCCACAACCCTCTCTGTGAAAAATACTCCTTAAATTACCTCTGAGCCACCCTCTCTATCTTCAAATTGTGCTCTCTTGTTCTTGCACACCTCTTTTTTGAAAGATGCTACCCTCTGGTTTTGTTGATTCCTTGTGGATACTTGAATGCTTCTATCATGTCCCTCCCTCCCTCCTTTCCTGGAGGCTATACATATTAAGCTCCTTTCGGTCTTTCTTCTAAATGTCTTCCAGTGCAGACCCTGCACCATTTTAGTTGCCCTCCTTGGACAGCTTCCATCCTGTCTATGTCTTTCTTGCGTAGATTGGGTCTCCAGAACTGCACACAGTACTCAAGATGGGGTCTCACCAGCTGTCTGTACAGAAGGATAATAACCTTGTTTTACTGGTGATGTTTCTCCCTGTGTCCTAGTATCCCACCAGCCCTCCTTTCGTGCCTCTCACATTGCTTGCCTCCACTTTAGGTCATCTGATATGACTACCCTATGTCCCTTTCCATTTTTGTTGTTGTTAGTATCTCACCCCCATTGTGTACTCTTCCTCTGCTTGCTTTTGTTTCCCAGGTGCATGGCTTGCACTTCAGCATTGAATCTAAGATGCCATACATATGACCATTCCTCTAACCTGCTGTCCTTTCATCCTTTCCACCCCACCCCTGTGCGTCAACTCTGTTGCAGATCTTTGTCATCTGCAAAGAGACATACTTTTCTTCCAGTCCCTCTGCAATGTCGCTATAAAGAAATTGAAGAGGACCGGTCCTAATACTGAACCCTCGCGGTACCCACTGTTAACCCTCCTTTCTTCTGAGTGGACTCCATTTATTATTTCTCTGTGTCCTATTCTCCAGCCAATTCTTTACCCAGGCTGTCATCTTGGGACCCACTCCCAGGCTGGCTAACTTGTATATTAATTTTGTGTGGGACTGTGTCAAATGCCTTGCTAAAGTCTATGTAGGCCATGTCCACAGCCCTTCCTGATCTACTACTTTGGTCACCCAGTCAAAGAAATCTATCAGATTCGTCTGGCATGACCTTCCTGTCGAATCCATGCTGCCTAGGGTCCTGTGCCCTCTGGCCTCTAGATACTCGACAATTCTTTCCTTCAGAAGTGATTCCATCATTTTCCCTATCACTGAGGTTAAACTAACAGGTCTGTAGTTTCCTGCTTCTGCCTTGCTCCCACTTTTGTGAAGGGAATCACATCGTCCTCCTCCAGTCCTCGGTACCACCCCATCCTCCCATGATTTGTTAAAAGGGTAGTCAGTGTGTCACTAGTTCTACCCTTAGTTCTTTTAGAATTCTGGGATGAATCCCATCAGGCCCCATTGCTTTGTCCACCTTCAGTTTTAAGAGTTCTTTCAGAACCCTTTCTTCTGTAAATGGGCTGGTATCAACTTCTGTATCCAGAGTGTTTCTACTGTTCGTTTTAGGTACCTCCCCCTCTTCATTTGTAAATACTGAGCAAAAATATTTGTTTAGTATCTCTGCCTTTTCACAGTCTCCCTCTGCCCACCCTCCTTCCCTTTATTAAGCCTCACTATCCCTCCCTTGGTCTTCCTTCGCTCCCTGATGTACCTATAAAAGGTTTTATCCCCCTTCTTAACTGAGTTGGCTATCTTTTCCTCGGTTTGGGCCTTTGCTGTTCTGACTGCCTTCCCAGCCTCCTTTTGCTTTAACTGATACAGTTCCCTGTCCTGCTCCTTCTATGATTCCTTGTACTTCCTGAATGCTTTCTTTTCTCTTGAACCTTCACTGCCACTTCCTTTGAGAACCATAGTGGTTTCTTACTTGTTTTGTTTGTTTATTTGCTTCACACAAAGGCTCATTACCTCTGTGATGGCAGTTTTATTATTCCCATTGTTCTTCCACCCTCCTTCCTGCCCATTTGCTAGTGCATTCCTTAGGCACACACCCTTTTGGCTAAGTCAGCCCCTCCTAAAGTCCAGTACTATTGCCTTTGTAGCAGCTTGACTCTATTGCTGTGTTTATTGTGAACCATATTGTTCGATGGTCTCTAGTTCCCAGATGGCTACCCACTTCTACATCTGTGATCCTCTCTCCATCTCCATTTGAGAGAACCAGGTCTAAGATTGCTCCCTCTTGAGTAGGCTCCAATACTAGTTGTCTAAGGCATGCCCCTGTAGGGCATCTAGAATAACCCCACTCTTCAAGTGGCTGCTGCAACTGCACTCCAGTTAACATCTGGCATATTCAGATTGCCCAAGCAATATCTCCTTTTCTGCCATACTAAGTATACTTTCTATCATTTTCTTGTCCATTTCCTCCCCTGAGAAGGAATCTGTATACAACCCTTTAGGATTGTGGTGCCTTGGACATGGTTTGGTCTTTTTACTTGAAATTTGAGGATGTTGACAGCATGTCCTGTACCTGTTAATAGAGGTGTTTATGTGTCGGACAATATATTTTTGGAGATATTGTGTGTGTCATTTACATTTGTGGACAGCGTTTTCTATTGTTCTACTACATTAACATTTGTTTAGTGGCTGGTTGTGCTGTTGTCAATGTACGTTTTAGTCATTAGCTGTATAATGTGGCCTAACACTTACAAGTTGTGGGGCGTGGGGCCCCATTGTTATTTGTTCCCGCAACTGCATAACTTTCTACTTTTCTATTCTTTCTTAAAAGTAAGGAAATTAAATGCAAAAAACTACATTAATGCATCAGTTAAGTTATTCTACAGTGACAAAAGGAAGTTGACATTAGGGTTCCACGCCTTGCACCCACCCCACCATGCCCCTGCACCAACAGGCATCGGGTGTGTATTGGGTCACAGCCCTAACTCTCACCCCATTCTCCTGCACTGCACCACCTCAGCTTGTTTGCACATGGGATGGGGAGAGAGTTGGGGCCAACAATGCCAATGCATACCCCGATGCCTGTTGGTGGGGCATGGGTGAGAGTGGGGGTGCAAGGGTGGGAACCCTAATGTCGAATTTCTCACCTTTTGTCACTGTAGAATAAACCTAACTGATTCATTGACAAAGTTTTGCATTTAATATATATATATATGTATCTGTATATATCTATATAGATATATATATATATATATATTTATGCAATGGGGTGGAGATAAACAGAGTGTGATAAATCCATTTATCTGAGTAACTGCATACATAAATTTCATTTATGTATACAATGCTTATGTCATCAGCCATTTATCTATACTGTGCTTATGTCATTTAGAATGTTTGGCCTCAGTAGCAGTATTAACCATATTCAAATGCGAATAACTTTAAAACGAAAAAATGATGGCATGGTACTGTGAGCATGAAAGTTGTTCAGCACAGAAATATCTACAAAATGAGTGGTGTTTAATTCATAGATACTTTTTAGTTTTTTCAGAATTAGCAAAAACACAGCAGAAAATTCATATTTTGTTTCATTTTGTCCGCAAACAAATGTAAATAACTTTAAAATGAAAAATGATAGCATGGTACTGTGAGCACAAAGTTTATTCAGCACAGAAATATCTACAAAATGAATGGTGTTTCATTTCTAGATACTTTTTAGTTTTTTCAGAATTAGCAAAAAACAGCAGAAAATTCCATTTTTGTGCACTTTTTCATCAAACAAATGCAAATAACTTAAAAAACCAAAACTGATAGTATGGTACTTTGAGTACAAAAGTTGTTCAGCATAAACATATTACAAAATAAGTGGTGTTTCATTTCTAGATTCCTTTTAGATTTTCTGTAATCAGCATAAAATGGCAGACAATTACATTTTTATTCACTTTTTTGTCTAACAAATGCCCCCCACAAAAGCAGAAACAAAAGAATTGCATAAATGGAACATGCAATGGAAAACTTTGTAATAATGATTATTCTAGATTGCAGTTTGACTTTCGACACCTCACCATGGCTTATGCCGATCGTGGAGGTTACCCGAGGTCAAACTGCTCTTGTGCAGATAAATCATTTATTACACTTGCTTCCATTGCATATCATATATATATATATATATATATATATATATATATATATATATATATATATGCAAGCCCTCATGCGCCGCCTACTGCCTCCTCCCTGGCTCCGGCGAACGGAGTTGCTCCATCCTCATTGTCGGGTGCTTCCACCGTTTAGGGGAGATGTAGAACATGAAAGCGCTCTTGGTTCCCACCCCTGAGGGAGGAGAGCATCCGTTGGGATGCTCGATTCTCCCTCCTGCCGACTCCCGGCCACCCGAGTCCGTTCCCGAACCCGGGTCGCCGGCGTAGCGCAAGGTGTGGTGTCCAGCGCCTCAACCCTCAGCGCCACCGGGCTGGCCGGTCCTGCCAGTTTTCTGAATTATAAATAAGTTATCTGGTTGATCCTGCCATTTTCTCAGTGTTTAGCAGTAAAGAACTTTTGGTTTTGATGCCCTCATGTAGCGTGAGTGAGTGAGTGGTGTCTAGTGGGGTAAATTATGTGGTGGCAGACACTCTATGTAAGGCACGTTTTGTTGAAAAGTAAGTAAAATGAGTTTTGAAATTATGTTTACTTAGCTTCATTTAAAAAGATCAAGGGCAGAGCGAGCGAGTCATCTGCTTCACAAAAGTACAGCAAGAGCGTGTGTTGCCGTAGCAATGGCTGCTCGGGCTTGCGTCTAGTTTAGTGAAGCTGATGACTCGGTAGCTCTGCCCTCGGTCCCAACACTCTGCAGTTCAGAAAATCATTTTAAACAAAGCTAAGTAAACATAATTTCAAAACTCATCTTGCTTACTTTGATGACTGCATTACTTAAAGAGTCTGCCGGCACATCATGCACCGCAATGGACACTGCTCACTGACGCTACATGAGGGCATCAAAACTGAAAGTTCTTAACTAGAAAACATTGAGAAAATGGCAGGATTAACCAGATAAGTTATTTAAATGTTTTTATTTTTATAGTGATGGTAGGAATAACGAGATGAGTGAGGTACATGGTGGTGGTGGTAGTGGTGGTGGTGGGGGTGGGGTGCAGGTCATGTAGGGACAGCTGCACAGTAGGTTACTGTTTGCAGGTGTAGTGAGACCAAAAATGAAATTATTTCAGTTTCAGAATGACATATAGGAATGTGAAGATACCTCCATGATGTATAGGAACATGGAGATATCAATATTATCTTCTCTGGCTGCCTAAGATATCATGTTTTACACTTGATTTATCCCAAAACATACATTGTGTATATAAATATACAGTATAATAACTGGTCAGCAATTCCTCTCAATGTACATTCATGAGCCATGCCAGTCAAACTATGCTGCTGCCTCGTTGGCTAACATTCTGTATGTGGGCAGGGCCAAACAGTCTCACAAACTGCTGGAAAAATTGCTGGTCTGTTATTATAAAAACAAAGATGGGAGGGTAGCATATGTTACGTAATTCCCTCGTTGTAGGATGCTTAATAAACCTCGGCTTTGCCCTCGGGTTTATATAGCATCCCACAACTCGGTGTGCATTAAATTCTCATATCAAACCCTTCCCATCCATTATTCTATATATATATATATATATATATATATATTATGGTAGCACAGTAGTGCTACCATAGTTAGGGTTGAGGAGCCATTTCTATGTTAAACCCCAAAATTTTGCACCTCAATAACTTTGCAACCGTTTGATGGATTTGCCTGAAATTTGGAATACATGATCAAGAACCATAGGCCTTGGCATCTGCCAAGTTTTGTACTGGTCAGGTACACAGCTGCGGCGTTATTAAGCGTGGTTGCACACACGTTTACGCTTTCTGGAATTCTATGGTCGGCGGCATTACGGGTCGCACGGTTTGCGCAGCAGACTGAAATCTTTAGGAATGTGCGGTAGGGTCCCCGATGTGCCTTTCAAAGATTTGGTGAAAAATATTAAACGGTTCAAAAGTTATTCAAAAACAATTTCCCATTATAAGTCAATGGGAAAAGTTAACAAAAGTTCGACAGTGTCGCAAATGCACTTTTCACTGTCACAATGGCCCTGTTACTGTCGCAAATCCGCCAGCTTGTTTTCAGTTAGTGATCAGAAAAATGCTTGGCATTTAAAATTGAGACCCTCTAGCAACCTAATTCTTTTTGTATTCACCTAGTCGGGCCCTGAGGATGCTAGCCATGTCTTTATTTTGGGGTAAAACACATCAGAAATATGTTTTTCAGATTTCTGGAAAAAGTACTTTCACAAAGTAGTGTCGCACTCACAAAAGTGTTGCAAATTTTTGCGAAAGCTTTCGCAAATTGCGACACTACTTTGCAACACTATGCCCAAAATAACAGTAATTTTTTGGCATTCCGCTGCAAAAGAACGGTTGGGAGTTTTGGGCTGAAATTTGGAGGGAACACAGCCGACATCTCACAGATGTGCCTTTCAGTGTTGTATTGAAAAAATATTACATGACGGCAAAGTTACGGCACTCCAAAGTTGATGGTTTTTCCCATAGGATAACATTACGGCGCCCAACGCATTACAGGAATCCTTTGGCACCCTGTTGCAAAATAACAGTTTGGTCTTTTTCCTGGAATTTGAGAGAAGACAGCCAACAGCTCACAGATGTGCCTTTCAGTGGTTTGGTGAAAAAATATTACAGGGAGGCAAAGTTATGGCAATCCAACTTCTTTTTTCCCATAGGATAACATTACGTCGTCGCTACTTTTCAGGGCCTGTGATCTCGGAAATAGTGTGAGATATGGACTTTTCATCGGAAAATCTTAGCCCCTAATGGGGCTAAGTTCAAAACTAGCCAGCACAGTAGTAAATCATATGACTTTTAAATTTTTTTTCACGTCAGACGGTTCCTGAGATATAACCTATTTAGTATTCCAAGTCCTCATTTTCTGCTCCGATACCCATTATTATGCATACATTCTTTGTACTCACTGTCTTCTCTATGCAGCTTTTGGGAAACCAGCCTGTGCCCTACATTACTGTTACCCTTGCCCTTTACGCTTGTGGTTCTGTACCTTTTCATCACTGCTGACGCCACGCCACCATGTGCTGCTTATTCTTTGCATTTTCATTTGGCGCTTGTGTTTCTGTTATTTTTGCCATTTGTGTCTACAGTACTGTTTCTGTTTCTGCTTCACTTTGCGCCACCATGCCCATTGACATTTCCGTTTGCAGGCACCATGTTACTATGTGACAACAAATCACGTGGCAGACTGTTCCGCTCACGCCACCGTGTGTGTTACCCTTTCTGATCTCATTCGCACTTGTGTTACCATGTGCGCCACTGTTAGCACTTCTGTTTAGCTGTTGTTCCTGTTACTATGCCACACATTTTTGGGCCCTCGCCCCGCCACTGCATTACATTCACTGTTTCTCGTTATCATTCTCAAAAGAAGGAAATTAGAGGCAAAAACTCAGTTTAATGCATTAGTTAGGTTGTTCACAGCGACAAAAGTGAGGAAATTGACGTTAGGGTTGAAACCCCTTGGCTCCCTGCCCCTCAACTGGCATTGGGGCGATTGGGATCGCCGGTCCTAACTCTCACCCCATTCTCCTATACTTCTGCTGCTTTACACATGTCATGGGGTGAGAGTTAGGGCTGACGATCCCAATGCACACCCCAATGCCGGTTGGGGGGGTGGGCTGGGGGTCCAAGGGGGGGGTTTCAACCCTAACACCGAATTTCCTCACTTTTGTCGCTGTGGAACAACCCTAACTAATGCATTAAACGGAGTTTTTTGCCTCATATATATATATATATATGTGTATATATATATATATATATATATATATATATATATATATATATATATATATATATATATATATATATATATATATATATGTATATAGTGGAACCCTAAAATATGCCTTGGGTTCAGCATCTCTTGTATCTCTTTATTTGCAGGCAACACTTTCATTTTAATCAGCCCTCTATTTTATTTATTTCTTATCTGAGGGCAGCAGTAATATATTTTTATTATAGGGACATCTCTGTCCTTCTTTTCCATAATTCAAGTGCTCAGTTATTTGCTATAGCGGAGCGGCTTTTTGAGTAAAAAGTAAAAGTTGCAACTGCTCCACTGTAACTGCGCCACAGTATTCAGTGCGAGAGAGAGAGAGAGAGCAAGGAACAGGTGTGCTCCAGTTTTAAACATTCTTTCCTGCTCTCCTCTCTCAAAAAAACTATCTTTACTTTCGTTCATTACCTCCTGTTGTCTTGAAGGTATCCTTCGGGTATTTGTCTATTTTTTTCTCTTGGAGCAGCTGGAAAAGTGAAAGTTAAAGTCACTCTGAGTTTTTATTATAGAGAGTGGGGACAGGGAGAGTGAGGAGCAAGCACGCTCCTGTTTTTTAAATTTCATACTCTCTCTCTCTCAAAACGAAATAGTTAAATAGAGTTTCCTTACTTGAAATCCTAACTCTCTCTGCAGCGAGTATACATTTTGCTGGATTTGGCACTGCTAACTATTCGGGGTATAAGTGACATCATGGAGCGGCTGCTGCCTATAATTGAAAGTAAAAAGCTGCTCCGTGTTATACACAGAAGCTCCTTCTGTTTGGCAATAAATCCTCAGTTTCTTAGTCATATAACTTATATTTCATCAGTTCTGAAACTATTATTTATTCAGTATTTCTATCCAGCTACTGTATAGTGTATTTTAACCCCAGCATGGTATTTACGCACTGCAAGCATCTTATTTATTTTAAAGCACAAAAGCCCTTTATCCAATTAAGCACTTTATATTTAATTATTTATAAGGTACTGTAATCATTCTATTACATGTAGTTTTATTTCATAATATACTTTATGCACTTCTGCACTTTATTCCTGAGTACTTTAAGAACATTAAGAAAGCACTTTATCTATATTAACAATAGCTAGCTAGCATGTTGGTCAGTACACAGCATATCTATATGCTTAGTGCTTTATTCTCTGATTGTACTGCTTCTGGGAAGGTCTTGGTGAGGGACAGATATAAGAAAGGGAAATGAAAGAAAGCTAGAAAAAGATTCAGAAAGAACAGAGAAGGCTGACGTAGGTGGCCAACCTACGTCAGTGTTAGAAAATAGAACAGAAAAGATATATGAGACACTGTTGCACAACAGATTTATTAAAGGGGAACTATCATTAACAGGGTTTCTTAATGTCTGAAAGTCCATAAAAAGCTAATTTGAGTGAGCCATTGTATTTATGTGCGAGTCTTTGCAGTCCAGAGTTATTCATTTGTAAATCAGCCGTGATTAAGGGCTGGGGCAGCTACGTGTTTTAGGCTCTAACAGGAAATGATGTTGCCGAGGAATTTGGCCTTCCATTAACTGTAGGTTAAATAGGAAATCATTTGTTTTATTAAGGTGTTTTAAGGTGTTATTACAACACTTTCTACATGTATAATAATTGTTTTGTATGTGCATTGAAACTAGTGAGTTATCACCTTTACGTTTCAAACTGTTAGTAAAATAATCCATCTTTAGGATTGTTTAACCTGTAGGCTATACTGCCAGCTGATCATTAAAACTACACATCTCAAGGCTGACTCTGTGGTGTCAACAGGTATTGGGGCCCCATACTGTATCAGGATGTCTTAACCTGGCTGTGTTCTATGTCAGTACAAATTTTGGGGCTGTCACAGTACCGACTTCTGTCTTATTCCATTCTTTCTCTTACAATTTCAGATGTGAACTCAGGTCTACAAGATGCAAATGTGGCTACATACCTACTGGCGTGGCATCATAGGGCCATCCTTGAAATGTGTAGTTTTTGATTAACAGCTGGCAGCATAGCCTCAGAGGTTAAATTAAAGAGCTGTGAACAAGCTTTGTTCATCCAGCAGAATGGGGTTTGATTCCAACATGCTCTACTTGTATATTGTGTGACCAGAGCAAGTCACTTATCCTCCTGTGGTCTGAAATCACACCCAGAAATGAGCTGTACTGTAAAGTTATATGCCTTTCCTGGACAAAGACAGTGAAAACAATCTGAGCATGTTGACCTGAAAAGAAAAAAATAGGATACCATTAATAATTGTTTGCTTGCACGCATGCACAGAAACATTATGCGGCAGCTTAGGAGAGAAGTGGGTGTGAGGTGCGGCACTGTGGCAGCCAACAGCAGCACTGCATTTGGGGCTTGGCATTGGTGGATATATGCAGGCACACTGTGCTGATGACATTGGTTTCCAAAAGTGCCACCAAGTTGAAACGATTTTGTCGCTGCAATGAGGGCCGCCTCGTCACTGCAGCATCAGCCATTCTGCTGCAATGAGGGAGGACCTGTCTTTGCAGGGCAGTACCTTGCCTAGTGTAACATTTTTGTAAACATGGCAGTGGTTTGCTGCCACCTCACAGCCCCATGGAAGCCAACAGGGTGGCCAATCCCCTATCGGCATGCCCTGACCCAGTTCATTTGCCAACAGGGAACCCACTCGCTTGGCATAATGTAATCCCCATTTGTTGTGTGCTGAGGGTGCCCAATCCCCTCAGCATCATGCCCCAAACAGTCGTTCTTTGTTGACGGATGTCCAATCCTCATTGGCTTAAGTCCCCCACCCCAAAAAGGCAGGTGGCACACTGGGAGCCCACCCCAGTGTGCTGAAAGCATGCCTGAAAAAAACATCTTCCCGTGACTTCTTTTAATTTTTTCTCCCTGAAAGAAAGGAAGCGGTCCCACCAGTTGCGTACCCTCCCCAACCCGCACCCACCCTGTACCCTACCTCCCACCCCTCACCTCCATACTTACCTCAGGGCATGGTGCGATGATCTCGTGGACCGGGAAACACGCTCTGCACTTTTCAAAGCCGACCGCCAAGACTGAAGAAATGCCGGTAAGCTGTATAATGGCAATACTGGGTTTTTCAACTTTGGCGTGCCTCAGGAAATTCTGGGAATTTTGGCAACAAATTTTCAATATGGGGTTATTGGGACCCCTCCTCATGAATTCAGCCACTGTCCTTGCGTTATTCGGTCCCAAAAGTGATTTCGCGGTCACTCACGTGGAATCACCTTTCAGGACCGAGTAACGAAATAACAGTGCAAGTGTTCATGAGGGGGCTCTCAAAAGCATATGTTGCAAATTTGGTGAAATCAATCCAAAATCACTGTTTTACTAGAAATGGCATTGTATAGCGTTTCAAGACGCTCTTAACTTTGTGAATTTGTAATATTTTCACTCCAGATTTTCAACATTGGCATTTTTCCACACCTCCTTATGAACAGTACAGCTGTAATTTTTCACATCCTGACCGAAATGTGTTTTTGCGCTTCCAGTGCAGAATAGCGCGGTCGCTGTGGGAAATCAGTGTTCAGGACACATTAAGAAAATCACAGTGACACTGTTAATGACACTGTTAATGAGCAGAGGTCCTAAAATGCCTATGTTAAAAATTTGGTGACCAAAGTCCATAAAATGACTGCTACGAGCATGCGTTGTGCAGTTTCCACGCATGCTCATAACTTTGCAAATTTGTAATATTTTCACTCCAGATTTTCAACACTGGCATTTTTCCACACTTCCTGATGAACAGTACAGCTGTCATTTTTCACAGTCAGTGTTTGGGACAGATTAAAAAAAATCACAGTGACACTGTTCATGAGCAGAGGTGCTAAAATGCCTGTGTTGAAAATTTAGTGACAAAAGTCCATGAAATAACTGTGTTATGAGCGTACATTGCACAGTTTTCGCACACCCTCGTCATTTTGCACATTTGTAATATTTTCATTCCAGATTTTCAACATTGGCATTTTTTCATACCTCCTTATGAACAGTAAAGCTGTCATTTTTCATATCCTGCCCGAAATATGCATTTACACATTGGGAAATCAATGTTCGGGACTGATTAAGAAATCATAGTGACACTGTTCATGAGCAGAGGTCACAAAATGCCTATGTTGAAAATTTGATGGAAAAATTCCACTAAATGTGTTATGCCCATGCATTGTGCAGTTTCCATGTAAGCCTGGAAGTTCGAGTATTTTTAATATTTTTCACTACAGATTTTCAACATTGCCATCTCTCTCACACCTCCCTATGAGTGGTACAGCTGTTCTCTTCACATCCTGCCCAATCTGTTTTCGTACATCTGGCGCAGAATGGCACAGTCACTGTGAGAACTCAAAGTTTGGGACACACTAACAAAATCACAGTGCCACTGTTCATGAGAAGAAGTCCCAAATGATTTCATGAGGTGGGGGTCACAAAAAGGCTATGTTGAAAATCTATAGTGCAAATACCAACAAACACCCGGGGCATTAGGGTTTCTAACCATAACGTCCCACCCTGTACAGACTGACTGGCATCAGGGGTGTGCCTTTGGATTGCCGACTGTAATGCTCATGCCATTCCACCACCACCCCCAACCCCATCCCCACCACCCTGCAGCCAGTGACAGGCATCGGGGTGTGCCTTGGACTCTTCGGCCCCAGAGTTCACCCCATTCTCTTATACTGTACCCATTTCAGTGTATGTCCTTATGGAATGGAGTGACTGTAAAGCCAAACATCCCAAGGCACACCTCAACATGTGTCATTGTCTGCAGGATAGGGTGAAGTGTAATGGCATGAACGTTATGGGCGATGACCCAAACACATATCCCAATGCCTGTCCGTCTCTGCAGGGTGGAGTTGGGGTTGGTGTGAAGTTCAGTACTTCACTACCATTCCCATTCTGCATCTCTTTAACTCCTGCATTTACAATGCTAATACCAGCAAGCAAACATTCAGCATTGACAAATGCTTGTTTTTTAATTGCAAAAATACATAGATGGACAACATTGTTAAAACATGCATAACCTGAAATGCATTATTAAGAGATATTTTACTTTTTGATTAAGTTAAAGTTTAACAGTTTCTTACTGAAATACTTTGAATGGGTAGGATTTTCTACCATAAAGGAAACAAATGAATCTGGTTGATCCTGCCACTCATGCGCTTTGAGCGTGTCTTACATGCTGCAGTTTTGCCAATGGACCGTCAACTTTCCAGAATGCCATTCCCATTGTAGTGTAAAAAAAAGAAAAAAGGGAGAGACAGGCTGTGTGTGTGTGTGTGTGTGTGTGTGTGTGTGTGTGTGTGTCTATCTCTGAGAGAAGTGCTGCACTTACTGAACTGTGCTGAAAGGGAAAAAAATTATCACCATTAATTAAACAAGCATTTGTCAATGCTGAATGTTGCTTGCTTGTGTGTGTTGTTTAGGTATTTGGAAGTGATAGTTCCATGCTTTCTCCCAAGAACATCCACTGTGTCTTTCAGTTCAGTATTCACTGAAGAGCGGGAGGGGCAAGGGCCACAGCAGTACAGCAGTTGCCAAGAGGGTGAAGAGGTGGACAATAGTCCATTTAAAGGCAAAAGAGTCCTGCAGGAGCTCACTAAATTGAAGGAAGGACAAAGCGATGGAACCAGATGGCATACGCCAAAGGATATTAAGAGAACTGCGAAGGGAGATAGCAGTACCTCTGGCAGCCATGTTCACTGAGTCATTCAACATGAGTGAATTGTAGGAGGACACATGTGGTCCCTCTACACAAGTCCGGCAGCAGGGAGGAGGCAGGGAACAATAGGCCGTTCAGCCTCACCTCAGTAGTGGGGAAGATCATGGAGACATTGCTTAAAGAAAGGATAGTGGGGCATCTAGAAGCCATCGGAGCCGAGGACCATAGACAACATGGATTCACAGTGGGGACATCATGTCAGACAAATCTGGTTGATTTCTTTGACTGGGTGACAAAGGAAGTGAATCAGGGTGGGGCAGTGAACAACATTTACCTTGATTTCAGCAAAGGCTTTGACACCATCCCATAGGAGGCTGATAAACTAGCTGGGTAGGCTGGGCATGGGGGAAGGGTGGTAAACTGGGTTAGAAACTGGCTAACAGACAGGAGGCAGGCGTAGTGGTAAATGGTGTGCAGTATAGGGAGAGGGGCGACCAGTGGGTGCTGCAGGGATCGGTCCTGGGGCCAGTCCTGTTTAATGTCTTCATTAGTAACATTGCAGAACGTCTGAAGGAATTTTTCACTAAATTTTCAACATAGCCATTTTAAGACCTCTGCTCATGAACAGTGTCACTGTGATTTTTTTAATCTATCCCAAACATTGATTGCGCACACCGAATGCGCCATTGTGCGCTACATGCACGGAAGCACATTTTGGGCAACATGTGAAAAATGACAGCTGTACTGCTCATAAGGAGGTGTGGTAAAATGGCAATGTTGAAAATCTGGAGTGCAAATATTAAAAATTTGCGAACTTACGAGTGTGCGTAGGAGCTGAGCAACGCACATTCGTAAAACAGTCATTTTTAGGAATTTTTTCACCAAATTTTCAAAATAGCCATTTTAAGACCTCTGTTCATGAACAGTGTCACTGTGATTTTCTTAATGTGTCCCATACATTGATTTCACACACCGATTGCGACATTGTGCGCTACATGGGCAGAAACATGTTTTGGGCAAGATGTGAAAAATGACAGCTATACTGCTTATAAGGAGGTGTGGTAAAATGGCAATGTTGAAAATCTGGAATAAAAATATTGAAAATTTGTGAACTTATGCGCGTGTGTAGGATGAAGCGTAACAAATGCCATAAAACAGTCATTTTGAGAATTTTTTCACCAGATTTTTAACATAACCATTTTAACACTTCTGCTCATGAACAGTGTGACTATGATTTTCTTAATCTGTCCTGACCATTGATTTCGCACACCAACTGTGCCATTCACGCACTACATCTTGCGAAACACATTTTGGGCAAGATGTGAAAAATGACAGCTGTACTGCTCATAAGGAGGTGTGGTAAAGGGCAATTTTGAAATCTAGAGTGAAAATATTAAAATTCGCAAACTTACAAGCATGCGTGAGGAACTGCGCAACGTACGCTCAATAAAACAGTCATTTTAGAATTTTTTTCACCAAATTTTCAACATAGCCATTTTAAGACCTCTGCTCATGAACAGTGTCACTGTGATTTTCTTAATGTGTCCCATACATTGATTGCACACACCGACTGCGCCTTTGTGTGCTACATGCACGGAAACACATTTTGGGCGAGATGTGAAAAATGACAGCTGTACGGCTCATAAGGAGGTGTGTATGGTAAAATGGCAATGTTGAAAATCCGAAATACAAATATTAAAATTTGCAAACTTCTGGCGTGTGTAGGAACTACATAGCGCTGCGGCTAAATAAAAACAGTCATTTAGGAATTTTTCACCAAATTTGCAACATAGGCTTTTAGAGAGCCCTCCTATGAACACTGGCACTGTTGTTTCGTTAATCAGTCCCAAAAGTGATTTTTGCAGTGACCGTGAAATCACCCTTCGGGCCTGATTAACGCCATGACAGTGACAAAATTCATGAGGAGGGTTCCCAAAAACCCCATGTTGAAAATTTGTTACCAAAATTCCAAAAAATGCCTGAGATATGCAGCAAAGTTGAAAAAAACCCTATCTATCCCATTATACAGTTTACCAGCAATTCCTCAGTTCGCGGTCAGCTTTGAAGAGTG
This sequence comes from Neoceratodus forsteri, assembly GCA_016271365.2. Lineage (NCBI taxonomy): Eukaryota > Metazoa > Chordata > Ceratodontiformes > Ceratodontidae > Neoceratodus > Neoceratodus forsteri. Next base: position 474,496,849 of record CM057451.1, read on the forward strand.
CAGACGTGTTCCCCGGTCCACCGAAGAGCGTCATGTCGAGGTCCAGAGGTAAGTATGGGGTGAGGAGGGTGGGAGGCAGGGTACACAGTGGTGGGTGCGGGTTGTGGGAGGGGCAGGAGAGAGTGCCGAGGGACAGTTTTTGTATTTACAGTTTATTTTTTAATAAGGCGATGAGGATGTTTGCCACACTGGGGTGGGCTCCCAGTGTGGCAGCAGAAAACTATTTGGGGGTGGGGCTGGAGCCAGCAGGGCATTGGGAACCCCGCCGGCCATAATACATTTTGCCACACTGGGGTGGGCTCCCAGCGTGGCACCTGGAAGCTTTGGGGGAACGAAGCCGACGGGGGATTGGGCACTCTGTCGGCCATACAGTGTGTGCATGGGGGGGAGAGGTAAGGCGCATGAGCACACAGTATACGTGCATGTGTGTGTGTGTGTGTGGAGGGGGGAGCTCTGTTCACTGAAGCGGAGCTCTCCCTTTCAACTGTACGACCACTGCATTTTCAACTGCTTTAATAGACAGCTGCAGCAGTGATTGGGGAACTGGGGCCGCGCCTGCAAACACATTGACTGAATTGGAAGACAGGTGCCACAGCTCTGAAAACTTGGATGATGGCACTATGTTTCTTGCACATGCGTACAAGCAACATGCAAGCAATAATACCCGACAGGGTGGGCAGTATTGGGCAATACCGGACCGCCCAGGGGCGTAATGAGGCCCGATGCTGCAGGCGAAGGGCCTTATAGCCTCTGGAAGGTCCAGTATTGTCCATACCGCCCACCCTGGAGGGTATTATTGCGCTTAGAAAATGGGCCATGGTATTATTTTTATTAAAGAAAAAATATATATATGTTTGAATGTTAAAACTGTTATTTTATTTATTTTGTAATAAAATAGTTCCTCCGCATGTGTCCTAGTGGCAGTCCTGTAGTTGTGGCTTTGAGGCTGTTGTCATGTTAACATAACCCCCCTGTACACAGGACTACAGAGAGTTCGAGCAAGTTACCCCTAAAGACTGTCAGGATATGTTTTATAAATTTGTCTGTTCCTGTTTTGTTTCCTTAGTTTGAATTGGAGTGTGTTGTGGTGGGTAGTGGATAAACAGAGGATGGAAGAAGTATGCCACGAGACTCTGTGAGGCAAGCAATCTCAGAGCGCAAATGTGAAAAAGACTGCAGTTAGGAGAAATGATTTTCTCTGTCTTCCGAATCACACAAAAGTAGAGTGAGGCTTCTCAGGAGGAAATACTAGAGCGGAGGGCAGAGGAAGGGAGCGAGGAGCAGTGAATCGTCAGCAGTTCTCAGTTTTTTCCCACTTATAAATACAGAAGGTTGGGGATTGTGAGGATGTCTGTCTTGGAGTGACCTCAGTGATGGCACCCCAAGAAGTGCTCTCTTTAATGTCCCTTACACAAACCATCACTGGGCTGTAGTTTCAAACAGCTGTGCTCAGTGGAACTCATTACCTTCTCCATACCACAACTTTTTGTGTAGCTAAGCTCTAACAAACATGCAGCAACATCAGTATTCATCCTGTGCACTATTAAAACGATGCCAGTTTTGTTTGTGGGAGTGAGTGAGCAGGTAGGTGGAGGATGAGGAGAATGCAGTGAGATTGAAGAGTTGAAAAAAAAAAAGATACGTCCAGTCGTGAGGGGTATTTGGAGGCAGCTTGCAGTGAAGTGCAGAACAATAGGGGCCAGTATCTCTTGCTAAGCGAGAGAAAAAATGGCGTTATTTAAAATTCATCTTGATGTTTTCATCAATAAGCAAGCAGGATGGGCAGAGGGCTACCTGAGTGGGTGAGAGGACACTGGGACTGGTACTTTTTATTTCCTGGGCATCTATTGAAAGTTAATGTACCCACTGGCAAGGGTACTAGCCAGTCAGATGCTAGGAAATAAAAGCCCATTTTCTAAAATAAAATAATATATGGGTAGGTGGGTGTAAAAGCAGAATTTTGCACATCCTTGGTGTAGGATGTTTTCATAAACCCTTGAACTTTGCCCTTGGTGTTAGTGTAGCATCCCATACCGTGTGTGTGTGTGTGTGTAAAATTCTGGTTATACCCACCCACCCATATATTATTCTATATTTTAATAATGCAGTTCCAATTATGCATGCTTTAACAATGTTGTCCATCTATGTGTTTTTGCAATTAATAAACTATTAATGGTGTCCCATTTTGTTTTCTTTTCAAGTCACATCTGAATAGAAAGAGCATAGTATTTTCAGAATCATAATACATGCTCAGATAGTTTTTACTGTCTTTGTCCAGGAAAGGCACACAACTTGCTGAGTCAGTGGCTCAGTAGGTAGCACACTCACATCTGAGGCTGGGAGATCAGAGGGCTGTGGGTTCAGTTCCCACATCTGGCACCAGGTTAGTATCCCAGTACCGACACTGTAGTGCAGCATGAGAAAGGTGCTGCACTCTGAGATGCCGTCTTCGATGAGACGTTAAACCAAGGTCCCATCTGCCTAGACTGGTGGTAGTTCAGGAGGATGTTAAAGATCCCATGGCACATATCGAAAAGAGTAGGGGAATTTTTATTATAGACATCAAAATCAAATAAATACAGTGTTGATGCACACTAAAAGAAGAAACAAATCACAAAAATCAGATAAGTATTATAGTCATACAATGTCCAAAAAAACAAATTAGCAAGGCCCAAGGCATATCCCAATACATGAAAAGTCCCCCACCCCACCAAAGAGAGGGGAAATATTTTATTGAAATACAAATCAAATAACAACATATATAAAAGGCAATAGTTCATCATAGAATCATACAAGGAAAATACAAAACAGAAATAAGTATTAATTCATACAGGTACCCTAAGACATAAAGAAAACATTTATGACCCACCCCTCAAACTAAAAAAGAGAAGAGAATTTTAATATCAGAAACTTCAAAAGCAAAGAAATTCAAAACAGTGTCAAAGTGCACAAAGGAATATACAAAAGACAAAAGAATAAAGCAAGCATAACAATTAGACAGTACTCAAAATACAGGTAAACAAAATGTTGAAAAGCTGAATAATATTTCAATAGTGAAACAGCCCCTCCCCTCCACCTAGAAGAGTAGGGTAAGGAATATTAAAACGAATGAATACAAACAGTGTTAGAGAGACCCCCCCAAAAATATACAAAATGTAAGAAAACCAAAGAAGTAATACAGACTTACTGGTATCCCCAAAAAATAGAAACAAAAAAGAAAAGTAAATCAACAAATATGTAATCAGGAAGAATGAACCACCCATGCACAGGAAGTCCGATAGGAAGAAAATTTCCGAGGGTCAAAGACCTCCTCTCAGTGTTATACAGTGATTGCAAAAAGAAGAACCTGTTTAACTACTCCACAGGTGTGATATCCTTTTGCTGAAGTAATAGAATGCATCTTGCCTGCCATGTATAGTACTTACAAGCTGCAAAGATAACCTTTAAAGTACTATGATTATAATGGCGGAAACACTGAGGATACAATCCCAGAATCGCCACATCATGAGACATAGGGAGCAGGTGTGGTTCTCACCAAATAACCTGCAAAGCTTGCCAAAAGGTATGTGCAAAAGGACAGGAAATAAAAAAATGTTCAAGAGTTTCCAGAGAGTCTGCACAAGTCAACCTTGGACACATCCTATCCGTCACAGCCTCATGTTTAAGTGTGCCTCTAACTCCAAGTCGGCCATGACAGGACAACCAAACCACATCCCACATTTGCTTTGGGGGTCTTTTATCAATAAATTGGAGACAAACCTCCAGGACTTTATCATCAGGGCAGGCAGGACGAGTCAGTGGGACATACAACACATCTCTTAAAATAATATTAAAAATGCCTTTCTACTATGTGAAATAACAAAAGATTGTGTTATACCCCATTGACGCAATTTAGTCAAGGTGGGTTTCATAGAAACGGGGATAGTCTTCGTGGTATTTATCATAGAAACAGTAAGTAGACCAGAGTTCCATTTATCCTGAAGAGTGAAAAACCAGTCAGAGAAAATATTAAACCAGGACAATAATCTAGTAGTGAAAAGCCTCAAAAAATTCCTATACAAAAAAATGCTATGAAAAAAAAACCAGTGGGATTCAACATTCGTACCCCACCATGTTCGTAATCATGATATGTAAAAATATGTCTAATAGGGTTTAATCTACTGACCCAGAAACCTTGAAAATAAACATTCAATAATTGAGGTTCCAGGGAAAATGGAGTTGGAAAGACATTAGCCAAATACAAAAATTGTGGAGTAACAAGAGTTTTGAGAGGTAAACCCTTTTTTCTTAGAAATCGCTTTAAATGTCCAGCCTTGTACAATACATTGACCTCTAGCTATCGCCAGTTCCAGTTATAACTAGCATCATCCTCTGTACCAAATGTGATACCTAAATGGGAAGAGGTGAGGTCGTCATAGGTATAGTACTACATGCCTGGGGGTGGGAAAGCCGAAATTCCAGTTCAGTAGAGATGAAAACACTCTTATCGTAGTTCAGTTTGGCACCAGAAACCGTTTCATAAACAAAAAGAGTACATTCAATAACAGGGAAAGCAGCAAGAGACTGTACAGTAAGGCATAAGTCATCAGCAAACGCACTGATGTTAGGAATAGCCAAAAAAGTCGGCACCTGAATACCGGAAATTTCAGGGTGGCACAGGATAGTCCTAATAAGAGGGTCAATAGAAAACAAATAGAGAGCGGGACTTAAAGGGCAACCCTGTCGGACACCCCTGTGAATTGAAAAGGATGTGCCAAAACATTTATTGACAAAGGGTTGAACTGTGGCCGAGGCATAAAGAAAACGAAGCCAACGGATAAATTCAAGAGGAACCCCATAATGGCAAGACTGCAAAAAATAAGTATGGCTAACCTTATCAAAAGCTTTCTGGTCCAAAGATAAAAATCCATCAAGAACATTTACCCTTACAGCCCAAATTTGTTAAATCTCATAAAACTGTAGATAGTGAAATATAGATCAATCAGGGATCCCACAAGTCTGGACCTCAGTGATAAAAACCTGTGCAGCGGTACCCAAGCGTCTAGTCAATATGGCAGTAAAGATTTTATAATCGACGTTCAGAAGACTAATAGGTCTCCAATTACAAAGATTCGTCCTGTCACCAGATTTATACAACAGTATAACTAAAGCTCGAGAAAAGTCTTCAGGGAGCGAAGTCATATGCAATAAAGTGTTTAAACCACAGGTAAAATAGGATTCAAGAGATCGGAAAATGCTTTGTAAAACTTGGCCGTGAGACCATCAACCCCGGGGGATGTATTAGCTTTAAGTTTAGAAATAGCTTGCTGTATTTCTGCCGAAGATATGTCCTGAATGACAGAAGAGCGCAGATCATTAGAAAGCAAGGGGACCTGTAGGTCCTGCAATAAAGCTACAGGATCAGGAATATCCACAGGAAGCCCAAATTGGGCAAATAAATAGTCCTGTACTTCAGACTGAATGATGTCCAAATTGGTAGTAATAGCAGAGTCCATCTCCCTCTGCAGAGAATCTATGACGGTGTGTTTGACATGATTTGCACAACTGAGAAAGGCATCTAAAATAGGTTGTCGCCCGAGTGCCAAACTGTGCCTCCATTTTACTAACATACTACATACTAAAAATGCCAGCCAGAATAGGCTAACGGTCTTCGTGTCTGCTCGCTTGGTCATCCCTCACCCTGGGAGCTGACCCATGACCCCTTGCCCTCTCTGCTCTCCCTTCCCAGTGGATTTTGCTTCCAGAACCCTTCCCCTGTACCTGTCCCACCCCCTCTTGAACCCCTCCACCGTCTCTGCCTCCACCAGCCCTGTAGACAGTGCATTCCATGGCTCCACCACCCTCTCAGTGAAGTAGCACCTCCTCCTTTCTCCCCTGAATCTTCCTCTCTCCAGCTTCCACCCATGCCATCTAGTTGCCCCCTCCTCCTTCCTTCAAAGCACCCTGACTGCTCCTCCCCTATTTACCCCCTTCATGTACCTGAAGACCTCTATCATGTCCCCCCCGGTCTCTTCTCTCTTTTAATGTGTATATATTTAGCTCTCCGAGCCTCTCCCCATAGGTTCTGTCCCCCAAGCCCCAAATCATTTTGGTTGCCCTCCTCCAGACCCTTTTCATGAGTTTAACATCCCTCTTTAAGTGTGGCCTCCAAAACTGCACACAGTACTCGAGGTGTGGCCTCACCAAGCAGTTATAAAGAGGGAGTATCACTTCCCTCCTTCTGGAGGTGATCCCCCAGCGATGCATCCCAGAATCCTGTTGGCCTTGGCTGCCCTCCTACAAGTCTCTGAGTTGTTCATCTTGATATCCACCACCACCCCCAGGTCTTTCTCAGCCATAGAGACTTGTAGAATTCCCCAGGGTGTACACTTGGCCTGGGTTTCAGCTCCCAGGTGCAGTACTCACTCCCCTGCATTGAACCTCAGCTTCCACTTTCTAGACCATCTTTCCAGAGCCTCCAGGTCCCCCTATGGGGTCACCTCCCTCCTCCCCATCCACCACCGCCCCAGTTTTGAGTTATCTGCAAAGAGACTCATCTCACTCCTGATACCTGTCTCATGTCAGAGACTTAGGCATTGAACAGGAGGGCCCAAGGACTGATCCTTGCGGACTCCACTAATGACCCTCCTTGGGGATGAGACTATCTCACCAACTTCGACCCTCTGGGTCGGGTCCTGGAGCCAATGCCTATCCATCTGATAATCTGATTCCCCACCCCATTTCTCCCAGCTTATCCAACAGGCCCCTGTGAGGAACAGAGTCAAACTCCTTGCTGAAGTCTAGAAAGAGGACATCCACTAGTCTGCCTAGGTCCAAGGCACTCGTCACCCAGTCATAGAATTCCACAAGGTTTGTCTGACACGATTTCCCTGGGATGAATCCATGCTGTCTATCGTCCAGGCACCCTGACTTTTCCAGGTCCCCCCCAGACTCTCCTTGAAAATGCCCTCCATCACCTTGCCTACCACCGATGTCAGGCTGACAGGCCTGTAGTCCCCTGCCACCTCCCTTGATCCCCCTTGTGGATAGGCACTATATGTGTCACCTTCCAGTCCTGGGGCACCCATCCTGTCTTCAGAGAGATGGTGAAAAGCTCCGCCAGGGGTTTTGCCAGGACATCCACCAGTTCCTTCTGCACTCTGGGATGTAATTTATCCGGCCCCGGTGCTTTCTCTGTCTTAAGGGACCTGAGGGCTTCCCTCACTCTCTCTGCTGTGATTTCCACTTCAGCTACCTCGTCCCCCTGCTTAGCCTTTCCCCCTCCTGCCAGTGATGCCTACCCCTCTCCCCAGACCCGCCGATCAGTAAGGGCCCCCCTCTCCTCAGTATAATGTCTCCTCCCATGTATGATGCAGCCCCCCATTTTCCTTGGTGAAAACTGAGGTGAAGTACTCATTTAGTACCTCAGCCTGCTCCCCCGGGTCTTGTGCCCATCTCTCCCCTATTTTAATCCTGCTAATTTCCCATTCACCTTTGTTTTCCCCAATGTATCTAAAGAACCCCTTGTTCCCTCTCCTAATTTCCCAGGCCAGTTTCTGCTCCTTCCTTACCTTAGCCACCCTCACCACCCTAGTGGCTCTTCTAGCCATCAGCTCATACTCCCCTCGATCCCTTTCACTTCTTGAGCACTTGAATTGCCTATAGGCTGCCTTCTTTCCCCTCACCACCTCCTGGACCTCCCTGGTCTACCAGCAGGGTTTTCAGGCCCTACCGCATTTTCATCTTACTCTTGCACAGGTGCTGGTAGCATCCTGCACCCTTCTCCTGATGATTTACCATCTACTGTCAGAGTCCATGTCTGGCCCAATCCGATCCAAATGCTCCTTAAGGATCCTTCCCATTTCCTTAAAATCCACCCCTTGAAGTCAGTTACCTCCGTCTTTGTGCAGCATTCTACCCCTCCTAGGTCCAGGCAGAACCAGACTGTGGCTTGGTCACTCCTGCCAGCGGGTTCCTTACCTCCAGGCCCCAATCTGGTCACTGTCTGCCAGGACCACATCCAGTACCCACGCCTTCCTGGTCAGTTCCTCACCTGCTGAGTTAGGAATGCATCTTGAAAGACATCCAAAACCTCTGTTCCCTGGCCACCAAGGATGTCATAGTCTCCCAGTCTGTTCCTGGCATGTTTAAGTCCCCGGCGCCACCACCCTTCCTTGCCCAATCTGCAGTGTCTCCCAATATCTGCCACCAGACTCTCCTCCAGCTCCTCCGCCAGTGCAGGGATCTATACACCACTCCTATTTTACTCTCTTGCCCCTTGTTATCAAGGTGACCCAAATCGCCTCCACGGTTCCCTCCACCTCCTCTACTCCCCCTATGCCAATGCAGTTTTTACTATTATTACCCCTCCTCCCTCTCCTCCCCCGCTAGCCCTTAGAAGTAGTAAGAAAGAAAGAAATAACCTTCTACCAAGTAAAATCCACAAGAAACCCTGTAAAAACAACAAGAAGCAGCTACTGTACTGGAACAGAGCTGATCCTGTCCCCTTCTAGTTCCTTCTCAGAAGCCAAAGCAATTAAGAAATCTGTTATACTGATATCTAGCCATATCTGATTTAGTCTGTATTATTTGTGCCGATAAATCAGGATTATGAGTGTAACCCCCAGGTGGCACTATCCCAAGGGCTACTACCCCTGCCTGTTAGGCTACTGATAGGTTGAGGAGCCTAGGTTCTATGATGGGTGCCTCCACCCAGAGGTCGGGGTTAGTAGTGGTTAAACTAGCTCGGGTACAGCCCTCTGGGACACTGTGACCCCCCCTTTGTTCCCACTAGTGGCCCACACAATACACAGGAGTTACCTTCCCAATACCCCACATATGCACACTTTTTACACATAGAGATACCACTTACCCTCAAGACTGATTCTGCAGCCAGTCTCGGAGGACCCCCTGTAAAACAAGGTTAAACAACATACACAGCAATTTGCAATACTGTTCTAGATGCATTAACACCACAGCCAGTGTATAGTATAACAACAACAAATCTGGTTTATTCAGGCGACAGTAACACGGACGGGGGATAATCAGGTTGATTACTTTAGATAAGTTCGAATCACAGTACTGTGCACATATATTTAGGGTCCAAAATGTCACTCTCTGGGTACCCAGGATGGGGGGGGGCTAGCCAGGTCTGATGCCCGGGGTTGGCCGGCTGGTGCAGCTGGATGGGGCCCTGTATGAAGAAAATATATGCACAAGCAAATTGTAATCCGGAGCCGGATAGCTCAGTCCACAAACAGAAGCACACACAACAATCAGTTGACACACTTTGATTAAATGAAGGTGAGGGAGGTACCCTATTTGTACTCACAAACCCCAAACCGAGAGCTGAGTTGAGGAGGTGGCTCTGGATGGCCAGGATGAGCAGGGCATGGGCATGAGACCCTTGTGGCAGACGTATTCAGTCCATTTAGCTTTGAGTCCAGCTTCCAGTTTCAGCTCACAACTCACAGAACAAGGGGAAAAGGAATCGCGATCCCCTACAAGCACTAGACACATTTATATGTAAAGGAAATTACTATACCAGGCAGCTACTTCTCGATACTGATCACAAATACTGCAAAACCCGAGAACACACGCAGCAAAAGAGTCCCCGACAGGCTGATCGCACTTCTGCAAATCTTCAGCCTTCTACGGGCAAGCCTAGTTCTGCTCACTTCCTTCTTCTCTTTCCACAACTTGGATTCAGTCCGATTGAGCACTCACTAATGGCTACAGGCCGACTTCAGGACCTTACAGCGCTTCCCGTGCGAACTGCACGCCGCAGCAGAACAGAGCTCCTACTCCCTTCACAGTCAACTCGCATCTGGCCCTCCAGAAACAGTTCAGGGCATTTCCCTTAGGCTACACACAGGTTCAGTTGGTGGATCCAACTCTCAATCACTGCAGGGCTCCCTCTGTTGGTGCAAAAAGATGCCAGGTCCAAACTACAGCTCCCAGAAGCACCTGCCATACATTCCCCCCTTTAAGCAGGCTCCAGGTGAGAGTCCAAGTTCTGGTTGGTTCAGGCGGTCTCCATTTTAGGACTTCCCTAACCCAATTGGAGATTAGCAGTTCAGGTCCAAAATGGAGGGCAACACACACAAGAGTCTCGGCTGCAATAAAGGCAGGTTAGACAAACTGCAATTTTACGAATGCTCTAAATGATTTCAGGAAAACAGTTACATCTTTCAGATGGGCTCCATCTGCACTCTTAGCAACTGAAGAAATGGAGTGATCAGACAGCAGCTCAGGGTGGGATTCGAGCATTAACTACACAGTCCCCCCATTCAAACTAATTTAGCCTGCGAGCAGGCAGCTCTTAAAGAGACAGTACCAGAGGCTCTAAAAGCACTCACAAATAAAAGGCTAAAATGCCAAACACCATTCAGGCTGGGAGCACTTAGCCAGCTCCTAGAAGACTTTTGGGAACCCCCATTTGCGGCGGGGGGGGGGTTACATGAGTAAAAGCCATGGATATGAGATCCTGTAGATGATGTCGCAGTGTTAAATATTTGGCATAGAGCTGCTGACTTTTCCCTGAAGCATGAGCAATAAATAAGGACCGAAAATCAGATTTCAAAGCCAACTACCAGTAAAAAGGAGTATCGTATGCCTCAAGAAGAGATACCCGAGCCTGCAACAATTCCTCCCATTTGGCAACTAAATCCATATCAGTCAATAAAGTACTGTTAAGTTGCCATCTAGGCAGTTGTCAGGAAGCGAAAGAGCCACCAGAGCTACCGAGACACAGTACAGCTAAATGATCTGAAGTTTTGATCGGCATAGTAGATGCCCTAAGAATCCGTAAAGACTTAGAGGTAAATATGTAATCAATCCGATACATCAAACCTCCTTTAATAAAAGTTTTCTGCCCTGTTTTATTGGTCGCAGAAAAAAACTCTTGCAAATTAGCAGTAGAAACCATGTCCTGTAAACAAGCCATATCACTAAGCAGTTTTTGAGTTTTACAGCCCCTGTCAGGTAACAGAAGAAGCATCAGAGTCACTGTCATCCTCCCCACAATCTCCCCATTGTTTCCTCTTATACAATAAAGTGTACCTATTCCTGGTCACAATAGGGGAGCTACTAACCTGGGTATCAGATTTCTTTCTAGACTTCTTAGACTTAGAGAACTGTGCAACTTCCATCGGGATATCGGATGGTGGGGGCATCACTTCTGGAAGTGAGGAACTAGGGGTAACACCAGAAGTAGTGGGAGTACAGTCACCTCACTGGACACAGGCAAGTAGGGATCTAATACAGGAGCAGGTGCAGATGAACAATCGGAGGAAAGTCCCTGTCGATAACTCCACTAAAGGGTGGGAGGGGTACTTCAAAGGAGCCAAAGGGACTGGTCCCTGGCCTGTGACAGTTTAGTTTGATGGGCCATTATAAGGGACTCAGGGTCTTGTAAAACTTTATCCAGCCTATTCCGTCAGCCCATGGACATTTAGAGTAAGTATGCCTAGACTCTTCACAAAGGTTACATCTGAGTGGATTGGGACAACCCAGACTAACATGTCCATACTCCAAACACAGATTACACGGGGAGGGAACAGGAAGAACTAAGATGAGTTCTAGCACCACATTTGTGGCAGGTTTTGGCTGACCGGGATAAAAAATACCCCAATCACAGCCTATATAAAGCTGCTGGGAAGATGTTGTACCCTAAATCAGTGTGAAAAAGCTAACCTTAATTTTCCAACCCCAGTCCATACAAAATCATCATCTAAAATAGGAACTGGACTTGCAAAATCTCACATTTCTGTCAAGCCAGTATTGTACATCTTCAATATTAACCCCTTCATTACGGAACAGTAATGTGATAGTCTTAACAGAGGGTTTAGCAATGGAATGGGAAAAAATCATGCCAAATATTCTGATGCTTAACCAGTTCCAACTTTTGCCAAAAGCATTCCAGAGTATGAGCATGATGAAAACTGATGTCATATATATTCTCCTTTTAATACGGATAAATGCAAACAAGTCTTGAACTGGTATCCCATAGATTGTCGGACAACTGATGCAACACAAACTTCCCATCAGGAAAGGTCTCCTGTGAACCCGTGTACTTCAGGCGCACAGCATTGCGTCTCTGAGCAGGTTCTCCAATTTGCTTAAACAGGTCAGCCATACAAAACGAAGTAGCAGAGGGAGAAGTAGGAATTATGACCTACGCATCCAAGAAAGGGCCATAGTGTCAGACTCAAAGGTGTATGCACAGCTCAGAGAAGCCGCCAGTCAAGAACGAGGCAAGCCACTGGCAGAAGCCTGATCCATAGCAACCACAGAACCCTCAGAACAGTCGGCAACAACGGCAGGTCAGGTCCTGCATCGTGCTGGATAATAGGCAAAAACCTCGGTAATGTTGGGATCACAACCATTACCACAGGAGACATGGTAGTGGACTGTTGGGCAGTAGCGGGAGAGACAGCAGCGGTAGTCACAGAGCGAGAAGTCGTCGGGAAAGCTGAGCAATCTCGGCAGCAGTGACAGGCCGTGGTGAAGTCAACCTTCATGCCTGGCAGATGGAAGCCAACCAGCAGCCTGTAAAGCAGAAGCAGGGTCCAAAACTTGGTCCGTAAGTACAGTTCCAGTACTAAGAGTAGGCTGAGCAGCAGCAGGCATAGTAGAAACTGGAGTGTCCTGGGTTTGTAAAGGTAAAGCAGCAGCAGTCGGAGTGAGTGGAGAAGGAACATCCTGAGATGTAGTAAATAACAACCAAGTGTCAGACACACCAGGTAGCACAACCAGAGTCCATAGGAACCACAGGGTCGACTCTTGAAGTAGCACAATGTGACTGTTCAGCAGTTTTAACTAGAAGTTGTAAGAGAAAAGCTTTGTTATGTAATATGGCAGATTGTAACACCTGTTCTTCTTGTTCAGGTGTCAACAGGTTCATTTCAGAGATGGTAGAATTCTCCAACCTCATAGCTGGCATAGCATCCACATGTAAAGCACAATCCGAGGTCAGTGGCGGTAGAACCATCCTTCATATCCGCGATCTAATAAAAATCCACAATATCTTCCATCGCAACTCAAGTAGGATCGGGTCAGTAGCCAAGCAGAAGAATTAGGCAATGAAGAGCCTGGAATGGGCCCAGTGGCTCCCCACATCAGGACAATCCGCACCTCCACACTCCCGTCAGCCATCTTGGAAAATGGCCAACAAAGGGTCTCCCCACTGCAAGAGTAGAGGAATTTCCCCAGTGTCTTGGCCACATTTCCCTCATTCACTAAAAATACCACCAGCAGCTTAATCTGGTTCAAGGTCAGTTGGCATTCATCTGTATCCCCATCCCCCGGGTCGTGCCTGAAAATAGGCAGAATTTGTCTCGTGCACTTACCCGGTCAACAAAAACTAAATAAAATAAAAACTACAGATTATTTCTGGGTGTGTTTTGGGACCACAGGGAGGTTAAGTAACTTGTTCTGGTCACACAATATACAAGAAGAGCATGTTGGAATAAAAACCCATTCTGCTGGATGAAAGAAGCTTGTTCACAGCTCTTGGTTTTAACCTATAGGCTGTACTGGCAGCTGTAAATCAAAAACTACAAATTTCAAGGCTGGCCCCATGATGCCAGGCCAGTAGGTAAGTAGTAACATTTGCATCTTGTAGACCTGAGTTCACACCCGAAATTGTAAGAGAAAGGGCTGTAAGAGAAGGAATGGAATAAGACAGAAGCCGGTGCTGTGGTAGCCCCAGAAACTGTACTGACATGAACACAGCCAGGGTTTAGAAATCCTGATATGTGGCCCCAATACCTGTTGACACCACAGAGCCAGCCTTGAGATATGTGTAGTTTTTAATGATCAGCTGGCAGTATAGCCTAGAGGTTAAAGCAATCCTAAAGATGGATTATTACTAAAAGTTTGAAATGTAAAGATGAGAACTTACTAGTTTCAATGCACATACAAAACAATTATTATACATATAGAAAGTGTTGTAATAACACCTTAAAGCACACTTAATAAAACAGATGATTTCTTATTTAACCTGCAGTAAATGGAGGGCCAAGTTCCTTGGCAACATCATTTCCTGTCAGGAGCCTAAAACATATGGCTGCCCCCAATTCCTTAATTACAGACTGATTTACATATGAATAACTCTGGACTGCAAAGACTCACAGATAAATATAATGGCTCACTCAAATTAACTTTTTATGGGCTTTGAGACATTAAGAAACCCTGTTGATGACAGTTCCCCTTTAAGTAGGAAGAAAAGGAGGATAGGAAAGACATCCCTCTACCCTGTCATTCAGACTGGTAGACCGCAGTTCTACCACACATACATTGTCTATACAAATGCATTGCTTTCAGTTATACTTACTCTGGCACCTCACTCCTTACTAGTGTCGTAAAGGCTCAAATTAGTTTATAGAGCTCCATTCAGTGGTTCCTTTTATGGTTGTTGTGAGTTCCTACAAGTACCTGGTTTGCGCACAACACCTTTCCTAACAGTCTGCAAACTAATAAAGTCAAGGTAAAATTATTTTAAAAATAGAAACTAGCATTGTTTGGCCCATACTGTTCTCATACTGCTCTCAGTATGGGGGGGGAAGGGTTAATGAAGGTACAAAATATAAATTAGAGACAATACAACACAAAGCAACAAAAATGATGGTAGAGCTAGTCACTCTAACGTGTGGGCTAGATTAGCAAATATTTCACCCATAGCCTGCACAGATGATGTATTAGAGGCAAGGGTGTAGCCAGACATTTCAGTTTTGTACACCAAGCTGCCCCTTTACTACCCCAGACCACTGTTGTCCATACTGCCTTTCTGCCATAAACACTTTTCCATGCCCTGCCCGCCCCTCCACCGCTTTTCCATGCCCCGCCCCTCCACCGCATCATTTGCAGCATCTCTATATGACAATGTAAAGATGAAATGCACTCACATTCAGACCAAGACTGACTTTTAGTTACAATTTCTCAATTGTGTCAAGCCTCTGTACCACGACAAGGTAGCCAGTCCCACAGAGGACCATTCACTTTCTGACTTGGGAGTCAGATCCACTTACTGAATATTTACCCACTTTGCATTCCACACAACTCACTGCAGTAGCTTGACACCACCCACACCAGACACACTTATTGCCTTACAAACAGACACAGCAGGGTCATCTTTTTAAGCGCCTGTCCTGGCATGGGTCAAAGTCCTTCAACAGTTGTTCCACATCAATTTCCATATCCCTGTGGATGTGCTGCAGAGCTAATCCTGTGAGAGACGCGACCCTCAATTGTGCTTCTCAGCCATGTCTTCAACCGTCGCAGTGCACTAAAGACCTCTCTGCAGTTGCTACACTTACTGGCATGGTTGCCAAGATGGATAATGCTGCATTGATGTTCAGATACAGTGCAGAGTTTAGGTGCTGCAATGTTGTAATTAGAGATTCTGGCTTCTGTTTCACTGGAATATTCACCCACTTTGCACGCCATCTTAGGAGCTCCATCCTAAATTCTGCCATGCTGCCCAAATCCACCTTGTATGCATTATAGAGCTCCAACACTTGCTCCTCATGTATTAGCAAATGTAACTTTTGTGGGACAAGGTACTGAGCAAGGAAGCGAGGCCGACACTCAATAAGCTGCTCTTGTAGCTACGAAATGACATGGTCCAGAAATGAGATAAAGATGTTGAGCCTGTAATATTCCTTAGGGCTAGTGGCACTGATGTTGCTGCGTTGCGTTTGTCTTCCACAGGTGCGGGGAACAGATTCCTCAGTGCACACTGAGGCTGCCAGTGACATGATGTCTGTGTACAGTTCCCTAAAATGAGTTTCAGAGGACTCCCTCATGCCCCTCAATACTTCCCACAAAGTAGTAGCCTCCTTGGACGCTTGAATGAGGTCTATGTCCACACGCAGTAAACAAAGGTGCAAGGGTTTTGTCAAGGCCATAATGTGATCAACACAGCTCAGGGTCAAGATAAAATCAAATTTGGTGATGGAATAAAGAAACCGTTCAGCATCATCCTCAAATTCTGACATCTTCTCCAGTGTGCTACAAACCACCAAGTATTTCTCCTTAAACCTTGACAGTCAGCCTGGCTCATCCATCTTGTGTTGCCTGCTGCAGGAATACTTCTGATGTGATCTGCAGGGTCATCATAATCGTTGGGGATGTTGCGAAATTCCTTCAGTTCTGTAAGGAAAATATTATTCCGTTTGGCGGATGCCTTTAATGAGGTAATAATTTTTTTTGGAGTGTCAAACATGTTTGATACTTGCCTCATGGAGCAGGAGTGAACAATTGCAGTATTGAGGCTGTGTGCTTTGCAGACTGTATATAAGGCTTCTGGCACAACAGCCTTAATGTTTGCTTGGACCCATTAAATCTACCACTCATATTACTGCCTTGTCATATCCTTGCCCTCTCATCATGTTGGCGTCAATGCCCCAGGCAGACAGGCGTCGCATAAAGATCTGCCAGTCCTCGACCTGTGTTGTGAAGCCTTCCATGAACTCTGCAAAATCTTCCGTATCTCAGTGTCGCCTATGGTGTTGTGGTGGATGTAGTAACGATAAGGATATCTGTTCCTGGTTGATACATCAGTTGTACCATCTGCAATTAGGCTGAACCATTTCGCTTGTTTGACTTTTTGTAAAATTTTCACTGCAGTTGCAGGCCCATAAGCTGGATCAGCTCATTCTGGATTTGAGGAGATGTGTAGACTGCATTTCTGGGAGCTAGTCTCAGGTGATCTTGTAATTCTTGGTCCAGTTCTGCTGTGTACTGTAATAGTTCCTGGAAGTTTCCTCCATCTGCATATTTTCCTCGAGAGGGCAATGTTGTTTCTTCCACAGAACAAGATTATTTTACAATCCTGTGCAGGAAGTGGTTGGTCTGCTGGGACACCCTTGTATTTTGGTCAGTTAGAGACTGGTAGGCAGTCACCAGCTTGCCATCACAGACAGAAGAAAACCATCTGTTTTAGCAGTGGCATTCAAGTGTTCTTTACGTTTGCTGTGCCTCTCAAGGGTTTTCTTGCTGTTTGACCAGTCCCTCATTGGCGTGGATATCAACACAGTGCCACTTGTGGTACTAAACACAAAACAATGGGCACAAAACACACCATCTAAAGACTTTGAATATCTTGCAAATGTGTATATTTGCAGGTATTGTGGATTGAATCTCCTTAAGCGTTGATTGGAAATTTCAGAACCCATTAGCCAGGAAGGAAACTGAAATCCAGATGGTGGTTGCCGCTGCATTCCAAGGATGCGTTTCTTCTGTGCATCAGTGGGGTGGCCACGATCCAAACAGCCAAGGTCTTCAGTGTCTGGCTGGTTCAACTCCAACTCTCCAACAAGAGTAGGTATCTGCACATCTGTTAGTGGCACAATGTTGGCCTCAACAGGCTCCATCACAGAGTGCAGATCAGCCTCATCAGGTTCTTGGGATGCAGGTTGTGAGGTCTGGGATTCCGTGGTGGCTTCGGTTTCAGTGGCAGATGCATTTGGAATCTGCACAGGTTCTTGTGTTAAGTCTTCCTGCATCTGTGGTGTAGCTGCATTGTTACCACTAAAACAAGTAAATAAATTTGTAAACTGAGACTAATTAGATATTTGTTTACACACAAGTGGATGAATCACTACCATCAAAAAAGCTTACCCTGCAGTGGATGTGGGTTAGATGATGAAGGACTGCATCAGCCGAGACATTTGTGCATTTTCTTCCATTCTGGCCGTTTGGCCTTTCGCACCTGGGACCCAGATGGCTGCTTTCTCTTAATGGACTCCATTGTTCTGTGTAGCACACTTTCCCCAGACACCACCGCAGCTTATGCCCCTTGTACCCAACTTTGCAGATGGCACCCTTAATTTAAAATAGAAATTAGAATTAGAATGTGCCATTTTGCAATTGAAAAACTGCTTCCCTGTACAGATAAAGTTGACAGGGCCATCCAAAGTAGAATAAAGGAATGGAAACAATACCAGGGCTGTATGATTTCAAGAGTATAAAGAAATATTCCTGTTTAAATCTGAGAACACCTAGACAGCCCAGGCCGTGCAAGCAACTGCTCTGTAACAGAGCACACAGCTCCAGTCTGTTAGAGACCAACTAGTTCCTTCCACATGGATGGTTACTGCAGGATCACAACTGTGTTTTCCAAATGGGACAGCTACTGCCTGCACTCTGATGTGCAACAGCTGTACTATTCACTGTAGCACTATGACCGCATGTCCTCAGCACTCGAGTCACCCTGTCGCTGACCATTCGACTAGATCTCAGAGTCCAGACTTGTCTGTCCAGCAGCGCATTGCACAGCCTCCCTGCACCTGGTTTATACCTTGAGGCACTTTTAATGCCGACCACAAGGTTGAAGACATGTCTGAGAAGCACAATTGGGGAGTCGCGCCTCACAGGATTAGTTCCTGTCAGGTCACATCCTTTTATATGCTGATGATGCCGTCTTGTTTACCAGTGATCCAGACCATAAGGTTCTTGAATCCAGGCTACAGAGTAATTTTATAGTCATAAAAAGATGGTTCCATATGCACAAGTTAATTATGAATTACAAGACTAACTATGCCATTTTCCAGCTCCCTGATAGGCTCAGAACTTACCCTCTTTCCATCAACTAACTGGCTCCAATCCAAAGATACTCATGTACCAAACATGTTACTGTCCAAAAAGCTTAGGTAAAAGACCTCGAGTGCAAAACTTATTACCTCTGCTATCAAACTGTCACTGCATCAGAAGCTCTACAAGCAGATTTTAATATACACTGCTGTCGCACCTGTGGGACAAAGGTCCTTGCCTACCGTGACTGCTATGGGTTTGCAGTATAGCACAGAGGGTGGAGGAACAAGGTGTGAACGAACCTGGCAATGCTCAGCAGACCAGAGTTTGATTCTCACAACCTTCACTTGCATACTGTGTGACTGAACAGTGCTCCTAGGTCGCTCCTGAAAATGGGCACTTGTGCCTATTGGGCCTTACCCAGTTACCAAAGAAAAATTAATGAACTCGTGCACCCATGATATCACTTCAGCATCCACCTTGACTCCTTCAAGGTTTAACTGGAGGTTAAACTTAGACAGTTGCTGATGTCAGTTGTGACTGCTTCCAATAACCCTTCTTGTGACCAGCACTTATTCTAACAGCATTAATAGCAGCAGTTACTTTAAGTATTACTATTATGCATTAAGTGCTCATTCAGGACCAAGGAACAGTAATACTACATAAAACCATACAACCACTATCAAACCTTTATTAGGTGGGAAAAAAGCACACCACTTGAAAGCAGTTCCCAATGCACACATTTCTGCAGAGTGCATTTTAAACATTGACCAATAACTTTAGTTTTTGTTAGCTGGGCAGTTCCATGAATTATATCCCTCTTATGAGCTAAAAACTACAGCAGAGAAAGAACACACTTCTCACTACAAAAGTAGCTTTAGCAGCAGGTAAGAAGAGTGGCAACTGGGTTTAAAACGCAAAGTGCAAGATCATGCACATAGGGAAGAGAAACCCTGATGCCACCTATAGGTTGGGAGGAGATGCTGACAATCACAGGGAAGAAATTAACAAGACATTAACAAAATTAAGGTAGTCCAGAGAAGGGCACCCAAAATGATGCAGGGCTGCATCAGAAAACAAGTGACAGATTAACAGTTCAATATGTATATCCTGACTAAAGCACAATATGGGAGATTAGATTAGGGGACACATAGTGCCCCATTTCAGAATTCAGTGGATTATGGTAATATGTCCTCCCACCAATGTCTGTACGCTCCCCCCCCACACATCTTGCAATCAGTCAGAACGCTCCAAATCAGATTTCTCCATGTCCACTCAGCCGCTGTTGAAATTCAATACTAGAGGAGTCAGGATTGAAAAGGTGGCCTTGCAGAGTTGCTTTTGACATTTGTTCTGTGGGGCGCTCCACTTCCACACCACCGGGTCCCCAGTGGTGATCTGCAGTTTTATAGTAAATTTCATTGCTTGTGGGGACGCCTACCGCCACAATCTTCCATCTGCAGTGCACAATTGTAAGCATTAAAAAATACAGCACAGGGCTTCAAACAGGCATGGGATAGGCATAAGGGAGCAATACAGATGCGTATGAATAGATAGGCCACTGGTAGAACAAAGGCCTGATATGGCACATTCAGATATGGCACATGCATAGTGTGCCAAAGTACTCATCTGCTGTCAACTTCACCATCTTAAAATATGTTCCTAACTTGTAGGTATTCAAGGCTTCCCACATGAGAATCTTGCAGCTCTCTGCTACCCTAATGCCCTCATGATAGCATATGTGAAATGAAATGTGATCACACACACACACACACACACTCCCCCGCCGCACCACACACCCACACCCACCCACCCATGTTGCACACTGTGGTTTGCTGTTGTCTTCCTTGGGACCTCCGTGAAAAGAAGTTGATGCATCTCATGGGATTAGCCTGATTGGAACATTTTATAAATAGTGAATACATACCTCTCAACTGTACCACATTACGAGGAACGTTCCTCATTTTACTTCACAAAAGCTTCCTGTTCCACATTGTGAGGACTTGTTCCACATTAAAAGTCAACATTTTAAAGCAAAAATCCATAGTAAATGATGCAAAAAATATATTATTCAATTAATAGCAGACTTTCTGAACATAAATGCAACATGTTAACAGTATTTTGAGCTTCTTAGGTAAAGATTTGATTAAGTGTTCCACATTTTGCCCATTTGTTCCACATTTTGACAGGCAATGTTCCACAAAAGGTTGAGAGGTATGAGTGAATATATAAAAACAGTAATGCCCCTACTTAGTACTTTTGAACTGGAACATCCTCCTTTAACATCTACAACAACTATATGCAGAAGAAGATGTTCTATGGTTCTGGACACTGATTGGCTGAAATTATGAGTGATTTATAATAGGTAATATTGAGGGCATAATCTGATGCTGCATTAATCTAGTAAACTTTGCAGCCATAAGGCATCTTTAGCCAAACCAATAAGTTAATTTTCCTGTTTATTGGTACAGAAAAGGGTCTGAAGTACTTGCAAGTTTCATTAGAAAGTTGGTCTTAGTATTGTAGTTGTGAGAAAGTATGCAGTGAAACTGCAGTTGTTTATTACCACATTGAAACTGCACATCAAAATTGTTTTCAAAGTTCAGAGGGGCTTCAGTTCACATTTAATAGAATTAATACAGCCTGTCATCAGTGCAAATCACTCCTCCTACCCCCAACACCCAGCCACCCAGAGTACAGTCAGATAAGTCACAGGACATGAGGACACAACTAAAGAAATTTGCAGTAACAGAGAGACAGATACATAGGCGATTTTATTTCAAGACAAGGAATGACAGGATTTGTACAGATTTCTAGTACTACCTTCATGAACAGAAGCAGAACTGCCTACATTTACTGCCTTGCCAATATTATTTGCCCACCCACCACTAGAGCAGCAGTGTCACACATTAACCCACTAAAAAAACATACCTGGTAAACAGATGATATTTTTCACAGTCAGGCTCAGGTGCCGGTGTCCAAAATTCCTCTTGGCTACTGAACAGTAGAGGGCACAGCACTGACAACAGACTACAGCAGCAGAGCAGTGGCAATGAAACGCACCGTTGGGGGGGTCAGACGAACTACATGTCAGCGCGGCGGCTCCTACAATCTTCTGTACAGTCTCTCCTCTCTTTCTCGCTATCTCCCTCTACAGCAGTGCAGCAGCTCAAGCCTTAAATGGGAACACAGAAGTGCAGTGCAGGGTAATGCTCCGTCCCTTCGGATTTGGCTTCTACGACGTACAGCTTCTATGGCAAGCGGCAATGGCAGTAACAGCAGCAGAGCAGTGGCAATGAAACGCACCGTTGGGGGGGGTCAGACGAACTACGTGTCAGCGCGGGCAGCTCCTACAATCTTCTGTACAGTCTCTCCTCTCTCTCTCACTATCTCCTTCTACAGCAGTGCAGCAGCTCAAGCCTCAAATGGGAACACAGAAGTGCAGTGCAGGGTAATGCTCTGTCCCTTCGGATTCAGCTTCTACGGCAAGCGCCAACGGCAGTAACTCTTTTCAATTTCAGAAGCTCCTCTGAACTGTGAGGAAGCATTACCCACCAGGGGAATTTAAAGAGCCTGCCTGGCCCGCCCCTTACTAGGCACGCCTCCTCACAAGCGGTAGCGGACCTGATTGAGGACACAAAGCAGCTTGGTGTAGGCGTGCATGTCATCAGAGACACCCGTGGCCTCCCCCCATTAATTGAAAGTTGCGAGCACTATTGGGCCACTGGAAAAGCCCGCGAAAATAAGGGAAGACAAAGGAAATTTGTAAGCGCACGCCGGCCGGCTTCTGCTACCCTCGCACTGGTCTACAGCATGCTGTAGCGTGCCAGGTGTATCGGTAGCTACGCCCCTTGATTAGAGGAGATATCCTATTATTGTTCAGCTTGTGCAAGGACAAACAATATGAATATAACTTTTAGGGAGGACACCCACATTACCAGAAGCCACAATAAGCAGATAAAACCAAATAATTTTAGAAATAATGGTAGAAAAATGTTCTTTACTCCAAGAATAATGAGCATCTGGAATTTATTACCTGGATATACTGTTAATAATAGTAGTATGGCTGTCTTTAATTGAAAACTTGATGCCGAAATGGATAGGGGTTACATAAAAGGGTTACATACTTCTTTGCAGAAAGGGTGGTGGATGCCTGGAATAGTTTTCCACTGGAGGGAGTGGGGGTGAAAACAATGGTGGGATTCAAAAGAGCTTGAAATAAGCACAAGGGAATCATAAGTGATAGGTAAGGGGTGGAAGAGAAAGTGCTGTAGACCTGGAGGGGTCTACAGCATAAGCAATGCAACAAAAAAAGGGCAGACTGAATGGGCCATGTGACCCTTATCTGCCGTCGGTTTCTATGCGTCTGTGTTTCTATGTTAAACATTTTTATACAGTACTTAATTAAGAGGCAGTGTCAAATTATTTAATTGCTTAATTAGTATTTTTGGAAAGACCTTTGAGCGTGAGCTCTTCTACAAAGGTTCCACGTCAGGGTGGACAGTAAGACAATACACATATTCAGTGGTTACAGGGGCCTGATCATTAGGCATTAAAGAGTGATTACATGACAATTAGACAAATAGGAGAAAAAAAACTGAGCAGTTGTAATTGAATACTAAGCTGTTTCTAATCGGTTGCCCTAGGTAGTACACCTCCGGAAACCTCCAAATCGGTTGATAAACTATGGCAGAGTAACTGCATAGGGTTTAACACTATCCCAGATGGCAAGAGGCTGGGTGACAGTGAAACAAGGGAACTGGGTTTGAAACCAACCGCAGAGACGCAAGGTGGGGGATAGTGAAATGGGGGCTGTGATGGGGGAGCAGCTCCAGAGGGCTTTGTCAGTATGGTGTGTGTGTGTGTGGAGGGGGGATTGGGAGGGGCAGTACCAAGTGCATTTAAAGAGGACTGATAGCTTACTTAAGCCCTTGGCTAGGCTGGAATGGAGGCAGGGTTCTCTAGGTAGCCCTGCTGGGTGTTACCTTGAGGGTAAGCCTGTCTATCAAGTGGGGCCTGAGAAGCAGGTGCATTTTGAGTTTGAAATTAGGTGCTGTTTTAGGCCTACTTTGAATTGAGACAGGCTGTTGTTTGTTTGTAATTTCATCGGGAGTTCATTTATCCAGAGTGGGGCCTGATAGGAGAAAGCACGCTGCCCTAGTGACGTTCGGCGGAATGGTATGGACAGTGCTCCATTCCTCCTCTGTCTGGTGATGTGTGTTGAGAGAGAAGCCTCGAGCAGGTTTCCTATACAGGGTGGGGTTTTTCCGAGGAGTGCCTTCTTTCCCAGGATGCAAGTTTGGTATTTGATCCTGTCTTTTAGGTAAAGCCAGTTTGTACGATCATACAGGGTGCAAGTATGAGTGTAGTGATCTGCACACAGGGTGAGGCGGTATGCCCTATTGAGTGCAATTTGGACCCTTTTGAGCACTGTATCAGTAGCAGCTCCATAGACCACCAGCCCATAGTCTATCGTGGAGAGTATGGAGCTGGAGACTGAGATTTGGAGTGCTTCCAGAGTGAAGGATTTCTTATGCCTATAGAGGACCCCCATCTTTGTGTTTACCACTTTGACAAGGGAGTCTACATGGTAGCGATAAGTGAGAGAGTCATCACGGTGACCTAAGGTTCCTGAACAAGTGCACCTGCTCAATCTGCTCACCAGCCTTGTTGGTGATTATGAGGGAGCATGCTTGTGTTTGTTGTAGGCTGATCTAGCATGGCCTTGGATTTTTTTGTAATTTAGTAGCAGCTTTTGCCTACTGAACCAGTCCTCGAGTTTAATGAAAGAGTTCTGTAGTTCTGTTTGTAGGGCAACCTGAGAGGTGATGCTGCTCAGCAGCACGGCATCGTCTGAATACAGAATAAGTTTGGTGTCACAGGCTGTGGGTAGGTCATTTACAAAGAGGCTGAAAAGCAAGGGCCCTAGAATTGATCCTTGAGGGACTCCTAGGAGTACATCTCTGGAGCTGGATAACATATACCCGATTTTGACTCACTGGCTCCTATGTGTTAGGTAGTCATTGAACCAATTCATGGCGTTTGGTGCCACACCCTTCTTTGGAGCTGGAGTGCTAGTAGAGGGTGGTTGATGGTGTCGAAGGTTTTGGTGAGGTCAATGAAGATGGACCCCACCAATTTGTCTTCATCCAGCACCTTGTGCGCATAGTCAGTGTATTCCAGCAGTGCCGTGGTAGTACTGTGTTTTTGCTTGAAACCATGTTGGTTTGGGCAAGGCAGATTGTACTTATTGAGGTATTCTGTGAGTTGACTTGCCGAGATTTATGAATGGATGCATGAATGTATGATCGCCTCTGTTACGACAAGTATTAATTCAAAGTATAAACTGTGCTTTTGAAATATGCAAACTAGTTACGCATATGTGTATACAATACCTAACATTGATTTAGTTTAGTTTATTTTGTTAACCTGGTAAATTATACTGGTGCTAAAGGCACCTTTTTGAGGTATGACCCAGTCTACCTTAGGTACAAAACATTCCATGATTACGCATATAACAAAATTAACAATATCAAAGACAATACAAAGTTTGAAACTTCAATATACAATTAGCATTATTAAAAGCAAGAACAAATGTTTCATCATTTTAGATGTTCATAAAGTGCATTTTGGAATAGATTTGTTGAAGGCAGTACATGGTTCACTGAAGACAGTATATGAAGGGTAACAGGTAACCTGTTCCATAATAAGGCTGCCCAGTAACTGAAAGCAGATTTGGCCATATTAATATACATATCATGGATAGAAAAACAGTTACTTTCAGAAGAATGTGAATTGAACCAGTAAGAAGAAGGCTTTAACTAATCTGTCAGGCATTGTGTATGCTGTTTGTATAAAGTTTTAAATGTGACTTTAGCAAGATTTAAAGTAACCCATAATTCTGATAAAAAAACAATTGAGCTTGTTTTTGATTGTTATGATGGTGTACTCCATTTTTCCCACAAGAAGCAAATTTAACCATTTTACAATAGAGAGCTTTTTTTCTATCAAGAATAGTTTTTGACACACCATTGGTGACCAAAGAACCATAAACAATGACTGGCAGAAGATTATGGATAGCAATTTGCTTTTTGAAATCAGATGTGAAATATTTGTCAGTCCTGAATAATGTTCCAATTTTTGATGCAGACAAGAAGAAATATGTTGTTTATATAGCAATCAACTGACAAATTTGAATCAAGATGTAAGCCCAAATATTTAAAGGAATGACAGACTCAAGTGGAATGCCTTCAACGTTTTTGGTATGAAAATCCTACTTAGACTCCATAGCCTTAGCGGCCAATCCAAACAACAAAACTTGAGATTTGCTGGTGTGAAGGACCAATTTGTTTGAATTTAGCCATTTAAGCAAGCTGGGGAAATCTTGGTTCAGTACATTATTTATTTCAGTTATGTTCTTTGACTGGAAAAATAACACGTGTCATCAGCATACAGTAAAATATCTGACAAAATGCAGGTTTTAGGGATGCCATTAATGAAAAGTGAGAATAATAAAGATCGCCATCTTAAACCCTTTGGAACACCACAGTAAGTAAATAGCTCATGAGAAACAGCAGGCTCATGCTTAATAACCCGTTTTCTGTGCAAACGATAGTCCCAGAACCATGTCAATGAACTAGTTCCCCGGCCTAAACTGGATAATTTTTGATAAAAAATTTATGATCAACAAAATTAAATGCCTTGGTCAGGTCCACAAACATGGCTCCAGTTGTAAGACCTTTATCCATGGCCTCATGACTCATGTTCATGAACCTGGCCAAGGCAGTAGTCATCCCGGGATCCCACCTAAACCCCTGCTGTTTTGCACAAAATATAATATTTTTCAAGATATTCAGTCAATTGTTAAAAAATGGTGTTTTCTTGAAGTTTTGCTAAAGCTGACAACACTGAAATAAGTCTATAATTATTGACTATTGAGGGATTACTCTTTTTACACAGTGGAACAACACGGGCCATTTTCCAAAGGTTTAGTACTTGCTGAGACTCAAAAGAAAAGTTAAATATTTTTGCAGTTGAAAATGCTATACTAGGTGCTGGTAATTTAAGAAATTGTGGGATAAATCACTGGCACCTTCAGATTTATTAACTTTAAGTCCCTGCACCAAATTATAAACTTGCAAACTATTTACTTTTTTGATGTAAAATTTGGGAAGACAGGATTCTAAACTACACAAGTCCAAAAAATGTTGACTGCTAAGGGAAGGGGAATTTGTTTAACCAGGAAAAGCACACTAAGCCGGAGCTTGTTTCCAGGTGTGACCTGGGAGAGCAAGAAAATTAAGTGACTTGCTCAGGGTAACACAGTATGCAAGTGGAGGCTGTGGGATTCAAACCCTGGTCTCCAGGTTTGCAGCTCAGTGCCCTTAACCACTGCACTATACTGCTTCATAAATGCTAACTGAATTGCTTTTGAATGTTAACTTTTAACATTACAAAAATGCGTACTGGCCTGGTAGCAAAGAGGAGAGAAGCATTCATGCCTCACCTGCCACCACATCGGTGACCTGGATTCAAGAATGAGCCTGGGCCACTCAGGCTGGGAGTGGGGGAGGAGGATTTAAGTGTGGATGGATGCTCTCCTCCTCCAGGGAGGGTGGGCAGACTGCTCCATGGCATCACTACCACATATGTGACCATAGGAGGCGACGTAGTTTGGGCAGCAGTTGTGGGTGGGGATGCTCCTGATGGTGGACGCTCACACACTGTGCAAATGTTAGACTGCCACCTTCAAGGAGCATCTAAGGTCAGGATCCACACAGTGGAAAACACTGCCAACAGCAGGATGATGCTCCACGGTGCCTTACAGACCCCACACCGCTTACTGGGCACAGGGCCGCTGACTGAGTGTGGCCTCCAGGGGGGCTTGGGGACCTCTGATGGCCCTGCCACGGGGGGGGGTGGAATCTGAGAAGGAACAGCAGCCTGTAACAGGGTCCTGTTATGCAGAAAATAAAGTTTCTAAAAGAAGAGAAATTCAAGATGTCCCCCCCCCTTTTGTTTTCATTTTCACTCTCTCCTGTTTACTCCTCTAACTTCCTATCTATACTAATTTTCTTGTCAGGGTGGCCAACCTGGCAATTCTTAAAGCTTTACTATCCCTGTTATCCAATTCTAGTTTGTACATCTTGATAGTAGTTATGGTAATGGGCTTTAATATAAAGAGTAATTGCCCTTAAAAGCATTTGTTAGAAAATTCAGACAAAGCAAAAGTATGTTGCTAAAGGAGCCCCCCCCCCCCTGCTAAGGAGCAGTGCTACACTCGCTAGCAAGTAACTTTGAAGTCCTGTTCTGGTGCTCGCTCCAAGGAAATAAAAAGGAGCTGAATTTATGCAAGGACACTGAGGGCATAAAGAAGTAAGCCCTGCAGTGTCTATATTCATTCAAGAGGGGCTGTAATTATTTAAAGAAGGTGCTGCCTTTCTGTTAAAAGGCTGAAAAATAAACAGCTGTTGGCTGAGAATTGCAGCCATTGGGGAATCCCAATATTTGTTAAATAAACACAGTAAAACTCTGTTAGCTAGAATTACAGTATGTGAATAGGAGAATCAATGTGTTTTATAAATAAAAACTGTTTTTTTTTTGGGTTTTGCACTAGAACATCAAACTGGTTAGTTTATTAAAGAATCTAGAACTTCACAAGGAAACAAGATAGGAGCGTGCCCTCATCTGTTGCCCTCGGTTAAAGATTCTAGATTCTTTATATTTATATTTATTATTTAGGTTACTTCTTTTTCTATTATGGTTTACTTACCTGGGTAAAGTCATCTGGGAATCCTTCTCTAGGGTTGATAGCCCACAAAGGTGCTGCCTTTATAGCAACCAAATGGAGGTGATGTCAGAGAGTAGTGGAGCCAATGTCAAACTCCGCCCTTTGAGTACTATACAAGGCCTCCACTAGAAGACCTTGTCAGATAGGGAGAGGAAGGAGACTGGTCAGTATCTTCTGATCAGGTGAAGGAATGGAAGTGTGAATGCCTACACACATAGAAACATAGAATTTGATGGCAGATAAGGACCGCTTGGCCCACCAGTCTGCCCAATTCCTACCTAATGGATAAGCTGCAGATCCTAGTTAACCAGCAGCCTACTTCTTCCTGCCCCCACCCCTAGAATTGCCTTATGACTGTCCCATGCATGCTTGAATTCCACCACTGTTTTGACTCCACAACCTCCTCCAGAAGGCCGCTCCATGCATCCACAACCCTCTGTGAAAAAATACTCTTAAATTACCTCTGAGCCACCCCCTCTATCTTCAAAGTGTCTCTTGGTCTTGCACACCTCTTTTTTGAAAGATGCTACCTCTTGGACTTTGTTGATTCCCTTGAGGTACTTGAAAGTTTCTATCATGTCCCCTCCTCCTTTCCTCGAGGCTATACATATTAAGCTCCTTAAGTCTCTCTTCATATGTCTTCCGTGCAGACCCTGCACCATTTTAGTTGCCCTCCTCTGACAGCTTCCATCCTGTCTCATGTCTTGCGGAGATTGGGTCTCCAGAACTGCAACAGTACTCCAGATGGGGTCTGACCAGCTGTCTGTACAGAGGGATAATAACTTCCTGTTTTCTACTGGTGATGCCTCTCCCTATGCATCCCAGTATCCTCCCAGCACTCCTTGCTGCCCTCTCACATTGCTTGCCCACCTTTAGGTCATCTGATATGACTACCCCTAGGTCCCTTTCCATTTTTGTTGTTGTTAGTATCTCACCCCCCATTGTGTACTCTTCCCCTGGGTTTTTGTTTCCCAGGTGCATTACCTTGCACTTCTTAGCATTGAATCTAAGTTGCCATACATTTGACCATTCCTCTAACCTTGCCAAGTCCCTTCTCATCCTTTCCACCCCACCTTGTGCATCAACTCTGTTGCAGATCTTTGTGTCATCTGCAAGAGACATATTTTTCTTCCAGTCCCTCTGCAATGTCGCTTATAAAGACATTGAAGAGGACTGGTCCTAATACTGAACCCTGCGGCACCCCACTAGTAACCCCTTCTTCAGAGTGGACTCCATTTACTATTACCCTCTGTGTCCTATTCTCCAGCCAATTCTTTACCCAGGCTGTCATCTTGGGACCCACTCCCAGGCTGGCTAACTTGTATATTAATCTTTGGTGGGACTGTGTCAAATGCCTTGCTAAAGTCTAGGTAGGCCATGTCCACAGCCCTCCCTGATCTACTACTTTGGTCACCCAGTCAAGAAATCGATCAGATTCATCTGGCATGACCTTCCGCTGTGAATCCATGCTGCCTTGGGTCCCGTGCCCTCTGGCCTCTAGATACTTGACAATTCTTTCCTTCAGAAGTGATTCCATCATTTTCCCTACCACTGAGGTTAAACTAACAGGTCTGTAGTTTCCTGCTTCTGCCTTGCTCCCACTTTTGTGAAGGGGAATCACATCTGGCCTCCTCCAATCCTCGGGTACCACCCCATCCTCCCATGATTTGTTAAAGAGGGTAGTCAGTGGTGTCACTAGTTCTACCCTTAGTTCTTTTAGAATTCTGGGATGAATCCCATCAGGCCCCATTGCTTTGTCCACCTTCAGTTTTAAGAGTTCTTTCAGAGCCCTTTCTTCTGTAATATGGCTGGTATCAACTTCTGTATCCAGAGTGTTTCTACTGTTTGTTTTAGGTACCTCCTCTTCCTTTGTAAATACTGAGCAAAATATTTGTCTAGTATCTCTGCCTTGTCACAGTCACCCTCTGCCCACCTCCCTCCCTTTATTAAGCCTCACTATCCTCTCTTGGTCTTCCTTGCTCCCTGATGTACCTATAAAAGGTTTTATCTCCCTTCTTAATCGAGATGGCTATCTTTTCCTCGGTTTGGGCCTTTGCTGTTCTGACTGCCTTCCCAGCTTCCTTTTGCTTTAACTGATATAGTTCTCTGTCCTGCTCCTTCTGTGATTCCTTGTACTTCCTGAATGCTTTCTTTTTCTCTTGAACCTTCACTGCCACTTCCTTTGAGAACCATAGTGGTTTCTTACATCGTTTCATTTTGTTTATTTGCTTCACACAAAGGCTTGTTACCTCTGTGATGGCAGCTTTATTATTCCCATTGTTCTTCCACCCTCCTTCCTGCCCATTTGCTAGTGCATTTCTTAGGCACTCACCCATTTTGGCAAAGTCAGCCCTCCTAAAGTCCAGTACTTTTACCTTTGTATGACTTGACTCATTGCTGTGTTTATTGTGAACCATACTGTTCGATGGTCGCTAGTTCCCAGATGGCTACCCACTTCTACATCTGTGATCCTCTCTTCATCTCCATTTGAGAGAACCAGGTCTAAGATTGCTCCCTCTCGAGTGGGCTCCAATACTAGTTGTCTAAGGCATGCCCCCTGTAGGGCATCTAGAATAACCCCACTCTTCGAAGTGGCTGTTGCAACTGCACTCCAGTTAACATCTGGCATATTCAGATCACCCATCAGCAATATCTCCCCTTTTTCTGCCATTCTAAGTATACTTTCTATCATTTCCTTGTCCATTTCCTCCCCCTGAGAAGGGGGTCTGTATACAACCCCTGTCGGATTGTGGTTCCATTGCGGTCTCCAAATTTACCACAGTGCTTCTTCTCCTCCCTTTTTTCCCTTTTTGTCTTGTTGCTTTGATTCCTTCCCTTATGTAAAGAGCTACCTCCTCCTCTTACCCTCCTGTCCCTCCTGTAGATAGTGTATCCTGGTATGTTTACGTCCAGTCATGGTTTTGTGTACCATGTTTCTGTGACTGCCATGATATCCAGATGTTCCTCCTCCATCAAGGCCACTAATTCAGGAAGCTTGTTACTCAGACTACGGGCATCGGTACTCATTGCTCTCCATTTTTGATGGCTTTACCTTCTGTTGCAGCATCCCCCACTGACCTTTCTACCTTGTCTTTTTCTCATTTAGTACCCTGTTTTGTAGGAAGAGGTTGGATTTTCCTGCTGCTAGCTTGGAAGTATTGATACTGAGAAGAGCAGGGAGTCTGACTGCAAGACTTGCCTGGGTTTTTGTTTACTGTTGTTTTGGTGAAAGTTAACCTATTTCTTTTCTGTAAAGAATAATTTTTATGTATTTATTTTTTCTGGAAATAAAATGATAAACGCTATGCCAGCATTTTTATGCACTTCATTTTTGTGACTGGTGTCTGTTATTGAACCCACACGCTTACATTGGGTGTCAGAAGTGGATTCAACCTGGTACATCGAGGCTGCCTAGAGTGTACTGGGGTGTTTGCATAAACACCCTAACAGATGCATGAAGGAGAACAGTCAGACAAAGTGCATTGCATCTCACCAGGTCAGTGAGAGAAAGAACTGGGAGCCTTTGTTGCCTGGGCTAAATCCTGGAACCAGACCCAAAATGAAGAAGACAGCGGAAGAAGAAGAAGAGGATTAGTGCAGCAGCAAAGCCATAAGTACGACAGGTACCACCAGCTGCTGATGATCCTAGTGAATTGTTAAAGTGGCTATGCATGCGCAGATCGAGATGGAGAACCAGAGGGATCAAGATCGGTGACTGAGGGATGAGGACCAAAGACTCAAGCTGAAGAAAGGAGAAGACAGGACCAAAATGGACTGACACCCTGAAGGTGATACAGGAGATGTCACAAAGGCAAGTAGAACAAACTGTGCCAAGAGATATTAAGTTGACTAAATTAACCAAAAGTGATGATATAGAAGCTTATCTGACGACTTTCTGAGTAATAGCCTAGACTTGCAACTGGCCCCAAGATCAGTGGGTGATAAGATTGGTACCCTACTTGTCTGGGAAGGCTCAGCTTGTATGTAGTCAACTAAGTGTGACTGATGCTGCCACTTATGCTAAAGTAAAGGAAGAGATTTTAAGAAGATATAATATCAGCACAGATTTACCATCAGCGCTTTTAGGTCACAGAAAATGTTCCATTATGACACGCCAAGGGAGACCTACACCAGACTGAAGGATTACTTACAAATGGCTACAACCCACCACAAAGTCTACTGACCAGATTATGGAACTTATTACCATCGAACAATTTATCCAGGTTTTGGCTCCTGATGTGCAAGTATGAGTGAAGGAGCACAAACCTGAAACTGCAGAAGGAACCATTAAGCTAGCTGAGGATTACCTAGCAGCTACAGCAACCAGACCCAGAGGACAACCAGGTAACCAAGGACCACCTGCACCTCTGGTAAGACCCTTTTATTCCCAAAATGTGCAGAATCAGAGACAATCACAGTATAACAGGAGGGATAGATGTGCTAGAATTCCATATTCTGAACTGATATGCCATGGTTGCCTTGGGAAGGGTCACATTGTGAGGAATTGTCCTAATAAAAGACAAGAGCCTGTTCATTTGGCTCTGGCCAATTTTGGCTATGTATAGACAGTGGGGATTAGAGACCTACAAACCCTGGGATTATTGGATTCTGGGAGCAGGCAAACATTAGTGCGACCTGATCTTGCCCCTGATTGTGCCATAAACCAGCAGGATACTACTGTCAGATGTGTGCATGGGGACGTTCACCAGTATAAAACTGCCCATCTTGATATTAAAATAAATAATGACTGTTGTAAAGTACTAGTTGGTCTAGTACCCCAGTTACCAGTACCTGTCATTATTGGACAAGATTTCCCCACTTTTTCAACACTGATGAGTAATCAACAGACTTTTATGGAGACTGTTAACGTGGTTACCAGATCTCAAACTAAAGTCCAATTAGACTCTGTTTTTCCCTTCGAAGAACATTATTTTGAAAGTGAGAGCAAAGA
This sequence comes from Neoceratodus forsteri, assembly GCA_016271365.2. Lineage (NCBI taxonomy): Eukaryota > Metazoa > Chordata > Ceratodontiformes > Ceratodontidae > Neoceratodus > Neoceratodus forsteri. The sequence continues at coordinate 474,530,103 of CM057451.1, forward strand.
TAGGAAGTCCCAAAAAGAAAGAAGAAGGGAGAAGAAGGCTTGGAAAGAATAATACCAAAAAGGGACAGAGTATATGGTACCAGGGTTGTCTTGTAACCATGTTTATGAAGATCAAATGGCAGCTGATTCTTTGAAACCTTTATTTTCACAGGTGTCCAAAGAGGAAACAACCGGGGCAATCTTATTTCATACAGAGAAATAAAATACTATATAGAATATCTGTTGACCAAAAAAATTATTTAGAAACTGAGCAGTTGATGGTGCCCCAGAAGTACAGAGAACAGGTGATGTTTCTTGCCCATGACATCCCAATGGCTGGCCATGAAGGGAGGGATAAAACTGTTCAGAGAATCCTGTCCAGATTTTGTTGGCCAGGGATTCATCAGGATGTGGCTGCTTATTGTACAGCCTGTGCTAAATGCCAGCTAGTAGCACAAGGAGGGAGAAAAGATCAGGTACCCCTACAGCCTATCCCTTATGTTACCACCCTTTGATTGGGTAGCTATGGATGGTGGGACCCTCACTTAAAAGTTCTAAAGGGAATCAGTATATTCTTGTAATCTGTGACTATGCCACCTGCACCCTGAGGCTATCCCAATGAGGATGGTAACAGCTCCGAGTGGCCGAAAATCACAAAGTTTTTAGTAGAATGGGAATACCCCAGGAAATATTAACAGACTGTGGCAGTAATTTTACATCAGCCCTGTTGCAAGAATTGTATAGACTACTAGTGGTTACAGCCCTTAGAATATCCCTATATCATCCCCAGACAGACGGATTAGTGGAGTGGTTTAACAAAACCATGAAAAAATGCTCCAGAAATTGTGCATGAAGAGGGAAGAGACTGGGACAAATTTCTTCCTACCTTCTTTTTGCTTATAGGAGGTACTCAAGCCACTACTGGGTTCTCCCCATTTACCCTGTTGTATGGGCTAACCCCAGAGGGCCCCTAGATGTAGTGAAAGAACACTGGGAGGTTGGAAAATGTTGGGGCACAAATACTGTTGAGTATATGCTGTCACTAAGGGAAAGATTGTGAAATATATAGCACTGGCACATGAGAATGTGGAAAAATAAACAACAGGCTCAGAAAGAAAGATATGATGTAGGGTTGAAAGAAAACAATTCAAGCCTGGGGAAAAGTATTATTGTTGCTACCTATGACTGAGAATAAGTTGTTAATGCGTTGGCAAGGCCCCTATGAAGTTGTCAGACAAACAGGGGTGATAAATTATGAAATAGAGATGCCAGGGCATAGACCCTTAAAATGAATTTATCATGCCAACTTGTTAAGAAAATGGGAAGAAAAACTAAAACTGAAGTAATATGCTACATCCAACCAGAACAGGATAACACAGAATTGAATTTCATATGAACTGTTAGACCCTTGTCATGAGGAGACACCCATTCACATTAATCCAGATTTGGCATGAAACAACGTCAAGAGATTGACAATCTCTTAGATTATTTTAAAAGTACTTTCACAAAACCCCTGGAAGAGCAAAGGGTGTGGAGCATGAAATCAAACTGTCACAGACCAGGCCCATACACCAGAAACCATATAGGCTTCCTGAAAAGTCAGACAGGAAGTAGTGGAGGAAGTGAAAAGGATGGTGCAAGCTAAGGTTATTGTACCATCATGCAGTCCATGGTCTTCACCCTGGTAGTAGGTAGTAAGAAAGAAGGTGGAGTGAGGTTATGCTTGATTTTAGATGCATAAATGCTGTCTCAGAGTTTGATGGGTACCCCATGCCCAGGATTGATGATCTGTTGGACCAAATTGGATCTGCCCTGTATATCAGTACACTTGACCGCACTAAGAGGATACTGGTAGATCCCATTGGCAACCCCACAGGAACTAACAGCATTCTGTACTCCAATTGGGCTATACCAATTTACAACCATGCCATTTGGACTACATGGGGCCCCTGCCACCTTTCAAAGATATATGGACCATGTGTTAAGACTCCATAAAGCATATAGTGCCACTTATCTAGATGACGTCGTCATCTATAGCCCAGACTGGGACACCCACTTAATTCACTGAAGTGCGGTTATTCAGAGTCTGAAAGATGCTGGCTTAACGATTAATCCGGCAAAATGTGCCCTTGCTAAAACTTAGGTTTTCTTATTGAAACGGGGCTCTCAAACCAGAAGTCAGTAAAACTGAAGCTGTGGCAAATAGTCCAGTGCCCAGTACAAAAAAGCACGTCCACTCATTTCTGGGCCTGGCTGGTTACTATCGTCAGTTTATACCAGACTTCTCAAATATTGCCACACCTTTAACAAATCTAACAAGGAATTGTTGCCCCACTGTTGAAGTGGACAGCAGAGTGTGATGCCGCTTTTAGAAAAATAAAGGCTATATTATGTTCTGCGTCAGTATTACATAGTCCAGACTTCTCCAAACCATTCGAGATTCAAACAGATGCCTCAGATACAGGCATCGGGCTGTTCTTACCCAATATGACAAACATGGGGAATCTTATTCTTTTTAAGTAGAAAGCTCTATGAAAGGGAACGAAGATATTCCACCATAGAGAAAGAGTGTTCAATATGAAATGGGCCATTGAGGCCTTAAAATATTATCTATGGGGGAGTGAATTTACAATTGTAACTGATCACAACCCTTATGTTGGCTTAATTTGATGAAAGACAAGAATATGAGAATTATGAGGTGGTACTTGTCTTTGCAACCTTACAAGTTTTCAGTTAAACATCGAGCAGGATCCCAACACAAAATGCAGATTTCTATCTCGGATTTGGAGCGATAAAGATGGCTCAGGAAAAGAAAATGGATGATGTTACATCTAAATGTTAAATAATAGTTGCAACTATTAAATGCATACCTCAGGGAATTGTGGTAACTGGAACCATATTTGTAATGTACATATTAATGTTTGGTAAATGGTTCCGATTTGTTAAGGGTCCCTGAGGTGGAACTTCTGAGAGTGGGTGGGCAGAAGTTCCAACCCTTCCAAGGGTGAAGTGTCTCAGTCAACAGAATAAAAGCTTACTATGTTGCCTTCTTGTGCAGGGAGGTATGTAACAGGGTCCTGTTATGCAGAAAATAAAGATTTAAAAAGAAGAGAAATTCAAGATGTCTCCCTCCCCCCTTTTTGTTTTCATTTTCACTCTCTCCTGTCTACTTCTCTAACTTCCTATCTATACTAATTTTCTTGTCAGGGTGGCCAACCTGGCAATTCTTAAAGCTTTACTATCCCTGTTATCCAATTCTAGTTTGTACATCTTGATAGTAGTTATGGTAATGGGCTTTAATATAAAGAGTAATTGCCCTTAAAAGCATTTGTTAGAAAATTCAGACAAAGCAAAAGTATGTTGCTAAAGGAGCCTCCAAGGAGCAAAAGCGCACTGCTAGCAAGTAACTTTGAAGTCCTGTTCTGGTGCTCGCCCAAGGAAATAAAAAGGAGCTGAATTTGAGAAGGACACTGAGGGCATAAAGAAGTAAGCCCTGCAGTGTCTATATTCATTCAAGAGGGGCTGTAATTGTTTAAAGAAGGTGCTGCCTTTCTGTTAAAAGGCTGAAAATAAACAGCTGTTGGCTGAGAATTGCAGCCATTGGGGAATCCTAATATTTGTTAAATAAACACGTAAAAACTCTGTTAGCTAGAATTACAGTATGTGAATAGGAGATCAATGTGTTTTATAAATAAAAACTTTTTTTTTCTTTGGGTTTTGCACTAGAACATCAAACTGGTTATTTATTAAAGAATCTAGAACTTACAAGGAAACAAGATGGGGCGTGCCCTCATCTGTTGCCCTTGGTTAAAGATTCTAGATTCTTTATATTTATATTTATTATTTAGGTTACTTCTCTTTTCTCTATTATGGTTTACTTACTTGGGTAAAGTTATCTTGGAATCCCTTCTCATAAGTTTGGCAGCCCACAAAATGGCTGCCTTTATAGCAACCAAATGGAGGTGATGTCAGAGAGTAGGTGGAGCCAATTTCAAACTCTGCCCCTTTTGAGTACTATATAAGGCCTCCACCAGAAGACCTTGTCAGATAGGGGAGGAAGAAGACTGGTCAGTATCTTCTGATCAGGTGAAGGAATGGAAGTGTGAATGCCTACACACTAGCTTGGAAGTATTGAATACTGAAAAGAGCAGGGAGTCTGACTGCAAGACTTGCCTGGGTTTTTGTTTACTTTTGTTTTGGTGAAAGTTAACCTACTTCTTTTCTGTAAATAATAATTAAAATTTTTTTTTTTCTGGAAATAAAATGATAAACGCTATGCCATCGTTTTTTATGCACTTCATTTTTGTGACTGGTGTCTGTTATTGAATCCACACACTTACACAGCCCCTCAGGTTAAGTCCCTGAGACAGCTGATTATGGTGTTGGGGAGGCAAACAGAGCCTGTCGGTGAGGAGGAGGATAAAAATGAAAGGAAAAAAAATTACAAAAATGAGTATTGAAAAGATCAGCTATATCGTTTTGATTATTCACTTCAATTTTTTTATATTTTAGTTTCTGCAGTTGGTCTAAGTCATCTGTTAACACTATTCCAATTTTTTTTTGGATCTGAAAGATTAGCAATTTGCTCTTCACTAAAGAATTTGGCTTTTGCTGCAGTCAAAGATTTTTACATGATTTACGAAGAGTTCTATATTTTATCCATTTAGACTGTAGATTTGTTGTTTTGGAATTGGTTCCAGGCCTTATCCCTAATTTTCATTTGTTTAAACAGTTCCCTAGTTATCCATATGGACCCATACCCTTGAAATAATTTCTTAGGTAAAGGGGGATGTTTGTGAAGAAGTTTTGAAAATTCACCAATGAAATAATCCAGTGTGATATTTACATTAGGGGGTATCATCCAAATATGTCCAGTCTATGTTAGATAAGTCATTAGGGAACTCGGAAGGATTCAGTTTAGATCAATCAAAAACATTTTTCAACAAATTCTGATTTGAAAACACCATTAAACTACTCACAAAAAGTAGCAGTTGGTCACTAATCAAATCTGCCAAGCAACCTAAATTTAAGATTCGCCTGAGTTACTTAATAGTCCACTCAAGCAATATATGTTTCTTAGTTTTATTGTTCAAGTTTGTAAATTCCAAAATGATTTGTTTCATGCCAACATCATCTAATAGGTCCCTTTATGTAGTTGTATTAGCAGTCCAGTTAAGGCTGTAGTTTCCCAAAATGATTTTTCTGTGTTACCTAAAGCTGACAACATATTTAATATGTCTTTTCACTCTGTAATTCCTGTTTTGGGGGTTTATAAATACAATAAATGTTTAGTTTCTTGACTCCCTTAATTAGTTGGAGAAACAGTGATTCATAATCTGTTTTGGCCATATAACTGGAGGACAGACTTTAACATCAAGATTATTCAATACATAAAATAAAACACCTCTGTCCTTTTGGAAATGCTGTCCTTTCTGAGTATAACACAATTTGGAGTTGCAAGTTCATTATCTGAAACATTTAGTTTCAGCCAACTTTCACTGATAGCGAGTACATGAGAAGTGTGCCTAGCAATCAATGATTCATTCTCAGTATGTCTTGAGAGAAGGCTGCAGGTGTTTAAATGCAATATTCAGTACCATTTACTAGATAGTCAAATACTGTGATCTGAAGGGACAGAAGAATATTTTTTGTCAGTAGGTCCAGGATTGTATTCCTCATCATCTGAAAGCAGAATTAAGGTAAACATCAAATTAGTAATGGATTTTAAATTCAAGACAAAAGGGGAACCTTAAATGTCTTCCTAACATGTCTCCATGTTTGTTATCAGGCCTAATGGTATATCATCCTGTAGGTGTAAGTCAATTGAAGGCCTGAAAACCAAGGAATCTCTTGAGAGAGAAAAATGATAATCCATTGGAAAAGTTACTGATAAAAATCAGCAGTGACAAATAAAATACAGTAAAAATCTCCCAGCAATAGCCCCAACCACACCATGATTGTTACAGTTTAAAAACTAATTAAAATAAAAAACTCAAAACTAAAATATTTTTAGACATCCTCCTTTTCAGCCTCCTCAAATCTGCCACCTCCTGATGATATCACCCACCACTGCCAGTGTCAGATCCGAACTGACCACTGCCACCAGGTTGGACTGGTCCGTGAGGAAGAGATGGAGCCAGGCGAGGTGAGTGTGAGTACTTGCTGGTAGGGAGGGAGGGCAAAATCTAGTCTGGCCAGTCTGTAGCTGTTGGAACTGCTGGAGTGACTCTCCTTAAATCTACCACCACCTGATGACATCACCCACTACTGCCATCAGACCTGGAACTGACCACTGCCGCTTGATTAGTCTGGTTCAGTGAGGAAGACTGGAGCCAGGTTGGGTGAGTGTGAATACCTGCTGGTGGGGACAGAAGGCAAAGAGTACAAAAGTCTGCTGGTCTAGCTGATATGAAGCTGTCTGAGCTGCTGGAGTGGCTCTCCTTAATTCTGGCACCCCTCCCCGATGACATCACTCACTGTCATCATCAGACCTGGAACCAACAGCTGCCACTAGGTTGGTCCGGTCTGGTGAGGAAGAGCTGGAGCCAGGCAGGGTAAGTATGAGTACTTATTCGTGGGGGGAGAGAGGGAAAAAAGTACTAAAGTCAGCTGGTCTGTGGCTGTACTCTTCATAAATGGATTAAAACTTAACTTCAAGTGATTTTACATTATAATTAATTTGCTTTTGCTGATATTTGGCATTCATATTTTTATTTTAGTAACAAATAAAATTTTAATTATTAGTCATATAACTTACAGTACAGCACCAATACAATCAGCATGGATCATCATTTGATCATCCACAGACTATCAAAAAAATCATGCTGATTTAAGCTTGCACAAACAATCAACAATCATACAAACATACGCACATACTGTCTAATTGCAGGGTAAACAGCTGGTGATTTGAAAGTTGCATGTCTGATGATTAAATCCATGATCTAGATGATGATCTTAGATCAAGATCTCCCTTGGTGATCATATGGTAACATTTGATGATTAGCAATGATCAGTAATGACTGACCTTCAAAAACATGATCGATGATTTGCAGATTCGCTGGTCCTACTTATGAATGAGTGGGACCCAACATAAATCATTTTGGCACACCGCTTGTTACTTCATGCCACTTAGAAAGTCCATTTAAATAAATAAATGAACCCATTGCTTAAGTTCCCCAAATGTGGAAACAAGTAGAAGCAGGACTCCATTTCAAATAAGATGTTGTATCTCAGCAGGGCTATCCTGGGTAAATAACTTATAATAAAATAAATACCCTGCCCTTTTATTTATGAGTTAACACTAAATCAGAAGTTGTATTAAAGTCTGGGTGCAGGATTTTAAAAATTGTCCATTCAGCCCCTGATTTCTTTTTATTTGGTTTGATTGATTTTCAAAGCTTTCAAACCAATGACAAACATTAGTTCATATGACAACAGTTAACACAGCAACATTGCACACTGCTCTACACCAGTTAAAATGGACCATTACACATACACGTATATTAGTTGCCTGTCGGCAAAATTCCTCTGAACTTCCAACTGTCATACAGATCTGATCATAAATTCATCTGTTCACCAGTTATTTTCTTTTTTTATACTTTATTTTTATTATTTTCATGTGTTATCATACAAATAACATTGCCATATTTAGGACAAACCACTTCAATCAATACATACCACAGAGAGAGAGACTAACCCCTCCCATTAATCCCAGGATTGGTGAATCCCAAATATATTGATACCACATAGAGGGGAAAGCTAACATTTTTAACTAACAAGTACATTGACATATATAGCTGTATGAACAAGCCCATGAGCAGTGTGACTAATTCGTTAGGCTAAAGTCTTTAGAGTCCCAAAAGTTCACACCCCAGACTGGGGCTAATGGCATCACACATTGTACCTAAAATTAAATAAATGTCCTAAAAGGAACAATTAAGGCAACATATTCCCACTATGTAGACGCACAACAGTATACCGCATATCTTATAAATATTAAATTCTTTAAGCTATAAGGCTGCAATTTGTTTTGATAATAATAAACTGAGATCTCTGACACGTGAAGCAAGCCCTTGAACAATTTATGGAGCAAATCCTTAACATAAATTCTAATACTCAGAAGGAACCTCAACTAAGTCGAGGCATGATTAAGCATTTCCTGCCACCTACAGATTCAGTGAAGCTAAATAGTGTCCAACTGCCTAAAGTAAAAAGTCAGTAGTGAATGTCTGTAGAAAAAAACATCAGAAAGTTATGCCTCACTATTGTAAGCCTTTCAGCCATCCTCATGGTCTTCAGAATCACTGTCCTCTGCCCCTTGATCATGACGTCAGCTCTGGCTGCTGCCAACAAAATGGGATGCCCACTTGCTCGCCTTGGTAGGGTCAGAAAACACTCAGACCTTGCCATTATAGATAATCCTCGATCGTGCTGGAAAAACCATTGTGTGCATAATCGATGCTTCCCTCAACTGCTTCCTCACACCATTGAATTTTTTCCGGCGCTTTTGAGTAGCATAGCTGACATCAGGAAACAGGTAGACTGCATGCTAAGCCTGGGTAATGTGTCCTGCTTGTTGAGCAAAATGGAGGATGTCTCTAATACCCACACCGTCTGTAACAATGAGCAGGGTACAAGGGGTTTCCCAGTCCTCCCAGTATCCCCGAGGGTTAATTCTATAAGGCTTCTGTAGTCCAAAGGAAATGTTTTGACCTCAGGCACCAGTTTAGCCACAACCCAGTCTCACAGAAACTTGAGAGGGTGGTTCCTCTGATCCCCCAGGCAACCTGAGAACTCGGATATGTGATGAGTGGGCCTGGTTTTCCAGTGGGCCTGGTTTTCCAGTGTCTCGAGTCTGGCCCACAGGTGGGTGTTTTCTTTAACTAGGAGCAAGGATGCAGCCGCAGCTGATTCAACTTGCTGTTTGATGTCTCCAATCTCTGTTTACGTCCCATTCACCATATTTTCTACCACCAACACCCTCGTACTAAATGAATCCATCTTGGTGCTTAAGTCGGAGACTGATGTAATCGCCATTATAGTTTAAGGCCTATGGAAGACATGGTCTTCTCCGATTCATGCTGAGACGCTGCCTGTGCATCAGGGCCAGACCTCAGGGGCTGAGATGTTCCAGTCGATGTATTGCCTGAGCCACCACCTCTATCCTTACGAGGATTACCCATCTTATGTTTAGAAAGCTCCTTTATTAATTAGTGTAAGTTATTTTATTGGATTACAGCTTTCAAGGGGTGATTTTTGCTGATTGTAATGATCAGATAGAGAGCTGTTGGAAAATGCTGCCATTCAGCTTGGGCTCCACAGCGCCCCCACCAGCTACTTTCATAGGTAGTCCTTATGTGTACTCTGCTCTTTATTACATTATCCATCTTTTTACCCTGTATTTAGTTCTCCTGCTACCAGGCAGCCCACAATGGACCCAATCCCCAGCTCCAAGACCCACCATCCCAAGGTGCTTACTCCAGCCTCCTTTGTTCCATCATTGTATGCCCCATGGTGGCATCCCCACAGAGTGCAGTTTTCTTACCTGGTTAGGATCTGGTATGGAGGTGGGTGCCTGGTTGAGGTGCGGGGTCTGCAGAGGTTCCATATCCATCCTACAGTGCAGTGCTTTTTCCCCCACTGTTTTTTTCCATGGGGCTTCCCAGCATGCTATGACGTGACATGTGTGCATGTGGTGCTCAAGCAGGTATCGGTATCCAGCAGCTGCTCCTGTGACCCTTGTCAGTTTCCACTTGTGCAACTATCCAGTCTCAGCTAGGTGGCAATCAAACAAGGGAGGATGGAATCTCCCCTCTCTAAAAGAGGAGGGCTGTCTGTTGGGATGCTCCTTGCTCCTTCTCAAATTGGCCTCCTGCAACCTGCTTCTCCACCTGGACATCTTCCTTTCTTTCTTTTAATACTTATTATTTATTGAGTTCTCAAAAGAAGTGCATCTAGTAGTATTTCAGTTCACCTCAGATACAGAAACATGTGGAGAAATCTGGGTCCAGAAATTACTACATATAGAATACACCCATTTATTATCACTAACTATAAATTCATATCAACCATCAGCAAGTTCAGAAAGTACCTGTACCAGTTAAAACCTGAGATATGGTGGTTCCCACAGTCATACAACCTTCCTAGGAAGCAACCTATATGTAAAGGCCAGGGAGTACCTATGTCTATAGATGATTAGTGTGCCCAGCAGACATGAACAGGATAAACTCATGGAACAAAGGCTGTCAGTCGAGAGTCAGTGGCTAGTAATCAAACAGTCCAATGTTTGGTAGATATAAGGCACCTGGCTAGCAATGCGGGGATGAGACAACAGGCAATGGTTACAAAACTATATGACTCTCAAACCAAAAAATATCTGGTACACCCCACAACCATCAGACAAGCCATGGCTACCTATTACAAAAGCCTCTATTTGGAGGATACCATACCATCCGCACCACAATTAACACAATATCTACAGAACACCCTCCTCCCACAACTCTCCCCAGCACAGGCAGAAGGGCTGCTACATCCCATTACTGCAGACGAACTTAAGGCCTCACTTAAACTGACAAAGACCCAAAAGGCACCGGGACCCGATGGGTACCCGGCGGAGTTCTATAAAAAATGGAGCAAACTACTTATTCCACCATTGCTTAAAGCTTTCTGGGAAATACAAGAAGGAGACCTCCCACCACCTACATGGAAATATTCTGAGATAGCAGCCCTCCCTAAACCGGGCAAGGATGCCACCCTGATGGGATCATACTGACCAATTTCGAAACTAAACACAGATTATAAATTGTTTATGTCCATTTTAGCTCATAGAGTAGATGTGCTGCTCCTCCAACTTGTGGATGGAGACCAGGTTGGCTTTATTATGACGCGTCAGGCACATGATGCAATCAGGTGGGTGCTGTTATTAATGGAACATGCCTCTCGCAGACAAATTCCCTTAGCCCTTCTCGGCTTAGATGCTGAGAAGGCATTTGACCGGGTTTCATGGACCTATCTATGGGCCACACTTAAACGCTTTGCCTTTCCAGATAAATTTATCTCCCTAATACAGTGAATGTACCAATCCCTGGTGGCTTATCTTATAGTGGATGACTCACTATCACCCCGTTCCCATAAGCTAGGGGCACCAGGCAAGGCTGCCCTATGTCTCCTCTGCTGTTTGCTTTGTATCTGGAACCATTAGCAGCCAATATCAGGCAGCAGGACAGTATCGAAGGGATACCCCTGGGGGGCAGGTTGTACAAACTCACACTTTTTGCAGATGATATTTTGATGACAGTCACCTCACCTGAATCCTCTGTCCTGGTGGTGTGGGATCAGCTAGAACTTTTTGGAAATTTGACAGGATACAAAATAAACAGCTCTAAAACTGAAGTCCTAAATTACTCATTCACTCCTACCAGAGCTATGAAAGGGGATTTCCCATTCCGCTGGAACCGGGTAGAAATTAGATATCTCAGAATCAAGATACACTCACGATTAATGCACCTGGAGTTGGTCAACTTTGAACCGATTACCCAGCTAATAACTGCTGACTTATCCAAATGAACATACCTCCCCATCGGGTTGGTGAGTAGAGCAGAAACCATCCAATAGAATATTTTCCCCGCATCCTTTTTTTTCTTCAGACTTTACCTATCACATCTCGGGGAGTAAATCACCATGATTGCAATATTGCATATTACAACTACCTAGGGCTCCGGGAGGTCTCAGCATACCAAACCTAAAGAAATATGCGCAGGCAGCACAAATGCACACTGTCCTTTTCCATGTTTCCAATTCTTATACAGCATACTGGAAGGATATTGAAGCCACTATTAATAGGGAAGGCAGTATAGTGCAGTGGTTTAAGGCTCTGAGCTGCAAATCTGGTGACATCCAGCAGACCAGACCTGAGTTTGAATCCCACAGCTTCCACTTGCATACTGTGTGACCCTGAGCAAGTCACTTAACTTCCCTGTGCTCCCAGGTTGCACCTGTAAAAAAGCTTTCAGCTTAGTGTGTCTCACCTGGATAAATAACTAAATTAAAAAAAAAAAAATAGGTTAGAAACCTTCCCCCCATACATCTTGGGGAACCCCCACCGAGATGTCTCCCTCTGCACAGGTTTATGCAATTTACTGGGGAACTTTTTAAAACTTGGATGCTAGTCAGTCATCTCACCCTCACCTCCCCTGAGAGACTTTATCTCTCTACACTAACATACAACACAGACCTGGGCCCGCCGGGATTAGTCTCTGTACTGAGGGATTGGGAACCCTATCATTTATGCTTTGTGTTTCAAGTTATAGGCCCATTTGGCTTGCTCTCCTTTACCTCTCTATTATCTATTTATAAACTACCCTCCAACCAATATCAAACCTATGCACAACTCAGAAGCTATCTTTTCTCCCAGGAGGACTCTCTGTCATCAGTGGCAGAGTCCCCATCCCCTCTGGTTGGATTGGTCAGGCATCTCCTGAAAGGTGGCATGCAAGAACATCTCATTAGTCAGCTTTATCAAGCGCTTCGAAAAGACAGTATTGGCCCCTTAGACCCTGTCGGACATCGCTGGGAAAAAATACATGGGGTAGAGATTGATAAAGATAACTGGCACAAAGTTACCCTTCCCTACTCTAAGGTCTCATCCACGACATATTGGAGGGAATTTGCCTGGAAAGCCAGACTACGCTATTTTAGAAACCCTGCTGTTATTGCAAAATACGGGAAGGGAGACCCAGCAGAATACTGGACAGGATGCGGCCATCACCCAGCTAGAGAGATGCATATTCTGTGGTCCTGCCCTTTCCTTCAGGAATATTGGTCTGAGGTCACTTCTGAACTAAATGAAATTTTCCAGAAACCTGAATTACTCACGCCGGCCTTCATCCTGACAGCAACTCCTCCCACTGGACTCCGGATAAATTGGGTACAATATAGACTTATTGCACTCCTGGTTTTGATAGCAAAAAAAGTGATTACCAGACTTTGGTTTGCCAAGCGTAAACCAGTTGAAGAAACTTGGCGAATGTTGGCCTATGAAGTATATAGATTAGAGCAGACATCAGCCAAACTGAATAACAGAATGACTGGTTTCACGAATAGATGGAGTCTCTAGACCCATTTCCAGTTAGAGCATTAGCCAGATCTTATACCATGATGGCAGGGATAGATATGGTTATCCCTCTACAATTCCCTGTGCCTAAGGGTATAGACAGGAGATTTACGGGTATGGAGTCACCTAGGGATGGGGACATGGTTGAGCTAGCTTGTAGCAAATGAATCTATGTCTATGTCCAAGATTTACTTACACATCTTTGGTGGGGAATGAGGCTAGTGTTTCCGGTGTTTCCTACCTTTATTAAGATTAACCAGAAACCTGTATCAGTTATTACTGAAATCAAATATACCTATGGACCTATGGAATGTACTGTAGCTATGTACTTCTGATATATTCCTATTTGTATAACTGTACTGCACTGTATTATGGACAACATATTTTTAAAGGCAATAAAAATAGCCGGTCCAGTGGCGCTGAGGGTTGAGGCGCTGGATGCCACACTTTGCATTACACCAGCGACCTGGGTTCGGGAGCTAGCTCGGGCACCGGGGGTCGGAAGGGGACGGCTTGAAGATGAGTGCCCTTGTGGCTCTCCTCCCAGGAAAAGAAGGGTGGGTTGCTCCAGCACTGCAGTATGCCATGCAAGCCGTAATTGAAATACGGCCAGCGACGGTGCCCGTCGCCAGAGCCGCCGACATGCATCATGTAAGGGGAGGGAGGGTTGTGGGTAACGCACAGAAAAAGAAGGAAAATGATGCCGTGACAGGTGATTGCATCTGTCCCCCATGCCCTTCGCCAGGCCATCCCCGACTGGCCTTTAGTTCCTCCATCCGAGTGCTGCCCTGCAGCCAGAGTCTGCCTTGCAAGAGCGCCCAAGAGGAGGGGTGACCACCCCGGGCAGGTTAAACTGGGAGTACTGGCTGCAGGGAGGGGGGGGAGAGGAGGCACAGATCGGGAGGGCCTTAGGCAGGCAGGACTCAGGACTAGGATGCCCGAGAGAGGTTCCACGGGGCTGCGACTGGAGGGAAAGAAAGTAAAAAAATTAAAAGATAATAAAAATTTCAATTATAAAAAAAAAAAAGAAATAAAGTATGACCACCCCTCAACAGCGTCTTGCTTGTTTCTGTAAGCCACCATCACTGTGTTGCCTGACTATACCTTCAACATTTGGAACTTAACTTGTTCCTGAAAGTGAAGAAGGTCCAGGAAAACTTGGCAGAAGGCACCAGGAGAAAGGACTGCTGTGTGACTGAACTTCTCTGCTGGGACTATATTGCCCTCCTTCTCTCCTCCACCCCCTCACCCAAAGCTAGTTCTATTTTTATAGGCACAGGATTTGACTGACAACAGGAACTTCCTGTTTAGGGGCAGGAAGTGAGTGATCACAGAACCACCAAGGACCCACCATTCTAGAAGGGCAAGAGTAGCTCTCCGGCCCCCTCTAGCTGCTGGAGGTCTGCCTCTGAGCAAGTAAGTGGTCTACTGAGAAATATAGGATATTCTTGTCTCAGAACAGGACACTCAGGAGCTTAAAGGGCACACAGGAAGAAAGTAAGGAGAGAGAGAAAAAAAACAGAGGAAAGAGTAAGGATTGCAAACAGTTAAGGGGCCAGAAATAAGACATGATTGGAGTGGTGCAGTGCAGTGGCTGTGGAGCAGCAGTCTTCCAGGAAATGTTCTGGAGGATGCGGTGTTGTCCCATCTGCAGGCACCTCTCTGGGCTGAGGGAGGAGGTTTGTCATCTCCAGGCTGAGTTGGCCAGGATTTGTGGGACCTCCTCTTCCATCCAGGGACCACCAATGCCACTGCCGTTGCCTCAGAGGTTGCCAAGAAAGAGGAGCAGTTGGATCACAGTGGGCTCAGGGAGGGTGAGGGTGGTGGAACAGAGGCACATCCCTCCAGTTGTACCTCTCCACAATTCCTATGCCATTCTGGCAAAGTGTGGTTCCTCTATGGAGGCACCCACAGTGGAGACCAAGGAGGATGCTGGGAACCTCCACAAAGGAGACCCACAGGAGGGTGGCAGAGGACCCTGCAGGGGAAGGAAACAACTCCTGGTGGGGGACTCCATTGTTAGGAAGGTAGAACAGGGGGAGGAAGGGGAGAGGGAGGTAAGGTGCCTGCCTGGCGCCATGGCTTGGAGGGACAGGGAGCGAATCCTCAGGATTGCGGAGCAGCTACACAGGGGAGGGAGCTGGATGTCATTGTCCACCTAGGGACAAATGACCTGGCTAAGAAAGGGATTAGAGAAGTGCAGGAAGAGTTTGTGGAATTGGGGAGGGGCCTTAGTCAAGTAGCACGCACGGTAACCTTCTCGGAGGTGCTACCATCTATGGCATAGGAGAGGCTAGGGTGTTCTGCACCATGGGATTCAATCAGTGGTTGAAAAACTGGTGTGGAGCTCAGGGATTTGGCTTCACTGGGGACTGGGGTCCACCTGGAGTGATGCAAGCCTATACTGGCATGATGGGCTGCATCTGTCCGGGAGGGGAACCAGGATCCTAGGTGATAGGTTTAAATGCTTCATTGGCAAGCTTTTAAACTAGCCAAGGGGGGAGGCACTGTAAAGGATCAGGAAAATCCTAGCCCCCCCAAATAATCACGGTAGTAAGTGCAGCAAACACCAACATAGAGGTGTCGATAGGGAGAAGAGCAGGGGTAAATGGAGAAAGTGACAAAGGCAAGAAGGACAGGGATGGGGCAAAAGGGAGTAAGGCCATCAGGAAATGGAGGGTAATGAGTACCAATGCCCATAGTCTAGGCAACAAGCTCCCTGAGCTGATGGCCTTAATGGAAGAGGGATGCCTGGATATCGTAGCAGTCACAGAAACATGGTACACAGAGAACCATGACTGGGATGTTAACATACCAGGGTACATAACCTACAGGAGAGACAGGCAGGGGAGAAGAGGAGGAGGAGTAGCTCTCTATGTAAAGGAAGGGATAAAAGCAACTGAACAAAAGAGTAAACAGGGAGGAGAGGAGGCACTGTGGGTCACCTTGGAGACTGGAAAGGGCACCACAATCCGCACAGGGGTTGTGTACAGACCCCCAAGTCAGGGGGAAGGAATGGACAAGGATATGATAGAAGGCATTCTTACAATGGCAGAGAAAGGGGAGATACTGTTGATGGGAGACCTGAATATGCCAGATGTTAACTGGAGCACATTTGCTGCAGCCACATCCAAGAGCAGGGCCATTCTTGATGCCCTACAGGTGGCAAGCATTAGACAGCTAGTTTCAGAACCCACTCGTGAGGGAGCAATCTTAGACCTCGTACTTTCAAATGGGGGCAGTGAGAGGATCTCAGATCTAGAAGTGGGTTGCCATCTGGGGACAAGTGACCATCAAACAGTGTGGTTCACATTAAACTCAGCTACAGAGTCAAGCCATACAAAAGTGAGGGTACTGGACTTTAGGAGGGCTGACTTTGTCAAGATGGGAGAGTGCCTCAGAAAAGCACTAGCAAACAGGCTAGAAGGAGGTGTGGAGCAACAATGGGGAATTATCAAAACTGCCATCACAGAGGCAACAAGCCTTTGTGTGAAGCAAATAAATAAATCAAAACGAAAGAAAAGCCACTATGGTTCTCAAAAGAGGTGGCTGTGAAAGTCAGGAAGAAAAGATAGCATTCCGGAAGTATAAGGAAACACAGAAGGAGCAGGACAGAGAGCTGTACCAGTTAAGGCAGAAGGAAGCAGGAGGGAAGTCAGAATAGCAAAGGCCCAAACTGAGGAAAAGATAGCCAACTCAGTTAAGAAGGGGATAAAACCTTTATAGGTACATCAGCGGCGTGAAAGACAAAGGGAGGATAGTGAGGCTGAATAGAATGAACGGTGGGTGGGCAGAGGGGACAGTGAAAAGCAGGAATACTGATCGAATATTTCTGCTCAGTATTCACAAAGAGGAGGAAGTGCCTCATCCAATTAACAGAAGCACTCTTGATAGGCGGTCGATCCCAGTCCTTTCACAGAAGAAAGGGTTCTGCAAGAACTCCTAAAACTGAAGGTGGACAAAGCAATGGGTCCTGATGGAATTCACCCCAGAATTCTAAAAGAATTAAGGGAGGAACTAGTGAAACCACTGGCTACTCTTTTTAATAAATCATGGGAGGATGGTGTGGTACCCGAGGACTGGAGGAAGGCGGATGTGATTCCCCTTCACAAAAGTGGGACCAAGACAGAGGCAGGAAACTACAGACCTGTCAGTCTGACCTCTGTGGTAGGGAAAGTGATGGAGTCGCTTCTGAAGGAAAGAATAGTTGAGTACCTAGAGGCCAGTGGAGCACAGGACCCAAGGCAGCATGGGTTCACAGCGGGAAGGTCATGTCAGACAAATCTAATAGATTTCTTTGACTGGGTGACCAAAGTAGTAGACCAGGGAGGGGCTGTGGACATGGCCTACCTAGACTTTAGCAAGGCATTTGACACAGTCCCACACAAAGATTAATAGTCAAATTAACCAGCCTGGGAGTGGGTCCCAGGGTGGTAGCCTGGGTAAAACATTGGCTGGACAACAGGACACAGAAGGTAATTGTAAATGGAGTCCACTCTGAAGAAAGGGGGTTACTAGTGGGGTACCGCAGGGTTCAGTATTAGGTCCAGTCCTTTTTAATGTCTTCATCAGTGACATTGCAGAGGGACTGGAAGGAAAAGTATGCCTTTTTGCAGATGACACAAAGATCTGCAACAGGGTTGATACACAAGGAGGCGTGGAAAGGAAGAAAAGGGACTTGGCAAGGTTGGAGGAATGGTCAGAAGTATGGCAGCTAAGTTTAATGCAAAAAGTGCAAAATAATGCACCTGGGAAACAAGAACAGGGAAGAATACACAATGGGTGGGAGGCAGTAACAACAACAAAAAGGAAAGGGTCCTGGGGGTAATCATATCAGACGACCTTAAGGTTAGCAAGCAATGGGAGAAGGCAGTAGGGAGGGCTGGGGGTATACTGGGATGTATAGGGAGAGGCATCATCAGCAGAAAACAGGAAGTCGTTATCCCTCTGTACAGACAGTTGGTGAGACCCCATCTGAGTACTGTGTCCAGTTCTGGAGACCCCATCTCCACAAGGACATAGACAGGATAGAGGCAGTCCAGAGGAGGGCAACTAAAATGGTGCAGGGTCTGCAAGAGAAGCCGTATGAGGAGAGACTAAAGGAGCTTAACATGTATACCCTTGAGGAAAGAAGGGAGAGGGGGTACATGATAGAAACTTTTAAGTACCTCAGTGGAATCAACAAAGTCCAAGAGGGTAGCATCTTTCAGAAAAAGAGACTTGCAAGAACAAGGGGACACAATTTAAAGATAGAAGGAGGGCGATTCAGGGGCAATGTGAGGAAGTATTATTTCACAGAGAGGGTAGTGGATGCATGGAACAGCCTTCCTGAGGAGGTTGTGGGGTCTAAAACTGTGGGAGAATTCAAGAATGCATGGGACAGACATAAGGCAATTCTTGTGGGGGGTAGGAAGAAATAGGCTGTTGGTTAACTAGGATCTGCGGCCTATCCTGTAGGTAGGGAAATGGGCAGACTAGATGGGCCTAGTGGTCCTTATCTGCCATCAAAGTCTATGTTTCTAAAACTGCCCTCATTCACAAAACATTTATCTGCAGAGTTAATTCCTCTAGATCCTTGAACTGAGATCTGATCTGGAACCCCACGTCCCTGCAGACTGGCATCTGTTTTTAACACTCTCTCCTGGGAGGACAGCAGTGGAGATCCCTTTCTCATCTTCTCTGGCAGTTCCCACCAGCCAAGGATCTCTGAAGAGATGAAAGGAGCCAAATTAGAGCTTGGTAGTGCACTCACACTGGTGACCAGAGGGCCAGAAAAGTGAGACTGAAGTGGCAACATATGGAGCCATGCCCTAGGCTCCAGTTCTGTTGCTATGGTCAATAGACCCAAGGTCTGCATGCACTTGTGAGCTCACATAACTCTCTGAGACAGGAAGGAACAACACATCCTGCTGAAGGGCCTCCATCCTCGGTTGGGATAGGAGAACTCTGTTCTGATCCACTTGGAAAAGGGACCCCAGGTGCTGCAATCTCTGAGACAGAATCACGAGCCGTTCTCCCTGTTGATTATCCGTCCATGTTGTTGTAGGACCTGTAGAGTGTTCACTACCAACAGCTCTGTAGCATGCACTAAAGGGGCTCTGATAAGTATATCAACCAGGTAGGGATAAACATGGTGTCCCTCTATTTGAGTGAAGTTACCACCACTATCAATAGGTTCAAGAAGTCCCTCGGTGCTGATGCCAGACCAAAGGGAGAGACTGATAGGGGAAATGTTGGTTCTGATTAGCAGACCTCAGGGACCTGTGTGTAGGCTTTGCATATCAGAGTGTGGAGATGTATATATATATATATACTGTATATATATATATATATATATATATATATATATATATACATATTTTTTTTTTTTACTTATTTATCCACCTTTCTCACCCCAGGCTACGCTTCTTCAGGAGACACCAGATACCACCCCGCGACCTGCCTTACCTGACACCCAAGGAGTTCCCATAGAGCCGTGGCTATACTCCCCAGGTGGGTACGGGATGGTACCCCTATGCCCCGATGCTTCAATGTCTCGTTGGGTCCCCCGATGGTCAGGCAGGCAGTCACCATTAGGGTCGGTACTTTGGTGCTCTGTCTACCCGTGCTCCAGCGGTGTTTTTCCCTCTTTCTAAGGAAGTGGCCGGCACCCAGATGTCAAGGCATTACACCAACGACCACCACTCCCAGCCCTCTTGTACATGCTCCTGCACTTGCTGTTCCTCTGGCCTGTGCCAGAGATCAGCCAAGCACCGGGCGAATGCCCCCCTCCTTTCCTCAAGAAGAGAGCTGTCCCTCGAACGCTCAATCCTCTCCCTCCCCTGCCGACCCCCGACGACCCAGGCTCATTCCTGAACCTGGGTTGCCGGCATGACATGAGGTGTTGTGTCCAGTGCCTCAACCCTCAGCACCACCGGGCTGGCAGAGAAATGTATCTTAAAGACCTGCTGAGGCCACATAGTCCCTGGGTTGGACTGCTTTTTCGATGGATCAGAAGGATTCCATCTTGAATTTCGTCTTCCTGATGAACCTGTTCAGGCTGGAGATCCAGAATTGGCTGGAACCCTACAAAGTAAACTGAGTAGTATCCCTGTTCCCTTTAGGACTAGGGAACCGGGGCAATAGCCCCTATCTAGAACAGGTGGTTTAAAGTTTGTTCCACCCCTCTGCTTTTCACTGAGTCCTTTGGAAGTAGGTACTGGAAAAAGTGCCCTCTTGAGGGCACTGTAGAGAATTCTATTATATAACCTCAAGACACAGTTTCCAGAACCCAAGGGTCTGACCTAGTCTGAGCCCATCCATCTACAATGAACTGTAGGCACCCCCAAGGGCTGGAGGGACAAGTTGGGCCTGCAGACCCTCATGCTGAGAATCTGCCCTTCTTGTCAGCTCCTCCAGAGCCTCTATGGGAGAAGAAATAACAATTTTAATTGCAATGGGAACTGGAGAATGAGCCTCTTCCTCCGTTGCTCCTGTACCCTTGAAAGGAATGCAAACTGCTGTAGCTCCTCTCAGGCACCATCCTGGAGAGGGCCACTTCCCCTGCCTTGTTAGCCAGACCAAGGTAAAGGGGCCTGAGTTCCCATAGCTGACCTACGGGGGTCCTTTCCCAAAATTTAACAAATAACATGGTGGTGCCTCCACCCAGAGGACATATTTAATGGGTCTGATTACCTGCAGCACAATCCACTGGGATGTCGTACCAACCCACCTCCCCAACAGTTACCCCAGACATGGACTTACCAGGATTCAAATCTCCCCACATTCCATTACACCATTTACATTCCCATTTCAGCTAGCATGCTCACTAAAATTAGGCTCTGGGTTCATTTCTGCTGCAAAACAATAACATCTCGGTTTATTTACAGGGGGAGGGCTTGGATGGGGTAAGTGGAATAGCAAACATTTTAATTTGCATCTTAAGGATTCACTTTTCCCAAAATCACATTTCCCTTTTGATTCAAACCTCAACATTTTGCTCAATGCAGCCACCAGATCTGCCTAACTAGCTAACTGCTGCAGGTGTAACTTAAGCCCAGACCCACAGGTCCCAGTTCATTTTAAACCCCAAAGTCCTATCACTGGGTACCCAAATTTTAAGTTGTAGGCCTGAGGTGCAGCTGGTAGCCAGCATTGGCGTGCTTGGTGAATTTAACGTTTTACTTTCCTTTCTTTTGGTTAGGAGCTAAATCTGTATCTTTTCCCTCTAATCCTTCACTCTACCTCCTGCCCTGATGGGCATTCCTGAACTATTTGCAGCCCCCCGGTGCAGAGCAATTCCTGCGGTTTACTCACAGTTCGGCAGAATCAGTCCTTGGATGGCACAGTTCGCTGAAGTCCTGGGGGTTGGATGGAAACACATGCAGAACTGGGCTCCGATACTTGAAAACAAGGGGCACAGAGGCTTCAGCTTGCTCTTTCTTCCTCTTGCTTGCAGATCTCGCAGCTTGTCCCCTTCAGCCTATTACAGGCCCCATTGCAGGGCACGTGTGCAAGGCCTATTGACTACAGAGGACCCAGACACGGGAGTGGCCCCATGGACTAGCTCCTTCCAATCAGAGTGCCCTAGCACTCGTAATCTCCTGCAGCAGCAGACTCCATTTGATGGGGGGTTAGTGAGTTCCCCATGTGGTCCTGGGTGTCAGCAGAAACATTCAGCACATTCTCTTCTGCTCTCTGCTCTTACTTTCTCTTTTCTGCCACGGTGTGTAGCCAAAGCAATGTTTCTTTCCCTGGACATCAGGCTCTGGGGGAGGGGGCCACTGTTCAAAGCCTGAGAATCCAGAAGTCACCACAACAGTCTCTTTTCCTCGCTGTATCTTAGGAGCAGACAACAGGTACCTGACCCTGAAAGGCACCTGTCCATCCTTCTGCTTTCACAGTCTCTCAGCTTCAACACAGCCACACTCTCGCTCTGACTCACACATATCACCTGCTCTCAAAGTCCCTTTTCTCACCATGTGGGTACATAACAATTCTCCACGTGAAGAGGCTCACTCTTCCTTTTCTTCTTTCAGCACATTCATATTCTCTTGTTCCTCATCATTCCTCTGTATCCCATCTTTTCCCAGGTTTAGACACAACCTTTGTCCTTTTGCCAGACGAAGGACACAACCTTTGTCTTTTCCCAGCTTAGATACAACCTTTGTCCTTTTTCCAGGCTCAGGACACAACATTTTTTCTCCTCTTCCCACCGCTTGGGTGCATCTTCAGTTCAACATAGATTCTTGAAACCTGCAGCTTTCCCTTTTCCACTTGAGCTGCCTTTATCTCACCGCTGTGGTGCAACTTCAGAACAATGCAGAACATTCAGCATCTGCAGCTTTCCCTTTTTCTCTTCAAAGCTGCTTCTCCTTCTGCTTTCCCTTTTCCTGCTGGGGCAGGCACTCCCTGCCCTGGCCTGGGGGACAAATTGCTGGCAGCCCACAGGCAGGTCCATCCTGCAGCTCCATTCTCTCCAAGGGCAAGAGCCCCCTC
Organism: Neoceratodus forsteri; assembly: GCA_016271365.2. NCBI lineage: Eukaryota > Metazoa > Chordata > Ceratodontiformes > Ceratodontidae > Neoceratodus > Neoceratodus forsteri. The sequence goes on from CM057451.1 coordinate 474,552,670, forward strand.
CTTCTGGAGGGGCTCCCACGTAACTGTCTCAAAACCCAACAGTTCTGTCCTCTTGGGAGCTTTTTGGCAGCTCCCTGTAGGCTGGAGCCACAGCCCTTCAAAAAAATTAATATGTACAGTATGAGGCTCCGTCAATACCTCATTAGTGTAGAAAAAGGCACCTAAACTTTCCCCGGTATTTTCCCCAGAAAGTCTGTTCACACAGTCCCAGAGTCCTTGGCAAGGATCCTGGCTCTGTGGTTGGCTGGCTGGTGTCATGGGGCTGCTAAAACACAGTTGCCCTTGTTCTTAGTGCCCACACATTTCAGTACTGTCCCTGGTTTTAATTGCCCCGCAGCCAAACACTTTGCTTATATTTAAATTTTCCCCACACATTTCTTGCCACCCCGTGCCCTGTAAAGCGGCTGCATCCTTTAACTTAACAGTTCATCCCTCGCTTAGTCACTGCTGCCGTTTCTAAGTGCCCCCAGGCAACCTCACAGTCCCATTACCATTCCTACACAGTCCCAACATTTAGTACATCTGGTAACTGACTTATACATTTATATTATTTAGTTTTCTCATGGACTGGAGGCAACCCCTTTTCCCTTGCACACCAGTGCTTCATTTATTTAATTGATTTCCTTTTTTCCTCTGTCATTAGTGCCACTTACCTGTGCCCCTAGGTGCTGGACAGACCCAGCTCATCTTTATTCATGAACCAGCTCATGATTATTAATGATGCAGTTCCCATAGCTCGAGCATGATTGGCGCTTACAAAAACTAAGCTTTCTACTTCCCCGCTGCCTCTTCAGTCCTAAGGGTCCCTGTCCTTCTCTTGTCTTTCCTTGGGACTGGGACCACTGGAGAGACAGCATGAACCGGCGGCAGAACAGTGGAAAGAAAATGCTCTACTGTGCATGCGTGGAGCTCATCAGTACCAAAGTGCCATTCCTAAAACCAGCTGCTCTGCAAGCTTGCTCCTCCGGCCCTGCTCTCCCTTGAAAACCATGCGGGGGCTGGCAAGAGAGGCAGAAAACACAGGAGGCAAGCCAGGAAAGACTAGGGCTTGGCCAAAAAAGAATGGGGGTGGAACCAAAATCCCAGGGAACACAGCCTTTTTGGGGGCTTATGGGTAAGCCCCCAACAGGGGGATTATACTGCCTTTGTGAGATTGGGCCACCTGAATTCTCTACCCTGAAAGGACAGGGAGTACTCCATTGCTGCTTTGAAACTGGCAACTGGCCCTTCTTATCCTTGACCTTGTGCAGAACTTCATCCAATTTAGGGCCAAACAGTAACTAGCCTGAAATGGGCATTCCCAGCAAATGTGACTTAGAGGTGTGGTCCATGGCCAAGTGTTACAGCCACACACTTCTCATAGCTGAGACACTGGCAGCAAAGTATATACTGCAAGCTCTAAGTTGTCTTGTGCAACATCCCCCAAATAGGAAGTTGCTATATCAATTAGTGGCAGAAGTTTTGCTACCAAGGAATCCTCTGGTGTACTCTCACAGAGGGACACCACTCATTCACGAAGTGCCCTAGATACCGGTATAGCTGTGTATCTGACCCAGATGACTGCTTCCACTGCTGTGAAATCTCTATGGCACGCAGTATCTGTTCTCGTGTCACTGGCATCAGAGACTGCAGAGGATCCTTTAAGTGGAATCATAGTGTGCTTGTATATATTGGCTACTGATACCTCTGTACTCAGTGGACACTTCCACTTTTCAGCATATCCTCCTGAAAAGGATTGCATTTTGCCCTGCTCTTGCTGAAAGGTCTCTTCCTGCCTACCTCTGATCATTCCTGGTCAATAAGTTGATCGCAGCCTGCCCAGTGGCATGGAGGACTGAAGCATTGGTGCCTTACCTCCTGCAGTACTGGCTATCTGTGTTTGGTGGTGAACACGGGTTGCTGGGGGTCTACTGGGAAGGGAGAGGACAGATCTCCTCTCCCGGGGAGGGTGGATTGGCGTTCCCACCAAATGACTTTCACTAAGTGGAGGCCTGAGTGTAGTGCAGGACTGGGGCACCAAAGATGAGAGGGTGCTGTGAGACTCCACAGCATGTGCACGCCTCCACATGCACACTCTGATGTGTGCGTCCCACCAATGGGGAAGGGAGAAAATGGAAAAATGGTTGGCATGGACTACATGAAGCCCTGCCTGCCTACCTCCATCCTGCACCATCACCCAGTCTCCAGTCCAATCTAAATGTGTACTCTGGGTGGGGGAGGATGGACCTCCCCTTCCCGGCACCGCCATGGAGAGTGATCCATGGGGGATCCTGGGCCTGAGATACGGGAGAGATGAGATGCTGGATGTGAGGAGATGGGGACAGGGATGAGAGCCTGCCTATGCTGACCAGAAGTAAAAAACTATATGGAAAAAATAAATAAGTTGGTTGCAATGCTGACAGTTTGGGAAGCACTTTGTTGCACTCCCCATAGTTAATAGGATTGGTTTCACTTGAAGAAGGACCACTGATTCAATTTCTAACAGGTCCAGGGCTCTACAGGTCTCTGACACCACATAAGAGGTGAACTGAGAATCAAACAGAAAAGGAATGGAGGTTGCCTGGGTGTGGAATTACCTGCTGGGGACTGAGGGAGCTTATTACCCCTATGAACCATGATTGCAACGATAAACCCTGCAGCAGTCTTGGAGGTGCAGATTTCTTGTATGTGCTCTGTGCTCGCTGACCAGTCTGTGCCCTCTAGACTCCTGAGCATGCACAGCCTTGAGGAGTGCAACTTGATCCTCAAAGAGACACTTGGTTGCCTGATGGTGGAGGAGCTATTGAGAAAGCTGCAAAATCATGCTGGCACTCTGTCATCCAACTGCCTTGCTAATCACTCGCGGATTGGAGGATGAGATAGAATGGGGGAAGCCCCAGGAAAAGGAATAAAGATTAGGGACTGAACGGACCTAAATTCTGAGTTTCAGTGGCTACACTAAGTCAGATAGAAACTGAGGGAGAAAATAAGGGGAGAGGCAACTACTCGAGTCTCAAAACAGCACTGAAAATATCTGAACAGCAGACAGAGGGCACCAGGTCAATGTGGCATGGTTAAAAATGGTGCAGGCAAAAACAGCACCATGTGGTTCTCACAAAATGGTGCGGTCGGAAACCGCGATAGTTAATTTAAACTTGGAAACTACACACGCTGTGATGCCCAAGTCATTTTGACCAGAACCCAGACAGAGCAACCATAAGTAAAACAAATTCTGGTCAGATCCACCATGGCTGCATAATGAAGTTAGTAAAGTTGTGTGGAATTGTTAAGGAGATATGGAGAAACAACACAATGATTTGTAAGTAGTAAGATTAGTTTAGTTTCTGTTCTAAGGAAGGCATACACATTATTAGGAAAATATATGGAGGTGTACATTTTAATGGAAGGAATAGGAAGCAATATAGGTTTACAAAAGAACCTCAAAGCAAATGCCACTGATGTATGTGTCATCCTGGATGATACTGGCCGGACAGTCAAATTTCAAAGAAAACACAATTGCACATACCCCAATAATGCAAAGCATCATGGGAAACATATGCAAATCCCCATGATGGTACAGAAGGTGGCAGTACATGAAAAAGTAATGGATGGCATATGTTCAGCATTGGGATTATTTACAGTTTTTTTTTTTTTAAGAGAAACAGGATTTTTGTCCATGAGGTGATGTAAGTTATATTTAAGCAATGTGTTGATGTCAGGAAGTCAGGTGTAATGATGGACTGTTAGCAGAGAAAATGTGATAGTAACTTTCAGAGGGGGTTGCTTTTGATAAGGGCAAGGTAGTTATGCTTGTGATAATGGGAATATTAGGAAAGTATGTGGGCTATGCAGAAGTGAGTACAAATATGCACAGTTTCATAAGTATGTGCTCATAGTGCAGGCAAATGTGATATGCAGGTTTGTTTTAGAAATAGGTAAAAATAGCAATACATGCAATTGATAGAAAGATAGATAATTACATAGACATATAGATGAGAGAGAGAACACACACACACACACACACACACACACACACACACACACACAGGCAGAATAGGAATGGCAGTGAAGTATTGAAATGGCCCACCCACCCCACCCTTAACAGACACATGGACAGGCATTGGGGTGTGCCTTTGGGTCATTGCCCATAACGCTCATGCCATTTCACCTCACCCTACCCTGCAGACACAGACAAGTGTTGAGGTGTGCCTTGGGGTGTTCACACTTTACATTCACCCCATTCCATAAGGAAATACTCTGAAATAGGTACAGTATAAGAGAATGAAGTAAACTTTGGGGCTAAAGAGTGAAAGGCACACCTCAATACCTGTCACTGACTGCAGGGTGGGGATGGGGGTGGAATGGTATGAGCATTACTGTTGACAATCCCAAGTCACACCCCTGATACCTGTCAGTCCCTACAGGGCAGGGTGTTACGGTCAGAAACTCTAATTCCCTGGGCGTTTCTTGGTATTTTCACTCCAAGTTTTCAGCATGGGCTTTTTGTGACCCCACAGCATGAACAGTGACACTATCAGTTCATTAGCCAAAAGGTGATTTTGCACAGCAACTGTGCCATTTGGAACCACAGGTGCAAAAACACATTTTGAACAGAGTGTAAAAAATGACAGCTGTACTGTGTATGAGAAGGTGTAAAAAATGCTAATGTTGAAAATCTGGAGTAAAACTATAAACAAATTGGTGAAGTCATGACATTGCTCCTGCTAATGTATACTTTTTTTCAAATTCCTATGCATCCCATTGTTTTCATCTCTATTGCTGTTATGTGATTTCTTAACCTAGCAACAGCATTTAATGCATTACATTATAAGGACAAGTAAATGTTTTTAATACATTTACAGACAGTTACATAAACTTAATTTCCTTCATAGAATAATTTAAATTTAGTAACAGTGGTAGTACAAAGCAATTACTCAGACAACTTGAAAACTGTTACTACTTTACATTGTACATTGACACCCCATAAGGACCTCCTTGAAATTGAGATGCAAATGTCACACATTTATCAGGACTATTTTACTATCCTAAATACATTTCTTGCTTCAGTAACTGCTCAGCACATCTGTTGCAAGACCTACTTACTGACATTTTACAACAGCTATGCAATGTATTGCTGCTTACTACACCAACATCAGGAACCACAAAACAGATGACTGCCATAACTAGGGAGGCAGTATAACACAGTGGTTTAAGGTTCTGAGCTGCAAATCTGGAGATCTGGGGTTGAATCCCACAGCCCCCACTTGCATACTGGGTGACCCTGAGTAAGTCACTTAACTTCCATGTGCTCCCAGGTTGCCCCTGTAAACAAGCGTTCAGCTTAGTGTGTCACTCCTGGTTAAACAATTGAAAGGAAAAAAACACAATATATTATGTTTCTTGCTTTATTTTACTACTACAAGCTTTGACTAATACATCCATCCTTAAATAGATTATGTGTCTGTGACATAGGCTGAACTACACTTAAAATCTTACACATAAATACATACATCATCAGAATAACATTTATCTCAGTAGTATCTCCTTCCTTTTCAGGTGCCCATGACACTATGTATATATATTTATATTTTTTAACTTCAGAGCATTAAACCTATTCAAATGCACAAAACACAAGACTTTATTCCCTTCACACATTACTGTTAAACTTCAGATCCCAGAATGGCCAAGAAACAATTTAGACTTCACTCCTGCATGCCACTGTCAAGCCCACTTCTCTTGCAAACAACAATCAATTACAGAAACCCTTTCGTTTCTATGCTATGCACTCTTACATCAGAGAGACATAAATCTTACAAACCTGCCAAAAAAACAAATTTATCAAGACTGGATTTCTGAATTAAAACCTGTCGTTTACAGTACTTATGTAAATAATAGTTTACTGGCTACAAATGATGCTACAGACATAACATTAACAAAATTTCTGTTTTACATGGAAAATATCCATATAATGAACTTGTCATGCAGGATTTGTGACCTTCTGTCTGCATGGATCTGACAAAGGAAAAGGCACCTGTTTGATCCTTTTTTTTCTATTTTATTTTTATGCACAACTTGCTCATACTTTTAGAGCCAAATATTGACATGCTTAGAGTTAAAAAAAAATCATGATGTCTATGTGTGTGTGTGGGGGTATGCCTAGATGCAGTTTCAAGTACTCCTTAATTACTTCCCCAGGCAGCTCTGATAGTCAGTTGTTCCAACATAATAGATCCACCTCATGCCCCTCCCACATGAACCAAAAAATGGTGGGGGTGGATCTTTAGGAGCTTCTCAGGTGGAGGTGGGGGTGGATCTTACCCCCCCAAAAAAACTAATGCTGCCTCCCACTACTCGGGTTCCAGTTCTTGTACCTCGCATTTAAGAAAAAAAACAGTACCCTATAACCATTGACTAACATGAAAGCATAATTATTTGAGGGAGGAAAACATTTCTTGGAGAAGGGTAAGGTGGAGGAGACTATTTACTCCTTCAGTCAGTTCCACAGACAGAAAACATGACATCATTCCTTTTGTACGTGCAAAATGTCTGCAGGCTCCGCCCACTGCAGCCGTAATAAGCAGAAACCTGCAATAACTTAGTGTATTTTGTCATATGCTATTTTACATTATATAAAGTTTGCATAATTTGCATGACCTAGCTGGTAAGCATGTATTCTTATAATCATAGAATTGATGCTGATGAATCCTTGTATTATGTACCCTGAGTCATGTGTTCTATGTGCTTGTATTTTCCAAAAGTAATAAAATATTTTAACAAAAAAAAAAAAGCTACAGCTGTGCCAGTGATCCTTAGTTGTGGTGCATTATTACCCGCATGTAAAGATTCTCATTGAAAACATGGAGCTACAAACAAAGGAAAGAACAGCTTTCAGCATTCTGGCTACAGAAAAGACAGATAGGGAAATATGTAAAGAAAATACAGCATCCAGTACACAGACAAAATCATCAAATTCGACCCCAAGAGAGCTGTTTGAAACTTTTTTTTATCAGGGTTTCTATCAAGAGGACATAAATAAACAAGACAAAAATCACAAAATTCTAAATTTTCTCGAACCCTTGCTCTTACCAGCATTAACACTTGAAGAAATTAATTTGATTTGATAGGCCTGTTACACAAGAGGAATTAGAATTTGTCATAAAAAATACCCAGCAGGAAAGTTCCAGGTCTAGGCAGCTTTAATTTAGAATTCTACATGAAATTTCTTCAGCAACTGGTGCATATACTGACAAAATTATTTAACAGAAGCAGAAAACTTGGAAATTTCTCAGATACCTAACCAGAATTTTATAAGAAATGTCTTCAGCAACTGGTACTTTTATTGACAAACGTATTTAACAGTAGCAGAAAACTTGGAAATTTTCCAGACACCTACAGTAGCAACAAGCACATTTATCAGCAATACTTAACCCAGGGAAAACTCCAACCAATGTGAGTCATACAGCCCAATAGCAGTACTAAATTTAGATCTCCCAAATCTTCATGAACATCTTAGGTAATAGACTGAAGTGGAGTTATCCCAAATCTAATGAAGGATGCTCAGACAGGCTTTATACCCAGGAGCCAACTTATGGACAACACTCATAGATGTCTAAACATCCTTCCAGGGGCTCACACCATGCAACAACAGTTGCCCATAACTATCGATGCAGAAAGCCTCCGATAAGTTAAGATGAGAATTTCTGCTAAACATTCTTAAAAAATGTTAATTTCAGTGAATTGTTTCTACATTGGATTCAGGGCCAACACAGAGCTCCACAGGCACCTTGTCAGACCCTTCCAAATCCAAAGAGGGACCCTATCACTCCTGTTATTTACTCTGAGTATGGAACCCTTTGCAAAGAAAATATGCACACACCCACAGGCAGAGGGAGTTAAGATTAGAGGGTTTGACAACCGCATCTTCTTATATCCACACAACACCATGATATACCTAGGAAAACCATTATAGACATTTCCATAATCATCACAAGTGCTACAGGAATATGTATGTACTGTATAAAAGAATTACTCACCATCAAAATGATGTTTCTTTTAAGGGTTTATTAGTGATTCAAGCAAGTTTGTAATAATCTCATGCCTGAGTTGTTGCCTCCGAGCCAGAATTTGGCATGTTTGTAAATTTAAACTCTGCACTGTGGTCCTGCTCCCTCTAGCATTCTAATGGCAAATTTATTGCTGAAGAGCCAAAGAGAGCAGTGACCACTCATCTAGAATATCATACTACTCATAATTAGCCAAACTGTATTGCATAGAAACTTAAAGAGCTACCGAAGCCTTAAAGAAAACTTTGAAAAACATAATAATTAGGCACAATTCAGCTTGCATTCCATATATATTCTAAATATTTCTCTTCCTCATTTTTTATTACTGAGTAAATTTGCATGTATACATGATCTTTATCCCTTAGAGTTCATCTGCCTGTATAGCTTACTCCCTATTTCAAGTTGTAATTCTCTGTTGTGACATCACAGTGTGTTGCCATGAGGGTAACTGTGATATCACAAGCAGTGCATTATGACCTCAGGTAGGGAGAAAGCAACAGGAATAGATGAACTCTTCAGGAACAAAGATTTTGTTTTAATGCAAATGACCTCAGTAATAAATACAGAACTAACCTGAAATGCAAGCTGAACCATGTCTAAATATTATGGTTTGTTAAAGTTGTCCAGAAGGTGTCAGCTGCTCTTTAAGACAATGATAGCAGAAAAAAAAACACTGGTCCACTGAGTCTGTCCTTCAACCCCTATCTAGCCTAGGGCTCATTGTCCATACTGGATTCTTCATGAATGCTATTTTCCACACATTGAAGATTGTGGAAACTGTAAAGGTTATAACAACCCCTACAGAAATATGTGTGCTGCGTACATGCACAATGCATACCACATGTTTAATGTTGCAAAGTCTGCATGCAGTTAGCATACACAAAGTGAACCTAAGTGAATCAGATCTAAAAAACACATCAGGTTTGCATGCTGCAAGCTTGACATGTGTGCAGCAGCTATGCTGGTGTGAACATCATTTAAAAATCACATCAGGTTCACATGTTGCACACTTGCCATGCATGCAGCAGCTAAGCTGGTGAAAATATCTCTCTTTTTTAATAGGGACATTTTATCCCCTACTGCCAGTGAGGGCTAGGTGTCAGCAGACTGGCCATCCTGTGCTCTTGTCCCCCCTTACGGGGATTATGTGGCACAGCAATGGGGCTAGGGTTTTTTTGTGGTTACAGAGGTAGCTTCAGAAGCCTAAGTCGCACCCCTGGAGGACGCCAGCATAAAGGGCCATAGCCCAGACAGTAAGCCGTGCTTCCACTAAGTGCCTAACAGCGCCCCCCCATCCCACCACACTGCTTTCTAGCGAAGCAGTGCCTGAAACCCTCTCCGGGAGAGGAGGCTGCTGATAGGCTGCTCAATCCAACTCCGCCCCGGCTGACCCCAACGACCCAGGTTCATTCCCAAACCCAAGTCACCAGTGTAGCGTGAGGTGTGGCATCCAGTGCCTCAACCCTCAGCTCCACTGGGCCGGCACAAGCTGGTGCAAATCTCATCTAAAAAACTCATCAATTTCTATTTCACATACTACTGCTAGCAATTAATGCCATTAAAATACCATTTCCATTGATTTCCCATTAACTCTATGTGAATTTTTGATGTCATGTTATGTTATTTGGCTGACTGTATCATTTTTACTGACTATTTGACCTGTGCTATACGTAATTTTCTTGTACTCATGCAACGTATTTGTTTATGATTGTTGTACTTTCCTGGGTCGTGCCTGAAAATAGTCATTTCATGGCTAGTGCACTTAGCCGGTTAACAAAAACTAAATAAATAAAATTAGGCAAACTCATTAATTCTGACCATTAAATCCTTTTGAAAATTGTGTAATGGCTTTTGATTTTTGTCATTAAATAGCCATTAATCTGTAAAGTATTGTTTGCTTACTGCATTAAATGCCTAGGATATAGTCAGCCAACACCCCCATTCCAGATGCATGAAGGGGGGCCTGGCCTGACCTTTTTGTTTTGGGCTATATAAATCCCCTTATGCATATTTAATATTACATATGTGTCTCTCCATGACTGATATAACTCACTTACTTTCCCTTTGTCATTCTGTAGTAAGCATACACACTATGGCCATGCTCAGCACTCTTTGTGCTGAGCAGGGCCTTGCAAGCATGCACCATACCTCACATTTTGTCACTGAAATGAGGGATATGGACACTCAAAATGAGGGACACTAACCCTCACAATGATCGGGACACAACCTGAAACATGGAGATATTGTACATCAGAACACAGTGGAAACCATTGTATTTACTTGTACAGATATTAGCACCTGAGAATGAATTTCTACAATAAAGCAGGGGTGCCAATTAGGTAGGGCAGAGGGGAGCAGTTGCCCCCCCTCCTGCATTTGTGCCTAGGTTGTCCTTATGGTGTGGCAATAATTGCATTAAATTTGGATTTAATCTTTTGCACAATAAGTGTCCCCCTGGCCTGTGTGTGCTCACGCTGTGGGTGCGCTCCTGATTCGACTGTGTCTGTATTGTGTTGTCCATTCTCTCCACCTATTAGCGGCAGTGTCATCACACGTGATGTGGAGGAGCTCCAATCAAGCAAGAGTGTGTGAGTTGTGTGAGTGCGACACTGTCTTTCCCACCACAGAGTAGGCAGGCTACACACTACAGCTTGGAGGAGTCGGTGAGCACTGAGCTCTCGGTAGCAATGTTGCGGTGGCATATTTTTGTTGGTCTATGAGATGGAAGACTAGGTTTGCTGGCAAAGGCACCTAGCTTCACCTCAGCTCTTTTCTTCTAGGTTTGCTTGTAAGGAAAGAGCAAGGAACATTATCAGAACAAGAAAAAAGATTAAGGTTTCTTTTAGCTAGGCAGATTTACTGTGTGTTATTGTTTTCTTTTGTACTCACAGGGTTTGTTACTGTTTGTTGCTAACATTTTACTGTTCTCTGATTCAAATTGCTGTTTCAGGGTATACTTTCTGCTGCATCATTATAGGGTGTGCCTATAGGTTTGTTACTGTTTTGTGCTTACAGATTACTGCTGTAATCTTCTCTGATTCAAATTTTTTTTTTGCAAGGTTTATCTTCTGTTACTAATTTATTTTTATCTGTAGCAAAGTGTTTTTTGGAGGGTATATCTTCTGTGAAATTATTACAGCTGGTGCTTTACAGGTTTTACAGTTTTATCTGTCATTAGGCTAAGCTTTCAGGGCTACTGCATTTGTTGATGGTTGATTGTTTCTGCTCTTACCTCCTTGTTTCTTTACAGCGATGCGAACACAGGGCGATGGCCGACCCAGCGAGTCCTGCACAGTGGTGAGGGCCCGACCCATGGGATGGCAACCCCAGTGCAATGGGGGAGGCACAACACGGCCAATGGAACCCCCCCACCTGGCCAGCTACCACACCAGGACATGGGGCCATGGGCAAGGAGCGGGGGTGGGCCCGGCACAACAGGAGCCCTCAGGGGAGCCGCCGACAGGGTGCCTGGCAGACAGAGACACCTCGACAGCAGACCAGCCGGCAGAGCCACGGGACTCCTGCAAACCCTGTGCACTGGTGTCACAGAAGCCCCAGGGTGCGCACCCAGACATCAGAGCAGGCACAGGTGCAACCGCGGTGCGAGCAGGGGCGCCGTGCAGATGGAGGGGCACTGACAGGCGCGGGCAACGGTGGAGCCACCCACAAGGCACAGGTCGGTACATTCCCGATGTGGCATGGGCCACTGTGGCAGCCCCCCCGGATGCATCCACAGGTGGCACAATGCCCCCACACAGGCCAAGGAACACCGCCCCAGTCCCCCCACCCCTGAACAAGACACAGAGACACATGAGCTGCAGACCAGACGTCAGCGGTTTAATGGGGCGCAGGCAGTCAAAACAGTGAACACAACAGACGGTCACCCACCACCCCACACACACAGTGCACAAGCCTGCCCCCTGTGCCAATGGCACTCAGTCAGCTGGGTGCAGCTACATCTGCAACCTGATGTTGAGGGCAATGCCCATCAGGTAGTCCCTCCTGCTGCGGCTGCCGTACTGCTCAACGATCTCAGTGAGCCTGATGGTTGTGTCTCTGTATCGGCACTGGGATCTGCACACCAGGCGGCCACTGATGACCTGCTGCATCTTCACCTCGGTCATCCTCTACTCCACCCATAGGACGTCTATAAACTTCCGTACCAATGGATGCGCTGCACCCATCAGGGAACTGAGCACCCGGTGCCATCCCTTGATGGTGTTGTTCATCCGGGGTAGGTCCTCCTTCGCATTGGCATTGGCATTGCAGCTCCAGAATTCTGTGGGGTACACCGGTCACCGGCGTATCCCATTCCTGACTGGGTGCCCCAATCAAGTATCCTGGAAGTAATTGAGGTAGTCCTGCAGCAGCTCCTCATACTGCGTGAACATGTCCCAGGTCCACAATTCCTCATACACCTAGTACACATCCTGTGGTGGCACGAATGTCAGTGTGAGGAGCATTCGGAGGTGGAGGGCAAAGGTATCATTCTCAGTGTAGCGACGCACCAGGTCAGGGGTCTGCTGGAGCTTGCGTCACAGGCTCTGGCACAGATGAAAGAAGCACCCTCTGAGCTCCAGGTCCAGGAATACGGCACAGAGTGCCCGGTAGGTGGCAAGCTCATAGCCCATCATCATGGCACGGGGTGCATGCCAGGGCACAGGTAAGCCACCCTGTGGAACACGCTTGCGTATGCTGTCACGGTCTTGTTCATCATCAGTATGTAGACTGCTGGCAGCACTGCTGAGTGCTCTACCCTATGCACACTATAGAGCTGGTAGAAGAGTTGGGGACAGCTCCTGAAGGTGCCATCACCGAACCACAGGCCGCTCCTTGTCAGGTACTCCAGATTGCTCTGAGTGCTGAAGAGCAGGAACCTATTTGTTATGCCCCCTGAATCATGCAGCAGGAACTGCTCACCCCCGAGTGTTGTCTGGTACTCCTCAGGGATGTGGAGGTCTGTCAGGGTGAGCGGATCTACTGGTGCACTGCGGGTGCCCCGCCGCACCCATTGTACAGTGCACTTCAGGTAACCGACAGGTGGCAGGGACCCCCCGACCACATCGTTGACCTCGGTGCAGCATGCTGCGACCACCTGCTTGGTGGTCTCCATCGTCTCTGCTGCCAATCTTTTCACTGCCTCCCATTCTTTCCAAACACCGATGCCTGCTGTGGTGGGGATGTGGTTGTGCTGTCAGCCTGACAGCCCCACGGCAAGCTCCCCATCCTTCTTCGCCCTGCCCTTGCACTGCACTGAGATGTACTGGACACACTTCCAGTAGGTCACCGCACCACGGCTCTTCTCCTTCTGGTACACATAGCCACCCTACACTAGTAGCTGCTTACCCCATATGCTGAGCACGTATTCCGCTGGCATTGTTGTCCTGGTTACCACCTGCGCCCCCACTTTTGTAGCCACTTCTGACATCTTTGCTGCCATCCACCTGCATGTCGCTGAGGTGTACCTGTCGACATATCCAGGCTGTCGGTGTGCTACACCTGCCGTTGTGCTGCAGTTCACTGTGCAGGCATCGTTCTCCATGTTTCACCATGTTGGTGTCATTCTTGTGACGGTATACTGCCATTGTACTATCAGGATCATTGTTGCTGACTCCCTGCACAGTTTCAACAGTACCCTTTGTATCAGTGGGTATGGTGGAAAAGCATATGGGAACTTTCCTTTCCAGGACAGGGATGGCATATCCTTTGGGACTGTCCCTTTTGAAGGGTGGTCTACAACATAACTTGGGTATCTTTCTGTTTTGCAAAAAGTGAACGCAATGTGGGTTCCCTCCCAATAAAGGTGTAGGTCACATGGGGGCTGGTGGGTGGAGTAGATTCAAGAAATCAAAGAAATGGCCTGCCACCTATTAACTTTTTCAGCAAACGTTGTTTATTGTCTATATATTCTTGACAATAGATCCTAGTATTTATTGTCAAGAATATTAAGAAATATAGGCAGTAAAGAACATTTGCTGAAAAAGTTAATAGGCGTTGCTGGCCATATCTTTGATTTCTTTCTGTTTTCCCATGAAGTGGATCTATCCATTTCTGGATCACCCTCCACAGTGTCTGAAAACTGAGTTCAACACTTGATTTAGTGGCCATTTGTGGCTTCTCTGACTCATCCTGCTTAGGGAGTCTGCCAGCACATTGTCCTTGCCTGGCAGATGCACCACTGTTAATTTTGTATCTAAGGAGTATGCTAGGTTCCATATCCTCACTGCCTCTGTGCAGAGCTTTGTGGATATCGTACCTCCCTTTATCTCATACATTGTTGTATTGTCTTTCTTGACCTGGACGGTCTGTCTTTGCAACAGGGAATGGAAAGACTGCATTAACAGGAGTACAGCTCAGAACTCTAGCAGGTTTATGTGTTACATTCCTTCTTATGAGTCCAGACACCACTTACTGTCATGTCCTCCATATGCCCTCCCCACCCCAGCAGTAAGACATCTTTTGTAAGGACTACTCTTGTGGGAGACACTTGTAGGAAGGGAACACCATCTCTGTTTCTGTCTTTCAACCATGCCAACGCCTGTATCAGTTTGCATGTGACTGGTACTGGTTGTTCTCTGAAGCAGTTCTCTGATGCTAATGCATTCTTAGGTGGTACTAGAATGCTCTCATTTGCAGTTGAGCCCATGGCACCACAGCTGTTGTTGGAGCCGTGTGACCTAGAAGCTGCAGGAATTCCTGAGCGGTCTTTTTTTTTTTTTTTAAACTTTATTTTTAGTTCAGAGAGATAACTTATTTTAATACATAAGGAAGAAAAATATCAAATAAAAAAAAATATTCTCGAAATAATTTACATTATTCCAAATCCATAAAGTTATAATATTTCGGGGAGTTTCTCATTTGAATAATCATATAGAGGAAGCATGCTAGAATATTACATTCATTATGTCATATTTTGAGCTCCAAGCTTATTCCTCCATTTAAGAAGAAAATAAAGATCAGAAAGAAAAACATGCATAAAAACCTGTACTTAGAATTACTGAGTTGCATAATACGAGAAGACAGAAACCAAAAAACCATGAAACATAACCAAATAGTTAAATTAAAAGTTTCAGCTCACTAAGAGACTTCCATTAATTTCCTCACGAAGTCATTGGAAGATATTGGGTATTATTAACTTCTTCTGCCATTTCAGCTTCACTGTCCAACTCAGAACCCAAATCAGTAGGCAGTGCTACATTCTTCTCATAAAATGAGCGAGTTGCATCTACATCCACGAAAAAAAACTTCCTTGCCTTGGAAAGTCACCTTTAATTTAACCGGAGCTTGAAGAACCGCAGGCATCCCAGCCTGAATAAATTCTTTTTGAATCACCAAGAAGCGTTTCCTTCGTTTTTGTGTTATCATACAAAAATCAGGGTAGAGATGAAGTTTAACTCCTTCATATATAAATCCCTTATTTTGTCTCACCATCTGTAGAATTTTATTTCTCTCAGTTATAGAGCTAAAAGTACAAATAACATATCTCACTCCAGATCTCTGACCCAAAGAATTCGTTGAAGTTACTCTCCCCTGTGGACTAAATAGATTCCAAAATGAGTGGACTCTCAAGAACCAAAACTTTTGTAAGCATCTACTTAGAAACATAGAATTTGAGGGCAGATAAGGACTGCTTGGCCCACCCAGTCTGCCCATTTTCCTACCTAATGGATAAGCTGCAAATCCTAGCTAACCAACAGCCTACTTCTTCCTACCCCCACCCCCTAGAATTGCCTTATGACTGTCCTATTCATTCTTGAATTCCACCACTGTTTTTGACTCCACAACCTCCTCAGGAAGGCTGTTCCATGTATCCACAACCTCTCCGTGAAAAATACTTCCTCACATTACCTCTGAGCCATCCCCCAGCTTCAAATTGTGTCCACTTGTTCTGCACATCTCTTTTCCTGAAAGATGCTGCCTTCTTGGACTTTGTTTATTCCCTGAGGTACTTGAAAGTTTCTATCATGCCCCCTCCTCCTCGAGGCTATACATATTAAGCTCCTTAAGTCTCTCTTGACATGTCTTCCGTGCAGACCCTGCACCATTTTAATTGCCCTCCTCTGGACTGCCTCCATCCTGTCTATGTCTTTGTGGAGATTGGGTCTCCAGAACTGCATGCAGTACTTCAGATGGGGTCTCACCAGCTGTCTGTACAGAGGGATAACAACTTCCTGTTTTCTACTGGTGATGCCTCTCCCTATGCATCCCAATATCCCCCAGCCCTCCTTACTGCCCTCTCACATTGCTTGCTCACCTTTAGGTCATCTGATAAGACTACCCCCGGGTCCTTTTCCATTTTTGTTGTTAGTATCTCCCCCTCCATTGTATACTCTTCCCCTGGGTTTTTGTTTCCCAGGTGCATTACTTTGCAATTCTTAGCATTGAATCTAAGTTGCCATTCATTTGACCATTCCTCCAACCTTGCAAGTCCCTTCTCATCCTTTCCACCCCACCTTGTGTATCAACTTGTTGTAGATGTTTTGTGTCGGTTCAAAGATATATACTTTTTCTGTTCAGTCCCTCTGCAATGTCACTTATAAAGACATTAAGAGGACCGGTCCTAGTACTGAACTCTGCGGTACCCCACTAGTAACCCCCCTTTCTTCAGAGTGGACTCCATTTACTATTACCCTCTGTGTCCAGTTCTCCAGCCAATTCTTTACCCAGGCTACCATCTTGGGACCCACTCCCAGGCTGGCCAACTTGTATATTAATCTTTTGTGTGGGACTGTGTCAAATGCCTTGCTAAAGTCTGGGTAGGCCACGTCCACAGCCCCTCCCTGATCTGCTACTTTGGTCACCCAGTCAAAGAAATCTATTAGATTCATCTGACATGACCTTCCCGCTGTGAATCCATGCTGCCTTGGGTCCTGTGCCCCTCTGGCCTCTAGATACTCAACAATTCTTTCCTTCAGAAGTGATTCCATCATTTTCCTAATCACTGAGGTTAAACTAACAGGTCTGTAGTTTCCTGCTTCTGCCCTGCTCCCACTTTTGTGAAGTAGAATAACATCTGCCCTCCTCTAGTCCTCGGGCACTACCCCATCCTCCCATGATTTGTTAAAGAGGGTAGTCAGTGGTGTCACTAGTTCTACCCTTAGTTCTTTTAGAATTCTGGGATGAATCCCATCAGGCCCCATTGCTTTGTCCACCTTCAGTTTTAAGAGTTCTTTCAGAACCCTTTCTTCTGTAAATGGGCTGGTATCAACTGCCGTATCCAGCGTGTTTCTATTGTTTGGTTTAGGTACCTCCCCCTCTTCATTTGTGAATACTGAGCAAAAATATTTGTTTAATATCTCTGCCTTTTCACAGTCACCCTCTGCCCACCCCCCTCTCCTTTATTAAGCCTCACTATCCCTTCCTTGGTCTTACTTTGCTCCCTCATGTACCTATAAAAGGTTTTAGCCCCCTTCTTAACTGAGTTGGTTATCTTTTTCCTTGGTTTTGGCCTTTGCTGTTCTGACTGCCTTTCCTGCTTCCTTTTGCTTTAACTTATACAATTCTCTGTCCTGCTCTTCTGTGATTCCTTGTACTTCCTGAATGCTTTCTTTTTCTCCCTAACCTTCTCTGCCATCTCCTTTGAGAACCATAGTGGTTTCTTACATTGTTTTGTTTTGTTTATTTGCTTCATGCAAAGGCTTGTTGCCTCTGTGATGGCAGTTTTGATTATTCCCCATTGTTCTTCCACCCCTCCTTCCTGCCCATTTGCTAGTGCATTCCTTAGGCACTCACCCATTTTGGCAAAGTCAGCCCTCCTGAAATCCAGTACCCTTGCCTTTGTATGGCTTGACTCTACTGTTGTGTTTATCGTGAACCATACTGTTCGATGGTCACTAGTTCCCAAATGGCTACCCACTTCTAAATCTGTGATCCTCTAGCCATCTCCATTTGAAAGTACCAGGTCTAAGATTGCTCCCTCTCAAGTGGATTCTGATACTAGTTGTCTAAGACATGCCCTCTGTAGGGCATCTAGAATGACCCCACTCTTAGAAGTGGCTGCTGCAAATGCACTCCAGTTAACATCTGGCATATTCAGATCCCCCATCGGCAATATCTCCCTTTTTTCTGCCATTCTAAGGATACTTTCTATCATTTCCTTGTCCATTTCCTCCCTCTGAGATGGGGGTCTGTATACTACCCCTGTGCAGATTGTGGTGCCATTGCCTGTCTCCAAATTACCCATAGCGTTTCCTCTCCTCCCTGTGTACCCTTTTGTTCTGTTGCTTTGGATCCTTCCCTTATGTAGAGAGCTACTCCTCCTCCTCTTTTACCCTCCCTGTCCCTCCTGTAGATAGTGTATCCTGGTATGTTTACGTCCCAGTCATGGTTCTGTGTGTACCATGTTTCTGTGACTGACACTATATCCAGATGTTCCTCCTCCACCAGGGCCACTAATCAGGAAGCTTGTTACCCAGACTACGGGCATTGGTACTCATTGATCTCCATTTTTTGATGGTTTTACCTCTTGTAGCACCATCCCTGTGCTCACTGACTTTGTTTTCTCCATTTACCCCTGTCCCGCTCCCTACTGACCTTTCTACCTTGGGCTTTACCTCATTTAGTACCCTGTTTTGTAGGGAGAGGCGGGGAATTCCCTGCTGCTTATCAGTGCCTCCCCCCTTGACTAGTTTAAAAGCTTGCCAATGAAGCATTTAAACTGATCGCCCAGAAGATTTGTTTGCTTCCTGGATAAATGCAGACCATCCTGCCAGTATAGGCTGGTATCCCTCTAGGTGGAACCCCAGTCCCCAATGAAGCCAAACCCCTGTGCTCTGCACCATTTTTTCAACTATTCATTGAATTGCATGGTGCGAAGTACCCTTGCCTCACCCTTGCCATAGACAGGCAGCACCTCTGAGAAGAATACCGTGTGTGCTACTTGCCTTAGGCCCCTCCCCAACTCCACACACTCCTCCTCCTGCACTGCTCTAATCTCATGTTCACCCAAGTCATTCATCCCTAGGTGGACAATGACATCCAGCTCAGTCTTCCGTGCAGCTGTTCTCATGATCCTGAGGATGCGCTTCCTGTCCCTCGAAGCCATGGTGCCAGGCAGACACCTTACTTCAGTTTTCCCTGCTCCTCCCAGTTCTATCCCCCTAATAATTGAGTCCCCCACCAGGAGCTGCTTCCTTTCCCCTGTGGTGTCCTCTGCCTCCTTCCGGTGGGGCTCCCTTGTGACAGTTGTCCGCAACTTCCTTAGTCTCCTCTGCGGGTGCATCCATAGAGGAACGATGCTCTATCAGAATGGTGTATGGATTGTGGAGTGGTACAACTGACTGGGTGTGCCTCTGTTCCTCCACCCTCACCCTTCCTGAGCCCACTGCGGTCCAACTGCTGTGCTTTCTTGGCAATCTCTGATGTAGTGGTGGTGGCCTGGTGCTCCCTGGGTGGGGGAGGTTCCCTTACTACTGTCCAGTGTGGCCTGAAGAAGGGCAACCTCCTCCCTCAGGGCAGAGAGTTGCCTGCAAATAGGGCAGCATCTCAGCCTCCAGAAAGACTTCTGGAAGACTGCTGCCCCACAGCCAGTACATTGTACTACTCCCCACATGTCTGTCTACCTTCCTGTTTATCCTGTGTAAGATTTTTTTCCCAGTTATTGTTTTGTTATATTTAAATAAATAAATATATATATATTATATAAGGTGTATGCTTATATTGTAAGTGCGGTGTGCTGGAAAGGATATGACAGTGGTATGCACATTGCCCCTTGAGGAAATGATGTCAGAACCCTGGTATAAAGGAAATGGTACTGGGGTGGGTGGGGTGAGGGAAGGGGGTTTGGACCCAAACTGTGCCTCTCAAAACAATCAACTAAAAGCTCTGACCCACCACTACGATGAGTGTTGACCTTCCTGTCAGCAAGAAGACCTACACAACAATTTAACAGAGAAAATACCCTGTTAAACAAATAGAAAAAAACCAAAAATTGAGTCAAACACAGGTAAACCTCCTCAGCCCCAATACAGCCTGGTGATTTGTGCTCTGAAAGCAATCAGCCCCAAAACAAGTCAGCTGTGCATGAGGAAAAACACAGTAAACAATTATTTAAAAATATTTTGATGCAAACTGTCACAGAATACTAGTAGACAGTCCAGTTACCCAGAAGGAGAAATCAAATATGCAGTTACTTCAACCCTTCTGAAGTTACTCACAAGATAAGCAGTTTGCAAACCCCCTTCCTGATTTAAAAAATAAAATAATTAAACACAAAGTGATACCAATGTAAGAATGTAAAGTAAGGAACACCTCCCTCAGATTTAAGCAAGAGTGAGATTTGTTGCAGATTTCTAGTCCAATATAATATCTCCCATGCAGCTCTCAGTTGTTTCAAAGCACACCCTGTTACAACTTCAAGAAGATGGGCTTCTTGACATAACTCTTTAAATCTGCTTTCTGAATGTCACCTACTAATCCAATAAGCCTCAAATTCTTTAGCAGAAGAGTGTTTTCAATTCTTTCAAACTTTGAGAGCGTAGACAGCTGCTGAAGCAGTGAAGCGTTAACTGCACTTTCTACCATCAGGATTCAAGTCGACAATTTCCCGATTTCTTTCTCAGCAGTCTCCAACCTTTCTTCCAAAGAAAACATTGTTCCCTCTATCTGCTGGCAACAATTAACAATTTCTCCCAGCGAGGTATGAACTTTGTTCATCGAAGACCGCGTCTTGTCCTGGAACTCGATTAAAAGATTTTGTATCGACTGAAGTGCTTTGGTTTGGTGCCCAGTTTAGGGCATCCTGTAACAAGGGAAGTCATTTCACCAGCAACATTGGAAGCTCCTACAGTCCCCCTTGTCGGTGTAGCCTTCCCAGTTTTCGGAGACAAGAATTTCTCCATCGTGTCCAGCTTACTCTCAGCAGTTTCTTTATACAATTTCGAACGAGTTTGAGCCATTTAGCACTGAAAGTAGCAACTAATCAGCGGAGCTCACAGCATGCGTCTAGTCGACTCACTTTCCAGAAGTAACCCCCCCGAGCAGTCTTTTTGTGTGCTGGTAGGAATGAGGGTTTCTTCCCTGTGCAGTGGCAGGAACGTCTTCTCTTGTACTGGATTCAGTTCTGCTCCTATGAATTCCAGTGCTTAACTGGGTTATAGGTGTGAGTTTTCTAAGTTTAAGAGGAGCCCCAATATTTTACAGTGTGCTCCTTACCAAGCATATGGAGCTTGCTGGTTCCTCCTGTGTTTTCTCATTTATGAGTGAGTCGTTCTGGTAGGAAAACACTATCACACTTTTCTTTTGCAGTTTTGCTGCAATTATGGGTAGGCACTTTGTGAACACTTTTGGTGCAGAGGTTAGTCCAAATGGCATAGCTGAGAACTGGTACTGAGCAGTGCCTAACCTGAATCTCAGATATTTTCTGTGGCTGGGTCTCATTGGGATATGAAAATAGGCATCATTTAGATACAGAAACCCTAACCATTCTCTTTTTTGCAGGGAAGGGATCACTGTTCCCAAGGTCACCATCATTTATTTTCTTTTTCAGGTGCTTGTTCAGGAACTTTTGGTTCAGAATGGATCGCCATTCCCCATTTTTATTTTGTGTGAGAAAGTATCTGAAAAACAGGCCCTTCCCCATGGAGAGGCAGGAACTTTTTCCTCTGATTTTAACTGCATCACTATTGCCACCTTCAGCTCCACGAAGACTTTTGGTTCATGGCTGTGTGTTGGAAAGACACTTTGTCTGTTTAAATGAAAGGGTTAATCCCTGGCCCACTATTTCCAGGACCCACTTGTCTGTGGTAATTTCTTGCCACTCATTCATATAGTGAGCCAGGCACCCTGCAACTGGCAATGAGTCTATTGCTACCTGGACAAAATTGTCAGAGATTTGGCCTTGCTGGTGGGTGAGGAGCTGGAAAGGCATCTGCTTTGCTCCTCTCGTGTCACTGCCTCTCTCAGCAGCTCTTTGTGCAAGGTATTTATAATGGACATACGCTTGCTGTGGTAGGCCTTACCCCTATATCCCCTTCCATAAGGTCTGTGAGAAGTTAAGGCCTTTTTGTTTCATTTTTTGTCAAGTTTTTCAAAGTGAATTTCTGCTCATCCGTTTCCTTCACGTAGGCTCCTGTTTTGTCACTAAATATGGATGATCCATTAAAGGAAAAATATAGCTTTCCCTTTGGTATCCTGGGTCAATGTAATTTATGTGATGCATGGAAAGCTCCTCAAGGCCAATGAATGGGCCAGTGCCCTAGATATTGTATCATTGTCATCTATAGCAGTTTGAAACTGGTATCTAATAACCTGCAATCCAGGTCGAACATTATTGGCCAGATAGGCATGCCATTCAAAGGGAAGATTTTCATTTAATTCCAGGACTGGATTCCACAGGGGTTGCTGATATTGTGATGTGTAGGCCGTATATGTTGGATCCAAGTGATAGCGGACAAGTGCACATGGAAATGGGGTGGTGCTTCCCTAGGGCTGGCGAGTCCATTTAGGAGGTGGTCCTTAGACCTGATGCTTGGGACACACTCAGGTGGAGGTACACTAAATTTATGAAGTAAAATATCTAGCTTCAAATATTTCATGCAGAAAAAGAGCAGCTCATAAAGAACCAATGTCCACTTCGAATAAGTCAGTTTGTTAATAATTAATTTAGCAGTCTCTTTTGAAAACTTCTTGCAACATAGCACAATGGCTCAGCCTTTCATAAATGGGCCAGAAAAATATAGCTCACATGTGTAAAATATCTTAAGCAAACTTTCACATAAAGTGTCAGTGCAAATTTCAATAACAAAATTACCTCCACCACCAGTAGTCAGCATGCAGAAAGCCCTGGTGCTTAATTTAAGCTTCATCAGGAGCGTGGCTAAACAGATTCAAAGAGTGGGTTTTATATCTGCTCTGCTTTTCATTTCACCTGCTTTGGTCTCTTTATTTGTACATCAAACTCGCTCATTGTCCCTTTGTTTAGCTGTGTTTTCTTTTTATGTGCATTCATTCATAAGGTAGAATAAAATGGGCAGACTGGATAGGTCTTGCGGTCCTTATCTGCTGTTCACTTCTATGTTTCGATTTTTACTATTTTGTACTTTACTTTATACTTGATGTTAATACATGTATTTTTTTTCAAATTGTATTTTCCATTCCCTCTCCCAAGGTCACACCTAGAAATGAGCCGTGGCTCAGTGTGCCTTTCCTGGCTACCAATTTTCAAATAAATAAATCAATATCTGCAGTATAGTCATTTGACTCATTAAATCTCATTTATCCCAGGTAGAAATAAAATTGACTAGAGGTGTATCACTTAATTACCTTGTAGTCTAAACAGTGCATTGAATTGCCAGTTAAATCAACAAAGTATTGTCCTCATTACTCGACATTGTCAAAATGCATGTAATCTTGGTCCCAAGACAAATTTGATTAGAAAAGACTTAGTGCAAACATTTTTTTCAAGTAGACATGAATTCTATATGCAATATTTACTAAGAACATTATCAATACCACATTAGATCCATGGGATAAGGAAACTAACATGCCTAGTAATAATTCATCAAATTATAGGTCATATGAGCTGCCTGCCTAGGTCGCAAGGTGGCTGTTGTATAACCAAGCCTTCCTTGCCATATGGTCCAGTTTTCTGGAGTCTTTTTCTGGAGGAAGGGATGCCAGAGGAATCTTTGCCTTTTCACATGCAGTGGCTTGCACTACATCTTCATGGTCAGGCCCTGAGCCCAGCCTGTCCACCTGGTATCTTTTCTCCACCTTTTTGTCTATAGCAGGGACAGAGTGATGTGCTGCCAACACTCTAGCTGTGACCTTTTTCAGTGATCTATATATGGGAACTGACATTCTCTTAGGATATTTGACCCAGCATACTCATGATCTCTGCCTCATCTATGTCCACTTCTGTTTCAGTGGATGGGAGGTTTAAAGTGTCCGCTGTCTGAGACACAAAGGCAGAGTAGGAGGAGAAAATCTCTGCTACCTCTTGGAGGGAACCAAAATCCTGTTCAGGGGATACCAAAAGCTCTATCAGCCCCTACCTTTCCTCCTCGTCCTCCACCTCCGGCACAGAAACCTGTTGTGGAATCAGGACCTCAAGAGGTGGGCAGGGGCCAGATTCTCCATAGCTAGTATTGCTTGGAAAAACTGCCACATCTTCTTACTATCCTCCAGAGAGGGCAGTCTTTTGTTCCACAGGTTGCTCTGGTTCTTTATTTGGCAGGGGAATGGTGGTGTGTTTCTCCTTATACTTTTTCCCAGACATAACTGGCAATGGCTGGTCAGACGTTCTGTTGTGTTTTTTGCAATCACTAGCATCAGATCCCATCACAGGCTTGGGGCGTGATCCAAAGTGGTGAACTGGGTTAAAAACTAGTAAATGGATACGAGACAGGGTGGTGGTTAACTGCACTCACTCTAATGATGGAAGAGTGGTCAACGGGGTACCGCAGGGCTCAATACTGGAACCAGTCCTCTTCAATGTCTTGATAGGTGACATCGCTGAGAAACTGGAAGGAAAGGTGTGCCTTTTTCAGATGATATCCAAATCTGCAACAGCATTGACATGCAGGAGGGGGGTGAAGGGAATGAACAGGGATCTAGGGAAACTCGAGGAGTGGTCTAAAGCACGGCAGTTCAGGTTCAATGCCAAAATGCGTAAAATTATGCACTTAGGGCATAGGAACACAAAAGATGAGTATAGTAATGGGGGGTAATGATAGCTAATAAGCAGGAAAAGGACCTTCGGATTATCATATCTGATGACCTCAAAGTGGCAGAGCAGTGTGACAAAGCAGTGGGTAGGGTCAGTGGGATGCTGGGATGCATAGGGAGAGGTATATCCAGCAGGAGGAGGGAGGTGGTATTGTCATTATATCGCTCAGTGGTGAGACCGCACCTGGAGTATTGTGTTCAGTTCTGGAGGCTGAACCTTAGGAAGGACATAGATAGGGTGGAGGCAGTCCAGAAGAGGGCAGCTAAAATGGTGCATAGGGTTGATCTCAACATGTACAACTTGGAAGAGAGGAGAGTGAGAGGTGGCAAGATAGAGACCTAAAAGTACTTCATAGGGGTGAACAGGGTATGGGAGGGGCATCTGTTTGAAATGAGAAAGAGCACCACGACCACAGGGCATGCAATGAAGCTGGTGTGGGAGTTTAAGAAGGATGTGAGGAAATATGACTTCAATGAAAGAGTGGTAGATGCCTGGAACAGACTGCCAATCTAAGTGATGGAGGTGAAAACAACTGGGGGCTTCAAGCATGTGTGGGACATACACAAAGGAATAATTGTAAATAGGTAGGGAGGAGGGAGGGCTGCCAGGGACCAGTTAGGGTCTGCACGAGATAGATTAGGCAGGGATCATCTGGGCAGACTGGGTGGGCTAAGCAGCCCTTTTCTGCCAACAAATTCTGTTTCTACCAGGGCTCCCCTTCCCATCAAATGCCCTGTACCGTTTCCCTTGCTCCAAGGATGGCTTGACAATCTTGTCTGTCTCCTTTGGTAGAGACAACTGTTTGCAGCATTTTTCAGCCACCTTTGAAATCAGTGACTGCTGCAAGGGTGAAAGACTTGCTGATGTCTGCTTCCCACAATCAGGGGAGTGAATGTGTTTTTTGTAGTACGCTGAAGTGACACAGAAGCTCCGGGAAGCTGAAAGCCTCTCCTTTAAAATAGCCCTTCTTTGTTTTAGGGTGAAGCGCTTTATAGAGATTTACAGAGATCACAAGTTTCAAAATTGTGGCCTAGGCTCGAACACTTGAAGCAAAACTCATGGTGGTCTGCCTTCACCAGGAGCTTAGCAAAGGATGCACAGTTTTTAAATCCTATGGACCCAGTTTTCTCTTTAGGCCTTTCAGCCATGCCAACTAACTGAAAATGCCTTTAAAAGTCAATTTTCAGTTTGCCTGGTGGAATTATTGATCTTCATCGAGGATATCTCCTCCATTGGGCCACAGCTTTGGAAATGTAAGCTGTCGATGTCAGGACCATCTGGAGACGTTTGCCTAGCTGGGGGCCTCCCACGATGACATACAACACTGGTGCCTATAAAAGGTGGGCGGCCCCCTTGCTCCCCAGCTGTCTTTTTTTTCCACCGATATCTTGTCACACCTGCAGAGAAACAACATTGTTGTTTCTTTTACTTTTCTATATTTGTATAGTTTGCTAAATAGATGTAGTTCCTGTATGTCACTGTCAAAAGAACCTTTATCTAGGTTTTTTACCTGGAGTTACAAGACCTACAAGGACAATGCTGACATTGTATGTATTTGCTGTTTGGGTCTGTCCCACAATGCGAGGGCCTGTAAGATCTGCCAACAATTTAATCAGGCCACAAGGAGGCACCTGAAGACGGCCATAAAGACTTTTAATCTCTTTTAAGTCAAGTCAATTTTATTTGTATGGCGCTCATTCCAAATGGCTCCGAGTGCCTTGCAACAAATAAATAAAACAATTAAGGACAATGGATAAGATTAGCATAGAAGAGTTTACGAGGCCAGTCAGAAACATGCACTAACAAATATGTTTTCAGTCATGATTTAAAAATGGTCAGTGAGAGAGCCATCTTCACTTCACGGGGAAGGGCATAAACGCACAGGCAAAGGCCGCAGGCTCCAGATCAGCTTCTCTCTCTTGACCACTGCCCACCCCAAGTAAGGAGACACCCAGGTGGTCAATAACCATATCACTGCCCAGGTCAGAGAGGATGACAAAGAAATCCAAACACAAGGAAAAATCATTGCTGAAGCCCTCCCCTCTTCCGGCCACTATAAGCACAGACCCAGGCATGGTTCTCAAGTGAAACTGAGGTCTGCATTGAAAGAGGGTAAGTCTTGATCTTCATCATCCGCTCCAGTGGTGGTGACCTCAGCCCCAATCATCACACTGAGACACCAAGATTGGGGCCTGGCTCTGGTGCTGCTGTACTTATTATGGATGGCATGCCACCTTTGTCATCGGATTCTACCCTGGCAATGACGGCACTCGCAACCCCTCCGCTGGGTGTCATCGACTCCCAGGTTATGCTGACATTTTCAGAAATGTTCACACACCTATTCCCTTTGCTGGCAGTTCCCTTGACAGAGCCTCCCCTGTTGGCACTATCGTTGCTGGGGCCATTACTTGTGCATGTTTTCATTATGGTGATTACGAGGTAGAATATAATCCTGAACTCCTGGAAATGGAGGAGGATTTAGGAGATGATAGTGGGGAAGTGGAGCCCTATGAAGGGGTTCTCCTTCCAGCTCATCCATGTCATCTTGCAAGGAGGGCTCTCTAGAGTATAACCCTAGGTCTCCTCCAGAAGATCCCTCCTTCCAGGCTTTATTCAAGCAAATACAGGATGTGATGGGATTTGAGGGTAAAGGGGAAGACTCCAGTAAGAGAAATCTAATGGAGTTTTTGGAAGTAATAGCAGCACCCACAATTATGGTGCCTCCTGTTTGCCGTGCCTTAGAGAATGCTACATTTGCAGCTTGGCACAGGCCTAGCACTCTGCCTGTCGTCCCCAGAAAATCTGACAAACAGTATCCTGCTCTGTCAAGCCTTATTATGCTTCTCAACCTGAGGCTGACTCAGTGGTCATCATACGTGGTACACTTTGCACATGGTACAGGATGAGCCCTGAACAGCACAGCCACTATCAATATTGCTGCCTTACAGATAAGTCTCTGATATTGCATTCTGACTCACCTTTATCTTTTTTACTGAACTTTAAAAAAAGTATTAGCATCCTAAGATCTGATAATTTAATGCTCAATATACCCAAGGTGAACACATAAAGGGATCACTGTGCATTATCATTTACTGCTCCAAACTATTGGTATGATCTTTCCATAACTATTCGTGCAGCTAATGTTCATATGCTCTTCAAAACAAGTCTAAAGCAGTATTTAATCATTACATCTGTATGCAGTTGCTAAACATGTCTTTACAAGCTGGATTGTGTTTTATACATTGTAAAGTGTAATGTAATATTTTACATTTTTATTCCTGCATAAGCATGTAAAAATTATTGTATTTTTATATGACATCTTGTAGCTTCTGGGATGCACCTGAGAAAGGGCCCTTAGCTCAGTGTGCTAACCCAGTCAACAAACAAAATAAATACAATCATGGCTGTCCACGATCACTCTAGGGCTCCTAGAGTTGTGAGCATTTACTAAGGTCAGCATATCATGCTTCAGGTGCTGCTGCTAGGTCTGCTGCCTCTGGTATCTACCTCTGCAAATATACTTGGCTCAGAGTTACAGGATTTGCTTCAGGTGTGCAACAGACTGTGCTCCATACCCCTTTACGGGGTTCTAAGCTGTTCAGCCATGATGTGGACAATGCATAAAAGATCTTCACTCATCAAAAATGACTAAGGTCTGTGAAAACCTTGACCCCCCCAAAATTTCAGAGGTCATGATGGAGGTGCTTTTTGGAAGCATACTGGCCAAGGAGGTCGTAACTACCGTCAATAATATCATGGTAGAGAAGGCAGCCCCCCCTGCTGGACCTGCCCAGGGTGGCCACTCCAAGGCACCCAAAGGTTCTAGTTCTGCTGGTCCTGCTGCCCCCAGAACCTTCTGACTCTTCACTCCTTCCCCCTCTATGGCTACCACCAGTGGTACAACTGAAGTGATGGATCTCCCTTCATCTGCCAGAATGGAGAGATATCACAACAGATGAATGGATCCTAGAAGTATCAGAAAAAGGGCATGCGCTGAAGAAAGAAAGAAACAGGAGGTTTTACACCAGGTACTTATTAGTCCCCTAATCCATAGGACATTTGCGTCCAGTTTTGGACCTCAGTGCCCTGAACAAATTAATCGAATACAAAATGTTTTGAATGGTGTCTCTTCAGGCTCTCATTCCCCTTCAGCAAAAAGGGGATTGACTTTGTGCTTTGGACATGAAGGACGCGTACCTTCATATCAAAATCACATCATGCCAAGGAAGCACCTCATATTCACACTGGAGGACTGCCATAATCAGTTCTGAGTATTGCCCTTTGGTTTATCCTCAATGCTGCAGTTATTTACCAAATGCTTCATGATTGTGGCAGCAGCCCTCCAGAAGGAAGGGCATTATGTGTTCCCACTTGGACAACTGGTTCCTGCAGGCCCATCCAGGGAAATAGTCCAGTGCACAGTATCTCAAACTCTGCAATTATTCAAGGACCTGGGTGTCACAGTCAGTGTACTGAAATCCATTCCTACTCTATGCCAATGTCTCCAATATACTGGGGCAGAACAGGACACAGCAGTGGGCAGTACACTCCATCCCCAGGACAGAGCCAATACCCTGATTGCTCAAGCCCATCTAGTACACAGAAGCCACTATGTGTCCACCAGGACTATGCTCCACCTTCTGGGACTTATGGCAGCTGTTATTGTAATTGTTCCATTTGGATGCCTCCAGATAAGAATTCCACGATTAATTCTTTGTGTACAGTAGGACCAACTGACAGAAGAGTTGGAATGCATGATTCCCATCATGTTCCCTCTCAGAAAGTCTTCACTGTGGTGGATGAAACCCCTAGACTTGTTGCAGAACATCCCCTCCTTTTCCACAGCACCACAGCAAATCCTCACAATGGATTCCTCTGAGATAGGCTGGGGTGCTCAATGGGGACAGTACCAAATCCTGGGATATGGACAGACCACGATTTGGGGCTCCATATCAATGTTCTGGAGATGAGGGCTGTTCTTTTTGGTCTCCAGGTCTTAGAAGAATACCTCTCTTCAGGTCCCCTGTTGATCAGAATGGACAATACTGGTGTGATGCACTATATCAGCAAGCAAAGGGGTACTCACTCATACCCTCTGCAGGGAGCGATAAGGGTATGGCAGTGGGCACTCTCAAATGGCCTACAAATGACAGCCATTTTTCTCTCAGAAGTCTGAAACATCTTAGCAAACAGGTTATGTCAATCCCAGCCTCAAGTACATGAGTGGGAACTGCTGATCTCCACGATAGATTACCTCTTTGCAAGACAGGGTCATCCAGAGTTTGACCTTTATGTGTCCCCACACAATGTAAAACTACTGCTTTTTTGCTCACTGTCTCCAGGGCCTGGAATTTTTTGACGAGAAGCATGGTCCCTCTCCTGGAAGGAGAGGTTCCTTGACGCATTATGTCCAGTCCCTCTCATTCAGTGGGTATTGCTCAAACTATGGGCAGATCGGGCCACCTTGATACTGGTTGCCCCCCTCTGGCCTGGAGCGATATGGTTTCCACTTCTACATCTTTCAGTTGAACCACCAGTTCATTTGCCCCTGTGCCAGGGTTTACTGTCCCAGGACAGGGGGTTCTACAGTCCCCCACACCTGCGTGCTTGCCTCCTGAGGATGTAGCTATTGCACATTTTGGGGTTTCTGTCCAGGTAATCGATGTCTTATTGGCAGTTAGGAAGCCTTCCACCAGACACACATTTTCTTTGAAAAGAAAGTGTTTCTTCATCTGATGTGTTTTCTTTTCTGAAGACCCATTTATTCATCATGTTAGTACTGTAATAGTCTATCTCCTGTCTTTATCAGTCTACAGTCTGCAGTACTCTTCCATTAAGGTGCATTTGGCTGCCATTTTGGTATTCCATGCCCCTACTGATGGATGCACAGCGGCACAACTAGGGGTGTCCCGTACATTCCTTGAGGGCATTCTACATGTGTCCCCAGATTCATAAACTGGTTCTGCACTGGGACTTTCATTTTATACTTGAGAAATTGACTTTGGCTCCTTTTGAGCACACTGAAACTTGTAAACCATGCTTTCTTTCATGAACAGCTCTTTTTCTGATTCTTATTATCTTGGCCTGAAGGATTTCTGAACTTTCAGGCATTCATGCATGAGCCCCCTCCCAATTAGTCTTTCACAAGGACAGGGTAGCCTTGCGTACTAATCTATGCTTTTTACCCAAAGTGGTTTCTGAATTCATGTTGAATCAGACAATAAACCCACCAGTATATTAGCCTGAGCATGCTTTTTATCTCAATGAAAGTGTTTATTTGTCAGAAATGATACAAATCTTTAACATTCAATTTAGAACAATTAAATCACTGCAGTAGATCAAGTTCACTAACAAAGACATAAACAACCCATGCACAATCTGTTTAAACCATATTACTAAATTTTAAGTCACATATAAATACATACATATTCATTGTTTGATTGTAATTTATAAGTATTCATTTTGTAACAATATAGTAACCATTTAATTCTCTGCACCTGTTGTTTCGTTTCCCCTGTCATTCTAAGGCTGGTAAACAGAGTGAACGAATGACTTTAGAAGAGAAAGTGAGAAGAAAGAAAGATGAAGGAGAAAAAGAAAATCAGACATAAAGAAGTAAGAGACAGCACAGAAGAGCAGTAGTAGAGAAATAGTAAAAAGAATAACATCCACCACCTTACCCAAGAGGAAATCTAGCTACATTCCTACATCAGCTTTGTACAAATTTTCTCGTACAAAGTTTAAACTACTTCTTGGTTAACATTATAGCTCTTAAGAAGTTTTCCTATTGTATCATATCTAAGTGTAAACTTATGTCCCATCCCATTTAGAAATAATGCCAGTTTTTCTGTCCTCATGTTCTCTATAAGTTGAACCATACCTTCTATTTTAGACAGAATCTTATCTTCCAACCAATATCTCAGTATGCTGTATCTGGTTGAACCTCCTATTAATAAAATAGAGTATTTTTGTTCAAGTGTTCAATTTTCTCTTTTATCAAAGTGACCTATAATACATGTTTCAAGTGGAAGTTTGTCTCTTAGGAAGTTGATTTCATTAATGATTCCATTCCACAGTTCCTGAACATAAGGGCAATTCCAAAACATATGCACAAGTGAGCCTCTCCAAGACCCACATTTGTTACAGTTAGCATTCTGTCTAAGGCCCATTTCATGCATATGTACCAGGGTAAAATAAAGGTTATGAAGTGTCTTAAAATGCATCAGTCTTAGGTTAAAAGTTTTAAATACTTTACATGAGAGAGACCAAATCTTAGACCAATCCCAATTTCTGTACTTACCTCTAATTCCTGGGCCCACCATCTAATAGGTTCAGTAAGGGTACCTCTTGCTGAGCCTAGAAAAAAGATTATAAAGTGAAGAAATTGAGGGAGAGAGATGCATGTTGACAATAAAGGATCTAAACACCTCTGTTGATATTTGTTCCACTTGAATCTGTGCCTGCACAGCTAGTATTAACTGATCAAAATATGGCCTTCCCTCTAGGCACAGTTGATTCATCCCTACTAAGGATTCAAATGTATGAAAGGAGTTAGTATGAATTAAATCTTTTAATTTTATAATTTTTTTCCTGTCCCACTTCTGTTTGATATGAATAGGAGGTTCTATCATAAATTAACATTCTCCCAATTGGGTTGTAATAGAGAAGAGTATAATTTGAGTTTGAACTCCCAGGCCACATATTTAATTATTTTAAGGGAGTCTGTCATAACTTTACTCTGAGGAATAGAACACTTTTTTAGCAAAAAGGATGGAGTATATATCTGTGTTCAGAGATTTACAAATCCTCATTTCTACCACTAACCATTCTGGTGTGTATGTACAGTCACTAGGAGATAGCCATCTGAAGATTTGTGAAAGTCTTGCTGCCAGATAATAAAAGAAAAGCTCTGGAGCTTTCAGACGTCCCCTCTCTTTGTTTCATAGAAAAATAGAAACATAGACGTTGACAGCAGATAAGGACCACAAGGCCCATCCAGTCTGCCCATTTCTTCTACCTTATGAATGTGCTATCTGCCTTTGCTCTGTCAATGGCCTATCTATTCATACTCATCTGTATTACTCCCTTATGCCTATCCCATGCCTATTTGAAGCCCTGCACTGTATTCATATCCACTACTTCCTGAGGTAGGCCGTTCTATGCATCCACCACCCTTTCTGTGAAAAAGAACTTCCTCACATTACCCCTTAATCGGCCTCCCTCTAATCTCATGCTGTGTCCTCGTGTCCTGCTATTTTTCTTACATTGAAACATGTTAGACTCTTTCACCTTGTTAATGCCCTTAAGGTATTTGAATGTTTCGATCATATCACCTCTCTCCCTCCTTTGCTCTAGGGTATACATATTGAGCTCCGTTAATCTGTCCTTATATGTTTTCTTATGCAGTCCCTGCACCATTTTGGTTGCCCTTCTCTGGACTGCCTCATTTTGGGTAATGTCCTTGTGAAGGTGTGGCCTCCAGTACTGCACACAGTACTCCAGATGGGGCCTAACCAATGTCTTATAAAGAAGGATTATTACCTCCCTCTTACGACTTGTGATACCCCTACTAATACACAGCAACATCCCCCTAGCCTTACCTACTGCTTTACTGGTCAGCTTGGATGATTTCAGGTCATCTGTGATGATGATGCACAAGTCTTTTTCTTTCCTTGTGACTGCCAGCAACTCCCCTCCCATCCTATAGGTGGCTGAGGTTTCTTTTCCATGTGCATGATCTTGCATTTCTTTGCATTAGACCCCAGCTGCCACTACTTTTCTGACCATTTTGCCAATTTGTCCAGCTCTTCTCATTCTGCCCACCCCATCTGGATCATCTACTCTGTTGCAGATCTTGGTGTCATCTGCAAACAGACAAACTTTGCCCTCCAGTCCATCTGCAATGTCACTGATGAAGATATTGAAGAGGATTGGCCCCAGGACTGATCCCTGAGGTACCCCACTTGTGACTTGCATCTCTTCTGACTGTATACCATTTACCAAAACTCTCTGTTTTCTGCCCATCAACCAGTTTGCCACCCTGTTGACCTTCTGACCCACCCTGAACCTACCCAGCTTATTAGTCAATCTTCTAGTGGAACAGTATCGAAAGCTTTGCTGAAGTCAAGGTAGGTGACATCAACTGCTCCCCCTTGGTCCACCACTCTGGTTACCCAGTCAAAGAACTCTATGAGATTAGTTTGATGGGACCTTCCTGTTGTAAACCCATGCTGTCTTGGATCCTGTGCTCCTATGGATTCCAGGTGTTGCACTATCCTTTCCTTAAGGAGTGCCTCCATAATCTTGCCCACTACTGAGGTAAGACTGACTGGTCTGTAGTTCCCTGCCTCCTCCTGCTACCACTCTTGTGGGCGGGATCACATGAAACCCTTCTCCAGTCTTCTGGGACCTCTCCAGTGCTCAGAGACTCACTCAACAGTTATGATAATGGCTCTGCTAGTTCCACCCTTAGCTCCTTTAGTACACTGGGATGTATACCATCAGGTCCCATTGCCTTGTCCACCCTGAGCTTATCGAGCTCTTGTAGGACCCTTTATTTTGTGACGGGACTAGTGCACACTTCCGTCCCCCTGTGTCCATGGTGCTGAGCTGTGGGCCCTGCCCTACCTTCTCCTCAGTAAATACTGAGCAGAAGTTTCTTGTTAGTTTGCAGTAGGCCAGTCTTATTTTTGTAACCCCATATGAGCCTTGATATTTCAGCATTAATATTTCTCTCCATCTTTTCTAATTCTGCATGGTAACATAATAAAAATATATAACATCTTGGGAAGCAGTGTCATTTTGACCATATCCAGCCTACCCCAAGTTCCCAGTGGTAGCTTATACCATCTCGCTACTGATTCCATAAAATTATTTTTTGCTAAAGATAAATTTTTAGCCATTGCCTGTGCTACTCCTTATATAACTGGATCCCTAAATAATCAGTGAAATCAGGTGCCCTAGATAAACTTAGTTAGTAACAGTGTTCTTGTCAACACAGTCTATTCAGTGGCAAAAACTTTGTTTTATTTAAATTCAACTTGAAATTGATATTTTACCAAAATCATTTATTAAATCTAGCACCCTTGGGATCGACTTATCTATGTCTGATAAGGAGAAGAAGGTCATCTGCATAAACAGAGGTACACACCTTGTGGTGATGCAGTACCCAGGATTCTTAGCATAGCATATGTCATGACGTGAAGCTTACCGTCAGTCTGCACGAGCACACAACATGGAGCATTCTCACGAGCACACCAAGCGCAAGATCTGGCAGGTAGAAAATCAAACAAGCTAACAAAATGGTGGAAAATGAAAATTTTAGATTGCTTCAGCCGGCATGCCTTAACCACTTAATGATTAGCCAAGAGCTGGCAAGGAAAACTCAATCCCAGCCAATATGAGCATAGGTTGATCATTCCATGCAGAAGCGACAGGATATCATTACATTATATACTAACATAAAACAGCTAAGGTATATCTCTCTACAGATGGCCCAAAATCAACATCATAAACCGTATCATAAGTTCTGCTTATTTAGAGAACATCTTTGCATAAACAAAAATAAACTCTCTCATTCAAAGGAAAGGGCCCCACCCATCAAACTATAGTGATGGTGAACAGCAGGCAACTCCAGCAAAGCCTAGCTGGTGATTTCTGTGTCCCAACCCCTTAAAATGTCAGGGGGCATAAAGTTGAATATACTAAAATGATTCACTTTTCCACGAACCCCAGAGAATCCTAACTGGTGTTCCCTGTGCCACACTCCTGATTTATTTAAGATAGTTCATTGGGGTGGACATTTTCAACTTAGTTTTAATACACCTCATTGAACTCTGCATTTAGTATATTTATTTGTACCACCTGGCAGAGGACCACATACTTTTTTGAGACATTAATTAGCATTTTTCTTTTTTTTTTATTTGTTATCATCATTTTCTTAATGGAGTGATCCACAGCAGCACAACATATTAGTCACTGGATCAAGAGCCCACCACCACCACTGCTCCCTAAAGCAAATCCTCAGCAGTAATCTCCAGACATGAACATATACACAAAGCCATCTGTTTTATAGTTTGTAAGTTTTCGAGTTTGTTAATTCTGAACTGTTTATTGATGAAAGTTAAAGCTACCAAAAATATTTGGAAAGTCCTCACTAAGTCCTTGTTTTGCTGCTTCAGTCCCATTATACTCCTTGATACCCTCTGGAGCCCAAATTCTCAGTTTGGTAGGGTACAACAAACCATATGTATAGCCAGCTTCTCTTAATTTCTGTTTTATTGGGAAAAAAAGCATCCATCCTATGTATGACCACAGGTGGTAAGCCAAAGAGTTTTATGCTGCACCCTTCGAAGGTTATGGATGTTGTGTTTCTTAGCACTCTTTGACTATATAATTTTTGCTGAAAGTCCAGTAAACAGAACACAAAGGATCTCGGTTTTTCATGTTTATTAGGCTTGGGCTTCAAAGCTCTGTATGCTCATTCTATGAAGTATTTACTAGCTCCTGGAGGGGGTCCTGCAATTGTAATCAGTAGCCTATTCATAAATTCAATTAGATCAGTGCCTTCTACTCCTTCTCTTAGACTTAATACCCTTAAGTTATTGCGTCTGCTCCTACTTTCAAAATCCTCTACTTTTGCCATTAATTCTGATATCTTTCTGGTATTCATTGTTCTTTAGCCACTTTGTCTTCAATACTACTAATTCTAGTTTCAACATCAGAGAGTCTCATTTTCTAATTAGCCAGCTCAACTTTAACTTCCTTTATATCATCAGACATCACATTTAATGTTAGCTTAATATTGGCTATCTTCTGAATTATAAGATCAAAATGCATCAGTTAATGGCTGGTCTGTAATTTTTTTTTTTTTTTTGCCTCTGAACAGGGAGACCCTTCCAGAGTACTGTCCACTTTCCCCAATGGTCTCTTTTTTTACATTTATGTCCCCTTCAGCATCTGCACCTTCAAACGTTATCATTAAGTTCTCTTCTATCAGGTAAGCACAGTTTGTATGTATTCTGGCATTCTGATGTTTTAGTATAAGGTCTCTGTATGAGGTATTTTGTCAAGTGGTTGACCATTTAATTGATAATCAGCACTAAAAACAAATATTGCTTTATCCAGAAGATATTTAGTAAGTTGAGCTGTGAATGGTAACTAGCTCCTTGTGTAAATTATTGTATTATTGAATTAAATACTGTAGTCTATGTGAAGAGTTCAAACATGTTTGTTGATGTTCTTGTGGCTTTAAGTGCATATGAATAAATAGCACCAGTAGGAGGAGCCATTAGTTCTGAGGTGCATTTTCATTTCTTTTCTTTTCTTTTCTTTCTTTCCTTTTCGAAGGTATCTTTCACTGCTTCTTTCTGATTGACTGCTGGTGTGTAGCGAATAGGACGGGTATTTTGAGTTGGAAACACCGCATTTAGATGTTATTAGAGCAATTCTACTTTTATTTCTTACTTCATTTGATCAGTTCATTCTTAAATTCACCATCGAGAGGTAGGCCTGCTGCGGAGGTCAGGTGTGCATGCCCGCTCTGGTCAGCAGCATTCCATCGAATCCCTAGACCAAGCATACTAAAAAGGGTGAGGCTTTGCTCAATACCCTTGATGTACATAGAACACTGCATTTCTACCTGGAACTCATGAAGGACAGCAGAAAGTCCTCTCAGCTTTTTGTCTTATTCACCCCTGGGAGAGAGGGCATCCTAGTGTTTAAGCATTCCCTGTCAAAGTGGCTGGCCAACTGTATTACAGTACTTTCTGTTATAGGCAGCATGGTAAGGAATTTCCTGGTGCTATTTGTGGCCACTCTAGTTGGGGTATGGCCACCTCTTTTGCCTATTTCCTGGGTGTGTTTGCTGCTGACATTGTGCTGCTACCATATGCAGCACTATACATACTTTTACCAAGCACTACAGTGTATACACTATCTGATGTAGTGGTGCTGGCTTTGGTCTTGCTATCCTGCATGGCCTTCTGTCCTGATTTCATATCAGACTTTGTCATCCTCTCTGGGTACTTTGTTCTGCTTGGAAATCATTCCAAAGGTGTGGCCCAATTGAGGAGATAGCCTCAATGAAGCTAGAACAGTTACCTACTAGTAACAGTAGAACTTCAAGGACTTTCCTCCATTGGGCTACAGCACACCCACCCTCCTTCCCTGTGCTTGAGGTATAAGTTGGCAGGATATTCCACTGCCTTCATGGAAAGTGTCCATATTGGTGCTTCCGTGTAATCTGTCACCAGCCCCATGTCTCTCCCTGTGTGCCAGGTTCTGGTGAGGTCTCGTATTTCCTCAGTAAGTGGCCTCTAAGGTTATCCCTAGTGGGAAACTGCGGAACAAGGGTGCAGCCCATGTTTTATGAGTGCCAATGTTATATATCATTATGGGTGGTCCCCAGCTGGCAAAAGTTTCAGATGTTCTTGACACCAACAGCTTACAGTTCCAAAGCTGTGGCCCAATGAAGGAGATTCTCAAAGATCTACTATAACCGTTAAGTAGATGTTCTTTAAGTATCTCAAACTGCTAGATATTTTAGTCACATTTAAGATATAAATGTTTTAAATCAACCTTTAGGTTCTGATATCTATAGTCAGGAATCATGGCTGAACCATGCTTTCTCTTTTCCAAGAATCAGTGGGGACAGAGTCAGATGGGTTGCAGAACTACAAGCAGCAAGGCATCATGGTGGGAAAGACTGTGGCAGACTAGCCAATTGATACTTTTTCTAGGTCACAAAGGTGGTAAATAGGGGCAGATGGTAGATTTACTCTATTTTGATTTCAGCAAGGCCTTCAATTTGGTATTAAACAGGAGGCTTCTGAAGAAGCTGAATGACCTAGGAGTGGAGAAAGACTTAATAATATAGGTGTAACCACCCAGTCCCTTGAGTTACTAGAATCCCATCAGTGTTAGACTAGGACGGTTGGTGGGTAGTCTGTAGGAGTTGTTAAAGCTCCTTACAACATGACATCATTGTTTACTCAGCTAGCCTGAGCAGAGAATGGATTATGTCATTTAGAATTCTTGCAGCAGCATAAGCCACTTTGGAATCAGCTGCTCTGGGGGCAGTTTAGAGTATTCAGACTGGAGTAGTCAGTTTTGAGTCAGTAGTCATTCAGTGCGGAGCTCTGAGTGAGCAGCAGTGCTCAGAATGTGGAGGTGCCTGCCAGTCTGTTCTGACACTGGGCAAAGGACCTCTGGTAGTTTCTCACCCTAGTGTGTGAAATCCAGCAGTGCCAAAGGAAGTGGTGGAGACCATTGCCAGCAAGACCCCGATGGGTCATTCCACAGAGAAGTGGTTCAGACTTCAGTTTCTGTGGATCCAGGGGGCCATCCCCTAGTGGCCCTGAAGAGTGTCAGCTGCTCAGAAAGAAAGAGTGATCTGTGTGAAGCTATGACAAGCTACCTGTGAAGGGAAGAGGTGTTTGTTCCAGCATCCATGTCTGTATCAAAGAGACAAACAAAGCCATGAGTACAGTTACATGGGACTGTTTCTTAGAGATTTGTCTGAGGTGTATGTGCCCAGAGATAAGGTTAGAATACACCTGTCAGGGCCCCTGTATCACCACCAAAATTTGCCAAATGTGAAGTTTTAAAGTTGGGAGTCCTTTAGCAATTCAAGGAAATTGAAGGCTCATTTGGTATAGTCCTGAAGGAATGGCAGAGATTGGTTGAGCCAGGGTGGGCAGACCCCCATCTGAAACTTCAGTCAGGGCTAACTGCCTCATGGAAGGGCACCAGGTTACCCTGGGCATGTTAACAAAGTTCATTGCATCAGGAGGAAAGAATTTGAAATGTTTTTAAAGTGTGTGGCAACCCCATGGAATAGACACTTAGGGAAAGAAAAGAGAAATGTTGAATTACAGTGTGTAGAACCCTCCCACAAGTATACACTTTGGGAAGTAAATGTCTAGAGATCCCTAGTCCAGAAAGGATGGACAGTTTGATAGTTCTGTGTGGAAAAGAATGTACTAAATGCCCAAAACAAATATTGTTTCTTGAAGGAAAAGTGTGATGTCCTAAAAAATCAGTTCCAACCTGGGGATCACCCTATTCTGTGTTTTCCATCTGTTGTCAGAATAAAGCCATACTGCACAATCCCATCTTCAGTAGTGGACAATCAATCTATGCTTCCAGTGTGAACTTGTTATTGGTCCCCCTCAGAAGATAGACCTAGCATAGCTCTAGCACCTCTCTCCCAGAACTCAAACTAAATATAAATGTTATTTTGTACCCCAACCCCTGACTTCTGGGACAGCCAAGTCAGGTATTTGTCCCTGTACTTGGGGTGATGTATATTGTTTATGCCAGCTTGTGATCTGTTACCTTGTCTGTGACACAAGTTTAGGGGGGTCCTGGTTGTTAGACGCTGCTCTTGGCTGGGGTATGGGTTGCAAAATTGGGGGCTCATCCAAAGCTCTTGGGGGAGAGGATAAAGTTGTCTTGGCAGTGCAAATGCTGAGGGTATGTCTAGGGTCTTTCTGTCTGGTTGTGGTGCACCATAACAGAAATCATTGCGTGAGAAAAGTAAAATTGTGCCCAGTAAAGTGCCATCAAAAGAATTTGCTGCCTGTGGTTCTGAAAAAAAAGTACTGTCAGTAGTGCTTGTGGAAACTGTGATGCCAAGGACTGCTGTGCTACAAAATGTGTGCCCTGTCAGTCAAAGTGCTTAGAAACTGTTAAAGAGTAAAGATTTCAAGTTTAAAAGTTGTTGAGGACAAAGAGAACA
This sequence comes from Neoceratodus forsteri, assembly GCA_016271365.2. Classification (NCBI taxonomy): domain Eukaryota; kingdom Metazoa; phylum Chordata; order Ceratodontiformes; family Ceratodontidae; genus Neoceratodus; species Neoceratodus forsteri. The sequence goes on from CM057451.1 coordinate 474,593,117, forward strand.
TTTTGCAAAGTCTCAGAAAGTTTCAAGTATTTGTGATGTAAACTGGGAGTCGCTAAAGAAATGTACAAAAACTGTGACAAAATGCCTAAAAGCACTTCTGCCCATTAAAATTTCAAGCTGAGAAAAAAAGTTTCAGTTTGCAGTTTAAATTTGTTTGCTCGACGATCATCATGAGGGAGTGTGAGCAGGACAGAAAGAGCTCATTTGCATAGCGTTGTGTGATTGGTCAAGCCAGCCAAGTCCCGCACATTGCCAGGAGTCTTAGTGCTAGAGAAGTGTTCAAGGAGGAGAGAGTGAGGAGTGTGCAGCAGAGCAGAGCCAGCAGCAGCAGCAGTGAACCATGGTGAAGGAAAACTTTAGTGTTTTGACCAAAAGACTCTTTTCAAATAGTTGAAACTGGTTTCTCCCGACTAGCGACTGCAGTGGTGGTGATTGCGAGTGTGCATGGTGCTGACCCGTGGGCTGGATAGCCCAAATGACCCCAAACATAGAAACATAGAAAGGTAAACACCAAGATAGAGAAGTCGATAGGAAGAAGGGCAGGGGTAAATGGAGAAAAAGGCAAAGACAGTAAGGACAGGGAAGGGGGAAAAAGGGGTAAGGCCATCATACAATGGAGGATAATGAGTACCAATGCCCATAGTCTAGATAACAAGCTCCCTGAACTGGTGGCCTTGATGGAAGAGAGATGCCTGGATATCGTGGTAGGTCACAGAAACATGGTACACAGAGAACCATGACTGGGATGTCAACATACCAGAGTACACGATCTACAGGAGGGACAGGGAGGGTAGAAGAGGAGGAGAAGTAGCTCTCTATGTAGGGGAAGGGATCAAAGCAATGGAACAAAAGCATAAACAGGTAGGAGAGGAGGCACTGTGGATCACCCTGGAGACTGGCAATGGCACCATAATCCTTACAGGGGTTGTATACAGACCCCCATCTCAGGGGGAGGAAATGGACAAGAAAATAATAGAAGGCATCCTTAGGAAGCAGAGAAAGGGGAGATATTGTTGATGGGGGACCTGAATATCCAGGATGTTAACTGGAGCACCTTTGCTGCAGCCACATCCAAGAGCAGGGCCATTCTTGATGCCCTTCAGGAGACATGCCTCAGACAGCTAGTGTTGAAACCCACTCAGGAGGGAGTAATCTTAGACCTGGTACTCTCAAATGGAGACAGAGAGAGGATCTCAGATCTAGAAGTGGGTAGCCATCTGGGAACAAGTGACCACCAAACAGTGTGGTTCACTATAAACTCAGCTGCAGAGTTAAGCCATACAAAAGTGAGGGTACTGGATTTCAGGAGGGCTGACTTTGTCAAAATGGGAGAGTGCCTCAGGAAAGCACTAGCAAACATGCAAGAAGGAGGGGTGGAGCAACAATGGGGAAATGTAAAAACTGCTATCACAAGGGCAACAAGTCTTATAAGAAGCAGATAAACAAATCAAAATGAAAGAAAAAACACCATGGTTCTCAAAAGAGGTGGTGGGGAAGATAAGGGAGAAAAAGATAGCATTCAGGAAGTATAAGGAAACACAGAAGGAGCAGGACAGAGAACTGTACCAGTTAAAGCAGAAGGAAGCGGGGAAGGCAGTCAGAATAGCAAAGGCCCAAACCAAGGAAAAGATAGCCAACTCAGTTAAGAAGGGGGATAAAACCTTTTATATGTACATTAGGGAGCAAAGAAGGACAAAGGGAGGGATAGTGAGGCTGAACAAAGGGGAGTGTGGGTGGGAAGAGAGGGACAGTGAAAAAGCAGGGATACTGAACAAATACTTCTGCTCAGTATTCACAAAAGAAGACGGGGGGATGTACCTAATCCAATCAATAGAAGCACTCTAGATGGGGGAAGGGTCGATACCAGTCCTTTCACAGAAGAAAGGGTCCTGAAAGAACTCCTAAAACTGAAGGTGGAAAAAGCAATGGGGCATGATGGGATTCACCCCATAATTCTAAAAGGACTAAAGAGAGAACTAGTGACACCACTGACTAACCTTTTTAACAAATCATGGGAGGATGGTTTGGTACTGGAGGACTGGAGGAGGGCAGATGTGATTCTCCTTCACAAAAGTGGGAGCAAGACAGAGTCAGGAAACTACAGACCTGTCAGTTTGACCTCAGTGGTAGGGAAAATGATGGAATCACTTCTGAAGGAAAGAATTGTTGAGTTCCTAGAGGCCAGTGGGGCGCAGGACCAAAGGCAGCATTGATTCACAGTGAGAAGGTCATGTCAGACAAATGTAATCAATTTCTTTGACTGGGTGACCAAAGTAGTAGACCAGGAAGGGGCTGTGGACATGGCCTACCTAGACTTTAGCAAGGCATTTGACACAGTCCCACACAAAAGATTAATAAACAAATTAGCCAGCCTGTGTAAAACATTGGCTGCATAACAGGACACAGAAGGTAATAGTAAACGGAGTCCACTCTGAAGAAAGGGGGGGTTACTAGTGGGTGTCACAAATACACTTTGCAGGTCAGGCCCTCTGTTCCCACAGTGCCAACCTCAGAATGCAATAGTGTGAACAGGTAACAGACAGGGTAACCCTCCTATCTGCTTTGGGTCCGAATCACCTTTAGGCTTGAGTTCTGGAGAGATTCAAACTGTGAACCTTATGCTAGCATCCCCAATTAGAGGCTCATATATGTACCCTCTTCAGGACTGCAGTAAAATCTTTCACCAGGGGCACCCAGCCAGGTCTCCAAAATGAACCCTTAAAAGTTTATAAGAGACCTTAGGTATATTCTTACTTTACACACAAGCTCAGTAACACAATCAAGCTTTTAAACAGCTGTCAGACTTAACCACATATACATCACATGCAAAAAGAAACTGAAAAGTCACTCAGGCAGTATTTTCAAAGAAAAGGTTGTTTACTAAAAGATGATAAAAACATGTAAAATTAAACACAGAACAATATATCATACAGCTTACAATCATGCAAATTAAAAAAGGAAGTTACAGACAAAACACTCCTACCACAAATACTTAATTTCTAAGTGCTTTCCCAGTCAGAGTCTAGAATCGTATGTGTCATTATCCCATATACAATGTTTCATTTTTAACTCTATTTTTCCCCACCCCCTTTGATGAGGCCAGCTAGAACCTCCCTTAGATAATTTCTGACATAAGTGTCTCTGAGGATGTGAGTCATTGCTTTGAAAAATCTGTAACTAGCCATTTCCCAAATATGACAGTCTTTAATGAAACATTTTCTCTTTGAAATTAACAATCCCACATCCATGTCCTCTTGGGCTGATTTCCTGTGCTAGTGTGATCTGAGGGATTTTATGACTCTTCACATAGTTCTGGTTATATGCTAAAAGGAGAGGAACCAGCCCAATTACCTTATCTCCTGTAATGTCATAAACTCACACTTGGTTTTCAACTTCAAAAGCCTGGGCAGGTCATAAATAGGTAATAAAATGCCCTTCTGTAAGGAAGTCTTAATTAACTGGTTCTTCTGGTCTGTTTTACAACATCCTGTGGTTTCAGCTACTGACCTTGAAAGTTAAACGCCAAATCTCTCACATACTGACATTTCATACACAGACCATTTATTTATAATATGAATATCATACATATAGCCAGAAGCAGGGGCAGAGCATCACAGTGGGGTACCACAGGGTTCAGTACTGGGTCCTGTCCTTTTTAATGTCTTTATATGTGACATTGCAGAGGGACTGGAAGGAAAAGTATGCCTCTTTGCAGATGACACAAAGATCTGCAACAGGGTTGATACACAAGGGGGGTGGAAAGGATGAGAAGGGACTTGGTAAGGTTGGAGAAATGGTAAGAAATATGGCAGCTTAGATTCAAAGTGCAAGGTAATGTACCTGGGAAACAAAAACCCAGGGGAAGAGTACACAATGGGGGGAGAGAGGTAGTAACAACAAAAATGGAAAGGGACCTGGGGGTAGTCATATCAGATGACCTAAAGGTAAGCAAGCAATGTGAGAAGGCAGAATGGATGGCTGTGAGGATACTGGGATGTAGAGGGAGAGGCATCAGCAGTAGAAAACAGGAAGTTGTTATCCCTCTGTACAGACAGTTAGTGAGACCCCATCTGGAGTACTGCATGCAGTTCTGGAGACCCCATCTATGCAAGGACATAGACAGGATGGAGGCAGTCCAGAGGAGGGCAACTAAAATGGTGCAGGGTCTGCAACAGAAGCCATACGAAGAGAGACTAAAGGAGCTTAATATGTATACCCTTGAGGAAGGGAGGGAGAGGGGAGACATGATAGAAACTTAGTACCTTAAGGGAATTAACAAAGTCCAAGAGGGTAGCATCTTTCAGGAAAAGAGATGTGCAAGACAAGGGGACACAATTTGAAGATAGACGGGGGAAGGCTCAGGGGCAATGTGAGGAAGTATTTTTTCACAGAGACAGTGGTGGATGCATGGAATGGCCTTCCTTAAGAGGTTGTGGGGTCAAAATCGGTGGGGGAATTCAAGAATGCATGGGACAGACATAAGGCAATTCTTAGTCTCATAGTCTATGCAAAGTATATCTGTAGACTTTCATCCATTTTGCTTGCTTATTTTTCAATTCCTGATGTCTATGTTTAGAATTCTATAGTTTTATTGTGGCTATAACTATCTAGTCTTGTTTTAAATATGTCCAATGAAGGACTATTAGCTACTGTTTCTGGAAGGGAATTCCAAGGGGATTACCTTTTGACTAAACCAGAATTTCCATTTAAGTAGATTCCATCTCTGTTGTTTTAATTGTAGTTCATCTGTTCTCATATTGTAGTTCTTCTGTTTAATTTCCAGACCTAGATCATTTCTGAGTTTGTGATCCTGAAAAGCCTTATATACCAGGATAATATCACCCCTCCAACGCCTGTATGCAAGTGAATATAAATTTAATCCTTTCCTCATATGGTTTTCCCTCCAACCCCTGTACTGCTCTAGTGGCTCTCCTCTGGACTTTCTCCAGTCTTTGAACTTTTCCTTGTTTATATGGTGCCCAGACTTAAGAGCAATACTCAAGCTGTGCCCTCACCAACGCCTCATTCAATGGCATCAAAACCTCTCTACATCTACTCTCAATGTGCCTAAGGATGCAATTGAGTGCCTTGTTTGCTTTCCTTATAGTCTGATCACAATGTGCTCCAAAAGTGAGATTGTTTTTAATAATTACCCCCCGGTCCCTTTCTTCTGCAGAAAATTTGAGTATTTCATTATTGATACTATATTGTAGTTCTGGATTTTTTGTACCCATGTGTAAAACTATACACTTATCCCCATTTAGTTTTAATTTGTACTTTTAGTCCACTCCTCAATGTAGTTGAGGAATCTTCTTGTAACTGGACCTGATCCTGTACTGAGTTTACAACTGTACCCACTGAGCAATCATCAGAAAATTTTGTTATCCAAATATTTTAGTATTACACTGTAGTGATTATATATGTAAGTTAAACAAATAGGATCCTAGCATGGATCCCTGGGGAACCCCTCTTGTCACAGATATCCAGTCAGGCAGCACTTAATTTATTGTAACTCAGCCTGGTCAGGTTTTCCTTGGTCTCCACAACTGACTGGCTGGCAAGATCGTTAGTCCCTATGTGTTCCAGGATGTCGATGTTTTCTCCTGCTTCCTGTACAATTTTAGCAATGCGTTCAGTGTCTCTCCATGCTGATGTACCTGGGAGACATCTGACCATTACCCCTGGCTGGGGATAGGTATCAACTCCCCGAATCATGGAGTCTCCTATGATCAGAAGTGTTTTGGATTTGCTTTTTGCTTTTCTTGTTTTGGTTCCTATTTAGGGTGAGTTTTGTCATGCTAGCTCCTGTGCTGCAGTGTCCTGCTCTGCAGTGTCCTCTGATCCTTTGTTTGATTTCCGAGATAGAGGCATATACCTGGTCATAGTTTTTATATGGTTTGTGGAAGTGATATGTTGGAGAGCACCAAGTGATGGGGCACCCAATTTGCCCCTCCTAACCACCTGCCAACCTCCCGGACCAACTACCCTCTGCGGTTGAGATGCTTCTGTTGGATGTTGGGGAAATGGCGGGCAGTTCTTATAATATATTTCCTCCTGAATATGCAATTTGAGGTGCGCATCTCTGCCCATGCTATCTGGAGCCGAGCCATTATATCTCCAATGGCCCAGCATGTAGGACAGTGTCCTCAAATCCTGTATGACTGCCCTTTTGAAAAGTGTCCCACAGTACCTGCAGTTAATAATATCCATTCCAGATAAGTTGCTGGGTTTATAACCTGGTCAGAGTAATTAGAAGGAGGAAAATGAAAGCAAAAGTTTGATTATGTGTTTCGTTTGTTTGTTTTTGTATAACTCATTATAACAAGTTAAATTACTTGTGCCCCTGTAAATGAGGTCACTGTGTGGATACCCCTCTGATCTGCCCCTTTCTGCTTTGCTACAGGAAATGTCACGACTGTGCTACCCTATAAAAGGAGTGTACTGTGGGGTGGTTGGGGATGGGGGTGGGTGGCTGGGCCCTTCCTCTGCCAAAAATAAGAACCACAGATGAAAGAAATGAGGTAAGAGCCAAACAATCAACCAACAACAAATGCAGTAGCCCTGAAAGCTTATCCTAATGATAGATAAAACTTAAAACCTGTAAAGCACCACTTGTAATAATTTCACAAAAGATATACCCTGTAAGAAACACTTTGCTACAGAGCAAAATAAAGCAGTAATAGAAGATATACCTTGCAAAAGACAATTTGAATCAGAAGATTACAGCAGTAATTTGTAAGCACAAACCTGTAGGTACACCCTGTAATAATGCAGCAGAAAGTATACCCAGCAACAATAATTTGAATCAGAGACAATAAAGCAATAAAATGTTAGCAACAAACAGTAACAACCCCTGTGAGTACAAAAGAAAATAATAATAATTACACACAGTAAATCTGCCTACCCAAAATAATCCTTAATCCCTTTCCTTGTCTGGTAAGGTTCCTTGCTCTGTCCTTACAAGCAACCTAGAAGAAAGGAGTTCAGGTGAAGCTATGTGCCTTTGATGCCCTTTGAACTGTTGGTCCTAAAAGAGGCACTCCTGGATCTGGACTACAGTGTTAGCAGGCCTCCAGCCTATGCAAAGAACAGTTTTCAGCAGGTTCTGCATATAGAGACTCTGCTTGTATGGTGTGTCTTATGCACTCAGGACTTCTTCCCTTAGAGTAAAGACATTTTAGGGACTCTTCCCAAATCCTATTGTAAATGTGTTTTTTTATATTTTATACTGCTTTTTGTAGAAAACCGTTTAAAATCTTTTGGGATTGTGTAGTGTTCTGCTGGTGGGAGGTTTGGTTACAGCATTTTCTTGCAGGATGTGTTTTGGAATGTTTTCTTTTGTAGGTGCTCCTGAGCAAAGAAGATAAGACTAGAAGAGGATGTTTAGGGCTCCTCTGAGTCCTCCTTTAGAGTATTTTGGGTATTAGAAATGTTTAGCTAGGAAAAGTTAACGGCAGGAGGAGATACGCCTGACTGAGCATGTCGGGTTGTTCATGCTGAAACCTGCTGCGCGGTGAAGAACGAGGCCTCTCTTAGGGAGAGAAGTTGGTAAAAGGAAAAAGAATGTAGTGTTTTTTTAGAGAAACTTTACTGTTTTTTTTTTTTTTTGCTCACCTCCCCTCTCTTCTCTCTCTTGGGATTTGTTCTCTCTGAAAGCAAATCTGGCGACAAATGGTTTACAAAAACAGTGTTACAAACATTCAGTTATTGTGTTTCCTAGGCTCTCTGTAATTTACAATGGCGGGGTATGTCAAAACGGTATCGCCGGGTAACAGAGATCTCAAGAGTGTTACGCGACTGAGAGAGAACCGTTTCCTCATCTTCCAGTGGAGAGAATTTAGAATTTGAAGACCCTTTTGTGAGAACTTTATCTAATCAGCAGCGGTGGCTCAGGAAAGATGCTTCAACAACAACTGTTAAGGGGACAGGTAACCCCCTGCATTGGGAAGTCCAGGACAGGGGCTCTTTTGCTATAAAATTGCTTTGGATAATACTGCTGCATTTTTGGATGGTAATAAAACATATATCCTTATGTCCAGCATAAAAGCAAAGAAAAAAGAGAGACAAGCCAAATTAAAAGACACTGCAGAAAACAAAGTTAAAAGTCTGCATACAGCTGAGGTCCTCACCTCTCAGACTTGTTTTTACAAAGGGGGAAAAGGAAAACTCAGCATTTATGGCCTCTACATCAAAATCCAAAAGATCTCAGAATAAGGATAGGGAGGGGGGAACTACAGAGTCAGATAAGGGGGGAATACTAATATGCCAGATGAAACCCTTAGTGAGAGTGAAGAAAGTATAAAGGAAACCTTGTTAAAAGAAATGAAGCAAGGCTTCTGTTCAGTCAACTTGGTTGTCTCCTCATTATCAAATAAATTATCAGAAGCTGTGGAGAAATTTGAGGGATTGGCTTTACAAACCACAGAATGTGAGGATCGATTGGGGAAAATGGAAGATATTATACCTGGACTCAGTAAGAATGTGAAAAAAGATAGTAAAGAGTTGGAATTGTTGAAAGCTAAATTAGAAGATCTGGAATCCAGATCCTGGAGGGCAAATTTAAAGATCAGGGGCCTGCCAGAGGGGTCAGAAGGCCTAGACCCACTATCTTACTGTGAAGAACTTTTAACTACAGCTATGGGACTTTAATACCCCCTGCAAAAAATCGAATTGGATAGGGCCCATAGAGCTTTTGGTTTAAGGAATAATCAAGCTAGACCAAGATTTCTGTATGTTAAAACATAGGATAGGGAGAAAAGCCTTTCGAAAGCAAGGATAGATAAAGGCCTATAGTATAGGGGTTTGAAGTTGCAGATCTATCCAGATATCACCCCCAATGGTCTTACAAAAAAACCAAAAGCTTTGATAATATTAGGGATAGACTTAGGAAGGAAGGTATTTTGTTCACGATGTTTTATCCTGCTAAACTTAGGGTAAATTTGGATGGCAAAGTAGTGTTCTTTTTTCCCCCCGGAGGAGGTGGAAGAGGCTTTAGCTTCCAGAGCAAAACATTCTAATAGTACCCCAGAACATGAATCTCAGAACCAAACATCATAAAATAAAGAAGGATTTAGATTAAGTTTGGATAGTTTGTTGGGAAGGGATATGGGAGGGGGGTGAGAGGAGGGGAGAAAAGCTTTAGGCAAGGGGAAAATAAATATACTGTATAGAAAGATCCCTTGGAGAGGCTGAATGGAAGTTCTTCAGTTTTTCTTTTTCTGATGCTCAGTGAGGTTCTAGCAACCTCATTGGGGGGTAAGGGATGTCCATTTGTTTTTAGGATGCCCAAAAGGGAGGGGGGAGGGTTTGGTTTCAGGATATTTTCTTTTCTTTCTGCTTGGTTAATTTAGCCTTTTTGAAAATAGGATGCAATAAAAAGAGGAAAAGAAAACAAGGAAAATCAGAGCACAGGTGCAATAGTTTAATTATATTTTGTGTTGTCTTTTTGGCCTTGTATTTTTGCTTATCCCTTGGAACTGCTGACAAAATGAAAAAAAAATGCATATCTCTTTTTCTCTTCTCCAATTCTGTTATAACAAAAATGATAAAATATAATTATAAAAGGGAATTAATAATAGAGGTCACGGGTCCTTCCAGAAGCATTAACAATATTATTAGGGGATGAATAAATAAAGATATTGGGGTACAAAGAACAGGGGGTTTAACTCTTTTTTTTATATGATGGACTTTAATGTGTTGTCTTGCTTATCCCTTGGAACTGCTGACAAAATGAAAAAAAAATGCATATCTCTTTTTCTCTTCTCCCTTTCTGTTATAACAAAAATTATAAAATATCATTATAAAAGAAATTAATAATAGAGGTTATGAGTCCTTCCAGAAGCATTAACAACATTATTAGGGAGGAATAAATAAAGATATTGGGGTACAAAGAAGAGGAGTTTAACTCTTGTTTTATATGTCGGACTTTAATGTGTTGTCTTGGAATTTGAATGGGGAAGGGACATAGCTAAAATTAGAAAGATAATTAAAATAGCCAATAAAAGGGATATTAATTGCTTACTTCTTCAAGAAACACATTTTACAAGTGCTGATGCAAAGTTCTTTGGAAATAAGTTTAAAACTACAGATTACTTTACTACTTATTCTGCCTCTGCTAGAGGGGTGGCTATATACATGAAAAAGCATTTGGATTATAAACTTTGTAAATCGACAGTGGATCAAAAGGGAAGATTTGTAATACTTGAACTTAAATTCTTGGGAATGAAATATACATTGGCTTCTATATATGCTCCAAATACCAAAGATCCAGGTTTTTTTCAGATCTTATGCTGGAAGTACTTCAAGTGGGTTCATCAGTTATTATTTGAGGGGACTTTAATTTAACCCTTCATTATATGGATAGAGTACATCCTGCATTAGTTAGAAAAAAAAGGGTGTTGGCCCTGTTAAAACAGATTATGAGGATCAACATCTTCAGGATCCATTTAGGTCCCTTTTCCGACATTAAAAATTCTCACACTTTTCAAAAGTTCATAATACTTTTCTAATTGGATTGTTTTCAATCTCTCAATCCCTGATTAAAGATGTTGTACATATAACATATGAGCCTATTAGGGTATCATATCATGCAACAGTTTGGTTAAAACTTAAGACCTCTTTAATACACCCATTACCTAGGTATAAATGGTTTATGGATAATTCTTTGTGGCATTTTCCAGGATTTATAGAAAAAATAAAACAGGAAATAGAATGGTATTGGGAAATTAATACGTCTCAAGAACAGAACTTGTTGATGGTTTGGGACTCAATGAAAGCTTATATTAGGGGTTGGATTGCAGCACAGGTGGGGTAAGGAAAATATTTTGGGCATCACAGGTATGGAAATTAGAGCAGGAATTACTCTCAGCTCAAGATGAGCATGCATTTAGTAGATCAGAACAAACAGAAACCAAGATAATGATAGTTAGGGACAAACTGGAAAAATTATTACAGGAACAGGTGAACATTGAAACATATCGGGTAAGGGCTAAATATGATTATGCAGGGGATCTCCCGGGGAAACTTTTAGCTTACCAACTCAGAAATGATGCAAAGAAGAATTTGATTCTAGAAATAAGGGATGAAAAACAAGTTTTAATAACAACAGAACAAGGAATTAATGAGACTTTCACACAGTTCTATAACAAATTATATACCCCTGAGCCCCACATAGATAATATTCAAATGAGAGAATATTTAGGATCACTAGAATTACCACAATGGTCTGAACAGGAGATGGAAGGGTTAAATAAAGATCTAATGGAAGAAGAAATTATAGCAATGATTAAAAATTCCGCAAATGGTAAGAGCCCAGGCCCTGATGGCTTATGTTTTGAATTTTATAAATATCTGGTGGATATATTGGCCCCAAAATTTAAGGAGTTTTTTTCTTATATAACCATGAGTAAAAGGTTACCACCATCTTTTGATCAGGCAGATATTGTATTCATTCAGAAAAAGGGGAACGCTCTGGATCACTGTGGCTCTTATCGCCCTCTATCATTGTTAAATAGCGATTATAAAATTTACACAAAGATTCTGTCAAAAAGATTGGTAAAGTTACACACCCAGATCAAATTGGGTTTATGGAAAATCAGAGGTTATATCATCATATTAGAAGGGCAGTTAATCTGATCCAGGCATATGCAGGAACGGACACTGCACTTCTCTCGTTAGATACAGAGAAAGCATTCGACATAGTGCAGTGGTTGTTCCTGTTTGAAACCCTGAAATGTTATGGGATGGAGGGAAATTTTCTGGATCAGATAAAGTTAATTTACAAAAGTCCACAAGCAAGAGTTAAGACAAATAGAAATTATTCATCATGTTTTCAGTTATTCAGAGGGACTAGAAAGGGATGTCCACTCTCCCCATTATTATTTGCTCTAGTTTTAAAGTCATTGGCCATTAAGATTAGGTCTCAAGAGTCATCGTTGGGCATATTAGTAGGAGAGGTATTTAACATTATAATGCTTTATGAAGATTATATTCTGCTCACAATAAAAAATCCCAATAATCAACTACCCATTATTATGGGGATATTACAGGAATTTGGGTTGGTTTCTGGTTATCGGGTGAATTGGGATAAAACGGAAGCTTTGTATCTTGGAACTCCCTTACATATAAATAATCCTCAGCTCTTAATAATAAATAAAGAAAATATGAAATATTTAGGAGTACAGCTAACTCAGAATATGAATAAAATGATACAGTTGAATTATGATCCATTAATAGACGCCCTTAAAAAAGATCTCAATAAATGGCAATACCTTCCATTATCATTAAAAGGCAAAGTGAGCATCCTCTAGATAAATGTCCTACCTAGATTGTTATTTTTGTTTCAGACTATTCCAGTAATTTTGAAAGAAACCCTTTTCTTAAAAACTAGATAGAATAATTAGAAGTTTTCTTTGGCAAGGAAAACATCCCAGAATTGCACTCCGAAAATTATATTTCCATCAAACTAGGGAGGGTTGAACTGTCCAAATTTCCATTTTATTATGTAGCAGCTCAATTGGAGATTGTTTATCATTGGTTTTATAAATTAGATAACCCCTTAGTGGCTAGTTTGGCAGTAGAACAGAAAGCTCTTGGGGGATTAGAATTAGTAAATACTCACTATTTTTTTCTCAGAATGATGAAATGTTTGGTGACAACTAAATCAGTTAAATATGCTTGGTCTATGGCTCTAAAGAGTATGAAAATTCAAAATAGATTATCTAAATTAACCCCAATGTTTAATAATAAACTATTTTTGCCTTCAGGAAATGATATTACTTATCAATTATGGTATTTGGGGAATGAACCATGTACTATTGAGGATTTTATTTATTTAAACTCAAATGAAACATTTAACCAGTTAAAAATAGAATTTTACCTACTGGATAGGCATATATGGCATTATTTACAAGTTAAGAATTACATAAAAAAAAAGGTAGAAGGAATATTATTGGAGGATTTTTTTAAGGAATTAGACTCGAATAAACATTTATTGTCCAGAATCTATGCTACTCTGAGTGGGGAGTTAATGTCTCCTGACCCCTTCCTCAGAGTTGCATGGGAAAAAGAACTTTCAGCTCCTAGTTCCGATCATGAGTGGACTCAGGTTAGTAATTTGGAGGCCTTGAGCATAAAGAATAATAAACTGTTTCAAATTGATTTCAGTACATACCACAGGACTTATCTGACTCCTAGTAAGTTGCACAAAATGGCAAATACTGTATTGCCATTTTGTCAAAGATGTACCAAGATTAAAGGTACTTTGATTCATATGATGTGGGATTGTGACAAGATAAAACTTTATTGGGAGAAGATATGAACAATTATGGGAAGAGTAATGGGACAGGATACTCCCTGTGACCCAGGAATTATTATATTCAGTTATCAGATACATCAGAGGGATAATGGGAAGTATCAGAAGATTTTTTGAACACAGATTTCACTGTGGCAAAGAAGGAATTGTTGCAGCATTGTAAGGACCCAGAGCCTCCAGACTACAGGGAATGGGCTGCTCAGATGTTAGATAGTAGTAAGGTTGATAAAACATTGTATTTCTTAGAGGAAAATAAAAAAAGAAAAATATAATCTAATTTGGATACCTTTTATAAATCATTTGGAAAATAGGGAGTAATAGGGGAATTTAATTTGGTGAGAAAAGTTGGCTATGATGAAGAGATAAGACTTCTGGAGTGGACACGATGATTGAAGCACCTACACTCTAAACCAACAAAAAAAAAAAAAGAGAAAAAAAAAATTTTAAACTAGGAAAAGTTAACCATGTTTTTACTTTCAGGTTTCGAGTATGTATTGCTGGGGTTTGGGAAATGCATAGCAATGCCTTATGTATGTTTCTAAAGCAGTATACAGTTTGGTAAATTGTGAAATGTTTTTGGGGTTAGGTTACCCCATAGGTAGCATAGGTCAGATAGCTTTTCCCTAGAGGGCTAGGAGGATAGGCAGACTAGTGGTCCTGATCCAGATAGGGATCACCAGTGCTGTCTGTTAGGGCATGCTTCAGGCAGTCTCTTGGAACCACTGAGATTCCTGAAATAGTTGGTTAGGTGAAGCTGAAGATGTTTCAGTGGGCCTCTGTTCTCTGGTTCAACCTGCCTATGTTTCGGCATAGGTAGGGGTGAGCCTGGCCACCTCACACCGTAGGGTGCCATAGGTTGGATGGCCTGTGTTACAGGTGAAAACACTTCCTGCAGACAGCAAGCTCATCTGGTTGGTGGTGAGTGTAATCACCCAGTCCCCTGGGGTTGCTAGAGTCCAATCAGCGCTCGACTAGGAAGGTTCTTGGGCAGTCTGTAGGGAGTTGTTAAAAGCTCCTTACAACATGATATCATTGTTTACTCCAGCCAGCCTGAGCAGAGAATGGATTATGTCATTTAGGATTCTCACAGCAGTATAAGCCACTTTGGAATCAGTTGCTCTGGGGCAGTTTAGAATGTTCAGACAGGAGTAGTCCATTTTGAGACAGTAGTAGTTCAGTGTGGAGCTCTAAGTGAGCAGCAGTGCTCAGAGTGTGGAGGCATCTGACAGTTTGTTCAGAGACTGGGTGAAGGAACTCTGGTAGTTTCTCACCCTAGTGTGTGAGATTAAGCAGTGCCAAAGGAAGTGGTGGAGACTGTTGCCAGCAGGACCCCAATGGGTTATCCCACACAGAAGTGGTTCAGACTTCAGTTTCTGTGGATCCAAGGGGCAGTCCCTTGGAGGTCCTGAAGTGTCAGCTGCCCAAAAAGAAAGCGTGATCTGTGCAAAGCTATGACAAGCTACCTGTGAAGGGAAGACATGTTTGTTCTAGCATCCATGTCTGTATCAAAGGGACAAACAAAACCATGAGTACAGTTATTTATTTAATTTATTTATTATTTATTGAAATGTTTCACCAGGAAAGGCATACTGAGCAAAAAGATGCTCATCTCACGGTGCGACCTGGGGGGAAGGGTTACAAATGGAGGCAGGTCTACATACAAATGTTGAATATTGAATACCGCAATACAGATAATGTACATAGTTGGGTGGGGTTACATTAACACTTTTTACAATAGGAGAAACAGCACAGGAATTGAATATAAGGACAGGGTATACATACCATGGGAACACTTCAAAGTTAATACATGATTACAAAAGTGCCAAAAACAAGACTTGAGTGCCAGTAACAGGACTTGAGCTGAAGCGAGATACACCAAGTTGACAGTAGGAGTTGGAGGAGAAGGTGGGGGTAGTAAGGGTGAAGTGAGGAGAGGAGAGGGCAGTAGCAGTGCGTGAGGCTGAAGGCGAGGGGTTACTAGGAAGGAGGGGAGGAAGGGAGAGGTGGGGAGACCAAAGTGGGGTGAGTGTAAGTGTGTGGGCAGTGTATAAGCCAGACAATTAGGCAAAGGCCGAGCCGCTGGTCAGGCACTAAGGGGATGGTGGAAGAGAAGCTGGCGGGGTCAGGGGCAGTTGCAATTTGGGGCAAGGAAGTTAGTGAGGGCAGAGGATAGGGAGTGTTTGGATGATGAATGGCGGATCTGAGCCAGCAGGCCATTCCAGAGTTACATGGAACTGTTCAGGAGGAAAGAATTTGAGATGTCTTTAAAGTGTGTGTCAACCCCACATAATAGACACTTAGGGAAAAAAAAGAGAAATGTTGAATTAAAGTGTGTGGAACCCCCCACAGGATATACACTTTGGGAAGTAAAGTCTAGAGATCCCTAGTCCAGAGGGATGGACAGTTCAATAGTTCTGTGTGAAAAAGAATGTACTAAATGCCCAAGAGAAATGTTGTTTCTGGAAAGAAAAGTGTGCTGTCCTGAAAAGTCAGTTCCAGCCTGGTGACCACTGCATTCTGTGTTTCAAACAACATGAAGTCTTGCTATATTATGACAATTGCAGTATGACCACAGGTTAGAACTGCTCCAGAGGTGAAATAGTTAACTTTCCATGCAGGCATGGAACTTAGAGCGCGAGCTCGGTTGAAAACTCTGTCTGTTGTGCTTCAAACGCAAACTGTCAGATTCTTTACTCCGCCTCACTGAACAGTCGCTCCGGAGATTTCTCCTTCTGCTCGGTTCATTTTGTCGGTTTAAAAGTATTATTTTTCGGTTTTTAGCTGAAATTAAACGACAACCGGTCGGTTCAAGCTCTGTCTGTGGTAATGTAAGTAATAGATAGGTTTTACATTTAGTTTTTCTGTGTGGAACTTGTAATTCTTTATCGGTTCAGTTTGAACCGATCAGGTTGTATTTAAATCTACTAGTCCTTTTTTAAAGTGCGGTTCTCGGTCCTTATCGGTTCTAAAAAAAATGGATTTCATTACGATTTTTTCCACGACCCGTGACACGGTTGGGAACCGATAAGGGTGTCTTGCTTGGTGGATTGCCATAAACGGGCAAGTTGGTTAGGCTGGCATTATATCTGAGAAACCCAAAAGAAAAACCAGACCCACTGGGTTTCAACACTGTAGTGTTTGTGGGGAAGCTTTTGCTAAGGCTGACCCACACACCACATGTGTCTATTGTCTGGGGTTTGACCACCTCAATTCAGACTGCCAGATTTGTCACATTTTCCCTGCTGCCACCATAGATATGAAAGTTGGTAGGCTCAGGGAAAGGGAGGCCAAAAAGTCCGCTGACCCGGATGGCCAGCCCGGTTCGGTACCAACCGAACCGGAGGGAGTGCCCTCTGACCAAGGCGATACTGGCAAACGAAGAGCCGGTTCTGAGGAGCCGTTTTAGCAAAGGATCATAAAGTCAGCTAGTGTAGAGCCAAAAGTTCTCTCCCAACTGCTGAGGAAATAGCTAAAGCAATTCAAATTGTCCAGTCTCTCTCTCCGGTTCCGACCGAACCGACACCTTCAGGTAAGCGTCTCGGTTTGGCGGTTCCACTGGTTCAAGATTATGATTTTGAGGATTTTATGAACCGGGAGGGGAGGAATATGAGGAGAGTGATTATGGTTTTGAAGATCTGGATGTGCCCATTGATCCGGACATCTCTCCAGATAGACCCTAGGGGTTTCTCCTCCAAGGCTCTGAGTCCCCTTCATTTCATGTTTTATAAAAAGTTGTTGAAACTCTCCAGCTCCTGTTGAGGAAGCTGTTGATGACCAGGAGGAGCCAGACTATGTAGAAATGATGGATATTCCAGAGTCTAGGAGACTGTCTATTCCTTTGCATAAATCTTTTCGAAACAGACAGTAAAAGTTTTAAAACTCCTCACACTATACCTCCTGTGGATAAAAGGATGGACAAGAGGTATACCTTATCAGGCTCGACACTGATTTCCTCACTCAACAATGCAGCCATGGGGGTAGTGCAGGCTGCAGCCTGTGACAAGCTAATATTCCCTAGCTTCACACCCCCCTGAGAAGGACTCCAGGAAGATTGATGCTAATGCAAAGAAACAGTACATGGCAGCATCTTTGGGACTCAGACAAGCAAATTATATGGCTTATGCTGCTAGGTACCAGAAATCCAGATGGGATACTGTGCTGGCCCTAGCAAAACAAGTCCCTGTCCAGCTTGCCAGGGAGCTGGAACAGGTGGCTATGGATGGTATTGAGGCATCCAAGGTACAATTTCATACTGCAGTGGACTCTAATGATGTTTCATTGAGAGTCATGGCTACATCTGTGGCACTTCGCAGGATGGCTTGGCTCAGATGTACTACCCTGTCTCAGGATACCCAGTCCATGGATTTTCCTGTTGAGGGAAATTCTCTGTTTGGGGAGCAAACAGAGAATTACATGAAGAAAATGGATGAATATAGGACCACCTATAGGAGTGCACGGGCCAAGGAAAGGCAGGCCACTCCTCAAAAGCAACTTCCTAGAGGCAGGGGCAGGCCTTTTCATAGGCCTTTTTACCAAGCCCAAGCTTCCTTCTCCTCCGCCTATGCTCAGAGGGGGTTCTTTAGAGGGAGAGGCAGACGGGGTACAAGCAGATCTGCTTCCACTCCTCAGCCCAAAGCCCCTGCCAAGCAGGCACCCTGATGGGATTGCCAGGGCCAATTCTCCTCTACCTGTAGGGGGCAGGCTGGCTTACTTTGTCCAGGACTGGAAGTCTTTAACATCAGACAAGTGGGTCCTGGAAGTAGTAAGCCAGGGACTGGTTCTCAGCTTCAAAAAATTTCCAAAGCTGAGAACCAGATCTTTTCCACCTGCAACTCCATCAGAGGCACTCACCCTAGAGGCAGAGGTCTCAACCCTTCTGGCTCTCAGAGCTGTGGAAAGGGTTCCTCCCCTACACCAGGGCAAAGGTTTCTACCCAGGTACTTCCTACCCTAAAAAGACAGGAGAATGGCGGCCCATCCTGGATCTCAGATATTTAAACAAGCACCTTTTAAAGCTAAAGTTCAAAATGGTGACTCTGGGAATTATCCTACCCTCTCTAAGGCCAGGGGACTGGCTAGCTTCCCTGGACCTCAAGGATGCATATTCCCATCAGAAGCTCCCATCGAAAGTACCTCAGGTTCGAGTTGCCCTCAGGCCACTACCAGTTCAGAGCAATGCCCTTCGGTCTCACTTCTGCCCCAAGGGTATTCACCAAATGCCTGGTAGTAGCAGTTCCCTACCTAAGAAGGCAAAAGATTGCCATCTTTCCTTACCTGGACGATTGGCTCATAGTTGGCCATTCCCCAGACCAGGTCAATTTACACCTTCAGATAACGCAGCAACTGCTTACCTCTCTAGGTTTCCTTCTGAATCTCTCAAAGTCAGTTCTAGAGCCTGTCCAGCTTCTTACCTTCATAGGCGCAGAACTGAACACACAGGAAGCCAGGGCCTTCCTTCCCCTGGACAGGGCAAAGACCCTAGTCTCCTTGGCCTCCTCATTTACCCTGCAGGTCTCCCGGCCAGCAAGGCATTTTCTGCAGCTCCTAGGACAACATGGCTGCTTCCGCAGCAGTTGTGCAGGGAGCAAGATTTCAGATGAGGGACATCCAGTTCCATTTGAGAGCTTTTTGGTCTCAAAGAAAGGATCCTCTTTCCAAGTTGATCCCAGTAACTCGAACCCTGATCCAAGCCCTACAGTGGTGGCAGGATCAGAGCAACCTGAGACAAGGGGTTCCTTTTGTCACTCAGTCTCATTCTCTAATCCTTACTACAGATGCGTCGCTCTTGGGCTGGGGAGCTCACATGGGCAACCTCACCACCCAGGGTCTGTGATCTCCCCAGGAATCTCTGCTCCACATCAACCTGTTGGAGCTCAGAGCAGTTTTTCTAGCACCTCAAGCTTTTTCCAAATCTGTCCAGAACAAGAGTATTCAGGTCAAAACAGACAACACCACTACAATGTGGTACATCAACAAGCAAGGGGGCACCCGGTCTACTGCCTTGTGCACCAAAGCAATGAAGTTGTGGTCTCTGGCTTACTCCCTGAACACCTCCCTTACGGCAGTTCACCTCCCAGACAAGGACAATGTCCTGGCAGATGCTCTCAGCAGGATTTCCCAGGGCCACCACGAATGGTCACTGGATCCCCTGGTCCTGGGAGTAGTATTTGCCAGATGGGGCACCCCACAGATAGATCTTTTTGCAGCCCCAGACAATCACCAACTTCCTCTTTTTTGCTGCAGGCCCCCAGTGTTGGGCTCACTCCCCCTGGATGCCTTAGCCCTCAGTTGGGTGGGGAAGTTTCTCTATGCCTTCCCTCCCTTTCCTCTCCTGTTCAAAGTGCTAGTCAAAATCAGATCCCAATCCTGCAGAGTCATTCTGATAGCTCCGGATTGGGCCAGACAGCCCTGGTATCCACTCCTGCTGTCCTTAGCAGTCCATCCTCCCCTGTGCCTTCCCAGGAATCATAATCTGTTAACCTGTGCCCAGGGAAGAGTCTGGTACCCAAATCTCAAATCTCTCAATCTCAAGGCTTGGTTCTTGAAGAGTTAGAGTTTGCTGATTTACACCTTTCCCAAGGTGTAATGGATATTTTGAAGGCCTCGAGGAAGCCTTCCACCAGGGCTACTTACAATTCCAAATGGAAAAGGTTTTCCATATGGTGCTCGGAAAAGCATATTTCCCCAGTCTCTGCTGATCTTCCCACAGTCCTGGATTATATGGTCCACCTGAATTCTTTGGGGCTAGGACCAGCTACCCTGAAGGTGCACTTGGCAGCCCGTGTCTGCTTTTATTTCCATGGTAAATCCTCTTCTCTTTTAGCTCATCCTGTATTTTCCAAGTTTTTTAAGGGGTTGTTTCACACCAACCCTCCATTCAGGGATCCTGCCCCTGCCTGGGATCTTAATGTTTGCATTGCTCAGCTTATGCAACCCCCCTTCGAGCCCTTATCTTCAGCTGAGCTCAAGTACTTGACTTGGAAAACCATGTTTCTGGTAGCCATCACCTCTGCCAGATGCATAAGTGAATTACAAGCGTTGTCAGTGGAGCAGGAGTTTATCTCTTTTCACAGAGATAAGGTGGTCCTTCGGACTAACAGAAAGTTCCTGCCTAAGGTGGTTTCAGATTTCCACCTTAATCAATCTATTTCTCTTCCAGTGTACTTCACTGACCACTCCTACTCTGGGGAAAGGAGGCTGCACAGCCTAGATGTGAAGAGAGCCCTTAGTTACTACATAGAGCGTACCAAGGGTCATAGATTTGACTCCCTCCAACTGTTCCTCACTTATGGCGAAGTTGGTAAAGGGAAGCCAGCCACTAAAAGATCCATTGCCAGGTGGATTGTCTCTTGTATCCAATTCTGCTGTGAGAGTTGGGTAAAGTTCCCCTCAGGCCTGAGGGCTCACTCTACCAGAGGTACAGCTGCTTCTCTGGCTGCTGCCAGAGACATTCCTATTCTAGAAATATGTCAAGCAGCTACCTGGAAAACAGTTCACACTTTTACCAAGCATTACTCCCTGGACATCCAGGCTAGGAGTGATGCTCGGTTTGGCACAGCCGTGCTTCAGAGCCTATTTCCTAAGTAGGTTCTGTCCCTCCTCCATGGGGTTACTGCTGTGTAGTCTGCAATTGTCATAATATAGCAAGACTTCATGTTGTTTGAAGAAAAAATTACTCACCTTAGTAATGTTGTTTCTTCTAATGGAGTCTTGCTATATTATGTCCTCCCTCCCTGCCTGCCCCTCTTAGAACCTCTGTTTTGGGATGTGGGTGGGCAGTACAGGGTTGGCACTTTTTTGATGCCCACCTTGTTGTTTTTCACCTACCTTTTTGGGTGAATTGGTGTTGTGTTTTTGCATTTTTGGTCTCCTGACTTGAGTCTTTGTTTTAGGCCAAAAATGAGTGTTTATGTTAGTAGCCAGTTGGCTAGTGTAGGTTTACAGCTTCCACACAGAACCTTAGTGAGTTTTAGTCAGTAAAGATCTGACAGTTTGTGTTTGAAGCACAACAGACAGAGTTTTCAACCGAGTCTGCTTAAGTTCCATGCCTGCATGGAAAGTTAACTATTTCACCTCCGGAGCAGTTCTAACCTGCGGTCATACTGCAATTGTCATAATATAGCAAGACTCCATTAGAAGAAACAACATTACTAAGGTGAGTAATTTTTTCTTTCCATCTGTTGTCAGAATAAAGCCATACTGCACAATCCCATCTTCAGTAGTGAACAATCAATCTATGCTTCTAGTGTGAACTTATTTGTCCCCCTCAGAAGATAGACCTAGCATATTTCTAACACTTCTATCCCAGAACTCGGAGTAAACATAAATGTTATTTTGTACCCTAACCCCCGACCTCTGAGACTGCTGAGTCAGGTATTTGCCCCAGTGCTAGGGTGATGCCTACTGTTTTATAATAATAATAATTTTATGTATATAGTGCAATTCAGGTACCAAAGCACTTTACATACAACATTTTAAAACTGTTCAATAAAATCACATAAAACATACACAACAGCATCAATTAAAACACTTCCAAATTCACAATATTTCAGATATTAAAAGCCTGTTTAAATAAATATGTCTTTAAACTGGTCTTGAAACTCTCCATGGTCTCCAAGACTTTGATCTGATGAGGTAGAGCATTCCACAGGGATGGTACAGAGCATAAAAACCATGCACCAGATGTTTTCAACTCGTACTCTGAACCTCTAGCAACCCTCCAGTAGAGCTGAGAGGTTGGCCAGGACTTTAAGGAATCAGGAGTCTTGCAGATAACATGGTCCCTGTCCATGTAGGACTTTATAGGTCATAAGACCAACCATAAAGGTGGTCCACCACTGTATAGGCAGCCAGTGCAGATCGCACAGCACAGGTGTAATATGACTGGCACGAGAAGTCCCAGTCAATAGCCATGCCACCGCGTTCTGCACCGGCTACAAGCAGTGGACATCAACCCCCAGAAGCCCTAGGTATAGGGAGTTGCAGTAGTCCAGGTGTGAGGTCACAAAGGCATGGATCAACGTGGGCAAATCATCGGATGGAACAAAGTGCTTAATTCTGGTGATGTTCCTAAGATGATAAAAGGAAGATTTGATGACTGCTGACACCTGCACCCAGTGTCATGACCATCGTCAAATACCACCCCAGACTAGACACCTATTCAGAGATGGGTAGCTGTACACCATTGATCCAAAGCCCAGACGGTAACCCTACCACTGACCTCTCTATCTGTCACCCGGCTTCATCACCAGCACCTCAGTCTTCCTGGAATTCAATTTCAACCAACTAGACCCATACGGTTGTGGATTCTGCCAGACATCTATTAAACATTGACAGTGCACTATCCTGGTCAGGTGCAAAGACAGAGAGCTGTATATCATCTGCATAGCAGTGAAAACTCAACCCATATCATCTTACAATGTCTCTGAGGGGAGCAGATACACTGTGAACAACATGGGGACAGCACCAAGCCCTGAGGCACCCTGCATGGCAGGAGAATGGCTTAGAGGAAAAATTCCCGACACAGCCTCTGAAACCTGCCAGCTAGGAAAGAATGGAACCATCTAAGAACTGGACCAGCCAGTCCACAGATGACCCTCAGACGCTCGAGCAGAACCCCATGGTCCACAGTATCGAATGCTGAGGAGAGATCCAGAAACACCAAGATGGAGTGGCGCTTCTGGTCTCTTGCCATCAACAGATCATTGAGCACGCGAACCAGAGTGCTCTCAATACTATGTCTCTTCTGGAAACTAGACTGGAGAGGATCAAAGACATTGTGGATGGTAAGATGGTTCTCCAGTTGCAGCGCAACTACTTTCTCGATCACCTTCCCAACAAAGGGAAGGTTAGAGATAGGTCTGTAGTTTGCACAGATGCTTGGGTCTAGAAGCTTTCTTCAGAAGCGGTGTCACCACTGCCTCCTTCAGTGAGCTAGAACGCTCCCAAATCTAAAGAGCACCAAACAATCTATGTAAGGATCGGGCCAATGATCTCCATATACCCTAATAATAGCGAGTAGGGCCCAGATCCAAACTACAGAAAGTTGGCTGCAATTTCTGGACAATCTGCACGATGTCCCCTATTTCTGGTCAGCCAAAAGATATCCAGGATAACCAGGGGCGGTGACCTCGCACTGACCGCCACTAACTCCATAGAGGTACTGAGCAGACTTCAGCCTTATGTCGGCCACCTTATCTGCAAAGAAACGAACAAACTCATCACACTTATCTTGTGAAAAATGCTCCTCGAACCTGTAGACAGGCTGGCTGCACAGCCTGTCCATGGTTGAAAGATCTGAGACAGTCGATTCTGAGCAGCAGCTGTCTCACCAGGCAGGAACTCTGCCTTCTTACATGAGATTGCTGATTGATAGCTTTGATAATGACCTATCGATCTAAGGTGGTTGGCATCAAGGGCTGTTCTCCACCAGAGACACTCTAGCCTTCGTCCCACCCGTCTCAACTCCCTCAAGGTCCCATCAAACCAGGGGGGCTGAGGGAGAAGAGAGAGGGGACAAACCCAAACAGATGCAATGGCATCCAAAGCCCCAGTGATAGCCTTATTATAGGCCAAAACTAGATTCTCTGGATCCCCGCCCGCCCTCGGAATTCCCGATAGGTCTAGTACCACCCAAAGACCCTCTGGGGTAACACCCTGCAATGGGCGGTATCTGACTATCTCCACAGGGGCAGACCTATGGGGGGTGCTGGAGTTTGAATCTTACCATATGACTGGCTCCACCATCAAATCAAAGGACACGATCTCCAGGAGAAAGACCAGATCAAGTGAGTGACCCTGATTATGAGTAGCAGAGACAACTACCTGTGTGAACCCCAATGAAGACATAAGTTGGAGGAAGTCTTGACCAAACTGTGAGAGTTTGTTGTTGACCCAGGCATTGAAGTCACCTAGGACCATCAGCCTGGGTGACTCCAATGCCACATCGACAACAGAGTCTGCCACTTCCTGCACTAACAATTATGCCAGCTCATGGCCTGTTGCCTTGTCTGTGGCACAAGTTTAGGGGGGGGGGTCCCAGTTGCCAGATGCTGCTCTTGACTGGGGTATGGGTTGTATAGGTATGGTAAAGAACCTGTTTGGGGAGAGGGGTGGTAGGAGTGGTAGTAAATGGGTCAGTTCAGAGGACAGGAGATCACAAGTGGATGCTGTAGGAGTCAGTGCTGAGACTGGTCCTGCTTAATTTGTTCTTTGGTGAAACAGGGGAAGATATCCAGGACAAAATGCATCTCTGCAACTGACACAAAACCAGACAGCAGGGTAAACAGTAAAGAGGGGATGAGAGAGCTAAAAGGGAACTTGGTGAGGCTAGAGAAATGGTCCAAAATATGGCAGCTAAGATTCAGTGACAAAAAGTGCAAAGTGATGCATATAGGGAAAAGAACCCATAGACAGAGCATACTGGATGGGGAGAGGGGTTAGGCTGGCCACAGTGTTTGAGGAAAGGGACCGGGGGAAGTCATCATTAGTGACTCCCTCAAACAATCCAGTCAGTGTAGCAAAGCATACAGCAAAGAGACAAATATGATGGGCTGCAGCGGGAGAGAAGACGAAGAAGAGTCTGCTAGAGAGTCAGCCAGGAGAGGCAGTCAGCAGCCAGGAGCTCTGAATGTGTAAACACTGGTAAAATTGTATATAAAAAGACAACTGCCTTATCTGTTTCAGCCTAGTTTAGCTAGGTCTTAGCAATGCTTCTAGGATAAAATGGCTCTGGATGGAAAGGCTCTGGAAAAAAATGGCCCGGATAAAAAGGCACAAGGAGAAAACATCAGGCAGACAAAAAGGGATGAAATCCTAAGTAGGAAAACATGGCACCTGTACTACTTAATACCAGTAAACACATACAGTAAGCAAATCTTGACAACTAAAGAAACCTATCAAGCATATGCTCCCATGAAAAATAGTTTGACAACTGCAATTTCTACTAAAATGTTTGTGGGGGACTCTGCTCTCCACACCCCCTGGAATATATATAAACATCCCCCAAAACCCCACAAATCACCACACCCACAAATCTTTTGACATCTTGGCATAACACCCTTGAGGTTAACAATTCTACTTACCCCTAAAATGTACATATGGATGAAATCCCTCAGGCAGCTTTTTCCACACTAATCAATACATATCACCTACCATACTTCAGAACACATCATAGCCATTTCTTCCCTGAGCCGTAGTATCCACCTGCTGTATTGACCTAGTGCTGTTTATTCCGGTGACGTTCTATCAGGAGCCTTTTCATCCTGAGCCCTTTGTCCTGTTACTCTAGCAACACCCTGTCTGGGTGAGCACTACAGATTAATTTAGCAGCCTGTTTGCGCTGGAGTGATACTTACTGTTAATATTGCCACATCCATTTCAATTTAGAAATCTGCATCAAAGTTGATGCTTACTGCTTCATCCCATCTGGGGGAGCAATAATAGTTCATTTACTAGGCTGTTTGTGTTACAGTTACTTGTAGTGATACTTTAATGCTATTACTGCTAGTTCCAGTTTTTTTTAGTAGGCTGTGCTAAAGTTAACATTTACTGCCTCATCCTACCTTGGTGAGCACTGGTAGTTAATTTAGGAGGCTGTTTTGAAGTGATACTTACAGCTACTGCTGCTAATTCAAGTTTAATTTAGCAGTTTATGCTGGGTTAATGCTTACAGCTGCACCACAAGTGGATGAGCATCAATAGTTAATTTAGTAGCTCATTTTGAAGTTACTTACTGCTACTGCTAGTTTAATTTAAAAGTCTATGCTAAAGTTGAAGCTTATTGCTTCACCCTATCTGAGTGAGCACTGCAAGTTCAATTAGATGTCTGCTAGAGTGCTAAAGTTGCTGTCTATGGAAATGGTATGGGGTACCGGGAGGAGACAATCAGTTGTGGCAGCTGTGGGTTGCTCTTCTTTGTGGATGTGCTCTGGAGAGAGGGGCACTGCTCCATCTGCAAGACCATGGTGGAGTTCCATGCTCAGCTGGTGGCAGCAAGGGTAAAATATTGCAGCTGCATCACCAGCTCAGCTGGAGCACACCTCACACCCCACTCTCCCAGAGTCCCACTGGTCCGGGGAGTGGAGAGGTGGGGAGATGGATGGGAAGAGGCAGGGTTAGTCATAGGAGGTTATCCTGCCCAACACCATCCAGACACTAGCAAACTGTTTTGAACCCCTAGAGGAGACTCAGGCACCTGACTCCACTGAGGGGGACTCGGATTCAGTTGGAGGTGAATGGCAGGACAGCGTGATGGCACCCAAGGGGAAAATCAGGAGCAAGGCTACCAGGAGAATCTTAGTGGTTGGGGATGCAATTATTAGGGGTGTGGAGAGGACTGAGGGAAGAGGAGGGTTGGAATGGTGGGGGATGGTCTGGTGCCTTCCTGGTGTATCAACCATCCAGGATTTAGATAGGATAAGGAGGAAAGTAAAGAGGGAGTGGGGGGAGGTGAGGTGCTGGTACACCTTGGTAATGGTGATCTGACAAACCAGTCTGTGGAGATGGTGAAGTGGAACTTTCATAGACTAGGAGACAGATTGGCAGCACACTTAACCTCCCTGGCTTTTTCTGAGGTTCTCCCTATGTAGGGCAGGGAAAGGAAGAAGGATAGACTTATGAAGGATGAGACAGAGAAGTTTAATAGGTGGCTTAAGGGATGGTATCAGGAGAAAAGGTACCACTTTGTTGGGCACTGGGGGAACTTCCAGGACAGGAGGCTCTTCAAGGGTGATGAACTTGGTCTGACAAGTGAAGAGCCTATGCACTGGGGCAGATGTTTGACATCTACATCACATGTTTAAACTGACTATATGGGAGACTAGTGCTAGTGGAAGTACTGCAACAGGTGAGAGGAAGAGGATCTCAGCTTGTACTCCCTCACATCTGGGGGCTTGTAGCACCTGAGTGGGTTTAACGAGGAATGAAGTCCAGTCTGGGCTAGGAGAGGGAACATTAGAGAGGTGGAATGCAAAGTGTGCAAATACAAAGAAAAACAAGAGACTAAGAGGACATGGGAAGCAGAAGGGTCATAGACAAGGAAATAACAAAGTGGGTTCTAGGGACAGATGGAAGAGAGTACTTAATGCCAGGAGCCTGAGTAATAAAATCAGTGAGCACCAGGCTCTGATGGCAGACACGAGGTGGACCTTGTGGTCATCACAGAAATATGGGCTTCAGATAATAACAACTGGGACCTGATGGCCTCAATGTTCAGGATGGATACAGCAAAAAGGTAGAGGGGGAGGGTAGCCCTCTCTGTCGGGATAGCGTTGAGGTAATGGAAGATGGATCCATCAGGGGCAGTAACAGGGAATCAGAGTCACTGTGGGTGCAATCCACGGCACCCTCAGGCAAGAAACTATGCTTGGGAGTGATCTATAGACCAAGGAGAAAAGAAGGACCAAAGAGCTTGTGGAAGAACTTTAAAGGGGGGTTGGAAAAGGGGGAAGTAGTGATAGTGGGTGACCAGAACCTGTCAGCCATGGACAGGGATGTTCTGGTTGCCAGAAGTACTAGAATTCAGGCCTTGCTGGATGTACTCCACGGCTGTCTCCTGGTACAGCTAGTCAAGGAACTCACTAGACAGACTGCCATTCTGGATATGGTGCATACCAACTCAGAAGTGGTAGGTGCTGTGAGAGTAGGGGGGCCATTAGGGAACAGCAACCATGGACAGGGGTAGTTCCAAAGGACTGGAGGTGGCAGATGTTGTTGTACTCCATGGGGGGGCAAGGAACAAGTGGAAAATACAGACCTGACAACCTTACATCTATTGTAGAGACGCTTGATGAACTCACTGGTCAAGGAAGACCTTGTGACTACCTGGAGAAAATAGTTTCCAGGATAGTAAACAGCATAGATTCATGGCAAAAGGTCTTGTCAGACAAACTTGATAGTTTCCTTTGATTGGGTGACAAGGAACTGAACAGGGGCCATGGTGTGGATTTGTTTATTTTGACTTCAGCAAGGCTATGGACTCAGAGCGTCACAGCTTGCTTGAAGAAGATGGAGGATCTGGGTGTGGATAAGAACATAGTAAAGTGGGTAGGTAACTGGCTTAAGGGGAGACAGCAGAGGATTGTGGTCAATGGGGTCAAATCAGGAAAGAGGGAGGTCACAAGTGGGATGCAACAGGAATCTGTCCTGGGCCTGGTCTACTTCAATATGTTCATCAGCAGCAGTGGAGAAGGAATCCGGGGAGGTTGTGTCTCTTCACAGATAACAGTAAGCTTTGTGGGAGGTGGATAGCAGTGAGCTAATCAGAGAAATGTTGAGTGACTTACAAAAGCTTGAGGGTGGTCTTAAGTTTAAAAGGTAAAATATGCAACTGAGAGAGGAACTTAGTGTTAATTTGCTTAGGTCGGACTTAAAGCACAGATCTTAGATAAAGGAATGTGTATCCATGCAGAAAACATGTGATTTATACCTTATGAAGGTAGGGAGGATGAAAATAAGTGTTGATTGTTCCTTGGTTCAAAATTTAGAGTTTGACCATGTGCACCTGAGTCTGACCTCCCAGAAAGTGGCATGCAGATGATGGTAGAGGCACAAAATAATCTTTAAAAAGGCACACTATAAGTGATGACAAGTATGTAGCTCTCATGAGTTCAGAGATTTTTAAGGATATGGATTTTATGGTGTTCTACAGTGTAGCAAATTGATAGCAATGTGAAATGCTTGGGGTGTTTATTCAGTACATCTGCATTTCATATTTGCCAGGAGGTTGTAGCTTTTTCACAAGATACTTGCTGAACAGGCACACTTCCTGAGTGCTTGAGACATCTATTTTTCATGAGGTCATTCAGCAGTGACTCATAAGCACAGAGACTCACTACCAGGCCAGGCACCAGTCTGACTGTAGTGAACATCAACCACCCGCAGTGGTGATTGGTTGGGGTTATTTTTAGATTCACCTAAACTGGTAAGACATTTGCTCTCCTAAACACTGGTACAGAATGATTGTAGAATGTTGTTATGAAAAAAATACAAATTACAAATGATTGTCCTTTAAAAACAATTCAATTAAATACGATTATATATATCTTTAAATACAGGACCACTGTTTCTCGATAAAGCTGAAGGGTATCGCAAAAACATTTGGGGGTACTATTTTGGAGTCGCTGCAGCAAAGAGAATGATGTTCAAATAAACTTTAATGAGATCACCATGAAATTAAGGCTGCTGGTTGATATCTGATATCATGTTTTTGGAGAGTACTATGAGCCCTTTGCAAGTATCTCAGTGGACTAGTGTTTTGAGAGTTGACTACTAGGAATGCTCATCTTCCTGTTTGTAGTGGCAGACTGGATGGGCCTTGCGGTCCTTATCTGCCATCAACTTCTATGTAGTTACTGTATATAGGGCTCAGATGGCCCTTGTTACTCCAAGTGGACCCCACACACCTTGTGTAGAAGAGGTTTGAACTCACAAAAGTGTTTTGGGTGCATAAGATGTTGCTTTCAGAAGATATGTTTTGAAACACTGGACATTCAGTTGAATCATGTCCTTTATTTCCCCGTATGAACAAGAAACTTACACTTTTTGATATCTACAGAGGACCTCTTGCAGAACACATTGGCTGCTTTAGACTTTCAGTTGTTGGATTTATCAGCCTTGCTTTTTGTGGCAGCTGCTCTGATAATCTGAATTGTTTATTTAATCAAATGAAGTTCCTGTGTTCCCAAGGCAACGCTGAGTTAGCTATGTTAACTCTGTTAATTAATTGAAGTACCTATGGTATTTGCATTAATCAACTGAAGCCTTTGTGCTCTTTTAGACAACAGTTTTGAAAGATTTGATAAGATTGTTCAATTAACTGATAATAGAACAAAAGCGTATAGTTACAGTGAATCAGATATCGCTAATGTGATAGTGGAATATTCATGCAGCAAGCTTAGTGGGGAGGGGACTCCTACAAAATGTCCTTAGGAGAAGATTGGAAAGTTTGAAGAAAAATGGAAACTTGTATGTCACATACTTGCTTTAACACAATATGTAAAACAAATGCATTCCTAGGGGAACTAAGGGTCCTTATTGAACCCAGTGTGTGCTATCATGATACAGTGGTAATTGATTGGTGGAGTGCAATAAGGGAACATACAACTATAGAATTTATGGTATCTGTCATAGATGTTAATGCCAGGAGAGGGAAGGATTAAAACAGGAGATTGAATTAACTGAAGGACAGCTAAAAGATTTGTTAACAACAGATGAATTGAATAAATGCTTGGATAAAATTAAACAAGATTTACAGTGGCTTGAAGATATTTTGAGGGAGAAGAAACTTAAAAAATACAGGCAGGACATAATAGACTATAGGGATGGTAAAGCAGGGGGGGCGGCATGTAAAGCTTTCTCAGATAGTCAGTCATCCTCAGGAAGGTACTAGTGATCAATGGACTAACCAGCAGTTGAGACCTTTTTTAGTCAGGGCACAAGCACAAAGTTTACAGATCCACAGACCAAAGAGACAGAGGTGGAATCCAGTTCAGAATCCATGAGTGGCCAGGAAGTACTGGGACAGAGAGCACAGGCACAAGTTTTGAAATCAAAGAGACAACAAAAATAAAAACAAAACAATAGAAAAACAGCATAACATAGGAGAAGGAGCAGCAGGTGGCATGATAACAACAAGATCAAAGACAGCATTGTCTTTAATTTGTCCAGAAGGTAATTGACAAAACTAAAACAGAAGTGTTGGAAAAAGGGTTAACTTTGCTCCTGCTGCATTATCCAATAAATATGAGATTAGGTTGGATTTGCAGAGATGTTTTTTAGAAGGATCAGGTAGAGATATAATTATTTTGATTCTGAATTAGAGGTGGACAGGAAAAGACAGGGCCATTGCCAGGATTTTTACAAGGGGTTCTTTTTATGCAGTCTGCAACCTTTTATTTATTTATTTTTTAATATACATTTTTCGTTTTCTGTTTTGTTCCCCCTCCCCCGGCCATGGCATACATGTATGTATGTACACGCATGGAGGCGCACACGCACATGCCAGGATCCGGTGGCCCTTCCACCCGTCCTGACTTTTGTCACCACCTGTACCGCTTGCTCACCCACCAGAACGCCACCCGGTGGGAGCGAGACTATGGATGGGTAGGCATCCACCCCTTTGGAGTGGAGCGCCATGGCTCAATCCCGCTCCAGCCCTCTCCCCTGAGCCAGCACCCCGGTAACCCAAGGTTGTTCCAGACCCCAGCAACAAATGTCATTCTACTGACGTGTTCATCTGGAGAAAAAGCTTCTCACAACTTATTTGTTTTAACAGTGTCTGACACAGATGACATAGAAAAAGTGGACCTGAATGTCAGTAAAATGGGACCACAGTGAAGACCTCTGAACAGCATAATTAGTGAGGTGGCAGTGAGATCCCAGCCAGACCCTTCCAAACACTTGCATTGCCTTTCCACTGTGGTACCTCTTTGTTAACTTATGAAAATGTAAAACAGGCATATGAAACATGACAACTTTACATTTTGTATAGAGGATGACTAGAGTAATTTATTTCTAAATCATCAGCCCACCCACCTGAACAGCTCCCTTGCCCAACTACACTGCCTATCCTTTGATATACAGTTATTAAGGGACACATCTTTGGCAATAGTGGCCAGCAAAATGTACCTGCCGGTGACTGATAATAGTCGAGGTCCTCTACTTCTTTTTTGCTCTCCTGGAGACGTCGTCTCTGAGCCTGCTGCCATGCTTCATCTTCCCCGAGTGCTAGCTGACAGTGTGAATTGTGGGCAGTGGCTGTGCTGTATTCAGTTGTAACCCCTACAAATGGGGTTCCTAAAAGCCTTCTCGGAGTTTGCCTATGTCCTCTGCCTAACTGGCGCTCGCGTAATGCCGCTTGAATGTGGCGCCGTGAGTGCTTTTAGAGCCTCTGGTACTGTCTCTTTAAGAGTTGCCTGCCTGCAGGCTTTGTTAGCTTGCAAGGGGGCTGTGGGCTTACTGCTCACCTCCCACTCGAGCTGCTGTTTGAATCGCTCCATTTCTGCCGTCGATAAGTGAGCAAAGGGAGCATTGTTGAAGGATGTAACTGTTTTCTGGAATGAATGTAGCGTGGCAGTAAAATTGTTGTTTATTTAACCTGTTTCCCTTGCAGCTGGGACTTTGTGTATTCTGTCCCTCCATTTTGGATCAGAACTGCCTTTTGGATCCAATCAAAAGGGAGGGGTGCTTAAAATGGTGTATTGAGTGACCAACCAGAATCAGGACTCTCTTAGAAGCCAGCTGGCCATAGGGAGATAGAGCCAGTAATTCTGGGAAGTGAAGTCCTGAACTATGGCAACTTTTTGCACCAATGAGGGCAGGATTGAGTGACTGGCATATGCAGCCCTCCAATGAGATTGGATGGCGCCTGAACTAGATTCCCTGCCCAAACTGCCAAGGGGCAGAGTCGTTGGTGATTGTGATGGTAGAAGGAGCTCTGGCTCCAGCGCTGTGCAAGTTTTCATGCGGGAAGCTGTGCAGGCCAAAGTCGGGCGGCAGAATCGCCGTAAGGAGCAGACAAGATCCGAGGAGGAGTGCAGACAGAGGAGGCTGTATGTTTACAGCTACCTACCAGGCTCACCCTGTAGAGGACTGGAGAATCAGCTTTAATCGCGCTCGGTCTGTCAGGACAAGTGAGGCTGCGTTGTTCACCCGGTTTGATCAGTGAAAGTGATCGGGAGTTTGGAGCAGCTGCCTGGTATGGTACCCCTCTGTGTTACATATAAATGTGTGGAGCAGCGTCTGGATCACAGGCCAAGTCCTGCAGTGGTGTGAGAGGGATCTCTCTGCAGGAGTCATGAGTACTAAATCAGGGTAGCTCCCTGTCAGATGTTCCTTCTGAGGGAAAGATTTGTCTGGCTGTTTCAGTGGCTGCATGAATTGTGCCTATGGGCTCTTACAAATCGAATCTAGGTACCAAATGCTTGTTTCCTCATCAGGGCCCCAACCAGCTGCACCGAATAGGCTAGCCTTGTAAGGCCTGGGTACCCAAAGACAGTGACTGATAGGTTTGGCCTGTGCACAGTGCCCTGATTTAGTAGAGTGTTGCTAATCAACTTGATTTCCCCCACCTGTGTTTCTTTCCCCTTCAGTAAATCAGATTTGTTGTTTGCAAGGTACACTGTCTGAACTGTATATTTGTGCTCCCCTCTTGTGCATGGGTTATTGTGTCACTGTATCTTAGTTTACAGGAGGTCCTCGGCACCAAGTTGGTCATTCCACTTTGGGGGTAAGTGTAAGTCGCAACCATTAGGTGAGAAGTGTTCGTGGGCCACTAGTGGAAGGAAAGGGGTGTTGTAGTGACCCATAGGGCTGTGACCAAGTCGTGTTTGACTGTTCCAACCCCGACCTCTGGGTGGAGGCACCACTGCTGGATCCAGGCCCTCAACCTGTTAGTGGTGAAGCAGGCAGGGTAGTAGCCTTTTGGGATAGTGCCTCTGGGGTTACACAGTCACATTCACGATGCTGACATGAGCTAAAATTACGGCCAGTCATAGGGGACCATGCAGAGAAAGACTCACAAAGCAGCTCCAGTCATCTTACTGGCACTGAGGGAGCTGATTGGTAGCAGATGGGGGCACGCATGCAGAGAAAAGTGCTGGGGTTTATTATGTGCATTTAGGAAGGCAGTATAGCGACTGGTTTAAGGCTCTGAGCTGCAAATCTGGTGACATCCAGCAGACCAGACCTGGGTTTGAATCCCACAGCTTCCACTTACATACTGTGTGACCCTGAACAAGTCACTTAACTTCCTGTGCTCCAGGTCGCTTCCTGTGAAAAAGCTTCCAGCTTAGTGTGCTACTCCTGGTTAAACAACTAAAAAAATAAACACTTTGTGACAGTCACAAAATAATCAGAAATGATGAAAAATGTTACAAATGATAAAACAAGGGGAGTTTCAAAAGCGGGTTCTTTGAACCATACGACTCTCGCAACGGCTGTGAAAGATAATGCTGAAATAAAAATTAAAAGTTACTTATACACTTGTATATGTTAGAGACTGAGAACAAAGTTGATATGATGTTAGAAAACTTTCACAGAAGAACAAGAAATCTTATGAGGGCACAGAGAGAAATGCTTCAGACCTTAAGTACAGACAATATGATCAAAATCAGTCAAGCTGATAAAGCGGGAGGGTTTGTGATTCAAGATTTAGAGGATTATACAAAGGAATGCTTGTAACAATTAAGAAATGATGTTAATTATAAGAAACTCACACATGATCCAACAGCTGAGTTTTTAAAAGTGATCAGGAAAACTGTAGCAAGAGGTAAAGAGAGGGGGGAAATACAGGAATGGATTAGTGAAGCACTTACTGCAGAGAAACCTGTAATTCTAGTATTTTATTGTTTATCGGAGATTCATAAGTCTATATCAGACTCCTACCAGGGAGGCCAATGATGTCAAGCCTGGTTTCCATGCTGGAGCCTTTGTCGTGCTATCTTGACCACCATCCAAGAGACTGTTTCAAAAATGCCTTCATATCTACAGGCACCAGAGATATTATTAATACACTGGAACAACTCAATTAACAACAGCTGGACCTCCAGAATGTTAAAATTGTAACAATGGAAGTAGCAGATCTCTGTAAATCAATCCCACAACAAGAAATGTTACAAGCCATTAGAGAACTACTAAATTTGAGAAATTTGGATGAAAAACTCAGTACCAGTTTCCTGATTGTTCTGGCAAATTTGGTACTTTCTATGAATTATTTTAAATTTGATGACAGTTATTATTTACAGATCAAGCAGAGCTATGGGTCTACTATGCCCCATCCTTTGATAATTTATTTATTTATACTGTTGAAATAGATTTTATTACAAACAATAAGAATCCATATTGGGCTAAAATAATCCTATATAAAAGATACATGATTTTATTTTTCCATGGCAAGGAACTAATATGGATTTTATTGATTTTACAAGTATACAATCGACTTTACAATATGATGTCCATGATTTACCTGGATTTGGAAATTTATAAAGACAGAGACAGATTGTTGACATAAACACACAGAAAATTCACTGATAAAGATACTTTCTTGGAATATGATAATGCACACCCTAAGAGACAGAGAAAATATTCTATATGGACAATACCTATGTTGAAAAAGGAAATTGTACAACTGGTAATGACTATCAGACAGCTGCAAGTGAGTTAACAAGGAGGTTTGAGCAAAGGGCTATAAATATAAGATATTAAATGAGGCTCAGACTAAGGCTAGTGGAATACTATGAGAACACCTTCTTCAAGGCATTAATTAGAGTCAGAGACTTGATTAGTGGCCTTTGCTAATCAAAATGAAAATAATTAGCAATTGGCTTGAAGTTGATAAGCAGTTTTAAAAAACAAGGGTAGTTTTACTTTAAACCCCATAATAACTATTTATTATATATATACTGATCAAATGCACATTGTGCACATAGTTTCAGACATAATCTGTTTATTTAAAAATACAGAATAAAGGGGCTTCTCCTGTAATGGGTACTCAAAAGCTGGGAGTGTAAGCAACTACACAAAATACAGGTTCCCGCAAAGTGGGGTAGGTTAGCACTCCTACAAAAAAGCAAGGCACTACTGCCTTTGTCAATGTAAAAAAATGCATGGTTTATTGTAAAGTATTGTAAAGTAACTTCAAATGTAAAATACCAATGCCAGTCTGGTGGCTCTGAGGGTTGAGGCACTGACGCAACACTCGCACTCAGCCAGTGACACGGGTTCGGGAACAGATTTGGGTCATCGGGGTCAGCAGGGAGGGAGGGAACTGAGGATCCAGAGGGACTGCTCTCACCTCCCAGGGTGGGATCCAGGGTTTGCCTGTTTGTAGTTACTCCTGGTGGAAACCAGGAGCCCTATAGGTAGTGGGCCAGATGTTACATCAGGGGTGGAGAGGCAGTGGCCGGGCTGCACGTGAGGTGCACTGCCAGGCATTGCATGTCCATGCTCTAGGGTGAAACTGTAAAAAGAGGAAACAACCCTGTGGCCTAGTGAAGGTAACGGGGCTCCAGTGTCCTGCCCACATCCCACCACTGTGCCCAATCTCCTGATCTCCTGGTTAGCCCTCTGGATTCCTCAGTAGTCCCTATTATCCCAGAAAGGCTGCCAAGGGTGGGCCCCAGGAAGGTGATCCGGGGTCTGGACTTAGCCGAGGAACTGATGAGGAGATCAGGTAAGGAGGGCTTCAGGTAGGAGTAACTGTAGTGATGAGAGGGTTCCCGAGAGATGCCCTAAGCCCCAGGAGGAAAAGAGAATCTACAAAACAAACGGTGTAAAACACCAACAGTTCAATAGCAAGAGGCACACAGACAATGCTAAGGTGTCAGCCAAATGCACATATGAGTCCAGAGTTCACCTTTTTAACTGTGATGTATTGTGCCTATATTCTTGTCCAACAAATGGATCCACAAATTGCTCAGTTGTTTTGCCTCAGTAGTGTTCGTGTTCCTTCTGGAACTACAAATTCTTGAAAAATGAGTAACCACAAAAGAACAAATAAAAAGTTTTTGGCGTCTGGCGCAGCAGACATACATCCGGTCTGAGGTGGCCTGAGTTGCAGGGTAGCAACGCGCTTATGTTTCAATAAGAATCATCATCAGAGCATGCTGGGCCCTCCCCAAGGTGTGCTAAAGAGCTTTCAACAATTCAAGGCATACACACACAAATACACAACACAAAAAGTGTAAGTGATCAGACAAGACTAAGAATATGAACATACGAACGTACGAATGTGCCAGCAGAAACAGACCATCCGGTCTATCTAAGTCTGCTCAAGTGTGCAGCTAGCACCCCTAGTCTGCAGCTGCCCCACCCCACTCCCCTTTGTCATCCCACTGCCACACCCACCTTCCCACCCTTAATCTCCCCTGTTCCCTGTCCCATGCACTTTGAAGCTGTTCACAGATTTACATGATACCACCCAATCTGGCAGTGCATTCCAATTTGCTAGCACCTCTCTGTGAAATAGTGTCTCCTCATTTCCTTCCTAAATCTTCCCCTCTATTCTTAGCCCATGCCCCTGGTCCCCTCCTCCTTAGCTTAAAGACCCCATCTGTCCCATCCTTACTGATTCCCCTCAGATACGTGAATGTCTCTATCATGTCCCCCCTGTCCCTTCTATCCTCCAGGGTGTACATATTCAGATCTCCCAGCCTGCTGTCATAGTCTCTCCCCTCCATTCCACATATCATCTTTATTGCCCTCTTCTGCACCCCCTCCAGTAGCTTGATCAAATCAAATCAAATCAAAATTTATTTGTAAAGCGCTTTTCAATAAATCAAAGCGCTGATACATTACAAGAATAAAACATCAACAATAATAAATAATAACATAAAATAATAAAAAAACATAAAATAATCTATCCAAATGCTAGTGTAAATAAGTGGCTTTTCAGAGACCTCTTAAATGACTCCACAGACAGGCACTCTCTAATCTGATGAGGTAGAGAATTCCACAGGGTCGAGGCCATAAAAGAAAAGGCCCTTGCCCCAGATGATTGAAGATGAACCCTGGGAATCTCTAGCAATCCCTCACCAATGGAGCAGAGTGGGCGGTGAGGGCGGTAGGGACAAAGGAGATCTTGCAGGTAGCCCGGTCCCTGACCGTGTAGGGTCTTATAGGTCAGCAACGTGACCTTGAAGGTGATTCTCCACCGCACTGGCAGCCAGTGCAGTTCGCGCAGCACAGGTGTGATATGACGAGTTCTTGATAATCCAGTCAACAACCTGGCTGCCACGTTCTGCACCAGCTGGAGGCGACGGAGATCCACCCCGGCAACCCTAGATATAGAGCATTACAGTAATCAAGGCGAGAGGAAACAAAAGCGCGAACCAACACAGGAAGGTCATCATGCGGAACAAGGTGCTTTATCCGGCAATATTCCTCAGATGGTAAAGGATAACTTGACAGTGGCCGATACCTGTGTCTTCAGCGCCAGCGCCTGTCAAAGATTACTCCCAGATTTCGCACCTGTTCAGAAGGTCTCAACTGGGTATCCCTAATAAAAGACCAAAGGGGACCCCAGGAGTCAACTTCTCTGCATGATGACCCGGTCCACTACCAACACCTCGGTCTTATCTGGATTTAACTTCAACCAGTTCACACTCATCCAGTCCTGAATTTCAGGAGGCAGTTGTTAAAGACCGACACTGCATCATTTTGTTCGGGCACAAAGGACATATAGAGCTGAGTGTCATCTGCGTAGCAGTGAAAAACTCAGCCCATAACGCCTTATAACGCCTCCCAATGGCAGCATATACACCGTGAACAACATGGAGAAAGCACAGAGCTTATGCGGCACCCCACAAGACAGAGCAAAGGGGCAGAAGAAAATCCCTGAAACTACCCTTTGACTTCTGCCTGTGAGGAAAGAGGAACTATCTGAGGACTGTCCCTGACAGTCCGCAGAGTAGCCACAGGCATCCAGCAACGCCCCATGGTCCACAGTGTCAGACGCTGCAGAGAGATCAAGGATAACCAAGATCGAACGGCTCTTCCGATCTCTCGCTATTAGGAGATCATTAAGTACCGAACTAATGCCGCCTCAGTACTATGCCCTTCCTGAAACCGAACTGGAGAGGATCATAGACTTCATGGGTGGTAAGAAAGTCATCGAGCTGCGACACGACTACTTTCTCAATAACCTTGCCCAAAAAGGGCAGGTTAGAGATCAGTCTGTAGTTGGCGAGGCAGTCAGGGTCCAGGGAAGGTTTCTTCAAAATGGGTGTCACGACAGCCTCCTTCAAAGACTCCGGGAACACCCCTTGATCCAAAGAACTCCAGACTATCCTCGCAAGAACTGGTCCAATCACATCCATGCACCCCACAAGGAGGCGCGAGACCAGGATCCAACTACAGCAAGTCGGTCGCAAGCCCTGGACAATCTTCATGATATCCATGATCGCTGGCTGGTCAAAAATCCATCCAGGCAGACCGAGGGCATGTAACCCCACATCGGTCACTGCAATGCTCATTAGAATGTGGCGCGGATCTCCGACCTGATTGATGTTCACCTTATCCTCAAAGAACCGAGCAAACTCATCACACTGTATTTGTGAAAAGGCTCTCCAACCCCACAGACAGGCTGGATTGCACAGTCTGTCGACGGTCCAGAAGAGCTGAGCAGGTCGGTTTCTTGAGGCAGTTATCTCCCTGGACAGGAACTCTGCCTTCTTATGGGAGATAACTGATTGATAGTCCACGTAATGGGCCATCAATCTAAGTCTGTCACCCTCCAGGCCAGATTTCCGCCAACAACGCTCCAATCTTCGCCCCACTCTCCTCAGCTCCCTCAATGTCCCACCAAACCAAGGGGACCGAGGGTGGAGGGAGAGGGAGCGAACGCGGACAGGTGCAATGGAATCCAGTGCCCTCAGCACCATATTATTATAGTGCACTACTAAGGCATCTGGTTCCATGCACTCCATAGGCCAACTCGCTAGATCCAGTACCGCCATCAGACCCTCAGGGGTAACTCCTCAAAGGACTGGACCATCTCCAAAGGGGTGGGTCTCATAAGGAGGGGCCACGAAATTGAACCTTATGGGGTGATGGTCAGACCACCCAACTGGTTCCACCACCAGTCCCATGATCTCCATCCCCAGGGTGAACACTAGATCCAAAGAGTGACTTTGAATATGGGTAGCAGCGGTAACCACCTGTGTGAAGCCCAA
The DNA here is from genome assembly GCA_016271365.2 of Neoceratodus forsteri. Taxonomy (NCBI): domain Eukaryota; kingdom Metazoa; phylum Chordata; order Ceratodontiformes; family Ceratodontidae; genus Neoceratodus; species Neoceratodus forsteri. The sequence goes on from CM057451.1 coordinate 474,633,097, forward strand.
CGAACTCATTAGTTGGAGAAAGTCTTGACCAAAATGCGAGAGTTCATCATCGACCCAGGCATTGAAGTCCCCCCAGGACCAACCACCTGGAGGGCTCCAGCACCAGGTCGACAATGAAGTCCGCGACTTCTTGCAGAAAAACTTTCTCGTTACTGGGTGGATGGTAAACGAGCAGGATTCTGCAGCCCACACCTGCTCCCATGATACACTCAAAAGATCTAGGGGATGCCACTGGAACCTCCACAAGGCCCAATTCTGATTTAAAACAAATAGCGACCCCCCCACCCCTATGATCCAACCTCGGGCGATGTATTACCGAGTACCTGGTTGGAACAGCTGACTCCAAAATGGGACCAGCATTTTCGTCCAGCCAGGTCTCGGTAATGCAAGCCAGGTCAGATGATTCAAGATCAGCAATAATTGCTGTCTTGTTTTTTTATGGACCTGGCATTGCATAACAATGCCCAGGTTGGATGAGAGGCCCTGGAGGAGCAGGCTGCTTACCCACTCTCAGTGGAGCCCTTGGGTATGGGAACCAAGCATCGCACTCCCCTGTATCCTGGGCCCATTTCACCCCAGGGCGTCTCATGGCTCCTCACCACCCTTATTCGCCCTCTGCTCCCCTCCTCATGTGCAGGGACCCCCTGCCTCTCTGCTCCTCTGTGCAATCCCCAGGGCACGGCAACGCCTATATCTCGGATTGCAACGGAGGGCTATCAAAGGGCGCAGGTCCCTCAGCCTAGAGGGAAATAGCGCCTGTCCATGGATATTCGGTCCCAACACATAATTATCTATATATAAAAACAGTTTTAAACAACCACTTAAATATAAATACTGTCACACCAGCACTAATTTAAATAACTTAAAAATCCAATTTCTCTTCAGGCCGACTCCTTAAAGAAAAGTCTTTAGGCAGAACTGGCAGGTTCTATAAATTCCTCAAAAAGAAGAAGTTTATAGTAACTGAAGAGAAAAGTCACAGTTTTACTAGAAAATGGAAGTCCCTCAGAGCTCTCACCCTGAGGAATCTGTCCCATGGCCTATCTCACATAGACACTCAAACAGAAATCAAATGAAAATAATTTATAGCTTACCATGTACTCCATAAAAATAGAATGAAAACCAGTCCACAGAAAATTATTCCAGCTGCTTAGGAGGGATATCATCAGTGAGCCAGCAGAAAGAAAACTCTCCTAAGGTCGTCCCCCAAGGTGTTATTTAGGAAACCAGCCTATAACTGAATTCGCGTGAGCAGGCTCTCCAGCCTACCCCGAGCAAAACCCACAAACCACGAATATTGGGCCCGTCCTCGATAGCACCCCTCGAACTCTCGTGGCGGCTGTTTACCCCAGCAAACCACCCTGGGTTCAGGCCAATGTTTTTACCAATGGAGAGAATCCCCTAGACCGTCCCCCAAGGTGCCGCTGGGGAGATCGGTTAGTAATTAGGGTTCACACGAGCAGGCTCTCCAGCCTGCCCACTGTAAAGCCCAAGAACCACGGGCACTCTGGGGCCCGTCCTCCGACAGCACCACCCCAGTCTACATCAGATATATCACACTTTAGGTATGGCTCCAAAACTGCACAAAATACTTAAGTGCGGCCTTACCAGCGACCTGTAGAGGGGCAAGGTCACCTCTTCACCTGGACGAAAATCCTCTCACTATGCACCCCAATATTTTGTTCACTTTTGCAGCCACTTTCCTGCACTGGGCAGTGTTGTTCATGGTTCCTGTTATCATTACCTCAGGTCCTTCTCCTCCTCAGTGATCCCCAGCTTAACCACCCCCAGCCAGTATTTCTCTTGGTTCTTGCCCCAAAGTGCATAACCTTACACTTCTTTGCATTGAACTCCAGCTGCTACCTCTCTGACCACTCGTCTAGCTTGCTTAGGTCCCCCTGCAGCTGATTCCATCCCTCCCCTCCATCCACCACTGCTCCAATTTTGGCATCATCAGAGAACAGACTTACCTTGCTCACCACCCCGTGTGCAATGTCTGATATGAAGTGCCCAAATAATACTGGCCCCAGTGCACACAGCCCTGTGGAATCCCACTTGTCACTGGCCTTGGAGTTGAGAGCTCTCTTCTCACCACCACCCGTTGCAGCCCCCCACTCAGCAGCTTGTAATCCAGTTCATCATTTTTGCCTCTACACCAGTTAGCTTCCCCCCAAGCCACCCATGAGGCATCGAATTGAAGGCATTGCTGAAGTCCAAGTGAAGAACATCCACCGCATGACCCTTTTCCAGCACACCTGTCACCCAGTCATAATATTGTATCAAGTTGGTTTGACAAGACTTCCCTGAAACAAACCCATGCTGCCTCACATCCTGGAGGCCATTGTTCTCCCAGTACGACACCAGTCTTTCCTTTAGCATCATTTCCATGAGTTTGCACACTATGGAGGTGAGACTTACTGGACGATAATTTCCCAGTTCATCCTTTGGCTCACTCTTGTGTAATGGTACTACATGTGCCATCCTCCAGTCCAGTGGCACACATCCCGACTTCAGTGAGGTGCTGTACAGATCCACCAATGGCTCCGCCAACACCTCCGCCATCTCCCTCAGCACCCATACAATGTGAAAAATGGGAAAAACATCTATTTATCAATTTTTTTAATTTTTCAGACACTGATAGAGACGGACAAATATAAAGTACAATTAGTACTGGAGTTCAAAAAGTCAAAAAAGCCACAAGTCATGCTACTGGAAGTGAGTAAATGCCTTTGTGTAGAACCATTAGCAGAGCCAGAAAATCATGCTAGTAAAGGTAAAGAAGACAGTCCAGTTAGACTAGCTGAATAAGGAGTTCATGCTAGACAAAATAGCTGTCAAAAGAGACTTGTTCGGGTTGCTGGCTCTAGGGTTCTATAGCCCTCCAGCAAAAGGGCTTACAGTCTACCACTCCTATTTTTTGTCTGTTTAGTTTAATGTTCTCTCCTACTTGACAAGCATCTCCCTTGAGACTGGTTGGCATGCATCCACCATCATTGCTCCATTCCTTAGCCTCAGTTGCAATGACAGACTCGGTCATATTCAGTCGGCTATAATGCCTTCAGTTAGTCGCTCCAGCATGTCTTGTTCCACCTACCCTGCCTGCTCTATGGTCGCCAGGCTTTGCCATTGGTCTCCTCCTATATTCCTGCACTGGATACGTGCCTCCCATGACAACCCATGGTTTCCAGGGCTCCCTGTCCTGGGGCCGATGGTGTTGCCTTGCTCCTGTGAAGTACACATCTTGAGGTTGGGTCCCTCAAGTGGGGTGCTTCTCTTTCTTCCCTTCAGGTGAGAATGTCCTGTAATCCAGGGGAAACTTTAGCCATGCAGATGAACTTGGTAGAAACACTTGATGCAGCACTTAAGGCTTCAGCTACCTGTGGGTGGGGTCTCCACATCCTCAGGGGCTCCTTTAACTGTCTAAGCAACAAAAAGAGGTTGCACATGGGAGCTGGTGCAGGGATAGAAAACATATGGAAAAAGGAGGAATCTGCACTCTGCAACCAACAGTGATTGTTATCATCGTATTCATATACTATTTATTTCAGTGTTCTGACGATTTCGGAACTATGTTCTTGACAAAGGAACATAGTTCTGAAATGCGGCCAGGGCCTTGCACATGGCACTTTAGAATAAAATGAAGCATCTTCCTTGAATATGGATAGCAGTCCTTATTTGGTTGGCAGAGTGTGGATTTCTCTTAGGTAGTCTCTTAGAGTTGCACAAGGTTGGTGGAGGGTCTGGGTCTCTGGCTGCCTATCTCCTCTTTAGGGAACACTGTGCTTGTCTGTCTTCTATTGTACCTTGGGACGCCTCCGAAGTGCCTTTGGTCCTTGGCTCTGTCCCTGCAACACCTTGAGTGGTTGCAATCCTGCATCAAGAGTCCATGCCCTTGTAATACCCCAATAGGGTGGTAGTCCTCATAACAGGGACAGAAAGAATGTAAGCCAAAGGTTACTATTGCATAAACATTACATACAACTCAGGCTCATCAATTCTAACATACTTCAGAGCCCGCTGTCCCTTTGAATTGCAAGGCTCTGCCTGTAGATCGGAGGGGTAGTGGGCAACCATGCCATGCCTCCCTCTGCATGGTTGAAAGCACATGTCAAAGTGTACACTGAATGCTCAGAATTTTCTTTGCCACCTTCCTCCCCTCTTACTCCTGCTGCAGTGCCTCTCTTCTCTCTCTCTCTCTCTCTCTCCTTATGGTTTTGCCTTCTTCCCTAAGGTGCCTTTGGTTCTGGACACCTTGAGGGGTTTGTCAGGGTTCCACATTCTTGTGACACCCCAACAGGGTGGTAGTTCCCATAACTGGGACGGAGAGAGCGAAAGCCAAAGTTCACAGTTGCACAAACATTACGTACCATTCAGTCTCATCACTCCTAAACTACTTAAGAGCTGACCCTTTGAATCTGTATTTCTGTTTTGGGGTAGAGATGCAGTGAAATTAAATACCGCTGGTGAAGTGAATGTGAAGTGGCCACTTCACATTGTCACTCCGCTATACGGAGTGGCCAATAGGAAAGGCTCACTTCGCCTTGTAATTATTACTTTGCATTGTCATTCCACCTTAACACGAAATAAGGCAGAGTGGCAACAATATTGGCAGCCCCGCAGTGTCCCCACACACACAGTCACCAGAATTAATGTGCATCCCCAAAATGCTACTGTCTTGTGTCCAGAAAATTCCCCAGTGCTGACGAAGTAAAATGAGAACGTAACAAGAAATGCAAAGTCTCCCAGAATTAATGGTGCACTCCGGCATGCGAGCAGTGGCCACACACAGTCACCAGAACTAATGTGCATCCCAAAATGCTACTGTCTTGTGTCCAGAAAATTCCCCAGTGCTGACAAAGTGAAATGAGAGGGTAACAAAAAATGCAAAGTCTCCCAGAATTAATGGCACACTCAGTCATGCGCACAGTGGTCACACACAGTCACCAGAATTAATTTGCATCCCCAAAATGCTTCTGTCTTGTGTCCAGAGAATTTCCCAATGCTGGCAAAGTGAAATGAGAGGGTAACAAAAAATGTAAAGTCTCCCAGAATTAATGGTGCACACTGTCATGCGAGCAGTGGCCACACACAGTCACCAGAATTAATGTGCATCCCTAAAATGCTACTGTCTTGTGTCCAGAAAACTCCCCAGTGCTGATGAAGTGAAATGAGAGCGTAACAAGAAATGCAAAGCCTCCCAGAATTATTGGTGCACTCAGTCATGCATGCACTGGTCACACACAGTCACCAGAATTAATTTGCATCCCCAAAATGCTACTGTCTTGTGTCCAGAAAATTCCCCAGTGCTGATAAAGTGAAATGAGAAGGTAACAAACCACTTCTCCACCAATTTTAAGAGTAAAGTCAATGTAGTTCATATCCTTTGCCTTAAAATTGGTGTAATAAAGTGATTTGGGAAGCGCTGAATAACGAAAGTCATTTTTTCATTGGAGTTCGTGTCTCTCTTTATAACGCAAGAGTACTCGTCATGGATTCTTACAAGATTCGCCATTCACTCCGTGGAGCGAATTTCGGCCACTTTGCCCACCACTATTTTGGGGCTTAAGGTAAACACTATGAAAATTGAAGTCCTAATGATTAGTGGTAGGGTGTCATGGGAATTAAAAGAACTTGTACCATACCACTGGACGACAAAAAGTTTTAGATATTCAGGAGTCCACATCACACTCAGACCAGAGGAGAGCTGTAAGTTAAATTATAGGGTACTGACTCAGACTGTGCAGTCCAGTTTGAAAAGGTGGGAGATACTATCCCTACCCCTGATGTGGAAGACAGAAACTATCCAAATGAATGTTTCACACCTATTCTCGTATGTACCAAACCCATCCAATAGCTGTTCCTAAGGTAGACTGAGGAGGACAAAAACCAGGGGTGAAATGGGATGCATTGATGTTACCCAAAGAAAAGGGAGGTCTAGGTCTGCCCAGCTTTGAAGAGTATAACACAGCAGCACTGTTGGTACCATTATTAACATACTGGGAACAAGGAAGGGATACAGTGCAGTGGTATAAGATGGAAGCAAAGGAGTATGACTGGTATGGTCTTTTAGTAACACCACTTGTAACCCTGCCAGATATTCAGTTAAGAGTCATGACCAATTCATGGATGTAACAGTCATTAAGTACATGTTATTAATAAGGTATAAACGGAATAATAGATAGGGGACTGTGAGTTATGAGGCTATATATATCAAGAGTTCCAGGAACATGTGACCTCAAGAGCTAAGCTCAAGAGGTTCCAACATGTTCCCAGAACCTCGAGATGGAATTATAGCTGAGTAAGCACTGTTTCTATATTTTATTTTTGTAATATATGGATCCAAGGAGTTTCAATCACTGCCAGATAAGGAGAGAACCTTCAGTTGTGGTCAGTTAAGCTGAACTTGCCACGTTGCTCTACTAGAAGCCTCTTCCAGTTACATGCAGTGTGACTGAAGGTCCACCTCCTGTGCAATGGATCCACCTATCAGGAGGCATCTGCATTGTTCCAGGAAGCAAGATGAAAGGCAGAGAGAGAGAGATGTAAAAAATGCCGGTGTCCTCCTGTCTGTGTGAGCTGCTTTATTTCATTTACCACCAGCACCACTGTTAGTGAAAAGCTGAGAGGGGCTCCACAAGGTAGGAACATTCTTTCCCTACACATCCACATCATCGCTCTTATTCTTATTTATCATTTGTGGTTAGCAGTGAGTCGACTTTTACTGTATACGGCAGTTACAGTAGATGCTGGTTCACACTGAGGATGAGGAGCTAATCAACGCATGTGCAGTCCTGCTTGTGTCTCGTAACACTATTGTTCACAGCACAGAATGATAGTATTATGAGATTAGTGGAAGTGTGGCATTACAGGGATTTTTTTATATGGTTTTCAGTAGTATTATTTGGCTTATTCATATATTACAAGTAAGCATTAAGACATGAGTGTGTGTGCATTAAACATTTTTAATGCACGGCCAGGGGTGTAATAAGGCACAAGGCCATAGGCCGAGTACCTTCAGCCCCTGGCTGTGGATTAGAAATGTCTAATGCACACCCCAGAGTGTTTTAGTGTGTTAATAAAATGGGGCTAAGTATTGTACAGTGACATAAAATATTACATTTATAGAGCAAAACTTTAAAAAATGCAAAACCTTTAATATATTTAATGTAAAATAGTTCCTCTGTCTGCATTAAGTTTCACAATTTTGTTTTAACTGAGGAGTTTTGAGTCGTAGTGGCCACAGTTGCTGTTTTGGTATATGGTTGTCATGGCAACATCCACACAGTAATACAAATTAAAATCATCTGCAGTTTACAAGTTGTGCTGGCATGTGTCGGATTTGTGTAGAGTGCCCTCTGCACCTACAAATGTTTTCATTCGGTTGAACAATGCAGGTAGGTGATTGAGAAAATGAGCCAGTAAGTGGGTGGAAATCGGTTCCACAACAATGGGGAGACATAAACAGTTAGTGAGTTTTAAAAAAATGCTGTTCTTCCTGTCTGTTCATGTCCATATTTGTTTTGACTTCTTTCTCAATTGAAGTTGAGCTGTGAAATGGAAGGCAACATGCAAGGTCAAATTGCAGTGAGTGACTGCTAGAGGTCGGGCAAGCATGAGGGCAGGAATATTGAAATGCAAAGCACAAGGAGTCACATGTTAGAAAACTTTAAAATTAATAAGAACCCTTTTTGTTTTTCTCTTCAGTGATTTCAGTGAACATTTCAGCAAGGGGTAGGTGAGAGTGAGTGGTGGGTGGGAGTGAGTGGTGGACAGAAGCAAGTGGCAAGCTGAGTGACTGGGAGGCAGGTGGCGGATGTCACATTAGAAAAAGTGAAAACACAAAAAATGCTTGGAAATCAGTTTTGTTTAAGTACAGGTATAGTAATTTTGGAGCCATGCAGCTGTTCCGTATTGTAGAGAATAAGCAGGATGTGGTAAACTCTAATTTAGTGGAGGAAAGAAATGGTGGCTATTGCATTTGTCAACATTCTAGAGGCACAGTGATTTCTTTCATGCCCTGCATCTAGCTGGCCAACACTTGTTTTTAGCTGTGCACTAGACACTTCAAATGCATGGCTAATGACCAAATAGGACACAGGACTTTCTCACGGCTGATAACCAATCAGGACACAGGATTTTCTCTACCCATTTTATAAAACAGGAATGGGGCATGATGGATAACATTATACTAATAACACCCTTCATAAAACATACAGAATTTGCCCAGCACAACTGGATACAACATTTAAAGATGGGATTTTAAGGGGCTCACAACATTTTCACAATTTGTGACTGAGGATGGGATCAAGACCCTCCAACAACTAAAGGAGGAATTTGGTCTAAGAGATCATGACTTCTTCAGGTATGTACAGGTCAGGACATATGTGTTAAAGGAAGGTATTAAATAGGCTCTAAGTAAAGACCTCAGTGATTTTTTTCAGTATTTTGGGCAAGTCAGGAAAACAGTCATGAAAGATCATATTTCACTCTGATACTGGTATTTACATTCTGTGGATAATAGTGAAAATCAAACACCAGTGGGAAGCAGAGGCCAGTCTAAACTATGTTAACCATTAAACCCTTGTGGAGAATACTGCATATGAAGATATGAATACGCCAGCAGATCGTCTGCTCAATTTTGCAGGTCCCGCTGTCTTTACAAATGGATCTGCCCCTCCTCCCCATTTCCCTTTGACCCCTCTCAAATACCACCCCCCCCCATGCTTCTGTCCTCCAGTTGTAAGCTACTCAAGATACTGAGAACAAGGTGTGTGTGGGCAAAGATCATTTACTTCTCTGCTCCTTCCCTATAGAACGCCCCTCTGCAACTCTCAACAATTGCTCCTCACTTGGAGGCTTTAAAACGGGATAAAGACATTTCTCTTTGAGCACAGTCTATGTACATCCCGTCATTGAAATGCACCTACCTGTTGTTGATTTTTTTCTTTGACTGACATGTTTTTTGCTCTGTAACCTTAGATCTGTCCGTATGTCTGCACATTGTTTTGAATGAACCAATGTTAGTAACTCTGTAACCTTGTATTGCTTATCTGACATGTGCTGTTTTGTTATGTTCCCACATAATTAATTCTGGGTTGCCCCTGAAAAAGGGACTTTTAGTCTCAGATGGTCCAAGCAGTCAATACAATGCTATAAATAAATAAAGAATGGGTAAGTTAATGGATGGGCATATCCTACACCTTGGCATCAAACGGCATACATCCCCAACATCAACATGTCGACAGTGGAGTCCCCTACAGTGACAACAGTGCCACGTCACTGTAGGGAACCTACTGACACCCGCGCTGTCTGTAGGAGATCCTGCCCTTCAACTCAGCTCCGACCGGAGTTGAGAATCCGGCAGAAAGCAAAAGTTCTCAATGAAAATACTTGTTGTTCTGCAAACTGGCAGCCAACTGCAATATGCAGTCAACCTGCTGGTTTCGCTGTTGGGTCGTTCGACAAATATTTTGTCAATGACCCATCATGGATCTGCATCAAACAACAGGAATAAAGTCTGTTGGTAGGTGGTGGCAACAAATTTTAATATCCCAGCACAAACCAAGCATTTATAAACTTTGTTTTTCAGATGTTGCTGGTGGAACTGCAGTGAAACCAGAATCCAGTTTCATGTCTTCTGGGGTTGCCCAAAGGTGAAACAGTTCTGGTCAGTGATTTGAGCCAAAATTCAACTGCTATTAGAGTTACTCAAGAAACTCCAATTTATACATTTAATTCCATGTAGTTCACCAGTAGGGTTACAGGATAACAGCCAAAATGTTGTTTTAGTTTGTTGACAGCAGCAGGGAAAACAATCACCAAATGCTGGATGATGGAGAGGTGAGCATTGTATCACTGAGTCAACATACTGAAGGAAATAAAGCAAATGGGAGCAATTACAGCGGACCTACATCTGCAGAGAGATAAACATATGTCCAGTTGGAGGCCATTCATGAGTTTCACAGAGGAGCTAGAGGCAGAATGGCATTGTCCCAATTAATATTAATAACAGATCAGTATCTTGGAGGTCAAGTGGTAAGGGACCGCTAGTAAAATGAAAAAAGAAATAAATAACTTACACATGCCAGAGTTTCATTTCGCTTAAGTTTGCTACGCTTGATTAAATGTAAGCCCCCCTCCCTCCCCATCTAGGGGTATCCAGGTGTTATATTGTTGGGAGGGGGGTACTTGAAAAACATAAGCAACACAGTCCAAAGAATTAAATTAGAAGCAACTCGTTACCTGGGTCCATAGAGTTGGTGTGGCTGGAGATTTCATAAGATTCATAACATTCAAGACAGGTCAATTAGAGTTAGCCTTTATAGATCTGCACCATCTATATCTCTAAATGCATAGCATCTTGTTGCATAATAGTTATCTAATGTCAGTTCAAGTTGGTTGGTGGTTGTACAGGAGACTACAGGCGCTGGCAATGAGTTCTAGCCTCTTTGGGAAAACCAGTTCCCTCTTTGATTTTCTTATAATGCTCTCCCTGTAGCTGAACGTGGTGCCTCCTCATTCTTGCCTGCTCCAATTTTAAGTTTGGTCTCAGACATTCCCAAACATCATCGTCATCAAAGGCCCTATGTACCAAGTGGTTTACCTATACAAGGCAAACCTCCGCCTCACTGACATTCCCAACAATAACCAGACACAATGCAGTCTCGGCATTGTTCTATCAGGATATCTCTGTTTCTTCGGGGCTGTGCCTTTGAACCTCTGATATAGGGGGGCTCACCTACTACACCCCGGAAGTCTCTATAGATACAACTCCAAGCCAGAGTTGTCTTGGGGAGGGGCAAACAGCTGGTGATGCAGTGTCGGTGCTGGCGGAAACCATCACAGCGACCCAATGTTTTTGGTCGAAATCTGTCACTGTGATGGTATTCGCCTAGCGTTTTGTTGTGCAGTCAGTACACCATACCAAGCACATAACCCCCTAATTTTCTGTATTAGGTGAATATAACCCCAAGTCCTGTAGTCTTTCACTATAATTCTTGTCACTCATTCCAGCTATCCATCTTGTTTCCCTTCTCTGCACCCCCTCAAGCCTTCTCATATCCCCCTTATGGTATGGTGCCCAGAGTGGGCCACATCAATGAAACATACAGGGGCAACACCGCCTCCCTTGCTTGGCTCTTTATATTCTTCTTTATGATGCTAGGACACCATATCCCTTTTTTGCTACTGTAGAGCAGTGGTTTGTAAAGCTGAGGGTGTTGGTAATTAAGACCCCAAGATCTTTATCAGCTTGGGTTGTTTTGGTGCTTTTAGAACAGTGTAAAATGATGAGGATGAGCTGCACACAGAAATCTTCTCAAGTTATATTTTATTTATGTTGCATACACCTCCAATGGCTATGTTTCATGGCCAGGGCAACTTCATCAGGCCGCAGTGTTTGCCAAGATCTAGTAAAAACATACAGAAAAGTGTTTTTTAATGTAATATTCTTTAAATAATATTCCTGATGCCACACACACCCACATTCTGTCAAAACTATTACTATATGCTGTTACAAGGTTTCAAACCACCACCATTCATTCATCTAAATTCACCCATTATTAACCCAATAAATTATACTTTCCTGAATATCCATTTTTCTGTTCCACAGTAAATAAGTTCTAAAACAGATCCTTCACATAAGTCTAAGTATATTCCAATTATATAACTATTCTTCCTCACAAAATATAATTTACAATACTGTCACCATACATTTCAAAACACCAATCTGATGTATTAATCACACTTACTAATTAATATTTAATGGGCGCCACCTCCTAGTAACGTTGGGTTCAGTGTCAAAATGTATTCCCTTTTCAGTTATGATAAACTTTCCAAACTACAGAAAAAAATAATAATAAATGAACACATCTTTAACACTTTTGCATTGTGTGAATCTAATATGCCACACTATACTGCTGTTACACTATTAAAAATCACCATTAAGCACGTAGTAATATTTAACTTTGTAAACAAGCCCTCCAAACCTTTTTTAATTGTTTGTTTTCTGAAAGTTTTACTTCTTCCTATAAAGATATAAACAATGGTGACCAAAAATATATCTTCCTTATTCTTATGGAATTCAATTCTACATAAACTTAGCTGAAATACATACCATGTTTACTTAAAGGAAGGCTATCATAAACTCTTGTGCCAATCACTACGGCTGCAGAAACGCCGATTAGCAAAACCTTTATTTTTTTTTTCATTTTGCAGCTTGCATATGGTATGCAATTGTAGTCATTTGTTGCCTTGATGGAGGTTGCTAGTGCTGTCCTGGAAGCGCCATTCTGACAGTGCTGCCGCACTGGAAGACCGAGCTTGACCTTGTGGGCTAGTTGGTGAGCTTGGTTATCTTCCTGTTGTGTGCGGATCACTGCTTCGGGATGATCAGGGCATGTTTTCACAAAGTAAAAAAGAAATGTTGTGCCTGGTAATATTGGCTGAGCTCTACCTCTAGAAACAAATCCCGTCAAAAACGGAGCAGTCTAACCTATTTAATTCTGTTAATGAAATTTGCAGCCCAGAGTTCGGGCATGCACGGTAACCTGTCAGCCAAACTGTAATCCATTGTATGATAGCTGGATCTAGTTTGATCTCTTTTAAAGTATGTATTAATTCAACGTGTGACATACTATCAAAGGCTTTCTCGATTATGGTAAACACAGGAACCAAGCTGTTGCTGGGTGTTCTGGAGGCTACAGAGGGAATTTCAGTTAGCAAGGCAAGCATGCACAGTTATATTGATTAAGTTCATTGTCCACACCAGAATCAAAATGCAAAAAAAATTTAATTAAACATGAAAAAAACAATAAACAGCCACTCCATGGAGCAGGCAGTATTTAATGGTGGGTTTCTTTCCTGAGACACAGCTGGGACATCTACTGCAACAGTCCCTTGTGCTAGCAGACTACTTATTTCATGCAGATCTCCCTTCAGTCGAAAAGGCTAGAATTCCTGGCAGCATTTTCTAGGGTCAAAAAGGCCACTAAGTGAGGTAGGTTAACTCTGAAACAAGCCACCGACTCATGTCTCATTCCTTTCTCTCTCTTTACAGCACTTACGTTCCTTTTCCTTTGCTCTCTCTTCAGGCTATTCCATTCCTATACTTTCACTATGGCTTATGATAGCACGAGACATTTCTACTGTCCCAAACCTTCTCACTCTTTTCAATTAATTTCCGCAGCCTGAGCTTATAACTTCTCTACCCAGGGCTATTTCTTAATGGAGCAAACTTTTCTTTTCTTTATAGGTCTCATTTCATACTTTTCAATGGATGTTCTTATAGCAAGAACTGAACCACTAGAACCCTTTCAGACATGCAATCGTTGATGCCTAGGTTGGTGGCTGGGACTTATTCAGAGCTTGTGGGTGCCCTAGACCTTATCCAAGTCCTAACCAGCATGCTCCATTCATGCAGCAATTCCAACCTCTGAACTGACTCATCGGAGGACTTCTGCAAGTGCCACACAGATCCCCAATGGACTGCCACCATGCTGGGGTCCCAAACATTACTCCCCCCCAAATGGACTTTCCCCACTTTCACAAGCAGCTCACACCATGGGTCCCAACTCTTTGGTGGCCTCCAATATGGGGAACAGGGGTAATGCTGCCACTGATATGCCCTCAACTGCTCGGGGCTGCCACTTCCAAGCCATGCCCCAGGCCCTATTTTGCATAGCAGGCCCACCACAGTAAGCCATTATGATCCAACAGCTGAACTACCCACAGACAATCTTTCTTCTGGGCATTTAGGCCCTATCGGTGCTACCTCACGAAGGTGTAGACGCTCACTTGGCAGCCCTCCATTTTTCATTCTTCTCCAGGCATTGGCTCCCAAATGCACCGACAGGCCCCGCCAACTTCTTCTCCATTGCTCCCTTTTACTATTCTCCCAAACCGTCACTCTTACATCACAGGTCTTCAAGGGTGGTGGACCAGGTGGCAAGTGATCACCCTGGTCCTGCCACAGCCCTCTGGCCAAACTTGTGATCTGAACCCCTGGCTACTGTCTCCCCGGTCTCTCCCTTGGTCTTGATCCTGCTTGATGCCAAATTCCTGCTATATATATCTTACAGAGGGCCACATCTGCAGTCTGCAGCACCACATCCCAGACTCAGCAGCACCGCTAGCTCTTTCTGTCTCTCTTACTAGCTACCCCTAGCAACCAAAAATTAACTAGTAAGAAAATTAACTAGTAAGTGCCCAGTGGGTGCTTACATGAATAATATAGTAGTTTATACTAGTTAAAGAGAAGTGCAACAAAAATGGCAAAAAAATGTATCCTAGCTTTTTTCACTATAAAAAAATCCAGGCATCTTCCAGCTTTATTTGATAGCAAAAATGTTTAGTTCCACCAAAATGTGAGCATTTTATGAATGTTTTAATTTATTTTCTTCTCAAGAAAAAACAATGGCAGTGACTTCTGGTATGTGCTTACAGCAAGCAAACACACTCTGAACAAGTTCCTGTTTCGTTGTTCTAAAAGTGTTATTTTTAAATTGAATCTAGCATGTGATCATTATAAAATGTACCTGTGTTTAAAATGTATTGCTAACCCACCTGACAGATACTGGGATGTTCCAGTGGCTAGAAGCACTAGGAGACAGGCTTATGTTGGATACCTTTCAGGATTGTTCACTGGTACAGCTGGTAAGGAGCCCACGTGATAGGGATCCATTCTGGATGGGGTTCTCACCAACTCTGAAGCAGTACATACTGTAAGAGTTGGGGATCCACCATGAAAAGTGATTGCAACTCAGTTTTCTTTAAATTAGCCCGTGGACTGAAAAAACACACAAGAACAGAGAACTTGGACTTCAGAAGTGCAGATTTCAGCAAACTCAGAGGGGTGGTTTGGGACAAGTTAAACGGGGCAGACAGTATAGAAGGTGTGGAAGAGAGATGCAGAGGGGGAGGGTAATAAAAGGGACTATCCTTGAAGCATTGCAGCTCTGCTTATGTAATGTAACTAAAAGAAATAAACTCAGAAGACCACTATGGTTCTCTGCGAGGGTCAGGGAAGTGGTAGGGGCCAAAAGGAAAGCCTTCTACAGGTTTAAAGAAATGCAGGGAGAAACAGAATGGGAGTAATATACTCAGAGGACTAGAGCAGCAAAGAAGGTAATTAGAGAGGTAAAAGCAGACACAGAGCTGCAAACAGCCAAAGTGGTCAAGCGTGAAGGAAAACATTTTCCCCTATATCAGGGAAAAAAGAAAGTGAGGTGGAGGAAAAATTGAGTTATTAGATGGGGCAGGGCAGTAGAAGAAGAATCAGCATTTATATAGCGTTTTTATACAGTGTATCCCAAAGTACTTTACAAGCAATGCTAGACTGGTAGTGAAGTGACTGAATGTGTGGTGGCGGCCATATCGCACATCATCACCCACACACAGCCTGGAAATTGCACATACCGGTTTTATGGGAAGGGGAATGTTGGCCAGGACACCAGGAATGTTCCCTGCTCTTTGCGAAGAGTGCCCTGGGTTCTTTTACTTCCATTTGGACACCCACCAGGACAACACCAGGATGAGCCAAAGGGACCTCGGTTTAATGTCTCATCCGAAGAACGACACACCCAGCAGTACAGCACCCCCCAATACTGCACTCAGATGCTAGTGATTTTTAGGTGCAAGTCCAATCCTGGTGTGGGACGAGAACCCACGACCTTCTGGTCCAGAGGCGGGTGTGCTACCAACTAAGCCACGCTGACACCTGGTAGAGGATGATGAGCAAAAGGCTGCAGTCCTGAATGACTACCTTTGCTCAGTCTTCACCAGGGAAGATAGCGGTCCTCTCTCTGAGAGTGGCACCAAATCAGCCACAAGAAGGATCCTGGGAATGGAGAATTCAGTAGGGCCTGGAAAAGGGCTAGCAGCCATCAGGACAGATAAGGAACCAGGTCCATATGGAATACACCCAAGGGTGCTCGGGGAACTGATGGATGAACTGGCTGAACCTCTGGCAGGCCTCTTTAATAACTCACTTTAGACAGAGGTTGTCCCATGGGATTTGAGGGTGTTGGACGAGAACCACTCTACAAGGAGAGAGGGAATAGGGAATGAATGGAAACTACAGACCTGTCAGTCTTACCTCTATTGTGGGGAAGCTGATGGAGGCACTGCTCAAAACAGACCTAGTAGACTATCTGGAGGATGACTGTCTCAGTATAGTAAACAACACAACTTTGTATCTGGAGAGTCCTGTCAGACTAACCTAATAGCCTTCTTTGACTGGGTGACTGAAGGAACTAAATAGAGGCCATGCCATTGATCTACCTTACTTTGACTTCAGCAAAGCATTTGACTCTGTGTCTCACAGACGCCTGCTGAGGAAGTTGGAGGACCTGGGGTGGCTAGGGATATACTGTAGTTAGATGGGTGGGAAACTGGTTCAAGGGGCAGGCAGTGGGTTGTGGTAAACAGAGTTAAGTTTGAGAAGAGACATCATGAGTTGGGTACCACAGGAGTCAGACCTGGGCCCGGTCCTTTTAACATGTTCATCAGTGACATCAGAGATGGGATCCAGGGTGAATAAGCCTCTTCATAGACAACACTAAACTCTGAGGAAGGGTGGATAGTTCTAAGGGAATTTGAGAATTATAGGATAACCTGCAAAGGCTAGAGAGGTGGTCAAATGTTCACCAGCCAAAATTCAATGCCAAAAATGCAAGGGATGCACCTAGGAAAAAGGGATGGGAGGGTTAAACTTAGTATCACAGCTGAAGAATGAGATCTAGGAGTTATCATCAGTGACATCCTTAAACAGGCTAGTTAATGAAATAAGGCTTGCAGTAAGGAAAATGGTTCCAGGTTCTGGATATTGATAGCAGAAAGAAAGAAGTGATACCCCCTGTATAGATCCTTGGTGAGGCCACACCTGGAGTACTGTTCCCAGTTCTGAAGTCCTCACCTTAGAATGGACAAGGATAGGCTAGAGGTGATACAGTGTAGGGTGACAAAGATGATCAAGGGCCAGCAGGGGAAGTCCCACGAGGAATGCCTCAAGGCACTGAACACGACTGCTAGAAACCAGATGGGGGAAGGGATTGATAGAAACCTTCAAATTTCTGATAGGAATAAGCAAAGTAAACTGTGAGGAATTATTAAACAGGAAAACCAGCTCAACAATATGGGGGTCATGACTAGAAGCTGAAGGGGGAATGTTCAGAAGGGATGTAAGAAAGTATTATTTTACTGAGAGGGTGGTGGAATCATGTAACAGTCTGCCAGCCAAGGTGATCGCTACTAAAACTGTGGGGGCTTCAAACAGGCCTGGGATGAAGTGAAAGGAATAGTGCTCACTTGTAGAGATGAAACTGGGGAAATGGATAGGAAAACTGCTGGGAGGGCTAGAACCCTATATTGAGACTAGGTCATGGGGGTTATATGGGGCAAAATGGGCAAACTTGGTGGACTTTGGTCTTTTCTGCCATCACTGTCTATGTTTCTGTGTTTCAATGCATATCCCCCTGAACTTCTCTCCGTCTGAAAGTTCTTGGAAGAAGCACTGGCTGGGGACTCCAGAGGTGCCAAAATATGAAGCTTCAGAGCCCTTTCGATGGAGCAGTTCTCCTCCCGCTAGCAGAGATATCCACCCAAGGGCTACAGTAACCAAGGCACTTTTCAATTTTCAGTGCCACAACAAGGAAGTCACCAGCACCAAGTGATGGATTTCCGATGTGGCGGTGCACTTACTGAGTTTTAGTTATTTATTTATTAATATATAGGATTAAAAATACCTTTGAACCAGGGGTTCTTTTACAAAGGTTCCACGTCGATAAGATAAGGACATACAGTATAACAAGTGGTTACACAATATGGTAGGGAATAATTCAAGATGGGTACAAATGGTATAAGGTGGTCAGCAATCACATGACAAAAACAACAATTAAACAAAACACAGTCAATAAGCTGACCTTGTCAAGTCAAGAACTAGATAAAGAACTGACTGAACAGGAGGTCAGCTGGTAGAAAGGGTAGAGAGAGAGTAGGGGGGTGAGAGTGGGGGAGAGAGCGGTGAGGACACCAGGACAGTTTAGAGGACACCATCCAGTATCTTGAACAGAATGATTGTGGATGCCAGGTAGCTACAGAAGTTGGAGGACAAAATGGACTACAGTGAAAATGACGCATGCTGCAACAACGTTATCCTGTACGAGTTCCCCAAAGGTGCAGAGGGCATGGACCTGACCAGTTTCATACCAACATTTATGCTAGATACTTTTGCTGTCCAGCCCATGACCAGTAACTCTACTCTGGAGCGTGCTCATCAAGGAGAGCAGCCAGCCAAATCCAGCCTTGGCTTCTGACCCGAGTGATCATAGCACAGCTCATGAACTTCCAGGAAACAATCATGTGCAGAAACAGGCTGTCACACTATCATACGTCTTTCGGATGAGACGTTAAACCGAGGTCCCATCTGCCTGTTCTGGTGGTAGTTCAGGTGGATGTTAAAGATCACATGGCACTTATCGAAAAGAGTAGGGGAATTTCCCTCATTCACTAAAAATACCACCAACAGCATAATCTGGTTCAAAGTCAGTTGGCATTCATCCCTATCCCCCTCCCTCAGGTCGTGCCTGAAAATAGGCAGGATTTGTCTAGTGCACTTACCCGGTCAAGAAAAACTAAATAAATAAATATGTCGAACAAGAGACAACAACTATACCCAAACATCTAAAATTATCTGCTGTCTCCCACAGGACATTGTCATCCATTAGTACCTTGAAATATAAGTTATGTAAGAACGATCAGTAACAGTAGATCTTCAAGAGAATCTCTTTCTTCAGGTCACATCTTTGGAACTTATGCCGAACCAGTGCTAGGACCACACAGAAATTTGCAAGCTGGGGTCGCCCACTATGACGTTATATGTCCCATATCCATATAAGGTTAGGTCAGACCTCTCCCTCAGTTCTCTACCACAAATTATGCTAAGAGGACTGTTGTCCAGGGAACCAGGAGATCATGCCAGCACCCCGCATACCAGGTGACAAGGGGCACTGGAGGAAAAAAAGCAATAGAAAGAAGAGCAGAAAAACCTTTGTCATAGCCCCTAAGGGAGACAGAAGGTGGGATGGCATGACCAGATGAAAGAGATTCTCTTAGGCCGGCCCAGTGGCACTGGAGGTTGAGGCGCTGGTTGCTATACCTCGTGCCATGCCGGCGACCTAGGTTCGGGAATAAGCCTGGACTGCTGGGGGTCAGCAGGGGCGAGGTAGGATCGAGCGTCCGGCGAGCTGCTCTTCTCTCGAAGGGGGGGAAGGTTTGTTGTCCCGCTTGTTGACTGTCCTCTGGCAGTGACTGGAGGGCAGTACGGGTCAGGCGGCATGTACTAGCATCTCTACATCAGTGGGGAGGGGAAGCGGGAGCAAAAGGTGGAAAAAGGGAGCTGGCAGACTCCATGATGGCCCCGCATCCCTGAGCCACCCCTGGATTCTTGATTGTGCTCTGGAGGGGGAGAGATGGCCAGTGCTCTCCTCCCTGGCCCCACTGTGGAGGGCAAGCCCCAGGGGAACTTCTGGGGGTTGGCATGAGCGGGGATGCATGGGGCCAGAGGATGAGTCCCTCCAAGGGAAGACCATAGCTGTCCGCTAGGCTTCGGGGCATAAAAATACAATAATTAAAAAAAAAACAGATTTGCTTGAAAATTTGCTGTTATGGTACGTTCTTGCATAATTTTTCTATCTTCTTCAAGGATATCTCTTTCATCAGGTGACACCTTTGGAATGAGTCACAACCAATATCAAAATCCAACAGTCTGGGCAGAGAGCATCTCAAGGCACAAGAGTACTACTCCTGGAGCGATGTCTGGCTCACAGACTGCTCTGCTACTGCAAACAACATCCAGACTGTAAATGGAAGAGAAGGTGTGAATAGTATGCTGTGGAGCCCTTACGCCCATAGTAGTAACAAAAACCTTTCTAGAGTATTCAAAATAAGTGTTCATGCCACAGAAGGAGAGGGCACGAGCCACAGTAGAAAGTCTCTTACTGTACTTCCTATAACAAAACTTAATGCAGTTTGAGGACCGTATGAATAGGCACTAAGTAGATGGTGTAGTGCCCTGTTCCCAGTGTAACCCCTAGGTGGCGCTATCCCAAGGAGTACTACCCCTGCCTGCTTGGCTAGAAGCAGGTTAAGGTGCCTGGGTAATGAAACGGGTACCTCCACCCAGAGGTCAGGGTTGTTAGTAGTCAAGCTAACCTGGACACAGCCCTCCAGGACATTGTAACCCCCTCTTTCCCTTCTAGTGGCCTGAACAATATCAAATAATAACTTTCACAATTACCTTATTCACCAGGCAATACCCACACTGTTTGCACTTACCACCAGGGCTGGTTCCTCTAGCTTGACCCTGGGACCCCCTGTAAAACAAGGCTAACCACAGCAAATAGTGACAGTACAATACTTTTGGCACAAACTGGAACCACAGTCAGGTTAAACTGCAAACAAAGTTAAATCTGATTTATTCAGGGGACTTGAACAAGGGAGGGGCATAATCAGGTTGATTTGATTAAAAGCTGTATTAATCAGACAGTTATGCATGCAGTTCAGAGTCCCTACACAGTCACACACTCTGGGTACCCGGGTAGGAAAATGGTGGGCTAGCCAGGAACGTTACAGCTGGTTGGGACCCTGTGATGGAAGAAAGCAACATGCACAACACACACTATCTGTAATCTGGAGCCAGAGGGCTTAGTTCATGAAAGAAAAGGCAACAAGACAATCAGATGACAACACTTTTAGATTTAGCTGTTGTTGCAGGGAACTACCCTGACGTTTACTCATGATACCCAATACTGGTCACAGGCAGGACAAAATCGAGACTACAAGCTATTGAGCTGGAGTGCCCAGAAAAGTAGGACCCTCACGTATCACCGAGGCGTCATTCCTGTTCAAGGCATTGAGCAGGGGGCTGATCCCCAGGCTGGTCTCTCGTCGATGACTTTCTCAGCATAGCAGGTATTCTGGCTGGGCCAGTGTAGCAGGGCCCAGGCAAACAGAAATGGATACAAATTCAGTCCATGGAGCTGGAGACAGCCTCCAGCAAGCAAAACACAGTTCAGACACAAGTGGGGAACCAAATCACGACCACTATAAGCACACACAGCACATTCACATGTAACTAAATTTTACTGTACCAGGCAAATGGCTCTAGTTGCAATTACAGAGTTTCTGCACAATCCAGGAGTTCAGTGGTAGCTGGAAGTCCTAACAGGCCAATCGCATTCAGCAAATCTTCGGTCTTCTTCAGGTTAAAAGCCTGGTCACAATTCAGTGGCTAAATTTGCTCTCCAAATTCGGATTTCGAAAAGCACAAGTTCCCTCTCAGGAACAGCAAGCAGACATGCAGGTCAAACTCAGGTCTTTCCACAGTTCTCCCATGCAAATCCACTATGGATTGCTGCTCAAACTATCTCAAGCTGTTACTTCTTCACTTCCCAAGTCAGATCTAACTGAAACTGCAAGCAGTGTAGGACTTTCCCCAAGATCCAAAAGGTTTGGTTGGCTGATCTGTCTGTCAGTCACAACAAGGGTTCCCCCTCTAGGTTATTTTAGGTGCCAAAAGCCCAAAACTACAATTCCTACAAGTTTTGGCCCCACCAAGCCCCTGTGCA
The DNA here is from genome assembly GCA_016271365.2 of Neoceratodus forsteri. Classification (NCBI taxonomy): domain Eukaryota; kingdom Metazoa; phylum Chordata; order Ceratodontiformes; family Ceratodontidae; genus Neoceratodus; species Neoceratodus forsteri. The sequence continues at coordinate 474,654,720 of CM057451.1, forward strand.
GGCTCCATTTTAGAGTCCCAAATGTACTGATAGTCCCATTCTGACAGTCCCAGGCCAAGATGATTGAAACAAACGAACTGTCCTTGCTGCAAAGAAGGCAAGGTTAGAACAAACTGCAATATTATTACTACTGTAACAAGCGATCGTCAAAAAGTACATCTTCTAACAGAGCTCCCTCTCAGATTAATTATGACTGCAATCCAGGCAGCTCTTAAAGAGACAGTACACAGAGGCTATACAGGCACTCTCTGGCAATACATTTAAACTGCAAAACACAGGACACCAGCCTGGCAGTGAGCATTTAGGCAAGCTCAAGGAAGACTTTTTGGGAACCCCCATTTGTAAGGGGGGTTACACCCTTCCCTCCCTGGAGAAAACTTGGCGTCCGCGTCAAGTCTGTACCATCACAATATCAAAAATGCAATATAAACGAGACAAATATATCATTAGCTTGTTACATCACTATACCTTTCAATATACTTCACATTACTACATCCATATTAACAATACTTATGCATGTTTCATATAGGTAATGCTGATTCCACTATGATTAACACATTAGTAACATCACAATACTGCTTCAGGTAATAACTTCCTGTACATTAAACAATGTAGGAGGGGGGCTCTTCCCTATCAGATAACTTGGGGCTGGATGGGGCAGGGGCACCACGGTGAGAGGGAAAAACAAGTAACCTGGAATTGGCCATCAAGCTCAACTTGGGCAGTGAGCTTGGCGAGACGTAAACCCCTTTGTGAACCACACTGAGAGGCAAATCCACTGACCTCCCAGGAGAATCATAACTGAAGCGTAGTCCTGGCTTGACAGCTTGGCCAGTCTTTCTGGGGGGAGCAGCCACAGTCTCTGTACTTTCTGCACTAACTTTGGAGCTTTTGTCACTTGTGAGGGGTGCTCTGGATGGGAATGTCCAAACCGGGAGCACCGTCAGCTCCTTGTTCTGTAGGCTCTCTTTCTACAACACTTTGCTCATTATTATCCTCTGACAAAGGCCCAGGTTGCTCATTTTTAGGATGCTCTAGCACAATTAGGCTTTGTGGCACTGAAGGGGGGCTGTCAACACTCTCACACTGTTCTTCAGGTTCTGGTGTGTCACCAGGGAGTCTCAGACCATCAGCCCCTTCTTCGGGCAATTCACACAGCTCCACAAAACACAGAGAGTCCGCAACCTCAGATGTTTATTTATTTTATTGAAATATAGGATTACAAATACCCTTGAGCAGGAACTGCTCATTTACAAAGGTTCCTTGTCGAAGGAATGGGGGGTATACATACATACAAAGGTTGACATAATAATGGTAGTTTACTCACCTGGCAAAGGTGATTGGGGGAAGTTAGAGAGGTACAGAAGGATACTCGGGGGGAAGAGAGGCATAGGATCGGAGGGGATGGGGTGGCCACGGTAAATAAGGAGGGGGCGGCATGTGGCACCCAGATAGGGGGAGGAACAAGGAGCCGGCTGAGTGGAGGGGCCGGTAGAAAGGATGAGGGACATGGAAGGAGGGGGGAATGGAGGGAAAGGAGTGGTCAGAGTGCTCCTGTTGGGGGATTCTATGATCAGGGGTATCAAATGGGATAGGGAGGGAGAAGTCTGGCCAGTTAGAACAAAATGCTTCCCTGGACTAACAGTGCACAGGGCCAAGCACGAGGTATATCAGCTGGCAAAGGATTGTGGGGGTTCCCCGGACATACTGGTCCACCTGGATACAAATGACATTGAGGGAAATAGCAAGCTAGAGATACAGGCAAGGTTCAGGGAGCTTGCCAGGGTCTGTCATGACATAGGATGCACAGTTTTCTTCTCAGAAATCCTTCCGGTGCCAAGGACTAGTGGGGAACACAAAAGGAAGATTAGGGGAATAAACCAGTGGCTCAGGGAGTGGTGTGAGGCCAGAGGGTATGGGTTGATGGGGGATTGGGGGGAGACCTGGGAGGATAAGGAGCTGTATGCTAGAGATGCGCCATCTCAATTTGGAGGGAGGGGAACTTAAGTTGAAAATAGAGAGGTTCACTGGTGAAAAGTGGGGTTTAAACTTGTGAAGGCGGAGGGATGGGAGAAAAGGATGTCCTATAAAGGAGGTACTCTGTCTCCACCTGGGAGCTGGAGGAATGCGGAGAAGGCCGACTGGTAAAGTGAAGACCAGGGGAAAACAGAATCCTCATGGGAACACTTAGCAGGGGAATTAATATAGGGAAAGGGTGGAAGATAGTCCTACGTAAATGCCAGGAGCTTGGGCAATAAATGCCTGAGCTCCAAGCGATGCTAACTGAGGGAGCGGTGGATGTGGCAGCGGTCAGTGAGTCCTGGGACACCGCAGGACATGACTGGGACCTGAATCTGGAGGTTACACTATGTTCAGGAAGGATGGGGGGAGGGAAGGGAGGAGGGTAGCAATGATAGTCAAAAAACTGCAATGGCATAGGGGGAGTAGAGGAGGCTGAGGGAACCATGGAGGCGATTTGGATCACCTTGATAACAAGGGGGGGCAAGAGAGTAAAAATAGGAGTGGTGAGCCGGCCCGGTGGCGCTGAGGGTTGAGGCTCTGGTTGCTACACCTCGCGCCACGCCGGCGACCCATGTTCAGGAACGAGCACGGGTTGTCAGGGGTCGGCGGGGAGGAGATGGATTGAGCGTCCGGAGGACTGCTCTCCATCTCTGGGGTGGGGGGATTCAGGCGGCCGGTGCTCGCCTGACCCCTAGCGGAGGCTGGGGATCAACAGCACGCAGCCGCAGAGACAGGGGAGAGGCGGGATGTGGCAGACGCTTGACTAGTGTGCGCACGGGAGCATGCATGCACTCAGTCGCTGGCATCATTGCACACCATGCCCGCCGGGAGAAAAATTCGGGGAAAAAATGGAGCCCAGCAGCACAAGCGTCATTCCCGTCGCCATTCGCGAGGGCGCCTCCCTGCATGGACCCGTTCGTTGGGTTGAGTGGTTCCCACCACCCTGCCGTGAAGGGTAAGTCGCGGGTGCTGAAGGAGGGGTCTCATGTCCGGGATGGCGCTCGGAGGAACGGTGGAGTGCGGGGGTAGCCGGAGCTCCTGAGAATAACATCAGAAAAAAAAAATAGGAGTGGTGGTATAGACCCCTGCACTGGTGGAGGAGCAGGAGGAGAGTCTGGTGGCAGATGTTGGGAGACACTGCAGACTGGGCAGGGGAAAGGTGGTGGTGTTGGGGGACTTAAACATGCCAGGAACAGACTGGGAGACTATGACATCCTCGGTGGCCAGGGAACAGAGGTTGTTGGATGTCTTTCAAGACGCGTTCCTAACTCAGCAGGTGGGGGAACCGACCAGGGAGGCACGGGTACTGGATGTGGTCCTGGCAGACAGTGACCAGATTAGGGGCCTCGAGGTAAGGGACCCGTTGGTGGGGAGTGACCATGCCACGGTCTGGTTCTGCGTGGACCTAGGAGGGGTAGAAGGCTGCACAAAGATGGAGGTAACTGACTTCAAGGGGGCAGATTTTAAGGAATGGGAAGGATCCTTAAGGAGCATTTGGATGGGATTGGGTCAGACATGGACACTGATAGTAGGTGGGAAATCATCAGGAGAGGGGTGCAGGATGCTACCAGTGACTGTGCAAGAGTAAGACAAAAATGCAGTAGGGCCCAAAAACCCTGCTGGTGGACCAGGGAGGTCCAGGGGGTGGTGTGGGAAAAGAAGGCAGCCTATAGGCAATTCAAGTGCTCAAGGTGTGAAAGGGATCGAGGGGAGTACGAGCTGATGGCCAGAAGGGCCACTAGGGTGGTGAGGGCGGCTAAGGCAAGGAAGGAGCAGAACCTGGCCAGGGAAATTAGGAGAGGGAACAAGGGGTTCTTTAGATACACTGGGGAAAACAAAGGGTGAAGGGGCAGATTAGCAGGATTAAAACAGGGCTAGATGGGCACAAGACCTGAGGGAGCAGGCTGAGGTACTAAATGAGTACCCCTGTTTTCACCAAGGAAAATGGAGGTGCTGCATCATACATGGAAGGAGACAGTGATACTGAGGGGGGGGACACTTACCGATCGGTGGGTCTGGGGAGAAGGGGAGGCATCACTGACAGGAGGGGGGAAGGCTAAGCGGGAGAAGAGGTAGCAGAAGTGGAAATCACAGTAGAGAGAGTGAGGGAAGTCCTCAGGTCCCTTAAGACAGAGAAAGCACTGGGGCTGGATAAATTACATCCCAGAGTGCTGAAGGAACTTACGGATGTCCTCGCGAAACCCCTGGCGGAGCTTTTCACCATCTCTCTGAGGACAGGGTGGGTGCCCCAGGACTGGAAGGTGGTGCATATAGTACCTATCCACAAGGGGATCAAGGGAGGTGGCAGGGAACTACAGGCCTGTCAGCCTGACATCGATGGTGGGCAAGGTGATGGAGGGCATTGTCAAGGAGAGGCTAGGGGGGGACCTGGAAAAGTCAGGGTGCTTGGACGATAGACAACATGGATTCATCCCGGGGAAACTGTGTCAGACAAACCTTGTAGAGTTCTATGACTGGGTGACAAGTGTCTTGGATCTGGGTAGACCAGTGGACGTCCTCTTTCTAGACTTCAGCAAGGCATTTGACTCTGTTCCTCACGTGGGGCTGTTGGATAAGCTGGGAGAAATGGGGGTGGGGAACCAGATGATCAAGATGGACAGGCAGTTGGCTCCAGGACTGGACCCAGAGGGTCGAGTTGGTGGATAGTCTCATCCCAAGGAGGGTCATTAGTGGGGTCCCACAGGATCAGTCCTTGGGCCCCTACTGTTCAACGCCTACGTCTCTGACATAAGGACAGGTATCAGGAGTGATATGAGTCTCTTTGCAGATGACTCAAAACTGGGGGCAGTGGTGGATGCGGAGGAGGGGAGGGTGGCCCTACAGGGGGACCTGGAGGCTCTGGAAAGATGGTCTAGAAAGTGGCAGCTGAGGTTCAATGCAGGGAAATGCAAGGTACTGCACCTGGGGCCAGAAACCCTGGCCAAGTGTACACCCGGGGGAAATGTACAAGTCTCAATGGCTGAGAGGGACCTGGGGTGGTGGTGGATGTCAAGATGAACAACTTGGAGACTTGTAGGAGGCAGCAGCCAAGGCCAACAGGATGCTGAGATGCATCACTAGGGGATCACCTCCAGAAGGAGAAAAGTGATACTCCCTCTGTATAACTGCTTGGTGAGGCCGTACCTTGAGTACTGCATGCAGTTTTGGAGGCCACACTTAAAGAGGGACATTAAACTCCTGGAGAGGGTCCAGAGTAGGGCAACCAAAATGATTTGGGACTTGGGGGACAGGACCTATGAGGAGAGGCTCGAAGAGCTAAATGTGTACACATTGGAAGAGAGAAGGGACCGGGGGACATGATAGAGGTCTTCAGGTACATGAAGGGGGTAAATAGGGGAGGAACAGTCAGGGTGCTTCGAAGGAAGGAGAAGGGGGCCACTAGAGGGCATGGGTGGAAGCTTGAGGGGAAGATTCAGGGAGAAAGGAGGAGGTGCTACTTCACTGAGAGAGTGGTGGAGCCATGGAATGCGTTGCCTAGGGGCTGGTGGAGGCAGAGATGGTGGAGGGGTTCAAGAAGGGTGGGACAGGTACAGGGAAGGGTTCTGGAAGCAAAATCCAATGCAGCGAGAATATCCAGAACTGGGAAGGGAGAAGCCAGAGAAGGCGAGGGAGGCAGCAAGGTCAGCTTCCAGGGTGGGGGCTCACCAAACGAGCTGACGCGAAAGACCATTAGGCCTATTCTGCTGGCATTTTAGTATGTTAGTATGAGCATCACCTTACAGCCTCCCCTCATCCATTACCTCTGGGTTACGTTCACCTCATATGTTGCAAATGCACATGTGACCAGAATCGAAATCTGATCTGCCTAGCCCCTGCCCCTTCCCTCAGGTCTCCAGTTCGATCTTTCCAAAGCTGTATCGCTCGTTGTTGTTCTGTGGTAAAAAGGTTATGGTATGGAGGTATAGATAAGAGAAAGAGAGAAGAGGCATGCATACATAATTTCGGTGTATTAGCTTGGTTTAGGATGCTTGTGCTGTGTAAGTAACCAGTTGACATTTATTTCCTATTATTTACACTCTACTTCTATCCAGGCCGTATGGTCACTGGACGACTGATGCTCTTTTTTTTTTTTTTAAGCTTAGGATAGAGTTAGCTTACCGTCATCTGAGTGAACCTGGGTGGGACTGGGGATGCTGTAAGGTGATACTCATGCAATCACCTTTACCAGGTGAGTAAACTACCATTGCATATTGCATCACCTTACAGCATCCCCTCATCCATTACCTCTGGGTTGTAAGAAGTAGTGCCATGTTCCCTTAGGATATGGGAGGGTCGGATGACTGTGTAGCTAAGGCTTGGTGACATTGAGTAGCACCTTTCTAGCAAAACTGCCCGCCTGTGTTTTCTACATCTAGTTTGTAGTGTATGGTAAAAGTGGACCAATGACCAAGTGGAGGCCGACAGATCTCCATTATAGAGGCTTGATTTCCTCTGATCATGATGTAGCCTTGGCTCTGTTGAGTGGACCTTAACACCCAGGGCTGCTGGAGGCCCTGAGGTTTGTAATGCCTGCAATGGCTTGTTTTATCCAGCTGGCCAAGGTCGATGTGGCCGCTGTCTGTCCTTTCCTGGGTCCGCTGTTAACGATAAGGAGTCCTTCCAATTTTCTGAATTCTTTGTTCTGTCCAAGTAGACAGTGATCACTCTCTTCATGTCCCAATGCTTGGCTTCTTGTTGGTTTGGCCTAGTCAGAAGTTCTACTGGTTGGTTGGTGTGGAATGGGAGTTGACTTTGGAATGAAGGAAGGGGTGGTTCTTAGGGTAATTCCATCGTTATGGGAGATGAGATAGGGTGGTTTTCAGAGAGTGCTCTCATTTCTCCTACTCATTTGGCGGAGCAGATGGCTAGCAGGAATACTGTTTTGAGGAGACCCATTTGAGGTCCACTGAGGACATAGGTCTGAATGGTGGATGGGCTAGTGCCTCGAGCACTATGTTTAGGTCCCAGGGTGGTACTGTATGTCTTTCTTTGGGGTGTATATTGGACACCGCTTTCAGGAGTCGTAGGACGTCGGGGTGTGAACCTGGTGTGTACCCCTCAGTAAGTCCAGTGCCCACCCCTATGGCTGCCGTCTGGACTCTGAGTGAAGCTATCCACAGTCCTTTGTTCACCCCTTGTTGGAGGAATAGAACATGTGAGATGTTGATTGAGTGTGTTTGGAGGTTGTGCTCGTGGCACCAAGTTTCGAATATTCTCCAGTGTCTTTTGTGAGAGTTGGTGGTAGAGTTACACCTAGAGTGTAGCATAGTTTCTACCACTGTGTGGTTGTACCCTTTATCTAGCAGTCTTTGCCTTTCAGCAGCCAGGCCGTGAGTTGCAGTGGTGCTGGGTTCTGATGTAGGATTAGACCCTGAGTCAGGAGGTCTGATCGTAGTGGGATTGTCCATGGTGTGCTTATTGACAAGGCCACAAGGTTGGTGAACCAATGACGTCAGGGCCATCGGGGGGGTGATTATGACCACCGTTGTCTCTGATTGCTGAATCTTGTTGAGTACTTGCTGGATGAGTGGTATTGGTGGGAATATATATGCTCTTTGGAAGGACCAGTTTTGGTTTAGTGCGTCCACTCCGCTGGTGCATGATTCTTTGTATCTGGAATAGAATGTTGGCAATTTTTTTTTTTTTTGCTGTTGCCATCGTCCATCTCCAGTGGTCCCCACTTTTGTTGATTTGCTGGAAGGTGTGTGGGTGCAGGGACCATTCTCCGGGCTATCTGCTGGTGGCTCAGCCAGTCTGCCCAGACATTGAGTTTGCCCGCCAGGTGAACTGCCGTGATTGATGCAAGGTGTTCCTGTGCCTAATCTAGTACTCTTTGCTTCTCTGAGTAGTCGGGTCTCCGTGTTCCTCCCTGGTTGAAGATGTATGCTACCGTGGCCCTTGTCCGACCTGATGAGTACTCTCTTGTGCCTGATGATTGCTTTGAAGAAATGTAGTGCATGGTGTACTGCTCTCATTTCTAGTATGTTTATTTGCATGCGGGATTCTGTTGAGAACCATTTCCCTGAGCCGGTATGTGGTTGAGGTCGCTCCCCAGCCTTTGAGGCTTGTATCTGTGTCGAGTACTATGTCGTGTCGGTCGTTTAGGGCTGCCCCCCTGTTTAGATTGTGGCTGTTGAACCACAATTCCAGCGATGTTTTGGCTTTGTGGTCTAATTGGATTTTTTGGTGTAGGTTGTGTTGAAGTCTGTGGCCCTCTCATATTGCGCTGTTCTGTAGGGGGTGCATATTCCATAATGCCCATGGTACTAGGCTGATGCATGAGGCCATGGAGCCTAGGGTTTGGAGAGTCGCTAGCAGGTTGGGGCTGCCCTTGGTCCCTAGTGCTTGAGCTTGTGACAGTACTTTGTCCGTTGTGGCTGGTGATGGTCTTGCCTTGCCTGTTGCTATGTTTATGGTTGCCCCTAGGTGGTATATTACTTGGCTCGGTATCAGGCTGCTCTTGTCCCAGTTGATGACCCAACCATGCGCTTGCAGTATGTTTATCACTGTTCGCATATGTAGTTGAGAGGTTTCTGGGCTTCTGGCTTGGATGAGCCAGTCGTCCAGATAAGGGATAATGTGGATTTTTTGCTGTCTCAGTTTGGCTGCAGGTATGATGGAGATCTTGGTAAAGACTCGGGAAGCTGATGCCAGTCCGAATGGTAGCATCTGGTATTGATAGTGTTGGCCTAGTATTTTGAACCTGAGGTACTTGTAGTGTGCTGGATTGATGGGGATGTGGAGGTATGCTTCTTTAAGTCGATGGAGGTGAGGTAGTCACCAGGTTTTATAGACCGAGTGTTGTGTGGAGTGTTTCCATTTTGAATTTCTTGTATTGTATGAAGCAGTTGATGAATTTGAGATCTAACACTGGCCTCATGTCCCTCATTTTCTTGGGTACCAGGAAGAAAATGGAGTATATTCCCTGGTTGACTTGGTCTGGTGGAATCTTCGCTATCACTTTGCTGGTGAGTAGGGACTTGATTGTGGTTTGTACCGTTCGAATTTTGTGAGGGTCCCGTGATACTGGAGAGATCACTGTTCTGTTTGCGAGTGGTTTCTGAGTGAATTCAATTGAGTACCTCTTGGAGACGGCCTCCAGGACCCACATGTCTGAAGTTGTTTGTTGCAAAATGTGTGAGAATTGAATTAGTCTGGCGCTTATGGGAGGGTGGCGAGTGCTTGGAGGGGGTCGAAAGGAGTAATGGTCAATTCGGGCTATGTTTTCCTCGTCTGAAAGATGACTGCTATCTGCCTCTCTGGTATTGTCCTCTGGATCGCCCTCTTGTGTTGCTAAAGTATGAGGATTTGAATGAGTGAGGTTTTGATTGGGAGTACTGGGAGGTTTGCCTTCTGTCATGCCTCCCTCAAACGGGCGGTACCTGCTTCTGAAGGTTGGGAGATAGGTGTCGAGGAGGGTCTTTCCTTATCAAATGCTTTGCCATCCCCTTTTGTTTAACATACTTCTCTAGTCCTTGCCAAAACTAGGTTCCTTTGTAGGGTAGTTTGCTGAGCATATTCTTGGATTCAGAGTCTGCGTTCCAGATCTTGAGCCATATATGGCGTCTTGTTTTGTTAGTTAGGGCTACTAACCTGCCCGACATTTTCAGGGCATCGATGGATGCATCAGCTGCTTGTATGGCATATTCTTCTAGGTTGGCTTGCTTTGAGTCAGGCTCTAATGAAGATGCCAGTTCCTCCAGCCATGTGACCAGGGCCCTTGAAGTATAAGTCATCACAGTGTTGGCCCTGCAGGACATGCCTGTCATCTCATAGGACCTCTTGAGGAGTTCCTCCACCTTTTTATCTGTGGGTCCTGTAGTGAAGTAGTTGTCTCCAATGGGAGAACTGTTTTCTTGCATAAGGCTGTAATTTGGTGATCGATAGAGGAGAGTGCACCATGTCTTGTTGACATCATCCTGTACCGGATAGAATCTATCAAAGGTGCGTTTCTGAAATTCTGGATGGATCTGGGGATTGTCATTCTTTCTCTACCACATCAGTTAGAGCTTCACAGACTGGGAAGGATTCATCCTTCTTCTGCCTAGCTCTGATAAGGGGGTTCAGCTTACATTGTTGGGGAGCCTCTGGGGTATCGAACCCCATAGTCTGTTTTATTGCTCTAATGAGTTCTGGTAGAGCTTCGACAGGGGTGAGTTTCTTTGTGAGGATGAGATCCTCCTCATCCTCTTCCTGTTGATCCTCATCCCCAGAATCACTGTTATTAGGTTCTGCTGGCTCTGGACCTGCCAGAGTGCTTGGCTCCGTAGGTGTTTGGCCGTCGTCTTTGTTTTTATCGGTATTGTGACTGTCAGATCGTTTATGTCCTTTATTGTTCTGTGAAAGTTCTTCCATCCTCTCTAGTATTTTCAACATTACTGCTTGCTGTGTTTTAAAGAAGTCCTCCGCGGTAGAAGGTAGTTCATTGGGTGGTGCCTCAATAGGGTCCTACCCTTCCTCCGTGTCTTTGTCACTTGGAGTGCCTGGATCGGGCTGTAGGTGAGCACATGTGGGACATAGTGGTCCTGTCTGATTGCCCAGGAGAGCGAGATGGCAGGCGTTGCATTTTTTTTGTCTTACCCATCCTGTGTGATCTGTGGAGACAGGAGGGGTGGGGGGAAGTGAATTAGAGATGTAGTGATGTTGGAGGAACAAGTAGTTGCTGAAGAAGATCAGCATGCGTGAACGAAAGATATTTATTTAACAGTGTACACGTCTGCTGATTGTCCATGTGGCACTTGATCCCTACTGATAGGCAAATTCTGTATTCTGTTTGCTGGAAGCTCTGCAGGATATGTGAGCCTCTTATTTTTTTTTTTTGTTTGTTTGTCCGCCTTTAAGGGATGAGCTGTGGGGTGCTGCGCCTTTAAATCGGCTCATGGGGCCGTTGAGAAGTGCGCATAGCATGCGCATACATGGGGATTTGCACATTGCGCATGCATGGGGCTTTACGCATTGCGCATGCGCAAGTCGTAGCAGGGAGAAGCTCTATGCGCCATAGCAAGATGGCGATGGGGCCCAGAGAGGTAGGGGAATGCCGCTACCTCATTTGTAGAGCCGATGGAGGGTCGCTTGTTGCTCGTGATGTGGCGTTTGGGTGACTCACTGTGGGAGCCTGAAGAATGCGCCTGCTGTTCTTGGGGAGGGTTCTCTGTGCCCTGCTATGAAGAGGGGTAAGCCCAGAAACGTAATTCAGCTGTAAGGGGCTAAAGTGTCATGCCTTGCGTCTTTGGACTGGCCCACTCGTAAGGGGGCCTGGCTGACGCGAGGGGCACCAGAGTCACTCTCGAGGGTCTCTCGGTCCAATACTGCTTCAGATGTAATGGGCAGTGGGAGCAAGGTCTGCCTGTTACTGGAAGCCTTGGAGCACTCGCAAGGGCTCTCAGGCTGGAGTCGGGAGGATAAGGGAGCAGGCAGATTGGAGGCCACGCGACAGAACATAAGTACTCGGTGTACTAAAAACGCTAGTCTAGCCATGCATATTCCCTGATTAACTTTTGACATGCTTTAGCCTTATTTACAGCACCATTTGTTTCAGATATTCAGACTTGCAGCAGTATATCTATATAATATATATATGGCTTGTCGTTGTATCATCTGTTCCTGTGTTTCTTAACCTGGGTTGCTCATGATTACTCTACTGGTATAATATAATAATAATATCCTTGTCTGAGCTGTTTATGATAGAGGAAACATACGAATTGTAGTATAGATTTAAAAGAAAAAGGAAAATGAGTCTTGCTAGTGGCTGGCTAGTGGTTCCTAAAGTATCTCAGCGCTATTTATTTGCATCGTAGAGTTTGTAACATATTGCTTAGTTATAATCCAGGGATAGATGGCAGTATACAAAAAATGTCTGGCAATAGATGCCCTAACCTTGATTAAAGTCGTCTGGAGCTAGGCAATATGCTTGCAACCTCTGCGATGCCCATGAATGAACTGGAGACCTGAGGGAAGGGCAGGGCTAGGCAGATCGGATTTCGATTCTGCTCACATGTCATTTGCAACCTATGAGGTGGACGTAACCCAGAGGTAATGGATGAGGGATGCTGTAAGGTGATGCAATATGCAATACATAGTTACACAATAAAAGAAGCAAGAGACTGAGGCTTAGGAAATTCCAGAAATTCAAAATGTGCCAAATGTTAGGTAGCATGACATACCAGCCAAGGGTCATCTTAGAAATAAGCCCTGCAGGTGAGAAGGAGGGGGTATGCAGGCAGGAAGGCCATTGTCGGAGGGTAGAGGGTGAGTGTAAGAGCTCTAAGGGGAGGAAGGAGGATAAAAGTCAGGAAATGCCCAGGTGGGGAGGAAAGGGAGAGAGGGCAAGGGGGTGGGCGGGTGAGGCAGGTAGAAGGGGCGCAAGGCGGGGAGAGGTAGCTGTCAAGACTGAAGTGGAGGGCAGTGAGCAGTGGGCCCCTGATTAGGCGAGGCAGTCACAACGACTAGTTGAAATGAAATGAAGTCGGAGTTGTCTCTTAAAAGGGCCAAGAGCAGCAGCAGTAAGAGTTTCTTTGTTGAGAGTATTGTACCACTGTGGTGCTCTGTGGGCAAAGGCCCTCTGGCCCATGGTAGTCCGGCATCTGGGGACAAGGAAGGTTAGTTGTTGTGAACTTCTAGCTCGCTGGGTGCTGTGGTGGTCAATGAGATGTGATGCTTTGCATCTCACTTTCAGGGAGCATTGGCTCCAAGGACGTAGCTGGGGGGTTAGGCAGTCCAGAAGGCCCAGCTTCATCCCCACAATTAGCCATAGGGTTACCTCGAAACAGCTGACTCAATTCATAGGAGAGGTAATAGGCATTGTCACACTATCGTCAGAGGTGGACTGGCAGTCACTATCATTCTGGGCCTGCTGCGGGGGGAAACCTTAACTCTGTAACTACTGGGGTGGGTTAACTCTGTCTCTCTTTTGCAGCAGCATGAGTCACCGGCCCAGGGGAGGCAATGTCTGCTCGCTCAGCTTTAATAATAACTTGACCGATAGGCAGCAAGTGGTTACGGTGCATGGTCTTGACAGCTTTCGGGTCATTCTCTGGGTGTACCTTGTATACTGGTAGATCATCCAACTTTCCAACTACTACATGAGGAAGATGGTGTCACCTATCCAACAATTTTGTGCTTTCCATGTAGTCCCCGATTATAACTCTTCCTCAGTCTCAGGCCATAGCTCTTGAGCCTTTACTTTCTTATCGTGCCTCTTTGTTGGCAAGATTTCTTTAGCGCCATTGTCTGGGCAGTTGATCTGCATGGTTCAATTGGCTTTCAGTTTCTGTACATACTGCAGGCAGTTTTCAGCTCTGACCCCATCTGGAGAGACCCCAAAACAGACATCAACTGGCAGGCGGGCCTCCCTCCCAAACATGAGGAGGTAGGGGGAGAACCCAGTAGCATAATTTTTGGTGCAATTGTATGCATGTACCAAGGTGCTAATCTGCTGGCTCCACTTACGCTTGTCTTTTGGGTGGAGGGTGCCTAGCATGTCTAGAAGGTTGCAGTTAAACCATTCTGGTTGAGGGTCCCCCCTGCGGGTGATAAGGGGTGGTTCTTGACTTCTGCACCCCCCACAGAGAGAGCATTTCTTTGATTAGCCTACTTTCAAAGTCTCTGCCTTGGTCAGAGTGGATCCGCTGGGGGGTACCATAGTGGACAAAGAATTTTTCCACTAGCACCTTGGCCACGGTAGAGGCTTTTTGATCTTTAGTTGGAAAAGCTTGTGCATATCATGTGATATGATCCGTAACCACTAACACATTGCCAGTATTCCATTGATCAGGTTCTAAACACAAAGAATCTATGCAGACCAGTTCCATGGAGGCGCTGGTAGTGATACTAACAAGGGGGGGGCAGCCCTCTGAGGTAGGGCTTTTCTTTGGAGGCAATGTCTACAGGTCTTTACATGGTGCTCAACATCGGCCCCCATCTTGGGCCAGTAGAATCGAGTTTGTACCAGGTCGAGAGTCCTGGCGATATTGGGGTGCCCTAATGATCATGGAGGACCTCAGTACCAAGTGTTTGAAGGCCGTAAGGGACCACCTGTTGTTTGCTTCACTTGACCACTACAGTCCACTATCTCTGTATAACAACTGATTGAGTAACTTCAACCTGGGGCCTTCTTTGAACAATAGGGCAGTTTTCAAGTCAGGGAAGGCAACTCAGATACATCTTTCCCTCTGACACAGGCGTCAGTGCGCGGTTGAATCATAGGATTTTGGGATTGAGCCCGCTGAATACTGTCATTGTCAAGTTGAGGTAGTGCACTAATATCTAGAGCAGAGAAATGGCACTAGGCAGCTGGTATACAGGTATCAGGAGGGCCCAAGCAATCTACTAAACAGTCCACCATGTCCATAGACAACTCTTCATCTCTTTCAAACTTCTGGCAAAATACTCGGATGTTAGGTTCAGACAGCCTAACCCAATCCCTCTTAGAAGTGGGTCTTCGTGACAGGGCATCAACATTAAAATGGTCAACAGCATAATCATGGGTTGATAAGAGAAAGCCACTGGTGCCCAGTGGCATCTAACTTAGCTGAAGTCTGTAAATTGGTCAGCGGGTTGATTGTCGGTCTTCACCAATATCTTTGCCCCATAGAGGTACTCATGAAACTGGTCAACGATGGCCCATTTTAGGGCAAGGAACTCCTGCTTGTGCACAGGATAGTTTCACTCTGATGGGGTCAAACTACTGCTGCGTGAAAGTTACTGGTCTCAACCCATCCTCATGGTCTTGATACAGCACAGCTCCTAGGCCCTGCAGACTAGCATCCGTATGCAGCACATAGGGCTTGATAGGTTCAGCATAGGAGAGGATGGGGGTGTGAGTGAGTTGGTATATGACTTTGTGGAAGACTGCTTCACAGTCAGGTGTCCAGCAGGGCCCAAAAGGTTCACCTGTGCAGAAGTACACTTGCTCTGGTTCTTTAACAGCCCCTCTCTTGTATTTGCGGTTGGTGGGGGGTGACCCTGGGTAAGATTCAGGAGCGGGCGAATCACCTTTGAATAGTCTTTCATAAACCTGCGGTAGTAGTCACAAAACCCCAGAAAACGTTGTAGTTCTTTCCAGTTATGGGGCTGGGTCCATGGTCAGTGACTCAACCTTACTGGGATCAATTTCTATCCCTTCCACAGATACTATGTGCCCCACATACTTCACGGAGGTTTGAAAAACTGGCACTTGTCGATGGAGAGCTTGAGGCTGAAGTCTTCCATTGGTCCAGCACTTAAACATTCAGGTCTCATGCTTCTCTAAGGTGCGTCCGAAACACAATGACATCATCTAGGTACACTAGACTTTCCAGCAAGTTCATATCTCCCACTGCACGTTCCATCAGTCGCTGAAAGGTGGCTGGGGTACCCGAAATCCCCTGTGGCATTCTCAGGAATTCATATCACCCCAAAGGACAGATGAAGGTGGTTTTCTCACGGTCCTCTTTGGCCATCGGTGATAAGGGGTGGTTTTTGACTTCTGCACCCCCCACAGAGAGAGCATTTCTTTGATTAGCCTACTTTCAAAGTCTCTGCCTTGGTCAGAGTGGATCCGCTGGGGGGTACCATAGTGGACAAAGAATTTTTCCACTAGCACCTTGGCCACGGTAGACCCTGCACCATTTTGGTTGCTCTCCTCTGGACAGCCTCCACTCTGTCTATGACTTTGTGGAGATGGGATCTCCAGAACTGGACACAGTACTCCAGATGGGGTCTCACCAACTGTCTGTAGAGAGGGATAACAACTTCCTGTTTTCTACTATTGATGCCTATCCCTATGCATCCCAGTATCCCCCCAGCCTTCCTTACTGCCTTCTTACATTGCCTGCCCATCTTTAGGTCATCTGATATAATTACCCCCAGATCCCTTTCCATTTTTACTGTTGTCAGTATCTCACCCCCCATTGTGTACTCTTCCCCTGGGTTTTTGTTTCACAGGTGCATTACGTTGCACTTCTTTGCACTGAATCTGAGCTGCTATACATTTAACCATTCCTCCAACCTTGCCAAATCCCTTCTCGTCCTTTCCACTCCATCTTGTATATCAACTATGTTGCAGATCTTTGTGTCGTCAGCAAAGAGACATACTTTTCCTTCCAGTTCCTCTGCAATGTCACTTACAAAGACATTAAAAAGGACCTGTCCCAGTACTGAACCCTGCTAGAAACCCTCCTTTCTTCACTGTGGACTCTGTTTGCTACTACCCTTTGTAACCTGTTGTCTAGCCAATTTTTTATCCAGGCTACCACCTTGGGACCCACTCTATGGCTGGCTAACTTGTAGATTAATCTTTTGTGTGGGATTGTATCAAATGCCTTGCTAAAATCTAGGTAGGCCACATCCACAGCCCCTCCCTGGTCTACTACTTTGATCACCCAGTCAAAGAAATCTATTAGATTCGTCTAACATGACCTTCCCATCGTGAATCCATGCTGCCTTGGGTCTGTGCCCCACTGGCCTCTAGGTAGTAAACAATCTTCCTTCAGAAGTGATTCCATCATTTTCCTATGACTGAGGTCAAACTAACTGGTCTGTAGTTTTCTGCCTCTGTCCTGTTCCCACTTTGTGAAGAGGAATCACATCCACCCTCCTCCAGTCCTCAGGTACCACCCCATCCTCCCATGATTTGTTAAAGAGAGATAGTCAGCTGTGTCACTAGTTCTACCCTTAGCTCTTTTAGAATTCTTGGGTGAATCCCATCAGGCCCCATTGCTTTGTCCACCTTCAATTTTATTAGTTCTTTCAGAACCCTTTCTTCTGTAAATGGACTGGTATCGACCCCCGTCTCCAGAGTGTTTCTCTTGTTTGGTTTAGGTACCTCCCCCTCCTCTTCCTTTGTATATTCATTCAGTATCCCTGCTTTTTCCATTGTCACCCTCTGCCCACGTTCCCTCCCCTTTATTAAGCCTCAGTATCCCTCCTTTGGTCTTTCTTTGCTCCCTAAGGTACCTATAAAAGGTCTTATCCCCCTTCTTAACAAAGTTGGCTTTCCTTTCCTCGGTTTGGGCCTTTGCTATTCTGACTGCCTTCCCTGCCGCTTTCTACTTTAACTGATAAATTTCTCTGTTCTGCTCCTTCTGTATTTCCTTATATTTCCTGAATGCTATCCTTTTCTCCTTAACCTTCCCAGCCACCTCTTTTGAGAACCATAGCATTTTTTTCCTTCATTGTGTTTTGTTGATTTGCTTTACACAAAGGGTTGTTGTCTCTGTCATGGCTGTTTTGATTACTCCGCATTGTTCCTCCTCCCCTTCTTCTTGCCTATTTGCTAGTGCTTTTCTGAGGCACTCTCTCATTTCCCCAAAGTCAACCCTCCTAAAGTCCAATACTCTTGCTTTTGCATGGCTTGATTGTATGGCTGTGTTTATCGTGAACCACACTGTTTGGTGGTCGCTTGTTCCCAGATTGCTACCCACTTCTAAATCTGAGATTCTTTCTCCATCCCCATTTGAGAGTACCAGGTCTAAGATTGCTCCCTCCCGAGTGGGTTCCAATACTAGCTGTCTGAGGCATGCTTCTTGTAGGGCATCAAGAATGACCCTGCTCTTGGATGTGCCTGCAGCAAAGGTGCTCCAGTTAACGTCTGGCATGTTCAGGTGCCCCATCAACAATATTTCCCCTTTTTCTGCCATTCTAAGGATGCCTTCTTTCATTTCCTTGTCCATTCCCTCCCCCTGAGATGAGGGTCTGTATACTACCCCCATGCAGATTGTGGTGCCATTTTCTGTATCCAGGGTGACCCAGAGTGCCTCATCTGCTCCCTGTTTACTTTTTAGTTCTGTTGTTTTGATCCCTTCCTTTACACAGAGATCTACTCCTCCTCCTCTTTTACCCTTCCTGTCCCTTCTGTAGACTGTCTATCCTGGTATGTTGACATCCCAGTCATGGTTCTCTGTGTACCATGTTTCTGTGACTGCCACAATATCCAGGCAACCCTCTTCCATCAAGGCCACTAGTTCAGGGAGCTTGTTACACAGACTACGGGCATTGGTACTCATCACCCTCCACTTTTGATGGCCTTACCCTTTAAGCCCCATCCTGTCGCTACTGCTTTTGCCTTTTTACATTTACCTCTGTTCTGCTCCCTAATGACTTTCTACCTTGGTGTTTACCTCACTAATTACCATGTTTTGTGGGGAGGCTGGGATTTCCCTGCTCTTTTTCATTGCCTCCCCCCTTGGCTAGTTTAAATGCTTGCCAATGAAGCATTTAAACCTCTTATCTAGGATCCTGGTTCTGCCCCCCAACCCCGGACAGATGCAGACCATCACGCCAGTATAGGCCTACATCCCCCCAGGTGGCTGCCCAGTCCCCAATGAAGCCAAAACCCTGAGCTCCACACCAGTTTTTCAACCATTCATTGAATTCCTTGGTGAGGAGTACCCTAGCATCACCCTTGCCATAGACAGGCAGCACCTCCGAGAAGGTTACCGAATGTGCTACTTGTCTAAGACCCCTCCCCAACTCTACAAACTCCTCTTGCACTGCTCTGATCCCATTCCTAGCCAGGTCATTTGTCACTAGGTGGACAATGACATCCAGCTCCCTCCCTCATGCAGCTGCTCCCATGATCCTGAGGATTCGCTTCCTGTCCCTTCAAGCTGTGGTGCTAGGCAGGTACCTTACCTCCCTCTCTTTTTCCTCCCCCACATCTACTGCACTAATGATTGAGTCCCCCACCAGGAGTTGTTTCCTTCCGCTGTGGAGTCCTATGCCACCCTACTGTGAGTCTCCTTTGTGAAGGTTCCCAGCATCCTCCTTGGTCTCCACTGCAGGTGCCTCCACAGAGGAACCACTATCCACCAGAACAGCGTATGAATTGTGGAGAAGTACAGCTGGAGGGATGCAACTCTGTTTCTCCACCCTCTCCCTCCCTGAGCCCACCCTGATCCAGCTGCTTTTCTTTCTTGGCAACCTCTGAGGTAGTGGCATTGGCCCTGGTGGTCCCTGGGTGGGGGAGGAGGTTTCACGAATCCTAATCAGGTTAGCCTGGAGACGGGCAACCTCCTCAGACCAGAGAGGTGCTGCAAATAGGGCAGCATCGCAGCCTCCAGAATGTATCCCAGAACACTGCCACCTCACAGCCATTGCACTGCACCACTCCTATCATGTCTTATTTTGTGTCCCCTCTCCTGTTTCTCTGTATGCTTACTCTCTCCTCCCCTTACAACTCTCACCCTTCCTGTTCTGGGACAGCAACTTCATATATTCTTCAGTAGCCTCCTTCTTCCTTCCTCAGTGTCAGACCACCAGCAGCTGGGGGGGGGAGCGAGCTACTTTTTTCCTTTAGAGTTGACAAAACTAATGTTTCTCTATGGTCCTTCCCTTCCTACTGCCAAACAAGAAGTTCCTGTTGTCAGTCAAATCCAATGGCTATAAAAGTAGAACTGGCTTAGGGTGGGAGGGTGGAGGGGTGGGATGGAGGGCAATTAGTAAGAAAAATGGCAGCTTCTTTTAGTTAGCTGCTTTCTGCTCTACAAGCAAGATTTATGTCTTCCAAAGGCTAGCAACAGAAAGTTGTAATTGGAGTCACCTGCTTTTATATTGTCTAAGCCACACCCCCAGTTAAGCTTTCTCTCCTCCTACTGATTTAGCAAAGTAAGTTGATACAGTACCCTTCCACACACAGAACACACACTGACTTTCTTTATTTTCTTTTTAACCCTAAATAAGACCCTTCTACTTCTAATAAAGTATCTGTCTGCTTAATCTCAATAGACACTGACTCCTGCTGAGATAGAAGTGTTAAATTAGTAAGAAAATGGAGGTTTCTTTTTAGTTAGCTGCTTTCTGCTCTACAAGCAAGATTTCTATCTTTTCTTCAGGATTCGATAATCAACACACATCCTCACAGACCCATTCTTCTTATGCACAACCACCATGGGAGAGGCATATGGGCTCCTTGATTTCTGTATCACGCCAGCTGCGAGCATTTCCTGCAGGTGTCTCCTCACATCATCTATGTCCACTGGGGTGAGGTGTCAGGATCTCTCTCAAAATGGCCGGTCATCATGCAGGCATATATGATGCTCTGCACCCTGGACACACCCCATGTCCCATTCTTTTAATGAAAACACTTGATCTCTCTGGGTGAGTTTCTTGCTAATCCTAGCCTCCCATTCAGCTGGCAGCAGGGAATCACAAAGTCAAAAAAATCTGGGGCCACTCTCTCCTTTTGGCGAGTACTTAGCTTGCTGGGCAATATGACAGTGTCTGTGCAGTGTACTGTAGCTAGGATACACCTCTATTCACCCAGATTTCCCAATCTGACACATTCTGAATCTGAACCATCACTCATCATGCATAGGTGTGGGCACGAGCAGGCAAGCTACTGGTTTTGACCAATAATCCTCTGGCAACTTTCCATCACCCGGTGCATCTAACATCAGTATTTTGTTATTGACATCTTTCCAGAGGCAGATCTCCCCTGAATGGTACACTGGGCATTGGGTGCCAGTACCAGAGAGTCAGGATCCTTCTTCCATACAATCCCACAGGTTCATCCTGGCCTCCTCGGGTTTCTTGCAAATCATAGGCCCTCTGATCAGAGCCGAAATCTTAAGGCCCGCCCAGTCCGTTGCCCTTGTTTCTCGTTGCAGAGTTGCACCAGTCTCCAAACATAGGCGTTTGTCCCACTAACAGGGGAACTCCATCATACAGTCTGGTGGTGGGACACACTAAGGCAAGTGTCTCGACTTGTTCATTTACTCCGCAACGGAGGGAAGGACAGCCAGATCCGAATATACACTGAGTACGGATAAGACTTATTGCTCAACCCCATACATGTAAAACTTCAAGGTTGTAAAGGCACATCAGGCAGATGCTTCTGGTATGAATCTTGAATACTATAGTTACTTGAGATCTACTGTCAAGCACGGCCTGGGCGGACATAATGTTCACCATCACTGTAGTTTCCATTGAAGGGCCCACCACCTCAGACCATTCTGGGGGGACAATAGCAGGGACCTGGACAGACGACTTAGCCACAAAGAAGTTTGAGCTAGTATTTCTTGAGCCCTCACTGCGGTCATTTCAGGCACCCCTTGGCCATTATTTGTTTTTCGGAGCTCCCCTTGGAGTCTGTTTACTACTTTCTCTAAGTCTTTCTGAGACCAGCATTCTCTCTTCATATGGCCATCCTTTCCACAGCTGTGACAAATGATAGACTCCTGGGTCATCCTTGGGGAGAACATTGCACGAGGAACTGAAGCAGTAGCAAGGGATAGGGGTCCAATATATGCTTGCAGTGGTGAGAGTGGAGCAACATGTCTCAACAGTTCCTTTAGGGTGTCAGTCAATTCTTTGATTTCAGGCTGGGAGCTACCCTTGGTATAGAATGTCTGAGGGTGCACCCCCAACCCCATGGCAGTCACGTCCTGAGAGGAACCAGAATCTTGTTCCATAGGGGGAACCCTTGGAGAGGCGCCCACCTTCAACTCTCAGACTTTCTTTAGTAGCTCATCTTTCCAAAACTGGGCCCAGGGCAGGAAGTC
This sequence comes from Neoceratodus forsteri, assembly GCA_016271365.2. NCBI lineage: Eukaryota > Metazoa > Chordata > Ceratodontiformes > Ceratodontidae > Neoceratodus > Neoceratodus forsteri. Next base: position 474,676,220 of record CM057451.1, read on the forward strand.
CTTTGCATTCTCAGAGTGCTCGTTAGGTGCCGACTTTTGCCCCTGGACCTCACTTGGCTGATCACTCTCGGTCACTTGTGCAGTAGCAGCAGATATTGGTGCAATTCCCCCATGAGGTTACCTTTGTTCAACCCCCCGAATTTCTTTCATTAGCTCGTCATAGGAGGGGAGCGATTCCAGTCGGTGGTGAGGCTAACTGAAGCTGAACAATTTTGAAAATGGAGCAAACTTAAGGATCTGGTCCAGCCTAGTTCGCTGTAATTCATTTGACGGCAAACTACCATTTCTGAGGCACTCTTGTAGCAGCTTTTCAAGCCGAGGTACATACACAGACAATGGCTCCCCTGAGTACTGTTGGATGTTTCTTACTCTCCACCACAGGTCCTCATCTGAATCCAGGCTCCCATACACATTCTCCAATGCATCAAGATAGTCATGTGTGCAGTTGCTTCGGGGTTATTGGCCTACTTGGCACAGATGGTAGCCAGGGCAGGACCTCTGAGGCCTTCACTCAACCTCTTTCATTTCTCTGCTTCTGAACATTGTAATTCAAGTACTAGAGGGGCAACATAGTCTATCCAGATCTCCCAGTCATCCTCCCCGGGGGGTGGGGAGGGTGCATGAGAAGATTCTCAGTCTTCAGTAGGAGTCGTGACTAGTGGCAGGTACAGATACAGGGGCCAGCATTGGCATGGGCACAGAAGGTGGGGCACTAACAGGTGCTGGAGTGGGAGGGGGTGTTGGGGAAGGAACACCCCCAGGTGGCAGGAATCATTTCTTAAAGTTCTCTACAGTTTTCCTTCCTCCAGCAACAACTTAGCAAATTCTCTTCAAATGTCTCAGATAATGGTGGGAGCTCATCCTCCCTGGGGTCTTTACTGTCTTTGTTATTACTGTCCAGGCGGGGTGGGACCGGCTTGGGGCAATAGTCTGTGGCACTTTAGAGCTGTCCACGAGGTCACTACACTCTACCAAGGCTATGAAAGTTTGGGTGATCAAATCAGCCTGTCAACCCACCACCACAGGGTTTTTAAACACTCAACTTTGAGAGTGCTCCTCTACAGTGTCCTTACTGGTACCCAGGGGATATCCAGTATAAGCAGAGCATTTTGGGGTTGATCTCCTCCTGCCTATGCACACCCACCAACTGGTGTACAACCATTTCTATTGGGGTAGCCATTTATGTTTAACAATAATTCGTAATTTCAGCCACTAGAAGGCACAAAATTCCAGCAGTGAGCCTCCAAGATGTAACCCCTAGATGGCGCTATCCCAAGGGCTACTACCTCTGCCTGCTTGGCTAGTAGCAGGTTAAGGGGTCTGGGTAACGAAAAGGTGCCTCCACCCAGAGGTCAGGGTTGTTAGTGATCAAGCTAACCTGGACACAGCCCTCTGGGACACTGTAACCCCTCTTTCCCTTCTAGTGGCCAGAACAATATACAACAATTACTTTCACAATGATCCTTATTTCCAGACAATTACCACACTGTTTGCATTTACCACCAGGGCTGGTTCTCTAGCTTGACCCTGGGGACCCGTGTAAAACAAGGTTAAGCACATCAAATAGCGACAGTACAATACTTTTGGCACAAACTGGAACCACAGTCAGGTTAAATGCAAACAAAGTTAAATCTGATTTATTCAGGGGACTTGAACAAAGGAGGGGCATAATCAGTTGATTTGTTTAAAAGCTGTATTAATCAAACAGTTATGCACACAGTTCAGAGTCTCTGCACAGTCACACACTCTGGGTACCCAGGTAGGAAACAAGTGGGCTAGCCAGGAACGTTGCAGCTGGTTGGTGCCCTGTGATGGAAGAAGGCAACATGCACAACACACACTATTTGTAATCAGGAAATGGAGGCTCAGTTTGTGAAAGAAAAGGCAACAAGACAATCAGATGACAGCACTTTTAGATTTAGCTGTTGTTGCAGGGAGCTACCCTGATGTTTACTCATGATGCCCAATACTGGACACAGGCAGGATGAAACTGAGATTGCAGGCTGTTGAGCTGGAGTTCCCAGAGAAGTAGGACCCACATGAATCACCGAGGCATCTTTCCTGTTCAAGGCGTTGAGCAGGGGGCTGATCCCCAGGCCGGTCTCTCATCGATGACTTTCTCTGCGTAGCAGGTATTCTGGCTGAGCCAGTGTAGCAGGGCCCAGTCAAATGGAAATGGATGCGGATTCAGTCCATGGAGCTGGATACAGCCTCCAGCAAGCAAAACACAGTTCAGACACACAGTGGGGAAACCAAATCACGACCCACTATAAGCACACAGCACATTCACATGCAAGGAAATTCCACTGTACCAGGCAAATGGCTTTCCGGTCGCAATTACAGAGTCTCTGCATAATCCAGGAGTTCAGAGGTAGCTGGAAGTCCTGACAGGCCAATCGCATTCAGCAAATCTTCGGTCTTCTTCAGGTTAAAGCCTGGTCACAATTCATTGGCTTAATTCGCTCTCCAAATTCGGATTCAGTCCGAAAAAAGCACTAGTTCCCTCTCAGAAACAGCAGGCAGGCATGCAGGCCAAACTCAGGCCTTTCCACAGTTCTCCCATGTGAATCCACTATGGATTGCTGCTCGAACTATCTCGAGCTGTTACTTCTTCACTTCCAACTCAGATCTGAGTAAAACTGCAAGTAGTGGGGACTTTCCCAAGATCCAAAAGGTTTGGTTGGCTGATCTGTCTGTCAGTCACAACAAGGGCTCCCCATCCAGGTTATTTTAGGTGCCAAAAGCCCAAAACTACAATTCCTACAAGTTTTGGCCCACCAAGCCCCTATAGGCAGGCTCCATTTAGAGTCCCAAATGTACTGATTGGCCCATTCTGACAGTCCCGGGCCAAGATGAAGGAAACAAACAGAACTGACCATGCTGCAAAGAAGGCAGGTTAGAACAAACTGCAATATTATTACTACTCCAACAAATGATCAGCAAACAAGTACATCTTCTAACAGAGCTCCCTCTCAGATTAATTATGACTGCAATCCAGGCAGCTCTTAAAGAGACAGTACACAGAGGCTAGACAGGCACTCTCTGGCAATACATTTAAACTGCTAAAACACAGGACATCAGCCTGGCAGTGAGCATTTAGGCAAGCTCAAGGAAGACTTTTCAGGAACCCCCATTTGTAGGGGGGTTACACCAGTATGGCACAGAACACATAGCCGAGAAGACCTCCCAAAGTCCTCATCACATCTACCTGAGAACAGGAGAAAAAAACATACTGTATATAATTATTTTGCTTAATAATATGGAGCAATGCTTCCCTTGGATTGGAATGCTCCAGAAACAAGTATTACAAGGTGAATGGCCTGTTTCACTATAAAGTCTGATTCCCGCTTAGGCCAGAAAGTTTTTCTGTCTATTAAAGACAAATAAAACAGCTTTAGCTTGACAGCCTGTTGCGCTGAAAGTCATTGAGCAAAACATGAGTGCAAGTAAAAAGGGAACCCTTTCCTGATAGGAAGAGAGTCACAACTCACAGCTAGCTTGAAACAAGCCTTTGTCAATGCCGAATGTTGATTGCTTATATGTGCTGTTTAGGTATTTGGAAGTGAAAGTACCATGCCTAAGAACTGTCATGTGCCCCCCACAAAGACATCCACTGTGTCTTTCTATTCAGTATTTACAGAAGAGGGGGAGAGGCAAGGGCCACAGCAGTACAGCAGTTGCAAAGGCTATAGGACAGTTAGCCTCACTTCAGCAGTGGGGAAGATCATGGAGACATTGGTTAAAGAAAGGATAGTGGGGCATGTAGAAGCCATCGGAGCCAAGGACCATAGGCAACATGGATTCACAGTGGGGAGGTCATGTCAGACAAATCTGGTTGATCCCTTTGACTGGGTGACAAAGGAAGTAAATCAGGGTGGGGCAGTGGACAACGCTTACCTTGATGTAAGCAAAAGCTTTGAAACCATCCAACATAGAAGGGTGACAAACTAGCTGAGTAGGCTGGGCATGAGGGAAAGGGTGGTAAACTGGGTTAGAAACTGGGTAACAGACAGGAGGCAGAGAGTGGTGGTAAATGGGGTGCAGTCTGGGGAGAGGGGGCGACCAGTGGGGTGCCACAGGGATTGGTCCTGGGGCCAGTCCTGTTCAGTGTCTTCATTAGTGACATTGCAGAAGGGTTGAAGGGAAAGGTCTGCCTGTTTGCAGATGACACCAAGATTTGTAAGACAGTGGATACCCCAGAGGGGGTGGAGAAAGAGAGGAGGGACCTAGGGATGCTTGAGAAATGGTCTGAAGTTTAATTCACAAAAGTGCAAAATTATGCACCTGGGACACAGAAACCCTGGGGAAAGGTACAGGATGGGGGGGGAGTTGCTGACAGTCACAAAGAAGGAAAGGGACCTGGGGGTTGTTATTTCAGATGACCTGAAAATGTCAAAGTGGTAAGGCAGCTGGGAGGGCCAGTGACATGCTGGGGTGCATAGGCAGGGGTATCACCAGCATAAGGAGGGAGGTGATGATGCCATTATATAAAACCATGGTCAGGCCTCACATGGAGTGCTGTGTGCAGTTCTGGAGGGGGCACCTTTGTAAGGATATTAACAGGCTGGAGATGGTCCACAGAAGGGTGAGTGACATGGTACAGAGTTTGTAAAACAAGACTTATGAGGAGAAATTAAGGACCTCAGTATGTAGCCACTGGAAGAGAAGAGGGAAAGGGATATGATAGAAACATTCAAGTACCTCAAGGGTATAAATATAACTACTGAGAAACAGAGACAGCAGCTACTGAGGCACATGTGCCAGCTTCTGTGTGATATTCTTTTGTTCTTATAAATCTGTAATCTCCAGTATTTCAGTAACCACATGACCACACTGCCTTCTGTAGGCAATTTTATGCGGTTGATGCCTGGTGTCAGACGGCAGTCAGAGGACTCACCAGATTGTGTTGCTATTTGAACAACTTCATAGAGTGCTTCTTTACTGGTAAGCATTTTGGAAAGCTGGTGAAGGTCTCACAAATTTTATTATGATTGTATCTCCTTATGTCTGTCCCCTTTGGTCCCCCCATCTCCACACCCCAACAGTCATCAGTGGCCACAGCTGCAGCCTTCTTCTTGCCAAGATGGTGGGTGAGAAACATAGAAACATAGAAGTTGACGGCACATAGAGACCGCTTGGCCCACCTAGTCTGCCCATTTCCCTACCTGATGGATAAGCTACAGATTCTAGTTAAACAGCTTACTTCCTCCTACCCCCCCCCAATAGAACTGCCTTATGTCTTTCCGTGAGCAGCTGCCTTCAGAGTCTGTGAAGTCTGACATCTTTCAGTGCCACTTATTGGTCATCTTCCAAAACAGGCAAGGCACTGCCAGCTGAAAAGTAACTCAGGACAAGCAGGTTTCAAAGTGGGGAAGAAAAGGAGTGAGCAAGAATGAAGTACTCATTCAGATGTGGTGTCGATTTTAAGATCAGCATACTGGTGTGGACACTCAAATAGAACCCCAGCTCTTTAAGCAGCCTTATGAAGAATAAAGGCTTCTCAAAGCACGGGGGTTGTGTTTATTGTACTGTAAGTGGGCTGCATCTAATTTGGTAATTTACTGTACCTTACATCTGGATGTATGGTAGGGCCAACTTTAAATAAACACTGCACCTGAATTAACACATGATGCCACAGAAACAAAGAATTTGTCTACAGAAAAGGACTGCTCAGCCCACCCAGTCTGCCCAAGTGTTTTCTACCTACTTGTAACTCCTGCCTGTATATGTCACTGCATGTCTTATTCTGCCTGCGTCCATCAGGACCTCCTTGTGAATGAGCTTGCTTAATGGGTTTTTCCTGCAATGAACTTGAACCTACTCCAGTTCCATAGCACTATTGATCTCCGTTGACCCCCTCTTTCCCTTTTTATGTTGCTTGCACGTGCAAGAAACATAGTGCCATCATCCAGTTTTCGGAGGTGTGTCAGCCTCTTCTAATGCAGTCAATGTGTTTGCAGGCGCTGCCCCAGTTCCCCAATGAGTGCTGCAGCTGTCTGCAGCAGCTCCAAAATGCAGTGGCATACAGTTGAAAGGGAGGCTCCGCTTCAGTGAGCAGGCTCTCCCCCTGCACCTGCAGCATAAGCCTGCACTTTCGCGTGCTGATCATCCCCACGCATACACTGTATGACCAGCGTATCCCGCGTCGGCTCCATGCCCCCAACAGCTGTCCAGGTGCCACGCTGAGCCCACCAAGCGTGGCAACAACTGTTATAGCCGACGGGGTGCCCAATCCCCGTCGGCTCCAAGGCTGCACACCCCAAAGCTTTCCCGGTGCCACGCTGGGAGCCCACCCCAGCGTGGCAAATCTTGTTTTGGCCGATGGGTGCCCAATCCCCGTTGGCTCCACGTCCCCAAACAGCTTTTCCTGCTGCCATGCTGGGAGCCCACCCCAGCGTAGCAAATGCCTCGTCGTCTTCTTAAAAAACAAACCTGTGAATAACGGTCCTCGTAGTCTCCTGCCCCCCTCCCACAGCCCGCACCCACCCACTGCGCACCCTGCCTCCCCACCCCCCTCACCCCATACTTACCTCCGGAGCTCGGTGCGACGATCATCGGTGGACCGGGAACACGTCTGCACTCTTCAAAGCCGACCGCGAACTGAGGAAATGCCGGTAAGCTGTATAATGGGATAGATAGGGTTTTTTCAACTTTGTTGCATATCTCAGGCATTTTTGAGAATTTTGGCCCCAAATTTTCAACATGGGGTTTCTGGGACCACTCCTCATGAATTCTTGCACTGTCATGGCGTTACTCGGGCCGAAGGGTGATTTTGCAGTCACTGCGTGAAATCACCTTTTGGGACCGATTAATGAAACTAACACTGCCAGTGTTCCTAAGTGAGCTCTCAAAAAGCCTATGTTGAAATTTGGTGAAAATCTAAAATGACTTTTCTGATGTCGTTGCGGTTCCTACGCTCGTAAGTAAGTTCGTGAATTTTCAATATTTTCACTCCAGATTTTCAACATTGCCATTTTACCATACCTCCTTATGAGCAGTACAGCTGTCATTTTCACATCCTTCCCAAAACATGTTTCCGCCCATGTAGCGCACAATGGCGCGATGGGTGTCTTGAAATCAATGTATGGGACATAATGAAAATCACAGTGACAATGTTCATGAGCAGAGGTCTTAAAATGGCTGTGTTGAAATTTTAGAAAAAATTCCTAAAAATGACTGTTTTACGAGTGTGCATTGCGCAGTTCCTACGCACGCTTGTAAGTTTGCGAATTTTCAATATTTTCATTCCAGATTTTCAACATTGCCATTTTACCACACCTCCTTATGAGCAGTGCAGCTGTCATTTTTCACATCTTGCCCAAAACGTGTTTCCGCCCATGTAGCGCAAAATGGCACAGTCGGTGTGCGAACTCAATGTATGGGACACATTAAGAAAATCACAGTGACACTGTTCATGAGTAGAGGTCTTAAAATGGCTGTGTTGAAAATTTGGTGAAAAAATTCCTAAAAATGACTTTTACGAGCGTGCGTTGCGCAGTTCCTACGCACGCTCGTAAGTTCATAAATTTTCAACATTTGCACTCCAATGACTTCCAAATACCTAAACAGCACATAGAAGCAAGCAACATTTGGCATTGACAAATGCTTGTTCTTAATATACCCTCAGTTAAGTAGGGGATAAAACCTTTTATAGGTACATCAGGGAGCGAAGGAAGACCAAGGGAGGTTAGTGAGGCTTAATAAAGAGGAGGAGGGTGGGCAGAGGTGACTGTGAAAAGGCAGAGATACTAAACAAATATTTTGCTCAGTATTTACAAAGGAAGTGGAGGAGGTACCTAAAACAAACAGTAGAAACACTCTGGATACAGAAGTTGATACCAGCCCATTTACAGAAGAAAGGGTTCTGAAAGAACTCTTAAAACTGAAAGTGGACAAAGCAATGGGGCTGATGGGATTCATCCCAGAATTCTAAAAGAACTAAGGCAGAACTAGTGACACCACTGACTACCCTCTTTAACAAATCATGGGAGGATGGGGTGGTACCGGAGACTGGAGAAGGCAGATGGATTCCCTTCACAAAAGTGGGAGCAAGGCAGAAGCAGAAAACTACAGACCTGTTAGTTTAACCTCAGTGGTAGGAAAATGATGGAATCACTTCTGAAGGAAAGAATTGTTGAGTATCTAGAGGCCAGAGGGCTCAGGACCCAAGGCAGCATGGATTCACAGCGGAAGGTCATGCCAGACAAATCTGATAGATTTCTTTGACTGGGTGACCAAAGTAGTAGATCAGGGAGGGCTTGGACATGGCCTACATAGACTTTAGCAAGGCATTTGACACAGTCCCACACAAAGATTAATATACAAGTTAGCCAGCCTGGGGGGTCCCAGATGACAGCCTGGGTAATGAATTGGCTGGAGAATAGGACACAGAGGTAATAGTAAATGGAGTCCACTCTGAAGAAAGGGGTTACTAGTGGGGTACCACGAGGGTTCAGTATTAGACTGGTCCTCTTCAACGTCTTTATAATGACATTGCAAAGGACTGGAAGGAAAAGTATGTCTCTTTGCAGATGACACAAAGATATGCAACAGAGTTGATGCACAAGGTGAGGTGGAAAGGATGAGAAGGGACTTGGCAAGGTTAGAGGAATGGTCAAATGTATGGCAGCTTAGATTCAATGCTAAGAAGTGCAAGGTAATGCACCTGGGAAACAAAAACCCAGGGGAAGAGTACACAATGGGGGGTGAGATACTAACAACAACAAAAATGGAAAGGGACCTGGGGGTAGTCATGTCAGATGACCTAAAGGTGGGCAAGCAATGTGAGAGGGCAGCAAGGAGGGCTGGGGGGATACTGGGATGCATAGGGAGAGGCATCACCAGTAGAAAACAGGAGTTATTATCCTCTGTACAGACAGTTGGTGAGACCCATCGCAGTTGCTCGTGCAGTTCTGGAGACCCATCTCATAAAGACATAGACAGGATGGAGGCTGTCAGAGGAGGGCAACTAAAATGGTGCAGGGTCTGCACGGAAGACATATGAAGAGAGACTTAAGGAGCTGAATATGTATAGCTCTGAGAAAGGAGGAGAGGGGGACATGATAGAAACTTTCAAGTACCTCAAGGGAATCAACAAAGTCCAAAAGGTAGCATCTTTCAAAAAAGAGGTGTGCAAGAACAAAGGGCACAATTTGAAGATAGAAGGGGCGGCTCAGAGGTAATTTAAGGAGTATTTTTTTTCAGAGGGTTGTGGATGCATGGAGCAGCCTTCGCGGAGGTTGTGGAGTCAAAAACAGTGGTGGAATTCAAGCATGCATGGGACAGTCATAAGGCAGTTCTAGGGGTGGGGTAGGAAGAAGTAGGCTGCTGGTTAACTAGGATCTGCAGCTTATCCATTAGGTAGGGAAATGGGCAGACTGGGTGGGTCAAGCGGTCCTTATCTGCTGTCAAAATCTATGTTTCTATGTTTATCCCATGCATGCTTCATGCCCCCTATCATTTTACATTCCACCACTTCTCCTGGCAGTCTGTTTAAGGCGTCTACCACCCTTTCAGTAAAGAAATATTTCTTCACATCTATCCTGAATGCCCCCCCCCCCCCAGCTTCATAGTATGTCCCTTGGTTTGGGTGTTATCCTCATTTGAAGGAAACTCCCAACTGTACCCTCTTTACCCTGTGAGGTACTTTGTAGTCTTGATCATGTCACCTCCTCGGCCTCCTCTCTTCCAGAGTGCAGATGTTGAGATTCTTCATCCTCTCCTTGTAGGGATTCCTGTGAAAATTCTGAACCATTTTAGTTGCCCTCCTCTGGAAAACCTCCACCTTATGTCCTTTCTGAAGTGTGGACTCTAAAACTAGACACAGTACTGCCGCTGGGAGTATACCATGGAGTGAGACAATGGCATCCCTCCTCCTCCTACTGGAGATGCTACTCCTTATGTACCCCAGACTCCAATTTGCCCTGCCCATAGCCTTGTGACACTGTACTACCATCTTGAGGTCCTCTGATATAATAACCTCAAGGACCCTTTCATGTCTAGTGAGTATCAGTACCTCCCCCATCCTATACCCAGCACTGGGGTTCCTATGCCCTAGGTACATGATTTCCACACTTGTTGGCATTGAACCTCAAGTACATAAGAAAAGCGGAATTGATTTGAATGAATTGCAGGCTTTAAGCAGCTTTTGGAGTGTGTATTTGTGTGTGTGGGGGGAGCTCTGTTACTATAAGTATTTGCTTTTGATTTGGTATAATGTGCGAACAGACTAACCCTGCTCCCCACTCCATGTGCTATATCGGAGATAAAGAGCCCCAAATAGCATTGGGCCAAGCACTGAGCCCTGCAGCACCCGCTTGTTAGTGCTCTGGGTGCGAGCTACCCACCACCATCACCCTCTGCACCTCTCCTGTAACCAGTTCTCTATCCATTTAGTCAGACCACCTTCCACCTACCCCTCCTTCTCCTCACTCTTCTCCTCCTTGGCCTGTGTCCCTCCTCCCAGTAGTCTGCACCCTTTCTCCTCCTTATTCTTACTGGGTGGTGGTGCCTTCTGTTACACTCAGACCACTCTGGCTGCCCCTTTCCTTGGTTACTACACCTCCGCCCGCCTTTACCTATATCTAGGGCGGTGAGCTCATCAGGCTCCCCTGTCCGGACCTTTCTACCAACCTCAGTCTTTTGACCCGCCCCCCATTTGTTTAAATCCACCTTAGTAGAGATACACCCCTGTAATCCTGGCTTTTTTATTTTTTTTTTACATATTTTCTCACAGGGCTATGGTCGCCTTGGTCATCCCGACCGACCCCCCTAGCCCTGCCCCTGACATCAGGCCGACCTGCTCACCTCCACGGATCACCCCTGTGCTGGGGTGGTGAGAAGCTTCCCAGGTCGACCCACCGGAGCAGGATCTGGTTGAGGAGGCACCATTCGGGGCGGGCGTGGGGGGTCGGAAGCTCATGCTGCCTGACCATAGCCCATTTTCCACTTTTCTCCCCTTTGCGGAGTGCGGGCATGCAATGACATTTAGGCACAGCGTGCCAATGTCCACCACACTCCACCACCCTTTACTACACCACTGTAGTAGCATCCACGGTCATCACCAGGGCCGATACACAGTGGTGGGTCCCTGATCCGCCCGGGATAGGAGAGCAGCTCTCGGATGCTCAATCCTATCCTCCCTTGCCAATCCCTTGGTGGCCCGTTCTTGCATCTGAACCCGGGTCACCAGCATAGCATGAGGTGTGGCGTCCAGTGCCTCAACCCTCAGTGCCAGTGGCCCAGCAACAATGCTGCCTTTAATACTCCCCTCCCCTTCCTGCTCCAGTGTACCCTGTCCCCCTCGTACAAGTCACTATTCCCCCCAGACCCTACCCCAGTTAGTCACTAACCCATAATGTTTCGTGTGGCACCAATCCCTTAGCCACTTAAACTTCTCAAGCCTACCCTTCCTCCCCATGCTTGCATATGGTACCAGCAGTACCTCCAAGAATGCCACGACTTCCCCACCCCTCACACTGCCTGCCCAAGTACTCAAACCTCCCTCTCACTACTTCCACAGTGTCCCCCGACAAGTCGTTTGTACCCACATGCAACAGTAAATGAGGTTTCTCCCTCCCCTTTGCTACGCGCTTGAGCAGTGCCTGCCCTGCCCCTCCTGAAGTCAACCTGGGGACAGCTTCAAAACAAATATGGCTGTGCCTTTCCCCCTTTCTGCCCCATCTCACCCACTTCAATATAGAATCCCCCAGGACGAGTACCCCCTACGCCTTACCCCCTTTCCTTTCTAATGCCCCTTCCACCACCCCAGTATTCATTCTTCCCTGTCCCTTACCCCGCCAACTGCACCCTCTGTGACTTCTGTATCTGTACCCCCTACTTCTGCCTCACCCCTTTTCTCTGCTTTATGCCTCCCATCTTCCTTGAACCCCTTCCCAGCCTGACTATTTCCTACTGGGCTTCCCATGTCAACCTCTCCTCCTCCCCTGCTGATTTCCAACCCCTCTCCTATCCCCACTGTTGTCAATTTAGAGCCCCAATTCCCTTGTACCCCGATAGTTATGCACCTCCCATCCTTCCCCCTTCCCGTAGCCTTCTCTCCTTCAGTCACCACCCCCTCCTTCCTTACTAGCCCCCTTCTACCCTTTTGTCCTCGCTATCTCTTCCCCTACATGTTGCCAACCCTCTCATGCCCCGCTTGTCCTCCCTCCTTCAGTATGTTCCTGCTCCCCCTCTCTGTCCGATAGCAGAGTTTCGAATCTATTCCTAGTCGATACCTGTCCTACATCTCTTCCCCCTATCAGTTCACCCCTCCTAGTTGTTCCCCTCCGTGCCACCCCTGGTCCCTCCCTACCTGCAGCCATCTGCTCTCTCCCATGGTACTCCTCGTGGTCTCTTCCTCCCCCATCAGGAGGCCCTTGCCTCGGGCACCCCCTTCCTTCTCTCTTTTCTGCTGGTGCCTCTGATACTGGGGTCGGTTTCAGTCCCTAGTTATTGTTCCTCCATCCCCTTTGCCATCCCCTATCCCCCCCCAGGATGCCTACCATACTCATTTGCCCTGTCACTTATACTCCTCCCTAACCTCCACAGTTCCTCCCTCAAACAAGCCAGTCATCTACAGATCATACACCCCCATCCTCCCCAAGCCCAGTCCAGGATCATGGCAGACCCATACCCTGTACACCCCTCCACCCTTCCAAAGATGCCCGCCCTATTGACATGTGGCACCTGCCCCATTTTGGCCCCCATCTTATGTTACAAGCTCTTACTCCCAGGTTCTGTACCCTACTACAACTGATAGGCCCCTATTTACTCAAATTCCTGTCCCCCCCACAGTAGTCCCTCTACTGACCCCTTGCTGACTGGGGTAATTCAGTCTCAAATCTCATCCGTTAGATGCTATATTACTGTAGCAATCCTAAGGCCACCTTGTCTGTTTTTCACCCCTCAGCTACTATACTTTTTGTTCTCAGCTCTCATATAGTTTCACTTAGCCCAGTTAGAAATCCTATTGCACTCCAAGTATTACTCATTCAGTTAGAGAAATAAACAGAACAAATAAATAGGGGATATGGCATGAGTTAGCATGTCATACGCTTTTTATCTTCACGAGAGGTCTGTGACCTCTTACATAGAAACATAGAAGTTGACGGCAGATAAGGACTGCAAGGCCCATCCAGTCTGCCCATTTCTTTTTCTACCTTATGACTGTGCTATAGGCCTTTGCTCTGTCAATGGGCCTATCTATTCATACTCATCTGTATTGCTCCCTTATGCCTATCCCATGCCTGTTTGAAGCCCTGCACTGTATTCATATCCACCACTTCCTGAGGTAGGCCGTTCCATCCATCCACCACCCTTTCTGTGAAAAAGAACTTCCTCACATTACCCCTTAATCGGCCTCCCTCTAATCTCATGCTGTGTCCTCTTGTCCTGCTATTTTTCTTATATTGAAACATGTTAGACTCTTTCACCTTGTTAATGCCCTTAAGGTGTTTAAATGTTTCAATCATATCACCTCTGTCCCTCCTTCGCTCTAAGGTTTACATATTGAGTTCAGTTAATCTGTCCTCATATGTTTTCTGATGCAGTCCCTGCACCATTTTGGTTGCCCTTCTCTGGACTGCCTCAATTTGGTTAATGTCCTTGTGAAGGTGTGGCTTCCAGTGCTGCATGCAGTACTCCAGATGGGGCCTAACCAGTGTCTTGTAAAGAGGGATTATTACACCTCCCTCTTCCGACTTGTGATACCCCAACTAATACACCCAGCATTCCTCTAGCCTTACCTGCTTTAGAGGTCTGCTTGGATGATTTCAGGACATTGGTGATGTTGACGCCCAAGTCTCTTTCTTCTCTTGTGACTGCCAGCAACTCTCCTCCCAGCCTATAGGTGGCTTCAGGGTTTCTCTTCCCTATGTGCATGATCTTGCACTTCTTTGCATTAAGCTCCAGTTGCCACTCTTCCAACCATTTTGCTAGTTTATCCAGATCTCTTCTCATTATGCCCACACTATCTGGATCATCTACTGTGTTGCAGATCTTGGTGTCATCTGCAAACAGACAAACGTTACCCTCCACTCCATCTGCAATGTCACTGATGAAGATATTGAATAGGACTGGCCCCAGAACTGATCCCTAAAGTACCTCACTTGTGACTTGCATCTCTTCTGACTGTATACCATTTACCACCACTCTCTGTTTTCTGCCAGTCAACCAACTTGTCACCCAGTTGACCAACGTCTGACCCATCCCGAGCCTACCCAGCTTATTAATCAATCTTCTATGTGGAACAGTATTGAAAGCTTTGCTGAAGTCACGGTAGGCAACATCAACTGCTCCCCCTTGGTCCACCACTCTGGTTACCCAGTCAAAGAAATCTTTGAGATTAGTTTGACAGGACCTTCCTTTTGTAAACCCATGCTGTCTTGGATCCTGTGCTCCTATGAATTCCAGGTGTTGCACTATCCTTTCCTTAACAAGTGTCTCCATAATCTTGCCCACTACTGAGGTAAGACTGATTGGTCTGTAGTTCCCTGCCTCCTCCCTGCTACCACTCTTGTGGGAGCATAGCCACTCATGAGGGAGCAAGAGGGCACAGACCTTGAGTGAAGATTAAAAAGTGTATGACATGCTAACTCATGCCATGTCTGCTTTATACAGTGAGCCTGATGGAAAAAAATTGCCCATGTCTATCTTTGTAATAATTTTACTGTTGGGTCTAAAGCCGCAGGTCCGCTGTAGCGTGAATAGGCATCCGCGCTGTGTCATTACAACGTAGCGGATAATGGAAATAACAGGCATGATGTACCCCATTCATAAGATTAATTTTTTTGTCTCTGAATTGGGTATGTTAGCAGGCAAGATAAAGCTTTTATCTGCCTGAATTTTCCATCACGCCATTGCATAAATATGTATTATTAGAGCAATCATGACAGTATAGCTCAGTACTTAGGTCAGTTAGAGACAGAAACAGAACAACTAAATCTGTATTATTACAGCAATCCTAAAGTATCCAATCATTGCTTTGTCTCCACTCCAGAGACCTTGCTATAATATAGGACCACAGAGGACCATGGACGGGAGGGTGGGCAACTGTAAAGTCCCGGCAGAGCTCCACTGAGCTCGCTTACTCCCCCTCTCTCACCCGCTCGTTCTATTTCTCCTGACGCTGCAGGCTGCCCTTTTGTACTGGGGTTCTGCTTGCATTGGCGCCTTTTTTGCCCACCCCCCCGGTCCTGATTAAATACACATAAACCCCGCCCCGGCTTTCTAGCTCACTCCTCTCTAGCTCCCCCCCCCATCCTTATTCCACTATGTGTGTCAAATCGTGGATCCTGCTCTGGTCCTTCTTCTATCTCATATCGCATGCCCAATATATGCCACCTCAAGCCTTTATTACTGTGGATACTATTCTGATCTGCTCTGTAACTAGTTCCTGTCCCTATGTGGATATATGCCTTTTCAACTCCCCAATTCTTCAAAACTATTTTCATATCACCTTTAATGCTGGCACACGAAATGAATTACCACCTCAGCTTATGACTTCCGCCAACATCATAGAGGCATCACTCTCTACAGATAGCAGATCAGAGTACTCGCCTCTGCCACTCTTAGTGGGAAGGGCAAAAAATGCGGGGGCACGCCCCCCAGGACGATGGACCACAATGACGAAAAAAAAAGGGGTTACCAGTACAAAGCTTACTATTGCCACTCTAAGAAAACTTTTACTCCTTCTTCTCCTGTGCTCAGGAAATGTGGAGCTCAATCCGAGGCCACTAGCTGCAATCACATCGCCCTCTGACCTTGCCACACTGAAAGGCATGAGTTTCCTCCACATTAATGTATGCAGTCTGTTAAAAGTTCTCCATGATCCAGGCCTGGGTCCTCCATACTCACCAGACATCCTAGTGGTTTCAGAAACCTGGCTTAGACTCGCCACCTCTGACAGGGAAGTCAATATCCCTAACTATTTGCTATTTAGAGAAGACAGACATTCCAGGGGTGGAGGGTTGCCATCTATGTCAAGGATAGGTATATGGCATCCTGTCTGAGTGCTTTATCTGTTGCAAATGCTTATGAATGTCTGTCTCCAAGTCACCATCTTGCGACTTCAACATTATGTATCATAGGGTGCTATAGACCTCCTTCTGCCAATCTACAATTGTTACCTCATCTGAGTAATATCATCGAACAACAGTCCTCAGAAATAATTATTCTTGAGGATCTTAATTTAGACTGGCTATCTAAAACCGCGCTTCCTCGTAGCTTTCTGTGATACCCATGGATTATCGCAACTCAATTGTCGAACCAACACGAAGTAAATAAAAGAACGTGGATAACAGCTCCTGCTAGATGTTATCCTAGTGAATAAACCACATCTCTTTCTCCTTTGCCAGCACCTTCTTCAGTGATATCAGTGATCACTCATTTATTGCTTGCATAAGATCAAGCAACAAACCTACTACTTCGCCGAAGTTTGCTGCCAAGAGATCTAGACGGAACTTTGATCTCACTGCCTACATAAACGAACTGAAACACTCCTTGTATTGGCAAGAGTTCTATTTGGCAAAAAAACACGCAATCAGCATTCGACATATTTAGCAAAATTATCCTAGACGCCCTAAATAAATATGCCCCTATAGTTAAGGTGCGAATAGCAAAAAATGCATGTAGGTGGTTCACACCATTTTAAAATCTGCATTGACTGAAAGAGATAACCTATGGAAAAAGCACAAAACCCAGTCTGCTGCGGACTGGTGCAAGTTCAAAAGGGCACGAAACTCATGTACTAGAATGGCTAGAGATACAAAAGCTGCATACTATCATTCTGAATTTCTCCTGCCTCCAAAAATCCTACAAAATTTTGAAAACCATCAAGGACTTGTCTGGTGGCTCACTACATGATGAAATCTCCTTAAAAATAACACCATTAGTGACAGACTGGAAGTTCTGGATGCCTTCAATAATCACTTTGAAACTGCAGGCTTAGACTTCGACAATTCCCTGCAATTTGATACGCCTCAAGTGGATAATCAAGGTGCAAATCCTAGCATCACTGATTCAGTCTTCTCCTGCGTCCTACTACTCTGAAAGAAGTTGAAGACCTATTGCTAAAACTGGATGTAAAAAAAAGTGCTGGTGTAGATACCCTCGACCAATATTTTTTGAAGGTGGCCATCCCTGTGTTAGCCGTGCCCATAACCCATTTATTTAACCTATCATTAACTCAAGGATCCATTCCTTCAATATGGAAAACAGCGCACATCATACCCCTGTTCAAGTCCGGAAATCTCTGTGATGTAAATAATTACAGACCAATTTCGATTCTCCCTGTCTTGTCAGAATTACTGGAAAAAGTCGTAAGTAACCAGCAGAGGCAGTCTCTAGAAGCTAATAACCTGCTTAATCCAGTCCAATCAGGGTTTAGAGCTAAACATAGCGCCATCACAGCACTTGCCAAAGTGACTGATGACTGGCAAAGAGAGCTAGACAACAGGAATTACACCTGCGCCATATTCTTGGACCTGAGCAAGGCCTTCGACACTGTAGACCATTGTCTGCCACTCTCTTCCCCTGACCTCACTAGGTGCTGACCCATTATCTTTACAGTGGTTCAACAACTACCTCTCTGATCATTTCCAGCAGGTGAAAGCGGAAGGAGATCTCAACTCTCAAACCTCTCCTAAGAGGTGTTCCCCAGGGTTCTATCTTAGGACCAATCTTATCTGCAATATACATCAACAATATTGATGAAAGCATAACTAAGGCCAACATTCATCTGTTTGCAGATGACACAGTTCTTTACGTAAGCTGCCTGTCATTACAATCTGCATGTAATGACCTTCAATCTGAGTTCAACCTGCTGCAACACCAACTCCTAAACAAAAAACTATTACTTAACATCAAGAAAACAAAAGCAATGCTCTTTTCTCCCTCTGCCCAAATGGTAAATTCAGCCCTATCAGATCCTGTGCCACAGATTACTACAATTCTTGGCGAGAAGTTGGAATTTGTCCCTAAATTCAAATACCTGGGAGTATGGCTGGACCATAGGCTCTCCTTTATAGAGCACGTTGAAAAATTACTCAAAAAATTACGACAGAGACTTGGCCTGTTGTTTAGGATAGCCCGCTTCTTAACTAGAGATGCCAAACTACAGCTGGTACAATCAACCTTTCTATCCTTGATAGATTATGCTGACATCCTTTACAGTCACTGTCCCATTTCCTAGCTCAAGAAACTTGACACATTATATCATAGAGCTTTGAGGTTCATCACAGGCCTGCCTTATTCCACTTACCACTGCTCCCTATATCAATCAGTGGGGTGGAGTTCTCTTCAATTCAGGCATGATAAAAATGCAGCCTTATGGACCCTGACAGCCATCTCCAAAAAACTGCCCCAATACATTACAGACTGTCTTCCTATAAAACCAATAGGCAATTACGCCCTGAGAAGTTGCAACTCTCTCCTACTGATGGTTCCCAAAGTTAACTCTCGCTTTGGCAGGGCTGCTGTAAGTTTTACACTGTCCTCCTTGTGGAATAAATTGCAAAAAAAACTGAAACTGAGGTCACCCATCGGCATCTCATCTTTCAAGCTCTTATATTCACATCTCAGAAATGATCAGTGCAATTGTTTTCCATGACCATGAGTTGTCATCATGCTAACCTGTACCATTTAGCCATGAACTAATTACTTCTATACTTGTCTCCTCCTTGGCCTTGGTCTGTCATCATGCTTTCATGTAACACCTTGATGCCTCTGTCCTCCCTTTGATACTGGTCTATCTTTCCGCTTTCTCCAGCCTTCTTTTCACAACTCTATACTGCACTCATCCACAATCTACACACAATCATGGGGCCAAATATTCAAACTGCGCCATTCTGTGGCGCAAGCTCTTGCCCTGCTCAAAAAAGTTGCACAGGGGTGTGGCCAGGGCGATATTCAATGGAGTTGTGCTATTGAGCAACTCCTCTGAATATCGCCCCTGGTTACAAAGCACTGTGCATGGCGAGTGGAACTTGCGCCACCACAAGTGGTTAGAGGGATCATTCAGATACGGTGGCCAAGTTCCATTGCACCATGCGCAAATCTCGATATTCAAAGGTGACATGCAAATGGGGCCATAATTTATGCAAGGTGCACGGGGCCATTTGCATCTCATTCGCCCCATTTGCATGCCATTAGCATGCAGGTGCACGATCCCCATGACTTGCACCTGGCGTCCTGCCAGGCAGTAGCCATCAGGGACCGACGCCCCTGCAGCCCGGTCGCGGGCATAAAATAAGTCAACCCCCTGCAGCCCGATCGCCGGGCATAAAGTGAAATCAACCCCACCCCCGACTAGCCCGATCGTGGGCATAACTTCAACCCCCTAGCCGATCCGGGCGCAGCGTATTAAACCCTCCCCCTCCTGACTAGTCCGATTGCGGGCATAACGTATTAAACCCTCGACTATCCCGTTGCGAACATAACAACCCTCCCAAAGACCAATATCCTGGTGGTCAGTGGACCTTGAAGCCCGATTGCGGACATAAGTACAAACCCCCCCCCAAGTCCAATATCCTGGTGATCTGTGGCCCCCACCCACCCACCACGGAGCCCCATCACCCCGCTCCTCCCGTCAGCGGTGGCGGCAGCACCCACCCGCCTGCACCCCGCCCGGCTGACACCAGGTAGGTTGCGCTAATGGTTCCAGAGCATGAGCCAATAGGCATGCAGTCCATACCATACAAGGCAGTCAGATATGTGAATGAATGATGAATTCATCCATTCACATATCTGGACTGTCTTATGCAGTATAGGCTGCACCGAATGGTTCATGCTCTGAATCAATGGGCTTCAGCCTACAAGCTGTCAGTCGATGAGGCAGGGCAGCAGAGCGGTGGGTGCTGCCGCCCGCAACCGATGGGGATCGGGCGGTGGGGCTCCGTGGGTGGGTGGGAGGGCCACTAGATCACCAGGGATATTGGACTTGGGGAGTGGGTTTGTACTTATGCCCTGGGCTTACCGGTCCACTGGACCACCAGGGATATTGGTCTTTGGGGTTGCCGTTATGCCCCTCGATCGGGCTAGTCGGGGGTGGGGAAAGATTTCCTTATGCCCGCGATCGGGCTGCTGCGGGGGGGGGGGATACTCTGCTGCCCGCGATCGGGTTAGTGGGTGGGGTTTTCATACATTATGCCCGCGATTGGGCTACGGGGGGTTTACTATTATGCCCGCGATCAGGCTGCGGGGGGGCACCGGGAACAAGTGGAGAGCCACCCACAGGTGGCAGCTGCTGTGTTAAGCCCTGCAATGTGGTAGCTCACCTGGGGGTGGCCCTCGACTTGATCCTTTTTTTTTTTGGGTTTAAAGTTGTGCAGGCGCAGGTAGGGGGTTGTGCCTGCACAACTCTGCACGGCCTGGCTGAACATCACACTGCGCACTTTATGCATGGTTCTTCTCCCTTCAGTTGCGCATGCCTTCATTATCATTGCGCTGTTGCTCAGCATGCTTTCGGTGATGCAACTGCCTCCTGCTGAATATCGCAGAATGGCGCAATTTCGGACTTGCGCAGGCGCAAACCTATTGTGCATGGCTCAGCTCTTTCTCCCATCGCTGCAGGCTGCCCTTTTGTACTGGACCCCTGCCTGCATAGCTGCCTTTTTCTGCACACAAAGAAATCCGCAGCAGTCCTGACAGAGCTCAGTTGAGCTTGGTCACTCCCCCTCTCTCACTCATTCGATCCTAATCTGTTCCAAACACTGATTTCCGGAAGTGACTGCGCTATTCTGCGCCGGAAGCGCAAAAACACAATTCGGCCAGGATGTGAAAAATGACAGCTGCACTGTTCATAAGGAAGTGTGAAAAAATACCAGTGTTTAAAATCTGGCGTGAAAATATTACTAATTTGCGAAGTTACAGAGTTGCATGGAAACTGCACAATGCACGCTCGTAACACAGTCATTTTATGGAGCTTCATCACAAAATTTTCAACGTAGGCATTTTACGACCTCTGCTCATGAACAGTGTCACTGTGATTTTCTTAATGCTTCCCGAACACTGATTTCCCACAGCGACCGTGCTATTCTGCGCCGGAAGTGCAAAAACACATTTCGTCTAGGATGTGAAAAATGGTAGCTGTGCTGTTCATAAGGAGGTGCATAAAAATGGTAATGCTGAAAATCTGGAGTGAAAATATTGCAAATTGGCGAAGTTACGAGCATGCGTAGCAACTGTGCAACGCGCATTCGTAAAACAGTCATTTTTTGGATTTTTCCCACCAAATTTGCAAAATAGACTCTTTGAATGGCCACCTCATGAACACTGGTACTGTCATTTCGTTAATCGGTCCCGAAAGGTGATTCCGCGCAGTGACCGCAAAATCATCTTTCGAGACCAATTAACGCAATGACAATGGCTGAATTCATGAGGATGGGGCCTAATAACCCCATGTTGAAAATTTGGTGCCAAAATTCCCAAAAATTCCTGAGATATGCAAAAAAGTTGAAAAAGTCCTATTTATGCCATTATACAGCGTACCAGCATTTCCTCAGTTCGCGGTCGGCTTTGAAGAGTGCAGACGTGTTCCCGGTCCACGAAGATCGTGGCGCCGGACTCCAGAGGTAAGTATAGGATGAGGGGGTGGGGGAGGCAGGGTGCGCAGTGGGTGGGCGATGGTTGTGGGAGGGGGCAGGGAGACCGCGAGGGACCGTTTTCTTTTTTACAGGTTTAAAAAACAAACAAAAAACCATCACGGGACGGTTTTTCCTTTACAGGGGCATTGGGCATGCTGGGGTGGACTCCCAGTGTGCCACCTGAATGTTTGGAGGTGCTGTAGCTGACGGGGGATTGATCACCCCTCGGCATAAACCGAACGTTTTGGCTGGGGGGGAACCATTATGCTGACGGGGAGTGGGCTCCCCCGTCGGCAACCTGAACTCATGCGGGGACTGAAGCCAACAGGGATTGGGGCCCCCATTGGCAAACAAACACTGTTGTGGGGGGGCACATGCTGCCGAGGGGGATTGAGCACCCCCTCGGCACTGGGGGATCAGTCAAGCCGCCACCATGTTCACAAACAATATTACAGTACCAATGTTCTGTCCAGCAATGACGGTCGCTCCCTCATTGCAGCGGAATGACTGACTCTGCGATGAGCAGCAGCCCTGATTGCAGCGGCTGAAACATTTCAATGTTGTGGCACGCTGGCTGAACTAGTGTCAGCAGCAGTGTGCCACCCCATTGGGGAACGCAGTGGGGGCATTGCCACAACAGTGCCGCGGTCTCCACAACCTGCCTCTGCAGCAGCCGCCGCAATATGTTTCTTATGCATGCACGCAATCAACATAATGAGCCAAAATGAGCCTTCTGAAAGAAACCAGGATCCAAGCCAGGCCAGAGTTCCAAATGAATGAATGAAATGAAAAATAGCCTCAGAATGGTGCTGTTCGCATCTAGTCAGGCAAGCGTATGGACAATTGCAGGGCACAAAATACTGAACAAGGTGACCTGTTGCACCTTGAGCATAGGTACTGTATAACAGAATCTGAAATGAGCAGCAGGTTAAGGACCTGCCCACCAAGCAGAGCATTGCCCTATTTAAGCAATATACCATGACAGGGTGTGGGTTTACCGGGACACCTGATGTGGTTTGGTGACAAGGCGACGGGCGAGTGACCAAATCCACACGAAGTGAGTGAACCCAGCATAACCCACACCCTGGAGGGATTTATTGCGATTATACAATGGATAGAAATGAAAGACTTTTTTTCTATAAAAATTAAAATAGTTTTAATTGGAAAAAAACTGTTTTTTAATAGATTTTGTGAATTTCTTTCCTCTTATGTTAAATAGTTCCTATCGCTACCAGAATATTCTTTGTAGGAAGACACACAAACCAGTACCTCCACCTCTGCTTGCAGTCCCCAACACACATCATTGCCCCCACATCTGCTAGCTAGAGGGGTTATGTGTACCCCTCAACTTAAACACAGCAAGACACAACAAGACTGAGTGCAGCTGGCAGTCTGACACATACAGAGTGCTCGGCTGTGGAGAGCATGTGAGCAGCGATGCTCCTGCAGCTGCATTCTTTTGCTGTTGAAGATTTCACTTTTTCCAATGAGCTGGATATTCCTGGTTACTTACCGACCACTACTCTCAATAAGTGTGGCCACCTCTCTACACTGTACCACCTTGCAGTCCATATGGGACACCGCCTGGAACCTTGCAACTTCTACTCCAGGAAACAACAATCAAAACTATCTCAAAGAGCTGCGACTCTGCTCCTTAAAACTCCTACTCCTCCTCCTTCTCATCTCAGGCAGCGTCCATCCCAATCCTGGCCCTAGAAGCTCAGGCCACACACAAACTCAGGTGCCTTATCCTTGCAACTATTAATATCTGCAGCCTACTACCAAAGCTGGATGCACTCCAAGCCTTCATATGCCAACACAATCCTGACATCCTTGCAGTGGTGGAAACTTGGCTGACACCTAAAATTCCTGACTCAGCAGTAACAATACAGGGCTACAATGTCCACAGGCTGGACGGATATCCAAAAAGGCGGTGGTTGCGCAATCTATATCAAAGACTCCCTGTCTTGGCACCCTGTAACAACTCCATCTCTTTCTGCCTCAGCCCAGATTTTGCCAATAAAAATCGTCCTAGGTCCCAACCATAAAGCCCTGACTATTGTCTCCATATACATCCCGCCCAGGGACCCTAAACATGGATTCAATGACGTCCTAAACTTTATCAACTCTCATCCTTTCGAAGCTGAACTTATTCTACTAGGGGATTTCAACATAAACTGGTTAGCATCGAGTGCCAGTGCCTATAAAGACTCCATCTCAGCTGCTAACCTCACTCAAATGGTAAACTCCCCTACTAGGATTAACTACAAGACTGGCACCAGTACCCTCTTGGATTGGGTTCTCACCACTCAACCCACAAGGATTTCTCGTACGACCATTCTCCCAGACTCACTCAGTGACCACTCCCCAGTCATGTGTGCATGGTCTAACAAATTCCTTAAGCCCCTCCCAAAATTATCGCTAGCAGAGTCCTTCCTAGTGGAAAACTACATCTCAAACAACACCTGCTTCTACAAGACTGGCTACCCATCTGTGAAGCAACAGATGTCCAACACCATCTTGATCACTTCATCTCAATTTTCAACAAAGCCTGAGCCTCTTTGCCCCTGCTAAAGGCTCAAACAAAATGTCTCTCTAACCCATGGGTCACCGTGGCTCTTCTCTGACAGCTGAAACTAAGGGATCACCTCTGGGCAGTTGCCAGGGCCACTGGCAAACAACTGGACATCCAAAATTACAAACAAGCACGAAATGCCTGCACAAAAGCCATATGGCCAATGAAATCCACCTATTACAAAGACACTCTCACCAATACATGCGGAAATGGTCGTGCTTTCTGGGACAATATCAAGGATGTCATAGGGAAGCAGCCAAAAACCTCTATGGCCATGTTAATGGTTGATGGATCCTCAACCCTTGACCCCAAGGTGATCGCAAACATCTTTAATATGGCTTTTTCAGACCTTAGTGCTGTTCTACCCGATTACTTTTTCGAAAACAGGGCCTACTCTCCAAATACCTCATCCCCTCAGTCTAACCATCCCCTCTTCTACTTCAGGAAGGTAAGGCTGAATGAAGCTCGCCGCTATATTACTGCAGCTATCTCTAAATCTAGATCTAGTAGCGACACCCTGGACCTTAAGCTTCTGTTGCTCACCCTCGATGAGGTAATTCATCCATTAACAAAAATCCTAAACCTCTCTCAGCTGTGGAAAATTCCCAGAACTATGGAAAACAGCCACCGTGACACCCGTCCATAAAAGTGGGGACAAGACGATTCACTCAAATTATCGCCCTATCTCCATACTGCCCCCACTCTCTAAGGCACTTGAGCGCATCGTGGCTGATCAACCTACCGACCACTTGGATAAATACAATATACCTTGTCCACAACAACACGGCTTCCGAAAGGTCACAGCACCACACATCCCTTCTTGAGTTCACTGGAGCTTTGCACAAATCCCTTGACAACGGCCTTCTCACAGGGGCCGTTTTCGTCGACCTCACCAAGGCCTTCGATACAGTACACCATGGACTACTAATACACCAACTACTGAATGCCAGGCTATCACCTGACTCTTCTCTCTGGTTTAAAAGCTACTTAGAAAACCGGTCACAGAGAGTAAAAATTGCGGACGCTCTTTCTAACACCCTGCCTGTTCGCTCGGGTGTCCCACAGGGATCCATACTGGAACCCCTCCTTTTAGCCTTTCTTACTCCCTCCTTACCACTGCTCTGAGCAGATCATACTATATGCCGATGATGCTGTTGTATTCTCCACTCACAAAGATCCTGCAACTCTTCAACACAACCTTCAACTTGGTTTCAGTTCTGTAGAGACATGGTTTCTTAATCATAAACTGGTCCTCAATGACAAGAAAACCAAATCTATGCTCTTCTGCAGCTCTCATAACCACACACAAGCTACACCACTTGGCTATCTCCACCACCCAGGGCAACACTCTAGATCAGGTGGTGTCCTTCAAATACTTAGGGATTCAGCTTGACCCTAATCTCTCCTATGGACTTCATGTAGATAATGTAGCTCAAGCTGCTAATACAAGCTTGGTCTCCTCTACAAACACAGACCACCTCCGCCAGAAGCTTTGAAGGTTGCAGTCCTGAGCTCTGTGATCTCTGTAATAGACTATAGTCTCATCATTTGTAAGCTCAGCCACAACCACAACCCTTAGGCGCCTCTCAACTGCCTTTAAATAAAGCATGTTGGCTCATCACTGGTGCTCACAGTCTCACCCACACATGTGACCTGTACACTCAGACCAGCTGGCTCCAACTATCAAACCGCATAAAGTTTCTCACCTGCTCCATGGTCAAAAAAATCTACCTTGGCCTTGCACCTTCTGGGGTCTCAACTCTGTTACAACACCGAATTAACAAATGGTGCCTTAGGAGATCCACGCTACAGCTACTGAAAGTCCCCCACTGTCACACTTCACAGGGACAATGCTCTTTTGCTTATCGAGCACCACTCTGGTTCAATGGCCTCAGCCCAACCATCTCCTCTGCCCCAACTATTGGTATGTTTAAAACTAGGCTCCAGGACTATCTCACTACCAACAGCTCCTGTGACTGCCCAACTAACCTTGTTTCTCCACTTCCCTTTCTGCCTAATTGTCCCCCCACTGGATTCTACCCTCACATCTTGGTATACCCAATGCTGCACTTTCACCCTCTTGCCACCTTCCTACATTCCTTCTCCCCTACCTCTTCCCTCTCCCTATGACTCTGGCATTTCTTATCTGCTGTCTATTTTCTCTGACAAATGCCGCTGGCTGCCTTATTACAATGTTACCCTTGAACTGTATTAATCTGTACTCTGTTTGCAATGTCCACATTGTTGTAATGCCTGTCTTGATGTTCCCCATAATTTGTATTTCTCTGACGTGGAACCTTTGTAAAAGAGCCATGGCTCAAAGGTGTTTGTAATCCTAGACTTGATAAATAAATAAAATAAAATAAAATAAATGGTGGGCTGCAAGAGCATGGTAGTTCTACACTGGGACCGGGAGTCTAGCAGCACGGTAATGGGTATTTGCAGTGCAGTATATTTCTTTTAGAAGTTTTGTGATGTTTATAGCAGGTTGTGGGACTAGTGGCATCTGCCTCTTCAAAAAGGACTCCTTTGGAAAGTCCCACTTGTGTGTCTGACTTCACCAGAGAATCAGATCTGACATGGCAGCTTTGGCGTTGGAAGCAGCTATGGAGATGCGATTTAATAAACACTGATTTGGTGCTCCCATATGTTTTCAGAGTGTCTTTTAAGTTATTGTGGTTTAGTCTGAGTGTTGCAGCAGGGTTGTCCCTTTAGCAGTGATCTAAGATGGTGGGTATTTTGGGGGCTGTACTGATTTTCTTAGGGTTCTTGAGAAGCGGCTGACTGGCACCTTTTCCTGTGGGTTATGCAAGGATTTACTACAGGTAAAAGGTGCCAGTCAGCCAGTCAGAATGCATGATTCTCAGATCCCATTGTATAATAGAGAATAAGTGATTCCTCTGGACAAATGTCTGACAATCACCAGGACATCCATCACTCTAGGGGGGACCCCAAAAGTGTACTATGGCTATGCCCTCCGAGGCCATGCAGTACAGGGAGGGACATCAGGCCCAGCTGAATGGAAGGCTGCAAGTCCATGAGACAATAGATCGTTGCACAGGGACACAGGTCCAAGAGCTACCACTGCTAGTTGTCACAGCAGGAGGTAACTCTGCTGTCTTTGCCATAAAGACGTAAGTGGGTTTATTATGTCTCCCTCTACTACCATTTTGACTAAGACTCTGTTTAACATAGGAAAGGGAGGGGAGACTCTGAAGTCACCCTTAAGCAGGGGTTGGAAGCACCTGAACACCCTCGGGTGGTAAAGGACCACTCTGGTCTCTAGGACGCTAAGGAAAGGTGGCTAGTACCTGCTGGTCTGCTTCCCTCTGCCCAGTTCTTGCCATGTTGTAAAGAAGCAATGCTGTTGCACAGGTTTGTAGTAGCCAAGCTACTTGAGATAGAAATAATCAAGTAGGCCTTCCCCTGTTGCTGGCCGCTCTTTCAACCATCTGGCACTGGAGGAAGACCCAGTGCGCAGAGGCAAGCCAAAATGCAAGGATCTGAATTGTGGGTGATTCCTGTCCCACCTCACTTTCTGATAGCTCCTCTGGGGAAAAACACCAAGATAGGAATGGCTGACAGCCCACTTATCTAGTAGACATGGCCAGTCCTCTTCTTACACTAAGAGAGTGGGACCTTGCTAAGACCTGGCATATAAAAGAGGAAGTTGAGAATACTTGAAACTATAACAAAACACTAGGGACCTTGCCTTCTCAGGACTGAGAAAGAATGCATAATAAAACCCTGGGATCTCTCCCGATGGGAGGAGCAGGGTCTATAGCATCCTTTGAAGCAAGGTTTGGTATAATGTCTTACAGCATAGACATGTGTCCCAGGATTAGGCATAAATAGATGATAGATGAAGTGGGAGGTGTCAGCAGCTCCATGGGTGACCACCTGCCATAATAATGATAGTACCCATTCACTCAAGTGACCTCCTCCTTGCTTTGCCTCACATGGAGGAGAGGTTACCACCATTACCACTGCCCCCATACAATATGATTGCACTAAGGGGGTTGCTAGAAGCTATGTTAAGCTGGTGGGGCTGCTCTCCGGCTCCACTGCCTTTAGTAATTCTGGTATGGGTTTCCACTAGGACAGGAATGTGAACAATGACCACATTTTTGCTAGTGCCTGTTGGAGGATAGCTTGGACTGCTATCTCTAGCTGTCTGCTGACGAGAATGAATGCTGTGTTTACCTCTGTTGCATGAAGCAGGCCCCTCTACTTCTGAAGCATGGTAGAGGGGCCTGCCAGGTCCCAGCAACACTCTAGAGGATTTTTTTTTTTTTTTTTATGACTTCCTCCACATCGTGGCCAAACTACTTCTGACCTCTGAAAGGGGCATTTAACACTGTATGCTGTGTAGGACTTGAGAAACCTGTCAGCCTGAGCCAAGAGTAATTGTACTGGATCTGCACCAGGCTGCATAGGTGGCATCCTCCAAAGCCAGGTAAAGTGGAGGGATGATGACTGAGGCAGTCTCCGGGATCTCTAAGAACTCCATAAGATCCCTTTTAGTGGAATCTTGTTCCTCCCTGGTAAACCCCATGGCAGCCTGCATTTGTTGCATCATTGGTTGGAACAAAGGATCTTCTGGTGGTAAGGTTAAGGGAAAAAGGAGCAGGGAAAATATTGGAAAGTAATTATTGTATGTGCAGTTCTGGTAGATTGCATGCTGGTAGTAGGCCTAACAGCTGACTGGAACAATGTGGTCTCATCCATCCAAGTCTTGGGTTAGCTATGTGTTGGGGCACAGCCTGAGGCAGACAGAGGGTAGCTAGTCTGGGATAAGGCTGCCCTTTAAACTTCACAGTGTCTAAAGTTAGAAATGAGGCTTACTCACCCCACAACTTTTTATATTTCACACTTTTTTTTATTTAAAGCAGCAGTGCAATGAAAAAAGTTATTTCAAAAACTAATGTTCTGCTATGGTTATGAAAAATATTGGCAGAACTGTTGATTTGGGTTTTCTGGATACTTCCTGTGCCATGTACTGTACATTTGCAATTTTGTCTGTCTTATTTCTATGCAAAAATGTGGTGGCCATCTTTTTTTCTTGAGAAATTATTATTTTAAAATGTTCATAAAATTCTTAAATGATAACAGAAACTGAAAATGTTACCGCTAAAATAAACTGGAAGATGTTTGGCTTTAATTGGGACAAAAAAGAGATGGGTTTAAATTTTTGCCCATTTTCGTTGCACTGCTGCTTTAACTGTCAGAATTATATTTAATAATATAATAATATAATAATATAATTCTGACACTTGAAGAAAAAACTTGTGGAATATAAAAAGCTGTGGGGTGGGAGCCTAATTTCCAACTTTAGACACTGTTAGTTAAATGCTGTTGGAACAGGCTACTCCTAGTTTATCTTTTTCACCTTTTCAGAGTGGGGCCACACTGACTGTTGGGAGTGCCCTTTAAAATTGTATGGGGAAAGCCTGACAAACTCACACTTGGTAGTACAAGGTGGCCAATATCTGAATGCAAGGGCTGGAAATAGTAGCACTGATACGAAGTGGCCATTTACTGGATGTAAGGACTGGACATAGCCATGGGATATGAGGTGACTGATGTCTGAATGTAAGGACCAGACATAGCAGTGGGATAAGAGGTGCTTGATATCTAAATGTAACCCCCCTGTCAGGGGCTTACTTGTGAGCCCCCGGAAAAAGGCTTGTTTTTTTCAGGGTTATGCTTTTAGTTTTCTACTTCTCCTGCTGGCCCCCACATGGTTTTCAAGGGACAGCGGGGCTGGAGGAGCAAGTTCGCAGAGCCGCCGGTTTTAAAAATGGCACAGTGGTGCTCGCGAGTTCCGTCCATGCACAGTAGCACATTTTCATGTGGCCATTTGCGGCCGGTTTGGTTTGCCTCTCCAGTGGTCCCAGTCCCTGGGCAGAGCAAAAGAGGTACCGGAGACCTTAGTTTGGGTGGAGAGGCAACCAGGAGGAAGAAAATTTACTTTAAGTGAACGCCAGTTGCGCTTGAGATACTGAGAGCTGCCTCATGAATATTAATGAGGCATCTCATAATAAAAATGAGCTCAGTTCTGTCTAGCACTAAGGAACACTAAATTGCACTAGTGAAAGGCAAGAAAAATAACAAAAATAAAGGCGAGGTGTGGGGGCTCAAAAGGGGCTACCAAATGTAGAGCCTCAAATAAGATAAAAATGTTTATGTGGGCTGCAGGCAAAGAGTACAGTGGAAACTTAAATAAATTAAAATGGGGCTATGTGTGTGCTGCCTAGGGGCAAGGTGTAATGGCAGCAGCAACTAAATAAGGGCTTGACTAAAGTGTTAAAATATGCAGTCGCTTACCAGGGCACAGGGGTAGTTACAACTGTGTGGGAACATAATTAAATAAATAATAACAGTTTGGCTGCAGGGACACTTGAAACCTGGAACTCTGTGTAAACTGTGGACATTGTTTATCCCAGCCACCATGTTTAGCAGCCATGTGACATCAGCCAGCCAACCACCGAGCCAGGATTCTTGCCAAGGACTCTGGGACTGTGTGAACAGACTTTTGGGGAAAAATACCAAAAAACCTTTAAGCACTTTTTTCTGCACCAATGAGGCATCGCTGGAGCCTCATGCATATTAATTTTTCTTAAGGACAGTGGCTCCAGCCATTGGAAAGTTGCTAAAATGCTCCCATGAGGAGAAAACTGTTGAACTTTAAGTCAGTTCGGAGGGAGCCCCTCAGAAGGAGGGCTCTTGCTCTAAAAAAATGGGGCTGCAGGATGGGTCTGCCTGAGGCAGCATCAGCAATTGTCTCCTAGGCGGGGGAAGTGCCTGCCTCATCAGAAAAAGGGGAAAAAAGCTGGAAAAAGAAAAAAGGTTAAAAAAGCAGCTTGGCAAAAAAAAGAAAAAAGCTGCAGGATGCTAAATGTTCTGTGTTGTTCTAAAATTGCACCACTGCTGTGAAATAAAAGAAAAGAGGTTGCGTCCTAAACTTGGGAAAAGGGCAAAGGTTGTGTCTTAATCCTAAAAAAAGACTAAGGTTGTGTCCTGAACCTAAAAAAAGGATGAAGGTTGTGTCCTGAGCCTGGTAAAAGAACAAAGATTACATCTAAGCCTAAAAAAAGATGAAAACACAGAGAAATAATAAAAAATAAGTAAATATAAATGTGCTAAAAAAAAAAGTAAGCCTGTTCACGTGGAAAATTGCTAAGTACCTGCATGGTGAAAAAAGGGACTTTAAGTGCAAAAAATATGCGTGAGCCAAAACAAAAATGTGACTGTTAAAGTCAAAAAACTGTAAAAGTAAAAAAATGAACAGGTGCCTTTCTGGGTCGGGTGCCTGTTGTCTGCTCCTAAAATACAGCAAAAAAAAAAGAAAGAGAAACAAATTGATGTGGCTACACACCGTGGCAAAAAAAAAAGCAAAATAAAATATGTTAAATGTTTCTGCTGACACCCAGGACCAGGTGGGAAGCTTGCTAACCCCCATCAAGTGGGGCCTGCCACTGCAAAAGCTCATGGGTCTTGTACCCGAGTGTTAGGGTGCTCTGATCAAAGGGAGCCGGGCCGTGGGGCTAACTCCCCGGTCTGGGTCCTCTATAGTGGGCAGGCCTTGCGCACGTGTCCTGCAATGGGCTAAAGGGGATGAGCTACAAGATCTGCAAGCAAGAGAAAAAAAGAACAAGCTGCAGCCTCTGTGCTCCCTGTTTCAAGCATTGAGCCCGGTCCTGCTTGTGATGTCATCAATCCCCAGGACTTCAGCAAACTGTGCCATCTAAGGACTAATTCTGCAGAATTGTAAGTAAATCACAAAAATTGCCCTGCACCTAAACACTGTAAATAGTTAACGTATGCACACTAGGGCTAGAGGTAAAGTCAAGTAAAAAGCATGTAAAAAAAGTTAAAATTCTTTAAGCGTGCCAAATCCGGCTACCAGCTGCACCTCAGGCCTGCAACTTTAAATCTGGGTACCCAGGTACTGGACTTTAGGGTTATAATTGAATGGGATCTGTGGGTCTTGGTTAGGGCACTTCTGTAGCAGTTAGCTAAATTAGGTAGACCTGGTGGCTGCATTAATTGCAATATGGGTTTAAATTCAAAAAATGTAATTACTAAAAAATGCAAATATTTAAAATGCTTAAACTGCATTCCACTTACCCATCCTAAGCCCTCCCTCTTGTAAATAAACCATAAAGTTATTGTTTTGCAGCAAAAATGGATCCAGAGCCTAATGTTAGTGAGCAGGTTATTAAATAAAATAAAAAAGGTAAAAGGTGCAATAAAAGGTGTGGAGGTTCAAATCTTGGTAAATTCATGTTGGGGTAACTGTTGGGGAGGTGGGTTGGTACGACATCCCAGGGGGCTGTACTGCAAGCAGTCAGACCCACTAATATGTACTCTGGGTGGAGGCACCGCCATTTTATTCTTAACTTTTAGGAAAGGACCCCCGTAGGTCAGCTATTAGAAACACAGGCCCCTGGGCCTTGTAACAGCCTGCAAGCCAGGGGTAGTGGTCCTCTCCAGGATGGCACCAGAGAGGGGCTACACATGGAGGCATCTCTGAGATCTCCTGTGCCAGTCATGCCCAGTATGGACCCCCCAGCTCGCTAAATTGTGGGACCCTTGCAAGTAGTGGAAAATGGTAAAGAGGTTATGAAAAGTATTAAAAACAAGATTTTGGCACCAAAACTGTCTTGGGCTGACTTCATTGCTGGTCAATAAAAATGCTAGAGGTGCACGCCCCTTACTGGTCAGAGGTAAAAATTGCACCAAAAATTGTGCTACTTGGAAAATAATGGTGTCAAGAATCCCCGGGGAGGGTTAATACCATCAAACGCTCTAAATCAATGGGGCAAGGTGTAAATTTGTGAACATAGATGATAATCTGGATTGGGCAGGGAAACACTCTGGATCTTATAAAGTGGCACTGGTAAAACTGCATCTAACGCATCTAATTACATGCCCAACAAGGGTATCGCAACAAAGCAATCACGAATCAGTGCTGGACTTGACAGTCACAGAGTGGAACATACAATGACGTGTGTAACACTTTCTGACTCCATCGGTGACCATGCCCCATTTTTTTGTGTCTGGAGCACGCATATAGCCAAGCCTCCTTTCAAGGAAATTCAGTTCTGCGATTTTTCTAAGCTAGGCACAAGAGACCTTCATGCTGACCTCAACAACATAGACTGGGCCCCAATCTACCAGACAAAGGATGTTGAAGTTGCAGTAGCTTTTCTCATAAACACCCTGCAGGAGATGCAGGACAAACGCGTACCCCTAAAAAGAAGACTACGTGGCACCGCAACGAGATGGGCACATAGTAGTCTATTAGCCACCATGAAAGTCAGAGATAAGACCTGGATCACCGCAAAGAAATCAAACAGACTGGGAGGAATACAGAAGGCAGCATAATGACTGTAAGAAAGCCATTCGCACAGCAAAAAGGACCTACTCAAACCAACTGCTACAGGCATCAGCCAAGGACGCCCGTGGTTTCTGGAACCACATAAAATCCATCATGGGGCAAGGCAGCAACCAATCTATAGAGGATATGACACTGGCTGGAGCAAACTGTAGCAATATCAGAACAATAGCAAATGCACTAAACTCCCACTTTACTGACTTCTCTAGCTACGAGAGGATCACAAACCAGTCAAATATTCTACCTATTAGTGACATGCCCCCTGCCTCTACACCACTTAACCTAAGAGAGGTTAGCACAGCAGAAGTGCTAAGTCTCCTTAGAAAAATTCCAGCTC
This sequence comes from Neoceratodus forsteri, assembly GCA_016271365.2. Classification (NCBI taxonomy): domain Eukaryota; kingdom Metazoa; phylum Chordata; order Ceratodontiformes; family Ceratodontidae; genus Neoceratodus; species Neoceratodus forsteri. Next base: position 474,710,113 of record CM057451.1, read on the forward strand.
ACGGATCACCTAGACCAGATGGCCTAATACCAAGGTTCCTTAAGATAGCAGCTCCAGCTGTAGCGGTACCAGTAACCAGGATCTTCAACCTCTCACTCAGTACAAAGACAGTCCCGTCTCTCTGGAAAATCACCTGGATAGTACCAATACACAACAAAGGGGATACCAAGGACATAAATAACTACTGACCAATTGCCATACTATCTGCCCCAAATAAACTACTAGAAAAAACTGTGGCAACCCAAGTGGCTGAACACTTAAAAAAGAATAACTTACTGTCTTCTGCACAACATGGTTTCAGAAAGAGCCACAGCACACCCACAGCTCTTATCAAATTTACAAACAATGTAAAAACTGCAATGGACAAGGGCCTCTGCACAGGAGCAGTCTTCGTGGATTTAACCAAGGCGTTTGACCTTGTGGACCACCACCTGCTTCTATCAAAACTGGACACACTTGGTCTCTCAAAATACTCTATCTCATGGTTTGACAGCTACCTCTCTGGACTTATGCAATTCATTCAAATAAACAACTACAAATCTGATCTTTCCACCACCATTGTTGGGCTGCTTCAAGGATCCATTCTTGGCCCATTGCTTTTCTCTGTTCATAAACAATCTACCAGCGATGTCTGGGCCTCCTCTACTATTCTGTATGCAGACGACATGGTACTGTACACAAGTGCCAAACACGTAACCACTAAAATTCCACACTAAGCGCCGATTTTGAATGCCTACATACATGGCTAGCATGCAACAAGCTAATCCTAAATGCCAAAAATAAAAAGGGTGGCCATGATGTTCGGCTCAGCACTGAGGATCAAAGCTCAGACATCTGCACTGTCAATCTTAGGAACAGATGGCACCCTGTTGGAGGTGGTGGGCTCCTTCAGGTACTTGGGAATAATGCTGGACCCCTCACTTGACTTTAACCTGCACGTAGCCTCCACCTGCAAAGCTGTAAATATAAAGCTGGGGCTTGCCTACAAAATCCGTTCCTCACTAAATTCAGCAGCTAAACTGGCCATCGCACAGGAAATTCTTAGACCCAGCCTCACCTGTGGCATAGCGACCTTCCGTGATGCAAACAAAGGGGTACTACAAAGGTGGGACACCTGCTACAGTAACATCTGCCTCTTTGCCTTATCGGTCCCCAGGCGGACCCACATGTGTATACTGTACTAAAGTCTAGGTTGGCTCTCCCCTACCTCTTATTGCGCTTACACCACAGGATGTACAATTGATTCCATCATTAGATCTGGCACACCAGAGGTGCTGGCCCGCCTGTTACATCAAGCAAAATAAGCTTATCCACTCAGGTTGGCAGAAAAGACTTGCCTTAGTATACCTAAATGTGTCATGAAAATGGGTGAACAAGCCTTTTCAGTATCGGCACCCAAGCTTTGGAACACCCTGCCGTCATCTATTAGGCTCTCCAAATCGCACCAGGTGTTCAAAAATGAGCTACGTGCCTACCTAATGGGCACTGATATATGCACATGCACCCAAATCACTGGAGCACTTGCCTAGTATAGCTCTCCCAAATCTAAAGCAATTTCCTTATATGTATGCCACATTCTTATGTGGGAAGGCTTATCTCTCTGGTTGTGACCACTTGTTTCTCGGGGGAACCTGCACTACCTGATCTGTTGCCATATTGATCCGATATGCTGCTATCCCCTGCACTTGAACCTGCCTTGTCTGATTTCTTCTCAGTTATTGTTTCCCCTGTTTGCAACTGCCTCGCCAACTGTGATGCAGCAGTACCTGAGATATCTATTATAGTCTAGTTTCCTTGCACTGAATTATGTGATGTTATTTGTCTCCTGACTTGCTATTGTCTCTGTATGTAACTCTGTATATAACTGTATCTCTGTATGTAACTCTCCTGGGCCATGCCTGAAAATAGGCAAAGTTTCTTGTCTAGTGCACTTACCCAGCAAACAAAAACTAAATAAATAAATAAAATAAATAACTGTCAGAAATGAAAAATGGATTAATGTTGTTGACTAAAATAGGTAACCCTATGTATAGAGTAGAATGTCATAGGTTTTGACATTGCTGTTAAAGTAAATAGGTTACTGGGATGGCTTGAGGGTAAGTCCTCAGCTTGGCATGGATGCCAAGCATTTAAGGGGAGCAGGAGTGTAACCACCCTGTTGGGGGCTTACCTGTGAGTCCCCGAAAAAAGGCTCATTTCCCCGGGGTTTTGCTTCCACCCCCATTCTTTTTTTTTTTCTGGGTCCCAGTTTTCTGGCCTGCCCACCTATGCTTCTACTTCTCCTGCTGTCCCCGCATGGTTTTCAAGGGGGAACGGGGCCAGAGGAATTAGTTCGCGGAGCCGCCAGTTTTAAAAATTGCACTGCAGTGCCAGCGCGCAGTAGCACATGTTCATGTGGCCATTTGTGGCGTTTGGTTTGCCTCTCCAGTGGTCCGGTCCCTGGGCAGAGCAAAAGAAGGACTGGAGACCTTAGTTGGGGTGGAGAGGCAACCAGGAGAAAGAAAATTTACTTTAAGTAAGCACCAATCACGCTCAAAATACTAAGAGCTGCCTCATGGATATTAATGAGGCAGCTCATAAAAAATGAGCTCAGTCCTGTATAGCGCTAGCAACAGGCAAAAAAAAATAAAAAAATAAAAAAAATAAAGGCAAGGTGTGACAAAAATGGGAAGGAATGAGCTAATGGCTTGCATTTTTTGGGTTGGGATTTTTCTAGCAGTCTGAAAAAACACACTGGGATTCCACTGCCCAACAGCATCTAGATAACATGACAGCCAGGTTGTGTATCTTAGAGAAAATGAGTAAGAGGGAGGAGTGCACCTACTCACACACTCACGCTGAGTTTAAAGGGATTGGACTACTCAAATATAAACTGGAAGCTAAATTTATTTAATTGGATATCTATAGGGCAATTTAAACTGATAGGTATAATTAAACAGATACACAGTAAGTTGTTGGTGCATTCAAAAGGGGAACAAAAATTACATACTCAAAAGGAGACAGTTACATCAGTTCTGCTGGGGATTACATCCGAGAGGTTAAGTTGTGAGCCTACTCCTTTAGCTACGTAGCTCCGTGGGAGCTGAATAGGTAAGCATAGGAATTCAATTCTCTTCAAGCATAGCACAGGGTTAAGAAGAATAGCATATCTTAGTTAATAGCCTTTTTCTTTTTATCTATTATTAAAACATTTGTTTCCTTTTCCTGTAACAGTGTCATTCTCTGTGTTAGACATATACAGTATATCCTGTAACGCAACTTTTGACTGTCTGTTAAGTAAAGAGCTATTTATTTACTCAACAGTTGTGGCTGTAATCTAAATTATTTCTAAGGTATTCTGTAGTTTCCACTGGCTGAGGCAAACTATGTTTAGCATCCGCCACTTGAGAGACACACTACCAGGCTTTGTTCTCTGCAACTGCATGTTGACCTCCCAGTTCTGTATGAGTGGGAAGCTAGGTGCTGGAAGACCCAGCTGGTGGCAGTGGATACCCAAAGACAGACACCTCTCTAAAAGCTATTACAGCACAAAGAGAGAGGTGGGTTGTGACAAATTGGTTGGCAGTGGTGGGGTGATTGCAGACTTTTCAGCACACTGAAATACAGTTGCCAGTGTGGAACTTTTACCTTAGCAGTTACAAAACAGGATATATAAGACAGTACACTTGTACACCTGTATTTTTTTGTTGTTGTTTCTAGTTAGCACAGTTTAGTGTAGGTTGAGAGAATGAGCTCCAAGGAGTACGACTCACTTTCTGTGCAACAGCTTTGTGACAAGTGCCAGGAAAAGGGGATTCAGTTTGAGGGTCTAAAACAGAAGAAAGCACATCTCATAGCCACCCTGGTGGCACATGACCAGAAGCAGAAGGTCCCTGGGGGTGTGCCAGGAGCTGGTGCAGCAGACTCCCAAATCAGCTTGATGCCCTGCGACTGCAGCTATTGCTGTGAGACAAGGAGCTGGAGGTGAAAAAGCTGGACCTTGATACAAGAAGACTGGAAGCAGAAGCAGAAGCAGAGACAAGAAGACAGGAAGCAGAGAAAAAACTGGAAGAAAAAAAGACTGGCAGACAGAGAAAAAGAACGTCAGGACAGAGAGAAAGAATGACAGCATGCAATCCAGAGACAACAGCATGAAGTCCAGATACAACAGTATGGAAAGGAGATGATGACTGTGTGCAACTAGAAAAATGTGAGTAATGGTGGAGTGAGTTTTTTCTCATGAAGCCAAAATTAATTCTAAATTGTTTCCTCAGTTTGGAGAAGGAGATGATCTTGATCTATTTTTTAAGGTCATTTGAGAGAGTATGTGAGCAATTTCAATTGGCTAAGGCTCCCTGGTCAACTCATCTCACACCCTTATTTCCGGAGAGGGCTTTGCAGGCATTTACTAAAATGAATGATGAAGACTATGTTGATTATGATAAGGTTAAAACAGTGTTGTTAAGTAAGCAATAACCCACAACAGGGTGTGTGGTTACTGGGAATTAATCAACACCCTGGGTGTGCTGTGAGGCATGAGGCGAAGCTGAGTGTCCTCACAGCACCCAGGGAGTTGATTAATCCCCAGTAACCACACACCCCGGAGTGGGTTATTGCGCTTGCAACATGCTTACTAGACTGTGATAAATATTAATGTTTTTATTTTAAATGGTTTGAAATGTGTTTCTTTTGTATTGTATCCTTCCCTTTAATAAAGAAGCACTCATGAAAAAAAGATTTGTGTGTTTGTTCTTTACATTTTAACTGTACTGCAATTAAATGCTGCATTATATGTCTGTTAATATATGAATCTGACACATTGTCTGTTTACAATAAATGTTTCAATAAAAATTAGACATACCTGATGAGATGTCAGCTTACACACAGTCGAAGACTGGAACGAGTTGTCAGGACAGAAACGAGTCGTCACATTTATTAACACAGTTCCCTACATTGATCTAAAGATGTGCTAACAACATCTTTACATTTTTTAACTGTATAATAAGAAAAATGTACATTGAAAATAATTATTACAGACTGAGTTCTTTTAAAAACAGAGGAGCACATTTTTAGTTGCTCCACTGTGCTCATACAATTTCAGCACTGTGGAAACTGCAGAGATGTGCTTAGATCCACCTCAGTACAGGCAAAGATGCAAAGTTCAAATGTTTGAAGTGCTCACTTTTAGCTAAGTGTGAGCAAGCACACATGCAAATTTCACACATTTTCAAGCCTCAAACGACATTTATTATCTTTGGAAAAAATACATTCACAAAAATGCACTCGGTTCACGCATTACGCCCAGTACAAATTAATTTGCCAGGGCGGGTGGGTGGAAAATTCAGTTTATTCCTCTCCTTGTCACATGCGACGTCGATTCCTGTATGGAGAGAGATACACAGATATTATTAATTTGTCACACACAGTATTGACATTGCAATAACGGTTGCATGATGAACTAGTAATGTCTCTAGCTCTGTCTCACTGCCACACTTATGTGTCTCTAAGAATGTCGTTCTTCAGGATGACAGCAGATTGTCCAAGGTGTTCCATGACACAAGGTATTGCTATTTCTCACTTTTGAAATGTAGAGAAGTAAACATTACGTTAAAAATACATTTCTGATACAACAGATAACTGACAACAGCGAACTGGCCACCTCAGACAGTTAAGCTGTCTATGTTAATTACATGACTGTCACTTTCTGCACCCAGAATGCAAAAAAAAAAAAACAGTTCCAACTTTGCTCATGATTTGTACTTAGGGTGAGTATTTATTTCTCTCTTAACCTACTCACTCTATGTGTGCATATATGCAGGATTAATATATGGCCAGCTCATCACTATTAGCCAATCACATTGTCAGCATAACAAGCCCATGTTATAAAACATTTTGAATTAACTCCTGAGGCGTACAGAAGGAAATGTAGGGAGTTAAAGAAAAGCCCAGAAGATAGTTATGTTGAATTGCAGGTTCAATTGTGTACTTATTTTGACATGTGGGTGGATGGGGCAAAAGGTGACTCTGTGGAGCAAATCAAAGAGTTGTTTGCAAGGGAACAATTTCTTAAAATTGTACCGGAGGATCTGTGTGTAAGGCTCCTAGACAGGGCATGCAGCTCCTCAAAGGAGGTGGCAACAAGCACTGACGTACATGGCTAGCAGGCCATACACACAGCATAAGTCTCATGGTGGGGGGGAGCAGCACATGGTTCTAAGGGGTCCCATGTGGGGGCAGCTCAAATGAAACCAGCCTGCACCTGAGCACAAAGAAGAACCCTCTGGTTCTAAAGGGACCCAGGAGACAGGGCCCAGGAAATTGCATATTTGCAATCAAGTGGGGCTCTTGAGATATAACTGCCCTCAGAAAATGGTTAAGGGGCAAATTCCTGGGGGAAGGGGTGATCAAAATAGCACTGGTCTGTTGGTAGGGTGTGTGCAGCCTGAAGAACCACACTCCTCCTATGAGCATATGCACCCTGTTGTAGTTAATGGACAGTAACCCGGGGACTGAGGGACATAGGCATTTACATCTCCCTGGTGAGGCAGGATCTAATCCAGGCAGAGCAGATGCTGCCAGGGAAATACTCCAAGATCTGGAGAGTCACAAGGCCAGCAGTGTGCATACCAATGGCTCGAGTCTTCCTGAGCTGGGAGGGGGGGCCATGGAGAAAAGGAGGTGGGGGCCGTAGAGGATCTCCCTGTAAATGTGATCACGGGGAATGATTTTGACCACAGGGAATCCCTGGTGTGTGTTGCAACCCACAGCCAGGCAAAAGGGCAAGCTTCTGAGGGTGAAGAGGGGGTGACTCAACTTGGCCCAGCCCCTCCCTCAGCAGCTGAGGCAGTGGCTAGCACAGGGGAGGGGCTGGCTAGAAGCAGCAGTCCTGAGCCCCAGTCCCAAATGGAGGAGCCCACAGGACTTACTTCTGAAGAGGCACTGGGAAGGGTCAGACGAGGGGAGCTGAGTGCTGCACAATGGACTGACCCTACCTTGCAAAAACTGCAGGAAATAGCTAATAGGGCTGAGGATCCTCGGGGGTAAAGAGTCAGTTTACTGGGACAATTGGCTGCTATACAGAGAATGTACAGCAGAGCAAGGGCTAGATGGTGGGGTTCTCAAGCAGCTGGCAGTCCCTAAGGCTCACCATCAGCAGCTTTTGGCCCTTGACCATGATATCCCTTTTTCAGGCCACTTCAGAGTGAAGTGCACGAAAAAGCAGCTGACCAACAATTTCTTCTGGCCTGGTATTGGCAAGGATGTGGCAGATTACTGTAGGATTTGTCCACAGTGCCAGAGGGTTGGGAAAATGGGGAACAAGGCCAAGGCAGCTTTGGTGCCCCTTCCCATTATTGAAGAACCCTTCAAGAGGGTAGCTGTGGACATAGTGGGGCCACCAAGCACCCCAAGTTGCACTAGTAAGTGGTATATCCTCATGGCAGTCAATTATGCCACAAGATACCCAGAGGCAGTGGCCCTATCATCCACGGAGGAAGAACCAGTGGCTGATGCACTGTTAGGAATATTTAGCTGGGTGGGCTTTCCCCAGTAGATACAGACAGGTCAGGGTACCAATTTTATGTTGGGGTTAATGAGTAGTTTGAGGGAGAAGTGGGGGGTAAAGCAGCTCAAAACCTCCCTATATCATCTCCATGCTAATGGTCTGGTGGAGCGATTTAACTCAACACTTAAGACCATATTAAGGACTTTTGCTGACCAGCATAAGAGGGATTGGGACAAATATTTGCCTCATTTCCTATTTGCATACAGGGAAGTCCCACAGGAGTCCACAGGGTTCTCACCTTTTGAGCTTCTCTTTGGCCATAGGGTGAGGGGGCCCCCAGATTTCGTTCGGGATGAATGGAAGGGTGACTGTGCCTCCCAAGGGGACTCTGTTGCGGAGTATGTCCTGAACTTCAGGACCCACCTTAAGGAGCGTATGGGGCGTGCTCAGGAGCATTTGACCACTGTGCAACAGTGGCAGAAAGTCTGGTATGACCACGGGGCCCAAGCCAGGGAATAGAAGGTGGGACAGTGAGTGATGGCACTCATCCTTGTATGACAGAATAAACTTCAGGTAGCATGGCAGGGGCCATTCTCCATTGTCCAAAAGGTTAGTGATGTCAATCACATGATAGAGCTACCTGGCGGGAGATGCAGGTGAAAGGTGTATCATGTTAACATGCTGAAGCCCTACTATGACAGGGAATAATTGGCCCTTGCTGTGTGCAGCACCCCAGAAGAGGAAACTGAGGCTGATCCACTGGTGGACCTGCTCGGGGAGGCCCGGGTCGGATCCTTCATAGACAACTTCACCCTCTCTGAACAGATGACACCAGCCCAAGTGCAGGAGATTCGGGGTATGTTGACAGAATTTGAGGACATGTTCACAGGGAAACTGGGGTACATCACGCTGACCGAGCACCATGTGGATACTGGGACCAAGGTGCCCCTGAAACAGTCTCCCTACAGGATACCCGAGCAGGTTAAGCAGACCGTGAAAGAGGAGCTTAAGGAGTTACTGGAATTTGCAGTAATCCAGGAATCCAGTAGCCCCTGGGCCTTGCCCGTGGTATTGATCCCCAAGAAGGACACTACCACATGATTCAGTGTTGACTATTGGAGATTTAATAGCTGCATGGAGTCAGACACCTATCCCATGCCCAGAACAGATGAGACCCTGGACGACGAGGGAGTCAAGTATCTGACCACAACAGACCTAATAAAGAGCTACTGGCAAGTACCTCTTACCCCTGCAGCCAGGGAGAGATCAGCTTTCGTCACTCCATTTGGCTTATACGAACTCAAGATAATGCCATTTGGAATGAAGAATGCACCTGCAACCTTTCAATGGCTTGTGGATCACATTCTGTCTGGGGTGAGTTTGCACTGGTATGGATGATATAGCCGTATACAGCCAGATCTGGGAGGAGCACATCAAGAATGTGCGGGAAGTGTTCCACAGGCTGAAGGATGGAGGTCTGACAGTCAAGGTGGAAAAGTGCCAGATTGATAAGGCAGAAGTGTCCTACCTTGGGCACCGGGTGGGCAGCATATGCATCTGCCCGGAGCCTGCCAAGGTTGATGCCATCCTGGCCTGGCCCACTCCTACCACCAAGAAACAGGTAAGGGCATTTCTGGAGACAGTGGGGTACTACTGGAAGTTTTTTCCTCACAATAGTGATCTGACTAAGCCCCTGACAGATCTAACCTAGAAGGGAAAGCCAGATAAGGTACAGTGGACAGAGGGCTGTGAGGTTGCATTTCAGGAGCTGAAGAAGGCCTTAAGTGGGCCAGCTGATTTGGCCAGCCCCAAATAGTATAAAGTTCATTGTACATGTGGACGTGTCAGACCATGGGCTGGGCACCGTGCTGAGCCAGGTTACCCAGCAGGGAGAGGAGCACCCAGTCATATACCTCAGCCAGAGGCTTCTGTACAGGGAGGAGGCCTATGCCACAATCGAGGAGTGCTTGGTAATAGTGTGGTCCCTTCAGAAGCTGCAGCCTTACCTATAAGGGAGAGAATTTACTGTGGTCACAGATCATAATCCCCTGATCTGGCTTCATAGGTCAAGTGGGCAAAACAGAAAACTACTACGCAGGAGTTTGGTACTGCAGGCATACAACATGACCATCCAGCACCACAGTGGTAAACAAAATGCCAATGCGGATGGGCTATCTAGGCAGTTCTAACAGTAAGGCTGGATACTTTGGGCATTTCCCAGTAGTTGCATGAACGGCTATTTCACTTGGGGTGGCCCAAAGGACACACCTTCATCACCGGGGGGGGGTGGGGATGTGACGAAAATGGGAAGGAAGAAGTTAATGACATGGATTTTTGGACTGGGATTTTTCTAGCACTTTGAAAAAAAAAACACTGGGATTCCACTGCCCAGTAGCATCTAGATAAAGTGGCAACCAGGTTGTATATCTTACAGAAAATGACCAAGAGGGAGTAGTGCACCTACTCACACACTTACGCAGAGTTTAAAGGGATTGGACTACTCAAATATAAACTGGATGCTAAATTGATCTAATTTGATATCTATAGGGCTATTTAAACCGATAGGAACAATTAGACAGATACATGGTAAATGGTGCATTCAAAAGAGGGACAAGAATTACATACTCAAAAGGAGACTACAAAAAGTGCAGAAAGACAGTTACATCAGTTCTGCTGTGGATTACATCCAAAAGATTAAGATGTAAGCCTACTCATTTAGCTACATAGGTCCATGGGAGCTGAATAGATTAGCATAGGAATTCAGTTCTCTTCAAGCATAGCACAGAGGTAAGAAGAATAGCATGTCTTAGGTAATAGCCTTTTTATGTTGGCTTGCGCGCATGCACAAGCAATATCTTGCAGTAGTACTGTAGCATTTCAGAGGTGTGTCAGTGTTGTGGCGAATGCAGAGGATGCTTTAGTGGGTGCGTCCCCCAGCCACCAACCAGTCAGCATGCTGCCAATGACAGCAGTTTCATAGAGAGCCACGGAGTTTAAAAGAGTCTGCCACTGCAATCAGAGACAGGCTCGTCATTGCAGTGGCAGATGACACATCTCCATTACATGCCTTTCCTGGTGAAACATTTCAATAAATATGGCAGCTCCTGCTGTCTGCCACACAATCCCCAGAAAGCTGACATTGGGGTGTCCAATCCCCATGTTGGCATGTCCCCGACATTATGTGGCACATTGTAACATGGTAGTTCCTGCTGCCTGCCACACACTCCGAAAGCCAACAACGGGGTGCTCAATCCTCATGTCAGCATCCCCCCTCTTAGTGTGTCTTTCCTACTTAAACAGTTTCCCCTTTCCAACACCGGGATGCCCACTTCCAGTGTCAGATGCACCCCGCCATCTGTACACCTTACCGACATCAAGGTGTCCATTTCCTGTGTCGGCATCCCCCCAGAATTGTGGCACACTGGGAGCCCATCCCAGTGTGCCTATTTTTTTTTGTGTGCGTGTAACCTGTAAAAGAAGAAAACCTTCCCTTGTGGTCTTTTCTTTTTCCTGTAGACAAGAAAACAGTCCACCGTTGTCTCCCTCATCCCTCCCCATCCCCACCCTCCCTCTGAGCACCCACCTCCCGCACCCCTCACCCATACTTACCTCCGGAGGTTGGGTGCCGTATCTCTCTTCAAAGTCAAACTGCAAACTGAAGAAATGATGGTAAGCTTTATAATGGGAGACAATGGGGGTTTCAACCTAGGTTGATATCTCAGCCATTTTTTGGAAATTTGGTCCCAAATTTTCAACGTACGGTTTTTGGGACCCCACCTCATGAACATGTCACTGTCGTTTAGTTTCTCTGCCCCAAAAGGTGATTTCAGGGTTGCTGTGCAGAATCACCTTTCGGGACTGAGTAACAAAATGACAGTGCCACTGAGGGGAGGTCCCAAAATGCCTATGTTGCAAATTTGGTGAAAAAATTCCAAAAAATGACTGCGTTACAAGTGTGCATTGCACAGTTTCTACGAACGCTTGTAACTTCACCAATTTTTAATATTTTCTCTCCAGATTTTCAACATTGCTATTTTTTCACACCTCCTTAAGAACAGTATAGCTGTCATTTTTCACATCCTTCCTGAAACATATTTTAACACATGTGGTATAGAATGGTGCGGTCGCTGTGGGAAATCAACTTTTGGGACAGAGTAACAAAATCACAGTGCCACTGTTTATGAGGAGGTTCAAAAAAATGCCTATGTTGAAAATCTGGTGTAAAAATAGCAAAAAATGATTGTGTTACAGGCAAGCGTTGCGCAGTTTCTACACACGTTTGTAATTTTGGCAATTTTTCATATTTTCACTCCAGATTTTCAACATTGACATTTTTTCACACCACCTCATGAACAGTACAGTGGTCATTTTTCACATCCTGTCAGAAATGTGTTTTGACACCTGAGGTGCCAAACGGCACAGTTGCTGAGCAAAGCCACCTTTCGGGATTGAGTAATGAAATGATAGTGCCACTGTTCATGGGGTAGGGTCATAAACATTCCATTTTGAAAATTTGGAGTGAAAATACCAACAAACGATAGGGGCATTAGGGTTTCCAACCACAACGCCCTACTCTGTAGAGACTGACAGGCATCAGGGTGTGACTTGGGATCGTTGCCTGCAATGCTCATGCCATTCCACCCCCACTCTGCATGAGCATGATGCCGGAAGCACTATCACATGTGTGTGACCTTATGTCCTGTCTCAGAAAGCAGCCACTGTGTGCAAGATGGTGGCTGTACTGTCATGCATATGTGACTTCTTGTTCTGCCTCGGGGGCCTGGGAAAGAGGACAGTAAGATAGCAGCTGCAATGCTAAGAACAGCATGGAGAACTCGTATATTTGGACTGTATGACAGATAACTACCCTACTTGTGCCAACTTGTGGGTCGCTCACATCAGGGACTGAGCGATGAGATACCACTTTCCATACTGCCACAATACTATAATGGGAGCACTTGGCCCGAGGTTCAATGTGGGAAAATAGTTCCTCCCACAACCTCTACTTAAGCCCTCCACTAACGCACCTCCCTTGCTTAGGGAGTGTTTTTTTGTCCACCACCATCCCCTTCTCCTCCTTCTCAGGGGCTCCTCTCACCCTTGTTCATGGGCCTTCTATTCCCTACAAATTACTGCCTACTGTGACAGGGTAGAATAGGACCCTGTCCCAGTTGTTTTGGGAGAAAGTATTTAAATGCAAGGATCTGTATTCTTTCCTTTTCTCTCTCTTCTCTGTCTGGTTGCACAACCAAATCTTCCTGTGAGACCTCGGACTTGATCAACCCGAACAGTCTCGCAATCCTTTGCCTCTCACTGTCTCTCTGTTTTCTCTTGCTGTCTTTCTTCCTTGCATATCTATATCTGCTAATATAAAATATTTGAGAATCAGTGTATGGAGTGAAGCTGATATTGGGATCCCTTTTGTTTATAAGATGTTTAGTGTTAGTGTTGAAATGTATATATTTGTGAATTGAGATAACTGTAAAAAGCTAGAGGTCGCTGGAGTGCAAATGCCTGAGCCTTTTGCAAAGGCTGTGGGAACCTCAGAAGTTCTCAATGTTCTAAGTAGCTCCTGAAATTTACAAAGAACAGGACGCTTACAAAGGATGGGGGTTGAAAAAGACTTATAAAAACAGCAAAACTGAGCTGCAAGGAAGATTTTTTTTCCAAGAGAGACTTTTTTTACAAGAGATTTTATTTTGCTTCTGTATATAGTTTTGTGAACAGGTTTATTTTATTGTACATTACTGCAACTACAAATAAACAGTTTTGTGGAATTTTACAACTTCTCCTGGGTTTTCTCTATGCTTCCTGACCTGTGCCTCGATGACAGATGGTGTCAGCTTAAGTGGATTTAAGCCATGCATACCTTAAGACAGGAGATTTGTGCATGGGTACTGGACCTAGTACCAGGAAAGCACAGAGGAATGTATGGATTCTGCAGCCATTTAAATTCTCTGTGATTCACAAATCTGGTAAAGAGAATAGCAATGCTGATTTTCTGTCAAGATATGGATCAGGAATTGAGGGTTCTGATGGTTGAAAGAAAACTAATAATAAGAAGCTTTATTTTTATGGTGCCTTTCAAAAACCAAGGTGCCAAGCAAAGTTTAAAACACATCATACAGCTCAGTGTCCTAAAAATATAAAACAGCAATAAAACAACTAATACAGTCAGAAAAGAAATTAACCACCAAAAGCTTGCCTCCACAAATAGTTTTTCAAGGCCTGCTTAAATCCCTCTACAGTCATGCACTCCCATATCCGATGGGGTAGAGAATTCCAGAGGGTAGGGGCTGTGAACATTAATGCCCGGGCCCCAGAAGATTTTAAACACACCCTTAGGATCTCTAGCAACCCCTCACTGGCGGAGTGGAGTGATCGCCCAGGGCTATAAGAAACCAGGAGCTCTTTCAAGTAGTCCTGGCCCAGTCTGTGTAGGGCTTTAAAAGTCAGAAGACCAACTTTAAAGGTGATCCATCACTGTACTGGCAGCCAGTGCAGTCCACGCAGCACTGGTGAAATATGACTGTACCGAGAAATTCCTGTCAAGACCTGGGAAGCTGCATTCTGCAGCAGCTGCAGGAAGCAGATTTCCACCCCAGGTAGCCCTAGGTAAAGGTAATTGCAATAGTCCAAAAGCGAGGACAAAAAGGCATGGACCGGCATAGGAAGATCGCCAGATGGAAAAAGGTGCTTAATCCTGGAGATATTACTCAGATGATAGAAAGAGGATCTGATGAGGGCAGACACCTGTAAATGCAGAGTAAGCACTTCATCAAAAATTACCCCCAGGTTCCGCACCTGTTCAGAGGTCGGGAGTGATGGGCTCCCAAGGTATATCCCCTAGGGCAAACCGCCCTCCGAACCCCCTATCCAGCGCGCCGGATCCACAACCAGCACCTCAGTCTTATCTGAGTTCAACTTCAGCCAACTTGAGTCCATCCACTCCTGGATTTCTGTGAAGCAGTTGTTAAAGACCGAGAGAGCTCCATCCTGGTCAGGTGCAAAAGAAAGGTAGAGCTGGGCATCATCAGCATAGCAGTGAAACCTCAGCCCATACCTTCTTACAATGTCTCCGAGGGGCAGCATGCACACTGTGAACAACATGGGGGACAATACTGAACCCTGAGGAACCCCACAAGACAGAGAAACAGGGTCTGAGGAATGAACCCCAGACACCACTCTCAATGTTCTTCCAGTGAGGCAAGATGTAAACCACCTGAGGACTACACCACATAATCCACAAATGAACCTTGGACGGTTAAGCAATACCCCATGGTCCACAGTGTCAAATGATGATGAGAGATCTAGGAGAACCAAGATGGAACGGCTCTTCTGATCTCTAGACATCAGGAGATCATTGAGCACCCGAACCAGCGCTGTCTCAGTACTATGCCTCTTTCAAAACCGGACTGGAGGGGTTCATAGATGTCATGGATGGTCAAATGGTTCTCCAGCTGTATGGCCACTACTTTCTCAATCATCTTCCCTAAAAAGGGAAGATTTGAGTTTGGTCTGTAGTTCGCATGGCAGTCGGGGTCCAAAGAAGCATTCTTCAAGACAGGTGTTACCACTGCCTCCTTCAGGGAGCTAGGAAACTCACCTGTTTCCGAGGAGCACCCGACTATCCGTGTGAGGACCGGACTGATGGAATCAATACAACCCAAAATCAGGGAATTTGGTCCGGGATCCAAACTACAGCATGTAGGGTGCATACTCTGGACAATCCACATGACATCTATGAACTCCAGTCGGTCGAAGGTACTCCAGGAAAGCTGAGGAGCAGCAGCCACATGCTGGTCCAGAGCAACACCCTTAGAGTGTGCTGGATGGAGTGCCGCTCTGATGTTGGCCATGTTATTTGCAAAGAATCGAGCAAGTTCATCACACTCTACTTGCGAAAAGGCTTTTCGCACTTGTAGGCAGGCTGGGTTGCACATTCTGTCTACAGTGCGAAAAATCTGAGCCGGTCAATTCTGAGCAACGGCAATCTCCCTGGACAGGAATTCTGCCTTCTTACAGGAAATTGCAGATTGATAGGCTTGATGATGCTCCATCAATTTAAGGTGGTCGGCATCAAGGGAGGATCTCTGCCAGCAACGCTCTAACCTTCATCTCAGTCGGCGCATCTCCCTCAAGGTCCCTTCAAACCATGGGGACCAAGGGCGAAGGGAGAGAGGATGAACACAGACAGGAGCAATGACATCCAGGGCCGCCCATATAGCTGTATTATAGGCTACCACAAGGGCCTCTGGGTTGCTGTTTGCTACTCGAAGGGACGATAGGCCATGTACCACCGCCAGTCCTTCACAGCTAGTACCTCGTAAAGGGCCATACCTGACCATCTCCACAGGGGTAGGCCTATGAAGGGGGCGCTAAAACTAAACCCCACAGTGTAGTGGTCAGACCATCCAACTGGTTCCACCCCAAGTCAGAGGCCTCGATCCCAGGAGGAAGACTAAGTCAAGGGACTGACCATGTTTATGGATAGCAGTGGTAACTATCTGTGTAAGTACCAAAGATGACATTAACTGGAGGAAGTGTTGTCTAAACGGTGAGAGCTTGTCATCGACCCAGGCACTGAAGTCGCCCAGAAGCATCAGTCTGGGCAACTTGAACATCATATCGATGACAAAGTCCACCACTTCCTGAAGGAAACACTTCTCATCTCTGGGTGGACGGTAGATTAGAGCTATCCTACAACCTACACCTGCTACCATAGTACACTCAAATGACTCAGTCTCCTCAACTGGTACAGTCGCAAGGTTAAGTTTGGTCTTGAAACAGACCACAACACCCCTCCCCTTCCCCATGATCCAATCTCGGGCGGTGGATCACCGAGTACCCGGCTGGAGTTACAGCCTCCAAGATGGGGACAGACTTCTCATCCAGCCAGTTCTCGGTGATGCAACCAGATCCACCGTTTCTACAAGATCTGCAATAATTGCAGTCTTGTTTTTAATGGACCTGGCATTGCATAACACCGCCCAAGTTGAATGAACCTTCAGAGCCGCCCCAACCACTTGCCCACCAATATTGGTTTGAACTGTAATTTTTTGCTGTACTGTTAAAAAATGGATGCAAATGTGTTTAATGCCTGAATGCAACAAGTGTTGTTAGAAAATAGAGTTCTGGAAACCTGTTTAATAAAACAGGTTCCCTTTTAAAGTAGGCGGTTTATGTGACAGGGTAGAATAGGACCCTGTCCCATTTGTTTTGGGAGAAAGTGTTTAGATGCAAGGATCTGTATTCTTTCCTTTTCTCTCTTCTCTGTCTGGTTGCACAACCAAATCTTCCTATGAAACCTCGGACTTGATCAATCCGAACAGTCTCACAGTCCTTTGCCTCTCACTGTCTCTCTGTTTTCTTTTGCTGTCTTTCTTCCATGCATATCTATATCTGCTAATATAAAATATTTGAGAATCAGTGTATGGAGTGAAGCTGATAATGGGATCCCTTTTGTTTGAAAGATGTTTAGTGTTACTGTTGAAATGTATATATTTGTGATTTGAGATAACTGTAAAAAGCTAAATGTCATTGGAGTGCAAATGCCTGAGTCTTTTGCAAAGGCTGAGGGAACCTCAGGAAGTTCTCAATGTTCTAAGCAGCTCCTGAAATTTACAAAGAACAGGATGCTTGCAAAGGATGGGGGTTGAAAAAGACTTATAAAAACAGCTAAACTGAGCTGCAAGGAAGATTTTTTCCAAGAGAGTTTTTTTTTTTTTACAAGAGATTTTATTTTGCTTCTGTACATAGTTATTCTGAACAGGTTTATTTTATTTTATGTTACTGCAACTACACATAAGTGTAATTTTGTGCAATTTTACAACTGCTCCCGGGTTTTCTCTATGCTTCCTGACTTGTGCCTCGACGACACCTACATACCTACTACTCAAGGGTAGGAATAGAGTTAAGCCACAAACAGTACTACAAGTTATATAAGCCCTATATAGCCCATTGCCATTCCACAAATATTGAATCACAGGTTTGGATACTTATATCAAAATATATATGAATATTGTGGTGATCACAGTCTGTCTGTTAGCCACTACATGGGGCTGCTCAGGTGTTCACTTTGTGTGATACGATTTTAGGACTCTCAAGAAGCAGTCACCAGCAAGTGAACTTCTTGTTTTATAGTGTTATTTATATTATTAATATGCCCACCACCCAGGAGGGAGTTAGCTACAGTGGGATCAGGCCCTTTTGTGGATCGGCACGCAGGGTCACTCAGCAAGGGGCCCTGGGTGACTAGATCCATGCACTTCTTTTAAAATCTTATCTTTTTTATATCTTTCGTCACTAAGGGATATGCATTTTGATTTGTGATGTGCATTCTGCTCCACTGCAGCTGCTAGGCAGGGGCTGCAGGGACGTCGTAGACAGAAGCCTCTCCCACTCCAGAGGGGGAAGGGCTAGCCTGAGAGAGGAATGCTTGAACTGAAAGAAGGATACTTGTGTAACCCCCCTACAAATGGGGGTTCCTAAAAAGTCTTCCTTGAGCTTGCCTAAATGCTCACTACCCGGCCGGTGTCCTACGTTTTAGCAGTTTAAATGTATTGCCAGAGAGTGCCTGTATAGCCTCTGTGTACTGTCTCTTTAAGATCTGCCTGGATTGCAGTTATAAGTAATCTGAGAGGGAGCTCTGTTGAAAGATGTAACTTTGCTGAAAATCATTTAGAACGTTAATGATAATGTAGTTTGTCTAACCTGCCTTCTTTGCAGCAATGACTGTCTTGTTTATCCCCACCATTTGGCCTGGGACCGTGAATTGGATCAATCAGTTCTGGTGGGACCTAAAATGTAGCCAGACTACAGGAGTTGTCTGAAGTCAAAATCTGTAGGAATTGTAGCTTTGGGCTTTTTGCGCCTTTTTTGTAACTGAAGGGGGGGGAGTTCTTGCTTTGACTGACAGCCGAATCAGCCAACCGAACCTTTTAGATCTGAGGGAAATCCCCAAGCTGCCTGCTGTTTAAGGCAGATCTAATTTGGGAGCTGAAGAAGCAAGATGCTTGAGACAGACTCTGTGGAAAGGCTTGAATTTTGGCCTGCATGTCTGCCTGCTGCCCTGAGAGGGGAAAGAGAATTGTTTTCGGGCCTAAATCTGAGTTGTGTGACTAAAGTAAGCTACTGAAGTGGGCCAGGCTCAACCTGAAGAAGACCAAAGATTTTGCTGACTGCGATCGACCTGTCAGGAGTTCCAGCTACTCCTAAGCTCCTGGTGTGTGCAGAGACTTTGCGATTGTGACCAGGGAGTGCTTTGCCTGGTACGGTAGAATTCACTTACATGTAAATGTGCTGTGAGCTGCTAGTGGGTTGTGAGTTAGTTCCCCACTGTGTGAACTGTGTTCTGCTTGCTGGAAGCTGTATCCAGCCCAAAATGGACTGCATCCAAATTTGTCTCCATGCGGTCTGGGCCTTGCCAGATTGGCCGCTGCACAGACAAGCCATCGATGAGAGACCTACCTGGGGATCAGCCCCCTGTTCCACGCTTGAACAGGAACTATGCCTCAGTGACTCATGTGGGCCCTGCTTCTCCTGGCATTCCAAATCAATCACCTGTAGTCTCAATTTTCGTCCAGCCTGTGTCCAGTCTTGAGTATTGTGAGTAAATACCAGGGTAGCTCCCTGCAACAACAGCTTAATCTGAGTGTGTCATCTGATGGTCTTGTTGTTTCATTTCCTTTACAAACTGAGCCCTCTGGCTCCGGATTACAAATAGTGTGTACTGTGCATGTTGTAATTTCCATCACAGGGCCCCAACCAGCTGCGACTCCGGCCAACCCCGGGCAATGGTCCTGGCTAGCCCATCTCTTCTCCACCTGGGTACCCATAGGTGTGACTGTGTGGGGGGAATCAAAGCGCATGCATAACTGCTTGATTGATATAACCTTTAAGCTAATTAACCTGATTTTGCCCCTCCCTTGTTCAAGTCCCCTGAATAAATCAGATCTAACTTTTTCTGCATGTAATCTGACTGTGGTTCCAGTTTGTGCTCAAAGTACTGTACCGTTGCTATATATTGTGCATAACCTTGTCTTACAGGGGGTTCCCAGGGTGGAGCCAGAGGAACCAGCCCTGGTGGTAAGTGCAAACAGTGTGGGTACTTGTGTGGTGTATCAGGGATATTGTGAAAGTGATTATTGTACAGTGTTCAGGCCACTAGAGGGGAAAGAGGGGGGTTACAGTGTCCCAGAGGGTTGTGCCCAAGTTAGCTCGACCACTACCAAACCTGACCTCCAGGTGGAGGCACCCGTTTCAGGACTCAGGCCCCTTAACCTGCTACTAGCCAAGCAGGCAGGGGTAGTACCCCTTGGGATAGTGCCAACTAGGGGTTACATCTTGGAGGCTCACCACTGGGATTTTATGTCTTCTAGTGGCTGAAATTACAAATTATTGTCAAACATAAATGGCTACCCTAACAGAAGTGGCTGTGCACCAGTTGGTGGGGTGGTGTACAGGGCTGGAGATTGACCCCTCACAATGCACTGCTTGTATTGGATAGTCCCCTGAACATTGGTAAAGATGCTGTAGAAGGATTACTTTCCAAAGCTGAATGTTTAACAAACGCTGTGGTGGTGGGCGACAGGCTGATTTGACCACCCAAACTTTCAAGGCCTTAGTAGAGTGTGGTGACCCAGTGGACAGTTCCAAAGTGCCACAGACTCTTGCCCCAGAAGGGGCCCCAACCACCTGGAGAGTGATAAGTAGAGACAGTAAAGACCCCAGGGAGGATGAGCTCCCCCTATTATCTGAGACTTTTGAGGAGAAATTTGCTAAGTTGTTGCTGGAGGAAGGGAAAACCGTAGATGACTTTAAGAAACTATTCCTGCCACCTGTGGGTGTTCCCTCCCCAACACCCCCTCCCACTCCAGCACCTGTTACTGCCCTGCCTTCTGTGCCCATGACAATGCTGGCCCCTATATCTGTACCTGCCATTAGTCACGACTCCTACCGAAGGTTGAGAATCTTCTTGGACACCCTCCCCACCTCCCAGGGGGAGGATGACTGGGAGACCTGGATAGATTATGTAGCCCCTCTAGTACGTGAATGGCAATGCTCAGAAGCAGAGAAACGAAAGAGGCTGAGTGAGAGCCTCCAATGTCCTTCCCTGGCTACCATCCATGTCAAGCGGTCCAATAACCCCGAAGCAACCACACAGGACTATCCTGATGCACTGGAGAATGTGTATGGGAGCCTGGATTCAGATGGGGAGTAAGAAACGCCCAGCAGTACTCAGGGGGGAGCCATTGTCTGTGTATGTACCTTGGCTCGAAAAGCTGCTACAAGAGTGCCTCAGAAAGGGTAGTTTGCCATCAAATGGATTAGGCTGGACCGGATCCTTAAGTCTGCTCCATTTTCAGAATTGTTACTGCTTCAGTTACACCTCGTCAACTGACTGGAATCGCCCCCCCTCTTATGACGAGCTAATGAAAGAAATTCAGGGGGTTGAGCAAAGGCGGGGGGGGGGTGGATTTCACCAATATCTGCTGCTACTGTGCAAGTGACAGAGAGTGATCATCCAAGTGGGGTTCAGGGGCAAAAGTCGGCACCTAACAAGTACTCTGAAAATGCAAAGGACTTCCTGCCCTGGGACCAGTTTTTAAAAGTCAAGATATTAAAGGAAGTCCTAGAGTTGAAGGTGAGTGCTTCTGCAAGGGTTCCCCCCATGGAACAAGATTCTGGTTCCTCTCACAACGTGACTGCCATGGGGGTAGGGGTGCACCCTCAGGCATCCTCTACCGAGGGTAGCTCCCAGGCTGAAATCAAATTGACTGCCACCCTAAAGGAACTATTGAGACACACATTGCACCCCCTCACCGCTGCAAGCAGATACTGGACACCAATCCATTGCTACTACTTCAGTTCCTCATGAAATGTTCTATCCAAGGAAAACCTAAGGGTCTATCATTTGCCACAACTGTGGAAAGAATGGCCATATGAACAGGGAATGCCAGTCTCAGAAAGACTTAGAGAAAGTGGTGAACCAGCTTCAAGGAGAGCTTCGGAAAACAAATTAGTGGTCAAGGGGTGCATGAAATGACCGCAGTGAAGGCTTTGGACATCCTAACTCAAACCCCTCTGTGGCTAAATCGTCCATCATGCTGCTGTCCCTGCAGACTGGTCCAAAATAGTGGACCCTTCAATGGAGACTACCATGGCTGTGAATGGTATTCCTACTTGGGCTGTGCTGGCAGTGAGTCGCAAGTGACCACTGTATTTCAGGACTGGTATGACAAACAAACATCTGCTGCACCCTTATAATCCCTGGAAGACCTACATGTGTGGGGGCTGAGCGACAAGTCTTATGCCTGCCTAGGATATGTCTGCCTCTGGTTGTCATTTCCTGCAGCTGTAACTGGTGCAGAGGAGCAAGTCGAGACACTGGCCTTAGTGTGTCTCCCTACTGGACTGTATGATAGGGTTCCCTGTTAAGTGGGACCAACGCCCATATGTTTGGGAGACTGGCACAACTCTGTCATGAGAAACAAGGGGGATGGACTGGGAGGGTCCTAAGAATTCCTACTCTGATCAAGAGGGCCTATCAGAAACCCAAGGAAGTGGACCAGGATGAACCGGTAGGGGGCGTGTGGAAGAAGGATCCCAATTCAATGGTACTGGCCCCTAATGCCCAGTGTACTGTTCTAGGGGAGGTCCACCTCCGCAAAGATGTCAAGAACAAAATACTGATGTTGGACACGCCAGGCGATGGAAAATTGCCGGAAGGATTATTGGTTAAGCCCAGCATCTTGCCAGCTCATGTTCATGCCTATGCACGATGAGTGATGGTCCAGATTCATAATGTGTCAGATTAGGAGATCTGGGTGAACAGATGATGCACCCTAGCTATGGTACACTGTGCAGACACTGCAGTGTTGCCCAGCAACAAGCACCCTGGCTAGACAGATAGAGTGACTCCCGACTTGTTTGATTTTGGTGACTTCCTGTTGCCAGCTGAATGGAAGACTAGAATTAGCCAGAAACTTGCCCAGAGAGATCAAGTGTTTTCGTTGAAGGATGGGAGATGGGATGTGTACAGGGTTCGGAGCATCACATACGCCTGCACGATGAATGGCCATTTTGAGAGAGGTCTCGATGCCTAACCCCTGCAGACTTAGATGATGTGAGAAGACACTTGCAGGAAATGCTTGCGGCTGGTGTGATACAAGAATCCAGGAGCCCATATGCTTCTCCCATTGTGGTTGTGTGTAAGAAGAATGGATCTGTGAGAATGTGTGTTGATTATTAAACTCTAAATCGGCGGACCATCCCCGATCAATACACCATGCCCCATATACAAGATGCTCTGGATTGTTTGAATGGGAGCAAATGGTTCT
Source organism: Neoceratodus forsteri (assembly GCA_016271365.2). Taxonomy (NCBI): domain Eukaryota; kingdom Metazoa; phylum Chordata; order Ceratodontiformes; family Ceratodontidae; genus Neoceratodus; species Neoceratodus forsteri. The sequence continues at coordinate 474,732,937 of CM057451.1, forward strand.
CGGTGTTGGATCTTCGCAGTGGATATTACCAGATTCCGATGGCTCTGGAGGACCATGAGAAGACAGCCTTCATCTGTCCTTTGGGGTTCTACGAATTCCTGAGAATGCCACAGGGGATATCGGGTGCCCCAGCCACCTTCCAGCGACTGATGGAATGAGCGGTGGGAGACATGAATTTGCTGGAATGCCTGGTGTACTTGGACGATGTCATTGTGTTCAGCAGCTCCCTAGAGGGGCATGGGAGTCGACTGTTCAAAGTACTAGACTGACTGGAAGATTTCGTCCTCAAGCTGTCCATCGACAAGTGCCAGTTTTTCCAAACCTCTGTGAAGTATGTAGGGCACATAGTGTCTACAGAGGGGATAGAGACTGATCCTAGTAAAGTTGAAGCCTTGACTACTTGGCCACAGTGACAGCCCCACAATTTGAAAGAACTACAATGTTTCCTGGGATTCTGTGGCTACTACCGCCTGTTCATAAAGGACTATTCCAAAGTGATTCGGCCACACTTGAATCTTACCCTGGGTTACCCTCCTAGCAATTGGAAATACAAAAAAGGGTCCTTCAAAGAACCAGACAAAGCATATTTATGTCCAGGTGAACTTTTTGGGATCGCTGGATGCCGGACTGTGAAGCAGCTTTCCACAAAGTCATATACCAGCTCTCCAACACCCCCATCCTCGCTTATGCTGATCCCACCAAACCCTATGTGCTGCATACTGACGCCAGTCTGCATCTAGGAGCTGTACTGTATCAAGACCATGAGGATGGTTTGAGACCAGTGGCATTCGCCAGTAGGAGCTTGACCCTGTCAGAGCAAAACTACCCTGTGCACAAGTTGGAGTTCCTTGCATTAAAATGGGCCATTGTCGACCAGTTTCATGATTACCTCTATAGGGCGAAAATATTGGTGAGAACTGACAATAACTCATTGACCTATGTACAGACTTCACCTAAGTTAGATGCCACGGGGGCACCAGTGGCTTTCTGCATTGTCAACATATGATTATGTTGTCGAATACAGACCAAATCTGAATCATATTGATGCTGACGCCCTATCTCGGAGGCCCATTTCCAAGAGTGACTGGGTCAGGCTGTCTGAACCTGATATCTGAGCATTGTGCCAAAAGTTTGATAGAAATGAACAGATGTCTACGGACACAGCGGACTGCTTAGTAGATTGCTTGGGCCCCTCTGACACCTGCATATCGGCTGCATATTGCCACTTCTCTGCTCTAGATATTAGTGTACTACTTCAGTTTGACAATGACAGCATTAAATGGGCTCAATCCCGAGATCCTATGATTCAGTCAGCACTCGACGCCCTTCGTGTGCAGGAAAAGATGTGTCCATGTTGCATTCCTCTGATCTGTGAACCATTTTATTGTTTAAAGAAGGCCCCAGGTTGAAGCTGCTTAATCAGTTGTTGTATATAGAGAGACAGTAGATCAGGGTGGCCAAATAGACAAGCAATAATTGGTCCTGCCCACAACCTTCAAAGATTTGGTACTGAGGTCTCTCCACAATCATATGGGCCACCTCGGTATCAACCAGACCCTTGACCTAGTATGATCTCGATTCTACTGGCCCAAGATGGGGGCCAATGTTGAGCACCATGTAAGGACTTGTAGGCACTGCCTGCAGAGAAAAGCCCTGCCTCAGAGGGCTGCCCCCATTGTCAACATTACTACCAGCACCCCAATGGAACTAGTCTGCATAGACTTCTTGAGTTTAGAGCCTGATCAGTGAAACATTGGTAATGTGTTAGTGGTTACAGACCATTTCACATGGTATGCACAAGCTTTTCCCACCAAAGATCAAAAAGCATCTACCGTGGCCAAGGTGCTAGTGGAAAATTTCTTCATGCACTATGGTGCGCCCCAGCGAATTCACTCTGATCAGGGCTGGGACTTTGAGAGTTGACTAATCAAAGAAATGCTCTCTCTATGGGGGGTGTGAAAGTCAAGAACCACCCCTTATCACCTGCAGGGGGATCCTCAACCAGAACTCTTTAATCACACCCTGCTAAACATGCTAGGCACCCTCCACCCAAAAGATAAGCATAAATGGAGCCTGCAGATTATCACCTTGGTACGAGCATACAATTGCAAGAAGAATGATGCTACCGGGTTCTCTCCCTACCGCCTCATGTTCGGGAGAGAGGCCAGGCTGCCTGTTGATGTCTGTTTTGGGGTTTCTTCCGATGGGGTCTGAGCCAAAAATTACCTGCAATATGTACAAAAACTGAAAGCTCAATTGAACCATGCCTATCAACTGGCCCAGACAATGGCTGCCAAAAGAAATCTAGCCAACAAAGAGAGACATGATAGAAAAATAAAGGCTCAAGAGCTTAGACCTGGAGACCGTGTGTTGTTGTGAAATTTAGGATTGCATGGTAAACACAAAATTGCTGATCGATGGCACCATCTTCCCCATGTCGTAGTTGGAAAGTTGGATGATTTGCTAGTGCACAAAGTGCGCCCAGAGAATAACTCCAAAGCTGTCAAGACCATGCACTGTAACCACTTGCTACCTATAGGTCAGGTTATAATTGAGGCTGAACCCACTGAGATTGATTCCCCTGGACCAGTGACTCGTGCTGCTGCAAGAAAGAAACAGAGTCAGCCTGCCCCCATGGTTGCCGATTTAAGACTTCCCCTGCAGCAGGCCCAGAATGATAGTGACTGCCAGTCTAACTCGGATGACAGTGAGTGCGATAATGCCTAATACCCCTCATATGAATCGAGTCAGTTGTTTCATGGAAATCCTATGTTGAATTATGGGGATGAAGCTGGGCCTTCCGGACTGCCTAACCCCACCGGCATCATCCTTGGGGCCAATGCTCCCCGAAAGTGAAGTGCAAAGTATCACATCTGAGGATGCTAAGTCTTCGTGTATTATGGAACTGTATGATTTGCCTGAAAGAGAGGCTGATGGTATGAGTCTTTCTGGTGACATGCCAGAACTTGAGAAACACTATGAGAGTGCTGACAACACCCCTTCAATGCCAGAGTGTCTTCGACATGAGCCAAGTGTTGTAGAAGCAGAGACTACAGAGCAAAGGGCTAACAGTGCTCCAGTTTGGACATTCCTACCCAGGCAGAGGCACCCCTCACAAGTGATGAAAGTTCCAGGACCAGTGTTGAGAGTACAGAGACTGTGGTTGTTTCCCCCAGAAGGACTGGCCAAGCTGTCAAGCCAGTAGTCTGCTTCAGTTATGATTCTCCCAGGAGGCCAGCGGATTTGCCTCTCAATGTGGTCTACAAAGGGGTTTATGTTTCTCAGAGCTCACTGCCCAAACTGAGCCTAAGTACCAATTCCAGGTTAATCGTTCTGCCTTCTAGGTACAGTGCCCCTGCCCTGTCTAGCCCCAAGTTAGCTGATAGGGAAGGGCCCCCTCTGACATTGTTTAATATACAAGAAGTTATTACCTGATTTTGCATAGTACTGTGTAAATTACGTGTGTGAAATATGCCCGATGTATTGTCAAAATGGATATAGTATTATGAAGTGTAGTGAAAATGTATAGTAAAGTAGTAAGTTTATGTTAACTGATGCAAGATGGTACAGACTTGACGCGGATGCAAAGTTTTCTCCAGGCAGGGAAGGGTGTAACCCCCAACCCCACAAATGGGGGTTCCCAAAAAGTCTTCCTTGAGCTTGCCTAAATGCTCACTGCCCGGCTGGTGTAATGCATTTTAGCAGTTTAAATGTATTGCCAGAGAGTGAATGTAGAGCCTCTGTGTACTGTCTCTTTAAGAGATGCCTGAATTGCAGTTATAAGTAATCTGAGTGCAAGCTCTGTTGAAAGATGTAACTATTTGTTGAAAATCATTTAGAGTGTTAATGACAAAGTGGTTTGTCTAACCTGCCTTCTTTGCAGCATAGACTGTCTTGTTTATCCCCACCATTTGGCCCGGGACTGTGAATTGGACCAATCAGTTCTGGTGGGATCTAAAATGTAGCCAGAATACAGGAGCTGTCTGTAGTCAAAATCTGTAGGAATTGTAGTTTTGGGCTTTTCGCGTCTTTTTTGCAACTGAAGGTGGAGCTCTTGCTTTGACTGACAGCCGAATCAGCCAACCGAACCTTTTGAATCTGAGGGAAATCCCCAAGCTGCCTGCTGTTTAAGGCAGATCTAATTTGGGAGCTAAAGAAGCAAGATGCTTGAGACAGACTCTGTGGAAAGGTCTGAATTGTGGCCTGCACGTCTGCCTGCTGCCCTGAGAGGGGAAAGAGAATTGTTTTCGGACTGAATCCGAGTTGTGTGACTAAAGTAAGCTACTGAAGTGGGCCAGGCTCAACCTGAAGAAGACCAAAGATTTTGCTGAATGCGATTGGCCTGTCAGGAGTTCCAGGTACCCCTAAGCTCCCGGTGTGTGCAGAGACTTTGCGATTGTGACTGGGGAGCGCTTTGCCTGGTACAGTAGAATTCCCTTATATGTAAATGTGCTGTGAGCTGCTGGTGGGTCGTGAGTTAGTTCCCCACTGTGTGAACTGTGTTCTATTTGCTGGAAGTTGTATCTAGCCCAAAATGGACTGCATCCGAATATGTCTCCATGCGGTCTAGGCCTTGCCAGACTGGCCCAGCCAGACTACCCGCTGCACAGACAAGCTATCAACGAGAGACCTGCCTGGGGATCATCCCACTGCTCAACGCTTGAACAGGAATGACATCTCGGTGACTCGTGTGGGCCCTGCTTCTCCTGCCATTCCAGATCAACCACCTGCAGTCTCGATTTTCGTCCAGCCTGTGTCCAGTCTTGGGTATCTTGAGTAAATACCAGGGTAGCTCCCTGCAACAACAGCTTAGTCTGAGTGTGTCATCTGATTGTCTTGTTTCGTTTCCTTCTGGCTCTGGATTACAAATAGTGTGTACTGTGCATGTTGTGTTTTCCATCACAGGGCCCCAACCAGCTGCGACGCCGGCCAACCCCAGGCAATGGTCCTGGCTAGCCCATCTCTTCTCCACCTGGGTACCTAGAGGTGTGACTGTGTGGGGGGACTCAAAGCACATGCATAACTGCTTGGCTGATATAACCTTTAAGCTAATTAACCTGATTTTGTCCCTCCCTTGTTCAAGTCCCCTGAATAAATCAGATCTAATGTTTACTGCATGTAATCTGACTGTGGTTCCAGTTTGTGCTCAAAGTACTGTACTGTTGCTATATGCTGTGCATAACCTTGTTTTACAGGCGGTCCCCAGGGTTGAGCCAGAAGAATCAGCCCTGGTGGTAACTGCAAACAGTGTGGGTACTTGTGTGGTGTACCAGGCGTATTGTGAAAGTGATTATTGTACAGTGTTCAGGCCACTAGAGGGGAAAGAGGGGGGTTAAAGTGTCCCGGAGGACTCTGCCCAGGTTAGCTTGACCACTAGCAACCCTGACCTCCAGGTGGAAGCACCCGTTTCCGAACTCAGGCCCCTTAACCTGCTACTAGCCAAGCAGGTAGGGGTAGTAGCCCTTGGATAGCGCCACCTAGGGGTTACACTTGCAGAAAAAAAATTAGCTTTCCTCCACTGATGGTGAATTAGTATGCCCAAATTAACTTATTATTTACAGTTTTTGCATGTCCTTTGTCTCTGTGCTCCATGGTAATTTTTAAAGAGCAGCTGACAACTTCAGGAGAACTTTAACAAAACATAATATTTTGATAAAGTTCAGCTTGTATATCACATTAGTTCTTTATTCCTCCTCCCCATTATTTATTGCTGAGATCAGTTGCATGAAAACAGGATTTCTGCTCCTGAAGCATTCATCTATTTCTGTTGCTGTCTCCCAACCTGAGATCATAATGCACTGCTTGTGACATCACAGTTACTCTCATTGCAACAGATTGTGATGTCACAACAGAGCATTATGACAAAGTAGGGAGTAAGCTAAAGAGGCAGATTAACTTTAAAGTAACTGTAAGGGATAAAAATCATGTATTCATGCACATATCCTCAGTAATAAATAATGGGGGAGGAGAAATCTAGAACATTTATGGGACACAAGCAGAATTTTACCTACAAATTATGTTTTTAAAGTTTTCTTTCAGGCATCAGTAGCTCTTTAAGTACTGTATAGTGCCATGGATATACTCAATACCTAATGAGCTGTTCTCTGCTCAGTAAGACTTTCCTGGTAAAACCTTTTTTTAATCATGCTTTTTCTCATCCCTCTGCTTGCCTGACAGCATCCCTCCAGCCCCAACACCAGCCTTCTCATGGACACTTAGGTTATCCACTCACCACTTGCCAAGGACCATGATAATGGTGGGTGGCCTGTCATGTTTGTCATGCATGAACCTGTGTGTGTGTGTGGGGGGTGTCGGTGCAACAGCAGACCTGGGCTTTTTCCTACAGCTCCTGGTTTAAGGACTATGAGCTATTGGGTTTTACATTCTAGGGCCAGTGGTACTATGACAAGGCAATGCCTATGGGGTGCTCTGTGAGCAGTGCGGCATTTGAGACATTTTCATCATTCTTGGAATGGGCAACCAAGGCCTACACAGACAACGCCTCCATTAGTCATTATTTGGATGATTTTCTTTTTGCAGGGTCCAGCAGAACTGGTAAGTGTTTTAACACTCTAGAAGGTTTTTGGAGGTTAATGGATATATTTTGTGTACCACTGGCTGTGAAAAAACAGAGGGCCCCACCACATGCTTGCTGTACCTGGGTATCGAGCTGGCTACCATGGCCATGGTATCCAGACTCCCGCTGGACAAGTAAAACAGTTAAGAAGGTTGCTGGGCGAAGTCAGGCGGCTCAGAAGGTCACCCTTCCTTTAGCTGCAGTCCTTTTAGGGCACCTGAATTTTTCTTGCAGGGCAGTCAGCCCATGTCGGACATTCCTTAGAAGGCTGGCTGCCATGACAGTTGGCCCCACGAGGCCATACCACCATGTTAAGAGTTTCACAAGGCCTGAGGGTCGATCTAAAGATACGGGAAGTGTTCCTGTAGGATTTTAATGGAATAAATATGTGGCAGGACAAGGCACAGTGGCACCATGGACTGCATATGGTAACTGATGCTTCAAGCGGGCTAGGTTTTGGTGCCTTTTTTCATGGTTCATGGTTTGCTGGCCAGTGGCCACAGGAGTGGGTGGACCAGGGACTTACAAAAAAAATCACATTATTGGAGTTGTTCCTGATCATGGTGGCAGTGAGGGTGTGGGGACACAAGCTGAAAGACCAGGCAGTGCCATTTGATACAGACAACAAAGCTGTAACTGGCGTAATCAACTTGCAAACTTCCAGGTCTGAAGAGGTGATGAGGGTGCTGCAGGTGTTTGTCCTATGCTATCTCATTCAGAACATCACGTTCAGAGTGCGACACTTGCCCAGCAAGACAATTGTGATAGCTGATGCCTCATCTCAATTGCAGTTCAACTGATTCAGACAGCTGGCACCACACACAGACACATCACCAACACGGATACCAGAAGCGGTGTGGCAGATGGGGAAACAAGAAAGCTACAACTGTTCAGCTCACTGTTGCCCCCTCAACATGGAAAGAATACACAGGTAGTTTTGCAGCCTTTGTCAACTTCTGTGGGCATGAGGTAAGAGAACCCTTGCACAAGGCACAAAAGCAGGTGCAAGATCATGTCCTCCACTTAGTCCAGTTGAATAAGGTGCCATCGGCAATCCGGTTGCATTTGTCTGGGATAGCAGTTATACAGCAGGTGCAAGGCTTCCCCAACCCAATAAACACCTTTGCAACAAGGAAGATGTTGGAGAGGTGTACCAGATCTAGGGGAAGAAAGCAGGACAGCAAGAAGCCCATCGGCCTCGTGGAACAGACAGAAATACATAGGGCATTGGGCATGGTATGCAGTTTGTGGTATGAGGCTGAACTATTCAGGGCCCTCTTCTCATGCACCTTCTTTGGAGTTTTCAGAGTGTCAGAGCTAGTGCCTGAATTTAATGTTGCTGGACAGGGGGTAAACATCCAATTCAGTGATGTCACATGGTCACAGGATAGAGTCTGCCTCCTGCTGTGGAGGTCCAGGATGAATCAGTGTAGCCCCCCCAGCTACCAGAACCCTACACAAGACCAAGGCTTGGGAATCATGCCCATGATCCTTGCTGCAGGAATACATGGCCGAACAGACATCAAGGGATGGGCACTTATTCATACATGGGAATGGAAAACCAGTCACCAGGCATCAGCTCACGGTTGTCTTACGGAAAGGTCTATGGTTTGCGGCAGAGACACAAGGGCTTATGGTACACCTCCATCAGAACTTGGGCAGCCACAGAGGTGGCAAGACTAGGTATGAGGAGATGCAGATAAGGAGGTGGACAGATAGGCATCCAATGCCTTCAAGGGCTACATCAGGTCCCAGAAGGGCACATAGGCCCAAACACACACCATAAAATAAAAAAGCGGCCAAGCAGGCCTTACAGCTGGTTAAGGATAAGATGACTTTATTATGCATGTAACTGACACTGTTCTATTTATCTTCCAGCTAAGAGTGGGCAGCCCCAGAGATATAGATTGTCGGGCATTCACATTAGTGAGGCTCGCAGCAGAGCAGCAACTCGCCCATACAGCATGCAGATTGGGGTACTGGAACAGCGGTCAACAGTTGGGCAGGAAAAGGGGCATGAGGTGGGGCCAATTGATCAGAACAGTGCACAAGCTGGGGTTCCAGAGACAACCACCATTGGCTCTGGTGCTGCACCTGGAGAGAATGACCTGGTGGCCTTGGGACCCTGAAGCCAATCTGGAGATCAAGAAGAGCCTGACCCATTTGAAGACTCTACTCCCAGAAACTTGCATGGCCTGACTGTGGCTCATCCCACTACAACACTGGAGAGGAAAAGCGACCATGGGACAATAGACAAAACATGCATGGAGGTCAACCGGAGGTGTCCTGGTTTGCCATCTCATGTGGGATTGAAGTCACCAGACACCTTCTGAATAAGAAGGCACGTGGTGCATTCTACAACACAGATGGGGTACATCTGTCAGGATCGGTAATGATATATTTAATTCAACAGTGCAAGACTTTTGTGACAAGGTATTGAAAAATAAGTAAGACCACTGGGGCTTTTGTGGAAAACGTGGTAGACACGTTAAGTGGCAGTAAATTCATGGCTGGCCTACAAAATAAAGTGTGCAGTTAAGCTGTTTTGCATTGGGTGACACATGGCCTAGAGGTGTGACCGGGTGGGTATGCTGCAGGGGAACAGGAGGCGGTCACCCAAAATTAAAGCATGCAATGGAATGCAAGGGGGCATGACCAGCGGGTGGTGAGGGTGACCCTGGGTGGGCACCATTCCTGTACAAGGGTCATTGGTTTCCCGAATCCAGAAAAGGGGATTACTATCCAAGGAGAGACATGATCCCAGGCGGTTTGTCCAACTTAAGAGCCAGAGTTCCCCAATTGGATAGATGTGGATTGTTTAGTGTAATGCCATGCTGCATGAATTTGCTGTCCCAGGAGTCATTGGATTAATGTAAATGTATATATTTATAAATGTATTGCAGTGTGTGTGTATATATGTATATGTAACCCCCAGGTGGCGCCATCCCAAGGGCTACTACCCCTGCCTGACTGACTGCTGACAGGTTGAGGGGCCTGGGTCCAATGGCGAGTGCCTCCACCCAGAGGTCAGGGTTTGCAGTAGTTAAACTAACTAGGGCACAGCCCTCTGGGACACTGTAACCCCCCTTTCTTCCCATTAGTGGCCCACACAATACATCAGGAATATCTTCACAATGTACACTTACCCCAGGACTGGCTCTGTCGATTGACGCTGGGGACCCCTGTAAAACAAGATGATACAATGCAAAAGCCACAGTACAATACTTTAACATAAACGAATACCTCAGACAGTGTAACTTTGCTGAAACAAACAGATCTGATTAATTTCAGGAGCTGTAACAAGGAAGGAGGAAATCAGGTTAATTAGGTTAAACACATTAATAATCACAGTACTGTGCGCATAGCCAGAGTCCCAAATTGTCACTTTCACTGGGTAACCAGGATGGGGGGTGGGGGCTAGCCAGGATCGGTGCAGCTGGTTGGGGCCCTGTGATGGAAAAACACTGGCACAATACCCAAATTGTAATCCAGAGCCAGTTGTCTCAGTTCGTGAAGAAATGAAAAAAAAAAACAACTAGATGACACACTTGCAATTCGATAATCAGGTGGCAGGGAGCTACCCTGCCTTGTACTCACAAACTCAATACTGAGAAATAGATGGAAGGCAGATTGTCCTGGATTGCCAGGAGGAGCAGACCCTGTGGACAAGGTCCTTGTGACTGGACCCCACTGCAGTTTAGAGCAAATGGATGTAGTCTGGATTAAACTGGGGTTTACTTCCAGCTTCATGCACTCAGTTCACTGTACAGGGCGTGCCGTATGTGGCACCGATTAGTTTTCTATGCTGTTTGCAGTGCCGCTGACCTGATTAACTCTGTTGGTGGCGCTATGTTGGTTTCCAGTGCCACATGCAGTGCCATGGATTGACTGGGGCCGTAGATGGGTTGAGGCTGGGTTCTGGAGCCACAGGCACTGTGCTGAGAATGACCGTGTTGTGGGTGATACACGCCACCATTTGCAGTGCCGCTTCAGGGATTCTCGGGTGGCCAGCATCAAGGTCCTCCTGGTCGACTCTTCAGAGGGAGACAACCCGGATGTGAACCCGGTCTGGCTCCCTGATTCTTCAGAATCAGAGTCCACTGTGGGATGCGGTGTCGGGTGGCCGAGCACCTCCATCCCAGAATCTCCACAGCGGTCTTCCTCTGAGGACTCCCAGGCTGGGGGTGGCCTGAGGTCCATGGGAGGTGGTTTGGGGTTGGGGAGGGGACCGTCTCCCCCAGAGGGTACCGGCAGCAGCTGCCAGCCTTGGTGCTGCTGCACTCTCTCAGGGAATTGGGAGTTCTGTCTCTGGGGACTCCTTTGGGAGGTCCCTGGATCGAGGGACCCTTCACTGGGGTCAAGGAAGAGGCATCCTTGGAGTCTGAGGGGTTGAGGGGTGGTGATGAGGGGCATCAGCACTCCTCTGCCACCCTCAGGGTGCAGGGAGGAGCAGTAGCACTGAGCCCACCTCTCCTTCTTAGGTTCAGGGTCCCTTCCGTGGCGCCATGGTTGCCCTTCTGGACTCATGCAACCTCAGGTGCATCACAGGAGACTCCCCATTTGGGCTCTTCCAGAGTTTGTATTCCAGGTTCTGTCATGCGACCTGGTTTGATTTCAGGGATCCCTTCAGCTCGGGCTCTGTTCCTGGATTTCAGAGCCCTGGCAGAGGACAGCCACCTCTTGTAGGTGTCCTCTCTCATTCCTCTGTGGCCACCCCCTCTCTTCCAGGCCATGTGGGTCTTACAGGACCCGTTATCCTGGGAGACATTCAGAGGCACCCGGCAGCCTTCCCATCATATGTTAGGTATATGTACGAATGGGTCTTTCGCCTGTCCCCACTGCCGCAGGAGTCTTCTGGACATTTGAGTTCCCGTCCTTCCCTCGGCTCCTCCTCAGAGGGAGAGGAACCTACTGCTGACCTTTCTTCTGATGCTGATTTCACTGAATATCAGCGCCTCCTTTCGAGGATGGTTGGGATCTCCGTATTTCCTATGTTAGATGGGACAATACCGAGTGGAAGATGCACAAATTCCTCAGTGAATTCAGTGCCCAGCACTTGGTGGTGCCATCCTGGCCTATTCTCTTCTAGGAGGCATCTATCCACACCTGGCAGTCTCAGCCGACCCTCTCCCAGCCCAGGCAGAATACAGGAGGAGGTATTGTGCTCCATCTGAGTTCTAGGTTCTCTCCTCGACCCACCCTCAGGCTTGGTGTTCCTAGAGACCCTTCCGGGCACCAGCGTCTGGTGCACGACTGACTACTAGACTCAGATTCCTACAGTTTGACCGGTGGGGTGAAGGTGTTCTCTTCTTCTCGTGCAGTGTTGTGCATTGCATCACATCAGGTACACCATGCTGCCTATAACAGGCACTTGTGGTTGATGTTGGCTCAGGTGCTAGCATCAATGCCTGATAAAAGCAATCTTGACAGGCCATTGCCCTCTCCGCTATAGGCCTGGAACTGGCAAGGCACGCAAGCAAGGGCATCTTACGCAGCCAATGAGGTGGCTTCCAGGCTTGCAGGAACAGTGATCTGCATTAGGCGGACTGGCATGGCTTCATCTATCAAGGTTGTCACCCTGGCCCGGCTGAGGGTGATTCGCCCACCTACTGGGGATCTGCCTCTTTCTACCAGGGCTAGGGAGGATTCTGCAGGGCTTCCTCCATCCCCTCATCTTCAGAGGACACCTTCTAGCTTTCCTCGGCCTTAGACTTCCAGTCTAGTATGGCCAGGGTCTCCTCTTCCTATTTCTCACCAACAGGAGGCTGAGGGTCTTGTTCCCTCAGGATTATGTTAGTCCCCTCTGGGGGGTCTGTACTCACCCAGCAGTAATGAATGGTGAAGATTGACAAGGAAGCTATGCAAATTGCGTGCCTACTGTAATTCCTGATCTTCTCTTGTATCTTCACCATTCATTACTGAATCCCGCCTTCCCTTCATGGGCCTCCTTCAGTTAACAGGAATAGTTATTGAACAGTCCTGTTCCTTACTCTCGGTCTTAGCTGGTATCTCTGAAACTTGTCCTGTGTATGCCATTCTGGTGCTAGTCAAGTCTTTCTAGCCCATTTTCAAAACTGCCTTCCGGAACTGGTAGTTTGATTCTTTGCCTCTGCCTCCCGGGAGTCAAAATGAGTTTCCTTCCTATCTCTGTCCACTTTCTCAAGGGGTGCCCCTTTAGGGCTTCAATCCACCCCCACCACCTCTATTAACACATGGCAATGTGCTAGTAGGGTCCTTTTTCCCCTTTCCTAAGTTGGGCACTCTTCCTCTGGAACAGATTGTGTGTCTTGGCAATCTGTGAGCTCTCAGCTATGATGGGCTTTGGGATAACGGAGGTATAGGAAATCTGCCTTTTGTGTATCAAGTTGTGCAAACGGTTCGGTCGAACCTTTAGGCCAGTTTTGTTTGAAGAGGTCCTTGCTTCCTTACCCTTTGGTACTGAGCTGATAACCCTTAAGCCAATTTAGCTCACAACTTGGTAGTATTTTTCCTCCTCCCAGCATCCCCTTCTTCTTCTCCTTCTTCTTCGTTCTTTCTTTCTATCCCTTATCTGTTCCCCTCAGAGTCGCCCCAGGAGTGAGGCCTTGCAGATTCTTTAGGGTAGGGTTCTCTCTATCCTGTCCTCTCATCGGCTTATACCTTTTTCAGCTTGATTCCTTTCCTTTACTATCCCTCTGCTCTCTTGCCTTGCTTTTATTCTTCTATTCTTTTATTTGCCTCTCTGGCTTACAGAACTAGGATGGAGGAGGAGCCTGTGGTGCCTAACAGCTCCCTCATGCACCACATAGTGCATCGCCTTGTGGGCGACGCTGTAGGTGCCAACTCCTCCTTTGGAAAAACACCCTTTAGTGGGTGTGCGCCGGCTTACAGCCAGCAGTGATGAATGGTGAAGATACAAGAGAAGATCAGGAATTACGGTAGGTACATAATTTTTATTTACTAGGTTTCCTCCAAGAAGACTACCACCTCCTCCTACTCCAAAGGTAAGGAGTCTTCTTCTCAAGGGCATCCGTCCACCCAAGTTCCTTGGGGCATAGGCCCCACAAATATTTGCATGGGTTGGTGCCAGAGGAAAGGCATCTGCTTCGAGCAAAAATCAGAGCCCATCACCTGAAAGCCTTCAGGGTCATCCAACAAGAACAAGGGGTTGGACGACTCCACCAGATGCCAGGAGGTCATCGGGTACCGGACGCCTCCCCACCCAAGACAGGGTGATGTTGTCTTCAGAAGGTTGACAGACTATGGGCCACTCTGACTCTGCATTGGAAATGGATCAGGTGCGCTGGTAAGAGCGGCCATCTGTCCCAGAGGACCGCACATCAGACCAGGGTACTCAAGGCCCCAAGTGATAAGACACCTGGGCCTGTGGATAACTGGACACCTCATGCTCCGCCTCCTAAGGAGCCAGACACTAGACCCCACGGAGGCTCGGCACCACCGGATAAAGCCCCATCAGACCTGATGCCCGAGGCACCCACAGACAAAGTGCCTCAGGACCAGACATCAGTACCCAGAGGCTACAGGGCCCAACACCAGGCCCCTCAAACGTGCTTGCCCTGCTGCCTCCACCACCAGTCGCCCTGCTGGCAGAAGTGGGGGTTTTCAACATGTGGTGGAACACTACTAAAGGGGATTTACTCTAAAGCCCAGAGAGTCATCCCCTGTCTGGCTACCACTCAGGGAACAGTCGCCTCAGATACCCAGGTGACTTCCCCCATCGACAGACTGTCTGCCACCCAATGATGATGACTTGCGGTCACCAGTTCCATGTGGCAGAAAGAGGCACCCATCATCCATTCCTCTTCCAGCGAACGCCCACCCTTTTTCTTCGCGGGCTTCTCTTCAGAGTACTTCTCAATGGATGAGTTACCCATACCTCTCCAGATCCAAGAAGGACATGCCACAGTCACCCCAAATGACCCGTCCTTCTTGGACATAATGAGACACATCCAGGCCTTATATCAGTGGGATACAGAGGAGCTGGATCTGGAACACCACCGGATGGCAAAATTCCTAGGGCGAATGATCCAAAACCTCTGGTCACCCCTTATAGAACCCTTCCAGGACATTACAAAATTGACTTGAAGCATCCTGCTACCATGGTAGCAGTGCCAAGGAAAGCAGATAGGCTCTGTAAGACACCCAAGGAGAGCCTTACCTAAGCAAACAACCAAAAGCCAACTCCATGCTGCTCGCAGCTGCACTGGCAGAGTACAGCAGCCGAGACACATGTGCACTCCAGCCCCAGATCCAGAGTCAAAAGCTGGACCAGATGGGCGAAGGTTATTCTTCAGCTACCTGAATGGGCAGGTTGCTGAATTTCTTGGCTCATATGGTCACGTATCAGAAGTCACTTGGGCAAAAGCTATGGATCTGGTTAAAGCACAACCAGACTCGATGGCAAGGCAGAGCTCCTAGCCATCATCCAGTCAGTCATGGACGTGGACAAGCACCTGCTGAGGAGTTCTTATGACTCCGAGACACGGCAGTCAGGGCAGCAGCAACTGGGATCTATATGAGGAGGCATGCCTGGTTTGGGGTCTCTGGTTTCTCCAGGATTTGCAGGATGCCATTTTGGATGCACCCTTTCAGGGACCCGTCCTCTTTGGCACAGAAACAGAAAAGCTCATAACAGGGCTACAGGATTCAGGCAAGGTGGTGCCTGATGTTTGTCCATGTACAGATCAGAACCAAAGACACTCGGCACCATCCCTTTTGGAAGAACCAGGGACAGCAGGGAAGATGCCAAATGCAGCACAAGGGAAGCTTAAGAGAAGAGCCCCCTATTCCTTCAGGTGCCCAGGGCCCCAAAAGTGCAAAGGTGGCCAAACCTCCCTGCCCACCTCCACCACAGCATGACTCCCTACCAGTCCCCCTCCTCTGGAGTAAGCACGGGGAGGTGGTAGGAGGGAGATTCTCCCTTTACCTATCTGGATGGTCCAATATCACTACAGACCAATGGGTCCTCCAGATAGTCAAGAGGGATACCTCTGAAGTTAACCCAGATTTCAGTGGACAATCCACCCATCCCTCCCTCTGCTCCCCTCCCATGCGGCTCTCCTGTGGGCAGAGATACAGGCCTTGCTTGAAGACAGAGCTATTCAGGAGGTACCCCACACTCAAAGAGGCAAGGGTATTATTTCCACTCTTTCTAGTCCCGAAGAAGATGGGAGACCTCTGTCATATTCTAGATCTGAGCCAGCTGAACGCCTTCATCGAATACAAAAGGTTCAGAATGGTGACCTTAGCGAGCCTGTTAACCATGCTCCATCATGGAGACCGGCACTGCTCCCTGGACATGCAGGATGTTTATATGCACATAAAGATCCTGCCATCCCACAGGAAGTACCTTTGCTTCACCTTCCAAGGAGGGCACTACCAGTTCAGGGTGCTTCCATTCTGCGTTTCATTGGTACCAAGGGTCTCACCAAGTGCCTAGCAGTAGTGGCAGCAGCCCTCAGGAGAGGGGGTCATTATGTCTACCCCTACCTGGACAATTGGCTTCTAACAGCTTCTGTCAGAAGACCAACTATGTCAAACACTAGAGGAGACTTTCAGTCTATTCCGGCCTTGGGCATCACACTAAATCTGTCCAAGTCATACCCTTGGCCTGCTCAGAGGCTACAATATATTGGAGCAGACACCATCCAAGGGAAAGTCTTTCTTCTCACAGACCAGGCAGCCAGGCTAAGGGAGGTTGCTCACAGGGTGATGGCCTGGGACCAGGTCCCAGTGAGAGTGGATCTGCAACTTTTAGGCCATATGTCTGCAGCCATAGCACAGTTCTCCTCACTCATTTGAATATGAGGATCCTGCAGTGGCAACTCAGAGTTCAGAGGGACCAAGGCACAGACGAGCTCAAAGAGTCGATCCAAGTCACCAGTGCTGCCCGCCTGTCCCTGACTTGGTGGGTCACCCAGGCTCATCTAGATAGAGGGTTCACGTCCAGTGGCCCAGCCCACAACAAATTTTGATGACAGATGCCTTGGGACTGGGATGGGGAGCACATCTGGCTTCTCACCAGATATGGGGCTCCTGGAATTCCACGAAACTGTCTCTCCACATAAACATTCTAGATATGAGAGCCATACTGTATGCCTTAGAAGCCTTTCAAGGGATACTCCTTCCTGGCCCCTTCTGGTCCAGTCAGACATTACCCCAGTAGTCTTCCATCTCAACAAGCAAGGGGGCACTCATTCTTACCCCTATGCAGAGAGACAATGAGAGTATGAACCTGCGCAGTAGATCATAGTCTGGATCTCACAGCAGTCCATGTTCCAGAGATCCACAACATCCTCACAGATAGCCTAAGTCGCTCTTGGTTTCAGAGCCATGAATGGGAACTACAGCAAGAGGTCATAGATGACCGCTTTGAAAGGTGAGGTTGGCCAGAAATGGACCTCTTTGCATCCCCACACAACGTGCATATGCCTTACAAGCCTTTCAAGGGGTATTCCTTCCTGGCCCCTTGTTTCAAAACAAACTTGCAGATGTGCAGGTCAGATATCTTCCAGGAGCATCCACTTGGAGGACACTGACTGAATAGTCAACATAGTTAAAAGGAAGAAGAGGACTCAAACATCCTGGTCCACCTAAGGAACTGTGACTTTGCTAACCGGTTGGTCAAGAAGGTTAAAGGCACATTGTCAGTTCGGTGAGAAACTATTTTCATTTTCATCAGCATTGCATTCTCTGAGATTCTGCCTGTTTGGGAAAAGGGAAGAACGCAGAAAATCAGAAGAAAGAGATAAATGAGCTCAATGCATAACTCAAGGACTGGTGCCACACAAATGGGCACCACTTGTTGGAAACTGGGGCAACTTCTGGGAAAGGGAGTTCTTCAAATTAGATGGCCTCCACATGACTAAAGAGGAGTCAGAGCACTGGGCCAGAAATTTGATGTCCACATAGGACATTTAAACTAGCGGAGGAGATGATGGTAGGTCTAAGAGGCACACATAGAGCCTGCTGTCTCTCCTCCTCCAGCTAGCACCAAATCTACACACACCAGGATAGCAAAAGCAGATAGCCAGGAACATAAACCCTTTCCGACTCTGCGTTGACCATCACAATGGAAAGAGAGGAACCATAAACAGGGAAAACTATAAGGGATGAACAATAAGATCAAGGGAGGTATGACAAACAGCAACACAGCAAGAGTGGTCAGCAGTATGCCTCAATGCAAGCAATCTGGCTAACAAGATGACTGACCTCGCTGCCACAATAGCTGAGGCAGGACTAGACTGGTGGCCATGACCAAAACATGGTTTCACAAATAATCATGATTGGGAAGTGACTATTCTGGGGTACAACTTGTTTAGGAGAGACAGGACTGGGAAAAGGAAGTGGGGTAGCTATGTATGTTAAGGATACAATCAATATTACAGAAATGCAGCAGGCACTAAAGAGAAACAGAGGATCTGTGGATCACAATAGGGTCTGGAAGCCGAAACCCATTTGGGTAGGAATAATCTACAGACCCCCAAATCAGGAGGAAGCCATGGATAAGGAAATCCTGAAACCATCCTCCAGATGTCAGGCAAAGGGACAGGGTGCTGGTAGGGATTTCAATCTGCTGGACATAGACTGAATACCCACACAGCGCATCACAGAAGAGCAGGGAGAGGTCCCAGAGGACTGGAGAAGGCTCATGATCCCACTCCACAAGAGTGGTAGCAGGGAGGAGGCAGGGAACTACAGACCAGTCAGTCTTACCCTCAGTAGTGGGCAAAATTATGGAGGCACTCCTTAAAGAAAGGATAGTGCAATACCTGGAATCCATAGGAGCACAAGATCCAAGACAGCATGGGTTTACAAAAGGAAGGTCTGCCAAACTAATCTCATAGATTTCTTTGACTGGGTAACCAGAGTGGTGGACCAAGGAGAGCATTTGATGTTGCCTACCTTGACTTCAGCAAAGTTTTCGATACTGTTCCACATAGAAGATTGATTAATAAGCTGGTAGGCTCATAGGTGGTCAGAAGTTGGTCAACTGGGTGGCAAGTTGGTTGATGGGCAGACAACAGGAGAGTGGTGGTAAACAGTATACAGTCAGAAGAGATGCAAGTCACAAGTAGGGTATCTCAGGATCAGTCCTGGGGCCAGTCCTCTTCAATATTCAATATCTTCATCAGTGACATTGCAGATGGACTGAGGGTATGGTGTCTGTTTGCAGATGACACCAAGATCTGCAACAGAGTAGATGATCCAGATGGGGTGGGCAGAATGAGAAGAGATCTGGATAAACTAGCAAAATGGTCGGAAGAGTGGCAACTGGGGTTTAATGCAAAGAAGCACAAGATCATGCACATAGGGAAGAGAAACCTGAAGCCACCTATAGGCTGGAGGGGAGTTGCTGGCAGTCACAAGGGAAGAAAGAGACTTGGCCATCATCATCACCAATGACCTGAAATCATCCAAGCAGACCCCTAAAGCAGTAGGTGAGGCTAGGGGGATGTTGGGGTGTATTAGTAGGAGTATCACAAGTCGGAAGAGGGAGGTATAATCCTCTTTACAAGACACTGGTTAGGCTCCCATCTAGAGTACTGTGTGCAGTACTGGAGGCCACACTCACAAGGACATTAACCAAACTTGAGGCAGTCCAGAGAAGGGCAAACCAAAATGGTGCAGGGACTACATCAGAAAATAAAATGAGGACAGATTAACGGAACTCACACATGTATACCCTAGAGCAAAAGAGGGAGAGAGGTGATATGATCGAAACATTCACACACCTAAGGGCATTAACAAGGTGAAAGAGTCTAACATGTTTTAATATAAGAAAATAGCAGGACAAGAGGACACAGCATGAGATTAGAGGGAGGCCAATTAAGGGTAATGTGGAGGAAGTTTTTCTACAGAAAGGGTGGTGGATGCATGAAACGCCTACCCCAGGAAGTGGTGATATGGAATACAGTGCAGGGCTTCAAACAGGCATGGGATAGGCATAAGGGAGCAATACAGATAAGTATGAATAGATAGGCCATTGACAGAGCAAAGGCCGATGGCACATTTATAAGGTAGAAAAGAAATGGGCAGACTGGATGGGCCTTGTGGTCCTTATCTGCCATCAATGTCTATGTTTCTGTTCCTTGTCACACTACAAGAAGCAGGTCTAAGTCAATTAGTGACATCACCCACAAGGGTAACGTGGTTCTAGATCTGATATTCACAATAGTGATAGGGTTAAGGGTGTCGGGTGGAGGGAACTACCTGGGCAACAGTGATCATAACACAGTATGGTTCAGGGTAAAAAGGACTGTAGACTCCACTCACTCCAAACTGAAGGTCCTTGACTTCAGGAGGGAAGACTTCACAAACATGAAGGCTTGCCTAAGAGACAACCTTAGTAACTCACAGAAGAGGAGCATTGAGGAATATTGGACAAGGTTGAAGGATGCACAACCATAGTCACATCACAGTGTGCCCATCAGGTTAGTAAGAACAAAAGGAGGAAAACCACTATGGTTTTCCAAGGAGGTGGCAACCATGATGAGAGAAAAGCCTATAGCCTTCAGAAAGTACAAGGAGTCGGAGAACAAGGCGGACAAAACAGAATATAAACAGAAACTAAAAGAGACAGGGAAATGATAAGAAATGCAAAGGCTCAAACAGAGGTTAGGATAGCTCAAGAAGCAAAAAAGGGCAACAAAACATTCTACAGGCAAATACAAGTAAAAGGAAGACCAGGGGGCATTGATAGAATCACAAAAAGATGGACAAACCTCAGAGCAAGATGGGAGAAGGCAAAGGCACTCAATGATTACTTCTGCTCAGTCTTCACACAGTAAGCAGATGGTAACACCAAAAACCATAGGCATAAAGAAGTGTCCGATTGAAGGAATAGACATAGGTCTCTTCACAGAGGAAAGGGTCCTGGAGAAAATAGGCAAGTTAAAGGTAAATAAAGCTATGGGCCAGATGGGATACACCCAAGAATACTGAAAGAACCAGGGAGAGAACTGGCCATCCTTTAGCAGTGCTCTTCAACAAATCTAAGGAGTGGGAGGTGCCGGAGGATTGGAAGAGTGCAACAGTAGTACCATTCCACAAGAGTGGAAGCAAGTAACAGCCAGGTAACTACCGTCCGTTAGTCTAACGTCAGTCTGGGAAAACTGATGGAGTCCCTGCTGAAGGAAAGAATCATAGCTTTTTGGAGCATACTCAATGCCTGACAAAAATCAACACAGTTTCACATCAGGGAGGTCTTGCCAGACAAACCTGGTTGATTTTTTCAGTTGGGTCACCAAAACAGTGGATCAGGGTGGGGCAGTGGATGTGGTTTATCTGGACTTCAGCAAAGCTTTTGACTCTGTTCCAACACAGGAGACTAGTCAAAAACTGGAGAACATGGGAACTGGACCTGAGGTTACAAACTGGGTCAGAAACTGGTTAGATGGGAGAACTCAAAGAGTATTAATAATGGCACTCAGTCTGTGGAGGGAGGGTGACTAGCGGGATCCCACAGGGTTCAGTTCTGGGTCCAATCCTCTTCAACATATTCATCAGTGACATTTGGGTGAACTGGAGGGAAAGGATGCATTTGCAAATGACACCAAAATTGGCAACAGGGTAGACACAACAGAGGAACAGCAAAGCATGGAAGCTGATCTCCGAAAACTGGAGGAGAGGTCCAAGACCTGGCAACTGAAATTCAATGCCAAAAATGCAAGGTCATGCACCTGGGAAAGTGTAACCCAGGAAAATGTACTCAATGGGAGGAGAGCAGCTGGTGGCTACCAGGCAGGGCGTAGACAAAAAAATTACTCACCTTAGTAATTATGTTTCTTCTAATGGAGCCTTGCTGTATTCGACTATTGCAGTTAGCTCCAGCACTCAAACTGCCCCAGAGAGTAGAGGGTTAATTTCTATGCCGAGCATAGAACGTTGAGCTCAAGCTCGGTTCAAACCTCTGCCTGCTGCACTTTGAAGTGTAACTGTCAGATTCCTACAAGCCAATACTAACTAACTACTATGTGGAAATTGTAAAATTTTTACTTGCCAAATAGCAACCAAATATTTTGGATCCCCAAAAGACTCAAATCAAGAAATCCAAAATCAAAAACCAGGTAGTGAACAACTTAAGACTGTTAAATTAATAATATAACCCACTCCACCCTCTAAAAGGAGGGAGTACCCAAATGCACCCTGGGGTGCAACACTGCATGCATGCCACTTCCCAAAAACAGGTTCTGAGAGGGGATGTAGGAGGAGGTCAGAATACAGCAAGACTCCATTAGAAGAAACATAATTACTAAGGTAAGTAATTTTTCTTCAAACAGCATGAAGTCTTGCTGTATTCTGACTATTGCAGACTACAAAGCAGTACCTCCATGGAGGAGGAATCTAACCTACTTTGGGAATAGGTTCTGCAGTACTGCTGTACCAAACCGAGCATCACTCCTAGCCTGGATGTCCAGCGAGTAATGCTTGGTAAATGTATGGACTGTTTTCCAGGTGGCTGCTTTACATATCTCTAGAAGGAATATCCCTGGCCGCAGCCAGGAAGCAGCTATACCTCTAGTCGAATGAGCTCTCAGGCCTGAGGGACGTATTTTGCCTAGCTTCTCATAGCAGAATTGAATACAAGAGACAATCCACTTGGCAATAGTTCTCTTAGTGGCAGGTTTGTCCTTACCTACTTCCCCATAAGTGAGAAACAACTGAAGGAGTCAAACCTGTGAGCCTTAGTATGCTCAGTGTAGTAACTAAGGGCTCTTTAACATCCAAACTGTGTAAACTTCTTTCTCCTGAAGAATGATCAGTGAGGAACACAGGAGACATAGATTGGTTCAGGTGAAAATCTGAAACCACTTTGGGTAAAACCTCCTATTAGTTCTAAGGACCACCTTATCTCTATGGAAAGAGATAAAATCAGGCTCCACTGACAGAGCTTGCAATTCACTGATCGCCTGGCAGAGGTAATAGCTACCAGGAACACAGTTTTCCAAGTCAAGTACTTAAGCCTCTGCTGAAGACAAAGACTCAAATGGGGGTTGCATAACTGAGCAATGCAAACATTAAGATCCCAAGCAGGGTAGGATCCCTAAAGGGTGGATTGGTATGAAGCAATCCTTTGAAAATGTACAGAATACAAGGTGAGATGACAGTGAGGAAGGCTTTCCCGCTGACAGAAAAGCAGAAACAGCTGACAAATGTACTTTGAGAGTAGTTGGTCTGAGGCCTAGGCCATTAAGATGAACCATATAATCCAGAACTGTAGACAATTCAGCAGTGTCTGGGGATATCTGCTTCTTGACTGTTAACAGACTCTGAGCTATTGTCGAGTCTGTAGTGCTCTAATTGATGAAACCTTCCTCATATGCTGAATGAAACTTTGTAATACTGTGTATTTTAACATTTTACATCTGAAATACTGTGAGCCCCAGTTCCATATTCAGGGTTCTCGGTGAGAGAAACATAGAAACATAGAATTTGATGGCAGATAGGACCGCTTGGCCCACCCAGTCTGCCCATTTCCTACCTAATAGATAAGCTGCAGATCCTAGTTAACCAGCAGCCTACTTCTTCCTACCCCCACCCCCTAGAATTGCCTTATGACTGTCCCATGCATGCTTGAATTCCACCACTGTTTTGACTGCACAACCTCCTCCGGAAGGCCGTTCCATGCATCCACAACCCTCTCTGTGAAAAAAATACTTCCTTAAATTACCGCTGGCCGCCCCTCTATCTTCAAATTGTGCCCCTTGTTCTTGCACATCTCTTTTTTGAAAGATGCTACCCTCTTGGACTTTGTTGATTCCCTTGAGGTACTTTAAAGTTTCTATCATGTCCCCCTCCTCCTTTCCTCGAGGCTATACATATTAAGCTCCTTAAGTCTCTCATCATATGTCTTCCGGTGCAGACCCTGCACCATTTTAGTTGCCCTCCTCTGGACAGCTTCCATCCTGTCTATGTCTTTTGGGAGATTGGGTCTCTAGAACTGCACGCAGTACTCCAGAGGGGTCTGACCAGCTGTCTGTACAGAGGGATAATAACTTCCTGTTTTGTACTGGTGATGCCTCTCCTATGCATCCCAGTATCCCCCAACCCTCCTTGCTGCCCTCTCACATTGCTTGCCCACCTTTAGGTCATCTGATATGACTACCCCAGGTCCCTTTCCATTTTTGTTGTTGTTAGTATCTCACCCCCATTGTGTACTCTTCCTGGGTTAGAGTCTTAACACAAATTGTCTTGAGAACAGACATGCACTACAGACTGAGTGTCTGGGTTGCAAGTTTACTGCATACATTTCCCTTTTGTGAGGTGCAGTTTAGCATTAGATTGTGCATTTTTTTAATTTGGGGCATTATTTTGATGAGGGATTGCTTGCCCGTCTCTACCACTTCGGGTTCGGCATATAAAATCAGCTGCTTGGCGGCAGGGCATCGTGTAGCAGACGCTCAGAGATTCACGCGCATCAGCACATGTTCGACGTGTTCAGCGGTACAGAGGTATTCCTGTAAAGCTCACGGGGTCAGGTAATACTATTGTCTTAGTAAACCAAAACTACTAGTATTTCCGGAAATAATTCTATCTCTAATCCTGTATTCAAGTGACATTTCTGCCACTGTCACGATTAGTAGTAGTACTCAATGGCTCACTCTAGTATGCCATTTCTTTCTCCGTGTACGTTATGTACCTCATGTCTCATGTATAGTATGGTTGCGAATGTAGTCCCAACTACCAAGTTTACTGTCCTAAATGTTTGGAAAATTCCTCCTTAAAACATGCTGTGGTAGTATTTAATATTAGACTTTCTGAATTAGAAATAAGTCAGAAACAAATGCAAGTACGCTTTCATGAACTTAATCACACTCGCCATCTCTATTTGTGGATCCCACTATTATTGCATCTGAACAGTTGATTGATCAGTCCCCTTCACCCCTGTAGTTACTTCTGGAACAATAAAAATGCCCCATGATACAGATTCTGCTGATAGCCCTGACGAGCAGTGGTATGAAGTAAGCGTGTGTAAAAAAAAGGTAGAAAGGCTTTCCAGTTCGCCTTGACTACCACTAATAGGTTTTCAATTTTAAATAGACTTGGGGACTCCAGTTTGAATAATATGGATCAACATGCAATGCTCACCAACTATTCCACCACATTGGGTGAGCCAGACTCATCTGATATGTCATCCTCTCTGCCAATTATCTATAACACACTATCCATATCCTTCAGATGTTCCGCTCATTCCCTCAATGTCTCTCACCAAGTCTAGTCTCAGGCCCTGATTTTGTCTATACTGGTAAAGCTCTCAATACATTAGAAGCGCCTCAGAGGCAGATTTATGTGCTGGGCGACTCCATGGTGAAACATCTTGATAGGGTTATTTGTGAACCTGACAAGGCTAATCGTAGGTGTTCTAGTTTTGGGGTGCAAAATAGCTAATATCACTAGCATGGCTCGTAATATTTTATCAAATGGAGGTCATAATCCACTTGTGGTAATTCATGTAGGGGCCAATGATTTCATGCATTCATACAGTTTAGATATAAAAAGATTTGGTTGCACTTTCTAATACTTTGATAGATGGGGTGTGAAATAGCCTTTTCTAAGGTCCTGCTCGCCCTAAAGCATCTCCTGAGTACAGTTGCATAATTCGTCATTTAACAACTGGTTACATGTTAGATGCCTCAAACAAGACCAGTTTTGTATTACCCACTGGGAAGACTTCGTAGGAAGACCTGATATGTTTTGCAGAGATGGTTTGCATTTGAGTCACAAGGGTAATCTTTGTTTAGCCAGCATATTTTGGAATACATAAATAGTCATTTAAACTGCTTGAGTTAGGGAGAATATTTTTCTCCCTAAGAAGCCCACTCCCAAAAATAAATCTCTTTGTTACTTAAAATGATTGTATTTTAATGCTAGGAGTCTCAGGGTAAAACTGATGAAGTGGAAGTCAGATTGTGTAATGAAGATGTGGATCTTCTTTATTACAGAAACTTGGGGAGATGCCAAATCCAGCTGGTCCTTTTCACTTACTGGATATACGTTGTTTAACTACAGTAGACAGGCTAAAAAGGGGAGGAGTTGCCATTTTGTTAGAGATTCACTATAGGCATGTGATATTTCTAATGAAATTAAGCATATTAATAGTATTACTGAAACTATTTGGTTAAAATTAACAACTAACACCTCTCAACATTTTATTATTGGGGTTTGCTACCATCCACCTAGTGCACCCAATGAATATCTTGACTATATTATTCAGGACATTGAAATAGCTTGTTCTATTGGGGATATAATTATTACGGAGATTTTAATATACCTAGCATCGATTGGGACAATATGATGTCTACATCAGCCTCTGTTAGAAAATTGGTGGACATGTGTGAACAATGTATTTTGATACAGAAGGTCAGGTACCCAACAAGAGGAACTAATGTTCTTGATTTAGTTTTTTCTCCAGCACTTTGTTAGTCAGCAATATCCTTGTTCCTTCACTTATTGCAACAGTGACCATGGCTCAATTAGTTTTTCTCTGGAACTTATCATTTCAACTACATCAAGTATCTCTCAGATTTTTTATATGATATATCTGATCTTGATAGTATAAAAAGAGCTGAACACTGTTGATTGGGCATCTAAGTTCAGCTCCATGGATATTAATGATTATTATGATTTTTGCTTACTAAAGTCACTCATTTGAGGAATACTTATGTTCCTTCTAGAACTAAAATGACATTTTCTCATAAAAAACCTAGATGGATGACTAAGAAGCTCTATAAACTAATCAAGAAAAAGATAAGTATTATGCTACTTATCTAAGGTCCCCTTCATCTAAGATTTGGAGTTCATATCTAAATATTCAAAAGAAATGTAAATACAACATTAAAAGGCTAAAAGGAAGTGGAGCTAAAATTAA
Organism: Neoceratodus forsteri; assembly: GCA_016271365.2. Classification (NCBI taxonomy): domain Eukaryota; kingdom Metazoa; phylum Chordata; order Ceratodontiformes; family Ceratodontidae; genus Neoceratodus; species Neoceratodus forsteri. The sequence goes on from CM057451.1 coordinate 474,759,384, forward strand.
CTTCACAAGCTTGTAAGGATAATGCTAAATCATTTTATGCATTCATAAACTCCCTAAAAACCGATTGCCAGGTTGGTCCCCTTTAATTAATGAAACTCTTATAACTGACCCATCTGATATGGAAATATCTTTAATACAAATTTTTGTAAACAGTTTCTTACAACTAAGGATTATAATATTAAATTTTCTTCGTCAGGTAATCATATCCTTATATCAGAATCTGATGTTCATACTAAGTTGCTAAATTTAAAGGTAAAATTAGTTTATCACCTGATAACCTACCTGGGCACTTTTGTATTTATTAGCTGATTGTCTATCCATCCCACTTAAGTTACTACATGAACACTGTTTGAATTACAATTTTGTGCCTTCACTCTGGAAAATTGCTTATGTTGTTCCAATCCATAAAAAGGGTCCTAAAATCTTTGGGAAAACTACAGACCAATTAGCCTTACGTCCCTATGGGTAAAATATTAGAAAGCCTAATTAAGGATTTGATAACTCCATCACTCAATCAGATTGATGTTGAACAACATGGTTTTAAAAAAGGAGGAGTTGCCTTACTAACTTACTTCGCTTTTATGAAGATTTAAGTTTACAGTTAGATAACAGAATACCATGTGATGTTATCTATGTTGATTTAGCAAGGCTTTCGATTCTCTCCCACATTGGGCACTTATACAGAAATTACACTGTGCTGGTATTAATTTGAATTTGGTTATGTGGATAGCAAATTAGTTAAGCCAATGATCACAAAAGTTTTGATAAATGGTTATTTTTCTGACAGGGGTCTAGTCACGAGTGGAGTAATGCAGGGTTCCTTTCTGGGCCCCTGTTTGTTTCAATGTTTTACAGCAGATATTAATTTTAGTTGTTCTAATATGGTAAAATATGCAGATGATATCAAAATAGGTGGATCATGTGTAAATTTAGATCAAATCTACTCTATCCAGAATGACCTCAATCAATTGTCTAAATGGATCCCTTACTGGGGATGAAACTTAATCATAATAAGTGCAAAATCATTCATTTTGGAGTTAGTAATCCCAGGCACACATATATTTTAGATAACCAGGTGTTAATTATTTCAGATGTTGAAAAGGACTTGGGAGTCTTGATTACTGATGACTTCCTTCCTAGCACCCAAATAAATGAGATCATCCTTAGAGCTAATCGGGTCATTTGGTCCATTAAACAAAACAATCAAGTCTAGAGACAGGTAGGTTTTGTTACTCTCTCTATCAGGCCTACGTCATTCCCATTTGGACTTTTCCTCCCAACTGTGGTGCCCATTTAAAACATGGACATCACTAAGTTAGAAAGGGTCCAAAGAAGATATACAAAGATGGTATATGGTCTTGCTAACGTCTCATATGAAACTAGACTTACTGTCTTGAACTTGATGCCTCTTTACATTAGGCGTTTAAGAGGTGACATACTCTAATGTATGATATAATAAATTACCCATATTTAATTACTACTCTAGGCTTTTCCTTTAAGGATGAAGTATATAATTTTAGGGACATCCCTTCTGTTGCAGCTATTGAAATTTAAATATCTCCCGAAGTTATTCTACACACTTCAAGTAATTAAACCATGGAAATTATTACCCTTAGAAGTGATTATAAACAGCTCTAAATCGATTTCAAAACTAGGCTGGACAAACTTACACTATCTGGATCAATCTGTAGCTATTATTAGTAAAGAGAGCAGCTATGGGTCTTACTGGCCCCCTTGCTCTTACTGACCTCAGTAGTATGAACCTCAGTAGTATGAACACCAAATGCTGAATCTTTTCCATTTGGAGTTGCAAGTTTTTCTGGTGCCAGGCTTTGAGAGGCTTTGAGAATATCCAGAACCCCTTGGGACAGATACAAATCTGCATACTCTAACTCTTCAAGAGCCATGCCTTGAGACTGAGAGACTGAAGATTGGGGTACCAAATCCTCCCTGAGAAGAGGTTAACAGGTTGTAATTCCTGGGAAGAAACAGGGACGATGGATTGCTAGGGACAGCAATGGGGGTACCAAGGCTGCCTGGTCAAGTCTAGAGCAATCAGAATCACTCTGCAAGGTTGTGACCTTACCTTGACCAGAACCTTGAACAGCAGAGGAAAGGAGGGAAGGCATAAAGAAATTTCCATTCCCAGTTCAAAATCAGAGCATCCAGAGGACTGAGCCCAAGACTGTGGATCTGCAACAAAACAGAGGAAGTTGGTGATTGTCTGGGGCTGCAAAGAGATCTATCTCTAGAGTGCTCCACCTTGAAAAAATCACTTTCAACACCAGAGGGTCCAGGGACCATTCATGATGGCCCTGGAAGATCCTGCTCAATGCATCTGCTAGCACATTGTCCTTCCCTGGAAGGTGGACTGCTATCAGAGAGATCTGCAGAGAATAAGCTAGGGACCACAATATCATGGCTTCCATGCACAAGGCCGTGGACTGAGTGCCTCCCTGCTTGCTGATGTACCACATGGTGGTGGTGTTGTTTGTCCTGACCTGAACCACCTTGTTCTGCACTGACTGAGAGAAAGCTTGCAGGGCCAGAAAGACCACCCTGAGTTCCAAGAGATTGATATGAAGAAGGATTCCTGAGGGACCACAGTCCCTGGGCTGTGAGAGCCCCAGATGGACTCCCACTCCAACAGAGAAGCATCCATGGTTAGGACCACAGAGTGAGACTGAGTGATGAATGGGACTCCTTGCCTGAGTTGCCCTGATCCTGCCACCATTGGAGACCCTGGATCAGAGTCTGGGTCACTGGAACTAGTTTGGTTAGAGAATCTTTCTTCTGAGACCAAAGGTCCTCAGGTGAAACTGAATGTCCCTCATCTGAAATCTGGCCCCTTGGACCACTGCTCGTGAAGCTGCCGTGTGGCCCAGAAGCTGAAGGAAGTGTCTTGCTGGCCAAGAGACCAGAAGGTGGAATGAAGAAGCCAGCTCTACAATAGCCCTTGCCCTTTCCAGGGAAGAAAAGCTTTTGCTTGACTGTATCCAACTCTGCCCTATGAAGGTGAGGAGCTGTACAGGCTCGAGAACTGAATTGGGAAGACTGAGAAGGAATCCTAGGGAAGTGAGCACTTGCTGAGTCACTTGAAGGTCTGACTTGACTTGGTCTGGGGACTGACCACAATGAGCCAGTCGTCCAGGTATGGAAATATGGAAATATTTTTCCTTCTTAAAAGGCACTACTACTGCTAGGCATTTTGTGAATACCCTTGGAGCTGATGTCAGGTTGAAGGGCATAGCTTTGAGCTGATCATGGCCTGAAGGCAATTCGAACCTGAGGTACTTTCTGTGGGAGCACCTGATGGAATGTGAAAGTAGGCATCTTTTAAGTCCAGGGAGTCAGTACCCTGGCCTTTGAGAGGGAAGGATTTCCCAGAGTCACCATTTTGAATTTTGGTTTTAAAAGATATTTGTTCAGGTATCTTAAGTCTAGAATGAGTCGCCACTCCCCTGTCTTTTTTGGGTAAGGAAGTACCTAGATTACAGACCTTTGCCCTGTGCAGCGTGGGAACTCTCTCTACAGCCTTTAGAGCCAGTAGAGATGAAACCTCTGCCTCTTGGGCAATGGTTTTGGAGATGCTTGCAGGTGGAAAAGATCTGGCCTCAGCTTTGGAAATTTCTTGAAGCTGAGAACCAGCCCTAACTTACCACTCCAGGACCCACTTGTCTGAGGTAACAGACATCCAGTCCTGGATGAAGTAAGCCAGCCTGCTTCCTACAGGAATGGGGAGTCAACCCGGCTGACACATCAGGGTGTCTACTTGACAGGAGCCTTAGGTTTAGGGATGGATGCAGCCCTGCTCATCTCCCTTCTGCCTCTCCCTCTGAAGAACTCCCTCTGAGGAAAGGAAAGAGGCCTGTGCTTGGTAGAAAGGCCTATGAAAAGGCCTGCCCCTGCCCCTAGCCTGCTGCCTTTGAGGAGTTGCCTGCCTTCCTTGGCCTGTGCACTCCTATCAGTGGTCCTATACTCATCTATCTTTTCATGTAATTCTCTGTCTGCTCCCAAACAGAGAATTACCCCCACAGGAAATCCATAGCCTTAGCCTGGGTGTCCTGTGAGCTGAAATACATCTGAGCCAAGCCATTCTCCAAGAGCCACAGATGTAGCCATGACTCTAGATAACACATCATTGGAGTCCACAGCAGCATGGAACTGTACCTTAGATGCCTCAATCCCATCAGCAGCCACTCTCTCCAGCTCCGAGGCCAGCTGGGGGAGGTCTCTTAGCCAGTGCCAGTACAGTATCCACCTGGACTTCTGGTACCAGGTTGCATAGGCCATATAATTAGCCTGCCTGAGTCCCAAGCGGATGCCATGTACTGTTTCTTTGCCATGGCATCCAGCTTCCTAGAATCTTTATCTGGGGGTGTGAAGCCAAGGGTATATTAACCTTATCACAGGCTGCAGCCTGCACACCCCCAACATGGCTGCATTGTTGATACAAGTACTCTGTATCTGAACCTGATAGGTGTACCTTTTGTCCATCCTTCTGTCGACGGAGGTACAGAATTTGGAGTTTTAAAATCGCTTGTGTCTGTTTCCAAAAGACCTATGAAGGGAATAGACAGTCTCATGGACTCTGGGATGTCCATCATATCCACATAATCAGGTTCCTCTTGTTCCTCTACAGCTTCTTCCACAGGCAGCTGGAGGGTTTCTGCCACTTTCCTGTAAAACATGTAGTGGAAGGGACTCAGAAAGCTTTGGAGGGAAACACCAGAAGGCCTGTCTGGGGAGATGTCCGTTCAATGGGCTCAACCAGACCTCCCACAACAGTCATCGTCATCATCATAATTTTCATCCCTCCAAACCAGTTCATAGAAATCTTCAGGGCATAATCTTGAACTGGAGGAACCGACCGAACTGAGCGCCTGCCAGAAGGCGGCGGATCATGGAACCAGGCAAAGCAATTCTACAATCCTTATCGCATTAGCAATCTCTTTGGTGGTCGGAAATGGTCTCTGGATCCGAACTGGATGATTTTTCCTTTCTTTTTTCTTTTGTAGGAACTGATCCCTCAGGATCGGCTCTCCTCTTGTCCGAAGTATTGCCCTGGTCAGAGGGGCACTCCTCAGGTTCGGCCGGAACCGAACCGGGCTGGCCATCCGGGCGCGGATCAATGGCCTCCTTATCCCTGAGCCTCCTAATCTTTTTTCCAGGGTAGACTTAGGAGATTTTTACAGACGGCAGTCTGAACGAGGTGGTCAAACCCCAGACAACAAACACAGGTGGTGTGGGATCAGCCTTAGCAAAGACCTCCCCACACACACACTGCAGTGTTGAAACCCAGTGGGCCCGGTTTTTCTTTTGGGTTTCTCAGACGTAGCCATCCTAATCACAAACTTACCCTTTTATGGCAAACAACCAGGCAAGGCTCTATGTATGCTCTATGTATGCTGCTGGTCCCCAAATTACCAACTTTGTATGCAATAAATGCTTAATGGTTGAAACCTCCATGAAGAAATAAACCGCTTATTGGCTTCTACAACAGTCAGCCCTGAGATTGAAGCATTGGAGGACTATATTGACTCCATGCTGGGTCAGTCTCTATCTTTAAACCTCCATTGGCCGATGAGACAGTAACTGTCACAAGAGACAAGCTAACTACATCCTCTACACCTGCTGTAATCCCTGAGGACCCTGACAGTTGGGCAGTGGTACCCAAGGGCAAATCTAAACGTAGAGGGGCAAATTGGCTGCAATGTTCTGCCCCTACCCCTATATAATAAATATGAGGCCCTCAAACATGACACAATTGTTTCATCTCACGATGCTTTCTTAATAACCCCGCAGTGAACCTTTAGTTTCTAGTCCCCTCAGAAGGAGAATAGTTATAGAGATTTCCACACCCAAACTAAATAAAATAAATCTCAAATAAATGACCAAAACCATGAACCAGTTACTTTGTCACCTACTTCTAGTAATATGGACCATCTCCCATTATCCAAACAAATTTTTGTTATTGGCGACTCAATTATTAAACATCTGGACCGCCCTATATGTAATGTGGATAAATTCAGTCGTACATGCTCTAGTCTACGAGGTGCTCGTGTATCAGATATTACTTACTGTGAAAAACATACTGAAGAGAGTTGGTGAGAACCAGCTGTTTATATTACATGCAGGTACCAATGATATAAACAGGGGTAGTATAGACTTAACTGAAACAGGACATCATAACACTTAATAATGTGTTAGAAGAAAAAATAGCCTAGTATGTTTTCAGAGATTCTCCCAGTACCCAGAGCTTCTGATGTTATTACTACTAAGATTAAAGCCTTTAACGACTGGCTGAGATGTTGGTGTCTTCAACAGAACATTCTTTGCCTTACTCATTAGGAAACCTTCTATCTAAAAGATTCACTGTTCTGCTGGGATGGACTCCACCTCAGTCATAGGGGTAGCTCTCTCCTGGTAAAAGCTTTACAACAGCCATCAATAAACTTTTAAACTAAAACCCGGGGTGAGAACAGCGACAATAGATCCTGTTCTCTAAAAGACCTTCTACTGACTTCTCTGGTGTGAGGTACTCAGTTTAAATGCTAGATCCTTAAACCAGGTTAAAATGGCGGAATTGGAAGCTATGTGTCAACTGAATAAATACAGACTCATTTCTATTACAGAAACTTGGTGGGATCCTGATACTTCCTGGATCCAGCATATCTGGGTATAAACTATATCATAAGGACCGTCAAGGTCAGATGGAAGGTATGTCTATGTTAAGAGATGACATATCCTCATTCCAACTTCCTAAACCAGTGATATAGAAACTATCTGGGTTAATATTCCGCTTAAAGGGTACCCACAATTGATGGTAGGGACATGCTATAGGCCTCCAACATCCAATAAGGAATATTCTACCTCCTTCACAATGAGATTTTAGATATGGCCTCTAAAGGAAATATCCTTATATTGGTGATTTTAACATGCCTACCATAAATTTGGAATTCTTTAACTGGTAGTACTGCAGGTCGAGAAAGACTTAATTACACTCATGGTTGATACAGGACTAGAACAAATTATTATAGAACCAATGCGAGGTGTTAATATTCTGGACTTAGTTATCACCAATATAGGAATCTAATATCCAAAATTACAGTTGTGCCCCACTAGAACAAGTGATCATAATACTATTTCCCTTTCATTGTTATTTTGTCAATATATCACCAACTTTACTGAATTTAAGAATTATAATAAAGCTAATTTTAATGCTATTAATCAACAATTAAACTCAATTTCATGGGATACTATATTATCTTCCTTCTCCTGGAAGAATCATGGGACTATTTCAAATCATCCATTTATTATTTGGAAAAACTACATGTTACAACCACAAAAATATAATAAAAGGGGAAAATACCCTTGTGGTATAATAAAACTGTTAAAGCCTTAATTAAGGATAAACAGAGACTTTTTTACTGTTAAAAACAGTAAGGGGGACACCAAGGAATTATTGCTCATTCAATACAGGAAAACTCTAAAATTATTAAAACAAGCCATCTTGCAATCTAAAAGAAACTTGAGTTTCATCTGGCTCATACCAAAGACAGCTATAAAGCATTATTTTCATACCTCAACAATAAAAAATGAATAATAGATATATGGGGCCCCTATGCATAAATGAAACAATTATATCTGGGACAGGATATAGCAGACACATTTAATAAGCAATTTTGCTCAGTGTTTACCACAAAAAGTTCCTAAATTCTTTAAGCATTCAAATAATGTTACTCCCTCCTACACTATCACTGAAGAGGATACATTAAAAGCAATTTTGTCCCTAAACCCAATTCTAGTCCGGGACCAGATAATATCAATCCCAGATTTTTAATTGAGTCTGCGCTGCTATCACCAAACCCCTTACAATTATTTTTAACAAATCCTATATGAAGGACTTATTCCCCAGGACTGGACATTGGCTACAGTAATTCCAATCTTCAAGAAGGGTAATCATTCCAGACCTGAAAACTATTGTCCGATAAGTTTAACTTCTGTTATAAGTAAAATCATGGAGAAAGTTATTAAAATTGCTAGATCATGAAGCTATTGAGGGTACATATTGATATTACACAACATGGCTTTTAGACAGGGTATTCCTGTACTAATTTGGCTTCCTTTATAATCATGTTAGTATGGGCATGGATGATGGCATACCTATGGATGTAATACTTCTCGATTACAGTAGAGCATTCGATAAAGTTCCTCACTATATTCTGCTTGACAAAATGAAAGAAATGGGTTTCTACATTAGATAATTAATTGGGTATCAGGTTGGTTGAATAATAGACATCAGCAAGTCAGAATTAACGGCACACTTTCTCAGTCGCTGAGTGTGACCAGTGGGGTCCACAGGGATCTGTGTTGGGAACGACCCTGTTTAACATCTTTATTAGTGATCTGCAGGTCGGCCCTGAAAATGTTCTCTCAAAAATTTGCTGATGATACGAAGTTGTGTGGCTCTGTTCTAACTGTGTTAGACAGAGAATCCATGAGGAACAATCTAAAATCTATCGAAGAATGGGCAGTTTTAAACAAAATGACACTCAATTCTGACAAGTGACATGTTGAGCATTTTGGTAAGAATAATCCTAGGCAGACTTACTTATTGAATAATGTGGCCTTCATGTGTCACCATTGGAACGAGATCTCGGGTAATCATTAACAACCAATTATCTCCAATGATCATTGTATGATGATAGCTAGGAAAGCCAACGCCTTGCTCACCGGATCCAGCGCTCACTTGTGTCTAGGGCACAGGAATGTGTGATCCCACTGTATAGAGCTTTTGTTAGGCCCCCACTTGGACCATGGATCTCCCTGCTGGAATCCCTACTTAAGGCAAGATGTGACAGAATTGAGAGGGTGCAGAGAAGAGCCACAAAAGGTCTCGTATTTATCCAAACTAGATTATGAGGAAAGGTTAAAGGTTACGGGGTTACATTCTCTTTCATAAAGACGACAAGAGGGATCTTTCTCCTCTTGTATAAAATTCAGAATTCTCAGGAGTTAATGCATCACTGTGGCTTACATTTCTCAACTAGTTGGAATCCCACGGTACCATAACAAACAGATATTTGTTTCTAAAACTAGAACAACAAAAAGGTTAAACTACTTTACAGTAAAATTCCTAAATTATGGAATATTCTTCCACAACAACTAGTCGATAGCAGCTCCAATCTAGCCTTCAAGAAAGGGTTGGATTGTTGGTTGGAGTGGAATAACCCTATAGTATAATTATCCCACCAATGTGGTGGGGACAATCTTGATGGGCAGTAGCCTTCTTTTGTCCCTTGAAACCAAGTAAACAAAGTAAGACACCCTTATCGGTTTCTAACTGTGACACGGTATTGAAAAAACACAAGAAAATGCATTTTTTTAAACCGATAGGACCAGTAACCACACTGTAAGTTTAAAAAACAAAGACAGAATATATAAATCACTAAACGGCTGGTTCAAGCAAACGAGTCGAAAAAATCAATTTTACAATTTCCACAAGTTTACTATGTCTAGTTCACTACCTAGTACTTACTGTATCACAGACAGAGATCTGAACCGAAACTTGTGAAAAAATAATCGGTAAAACCAAGGACTTTAACCGACTTTCGAACATTAGCAAAGGAGAAATCTCCGGAGCGGCTGTTCAGTTAGGCGGAGTAAAGAATCTGACAGTTGCACTTCAAAGTGCAGCAGACAGAGGTTTGAACCGAGCTCGAGCTCAAAGTTCTATGCTCTGCATAGAAATTAACCTCTACTTTCTGGGGCAGTTTGAGTGCTGGGGCTAACTGCAATAGTCAGAATACAGCAAGACTTCATGTTGTTTGATCTAGGGTGAGCATATCAGCTGACCTCAAGGTCAGTAGACAATGTGAAGAGGCAGCACTAAAAGGCTAGTGGTATCCTGGGATGCTCGGGAGGGGCATCATGAGCAGAAGGCATGAAGTAATCATGCCCTGTATTGGTCCCTGGTCAGGCCTCACTCTGGAGTACTGTGTCCAGTTCTGGAGGCTACACCTCAGGAAGGACATAGATAGGCTGGAGATGGTGCAGAAAAGAGTAACAAAGATGGCGCAGGGCTTGCATCAGAAACCGTATGAGGCAAGACTGCATGACCTCAAATTATACTCCCTAGAACAACGTAGGAATTGTGGGGACATGATAGAAACATTCATATACTTTAAAGGCAACAACAGGGTGCACGTGCAGAACCTCTTTCAGGCAAGGACTACAGCAGGACTAGAGGGCACAACCTTCGACTTAAGGGAGAAAAGTTCAGAAGCAATATGAGGAAATTCTTCTTCACAGGCGCATTGTGGAACCATGGAATAGCCTGCTGGAGGGGTGGTGGGAGCCAAGACAGTGGAATTCAAGTGGGCATGGGACAGAGACTGTGGGATACACAAGCAGGCAGCTAAGTAGGAGTCGAGGAGCCAAGGGCAGACTTGACTGGATCGTACGGGTCCCCATCTGCCGCCAACTTCTATGTTTCTAATGCCAAACTGCCCAATTTCTGCTTGCTAGATCCAGGGCCTGGTATTTCTTGGCAAGATGTATTGTCCCTCTCTTGGACAGGAAGGTTTCTGTATGCCTTCCCACCCTCCCTCTTCTTCAGAGGATCCTGCCAAGTTGCAGGCAGAAGGTGTCCAACGATCCTGGTCGCGCTCTTCTGGCCTCGACAGATTTGGTTCCCGCTGTTCGAATAGCTGGCATCAGAACTGCTGCTTCATCCAGCCCTTCAGTCCCTGCATCTGCATGCATGGTTCCTGCAGATTTAGCTAGGAACAGATTCGAGTATCCCTCAGAGTGGCAAAGGTGCCTGTGGCAGTAAGAAAGCCTTCTACCAGGGCAACATATGCCATGTAGTGGAAGCATTTCTGCTTGTGGGCATTTCCCATTCTCTGGATCCCTCATCTGTCCAGTGGAATCTGTGCTGGAGTATCTTCTGCCTCTTGGACTTGGACCTTAGCTACGCATCCATTAAGATGCATCTCTGTGTGCTGTCAGCTTATCATGACTACTGAATGGGAAGACTCTGGCACAGTTGGACTTATGCAAGACCTTTTAAGGGGAATCTTCATATTAAACCTCCCAGGAGAGACCCCATGCCAACTTGTGACCTCCTGTTTGTTTTAGAAAGCTTACCTCTCCCCTTTGAACCAGCCGCAAGTTGCAAGCTACGCCTTCTTTCTTGTAAGGCTCATTGTTAGTGCCACTACTTGCTCAGAGGATTTCCTAGCTACAAGCTGTGATATGTAAAGAGCTTCTCTTATTTTTCACAGGGACAGGGTAGCCATGTGCACAAATCCTAAGTGTCTTCCTAAGGTAGTGTCTGAGTTCACCTTTGAACCAAGACATCCAGCTACCGGTTTACTACCTAGAGTACTCAAACAGAGGAGAGGCCTTATTGCATACTCTGGATGTACATAGAATTCTTCGTTACTACATTGTCTGGACCACTTCCTCTAGAAAGACAGACCAGTTGTTTGTCTGTTTTGCCCAAAGGAAGGTTGGGGCACTAGTGACAAAACAGATGCTGACTAAGTGGCTCATGAATTGTATCACATTCTGTTATCAGCAGTACAACAGACCTTTACGGGAGCAGTCAAGGGTCACACAACCAGATGGGTTGTGACAGCTTTCATGTCACTCAGGAATGTTTCTTCAGTGGACCTCTCTTTAGCTGTTGCTTGGAGTTCGGTCCACACTTTGTCAGGCACTACAATCTGGGCATTGCTTCCAGAAGGAGAGCAGGTTTTGGCCAAGTGGTCCTTCAGGGACTCCTCTCCTAGATGCTACAGCACTGTACTACAGTACTCCACTCTTCTGACCTGGGTCTCTTCTTGGGTATTGTTTGGGACTCAGTCCTAATGGTATTACCTGCTGCAAGAGCTCTCCCTCAAAGTGAGGTAGTACAGTTATGTAAGAACTTACCGTAACAATAGATCTTCAAGAGAAGCTCTTGCAGCAGGTGGGTTTCCACCCACCTGCCTCTGGGGACTAGTATTTCATTTTCTCTTTGGCAGATGGGAGATCCTCAGTTCTCCATCTTCTTTTAAGCCAGGTCTCTGGCGGGAGAACTACAGGGCAGGGGACTGCCCCTTTTACCATAGCTGACATCGAGGGGTGGTCCCCGGCCATTGACTGCTAGCTAGAAGTTTTCTGTGGGTCCTAATGCCTGGTAACTTAGTCCTAATGGTACTACTCTGCTGCAAGAGCCCTCCTCAAGAGCTATTGATACGGTAAGTTCTTACGTAACTGTACTTTTCTGGAAATTATGGGGTTAATACCCACAAAAAGATCTTGTTACCCATTAATAAATTATTTAAGAAGCAGGTGGTAAAGGTGTTGGAGACCCCAAACTCCATACCACCTGTAAATAAAAGTTGACGGAAAGTATCAGCTAGATTCCATGGGTGCTGAGTTTTTCTGTCCCACCAGACCCAGAAGGGATGGTTCAGACAGCGGGTTGTGATAAGGCCAAGGTACCTCTGGCCACCCATTCTCCTGAGAAGGATTCTAGAAAGTTGAAACATATTTTATCACATCCATGGGTGTAGTAAGGCTCGAGGCCAAAGGCCGAGTGACTTCAGCTACTGGATGTGCTATAAAATATGTTTTACACATATCCCTGAGTGCCTTATTGCACTTATTAAATGGGCTCTTTTTAACTTTTACAGTTGGGAAAAGCATATTTATATGTAGAAATAGATTTACTTGTGTGCATTTATGATAAAATAGTCCTTCTGCCCACTGAAAATTATGTCATAGATGATCTCGTTGTATTACTGCTGGACAAAGTTTGTCCTTTGCTGGCATCAAGATTCAAGATATGAAATGTTTATCATGGGATGCTTATCTTGAAATACTTCCCATGGAAACGTTGATTCAAAATTCTGCTCAGTTCCACTGGCAGAATGTTTCTCTCCAACATACTGTACACACACACAACAAAGGCCTCTGTTACAGCCAGAGACTCAATTAACTCACTGTCAGGGCAAGCAGAAGAGATTTCCTGATGAGCAGGTAAAGATAGAAGGGGAATGTTTCATTGTCAGCGAAGAAACCATTGTAGTGAAAACTATAAACAATAATTAATGTTTCTAATTTGTTTATGTGTGTAAGGAAAGTGTTATGATCATGGAAACAACATTTCATTTTATTTTTATTTAAGGTTGTTTTATTTTTAGGGCCCAGCTGAAGGTTTTTACAGTGTAAAAGTAGCAGCCATGTTTGTGATGGAAGATTAATTCTGGTTGTAAGGGGACTGATGGAATATAATTCTGGCTGTAGGAGCACTGATTTTCTCATTTTGTGATGTGGTTTAGGACGACTGTGTATAAAACAGATTTTATACATGGTCACATGATATATTTTGATCAATGAGACTTCTTTATTCTGGATGCCCATTTTATAAATGGGCTGTGCTGCACAGTATCAGAAGACCCTGTGGATTTCTGTTGTGGCTATGGTTGATAAGGCCCCCACCAGGGCTTTGGGTAGCTGCTGACCTTGTGGAAATGGTTAGGTGCAGCTTAGAGGCCACAAAATATCAATTCCACACAGGGCACCAGGTCTTGAATTATGTTGTGGGTGCTCAGGGTAATTAAAAAGGTCTGGAGTCTGGGGCCTGAAGCTATAGTGTTTTCATGCTTTGTGGTGCATTTTATTTTCTTTTTTATACATTATGAAATGAGTATACTACCATCACATCTATCCTACTGCATAGGATGCCAGGGTGCCATTGGGGTTCTCTGATGCCTGAACAGGTACTAAGATCAATAGGAGAGTGCGCTAAAAGGAACTTTCATGCTCTCAGTTTTGCAAGCATGCCATGAATAGTGATTTTAGGTTGCAGTGCCACCCCACATACACAGTAACACTCACATGCAGACGCTGATCACAGCCACAGAGACTACAGACAGACCAGAGCAGCTCTGCTGCTGCCAAATTTTTTATTCCCAGATATCCTAGCCTACTACTTATTTTTGTTACATTTTAAATCTTTGATTGATGTGGCTTCTGAACACACCACAGACTCTAGTACAGAGAACATGGACTGTCTGCATCTTAGTGTCAGCAAACACTGACCATTCAGTCAGTCAGCAGCCCTTCTTCCCTCTCCACACTGGCTAGCCTAGGCCAAGCCCCACACAGACACACACACACTGGGTCTGGAGCTCAAATCAACTATTAATTATTTAAACCCACTCAGATTATCAGATTTATTTTTTAAAATGATGAAAATTAAATTATTTCAGAGCAGACAGACCAGACCACTGGCTTTCAAGCAGACTGGATGGGCCTAGCAGTCCGCATCTGCCAACAATTTCTGCTATGTTTCTATGTTTCACTTTCACAATGTTACTACTGCCAGTGCCAAAAGTTTTAATTCCCCAAAACTCCAAGTGAAGTAGTCTAGCTATTTTTTTTTTTATATCTATCTAGGGGATACATGATAGGCAGGGTGGGATATAGAACTATTCTCACTCCTGCAGAGGGAGGTCTGTATTCGCACAAGTGCCAAAGACACAGCTCACTCTGCAGGAGGAGAATATTTCCCTATCCCACGATCTGCACATCGTGGATATGGGATGCTTGGCAGAAGACGCCAGAAGGAAGGAGTGCTGTGTGACTGGACTTCTACTGGGACTAAAGAAGTAGAACTCTTGTACTTGGACCTTTAATTTAGGTAAAAACAAACTAACAAACAAAACAAAAAAATAGTGTGTTTGTCTGAGTTAACTGAACTGAATGGTTATCTGAACAGTTATCTAGGTGTAAATCCTGGTGATTGAAAGGGCTTGATAGCTGTGTAGTTTAAATTACTTGTAGAAAGATCTAGTAAGTAGGGGAGTGGCTTAGCTGGAAGGAAGCTACATTTAAAGACTGCCTTAGAAAGATTCTGTCAGTAGCTTGGCAGAAGACACCAGGAGGAAGGAGTGCTGTGTGACTGGACTTCTCTACTGGGACTAAAGAAGTAGAACTCTGTACTTGGACCTTTAATTTAGGGTAAAACAAACTAACAAACAAAACATAAAAAGAGTGTGTTTGTCTGAGTTAACTGAACTGAATGGTTATCTGTACAGTTATCTAGGTGTAAATCTCAGGTGATTGAAAGGGCTTGATAGCTGTGCAGTTTAAATTACTTGTAGAAAGATCTAGTAAGTAGGGGAGTGGCCTAGCTAGAAGGAAGCTAAACTTAAAGACTGCCTTAGAAAGATTCTGTTAGTAGCTTGGCAGAAGACACCAGGAGGAAGGAGTGCTGTGTACTGACTTCTCTACTGGGACTATATTGCCTGTCCTTCCTCCCACCCAAAGCTAGTTCTACTTTTATAGGCACAGGATTTGACTGAGAACAGGAACTTCCTGTTTGGGAGCAGGAAGTGAGTGATCACAGAGCCACCAAAGACCCACCATTCTAGAAGGGCAGAAGTAGCTCTCCGGCCCCCTTTAGCTGCTGGAGGTCTGCCTCTGAGCAAGTAAGGGGTCTACAGAGAAATATAGGATATTCTTGTCTCAGAACAGGACAATCAGGAGCTTAAAGGGCACAGAGGCAGAAAGTAAGTAGAGAGAGAAAAGAAAAAAAACAGAGGAAAGAATAAGGATTCCAAAAGACAGTTAAGAGGCCAGAAATAAGACATGATGGGAGTGGTGCAGTGCAGTGGCTGTGGAGCAGCAGTCTTCTGGGAGATGTTCTGGAGGATGCGGTGTTGTCCATCTGCAGGCACCTCTCTGGGCTGAGGAAGGAGGTTGCTCATCTCCAGGCTGAGTTGGCCAGGATTTGTGGGACCTCCTCTTCCATCCAGGGACCACCAGTGCCACTGCCGTTGCCTCAGAGGTTGCCAAGAAAGAGGAGGTTGGACCACAGTGGGCTTAGGGAGGGTGAGGGTGGTGGAACAGAGGTGCATCCCTCCAGTTGTACCTCTCCATAATTCCTATGCCATTCTGGCAAAGAGTGGTTCCTCTCTGGAGGCACCTGCAGTGAGACCAAGGAGGATGCTGGGAACCTCCACAAAGGAGACCCACAGGAGGGTGGCATGGGACCCCACAGGGAAGAAACAACTCCTGGTGGGGACTCCATTGTTAGGAAGGTAGAACTGGGGGAGAAGGCGAGAGGGAGGTAAGGTGCCTGCCTGGCACCATGGCTTGAGGGACAGGAGCGAATCCTCAGGATTGCCAGAGCAACTGCACAGGGAGGGAGCTGGATGTCATTGTCCACCTAGGGACAAATGACCTGGCTAAAATAGGGATTAGAGCAGTGCAGGAAGAGTTTGTGGAATTGGGGAGAGGCCTTAGACAAGTAGTATGCACGGTAACCTTCTGGAGGTGCTGACCATCTATGGCGCAGGAGAGGCTAGGTGTTCCGCACCATGGGATTCAATCAGTGGTTGAAAAACTGGTGCAGAGCTCAGGGATTTGGCTTCACTGGGGACTGGGGTCCACCTGGAGTGATGCAAGCCTATACTGGCATGATGGGCTGCATCTGTTCAGGAGGGAACCAGGATCCTAGGTGATAGGTTTAAATGCTTCATTGGCAAGCTTTTAAACTAGCCAAGAGGAGGCACTGGAAAGGAACAGGAACTCCTAGCCCCAAAATCATGGTAATAGTGAGTGGAACACCAACATAGAGGTGGCGATAGGGAGAAGGGCAGGGTAAATGGGAAAGTGACAAAGGCAAGAAGGACAGGGATGGGGCAAAAGGAGTAAGGCCATCAGGAAATGGAGGTAATGAGTACCAATGCCCGTAGTCTGGGCAACAAGCTCCCTGAGCTGGTGGCCTTGATGGAAGAGGATGCCTGGATATTGTAGCAGTCACAGAAACATGGTAAACAGAGAACCATGACTGGGATGTTAACATACCAGGTACATAACCTACAGGAGAGACAGGCAGGGAGAAGAGGGGAGGAGTAGCTCTCTATGTAAAGGAAGGGATAGAAGCAACTGAACAAAAGAGTAAACAGGGAGGAGAGGAGGCACTGTGGGTCACCTTGGAGACTAGAAAGGCACCACAATCCGCACAGGGGTTGTGTACAGACCCCATGTCAGGGGAGGGAATGGACAAGGATATGATAGAAGGTATTCTTAGGATGGCAGAGAAAGGAGATACTGTTGATGGAGACCTGAATATGCCAGATGTTAACTGGAGCACATTTGCTGCAGCCACATCCAAGAGCAGGGCCATTCTCGATGCCCTACAGGTGGCAGGCCTCAGACAGCTGGTTTCGGAACCCAGTCATGAAGGAGCAATCTTAGACCTCATACTCTCAAATGGAGACAGTGAGAGGATCTCAGATCTAGAAGTGGGTTGCCATCTGGGAACGAGTGACCATCAAACAGTGTGGTTCACGTTAAACTCAGCTACAGAGTCAAGCCATACAAAAGTGAGGGTACTGGACTACAGGAGGGCTGACTTTGGCAAGATGGGAGAGTGCCTCAGAAAAGCAATAGCAAACAGGCTAGAAGGAGGGTGGAGCAACAATGGGAATCATCAAAACTGCCATCACAGAGGCAACAAGCCTTTGTGTGAAGCAAATAAACAAATCAAAATGAAAGAAAAGCCACTATGGTTCTCAAAAGAGGTGGCTGGGAAAGTCAGGGAGAAAAAGATAGCATTCAGGAAGTATAAGGAAACACAGAAGGAGCAGGACAGAGAGCTGTACCAGTTAAGCAGAAGGAAGCAGGGAGGGAAGTCAGAATAGCAAAGGCCCAAACTGAGGAAAAGCTAGCCAACTCAGTTAAGAAACCTTTACAGGTACATCAGAGAGTGTGAAAGACAAAGAGAGGGATAGTGAGGCTGAATAGAATGAATGGTGGGTGGGCAGAGGGGACAGTGAAAAGCAGGGATACTGAACGAATATTTCTGCTCAGTATTCAACAAAGAGAGGGGAAGTGCCTAATCCAATGAACAGAAGCACCTTGATGGGGGTTGATCCCAGCCCTTTCACAGAAGAAAGGGTTCTGCAAGTCTCCTAAAACTGAAGGTGGACAAAGCAATGGGGCCTGATGGAATTCACTCAGAATTCTAAAAAGAATTAAGGGGAACCAGTGAAACCACTTACTACTCTTTTTAATAAATCATGGGAGGATGGTGTGGTACCCGAGGACTGGAGGAAGGCGGATGTGATTCCCTTCACAAAAGTGGGACCAAGACAAAGGCAGGAAACTACAGATCTGTCAGTTTGACCTCTGTGGTAGGGAAAGTGATGGAGTCACTTCTGAAGGAAAGAACTGTTGAGTACCTAGAGGCCAGTGGGGCACAGGACCCAAGGCAGCATGGGTTCACAGCGGAAGGTCATGTCAGATGAATCTAATAGATTTTTTGACTGGGTGACCAAAGTAGTAGACCAGGGAGGGCTGTGGACATGGCCTACCTAGACTTTACCAAGGCATTTGATGCAGTCCCACACAAAACATTAATAGTCAAATTAACCAGCCTGGGAGTGGTCCCAGAGTGGTAGCCTGGGTAAAACATTGGCTGGACAACAGGACACAGAAGGTAATGGAGTCCACTCTGAAGAAAGAGGGTTACTAGTGGGCACCGCAGGGTTCAATACTGGGTCCAGTCCTTTTAATGTCTTTATAGTGACATTGCAAAGGGACTGGAAGGAAAGTATGCCTCTTTGCAGATGACACAAAGATCTGCAACTGGGTTGATACACAAGGAGGCGTAGAAAAGGATGAGAAGGGACTTGGCAAGGTTGGAGGAATGGTCAGAAGTATGGCAGCTAGGATTCAATGCAAAGAAGTGCAAATAATGCACCTGGGAAACAAGAACCCAGGGAAGATTACACAATGGGGGGTTAGTAACAACAACAAAAAGGAAAGGGACCTGGGGTAACCATATCAGATGACCTTAAGGTTAGCAAGCAATGTGAGAAGGCGGTAGGGAGGGCTGGGGGTATACTGGGATGCATAGGAGAGGCATCACCATCAGAAAATAGGGAAGTTGTTATCCCTCTGTACAGACAGTTGGTGAGACCCCATCTGGAGTACTGTGTCTAGTTCTGGAGACCCCATCTCTGCAAGGACATAGACAGGATAGAGGCAGTCAGAGGGCAACTAAAAGGGTACAGGGTCTGCAAGAGACGCGACGAGGAGAGACCAAAGGAGCTTAATATGTATACCCTTGAGGAAAGAAGGGAGAGGGGGATATGATAGAAACTTTTAAGTACCTCAGTGGAATTGGCAAAGTCCAAGAGGGTAGCATCTTTCAGAAAAAGAGACGTGCAAGAACAAGGGACACAATTTAAAGATGGGGGTGGTTCAAGGGCAAGTGAGGAAGTACTTTTTCACAGAGAGGGTAGTGGATGCATGGAACAGCCTTCCTGAGGAGGTTGTGGGGTCTAAAACTGTGGGAGAATCCAAGAATGCATGGGACAGACATAAGGCAATTCTTGTGGGGGTAGAAGAAAAATGCTGTTGGTTAACTAGGATCTGCGGCCTATCCTGTAGGAAATGGGCAGATTAGGTGGGCCTTATCTGCCGTCAAAGTCTATGTTTCATGTGTGCTGTTTATACAAATTGGGTGAGAGCTTATGAAGTGTCATGTTTTGCTGTGTCTTTTCTTAAGCTGGTGAGAGTACTGGGCAGTTCAGCAACTTGTTCAGAGTTATACACACTATGCAAGTGGAAGTTGTGAGAATCAAACCCAAGCCTGGCTTTTGGCTGTACCAAACTTGTTCAGAGCTCATTATGCTAACCTCTAGGCTATAATGAAAGCACCGTTTGTTTGTGGTCTGAGAGTTTCCTGAGTGGGATGGGATTGTTAGAAACATTGTGGGACACAGGTGATTGTGTTTTGTTATAGTAATTAGGTGGTTGCAGCTTGCAGCGAAGAAAGCTAAACTCTGAAAATGAGTTTCATTTGAATTCAGGTTGTTTTGAAGCTGAGATTAGCACAGCAATGGGCTAGGAGCGTTAAAACTTTGGGACACAGGTAAGTGTGTTTTGCTATGCTATTTGTGTTAGTTGCAGCTTGCAGTGAGAAAGAAACTGCTTTGTAAATGAGTTTCATTTGAATTCAGGTTGTTTTGAAGCTGAGATTTTGTTTATTTATTTCAGTTTGGGATTAAATACCTTGAGCCATGGGCCCATTTACAAAGGTTCCAGGTCAGACATCATACAGTACAGATAAGACAGACAACAGGAATGATATAGTGGTAATACAGAATCAAGTAAAAACAACAACAACAATGAAATTCTAACAGGTTCAGTAGCACTAGTTACTTCATAGGTAAAAATCACTATGAGGAAGATAATAATTTTAGGTTTCCAGACAGCTTAGAATTCTTCAAGGAGATTTCAGTGTTGTCACATCTAGAATAGAGGTGTGCGTGCCCACTGGCTGTAGTAGGCAGCAACAGTGTTGGCGGTGGTGGTCGGGGGGTTAACAGGCCTGAGCAACACTGGGGAGGGCAGCCAGAGCAGGGCTAGGGATTGGAGTGAGAATAGCAGTGTCAGGGGAGGCAGGGAAGAGAGAGGGGAAGGGATTAGGAGGGAGGAAGGAGGGAAGGGAAGAAAGCTAAGGGGGTAGAAAGCAAGGAGATGGAAGGTGGGGAGAGGAGAATGGGGTGGAGGGGTGAATAAGGGATGGGGTAGGGTAGTATGTGGGGAGTTGGGTGGAGCATGGAGAGAAGAGAAGAGGGAGGAAGAAAGGCAATGTAAATACAGAGAAATGAGTACAGGGTGAGGAAGGGCCAGAGCTAGTCGATTAGGAGTGGGACAGGTGAGAGAGGTGACAGAGATACAAGATGTAACCCCTAGGTGGCACTAGTCCACGGGCTACTACCCCTGCCTGCTTGGCTAGTAGCAGGTTAAGGGGCCTAGGTTCTGCAGCAGTGCCTCCACCCGGAGGTCAGAGGGTTGATGTAGTCAAAACTAACCTGGGCACAGCCCTCCGGGACACTGTAACCCCGCTCTTTCCTTCTAGTGGCCTGAGCAAAATACGATAATCACTTTCACAGTGCCCCTTGTACACCATACAAGCATGCACACTGTTTGCACCTCCAGGGCTGGTTCCTCTGGCTCGACCCTGGGGACCCCCTGTAAAACAAGGTTATGCACAGCAAATAGCAACAGTACAGTACTCTTGGCACAAACTGGAACCACAGTCAGGTTAAATGCAGAAAAAGTCAGATCTGATTTATTCAGGGACTTGAACAAGGAAGGGGTGTAATCAGGTTGATTGGCTCAAGGCTATATTAATCAAACAGTTATGCATGTGCTTTAAGTCCCACACAGTCACACCTCTGGGTACCCAGGTAGGGAGCGATGAACTAGCTAGGAACATTGCAGCTGGTTGGGGCCCTGTGATGGAAGAAAGCAACATGCACAACACACACTATTTGTAATCCGGAGCCGGAGGGCTCAGCTCGTGGAAAGAAAAGCAACCAGACAATCAGATGACAACACTTTAGATTTAGCTGTTGTTACAGGGAGCTACCCTGATGTTTAATCATGATACCCAATACTGGACACAGGCAGGATGAAATCGAGACAGCAGGTTGTTGAACTTGAGTGCCCGGAGAAGCGGGCCCACACAAATCACCGAGGCGTCGTTCCTGTTCAAGTGTTGAGCAGGGGCTGATCCCCAGGCAGGACTCTCGTCAATGGCTTTCTCTGTGCAGTGGATAGTCAGGCTGGGCCAGTGTGGCAAGGCCCAGGCCTAATGAAGATGATTTTGGATTCAGTCCATGGGGCTGGATGCAGCTTTCAGCAAGCAGTATACAGTTCAAACCACAGTGGGAACCAAATTGCGACCCACTAGCAGCACACAGCACATTCACTGTAAGGAAATCTAACACAGCTTCCAGCAAGCACAACACAATTCAAACCACAGTGGGAACCAAATCATGACCCACTATAAGCACACAACACATTCACATGTAAGAAATTCCACTGTACCAGGCAAAAGGCTCTCCGGGTCGCATTTCAGAGTCTCTGCACAATCTGGGAGTTCATAGGTGGCTGGAAGTCCAGACAGGCCGATCGAATTTATCAAATCTTTGGCCTTCCTCAGGTAGAGCCTGTCACAATTCAGTAGCTTACTTCACTCTCCAGGTTCGGATTCAGTCTGAAAAGGCACACGTTCCCTCTCAGGGACAGCAGAGCCATGCAGGCCAAACTCAGGCCTTCCACAGTTCTCCCATGTGAATTCATCAGCCGGGTTGCTGCGTGAATCATCAAGCTGTTATCTCTTCACTTCCCCAACTCAGAACTGAAACTAGCTGCAAGCAGCCTGGGAATTTCCCAAAACCCAAAAGGTTCGAGTTGGCTGATCTGTCTGTCAGTCACAACAAGGGCTCCCCTGTTATTTTATGCTCCAAAATGCAAAATCTACAATTCCTACAAGTTTTGACCCCCAAGCCCTTGTAGGCAGGCTCCATTTAGAGTCCCAACAGTACTGATTGGCCCATTCTGACAGTCCCAGGCCAAGTTGGTGGAGATAAACAGAACAGTCCTTGCTGCAAAGAAAGCAGGTTAGAACAAACTGCAATATTATTACTACTCTAACAAATGATCAGTAAACAAGCACATCTTCTAACAGAGCTCCCTTTTAGATTAATTAAGACTGCAATCCAGGCAGCTCTTAAAGAGACAGTACACAGAGGCTATACAGGCACTCTCTGGCAATACATTAATTTACTAAAACGCAGAACACCAGACTGGCAGTGAGCATTTAGGCAAGCTCAAAGAAGACTTTTCGGAAACCCCATTTGTAGGGTGGGTTACACAAGGTCAGAGGTTTCAGGAGCTGAAGAGTGCTGAGAATGGGTCAGGGGTGCGAGGGGCACTCACACGTACTTGATGGGGTTAGATGGGCACAGAGACCAGTTTTGAATTTTCTGATCTTATTGCAACCAAGGAGGTCGAGTGCGTGGTTATCCACTAGAACCCTGTAGGACAGGGATCTTTGAGCTATTGAGGTACGCTTGAAGGGTACTAGGAGTACGCCCCTGGAGGTCCTCCATGTGCTGATAGATGGTTGGTCTTTTAAATAGACACTAGGTGAAATAGGGAGAAAACTCAAGGATGGCATTCTTACCCACAAGGCAGCTTTGATATTGGGCTCTGAGGGTGGAGGGGTAGCCAGCCAGTTTGCTTCATAGAGGTCACAGGTATGGGTCAGGCATTCTGCGCAGGACCAGCCTACATGCTTTGTTGAGGAGGGTTCTTACCCTATTCAGGACAGTGTCCATGGTTGCACTGTAGATTGCAAGGCCGTAGTCAATGGAGGATACCACAGAACTGTAAGTGACAAGCTTTAGCGCTTCAGTTGGTAAGTATTGACGGTGTTTATACAGAACACCTAATTTTGTGCTGGCTGATTTGACTAACTGATCAACATGTGTTGAGAAAGAAAGGAGCTGTCCAAGTGTATACCAAGATATTTGAAGGCGTCAACCTGCTCAATAAGTCCCTTTGGAGCTCTGGATCTGAAGTTTTCCAAAGTGGTTCTTCCTCTGTGTCAGGGAGAAGAGCATGCTCTTGGTTTTCTTGTAGTTGAGCAACAGTTTGTTATCACTGAACCATTCCTCAAGTCTGTGGAAGTTTGCTTCGAGTTCAAGGGAGATGGTGGGTAAGTTTATTACCTTACAGAGATGACCACATCATCTGCATAAAGCACATAGAAACATAGAATTTGATGGCAGATAAGGACCGCTTGGCCCACCCAGTCTGCCCATTTCCCTACCACTGGATAAGCTGCAGATCCTAGTTAACCAGCAGCCTACTTCTTTCTACCCCCCACCCCTAGAATTGCCTTATGACTGTCCCATGCATGCTTGAATTCCACCACTGTTTCTGACTCCACAACCTCCTCCGGAAGGCCGTTCCATGCATCCACAACCCTCTCTGTGAAAAAATACTTCCTTAAATTACCTCTGAGCCCCCTCTATCTTCAAATTGTGCCCCTTGTTCTTGTACAGCTCTTTTTGAAAGATGCTACCTCTTGGACTTTGTTGATTCCCTTGAGGTACTTGAAAGTTTCTATCATGTCCCACCTCTCCCTCCTTTCCTCGAGGCTATACATATTAAGCTCCTTAAGTCTCTCTTCATATGTCTTCCGGTGCAGACCCTGCACCATTTTAGTTGCCCTCCTCTGGACAGCTTCCATCCTGTCTATGTCTTTGTGGAGACTGGGTCTCCAGAACTGCATGCAATATTCCAGATGGGGTCTCACCAGCCGTCTGTACAGAGAGATAATAACTTCCTGTTTTCTACTGGTGATGCCTCTCCCTATGCATCCCATTATCCCTCCAGCCCTCCTTGCTGCCCTCTCACATTGCTTGCCCACCTTTAGGTCATCTGATATGACTACCCCAGGTCCCTTTCCATTTTTTTGTTGTTAGTATCTCACCCCCATTGTGTACTCTTCCCTGGGTTTTGTTTCCCAGGTGCATTACTGCACTTCTTAGCACTGAATCTAAGCTGACATACATTTGATCATTCCTCTAACCTTGCCAAGTCCTTCTCATCCTTTCCACCCCACCTTGTGCATCAACTCTGTTGCAGATCTTTGTGTCATCTGCAAAGAGACATACTTTTCCTCCCAGTCCCTCTGCAATGTCACTTATAAAGACACTGAAGAGGACCGGTCCTAATACTGAACCCTGCAGTACCCACTAGTAACCCCTTTTTCAGAGTGGACTCCATTTACTATTACTCTGTGTCCTATTCTCCAGCCAATTCTTCACCCAGGCTGTCATCTTGGGACCCACTCCCAGGCTGGCTAACTTGTATATTAATCTTTTGTGTGGGACTGTGTTAAATGCCTTGCTAAAGTCTAGGTAGGCCATGTCCACAGCCCCTCCCTGACCTACTATTTTGGTCACCCAGTCAAAGAAATCTATCAGATTCGTCTGGCATGACCTTCCGCTGTGAATCCATGCTGCCTTGTGTCCTGTGCCCCTCTGGCCTCTAGATACTCGACAATTCTTTCCTTCAGAAGTGATTAATGTGTGCTTGGCAGACTGTAGGCAGTTGGCTGATAAATATGCTGAACAGGAGCAGTCCCAGGATAGACCCTTGTGGGACTCCAAGAGTCACGTCCGTGGATTCTGATAGTATGCCACTAACTTTGACTTGCTGTATCCTGCCGGATAGGTAGCTCTTGAACCATGTTACTGTATCCAAGGTCAAGCCCACTGAGTGAAGGTTTTGTAGGAGGAGTTGATGGTTGACTGTGTCGAATGCCTTAGATTAGCATAGAAATGGGCTAGGCGGGGGCTAGGAGTGTTGGAAACTTTGGGACACAGGTAAGTGTGTTTTGCTATGCTATCTGTGTTAGTTACAGCTTGCAGTGAGAGAAACTGCTTTGTAAATGAGTTTCATTTGAATTCAGGTTGTTTTGAAGCTGAGATTAGCACAGAAATGGGCTAGGAGTGTTGGAAACTTTGGGACACAGGTAAGTGTGTTTTGCAATGCTAACAGTAATTTGCAGGCTTCAGTGAGATGCAGACACTGATTTTGAAGCACTTTCATTTAGAATGATAGTTTGAGTGGTGACTGAGTGAGTGGTGACATCAGCAGAGTATGGATAAGTGGAATATAATTACAGGGACTTCCTTTTTCCCATAGGGAAACCATGGTGTAGTTCGCCGTTATGAAGGAGCATTTATAACGGTAGGAACATGTGCCCGGTTTCTCTTGCACTGTGCAGGTGCCTCGCCTCTGAAGCTCTTCCTCCTAGCCACTGTCCGCCTCGTCTCTTTCCCCTCGGACTACTACGAACTCCTGCGGTAAGTGCTGGCAGGCAGAAAGTAATCAAAATGAGGGAAATACCTCAAAATGTTGGCTCCACACAAAACTGAATAAAATAAATAAACAAAAGCGACTGACCAATCATGAAGCGAGCACACACCCTAAGCAGACCGCGATTATACAAGAAACGTCTTTTTTATTTATATACTTGCTGGCAAAAGAGAAATCCAGCAATTATATAAAATAAAATGATCTAGTGTGTGTGTAAACTCGAATTTACACACACCTCAATGTTAAATGCTACGCATAAACCCCTCGAGCCGCTTTCCTCGGGTTTATGTATTATCAGACCCCTGGGTGCGGTAAATTCTCGGTACACACCTAGACACATACTTTATTCTCTATATATCTCACTCCAATTATGTCATCAGCATTTACCTCACTGCAGTGAGCATTTATCTCACTGCAGTGAGAATATTCCATTGATTGCACTGGAATAGCTCTCCCCATTTTGTGTGTGTGTGTGTGTGTGTATTTGATTAGTGTGGCGACTGTCACTGAACACTATAGTACAGACTTGTAGTACAGGGGAGAACTTGGACTGCAGCCTAGTGAGACAAGACACACACACACACACACACACACACACACACACACACACACACACACACACACTGGGTCTGGAGTTTGGATGAATCAACTATTAATTATTTAAACTCAACCCACTCGGATTATCAGATTTTTTTTTTTTTTTTTTGGTAAATGATAAAAATTAAATTCTTTGGTGTTTGCAGAGCAGACAGACAGATCAGACCACTGCTGCAAATGAACTTCCAGAGGTTTTTTAATTCTCCAGAAATCCAAGCAAAGCACAGCCAAGCCCAACTACTTATTTTTAAATACATATATTATTTTGTTTGATTAGTGATGTGGCTGGCAATTTAACACACTACAGTATAGACTGTGTAGTACAGACAGTCAGGACTCGGGGAGAACTTGATGGACTGCACTGCACAGCACACTGCAATGCAGCCTATAGTAGTGTGTCAGTAAACATAGATACATAGACACTGTTGGAAGATAAGGGCATATGGCCCACCCAGTCTGCCCATTTGAGCTTGTAAGTTCACTTTATGTTTTCCTAGAAATCTGTTATCCCTTATGTCTATCCCAGGCATTCTTAAATCCTGTGATTGTTTCAGCCCCACCACTTCCTGTGGCAGGGTGTTCCACTTGTCCACCACCCGTTCTGTGAAGAAATTCTTCCTCATGTTTCCTCTGAATCGCCCTCCTCCAACTTCATCCCATGCCCTCTAGTCCTGGAACATCTTTTCTCTGGAAAATAGTGTGTTTCTGCACCCTGTCCCTCCCTGTAAGGTACTTGTATGTCTCCATCATATCCCTCTCTGCCTTCTCTCCTCCAGGAAGTACATATTCAAGTCCTTCAACCTGTCTTCATAGGACTTGTGATGCAATCCATGCACCATCTTTGTTGCCCTCCTCTGTACCTTCTCTACCCTGTCTATGTCCTTACGTAGGTAAGGTCTCCAGAACTGTACACTGTACGCCAGGTGGGGCCTCACTAGTGTCTTGTATAGTGGATTATTACCTCCTTTTTCCTGCTGGTGATGCCCCTGCCTATGCATCCCAGCATCCTATTTGGTTTACCTGTCACCTTGTCGCACTGTTTCCTACTTTAAGGTCATCAGAGATGATAACCTCAAGGTCCCTTTCCTGCTTGGTGCATGCTATATCCTCACCCCACTTGATATGTTGTTCCAGGGTTTTTGTGCCCCATATGCAATATCTTGCACTTCTTTGCATTGAATTTCAACTGCCAAACCCTTGACCATTCTTCAAGCTTCTGCAGGTCCCTCCTCATTCTGTCTACACCCTCTGGCATGTCCACTCTGTTACAGAGCTTCGTGTCATCAGCGAACAGGAAATTCTGCCTTCTAGGTCCCTGCTAATGTCTCTGATGAAGATGCTGAATAGGACGGTCCCAGCACTGATCCCTGTGGTACCCCACTGGTCACTCTTCCTTCTGTGGAGTGACAGCCATTTACCACCACCCTCTGTGTCCTGCCACCCAGCCAGTTACCTACCCACTGCATTACTGTCCTGCCCACACCCATATTCCCTGGTTTGTTTAATAGACTTCTATGTGGCACAGTGTCAAAGGTCTTGCTGAAGTCCAGATATGCCATGTCCACTGCCCTCCCTGATCCACCTCTCATCACCCAGTCGAAAAAATTCAATGAGGTTAGTCTGACATGACCTCCCCTGGAGCCTGATAGTGTGTGCTAATACACCTCTGACCCAGTCCTTCCACACTCTACAACAAACTGAAACTGAATGAGGAAGAAGGGTTAGTCTGGAAGCAGCCCGAGCATCCCAGCCACATCACGTGACCTGTCCTTGACTGATCATGTAACTTGGGTCTTCAATGCAGCTCCAGGATTGGAGCAGCGGAGATGCCCGCACCCATTGTTCATTCTCCAGTGGTGCACTGTACCTCAAGGGACTTGGGAGTGCATGCACAGCACCTCAAGACCATATCAATCTGTTGTTATTTGGTAGGTTTGGCATTGGCCGCTGGGGAGCCAAAGAGATCACAGCTATCAGTGAGTGAGGACTACTCTCTGTCAGTTGGACCCGCAGCAGCAGGACTGCAGAGTAACTTAGCAACAGGCTGACAACAACAACAACAATTTGAGCGAATGGATGCTGGGGCAGAGGCGGGGAGACGAGAACCAATTTCACAGGTCGGGTCACCGTCGGGATGGGAAGGGCAGGATCAGGCGAAGCAGTGCATGGTGGGCTGAATTGAATGGGCTGCAGCAGTGAACAGCACAGCAGAGAAAATAATGAGGGTGCTCATTTTACTTTATGGGTGCTCAAGCACCTGATCACCCACACTGTTGGTGCCCCTGATTCCACATGGCTGTGGATGCAAATGATGATGCAGCTAGGTGGATGGCCCTGTCTATAGCCCTGAGGAAGTTTGCCTGGCTCAGGACAATCAATCTTACTCAGGATGCCCAGAATAAGGCCATGAACTTCCCCATGGAAAACCATTCCCTTTTGGCAGTAAAACAGGAATATATTAAAAAAAGTGGACGAGTATAAATCCACTTACAAGAGTAATTCCACAAAGGACAAGACCTCAACTTCCTACAGATGATATGGAAGGGAAGGTAGATGTAGGGGTATAACAGACCCTTCTATCAGGCACAATCTACCCCTAGCTATCCACAAAAGGGTTACTACAGCAGTAGAGGCCGCAGGGGCTCCAAAAGAGGGGACCAATCCTCCCAAACGTCCACACAAGGAAAACAGAACCCGGATGTGACAGTCAGGGTTGCCTTCTTAATCCCAGTTGAGAGCAGACTGATGCACTACTTCCAAAATTGAAAACCATCACCACAGACAAGTGGGTGTTGGAGGCAGTGGGTCAGGATTAGACCTCAGCTTCAAAACCTTCCCCAAGTTGATGCCAAGGCATTTCAGCTTTCCAAACCCAGCAGAGAGGACACTACTAGAAAAGAGGTGTCCATCCTGCTGGCATCAAAAGCAGTAGAACCAGTCCCTTCCTCTCAAGGGGAAGAGGTTTCTACTCCAGATACTTCCTTACCTCAAAGAAGAACGGGAGTGGTGCCCCATCTGGGATCCAAGCGCTCTAAACAAGCACCTCACAAAGCCAAAGTTTTGGATGGTAACCTTGGCAATGATTCTTCCAACACTACAACAAGGAGACTGGCTGGCATCACTGAATTTAAACAATGCCTATTTTCACATTCCAATAAGGGAATCTCACAGAAAGTACCTGAGGTTCAGACTACCTTCAGGTCAGTACCAGTTCACAGCTTTGCCCTTTAGCATAACCTCTGCCCCCGGGCATTCACAAAGTGCTTGGCAGCAGTGGTGGCACACCTAAGAAATCGGGGCATATCAGTGTTTCCATACCTGGATGACTGGCTTGTCATAGGCAACCCCCAACAGGTAACAGAATCTTTGAGGATCACAAAGGAGACACTGGAGTCTCTGGGATTCCTCACAAACATCCAAAATCTGTGTTACAGCCTGTCCAGGTTCTGCACTTTAGGAGCAGAATTGGATACTCTGCAGTGAAGAGCTTTCTCCCTCAGGACAGGGTGGATAACATCTTCCACATCGCAGGATCTTTCACCCAAACAAAACAAGACCAGCAAAACATTTTCTGCAGTTGCTGGGACACATGGCTGTAGCCACAGGTACAGATGAGGGACATTCAGTTGCACCTCAGGGCATATTGGTGCAAAGAAAAGATACCCTCTCAAAGATGGTGCCGGTATCAAGGACACTGTTACAGGCTGGGGTGCTGTGGAGCCCGAGCTGAGATGTCGCATTAGACCTCGGCTCCTTAGACTAAAATCTAACTTTAGCAATATTTTCCTGTTTAGAATTTTATTTCTTCAATATTTTACATTGATCAGGAGAGGAAGACCCAGTGCACATTATGAGGAAGTCTCAAAGAAATTATCCTTCAGGAGACCTTCAGAAAG
This sequence comes from Neoceratodus forsteri, assembly GCA_016271365.2. Lineage (NCBI taxonomy): Eukaryota > Metazoa > Chordata > Ceratodontiformes > Ceratodontidae > Neoceratodus > Neoceratodus forsteri. The sequence continues at coordinate 474,789,638 of CM057451.1, forward strand.
ACGATGGAAAGAGTTTAGTAGCAAGGCCGAGCACTCGCCGACAATCTGTGGTGCAGCTGAGACAGACGGCATGGAGGAAACCTCCAATCTCTAGGCAAAAAATATAGCAGTTGATTAACTCTTCCACTTCAATGAATCATAAACTAGATATCCTTACAGGAGGCTGGCTACAGTAGAAAAAGCTGTAGACTTAGTACAGGGAGAAATGGAAGACCTGAAACGTCATTCAGACACCTGTAAAGGTGCAATGATGCAACATGCTAAAGAAATGCAGCACACATACAATCACCTGGAAATCCTAGAAAATCAAGCACGGAGCTTCAATGTGAGGATCTTGGGCTTCCCAGGGGACAGAAGGAGACCACGCTTTGCTGTTCCTTAAAGACTGGTTCAAATACTTGAGTGTATTCATTCTATGTATCTTGCAAATGTGTAAATTTTGTATATATCTGTATATATATTGCTGGTGACATTGTGTCAGTGATGCTGTACCTTAGCATATTGACTACGATTACTGTTGTTACCTGAGATATCTTACTATATATGTTATGCTTCTCCTGACACTGTTTATCTGCCCTACTTGCTTCAAATTGTACTCTGTATGTTCTTTGATTTCCTGTACTCTCCGGGTCGTACCTGAAAATAGGCATGTGTTTGTCTAGTGTACTTACCTGGTTAACAAAAGCTAAATAAATAAATAATAAAGAACAATTTCAGGCTCATTTATTAGATACAGATATTTTGATCACAAAAGCCTACCATATCCCACATCGAGCAAAGTCCCCAGAGGACTTACCCAGAGTCATGATGGTGGTCCTTGATAGGGTGGTAACCAGAGACAAACTGCTAAGCCTGGCAGAGTTCTGGCCCTCTGAGTGTGGAAGGGACCTTGATTCATTTATTTCCTGACATCTCCTATGCCACTCGGCTTTGCAGGAAAAATTTGATGGAGTTAGTACTATCATGAAGGAGCTTAACATACCTCACCCTGTTCAGTTCCTGCAAAATTCTGGGTCATCCACAACAACAAAGTTTACATTTTTACAGACCCTGCCGATGCCGTCAAATGGGCCTCAATATTTTATTTATTTATTTATTTGTTAATCGGTGGAGTACATTGATCCAGGGACCATTTTCTGTACGACCAGACCAATCAGATGGCGTCAGTCATGAAAACCACGCGATCTGCAACAATAGAAGAGGACAAAGCCGAAACTTGAGAGACTGGTCTGTTTGCTTCTATCTCAGAGGCTTTGTTTTGTTGGTGTGCACCGGATTTTCTTAAACCTGCTGAGAAGTTTCATTCTCAGCACTGTTATGCAGTTTAAATGTAATTAATTATTCTAAAGTTAGACAACCTCTTTCTTCTTTTGTTTTTATCCAACTGCATTGTCAGAGTGGTGAGTAACATCCTATCCATACTTCCTGTGGGGTTTCCTGCAGAGATTGGGTCAGAGCCAGTAAATTACCTCTGTATAATGAAGATAAGGCTATTTAGTCGCCTTACATATAAAGTACAGAATGTTAGGTAGTTTAAGTGGCATGGGCTATCCTCTGTATACCAGTAGTGTTAACTATTAGAAACAGCATCATTATTACAAATTAAGATTATTCATTGCATTTTAAGTGTAACTGTGCCTGCTGTTAAAATTTTATGTTGTTCCTGTCTAAGGATGAGTTAGTTAATGCGACTGCTTCTAATAATTTAAATAACTATATTACATGTTGTTTTATTCATGGCACCTAAAGCCCGATAGGGCACAGGACTATCAAGGACACTTTTTGAATTATTAAATCTAGGATACTTGCCATGAGCTCTTGGGCTACTGTTCTACAGGACTGGACTATCACTACAGTGGATTATGTATTAGAGGTGGCCCCTCCAATATGGGAACTAACAAGGATACACTGTTATCTTGTTTCGTATTAGATGTCATATCTATGAAGCTTGTATTACTGTGGCTGTTCCTTGCATGGAATATTTGTATTTTGCAATTTACCACAAAATGAATAAAATATAATTAAAAAAGGACACTGTTACAGATCCTAAAGTGGTGGTAGGACAGGCCAGCCTAAGGGCAGGAGTCCCATTGAATGGGTTTAAATAATTGATCAGCAGTTTTTTTTTTCTTGGGACAATACTAACTGTACAGAAATTATTTATATAGGCTTTTAGAAGTGTTATGTTTGTTAAACACAGTGGCCTAAGTGCTATGCATTTTCACAATGTTTAGCACTTTCATGAGCAAAACGCTAATCAATTTTAGAGTTAAATAAAACCTCGGCATTCAAAAGGAATCTCCTACCATGGTGCTCACAACAGATGCCTCTCTACTGGGGTGGGGCACATCTGGAGAACACACAGTGCATGGCACTGGTCTCCCACAGAGTCACTACTGCATATAAATCTGACTCAGCGCAGTGCTTCTAGCACTGCAAACCGTGATCCCTGATAAGAGACAAAGTGGTACAAAGTCAGGACAGACAATACCACCATAATGTATTATATCAACAAGCAGGAAGGGACAAGGTCCAACCTGCTGTGTACAGAAAGCAATGAAAATTTGGAGTCTAGCATACTCCTTGCAGGTTTCCCTGGTGGCTGTTCACCTCCCAGGAAAGGACAACACCTTACCAGATGCACTCAGCAGAATCAACCAAAATCACATCTTTGGTGCCACACCATATGGAAAACCTCTTTCATTTTGAGGCATAGGTCTTTTAGAGGGTTTCCTAGAACCCTGAAGACCCTTAGCACACCCTCTGAAAGGTGTAATACTCAGGTCCTCAAGAGCCATGCTTGAGTCTTGAGTGACCTGAAGTTCGATACAGAATCCTCCCTTGGAAGAGGTTAGAAGAAGATTGTGTCTGTGTGGGAGATGTATTGGCTGAGCCACTGACAGAGAGAGCAGCAGTGGGTACCAAGGCTGCCTGGCCCAATCTGGAGCTATCAGAATCATTGTAGCTGACTGGGACCTGAGCTTGATCAGGACCCTGAATAACAAGGAAATGGGGGAGCATACAGAATTTTTCCAGTCCAATCTAGCACCATGGCATCCATTGGCACAGACCCCTGGCTGGAGGCCTGCAGCAGAACTTGGGCAACTGGTGATTCTCTTCCGAGGTGAAGAGGTCTATCTCTGGTGTGCCCCACCTCGAAACATCACTTCCAGTATCTGTCTGTTGAGGCACCACTCGTGGTGATTTTGGTTATCCTTGGGGTTAAATTCCACATCACTACAGTTTCTCCCTCCATTACACGGCCGGGCAGTAGTAGCTGCTCAGGTCAATTGCCTGTTGTCAATATTGTTTTACTCACTAAGTATTGCTGCCTCATCAGAAGATGCACTTGCTTAGGCATTCATGTTGAGCTATACCACACTTTACTTTCTGCACATACAAGTTTATTATCATCATTCATTTTTTCTCCCAATCACCCAACTAGTCCCTATCAGATTCTGCTTCCCCAACTCCATCAGCCCACTGTTCCTAGGACTTACCTGATCATCCTTGGCAGTGCCCTGCAGGTTACCCCTGTGGCAGAGCTTCCTGGGTGGCCCCTGTTCCATACAAACATATAAAGAAGCCAGCAGAATGGCGAGCCCAGTGGCACTGAGGGCTGAGACGCTGGATGCTATACCTCATGCTACGCCCAGTGACCCGAGTTCGGGAACGAGCTTGGGTGCCGGGGTCAGCAGGGGTGGGTTGAGGATCGCATGCCTGTTGAGGTGCTCTCCTTCCCGGGAGGAGAGATTTGGGATGGCCTGACATGTCAGCGGCCCTGGTGGAGACTGGGGACACTGCAGCATGTAGGGCAGCACATGAGCAGCGTGGCTGACGCAAGGCAGGATTGCCATGAGCCATTGTGTTGGGGCATGTGCCACACAGGGGGGAGATCAGAACAAGAAAAAACCCTGTCCATGGAGTAGGTGATGGCACCAGCCCCCATGCCCTGGCGGGTCCATCCTGTCTGGCCTTTCAGGTTCCTCCGCCTGGGCCCTCACCCACAGTGGAGTCCACGAGTAGGTGCACCCAAGAGGAGGGGCAGCCTACCCTGGAGGGATTAACCTGGGGTGCCAGCTGCAGAATGAGGGGGAGGAGAGGAGGCTCAGACAGGAGGACTTCATGCAGGGCAGGATCCGGCTGGATGCCCGAGAGAGGCCCTGTGGACTGCGATCAGAGGGAAAAATAATTGGGGAAAAAAAGCCAGCAGAATTAGGCCTTCTGGTCTGGCTAGTCAGCTCACTGAGCAGGTATTGCAGCTATACCAGCTGGGTGTTTTGACCTTAGAGTTCTAAGCTGCCAGGCGGTGTTTAGCTCTGACATGGGACGATGTACCCAGTAGGCGGGGGGCCGGAGAGAAGCAGAGACATCATCCTGCTGGTTGGGGTGGTCTGGCACTCTGGCAGTGTATGTGGCACTGTACAAAGTCAGCAGAGTATGTGGCACACTGCAGTGTTGGCCTTGCATGTGGCATTGCTGAATGAGATAACACAGATATGCCTGCCTCGCGACCATGTTCCTGAACATGGGTTGGCTGAATGGCCGATTCTTTCAGTTTTTCATCTATTACTCAAGAAATTATTTTAATAATTCACACAACTATTACCTTGCTGGAAGGAGTTTATTTTTCTGTGAAAGCAGCACACACACACACACACACACACACAACTTGGTTCTACATCAGGTATGCAGGTGCCACGGGACACTAGGGATCATGTACCAAATGACAGGGAGAGGGTGATCACGACTAGTCACTAGTAATGACAGTGCACATGGTACAGTGCAATAACAGTAATGCATGTGGCACAGCACAGTAACAGCAGTGCACATGGCACAAGCGCAGAGACAGCCATACTCCTCACACAGGGTCTGCAACCTCTAACCTCTCCACACATGGGCCTGCAACCCCACTTCCCACGGAGGGGCCTGCAGTATCTACTATGCATGGCACTGCACTATGGTAGCAGTATGTTGCACTGAGCTGTGGCGCCTTTGTACATGCTACAGCACACTGGTGTCACCACACTGTGCTACATGCTCCACTAACACTGTGCTGTGCCACGTGCAACGCTGACACTGTGGTACCACATGTAGTACTAACACTGTGTGATGCCATGTGCACTGCTGGTAACACAATGTGCCATGTGCACTGCCACAACTCACTGTGCCACATGCTATGCAGATACCATGCCCTGCCATGTGACATGCAGGCTCTGTGCTGTGCTGTGCCACACACACTGCCAACACCGTGCTGTGCACTATGCAATGCCATCAGTGGGCTGTGCCACGTTACTGCTGACATTTTGCTCTGCTACTTGCACTGACGACACAGCACTGCCTTGTGCCATACTGACACTGCTGTACCATGGTGATGCCGACACTGCACTTTGCCACATGCAGTGTAGACACTGCACGTGTCACATCCGATACCAACATCATCTTGTGCCATGTGCACTGCCGACACCACGCTGTGCCACATGCACTGTTACCCTGCGCTGTACCAAATACACTGGACACTGCATTCTGCCTCCCCCTTTCCTGGCACTGACAGCCTGATGTTCTTTCCCCAGTCTCTTCTTTGCATACATATGAAGTGTCCCTTATTTTCAGGGATATCCCAGTTTTGCCTCCAAATTTTCTTCTGTCCTTCCTTGACATTGTTGCTTCCCTGTAGTGGGGTCGGGGAAGGGGCTGTCCTCCACCCCCACCCAAGACATAATCTAATTGGGGCAGTGGTGGCCAGGGTGGCAACACTGGTTCACAGATGGACATACAGGGCTTCACTAAACCCCAGCTCCCATCTTCCACTTTTCTTCGTCCCTACTGCAGCCGATGTGAACATTCATGTGGAGAGCACAAGGCGTCACTAGGCCTCGGTACCTCTTTTCATGCTGCCTTGGCCTGAGCTACCACAAGGCCTCCACCTGGTGGGCGTCAGAGGTTGAGCAAGCAAGCCCCCATCCCCAGGAAAGGAGCAGTCCTTGGATGCTCTACCTTATCCCACTGACTGACCCCTGGCAAACAGAGTCCACTTCCAAACTCAGGTCACCAGTGTGAAGCGAGGTGGCGTAGCGCCCCCAACCCTCAGCGCCACCAGCTCACCCCTTTGTATGTGTTTTTTTTTTTAAATATAAGCACCTTGATGGGAATTAATTTGCATTGTCCTTTTAAATGTCTTAGCATTAGCGCTATAAATAGAGGGTTTTGCATTCATGACATCATGCCTTGAGAAAGCGCATACAGCATGTGTGAAATGTCGACTGTTGGAGTAAGTGATGCTGTACATTGATTCCATAAATTGGATTACTATCCTGCAACATAGCAGTGGTGTTCTTTTGTGTTTGATGAGTGTTGCGCCCACCTCTTGTAAATATGAGAGCCAAAGTAATCACATTAACATCCACAAGTAGTGAACAGAGTCCTGGAATGGGCTGGGGATTGCTCTGGGAGCCAGAGATGAATGGGGAGAAGCCAGAAGCCAGGGTTGGGTTTGGGTGTGGAGGGACTTCAGGTACTAACAACCAAGGGTGAAGGGCTTGGTATCCAGATGCAAGTGCTGGGGAAGGGATGCTATGGAGCCTGCCACGAGGCTGGGGAAGGGGCATAAAGGAGCATGCTTCCAAGGTTGAGTGGGACACAGGAGACCAGGGCTTGGGGTGGCTCAGTAGACAGATGTCATTGAAGGGTGGTGGACGGTGCTCGGTGAGTGAGGGTGTAGAGTGTTACATACTGTGTCCTGGGTCCCTTGATGGAGAGGTGCCCAGGGGCCCAGGAATGGGGGCCAAGGAGGGATGTGGGTGTTGGGCCCATGAGGAGGGGCATCCAGAGGCTAGGGAGTGAGATATCTGGAGGGCCTGAGAGGGAGGGATGTCTGAAAGTGAGGAGCATCCTGGAGATGTGGAGGGAGGGAGGGAGGAAAGTGTCCAGCAGGCTGGGGAGGCAGGTGTTCAGGTAGACTGTGAGGGAGGGAGGGAGGGTGTCTAGTTAGGGGGTATGCACAGTGGGGCTGTGGCAAGAGGCGCTGGGGAGGACCTGGGAAGGAGGTGTCTGGTGAGAGAGGCGTCAGTGGGGTTGGAGAAGGAAGAAAGTGTCTGGTGGTTTGGGAGGGAGGTGTCTGTTGGGCCTGGGAAGGAAGTTGTCTGGGAGAATGAGAGTCGTGGGAGGGAGATGTCTGAGGGGACATGGAGGAAGCAAAAGTGGTGATGGTTGTGGTGGCACATGACCGTGGAGGGAGTAGATGTTGAGGGGACTGTAGAGGGAGGGGCATGAAGGATGGAGGTGGTGTGGGGGTTAGTGTTGGCTCATGGAGAGAGGGTTAGTATCCAGAGCTGTAGAGGAAGGGGACCCACATTGCCTTTTTGGTTTCAAAAGTTGAGTGTACTTGAAGTTAGAAGGGCCTAAAGAATATTAAATTTAAATAAATCACCAGGACTAGATGGGTTCGAGGGAAGGTTGTTGCAACTGGCATCAGATTATATTGCATCTACTATAGCTTATATATTTAATTGGAGTTTATGTACAGGCTCTTTCCCTTCAATATGGAAGCAAAGTAAGATTATTCCTATTTATAAAGGGTGTGGACAAAATGATCCAGGAACTATCACCCAATTGTACTGCTGTCAGTTCTGTTGAAGAGTTTAGAGAAACATGTACATCTACAGTACAGTTAATGGGATATCTAGAAAGATATCATTTGCTGACACCTTTTCAGTCGGGATTTAGGGAGGTTACTTAACTAATACAGCTTTAATTGAGTTTAATGATTTGGTGTCTACCTTACTGGTTGCAGGATTAGAGACTGCTGTTTTATTTGTAGACTTATTTGAAGGCCTTGACCTGGTTAACCAGTCGCTGTTGCTAAAAATTAAGGGTGGGGCCTCTGTAACCAGCCCTAATGTTGACTGTTTGCTTTTATTTCAGCTCATTTACTTTGTTTTCTGTTGCTTGCTATTAATGTATTTCTCTTCCTGACGAGGAGCCTTTGTAAACGAGTCCCTGACTCAAAGGGTTGTAATTCTGATTACTTCTTAAAATTAAAATTAAAAAGGATAAGGATGTTGGTCATAATAGATGGACCCGAATTTGGTTAGGTCTTATTTGGCTGATCGATCCCAGAGGTATCTGTGTCCCAAGTTCTGTCCTCAAGCAAAGGGTAAATTGAGGGTCCCACAGGGATCTATTTTGGGACGATTGCTATTCCTGATGTTCATAAATGACCTCCAGCTGGAAGTACAGTATTCGAAATAAGACTATGCCGATGATACGGCATTGATTACTACGGGGTAGGACGGTCTGAACTTCAGGATACGCTTCAGAGGGATTTTGACGGCATTGGAAGTGGTTCACCAGGTCAAGACTTGATGAATATCAAAAGACTAAATACTTCATTTTGGAGCAAGGAAAAATTCTGAGTTGACCATATACAGTATACTCTGAACAAAACAAAGTTAGAACAAGTGACAGAATATTGTTACCTGGGAATAAGTTATGATCGGAGTTAAATTTTACTCAACATATTACAAACATACTTAAAACATCAATGGAAGTTAGGAGTGCTCAGACGTACTTCTAGGTGTCTAGATCTAAAAACTGAAAAGATCCTGGTTGAACAAATGGTTTTATCTGCAATGGAATATGGTAGTAATATATACAGGGTAGCAAATAAACGGATGATATTAAAGTTAGATAAGGTCCAGTATAGACTAACTAGATTTATCTTAGGATGTACCTTCCATACACATCACTGTGATATGTATTAAGAGAACTGGAGTTAGACATAAACAATATGGCTTGGTTAAAGCTATTTCACAAGTTTTTTCTAAAATTTCCTCTGCATTACATTTCAGTTACAGCTTTGAATAGAACAAACATCAACTTGAGTATTAACTAGGACAGTACATGTAAATAAGATATCTACTACCTTGTGCAGAACCAAGTATGGAATTGAAACACTGAGATATCAGGCTTCCGCTTTGTAGAACAGGTTACCTCATTCATGCGTGCTAGTTACTTCATATGGTGTGTTCAGTTCTATGCTAAAATCCATTTTCTATGGTATGCACATGTTAGTATATTTTATGAATCCTTGTTAACATATTTTTTTTTTTTGTACAGTTTGTGATGTGTATTTATGTATTTGTCTCTCATGTATTGCTGAACATCTAAACTGGACTGTCTTGTAAACGGAGTATATTCCCTTCGACATGTATTTATCCTGTATAAAATAAACATCTATCTATCTGTCTGTCTGTCTGTCTATCTATCTATCTATCTATCTATCTATCTATCTATCTATCTATTGTCAGGTGAGGTAGTTTTTTGGGAGAGTACCTCCTTCTCATGAAGGGCATTGCAGCCCCTCCCCATTAAAAAGGTAATCCTACAGCGGGATGTGGAGGCAGAAGGTCAATCTGTGACAATAAGAGGGACACCCATTCTAAAAACCTCCCTGGACCACTCCATAGTGTCCCGAGGCTGTATACCACCCAGACAATCACCCACTGCCCAGTTGCCCACCCCCTGCCAATCACTCTTCCTACATCAGGGACACCAACGCACTCCTGCTATCCACTGACATAGGTCATGTTAGGGTGCTTGGGAACCACAGTTGAAGCACATACCACGCATGGGCCTACAACCTCCTACCCCTTTCCATGCACTGACTTGGAACCCCTCTACCCACTTGGTGCCCTGTACCTTCCTCCCTCCAAATACGGAGCTCTGCAACCATACTCCACCCAGGGGTTTGCACTTTCTTTGCAGGGGCCTTCCCAGAATGGACCTGCACCCAACCCTTCCAGTGGAGGCCTTGTACCTCCTCTCCATTTTTTCAGCACAAGGGAAATCCTACAGCAGGGCAGTGGGGATAAGAAGGGCAAACCTCCTAACATGCATTCCCCAGATGACCACGCCCTTGCAGATGAACCCTCCACCAGAACCACCTTCCCACTTACTGACCAGTATGCACCACCCGTTCTCCCGCTGCTGGCACCTCTCATCACATACATTGATGCAGGGTATGCTAGTGGACTTGAAGATCCCATTAGGGACCATTTAACAGTGGCCACAGGAACAATTTTGAGTGGGGAATGCATTATTCTAAGATGATAACTGAAAAATAAACTTTGAACAAGTATGTAGTTCCACAAGTAGCAGCATCATGGGGCCCTACAGAAGAAAGGCTTGCAGGACCATAGACAAGATATGATTGGGTGATTTGAGACCCCTTAGGACCCATTTAGTAAGACAGGGACAGAAATATAGGCATCCCAGAGTGCAGTGGAAGGGTCATTAAGGAAAACATATATTTATTTCAGGCATTCTGCCCACACAGTTGCCAGTATGCTCAGGCAGTCCCAGTGCCAGTAAATGCTCCTGCATCCAGCACAGAAACCCCAGCACAGTCAGTTGGTCCAGGTAACATCCCTAGGCCAGCAGCACCACTGCAAAATAAATCACCTGCAAAAGATTCCGTCCACTGCAACCAGGTGCCATGCACAGCCCATGCCAGGCTGACTTAAAGCATTGTTATACAAGCCAAACTGTATATCCTCTCACAAATCACCATCAGTGAATAAAAAAAGAGTCTAGTCTTGAAAAACAGTTAAACAAAATTAAACTTAAACTGAGGGCTCCCCAAACATGCGTGGATGCCAATGAGCCCTCTTCTGGATTTTGAAATCCACAATATATTGGAGCACTTTATGTACCCACACTTGGCAGCTCTGATAGGTGCTGCCACAGAATTCAGAAAGAAAGACTACAATGCAGTGCCCCTTCTGAGGCACAAGCACGTCACCATCTTTTGGATTGAAAAACATGCTGCAGCTGGGGATTGCCCATGGCTGCATGTGGTTTTGACAGCTTAGGCTGCAAATGCTGTCTATCCCCAAATCCACAAGCAGTCCATATTTCTGCTTTGCCCCTTGAACTTGTAGATTAGGGCAAAGTACATGCTGCACTGTAGCATTAACTTGGTGCAGCTGAAATATGCATGTTTTTCCGCCTGCCTGCCCTCTCCATAACTGCAGATCGGGCTGGGGAGTCTTTTTTTGTTTTCTTCAAGTATTTATCTTTTCTCCCTGGTTTTGCCCACCCGCCATCATGTCCCTTGGCGCTTAATGCGTGTATGTGGAGGCACTGAATGACACACTCTACAGGATACCCCACCCTACCAGTCACCCATACCCGCCCACACTGCCAGTGAACCTGTACCTGGTGATGGTGGGACTACGATCCACCCTCCCCAGAGAGAGGAGAGCTACCTCAAGGCAACTCAATCTTGTCGCCCCGTGCCGGTTCCTTGATGACCCGAGGCCATTCCTGAACCCAGGTCACCGCGTGAGCACCTAGATAAGGCAGAAATGCTTCAGCCCTCTGCACAACTGGGCTTGCCACTGCAAGTCTTTTCTTTGGGTGTCCAGCTGCAGGGGAGGGTCAGCTCAAGAGTGGTCAATGGGGGCTGGTCTCATACTCCTCAACTGTCCCTTGTTGTGAGGGATGTCCCACAACACAGTATGCTAATAAACTGGGCTAATAAACCATTTAACTTGCTCAAGTAGATGCACAAGATTCCACAGTGTCAAGAGTGTGCATCCCCAAATCTAATGATGTGTCCCACCTTCAGAGGGTCAGTGTCCCTCATTTACCCACATTTTGAATGTTAGTGTCTCACATTTCAGTTACATTAGGTTATAGAGTATGTGATTGTGGGAAGGGTGGTTTGGGAGGGCTTCAGCCACAAACAGAGGTGGTGGTGGTGGGGTCTGGTCTGTTGGGAGTGTGGTTCCAACTCCTCAGAAGGTCATCCAGAGAGATAGGGATGGTCCATCTCCAGGAAGGGGCTCAACTTGGGGTCTGTTTTGTGTGGAAAGGGTGGTCCAACTGCAGGAAGATTGGTAAGAGGTCTGTTCCGTTGGCATGAATAGTGGTCTGGGCAGCCAGCTGCAGGAGGGTGATCTGGGGTGGATTTAGGTATGGGGGCTGTGGATTGGTCTAGGGATGCTGCTCAACTTGGTAAGGCTGGTCCAGGGGCTGGAAGACTTGTCCGGCTGCATCAAAGATGGTCAGCTGGGTAGGGGAGCCTGGTCCAGGGGCTGGAAGGGTGGTTCAGCTGCATCAAGGGTGGTGAGGTGTCCCAGCTGCAGGGAGATTTATTTGAATGCTGGTCTGGGAGGGCAGCTACAGGGAGATTTGGGATCACAGGGTGGTTCTGGTCCATGTAGTAGACAGGTAGATCCATCTCAAGGAGGGTGGTCATCTTGGGGAGAGGATGGTCCAGAGGAGGGAGGGAGACAGGATGGTCAACCTGGGGGTAGGGGATGGAGGTCCAGCTGCAGATGGGTTGTCCGCTAGGGAGGCTGGTTTGGGGCTGTTCCAGCTGCTAGAGGAGTGGTGGATGGGGTGCCAAGGTGGTCTGCATCCCTGAAGGATACAGTTACATGGAGGGTGATTCAGTGTTGTGGCAGACTGGTATGGGGCCGGAATGGTGATCCAGTTATAGGAAACCTGTTTCACTGAAGGTGGAGCTTCTAGTTTCTGAGCTGCACCCCCAGCCCTGGTCTCAGGCTCTAGAACACCCGCCACAGCGGCATGCTTCCTAGCTCACCTCCTGGAATAGATATGAAACAGAAATGCATCCAGAACTGGAATGCTGGAACCCATTCCAAAACCATCCAGAGTGCATTCATGTCTATTTGGGGTTTTGTCCCATTCCATTAAACCATACAAAATGTAATTTGAGACATGAACCAATATCACAGCAGTTAAGGAACCACTAGCAATGCTAGCAACCTTGGTTCACACCAGCAGAAGGCTCGTGAGGCATTCGCACAGATGCCCCAGCATTTGGGAGGGAGAGATGTGGTATCTGATATGTCACTGCTACTCCGTGTTCCTGGGGAGGAGTACAACCAGGGCAGAAGAGCATGGGAATGAAGGGTGCCAATTCTGATATGCACACCTTGGCATTAATATGCTTGGCAGCCTAGTTGGCACTGTTTTTGGGAAGGAGAAAACAGGTGCAAAACAGCATCTGCCTGGATGACATGCCACCTCACTCGAGCCTCATACTGATCACACCACTCCCATGCCTGATGTTGTGCCAGTGGGTGCACTGGCTGAGCCACTGAGGGGAGACATGGAGGACTAGAATGGCGACGCCCTTCTGAGGCACATAAAGTGTGTCACTATCTTTGGAGGCAAAAAGTGCTGCCTTGGGGGGGTTGCCGCAGATAATAACAGGCACAGACTAGGTAGTGAGAGCGCCAGAGGAAAGTTGTGTTAGCCTAAAAATCTGTCTAATTGGAATACTTGTCTTCTGACCAGGGCCAGGGAACACTTACAGAACTGAAACATGACTTCGTGCAGCTCAAAGCCACGGTATATATTCGGTCCCCAACCTCTCCTAAACTGCAGATCAGTCCGATGTCTTGAGCTGGGGAGGGAACTAATCAAATAACTAACAATTTTGTCATTTAAATGAGGGACATAGATGTGTCAGCCATGATGAAGCAGCAACTTGCAGAAATGACATTATAAAATCCTGCATGACAAACAGGCTTAATTGCCAATGACTTACAATGGCCTCTGCAGTAAATTGCAGTGTTCTGTGATATTCTGCAGCATTTCTGCACTTCATCCAGCCTGACACATCTGTATACACTCAAAATGTGGCATACAGCATCAAACTGGGGAGGGGCTAGTCGAGAGCTAGGTGTGGTCCAGCTGCAGGGCAGTGGGAGGCTGGTCCAGCTGTTGATAGAGTGGTTGGCTGGGGATGATCCAGCTGCAGGGTGGTTCCCAGCTGGGGAGAGGCTTGTCAGGGAGGGATGTGTGGTGATCCTGGTCCAGCTTGAAGGGAGGGCTAGTCTATGGGTATTAGAAGTGCAGAGATGGTGGTTGCCTGGAGTTTGGAGGCTAACCCAGGTGTGTGTGAGGGTGGGGTGTTCTGTGGGCAGTCTTCTGTAGAGGAAAAGTGGGTCTACGAGCTTGAAGGGTGGTCCAGCAATAGGAAGGGTTGTTGACTGGGAGAGTATGGATAGTCTGAGGCTGAAAGGGAGGTGCAGCTGCAGGAGGGTAGTTGGTCGGGGAGTTCTGGTCCAGGGATTCTATGAGGATGATCCAGTAATAGGTAGGTAGGGTGGTGCGCATGGGTGATAGTCCAGAACTGAATGGACAAGGTACAGAGACAATGGTCTGGTGGGGAGGCTTGTCTAGAAGCTTGGGGGAGTGATCCAGTTACAGGGTGTTTTCTGGCATAGGGTTGTAAGCTGGTCAAGAAGCAGGAGGCTGGTCAGAGAGTGGTCCAGCTTTATGCAGGGTTGGTGGCCTAGATTCTAGTCCATGGAGAGTGGTCAGTGGAGGAGGAGATGCAGATTTTGTGTGCTGTTGAGTGGACCAAAGAGGGTGCTCATCTTGGGGAGGTTGTTTCAGGGCAGGAAGGTTTGTCCAGCTGTATGGAGGGTGGTCAGCTGAGGGGTTGTTCCAGCTGCAGGGGAGGATGACTGGTCTGTAGGCAGGAAGGATGGTCTGGAGGGATACAGATTTTGGGGGTGTGGAGTGGTCCAGCGAGGGTGTTCAGCTTAGGTGAGGCTGGTCCAACCGCATGGAGGGTGTGGTTCAGATGCCGTCATTGTATTGATTAAAAAAATGTGTTTCTTTATCTCACTAATAAATATTGTCCTAACCAGGTATAAAAGAGTCCTACTCTGAATTGGGTAGATTATACAGTTTGATACAGGGACTTGGTAAAACCTGACCATCCTAACAGACCAGAGCAGATTGATAAAATATGGACAAGCCGGCCGCTAAGCGCAGTGGTTTGGATTTCGCTTACGATGCGGTGACCGGGTTTGGGGAATGGACCCAGGTCACTGGAGGGGTGGCTGGGGGGAGAAGGATTGGCGTCCTACGGACAGCTCTCCTTCTCGGGGAGGGTGGGAAGTGTCCGGCATGTGGCGTACCTAAAGCCAGGGTCCCACAACACCGGTGCTCGCACTCAATGGAGGCGGGGCGGACACTGGACGTCTTTGCATGTCCCTGCCTTGGAGGAAAAACTAAAGAAAATGGAGGTGAGAGCCTCCATCTACATAAAGCCCTCCCGGGGCTTCAAATTATACTACGCCACTCCCAACCAGATACCAGTTTCCTAGCGCTGGAATTAGGGGAACCAGCACCATGGCCCCACCCTCCGGGTGCCAAGCACAACCCGGGAGTTGCGGCACTTGGCGGTTGGTGGAAGTCTCGGGCCGTGACCAGGGCAGAGACAGGACGAAGGCCTCCCGGAAAAATGATAAATAAAAAAAATAAAAATACGGACAAGCCAGACTGGGTGCAAGTTGTGCTAATATTGCTGATCCAGCCACTCTGGATGAATGGACCAGTCCAGCTTTTACCTATCTGATCCCTATCCCAGTGGTACAGTTTTCACACCATCCTAGGCAGGGATGAAACCTGGAGTGCTGGGACCAGACTGGGCCAGATAGATAAAATTGAACCAGTCCATCCATCCATCCAGAGTGGCCAAACCAGCAATATTAGCCGGCTAGCAATCTGGCCAATCTAGTTTATACTGGCCCTGGTTTAACATATCCCCAGACAAACACTGTGAAATCCAGTACAGTGGCTGAGCTCGCCAGATGAGATTTCACTAGCAGTTTATATTTTTATTGGGTTGATATGTATAGTACTAATTGATTGTGTTTAAACAGGAAGAGAACACAGCACTGTGCCACATGACCTGTCAACACCCCAAAGAACTGTGCCAAATGTGCTGCCATCACTGCACTGTCACACGCACTGCTGACACATCACCGTGCCAAATGCACGTCTAACACAACACAGTGACAAGTGACCTGTCAACACCCACTGTGTTATGCCACATGGACTTCTGTCACTGAATTGTGCCATGTGCACTGCCACCATTGCACTGTAAAACATGCACTGCTGTCACTGCACCGTCACATGCACTTCTAACACAGCGCTGTGCCATTTTACCTGTCAACATCCCACTGCACAGTGCCACATGAACTCTGTCACTGAACTGTGCCACTCACACTGCTGACATATGACTGTGCCAAGGACACTTCTGATGCAAAACTGTGCCATGGGCTGCAGACACTGCACAGTGTCACATGTACTTGTGAATACCACACTGCATTGTGCCAATATGTACTTGTCACTGAACTGACTCATGCACTGCCATCACTGCACTGTCATGTGCACTGCAGAGACTGCACTGTGCCACATGACTTGTCAACATCCCCTTGTACTGTGCCATGTGCACATCTGTCACATAACTGCGACACGTGCACGGCACTGCTGCACTGCTGCACTGCTTCACATGCACTGACACTGCACTGCAGTGTGCCACATGCAATGCTGCCAATGTGTTGTGCCATGTGCACTGCTGTCACTGCACAGTGCCGCTTGCTTTGCCAAAACAGTATGCATGTTCCTTTGTCAGCCACAGTCTTGGACTGCAGATGGAAGGTGTTGCCCCTGGTGACAGTCAGTGATGTCATGATCTGAGCACGTAACACAGGGCCACATGCCTCTGTGTCATATTGGTTTGAAGTTTGAATTTGGTGAGTTCACTAAGTGGGACCTTTAAACTATGTTGAATAACTGTTTGGAATGAGCAGGCTGATTTTTATACAGAACAAAGGCTAACCATATGCTATACCACAGTACAGCTCAAAGCCACCAATAGGAGTGAAGCAAGCAGCCAACCATCCGCTCGGATGAAGACAGCAACTTGTGTGCGTGTGCTGGTTGTGGTGGTGGGGAGGTGGTAAGATGCAAACCAACAGAAACTGAAGCAGAATAAGCTGTTGGATGTTATTTAGGAAATAGGGTAAAATTAGCCAGGACACCAGGTAACTTCCTGTACTATTCTACAGAAATGTAATCGGATCTTTAATGTCCATCTGAACCTCCACCATAAGACATACGGAACCTATAACGTCTCATCCTAAAGATGGCACATCCGATAGTACAGCATCCCTGTACTACTTCTACTACTAGGTGGCAATGTTGATGGTATGAGCATAATCCCTGTGCTGGACTAGAAACCGTGACCTTATTATGGTCCAGAGCCATATGTGCTACCAACTTATCCCTCAGTGCCATGAACTTTGGCTGTATGACGTCTGTCAAATTGCTTTTCATTTAGCAATACTAAAATCTGCCCTCTGGTAATCTGCATGGATTACCACCTGTCCTTCTTCAGGAAAACCCACCCCACCCATCTGAACCCTATCACCCTACCAGCAGTCCAAAGACTCCTTTCTCTGACCTACACCTTAAAACTACTTAATATCATTGTTTAATGCTCAGTCATTAGCCTCTCATCGTCCAGCCCTAATGCTAGTATCTTATCCCTGTAGTGCTTTGCGTATCATGGCACAATGCGATACTGGTCACAATACTGGCATTCAGGCCCAGCAGTGAGAGGATGAGGATTATCAAGCAGCACTGGACAATACAATTAATTAATTTTGATTTTAAAGCACGCCTGAGAAAGGAATCTTTGTGTAAAAGGTGGTGGGGCTAATATGATTGTAGTGGGAGACTAACAGATACTCCAGATCAGGAGGGCTAACAATACTGCCGGTTTTGACTCCTCCCAGTGTGGGGTAGGGGTGGGCACAGTGAGAAGATGCAAACCAAGTGAAATGAAACCACACTAATCAGTTGTTGTTATTTTAGTGAGTAGTGGACATTTGACCAGGACTCTGTGGAAATTCCCTTACTCTTCTCGAAGTGCCATGTGATTTTAACATCCACCTGAACAACCACCATAAAGGCAGGTGGAACCTCAATTTAATGTCTAATCAAAGGACAGCACCTGACAGCTCATGAGCCCCAGCCAGCCTTGACCTCAAGCTACCAAGGCACTCCATCCTGTCATCAGACTACTGAACCCCTCAGCCATGGAGGCATGCTCCCAAGCCCACCCGCCATCCCTAGCCTGTAACTTAGACCCCCCAGCTGCTGAGATTCCCCACAGCCATATGCTCACTAGCTCACCCCATACCAGCCCTAACAGCGTGCTCCCAAGCTCCACCAATCCATGGCTGCAGGTTTCAGTGATCACTCCCCTAGACCTGACAGCAGCTTCAGAGTCCCTCCCCAAAGACTTGCTCCTGAGCCCCATGGACAGGTCCTCAGGAGCTTCTGAATCACCCCAGTCCTAATGGCACCTGCTGATTCCCCCTCCCAGGCCTGGCAGCAGGCTCCCTAGCTTGAGCCCAAGAACTAGCAGCAGCCTCCAGAGCCCCACTGCCTTGATGGCAGGCTCATGTGTCCACCACAAGCTCTGGCAGAAGGCTCCTGAGCACCCACATTCCTGATGGCATAATATTCTCCCATGCATAACCCTGTGTTTATGCTCACAGGACCCCACCTTCCCAGCCAGACCGGGCCTCTGGCTCCTAAAGCATTCACCATTGACCTCTTGCTCCAGAGCCCCAAGCCATGGCTGCAGGTTCCAGTGGTCGCTACCCCAGATCTGATAGCAGGCTGCATACCCCCCAGCCCAGGCACATGTTCTTTTTTTATTCAAGTTTATTGAAATTACAGGCATACATACAAAATTTATTGTCTCAGATATTGCAGCATTCCACTTTTTCAAGAGACAGGCTGTTTACAATTAATATATAACATATGAAGCAGGCTTTACTGTACTATACCTTGGTCCATTTCTTCATTAAAACTATGAGACTTCCATTATAATCCCCAGTTTACCCTTCATATTTCATTTAAACACTGCTAAATGAGCTCAGCTTGTTGTGTCATGTATTAGGAGATTCCTTCATCAGATTATCTCCAACCCTCTCCGTTTTGTTTGGTTTCCCCAATTTCATGGTCTCCCTCCCAAGCCTCCCTCCACACTGTCCATCTAGTCCATCTATTTAAGAATGCGAGGTTCTGGCGTTAATCCTGTGGGTCAATTCCTCTATATCCTGGATCTCTCTGACCACCTCAAACCACGTTCTAGTTGGGGTGAGGCTGGTTATAACCATTTTCTTGTAATGGCTTTTGTGGGCTGAGGTCACCAGAATACTCACAGATATATCTGATCTTACTCTACTTCTCTGGGTACTAACCCTAACACCAGATGTTTGTTTTAAGAGGTTCTTCTAAGGAGAATATGTTCAAGGGCTTTTGTGATTTCTTCCCAGAATGGGTCAGACCCGGCAAAGCCCCATGACATGTAGATGGTGAGCGGTTTCAGCTCCACAATTTCTCCAGCAAGCTGGATTTTGTCCCCATCCCATTTGTTTTTATCACGGGGTGATAAAAAGCATGATCTGATCTTCCAGGCAAATTCTTTCCATCTCTGGGAATACGTTGTGTGGTGTGCCTAATTGAAAATAGAGTCCCATTCTTTTCTAGTAGTTGTTCCCCAGCTCAGTTTCCCATCTGTACTTAAGATGGGCTGAGTGCCTCCACCTTTATCTCTAAGTGTCCCATAGATGGCAGAGATATGTCATTTCATTATTTGTGAGGTCATAATCCCTTCATTACATCCTGCAGTCCCTGTTGCTGTGGTATGGGCTGTATTGTTTCTGAAGATTCTGAATGTGGGTCCTAAGTTGAAGATACCTGAAATGGTTTGAATTCCTCAGCTGATATTGTGTTTTGATATTTCTAAATTCCTGATCACGTCCCCATCTAGGAGTTGACCAAGGGAGTTCAGACCCAACCTACTCCATCTCCTAAAGGTAAGGTCTTGTTTTGCGGCTCAAAGTCTCCATCCCACGTGAATCTCCTAAGTGGCCACAGCTCTCAAGGCGTTTGTGCTTACCCAGAGTCTATGCACTGTTGCTAGGGTATTCCTGACTGTGTATAATGCGGGGCCTTTGTCTTGTATCAATGATTTGGGAGCAAATATTCTTACTTCCAGAGGGTACCCTCTGTGACCTCCCCTCCATAAGCTTCCATAATGCCTGATAGCCTGGTGTGGACCAGAGAAGGGCACATTGAAGTTGGGATGCCAGGAAGTAGTCTTCCAAATTAGGCACTGTCCTTCCCATCCTTTTTACTACATTGGAGCAGTTGGGCTTTAATTCTAGGTCTTTTGTTGGCCCATATGAAAGCCATAATTATTTTTGCCAGCTCTTAAATTGTGCGAAGGAATCTGACCGGGAGACATTGAAGAGGTACAGGAACCTAGGTAGGACATTCATGGGAATGGTTTCAATTCTGGAGTATAAAGGCAGGTTCAATAGTTCCCATTTCACTATGTCTTGTTTGATCTGTGTGAAGAGGGGTCAAAATTATTAACAAAGAGATGATTTAAATTCTTAGGGATGTAGGTTCCCAAATATTTAATTTTGAAGAGCTCCATCGTATGGGAGGAGATTGTTCACTTCAGGGAAGGTGAACAGTAAAATTTTAGGATTTCAGTTTTGTTCTTATTTATAGCATATCCTGAGAGTCCACCAAATTTACTCAGTAGGTCCTAGACTTTAGGCAGGGATTCTTCTGGATTTGTTATGTATAGCAATACATCATCCGTGTATAAGGATATTTTATGTTCCCTGTTCCCCACTATGATTCCTCCTATCGCTGGTCCTCTCTGATTGCCTGTGCCAGAGGTTCAATGTATATTGCAAACAGCAGTGGGGACATCGGGCAGCCCTGACAGGTGCCTCTACCAGGGTAAACCTTTGTGAGATACCCCATTGACTCTAACACAGGCCTGCAGGCTGCATATAGTGACTTCACTGCCACCAGGAAAGGTCCAGGAAGCCAATCTTATCAGCTCTTTTCAAGCTGTACCTTGGCGAGATGCAGGACAATAATGCCTACGCTTTCAAGGTATGGAGTCGCTGCTACCAGGTCTTGAAGTTTTCAGGCCACTCTCCATTTCAATCCTGAGGTGCGCTGGGTAGATGATTTGTGCTTGAGATTTTTACCACGCAATTGCTTCAGGATTGGCCATAGGGTTTTCTGACTGTCCTTCACCAAGGTAGTATAATCATTATCAATTTGTATCGGTGTCTTTCATAAGTTAGTGATGTTTTCTTTCAGGCTTGCCAAGGCTGTTCTCTCTCATATTATAGGACGTCAGTTTGGCCATGAATGAGTGAGGTCTAGTTCCTGGGTTTGTAAGTTGGCGCACTAGTAAGCAATGCACCCAGTCCATGGCCAAATCATAATTCGGGGAGATATTCACAGCCTCTCATAGAACTCCCTGGAGGAAAGTAGATCAAGTCAGGCGCTCCATCTTCTCGCCTCTGGTATCCCATACACCCAGATATTTTGCCTACAACTCCTTCCCTCGAGATCATCTAGTTTAGTGATAAGTTCTCGTTCCTTGCTAATGGAAAAAGAAGAAGGCGGTTGTGGTGGTCGGCCTGCTCTGTAACATTGGTGAGGCCAATTTGAGTTGGTCAGCACGATGTTCAATCTTATTAATGTCCTCCAGTTCATCCAGGGTACTGTCTATTTTTTGACAGTTCTAGCGGTCTGAAGGATAGAGGTGATAAGCTGGGAGCATTCTTCATTGTCTGTGCCGCCTCTTCTTGTCTGGATCCTCTCCTTGGTCTCCGACACCAACCCCTTTTCATGCTGTAACATTGAATTCAGCTTCTGTACTGGGGTCTGCGTATTCTTTGGGAGTAGCCCTCTAGAATAGGTTACTTTAGCTGGAGATTGCATTATTTTTAAATGTGGATGTCAGAAGATTTGTTCGTTGGGCAAAAGCAGAGCTTGAGGTTAGCTGCCATTCAACCGCTGATGTCACCGAAGTCTCAGGCCACAAGCTTCTGATCCCTCACAGACAGGTCCTTGTCATTGAGGCACAGGTCAGGAAGCATGGGAAAACCAGAAGCATTTGTAAAATTCGCAATGAGCATTTTATTATTATTAATAACAGTAAAATAAAAATAAATGTTCAGGATAACTATTTACAATGGCAGTCAAACATAGAAAGCAGAGCCCTTTTTCTTCTCAATTTCAAATCTGTCTGTCTCTGTCTTTCTTGCAAAACATTGCAGCTCTTTTTATGTCTTTGCAAGAGCTCGTTAAGAAAACAGTATGCTTCTCACACAGTGTTCTTGTCAGTTTCAGCAGGTGCAGCAGAAAGAACATTGTGACCCAGAACTGACCTCTTGTTTACATCTCTGAAAAAGGCTTAAAATTGCATCTCAGGTTAACCCTTGAGTTCCAAATAGCTTTGCAATCATTTCAACCGTATAACTATATACAGTTTTAAACAAAGGTATCCCAGTATCAATTATATTTCCACAAAATGATTCACATATATTTTATACCTGCAGATATGTGAGGGGAAGAAAAGACAGAACAGCAAGTGAGGGTAGAGAGATAGTGAGAGGCAGAAAATTGCAAGACCGTCAGGGTGATGAAGTTCTAGGTCTCACGAGAAAATTTGGTTGCACAACCAGACAGAGAAGAGACAGGAAAGGAGAGAATAGAACAGATCCTTGCATTTAAATTATTTCTCCATAACAACTGGGACAGGGCCATATTCAAACCTGTCACATACCCCCTCTAAGAGGAACCTGTTTTACAAAAACAGGTTTCCAAAACTTTCTAGTAATTCTCATCTAACATAAGCATATAACCTTTACAGTTCTGTGCATATGCAGCATCCTTTTTAATAACAACAGTACAGCAAATAGTGATGTTTAAACTCACACATTTGTTTTTCAACTTCGAATTCTCAATTCCTGATCCATATCGTGACAGAAAATCAGCATTGACATTCCCTTTCCTGGTTTGTGCATCACTTTAAATTTAAATGGCTGTAGTGCCAGGTACCACCGTGTGATTCTAGAATTGTTATCCCTCATTTGGTTAAGCCAACAGAGAGGACTGTGATCTGTTACAAGTACAAAGTCAGCTCCTAGTATGTAAAACTTATGGGACTCCATGGCCCACTTTGCTGTAAGGCATTCCTTTTCAATGGTGGAGTACCTTTTCTCTCTGTCGTGCAACTTCCTACTTATGTACAGAATAGGATGTTCTTTCCCATCTATATGCTGACTCAAGACTGCACCTAGGCCTACCTCTGATGCATCAGTCTGTAACAGAAATTTTTTCTCAAAGTCTGGGCTTCTTAAAACAGGGGCTGAACATAATGCAGCCTTGATGGCTCAAAAAGTCTCCTCACACTCTGGGGTCCATTTCACATTATTTGGGAACCGTTTCTTTGTGAGTTCATTGAAGGGAGTAGCTAATTAGCAAACCTGGGAACAAATCTCCGATAATAACTAGCCAGCCCTAAAATTACCTGACATATGTCTTGGTTTTGGGGACAGGGCTGTTAGCTACAGCTTCTATCTTGGAAACCTCTGGTTTGACTTCTCCATTTCCCAAAACATAGCCCAAATATCTGGTTTCCTGTATGCTCAGTGCACACTTGGTAGGATTAATTGTCAGACCTGCCTTTTGGATCGATTGGATAACTGCTCGTAGGTGTTCCAGGTGGCTTGTCCAGTCTGGACTATACACCACAATATCATCCAGGTATGCAGCACAATAATCAGTGTGAGGAGATAAATGACATCCATGTACTGCTGTAATGTAGCGGGCATGCCATGTAAACCTAACAGCATGGTGGTGAACTGATAGAATCCTACAGGAGTGGCAAATGCAGTTTGTCTCTGGATTCTTTAGCTAGGATTGCCAGTAACACTTGGTGAGATTGAAGGTACTGATATACTTGGCACTTCCCAGTCTGTCCAGCAAGTCATCTATTCTGGGCATAGGATAACTGTCAAATTCTGACACTTGATTAAGTTTCCTAAAATCAAGGCAGATTCTTACACCCCCTTCCTTTTGTTTACAATCACCATTGGTGATGACCAAACACTTCTAACTCTTTTATGATACCCAGTTCTTTCATTTTTTGTATTTCCTTAGCCAAGTCACTTCTTAACTGCTCTGGTAATCTATATGTTTTTGTCTAATAGGGTGAGCATTCCTTGCCACTATTATGTGCTCGACCCTTTTGCTCAGCCTGGTACTGTGGTTAAAGTACTGTTAAATGTCTTTAGCAAGTTACAAATTTCTGTGGTTTGTTCGGAGGTTCAGGAAACATTCACTTTTACAGCATCAGCAGTAACAGTTTGTTCCAGTTTGTCATAAGCTACATCAGTATCTTCTTTATCAGTTTCTGGTAAAACTAGCAAAACAACTTCTGGTGTGTTTTCAACCCATTTCTTGAAGAGGTTAGCATGGTATATCTTACTAGGATTTTTCCTATCGGGTCTCCAGTCTTGTAGTTAACTGTGCCAGTACATCTAAGCACTTTATAAGGACCTTGCCACTTCATTAACAGTTTATTTTCTGTAGTGGGTAACAGTAGCAAGACTTTTTGTTATGTGTAGTGCAGCTTTAAGAAATGTACTTCCTGTGAGAGTCTTCCTGTGTCTGTGTTGAGATCAGTTTTCCCCTTATGTCTGTGCTGAAAAAAGTAAACAGAGAAGGCCTAGATTTTGTGGTGCATGTATTTCTTATTATGAAGACCCTGATGTGTTTAAGGCACTTATTTTGGGCCACCAAATATAACAAACTGGCAACAAGGATGGTGAAAGTTTTCATAGCTCCAGCATACTAGTGCACCATTTTGTGACTTTCTGCATTGGAGGCAAGTAAGCAATTTGGAATTGTGGAGTATCATGGCAACTTCAGCCAGCTTTGAGATTTTTACAGGAATGGACTGGGATACATGGTCCAGACGGTTTGATCACTGGTTATTACTTAATCCTGCCATACAGTCTGCAAATGTTGAGCTACAGGGTAAGCTTATTCGAGCTGCTTTTGTACTTTCTTGGGAGTGAAACCTTCAAACTTTATGTAGCCTGTGTGCACCAGACTGGCTGGATGATTTGTCATATCAAGAGCTAAAGGCTAAATTGAATGCACAATACAGTTTGACAACTTTCCCAAGGGCTGAATGTTATGTTATAAATTTTACAGTTACCAGCAGAAACCAGGACAGTCATTACAATCTTATTTGGCTGAGATCAAACGCTACTCTCACATGTGAGTGGATCTGGGAGCATCTTGAATCTAATTTAGCTGATAAGTTTGTTATGGGGTTGAATAATGAACATCGTATTCAGCAATTACTTTCTGTAAGTGTCAAGAAATCTGCTGATGAACTTTTACAGTTGGCATAAGTGTATGAGGCTGCAGAAAATGAAGCACATACTAAGATGAAATACTAAAAATGAAGTACGTGTAACTGCAGTAAACCCCAAATTGAAAGCGGCTCAAATCTAAGTCTAAACCATTGTTTTAGAAGAAAATTTCAACCACTCCACCCAAACTGCATAGCCAGTACAAATATGCATCATGTGGGTCTTCTCAGCATAACAGGGACCAGTGCAAATTCAGAGAAGTTCAGTGTCATGCATGTAAACATCAGGTCATATTGCTAAGGTTTGCAGAAGCAGGAGAACTGTAGTGATCAGTTCAGAGAGCACAGACAGTACAGTGGTTCCTATTGCACCACAAATGCAGACTAAATATGTTCCAGGATCCTAGGTGACAGATTTAAATGCTTCATTGGAAAGCATTTAAACTAGCCAAGGGGAGGCACCGAAAAGGAGCAGAAATCCCAGCCTCCTCCCACAAAACACAGTAGTTAGAGGTAAACACCAAGGTAGAGAAGTCAGTAGGAGCAGGACAGGGATAAATGCAGAAAAAGGCAATAAGGACAGGGATGGGGCTAAAGGGGTAAGGCCATAAAAAATAAATGGAAGGTGATGAGTACCAATGCCCACAGTCTGTGCAACAAGCTCCTGAACTAGTGGCCTTGATGGAAGAGGAATGCCTGGATATTGTGGCAGTCACTGAAACATTGCACACAGAGAACCATGACTGGGATGTCAACATACCAGGATACACAGTCTACAGGAGGGACAGGGTGGGTAAAGAGGAGGAGGAGTAGCTCTCTATATAAGGGAAGGGATTAGAGCAACAGAACTAAAGAGTAAACATGAAGTTGATGAGTCACTATGGGTCACCCTGGAGACAGAAATGGCACCACAATCCACATGGGGTTGTGTACAGACCCCATCTCAGGAGGAGGAAATGGACAAGGAAATGATAGAAGGCATCTTTAAAATGGCAGAAAAGGGAAGCTATTGTTGATGGGGGACCTGAATATGCCAGATGTTAACTGGAGTACCTTTGCTGCAGCACATCCAAAACAGGGTCATTCTTGATGCCCTACAGGGGCATGCCTCAGACAGCTAGTGTTGGAACCCACTCGGAAGGAGCAGTTTTAGACCTGGTACTCTCAAATGGGGAAGGAGAAAGGATCTCAGATTTAGAAGTGGGTAGCCATCTGGGAACAAGTGACCACCAAACAGTGTGGTTCACAATAAACACAGCCATAGAGTCAAGCCATACAAAACAAGAGTACTGGACTTTAGGAAGGCTGACTTTGGGAAAATGAGAGTGCCTCAGAAAAGCACTAGCAAACGGGCAAGAAGGAGGGTAGAGGAACAATGAAGAATAATCAAAACAGCCATCACAGAGGCAACAAGCTTTTGTGTGAAGCAAATCAACAAAAGCAAAACAAAGGAAAACCACTATGGTTCTCAAAAGAGGTGGCAGGGATGGTTAAGGAGAAAAGGATAGCATTCAGGAAATATAAAGAAACACAGAAGGAGCAGGACAGAGAACTTTATCAGTTAAAACAGAAGGAGGCAGGAAGGCAGTCAGAATAGCAAAGGCACAAACTGAGGAAAAGATAGCCAACTCTGTTCAGAAGGGGATAAAACCTTTTATAGGTACATTACGAGTGAAGAAAGACCAAGAGAGGATACAGAGACTTAATAAAGGGGAGGGAATGTGGGCAGAGGGTGATAGTGAAAAGCAGGGATACTGAACGAATATTTCTGCTCAGTATTCACAACGGACGAGGAGAGGGAGGTATCTAAACCAAACAAGACAGAAACTCTGAATAGGGTGGTCGATACCAGTCCATTCACAGAAGAAAGGGTTTGAAAGAACTCTTGAAACTGAGGGTGGACAAAGCAATGGGGCCTGATGGGATTCACCCAAGAATTCTAATAGAACTAAGGGTAGAACTAGTAACACCACTGACTACTCTCTTTAACAAATCATGGGAGGATGGGGTGGTACCTAAGGACTAGAGGAGGGCAAATGTGATTCCACTTCACAAAGGTGGGAGCAGGGCAGAGGCAGAAAACTACAGACCAGTTAGTTTGACTTCAGTGGTAGGGAAAATGATGGAATCACTTCTGAAGGAAAGAATTGTTGGTACCTAGAGGCCAGTGGGGCACAGGACTCAAGGCAGAATAGTTTCACAGCAGGAAGGTCATGTCAGATGAACCTAATAGATTTCTTTGACTGGGTGACCAAAATAGTAGACCAGGGAGGGCTGTGGATATGGCCTACCTAGATTTTAGCAAGGCATTTGACACAGTCTCACACAAAGATTAATATACAGGTTAGCCAGCCTTGGAGTGGGTCCCACGGTGGTAGCCTGGATAAAAAAAACTGTCTGGACAACAGGACACAAAGGGTAATAGTAAGCGGAGTCCACAGTGAACAAAGGAGGGAACTGACAGGGTACCGCCGGTTCAGTACTGGGACCGGTCCTCTTTTATGTCTTTATAAGTGACATTGGAGAGCACCTGGAAGGAAAGGTATGTCTCTTTGCAGATGACACAAAGATCTGCAACAGGGTTGATACACAAGGTGGGGTGGAAAGAATGAAAAGGGACTTGGCAAGGTTGGAGGAATGGTCAAATATGTGGCAGCTCAGATTAAATGCAAAGAAGTGCAAGGTAATGCATCTGGGAAACAAAAACCCAGGGAAGAGTACACAGTGTGGGGTGAGTTAATAACAACAACAAAAATCAAAAAGAGATGTAGGAGTAATTATATCAGATGACCTAAAGGTGGGCAAGCAATGTGAGAAGGCACTAAGGAGGGCTGGGGGATACTGGAATGCATAGGAGAGGCATCAACAGTAGAAAACAGGAAGTTATTATCCTCTATACAGACAGTTAGTGAGACCCCATCTGAGTACTGCATGCAATTCTGGAGACCCCATCTCCACAAAGACATAGACAGAGTGGAGGCTGTTTGGAGGAGGGCACAAAATGGGCAGGGTCTGCACCAGAAGACATACGAGGAGAGACTAAAGCAGTTTAATATGTATACCCTTGAGGAAAGGAGGGAGAAGGAGGACATGATAGAAACTTTCAAGTATCTCAAGGGAATTAACAAAGTACAAGAGGGTAGTATCTTTCAGAAGAAGAGATGTGCAAGAACAAGGGGCACAATTTGAAGATAGAGGGGACGGCTCAGAGGTAATGTTAGAAAGTATTTTTCACAGAGAGGGTTGTGGATGCATGGAACAGCCTTCCTGAGGAGGTTGTGGAGTCAGGAACAGTGGGAGAATTCAAGAATGCATGGGACAGGCATAAAGCAATTCTAGTGGGAGTAGGCGGATGTAAGCTGTTGATTAACTAGAATCTGCAGCTTATCCATCAGGTAGGGAAATGGGCAGACTAGGTGGGCTAAGCGGTCCTTATCTGCCATCAAATTCTATGTTTCTATGTTTCCTCCTTTCTATGTGTTACTTCAATTGCCACAACTGAGGCGTCAGTTCGTTTAATGGTAGACTCTGCTTCCCCAGTTACTTTTATTAACCATCGGACATGGTCTGATCTGGATAAGCCATCATTATCTCCTTGTAATAAGTTGCTGCATGCATTTGAAGGGCAACCAGTTCAGCCACTGGGCTCATTTACCACTTTTGTACACAGGACTGATTCTCCTAGTACACCTTTAACTTTTCTGGTTTCAAAAAAGGGTGTCAACATTTTGGGCAGAGATGCTCAGGTTCTTCTAAGCATTCATATTGATCCAGCAGATTTTGGCCTAGTTGCTGCTGTCCAGGTACCACAAAGCAGTAATCTGCCCAAGCTTGCGGAGATTTTAGACATGTATCCAGAGTTGTGGAAGTGCCTGGGATGTTGCACAACAACTAAAGCAAAGCTATTTACAAAGCCTAATGCATTCCCAAGTTTTGTAAACCACAGAAACTTCCTTTGCCTTAAAACCGTGGTTGGGGCAGAACTGGACAAACTGGAAAAGCAGGTGTGCTGGAAAAGGTTTCAAGTTCAGATTGGGCTACTCAATTGTGGTGGTATCTAAACTAGGTGGTATGGTTAGAATATGTGAGATTTTAAGGTGACACTTAATCCGTTACTTAACACAGATGTATTTCCTTTACCCTTACCTGAGGAACTTTTCACAGACTGAATGGTGGTGTGGGGTTCTCTAAACTGGACCTCACTGATGCATACCTTCAAGTGGAGTTGGAAACAGGCTCTCAGAAATTGGTAGTGATTAATACACACCAAGGACTGTACAAGTACAACGCTAATGTTTTGGCCTTAGTTCTGCACCTGCTATTTTCAAAAAGTGATTGAGCAAACAGTGGGTTATATACCAGGTGTTGCTTGTTATTTGAGTGACATCATTGTCACGGGCAAGACAACCGTTAGCAGACTTCAATGATGGGCATTAATTTTGTCTGCCTATAATTTCGAGGTTACATACCAACCAATGAACCAGCATGGAAATGCAGATGCCTGATCAAGGTTACCAATATCCAGAGAAATTGAGTTCGATATGGGACTTAAAGAGGAGCCATTAGTTTGCCAGGTGGGGCCAGGTAGTTTTCCTGTGCAATTCAAAGATATGGAGGACTCTATGGTTGTGTGTGCAGTGGCACTACAACAGTTAGATCAGCTTCCTGTACTAGCCAAGGACATTGCAAAAGTGACTAGTCAAGATGTAATTTTGAAACAAGTATATCAGTATACGCTTGAGGGTTGGCCTGAAGGCACTGCTTGTTGACTGCACTATAACCCTACTATACAAAGAAACAGCAGTTGTCCATTGCAGAGGATGTCTTCTGTGGGGCTTGCATGTCATAGTACCCCAGTGTTCTCACTCAAATGTGTTGACTCTTTTGCATGCAAGCCATCCAGGCATTGCTAAAAATGAAATCCTTGACCAGACTTCACATATGGTGACCTTCCATTGACAGAAACATATACCAGGTTGTGCAAAGATGCGAAGGTTGTGCTGTATCGATAGGAAATCTGGCAAGAGCTCCAGTTCACCATTAGGAATGACCTGACAAACCCTTGCAAAGGTTGCATATTGATTTCACGGGACTGTATTTAAATTCCACGTGGTTACTCTTAACTGATGTTTATAGTAAATGACCAGAAATTCATCAGATGTCTTCAACAACTACTGAGTAGCAATCTGTCTTTGCTACATGGTTTTCATAGTGATTGTCTTGGATAATGGACCACAGTTCACGTCTGTTGAATTCCAAGCATTTTGCGCAATGTGGTATCTGCCATATTTTCTCACCTCCCTACCATCCAAGTTCAAATGGTGAAGCGGAACACCTGGTTTAGACTTTAAAAAGAGTATGGCTAAAACTAATCCTACCACACCGACGGCAATACAAATAGCCCTTTTGAACTTTCTTGCATGTATTGAACAACACCACATTGTGTCACAGGAATATCTCCTGCAGAATTGTTGTTTGGACATCAGATTGAAACTCAGTTGGACCTTCATCACCCTCTAGGCTGTGAGTCAGTAACTGAAATGCTTCCTAAGACCAGATCTTTCAAACCTAATGATCTTGTGTGGGTCAGGATGTATGCAGGCCGAAGAGGCGGATAGAAGGCATGGTAGAAAAAATGTTCAGAAATGTTGTCTATAGTGTTCGACTGACAAACCAGAGGATAGTGAAAAACAAGTGTACCAATTACATACTAGAACTGAGACAGAACGAAAAGGATACCCAGAGTTGGGGTAGTTATCCAGCATTATTTGTTCGAGAACAAGAACAGGAACAGATAGTGGAACTACAGCAATTGAGACAAGATGTGGCTGATGCTAATCAGATTCCAGTGCAACAGCCTCAAGTCCTACTAGTTGATCAGGACGTATAAGGCGTACACCAAAGAGAATGGACTTGTAGAGATATAGTCTAATGACATAGACTAACTAAAAGGGACATTGAAGTAATAACTTTAATAGTTTCATATTACTTCTGAATTATTGACTTACGTACTTTCTAGCTAAGTCAGGAGGATTGTTATGTGTAGTGCAGCTTTAAGAAATGTTAGACAGTACAGCTTTAAGAAATGTACTTCCTGTGAGAGTCTTCCTGTGTCTCTGTTGAGATCAGTTTTCCCCTTATGTCTGTGCTAAATAGAAGTAAACAGAAGGCCTAGATTTCTGTGGTGCATGTTTTCTTATTACCAAGACCTTGATGTGTTAAAGGTACTTATTTTCGGCCACCAAATACAACACTTTTCACCTGGCTCAAAAACTTTTCCTTTACCCCATGGTCATAATGAACCTTCTGCTGGTTTTGGGCCTCTTCCTGATTACTATGGGTGATATAAACATATTTTGCCAGATTCTTTCAGTTGGCCCAAATTGGGCTTTCCACTTCAACCAGCGGTCCTGGCGTGATCTACCCGGCCAGACCTCTGCTTCTAGCCTGCCACCCTGACCAAGGAAATCGGGCACAAGCCCAAACGGGCTCTCCACTTCAAGCAGCCCGGCGCTAATCCCTGCCGGTGGCCAGACCTCTGCATCCAGCCCACCACCCCGACTAAGGAAAGCAGGCACAAGCACAAATCGGGTTCTCCACTTCAGCGGAGCAGCCCTGGCGCTGATCCCTGCCGGCGGCCAGACCTCTGCATCCAGCCCACCACCCTCAACCAAGGAAAGCAGGTACAATTGGTCATCTCCTAGCTCGGAGCTGCCAGGCTTCAATCCCGTAACTGGACTGGCTCCTGGGGACTGTGGCCACTTCCCAATTGGACGCTGCAGATCCCCATTGAGAAAGCAAGTGCTCAAGACACCTTTTCAAATCACAGCTCAGCCACTGCCTTGCAGTACTACTCTCTGGACAGTTTTGCTGAATTTACTGCTACTTTGGAAATTATTTGTTTTCTTCTTGGAATTTTCTGCTGTTTAACCTGCTGTACTAGCTAGGCCTGACTTCTATATAGCTTATGGCTTGTACTGCTGAATATTATTTTACTGCTTAAACATTTTACCTTTGAACTACTGCATTGTATATGTAGGAGTTGCCTTCCAGAGTACAACAGGAGTTGTAGTGAACCTTAACTGACTGCCTTACTTCTATACAACTTACTGCTTGTACTGCTGAATTTTACTGCTGAATTAATTGCCCAGTATTGTAGGATAGCTTGAACTACTGCATACTGCCTGCTGTCTTTCTGCCACACTCTTTTCCCATTACAGTTGCTCTCATTTCTCCTTGGACTGCCTTTACGTTCCTTCTTTCACTTGCTTGTTCCTTTCTGTATTTCTTTTCTCTGCTCCCCACACTGTTTCTATGCCAGCTTCTGGACCCTGATTCCCTCCTGACACCCCCCAAACCAGCATATTCTATAAATATTGCCTGGCATTTTGGCCATCTTCTCTACCCCTGCTCCTGGGCCCTGCCTCCTCCCCATCAACCTGAACCAGCCTTTTGTTTCCAAAATTCCCACCTGGCACTTTTGACCAGGCCTCTCTGCAGGAACCCTTTCTCTCCCTTCACTCCCACTATTTGCACCTACTTCTGCCCTGAGCACTAAATTGCCCGGGCCCTCCTGTAATTTCCCTGAGCTTTGTCTTTGTTGTTTAACTAACGGCCCTTCTTTTCTGCTCTTTTTAGGCACAAGCCCAAATTGGGCTCTCAATTCAACCAGTGACCCTGGCGTTGATGCCTGCTGGAGGCCAGACCTCTGCATCCAGCCCGCCACCCTTCATCCAAGGAAAGCAGGTATGATCTGTCAACTCCTAGCCAGGAGCTGCCAGGTTTCAATCCCCATAACTGGACTGGCTTCTGGGGACTGTCGCCGCTTCCGATTGGATGCTGGAGATCCCCATTGAGAAAGCAAAGCTCAAGGTGCCTTTTTCAAATCACAGCTTGGCCACTGCTTTGCTCTACCACTCTCTGGACAGTTTTTGCCAAATTTACTGCTGCTGTGGAAATTATTGTTTTTCTTCTTGGAATTTTATGCTGTTTAACCTGCTGTACTACCTAGGCCTGACTTCTATATAGCTTATAGCTTACTGCTGAATATTTTACTGCTTAAACATTTTACCTTTAGACTACTGCATTGTATATGTAGGAATTACCTTCCAGAGTATAGCAGAGTTGTAGCGAACCTTAACTGACTGCCTGACTTCTATACAGCTTACTGCTTGCACTACTGAATTTTTACTGATGAATTAATTGGCCAATATTGTAGGATAGCTTGAACAACTGCCTACTGCTTGCTGTCTTTCTGCCACACTCTTTTCCCATTACAGTTGCTCTCATTTCTCCTCAGACTGCCTCTTTCATTCCGCTTTTCACTTGCTTTTCCCTTTACATTTCTTTTTCGCTGCTCCCTGCACTGTTTCTCTGCCAGCTTCTGGACCGCTGATTCCCTCTCCTGACACCCCCTGAACCAGCATATTCTGTAAATATTGCCTGGCATTTTGGCTATCTTCTCTACCCCTGCTCCTGGGCCCTGCCTCCTCCCCATCAACCTCCTGAACCAGCCTTTTGTTTTCCAAAATTCCACCTGGCACCTTTGACCAGACCTCTGTGCAGGAACCCTTCTCTCCCTTCACACCCACTATTTGCACCTACTTCTGCCGTGAGCACTAAATTGCCTGGGGACCTCCACCAATTTACCTGAGCTTTGTCTTTGTTGTTTAACTATCGGCCTGCCTTTTTCTGCTCTTTTTAGGCACAAGCCCAAATCGGGCTCTCTACTTCAGCTGAGTGGCCCTGGTGTTGATGCCTGCGCGGCCGGACCTCTGCATCAGCCCGCCACCATTCATCCAAGGAAAGCAGAGTACGATCGGTCAACTCCCTAGCCAGGAGCTGCCAGATTTCAATCCCCATAACTGGACTGGCTCCTGGGGACTGTGGCTGGTTCCCAATTGGATGCTGCACATCCCATTGAGAAAGCAAGCACTCAAGGTGCCTTTTTCAAATCACAGTTCGGTCACTGCCTTGCTGTACTACTCTCTGGTCAGTTTTTTGCCACCCCTCCACCCCTCCCTCCTTTATTAAATACACTTCCCAGTGATCTCCGTGCCCTGAGGCCTCATACTGGTCAATCACAGCAACTTCTTAAAGGGGCTCTTTCCTGCAACTTCTTAAAGGGGTGATCTGCTCGTGCACAGATTTAACAAACACTGCTGACTGCTTTATCTTAATCAGCCCTTTAGTCCTAGCATTTTCTAGAGTAGTATTAATCTTAGACTTTCTTAGTCAGATCCTTACGTAAACTACTGCCAGGGCCATGACTTGCTCTGCGTGCTGGCAGGTTGTCCTACTGATAATTATAACCCTGTACCCATCATCCCTACCTTGTTCAGCTCCCAATAACTGGATTTTCTACCTGGGACATACATGCCCATGATTTCTCTTATTCCCCTAACCCTTCCTGGGCTAAAGCCTGTATCCAACCACCTGCTGCACCCAGTTGGCAGCAGCCCTTTAGTTTAAGTGTCCGTGCACTCCTTAGTTCAACTCGTATCTCAAACTTCAAGGTAGAATTGAAGCATATGGACAACCCTGAGCGAAGTAGTAGGACATCTAGGAAAAACAACAAGCAGCTCTAGTAGCGACCGTGAAAAGGCTAATCCTATTACTGCTCCTGTGCTCGGGCAATGTGGAACTTAACCCTGGACCACCTACTACCTTAGACTCTCTGACCAACTTCATCAGCATCAGGCATTAAGTTCATGCTGATTAATGCCCACAGTCTACTAAAAATGTCAGTCAAATCCAGACCTGGACTGCCCATACTAACCCAGATGTGCTAGTAATCACAGAGCCCTGGTTGAACAGCTCCATCACTGACTCCCAGATAGCATTACCCTCATATAGCACATTCAGAGTAGATAGGCCCACTAGGGGTGGAGGAGTAGTTATCTACCTCAATAACAAGCTCAATGCCACAGAACTATTTTTGGAGTCAAAACTCAAGAGTTTGAGTGCCTAGCATTTAGGTTACTACTCCCATCCTCTGAAGTAATCAATATCATTGGCTGTTACAGACCTCCCTCAGGTGGGCTCGATATTCTATCAAAGATCAGGGATATAGCGGAATCCAACACCAAT
This sequence comes from Neoceratodus forsteri, assembly GCA_016271365.2. Classification (NCBI taxonomy): domain Eukaryota; kingdom Metazoa; phylum Chordata; order Ceratodontiformes; family Ceratodontidae; genus Neoceratodus; species Neoceratodus forsteri. Next base: position 474,824,847 of record CM057451.1, read on the forward strand.
GAAACCATCATCCTTGGGGACTTAAATCTTGACTGGCTCACCAACAATGCTAATGTCATCAAAGATCTATGTGTCGAGCTTGGATTCACTCAGTCACCGAACCTACTAGGACAAATATGAAAACAAAGACCACAGTTCTATTCTCGATCTAATCCTCATAAACCAGCCTCACAAAATCGAACACTCAGCGGTCTTCCATAATAATGTAAGTGATCACAATACTGTGGTCTGCACACATGCCCATACCAAACACCATACCGGCCCAAATTCATCACCAGCAGAAGTTTCCATAAGTTTAATGTCCATAACTAACTTGCAGACCTTAAGTGGATAGACTGGCAATCCTTTTATTTAGCCAAATCTGTAGAAGCCACTGTCACTATTTTAATAGCATCATCACATTGCTTGCTAACAGGCAAGCACCATTCCTAAATGCAGAGTTAGGAAATTCTCATAAACATGGTTCACCCTCAGCAGAAAGCTGCACTCTTGCATCGTGATAAACTGTGGGCCCACACAAGGAAAACGAAATCTGCAACCCACTGGCAGGAATTTAGAGCAGCTAGAAATAGATGCACCAAGCTTATAAGGTATGCAAGGTCACTTACTATGTTGAAACCTTAGAGGAAGCTAAAGGCAACTCAGCAGAAATATGGCACACCTTCAAATCTATCTAGGCCACAAAACCCCAATCTCTCCCACAAAAGTCACCTCTAAAGGTACACTGGTCACTGAGCAATGTGCCATATTGGATCTTCTTTTTTGCTAACTCTTTTCTGGCTCCGCTTGAGCCCTGGAGAACTCTCTCGGGCATCCACTCACTTCCAGCTCTACCTCCTGGCCTGAAACTCACCAGCAACCTGGCACCAGCCCGGCTATCCCTCAGTTCTGAGCCCTCCTGAGGTGGGGCCACCCTATCCTCCCAGGGTGCTCTATCTGTAAATGGGGCCGGGCTGGGCTCGGCCAGGGGCTGGATGAGTTCGCCGGTGGTTGTGGCTGTAGGGTGGTGCCTTTGACTATCTCCAGAGGCGAGGATTTTCCTTGTTGGTTACTCCCCCAGTGGAGTCCCAACGTGCAATGGCACCAGGGAATGTCTTGCCGTGGCTCTGCAACCCTCTACTCTGGCCCTGAAGCACTGCAGTACCTCCGGTCTCTACCAGAGGTAGCTGCTGTGCCAGGCATAGTCCCTGGATCCCTCCAAGGAAGGAGAGCTGTCCTCCAGATGCTCAATCCTTCCCTCCCTGCCAACCCCAGTGATCCAGGCTCATTCCCGAATCTGGGTCACCGGCATGGCACGAGTGTGGCATCCAGCGCCTCAACCCTCAGCGCCACCGGCCAGCCGATATTGGATCTTCTTAACGCCCACCTCGCCACAGCTGGTATGGCCTTGACACTTCTCCAGCTGCAGGGCTGCTCACCAGCCCCTTCATTCCAGACTACCTTGAGTCCTCACCACCACATGCCTCCTTCCAGCTCTCCTGGTCACATTCAAGGAAGTCGAGCAACTCCTAATCAAGTTGCATACCAGAAAAGTGTCAGGTGCTGACAGAAGTGAAGCATTCTTTCTAAAAATAGGAGTCATCTATTAGTTGCACCCATCATGCACATATTTAACCTTTCCATCTCCACGACTACTGTTCCTCCAGCTGGAAAACTGTGCATATCATCCCACTATTCAAGTCTGGAGACCGGAGCGACCTCAACAACTACAGACCAATTTCCATATTAGCAGTCCTGTCCAAGCTAATGGAAAAATTAATACACACTCAAACAAAACAGTATCTGGAGAACTTCAACCTACTTAACCCACTCCAATCAGGGTTCAGGCAGAATCACAGTACAACCTCAGCCCTGGCAAAGGTAACTAATAACTGGTTCTCTGCCATTGACAACAGTCTACTTGTGCTGTTTTTCTTGACTTAAGCAAGCGTTCGACACAGTGGACCATACCTCCTCCTGCACTGCCTAACATCCCTGGGATTTCATGACACTATGGTAAGATGGTTCTCTAGTTACCTCTCAAATAGGCTGTAAAGAATCAAGGCTGATAGAGCCATGTCGGACACAGCATCCATCAAGAGGGAGTCCTCACAGATCCATTCTAGGGCCTCTCCTCATCACTATTTACATCAACTCATTGGACAAAAACATTCAACAATCCAAGCTGCACATTTTGCCAATGACACAGTCCTCTACATCTCTAGGCCTTCATTGCGCTGCCGTGCGAAGTTACAATCTGATTTCAATCAGCTACACTTCAACCTGGCTCGTTCAGAACTTCTCCTAAATGCAAAGAAGATAAAGATGATGTTTTTTTATCACCCATATGGCCTCTACTCTCAGTACTCCAGTACCTCACCATCCATCACTACTATATTCGGGACACCCTCGAGGTTTGTGGATCAATTCAAGTGTCTTGGAATATGGTTAGACAGTAAACTAACTTTTAGTGCCCATATCAACTGCCTTGTCAACAAGCTAAAAGCCAGGCTGGGGTTCTTCTTCAGGAACAGATCCCGATTTACACTTGACTGCAGAAGAAGACTGGTCCAGGTCACATTCCTACCACTGCTTGACTACGGGATATCATTTACAATTGCAGTGCACCAGCTTGCTTTCATAAACTTGATGTCCTGTACCATCGTGCATTATGTTTCATACTAAATGCTCTGGCCAGGACACACCATTGTACCATCTTCTCTTCTTTGAACCGGACCTCACTATCAACCAGGCGTATGTTCCATATTGGGCAGTGGTCTCTAAAACTGCTGACTGGCAAGTTACCTCAGTATATGTGCTCCCTAGTGCACAAGTCTCACAATGTGTATGCACTCGCACCTCAGACTTTGTGCTCCCAGACATTCCTAGGACACGTACTAATCAGGGCAGAGATGCCATTAGTTTTGTCCTCCCATCTATATGGAACCAGCTGCAAAAAAAAATAAAGCTAACTGAGATAGTCACGTTAAATTGCTTTAAGTCTCTAGCCAAGAAAACATTTGAAGTGGTCTACTGCCGCCTTCACAATAAGCTAATATATGAATCCTCACCGTCCTTTCTGCTTGTCACCCTATCCCTGTCTCCCACCAACCACCCAGCCTATCCTCTCACCCATCTGTCCCACCCACCCTTTATTCCTACCCAATCCCCTTTTACCCATTCTGCCTCCTAGCACTTCTTCCCTTCCTCCACCTCCCTGTCTCCCTACCCTCCTCCCCCTATCCCTATAATCCTACCCCAACACCCTTACCCATTCTGCCTCCTAGCACTTCTTCCTTCCTCCACCTCCCTGTCTCCCTGTACCTCTTCCTCCCCTACCCCAATCACCTCCCTCCCCTAGACCCCCCTCCCTGTACCCCATCTCTGTGCACAATATTCCTATCCTGCTAAACCTACCACCTCCCCTTCCTCCACCTTCCTGTCTCCATACCCCCTCCTACCCATACCCCAGTCACCACCCTCCCCATGACCCCTCCCTGTACCCCATCTCAGTGCACAATATTCCTGTCCTCTGAACCTACCACCCTCCTCTACGATGTCATCTACAGCCCCATGCTTTCACTTTTTTTCCCTTTCCTTCTGCCCTCAGTGAAGACTTGTCTCACTCTATGTGTATCATCTACGAGCACATTAGTGCAGTTCGTTTTTGTATGTAATGTATCAGTTATTTGCAGCAATCCAAGTTGTGCTTTATCATTGCCATTCCTGTTTACTCGTGTTATTCAGATCTGTTTTGTATAAGACCATATACGCTATTGTATTGTTAAATCTCCAGGACCTCCCTGTAAATGAGCTTGCTCAATGGGCTAATTCCTGTAATAATAAACTTGAACTTCTTTCTCAGGGTACACATATAAGATGTAATAGATTGTTTCTGATGGGGGTTATCTTCCCATGTTTCTTTTATTACATCTAGTGGCCCTCTAGGTTGTCTACCATACAACATTTAAAATGATGAAAAACCTATGGATGCCTGTGGTACTTCTCTGTAAGCAAAAAGCAGGTAAGGTAAGTATTGATCCCTGTCTTTCTCCTTCCACTTTTACAAACCTTTTTAACATACGTTTTAGAGTTTGATTAAAGCGCTCAACAAGACTGTCTGTCTGAGGGTGATAAGGGGAGGTTCTTATGGCAGTGATACCTAGTAGTTGGTACAGCTCCTTCAGTAATAATAATAAATAATAATAATAAAACTTTATTTTTCTGGTGCCTTTCAAGTACCAAGGCACTTTACAAATTTAAAATCAGAAATCAAACATCGACAAACATAAATCATATAAAATCAACAGTATCATCATACCATCAGTCAATCAGTCACCGAATGCCTGGTGCCATAAAAAGTTTTAAAGCTTGCTTAAATCCCTCCACAGTTGTGCACTCCGTAACTGATGGGGTAGAGAATTCAAAGGATAGGGGCCACATGCATAAATGCTCTGGCCCCAGAAGATTTCAAACACATCCTTGGAATCTCTAGCAACCTCGTCGGCTAAGAAGCGTCGCCCAGGAGAGTAAGGGACCAGAAGCTCTTTCAGGTAATCTGGGCCCAGTCCATGTGGGCTTTAAAAGTCAGAAGACCGACTTTGAAGGAAATCCGCCACTGTACTGGCAGCCAGTGCAGTCCGCATAGTACCAGCGAAATATGACAGGACCGAAACAATCCGTCAAAGCCGGGCTGCTGCATTCAGCACCAGCTGCAGGTGGCGGATCTCCACCCCAGGAAGCCCTAGGTAAAGGGAGCTGCAATAATCTAAGTGCGAGGACACAAAGGCATGGACCAGAGTAGGAAAATCACCTGGCGGAACCAGATGCTTAATCCTGGCGATATTCCTTAGATGATAAAGGAAGATTTGACAACAGCTGACACCTGCGAATGCGGAGTCAGCCCCTTCATCAAAAATTACCCCAGATTTCGCACCTGGCAGAGGTCGGGAGTGATGAGCTGCCAAGAAAAGTCCAGAGGGCAAACCAACCCCAACCTCCCTATCCGGTGACCTGGGTCCACAACCAGCACCTCAGTCTTTTCGGAGTTCAACTTCAACCAGCTGGAATACATCCACTCCTGGATTTTTGCAAGACAGCTATTTAAGACTGAGAGAGAGCTCCATCCTGGTCAGGTGCAAAAGAAAGGTAGAGCTGGGTATCATCAGCATAGCAGTGAAGCCTCAGCCCATACCTTCTTACAATGTCTCTGAGGGCAGCATATACACTGTGAACAACATGAGGGACAACACTGAGCCCTGAGGTACCCCACACTCCAGAGAGACAGGGTCTGAGGAAAACCCAGCACCACTCTCTGAGTTCTTCCTGTGAGGAACTGTGTAAACCACCTGAGGACTGTACCCAACAGTCCACAGATGTACCTCAGGAGATCAAGCAGTACCCCATGGTCCACAATGTCAAACACTGAAGAGAGATCCAGAAGGACCAAGATGGAATGGCTCTTCCGATCTCTAGCCATCAGGAGATCATTGAGCACCCGAACCAGCGCTGTCTCAGTACTATGTCTCTTTCAAAACCGGACTGGAGGAGTTCATAGATGTCATGGATGGTCAAATGGTCCTCCAACTGTGCAGCCACTACTTTCTCAATCACCTTCCCAACAAAGGAAGATTAGAGATTAGTCTGTGAGTTTGCATGGCAGTCTGGGTCCAACAGCTTTCTTTAAGGCGGTGTTACCAGCGCCTCTTTTGAGAGCTAGAAAACTCACCAGATTCCAAGGAGCACCAGGCTATCTGTGCAAGGACGGACCGATGGAATAAATACAACCCAAAATTAGGAAGTTGGTCCTGGGTCCAAACTACAGCAATGGGTGCACACTCTGGATGATCCGCATGACATCCATGAACTCCAGTTGGTTGAAGGTACTCCAAGAAGGCCGAGAAGCAGTGGCCTTGTGCTGATCCAAAGCAATGCCCGTAGATTGTGCAGGTTGGAATGCCACCCTGATGTCAGCCACCTTAGTTACAAAAATCGAGCAAGTTCGTGCGCACTCTATTTGCAAAAGGCTTTTGGACCTTCTAGACAGGCTGGGTTGCACAGTCTGTCCACAGTTCAAAACAGCTGAGCTGGTCGATTCTGAGCAGCCGCAATCTCCCCAGACAGGAACTCTGCCTTCTTATGGGTGATTGCAGATTGATAAACTTGATAATGGTCCATCAAACTAAGGTGGTCAGCATCAAGGGTGGATTTCTGCCAGCAGCGCTCTTCGTCCTAGTCACGCATCTCCCTCAAAGTCCCATCAAACCATGGGGACCAAGGGTGAAGGGAGAGGACAAACTCAGACTGGTGCAATGAAATCCAGAACCACCAAATATGGCTGAATTATAGGCCATCATGAGGGTCTCTGGATCATTGATTGCCGCTGAGAGGGACGAAAGGTCAAGCACTGTCACTAGGCCTTGAGAACTTACATCTTGTGAGGATGGTACCTAACCATCTCCACAGGGCAGGCCTATGAAGGGGGTGCTAAAACTAAAGCCCACGGTGTAGTGATCGGACCACCCAACTGGTTCCACTCCCAAGTCAGAGTCTTGATCCCCAGGAGGAAGATCAAGTCAAGGAGTGTCCACGTATATAGTAGCAGTGGCACTACCTGTGTGAGGTCCAGAGATGTCATCAACTGGAGGAAGTGCTGTCCAAGTGCGAGAGGTCATTGTCGACCCAGGCATTGAAGTCACCCAGAAGCATCAGTCTGGGTGACTCAATCTCATATCGACGACTAAGTCCACAACTTCCTGAAGGAATCGCTTCTATCGCCGGGTGGACAGTAGAGGATAGCGATCCAGTAACTTACACCTGCTACTACGGCACACTCAGATTACTCAGTCTCCTCAACTGGTACACTCGTGAAGCAAAGTTTGGTCTTGAAACAGACTGCAACCCCACCATGATCCAATCTTGGGTGGTGTATCACCAAGTACCTGGCTGGAGTTAAAGCCTCAAGATGGGGCCAGAGTTCTCATTCAGCTAGGTCTTGGTGATGCATGCCAGGTCCACCATTTCAACAAGATCTGCAATAATTGCAGTCTTGTTTTTAATGGACCTGGCATTGCATATTTACCGCCCGGTAGACCGGACCTCTTGGGCCACCAGACCACCTGCCTACCACAATCGGTAGTGCCCTTGGGTATGGAAACTAGACATGGCGGACCATGTTCTGGGTTCCATTTGCCCCAGGATGTCTTCTGGATCTTACCACCCGATGTGATGGCTCCCCTCATGCACCAAAATTACTACCCTGATCAGTAATAATCTCTTTAGGTATGCCCACCTAACTGAAAACTTTGGCAAGCTCTGCTGCCACTTTTGAGGGCTGTGACAGTATGCATTGGAACTGCCTCTTGGTATCGAATAAGCATAGTCCCATAGGTCTCATAGGTCTTAGGTCAGTACAGAGCCTTTAAAGATGGTTAGTCCATTATGCTTGCCCCAATGCTTCTATATATGCCCCTTTTGTGTAATGCATCTAAGCCAGGGTTTCTCAAATGGTGAGGCCAGCCTCCTGGGAGGTCCAACCTATTCAGGGAGGCTCAACCAAGTCTAAAAGAACTATATTTACATTTTGAGTTTTAGGTTGTGTGTGTGTGTGTGTGTGTGTGTGTGTGTGTGTGATGGGATGAGACAATCTGAAAAAGGATAATAGTAGGTGTATTTATGTATTTATTTACAAATGGTGACCAGGGAAGACACTCTGAGCCAAGGCTCATTTCAAGTGTACCTTGGGAAGTGTGGGGAGTGAATAAAATTCAAAAGGCAACTACAAAACAAAGCAATACAAAATGAATAATAGTGCAATCAAATAGGAACAATGAATAATGAGATAACAACTGACCATTTGGACTGGTGGCAGAACAACCCAAGTACAGGGCTTAAGCAGAGATGTTGTAGGAGCAAAAACAGGAGGAATCAAAGGGATCTCTGAGAGGATGCTTAAGAGCAGGGAAGAGGGAGACAGGTGGGTAGGAATGTTATTCCAGATAGGGAAACAGACAGAAAACAGTCTGACCAGTGAAGGCACTGCAGCAAGGGGTAACAATGGTTTGAGAGTCAAAACAGTGGAGCAAGTAGGCTGCCCTGGGGAGGGGTTACAAGGAGGGTACAATAAGCTGTATATAATGAGAACTAACTACTCAGAGGGTTTCATTTTATTACTGAGGTACTGTGCTAAGATATTTTTATGGGAGGCCCAAAACTATTTCAATGTTTGGGGAGGCTCAAGATCTTTTCCACATTTTCCACAGCTTTGGGGAGACTCACCATGACAAAGTTTGAGAACTAATGATCTAGGCTATGTTTGAAGCTATCCATTGATGTTTGAGCTACTACTTGGGTACTGAATTCCAAGGTGATATCCAGGGACACTGGTTTACGGGATTGAGAAAGGGCATATTCCATTTGCACATTGTAAAAATGGTATTGTCACCAGTGTCTGCTAAGTCAAAATCCGGTTTACCGTTGTTTGGTTTTGTGTACTTTATTTAACAATTTTTAACTCTGCTAACATGCATTTTAGCAATTTTGACCTCCACGATTACACATACTTTAATCCTTGTACCAATTTAAAGTTATTTTAGGTACAAGATGTGATGGCAGCAACAACACTACAGCCCCCATCCCTAAGGTGTGATGGAAGCAGTACTACAGCCCCATCCCTCTCATGTGATGGCAGCAGCAACAGCACTATGACCTCCCTCCCTCAGGTGTGACAGAAGTAGCAGCACTGTGGCCCCATCCCTTAGGTATGATGGCAGCAGTACTACATTCACCATTCCTCATGTATAATGGCAGTATCAGCACTATGGCCCCATCCCTCAGGTGGACGGCAGCTGTACTACATTCCCCATCCACCAGTGGTGATGGCAGAAGCAGTACAGCCCCACCCCTTCAGTGTGATGGCATTAGCAACAATGCAGATCACATCCCTCAAGGTTATGGCAGTAGTGACAGCACTATGATCCCCTTTCTTCAACACCCACACCCCACATGCACAAGTTACAAATGACTTGGTCTCTTTGTTTGTTAAAATTCAGATGTGAATTCATCTGAACCATCACTGCTAAGGTGGACTACCTTTGTTTTTCCTATCTATAATTTAACTGCCTGAATTGGATTTCTGCCTGTGACACCACTGACCAGGGTTAGGAACAGACTTGGGTGTTGGAGGCCAGCTGGTGGGTGAGGCTTGAGTGTCCAATGACCACTCACCTTCTCCTGGGAGGAGGGTGGATTCATGGCTCAGTATTTGCTGGCCCCTGGTGGAGGCCAGAGGCAAGACAACATGTCAGCCTCTCACTGCAGGAGGAGTGTGACGGACGTTGGCTTGTGCCTTGACATCATGTGACCGAAGGATGGCTGTTGGGCCTCCATAGCTGGAAGCCCCAGACATGTGTCCGTTCTGACCCTGCCATGCCAGGATACACAGGAAGCTCTTTGGGGCAATTAGCCTCCTGGTAGCCTCCCATGGGGTAGGGGCCCACTCAATGAAGGGTTACTTTGGGTTACCTGGTAGCACAGCAGTAAGGGACAGTGGATGGTGGTCGGACTCAGCAGTAGTGGTAGGGGGGCTTTGGCAGGCCTGAGGAGTGGATGGCCAGGGGTAGGAGGAGCAAAAAAAAAACTGCTTGAATTTGCTTCTTTGAAATAAAGTTTCTTCACCTAAAAATCCACAAGTGATTAGTTGAGGACCTTCAAATGGATTCATACATCTCCCAGACATGTGGATGCTTTTTTACTTGGTGTCCTGTGTCCATGAAAGGTGTCTCCCAGTTTTCATGTCTTTGTTCAGATGTAAATTGAGAACTACTCTGCCCACCAGCATCATACAGCCCCTGGGGTCTTACCTTCTGTATGTCATTGACTGTGCTTTCAAAATCCACTGGCCAAACATAAGTATTCTTAAATACATAACATCTGCTTTTTGTTGAAGCAGTCTATCAGAAAACTTTTGTTGTCACAGAGACTGAAACAGCAGGTGGGGAAAATGTGCAAATGACCCGGTTCACCTACATAGGGGCTAACTCTGAAGTCTTTTCACAAGTAGTAAGGCAGTTTCTTCTTTGTGAACATACTTTCATTCAGAGTAGATTTCATTCAAACAACTGAGGATTTTGGATGGCCCTACTGATTATAAACTTGAATAAGTTAATTGGTAGCAGTAATCCTGCATTTAGCAATCTACAACCTAGATGGTTATATGCAAAGAATACAATAAAAACCTGACTAAAATCTAAAAATAAGCTTATAAAACAGATAAAATGCATCTGAACATTTATCTTTACCTATACAAAATCATTGCAGCCCTAGTGAAATGCAGGTAAATTACATTTACCCTGACTACTATTCTATGATGTAGTAAATATATATATTGATATTTTTTTATATTCTTTGTAAAGCAGGTAAGGCCCACTAGGCAGAACTGTCTGTTTTAAGGAGAGACCTAGAAGCACTGGGGAGGTTAAGTGACTTGCTTGAAGTCACACAGTATTCAAGAGGAGGTTGTGGGACTCAAACCGAAGTCTGCTGGATGTACCTGTTCAATCACTGTTTGTTACTCTAACCACTAGGCATGGGTGCATAAACTGAATGGCTGATTACAACAAAGCAGTGCGGGTGATTTCTTACTGACTCTATATGCAGCAAAGCAGAAAGAATGCAAAACACAGCAGCATTCATTATAAGATGCTGAAATCTGAGTCGGCCCACTGGCACTGCGGTAGCACTATTGCTTGCAGAGCCAGCGACTCCGGGTCAGAAGCAAACACAGGTTGCTGGAAGTCTGGCCAGGGAGTAGGATCGAGCACCTGAGGGACTGCTCTCCTCCTCCAGGGAGGTGGGCTGCAGGTTCTGCTTCTTACCACCACCACCTGTGTGACCATGGGTGGTGGTGCAATGGTGCTGCAGAGTGATCAGGAGGGAGGACACTAGCCAGGATCTGGAGCAGTGGCATGTCTCTATGTGACCTACCTCCTTGGATCTCTAGTGCCGGTGCCCACAGGGACAGAAACCAGAAAACCAGAAACAATCACCCCACATCGGCCACTGGCAGAAGGGACCCAGGTGCCCCAGACTTCGTAACCAGGCTCCATGGGGACCCACTGAGCTGCCCGACACACACTAAGGGAGTGTGGGGTGACCTGGGGTACCCTCCTTCCCACCTGGGGGTACAATCTAGGCAGGATAGGGGCAGGCCCACAGGAGCTCCTGAGCATTACCTGGGGGTGGAAGCTTGGGGATACCCAACCTAGGGATCTCTGAAAAGTGGAGATTGATGCTGTGAGAGGGGACATAGAAAGAGAAAATAAAAAAAATTTAAAAGATACTGAAATCTTAGAGATTCTGTGCAGTGACATGCAATTTCCGTGAGGCACCGGTACAAGAATTAAAAATCCACAAACCAAGCAGGATTCCGTGATTGCTACCGTGTTACCGTAAAATGGAAAACCAGGGTCCCTGGTGATATCACCTCTCACTAAACCAACCTTTACGATTCCAGGTATTACACTTATCCCCCTAAGCTGGAGGTGGTGTGATCTAGTACTGTACATTGACTCGTTAAGCTAATCCCAATCCTTCCCAAAGTTCTTTGTCTGAACATGATATATATAATAGGCACATATCTCCCCTGAGCCTCCTGTACTCAAGGGAAAACATGTCCAACTCCTTCAGTCTAGTCTCATAATTTTTATGTTTCATTCCTCTGCTAGAGCGTGTAGCTTTTTTTGTACTCTCTCCAATAGTTGTATCTCATTTTTCTGCTGTGGTGACCACACTTGAACCCCAATTCCATTAGCGGTCTCACCAATGCCCCATACAGTGGGACCATCACTCCCTATGTCTACTATAATATGCTTAAGAATACAATTTAAGACACTATTTGCCCTTCCTGCCACCTTCCTACAATGGGCTTTGAACTGAAGGTCATTTGTAATAGTGTTACCCAGGTCCCTTTCCTCACTGCCTAATCTTAAAGGGTGCGTTAGCTATATAATATGTATGGCCTATGTTGCTATTTCCCAAGTGCATAACAGTACATTTGTCCCCATTTAAGGAGTTTATACAGCTCACACAATCCCTAATATGGTTAAATGCATCTTGTAATGCACTAGATCCTCCGTTATCTTGGATTTGGCCTCCAGTCGACAATCATCTGTGAATTTAGTCATCCAGACAGTTTTATGTTCATCTTCAGTGGCGTCATGTATATATTAAAAGGCTTGGACCCAAGACTGACCCCTGTGCAAACCGCTCGTCACCTCAATCCAATCAGGACCTCTCCTCTAATGGTAACTCTTTGTTTTCACTCAAGTCAACCTGAATTGATCCATCTGACAATGTTTTCATGGAGGCCCAAGTTCCTTAGTGTTTTGATCAACTCAAAATGAGGCAGTTTATCAAAAGCTTTGGTAAAATCAAAAATACCACATCAACTGATTTCATCTTATCCAATGCCTTACTGACTCTATTATAGAAGTGGAGCACATTTGTCTGGCATGATCTATTTTCTGCCATGCTACGTGTCAGCTCCTAGAGTATTCTCCCTTATAAACTTCTCCATGTATTCCTTTATTATTCCTTCCAACACTTTACACAGCATAGATGTCAGATTTACTGGCCTATAATTTGCTGGATTCTCTTTCAATTCTTTTTTATAATGTGTACAACTAATGCTTCCCTCAGGGGGTTACAATGTCTCCTTTGTCAAGGAGAGTTGGAAGATGTGGTTAATTGGGAATGAGAGTTCTGCTGCTAATTCCTTTAATACTCGTGGATGGATTCCATCTGGTCTGGGGGATTTATATGGGTTTAATCTACAGAGTCTTTTTGTAACTTCTACTGGATCAATTATAATCGGCTATTTTCGTCTCCTCCTTTTCCTCCACTGCAATGTCCTGTTGTTGTTTTTCGCAAAAGACTGTTGCAAAATATTTATTTGAATATCTACCATTTCTTTATTTGTATTTGTAACTGAGCCATCTGAGCCAAGTAGGGGACCTATGGTGTTTCTGGAGTTTCGTTTCCCATTTATAGAGGCATAAAATGATTTATAATTATCTTTAGCTGAAACTGCTAATTTAACTTAACTTTTGCTTTCTTTATTTCTTTTTAACCTGCTTCTACATGTTTCTGAATTTAACCTGGTTGATTTCTTGTTTGTCTTTTTTAAGTTCTTAAACAATTTTTGTTTCTCCTAATTTGTTTTTAGTTTACCATTTATCCATCTAGGTGTATTGTGACCTTTTTATATTTTCTTTTAGGGGATATACTGCCTTGTACAGTTTCCAACTTGTTTTCTAATATTTGCCACATTTCAGTTATATTTTTTCCTTAAATTCTGCTACATACTGCCAAGATTAATTGATTACCCTTTTACTTTTGTCTAAGGGCCAACCACATCCATTGTAATTCTCTCAAAGGCACATCTATCAAGGGTAGGGACACCAGGAGCACCTTGTCTTTTTTAGTCACTGGGGCTACTTTCTGACACTCAGCACAGGAAATGCAATAGGTAGCAACATCTTCATGAATTCCAGGCCAGTAAAATCTGTACAGCAATCTGGCAAGGGTGCGATCCCTCCCAAATGACCAGCCAAGGATTATCATGTGCTATCTGTAACAACTCAGAGTCATACTTTTGTGGTATAACTAATTGTTCTATCTGGTCCTGTGTCTGAGGTTTAACCCAAACTCTGTACAGTAGCCCATTACATTTTTTAAACATAGGTTCACCCTGTTTTGGTTTTACCCAAGCTGCTTAAAATAACCCTATAGAGAAACATTGTTAGCTCGTTCTGAAAAAAAAATCAGTGATCAGTTTAGTTTAGCATTTTCATATGTTAATCCCTTATGTCCATCAGTCTTTTGTTGCCGCTGTTTCTTCAGGCATCATCTTTCTTTCCTGGACTTCGGATCTTTGGAGCTGTGCTCGAACAAGTCTGAATCAAAATCAATGAAAGGAAAAGAGTCCCCACCATCTGAGATTTTCTTTGCATGAGCTCTTGTCACCACAGCTGCTGAAACATCAGGATTTACTCCTCTTTGATTAACTCAGTAAATCCTGGAAAGTCATTTCCAGTAATCACAGGAAAAGGTATTTTAGGTACTACCCACTTCCATTTTGGTGCGATACACTTAACAGTCAGAGTCACTTGGCTGGTGGGTTAGTATCGAGTGTCCCCGTGGATGCAGATAACACCAGTACCTGGTCCTTTTGGACATTGTTTTCAGCACTTCAATATGCAATAGGGTCTGTCTGCTTCCCGAATCTATAAGTCCTTTCACAGTCTTATCTCCTACCTTCACATCTGTTAAGTACTTGCCCCAGTTTGCTAAGGACCAGTCTGCTCCAGTGTCACTCTTCTTACTAAGGAAATTTCTTGCAATATGACCTGGCTTATTACAGTTATAGCAAATAAAGTCTTTGGGTGCAGATTTGTTACCCCACCAGAGTTCTTATCAGACTTGGAGTTTAAATGGGAAAAAGAATGTCTTACCAGTGCTTGGCTGTAACCTGGCTGCTTGGCATCTATCTGGCCATTTGGTAGTCTTCTGCCAAAGAAACAGCCTTTTCGCCACTTTCTGGTCAGTGTTTTTACCCAAAGCTGCACATCTGTAGGCAGGATGTTGATGAATTACTCCATTGCAAATGTCGATGATCTGTGGGACTGTTTTGCCCTCTGGTTGGAGTCATTTTATCAGGAGTTCTCTTGAGTTGGGTGAAGGCTTCTCAAGGATTGTCGACTGAGTTGTACTTCAGAGACCAAAATCTCTGCCTGTAGGTCTCTCCTGAGATGTCATACCTTTTCAGGTTTCACTTTTCATCAGGTCATAGTTTTCTGATTGTGCAGTGTCCATATTGCTACAGGCAAGTTGGGCTTTCCTGTCAGGTAAGGTACCAGTCTGATTGCCCATTGCTGCTTTGGCCACTGGCAGGCTGCAGCAACCCTTTCAAAAGTTGTCAGATATGCTTCAATATTATCGGAGGGACACAACTTTGTAAGTTTAATGTATTTCAAGTTGCCTGTGTCCGATTGCTTGTCTGGATCTGTGCCTGATCCTCTGCCTTGATAGCTTGCAAGGCATCCAGCCACTGCTGCTCCTGTCGCTGCATCTCTTCTTTCCTCTGCTGCTCCTGTTGCCATCTCTTCTCTCCTCTGCTGCTCGATTGTTGCATTTCTTCTTTCTCTGTTTCTCCTTCTCTTTTTTGCTGTATAGCCCACCAGTTGAAAAAGGCAGCCAGGCTTCCAGGTTCTGTCACTGCCTGTTCTTTTATATAACTGGTGCTAGCTGTACAGTCTCAGCTTGGACTTCTGTCTCTGCTAGTTTGGCTGCCATTCTCCTGGTAACCACTCCT
Source organism: Neoceratodus forsteri (assembly GCA_016271365.2). Lineage (NCBI taxonomy): Eukaryota > Metazoa > Chordata > Ceratodontiformes > Ceratodontidae > Neoceratodus > Neoceratodus forsteri. Next base: position 474,840,196 of record CM057451.1, read on the forward strand.
GGGCTTGCTGCTGCAGAATCCATACCTTTCTTCTATGCTTTTCCGGTACTAGGTCTAGTAACCATGTGCAAACTCCTGACTTAGAGTATGACGGAATAAATCCCACTAGGCTGACACCATCTGTTGTCGAGGCACAGGTCAGGAAGCATAAGAAAACCAGAAGCAGTTGTAAAATTCGCAATGAGTGTTTTATTATTAATAACAGTAAAATAAAATAACAGTTCAGAATAACTATTTACAATGGCAGTACAAACATAGAAAGCAGAGTCCTTTTCTTCTCAATTTCAAATCTCTGTCTGTCTCTCTTGCAAAACATTGTAGCTCTTTTATTTATTTATTATTTGTTTATTTATTCAAGTCTCGGATTACACGACCTCTGAGTCAAAGACTCTTTTACAAAGGTTCCACGTCAGAGTAAAGATGACACAACAAAGAACTAAATACAAGACAAGTGGAATACATGACACATGGAACTGAATACAGTCATTCATAAAAGTTACAGACAGGTAAAGAGTTACCATTTCAGGGTACAGCAAGAGTTACAATCTGGCTAAACTTTTACATTCAAGTTTCAGTAAAGTGCAGTAGGTTTTGACATGAATCTGACATTGTCATAGGAGTGCAAGCGGAGAGAAGGAAATATGCTGTCAGGATTTGACATTGTCAGACAGAGAATTGGGAGATGAGAGGGAGGACAGAGGGTTGGGAGGGAGTGTAGTGGGTGATGGGAGGGAGACAGGAGAGGAATAGGACAGTAGGGGTAGGGGAGAAAGGGCAGGTAAGGTCTGTGAGCAGTGTTTGGAGTGGAAGTGCAAGGAGAGGAGGAACCACAGGAAGGAAGAAGGAAGGAGAGTCAGGAGGGAAGGGAGGAGGGACAAGTAGCAGGAACAGGGAAATGGAGAGGGAGAAGGGTGGACAATGGACGGGGTCAGGATGGTGAGGTGCAGGGAGAAGGCAACATGTGAGGCCAAAGAGGGCCTAAGTGTGGCAATCACAGCTGCTAATAGCAGTAAGGTGTTGTCTAAGTTTCTGTTTGAATGGACCCAATTTAGATTCTTCTAGGATGTCGACGGGAGTTTATTTAACCAATTAGGAGCACAAAACCTGAAGAACCATTGGGCATGCATGGTCTGACAGAAAGGGGTCAGGTAAATGTGCCTGGAGGCACTCCTGGTGCCGCACCAATTGGCAGCATGCATGATAAACTGTCAGAGAGGTTGGGGGTTAGCCCCAGTGAGATTTTCTTCTGCGAGCAGACAAATATGATAAGTAGTCCCTATCACTGAGGTTCAGCCATTTGGTAAGGGTGTAGACGTCGCATGCATGCATGCATCTGGGTGCACCTGAGACTAGATGGCAGGAATTGTTGAGGGCCATGCATATGCTTTTAAGGGATGTCTCAGAGGCTGAGCCATAAATGATTAGGCAGTACTCTATTATGGCAAGCACAGAGCTAGTACTGTAACAGCAAGTTGAAGGACATCAGGAGTCATTCTCTGTCTGTGCCTGTAAAGGATCCCTAGTCTTGAGTTAACCATCTTGGAAACAAACTGATATGCTCACAAAACGATAAGGTACTGTCATGGGTTATTCCAAGGTACTTAAAGGTACAGACCTGCTCTATAGGGACATCAAGGTGGTTCCGTATGATTAGTGGTGTAGATTTTGTTTATTAAGAGGGCTGGCAAAAATCATAGATTTTGTTTTTTGTAATTCATAACTAGCTTGTGATTGGAGAACCAGGTCTCCACAGTTGTGAAATCGCGTTGTAGGCTATCGGCTAATAGGAGTGGATCTGAGTGGGTGGAGAATATAGCGGCATCTGTGTGTAGTAGGAGATTACTGGTGCAAACAAGTGAGAGGGAGTTTAGAAAGAGGCTGAAAAGCAGCAACCCCAGTATGGAGCCTTGGGGAACACTGAGAGAACTGGCTGGCTGCCTGAGAGGGTAACACCTATTTTGACCTGCTGGGACCTTCCAGCTAGATAGCCTTTAAACAAGCTACTGCATCTGTCAATAAACCAATATCAAGAAGGGAATTGAGTAGGAGGGGTGATTAACAGTATCAAATGGCTTAGTTTGGTCAATGTACACTGACCCCACTAAGTGCCCGTGATCAACTGCCTGGGGTATGAAACTGTGTAATGGAGGAGGGCAGATGTGGTACTATGGCCTGTCCTGAAGTCATGCTGTTCAGGACATTGGATGTTGTACTTGGAAAGGTAGTCAGTGAGCTGGTCTGTGACTATACGTTCAAGTACTTTGAGAGCGTGGGAGAATGGAAATTGGGCAATAGTTTGAAGGAGCTGCCCTGTCCCCAGATTTATGAATAGGGGTCACTAATGCTGTTTTCCATAACATGGGGAATTGACTAAGGCACAGTGACATGTTTAGAATTTTGTGAGAGGCAGAAGCACAGCATCCAGTATGAGGTGCAGGAGGTTTAGGTCCAGTGAGTCGCTACTGAAGCGGGCCTTGCTGAGTACCCTAAGAAGTATTTTTGGACTCTGTGAGATTTTTTAAGCAGAAAAGTGAATTAAGAAACGGTGGGGTCAGGTTCTTAGGGTCATGCAGGTTGGAATGTGTGTTGAAAAAATCAGGTGGGAGTACACAACTTAGGTCGGTGAACACACAATTGAAAGTGTCTGCTATGCATTTTGGGTCCAAAATGGTTGCACCATCTAAATTAAGCAGGAGGGAGGGATTTGCTGGGCTTCCTGACAGTTCCCTGAGATTGTCCCAGAATTTTCTGCTGTCTCACCAGGAATTAGTTAGAGTGTCTTTGTAATGGGTAGCTTTGGCTAGGTGGAAAACTCAGGTGCATGAGTTGCGTTTCTGGCAGCCTTGTACTGCTGCCAGTCAGTTGGTTTTCCAGTGGCCTATGCTTTGTGCCACAAGTGATCCCTATTGGACATTTGATTTAGTAGTGTGGAGGTGACCCATGGGTTGTTAGCATTTTTATCTTAAGTTTTTATAGGGGCATAGGTGTCACAAACGATGTTGAAAGTAATAAAGGGCCTGATCAACACTAGGTGCAGCATCCAAAGGTGACCAGTCACAGTTTTGGAGGTGTGTTTGAAGTTGTTTAAGTTGCCCTGTTTGAGGAGCCGGTGGGATGACAACTCAGGGTTGCTTAGGGGACCTGTTGGACCAGCTTCAGATGACAGGGGAGTGGTTGCTGAGAGAGTCTGGGAGGACCACTGTACCTGATATATGCTCTGCATGGTTAGTAAAACCAGGTCAAGTAGGGTGCATGTACCAGTCTTGTAATTAAAGCTGGTAGGGGTAGACACAACCTGAGAGAGGTCAAATAGCTACAGCCGCATTTTTGTAGGGGTTGGGATCCGGTGAGAGCCAATTGATATTGAAGTCGCCAAGGAGTATTACTTGGTGGGGTGGGGTAATTTAGATATATAATCGAGGATGGAGTTGAAACTATTTGATTGGTCATGTGGGGGGTGTAGGCTGTGAGGAGTGTGAGGGCTTTTTCTTGCTGACCCAGGAGCAATTTTAATGCAAGTACCTGAGTGCTTCTCCCAGTGAAAATTTTGGGAGGACGTGTCCTTTGAGGGATGCCCTAATGTACACTCGCATCCTCCACCTCTTTTTCCTACTCTGTCTTCCCTAAATAGGGTATAGCCATCAAGGGAGATGGCATGGTCTGGAGCCTAGGGACAACCAGGTCTCGACAGTTGTGAGCACATCAGGGTTGTGCTGGGACACCTTTGCCTGAAGGAGAGCTATCTTTTGGAGGAGGCTGCGGTTGTTTACAGAAACAAGTTTAAAGCCATAATTGGGTAGCAGGGGCGTGACATGGGACCAGGGTTGGGGTGGACATTCCCTGATATTTTTTATAAGTCTTTGCAGGAGCTTGTTAAGAAAACAGCATGTTTCTCACATAATGTTCTTGTCAGTTTCAGCAAGTGCAGCAAAAGAACATTGTGACCCAGAACTGACCTCTTGTTTACATCTCTGCAAAAGGCTTAAAATGCATTTCAGGTTAACCCTTGAGTAACAAATAGCTTTGCAATGATTTTAACAGTACAACTTTATACAGTTTGAGCTTTGCAATCATTTCTACAGTATAACTATATACAGTTTTAAACAAAGGGATCCCAGTATCAATTACATTTCCACAAAATGATTTACATATATTTTTATACCTGCAGATATGCGAGGGGAAGAAAAGACAGAACAGCAAATGAGGGTAGAGACAGTGAGAGGCAGAGAATTGCAAGACTGTCGGGTAAAACAATCTACCTACCATTTCGCCTGCTGTCATACCTTACTCTATGCTGACAACTTGGTCTGCTATACCTCCTCTAGCTCCATCTCTGACATTAATTCCCACCCTCTTCTGACCTGCAACAAATCCAAACATGGCTCACATCTCACCATCTAGTATTAAATGTTGCCAAGACCCAGGCCATGCTCTTGGGTCCTGCAGGAAACTCAGTGCCCTAAACCCCTCATTTCTGGTCTCTTGTCTCGATGACCCCTGGTACAAATTACAACTCCTTCAGATACTTAGGGGTCACTCTGGATCCGTGTCTCAGTTTCTCTCTCCATGTCAATGCGGTATGCAAGTCTGTCAATGCCAAAATTGGGCTGGCTTATCGTGTCAAGCCCAGACCCCAGTCGCTAGGATCTCCATTGCCCAAGGACGCTATGCATTGCCTGTCTTTGCTCAAGTGCAGGCAAAGGTCCTTCAAGCATGGGATGTTGCCTTTAACAATGTTTGAAGATTTGCCTTGTCTGCCGATTGGCTTAAACACCACCGCACTTTACTTCTGATCTCCACTGGCTATCCCCTCCTTCCGGCATTTATATTCCATAGGCTGCCTGACCGACAATATAATTCGTTCTTCTCTCCCCCTCCTCCCTTGCAGCCATGTTCACCCCAGCTGACTGCCCCACTCCTCCGGTCCTTGACTTCAGCTCTGCTCACTGTCCCTAATTGCGCCACCAAAATGGGTGAACTTGCCTCCTCCATCTATGCTCCCAAATTCTGGAACTCTCTTCTGTTTTCCCTTAGAAGCTCCAGTTCTCACCCTGCCTTCAAGCATGCACTCTTTAATTACTTCACCTCCTAGACACATGTAAATGTCTTTAGTTCATGTATTACACCTCTTTACTTGCTCTAGTTCACGGAACACATACCTCTTTGCTTGCCATTGCACTACTATCCCTTTCCTGTCCCATACCTTCATCCTATACCACCAGCACTGCTGTTATGCACTTATGTTACTGATCTCTGCAAGCTGTTTTATCTCTTTTGTACCGTAATGCTTATGTTATATATGCCATCACTTTCATGCTAAGTAATTCTACTGTCATGTAAGGTTGTTGATCTCTTTATGTACTGCATTGTATCAACTCCTCCCTGTACTATTGTCCGTAACTTGTTTGAACTATAATCTCCCGGGTGCGTGCCTGAAAAAGGCAAACCTGTCTAGTGCACTTACCGGTTACCAAAAGCAAATAAATAAATCTGGTCTCACAAGAAAATTTGGTTGCACAACCAGACAGAGAAAAGACAGAAAAGGAGAGAATAGAATAGATCCTTGCATTTAAACTCTTTCTCCATAACAACTGAGACAGGGCTCCTCCTCCTCCTCCACTGAGGTCTACTAGCAATTCCCAGGTCCTGGCTAAAAACATCTGGTGATCGTGCATTTGTAGTGGCTGCACAGGCCCTGTGGAATTCGCTGCCAAGGTTTCTGAGGGAGACACCCTTGTTGGAGACCTTTAAGCAGGGCCTGAAGGCACATCTCTTTAGAGAAGCATATGGGATTTAGAAGGGCCATACCTTTGGCTCACCCAGCTGCTGTTTCTGCTGTTTTAATTATTCATATTTTACTGAATATGTGGGTATGTTGATTTATTGCCACTGTCTGTTCTCATTACAGCACCATGAACCTCTGGGATTGGGCACTTTATGAATAAAATGTTTCTTACTTACTACGAGTTCCTGAGGACTATGACAGGGTTGAATCACAGATACAAGCAGTGACAGTGAACATTGAGCGGAGGGGGTAGATAAATATAACATAAACAACAAGGTATAAAATTAATCGATCAAGACAGTATGTAGTTTCCATTTAAGGTATTCAACAACATAACTTGATAAGCCAGAAAGCATTAGAGACAACACAAAAGGTCTTCGAGGACAAGGTGGTAGTATTGGGGTTGGGGTAGCATTGGAGGAAGTGGTAGAGCAGTGTAGGAGCAGCCAAAGGAAGGGGGATGCAAGGATAGTATCTAACAAAAGAATGGGGAGCTGAGAAGGAAGGAAGGTGGGAGGTAGGAAGGAGGACGTTAAGAAAGGGAGCATCGGAGCAGGAGAAGGTTACGGATGCATCTAGAGGCCAAGTGCAGAGTTGGCACTACACAATCACCAAGGTAGGGTTAAGTGCTGGAGGGAGCAGTGTAGCAGGAAAAGGTTACAAATATATCTGGAGGAGGCAGAATGCCAAGTAGGCACTACACAATCACCCAGGTAAGTGTGAGTTGCTGAAGATAGAGCATAGTCTAGGTTCTGGGAGAGCTGAGGCAGGTTAGGAATAGCAGTTGCATGTTTCCTTCAGAGGCGATCTAGCAAGGATTTGAATGTGAATATACTGATTAATTGTGAAATCTTTAAGAATTTCTGAAGGTTATTCCATAACGTGGGAGGCATGGCTTATAGAAGAAGCACCATATCCAGTTCTTATCTTGGGGAAGTCAAACAGGATGTAGGAGTATTTGCGAAGACAATAAACCCGGAGTTTGTTTGAAGAGTTCGTGATGAGGGAGGAGTTTGTTAGTAATGGCTCTGTACATACGATTATATGAAGAAGCCAGCAGAAGAAGGCCATTTGATCTATCAAGTCTGCTTATATTGCAGGGTCCACAGCTTGAGCCAATGTCCTGCCTCCTCCCCACTCCTCCTACCCATGATCCTTACATTCCCCTATGCCTTTCCCAGCCTCTTAAAACTTACCACTGTCTTCAATGAGATTACCTCTTCTGGCAGTGCATTCCAAGTGTCCACCACTCTCTCTGTGAGAAGTGCTTCCTGACCTCCTCCTAAACCTCCCACCCTCCAGCTTAAGACTGTGCCCCTCGTGTTATGGTTGTCACTCAGCTTAAAGAGACTCTCCTTATCAAACTTATTTATCCTTTTCAAGTACTTGAAGGTCCCAATCATGTCCCCTCTCTCTCCTGTCTTCTAGGGAGCACATGTTCAGTGCCCTCAGCCTCTCCTCGTATACCTTATCCTGCTGACCCACTATCATCTGTAGGTCCAGGAGAAATTTCTCTACCTCTGATGGTAAGGATGACCAGCCTAGCTGCGCATAAACAGAGCAGTGGTGGGTATTATAAGGAGCATCAGTAATAAACCTTAACACTCTGTGATGCAATGTATCCAGTTTTGTTAAGGCGGTTTTGGGGCAGTGGCTATATAGAAGGTCAGCATAGTCAATAAGCAGAAGAAAGGTGGTTTGAACCAATCTTAATTTGGCCTTGTGGTTAAGTAGATGCTTGATGCAGTAAAAAGGTCTTGTCTCTGCCTCAGTTTTTGATAATTCATCAGTATGTATCACAAATGACAGTTTACTATCAAGCCAAAACCCAGGTACTTGAATTTATCAACTGTTTCTAGTGGTTTCCATAAGATGGTCAGTATTTGCAGATTGGTGTTGGAGGAGTTAGCAGGCATAGCTTAAGCTTGAGGGAGAGATACATTGTTTTCCTTTTTGGCGTTAAGCAGAAGTTTCAGCTGAAGCAGATTTTGTTATAGGATATTGAATTTGTTCTGTAATTCCTTGCATACTAGCAGCTCAAGGTGGGCCTAGCAACGTAAAGTACTGGTGTCATCTGCGAATAAATGGACATTAGCAATACTGACTTTATAGAGATCCGTCCTAAATCCCACCCCAAAATATAACGCCTGCTGAAATCCTGAAAAAAATACAGACATCTCGAAATTCAGAAAAAAAGAACCACAGAAAAACAGTAGACGGAAAATCGGTAGTCGGAAAATTGAAACCAGCTGCAATACATTATAAATAAGGGAAATAATGGTAACTCACCACCATGTAGTTGAATAAGGAGTGTGAAGTCTCTTGACTGTTATTCGAGCATCGGAAATTTAGTTAATTCAGGGACAGATGTGACTGTCATTGCAGCATCATCGATAAAGAAAAAACACACCGTTAAAAGTGCCATGTTTAATTCAAAGTTTTAAAATACGCATACTTCATACGAATTAAATACTGAGGTTATATGCGATACCTCTAAGGAAATCAATATTGTTCTCTGTTCTTTGACTGTCATTACATTCTGTATTTTCCTCCCTTTTGCAGTACCTTTTTTTTGCAGGCGACCTAGGCAGACCTCACAATATCTTCTATAAGTTGCCTCAGTGACCATAGCCTCTTTTGCAGTCGTTCAATAAATCGGTATGTCCGACATGAGCAGACCCAGTTAAAACCCGAGTCTGCGGTGCCAAGCCTCAGCTTTATTCTGAGTCCTTGGAATTCCCAGTTCAACCTGATCTTGCACTAACAAAATTCAGGTGGGAACATGGGAGGGTTTCTGATAGGTGCTCAGTTTCTCCTTTCTCTTCTCTCCAAAATGTAATGTTCTTCAAAGATAACAGAGGGGCTGCATTTTGATGCATTATGGTTTTAACTTCTTGAAAAGCACCTATAATTTCTGCTGCAGGGAGAAAAGTTAGTGCAACCTGGTGTCGTAGTAGAAGACTGAATTTCAGGTCACTCCCATACTGTTGTGCTAACCCGCATGCTTGTATCCCTCCACACAATCTGTCCTAGGTAGAAAAGACAGCCTTTACTTATTGTTGAAGGAAACTCGATTTTGCATGCACTAATGACTGCATGCTCAAAGTCAGAGATGATGTACTTAGGGACTAGTATTAGGTCTGCCTCATCTGCAAGGTCATGTAGGTCTTGAAATAAGCACTGGTAACTGCATTGTGACTTATCAGTCATAACAACAAACACCAAAGGCACAATCCTGCATGTTTCCTCTGGCCCTACAGGTGCGTGAATTGAGTACAGCTGCCTGAAAATTGAGGAACAGTCTTAAAAGTCCCATCCATTATCCAATATTTAGCCTTGGATTAGCACTCAATATTAGCAGCTGTGCTGAACAGTAAGAAGAGCTTGTCACTAACAGTGGAGTCGCATGAGCAACCACGGCTGACCATTCACTGCCCGCAACTCCTCGGACACATGAAGCTCTTCCAGTGATCGGGGCTCAGAAGGTCTATCGCTGTTCATGCCCGCTTTATTACCTGTAGCAATGCCTGTTTTCGTGGCATGCTTTGGCTAAGTTCAAGAGCAACTGAGGAAAGTGCAACTTGCACTAGATGAGCCAGATTTTCATGGATTTCTACAGCTCTCTGTTTCAGAGCTGACATTGTCTCAGCCTTCGGGCATCTGCTGCATCTGGTGAATGGTTGTGTTCTCTCTCATTCACCAACAGATGCTGACCACCACGAAGGACAGTAATCACCACACCATGACAGTTTAGGTACTTGTGACTTTGACAGCACCAGTAAAGCCTCTCGCTGCAAATCTTTTCACTCACCAGCATGTACTCTCCACGCACAGCTTATTCCATCCCTTCCGAAATGGGACAAGTCAGCACACTGGATACTCTCCTTCGGCGCAGACATTGTTGCTATGTGGCTGAAAGCAGGGTTTGTTAGCCAGGAGATCTATGTAGCCCTGATCACAGTCTCGCATCTGCGCTGTTTCAATGCTCATCTGCACACCAGGTAACCATCACACCTGTTCACCTTTGACTTTCAATACAGTACTACCTACATTGGTTTTTCAGCAGCATTAGTGACTTGTTAACCTTTTTCGGCAGCATAACTGTATTTCATCAGTCGGGATTACAACTGAGTCAGTAACAGAGCAGTTTGGGATCTTTATACATTCTTTTAAAAGGTGGTATTTTATCAGGTGGGATTAAGTACCTAACCTGATTTTATAATCGATGTCGTTTATATAAACTGCAAATTGTAGGGGCCCCAGGATTGATAATTGTGGTACCCCTCTCAACAGAGTTTTAAGGGGAAAACGTTTCCTTGGGCTTTGACCTGCTGTTGCCTGCCCACAAGATAACAGGAGAACCTTTTTAAGGTGGTGTCATTTATACCAAGATTACGCATAAGCTCAACAATAGCGATCGTGACTGACAGTGTCAAGCCTTGCTTAGGTCTAAGAAAAGCGCGAACAAGCGCGATCTGCCAATAATTAGTGACCTTAGTGAGAGCAGAGACTTTGCTATGTTTAGGCCTAAAGCCAGACTGTATGGGGTTAAGCATGTTGTGGGTTTCCAGGTGTTCTCTAAGCTGAGAACTGACTAATTTTTCAAGCAATTTTGACAAGATGGGTAACAGGGAAATACGCTAATTATTAAGATTGCATGGGTCTCCAGATTTGAAGAGTGGGATCACATGAGCTATTTTCCAGATGGCAGGAGTTCACCTTGAGAGAGGAAAGATTGAAGAGATGCATAATAGGAGAGGTCAGAAAGTGCAAGCCTAGCTTCAGAAAAGAGGTTCCATCAGGTTGGCTCCTGCACTTTTTTGATATCCAGGGTATTGACAAGATCCTCAACTTGTTTGAAGGATATTTGGTTGAAGCTAAAATTAGCTGAATGATGGGTGGCTTTGGTATGGGGGCATGAGGTGTCATTACCGCTGGGCTATGTGAGGAGCTTGCTCGCTGGAGAAGAGTCGAAAGCTAAACCAGCAGTGGCAAAGTGATTATTGAGTTGATTTAGTGTAACCCCACCAGCCACATGTTTAACTAGTAAGCACACCTCCCAGAGAGGTGGGGATACAAGCGTAATATGGTATGGCCATTACTAACCCAGGTCCTGAGGAGAGAAACTTTGCTAAGGGCTATGCTAGGTCTGCGCTTCTGGAGGGTACCCAGTAATTCTACACAGGAAGCATTAACAAAATTGTCCATACCAGGTTGGGATTCTAGGTGTGGCTTTATTCCAAACAGTTGGTATACAAAAGCAAAGATGGACCCTAAGGGTTTACACTTTGTGGCACAAGGCAATGCAGAGCAAAACTGTAGCAGATAGAAACTCGAACTTCCCATATAGCATAGGATCTGAACTCTTTTCAGCCGCAAAGCCTGAGCTGAAACACACACTTCTGGTGGCAAAGGCCACAATGGAGCACACAAATTCTTCTAGTGGCACTGGCCACGACTTAGAACATATTCTATATGGCATAGGCTTAAAGGTAGGCAATGTGGCATCTGACCACGTGACGGAGCACACTGGCGCGCAATATTAGAACAACCCACACCAGGGGTAAACTTTACTCTGCAGGCATTGTTGGCCATATGGGCTGAATAAACAAAGCACCTTACAGAACCCAAAGTGCTGAACTGGTCACTCCAGATGGGGGTTGCCCACCTTTTGTTTCCTTGTCCATACCCAGCCATTCTTTCAGAGTTACACCTCAGCAGTTAACTAACAGTAGAACGATGCTTCTTCAGAATGTTTGGCACATTCAGCATTAGGAAACACTACATAGGAGTGTAAAATTAAAGTTCTGTACAAAGTGCTAAGTCACACCTGGGACTCCACTATTGCCAGCCAACTTAGGAAAACTTTGAGAACAATCTCAACACAGAACTGGGTGAATAGGGTCGCTTTTGTCAGAGTAACACCCCAAAGAAAACAAGCAGGTACATTTCTCGTGGGAACTCAGACAGAATTACTCACAGTTTGTACACAAAAGCAGCTTCAAATACCCTGAATCAAAGCAGGGGACTGCCCTCAAATCCACTCTGTAGTCTCCCTCATCCCACTGGGGATGAGGACATCAGGAAATCCTGCTAGACGTTTTCACCATTTCTACAAGGCAGGCAAATGGTTTTCAGACTAGGATGAGAAAAGTAAGCTCTCCTCAGAGCCCACACAGCAGCTCCTCACCCTCCAACTGCTCACACTGATAGACTACTGCAGGCTAACTGAAAATTCTAAACCCCACTCACAGCCAGCTATTGTTGCTTATGCTGCTGTGAGAGTTCTAAATAACATCACCTCCCTGCTCTCAGCTGAGACCAAGTAAACAGAGAGGGAGCAGGTGAAAATCCATTTAACTGGTTACTACCAGCTGCCTTCCCTACTAGCACTGACACTGATGGGTTCCAGTAACCCAGGAACAGCGGGGTTACACTCACCCAAGCCAGGTAAATGACTGTCTGCAGTCATTTTTCTCACCTGGCACCAGGCCATCCTACCCTCTCTGTTACCTACAGAGAAGTAGCTCTACTTCTTCCCTCCCATATGCCAGGCACAGGCAGGCAACACTAAAGGCCCAGAGGCCCAGCTGAGTGAAACTTCAGCCCCTATCCTCGATCTATCTATGGTAGAGATGCAGCGAATTTAAATTCCACTGGCGAAGGCCTGGTGAAGTGGCAAAATTTGCTTGGTAGAGCAATTCATGAAATTTTGCTGCCTAAGGCTGAATTTTGCTCTAGGCAAAATTTCACCTTCCGTGGGTGAAATTCCACCTTCTGCAATGAAATTTCACCTTATTAGGACAAAATTCCACCTCCTGTGGGTGAAATTTCGCCACTGAAGGTGGAATTTCACCCATGGAAGGTGAAATTTTGCTGTTCCACTGGGCACAATTTCACCACTCCGCTGAAGGCTAAATGGGCGTGATTTCACGGATTGCTCAGCGGAGCGAACTTTGCTCACTTCACCCAACTCTAATCTATGGATGCTCAGTGACTCCAAGAAACTGCCTGAAGCATGCCCTAATAGACCAGAACTGAGGCCCATACTGCAGGTCAGGACCACAGCCTGTCTATCCCCCTAGCCCTCTAGAGAAAATCTATCTGACCAGGCTGCCCTCGAGAACCTCCCCAAAGCTCCCAGGTACCTGCAAACAAAACAACCCGAAACAATACATTACAATGCATTACATTTCCCAAACTTCCCCACAATCTCACACCTGTGAAGAAAACATGTTAATACTCTGTTAACCACAACAATTCTAAAACTCTAGGAAAAAGACAAGCTTGGCTGAGCTCCCATATCCTCTTCTTTTCTTCTCTTCTTGTCTTCTTCAGGAACTCCTGCAAGAGAAGAAAAACACAAAACCACATTCTGCATACCACACAGTGTCTAAACCTCCACCTGAACACTAGAGAATCCCAAAAATATTTTCTAGACAAGTACAAAAGTAAAATGGAAAACAGACGTTTATACAACACATTTTGGGATGCCCTAAATGTCTCATACTAGTGACAGAATGTTGCTGCCTGAGGAAAAGGTCCATAAAGAGTCTCTCCTGGGTTGAAGCCCACTGAAGAACAGTTCTGGAACAGGGCAGGGCCTGAAAAGCACTGCAATCCATGGGGAGAGTCTTTGAGGACAGTTCAAACAATTTGTGGTCAGTCTGTCAGTATAAGATGTGTTGTGCAAAGTCAGTAAAACACAGAAAATGGGTCTTACCAGTTCCTTGAAGGCTGAAACAAAGGATTACCTTACTTCTCAAGCTGAGAACTCTCTCTCCCACCAGGCAGCATCTTCGGATACAGCTGGGTTGATGTCCTCTGGAAGACCAGGTGATGAAACAGGAAAACAGCTGGGTGATGTCATCTTGAAACCAACCGATGGAACAGGAAAATAGCTGCACTATGTCATCTGGAAAACCAGGCAATGAAACAGGAAAACAGCTGGGTTGATGTCAGCTAGAAGGCCAGGCGATGGAAATGGGAAAACACTGCTGGGTAGATGAACCTGGATGCACCTGAAGAATCCTGGAACACCAGTAGAGCTGCATCTTCCTCCTTGGATACTGCTGCTGCTGCTGCTGGATGACAGACACTGCCACTGCTGCGCTTCCCTCGGGGCATGCTGGGCATATTCACAGGAGTGGCACCATTAAGGGTAATACCACTCAGGGTGAGGTGCAAGAACTATGACACCATCTGGGTGTTCAAAGTTGATGTTGTGGAATGTCTCATTCCTGCCTTGTCCATAATTTGTGCAGTGTCCATAAACAAAGTTCTGTCCAATTTCCAGAATTTCAGTCGATCATTTATGACTCTGTGCCTGACACATGCTGCTGCACCAGGGTGCAAATTCTTGCTTGCTTATTTCAACAACCGGGACTTCCTGTTCTGTTCAATTTCCTCCCAGACTCTACGAGTAAAGGTAGGAAAGGACCTCCCACATATGGTGTCGGCCCTCCTATGTACCAGTCTCTCCTCCTTGCTACTCTTCACAAGTGTATGGCTCATGGCTCGGCTTGGGGTGGCCAGTTCTGGCTGAGCCAATGCCGCATACTTAACAAATGGAAGAACTTGTCCCTGACCATCTCTGTAGGCAGGGTACTGGAGCCTTCTTCTCTCTCTGACTCCTCCAAGGCAAGAGCTTGAGGTGACTCATGGGGACCCTCAACATGAAGATACATTTCTTCATCCTCCTCTTCCTCACTCAGGATCTGAGCCCAGCAGTGAGCAGATGTCCTCACTCCCAAGACAGTCCACTCCTCACTGGGCATGGAGGTAGACACCTCTCAGTTTAGTGTCTCTTGCAGTTCTTCCTCCCTACTAGACTAGGACTTGGACCCGGTACATGTCAATCGCTCCGACGATTCGCCTCCCTGTGATTCACTGCTGACAATTCAGTCCGATGAACATTCGTGCCTATGTCATTCCGCTCCTGTCAAATTCACTCCTGCATTCATCCTGTCAAATTAGCACCAGCATGGTATGATCACTAGAGTTTGACATCTAATCATTTTGTATCATCTTAGTTCTGCACACGATGTCAACATGGCTTCATAGAGCTAAAATATTGGGCGAGGAACAAACACCAATTGGCATTAGTTTGCGTACAATGTCCAACCAGAATTGCTAGCCAGCAGTAGTATAAATCAAGCATGTCAGTGGCTATGGCTCTGTTTGTAGTGCATCACCTTAAAATGACTTGCCACTATATCAACTCCGAGTGCCAGAAAAGAAAGTTGGTGGATGAAAATAACTTTGTTTACACATTTCACAAACATGGGGCAGAGGAAAAGGCATATGGCAGTGTGAGCATGCTGTACAGAAAGTGAAGGTCTGCAATGCATGAAACACATCCCTTCCAGCCCTGAGGCACACAAAGCACAATCTCACTGGATAGTTAGGGATTGCTACATCTGGAGGCAATCCTTCACCATAGAAAGTTCTCTATTTCTCTTAGTGTGGCCATCTCCTCTGAGATCATAGCTCGGTGTGATCCAGATAGCAGGAAGTTCCAAGCCATGTCTGCAATCAAAACATAAAAGTTCATTGATATTTATTTACCAGTCTCTTTCTTTACACTCTCACAAAATGGCTCCTGCTGCTGTATTTACATTGCTAACCCCACCCTGTAATGGCTGCAGTAGCTCTCCTCATACATCAAACCTGTTTCTGACTCAAAACTGCATTTCTGACCTTATCTGGCTACTGATTTTGCTCAGAACTGTAGTTGATTGCACTGCTTGCATCTCTCAGCACATTCATATGATTTTTACATGACTTTGCGATCAGCATACGAATCAAAGACTATTTACATGCTCATAGTCACTTGCCAGCCACAGTATTTCTCTGCACAGGATTGCCTGTTTGTTGCAGCCTAATATACAACGCACAGTCTCTCTCTTAAAACCATTTACTGTTCCTGAACCCATCATAAACGCTCACAGTCTATGCTCAGAATTTTGTTTGTTGCCTTGGTCCTTGCAACTCACAGTCCTTCCTTGCAAAACAGTCTCACTGCTTGCACACAGATTCAGCTGGCTTGAAAATCACCACAGTTTGATGCTCAGAGTTTGGATTATACTCACTGAAATCAGCAGTTGGCTTTCTCCGTGGAAAGTTTCGCCTGATGCCTATCCTGGAAGACCTCTGGGGTGAAATGGGCTGGCGGTCCGATGATCGCAGCCACGAACACCACGCTCACTTTCCAGTCAGTTGGACAATGGGTTGAGTCCGAATTTACAAAGCAAAAGTCTGTTTTTCACAGATTAGAAAGTTCACAAGCCCTTAATGGTTGATCCTGCTCTGACCAGCTCACATGTCACTCGCTCTCTCCTCCCTGAACACTCAGCTGCACACAGAAGCTGACTAGAGCGGGACTGATTGCAATCGCACCAATCACTCAACGCCATGCAAATGAGCCTCTCTCTGTCTCTCCTCCTAGCTCTTCCTTCATGGCAATTGTAAAGCAGGGCAAATGTAAACTGCAAACTGTTACTTTTTCTCGGCTGCAATTTCAGTGGCGGGGAGCACCGTAATTTCTTTAGCGACTCCCCAATTTGTACACAAAGCACATGAAACTTTCAGGACACATTTCTCTCTTTGTTTCCTAAAGCCAACACTACTTTTCACATTTTAAGCTGCAGATTAAAAAGTTCTGTAAAGCGTTCTGGATGCAGAGACAAGGACATACTCTTTCTGGCTTTACTGTCCATTGTAAGTTGGCACAAACACACAGCAGCACTGTACTAGCAGGCACACAGCAGCACATATGGATGGCACTCTCCTGGACAAAATCCTTTTGTGCAAAGCTTCCTTTCCTGTTTGGTCTACCATGCTACCAGACAGATAAAACACTAGCCATACCCTCAGCAAAATCTCTTGTTCTCTCCTCAAATTAAACAGTACCCTTGGACGAGCCCCATTTTGTAACCCCCACCAGCCACTTGTTTAACTAGTAAGCACACCTCCCATACTGTTTTTGTCTAGGGAAAAGAGGGGTAGGGGTACAAAGCGTAACACAGTATTTACAAGATAACAAAATGACCCTTACTAACCCAGGTCCTGAGGAGGTTTGTACTTTTATTTGTTTATTAATGTCTTTGATAACCAGGTAAGTGCACTGATCCAGAGGACCGTTTTCAGTCACGACCGGCCACACATGTGGCATAGCAATAGAAGACTTGATACATATTAACAATGGACAGTACAGAGCACACAAGGCTTATGGCCCGCAGTCATGAACTTGTTACAAAGGAGACAGCTGAGGTTTACATAAGTACAACATTATTTACAGTATGAGGATGCACTTCTGGAGGGTACCCAGTAATTCCACACAGGAAGCAGTAACAAGATTGTCCATACCAGGTTGGGATTCTAGAGTGTGGCTTTATTCTAAACAGTTGGTATGCAAAAGCAAAGATGGACTCCCAAGGGTTTACACTTCGTGGCACAAGGCAATGCAGAGCAACAACTGTAGCAGACAGAAACTCGAACTTCCCATATAGCATAGGATCTAAACTCTTTTTAGCTGCAAACCTGAGCTGAAACATACACTTCTAGTGGCAAAGGCCACAACTGAGCACAGAAATTCTTCTAGTGGCACTGGCCATGAATTAGAACATATTCCTGTATGGCACAGGGCTTTAAGGTAGAGCAATGTGGCCTCTGATCACAACAGAGCACACTGGTGTTCAAGGCTAGAACAACCCACACCAGGAAATTAACTTTACTCTTCAGGCATTGGCCATGTCGCTGAATAAACAGGTGCCTTTACAGAACCCAAAGTGCTGAACTGGTCACTCCAGATTGGGGGAGGTTGCCCACCTTTTGCTTTCTCATCCATACCCAGCCATTCTTTTAGAGTTACACCTCAGATGATTTGCTTGTGTAGGAGTTGTTCTCATTGAAAAGTTTGGTCGGCAGGGAAATGCGGGACTGTGACCTTCTATCTCCTTTAGTATTTGCCAGAACTCGGTGGCATCGTTTTGGAAGAGGTAAGGGCAGATTGAAAGTATTTTGCTTTTTTGGCCCTTATAAGCTTGGTGCAAAGGTTTCTTGCTTTTTGAAGCCCTCCCAATCTTGTGCTAGTTTAGTTTTGCGAGCCCTCTTCCATGGCAAGTGTCTGTCATGTAGGGCTGATTTTAGTGAATTGGTGAACCAGGACAGGACCTTTTCCTCATTCTAATTTTAATGATAGGGGCATGTGTATCAATCACCTTCAAAACCAGGTTTTGGAATAAGGTGTGTGCCTCTGAGACTGAGGTGGCCAGATAGAACTTTTACCATCTAATGAGGCTTAGGTCAGCCAAGAACTTTTGGCAATTGAATTTTCAATGAGGACAGGTCATCTGGTGGGATTAAGGCTTTGATCCGGGCAATATTCCTCAAGTGGTAGAAATCACACTGAACAACAGATGATACCTGGGCCTCAAGTGTCAATCTGTCATTGAGGATAACACCCAGATTTTTCACCTTGGTAAAGGCCACAAGCGGGATAGGACCCAGCATCAAACCAGTGCCCAACCCAACAGTCACTGCCTCTCACCAACGACCAGGCTCTATCACCAGTACCTCTGGTTTGTTCAGGTTGAACCTTAGCCAGTTAGAGGTCATCCACTCCTAAGCCCCACCCCCATCCTGACAACATCTTCTGATCCCTCCAGGCCTGGCGCAGACTTCAAAGCCAGGTCCAAGACCTGGCGGCAGCCTCCATAGCCCCCATCCCTGACATCAGACTGTCAAGCACCAACCAGCCCTAATGGAAGCCTCCACAGCCCCCCACAGCTCTGATGGCAGGCTCTTGAGCAAACACCAAGCCTTAGTGACAGCCTCCACAGCCTTGAAGGCAGGATCACAAGCACCCCATGCCCTGTCGATACACCTTCTCCCAATCCATAACCCTGCATTCATGCTCACCCTCCCCAAGTCACCGAGACCTCTGGCTCCTCCTGTGCCCCCTCACCCCGTGCATGTTCCATAGCCCATTCCACCACAGCCCTAGTGGCTGGCTACCGATCTCCATTAGCCTTACCACCCCCACCTCTCATGCGCTGCCCCATCACAGTTACAGGTTACCATGCCCACTTAAGAAATGGGTGGCATACTGAATGACAGCTCCCACCCTGGCTCATTACTGAGCACAATGCAGCAATACAGACTAAAAGATATTAACTTACATTAAAATGTAGGCTATATTATGTGTTATAACATTTGGTTAAACAATCTGCTTGCCGATGTCCTGACTGAACAAAAGCTGGGGTCCTTTAAATCTAAGCTCGCTGCACCTCATAGCAAGTAGCTCCTGTGAATGCACCTAACCCTCCTGCCTTCATAATTCCCCACCCATACCTTGCCCTCCCTGAATGTCCCCTTGACTATGTCTTTTGATTTTGCCTGATTCTCATACCCCATATCCATTTCCTGTATGTCCTTCATGAGTATGTCTTTTTGACTGTTGTTTTTGTCTGTGTTACTTAACTGCATTTTTGAGCAATACTCACTCTCTGTAACGAGCTGTTCTCATTTTTGTATTCAATTTTTGGAATAATTGTTGCCTATGTTGTGCTTTATCCTTGCTGCCTGTAAAATTGTTCATTCAACGTGGAGTCTTTGTAAATGAGTCTCTGACTCAAAGGTGTAATTTCAAGACATAAATAAATAAATAAATACTACAGACAGATATTAAAATACATTAAAATATAGGATTTTTTGTTTTTATCCTACCTACCTATCCCTGAAGACACTGATAACACACAACACACAACACACAGCAGCAGCTCACATAGAAACATAAAACTCTTGACGGCAGATAAGGACCGCTTGGCCCACCTAGTCTGCCTATTTCCCTACTACAGGATACGCCTGCAGATCCTAGTTAACCAACAGCCTATTTCTTTCTACCCCCACAAGAATTGTCTTATGTCTGTCCCATGCATTCGTGAATTCTCCCACAGTTTTAGACCCCACAACCTCCTCAGGAAGGCTGTTCCATGCATCCGCCCCTCTCTGTGGAAAAAAAACTTCCTCACGTTGCCCTGGGCCGTCCCTCTATCTTCAAATTGTGTCCCCTTGTTCTTGCATGTCTTTTTCTGAAAGATGCTACCTCTTGGACTTTGTTGATTCCACTGAGGTACTTAAAAGTTTCTATCATGTCCCTCTCTCCTCCTTTCCTCAAGGGTATACATATTAGGCTCCTTTCGGGATATTTCAATCACAGTATAAATATGGTTTCATAAATCCCCAAAACTTGTCACCTGTAGTGCTAACTTGACTCAGTAATGTCCACTGCATTCGCTTTCCTTCCTTGCTCAAAAAGGCTTCCAAGACGTGTTTTACCATTTAAAATCACCTTATTAATAGCTCTCCATATACAAAACAGAATTTGGGGTGTGGTTTGCAGCTTGAGCAAGATGGGCGCTTAATTTTGTAGTTCTGCCCCAGTCTGACTGTTTTTTATCATTTGCCCTCCTCCTCTCTGCAGGTATAAGTTTTATTTTTGAGTTATCTTAGAGTACTCTGTTGCTGCTATAACCTCGGGTTGTGATTTTAATTAGTTACTGAGTTTGCCAGCTGACAGTATGCTACATAGCTTATTCTCCGGCTGTGGCCTACCTAGCTAAAAATATGGGTGACGCTGTTCTACCCTCAGACTGTGAGACACTGCAGTGCTCCATCAGTCAGGCTCCCTTTCTGGAATACACTGCTATTTTGCTGGAAACTTTGATAACTGATGTTGCTGCTGTCAAACTTACTATTGCCACTACTACATCGAACATACCTGCACTTCAGGATAAAATGATTGTTGCAGAGCAACATCTGACCAACCTGGACAATACACAATTTCTCATTCTGTGGAGCCTAGAGGATCACAAATGGCAACTTGAGCAACTGTGGGGAGAACTGAGCTTCTTGATAATCATCCTCGCTGCAACAATCTCCGGGTGCTCAAGGTTCCTGAAAGATCCAAGGGCTCTAATCTTACTGCCTTGTGTCCAATCTATTTTCTCAGCTTTTGTTGCTGGCCTGGAAGGGACCCTCAAGATTGATTGGGCTTATCATGTTGGGACCACTTCAGCTGATCAGGCCTAGAAGCCCCGCCCTATTGTGGTTTCGCTCCTGTGTTTCACCACTAAAATGTCCCTGCTCCGAGCAGCTAAGAAACATAATTTTGTTGGGAAGGTGCTAGAATCAAATCTCTACCCCGATTTCTCTCCTGATGTGGTTCAGAAATGCTGGGTATATATTCCTATCTGGTGGCTGAGGAAAGCTAGCGTTCCTCAGCATTTACAGAACTCTCCAGCTTTGTTATTTGTAAGCATGGCAAGCTGTATAGATGCCATTACCTCTCCAGAATGCATGGGCCATTATGCATCATTGTTGGCCCCAGCTCAAAATTGACTCTCCTCCCACTAGGCTTTTGTGGCGGACTGGGACCTTGCACCCCTTAAGACTTCTCTCCTCCTTGGCAGTATCTAGCCTCAGACTTTAACTCAATGTGTGGTTCTCATGGGCCTTCAGAGGAATGTTCCTCTACAGTGACCCCCAAGGAGCAGTGGACTTGTGACCTACAATACTCTCATCAGGGTGCTCAGGACTCTCAAGGGTCTCATCAACAGACAGTCCCATCCCCCTCTGGAATCCACCCTCACCTTAGACCTCATCGTTCCAGTTTCTTTCTTCCTCGGCTTGCTCTTCCCTTCTGTTCCACCTGCAAAAGCTGCTTGTGAAGACCTTTTGGCTTGTAGATGACATATCAGACTGGCTTTCCTTTGTGTAGTCTGTTTCTTTTGCAAAGTGATTCCCAGGCTATCCAGCAGGATCATGGACAGGTAATGAGCTGGGCCTGATTGATTTCAAGCATGATGTTCTGGTGAATGCTTCGCTCACAGGCCATTTCTTCACTCTTGGATCTCAGGGGAAGCACCTCCCTGATGGCTTTCTATATCGTCAAGAACCTTACTATTATTAATATTTATTACTGATTATGCCTTTGCTTGGCTGATGCTTATTGCTTGAAGTGTTTTTGTACTGCTTTGCTAACCCCTCCTCGTGTTTTCTATACATTTTAGGATCCTTTGTTCACTCCTGATCCTCGGCCTGAAACTATGGTGCAGCCACTTTTGGTGCTTTACTTCTGGTGCTTTTCTGTACTGCCTTGCAGGGTATTCTCCCCTTTCTTCTCTTCTACTACTTTTTTTCCTTTCTTGGAGCTATCTTTTACTCCCATCCACACTCCTTATACTCTCTTTCTATCCGATTTTTTTTTGTTCTGTTCCGTTTTCCTTTTCAGTTCTTTTTCATCTTGTATAACTATTTCCTCCTGGTGGGACAGATTATTATCCTTGTGAGGGACATGGATCATTCATAGAAGGCAGACCGATCCCTCCCGTGTTTTGTTTTCCCTTTCTCAGAGCTATCTTTTTCTCCCCTCTACACTCCTTTTGTTCTTTTCCATGCCCTGATTTCTGTGTTCTGTTTCCTTGTCTTTTTTGTGTAGTTATTTCTCTCTGCCAGGGCAGATTATTATCCTTGTGAGGGCTTGGATCATTTAAAGAAGGGCAGACCGACCCCTCCAGTGTTTTTTTTTTGTTTGTTTTTTTGTTCGTTGGTGAAGTTGGGCACCTGCTTTATGGTTAGTTTGTGTGCTAAACAAGACCCAGGTAGATCAGTCGGTCAGCAAGTCTCAGCACTACCTCATTTGGTGCCCGTTAGCGGGGTGTGGAGGTCTTTGTACCTTCTTCCAGCGGATATGAGGCAAACCCATTTAGACATAACTAGCTTAGCGGTCTACATCTACTGTGTTTCATATTTTACTGTTTGAATTGTACATATTGTTTCTTTTTGGAACACTGTTGGCTTTCTAGTTCCTGGTTTTAGGGGTAGCTATCATCTAAGGTTAATTGTCCTAGTTATAGTTAATAGCTGGGATATTAGTGTTATACTTTGATATGATGTATTACTTGTTGCACTGGGATTCATACTGGTTATTTTGTATATTGTCCCCTTAATTAGAATTATACTGTTTCATCTGTCGGGTGGCCTTGTTTGGTTACCGTGATGCCATAATTTTTATTTTGATGCTTTGTGACTGTTCCATAGTCCCTGTCAGCATGGCTATAATAGGAGCAGGTTCACCAGTGCATATGCTCTACTGGAATGTGAATGGACTTAACCACCCAGTTAAGCATACCAGGGTTTTGCAGTATCTAAAATCACTATGGGTGGATATTGCCCTTACCCAGGAGATGCATCTCACAGATAGAACCACCTCCTGGTTGCATAAAGGTTTTGGGTCAAATGGTTCATAGTTCTGCTTCTAGTGAATCGAGGAGTGCTATGATTTTGATTTGTGCTTTACCTTGGCAAATTGTCCAAATGGCAATGGATGATGCTGGTCGCTGGCTTATAGCCAAGGTTGAACACCAGGAGAGTATTTGCTTCTTGTTTCTGTTTATGCCACTATGGCTGAGGACCCAGACTTCTTCCTTTGTTTATCCCAGGCTTTGACAGATATGCAGGTGAGGCCCATTGCCCTTTGATAATTGGGGGACTTAAACTTTGCTTTTGACCCTTTCTAGATAAATCTAAACTCATTTCTGACTCACACCCTAAATCTAGAGCCGCGTTGTTGGAGCTTTGATGGATATTTGGTGACTCATTCACCGAGAGACCAAGACTTTTAGTTTTACTCCAATGTGCATGACACCTTTAGTCATTTGGACTGTTGGTCGGGCAGTGAATTCATCATTCCCTGTATTATGATTCATCTTATGGATGCATTATAATTTCAGACCATGCCCGTGGCCTTGAGCCTTCAGTCTCCTTCTTCTGAGCCATCTGCAACCCACTGGCGGTATAATCCTACACTGCTGGGATCCTATTTTCTGTGATTCAGAAAGAAGCCTCAACTGTACTTTGACACCAATACCACTGAACATGCTGGGCTGGTGTTGTATGGGAGGCCTTTATTACCTTCTTGAGGGCCATAGTATCTCTTATTCTGCTCATAAATGCAAGGATAGGAGTTGGAAATATAAAATTGACCCAATCCCTTGCCCTGCTACTGCATAATTTTAAACAATGCTCTGCACCCAACTCCACTTTGCAGGCTGAAATTTTGGGACTTAAATATTAACTTAATACACTTCTTTTGTGTAAGGCTGAATGGCAGCTTCTCCATACAGGTCATTCCTTTTGAGAATTGGGTGAGAAGAGCAGTAAGCTCTTGTTGTATTGCTTTCATAAACAGCAAGCTGATTCCCAATTCCTGCCTTATGGAAACCAGATGGATTCATTGTCACATCTCCTCAAGAGGTTAATGGTATCAGGAAACAGTTTTATCAACAGCTTTATTCTTGACCATGCCCCCCACCTACTTTGGCTTCTCTACAACCTTTCTGGGGCCTACTCCTCTCCTGTTGCTTTCTCCACAGCAGCAGAAGGAGTTGGATGCACTTATTACTGAAGCAGAGTCTGCTCAGCATTGTTAGCTATTGCTAAAAATAAAGCTCCTAGGTGGGACAGAATTACTACAGATCTTTACCAACTCATGCCAGATTTTATCATCCTCCCTATTGGCTGCTTTACAGGAGGTGCACCAAGGTGGTCTGCTGCCTCCACCCTCCACGAAGCGGTCATAACCCTCCTTCCTAAAAAATCTGACAGTGCTTTAGACTGTGCTAATTACAAGAGATAAGCAGAGGAAAACAGGCAGCAGGAGAAAAAACAGGGTTGGAAGGAGGAGCAAAAAGGCAAAGGTAGAAATGCAAGGGCACAGGTTGCAAGACATAGACAGTCATGCCCGCAGTCTGGGAAACAAAATCTCAGACCTGGCAGCCTTGATGGCAGAGGCAGACCTGGACATAGTAGCAATTACTAAGACATGGTACACTGGAAACCATGACTGGGAGGTAAATGTATCAGGGCACGCTCTACAGAGGGACAGGGAGGGTAAAAGGGGGCCTCTACATCAGAGAAGGTAGTAAAGCAACGGCAGTGCAGGATAAATAGGGGAGGCTGAGGCACTGTGGATCACACTTGAGCCTGGAAATGGCACAGCAGTTTACACAGTAGTGATCTACAGACCTCATGCACACAGGGAGGAGGTAGATAGGGCAACCTTTCCAGCCATTAGAGCACTGGCATTAGTGTACTGGCACATATGGGCACCAATTTAGGGATCTGCATCCTCACCAAGGTCCACCCCTTGTAGTTATAATAGTAATAGGGGTCAGCAAAATCCTGATTTGGCACCCTAATGACCGGGTGCATTAACACGGTGCTCTGAATGGGTGGAACCATAGGGCAATAGTGGAGGAAATACATGGGATGGCAGCAAAGGGAAGTACTGCTGCTGGGTGATTTTAACATGCCAGACATGGACTGGACCATCCCGCAGCTACCTTAACCAGGAGTCAAGACATCATAGAATCCTTACAGGGGCGGGCCTCAGGCATTTGATTCAGGAGCCCACCAGGGCAAGGCAATCTTAGACTTGTGCTGACCAATGCAGATAGGATAAAGGAAGTCAGGGTGGATGGACACCTAGGGTCCAGTAACCACCATACAGTGTGGATCAGCATCAGTACAGTGTCACAGAAGAGCCACACAAAGACAAGGGTCCTGGATTTCAGGAGGGCAGACTTCGTTAGGATAGAGAAGGAGGATCAAAAAGCCCTGGCAGGAAGGGATCCAGGTGGAGGGGTTGAGGAGTGATGGGCACACCTAAAGAAGTCATAGTGAAGGTGACAAATTAGTGCATTAGACTAAGTAACAAAGGAAAAGAAGGAACACACCACTGTGGTTCACAAAGGAGGTGGCATAGAAAGTTAGGGACAAAAGGGACTTTCAGAAAATACAAGGAGATTCAGAAGAGCGAGGATAGCGGTGTACCCGAGAGGCAGAGGGAGGCAGGAAAGCAGTTAGGCATGCGAAGGTGGCAACAGAGGAGAGATTAGCACAGACAGCAAAGAGGGGACAATACATTTTATAGATACATTAGCGATAGAAAGAAGGCTAGATAGGGATTGTAAGGCTCATAGGGAGGAAGGGGTGTCATAGAGGGTGACCTAGAAAAGCACCGATATTGAATGAATACTTCTGTTCAGTTCCATAACACAAGAAAACTTGTACTGGGCTGGGGTGCTCATGACAAAAGGCAATTAAAACTGAAAGATAGCCAGGCAGTCTCCACCTCATTTAAAAGAAGGTAAGACCAAGGTGCTATTTTAAAACATTTTATAAACATTTATTAATGCCACAAGGCCAAACAGGTTATACCTGATGCATTTCGGATGCAATTTCCTTTATCAAAGGTATCATTGGCCCCAGATATTCAAAAGGTTGCGCATGGCACAGCGGTGTTGCACCATCGCAACCCACTAATATCTTGACACGATATTCAAAAGGAAAAGTGCACGGCACAAATCCGATGCAACGGAGCACATCAGTAATGTATGCAGGCACAGGTGGGGGGCGGCCCATGCATAACCTGTATAGCCCGAGCTATTCAGCCCAGGATGTGCAGAGCCATACATGTGCAACCCTACCTGCGCCAGCACAAAGTTAAGCCAAAAAAGGAACAACTGATGGCCACCCACAGGTGAGCTGCCGCATTGCAGGGTGCAACACGCAGCTACCACCTGTGGGTGGCCACCCAGTTCCGCTGCATCTGGTGGCACCCCCATGCCCGACTGCGGCATTTGTAAAAATATAGAATCCATCCAATATCCCTGGTGGTCCAGTGGACGCTATATGCCGATCGCTGGGCATCTGTCTAGAAATAGCAATATTCGTCCTATCCCTGGTGGTCCAGTGATCACCATGTGCCCGATCACGGGCATCTGTCTAAAATAGCAATATTCGTCCTATATCCCTGGTGGTCAGTGGATCGCTATGTGCCCAATCACGGGCATCTGTCTAAAAATAGCAATATTCGTCCCTATATCCCTGGTGGTCCAGTGGACCGCTATGTGCCCGATCATGGGCATCTGTCTAAAAATAGTATTCTGGCCTTATATCTTGTGGTCCAGTGATCCCATTCGCTGATTATGGCATTTGTAAAACAAATACCCACAGCCCCGAGGTCCAGCACACTCACATTTCGCCCACCGAGCACCATCGCCCGCCTCCCCCGGTCAGGCCGCTGGCGGCAGCACCTCTACCTGCCTGCCGCCTGCCATTTGACACCTCAGTAGGCAGCACACCCATTGGTTCACAGCGTGAGCCAATGGGCGTAGTCTCTATCTTACTACACATTCCAGATATGTGAATAGTTTCATTCACATATCTGAATGTAAGTAAAGTGAACTGCACTTCATTGGCTCACGCCGTGAACCAATGGACGGGCAGCCCTCACTGAGGTGTCAGTCAGCGGGCGGCAGGCGGTGGCGTGCCGCCACCTACGGCTGACTGGGAGAGGAAGGTGGTGCCTCAGTGGGCAGGTTAGTGGGCACCACTAGACCACCAGGGATATTGGAATTGTTTTGTTTTGCAAATGCCTGCGATCACATAGCGTCCACTGGACCACCAGGATATAGGACTGATATGGCTAGTTTTAGACAGATGCTCGCATCGCCCTGCAGGGTGGGTATCGGTCCCCGACGGGCCGTTGCCTGGCAGGGCTTCAGGTGCAAGTCGTCGGGGATCGCGCATCTGCATGCAATGAAGATATCAATGACATGCAAATGGCCCCATGTGCACTTTGCACTTATTATGGCCCCATTTGCATGTCAACTTTGAATATCACGGTGCTGCATATGGCGCAATGGAACTTGGCGCTAGTGCATCTCCATGCTCCACTCTGGCCACTTGCGCTGGCACAGTGCCATTGCACCATGCACACTGGGGTGGCTAGGTGTGATATTCAAAGCTGCTGAGCCATGGCGCAGCTCCTTTGAATATCGCTTAGTCCCCACCCCCGCGCAGCCAAGTTGAACTGTGCCTCAAGCTTGCACCACAGCCTGGCGCAGTTTGAATATCTGGGCCACTGTGCTTAAATAGACAGTCTAACATCACACAATTACATCACAATAGGGAAGTACCACATGTAACCAGATTTCACTAATAACAATAAAGGAATGCCAATGCAATTCAAAGTTTTATCACATTTAAAGACCCACACTAAAAAGAAGCCCTCCTGTAAAATAAGTGTCACATTACATTACAGCATCATGCACTTGAAACACAACAATTAAATATAGATAAAAATCATTATTTTATGATTATTCAGTGCCTTTTAAAAGGGTTTTAGATCAAATGGTGCATTAAGTCCGGGTATTCTTTTTAGTTTATTAAGAGTAGATTACATTTTATTTCGCTTTTTGTTTACTGGTAAGTGCAACTAGCCAGCAAGTGGACTATTTTCAGGCACGACCTGGAGGTACAGGAACGATACATAGTACAATGCAAAGACAATGAGGCAGGGTTACAGGTCAAGGTACATTGAAATATCAGAAATTGTTTTACAAATAAACAGAAGAGAAAAGCGGGTACTGGTGCGGGACAGACCTCAGAGTTTATACTGGCAGTCATGGTAAGAGGAAGGAAGAAAGGGGGGCATGGTGAGGAGGGGCCAAGGATACAGGAAAGTAGGTTAGGACTGTGTTCTGACAGGTTCACTGTAGGTAGCTTCATGGTCATATATCATACAGATACACAAAGATGTTCATATTTTCTTATACATCCTCAACACACTGCACAAGTTAAAAATATGTCTAGAGTTTTGTATATGCTAAATAACCCTTGTAATTTCTCTAGTGCAGGTTCGAATAAACAAGAGCAAATTTAGTATTCCAGTCCTCTGTTCATCCCTGCATAAAGACCACATGTAGATCAAAAACAATGAATCAACTATATTCTATAAAACTTCATTGTCTGTAGTTAAAGACCTTAATATTTGAGATGGTTCATGTCATAAGTGCTCACATTTTTGTTTTAATAAAACATTAAATAACAGTAAAATTATGTCTGTCAAAATAAACAGCGTGGTTCATTAAATGACCTGAGTACCCTAAAGAAGTACAATCATTACGCTATGGGACAGTATACTAGTGTCTGCCTCCTACAAAATCCTCTTCACTCCCATCATGTTAGTAGCTGCTCCAACACAGGGATACCCTCAGTACTCTCTGTATAGGTAAAAATGGAAGCTAGCGGGAGTTATATTTATCAATTTGAAATCTAAATTTCACTGTAATAGCCTCTGTCTGCATAATATGTTTCACATTGGTGATCCACTGAGTCAGCATTAGTTGTTTGTGGGATAACCAGTTTTGTGTTATTACTTTAAGGGTTGCCACTGTTAGTATCAAGAATAAATACTCTTAACCCATTGTTTTAATTTCTTGCAGGGTGCAGCCTAAAACCAGGTGCATGAAAGTAAGAGTTAAGTTCAGGGCATTCTGTAGCTTCAAAGCTATAAATCCAAATGGTTCTCTACATAATACTAGAGAACTGTAGTCTCCACTCCTGGGTTTGCAGTTAACCTTATCCAAAATACGGAAGGAAAAAGCATGTTTCCTTGGGTTTTCAGCTGACAAACATGCAGTGCAGTTGCATATTTAATATTTTTTGTTTGTATTATGCGTTGATGTTCATTTACTCTTAAATTGTCTATTAGTTTTCCCTATGTAAAATGCACCACATTTACATGTTGCCAAATGAGATTACTCTATCTGTATTACATGTCACAAATTGTCTGATCTCAAATTCCTTCCTCAAGTTCCCAGAAAATTGGAACCTTCAGTAATAAAGGGACAGGTACTGCAATTTGTACATTTAAAGCAACCCTTGACCCCCTATCCAACCATGTTTTCTTATTGCTTCCCTGATCGATAAAGTAACTATGTACCAAGTGGTGTTTAATTGTTTCAGCCTTCCTGTAGGACTTGCTGGGGGATTTTTACTTACTAGGTTACTAAGACATGAGAAGGCCGAGGCCCATCGTGGATGTCTCCCACAGCCATGTGGGTGCATTAGTATTGTCCTCTACCCCAGTTAAGATATATTTATTTTATTGAAATGTTTCACCATGAAGAATCATGATGCAACCTGGAAGACCTATAAACACAGCCTCCTTCATTCTGATTGGCTATATTATTGACAGCTGAGAAATAAGTGTAAAAATAGGATACAGGGTGCTAAATGTACTATCTCTGCTCACATCAAACTGAGAATATCAGCAAGCCCAAAGAATTCTGAAACCTATCAATTCTTTGATCAAAGGTAAATCGACCTAATGTCCAAGCTCCATATCGTCTAGTGGCCACCTCCTTCAAGATCCCCGTCCATTGCAGAAGGAATTAATCAGTTCCTCACTGACCTTGATAGGTACACCGCTTCACCTGCCGCCAGTCTTGGATTTCTCTATCCCTATTCAGCATCACGCCACTCTTGGCTCCTGACCCCTCTTTCCACCCAAAAGTAGCTACTTGAAGAGAAGTCCTCAGGCTGTTATCAAATCTCAAGTCAGAGAGCTCCCTGGCCATGACACATTAAAACCCAGGTTTCTCAAACTAGGGCAGCAGCACTCATCGCACCTGTCTGTGATCTTCTAAATAGATCCATCCTCTCTGGTGAAGTGCCAGGTCTTTGAAAAGTGGCTATGGTGGTCCCCCTCCATAGGGGGACCCATGCTGTGGAAAATGATAGGCTTATTTCAATTCTCTGCCCGCTGGCTAAGATCCTGGAGCAGATCCTGCACATTCAGCTACAATCCTACATAGACTTACATCATCTTCTGACAGACTGCCAGCATGGCTTCAGGAAGGGCCATAGTACTACCACAGCCCTTGTCAAAGTCTCGACTGACGTTCTTAATGCAAGTGATGCTGGTCTTCTAACCAGTGGAGTATTCATCGACTTGACTAAGGCCTTCGATCTAGTCAACCACCACCTTCTCCTTGGTAAATTGTATTAATTATGTCTAGATCGCTTAGCACTCACATGGTTCCATGACTACCTCACTGGAAGATCGCAAAGGATAAAATGGTCTGGTTCACTCTCCTCTTCAAGGTTTATCTCACATGGGTACCCCAAGGTTCTGTTCTTGGCGATACTATTCTCGCTTTTTTATCAATAAGCTCTCCAACTACTGTGGGTGTGTCCCGTGCAATTATATGCTGATGATGCACTCTTATTCTACTCATCTAACAATATAGACTGGCTTAACCAAAGCCTTAACTCTGATTTCATTGCGCTCATGACCTGGTTCTCTGACAATCACCTAACTGACCACTCTTGGGCTCTCCAAAGATGCACTGCCCTGGTTTGCTAGCTACCTCAGGGAAGGGTCCAATCAGGGTGTAGCCTGGAATTTAAACTTGTACTCAAAACTGATGCACTGTTGCCCCTATTAGTGAATAATAAACCACAACATGCACTGCCACGCCACATGAACAACAGGCCCGCCTCGCTTGCTATGTCTGAGTTCAAGTAATCAGTTTCTTCCTGTAATCCTCTTCCTTTGTTTTTCTGCCTGCCTGATAAGTTCTTGTTTGTGTATTTGGCTGGTGGCATCAGTGCCCCACAGCGAACAACAAAGGCAGACGGGCTCAACGTGACACAGACACAATGTGACTCATAATGTCCTTGCTTTCCTCTTTTGTTGCCCCTGCCTGATTTGTTGCCCGCCTGATTTATTTTACTGTACTCTGCTGAGTACAGTGCGATGCCTCGCCGCACCCCTGGGTCCAATGTGTTAGGATTGCTGGCATCACCTCTGATGAAAACCAGTCCTCTCAGGTGTCCACGTAGGGGTTTATACTGGGGCCATTACTTTTTCTCTCTTCCTGAACAGTCTCCTAGCATCTGCCAACAGAGAATATTACTCTATGTGGATGATGCAGTACTGTTACTAGTAACCAAGACTCTAAACAACTTGTGAGTCAGTAGCAGTGTGATTTCAGGCATGCTGAAGAGTGGTTTCGCTCACATAAACTCATCCTGAACTACAGCAAGACTAAGGTCATGACATTCTGCAACGATAGAGCAAGTATAAACCTCTGTTCCTCACCATCAAGAACCATGTGGGGACTTCACTTGAACATGTTCCTGAGTTTAAATATCTTGGCATCACCTTGGACAGTTCCTTTCTTACACGCAGCACATTGACAATGTAGCCAAGAACACCAACATACGAATCAGCCTGCTCCACAAGCACAAACATTACATGACCACTGATGCCCTTAGACTGGCCATCTACAGTCTGTCACCTCCATCGTCAACTATGGTCTAGTCATCTATGGCTCTACTTCCCTACTGCCCTCTGGAGGATATCGTGACACTCAACAAGGCCTATAAGCTTCTGATGGTGCTGCCTGGCTAACACACACCTGTGACCTTTACGCCCAGACCGGATGGCTACCATTCCTTAGTAGAATACAATACCAGACCTGCTTGTTAACCAAAAGTCCCTCTCGGCTCATGCCATCAGGATTGGCAAAGCTCCTACTGCCAACAGCAGTACCCAGCTTACACGCAATGCTCTTTATCAAACCTTCCAGGTCCCCAGATGCCGGACCACAACCTGTGCCCTCTTATTTCTACCTTTGCCTTTTGCTCCCTCCTTCCAACCGTGTTTTTTTCTCTGCTGCCTGTTTTCCTCTGCTTATCTCTTGTAATTAGCATAATCTAAAGCACTGTCAGATTTTTTAGGAAGGAGGGTTATGACCGCTTCATGGAGGGTGGGAGGCAGCAGACCACCTTGGTGCACCTCCTTTAAAGCAGCCAATACGGGAGGGATGATAAAATCTGGCATGAGTTGGTAAAGATTGCAGCTGTAAGTGTTTATTTGTTAAAGGTATTGTACCACTGAGGAGCCCTGTGTGAACAACCTCTGACTAGGGTTAACACCTTTTAAGAAGCCCAAGGTGGGACATTTCTTACTGAAACATGATATTCTCGCAGGACAGTACGTAACCTCGACCAATGCAACAGGGCTCTCAGTGGTACAATACCTTTAACAAAGAAACACTTACAGCTGCGGCCTTCCTACCTTTAAAAGGCAACTCCGACTATTCCTTGCCTCTACCACTCAATGTGACTGCCTCACCTAAGTAACTGCCTCTCATTTTACCTGGTTTTCAACCTCAGGGCAGCCAGCCCCAACCCAAACATTGTAAGATCAAAAGATGTGTGCACGCCGCAGATGAAATGCTGTAGTGCTAGTCAATTCTTCTGTATGGCACTGTACAAATGGAATGTTCACTCCAGGACTCCAAATACAAGAAATGTATTGCTGTGCAGAAAACTACAGGTGGAAATACAAAAATTATCCTGGGAGGTAGTGGTGGTGGTGGTTAATGCTTTGCTGTCTGTACCACATAAGACAAAGACTGACCATTTCAAAGCGTTCACTCACTACCTTCTTGGATTCATTTTGTTAACTTTGTTTTTGTATTTGCACCGTAGTTTTTGGCACAACAATGCATTTCCTTCATTTGGAATCCCTGGGTGTACTGGGGGTTTAAACCTGGGCTCTTGGTGGGGATTAGGTGGTGGGAGGGCCTTACAGCAGCAATGGGAGGGACTAGATTATTAGTGTTATACACCCTGAGTGCAGGGCCAAATCTATTACTCTTAGTAGTCTTTAGTAGATGGCCAAGGAGGTGACCTTTGTAACGTGGAATGTTAAGGGATCAGGAAAAATTTAAGCAATATCAGGTTCTCAAACACTTGAGCCTGCTACATATACAGATTACTTTTCTACAGGAATCACACTTATTAGAAGCGAAGCCTCACAAGTGAGGAGACAACAAGTGGGGATGGTGTATGAGGCACAAGGCTCCTCAAATAGCTGTGGGCTATGCTTATTAATAACAAGGGCATTCCCTTTGTTTCATCTCGTTATTAGGGACCCTGAGGGTAGGTTTGTTTTAGTTATAGGAACTCTGGTCAATACCACTGTTATTGGGCAGCATATACGGTCCTAATGCAGATGATCCTGGCTATTTCATGAGACTTATAAATGTAATCCTGCCTTTCCTACCCATAAGGATTATTCTGGGGGTTACTTTAATCAAGTTGTAGACTCAAACCTTGACAGGTCAGGTGGCGGATCGGGGTCTCCCAGGTCAGAGGGCTTTTAGAGATCTACTGGATCAGTGCAGCCTCTGTGATGTCTGGCATATCCTAAATCCGGATTCCAAGGTATTTGACCCAGAGAGCAGAACTATCCCTGTGCTCTGTGTTGCTAACGCTACACCCAGAAACCCCAGAACCTGTCCTGTCACACTGCAGAACAATTAGAACAGCTGCCTTTTTTCATATTCCAATTGTTTTATTAATTGTTTGCCATGGTGTCTGTGGCAGGTATGTCAGACAAAGAGTGGCAAGAAAATGCTGTGTGGCGGGCCTGACAGGACATGAAACTGTGTGGCAATCATATGCAAGACTGAATCAGAATGTTCTGCAGGTGTTTAGTGTTCTCTTTACATTTTGCAAAATTACACATAAAACCATGTCACAGCAGCTCATGTCCATAAGCATAATAACACTGATTTGACAGCCAGTAGCTATAGAAAGAAAAGAAAGACAAAGAAAGATAAGTTTTTGTAATTATTTATACTGTATACATATTAGATCAAAATGGCAGTATAGCCTACAGGTTAGAGTAATGAACTCACATACACCCACAGCCACACACAAACAAGCACGTGAACACACACACACTCTCACGCCTCTGCTAACACACCACTGGAGAGAAGCAGCCAAACAGAGGATAATGCCAGGTTGCAATGCGGACCAGCTAGCATTTGAACCATTTTCTGTCAGCAGCAACCCTGGGGTCTTCCTTGCTCCTTACATTTTGAGGCTCACATTCTTCTATTTTTTTGTATTGCCAGTTTCTCTTTTAGTTTTGGATTGAAGCTCATAGAACCTCTGCACAGAAACATGTATTCCCAGTATGTCTGGGATCTTTAAGCAGGCATCATACGTGCTTTTCTTTTGCCTTAGGTATCAGTTTTCTAAGAATACATGTATAATAATTATTGTTTCTCTTTCAAACTTCACCCCAAAAGTACTTTATCATCTCAGTTTCAAGGTTTGACTGCACCAGATCCATTTGAACAGAACTCCATCTTTTGCACAGCGTGCTTGCACTTTGCAGTTAAGCCTGCTTATTGACTGAAATACTCCTGGTATTGCAGTAAAAGTTTTCCCAGCTGTGGATTTTACATAAATACCATTTATTTCCACTTAAGATATTCTGTTCAGTACTGTGTGAGTATTGCTGAGCTCAGTACAACTGGGAGGTATATTCCCCTAGCCTTACTACAAAAATTAAGTGCACTTTTACACTGCTTTCCTGCATTTGCATTTAAAGTGTTCATGCCAGAGACATTTGGTGCAGTCATCTGCTGCGCTGTCTTTAAAACACATACTATATTCTGTTCAGCTGTGCATGACTGCTGACTGTATTGTTAAACCAAGCTATGGGCACCATTTGTGAGAGCACACAGCTTGATATATTCAACTGGCAGACTACAAAGAAGTAATCCTTAATAATACAGACACTTACAAATGCCTCTCACTGCATAGTTATTCACTTGATATGAAACGTATGAGATTCAACATCAAAGGGCAGTCTGTACATATTGCTTTGTACATTCAGCAGACCTGGGTTTGATTCCCTACAACCTCTGCTTGCATACTGTGTGACTCTGAGCAGCAAGTCACTTAACCACCCACCCCAGAGCTCCCGGGTCACCTCTGAAAACAGGCACTTGTGCTCGTGGGCCTCCTTATCCAGTTACCAAAATATGGTAGTAGTTTCACAATATCCACCACAAAAGCTGCTAATACAAAATTGTGGGCAAAAGCCTGTGTGCTGCAGAAATCTGGGCTACATCTAAAACTGAGATTTTAGAAGGTTTCTAAATTATGGAAATATATTTAGATCCTCCATCAGGGATTCTGGTGCATGCTGTGAGAGTAGAACTAGGGCAAGTAAACTTGTTAGCATTAACTCAGAAAAGATTGTTTAGCTGTTGGCAGCACTTAAAACAGTGACAGCCTCACACCTTCATTATCTGACTTTATTCGAGCTTATTAAATTTCATAACATGCATATTGATTCAGGCGGTTTTCCCATCTAATTGATTTTCTATGGCCCATATTAATTTATATTGTTTACATCATTACCCTTTTAAAGAAAAGCTCTAAATGGACTGGGCCCCATCTGTTCAAGCCTGCCCCCCCATGTCCCACAGAGAATCGGTAGGACAAGAGGCTGCTGAAGGATGTCAACAGCATGTTTCAAGTCCCAGCTGAGTCACTTACTTCTTTCTCACCTCTATTTGTATGTGTTCTATAAATATGCACACCGCACTCCTGTGTGAATGCTTCAGAATGCCTTCTTTCTTTCAGCCCCAGGTCTGTGGAATGCTCTCCCTTGCAATCTGTTTAGCACCCTCCCATCCATTATTTGAATTACAAGATGCAAATAAATAAAAGGCTTAAAAATATTATATTTACAGCTATGTGTATGTTTTGTGTTTTCTGATATTTTTACTGTACCCTTTATTGCCCACTAAATATGTCAGATGATACAATGGTTTTTATTTGTTAAATCACGTTACATTGGGTACAAATGCCCACTTCCACTTGCAAGAATGGCAATAAATAGAATTTAAAAATTCAATGGACCTGTTGGCAGTAGCGATACTAGCAGGAGCAGGTACGGCCCAGCAGAGTGGATTCACTGACTTTGATTTCTTTGGTTCTTCTTGACGCCCCATGACCTGTCTGGCTCCGACCCAGACTCCCAGTGATTTCAAAGGCAAAGCAAGGACAGGGCTATAGACCACATACTAATCTACAGTCCCTTACACATGGACTGGACTTTGTTCTGACCGACCATTGACCTGATGACTGGGCAAGTAAGGGAAAGAGCGTGGAGGGTGGGCAGCTATGGGCTACAGCTGTCAGCTGCACTACAGGGACCGGCCAGCACATCAGAACCGGAACTCGCCAGCACTTGACTCTGTCAGTGTCAGCACTCAGACACTGATGACACCCATCACTCAGAGTCCCTGACCTTCAGCAAAATAAAACATAATATAAAAAAATGTTTGCAAAATTGCAATTACGGTCAGAGACTTAGTAGCGCCAGCGGCTCTGCACACTGCAGCAGGGCGCAAGCAGCAACCACTGGTCCTCTACAAAACCTAAACAACACTGAGCCCCAACAGAGCAAGGTAAGGTAGGCTAACTTGGCTAGCAAGGCAGGAGTCAGTCAAGAACACTGGGAGAAACGGGATGGGTGTGGAATGAGGAGCTATGTTTATACACCCCTTACTAGTCTAGCCTGCCTGAGTTGGAACTTTGTGCAGGACCTTCACAAATTAAAATAATTTATTATTTCACCACCAGTTGTTGCTTAGCTGGTGCAGACCTGGAGGTGCCAGCACAGGCAGGAGAACACGCTATGTGTCAAGTCATGAAAATCTGCAGAACAAAAGGTGTTAAGGACAGGGCTGATGGATGGACAAGGCCCTTAAATTGACAGGAGATGGGAGTGGAAAGAGTGAAA
This sequence comes from Neoceratodus forsteri, assembly GCA_016271365.2. Taxonomy (NCBI): domain Eukaryota; kingdom Metazoa; phylum Chordata; order Ceratodontiformes; family Ceratodontidae; genus Neoceratodus; species Neoceratodus forsteri. The sequence continues at coordinate 474,877,518 of CM057451.1, forward strand.
GTTCTGCCAGAGTTGTGAAGTAGAGCTGTTATCAACCAGCTTTGCAATCATTTATCTGATAAAGACTCTACTTTACAACTCTGCTGGGACTGGGGAGGCACTCAGCACTGAGACTGGACAGCTTGTTACAAGTTGCCTTTGATTTCTTTAATCTTTTGCTTTGTGTGGGTGGGGTGTGGAGTGCAAATGGTGAAGGCACTGTCAGAACTGTAACACACCACAAACCTTATCATCTGCAGCTGTGATGTACTTGTATGATGTAAAGGGCAATCTGATTCAGCCAAAAAGTTGAGTGGCATTGCCCCTCTTGCCCCCACCCCCTGCTCTACGCTTATGCAAAGCTGACCGACTTTTTGACTGGGTGATGAAGGAGATGGACAAGGGAGGAGCGGTGGATATTGCCTATCTCAATTTCAGCAAGGCCTTTGACACGTACTCCACAGAAGACTGGTGAACAAGCTAAGGAGCCTGGGGTGGGCCACAAAGTGGAAAACTGGGTTAGAAACTGGTTGACGGAGACTTCGGTGACATCATGTGATGAAAGACAACGTCTGAAATCGGCTCAGAGATCCTGCTCCATTAATAGTAATTAAGCTGTATAAATAACTGCATCAAAACCAACAAAATGTGAACACAGCAAACCGGAATGGCTGGCAAGCTAAATAAAGGCAGTACCATGACCCCAGCATCAAAACTACGACAACTGTCGCCAATGAAAAAAACTCACCAGGAGGTCATGAGACTGCGATCCTCAGGCCACAATCACCACCTCAGTTACTTCACTGGACCCAGAGGGGGACTAAGAGGAAGAGAAGGAAGAGCCCTCCCAACGGACACTACAATTGGCAGAGTTATTACTACAGTGCTGACTCTGGAATCTGCATTAGCGATCTAAAGATGCACCTCAAGTCTTTAGGTAAAAGATTATTAACACACAAAAACAGGTCAGAGAGCTCATGGATGAGCAGGGACTTCACTCTCGGCTGCTGCTGTGCTTAATGCAATGGGACAGAGAAAATCAAGCATAAATGGAGGATGCAGAGAACACAGCAAGACAGAACAACCTCTGCCTTGACACAGTAGGGAGAAGGAGCAGAGGAATCGTTTGAAAAACATGATAGCTTTTGTTAAACATTCAGTACAACAATTCTAAAGTTACCAGATGCTTTAGGCCTCACAATGGAAAGAGTGTACTGATCATTAGGGCTGAGACCTACGGACAGTAATGCTAGACTGAGATCTGTAATAATAAGATTTCTGCAATTTCAGTCAGAAAACCATCCACTCAACAAGTATGGTAGTAGGGGAGGGTTTTATATAATGTACAGCCTGATTTTTGAACAGGACTTTTCACCGATCCTACAGTCAAAACGACAAGTGGCAAAAGAAAATATTGTGAAGCAACTCAAGGAGAAATGCAGCATAAAGTCACAGGTTCCATTCCATGCAAAGCTGAGGATCTTTTGGAAAAAAGAATTAACTGTACAAAAACTTGTCAGCAGTGGCAACCCAACTTTTAAAATAGGGATTCTAAAACACCAGATATGATGGAGCACTGTGACCTAAAATTTTCAAACAGACAGACAGTTGCTAGATTACATAATAAACAACTCAAAGTTATGTGGGCTAACACATCAAAAAGAGATAATTTTATAACATTAGAGTAGCTAAAGCCTGGAACGCATTTCCACAAGAACTTATCGATTTAGATAATTTTAATTCATTCAAGCAAGGCTTAGATAAATGGCTTTCTGTACCAAACCTTTAAGATATTTGCCCACATGGAGTAGGGGGCAACTGTGATGAGCCACTGGCCTTTTTTGTACAACCCTACCAAGTAAATCAAGAATTGACTGCCCAGATCTGACTATGGAAAAGCTAGAAGGGACTTACAACAGGCAGCATGGAATCATGGGGGACAGAGTGGTAAACTGGGTTAGAAAACTGGCTAACATACAGGAGGCAAAGGGTGGTGGTAAATGGGGTGCAGTCTGGGGAAAGGTGGGTGACCAGTGGGGTGTCTCGGGATCAGTCCTGGGGCCAGTCCTGTTCAATGTCTTCACTAGCGACATTGCAGAAGGGCTGGAGGGAAAGGTGTGCCTGTTTGCAGATGACACCAAGATCTGTAACAGAGTGGATACCCCAGAGGGGTGGAGAAAATGAGGAGGGACCTGGGGAAGCTTGAAAAATGGTCTGAGGACTGCCAACTGAAGTTTAATTCACAAAAAGTAAAAATTATGCACCTGGGAGACAGAAACCCTGGGAAAGCTACAGGATGGGGGGGTGATGACAGTCACAAAGGAGGAAAGAGACCTGGAGGTTATTATTTCAGATGACCTGAAAATGTCAAAGCAGAGTGCTAAGGCAGCTGGGAGGGCCAGTGGCATGCTGGGGTGCACAGGCAGGGGTATCACCAGCAGAAGGAGGAGGTAGTGATGCCATTATATAAAACCATGGTCAGGCCCTACATGGAGTACTGTGCAGTTCTGAAGGCTGCACCTTTGTAAGGACATTAACAGGCTGGAGACGGTCCAGAGAAGGGTGACTAAGATGGTACAGGGCTTGCAACACAAGACTTATGAGGAGAGATTAAGGGACCTCAATATGTGCTAGCTGGAAGAGAGGAGGGAAAGAGGGACACTAGATAAAACATTCAAGCACTTCAAGGGTATAAAAAAGGTGGGGGAAGACATTTTCCCAAAACAGCAGGAGCACAAGAACGAGGGGCATGACATGAAATTGGAAGGTGGAGGTTAGGGCGGAATGTGAGCAGTTCTTCTTCACAGAGAGGCGGTGAACACATGGAATGGTCTGCCTCAAGAGGTGGTGGGAGTGAGAACTGTGGATGGATTCAAGCAGGCTTGGGACAGGAATAGGGAAACATAGAGGTACAGCAGCGGGTGGGTCAGATGCAGTAATCCAGTACAAGGGTACGGGCAGACTAGATGGGCCAGGCGTGTCCTTATCTGCCAACAATTTCTATGTTTCTATGAATCAAATGGGCCAGGCAAAAAGAGGCAAAGAATGGAACTGGAGTTCCCCATGTATAAAAAAAAATAAATACATTTGAAAACAGACATTCCGTAGTTAAAGAAAAGGAGCCAATGTGGATCCGCTACAGAAGAGATGAAGAGTTCTAAAAAAGATTGAACTGTGAATATTTTCAGACAGACTTACATAGTTTTACCAAGAGAACTGTTATAGTTGGTAAAGAGTGGGAAAACTCTGAAAAATGGGTATGATGAAAAGGGGGAGAAATTGGGCATAAATAGAAAAGTGAACAATTGAGGGAGCAGAAGAGGAAGGGTGGGAATGGGATAACGAATGGCAACATGATATAAAGGAAAGGACAAACTTGGTGTAATGGAGGGAGGCACCAAGGGTGGGGAAGAGTACACAAACTAATAATGACTGCAATCCTGAGAGGGGGGATGTAAAGGAGAGCGGACCTCTGTAAAAGAATTAAAACACTGAACAGAAGGAGGGTGAACATCCTTCATAAATGATAGCACCAGATAAAATAAGATGGGAAATAAGAGGAACAGATGTCCATGGGGGGATGTACAGACAGAGCTGGGAACTACAGAAATGACACAAAAGCTTTAAGGGGTTAAAAGAGGTAAAAGAAAATGGAAAAATATTTGAAATATAAGATAGCATTGTACAAAGCTGCAAGCAGTTTGTGCACAGAGACTGAGGGTTGCAAATAAAGTCAACCTGGGAAAAGGGCATTAGGGTGAAGAAAGGGGAACCCATGACAAATACACTGGCATAGCAGAGCATGGAAGGAGGGAATAAAGGAGAAGAAGGATAATTAGAGAGAGAGAGAGGGAAAAGGTGGATAGACCTTAGAAGATGGTTAATGCCACAGAGAAGAAAGTCAGATGCGAGAGAAAGGCACAGTATCAGATAACTTTAGGATTAATAATTGAATATGCTTGGGACTCCCGAGGTTAAGACCAAGGCCCAAAGATATTTATTTTTATACTAATAGCAGCAGCCACCAAAGCCATCACACAAAGGTGGCTCTCCATGGAAAAAGTGACATATTCAAAATGGTGGTCTAATGTGATCAATATTAAGAATATGGAAGCCCTTACAGCTATACTAAGGTTGCAAACTGATAAATTTAACTCAAGATGGCTCCCATTTTATGAATATGTGGAGATCAAGAGCGGCACTGCAGTGCTCGACCAGCTCCTGACAAAATGAGCTGGATAAATAAACTAGGTAGATATCTGGTAGAAGGCCCTGAAAAGACATTAGGCCATAGATGCCTGACCTCAATCAACCAACTCAGATGACAGATGCAAACAGTCCGTGAAATGTTAGTTCTTATTAAACCCCAGACCGCTTGTAAGGCCCATTTTCCTCTGCAAATTTAAAAAGGAGAGTTGGGCTGGATGGGGTTGGAGTTTTTTTTTTCCTCTTCCTTTCCTTAGAACTACATCTAGGGAAGAGAAAGGTAATATGAAGTGGAAGGGTTGCAGCAGGTTATAAGATAAAGAAAGATTTCAGATGTGCACTATAACTTATGAGGACGAATCTGAGGGAAAAGGGTTGGAAGTCACTAGTCGAGAGGAGAAAGGAAGACTGACAGGTTTTTAGACGAGCTTGAAGTGCTAAAGAGGGTGGTACCTTCTCTCACCCAGAGGTAGAACCCTCTACTCAGTCCAGCCTGCAAAATGAATATGAAGATGCTTTTAAACTTAAGAAGGCTTATAATGGAAATTTCTGTCATGAGCTTTATATATTGTCCTGTCAAAATGATGTTAACTCCAAGACTAATGTATTTTGTATGTATACCCTGTAAAGGAGATCAATTGCAAATGGTTAAAAATGAAAACCAATAAAAATCTAAGTTAAAAAAAAAAAATTGAATATGGAGGAAGGGGGAATGACTGGGCATCTCAAAAACTTTGGTGAATACTGTGATATTAACAATTAGTAGAAGACTAACTGGGAGAGCGAGGAGGACTCGTAAATATAAGATGGAAAGATTGGCATGGAGGAAAGTAATAAAACCTCCAAGGTTGCAAGAGGTGAGATGGGAAGTAGCCAAAGATCGCTCATAAGACATAAGGAAGGGAAGAAATCCCAAGGTTAGCAAGAGATTAATGGATTCACTGGATGTCTTTTGTCTTTCCCTTTTATGCAGGCGATGAAAGTGTGCAATGAACGAATCCGGGTTCGGGAATCATCTGGGGCATCGGTAAAGGCATTATGCAACTACTTTTCCTTTTCCTTTCTGCATATGCTGGAGATAAAGTGCAGAGTAAGTACTTCAAGAGGATATATGACTGAGTCATCATCTTCAGGCATCAAGTAAAAGAGGGGGGTGACACCAAAACAATGGAACAAAATCAGAAGGGATCATAGTGAGGGGAGGGGAGAAGGAGGGGAGGTGGGGCATTGGGTACATACCTACTAGGATAAATAAAGATGTATGAAATGGTCAAGGGACCAAATAAAGGAGGAGCGGGGAACCGAGCTGACTATCTTCTGGCTTGTCTCGCAACTAGTGAAAGGTGTTGACCATCTTCTATAAAGACAGGCCAAACTCACTTGACCAACGTGAGGGAAACTCAGGACAGGAGTGAACCTGAGTACAAGTGAACCAACATTAGGTTCAAAACAGCCACCAAGTTACCTTGAAGCAAAAAAGTAAAAATGTGCAAGAGAGAAGGATATGTTTCTTCTTGTGTGTAATAGAAGTGTACATAGTTGGACAAATTATGAAGGTTTGAAAGTAATCAAAGTTTACCTAGAGATGGCAGATCAACCAGACCAGAAGCTAAAACAATTTCTCAGATCCTTCTTGGGTCCTTAGGAGGACATCTAGAAAATAAAACAAGGTACAATGAATAAGTTAAAGATAATGTCCCTTAATGTTAAAGGAGTTAGCTCAGTAGTGAAACGTATTAAGATAATAACAGAGCTCAGAAAATTAGGTAGCAATATAGCCCTGATACAAGAAACCCATTTGTCAGATCTAGAGCATTGCAAACTAAAGAGGAGTGGGAGGAGGTACATTCCTTGCATCCCTCAGCAAAAAAAAACAACAAAAACAGGGGACTTCGGTGGCGTCACCGTCGTGATGGCTCTTAGCTTTTTGCTCGAGCCCCAGCCGGTAAATAAAATCTAAAACTGCCTATTTCAGAATGACATCACTGATCAAAAGTAAAAAGAACAGGTCTGGGAGACCTCAACTTACTCAGGGCAAAAATTGCGGGCGGTCTCGTGATCTAGAAGATGCCTCGGATTCCTCGGAGGTCCCCACAGACGACTCAAACAGGTCGCGTGAAGAGGAATCAGTGTCTAGCCTAGCAGCCACGATCATGCAAACGGCTGCTACGGTCAATAGGATCGACCAATCTTTGTCTGACCTCAAAGCAGACATCAGCAAAATAAATCATAAGACTGATCAATTGGAACTACTGGCGAACCAAACTTCTAATCAATCAGACTGCCAAGACCGCCTGATTATGTATTTGCTGGCGCGAGACCGCGTAACTAACGCTGCCTGGATGATCTGGAGGGTAGGAGCCGAGGCAGAATTTAAGGATATATGGGGTCCCGGAGGGATCTGAGGATGGGTCCCCAGTGTGATGGCTTTTCTACAGAGACTGCTGCGTGATCTGCTCAATTACCACCGGAGTTCCCGCTGGAAATGGACCGAGCTCACAGGTCGCTTATTCCAAGGCCTAGCGCCCGACTCAAAACCCCGATCGATTGTCGCCAAATTAACATCCTTCAAGGTGAAAGAGGAGCTACTACAGAAAGCCTGGCAGAAGGGGCAATTGATCTACTCTGGCACACGATCTCGATAGACAATGACCACACGACAATGGTCCAAGAATCCAGAAGAACTATGGCCGGTGGTGAAACAGCTTAGGGCAAAGAATATTAAAGTGCAGATTCTATTCCCAGCAAGACTCAAAGTCATTACTGAATCAGGCCCAAAGGTGTATCCAGACCTCCTCGCTGCCTCCTCATTCCTGAACTCACAAGGATCACCTCCCCCTCATTAAAGAAAGATTGGAAAAGACCTGCTTGCATCGGCATGGGACGATATCCCAAAAGGGTGTTGCAAAGCCTGGATCGGTACAGTGGTCAGTACGCACTAACCTGCGAGCAGACGTAGCAACCATGCTGAGAAAATACGGAGATTCTACCAAGATAAATAAAAAGGCTGCACATCTCACAGAGGACTTCCAGGGCGCATCCAAGAACGACGAACTCCCGGAACAAAGGACACTGGAACTCCAACCTGATGGAATACCTGACATTGAATGGGTTTGCACCTTGGAGAAGTCCCTCTCCTTTTCCGATTCTCTCTCCTCCCTGTGATGATGTTTTTACAGTTATCTGGTCCCTAGAAGCATGCTGAGCAGCTGGCTCGCGCTTCCCTCCTCGTGATTTTTAGGGGCGGAGGGGCGTTCCAGGCGTGACAAGTTACAACTTACAGGCATTTCTGGAGGGATGAAAATGTACTGGGGGTTGGGGGTGGGAGATGGGACGGCTGGCCCCTGTCTGCAGTGGTGGACGGGATGGGGTGGGTGGCAAAGGGAGGTTTGTACTGAGGGATCCCTGTCTTGGAGGGGTAGTCTTATATTGGAGGGAGGACCTGGAGATCAGGCGGACCTAGCTTGCAGTTACGTGGGTCCCCTGCTCTGGAGATGTATTCTACTGATGGCTGGTTAATGCAACGAGACAGAGAAAGGTGTAGATCTGGGAACACCCTATCTCTGACGGGCCTCTCGTGTGAGGTTCTCCTAGGCAGGGACAGCACCTTTCGTGAGCACTTTGGTTTCTCCCCGTCTATCTGATCACACTTCCCTATTTCTGCAGGCTGCTGTCTGGGTCGCCTTCCTAACTGAGTCGGGAACTCCTGGAGAGGCTATGGATTAATGGCAGAGAGTGGGGATTCCCAAACAAACACGCCGCATGGTCTATGGCGGGGCGGTGGATCACGAGGAGGAACTGGGTGAGACTTGCTGCGGGGCTGACTGGTGGGGGCACTGTCGCCTGCAGCAAGACGTATGCAGTTGGGGTGGAGCGCCAGGGATGAAGGCTCTTAAACTAACTCGACTGCTGAAACCACTTCCCGGAGGACAGCGGAGGGATGCCTGCTGCTTACCCCATGTTCCCCTTGGGCCCCTACCATTGTCTCGCTTGAGGGGTGTGGGGATGCCTACTCAGAAGCTTAAAGCCTACAGTAGGTGAACGGAATACCCAGGACTTTCTCCTCAAAATCCAATTTAGTGGATGGGCCGGTGTGAGACCCGGCTGCTGGCAGGGATCCCCTTCTCCCTCCCTTGTTGATTCCAGAGGGCTGGGGTGCCTGAGAGAGGCTACTTACTGGACAGCTGAACAGTGTAGCCTAACTCCTCATTAGGTGACTGCTTTTCCCCTTTCTTTCCCTCACCTTTGCACCTCCACGATGCCCGAGACCCCCTGAACGCCCACTCACAAAAGGCAACCTCAGTGATTGGTAACTTGTTATAGTTTACCCAAAATAAAATAGGCGGATAAAATAAAAATAAGAATAAGAAAAAAGAGAAAAACATTTTTTTTTAAATAATTCATGAGATCCGGCTGGGCTCCTATGGGGCAGAGCAGCTCGGATGCATCCTCACGGATAATAAGGCACGCCGATATAGGGACTTTAACCTATAGCTGGTGGACCTCCTCCTCAACAATAGAGAACCCCTTTATACTGCATTTTGGCAGTAGCCTTAAGGCTGAGATACCACCTACAGCCAACCTTGGAAGTTAGTTCCTGTCGTTAGTGGGGAAGGCACCTGGAACTCGAGACTGTCCCCGGATGTCTTCCCCCACGGTTATGGATTGGCCCAGTTCTGACTTGGCATTGTTTATAGTTAAGGTAATACTTAAATTTTCACAAAAATGTTACAAGTGTTTTACCTTTTTAATACTTTTGTCTGCATTTGAGCAGAACATGATTTGTTTACCATCTGGGCCTCCCTCCTTGGGAGTTCTCGAGAACGTGGACAGAGCTGGCTGAGCGTCCGTACCTCGGGACCAGAAAAGGCCGATTCAAACGGAGGGACATACGAGGCAATTTAAACTGTTTCTTAGTTTATACTGTTAGAATAATGCGATTATGCCCACTAAAGTATATTTAGGCTTATGTTATGAGAATTTTTGGTTATCAAAATTACAGAGAAGAAAGCAACAAGAGAAGATAGACAGTCGCAGTCTGTTAGCAATGATTATAAAGCTAAGAATATTACAGGTTGAGAAACTTAAGCTTGGTTCAGAAGTAGAATGTATTGGAGTTAAATATGGCGATAACCACTTAAAAATATACTCACTGAATGTAAATGGCCTGGGCAACCCGGTCAAGAGGTCTAGAATGACTACACTGGCTAAAAGGCACATGCCGATATTGTATACTGGCAGGAGACCCACCTGGCTTCCAAAGAGCATGAGAAACTTAGAGACAGAGGATATACACAGGTCTATGCCTCAGCTATGCCTAAGGAAGAAAAAGGGGTAGCTATTCTGATTTGTCCCTTCTTCCATTCAGGAAAACAAAGGAATGGGCAGATCCTGCTGGTAGATTAATTATTGTCCAAGATATTCTATACGACCAGGAATTGACACTGGCCAACATTTAACTTCCTCCTGTCAAACACCCCCACTATCACGCCACTTGCTGGATAGGGTGGTGGAGAAAACCAAGGGACCCTGATCCTGGCAGGTGACTTCAATATTGCCCGAATACCGTCCTGGACACCTCTAGACCTCAGACCAGGGTGCAGCAGGCCTCACATAAATTCTTAAGAGATTTACTGAGGGGATGGGGTGGCTCGATGCTTGGCGATCTCTGCATCCCAGAGAAGGGGATATTTTTTTACTCTGCAGTTCATGGGACATACACCAGAATCGACCACTGCTACACCCAGAAGGAACAGCTCGGTTCACTGGTTGAAGCCACAATGGGCCCCATAGCTCACTCGGACCATGCCCCTTATCACTCAGTGGGACCTGGCCCTTGAGAAGCGTAATACTGGGTGGAGATTCAACCCCATACACTTAGAAATTGAACAATTTAAGGAGTTTATCAGGATAAATTGTGGAAATTATACATGATAACTCTCACAGGAGATAACATCAACAATACAATGGGACACCTTAAAACGGTCCTAAGAGGTCACTAATAAAATATTCAGCTGGGTTGGCAAGGCGCACAAAGGCAACAGCTAGAACAGACCCTTCAATTCCTTCAGCTTGCTCACCAACAAGGTGATCCCTCTGTTCTTCCCAAATAAAGCGGACTAGGAGTGAGCTGGACTCCTATGCCTGCAGCAAACTGAGGTAGCCCTCGCATTTCTCCGCCAGAGATATGGAGAGATTGGCCTGGCCTCTCGACTACTTGCACACCGCCTCCGTCAACACCAAATTATCTACTATAGCAGTAATAAGGACCCCGAGACAGGAGAATGTCATACTAAATTTAAAAACATAACCCAGGCCTTCTGTCAATACTATAAGGCCCTGTACTGCGGATAGAGGGAATGATTTACCATCTCCCAATCAATTTTGTCATCACTAAAATTACCAACGCTTAACCACGATCAACAGGCCCACCTGGGAAACCCATTTCACTGGAGGAACTGTCGACGGCTATCGCTAAGTCCAAAACCCAAAAAGCTCCTGGGCCCGATGGTTATGGGGCAGAATTTTAAAATCAGTGACTCAGTCTATTAGCAAACTGCTCCTTGCAGCGTGTAATGAAGTCCTAGATGGTGAATCCCCTCCGCCCAGTTGGGCATATGCCACAATCTCAGTCATCCTTAAGCCTGGTAAGGACCCGCTACAATGTAGCTCATACAGACCAATATCAGTTCTTAACTCGGACTACAAGTACTTTATGTCCGTTTGGCCCAACGACTGGACCGAGTACTACCGGGCTGACTGATCCTGACCAGGCAGGATTTGTGAGTTCAAGATCCACCTCAGATAACACACGCGAGCTTTACATCTGGTACATGAGATGCAATCCCGGAGGGCGATCGGTCCTTCTCAGCCTAGATGCTGAGAAGGCCTTCACCGGGTGTCTTGGTCATTTCTATTTGCCACAATGGCTACCATGCATTTCCCCGACCCTTCATCGACACCCTTGGGAAAATCTACTGTCCCCAAAGGCATGTGTTAAAACATCTGGCCACCACTCTGAATATTTCCCTTTTAGAGGCACGCTGGCTGCCCACTATCCCCAGGCTTTATATTCATCGAACCCCTGGCCCAGGCGATCAGATTGTCGCCTGAGATCTCGGGTGGTCGGGGACACGGAAAACTGATAGCTCTGTATGCAGACGATGTTCTGTTATTCCTATTGAACCCAAAAGTCTGTGTCTGCCGCTTCCGCTTCGAGGAGTTCGGATCATATTCTGATATAAGCTGAACACCAGCAAGACTGATGCCTCTACCTTCCACTATATCCCATCGAATGCAATTAGACAAGGTTCCCTTCGTTGGGACCTGACCAAGCTAAAATATTTGGGAATTTATCTTCACATCAAATTAGAGACACCCTGAATAATAATTATCTCCTGTTACATCCCAGATGAAACAGGATCTTGAAAGATGGAATATTCTCCCACTGAATATGATGCAGCGCGAGAGGTTATTCGGATGGTTACACTTTGAGGCTACTCTACCTGTTTCAAAATTTGCCCCTCAACTTGCCGAACAGTCTCTTTAAGACCTGGAACAGGGCCATAGTGAAATTTATCTGGTGGAAAGCGCCCTAGAGTTAAACTGGGGACCCTCCATCTACCCAAAGCTCAGGGGCCTAGCCCTCCCTAATATGAAACTCTATTACTGGACTACCCATCTATCTTATATAATGCAACGTAACTAGAAATTCCGCCAAATGGAGGGACATAGAGAGAGTATCCTCCCACCTGAATATCAAAAGTGATATTTCATAAAACACTACCTCAATGGTAAGACCTGAACTGGGTCCATTGACTGAGCACCAAGCACAGGTTTGGGGCACAATGAAAAGAGTCCTAAGGATTTCCCTTTCCTGGTCTTGTATGCCCCATAGATTTACTGGAGGACTTTCCTCCGGCCCTCTTAGACCACACTTTTCAGACTTGGCGGCACATCCGTCTCCTTCAGCTCTTGCAGCTGCAAAGGGCCCCACTTCAAAGAGTTCGCGAAATTAGCCGCAACTATCATTTACACTGAACAGATTTCTTCCGGTATTTACAACTTCGCCACTATTTTTAATCTCTACCTCCCAGTGTACGGTCGCCGGAGGCACACCCCCAGTGTTCCGGATGCTCCAGCAGGTGTTAAAGTCCAGTGGACTCCCACATGCTGTTTCAGGATTGTACAAGTCCCTTCTGGAGACGGTGGGAGAGAGACACATCGCGCAGTAATGGAAAAGTGGAATGAAGAACTAGGCTCCCAAATCACACTCCAACAATGGGAGACACTCCTACGATGACATCAAGAATCACCTACTCTCATTCTGGAGGTTGTTCTCTTGGCAATTACTGATAAGATTCTTTCGAACCCTAGTAATAACCTCTCATTTTGGTGCCAACAGCTCTGCAGTGTGTTGGGCCTCATGTGGAGAGACTGTAGCTCACCACTCTCATATTTTTGGACCTGCCCAAAGTTGCAACCGTTTCTGCAGGGAGTATATGAGGAGTTAAAAGACCTTCTTGGGGTCGAACTACCCTATAGTGGTGATTTTTTCATCCTGCATTGCTTTCCCCTGGCCTATTTGATCATCACGCCCAGTACTTACTAAACATTCTACTACTTGCAGTGAAGAAGGCTATCACTAAGCGGTGGCTCAAAAGAACCCCCAACCCTCTCGGGCTGGAGAGAGATAGTACATCTAATCTATAGGTCTGAAAAGATAACCTTAACCTAAATAATCAGGCTGAGCTGGTGATTTGAAATGGAGGAGATGGGTCATTCATACCATGGCCAGGACTCTCTTTGTGCCATGATATGGCTTCTTATTAACTGTTTTCCCAGACCATACTTTATGGCCACCCGACCCCACCTGGACCTAGAAACCTTAGGGAGGCAAGAAGAATGGGTGTTGATTGAAGGTCTGGGAGGGTTCTTGAGACAGGTAGTGGGGGTGGTGGGATGACTTAAATTTTAACTTTAACTTTTAAATAGTTAACAGAAGATCCGGCGGGGTAGTGGTGGCCATGGACTGTTGTCAAAATAACAAAACTGTAATTCTATCTATAGACCTGTATCCTTGAATATTTGCTGTAATACCAGTAATGTGCAAAATGGATTCTGACTGTCAAAAGTATATGAATTGTATAACTTCTCTAATAAAATGAGATTTACAAAACACAAAAAACAGGGTAGGGATACTAATAAAAGGTATTAGGATTTGAGACATAAAACAGAAATTGACTGGCGGGGGAGGAGGGATGGGTATATTGTCAAGATGAGTACAGGACCAAAACATCCACATAGTAAATGTGTATGCTTATAACATTAATGCATCACAATTCTTTAAAAAGTTATTCAAAAATTGCAGTTACCACCAGGAAGTGTAGTAGTGAGAGGAAATTTCAATTGTGTAGTGGCCCCACAGTGGGATAGACCACCTAAAAATACAGTATAGTGCAGTGGTTTAATGCTCTCAGCTGCAAATCTGGAGACCTGGGTTTGAATCCCACAGCCCCACTTGCATATTATGTGACCCTGAGCAAGTTGCTTAACTTCCTTGTGCTCTCAGGTCGCACCTGTAAACAAGCTTCAGCTTAGTGTGTCTCCTGGTTAAATAAAAAAAAAATACTACACCAATAAAGCAGCTAGTAAAATGACTTAGAGACTGTATGGTAGAGCAATGTCTGAGGGGTGTGGAGGGAACAACATAAGAGATAAAGACTATTGGCTATATATTAAAGTGTACCATGAACATGCGCAATGGATGCACAGCGCAACCCAGTTGCACCATAGGAAAAAATGCAATATTCAGCGGACGACTCGCAGAAATGTGCCTGTGCAAAACACACTGAATATAGCACAAATGCACCACTGTGCAACCAGACATGCGCTGAAGCAACCTGAACTGCACAGGAGCAAGAGTGCATGCTGAAAACAGCAGGTGGAGCAAGGTGCACCATGCGCAGGGAACACAGGCAGGGCTGTGCACAAGCACAGTAGCATGAAAGGGGAAACTGGGGTGAACCACAAGGAGACAATGGGCATGTGGCCAGGACAGGCACAGAGCCCAGTGGCCACGGACAATGCATGTAGCCCCACACAGACACTGGTGACCAATGTGACATAGCATGGCACACCCATGGAACAGATGGCCGCAGAGAGTGGGCACTCCACGACCACGGTCCCAACAACCAACACGGGACAGGCAGGCGTCCGCAGCCACCATGTGAAGGCACCATTCATGTACAGTGTGCCACAGCCACACTGCCACACACCCATCAGGCTGCATGTCCACCTGCGCCACACAGACACACACGGAGACAGGACACAGCACCGCACAGCACAGTGTCACCAGGATGGGCAACACGGCTGGGGTGTACTGTCCTGCACAGGCAGACACGGGCACATGGCACCATGCCACCACAGGGGAGGATCAGAGCCCACACCCTAGAAACTGTGACACAGGACGTGGCACACAGGCCACTGTGCACCCAACAGAACTGCAGGGGCAGCACGGCACAGATAGGGACCCACCAAAGCACAACAATGAACAACACCAGCACAGTGCAGCAGCATGCATGCTAAGGAGACACAAAAACACATGAACATGTGGTACAAAACACTTTACTATAAAAGGCAAAACAAAGGAACACAACCAGATACAGATTTGCCAACATGGCAAACACAGGAAAGGGCATGGAGACATAATGCTGTACAAATTAAATAGAGGGTACCAAATGGGTATGGTCAGGGGCATTGAAGGAGTACAGGGAACACACAAAACAGTTCAAGTGGGTCAGTGCACAGGAGAGGGTGAAATAGGGAGAGAATGGGCGGTATCCATTGGCTATTGCTGTAGCTGTCGCAAGACCAACTGCATCCTGCGACCTCCACCACCAACTCTCTGGTAGCTGCCAGCTGGCTTTGGCTCAGCCAGATGTTGCTGCAGTCCATACAATCAGCCGCAGAGTGAAGCACTGCATGAAGCAGCCCACCACCAAGGATGCCGACACAGCCCGCCCACTACCTGGCCCAGGATGCCCTATGCAAGAAAAACACAGAACAGCCACTAAGTGACAGGTGCCACACAGCAGATGGCCCACCCCCACCAAGGTCTGTGTGTGCATAGGACACAGCGGTGTCCCCCATGGACAATGCTGCTAACAGCACATGCACAGCAGACAACCACAGTAGTCCAGGTCAGCATTCCACATACATACTGGGTGGTGCACCATAGAGTGCCATGCATCCACTCCTGTGCACAGGCACCCCACAGTGAGGGACCAATGCTCCCATGGGCAATACAGGATCCGGCCAGAGTAGCATGCACACACCATGGGACACACACCACCAATGACAGGAACAGGCTACCACCACACAAGGGCCATGCGCTGATAGGACCATCCATGCTGCCAACCATCACAGGCAGCAGTGACAGTGCACCAACACACACCACAGCCCTGCATGGCAGCAATGTCCTAGAGGTGTACCGACCCCACCCATCCTAAACCCTGCAATGATGGCTGATGCAGACTGCACACTCACCTGCCGCCTGTTGCGCTGACCTGCCGCAGCACCATCATTAGGGCGCTGGTCCACCTGGAGTGGCATCCTCCCTGGCCCTCCTGTGTGCCTCTGGCCCTGTGGAGGAAACACTTACAGAAAGGAACATGAGTGTCATGCCATGAACAGACACTCAACCCCCTGCCCAGGCAGGCCAGACATGGTGCACAGTGAGCGCTGCAACCCACACAGTGACCCCAGCCCATGTGAGGGGTATAATGTTGAGCAACACACAGCAGCACAGAGTGCAGTGATGCCACACCACTGTCCATGCACACCCACCAGTGCCGGGCCCCACGTGCAGGTGAAGATGCACATGCAGCACATCCAGTTGCACAAATACTGAATAGTGGCAGTATGCACAATGCCGGAGACACTTACCTGGTTGTGGGACCGAACCATGGTGGGCACGGTCCTGCAGCCTCGAATCAACCGATCAGGGTCATGGTGCCGCAGGGCCCCATATCGGTGGTGACACTGCTCCCCTGTCCGGCAACACCTGTGTGCCTCTCCAGTCCTCTGCCACACGGGCTCATACCTGGGACCAGGCCTCCTGCAGATCCCTGTCCCAAACAGTTTGTCCACCAGGGGTCCACCAATGCCACCAGGTTGGCCATTTCAGCTTCAGACCAGTTCCTGGCCCTCTCCGTGTCCAGCTGACCATGCCATACTTACCATGCAGACGCTACGGTCGTTCTGAGCAATATTGCGCGTACACTGGTAACTGCGTATAGCACTGCGACTGTGCCACATGCGCCAACAGGAACACAGAGCACCGATCACGCAGCATGTAGATGCACGATAGATGTGCACAGCCATGGCCTATTGCGCAATACCGGAAGTGCAGGCGGAGTTTGGGGTCACATCCACGACCGCGGTACACATAGGCCAGTGTAGCCACCATGATGACGAAGGGTATGCTTTGCTACACATGCCGCACAACAATGGCGCACTGGCGCCTTGTGCGGTCAATGGCATTGTGCCCAGCGGGGCCAGAGTGCACAATGCGTCACCACTGCACATCTGTGCTGCATCGCAGCGCACCCACAGAGGCTAATGTGCCCTGCCACCTTCGCGTATGGCATGTGCACAACGTAGAATTGCCAGAGTAAGCAGAAGTGCGCCTGTGGATTGCTCTGGCACATTCGTGTTATGCATGACACTGTCCGCTGCACAAGAAGCAATTCTGCAATATTCAGCCGGAGTATGCAAATAGCCTCATGATCCAATGCCGGGCGCAGTTGCTCACATTAGCATCTCATTACTGGTTGCGCACACCTCATTTGCATGAGTTGAGCCATAAAACGCCACCACACAGCACTGGTCACTGACAGGTGTTGCAGCCACTAAGGTAAGACTGTCCACATTGTGATGGGTTACTGTTACTGCAATACTGTAAGCCAATGCTACATTGTGTCATGGACTGCTACCATGCTGCTCATTGGTGCACCATTTTACTGTTCTGCAGGTTGCATCGTGTCGGTTTGGAGGAGTTGAGGCGGATGGCTGCCAGGAAGTGCAGGCGAACTTCACAAAGGACAAGAAGCAGGCCTATTTGAGGCCTACCTGGAGAGGGAGGACCTACTGGGTGTGGCCACTGGGACCATGCAGGACCGGGCCACTGGGTGGGAGGTTGGCAGGTACGATGCCCACAGCCACCACAACTGCAGTGCACAGGAGTGCAAGAAGAAGATGGGCACTGACAGGAGGTGCATCAAGGAAAAGATTGCTGCCATCAGGGCATCTTGCAATAGAATGGGTGGTGGACCGTCTACAGCACCGTCCTGTCAGCAGGGAGGGCTTGTAGCAGCCACCATCAGTCGGTCATCCATTGAGGTGTCCTGGAAGTGGATTCCAGACAGGTGGCATCCCGTCACAACACTGTGAGTGTGACAGCGGGTATTGTGGAGTTGATGCGTGTGCATGCCACGGTGTGCCTGGTACACTGCAGGTGTGCTGCAAACCTGTGACCGTTGTGGCATGGTGTGGTGCATGCCAGGCCTGGACACACCGTGCATGGCCCTTGTCCCTTGTGTGCAGTGTGTCCGCTGCATGGGACATGTGTAGTGGTAGGGTGGAGGGTCCAGGGGTGCATGTCAACCTCCACGCCCTATGGCTATGTGGGCGCTTCCAGTGGGTGCCGGCGCATGCAAGGCCACAGCGGTCATGTATAGCTTTGCAACACACTGCACAGGGGCATGGCCATGGGAGGGAGCCCGTGTGGGGGCATGCCTGCCAGATGTGTGCAGGTGCAACACAGCGCTTCATGGCTACACATGCTTGAGTCGACATGTCACCAATGCGTTAACACTGTGGCGCCTTTGATCTGTCATGTGCAGTTGCATTGACAGTCACAGTGGCCTGGTCATGCCTGTGTTGCGTATGCAGATATTGCACAATACACAACTACCACTACGCACTGCAACAACATCACTGGTGACATCACTCATCCCTGTCTTCCAGCTTGATGATGCCTTGCCATCCACATCATCTGGCATTGTGGCCATGGACTGGGGGCGCCATACCGGTATGGGACTCATAGAGTTCCTTGGCCTGGGGATGATGATCCACTAGCAGACCTCCTCTCCCAGACAACCAACCAGTGCTTGTACCTGCAACACAGGAGGAGGGCTTATGTGACAGATGATGGCCTCACCCTGATCCTGGACAGCACCAGAATAGTCACACCGCCCTGGGGACAGATGTCACCACAGGCGGCGGCAGGCAACCGGGTGGTACGGCAGACACTCAGACCTGTACATGCTAGTGAAAACACCAAACCATAATTCTCAGATCATGCCCCACATCAATCACTTTCCACACAGCACAGTCAAGAAAACACAATTATTGAGGTTTAATAATTCTTTATTAAATGACAAGGCCATTAAGGAAAAATTAGTACAGAAATGAAAACATACAGGAATTGAATGCAGGAGGTAAAAGAAGTTGGTATGGATGCAATGAAGGCTATCTCAGCGGGTACATTATCAGCTGGTCTTCCACCAAAAAGAAACAGAGGTTAGAGACAGATGAACCTAGAAGAAAAATTAAAAACGTTAGAGCAGGCACACAACCAGTTACCATCCCCAGAAAGGTTACAATTCAAACAGAAGATTAGAAAAGAACTACAAGAACTAATGGCCAGGAAGGTAGAGGGCCAGTTAAGGTATACAGAACACAGATATTATGAGACAGAGGAGGGAGAGCAGTCTTGTTGGCATGTAGATTAAGCAAGAATGAAGTGGATAGGACAACAGTGAGAATAAGGAACCACCCCAGAACACAAGAATACAAAACAGATACCAATCAAATAGCTAATAAATTTGCTGAGTTTTGCAAGACATTATATCGGGAAGCACGAGGAGGGTGGTGAGAGAAAAACTCAGTAGGACTTCTGGTGATCACCGATCAATGGCCACACTGTAGCTGAGCTCCATACTACCCGATCGAATTAAATTCTCTGGTACAATAAAAGCAAACTCAATATTTTGAAATATGACATCCAGAACAGCAAGAGGGAATAGATCGAATAGATCCATCAATAAGAAACTCCCCATGAAGCCAGATGGTGGTGGATTGTTAGAGAGATCATCCCATAGCAGGAGTGCCTCCCTCAACCAGCCAGTCTGGCCAAGATCCAGATACAAACATGGAGGGGAATGCCTATCTCATACTCACTTTGAAACCCTACTTCAAGAAATAAAATTCTCCGAGGTGAAAATAAGTGAGAACTGCAAACAATACAGCATCAGTAAAAGGTGGTGGAAGAGCGGCTAGAGGAATCGGAAAACTGCATTTCTTCCATCGAGGAAGGAAATGAGCACATCCATACAGCAGTCGAATACCTACTACATCGACAAGAGGCAACACATTTAAAGCTGCTGGATCTGTGAAAAGTGGGGTTTAAACTTGTGAAGGGGAGGGATGGAAGAAAAGGCTGTGAGGGCTGCCGATAAAGGAGGGACTCTGTCTCACCCGCTGGGGAGCTGGAAGCTGGAGAAATGTGGGAAAGGCCGACTGGTAAAGTGCAGACCAGGGAAAACAGAATCCCATGGGAACATGAGCTGGGGAAATGGAAGTATAGGGAAAGGGTGGAAGGTAGTCCTGCTAAATGCCAGGAGCTTGCAACAAAATGCCTGAGCTCCAGGCAATGCTAACTGAGAGAGCGGTGGATGTGGCAGCGGTCACTGAGACCTGGGCCACCGCAGGGACACGACTGGGACCTGAACCTGGAGGGTTACACTATGTTCAGGAAGGACAGGGGAGGGAAGGGAGGAGGAAGTAATGATAGTCAAAAACTGCATTGGCATAGGGGGAGTAGAGGAGGCGGAGGGAACCGTGGAGGCGATTTGGGTCACTTTAATAACAAGGGGCAGAGAGTAAAATAGGAGTGGTGTATAGACCCCTGCACTGGTGGAGGAGCTGGAGGAGAGTCTGGTGGCAGCTGTTGGGAGACACTGCAGACTGGGCAGGGGAGGGTGGTGGTGTTGGGGACTTGAACATGCCAGGAACAGACTGGGAGACTATGACATCCTCGGTGGCCAGGGAACAGAGGTTGTTGGATGTCTTTCAAGATGCGTTCCTAACTCAGCAGGTGGGGAACCGACCAGGGAGGCGTGGGTACTGGATGGTCCTGGCAGACAGCGACCAGATTGGGGGCCTGGAGGTAAGGGACCCGTTGGCGGGAGTGACCATGCCACGGTCTGGTTCTGCCTGGACCTAGGTAGGCAGGAAGGCTGCACAAAGACGGAGGTAACTGACTCAGGGGGGCGATTTTAAGGAAATGGGAAGGATCCTTAAGGAGCATTTGGATGGGATTGGGTCAGACATGGGCGCTGATAGTGGGTGGGAAATCATCAGAAGACGGGTGCAGGATGCTACCAGCACCTGTGCAGAGTATAAGGCGAAATCTTGGTAGGGCCGAAAACCCTGCTGGTGGACCAGGGAGGTCCAGGAGGTGGTGCAGGGAAGAAGGCAGCCTATAGGCAATTCAAGTGCTCAAGGAGTGAAAGGGATCGAGGGGAGTACGAGCTGATGGCTAGAAGGGCCACTAGGGTGGTGAGGGCAGCTAAGGCAAGGAAGGAGCAGAACCTGGCCAGGGAAACTAGGAGAGGGAACAAGGGTTCTTTAGATACATTGGGAAAAACAAAGGGTGAAGGGCAGATTAGCAGGATTAAAACAGGGAGAGATGGGCACAAGACCCGGGAGCAGGCTGAGGTACTAAATGAGTACTTCACCTCAGTTTCACCAAGGAAAATGGGGTGCTGCGTCATACATGGGAGGAGACAGTGATACTGAGGGGGTGGGACCCTTACCGATCGGGGGGTCTGGGGAGAGGGGAGGCATCACTGGCAGGAGGGGGGCAGATGCCAGGGAGAAGAGGTAGTGGAAGTGGAAATCACAGCAGAGAGTGAGGGGAAGCCCTCAGGACCCTTAAGATGGAGAAAGCACCGGGGCCAGATAAATTACATCCCAGAGTGCTGAAGAAACTTGCGGATGTCCTGGCAAAACCTGGCGGAGCTTTTCACCATCTCTCTGAGGACAGGGTGGGTGCCCCAGGACTGGAAGGTGGCGCATATAGTGCCTATCCACAAGGGGGATCAAGGGAGGTGGCAGGGAACTACAGGTCTGCCAGCCTGACATCGGTGGTGGGCAAGGTGATGGAGGGCATTGTCAAGGAGAGGCTGGGGGGACCTGGAAAAGTCAAGGTGCCTGGACGATAGACAGCATGGATTCGTCCCGGAAATCATGTCAGACAAACCTTGTGGAGTTCTATGACTGGTGGAGAGTGCCTTGGACCTGGGTAGACCACTGGACGTCCCTCTTCTAGACTTCAGCAAGGCATTTGACCTGTCCTCACGTGGCCTGTTGGATAAGCTGGGAGAAATGGGGGTGGGGAACCAGATGATCAGATGGATAGGCAATTGGCTCCAGGACCGGACCCAGAGGGTCATAGTTGGCGGATAGTCTCATCCCAAGGAGGTCATTAGTGGGGTCCCACAGGGATCAGTCCTTGGGCCCTCCTGTTCAACACCTACGTCTCTGACATAAGGACAGGTATCAGGGATGATGAGTCCTCTATGCGGATGACTCAAAACTGGGGCGGTGGTGGATGGGGAGGAGGGAGGGTGGCCCTACAGAGGGACCTGGAGGCTCTGGAAGATGGTCTAGAAAGTGGAAGCTGAGGTTCAATGCAGGGAAATACAAGGTACTGCACCTGGCCTAGAAACCCGGCCAAGTGTACACCCTGGGGGAATGCTACAAGTCTCGATGGCTGAGAGGACCTGGGGTGATGGTGGATATTAAGATGAACAACTCGGAGACTTGTAGGAGGGCAGCAGCCAAGGCCAATGGGATGCTGGGATGCATCGCTAGGGGATCACCTCCAGAAGGAGGAAGTGATACTCCTCTGTATAACTGCTTGGTGAGGCGCACCTAGAGTACTGCATGCAGTTTTGGAAGCCACACTAAAGAGGGACATTAAACTCCTGGAGAGGGTCCAGAGGAGGGAACCAAAATGATTTGGGTCTTGGGGACAGGACCTATGAGGAGAGGCTCAAAGAGCTAAATATGTACACATTGGAAGAGAGAAGGGACCGGGGGACATGATAGAGGTCTTCAGGTCATGAAGGGGTAAATAGGGGAGGAACAGTCAGGATGCTTCAAAGAAAGGAGGAGGGGCCACTAGAGGTCATGGGTGGAATCTGGAGGGGGAGATTCAGGAAGAAAGGAGGAGGTGCTACTTCACTGAGAGGTGGTGGAGCCATGGAATGCGTTGCCTAGGGGCTGGTGGAGGCAGAGACGGTGGAGGGTTCAAGAGGATGGGACAGGTACAGGGAAGGGTTCTGGAAGCAAAATCCAATGAAGCGAGAATATCCGGAACTGGGAAGGAGAAGCCAGAGAAGTCAGGCAGCAGCAAGGTGCTGGCCCCGGGTGGGGCTGACCAAACGAGCAGATGCAAAGACCGTTAGGCCTATTCTGCTGGCATTTTAGTATGTTAGTATCTTGAGGCCAGGTCGCAGAGAGAGAATCTTAGGATATATGGCTTACCTGAAGGAGCGGAGATGGGGAAGATGTCAGAGTTTCTTGGGGACTTACTGGAGATGTCTTGGAGCTCCCACCAAACTTCCACTTTCGGTGGAGACAATGCACCGGCGTTAGCACCTCGTCTAGCAGATCCTAAGGTCCAGCCACGCTCAGTGGTTCTCAAATTATCTAGTTATAAAGATAAAGAAGAGCTTCTCCAGCAGCGTGGTCCAAGAAAACAGTCACATACAACACAACTTGATTGATTTTCGATAACGACTACCCTGTAGAAATCGGTAAACAAAGGATGGCCTATGCAGGAATATTAAAAGAGCTGAGAGCCCACCAAGTGAAATTTCAAACCCCGTATCCCTCCAAGTTGAAAGTCTTTGGGACTCTGGTCCAGCGATCAATCGAACAGTGGAGGAGGCCAAGGCTCTGATGATGGAGAGAGGTTGGAGGGTAGTGGACACAGTCCCAAAGGAACAACCCACAAGGTCGCTGGAGCAGCTGCTGGACGGTGGGAGAGTTGCACCATCACAGAAACAAGGTCAAGCAGGCCACTCCGGCAACAATACAAGACATACGTAGAATGCTCCAAGCGTCATGAGGAAAAGAAATCAGCTAAGAGAGCAGAGGTACCTTTGGAAACCTGAAAATGCAGGTCAGTTTAGCTTTTCTGGCTGGCGAATGCCAATTCCTTCTGGAGGCCCCAATGACACTTTAACATCAGAGTAGGCTTTAAGGCTCAGGGATACATTGACCTGTTAAGAGACTTGCTCTCTCTACAATGGGAGAGGGGCAATAAACAAAATAGTGACTTCAACGGGTTCATAAGTCCCTTCAATTATATTTAACAGACTAATGACCAAATCAATA
Organism: Neoceratodus forsteri; assembly: GCA_016271365.2. NCBI lineage: Eukaryota > Metazoa > Chordata > Ceratodontiformes > Ceratodontidae > Neoceratodus > Neoceratodus forsteri. The sequence continues at coordinate 474,901,173 of CM057451.1, forward strand.
GTGGAGTCAGCCCTGATAACCCCCATATTTTTCCCTCTCCCTTCTGGGACCATCTTCTTTGTTCCCACTCTTACCTGGAACAATTTTCTCCATAGCAACGATCGGAAGGAATAATCAATATATTTATAAATGACTTTAACATATGAAGTTTAATACGCTCACCCTCAAGGACTGCAGGAACCTGGGACCTGATATCACATTATCTCACTCCAAATGGAACTAAAGATATAATGAACAGGCCCGCATAATATTGTTTCCTTCTTTTACATGTAACCTAACCAGCTTAAGGTTTTTAATAGCAATAGCTGCTGTACATAGTGTTCAGTTAGATGGCCGGCTTTGTGCCAGAGGTGGAGAATTATTTATTTATTTATTTACATTTTACCAGGAAGGCATACTGAGCAGTCGACTGCTCGATTCCAGATGCATCCTGGGGAGGGGAACATAGATAACAGTTGAAGACAGCATAAACAAGTTAAATACAGCATGATACAATAATTACATTGTGTAGGTCTCTAACAATATTGGTCCCTGAGAGAGACAAAGGAGAGCAGGAGAACAATAGTTAGTCACAGGTTAAATTGCTTCACTAAGGCGGACATACACATATATTTCACACAGTGACTGAATGAATGTGGTACTTTATGTTGGGGGTGATGTGATGTTAACGCCCTTAACGGTTAAATGAATAGGCACCAAAAGCATAGGAGTTAAAGGTTTAGAAATAATAGCCACTGAATATATTATGCTTTACAAGGTGGGGGCAAATTCATTACTTGCTGATCATTAGGAGGTGGGAGGGATACCCTTTCCTTGAGCTTAAAGATAGTAATGTCGGGTAAATAAGAGCGTGCAGCAGCAGCTTAACCTAGAATTCAATCAAACCCAGGATCACTCGAAAACCATTAGAATTTAACTTGCACTCGACGGGTCAGCAGTAGCTTGACTGAATACGAGGGCTGAATGGGAGTGAAAGCCCTTGTTTGCACTTTGATTGGTGACGGTTATAAGTAGCTTTTACCAGCAAGCTACAGTCCAAACTTTGATAGGACCAGAGGGCCTGGAGGTTCATTCCTCCACACTACCCCCCTCTCTGCGGTGGTACTTTTTAGGCCAACTGTAGAGTGGATAAGGAGCTAACTGAAATGCTCTTCCCTTGGAAGCAGTATTGTAAATATGCTATATGGTTTGTATAGTTGTTCATTGTTGCCTGACGAAGCAGTATATTAATTGCTAGGATGGTTTCCCAGTTGGGGACTTACTTTGTGATTCCCTACACTTGAGGTTACATAAAAGACATGGATGGAATGGGGGTATGGGAGCTTGTGAGTGGACCCCGACACCCAATTCAAGAACCATAGACAAATAAAACCTACCAGAACTTAAAAATATATTAATGGATTCCACACTTAAAGGTAGTGATTTGTTCATAAAGTGTGAATGGACTCAACAATCCAGTGAAATGCCACAAGGTCCCATCCTACCTAAACAAGCAAAACCCTTTTACTACTACAGGAAACTCATCTTGGGAGAACTGAACACCAGAAGCTCCAGAAATCTGGGTTCACACATCACTGCATCCACCTATATAAAAGGGCAAGAGAAGAGGGCACAGTTTTGATCCCCGATATGTCCACTGCCAGGTTAATTCAACCTATGCAGATCCAGAGGGCATTTGGCAATAGTGGAGGGTGTGTATGAGGAACACAGGTTACCCTGTTAGTATCTATATCCCACTGGACTCAGATGCACGACAGTCAGATCACCTTTTCAAAGAATAACAGAGCACCACAAGGAGATGCTGATATTAGGAGGGATCATAATTTTAGTTACTGATAATTCAGACACTACCAATCCAAACCCGCACAGAAAACCGGGGCCCAAAAGATGGCCCAGATATATTTGAGAGAGGCAGATTGGGTTGATGCATGAAGACCATGCACCCACACAAGAATGAATACTGACATTATTCACACCCTCATAGGATGTATGCACGCGTGACTTTTTCATGTCTCAAAAGAACACCAATATCGTGATAATGAACTGTGAGACGACACCATCTGTGCTGTCTGATCACTCTCTTGACTATTGATATGAAATGGGGAAGCAAAAAGAAGAACCTATGGAAGTTCAACAATTATTTACTAAACCTTCAAGAATTGAGGGAGATAGCCAGCCTGGTGGCACTGGCGTTGGGCACTGGATTGCACAACTGCACTTTCCACACAGCGACAGAGTTTTGAGGAGACGACCCGGGCCTCGAGGGTTGCTTAAGGAGGGACGGGATCGGCATCCGGAGGATGGCTTCCTTCCTGGAGAGGGTTCTGGGGTTGCGCCTCCTGCAGCGGCAGCTGGCGATGGTCAGGTGCAGCGCAAGCAGCAGTGGCACATAGCAGTGGGGAGGAACTGGTGGGCGGCGGCACACTGTGCCCAGCTGCCATTGCACGTCCAAACTCCTCAGGGACCAACAAGCAGAAAACCCTACCACATCTGTGGAGATGATGGGGCTCCAGGGATGTAGCCCACATCCCAATGCCGGTCCTGTGCTCGGGGACTCCACAGCCAACCCGCCATCCAAGTAAGGCCTCTAATCCAGGAAGAGCCATCGCAGGAGGATGAGCCTGCCCGGGAGTAATCCGGGGCTAGGTCTGCAGGGTTCAGGCCGGAGTAGAGGCTACATCGAGAGGACACCTCGGAAGGATGCCCAGGTGTGGAGCTGAAAATAGAATTTGGGGAAAAAAAGAATTCAGGAGATGACAGAACAGGATACAGCAGATTTTAAAGGAAAATAACTCACCTTAGGTATTAGTAAGCACCATGTAGGATACCCTTAAGGTGGTTCTTAGAGGGGCATCATTAAGTATATGGCCCATTACAAACAGACGCAGGCTGACCTGCTGTCTAGATTGCAGACCAACTAAAAGAGATTTAATAGAGGAGCACACCGGGGAATGAGGGGTGCTCCACCTAGTGGAGACAACGAGACAGAGGATACAGCACATTTTAAATATTAAAATAGAACAATCCCTCCATTTCTAAAACAAAATATTACAGGAGGCCCACAAGCTACACGCCTATTGGCTCACCGCCTTTGGCAGAAAGTTACTCAGTCATCTATCACTCAGATTAGATCACAAGGCACAGGGAAACTAGAAGCGACCCCTCATGAATCATACAAGCTTTTATACCCTTTTATCTTACACTTTACACCAAACGGTTGCCCTGAAAAAGTGACCTTAAGGGCTCAGTGGGCCTACCCGTCACCAAAATTTAATAAATAAAATAAATAAAATATAACAGACCCACAGAGGGTTCAGGACTTTCTGTCTGGGCTTGACCTCCTAACCCTCTCCCAAATGCAACGGGACGTATTAAATACACCAATTACCAATACAGAACTAATGAAGGTGTTATCTACTCTACAAACAAATAAAGTCCAGGACCAGACTGCTACACTGTGAAATTTTATAAGCAGTTCTAGAATCAACCACTTCTGGTGTTATGCCGTCATGTCAGGGAGTCATGGAGGGAGATGGAGCCCCACATCTTGGCGATACGCCACCATTTCCAGTATATTAAAACCAGGCAAGGACCCTCTGGTGTGCTCTTATAAAATATTTGCAATGGTGATGGCGGGAGAATCGAAAGTTCCTGCCCCATCTGGTTAGTGAGGACCAATGTGGATTTATCCCAACCAGACAGGTGCAGGATAACATAAAGAAAACATTACACCTCCTACACCACACTGCTCGATCAAACCCCTTAATCTGTTTAAGCCCGACGCAGAGAAGGCCTTCGATCGGGTGGTGTGGACGTTATGGAGGCTACACTAGGAGGATGCATTTCCAAGGAGTTTGTGCAGATAATAAAAGCACTATATGATAGACCAATGGCCCAAATTAAAATTAACGGATCCATCTCTGAACCTATTCCTTTACTGCGGACACAAGACAGGGTGCCCACTGTCGCCCTTGTTATTTGCCCTGTACCTGGAGTCTTTGGCCCAGGCAATCAGGCAGAACCTGAACATACAAGGAGTGGAAGCTGGAGAAGAGCAGCATACTGTAAGCTTGCCCTTTATGCAGACGACCTGATTCTTTACCTGGCTGACCCAGAATCAACACTGCAGCCATTGTGGAGATTACTTAGGGAGTTTGGAGAACTAGCGGGATACAAGCTAAACACCTCAAAAATGAAGTATTAAAATGTAATTATTCTCCCTCCCTTGATAGCACACCCTTCCCTTTAAATGGAAATGTATTCTTTCAGATATCTGGGAATCCACCTTACTGGAGACCTGGCCAGACTGGGAGACATTAACTATACACCCTTGGTAGCTCAAATAACATCAGACTTAAAGAGATGGAAAACCTTACCACTCCCCGATTTAAAAAGTAGACGCAATAAGGATGAATCTCTTGCTGCGTCTCCTCTATATGTTTCAGACCCTTCCCATATCATTACCAAAAACGATTCGTGAGACAAATAAGAAAATATCTAGGTATATATGGGGAGCTCATGTGACAAAAGTGCAGTTTCTGGTACTTCAGTTGCCCAAGAAAAGGAGGATTAGCCCTACCAGATTTAGAAGCTTATTACATAGCTGCATAGCTACGAATTTTCATTAATTAGTTACACCCCAATACCGGGCAAAATGGAGAGACCTGGAGATGAGGGAGGAAGATTTACTCAACATAAAGTATTATTGCAATACTCATCACCACTTATTAAAAATATATCGAATAACCCCTGTATAATTAATACAATAAAGTCTGGAGAACAGTTATAGACTCTAAACAGCTACAGTACCTTCAGAAAGTATTCACCCCTTGGATTTTGTCACATTTGTTGTGTTACTACCAGAATTTTAATGCATTGAAATGATTTGTTTCCCTTGATTCACACAGCATACTCAAAAATTTAAAGGCAAAAATATTTTATTATGTAACAAAATGTATGAAACATTAAAACTGAAATATCTTGTTTACTTAAGTATTCACCCCCGAGTCAATACTTTGTAGAAGCGCTTTGGCAGCAATTACAGCATTGAGTCTTCTTGGTATGTCTGTATCAGCTTTGCACATCTGGATTTGGGGATTTTCATCCATTCTTCCTTGTAGATTTGCTCAAGCTCTGTCAAGTTGGATGGGGGGTGCTGTGAACCCAATCTTAAAGTCTTTCCACAGATTCTCACTGGGATTCAAGTCTGGCTTTGGCTGGACCACTCAAGGACATTCACCTTCTTGTTCTGTAGCCACTTGAGTGTTGCTTTGGCTGTATGCTTGGGGTCGCTGTCCTGTTGGAACGAAATCTTCGCCCAGTCCAAGGTCTATTGCAGACTGATGCAGGTTCTCTCAAGGATGTGCCTGTATTTGGCTCCATTCATTATTCCTCTATCCTGACAAGTGCCCCAGTCCCTGCCCGCTGAAAAGCATCCCCATAACATGATGCTGCCACCACCATGCTTCATGGTAGGGATGGTGTTACACGGTGCTGAGCTAGTGTTCTGTTTGCGCCAGGCATACGCTTTGCATTCAGGCCAAAGAGTTCAATTTTGTTTCATCAGACCAGAGAATCTTTTGCCACATGGTCTCAGAGTCTGCCACGTGCCTTCTTGCAAACTCCAGGCATGCTATTATGTGGCTTTTTCTCAGGAGTGGCTTCGCCTAGCCACTCTCCCATAGAGGCAACATCTGTGAAGTGCTGCAGAGATTGTTGTCCTCTGGACAGGTTCTCCCATCTCAGCCATGGAACCTCTAGTTCTGTCAGGGTGGTCATTTGGTTCTTGGTCACTTCTGACCAAGGTCCTTCTTCCCGGTTGCTCAGTTTGGGAGGACGGCCTGCTCTAGGAAGAGTCTGGGTGGTTTCATAATCTTTCCATTTTCTAATGATGGGCTTGACTGTGCTCCTGGAACTTTCAACATCCTAGAAATGTTTTGTACCCCTCCCAGATCTATGCCTCCTCACAATTCTATCATGGAGTTCTCACGGACAGCTCCTTGGTCTTCATGGTAGAGTTTCTGCTCTGACATGCACTGTCAACAGTCGGACCTTATATAGACAGGTGTATTTCCTTTGAAATCATATCAACCATTTGAACTGACCCCAGGTGGACTCCATTCAAGTTTTAGAGTGATCTCACAAGGAAATTGGATGCACCTGAACTCAATTTGGAGTGTCATAGCAAAGGGGTGAATACTTATCAAATCAAGACATTTCAGGTTTTATTTTAAATTACATGTACAAAAAATTCCAGAGTTTCATTCCACTTTGACATTATAGAGTAATTTGTGTAGATAAGTGACAAAAATCCCATATAAATGTATTTTAATTTGAGTTTGTAACATCACAAATGTGACAAAATCCAATGGGAGTGAATACTTTCTGAAGGCACTGTAGCTCCATATAGACCTCCTATATTCCTACCATATCACAAACAGTTCATTCCAGCTCTATTAGACCATGGATTTTGAGATGGGAGACAATGAACTTGCACCTGATGGGGCATTTCATCAGAGGGAGAGATCTGCTGTCAATGGTCGAATTGCAAACCCTCTATGTAGTCCCCTTATACAAAAGTGGGAACAAAGAGGAAGCGGGAACTACAGACCAGTCAGTCTCCCCTCGGTAGTGTGAAAGATCATGGAAACACTACTGAAGAGAGATTGGTGGAACATCTGGTTGCCAACGGACTACAGGACCCAAGACAGCATGGTTTCACCAGGGAGGTCATGTCAGACCAACTTCATTGAATTTTGAGACTGGGTGACAAGGGAGGTAGATCAGGGAGGGCAGTGGCATCGCCTATCTGGACTTCAGCAAGGCCTTTGACACTGTGCCACATAGAAGGCTATTAAACAAACTGGGGAATATGGGAGTGGACAGGACAGTAGTGTGGTGGGTAGGTAACAGGCTGTGCGGCAGGACACAGAGGGTGGTGGTAAATGACTGTCACTCCACAGAGGAAGAGTGACCAGTGGGGTACTATAGGGATCAGTGCTGGGACCAGTCCTATTCAATGTCTTCATCTGTGACATTGCTCAGGAGCTAGAGGGCAGAGTTTCCCTGTTTGCTGATGACACAAAGCTCTGTAACAGAGCGGACACACCAGAGGGTGTAGACAGAATGAGGAGGGACCTGCAGAAACTTGAAGAATGGTCAGGGGTTTGGCAGTTGAAATTCAATGCAAAGAAATGCAAGATAATGCATATGTGGCACAAAACCCTGGAACAACATATCAGTTGGGGGTGAGGATATAGCATGCACCAAGCAGGAAAGGATCTTGGGGTTATCATCTCTGATGATCTCAAGGTAGGGAAACAGTGTGACAAGGCAGCAGGTAAAGCAAATAGGATGCTGGGATGCATAGGCAGGGGCAGCCCCAGCAGGAAAAAGGAAGTCATAATTCCACTATACAAGACACTAGTGAGGCCCCACCTAGAGTACAGTTCTGGAGACCTTACCTACATAAGGGCATAGACAGGGTAGAGAAGGTTCAGAGGAGGGCAACAAAGATGGTACGTGGATTGCATCACAAGTCCTATGAGGACAGGTTGAAGGACTTGAATATGTACTCCTGGAGGAGAGCAGGGAGAGAAGGATATGATAGAGACATACAAGTATCTTACAGGGAGGAACAGGGTGCAGGAATACACTATTTTTCAGCAAAAAGATGTTCTAGGACTAGAGGCATGGAGTGAAGTTGGAGGAAGGCGATTCAGAGGAAACATGAGAAGAATTTCTTCACAAAATGTGTGATGGACAAGTGGAACACCCTGCCAGAGGAAGTAGTAGGGGCTGAAACAATCACGGATTTAAGAATGTATGGGATAGACATAAGGGAATTCTGGAGGTTAGGGTAAAAGCGAAACAGGGAGACTTCTTATTGGGCTCCAATCCAAGTTGCCCAGGAGAGTATTGTAGTGCTCGGGGAGAACTTTGAGTAGTCCCTTGAAGTGAGTACTCTGGGGGACCTTCACGCCTGTTTTTCCAAACACAGAAGATGGACAGTGGTCGCTGAGAGCATCCGCCATGGTGCCAGCCGATTGAAGCGTTTTTCGGGTTGGACACCAGTACCTGTTTTGTAGTTCAACCTTGTGGTTAGGGTGATTATCTGGGAAAGGTTTGCCTCTTGTAGCATACCTATTATTGAGGACCTGGCCTCTTTGGCCCAGTTCAGTTTGAAGTCTCAAGGATGATGAGTTCAGATGCAAACTCAACTGTTAGGTTTTTGTGAGTGTCTCGAGGGATTGGAGAGCATCCTTTGGTGGACTATATACACACCCTACGTTTACAGTGACTTAAAATCCAACAAAGCACCGGACCGGGACGGATACAGCTCTGACTTTTATAAATCATTTAACAAACCGATAGCACCCATCTTAGAGAACTATTAAGACATTGTCAAAAGAGGGCGTAACCCCACAAACTTGGAGGAAGCCTCAATATCAGCATTAGCAAAACCAGGGAAAGATAAGGAGTACTGTGAATCATATCGCCCAATCTTGCTACTAAACCAAGATTTAAAAATGTTTTCAAAATCAGCCACCAAACTACAAAAAGTCATGCAAACGATAATACATCCAGACCAAACAGGCTTTTATTCCGGGAGACATCTAACTGACAGCATAATGAGAATGTTAAGGAAGCACAAATTGCTATACTGATTGAGGCAGAAAAAGCATTTGACAGACTAATTGGACATTCCTAAACAGTACACTATAGTCTATAGGTTTTGGGAAGGACTCCATTAAAGTGATTAATCTGCTTCTATGAGAACCTGGCAGCCCTGGTAGTGAGAATAAAAGCAAATGGCATGCTGTCAGAGCAATTTCAGATAGGAAAGGATGAGACAGAGTTGTGGTGTCCATTGTCCCCCTATTTGCCACATCGATACAGAGCCCTTTCAGAGGCAATCAGAAAAGCAAAATGCAGTGAATGGGGGTGTTGAGAGCAAAGTCTCTATGTACGAGATGACACAGTAATATATATGAGACACCCAGGGAAAACCTAACGAGGTTCTTAACAATAGTGAAAGAATATGGGGAAATTTCAGGGTTTAAAATCAACATTACAAAGACAGAATCATAAGACTTAGTAGGGAGATGCAGGGGACTTAAAACACATATTACCGAAAGTGGAACCCAGAGCAAGTAAGATACCTCGGTATACAGTTACCAAGACACTTAAGTAAATTATACACAAGCAAATTATGGTAAATTAAAGACAGAGGTTTTTGTGGATATTAAAAGTAGATGCTGCTCCTATGTCATTTAGTGACAGAGTGAATACCATCAAAATGAAGCGTTTTGGCAGATTTCTGTTCTTATACCCAGCTCTGTTATGGGCGTGTTGCTCCCATCCCGAAAACCAATCTCACTAAATGGGACACTGCATATAACAATGTATGCCGCTTGCGCCTCTCTGCCCCTCACCACACACACGCTGTGAGCTTCACTCACGGGTGGAATGGCTCCTCCAGAAAAGCACCACACATTTGTCATTGGCAACTTTGATCAGCAACATTGCCTGAACCGCCACCCTTCTGCTCTCACCAACGCCTCCTACATGGAACCCCTCTTACCACTTAAGATCCAGCGACTCACAGGCCCTCCTGGTTCCAAAACCCGCACCCTTGAGGGTGATTGGGCTTCGCCTCTTTCCCCAGAGTGTGGAACTCCTTCCTGCAATCACCTGCTCCCCACCTCACATCCTTGCTTTAAAGCCTCCCTATGGGGCTTCCAAATATTGGCCTCAGCCTGTCTCTGTGCCAACCAGACCCTGGCTGACGTTTTATTCTCAGCTCAACCTGCTGGGGGCGAGAACTTGTTTTATCGAATTACACTTTATCCACTGATGATCTTGAATCAGTTAGCTGTGTTAATTGTATCTCCATGCACTGGGTCCATTCCCTGCCCAAATTGCTCATTGAGAGATTGCTTAGATAATTTCATCCCACTTTTCCCTGGTCTCTCCCTCTGTTCCCACTCCTCCTTAATCTCTATCCCTTCTTCACCCCAGGTTTATGGCTGAATCCCTTTATTGAACGAAATTGATGCCCATGCCTGTATATATGATGTTATTTATCTATCAATGAATCTGTCAATGCTTGATGTTATTGTATGTTACCTTGACTCTAACAAATATTGATTGTATTGTTCCTGTAATGTTTGTATCTGTTACCTTGTAATCTCCCGGTCGCACCTGAAAATAGGCACTTGGCTGTTTAGTGTGCTTACCTGGTAAACAAAAGCAAATAAATAAATAAATACCAGTGTCTCCCTTGGTGGTCTCAGGCAAGGAATGGAAGGAGCTTATAGGGGTATTGAGAAAGTTTATTTGGACATATTGCAGGCCAAGTATATCATGGGCCATACTACAGAAACATAAACAAGCAGGAGGGTACAGGTTACCAAACATGGGGTGCATACTACATGGCAGCACAGTTGATTCCTGTTCGACATGTCGAATGTGTCACAGGAACCAGTGTGGAAAGACATAGAACAAAACACCAATAGGGAAAGACATCTTGACACATTGATCTGGAATCTTGAGTCTAGTGCAGACCTGGGACTTAATGTCAAATAAATGGACGAAACACACATATGCAAATTGGCTTCATATCAAGAAACAGCTGTGTATCCATAAACTTAGCCAGATTGGGTACCAATATGGAAAGACAAACACTTCTTCCCTCCATAAATGACCGTTCCTGCAGGCACTGGTCTAGGCAGGGACTACAGTTTACAGCGCAATTCAAGACAGGTACAGTGATAAAACATTCAGGCAAATGCAGGCCAGTTTAAGATACTGAAACAAGGATAATTTTAGATACTTGCAGGTGAGAGAGTATATTCGAATCAGAAGAGAGCCCTAACGGGATAGAGGAACAACACCCATTAATAAATACACTCAGGATACTCACTCTGACACAATCGGCAAATAGTGGATCTATAGTTTGTATGTAGAACTGAACAGAGAGACAGGAAAAAGGGAGTAGAAAAATACAAAATCGCTGGGAACTAGAGACGAATAATAAGCCTCGAGAGGAAGAATGGCAGCAAATATGGCAGGGGTTCATGCAACAGCCCTGTCGGAAGACGGAGTTGGAGGGAATTTCGATGGAAGCTCTTGACATGCTTCTCGATTACACCTGAAAATCTAGCACATGGGAACAATCCCCACAGACCAATGTTGGAGGGGAGTGGATAAAGGAACACCATTACATACATTTTGGTCATGCAAATCCTTGCAGGGATTTTGGACAGAGGTGGGAACTAAAATTACAAAAATATTGGAATTACCCCAAGGGCTCAAAGAGTGAATACTTTATGTGGATTGTACCCAGTCACAATGAAAGGAGGGCCAAGAAATATTTATACGATATACTGACTGCAGCCGTATTTAAAGCCAAAACAGAAAATGGATGACAGCGAATCTCAGATGTAAATCACTGGCTAAATAATTGCAAGAAAATTAAATCAATGGAAGAAATGTCAGCAAGGCTGAACTTCAGACAGACAGATTCAACACTAGATGGCTGCCATTTGCACATTTAATAGAGGAGAGTGAGGGAAGCCAAGTATTAGAACAGCTCCTATATGAATAAGAAAGATGGAGAACAACAAATGAAAGAAGGTATGTGAAGGGAGATCTGCCAAGAAAGTTAAAGTTTAGTTTTTCTGTAAGTTACAGAAAATGTTTGTAAAACAGACATAGAGAAAATGGTAGGACTCAGCTGAATAAGAGTAAACAGGAACGGTTGGAGTAAAAATAAGACATAGCAAGGATTCATGCATAGTTTGTATGCATAATGAAATGTAAAGAAGATAGTGGAAAACAGAAGTCAAGGAAAGGTGGAGAGCAGAATGTTGATGATGGCATGAAATATTGTAAAATGAGATGTATAAAGTTGTCTTTTTCCCTGTAATCTGTTATAATATATATAGATAAATAAATATATATATACATACATACATATACAATAAAGAGGTTTAAAAAAGGAAACTGGTTGAGGGTCAGGAAGCAGAGGGTGGTAGTAAATGGGATCAAAGCCACGGAAAAGAGGGTGACAATGGGGTGCCTCAGGGATCAGTCTTGGGGACAGTCTTTTCAATGTTTTCGTCAGTAACATTGCTGAAAGGGAAGGTTTGCCTATTTTTGCAGGTGATACCAAGATCTGCACAGAGTAGACACTCAGAGGGTGTCAAAAGAATGAGAAGGATCTGGGAAAGCTGGAAAATGGTCAAAGGTTGGCAGTTGAAATTTAATGCAAACAGAGCAAAATCATGCACCTGGGGTGAAGAAACCCTGGGGAGGAAAGAGAATTTGTTGTAGAGGCGGTGGAGGGAGGGAATCGCTGACAGTCACCAGTGAAGAGCGGATTTAAGGATAATCATCTCAGATGACCTAAGGGTGGCTAAACAGTGTAACAAGGCTGTGGGAGGGTCAGTGGGATGTTGGGGTGCATAGGAAGGGCATCACTAGCAGAAGAAAGGAGGTGGTGATGCCAAAACGCTGGTGAGGCCTCATCTTGAATACTGTATTCAATTCTGGAGGCCACATCTTTGCAAAGACATAGACAAGGTGGAGGCGGTCCAGAGAAGGGCAACCAAGATGGTGCAGAGCTCTTGCATCAGAAAACATGAGGACAGATTAAAAGACTTCAATATGTATACACTTAAAGAGAGCAGGGAATGGGGAGATATGATAGAGACCTTCAAGTATCTTAAAGGCTTGAACAAAGTGCAGGGGTGACATCTTTCAGTACAAGAGCTGCACAAGGATGAGGGGGCATGATATGAGATTGGAGGGCAGGATAAGGGAAATGTGAGGAGTTTTCTTCACAAAGAGGGTGGTGGATGCTTGGAATAGCCTACTGCAGGAAGTGGTAGGTGCCAACACAGTGGGGGATTCAAACATGCATGGGATAGACATAAGGAACCCTAGATGTGGGAAGAGAGGTAAAAGTCAATGACCAAGTAGAGTCAGTGGCCACTGATGCAGGCAGGGAATATGGGCAGACTAGGTGGGCCTAGTAGTCCTTATCTGCCGTCAACTACAGTATTATGTTACTGCCCCTTTCCTCATGGATGCAGAGATACTGGCCAAGGCCCTTGCTGCCCGTTCAGAAAAAGTACTCCCACTATAATCCACCCATCCCAGGTGGGCTTTCAGAAATGTAACTAGGACGCAGATCATGTGTGTACCTTCCTTAATTTGAAGATCTTTCCAACCGCCTCCTTCCTATGGTGGCGCTTGCTGTAGGCTTTCGCAAGGTTTTTGATTCTGTCCCTGGGGTTACATGCACTGTGTTTTGAAGCTTTTGGCTTTGGCCCATATTTTCGCCTCCTGGATCCAGGTTCTCTCATCACTGTCAGTCTGCAGTTATTCTGATGAATTGTACTATCTCTTCTCCACTTCTTTTACAGTGAGGCACCCCACAAGGGTGCCCTTACTTCTCTTGTTTCTGTTGGCATTGGATCTCCTTTCCCGTAAGTTACTGGCCACCCTAGCGATTTGTGGTATTCGGGTTAGGTAGATAGATAGACAGACAGACAGACAGACAGACAGACAGACGGATAGATAGATAGATAGATAGATAGATAGATACTTTATTTATAAAGCCCTCTTCCAAGATTTGGGGCACTGTACATCCAAAACAATACAAATAAAATGGTAATCAGACATATCTTGTCCTTCTATGCAGATGATTTACTTACTTTGGAATTCCCTCGCACTCTCTTTCCCTATCATTACCACCCTCCTCCAATTTACTGCCCTTTCTGGGCTGGAGGTCAGTATGTCTAAAACGATCCTTGCACCTTTAAACTCTTTATGCGATAGCTCCCATGTGGGTTCAGATTAAATGGTTTGGTGATGCATTTAAATATCTTGGGGTCTAGATTACTTATCGGTGGGAGGATCTCATGTTCATGAATTATACTCCTTTACTCTTGGCCCTTCGCATCATATCCAACGTTGGAGTAAACTGGGCTATCTTTGATAGGTAAAGTCACCGCTCCAGAAGTTCACCCTCCCTAAGTTAGCTTACTTGTTTGGTAATCTGCAGCTTGCTATCCTGCCTTCTATTTTGCACTCCATAGACCGCATTGTCTGTCGGTTTCTATGGGATAGTAAACCACCCATTTAAGTAAAGTAAAGCAAAGCTTCAGGAACCCTGGACCAGTGGTGACCTTGACCTTCCCTGGTTCAAGGGCTAAGTGCTTGCTTATCCAATGGCTCAGGACTACTGGTGGTTCAGACCACTGTCCTCAAAAGTTCCAACGTGGCAACCTTGGCTCAGGTACCCAGTTTTAGCTACTGGATCTGATTGCATTTACCCTACGGTACTAAGGCAGTTGGCAGAGGTCCTGGTGGGGCCACTGGCCGACCTGTTTAATACTTCCCTGGACACAGGATATGTACCACAGGACTGCAGAATGGCCCATGTGGTGCCCATCCACAAAAGTGGCCCAAAGGATGAACCAGGAATCTATAGGCCAGTGAGCCACATCGATCGTGGGAAAGCTCATGGAGATCATCCTAATAAAGAGGCTAGTGAGCTTCTTGGAGGAAAAGCGGTCTCAGGATGGTCAACAGCATGGGTTTGTAGCAAGCAGATCCTGCCAAACAAACCTTGTGAGAGTACTACGACTGGGTGACACGGGAACTGGACAAGGGTCATGCAGTGGATATCCTGTATTTAGACTTCAGCAAGGCCTTAGATTCAGTGGCATGGCAGGTTGGGAAACTGGAACATAGGGGAGGACCAAAATGGTGAAATGGGTCACAAACTGGCTAAAGGGAATGCAGCAAAGGGTGGTGGTGGTGGTAGGGACCTCTTGCCACCGAGAATGATGTTGAGCGGGATACCTCAAGGATCGGTACTGGGACCGGTGCTGTTTGGGATTTTATTGCAGATATCTCACACGGGATCCGGTGCAAGATCAGGCTGTCGCAGATGATAAGCCAAGATGGGAGCTGCGGTTGATGATGTGGAAGGGTGGAAAGGGTTGCAGGAGGACCTGACTAAGCTGCAGGAGTGGGCGGAAATATGGCAGTTGGGGTTCAATGCCAAGAGGTGCAAGGTTCTGCACTTCAGAGCCAGGAACCAGGGAGGGATTATCACTTGAATGGGGTACAGTTGGGGAGCTCCACAGAGGAGAAGGACCTAGGAGTGATCATTACGGGAGTGTGAACAACTCTGCTCAGTGCAAGACGGCGGCAGCAAAAGCCAACAAAATGTTGGGGTGTATTGCAAGAGGATGTCCTCCAGAAGGAAGGAGGCTATCCTGCCCCTGTATAGAGTCATTGGACAAGCCCCACCTGGAGTACTGCATGCAGTACTGGCGCCCATTCCTGAAGAAGGACATCAGATTGTTGGAGGGAGTGCAGTGAAGAGCCACAAAGATGATCCAGGGATTAGTGAGCAGGCCCTATGAGGACAGGTTGGGAGGTTGAATATGTATTCACTGGAGGAGAGGAGGGATGGGGGATATGATCGAGATCTTTAAGTATCTAAAGGGATAAACAAGACCAACACAGAAGGGATTTTCCAGATGAGAAAGGTGAGGACACGAGAGGGTATAGACTAAGATTGGAGGGGAAGATTCAGGAGGGAGATGAGGAGACATTTTTCACTGAAAGAGTGGTGGACAAATGGAACACCTTACCAGATGAGATAGTGTCCTGTAAGATGGTGGGCAGTTTCAAGATGGGTTGGAACAGGGTAAGGGATACTGAGAAGAGGGGGCGGGAGGGGCAGCTGCGAGACAAGGAGCTAGCTGCACACTCGAGCAGACTCGACAGACTGTGAGCCTGTTTCTGCAGGCAATTTTATGTTACTCTTTGGCCATAAGACTTGGAAATTCTCAAGCGCATCCTGTTATTGCTGTGACACATAGTGCTTGGGACACTTGCATGTCTCTGACTGCTGTACCTCCGTCATCTAACCTTACCCTAGATCTTTGACATATCTTTGGGATAACCCTCATATCCTTACTGGTGGCAAATCTATTCATTGACCTGAACAAACCAGTAAGCATCTGCTTGTATCCAGGAGTTTTATTTTTGCAATAAATATGCTTTAAGCTGAAGTACTAGTTCTTCTAGTCTTTAAATGCTGATGTGGTGCCTTGTTCCTGAGAGTACCTATTCATTGGCCTGTTTGGATCAACAATACCATTAGACTAATTGCAGATATCTTCATTCCTCACACTGACGATCTTCTTTCATATCAACAACTTCAAGATAAGTTCTGCTTCCTAAGTCCAATTTTTGAGACATCTGCAATTATGAGCTGCTATTTGTGATTATGAAAAGCAAACCATTTCTCATCATTTTTGGGCCTGGCTTGTAAATTTCTACAGAACTACTAATACGAAAGGCTGGGTGGGCAAAACATATTGTATCCTTTGTGAGGCTTTACCTCGGTTATAACCCACTACAAGACCAAATGGGAGAAAAAGCTGGATGCCTCTCTCTTTGGCGATGATTGGCTTGCTGCCTTTAAGTGGACTCACGCATCGTGTTACGATCCTAAAAGTTTTTTGCTCCAATTTAACGTCATGCACCTTTGGTATAGGATACCTCAGGTCCTTCAGTCTATAGCTATTACAGATGCGTCCTGTTGGCATTGCTCTCAGTCTGCGCTGGACTTTTGCATATGCTATGGAGCTGTCTGCACCATTCCTCAGGTGGGATGCTATCCTTTTGGATTGTTCCAAAGTTTTGCATGTGTCTGTCCCCTCCCATCCAGAACTGGTCATCTAGGTCTTCCTTCTCACTTTCCTCCCTCCCCTCCCCACAGCATCGCTGGCTTATTGCAGCACTGCTGGAGGCCAAACGGCTACTCATTACCTCCTGGAAATCTCCTCTCCTCCTTCAATACTTCAGTGGCATTCTGGTCTTTCCCATCTTGCCCTTTTTGATAGACTGATGCTGCTTACTTCTGGAGGACATGATGCTTTATGCAGCAAATGGAACTCTTCCTCCATTCACACCTCTGTACTGTGCTCCTCCCCCAGCCTAACAACCCTCCTTGTACTTAGATCCCAGTGGGTTGTATTGCATTGTGTTATTAATTAGGCACTATCATATCTCTGTTACTTTATCTTTGTATTGTGTTTCATATTTGCTTGATTCTCCTACTGTGGCAATCTTTGCCTTTTGTGGATAGTAAATATGTCAGTCAGTGAATTTCCTTATTATTTCCAATATATTTTCCCAGTGCACACAATCTTTAATCTATATTTTTTATATAGTTGATTGATAAGTAGTTCCTTTATCTAGCTGGTTCTTTCTACTCTGTATTATTATATGTGTTTACTGGTTATGATTTCAATAAACTGTTTTTTTTTTAAATGATAGTATGCAATATCCAGCACAGTGTTTCTGGCACTATTTTGTTATCTGCAACATGGTGCCATGCTCTATACTAATGCCAGGGACTGCCATGGGGCATTGTCATTCTAGTCTCTTTTATCGAGTTCTGTGTGTGCTGCCATTTTAGTCTTTCTTCCAGTTCTGTGCAGCTGACAGTCACTCTAAGGAAATCCAAATGACCCTCGAAGATGAGATATGTCCTTATTCTGGGCAATATCATCCGTATGTACTGTATACCTTGGACTGTTCCTAAACACTGCTCTTTACCACATGTATATAATTCATCATGGGCTGTTCCTTCACCACCTCCACCCTGTACTATGAATCTATGTCCCATAGAACTAGAAGTCAGCAATGACGTAGCATAGCGCAGTGTCTGCATAAGCATGCTGCCCAGTCAGTGTAGGCCTCAGGAAGCCTGTGACCAGTGCTGCAGAAACTTGTAGCTGAAATCAGCCAATAACTAGTGAACTCAATGGTAAACTTCTGTAGCACTCCATAGATAAAGATATACAATGTTATATAGTAAGTGTCTTAGGAAACCCAAGAGAAGTATTCAAAGGCAAAAAGTATAGTAAGTATTGAAATTAGTACAAGAGAAAATATCAAGTACCAAAATGAATATTATAAACCCCAAGAATAGAAAGTCAAAACTGAAGTAAACTCACTGGCCGTCAAAGCAAGAGGAAAGGAAAATATCTTCTAGAAAGAAGAAAAATTGTCTAATCGGTCAAGTAAGAAAATTCTAGTAACCAAGAAAAACATTCAAATACCATAGAAAACAAAGCTCAAAAGTAGTAGAACTATAGAAAAGTATATATCTTAGAAAAGACTAAGAAAACACATAAATATAAAAATATACTACCAAAACTTCTAGATACCCTATGTCCACAATAAAACCGTGTCCTGTAGATCCAGTAAACAGAACCACATGTTTCACTCAGGGATGGTATGAACTGGTTCAGAGTTACCATCTGGAAGGTGCAAGACCTGAGATATTGATTCAGGTCGTGGAGATCGAGGATGGGGCGCCAACCCCCAGTCCGCATGGGCACCAGGAAGTACCTGGACATGAAGCCTGGGTCTGTAGGAGGATCCGGCACTGGAGCTACCACCTCCTTGCGGTGGAGCTGAGCACTGTTGTCCCTAAGGGCCGACTGAGTGCAAACTGAGATCCTTTCCTCCTGAGGGGCACGGGCTCGGCTGGAAGGGTACTGCTCGAATTCTGGAGACAGACCCTGGCCGACCGATTCCAGAACCCACCTGTCCGAAGTGATACCGGACCAGGTGGACAGAAACTGACGAAGCCGGACGCCCACCAGAGGACCCACAGCTGGCATGACGGGGGTGGCAACCCCTGACCTATCACTGAGCAGGCTTAGAGGACGAGAAGGCTCCTGGACCTCGGCCTCCTTTACGGGGCTATTGAGGACTCTACTTGGGCCTAGGGCGCCAAGCTTGAGCCTGCTGTTGCTGCTGCTGAGCTCCTTGATAAGAGGGCTGTCTAACCGCAGGGGAAGAGTGCCGAAAGGGCTTCTTCTTGTGCTTCTGCTGGTTCTGGACAGAGTCCAGAGTGGCACTGGACTTCTCGATCCGCTGGAGGTGACCTTCCACTCCAGGGCTGAAGAGGTCGGTCCCCAAGAAGGGGACATCCGTCAATTTGTGCTGGGTATCCACCGTGAAGGTGGATATCCTCAGCCATGCTCTGCGGTGCATGGTCACCGCGGCCGCAACCGATCTGGCACAGGAGTCTCCTATGTCCAGAGCTGTTTGGAGCTGCTGCTTCGCAACCGCCCTACCCTGGTCCCGAACCTGCCGGACCGTGGTTTGCAGGTCAACCGGGAGATGAGGGATCACCTCATCCAGGGAGCCCATGAGGGCGTGGGAGAAGTGTGCCATCAGCGCAGCCGAGTTGGCCTAGCGGAGGCCAAGCGAGGACGCAGAGTACATCTTGTGTCTGGCGTAGTCCAGCTTTTTGGACTCCTTGGGGCTTGTCCATCCTTAGCGCTCCCAGAGCGCCGGAAAACGCTGTCGGTGACCAACCCCTCGGCAGAGGGGTGTTCCAAAAACCCGGGCAAAGAGCCGGTAGGGACCGCATACTTCCTGGCCATACTGGCCGAGGGCGCAGGACAGGAAGCAGGCCGCTGCCAAAGCTCCAAGGCTGGGCCTACAATGGCCTCAGCCACTGGAAAGCGCTCGTGGGTGAATCCCTCGGTCCAGTATCTCCGTCCAGGGATGCCAGCCCGCTTGGATACAGGCTCGAGCTGCATCCGGTGGACTCCGAGATGAGCCAAGCAGACCCATAAAGGACGATGGGCTTTGTCCAGTGACTGGCCCCAGAGGACTCCAGGTCAACCGGACTGGAGAATGGGGTGGAGTCTGCGAAGAGCTGCCTAGGGCCTGAGCCACTCTCCACCTGCCGAGGACGTTCGGGAGTGAGGGTGGCCGACAACCTGCGGGGCAGGCCTTGACCCGTCCAAGAGTCCTTGGTCGGCGCCCCCGATTTCGGTTGTGGAGGCGGAGGTTCCACCACAATCGGCGGGGCAGCATGTTTCCCAAACAACCAGCCCAGGTTTGGGCATCTCGACTGCAGCAAGAGGTTGTTTCAGCTGTTTGGGTGACAGACACTTGATCCGGGGAAGGAGTCGGTGTTGACTTGCTCCCGGACAAAAGTAACTGCTGCCACATCAGGTCCTCGTAGCATCGACGCAATTTGCGCTGAAGCCTCTCCTCTTCTGAGGAGGAAGATTAGGACGAGCGGCGTCGCTGCTTACCTCAGTGCCGAGACCGCCGATGTCGGCGGGATCGGCTGGACCGAGAAGTCAGAGACTGAGATCCTCGGTGTTTCCGAGGACGGGCCTGGGAAGGAGCGGGGGACACCTGTTCTTCCCTTGGCTTGGAGACCTTAACCGGGGACTGCTGCACCGGGGGCGCAGGCAGATCCTCGGTCTCCACCGGGCGAACCGGCGAAGGGTTGTCGGCTTCACCAGTCGACAACCCGTCTGACGGGTCGAGACAAATCTCGACCATGTCAACAGGTGTCTCAGCCGGCTGACCTGACAGGGACGCCGTGAAGCCAACGGCCTTAGCCGCAACCTCGACTGAAGTCAACAGTCGGCTGTCCGGGGAAGGGGACCTCTCCCACTCCCACGAATGCAGACGATGGGAATGACCCTTAGAATCCTTCTTTTTAGACCGAGAGGAAAGTCCCGATGACCCCTCTCCCTTCATGGAAAGGGATCGGCAAAGCTCCTTGAACAAAGCAGAATACGAGGTACCCAAAGAGAGCGGGATAAATGCCGTGACCGAGGAGGAGGAAGATGAGGCCTGGGCCGCCTCCTCCTCGAGGGCAATAATCTGCTTGTGCTGCTCAGCCGAGCCAGCCGCCGCGGTAACCGCCCAATGGGCCTCTTTCGACTTTACTGGCGGATAGCGCTTCTCAGGGCGCCCAAGCTTCAACTGGGCAGCGAGGCCCTCCAAGAGGTTGGCCGAGAACGAACAGCAAGACTCGCAGGCCTGCGGGTAGTGTTTTAGGCCGAGGCAGTAGATGCACATGGAGTGCAGATCTGTCCTGGACATCATCTGCCCACAAGGGCACCGCTGAAAACCGGAAGTCGATTTCTCCATCACAACCGCGAGGGAAAAGGAAGACCGAAGTCTTGAAAATTTTAAAACGAGTTTCGGACAAACCAAAGAATTAGGATCCAGTCTATCATGCAGAGTGTTAAGGAGGGAACCTGAGCTTCCAAGTGGTAAGGAAGATCTGGCGTCATGGGGCGGAGCCGAGAGTTTTACCACCCCGGTGGGTGGGAGGAGCCAGCTTGAAGACCTTCCGGCAAGATTTAAAGCGGCAAGGAACCTGCCAGACAGTGTGGATGAACATGTCCATGTCCCTAGAAATACCATTCCTAGAACTCCTGTTACAGGTGAGTAACCTGTATTTCTAGGGACATGGATATGTTGTTCATCCACACTTACTGGAAGACTCCTAGCAGTTCTCCGGGAGTAGGGAGGCAAGGTGCACACCTCCTACTTGTTAAATAAGGACTGGAGAACAGAGGTCCCAAAACCGCATCCCAGCATTACTCTGAGTCGATGTGGTAGTGGGTAATGAAGGTGCGTGCTGTCTTTCAAGTAGCAGCCCTGCAGATTTCCTGGATAGAGACGTCCTGGAAGCAGCCACCGATGCAGCGGTATGGCGGGTAGAATGAGCTCTTATCCCTTTGGGAGGCTCCATGCCTGCCAACCTATAGCAGAGATCTATGGAGGAGGTGACCCACGTGCCTATTGTCCGCTTGGCTGCAGGTCTGCCAGGTGCGGCTTCAGCATAGGTGACAAACAGCTGTCGAACCTCTTCCCAAACTTCAGCCGTCCGCTCCTTATAATAAGAGAGTGCTCTTCTAGGGTCCAGAGTATGTAGTCTATATTTGGCCTCCGAGGTGCGAATGGGGTAGAACACCGGCAAAGTCAACACCTGGTTAAGGTGAAACTCGGACACCACCTTCGGAAGGAATTTCAGGTGGGGGCGCAGGACAACCTTGTCCCTGTGGAAGACCACATAAGGAGACTATGGAAAGCACCTGGAGCTCTCCCATCCTTCTGGCTGATGTGATGGCCACCAAGAAGGCGGTCTTCCACGACAGGTGAGAGACATCACACCTGTGCTTAGGTTCGAATGGCTTGTCCTTGAGCTTAGCCAGTACCAGCAGTAGATCCCACAGAGGTGGAGGTTCTCGCACCGGAGGGGATATGTTATCAAGGCCTTTGAAAGAGCACCCGACCACCTTCTCCTGCGCCGACTGCTTTCCGGCCCGTCCAGTAAGCAGAGATGGCTGCCAGGTGCACCTTAAGGGTTGTCGACTGAAGCCCTAGATAAGAAAGGGACCACAGGTAGTCCAGAATGCTGGCCAATGAACAGGAGGAAGGGTCCAACTCCTTATCCTGACACCAAATGGAGAATCTCTTCCATTTGAAGGTATAGCATTTTCTGGTCGACTCCTTACGGGATGCCTCAACAAGGTTGAGGACCTCGTCGGAAAGACCCAAGGCCTGGAACTCGCCGCCAGGAACCAGGCCATCAGGTGCAGGGATTGAAGGTCCGGATGGAGGAACCTTCCCTAGTTGACTGAGATCAGGTCGGGCGGGCTGGAAGCCGCCTCGGGAGCCTGGAGCTGAGGCGATCTGGATACTAGAACTGGCGGGGCCAGTCTGAGGCTACCAGAATCACCTGCGCCTTGTCCCTCCTCGCCTCGAGAAGCACTTTGTGGATCAAGGGAAATGGGGGAAAGGCGTAGAAGAGGCCCAGGGTCCACGGCTTCGAGAAGGCATCCCCCTGCAGCAAGCCCTGCTGAGGGAGGCAGGCATGAAACAGCCACAGTTTCGCATTCTACCCGGAGGCAAACGGGTCCACCTGAGGTATGCCCCAATGAGAGAAGAGATCGTGTACTACCTCCAGCAGGAGAGACTACTCAAGAGATGCAGCACCTATCTGGCTTAGGGCATCGGCCAGTGTTGGAGGCTCCTGCCACATGGATGGCTAGAAGATCCGCCTCCAGTTGGCTCACGGGAGACCAAGTGCGGAGAGCTTCCTTGCACGGGGGCAAGGAGCGCGTCCTGCCCTGGTGGTTTAAGTAGTACATAGTAGTGGTATTGTCCGTCGGGACCTGAACCACTTGACCCCATACAAACGGAGCGAAGGTGGTGAGGGCTAGTCAGACCACTTGAAGTGCCAGCAGGTTGACGTGGCAGAGACTCCTGAGGGGACCAAAGGCCATGCGCTCTGTGCTCCCCCAGATGGGTACCCCAACCCATCAGAGAGATGGTCGGTCGTTAGAGTGACCGTCTGCCCGGGGTGGACACACGGGATACCCTCCTGTAGATGAGCTGGAATGATCCTCCACTGGAGAGCGTTCACATTTCCTGGCTCACTGCCACTGGCTGCTCCAGAAGACCACAGCGCCTGTGACCATTGGCAGGCCAGTCCACACTGAAGGGGACGCATGTGCCAACGGGCCCAAGAGACCATGCTGGTGCATGTCGCCATGAGGCCCAGGGCGCAATTGCCCAACCAGAAATGAATGGGCAAAGGAAGAAAGAACCTCGGCCCTGTCCGCCGGGATCCGTGCTCTGGCTCGAAGAGAGTCCAGCTCTGCCCCGATGAATTGAATCACCTGCGTTGGCATGAGTTCCGATTTGGCCTCATTGATGAGGAGGCCAATCTGAGAGCAGACCTGAGGGCCAGATCCCTGGACCGCTCCACCTCCGGTCTGGAGGTGGCTGCAATCAGTCAGTTGTCCAGGTAGGTACACCTGGACCCTTCGGCACTGCAGGAAAGCTGTCACGACTGCCATGCATTTGGTGAAGACCCTGGGAGTTGAGAGAGGCTGAAGGGCATGGCCTGAACTCGTGAAGGACCCCTCCGCTCTGAAGGGAGGAAATCGCGTGAATGCGGACGGATTGTGATGTGAAGAAGAGCGATCCTGGAGGTCCAGAGAACAGAACCACACGCCTCGCTCCAAGGATGAAATGATCTGTGCCAGAGTGACCATCCTGAAGGTTCGAGACCTTAGAAACTTTTTCAGGTGCGTAGGTCTAGAATGGGGTGCCAACCCCGGTCTGTTTTGGGACCAGGAAATACCTGGGCTGAAACCCTGGCTGGTGGAGGATCCGCCACCTCCTGATCACCTCCTTCTGGAGGAGCAGGGCAATGTCAGCTCGGCGAGCAGACACAGACTCCGAACCTCGAGCCCCAGGGCAGCGGATCGGATTGATAGAGTGCGCACCACCCGGAGGCAGACCTCTACTCTACCACTCCAACACCCAGCAGTCCGGTGATAGCGGACCAGGTGGAAAGGAAGTGGAGGAGCCGTCCCCCCATGGGGGGAACCAAGGGGGGAGTGACAAAGCTGGGGGAGACACCCCTCAACTAGTCACTGGGCAGGCTTGGAGAAAGGACCAGCCAAGGGACCTCCTGGGCCTTTCCCTCTCAGCTTCCTGCTGGATGAAGCTGCAGGCTTGGCTTTGGGGTGGCAAGTGCGAGTGTGCTGGCCCTGGTGCTAGTGTTGCTGGGCCATACGTGCTGCAGGGGCAGAAGGCTGAAAGGGCTTACGCTGCTGCTGGCAGCCTTTGTCCTTCTGAAAAGATGCGACAAGAGTCCAAGGTGGCATTGGACTTCTCGATCCTCTGCAAATGACCCTCCACCCCAGGACCGAACAAGTCGGTACCCAGGAAGATAACGTCTGCCAGCTTGTGCTGGGTATCCGTTATGAAGGTGGAAATTCTCAGCCAAGCTCTGCGGTGCATGGCCACTGCGGCCATTACTGACCGGGCACAAGAGTCTCCAATGTCAAGAGCTGTTGCTTTGCCACCACCCTTCCCTGATCCCGCACCTGCTTCACTGTAGTCTGGAGGTCAGCCAGGAGATGAGGAATCACCTCATCCAGGGAGCACAAAAGGGCGTGGGAAAAGTGTGCCAACAGTACGGCTGCACTGGCCTGACAAAGGCCTAAGGAGAAGGCAGTGTAGACTTTGCACCCGGAGTAGTCCAGTTTCTTGGACTCTATCAGGTGGCTTGTCCACGTCCCGAGTGTTTCCAGAGTGCTGGAAAACACTGTCGGTCACCAGTACCTCTGCAGAGGGGTGCTCCAAGAATCCGGAGAGTGAGCTGGTGGGAACAGTATACATCCTGGCCGAAGGTGCTGGACAAGAAGCCAGCCACTGCCACAGCTCCAGAGCCAGGCCAACAATGACTTCGGCCACAGGAAAGGCCTCCATAGGGGAATCCCCTTGGTCCAGTATCTCTGTGAGGGAATACTTGGCCCGTTTTGAAACTGGTTCGAGCTTCATCCCAGTAGATTCTGAGATGAGCCAAAGCATTCCAAGGAACGAGGTTGGGCTCTCGTCCACCGACTGACCCCCAGTGAACTCCAGGTCGAGGGGCCTGGAGAACAGTGAGGACTCGGAGTCTGCAAAACAGCTGCCTGGGGCCAGAGCCACCCTCCACTTGCCAAGGGTGATCGGTAGTGAGGGTGGCCAACAACCGATGAGGCAACCCCTGACCCGACCCGAGAATCCTTGGTCAGAGCCCCAGTTTTTGGTTGTGGAGGCAGGAGTTCCACCATGATGGGTGGTGCAGCTGGTTTTGGCCAAACAACCGGTGCCAGCTTGTGCTCCTTGGATGACTTCGCCGCTCTGGTGACAGCCACTTAATGGCAGGGGACGGATGGAGTTGTTTGTTCCCAGTCAAAAGGAGCTGCTGCCACATCAGACCCTCATAAGCGCCAACGCAACTGCGCAAGTCTATCCTCCAAAGAGGACGAGGAGGCCGAGGAAGGCGGTGCCGCCCGCTTCCCAGTACCGAGACCGCCGATGTCGGCGGGATTGGCTGGACCGAAGGAGGTCTGAGACCGAGACCTTCGGTGTTTCTGAGGGTGGGTCTGGGAAACAGCGGGGAAAACCTGCTCCTCCATCCGTTCGGGAACCTTAACTGGGGACTCTGGCACAGGCAAGTCCTCGGTTTCCACCGGGAGAATCAGTGAAAAAGGGTTGTCGGCTTCTCCAGACGGGTCAAGAAAAATCTCGACTGTGTTGACGGGTGTCTCTGCTGGCTGACTGACGGGGACACCGTGAATCCAGCAGCCTTACCTGCAACCTCGACCGAAATAGAGTGTCGACTATCCGGGGAAGGGGACGTCGATGGTGGGACTTACCCTTAGAGTCCTTTTTCTTGGACCGAGAGGAGTGTCTCAAAGGCCCTTCTCCCTTAGTGGAGAGAAACTGACACAGCTCCTTGAAAGAAGCCAAGTAGGAGCAGCCCAGAGACAGCGGGATAAATGCCGCGACCGAGGAAGTAGTAGATGCAGCCCGGGACGCCTCCTCCTCGAGGGCCATCATTTGCTCAAGCTGTTCAGCCGAGCCCGCAGCCGTGGGCACTGCCCAACGGGTCTCCTTCGACTTTACCAGAGGAATAAGTCTCTAGCGGCGCCCAAGTTGAAGTCTGGTAGCACGATCCTCGAGAACATTGACCGAGAAGGACTTGCACAATTCGCAGGCCTGCGGATCATGATTGAGCCAAAGGCAGTAAAGGCACATGGAGTGCAGATCAGTCACAGACATCTTCTGCTTACAGGGGCACCGCCGAAATCTGGGAGTCTACTTGTCCATCGCAACCGCGAAGGAATAAAAAGACCGAAGTCTAGTAAGTTTTAATATAAGTTTCGGTTTAACAGAGTTAGGATCCAGGCCTAAAACGCAGAGCGCAAAGAAGAAAACCTGAGCTTCCAAGCGGTAAGGAAGATCTGGTGTCATGGGGCGCAGCCAACAGTTTTATCACCCAGGTGGGTGGGAGCAGCCAGCTTAAAGACCTCCCGGCAAGATTTAAAGCAGCAAGGAACCTGCCAGTAAGTGTGGATAGAACAACGTATCCATGTCCCTAGATTCTCCAATGTCCAGGGCCACCTGAAGCTGCTGTTTGGCAACAGCACGCCCCTGGTCACGGATCTGCTTCACCGTGGTCTGCATGTTTGCTGGGAGATGAGGAAGGACTTCATCTAGTGACCCCAAAAAGGCATGAGAGAAGTGTGCCATGATCACAGCTGAGCTGGCCCGACGAAGGCCCAAGGATGAGGCCGCATAAACCTTCTGGGCAGAATGGTCCACATTCTTGGACTCCTTGTTCGGAGGGCGGTCAGTGTCATCTGAGCTATCAGTGTTTCTAAATACAGAAGCAGTCACAAGGCTCTCGGCTGAGGGATGCTCTGTGAAACCCGCCAGGGACTCCATCGGTACCATATACTTGCAGGCCATGTGGGCAGACAGAGCTGGGCAGGAGGCAGGGCGTTGCCATAGCTCAGGGGCCAGGCCATCAATGGCTTCGGCCACTGGAAAGGCCTCAGTCGGGATATTCCCCCTCGAGGATATCCGTGAGGAGGTACTCCGCCTTCTTTTGGATAGGCTCCAAGGGCATTCCAGTTGATTCGGAAATGAGGCAGAGGATGCCCTGAAAAGAGGAAGGACCTTCCTCCAAGACTGCCAGTGATGACTTGTCATCCCCCCGGATGCGAGTGTAGACCAGTGGCATCAGAGTCTGAAGAGTCGGGATATAAAGGTCTCCCACCTATGTCTCCCTTGATACGCCGAGGGCAATTGGGGACCACAGTAATGGACAGACGATGGGGAAGGCCGGTGTCTGTCCTATCCTCCTTCGAGGGAGCCCCTCCCCGAGGCTGCTTAGGCGGTGGTTCCACCAAAATTGGTGGGGAGACCAAAACAGGCCGAGCTGAATGCGCGCTGGCCCTATGGGTGGAGGAACGGATAGTACAGATCGTAAGAACTTACCGCACAGTAGATCTTCAAGAGAGGCTCTTGCAGTAGGTAATTACATATAGGACCAGGCTGGCGGCGGCAGGGCCCCACAAAAATTTCTAGCTAGCAGTCTCGGCGAGGGACCGCCCACGTCAGGTGACCTACGCCATGCGACGCCGGGTATAAAAAGGGCAGTCCCAGAAGAGAGAGAAGCGGATGTTCCATTCCTGGAAAAGGAGCTGAAAAGCCTAGGGGGGATGGAAGGCGGAAGGATTACCATTTAAGAGCCTCTCTCAGATCTACTGTTACGTAAGTTCTTACGTAACTGTACCATCTTACTCGAGGGCTCCTGTAGTAGGTAATTACATATAGGACTGAATCCCAAGCAGTCTGGAACAAGGAAAAAGGCACTGAGAGGAGGGAACTACTCTAAAAGTAACCCTAGCTGCGCAAGCCTCAAGACAGGGCCTTGCAAACAGCCGAGCCCTAAGCCTGCTCTACAGCGAGAGGCAATGTCCAAACTGTAGTGTTTCAGTAAAGGTATGGATGGAAGTCCATGTGGCGGTAGCGCATATGTCTGCTTAGACACATTCTGGAAACAAGCCGCAGAGGCAGCTACTCCTCTTGTGGAGTGGCCTCTGACTTGACCTGGGAGGGTCTTGTTGTACTTGTCATAACAGAAAATGATGCAATAAGCCAACCACTTAGGCATTGCTTGGAAACAGCATTGCCTTCCCTTTTGTGAGCAAAAGAGACGAACAACTGATCAGTCTTTCTGAGATCCTTCTTCCTGTTGGTCTATCTCAGAATCCGGTGAACATCCATAGTATGGAGTAAATATTCCCCATGGTTACAGTATTGCGTAAAAAAGGCAGGAAGCTCTATGGACTGATTTAAGGTAGACTCTGCTACTACTTTGGGTAGAAACTTAGAATTCGTGCGAAGAGCAACTCGTTCTTTGTGAAAAATCAAGTAGGGGATTTTACACATCAGGGCCTGAAGCTCGGAGATTCTTCGAACCGAAGTGATAGCCACCAAGAAGAGAGTCTTTCACGAAAGAAACTTCAAATCTGTAGGTTCGAAGGGAGGAAGAGTAAGCTTCTCGAAAACAAAATTCAAGTCCCAAGAGGGGGCAGGAGTACGGATGGGGGGCCTCAAATGGAGGACCCCTCTCAAAAAGGTCTTAAAGCTATCGCTCAACTGGAGGTCTCTATTCATGGCAGATACGGAAGGCCAAGATAGCTGCCATGTGAACCTTCAAGGAGGAATTGGCTGAGACCCAGGTCGAACAGATGACTAAGTACTCCAGCAGAAAAGCCACTGAACAGGAGAAAGGTTCCATGCTCTTGGAGGCTGCCCAAATAGAGACACTCTTCCACTTCATGGCATAGTGGACCTGGTGGAGGGCTTTCTAGCCTCCACTAAAATCTCCGCCACTTTTGGAGACACACCAAAACGGGATTGGGCTAGGTCCACAGGAGCCATGCATGTAGCCGAATGGATCAGGGTCCCCTGATCCTGGGTCAGCAAACCTCGAGATAGAGGAAGAGGAGTATCCTCTGAATATTGTTGTAGAAGAGAGAACCAGATTTGCCTGGGCCAGAAAGGAGCGATCAGAATCATTCTCACTCCTTCTGAGGCTAGTTTCTGCAATACTCGTGGGATCAGAGGAATTGGGGGAAAAGCATAGGCGAATCTGTCCTTCCAGTCTAGAAACAGAGCGTCACTCCAGAAAGCGCCTCGCTCTGGAATGAGCGAGCAAAAGGTGGGAAGTTTTGCGTTTTGGGGGGAGGCGAACAGGTCTACCTGCGGAGTCCCCCAAAGCTGAAAGATATCGTCTAGTACCCCTTGGTCCAGTTCCCACTCATGAGCCAGAGCAGAAGAGCGGCTTAGCTTGTCTGCTAGAGTGTTGTCGACTCCTGGAACATGAATCGCCGTTAGGTGAAGGTCACGCTGCCCAATCCCAAACCCTAATTGTCTCTCTGCATAGAGGGTAGGACCGAGTTCCTCCCTGTTTGTTGATGTACCACACTACACACATGTCCGCCTGGACGGCTAGGTGGCCGGAAGGATGTATTGGTGAAGGGCTTGAAGAGCTGCATAACACAGCCTGAAGCTCGAGCACACTGATGTGGAGAGCTTGTTCCAGCCTGGACCAGGAGACCTGGGACCAATGAGGACCTAGATGGGCTCCCCAACCTTCCGCCTGACGCGTCTGTAGTCAGAGTCTGGGAGGGGGGGGGGAGGATGAAAGAAAGGGAGCCCCCGAAACAGGTTCTCTCAAACCATCCACCATTGCAAGTCTCGCATCATCGGCGATGAGATCTGAACTAATCGATCTAGGTCGTCCACAAGTTGATCCCACAGAGCGAAAAGTCCACTGAGAGATCCTCATGTGGAGTCGAGCTCAGGGGACCGTTGGAATAGCGGCCGCCATGAGCCCCAGAAGACTGAGGACCGACCTCGCCGAGACCCTCCTGCGTTCTGATAGCAGGGAAATCTGGGTTTGAAGAGAGGCCGCCCTGTCCGGAGGCAGGAAGGCCTTGCTCACGGTCGTGTCGAGGATAGCCCCGATGAACTGTAGCCTCTGGGAAGGGTCCAGATGAGACTTGGAATGGTTAATGGTAATACCCAGGCAAGTGAAACCTGCTGGGTAAGGGAGAGAAAATGCAGGAGTTCCTCCCTCGGCAAGGCCGCCAGGAGCCAGTCGCTCCAGGTAAGGGAACACCGTACTCCCACTGTACGCAGGTGGCCGCCACCATAGCCAGGCATTTGCAAATACCGGGGGCTGAGGATAGACCAAAGGGGAGCGCCTTGAATTGGTAGTGGTCCCCTAAAACACAAAACGTAAGATACCTATGATAGGAAAGGCAATGGGAATGTGCAGATAAGCATCCTGCATATCCAGGGCACAAAGCCATTGACCCAGCCGAAGGAGGGACAGAAGGCTCTGCAGAGAGAGCATCCTGAACCTTTGTATTCTACATAAAGATTCAGGGAACTGAGATCTAGAATGGGTCTCGATCTCCGTCCTCTTTGGGACCAGGAAGAATGGAATAGTAACCCGTCCCTTGAAGATGAAGGGAACGGGTTCTATCGCCAGCTTCATGAGAAGAGCAGAGATTTCTTCCCGGACCAAAGGAAGGTGTTCCCTTGAATAGGACGACTTGGGGGGTGGTTTCTGAAGAAACTCTATGGAGTGCCCTTCCACCCAAGAATCCGTGGTTATCCTCTCCCATCCCGGAAGGTGGAGGGAAACCGCCCTCCTACCGGTTCCTCTGGGAACTCCTGAGGCGATGGGAGAGGAAAGGAGTCGGGTAGTGTGGGGCAGCGCCGCAGCTGAAGCACCTGCTGCTTTTTCGGGCGAAGGGGGCTTAGCAGCTGCGGGGGCTCGTTTGGTGGCCCGCCTTCCCTGTGGTTTCGCCTTTGGCAGAATCAGTCTGCGAAAGGGATGGCGCTGCTGTTGATGGGGACGGTACATGGGATCCACCGATTTCAGAGCCCTTCCCTTCTCCTGCAAATCAGTGAGGATGTCCTTGACATCACCTCCGAAAAGCACCGAATTCTCAAAAGGATTGCACTTCCGGACCAACTCGACACGCCGGAGCCAGGCATGATGCCATAGACCCACGGCGAAAGCGGAGCTCCGCCCGGCAGTGTCCACTGCATCGCATGTCGCCCGCAAAATGTGGTGACTGGCCGAACGAGCAGAACGGACGAGGTCGGCTAACTCCTGTTTGACTTGGGAGTCAGGCAAGGAGTCCAGCTTGGATTCCACCTGAGTAAGGACAGCCTTCTGGTAATCCCCCATGTGGCCGATGTAGTTCAGGGCCCGAATTCCCAGTGTGGAGGAGGCGTAAATCTTTCTTCCATACTGGTCCAGAAGTCGAGATTCCTTATCAGGAGGGGACGAGCTAAGATGCTCTGGGTGTGCCGACCGGCCATGAGCAGCGCTAATCACGACGGAGTCGGCCCGAGGGTGAGAGTCCAGGTAGTCAACACCCTCAGGAGCCTGGTATAGCCTGTTCGACTTCCTTGAAAGTAGGGCTAACGCCGATGGCTGTTTCCATATTGTGGTGACAAGGTCGGCATGAGGCTCAATCCAGGGTGGCACTAATGTAGGAGCTGTCACGGGCAGATCCAGATGTTCAGCAAGTTTGTCACTGAGGATCTGGTCCCAAAGAGTGCCACTGATGCACCCTCTGGATTTTTCTAAGCAACTCCGTAAAGGATGGAGACTTCGGAGGAGTCCTCGGTCGGGCTTCGACGGAGAGCGGGGTCGCTGCCCTCTCGGAGCATCCTTCGGAAGAGTCCGAGGAATCAGAGAGTGAACAGGAAGAAAATAAGACTCCCTGACCCGACTCGGGGGAGGAACGGGTTCCTTGGGTAGTATCCGTAAACGCGTATCCTGCCCCTCTCTGGACCCAGACGGGAGAACCCTGGAGTCCGGAGGTGGAGAGGGAGTGTGCCGCCTCGGATGTACGGGAACCTGGGGCGGCACCAGCCGTCGAAGGCGGCTCAACCTCCTGGTGAGCTGAGCCTGGCCTCAGCCCACCAGGAGGCCAGAGTCTCCTGCAGATCCACCCGGCTGCGGCAGGGAGGAGGAGGGGAAAAGTATGGGTTATACCCGAAGGAGAGTATCCAAACCCGCCGGATACTGTGGCATCAGAAAGACTGGTGTCGGTACTGCGATCCCAGGTACCGACGGCGCCTGATAAGACGGCCGGGAGCCGAGGGGCTGCCAGAGCAGATAGCCTGGCCTGGCGGCCTCATGGGCGGGTCCACATTGAGGGCCCGAAGGCGGAGGGCCGGAGGGACATCCGGACGGGATGTCTCCTGGGGCTGGCAGAACCGCGCCGTCAAGTCAGATCCGGTTCCAACAGAGGGGGGTCTGACGGAGGAGGAAGATCCCCCACATCACCCGGGGATGGAGGAGAGAAATCCCCGGGGTCAGGCTGGGGTGACTCTGGGTCCCTGGATGGCAGCGAAGACTGCGGGGAACCGGGTACGACGGACGTGGGGGGTCCGTCGGTTCAGTTGCCCACCAAGCGTGGAGGAGCAGACGTCCGGCTTACGGGAGCCATCACCGGAGGCGGGCTGAGGGGGAAGGGTCGGCCCGGTCTGGTGGTGCAGAGGCTGCGCGCCACCCCGAAGGGTCGGGCGTCCTTACCAACCCTCTCCATGTGGATGTTGGAGGAGCAGACGCCCGACTTAGAGTGCCGCCCATGCCAGTAGGGCCAAGCCTGCGGCCAAACTGGGGCGGAGGCCTCCATAGCCTCGGAGGCGCCTGCAAGGCCTGGAGCAAGATCCAGACGGGCAGGCAGACATTGTCTCTGAAGCCTTCGAGGTGGCTGCCGAGGAGCTGGTCCCCAGAGGGCATTTACCAGAGTCCCTGCTCCCGAGGAGACACGGTAGAGGAGGTCTCTCCCGGTGCCTCCTCCTGTCTTTTCTTTTTCCTCTGTCCTTCGGGGAAGTGGACGCCTGCCTCAGCTTTTTAGTTCCTTTTCCACAGAACTCATCTTTTCTTGAGAAGATGGGCCAGGAATTGTTGGTGCCGCTGGGTAGCCACGTTGAGTTGAGGCAGTGTTGGCACTTCTAGACCGTGGTGATCGGGGCCTAGGCAGAAAAGGCACAGGAATGGCCGCCTGCAGTGGCAGTTACGCTGCACCAGTCGCACTTGTTTTGTGCTCAGAGGGTGTAGGGACACATAGACAGACGATGACCTGACGTAAGAAAAATAACTAATTTTCGGTAAACTGACGAAAGATGAGGGCTGATGAAGCATGCCCTTTACCGCACGCAGCGCTACGAGCTAACGGGGAAAGAACTGGAAGGCAGGCGTCCGGGGACGCCTTTATACCACGTCGTATGATGCCGGGTCACCTGACGGGGGCAGTCCTCGCCAGGGACCAAGTGAGCTAGAAATTTTCCTGTAGTCCTGCCGCCGTCGCATCAACAGTCCTACATGTAATTACCTACTGCAAGAGCCTCTCAAGTAAGATTCTTCAGTTCCAAGGGGTTGGCCTAAGAGACTGAAGGCCAAGTAATGGCCGGTGTTACCGGGCGCAAGCCGGGCTTCTGACCAGTCAGAATAACTGTTGCCACATGGGATCCTCATAACCTCGCCGGAGCTTCCATCGGAGTTTCTCTCGTCCGGAAGGATGAGGATCGGTGGTGATGCCTCTTCCTAGAGTGCCTGTGATCTTTCTTCAGTTTTTCGACCAAAGGGATCCTGGGCCTTGATCGAGACTGACTGGGTCGGCTTGTTCGATCAGGAGAAGCCAGAGTCAGGGTGGACTGGTGTTCTGGCACCTTTCCCTCGATCAGGACACCCGAGGGCTGGGTATCTTTGTCGGTCGAGAGAAATCTCAGCCGATTCAGCCGTATCCTAGGCCTCAGTGCCTTGGCCTGACGGAAGGTCAGAGAAGCCGGTGGCTGAGGAAGCGATCTTGACCGAGGTAGAGACCGAACAGTTCTGAGAATCTGACCACTCTCTGTCCCAGGTATGTCTTCGGGATGAAGAGGATTTAGGGTCCTTGTCCCTTTTCCTAGGGCGGGAGGAGTGCGAGCCCAAGGGCGCCTCACCCCTGGTGGGAAGAGTCTGGCACAGCTCCTGAAAGGACCCAGTGAAGGTAGAACCCAGGTTAAGTGGCACGAAAAAAACTTCGGCTGGCCGAAGCTTGAGCTGCTTCCTCTTCAATAGCTGCCATCTGGTCGAGCTGCTCGGCAGATCCCGCGGCCGCAGAAACCGCCCACCAGGCCGTCTTTGATTTCACCAGTGGGTTGCGAAGCTCCTGTCTCCCCAGTTATAGGCGTGCCTTGCAATCGTCCAGGACGTTGGGATGGAAGACCAGACAGATGGTGCAAGAAGTGGTGTCGTGTACGACAGCCAAGCAGTAGACACACGAGAGGTGAGGATCAGTGCACATTTTCTGTCTGCATGGACACCGCAAAATCTGGGGATGACTTGTCCTTCATGTCCGGCGCCGCGCCGATCGGTATCATCGAACTCTGATGAGTTTAAAGAAAGCGATTGCGTGAAAATAGTCGTTGAGAATCCAGGCCTACAAACTGCAGAAGTAGCACGGAGGAACCTGAATCTTCCAATGGGAAGGAAGATCTGACGTCCATGGGTGAGCCAGGTATTCACCACCGGGTACGTGGAAGAAGCCAGCTTGAAGACTTTCCAGTGAATTTAAAGGGGAAAGAGACATGCCAGAGAGTGTGGATGAACAACATATCCACGCTCCTAGAACGTCCCTTTGAGGGAATTGTTGAAAATTCTATTGCATAACCTACAGCCAGAATTTCCAAAACCCAAGCATCTGAAATTATCTGGGCCCATCTTGTGTAAAAACTGAACAGTCATGCATCAAGGGAAGGGAGGCAGAGGTGGGCCCGCGTACCCTTATCGTGAGGTGCCCACTTTTTGCCCTATGCCTCCGTTGAGTCTTCAGGCAAGGGCTCCTCTGCTACTATTGCTCTTGAAACCAGAATAGGCTCCTTTTACTCCTCTGGTTCCCGAGTTCCAAAAGGGCCGAATACCCTCTCAATAATGCCCCTGTTGGCTGCCTCCTTGACCTTTTGAGCTAAACCACCCATTTGCTTTGACACTGGAAGGTGGCCCTTTTTATCATGGATGTCTCAATATATAATCCAAGCCAGAACCAAACAAGCCTCCCTCAAAGATCAAGTTAAATAGCTTGGCCTTTGAAGCCTGATCAGCGACCCAATGTCGGAGCCACACTATTCGCATAGCAGACACAACGTGGTAAGTGAAGCAAGTGGCCATACGCAAATTCTCCATTGTAGCATCACCCAAGAAGGTGGTGGCCAAGGAGAATAACTGCAAAATGTTAACCCCATCCGAATCCAGGGGAACGAAACTGCCCAAGGTTGTAACCCACTAGTTTAAAGCTCTGGTAATAAGAAAGAAGACATAGTGCGAAAGTTTGCACTGTTGGAGAAGGCTCTTCTGCATGAAGCATCCACTTGCTTGTTGTGCGAATCCGTTAAGGCCAAGGACCCTTCAATAGGAACAGTTATGTCTAATGGAATTATGAACCTCCTTATCCGCCAGAGGATGGGTTTCTCACCTGTGAGTATATTCTTCCAAAAAGAAACACTGTACCTTAGGTTTCAGCAGCTTTTTTCTTTGGTCCACACCTGCCCATTCCTGTTCAATAATGACTACCTAGCGACAATGTGGACTGCTACAGAACGGGACTTTTAGTCTCAGCGGCCCACCTGGTTAGCAAGTCACAAAGTACAGTTACGTAAGAACTTACCGCAACAGTAGATGTTAAGAGGACAGCTCTTGCAGCAGGTTACACTATTAGGACTGAAGCCGGCAGGCGCCAGGAACGAATGGAAATTTTCTAGCTAGCATTATTCAGCAGGGACCGCCGCCGCTGTCGGTCCTGCCCATGACGTCAGGCATAGTACATAAGGAGGCGGTCCCCCAGAATCCCCAGTTCCCCCACCGGAGACTCCTGGCAGCTGGAGGACATCAGAAGAGGAGACTGAGGACCCGCCATCAAGCGACAATCAGAGAGGTGTTGAGAACACCTGATCGTAGGAGAATAATCGGCAAAAAAAAAATACCTCCAGCGGGGATGGTGGGGGGAGTACCTGTTGCAAGAGCTGTTCTCGAAGATCTACTGTTACGGTAAGTTCTTACGTAACTGTACTAGCTTACTTCGAGAAACAGCTCTTGCAGCAGGTTACACCATTAGGACCGATCCCCAAGCAATACTGGAAATCACTCACCATCGGAGGAGGGAAGGTAGAAATCACTAGTAGAACCTAAGCCTAGGACAGAAGTCCTTGAAGGACTGCTAGACCAAAACCTGCTCTTCGCCGATGCAACGTCCAGGCTATAATGCCTGATGAAGGTGTGCACAGTGCTCCAAGTGGCTGCTGCACAGATGGCTGAAGTGGACACATTCTTTAAGGCCGCAGGAAGCAGCCACCCTCTTGTGGAATGACCCTTAACTTCGCTTGTAAGGGTTTCTACACTTCTGGTAACAGAACGTGATAAAATGTATGAGCCACCTGGACAGTGACTGTTTGCAAACTGGAGCTCCCATCATCCTGTGGGCTTAAGGAGACAAAAGTTAGTCAGATTTTCTGTGGTGTTTGATTCTGGTCAGGTAGTATCAAGACACCTATGCACATCTGAAGTGTGCAACAGGGCCCTCCTCAATTAGAATATTTAGAGGAGTACACTAGTAGATCGATATCCTGATAAAGAGTGAGAGCCGAGACCACCTTAGGCAGAAACTTCAGATTAGTCCATAGGGATACCCTGTCCTGGTGGGAAACCAAATAGGTTCTTTGCACATGAGTGCGTGAAGTTCAGAAATCTTCTGGACGAATAACGGCAATTAAAAAACAACGCCTTCCATGTAAGGAGGCGAGCTCGCAATCCGCGGTGGTTCAAAAGGTCAGCGTAAGCTGCTCCAGGACAAAGGGTAAATCCATGGCGGAATAGGATCTTTAATCGGAGGTCTAAGGTGGAGACACCTCAGGCAGGCTTGTGCCGTGTCCAACTGAGCTGTGGATGGGGCCTATAGGAGTGTGATAGGCTGAGATGGCACAAAGGTGTACTTTTATCGAGGAGTAGGCCAAGCCTGTCTGAAAACACACAGAAGGTAGCCCAAGACCCACCTTTCTGACAATCCATTGGCGAAAACTCCCCGGCTTGAGCCCAGAGGCAAAATCTGCACCATTTCATTGCGTAAGTAGCATAAGTTGCTGTTTTCAGCAGCCGCTTGAGCGCCTGCTGCTGCCTCTTAGAGACCCTCAGATCGCATAATGGCTGTCTCTAGGAGCCAGGCTGCTCAGGTTCAGCAACCAAGGTCTGGATGGACCAAGGAGCCCGCCTCCTGAGACAGAAAGTGAGAGCTGACTGGCAGAGGCACTGGACGTTCCGGGACAGCTGATGTAGTAGAGGAACCAGATCTGCCTGGCCCAAAATGGCGTAATAAGTATCAGCGTTTGCTTGCTCTCTGCAAAGTTTCAAAAGGACCCTCCGATCAACGGAAGAGGGGGAGAGGAATCTGCCCGTCCAGGAGAGGGACGACGCTACCTCGCCAGAAAACAACAGGCCCTGGATCTAGCGAGCAACAATTGGGCAGTTTTGGCGTTGTATGGGGATGCGAAAGGTCCAACTCTGGTGTATCCCATCTGCGAAACAGATCCTCTACTACCTCCTGGAGTAGTTCCCACTCATGGACTCCGGCCTGAGAGCGACTCAGGCTGTCTGCAATGACGCTGTCCACCCTGGGACATGAACAATAATGAGGTTTGCGCTGGTTGTAGAACCCAATCCTCACCCTCATGGCCTCCTGCAAAGCGGGTAGGAATGGGTGCCTCCTTGTTTGTTGAAGTACTACATCACCGCAGAATTGTCTAACAGAAGAGTACCTGGTGGGATCTCAGACTGGAAAGCCTGCAGGGCGTAAATAACTGCTCTAATTTCCAGGATATTTATGTGGAGATGAGTCTCTTGGGCTGTCCACAGGCCCAGAGACCTGACACCGTTGAGGTGTGCTCCCCACCCAAGCCCTGAGGCATCTGTGGAGAGCGTCACAATCTGAGACAACGCAATGAAGGTGACCCCCACCAATAGGTTCTTTGAATCTAGCCACCATTGCCAATCCCGGATTACGGCCTTCGTGATCCAAATTGGGAGCTGCAGATGGTCTTGCCTCTGATCCCATTGGAGCCGTAACATCCACTGGGTCACCCGCATGTGGAGACGGGCTACCGGGACTGTTGCATTGGCTTGTCTGGCTGGGATGGTCCTATTTGCCAAAAGGTCCCTGATGAGGGATCTGATGTGTTCCTCTCGGTCCAGGGGTAGAAAAGCTTTCCCCTGGACGGCGTCTAGAACTGCGCCTATGAACTGCAGAATCTGTGACGGAACCAGGCGTGAATTTTCTTGATTGATAATGATGCCCAATGTCTCGAACAGAGAGAGTACAATGAATGGCGGACATCAGGGCCACCCCAGAGGGCGCCATGAGAAGCCAGTCGTCCAGGTAGGGGAACATGTAGTGGCCTTGTCTCCTCAGAGTCGCGGTTACGACTGCCATGCACTTCGTGAATCCCCGAGGTGCCGATGACAGTCTGAAAGGGAGGGCTCAGAATTGATAATGGTGACCCTGAAACTCTAAGCGCAAAAACTTCCTGTGCGCTTGAGTGATGGGTGTATGCAGGTAAGCATCCCGCATGTCCAAGGACGCTAGAAAGGCGCCCCGCTTGAGCATGGGTATCAGACTTGGAAGGGTCACCATGCGGAAGCATCTGTATAGGACCGAAGCATTGAGGTCGCTGCGATCCAGTATCTGACAGAGGTTCCCTGTCTTCTTGGGAACCAAAAAGAAGTGATAATAACCTGCACCTTTTTGGTTCCGCGGTACGTGTGCTATGGCTTCTTTTCCGAGAAGCGCAAGCACCTCCTGCTGACCCGAATAATGGGAAACCAGGGGAGGTCTTGACGGTGGGTGGTCAAGAAATTTGATGAAATGACCTTTCTTGACCAATTGGAGAACCCAGCGGTCAATTGTAATTGACTGCCACCCTGCAAAGTGGTGAGTGATGCAACCCCCGACCTTTTGTGCCCGTTGATCCAAATGAGGGGCAGGGGCCGGGAAGGAGTCATGCTGTGACAGCACTGGATCCTGCAGGCTGGGCCGGTTTGGTGGAACGTTGGCCTCTGCCTGGGGAAGACTTAGCCTGGGCTTTATGCTGGGACGTGCCCCATTGTTGCTGGCTGGAACGTTGACTGCTGCCGTTGTTGCTGGCTGCAAAAACGGTTCTGGTTCCTACAAAACGAACCAGGCCTTGATCTGTACATGGCTTATGCGGATCTAACTGCCTTCCCGGCGTCCTGGAGCTTGGTGATAACCTTCTCCTAGTGTTCACCAAATAGGACTTCACCACTGTATGGGACGTTAAGAATGTTCTTCTGTCGTCTGGGGTAAAGCCAGAGACATGGAGCCAGGAGTGTCTCCGGAGACTGCGCCCGATGCTACAGCTCTGGCAGGACGAGTCCGCAGAATATGCGGCTGTAGCACTTGGTTCCCACATCAGACCCTGTGCAGAGGTGGTTTAGGAGCTCCGCTTTTGATCGCCATCTGGTAATCTGTTGACAAGGTCCTGGCCCTGTTCCCACAGGGCATTCTGAAACTGAATCATGTGAGATAGGTAGTTCAGGGACCTGATGGAGCATGTAGCAGCCGCATCTGTCGCCTCCCAGGGCATCCAACTGTTCGGTTCCTGGTCGGGTGGCTGTGCTCATATGCTGCAGTTGTTGGGACTGATCATGAGAGGCCGTAATGACCAGGAGTCAGCCAGAGGTTGTTGTGCCAAGTACTGGTCCTCTTTCGGGGCCTTGTACAGGCGGTCAGCTTTCTTCGGCACAGCATGGGTGGAGTGCAGACGCTTCCACGCAGCCTTGGTGACGTCCGCGACAGTGTCCACCAAGGGTGGTACTACCACAGGCTTGGGATCTTTCCGCCGAAGATAACGGGCAAGGCACTATCTCCCAGGGTCGAGATCTTCAGAATCCCATCCCATGTTCTCCTGGATGTGCCTCATAATCTCAGAGAAGAAGGGATCATCCGGAGGTTACCTGGGTAGGTCTTGTGGGTCAGGCGATGGGATGCTGAATGGAGAAGGAGATCTGGAGAATTTAGATGTATCCGATCTAGAGTCCTCCCCGACGGAGTGTACCGACGACATCTGGGTCGCTTGGGGTTGGGAGACCCTGAGGGAGATCTTGAGGGAAGCCTTCTCCGATCCTTAGATCTACCCCTAGGAGGTGGAGTCTGCTCCTTAGGGGTTGGTGGTCGTCCTACTGGCCCTTGTGGTGGAGGAGTGGGCGTAGGAGGTGAAGAAGTAGGAGTAGGAGGTTTTACAGGGATCACATCTTTCCGTATTGTGTCCCACCAGAAAGTGAAGAGATCCTTGACCTCTTGAATGTTCATGCCCGACGACGGGCCTGGTGCCAGTGGTTTGTCACCGGGGTCAGGCGTCGGGTCTGCAGGTGTCTCCAGGGTGGGCAAAGGTTCCCTTGGAAGCCCCGCGTCCTCTGTCGCCTGCCTGCTCTTCAAGCAATGTCGTGTCCTCCTCCGTAGAGTCCCTGCGACCGGTGTCCACCGGTGACTGGGGGGCAGTCTTCAGCTCCAGTGAGTGTGAGGCCGATGTCTGTAGTTTGGACAACGTCTTCGGGTCTAGCGAACACCTGGCCGACATCTGGCATTTGACAGATGTCCTCGGCTCCGTACACCTGGCCGACTTCGGATGCTTGGCAGACATCGGGTGTGTCGTCCGCTTTAGGGACGTCAGGTCTTTTGTCTGCCTGGGTGGGGGATCCGGACCCCTGGGAGACCGATCTGGAGTCGGGGTCCCGATGTCGGATAGAAGAGGAAGACTTGTGACGGTCAGAAGACTTAGATGAGGCCCGGGAGGGAGTGGAGGAAGCCGAAGGCCTGGAAGTCTTTATGGGTTGAAGCTAAGCCGAAGAACCACTTGTAGCCTTAACCGGAAGGGGATGAGAACGAGCCCTGGAGGGAGAGAGATCAGATAGTGTGGAGCCAGAGCTACGTGAGTCCGCGGCCCAGTTAGGGGATCTGGACCTTGCCTTCTTCCGGTGCTTGTGAGCTTTCAAGGAAGATTCACTTCTGGAGAAAGGTTCTTTATCCATTCTAAGTTATTCTTCCAAACGGTACCCCTGACGTGCCTTCTGACGGCGGATCCTGGTGTGGCTGTTGAACCCCTGACAGAAGGAGCAGGCCTTGGTGTCGTGGTCTAGGCCTAAACACAGTAGGTATGATGAATGAGGATCCTTGAAGGGGATTTGTTTTCACGCAGGCACACTTGGAAGGGTGTCCCTCAGAAGGAGTAGTTGGAGACGCTGACATTTTAGTAAAACTACTGTGAGAAGTTCTTAGTCGTCACACGCTAGAGTAAGACCGAGAGGCCAATGCTGGCGAGTCGACGATGGTAAAAGAATTGGGGATTCTGCAGGACTGCCTCCTTATGTTCTATGCCCGACGTTGGGTGGGTGGGGGTGGAACTGGGATCCCGCTGAATACTGCTAACTAGAAAATTTCCGTGGCGTCTTGGTACCTGCCGGCTTCAGTCCTAATGGTGTAACCTGCTGCAAGACCTGTTTCTCAGAAGATATACACAAATAAATCAATCTGTAAATAGATGGAACCCCATAGGGTTGTCTACCTTTCATGTCTCAACTAGCTCAGATTATTGAGCCCCCCTTCCCCATTCGACAACACAAATCACCTTATTTTCCTCCCATACTTCATCACAAGGATAGAAACAAAACTGGAATAAACAGGACAAGCAATTCTTCAGAAAATAGCCTTTATTTTCATTGTGCAGTACACTGGACCGATGCGGCCAGTTCTGACATGTTATTGTCTGACTCTGATTTTGTTTCTCCTTAATATCTTGTCACTCACACTGCCATATCATAACTTTTTCAGCAATGTGGCTTCATACAGAAACACACTTCACTCCCAAAAGGCCCCGTCTGAACTCCAGGGTGCCAAATGCACATATATCAAAGTACAAAAGAATGAAGCCACTCCACCCTGAGGTGCAGGCACCACCTACACGCTCAAGGAAGTGCAGGTTCATGCCTTGACCTGTGATCTCAGTCATAGTGACAGGATCTGGGTAAGCTGTCCAAGAGATGCTCACTCTGGAAAGAGCCAACAGTACTCATCATGGCAAAATCTGCACACTGGTGCCCAGGGAGATGGGGCAAAAACAATCCCAGTTCCACCCCCAATCCTGCGTGGCTTACAGGGGTCGACTGGTGGGATGGCTAGTAATCACCAACACCAGGCCCTTGCCATAACATCGCAAGCATGCTGGCACAAGGGTGCCTGTTAGTGGCAACAGCACCGCCTTGACTGAGGGGCACATCCTCTTGCACCACCCAGTCCAATCCCACTCAACAATATCCACTAAAATAGTCGAGTGGAAGGAATGGTCAATTCTAACATTGTGGCAGCAGTGCAACCATTAGGGAAGTCAAACCTAGCAGGGGTGTCCAGCAGTATGAACCTCCTCTAGGATGGAGAGTCTTAGAAGCCCTGATGAGATTCCAAGTGGCATGCAAGATCAGCAAAGGCCATTTTTTTTTTCTTAATATCAGTTCCATTTACAAAGCCTAACTGTTGATAAGGTTGTTAATGATGTACCCTACATGAAGGGACAGAGTAAGTGTGCGGTGTGTGTATGTATATACAGATCTGTCACAGCAATATGACATACCAGTATTGCTATTAAAATATAAATTAAAAAATAAAATTATTTTGATTACTTATCAGTTATCGTGATGTACTCTAGTGTTTGCACAACCAACCTACGCTTGAGTGGACTGCAAACTGAACGCCCTTGTAATCTATAAGTCAGGGAAGACATGCTCGCTTCAACACAGAACAGACAGCACACAGTGGTGAAACAGCAACTTGTGATGAGTCCACCACTCTAACAGGCAACTAGGCCAACTAGAATTTCTACCATGTCCCAGCTTGACTGTTCTGTGTACCATATTCAGATATCAAACA
Source organism: Neoceratodus forsteri (assembly GCA_016271365.2). Classification (NCBI taxonomy): domain Eukaryota; kingdom Metazoa; phylum Chordata; order Ceratodontiformes; family Ceratodontidae; genus Neoceratodus; species Neoceratodus forsteri. The sequence continues at coordinate 474,944,465 of CM057451.1, forward strand.
CTGATTTACCCCCACAACTTTTATCTCTTCACATTCTGGGGAAAGTTTCTTTCCAGTAAAGCATGTCTGACTAGGACCTATGAGACCTCAGTGGAGTGATCTACATTTTGTGCTGTTGCTCTTGAAATGTTCAACCTTTAATGGGAGTTCACTGGTAAGAAAAGAATATCAAGCTTGACTATAACAGTTCTGGATAACAGAAGGACTGAACTCCTATGTGTATGACTTGCCATGCAAACCAGGGCACCTAATTTGAATGTTATGTAGAGAGAGTAACTACAAGCATTGCTTTATTTGTGTGTTAAAGGGTAGTCAGTCTTAGATGATCAGCAAAGGGAGAACAGTGCTGGGAGCAGAGTTGTCAACTCTGTTCCTTGTCCTGAACTAGTAACACGGTGTGCTGCCCACCACTGGACACAGACAGGACTGTCCGGTTCTCGAGTTGCTTGCCGGTCATTTTCACAGGGCTCCACACATCCTCTTCCTCACCTGTCCCTAGCTGGTAGTTTGTCCCCATTCCCCAGGAAAATACACACCCTGAAATCAGAGAAAGGTAAAAAACAACAAGTATTACTGGTGATACAAGGTACTCTCAGCCAATGGCACTCCATTTGCATTATACTGGTCACATGGGGAGGGTGTTAACCAACTGCAAACCATTTACTGCCCCCCATCATTCTGGGCATCTTAACCTATACATAGAAACATAGAATTTGACGACAGATAAGGACCGCTTGGCCCACCCAGTCTGCCCATTTCCCTACCTACTGGTTAAGCTGCAGATCCTAGTTAACCAGCAGCCTACTTCTTCCTACCCCCACCCCCCAGAACTGCCTTATGACTATCCCATGCATGCTTGAATTCCACCACTGATTTTGACTCCACAACCTCCTCCGGAAGGCCATTCCATGCATCCACAACCCTCTCTGTGAAAAAATACTTCCTTAAATTACCTCTGAGCCGCCCCCCTCTATCTTCAAATTGTGCCCTCTTGTTCTTGCACACCTCTTTTTTTGAAAGATGCTACCCTCTTGGACTTTGTTGATTCCCTTGAGGTACTTGAAAGTTTCTATCATGTCCCCCCTCTCCCTCCTTTCCTCGAGGCTATACATATTAAGCTCCTTAAGTCTCTCTTCATATGTCCTCCGTGCAGACCCTGCACCATTTTAGTTGCCCTCCTCTGGACAGCTTCCATCCTGTCTATGTTTCTAGGAGACTGGGTCTCCAGAACTGCACACAGTACTCCAGATGGGGTCTCACCAGCTGTCTGTACAGAGGGATAATAACTTCCTGTTTTCTACTGGTGATGCCTCTCCCTATGCATCCCAGTATCCCCCCAGCCCTCCTTGCTGCCTTCTCACATTGCTTGCCCACCTTTAGGTCATCTGATATGACTACCCCCAGGTCCCTTTCCATTTTTGTTGTTGTTAGTATCTCACCCCCCATTGTGTACTCTTCCCCTGGGTTTTTGTTTCCCAGGTGCATTACCTTGCACTTCTTAGCATTGAATCTAAGCTGCCATACATTTGACCATTCCTCTAACCTTGCCAAGTCCCTTCTCATCCTTTCCACCCCACCCTGTGCATCAACTCTGTTGCAGATCTTAGTGTCATCTGCAAAGAGACATACTTTTCCTTCCAGTCCTTCTGCAATGTCGCTTATAAAGACATTGAAGAGGACTGGTCCTAATACTGAACCCTGCGGTACCCCGCTAGTAACCCTCCTTTCTTCTGAGTGGACTCCATTTACTATTACTCTCTGTGTCCTATTCTCCAGCCAATTCTTTACCCAGGCTGTCATCTTGGGACCCACTCCCAGGCTGGCTAACTTATATATTAATCTTTTGTGTGGGACTGTGTCAAATGCCTTGCTAAAGTCTAGGTAGGCCATGTCCACAGCCCCTCCCTGATCTACTACTTTGGTCACCCAGTCAAAGAAATCTATCAGATTAGTCTGGCATGACCTTCCGCTGTGAATCCATGCTGCCTAGGGTCCTGTGCCTTCTGGCCTCTAGATCTGCGACAATTCTTTCCCTTTAGAAGTGATTCCATCATTTTCCTATCACTGAGATTAAACTAACACGCCTATAGTTTCCTGCTTCTGCCTTGCTCCCACTTTTGTGAAGGGAATCACATCTACCCTCCTCCAGTCCTCGGGTACCACCCCATCCTCCCATGATTTGTTAAAGAGGGTAGTCAGTGGTGTCACTAGTTCTACCCTTAGTTCTTTTAGAATTCTGGGATGAATCCCATCAGGCCCCATTGCTTTGTCCACCTTCAGTTTTAAGAGTTCTTTCAGAACCCTTTCTTCTGTAAATGGGCTGGTATCAACTTCTGTATCCAGAGTGTTACTACTGTTTGTTTTATGTACCTCCCTTTCCTTTGTAAATACTGAGCAAAAATATTTGTTCAGTATCTCTGTCTTTTCACATTCTCCCTCTGCCCACCCTCCTCCCTCCCTTTATTAAGCCTCACTATCCCTCCCTTGGTCTTCCTTTGCTCCCTGATGTACCTATAAAAGGTTTTATTCCCTTCTTAACTGAGTTGGCCATCTTTTCCTCAGTTTGGGCCTTTGCTGTTCTGACTGCCTTCCAGCCTCCTTTGCTTTAACTGATACAGTTCTCTGTCCTGCTCCTGCTGCGATTCCTTGTACTTCCTGAATGCTTTCTTTTCTCTTGAACCTTCACTGCCACTTCCTTTGAGAACCACAGTGGTTTCTTACATCGCCTTGTTTTGTTTATTTGCTTCACACAAAGGCTCGTTACCTCTGTGATGGCAGTTTTTATTATTCCCATTGTTCTTCCACCCCTCCTTCCCCCATTTGCTAGTGCATTCCTTAGGCACTCACCCATTTTGGCAAAGTCAGCCCTCCTAAAGTCCAGTACTTTTGTCTTTGTATGGCTTGACTCTATTGCTGTGTTTATTGTGAACCATACTGTTCGATGGTCGCTAGTTCCCAGATGGCTACCCACTTCTACATCTGTGATCCTCTCTCCATCTCCATTTGAGTGTATCAAGTCTAATATTGCTCCCTCTCGAGTGGGCTCCAGTACTAGTTGTCTAAGGCATGCCCCCTGTAGGGCATCTAGAATAACTGCACTCTTCGAAGTGGCAGCTGCAACTGCGCTTCAGTTAACATCTGGCATATTCAGATCACCCATCAGCAATATCTCCCTTTTTCTGCCATTCTAAGTATACTTTCTATCATTTCCTTTGTCCACTTCCTCCCCTGAGGAAGGTCTGTACAACCCTGTGCGGATTGTGGTGCCATTGCCTGTCTCCAAATTTACCCACAGTGCTTCTTCTCCCTGTTTACCCTTTTGTTCTGTTGCTTTTATTCCTTCCCTTATGTAAAGAACTACTCCTCCCCTCTTTACCCTCCCTGTCCCTCCTGTAGATAGTGTATCCTGGTATGTTTACGTCCCAGTCATGGTTTTGTGTGTACCATGTTTCTGTGACTGCCACGATATCCAGATGTTCCTCCTCCATCAAGGCCGCTAATTCAGGAAGCCTGTTACCTAGACTACGGGCATTGGTACTCATTGCTCTCCATTTTTTGATGGCCTTACCTTCTGTTGCAGCATCCCCCACTGACCGTTCTACCTCTGTCTTTTTCTCATTTAGTACCCTGTTTTGTAGGGAGAGGCTGGGATTTTTCTGCTGCTTGTCAGTGCCTCCCCCATTGACTAGCTTAAAAGCTTGCCAATGAAGCATTTAAACCGATTGCTCAAAAGACTTGTTCCCTTCCTGGACAGATGCAGACCATCCTGCCAGTATAGGCTGGTGTCCTCCAGGTGGAACCCCAGTCCCCAATGAAGTAAACCCCTGTGCTCCGCACCATTTTTCAACCATTCATTAAACTGCATGGTGCCAATTACCTCGCCTCTCCCATGCCTTTGACAGGCAGCACCTCTGAGAAGGATACTGTGTTTGCTACTTGTCTTAGGCCCTCCCCAACTCTGCAATGTCCTCCTGCACTGCTCTAACCTCATGATGAGCCAAGTCATTTGTCCCTAGGTGGACAATTACGTCCAGCTCAGAATCCCTTGCAGCTGTTGTTGTGATCCTGAGGATGCGCTTCCTGTCCATCCAAGCCATGGCACCAGGCAGGCACCTTACTTCAGATTTTCCAGCTCCTCCCAGTTCTATCCCCCTAATAATTGAGTCCCCCACCAGGAGCTGCTTCCTTTCCTTGTGGTGTCCTCTGCCTCCTTCCTGTGGGCCTCCCTTGTGACAGTTGTCCTCAGCCTCCTTAGTCTCCTCTGCGGGTGTATCTATAGGGGAGCTATGCTCCCCCAGAATGGCGTATGGATTGTGGTGTGTAACATCTGACTGGGTGTGCCTCTGTTTCACCATCCTCATCCTCCCTGAGCCCACTGTGGTCCAACTGCTGTGCTTTCTTTGCAACCTCTGAGGTAGTGGTGGTGCTTCTGGTGCTCCCTGGATGGGGAGGTTCCCTCCTACTGTCCATTGTGGCCTGGGGAAGGTCCCGTACTACTGTCCAGTGTGGCCTGAAGACGGGCAACTTCCTCCCTCAGGGCAGACAGTTGTCTGCAAATAGGGCAGCATCTCAGCCTCCAGAAAGACTCCCGGAAGACTGCTGCCCCACAGCCATTACATTGCACTACTCCCCACATTTTTTTTTTTTGTGTGTGTGTGATTGGTTTGTAATGTAGAAATATATATTTATATTATACAATGTTTATGCTTATATTGTCAGTGCAGTGTGCTAGAGAGGATATGACAGTGACATGCACCTTGCACTCTTGAGGAAATGATGTCAGAACCCCAGGTATAAAGGAACTATTTCCAGGGGTGGGTGGGGTGAGGTGGGGAAGGGTTGGGCCTAAACTGTGCCCTCGCAAAACAATCAGCTAGAAGCTCTGACCCACTGCTGCAATGAGTGCCTTCCTGTCAGGAAGATGCCCTACACAACAATTTGATAGAGAAATACCCTGCTAATCAATCAGAGAAAAATCCACACATCCAAGTCAGACACAGCTAAACCTTCCCAGCCCCAAAACAGGCCTGGTGGTTTGTGCTCTGAGAGCTGTCCGCCCCAAAATAAGTCAGCTGTGCTTTACACTCTTCCTGCACTGAAAATCTTAAGAATTGTAACAAACAAACGTAAACCTTAATCCACCACCCTCTGTTGCTTGAAAGACCGCCTTTTCCTGTTTCACACTGCAGGTTTTTCTGTGACCACTCCTTAACCCCAGTAACTCTGTTTAAAAAGAGTTTAACTATCACAAACTCCTACGCACCAGTAAATTATTTAAAAATAGTTTCAGTCCCAAAAGCCTAGTAGTCAATCCAGCTACCCCCAAGGGACAACTAGAATGAAGTATTCAAACACTTATGAGGTTACTTCCAAGATAAGCAGAGTTTGCAAGTTTCTTTTTCAACTCCTCAGCCACCTGAAATTTAAAAATAGTTTAACTGTCAGCAAATCCTAGTAGACAATCTAGCTACCTCCAAGGACCTACCCAAATGCAGTATTTAAATCCTTCTGAAGTTACTAACAAGATAAACAGAGTTTACAAGCCCCTATAATTTCCAAAATTTCACTTCATCAAGAATTAGCCAGGGCAAAATCCACATTAACATGGTTTTGCAGTTAAGAACATTGAGAAGACAAGCAGTCCCATGTCTTAATCGCAGTGAGTTTATCGACACTGCATCCTTAAGATGTGTTGTCACTTTGCAAGCGCTTCCGCTTGGCACCTATCAACTCGTTAGTGAGATGGACAGAAACAATCCAGGACTTTTATAATTAGGAGTCCTGGACACTGGTTGGGCAAAAGCTACCATGCCTCTTGGTTATCAAATGAGTGATACACAGAGTGATTCTACACTAGGTTGTCAGTCTCAATTTTGTTTTTTAACTACTTATCTGCTTTCTCTTGCCGCTGATGAACATTTGGCTTCTAAGAACACATGCTGTAGCTTTTTTGTTAATGGTTGAACTAGAACCTAATCTAAGAATAGGTGCGATCAACCCATGAGAAAAATTTATTCACCATTGTAATGTTTCTTCTTAAGGGATCACTCACGATGTTTACACTTTATACAGTCATCTCAGCTGAGAGTTACGCCCCAGAGACAGAACCTATGCAAATTTTAGACACTGAAATGGGTCTCTAATGGGGGCTTCAAGAGAATACCATGCAGAAGGTGTGGTAAAGAACCAATTGGGCAATGGATTTGCCTCAACCAGTGCAAGGAACACAGAGATGGCAGGGAAATGCACCTTAAATGCGGAGTAACCCCAACCAGAGTCCGGCAGGGATAGACACTCCCAAAAAAATCACTGGAGAAGTGAAGGGGACCAAGTGCAGAGCAGTAGCTCAAATGGAGATCCACTTTCTTTTCATGGCATAGATGCTCTAGTGGAAAGTTCCCTAGAGCCACTGAAGTATCAGCCACTTGGGGGACTTCAAATCAGGTGACAGCTAGATTTACAGGAGCCACATGCATGTGGATGCAGTGACCTAATGTCCAGGGTGCCTTGCTCCTGGAAAGCAATCCAGGGCACAGGGTGACCAAAAGCCCCGCTACAGAAGTTATAGAAGTGGAAACCATAACTGGTGTGGCCAGTAGGAGCTATGAAGATCATCTCTGCTCTTACCTGCAACTTGAGAACACTCTGCGAAAGTGGAAAGGAAGGAAAGGTATACAGAAACCTCCTTATCTAGAGAGAGACAAAACATATCCCCAGAAAACACCAGGTCCTGTCTCTAGCAGCAAAAGTGGGCAGTTTTGGTGTTGAGTAGGGGCACAAGAGGGCCCCAACTCTGAATACCCCATCTGTCAAAGGGATCTTCAGCCACAGAGGTCAGAAGCTCCCTTTGTGTCTTGTATTTGATCTGCAGAGACAGTCAGCCAAAAAGTTTAAGGGGGCCTGGAATGTGGACTGCCCTTAATTCCTTGTTGTGTCCAATGGCCCAGTACTACACTCATGTCCTTTCTGCAAATATGGGAAGATAAGAGTCCCCCCCCATGCCTGTTGAAGTGGTAGACTACGGACATGTTGCCTGTCTAAATTAGCAGAGGGTCTGGACACAGGGGCATCTGGAAGGCCTGCGAGACATAAAGGACTACACGCATCTCTAAGACGTTGATGTGGAGATGCTGCTCATGCAGAGACCAAGTCCCTGGAGTCTGATGGTCTGCTAAATGGGTGCCCCAGCCCAAGTTCCATGCATTCTCCTTAAGAATCTGAAGCGGAAATTCTGCCCGGAAAGGAACCCTGATGGAATGGTTGAGGGGGTCCTGCCACCATGTCAGGATTACCGCAAAAGGTTGGAAACCTTTACTGACTGGACCAAACAGGCTGTGTACTGGTCCCATTGGCCAAATCTCATGTGCAGGCAGGCTCTGGGAACCGTAGTTATGGCCATTGCCATCAGCCTCAGGTAAGCCCTGGCTGGTACCTGACAAGAGGAAGAGACCAGCTGAGCCCGCGCTTGTTAGCGTTCCGCTCGGTCAGGAGGCAGGAAGGCTTCGCTATGAGCAGAGTCTAGTATCGCCCCAATGAACTGCAGATGTTGGCACGGCCAAAGGGAGGACTTGGGCAGGATTCTGGAAGCAAAGTCCTATGCAGCGAGAATATCCGGCTGGGAGGAGAAGCCAGAGAGGCGAGGGGCAGCAAGGTCAGCTCACAGGTGTGGGGCTGACCATAGACAGCAGACACGAAAGACTGTTAGGCCTATTCTGTTGGCATTTTAGTATGTTAGTAATCTCCAAGATCCAAAACAGATGCAAGATGCAGGGTAACCCCTGGGCGGTGGCCACTCTTGACTGCTGAAAGCAGGCACAGGAATCTCAATGTCAAGGCAGATGCGGAGCTGCTGTTTGGCAACACACGGCCCTGGTCACGGACCTGCTTCATCGTGGTCTGCATGTCCGCTGGGAGATGAGGGAGGACTTCATCTAGTGACTCCAAAAGGGCATGAGAGAAGTGTGCCATGATCACAGTCGAGCTGGCCTGACGAAGGCCGAAGGATGAGGCCGCATAAACATTCTGGACAGAATGGTCCATATTCTGGGACTCCTTGTACGGAGGGCGGTCGGTGTCAGCTGAGCTACTCGTGCATCTAAAACACAGCAGCAGTCACAAGGCTCTTGGCTGAGAGATGCTCTGTGAAACCCGCCAGGGACCCAACGGGTACCATATACTTGCGGGCCATGCGAGCAGATGGAGCTGGGTAGGAGGCAGGGCGTTGACATAGCTCAAGGGCCGGGCCAACAATGGCTTTGGCCACTGGAAAGGCCACCATCAGGGTATCTCCCCTCTTGAGGATATCTGTGAGGGGGTATTCCGCCTTCTTTTGGATAGGCTCCCAAGGGCATTCCGGTTGATTCAGAAATGAGGCGGAGGATGCCCTGAAAAGAGGAAGGACCTTCCTCCAAGACTGCCACTGATGACTAGTCATCCACCGGATGTGAGTGCAGACCAGTGGCATCCAAATCCGAAGAGTCAGGATAAAAAGTTCTCCCGCCTATGTCTCCCTCGATACGCCAAGGGCGATTGGGGACTACAGTAATGGACACACGATGGGGGAGGCCGGTGTCTGTCCCATCCTCTTTTGAGGGAGCCCCTCCCTGAGGCTGCATAGGCGGTGGTTCCACCACAATCGGTGGGGAGACCGAAACAGGCAGAACTGGAATGCATGCCAGCCTTACAAGTGGAGGAACCGGAATTGCTCGAGGGGTTTCGCGCTGCCTAAGAGGCTGGGGCCAAGTAATGGCTAATGTTGCCGGTGAAGCCGGCTTCTGACCGTCAGAATCGGCTGTTGCCACATGAGATCCTCATAATGTCAACTGAGCTCTGTCAAGTCTCTCCTCGCCCAAGGAGGATGATAATCGGTGGCAATGCCTCTTCCTAGAGAGCTTGTGACCTTTCTTTGGTTTTTGACCGAAGGGGTCCTGGTCCTCGAGTGAGACTGACTGGGTCGGCTTGTTCGATTGGGAGAAGCCGGAGTCTGGGAGAATCGAGGCTCCGGCACCTTTCCTTCGATTGGGACACCCGAGGGCTGCGTCTCCTCGGAGAAGGAAACGAGAGGTGTCCTTTCCAAGGAGTCGTCGACCGGAGTCTGTGACAACGGCTCGATCAGGTCAAGAGAAATCTTGGCCGATTCAACAGTTTCCTCGGCCTCAGTGCCTTGGCCTGATGGAAGGTCCAAGAAGCCAGTGGCCGAGGAAGCGATCTTGACCGAGGTAGAGACCGCAAGGTCCTGAGAATCGGACCACTCAGGAACGTCTTTCTTCAGGATGAAGAAAATGTAGGGTCAGTGTCCCCTTTCCTAGGGCAGGCGGAGTGCGAACCAGAGGGTGCCTCCCCCCTGGTGGGGAGAGACTGGCACAGCTCCCAAAAGGACCTAGTGAAGGTGGAACCCAGGTTAAGCGGCATGAAAAAACTTCGGCTGGCCGAAGCTTGAGCAGCTTCCTCTTTGAAAGCTGCCATCTGGATGAGCTACTCTGCGGATCCCACGGCAACCGCCCACCTGGCCTCCTTCGATTTCACCGGTGGATTGCGACGCTCCGGTCTCCCCAGTTTTAGGTGCACCTTGCAGTCATCCAGGACGTTGGGATGGAAGGCCAGACAGATGATGCAAGAGGTGGTGTCATGTACTACACCCAAGCAATACACACGAGAGGTGGGGATCGCTATGACATTTTCTGTCCACAGGGACACCGGAAAAATACGGGGGGACGACTTGTCCTCCATGTCCGATGCACTTGGATTGGTATCATGAACTCTGATGACTTTTAAAGAAAGCGACTGAGGTGAAAACAGTAGTTGAGAATCCAGGGCCTACGAACTGCAGAAGCAGCACGAGGGAACCTGAATCTTTCAGCAGAAAGGAAGATCTGGCGTCATGCGGCAGAGCAGAGGTATGTACCACCCAGGTGGGTGGGAGGAACCAGCTTGAAGACTTTCCGTGAATTTAAAGGGAAGGGACATGCCAGAGAGTGGTGGATGAACATATCCATGCTCCTAGAAGTACAGTTACGTAAGAAAGTACAGTTACGTAGAACTTACCGTAACAGTAGATCTTCGAGAACAGCTCTTGCAACAGGTTACACCATTAGGACTGAAGCTGGCAGGCGAGAACACCACGGAAAAATTCTAGCTAGCTATCTTCAGCGGGGACCTCGACGCCGGGTCCCGCCTCCCGGCGCCAGAGGCGTAGTACATAAGGGCGGTCCCGCCCAGATTCCCCAGTTCCCTCCCGCCTGAGACTTCCGCCGCAGGCTGACATCGAAATGGGAGACTGAGGATCCACTGTCAGAAGACAGGGAAAAATCCCTTTAAAAAAGGCTAGCCATGCCTCCTCCAAGGGGGAAGGTCGGCGGGAAGGTACCTGCTGCAAGAGCTGTTCTCGAAGATCTACTGTTACGGTAAGTTCTTACGTAACTGTACTATCTTACTTCGAGACACAGCTCTTGCAGCAGGTTACACCATTAGGACTGATTCCCAAGCAGTAGCGCTTGCAAACACTCTGGGAGGAGAAAACTAGAAAGTACATTCCAGGTCCTGAATCTAGGACAGGAGACCCTGTAGCACAGCCAGGCCGAAGCAGGTTCTTCGCCGTGAAGCGATGTCCGGGCTATAATGCCTGATAAAGGTATGTACAGAGCACCAAGTGGCTGCAGCACAAATGGCAGAAGTGGAGACGTTTCGAAGTGCTGCAAAGGAGGTGGCCACTCCCCTAGTGGAATGGCCCCGGACTGATCCCGGGAGGGGCTTTTGTTTGATATCATAACAGTATGAGATGCACTGGACAAGCCTGTGAGACAGGGACTGTTTGGCCCATCATCCTTTCAGTAAAGGAAACGAAAAGTTGCTCCGATTTACGAAGCTGCTTAGTTCTGCTCAGGTAGTACCTTAAGCTGCGGTGAACATCCACGGTGTGAAGCAGCGCCTCTCCTCTATTAGAATAATTGGGGAAGTAGACTGGCAGGTCAATATCCTGATTGAGAGTGAGTGTGGAACCACTTTAGGCAAGAATTTAGGATTCGTCCTCAGGGATACTCTGTCCCGGTGGAAAATTAAATAAGGCTCTTTGCACATGAGAGCATGAAGCTCAGAAACTCTTCTCGACATGAATAGCAACCAAAAACAACGCTTCGTGACAGAAAACGCAGCTCACAATCTGCAGCAGGTTCAAAGGGGGGAGCGTGAGTTGCTCCAGGACAAAGAGCAAGTCCCATGGAGGCACTGGGTCCTTAATGGGCGGCCTAAGATGCAACACCCCTCTCAAGAATTCTCGACAGGCATCTAATTGTGCCACTGTGCGCTGTCCCACCGGGAGGTGATAAGCTGAAATGGCACAGAGGTGCACCTTAATAGAGGAGTAGGCGAGACCCGAACGGAAAAGGGAGAGCAGGTACTCTAACACCACTTTCACCGGACAACCTAAAGGGGAAAGGCGCGGCTATGACCATAGACAAAAACGGGCGCCATTTCATGGTGTGCGCCGCAGGCGTTGTCAAGCTTTCTGGCTGCAGAAAGAACTTAGCAACCTCTTGTAGACCCGTGGTCGCGCAAGATGGCTATGTCTCTAGGAGCCATGCATGCAGGTTCAGTGAGCGTAAGTCTGGGTGGACCAGTGAACCCTCCTCCTGAGACAAGAGATGGGAGCTGAATGGCAACGGGAGGCGGAGGTACCGGGATAGCTGTATTAGCAAAGGAACCAGATCTGTCTGGGCCAGAAAGGGCCACCAGGATCATTGTTGCATGCTCCCTCGCGAGTTTGAGAAGAACTCTCTGGATCAACGGAAGGGAGGGAAAGCGTGAGGAATCTGTCCGCCCAGGAGAGGGACAACGATCCGCCAGAAAACCAGGCCCTGGATCTAGCGAGCAAAAATTGGGCAGTTTTGTTGGATGGGGAAGTGAACAAGTCCAATTCTGGAGTTCCCCATCAAGAAACAGATCCTCTGCTACCTCCTGAAAAAGTTCCCACTCGTGGACTCTGGCCTGGGAGCGACTCAGGCCGTCTGCAATTGTGTTGTCCACTCTGGGAACATGTACTGTGATCGGGTTCGCGCGGTCGGATTACCCAATCCCACACCCTCATGGCCTCTGCAAAGGGAGAGTGTCGCTCCTTGTTTGTTGAGGTAATACATCACCGTGTTGTCTGTCTGAAGCAGGAGAGTACTCGCCGGGATCTCTGAAATGCCTGCAGGGCATAAAGGACCACCCTCATCTCTAGGACGTTGATATGGAGGTGGGCCTCCTGAGAGATCCATGTTCCCTGGGACTTCACCCCGTCCAGGTGTGCTCCCCACCCTAGACCTGAGGTGTCTGTGGTGAGGATTACCTCCGGGGACGGTACTATAAACAGGACGCCCGTAGAGAGTGTCCCTGGGTCTAGCCACCACTGCCAGTCTCGAATCACGGTATTCGTGATTCTGACCGGATGCTGCATGTGGTCTTGCCCTTGGTCCCATTCCACCTTGAGCATCCACTGAGTTACCCGCATGTGGAGCCTTGCGAAAGGGACAGTAGGAATGGCCACAGCCATGTGTCCGAGCAATAAGGACCGACCTGGCTGAGACGGTCTTGTTCGACCTAAAGCTTCCTGATGAGGGATCTAATGCGCCCCGCCTGTCGCTTGGAAGAAATGCTCTTCCCTGAACGGTGTCCAGTACTGCGCCTATGAACTGCAGCTTCATGACGGTACCAGGAGAGACTTCTGGTTGATTAGAATACCCAGAGATCGAAACAGGTCCTGGGTACCCTGAATCGCCTGTAATAACGCCTCTTGAGGCGCCATGAGAAGCCAATCGCCCAGGTACGGGAACACATAATGGCCCTGTCTCCTTAGAGACGCTGCCACGACTGCCATGCATTTGGTAAACACCCTGGGTGCCGATGACAGCCCAAATGGAAGGCTCGGAACTGAAGAGGATGGCCGAGAAACTCGAAGCGCAGGAACCTCTTGTGCGCTCGAGCTATAGGGATGTGCAGGTAAGCGTCCTGCATGTCTAGAGACGCTAAAAAGGCGTCCTGCTTCAGCATGGGAATAAGACCCAGAAGAGTTACCATGCGGAATCTTTTGTAGACGACCGACAAATTGAGGTCGCTGAGGTCCAGAATCGGACGGAGGTCCCCTGTCTTCTTTGGAACCAGGAAGAAGTGGGAATAGTATCCGTGTCCTCTCTGGTTCTCTGGGACATACTCTATCACTCCCTTTTGCAGGAGCGCGAGTACTTCTTGTCTGATCAATGACTTGTGCTGACCCGAGTATCGGGAGAGCAGAGGAGGCCTCGAGGGTGGCTTTTCCGCGAATTCTATAAAGTGGCCTCTTCCGACCATCTGGAGAACCCACCTGTCGGTGGTTATAGACTGCCATCCTGGCAGGAAATTCGCAATGCGACCCCCGACCATGAAATTCCGTTGATCCTGAGGGGCGGGGGCCGGAAAGGAGTCAGGCTGTGGCGGCTGAGGGGCCCGCTGGCTGGGCTGTCGGAGTGCGCTGGCCTCGACTCTGCGGTTGTTTTCCCTGGCTCTGCGGAAGCGGAGCCCTCTGTTGTGGAACGGGCGGACTGTTGTCTCACGTCCGTCCGTCGAATCGTGGCTTTGGTTCCTACAAGGAACTAAGCTTGGGCTGCACATGGCCTGAACCGACCTCACCGCCTTCCCCGCCTCTTGGAGTTTGGTAATTATCTTGTCGGAGGGTTTACCAAATAAAACTTCTCCCTTGAATGGGGCATCCATGATGTTTTTCTGGATCTCCGGGGTAAAACCGGAGACACTGAGCCAAGAGTGCCTCCGGAGGCTTACGCCTGAAGCTGCTGCTCGGGCCGAGGAGTCCGCGGAGTCGCACGCAGCTTGTAGCACCTGGGTTCCCATGTCCGAACCCGTACGGAGGAGCTGCAACATCTCCTCCTTCTGCTCACCTTCTGGAAATTTCTCAGCCGCATCCAGACCCTGCTCCCACAGGGCATTTTGGAACTGCACCATGTGGGTCAAATAATTCAAGGATCTGATGGCGCAGGTAGCGGAAGCATACGTGCACCTACCCATGGCGTCCAGCTGCTTGGACTCTGGGTCCGGTGGCAGGGTGCTCAAATGTTGCGGTCTTTGGGACCGGTCATGTGAGGCTGTTATGACCAGAGTCTCGGCCTGAGGCTGCTGAGCCAAGTACTGGTCTTCCCTTGGAGCCTTGTACAGGCGGTCAGCTTCGCATTGCAGGGAGTGAATGTGGACGCCCACGCTGCCTTGGTAACGCCCACAAAGTGTCTACCAAGGGTGGCACCACCACAGGATTGGGGTCCTTCTGTCAAGATATCTGCAAGGCGAGCTTTCGGGTCTAACTCTTCCGCATCCCATCCCATGTTCTCTTGGATGTGTCTCAATATACCGGAGAACGAAGGGTCATCCGGAGGAGACTTTGGAAGCTCAAGTGGGTCCGGAGACGGGATGGAGAGAGGAGATAGGGATCTGGATGTTGAAAACTCTGATCCCGTGTCCTCCATCGAAGGCGACCGGCGGCGTCTTCTGGGTCTCTTAGGGCTGGGTGACCTAGAAGAGGATCTGGACGGAGGTCTCCTTTTGTCTGGCCTCCTGCTTGGAGGGGTCCTGGGCTCCCGGGGAAGAGGTAACCGGCCTGCAGACCCAGATGGAGAAGGGTGCAGGAACCGGAGGAGTAACCGTAGGAGGAGGAGGAGGTGGAAGTGGAGGCGGAGGGGACCATGTCCTTTTGATGGCATCCCACCAGTAAGTGAAAAGCTCCTTCACCTCTGAAAAAGAAAGGCCCGACGACGGACCGGGCACCAGTGGTCGGTCGTCGGGTCCCAGCGCCGGGCTCCACAGGGGGCTCGGGTTGCTGAGAGGGTTCCCTGGGAGTCTCAACAGGACCGGGGTCGCCCGTCTGGTCCTCTGGCTGAGTCAACTCCTCCTCAGTGATGGTCTCCTGACCGACGTCTGTCAGAGGCGTCGGGGTCCTCTTCTCGATTGGAGCGGGCGCCGTTCCCCCTACCAGCGTCCAGTGATGAGTTGGTTTGGCCGGCGACGGTCTTCTGAAGGACGACGGCTCTGGGGACCTGTGGCGAGAGGCCGACGTCGGGCGAACCGGCGTCGGGTCCAACGGCCTCTTAAGTGAGGTGAGCTCCTTGCTCTTCCGTTGGGGAGGAGGAGGCAAGGAAGCGGACCCGACGTCTGGTTCAGAATGGCGGGAACCCGACTGGTGGTGATGGTGATGATCCCCCGACTTAGCCAGGGCCTTGGAGGACGAGGAAGGCCTGGGAGTCTTGGCCTGAAGACTTTCTCACCGCAGCGGGGGGAGGCTGACAGCTGGCCCGGGAAGGAGAGCGGTTGGACCTGGAGCCGGAGCTGCGCGAGTCAGAGGCCCTAGACGGGGACCTGGAAGGGGCCTTCTCTCTATGCTTCTCAGCATGCTTTCGGGCCTTCTTCGAAGAATCCCCCTTGGAAGCCATGGTCTTGAGTTGTTCCTCAGAGCAGGAATGCCTGTAGGGCCTTCTGGCGACGGATCCGGGTTCTGCTGTTGAAACCCTGGCAAAAGGTGCAGGACCGGGTGTCGTGGTCTGGGCCTAGGCACCGGACACAGGCTGAGTGCGGATCCTTGAATGGGATCTGCTTCCCACAGGCGCACTTCGAGGAGTGACCGGAGGTCGGAGAGGACATCAGAGAAAAAACTGAACGAAGAGAACGAATTTCCCGTAGGAAAACACTTTACCACGCGTCGCGCTAGAAGCTGAACCGAAGGGTCGAGACATGCAAGTAGACGGCAGGAAAGAACTGGGGAATCTGGAGGACCGCCCCTTATGTACTCTACTGGCGTCGGAGGCGGGACAGATCATCGAGGCGGTCTCCGCTGAAGATAGTTACGAGATTTTTTGTCTGACGCTGATCGCTTCAGTTCTACGAGTAACCTGCTGCAAGAGCTGTGTCTAAGTAAGATCTTACTGTAACAGTAGATCTTTGAGAACAGCTCTGCAGCAGATTACACCATTAGACTGAAGCCGCAGGCACCAAGACACCACGGAAAAATTCTAGCTAGCAATACCCAGCGGGGGACCGCCCCTGAGTTGCCCCCGACTTCTGGCATCACATAAAGGGCGGCCCCAGCATCCCTCAGTTTTCCTGCCGGAGACTCCAGCATAAAGGTGACTTCTGAAGGAGACAGAGGATCCGCTCCAAAGGAAGAGCAAATGAAAATAAATAATTTAAGTGAGTCATACGCCCAAATCTGAAGAGCAAGACTGAAGACCAAACCTCCTCAGGGAAGATGGAAGGAAACTATCTGCTGGGAGAGCTGTTCTCAATGATCTACTGTTACGGTAAGGTCTATTGGAATTGTACTATCTTACTTCGAGAAACAGCTCTTGCAACAGGTTACATCATTAGGACGAACTCCTAAGCAGTAAGGGAAACAATTACCCTGATCGGGAGGGGGATAGGAGGGATCCTGGAGTGAACCAAAATTAGGATAAAAGTTCTTGAAGGACTCCCAGGCCAAAACCAGCCCTACGCCTAGAAGCAATGTCCAAACTATAATGCCTAATGACGGTGTGTACAGTGCTCCAAGTAGCAGATGGCTGATGTAGAGACGTTCTTAAGCGCTGCAAAGAGGTAGCAACCTCCCTTGTGGAATGTCCTTTAACTCACTGTCTCCTAGCAAATGCCTGTAGGCGCCAGTAAATACACTGGTGTGTCCTGAGGGACGCCTACAGAAGTCAGCTACTGACTTCCTGTGTGCCCTGGCAACGTCTGGAGAAGTCACATATATTTTAATATAATGTAACAGAATATAACACACATGTGACTGCATAGCCCGTTGGACAGGCAATTCTGTGCTGAACAACTCTGCCACTGATATTGTGTATATCATCTATACTTTAGGAGTTATTCGTATTTGTTTATGGTATAGTGTATGGTTTATGTTGCCTGTTTTAGTGAAAAAAATGTTTTTGCTGTTTCAACCAGCATAGAAGAAAAATGAAATTACATATTATTTGCATACCACTACTGGAAATACAGGTTACTCACCTGTAACAGGAGTTCTAGGAATGGTATATGTTGTTCATCCACACTTATTGGCAGGTTCCTTGCTGCTTTAAATCTTGCCGGAAGGTCTTCGTTGGCTCCTCCCACCCACCGGTGGTAAAACTCTCGCTCCGCCCCATGGCGCCAGATCTGGCCGCTGGAAGCTCGGGTTGTCTTCGAAGCCAGGGGGTTGTGGATTCGTGGATGAACAACATATACCATTCCTAGAACTCCTGTTACAGGTGAGTAACCTGTATTTCTAGGGACATGGATATGTTGTTCATCCACACTTATTGGCAGACTCCTAGCAGTTCTCCGGGAGGAGGGAGGCAAGGCACACCCGATACTTACTTAGGGAATAAAGACTGAGAACCGAGGCCCCAAAACCAGCATCCCGCGTGACCAAGGTCGATGTGGTAATGGGTACAAGGTGTGTGCTGACTTCAGGTAGCAGCCCTGCAGATTTCTGGATAGGGACATCCCTGGAAGCAGCCACCGATGCAGCAGTATGACGGGTAGAATGAGCTCTTATCCTCTGGGAGGCTCCATGCCCGCCAACTTATAGCAGCGATCTATGCAGGAGGTGACCCACCTGCCTATCGTCCGCTTGGCTGCAGGTCTGCCAGGTGCGGCTTCAGCGTGGGTGACAAACAGCTGGCTAACCTTTCTCGATTTCCAGCCAAGGCCCTTATAATAAGCGAGCTCCTTCTAGGGTCCAGCGATGGAGCCTATATTCGGCCTCCGAGGTGTGATTGGGGTAGAACACCGCAAAGTCAGCACCTGGTTAAGGTGAAACCGACACCACCTTCGGAAGGAATTTCGGGGGGGACGAGACAACCTTATCCCTGTGGAAGACCAGGTAAGGAGACTCGATGCAAAGCGCCTGGAGCTCTCCCATCCTTCTGGCTGACGTGATAGCCACCAAGAAGGCGGTCTTCCACGACAGGTGAGAGAGATCACACCTGTGCATTGGTTCGAATGGCTTGCCCATGAGCTTTGCCAGTACCAGCAGTAAATCCCACGGAGGTGGAGGTTCTCGCACCGGAGGGGAGATGTGATCAAGGCCTTTGAAAAAGCGCCCGACCACCTTTTCCTCAGTCACCGACTGCCCTCGGCCCATGCCAAGCAGAGATGGCTGCCAGGTGCACCTTTGAGGTCGTCGACCTAAGCCCTTGACTAGAAAGGGACCATAAATAGTCCAAAATGCTTGCCACAGAACAGGAGGAAGGGTCCAAGCCCTTGCCTGACACCAAATGGAGAATCTTTCCATTTGAAGGCGTAAGCATTTTCTGGTCGACTCTTCACGGGACGCCTCAACAACATTGAGGACCTCGTCGGAAAGACCCAAGGCCTGGAACTCTAGCTGCTCAGGAACCAGGCCGCCAGGTGCAGGGATTGAAGGTCCGGATGGAACACCTTCCTCTGATTGACTGAGAGGCAGGTCCGGGCGAGCTGGAAGCTGCCTCGGAGCCTGGAGCTGAGGCTGAGGAGATCTGGGTACCAGAACTGGCGGGCCAGTCTGGGGCTATCAGAATCACCTGCGCTTGTCTCCTCGCCTTGAAAGCACCTTGTGAAGCAAGGGAAATGGGGAAGAGGCATAAGAGGCCGGGGTCCACAGCCTCGAGAAGGCATCCCCTGCAGCGAGCCCTGCTGAGGGGGCGGCATGAAACAGCCTCAGCTGCTCTCCCTGGAGCAAACAGGTCCACCTGAGGTGTGCCCAGTGGGAGAACAGATCTTGTACTACCTCCGCAGGACAGACCACTCGTAAGATGCAGCCCTATCCGGCTCAGGGCATCGGCCAGGGTGTTGGAGGCTCCTGCACATGAATGGCTAGGAGATCCGCCTCCATGCTGTGCACGAGTGGCCAAATGCGGAGAGCTTCCTTGCATAGAAGCATGGAGCGCGTCCCGCCCTGGCGGTTCAGGTAGTACATGGTCGTGGTATTGTCCATCTGGACTCAGACCACTTGACCCCGGAGAAATGGAGCAAAGGTGGTGAGAGCTAGGCGGACCGCTCGGAGCTCCAGCAGGTTGATGTGGCATCGGGACTCCCACGGGGACCAGAGGCCGTGCACTCGGTGTTCCCACAGATGGGCACCCCAACCCATCAGAGAGGCATCGGTCGATAGAGAGACCGTCGGCTCGGGGCGGACAAACGGGATGCCCTCCTGCAGATGGAATGGAACGGTCCACCACTGGAGAGCGTTCCACATCTCCTGGGTCACTATCACTAGCTGGTCCAAAGGATCACAGCATTGTGACCACTGGCTGGCCAGTCCCCACTGAAGGGGGCGCATGTGCCAGCGCCCAACGGACCACGCTGGTACAGGTCGCCATGAGACCCAGGAGGCGCAGGAAGTCCCGGGCAGGGCGCAATGCCCAACCAGAAATGATTGGGCAAAGGAGGTAAGAACCTCGGCCCTGTTCTGGCTCAAAGAGAGTCGAGCTCTGCCCCGATGAACAGGATCACCTGCTTCGGCTCGAGTTCCGACTTGGCCTTGTTGATGAGAAGGCCAACTTGAGAGCAAACCTGGAGGGCCAGATCTCTGGACCGCTCCACCTCCGCCTGGGGGCTGCTATCAGCCAATCGTCCAGGTAAGGTACACCGGACCCCTCGGCGCCAAGAGGAATGCTGTCACCACTGCCATGCATTTGGTGAAGACCCTGGGAGCTGGAGATAAGTCAAGGGTATGGCTCATGAACTCGAAGAGGATCCCTCCGCCGAAAGCGGAGGAATCTCCAATGTGACGGACGGATAGGGACGTGAAAGAACGCGTCCTGTAGGTCCAGAGAGCAGAACCACACGCCGTGTTCCAGAGATGGTATTATCTGCGCCAGAGTGACCATCCTGAAGGTTCGAGACCTTAGGAACTTGTTCAGGTTGTGTAGGTCGAGAATGGGGCGCCAGCCCCCCGTCCGTTTCGGAACCAGGAAATACCTGGACACGAACGCCGGGTCTGAAGGGGGGTCCTCTACCTCCGTGATCACCTCCTTCTGGAGGAGGAGAGTGATGTCGGCTCGGCGAGCCGCCAGTGAGGCTGCGGACCCCGAGGTGCGACAGTTCTGAAGGGCGGGACCTGCTCGAATTCCAGAGGTAGGCCTTTTCCCACCACCTCCAGTACCCACCTGTCCGTGGTAACAGCGGACCAGGCGGAAAGGAAGCGTCTGAGCCGTCCCCCCACGGGGGGAACCAGGGGTGAGGTGACAGGGATGGGGGCGACACCCCTCAGCCCGTCACTGGGCAGGCTTGGAGGAGGGACCTCCTGGGCCTTTACCTCCCTTCCTGTTGGAGGGAAGCCGGCGGCTTGGGTTGGGATACCAGCTCGAGCCTGCTGGCCCTGGCGTTGTGGGCCGGACGCTGGTGCAGAAGGACAAAAGGGCTTAGGCTGTGGCTTGCAGCCTTGTCTCTGAGCAGAAGAGACCGAGTCCAAGGTAGTGTGGACTTCTCAATCCTCTGCAGGGTGACCTTCACCCCAGGGCCAAGAGGTCAGTCCCAAAAGGGAACATCCGCCAACTTGTGCTGGGTATCCGAGGCAAGGTGGATATCCTCAGCTGCCCCGACGACGCATGGCCACTGGCGGCCGCCACAGACCCGGCACATGAGTCCTCGATGTCTACCACAGTCTGGAGCTGCTGTTTGGCCACTGCCCTGCCCTGGTCCCACACCTGCCTGACCGTAGTCTGCAGATTCGCGGAAGATGAGGGACAACCTCATCCAGGGAGCCCAACAGGGCGTGAGAAAATATGCCATGAGGACGGCCAAACTGGCCTGGACGAAGGCCGAGAGAGGATGCAGCATAGACTTTTCACCGCATAATCCAATTTCTTGGATTCCTTGTCGGGAGGTTTGTCCACATCCTGGCGCTCCGCACGCTGAAAGCCTGTGCGGTAACCAACCCTCGGCCGAGGGTGTTCCGAAAACCGGACAGGGAACCAGTAGGGACCGACATTCCTGGCCAGGAAGCAGGGCGCTGCCAAAGTTCCAAGGCCGGACCCACTGTGGCTCGCCACCGAAAGGCCTCGTGAGGAGAATCCTCGGTCCAGAATCTCCGTGAGGGGATACCTGGCCCGTTTAAAACGAAGTTCGAGCTTCATCTGTGGACCCGAGATGAGTCAAGCAACCTTAAGAAGGACGAAGGGGCTATCGTCCATTGACTGCCTCTCGAGGACTCCAAGTCCATGCGCTTGGAGAAGAGGGAGGAACCATCATCGGACTCAGAAGAGTCCTCAAAGAGCTGCTCGGCTCTCAGCCACCCTCCACCTGCCGAGTTTATCGGAGCGAGGTGACCACAGTCTGTGTGGGCAAACCCAAAGCCGACTAGAGAATTTTGGTCGGAGCCCCAACTAATGGCTGGGGGCGAAGGTTCCACCAGAATCGTTGGGGCGTTGGAATTGGTCGAACAACCGCCTGAGAATGGCCCTCGACTATAACGAGGGGTTGTTTCGGCTGCTCCGTGACAGCCACTTAATGGCCGGAAGACAACTGGGCGGCTATTCCCGGGTCAAAGGAGCTGTTGCCACATGAGTTCCTCGTACTTCGGCGCAACTTGCGCGAAGCCTCCCTCAGTCCGAGGAAAGAGCTGGCGCTTGTCATGATGCCGAGACCGCCTATGGCGGCGGATCGGGTTGGATCAGCGAGGATGTCCGAGACAGAGACCGAGAGTCCTTTATCAGGCCGAGGGAAGGCGCAGGAGAAGTGTCGGAAATCGGCACTCCTTCGCTCGGACGATCCCACCGGCCCGGAACCGGAGGCACAGACGAGCCGGGCAGGATCTTCCAACTCCCACCGGGGAACGGGAGAGGGTTCTCAGCTTCTCAGCTGCAAGCCGTCCTAACGGGTCGAGAAAATTCGACGCGCGTCGATGGGAGTCTCGGTCAACTGGCCTGGCGGGACACCATGAAGCCAGTGGCTGGCGCTGAGGGGTCGACCAAGTAGACTGTCGACAAGTGAGGGATCTTTCCGCTCCCAAGAGCATCGACGGAGAGCTTACTTTTGCTCTTGTTGGACCTGGAAAAGGTCCCAAGAGTTGGACCCTCACCTTTGGTCAAGAGGTTAGACAAAGCTCCTTAAAGAAGCTGAGACGAGGCACCGAGAGGCGGGACAAATGCACGCAGCCGGGTAGAAGCGGCCCCCGCCTCCTCTTGAGGCGATCATCTGCTCGAGCTGATCCGCTGGAGCCGCCGCGGACACCGCCATGTCGGGCCTCTTTAGATTTCACCGGTGGAATTCTTTCTCGGGGCACCCCAGTTGTAATCGGGCAGCACGGTCTTCAAGGACGTAGGCCGAAAAGGAAGAGCACAAGTCGCAAGCCTGTGGGTCGTGCTCAAGGCCCAGGCAGTAGACGCACATGGAGTGCAGATCCATCCTAGACATCTTCTGCCCGCAAGAACCTCCGAAAGGGAGTCAATTTGTCCATCGCGGCAGGAGAAGAAGACCAAGTCTTTTAGCAAAAACTTTTGATTTCGAATCGAAGAATTAGAACCAGTCTTAAACGCAGCGCGTTAAGGAGGGAATCTGAGCTTCCAAGCGGTAAGGAAGATCTGGCGTCATGGGGCGGAGCCGAGAGTTTTACCACCAGGGTGGGTGGGAGGAACCAGCTTGAAGACCTTCCGGCAAGATTTAAAGCGGCAAGGAACCTGCCAATAAGTGTGGATGAACAACATATCCATGTCCCTAGAAAAGTAATTTTGTGCTGAATAACTTTGCCACTCATACTTTGTGTCTAGCACTTATGGTTCTTGAGCTATTAGGATTGGTTTGTGGCATGCTGACTATAGCTTGATTTTGCTTAGAAAGACCCAGGATTTTCAAGTAACAGTATACAGGAGACAAGTGGTGCAACTTCATAGAGCTCCTGTGGAGGCAATGAGTTAACCAATCCCGGTAAAGGCCTGTTGCGCTTTTAGTAACAGAACATGCTGCATCTGACCAGCTACTTGGAGAGTTTGCTTCGATACAGGTGCTCTTTCCATCCTGTGAGCAAATGAGGAAAAAAAGCATATCTGACCTGCGGTGGGACTTGGTTCTGTTAGATAGTACCCAATGATCTGATGCACATCTAATGTGTGCAAGGGAGTTTCCCCTCAGAGTGGTTGGGATAGTATACCAGAAGGTCAATATCCTGATTGAGAGTTAAGGTTGAGACCACTTTGGGAAGAAACTTAGGATTTGTCCTTAAGGAGACACTGTCCTTGTGAAAAACCAAGTAAGGTTCTTTACACAAGAGCCTCAGAAACTCTTCTGGTGGAAGTAACCGCAACTAAAAATAACATCTTCCAAGAGAGAAGACGCAGCTCACAGTCCGTGGCTGGTTCAAACAAGGGCAGCGTTAGCTGCTCTAGGATGAAAAGAAGATACCAAGGGGGAAATCAGATCCTTGATAGGAGGTCTCAAATGGAGGATGCCGCGCAAGAAAGCACGGGAGGCCTCTAGCTGCACTAGTGACCTCTGACCTACCAGGGAATGGTATGTTGAAATAGCACAGAGGTGTACCTTTATGGAGGAATAGGCTAGTCCGGATTCATACAGGGATAGGAGGTAGTCCAGCACTGACTTCTCAGGGCAGTCAAGTGGGGCTAAGCCACGGGCCTGAGCACAAAGACAAAACCTGTGCCATTTCAAGGCATGGGTGGCGGGTGGAGGGTTTTCTTGCCGCACTAAAACATCCGGCCATGTCCGCAAAACCCCGTGTCTAAGAACTGCTATGTCCTAGAGCCAGGCATGCAGGTTCAGTGACCTGAGGTTTGAGTGCACCAGGAGCGGCTTCCTGGTACAACAGGTGTGAGCTGACAGGCAAAGGAAACTTGGTTCCTGGGCCAGTTGGTAGAGTGGGATCAAAATTTGCCTGGGCCAAAAGGGCACCACTAGGATCATCAATGCTCCCTCCCCGTGGAGCTTCACTAGAATCCTCTGGATCAAAAGGAAGGGTGGGAAAGCTTAGAGGAACCTGCCTGTCCAAGAAAGGGACAACGCGTCTCGCCAGAAAACACCAGGCCTTCGATCTAGTGGGCAGAAATTGGGCAGTTTTGCGTTGGATGGGGACACGAATAGGTCCAAATCTGGTGTCCCCCATCTGTGAAACAGATCCTCTACTACTTCTTGCAGCAGTTCCCCATTCGTGAGCCTCAGCCTGTGACCGTCTCAGGCAATCTGCGATGGTGCTGTCCACCCCAGGAACATGCACTGCAGTAATCTCCTGCGCCGTGCTTGTAATACCCAGTCCACACCGCTGCCTCCCTGCAAAGACGGGGTAGGAGTGAGTGCCTGCCTTGCTTGTTGATAGTACATCACCAAGGTACTGTCTGTCTGTAACAGTAGAAGACCTGGTGTGATCTCTGACTGAAAAGCCTGTACAGCATACAGGACTGCCATCATTTCGAGGATGTGGAGGTGAGACTACAGGGTCGACCAAGATCCCTGGGTCCTGACTCTGTCCAGGTGGGCTTCCCAACTAGACCCCGAAGCGTCCGTGGAGTGTCAGAGTTGGGGCAGGCGCTAGAAAGGGGACTCCTCTGGCAAGGTGCTCTGGGACGAGCCACCATTGCCAATCTTGGATGATGGCATCTGTGATCCAGACTGGTTGATGCAGTTGATCATGCCTTTGGTCCCACTGAGCTCGAAGCATCCATTGGGTAACCCGCATATGAAGACTAGCTAGGGGAACCGTCGTGATGGTTGCCGCCATGTGTCCGAGCAAGCAAAGAATGGTCCTGGCTGGGACCAATGTCTTTTCCATCGTACCCCTTATGAGGAACCGGATGCGTTCCGCCCTGTCCTGAGGTCGGAAAGCCTTCCCTTGATCGGTGTCTAGGACTGCACTGATAAATCGCAACCTCTTTGAAGGGACGAGGCGCGACTTCTCCTGGTTGACAGTAATGCCCAGTGATCCGAAGAGAACGTGTGTGCTGAATCGTGGCCATCAAAGCCTCCCAAGAGGGGGCCATGAGGAGCCAGTAGTCTAGGTATGGGAAGACAAAATGACTCACCTTAGTAATGTTGTTTCTTCTAATGGAGTCTTGCTGTATTCTGACATATGCAGTGATATCCAACCTTTGAACTGCCACAGAGAGGAAAGAGTTAACTTTCCATGCAAGGCATGGAACGTTGAGCTCGAGCTCGGTTGAGACTCTGTCTGTTTGAACCCAAACCGCCAGATCTTTTCGAGCTACACTCACTGGGTGTCCTGTGTGGAAACTGTAAACTCACACTAGCCAACTGGCAACTAAATTTAATAAAAAGGTTTTTTGGTTCCAAGGCAAAGACTCAAGTCAGGAAACCCAAAAAACCAAATACAACACATACACCCAAACATAAGATGGTGAGAAAAGAAAAGGGGGCACCTCTAGGTGGCAACACTTTTCCTGCCCACCCACATCCCAAAAACCCAGGTTCTGAGAGGGAAGACGGGGGAGGTCAGAATACAGCAAGACTCCATTAGAAGAAACAACATTACTAAGGTGAGTCATTTTTCCTTCAAACAACATGAAATCTTGCTGTATTCTGGCATATGCAGACTACCAAGCAGTACAACAGAACCTACTCTGGAAACAGGCTCTGAAGCACTGCTGTGCCAAACCGAGCATTACTCCTAGCCTGGATATCCAGAGAGCAATGCCTGGTGAAAGTATGTACTGTTTTCCAGGTGGCTGCTTGACAAATCTCCAAGATAGGAATATCCCTGGCAGCAGCCAGGGAAGCAGCTGTACCTCTAGTAGAGTGAGCCCTCAGGCATGAGGGTGGGATCCTGCCTAATTTTTCATAGCAGAATTGTATACAAGAGACAATCCACCTGGCAACAGATTTCAGTGGCAGGTTTTCCCTTGCCAACCTCGCCATAAGTGAGGAACAACTGGAGGGAGTCAAACCTGTGACCCTTGGTGCGCTCTATGTAGTAGCCAAGGGCTCTTTTCACATCCAGGCTGTGCAGCCTCCTCTCCCCGGAGGAGGAATGGTCAGTGAAGAAAACAGGAAGAGACAGACTGATTAAGGTGGAAATCTGAAACCACCTTAGGCAAAAACTTATTAGTCCCAAGGACCACCTTATCTCCATGGAAAGAGATAAAATCAGGCTCCACTGACAGGGCCTGTAACTCACTTATGCGTCTGGTAGAAGTAATGGCTACCAAGAACATAGTTTTCCAAGTCAAGTACTTAAGCTCTGCTGAGGACAAAGGCACAAAAAGGGGGTAGCATAAGCTGAGCAATGCAAACATTAAGGTCCCAAGCAGGGGGCAGGGTCCCTGAAGGGAGGATTGGTATGCAGCAATCCCTTGAAGAATTTACAGAATACAGATGAGCTGAAAGGAAGAGTGCTTGCCTGCTGACAAGAAGGCAGAGACAGCTCAGATGCACTCTAAGTGTAGCTGGTCTGAGTCCCAAGCTATTGAGATGAACCATATAGTCCAGGACTGTAGGCAACCCAGCAGATTCTGGAGAAATATGCTTACCAGAACACCAAATAGTGAACCTTTTCCATTTGGAGTTGTAAGTCTTTCTGGTGGAAGGCTTTCGAGAAGCCTTTAGAATATCCAGAACACCTTGAGAGAGATGCAAATCAGCAAACACTAACTCTTCAAGAGCCAGGCCTTGAGATCAAGAGATTTACGATTCAGATACCAAACCCTCCCCTGAGAACATGTTAACAGGTTGTAATTCCTGGGAAGAGACAGGGGAAGGTGGACTGCTAAGGACAGCAAGAGAGGGTACCAGGGCTGTCTGGCCCAGTCTGGAGCAATCAGAATCACTTTGCAGGGTTGAGACCTGATTTTGACTAGTACCTTGAACAGGAGAGGGAAGGGGGGGAAAGCATACACAAACTTCCCTTCCCAATTGAGGACCAGAGCATCCAGGGGGACTGAGCCCAACACTGGGGGTTTACAGCAAAAAAGAGAAAGTTGGCGATTGTCTGGGGCAGCAAAAAGATCCATCTGTGGAGTGTCCCATTTGGAGAAGATCACCTTTAAAATCAGGGGATCTAGGGACCATTCGTGATGGCCCTGAGATATCCTGCTGAGAGCATCTGCCCGGACAATGTCCTTCCCTGTGAGGTGCACTGCTATCAGAGAGGTATTCAGGGAATAGGCCAGAGACCACAACTTCATTGCTTCCGTGCACAAGGCTGTAGACAGAGTACCCCCTTGCTTGTTGATGTACCACATCGTGGTGGTATTGTCTGTCCTGATCTGAACTACTTTGTTCTGAACAGACTTGGAAAAAACTTGAAGGGCTAGAAACACTGCTCTGAGTTCTAATAGATTGATGTGAAGCAGAGATTCTTGAGGAGACCACAACCCTGGGGTGGTCAGATCCCCCAAGTGGGCTCCCCAGCCCAACAGGAAGGCATCTGTGGTAAGGATTAGAGAATGAGATTGAGTGACGAAGGGGACTCCTTGCCTTCGGTTGTCCTGATCCTGCCACCACTGCAAAGCCTGGATCAGGGTTCGAGTCACTGGGATTAGCTTGGTCAGAGAGATCCTTCTCTGGGACCAGAAGGCTCTTAAGTGGAACTGAATGTCCCTCATCTGAAATCTTGCTCTTGGACCACTGCTGTAGAGGCAGCCATGTGGCCCAGGAGCTGCAGAAAAATGCCTTGCTGGTCGAGACACCTGAAGGGGTGAATGAAGAGGCCAGTGTAACAAGGGTCCTTGCCCTGTCCAGGGAAGGAAGGCTCTTCTTATTGTGATCCAGCTCCGCCCCATGAAGGTGAGGAGCTGCACTGGCTCTAGAACTGACTTTGAAAGGTTCAGGAGGAATCCTAGAAAGTGAGCAGTTGCTAGAGTTATCTGTAGGTGTGACTTGACATGGTCTGGAGACTGACCCACTATGAGCCAGTCGTCCAGGTATGGAAAGATGAAGATCTTTTTTATCCTTAGGAAAGCAACCACTACTGCCAGGCATTTTGTGAACACCCTTGGGGCTGATGTTAGGCCAAAGGGCATTGCTCTGAATTGATAGTGGCCTGAGGGCAACTCTAACCTGAGGTTCTTTCTGTGGGAGCATCTGATGAGAATGTGGAAATAGGCATCCTTGAGGTCCAAGGGGGACTAGCCAGTCCCCTGGCCTTAGAGAAGGTAGAATTATTCCCAGAGTCACCATTTTAAACTTTGGCTTTAAAAGGCGCTTTGTTTAAATACCTGAGATCCAGGATGGGCCGCCATTCTCCTGTCTTTTGGGGGTTAGGAAGTACCTGGAGTACAATCCTTTTTCCTGTGTGGGTGGAACCCTTTCTATGGCTCTCAGAGCCAAGAGAGAAGAGACCTCTGCCTCTAGGGCAAGAGCCTCTGAAGGATATGCAGGTGGAAAGGATCTGGTTCTCATCTTGGGAAATTGTTTGAAGCTGAGAACCAGTCCCTGGCTTACTATTTCCGGGACCCATTTGTCTGATGTTAAAGACCTTCAGTCCTGGACAAAGTAAGCCAGCCTGCCCCCTACTGGTAGTGGAGAATCAGCCCGGGTAAACCCATCAGGGTGCCTGTTTGGCAGGGGCTTTAGGCTGAGGGGTGGCAGCAGGCCTGCTTATACCCATCTGCCTCTCCCTCTGAAGAACCCCCTCTGGGCAAAGGTGGAAGAGGAGGCCTGGACTTGGTAGAAAGGCCTATGAAAAGGCCTGCCCCTGCCCCTGGAATGCTGCCTCTGGGGAGTGGCTTGCCTTTCCTTGGCCTGAGCACTCCTATAGGTGGTCCTGTACTCATCCATTTTCTTCATGTAGTTTTCTGTCTGCTCCCCAAACAGAGAAGTACCAACAACAGGAAAATCCATGGCCTTAGTCTGGGTATCCTGTGACAGGCTAGTACATCTGAGCCAAGCTATCCTCACTGAAGGGCCACAGATGTAGCCATGACTCTAGATGAAACATCATTGGAGTCCACTGCAGCATGAAATACACCTTGGATGCCCCAATACATATGCAGCCACCTGCTCCAGCTCCTTGGCAAGCTGGCTAGGGACCTGTTTAGCTACAGCCATCACAGTGTCCCATCTAGACTTCTGGTATCTAGCCGTGTAGGCCATATAATTAGCCTGCCTGAGTCCCAAAGATGCTGCCATGTACCGTTTCTTTGCCATGGCATCAATCCTCCTGGAGTCCTTATCTGGGGGGTGTGAAGCCAAGAGTATATTTGCCTTATCACAGGCAGCAGCCTGCACTACCCAAACATGGCTGCATTGCTGGGAAAGGAACTCCGTATCTGAGCCTGAAAGAGTATACCTCATGTCCATTCTTCTGTACACAGGAGGTATAGAATTAGGAGTCTTTAAAATGTTAAATGTCAGTTTCCCAAAAGACTTATGGAGGGGAATAGACAGCCTCCTAGACTCTGGGATGTCCATCATCGCAACATAATCAGGCTCCTCCTGATCCTCTACTGCTTCCTCCACAGGAAGCTGGAGAGTTTCAGCCACTTTTTTGTAAAAAAAAAAAGTGGAAAGGGGACTCAGAAAGCCTAGGAGGAGAAACACCTGAAGGTCTGTCTGGGGAGATGTCCGGGTCAATGGGCACATCCAGACTTTCATAATCACCATCACTATCCTCATACTCTCCTTCCTCCTCTTCCGGTTCATAAAAATCCTCTAAATTATAATCCGGAACCTGGTGAACCGACCGAACCGAGCCCCTAACCGATGGTGCGAGTTCGGTCGGAACCGAAGCTAGCGATTGAACAATCTTTATCGCTTTGGCTATTTCATCAGCGGTCGGAGAAAGAACTTGTGGATCCGAACCGGCTGACTTATCCTTTTTTTAACCAGAACCGACCTCAGAGTTGGTTCTCCTTTGCCTGAAGAAGTTTCGCCTGGTCAGAGGGCACTCCTTCTGGTTCGGTTGAATGGAACCGGCTGGCCATCCGGTCAGCTGACTTTGGCCTCCCTTTCCCTCAGCCTACCTACTCTCTTTTCCAGTGTAGCTGTGGGAAAACTTTTGCAAATCTGGCAGTCTGAATCGAGGTGGTCAAACCCCAGACAATAAAACACAGGTGGTGTGGGGATCAACCTTAGCAAAAGCTTCCCTACACACACTACAGTGTTGAAACCCAGTGGGCCCGGTTTTTCTTTTGCGTTTCTCAGACATGGCCTGTCCTAACCAAATGTACCCTTTTTTCAGCAATCCGTCAGGCAAGACACCCTTATCGGTTCCTGTGTTACGGGTCATGGAAAAAAACGTAATGAAATCAGTTTTTTTTTTTTAAAGAACCGATAAGGACCAGTTACCACACTCTAAAAAGCAGAACAAACTTTTTTTTTTTTTTTTATAAACCTGATCGGTTCAAACTGAACCGATCCGACGTTTACAAGTTCCACACAGAAGCCAATAATAATAAACCTATTTAGTACTCACAGCACCACAGACAGAGACTGAACCGACAGGTTAGATGGAAGAAATTCGGTTGAAACCGAGGAAAAAAACGACACTTTAACCAACTAAATTGAACCGAGAGAAGGAGAAATCTCCGCCACTGTTCAGTGAGGCGGAGTAAAGAATCTGGCTGTTTGGGTTCAAACAACAACAGTGTCTCAACCGAGCTCGAGCTCAGCTCCATGCCTTGCATGGAAAGTTAACTCTTCCGCTCTGGAGCAGTTCAAAGGTTGGATATCACTGCATATGTCAGGATACAGCAAGACTTCATGTTGTTTGAACACACAGTGTCCCTGTCTCCTGACAGCTGCTGCCACGACTGCCACGCATTTCAGAAACACGTGAGGCGCTGAGGATAGTCCGAAGGGGAGTGCTCTGAACTGGTAGTGGCGCCTCAAACTCAAGCGCAGGAATATCTGGTGTGCTTGGAGTGATGGGGAGATGGAGGTACCGTCCTGCATGTCCAGCGACGTGAGCCATGCACCCTGCTTCAGCATGGGGATGAGACCCGGAAGGGTGACCATGAGGAAGCGCTTGTACAACATTAATGTGTTGAGATCACTGAGGTCCAGGATCGGGCGCAAGTCCCTGTCTTTTTGGAACCAGGAAGAAGTGTGAATAATATCCTCTCTCTGGTTCTGTGGTACTGGTTCTATGGCATCCTTGTCCAGGAGTGCCAAGATCTCTTGTATGAGCAAGGCGTGTGACCCAGATGACGGGAGGCAGAGGAGGCTTTGATGGTGGGCAGTCGAGGAACTCGAAGTGACCCTGACTGACTAATTGAAGAACCCACCAGTTGGAGGTTATTCTCTGCCACCGATAGGTGGTAAGAGATATGACCACCGACCCTTCCTTCCCTCTGC
Organism: Neoceratodus forsteri; assembly: GCA_016271365.2. NCBI lineage: Eukaryota > Metazoa > Chordata > Ceratodontiformes > Ceratodontidae > Neoceratodus > Neoceratodus forsteri. The sequence continues at coordinate 474,975,692 of CM057451.1, forward strand.
TCCAGAGGTGGGGCAGAGGCCGGGAAGAAGTCTTGCTGTGGTGGTGGTGTTTCTGGTGTGCTGGACAGATTTTTGGTGTTTCTGGCCCTGGCCTGCAGAGAATCTTAGTTGACCCTTTCTGTTAAAGTTGGCCCTTGGTTGCTGGCCGGAACGTGGCTGTTGTCATTGTTGCCAGCCACAAAAATGATTCTGGTTCCTAAGAAAGGAACCAGCCTTAGGTCTGTACATGGCTTGTACAGTCCTGACTGCCTTCCCGGCATCCTGTAACTCAGTGATTACTCTTTCCGATTCTTCACCGAACTGGACCAAGCCGTTATATAGGACATCTAGGATGTTCTTCTGGATGTCCAGGGTAAAACCGGAGACCCTCAACCAGGAATGCCTCTATAGACAAACGCCTGTAGCTGCGCCCCTGGCCGCCGAGTCCGCTGAATCATAAGCAGCCCGAAGGACCTGGGTCCCTACGTCCAACCTAATGCAGAGGAGATTGAGAAGCTCCTCCTTTTTCTTGCCTTCTAGAAAATCCTTGAGGAGATCCTGGCCCTGCTCCCATAGGGCATTCTGAAACTGCAGCATGTGCGTGAGGTAATTAAGAGACTGGACAGAGCATGCAGCAGCCGCCAGACATGTGTCTACCCGTGAATCTAGCTATTTAGCTTCCTGGTCTGGTGGCTGAGTGCTCAGGTGCTGAAGTCTGAGACCGGTTGCGTGAGGCTGTAAAGACCAGAGTCTTAGCAAAGGGCTGTTATGCCAAATAAGGGTCCTCCTTGGGTGCCTTATATAGGCGGTCGGCCTTCTTTGGTACTGCCGGAGTGGAGTGCTGAGGTTTCCACACTGCTTTGGTAATGTCCATGAAGGTGTCCACCAGTGGTGGGACCACCACAAGCTTACCATCTTTTGGCCCGAGGTATCTTGCGAGGCGTTGTCTTTCGGGATCTAAATCCTCAGTTTCCTACCCCATGTTCTCTTGGATGTGCCTCATGATATCCAAGAAGGAGGGATCATCCAGGGGAGACATGGGCAGGTCTCATGCGTCAGGTGATGGGAAGCTAATTGGAGAGGGTGACCTCGAGGAGTGCGAAGAACCGGACGAGAGTCGTCCTCCGATGGAGTGTGAGAATTCCGTCTGGTACGTTTGGGTGGACGGTCGCTGGGGGGCCCAGAGGGAGTCCTGCAGGGGCGTGATCTCTTTGGTTTTCTAGACCTGCCCCAGGAGGAGGGGATGGTTCTTTTGTTTCAGGGGTCGCCCTGTTGTCAGGCTCCTTCAGAGGGACCCCGAGTGGGTCTGGTGGGCACCAATTCCTTTCTAATGGTGTCCCACCAAAAGTTAGAGAGGTCTCACCTCTTGAAGATTCAGGACGGACGACGAGCCTGGCATTGGTGCTTGCCAGTCGCCGGGTTCGGGCATCAGACCCTGGGGCGTAGCAGGATCGGGTGTCTGATCCCAGAGGGAGTGAGACATCCTCAATAGGAAGTGCCCTGACGTCCTCTACAAAAGACCCCCGGCGCCCGATGTCAGCAGGTGGAGGCAGCGACAGGTCCTTTGTCAGTTTCGTGGGTGTCGTGCTGGATGCCCGTTTAGGCTCTGAGGTCCATTTAAGGGATGTCAGCTCAGTGGATTTCCTCGAAGGGGCATTGGGCCCTCTCGGAAGTTGGGAGACAGACCGGTGGTCGGTGTCCAGGCGTCTGTCTGATGCATTGGCTCCCGAATTCGGGGCCGGTTTGGACTTATGCCGATCTGAGGCCTCGGGCCTGGCTGCCAAGCCGGAGGACCGGCGCTCCTTACATCTGGCCTTCAGAGGCTAAATGGAGACACAGCTAGCACCTCCCGAAGCATGCATCTTCACCGGAGGGGGCAGAGACCAAGCCTGGGAGGGGGATCTCTCAGATCGCATGGAGCTGGAACTGGCCCAGAAGTCCGAGGCCTAAACTCTGGGATCTGTCCCTATCCCTGTCCCAGTGCCTTTCTCTGCGTTTCCCAGATTTATGGTGGGAAGATTCTCCCTTGGAGGAACAGTCTTTCCAGGACTTTCAGTTTTTCCTCTAGAAGAAACCCATGGAGTGCTTTTTGGTGGTGGATCCTGGTCCTGCTGTTAAATTGCTGGAAGATGGGGCAGACCCTTGTGTTGTGCTCCGGGCCTGGCTGCACGCACACAAGCCGTGTGCGGTCGCTAAGCAGATCTGCTTTCTGCAAGCACACACTGAGGGGTGTCCTTCGCTTAACCTAGGCCATGGAATATCAGTGGTGAAGACATGCCTCAGCCACACCGAAATACACCGGATGGCAACAGGCCGACCCAGCCGGCCATGCTGAATGGAGACAGAGTTGCTTTTACTTGTTGATAGCACGGGGTTACGTAAAAACCACCGTAACAGTAGATCTTCAAGAACAGCTCTTGCAGCAGCTTACACCATTGGGACTGTAGTCGGCAGGCGCCAGGACCCCACGGAAATTTTCTAGCTAGCAGTATTCAGGCGTCCCCAGAATCCCCAGTTCTCCTGCCGAAACTCCCCGCTGCTGGATGACATCAGAAGAGAGACTGAGGATCCGCCATCAAATGGCAATCTGAAAGAGGCTATGAACGCCTTATCCTAGGGGAAGGATGTTGGAACTAGAATCTACCTCCAGCGGGAAGGTGGAGGAAAGTACCTGCTGCCAAGAGCTGTTCTCTAAGATCTACTGTTACAGTAAGTTTTTACATAACTGTACTACCTTACTTCGAGAAACAGCTCTTGCAGCAGGTTACACCATTAGGACTGATTCCCAGGCAATCCTGGAAATCCCACACCATTGGGAGGAGGAAAGGTAGAAATACTTGAATTAAAATCACACCTAGGACAGAAGTCCCTGAAGAGCTGCTAGACCAAAACCTGCTCGCCTCGATGCAATGTCCAGGCTATAATGCCTGATGAAAGTGTGCACAGAGCTCCAAGTAGCTGCAGCACAAATAGCTGAGGTGAACATGTTCTTTAAAGCTGCAAAGGAGGTAGTCACCTCTGGCTGGAATGACCCTTAACCGTGCTCCAGTAAGTGTTTGTTGCGATCTGGTAGCAGAACGTAATACACTGAATGAGCCACCTGGACAGTGACTATTTTGAAACAGGAGCTCCCATAATCCTATGGGCAAAGGAGACAAAAAGCTGGACTGATTTTCGGTGGTGCTTGGTTCTGGTCAGGTAGTATCTGAGACACCTATGCACATCTGAAGTGTGCAGGAGGGCCTCTCCTCGATTACAGTACTTAGGGAAATACAGTGGTAGATCAATATCCTGATTAAGAATGACAACTGAGACCACCTTAGGCAGAAATTTAGGATTAGTCCGTAGGGATACCCTGTCTTGGTGGAAAACCAAATAAGGTCCTATGCACATAAGTGCATGGAGTTCAGAAATTCTTCTGGCAGAGGTGACGGCAACTAAAAACAACGTCTTCCAAGTAAGAAGACGTAGCTTGCAATCTGCAGCTGGTTCAAAGGGTGACAGCGTAAGCTGCTCCAGGACAAAGGGTAGAGCCCATGGTGGAATCGGATCCTTAATCGGGAGGCCTATGGTGGAGGACATCCTCAGTATCTGTCGTGTCCAACTGAACTATAGTGCTGGGCTCACAGGAACGTAATAAGCTGAGATGGCACAGAGGTGTACCTTAATCGAGGAGCAGGCTGCCTATCTGGAAAAGGGACAGTAGGTGGTCCAAGACCAACTCTCTGGACAATCCAAAGGCTAAAAACTGTGTGCTTGAGCCCATATAAAAACCTGCACCACTTCATGGCGAGGTCGCATGGGTAGCCGGTTTCCTAGCAGCAGCAGCAGCAGCAAGAATGTCTGCAACCTCTTGCAGACCCCATGTCGCTTCAGGGAACACAGGTCTGGATGGACAAGGAACCCGCCTCCTGAGACAGCAAGTGGAGCTGATTGGCAGCAGCACTGAAGGTTCCCAGGACAGCTGATGCAAAAGAGGGAACCAGATCTGCCTGGGCCAAAACGCAGGGATAAGTATCAGCGCACTTGCTCTCTGCAAAGTTTCAGAAGAATCCTCTAGATCAACAGAAAGTGGGAAGGCATACAGGAATCTGTCCGCCCAGGAGAGGGACAACGGTTCTCGCCAGAAAACACCAGGCCCTGGATCTAGCGAGCAAAAATTGGGCAGTTTTGCATTGGATGGGGACACGAAAGGTCCAATTCGGTGTGATCCATTTGAGAAACAGATCCTCTACTACTTCATGCAGTAGTTCCTATTCGTGGACTTTGGCCTGAGAGCGCTCAGGCCGTCTTAGACGACATTGTCCACCCTGGGCATGAACAGCAATGAGGTTTGCGCCTGGTTGCAAACCCAATCCCACACTCACGCAGCGGGTAGGAGTGAGTGCCTCCTTGTTTGTTGAGGTAATACATCACGCGGAACTGTCTGTAACAGAAGAGTACCCGGTGGGATCTCCGACTGGAAGGCCTGCAGGGCGTGAAAGGCTGCCCTCATTTCCAGAATGTTTATGTGGAGATGAGACTCTTGGGCCGTCCACAGGCCCTGAGACTGAACACCGTCGAGGTGTGCTCCCCATATGAGCCCTGAGGCATCTGTGGAGAGTGTCACAATTGGAGACGGCGCAGTGAAGGGGACCCCCGCCAACAGATTCCTCAAATCTAGCCACCATTGCCAATCCTGGATTACGGCCTCCGTGATCCGGATTGGGGGCTGCAGATGGTCTTGCTTTTGATCCCATTGGACCCTTAACATCCGCTGGGTTACCCACATGTGGAGACAGGCTAGCGGGACTGCTGCAATGGGCGCAGCCATGTGTCTGACCAGGCAAAGGATCAGTCTGGCAGGAACGGTCTTCATCGCCGAAATGTCCCTAATGAGGGATCTGATGTGTTCCGGTGTTCCGCTCTGTCCGGGGGCAGAAAAGCTTAACTGCACCTATGAACTGCAGAGTCTCAGACGGAACCAGGCATGACTTCTCGTGATTGATTATGATGCCGAACGTCTCGAACAGAGACCGAGTACAGTCAATGGCGGACATCAGAGCCTCCCGGGAGGGCGTCATAAGAAGCCAGTTGTCCAGGTAGGGGGAAGATGTAGTGGCCTTGTCTACTTAGAGACGCTGCTACGACCACCATGCACTTCGTAAACACCTGAGGTGCCGATGACAGCCCAAAGGGGAGGGCTCGGAACTGATAATGGCGACCCTGAAACTCGAAGCACAGAAACTTCCTGTGTGCTTGAGCAATGGGTATGTGCAGGTAAGCGTCCTGCATGAACATGGGGATCAGACCTCGGAGGGTCACCACGTGGAAGCGTTTGTACAGGACCGATTCGTTGAGGTCCAGTATCGGACGGAGGTCCCCTGTTTTCTTTGTAACCAGAAAGAAGTGAGAATAATATCCTAGACCCTTCTGTTTCCGTGGTTCGTGCTCTATAGCTTATTTTCCCAGAAGCGTGAGCACCTCCTGCTGTATGAGCAGGGCGTGCTGACCCGAGTAACGGAAGAGCAGGGGAGGCCTTGCCGGTGGGTGATCGAGAAACTATAAAATGGCATTTCTTGACCAATTGAAGAACCCACCGGTCGGCGGTGATCGACTGTCACCCTGAAAAGTGGCGAGTGATGCAACCCCTGACCTTTTGCGCCTGTTGATCCAGAGGAGCGCAGGGGCTGGGAAGGAGTCCTGCTGTGGCAGCACTGGGCCCTGCGGGCTGGGCCGGTTTCATGTAACATTGGCCTCTGCCTGGGGACGACTTCGCTTGGCCTTTACGCTGAAAAGAGACCCTTTGCTGCTGGCCGGAACATGGCTGCTGCCTTTGTAGCCGGCTGCGAAAATGCCTCTGGTTCCTGCGAAAGGACCCCGGCCTGGATCTGAACATGGCCTGTACGGATCGGACTGCCTTCCCAGCTGCCCTGAGTTTGGTGATGACCTTCTGAGGGTTCACCAAAAGTACTTTGGCCATACAGGATGTCAAGAATGTTCTTCTGTACGTCCGGGTGACGCTGGAGACATGGAGCCAAGAGTGTCTCCGAGACAAACGCCTGAAGCTGCAGCTCTGGCAGATGAGTCCGCAGAATCGTATGTGGCTCGTAGCACTTGAGTACCAACATCCACCCTGTGCGGAGAAGGTTGAGGAGTCCCGCCTGATTGCCATCCGGAAGCTTGTCGACCAGTCCTGGCCCTGCTCCCACAGGGTGTTCTGAAACTGTACCATGTGGGTGAGGTAGTTCAGAGACCTGATGATGCATGTAGCTGCTGGCAGACGTATGCCTCCCCAGAGCATCCAGTTTCTTGATTCCTGGTCCGTGGCTGTGTGCTCATATGTTGTGGTCTTTGAGACCAATCATGCGAGGTCGCATGACCAGGAGTCTGCCAAAGTTGTTGAGCCAAGCACTGGTCCTCTCTCGGGCCTTGTACAGGCGGTCAGCCTTCTTCAGCACTGCGGCAGTGGATCGTGGACGCTTCCACGCAGCCTTGGTGAGGTCCGCAAAGTGCTCACCAAGAGTGGTACTAACACAGGCTTTTGGTCTTTCTGTCAAGATAGCGGCAAGGCATTGTTGTTCAGGGTCAAGGTCTTCAGCATCCCACCCCATGTTGTCCTGGATGTGCCTCATGATCTTAGCGAAAGAGGGATCATCCGGAGACGACCTGGGGAGGTCACGTGGGTCAGGTGAGGAGATGCTGAGCGGAGAAAAGATCTGGAGTAGTCCGAGGTGTCCGATCTGGAGTCCTTCCTCCGAGTGTACTGACACCGTCTGGGTCGCTTGGGGCTGGGAGACCCTGATGGAGATCTTGAGGGAGGCCTTCTCCTGTCTTTGGATCTGCCCCTAGGAGGTGGAGTCTGCTCTTAGAGGTTGATGGTCTTCCTACTGGCCCCTTTGGTGGAGGAGGCAGCGAGTAGGAGGAGGTTTAACAGGACCACATCCTTTCAGATAGTGTCCCACCGGAAAGTAAAGAGTTCCTTTACTTCTTCAACGCTCATGCCCAACAAAGGGCCTGGTGCTGGTGGTCTGTTGCGGGGTCGGGAAGGTTCGGCATCCTCGATGTCGCCTGCCTGATCTTGGCAGTGTAGCGTCCTCCTCCGTGGAATTCCCTCTTACCGCCGCTCGCCGGGGGCGACGATACGCAGTCTTCTGCTCTGGAGAATGCGATGCCGACGTCCGTCCTCTTGGCAGACACCTTCGATCCAGTGAATGCCAGGCCGGCAACTGGTGTCCGGTTGGTGTCCTCGGTTCCGGCGAGCGCCCAGTCGATTAATGCTTGGCCGAGCAAGGTCCGGCGCGGTCCTTGGTCTTTCTAGGAGTTGGATTAGGACCTCTGGGAGGTTGGGAGACCGATTACTGTCGGTGTCCCAATGTCGGGTGGATAAGGAAGATTTATGGTGCTCGGAAGAGGCCTTGGAGGAGTTGAGGAAGCAGAGGTCCTCAAAGTCTTGATAGGCTGGAGCGTGAAGAGCCGCCTGAACCCAGACCTTAACCGGGGGCGGGGTTGGGTTTGAGATCGAGCCCTGGAGGGACAGCAGTCCGATCTAGTGGAGCCTGGGTTGCAGGAGTCCAAGGCCCGTTCGGGATCTGGACCTACTTTCTCCCAGTGCTTGTGAGCCTTTGAGGAAGATTCTCCCTGGAGGAAGGTTCTTGGTACATCCTTTTCAAATTTTTCTTCCAGAAGATACGCCTGAAGTGCCTTCTACGGCAGCAGATCCTGGTGCGGCTATCAACCCTTGGCAAAGGTGCAGGCCTTGGTATCGGTGGTCTGGGCCTAGGCACCGCACACAGGAGGAGCGAGGATCCTTGACAGGGATCTGTTTTCCTGAGGCACACTTGGAAAGGTGACCCACAAGCGAAGGAGTTAGAGAGGACATCAGTCTGAAGAAACACAGTAAGTTCTGTAGTCGTTGTGCGCGAGGTAGAGACAGAGAGGCAGATGCTGGCAAGTCGACAGCACGAAAAGAAAGTACAGTTACGCAAGAACTTACCGTAACAGTAGATCTTAGAGAACAGCTCTTGCAGCAGGTAACACCATTAGGACTGAGGCCGGCAGGCGTCAGGACCCCACAGAAATCTTCTAGCTAGCAGTCTTCAGCGGGGACTGCCTCCGACATCGGTCCCGCCCCCGACGTCAGGCGTAATACATAAGGAGGCGGTCCCACCAGATTCCCCAGTTCTCCCGCCGGAGACTCCCGGCCGCAGGATGACATCAGAAGGGGAGACCGAGGATCCGCCATCAAAAGAAAAAGGAAGAAAGAGCGTTAGCTCCTGCCAAGGCCTGGTAGGCCATACCTCCTCCAAGGGGGAAAGGTGGGCGGGAAGGTACCTGCTGCAAGAGCTGTTCTCGAAGATCTATTGTTACGGTAAGTTCTTACGTAATTGTACCATCTTACTTCGAGATACAGCTCTTGCAGCAGGTAACACCATTAGGACCGATTCCCAAGCAATAGCGCCTCTAAGCATTCTGGGAGAAGGCAAATAGGAGAGATCTTGAGCAAGTCCTGACTCTAGGACAGGAGACCCTGTAGAACAGCAAGGCCGAACCCAGCTCTCCGCCGTGATGTAATATCCAGGCTATAGTGCCTAATAAATGCGTGCACTGAGCTCCAAGTAGCTGCAGCACAAATGGCTGAGGTGGAGACACTGCGCAGTGCTGCAAAGGAGGTAGCCACCCCCCTTGTCGAGTGGCCCCGGACTGTACCCGGAAGGGGCTTCTGTTTATTGTTGTAGCAAAGGAAATACACTGGACAAGCCAGCGAGAAAGGGTCTGCTTCGAGACTGGTTGGCCCAGCATCCTCTCAGCGAAGGATACAAATAGCTGCTCTGACGGCAAAGCTGTTTAGTCCTGTTCAGGTAGTACCTCAAGGAGCGGTGAACATCCAGGGTGTGAAGCAATGCCTCCTCTATTACAGTACTTGGGAAAATACACAGGCAGATCCATGTGCTGGTTAAGAGTGAGGCTGAGACCACCTTAGACAGGAATTTAGGATTCAGTCCTTAGGACACTCTGTCCTGGTGGAAAATTAAATAAGGCTCCTTACACATGAGAGCATGAAGCTCAGAAATTCTCCTTGCTGACGTGACAGCAACTAAAAGTAACGTTTTCCACGACAGAAAACGCAGCTCGCAATCTGCGGCAGGTTCAAAGGGGGAAGCGTGAGCTATTCCAGGACAAACAGTAGGTCCCAAGGAGGGACAGGATCCTTGATGGGTGGCCTAAGTGTAACACCCTCTCAGGAAGTCCCGAGAAGCATCTAGGTTGTGCCACTGTGTGTGACCTACCGGGAAGTGGTAGGCAGAGATCGCACAGAGGTGAACTTTAATAGAGGAGTAGGCGAGACCCGAGTGGGAGGGAAAGCAGGTATTCCAGAACCAGTTCACTGGGCATTCTAAAGGGAGAGGCCGCTGCCTGTGACCACAAGCAAAATCGGGCCATTTCATGGCGTACGCCGCATGCTGCCAGCTTGACCGGAGAGAACTTCCGCCACCTCTTATGCAGACCTCGTGTTGTATAATGGCTATGTCTCTCGAGAGCCAGGCATGCAGGTTCAGTGAGCGAAGTCCGGGTGAACTAGCTTAACCCTCCTCTTGAGACAACAGGTGGGAGCTGAAAGGCAACGGAACTGGAGGTTCCCGGGACAATTGCGTCAGCATGGGGAACCAGATCTGCCTGGCCAGAAAGGCGCTACCAGGATCATCGTTGTGTGCTCCCTGCAAAGTTTGAGAAGGACTCTCTGGATCAACGGGAAGGGAGGGAAAGCGTAGAGGAATCTGTCAATCCCAGGAGAGGGACAACGCGTCTCGCCAGAAAACACCGGGCCCTGGATCTAGCAAGCAAAAATTGGGCAGTTTTACGTGGCATGGGGAAGCAAACAAGTCCAACTCTGGAGTGCCCCATTGAAGAAACAGATCCTCTACTACCTCCTGAAAAAGTTCCCATTCGTGGACTCTGGCCTGGGAACGACTCAGGCCATCTGTGATTGTGTTGTCCACTCCAGGAATGTGAACTGCAATTAGGCTCGCGCCGTGTCGGATTACCCAATCCCACACTCTCATAGCTTCCCTGCAAAGGGGGTAAGAGTGTGCGCCTCCTTGTTTGTTGAGGTAATACATCACCGCCGTATTGTCTGTCTGAAGCAGAAGAGTACTTGACGGGATCTCTGACTGAAAGGCCTGCAGGGCATAAAGAACCGCCTCATCTCCAGGACGCTGATGTGGAGGTGGGCTCCTGAGGGGTCCATGTTCCTGGGACCTCACCCTGTTCAGGTGCACCTCACCTGAGGCGCCTGTAGAAGAGGATTCTCCGGGACGGCACTGTGAACGGGACACCTGCAGAGAGCGCCCCTGGTCTAGCCACTATTGCCAGTCTCGAATCACGGCGCTCGTGGATTCTGACCGGATGCTGCATGTGGTCTTACCTTGGTCCCACTGCACCGTGAGCATCCACTGAGTTACCTGCATGTGGAGCCTTGCCAAAGGGACGGTTGAAATCGCTGCAGCCATGTGTCCGAGCAAGCTAAGGACCAACCTGGCTGGGACAGTCTTTTCACCGAGAGATCCCTGATGAGGATCTGATGTTCCGCCTTTCGCCGGAAGAAAGGCTTTCCTTGACGGTGTCCAGAACTGCGCCTATGAACTGCAGCTTCTGGGACGGCAATGAGGAGAGACGCCCTCGAGTTGATAAGAATGCCCAGAGACTGGAACAGATCCTGGGTGCTCTGAATAGCCAGCAACAGCGCCTCTTTGGAGGCGGCCATGAGAAGCCAGTCATCTAGGTACGGGAACACGTAGTGGCCCTGTCTCCTCAGAGACGCTGCCACGACTGCCATACACTTGGTAAAGACCCTGGGGGCCGATGAAAGTCTGAACGGAAGAGCCCGGAACTGAAAGTGGTGGCTGAGAAACTCAAAGCGCAGGAACCTCCTGTGCGCTTGAGCTACTAGGATGTGCAGGTAGGCGTCCTGCATGTCCAGGGACGCTAAGAAGGTGTCCTTTTTCAGCATGGGAATAAGTCCTTGGAGGGTCACCATGTGAAAACGTTTGTAGGCGACCGACATGTTGAGGTCGCTGAGGTCCAGAATTGGACGGAGGTCCCCTGTTTTCTTCGGAACCAGGAAGAAGTGGGACTAGTATCCGGATCCTTTCTGGTTCTCTGGGACGTACTCCACCACTCCCTTTTGCAGGAGTGCGAGTACCTCTTGCCTGATGAGTGATCTGTGCTGACCCGAGTAACAAGAGAGCAGAGGAGGCCTTGTGGGTGGCTTGTCCACGAATTCTATAAAGTGGCCTTTTGACCAACTGAAGAACCCACCTGTCGGTGGTTATGGACTGCCACCCTGGCAGGTGGTCTCGATGCGACCCCCCCGACCTTGGTGTCCTGTTGATCCTGAGGGGCGGGGCTGGAAAGGAGCATGCGTGGCGGTGAGGGTCCTCATGGCTGGGCCGACTTTGCAGGGCGTTGGCTTCGGCCCGTGACTGACTTCCCTGGGCTCTGCGGGAGAAGGAGCCCTCTGTTGCAGACCGTGCAGGACTGCGGTCTCACGGCCCGCTCGGAACGGCTTTGTTCCTATGAAAGGAACTAAGCTTGGTCTGTACATGGCCTGGACAGACTGCACTGCCTTGCCGTCTTCTGAAGTTTGGTGAGGACCTTCTCCGAGGACTCACCAAAAGGACTTCTCCGGTGAAACGAGGCGTCCAGAATGTTCTTCTGACGTCCGTAAATCCGAGACACGGAGCCAAGAGTGTATCCAGAGGCATACGCCTGAGGCTGCCGCCTGGCCAAGAGTCCGCAGAATCGCACGCTGTTGCAGCACCTGGGTTCCCATATCCAACTCGCGCGGAGTTGCAGTAACCCTCCTTCTACTCACCTTCTGGCATCTTTCTGCCAGATCCAGGCCCTGCTCCCACAAGCGTTCTGAAACTGTACCATGTGGGTTAAGTAGTTGAGGGACCTGATGGCGCAGGTAGCGGATGCATACGTGTGCCTATCCATAGCGTCCAGCTGTTTGGACTCCAGGTCCGGTGGCAGGGTGCTCAAATGTTGCAGCCTCAGAGACCGGTCATGAGAGGCTGTAATGACCAGAGAATCGGCCAGAGGATGCGATGCCAAGTACTGGTCCTCCCTAGGGGCCTTGTACAGGCGGTCAGCCTTCTTCGCATCGCCGAGCGAGTGGACGCTTCCACGCTGCCTTGGTGATGCCCACTTAAGGTGTCCACCAAGGGTGGCACCACCACAGGCTTTGGATCTTTTGCAAGATATCTGGCAAGGCATAGTCTCTCGGGTTGAGTTCTCTGCCCAGCCCATGTTCTCCTGGATATGTCTCAATCTCCGAGAACGAAGGGGTCATCCGAGTAGATCTTTGGGAGCTCACTGGGTCCGGAGAAGGGACGCTGATTGGAGAGGGGATCTGATCCGTCCGGAAGTCAGATCCAGTGTCCTCTGTCGGGGCTAATGGTGACGCCTTCTGAGTCTCTTGGGGCTGGGTGACCCTGAAGAGGATCTGGACGGAGGTATCCTTTGTCTGGTCTACCCTAGGAGGATCTGCAGGCTCCTGGGGAGAAGGTACTCAGCCTGCAGCCCCGGATGGAGTAGGGGTGCAAGTGCCGGTGGAGTCGCAGGAGGAGGAGGAGGAGGTGTGGGAACCACATCCTTCTTTATGGCATACCACCAGTAGGTGAACAGCTCCTTAACCTCGGAAATGCTGAGGCCCGACAACGGACCGGGCGCCGGTGGTCGGTCATCTGGTTCCGCATCGGCCCCCAGGGGTCTCTGGTTCAGGGAGGGTTCCCTGGGAGGTGCGACAGGACCGGTCGCCTGCCTGGTCTCGGGCTGGTCAGCTCCTCCTCAGTGAGCTCTGGCCGGCACTGCGGGAGGCGAGGGGACTCCTCTCACTGAACGGGCGCCGCCCTCCCGCCGGCGTCCGGTGGTGGCGGCGGCCTAACCGCGACGGGTGTCTGGCGGTCGCCGGTTCTCGGACAGATGGTGCTTTGCCGACGCCGGATCAGACGTCCTCTTGAGTGAAGTCAGCTCTCTGGTCTTCCGCTGGGGAGGAGGAGGCAAGGAGACTGACCGGGCGTCTGGATCCGGATGGCGGGAACCGGACTTGTGGTGGTGGTGGCGGTCCCCTGACCTCGGCAGGGCCTTGGAAGCCGAAGAAGAGGAGGGCCTGGAGGTCTTGGCCTGAGGAAGAACCTGAAGGAGTCTTCACGCTGCAGGGGAGGCTGAGAGCGGGCCGGAAGGGAGCGGTGGACCGGAGCCGGAGCTACGGAGTCAGAAGCCCTAGAGGGGACTTTGATCTCACCCTCTCCTATGCTTCTCAAGGTGTCTCCGGCTTTTCAGACAATCCCCCTGAGGCTGAATCCATGGCCTTAACCTTTCCTCGAGCAGGAACGCCTGTAGGGCCTTCTGGCGACGGATCCGGGTCCGGCTATTGAATCCCTGGCAGAATGTACAGGCCCGGGTGTCGTGATCTGGGCCTAGGCACCGGACGCAGGCCGAATGCGGGTCTTTAAAAGGGATTTGCTTCCCACAGGTGCACTTCGACGGATGGCCTTCCACGGAGGTTGGAGAGAACATCAGACAGCAACTCTGAAGAGAAAACAAACTTTTTTCCAAATGGAAGAACTTTACCAGGCGTCGCGCGCTAGAAACGAACCGGAGGGTCGAGACATGCAAGTCGACGGCGGGAAAGAACTGAGGAATCTGGCGGGACCGCCTCCTTATGTACTACGCCGGACGTCGGGGCCGGGACCGACGTCGGAGGCGGTCCCCGCTGAAGAAACATAGAATTTGACGGCAGATAAGGACCGCTTGGCCCACCCAGTCTGCCCATTTCCCTACCTACCTACTGGATAAGCTTCAGATCCTAGTTAACCAGCAGCCAACTTCTTCCTACCCCCGCCCCCTAGAATTGCCTTATGACTGTCCCATGCATGCTTGAATTCCACCACTGATTTTGACTCCACAACCTCCTCCGGAAGGCCATTCCATGCATCCACAACCCTCTCTGTGAAAAATACTCCTTAAATTACCTCTGAGCCGCCTCTCTATCTTCAAATTGTGACCTCTTGTTCTTGCACACTCTTTTTGAAAGATGCTACCTCTTGGACTTTGCTGATTCCCTTGAGGTACTTGAACGTTCTATCATGTCCCCTCTCCTCCTTTCCTCGAGGCTATACATATTAAGCTCCTTTCATCTCTCTTCATATGTCTTCCGGTGCAGACCCTGCACCATTTTAGTTGCCCTCCTTTGGACAGCTTCCATCCTGTCTATGTCCTTGCGGAGACTGGGTCTCCAGAACTGCACACAGTACTCAGATGGGGTCTCACCAGCTGTCTGTACAGGATAATAACTTCCTGTTTTCTACTGGTGATGCCTCTCCCTATGCATCCCAGTCCTCGCCAGCCCTCCTAGCTAGACTGCTAGCTAGAAGATTTCCTGGGTCCTGACGCCTGCCGGCCTCAATCCTAATGGTGTTACCTGCTGCAAGAGCTGTATCTCGGCAAGATCTGGGGATTCTGGGGGCCTTATGTACTACGCCCACGCCGGAAGCGGACCGACGCCAGAGGCAGTCCCCTGATAAATACTGCTAGCTAGAAAATTTCGTGGGGTTCTTGGCACCTGCCGCTACAGTCCTAATGGTGTAACCTGCTGCAAGAGCTGTTTCTCAAGTAAGATCTCTTTAGTTCTGTCTATGTAGAACCTGAAAACCCTTTTAACATTCAGAGAACGTAGGGTACACTCTCCTTCATTCTGGAAGTTCACGAAGTAGGTCAGAACAACCAAGGGCTGGTTCAGATGGAATCCCAAGACTACTTTGGGGAGAAACTTAGGGTAAGTTCTGAGAACCACCTTATCCTTGTGAAATACTATATAAAGAGTGTCTATGACCAGAGCATGTATTTCAGACACACTGAGTGGAAGTAATGGCTTTGTGGAAGGCGGCCTTCCAGGTCAGGAACTTCAGCTTACAGGTTGCTAGAGGCTCTTAATGTTTACGGGTGAGCATGTCTAGCACAAAGTTAATATCCCAAGTGGCTACCGATGATCTGACTGGTGACCTAGAGTGCCATATACCTTTAAGGAACCTCTTAACCAAGGGTAACAGCCATAGACAGGGTGTATATAGGCTCGTGATAAACTAAGATTGCGCAGAGCTGGACCTTCACGGTTGAGTACTGTAGCCCTGTATTTGACAGGTCTAGCAGATACTCCAGGACTTACTTTGGTGGGCAAGAAAAGGGATCCAGAGAGGACTCTGCACAACAGATGGAGAATCGCTCCACTTCATCATGTAAGTTTTCCTAGTAGCTGGCTTAGTGTGTTGCTAGGACAGTGTCTGAGATTCTACAGGAGACATCAAATCTACCCACTTTTATCTCCTCAGGAGCCATGCGTGGAGATGAAGGGATTTCAGGATGGGATGGACCACTGGGCCCTGGGTCAGAAGGTCCATTTGAAGTGGTAGTTGTCTCAGTGGAATTTCCAATAATCTGTTGATCAACAAAACTAATTCCTGATGAGGCCAGAATGGGCGATGAGGATCTATTCTGCCCTCACTGTGCCTCCAGCTTGAGCAGCACTC
Source organism: Neoceratodus forsteri (assembly GCA_016271365.2). Lineage (NCBI taxonomy): Eukaryota > Metazoa > Chordata > Ceratodontiformes > Ceratodontidae > Neoceratodus > Neoceratodus forsteri. The sequence goes on from CM057451.1 coordinate 474,991,243, forward strand.
TCTGAATTAAGGGAAGAGAAAGAAATGTGTACAGAAAGCCTCTTGTCCACCACAGTCTGAATGCATCCTAACAGAAAACACCAGGTTCTGGATTTCTGGAGCAGAACAGAGGCAGTTTTTGCATTGAGTTGGGGAGATGGGTAGAGGGGACAAAACCTTTTACAGGTACATAAGTGAAAAAAGAAAGACAAAGGGAGGGATAGTGAGACTGAAGGGGGAGGATGGGGGCCGCGTGGAGGATGACAACAGTAAAGCTGACATATTGAACAGGTATTTCTGCTCAGTCTTTACTGAGGAAGAGGAGGGTAATGGGTCTGAAGGGAGTACAAGGGGTGAGAATGGTGCAGAAATGGACACAAGTCCCTTTACACGAGAAAGGGTCCTGAAGGAACTGGAAGTAATAAGAGTTGATACGCAATGGGGCCAGATGGGTGCACCCAGGATCCTTAAAGAACTAAGAAAGGTGGTGGCTGAACCTCTGGCTATCCTGTTTAGCTGATCACTGGAAACAGGGGAGGTACCCAAAGACTGGAGGACAGCAGATGTAGTCCTCTTATACAAAAGCGGGAACAAAGAGGAAGCAGGGAACTACAGACCAGTCAGCCTCACCTCGGTAGTGGGGAAGATCATGGAAGCACTACTGAAGGAGAGATTGGTGGACCATCTGTTTGTCAATGGACTACAGGACCCAAGGCAGCATGGTTTCACCAGGGGGAGGTCATGTCAGACCAACCTCGTTGAATTTTTTGATTGGGTGACTAGGGAGGTGGATCAGGGGAGGGCAGTGGACATGGCCTATCTGGACTTCAGCAAGGCCTTTGACACTGTGCCACACAGAAGACTATTACACAAACTGGGGAATATGGGTGTGGGCAGACAGTAGTGTGGTGGGTAGGTAACTGGCTGGCAGGACACAGAGGGTGGTGGTAAATGGCTGTCACCCACAGAGGGAAGAGTGACCAGTGGGTACCACAGGGATCAGTGCTGGGACCGGTCCTATTCAACATCTTCATCAGTGACATTGCACAGGACCTAGAAGGCAGAATTTCACTATTCGCTGATGACACAAAGCTCTGTAACAGAGTAGACACACCAGAGGGTGTAGACAGAATGAGAAGGGACCTGCAGAAACTTGAAGAATGGTCTGAGGTTTGGCAGTTGAAATTCAATGCAAAGAAGTGCAAGATAATGCATATGGGGCACAGAAACTCTGGCACAATATATCAGTTGGGGGTGAGGATATAGCATGCACCAAGCAGGAAAGGGATCTTGGGGTTATCATCTCTGATGACCTCAAGGCAGGGAAACAGTGTGACAAGGCAGCAGGTAAAGCAAATAGGATGCTGGGATGTATAGGCAGGCATCACCAGCAGGAAAAGGGAGGTCATAATTCCGCTATACAAGACACTAGTGAGGCCCCCACCTGGAGTACAGTGTATAGTTCTGGAGACCATACCCACGTAAGGACAAGACAGGGTAGAGAAGGTTCAGAGGAGGGCAACAAAGATGGTGCATGGATTGCATCACAAGTCCTATGAAGACAGGTTGAAGGAACTGAACATGTACTCCCTGGAGGAGAGGAGGGAGAGGGATATTATAGAGACATACAAGTATCTCACAGGAGGAACAGGGTGCAGGAATACACTATTTTTAAGCGAAAAAGATGTTCCAGGACTAGAGGGCATGGGATGAAGTTGGAGGGAGGACGATTCAGAGGAAACATTTCTTCACAGAACGGGTGGTGGACAAGTGGAACACCCTGCCAGAGGAAGTGGTGGGGGCTGAGACAATCACGGGATTTAAGAATGCATGGGATAGACAAAAAGGAATTCTGGAGGTCAGGGGTAAGGGGCAACAGACTTCTAGGAAAACAAACTGAACTTACAAGCTCAAATGGGCAGACTGGGTGGGCCATAGGCCCTTATCTGCAGACACTGTCTATGTATCTATGTATGTAAAAACGTCCAGGTCCAGTGTGTCCACTCTCCAAAGAATGATTGCGTGACGTTTATGTCAAGAGACCATTCGTGAGGATCTGCCTCTGTTCTGCTGAGGCGATCTGCTAGATCGCTCTGGGCCCCAGGCAGGTGGACTGCTTGGATCAGGTCTTCGTGATCCAAGCACCATTCCAGCACACTCATTGCTTCCTTGCACAAGGGATAAGAGTGTGCCCTGCCTTGCTTGTCAATGTAGTACATCACCACTTTGTTGTCCGTTTGAAGGAGAATAATTTTACAACAGAGGATGTACTTCAGGGCTCTGACTGTGTACAGGACAGCTCTCATTTCCAAGACATTTATGTGGAGTTGAGACTCGTCCCGACTCCACAGACCTTGGGTGTGGAGATCTTGACAGTGAGCTCCCCATCCGAGTAGAAATGCATCTGTGGTGATGGTGATCTGTGTCTCCAGTGGGGCAAAGGGAAAGCCTTTCAGTAGGTTGTCCTTGAGTCCACCAGGTGAGTTATTTTAGAGGTTCCGCACCTTATGTGAAAGGACTGAAGGTGTGTGGTCAGCGACACCGAGTACTGAGCATCAACTGAGTGGTCCTCATGTGAAGACGAGCCAAAGGCACCGTGAACGTTTATGCCATAAGACCCAGCATACGCTGCACTGAGCCAGCTCAGACTAAGGCGTTCTTACATGAAGCAAGCCATCTGGAGGACATCGTGTTTCCTGTCCTCTGGGAGGAAGGTCCTTGCGCTGGAGGTATCCAGGAGGGCTCCTATGAAGAGGAGTTGCTGGGAGGGCTGTAGCTGCAATTTTTCCAGATTCAACAGAACTCTCATAGATGTGAGGAACCTGGAAGCTGTGGTCACTGCTTCCTGTGTCCCTTGTCTGAAGGAGCTTGCTAGAGCCAGTTATCCAGATACGGGAAGATTTAATTTGAGTTTTCTTAGGTGCGCTAAGAAAACTGCAAAGCACTTTGTAACAACTTGAGACACCGAGGATAGCCCAAACGGCAGTAACTCTGAATTGATACTGCTGACTCAGGACCACAAATCAAAGATACTTGTGGTGGCTTGGTGCACAGGAACATGTTGGTAGGCATCCTGCATGTCCAGGAGACCAGCCAATCATTTCAATAAATCAGAGGTACAAGTTAACGAGTGATAGTTTGAATTTTTCCTTAAGAGAAATTTGTTTCCTTAGGTCTAGAATAGGGTGCATACTGCACCTTTTCTCTGAACCTCTAAGTAGTGGGAGCAGAAAAGTACAGTTATGCAAGAACTTACCGTAACAGTAGATCTTCGAGAACAGCTCTTGCAGCAGGTTACACCATTAGGACTGAAGCTGGCCGGCGTTAGGACCCCACGGAAAATTTTCTAGCTAGCAGTCTTCAGCGGGGACCGCCTCCGACGTCGGTCCCGCCAGAATCCCCTGTTCTCCCGCCGAGACTCCCGCCGGATGACATCAGAAGAGGAGACCGAGGACCCGCCATCAAATGGCCAAGATTCAGAACAGACCTTTCCGATCCTAAGGATATTGTTAGGCTGGAACCTACTTCCTCCAAGGGGGAACGGTGGGCGGCAAAGTACCTGCTGCAAGAGCTGTCCTCGAAGATCTACTGTTACGGTAAGTTCTTACGTAACTGTACTAGCTTACTTCGAGAAACAGCTCTTGCAGCAGGTTACACCATTAGGACCGATCCCCAAGCAATACTGGAAATCACTCACCACTGGGAGGAGGGAAGGTAGAAATCACTAGTAGAACCTAAGCCTAGGACAGAAATCCTTGAAGGACTGCTAGACCAAAACCTGCTCTTCACCTCGATGCAACATCCAGGCTATAATGCCTGATGAAGGTGTGCACAGTGCTCCAAGTGGCTGCTGCACAGATGGCTGAAGTGGACACATTCTTTAAGGCCGCAAAGGAAGCAGCTACCCTCTTGTGGAATGACCCTTAACCGCGCCCGGTAAGGGTTTCTTCAAGGTACAGCTCTTGCAGCAGGTTACACCATTAGGGCTGATTCCCAAGCAATGGCACCTAGAAAAGCCATCGGGAGAAGCACACGGAGATCCAGACCCATCCTGAGCCTAGGACAGGAGACCCTGAAGAACAGCAAGGTCGAAACCCACTCTTCGCTTTGAGGCATATCCAGGCTATAATGCCTGATAAAAGTGTGCACTGAACTACAGGTGGCTGCAGCACATATGGTTGACGAGAAACGCTCTTCAGTGCCGCAGCGAGGTAGCCACTCTCTTGTCGAATGGCCCTTGACCACTCTAGGTTAGGTTTCGACACTTGTCATAGCAAAGGAAATACACTGGATGAGCCAGCGTGAAAGGGTTTGTTTGAAACCGGGGCCTTTCTTTCATCCTCTCAGTGAATGAAATGAACAGCTGCCCGCTTTCAGTGCTGTTTGGTTCTCGTCAAATAGTATCTGAGACACCTGTGCACATCCAGGGTGTGAAGCAGTGCTTCTCCTCGATTGGCATACTTAGGGAAATATACTGGTAAATCGATGTCCTGGTTGAGAGTAAGGGCTGAGACCACCTTAGGCAGGAACTTAGGATTCGTCCTCAGGGACACCCTGTCCTGATGAAAAATTAAATAAGGCTCCTTGCACATGAGAGCATGTAATTCGGAGATTCTTTTTGCCGAAGTAACTGCAAACTAAAACAACGCTCACGACAGAAAACGAGCTCTCAACTGCGCAGGCTCAAGCGTGGCAGCGATGCTGCTCCAAGACAAAGGGTAAATCCCAAGGAGGGACGGGATCCTTGATGGGCGCCTAAGGTGGAGGATCCTCTTTAAAAGGCAACGGTAGTGTCCAGCTGGGCCACCATGCGCTGGCCTATGGGGCATGGATAAGCTGAGATTGCACAAAGATGCACTTTAATCGAGGAGTAAGCTAACCCCGGATTGAAATAGAAAAGCAGGTACTCCAGAACCAGCTTCGGGCAGTCTAAGGGCGAGAAACCACGAGGTCTGAGACCACAGGAAAAATCTGCGCCATTTCATGGTATGTTGTAAATGTCGCGGTTTCTGGCGGCAGAAAGCCGTCTGCCACCTCTTGCAAGACCCCGTGGTCGCAACATGGCTATGTCTCTAGGAGCCAAGCATGCAGGTTCAGTGAACGCAAGTCCGGTGGACTAATGAACCTCCTCCTGAGACAACAGGTGGGAGATGATTGGTAAACCAGCGGAGGTTCCCGGACAACTGATTCAGCAGCGGGAACCAAATTTGTCTGGGCCAAAAAGGCGCTTATCAAAATAAGCGCCGATGCTCCCGCGAATTTGGAGAAGGACACTCTGGATCAACGGGAAAGGAGGGAAGGTGTAGAGGAATCTGCCCGCCCAGGAGAGGGACAACGCGCTCTCCAGAAAACACCGGCTCTTGATCTAGCTAGCAAAATTGGGCAGTTTATGCTGGATGGGGAGGTGAATAGATCAATTCTGGAGCACCCCATCTGTGGAACAGATCCTCTGCCACTTCCTGTAAGAGTTCCCACTCGTGGACTCTGGCCTGGGAACGACTCAGGCTGTTCATGCACCGTGTTGTCCACCCTGGGAACGTGAACTGCAATGAGGTTTGGCGCCGCGGTTTATTACTCCATTCCCACACCCTCACTGCCTCTCACAAAGGGGGTAGGAGTGTGTGCCTCCTTGTTTGTTGAGGTAATACATCACCGCAGTACTGTCTGTCTGTCTGTAACAGGAGAGTACTGGGTGGAATCTCAGACTGGAAGGCCTGCAGGGCATAAAGGACCACCCTCATCTCCAATATGTTGATATGGAGATGAGATTCTTGTGTAGTCCATGTTCCCTGAGATCTCACCCCGTTCAGGTGCGCTCCCCACCCCACCCCTGAGGCGTTCGTAGAGAGTGTCAACACCAGGGACGGCACTGTGAAGGGAATCCCCCACTGAGAGAGTTCCCAGATCTAGCCACCATTGCCAGTCCCGAATCACGGTCTACGTGATTCTGACTGGATGCTGCAGATGGTCTTGCCTTTGGTCCCACTGCACCCTTAACATCCACTGGGTTAACCGCATGTGAGTCTTGCCATCAGGACAGTTGGAATGGCTGCAGCCATGTGTCAGAGCAGGTGAAGGACCAGCCTGGCGGGCGGTTTTTCAGCTGACATGTCCCTTTATGAGGGATCGTATGCGTTACGCTCTGTCTTCGGGAAGAAAGGCTTTCCCTTTGACTGTGCCCAGAACTACACCTATGAACTGCAGCTTCTGGGACGGTACCAGGAGAGACTTCACGTAGTTGATTAAGATGCCCAGAGACTGGAAGAGAGCCTGGGTGTGCTGAATGGCCAGCAGCAATGCCTCCTTGGAAGAGGCCATGAGAAGCCAGTCGTCCAGGTACGGGAACACCTAGTGACCCTGTCTCCTCAGAGACGCTACCACGACTGCCATGCACTTGGTGAATACCCTTGGTGCTGATGACAGCATGAAAGAGCTCGGAACTGGTAGTGGCGACCGAGAAACTCGAAGCACAGGAACCTCCTGTGCGCCTGAGCGATGGGGATGTGCAAGTAGGCGTCCTGCATATCCAAGGACGCCAAGAAAGCATCTTTCTTTAGCATGGGGATTAGTCCCAGGAGGGTCAGCATGCAGAATCGCTTGTAGGCGACAGATATGTTGAGGTCGCTGAGATCCAAAATTGGACAGAGGTCCCCTGTCTTCTTTGGAACCAGAAAGAAGCGAGAATAGTATCCTGCTCCTATCTGGTTCCCTGGGACGTGCTCCACAGCTTCTTTCTGCAGAAGCTCGAGTACTTCCTGCTTGATGAGCAGGGCGTGCTGACCCGAGTAACGGGAGAGCAGAGGAGGCCTCGGTGGGGGGCTTGTCTAAGAATTTTATAAAGTGGCCTTTTTTGACCAGCTGTAGCACCCACCTGTCGGTGGTGATAGAGTGCCACCCTGGCAGGTGGTCTGCGATGCGACCCCCGACCTTTGTTTCCCCTTGATCCTGAGGAGGGGCGGGGGCAGGGAAGGAGTCCTGCTGTGGCAGCAGAGGGTCCTGCAGGCTAGGCTGACTTGGAAGCACGTTGGCCCCTACCTGTGGACGTTTTGACCTGGGCTTTCCGGGAAAAGGAGCCCCTCTGATGCTGACCGGAATGGGGTTGTTGCCTCAGAGTCCAGCTGCGAAAACGACTCTGGTTCCTACGAAAGGAACAGAATCTAGATCTGTACATGGCCTGGACAGATCTAACAGCCTTCCCGGCTTCCTGTAATTTGGTGATGACCATCTCCGATGCATCACCAAACAAAACTTCGCCATGAAAAGGGGCAATCAAAATGTTTTTCTGGACGTCCGGGGTAAACCTGGAGACACGGAGCCATGAGCGTCTCCGGAGACATACGCCTGAGGCTGCCGCTCTGGCCGAAGAGTCCGCGGAGTCGTACTCGGCTAGGAGCACCTGGGTCCCCACATCTGAACCCATGCGGAGGAGTTGAAGAAGTTCCTCCTTTGGGCCACCGTCTGGCAACTCCTCTACCACATCCTGCCCCTGTTCCCACAGCGCATTCTGAAACTGAACCATGTGGGTCAGGTAATTCATGGATCTGATGGCAGCTCGCGTCATGAGTGCGCTTTACCCAGCACGCCCAGTTGCTTGACTCTGGATCCGGTGGCTGCGTGCTCAGATGTTGCAGTTTCTGAGACCGGTCATGACAGGCTGTGATGACCAGGGAGTCGGCCAGAGGATGATTAGCCAGGTACTGGTCCTCTCTAGGGGCCTTGTACAGGCGGTCAGCCTTCTTCAGCATAGGCTGAGTGGAATGTGGACACCTCCACGCTGCCTTGGTGACGTCCACGAAGGTGTCCACCAAGGGTGGTACTACCACAGGCTTAGGGTCCTTTTGCCGAAGGTAACGGGCGAGATGTAATCTTTCGGGGTCTAGTTCTTCCGCATCCCATCCCATGTTCTCTTGGATGTGTCTCATAAACTCAGAGAACGAGGGGTCATCCGGAGGAGACCTAGGGAGGTCGCATGGGTCCAGAGAAGAGATGCTGATCGGTGAAGGAGACCTGGAGCATTCAGACATGTCAGATATGGAGTCCTCAGTCGACGGCGAATACCGACTTCTTCTGGGTCTCTTGGGGCTGGGTGACCCTGAATAAGATCTAGAGCGAGGCCTTCTCTTCTCTGTAGATCTGCCCCTAGGAGGTGTTACTGGTTCTCGAAGGAGGTGCTCTGCTGCCTGCTGCTCTGGGCGAAGGAGGCGCAGGTGGCAGTGGTGCCACAGGGAGGAAGGTGCGTGGTGACCCCATCCTTTTTGATGGTGTCTCACCAGAAAGTGAAGAGCTCCTTCACCTCTGCCAAGTTGAGTCCTGAGGACGGGCCGGGCGTCTGCTCCCCGAGGGTCTCCAGTTCCGGAGAGGGTTCCCACGGGAGCTCGACAGGTCCGGAGTCGCCCGCCTGGTCTTCAGGCTGAGTGGGCTCCTCCTCCTCCGATAGCGGCAGCAGGCGCCGGTCCCCCGGCCAGCGTCCTGGCGGGAGAATGCCTGACCGGCGATGGGTGACTAACTGCCACCGGCTCACGGGAGTGCTTGTGGATCTTGGCCGACGCTGGGTCCAACGTCCGCTTAAGGGAGGTCAGCTCCTTGGTCTTGCGTTGGGGAGGCGGAGGCAAGGAGACAGACCGGACGTCGGAGGCAGAGTGCCGGGACGAAGACTTGTGATGCTCCCCTGACCTGAAATAGGCCTTAGCAGAAGAAGGCGGCGGCCTGGAGGTCTTGGCAGGCTGCAAAGTCGAAGAGCCGCTGGCAGATTTGACCACTACCGGGAGGAGGCTGAGAGGGCCCTCGACGGGAGCAGTCCGACCTGGAGCCTGCGGGAGTCCGAGGCCCTGGTGGGAATCTAGGTCTCACCTTCTCCCGATGTTTCTCGTGGTGCCTGTGGGTCTTTCCCGAAGATTCCCCCCGGAGGAAGGTTCCATGGCCTTGAGCTTTTCTTCTAGGAGGAAAGCCTGGAGAGCCTTCTGTCGGCGGATTCTGGTCCAGCTATTAAAGCCCTGGCAGAAGGAGCAAGCCTGGGTGTCGTGGTCCGGGCCCAGGCACCGAACGCAGGCCGAATGGGGGTCTTTGAACAGGATCTGCTTCCCACAAGCACATTTAGAAGGATGGCCCTCCACTGAAGCTGGGAGGACATCAGACGTAAGAAAGGTAATCTTGAAGAAGAACTTCTTGAAGTTTCTGATTTAGAGGATTTCCTGGACGTGGCAGCTAGTACTAACCGAAGAGGTCGAGACACATGCAAGTCGATCGTGGAAAGAACTCAGGATCTCAACGGGACCACCTCCTAATGTACTATGCCTGACGTCAGCGCGGATAGACGCCGGAGGGTCCCGCTGAAGACTGCTAGCTAGAAAAATTTCCATGGGGTCCTGACGCCGGCCGGCTTCAATCCTAATGGTGTAACCTGCTGCAAGAGCTGTACCTCGAAGAAGATCCTGTGTTCCATTGCTCCTGCGGAACTACGTCTACTGCCCTGTTGTTCAGAAGGCCTTGAATCTCAGAAACAAGGAGATCTGAGTAACTGACAGCGTGGGCTGTCATTTGGGTGGATGATCTGGAAGGGTATCTGAAAAATTTAGAGAATAACCCCCGTGAATTATCTTGAGAACCCATTTGCCTGTAGTGGCAGACTTCCACCGATTGTAAAATTGAGTCAGATGCCCCCCTACTGCCGAAGAGTCCCCCTCAGACAGCTGAGGTGGGACCTGGGATGGAATATCAGAGGGTGGCACTAGGCTCTTCTAGGCCCTGTGCCTTCTGCTGTGTTTTCTTTTGTGGCTGAGGGGCTTGGTTTTTGTTGAAGCTTGCTCTGCCTTTACCATGAAAGGACTGACTTATGAAACTGCCGCCGGTTTCCGCTCCGTTAAGGGGCAGCAGGGGCCGGACAGACCATTTTGATAGCCATCCTAGTTTTCTGTGGGCCAAACAGATAAACATCAAATGGTAAATTCATGACTTTGCTGGGAATCATTTATGAACCAAGAGGTTCGTAACCACGAATGGCATCTGGTGCATATCCCAGCTGCTGCTGCTCTAGAAGCAGTGTCAAAGGCATCCATAACAGCCTTAAGTCTGTAGTATTTGGTCAAACAAATATGGAGAGATATTAAGCCTTCAATGCTCCTAGCAGATGAGATACAAATCTATTCCAAACTCCCCAACATTTCAACACAAACTGGGCTACAGCTCATCAAGTGAAAAACCTGTGATCCTCGTTACTTCCAGCTAGACAACAAAAAAGTACAGTTATGTAAAAACTTACTGTAAAGTACAGTTACGTAAGAACTTACCGTAACAGTAGATCTTCGAGAGAGCTCTTGCAGTAGGTAATTACATATCACGACTGAGCTGCAGGACCCACAGAAAATTTCTAGCTAGCAGTCCCTGGCGAGGGACCGCCCCCACGTCAGATGACCGGCGTCAGGAGACGTCTGTATAAAGGGGCTTTTCCGGATGCCCGCCTTCCAGTTCTTTCCTGCCACAGACTGAAAGAGGCAGGATGAGAGAGGAGCGGATGTTTCCCTAAATGGAAAAGGAGCTGAAAAGCCTAGGGGGATGGAGGGGGGACAGAGCATTTACTGCAAGAGCCCTCTCTCAAGATCTGTTACAGTAATGCCTACGTAACTGTACTATCTTACTTCGAGAGGGCTCTGCAGGTAATTACATATAGGACCAATCCCAAGCAGTCTGGAACAAAGAAAGGCACGGGAGGATGAAAACTACTCCAAGAAGCAGTTCTACTTGCAAGCCTCAAGATAGGAGGTTCTGCAAAACAGCTAGCTCAAGCCTGCCTTCACGCGCGAGAGGCAATATCTAAGCTGTAGTGTTTTCAGAAAGGTATGGACGGAAGTCCAGGTGGGCAGTGCAGATGTCTACCGCAGACACATTCTTGAAACAAGCCGGAAGCAGCTACTCCTCTTGTGGAGTGGCCTCAGACTTGACCCGGGAGGGCCTTGTTATATTTGTCATAACAGAAAGTGATGCAATGAGCCAACCACTTAGACAGGCATTGCTTGGAAACAGCATTGCCTTTCCTTTTGTGAGCAAAAGAGATGAACAACCGATCAGTCTTTCCGAGAACCTTCATCCTGTTGGTGTAGTATCTCAGAATCCGGTGAACATCCATAGTATGGAGTAAATATTCCCCTTAATTAGAGTACTGCGTAAAAAAGGCAGGTAGCTCTATGGACTGATTTAAGGTAGACTCTGCTACCACTTTAGGTAGAAACTTAGGATTTGTGCGAAGAGCAAATCGTTCCTTATGAAAAATCAAGTAGGGATTTTACACATCAGGCCTGAGCTCGAGATTCTTCGAGCCAAAGTAATGGCCACCAAGAAGAGAGTCTTCCACAAAAGAAATCTCAAATCTGCAGAAGCTGCAGGTTCGAAGGAGGAAGGTTAAGTTTCTTGAGAACAAAATTCAAGTTTCAGGGGCGGGCAGGAGTACGGATTTGGGGGCTTAGATGGAGAACCCTCTGAGAAAGGTCTTGAGACCTCCAGTTGAGCAAAGGCCTTATCTGTGAAGGGAGCATGATAGGCTGAAATGGCCACCATGTGTACCTTCAAAGAGGAATGGCTGAGACCCAGGTCAAACAGATGACGAGATACTCCAGCAGAAGCCACACTGAACAGAAGAAAGGTTCCACGCTCTGGAAGCGGCTCAAATAGTGAATCTTTCCACTTCATGGCACAAGTGGATCTGGTGGAGGGTTTTCTGGCTCCACTAAAATCTCTGCCACTTTGGGAGACACTCCAAAACGGGATTGGGCTAGGTCTGCAGGAGCCATGCATGCAGTTGAAGGGATTTGAGGCCTGGATGGACCAGGGTCCCCTGATCCTGGGTCAACAAACCTTGAGATAGAGGAAGAGGAAGAGAGGATCCTCTGAATATTGTTGTAGAAGAGAAACCAGATTTGCTTGGGCAGAAAGGAGCAATCAGAATCATTCTCGCTCCTTCTGAAGCTAGTTTCTGCAAGACTTGTGGGATGAGAGGAACTGGGGAAAGGCATAGACGAATCTGTCCTTCCAGTCTAGAGACAGAGCGTCCATCCAAAAATGGCCTCGCTCTGGAACGAGCAAGCAGAAGGTGGGAAGTTTTGCGTTTAGTGGGGATGCGAACAGGTCGACCTGTGGTGTTCCCCAAAGTTGGAAGATATTGTCTAGGACACCTTGGTCCAGTTCCCACTCGTGAGTCAGAGCAGAAGTGCGACAGCTTGTTTGCCAGGGTGTTGTCGACTCCTGGAACGTGAATCGCCGTGAGGTGAAGGTCGTGTTGCCCAATCCCAAACCCTCCCTGCATAGAGGGTAGGACCGAGTCCTTCCCTGCTTGTTGATGTACCCACCACGCACATGTTGTCAGTCTGGATGGCTAGGTGGCCGGGAAGGATGTATTGGTGAAGGGCATGAAGAGCGTACAACACTGCCCGAAGCTTGAGAACATTGATGTGGAGAGCTTGTTCTAGCCTGGACCAGGAGCCCTGGGTCCAATGAGGGCCTAGATGGGCTCCCCAACCTTCGCCTGAGGCGTCTGTGGTTAGAGTCTGGGAAGGGGGAGGATGAAAAAGGAACCCCCCCGAAACAGGTTCTCTCAAACCATCCACCATTGTAAGTCTTGCATCATCAGCGAGGAGATCAGAACTGAGTGATCTAGGTCGTCCACTAGCTGATCCCACTGAGAGTGTAGAGTCCACTGCGAAATCTTCATGTGGAGTCGAGCGCGAGGGACCGTCGGGATAGCAGCTGCCGTGAGGCGGAGAAGGTGAAGGACCGACTTTGCCGAGACCAACCTGCGGTCAGACAACAGATTTATCTGGGTCTGAAGGGAGGCCGCCCTGTCCGGAGGCAGGAAGGCCTTGCCCAATGTCGTATCAAGGATCGCCCCAATAAACTGTAGCCTCTGGTATAGGTCCAGATGAGACTTGAAATGGTTGATGGTAATACCAGGCAGGCAAAAACCTGCTGGGTAAGCGAGAGGCAACGCAGGAGTTCCTCCCTGGACGAGGCCACCAGGAGCCAGTCGTCCAGGTAAGGGAAAACCTATACTCCCTTGGTACGCAGGTGGGCCGCCACCACTGCCAGGCATTTGGTAAATACTGGGGCCGAGGATAGACCCAATGGGAGCGCCTTGAACTGATAGTGGTTCCCCTGGAACGCAAAACGAAGGTATTTGCGATGAGATGGGTGAATGGGAATGTGCAGATAAGCATCCTGCATATCCAGAGCACAAAGCCATTGACCCGGCCGGAGTAGAGGCAGAAGGTCTGCAAAGAGCATCCTGAACCTTTTATACTTACTTAAAGATTCAGGAACTGAGATCTAAAATTGGTTTGAGATCTCCAGTCTTTGGGACCAGGAAGAAATGGAATAGTAACTGCCCCTGAAGATGAAGGGGACGGGCTCTATCGCTACTTCAGCAGAAGAGCAGAGATTTCCTCTGGACCAAAGGAAGATGTCTCATAAATATGACTACTTCAGAGGGGGTGGTTTCTGAAGAAACTCTATGGAGTGTCCTCCAGCTGTGAGCTGGAGCACCCAAGAATCTGTGGTTATCCTCTCCATCCCGGAAGGTGGAGGGAAACCTCCCTCCTATGGTTCCTCCGGGAGTCCGGAGGCATGGGAGAGGAAAGGAGGCATGTGTGTGGGCAGCGCTGCAGCTGAAGCACCGCTGCTTTTTGGGCGGGGGCTTAGCAGCCGTGGGGGCCCGGCGTTTGTGGCCGCCTTCCCTGCGCAGTTCAGGTCTGCAGAAAGGGACAGTGCTGTGCTGATGGGAACGGTACATGGAATCAACAGACTTCAGAGCTGTCCTTCTTGCAAAACTGTAATGATGTCCTTGATATCACCCCGAAGCACCGAACCCGGAAAGGTGCCTCCTGGATAGCAGATTGCACCCCAGGACCAGACCTGACACGCCGGAGCCCAGCATGACGCCGAGGCCTACAGCCCTGAGCCCGCCCAGCAGTGTCCACCGCGCTGTATGTTGCACCGGAGCATGTCGTGACTGGCCAAACAAGCAGAGCGGATGAGATCAGCCAACTCCTGCTTGACTTAGGAGTCAGGCAAGGAGTCCAGCTTGGCTTCCGCCTGAGTAAGGATGGCCTTCTGGTAGTCCCCCACGTGGCAGACATAGTTCAGGGCCCTAATCCCCAGTGTGGAGGAAGCGTAAATCTCTCTCCCATACTGGTCCAGAAGGCGAGATTCCTTATCAGGAGGTGACGAGCTAAGATGTTTTGGGTTCTCCGACCGGCCGTGGCGGGCGCTAATCATGACTGAGTCGGCACGGGTGAGAATCCAGGAAATCAACACCCTGAGCCTGATATAGCCTGTTCGACTTCCTAGGAAGTGGAGCCAAGGTCGACGGCTGTTTCCATATCGTGGTGACAAGGTTGGTGTGAGGCTCTATCCAGGGTGGCACCAATGTAGGAGCGGTCACAGGCAGATCCAGATGTTCAACGAGTTTCAGACGCTGAGGATCTGGTTCCAGGGAGTGCCACTTATGAACCTCCTGGATTTTTCTAAGCACCCGTAAAGCGGATCCTCCGGAGGAGTCCTTGGCCGGGGCTTCAACAGAGAGCGAGGCTCGTCATCTCTCTCGGAGCAGCCGTAGGAAGAGTCCAAGAGTGAAGAGGAGGATGAATAAGAGAAAGACTCCCTTTTCTGACTCGGGGGAGGAACGGACCCCTTGAGGAGTCCCCGGGGAAGCGTGTCCTGCTCCTCTGTGGATCCAGATGGAAGAATCCTGGAGTCCGGAAGTGGTGAGAGAGTGTGCCGCCTGGGGCATACGGGAACCTGGGATGGCACAGTCGCCGGAAGGCGGCTCTCGACCTCTTTGGTGAGCTGAGCCTTGGCCTCAGCCCACCAAGAGGCCAGAGTCTCCTGCAGGTCCACCAGCGGCCGCGAGGGCGGTGGAGGAAGAGGTGGGGGATAAGAATACGGGTTATACCTGTATGGAGCGTATCCAAAACCCGGCTGCGGGTAGCCTGGCGTCGGGTATTGGGGCATAAGTACTGCGGCGTCGGGATACTGCATTCCGAGTACACTGGCGTCCGAATAAGACGGAGGATACCCGGAGCCGTGGGGGGCCGGAGCAGATGGCCTGGCCGGAAACCTCACGCGGGGTCCGTGAGTGGACAGCCTGGAGGGCCCTATGGAAGCAGAATATCTCCCGGAGTCGGTAGGCAGGCAGGCGGAGGCCCTGGTACCAGAGGTACAGACGTCGGAGCCGGCATCCGGGGAGCTGACATCAGGTCCGGTGCTCCAGATGAAGGAAGGACTGACTGAGGCAAAAGATCCCCAGCTTCAGATTGAAGGGGACTCTGGTTCCCCAGACGGCAGCGAAGGCTGCGGTGAACCGGGAACGACGGACATTGGGGTTCCGTCATCTGTTCCTTCACTGGCCGGACGTCAGATGAGCCGACATGAGGCTTAGAGGCGAGCTCTCTGCGGGCGCCGGAGGAGCAGACGTCCGACTTACGAGAGCCTTCACTGGAGACAGGCCGAGAGGAGAGATCGGCCTGGTCCGGTGGAGAGGAGGCCGCGCGTCGCCCCGGAGGGTCGGATGTCTTACCAGCCCTCTCGGGCGGACATCAGAGGAGCAGACGCCTGCTACCGGAGTTGCCCACAGTGGTGGGTCACGCGAGCATGTGGCTGAACCAGGGCAGAGGCCCTCCAACTGCCCGGAGGTGCCTGCGGGGCTCGAAGGCCAGCCAGACGGGTAGCTGCCACCGCCTCAGAAACCTCTGAGGCGGCCGTTGAGGAGCGATCCTCCAGAGGGGATGTTACCTGCGTCCCAGTGACTCCCGAGGGAGACGCAGCGGAGGAGCCTTTGTCCTGGTGCCTCTCCTTGTCCTTCTTCCGATGGCCTTCGGGGGAAGTGGACGCCTGTGTCAGTTTTTTAAGTGCCTTCTCCATAGAGCTCATTTTTTTCTTTAGAATATGGGCTTCTAGGGCCGCCTTTTTCGGGTAGCCGCGTTAAAGCTGAGGCAATACTGGCACTTCTCAACCGGGTGATCGGGGCCTAGGCAGAAAAGGCAGAGGGAGTGGCCATCCTTGTGCGGTAGTTAAGCGCTGCACAAATCACACTTATTCTTGTGCTCGGAGGGTGTAGGGACGACATACACTGATGTTAGTACTGCGTTATTTAAAAATAAGAGTTTTTCGGTAAAAAAATGAAAGAAAGGGCTGATCACAAACTTTTCCGTGAGAGCGCTGCACAGCTAACGGAGGAAAGAACTGAAGGCGGGCGCCCAGGACCGCCTGTATACAGACGCCTCCTGACGCGGTCACCTGACGCGGAGGCGGTCCTCGCCAGGACTGAGTAATAGAATTTTTTCGTGGGTCCTGCCACCGCCGCATCAGTACTATATGTAATTACCTACTGCAAGAGCCCTCTCGAAGTAAG
Organism: Neoceratodus forsteri; assembly: GCA_016271365.2. Classification (NCBI taxonomy): domain Eukaryota; kingdom Metazoa; phylum Chordata; order Ceratodontiformes; family Ceratodontidae; genus Neoceratodus; species Neoceratodus forsteri. Next base: position 475,007,615 of record CM057451.1, read on the forward strand.
ATCAGTAGATCTCCGAGAGAGGCTCATGAAATAAGTAATAACCATTAGGACTAGAGCCACCAGGCACTAGGACCACACGGAAAACAATATAAAAGTGTTCAGTTGGGGGGGTCGCCCACTCAACGTCACGTGATGGACGTCAGTGTGGCACTATGTAGTGGGCAGTCTCCACGCCCACTCTCCAGTTCTCACGTCGGACACCCAAGAAGGTGCAACAGGAGAAAGGAGTTGGCTCCTGCAGCCAAGAGAAAGGCTAGAAAAAAGTAGCCGCAGAAGCATGGGGGAAGATGGGAGGAGAAAAGGTTCCTACTGCAAGAGCGTCTCTCGAAGATCTACTGTTACGTAAGTTCTTGCATAACCGCACTACCTTACTTCGAGAGGGCTCTTGCAGCAGGAAATAACTATTAGGACCGAGTCCCGAGCAGTGAAATTCAGACAAAAGCTGAAGCACGGAAGGCATGAAAGGGCTGCAGTAGGTTATCAGGTTTAAGACAGGAGGCCCTGAAGGATAGCTAGTACAAAGCCTGCCCTGCACCTGAGGCAATGTCCAGCCTGAATGTTTAGTGAAGATGTGGACAGAGCTCCAAGTAGCTGCCCTTATCAAATGACCCGGCAGCAGAAACATTCCTCAAACAGCAGAAGCCATGCTTGGCTGAATGTCCTCGACTTCCCGAAGGGACTCATTACACTTCTGATAACAAAAAAGCAGTTTGCTAACCATAACAGACAGACAAGGCAATTCTAGTGGAGGGTAGAAGGAAGTAGGCTGTTGGTTAACTAGGATCTGCAGCTTATCCGTTGGGTAGAAATAGGAAGACTAGGTGGGCCAAGTGGTCCTTATCTCGCCGTCAGATTCTAGGTTTCATTTGGATAAGCACTGTTTGGAAACTGACGACCTTCTATTCTGGGCGACAAAGAAATGAAAAGCTGATCCATTTTATGGACTGACTTTGTCCAGTTCATGTAATAAACGAAAGGTTCTGTGCACATAGAGTATGTGCAGAATGGCTTTTCCTTGATTAAAATGCTCAGAAAAACACACTGGCAAGTGTACTGTCTGATTCAAGGTAAATTCAGAAACCACCTTAGATAAAAAAAAAATTAGGATTTGGACGCAGAGCCACCTGGTCTCTGTGGAAAATCAAATAAGGCTCCTTATACATTGGGGTCTGAAGTGTGGAAATCCTTCGAGCTGAAGTAATGGCAACTAAAAAGAGACCTTCCAGGAAAGGTAGCCCAGGTCACAACTCGCGTCGGTTCAAAGGGAGGTAGCAAAGCGAGTTTCTCAAGAATGAAGTTCAAATCCCACGGAGGAACTGGGTTCCTGACTGGGGATTTCAGATGGAGAATTCATTTCAGAAAAGTTTTGGAATCCTCCAACTGAGCTGAAGTTTTGACATCCACCTGAGTGTGGTAGGCAGTAATGGCAGACAAGTGAACCTTCAGCGAAGAGTAACTAAGGCCAAGGTCAGAGAGATGCAGTAAGTACCTCATGACCTGTGGGACAGGGCAAGAGAAAGGGTCTCAACCCTTGTTGGATGCCAAATGGAGAACCTCTTCCATTTCACAGCATATGGTTCTTGTGGCTGGATTTTGGGCCTCCACAAGTACTTGAGCCACTCTGAAGAGACCCCAAAACATGCAACCACTATGTCAACAGGTGGAACACGTGAAGATGAAGGGACTTGAGACCCGGAAGGACCAGCTTGCTCTGCTCCTGAGTCAGCAGGTTCTGGCAGAGGGTTATGGGAACAGAAGGCTCCACACTCAACTGCTGAAGCAAGGCAAACCTCACTTGGCGAGGCCAATCAGGGGCTATAAGAATCATGTGGACCCCTTCTTGCTGTAGTTTCAGAAACACCCTCTGCAACAATGGAAAGGGAAGGAAGGTGTACAAGAACCTCCCTGTCCAGCAGAGAGACAGCACGTCTCACCAGAAAACACCATGCCCAGTAAAGAGCAAGTAGAAACTGGGTAGTTTTGTGTTGGATAGGGAGGAGAACAGATAGAGATCTGGGTGACCCCACCAACTGAAGATACTTAGACTTCTGACTGACTCAGTTCCCATTCGTGTGCCCTTGTCTGAGCGCGGCTGAGAAGGTCTGCCAGGACATTTTGAACACCTGGGACATGCACTGCCATGAGCTGCAGGCTGTACTGCATCACCCAATGCCACACGTGCATCGCTTCCCTGCACAGAGGATATGACTGCATGCCTCCCTGTCTGTTCAGGTACCAGACCACGCACATGTTGTCAGTCTGTACCAGGAGGGGCCCAGGGAGGAGCAAGGGCTGAAAAGCCTGAAGGACATATAGTACAGCCCATCTCTTGCATACTGATGTGTAGAGAAATCTCCTGCTGAGACCTGGATCCCTGTCTGTGTCCTGTGTTCACCCAGATGGGCACCCCAACCCTGACCGGAAGCATTCGTTGTCAGGGTCTGGGCCAGTGATGGCATCTGAAAAGGAATCCCTCTGGTGAGACTGGACAGATCCCAACACCACAGGAGGTCCGGATGCATGGGGCTGGACACTGGAATTCTGTGATCCAGACAGTCAGAGTTCTGGTCCCACTGGACCCGAAGCATCCACTATGTAATCAGCATGTGGAGTGCCTGGTTAGGGGGACAGCAGGAATAGCCATTGCCATGACGTCCAGAAGGCGCAAGACCGAACAGGGGTTCACTGGCTGGAGGCCACTGTAGTAGCCTGCTGGCCTGAGGGTTCTGCCCGTCCAAAGGGAGGAAACCTTTAATAGTATCCAACACCGCCTCTATAAACTGGAGGCACTGGGAAGGTACAAGCTGGGATTTGGGGCAATTCACTGTGATCCCCACTTGCCTGAACAGATTCACGGTAGCAGTCAGGGAGGCCTCCAGGCTTTCCCTTGATTGCGCTGACAGGAGCCAGTCATCGAGAATGGGGAATGCATATTCCCTGGCGGCGTAAAGCTGCCACCACCACTGCTAGGTACTTGCTAAATACCATGGGTACCAAGGAGACACCAAAGGAGGGCACTCTTAACTGGAAGGTGAAGCGCAGGAAATGCCGGTGGGAGGGAAAAAATTGAATATGCAGGTATGCGTTCTACATATCCAAAGCACACAGCCAATGACCATGGTGCAAAAGAGGCAACGGATACTGTAGGGTCAGCACGCAAAATCTCTTGTACTCTACGTACAGGCTTAGCGTGTTTAGGTCCGGAATCGGACAGTGGTTCCCTGTCTTTTGGGGACCGAAGAAGTGGAAGTAATATTCCTTGCCCTCCTGGCTCCAAGGAATTGTCTTTATAGCTGATTTTGTCAGAAAAGCCTGGATCTCTTCCCTTATGAGAGGAATGTGACCTACTGGGTAGTGAGAGAGAACCCTGAAGGATTTCTTGAGTCTCTCTGTTAATTTGATGGTGTGGCCTTGAGCGAAGAGCTGAAGGACCCATGTATCAGAAGTGATCACCTCCTACCCAGCCAGGTGGTTGGCGAATCTGCCCCTACTGGATCCTCTGGAGCCAGGGTGTGTGTGAGGCCGCACCAGTTCTTTGGGATTTGACAGGAGGGTGGGTCCCACCAACAGGGCCCGTTCATTCTGACATCGGACTGGCTGTTGTCTATTCTGGTGCCATTGCTGGAGATGAAATGGCTGTTTTAGCTTTGTGTTGGAGTGGTACATAGACTGGACAGAGCGCGAGAGCCTATCTTACCACTGTCCTGGAGCCTCATGCATTATGTCTTGAAGTCGCCTCCGAAAGGACTGGTCCTGAAAGGGGCATCCTGGATGGCTGACTGGACGCCTTGGGCCAATCTGGATACCCGCAGCAAGAAGTACTGACGCATGATAATAGCCCTGGCGGTACTCCAGGTAGAGTAGTCTACTGCATCACATGTTGCTCTGAGAGAATGACGGAAGGAGATTTCCGCTGTCCTGACAGTCTGGGAAAAGTACAGTTATGTAGGAACTTACCGTAAAGTACAGTTACGTAAGAACTTACTGTAACAGTAGATCTTCGAGAACAGCTCTTGCAGCAGGTTACACCATTAGGACCAGCAGCCAAGCCAGGACCCCAGGAGAAAAATTCTAGCTAGCTAACTACAGCGGGGACCGCCCGACGTCGGTCCGCCTCCGGCGTCAGGCGTGGTGCGGGAAAGAGGCGGTCCCTACAAATTCTCAGTTCTCCCGCCGGAGACTTCTTGCCACAGGCTGACATCAAAATGGGAGACCTAGGATTCGCCGTCAGAAGACAGAAAGATAACAATTCCTGCTCAGAAAGACTGAGCCATGCTTCCTCCAAGGGGGAAGGTGGGCGGGAAGGTACCTGCTGCAAGAGCTGTTCTCGAAGATCTACTGTTACGGTAAGTTCTTACGTAACTGTACTATCTTACTTCGAGACACAGCTCTTGCAGCAGGTTACACCATTAGGACTGATTCCCAAGCAGTAACGCTGTCAGAAAATCCGGGAGGAGGAAAATAAAGGATAAATACCAGGTCCTGAACCTAGGACAGGAGACCCTGAAGTATGCCAAACCAAAACCAGCCCTTCACGAGAGGCGATGTCCAGGCTATAATGCCTGATAAAGGTATGCACAGAACTCCAAGTGGCTGCAGCATATAGCAGAAGTGGAAACATTTTTGAGCTGCAAAGGAAGTAGCCACCCTCTAGTGGAATGACCTCGGACTGTACCCAGGAGGGGCTTTGTTTGATACCATAACAGTGAGAAATACACTGGACAAGCCAGCGAGAAAGGGACTGTTTGGATACTGATTGGCCCATCATTCTCTCAGAGAAGGAAATGAAAAGCTGCTCAGAACTACGAAAGGACCGAAGTTCTGTTGAGGTAAAACCTCAGGCTGCGGTGAACATCAAGGTATGGAGCAGAGCCTTCCTCTATTAGAGTAGTTCGGGAAGTAGACCGGAAGGTCGATATCCTGGTTCAGAGTGAGTGAAGAAACCACCTTAGGCAAGAATTTAGGGTTCGTCCTCAGGGATACTCTGTCCCGGTGGAAAACTAAATAAGGCTCTTTGCACATGAGAGCGTGAAGTTCAGAAATTCTTCTTGCCGAGGTAACAGCAACTAAAAACAACGTTTTCCACGACAGAAAACGTAGCTCGCAATCCGCGGCAGGTTCAAAGGGGAGCGTGAGCTGTTCAAGGACAAAAAGCAAATCCCATGGAGGCACAGGGTCTCTAATAGGAGGCCTAAGGTGCAACACTCCCCTAAGAAATTCCCGAGAGGCGTCCACCTGAGCCACTGTACGATTTCCCACCGGAAGGTGGTAAGCCGAAATGGCACAGAGGTGCACTTTAATAGAGGAGTAGGCTAGACCAATGAAGAGGGAGAGCAAATATTCTAATATTACTCCCACAGGACAACCTAGGGGGAAAGGTCGCTGCTCGGGGCGACTACACACAAAAACGGCGCCATTTCATGGCGACCGCATGCTGCTGTCGAAGCTTGGCTGCAGAAAGGACTTCGCAACCTCTTGCGAGACCCCGTGGCACGAAATGCGCTATGTCTCTAGGAGCCAAGCATGCAGGTTCAAGGGAACGAGGTCCGTGGACAAGTGAACCTTCTCCTGAGAGCAGTAAGTGGGAGCTGAGGGCAACGGGAGCGGGGTTCCCAGATAGTTGAATCAACAAAGGGAACCAAATCTGTCTGGGCCAAATGGGGCCACCAGGATCATTATTGTGCGTCTCTACGCAGTTTGAGAAGAACTCTCTGGATCAGCGGAAAGGAGGAAAGCGTAGAGGAATCTGTTGGCCCAGGAGAGGGATAAGCGTCTGCCAGAAAACACCAGGCCCTGGATCTAGCGAGCAAAAATTGGGCAGTTTTGTGTTGGAGGAGGCGAACAAGTCTAGATCTGGAGTTCCCATCAAGAAACAGATCCTCTGCTACTCTCTTGAAGGAGTTCCATTCAGTGGACTCTGGCCTGAGAGCGACTCAGGCGTCTGCACAACCGTATTGTCCACTCCGGGGAGTGCACAGTGATCAGATTCGCGCGCGTGTCTGATTGCCCAATCCCACCTCTCATGGCCTCCTGCAAAGGGGTAGAGAGTGTGCGCCTTGTTTGTTGAGGTAATACATCACCGCCGTGTTGTCTGTCCAGTAGAAGAGTACACGGTGGGATAACTGACAAAGGCCTGCAGGGCATAGAGGACCGCTCTCATTTCAGCACGTTGATGTGAAGGTGGGCTTCCATCTGGGTCCACGTACTCTGGGACTTTACCCCGTCCAGGTGTGCCCCCCACCCAAGACCGGAAGCGCCTGTGGTGAGGTGACCTCGGGGACGGCGCAATGAACGGGGACGCCTGATGAGAGCCGACCTTGGGGCTAGCCACCACTGCCAGTCTTGAATCACTGAATTGCGTGAGTCTGACCGGATGCTGCAAGTGGTCTTGCCTTTGGTCCCATTGCACTTTGAGCATCCACTGAGTAATGCGCATGTGGAGTCTTGCGAAAGGGACAGTAGGAATGGCCGCAGCCATGTGTCCGAGCAAGCAAAGGACCGACCTGGCAGGTACAACCTTGCTTAATGATAGGTCCCTTATGAGGGATCTGATGCGCTCTGCTCTGTCGGCCGGAAGAAAGGCTCTTCCCCGAACAGTGTCCAGAACTGCTCCTATGAACTGCAGTTTCTGCGACGGTACCAGGAGAGACTTCTCGTAATTTATGAGGATGCCCAGGGATGAACAGATCCTGGGTGCTCTTGATTGCAAAGCAGCGCCTCTCTGGAGGCGCCATGAGAAGCCAGTCGTCCAGGTGCAGGAACATGTAGTGGCCCTGTCTCCTCAGAGACGCTGCCACGACTGCCATGCACTTGGTAAAGACCCTTGGTGCGGAAGACAGTCGAAAGGAAGGCTCGGAACTGAAGGTGGTGGTCGAGAACTCGAGGGCAGGAACCTCCTGTGCGCCTGAGCCATAGGGATGTGCAGGTAGGCATCCTGCATGTCTAGAGACTAAAAGGGGTCCTGTTTTGAGCATGGGGTAAGACCCGAAGGGTCACCATGCGGAATCTCTTGTAAGTGACCGACACATTGAGGTCGCTGAGGTCCAAGATTGGACGGAGGTCCCCTGTTTTCTTGGGAACCAGGAAGAAGTGGGAATAGTATCCTAGTCCCTCTGGAGCTTCTGGGACTCACTCTATCGCTCCCTTTCGTAGTAGCGTGAACTTCTTGCCAGATCAAGGCTTTGTGCTGACCCTGATACCGGAGAGCAAGGGAGGCCTCGGGTGGCTTTCCCAGATTCTATAAAGTGGCCTAGACTGACCAACGAAGAACCCACCTGTCGGTGGTAATGGCCTGCCATCCCGGCAGGAAGTTCGCAATGCGACCTCCGACTATAAACTCCCGTTGATCCTGAGGGGCGGGGGCCGGAAAGGAGTCAGGCTGTGGCGGCAGATGGACCCGCTGGCTGGGCCTGCCTATGAGAACGCTGGCCTTGGCTGGCAGGGTGTTTGCCCTGGGCTCTACGAAAACCAGAGCCCCTCTGAGGTGCAGCGGAGTGGGTCTGTTGCCTCTGCGTCCGCGCACGAAAACGGCTTTGGTTCCTACGAAAGGAACCAAGCTTAGGTCAGTACATGGCCTGAACCGACCTTACCGCCTTCCGCCTCTTGGAGTTTGGTAAGGATCTTTCTGTAGGATTACCAACAATACTTCCTCAAAAGGCGCCAAGATGTTCTTTTGGACGTCCGGGTAAAACCGAGACGCGCAACCAAGAGTGTCTCTGGAGGCAAACGCCAGAAGCTGCTGCTCGGCCGATGAGTCCGCTGAGTCATACGCTGCCTTAGCACTTGGGTCCCCACGCCTGAACCCGCACGGAGGAGCTGGAAGCATCCTCCTTCTGCTCACCCGGGCATCTTTCAGCCGCTTCAGACCCTGTTCACAAAAGCGCTCTGGAACTGAACCATGGGTTAAATAGGTTCAGGGATCTGATGGCGCAGGTAGCGGAAGACACGCAGCCCTACCCAATGCGCCCAGTTGTTTGGACTCTGGGTCCGTGGCAGGGTGCTCAAATGTTGTGGCCTCTGTGACCGGGTCATGTGAGGCTGTGATGACCAGAGAATCGCCTGAGGATGCTGCGTCATGTACTGGTCGTCCTTAGGAGCCTTTGCAAGCGATCAGCTTTCTGGTCTCGCCGGAGCAGTGTGGACGCTTCCACGCTGCCTTGGTGACGCCCACAAAGTGTCAACCAAGGGTGGTACCACCACAGGCTTGGGGTCCTTTGTCAAGATATTTGGCGAGTCGTACTCTTCGGGTCTAAGTCTTCAGCATCCCATCCCATTCTCTTGTATATGTCTCATAATATCAAGGAACGAGGAATCATCCGGAGGAGATCTAGGCATCTCCAGTGGGTCCGGAGAAGGGATGGAGAGTGGAGATGGGGATCTAGAGGTGGAGTAGTCTGATCCCGTGTCCTCCGTTGAAGCGATCGTCGGCGCCTCCTGGATCTCTTGGGGCTGGGTGATCCAGAAGAGGATTTCGACAGAGGTCTCCATTTATCAGGTCTCCTGGGAGGGTTCTAGGCTCCGGGAGGAGGAACACGGCCTGCCACCCCAATGGCGAGGGGGCAGGAACCGAGTAGGAGGAGGAGGAGTAGGGAGGAGGAGGGGGGGACCATGTCCTTTTAATGGTATCCCACCAGTAGGTGAACAGACTTTCACCTCCACTAGAGAGAGCCCGGCGACGCCCGGGTGCCAGTGGGCGGTCGTCGGGTCCCCGCGGCGCTCCACAGGGGGCTCTGGTAATGGCGAGGGTTCCTGGGAGTACCGACGGACCGGTCGCCTCGCCTGGTCTCGGGCTGCTCTAGGTCCTTCCTCGATAGAGGCTCCTGACCGATGTCGGTCGGAGGCAACAGGGCCTTCTTCTTTTCAGGAGGGGCGGGCGTCGGTCCCCTACCGCGCCCGCTGGGATGTAATGGCCGGCGTCGGTCCGACGGCGGCTCCAGGGAAGAAGGGCGCATGGCCGACGGCTGTCGAGCCGCGCCTGGGCCACAGGCCTTTGTAGCGCGTGAGCCCCACGCCTTGCGTGGGAGGCACCGACGAAGACCCGACGCCGGGTACCGAGGAGCGGGAACCCGACGGCAGGTGGTGATGGTGTATTCTCCTCGATTCTCGCCAAGGCCCTGGAAGGGGAAGGCCTGGCGGATTTCTCCTGAGATGTAGGTTTTTGATTGCAGCGGGAGAGATTTCAACCGAACTACGGGACTCCGAACCCCTGGAAGGGGACCTGGAAGGGGCCTTCTCCCTTCTCTTCTCCGCGTGCTTGTGGACCCTGGAGCTTTCCCCCTTGGAGGACATGGTCTTCAGTTGTTCCTCCAGAAGAAACGCCTGCAAAGCCTTCTGACGCCGGATCCGGGTACGGCTGTTGAACCCTTGGCAAGAAGGACAGGCCCGGGTATCGTGGTCTGGGCCTAGGCACCGGACGCAGGCCGTGTGGGGGTCCTTGAATGGGATCTGCTTTCCACAAGTGCACTTCGATGGATGGCCAGAAGTTGGTGATGACATCAAGATCTTGCTTGAAGAGGATTCTGAAGATTTTCGAAAATTTTATCGAAAAAAGAACTATTCATGCGTCGCCAGACTGGTAAACAGGGTCAGGTAGCTAGAGTCGGCCGGGAAAAGAAGACACTAAATTTGGCGGGACCGCCCCTTTTTATGCTGCGCCTGGCGTCGGGCCAGGACCGGCGTCGGGGCGGTCCCACTGTGAATTAGCTGGCGGAATTTTTCCGTGAGGTCCTGGGCCTGATGCTTCGGGTCCTAATGGTGTAACCTGCTGCAAGAGCTGTGTCTCAAGTAAGATCAGTAGGATCTTTGAGAGAGGTTCCTTCAGTAGGTCATCACATATAGGACTGGTGCCACCTGGCGTCAGGCTGCATGGCAGACTTTTCTAGCACTACCTGATGGGGGACCACCCATGCGACGTCATGTGACGGACGTCAGCATGACTGTATATAGTGGGTGGTCCCCACACCCGCCCTCCAGTTCTCCCGCCTGAGCCAGGAAGAGGCCTTACAGCAGGAGTGAACAAGATTGGGAGTCCCTGTAAAACACAAAATGAGGGGAAGGAAGGAGGGAGGGAAAAATATGGCCTACTGAAGGAACTACTCAAAGATCTACTGTTATGGTAAGCTCCTACGTAACTGTACTACCTTACTTCAAAAGTGTTCCTTCAGTAGGTCATCACATATAGGACAGAGTCTCAAGCAGTCCCTCCGAGGAGAGACCGAGAGAAACTAGGGAGGAGGAAAACCAACTCCAACAGAAAAAAATGAGGTCCAAAAAGGACCCAGTCTAGGACAGAAGGCCCTGCTGGACGGCTAGGCCAAAGCCAGCCCACTGCCTAGAAGCAATGTCCAGACTATAATGTTTGGTAAAGGTATGGACAGAACTCCAAGTAGCAGCAGCATAGATGTCGGCTGCAGAAACGTTAAGTAAGAAGGCTGCGGAAGCAGCCATGCCCCTAGTAGAATGACCTCTGATGGTACTTGGCAGAGGTTTATCATACCTCTGGTAAAAATCAAATGCAGTTGCCTAACCATTTGGAAAGGCCCTGCTTAGAAACGGATTTGCCCATCGATTTGGGGGCAAAGGAGACAAACAACTGGTCACAAGAGCGAAATTCTTTGGTCCGATGGGTGTAACACCAGAAAACCCAATGGACATCCATCGTATGAAGGAGTGCCTCACCTCTGTTGAAGGGGACGGATGATACACCGTAAGCTCTACTGAGTGATTCAGCGTGGCTTCTGACACCACCTTGGGAAGAAACCTCGGATAAGTTTTGAGGACCGCCCAGTCTCTATGGAAAATCAAGTATGGCTCCTTGCAGACTAGAGTGTGAAGCTCTGAAATCCTTCGGGCTGACGTGATAGCCACAAGAAAAAGCACCTTCCAGGAAAGGAAGCGCAAATCACAGCTCATAGCCGGCTCGAAGGAAGGAAGGGTGAGCTTTTCCTATATGAAGTTCAAGTCCCAAGGCAGAGTTGGGCTGTGGATGGGGGGTTTCAGATGGAGAATCCCTTTCAGAAAGGTTCTGGAGACTTCCAACTGAGCCATGGGTTTACCATCCACTAGCTCATGGTATGGTGGGATCGCCGACATATGGACCTTTAAGATGAGGAGGACAGACCGGAGTCTGACAAGTGATGGAGGTATTCCCTGACTTGTTGGGTCGAGCAAGAGAAGGGGTTCTAGCCCTCAGCAGTTGCCCAAATGGAAAACCTCTTCCACTTCATGGCGTAAGTGGAGCAGTTAGACGGTTTCCTGGCCTCGATGAGAACTTAAGCAACCCCGGAGGAAACCCTGAAACGGGATATCGCTATGTCTGCAGGAGCCAGGCATGGACATGCAGGGTCCTGAGACCTGGGTGTACCAGACGACACTGATCCTGGGTCAGGGGGTTGTGAGTCATTGGAAGTGGAACCAGTGGTTCCTGGGAAAGCTGCTGTGGCAGCGGAAACCAGATCTGTCTCGGCCAGGGAGGGGCAATGAAGATCATCTTTGCCCTCTCCGCCTGGAGCTTGAGGAGGGCCCTCTGCAGAATGGGAAACGGAGGGAAAGCGTACACAAATTTCCCTGTCCAAGATAGAGACAATGAGTCGTTCCAAAAAGCACCTTGCTCTGAAACAAGCGAGCAAAACTTGAGAAGTTTTGCACTGTACTGGGAGGCGAACAGGTCGAATTCCAGATGCCCCCAATTTTGGAAGATGGAATCAGCCACTTCCTGATGAAGTTCTCACTCGTGAGCTAGGGTCTAAGACCTGCTGAGACTGTCCGCCAGAACTCTGAGAATACCTGGAATGTGCACGGCCACTAGGACCAGATGGCACTGGACTGCCCATTTCCACACACGTGTCGCCTCCCTGCAAAGGGGGTTCGATCGTGTTCTTCCTTGCTTGTTGATATACCAAACTACAGACATATTGTCAGTTTGGATTAGCAGTGATCCCTTTGGAAGGAGAGTCTGAAAGGTCTGTAGCGCATACAGGACCCCTCAACTCCAGAACACTGATGTGAAGAGAAGTCTCCAAGCCGACCATAGCCTGTGCTTGGTGTTCCGCAATGAGCTCCACACCCCATATTCTAGGCATCCGTGGTGAGGGTGGCTACTGGTGCAGGGTTCCGAAAGGGAAGCACCAGAGAAAGATTACGAGAATCCTTCCACCACAGTAAGTCTTTCTGAACTGCTGAGGAGACCAGAATCGGATGGTCAGGGTCGTCCAGGAGCTAATCCCACTGCACCCGCAAGGACCAATGAGAAATCCTCATGTGGAGCCTTGCTAGGTGAACGGTAGTGATGGAGGCTGCCATCAAGCCCAGAAGGCGAAGGACTTCTCGGGCAGGGATGGTTCTGAGGGAAGCCACTTTGGAGGCCTGACAGATAAGGGTCTCCATCCTGTCTGGAGGAAGGAAGGCTCTGCACTGGACAGTATCCAGGACTGCCAAAAATAAACTGAAGTGTCTGGGCAAGGATAAGAGATGACTTGGGAATACGGTTCGTGATTCCTAGTCTGGCGAAAAGGTCCAGGGTAAAGGACAGAGCCTCCAGCAAAGAATCCCTGGAATCAACCAGTCGTCCAGGTAAGGGAACACTGCAAAACGCCGCAACAACTGCCAGGCACTTGGTGAAAACCCGTGGTGCTGAAGACAGGCCAAAGGGGAGTGCCTAGAACTGGAAGTGTTCCCCTTGGAAACAAAAACACAGGAATCGGCGGTGGATGGGGAAAATAGGAATGTGCAGGTAAGCATCCTTCATATCCAGAGAACAGAGCCAGTGGTTCTCCATGTGGAGAGGGAGGAGGCTCTGGAGCGTCAGCATTCGAAATTTTTTGTACTCGACAGACCGATTTAGCTGACTTAGGTAGAGTATGGGCCTTAAGTCCCCAGTCTTTTTTGGAACCAGTAAAAATGAGAATAAAATCCCTTTCCCCTTTGCCCGAAGGGGACGCGCTCAATTGCTTCTTTGAGTAAGAGTGAATTTACCTCCTCGCGGACGAGAAGAGCCTTGTCCCGAGAATAAGAGGACTTTGTGGGTAGTTCCTCTGGAGGAATCTCCAGAAATTCTATGATGTGTCCGACAGACACTTGTTGCAGGACCCATTCGGAGGAGATCGCCCTCCACTACTGTGTGTGGAGTGCGAACCCCTCCCCCCACCTGCTCCGTGTGTGAGACCGAGGCGGCAGTGGGTCTGGGGAGTCAAGAAGTGGCGCAAAGAAGGGGGAGGGCCTCCTGAATGTCTCTGATTTTTGGAGGCAGGAGGGATGGCTGTACCTGTGGCCTTTCGCTTCCCTTGGTGGTGCACCTGAGCGTTCTTTCTCTGCCTCCAGTTCCCTTTCAGAAAGGGCTGCTGTTGACAGCCTGATCGGTACATTGACCTGACAGACCTAAGAGCAACTCCCTTGTCCTGTAGGTCTGCGATATCCTTGGTGTCTCCACCAAAAAGGATCAAACCCTTAAAAGGGGCATCCTGAATCGCCAACTGGACCTCACTGGCGAGGCCAGAAAGGCAAAGCCAGGAATGCAGTCTGAGGGCAACGGGCAGTTGCCGAGTTAGGGCTACTGGAGTCGTGATTGAGTCGTAGTGTGTACGTAAAGCGTGCATACAAGAAACCTTGGAGAGGTGGAGATCCTTGGCAAGGTCCTCCTTTAAAGGTGAGGGATCCATGGACTGGACTCATGCTTCCAGCCTGGCCAGGGTCGCTTTCTGATGGGACACCATGTGGGCCATGTAACCAAGTGACCGGAGGGCGCAAGTGGCCAAGGAATATATATTTTTCACTCGAACTGGTCCATCTGCCTTGACTCTGTCTGGAGTAGTAGTGCTCATGTGCTTTGGTGCTGAAGAGCGATCATGAGCCGCCGAAATGACCACAGTCAGCATTGGGATGGGCCTTTAAGAAAGGAGCATCCTTCGGCGCCTGGTAGAGCCTGTCTGCCCACTTGGGGATAGACGGGATAGCATGAGGAATCTGCCAGACGGTAGTGGTGAGGGGCCATCCATGGAGGGATGAGAGACAGAGACTAAGTCTAGGTGTTCCGCGAGCCTCTGTCTTATTTGATCCTGTTCCTCCGATTCACAGTCGAAAAAGTCCTTCATAGCCCTCAAGAGGTCCAAGAAGGCAGGGTCTTCAGGTGGAGACTTTCGCGAGACCTTGCCTCTTGTGTCCTCAGGGTCCTTCGGGATCTCCTCTGAGAATCCTCCCTCCCATCTGAACTGTCGTCGTCGTCGTCATCATCATCCTCCCTCGACAGGACGGAGTCTGTCTGGAAGGGAAACATCCTGTCGAGTCTTCCCCAAGATGTGGAGAGTGGCCATCAACAAACTGCTCGGGAAAGGGGACCTAGGAGACCACGGTTGTGGGAGCCTAGTCTCCAGGTCTGAAACCAACTCCGACCTAGCCCCCTGCCACCAAGACTGTATTAAGGTCTTGAAATCCGGGGTAACTGAAGGAAGAGGGGAGGTGGAGTGGGTAGAGGCTTGGTTGGGGTGGGGTGGGGGAGATAACTTGGTATGGAAAATAGCCCAGAATTCCATATAGTGGGAGTATGGATGAAATCCAGGATAGAACTGCCTGAGATGACTCCAGTCCGCAGTTGGACCTCCCTGGGTAGTGGTCTCCAGGATACCCCAACAGGTAATGCGGGACAGTTTGGGGTTGGGTATACATCCCCACTGTCAGATCAGGCATCGGGGGAAACCCCGTCAGACCCGCCGTTGTGTAAATAGGTTAAGGGTCTGGCATCGGGACAGCCTGTGTCAAGGGAACTGCCGTCTGAACCGGCACCACCCGATCAGGCGTTGGAGGAGCCAGCGCCGGAACCGGACAAAGGGGACCTGGCTTTGGGACCAGATCCAGCATCGGGGCCAAAGGCAAGGGCTAGTCAGCCGGTCACGGCTGCGGGACTGTCGTTGGGATAACTGGCATCAGAGGAAGCGCCGGAAGCCCGCCGGAGAGGCCCCCACAGAAAGGCCTGTAGGCCAAGGAGCCCCCTTTTTGACCTTAGAAGGGGAGTGGACCCCAAAGTCTCAACAGGGTCAAAGGGTTCTCCGCTGGTATCGCCAGATGTACCCGCCAGTGAACTGGAGGGCTCGGGCGAAGGAGGAGGAAGGAGGGCTCTCTCCCTCTGGTCCCGTGGGATGTCAGGTGAGGCGCCGTGAGGCCCCGACGGGGGAACCAAGCCTGTGCAGTCGTCAGGGATGGCCGACTTAGTGGGCGGGGTTAGGCGGTCAGGGGAGGAGCCCCCAGCTTGGGGAGCCGACTTACCGGCAGCCACGTGGTCCTTGGAGCGGGGACCGACTTATCGGCCAAGGCAGCACGGTCACTGGAGGAGCCAATGGCAGACTTACCATCTGGTTTTCCAGGTGCAACTGGGCCTTGCTTGTCAAGAGCCTGAAGTCATCCGCGGAGCGAGCCTGCCCCCCTAGACTTCTCCTTGTGCTTTTTTGAAGGAGCAAGATTTTTCAGATGAATCCTGGAGATGATCCATTTTCTTCTCTAAGGAAGCCAGGTAGGCTTTTAGTAAATGGGCCTCCAAAGCCTTCTGTCTCCTCTTTTTTGTGGCCTGGTTAAAGGACTGAATCAGGGTAGGAGGAGACTGGATGGTCCCGGCCTAGACAGAGCAAACACTTGGAGTGACAGTCTTTGTGCAGGATCTGCGTGCCACAGGACGAGCACTTATTGGTGAAGACATAAGGAAGAACACAAAATTGAGAAAAAAGGCAGCGAGGGATAAACAGACTCAATGAACTTTCATGACGATCGCTATCTGGAAGTTTGCAATGTGACTGACACGAGGCGACGGCGGGAAAGAACTGGTGGGCGGGCGTGGGGACCGCCCACTATATACAGTCACTCTGACGCTAAATACGGACATCGGGTGGGGGGTCCCCCGTCAGGTATTGCTAGAAAAGTCTGCCGTGCAGCCCGTCGCTAGGTGGTGCCAGTCCTATATGTGATGACCTACTGAAGGAACCCTCTCGAAGTAAGATTTTGGGTTTTAGCCTCAGAATCTGGCAAAGCCACGAATTCAGATTGCAACTGTCCCAGGATAGATTTCTAGTATACGATCATGTGTGCCAGGTAGTTCAAAGCTCTGAGGGCCAGAGTGGAACAGGAATAAACCTTGCATCCAAACTGGTCTATTTGCCAGGACTCCTTATTTGACAGAGAGGTGCTCATGTGTTTAGGTTTAGCTGTACAGTCATGTGCGTATTAATGACAGAGTCCACTTTAGGGTGAGAACTAAGGTGGTCTTTACCCTCGGGAACTCAATAGAATCCATCAGCCTTCTTGGTGACTGCAGCCACTGAGGAAGGCGGAATCCACCTGAGAGGGGGTCTCACAAACAGAAGCTGAGAAGTCTGCAGTGTCTGAGTCAGATGACAGGCCTCTGTCTGGAGACGGAGCCCGTGGGAATGGGATCACTTTCACTGAACACCGGCTACTGTGGTAGGATGCGAGGTCAGTCCAGAGGTAGAGGGGCGAGACTCCACTGAAGAAGGGGATCTCTGTGTAGGGTCCGTGTGGGCCGGCATGGGCGCTACGGCTGGTTACCGCCAGTCCAGTTCAGAGACAGACTGCATCCTGGTTTCGGACCACCAAGACTATAATGTCTCCCTAAAATATACCCGAGGCTGAGGTGGTGGAGAGGTTGAAGGAGGAGGCTGAAAGACTGGCGGGTATCCTTGTAAGGTAAACCCTGGCATCGTATAGCCTGGCATCAGTTAATGGTATCCCAGTGCTCCATAGGGCGAATAACCCGGCATCAGATACTCCGACATGGGGTATCCTGGCATATGATACCCTGGAGGCAAGTATGCTGGCGAAGGACAGTGAGGCGCAGGGTAGCCTGGCTTTGGGAGGCCCGAGAGCCAGATGGTGGACCCTAAGGACCTACCGGAGGCCCTGACAGCGGGTAATCCAGCAAAGGACCAGATGGAGGAGTCAAAGGTCCTGACGGGGGACCTGATGCAGGGTATGAAGGGCCTGGTAAGGATTAAGTCTGGAGCTGGACCCCCGGTAGGAGGTTCGGCGCGGCCCCAGAATCTGGGGCAGGGGAGCTGGCCCAGACGGGGGAGCCTGCAATGCAAGGGACACCAGCTCTTGAGGAAAGTCTGGAAAGTCAGGTGTTTCGGCCCCAGGATTGTGTCAGGTGGACGCTCCTCCAACTCCGGCTCTGAATGT
Source organism: Neoceratodus forsteri (assembly GCA_016271365.2). Classification (NCBI taxonomy): domain Eukaryota; kingdom Metazoa; phylum Chordata; order Ceratodontiformes; family Ceratodontidae; genus Neoceratodus; species Neoceratodus forsteri. The sequence continues at coordinate 475,024,790 of CM057451.1, forward strand.
GCTGGAGAGCTAAGAGTCACCAGCAGAGGAAGTGACGACAGAGGATCCTGAAAGGGAGAACCCTCTGGGGAGGGCTGTGGCAAGAATGGCAGCGTGCACTGATCCTGAAGATCTGTGTCAGGCCTGTTTGTTCGTCAGAGGAGCTGACAACCGCCTTGTTGGTCATGCCACCAGGCGTGAGCCCCAGGGTTTTTATGGGCATAAGGGTGGCGGAGCTCTCTGGAGGATCGAAGGCACCCCCCTGAAATGTAACCATCTCAGGTGGGGGGCCAAGGGCTGCTCACTCCCTGGGGGAGGGGCAGGCTTGGTCAGAGGAATGGTACCTGTGCCAGCCTGAGGACGCTCTTCGCTCGCAGCCCCTGAATGAGGTCGCAGGTGGGAAGATCGATTAATCATGATCCCAGTACTTCTTGTCATTCTGCTGCTGCTGCTTCTTGTGGGAGTCCCAAGATTTACAGAAAGAAAAATAACGCAATGAAATCCTCATCTGAAAATGGCGGTTGCTGAAGCAGCATTCTCTGCGAGGTCTGACACATGCAGGTTGACGGAGGGAAAGAACTGGAAGGCGGGCGTGGGGACCGTCCACTACATAGTGTCACGATGACATCCATCACGTGAAGTCGGGTAGGCGGTCCCCTGCCAGACACTGCTAGCTAAAGTTTTCCGTGTGGTCTTGCTGCCTGATGACTCTAATCCTAATAGTTATTACCTACTGCAAGAGCCCCCTTGAAGTAAGATCTGCATTCCATAATAGGCAATTCTATGCACTGTCCAAAATATATGCTTACCATCTTTGGTAACAGCATAGCTGACTGAGGCACCGCAGGCTACAGATGTGACATTCTCAATTCCAGGGACAGGTGTTGGTCTGCTCTTCTCTTCGGCTTCCTCCCCCAAACCTAATCTGCCATACTCTGCTCGACCCAAGCTGTAGACTTTACCTGTTCAAATTAAGAGGCAAGTCACTTACACATTAAGAACAAAAAAAGAAACCAGCAAAACAGGAACAGACAGGTTTATGGCTAAAACTTACCACCGATAACCCAGCCACAGCACTACGTACTCCCATGTGGTCATCAGTAAGCGAGTGTTTAAGTCCTGACTATAATAGAGTAGTATAGTAGACAGCTGGAGGTGGTGCTACTTGGCCCAGGGAGCAGATGTCACCTTGGCTGCTCCAACAATGACCACTATAGCTGGGCCAGGAGTCATCCATGTGGAGCTGCCACCAGCAAAATAGTGTGCTAGTAATTTCTGTATTTAGCTACAAAACAGCATTGTTCAAGTAGCCAAACTGTTACCACAAATGTACATTCAAAATTCAAGATTTTGCCTTTAAAATCCAGGAAAGATGCTACACAGATGCACCAAGCTGCAGGAGTGCACCACATATTATGGTGCCTTACCGATACTTCTTTGCATATCTTACAAAATTTCTCCTTTTATTTTAGAAGTAGAAGGGATTGTTACTTTGCTCCCCAGATCCATTCCACTTCCCAGTTTTTGGAGCAACCCATAATCAACCCCTGCGCTCAGACACGCATAGTACAGTTACGCTTACCAACAATAGATCTTCGAGAGGTTTCTGCAGGTCATCACATATAGGACTGGCGCCTTGAAGGCCAGCACCAGCATCGCAATCTTTTCCAGCAATGCCTGGGGGGTGGGGTGGGGGACTGCCCACCAGACATCACGTGACAGATGTCAGCATGACCCTAAATAGTGGGCGGTCCCCACACCCACCTTCCAGTCCTCCCACCGGAGATCCAAGGAGGATGAGACAATAGAAAGGATGAAATCCTGGAGCCCTGATCAGAATAGGCTGAAAGAAATGCAGAAACAGGGAAGGAGGAAGGGAAAAGGTGACCTACTGCAGGAACCTCTCTCGAAGATCTACTGTTACGGTAAAGTTCTTACGTAACTTTACTCTTACTTCGAGAGAGTTCCTGCAGTAGGTCATCACATACAGGACTGAATCCAAAAGTAGTCGCACTCAGAGAGACTGAGTGTGTCACGGGAGGACGAGCAACTCAAGAAACAGAGCAGGACTTACCTAAGACAGTAGGCCCTGCAGAACAGCAAGACTGAACCCGGCCCGACACCTAGAGGCAATGTCCAGACTGTAATGCCTCGTGAAGGTATGGACCGAGCTCCAGGTTACTGCCGCACAAATCTCTGCTGCAGAAACATTCCTTAGAAACACTGTAGAGGTTGCCATACCTCTGGCAGCATGACCTCTGACTTCCCCCAGAAGAGGTTTGTCATGTTTCTGATAACAGAAGTGGATGCAGTTAGCGAACAGCTTGGATAGACACTGCTTAGATACTGCCAATCCCAAGGATTTGGGGGCAATGGAGACAAAAAACTGATCAGAATTTCTGGATTGTTTGGTTCAGTGGACATAACACCTCAGGATCCTATGTACGTCCAAAGTGTGAAGGACAGCCTCCCCCCATTCGAGCAAACAGGAGAGTAAACCTGGGAGTTCAACCATCTGGTTTAGGGTAAACTTAGAAACCACCTTGAGAAAAAAAACTTAGGATTTCTATGCAGGACCGCCTGGTCCTTGTGAAAAAAATCAAATATGTCTCCTTACCCATCAGTGCCTAAAGCTTGGAAATTCTACGAGCAGATGTAATGGCAACCAAAAACAGCACCTTCCAGGAAACGTAGCGCATGTCACAGCACATCACTAGTTCAAAGAGAGGAAGCGTAAGCTTCTCTAACACAAAATTCAAATCCCAAGGTGGGGTGGGGTTGTGGATGGGGAGTTTAAGATGGAGGATCCCTTTTAAAAAGGTCTAAAGAGATCTCCAACTGTGCCACAGGTTCCCCTTCCACCAACACATGGTAGGCTGAAATGGCTAACAGGTGGACCTTAAGGGATGAATAAGACAGACCGGAATCCGACAGGAAGAACAGATACTCCATAATCTGGGAAGCTGAGCAAGCAAAGGGATCCCATCCTCTAGACGCCGCCCAAATGGAAAAATGCTTCCATTTCATAGCATAAGTGAATTTGGTAGACAGTTTCCTTGACTCCACCAGGACCTGAGCAACCTTCTGGGACATCCTGAAATGAGACCCGATTACGTCTGAAGAAGCCATGCATGAAGATGCAGGGTCCTGAGTCCCCGATGTGCCAGCCTGCCTTGATCCTGAGTCAACAGATCGTGCCGTAGAGGTAGAGGAACTGGGGGTACCACTAGGAGCTGCTGCATTAGCAGAAACCAGATTTGCCTCGGCTAGAGCGGAGCTATCAGGATAATCCATGCTCCCTCTGCCGGGAGTTCGAGAAGTACTCTCTGCAGTATGGGAAAGGAAGGGAAGGCGAACAAGAACTTCCCTGTCCAACATAGCGACAGCACGTCATGCCAGAAAGCACCAGGCTCTGGAACGAGCGAGAAGAAGCTGGGAAGCTTTGCATTGAATGGGAAGGAGAACAGATCTATGTCTGGGCAACCCCATCTCAGAAAAAGAGAGAGAGAATGAGAGAGAGAGAAAGAGTCTGCTACTTCCTGACTTAGTTCCCATTCGTGAGCACGGGACGACGTCCAACTGAGGCTGTCCGCCAGGACACTGCAAACGCCTGGAACATGCACGGCTGTGAGAACCGGGACGTGCTGGACTGCCCACTTCCACATCGCCTCCCTGCATAGGGGGTACGACTGACTGCCTCCCTGCTTGTGGATGCACCAGACCAGAGACATATTGTCCGTCTGGACTAACAGTGTTCCCTTTGATAGGATGGACTGAAAAGCCTGAACAGCATAAAGGACTGCCCTCATCTCCAGGATGCTGATAGGGAGAGAGATCTCAAACTGGGACCATGGACTCAGAGTCCGTGGTCCCCAGGTGAGCCCCCCAGCCCAGATCAGAGGCATCTGTAGTGAGGGTCCAGAGAGGAGGGGGGAGTCCTGAAAGGAAGACCCCGAGACAGATTCAGGGGATCTAACCACCACAGGAGATCCCTCTTGAGTGCACTGGAGACTAGAACCATGTGGTCCAAGTCGTCCAACCGTTGATCCCACTGAATATGCAGCATCCACTAGGTAATCCTTATATGCAACCTGGCGACAAGGACCGTGGAGATGGAGGCTGCCATCAGGCCTAAGAGACGTAACAATGCCCTGGCCGGAAGAAATTTGGAAGAGGCCACTAGGTTGACCTGCTCTCAAAGAGCCTCCGCCCTGTCCGGGGGAGGAAGGCTCCGCACTGGACCATGTTTAAGATCGCTCTGAGGAACTGAAGATTCTAGGAGGGGGTAAGAATAGACTTTGGGAGCTCGACAGTGATCCCCAGTCGCAAAAAGAGGTCCAGAGTGCATGACAGTGAATCCAGAAGACTGTCCCTGGACAGGGCTGTCAAGAGCCAATTGTGCAGGTAAGGGAACACTGCTATACCCAGACAGTGCAAGGCCGCTGGCACCACTGCTAGGCACTTGGTAAAGACAGAGGGTGCCGAAGAAAGACCAACGGGGAGGGCTGTAAACTGGAAGTGCTCCTCCTGGAAGCAGAAATGCAGATAGCAGCAGTGGCCCAGAACACCAGAATATGCAGGTATGGATCCTTCATATCCAGTGCGCAAAGCCAATGGTCCTTCTGCAGAAGAATCAGGAGGCCCTGCAATGTCAGCATGCAGAACCTTTTGTACTTGATACACAGGTTCAGTCTGCTGAGGTCCAATATGGGTCTGAGGTCGCCCATCTTTTTCGGGACCAGGAAAAAATGGGAGTAAAACCCTTTTCTCCACTGAGGCAGAGGGACAGACTATGGCTGCCTTCTGTCTTATAACCGAATTTCCTCCGCGACTAGAGGAACCTGGTGCGGGGAGTAGTTCGAGCAACCTGAAGGGGATTCTGGAGGAAACTCCAAGGTGTGCCCTTTTGAAATGAGCTGCAGGACCCATGCATCTGAGGTTACATCCCTCCACTCCTGCACATGGAGGACGAACCTTCCTCCCACCGGCTCCTCGCACAGTGGCACAGGAGGGGGAGAGAACTGCCAGTCAAGAAGCAGAGGGGTGAGGAGAAGGTCCCCAGCCACTCTCTGAGTTTTGGATGCAGGTGAGGAGGTGAAGGTGGAACCCGTGTCCTTTCTTTTGCCCTGCCGTCTGGTCAAGGGCTGCTTACCCTGCCTTTTGGTCCGTCGCCGAAAGGGCTGCTTCTTCTGAAAGCCTAATCAGTATATCCTGGAAGCTCGTGATATTTTTGGTGTCCCCTCCAAAAAGGATCGAACCCCGAAAGGGGGCATCTTGAATAGCAGCCTAGATGTCAGAGAGACCAGAAATGCGTAGCCAAGTATGCAGTCAGAGAGATGGCTGTGTCGGAAGAGCGGGCTGCGGCATCTACTAAGTCATATGTAGCCCTGAGCGCATGTCTGCAAGAGATCTCTGACAGGAGCAGGTCTTTAACAAGCTCCTCCTAGAGGTCAGAGGATTCCATAGACTGGATACAGGCCTCAAGCTTGGCCATGGTCACTTTTTGGAAGGAAACCATGTGTGCTATGTACAGTAGTTAAGGGAGCAGAGGGCACACGTAGCAGAGGAATAAACTTTTTTCCCCAAACTGGTCGAGCTCCTGAGATTCCTTGTTTTTTTTTTGGTGGGGGGGGGGTTACTCATGCTTTGGGGTAGCCAAGTGATCATGAGCTGCCGCTAGGACAATGGAATCCGCCTTAGGGTGAGCATCCAGACACAAAACACCCTCAGGAACATGATACATCCGGTCTGTCTTCTTAGGAACTGGTGGTAGAGTGGGACAGCTGCCAGATGGTACTGGTGAGGTCTTCGTGATGGGCTGTCCAGGGGGACAGGGATAGGAGAAACAGTCTAAATCCAAATGTTCCACGAGAAGTTTTCCCTTTGTATTCCAGCCACTGGTCAGCTAGATAATACACAACAACTCCGTGAAAGATTTGGGCAATTACTTGCCCTTAGCCACGGAGGAATGTTCATCAGAAGAGTCATCTGAGGAAACCTCCTGGGAGTCTGGAGTGTCATGATCCTCAAGGGTACCGAAGTCTGGAAGGGTAACCTGAGGCATGGTCCCCGAAATATGCACTGTCGAGTGGACAGAGCTTACAGGGGACAGGGAACGAGAGTGATGTATGACTACCAGGGCCGGTAGACTCCTCTCCAGAAGAGGGGGTGTGGGCGGTGGAGGCACATGGGCAGGCAGATAATGATAAAGAGGTGCACCCGATCCATGGTAACGGTGATGATGAGGGTAGCCCTGGTAATAGGGGTAACCCGAAGGGTGATAACCCACAAAAACAGAATGGGGTATAAAATCCAACGGCGGGCCAGACACAGGGTAGGCCAATGTTTTCCCCTGGGGAAGATATCCTTGAAGGGCAATGTGTGGCCGAGACAGGCCAGGGACAATATCCTGTGTCAGGATACCAGATGTCAGAGGAGCAGACGTCGGAGGGGCTGGTGTCAGCCCTATGGTCTGAATATGTGGCACCGGGCCTCGCATCACTATAGCTTGCGTCTGGGTCAGACGTAACAGCCCTGATAGAAGTGGGGTCTGACGAAATACCAGTCAGTGCCCCTGACTTCAGAAGGGGCGGAGCCGGCAGAAGAGGGCCTGACGGTGGAGCTGTCAGCGGTCTGGCGAAGGATGGAGAGGGTCAGGGACCCTCTGAACATTGAGGTTTGGCACCGGAGCCCCAGGCCTGGTGTCCCTTGGGGGGACCTGGGACACTAACTGGGGTGGGAGAAGAAAGAGCCATCTCCAGAGGTCCAGCTTCCTTCTCCGTACCCAATGTGACCACTGGGGGTTGGAGGTTCCATCGGGGGAGGTGGAGAGGAAGGCTCCCGCCCAGGAGGAGCCTGAAGGGAGGATTGGCTGATAGCCATCGGCGTGCTCGACCGGACGTCAGGTGAGATGGTGTCAGCCCCCAACACGTGAGCGGCATTCGGGCAGTAGTCCACGGCAGAGACAACCGGGTTAGCAGATGGAAGACAGACCAGGCAGAGAAGGGGAGGACCCTCGACCGGCTAAATGGTCACTGTCATGTGGGTCCCCATCCGATTCTGGGGACTCTGCTTATTGACAGCTAGGCGGGCCTCAGAGGAGTGGGGGACAGACTTACTGGCAGAAACCAGGCGTTCGCCGGAGGAGTTGGCGGACAACTTACCAGTGGAGACAGAAAAAGCGGCAGACGGGCCTGGAGAAGTCCCAGATGCAGCCTGAACTACCAAAAGGGCAGGAGACGGGGAAACGGCCTTCTTGGTCGAGGGCTAGCTGGAACCCACTCGATCCTTATCCTCCAGACGCTCCCACTCTCTGTGCTTTTCTTTCTCTTTTTCTTCTTTGACTCAGAAGAATGGGAAAAAGTGGTGTCCCTCAATTTTTCCATCTCTTTCTCTAGGGAGGCAATTCTGGTCTTCAAAAGATGGGCCTCCAAAATCTGCTGTCTCCATTTGTGGGTGGCCTAATTAAAGGGCTTGAAGTCAGGGCAGGCCGCAGTGTCGTGATTCGGGCCCAGGCAGATAAGACATCAATGGTGACCATCCTTATGAGGGATATGTGCACTGCACTTCTCGCACCACTTCTTTGTCTTCGCTGTCGGAGGTGAAGACAAACGAAATGTAATACTAATAGAAACTTCGGAAATGAAGGCAAAAATGGCTATCGAATGAGCAACGGTTACCATGAGGAACTATGCGCAGGTCAACGGTGGGAAAGAACTGGAAGGCGGGTGTGAGGACCACCCACTATATAGGGTCACGCTGACAGTCAGATGATGTCGGGTGGGCGGTCACCCGCCAGGCATTGCTGGAAAAAGTTTGCCGTGTGGTCCTGACGTCAGGAAGCGTAGTCCTATATGTGACGACCTACTGCAGGAACCCTCTTGAAGTAAGATCGACGTGTACCCAGGGAGAACGTTGGGGTGAACCCCATTTAAGTCAATGGGTGGGGTCACTTTTATGTCCATTTTTTCACACAAACATGGCCAGTTTGCGATTAATGAAGGGCACTGCTCAAGTAAGAAAGCCCTTGTTAGGCACACACCCACATTCTCCCTGGGTACATGTCATTACGCACCTGAGCGGATCATGGGCGGCTCCAGAGACTGGGAAATGGAAGGAATCTGGGGGCAGCAAAGTTACGATTCCGTCCACGTCGAAAATAAAAAGAAACTTTGTAAGATATACACAGAAGCCATTTCGCAAAGGTAAGGCGCCATAATATGTAGTGCAAATACACTTTTAAAAATTACTTGTAAATCTCCGATATATGCAAGTTATTTATTTATTTATTGAAATAGTTTCACCAGGAAAGGCACACTGAGCAACAAGATGCTAGTCTCCCGGTGCAACCTGGGGGGAGGGCATACAAGGGGGTTGGATAACACGCAGGTTATGAACTGAGCAAATAACAGAGGCAAATAGCAGCATATGGATATAACTGCATTAAACTACAAGCAACAACACATGGAGTACATTGGATATTGTATGGCGCCATACAACAATTACCTGACATATAGCAGCAATGCAAGCGAAAATTTAGCACACAGTAATATGCAGGTGTAAGCAACAGGAGACATAGAATACATGGTGGTGCAGTTCAAAAAGGCACGGGACAAAAGTGCATAGGTCGGGGCTATATGCCAGCATTTGTAGCAAAGCTAAGGCCGCTGGTCGGGCAGTGGGGAGGGGAGCAATTGGCGCATGGCCGAATCATGTACAGGAGCAATCAATGGTGAGGAAGTTAACTAGGGCAGTAGAAAGAGTGGGCAGAGGAGGAATGCCGAATTTGAGGTGGGAGATCATTCTATAGCTTGGGTAACCGGTGTGAGAAGGCGGCTTGCCCGGCAGTAGTCTTCCACCTAGGGATTGGTAGTTGGCAGTAGTCGCAGGATCTAGGATAATGAGCGGGAGAGGGGGCAGCTGAGCGCACACAGGAGAGGTAGGAAGGGATAGTGCCAAGCCATAGGCTAGATACATATTTAGCACAGTGTGAAATTCGGCAGTTTCCTAGGGACGGTAGTGCCAGAGAACGGTAGAAGTTGCAGTGGTGGGTAAGGGGTGAGGCATAGAGAGCAAAGCGGCAGAAGGCATTAAAAAGTGTGTCCAGCTTAGATAGGGTGGACTTAGGGGCTGCTCTGTAAACAGTGTCACAGGCCTGGATATAGCAGGGGAGACTATTTTTAAGTGCATCATTCAACTATTCATGTGTAGGCCATGGAAGCTAAAACACCAGGTAATAAAATAACAGCAGGATGTCTGTGCATGGTAATGGTCACAAGTTACAAAAACAGTTATGCAAGAACTTACCGTAACAGTAGATCTTCGAGGGGATTTCAGTCATCGGGTCACACCGTAGAAACTTCAACATCAGTGAAGCAGGATCCACACAGATGATTTTCCAGCAGTACAACTTGGGCCAGCCACGCCGACATCATCAACCCTATAAAGGTGTGAGTGGCCGTGCTCCCTCTTCAGTTCTTTCCCCTGGAGACTAAGGGAGCAAACCTGTGCCATTGAAGACCCAGGAGAGAGAGAGAGAGAGAAGTGCCCAGGCCTAAACAGAAGGCTGGATACACCATATAGCCAGTCTAAGCAGAGCACCCCAAGGAGAGAGATGGTGGGAGCCTGGGAAGGCAGATCTGATAACTGAGATCCCCTTGAAGATCGACTGTTACAGTAAGTTCTTAGGTAACTATTCTATCTTCATCAGGGGTATCTCAGTCATCGGTTCACACGGCAAGAACAAGTCCAAAGCAGTTACAGGTACAGCAGAGCAGTTTGGGAGGAAGGCCAACTAAAGCCTAGGACAGGAGGCCCTGCAGAACAGCCTGGCCGAAGCCTGCTCAGGCTCTAGAAGCAATGTCCAGACTGTAGTGCTTCGTGAAAGTATGGACAATACTCTAGGTGTCAGCAGCTGAGACGCCCTTTAAACAGGCCACAGAGGTAGCCATGCCACTTGTGGAGTGGGTTTTCACCACCCCTGGCAATGTTTTCCCATGTTTGTTGTAACACAATACAATGGGCCAACCATTTGGACAAACATTGTTTGGAAACCTAAACACCCTGTTTTCCCCCCCCGAGGACGAGAGAAACAAAAAGCAGCTTTGTTTTTCTGCAGTCCTTAGTTCGGACCAGATATTTCAACATTCTGCGCACATCTAAGGTATAGAGCAGTGCTTCCCCTGGATTGGCACACTCCAGAAAATAAACAGGTAGGTGGACAAACTGGTTCAATGTGAACTCAGATACCATCATAGGAAGAAACTTAGGATTCATGTTGTCTTTGCAAAAAATCAAATAAGGCTCCTCACACACCGGAAAGCATGAAGCTCGGAAAACCTTTGAGTAGAAGTGATGGCAACTAAAATACAGGTTACTCACCTGTAACAGAAGTTCTAGGAGTGGTACATGTTGTTCATCCAAACTGTCTGGCAGGTTCCTTGCCGCTTTAAGTTGGGCCGGAAAGTCTTCAAGCTGGCTCCTCCTACCCACCCAGGTGGTAAAACCCTCGGCTCCGCCCCATGACGCCTGATCTAGCCCGCTGGAAGCCACGTTGCGCATCGAGGCCGGGGAGGTCAGGTGGATGAACAACATATACCACTCCTAGAACTCCTGTTACAGGTGAGCAACCTGTATTTCTAGGGACGTGGATTATCTTGTTCAATCCACATCGTCTGGCAGACCCCTAGCAGTTCTCCGGGAGGAGGGAAGCAAGGCGTGCACCCCCGTTACTTACTTGGGAAATAAGGACTGGAGAACCGAGGTCCCAAAACCAGCATCTCGGCGTGACTCTAGGTCAATGTGGTAATGGGACATAAAGGTGTGTGCAGACTTCCAGGTAGCAGCCCTGCAGATTTCCTGGATAGGGACATCCACAGAAGCAGCAGTATGGCGGGTAGAATGAGCTCTTATCCCTTTGGGCAGCTCCATGCCCGTCAACCTATAGCAGATATCTATGCAGGAGGTGACCCACCTGCTAATCGTCCGCTTGGCTGCAGGTTTGCCAGGAGCGGCTTCAGCATAGGTGACAAACAGCTGGCGAACCTCTCCCCGAACTTCAGCCGTCTGCTCCTTGTAATGAGCGAGTGCTCTTCTAGGGTCCAAAGTATGGAGCCTATATTCGACTTGAGAAGCACCTTGTGGATCGTCGGAAGGTGTAGAAGAGGCCAGGGGTCCACGACCTCGAAGGCATCCCCTGCAGCGAGTTCTGCTGGGAGCAGGCAGGAAGCAGCCTCAGCCGTGTTCTCCTTGGAGGCGAACAGGTCCACCTGAGGGTGCCCCAATGTAAGAACAGGTCTTGAACTACCTCCGGCAGGAGAGACCACTCGTGAGATGCAGCGCCTATCTGAGGGCATCGGCCAGACTGTTCGAGGCTCCTATCACATGGATGGCTAGGAGATCCATCTCCAGGCTGATCACGAGAGACCAAATGCGGAGACCTTCCCTGCACAAAGGCAAGGAGTGCGTCCCGCCTTGGTCGTAGTGTTGTCCATCTGGAGCTGAACCACCTGGCCCCATACAAATGGAACGAAGGTGGTGAGGGCTAGTCGAACCGCACGAAGCTCCAGCAGGTTGATGTGGCATCGAGACTCCTCAGGGGACCAGAGGCAGTGGGCCCGGAGCTCCCCCAGATGGGCACTCAACCCCTCAAAAAGGCATCAGTCATAAGAATGACCGTCTGCTCAGGCGGACAAATGAGATACGCTCCTGCAGATGAGCCGTGACGAGCCACCACTGCAGGCCGTCCCACATCTTCTGGGTCACGCTTACTGGCTGGTCCAAAGGATCGGAGCGCTGTGACCACTGGCGGGCCAGCCCCCACTGCAGGGGACGCATATGTCAGCGGGCCCAACGGACCACGCTGTTGCAAGCCATCATAAGACCCAGAAGGCGTAGGAAGTCCCGGGCAGGGTGCAATTGCCCAACCAGAAATGACTGGGCAAAGGAGGAAAGAGTTGAGCTCTGCCCGGATGAACTGAATCACCTGCGATGGTGCGAGTTCCGATCTGGCCTCGTTGATCAGGAGATCAATTTGAGAGCAGACCTGGAGAGCCACATCTCTGGACTGCTCCACCTCAGACCTGGAGGGGGCTGCAATCCGCCAGTCGTCCAGGTAAGGGTACACCCAGACCCCTCGGTACCACAGGAATGCTGTCACTACTGCAATGCATTTGGTGAAGACCCTGGGAGCTGGAGAGAGGCCGAAGGGCATGGCCCGGAACTCGAAAAGAGATCCCTCTGCCCTGAAGCGAAGGAATCGCTGTTGAGATGGACGGATTGGGACGTGAAAGAACGTGTCCTGAAGGTCCAGAGGACAAAACCACACGCCTAGTTCCAAGGATGGAATGATCTGAGCCAGAGTGACCATCCTGAAGGTGCGCGGCCTTAGAAACTTGTTCAGGCCGTGCAGGTAGAGAATGGGGCGCCAGCCCCCCGTCCGTTTTGGGACCAGGAAGTACCTGGACACAAACTCTGGGTCTGGAGGAGGGCCCGCCACCTCTATGATCACCTCCTTTTGAAGGAGCAAGGCAATGTCTGCTCGATGAGCAGACAGAGGCTGCGGAACCCGTAGCCCCTCGTGGGGTGACGGCTCGATAGGGAGGGAACTGCTCGAATTCCAAAGGCAGACCCCTGCCTACTACTTCCTAACACCACAGCCCGTGGTGATAGCGGACGAAGCCGGAAAAAGTGACGGAGCCGTCCCCACGGGGAACCAGGAGGAATGACAAGGTTGGGGGGCGACACCCCTCAACCCGTCACTGGGCAGGTTTGGAGGAAGGACCCGCTGAGGGACCTCCTGGACCCTTGCCTCCAGGCTTCCAACTAGAGGAAGCAGCTGACTTGGCCTTGGGGCGCCAAGTGTGTGCCTGCTGGCCCTGGTGCTGCTGGGCCGGACGTGCCTCAGGGGCTGAAGGGCGAAAGGGCTTATGCTGCTGCTGGCGGCCTTTGTCCTTCTGGGCAGACGTGACAGAGTCCAAGGAGGCACTGGACCTCTCGATCCTCTGGAGATGGCCTTCCACTCCAGGCCTGAACAAGTCTGTGCCCAGGAAGGGAATGTCTGCCAGCTTGTGCTGGGTGTCCGCCATGAAAGTGGAGATCCGCAGCCAAGCTCTGCAGCGCATGGCCACTGCAGCCGCTACTGATCGGGCACAAGAATCACCAATGTCCAACGAAGTTTGGAGCTGTTGTTTTGCCACCGCTCTTCCCTGATCCTGTACCTGCTTGACCGTCGTCTGAAGGTCAGCCGGGAGATGAGGAATCACCTCATCCAGGGAGCCCATAAGGGCATGTGAGAAATATACCATCAGTACAGCCGAGCTATCCTGTCAAAGGCCTAGGGAGGAAGCAGCGTAAACCTTCTGCCCCGCGTAATCCAGCTTTTTGGATTCCTTATCGGGCGGTTTGTCCACGTCCCGAGTGTTCCCGGAACGCCGGAACACGCTGTCGGTCACTAGCCCCTCCACAGAGAGGTGCTCCGAGAAACCGGAGTGAACCACTAAGGACCGCGTACTTGCGAGTCATCCTGGCCAAAGGTGCGGGACAAGATGCTGGCCGCTGCCACAACTCCAGGGCCGGGCCAACAATGGCTTCGGCCACCGGAAAGGCCTCCGTAGGGGAATCCCCCTCGGTCCAGTATCTCCGTGACAGGATACTTGGCCCATTTGGAAATGGGTTCGAGCTGCATCCCAGTGGACTCAGATGAGCCAAAGCAAACTCAAAAATGATGATAGGATCTCGTCCACTGACCGGTCCCTGCAGACTCCAGGTCAAGCAGCCTGGAGAACAGGGAGGAGGAGGAGGAGTCAGACTTTGAGGAGTCTGCGAACAGCTGCAGAGAGCCTGAGCCACCCTCGACCTGCCAAGGCCGATCGGGAGTGAGGGTGACAGACAACCTGTGGGGCAAGCCCTGACCCGACCGAGAATCCTTGGTCAGGGCCCCAGTCTTCGGTTGTGGAGGCAGAGGTTCCACCACAATGGGTGGAGCAGCTGGTTTCAGCCGAACTGGCGCCGGGGTCGGTTCCTCGATGACTACGAGGGGTTGTTTCGGCTGCTCCGGTAACAGCCACTTAATGGCCAGAGAAGGCGACTGAGTCGGCTTGTTACCAGTCAATAAGAGCTGTTGCCACATTAAATCCTCGTAGCGCCGACGCAACTTCCGCCGGAGCCTATCCTCCGAAGAGGACGAGGATGAGCGACGACGCCACTTTCCATGGGGCAGAGACAGAGACTGCAGACGTCGGTGGGACCGACTGGACCTGGAAGAGGGCAGAGACCTTTGGGGATTCCGAGGGTGGGTCAGAGAGGGGACGGGGGAAACCCGCTCCTCCCTCGGTACAGTGACCTTGACCAGGGACTTCGGCACAGGCAAGTCCTCGGTTTCCACTGGGGGAACCGGTGAAGTAGGGTTGTCGGCTTCTCCAGTCGACAAACAGTCAGACCTGATGGGGACACCATGAAGCCAGCGGCTGCAACCTCGACCGAAGTCGAAAGTAGATAGTCCAGTGAAGGGATCTCTCCACGTTCCCACAAGCGTCGGCAAGTGGGACTTACCCATAGAGTCGTCCTTCTTGGACCAACTGGAATGTCCGATGGCCCTTCTCCCTTGGTGGAGAGGGACTGACAAAGCTCCTTAAGCGAGCAGTGTGGGAGGAGCCAAAAGAGGAGTGATAAGTAGGCCGAAGAGGAAGAAGAAGTAGCCTGGGCATACTCCTCGAGGCGATCAACTGCTCAATTGTTCAGCGCAGCCCGCTCCAGACACCACCTAGCGGGTCTCCTTAGACTTGACGGAGAATACAGTTTTCAGAGCCCGAGAAGAAGTCTGGCAGCCAGCGGTCCTCAATACGAAGCCGAAAAGGACTTGCACAATTCGCAAGCCTGCGATTCGTGGCCAAGCCCCAGGCAGTAGACGCACGTGGAGTGCGGATCGGTCAGAGACATCTTCTGCCCACACGAGCACCGATGGAAGCCGGGAGTCGATTTGTCCATCGCAGCCACGAGGGAAGACGAAGACCGAAGTCTTGTAAATTTAAAAATTAGTTTTGGAAATTCCGAAGAGTGTGGATCCAGGCCTAAAACGCAGAGTGCTAAAGAGGGAACCTGAGCTTCCAAGCGGTGAGGAAGATCTGGCGTCATGGGGCGGAGCCGAGGGTTTTACCACCCGGGTGGGTGGGAGGAGCCAGCTTGAAGACTTTCTGGCAAGATTTAAAGTGGCAAGGAACCTGCCAGACTGTGGATTGAACAACATATCCACGTCCCTAGAACTATGTTTTTATGAATTGTTTTTAAAAAGTTATGGTTTTATTATACAAGCATTTTGAACACAGGAAAAGCGACTTTTTAGAAATAAAATGTTTATTGATTAAGAAACCACTTTGGGCAGAAAATACAGGTTACTCACCTGTAACAGGAGTTCTAGGAATGGTATATGTTGTTCATCCACACTCATTGGCAGTATCCTTGCCGCTTTAAATCTTGCGGAAGGTCTTCAAGCTTGCTCCTCCCACCCACCGGGTGGTATAACTCTTTCAGCTCCGCCCCATGGCGCCAGATCTGGCCGCTGGAAGCTCAGGTTATAGCGTCGGCCGGGAGGTGGAGTGAGTGGGTGTGGATGAACAACATATACCATTCCTAGAACTCCTGTTACAGGTGAGTAACCTGTATTTCTAGGGACATGGATATGTTGTTCATCACACTCATTAGCAGACTCTAGCAGTTCTCCGGGAGGAGGGAGGCAAGGCACACCATATACTTACTTGGGAAGAGAGACTGGAGCCGAGGCCCCAAAACCAGCATCCGGGTGACTCAAGGTCGATGTGGTAGTGGGTAATGAAGGTGTTTGCTGACTTCCAGGTAGCAGCCCTGCAGATTTCCTGGATAGGGGCGTCCCTGGAAGCAGCCACCGTTGCAGCAGTATGGCGGGTAGAATGAGCTCTTATCCCTCTGGGGGCTCCATGCCACCAACTTATAACAGAGATCTATGCAGGAGGTTACCCACCTGCTTATCGTCCGCTTGGCTGCAGGTCTGCCAGATGCGGCTTCAAGCGTGAGGTGACAAACAGCTGGCGAACCTCTCCCGAATTTCAGCCGTCCGCTCCTTATAATAGCGGCGCCCTTCTAGGGTCCAGAGTATGGAGCCTATATTGACCTCCGAGGTGTGATTGGGGTAGAACACCGGCAGAGTCAACACCTGGTTAAGGTGAAACTCCGACACCACCTTGGAGGAATTCGGGTGGGGGCGCAGGACAACTTGTCCCTGTGGAAGACCAGGTAAGGAGACTCGATGGAAGCGCCTGGAGCTCTCCCATCCTTCTGGCTGGCGTGATAGCCACCAAGAAGGCGGTCTTCCGACAGGTGAGAGAAACACACCTGTGCATAGGTTCGAATAGAACGCCCATGAGCTTTGCCAGTACCAGCAGTAGATCCACGGAGGTGGGGTTCCCGCACTGGAAATGTGATCAAGGCCTTGAAAAAGCGCCCGACCACCTTCTCCTGCGCCACCGACTGCATCCGGCCGCGCCCGGTGGCAGAGATGGCTGCCAGGTGACACCCATAGGGTCGTCGACCTAAGCCCTTGACTAGAAAGGGACCATAAATAGTCAAGATGCTTGCCAAGGAACAGGAGGAAGGGTCCAAGCCCTTGCCCTGACACAAATGGAAACCTTTTCCATTTGAAGGCATAACATTTTCTGGTCGAAACTCCTTACGGAGCCCTCAACTACATTGAGGACCTCGTCGGAAAGACCCAAGGCCTGGAACTCTGGCAGCTCAGGAACCAGGCCGTCCAGGTGCAGGGATTGAAGGTCCGGATGGAACACCTTCCCTGATTGACTGAGAGCAGGTCGGGCGAGCTGGAAGCTGCCGCGAGTCCTGGAGCTGAGACTGAGGAGATCTGGGTACCAGAACTGGCGAGGCCAGTCTGGGGCTATCAGAATCACCTGCGCCTTGTCCTCCTGCCTTGAGAAGCACCTTGTGGATCAAGGGAAATGGGAGAAAGGCGTAAAAGAGGCCGGGGTCCATTGCCTCGAGAAGGCATCCCCTGCAGTCGAGCCCTGCTGAGGAGGGCATGGAACAGACTCAGCTGGCGTTCTCCATGGAGGCAAACAGGTCCACCTGAGGTGTGCCCCAAAGGGAGAACAGATGCTGTACTACCTCCGGCAGGAGAGACCACTCGTGGGATGCAGCCCCTATCCGGCTCAGGGCATCGGCCAGGGTGTTGGAGGCTCCTGCCATGTGAATGGCTAGGAGATCCGCCTCCAGGCTGCGCACGAGTGACCAAATGCGGAGAGCTTCCTTGCATAGAAGCATGGAGCGCGTCCCGCCCTGGCGGTTTAGATAGTACATGGTCGTGGTATTGTCCGTCTGGACTCTGACCACTTGACCCCGGAGGAACGGAGCAAAGGCGGTGAGAGCTAGGCGGACGCTCAGGAACTCAACAGGTTGATGTGGCATCGGGACTCCAGGGGACCAGAGGCCATGAGCCAGTGTTCCCCAGATGGGCACCCCAACTCATCAGAGAGGCATCGGTCGATAGAGACCGTCGGCTCGGGCGGATGACAGGATGCCCTCCTGCAAATGATCTGGAGCGGTCCACCACTGGAGGCGTTCCACATCCCCTGTGTCACCGACACAAGCTGGTCAAGGGATCGCAGCGTTGTGACCACTGGCTGGCCAGTCCCCACTGAAGGGCGCATGTTCCAGCGGGCCCAATGGACCACGCTGGTGCAGGCCGCCATGAGACCCAGGGCGCAGGAAGTCCGGGCAGGCGCAGTGCCCAACCAGAAATTAGTCGGGCAAGGAGGAAAGAACCTCGGCCCTGTCCGCCGGGGCAGCGCTCTGGCTCAAAGAGAGTCGAGCTGCGCCCGATGAATAGAATCACCTGCTTGGCTCGAGTTCGACTTGGCCCCGTTGATAAGGAGGCCCAGTTGAGAAACAGACCTGGAGGCCAGATCTCTGGACCCTCCGCCTCCTTCCTGGAGGAGCTGCTATCAGCCAGTCGTCCAGGTAAGGTACACCCGGACCCCTCGGCGCCAGAATGCTGTCACCACTGCCATGCATTTGGTGAAGACCCTGGGAGCTGGAGACAAGCCGAAGGGCATGGCTTGGAACTTCGAGAGGATCCTTCCTTCGAGGCGAAGGAATCTCTGGTGAGAGACAGACGGATAGGGGCGTGGCAGCGTCCTGCAAGTCCAGAGAGCAGAACCACAGCGGCGTTCAAGGATGGTATTATCTGAACCAGGTGACCATCCTGAAGGTTCGAGACCTTAGGAACTTGTTTGTGGGTGTGGAGTCGAGAATGGGGCCAGCCCCGTCCGTTCGAACAGGAAGTACCTGGACACAAACCCTGGGTCTGAAGGAGGGTCCACCACTCTTACCACCTCCTTCTGGAGGAGGAGGGCAATATCGGCTCGGCAGGCACGAGTGAGGCTGGGGATCCCGAAGCCCCGAGTGGCGGCTCTGAAGAGTGGTGCCTGCTCGAATTCAGAGGCAGGCCTCTTCCCACCACCTCCAAGACCCACCTGTCCGTGGTAACAGCGGATCAGGCGGAGCGAAGTGCGGGCCGTCCCCGCAGGGGACCCAGGGGTAAGGTGTGCGGGATGGGGCGACACCCCTCAGCCCGTCACTGGGCAGGCTTGGAGGAGGACGGCCGAGGGACCTCCTGGGCCCTTTCCTCCTGCCTCCTGTTAGAGAGCCGGCTTGGGTTTGGGATGCCAGAGGCGGCCTGCTGGCCCTGGCGTTGCTGGGCGGGCGGCGCGGGGGCACAGAAGGACGAAGGAGCTTAGGCTGTGGTTTGCGGCCTTTGTCCTTCTAGCGGAAGAACCCGAGCCAAGGTGGCATTGGACTTCTGATCCTCTGCAGGTGACCTTCCACCCCAGGGCGAGGTCAGTCCCAAAAGAGGAACATCCGCCAACTTGTGCGGGTATCCGAGTAAAGGTGGATATCCTCAGCCAAGCCCGCGGCCGCATAGCCACTGCGGCCGCCACCGATCTGGCACATGAGTCCCCTATATCCAAAGCAGTCTGGAGCTGCTGTTTGGCCACTGCCCTGCCTGGTCCGCACCTGCTTAACCGTAGTCTGCAGATCGGCGGGGAAGATGAGGATGACCTCATCCAGGAGCCCAACAGGGCATGAGAAAAATGCCATGAGGACGGCCGAACTGGCCTGGCGAGAGAAGGGCATGGCGTAGACTTTAAGCCCGACATAGTCCAATTTCTTGGACTCCTTGTCAGGAGGTTTGTCCACATCCCTGGCGTTGCCGGCGCGGAGCGCTGTCGATGAATCAACCCCTCAGCAGAGGGGTGTTCGAAAAACGGACAAGGAACGGTAGGGACCGCATACTTCCTGGCCATCCTGGCCGAAGGCGCAGGGCAGGAAGCAGGGCGCTGCCAAAGCTCCAGTGCCGGACCCACTATGGCCTCGGCCACCGGAAAGACCTCCGTCGGAGAATCCCCTCGGTCCAGAATCTCCGTGAGGGGATACCTGGCCCGTTTGGAAACGGGTTCGAGCTCCATCCCGGTAGACTCCGAGATGAGCCGAAGCAGTCCTAGGAAGGACGACGGGCTATCGTCCATTGACTGACCTCCTGAAGACTCGAGTCCAGTCGCTTGGAGAAAAGGAGGAATCATCTTCGGACTCGGAAGAGTCCTCGAAAACTGCCTCTGGCCTGAGCCACCCTTCACCTGCGAGGAGTGGGTCGGGAGTGAGGGTAACTGACAGCGATGGGGTAGACCTTAGCCGACCGAGAATCCTTGGTCGGAGCCCCAGTGGTGGCTGTGGAGGCGGAGGTTCCACGAGTCGGTGGAGCAGCTGGTTTGGCCGAACAACCGGCCTGGGTATAGGCTCCGGATAAGTGAGGGTTGTGTCGACGTTCGGTGACAACCATAATGGCGGGGAAGGCGGCGGGTCAGCTTATTCCCGACCAGGAGAAACTGTTGCAACTAAGGTCCTCGTACGTCGGCGTAATTGCGCGAAGCCTCCCTCATCCGAGGAGGAGGGGCCAGGGGCCAGCGGCCCCGCCCAGCTTACCAGCAGTGCCGAGACGAGACCGCCTATGGCGGTGGGATCGGCTGGACCCATGAAGAGGTCCGGACCGAGACCGAGAGTCCCGGAATTTCCGAGGTCGGTCGCGGGAGGGTGTCGGCGGAACCGGCACTCCCGGCTCGGATGGTCCATCCGAGGGCTCCAGAACCGGAGGCACAAGGCGAGCCAGGGATCCTCAACTCCTCCCGGGGAGCAGGGAGAGAATCTCGGCTGCTAAAGGCGACAGCCCGTCCAATGGGTCGAGAAAAATCTGGAACTTCATCGGTGAGGAGTCTCGGCCAACTGACCTGGCCGGGGACAACCGTGAGGCCAGTGGCGGAAGCCGATGTCGACCGAGAGCCGGCGGTCGGCGGCCGGGGAAGGACCTTTCCGCTCCCAAGGCGTCGACGGAGGACTTACCCTGTCCCTCTTTTGGACCGAGAATAAGGTCCAGCAGGCCTGAGCCCTTCTCCTTTAGTGGAAGGGACAGACAAAGCTCCTTAAAAGAAGCCGTGTAGGAAGAACCCAGAGAAGCGGGATAAATGCAGCGGCCGAGGAAGATCACGGCCGCGCCGCGCCTCCTCTTCGAGGCGACCATCCGCTCGAGCTGATCCGCCGAAGCTCCCGCCCGCCCTTGGACTTACCATAACGGGCCTCCTTGGACTTCACGGAGAAGCGCTTCTCGGGGCGGCCAGTTGCAATCAGACGCTTACGGTCTTGAGGGCGTGAGCCGAAAAGATGACACAGGTCGCAAGCCTGCGGTGGGTGCTCAAGGCCTAGCAGTAACACTGCGTGGGTGTGGATCCGTCGAGACATCTTCTGCCCGCATGGGCATCTCGAAATCCAGTCGATTTGTCCCCGCGGCGCGGGGATAGAAGACTGAAGTCTTTTGCAAAATTTATTTTAAATCCATAAGCGGAGAAATAGGAACCAGTCACAAGCGCCAGGCGTTAAGGAGGGAACCTGAGCTTCCAAGCGGTAAGGAAGATCTGGCGTCATGGGGCGGAGCCGAGAGTTATACCACCCGGGTGGGTGGGAGGAGCAAGCTTGAAGACCTTCCGGCAAGATTTAAAGCGGCAAGGATACTGCCAATGAGTGTGGATGAACAACATATCCATGTCCCTAGAACTTAGGGATTTTTCCTGAGGAAAACCCTTTCCCTATGAAAAATCAAATAAGGCTCCTTGCAGATCAGGGCCTGAAGCTCGGAAACCCTTCGAGCTGAAGTAACAGCAACTAAAAAGAACACCTTCCAGGAGAGATAACGCAGCTCACACTCTGCTGTGGGTTCAAAGGGAGGGAGGGAGAATAAGCTTCTCTAACACAAAAGGAGATCCGGGGGTGGGAGATAGGATCCTACTGGGAGGCTTTACATGAAAAATTACCCGTAGAAGGTGCAGACCACATCCAACTGGGCTAGTGTTCTGCAGGTCCACCAACTCATGGTGAGGCAGATATGAGGGACATATGCACCTTAATGGAAGAGTAGCTCAAGCCTTGATGTAATAAGCAGAGGAGATACTGTAAAAGCTGAGTTCACTGGATAGGTAAGGGAATCCAGATGTGACAAAGCCAAAAGACAGAAACGCTTCCACTTCATAGCATAAGTGGACCGAGTAGAGGGCTTTCTCGACAAAACGAGAACATCTGCCACCTCTTGGGAGACCCCATACCTTGTCTTAACTACGTCTGCAGGAGCCATACATGAAGATGCAGGGACTTGAGATCTGGGTGTAACAGCTTGCCCTGATCCTGGGACAGCAATTGCGAGCATATTGGCAGCAGGATATGAGGTTCCGACGACAGCCACTGAAGTAGTGCTAACCAAATCTGCCGTGGCCACAGCGGGGCGATAAGGATCATCCGAGCCCCCTCGGACTATGCCTTCAACAGAACCCTCTGAATTAGAGGGAATAGAGGGATGGCGTAAAAGTAACCTCCCTGTCCAATAAAGGGACAACGCGTCTGGCCAAAAAACACCAGGCCTGTGCTCTCGGGAGCAGAAACTTGGCAGTCTGGCGTTGCGTGGGGACGCAAAGAGATCCAGTTCTGGAAGACCGTAAGTGTCGAACAGCTGGTCCGCTACAGACTGGAGCAGCTCCCACTAGTGCACCTTGGAGCAAGACCAGCTTGGGCTGTCTGCCAAGGCATTTTGGACGCCTGGAACGTGCACCGCGGTCAGAGAGATGCGATGTTCTAGAGCCCAGTACCAGACTCTTATCGCCTCCCTGCACAGGGGGTAGGAGTGTGTTCCCCCTTGCTTGTTGATGTAGAAGACAATGGTCGTGTTGTCTGACTGAACGAGGAGAGACAGCCTGGCGCCAGGTCTTCTTGGAAAGCTCGTAGGGCACTGAGGACTGCTCGCATTTCTGGTACGTTGATGTGGAGGTTGCGCTCCCCTAGGAACCAGACGCCCAGAGTCTAGCTGTCCCCTAGGTGAGCCCCCCAGCAGAAGTCTGAGGCATCTGTCATCAAGGTCGGACTTGGAGGCTCTGGTGGAAACACTACCCCTTTCTCGAAGTTGAGGCGATCTAGCCATCAAAGAAGGGTCTTTCTGACCAGCTCTGAGATCCTGACCATATGGTAGAGACCATCAGAGCTTTGGTCCCATTGCATCTTGAGCATCCATTGCGGGACCCTCATGTGGGGGCGAGCCAAGGGAGTTACAGGAATGGCCGCCGCCATGTGCCCCATAAGTTGGGGAAAGTTTCTGGCTTGGACCTGCGGGGTTATTAGGAACGCTCGGCCCACCCTTCGCAGGTGATCTCCCTTTTTCTGTGGGAGGAAGGCCATGCCTTGGACTGTGTCCAGGACCGCACCTATAAGGAAGAGTCTTTGGCTGAGCTCTGGGGATGACTTGGTCAGATTCAGGGTGATCCCAAACTCTCGGAATAGTGTACAGGTGTCCCCAAGAGTGTGAAGGAGGCATGTTCTTGTCGAGGCTGCTAAAAGTCAGTCATCCAGGTAAGGGAAGACATAATGCCCCTTGCGCCTTAGAGCCACAGTTACCATTGCCGGGCACTTGAGGACTCAAAGAGCGGAGGAGAAGCCGAACGACAGAACCCGCAACTGGTAATGTCCTCCTTGGAAGAGGAACCTCAAGTACTTCCCGGAGGGGGGGCCAATATACAGGTACGCATCTTGCATGTCCAGGGTACAGAGCCAGTCCCCCTGGTGAAGCAGAGGAATCAGACCTGGAAGGGTCACCATCCTGAACCTTCGGTATTCTATATTGTTGTTTAAGGAGCTGAGGTCCAGGATAGGCCGCAGATCCTGAATTTTCTTTGGAATCAGGAAGAAGTGGGAGTAAATACAGGTTACTCACCTGTAACAGGAGTTCTAGGAATGGTATATGTTGTTCATCCACACTTATTGGCAGGTTCCTTGCTGCTTTAAATCTTGCCAGAAGGTCTTCAAGTTGGCTCCTCCAACCCACCCGGGTGGTAAAACTCTCGGCTCCGCCCCATGGCCTTAGATTTGGCCCGCTGGAAGCTCAGGTTGTGCGTCGAAGCCGGGGAGGTCGGGTGGGTCGTGTGGATGAACAACATATACCATTCCTAGAACTCCTGTTATTGGGGTAGAACACCGGCAGAGTCAGCACCTGGTTAAGGTGAAACTCACACACCTTAGGAAGGAATTCCGGGTGGGCGCAGGACAACCTTGTCCTGTGGAAGGCCAGGTAAGGAGACTCTATGCAAGCCTGGGCTCTCCCATCCTTCTGGCTGGCGTGATAGCCACCAAGAAGGCGGTCTTCCACGACAGGTGAGAGAGATCACACCTGTGCATTGGTTGAATAGCTTGCCCATGAGCTTTGCCATACCAGCAGTAAATCCCACGGAGGTAGAGGTTCTCGCACTGGAGAAATGTGATCAAGGCCTTTGAAGCCCGACCACCTTTTCCTCGCCACCCGACTGCTTCTGCCCGCCCAGTAAGCAGAGATGGCTGTCAGGTGCACCTTAGGGTACGCCGACCTAAGCCCTTGACTAGAAAGGGACCATAAATAGTCCAAAATGCTTGTCACAGATCAGGAGGAAGGGTCCAAGCCCTGCGCCTGACACCAATCAGGAGAGATCTCTTCCATTTGAAGGCATAGCATTTTCTGGTGGACTCATAAGGACGCCTCAACAACATTGAGGACCTCGTCGGAAAGACCCAAAGCCTGGAACTCTAGCCGCTCAGGAACCAGGCCGTCAGGTGCAGGGATTGAAGGTCCGGATGGAACACCTTCCCCTGATTGACTGAAAGCAGGTCCGGGCGAGCTGGAAGCTGCCTTGGGAGCCTGGAGCTGAGGCTGAGGAGATCTGGGTACCAGAACTGGCGGGGCCAGTCTGGGGCTATCAGGATCACCTGCGCTTTGTCCCTCCTTGCTTTGAGAAGCACCTTGTGAATCAAGGGAAATGGGGGAAAGGCGTAGAAGAGGCCCGGGGTCCACAGCCTCAAGAAGGCATCCCCCTGCAGCGAGAACTGCTGAGGGGGGCGGGCATGAAACAGCTTCAGCTTCGCGTTCTCCCTGGAGGCAAACAGGTCCACCTGAGGTGTGCCCCAGTGGGAGAACAGATCTTGTACTACCTCTGGCAGGAGAGACCATTCGTGAGATGCAGCCCCTATCCGGCTCAGGGCATTGGCCAGAGTGTTGGAGGTTCCTGCCACATGAATGGCTAAGAGATCCGCCTCCAGGCTGCGCACACAGTGACCAAATGCGGAGAGCTTCCTTGCATAGAAGCATGAAGCGCGTCCCGAACTGGCGGTACAGGTAGTACATGGTCGTGGTAGTGTCCGTCTGGACTCTGACCACTTGACCCCGAAGAAACGGAGCAAAGGCGGTGAGAGCTAGGCAGACCGCTCGGAGCTCCAGCAGGTTGATGTGGCATTGGGACTCCCGCGGGGACCAGAGGCCGTGCACTCGGTGTTCCCCCAGATGGGCACCCCAACCCATCAGAGAGGCATCGGTCGATAGAGAGACCGTCGGCTCAGGCGGACAAACAGGATGCCCTCCTGCAAATGGAATGGAGCAGTCCACCACTGGAAGCGTTCCACATCTCTGGGTCACTATCACTAGCTGGTCCAAAGGATCGCAGCGTTGTGACCACTGGCTGGCCAGTCCCCACTGAAGGGGGCGCATGTGCCAGCAGGCCCAACGGACCACACTGGTACAGGCCGCCATGAGACCCAGAAGGCGCAGGAAGTCCCGGGCAGGGCACGATTGCCCAACCAGAAATGATTGGGCAAAGGAGGTAAGAACCTCGGCCCTGTCCGCTGGGAGTCGTGCTCTGGCTCGAAGAGAGTCTAGCTCTGCACCGATGAACAGGATCACCTGCTTTGGCTCGAGTTCCGACTTGGCCTCGTTGATGAGAAGGCCAACTCGAGAGCAAACCTGGAGGGCCAGATCTCTGGACCGCTCCACTTCCCGTCTGGAGGCGGCTGCTATCAGCCAATCGTCCAGGTAAGGGTACACCCGGACCCTAGGCGCCGAGAATGCTGTCACCACTGCCATGCATTTGGTGAGACCCTGGGAGCTGGAAATAAGCTGAAGGGCATGGCTCGGAACTGAAGAGGGATCCCTCAGCTCAAGCAGAGGAATCTCCGATGTGGCCAGGCGGATAGGGAGCGTGAAAGAGCGCGTCCTGTAGGTCCAGAGAGCAGAACCACCGCTGTCCAGAGATGGTATTATCTGTGCCAGGTGACCATTCTGAAGGTTCGAGACCTTAGGAACTTGTTCAGGTCGTGTAGAGTCGAGAATGGAAGCCAGCCCCGTCCGATTTGGAACCAGGAAGTACCTGGACCACGAACCCGGGTCTGAAGGGGTCCTCCACCTCCGTGATCACCTCCTTTTGGAGGAGGAGCGATGTCGGCTCGGGAGCCAGCCAGTGAGCTGCGGACCGAGGCCCCAGTGCGGCGGCTCTGAGGCGGGGCCTGCTCAATTCAAGAGGTGGGCCTTTCCCACCACCTCCAGTACCCACTTGTCCGTGGTAACAGTGGACCAGATGGAAAGGAAGTGTCTGAGCCATCCCCCCACGGGGGGAACCAGGGGTGAGGTGACAGGGATGGGGGCGACACCCCTCAGCCCCTCACTGGGCAGGCTTGGAGGAGGGACCGGCCGAGGAACCTCCCGGGCCTTTACCTCCCTGCTTCCTGTTGGAGGAAGCAGACGGCTTGGGCTTGGGATACCAAGGTCGAGCCTGCTGGCCCTGACATTGCTGGGCCGGGCGCGCCGCGGGCGCAGAAGAACGAAAGGGCTGAGGCTGTGGCTTGCGGCCTTTGTCCTTCTGGTGGAAGAGACCGAGTCAAGGTAGCATTGGACTTCTCGATCCTCTGCAGGTGACCTTCCACCCAGGGCAGAGGGTCAGTCCCCAAAGGAACATCGCCAACTTGTGCTGGGTATCCAGTAAAGGTGGATATCCTCAACCAAGCCCGACGACGGCATGGCCACTACGGCCGCCACAGACACCCACACGAGTCCCGATGTCTAACACAGTCTGGAGCTGCTGTTTAGCCACTGCCTGGTCCGCACCTGCCTGACGGTAGTCTGCAGATCTGCGGGAAGATGAGGACAACCTCATCAGGGAGCCCAACAGAGGCGTGAGAAAATGTGCCATGAGGACCCGAACTGGCGAGGCGAAGAGGACGCAGCATAGACTTTTAAGCCCGGCATATCCAATTTTCTTGGATTCCTTGTCAGGAGGTTTGTCCACATCCCTGGCGTTCCGGCCGCGGGAAAACACTGTCGGTAACCAACCCCTCGGCCGAGGGTGTTCGAAAAAACACACACGGTGAGGACATACTTCCTGGCAAACCTGGCCGAAGCGCAGGGCAGGAAGCAGGGCTGCCAAAGTTCCAAGGCCGGACCCACTATGGCTTCGGCCACCGGAAGAGCCTCCGTAGGAGAATCCCTCGGTCCAGAATCTCCGTGAGGATACCTGGCCCGTTTAAACAGGTTCGAGCTTCATCCGGTGGACTCCGAGATGAGAACAACCCTAAGAAGGACGAAGGCTATCGTCCATTGACTGTCCTCCGAGGACTCCAAGTCTATGCGCTTGGAAGAGGGAGGAACCATCATCGGACTCAGAAGAGTCCTCAAAGAGCTACCTCGGCCTGAGCCACCCTCCACCTGCGAGGTTTATCGGGAGTGAGGGTGACCCGACAGTCTATGGCATAAACCCAAAGCCGACAGAGTATTTGGTGAACCCCAACTAATGGCTGTGGGGCGAAGGTTCCACCAGAATCGGTGGGGCAGCTGGAATTGGCCGAACAACCGGCCTGAGAACAGGCTCCTCGACTACAACAAGGGGTTGTTTCGGCTGCTCCGTGACAGCCACTTAATGGCCGGGGAAGACGACTGGGTCGGCTTATTCCCGGTCAAAAAGAGCTGTTGCCACATAAGTTCCTCATACCTCCGACGCAACTTGCGCCGAAGCCTCCCCACGTCCGAGGAAGAGGAAGAGCGGCGGCGCCGAGACCGCCTATGACTGCGGGATTGGTTGGACAGCGAGGATGTCCGAGACTGAGAGTCTCGACTAGGCCGAGGATGGCGAGGAGAAGTGTCGGAAATCGGCACTCCCTGGCTCAAGCGATCCACAGGCTCGGAACCCGGAGGCACAGGCGAGCCAGCGGGATCCTCAGCTCCCACCGGGGAACGGGGAGAGGGATTCTCAGCTTCTCCAGCCGACAACCCGTCCAGCGTGCAGAAAAATCTCGACGCGTCGGCGGGAGTCTCGACCAACTGGCCTGTGAGGGACACCGTGAAGCCAGTGGCGAGGCCGGAGGTCGGCGAAGTGGGCATGTCGACAAGGGAGGGAATCTTCCCGCTCCCAAGAGCGCCCGACGGAGAGACTTACTTTACTCTTTGGACCTGGAAGAAGGTCCCGAAGAAGCTGGACCCTCACCTTTGGTCGAGAGGTCAGACAAAGCTCCTTAAAGAAGCCGAGTAGAGCACCGAGGAGAGGCGGGACAAATGCGCAGCCGAGGTAGCAGCCCGTGCGCCTCCTCTTGAGGCGATCATCTGCTCAAGCTGATCCGCCCGAGCCGCCCGCCATGGACACAGCCAATCGGGCCGCTTTAGATTTCACGGTGGAATTCTTTCTCGGGGCACCCCAGTTGTGTCGGGCCTACGCGGTCTTCCAGGGCGTAGGCCGAAAGGAAACACAAGTTGCAGGCCTGCGGGTCGTGCTCAAGACCCAGGCAGTAGGCGCATGTGGAGTCGCGGATCAAGTCTAGACATCTTCTGCCCGCAAGAGCACCTCGAAATCCGGGAGTTGATTTGTCCATCATGGCAGCGGAGGAGAAGACCAATCTTTTTGCAAAACTTTTAATTTAGAACTTTTTCGAAGAATTAGGAACCAGTCTTAAAGCATAGCGATTAAGGAAGACCTGAGCTTCCAAGCGGTAAGGAAGATCTGGCGTCATGGGGCGGGCCGAGAGTTTTACCACCCGGGTGGGTGGGAGGAGCCAGCTTGAAGACCTTCCGGCAAGATTTAAAGCGGCAAGGAACCTGCCAATAAGTGTGGATGAACAACATATCCATGTCCCTAGAATACAATTTTCCCTGCTGCTGCAGGGGGACTGGCTCTATTGTCCTTTTTTCCAAGAGGGCCTGAATCTCTTCTATGAGAGGTACATGAGAAGAAGGATACCTTGAGGACCTTGGTGGTGTCTCCAGGGGGATCTGAGTGAACTTCAGTGTATGTCCCCTCCTTATGATGTCTAGGACCCAAGGTCCAGTGATTTCTCCATCCTCCAAGTGGAGGAAGCCACCCTACTGCCTCCTGTGTACCTCCTCTGGAGGAGGGGATGTCAATGGGAGTCATTGGGAAGAGCCAGGGTTGGCAGAGAGGCTTGGGGCCTCGAAAGGGAACGCCCCCAGGCTGCTGGGTTGTGGCCTTCCTTTTAAAACCTCCTGTCTGGGCCACCTGGTTGCCATGGGCCTGTTGGCCTGAGGGCTTCCAAAATGGCCATTTACGGATTCACTTCTGGTCCCCCTTGTACATCTGTTGGACAGACCAGATTGATTTGCCAGACTCCTTGAGATGAGAGATAAGGTCCTCAATCTCTGACCAAAACAGTACGGAACCATGGAAGGGAAGGTCCCAGATTCCGGCCTGCAGATCCTGGGAGAGCCCTGCGACTCGCAGCCAGGCATGGCGCCTCAGGCAGACACCTGACACTGCTGCCCTTGATGCTGTATCTGCAGTGTCGTACGAGGCACACAAAATATGGCTGCCTACGCCAGAGCCTGATTTCAGAATATCCAGGAGCTCTGTTTTCTGTTCAAAGTCTGGCAAGGCATTGGCTACCTCTTGCCCCATCTCCTATAAAGCATTCTGGTACTGGACCATATGCATTGGGAAGTTCAGGGAACGTATGGAGCAGGTGGATGCAGAGTACACCTTCTTGCCCACCTGGTCCAAATAATGGGACTCCTGATCAGGAGGCTGGGAACTAAGGTGCTTGGGCTGCCGAGACTTGTCATGAGCAGCCGCTATGACCATTGAGTCGGCCTGAGGGTGTTCTGCCAAGTAGGGCTCGGCGCTCTATACAGCCTATCTGACTTTTTTGGAACTGCCAGGACTGTGCCGGTATGTTTCCAAGCAATCCTTGTGAGGTCTTGGAAGGTATCCACCTTCCCTCCCTGGAACGTTAGCTCGGGAACCGGCTTCTGTCTGGAGACCGGTGACGGCTAGGAGAGCGTCCACGCCTGGTAACAGACCCATGGTGGCTGCGGGACTTGCTCTTGGGCCGGGACCAGCGATGGATAGAACACCGCAAGCGGTGCCGTCGATGGTCCTTAGACTAAGACCGGGATCAAATCTCAGAGGGTGAGCTGGATTTGGAAGGCTTGCGCCGCTCATCTGGGAGTTTGGAAGAAGACTTTACGGGAGGATCCCCAGTGTCCTGGCCACTCAGGGACCAGTGTCAGGTCCGGATTCGGGGAAGCCTCATCCTTCTTGATATGGCTACACCAGAAAGAAAAGAGCTCTTGAAGCTGTTCCTTATTAAACACCAAAGCTGCCACCCCCTTCCAGGGAATCGGTAAAGCCGGAAGGTCCAGAAGGGCCTTTGAAGAAGACTGAAGAAGTGCCCTCCAGAGTGGACGACCTTGGAGCCGGCGACGGTACCGTGACCTGTGTGGGCTCTTCTCAAGGCAGATCGGCCTTGGACTCCGTGGCTGGCACCTTGGCAGAGGTCGGCTCTGGTTTTTCCAACTTAGAAGGGCGGGACCCCAAAGGGGTCTTAGCCAGAGGGTCCCAATCCTTGTAGAGTGACTTACCCAACCCGGGTAAAGCCATGACAGAGGCCTTCTTCGGAGGGGCCGAGGCATGCACCGAAGTAGAGGCCTTGGACAGGTCTGCCAAGGTAGTAGAGACATGCAGCAGCATGGCCTTCACCTTGGCCAGAGGTTTCCCAGAAGCAGCCCCGGCGGGCGTCTGTCTTGACGGGAGCGGCGGACTTAGTCTTTTCCTCTTGGTTGGAGTGGCGTGAACAGTTGGAACCACCCAAGCCTGAAGATGAAGCCTTCTTATGGGGAGAATGCGACCTGGACCACTGGTGAGACCAACTACAGTCCTTCTCACGGGACTTGTGATGGGATGTGTCCCCATACTCGGCCTTTTCCCCCAGGAGAGCTCTGCATGATGTTCATCTGCTTCTCCTAAAAGGTCTGCTTTTAGGGACTTCAGGTGCCGGATCCTAGTCCTGCTGGTAAAACCCTTGCAGACTTGAAGGTCATGGTCCTTTGATGGGATCTGGCGGCCACAGGCACATTTGGTCGTCTTTGGGCTAGATGAGGAGACAGAGAAGACACGCGACAGTGGAACTCGAAGAAACAGGAGAAATCCAAGGAAGAGGGGAAGAAACTTCGAAACAAACTTTCACAAATTTCACTAGAATTGTTGAACATGCTAAGACTTTCCTGTTGAGAGCAGGTCTGCAGCGGGAAAAGAACTGAGCCGGAGCCGGGGACCGCTCTTTTTATGGCATGACCATCAGGGCGGAGCCGACGTCAGGGGGTAGGTCCCGCTGGGTACTGCTAGCTAAGATTTTTCCGGTGAGTCCTAAGGCCTGCAGCATTACTCCTAATGGTAACAGCCTGCTACAAGAGCTCCCACTCGAAGTAAGATCCTGCGTTTATAGGGACGTGGATATGTTCTATCCACATGTCTTGGCAGAGTCATAGTAATTCTATGGAAGGATAAAGGAAGGCACACTACTTAGGAAACTGAGCTTGGAGAACTGAGGCCCCAAAATCAGCATCCTGGCGTGATTCTAGGTCCATGTGGTACTGGGAAAAGAAGGTGTTTGCTGACTTCCAGGTATCAGCTCTACAGATTTCCTGAATAGATTTCCTGTATAGGGACATCCCTAGAAGCAGCCACTGTTGCAGCGGTGTGGCAGGTGGAATGAACCCTTAGCCCTCCAGGAGGCTCCCTACCCGCCAACCTATAGCAGCGATCAAGGCAGGATGTAATCCATCTGCCAATCATCCACTTAGCTGCAGGTCTATCAGGTATGGCTTCAGCGTAGGTGGCAAACAGCTGGCGAACCTCTCCCCAGATTACAGCCATGTGCTCCTTAAGGTAAGCAAACACTCGCCTCAGGTCCAAAGTATACAGCCTGTATTTAGCATCCGAGGTGTGACTGGGGTAGAATCATAACCTGGTTGAGGTGGAACTCCAACACAACCTTCAGAAGGAACTTCGGGTTGGGACACCGGACAACCTTGTCTCTATGGAAGACTAGATAAGGAGACTCGACAGAGCGCCAGGAGCTCCCCTATCCTTCGGGCTAACGTGATAGACACCGAGAAAGCGATTTTCCATGACAAATGAAACCTCTCGCACTTGTGCATCAGTTCAAATGGTTTGCCCATGAGCTTTGCCAGTACCAGCAGTAGATCTCATGGTAGTGGTGGTTCATACATTGGAGGAGATATGTGACAGAGGCCTTTGAAAAAGCACCAAATCACCTCCTCCTGTGCCACTGTCTGCTGACCAGCCCACGCCCAGTAAGCAGAGATGGCTGCCAAATGCACCTCAAGGGTCGTTAACCAAGGTCCCTTTTTGGAGAGAGACCACAGATAATCTAGGATGCTAGCTACTGGACAGGTCAAAGGGTCCAACCCCTTGCCCCGACACCAAATGAAGAATCTCTTCCACCTGAAGGTACAGCACTTCTAGGTCGATTCCTTCTTAAGATGCCTTGACTACAGTGAGTACATCTTCGGAGAGACCCTAAGCCTGGAACTCTAGCTGCTCAGGAACCAGGCTGTCAGGTGCAGGGATTGAAGGTCCAGGTGGAGTACCTTCCCCTTACTGACAGAAAGCAGGTCCGGGTGTGATGGAAGACTCCTCAGGAGCCTGAGGAGATCGGGATACCAAAACTGGCGGGGCCAGTCCGGAGCCACCAGGATAATCTGTACCTAGTCCCTCCTGACCTTGAGGAGCACCTTGTGGATCAAGGGAAGTGGAGGGAAGGCATAAGAGGCCTAGAGTCCACAGCCTTGAGAAGGCATCCCCCTGCAGCGAGCCCTGCTGAGGTGGGCGGGCACAAAACAGTCTCAGCTGTGTGTTCTCCCTGGAGACGAACAGGTCCACCTGAAGGGTGCCCCACTGGGAGAACAAGCTGTGTACTACCTCTGGATAGACAGACCATTTGTGGGAAGCCTCGCCCACATGGCTGAGGGCATCCGCCAGCAGACTGGAGGCTCCTGCTACATGAATGGCTAGGAGCTTAGCCTCCAGTCGGCTCACAAAGGTCCAGATGCGGAGAACTTCCCTGCTCAGAGGCCGGGAGTGCGTCCCACCTTGTTTGTTGAGATAGTACATGGTCTTGGTGTTGTCTATCTGGACCTGAACCACTTGTCCCCCTGAAGGAACAGAGCACAGGCAGTCAGTGCCAGCCGGACTGCTTGGAGCTCCAGCAGGTTGATGTGGCATTGGGACTCCTTGGGGGACCACAGCCCGTGGACTCTGTGGTCCCCAAGGTGAGTCAGTCATCAGGATGACAGTCGGTTCGGGGTGGACAAACAGGATCCCTTCTTGCAGATGCTCTAGGATGGTCCACCATTGGGGAGCGTCCCACAACTTCAGGGTCAGTGACCAGCTGGTCAAAATGACCTAGTCACTGAGTCTACTGGCTGGCCAGCTCCCATTGAGGGGGCGCATATGCCACTGGGCCTATCGGACCACAGAGGTGCAGACTGCCATGTAGCCCAGAAGTCTCAGGAAGTCCCGGGCAGGGCGCTAGTGCCCAACCAGAGATGACCAGGCAAAGGAGGAGAGAACCTCCGCCCTGTCTGCCAGAGTCTAGCTCTGGCTCGGCAAGAATTGAGCTCTGCCCCAATGAAGCAGATCACCTACGAGGGCACGAGTCCCGACTTGGCCTCATTGGCCAGGAGGCCAAGATCGATGCAGGTCTGCAGGGCCAGGTCCCTGGACCTCTCCATCTCCTGCCTGGAGGGACCCGCTATAAGCGAGTTGCAGTGGTACACCCTGATCCCTCGACACCCGAAGATGGACCATCACCACTGCAATGCATCTGGTGAAGACCCTGGGGACAGATGACAAGCCGAACGGCATGGTTTGGAATTCGTAGAGGGTTCCCTCTGCTCAGAATCGGCGGACCCTTCGGTGTGATGGCCGGATCGGGATGTGAAAGAACACATTGTGCAGATCAAGGGAGCAAAACCACATGTTTTGCTGGAGAGATGGTATGACCCGAGACAGAATTACCATCCTGAAGGTGCGTGATTCAATTCAATTCAATTTTATTTATAAAGCGCTTTTCAAATTCTAAGCGCTGTACAGACATTAATCAATAAAATCCAGATCTTTAAAAGCATTTAGAAGTTAACCAAGAACTAACAGGAGTATGCTAATTTGAATAAATATGTTTTTAAGGCAACCTTAAAATTAGCAACGGTTAGGCATTCTCTCAACCAACGAAGTAGAGAATTCCACAGGGTTGGTGCCGAAAAAGCAAATGCACAGATCCTGATGACTTCAATCGTACCTGGAATCTCCAGCAATCCCTCGTTGGCGGAGCGGAGAAGGACGGAGGGGCAGTAGGAATCAGGAGATCTTTCAGGTAACCAGGTCCCTGATCGTGTGAAGCTTTAAAGGTTGGTAAACCAACCTTAAGGTGATCCACGCCACTGTCACAGACGCCAGTGCAGTTCACGGAACACAGGCGTAATGTGACTGGTCTCAGTACCAGTCAAAAGCCTGCTGCAGCGTTCTGCACTAGCTGGAGGCGTGGATATCAACCCAGGTAGCCCTAGGTAAGGGAATTGCAGCAGTCAAGATGAGTAGTGACAAGGCGTGGATCAATGTTGGAAGGTCGCCGGAGATCAGATGTTTCACCGGGCGTATTCTCAGTTAGTAAAGAGGATTTGACAATAGCTGACACCTGAGATTTCAGGGTCAAACCATCATCAAAGATACGCCCAGATTTCGCACCTGTTCAGAGGCAGAGGCGGTACACCACCAAGTAATAAACCTGATGGCTGTCAGCTCCACCCATCCCCAGATGACCTGGATCCACCACCAATACCTCTGTCTTGTCCGGATTGAGTCTCAGCCAGCTCGAACTCATCCAAAGTCTGATCTCATCGAGGCAGTTGTTAAGTATGAGAGTGCATCACCCTGACTGGGAGAAAAGGACAGATACAGCTGAGTATCATCTGCATAGCAGTGAAAACCCAAACTATTGCCTGATGATTTCTCCCAATGCAGCATGTAGACTGCAAACAACATGGGAGCTAGAATGGAGCCCTGTGGTACCACAAGACAGAGTGAGCATCAGAGGAATAAATTCAGTGACAACTCTGAAATCTGCCTGTGACGTAAGAGCGAAACCATTGAGGACTGTGCCAGACAGTCACAGAAGACCAGGCGCTCAATAGCACTCCATGGTCTACAGTATCAAATGCAGCCGATAGATCGAGAAGGACCAGAATGGTACGTGCCTTTCGATCTCGGGCCATAAGGAGGTCACTCAATACCCGGACAAGGGCAGTCTCTGTACTATGTCTTTTCCTGAAGCCAGACTGGAGAGTATCATAGACATTGTGAGATATAAGGTGATCATCCAATTGCAGCGCAACTGCCTTTTCAATAACCTTACCAACAAATGGCAGGTTAGAGATAGACCGGTAGTTAGCTAGACAGTCAGGATCTAAGGAGGATTTTTTTTTTTTTTTTTTTTTTTAGGAGTGGTGAACTACTGCCTCCTAAGGGGTCAGGAAAACCCCTCTCCAAAGATTTCCAGACAATGTCTGCAAGGATTGGGTAGATGGCTTCTACACAACTTACTAAAAGCAGTGTAGGACCTGGATCCAAACTACAAGTAGTTGGTCGCATTGTTTGGATGATCTTCACAATGTCAACAAATTCCGTCCGGTTAAAGTCTAGCCAGACAGACTGAGGATGAGCCACCTCTAGTCGACCACCGCAATCCCCCATAGGAGAGGTCGGGCCGATACCAGACCTGAGGTAGGCAACCTTATCCACAAAAAACCGAGCAAACTCCTCGCATCTTAGCTGAGAAAATGCTTCTCTGGGTTGAAGACAGACTGGATTGCATAGTCTGTCCACAGTCCGGAAAAGCTGAGCCAGTCGATTTTGTGCAGCAGAAATCTCTCTGGACAGGAATTCTGCCTTCTTACGAGTGATTTCTGATTGATAGCCATTATAATGTGCCATCAATCTAAGCCTGTCAGCATCAAGGCCCGATTTCCGCCAAACTCTCTCCAGCCTTCGGCCAACTCGCCTTAATTCCCTCAAGGAGCCATCAAACCATGGGCTCCTTGGACGAAGGGTGAGAGGCCGAACACGAACAGGAGCAATTTTGTCCAGAGCATCTCCCACAGCCGCCTTATAGGCCAGTACAAGATCATCTGGACTCATGCATTCTCCCGACAAGCTCGATAGATCCAATACCGCCGTTAGGTCACTGGGGTTAACACCCTTAAAGAGGCGGTATTGAACCATCTCCGTAGGGGCAGACCAATTAGAGGGGGCCCTGAAGCAGAACCTTATGGTGTAATGGTCAGACCAACTGACTGGTTCCACCCCCAAATTAGAGATCTCCATACCCATGAGAAAAATCAGATCCAATGACTGACCCCCTATATGGGTAGAGGAGGTAACCTGTGTCAGGCCCAGCATGTTCATCATCAGCTGGAAGAGATTTTGACCAAAATGAGAGAGAGTTCATCATCGACCCAGGCATTGATGTCACCCAGAAGTATGAGTCTGGGAAACTTCAGCACCAGGTCGATGAAGTCTGCAATCTCCTGCAGGAATGCTCCACAGTCACCTGCTGGACGGTAGACGAGGAGAATCCCGCAGCCTGCACCCTCTCCCAGGATATATTCAAAGGAACTGGTATTTCCACATGGCATCCACAAGGCCCAGCTCAGATTTAAACATAATACACACCCCTTCTGATCCAGCCTGGGCCGGTGCATCACCGAGAACCGGCTGGGTTGCCAAGAGCCAATACAGGGCCTGATTTTCATCCAGTCAGATCTCGGTGATGCAAGTCAGATCAGATGATCCAACAAGATCAGCAATAATAGCGGTCTTGTTCTTAATTGATCTGGCATTGCATAACACCGCCAAGGAGGGATGAGCTCTCGGGGAAGACCTCGGCACCTGTCAGTGTTTTGGAGCCCTTTGGTATGGGTACAAGACAAAGGTAACCTCTATCTTGACCCCATTTAAGCTAGGCGTCTCTTGGACCCCAAAACCCCAATCGTCCTCCCTTTCCTGTCCCCCACCAGGCCCAACTCTCCATTTTAAGTCCGCTTCAAGATGCCCAATGCCTGACATCTAAAATAGATGTTGGATGTTAAAGGTGGGCATTCAAAAGGACGTAGT
Organism: Neoceratodus forsteri; assembly: GCA_016271365.2. NCBI lineage: Eukaryota > Metazoa > Chordata > Ceratodontiformes > Ceratodontidae > Neoceratodus > Neoceratodus forsteri. Next base: position 475,061,659 of record CM057451.1, read on the forward strand.
TCCTTGAGCCTAGTGGGGGAATAATGCCCAACCATCTCTACGCCTGTCCAACACATTTAGACAAATCAAATATAAAACACAATAAACAAAAACCTGTAATATAAAAGCTATAAATAAAAACACTCTCCACTCTCTCTCACAGAGGGGAGCTAAATAAACAAACAATATAGGCCCCCCGGGATGAGTGATGTTCTAGAGGATGGTTTGCTGGACAACATCATTGCCCAGTGTGGTCCAAAAGGGGAAGGAGTGGTGTTGATGGGAGACCTTAATATGCCAGGTACAAACTGGGGAACCATGTCCTCTAAGGAGGTCAAGGAGCAGAGGCTGCTGGATGGCTTCAGGATGTGTTCTTAACACAGCATGTGATGGAGCCCAAGGGAGGGCATGTCCTGGATGTGGTTCTGGCAGATGGGGATCTGGTAGGGACATGGTTGTACAGGACCCCTGACTGGGAGTGACCACAATACTGTCTGGTTTCAAATAAGCATTGGGGAGTGGGGGTGAGATCTAGGACACTGGCAGTGGACTTCAGGGGGGCAGACTTTATGGGCATGGGAAATATTCTCAAGGATCAGTTGAAGGGGATTACCTCAACGACAAGTGTGGAAAGGAGATGGGAGGTCATAAAACTGGGACTTCATGAGGCAGTCAGGATCTGCGCTAAGTTGAAACGTAAGGGAGCAAGGTCACATAAACCATGCTGGTGGTCCAGTGAGGTCCAGGTAGCAGAGAAAAGAAGCACACAAAAATATAAAACAAGAGGATAGGGATAGAAATGTACCAGCTTGCATCTAGAAAAGTCACCCGTATGGTGAGGGCAAAGTCAGTGAAACAGCAGCTGGCACAGGGGATACATGGAGGGAAAGGGTTCTTCCGGTACATTGGGAGAGCGGAGAAAACTAAGGCCATCTCAGCAGATTGAGATCAGAAGAAGGGTGGGTGGAAGAGGCGAGGACCAGGCAGAGGTATTTAACGAGTACTTTGCCTCTGTGTTCATAGGAGGGGGATGGGATATCTACAAAGCAAGGCACAAAGGGGATAGAAGCGGAGGGAGTGGGATCAGGAGCAACAGAAATGGAGCAAGAGGGAGGAAAGGTACCCCAGGGTGTTCACATCTGGATAAGGATAAAAGACCAGTAAGGTGGAGAGACAGATGATCCATCCCACCAAAAGGTGTGGTTTGCCCTCAAGGCCCTAAAGAAAGACAAATCTCCTGGGCGGATGGCATTCATCCGAGAGTACTATGGAATTGGCGGACATACTGGCTGCACCCTGGTGGAGCTTTTCAACAGGTCACTTGAGACAGGGAGGGTACCTAGGGATTGGCGAGGCACATGTGGTACCAATCCATAAAGGGGGTCAAGGAAGTACCAGGAAACTATAGACCCATCAGTTTAACCTCGGTGGTGGGAAAATTAATGGAGAGTATACTAAAGGACGATTGGGGTTTACTTGGGGAGGTGGGAGGTCTGGATAGTCGGCAGCATGGGTTTGTGCAGGTAGATCATGTCAAACCAACCTTGTGGAGTTCTATGAATGGGTAACATCAGAACTGGACAGGGTAAGCCTGTGGATGTATTATTCTTGGACTTCAGCAAGGCGTTTGACTCTGTCCCCACAATGGTCTGGTGGAGAAACTGATGGGGTTAGGAGTAGGCCCTTTGATGGTCAGATGGATTGAAAACTGGATAGCTGGGCGCACTCAGAGAGTAGTGGTCTGTGGGGAGCTCTAAACCCTACAGAGGTTGGTATGGGGTACCACAGGGCTCGGGTCCTGGGTCCAATCCTGTTTAATGCATACATATCAGACATCAGGGATGGTATAGGGTGTGAAATGAGTCTCTTCGCGGATGACTCCAAGATGGGAGCAGTAGTTGAGGAGAAGAGGGAGGTTGGCCCTGCAAGGGACCTGGACACCCTGGAAGCTGGGCTCACACATGGAATTAAATTTCAATATCACCAAGTGCAAGGTGTTGCATCTTGGTCGGGAAACCCTAACACAGGTACACCCTGGGAGGAGGTGCTGGAAGCCTCAACAGGGAAAAAGACCTAGGGGTCATGGTGGATACATGTATGAATAACTCTGAGCAGTGCAGGAGGCAGCTAGCAAGGCAAACAGGATGTTGGGATGCATCGCAAGAGGATCACCTCAAGGAGCAAGGAAGTGATTCTGCCGCTGTACAATGGACTGGTTAGACCACACCTTGAGTACTGTGTACAGTACTGGAGACCACACTTGAAGAGGACATATAGCTCCTGGAGAGGTACAGAGGAGGGCAACAAAAGATGATCCGAGGGCTAGGGTATTTGACTTACGAGGACAGACTTGAGGAGCTCTGCCTGTTTTCATTGGAGAGAGGAGAGACAGGGGACATGATTGGGGTCTTCAAGTACCTCAAGGAATAAATAGGGTAAACATGGAGGGATCTTTAGACTAAAGCAGGAGGCATCACCAGAGGGCATGGTTTGAAGTTGGAAGGGTGAGGGGAAAAGGAGGAGGTTTTTCACTGAGAGGGTGGTGGACCCTTGGAATGCTCTGCCTGGTGAGCTGGTTCGAGATCCACAGTGGAGGGCTTTAAGAGGGTGGGACAGACACAGAAAGTGGATGTATCAGATGATGGCCTGTCCCGGGGGGGTGGGGATGGATGATAGGGGTTTCTGGAGCACAAGGGATGGGAGGGTCTCTGCACCCAACTAAGGATCTAGGTTCGAGCAGACTTGATAGACCATAAGGCCTAATCTGCTGGCAAATAGTATGTTAGTATGTTAATAAAGTAAAGTAAAACCCACCCTATCACAGATTAAAACCCAACCCAAAAACCCAAATAACAAAACATGATAAAAATAACAAGTTATCCAAAGTAACACTGTGGCGATGTAATCGAATGCAACTGGATACTAAACCTAAACTGAAGAAAAAACAGGAGTTTTATAATTTAAGTTCAATGCAGCACCTCTCGCGTGCAACAGTCCAAAAAATGTTATGTATTCCCCGGTACCATCTCTCACATAGTGGGGGACCGTTCATAAATAATACGAACATAAGACTAAACATTTGAAAATAAAAATACAGCGCAATCTCTCACCACCCCGCGTCCAGGAGCGGGGGAAACAAAAAGTTCAGTTCTCAAGTAGATCCAGACAGACACAGGCAAGAGTCGGAATCGAGTCTGAACAGGGAAGAGGAGATAGCCTTTCCAACAGCCCGATCACATAGTAGGAGTTCGAATCGAGCCTGGGAAAAACAAACAGCTGTTCAAAATAATCCCCACAGCACAGTCAAGAGACAAAAAACTGCCATTCGGAAATGACTGCAATCACGATCAAACACAGCAGCCCATCCACCAAACAAAGGCAGACACCTCCGGCAGGTCAACGACCAGTAGCTACAGACACCTCGAGTCAGCTCAACAGCTGAGCCCCAGGGTGGCTTGGGAAGCCTCAATCCCCCAGCTTCCCAGGGAGCCGGGGCAACTCCTGCTCCAGTCGAGGACGAAGCGGTGATCACACAGAACACTGTGGCCGAGGCAGCTCTAATCCACTCAAAAAGCGAGAAGGCAGTAGACGCTCCAACGCGCTGTAAATCCTCAGTCCAGTCTCCTCCAGACTACTCTAAACGAACAATCCTGCTTGAATCTGCTGATTCCCACGGGACAGATCCACAGCTCCAACACGACCTCCAAAACCGAGCTCCTTTAGCCTGGCGAGACCGCGAGAACCAGCAAAACAAACAGACAAGGAACTAAAGTCAGTCGGTGAACAGTCCTTAGTTCAAACGGAGCAGTAATAGCGGTCAGGTATCAAAGTTGCAAAAGACACACTTAATACTTAGAGATACTTAGCGATGCAATAAATTAACCTAAAACAGAACTATAAGCATAACATTGTTTACGCGCTAAACATTAGCTAAAACTAAAGCTTTAACTCTAACTCCTGGTAGTCTTGAGTGGCTGACCCAACGTGGTCGCCATCTTGTTGCAGTAAGGACTCAAGAACCGACCAAGAACTCAGGATCCAAGAAATGTATTCAGGTCGTGCAGATCTAGAATGAGGTGCCAGCCTCCCATCCATTTTGGGACCAGGAAGTACCTGGAAATGAACCCTAGATTCAGGGAGCTCGCCAGGGTCTGTCATGACATAGGATGCACAGTTTCCTTCTCAGAAATCCTGCCAGTGCCAAGGGCTAGTGGGGAACACAAAAGGAAAATTAGGGAGATAAACCAGTGGCTCAGGGAGTGGTGTGAAGCCAGAGGGTATGGGTTGATGGGGGATTGGGGGGAGACCTGGGAGGATAAGAGCTGTATGCTAGAGATAGACTACATCTCAATTTGGAGGAGGAATCCTTAAGTTGAAAATAGAGGGTTCATTGGTGAAAAGTGGGGTTTAAACTTGTGAAGGGGGTGGGATGGGAGAAAAGGCTGTCAAGGGGTGCCGATAAGGAGGGACTCTGTCTCCACCCCTGGGGACCAGGAGGATTGCAGGAAAGAGAACTGGCAAAGTGCAGACCAGGGAAAACAGAATCCCGTGGGAATACGAGCAGGGAAATGGAACTATAGGAAAGGGTGAAGGTAGTCCTGTTAAATGCCAGGAGCTTGGGCAATAAATGCCTGAGCTCCAGGCGATGCTAACTGAGGGAGCAGTGGATGTGGCAGCGGTCACTGAGACTTGGGCCACTGCAAGACATGACTGGGACCTGAACCTGGAGGGATACACTATGTTCAGGAAGGACAGGGGAGGAAGGGAGGAGGGGTAGCATATGGTCCAAAACTGCATTGGCATAGGGGAGTGGGAGGCGGAGGGAACCGTGGAGGCGATTTAGGTCTGTGGTAACAAGGGGAGGGGCAAGAGTAAAATAGGGTGGTGTATAGACCCCTGCCCTGGGCGGAGGAGCTGGAGGACAGTCTGGTGGCAGATGTTAGGAGACACTGCAGACTGGGCAGAGGAGCAGTGGTGGTGTTGGGGACTTAAACATGCCAGGAACAGACTGGGAGACTATGACATCCTCTGTGACCAGGGAACAGAGGTTGTTGGATGTCTTCAAGGCGTTCCTAACTCAGCAGGTGAGGAACCGACCAGGAGAACAGGTACTGGATGTGTCCTGGCAGACAGTGACCAGATTGGGGGCCTGGAGGTAAGGGACCCATTGGCGGGGAGTGACCATGCCACGGTCTGGTTCTGCCTGGACCAAGGAGGGGTAGAAGGCTGCACAAAGGCGAGGTAACCGACTTCAGGGCGGATTTAAGGAAATGGGAAGGATCCTTAAAGAGCATTTGGATGGGACTGTGTCAGACATGGCGCTGATAGTAGGTGGGAAATCATCAGGAGAGGGTGCAGGATGCTACCAGCACCTGTGCAAGACTAAAACGAAAATGCGGTGGGGCCCAAAAGCCCTGTTGGTGGACCAGGAGGGTCCAGGAGGTGGTGCGGAGAAAGCAGCCTATAAGCAATTCAAGTGCTCAAGGAGTGAAAGGATCGAGAGTACAGGCTGATGGCTAGAAGGGCCACTAGAGTGGTGAGGCGGCTAAGGCAAGGAGGCGCAGAACCTGGTCAGGAAATTAGGAGAAGGAACAAGGGTTCTTTAGATACATTGGGGAAAAACGAAGGGTGAAGGCAGATTAGCAGGATTAAACCAGGGAGAGATGGGCACAAGACCCAGGGGAGCAGGCTGAGGTACTAAATAGGTACTTCCTCAGTTTCACCAGGGAAAATGGGGTGCTGCATCATACATGGGAGGAGACAGAGATACTGGGGGGACCCTTACCGATCGGCAGGTCTGGGGAGGGAGGCATCACTGGCGGGGAGGGCTAAGCAGGAGAAGGGTGCGAAGTGGAAATTACAGCAGAGAGTGAGGAAGCCCTCAGCTCCCTTAAGAGCGGAGAAAGCACGGGGCCGGATAAATTACATCCCAGGTGCTGAAGGAACTTGCAGATGTCCTGGCAAAACCCCTGGCAGAGCTTTCACCATCTCTGAGGACAGGGTGGGTGCCCCAAGACTGGAAGGTGCGCATATAGTGCCTATCCACAAGGCGGGGATCAAGGGAGGTGGCAGGGAACTACAGGCCTGTCAGCCTGACCTCGGTGGTGAGCAAGGTGATGGAGGGCATTGTCAAGGAGAGGCTGGGGGGGACCTGGATAAGTCAGGGTGCCTGGACGATAGACAGCATGGATTCATTCCGGGGAAATCGTGTCAGACAAACCTGGTGGAGTTCTATGACTGGGTGACAAGTGCCTTGGACCTGGGTAGACCAGTGGATGTCCTCTTTCTAGACTTCAGCAAGGCATTTGACTCTGTTCCTCATGTGGGCCTGTTGGATAAGCTGGGAGAAATGGGGTGGGGAACCAGATGATCAGATGGAAGGCAATTGGCTCAGGACCCGGACCCAGAGGGTGGTGAGTTGTGGGATAGTCTCATCCCCAAGGAGGGTCATTAGTGGGTCCCACAGGATCAGTCCTTGGGCCCCTTCTGTTCAACGTCTCGTATCTGACATAAGGACAGGAATCAGGAGTGAGATGAGTCTCTTTGCAGATGACTCGAAACTGGGGGCGGTGGTGGATGGGGAGGAGGGAAGGGTGGCCCTACAGGGGGACCTGGAGGCTCTGGAAAGATGGTCTAGAAAGTGGAAGCTGAGGTTCAATGCAGGGAAATGCAAGGTACTCCACCTGGGGGCCAGAAACCCAGGCCAAGTGTACACCCTGGGGTGGGGGAATGCTACAAGTCTCGATGGCTGAGAGGGACCTGGGGGTGGTGGTGGATGTCAAGATGAACAACTCTGAGACTTGTAGGAGGGCAGCAGCCATGGCCAACAGGATGCTGGGATGCATCGCTAGGGGGATCACCTCCAGAAGGAGGGAAGTGATATTCCCTCTGTATAACTGCTTGGTGAGGCCGCACCTTGAGTACTCGTGCAGTTTGGAGCCACACTAAAGCCGGACATTAACCTCCTGGAGAGGGTCCAGAGGAGGGCAACCAAAATGATTTGGGGCTTGGGGACAGGACCTATGAGGAGGCTCGAAGAGCTAAATATGTATACATTGGAAGAGAGAAGGGACCGGGAGACATGATAGAGGTCTTTAGGTACATGAAGAGGGTAAATAGGGAGAAACAGTCGGGGTGCTTGAAGGAAGGAGGAAGGGCCACTAGAGGGCATGGGTGGAAGCTGGAGGGAAAGATTCAGGGGAGAAGAGGAGGTGCTACTTCACTGAGAGGGTGGTGGAGCCATGGAATGCACTGCCTGGGGGCTGGTGGAGGCAGACACAGTGGAGGGTTCAGAGGGGGTGGGACAGGTACAGGGAAGGGTTCTGGAAGCAAAATCCAATGCAGCAAGAATATCCGGAACTGGGAAGGGAGAAGCCAGAGAAGGCGAGGGGGACAGCAAGGTCAGCACCCAGGTTGGGGACTGACCAAATGAGCAGACACGAAAGACCGTTAGGCCTATTCTGCTGGCATTTTAGTATGTTAGTATGTTAGGTTGACAGGGGGATCCGCAACTCTGACCACCACCTCCTTGCGGAGAAGTTGTGTGTCTCGGAGAGCCGACCGAGTGTCCACGGATACCTTCTCCTCCCATGGGGCACGGGCTCAGCTAAGGGGGTACTGCTCTAATTCCAGAGGGGACCCTTGCCAACCACTTCCAGAATCCACCTGTCCGTGGTAACAGTGGACCAGGCGGAAATGAACTGGCAAAGTCGGGCCCTCATGAGAGGACCCAGAGGAGGAGGAGTGATGGACATGGGGTGATCACCCTTATCCCGTCACTCTGCAGGCTTGGAAGAGGAGGATCCAGCTGGGGCATGGGACCCCTCCTCCCTCCGGGCTTAGGCAGTGAGGCCCCGACCCAGGCTGAAATGCCAAGACTGAGCCTGCTGCTGCTGCCCAGATTGGTACTGGGCCTGCTTGGCTGCAGGGGCAGAAGACTGAAAAGGCTTGCGCTTCTGCTTCTTGGAACCCTGAGATTCCATCTGGGCAGAAGCAACAGAGTCCTGGGAGGAAGGCCCTGCTGCTGACTGGTGGGGAGAGGCCTGGGAGGTGACCACGCAGCCCCAAAGGAAGGAGGACTGGAGTGGAAGCGGAGATCGACCTCCCATGGGAGGAAGACTCCAGCTCAGTCGAGGCCCCCTCAAGCGAATGTAACTGAAGTGGACTGATCCCGGTCCCAATGCTTATGTTTCTTCTTCATGGACGAAGATTCCCCAGAAGTCCTGGCCAAGGTCCAGGACTGCAGCTCTCATTCCAGAGCAGCCAGTTTTTGCTGCAGGAGATGGGTCTCCAGAACTTTGTTTTCTTTTCCGCGTGACTTGGTTGAATTTTTGGCACAACTGGCAGGCTTCAATGTCATGTTCTGGGCCTAAACAGATATAATGCACATGCAGTGGCCGTCCTTCTCAGAGAGCTGCTTACCACAGGCACACTTGGACTTGTGGGAGTTCGCAGATGAATTTGGCGAAGACAATGTCGAAAACACAAAAAACTGTCAAAAGAAATAAATGATAATGGCAGTCGACTCTAGCAACGTTTTCTGTGGAATCAGACGAGCGCAGGTCGACGGCAGAAAAGAACTGAGGTGGATCTGGGGAACCCCCCCCTTACATACCACAACGGACGTTGACGCACCGTCAGGTGGCGGTCTTGTGTTCTACACCGCTAGTTAAAAGGTTTTCCATGTGCACCTGGCAGCTTAGTCCTAACCGTGTTGCCTATTATAAGAACCTCCTCGAAGTGAGATCTCCAGATGATAGATCTAGTGATCGGAAACTGAGCAGTTTTGAGTCGAGTGGAAACACAAAAAGGTCCAACTCTTGATGACCCCATCTGGAGAAAGTACAGTTACGCAAGAACTTACCGTAACAGTAGATCTCCAAGAACAGCTCTTGCAGCACGTTACACCATTAGGACTAAAGCCGGCAGGTGCCAGGACCTCACGGAAAAATTCTAGCTAGCAATATGCAGCAGAGGACCGCTCCCGACATCGGCCCTGCCCCCAACGTCCGGCATCATATAAAAAGGGGGCGGTTCCCCAGCATCCCCAGTTCTCCCACCAGAGACTCCCGGCCCACAGGTGACATCTGAAGGGGAAACAGAGGATCTGCTTCCAAAGGAAGGTGCAATAACTTTGTTACTGGATAGCATCAGAGATGCTGCAGCCTAAAGACTAGGTCGGAAGACAACCTCCTGAGGGGAAGGTGGGAGGGAAACTACCTGCTGCAAGAGCTGTTTTCGAAGATCTACTGTTACGGTAAGTTCTTACGTAACTGTACTATTTTACTTTGAGAAACAGCTCTTGCAGCAGGTTACACCATCAGGATGGATTCCCAAGCAGTTAGGGAACTATTTCCTGACCGGGAGGACAACAGGAGAGATCCTGGTGTGAACCAAATCTTAAGACAGAAGTCTTTGAAGGACCGCCAAGCCGAAACCAGCTCTACGCCTAGAAGCAATGTCCAAACTGTATTGCCTGATAAAGGTGTGTACAGTGCTCCAAGTAGCTGCTGCGCAGATGGCTGATGTAGAAACGTTCTTAAGCGCTGCGAAAGAGGTAGCCACCCCCCTCGTGGAGTGTCCCTTAACCGGTCCCGGTAATGGATTGTTGCGCCCCTGGTAACAGAATGAAATGCATTTAACTAGCCATCTGGAGAGAGGGATTGCTTTGACACAGGTGCACCCTGCATCCTGTGCGCAAATGATACAAAGAGTTGGTCTGACTTGCGATGGGATCTGGTTCCAGACAGATGGTAGCTGAGGCTCCTATGCACATCTAAGCTGTGCAATAGGGCTTTCCCTCTGTTAGAATCTGAGTAGTACACCGGAAGGTCGATATCCTGGTTGAGAGTTACAACCAAGACCACCTTGGGAAGAAACTTAGAATTGGTCCTTAATGACACCCTGTCCTTATGAAAAACCAAGTAAGGATCTTTGCACATGAGTGCATGTAGCTCAGAAATTCTTCTGGCAGAAGTAACAGCAACTAACAATAGCGTCTTCTAGGCGAGAAGACGCAACTCGCATCCTGCGGCTGGTTCAAACGGGGGCAGCGTGAGCTGCTCTAGGACAAAGGGGAGATCCCAAGGTGGAATCGGATCCTTGATAGGTCGTCTCAAGTGGAGAATACCGCGTAAGAAAGCGCAGGAAGCCTCTAGCTGTGCTAGAGACCTGCGACCTACTGGAGAATGGTATGCCGAAATGGCACAGAGGTGTACCGTAATAGAGGAGTAGGCAAGCCCTGATTTGTACAGGGATAGGAGGTAATCCAAGACTGACCTCTCCAAGCAGTCTAGTGGGGCCAGTCCACGAGCCTGAGCCCAAATGCAAAATCGGCATGAGTGGATGGCTTTCTTGCAGCAACTAAGACGTCTGCTACATCTTGCGAGACCCCGTATCACATGACTGCTATGTCCTTAGGAGCCAGGCATGCACATTCAGATACTGGAGGTCCGAATGGACCAAGGAGCCTGCCTCCTGGGACAGCAAGTGAGAGCAGACTGGCAGAGGCACTGGGGGTTCCTGGCCGAGTTGGTATAGGAGTGGGAACCAGATCTGCCTGGGCCAAAAGGGCACTACAAGTATGAGAGATGCCCGCTCTTGTCAGAGCTTCAAGAAAACTCTCTGAATCAAATGGAAGGCCGGGAAACCGTAGAGGAACCTGCCCGTCCAGGACAGGGACAACGCGTCTCGCCAGAAAACACCAGGCCCTGGGATCTAACTAGCAAAAATTGGGCAGTTTTGCGTTGTATGGGGACGTGAAGAGGTCTAATTCTGGTGTCCCCCATCTGTGAAACAGATCCTCTACGACTTCCTGTAGCAGTTCCCATTCATGGACTCTGGCCTGAGAGTGGCTCAGGACTGTCCGCGATGGTTTTGTCCACTCCAGGAACATGCACTGCAATGATTTCTGCGCTGTGCTGTAAAACCCAATCCCACACCTGCTTTGTCTCCCTGCAAAGGAGGTAGGAGCGACTGCCTCCTTGTTTGTTAAGATAGTACATCACCACGGTGTTGCCTGTTTGTAACAGAAGGGTACCCGGTGGGATCCCTGACCGAAAAGCCTATAAGGCGTACATGATCACCCTCATCTCTAGAATGTTGATGTGGAGGTGAGATTCCAGAGTCAACCAAGAGGCCTGGGTCCTGACTCCATTCAGGTGAGCTCCCCATCCAGACCCTGAAGCGTCCGTGGAGAGAGTCAGAGTTGGAGCCGGCGCTACGAAAGGGACTCCTGTAGAACGGTGCTCTGGGACAAGCCACCATTGCCAATCTTGGGTGATTGCGCTCGTGATCCGGACTGGCTGATGCAGTTGGTCCCGCTTTTAGTCCCATTGGGCTCGTAACATCCACTGGGTAACCCACATATGGAGTAGAGCCATGTGCCCGAGTAGGCAAAAAATGGTCCTGGCTGGAACAGACTTCTTTTCCATTATGTCCCTTATGAGGGACCTGACGCGTTCTGACCTGTCCTGAGGTAGGAATGCCTTCTTTGATTGGTGTCGAGGATCACCCCGATAAATTGCAACTTCTGAAAAGGAAGGAGATATGACTTCTCCTGGTTGATGGTGATACCCAGCAATTGGAAAAGGGAGCAAGTGTCCTGAAGCGTGGCCATCAAGGCCTCCTGAGAGGGGGCCATGAGGAGCTACTCGTCTAGGTACAGAAACACATAGTAGCCCTGTCTCCTGAGAGCTGCTGCCATGACTGCCACACACCTCGTAAACACTCGAGGTGCCGACGACAACCCGAAGGGGAGAGCTCGGAACTGGTACTGGCATCCCAGGAACTTGAAGCACAACAATTTTCGATGCACTCGAGTGATTGGGAGATGGAGGTAGGCGTCCTGCATATCCAGTGATGTGAGCCACACACCCTGTTTAAGCATGGGAATGAGACCCAGAAGGGTGACCATGCGAAAGCATTTGTACAACACGAAGGTGTTGAGATCGCTGAGGTCTAAGATCAGGCGCAAGTCCCCTGTCATTTCTGGAACCAGGAAGAAGTGAGAATAGTACCCTCTTAGTCTCGGATTCCAAGGTGCTGATTCTATTGCATCCTTGTCCAGGAGTGCCAAGATCTGCTGAATGAGCAGGGCATGCTGACCCAGTCGAGAAACTATATAGAGTGTCCTTGACGTACCAGTTGAAGCACCCACTGGTCAGAGGTTATCCTCTGCCATCCCGGAAGGTGGTAAGAGATGAGACTACTGACCTTTTCTTCCCTTGTATCCAGAGGAGGGGCGGAGGCCAGGAAGGAGTCATGCTGTGCTGGGCAGACATTTGGTGCTTCTGGCCCTGGCCTGTGGGGAACCTTGCTTGACCTTTTCTGCCAAAGTTGCCCCTTGGCTGCTGGCCGGAACATGGCTGCTGCCTTTGTTGCAGGCCGCAAAAGCGATTCTGGTTCCTACAAAAGGAACTAGATTTGGGCCTGTACACAGCTTGTACAGTCCTAACTGCCTTCCCGGCGTCCTGTAACCTGGTGATTACTCTCTCAGATTCCTCACCAAACAGGACTGCTCCATTACAGGGGACGTCCAAGATGTTCTTCTGGATGTCCGGAGTAACACGGGAGACCCTCAACCCCGAGAGTTTCCGGAGACAAATGCCTGTGGCTGCACCTGGCCTTAGAGTAAGTAGCGGCTCAGGTACCTGGGTCCCAGATCTGACCCAGTTTGTGGAAGGTTAAAGTTACTCCTTTTCACCATCTGGGAAATCCTTCATAAGGTCTTCGCCCTGTTCCCATAGGGCATTCTGAAACTGCACCATGTGCGTTAAGTAGTTCAGATACCTTATAGATCACATAGCTGCCGCGTACATGCGTCTCCCCAGCGAATCTAATTGCTTAGATTCCTGGTCCGTTGGCCGAGTACTCAGGTGTTGAGGTCATTGAGACCGATCATGTGAGGCTGTTATGACCAGGGAATCGGCCAGGGGCTGCTGTGCCAAGTACAGGTCCTCCAATGGAGCCCTGTAAAGGCTGTCTGCCTTCTTTGGAACTGCCGGAGTGGAGTGTGGACGTTTCAATGCAGCCTTGGTGACGTCCATAAAGGCGTCCACCAATGGCGGTACTACCACAGGCTTCAGATCTTTCTCCCCGAGGTATCTGGCAAGGCTTTGTCTTTCGGGTCCAAGTCCTCTGTCTCCCACCCCATGTTCTCTTAGATGTGTCTCAATCTCCGAGAAAGAGGGATCATCCAGTGGTGACCTGGGGATGTCTTGTGGGTCGGGTGATGGGAGACTGATAGGAGGAGGAGACCTGGAAGTGTCAGATGTATCTGGTCTTGAGTCATCCCCCAGAGAGGATCATCTGCCTCTGGGTCGTTTAGGGCTAGGAGACCCTGAGGGAGACCTGGATGGGGGGTCTTCTCCATTCTCTTGATCTGCCCCTGGGAGGTAGTGTAGGCTCCTTAGGGGTTGGGGGTCTTTCATCTGCAGAACCTCGAGGAGGCAGTGGAGGTGGTTTAGTGGGCACCATAACCTCCTGTAAATTCATGCCAGACTGGCCCGGCGTCGGCATTGGCCAGTCGGCGGAGTCAGGCCTTGGGGAACTACCAGATCTGGTGACTGTTCCCTATGCAGTCCGATGTCCTCCGTGTCGCCTGTTTGGTCATCAGGCAAAACCGTGACCTCCTCTTCAGAGGACCCCAGTGCCCCGTGTCAGCGGTGTGGCTCTTTAGCCCGTTTGATGGGTGTCGGGTCTGCCACCCATTTGGATTCAGAGGTCTGTTTAAGGGATGTCAGCTCCGTCATCTTCCTTGTGAGAACGTCCGGTCCTTTCGGAGGTTGGGAGACCGATCGGTGATCGGAGTCGATCAGACGCCCCGGAACCCTGCTTGGAAGACAACTTCGACTTATACCGATTCGAAGTCCTGGGCCTGGCTGCGGAGCCGGGCGTCTTGAGGATCCTTAGTCTTCAGCGGGTGTAGGGAGACTGAGAAGCCTCCTTAAGACCTTACCTTCACTGGAGGGGGCTAAAAGCGGGCCCAGGAAGGAGACCTATCCGATCGTGTGGAGCTGGAACTGGCTCTAGATTCTGAGGCCCGACTTGGGGATCTAGACCTACCCTTATACCGGTGCTTGTCCCGGTGTTTCCCCGATTTGTGGGAGTATTCCCACCTGGATGCAGGGTCTTTCTCCATCTGTGGCAACTTCTCTTCAAAAAGGAACCCCGGAGGGCCGTTTGGCGGCAGATCCTGGTCTTACTATTAAATTGTTGGCAGATAAGACAGGCCTGTATATTGTGCTCTGGGCCGAGGCACCGCACTCAGGCTGTATGGCGGTCCGTAAAGGGAATCTGCTTGCCGCAGGTGCACTTGGAGGGGAGACCTCCGGTAGAAGGAGTAGGAGAAGTAGACATGCGGGTGGATTTTTAGAAAAAGGAACATTTCAAGTAGTCGTTCATCTGTTCGAGGCGTCCGTGAGGCCGATGCTGGCAAGTAGACGGTGGGAAAAGAACTGGGGATGCTGGGGGGGCCGCCCACTTTTATATGATGCCGGTGGCGGGACCGACGTTGGGGCGATCCCCCGATGGATATTGCTAGCTAGAATTTTTCCGTGGGGTCCTGGCACCTGCCGGCTTCAGTCCTAATGGTGTAGCCTGCTGCAAGAACTGTTCTAGAAGTAAGATCAGATCTTCTGCGACGGATGACAGAAATTCCCATTTATGCATGCTGGGCCGATTCTGCCTAAGGCCATCTGCCAAGGAGTTCAGTACACCTGGAACATGGACTGCTGAGGGGTCCACGCTGCAGTCCAGTGCCCAGTACCAGACTCGTGGCCTCCCTGCACAGGGGGTACAAATGCGTTCCCCCTTGCTTGTTGCTGTAGTAGACAACACAGATTGTCTGACAATCACCAGCTGACCCAGAAGGAGACTGTTTTGAAAGGTCTGCATGGCATACAGGACCACCCTTGTCTCCAGGACTTTGATATGCAGAGGCATTACAATCTGGGACCATGTCCCCAGAGTCTGGACTGGACCCAGATGCATTCCCCAGTTCGAACTGGAGGCATCTGTGGTGGAGAGAAGAGATCTGGAATGAGACCCCTTGTAACAGGTTCTGGAGGTCCATCCACCGCTTCAGCACTGTCATTGAGGCACAGGTCAGGAAGCATAGGAAAAACCAGGAGCAGTTGTAAAATTCGCAAAAAGTGTTTAGTACTAGCAGTAACATAAAAAAAAAAAAACTCGTTCAGTATAACTATTTACAAAGGCCAAATAAACGGAGAACATCAGAGTTTTTCTTCAATCTCTGTCTCTCTCGAGAAATCGCAGCTGTTTTTTAAGTCCTTGCAACCCCCCTCCTTAACAAGCATCCTGTTTTTTTCCTAAAATGTTCTTGTAAATTTCCAATGTTCTTGTAAGTGTCAGGCAGGTGCAGCAAGAACACAATGTCCCAGAACCGAGGCCCCTTCTCCACAGCTCTACTGAAAAAGGACTTAAAAACTGCTCCCAGGTTAACCCCTTGAGTTCCCAATAGCTTTCTACAATCATCTCTAACTATAATTTCAGACATTTCAACAGTAACACTATATAATTTCTAAACAAAGATCTCAATATCAGTTACATTTTCACATAACGATTTGCATAAATTTTTATACCAGCAGATATGCAAGGGAGGAAATGATAAACAAGGGAAGACACATGGTGAAACACAAATAACTGCAAGACTAGGGGTGACGAAATCCTAGGTCCCACAGGAAAATTTGGTTGTGCAACCAGACAACTAACAGATAGGAAAGGAAGCAGAACAGATCCCTGCATTCAAACTCTCCATAACAACTGGGACAGGGTCCTATTCAACACTGTCACAGGCATCTTGCGGACCGGGGAGGAGGAGACCAGCACCAACTGTTCTAGGTCGTCCATGCATTGGTCCCATTACACTGGAGCACGCGCATGTGCAGTCTGGCCAGGAGGACCGTGGCAATGGCTGCTACCATAAGCCCTAATAGCTTCAGGTGCACTCCTGAAGGACCATAACAGCTCTGGGCGACCTCCTGAACCTGGGCACTAAGACATTCCACCTTGCTTAGGGGCAGGAAGGCTTTGCCCTACGCAGAGTCCAGGACTGCCCATATATACTGCAACCTCTGGGACGGAATCAATACAGACTTTGGCAGACTGACAGTGATGCCCTGGGAGAGAAACAGCTGGAGGGTCCTCTCCAGGGTCCAGAGGAGCCGATCTGTGGACGGAGCCTTTAGGAGTCAGTCGTCCAGGTAGGGGAAGATGTATAGTCCTCCTCTCCAGAGAGCAGCAGCTACTGCTGCTAAGCACTTTGTGAAGACCCACAGTGCAGAAGATGAGCCAAAGGGCAATACTCTGAATTGGTAATGCTCGCCCTGAAAGAGAAACTGGAGAAACCATTTGTGTGGTGGACACACAAAGATATACAGGTAAGCATCTTGCATATCCAGGGAGCACAGCCAGTCACCCTACTTGATTAGGGGGCAGCAGGCCTGGCAGAGTGACCATGCAGAATTTCTTGTACTGACTGAGGTCCTTGAGATCTAGAATAGGCCTCAAATAGTACAGTTACGTAAGAACTCACTGTAACAGTAGATCTTAAGAAGAAGCTCTTGCAGCAGGCAATAACCATAAGGACTAAGTCGCCAGAGAAAACTTCTAGCTAGCAGTCTTCAGTGGGGACCACCCTGATGTTGGCCACTGATATAAAAGGGTCAGTCCCCAGCCCCACCTCAGTTCTCCAGCCGGAGACCCAGAGCTTAACAGGAGAGAACCGAGAAGGTCAGCGTTATAATAAAGGAGAGCAGAAGGAATACCAGGGGGAAAGGAGGGAGGGAAAACAGTGCCTGCTGCAAGAACTCCTCTTGAAGATCTACTGTTACGGTAAGTTCTTACGTAACTGTACTAAATTTCTTCGAGTTGGAGCACATGCAGCAGGCACTAACCATAAGGACAGAGTCCTAAGCAGTCAAGGAAAAGAGACTGACTGGAACAGGTGGAGGCTAAAAGTAGCCAAAAGCCTTCAGGACAGCAGGCCTTGGAGGACAGCCAGGCCAAAGCCAGTCCTACATCTGGAAGCGATGTCCAAACTGTAGTGCTTAACGAAGGTGTGAGCAGAACTCCAGGTAGCAGCCACACAGACGTCTGCTGCGGACAAGTTCAGTAAGGAGGCAGCCATACCCCTGGTAGAGTGACCCTTTACCGGGCCCAGTAAGGGCATGTTGCATTTTCGGTAACAGTAAATTATGCAGTTAACTAACCACTTAGACAACGTCTGTTCAGTAACAGAAGCCCCCTCAGATCTGGGGGCAAAGGAAACAAACAACTTGTCGGTCTTTTGAATAGGACCGTTACGTTGGAGATAAAGCGTCCTATAGATGTCCAGAGTATGGAGTAAAGCCTCCCCTCTGTTTGAATACTCTTGATAATATACGAAGAGATGGATGTCCTGATTCAGGGTAAACTCTGACACCACCTTCGGCAGAAACTTAGGACTGGTATGCAAAGATACCCCGCCCTGTTAAAAACCAAATAAGGCTCCTTACACATTAGGGCCTGAAGCTCTGAAATCCTAAGAGAAGAAGTAGCAACTAAAAACGCTTTCCATGACAGAAATGTAGCTCACATTCTACGGCTGGTTCAAAGGGAGTTAAGGTAAGTTTTTCTAACATAAACAAAAGATCGCAAGGAGGGACAGGGTCCCGAATGGGAGGTTTCAGGTGGAGGATGCACTGCAAAAAAGTGTGGGACAAGTCCGATTGGGCAAGGGGCTTGCCCTCTATCGCTACATAATACGCAGAGATGGCAGAAAGGTGCACCTTGATAGAGGAGTAGCTCAGACGGGAGTCACACAGAGAGAGATACCCAAAGATGGAGTTTACTGGACAAGTGAAGGGATCGAGGTGGCGAGCAGAGGCCCAGAGGCAGAACCACTTTCACTTCATGGTGTAAGTGGATCTAGTGGAAGGCTAATTTTTATCTATTTAATTATTTAAAAAAGTTTTACCACACACCACCTCAAACCACGCCGGCAACCCGGGTTCAGGAACGGACTCGGGTCTTCGGGGGCTGGCTGGGGAAGAAGAGGATCGAGCATCCGATGGACTGCTCTCCTCTCCTGGTGTGGCTGGGTTTGGAAGCCTCGCTCTACTAGCGGCCCCCGGAGGAGAACGGGGGTACTACATGTAGCGGCGCAGGAGGGACAACCAGATAGCTAGAAAAACAGGTTCGGCGCCACTGGATGACGGCCTCCGTGCTCGATGTTCCCGGAACCTCCGGGCACTCCCTACCATAGCGGGGCCTCCGGACCATAGAAAAACAGTGTGCCGGGATTCCCCTGCCACCCGGAGCCTTCCTCCTCGGAGGAGGGGGGACTCGCCCGGTGATGGGATACGTCAAGGACAAATCGGGAGTCGATTGCAATGTGCAAGTGGAGCAGCTCCAGAAGAGGACAGCCGGGCATGGGAAGCACTAGGTGGCCCGAAGGAGAGGTGGTCGCCGGAGTGTAAGGGGAGGTAAAAAGATTATGTATGTATGTATGTATGTATGTATGTATGTATGTATGTATGTATACATATATATATATATAAAAAGTTTTACCAGGAAGGCATACTGAGCAGGCAACTGCTCGATTCCAGATGCATCCTGGGGAGGGGGACATAGGCACAGTACAAATAATAAATGGCGACATAAAAGGAAACAGTAGTCCAGCCCAGTGGCACGGAGGGTTGATGTACTGGATCATCAGGAGTCGGTCAGGGAGGGAGATGACTGAGTGGCCAATGGACAGCTCTCCTCTCCTGGGAGGGCTCCGGGCGCACATCGCTCTGCGGCGGCCCCCTATGGCGAATCCAGAGCACGGTAGGAGTGGTGCAAACAGAAGGGCTGGAACACAGCAGACATCGGCACACTGTGCCCTGATGTCACTGCACAGTCATGCTCCAGAAGGGCGAGTAACTAGAAGAAAAATGAGGCAGTCTGTCGTGGCAGTCTGATGGTCGTGCCTCCACGCCCACAGACCCAGAGGAGCTGCTTCCTGGTACAGATCTGGACCCAGTGAGGGAGATAGGGAACCCCCCACGGGTACTACGTGTACACTGGCCTGTGAAGCATGGGCCTGACCAGAGTCGGAAGCGAGTGTAGGAGGACGTCGGCCGGACAATAGCAGACCGAACCACGGGGGAAATGAAAGTCGATATATAAAGGAAGCAGTACATTATTTTAAACAGAGATACAACAAATATTGTGATACAAAGCAATAGAACATTTCTATGCTATAATATAATCTCATAAGTACAGCGAGTCCAAAAAAAAAAACAAAAAAAAACACAGCCAGAAGTTTCAATGCAACAGCATAAACAGTCAACCTTGCAGGCAGGTTAGTAAGCGCTCAGGCTAAGACAGGGAGAAGGGAGGGTTAGGTGCATACGCATGTGGAGTAGAAGTGAGCTTCGAGGAGGAGTCGAGTAGGTGTGTGGAGGAGGTGTGGCGAATGTCCGAGGGGAGCGAATTTCACAATTTAGGCATGCAGTAAGAGAAAGCTGCTTGGCCTGCAGTGTTGGACTTGCATGGGATAGCAAAGGAGTGGGTGTCAAAATGCTTAAGGGAGTGCGGGGGTGAGAAAAGGGCTGTGGAGAGGTACAGGGGAAGGGACTGGGTCCAGAACTTGGTCATAAGCCGAACGCAGCAGGACAGCCTTCTATCCTTAAGAGAGAGGGGGCACAAGGATTGGTAGAGAACACAGTGGGGGCATCAAGGGCCAAGTCTAGCAGCCACTAGGACCTCAGCAACCACCAAGTCTGCAGGAGCTATGCATGGAGGTGCAGAGACTTGAGGTCCAGATAGACTAGAGAGCCCTAGTCCTGGGAGAGCAGGTGTGAGCTCAACAGCAGGGGAACCGGAGGCTCTGGTACTAACTGCTGGGGTTTTAACAAGCTGGCACAGACCAGCGCCTTGTAATGACAATAAGAAGTCCCTACTTCTTGTTGCTGCCGTTAGTGTGTTGCAGTTAATATCTAGTAGTTTGAAGTCCCCTATCAGTATTACTTTGCCTTTCTCAGACATTTTGTGTATTTCCTCTATTAGGTCTTTTTCTCCTTGATTTGGGGACCTATACACGACGCCGATTCTGAAGGGTTTTCCCTTGCCCGTGCCTACTGTTTGCCACAGTGACTCAAAGTCCCCAGGTTGTCCTTTTACTTCTGTGGCTTTTATTTCCTCCCGAATGGAAATGGCTACGCCCCCCACCCCCCTTTTTTTTGCCCTGCCCATCTTTCCTGAAGAGACTGTAACCGGGAATGGCCATATCCCATCCGTGGTTTTCCGTGAACCATATTTCTGTTACAGCCACCCAGTCCAACCTTTCGGTTTCCAAGATGGCTGTAAGTTCGTGAAGTTTGATGGTTAGGCTCCCAGTATTTGCAACCACTGCCTTCAGGAATGTACATCCTCTTTGGTACGAGTTTATACCCTCCTTCTGGACTGCTCTAGTTTGCTCTTTCTCTGCCAAGAGATTATGAAGGTTGCTGGTTCGGGCAGATGTTGGCTCCAATTTGTTTTCTGAAGATATATGTGTGCATTTGGCATTTTGAGGAGTGATGACCAGCTCGACAGCAGGGGTGTGAGCCGAGTCATAGTCGCTTTTATTTAGTTTAAACTAAATGTATAGACATCTAATTTTTGTCAGAGTGCTCACGCACTGTCTCTGTTTAGGAGCAATCTATCGTATTTAAGGGAAAAAAAAAAAAGCTTTTTCCCCAAAAGTTGTGCCAGTTCCCTATGTAGTGTGTCCACTTGTTCTAGAGAACCTTTTTCTCTGAAAAATATCAACCTTTTACCTTACTAACCCTTGTGAGGTTATTTCAAGGTCTCCATCACATCCCCCCTCTCCCGTCTCTCCTCCAGGGCGTACACATTGTGCTCCTTTAGCCTCTCTTCGTAGGACCTTTGATGCAGACCCTGCACCATTTTGGTAGCCTTCCTGTAGCCCACCTCCACTCTATGTCTTTCTTGAGATGTGGTCTCCAGAATTAGACAGAACTCACAGTGGGGTCTTTCCAGCTATCTGTATAGGGGCAGCACCACCTCCCTCTTCCTGCTGGTGATTCCCCTAACCTATGCACACCCTAGCATGCCACTAGCCCTCCCGACTTCCTTATCACACGGCCTGGCCACCTTCAGGTCGTCCAATACGATTACCCCCAGATCTCTTTCCTGCTTGGTCACTGTCAGTATCACTCTCCCTATTTTGTACTCTGCCCCTGGGTTTCTATAGCTCAAGTGCACTATTTGACACTTTTCTGCATTAAAACCCAGCTGCCATACCACTGCCCATTCCTCCAGATTTTTCAGATCCCTGCCCATCTTCCCCCCCCCCCCCGTGTCCACTCTGCTGTGCAGATCTCGGTGTCGTCCACAAAAGCAGACCTTCCTTCAGCTCCTCTGCTATGTCCTTATAAAAACATTAAAGAGGACTAGTCCCAGTACTGACCCTCGAGGTACCATGTTGGTCAGTCCCTTCCTAGGAGCGAACTCCATTTACCTCTACCCTCTGTCTCCTATCCTCTAACCAGTTTCTCACTCAGGTTACCACCTTATTGCCCTCTCCAAGCTACCCAACTTGTTCACCAGTCTCCTATGTGGAATGATGTCAAAAGCCCTGCTGAAATCCAGGTAGGCCACGTCAACTGCTCCTCCCTGATCTAACTTGCAGTACCTTCCATTTGTGTTATCACTGATCTAACCTGCAAGACCTACCATTTGTTACATTCTGGGTTTGGCGATTCCATGTCAGAATCTTTGTTTCACTTTCAAGTGCTGATTACCTTCCCCGTTTCCCTAAGAATTTGACTCGCTCCATCAAAACGCCAGGCAGACACTGCCCAGTACACAAGAGTGATGGTCTCTAGCTAAACCCAGCAACAAACTAGCAAAGTCCAGCTTTACTGTCTATTTGAGAACCCCCTCCCCAACAACCTGTCATCATTTTTCTTTCTCTCTTGTTCTTGAAATTAACTCACAGGTTCCAAAATATGGTAAGCAAAGTGTTCCGGTGCCAACTAATACTCCCAAAAAAAAAAAACAAATACAGAAAAACATTTTGTCACAGGAACTAGTGGTACAGTTCTTCCGTGTTTGAGGCAGGAACTGCATATCATATGTAAACACCAACCCCTGTGAAATCTTAAAGGATCACTACACAGGCTATCTGAAGCCCTGTTGGCAATAGTCAGTAACTTATCACGGTTAATGATGCAGATGATCTAATCACAGCCATTGCATCAATGGCACCAGATCCGTGAGTGTGGTCAGAGTTGCCCCTTTGTAATCTGTTACACAATAGTCACAGTGCTCAACAAGAGATGTCCCTCCCCCTTGCAAAGTAGCAGGTTCCATGGCCAACCACAAGGGGATGCTATGGCAGCATGCTGCAAAGTTCATCATCCCGGGCTGGGAATGCACAGACCACAGCAGCACTACTCCCAGCCTGGCCGCACAGGAACAGGATCCCAGATCTGTTGCCGAACATCAGTTACCAGCTTGGTACTGTAATGTCCAACTGGACCAATAAGGAGCCCCAAAATGTACATGTTTAATGACATTTCTTTCTACCTACCTTCAGAGTCCAGGCACACGGTATGATGCTGCCCTCCTGAAAAACCTACCCAGGACTTAGTAGAATTCTTAAATGATGTTAAGTTCTGAGGTGCAAAACACGTTTTTGTGTTCTGAGTGCCTGTAACCACAAGAAAAAAATCAAAGATAGTAAGATCAGCAAAGGAAGCAGTGGGGAACGAAGTAGCTGCTGATGACACTACCCTTTAGATACACGTTCACTAGTATACACAAGGTTAATATGAACACTTTCTTCCAGACAGGGGTGCACAGCCAGTGTCAGAAGGCACTGCATCTTCTTCCTCTGAACATGATCCCCAATTGTTATGTTTACAGGAAGAAAATGCACCAATGTATAAAAAGCTACTACTATAAGGATCTTCTACCAGACTTGGCTGTTGACTCTTGAAGGTTTTAGAGTCATGTCATTGGGTTTTTATATGGACGAGGAGTAAATCACACATGCTGTTAAATGCTGGCAGTATAGCCTACAGGTTATAGAAACCAGAAGACCTGGGCTCGATTCCCACAGCCTCCCCTTGCATACTGTGTGGATCTGAACAAATCACCTTAGCCTCCCCAGTGCTCCCAGGTCACCCCTGAAAACAGGCATAATGCCTAGTGGCCTTATCTAGTTACCAAAGAATACAAATAAAGTTTCAGCTATAGTAACTGTTGCCATAGCAAATGCATTCAACTCCCATTTCTCTAACGTGTCCAAAATATTCCAAATAAGCATCTGTTTCACCTGATCTAGGTATTGAAGCTAATCATCTTGCTCTCCCTCCACTGTTTTATACAAGAGCTGTTTCACACAAGGAAACATTACACCAACTGATAACAGTTTCTACTTGCAGCAGTGCAGGCTACGATGAGCTTCTGCTGGCCCCTGTTCTGCTTCCCCTTAGTGCAGGCGTATGGCTAGCAGTGCAGGGGAAACTCTGATCCCTTCCGAGCAGGCAAAAAGACAGACTTATCAAAGTCATCTAAAATAGCTTCCAGGCAGGTAAGGAAGCTAATACTTTAGCAGACTAGGTGGGCCAAGCGGTCCTTATCTGCCATCAAATTCTATGTTGCTATGTTTTCTTATCAAGGCACTTGCAATAATGCAGGAAAGATACTCTAAGTCGTGACAGTTGGGAATCGAATTGCTGAGAGACACTGAAGAAAATGGATAAGGAGTGAAGTGGGGGGGGGGGAGAGAAGAGAGAAAGAAAAACAGATAGACAGACATGAAGTTCAGAGATGCTCACCTAGTTGGTGGTAGTTGGAGAGCCCAAAGCCATAAACGTGCCCATCCTGGGAAATGGCGAAGGTGAAGTAGGCGCCACAGAACACATCACGGAACCGCACTTTACTGCTTCCTTTAGCCTTCATATGAATACACTGTGGGACCAACAGCCGTTCTAAAACCCATTCACACACCCCCCCAAAAAAAAAAAAACAACATTAGTTAGCTGACACAAACATTGTTGCACCTCACTAGTTTTTTTTTTTTGGGAGAGAAAGCAGCATGAGACACGCTAGCCTGGGGTAAGCAATTACTTAGTGAGGTCAATAGAAAATCTAATTAATCAAAGGGCAACAAAAAAGAACATTACACGTAAAAAGAAATAGCTGAATACTTTTCAGAAAAATCATTTTGCTTTCAGGCTGTACACTAGCTATAAAGTTCAGATATAATGACTAGCATGTTATCCATTGGCTGGTAGCAATTGCTAAAGCCAACAACCAGAAAGAAGAAGCACCTGTACAAAGCTTAGCCTGGCTACGCTAACATATTTTCACAAAGTTAACTGCTTACACATCTAGCAGCAGCATGTTTTTTTTATGTAATGACACTTCATGTTACTATGCTGGGGTGTACAGGAAGGGGTACAGACAGCAGAAAAGAAGCAGGTAGTACTACCTCTTTACAGATCACTGATGAGGTCCCACTTGGTGGGCTGTCCCCAGTTCTGGAGACCTCACCTATGGAAACAGTGCAAAGTGGGGTGACCAAAATGATTCAGGGCCAGCAGGGATGATCTTACGACTATCGGCTCAAGGCACCAAACAAACTCGCTAGAGGACAGAGGAGAGATATGACCAAGATCTATGAGTTTTTGAAAGGAATAACCAAGGTAAACTGGGAGGAACTATTTAGCGGATCAAGAACATGAGGGCAGCCGGCCCGGTGGCGCTGAGGGTCGAGGCGCTGGACGCCACACCTCAAGCCACGCGGTGACCGGGTTTGGGAATGAGCCAAGGTCGCTGGGGGTCGGCAGGGGAGGGACGAGATCGAACGTCTGGAGGACTGCTCTCTTTTCCCGGGGGTGGGTACGGGATGTGCTCGCTCTTGGAGCAACCTCTGGTGGTGGCTGGAGGATCGCAGATTGTTGCAGCGTATGCCACAGGGGTGGAGCCACGGCAATTCGTTGCCTTGCTGGCCAGGCAACGCTTGGGGGGGGGGTACTAAAGCAGAAAATCCCTGGCTCGCTGAGGAGATGACGAGGGCCCCAGCAATCTCCCTCTCATCCCTAACACCAGGGGTCCATGGCCGACCTCCCAGAGGGATGGACCCTCAAATTTCAGAAAGTGCCGCCACGGGCAGGTGGGCCAATTCAAGGGGGGAGATCCGCAGCTATGAGAGGTTCCTCGGGGGTTGAACCGGTGATGGCTGGCCACGGTAGGGAGTAGAAGGGTAGGATCGAGTTGGGCACCTCTGAAGGATGCCACGGACAGCACCGGTGCATAAAAATAGTTATAACAAAAAAAAAAAAAAGAACATGAGGGCACAAGTGGAAACTTATGGGGGTGAGGCTCAAGAGGAAAGTGAGAACGTTTTATTTTACAAAAAGGGTGGTGGAGCCATGTTAAAATCTGCCAGCTAATGTGGTGGCTGCCTAAAACGATCTATGGTTTCAAACATAGCTGGGAAAAAGTAAAGGGCTTAGTGGTAGCTCAGAGTCATAGCAGTAGGGTGGTGAACAGGGGGGTGGATAGTGTGGATCAAAACCCTGCATGGACAATAGATCCTGAGCTTGTTAGGGCTTATGGGCAGACTGGATGGACGGTTTTCTGCCACTACTGTTCACGTTTCTAGACTACCACCAACCTCTTTTCCCAGACTGGCAGAGTCCAGACACAAAGCAGGGTGTGCCCTCAGATCTTTTTGGTTAACACTGTTCTCAAGTTTAGGGGTTGTTCTTGGGCAGGGTGGGCTGAACCACATCATGGAGGTTAGGTGCTCGTGGGCAGGTAAGCAGTTTCATTGCTGTACACCACTCCCCGCACCCAATCCAATAAGCAGGCCATGCAGTGGTCTCTGAGCAGGCCACCACTAGTACTTCTTACAACCAGAGGCTGGTACTGCCATTTAAATGTGCGGGGGGTAGGATTAAAATAAAATATTTGCACTGACTGAGAACAGATTAGCACCATTCGAAAAGTAAAAAAATATTGGGCCACCCAATGACTCGTGTTAGTGACCCAGGGTTCAGCAGCAGACTTTGGGAGCTGGGATCAGAGCAGCCAAGGCTGGGGAATGCATCCACCCATAGCACAAGCCAGGCACGAGGAAAAATGCCTGCACACTGGCCCCTTGTGGTAGGCTGGGTAGCCCTCTCCCTCACGGCGAGCTGCACACGTGCACAGTGTGCTGCATCATGCAAGGCTATCAGGCAATGTTGGAAAAGGAGCAATTGTGCATGTATATATACAGAGCTGGCGCTGAAGGCCACAGCCAGTAGTGGATCCTCATTGGTAATGGCAGCGATGGTGAGGGAGAAGAGTGACCCCGCTCCAGAGGACTGGACAGAAATGATAGAGAAAAAAATGTGAATTGGTCAAGAGGCCTCTCCGTCATCACTGCCATCGCACTTTGTACCTACAATCTGCAAAGAGTAGCTCAAATCTACCACAGAAGCCCCCCCCCCCCCAAATGAAGTACTGAAGGGGCATTGCACTATTTTACCAAGTCCTTGTCGCCCTCCTCTGTTGGTGAAGCGCTCCGGGACCCTTCCTAGCTGCCCCTGCTCTCCGCAACCACATGTGTAAAGGTCACCATCAACAGTTAACATCACTAAATGGTCATTGCCTAGAAGGGGGGGGGAGAAAATAAAGCATAACAAGTTGTTTAATTTAGATACAACAGTAACATTAAACAAATTTACTACCCCGCACCCACACAGTGCGCAAGGGTCAAGCCATATGAGCAGACAGTCCCTCCGTGGTCCAACAAGGAATTAAATGAATTAGATTAAGCACATCACATCAGTACCTTTCAAAGTACTAACAAGGGACAGTCCCTTGTTTTAACACCCAGGAGACACTTGGTCCCACATTTTAAACTACAATTTTATAAGGTTTAGGCCAGCTCTGTGGTGCAGAGGCAGCCTTGCCTTCACTCACGCTACGCCGTCAACCTGGGTTCGGGAACGACCTCGGGTTGTCTGGGTGCCAGCGTAGGGAGCAGGATCGAGCGTTGGCTCTCCTCTCCTGGGAAGGTCGCCCATCTGCAGTCCCGCCGTCACTGGATGGAGGTCTTGTGGCAGGTATAGGCAGTAACAGAGCGACTGGTAGGGTGGGGCATCCCGTAGTGAATAACATGCATGTGCTGTCACGTCAGGTACACGCGGGATGGGGATGAAAACAAAAAACAGCACTTACAATACCTACGGGGATAAAAAAGAAAATGGAAAGGACGAGGCATTTATCAAGTAACATAGGCATATGTAATATACCCATCTCGGTTCTTTGCCCTCGATTCCATTCTCCCTCCCCCAGCTAAGTCCTCATACTTTTCTTTTTCCTCGGTCTCCTTTCATTGCTGTTTTTCCTTTTGGTGGTCCCACAAATGCTGTAACAATATTTGGGAAGCAGGGCTCTGAATGAAACATGAGGGGGTTAAGCACAAAAGCTGTACCAATATTGGGAAGCAAGACTCCACATGAAACATGAGGGGATTAAAAAAAAAAAAAACACACCACAGGGGGGCACCTCCACATGCATAAATGCTTTATACTAATCTAGGATGCTCAAAGGGACGGCAAACTTTGTGAACATAGAAAGAAAAGCTACATAAGAACTTAAACAGTAGATCTTAGAGGAAATCTCCCATCAGGTTACACCTATGGAACTTTGAAGTCCGGATCCCATGGAAGCTTTTCCTGTAGCAGTGTCCTAGGGACACAGACATCAAGCTCAGATGTCAAATACCCTACAAAAACGTGGGTGGCCCCACTCCCTCCTTAGCTCGTTCCCTAGCTGGAGGCCGAGACAGACAGGAGTCCCGCAAGGCAGTATAGCGCAGTGGTTTAAGGCTCTGAGCTGCAAATCTGGTGACATTCAGCATACCAGACCTGCATTTGAATCCCACAGTTTCCACTTGCATACTGTGTGACCCTGAGCAAGTCACTTAACTTCCCTGTGCTCCCAGGTTGCTCCTGTAAAAAAGCTTTCAGCTTAGTGTGCTACCCATGGTTAAAACAAGGGAACCAAGCAGAGAGAGAAAAGTTTTTTTTAGTTTTGGTTTTTTTTCTTTAGTGCTCAATGTCATTAATAAGTATGCTCCCATGGTAAAACGTAGAGTCAAGAAAAGAGCCTGCCCACGATTCATTCACTCCCTCCCTTAAAGCTGCTTTGCGCCCTCGAGAAATACTTTGGAAAAAAGCTTGGACTTGCATAGAATTTGATGGCAGATAGAGACCGCTTGGTCCACCTAGTCTGCCCATTTCCCTACCCAATGGATAAGCCGCAGATCCTAGTTAACCAACAGCCTACCTCTTTCTACCCCCCCCCCACCAGAATTGCCTTATGTATGTCTGACTTCCAAATCAACCTTAGATTAGACTGCCTTCAGTGCAGCTAGAAATTGCTGCACTAAGCTGGCTAGAACAGAGAAGGCAAAATATTTTCAAACTGCACTTGACCTATCAAAAACAATGCTGCTAAGTTTTGGCATGTCCTTCGTGAAGTCTCAACTTAACTCCAAAATTTGCTCAGATGGAATTACCAACACGGACAGAATATCCATTTTACAGCAGTTTAACAATCACTTTGCCACTGCAGGTATGGCTTTTGATTCTTCCCCTGCAAGCAAAACTGCTTCTACTACCAGCCCTCCCTGTTATCAGGTGGCCAAACTCCCCAACACTTTCAGTTTCAGTCTCCTAAAGCAGGTCGAAGATCTACTTCTAGCCCTTAATACCAATAAAAGTGCGGGTGCTGACTGTCTTGACCCTTTCTTCCTGAAACTCTGCTACTTCATTCTGGCCCCTCCTATCACAAATCTTTTTAATCTCTCTCCTCACATGACACGCTCCTGTCTGCCTGCAAGGTAGCTCATGTCATTCCCCATCTCAGATCTGGTACCCCTCTGATCTTAACAATTATCACCCCACTTCATTATTACCTACTCTTTCAAAGCTGTTAGAAAAAATAGTCAATGCCCAATTCAGAGATTAACTAGGAGAATGCCAAACTCCTCAATCTGCTCCAATCAGGTTACCGGCCTAATCACAGCACATTTTCTGCTTTGGCCAAGGTCACAAATGACTGGCAGACTGCACTGAATAGTAAAAATTCTGTCTGTGCACTTTTCTTGGACCCAAGTAAAGCATTCAATACACAGTCAACCATACCCTCCTCCTGACCCTACTGAATAACCTAGGTATCGATAGTAATGTTTTCAAATTGTTTTCTTCCTACCTCACTGGTAGGCAGCAACAAGCGTCTGCACAAGGTGATCTATCCCACCTAAAGTCCCTCCAAAGAGGTGTCCCCCAAGGCTCAATCCTCGGGTCTCTTCTCTTTACAATATATATCAATAATATCGATGAAAAGGTTATAAACAAACAGGTTACTCACCTGTAACAGTAGTTCGAGGAGTGGTATATGTTCATTCACACTGTTTGGCATGTCCTTTCCCTTTAAGATTCTTGTGGGAAAGTCTAAAAGCTGGCTCCTCCCACCCACTTAGGTGGTATATGCCTCTGTTCCGCCCCTTGATGCCAGATCTTGCCCGCTGGAAGCAGATGGTTGTGCGTCGAAGCCGGGGAGGTCAAATGGGTTAGGGTGGATGAACATATACCACTCCTAGAACTACTGCTACAGGTGAGTAACCTGTTTATCTAGAATCGTGGGTATGTTGTCTATACTGTTTGACATACTCCTAGCAATTCTCCAGGAGGAGGAGGAGGGAGGCAAGGCGCACCCCCCCCCCTTAGGGAATAGAGATTGGAGAACTGAGGCCCCAAAACAAGCATCTCGTCGTGACTCAATGTCAATGTGGTAATGGGAAATGAAGGTGTTTGCTGACTTCCAGGTAGCAGCCCTACAGATATCCTGGATAGGGACGTCCCTAGAAGCAGCCACCGACGCAGCAGTATGGCAGGTGGAATGAGCTCTCATCCCTTGCCCACCAACCGACAGATCAATGCAAGATGTAATCCATCTGCCAGTTGTCCACTTGGCTGCAGGTCTGCCAGGTGCAGCTTAGCGAAGGTGCAAACAGCTGACAAACCTCTCCCCGAACTTCAGCCATACGCTCCTTGTAATAAGAAAGCGCTCACCTGAAGTCCAAAGTACGGAGCCTGTACTCTGCCTCTGAGGCATAACTGGGGTAGTACACCTGCAGAGTCATCACCCAATTCAAATGAAACTCCGACACAACCTTCGGAAGGCACTTTGGGGCACAAGACAACCTTATCCCTGTGGAAGATCAGATAGGGAGACTCGACAGAGAGCACCTGTAGCTCCCCAGTCCTTCTGGCTGACTTGATACCCACCAAGAAGGTTGTCTTCCACGACAGATGTGACATCTCACACCTGTGCACTGGTCTGAATGGCTTGCCCATGAGCTTTGCCAGTACCAGCAGGAGATCCCATCATGGTGGTGGTTCACACATCGGAGGGGAAGATGGTCGAGGCCTTTAAAGAAACGCCAGACCACCTTCTCCTGTGCCACTGTATGCTGACCGGCCCACGCCCAGTAAGCAGAGATGGCTGTCACATGCACTTTAAGGGTCGTAGATTGAAGACCCCCTTTGGAGAGCGATCACTAGTAGTCGAGGATGCTAGCCACCGGACAGGATGAAGGGTCCAGGCCCTTGCCCCAATGCCAAATGGAGAATCTCTTACATTTGAAGGCATTGCACTTCCTGGTAGACTCCTTCCTAGATGCCTCAACTACACTGAGTACATCGTTGGAGACACACAAAGCGTGGAACTCTAGCCGCTCAGGAACCAGGCTGTCAGGTGCAAGGGATTAAAGGTCCGGGTGGAGGACTCTCCCCTGACTGAGTGAGATCAGGTCCGGGCGTATTAGAAGACACCTCGGGAGCCTGCTGCTGAGGCTGAGCAGGCCGGGGTACCAAAACTGGCGGGGCCAGTCCGGTGCCACCAAGATCACCTGTGCCTTGTCACTCCTGACTTTGAGGAGCACCTTGTGGATCAAGGGTAATGGGAGGGAAAGCACAGAAGACGCCTGGGTTCCACGCCTCAAGAAGGCATCCCCCTACAGCGAGCCCTGCTGAGGGGGGGCAGGCATGAAACAGCCTCAGCTTGGCGTTCTACCTGGAGGCGAACAGGTTCACCTGAGGGGTGCCCCACTGGGACACAGGCTGTGTACTACCTTTGGATGGAGATACCTCTCATGGGACGCCTCGCCCACAAGGCTGAGGACATCTGCCAGGTGATTTGAGGCTCCTGCCACATGGATGGCAAGGAGATCTGCCTTCAATTGCTCACGAGGGTCCAGATGCGGAGCACCTCCCAGCACAGAGGCCAGGAGTGCGTGCCGCCCTGCTTGTTGAGATAGTACATGGTGGTGGTGGTACTGTCCGACTGGACCTGCACCACTTTACCCCGAAGCAAGAGAGCGAATGCAGTCAATGCCAGCTTAACTGCTCAGAGCTCCAGCAGGTTGATGTGACATCGGTATTCCTTGGGGGTCCAGAGCCCATAGACTCAGATTCTCCACGTGGGCACCCCAGCCCGTGAGAGAGGCGTCTGTTCTAAGAATGGCAGTTGGCTTGGGGAAGACGAACTGGATCCCGTCCTGCAGATGTTCTAAGACGATCCACCATCGGAGAGCGTCCCACATCTTCTGGGTCACTGTGACCAATTAGTCAAAAGGACCGTGACGCTGAATCCACTGACCGGCCAGTTCCCACTGAAGGGGCGCATATGCCACTGGACTCAATGAACCACAGAGGTGCAGGCCGCACACGTAACCCAGAAGGTGCAGGAAGTCCCACACGGGGCGCAAGTGCCCAACCAGAAATGATTGGGCAAAGGAGGAGAGAACATCCGCCCTATCTGCCAGAAGCCTGCCTCTGGCTCGGCAAGAGTCTAGCTCGGGCCCAATGAATCTGATCACCTGCGAAGGCACGAGTTCTGACTCGGTCTCATTGTGGAAGAGACCAAGTTCGATGCAGGTCTGGAGGGCCAGATCCCTGGACCTCTCCACCTCCTGTTTGGAGGGACCGCTAGCGTCAATCGTCGAGATAGGGTACACTGAGCACCCCGGACACCAAAGATAAGCTGCCACCACTGCAATGCATTTGATGAAGGCGAGAGCCATGTTAGAGCTGAACTGCATGGCTTGGAACTTTAAGAGGACTCCGCTGCTTGGAAGCGGAGGAAACTTTGGTGTGATGGACGGATCGGGACGTGAAAGAACGCATCCTGCAGATCCAGTGAACAAAAATATCAGTTACGTAAGAACTTACCATAACAGAAGATCTTCAGGAGAGGTTCCTGCAGTAGGTCTTCACATATAGGAGTGCACCCCCTGGCGTCAGGTCCGCACAGCAAACTTGTAGCTAGCAATCATCATCGGAGACTGCCCCCCGTCGTCCGGTGACGCAACATCAGTTAGACTATAAAAGGTGGCGATCCCCTGCCCGCCCTCCAGTACTTTCCCACCAGAGACCTAGAAATAGGAAGCAGAAAAAAGGAGCAACTCCTGGGACCCTGTGCCCTGGCTGAACCAGAGGACTAGATAAGATAAAGGAAATGACTCCAGGAGCTGGGAGATAGGTGGGTGGGAAACTAGACCTACTGCAGGAACCTCTCTCGAAGATCTACTGTTAATGTAAGTTCTTACACAACTTCTATATCTTACTTCGAGAGGGTTCCTGCAGTAAGTCTTCACATACAGGACTAAATTTCAAGCAGTCTAAAAAAGAAAGAGTCGGAGATTAGGTCCCGGGAGGAGAAAGATGTCTGCCAACTAAGAGTCTGCCTTAAGACAGAAGACCTTGATAAAACTGCAAGGCCGAAACCAGCTTGACGCTTAGAGGCAATGTCCAGACTGTAGTGTTTAGTGAAGGTGTGGATGGAAGACCAAGCGGCCGCTACGCAGACATCTACAGTAGACACATTCCTGAAAAAGGCAGCAGAAGTGGCCACGTATTTGGTGGAGTGGCCTCTGACCACCCCCGGAAGGGTTTTCCCTGTATTTCTGGTAAGTGTAATGAATACAGTTAGTCAGTCAGCCACCTGGAGAGAGTCTGTTTAGTGATAGCCTTGTCCTGACACTGGGAGGCAAAGGCCACAAAGAGTTGGTTTGACTTTCGAATCTCCTAGTTTGGGAGGTATAGTACCTCAAAATCCTGTGCACATCGAGGGTGTGCAAAAGATATTCCCCCCGTTGGAATGCTGAGGAAAACAAACCAGCAGTTCAACACTCTGAGTCATCTCCGAAACAACCTTCGGAAGAAAAGGAGAATTAGTCCGCAGAACCACCCGGTCCTTGTGAAAAATCAAACAAGGCTCTCTGCAAACAAAGGCCTGAAGCTCTGAAACCCTTCGAGCTGAAGTACAGTAACTGCAACCAAAAACAAAGTCTTCCAATCCAGGAAGTGAATTTCGCAATTTGCTGCTGGTTCAAAAGGGGGCAAAGTAAGTTTTTCCAACATAAAATTAAGAACCCAGGGAGGACAAGGGACTGGAGGTTTGAGATGAAGAATCCCCCTCAAGAAAGTTTTGGAAACCTCTAGCTGTGGTAGGCCGACACCGCAGAGAGAGGGACCTTAATAGAGGAGTAACTAAGGCCCAACTCTGAAAGATGCAAGAGGTACTCTGACACCTGGGAAGCCTACCAAGAAAAGGGGTCCAAGAGCTTGACTGTGGCCCAAACAGAAAATCTCTTCCACTTTATGACATAAGTGGATCTGGTAGAGGGTTTTCTGGCCTCCACCAAGATCTGAGCAACCTGGGAGGACACTCCATAGCAAGAAATTGCTATGTCCACAGGTGCCATGTATGGAGATGAAGAGACTTGAGACTCTGATGTACCAGGGTGCCCTGCTCCTGTGACAGAAGGTTGTGCGAAAGCAGCAGAGAAACCGGTGGTTCTAGAACTAGTTGTTGAAACAGCAGCAACCAAATCTGCCGGGGCCACAGAGAAGCGATCAGGCTCATGTGAGCCCCCTCTGCCTGAAGTTTCAAAAGAACCTTCTGAATGAGAGGAAAGGGAGGAAATGTGTACAGAAATCTCCCCGTCCAGGACAGAGAAAGTGTGTCTCACCAAAAAGCACCATGCCCGGGAACGAGCAAGCAAAAGCTGGGTAGATTTGCGCTGGATGGGGAAGCAAAAAGATCTAGGTCTGGTCAGCCTCATAGAAGGAACAAGTCTACTACTTCCTGCTTTAGTTCCCACTCGTGAGCCCTGGCTACTGATCGGCTGAGACTGTCCGCCAGGGTATTGTGAACTCCCGACACGTGAACTGCTGTCCAGGTCAGGCCATGCTGAATCGCGCGATACCATACGCTCATTGCTTCTCTGCAAAGAGTCTACGATCTGGTACCTCCCTGTTTGTTCAGATACCAAACAGTGGCCATGTCTGTCTGGATGAGAAGGGTTTCCGGACAAAGCACCGACTGGAAGGCCTGGAGGGCACACAGCACTGCTCTGGTCTCCAGGATGTTGATGTGAAGATTCTCCTCCGCTGGAGACCAAGAACCTTGCGTTTTTTAATCCCCCAGATGAGCTCCCCAACCTGTATTGGAAGCATCTGAAGTAAGGGTTTGGGAAGGAGTCGGGAAGTGGGAAGTGGAAAGGGGCTCCCCCCCCCCCCCAAGTTGGTGGGATCCTGCCACCAGAGGAGATTTTTCTGTAGGTTGTTGGAGATCATGACCAACTGGTCCATGTCATCCAACTGTTGATCCCACTGGACCCGAAGACACCACTGGGTGAGCCTCATGAGCAGCCTGGCCAGGGGGACAGTTGGAATGGCAGCAGCCATAAGACCCAAGAGATGAAGCACGGAGCAAGCTGGGGTCGACCGAGACTTGGCCACCACGGTGGCCTGTGAGACCAGGGTCTCTGCTCAGTCTAGTGGTAGGAAGGCTTTGCTCTGGACTGTATCCAGCACCGCTCCAATAAATTGCAGGTGCTGGGAGGGTACTAATTAGGATTTGGGTAGGTTGACCAAAACTCCCAGGTGGGAAAACAGATCCAGTGCCAAGGAGAGACTCCTTCAGGCTTTCCAGGGATAGGGCTGAAAAGAGCCAATCGTCCAGGTAGGCACTTGGTGAAAACTTGGGGGCGGGTGGCGGTGGCTGAGGACAGGCCAAATGGGAGTGGCTTGAATAGGAAATTATTCTCCAGAAAGGAGAACTGGAGAACGGAGCGGTGGGCCAGATATGAAGGTAGGCATCCTGTATATCCAGGGAGCACAGCCAGGTGTTTGACAGGAGCAGGGGTAGGAGTCCCTGGACAGTCAGCATGCGAAACCGCTTGTACTCTACAAAGTGGTTTAACATGCTGAGGTCTAAGACAGGACTCAGGTCCCCAGTCTTTTTTTGGAACTAGAAAGAAGTGGGAGCAAATTCCCCTTCCTATTTGATCCAGAGAAACGGGTTCTATGGCAGCTTTTAGGAGTGGAGCCCGAATCTCTTGATGGACGATGGGATCTGACCCGACGGGTAGTAAGACCTTCCCTGAGGATTTACTGGAGAAATCTCCAGGAACTCGATGGAGTGACCTCTTTGTATGAGCTGTAACACCCATACGTCTGCGGTGACGGCCTTCCACCCTGTCAGGTATAGGCTGAACCTCCCTCCTACCAGTTCCTCTGTGGGGAATGGAGGGTGCGGGAGGAGGGGAAGCAAGCCAGAACACGGAGGGAAGGGGAGACTTCGCTCCTGAGGCCGCCTCAGCAAATTTGGCCGAAGGAGGTTGTACTCCTGAGCCAGCGGCACAACGTTTTGCTTGACATTTGCCCTGGTTCTGATTTTTGTTAGTTTCTTTTGCAAAGAAAAGGCTGCTTCTTCTGACCTGACCAGTACATGGAGCGTACATCTCTTGAGGACCTGCCACTCTCCTGCAGCCCGGTAACGATATCTTTTACATCGCTGCCAAAGAAAACAGGACCCCTGAAAGATACGTCCAAAAGAGTGGACTGTACGTCCTGTGCCAGACCTGCCAGGTGCAGCAAGGCTAGACGCCGAAGGCAGATCCCAGAAGCCGCAGCCCGAGCCACAGAGTCCACTGCATCATATGTGGCTCGAAGTGCGTGCCAGCAGGATGACTTCTTCATCCTCACTTTCTCCAGTAACTTGGTCCTGAGCTGCTCGTCAGGGACGTCCTTAAAATCCTTCTCCAACTCCGAAAGAGAGGACTTCTGGAATGTCACCATGTGCAAGACATAATCAAGTGACCGAATAGCATAGGCAGTTGAGGCGTAAATCTTTCTCTTACTGGTCCAGCTGTTTTGAGTCCTTGTCCTGAGGAGAGGAGCCAAGATGTTTCGGTTGGGCTGAGCGGTCATAGGCAGCTGTGATGACCATGAAGTCAGCTTTGGCTTGCGAAGTGAGCTGGGAGATCCCTTCCCGGGGACACTAGGTTCTATCGCTTTTCTTGAGACTGCAGGGATAGAAGATGGCTGCTGCCATATAGTGGACGCAAGATCCTCATGTGGATCCATCCACGGGGGAATAGGGAGAGGGTCCACAATGGCAAGGTCTAGATGCTCAGCTAGTCTTTTACGTTGAGGATCTGGTTCCTTATACGGCCAGCCCAAAGCCTTTTGAATAGTCCATAAGAGCTCCCCGAAAGAAGGGTCCTCTGGGAAGGGATTTAGGGGACTCTAAATTGAGGCTCAGCGGGAGAATGGGGTTCTGACTGATCACCGTCTGACTCAGAGGATTCCGGTCTGCTGGGCAGAGAGGGATCTACTCCAATATCACCAACTGGGAATGAGCCTGAGGCGTGACCAGAGGGCACTGGACTGGGGGCGGGGCCCCTGGAACAGAGGAGGGGGGAGGCGCCCCCTTGAGGCTGGGACTGTTTTAGCTCAGTCAGGAGTTGCATCCTGCCACCATGCCAGGATGGCATCACGGTCAGTCGACGGAGGAGGCTGAAACCCGTGACAGTAGCTTTGGGGGGATACCAATATGCGAGAACCCCAGCGAAGGGTATCCAGGTGGCGGACAGCCCAGCATCAGGTAACCCGGAGGATGCGGGCAACCTGACGTTGGCAGCACAAGGCCTGGCACTGAAAGAGACTGGTCCAGCAGAGGAAAGTGCGGTTCAGGCCCCAGGAAACTGCCAGCGGGGCCAGCAGAAGGAGCTGAAGGCCCAGCTGGGGGAGGCGCTGAAGGGCTGCTGGGCATCGGCAAAGGATCAGGCGAAAGGCCAGAGGGTCTATACCTGTAAGTCCTAGGTCTGGCGACGGATCCCTGGGAAGAAGGGGATCCGGTGGTGGGACAGAGCCTGGCGAATGGAGGAGCTCCGGGAGAGACCGCAATGACAGGTCTACAAGTGTTCCCGAAGGAAAGTACAGTTACGCAAGAACTTACCGTAACAGTAGATCTTCGAGAACAGCTCTTGCAGCAGGTTACACCATTAGGACTGAAGCCGGCAGGCGTCAGGACCCCACGGAAAAATTCTAGCTAGCTAACTTCAGCGGGGACCGCCCCCGACGTCGGTCCCGTCTCCGGCGTCAGGCGTAGTACATAAGGGGCAGTCCCACCAGATTCCCAGTTCTCCGCCGGAGACTTCCGCCCGCAGGATGACATCAGAATGGGAGACCGAGGATCACCGTCAGAAGACAATAAGGAATAAATCCTGTTAGAAAAGGCTAAGCCATGCCTCCTCCAAGGGGAAGGTGGGGGCGGAAGGTATCTGCTGCAGAGCTGTTCTCGAAGATCTACTATTACCAGTGAGTTCTTACGTAACTGTACTATCTTATAGAGATACAGCTCTTGCAGCAAATGCAATGGGACGATTTGAAGCAATAGCGGCATAGCGCTCAGGAGGAGGAAATTCAAAAACATTCCAGGCCTCAAATCTAGGACAGGAGACCCTGCAGCACTGCCAGGCCGAAGCCTGCTCTTCGCCTGAGGCGATGTCAGGCTATAATGCCTGACAAGGTATGAACAGAACTCCAAGTGGCAGCAGCACAAATAGCAGAGGTGGAGACGTTCGAAGAGCTGCAAAGGAAGTGGCCACACCCCTAGTGGAATGTCCTCGGACTGCTCCAGGGAGGGGCTTTCTTTTGATATCATAACAGTATGATATGCACTGGACAAGCCAGCGAGACAGGGACTGTTTGGAAACTGGATGGCCCATCATCCTTTCAGAAAAGGAAACAAAGATTTGCTCCGAAGAATGAAGCTGCTTAGTTCTGCTCAGGTAGTATCTTAAGCTGCGGTGAACATCCAGGGTGTGAAGCATCACCTCTCCTCTGTTGGAATAATTAGGAAAATAAACCAGTAGGTCAATATCCTGATTGAGGGTGAGTGTGGAAACCACCTTAGGCAAGAATTTGGGATTCGTACTCAGGGAAACTCTGTCCCTGTGGAAAACTAAATAAGGCTCTTTGCACATGAGAGCCTGAGGCTCAAAACTCTTCTCGCTGGCCGTAACAGCAACTAAAATAACATTTTCCACAGAAAGAAATCTAGTCAGCAATCAAGGCAGGTTCAAAGGGGGCGTGAGTTGCTCCAGAATAAAGAGCAAATCCCATGGAGCACCAGGTTCTTAATGGCGGCCTAGGTGCAACACCTCAAAAATTCACGACAGGCGTCTAGCTGTGCCACTGTCGCTGACCTACTGGGAGGTGAAGGCTGAAATGGCACAGAGGTGCACTTTAATAGAGGAGTAGGCGAGGCCCAAACGAAAAAGGGAAAGCAGGTAGTCTAACACCTATTTTACTGGACAACCTAAAGGGGAAAAGCCGCGTGCTTGCGACCACAAACAGAAGCAGCGCCATTTCATGGCATACGTTGCCGGCTTTCTGGCTGCAGCAAGAACATCCGCAATCTCTTGAGAGACCCCGTGACGCAGGATGGCTATGTCTCTAGGCCATGCATGCAGGTTCAGAGAGCGTAAGTCCGGATGGACCAGCGAACCTTTCTCCTGAGACAACAGGTGGGAGGTGAATGGCAGCGAGCAGAGGTTCCGGGACAGCTAAATTAGCAAGGGAACCAGACCTGTCTGGGCCAGAATGGGGCCACTAGGATCATTGATGCATGCTCCCTGCGCAGTTTGAGAAGAACTCTCTGGATCAACGGGAAGGGAGGGAAAGCGTAGAGGAATCTGTCCGCCCAGGAGAGGGACAACGCGTCTCACCAGAAAACACCAGGCCCTGGATCTAGCGAGCAAAAATTGGGCAGTTTTGAGTTGGATGGGGAGGCGAACAAGTCCAAATCTAGAGTTCCCCATCGAAGAAACAGATCCTCTGCTACCTCTTGAAGAAGTTCCCACTCGTGGACTCTGGCCTGGGAGCGACTCAGGCCGTCTGCAATTGTGTTGTCCACCCCGGGAACATGTACTGTGATCAGGTTCGTGCCGTGTCTGATTACCCAATCCCACACTCTCATGGCTTCCCTGCAAAGGGGATAAGAGTGTGTGCCTCCTTGTTTGTTGAGGTAATACATCACCGCTGTGTTGTCTGTCTGAAGCAGGAAAGTGCTCGGCGGGATCTCTGACTGAAATGCCTGCAGGGCATAAAGGACCGCCCTCATCTCTAGGATGTTGATATGAAGATGGGCCTCCAAAGGCGTCCAGGTGTGCACCCCACCCTAGACCTGAGGAGTCTGTAGTGAGGATTACCTCCGGGGACGGTGCTACGAATGACAAAACCCACAGAGAGTGTCCCTGGGTCTAGCCACCACTGCCAGTCTCGAATCGCGGTGTTCGTGATTCTGACCGGATGCTGCAAGTGGTCTTGCCTTTGGTCCCATTGCACCTTGAGCATCCACTGAGTTACCCGCATGTGGAGCCTTGTGAAAGGGACAGTAGGAATGACCGCAGCCATGTGTCCGAGCAGTCGAAGGACCGACCTGGCT
The DNA here is from genome assembly GCA_016271365.2 of Neoceratodus forsteri. Lineage (NCBI taxonomy): Eukaryota > Metazoa > Chordata > Ceratodontiformes > Ceratodontidae > Neoceratodus > Neoceratodus forsteri. The sequence continues at coordinate 475,101,505 of CM057451.1, forward strand.
GGGGCAGTCTTGATCGACGAAAGCTCCCTGATGAGGGATCTGATGCACTCCGCTCTGTCGTCTGGAAGAAATGCTCTTCCCTGAACAGTGTCCAGTACTGCTCCTATGAACTGCAGCTTCTGGCGGCACCAGGAGGGACTTCGTGGTTGATCAGGATACCTAGAGAGGCGAAACAGGTCCTGGGTGTCCTGGATCGCCCGTAAAGCGCCTCTCTGGAGCGGCCATGAGAAGCCAATCATCCAGTGCAGGGAACACATAATGGCCCTGTCTCCTCAGAGACGCAGCCACGACTGCCATGCATTTGGTAAAGACCCTGGGTGCCGATGACAGCCCGAAAGGAAGAGCTCGGAACTGAAAGTGATGGCCGAGGAACTCGAAGCATAGGAACCTCTTGTGCGCTTGAGCTATGGGGATGTGCAGGTAAGCATCCCGCATATCTAGAGACACTAAAAAGGCGTCCTGCTTCAGCATGGGGATAAGACCTGGAAGGGTCACCATGCAAAATCTTTTGTAGACGACCGACAAATTGAGGTCGCTGAGGTCCAGAATCGGACGGAGGTCCCCTGTGTTCTTTGGAACCAGGAAGAAGTGAGAATAGTACCCGTGTCCTCTGTGGTTCTCTGGGACGTACTCTATCGCTCCCTTTTGCAGGAGCGTGAGTACTTCTTGTCTGATCAATAACTTGTGCTGGCCCGAGTACCGGGAGAGCAAAGGAGGCCTCGAGGGTGGCTTTCCCGCGAATTCTATAAAGTGGCCTCTTGCGACCAACTGTAGAACCCACCTGTCTGTGGATATACTCTGCCATCCTGGCAGGAAATTCTCAATGCGACCCCCGACCATGACGTCCCGTCGATCCTGAGGGGCGGGGGCCGGGAAGGACTCAGGCTGTGGCGGCTGAGGGTCCCGCTGGCTGGACCGGCTTATGAGTGCGCTGGCCTCGGCCTGCAGGTTGTTTCCCCTGGGCTCTGCGAAAACCGGAGCCCCTCTGTTGTGGAACGGAGTGGGACTGCTGTCTCTGCGTCCGTCCACGAAATCTGCTTTGGTTCCTACGAAAGGAACTAAGCTTGGGTTGGTACATGGCCTGGACCGACCTCACCGCCTTCCCAGCCTCTTGGAGTCTGGTAATGATCTTCTCAGAGGGTTTACCAAACAGAACTTTTCCCTCGAATGGAGCGTCCAGGATGTTTTCTGGGCGTCCGAGGGTAAACGGAGACAGGAGCCAAGGCGTCTCGGAGGCCACGCCTGAAGCTGCTGCTCTGGCTGAGAGTCCATGAGAGTCGTGTCTGTTCGTGGTACCTGGGTTCCCACATCCGAACCCGTACGGAGGAGCTGAAGCATCTCCTCCTTCTGCTCACCTTCCGGCAGTTTCTCAGCCGCTTCCAGACCCTGTTCCCACAGGGCATTTTGGAATTGCACCATGTGGGTTAAATAGTTCAAGGACCTGATGGCACATGTAGCGGAAGCATACGTGCACCGACACATGGAGTCCAACTGCTTGGACTCTGGGTCAGGTGGCAGGGTGCTCAGATCTTGCGGTCTCTGGGACCGGTCATGAGAGGCTGTGATGACCAGAGAATCGGCCTGAGGGTGCTGAGCCAAGTACTGGTCTTCTCTTGGAGCCTTGTACAGGCGGTCAGCCTTCTTTGGCATCGCCCGGGAGGCGAATGTGGATGCTTCCGCTGCCTTGGTGGCGTCCATGAGCGTGTCACAAGGTCGCACCCTACAGGCTTGGGGTCCTTCTGCCGAAGATACTGCGGCGCAGCCTTTCAGTCTAACTCTTCCGCATCCCATCCATGTTCTCCTGGATGTGTCTCATAATATCCGAGAACGAAGGGTCATCCGGAGGAGACCTCGGTAGCTCACGTGGGTCCGGTGAAGGGATGGAGAGGGGAGATGGGGATCTCGATGATGAGAGGTCCGATCCCGTGTCCTCCGTCGAAGGCGAGCGTCGTCGTCTGGGTCTCTTGGGACTGGGTGACCCAGAAGAGGATCTGGACGGAGGTCTTCTTTCTGATCTCCCCCTTGGAGGGGTCCTAGGCTCCCGGGGAGGAGGTAACCGGCCTGCAGACCCAGATGGAGAAGGGGGCGCAGGAACCAGAGGAACAACCGGTGTAGGAGGAGGAGGAAGCGGAGGTGGCATGGGAACCATGTCCTTTTTTACGGTATCCCACCAGAAAGTGAACAGCTCCTTCACCTCTGAAAAGGAAAATCCCAGCAGCCCGGGCGCGGTGGGCGGTCGTCGGGTCCAGCGTCGGCTCGCAGGGGCTCGGGTGTGGCGAAGGTGCCCTAGGAGTCTCAACAGGACCGGGAGTCGCCCGTCTGGTCTTCGGGCTGAGTTAACTCCTCCTCAGTGATGGTCTCCTGACCGACGTCGGTCGGAGGCGTCGGGGTCCTCTTCTCAGTAGGAGCGGGCGCCGGTCCCCCTACCGGCGTCTGATGATGAGAGTGCCTGGCCGGCGACGGTCCCTTGGCTGATGACGGCTCTGGGGATCTATGGTGAGAGGCTGACGATGGATGAACCGGCGTCGGGTCCCGTGGCTTTTTGAGCGAGGTAAGCTCCTTGGTCTTCCTGTGGAGCGGCGGAAGGGAGGCAGACCTGACGTCTGGTTCAGGATGGCGGGAACCCGACCTATGGTGATGGTGGCGATTCCCCCGACTTAGCCAGGGCCTTGGAGGATGAAGAAGGCCTGGGAGTCTTGGCCTGAGAAGAGGCAGAAGATTTGCTCACCACAGCGGGGGGAGGCTAAGAGCTGGCCCGGGAAGGAGAGCGGTCGGACCTGGAGCCAGAGCTGCGGGAATCAGAGGCCCTAGACGGGGACCTGGAAGGGGCAATCTCCTTATGCTTACGGGCCTTCTGCGAAGAATCCCCCTTAGAAGCCATGGTCTTAAGGCGCTCTTCTAACAAAAAAGCCTGGAGGGCCTTCTGGCGTCGGATCCGGGTTCTTCTACTGAAGCCCTGGCAAAAGGAGCAGGACCGGGTGTCGTGGTCTGGGCCCAGGCACAGGACACAGGCCGAGTGCGGATCCTTGAATGGGATCTGCTTCCCACAGGCGCACTTAGAGGAGTGACCGGAGGTCGGAGAGGACATCAGAAAAGTTGGATCCAAGAGACAAATTTCCGATAGGAAAACACTTAACCACGTCGCTTCCAGCTAGAAAGCGAACCAAAGGGTCGAGACATGCAAGTCGATGGCGGAAAGAACTGGAGAATCTGTGAGGACCCGCCCTCTCTTATGTATACTACGCCCACAGCGTCGGGCCAGGACCGGCGTCGGCGGTCCCCCTGAAGATAGCTAGCTAGAATTTTTCCGTGGGGTCCTGACGCCTGCCGGCTTCAGTCCTAATGGTGTAACCTGCTGCAAGAGCTGTATCTCGAAGTAAGATCAGAAAGGTCAGAAATAGGTGACCAATCCCTGGGGTTGGCAACCAGTAGGGATGAGGATTCCTCCATGAGCACACTTGTCCCGGAGTCAGGGTCCACAAAGGAGCCCAACGGGAGAGTAGCAGGGGCTGTGCGGTCAACGGGGGTACCGCTGGTCGACTTATCAGTTGCAACCGGGCAGGCAGCAGTAGGAAGACCATGGTCAGGCTGATTGGTCACGGACGAACGCCCAGTGATGGAGTCGGGGGTGGCTTATCAGCGGTGCTGCTAGTGGAAGAACGCACACGGACCTCTAAAGAGGCAACCCCCTAGTTGCCCGCTCACCTTGGCAGGAGGGGGAAAGGGCGTCCGAAGGCCCAGGAAGAGTGGTAATCATGGTTTTAGAGGAGGAGAACGCACTATGGTAGTCAACCGAAGGAAGGTGGGTTTCACCCCGAGGAGACTGGCTTCTCTCCCAGGACTTCACCTTATCCTTTTTCTGCTTTTCTGTGGGCGGGGACGACAACCTCTCTCCAAGCTCCTGAAGATCCTTTTCCATCGAAGCTAGCTGCTAAGTAAGAAGGTGGGCCTCGAGGGTCCGCTTGCGACGGGTCCTGGTGGCCTGGTTAAAGCCCTGACAAATAGCACACTCTGCAGAGTTGTGCTTGGGCTCCAGGCAGAGGAAGCAATGGGAGTGATCTTCCCCGTTTGGGATTTGGGCCCTGCACGTGATGCACTTTTTCTTTAAGCGAGATGACATACACAGCGGGTAATGGAGAAAAAAAATCAACAGCAGAAAAAGATGATAAAAATGTTGAATTAAGGCGGGCGACTGATCAGTTTCTACCGCATCTGCCAGGCGAACTGGCTCGGCGGGGAAAGAACTGGAGGAAGGGCGTAGGACCACCCGCTTTTATAGTCGAGCTGACGTCGCATCACCTGACTGGGGGGGTCCCTGCTAATGATTGCTAGCTACAAGATTGCCGTACGGACCAGACGCCAGGGGAAGCAGTCATATGTTAAGACCTACTGCAGGAACCCTCAAAGTAAGATCCGCATGTTCTGCTCGAGAGATGGTATGATCTGAGACAGAGTTAACACATCCTGAAGATGTGAGACCTGAGAAACTGTTCAGGTCGTGCAGATCTATAATGGGGCGCCAGCTCCCCCCCTCCCCCCCAACAGTTGGGGGACCAGGAAGTACCTGGAAACGAACCCTGGGTTGACAGGGGGATCCGTGCACTTTCCACTACCTCCTTGCAGAGGAGTTGGGTGATGTCATCTTGGACAGTTGACAGAGTCTTCACAGAAATCATATCCTCCCATGGGGCATGGGCTTGGCTTGATGGGTAGTGCTCGAATTTCAGAGGCAGTCCCTGGCCGACTAGTTCCAGGATCTACTTGTCCGTTGTAACAAGAAGACCAAGCAGAAAAGAAGTGGTGGAGCTGGTCCCCCATGGGAGGACCCAGAGTAGGTGTGACTGGCATGGGGGTTGACAACCCCCATTCCACTGTGTAGGCTTGGAGGAGGATCTGGTTTGGGGACCGCTGGGACCCTTTCCTCCATGTTTACTGGCCTCAGAAGGCCCTTGCTTGGATCGATGGCGCTAAGGTTGAGTCTGCTGCTGCCCCGACTGGAAATGGGGCTGTTTGGTCACGGGGCAGATTCCTTCTGGGCAGAAGTGACAGAGTTCAATGTGGCATTGGACTTTTCTATGTGCAAGTGGTGACCATCCACTCCTGGACCGAAAAGATGCCCAGGAAGTGAACATCCGTTAGCTTGTGCAGAGTGTCCACCACCATAAAGGTCAAGACCCTCAGCCAGTCAATGCGGCGCATGGCTACCACAGATGCCACCGAGTGGGTGCAAGAATCCTTGACGTCCAGAGCCATCTGGAGTTGCTGTTTGGCAACCGCACGACCCTGGTCGCGGACCTGCTTGACCATGGTCTGAAGGTCTGCAGGGAGATAAGGAAAAGTCTCATCCAAAGAGCCCAGGAGGGCAGGAGAAAAATGTGTCATGACGGCAGAGCTCGCCTGATGGAGGCCAAGCGAAGAGGCAGCATAGTCCTTTCTAGCAGAATGATCTGGCTTTCTGGACTCTCTGTTTGGAGGTCTACTGGTGTCTCCCGAATTACCTGAGCGCTGGAACACAGACTGTCACAGTCTCCGTTATGAGGGACTGTTTGGGATTCACTCCTACAAATGATTACCTACTGCAGAAACCTCTCTCGAAGATCTACTGTTACGGTAAGTTCTTACATAACTGTACCATCTTACTACTGCAGTATGTTATTTGTAGGAGTGAATCCCAAGCAGACCCTCATAACAGAGACCAAGAGAAACACGGGAGGAGTAACAGAAAGGACAGAAGAGGACCAGCTCAGGACACTAGGTCCTGCAGAACAGTGAGGCCGAACTCGGCCCTACGACTAGAAGCTACGTCCAGACTGTAATGCTTGGTAAAGGTATGGACCAAACTTCAAGTTACTGCTGCATAGATCTCCGCTGCAGAAACAATGCGAAGAAAAGCTGTAGATACAGTCATGCCTCTCGTGGAATGACCTCTAATATCCCCGGCAGAGGTTTGCTGTGCTTCTGATAACAGAAGCGGATGCAGTTAGCTAGCCATTTTGAAAGGCACTGTTCAGAAACAGCTTTCCCCAAGGATTTGGGTGCAAAGACGAAGTTGATCATCCTTTTGGAAAAATTTAAGTCCGATGAGTATAACATCTTAGGATTCGGTACACATCCAAGGTATGCAAGAGCACCTCGCTTCTGTTCGTGGTAAACAGATAAAATACATGTTACTCACCTGTAACAGGAGTTCTAGGAATAGTATATTTTGTTCATCCACACTAGCAGGTTCCTTGCCACTTTAAATCTTGCCGGAAGGTCTTCAAGCTGGCTCCTCCCACCCACCCGGGTGGTAAAACTCTCGGCTCCGCCCCATTACGCCAGATCTAGCACACTGGAGGCCAGGTTGTGCATTGAAGCCGGGTGGGTTGTGTGGATGAACAACATATACCATTCCTATAACTCCTGTTACAGGTGAGTAACCTGTATTTCTAGGGACATGGATATGTTGTTCTATCCACACTTACTGGCAGACTCCTAGCAGTTCTCTGGGAGGAGGGAGGCAAGGCGCACAACCCCTACCTAGGAAACAAGGACTGGAGAACCGAGGTCCCAAAACCAGCATCCCGGCGTGACTCAAGCTCGATGTGGTAATGGGTAATGAAGGTGTGTGCTGACTTCCAGGTAGCAGCCCTGCAGATTTCCTGGATAGGGACGTCCCTGGAAGCAGCGGTATGGCGGGTAGAATGAGCTCTTATCCCTTTGGGAGGCTCCATGCCTGCCAACCTGTACCAGAGATCTATGCAGGAGGTGACCCACCTGCCTATCGTCCGCTTGGCTGCAGGTCTGCCAGGTGCGGCTTCAGCATAGGTGACAAACAGCTGGCGAACCTCTCCCCGAACTTCAGCCGTTCGCTCCTTATAAGAGAGTGCTCTTCTAGGGTCCAAAGTATGGAGCCTATATTTGGCCTCTGAGGTGTGATTGGGGTAGAACACCAGCAGAGTCAACACCTGGTTAAGGTGAAACTCCGACACCACCTTCAGAAGGAATTTCGGGTGGGAGGCGCAGGACAACCTTGTCCCTGTGGAAGACCAGATAGGGAGACTCGATGGAAAGCGCCTGGAGCTCTCCCTTCCTGCTGGCTGACGTGATAGCCACCAAGAAGGCAGTCTTCCATGACAGGTGAGAGATGTCACACCTGTGCATCAGTTCAAATGGCTTGCCCATGAGCGTAGCCAGTACCAGAAGTAGATCCGACGGAGGTGGAGGTTCTCGCACCGGAGGGGATATGTGATCAAGGCCTTTGAAAAAGCGCCCAACCACCTTCTTCTGCGCTGACTGCTTCCCGGCCCGCGCCCGCTAAGCAGAGATGGCTGCCAGGTGTACCTTAAGGGTTGTCGACTGAAGCCCTAGCTGAGAAAGGGATCACAGGTAGTCCAGAATGCTTGCCAAGGAACAGGAGGAAGGGTCCAACCCCTTGTTCTCACACCAAATGGAGAATCTCTTCCATTTGAAGGTATAGCATCTCCTGGTCAACTCCTTACGGGATGCCTCAACAACGTTGAGGACCTCGTCAGAAAAACCCAAGGCCTGGAACTCTAGCCGCTCAGGAACCAGGCCATCAGGTGCAAGGACTGAAGGTCCGGGTGGAGAACCTTCCCCTGGTTGACTGAGATCAGGTCCGGGCGGACTAGGAGCCGCCTTGGAAGCCTGGAGCGGAGGCTGAGGAGATCTGGATACCAGAACTGGCGGGGCCAGTCTGGGGCTAACAATCACCTGCACCTTGTCCCTCCTCGCCTTGAGGCGCACCTTGTGGATAAAGGGAAATGGGGGAAAGGCGTACAAGAGGCCCGGGGTCCACGGCCTCGAGAAGGCATCCCCCTGCAGCGAGCCCTGCTGAGGAGGGCGGGCATGAAACAGCCTCAGCTTCGCATTCTCCCTGGAGGCAAACAGGTCCACCTGACATGTGCCCCAGTGGGAGAATAGATCTTGTACGACCTCCGGCAGGAGAGACCACTCATGAGATGCAGCCCCTATCCGGCTTAGGGCATCGGCCAGAGTGTTGGAGGCTCCTGCCACATGGATGGCTAGGAGATGCGCTTCCAGGCTGCGCACGAGGGCCCAAGTGCGGAGAGCTTCCTTGCACAGGAGCCCGTCCGGCCCCGGTCGTGGTATTGTCCGTCTGGACCTGGACCACTTGACCCCATACAAAAGGAGCGAAGGCGGTGAGGGCTAAACAAACCGCTCGAAGCTCCAGCAGGTTGATGTGGCATCGGGACTCCTGAGGGGACCAGAGGCCGTGCGCTCTGTGCTCCCTCAGATGGGCACCCCAACCCATCAGAGAGGCATCGGTCGATAGAGAGACCGTCTGCTTGGGGCGGACAAACGGGATGCCCTCCTGCAGATGAGCTGGAACGGTCCACCACTGGAAAGCGTTCCACGTCCCCTGGGACACTGTCACTGGCTGATCCAAAGGATCGGAGCGCTGTGACCGTTGGCTGGCCAATCCTCACTGTAGGGGACGCATGTACCATCGGGCCCAATGGACAATGCTGGTGCAGGCCACAACTGCCCAACCTGAAATGAATGGGCAAAGGAGGAAAGAACCTCGGCCCTGTCTGCCGGGAGCCGTGCTCTGGCTCGCAGAGTCTCGAGCTCTGCCCCGATGAATTGCATCACCTGCTTTGGCACGAGTTCTGACTTGGCCTCGTTGATAAGGAGGCCAACTTGGGAGCAAACCTGGAGGGCCAGATCCCTGGACCGCTCCACCTCCATTCTGGAGGAGGCCGCAATCAGCCAGTCGTCCAGGTAGTGGTACACCCGGACCCTTCAGCGCCACAGGAATGCTGTCACCACTGCCATGCATTTGGTGAAGACCCTGGGAGCTAGAGAAAGGCCTAAGGGCATGGCCCGGAACTCGTAGAGGGACCCCTCTGCCCTGAAGTGGAGGAATCTCTGGTGGGACGGACGGATTGGGACGTGAAAGAATACGTCCTGGAGGTCCAGATAACAGAACCACACGCCTTGTTCCAAAAATGGAATGATCTGAGCCACAGTGACCATCCTGAACGTTCGAGACCTTAGGAACCTGTTCAGGTCGTGCAGGTCTAGAATGGGGCACCAGCCCCAACGTCCGTTTTGGGACCAGGAAATACCTGTACACAAACCCCGGGCTTGGTGGAGGATCCACCACCTTCCTGATCACCTCCTTTTCGAGGAGCAGGGCAATGTCTGCTTGGCAGCCAGGCAGGGAGGCTGCGGACCCGTAGCCCGTGGGGCGATGGCTCGAGGCGGGCCTGATCGAACTCAGAGACAGACCCTTTCCTACCACCTCCAACACCCAGCGGTCCGTGGTGATAGCGGACCAGGCTGAAAGAAATGGGCCGTCCCCACAGGGAGCGACAAGGCTGGGGGAGACACCCCTCAACCCGTCACTGGGCAGGCTTGGAGGAGGGACCGGCAGAGGGACCTCCTGGGCCTTTTCCTCCCTGCTTCCTGTTGGAGGAAGCCGCAGGCTTGGCTTTGGGGTGCCAAGTGCAAGCCTGCTGGCCCCAACACTGGTGTTGCTGGGCTGGACGTGCAGCAGGGGCAGAAGGTCGAAAGGACTTATGTTGCTGACGAGAGCCCTTGTCCTTCTGAGCGGAGGTGAGAGTCCAGAGTAGCGTTGGACTTTTCGATTCTCTGGAGGTGGCCTTCCACTCCAGGGCCGAACAGGTCAGTCCAAGAAGGGGACATACGCCAATTTGTGCTGGGTATCCGCCGTGAAGGTGGATATCCTCAGCCATGCTCTGCGGCGCATGGCCACTGCGGCCGCTACTGATTGGGCACAGGAGTCTCCAATGTCTAGAGCAATTTGGAGCTGCTGTTTCGCCACTGCCCTTCTCTGATCCCGCACCTGCTTGACCGCAGTCTGCAGGTCGGCCGGGAGATGAGGGATCACCTCATCCAGGGAGCCCATGAGGGCGCAGGAGAAGTGCGCCATCAGTACAGCCGAGCTGGCCTGATGGAGGCCAAGGGAGGACGCAGCGTACACCTTGCGCCCGGCACAGTCCAGCTTTTTGGACTCCTTGTCTGGGGGCTTATCCACATTCCTAGCGTTCCTGGAGCGCGGAGGCATGTCTGTGACCAACCCCTCCGCGGAGGGGTGTTCAAAACTCGGACAAAAAGAACGTTAGGGACCTTACTTCCTGGTCATCCTGGCCGAGGCGCAGGACAGGAAGCTGGCCACTGCAAAGCTGGGCCAACAATGGCTTCAGCCACCGGAAAGGCCTCCGTGGGAGAATCCTCGGTCCAATATCTCCGTGAGGGATACTTGGCCCGCTTGGATACGGGCTCGAGCTGCATCCCGGTGGACTCAGAGATGAGCGGAAGCAGACACATGATGGGCTCTCGTCCATCGACTGTGCCCCCGGAGGACTCCAGGTCAAGTGGCCTGAAAGCGGGAGAGTCGTAAATCCCGACACCGAGGAGTCTGCGAAGAGCTGCCTGGGGCCTGAGCCACCCTCCACCTGCAGAGGACGGTCGGGAGTGAGGTTGACCGACAACCGGTGGGGCAGACCCTGACCCGACCGAGAGTCCTTGGTCGGAGCCCCCGATTTTGGTTGTGGAGACGGAGGTTCCACCACAATCGGTGGGGCAGCTGGTTTCGGCTGAATAACTGGCCCAGGCTTGGGCACCTCGACCACAGTGAGGGGTTGTTTCGGCCTTTCAGGTGACAGCCACATAATGGCCGGGGAAGGCGACGGCTTGTTCCCGGACAAAAGGAGCTGCTGTCACATTAAGTCCTCGGCTTGTCGACACAATCTGCGCGAAGCCTCCTCTTCAGAGAAAGCAGCGAGGGCAGTGGCGCGCCATACCTCAGTGCCGAGACCGCCGATGGTGGGATCGGCTGGACCGAGCGAGGTCCAGACCGAGACCCTCGGTGTTTCCGAGGGTCGGTCTGGGAGCAGGGGACAACAGCTCCTCCCTCGGCTAGGGAACCTTGACTGGGGACTCTGGCACAGGAGGCGCAGGCAAGCCCTCGGTTTCCACCGGGGGTACCAGTGATGAAGGGTTGTCTGCTTCACCAGTCGACAGCCCATCCGACTGGTCGAGAAAAATTTTGACCGCGTCGACAGGTGTCTCGGCCGGCTGACCCGACGGGGACACCGTGAAGCCAGCAGCCTTAGCCGCAACCTCGACTGAAGTCGAAGTGTCGACTGTCGGGAAGGGATCTCTCCCGCTCCCGAGCGCCCGGCGGTGGGACTTACCCGCCAGAGTCCTTTTCGACCGAAGTGTCGATGGCCCCTCTCCCTTTGTGGAGAGGGATTGGCAAAGCTCCTTAAAGGAAGCTGTGTAGGAGGATCCCAGAGAGAGCGGGATAAATGCCGCGACCGAGGAAGATGAGGATGCGGCCTGAGCCGCCTCCACCTCGAGGGCGATCATCTGCTCGAGTAGCTCAGCCGAGCCAGCCACCACAGACATCGCCCAACGGGCCTTCTTGGACTTCACCAGTGGATAACGTTTCTCGGGGTGCCCAAGTTGTAGCCAGGCAGCGCGGTCTTCAAGAACGTTGGCCGAGAATGATCTACACAACTCGCAGGCCTGCGGGTCGTGATCAAGGGCGAGGCAGTAGATGCACGTGGAGTGCGGATCCGTCCTGGATATCTTCTGCCTGCATGGGTGCCGCTGAAAACCGGGAGTCGATTTGTCCATCGCAGCTGCGAGGGAAGAATTTGACCGAAGTCTTAAGAATTTTAAAATTATTTTCGGGTGAACCGAAGAGTTAGGATCCAGTCTATACGCAAAGCGTTAAGGAGGGAACCTGAGCTTCCAAGCGGTAAGGAAGACCTGGCGTCATGGGGCGGAGCCGAGAGTTTACCACCCAGGAGGTGGGAGGAGCCAGCAGGAGACCTTCCAGCAAGACTTAAAGTGGCAAGGAACCTGCCAGACAGTGTGGATGAACAACATATCCATGTCCCTAGAACCTGTATTTCTGAGGGCGTGGATATATGTTAATCCACTACTACTAACAGACTCCTAGCAGTTCTCCGGGAGGAGGGAGGCAAGGTACACCCTACTTGGGAAATAAAGACTGGAGAACCGAGGTCCCAAAACCAGCATCCGAGCGTGACTCAAGGTCGATGTGGTAGTGGGTAATGAAAGTGTGTGCTAACTCCCTGGTAGCAGCCCTGCAGATTTCCTGGATAGGGACATCCCTGGAAGCAGCAGTATGGCAGATAGAATGAGCTCTCATCCCTTTGGGAGGCTCCATGCCTGCCAACCTATAGCAGAGATCTATGCAGGAGGTGACCCACCTGCCTATCATCCACTTGGCTGCAGTTCATCCAGGTGCGGCTTCAGTGTAGGTGACAAACAGCTGGTGAACCTCTCCCCGAACTTCAGCCGTTAGCTCCTTATAATAAGAGAAGCTCTTCAGGGTCCAGAGTATGGAACGTATATTCGGCCTCAGAGGTGTGATTGGGGTAGAACACGGCAGAGTCAACACCTGGTTAAGGTGAAACTCCGACACCACCTTCGGAAGGAATTTCAGGTGGGGCGCAGGACAACTCTGTCCCTGTGGAAGACCAGACAAAGAGACTCTAAGGAAAAGCGCCTGGAGCTCTCCCATCCTTCTGGCTGATGTGACAGCCACCAAGAAGCCAGTCTTCCACGACAGTGGGGAAGAAGTCACACCTGTGCATGGTTGATAAACGCCCATGAAGCTTAGCCATACCAGCAGTAGACCCCACGGAGGTGGAGGTTCGCACTGGAGGATATATGATCAAGGCCTTTGAAAAGCGCCCGACCACCTTCTCCTGTCACTGACTGCCCCAGCCCGCGCCAGTGGCAGAGATGAAAGCTGCCAGGTGCACCTTAAGGGTGTGACCCAAGCCCTAGCTGAAAGGACCAGAGGTAATCAGAATGCTAGCCAAAGAACAGGAGGAAGTGTCAGCCCCTTATCCTGGCACAAATGGAGAATCCCTTCCATTTGAAGACATAGCATTCCTGGTGGAGCTCATACAGGATGCCTCAACAGCGTTGAGAACCTAATCGAGAAGACCCAAGGCCAGAACTCTGGCAGCTCAGGAACCAGGCTGTCAAGTGCAGGGATTGAAGGTCCAGGTAGAGTACCTTCCCTGGTTGACTGAGATCAGGTCCGGGCGGGCTGGAAGCCACCTCGGGAGCCTGGAGCCGAGGCTGAGGAGATCTGGATACCAGAACTGGCAGGACCAGTCAGGGGCTACCAGAATCACCTGTGTCTTGTCCCTCTTCGCCTTGTGGATCAAAGGAAATGGAGGGAAGGCGTAGAAGAGGCCCGGGGTCCACGGCCTCGAGAAGGCATCCCCCTACAGCGAGCCCTGCTGAGGGGCGGGCATAAACAGCCTCAGCTTCGCATTCTCCCTGGAGGCAAACAGGTTCACCTGAGGAGTGCCCCAGTGGGAGAAAGTACAGTTACACAAGAACTTACTGTAACAGTAGATCTTCGAGAACACCTCTTGCAGCTGGTAACACCATTAGGACTGAAGCCGGCAGGCGTCAGGACCCCACGGAATTCTTCTAGCTAGCTATCTTCAGTGGGGACCACCCCCGACGTCGGTCCCGCCGACGTCAGGCATAGTACATAAGGGGGCGGTCCTGCCAGATTCCCCAGTTCTCCTGCCGGAGACTTCTGACCACAGGACATCAGAATGGGAGACAGAGGATCCACCATCAGAAGACAAAAGGGCGTAAGCCCCTGCCAAAGGCTCGGTAAGCCATGCCTACACCAAGGGGGAAGGTGGGGCGGGAAGGTACCTGCTGCAAGAGCTGTTCTCGAGATCTACTGTTCATGGTAAGTTCTTACGTAGACTGTACTCTCTTACTTGAGGATTACAGCTCTTCAGCAAATACCCAATAGAGACTGATTTCAAGCAATAGCGACATAAGCATTCTGGGAGGAAGAACTAGGAAAATCCATACCAAGTCCTGACTCTGGGACAGGAGACCCTGTAGCATAGCCAGACCGAAACAGCACTCTCCGCCATGAAGCAATGTCCAGGCTGTAATGCCTGACAAAGTATCACAGAGCTCAAGTGGCTGCAGCACAAATGGCAAAGAAGGCGTTGCTAAGTGCTGCAAGATAACCACCCTAGTGGAATGGCCCGGACTGTACCCAGGAGGGCTTCTGCTTATATAACAGTAGATATACACTGGACAAACCAGCGAGAAAGGGACTGCTTCGAGACTGGTTGGCCCATCATCCTCTCAGCGAAGGAAACGAAGAGTTGCTCCGACTTGCGAAGCTGTTGAGTCCTGCGCAGGTAATACCTTAGACAGAGGTGAACATCCAGGGTGTGGAGCAGCGCCTCTCCTCTGTTCGAATATTTAGGGAAATATACAGGCAGATCCATGTCCTGATTGAGAGAGAGTGCAGAGACCACCTTAGGCAAGAACTTAGGATTCGTCCTCAGGGACACTCTATCCTGGTGGAAAATCAAATAAGGTTCCTTACACATGAGAGCATGAAGCTCGGAAATTCTCCTTGCTGACGTAACAGCAACTAAAAACGTTTTCCATGGCAGGAAACGCAGCTCGCAATCCGCGGCAGGTTCAAAGGGGGGTGAGCGTGAGTTGCTCCAGGACGAAGAGTAAATCCCATGGAGGAACAGGTTCCATAATGGGTGGCCTAGATGCAACACCCTCTCAGAAATTCCGAGGCGTCAGAGTTGTGCCACATGCGCTGACCCACCGAAGTGGTAAGCAGAAATAGCATGAAGGTGCACACTAATAGAGGTAAGCGAGACCCGAATGGAAAGGGAGGCAGGTATTCTAACACCGCTACCGGGCAACCCTAGAAGGCACGAAGCTGCAACCACAAGAAAAGCAGCGCCATTTCATGCCGTACGCCATTCCAACTTTCTGAGCGCAAGGAAAGAACTTCCGCCACCTCTTGCAAGACCTCGTGTTCCAAAATGGCTATGTCTCTAGGAGCCATGCATGCAGGTTCAGTGAACGCAAGTCCGGGTGGACCAGTGAACCTTCCTCCTGAGACAAGAGGTGGGAGCTGAAGGGCAACGGGAGCGGAGGTTCCCGGGACAGCTGCGTGAGCAAGGGGAACCAGACCTGTCTGGGCCAGAAAGGCGCTATCAGTATCATTGTTGCGTGCTCCCTGCGCAGTTTGAGAAGAACTTTCTGGATCAACGGGAAGGGAGGGAAAGCGTAGAGGAATCTGTTCGCCCAGGAGAGGGACAACGCGTCTCACCAGAAAACACCAGGCCCTGGATCTAGCGAGCAAAAATTGGGCAGTTTTGCGTTGGATGGGGAAGCAAACAAGTCCAGTTCTAGAGTGCCCCATCAAAGAAACAGACCCTCTGCGACCCCTTGAAGAAGTTCCCACTAGTGGACCCTGGCCTGGGAACGACTCAGGCCATCTGCTATTGTGTTGTCCACTCCGGGAACGTGAACTGCAATCAGGTTCGCGCCGTGTCGGATTACCCAATCCCACACTCTCATAGCTTCCCTGCAAAGGGGGTAAGAGTGTGCGCCTCCTTGTTTGTTGAGAGTAATACATCACCGCCGTGTTGTCTGTCACAAACGAAGAGAGAGACTAGGCAGGATTTCTGACTGAAAGGCCTGCAGGCGTAAGGACTGCCCTCATCTCCAGCACGTTGATGTGGAGGTGGGCTTCCTGAGGGGTCCATGTTCCCTGGGACTTCACCCGTTCAAGTGCGCTCCCACCTAGCCCTGGGGCGTCTGTGGAAGGATTGCCTCCGGGGGCAGGCGCAGTAAGCAGGACACCCACAGAAAATATCTCTGGGTCTAGCCACCATTGCCAGTCTCGAATCACGGCATTTGTGATTCTGACGGATGCTGCATGTGGTCTTGCCTTTGGTCCCACCACCTTGAGCATCCACTGAGTTACCACGCGTGGAGCCTTGCCAAGGGACTGTCGGATAGCGCAGCCATGTGTCCAAGCAGGCAGAAGGACCAGCCTGGCAGAGACAGTCTTCTTGCCGAGATCCCTGATGAGGGGATCTAATGCGTTCCAGCTCTGTCGTCTGGGGAATGCTTTCCCTGAGCGATTGTCCAGAACTGCGCCTATGAACTGCAGCTTCTGTGTGATGCGAGGAGAGACTTCTCGTAGTTGATTAGAATGCCCAGAGACTGGAACAGGCCCTGGGTGCTTTGGATAGCCAGCAACAACGCCTCTCTGAAGGCGACCACGAGAAGCCAATCATCCAAGTACGGGAACACATAGTGGCCCTGTCTCCTGAAAGACGCTGCCACGACTGCCATGCACTTGGTAAAGACCCTGGGGGCCGATGACAGTCCGAATGGAAGAGCTCGGAACTGAAAATGATAGCCGAGAAACTCAAAGCGCAGGAACCTCCTGTGTGCTTGAGCCACAGGGATGTGCAGGTAGGCATCCTGCATGTCTAGGGAAGCTAAGAAGGCATCCTGCTTTAGCATGGGAATGAGGCCCTGAAGGGTCACCATGCAAAATCGTTTGTAGGCGACCGATGTATTTAGGTCGCTGAGGTCCAAGATTGGACGGAGGTCCCTTGTTTTCTTGGGAACCAGAAAGAAGTGGGAATAGTATCCGGATTCTATCTGGTTCTCTGGAACATACTCCACCGCTCCCTTCTGCAGGAGCGTGAGTATTTCTTGCCTGATAAGCAATTTGTGCTGACCCGAGTAACGGGAGAGCAGAGGAGGCCTCGAGGGTGGCTTGTCTGCAAATTCTATAAAGTGTCCTTTTTCGACCAACTGAAGAACCCACCTGTTGGTGGTTATGGACTGCCATCCTGGCAGGTAATTCGCAATACGACCCCTGACCTTGATGTCCCGTTGATCCTGAGGGGCGGGGGCCGGGAAGGAGTCAGGCTGTGGCGGCGGAGGGGCCCGCGGGCCGAGTCAGCTTAGCTGGATGCTGACTTCTGCCCGCGGGCTGTCTTCCCTGGGCTCTGCGGGAACCGAAGCCCCTCTGTTGTGGACCAGTGAGGGACTGTTGTCTCTGTGTCCGTCCACGAAAACGGTTTTGGTTCCTACGAAAGGAACTAAACCTCGGTCGGTACATTGCCTGGAACGACCTCACCGCCATTCCAGCCTCTTGGAGCTTGGTGAGAACCTTCTCAGAGGGTGCACCAAAGAGAACTTCTCCCTCGAAAGAGGCGTCCATGATGTTCTTCTGGACGTCCGGGGTGAATCCGGAGACACGGAGCCATGAGTGTCTCCGGAGGCATATGCCTGAAGCTGCCGCTCTGGCCGAGGAGTCCGCAGAATCATACGCGGCTCGCAGCACCTGGGTTCCCACGTCCGAACCCGTACGGAGGAGCTGCAACATCTCCTCCTTCTGCTCACCTTCTGGCAATTTCTCTGCCAGATCCAGTCCCTGCTCCCACGGCATTTTGGAACTGTACCATGTGGGTCCAAGTAGTTCAGGGATCTGATGGCGTAAGTAGCGAAGCATCGTGCACCTGCCATAGCGTCCAGCTGTTTGGACTCCGGGTCGGTGGCAGGGTGCTCAGATGTTGCAGTCTCTGGGACCGGTCATGAGAGGTATTGCTTGACCAGAGAGTGACCAGAGGATGTTGAGCCAAGTACTGGTCCTCCTTAGGAGCCTTGTACAGGCGGTCAGCTTTCTTTGGCATCGCCAGGAGCGAGTGTGGATGCTTCCACGCTGCCTTGGTGACGTCCACAAAGGGTGGTACCACCACAGGCTTGGGATCCTTCTGCCGAAGATATCTAGCAAGGCGTAGTCTCTTGGGGTCCAATTCTTCCGCATCCCAGCCCATGCTCTCTTAGATATGTCTCATGATCTCTGAGAACGATGGGTCATCCGGAGATCTAGGAAGCTCCGTAGGATCGGAGAGGGATTGGAAGGAGAGAGGATCTGGATCTTGTAAAACTCCAATCCTGTATCCTCCGTCGAAGGCGAACGACGATGTCTTCTGGGTCTCTTAGGACTGGGTGACCCTGAAGAAGATCTAGACGGAGGTCTCCTTTTATCTGGTCTCCCCCTTGGAGGGTCCGTAGGCTCCTGGAGGAGAGGTACTCTGCCTCCTGCCCTGGACGGAGAAGGGGGTGCAGGCGCCGGAGGGGTCGCAGGTGGCGGAGGAGGAGGAGGAAGAGGAGGTGCTGTGGGAACCACATCCCTTTTAATGGTATCCCACCAGTAGGTAAAGAGCTCCTTAACCTCAGAAAAGGAAAGGCCTGACGACGGACTGGGCGCTGGTGGCCGGTCATCGGGTTCCGGCGTCGGCTCCTCAGGGGCTTCAGGTTGTGGGGAGGGTTCCCTGGGAGGTGTGACAGGACCGGGTTCGCCCGTCTGGTCCTCTGGCTGCGTCAACTCCTCCTCCGTGATAGTCTCCTGACTGACGTCGGTAGGAGGCGTCGGGGTCCTCTTCTCAACTCGTACAGATGCGGACGTCGGCCCTCCTGCCGATGACCGAGAGGGCGAAGGCCTGACCGGCGACAGGCATCTGGCGGTCGACGGCTCCTGGGACCTGTGATGAGTGGCCGACATCAGACGGACCAACGTAGAGTCCGACAGCTTCTTAAGCGAGGTAAGCTCCTTGGTCTTCCGCTGGAAGGGAGGAGGCAAGGAGGCAGACCTGGCGTCGGGTTGAATGGCAGGAACCCGACTTGTGGTGATGGCGGCCGGTCCCAGACCTGACCAGGGCTTTGGAAAGGCAGCGAAAGGGCCTGAAGGCCTTGGCCTGTGAGGAGGGAGTGGAGCCCGAAGGTTTCTTCACCGCAGCGGAGGGAGGCTGAGAACGGGCCCGGGAGGGCGAATGGTTGGACTAGGAGCCAGAACTATGGGAGTCGGAGGCCCTAGACGGGGACTTGGATGGAGCCTTCTCCCTGTGCTTTTCAGAATGTTTCCAGGCCTTCTCTGCAGAACTCCCCTTGGAGGTGTCCATGGCCTTAATCTTCTCCTCGAGCAGAGCCTTCTGGCGACGGATCCGGGTCCGGCTGTTGAACCCCTGGCAGAAAGTGCAGGACCAGGTGTCGTGGTCTGGGCCTAGGCACCGGATGCAAGCCGAATGCGGATCCTTGAACGGGATTTGCTTCCCACAGGCGCACTTCGAGGGATGGCCTTTGACGGAGGTTGGAGAGGACATCAGACAGCAACTGGAGCCGAAGAAATGAACTTCTTCCCTAAGGAAGAACTTAACCATGCATCACGGCTAGAAGCGATCCGAGAAGGTCCGGAGACATACAAGTCGACGGTGGGAAAAGAACTTCAGAATCTAGGCGGGATGGCCCCTTATGCACTAAAGCCTGGCGTGGGAGGCGGGATCAGCGGTAAAGAGGCTGAGGTCCCCGCTGAAGAACTAGCGGGAAGAATTCCGTGGGGTCCTGACGCCTGCCGGCTTCAGTCCTAATTGTGTTACCTGCTGCAAGAGCTGTATCTCGAAGTAAGATCAGATCTTATACTACCTCTGGCAGGAGAGACCACTCGTGAGATGCAGCACCTATCCGGCTGAGGGCATCGGCCAGAGTGTTGGAGGCTCCTGCCACATGGATGGCTAGCAGATCCGCCTCCAGTCTGTTTACAAGAGACCAAGTGCAGAGAGCCTCCTTGCACAGAGGCAAGGAGTGATTCCCGCCCTGACAGTTAAGGTAGTACATGACCGTGGTGGTTGTCCGTCTGGACCTGGACCACTTGACCCCATACAAACGGAGCAAAGGTGGTGAGGGCTAGTCGGACCGCTCGAAGCTCCAGCAGGTTGATGTGGCATCGAGACTCCTGAGGGGACCAGAGGCCGTGCGCTCTGAACTCCCCCAGATGGGCACCCCAACCCATCATAGAGGAGTCAGTCGTCAGAGTGACCGTCGGCTCTGGGCGGACAAACTGGATACCCTTCCCGCAGATGAGCTGGAACGAGCCACCACTGGAAACCGTTCCACATCTCTTGGGTCACAGTCACTGGCTGGTCCAGAGGACCGGAGCGCTGTGACCATTGGCGGGCCAGCCCCCATTGCAAGGGACGCATGTGCCAGCGGGCCCAACGGACCACGCTGGTGCAGGCTGCCATGAGGCCCAGGAAGTCCCAGGCAGGGCGCAATTGCCCAACCAGAAATGACTGGGCAAAGGAGGAAAGGACCTCAGCCCTGTCCGCCAGGCTCTGGCTCAGAGAGTCAAGCTCTGCCCCCGATGAACTGAATTACCTGCGATGGCACGAGTTCCGATTTGGCCGCGCTGATGAGGAGGCCAATCTGAGAACAGACCTGGAGGGCAAGATCCCTGGACGGCGCCACCTCCAACTTGGAAGGGGCTGCAATCAGCCAGTTGTCCAGGTAAGGGTACACCTGGACCCTTCGGCATCGCAGGAATGCTGTCACCATTGCCATGCATTTGGTGAAGACCCTGGGAGCTGGAGCGGGGCCAAAGGGCATGGCCTGGAACTCGTAAAGGGAGCCCTCGGCCCTGAAGCGGAGAAATTGCTTGCGAGATGGACGGACTAGGACGTGAAAAAATGCGTCCTGGAGGTCCAGATAACAGAACCACACGCCTCATTCCAAGGACAGAATGATCTGAGCCACAGTGACCATCCTGAAGGTACGAGACACCTTAGGAACTTGTTCAGGTTGCGTAGGTCTAGAATGGGGCGCCAGCCCCCCCCCCCCGTCCGTTTTAGGACCAGGAAGGACCTGGACACAAACCCTGGGTCTGGAGGAGGATCCGCCACCTCCCTGATCACCTCCTTCTGTAGGAGCAGGGCAATGTCGGCTCGACGAGCCGACGGAGACACTGTGGAACCCGTAGCCCCATGGGGCTACCGCTCTTCAGGGGTGGGGACTGCTCGGCCCCAGAGGCAGACCCTGCCTACCACTTCCAACACCCAGCGGTCCATGGTGATAGCGGAAAGGAAGTGGTGGAGCCGTCCCCACACAGGGGGAACCCGGGGAGGAGTGAAGAGGTTGGGGGCGACACCCTCAACCAGTCACTGGGCAGGCTTGGAGGAAGGGCTGACCGAGGAGCCGTCTGGGCCTTTCCCTCCCGGCTTCCTGCTGGAGGAAGCAGCAGGCTTGGCTTTGGGGTGCCAAGTGAGAGCCTGCTGGCCCTGATGCTGGTGTTGCAGGGCCAGATGTGCCGCAGGGGCTGAAGGGCGAAAGGGCTTACGCTGCTGCTGGTGGCCTTTGTCCTTCTGGGTAGACGTGACCAAGTCCAAGGTGGCACTGGACTTCTCGATCGGTTGAAGATGACCCTCCACCCCGGGGACAAACAAGTCTGTACCCAGGAAGGGAACGTCTGCCAGCTTGTGCTGGGTATCCGCCGTTAAAGTGGAGATCTGCAGCCAAGCTCTGTGGCGCATGGCCACTGTGGCTGCTACTGACCTGGCACGAGTCAGCGATGTCCAAGGAAGTTTGAAGCTGCTGTTTGGCCACAGCCCTTCCCTGATCCTGCACCTGCTTGACCGTTGTCTGAAGGTCAGCTGGAGGATAAGGAATCACCTCATCCAGGGAGCCCAAAAGGGCGTGTGAAAAGTGTGCCATCAGGACGGCCAAGCTAGCCTGACGAAGGCCTAGGGAGGAAGCAGCATAGACTTTCCGCCCGGAGTAGTCCAGTTTCTTGGATTCCTTATTGGGTGGCTTGTCCAAATCCCGAGCGTTCCCAAAACGCCAGAAAACGCTGACGGTCACTAGGGGTGCTCCAAGAAACTGGAGAGTGAACTGGTAAGGGTACACCTGGACCCTTCGGCATCGCAGGAATGCTGTCACCATTGCCATGCATTTGGTGAAGACCCTGGGAGCTGGAGCGGGGCCAAAGGGCATGGCCTGAATCTGGTAAAGGGAGCCCTCGGCCCTGAAGCGGAGAAATTGCTTGCGAGATGGACGGACTAGGACGTGAAAAAATGCGTCCTGGAGGTCCAGATAACAGAACCACACGCCTCATTCCAAGGACAGAATACTTCCGAGCTATCCTGGCCGAAGGTGTTGGACAAGAAGCTGGCCGCTGTCACAGCTCCAGGGCCAGGCAGACAATGGCTTTGGCCACCGGGAAGGCCTCCGTAGGGGAATCCCCTCAGTCCAGTGTCTCTGTGAGGGGATACTTGGCCCGTTTTAAACAGGTTTGAGCTTTATCCCAGTGAACTCAGATGAGTTGAAGCATTCCAAGGAACAAGGATGGGCTCTCGTCCACCGACTGACCACCAGTGGACTCCAAGTCAAGCAGCCTGGAGTACAAAGAGTCGTCGTCGACAGACTCAGAGGAGTCTGCGAACAGCTGCCGAGCGCCTGAGCCACCCTCCACCTGCCGAGGTCGATCGGGAGTGAGGGTGACAGACAACCTATGGGGCAAACCCTGACCCAACAGAGAATCCTTGGTCGGGGCCCCAGTTTTCAGTTGTATAGGCGTAGATTCCACTACAATGGGTGGTGCAGCAGGTTTCGGCCGAACAACCGGTGCCGGCTTCGCCTTCTCAACTACTACGAGGGGTTGTTTCGGCCGTTCCGGTGACAGCCACTTAATGACCGGACAAGGCGATGGAGTCTGCTTATTCCTGGACAATACGAGCTGCTGCCACATTAAATTCTCGTAGCGCCAACGCAACTTGCGCCGGAGTCTATTCTCCGAAGAGGATGAGTGGCGCCGCCGCTTTCCATGGTGCCGAGACCGCAGACAGATGGGACCGGCTGGACCTGGAAGAGGTCCGTGACCATGACAGAGACCGCTGGGGATTCCGAGGGTGTGTCTGAGAGGGGCCGGGGGAAACCCACTCCTCCCTTGGTTCAGAGACCTTAACCGGGGACTCCGGCACAGGAGAATCCTCGGTTTCCACCGGGGGAACCAGTGAAGAAGGGCTGTCGGCTTCTCCAGTCGACAGACTGACTGGTCGAGAAAAATCTCAACCGCGTCGGCAGTTGTCTTGGACGGCTGACCTGACAGGCACACTGTGAAGCCAGCGGCCTTGGCCGCAACCTTGACCGAAGTAGAGTGTCGACTGTCCGGGGAAGGGGACCTCTCCCGCTCCTACGAACGTCAACGGTGGGACTTACCTTTGGAGTCCTTTTTTTTTGGACCGAGAGGAATGTCCCGAAGGCCCTTCTCCCTTGGTGGAGAGGGATTGGCAAAGCTCCTTAAAAGAAGCTGTGTAGGAGGAGCCCAAGGAGAGCGGGATAAATGCTGCGACCGAGGATGATGATGCAGCCTGGGCCGCTTCCTCCTCAAGGGCAATCATCTGCTCTAGTTGTTCAGCTGAGCCCGCAGTCGCGGACACTGCCCAACGGGCATCCTTCGACTTGACAGGAGGATAACATTTCTCGGGTCGCCCCAACAGCAATCGGGCAGCGCAGTTCTCCAAGACTGAAGCCTAAAAAGGATTTGCACAACTCACAGGCCTGTGAGTCATGGCCAAGCCAAGGCAATAAACGCACGTGGAGTGCGGATCGGGCTGAGACATCTTCTGCCCACAAGGGCACCGACGAAATCCGGGAGTCGATTTGTCCATCGCAGCCATGAAGGAAAAGGAAGACCGAAGTCTTTTAAACTTAAGAATGAGTTTCGGTTTGACCGAAGAGTGTGGATCCAGGACTAAAACGCAGAGCACTAAGGAGGGAACCTGAGCTTCCAAGCGGTAAGGAAGATCTGGCGTCACAGGGCGGAGCCGAGAGTTTTACTACCCAGGTGGGTGGGAGGAGCCAGCTTGAAGACCTTCTGGCAAGATTTAAAGCAGCAAGAAACCTGCCAGTAAGTGTGGATTAAACAACATATCCACATCCCTAGAAACTATTGATATTTATGTGCATTTTTAGACCTTTTGCGGTATCCCATTCGGATCTGTTGGAGGTTGCAATATGAGTATTGATATGGCGGGGGGGGCAGGATTTGTCTCCATATCAACTACAGGCACCAAAACTGCACACAGTACTTAAAGTGCGGCCGTGCGGCCTCACAAGGGACCTGTACAGGAGCAAAATGACTTCCTCCCTCCTAGAGGAGATTCCCTGGTGATGCATCCCAGCATTCTGTTCACCTTTGCAGCTGCCTTCCTGCACTGCGCAGTGTGTTTCGTGTCCCCCGTCACCAGCACTCCCACATTATTCTCCCCCTCCGATGCTGGCCAACTACACCCCCAACCAGTAGCTGTTCACTGGGTTTTTGCCCAAGTGCAAGACCTTGCACTTTTGGCATTGAACCCCAATTGCCATGTGACTGACCAGCACTCAAGTGTCGCCAAATCCTCTTGCAGTGCCTTACCCCCTTCCTCACTATCCACCTCAGCACAGATCTTAGTGTTGTCTGCAAAGAGGTTGATCTTGCTCCTTATCCCTTTTGATATGTCTGCCATGAATATGTTAAATAGTACCAGTCCCAGCAAAGACCCCTTAGGGACCCCGCTGGTTACCACCCTGGGTGCAGAGAGCTCTTCCCAACTACTACCCTCTACTGCCTGCCCTGCAACCAGTTCTTGATCCACCTGACCAGCTTCCTCCCTGCTCCCAGGCTATTTATTTTATTTATTTAGTTTTTGTTAACCGGGTAGGTGCACTAGCCATAAAATGACCATTTTCAGGCACGACCCGGGAGAGTACAACAAAAGGAGAACAGCTGAACAACAGAAACATGGGTACAATAGTACAAATAGAGGAACAGTACAGCAGTGCTACAAAAATACAATGGGTAGAAACAACAAAAAATAATGGCAAGCATTATACAGATAATAACAGTAAGATATATAATAAGTGCAGAAACCATGGACCCGACCTGCGGAGTGAAAGGGTTAATAAGATAGTAAGGTTATAAGGTTATTTAACTTGCTGTTCAGCCTTCCGTGAGGCACGGAGTCAAATGCCTTACTGAAGTCCAGGTAAAGGACATCCATAGCATGGCCACGACCTAGTCACCCAGCCAAAAGTCAACAAGGTTGGTCTGACACGATCTTCCAGACACAAACCCATGCTGCCTATCATCCTGTAAGCCATTCTCCTCCAGGAAACTCAACAGCCTTTCCTTAAGTATATTCTCCATTAGCTTTCCCACAATGGCTCTAAGACTCTCTGGTCTGTAGTTCCCAGGCTCATCCCTGGGCCCACTCTTATGGATTGGCACCACATGTGCCATCCTCCAATCCCTGGGCATGCATCAAGTATTCAGGGAAGTGTTAAATCAGCAAGTGGTCCCGCCAGGACCCTTGTCAACTCCAAGTGCCCTAGGATGCACTCCGTTTGGTCCAAGTGCCTAATCCACCCTTAGGGACCTTAGGCCATACAACACCCTTTCGACTAGATCTCCTTATCCATCACCCCCGCCACTCTTACCCTGAGGTACAGTCCCATCCTTCTCCCTGGTAAACACCGAGCAGAAGTACTCAATCTCAACAGCAGAAAAAGACCCTCGGGTCCATCGACTCAAGTCTGCCCTCTTTCACCCCTTTATTTATTCCACCCTCTTCCGGTGGCCCCCTTCCTGATCCCACACAACCACATGTGTCTGTCCCATGCTATCCTGAACTCAGACACTGTTCTGGCCTCCTCCAGAATCCTATTCCATTCCTCCACTACCCTTTCCGTGAAAAACTTGTCCTCTCACATTGCTTCTGAATCTCCCCACCACCCTGCAGCCTCAAACTATGTCCCCTGGTTAATGCATCTTCCTTCCTTCGGCGTATACTCCCTGCCTTCACCTCGTCGATCTCCTTGACATATTATTTGAAGGTTTCAATCATGTTCCCTCAATCCCTTCTAGCTTCCAAGGAATAAAGCCCCAAATCTCTACATCGCTGCTCATACGGTTCACCCTGCACCATCTTGGTCTCCGTTCTCTGAACCCCCTCTATCTTGTCTATGTCCTTATGCAGATGTAGTCTCCAGAACTGGACTCCGCACTCCAGGTGTAGTCTCACCATGGCTTTGAAGACGGACATCAGAACCTCCTTCAGTCTGCTAGTGATGCAGTCATGGATGTGGGGGATTGGGAAGTAAACATGAGACCAGTAATGGTAATCCTAACCCCCCCCCCCACTTAGTTTAAATTATATATGTTTTCTATGTACTCCCCCAATCTACACTTCAGTACAGCTGCTACCTTCCCTGTTTAGGTGCAGCCCTGTCTGGAGAGAAGTGACTCATCCTCCCATGTGGCCCCCCAGTCCCCTACTAGCCCATACCCCATCGGTTGACACCATCTCTCTAGCCAGCCATTGAACTCTTTGATCCGTAGCTTCCTTTCTGCGCTAGTAACACCTTCGAAAAGACTATGGATCGGAAGTTCAGACTGCCACAAAATCTAGCAAGAGCCTTAAATCTTGCCTGTACCTCCATCAGACCATTCCCTGACAAGTCGTTTGTCCCCAGGGTGGAAAACCAGGTGCGATTTCCCGTTCTGCTGCTGACCCCACGAGGGGATATCATGTATTACATCTTGTGCTGTCATACCCGGCAAGCATTCACAGACTGCACTATTTTTCCTCTCCACTTGTACCTTTTATGATAGAGTCCCTATGAGCAGGACTCTGCCCCAGGCCCGTTAGTCTGCATTACAGACCCTCTTCTCGAGTTACTGGTCTCAGGTTTACTTCCCAATCCCCCACATCCACCTTTTCCGACTCCTCTCCCTGTCCCCTTAACCCTTCTTGCTCTGCTACTCCTCCCATCCTGTCGGCTTATGTTTTCAAGATTCTTGCCCCTGCCCCCCCATTGACCAGTTTCTCACCTTTGATCCCTATTCCTGTCACCTCCCTGTCTTCAGATGCCTTCAATGAAAACGTAGCCTCATTCGTCTCTGTCATGGCATGTTCCCCAAAGCCACTGCTTCCTTTAGCCTCATGTGTTCCTCTGAGCTCCTTCTCCCATCCACCTTCCTCTGCTCCACTTCGCTGCCCCTCAGCTTTCCCCTTAACACCTGTTTTTTCATCCTGCACTCCTCCCCACCTCCTTCCTACCTTCCTCTCTGGGTTAACATCACTGATGGCCACCCCTCCTGTATTCTTCCCCTTGTGTTTGCCAGTCTTGGTACTCCTGCACCTATCCTCCTCCTCTTTGCCAACCAAAGCCTCCTTCAAGCAGTTACCTACTGCACCCCTTGTTTCCTCCATGATGTACATTAATGGTGAGTACCTATTGGAAACTTTAAGGCTCTCTACAGTATGCTCCCTACTGCCCCTGCTGTCGAGGTGTCTACCCCATTCGCTGGTTCGTGGAATCCTCTTACCAGTAACTCCCAGTGCCCACCAGCCAGTTTGTTTCTCCCCTTCCCATCTAGGGCCCATATCCCAATAACCCCCCGGTCCTGGTTTTCCCTCCCACCGCCCCTACTGGTCCCACACCCTCCCTCTTCATCCTAGCAGATTTCCCCCCTCCCCCTGCTGCCATCGCAGGTGTTTCTCCCTGCACTTGAACCCATGTCCTTTCGCCACCATGCCACTTCATTCCTTAGAATGCTCACCTCTGCTTCTAATTTCTGACATCCGGCACATAGTGGACAGCATCCCAACCTCCACAGTGTGTTCATGAGCATGGCAGCCCACATCCATTACATCCTACTATTCTGCCTCCCCTCATGTAGTACTTCCACCTGCTCTGCCTACCTTCCCTCCTTCCTAATCCTTACGATCTGGTCATTGCAATTCCTCCTCTCTCATGGAGACAGTTAATTAGGTCAGATAAACAGGAGTTCATATATGCAGGGTTAAGTATTTTGAAGCTGTTTTACTGTAGTGTGTCTCACTGTTAGTGCTTCTGTGCTTTTAATTTTTTTTTTTTTTGGTTATGCTTGTTGTGCACGGAGACAGTGAAGTTTCTTAACCTCTCCTTAGCCTCCTTGATGTCATGCACTGTCGACTTTCCAACGCCATATTCGGCAGCAAGTGCCACCACATGCTTACCATTCTCCAAGCGCTCCAGTATCCAGAGCTTCTGTTGCAGGGTGAGCGCAATGAGTTTCCTTTTGGTACTCATAATGAGTAATGAACGCGCAGTCGATAAACAGTGTGGCACTGTAGTTCAATATCTAACCACTTGCGTGATGCGCTATTCTACACCAAGACTTTTAAGTGGGCGACAAAACGGAAGTTCGGATAATAGGGAGTTCCGGATCGGTGGGGTTTGGATTTTTGGGACTGCACTGTACTCAAAGAAGTCCTCTTCCCCTTCCCTGATCCCCTGTGCCAGCCTTAGTTCTTTTGAAGCCTTGGCTGCCCTCACTACTTAGCTCACCTCCCTAGATTTTTTCACATATTCCTCCCTATCTTCATCCAAGTCGAATCTTTTATACCTTCTAAAGGCTGCTCTCTTTTCACTCACCCTTTCCACTACATTATTAATTTTCTAACATATAAAAATGCATCAGCTTTGTATATTTATTTCATATTAGACTGGATCTGCCTACTAGCGATCAACAGATACAGACACATCTATTAATGAAAAATTAGCAAAATGGGGATCATTTTGGGGAGACAAAAATAGAAAGTAAAAGGGGTCCCAAGACATATTCTCCTAGAAAGAGTGATGGTGTAAAAAAGAATAATCAAACATTTCGCACAACCTATCCCCAGTAATATGAAAGCGTTACAAGAGTAATGTGGGCTCAGACCTGGCATATAACACCTAAAGGAGCCTACAACTCTAGATATTAATACTTTTAAGTTGCAAGACGTAGAATCAAACAACTTAGATGCATTTTGAGATCCAATTCCCTATTAAGGCCTTTAGGGAACAAAGTGTTTAATGTGAAAATCCATCTCAATTCTTTTTGCAAATGTTTTTTCCGTTACATTTTCCCCACTAATGGTTTGACATCATCAATTATTGTTAATCTCAGGGACCGTGTGTCATTATTGTGCCAGTTCTTGAAATGTGTCCCTAAAGTAGATTCAAGATTTACATTACAAATGTCCTTTAGGTGTTCCAGAATTCTTTCTTTGGCCGGTCTTATGGTTTTACCAACGTACAGTAATTCACAAGAGCACTGTGCCACACAGACTGTGAACCGAGTAGAACAGTTTACAGAATCCACGATTTATATTGTCAGATCCTGATTTAGGTGTTTGAAAGACTTCTCTTGTGCAATGTGTTCACATGCTTGACAGTGGCCTCACTGATAACATTCTAGTGGCCTCTCAGGTAGCCAAGTTGTCCGATGAGTTCTATTAATTACGAAGGAATTGGATAGAATAACATGTGTATGACATATTTAGCGAACATGTTTTAAATGTTGATAATTTGAGTGTGGTGCAATAATCGTTTTTAAAGTACTTGCACTAATTCACTGAGGTGTTTATCATCTTGATGTTAATGCGATCACACGTCCCAGTGAATTGAGTCACTAAATGTTCTACACTTAAGTGCATCTGGTGACTCCATCCCCCCGATGAAGAGGGATTGCTCCCTCGACGTGCTGGGCAAACTCAGCTGGATGCCCGAATAAATCAGCTTTTTTGGAAGTCTATGTCTCCGTGTAGTGTTTCACTGCAATATTTGTTTTCATGTTGATTGCCAGTTTTGCGGGTGGACCTCACAAAGACTGGACCGAGAACACGCTGTTCTGTGCTTAACGTCTATGTTACAAACTGCAAGTGGCGGCCATCATTAATGGCAGGAGTTGCCAAATACAAAAATTAGCTATAAAAGGGATTTTTACAAATATCTGAGAAAATCAAAAAATATCCCATGAATGAATGCAAGGATGCCAGAAATACATTTTGGCTAAAAAAAACAACAACTATATAATGAAAATTTTTGCTTAACAAACAAATACTGCTGTTTTAAAGACCACAAGCACTGCAGGTCTCTTATGAACACCCACAATCAAATTCTCAGAAAGCCTTGATAGTATGCTCACTACAACATTAATTCTATTCAGTGGGAATATTTCTAACCCTCTAAGACCTTGCACAGTACATTTTACAGAAACTGTCTAGGTGGGAAGCAGGGACCAATAAAGGGAAGATGACCCCCCCCCCCAAAAAAAAAACAAAGCTAAAGTTACTGCTTGTGCTAGCTCACCTGAAGCTATTTTGGAGACAGGTGTGCCTACCTGTACCAGGATGGGCACAGTGCTTTTCTTCATGGGCTCCAACAAGCCAATCACGCCATTGTTATCCTGTAAGAAATACAAATTATGTTTTTAAATTACTCCACAAAAGTCCACACAGCAAGGTTACTAGTCTGTTGTCGGAGCACATTCCCTACAATCTCAGATAGGAATGATCAGTGATAGCCCCACATTGTGTGTGTGGTTGGGGGGGGGGGGCACAATAAGGCTAAGTAACTTCAAAACTAGTGCTCTAGACAGAAGGCAAATTACTTGGCAGAAAAGGACCACCTGGCCCGCCCACTATACTCAGATTTTCCCTGCCAAATGAGTCTCCACAGACCTCAAGTGGTCTCCAGTGACCTAGTACTTCTTCACATCCCTCTTAACCCCCAACCCCCCAGCTTTATCGCATGCCCTGATCCTGGTGCTCTTTGTAATTTGAAGGACTCCCCTCCTGCACCATGTTCACCCCTAGGAGGTACCTGTAGGTGTCTATCACGTCCACTCTTGCACTCCTCTCTTCCATGTCGAGATCCCTCAGTCTTTACTCATAAGATTTTTCATGCCAACCCTGCACCATTTCAGATGCTTTCCTCTGGACTGCCTCCACCATATCTTAGTGGTGTGATATCGCCAATTATGGTACCCCAAGGTTCCTTTGTTGATTGACGATTGTCAGTACACACCCCCCCCCCGGGGTTCCTATACCCTAGGTGCATGATTCTGCAGCTTTTTTTTGGCACTGAATCCCAACTGCCATGCTCCTGACCACGCCAGGTTTCCCCCAAGATACCTGTGCATTCTCCCTACCCCCTCCTTCCTATGGGTCCACCCTGTTACAGATGTTGGTATAATCTGCAAAAAAGGTACACCTTCCCATCTAGTTCTTCTGCAATGCCACTTAAGATACTGAAGAGGACCAGTCCCAGTCCGAGCCCTGTGGCACACAGGTGACAACTCTCCCATCATTACAGTGAGTTAACCTGCACCTTCTGTTGTCAATCCTATCAATTAACTAGTTTATAATAACCGGGTAGAGGTTTTTCTCATAGGGAAACAAGTCAATTTGTCATTATAACCAGCTAGTTATAATGGCAAACAGGCGCCAGGTTTCCCTAGCTCCACGTATGCAACAGCTGTATTCTCCCCTTCATTGTCCAGGCCACTTCACCACCTCTTGCACTCAGGATCCACTTAAGCGTTACAAAAATGAGCTGTAATGTTTGAATTGAGCTCTTTTCAGTGCACTTTAACTTTTGGACGGAACTGCTTTAAAAAAAAAAAAGTAAACATTTAAACAGGCGCTTGAAGGAAAAATTACTCACCTTAGTAATTGTGTTTCTTCTAATGGAGTCTTGCTGTATTCTAACATATGCAGTTAGCCCCAGCACTTGAATTGCCATGGACGGGAAAGAGTTAACTCTATGCATGAGCATAGAACGCTGAGCTCGAGCTCAGTTCAAACCTCTGGCTGCAGCACTTCAAAGTGTAACCGTCAGATCCTTACGAGCAATACTAACTATTCTACTTAAGTGGAAATTGTAAAGAAGACAGACAAAAGGAAATAAATGTTTGGGTCCCCTAAAAGACTCAAGTCGAGAACCCAAAAATAACCAGGTAGTGAACCAACACATAAAGCTACCAAAAACACAACACAATAAACCCACTCCCCTTTAATAAGGGGAGGGGGGGTGGTGCCAAGTACACCCCTGAGATGTAACACTGTAGCTGCCAGCCCACTTCCCAAAAACAGGTTCCAAGAGGTGAGGCGGGGAGGAAGTCAGAATACAGCAAGACTTCATTAGAAGAAACAATTACTAAGATGAGTATTCTTTTTCTTCAAACAACATGACGTCTTGCTGTATTCTGACATAAGCAGACTACCAAGCAGTACCACCATGGAAGGGGGTACCGAACTATTTTGGGAATAGGTTCTGCAGTACTACTGTTCCAAACCTAGCATCATTCCTAGCCTGGATATCCAGAGAGTAATGCTCGGTGAAGGTATGGAAAGTTTTCCAGGTGGCTGCTTTGCATACCTCTAATAAAGGTATATCCCTGGCAGCAGCTGTACCCCTAGTCGAATGAGCCCTCAGGCCTGAGGGAGGTGCTTTGCCTAGCTTTTCATTGCAGAATTGTATACAAGAGACAATCCACCTGGCAATAGTTCTTTTAGTAGTAGGTTTACCCTTTCCTACTTCACCATAAGAAAGAAACAATTGAGGACAGTCAAACCTCAGTGCCTTAGTATGTTCTATGTAGTAGCTAAGTGCCCTCTTAACATCCAAACTGTGTAATCTTCTTTCTCCTGAAGAATGATCAGGAAGGGACATGGACTGGTTCAGATGAAAATCTGAGACCACTCTGTGTAAGAACCTCCTATTGGTTCTAAGGACCACCTTATCTCTGTGAAAAGAGATCACTCCGGCTCCACTGACAGAAGTGATAGCTACCAGGAACACAGTTTTCCAAGTCAAGTACTTGAGTTCTGCTGAAGCCAAAGGCTCGAAGGGAGGTTGCATGAGCTGAGCAATGCAAATATTAAGTTCCCAGGCAGGAGAAGGGTCCCTAAAGGGAAGGTTGGTATGGACTAAACCCTTAAAAACCAAAAAAAAAAACTTACAGAACATAGGATGAGATGCTGGAGGGAACCTTCCCCATTGACAGGAATGCAGAGACAGCTACTAGATGCACTTTCAGAGTGGCTGGCCTGAGGTCTAAACCATTAAGATGAACCATATAATCCAGAACTGTAGCCAAATCAGCAGTATCTGGTAGGACATCCCTATTGGAGCACCAAATGCTGAATCTTTCCCATTTTGAATTATAAGTTTTTCTGGTGGCAGGTTTTTGAGAGGCTTTAAGAATTTCAAGAACCCCCTGAGACAAATGCAGATTTGCATACTCTAACTCTTCAAGAGCCAACTTTTGAGGTTGAGAGACCGAAGGTTGTGGTACCATATCCTTCCCTGAAAGGAGGTTAACAGATTGTGCTTCTTGGGAAGATGGACTGCTAGGAACATCAATAGAGGATACCAAGGTTGTCTGAGCCAGTCTGGTGCAATCAGGATCACCTTGCACAATTGTGACCTTGTCTTGACCAGAACCTTGAACAACAGAGGAAAGGGAGGAAAGGCATACAGAAATTTCCCCTCCCAACTTAGAACCAGAGCATACAGGGGAACTGAGCCCATGACTGGGGGTTTGCAACAGAAGAGAGAAAACTGACGATTGTTTGGGGCTGCAAAGAGATCCATCTCTGGAGTGCCCCACCTTGAGAAAATTACTTTCAATATTAAGGGGTCCAGGGACCATTCGTGATGGCCCTGAGATATCCTGCTCAGAGCATCTGCTGGCACATTGTCCTTCCCTAGCAAATGGACTGCTACCAAAGATGCCTGCAGGGAATAAGCCAGAGACCATAATTTCATGGCTTCCATGCACAAGGCTGTAGACAGAGTGCCTCCCTGCTTGTTGATGTACCACATGGTGGTGGTGGTGGTGGTGTCTGTCCTGACCTGAACCACCTTGTTCCTTACAGAGTCCGAGAAGGTTTGGAGAGCTAGGAATACTGCCCTGAGTTACAGAAGATTGATATGAAAAAGGGGCTCCTGAGGGGACCACACCCCTTGTGCTGTGAGAGCTCCTAAGTGAGCTCCCCAGCCCAGAAGGGAAGTATCTGTGGTTAACACCACTAAATGAGTCTGACTGATGAATGGGACTCCTTGTCTGAGATTGTCCTGATCCAACTACCACTGGAGAGCTTGGACAAGAGTCTGAGTCACTGGAATCAATTTGGTTAAAAGATCTTTTTTCTGGGACCAAAATGACCTCAGATGGAACTGAATGTCCCTCATTTGAAATCTGGCTCTCTGTACCACCGCAGTGGAGGCCGCCATGTGGCCCAGGAGCTGAAAAAAATGTCTTGCTGGTCGAGACACCTGAAGGTGAAAGGAAGAAGCAAGGTCTGTAAGGAACTTCACCCTTACCAAGGGAAGAAAAGCCTTTGCTTGGACAGTATCCAACTCTACCCCTTATGAAGGTAAGAAGTTGCACTGGTTTGAGAACAGACTTTGGTAGGTTGAGAAGGGACCCTAGGGAAGTGAGCAACTGTTGTATTACTTGTAGGTCTGACTTCACTTTGTCTGGAGACTCTCACGATGAGCCAGTCGTTCAGGTATGGAAAAATGGAGATATTCTGTCTCCTGAGAAAAGCCACTACTACTGCTAGGCACTTTGTGAACACCCTTGGAACTGATGTTAGGCCAAAGGGCATTGCTCTGAACTGATAATGGCCTGAAGGCAACTCAAACCTGAGGTACTTTATGTGGGAGCACCTGATTGGGATGTAAAAGTAGGCATCCTTGAGGTCTAGCGAGGCTAACTAATCCCCTAGCCTCAAAAGGGGAAGAATTACTCCCAGAGTCACCATTTTGAATCTTGGCTTGACAAGGTGCTTGTTTAAGTATCTTAGGTCTAGGATGGGCCACCACTCCCCTGTCTTTTTTGGGGTAAGGAAGTATCTAGAGTACACACCCTTGCCCCTGTGTAGAGTAGGAACCATCTCTATGGCTCTCAGAGCCAGCAGAGAGGAAACCTCTGCCTCTAGGGCAATGGTTTCAGAGATGTTTGCAGGTGGAAAAGACCTAAGCCTCAGTTCTGGAAATTTTTTGAAGCTGAGAGCCAGTCTCTGGCTTACTACCTACAGGACCCACTTGTCTGAGGTAACAGACTTCCAGGCCTGGAAGTAGTAAGCCAGCCTGCCTCCTAGTGGAACAGGGGAGTCGACCTGGGCTGACACATCAGGGTGTCTGCTTGGCAGGACCCTTAGACTGAGAGGAGGATGCAGCCCTGCTCATCCCCCTTCTGCCTCTCCCTCTGAAGAACCCTCTCTGAGGAAAAGGAGGAGAAGGCCTGTGCCTGGTAGAAAGGCCTGTGAAAAGGCCTGCCCCTAGACTGCTGCTTCTGAGGACTTGTCTGCCTTTCCTTGGCCTGTGCACTCCTGTAGGTGGTCTGGTATTCATCCATCTTTTTCATGTAATTCTCTGTCTGCTCCCCAAACAGAGCATTACCCACCACAAGGAAATCCATGGCCTTAGCCTGAGTGTCCTGTGAGAGGCTAGTACATCTGAGCCAAGCAAATCTCCGAAGAGACACAGATGTAGCCATGACTAGTGATGACATCATTTGAGTCCACAGCAGCATGAAATTGGATCTCATCAGCAGCCACCTCTTCCAGCTCCTTGGTTAGCTGGAGGGAAACCTGTATAGCCAGTTCCAGAACAGTATCCCATATGGACTTTTGGTATCTGGCTGTGTAGGCCATATAATTTGCCTCCCTGAGTCCCAAGGAGGATGCCAAGTACTTTTTTTTGGCCATAGCATCCACCTCCTAGAGTCTTTATCGGGGGGGGGGGTCAAGCCAAAGGTATATTAGTCTTTATCACAGGCTGCAGCCTGCACTACCCCAACATGGCTGCATTGGTGTAGCAAGAACGCAGCCTGAAAGCATATACCTCCTGTCCATTCTTTTATCCACAGGAGGTAAAGAGTTTGGTGTTTGGAGAATTTTTTGTGTCCGTTTCCCAAAAGATTTATGGAGGGGAATAGACAGCCTTTTGGACTCTGGGATGTCTATTTCTACAAGATCAGGCTCCTCTTGTTCCTCAACAGCTTCAACCATAGGGAGCTGGAGGGTCTCTGCCACTTTTTTGTAAAACAAATAGCAGGATGGGGACTCAGAAAGCCTGGGAGGGGGAACATTAGAAGGCCTGTCTGGGGAGATGTCCGGTTCAATGGGCTCATCCAGATCTTCCACACCACCACCACCACCACTGTCCTCTTCCTCCCCTTCCCACTCTGGTTCATGAAACTCATCCGGACAATATTCCATAACCAGGGGAACCAACCAAACCGAGCGCCTACCAAGAGGTGCCAGATCGGACGAAACCGCACGGAGCGATTCTACAATGCTTATCGCCCTGGCTATATCTTCGGCGGTTGGACGTTGCGGTTCTGGATTCAAACTGGCCGATTTCCTCTTTTTTGTTAATGGAACTGACCCCTTAGGATTGGCTCTCCTTTTGCCCGAGGGAGTATCGCCCAGGTCAGTGGCCATTCCCTCAGGTTCGATCGGAACCAAACTGGCCTGGCCATCCGGATTAGCCAACTTCTCTGCTTCCTTTTCCCTGAGCCTACCCAATCTCTTATCCAGGGTGGCCTTCAGAAAATTCTTGCAGATTCTGAAGTCTGAACTGAGGTGGTCAAACCCCAGACAAACAGGTGGTGTGAGGGTCTGGCCTTAGCAAAGGCATCCCCACACTCACTACAATGTTGAAACCCAGTGGGCCAGTTTTTTTTCTTGGGTTTCTCAGACATGGCCAGACTAACAACTTACCCTTTATAGCTTAAAAGTCAGGTAAGACACCCCTGCTACCAACCATGTTACGGGGTCATGGAAAAAAAACATTTAAAATTACTTTTTTTGAAACAGTTAGGAACCGGTACCTCACACTATAAAAATAGGAAATAAAATACACCTAACACAGTCGGTTCCAAAACCGGACCAATAGACAAGTTTTTACAATTTCCACAGAAATTACCACAATAAAACTAAAGTCCACTACCTACAGCACTTACTGTACCGCAGACAGGGATTTGAAACCGAAAAAATAAAGCGAAAATGGATTTAAACAGACTGATTTTACCAAACCGAGCAAGTGAAAGCAATCTCCGGAGCGACTGTTCAGTTAGGTAGAGTAAAGAATCGGACGGTTACACTTTGAAGTGCTGCAGACAGAGGTTTGAACCAAGCTTGAGCTCAACATTCGATGCTCATGCCTAAAGTTAACTATTTCCTCTCCGGGGCAGTTCAAGTGCTGGGGCTAACTGCATGTGTCAGAATACAGCAAAACTTCATGTTATTTGAACCAGACGACTGCATAGCTATGTGTTTCTATTTATAAAATTGCTGTGGTGAAAAAAAAAAAAAATGCTCTCCAGCAAGTATATGAAACAAAACACAAAGTAGTATGCTGAAAGTACAGTTACGTAAAAACTTACTGTAACAGTGGATCTTCGAGAGAAGCTCTTGCAGTAAGTAATTACATATAAAAGTAATTTTAATGGTTCACATGGCAGAGGGAGAGGTGGACATTGCTGCCACACAGAAACATGGGCCACCCAATACAATGACTGGGACCTGTCTGTACCAGGGTACAGGTTATTTCGTAGGGACAGAGTGACTGGGAAAGAAGGGGGGGTGGCACTATATGTGACGGAAGGACTGAAGTGTGTAAGGGAGGAAGGGGAGGAGGGTAGTACAGAGTCACTTTGGGTGCAAATCCAGGATTCCAAGAATAGGATTCTTAGAATGGGAGTGGTGTACAGGCCACCATCTCAGACGGAGGAGTTAGACAGGGAACTAGCGGGACAGATCAGGAGGACCTGCGAGAAGGGTAATGTGGTGATTGTGGGGGGACTTCAACATGCCAGGAGTGGACTGGAGCACAACAACAACCAGGAACAGAAGGGAGCAGGTACTGCTGGATGCCTTCCAGGACAGCTTCCTGCTGCAAATGGTCAGTGAACCAACCAGGTTAGGGAATACCCTTGACCTTGTGCTGGCAAATGGGGACTTTGTGAGAGAACTTACAGTGGAGGAACCGCTGTCAGGGAGTGACCACCACTCAGTATGGCTCACATTGGATATGGGCAAGGAAGGAGTGGAATTTGGCACAAGAGTGCTGGACTTCAGGAAGGCCGACTTTGGGAGGATGGGAGAAGTGCTAAAAGGGTACCTGGCCAGAATTCAGTCTAGTATGGACACTAACCAGAGGTGGGAGCTCATAAAGCTGGGGATAGTGGAGGCAACCAAAACCTGTTGCAAAGCCCAGAGCAAGAAGGCTAGGGCTAAGAAACCGGGCTGGTTGAGCAAGGAGGTCATGGAAAAAGAGCTGCCTTTAGGAAGTACAAGAAAACAGGGAGGAGAGAGGACAGGGAGGAGCACTTGACAGAATCAAAGGAGGTGACAAGGGCAGTAAGGGGAGCCAAAGCATCTATGGAACTCAGGCTGGCGCAAGGCATTAAGAAGGGGGAGGAGGACTTCTTTAAGTACATCAGGGAGAAAAGGAGCTGTAAGGACCACATAGTAAGGATAAGGAAGGAGGGGGGCTGGGTGGAAGCAGGGTGCGATAAGGCAGAAGCACTAAATGGAGTACTTCTGCTCAGTATTTACTAAAGAGAAGAGGGGGTGATACAAGGTAGGAGAAATGGCAGAAGCGGGGGGTGGTGACAGATGGGGAAATCATGGAGGGCAGAGTTCGAGAGGGTTTGAAGGCACTGAGGGTGAACAAGGCGCCAGGCCCAGATGGCATCCACCCCAGGGTACTGAAGGAGCTGGCAGAGGTCCTTGCAGGACCTTTGGCAGACCTATTTAATGCCTCACTACATTCGGGGTGTGTACCTCAGGACTGGAGGATGGCTCATGCGGTGCCCCTCCACAAGAGTGGCCCCAAGGATGAACCGGGAAACTACAGACCAGTGAGCCTCACATCCATCGTGGGTAAGCTAATGGAGACTATCCTGAAGGAGAGGCTGGTGGCTCTCCTAGAGGCCAAAGGACTACAGGACAGCAGACAGCGTGGCTTCATACGTGGCAGATCCTGCCAAACCAACCTGGTCGGAGTTTATGACTGGGTAACTAGGGCAACTGGACAGGGGCCATGCAGTGGATGTCCTGTATCTGAACTTCAGTAAGGCATTCGACTCTGTGCCACATGGAAGGCTGGGAAGGAAGTTAGTAGGCACAGGGGCGGGTGCAAAGCTGGTGAGCTGGGTAGAGAACTGGCTTCAGGGAAGGCAACAGAGGGTGGTAGTAGGCGGGGAGCTCTCACACTCAAGGGCAGTGACGAGCGGTGTTCCACAGGGCTCGGTGTTGGGACCAGTGTTTGGGATATTCATTGCAGACATATCATGGGACATCAAGAGCAAGATACATAGATACATAGACAGTGTCGGCAGATAAGGGCCTATGGCCCACCCAGTCTGCCCATTTGAGCTTGTAAGTTCAGTTTGTTTTCCTAGAAGTCTGTTGCCCCTTACCCCTGACCTCCAGAATTCCTTTACGTCTATCCCATGCATTCTTAAATCCCGTGATGGTTTCAGCCCCCACCACTTCCTCTGGCAGGGTGTTCCACTTGTCCACCACCCGTTCTGTGAAGAAATTCTCTCTTATGTTTCCTCTGAATCGTCCTCCCTCCAACTTCATCCCATGCCCTCTAGTCCTGGAACATCTTTTTCGCTTAAAAATAGTGTTTTCCTGCACCCTGTTCCTCCCTGTAAGATACTTGTATGTCTCTATCATATCCTCTCTCCCTTCTCTCCTCCAGGGAGTACATGTTCAGTTCCTTCAACCTGTCTTCATAGGACTTGTGATGCAATCCATGCACCATCTTTGTTGCCCTCCTCTGAACCTTCTCTACCCTGTCTATGTCCTTACGTAGGTATGGTCTCCAGAACCGTACACTGTACTCCAGGTGGGGCCTCACTAGTGTCTTGTATAGCGGAATTATGACCTCCCTTTTCATGCTGGTGATGCCCCTGCCTATACATCCCAGCATCCTATTTGCTTTACCTGCTGCCTTGTCACACTGTTTCCCTACCTTGAGGTCATCTGAGATGATAACCCCAAGATCCCTTTCCTGATCAGTCTGTTTGCTGATGATACCAAGGTAGGCGCAGTGGTGGATGACCTAGGGGGATGGCAGGGGTTGCAGGATGATCTGGCAAAGCTTGAAACCTGGTCAGACACCTGGCAACTGGGATTTAATGCCAAAAAGTGCAAGGTGCTGCATTTTGGGATGAAGAACCCAAGGAGGAGTTACCAGCTGGGGGAAGTGCAGCTAGCCCAGACAGAGGCGGAGAAGGATCTGGGTGTGCTCATTACAGGGTCAATGAACAACTCAGCACAAGGAAGGAAGGCAGCTGCAAAGGCCAACAAAATGCTGGGTTGTATTGCAAGGGGTGTATCTTCGAAGAAGGAGGAGGAGGTGATTCTGCCACTGTATAGGTCATTAGTTAGACCACACCTGGAGTACTGCGTGCAGTACTGGTGCCCCTATCTGAAGAGAGAGACATTAAGTTACTGGAGGGGGTACAACGCAGGGTGACAAAGATGATCAAGGGGCTGGGGGACTTATCATACGAGAGGAGGTTGAAGGAGTTGAACATGTACTCACTGGAGGAGAGGAGGGACAGGGGTGACATGATTGAAACCTTTAAATACATGAAAGGAATAAACAAGACTGTACAGAGGGGCTGTTCAAAGTAACGGAGGGGAGGGCCACCAGGGGCCATGATATGAGACTGGAGGGAGGAAGGTTCAGGAGGGAGATGAGGAGACACTTTTTTACAGAGAGGGTGGTGGCTGGGTGGAATGCGTTACCTGCAGAAGTGTTATGCAGTAGAACAGTGGACTGCTTCAAAAGGGGATGGGACAGGACAAGGGGAAGGGTGGAAAGGAGGGGCAGCTGCAGAATAAGGGGTGCTAGCTGCACATTCGAGCAGACTTGATAGACCTCTAGGCCTTTATCTGCTGGGAAATTTTGCCGATGTTAGTATATGGCATAGCTGGCAGGCGGCAGGACCCCATGGAAAATTTCTAGCTCTAGCGGTCACTGTGAGGGACCCCAGCCACGCCAGGAGACGCCGGTATAAAGGGACGGTCCCGGACACTTGCCTCCGTCTTCCTGCCACAGGCCAAAGGAGGCCGGACGAGAGAAGTGGATATTTCCCTCAATGGAAAAGGGCACGAAAAAGCCTAGGAGAGGGAGGTGGGGAAGAGGGCATTACTACTGCAAGGCCTCTCTCGAAGATCTACTGTTACGGAAAGTTCTTGCGTAACTGTACCATCTTACTTCGAGAGGGCTCTTGCAGTAGGTAATTACATATAGGACTGAATCCCAAGCAGTCTGGAACAAAGAGGCACCAGGAGGAGGAAAACTACTCCAAAAGGTAGTTCTGGTTGTGCAAGTCTCAAGATAGGAGGCCTTGCAAAACAGCCAGCCCGAAGCCTGCTCTACGTCGAGAGGCAACATCCAAACTGTAGTGTTTCGTCAAGGTATGGACGGGAGTCCAGGTGGCGGCAGCACAGATGTCTGCCACAGACACATCTGCCGTCAAATTCTATGTTTCTATGTTACACATTCTTGAAAATAAGCCGCAGAGGCAGCTACTCTTCTAGTGGAGTGGCCTCTGATTTGACCCGGGAGGGTCTTGTTGTATTTGTCATAATAGAAAGTGATGCAATGAGCCAACCACTTAGGCATTGCTTGGAAACAGCATTGCCTTCCCTTTTGTGAGCAAAAGAGATGAACAACTGATCAGTCTTTCTGAGATCCTTCGTCTTGTTGGTGTAGTATCTCAGAATCCGATGAACATCCATAGTATGGAGTAAATACTCCCTTTGGTTAGAGTACTGCGTAAAAAAGGCAGGTAACTCTATGGACTGATTTAGAATAGACTCAGCTACTACTTTAGGGAGAAACTTAGGATTTGTGCGAAGAGCAAATCGTTCCTTGTGAAAAATCAAGTACTGGATTTTACATCGGGCCTGGAGCTCGGAGAGATTCTCCGGAGCCGAAGTAATGGCCACCAAGAAGAGTCTTCCATGAAAGGAACTTCAAATCTGCAGAAGCTGCAGGTTCGAAGGAAGGGAGAGTAAGCTTCTCGAGAACAAAGTTCAAGTCCCAAGGGGAAGCAGGAGTACGGATAGGGGGCCTCAGATGGAGGACCCCTCTGAGAAAGGTCTTTGAGATCTCCAGTTGAGCAAAAGCCTTGTCTGCGAAAAGAGCATGATAGGCCGAAATGGCCGCCATGTGTACCTTCAGAGAGGAATGGCTGAGACCCAGGTCAAACAGATGATGTAGATACTCCAGCAGAAGCTCCGCTGAACAGGAGAAAGGTTCCACGTTCTTGGAAGCGGCCCAAATAGTGAATCTTTTCCACTCCATGGCATAAGTGGATCTGGTGGAGAGCTTTCTGGCCTCCACTAAAATCTCCGCCACTTTGGGAGACGCTCCAAAACGGGATTGGGCTAGGTCTGCAGGAGCCATGCATGCAGTTGAAGGGATGTGAGGCCTGGATGGACCAGGGTCCTCTGATCCTGGGTCAACAAACCTCAAGAAAGAGGAAGGAGGAGGAGGATCCTCTGAATATTGTTGTAGAAGAAAGAACCAGATTTGCCTGGGCCAGAAAGGAGCGATCAGAATCATTCTCGCTCCTTCTGAAGCCAGTTTCTGCAAGACTCGTGGGATAAGTGGAATTGGGGGAAAGGCATAGATGAATCTGTCCTTCCAGTCTAGAGACAGAGCATCGCTCCAAAAAGCGCCTCGCTCTGGAATGAGCGAGCAGAAGACGGGAAGTTTTGCGTTTGAGGGGATGCGAACAGGTCGACCTGTGGTGTTCCCTAAAGTTGGAAGATACTGTCTAGGACCCCTTGGTCCAGTTCCCACTCGTGAGTCAGAGCAGAAGAGCGACTTAGCTTGTCTGCCAGGGTGTTGTCGACTCCCAGAATGTGAACTGCCGTGAGGTGAAGGTCGTGTTGTGTTGCCCAATCCCAAACCCTCATTGCCTCCCTGCATAGAGGGTAGGACCGAGCCCCTCCCTGCTTGTTGATGTACCACACCACACACATGTTGTCCGTCTGGACGGCTAGGTGGCCGGGAAGGATGTATTGGTGAAGGGCTTGGAGAGCGTACAACACTGCCTGAAGCTCGAGCACATTGATGTGGAGCTCTTGTTCTAGCTTGGACCAGGAGCCCTGGGTCCGATGAGGGCCAAGATGGGCTCCCCAACCTTCGCCTGAGGCGTCTGTGGTTAGAGACTGGGAAGGGGGAGGATGAAAGAAAGGAACTCCACGAAACAGGTTCTCTCGAACCATCCACCACTGCAAGTCTCGCATCATCGGCGAGGAGATCAGAACTGAGTGATCTAGGTCGTCCACTAGCTGATCCCATTGAGAGCGTAGAGCCCACAGAGAGATCCTCATGTGGAATCGAGCGCGACATACCGTCGGGATAGCAGCTGCCATGAGCCCGACAAGGCGAAGGACCGACCTCGCAGAGACCATCCTGCGGTCGGACAACAGACTTATTTGGGTCTGAAGGGTGGATGCCCTGTCCAGAGGCAAGAAGGCCTTGCCCATGGTCGTGTCGAGGATCGCCCCAATAAACTGTAGCCTCTGGGATGGGTCCAGATGAGACTTGGAATGGCTGATGGTAATACCCAAGCAGGCAAGAACCTGCTGGGTAAGGGAGAGGAAATGCAGGTGTTCCTCCCTGGATGAGGCCACCAGGAGCCAGTCGTCCAGGTACGGGAAAACCTGCACTCTTGGCACGCAGGTGGGCCGCCACCACTGCCAGGCACTTGGTAAATACTCGGGGGGCCGAGGATAGACCAAACGGGAGCGCCTTGAACTAGTAGTGGTCCCCCTGGAACGCAAAACGAAGGTATTTGCGATGAGATGGGTGAATGGGAATGTGCAGATAAGCGTCCAGCACATCCAGAGCACAAAGCCATTGACCCGGCCGGAGGAGGGGCAGAAGGCTCTGCAAAGAGAGCATCCTGAACCTTTTGTACTATACGTAAAGATCCAGGGAACTGAGATCCAAAATTGGTCTGAGATCTCATGTCTTCTCTGGGACCGGGAAGAAATGGGAATAGTAACCCATCCCTTGCAGATGAAGGGGGACAGGCTCTATCGCTTGCTTCATCAGAAGAGCCGAGATTTCCTCCTGGACCAAGAGTAGATGTTCCCGTGAATACGACGACTTCAGAAGGGGGTGGTGGGGTGCTATGAGCTGGAGTACCCAAGAATCTGTGGTTATCCTCTCCCATCCTGGAAGGTGGAGGGAAAAACCTCCCTCCTACCGATTCCTCCGGGGAGTCCAGAGGCAGTGGGAGGCAGGTCAGGTGGTGTGGGGCAGAGCCTTGCAGCTACAGCACCAGCTGCTTTTTAGTGGCCGGGCTTGGCAGTCTGCGGGGCCGCGTTTG
The DNA here is from genome assembly GCA_016271365.2 of Neoceratodus forsteri. Lineage (NCBI taxonomy): Eukaryota > Metazoa > Chordata > Ceratodontiformes > Ceratodontidae > Neoceratodus > Neoceratodus forsteri. The sequence continues at coordinate 475,145,438 of CM057451.1, forward strand.
TGACCTGGAACCTGGGACGCATAGTCGCCGGAAGGCGGCTCTCGACCTCTGTGGTGAGCTGAGCCTTGGCCTCAGCCCACCAGGAGGCCAGAGTCTCCTGCAGGTCCACCGGCGGCCGCGAGGGCAGTGGAGGTGGAGGAGGCAGTGGATAAAGATATGGGTTATATCCGTAAGGAGCGTATCCAAAACCCAGCTGCAGGTAGCCCGGCGTCGAGTACTGCGGGGTCTGGCACTGTGGCGCCGGATACTGCGGTCCCGGGTACAGACGGCCGGGCCGGAGGCCTCATGGGAGGGTCCATAGTGGAGAGCCCGGAGGGAGCTGAATGTCTCCCGGAGTCGGTAAGGCCGACATCAGGGCCGACGGCGGAGGCTCTGGTGCCGGAGGTACCAACGTCAGAGGGGCCGGCATCAGGTCCGGCGCTCTAGGCAGAAGAAGGACTGAGAGGCAGAAGATTCCCAGCTTGGCCCGGGGACAGAGGGGAAAAGTCCCCAGGGTCGGGTTGGGGAGAGACTGGTTCCCCAGACGGCAGCGGGGAACCGGGTACGACGGACGTGGGGGGTCAGTCGTCTGTTCCTTCGCCGGCCAGACGTCGGACGAGCCGACGTCCAACTTCTGAGAGCCATCACCGGAGGCAGGCTGAGTAGAGTGATCGGCCTGGTCCAGTGGAGTGGAGGCCGCGCGTTGCCCCGGAGGGTCGGACGTCTTATCGGCCCTCTCCGGGAGGACGTCAGAGGAGCCGGCCTGGTTCCGGAGTAGCCCACAGTGGTGAGCCGCGAGCCTGCGGCCGAACCAGGCGGAAGCTTCTAACTGTCGGGCGCCCGCAAGGCCTGAGCCAGGCAGGCGTGCCGCGCCCTCGGAAACCTCGGCGGCCGTCGAAGCGATCCCCAGAGGGATGTCACCCTGCGTCCCAGCGACTCCCGAGGAGAGCAGTGGAGGAGCCCTTGTCCGGTGCCTCTCCTTCTCCTCCTTCCGATGGCCTTCGGGGGAAGTGGACGCCTGCCTCAGTTTTATGAGCTCCTTCTCCATAGAACTCATTTTCTTCTTCACAATATGGGCTTCCAGGGATTGCTGCCACCTTTTCTGAGTAGCCGCGTTGAAACTGAGGCAGTGCTAGCACTTCTCGACCGGGTGATCAGGGTTTAGGCAGAGCAGGCACAGGGAGTGGCCGTCCTTGTGCGGTAGTTGGGTGCCGCACGAATCGCACTTAGTCATGTGCTCGGACGGTGTAGGGGACGACATACACCGATGCTGAGTACTGATGTTAGTCGAAAAAAAATGATTTTCGGTAAAAAAGCAGCGAAGGTAGGGCTGACGGCGTCAAACTTTTCCTCCGGAGGCACTGCACGAGCTAACGGCGAAAGAACTGGAAGGCGGGCGTCCGGGACCATCCCTTCATACTGACGTCTCCTGACGCTGGTCACTTGACATGGGGGCGGTCCTTCGCCAGGGACTGCTAGCTAGAAATTTTCCGTGGGGTCCTGCCGCCTGCCAGAGTCACTCCTATATGTAATTACCTACTGCAAGAGCCTTAAGTAAGATCTCAAACTTTACACACGCCCTCAGTGTTTGATGCTTGTATAAATCCCTCAAGCTTCGCTGTCAGGTTTTACATAGCAAACTGTGTGTAAAATTCTCGTTTACACACACACACACACACACACACACACACACACACACACACACACACACACATTCATGATTTATTCTATATTTAATCCAATTCACCAATTCAGATCCCAACCCTTAGCTGCTCTATTTAATCAGTCTCCTGTGCACCACACTGCTGAAGGCCTTACTAAAGTCCGAGAAGACATGTCCACTGAAGTCACCAACTAGCAGCACCTGACCCTTCCCTGCCATTCTGATGATCGCTTCCCCAAGAGCCTCAGCCAACTCCTCTCCCTGTGCTGTATATTAATATCTTCATTCACTAAAGTGCAGTGTGCATATATATGGAACACAAGCAAAGAATACAGAGAAAGATGTGCCTCAGCTGGGATTTGAGGTTTGTACACTACCCCAGTACAGACAGTGGCCCCAGAGCTAGACTCCAGCATGACCCACAACACCTCCAGCCCTTTCTTTAGCTCCTGGTAACCTTGCACCTCTATGGCTTTGATCCCTCCCCTCACATATAATGCAACACCTCCTCCCCAGACTCTCTCATGAACAAAGACTAGTCAGTGATGATCATGTCCCAGTCATGGTGCTTAGCGTGCCACAAAAACAGGTTACTCACCTGTCACAGTAGTTTTAGGAGTGGTATATGTTGTTCATCCACACTTCTTGGCATTGTCCCCTTCCCCTTTAAATTAGCGGGAAGGTCTTCAAGCTGGCCCCTCGCACCCACCCAGGTGGTATAACCCCCGGCTCCGCCCCATGATTCCAGATCTTAGCCCGCTGGCAGCCAGGTGTGTGCGTCTCAGCTGGGGAGGTCAGGTGGGTCCGTTTAGATGAACATATACCACTACTAAAAAGTACGGTTACCGAAGAACTTACTATAACAGTAGATCTTCAGAGGACCGTCTCTTGCAGTAAGTCATTACTTCTGGGAGTATCCACCAGGTGTCGCTGTCGCACGGCAGCTTCTTCTAGCAGTGTTCCATAGGGGCCGTCCACATATCACTTCCTGTGGATGTGTATAATGATGGGCGGCTCAGCCCTCTGTTCACCGCCGGCTTCGGCAAGCACGGCCTGGGCAGAGGTAAACGAGGGCCAGAAAGAGAGACTAGCGATCTCACCCAACGTCCTAAGTTGCAGATTTGAAATGAAAATTCAGGGGTACAGAGGGCGGTGGACTTACTGCAAGAGACAGTCCTCGGAAGATCTACTGCTACAGTAAGTTCTTGCGTAACCGTACCATCTTCTACGGACTGGTCTCTTGCAGCAAGTCATTACTTCTGGGAGAGTCCCAAGCAGTTTCAAATCCAAATGGGGGGCAGTCAAAGCCACAGAAGCAAAGGCACATGAAAGGTCACCTTGAACCGCACCCCCAGCGGTAGAGAGGCCACGTAAGTGGTTAAGGACCATGGTGTCCTAACTCAAACCCGAAGGCGAAGACACAGCCACAGGAGAGGGCAACCTGAACCACACCCCCAGAGGTTGGGTGGGCTAAGGACCAATTGAACCACCATGTCCCGACTCAAATCCTAGGTGAAGACATGTGGTATGACAGAAACAGAACTGTAGACAGCCAGGCACAGTGATGCATCCCAAAGAGACAGAGGTCGACAGGCCCTGGCATAGTCTCAAATCCAGAAATACACAAGTAGAGCGGATCAGATAGTAGAAAAGGAGCACCGTGGAAAATACATTGCGAATGGTCAGAGGAAGGAACAACTGAAGGGCTCCAGGAGGGAGAGAAGCAGGAGTTCCAAACAGATCTGCAGGGAGAAGTGAAGTGTCCACTTCGGAAGCAAGCCTCCAAGAAAAGGAAAGGGATCCCCAGGCACCTCCGAGGCCTACAAGAGGAGGCAGGAGATACTGTGAAAGCGGTTTAGAGTGCAGGAGCAGGTCCGGCCCCGCATGAGGGATGGGACCGCCATGGAGGGGCAGACATAGCCGCCCCCCCGGAGGCCCTACTGTGGTCCCTAGGGGCACCCAGGGAGGGGTGGGCTGGGAAAGAGTCGGCCTGCCCGCGGGTGTGTAGGGATGGTACCTGAGGCGAGACAGAGGTCTTGAGACCGAAGAGTATGCCCAAAAGTCAAAAGGGAATCGAAGTTGGCCTGAGCACCATGGCCAAACAGGTTCCCAGAAAAGGGGCACTGGCAACCGACAGCTGGGCGCCAGGTGGAAACCCAAAACCCACAGCAGAAGGCGCCGAAGAAAGGCGACACAGTGGCTGAAAGCCGGGCAGATGCATCAACCGAGATCGAAGCACGCACGGAGCAGGTGACGTGCAAGGGAGGGCATGGCAGAGAGCAGCTGAGCCAGCCTGATCGACTCAGAGGAGGGAAGCAACTCGAGGCACCAAGAGTGCGAAGGTACCGGACAATATGACTTGGGTAATTCAGGATACGAAGTAGCAAAGTACTGGAAGAATAAACCCGAACGCCATATAAATCCATATGCCAGGAATCAGCATCCAGTGGCACGGAACCGGTATGGCGAGGTCAGGCAGTCCAGTCATGGGCCACTGTCCTGGCGACAGAGTCCGCCACAGGGGTGGTGGATAAGTAGAGGTGGTCAGGAGGGGCACGGTATAACAGATAAGCACCACCAGGGGTAGGCAGGGTGGAGCCAGGACAAGACCAAACACGATAGTGCGTTAAAACACGCAGGTATCAAGGGCGGGGCCACCAGGGCAGGCTCCTCAGGAACATCGAGGTAGACAGCTAGGTCTCGATGAAAGGAATCCAGCTCCGCAGCAGGGAAAGTAAAAGTGCGCTGGATCTGCAGCATGAGCTCCGTAAAGGAGAGATCCGGAGAAGGGGAAGATTCAGGAGGGTGAAGCGGGGAAAACCAAGGTCCTCAGGATCCCCACCAGGAACAGCCCCCAAAAAAGGGCCCCCCCCCCCATGGAATCACAATAAAGGAGTCCGCAGAAATAGGTGGAGGGTGGACCAGGCGGGCTGGGTCTGGGTGCAAGCACTTGGCCGAGGGGAAGAGGGAACGGGGCAAGGCTGGATCCTGACCCAAGCTCCGCAGGACCTCCATCACCACAGTGGCGATGCCCGGAGCATGTGATGGGTCCAGGGATGGAGGAAGCCCAAGGGCGGCAGGAGGAGAAGGGCGGGCCAGCCCGGGAAGCACCGACCCCAAGCAGCGGGAGAAGGCACCTCTACCCATGTGGACAGGGACCGGGAAAGGAGCAATGGGAGCAGGGTAAGGGCCATGCAATGGCGCCGAAGGCCCAGAAAGAGATGCACCTGAAGGGCGGGAAAAAGACAACAAGGGGGGGTCCCCCCCCCCGGATGCCATCCAGTGCCAGGACAAGCGGGGGTGGGGCACAGAAGGAGGGCCCTGAGCAGGGGAAGTCCTGGTGTGGGAAACATAGACTTTGACAGCAGATAAGGACCGCTTAACCCATCTAGTCTGCCCATTTCCCTACATACAGGATAGGCCGCAGATCCTAGTTAACCAACAGCCTATTTCTTCCTATCCCCAACAAGAACTGCCTGATGTCTGTCCCATGCATTCTTGACTTCTCCCCCAGTTTTAGACCCCACAACCTCCTCAGGAAGGCTGTTCCATGCATCCACTACCCTCTCTGTGAAATAATACTTCCTCACATTGCCCCTGAACCGCCTCCCCCCCCCATCCTTAAATTGTGTCCCCTTGTTCTTGCACGTCTCTTTTTCTGAAAGATGCTACCCTCTTGGACTTGGTTGATTCCACTGAGGTACTTAAAAGTTTCTATCATGTCCCCCCCCTCTCCCTTCTTTCCTCAAGGGTATACATATTAAGCTCCTTTAGTCTCTCCTCATACGGCTTCTCTTGCAGACCCTGCACCATCTTAGTAGCCCTCCTCTGGACTGCCTCTATCCTGTCTATGTCCTTGCGGAGATGGGGTCTCCAGAACTGGATGCAGTACTCCAGATGGGGTCTCACCAACTGTCTGTACAGAGGGATAACAACTTTCTGTTTTCTGCTGCTGATGCCTCTCCCTATGCATCCCAGTATACCCCAAGCCCTGCCTACTGCCTTCTCACATTGCTTGCTAACCTTAAGGTCATCTGATGATTATCCCCAGGTCCCTTTCCTTTTTTGTTGTCGTTACTACCTCTCTCCCCCCCCCAATTGTGTATTCTTCCCCTAGGTTCTTGTTTCCCAGGTGCATTATTTTGCACTTCTTTGCATTGAATCCTAGCTGCCATACTTCTGACCATTCCTCCAACCTCAAGTCCCTTCGAATCCTTTCCCGCCTCCTTGTGCATCAACCCTGTTGCAGATCTGTGTGTCATCTGCAAAAGGCATACTTTTCCTTCCAGTCCCTCTGCAATGTCACTGATGAAGGCATTAAAAAGGACTGGACCCAATACTGAACCTCCGGTACCCCACTAGTAACCCCTCTTTCTTCAGAGTGGACTCCATTTACAATTACCTTCCGTGTCCTGTTGTGCAGCCAATGTTTTACCCAGGCTACCACCTTGGGACCCACTCCCAGGCTGGTTAATTTGACTAGTAATCTTTTGCGTGGGACTGTGTCAAATGCCTTGCTACAGTCTAGGTAGGCCATGTCCACAGCCATTCCCTGGTCTACTACTTTGGTCACCCAGTCAAAGAAATCTATTAGATTCGTCTGACATGACCTTCCCGCTGTGAACCCATGCTGCCTTGGGTCCTGTGCCCCACTGGCCTCTAGGTACTCAACTATTCTTTCCTTCAGAAGTGACTCCATCACTTTCCCTACCATAGAGGTCAGACTGACAGGTCTGTAGTTTCCTGCCTCTGTCTTGGTCCCACTTTTGTGAAGGGGAATCACATCCACCTTCCTCCAGTCCTCAGGTACCACACCATCCTCCCATGATTTATTAAAAAGAGTAGCCAGTGGTTTCATTAGTTCCTCCCTTAATTCTTTTAGAATTCTGAGGTGAATTCCATCAGGACCCATTGCTTTGTCCACCTTCAGTTTTAGGAGTTCTTACAGAACCCTTTCTTCTGTGAAAGGACTGGGATCGACCCCCCTATCAAGAGTGCTTCTGTGAATTGGATTAGGCACTTCCCCCTCCTCTTTTGTGAATACTGAGCAGAAATATTTGTTCAGTATCCCTGCTTTTTCACTGTCCTCTTCAGCCCACCCACCGTTCATTCTATTCAGCCTCACTATCCCTCCCTTTGTCTTTCTACGCTCGCTGATGTACCTATAAAAGGTTTTATCCCCCTTCTTAACCGAGTTGGCCATCTTTTCCTCAGTTTGGGCCTTTGCTATTCTGACTTCCCTCCCTGCTTCCTTCTGCCTTAACTGGTACAGCTCCTTCTGTGTTTCCTTATACTTCCGGAATGCTATCTTTTTCTTCCTGACTTTCACAGCCACCTCTTTTGAGAACCATAACAGCTTTTCTTTCGTTTGATTTGTTTATTTGCTTCACACAAAGGCTTGTTGCCTCTGTGATGGCAGTTTGATGATTCCCCATTGTTGCTCCACACCTCCTTCTAGCCTGTTTGCTAGTGCTTTTCTGAGGCACTCTCCCATCTTGCCAAAGTCAGCCTCCTAAACTCCAGTACCCTCACTTTTGTATGGCTTGACTCTGTAGCTGAGTTTAACGTGAGCCACACTGTTTGATGGTCACTTGTTCCCAGATGGCACCCACTTCTAGATCAGAGATCCTCTCCTGCCCCCGTTTGAGTACGAGGTCTAAGATTGCTCCCTCACAGTGGGTTCGAAACTAGCTGTCTGAGGCCTGCCACCTGTAGGGCATCAAGAATGGCCCTGCTCTTGGATGTGGCTGCAGCAAATGTGCTCCAGTTAACATCTGGCATATTCAGATCTCCCATCAATAGTATCTCCCCTTTCTCTGCCATTCTAAGAATGCTTTCCATCATATCCTTGTCCACTCCCTCCCCGACATGGGGGTCTGTACACAACCCCCGTGCGGATTGTGGTGCTCTTTCCAGTCTCCAAGGTGACCCACAGTGCCTCCTCTCCTCCCTGTTTACTCTTTTTTTCAGTTGCTTTTATCCCTTCCTTTACATATATAGCAACTCCTCCCCCTCTTCTTCCCTGCCTGTCTCTCATGTAGGTTATGTACCCTGGTATGTTAACATCCCAGTCATGGTTCTCTGTGTACCATGTTTCTGTGACTGCTACGATATCCAGGCATCCCTCTTCCATCAAGGCCACCAGCTCAGGGAGCTTGTTGCCCAGACTATGGGCATTGGTACTCATTACCCTCCATTTCCTGATGGCCTTACTCCTTTTTGCCCCATCCCTGTCCTTCTTGCCTTGGTCACTTTCTCCATTTACCCCTGCCCTTCTCCCCATTGACACCTCTATGTTGGTGTCTGCTGCACTTACTACCGTGATTTTTTTTGGGGCGCTGGATTCCTGCTCCTTTCCAGTGCCTCCCCCCTTGGCTAGTTTAAATGCTTGCCAATGAAGCATTTAAACCTATCACCTAGGATCCTGGTTCCCCTCCTGGACAGATGCAGCCCATCATGCCAGTATAGGCTTGCATCACTCCAGGTGGACCCCCAGTCCCCAATGAAGCCAAATCCCTGAGCTCCACCAGTTTTTCAACCACTGATTGAATCCCATGGTGCGGAACACCCTAGCCTCTCCTATGCCGTAGATGGGCAGCACCTCTGAGAAGGTTACCGTGCGTGCTACTTGACTAAGGCCCCTCCCCAATTCCACAAACTCTTCCTGCACTTCTCTAATCCCTTTCTTAGCCAGGTCATTTGTCCCTAGGTGGACAATGACATCCAGCTCCCTCCTGTGCAGCTGCTCCGGCAATCCTGAGGATTCGCTCCCTGTCCCTCCAAGCCATGGCGCCAGGCAGGCACCTTACCTCCCTCTCCCTTCCTCCCCAGTTCTACCTTCCTAACAATGAAGTCCCCACCAGGAGTTGTTTCCTTCCCTCGGGGTCCCTGCCACCCTCCTGTGGGTCTCCTTTGTGGAGGTTCCCAGCATCCTCCTTGGTCTCCACTGCGGGTGCCTCCATAGAGGAACCACACTTTGCCAGAATGGCATAGGAATTGTGGAGAGGTACAACTGGAGGGATGCGCCTCTGTTCCACCACCCTCACCCTCCCTGAGCCCACTGTGGTCCAACCACTCCTCTTTCTTGGCAACCTCTGAGGCAACGGCAGTCACACTGGTAGTGCCTGGATGGAAGAGGAGGTCCCACAAATCCTGGCCAACTCAGCCTGGAGATGAGCAACCTTCTCCCTCAGCCCAGAGAGGTGCCTGCAGATGGGACAACACCGCATCCTCCAGAACGTCTCCCGGAAGACTGCTGCACCACAGCCACTGCACTGCACCACTCCAATCATGTCTTATTTCTGGCCCCTTAACCATTTGTAATCCTTACTCTTTCCTCTTTTCCCTCTCCCTCTCTCCCCTTACTTTCTGCCTGTGTGCCCTTTAAGCTCCTGATTGTCCTGTTCTGAGACAACAATATCCTATATTTCTCAGTAGACCCCTTACTTGCTCAGAGGCAGACCTCCAGCAGCTAGAGGGGGCCGGAGAGCTACTCTTGCCCTTCTAGGATGGTGGGTCTTTGGTGGCTCTGTGATCACTCACTTCCTGCTCCCAAACAGGAAGTTCCTGTTGTCAGTCAAATCCTGTGCCTATAAAAGTAGAAGTAGCTTTGGGTGGGAGGAGGGAAGGAGGGCAATATAGTCCCAGTAGAGAAGTCCAGTCACACAGCAGTCCTTTCTCCTGGTGTCTTCTGCCAAGCTATTCGCAGAATCTTTCTAAGGCAGTCTTTAAATGTAGCTTCCTTCTAGCTAAGCCACTCCCCTTACTTACTAGATCTTTCTACAAGTAATTTAAACCTCACAGCTACTAAGTCCTTTCAATCATCTGAGATTTACACCTAGATAACTGTTCAGATAACCATTCAGTTCAGTTAACTCAGACAAACACACTTTTTTTTTTAAGTTTGTGTTTTTGTTTTTACCCTAAATTAAAGGTCCAAGTACAAGAGTTCTTCTTCTTTAGTCCCAGTAGAGAAGTCCAGTCACACAGCAGTCCTTTCTCCTGGTGTCTTCTGCGATGGGCTGCCTCCCTCGTCAACGATGGGAAGCCCCCATCGTTGACGAGGGAGGCAGCCCTGTTGACGAGGGAATGAGGACAGGCCCCTCCATCGACGGTGGAATCAGCCCAGTCGACTAGGAAGCGAAAGGAAGCCGTCCTGTCGATGAGACGTGCAAGATATGCAGCCCCGTTGATGGGAGAGGATGCCCCGTCGGTGAGGAGCGCTCAGTCAGTGAGAGAACAGGAGAAACCCGTCCAGTCAATGGGAGAGGACTGGAGTTCTGGATGAAGGACCCTTACGATCACCCTTAAAACTGCTGGTGCCCCTGGCAGAACTGCCATGAGTTAAAGGGAAGGGAGCCAGCCTGAATGTCCAAGACTAGCTTAATGAGGGTCATCAACTTCAGACAGAGAGCAGGTCCCCCTGGATGAACATGTTGAGCAAGGAAGCTTTGCAAGAGGTGTTTGAGGACCAAAGGTGGAACCAGGTTGCCAATCTTGCCAGGACCGAGTACAAGGACTACTTAGCCGCAACCTGTGGGCCATGGTAAGATGATCTACCAGGAAGGTAGCTCCCCAGAACAAAATAGACATTCGAGTCGACACCTGAATCTGGAGGGAACTCTAAGGATAAGTTGGGGAGTCAGTATGCCATGGCCCTGGACATGTACGCCGAGGCTAGGGCTGCCCTCATGACCATGCATGATGCTTCGAACGACCGCTTCAATGGGTTCTCCAATTTACAATCGAGGGGTCTTTGATGGCCACTGCACCTGGTACAAGATTTTTTATTTTATTGTTTTTACAGGCTGTGGAGATGGACATGTCTACCTTAAGAGCTGGTGTCCCATGACTTTACATGTTAACTCTGTAGAGCCTGAAAAACATTAGGCCAGACACCTTGCATTCCGGATGAGCCCATTTCTGTGTCACACTCTCCTGCGCCATATAACATACTAGGAAGGCCTCATCTCTTACTAGTATGCTTGAGAGGGTCTGCCCTCTTCTTGGAAGTTTGTGTATATCTTTTTCCAGGTTCTGCTTTATGCATGTACGTTTCAATTGGGTAGCAAGCTTGTCCCAGGTGAAGTTCCAGCCTGAGGAAGACTCCTCGGGTTCCTCAGAGGAGGGCGCATTCCCTGCTTTCTCGGTCCGACTTCTCCGACACCACATGGGATGCTCCTGGCTTAGGATCCTGATGTGGAGGGAGGGGCAGCGATGACATCAGCTCGCAGTGTGCACTTGGAAGAGTCCTTGTTGACCAGCTGGTCAGAGGTGAAAGTTACAGTAGGCAAGTAAAAGCAGGTAAAATGTTATTTGCATAAGGCGCCCCTTCCAATGCTCAGGGCGCCTTTACAATACACATTAAAAGAGAAATCACAGCAGTCACTTTCTTGAAAAATTATGCCATTTCATATGGCCCCGATTCTGGCTACGAGGATGAACACTGTTCTGTAGTGAGGATTTTTTTTTTGGGGGGGGGGGCACCTGTGGTGTCATAGTACCTGGATGAACCCTTTTGTGTGGACGAGGAAGTGCCCAACTCCCTTGTTTGTGTAGCTGAGGATGCATTGTATAATAGACCTCATTTACTTTTCCTGATGCAGGGGAGAGGGCTAAGATGTCATTTTTTTTGTCACTACTACAAAATGAGCAGTAAGATCCTGCTACAGCAGCATGAAGTCTGGCGTTGCAGGTTTTTGCACTCAGGAGCATAAGACTGTGGCTCTTTGTCAGCCTGTATCTTGGAAAAGGGTCAGAGGTTTTTTTTTTTTCCATGGGGGGGGGGGACACAGGATAGACCACAGTATGTTAAGAGCAGGGCAGTCTCTCTTGCTAAAGCTCACTGATGCCAGCAAGAAAAGGAAGAGACTTACAGGTGCTTGATAAATGCCCCCCAAGGTTTAATGCTGTTGCAGAGAGTTTCCCTTCACAGAGATGTGATGCTGCTGCTAAGGCTCTGCTGTTGCAAATGGCTCCTTATTGCTGACTGAGAATGACTCAGACTGGGCGAAGGAGGCGCTGGTGTCTAGCATGACATGCCAAGATGCAAGGAAAGGTAGGTGGTGTGGCAAAGTCACAGCAACAGCATGATCAGCCACCGGGCACTATTGCACATACATGGCAGACAGACTACCAAGGTTGAGAAATGAAGAGCTTCCCCTTTCCCCTCACGACGCGGCCACGATCACATGCCCTCGGCACCCCTGAAGCGCACCCCACAGTTGTGCTAGCTGCCACAACCAGCCTCTGTGGCACTCCTTCTGCCATCCCAAAATACTGAAACAGCAGGTTGTCCTACATGCTGCTGCACAAAAAAACATGCACCAGACACGGAGGGAGGCTGTTGCAGTCCCATGGATATTATAGTCTTTGACTCACTTAATGTCACCAGCAACACTCCAGACTGACATCCTTGGTGAAGTATCCAACGCTGTTTGAAGACAAAAGAAATGAACAGAAAAAAATACCCTGCAAAAGGCAGGGGCTGTCACCAGCTAGGACAAACTGAGGGATGCCCTCATGCTCTCAGACTATTTTATTTCTCCCAGCTAAGAGGAGAAAGCTGCCCATACCTTTCTACCTGCCCACAGAAGTAGACGCAGAATTTTATTTCCTAGACTCTGTGCACTGGCGCACATAGCTCTCCATACCTTATTTATTTCAGATTAGTATTAACACCTTTGAGTCAGAGACTCTTTTACAAAGGTTCCAAGTCAATTGAGGCACGAAGACATACAACACATAGATACAGAGTAAATACAGAACATTTGCAAAACTAGTTACATATAGTCAAGGCCCCTAGAATTCTGCGGCCGCAGAATTTTGTGCACAACTTGCAATCTACCGCAGAATTCACTCTTTTTGGTGATTTTTTATTAATATTTCTGTTTATCCATAGAATCTGGTTCCCTTACCCTCTTTTTATATCCAACCCCCCCCCCATATGATCAAAATGGGATGTTATCATTGCTATAACATCAGCTAACAAAATGGCTACATTCTGCAACAGAAATGAACAGTCACTTATCTACCATAGCTCCCACTGCCAGAGATGGTGGCACAGCACATCAATGCATGGTGATACTTGCTCAACCTGCACTACAGCCTAATACAATTTTCAGTCTTACGTTATTGCGCTAGGGCAAACTTAAACAAAACCTTGTCAATAGCACAGACTTGTTAAGTCCATACCTCACTTTGTACAAACCTATTTGTGCCTTTAAAGTATAGAGATGCCAACTGAAATGAATAACTGGTAAAATTAATTTAACTGTCATTTTTAAGAAAAATAAAGTAATTATGACTAGAAAAGTGGAATGTAATAATGTGTAGACCTGTTGAAACAATAGACCTGTTAAATAAATAATTGCGCTGTACACATTTTTGCCAGGGTTAATGATTACATATTGTCATTGGTTGATAAAATCACCTAAACGTTATGGAGAAATGTTGTGTGCAGGGACAGCTGTTGGGCCAGAGGGTAGCATGCTGTGTTTCTGTGCCGGTAACTCAGGTTCAGAGATTAACTCTGGGAGCTGGCTGGGCAGCACAAGGATTGGTGGAACACATCACTGCTCAGAGCCTGGGAAGGTATGGTGCAGTGTTCTGTCACATGGTGGACACATTGTGATGGGCTGGAGAGCTCTATCTCACAATTGGTTCACATGCATGTCATGGCGTGATGGTGTTATGCAGTGTGTCAGGGTAAGCAGGCCGACATGAAAAATGAGTTTTGCAATAACTCCTCTATTCCATTTTCAATGGGACCTGTATGAATGAGGATGCAAGTTCATGGAAATTAAAAAAAATTAAAATTTTTATATATATATATATATATATATATATATATATATATATACACACATACACACACACACACACACACACACACACACACACACAGTATCTCTCTCTCACCACACACACACACACACACACTTGTATGTATGTTACAGATTGCATATAAATATATAAGTGATACACAGTGGGAACCTCATGAGTGGTGTAGAAAGCACATAAAAATATATGAGTGATAGACAGTGGAAACCTCATTAATGGGACAGATAGCAAGCATATGGAAATAGCTTATTTATCACATAAGATCCCCTCTGCATATGTCATTTATGCAACAGGCTAGGACCTTAAGGGAGAGACATTTGTTTTGCTTTTTTAGCATAAAATTATTTTTACAAGTCTCTTATTTTTTCAACTAGTGTTACTGTGCTTTCCACCATCCTGACTGCTATAATCACTGCCATGAAAGTGAAGTCAGGATGACAAGCTGACACTGTGATGTGGTAGTTTGTTAGTGCCACAGAACTTCCGCAGAAATTACAAACCACCGCCACAGAAGTTCTGCGGCAAATGGTAGTCTTGCCGCAGAACTTGGTCCCACTGTGCCGTAGAAAAGTAGGGGCCCTGCATATAGTTGCAGACTGTACTGAACAGAAATCATTTAAACTAGGCATTCAGAAAAACCAACAGTACTTGAGTATACATAAGTGAGTTAGGATGTTGAGATGTAGGAAACAGGGAGAGTGAGACCAGGGTATAGAGGCGCCTAGAGTGAGAGCAGGGAAAGGCAGAATTCTGAAGCATTAACTATTGGCAGACTAGAAGGGTGTAGAGAAGCAGCCAACGTATGACTTTGTCAGCAGAGACATAGGTAGCACGTGTAGGTGGGGCAGGGGAGAAACCTGGAGGCCTAGTATAGTTTAGAAAAGGGGGGCAGAAGAGTGAGGTGTGGGTGGACAGGTGCTGTCTGGTGGGATAGTTTTGAGAGGAATGGGCTCTGTGCAGGGACAGAAGCAGTGAGGGAAGGGGGAGATGGGGTGACGCGTGAGGAGAGGTAAGGGCCAGGGAAGGAGTAGCAGGAGTGGATTACGGAATTCAGGGGCAGTTACAAACATTCTCCAGGACCAGGTGTGCCCATAATAGTCCAGACTTGGAAGTGCCCAATTTTGTTGCATTCAGTCGGGACCTTAGGGCAATTGTTAAACCACCTCGGGTCAAGGAAAGAGAGGGATCGCTGTGCATAAGAAGTTCTCTTGAAAGGTACCACCAACCCATCTCTGACCACATTCCGGGTTTTTAAGTGTGATTGTGCAGTTATGAAGAGGCTGCACATTGACCTAGGGGTGAGCCGCAGCAGGGACTCTCTGCTAGAAGACACAACAGATAGGCAATTCTACTTTGTAGGGGAAGCCACCCTGTCTCCTGGTAAAGGGCACAAGAGTGGGTCCAGTGATCCGCCCACAGGCTTTATGAAGAAGAGCTCTGATCCTTTTGGAGGACAGTGTCGGTGCCGGCACCATATATAACAAGACCATAGTCTATGGTGGATAGGACTGAGCAGCTAGTGACCAGTTTCAGTGCTGCCAGGTTCACAGAGTGCCGATGTCTGTAGAAGACTCCCAGTTTAGTGTTGGCAGATTTAACAACGTGGTCAACATGTGCTCCAAAGGAGAGTGTATTGTCCTGGACAACCCACAGGTATTTAAAGGTGTACACCTGCTCCAATGCGACTCCTTCAAGGCTCTGTACTAGTGCCAGCCCAGTGGTGTCAAGGGTTGAGGTCCTGGAAGCCACACCGGAGACCCGGGTTCGGGATCGAGCCCAGACTGCTGGGGGTTCTCGCAGGGGAGAGAGAGGATCAAGCATCCGGGGGACTACTCTCCTCTCTTGGGGAGGGATCCAGGGATAGCCTGCACAGCAGCGGCCCCCAGTGGAGACCGGCGGCACTGCAACGCACAGGGGCTTGCAAGGGATAGGGAAGAAGTCAGGCAGCTGCCTTCCGGATGTGGGTGGGAGCATCCATGTCACGGGCCAGGTGGCACTGCATGCCCCTCGTCTGGGGCGTAATGCAAGTAAAATCCCCTCCAGCCTAGTTAGGCAAGGGCTCCCAGCGCCAGCCACCACACGCCAGATACTGGACCTCTGCCTCCGCCCCCTTCTATCTCCTCACAGGCCCTGGCCAGAGATGGTCCACAGAGGAGAAAATAATGCCCTTGAGGAGGTGGGGTCACGGTAGGCGGTAGAAGTGTCCGGTCGCTGGGAAGCCTGAGAGAGTTCCAAAGTCTGGAGTGCCACAAATTAGAGTTGTAAAAAATTTAAAAAAAAAAAAGTAAAAAAAGCTATGTACTAGCAGGGGCCTATATTTCCTTCCTGATGTGAGGAACAGAGAAGAGCATGCACTTCGTTTTTTTGTGGTTGAGCAAAAGTTTATGGTCAGTGAACCATTTTTCGAGTCCTTTGAAACTGGCTTGAAGTTCGGAGGAGATGGATACTGAGATTTTCCCACAGGCAGAAGTTACTGCATCATCTGCATACAGTACAATTTTAGAGGGGCAAGAGGACGGTAGTGGGTTAATAAAGAGACATGGAAAATTCCTAACCTTAGAGAGGCATTAAACGCTTTAGTGACAGGTTCAGCCACGTCACTTAGCATCAGGGCTAACAGCTTCACGTTCATGTTGTCACCTCCCATCCTGGTCTTACCAAGTGCTCGCTAATATAACCTACAGTTTCCTGCTTGTGAAGCCACCTGAAATTAAAAAAAAAAAGTGGGGAACACTAGCGGGAGAGGAGGTTGGGGATAGGTAGTCACTAGGTAGTACTGAGCTTAGGTCAGTGAATGCCTTGTTGAAGGCATTTGCTATGTCGCTAGGGTCATGTAATGTCCCGGTAAGGGACAAGATTAGGTCTGGATGCGCTCTAGTCATTTTTCCTGTGAGGGATTTTACTGAATCCCAAAAATCTCTGCCACGGCCCCAGTTCCTTTTTAGAAGATCATTATAGTAGGACACCTTAGCCTGCCGGATAAGCTTAGTGCATTTATTCCTAGCCCTTTTGTAGGAGGTGATGTCAGGAAGTTTTCCTGTGGTTTTGGCCTTATGCCATAAGTTGTCTTAGTCGTATGAGCTCCAGGATTGGGCCCATGAGTCATGGGTTTGAGGCACCCCGATTTTTTTGGTTTTGAATGGTGCAAAAATATCACAGGCCTTGTTAAACATAGTGAGGAAAAGTTAAAGGGCAGCATTGTATTTCTGAGCATTGTCTAGTGGCGAGCAGTCCAGCAAGTTAAGGTACTGCTTAAAGGAATTAAGTTGGCCCGGTCTCAGGGAGCGACTTCTTGTGGCGGGGGTCACTTTTAGTATATTTATTGGACCAGGTGCACATGATAGGGGAGTGGTCACTTAAGGTGTCCAGTAAGACTGAGACCTCAGAGATACATTCTGGGCAAGTACAGAGGATCCAATCAACGAGCATGCTGGTCCCAGTTTTATAGTTGTATCTGGTAGGTTAAGTAACTGCGAGAGGTAGAGTCCTGTGAACCGATCACGGATAGAGGTTGTGTCACTGGCCAACCAGTTACTTAAAGTCACCAACAATAATATGTTCCTAATTTTTATCAAACTGTTCCAGGTTGGCGAGTACCTGCTGCACCCCCGTGTTCTGTGTGCTGGGTGGTATGTAGACGGACCTTACGCCCTCCCTGCCTCCTTCTATCATTCCTGCCTGTGCTGTCCCCTGAAACTCCACCTAACCCATCTCTTCCCTTTTTACCTTGTCTGTTCCCAGTCTCCTTTCGCCATCCTGTCCCCACCCCTGGCCTATGGGAGTTTACTTACTTCAGGCACACACTCCCTGGTGGTATACCATCCCGGGATGGGAGGGGGAGGTGTCCCTTGGATTTACAGCTTCCCCTCTGGCTAGTTTAAATGCTCATCCAAGTACCATATATACCTCCCAGCTAAGGCACATCAGGGTTTTAAATAAGCTGAAAAAAAAAAAAATGGATTAGCAATTTGATGTGTGAAAGTTCTAATCAGCTGTGAAAATGCACAGCACTTGGAACAGATTAGCAAAATTTTTAAAAATCATAGTTTTATTAGTGTTGTGTATTGTCTCATGGATTCACTCAAAAAAAATGGTGAGCAGTCTACTAAGCATTTCTGAAAACAGCATTACCCCGTTTTGCTACGCTATACCAACTATTTAAAACCCTGTACTTCGTTCTCTCATTTGTATGGGTTCCATAAATGTGCACACCTTACTCTCGTGACTCAAAATGTCATCTGTACAGCACCAGATGGTGCATCAGAGAAAGATTAAGACGCCTCTAGACGTCCCGGTTTCTAGTTGCCTTAGTGGCACAGCTGGCAGCACAACTGGAACAGTAATCCAAGCAGCCTGGGTTTATGTCTCAGCTAAGGCACTTATTTCTTTCTTGTGTTTGTACGGGTTCCGTAACTGTGCACACTGCACTCGTGACTGAAACAGCATTTAATTCTCCCACTAAGGACCGTGGTCCCCTTCTTCATGGAAGGATTCAGTCTCCCCTGCAGAAGCCCACATCCTCAGAGGTCAGCCCTCAGTCCCCAATGTAAATAATGGAAAAACAAGAGTAACTTCCTGTGTTTACAATTAGTTGTTCAGAAACCATTTCTGGCAAGTAAAAGCACTACCAACTCAGAAGAATACTGCTCATCATAAATGTTGGAAACTTCAGACACATTTCGGCTTATATTTCACGTATTCTCCGCATACCGAATGGCATCTCCCCTTTCAATTTTCTATTGTTCTCTCCCCCTACTGCTCAGAACAAAAAAATAAATACTGTAGTAATTGTGTTTCTTCTCAGGGATCCATCAATAATGCCTAATACAAGAAACACCATTCTGCAGGAGTGTGCTGCCCCAGAGATGGCACTTATGCAAATAATGGAACTGACGCAAGTTCAAACTGTGCTGTAGTCATGCTTCAGCTACTCGCTTAATACCAGATTTGTCTCTAAAGCCAGGGGAGCAGTACCAATGAAATGAAGTCACATAATGGTTACCAAAAATAAATTCCCAGCACCCCCTCCCATCCCGGGATGTCTGACCTGAAAAAGGACATTGTCCAGAGTCCCTACCCGGTTATCAAATTGTTAAATAAAATAAAAATACAAATAAAAAATGTTGAAGTCTGGCACCTCAAAGTAATGCTTAGGCAGCCGTAATGAACTAAAGATTATGTGAACCTATTTTCAGATTCTAGAAAGGGAGGTAGGGTCTGCAACTGTATTAGCTCATTGTTGGATCCCAGGACAGAAGCAACATTACTATGGTGAGTAATTTTTCATTCTAACAGGAATCCATTAATGATGCCTAATTACAGCTGGCCGGGTGGCACTGAGGGTTCGGGAGCGAGCTCGGGCGCCAGGGGAAGGGTTGAGGATGAGTGCCCTCCTCCCCGGGAAGGAAGGGTGGGTTGCTCTGGCGTACCAGCTGCCCTCGGTGGAGACCGGGGGCACTACAGTATGCCAAGCATGCACGTAACTAGCAAGGCAGACACTGGCAGGTTGCCGTGCGCGTCAACGTGCATCATTCTGTTGGGGGCAACGCACAGAAAAAAAACTGGTGCCATGGACAGGCGACAGCACCTGTCCCCCATGCCCTTCGCCGGGCCAACCCCGACTGGCCTTTCAGTTCCTCCAGCTGAGCCCTGCCGCCAGAGTCTGACTTGCAAGAGTGCCCAAGAGCAGGGGCGACTCACCCTGGGCGGGTTAAACCAGGGGTACTGATTGCAGGGAGGGGGAGGGGAGAGAGGCACAGATCGGGCGGGCCTTAGGCAGGATTAGGATGCCCGAGAGAGGTTCCACGGGGCCACGACCGTAGGGAAATACAGTAAAAAAAAAAAAAAAAAATGATGCCTAATTACAAGAAGCAGGCTCACTAGCAGTACTTTGGGAGGATGGGTGTGGAACCTATTTAGTTAGTTTTTATTTCACATAAAACCCTTTAGGCAGCACCTATTTTCACAATTTTAGAGTCGAACACAACAGAAACTAGTATTACAGGATTAGGTACTTGGTGTACAATGCAATTACAATACAACACACTACAGTACAGTCCCGTACCATACTGCATTAATGTATCAGATACTTGTGAGGCAATAACTATCAGGTGATGAGGTACGATGAGGAATAGTAAACTTGGTTACACTGGACTAAGCAGCAGATAAGGTACAGCGATGTCAGTATTCTGGTTACCATTTGACATTCCGGTCAGAGGAAGTGCAGCATACATATTATATTGCAGATGACACCGTTGGTCATCGGAAGTTGTTGCATGTCCGGGGTTGGGGGTGGTAAGGAGAGCAGTTGGGATTTGAAAAGATCGACGGAGCGATCACTTTTTAGGGAGACAGGTAGGTCATTCCGAGAAGCAGAATTGGCCAAGGGGGTGTCTCCCCTCCCCCAGGAAGCAGCAGTGTGTGTTGCTCACCCCTCTGGAGGAGTATTTGCTATCCACAGCAGTACCCATCGTCTTTAGGCCAGGGGACAGCAAGTCTTGCATTGCTTTTTTGCCAGTGACAAGGGTGTGGTAAAGCACTCCTGTCTAGGTTTAGCCAGTTTAGGCTGCTGTATAGCACACAGGCATGTTTATTTATTTATTAAATTTTGGTGACCGGGTAGGCCCACTGAGCCTCGAAGAACCCTTTTTCAGGGGCGACCCGGGACAACAATACAAGTTATAAGAATGAACAAGGACACAAGGAACATTTGAGGCATTGTGAGTTACATCATGAGGTGGTTACAGTAAAGAAAAATAGTGGATACAGGCATGGTAAAAGAAAAGCAGTGGATACAGGCATGGCTTACAGGCACGGTAAAAGAAAAGCAGTGGATGCAGGCATGGTTATCATCATGACATGCAAGCAACTGGTAGTACTTTGCATATAGTTTATTCAGGGATTACACGTGGTCTGTATAAGGCAGGTAGTAGGAAGGTTGAGATGGGAGTTGGAGAGGAGGGGAGTACCTTAGGAGCTTTAAGTGCCATGCGCTTGAGGTCAGCAGAAGGGACTTAAGCCTGGTGCGGAAGTTCATGAGTGAGGAGAAGGCCTGGACCTGGAGAGGGAGCTTGTTCCATTGGCAGGCTGCTTGGGAGGAAAAGGATCTTCCGCCAGCGTTTGTCCTTACCCTAGGGACTTCTAATAGCGTTCTATCTGAGGTCCTTAGGTTCCTTGAGTTGTGTTTGAGGGTTATGGTCCCGGCAATGCTTGGCGGAGCATGGGGTTTGGGAAGCTTGTAGGCCTGGACAAGCAAGGGGTGTTGGAGGCAGGCGACCAATGTGGGCCAACGAAGATTGGCCAAAGTGTCACAGTGGTGACGTCTCGGGTGCTCTAAGGTTGCGAAACGAGCTATTTTATTATACAGGGTTTGCATCCTGGTAATCTCTTGTTTAGCCAAGCCCTGTATAATAGGGGCCGCAAAGGTCAGGTTGGGTAGGACGACGCTGGTAGCTATGGAGAGCCTGGCTTCAGGGATGAGTTGGTCCCCGAGTCAGCACAGGGTGCCAAGTTTCCGATGTAGGGTCCTGGTGACCTGGTCCATGTGTTCCTTGTATGTGATATTCTGATCCAACGTGAGGCCTAAGTATTTAAGGGAGGGGGACTACGTTAATGACTTTACCAACAGCACTGCCTTGGTCTTGTCGGCATTTAGTACCATTCTGTTCTTACACAGCCAAGTCTCTAGTGAAGTGAGATCCTTTTGGAGTAGAGGGCCTAGGGCAACTATGTCACGCAGGGGTCGGAAGACGACAGCATCATCAGCGTACTGCACAACCGAGCTCTCCCCGCAGTGGGTACACAGGTCGTTGGTAAACAAGGAAAACAGGAGGGGGCCTAGAATTGAGCCCTGAGGTACACCCTGGTTTAGGGATAGTGAGTCAGATATGGTCCCTTTCCATGAGACCCTCTGTGCCCTGCCTGATAAGTAGCTCCCAAACCACTTCAGGGCATGATTGTCTAGCCCCATACTTTGCAGCTTCTGTAGCAGCAAGTTGAGGTCGACAAGGTCGAACGCCTTGGATAAGTCTATAAAGACTGCACCAGTGGGTATCCCCTTTGTCCACTGCCATGAGAACTTCATCCGTGAAGTTAATGAGGGCAGTATCAGTACCATGGTTTGTTCTAAATCCATGTTGGGAGGGGGCAAGGAGCTGATGAGCTTCCAGGTAGTCCCTGAGTTGATTGTAGAGGACTCTTTCTTGCACCTTAGCAAGTGAGCAGAGAAGGGAGATGGGCCTGTAGTTGTTGAGTTTTTCCCTGAGCCCCCCTTTGTGAATAGGGACAACATTGGCAAGTTTCCACAGGTCAGGGACTGCTCCCTCCCTCAGTGATCGATTGAGGAGCATCGTTATAGGCCAGGCTAAGGAAGTAGCTCCTGCCTCGAGTAGCAGAGGGTTGATACCGTCGGGTCCCCCTGACCCTTTTGGTTTCAGGTTCCTTAGGAGGTTTAGTACTTCAGTGCATTTAGCCAGTCTCAGGTGAAATGGGGTCTTTCCATGTGAGGTGGTTCATCTGAGGTGGGGGGGGGGGGGAGTCTGGGGAGACAGGCAGGTCTTGTAGGCCTCCAGGTCTGAGAAGTGCCTGTTAAGGGCAGCCGATATTTGAGAAGGGCCAGTTGTGAGCTTATCGTTAATCTCCATGGGACAGGACTCAGGCTTTTTGCTGCCCTTGATCAGGTCATTGATATGATTCCAGAATTGCTTGGGGTTGCCCAGGCTGGTTTTCTGGAGGTGTGTTAAGTAATCTCTCTTAGCGAGTTCTATGGCTCTCTTGGCTTTGTTCCTCAGGGCTTTATATTCAGCGAGATCTGCCGGGAAGGAGGAGAGCCTAAACTTTTTCCACCCCCAGGATAGCCATTAGGGCTTTGAGGGAGGGAGAGATCCACTTGTAGCAGCTGCCTCTAGCCCTCATTCTCTTCATTGGAGCAAAGAGGTTGGCCACTGTGGTTAGTTCGTCCTGGAAGTATTGCACAGCCTCAGTAAGAGTAGGGAGAAGATTTATGGGGTTCCAGTCCAGACTACCTAGGTAGCGAGTGTATTGTAGTTCAGAGAACTTGGAGAAGTCATGGGCGGAGAGAATTCTAGGTTGGACATTGGGTGGTTTGTTTTTCCATATACAGAAGATTGGCGAATGGTCACTCAGGGAGTCTGCCATTGTGCCCGTACTCTGTATATTAGTGGGGTTAGACACCAGAGCTCAGTCAAGGGTGGTGTGGTTCCCAGTTTTGTAATTAAGTCTGGTCGGTTCAGAGATGACCTGCGTCAGACCTGCTTCATGGGTAAGTGACTTCGAGGCATGACCAGGGTCCTGGGCCCAGTTAATGTTGAAGTCGCCCAGGATTAGTTGCTCCGTTGTTACCTTGATAGCCGTATCATTTGTGATAGCTTCAAGGGATTTGAGGGCTGATTTTGGTGGGTGGTAGACGCAGCCAACTGTTAGTTGTTTGGCATGCCCTAGGGTTATCCGGATGTATATGCTCCTCCCTCAGCAGTAGGATTAGTCTGCAGGGGTAGAGGTGACACGGAGAGGTCATCCTTAGCATAGATTAGGACCCCACCCCCTTTTTTGGTTTCTCTGTCATTGCGGTAGCTATTGTAGCCCATGACCTGAATCTCGTGGTCATGGATGTGGGCTTTTAGCCAGGTTTCAGAGATGGCTAGTAAGTCCTGTTTGTAGAGGTCCAACCAGGCCTGGACTTCGTGTATTTTTGGTCTAAGACTACATATGTGCTATCTTCAGACCCTTGGTGACCGCCCACTGATGGTCCTGGGGGGATGCTACCAAGATATTGGGTATGTATGGGCCAGGGTTAGGTTGGGTATCACCTATAGGAGAAGCAGCAAGACTAGTAACCTGAGCAGTTTAGTGCTAGGTATTGAGATGAGGTGTCTTCGACGCGTCCTGCTCATATAGTAAAGCAGGTCATAGCATACACCCTATTTTATGATCTCATGCTCTATTAAGAGACTAGATATACTTCAGATAGGGTAGCTGCTAAGGAAGCCGTGTGGGGGGATATTATGTAGATTGCTCACTGGTTCTGGGTGGTTCAGTTGAAGTTTATTGTTCTAGGAATTAATACCTTTGAGCCAAGGCTCTTTTACAAAGGTTCCACGTCATTAAGTACAAAAACATAGTAGACAGTGTTACAAACAATCAGTAAGCCGTTTAACAAGGCCACAACTTAAACAGTAACATTTATGTACAGAAAAGAAAAAGGAACTCAGAGGCAGTGTCAAGGGCAATGAATAAGGAGTGGAGAGCTTGAGAGGGAAGAGAGGGAGAAATAAGAAGTTTAGGAGCAGACAGAACTAGGTTAGTGGTACTCAGGTTGTCTTTGTCAAAGAGGAGACCATGGTGGTTGAGTGAAACAAATGTAAGTGCACTCAGTGGGACGAGACTTTAGTCAAAGTAGTCACAGGAGCTGGAGGCTGTGAGGTGAGCGTAAAGTATGGATTTGAAAGCTCCCAATGTCGTGGAGGATAGGGAGGGCAGGTTAAGGGCATTGTACCAGGTAGGGGCACGGTATGTGAAAGATCTTTGTCCCTGAGCAGTCTAGGGACAAGGAAAGGTTGGCGGTCAGATCTTCTGGTGGTACGAGTGCCATTGTTCAGGCAGAGCAGGTCCCGGATACATGGAGGAGTGAGTCCCAAGATTGATTTTTTGCCATCACAAGGTGAGATACATGAGGCGATTGGAAAGATGCAACCAACGTTTCCGTGTAGAGTCCAAGTGTGGGTCCATCTCTGTGCTCCAGTGAGGAGTCGACAGGTTTTGTTTAGTGCTGTTGAGATGCGCTTTAGTGCAGTGGTAGTAGCTGAGCCATAGACAATTAGACCATAGTCTATGATTGAGATGATGGAGCTTTGAACAGCAATCCTCAAGGCAGCTTGGTTGAAAAATTGACGGTTCCGGTACAAAATTCCAATGCATTGGTGCACTGTTATCGATCTGGCCTCAAAAGTAAGACATTCGTCAAAGGTGATGCCAAGGTATTTGGAGGTGTTCACTTGTTCTAGTGTATTTCCAAGAGAAGTTTTTATGACGAGTGGAGTATGCCTATTTCTGTTTTGATGACTGGCGAAAAGCATGACTTGTGTTTTTTTTTTTTTTTTTATTTGATTTAGGACCAGTTTGTGCTCAAGGAAAGTACAGTTACGCAAGAACTTACCATAACAGTAGATCTTCGAGAACAGCTCTTGCAGCAGGTTGCACCATTAGAACTGAAGCAGTCAGGCGTGTCAGGACCCCAGGGAAATTTTCTAGCTAGCAATCTTCAGCGGGGACCGCCTATGACGTCTGTCCCGTCCCCGTCAGGCATAGTACATAAGGAGGCGGTCCCGCCAGAATCCCCAGTTCTCCCGCCGGAGACTTCCGGTCGCTGCATGACATCAGAAGAGGATACCGAGGACCCGCCATCAGATGGCCAAGACTAAGAACCGACCTTTCCGATCCTAAGGATAGTGTTAGGCTGGAACCTACTTTCTCCAAGGGGGAATGGTGGGCGGGAAGGTACCTGCTGCAAGAGCTGTTCTCGAAGATCTACTGTTACGGTAAGTTCTTACGTAACTGTACTATCTTCTTCGAGATACAGCTCTTACAGCAGGTTACACCATTAGGACTGATTCCCAAGCAATGGAGCCTTTGAAAAGCCATCGGGAGGAGGCAAGACGGAAATTGAGACCCGTCCTGAGCCTAAGACAGAAATCCCTGAAGAACGGCTAGGCCGAAACCAGCTCTTCGCCTTGAGGTGATATCCAGGCTATAATGCCTGATAAAAGTGTGCACCCAACTCCAGGTGGCTACGGCACATATAGCCGATGTAGACACGTTCTTCAGTGCTGCAAAGGAGGTAGCCACTCCTCTTGTGGAATGGCCCTTGACCACTCCTGGTAAGGGTTTCTTACACTTGTAACAAAACGAGATACACCGAATGAGCCAGCGTGAAAGGGTCTGTTTAGAAACTGGGACCCCTTTCATTCTCTCAGCAAAGGAAACGAACAGCTGCTCCGCTTTCCGGTGCTGTTTGGTTCTGGTCAAATAATATCTGAGACACCTGTGAACATCCAGGGTGTGGAGCAGTGCTTCTCCTCGATTGGCGTACCTAGGAAAGTACACTGGTAACTCAACGTCCTGGTTAAGAGTAAGGACTGAAACCACCTTAGGCAGGAACTTAGGATTCGTCCTCAGGGACACCCTATCCTGATGAAAAATTAAATAAGGCTCCTTGCACATGAGAGCATGTAATTCAGAGATTCTTCTCGCCGAAGTAACAGCAACCAAAAACAACGTATTCCACGACAGAAAACGTAGCTCGCAATCTGCGGCAGGTTCAAAAGGTGGCAGCGTAAGCTGCTCCAGGATGAAGGGTAAATCCCAAGGAGGGACGGGATCCTTAATGGGCGGCCTAAGGTGGAGGACCCCCCTTAAAAAGGCACTGGTAGTATCCAGCTGGGCCACCATGCCTTGGCCTATGGGGGCATGATAAGCTGAGACTGCACAAAGGTGCACTTTGATCAAGGAGTAAGCTAGCCCGGATTGAAAGAGGAAAAGCAGGTACTCCAGAACCAGCTTCTCTGGACAGTCTAAGGGCGAGAAACCACGTGCTTGAGACCACAGGCAAAACCTGCGCCACTTTATGGCGTATGTTGCGTGTGTCGCCGGTTTTCTGGCGCCAGAAAGTACATCTCCCACCTCTTGCAAGACCCCATGTCGCAACATGTCTATGTCTCTAGGAGCCAAGCATGCACGTTCAATGAATGTAAGCCCGGGTGGACTAGTGAACCCTCCTCCTGAGACAACAAGTGGGAGCCGATTGGCAAAGGAAGCGGAGGTTCCCGGGACAACTGATTCAGAAGCGGGAACCAAATTTGCCTGGGCCAAAAAGGCGCTATCAAAATAAGCGCTGCATGCTCCCTGCGAAGTCTGAGAAGGACTCTTTGGATCAACGAGAAAGGCGTAGAGGAATCTGCCCACCCAGGAGAGGGACAACGTGTCTCGCCAGAAAACACCAGGCCCTGGATCTAGCGAGCAAAAATTGGGCAGTTTTGCGTTGGATGGGGACGCCAATAGATCCAATTCTGGAGTGCCCCATCTGTGGAACAGATCCTCTGCCACCTCCTGTAGAAGTTCCCACTCGTGGACTCTGGCCTGGGAACGACTCAGGCTGTCTGCAACAGTGTTGTCCACCCCGGAACGTGAACTGCAATGAGGTTTGCGCCTGTGTCGACAGCCCTTCCCACACACTCATGGCCTCCTGCAAAGGGGGTAGGAGTGTGTGCCTCCTTGTTTGTTGAGGTAATACATCACCGCAGTATTGTCTGTTTGTAACAGGAGAGTACTCGGTGGAATCTCCGACTGGAAGGCTTGCAGGGCATAAAGGACCACCCTCACCTCCAATATGCTGATATGGAGATGAGATTCCTGGGTGGTCCATGTTCCCTGAGATCTCACCCCGTTCAAGTGCGCTCCCCACCACAGCCCTGAGGCGTCTGTGGTGAGTGTCATCACCGGGGACGGCGCTGTGAAGGGAACCCCCCACGAAGAGGGTTCCCGGATCTAGCCACCATCACCAGTCCCAAACCACGGTCTTCGTGATTCTGACTGGATGCTGCAGATGGTCTTGCCTTTGGTCCCACTGCACCCTTAACATCCACTGGGTTACCCGCATGTGAAGTCTTGCCATCGGGACTGTTGGAATGGCCGCATCCATGTGTCCGAGCAGGCGAAGGACCAATCTGGCCAGGGCCGTCTTCTTCGCTGATAGGTCCCTTATGAGGGATTGTATGCGTTCCGCTCTGTCTTCGGGAAGAAAGGCTTTCCCCTTGACGGTGTCCAGAACTGCCCCTATGAACTGCAGTTTCTGGGACGGTACCAGGAGAGACTTCTTGTAGTTGATTAAGATGCCCAGAGACTGAAAGAGAGCCTGGGCATACTGAATGGCCAACAGCAATGCCTCCTTGGAGTAAGCCATGAGAAGCCAGTCGTCCAGGTACGGGAACACGTAGTGGCCCTGTCTCCTCAGAGACGCTGCCACGATTGCCATACACTTGGTGAATACCCTGGGTGCTGATGACAGCCCGAAAGGAAGCGCTCGGAACTGATAGTGGCGACCAAGAAACTCGAAGCGCAGGAACCTCCTGTGCGCCTGAGCAATAGGGATGTGCAGGTAGGCGTCCTGCATGTCTAGCGACGCCAAGAAAGCATCCTTCTTCAGCATGGGGATTAGTCCCGGGAGGGTCACCATGCAGAAGTGCTTGTAACCGACATATTGAGGTCACTGAGGTCCAAGATTGGATGGAGGTCCCCTGTTTTCTTTGGAACCAGGAAGAAGAGTGAAATAATAACCTGTCCCTCTCTGGTTCCCTGGAACATGCTCCAACGCTTCTTTCTGTAGAAGTGTGAGCACTTCCTGCCTTATGAGCAGAGCATGCTGACCCAAGTAACGGGACAGCAGAGGAGGCCTTGTGGGGGGCTTGTCCAGGAATTCGATATAGTGGCCTTTTTCGAC
Organism: Neoceratodus forsteri; assembly: GCA_016271365.2. Classification (NCBI taxonomy): domain Eukaryota; kingdom Metazoa; phylum Chordata; order Ceratodontiformes; family Ceratodontidae; genus Neoceratodus; species Neoceratodus forsteri. The sequence goes on from CM057451.1 coordinate 475,173,433, forward strand.
CAACTGTAGCACCCACCTGTCGGTGGTGATCGACCGCCACCCTGGCAGGTGGTCTGCGCTGCGACCCCAGACCTTTAATTCCCGTTGATCCTGAGGAGAGGCCGGGGGCCGGGAAGAAGTCATGCTGTGGCAGCAGAGGGTCCTGCAGGTTGGGCCGACTTGGCAGCACGTTGGCCTCTACCTGAGGACTTCTTGACCTGGGCTTTCCGAGAGAAGGAACCCCTCTGTTGCTGGCCGGAAAGAGGTTGTTGCCTCAGAGTCTGGCTGCGGAAACGACTCTGGTTCCTACGAAAGGAACTGAGTCTAGATCTGTACATGGCCTGGACAGATCTAACAGCCTTCCCAGCTTCCTGTAATTTGGTGATGACCTTTTCCGAGGCTTCACCAAACAAAACTTCGCCATGAAAAGGAGCGTCCATAATGTTTTTCAGGACATCTGGGGTAAACCCGGAGACACGGAGCCATGAGTGTCTCCGGAGACATACGCCTGAGGCTGCCGCTCTGGCCGAAGAGTCCGTGGAGTCGTACGTGACTCGGAGCACCTGGGTCCCCACGTCTGAACCCGTGCGGAAGAGCTGAAGGAGTTCCTCCTTTTGGCCACAGTCTGGCAATTTCTCCGCCAGTTCCTGTCCCTGTTCCCACAGCGTGTTCTGGAACTGAACCATGTGGGTCAGGTAATTCAACGATCTAATGGTGCAAGTCCCGGCCGCGTAAGTGCGCCTGCCCAGTACGTCCAGTTGCTTGGACTCCGAGTTCGGTGGCTGCGTGCTCAGATGTTGCGGTCTCTGAGACCGGTCATGAGAGGCTGTAATGACCAGGGAGTCAGCCAGAGGATGGTTAGCCAGGTACTGGTCCTCCCTTGGGGCCTTGTACAGGCGGTCAGCCTTCTTCGGCATTGCCGGGGTCGAATGTGGACGCATCCACGCTGCCTTGGTGACGTCCATGAAGGTGTCCACCAAGGGTGGCACTACCACAGGCTTGAAATCTTTTGCCAAGGTAGCGGGCAAGGCATATTCATGTCGAGTTCCTCCGCATCCCATCCCATGTTCTCTTGGATGTGTCTCATTATCTCTGAGAACAAGGGGTCATCCGGAGGAGACCTAGGGAGGTCACGTGGGTCCGGAGAGGGGATGCTGATCGGTGAAGGAGATCTGGAGTATTCAGAGATGTCAGATCGGGAATCCTCCGTCGACGGTGAATACCGACGTCTTCTGAGTCTCTTGGGGCTGGGTGACCCTAAAGAGGATCTAGACGGAGGCCTTCTCTTTTCTGTAGATCTGCCCCTAGGAGGTGCTGCTGGCTTCTGGGGGGGAAGGTGCCCGGCCTGCTGCCCCTTTTGGTGAAGGAGGTGGCGCAGGCATCGGTGGTGCCGCGGGTGCGGGAGGAGGGTGCGTGGTAACCACATCCGTTTTGATGGTGTCCCACCAGAAAGTGAAGAGCTCCTTCACTTCTGCCAAGTTTAGGCCCGACGACAGACCGGGCGCCGGTGGGCTGTCATCGGGGCCGGGCTTCGGCCTCCCGGGGGTCTCAGGTTCTGGAGTGCGCTCCCGTGGGAGCTCGCCAGGTCTGGAATCGCCCGCCTGGTCTTCGGGCTGAGTGGACTCCTCCTCCGACAACGCCTCCTGACTGATGTCAGTAGGCGGCGGTGTGGTTCTTCTGACTGCGGTCCCTGATGCCCGGTCCCCCCCGCCAGCGTCCTGGGGGGTGAATGCCTGACCGGCGACGGGTGACGAACTGCCTCCGGTTCCCGGGAGTGTTTGTGTACCTTGGCAGACATCGGGTGGGCCGACGTCCGCTTAAGGGAGGTCAGCTCCTTGGTCTTGCATTGGGACAGCAGGGAGACTGACTGGACGTCGGGGGCCGAATGCAGAGACGAGAACTTGTGATACTACCCTGACCTGGACGAGGCCTTAGCCGAAGAAGCGGGCCTGGAGGTCTTGGCAGGCTGCAGAGTTGAAGAACCGCTGGCTGATTTGGACCACGACCGGGGTGGAGAGGGATTTAGGTCTCCACCTCTCCCGTGCTTCTATGGTGCCTGTGCGACTTCCCCGAAGATTCCCCCCCGGAAGAAGGTTCCATGGCCTTGAGCTTTTCTCCCAGAAGGAAGGCCTGGAGAGCCTTCTGTCGGTGGATTCTGGTTCGGCTATTAAAGCCCTGGCAGAAGGAGCAAGCCTGGGTGTTGTGGTCCGGGCCCAGGCACTGAACGCAGGCCGAATGAGGGTCTTTGAAAGGAATCTGCTTCCCACCGGCAAACTTCGAAGAATGGCCCTCCACTGAAGTTGGGGAGGACATCAAACAAAGAAACGGCTTGAAAAAAGATTTCTTCCGAAGTTAGGATGATTTGGAATGGATTTCCTGGTCGTTGCGCGCTAGACTAAACCGATGAGGTCGAGACATGCAAGTCGACGGCAGGACCGCCTCATATGTACCATGCCTGACGTCGGGGCGGGACCGACGTCGGAGGCGTTCCCCGCTGAAGACTGCTAGCTAGAAAATTTCCGTGGGGTCCTGATGGCTTCAGTCCTAATGGTGTAACCTGCTGCAAGAGCTGTATCTCGAAGAAGATCCACTTTTCAACACATGAGAAAGCAAGCTGCAAGCTCTGCCGTAGTGGATTTGGATCCTTATGGGAGGAGAGAATTACAGCGTCATCAGCATAGAGTTTTAATTTTTCACACGATTTGGGAAGCAAGTTTAGAAATAGGCTGAAGAGGAGAGGACCTAAAAATTTAGCCATAGGGGACACCAAGAGGACCGGTTTGGAGTCAGAGAGAACTCAGAGATTTTTACTGTTTGAGAATGTTGTGCAAGGTAACTTTTTACCCAGGCTCCAGGTCCCTCGGCTAGCCCAATGTTGAGCAGAAGAGAGATTAGAAGGCTATGGTGATCAGTGTCAAAGGCCTTTGTGAGGTCTATGAAAACAGCTCCGGTTAAATAACCCTTATCCAAGGCTTAGTGAGTTTCACTAGAGAAATCAAGTAGGGCCGTTGACGTACTGTGTCCTTTCCTAAATCCGTGTTGCTGAATGCAGAGTAGATCGTATTTTTGCAGGTAGTCTGATAGTTGATCCGCCACGATCCGTTCAAGAGCTTTGGAGAGGGGTGGAAGTATAGATATGGGCGATAGTTCCCTGGTGTGGATTTGTGCCCCTTTATGCACTGTGTGACTATAGCGGCCTTCCATGTGTTGGGAATTGACTTTGGCACAGGGAGAGGTTGAGAATTTTGGTGAGGGGGTGGATCACTTCTTCCAAGGTGAGGGACAGAAGTTTTAGATCAATGGTGTCACTGCTATTTCTAGATTTAGAGTAGGCCTTTTTTTATGTATCTGTAGGCTTCATATGTCTTAACTATTTTAAAGTGAAATAGCGGTTTGTCTGGCGAGGTTGTTTGGGATACAAGTTTTGGAACTGACAAGGGGGAATGGGTCTATGAGCCTGTCCACCCAGAGTAGGGTCAGTGAGTAGATTATGGCAAGTAGTACACCCCTATTGGGGGAGGGACACTTGGGCTCCTAGCACACCAACGAGGGCGGAAGGAAGCATATACTAAGTAAGGCATTATTATTGGATGATGTCAGCGTAGCGTAGGTAAGAATAGGGTGCTCAGAGTCTATCTGACTTGAGTCTGAAGGGTGGATGGCAGACACTGAGGGCTTCCTGTTTTCAGCTGCAGAGCTGTTGCACAGGCAGTTTTAAGGAAGTTGTCAGCCTGTTGAGTGAAGCTTAGGGGAACCTCAAACTACAACCTCCCCTTATAGCAGCACTGGGAAAGAAGTAGAATGATAATGCAGGCCATATTGCCCACGATTGAGTACAGTGATTGTGTAGAAAGACCAAGAATCCCCCTAGTGGCAGGTCTGTATAACCTGCTAATGGAAAACTAGTCATGTGCATCATTTATTAGGCCAAGCACATAGCGGCAGGCCCAACTGACGAGACCCAACTCTAGACAGTATGCCATCATTAATACAGTCGGACTACAATCCCATATTCAAGGATACTAGTAATGAGACACTGAACAAGCAGTTATGGGAGAAAGTGCCTGTGCCTATACAGTAGACCTAGCCTAGGGTTTGCTGTCCAAATCAAGAAGTCAAGATGTGCACTGTAAGACACAGCGCTGTCTAGTGTTACCCCAAGATATTTAAAGGTTGGTAATTGTTCAAGTGGGGTACCAGTTTCAGTGATGATGGCCAAGACAGGGGAGGTGTGACGCTTGTTCCAGGTGCCAAACAGAACATATTTATTTTTTTTTTTGCGTTCATTACTAGTAAGTTGAAAGTGAACCATTCCTGTATGGCACTGAAGTCAGACTGCAGTCTCCGCCTCAGTCTGCTCTAGCTTCTGTCGCTGGTGAAGATGACAGTGTCATCTGTGTAGAGTAGTATATTGGTTGATCTATAGATGGCTGAAATATTGTTTATCAATAGGCTGAATAGGAGGGGTCCTAATATTGACCCTTGGGGAACACCCATCGAGACAAGCGTATCCTGGGAGAGAACTCCACAGCACTTTACAGCTTGTGTTCTACCTGCTAGGTAGCTTCTGAACCAAGATACAGTCTTTAGAGAGGCCCATATTTACTAGTTTCAAACATAGGAGAGTGTTGTTCACAAGGTCAAAGACCTTGGTTAGATCTATGAAGATGGACCTGGCCAATTCTCCTCTGTCCAGGGCACAATGAACAGAGTCCGTGTACTCAAGAGGTGCAGTCATAATGCAGACATTTCTTCTAAACCCATGTTGCTCCTTTGCCAGTAATTCATGCTGGTTCAGATACTGGACGAGCTGATCATTTACTAACCTCTAATGTTTTAGATAGAGTGGGTAGGATGGAGATCGGGCAGCAGTTGGATGGCAGGCAATGGTCCCCCCCACCTTTAAATACTGGGGTCACATGAGCTTTTTCCCATACTTCTAGTACTTACCCCGTTGATAGGGACAGATTAAAAATCACCTGTAATGGGTAGGTGACCACCCTAAGCACTAGTTTGAGCAGTTTCATATCAATGCTGTCAGGATGGAGTCTTGTTTTGATTTAGGTAGCCATGTACTTCAGCCCAATTCAGCCTTTTGAATTAGAATGGAGGTCTGTTAGGATGATCGGGTTTCTCCTCCAGTGACATGGTGGACAACTGGGTCCAGAGTGTATGCCGATAAGTCAGTGAAGGTTTTGTTGAAGGTGTCAGCAATGTTCTCATCTCCCATGACTGTAGTGCCATCCTTAAACAACAGAGTAAAGCAGTGGATTTGCCAATGATTTTGTTTATGCTGCTCCACAATTTAGGGTAGCGGAGTGTTTTTTTTTTTTTGGCTGGGTTTTATGAAATGCAGCCTTAGCTTCTTTAATGCACCGGCCCGGCCTCAGTTAAATTTATCTTTAAGGGCCCGATTGTTACTTGCAAGTCAGTTGCAACTGAAGTCAACTAAAACAATTTTTTCGTGATGTGGACTGAGATTAGATACAGCTTTGATGAAGCCACTGAAGTCATCGCAAGCAATCTTCAGTAAGACATATGCCACTAGGAGGTTGAGGCTTTTTTCACCCTTAGGGCAGAGTCTTAGTTTGGCTGCAAGGAGTTTGCAAACAGTGGGATGGGGGGGGGGTCTGCTAGGCTTGAGGTACGGCTTTATGACTAAAAGACAACCACTTTTTATGAAGCCCCTGTCCTGTGAGCATCATGCAGTTATCAATGTCAATTTCTGTGTCCATGATCCTAGCTGTGAGCCAGGTCTCAGTGACAGCGACAGCATCGACACTAGGAGTTTGCCATCCAGAGCTTGAATTCATCAAGCTTGAGCATGAGATCACCAATATTTACATGGGCCACCTCCAGATAACCTCTGATGGGTGTTTGAGACACATCAGGGCCAGGGTTGTGATGCACACTGCCCCCATTAGTTAGGAGGAGAAACACCTGCCTAACTGCAAGAAGCAGTTTAAATGCTGTGTGGCCAATTCAGCTCCTTATATTTGTTGCCTTATGATTCACAAAGTAGTTTTGCCGTAAGTATCTTAAGGTAGCTACAGCTTGACCATTAAAATTTATAGCGGGTATGTTATGCCACTGTATAGTAAGGCAGAACACACCAGGCTCATTGATGGTACTGGTTGCGTATAAGTGCAGTGGGCATATGCTGCAACTTCAAACCATACTTTGGAGAAGGGGGAGGAGATGAGAGAACTTCATTACTGGTATGGTAGAAGTTGGTGCTGTCATACAAACTAAGGCCACAGAACTTACGATGAGGGTCATAACTGGGGAGGAGGTCATGTTTGCAGAGCAGGGTAACAGAAGAGTGCCTTCATGAAGTGATGTAAACGTAGCCACCTTAGGAATAGCCAGAATCAGAGCACCTCGTAAGGGTGTTTGGCCAACTCCTGCTAAGCAGGGCAGGACTGGGTAGTTGGAGCAGTTACGAGCTCAGACCTACCCTAGAGGGGGTGCTTGGTTATGTTCAGTTGATGCTACAGGGGAACAGGCATTTTCAGGACTTGGGCAGAGCAGTTTCAAGATCACAGACTACAGTGGCAGTTCAGCACTGGCAAAACACATGTAGGTATACAACTGGTACTAGGACCCACTCTAGTAGGGGTGTTTAGCCACTTCCCATAGAACTAGCAGTTTAGGAGATATCTGGTTTCAGTTGCCTCCACTGGAAGTAGCATCATATATAGATATTCAGGAGCAAGTAGGACCCAGACTAGGAAGGCAACAGTGAAAGGAGACCTACCCTAGGTAGGGTGTTAGCCAATACTAGTACAACTGGCAGTTTCAGGTGAATCTTAGCAATATCAATAGCAGGACATATTCATAGGTAGTCAGCAGTTAACTGGACCTACCCTGGAGAGGGTGTTAAGCCATCTGAAGTAAGACAGCAGTTGTGTCTGGACTAAACTGGCATTCAGGGATACTGACAGCAACCTGGGTAACCATTTAGAAATGGTACCTACCCTAGATAGGGTGTTTTAGCCTACACCAGTAAAACTGGCAATTTCAGGGTCAACAGGTTACAATGGCAAAAATCAATGTCAGAGACCCAATACACAAGTATACAGCAGCTAGAAGGGTTTACCCTCGAAAGAGAGTGTTCAGTCCAGTGAAGTAAAAATGCAGTTATTAGCATTCAAAGGTACGGACAGCACACCTGGGAACAGTTTTGAAATATGACCTACCCTAAATAGGGTGTTTAGGCTAAAACAGTAAAACTGGCAGTTACTAGATCACTGCTACCTTAGCAGAATCAATGGGAGACACATACACAGGTATACAGCAGCTTGTAGGATCTATTCTGTATAGAGTGTTTAGCCAGTTGTAGTAGAGCTGGCTGTACTAGCATTCAAGGGTACGATCAGCAAGCCAGGGTGTAAAACTGCGAGTCTACATCAGTGAAATTGGCAGGTTCAGAGTCTCAGGCCTCAACAATAATTTAGTGACAGCAACGCATATGCATGCAAGGGTATACAGCCACTAAAAGGACCTTCCCTATGTAGGGTGTTTTGCTAAATCAAGCAAGAGGCAATGCTAGCAGTCATAGTATCGACCAACATACTCATAAATGGCCTACCCTGGGAAGAGTGACTAAAATCAGTAGAAACTGGCTGCTCCAAGTTCCTCCTATTACGCTACCTCAGTATGGTGAGTGCAGCTTTACCTTACTGTCCTTTTATGTACTGCACTGATCGAGGAGTTCTGGGCTTGATGGAGCAGAGTGGCTGGCCAACCGGCGGACTCTCGTCAGACTCTGGGCAGACAGTTGGGGCTAATCCTTAGCACGTGGTCTTTTGAGTGGGGCCGCTTACAGGCCACTGCCGAAATACAGAAAGGCACCAATCCTTTCTCAGAAGAGCTGCCTCCTGACTGGCTGGAAGAAAAGAATGCCATGCCAACATGTTAAAAGTTCAATGATGTCCAGCTGGTAGGGGGTCTCCGGCATCTGTTTTTTGGGGAGGGGCTACTCTAGCTTGACTGCCTTTGCGACCCCTTGCTTGCTGCTCCCACGACAACCTGCTGGAACTGAACAGCAAAACGCAGATTTGGAGGGCAAAAATGCAGCGGCTCAGTCACTTTCTCCCTTTTTCAAGAGCTGGAGCCTGGAAGGGAGGAATGCAGTGTAGAGAAGTTCAATGATGTTCTGCTGGTGGGGGTCTCTGGCGGCCCGGGGGGAGCTACTCTCTAGCCTGACTGCTCGTGACCCCTTGCTTGCTGCTACCATGACAATGATTTTGCAAGACAGTGGTTCCAAAACTGGCATCCTTCCTGGACTGAATGTTCAGATGATAGTGCTTTATGAATATGTTGAACGGTTTTCCAGGAAGCTGCTTTACAAATTTCTAAGGGAGAGCCCACTGTAGCTGCCACAGAGGTGGAAGTGCCCCTAGGCCTGCAAGAAGCTATTTATCAGTTTTCTCATAGAAGGTATATGAGACTATCCAACCAGAGATAGTCTTGCTGGCTACTGGCTTACCTTTGCCAAACCTATGCAAAGGTAATGAAAAGATACAGGTTACTCACCTGTAACAGGAGTTCTAGGAATGCTATATGTTGTTCATCCACACTGTCTGGCAGGTATCCTTGCCGCTTTAAATCTTGCCGGAAGGTCTTCAAGCTGGCTCCTCCCACCCACCAGGTGGTAAAACTCTCAGCTCCACCCCATGACGCCAGATCTGGCCCGCTGGAAGCTCAGGTTGTGCGTCGAAGCCGGGGAGGTGGGTCGTGGTGGTGGATGAACAACATATACCATTCCTAGAACTCCTGTTACAGGTGAGTAACCTGTATTTCTAGGACATGGATATGTTGTTCATCCACACTGTCTGGCAGACTCCTAGCAGTTCTCCGGGAGGAGGGAGGCAAGGCGCACACCCCTACTTAGGAATAGAGACTGGAGAACTGAGGCCCCAAAACCAGCATCCCGGCGTGACTCAAGGTCGATGTGGTAATGGGTAATAAAGTGTATGCTGACTTCCAGGTAGCAGCCCTGCAGATTTCCTGGATAGGGACGTCCCTGGAAGCAGCCACCGATGCAGCAGTATGACGGGTAGAATGAGCTCTTATCCCTCTGGAAGGCTCCATGCCCGCCAACTTATAGCAGAGATCTATGCAGGAGGTGAACCACCTGCCTATCGTCCGCTTGGCTGCAGGTCTGCCAGGTGTGGCTTCAGCGTAGGTGACAAACAGCTGGCAAACCTCTCCCCGAATTTCAGCCGTGCGCTCCTTATAGTAAGCGAGCGCCCTTCTAGGGTCCAGAGTATGGAGCCTGTATACGGCCTCCGAGGTGTGATTGGGGTAGAACACCGGAAGAGTTAACACCTGGTTAAGGTGAAACTCCAACACCACCTTCGGAAGGAATTTCGGGTGGGAGCGCAGGACAACCTTGTCCCTGTGGAAGACCAGGTAAGGAGACTCAATGCAGAGCGCCTGGAGTTCTCCCATCCTTCTGGCTGACGTGATAGCCACCAAGAAGGCGGTCTTCCACGACAGGTGAGAGAGATCACACCTGTGCATTGGTTCGAATGGCTTGCCCATGAGCTTTGCCAGTACCAGCAGTAAATCCCACGGAGGTGGAGGTTCTCGATCAAGCAGAAATGTGATCAAGGCCTTGAAAAAGCGCCAGACCACCTTCTCTCCTGCGCCACCGACTGCCCTCGCCCGCGCCTGTAAACAGAAATGGCTGCTAGGTGCACCTTTAGGGTCGCCGACCTAAGCCCTTGACTAGAAAGGGACCATAAATAGTCCAAAATGCTTGCCATAGAACAGGAGGAAGGGTCTAAGCCTTGTTCTGACACCAAATGGAAAATCTCTTCCATTTGAAGGTGTAGCATTTTCTGGTCGACTCTTACGGACGCCCAACAACATTGAGGACCTCGTCGGAAAGACCCAAGGCCTGAACTCTAGCCGCCAGGAACCAGGCCGTCAGGTGCAGGGATTGAAGGTCCGGATGGAACACCTTCCCCTGATTGACTGAGAGCAGGTCCGGGCGAGCTGGAAGCTGCCTCGGGAGCCTGGAGCTGAGGTTGAGGAGATCTGGGTACCAGAACTGGCGGGGCCAGTCTGGGGCTATCAGACTCACCTGCGCCTTGTCCCTCCTTGCCTTAAGAAGCACCTTGTGAATCAAGGGCAATGGGGGAAAGGCGTAAAAGAGGCCCGGGGTCCAGAGCCTCGAGAAGGCATCCCCCTGCAGCGAGCCCTGCTGAGGGGGGCGGGCATGAAACAGCCTCAGCTTCGCGTTCTCCCTGGAGGCAAACAGGTCCACCTGCGGTGTGCCCCAGTGGGAGAACAGATCTTGTACTACCTCCGGCAGGAGAGACCACTCGTGAGATGCAGCCCCTATCCGCCTCAGGGCATCGGCCAGGGTGTTGGAGGCTCCTGCCACATGAATGGCTGGAGATCCGCCCAGGCTGCACACGAGTGACCAAATGCGGAGAGCTTCCTTGCATAGAAGCATGGAGCGCTCCTGCCCTGGCGGTTCAGGTAGTACATGGTCGTGGTATTGTCCGCCTGGACTCGACCACTTGACCCCGGAGAAACGGAGCAAAGGCGGTGAGAGCTAGGCAGACCGCCGGAGCTCCAGCAGGTTGATGTGGCATCGACCTGCTGGGACCAGAGGCCGCACTCGGTGTTCCCCCAGATGGGCACCCCAACCCATCAGAGAGGCATCGGTCGATAGAGAGACCGTCGGCTTGGGCGGACAAACGGGATGCCCTCCTGCAGATGAGATGGAATGGTCCACCACTGGAGAGCGTTCCACATCTCCTGGGTCACTATCACTAGCTGGTCCAATGGATCGCAGCGTTGTGACCACTGGCTGGCCAGTCCCCACTGAAGGGGGCGATGTGCCAGCGCGCCAATGGACCATGCTGGTACAGGCCACCATGAGACCCAGGAGGCGAGGGAAGTCCCGGGATGCCATTGCCAACCAGAAATGATTGGGCAAAGGAGGTAAGAACCCGGCCCTGTCCGCCGGAGCCGTGCTCTGGCTCGAAGAGAGTCGAGCTCTGCCCCGATGAACAGGATCACCTGCTTCGCTCGAGTCTGACTCTGGCCTCGCTGGATGAGAAGGCCGACTGAGAGCAAACCTGGAGGGCCAGATCTCTGACCGCTTCCACCTCCTGTCTGGAGGGGCTGCTATCAGCCAATCGTCCAGGTAAGGGTACACCTGGACCTGCTGAGCCAAGAGGAATGCTGTCACCACTGCCATGCATTTGGTGAAGACCCTGGGAGCTGGAGATAAGCCGAAGGGCATGGCTTGAACTGGAAGAGGGATCCCTCCGCCGAAAGCGAAGGAATCTCCGGCGTGACGGACGGATAGGGACGGAAAGAATGCGTCCTGTAGGTCCAGAGAGCAGAACCACACTGTATTCCAGAGATGGTATTATCTGCGCCAGAGTGACCATCCTGAAGGTTCGAGACCTTAGGAACTTGTTCAGGTCGTGCAGGTCGAGAATGGGGCGCCAGCCCCACGTCCGTTTCGGAACCAGGAAATACCTGGACACGAACCCCAGGTCTGAGGGGGGGTCCTCTACCTCCTTATCACCTCCTTTTGGAGGAGGAGAGCGATGTTGGCTCGACGAGCCGCCAGTGAGGCTGCGGACCCCGAGGCCCCCCGAGGTGCGACGGCTCTGAAGGGCGGGGCCTGCTCGAATTCTAGAGGCAGGCCTTTCCCACCACCTCAGTACCCACCTGTCCGTGGTAACAGCGGACCAGGCGGAAAGGAAGTGTCGGAGCCGTTTCCACGGGGAACTGCAAGGTGACGGGATGGGGGCGACACCCCTCAGCCCGTCACTGGGCAGGCTTGGAGGAGGGACCGGCTGAGGGACCTCCTGGGCCTTTTCCTCCCTGCTTCCTGTTGGAGGAAGCCGACGGCTTGGGTTTGGGATGCCAAGCTCGAGCCTGCTGGCCCTGACGTTGCTGGGCCGGGCGCAGAAGGACGAAAGGGCTTAGGCTGTGGCTTGCGGCCTTTGTCCTTCTGAGCGGAAGAGACCAAGTCCAAGGTAGCATTGGACTCCTCGATCCTCTGCAGGTGACCTTCCACCCCAGGGCCGAAGAGGTCAGTCCCCAAAAAGGGAACATCCGCCAACTTGTGCTTGGTATCCGAGGTAAAGGTGGATATCCTCAGCCAAGCCCGACGACGCATGGCCACTGCGGCCGCCACCGACCTGGCACATGAGTCCCCGATGTCTAAAGCAGTCTGGAGCTGCTGTTTGGCCACTGCCCTGCCCTGGTCCCACACCTGCCTGACCGTAGTCTGCATATCCGCGGGAAGATGAGGGACGACCTCATCCAGGGAGCCCAACAGGGCATGAGAAAAATGTGCCATGAGGATGGCCGAACTGGCCTGACGAAGGCCGAGAGAGGACGCAGCATAGACTTTTCGCCCGGCATAATCCAATTTCTGGATTCCTTGTCGGAGGTTTGTCCAATCCTCATGCTTCGCACGCCGAAAAACTCTGTCGGTAACCAACCCCTCAACAGAGGGGTGTTCCGAAAAACCGGACAGGGAACCGGTAGGGACCACATACTTCCTGGCCATTCTGGCCGAAGGCGCAGGGCAGGAAGCAGGGCACTGGAAAAGCTCCAAGGCCGGACCCACTATGGCCTCGGGCAACCAGAAAGGCCTCCGAAGGAGAATCCCCTCGGTCCAGAATCTCCGTGAGGGGATACCTGGCCCGTTTAGAAACGGGTTCGAGCTTCATCCCGGTGGACTCCGAGATGAGTCGAAGCAACCCTAAGAAGGACGAAGGGCTATCGTCCACTGACTGTCCTCCCGAGGACTCCATGTCCATGCGCTTGGAGAAGAGGGAGGAATCATCCTCTGACTCGGAAGAGTCCTCAAAGAGCTGCCTCGGGCCTGAGCCACCCTCCACCCGCCGAGGTTTATCGAGTGAGGGAGATAGACAGTTCATGGGGCAAACCCATAGCCAACCGAGAATTTTTGGTCGGAGCCCCAACTAACGGCTGTGGAGGCGGAGGTTCCACCAGAATCGTGGGCAGCTGGAATTGGTCGAACAACCGCCTGGGAACAGGCCTCGGCTACAACGAGGGGTTGTACTGACTGGTCCGTGACAGCCACTAATGGCCGGGAAGACGACTGGGTCGGCTTATTCCCGGTCAAAAGGAGCTGTTGCCACATGAGTTCCTCATACCTCCGACGCAACTTGCGCCGAAGCCTCCACTCGTCCGAGGAGGAGGAAGAGGAAGAGCGGCGGCGCCGCTTGCTGCGGTGCCGAGACCGAGACCGCCTATGACTGCGGGATCGGCTGGACCACGAGGATGTCCGAGACCGAGAGTCTCGGCTAGGCCGAGGACGGCGAGGAGAAGTGTCGGGAATCGGCACTCCCCTCGGCTCGGACGATTCCACCGAAGGCTCTGGAACCAGAGGCACGGACGAGCCGACGGGATCCTCAACTCCCACCGGGGGAACCGGGGAGAGGGGATTCTCAGCTTCTCCAGCCAACAACCCGTCTAATGGGTCGACGGGAATCTTGGTCAACTGGCCTGACAGGGACACCGTGAAGCCAGTGGCCGAAGCCGAGGGGTCGACCGAAGTCGACTGTCGACAAGAAGGGGAGGGGGATCTTTCCCGCTCCCAAGAGCGTCGACAGAGAGACTTACTTTTGCTCTTTTTGGACCTGGAAAAGGGTCCAGAAGAAGTTGGACCCTCACCTTTCGTCGAGAGGGTCAGACAAAGCTCCTTAAACGAGCTTCTAGTATGAGGCACAGAGAGAGAGCGGGACAAATGCCGCAGTCGAGGTAGAAGCGGCTGCTCGCTCCTCCTTCGAGGGCGATCATCTGCTCGAGCTGGATCTCGCCGAGTCCGCCGGCCATGACACCGCCAACCGGCCTCTTTAGATTTTACCGTGGAATTCTTTCTCGCTCAGTTGTAATCGGGCAGCACGGTCTTCCAAGGACGAGGCAAAAGAAGAGCATAAGTCGCAGGCCTGCGGGTCATGCTCAAGGCCCAAGCAGTAGATGCACGTGGAGTGCGGATCCGCCCTAGACATCTTCTGCCCCGCAGCGGCACCTTCGGGAAACCGAGTCGATGGTCCATCGCTGCCGCGAGGAAAAGACGCATCAAGTCTTTTAGCAAAAAACTTTTGATTTCGAAGTTAAGAATTAGGAACCAGTCTTATACGCAGAGCGTTAAGGAGGGAACCTGAGCTTCCAAGCGGTAAGGAAGATCTGGCGTCATGGGGCGGAGCCGAGAGTTTTACCACCCGGGTGGGTGGGAGGAGCCAGCTTGAAGACCTTCCGGCAAGATTTAAAGCGGCAAGGATACCTGCCAGACAGTGTGGATGAACAACATATCCATGTCCCTAGAACTGTGAGTTACTGGACCAGACATCCCTTGTCCAGTCTACGTAGCAGGACAATGCACTTTTTACAACAAGACAGTTCAACTTCTGTTCACGTGGACTGGAGTGCTCAGGAAAGAGCACAGAAAGGGTCACTGATGGGTTAGGTGGAATTCTGAGTCCACTTCAAGTAGGAATTTCCTGTTGGCTCAATGGACTACCTTGTCCCTGTGGAATATCATATAGTTTCATCTGCACAGAGGTCTTGCAGTTCCCTGATCCTCCTCGCAGATGTCATGGCTACTAGGTAAATGGTTTTCTAAGTGACATATTTTAAGTCTTTTGTAGCCACAGGCTCAAAGGAAGACTCCATCAGCTGAGCAAGACAAACGTTCACGTCCCATGGAGAACTGGTTCCTTCACAGGAAGGTGCCAAGTGGTTGTAGCCTTGGACTAAATCTTTTATAAAACAGGGTGCAATGCCAAGGGCTGCTCCTTTTCTGCTGGTGTGTAAGCTGATACAGATGCTAGATGCACTTTCAGAGTCGAGGACCTCAGGCCTAGGGACTGCAGGTGTACTAGGTAGTCCAGGATTTTAGAAAGCCTTGCCTGCATTGGGGTTCTGTCTGGAGGAATATCTGTATGAAAATCTCTTCCCACTTCAAGAGCATGCCCTTCTAGTTGCTGGTTTCCTAGAAACCCTCCAATCTCTCAACACCTTTTGAGACAGATTCAGACCCGCAAAAATAATTCAAGAAACATGCCCTCAGGTGTAATGTTCCGAAATCTGGAAAGGCTATGCTGCACTGAGACAGATCCAGCAAGTAGTACCTAAGTGGCAGATTGACTGGTGTCCTACAGGACAGGGTCAGCAGCACTCGGTACCATGTCTACCTGGCCCAGTCCAGGACCACCAGGATCACTGTCGCTGGTTCTCTCCTCAGCTTCATGAGTACACACTGTAGGAGGTAAACTGGGGTGGGGGGCCATACAGGAACCTCCCTCTCCATGTCAGGGCAAGGGCGTCCCTTGGAACTGTGCCCCAGACTGGGTGCCTGCAACAGAACTTTAGACTCCAGCTACTGACCCATTGGCGCAGTGGTAGTTCTCCCACTCACGCCAGCAACTCAGATTCAGGAAGGAGCATGAGTCAGAGATCTGGCCCAGGGAGGAGAGTTGGGCATCCCAGAGGACGCTCTCCTCCTCGGGGTGGGAAAGGCTGTCATCTTCTGCTGTGCTATGGCCCACTAGGGACCACAGGTGGCACTGCAATCTGAAGCTGCAGGAGGGAAGACGCCGACAGCCTAAGTGTGCACCACCATGCACCAGTGTCAATGAGCGCACTTTCAGGGGCTGGGTTAATGTTTAATGGCGGCGGAAGAAAAAGGAAATAATGCTGGGCAAGCAGGAAAACGCTGGCTCTGTTCCACATGCCTACCACTGACCATCGCTCCCACCGCAAAACCACATTAAACTCTGTCTGGGGTATGGTGCCCAACCCCCCTCACTGCCACACCCTGAGGGCAAGCCAGAAAGGACTAGACAGTGGTGCTAAGTCCCAAGGAAGGCAGGTGATGGGGGTCGGGACAGATGTACGGCCGATGGGGTCCACCTAAGTAAAGGGGTGAAAAAGCAGAGTAAATTATACTAAAAACAACTTTGGTAAGCCTGTTATTCTCCAAGAGACAAACAGGTCTATTTCTGGGTTACTCCACCTTCTGAAAACTAAAGCCAACACCTGCTGGTTCAAGGCCCATTAGTGGTTTTCTTAGCTCGATTCTGCTTAAGAAGTCTGCCAGCACACTGTCCTTGTCTGGTAAATGCACTGCAGAGATTCTATGTCCAGGGAGTAAGCTGGGTCTTAGATTCTTACTGCTTTCTGCACAGTTTTGAGGATCTTCTTCCTCCCTATTTATGTAGTACATGGTTCTGAGTAATTATTTGGGGAATACTGCCAGTAAAACTACCCTGAGCTCAAGCAGTTAATGTGCTTTCAAGTCTCCAGAGAACCCAGATGCCAGTTACAGTAAGGTTCTCCAAGTGACCACCCCACTGGAGAAGTGAATCATCGGTGGTGAATTCCTGCCGAGGTTGCTTTCCTCCTTCCACCACTCCAGTCCTTGTACCAGCATCAAGGACAGAGTGGTTCGCAGCTATTATCAGCCAGAAAAGAAAAAGACAGGCGCACTGGGTGACCCACCTGTTGGATTTACCTGTGTGGGAATTGCAATATTTGCAAGTGTTCATCCCAAGGAACCAGGTTCACTAGCCCCTCTAATCAGGTGTACCATGACATAAAACATTTCATCATGTGTAGAACATCATTTGTCATCTATGCTTTATGGTGCCAGTGTTCTAAATTATATGTAAGGATGACAACTTGTTCCTTAAAAGAATGCATACAGGAACACGTACGCTCCATTGGCAATTTTGATACAGAAACACCTGTAGGCAACCACTAGCAGAAATACCATGGAAGTGATGCTCATACATTTCACTTCATGGGCAATGATCACATCCCAGTCCCTCATGAAGGAGAGACAGGAAAGGTAGATTAGAGCAATTGGAAAGTAGGATAATTCATAAGCTGGATGCCTGTATTCCATGAGGTTTAAATGATGACTGGGACATCCATCAGTTTTTTAAACAAAAAATGATTTGGCTATAATATAGCCATGATATATTACGGCAACTCTTTCTGACCTTGTTTCTGAGAAAGAGAGATAATATAGATAAAACTGTCCCATTAAAATAATTTTCTTTGAACTTGTAGCTGCTGAAACTGGCAACTTCATTTTCTTTGATTATTGATGAATATACATTATGTACTGTATAGTTTCATACATATTTATACATATGGGGATTTGTCTAATGCAGGGCTTTTCTGTCACTTCTTGTTTGTTCCCTTTCCCCTAGGTCTCACACCACATTTGATGCTTTCCAGCCTGAGTAACTATTTTTTTGATCCGACTAGCTTGTACTGCATTATTTCCAAAAGGGGTCTGCAAGGAGAATGCCTATTGAACCGATTATTCCATTAGGAAAGGCAAATCAAACTTTCCAATTTGGACATTTAGAACCAAGTAACACATACACTGTCATATGTACAATTCTGAAGCATTCCTTGCTAGTATCCCCTTCCTTCTTACTTTAAACTTCTTCCGAGTTTGCATTTTGCGCTTTCAGGATCTATATGGTTACATCAGATGTCAATGTTTACCAAAAAAATATTTGTTACATCTGACTTATTGCACTTTATAGTTGTTTCTCACATTGGGGGTTTTCGTACTGTTGAGCACTTTATATTTATGACGATTTTGATAAGATGATGTTAATATTCTGTAACTATGTGCTTCTAACAGAGGTCAGCAGTGTTGCTTAGGGTCATTTCCTATTTACTAGCGAATTTATCTCCACTGTTTGTTGACCTATTTAAAGAAAAAGTCTTGTAAGAAAGTAATGAAAACAGTTATGGTTTCAATAAAAACAAATTCTTGGTACCTTTATGTGTCTGCTCATGGAGTTGAGCTGCTTCCCGCTCTTACAACCAGCCTGGTGGTGTGTCAAAAAAATAACCCACCGACTGAAAAGTTCTATCAGTTCTGCCAGTACCCCACTGGTAGAGAAGTTCTATCAGTGCCCACCAACCGCTGGTCTGGTTTTTTGCCTTCCAAGTTCCGTGGCTTGGTCATGCACAGGAAAAAAAGAACAGGGTAGCCCTTCCTTAGTTAGGTGTTCTTCCACTTAAAACAAAAAAAAGCCTCCTGCTCCCTCACAAGATAGAGAATGGAGATAGAGACAGCGATACAGTTAGAGTTGTCCCCATCTCCCACTCTTCTCTGTTTCAAGTTAAACTCCTGGCTCCACACAATGAGCTCCCATCCTCACACATTGCAGTGACCACACACTCAGAAGGAGAATGGTGAGACTAGCGCCAAACTGTCATTTGTCTGTATGTGCAAGCACAACCCTAAATTAAGCAGCAGTCACTGGCCAATCATGTGGCATCAGTTAGTACCAGCCAGCCAATACCACTAGCCAGAATCAACTTTTTGTTTTGTTCTTTTTTGGGCAAAGTTGCTGTGCAGTGAATGCACTTTAGTTTTCAACTATTCTTGCACAGCCAGATATGGTTGACTCTACCTCCCCCAAAAAAGCACAGCCCCTCTTTCGACCAGACACCAGCACAAAAAGAAAAATTAAAGAAAAAACACTGCAACAAGTGGCAGAGAGGGTCCCCCAAGACAAAGGGCCCTATGCATGGGCGTACATGGTGTCATTGTAAATCTGGCCTGTGCTGGGGACCCAGGGCATTTGCCCCATTTGTCCTTTCAATCCAGCTCTGGGTACTTGAAAGTTTCTATCATGTCCCCCCTTCCATCCTTTCCTCAAGGGTATAAATATTAAGCTCCTTTAGTTGGCCTGACTTGCACATTAGTTCTCCCTGAAACTATCCTTCTGATGTTTAAACTTATGGAAATACTTACTGCTTTACTGCATTGATACTACCCGACACTGGGTCACTGGCCCCAAACTGTATGTACCTTCTAAGCTTTGACACCGTTTGCATTCCTGCTCTGTTTGTATTATTTTATTCCTGTCGGAGACTTTGCAAAAGAGTCCTTGACTCAAAGGGTTGTAATTCTGATTACCTAATAAATAAATAAAAGCTACTGTGTGTACAATATCAGGGTTGTTTGTTCACTGTGAAGAAGGGAAGGTGACCAGAAGTGTTCCAGAGGGGTCAGTACTAGGTCTGTACCTCTTCAATGTCTATACTGGTGACATTGCAAGAGGGCTGGAAAGGAAAGAATGCCTTTTGTGGATGACACAAAAGTCTGAAACAAATTGGACACACCAGGGAGAGGATGGAACAGGGATGATCTGAAAAGCTGGAAGACTGGTGAAAGGTTTGGCAACTGGGTCTCAATGCAAAAAAGTGCAAAATCATGTACTTGGGGCACATAAACCCAGGTGCAACATTCCAGTTGGGTGTGGAGTTACTGGCAACCACAAAACAGGAAAGGGGTAATCATCTCTGATGACTTGAAGGTGGCAAAGCAATGTGATAATGCAAAGGGGAAAGCAAGCAGGATACTCTGGTGCATAGGAAGGGGTATCACCAGCAGCAAGAGGAAGCTAGTTTTACCCCTACATGGATCAATGGTGAGGCCCTGCTTTGAGTACTGTGGCAATTTCTAGAGGCCCCATCTCCAGAAGAACATACATAGGGTGGAGGCAGTAGAGAAGAGGGCAACAAAAATGGTACAGGGCCTGCATCAAAGGCCCTATGAGGAAAGACTGAAGGAATTATATATGTACTCTAGTGGAAAGGAGGGAAAGGGGGAATATGATAGAAATGTTACTTCAGTTATTAAAACAAATATTTTACATGAAAGTAGCATTTTACATCGAAAATGATGCTGGAGGACAAGGGGTGATGCTAGGAAGCTGGAGGTGGCGAGACTCTGAGAAGATGTAAGGAAATACTTCTTCACAGAAAGGTTAGTTGACACCTGGAACAGCCTCCAGTCAGAGGTGGTGGGTGCTAAATCAGTAACAGGATTCAAGCAAGCATGGAACATACACAAGGGGACCTTAGAAATAAGACGGGTTGGGGGGACCGAGATGGGAGTATTGTCACTGGCCCGCTGCCAACAGGTTCTGCCATGGGGGGCTCGCTTCTGTGGACCCACCCTCGGGGGTGAGCCGTGTGTGATACCATGGACCTGGGTAGAGGGTGTGCCTAGCGGCTCCACCCAGGGGCGGCGATGTGGGCCAGCATGCGAACAGGGCTGAGCTCCGTCATGGGAGGGGTGGCACCCTCAAAAAAATAAGATTGCTGCTATTGCCTCTGGACAAGTAGTACTTCATACCTCAAACACACAGGTACAGTGCACTAGAGAGCAACAAGGACATAGCAAACGGCTGCCAACAATTTACTGAATGCCAAAGAAACATAAGCGAGCCGTACAAACAACTACCCCAGCACAAGACCTCAAAATAGACTCTGCATGCCACGCAACCTACCATAGAACAATTTTACCCATAAAGCCTTTACAACATTGTATTCCTTGCCCCCTTGGAAAAGCCTAATTTTGAAGAGCTGAATTAAAGGGATAGTGTTTGTCCTGCTTTCTTGCTTATCTTTGGCATTCAATAAATTGTTTACAGCCATCTGATGTATCCTTGTTGCTATACCAGTGTGCTGGTTGCAAGTTTGTTTCAGCAGCAAAACAGGACCTGAGAGGACTGACCACCGCCGCAACTGTGTTTCTACTATTTATGCTCGAAGGGACCTGCAAGCATGCCGATAACAGAAATTGTGCTGTTAGTCCCTTTTTTATGCATTGGTTGCTTTGAAATTTGCACTATCCTCTATTGGTCTTGAGTCAGCAGGGACAGGTCTGCATACAAGGAAGCCCCTTTGTTCCCTGCAGCCATATCCTCACCGCTTTCTCAAGAAAGGCAGTAACTGCCATCAGAAGTCATGGTCAGTGTGAATGTGTAATTTCCAGTTCTGAGACCATCATTGGAGGGTGTGTCTAGGGAGAGTGACCAAGATCCAGAAATCCCCAGCCAAGGTGCGCCTGCAGTGTCAGTCAGTGGATAGCTCTGTGTGACAGTGTTTGTTACCTGATAGGCGCGTATGCCACCCGCATAGCTCTGCATCTGCAGACAGGTGCGCACAGGCCATAATCGCCAATGGCTGCCACCTATCCCCTGCACCGCCCCAGGCATGCAAGACTCTGCAGGGTGGCCATGGGCAGAGTTGCTGACCCAGCCAGGCATCCAATCAGATGCCCGGCATGGGTCCCATAGTGGATCTCTTGCACGGCACAGTGCTGGTCCGGGTGTGTGAACTGCACCCCCAGACTCACGCGATGGCCACCTGCCGCAAAACAGCACCAACTCAAAGCACCCCAACACCAGTGTAATGAGGCCCCCGCCACACGCAGGGCACCCCGTCTGCATAAGGCAGAAGCAACATCCCCGCATTGCCAGCCAGTCCACAGTGGTATGCTGCTCTCCCTCTCCCCCACCAAAACCACACACTGGTGGCCCAGTTCTGGAGCCCAACAGGACCCCCGGACACAAGTGCCAAGGACCCACACACCAGACCCAAGACCCTTGCCCCACCTGTGTTGGTCAGTAACTCCCACCACAATCTCAGCGCCCCAGCAGCCCTGTACCTGCGAGATGAAGGCATGTTTCAGACGGCCAGTGGCACAGCCCTTCCAGACATCTCCTCGGCCACCGGCCATCCAAGTGATGCTGGGAATGTGCCCCTATAAATAGGCTGCACGCTCCCAGCATCTTATGGATGGCTAGCGGCCAAGGAGGTGTACAAAGGGCTGTGCCACTGGCCATCTGGGATGCGGCATCATCTCTGCAGGTACAGGGGGAATGTCAGTGCCATGGGGGATGTGGGCTCCAAACTCCGATCAGGGCCAGAGGGTGTTGGGACAGGGGGTTGGGGAGGTATACAGGGGTGGCCGATGTGTTCCCACCATAAGTGGCATGCAGGCTGTTGGCAATGGCAAGGGGTGGCCATACTAAGACAGCCAGAGTGTGTGACACCATTGTCTGACAAGTAGGGTGCAATACTGAAAGGGGCACCATGTACTGGTGGGGGGAGTGTGTGGCAATATATGGGGCCAGGGCGTTGGGAGCCTGCAGTAGGGGGGGACTGCATTCACGGGTCAAGCCTGTGTGTGTGTGTGAGAGAGAGTGAGAGAGAGGGCTGCTATGATGGGGATGGCCATGGTGGTGTGCTGGAGTGAGTGGACAGGCAGCCATCCTTATACTAAATCACAGTGTACGGTGTTCAGTGGTCCACAGGTGGCCTCTTATCTTGACATTTGCAACACTGTCCCTGCTAGTGAGTACAAGCTCCAGTACTGCCACATCATAAGTTGGTTCACATACTAATTGCCTCTGGAATGACATGCTGCAGGGAATCCATGATTTAATTGTTTCAGCGGAAACTGTAGCTGGGAGGCTAAAATCTACATGCGGCAGATTTTCAGCCCCCAACAGCAACACCTCTGCCTTTTTTTACCATCTTGCCAGTGGCATCCACCAGAACATTAATTAACTTCTGGAGAGAGCATTAGGTGATGGAAGGAAATAAAATAAATGCATAAGCAACCAATGAAAGAATTATAAACACACATTTGGCCAACAGCAAAATGCAGACAGTGGGAAATGATACATCAATGTGACAATCAGTATGTCCGAAATTATTTTTTTTTATTCAAAAAATGACAGGGACATTTAGTATGCTTTAAACATCTTTTTATTAATATTAGACAATGACACCTACTGTTCAGATACTATTTACATATTGCTTCAAAGCGCATTTGTTCTCAGCCTCAGAATAGTGCTCTGGTGCATGTGTGTGACAAAAACATTCCCCACATGCCTGAGGGGAACCAAAATACAGCGCATGTTGCACGTGGGACAGTTGACCACGACGCACAGGCTCAGCTGTTGCAGCAATGACGTTGGAGGAAACACCTCGGGACAGCAAAATGGAGGAGAAACTACCAACACACTATTTTTGTACAAAAAAAAAAAAGCTTTAGAAAGCATGATTTCAATAGAAATGTGGTTGGGAGACTGGGAGAGGCTAGTGAACAGATCACCAGCTGTAAGTGAGTAAACTCACACTGTAAATGATGCAAGACTTCTCCTTTAAAGCCATTCATGACCTAGCAACACTGCCCCCCTGAGGAAAAATCCAAGTGATTCAAAGCACCGGGGAAGTTTGTCTCATTCTATGCTACCCTTGGCCCTCCATCTCGCCCCAATAAATACTGCAATCAGCATTTACCTTACTACTTGGACTGGGATTACTGCTTCAGTTTACTGCACAGTAATTTTCCTGGATATGTTAATTTATTTTTCTGCTCCTGCATTTCTGTTTTGACTTCATTTGCCTTGAGCGCTGGTTTACTTTGTTCTTTTTACAATTTTTTTTTCCAGCTGGCACTAAGTTGAGACAATGGGTCTATCCTATGGGAACAGTAGTCTCTTAGGAGATACTGTACATCTCTGATCTGTAGACGTGCCATGACACCACAGCTGTGGCCGAAGCCATGTGGCCTAATAAGTGCAGGAAATCCCCTTTATACCTTGGCTGTCCTGGATGAAAAATTCTGCACTGGCAATAAGGTTCTTTACCCTGTTCTGTGGAAGTAAGGCCTTTCCCTGCAGGGTATCCATTTCCATTCCAATGAAGTCCAAGATCAGTACAGGTTCTGCCTGTGACTTTTGAAGATGCATCAGGAACTCCAGGTTTTCCAATGTGCCTCATCAGTTACATGGCGCACACTGCCGCCTGTTTTATTTTTCCTTAAACTAACCAGTTGTCCAGGTAACGAAAAATTAATACACCTTGTCTTAAATGTTGGCTGCCACCACAGCTAAGCACATTGTGAACACCACTGGCTGAGGTGATACCAAAGGGTAGAGATGTGAACAGATACTGGCAGTTTCCCAGCCCGAAACCAGGATACTTTCTGTAGCTAGGTCTAAATAGGATGTGCAACCAACCAGGCATACTTCAAAAAACAGTGCCCAGAGTTAACATCCCAAACTTTTCCTGAAGTGTTTGCTCAGGTACCTTAAATCTAGAAGGAGTTGCCATTCTCCATGTTTCTTGTGGATTAGAAGCAAGGCCCTTGCTTTACTGTGAAAGGAACTTTTCTGGTTTTATGTGATAAGGGCAAAATTGTAAGAACAAACCCAGAATGCAAAACCCAAAGCGGCAACTCTTTTCTTACCGGAGACTGCCGCCCCTAATATAAACTCCATGGTTGTAGCACCTCGGGAAGGGGCGAAACCTTTGTCGCAGTTTTGGTTTCAACCTTTTCCCATCCCAATTCCGGGTATCGCCCTTTCAGGTTTCACCCACTTCACATCACTTTTCCATCAGTAATTTCTTTACTTCCAGCTCTAAAATAATTCTTTCTGTTGGTTAATGAGCAGGGAAGCTTTCTGGCGTCTACAGCTTTGGAAACTTCTAAAATTGTAGAGAACTCTGACCCACTTGTCTGTGAAGATATCCCCCCAAATTCCTGGAAATACTGGACCAGTTCCCCAACCCCTACCCATTACTGGCAATGGCTCACAGACTACCTAGACAAACTTGTCAGGGGTTTTGTTTTGGCTATGGCTTAGGGGCTGGTGCTGCAGCACACCAAGTGCTCCTTCTGCCTCTACCCCATAGTACCCTCTTGGAGACTGGTATTCACACTCCGTGTACGGTCTGGGGTTATAGCCTCTGCTCCATCTCCCCTTCTTTAAAGCCTGTAAGAAGTAGAGGCCTTTTCAGTAGAATTCTATTAAGTGGTTCTCTACTCAGACTTTTTTTTTTTTTTTTTTTTTTTTGGTTATGTAAGCCTCTATCCTGCCACCAAAAAATGTCCCTCTCACGTGAAGTGAATAGCTTTTGCCTGGGTATTTTAGGTAAGGATTTTGCCCCTTAGCCAGGCAAACCTCCTCCGGGACACTGCATGTGTCTACAACCACATAGAACTAGTATTTTGTGGCATACAGGGCAGACTGATGTTGCTGCCAGTTGTGTCACCTCACCATTCCCTTTGTCATTCAGTGCCAGCAATGCATTCCCGTTGTGCTTTCTTGTACTGAGCTGTGTAGGCCAAATAAGTTGCCTTTCTTAAAAGCAGGGAAGCTACTATAGTATACTTTTTTTGGTCCACTGTGACCATCTTTCAAGAATCCTTTTCAAGGGTCTGTGCAGAGGAGCACATCTGCCTTTTCACAGGCAGCCACCTGTAACACACCTTTAGTGATTATCTCACTGTCATATCCTCTCTAGCACACTGCACTGACAATATAAGCATACACATTGTATAATATATATTTTTATATAACAAACCAAACATACACAAAAATAAAACAAACAAGAAGGTAGACAGAAATGTGGGGAGTAGTGCAAAACAATGGCTGTGGGGCAGCAGTCTTCCGGGAGTCCTTCTGGAGGCTGAGATGCTACCATGTTTGCAGACAACTCTCTGCCCTGAGGGATGAAGCTGCCCGTCTTTAGGCCACACTGGACAGTAGCAAGGGAACCTTCCCCCAGGCCGCACTGGACAGTAGTAAGGGAACCTCCCCCATCCAGGGAGTACCAGAGCCACTACCACTACCTCAGAGATTGCGAAGAAAGCATAGCAGTTGGACAACAGTGGGCTCAGGGAGGGTAAGAGTGGTGGAACAGAGGCACACCCAGTCAAGTGTTCCACTCAACAATCCATACACCATTCTGGGGGAGCATAGTTCCCCTATGGATGCACCCGCAGAGAAGACTAAGGAGGCTGCAGACATCTGTCACAAGGGAGGCCCTCAGGAAGGAGGCAGAGGACACCACAGGGAAAGGAAATGGCTCCTGGTGGGGGACTCTATTAGGAGGATAGAACTGGGGGAGCAGGGAAAACTGAAGTAAGGTGCCTGCCTGGTGCCATGGCTTGGAGGGACAGGAAGCGCATCCTTAGGATCACGAGATCAGTTGCATGGGATTCTGAGTTAGACGTCATTGTCCACCTAGGGACAAATGACTTGGCTCATCATGAGATTAGAGCAGTGCAGAAAGACTTTGTAGAATTGGGGAGGGGCCTAAGACAAGTAGCACACACAGTATCCTTCTCAGAGGTGCTGCCTGTCAGTGGCATGGGTGAGGCGAGGGTACTTTGCACCATGCAGTTTAACGATTGGTTGAAAAAATGGTGTGGAGCACAGGGGTTTGGCTTCATTGAGGACTGGGGCTCCACCTGGAGGGACACCAGCCTATACTGGCAGGATGGTCTGCATCTGTCCAAGAAGGGAACAAGTCTTTTGGGCAATTGGTTTAAATGCTTCATTGGCAAGCTTTTAAACCTAGTCAAGAGGGAGGCACTGATAACGGCAGGAAAATCCCAGCCTCCCCTACAAAACAGGGTACTAAATGAGAAAGACCAAGGTAGAAAGGTCAGTGGGGATGCTGCTACAGAAGGTAAAGCCATCAAAAGTGGAGAGCAATGAGTACCAATGCCTGTAGTCTGGGTAACAAGCTTCCTGAATTAGTGGCCTTGATGGAGGAGGAACATCTGGATATCGTGGCAGTCACAGAAACATGGTACACACAGAACTAAGACTGGAACGTAAACATACCAGGATACACTATCTACAGGAGGGACAGGGAGGGTAAAAGAGGAGGAGGAGGAGCAGCTCTCTACATACGGGAAGGAATCAAAGCAGCAGAACAAAAGGGTAAACAGGGAGGAGAAGAAGCACTGTGGGTCAATTTGGAGACAGGCAATGGCACCACAATCCGCACAGGGGTTGTATACAGACCCCCCTCTCAGGGGGAGGAAATGGACAAGGAAATGATAGAAAGTATACCTAGAATGGCAGAAAAAGGGGAGATACTTCTGATGGGTGATCTGAATATGCCAGATGTTAACTGGAGTGCAGCTGCAGCAGCCACGTCTAAGAGTGGGGTTATTCTAGATGCCCTACAGGGGACATGCCTTAGACAACTAGCATTGGAACCTACTCGAGAGGGAGCAATCTTAGACCTGGTTCTCTTAAATGGAGATGGAGAGAGGATCACAGATGTAGAAGTGGGTACCCATGTGGGAACTAGCGACCATCAAACAGTATGGTTCACAATAAACACAGCAATAGAGTCAAGCCATACAAAGGCAAAAGTACTGGACTTCAGGAGGGTTGACTTTGCCAAAATGAGTGAGTGCCTAAGGAATGCACTAGCAAATGGGCAGGAAGGAGGGGTGGAAGAACAATGGGGAATAATAAAAACTGCCATCACAGAGGTAACAAGTCTTTGTGTGACTCAAATAAACAACGATGCAAGAAACCACTATGGTTCTTAAAGGAGGTGGCAGTGAAGGTTCAAGAGAAAAAGAAAGCATTCAGGAAGTACAAGGAATCACAGAAAAAGCAGGACAGAGAATTGCATCAGTTAAAGCAAAAGGAAGCTGGGAAGGCAGTCAGAACAGCAAAGGCCCGAACCAAGCAAAAGATAGCCAACTCAGTTAAGAAGGGGGATAAAAATTTTTTTTTTTTTTTTTTAGGTACATCAGGGAGCGAAAGAAGGCCAAGGGAAGGATAGTGAGGCTTAATAAAGGGAAGGGGGTGGGCAGAGGGTAACTGTGAAAAGGCAGATACACTAAACAAATATTTTTACTCAGTATTTATAAATGAAGAGGGGGAGGTACCTAAAAACAGTAGAAACACTCTGGATACAGAAGTTGATACCAGGCCATTTACAGAAAAAAGGGTTCTGAAAGAACTCTTAAAACTGAAGGTGGACGACACAATGGGGCCCGATGGGATTCATCCCAGAATTCTAAAAGAACTAAGGGTAGAACTAGTGACACCACTGACTACCTCTAACAAATCATGGGAGGATGGGGTGGTACCCGAGGACTGAAGGAGGGCAGATGTGATTTCCCTTCACAAAAGTGGAAGCAGGGCAGAAGCAGGAAACTACAGACCTGTTAGTTTAACCTCAGTGATAGGGAAAATGATGGACTCACTTCTGAAGGAAAGAACTGTTGAGTACCTAAAGGCCAGAGGAGCACAGGACCCAAGGCAGCATGGATTCACAGCGGGAAGGTCATGCCAGAAAAATCTAATTGATTTCTTTGACTGGGTGACCAAAGTAGTAGATCAGAGAGGGGCTGTGGACATGGTCTACCTATACTTTAGCAAAGCATTTGACAGTCCCACTCAAAAGATTAATACCAGTTAGCCAGCCTGGGAATGGGTCCCAAGATGATAGCCTGGGTAAAGAATTGGCTGGAGAATAGGTCACAGAGAGTAACAGTAAATGGAGTCCACTCTGAAGAAAGGGGGGTTACTAGTGGAGCACCACAGGGTTCAGTATTAGGACTGATCCTCTTCAATGTCTTTATAAGCGACATTGCAGAGGGACTGGAAAGAAAAGTATGTCTCTTTGCAGATGACACAAAGATCTGCAACACAGTAGATGCACAAGGTGGGATGGAAAGGATGAGAAGGGACTTGGCAAAGTTAGAGGAATGGTCACATGTATGGCAGCTTAGATTCAATGCTAAGAAGTGCAAGGTAATGCACCTGGGAAACAAAAACCCAGGGGAAGAGTACACAATGAGGGGGTGAGATACTAACAACAAAAATGGAAAGGGACCTGGGAGTAGTCATATCAGATTACAAAGGTGAGCAAGCAATGTGAGAGGGCAGTAAGGAAGGCTGGGGGGTACTGGGATGCATAGAGAGAGGCATCACCAGTAGAAAACAGGAAGTTGTTATCCCTCTGTACTGACAGCTGGTGAGACCCCACCTGGAGTACCGCGTGCAGTTCTGGAAACCTAATCTCCGCAAGGACATAGTCAGGATGGAAGCTGTCCAGAGGAGGGCAACTAAAATGGTGCAGGGTCTGCACCGGGAGGCATATGAAGAAAGACTAAAGGAGCTTAATATGTATAGCCTCGAGGAAAGGAGGGAGAGGGGGACATGATAGAAACTTTCAAGTACCTCAAGGAATCAACAAAGTCCAAGAGGTAGCATCTTTCAAAAAAAGGTGTGCAAGAACAAGGGGCACAATTTAAAGATGAGGGGCAGCTCAGAGGTAATGTAAGGAAGTATTTTTCAGAGAGGGTTGTGGATGCATGGAACGGCCTTCGGGAGGAGGTTGTGGAGTCAAAAACAGTGGTTGAATTCAAGCACGCACGGGACAGTCATAAGGCAATTCTAGGGGGTGGGGGTAGAAAGAAGTAGGCAGTTGGTTAACTAGGATCTGCAACTTATCCATTAGGTAGGGAAACGGGAAGACATGGGTGGGCCAAGCGGTCCTTATCTGCCGTCAAATTCTATCTTTCTATGGCACTTTTCATACATACTATATCCCAAAGCACTTTACAAGAAGTGAAAGACTGGTAGAGAAGTGACCGTACACATATAGTGGCAGCCATTTCACCCATCAACACCCACACACAGCCTTGGACAACTGCACGAAACAATTTATAGGAATGGGTATGCTGACAAGGACACCAGGGAGAATCTCCTACTCCTAATCTTGCAACCCCTCCATTGATATAAGCACGCACTTTTTTTTTAAACCTCAAGTTTTATTATTGTAATAGCACAGATGACACAGTTGTGACACTTCATTTATGTTATTCAACCCTTAAAATTTAGACAATGTACTAATGATGTAGCAACTGGGAGTGTTCGACAATGTGGAGCTCGTTTTAACAGTTTTCTTCCACTGCTACAGATTGGACATACCCTTTAACTGTGTCGTTTGATGAGAGATGGCCAAGTGGTTTGTTCCCAACTCCTAGTCTATCCAACTCCAGAGGCTGAACAGCCAAAGTGCACTACTTGTAACTGTATGTAAAATCTACGTGCCATCCAACAATTCATGTCCTCATATGAAAACAAAACAATAAAAACCCTTAATTAAAACAACTGGCTGGTATTTAATTTTCTGTGTTAAACCATTGGTCCAGTATTATATAGGTAGTTTGCAATTTCCCCAATAAGACATCTCAGAATCCACTTATTGCAATATTATATAGACGCCTGATGGGAAAGTACTGAGATCCCTTCCCTCTCTTCTAGGAGTCTTACAAAAGGAAGCCAAATGCTGTTGAATTCATCTTTTTGCAGATGGAGTTCTACGGTAATTCATTTTTCACTCTGTATGGTTTTGATAATATCTATACAATCTTGTACCGTCGGCAGCTGTGGGGTCAGCCACCTCCTGGTTATTGCTTTGCCCCAGCAGCTCTCCGAACAGTTTTTGACCGTTGATTCTCCTCCCTTTGGGGCCCCCACCCCACCCATCCGGTGATTATGTTCTATTAAGTCTGCCCAAAAGGGTTGAAGCACTGGTTATTCCCAGAATATATGGTAGTGTGTACCACCATCCCACAACCCCTCCAGCAAAGTTCCGAGCCTGAGGAATCACAGTGTTTAATTCTGGTTGGAGTATAAAAAAAAACTACTTAGTTTCCTCTTAAATTCCTTTCAGTTTAGGGATACTGATGTACAAAGGGCCCCTTCCCATACTTTACTCCGCATATGGGCACAGAGTTCATGACCCATCTCCTTCGCCCATGCTATCTGACATTTAGGTGGTTCCCCCTCACTTCCTGCATATATTTTAACCAACTTAGAGATCAAATGCATCTCCCCTGGGTTAGTTGCTGTCTTTATAATCGTATCTTCCAGAGGGTGAGGATTCTGTTGGGTGTTCTGTAGATTCGTGTCTGAGTAGGAAAGACACCACCTCTAAATATCTAAAAAAGTGAGATTTGGCAATTCTGAACTCTTGCCGTACCTGTGGGAATGTCTCAATTTGGTTACAAGTCACTAATTGACTGAAATAGCACAGTCCATACCTGCACCAAGTGCTAAAAGCGTGATCTAATCAAAGAGGGGTAAAGCCTGAGTATGCCAAGATTTGTGTCCTATTAGAAACTGTACTATATTTAGATCCCTTTTAACCTTTCCCCATATCTTATATAAACTGTTCCTGCCATGGATTAGGTAATTCAGATCGTAATAAGATTCTTGGTGGAGATGTAAAGTCCAGCGTGGGCACACCACCTGTACTGCTACTTTCCTCCATATTCACCCATACATTTTGACGGTCTTTCCTGAGGTATTCCACCTGAGGTGTATCTGGGCCATTTGGTAGTAGATTTAGGTTGGGTAAACCTACACTACCCTGGATCTTTGGTTTTCGAAGTGTGCTCCACACTATTCTTCTCTGATCCCACACAAACCTATGCAAGGCTTTGCCTATTGTTTGCCAGTCCGTCTTGGGTACATGAAGGGGCAGTGAACTCAATAAAAATAAAAATCATGGGAGGACATTCATCCAAATTGACTCTTGCCCCTATCCTTGATTGGACAAAGAGGCTATCACTGCAGGTCCACATCTCATAACGGTTTACCATAGTTGGCTTGATACAGGTGCGTTAGGTCTAGCGGAATACAAATTCCAATATATCTGACACTTGTCAATACCCATTTAAAGGGTAAGACTTGCAAGAGATCAGGAGTACGGGTCCCACTTACTAATGGCATCTCTGTCTTATTAATCTTGAAGCCAGAGAATTGACCATATCACTCTAAAATGTTAGCCAATATGGGATATGTTACCACTGGGTTTCTTAAATAGAGCACTGTGTCATCTGGGTACAGAGAAACGCAATGCTCTCCCCCCCTATTTTAATACTTTCTAATTGAGGGTTCATTCTAATATGTTCCGCTACTGGTTCCATATTTAGAGCAAATAGCAGAGGGGTAAGGGGCAGCCCTGTCTTGTGCCCCTTTGTATTACTATTGTGTCAGATGATGTTCCATTTACCCTTACCCTGGCAGTCGGTGAATTATATATAGCTCATATCCAGTTTAGAAATGTCTCCCCTAGTTCAAACTCAGATAATGTCTTGTGGAGATTGTCCCAGCAAAGGCTTTCAGAAATGATGGAATCACTTCTGAAAGAAAGAACTGTTGAGTACCTAGAGGCCAGCGGGGCACAGGACCCAAAGCAGCATGGATTTACAGCAGGAAGGTCATGTCAGACTAATCCAATTGATTTCTTTGACCGGGTGACCAAAGCAATAGACCACGGAGGGGCTGTGGATATGGCCTACCTAGACTTTAGCAAGGCATTTGACACAGTCCCACACAAAAGATTAATAATCAAGTTAGCCAGCCTGGGAGTGGGTCCCAGGGTGGTAGCCTGGGTAGCAAACTGGCTGAACAACAGGACACAGAAGGTAATAGTGAATGGAACACATTCCGAAGAAAGGGGGGTTACTAGTGGAGTACCCCAGGGCTCAGTACTGGGTCCAATCCTCTAACATCTTTATAAGTGACATTGCAGAGGGTCTGGAGGAAAGGTATGCCTCTTTGCAGATGACACAAAGATCTGTAACAGAGTTGATACACAGAGGGGTAGAAAAGATGAGAAGGGACTTGGCAAGGTTGGAGGAATGGTCAGACATATGGCAACTTAGATTCAATGCAAAGAAGTGCAAAGTAATGCACCTGGGAAACAAAAACCCAGGAGAAGAGTACACAATAGCAGGGGAGGTACTAACACAACAAAAATGGAAAGGGACCTGGGGGTAGTCATATCAGATGACCTAAAGGTGGGTAAGCGATGTGAAAAGTCAGTAAGGAGAGCCAGGGGGATACTGGGATGCATAGGAAGGGGCATCACAAGTAGAAAAAGGGAAGTGGTTATCCCCCTATACAGACAGTTGGTGAGACCCCATCTGGAGTACTGTGTGCAGTTTTGGAGACCTCATCTACGCAAGGACATAGACAGGATGGAAGCAGTCCAGAGGACGGCAACTAAAATGGTGCAGGGTCTACATCAGAAACCATATGAGGAGAGACAGAGAGCTTAAAATGTATACCCTTGATGAAAGGAGGGACAGGGGGGACATGAAACGTTCAAGTACCTCAAGGGAATCAACAAAGTCCAGGAGGATAGCATCTTTCAGAAAAAGAGATGTGTAAGAACAAGGGGGCACAGTTTAAAGATAGAGGGGGGACGGCTCAGGGGTAATGTGAGGAAATTCTTTTTCACGGAGAGAGTGGTGGATACATGGAACAGCCTTCCTGAGGAGGTCGTTGGGTCTAAAACAGTGGGGGAATTCAAACATGCATGGGACAGACACAAAGCAATTATAGTGGGGGGTTGCAGGAAGCAGGCTGTTGGTTAACTAGAATCTGCAGCTTATCCAGTAGGTAGGGAAATGGGCAGACTGGGTGGGCCAAGTGGTCCTTATCTGCCGTCAAAGTCTATGTTAAAGGCGATTGAACACCTTCTCGGCATTAACCGCTATCGCTATCTGTTGATCCTTGCGCCCCCCCCCCACCACCACCACCACCATTTACAATATAGTTAGGCATCTCCCAATATTGTCTTGAAGATGTCCCTGAAGGACAAAACCTGCCTGGTCTGGGTGGACCAATTTTGGTAATATTCTGTTTAATCTAATGGCCAACACCTTAGTGAATATTCTGGAGTCTACGTTCAGTATCGAGACATGTCTGTAGGAGGCACTGTGCTCAGGGGTTTTTCCTTCTTTAGGAATCACTAATATAAGGGCTTCCCTCCATGTGTTTAGGAGGTAGTCTACTTCTTCACGTGAAAGGGACTAGCTGAATAGCAAACCTCTGGTAAAATTTGGCATTAAAGCCATCGGGCCCTGGGGATATGCCTGTCTTCATATCCTTCATAAATGTAGTGATCTCTACTGTAGTAAAGGGGGCCTCTAGAGCTTCCCTATCACTCTCAGAGAGCTCAGGCAGGGAAATCTCTGCTAAAAACTTGAGCATGTTCTCTTGAACCGGTTCGGTATTTGCTCCATCAGAATATAAAGTGGCATAATAGTTTCTAAAGACCTCTACGATATATTTTGGTGTACAGACAAAGTTTTTTTGACATATCTTTCAACTTGAAGCTTTCAAACAAAATGCCAAGTAGCCGACCTGCTCTGTTACCACGTTCATACTACCTCTGACTGGTGTAGCGCAGCTTCCCCTCCACCTATCTAGTATTTCCTGAAGCTCCTTTCCAACCTTCTGCACCTCTTCCTTAACTAGTTGGCTCGATCTTTTATGCTCCTTTTCTAACTGATCTATGTTCTAGCGCAGTTCGTCTTTCCCTGCGTTGCCATTTCAACTGGGATGAATAGGAAATAACTGACCCTTTTAATGTTGCTTTTAGTCCATCCCAATACCATTTCCATCTTGTATCCGACACTTTGTTGTGGTACCGATATTCCTCAATGGCGGACTTAATCAGGTCCCGGAATTCCTCCCTCTCCAAGAGAGATGCATTAAATCTCCAGGTAGTGCACATCTCCTAGTCTCCCAACTGAATCTGTAGTGTCTCTATTGAATGGTCAGACACCAACCTGGGGTGTATATATCTATCCACTTGGCTAAACAGAAAGTAGACTGGAGGACGGCAGATGTGATTCACCTTCACAAAAGTAGGAGCAAGACTGAGACAGGAAACTACAGACCTGTCAGTTTGACCTCTGTGGTAGAGAAAATGATGTAATCACTTCTGAAGGAAAGAACTATCGAGTACCTAGAGGCCAGTGGGGCACAGAACCCAAGGCAGCATGGATTCACAGCGGAAGGGTCATGTCAGACGAATCTAATAGATTTCTTTGACTGGGTGACCAAAGTAGTAGACCAGTGAGGGGCTGTGGACATGGCCTACCTAGACTTAGCAAGGCATCTGACAGTCCCACACAAAAGATTAATAAACAAATTAGCCAGCCTGTGAGTGGGTCCCAGTGTGGTAGCCTGGGTAAAACACTGGCTCGACAACAGGACACAAAAGGTAATAGTAAACAGAGTCCACTCTGAAGAAAGGGGGGTTACTAGTGGGGTACCGCAGGGTTCACTACTGGGTCCGGTCCTTTTTAATGTCTTTATAAGTGACACTGCAGAGGGACTGGAAGGAAAAGTTTGCCTCTTTGCAGATGACAAAGATCTGCAACAGGGTCGATACACAAGTGGGAGTGGAAAGGATGAGAAGGGACTTGGCAAGGTTGGAGGAATGGTCAGAAGTATGGCAACTTGGATTCAATCCAAAGAAGTGCAAAGTAATGCGCCTGGGAAACAAAAACCCAGGGGAAGAGTACACAACTTGGGGGGGGTGTGAGGTACTAACAACAAAAATGGAAAGAGACCTGGGGTAATCATATCAGATGACCTTATGGTTACAAAGCAATGTGAGAACGCAGTAGGGAGGGCTGGAGGAATACTGGGATGTATAGGGAGAGGCATCACCAGTAGAAAACAGGACATTGTTATCCCTCTGTACAGACAGTTGGTGAGACCCCATCTGAAGTACTGCGTCTAGTTCTGGAGACCCCATCTCCGCAAGGACAGAGACAGGATGGAGGCAGTCCAGAGGAGAGCAACTAAAATGGTGCAGGGTCTGCAACAGAAGCCACACGAGGAGAGACTAAAGGAGCTTAATATGTATACCCTTGAGGAAGGGGAGGACATGATAGAAAACTTTCAAGTACCTCAATGGAATCAACAAAGTCCAAGAGGGTTGCATCTTTCAGAAAGATGTGCAAGAACAAGGGGACACAATCTGAAGATTTGAGGGGGGCCCAGGGCAATGTGGGAAGTATATTTTCAGAGAGGGTGGGTGGCGATGGAACCGCCTTCCTGAGGAGGTTGTGGGGGTCTAAAACTGGGGAGAATTCCAAGAATGCATGGGACAGCCATAAGGCAATTCTTGTGAGGGTAGGAAGAAAATACAGGTTACTCACCTGTAACAGGAGTTCTAGGAATGGTATATGTTGTTCATCCACACTCATTGGCAGTATCCTTGCCGCTTTAAATCTTGCCGGAAGGTCTTCAAGCTTGCTCCTCCCACCCACCAGGTATAACTCTAAGCTCCGCCCATGGCGTAGATCTGGCCGCTGGAGCTCAGGTTGTCGCGTCGAGCCCGAGAGGTCGGGTGGGTCGTGTGGATGAACAACACATACCATTCCATAGAACTCCTGTTACAGGTGACTAATCATTCTCTAAGGACATGGATATTGTTCATCCACCTCATTAACGAACTCCCTAACTTGGCCCAGTTCTCAGGAGGGAGGAGGCAAGGCACTTTTATGTATATACTTACTTGGGAAGAGACTAGAAACACGAGGCCCCAAAACCAGCATCCAGTGACTCAAAGCTCGATGTGGTAGTGAGTAATAGAAGGTGTTCGCTGACTTCAGGTAGCAGCCTGCAGATTTCCTGGATAGAGCGTCCTAGGAAGCGTACCGTTAAACGAGTATAGCCGGGTAGAATGAGCTCTATCCCTCTGGGGAGCTCATGCCCGCTAACCTGTAGAAGATCTTGCAGGAGGTTACCCACCTGCTTATCGTCCGCTTGGCTGCAGGTCTGCCAGATGCGGCTTCAGCGTAGGGTGACAAACAGCTGGCGAACCTCTCCCGAATTTCAGCGTGCGCTCCTTATAATAGCGGCGCCCTTCTAGGATCAAAGTATGGAGCCTATAATAAAACTCGAGGTGTGATTGGGGTAGAACACACGGCAGAAGTCAACACCACAGATTGAGTGAAACTCGACTACCACCTTGGAAGGAATTTCGTTGGGCGCCAGGACATACTGTCCCTGTGGAAGACTCAGTAGGAGACTCGATGGAAAAGCCTGGAGCTCTCCCATCCTTCAAGCTGTGCATAACCACCAAGAGGCGGTCTTCCACGACAGGTGAGAGAGAGCACACCTGTGCATACGCCAGTTGAATAGCACACCCATGAGCTTTGCCAGTACCAACAGTAGATCACGGAGGTGGGGTTCCACTGGAGGAAATGTGATCAAGGCCTTTGAAAAAGCGTAGACCACCTTCTCCTAAGCACATTTGCTTCCCGGCCCGCGCCAGTGGCAGAGATGGCTGCCAGGTGCGCATAGGGTGCGTCGGCCTAAGCCCTTGACTAGAAAGGGACCCTTAAATAGTCAAAGATCTTGCCAAGGAACAGGAGGAAGAGTCAGCCCTTGCCTGACGCAAATGGAAAACCTTTTTCCATTTGAAGGCATAATTTTCTGAGTGGAAACTCCTTGCAGGAACGCCTCAACTACATTGAGGATACCATTAGGAAAGACTAGAAGCCTGGAACTCCTAGCGGCTCAGGAACCAGGCACGTCAGGTGCAGGGATTGAAGGTCCGGATGGAACACCTTCCCTGATTGACTGAGAGCAGGTCAGGCGAGCTGGAAGCTCCACGGAGTCCTGGAGCTGAGACTGAGGAGATCTGGTACCAGAACTGGGCGAGGCTTGGCAGTCTGGGAGCTATCAGAATCACCTGCGCCTTGTCCTCCTGGCAGCATTGGAAGCACCTTGTGCGGATCAAGGGAAATGGGAAAAGGCGTGAAAACCGGGGTCTCCATTGCCTCGAGAAGGCATCCCCTGCAGCGAGCCCTGCTGAGGCGGGCATGCAGAACAGACTCAGCTTGGGTTAACTCCATGACGCAAACAGGGTCCACCTGAGGTGTGCACTAAGGAGAACAGATGCTGTACCTCCGGCAGGAGAGACCACTCGTGGGATGCAGCCCCTATCCAGCTCAGGGCACCGACCGGGTGTTGGAGGCTCCTGCACGTGAATGGCTGAGAGATCCGCCTCCAGGCTGCTGCCACGAGTGACCAAATCGAACTTCCTTGCATAGAAGCATGGGCAGCGTCCCGCCCTAGCGGTTTAGATAAATGCAGAAAGTCCGTGGTATTCCGTCTGGACTTCACCACTTGACCCGGAGCGAACAAGGCGGTGAGAGCTAGGCGGACGCTGGAGCTCCAACAGGTTGATGTAGCATCCGGGACTCCAGGAGGACCAGGGCCATGAGCCCGATGTTCCCCAGATGGGCACCCCAACCCATCAGAAGAGGCGTGATGAAACAGAGGACGATAAACAAGAGTAGGAGGAGCAAGGATGCCCTCCTGCAAATGATCTGGAGCAGACCACTGCAGAGCCATTCCACATCCCCTATGTCACCGACTGAAAGCTGGTCAAGGGATCGCAGCGTTGTGACACTGAATGGCCAGTCCCCACTGAAGAGACGCATGTTCCAGCGGGAATGAGAGACGCACGCACAGGCGCCGCAGAGACCCAGGGCGCAGGAGTCCCGGGCAGGCATAGTGCCCAACCAGAAATGATCGGGCAAGGAGGAAGAAACCTCGGCCCTGTCCATGGGGGCCTCTAACAAAGTCGAAACTGCAGAGATAAATCAACCTGCTTGGCTCGAGTTCCGACTTGGCACCGTTGATAAGGAGGCCCAGTTGACGCAGACCTGGAGGCCAGATCTCTGGACCCTCAGCCTCCTTCCTGGAAGGAGCTGCTATCAGCCAGTCGTCCAGAAAGGTACACCGGACCCCTGGTACCCAGAAATGCTATCCACTACTGGCCATTTGTGGTGAAGACCCTGGGGAGCAGAGACAACCCGAAGGCATGGCTTGGAACTCGAAGAGATCCTTCCGCTTCGAGCGAAGGAATCTCTGGTGAGACAGACGGATAGGAACGTGAAAAAGCAGCGTCCTGCAAGTCAGAGAGCAGAACCACTGCATGGCGTTCCAAGGATATGGTATTATCTGAGCCAGGTGACCATCCTGAAGGTTGAGACCTTCCAAGACTTGTTTGGAGTCGTGGGTCGAGAAGTAAGCCAGCCCCGTCCGTTGAACCAGGAAGTACCTGGACACAAACCCTGGGTCTGAAGGAGAGGTCCACCACCTCTTACCCTCCTTCTGGAGGGAGGAGAGTGATGTCGGCTGTCGAGCACATGGGAGAGCTAGGGATCCGAGAGCCCCGGCGGCAATCTGAAGGTGGTGCCTGCTATCAGGCAGGCCTCTTCCCTACCTCAGGCCCACCTGTCCGTAGTAACTTAGCCCGGACCAGGCGGAGCGGAAGTGCCGAACCGTCCCCAGGGGGACCCAGGGGAGTAGAGTGGCGGGGATGGGCGACACCCTCAGCCCGTCACTGGGCAGGCTTGGAGGGAGGGACGGCGAGGACCTCCTGGGCCCCTCCCCCCCTGCCTCCTGTTAGAGAGCCGGCGGCTTGGGTTTGGGATGCAAGGCAGCCTGCTGGCCCCTAGCGGTTGCTGGGCAGGCGGCCGAGGGCACAGAAGGACGAAAGGGCTTAGGCTGTGGTTGCGGCCTTTGTCCTTCTGGCGGAAGAGACCGAGTCAGGTGGCATTGGACTTCTCGATCCTCTGCAGGTGACCTTCCACCCCAGGGCCGAAGGGTCAGTCCCCAAAAGGAACATCCGCCAACTTGCCTGGGTATCAGTAAAGGTGGATATCCTCAGCCAAAACCCTCGACACGCATAGCCACTCACGGCGCCACCGATCTAGCACATGAGTCCCCTCGTCCAAAGCAGTCTGGAGCTGTTTTTGCTTCCTGCCCTGCCCTGGTCCCGCACCTGCTTAACGTAGTCACCACGGGTAGTGGAAGATGAGATGACCTCATCCAGGGGTGTGAGGGCGCCAAGGAAAAATGTGCCATGAGGGGCGGCGAACTGGCCTGGCCAAGAAGGCGAGAGAGACGTAGCGTAGACTTTTAGCCCGACATAGTCCAATTTCTTGGACTCCTTGTCCAGGAAGGTTTTGTCCACATCCTAGGCGTTGCGGCCGCGCGCGAGCTGTCGGTAACCAACCCCTCAGCAGAGGTGTTCGAAAAACCGGACAAAAGGAACGGTAGGACGCCACTTCCTAGCCATCCTGGCGGAGGCGCAGGGCAGGAAGCAGGCGCTGCCAGTTCCAGTGCTGGACCCACTGATGCCACCGGCCACCGGAAGGCCTCCATCGGAGAATCCCTCGGTCCAGAATCTCCGTGAGGATACCTAGCCCGTTTAGAGAAAGCAGGTTGAAGCTCCATCCGGTGAACTCCGAGATGAGCGAAGCAGTCCCTAGGAAGAACTGACGGGCTATCGTCCATTGGCTGACCTCCTGGAGACTCCAAGTCAGTCGGCTTGGAAGAAGGAGGAATCATCTTCGGACTCGGAAAGTCCTCAGAAAACTGCCTCGCCTGAGCCACCCTTCACCTGCGAGGTCGGTCGGGGTGAGGTAACTGACAACCGATGGAGTAAACCCTTAGCCGACCGAAAGTCCTTGGTGAGCCCCAAGTGGTGGCTGTGGAAGCGGAGGTTCCACCGCAATCGGTGGAGCAACTGGTTTGGCCGAACAACGCCGGCCTGGGTATAAGCTCCTCGGGCAAGTAGAGGGGTTGTGGTCGGCCGTTCGGTGACAGCGCTAATGGCGGGGAAGGCGCGGAGTCGGCTTATTCGGCCAGGAGGAGCTGTTGCAACATAAGGTCCTCGTACCGTCACGGCGTAATTTCTATGTGAACCTCCCCTCATCCGAGGAGGCCGAGGGCAGCCAGTTACCCATGATGCCCGAGACGAGACCGCCTATGGCGGTGGGGTGGCTGGACCCATGAAAGAGTCCAGACCGAGACCGAGTCCCGGAATTTCGGGGAGTCGGTGCAGGGAGGTGTCGGCGGACGACACTCCCTTGGCTCGGGAAGGTCCATCCGAGGGAGCTCCGGAACCCGGAGGCTGGGCGAGCCACAGGATCCTCCCAACTCTCGGGGAGCCGGGAAGAGGTCGGCTGCTAAAGCGACAGCCCGTCAATGGGTCGAGAAAAACTCGACTTCATCAGTAGAGTCTCGGTCAGCAGCTGACCTGGCGGGGACACGTGAGGCCAGTGGCGGCGGCGATGGGCAGACCCGACGGTCGGCGGCCCGAGAAGGACCTTTCCACGCTCCCAAGAGCGTCGACGGAGGGACTTACCTGTCCTTCTTTTGGACCGAGAAAAGGTCCAGCAGGCATGAAGCCTTCTCCTTTAGTGCAGAGGACAGACAAAAGCTCCTTAAAGGAAGCGTGAGGAAGAACCCAGAAGAAGCGGGATAAATGCAGCGGCCGAGAAAGATACGGCCACGCCCTCCTCTTAGTGACCATCCGCTCGAGAGCTGATGATCCGCCGAACCCTTGCCCATGAACCGCCAACGGGCCTCCTTGGACTTCTACCCGGAGGAAAGCGCTTCTCGGGGCAGCCCAGTTGCAATCGAGGCAACACGGTCTTCGAGGGCGTGGGCGAGAAAGATGAGCACAGAGTCCAAGCCTGCGGTGGTCTCAGGGCCTAAGCAGTAGACACCACGTGGAGTGTGGATCCGTCCGAGACATCTTCTGCGCCTGGCATCTCCGAAATCCAGGTCGATTTATCCATCGCAGCCGCGAGGGATGAAGACTAAGTCTTTTTGCAAAATATTATTTTTAAATCATAAGCGGAGAAATAGGAACCAGTCACAAGCATGGGCGTTAAGGAGAGACACCTGAGCTTCCAAGCTGATAGGAAGATCTGGCGTCATGGGGAAATGGGCGAGAGTTATACCACCGGTGGGTGGGAGGAGCAAGCTTGAAGACCTTCCGGCAAGATTTAAAGCGGCAAGGATACTGCCAATGAGTGTGGATGAACAACATATCCATGTCCCTAGAATAGGCTGTTGGTTAACTAGGATCTGCAGCTTATCCAGTAGGTAGGGAAATGGGCAGACTAGGTGGGCCAAGCGGTCCTTATCTGCCGTCAAAGTCTATGTTTCTATGTAGTCAATCCTTGAATATTATCGGTTAGGGCTAGAATAAAAAGTGTAATCTTTGGTAACCAGGTTCAAGTCCCGCCAGACATCAACCAAAGTCAGTTCGGGAAATCCCTCCCTTCACCATTTTACTCATGTTTCTGTGCGTTGTTGTAATCTGAGATGAACGGTCAAGGGTTGGGTTAAGAACACAGTCAAAGTCGCCTCCAAGCAGTACTATTCCTTCCCCCAACTCTGCAATTTTGCAGAATAGTTTTTTTGTAAAACGAGGGGCCATCTTGGTTTGGAGCATACATGTTAATTAAATGCATCTTCTCAGAAAAAAAAAATTTCCCAGAGATTACTCCCCTACCATCTCCCCAAGGTGTTTCTGATTCAATCTCTATGGGAAGGTCCTTTCTAAAAAAATTATAGCTGGTCCTTCTTTTTCCCCCTTTGAGGTGTGAGGAGCTTACTACATATCCCACCCAAGACTGTTTCAATTTCCCCATGTTCGAGGGGAGTCAATTTTGTTTCTTGGATGAAGCCAATATCTACTTTTAACTTCCCTGAACCTTCAGGGAAACTATCTTTAGGGTACTCATTTATATTGGAAACCAAGATGTCCCCTCCATGCACAGTACCCACTCCCACTCCATGATTGTTGCCCTAACCTCATCAGACCCCACCTTGTCTGTGCCCAACCCGTGACCGGTTTTCAATCAGCACAACAGGTGCCTGTGGATTATTATCCGTAACATTCAAACAAAGATGGTTTAGAAACAACAAGTGGTAACATCATGTAAACCAAGAACATTAGGTTTTCAACAAGTAAAGAGAGATTATGTACTTCCAAGGTATAATACTTTTCGCATCGAATGCTGCTAGGCTTGTTCAGGCACAAGCTAGACCCACGATAGATGTGGGTTTAAAGAGAATTGCCTGATGGCTGAATGCTGCTGGACCAAATGTCCGCTGCAAACAGCCCAGACGAGTACTTTGAAGTAACAGAGAGCTGGGACCATGACCCAAATTTCTGTATATTCAGTAGGTTAAGAAAACTCATTGCCAGCTTCCATCAGAGTTTCTCCCTTACATGCTCCACCCCCACCTCCGGTCTCTAGGCCTCAAGTGGGCCACAGCGAAAGGAAGGCAAAGTGAACCATATGTCTCCCCAAAAATCTGCGTCCATCCAGATCCAGGAGAAAGTAGTGGAGAAGGTTAGCTGTAGAGGAAATCCAGATCTGAAAAGCTTTAGCAGAAATCGTAGTTCTGTTGCTTCTAGCATGAGGTATGTACCTCAAATGGAAGAACCTGCTGAAGTGCTGGCGATCTTATTTTCATCCCTGGTTTTATCTTCTCTAGCAGGTCTGCACTCAGGTGATGGGGCCACACGACAGATGTGGGCTGTCCTCTTCGGGGCTTGCCCATCCTGCGCCAAGCCACCTGAGCAATATTCTGTTTCAGTGTTACTGCAGGAAAATCAGGAATCCTAAGGCCTTTTTTATGCAAGGTAGGAGCTGCTTCCCACAGAGAATCAAAGATCAGTGGGCCTTTGTAAGTCTGTATACACAGGCAAGCTGGGTAGAGCATTTGTATTTTTATGCCCTTCTCCCTAGCCTGCTTGATAATGTCCCAAACTTGTTTTCTTTGGCCATTTAAGTCATCTGAAAAGTTCTGATCAAAATAAAGTCTCTGCCCATCTAGCAACACTTCTCTCTGTTGCCAGGCTGTTTGAAGAATGAGTTGCCTGTCATCATTAAGCATTCTTCCCAATGATGGGCATTGGCCTGCATTTTGCTCTTTTGGCCGGGGGATCAATGGCTGATGGGCCTTTTCTAGTAATGCTAGAGTTTCTCAGAAGTTTTGGCACTGACCTGAGTATATTTAGAATGAAGTCCTCCACGGAAGAATAGGAGGCCTCCAAGCCCTCCGGAACTCCGTATACACGGAAATTAATCCGTCGTGAGCAATTCTCTAGGTCATCTAGCTTTGTTTGCAGTTCCTTTTCCCGGGTAAGCAGGTACAGAAGTGTGCGGTCGTGTTCATTAGTCGAGTCTGAGAGGGCCCTCACTGCTTGCTGTACTACAGATGTCCTCTTGTCGATCTGTTTAATCTCCACCCAAACATCAGCGACCCAGAATTCGACCTGGAGAGTTTTAATTATGCTGTCCAGTTTTGCCATGACCGCATGTTAGTCGATCGATTCCATCCCCTCCTTGGAATCCGCCACAGCTGCAACAGGGGATGGCAGGCGGGAGTCGAACTGTAGGCCCTGTGTTCTTTTGGTCTCCATCAGCACCTTAACCGTGGAAGCCTGAGAGTTTTTCCCCTCTTGGCAAAGTCACCATAACTGGCAAGATGTCTTCTGGGTTATTTTTATTTCTTTTCCACTGTATTATGCTGGCAAATAGAATATTTATTTGGTAGTGGCCCACAGAGCGATCGGGTAGATCAGCCGCTCATCTGGTGTAGTCACCGGAAGTCTGAAGCACGCATACTTTTTTGTTGGTATAGGGAAGCAGACTGAATCAGATAAAGAATATTACTTCTGTGTAACGTGCTGGATATTTCACCTAGTTTTAATTTGCATATTACATTGTTTCAGCATTTCTTTTTCTATAATAAAGTTCATAAAACATCCTTAAAAAAGCAATGTTGCTTATCTGGCACTTAAAATCAGTGGCACCAGCAACAATACAGCCAACTGAGAAAAAA
The DNA here is from genome assembly GCA_016271365.2 of Neoceratodus forsteri. Classification (NCBI taxonomy): domain Eukaryota; kingdom Metazoa; phylum Chordata; order Ceratodontiformes; family Ceratodontidae; genus Neoceratodus; species Neoceratodus forsteri. The sequence continues at coordinate 475,217,580 of CM057451.1, forward strand.
AAATTAAAACTCGTTTTAAGCAATATGTAGAAACCTTGGATGAAGTGAGTAAATTCTTGGATGTGTAAGTACTTGTAATCATGGGAGATGAGAAATCTGTAGTCTAAAAGCATGGGCTCCCAGAGTCTCCTGCATGGGCTTGCAGAGAATCCTAGAGTTCTTAAAAAGGACTTTTGCAAAAATAAAAATTTGAAAGCTGTCCATTAGGCAACTTGAAAGATGATGGGAGGAAGCAAATATATCAGTATGTGATGTGAAATTATGCTCCCGGCTTGTATGTTTGAAAATCTGATTGTTGATATGCTATTCCAGACTGCTGTGTCCTACCACTTGAATCTCTCTAGTGTCTTATCCCACCGTTTGGAGTATGCTGCTCCTGATAGCAATGTTGACTATATTTCTCTCATGTAAATTCCACTGTTGGAGTATGCCACTCCAGATTGTTATGCTTACTATGTGTTCCTTCTATGTAACTACCCTGTAATTCTCCCGGGTCGCACCTGAAAATAGGCACTTGCTGTCTAGCGTGCTTACCCAGTTACCAAAAGCAAATAAATAAATACAGAACAGAATATGATTATGCAGTTAAACAGGTTGCAGGGTACCAGTTAAAATATGGTATACTTGCCAGCATACTGGTAGCACTACCATTTTGGACGCTGTCAACCTGTGTTCAGGAACGAGGCCGGAGCATCAGGGGGACGTAGGTCAAGCAACCGATGGACTGTTCTCCTGGGCGGGGAGATGGCCGATATCCAGAGCATGTACGCTCCACGCTGTCACTGCATGTTCATGTCTCTAGGGGCAACCACAAGGAAGAAACCGCTGTGGCAGGAGCATGGTGACACTAGGGCCCTCGCAAGCGCCATCTCAGCCTACTCTAGGGGATGCCAAGAGTCCAGATTAGAATCTCTGTCCTTACCCTTGGGTGGGTGGGTGGAGGTGGGGGGGGCACCATGGCAGGCAAGCCACATTCTCCCGCATGCCCTGCTAGGTCCCTGGAGTTAGAGCCAATATGGGCCAAACCTTCAAGGTGCTAGAATGGCTGATATGGGCTATATCCCCAACATCCTATAGAATAAACAAACAAAAAAAAAAAAAAAAAAGACTTTTTGGTTTCACTGACATTTTCAGTATTATGAATCCCAGAATCCCCTGCAACTGACATCATAGGAGGGCTGCAGTAGTGAGAGATTAAAGAGCCTGCAATGAATGTTAAGAGTTGTTCCTGCTGTCCTCCCTGGGCTAAATACAGCCACAGAGGACTGCACTTAGCCCTGGGAGAACAAAGGGGCCAGCAAACATCTGACGGGAGCTTAAAAAAGCTCTAACATGCACTGGAGGCTATTGAATCTTCCACTGCTGCAGCCCTCCTCTGATGTCCACTTCAGGGGATTTTATGATTTGTACAGAAAATGTCAGCTTGTAAGTCAGAATTAGTCTGATACTAGTTGTTTACTACAGTATAGTAGATTGTATTACAAAAAAAAAAAAATAAATAAAATAAAAAAAGAGGGGTTTGGCACACAGTGCAAATTAGAACAGCCCTACACTTGGGTGTAAGGCTCTTAGTGCTGACAGTTCCCCACCAGTGTCAGTGGAGAGGAGTTAGTGTGAGCAGACTGGATGAGCTAAGACAAGACCTTTTCTGCTGTCAACGTCCATGTATACTCCATCCCCCAGCCAGAAAGTTGCATGTTCTCCAGAATCCAGGTTGCCGGCTCAAAAGCATAACACTCCACTGCTGGACCAGAAAGCAGCCCAGCTACCTTCTTGTTCTTTATGTAGTAGTAAAAAATGTATTTTTATACAGGAATATACAACTTATTTATAACTATGAACTAACAGGAAATGAGAAATGAGCAACATTAACCCTACCCGCTTTCGTTGCTTGTTGGCACCCAAGAGCACAACCTTGTATACAAGACCACAACCATTCCAACTGACCAGATGCCAACCAGGCTCCGCACAAGCCTGCAGTGGCATACATGTGCTTGCAACCCCATGCAAGATAGACATCTCAAGGGCAGGTTACTCAAAAGTTGGAAAACTCTGGTGCGTGGACAATGACCCGTGATACACTGGGGTCCCACTTCTGCCACCTGTCAAGTCTCCACCAAGGCTTCTCCTGCCCATCTCATGAGATAAGCTGTGTGTGTGTGTGTGGGGGCGCACAAATATGGCTTGTCCTGATTTGGGGATGGGGACTGCAGACGTGAAAAGGAGGATAAAGAACAAAATCAAAAAAATGACAGTACAGAATATATGTGAACTATAAACCAAATACATTTAATTTTTATTTGTAATTATGAATTTTCCTCTGGGACATCAAGGCATCTTTGTCAGACATTTACAGTTCGAGTCAAGTAGCAATCATTGCAGTTTCAAACACTGATTACCTTCTGTAGCTTGGTTCAGTGACGACCCCCCCCCCAAAGGCAGGGAGCCCCCAGATGCCTGGATTGAGGACATACAAACATGCCAGCAGATTAGGCCTCAAGGCCTATCACGTCTGCCTGAGATGCAGCTCACAGTTTGATAACTGCTGCTGCCCCATCTCCCCTCTCCCTTCCATCCCTCCGTCGATTTCCATTCAGAATACCCCTGGTCTCTACCCGCCCTACCTGTACCCTGCCCACATATCTATCCCATCGCTTCTGAAAACCTCCCACTGATTCCCTTGACACCAACTCCTCAGATAGCGCATTCCAAGGCACTACCACCCCTTCCATGAAGTAATGCTTTCTCAGGTCTCTTCTATACTTCCCACCAACCAGTTTTGGGATATGACCCCTTGTGGTATCTTCCCCCCTTCAGTCTGAACACCCTGTTTACTCTTAATACCATTCAAGTATTTAAAAGTCTTGATCAGGTTCTCTCTATCCTTCCAGTCTTCCAAGGAGTACATGTTTAGCTCCCCAAGTCTCCCCGCATAGGGCTTATCCCCCATTCTGAGGATCATATTAGATGCCCTCATCTGGACCCTCTCCAGCAGCATAATGTCCTTCTTTAAGTAAGGGCACCAGAACTGCACACAGTACTCCAAGTGCAGCCTCACAAAGGATCTGTACAGTGGCAGAATTAACTCATCCCTTCCTGAAGTGATCCCCTGGCAATGCACCCCAGTACTCTGTTTGCCTTAGCCGCTGCTCTCCTGCATTGTCCCGAGTGATTCATTTTACCAGTGATCACTACTCCCAGATCTTTTTCTTCCTCCGAGACTGTTAACTGTAACCTCAATTTGTAGCTGTACCCTGAATTCCTAGCTCTCAAGTGAAGTACACTGCACTTCCCAATGTTAAACCCCAGTAGCCATTTGACTTATCACTGTTCTAGTCTTTCTAGGTCTTCCTGGAGTGTCCTTCTCTCCTCACTGTCCACCTCTGCATCTACTTTGTTGTTGTCAGCAAACAGGTTCATATTACTCCTAAGCCACTACAATGTCTGAAATGAAAGCACTAAATAACAAGCATCTCTCAGAGGTTTGCAAATCAAATCATTCAAGGCTTGATAACTTACCGACTGTCGTGTTTTATTTCTCAGTCTAGGCTGGCAAATTGCTATTTGTGACTGCCTATTGTCTGCAACATAATGTTATCTTATTGTGTTCATTTGTTTCTGGTAGTCTTATTCTTTACTGTCCCTGTAATTCCTGATTGTAATGTTTCTTTTTCCCAGGTCATACCCATTTTTAGCTAGTGTACTCACCTGGTTATGGAGGGATTAACCCACGACAGGGTATGGGTTTACTGAATATTAATCCAGGCCTGGGGAAGGGGGGTTTGGAATCACAAGGTGAAGCAGAGTGATTTCAACCACCCAGGTGTGGATTAATGATCAGTAAACCCATACCCAGGAGTGGGTTAATCCTGTTATAACATGGGCAATGTTTTGTTAGAGTTTTATCTAAAGAAATAGTGAAATAAAGTCATGTGAACATGCAACTGTGGGTATATCATAGATTAATAAACTGTCAGGTGACCTGTTTGGATGAATCAGAAGACAGTATTTTAGGAACCCAAGGAGTTGAGGTTCCAGATGTCCACCAAATGTGCTAAATCTGTTAGCACCAGAATATTTTATGGTACCTACAGTGCAGTTATTTTCAAATCCACTTTTAATCTATTCTTCACCTCCACCAGTCTATACCACTTGATTCAATCACCCCTCCCCCACACAGCATCTTGTTTCATTTCTGACTTGCATATTTCAAATCCTCAAATCTGCAGTCCAACCACAACTCTGACAGAGGCCAAGTACAGCACTTTGCTCATGCACCACATAGGTTACCCTCCAGCAGAAGTGGAATTTAACAGAATCTCTTGGATCACCACCCCAATCACACCTTTCAGCAGAGATGAAGCCAAAACATGCTCTATGAACCTGGAGGGCACTGGACCCTGTAAACAAAGTAATTACAAACCAATCAGCACACAGGATCAGAGCCCTCTGCCCCAATCACACGTGTACAGCTGTGCATTTCTGCAGAATGTTGGACTGTTTCATCCTCTACCACTGAAAGAAGAAGAGAAAGAACGCTCTGAAAAATGTTCTTTGAGCAAAAATGTTTGACTATCTGTGGTTCAAGTTAACTGGGGGTATTGATATATGCCTTCCAGTACATGAGCATCATTTTGTGCAGGAATAGGCAGCCAGAACCACATTAATGCCCAAGTCTGAATAAGGTGACACTTGTACCACATGAGCAAAAGCATGGATTTACATGCTTTTTGGAGGGCGGGGGCGCGCGCGCGCGCAACAGAACTAGTTACCATAAAATCAGTATCCCTGCCCGTAACACATCTCTGTGCTACATCATCTTAACATACAATGTCACGGAAGAGGGGCTGACACACACACACAGTTGTGCCTTACCCGGAATGATCCCCAGAGGAAGACCCTCCCATCATCCGTCAATGCTGCAGTATGACTGTCGCCTGCAGACACCTGCACAATGTTTTCCTTCAGATCAACTTTGCCTGGTCTCATTTCAGACCCTTCCTCAGAAGTGTCCCATCCAAGAGCACCTTCATCATTACAGTCAAACGTGTAGATCTAAAGTAAGAAGAAGAGAGAATTATGGTAATGTCAAAGCACAAGTACACTGAGTGGCATGTACTTCTTCAAAGGCAGCACATGGGAGAAGAATAACTGTCCTAGGGCTATCTAGTCCTCTAATGTACCACTATACACGGTCATAGATATTTACAGTACCCATGACATCAAAATGGGTATCCCTCAGTTAAACATTACTTGTATGCCACGAGACAGTCAGTCTGCAAATCAGTGCCATCTATTAAGTTTAAATATTCATGAGCCTAACAAGGAGAGGCTCTTGACTGGCTAGCAGATCACCCTCTTAGAAGTGACCGGTCCAGATGCCAAGCCACGGTAGATGGCAGCAGCGTACAGGATAAGAGCTGTAAAACGAGGAAGGAAAAAAAAAAAAAGATAAACCTCAAGCCGGTCATTTCCTAGGGTTAACAACCGACTGGTGGGAGGTGGTCCATCCCCCAATCTGCTCTTTAATCCCCAAGAAACAACTAACTTCTCTGTCATTATTGCTTAAAGCAGTAATGCAACAAAAAAAGTTATTCCAAAAAGCTAATTGTCTACTCTGGCTAAGAAAAATATTGGCAGAACTGTTGAATTATGTTTTCTGGATGCTTTCTATGCTGTGTACTGTATATTTACATTTTGTCAGGACTCTTACCTTCCTCGGGTCCTCAGTATTATTCCTATGCAAAAATCAGGCAGCCACCTTTTTTCTTGAGAAATCGTTTTTAAACAATTTATAAAAATTTTAAATAAGAAAACTGAAAATTTCACCACCAAAATAAACTGAAAGATTTGGCATCAATTAGGAAGAAAAGGAGAGGTCAAATTTTAATCCATTTTCATTGCACTGCTGCTTTAAATGAACAGCCAAAGTAATGCACCCTATCGCTTGGTCTCAGAACGCTGCACAGTTCACTGAAAATAAAACACTAGAACAAACAAATGCAACCCAACCAATTCTTATATTTGCACAATACAGCATAGATTAACTGCTTGAATAGATCAGATTTCGTCACCTTTCTGAACACCTTCCGGGGTGGGGGGGGATGGGACAGGATGCCAGAATGGTAGAAGTGCATTCCACATTATCAGCATTGCAACTGAAGAGGCGCTATTACCAGACTGCTTTAAAAAGGTTCCCTGGTGTTTCAAATTCCCATTTTTCGGATGCACTCAAAGTTTAAGGTTGTTTTCTGGCACAAGTACATTGTTAAATATATGGAAGCATTATCAGAATAATGAATTATCCTATTACATCATATCCAGCTAAGAATATATACAGGATGGCAAGGAAATTAACTCCTACAATTACAGCCGTTGGTATCATTCAAGGCACTTTACCTACATATCTTTCTTTGGTTACACAGTTTATTTTATGTTAACGTACTTGCCAGTCTGCATGTTTATTTATAAGTTCTAGGATTACAGTACCTTTGAGCCAAGACTCTATTACAAAGGTTCCACGTCAGAGACTAACAATTAAAAAAAGAAGAAAGACAAGCAATGGTGACGGAAGTCAATACATAATGTTTACAACATAATAGCAATACATAACATTAACCAAATCAGAAAAGTTAACGACATAACAGAAGATTGGGGGGGTGGTGGCTGTGAGTACGTACAGTCGTGGCCAAAAATATTGGCGCCCTTGCACTTTTTCAAATAACTCAATTCCTCTAAACATAAATTGAAGTTAACAGTACAGTATTTGGTCTCCACAATTCTTTATTTCTCTGTTAATATTACAGAACCTTTGTTTTTGATTCAGAATTTAATATATCCTTTTAAATCAGAAAATGAAAAGAACTGGCATTGACAAAATTATTGACACCCTAGACTTAATATTTGGTTGCACAGCCTTTGGTCAAAATAACTGCAGTCAACTGCTTCCTATAGCCATGGATGAGCTTCCTGCACCTCTCTACTGGCAGTCTGGTCCACTCTTCTTGTGCAAACTGCTCCAGTTCTCCCAGATTTGAAGGGTGCCTTCTCCCAAATGCTGTTTTCAGATCTCTCCACAGGCTTTCAATGGGATTTAGATCTGGACTCATTGCTGGCCACTTCAGAACAGTCCGGCATCTTGTTTTGAACCATTCCTGGGTGCTTTTTGAAGTGTGTTTGGGGTCATTGTCCTGCTGGAAGACCCATGACCTTCGACGGAGACCCAGCTTTCTGACACTGGGTTCAACATTGCGCTCCAAAATGGCCTGGTATTCTCCAGATTTCATTATGCCATGCACACGTTCAAGGCACCCAGTGCCAGAGGCAGCACAGCAACCCCAAAACATCACTGAACCTCCTCCATGTTTGACTGTAGGGAAGGTGTTCTTTTCTTTGAAAGCTTCATTTTGTTTTCTGTAAACATAGAAATGATGTGCTTTACCAAAAAGCTCTAATTTGGTCTCATCTGTCCACAGGACATTCTCCCAGAAGGATTTTGGCTTGTTCAGGTGTGTTTTGGCAAACCCCAGTCGGGCTTTCTTATGTCTCTCTCTCTCTCGGCAGTGGGGTCCTCCTGGGCCTCCTACCATATAACCCCCTTTTACTGAGTTGGTGACGGATGGTGCGAGTTGAAACTGTCATACCTTGTGTCTGAAGGTCAGCTTGAATCTGTTTGGCAGTTGATCGAGGTGCTTTCTCCACCATTCGAACAATCCTGCGCTGCAATCTTCGATCAAGTTTTCTCTTGCGGCCACATCCAGGGAGGTTGGCTAACGTGCCATGGGCCTTAAACATCCTGATAACATTAAGTACGGTGGAAACAGGAACATCAAGGTCTCTGGAGATTGATTTGTAGCCTTGAGATTGTCCATGCTTGGCTACAATCTTCTGTCCGACCTCCTCAGACAATTCTCTGGCTGTCTTTCTTTTCTCCATGCTCACTGCGGTACACACAGTGACACAAACAGGAGAATGAGTCCTTTTCTCTATTCAAACTGGTTGAATGAGTGATTTTTATATTGCAGGCACCTGCAACTCACCACAGGTGAGTTCAATTCCAAAGTGAAGGAGAATCATCTGCTTGAAATCTAATTATTTCTAACTACTTCTAAAAGGTGCCAATAATTTTGTCTGGGCCATTTAAGGATTTCTGTGTGGAATAGGCCAAGACTTAGTAAATTTGTTCTGCTTTTTGTGTTTTATTCTACTGCAAACCAAAGAAATACATATGTGGATACCAAAATATGTTTTAATTTCAACAATTTTCTGGAAGGAATGGTGCATTATTAGAAAAAACTGCAAGGGCACCAATATTTTTGGCCATGACTGTAGGCAGCCAGAGGCATCTGTCATGGTAGAAGGTATCTAGTAGATAATTAGAGGTGCATGTAATTGGAGAAAGAAAGAAGGGAGTGATAGGTGTCATATCCCAGTGGCAGATATAGTGAATATGGCAGGGAAATTAGCTGCAACAATCACAGGAGCTAGAGGCAATGAGATGATTCCGGAGCCTAGCTTTGAACGCACCAAGTGTGTCAGCTAAGGAGATGGTAGGGTTTAGGTCATTAAGCCAAAGTGGTGTTCTGCAGGCAAAGGATCGTTGCGCCTGTGAGGTGCGATAGTAGGGAATTTTTTTAGGAGCTGCTGATTCAATCTCCTAGAGCTCCGGCAGTTTGGGATTATCTGCAGGAGAGCAGAGACACCTGGTGGCGCATTCCCCAGGCAGACTTGCTTTACCATGGTACAAGTGAGATACTTTATGCTGTTTGATAGGTGAAGCCATCCAGACCGTGCATATAAGTCACAGGTGTGGGTGAGCCAGTGAGCACCTGAAGGAAGCAGACAGGCCTTCTTTAAGGTTGTTTGAATCCGTCTGAGGGCTGTCACTGTGGCAGAGCCATAAATGATAAGACAATAGTCAATGATCGATACCATGGAACTCTGTATGGCAATCTTCTGTGCATCTGGAGTAAATTTTTGTTTATGTTTGAATAGAAGAGAGAGTCCAGTGTTAGTTTTTGTAACGTGGGCAGTGTGTGCCCCGTAGGAGAGGTTAGGGTCTAGCAGAATCCACGATATCTGAAAGACTGCACCTGCTCCAAGGTGTTTCCCTGTGCAGTGCAGATCAAGTGGTGTTGCTTGTGCGGATTATGAGAGCTGTGAAATAGCATGGTTTTAGTTTTTTTTTTTTGTGATTTAGTACCAGTTTGCGATTGTGGAACCAAGACTCAGTGGTGCTGAAACCATGCTGGAGGTTATCCTGTAGAGCCCTGGGATCTTTATGGGAGGAGAATACCACTGCATCATCAGCGTACAGGATGATGTTTTCGGGGCAGGATTTCGGTAGGGAGTTTAGGAAGAGACTTAACAGAAGTGGCCCCAGTATGGAACCTTGGGGTACGCCTGAGCAGACCGGCAAAGTGTCGGAGAGAGAGAGAGAGAGTTTGCAATTTTTACTCTCTGCATCCGGTTTTCGAGGTAGCTTCTAAACCACAGAACAGAGTCAGGTGACACTCCGTTATTTAGTAGCTGGTCAATAAGCAGCCCATGGTGGACTGTGCCGAACGCTTTGGAGAGATCGATAAAGACCACACCAATTAGTCTGCCGTGATCCAGAGAAGTGTGAACAGACCCGGTGAGCTCTAGGAGAGCAGTGGTGGTACTGTGGCCTTTCCGGAAACCATGTTGCTAGTCACATAGTATGTTGTATTTGCTCAGGTGGTTGGTGAGTTGGTCCTCAACAATACGCTCAAGTGCCTTAGAGAGCGGAGGCAATACTGATATTGGGCGGTAGTTTGAGTGGATGGTCTGGTTACCGCCTTTGTGGATTGTGGTCACTATTACAGTTTGCCATTTGTCAGGGAAGTTCCCGCTGCTGAGAGAGAGGTTCAATATTTTTGTAAGGGGATGAAGAACCTGATCTAGGGTAAGTGACAGGAGCTTGAGATCCAGAGTGTCGCCACTAATTCGGGATTTAGAGATGGCAGTGGCAATATGGCGGCACGCATCCTTTAGGCTGACCTCCCTAAAGTAAAAAAGGGAGTTATCCAGTTTGGGCTGAAGGGGGCCAGCGGTGGGAGCTTTATCTTCAAAATAGTAAGAGGGGAGGACAGCATCGAGGTCTGTAAAAGCCAGATTAAAGGAGTTAGCTATGACAGCTTGGTTAAGGGTGAGTGATCCGTCAACGGATAACATAGCCAGGAAGTTTTTGGCTTCTTCCCCATGATTTCCTTGATATTTTCCCAGAAGACTTGACCATTTCCCCAGGAATTAGTGAGAGCATTTTTATAGTAAGAACTTTTCATGAGTCTAGATTGCTTTTGTGCAAGCATTTCTGGCTTGCTTGTATTTTAGAATAGCCAGCTGGTGTCTGGTTTCCTTGGCTACCGCCGGGAGGTGATCCTGTTTTAGTTGATTTAGCAGTTTCCCAGTGATCCAAGGATTACAAAGCGTTTTTGCTTTCCTTTTTTTGATCAGTGCAAAGAGGTCGCATGCCTTACTGAAAGTGGCGATGAAAGAATCAAGGGCCTGTGTTAACATCCGACGTCATGTATATGGGTGACCAGTCTTGCTGAAACAGGCAGTGTTTGAAGTGGGTGAGTTTGCCTCGGGGAAGGACTCTGCTGGAGATGATTTTTGGAGGCGGCTTAAGGAATTCATCTGACCATACACAGGTAACTGGTGAGTGGTCACTAAGGGAGCCCAGGAGAACTGTCGTGCGGGAGATCCTGGTGGGATGGTTAGTGAGTACCCAGTCAAGCAAGGTGCAGGTACCCGTTTTGTAGTTGGTTCTGGTACTGGATGAAACCATCTGTGTAAAGTTGTCTGCAGCAAAGGAGTATTTAGGAGCACTTGCCTCTGATCCTAGCCAGTTTAAGTTGAAGTCTCCTAGTAGGATTAATTCAGAGTCAGCGGGCTGCGAGTCAATGAAATTTAGAACTTCACTGAGGCCAAGTTTTTGATCCTTTGGTGGAATATATACGGATGCGATACTTAAGGCTTTCTGGTTTGCACCAAGTATAATTTTTTATTGGTAGGATTTGTGCTGTGGGGGTCCGTAAGGGAGCCCCTAGAGGGTGCCATGTGAGAGTGTCTCTGATAAGAAAGGCAAATGTACTTTTGAATTGTTTGTATAGCTTTCTGGCAAGTTTCACTTTTTATTGGGCTGTTTCTTTTATCATTTAACATTGTCGTCATTCCCCCCCCTCCGAGTCCCGTCAATGACCCCCATATCCTGGAATTACGGGGTTATACATCGGCCAGGAACAGACCCTGCAGGGAACCTGTCACCATCCTGCTGCCGCTTTTCCTCCGCTTACCCCAGGAGTGGGTACGCATGCGCTGTGGAGGCACACATTAGTCCCATGGTCCCGGTAACTGCCCATTTCCTCCCACCCAGGCCTGGCGCCTGGCTCCTCCTGGCCCGTGCTGCCCCACGCCTCCACCAGGTGGCAGCTATCAGCCAAAGACAGCTTGCCTGTCGGCAGCTCCATTCAGCTCCACCCCCCCCCCAACCTCGGACGACATGTGCTTGTTCCTGAACCCGGGTCACCAGCATGCTGCGAGGCAAGGCGTCTAGCGCCTCAGCACCACCGGGCCAGCTTATTGGGCTGTTTCAAATATTTTTGTCCTGAGCCCACCACCTCTAAAACTGCATCTTTGAAAGCAAAACCAAAAGAAGCATGGCAATCCCAATATTTCTTTTGGTTTCTATATTCATGCCCATATTCTACATCTATCAAAAACGCTTTATGAATTACAAGGGCTTGAAATGGTTTTATGTATAGAACCATACAACTATTTCCCCATTTTTGGGGGTTTATCAGTTCAAGAGGATGTCATAGTATTGGTAATTTGCTCTATTTTTGCATTTGTGGAAAAAAATGAAGCAAGCATCATGACAAATGATTTGTCCTTGTTTCACATTTTCTTCCATTTCATTTCATTTTTATTAAAGGTTTAAACAATTGAGTAAAAACTTGGTAACCCATGTTATCTAGCCAGACAGTAACACTACTTAGTTCCACACATACAAACTTAATATAATATTAAAAGAAACAGTACATATATATAATGTACATTTTCATTCATACTTCAAATTTTAGCAGCACAACAGTAGCTACACTTGCAGTTTTTTCTAGAAACCGCTGGTTTATGACAAACAGATGGAAATGTGTTCAACAATCTTAATTCAGTAGGCAACTTGTTCCAATAAGAAGGAACCAAATGACTAAAAAAGTAGTTTGACCTCTTTAATCTCATCTTTGGGACAATAAGCTCATGATAGGCCAAGTTTCTAAGAGTAGTATTTACTTTCCTCACCTGCAGTTTTTCTGACAATTAAGTGGGGATCCTACCTAAAACACATTTGTATGCTCATACATATTTGTGTAATTGGTGTCTCTCAGACAAGGAAATCCAACCTAAGCTATTGTTAATTTGGCAGTGATATGTACCCTTGGGACACTGTAGAATCAACCCAGTTAGTCTGTTACACAAGACATCCAGTTTTTGTAATTTATCGTTAAAATAATCATATAGGACATCTCCATAGTCTAATAATGGAAAAATCTGAGATTCTATAATCTTTTTAATCACACTACCACCCAAGCAATTTTTATTCCTGCATAGTATCCCAACTCTTTTCCAACTACATTAATAAGGTTATCCACATGTACATTGCCCGAACCCATGGGATCAATCCAGTAGCCCAGGTAGCTATACAATCTTTTTTTTTTTTTTATTTATAAGATTTTACAGATTCCAGCCTTTGTCCCACTGTATCCACAATTGTTAAACCTGGGAAATCCTTTCACACTCATGTTGACACTTAAAATAGTCATGTTATAACCACATAGAACAATCTGACCCCTTCCAGAATTTTTCCATAAAGAGGGATTAAAGGAGCGTGGCTAGCAGCTGAAAATGGCAGACACAGCTTAGTGAAGCTCCGTACAGCACACAGCCTTTACATAATATTTATAGGAGTCTGCATGCTTTAAAGTGTCTGCTGTGGTGTAGTTTTGTGGACTGAAATTGATGGCTTTGGGCAGGAATAAGAACAAGCAGTCAAAACTGCATTTTACTCCCTCTGATCCGCCGAAAGCTCAGCAAGGAGGCCTGGACAGTGTTAGCAGACCAGACGAACCAATGATGGCGCAGGAGGGCTCCTCCGAATTCGAGCGCTTGTTAGCTGCAGTTCCATCTACTCTTGCTTTAATCCAGCATGATATGAAAGCTGGTTTCGATATCACATCACAGATTTCGCATCTGCAATTGGTGGTGACTGGATTGTCAGAATCGTCAGCTTCTCACTCTAACCAGATAGCACAACTCGAACAACGTGTGGGGCTTTTGGACGACTCATTATCTGAAACTACAAGAGAACGCCAGCTTAAAACAGGTAGAAGCCCTAATGAATAAAATGGATGATCAGGAAAATAGATCCCGCAAATCGAACCTATGAATTACTGGGCTTCCGGAGGGCACTGAGGTAGCTAACCCTCACAAAAGGTATCCACTCTTGGCTCGTGGAGCATCTAAATCTGCTCTCCGAACTCTGGGAATGTGAAACATACTGTGCTCATAGAGTGGGCCCTAAACCCTCGTCTGATGCTCGACCCAGACATTGTCTGATTAAGTATCTACGCTATCAAAATAAGGAAGTGGTTTTAAAACTAGCAAAACAAATGGGCCCCATTAAGCTTGGGAATAACCGGGTCTATGTATTTCAGAACTACAGTAGGGATCTGCAGCAGCCACGTCAGAAATTTAACAATGTCAAGGCCAGATTGCACCATATGGGCTGGTCTTTCGCCTTTCTATACCCTGCAAAACTGAAAGTTGATCGACCCAGGTGCCCTCTTCGTTTCTTTTCGTGTCCCCGTGAAGCTCTAAAATGGGTAGTAGAGAACTCCAAACGTGAGGATGCAGGCCAAGCTGAAGGTGCCCACTCATCAGTTCGTCGAGAACTTAAAGAACGCTGAAGACCAGATACAGATAAAATTTTGGATCTCAACTAATTTTGTTGGCATAGCATCATGGGGAGAATGAGGTTCGCCAAGATATTTTAGAGGGGTAGTAACCCTCCTTGCTGACTGTTCTTTCCTTTCCTTGCTTGATCGGCTCGATGGGAGAACTCATGGTCAGACTTACACTCATGTATGGACGTGGCCTCGTGACCCTACCACGGGACATTTATGCCTTTGGTTTTGCCCACTGTCTTTAATATTCAGTTTATCGGCTACCTTAATGATTAGGCTCTCGATGTTAACTCTTTTCTTGAAGTTTTGGACCGAGCTGATTTTATTTGAGAGCACAGTGCATTTCCCCATATGAGCCTGGTGGCCGGAAATATTCGTGTTCCGACCTGATCTGGGGGGATCAGGATAACAATGGATGCATTTTCAGTTCGCTGAAGTGGCTTGGCTACCTAGATTTCTTTTCTAAATAGGTTCAACTGGAGTCCTAAAGGCCAGGATGGTAATTTTGTTCAGAATTGATTTTTGGGCCCTGTTTGGGACACACATGCCCTCTATACTGATTACTGCTTTCACCAGAATACTTGACATGATACGACATTGAGAAATGGCTTATGGTTTCAACACCCTAGCTGCGGCTGTGGGTTGCCTTGTTTCTGTTTATGAGGGCTATTATTTTCTTCATGGACTTGGCAGTTTGGCAATTCCATGCACCGACCTGATCTGGGGATCAGGGCAACCACGGATGCATCCTCCAACTAACTGTACATTTTGCTCATTTGGACTACCCAGTCTCTTACAATTTATTAATCAGATTGTGCCCGAATTGTTTTTATTAATTAAGAGGAAATGTCATCCAAATCTTTGCGTCACTGCCCATGGGAAGTGCTTATGTTTAGATTTATGCATGCCTACATATAAAATTTAATGTTTGGTTTAAAATACACTCCTAGGTTCTGTTGCGTTATAAGGTGTGCTGTACAAAGATAACCATAAAAGTTTGCCACCAGTTTGTAGGGGAATTGGGGATGGGTCATGTTGGCCGGGGGCCTGTTTCTGTTTCTCTTGCTTTTAATGTTTAGTGGGGGATTATTTAGTTCTAAGATATTACTATGGGATGTTGGTTGGGGAGACAGTAGGGTTATCCACTTAGTGGGGTTGCCCGTTTTGCAGTGTGGGTTTGTCTCCTGAAAGGTGAGTCCTGGTTTCCCCAACTCTGGGTTCAAATTAGTGGGGTTTGTAATTCAGTTATTAAAAGTTAAAATTAGGCACAGTTTGCAGGATTATTAGTTTTTGCAGTTTACAAGAAAGACTTATGCTTAGGCTCTACTAAAGTGGGACTGCTATAACAGCCCTACAGGAAAAACTCTGATTCCTTCAGGAGGCTCATGCAGGGTGACACCAAACTTTTACCTTTGATAGCACAAACAGACTAAGATCAGACAGATACTGACAGCTAAAACTGAGCAGGCTTTGGCCCAGTTGAGGCAGCGCTACAACGAGGGAGGGGCTCGGGTTTCTAGACTCCTAACCTACCACCTTAGAAATCACACACAAAATTGTACCATTACTAAAATGAAGGATCCGTGCGGCACACACACACACACACACACACACACATATATATATATATATATATATATATATATATACACACACACACACACACACACACACACACACACACACACATATAGACAGATTAGATACTCGACATCACATATACTGGATGCTTTTAAGAAATATTACCAGAACCTGTACCCCCCAACCCCCAGGATCCCTCATGCACACAAAATCTCTACTTTCCTGGCCCAGCTTCATCTTCCAGCTTTGTCAAAAATCACAAGCCCATACAGTAGCTCAGATTCCTGAATCAGAGCTTCAAAACACAATTCAAGACCTTCAAATTGGGAAATCTCCAGGCCCAGATGGTTTGGAAGTGGAATTTTATAAAGGCACACAGAATTTGGTGCGAACTCCCCTTCGCCAGGCATTTCAAACTGCCCACACTACTACTACTTTTCCGGTTTCATGGAGACAGGCAACAATTTCAGTGATCTTGAAACCCAAAAAAAACCCACTTCTTTGTGACTTGTACCGTCCCATTTTGGTTCTCAACCAGGACTGTTAAATTTACACAAGCATTCTGGTTCAATGGCTCGACCATATCCTTCCCTCACTGATACATCCAGATCAGTCTGGATTTATCAAAGGCAGGCAGGCAGATAGACAACATCAAAAAACCCACCCTGTATCTTATAGACCGTTCACAGTCCGCAAAGTCCCCTCTTCTGTTACTGAGCCTCGACACAAAAGGCTTCTGATATGGTTTCATGGGATTTCCTTCAGGCGGCTCTACAAAAATTTTAATTTCCTACCCTATTTATGGATGCGATTAAAGGTATATACACAGATCCGGAGGCAGTAGTGAAGTTGAATGGCTCGCACTCTGATCGCTTCTCCTTGCATAGGGGCACCCGACAAGGCTGTCCCCTCTCTCCATACCCATTTGCTCTTTTTGTAGAACCCATAGCTCAGATGTTAAGACAAACTTCCGGCCTCCACGGATACAGAGTCTCTGAATCATCATACCATAAAATAGCATACTATGCTGATTACCTTCTTCTCTATACTACTCATCCTGAAGAATCGCTACAAACCTTAATTAACCTATTAAAAGAAATAGAGAATCTCACAGGATATGCTATAAACCCAACTTGAGGCAGTATAGCGCAGTGGTCTAAGGCTCTGAGCTGCAAATTTGGTGACATCCAGCAGACCTGACCTGGGTTTGAATCCCACAGCTTCTACTTGCATACTGTGTGACCCTGAGCAAGTCACTTAACCTCCTTGTGCTCACAGGTCACTCCTGTGAAAAAGCTTTCAGCTTAGTGTGCTATACCTGGTTAAACAACTAAATAAAAAAAAAAAAAAATCGGGAGCCTTACTTATACAACACCCCCCCCCCCCAAAGATCTTATAAACAAATACCCCTATAAATGGGCTAAAGCATACATAACTTATCTTGGAATTAAAATCCCATCTAGGTTATCAGACTTACACAATTCAAATTATTCTCCTGCCTTCTACAGAATAAATTCAAACTTACAGAGGTAGACTCCCCTTCCTTTAATCACTAATGGCTAGAGTTCAGTCTATCCAGATGAACTCCCTTCCAAAGATCCTATACTTGACGCAAAACATCCCCTTACCCCTACTAATGAAGGATGCCCGGATCTGGGACAAATCTAGAAGACGCTTTTTTTTAATGGGTAAATCAACCAACTACCTCGATTGGCATTGGCTAAGCTCCAATAATCAAAGGATAGGGGAGGTCTATCTCTTCCTAATATATTATATTACAGCATGGCCCCTCTGCTCACTCATATAACTACTTGGCTTATACCTCCAACTCATGCCCCACCATGGCTGCTAATAGAACAGAACATGGCAACCTGCCCCTTACACCACTCACAAATCTTCCAGCCCAATAATATCACTAAGCTACAGGAGGCTTCCATATTTATACGAGAGAGATGCTTCAATCTTGGATGAAGTTTCTAGCTCGTCCCGCCTGTGGGTTTCTGTCATCCTGGGTTGAGAATTCCAGCGGAAGATCCTGATTGGGCTCCGACACGACTGGATACTACTTTCCAATCCTGGGCCCGCAGAGGCCCAAGATACACACACCAACTATATGAAAATGCTGTCTTCAAATCATTTGAGCAACTTAAACAGGAATTTTCTTTGGTGAGAAGCGACTTTTTTAGATATCTGCAAACACGTCATTTCTTAAGTACTAAGATAGGCCTGTATGTCACAGCCCAGTCTATTCCTCCCCTCTGCCTCCTCCTGATCCAGTTAGAGAAAGGCAGAGACCGAAGCCACTTGGTCTCCTGTCTTTACAAAGCCCTACAAGGGACACCATTCCAAGCCATGGATCTGGTACAATTTCACTGGGAAGCAGAGCTCCAAATGAATCTGCCCCAGGAGGATTGGCACAGGATTTGGCGGAGGCAACACAAAACTTCCAACTCCTACACTTGGAGGAAGTACTCCTGGAAGGTGGTGTCAGGGTATTTTCGTACACCTCAGATCACAGCTAAGTACCTGGCGAGAGGAAACTCTTCCTGTTGGAGGAAGTGTGGTTGTGAGGTAGCTACACATACCCATATTTTGTGGACCTGCACGGTCCTGACATCTTACTGGAGTACAACAGGAAACAGTTTCACACCTCTTTCCCCCTCTTGGGCACATTCTCTCCAGCGATAGGGCTCCTACGTCATTATCCCCGTTGTTTCAGAGACCCACACCAAACATACCTCCTTAATATTTTGCTGGGAGCAGCTAAAAAATGGATAACTAGATTATGGCTCCGCCCTGAGCCTCCCTCCATCACAGCCTGGGAAGATACCGTATAGGATATCTATAAATTAGAACATGACAGCCAGAATCCAAAATAAGGTTCCTGAATTAATGAACCGTTGGAACACATGGTTCCTTTACATAGCTCAATTTAGACCAGACCAGATACCATAGCTCCCAGGAGAGAGCAGAGACATATAATGGAGCTCTGTGGATGGGGTCGAGCCAGTCCTTATTTCATTTTTTTTTTTTTTTTTTTTTTGTTTCCCTCACTTTTCTTTCTCTTAACTCCCCTTTCTGAGA
The DNA here is from genome assembly GCA_016271365.2 of Neoceratodus forsteri. Lineage (NCBI taxonomy): Eukaryota > Metazoa > Chordata > Ceratodontiformes > Ceratodontidae > Neoceratodus > Neoceratodus forsteri. The sequence continues at coordinate 475,236,227 of CM057451.1, forward strand.
CCTTTTGATGCTTAATTGTTGGGTGGGGATCTCACCTACCCAACATCTTCAAGGGTGGATGGACTCCCAGTCCTCTTCCCCCTGTTAGCCCCAGAGAATATAAATTAAAAGTGCACAGAGGTTTTGAATGTCTGTGCGAGGTTGATGTCTCCCAGAGAGAATTAAGTATGTCATTTAAATTTTCTTCAGTCAGAAATTTCTTCTCCTATACCACTACTTACACACTTGATCGTTATTTATCTCTACGTCTCAGTGGTTTGCCACTACACTTATTGAATGTATGGCTTTGCACTTGTAATTTATTTCCTGTAAATATGAACTGTGATGTCAAATAAGTTAAAATCTGTAATAAAAAGACAGTTCTAAAAAAAAAAAAGTGGAACCGTTATACATGTTAAAATTATAGCTAATTCTTTTAAAATAGCAACATGGAACATTAATGGGTTGAAGTCAATAATGAAGCGTCAATGTTTTGCAGCCGAGGTGAGGACAGCTGGATGGCAAGTGGTTCTTATACAGGAAACATATGTCAACAGAGGAGGCCCTAAAAACTGAGGCTAATCTGGGTGGCAAGTGGATCTCAGCTACCTTCTCTGCCAAAACTAGAGGAGCTGCAATATGGTTCCCCAGGGGCTCAACGGCAGTGGTGCTGGATAGACAAGTTGATTTGGCCGGTAGATTTGTTTTGGCCAGTGTCGAAAGCCCTGGGTTAGAGCAGGTAAATTTAGTAGTAGTTTACGCCCCCAAATGTTGAGGGCCCACAATTTTTCAATGGCTCTCCCTGGAGTTGGTTAATTGGCCAGGTAGGTGGATAATCGGGGCCGGGGTGGGGGGGAGATTTTAATTGTGTGCGGGATAGCATACTAGACAGATCCAGTACTAGACCCACCAAGATGTCTACAAACGCTCTGGCGTTGGGAGCTCTTGAGGAGGTGGGGTTGGTGGATGCCTGGCGCCATCTTTATCCATCTGGGAGAGACTATAGCTTCTACTCCCATGCACACAAATCTTATGCTCGTATTGATAGAATTTTGGTTAGCCCAGCTCTATTGCCAATTATACAAAGTGCACAATATTCCCCGATTTTAATATCGATCATGCCTCCCTTACGGTTGCCTTCGCTCAGGGGTGGGGGGTTGCCAGGGAAACAGACTGTGGAGACTGGACCCCCTCTTACTGAGGGACCAAGACTATATACATCACATGCGGACTAGTATGCAGGAATTTTTATTGTATAATTGTAAAGGGGACACTTTACATAAAACAAGGTGGGAGGCGCTAAATCATATATCCGAGGTCAATCCATCTCCTATGCAGCGCATAAAGCACGGGCCTCACACAAAGAAATTGAAGCACTAAGATCCAAGATCGAAGCATATGAACAGGAGCATAGGGTTAACCCTACACCGGCCTTGTATCATATAGTGCAGAAATTAAAATGGCATACTTCCATCAGCAGTGCCCGCCTGGAAAGGGCGATTTTGTTAACACAGTCTAACCAGTACTTTGATGGGGACCGAGCTGGAAAGTTTCTTGCTTTGCAGCTGTGTAGGAGAGGGGGAAAGGCGGTACATCACATCCATACCTCTGATAACAATCAAGTGGTAGACCCAGTGGAGATTAGTGCTGCTTTCTGAGATTTCTATAAAACGCTATACGCCTCCGAAGTTTCTCCCCCTTTAGAGAGAATACAGACCTTTTTTTGAGGAGAGAATGTTAAGATCTATTAAGGACGAGCAGGTAGAGATGCTCGGGTCTCCGCTAACAAGTGAGGAGGTCAGTAGTGCCATTAGGGCACTATGGGGTGGCAGGGCTCCAGGACCAGATGGTATACCTACTGACTTTCTAAAAAGTTTCCAGGAAGAATTGCTAGAACCCCTTAAGGATATGCTGCAGGAGAGTCAGAGAGACAGCGAGTTGCCACCTTCCACCTGGCCTGAGGTTATTACGGTCTTGCCTAAACCGGTCAAGGACCCGCCCTGGTGTGCCTCCTATAGACATATCTCATTATTGACTGCAGACTATAAGGTACTGGCCAAGGTTTTGGCCGCCAGGCTGGATCCTTTGCTTTCGGCCCTAATTCACCCCAGTCAGACTGGTGTTGTGAAGGATAGGCAGGGTAAATATAATAATACGGAGAATCCTGAATGTCATCCATCAGTGGGGTAAGGCGACAAACATGGAGCTGTTATTGTCACCCTGGATGCAGACAAGGCCTTCAACTGGGTGGAGTGGGGGTATTTTTTTGCCGTTATGGAGAGGATGGGATTCGGAGCTCAGTTCGTTTCCTGGATCAAAACCCTATATACTAATCCATCTTCTCAGGAGTCAGTCAATGGAGTGCTCTCCCCCAGGTTTCTATTAGGTTGGGGCACACAGCAAGGCTGCCCACTTTCCTCACTATTATATATTTTGGCCCTTGAACCTTTGGCTGCGGTCCTTCACGAAGGGTCGAAGATAGGAGGGTTGATTTGTGGTGGGCGTGAGCACAAATTAGCGATATATGCCGATGACCTTTTGTTTAAGGGACCCGGCTTGGGACTTACCGAAGGTACAAAAAATACTGGAAGAATATGGACAATTGTCCGGTCATAAAATTAACTGGTCTAAAAGTGAGGTTTTACCGGCAGGAGTCTTGGACCGTCAGTCCCTTACACAAAATCTAAATGGATTACAATTGGTACCCAAACTGAAATATTTAGGAATTTTTATTTCAGAGTTGGAGCTCTTCATGTTTTGAATTTTAAACCCCTGATGAGAAAAATCACTGATTGTGGTAGGTGGGCAGCCTTGCCATTATCTCGGTTAGGCAGAGTGGCTGTTAAAATGATGATTTTGCCTTGACTGTTATACTTATATCAATCTCTACCAATAAGAGTGCCTAAAAGAAACATACAATTTGATGGCAGATAAGTACCGCTTGGCCCACCTATTCTGCCCATTTCCCTACCTGATGGATAAGCTGCAGATTCTAGTTAAACAGCTTACTTCTTCCTACCCACCACTAGAATTGCCTTATGCCTGTCGCATGCATTCTTGAATTCTCCCACTGTTCCTGACTCCACAACCTCCTCAAGAAGGCTGTTCCATGCATCCACAACCCTCTGTGAAAAAATACTTTCTAACATTACCTCTGAGCCGTCTGCCCTCTATCTTCAAATTGTGCCCCCTTGTTCTTGCACATCTCTTCTTCTTAAAGATAGTACCCTCTTGTACTTTGTTAATTCCCTTGAGATACTTAAAAAGTTTCTATCATGTCCCCCCTCTCCCTCCTTTCCTCAAGGGTATACATATTAAGCTGCTTTAGCCTCTCCTCGTATGTCTTCTGGTGCAGACCCTGCTCCATTTTGGTTGCCCTCCTCTGATCAGCCTCCATTCTATGTCTTCGCAGAGATGGGGTCTCCAGAATTCGCAGTACTCAAATGGGGTCTCACTAACTGTCTGTACAGAGGGGTAACAACTTCCTGTTTCCTACTGTTGATGCCTCTCCCTATGCATTCCAGTATCCCCCCAGCTCTCCTTACTGCCTGCTCACATTGCTTGCCCACCTTTAGGTCATCTGATATAATTACTCCTAGCTCTCTTTCGATTAAGCAATAAGGCATGACAGGGTGTGTGTTATCGTGTAATAAGCGTCACTCCTGCGGTGGGTTGAAGCACGAGGCAAGCAGAGTGCTTCCTCACTCAAGTGTGTGTCTTACGATCACATCCCTGGAGTGCCTTATTGCAATTATACATCGGCTCGATGTTATACAAAATAAAAATATTTTAAAAAGTTTTAGTAGATTTTTAGTGTAGCAATATACCAGTTTCTTAAAAGTGGCTCCAAACAATCATCCAAAAGACCAATACAGTGATGTTATTGTGTAATAAGATAACTGTCTCAGGCACACATTGACCAATCAGAGTCCAGGAAATTTTCTTGCCATTCTATAATTTTTGTTATTAACCCATACCCCATTGTGTACTCTTCCCCTGGGTTTTTGTTTCCCAGATGCATTACCTTGCACTTCTTTGCACTGAATCTAAGCTGCCACATATCTGACCATTCCTCCAACCTTGCCAAGTCCCTTTTCATTCTTTCCACCCCACCTTGTGCATCAAAACCCTGTTGCAGATCTTTGTGTCATCTGCAAAGAGACATACCTTTCCTTCCAGGTGCTCTCCAATATCACTTACAAAAGACATTAAAGAGGGCCAGTTCCAGTACTGAACCCTGCGGTACCCCACTAATTACCCTCTTTTCTTCACTATGGACTCAGTTTACTATTACCCTTTGCGTCCTGTTGTCCAGCCAGTTTTTTATCCAGGCTACCACCTTGGGACCCACTCCAAGGCAGGCTAAATTGTATATTAATCTTGTGTGTGACACTGAGTCAAATGCCGTGCTAAAATCTAGGTAGGCCATATCCACAGCCCCTCCCTGGTCTACTACTTTGGTCACCCAGTCGAAGAAATCTATTAGGTTCATCTGACATGACCTTCCTGCTGTGAAACCATGCTGCCTTTGGTCCTGTGCCCCACTAGCCCCTAGGTACTCAACAATTCTTTCCTTCAGAAGTGATTCCATCATTTTCCCCATCACTGAAGTCAAACTAACTGGTCTGTAGTTTCCTGCCTCTGCCCTGTTCCCACTTTTGTGAAGTGGAATCACATTTGCCCTCCTCTAGTCCTCAGGTACCACCCCATCCTCCCATGACTTGTTAAAAAGAGTAGTCAGTGGTGTTGCTAGTTCTACCCTTAGTTCTTTTAGGATTCTTGGGCGAATCCCATCAGGCCCCATTGCTTTGTCCATCCTCAGTTTCAAGAGTTCTTTCAAAACCCTTTCTTCTGTGAATGGACTGGTATCGACCCCCCTATTCAGAGTTTCTCTCGTTTGGTTTAGGTACCTCCCCCTCCTCTTCCGTTGTGAATACTGAACAGAAATATTCGTTCAGCATCCTTGCTTTTTCACTGTCACCCTCTACCCATATCCCCTCCCCTTTATTAGGTCTCTGTATCCCTCCCTTGGTCTTTCTTCGCTCCCTAATGTACCTATAAAAGGTTTTATCCCCCTTCTGAACAGAGTTGGCCATCTTTTCCTCAGTTTGTGCCTTTGCTATTCTGACTGCCTTCCTGCCTCCTTCTGCTTTAACTGATAAAGTTCTCTCTCCTGCTCCTTCTGTATTTCCTTATATTTCCTGAATGCTATCCTTTTCTCCTTAACCATCCCTGCCACCTCCTTTGAGAACCATAGTGTTTTTTTCCTTCATTTTGTTGATTTGCGTCACACAAAGGCTTGTTTGCCTCTGCGATGGCCGTTTTGATTATTCCCCATTGTTCCTCCACCACTCCTTCTGGCCCATTTGCTAGTGCTTTTCTGAGGCGCACTCATTTTCACAAAGTCAGCCTTCCTAAAGTCCAATACTCTTGTTTTTGTATGGCTTGATTCTATGGCTGTGTTTATTGTGAACCACACTGTTTGGTGGTCACTTGTTCCTAGATGGCTACCCACTTCTAAATCGGAGATCCTTCCCCATTTGAGAGTACCAGGTCTAAGATTGCTCCCTCCTGAGTGGGTTCCAACACTAGCTGTCTGAGGCATGCCGCCTGTAGGGCATCAAGAATGACCCTGCTCTTGGATGTGCCTGCAGCAAAGGTACTCCAGTTAACATCTGGAATATTCAGGTCCCCCATCAAAAATATCCCCCCTTTTTCTGCCATTTTAAGGATGCCTTTATCATTTCCTTGTCCATTTCCTCTCCCTGAGGTGGGGGTCTGTACACAACCCCCATCCGGATTGTGGTGCCATTACCTGTCTCCAGCGTGGCCAATAGTGACTCATCTACTTCCTAGTTACTCTAGTTCTGTTGCTTTAATCCCTTCCCTTATAGAGAGAGCTACTACTACTCCTCCTCCTCTTTTACCCACCCTGTCCCTCCTGTAGACTGTGTACCCTGGTATTTTGACATTCCAGTCATGGTTCTCTGCGTACCATGTTTCAGTGACTGCCACTATATACAGGCAACCCTCTTCCATCAAGGCCACTAATCCAGGGAGCTTGTTGCACAAACTGCGGGCATTAGTACTCATCACCTTCCATTAATTTTTTTATGGCCTTACCCCTTTCAGCCCCATCCCTGTCCTTACTTCCTTTTTCTGCATTTATTCCTGACCTGCTCCCTACCGACTTCTCTACCTTGGCGTTTACCTAACTACTGCGTTTTGTGGGGGGAGGCTGGGATTTCCCCTGCTCCTTTTCAGTGCCTCCCCCCTTGGCTAGTTTAAATGCTTGCCAATGAAGCATTTAAACCAGTCACCTAGGATCCTGGTTCCCCCCTGGACAGATGCAGACTATCGCACCAGGATAAGCCTGCATCCCTCCAGGTGGCTCCCCAGTCCCCAATGAAGCCAAAACCCTGAGTTCCACACCAGTTTTTCAGCCATTCATTGAATCCCATGGTGTGGAATACCCTAGCATCATCCTTGCCTTAGACAGACAGCACCTCCGAGAAAGTTACCATACATGCTACTTGTCTAAGGCCCCTCCCCAACTCCACAAACTCCTCTTGCACTGCTCTGATCCCATTCACAGCCAGGTCATTTGTCCCTAGGTGGACAATGACATCTAGCTCCCTCCCTCGTGCAGCTGCTCCCACGATCCTGAGGATTCGCTTCCTGTCCCTCTGAGCCATGGCGCCAGGCAGGCACCTTACCTCCCTATCCCCTTCCTCCCCCACTTCTACCCCCTAATGATAGAGTCCCCCACCAGGAGTTGTTTCCTTCCCCTGTGGGGTCTCATGCCACCCTCCTGTGGGTCTCCTTTGTGGAGGTTCCCAGCATCCTCCTCGGTCTCCACTGCAGGTACCTCCATGAGGAACCACTCTTTGCCAGAACAACATATGAATTGTTGAGAGGGTTCAACTAGGATACCTCTGTTCCACCACCCTCCTCCCTGAGCCCACCTTGGTCCAATCAGCTTTCAAGCCACTTCAAATAATTCTGCATAAATTTCTCAGGGCATGGTAAATGGCTAGGATTAATAGGAGTGTGCTCCAGGTTCGGGGCTTCAGGCAAGCCTTTTTTTTTTTGCAAGCCAACCTAAGACACACTATGTTTCAATCAGTATAACCAATGACAGGTCTAAGGCCCCAAAGCACCTCAGTTCCCTTCCTCCAGACATGGAGTTCCAGGAGGCTCGATGTCTTGAGCATAAGGACTTCTGCCTCTTTAGGCCCAAGGATTGCCAACTGCCAGGCCGAAATGGTAAAATATTAAAATACTCTCTGGAGAAAGGCCAAAGGCAGCTGCCCAGGACCTCCCAGAAGGTACTCCTAAGCAGGAGATACTAAATGCTCTTACAGCAGGTGCCACCGTAGGTAAACATCTCCCTCCGCTGTGGCCGCAGCCTATGCCATATGTCTCAGGAGGTACTCCTGGTGAAGAATGGCTCAATTTACTAATGATGTCCAGCAATCCATCCTTAATGCCCACTTGAGGGGATAAAAGCTGTTTGGAGCAGATGTGCAGGACATTTTCTCCAACTTACAGGCCTCAGGTAGAACCCAGAAATCGGTCCATTCACTCTATTCTATCCAGACTAGGACTAGACAGAGGGTGCCCCTTCATCCAGCCACTACCAGACACAGGTCTACAACTAGGCAGCAAAGCAAGGAGGTAAAGCAGCAGCAACCTTACCCCCACCAAGCTCCACAGGTGCACTCAAGAAGCCCCAGAGGCACTGCAGCCGGTAGCAGCGCAACACAGCTCCGCCTGACTTACCCCCACCCACACCCACTAAGCCTCCAGGGCTGGTTGCCAGTGGTCACCTCTCTCTTCACCTGGACCAGTGGAAGAAGGTAACTTCAGATGCTTGGGTCCTGCAGATAACAGTACACGGTCATGCTCTGGAACTACCTCCAGACCATCCACCAGTGCCTTCTCATTACCCTCCAGAACACACTCCGTTGCTCCCAGAGGAAATTCACACATTACTGCAGAAAAGGGCAGCAGAAACTGTCCCCTTATAACAAAGGGACACAAGGTTCTATTTTCAGTACTTCCTGGTCCCAAAATGGATAGGAGAACAAAGGTCCATTCTAGATTTTTTTTTTTTTTTTTTTTAAATAAATAATGCACAAGAAGTTCAGAATGATGACTCTCACGACGACCAGATGGCGCTGACAGCTGAGGCGCTGGACGTCCACACGGCGACCCAGGTTTGGGAAACTGACTCTCGCTCAGCAAGGAAGCAATGATTGAGCATACAGAGGACTGCCTCCTTTCTCGGGGGGTGGGTGCTGCAGCTGGCCAGTACAGCAAGATGGGTTCGGTCCATGCCCAGGGTGCTTGGCTGCCCCTGCAGAAGTGGAGACAGCTGCTGCGCTCATTGCGCGGGCGAGAAACAGAGGAAAATACCGGGACCCATGATGGCGCTGGAGGACGTACCTCTCCAGAGGGGACGGGGGTGTCGTCGTAGTCCCTGCCAGGTCTGCGGAGGTGGTACAATAATGTCGTGATTAAGAAAAATAAATTAAAAAAAATGTGGTCACTCTCCAAGCCTACTTCCACTGCTGCAAGTAAGGGACTGAATTTGCTCCATAGATATGTAGGATGATTACATGCACCTCTCACAGAAGGTATCGAAGATTCCCATTTCAGGGGGAACACCATCAGTTCAGGTTATTGCCCTTTGGTTTGTCATCTGCACCATGGGTCTTTACATGTTCAGCAGTGGTGGCAGCCGCCGCTTATGTGTCTTCTCCTACCTGGACTGACTGGTCAAAACTCATTCCAAGGAGCAGCTTTCCCACTCCATAGACATCACTAGACACCTGTTCGAGGCTCTAGGAATTACCATCAATGTGCCCACATCAATACTGACCCCATGCCAATGCTTGCAGTACATCAAGGGCAGTACTGGACACAGCCCAAGACCCTTCTTACCACAGGGCAGGGCCAAGCACCCAACTAAATGTGGGAAGAGTTGGGAGTAAGAGTGGTGGAATCTTAGTGCTGGGGGACTCAATACTAAGAGGAGTTAGGTGGGGTAGCAAGGGGGGGGAGAGAGAGGCATAGTCGCATTTGGGTGGAGGCCATGCCAGGAATGACAGCGGAAAGGGTGGGACAGTCTGTTCTGAAATATGCTAGAAGCGGTAGGGACAAGCCTCATTTAATTATACATCTTGGGACAAACGACCTGGCTGACAAGACAGTAGATACAGTCCAGAGGAGGTTTGAGGAACTAGCACAATTATGTGAGGGAACAGGAAGATCAGTAACTTTTTCAGAGATACTTCCGGTGCCAAACGCAAGCACAACAAGGAAGCTGAGAATATAGGAATTTAACGGATGGCTAAGAACCTGGTGTTGTGCTAAAGGGTATGGGCTGTTGGGGGGTGAGGAGGAACCTGGGAGGACAGTAGTCTCTATGCCAAGGACAGACTACACTTGAGTGAGGAGGGAAAGAACGTGTTGAAACAGAGGATGGAGGAGTACATAGAGGAAGTTGGGAATTTAAACTAGGAGTGAGGGGTGGCAGTTGGGGAAGAGATATGCAGAGACCACAGGTTGGGAAATCATATGAGCTTACCCCCCCATAACAGTGACAAAGGACAAATGGCAAGTACTGTTGGTGATGCTAGGAAAGGAGGGCACGATGGGGTGGGGGTGGAAGGTGGTTACCCTTAATGTTAGGAGCCTTGGGAGGAAAACTGCAGAGTTACAGGTTCTCATGGCAGAGGGAGAGGTGGACATTGCAGCCATCACAGAAACATGGGCCACCCAATACAATGACTGGGACCTGTCTCTACCAGGGTACAGGTTATTTCGTAGGGACAGGGTGATTGGGAAAGGAGGGGTGGCACTATATGTGAAGGAAGGACTGAAGTGTGTAAGGGAGGAAGGGGAGGAGGGTAGTACGGAGTCACTTTGGATGCAAATCCAGGATTCCAAGAATAGGATTCTTAGAATGGGAGTGGTGTACAGGCCACCATCTCAGACAGAGGAGTTAGACAGGGAACTAGCAGGACAGATCAGGAGGACCTGCAAAAAGGGTAGTGTGGTGATTGTGGGGGACTTCAACATGCCAGGAGTGGACTGGAGCACCCCAACAACCAGGAACAGAAGGGAGCAGGTACTGCTGGATGCCTTCCAGGACAGCTTCATGCTGCAAACGGTCAGTGAACCAACCAGGTTAGGGAATACCCTTGACCTTGTGCTGGCAAGTGGGGACTTTGTGAGAGAACTTATAGTGGAGGAACCGCTGTTAGGGAGTGACCACCACTCAGTATGGCTCACACTGGATATGGGGAAGGAAGGAGTGGAATCTGGCACAATAGTGCTGGACTTCAGGAGGGCCGACTTTGGGAGGATGGGGGAAGTGGTAAAAGGGTACCTGGCCAGAATTCAATCTAGTATGGACACTAACCAGAGGTGGGAGCTCATAAAGCTGGGGATAGTGGAGGCAACCAAAACCTGCTGCAAAGCCCAGAGCAAGAAGGCTAGGGCTAAGAAACCGATCTGGTTGAGCAAGGAGGTCATGGAAAAGGTAAGGAGGAAAAGAGCTGCCTTTAGGAAGTACAAGAAAACAGGGAGGGGAGGACAGGGGAGTACTTGACAGAATCTAAGGAGGTGACAAGGGCAGTAAGGGCCAAAGCATCTATAGAACTCAGGCTGGCACAAGGCATTAAGAAGGGGGAGAAGGACTTCAAGTACATCAGGGAGAAAAGGAGCTGTAAGGACTACATAGTAAGGATTAGGAAGGAGGGGGGGTTGGGTGGAAGCAGGGTGCGATAAGGCGGAAGCACTAAATGAGTACTTCTGCCATGTATTTACTAAAGAGAAGAGGGGGGTGACATCCAAGGTGGGAGAAATGGCAGAAGCAGGGTGGGAAGTGGTGACAGATGGGGAAATCATGGAGAGCAGAGTTTGAGAGGGTTTGAAGGCACTGAGGGTGAACAAGGCGCCAGGCCCAGATGGCATCCACCCAGGGTACTGGAAGGAGCTGGCAGAGGTCCTTGCAGGACCTTTGGCAGACCTATTTAATGCCTCACTACATTCGGATGTGTACCTCAGGACTGGAGGATGGCTCATGTGGTGCCCCTCCACAAGCGCGTGGCCCCAAGGATGAACCTGAAACTACAGGCCAGTGAGCCTCACATCCATCGTGGGTAAGCTAATGGAGACCATCCTGAAGGAGAGACTGGTGGCCCTCCTAAAGGCCAAAGGACTACAGGACAGCAGACAGCAAGGCTTCATACGTGGCAGATCCTGCCAAACCAACCTGGTCGAGTTCTATGACTGGGTAACTGGACAGGGGCCATGCAGTGGATGTCCTGTATCTGGACTTCAGTAAGGCATTGACTCAGTGCCACATGGAAGGCTGGGAAGGCAGTTAGTAGGCACAGGGCGGGTGCAAAGCTGGTGAGATGGGTAGGAAACTGGCTGCAGGGAAGGCAACAGAGGGTGGTGGTGGTTGGGGAGCTCTCACACCCAAGGGCAGTGACAAGTGGTGTTCCACAGGGCTCGGTGTTGGGACCAGTGTTTGGGATATTCATTGCAGACATATCATGGGACATCAAGAGAAAGATCAGTCTGTTTGCTGATGATACCAAGGTAGGCGCGGTGGTGGATGACCTAGGGGGATGGCAGGGGTTGCAGGATGATCTGGCAAAGCTTGAAACCTGGTCAGACACCTGGCAACTGGGTTTTAATGCCAAAAAGTGCAAGGTGCTGCTTTTGGGATGAAGAACCCAAGGAGGAGTTACTAGCTAGGGGAGTGCAGCTAGCCCAGACAGAGGAGGAGAAGGATCTGGGTGTGCTCATTACAGGTCAATGAACAACTCGGCACAATGTGGAAGGCAGCTGCAAGGCCAACAAAATGCTGGTTGTGCTGCAAGGGTATATCCTCGAGGAGGAGGAGGTGATTCTGCCACTGCATAGGTCATTAGTTAGACCACACCTGGAGTACTGCGTGCAGTACTGGCGTCCGTATCTGAAGAGGGACATTAAGTTACTGGAGGGGGTGCAGCGCAGAGCGACAAAGATGATCAAGGGGCTGGGGGACTTATACGAGAGGAGGTTGAAGGAGTTGAACATGTACTCACTAGAGAGGAGAGACAGGGGTGACATGATTGAAACCTTTAAATACATGAAAGGAATAAACAAGACAAGTACAGAGGGGCTGTTCAAAGTAAGGAAGGGGAGCGACACCAGGGGCCATGACATGAGACTGGAGCGAGGAAGGTTCAGGAGGGAGATAAGGAGACACTTTTTTACAGAGAGGGTGGTGGCTGGGTGGAATGTATTACCTCCTGAAGTGGTATGCAGTAGAACAGTGGACTGCTTCAAACGAGGATGGGACAGGACAAGGGGGAGGGTTAATGAAGGGGAAGGGTGGAAGGGAGGGGCAGCTGCAGAATAAGGGGTGCTAGCTGCACGTTCGAGCAGACTTGATAGACCTCTAGGCCTTTATCTGCTGGCAAATTTCGTATGTTCGTAACTGCACAGGCCCAGATGGTTTACAACAGGTATATCACAGCCAGGACATTCCTGAGACTCCAAGGCCTGATGGCAGTGGTCACTACCACAGTGCCACTGGCCAGACTGTACATAAGAATCCCACAATGGACACAGAGTCCAATGGGACCAGTGTTCAGATGGCCTTGAACAGAAAGTTATAGTAGCCTCTCCTGTCAAAAAGGTATTTCAGAGGTGGATGGAACCCTGTAATTTGCTGAAAGGGGTTCCTTTCCTGACCTCCCTCATCAGATTCTAACTATGGATGCCTAGAGGATGGGCTGGGGGGTACATCTGGGGCCCCATCAGACAAAGCGTACAAGGACCAAAGTGGAGAGCACCCTCCACAAACATCCTAGAAATGAGAGCTGTTCTGTACAGTCTACAGGCCTTCCAGACTCATCTATCCCCGGGTCCTCTGTTAATCCAAAATGGCCAAAATAAGTGTGATGCATTACATCAACAAACAAGGGAGAACTCATTCCTACCCACTGTGCAGGGAGGCAATGCAAGTTTGGTATTGGGCACTGAACACGGTCCAGAACTAGCAGCAGTACATGTTCCAGGAGTCCAAAACATCCTGGCAGACAGACTATGCCGGTCACAGTCAAAGTTGCATGAGTGGGAACTGTTGATCTCAGTCGTAGAAGACCTGTTCGACAGGCAGGGGTGTCCAGAGTTGGACCTTTTTGCGTTCCCACACAATGTAAAACTGCCACTTTTCTGCTTGTTCACTCCAGGGCCTGGAGTTGTTAGTCAAGACGTGCTGTCCCTCTCCTGGAAAGAGAGGCTCCTGTATGCCTTTCCTCTCATTCAGAGTGTACTAATCAAGTTTCAGATGGAGGGGGCAACTATGGTACTCATTGCCCCTCTGTGGCCTAGTTAGCTTTGGTTCCCCTTGTTGCAGCAGCTAGTAGTGGAACCCGCAGTACCTCTGCCATTATGCCAGGGCCTGTCACAGGAGCAGGGCACCCTGGTCCATCCAGACCTCAAGTCGCTCCAGAAAGGTCTACCTACTGCTTCCTGCCTCGTTTAGTAGGCAGAGTTATAGGTTCTCTCCCTGGAGGTCCTATGGGCATGATCTCCAGCAGGGAACCGAGGAGGGAAGGGGCCGCTCACATTTATATGGGAAGTGCTGACGGAGGGCACTGTCGTGGGTGGCCCCCAGTGGACTGCTTGCAAAAAGTTTCCATGTGATCCTAGTGCCTGGCGGCTCTAGTTCCATAGGTGTGGCCTGACAGATATTCACTCAAAGATGAACTGCTAGGGCAAGTACGAAACCGTTCTATTTTGTCACAGCCGACCCATGAAGACAAGGATCCACCAGCAACATATCCAGTTTTTCAGATTTAAGCTCAACAAGCTGAAGGCCACCTAGTTTCAGATTCCATATAAACATTTGTCTAGCACAGAGGCTGCATCATGGCGGTCTTGTGCAAAAAAACAGGTACAGCTGGGTATCATCTGCATGGGAGTAAAACTCCCAACTTGAAACTTCTCATGACCTCATCCAAAGGCAGCATGTATATAGCAAACACGGGGTAAAGGATCAACACCCCCCCACCCCCCAAGGTATCCCACTGCTAATCACAGTAGACCACAATGAGATTCCCACCATGACTTGAGATCTGCCAGATAGGAAGAACTCAACTCACCAACAGCTGTCCCCAAAGTGCCCTTCATATTTGTCCCTAGGTGACCTATCAAAATCCCACGTTCCAAGCTAGCCTGTCTGCGCATCAGTGCTACCACTCATATTAGCGACCCCAGTTCGGGAATGAGCCCGAGTCATTGTGGGCCAGTCAGAAGGAGGAGGTCTGAGCATTTCGGGCCATTCTCCTCCTCCAGAAAGGGTGGGCTGCCATTCTCGCTACAATATTGCTATCTGGATGTTTACAGGTGGCAGTGCAGTCAACAGGATCATGGAAGGAACAGACAGATCAGGGTTCGGTGCAGCACAACACTTTGTGTACATACATGCCTAGATACTCCCTCACGCGCTTGCATCTGAGGGGACTGGGAGTAAATGAGAAAGATGGCCCCAGTGCATGGAGGACAACAGACATAGGTGGGCCAAAGGTGACTGGTCCTAGCATGCCCAGCTTGCCGCCCGAAGACATAACATTCTGAGGGGTACATCTCCTCCACCCTGTGGGTGGGGGAGAGACAGAATACAACCGAGGTAGGCAGTTGATGGGGCAGGATCCAGCAGAGCCAAGGCACATTGGGGATTCCAGAGGGACTTCAGGCAGTGGAGTACAAGAGGCTTAAACAGAGAATGGATGAGCAAGACGGAAAGGAAAAAAAAAATCTCCAACACATCAAATACTGACAAGAAATAGGACAACAACGGAGAGCTGCACTCTATCCCATGGCAAGACACATCATGCTCCATCTGTCCCATGCTAGCAACCCAGGTTTGGGAAATGGCTGGGTAGCAGGGGAGGGTGATGGCCCAAGGTTCTGCTGCAATAGTGACCCCGCGCTGCAGGCCAGAATCTGCCCCCATCCACATGTAAACACTATGTGCTAGTGAGGCCTGCAAGGACATTGCCTTGCGCCATTCAGGTGGTAGAGAAAGAGACAGAAAACTGATGGCAGCAGCCTACTCAAGGCCTGTGCCAATCGCTTCTGCACTCCAGTGAGTGAGAATAGGGATGCTGGACTGCCTCTCTGACCCCGCCATGGAGGGTAGCATGTAGTTGCCTGCTTGGGACACAGAAATGCGCAAAATGGCCATTTCCAGGGAGGATAACACTGTCAAATGCTTAATAAAAGGGACGGGGGCGCTGTGGAGCATGCCTATGGACAAGACGTGCCTAGAGAGAGCTCTGCACTTTATGAAACATTAAGCTTAAAAGCCAAATAATTAATTGCAGTAAACCTTAATTGAGGAACAGCACTGAATTCTCATCATGCTGAATTGTCCTATATATTTTTCTAAGATGGGATGCACCAACAAAATGCAGGGTGGAGGGTCAAAATTACGGCCAACAGCCGAGTCACTTCCAGTGGCAGAAAATCAACTTACTTCGGGGACACAGCCCCCATAGAGGGCCCTGCAAAAAATTAAAAAAATAAAAAATCGATGCAGACAATCGACACGAAAATAGTCAATATTAGTGAAGTTCCCAGAACAGGATGCTAAAATTGAAACTGCCTCCAAAGCAGCAACTATGGCAGAAGCATAGAATTTGACGACAAATAAGGATTGCTTGGCCCACCTAGGTTGCCCATGTCCCTACCTGATGGATAAGCTGCAGATTCTTGGGTGAATACCATCAGGCCCCATTGCTTTGTCCACCCTCACTTTCAAGAGTTCTTTCAAAACCTCTTCTTCTGTGAATGGACTGGTATCGACCCCCTATTCAGAGTGTTTCTCTTGTTTGGTTTAGGTACCTTCCCCTCCTCTTCTGTTGTGAATACTGAGCAGAAATATTCATTCAGTATCCCTGCTTTTTCACTGTCACACTCTGCCCACATTCCCTCCCCTTTATTAAGTCTCAGTATCCCTCCCTTGGTCTTTCTTCGCTCTCTAAGGTACCTATAAACAGTTTTATCCCCCCCTTCTTAACAGAGTTGGCTATCTTTTCCTCAGTTTATGCCTCTGCTATTCTGACTGCCTTCCCTGCCTCCTTCTGCTTTAACTGATAAAGTTCTCCATCATGCTCCTTCTGTGTTTCCTTATATTTCCTGAATGCTATCCTTTTCTCCTTAACCATCCCTGACACCTCTTGAGAACCATAGTGTTTTTTTCCTTCGTTTTTTTTCACTGATTTGCTTCACACAAAGGCTTGTTGCCTGTCCAATGGCAGTTTTGATTATTCCCCATTGTTCCACCACCCCTCCTTCTTGCCTGTTTGCTAGTGCTTTTCTGAGGCACTCTGATTTTCCCGAAGTCAGCCTTCCTAAAGTCCAATACTCTTGTTTTTGTATGGCTTGACTCTTTGGCTGCGTTTATTGTGAAACACAGTTAGGTCACTTGTTCACAGATGGCTATCCACTTCTTAATCCGAGATCCTTTCTCCTTCCCCTTTTGAGAGTACCAGGTCTAAGACTGCTCCCTCCCAAATGGGTTCCAACACTAGCTGTCTGAGGCATGCCCCCTGTAGGGCATCAAGAATGACCCTGCTCTTGTATGTACCTGCAGCAACAGTACTCCAGCTAACATCTGGCATATTCAGGCCCCCCATCAACAATATCTCCCCTTTTTCTGCCATTTTAAGGATGCCTTCTATCATTTCCTCCCCCTGAGATGGGGGTCTGTACACAACCCCCATGCAGATTGTGGTGCCATTTCCTGTCTCCAGGATGACCCATAGTGACTCATCAACTTCCAGTTTACTCTAGTTCTGTTGCTTTAATCCCTTCCCTTATAAAGAGAGCTACTACTTCTCCTCTTTTACCCACCCTGTGCCTCTTGTAGATTGTATATCCTGGTATGTTGACATACCAGTCATAGTTCTCTGTGTACAATGTTTCAGTGACTGCCACAATATCCAGGCATCCCTCTTCCATCAATGCCACTAGTTCAGGGAGCTTGTTACACAGACTGTGGGCATAGGTACTGGTCAGCTTCCTTTTTAATTTTTTTAAATGACCTTACCCCTTTTAGCCCCATCCCTATCCTTACTGCCTTTTTCTGCATTTAGCCCTGTCCTGCTCCCTACCAACTTCTCTACCTTGGTGTTTAACACCAACTGCTTTTTTTTTTGTTTGTTTGTTTGTTTTTTTTGGAGGGGTGAGGCTGGGATTTCCCTGCTCCTTTTCAGTGCCTCCCCCCCTTGGCTAATTTAAATGCTTGCCAATAAAGCATTTAAACCCATCACCTAGGATCCTGGTGTCTCCCCGGACAGATGCAGACCATCGGGCCAGTATAGGCCTGCATCCCTCCAGGTGGCTCCCCAGTCTCCAATGAAGCCAAAACCCTGAGCTCCACACCAGTTTTTCAACCACTCATTGAATCCCACAGTGCAGAATATCCTAGGCATCATCCTCAAGAAGGTTACCATACATGCTACTTGTCTAAGGCCCCTCCCAAACTCTACAAACTCCTCTTTGCATCACTCTGATCCCATTCACAGCCAGGTCATTTGTCCCTAGGTGGACAATGACATCCAGCTCCCTCCCTCGTGCAGCTGTTCCCGCGATCCTGAGGATTTGCTTCCTGCTGTCCCTCCAAGCCGTGGCACCAGGCAGGCACCTTACCTCCCTATCCCCTTCCTCCCCCCCCACTTATACCTCCCTGATGATAGAGTCCCCCATCAGGAGTCGTTTCCTTCCTCTGTGGGGTCTTGTGCCACCCTCCTGTAGGTCTCCTCTGTGGAGGTTCCCAGCATCCTCCTTGGTCTCCACTGCAGGTGCCTCCATAGAGGAACCATTCT
Organism: Neoceratodus forsteri; assembly: GCA_016271365.2. NCBI lineage: Eukaryota > Metazoa > Chordata > Ceratodontiformes > Ceratodontidae > Neoceratodus > Neoceratodus forsteri. The sequence continues at coordinate 475,254,109 of CM057451.1, forward strand.
ACACCAGAACAGCATATGAATTGTGGAGAGGTACAACTGGAGGGATGCACCTCTGTTCTACCACCTTCCCTCTCCCTCCCTGAACCCACCCTGGTCCAACTGCTCCTCTTTCTTGGCAACCTCTGAGGTAGCAGTGGTGGCCCTGGTGGTCCCTGGTTGGGGGAAGAAGTTTCACGAATCCTAGCCAGGTCAGCCTGGAGACGGGCAACCTCCTCCCTCAGACCAGAGAGGTACCTGCAAACAGGTTAGCATCGCAGCCTCCAGAATGTCTCCCAGAACATTGCTGCCCCCCAACCACTGCACAGCACCACTCCCATCTTGACTTATTTTGTGTCCCCTCTCCTGTTGCTTTGTATGCTTACTGTCTCCTTCATGTATTTTTACACTTTCCTACTGCCTGTGTGTCCTTACAACTCTCACCCTTCCTGTTCTGGGACAGGAACTTCCTGTAGTCTTCTTCCGTGCTTGGATTCAGACCTCCAGTAGCGGGGTGGGGGCTATTTTTTAGGTTCCTTCAAGGTTGATGAAACTACTGTGTCTCAGTGATCCTTCCTTCCTACTGCCAAACAGAAAGTTCCTGTTATCAGTCAAATCCAGTGACTATAAAAGTCGAACTGGCTTACAGTGGGAAGGTGGAGGGGTGGGAAGGAGGGCAATTAATAAAAAGCTGTAGTGCTAAACTGCTGCTTCTTGCTCTGAAACCAAAATTCTGATGTCAAAAACAGCAGGAAGCTGTAATTGGAGACACTTGCTTTTGTACTCCTAAGCCACACCACCAATTTGATTCACCCTCTGTTCCCGACTCGGTAAATTAAGGTGATGCAGCCCCCTTCCTCAGAGAAGCAGTGACTTTTTTTTTTTTTACTTAAATGAGACCCCCTTCTTCCAATAAAGTATCTGTTTGCTTAATCCAAACAGGCACTGACTCCTGCTGAGATAGAAGTGATTTATCCGTAAAAAAAACGGCAGTTCTAGAACCAATGAAGGAGAAAGCCCTGGCTACAAGTAAAATTACCCAGGAAAATGTGCAGTTGTGATACCGCATGGAGGCACTGGAAAATTCTCAGTGGGCCTCAAATGTTCGCATGGTCGGACTACCAGAGAACTGTGAAGAAGAAGGGGAAGAAATTCTAGAATTTCTCCAGGGCTGGTTACCAGAAATCCTGCACCTAGAATCGACCCTGTCACCTAACCAACTACTTAAAGCCTATCATATCTCCCCTAGAGCTGCAGCACCTCAAAGTAACTCCCCTCATATGGTCTTCCTGATAACTTTAAGTGCTGCCATTTGGAACATTATTCTTCCAAGTGGCAAGAGGAGCAGGTTCCCTTCAATTCCAGGATAAGACTGTACACCTTTTCCTGGACCTCTCATTTGCAACGCGGTCCAGGAGGAAAAGATTCAATGGCATTTGTGCTAAGCTTAGGAGTGGCACATTCCCTGCTGATGCCTGCCCGTTTACGAATACACTATGGCAGGCATATATAGAAACACAGAATTTGATGGCAGATAAGGACCGCTTGGCCCACCCAGTTTGCCCATTTACCTACCTAATGGATAAGCTGCAGATCTTAGTTAACCAGCAGCCTACTTCTTCCTACCCCCACCCCCTAGAACGAATGTCCCATGCATGCTTGAATTCAACCACTGTTTTTGTCTCCACAATCTCCTCCGGAAGGCTGTTCCATGCATCCACAACCCTCTCTGTAAAAAAAAAAAAAACTTCCTTACATTACCTCTGAGCCGCCCTCCCCTCTATCTTCAAATCGTGCCCCCTAGTTCTTGCACACCTGTTTTTTTGAAAGATGCTACCCTCTTGGACTTTGTCGATTCCCTTGAGGTACTTGAAAGTTTCTATTATGTTCCCCCTCTCCCTCCTTTCCTTGAGGCTATACATATTAAGCTCCTTTAATCTTTCTTCATGTGTCTTCCGGTGCAGACCATGCACCATTTTAGTTGCCCTCCTCTGGACAGCTTCCATCCTGTCTATGTCCTTGCGGAGATAGGGCCTCCAGAACTGCACACAGTACTCCAGATGGGGTCTCACCAGCTGTCTGTACAGAGGGATAACAACTTCCTGTTTTCTACTGGTGATGCCTCTCCCTATGCATCCCAGTATCCCCCAACCCTCCTTACTGCCCTCTCACATTGCCTGCCCACCTTTAAGTCATCTGATATGACTACCCCCAGGTCCCTTTCCATTTTTATTGTTGTTAGTATCTCACTCCATTGTGTACTCTTCCCCTGGGGTTTTTGTTTCCCAGGTGCATTACCTTGCACTTCTTAGCACCGAATCTAAGTTGCCATACATTTGACCACTCCTCTAACCTTGCCAAGTCCATTCTCATCCTTTGCACCCCACCTTGTGCATCAACTCTGTTGCAGATCTTTATGTCATCTGCAAAGAGACATACTTTTCCTTCCAGTCCCTCTGCAATGTCGATTATAAAGACACTGAAGAGGACCGGTCCTAATACTTAACCTTGCGGTACCCCACTAGCAACCCCCCTTTCTTCAGAGTGGACTCCATTTACTATTACCCTCTGTATCCTATTCTCCAACTAATTCTTTACTCAGGCTATCTTCTTGGGACCCACTCCCAGGCTGGCTAACTTGTATATTAATCTTTTGTGTGGGACTGTGTCAAATGCCTTGCTAAAGTCTAAGTAGGCCATGTCCACAGCCCCTCCCTGATGTACTACTTTGGTCACTCAGTCAAAGAAATCTACTAGATTCGTCTGGCATGACCTTCCCGCTGTGAATCTATGCTGCCTTGGGACCTGTGCCCCTCTGGCCTCTAGGTACTCGACAATTCTTTCCTTCAGAAGTGGTTCCGCCATTTTCCCCATCACTGAGGTTAAACTAATAGGTCTGTAGTTTCCTGCTTCTGCCCTGCTCCCACTTTTGTGAAGGGGAATCACATCTGCCCTCCTCCAGTCCTCAGGTACCACCCCATCCTCCCATGATTTGTTAAAGAGGGTAGTCAATGGTGTCACTAGTTCTACCCTTAGTTCTTTTAGAATTCTGGGATGAATCCCATCTGGCCCCATTGTTTTGTCCACCTTCAGTTTTAAGAGTTCTTTCAGAACCCTTCCTTCTGTAAATGGGCTGGTATCAACCTCTGTATCCAGAGTGTTTCTATTGTTTGTTTTAGGTACCTCCCCCTCTTCATTTGTAAATACTGAGCAAAAATATTTGTTTAGTATCTCTGTCTTTTCACAGTCACCCACTGCCCACTCTCCCTTGGTCTTGCTTCGCCCCCTGATGTACCTAAAAAAGGTTTTATCTCCCTTCTTAACCGAGTTGGTTATCTTTTCCTCGGTTCAGGCCTTTGCTGTTCTGACTGCCTTCCCAGCTTCCGTTTGCTTTAACTGATACAATTCTCTATCCTGCTCCTTCTGCAATTCCTTGTATTTTCTGAATGCTTTCTTTTTCTCTTGAACCTTCACTGCCACCTCCTTTGAGAACCATAGTGATTTCTTACATCGTTTTATTTGCTTCACACAATGGCTCGTTACCTCGGTGATGGCAGTTTTTATTATTCCCCATTGTTCTTCCACCCCTCCTTCCTGCCATTTGCTAGTGCATTCCTTAGGCACTCACCCATTTTGGCTAAGTCAGCCCTCCTGAAGTCCAGTACTTTTGCCTTTGTATGGCTCGACTATTGCTATGTTCATTGTGAACCATACTGTTCCATGGTTGCTAGTTCCCAGATGGCTACCCACTTCTACATCTGTGATCCTCTCTCCATTTCCATTTGAGAGAACCAGGTCTAAGATTGCTTCCTCTCGAGTGGGTTCCAATACTAGTTGTCTAATGCATGCCCCCTGTAGGGCATCTAGAATAACCCCACTCTTAGAAGTGGCTGCTGCAACTGCACTCCAGTTAACATCTGGCATATTCAGATCACCCATCAGCAATATCTCCTTTTCTGCCATTCTAAGTATCTTTATCATTTCCTTGTCCATTTCCTCCCACCTGAGAGGGGTCTGTATACAACCACTGTGCGGATTGTGGTGCCATTGCCCGTCTCCAAATTGACCCACAATGCTTCTTCTCCTCCTCCCTGTTTACCCTTTTGTTTTGTTGCTTTGATTCCTTCCCTTATGTAGAGAGCCAGTCCTCCTCCTCCTCTTTTACCCTCCCTGTCCCTCCTGTAGATAGTGTATCCTGGTATGTGTACGTCCCAGTCATGGTTGTGTGTGTACCATGTTTCTATGACTGCCATGATATCCAGATATTCCTCCTCCATCAAGGCCACTAATTCAGGAAGCTTGTTTACCCAGACTACGGCCATTGGTACTCATTGCTCTCCATTTTTTGGTGGCTTTGCCTTCTGTAGCAGCATTCCCCACTGACCTTTCCACCATGGTCTTTTTCTCATTTAGTACCCTGTTTTGTAGAGGGAAGCTGGGATTTTCCTGCTGCTTATCAGTGCTTCCCCCCTTGACTAGTTTAAAAGCTTGCCAATGAAGCATTTAAACAGACTGCCCAAAAGACTTGTTTCCTTCCTGGATAGATGCAGATCATCCTTCCAGTATAGGCTGGTGTCCCTCCAGGTGGAACCCCAGTCCCCAATGAAGCCAAACCCCTGTGCTCCACACCATTTTTTCAACCATTCATTAAACTGCATGGTGCAAAGTACCTCGGCCCTCACCCATGCCACAGACAGGCAGCACCTCTGAGAAGGATACTGTGTGTGCTACTTGTCTTAGACCCTCCCCAACTCTACAAAATCCTTCTGCACTGCTCTAATCTCACGATGAGCCAAGTCATTTGTCCCTAGGTGGACAATGACATCCAGCTCAGACTCCCGTGCAACTGTTCTCGTGATCCTAAGGATGCGCTTCCTGTCCCTCCAAGCCATGGCACCAGGCAGGCACCTTACTTCAGTTTTCCCTGCTCCCCCCAGTTCTATCCCCTATAACAGAGTCCCCCACCAGGAGCTGCTTCCTTTCCCTGTGGTGTCCTCTGCCTCCTTCCTGAGGGCCTCCCTTGTGACAGTTCTCTGCAACCTCCTTAGTCTCCTCTGCGGGTGCATCCATAGGGGAACTATGCTCCCCCAGAATGGCGTATGGATTGTGGAGTGGAACTGACTGGGTGTGCCTTTGTTCCACTACCCTTACCCTCCCTGAGCCCACTGTGGTCCAACTGTTGTGCTTTCTTCACAACTTCTGAGGTAGCTGTGGTGGCTCTGGTGCTCCCTGGATGGGGGAGGTTCCCTTACTACTGCCCAGTGCGGCCTGAAGACTGCCAACTTCCTCCCTCAGGGCAGAGAGTTGTCTGCAAACAGGGCAGCATCTCAGCCTCCAGAAAGACTCCCGGAAGTTTGCTGCCCCACTGCCATTACATTGCACTACTCCCCACGTCTGTCTACCTTGTTTTTTTTGTTTTGTTGTATGTGTGTGTGTGTGTGTGTGTGTGTGTGTGATTTGTTATGAAGCGATATATCTATATCTATATCTATATATATATTATATAATGTGTAAGCTTATATTGTCAGTGCAGTGTGCTAGAGAAGATGATCGTGATATGCACCTTGCCCTCTTGAGGAAGGTCAGAACCCCAGGTATAAAGGAACTATTTCAGGGTGGGTGGGAAGGGTTTGGGCCTAAACTGTGCCCTCATGAAACAATCCGCTAAAAGCTCTGACTCCTCTTCGATGAGTGCCTTCCTGTCAGCAAGATGCCCTACACGACAATTTGACAGAGAAAATACCCTGCTAATCAAACAGAGAAAAATCCAAACATCCAAGTCAGACACAGGTAAACCTCCCCAGCCCAAAAACAGCCTGGTGACTTGTGCTCTGAAAGCAGTCAGCCCCAAAACACGTCTGCTGTGCACAAGGACAGACACAGTAAACACTATTCAGTCCCTGTGGGTTTAAACTCTTCCTGCACTGGAAATCTCAACAACTGTAACAAAAGTAGAGCAAGGTCCACCTCCCTCTGTTGACTGAAAGACTGCCTTTTCTGATCATTCTAAGTTCCTCATTTCACCTTTCAGTTAGAAGTATCCTCCACCTGAAGAATATTAACTTTCCTAAGGAATCTGCTTCAAACCAAAGCCAACTGTAAATTTTAAGGTTCACCTCCCTCTGTTGTGAGCACAACTCACTTTCTTGCAAATCCTAAGTCCAGTGTTGCAGCTTCCAGACAGAGGTAGCTTCACCTGAAGAATATTAGATTATCATATATTTCAATTTATGGATCCAGATAAAGCGGGGGAAAAAGGTGGAGCCCATCGGGAGGGAATTCGATAGAGCTCAACCTCGCGACCCATCGGATTCAAAGAAAGAAACTTGAAGAATGAGGACTTAAACATACTCATCACTTAGCGATGGCTTAAGCGCAACTAAACAAAGCTTTAAATAGTCAGGTGAAGGTTTGATGTTTTCTTAACCAAATCAGAGGGATCACCACTACAGTGGGGATACGAGGTGGCTTCTAGCTACTCAATTAGCAAACGTTAGTAACAATGAGCAGTCTCTCTTAGTTTAGTTTTTTTTTTTTCCTGAGCTTAAATGTTGGGAATACAGAATATACACTATATAGATACTGCTATTACAGTTTCTCTGGGGGGTCAGAAGGCAGTCATGTGGTTTGAACACACATAGTTCAAAAAGTAATTTTGGAACTTCTTTGATTACTGCAGTTATTGTACTTCCTGTAATTTTTGGGGACTTCTGGGGCACACTTGTTTCTAGAGGTGCTGGAGTATTTTCTCTTTATTAGCACCACTGTTAAGGAATTGAAATGTTCGATAAAGGGGTCACAGCAACCTGAATGTTGAGTCATCACGCTTGGAATTACATTTTCTTTTTATAGTTATAACTGCCCAAAGTCCTGTAGGGCGCAGCTTATTTGGGATAACAGTCTGTAAGGATTATTTGTTGAAATACCCCCCCCCAAATTCTTTAACCAGAATGCACAGACTTCCGATGTACTACGGCACTGAATGCATCATCTGTTGCATTAATCGATCTCTTGCATGAGATAATTATGTATTAGTTTTTATTATGAAAGCAATAAAATATAATTTAAAAAAATTAAAAGGGAAGGCATATGGGAGGCTTGTGGAGCACCCAAAGTTACAATATCCACAGAAGTCAAACTTCTCCAGGACACAATCATTTATACAGTTTACGTCTACCCAAGAACATATTTTTGTTGACTGGTTCAGTGACAGTTTTATTACATGCAATCTATTTGTTAAATACTATTTATACATGTACACACACACCGGCAAAATACTGAAATACAGTCATTTGTTTTTATGCACTGTTTTTGTTCAGAAGTTTCTAAAATTTTGATTTCCCCATTTACTGTCCTTTTGGCACCTTACAGTCACGGGGGACAGGGGAAAGAGTAGAAACAGCAGTCATGGCCATGAGCCCATGGTCCATCTGCAATGGCGGCTTTAGGAAGATTAGTACACCCAATCACCGCTAATATACCTAGCCACAATGCAAGGGGTCTCCAGTAGTTGTGGAGGCTGTAGGGCATACCGTGTTTGCTGAGCGGTCAACCACAGTGAAACTCTGCCGAGACGGAGTGAGCCATTAATAAGTGCTATGGGGCAGCCATAGGTTTTGGTTTAGCTGCAGAATGAGAGTGACAGCTATTATATCTTGTTGGTTCTGTAGAAGCTTCTCCATATTTTACACTGGAGTCGCAGGAACTTGGAAAAGTTGAATATCTAGATAGAATATGCTGAAGTGTCACAAGGACCTTTAGTTTGTAAGATCGGTTAGATCATCTGTTTTCTGAATGCATAAGAGATCACCTATTGGCACTGATTGCAACAAAGCTCTTTAAGCAAAGATGCTGGAACCGGGAGAGGGGGCGAAAGGGGCGGTAGCCACTCCACTTTTTATTTCTGTATTGTAAAAACTAGTATAGAAAAAGTGCCCTTTGTACCCTCATAAGTGCCCTTTTGATTCTCAGCCCCCTTAGCTTTTACCATCTTCCGGCACCCTTGTCTTTCAGCATTGCAACACGTTTTCATGTGAGACCCTGTCCCCTTTGTTATGCAAAGAGTTCAAAGTAAGGATCTATTTTGTCCTCTCTTCTGCCTGTCCGATTGCATAATCCAAATTTTTTGTGGCACATAGGAAATTGCCACTCTGATGGTCACCCAATTTCCCCCGTTATCTCCCTTTCTTCACTTGCTGTTTCTTTCCTTCTCCCCTTGCTACTCTGTGGTTAAAAAAGTGAATCTTTGTGTGAAACTGGGATCCCTTGGTTTGCAAATGTATATACCTATATTTTTGAAATGACTGCAGAAAGCGATCTGTGTTTCTTAACAAAACAAAAAAGAAGACTCTATAATATTGGGGGGGGGTTGACCTTGATATGTCTTTTGACATCCACAAGCTTGTTGACAGAACTGTTAACAGAAGGCCAGCTCTGGGACAGACTGTTCTATTCTGCTGCACCTATTAAGACTAGATATACTCTTTAGGCAGGTCACAGGAAAGAAAGTGACCGTTGAGACATTATGTGAGAAAGAGGAGATAGAACAGGATACAGAATTTGAACTGCAAGAAAAAAAGCTTACAAAAAGAGAAATGTTTCATTTTAGAGACAGACTGAAATCTAAATTGAGAGTGTCTCAAATAGACTTGTTTATACTGCTTTTTTGAAGAACTATCCTGCACATTTTATTTTTGATAATACATCGCTACCTGCACATCTTATAACTTCTCCTGGTCTATGCTCCTATGACAGCCATCAACTGTCTACAGCCAAGGCCCCTGGAATTCTGCATTTCTGCAGCCACAGAACTGTCTGCCAAATTTGCTTCAAAGCTGCATTGTTCTAGGTGAATTTTCACTCAAATACAGTTTTTCCATAGTGCCCAGCTACCTTCTCCATCTCATTTATCCTGAAGCAACCCTTCTGTGCTCAACATGTGATGTAGTTGATGACATGTCATTTTTAGCCAATGACAGGACTGCATTCTGCCACAGAAACCTAGAAGCCCTGCGGCAGAAATCAGGACAAAGTGCCACAGAACACTAGAGGCCCCATCTATAACCCCCTCAATGAATCAGATACTCGACACCCCTGTATAGTGACTGATGCAATACTGAAAAAACCCTTTTGATGTACCTGATCAACTATTATGCATGTAAAGTACGTGATAAAATGCTATAAATAAAAAGTTAAAAGAAACATCACTGTGTATATTGGTTGGGGTCACTGTACTTTCAGCAGCCTTTATGTTCAGCCACCTTAACAGCACAAGGTGAGCAGCAGGTCATTATGCAAAACCCTCCAGCCCTGTAAAAGTCTGATTTTCTTCTAGCCAACAAGAAACTTACATTTCCAGTCTCACTGAGGCACACAGTGTGCATTCCTCCGGCAACAGCCTCAATGATTTTCTCTGGTAGGTCAACTTGGGCCGGCCTCTTCCGCTCCATGATATTCTCTCCAAGGCCCAACTGCCCCACATCTCCTTGTCCCAATGTAAGCACAATACCTGGAACGGTTCTGTGAGACTGGTGGGAAACTAAAAAGGAAAACAATTTGGAAAAAAAAAAAAAAAAGTAAGTTACGTGAAACCAGACTAAAGAAAAATTGACACGTTCCGGGCAGGCAACTCATGCTAAGCTGTTGCTGCCCGAGGGAGCTACTTAAATGTAGTTTGGAATTACCTGGTTAAGTAATTAAAAGCACCTTACATTTATATGCTCGTCTCATATTTTGGAAGTACGGGTTGAGCAACCACTGAGTGCTGCAGCCCTGCCCCTAAAAATAGCACTTTGACAAAGCAGGAGACAGGGCTGCATGAAAGCTATACATCTCCAGAAAGAGAAAAAACAATTGGGGAGGGGTGGTTCTCAAATAGTCCCAACTGTAGCAAAGCCCCCATTCTACTGCTTCTATTTAAAAACATGCCTACAACCCAGACCCCTACTTCACGCTACATTGCTATTTTTTTAGGGGCAGAGCTGCAGCACTCAGTGGTTGCTTAGCTCATACTTGAAAGTTACGAGCAGAGCACATAAACGTAAATTGCTTTTTAATTACATGACCAAACAAATTCTGAATAAGGTTTAATTAGCTCCTCAGGCAGGCAACTCGGTTGCCTGCCAAATACCTCAAATCGTGTTAGATGTTCTTCAAAGCTGCAGTACAACTATGATACCTATACCTTTTTATTACAAATTAAAATTGCCTTTTTCTACCGTCAAACCAAAGTCTTGACTGAATATGCCAACAGAACGTGTTCTGTACGGGTTCCAAGTTTTGACCCATTTACTAAAATACCCATACCCCCAAAAAAAAAAAAAAAAAAAGTAGATGATTATCAAAGGATAAAAGTCAGAATTAAGAGTCCCAGTCCCAAGTGTAGGCCTGGTCCCAATCTAAACGTGCCAACTTTTTTTTTTGACTTACTATTTACTGCACTATGGTAGATTCAAAGCAGACATTCACTGTAACCAGAAATCCCATAATCCCTTACAGTAGACAGAGCAGTGCTGCGGCAGTGGGTAATTTAATAGCCTGTAAAGCATGCTAGAGTTTGTTTGCTGGTCCCACTGTCCTCCCTGGGCCAAGTATAGTCACAGAGGACTGTACTTAACCTAGGAAGAACAGCAGATCCAGTAAATATCTGATATGAGCTTATAAAAGGATGCTCTCTTCCTCCAGAAAGGAAGGGTTGCTGTCCTCGCTGTGATACTGCCACCTGGGTGGCCATAGGTGGAAGTGTAGCCGAGGGCACCAGCGGGAAGGGGAAGGCACTGGCCGGGGACTTGCGCTTTGACAAAGCCATGGGACCGGAAGGGATACACCCAAGGGTACTAAAGGAACTCTGGGAGTTGCTAACTGTCCCACTGACAATCTTATTCAAAAGCTTAATGGAATCAGGCGTGGTTCTGGAGGACTGAAGAGCTGACATGGTGCTTCTAGCAGCAGCAGCAGGGGGAAGCTAGGAGCAACTATAGGCCAAGCCAGTCTTCAGTGGTGAGGAAATTAATGGAACCCCAGCCAAAGGAAAGAATAGTAAAGTATCTTTAATACAATGGGCTACAAGACCATAGGCAGCATGGATTAACTTTGGGAGATGTCATGTCAGGCAGAATCAGGCAATTTCTTTGACTGGGTGACCAGGAAATAGATCAAGAAAGGGTAGTAGCCATGGCCTATCTTTTTTTTTTTTTTTTATTTAGTTGTTTAACCAGGAGTAGCACACTAAGCTGAAAGCTTTTTTACAGGAGCGACTTGGGAGCACAGGGAAGTTAAGTGACTTGCTCAGGGTCACACAGTATGCAAGTGGAAGATGTGGGATTCAAGCCCAGGCCTGGTCTGCTGGATGCCACCAGATTTGCAGCTCAGAGCCTTAAACCACTGCGCTATACTGCCTCCCTATCTGGACTTCAGTACGGCCCTTGACACTGTGCTGCACAGGAGCAGAGGGTAAAGAAACTGAGCAGCCTAAGTGCAAGAGTGAAAGGGGTGACTTGGGTTAGAAACAGAAGTCCAAACTAAAGAATCGCTCTGGGGAGTGCGGTGCCCAGGATGCACAGCGACAGCCAAGAGAAAAACCCAGCATTCACTTGCCTTACAAGAAGAAACCGCTTTAATTGCGTTTATGCTCCCCCTTTATTATGACAAAGGCAACAACAAACAAGACAGTCACCTTTTCATGACAACAGCGCTTTTTCAAGAGACCTCTCTCTTGAGAAAGTGCTATTAGTGCAAATTACTGAGGCCGTTTTGTTTGTCTCGGCACTGTTTGCTGCACTTACATCAAATGTGAAACAAAGAGCGCAAAACAGGCAAAAATAAGGGGGAACTAGGTGGGGCAGAAGGGCCACACAAGCGGGTGCAGCCAAGGTAAGGAAGAGATGACAGGAGGAGGGTCAGGCACAGGGGCATGACTAAGACTGGGTCGGCGCAAAGATATCAGCCTGTGGGAAAAGGGACTGGACTCATTCAAGGAAAGGAGATTAGCACTGCAAACAGATTCTCAGCGTTGGCTACTCCGGAAGACCAGGTAGCAGAGAGGAGGGAAGGAGCAGAGACTGAAGAGATCTGGATACCAGAACAGGCGGGGCCAGTCTGGGGCTACCAGAATCACCTGTGCCTTGTCGCTCCTCGCCTTGAGAAGCACCATGTGGATCAACGGAAATGGGGGAAAGGCGTAGAAGAGGCCCGAGTCCACGGCCTCGAGAAGGCATCCCCCTGCAGCGAGCCCTGCTGAGGGGGGCAGGCATGAAACAGTCTCAGCTTCGCATTCTCCCTGGAGGCAAACAGATCCACCTGAGGCACGCCCCAGTGGGAGAACAGATCTTGTACTACCTCCAGCAGGAGAGACCACTTGGGACGCAGCCCCTATCCGGCTTAGGGCATCGGCCAGAATGTTGGAGGCTCCTGCCACATGGATGGCAAGGAGATCCGCCTCCAGGCTGCGCACGAGTGACCAAATGCAGACAGCTTCCCTGCACAGAGGCATGGAGCGCGTCCCGCCCTGGCGGTTTAGGTAGTACATGGTCATGGTATTGTCCGTCTGGACCTGAACCACTTGACCCCGTAGAAACGGAGCGAAGGCGGTGAGGGCTAGACGAACCACCCGAAGCTCCAGCAGGTTGATGTGGCATCGGGACTCCCGAGGGGACCAGAGGCAGTGTGCTCTGTGCTCCCCCAGATGGGCACCCCAACCCATCAGAGGCGCATCGGTCAATAGAGAGACCGTCGTCTCAGGGTGGACGAACGGGATGCCCTCCTGCAGATGTGCTGGAACGGTCCACCACTGGAGAGTGTTCCACATCCCTGGGTCACTGTCACTTGCTGATCCAGAGGATCAGAGTGCTGTGACCACTGGCTGGCCAGCCCCACCGGCGGGACGCATGTACCGTGAGCACGCAGTGCAGGCCGCCATGAGGGCTCAGGAAGTCCTGGCAGGGCAACAATTGCTCAAACTGAAATGATTGGGCAAAGGAGGAAAGAACCTCCGCCTCAGCCCGCCGGAGCCGTGGTTTGGTCAGAGAGTCGAGCTCTGCCCGGATGAATTGTATCACCTGCTTTGGCACGAGTTCCAAGTTGGCCTCGATGAGGTGGCCAACCTGAGAGCAAACCTGGAGGGCCAGATCTCTAGACCGCTCCACCACCATTCTGGAGGAGGCTGCAATCTGCCAGTCATCCAGGTAGGGGTACACCCGGACCCTTCGGTGCCGCAGGAATGCTGTCACCACTGCCATGCATTTGGTGAAGACCCGGGGAGCTAGGGAAAAGTCGAAGGGCACGGCCCAGAACTCGTAGAGGGATCCCTCTGCCCTGAAGCAGAGGAATCTCTGGTGGGACACACAGATTGGGACGTGGAAGAACGCGTCATGGAGGTCCAGAGAACAGAACCACACACCCTGCTCCAAGGATGGGATTATCTGAGCCAGAGTGACCATCCTGAAGGTCCGAGACCTTAGGAACCTGTTCAGGCGTGCAGGTAGAGAATGGGCACCAGCCTCCCCCCCTTTGGGACCAGGAAGTACCTGGACACAAACCCCGGGTCTGGTGGAGGATCCGCCACCTTCCTGATCACCTCTTTCGAGGAGCAGGGCGATCCGGCTCAGCGAGCCGACAGAGAGGCTGCGGACCCTGTAGCCCCCCGAGGGGCGACTGCTCGGAAGGGCGGGGCCTGCTCGAACTCCAGGGGCATGCCCTTTCCTACCACCTTCAACAGCCAGCAGTCCGTGGTTATAGCGGACCAGGCGGAAAGGAAGTGGCGGAGGTGTCCTCCCACGGGGGGAGCCCAGGGGGGCGTGACGAGGCTGGGGGCAACACCCCTCAACCTGTCACTGGGCAGGCTTGGAGGAGGGACCGGCCGAGGGACCTCTTGGGCCTTTTCCTCCCTGCTTCCTGTTAGAGGAAGCCGCAGGCTTGGCTTTGGGGTGCCAAGCGCGAGCCTGTTGGCCCTAATGCTGGTGCTGTTGGGCCGAATGTGCCGCAGGCGCAGAAGGGCGAAAGGACTTGTGTTGTTGTCGACGGCCCTTGTCCTTCTGGGCGGAGGTGACCGAGTCCAGAGTGGCATTGGACTTTTCGATCCGCTGGAGATGACCTTCCACTCCAGGGCCAAAGAGATCAGTCCCCAGGAAGGGGACATCCGCCAGTTTATGCTGGGTATCCGCCGTGAAGGTGGATATCCTCAGCCATGCTCTGCGGCGCATGGCCACTGCGGCCGCAACTGATCTGGCACAAGAGTCTCCAATGTCCAGAGCCGTTTGGAGCTGCTGTTTTGCCACCGCCCTTCCCTGGTCCCGTACTTGCTTGACCGTGGTCTGCAGGTCGGCCGGGAGATAAGGGATCACCTCATCCAGGGAGCCCATGAGGGGTGGGAGAAGTGTGCCATCAGCATGGGCTGGTTGGCCTGGAGGCCAAGGGAGGACGCAAGCGCACACCTTGCGCCCGGCATAGTCCAGCTTTTTGACTCCTTGTGGGGGCTTATTCATCCCTAGCGCTCCCGAACGCCAGAAAACACTATTGGTGACCAACCCCTCGGCGGATGGGTGTTCCGAAAAACCAGACAAAGAGCCGGTAGGGACCGCATACTTCCTGGCCATCCTGGCCGAAGGCGCACGACAGGAAGCCGGCCGCTGCCAAAGCTCCAAGGCTGGGCCAACAATGGCTTCAGCCACCGGAAAGGCCTCTGTGGGCGAATCCCCTCGGTCCAGAATCTCCATTAGGGGACACTTGGCCTGCTTGGATACGGGCTCGAGCTGCATCCCGGTGGACTCTGAGATGAGCCGAAGCAGGCCCATAAAGGACGATGGGCTCTCGTCCATCGACTGACCCCCGGAGGACTCCAGGTCAATGAGCCTGGAGAACAGGGAGGAGTCGTCGGACTCAGAGGAGTCCGCGAAGAGCTGCCTGGGGCCTGAGCCACTCTCCACCTGCAGAGGACGGTTGGGAGTGAGGGTGACTGACAACCTGTGGGGCAGACCCTGACCCAACCAGGAGTCCTTGGCTGGAGCCCCCGATTTCGGTTGTGGAGGGGGAGGTTTCACCACAATCGGTGGGGCAGTTGGTTTCGGCCAAACTGGCCCAGGCTTGGGCACCTCGACTACAGCGAGGGGTTGTTTCGGCCGTTTGGGTGACAGCCACTTGATGGCCGGGGAAGGCAACGGCGTCGGCTTGTTCCCAGAAAGAAGTAATTGCTGCCACATTAGGTCCTCGTAGCTTCGACACAATTTGCGCTGAAGCCTCTCCTCTTCCGAGGAGGAAGACGAGGACGAGCGGTGGCGCCGCTTATTTCGGTGCAGAGACCGAGACCGCTGATGTCGGCGGGATCGGCTGGACCAAGACGATGTTCGAGACAGAGATGCTCGGTATTTCCGAGGACGGGTCTGGGAAGGGCCGGGGGGACATCCGTTCTTCCCTCGGCTCGGAAGCCTTGACCGGGGACTCCAGCACGGGAGGCGCAAGCAAGTCCTCGGTCTCCACGGGGGAAACCGGTGAAGAAGGGTTGTCGGCTTCACCAGTCAACAGCCCGTCCGATGGATCGAGAAAAATCTCAACCGCGTCGACAGGTGTCTCAGCCAGCTGAACTGATGGGGACACCGTGAAGCCAGCGGCCTTAGCCGCAACCTCGACCGAAGCAGAGTGTCTACTGACCAGGGAAGGGGACCTCTCCCGCTCCCACGAACGCCGACAGTGGGACTTACCGTTTGAGTCCTTCTTTTTGGACAGAGAAGAATGTCCCAATGGCCCCTCTCCCTTCGTAGAAAGGGACTGGCAAAGCTCCTTAAAAGAAGCTGTGTAGGAGGATCCCAAAGAGAGCAGGATAAATGCCGCGACCGAGAAGAAGATGATGGCCTGGGTGTACCTCCTCCTCGAGGCGTCATCTGCTCGAGGTTGCTCAGCGAAACCGGCAGCCAGCGGTCAGTCCAACGGGCCTCCTTTACTTCACTGGCGAGTAGCGCTTCTCCGGGCGCCCAAGCTGTAACCGGGCATCGCGGTATTCCAGGACACTGGCTGAAAACGAACAGCATAACTCGCAGGCCTGCGGGTCATGGTCTAGGCCGAGGCAGTAGATGCATGTGGAGTGCGGATCTGTTCTGGACATTTTCTGCCCACATGGGCACCGCCGAAAACTGGGAGTCGATTTGTCCATCGCAGCTGCGAGGGAGTAATTTGACCGAAGTCTTGAAAATTTAAGAATGAGTTTCAGGTGAACTAAAGAATTAGGATCCAGTCTGTACGCAGAACGTTAAGGAGGGAGCCTGAGCTTCCAAGCGGTAAGGAAGATCTGGCATCATGGGGCGGAGCCGAGAGTTACCACCCGGGTGGGTGGGAGGAGCCAGCTTGAAGACCTTCCGGCAAGATTTAAAGTGACAAGGAACCTGCCAGACAGTGTGGATGAACAACATATCCATGTCCCTAGAACAGATCTTTATGTAGGGGACAGGTTACACCTCAGCAGGGCAGGGTCACAGGTGTTGAAGCAGAAGCTGGGGATTTCATCAATGAGATGCATAATTTAAACTAGGTGGGGGGAGGCACTGGACCTGGGCATCACCAGGAGAGGGGGTCCCATGTACCTCCCCCCACCACAGGGATAGATACAACTTTAGGCGAAATAGGGGTTGGAGTGAAGGGTAAGGAAGCAGGAAGGATAGGAGCAGTGTGGAGAATGGTTTCTCTAAATGCTAAGAGCCTGGGGAACAAGTTGGCAGAGTTGCAGGCAGTGATGGCAGAGAAGGAGGTGGACATAACTGCCATTACTGAGACATGGGCAACCAGGCACCATGACTGGGACCTAATCATTCCAGGGTACAAACTATTCCGAGGGACAGAGATAAAGGGAAGGCTGGGGAAGGGGGTGCCATTTACATAAGGGAAGGAATCAGATGCAATAGGGAGGAAAGGGAAGAGGGCAGGTCGGAAGTAATCTGGCTGCAAGTACACATGCAGAAAGGGACCAAGATCTGTCTGGGTGTTGTTTATAGATCTCCAGCCCAGAAGAACGACATTGACAGGGAATTGGGGGAGCAGATAAGGAGGCATAGTGGCAAAGGGAGCACAGTAGAGGGATTTTTATTTTTTTTTTTTTTAATCTAGCTGGGGTGGTTTGGAGCATCCCAGCAACCACTTGCGCCAGGGGGAAGATCCTCCTGGAAGCACTCCAGGATGGCTTCCTTACCCAGAGGGTAATGGAGCCAACGAGGAAGGGGGACTATACTAGACCTGGTACTGGAAGACTGTGACCAGGTCAGGGATGTAAGGGTGGAGGAACCTCTAGCAAGCAGTGACCACCGCACAGTGTGGTTCTCAATCTGGGTAGGGAAGTAGCCACTACAAAAACTAGGGTCCTGGACTTCAAAAGGGTGGACTTTGGCAGGATGGGACACGCACAGACACTGGAAAATCATATGGCAAGCATCCGCCCGGAAATGGACACGGAACAAAAATGGGCAGTCATGACTTCCGGTTCCGCCCCCGAAGTTAATGGCTGTCTGAGGACCTCGCTCTACCCTCTTCACTGGCAATTCCTCCTCTATAATTTTAACCTTTAAAAATACTAAGCAAAAACGATGAATAAGAGGAGGAATAAAGGAAACAAGCCGATGAAACCTAGGAAAACAGTTTGGATGATTAGGTCCGATCCAACTCTGAGACTTCAGAGTCAAACACGGCCTTTCTACAACCCCGCCAAATAAATATATTTCATCAGCCTATCGCAAGCCTAAAAATAAAACCAAAAAAGTTAAGTTGGATACCATCTACCAGGAACTGTGTGTTTTTAGGGCAGATATCAAGCAACTCTATGCAGAAATCCATAAAGATGTTAATCTTCTTGAACAACGTGCAGACGATACGGAGCGCCAGATCTCAGCTACAGAAAATAGGGGCAACGACTTAGATACCCTTGTTCAACTGCAAGAACATCAGGAAGTATTAGCGGCCCATCAAGAAGACGCAGAAAATAGGGCCAGACGTAAAAATGTAAGGCTATACTGCATTCTGGAGGGACCAGAGGGTCCTAAAATAAAGGAATTTGTCACAAACCTATTACAAAAAGCCCTGGTTCTCCCCGAAGGCCTATCTTTGGATTTCAAAAGAGTATACAGGGCCCTGGCGCCGAAGCCTTCCTCCCCGACAGCAGCCCGCTTAATCATATCATGCTTTAAAAGCTATGCGCTCAAAGAACAAATCCTCCTGACTGCATGGCATAAACAAAAAATCTATGGGCAAACCAGATTCTACATGGATCACGATTATGCACCGCAGGGCTTATCTTCCACTTCTCCCTACACTAAAAGCCAAGGGTATTAAGTTCAACACACCTTACCCAGTGAAATTGGTTGTCCTCATGCCAGAGGGGAAGCTGGAGTTCAGCAATGCGACGGAGGCTCGGTAGGCTCCGACTGTTAAAGGAATCGTCTTTCCAACTAGAGCTCAACTGAATCCATCACAGACCCCACAACCACCGCATTGGCAGACGCGGAATTCCCAGACCCACTCGGCTGATGAGAAAGGGATCTCCCATAAACACCAGGAAATTGGATTATATAAAAAAAGGGGAAAATTCATCAATGTGCATTAAAGATGGCTGATACGTCCTTAATTATGTCATTTAGTGTCAATGGCATTCATAACCCTATTAAACGAAAACGTTTATTGCACTTGTTTAAACAAAATAAGCCGGATGTCATTCTCCTACAGTAGACTCATCTATCCCAAATTGAGCATTCCAAGTTGAAATCGTGGGGATTTCAAACAGTAGTAGCATCATCCCATTCCTCAGGACAGAGGAGAGGTACTGCAGTTTTGATCCCACAAGGGGTACCATTCCATTTGCAGAAACAAATCCAGGATCAGGAGAGGAATTACATAATAGCTATAGGTCAACTTTACTCGCAGCAGATCACTCTGGCCTCACTCTATCTCCCTCCTGGGAGTCAGGCTCAAGCAGCTCAGAGATTTCTAGACATATTACTACCTTGGGTTCAAGGCAACTGTATAATATGGGGTGACCTGAATGTTACTCCGAATGTCAATTTAGATTCCTCTAAACCCTCCAAACACAGGACTTCGGCTCTTCAAAAATTTCTGAGGCATACCCTTCCTACATCTGGCCTGACATACGTTTGGAGACACTTTTTCCTACAGCCTAGACCTATACACACCATTCACCCAAAACCAATACTTCGGCTCGACTAGATTTATTAACAGTTGAGCATTTGGAATCTATAAGGGATATGTATATGGATGCTTCAATACTGTCTGATCATGCTCCACTTTTTTTAAAACTTCAAACTGCTAAACCTAAATAAAAAACAAACAAAAAAAAAAAACACCTTTTGGCGACTCAATCTTGCCTACTTACAGGATCCAGAGTTTATATTAGAGGTTAAAAGACAAATACCAATAATCCAAACTAATAATGACACCCCTGAAATCTCCCCAGCTCTGAAATGGGAAACTCAAAACGGTGTTGAGAGGTGACATTATTAGATACTCCACCCATAAAGAGACTGAGGGAAACTCTGAAGAAGGACTTACGAAAAAACTTTTCTGAGTTACAGGGAAAAATGTATCAGGGAGATGACTCAGTTAAGTCTGAATTTCTGATTATTAAACAGAAACTTCAGAAAATAAGATCAAAAATTGTGACTAACATTTTTATGACTATTATGGCCCATAGAATTGACGTGCTTTTACCCCAGCTAATTGACAAGGACCAAGTGGGATCTGTGATGAAACGTCAAGCACATGACGCAGTCCGTAGGGTTCTGCTCCTCTTAGAACATGCTACTCAAAGACAAATACCTTTAATTCTCCTTGGACTAGACGCTGAAAAAACTTTTGATAGGGTGTCGTGGCCCTTTCTATGGGCTGTTTTAAAGAAATTTGCTTTTCCAGAAAAATTCATTGGCCAGTTCCAGGCTATGTACCAATCCCCTATAGCCTACCTCAAACTAGATGGATCTTTGTCCCCCCCCCCCATTATCCAGAGGCACAAGACAAGGCTGCCCACTATCCCTGCTGTTATTTGTCCTTTACCTAGACCCTTTGGCTGCTAATATAAGAGACCATATTGAAATAGAGGGGATTCCATTGGTGGGTAGATCATATAAACTCACATTATTTGCGGATGATATCCTCTTGACCCTCCCCTCCCCTTGAAACCTCCGAGCCGACAGTGTGGGACCAACTGAAAATCTTTAAAGAACTTTCCGGGGACAAAATAAACGGCTCTAAAACTGAAGTTCTCAACTTTTCATTTCTATCCTCCCCGACAGCCGAAAATTAAATTCCCTTTCTGCTGGCACAAGATGGAGATGAGATATCTGGGAGTTAAGATCCCTCTAAGATTGGTTCTAAATTTACCAGCTCCAGGTGGATCAATTACTCAAATCACTGCAGATCTGTCCAAATGGACACAAATGTATCTGGGAGTAGTTAATAGAGTGGAGGCCATACAACAAAATGTTATGTTGTGTACATATATGTACACACACACACACACACACACACACATATATCTATATACATTACAGAGCAGTCAGGAATGGTGAAACTGCTAAACCCATTGTATCCCACTTTATCTCCAGGGACCACAATGTCAGTGACCTTTCTGTTTGTGTCCTTCAGCAGGGCTTCCGGGATCCTGACCATAGAAAAAACATGGAAGCCAAGCTGATCATCCGCCTTGGCTCCCAGCAGCCCTCTGGTTTAAATGATAGACTTATTTTCCACTAACATCTTTCAGCCATCCCCTTTTTTGCCCCCTAAAGTCAATTTGTTTTTGTACTCATTTATTTTTCATTTTCACCATATGTCTCCATTTCTGTCTCCTTCTCACACATTTGTCACCTTTCAGCCTTCTTACAAGGCCCTGTTAATCCGTCTCTACCTGGGAACTTCCCCCGCTTTCTCTCTCCCATTATGCTTTCTTTTTCCCATCATCATCTTTTTGTTTCACAGATTCTCTCTTAATCTTACTATTTATCACTTCTTCTCCCTTAGCCTCCCCCTTCTTCTTTCTCCACATATATATCTCTCTCATTTTACCTCTCCTCTACACTAACTTGTTTTTTTTTCTCTTTTAGATATTTCCTGAAGAAGACCCAAGGTCGAAACGTAGATTTTTAACTATTTTCAGCGTGCATTTAATATAACCATTTTATTTTGCTTTTAGACCACATGCTGACGCAGCGCCTTGTCTTTGTGTGTATGTATATGTATATATATTATATGTATGCATACACACACACACACACACACACCCCCACATACATACATACACACACACACACCTGGGCTCCCCTCAATTTTATTTCAGATCCTGGGACAAACTGATATCTCTGTTTATTTGGGAAGGGAGAACCCCTAGAGTGAAATATAAGTTACTGCAATTGCCCAGGATGCAGGGTGGACTTGGCTTACCACACCTGAAAGACTACGCTAGAGCAATGCAAACCTGCACAGCTCTCTTGCTTATGAATACAGTGTATGAAGCATACTGGAAATATATATAGGTAACAGTGAATGGCTTGGATTTCTCCCCTTACCACCCTTTAGGAGAACCACAGAGAAATCTCCCCCCTCTCGTTTTATGTAAATTTCGGAAGGGTTTCTTAGGAACTGGTTCCACGTAATTAGATATAGTCTAAGCACAGGTGACAGACTCTTAATCACGGCATTGGCCTATGCTCCGAATTTCTGTACTATGTCCTGACAAGCACTGTGGGGGGTGGGAACGCTATTCAATTAAGTTTACCTTTCAGCTGGTGGGTCTGTTGGGCATCTACTCATTTTCTTATCTGCCATCTAAATACAAAATACCCTCAAAGGAATACTAAACTTACTTGGCCCTTAAGGCCATGTTGCTCCCTTTCGAAGATATTAATTAAGATAACAGAACCTCTCAGATTTAATCATATTGATCACAATCTAAAAGGGGCGATCCAAGAACACATTATCAGCAAGCTTTATCAGGCTCTTCATCCTAAGGGAGTGACGGACTTTGATAGGGTTAGGAAAAGATGAGCCGAAGATTTGAATATGGAACTGGATGGGGACTCCTGGTTAAATTCCACATATTTCTATTCTAAGATCTAGCAGACCACTTATTGAAGGGAGTTTGCTTGGAAAGTGAGGGTTCAATTTTTTAGAACCCCAGACATTTTAGCCAACTTTGGAGAGGGAGGGGCAGGTCAGTGCTGGAGGGGCTGTGGTCACTCTAAGGCATATATTCTGGTCATGCCCCTTCTTACTTGAATACTGGAGACACATTCTGGAGGAGCTCAACACTATGTTTAATACCCCTGACTGGCTAACTCACATTTGTCCTGACGGTGACACCCCCTAGGGGCAAACACATGAACTGGATACAATATAAAATGCTAGCTTTATTAATTTTAATAGCCAAGAAAGTCATAACCAGACTTTGGCTCACAAAAACGTTAGACAACGGAGGCCTGGAAAAACCTTAACATATGAAGTATATAATTTGGAACGGATCTCCTCGAAATTAAATAATAGACAAGAGTTTTAACAATAGATGGGGGATATGGGTCTCCTACCAACCGGATCACTATTCAGACTTTGTCCCATAATGCAGGCTAAAATCTGGCAATTTAAATTATTGCTATTGAAAATACAGAAAGGGATATATTCAGTTACGTGTTTTGTTCAGGGAGAGCCGCCTGGAGACCAGCCCAACTTAGAGTTGATGAACCTAATACGTGGTAATAATGGATACTGTTGCTATAAGGGTATTAACAATGAAGCTATAATTGATCATTTTTCACTTATTAAATCTGATAATGGATATATTATAGAGTCCATAAATAAGATTTGGATATTAAAACTAAAATACCTATTGTGATATACGAAACTAGTAACTGAATTTAAGTATTGCATAAAATACGAATATGGATGTAATATTTTTTTAAGAAAATACAACAAAAATTTCTATTTAAAAAAACCAAAAAGAAAAGTTTTGATGGCATCAAGCGACAGCTCCACGATCTAGAGGTATCATTTAGCACCGTGTACCCAGCAAAGCTGCGTGTTCAATTTGAAGGGCATACCTACATTTACACTGATACAAATGATGTACCGAAACTGATCAAGAAGATACGGGCAGCTCAAGCCCGGGAGGAGCAGGCTCTCTCAGAATCAGAGGCAGAGACTTGAGTCGCTGTTTTGTGCCACCGCTCTCTTTACCCTGCTTTTGGACTTGAGACATTAGTTTCTGGGCGGTACAGATTCCAGCTTTCTGGTGAATTAAACCAAAACGTGACTGAGTTAATTGATGCAGTAGACAAGAGTTATAATTCCGTGAATGCAAATGCTTACTCTTTAACACTCAGTATAGCACGATAATAGCTGTGAAACGTACTGCGACACACTAACTGAAGCAATGGCCAGGTTTCCACTGTGGGAGGGGTTGGGCCTTCCGCCTCATGTTCATGTTGGGAGGTGCGATTAGACGGCCATTCTTGGATGTGTGGTGGGAAAATTCTCAGTCTCCTTCAGATTATTGTGGTCTAATCTTAATGGTTGTGTCTGTCCTGACCTTAATTTTGACAGTTGGTGACACATTTTAATTAAAGGTGAATGCCTGTTCAAAGTAGAATAGCCTACTTCGTTTTCTAATCATTTGTGGCAGGAAAATAACCCTATAGAAATATATTTAGCCTACTGTTTTTGGCCAGATTGACTGAAGAGTCGTTGACAAGTCACTATACATATTCTATTCTTAAAGGGCCTAGCTACATTGATGCATTTGGTATAAGCGTTATAATTAACCTTTTTGCTCTTGGTGTTTTGCCAAGAGTAGGATACCCACAACAAGTGTAACTGAAATGACAAATACCTAATCTATTGTAACTTTGCTACGTGTCAAACATTGTGATTGTATGCTTTTGTAATTACTGGAAGTAATAAGAGTTGATAAAGCAATGGGGCCAGATGGGGTGCACCCCAGGGTCCTTAAAGAACTAAGAGAGGTGGTGGCTGAACCTCTGGCTATCCTGTTTAGCCAATCACTGGAAACAGGGGAGGTACCCAAAGACTGGAGGACAGCAGATGTAGTCCCCTTATACAAAAGTGGGAACAAAGAGGAAGCAGGGAACTGCAGACCAGTCAGCCTCACCTCGGTAGTGGGAAGATCATGGAAGCACTACTGAAGGAGAGATTGGTGGAACATCTGGTTGTCAATGGACTACAGGACCCACGGCAGCATGTGTTTCACCAGGGGAGGTCATGTCAGACCAACCTCGTTGAATTTTTTGACTGGGTGACTAGCTGAGGTGGATCAGGGGAGGGCAGTGGACATGGCCTATCTGGACTTCAGCAAGGCCTTTGACACTGTGCCACATAGAAGACTATTACACAAACTGGGGAATATGGGTGTGGGCAGGACAGTAGTGTGGTGGGTAGGTAATTGGCTGGGTGGCAGGACACAAAGGGTGGTGGTAAATGGCTGTCACTCCACAGAGGGAAGAGTGACCAGTGGGGTACCACAGGGATCAGTGCTGGGACCGGTCCTATTCAACATCTTCATCAGTGACATTGCGCAGGACCTAGAAGGTAGAATTTCACTGTTCGCTGACGACACAAAGCTCTGTAACGGAGTAGACACACCAGAGGGTGTAGACAGAATGAGAAGGGACCTGCAGAAACTTGAAGAATGGTCAGGGGTTTGGCAGTTGAAATTCAATGCAAAGACGTGCAAGATAATGCATATGGGGCTCAAAACCCTGGCACAATCTATCAGTTGGGGGTGAGGATACAGCATGCACCAAGCAGGAAAGGGATCTTGGGGTTATCTCTCTGATGACCCCAAAGTAGGGAAACAGTGTGACAAGGCAGCAGGTAAAGAAATAGGATGCTGGGATGCATAGGCAGGGCATCACCAGCAGGAAAAGGAGGTCATAATTCCACTATACAAGACACTAGTGAGGCCCCACCTGGAGTACAGTGTACAGTTCTGGAGACCTTACCTACGTAAGGACATAGACAGGGTAGAAAAGGTTAAGAGGAGGGCAACAAAGATGGTACATGGATTGCATCACAAGTCCTATGAGGACAGGTTGAAGGAACTGAACATGTACTCCTTGGGGGAGAGGGGATATGATAGACATATACAAGTATCTTACAGGGAGGAACAGGTTGCAGGCATACACTATTTTTAAGCGAAAAAGATGTTCCAGGACTAGAGGGCATGGGATGAAGTTGGAGGGAGGATGATTCAGAGGAAACGTGAGGAAGAATTTCTTCACAGAACGGATGGTGGACAAGTGGAACACCCTGCCAGAGGAAGTGGTGGGGGCTGAAACAATCACGGGATTTAAGAATGCATGGGATAGACATAAAGGAATTCTGGAGGTCAAGAGTAAGGGGCAACAGACTTCTAGGAAAACAAACTGAACTTACAAGCTCAAATGGGCAGACTGGGTGGGCCATAGGCCCTTATCTGCCGACACTGTCTATGTATTTATGTATCTGATGTAAACTCAGAAATAAATAAATAAATAAATAAATAAGGGCCGTCATCAAGGCAGGACTGGCTGTAGCCACTAAAACTTGTCAAGAGCCAGAGCAGGAAAGCCAGACCAAGAAACCAAGTTGGATGAGTAGAGGTTGTGGAGAAGGTGAGGGAAGAGAGGAATGCATTTTGGATCTACAAAAGAGCCAACAGAGCAGAAAACAGAAAAATATGTGAAGAAATCCAGAGAAGTGAGCAGAGTGGCAAGGCAAGCAAAGGCGGCTAGGGAACGGAGATTAGAACAGGGGCTCAAAGAAGGCAAAAAAGGATTTCTTCAGATATATTAGGAAGAATAAGAGCAAGGATCAAATTGTTAGGATCAGGAAGGGAAGCAGGTGGGTAGAAAAGGGGACTGAGCAGGCAAGAAGTACTTGATGAATATTTCTGTTCAGTCTTTACCAAGGAGAGCGATGGGCCTGTACTGGAGAAGGGCGAGGTGGGACAGGGTGGGGGAGAAGCAACCACGGATGGGGAAATCACAGTGGAAAGGACGAGGGAGAGCCTCAAGTCCCTGAAGGTGGACAAGGCGCCTGGCCCAGATGGAGTCCACCCCAGGATGCTGAGAGAGCTGGCAGAGGTCCTGGCAGGGCCATTGGCGGACCTATTCAATACCTTGCTGAACCTGAAGGTGTTGTGCCTAGGGACGGGCGCACACATGGTACCTCCCATAAGAGTGGGCCCAAGGACAAACCAGGAAATTACAGACTGGTGAGCCTTACTGCAATTGTGGGAAAACTGATTGAGACAATCCTCAAGGAAAGACTGGTGCAATTTCTTTAGGATTATCTCCAGGACAGCAGGCAGCACGGATTTGTCTCGGGCAGATCCTGCCAGACGAACTTGGTTGATTTTTACGACTGGGTTATGAGGGCACTGGACAGGCGACATGTGGTTGATGTCCTCTACCTGGATTTCAGCAAGGCCTTTGACTCAGTGCCACACGGTAGGCTGATCTGCAAGTTGAAGAGTCTGGGAGCAGGGAAGAAACTGGTCAGATGGGTCGAGAACTGGCTGCAGGGTAGACAGCAGAAGGCAGTAGTGCGGGGAGAGCATCTGAACCCAGGGCGGTAACAAGTGGTGTACCGCAGGGCTTGGTGCTGGGACCGGTTCTGTAACATTTTCATAGCAGACACTGGAGTAGGGGTTAAGAGCAAGCTCAGTCTCGTCACAGATGACACAAAGATCTGTGCCGAGGTAGACAGGGGAGGGAGCAAAAGTCCTTCAGGAGGATTTGGCAAAACTGGAGGAATGGTTTCACACTTGGCAGCTTGGTTTCAGTGCAAAGTGATGCATTTAGGAGGCAAGAACCCAGGACAAAATTACTGGCTGGAGGGTGTCCTGTTAAACTCCGAGGAGGAGGAGGATCTGGGAGTGCTGGTAACTGGGGAGATGAACCACTCTGCTCAGTGCAGGAAGGCAGTAGCGAAGGCAAACAAGATGCTAGGGTACACAGCAAGGGGGATTACTTCTAGGAGTGGAGAGATCATCTTGCCCCTGTACACGTCCCTGGTGAGACCACACCTAGAGTACTGCGTGCAGTTCTGGCACCCCTACTTGAAAAGGGACAAACTACTGGAGTGGGTACAGCACAGGGCAACAAAAATGATCCTGGGTTGGGGTACAGACCATATGAGGAGAGACACAGCTTAATATGTATAACCTGGAGGAAAGAAGGGAGAGAGGGCGTGTGATTGAGACCTTCAAATACCTGAAGGGTTTGAACAAAGTAAACACCAGGTGTAGGTTTAATCTGAAGGGCAGAAGGGAAACCAGGGAACACTATGAAGTTGGAAGGGGGCAAGTTCAAGAGGGAACTGTGGAGGCATTATTTCACAGAAAGGGTGGTGGCAGGGTGGAATGCTCAGCCAGAGGAAGCCGTATCACTGCAGAGTGTTGGGGGCTTCAAGATGGGGTGGGACAGATTCAAGTGGAAGGTACAAATCGGTAGGGGGCAGTTGTAGTCTAATGGACTGAAGTGCTGCACATTCAAGCAGACTAGATAGACCGAATGGCCCATATCTGCTGGCAATTTCGTATGTTTGTATTTAACCACAAGTGAAGTGACAAAGCACTACTTGAAGGACAGAGCCCTAGAACTATTCTGTTTTCAGGCACCGCCAGACCCTTATACTTAAATCCAGTTTTGAACCAAACAAGCCAATTGTGCCAAGAAGTTGCAATGGCACCTGAATGGAATCCTAAATACTTGCCCCACTCCCCCCTAAGGGGGAACATACTCTTCTAAATAGATAGTAAAAGTCTGGAATGGCCTGTATGGAAATCTAAGGGCATCCATTACTTGGATGACATCATCGACCCCCTTCAGCTTCTCAGACACCCTCCTCCCAAATAACTCAGAAATATAAAATACCCAGAACAGAAGAATTCCACAGATACCTCTGAAAAACATTCTTAGAACCAACTTAAAACAGGGATGCAAGTTCCCACCCCCACACATATCCTTGACAAAATTCTGCGGTAATTCTGCCACTGTACAAATCCTTGGTGAGGCCACATTTTTGAGTACTGTGTGCAGTTCTGGCACCCTTAAAGAAGAAGGCCATTATGCTCCTGGAGAGGGTACAGAGGAGGGTGTTTAAGATGATCCTCAGAATGGGAGCTAAGCCCTATGCGGAGAGACTTCAGGAGCTAAACATGTACTCCTTGGAAGACAGAAGCAGGGCTTGCGTTAGCCCCCAAATAAATTTTTGAGGATTTTGAAGCACAAAAATAAAAACAGTGCTTCAGCACTGAGCCTCTATATTGAAAAGTTTGCACCTATATCAGCAGCAGATAAAGTATCAGGCAACTTAGTACAATGACACTCCAGCAACTTTAGGATCCTGAGATTTTCAGAGCGGACCCCAACATTTGAAGCAGAGGGTCAAACTGACCCCCACTTTACTCGTGCCAATGCATGCACTGCAGAAGTGACATGATCGAGACCTTTAAATACTTGAAAGGTATTTAACAGAGTAAGCAGATAGGGTGTGTTCAGACTTAAGGGGGAAGGGACCACAAGGGGTCATAGCTGAAACTGGTTGATGGGCAGTATAGAAGAGACCTGAGAAAGCATTACTTTATGGAATGGGTGGTGATGCCTTGGAATGCTCTACATGAGAAGTTGGTATCATGGGAATCAGTGGGAGGTTTTAAGAAGGGATGGGACAGATACATGGGCATGGTACAGGTAGGGAGGGCAGAGTCCATGGGAAACTCAGAATGGAAATCAGGGGAGGGCAGTGGCCGTTATCAAGCAGCGAGCTGCATCTCGAGAAGACGCAATACACCTCATGCCCTAATCTGTTAGCATTTTCGTATGTTCATAAAATGGTCACAAATGTATTTATAAAATGTTACTAGAATCGAAGACCAACCCAGTGGACACACTGATATCCAAATGACAAGAATTACAGTTTACAATTTGGAGCGTAACCTTAAAAGCATGCAGAGAAGCTAAGGGTAGGCTAGTCCAGTATAAAATCATTCACAGGTGGCACCATACTCCCTGTAAGCTAGTTAAAATGGGCCTTACGACTGATTTGTGTTGGAGATGTCCTTCAGAGAAAGGAACACTTTCACATACATTATGGTTTTGTCCTGCAAAATCAAACTTTTAGAAAGATATTTTTTCAATTTGTAATAAATTTATTAACGATCAGATTCTTCACTCAGCTAAATCTGCAATTCTGGGGATTGATTCAGATATAGCAAATGGCACAGAAGTGCAAAAAGAACTTGGCTTCATGCAGCTCTTATCACAGCCAAAAATGTAGTGCTCAGGCGCTGGACGAGTACACACACCCTCACAGTGAATGAATGGTTGCAAGATCTCTCAATTAGAGTCTCCTATGGAAGGATATCCTATGTCAATATGAACAGATCAGATAAATTTCACATCATCTGGGACCCATTCCTTAAATTTGTGTTTAATAACTCATAAGTTAATTGATACAGTAGCTCATAGATTCTTGTTTTATAAAATAACTGCACAGTTACTTACTGAAGTTTATCTACTTCAAACCTTCAGCACCAAACCTTTTGTAATTTTCTCATTCGTATGCAAATCATTTGCTCATGTTTTTTGTTATTTAATGTTATACAGTTCTGTATATCTGTTGCCGTCTTTTACGGTTACATTTATTCTGTATTGTAAAATATTCAATAAAATATGAATTACAAAAAAAAAAAAGTGGGTTACTGGAGTGCTAGAGTCTTCACTCTCTGGGTTAGAAACTGGTTGATGGAAAGATGACAGAAGGTGGTGGCTAATGGCACGCACGCATGCCAATAATGGTAATGTAACCAGCAGGGTGCCACAGTGCTCAGTACTGGAAAAGGTCCTCTTCAATGTTCTCATAAGTGACACTGCAGAAGAACTGGAAGGGAAGGTATACTTTTTTTGCAGAGAATACCAAAATCAGCAATAAGATGTGAAGGGGTCTTGGGAAATTTGAGTACTGGTCAAGAGCATGGCAGTTGAGGGTCAATGCCAAAAAGTGCAAGGTTATGCACCTAGGGCACAGGAACCTAGGAGTGGAGTAAAGGATGGGGAGGGTATTAACAGTCACTACGGAAAGGGACATTAGGGTTCTCATAATGGATGACTTCAAAGTGGCAAGGCAGTGTGAAAAAGCAGAGGGTAGCATTAGTAGGATGCTGGGGGTGCAGAGGGAGGGGTATGTACAGCAGAAGGAGATAGAGGTGGCGCTGCTTCTGTACTGCTCGCTGGTAGAGACCCCACCTGGAGTACTGTATGCAGTTTTAGAGGCCACACCTCAGAATGGACATAGGGTGGAGGCAGCCCACAGGAGGGCAACTAAAATGGTGCAGGGATTGCACAAGAAGAGACTGAAGGATCTTAACATGTGAATCCTGGAAGACAGGAAAGTAAGCAGGGAAGGACAGAGACCTACAAGTACACCACAGTGGTGAACAGGGTGCATGGGGTGAGTCTCAAATGAGAAAGAGCACCAGGACTAGAGGGCATGCGATGAAGCTGGAGTTTGCAAGGGATGTGAGGAAAATACTACTTCACTGAAAGGGTGGAGAGTGGTACACACCTGGAACAGACTGCCAGTGAAATGGTGGAGATGAAAACTGTGGGGGCTTCAAGCATGCATGGAACAGACATATACGAATATTGGTAAACAGGCAAGGAAGAGCGAGGGTTGACGGAGACCAGTTAGGTATGGTCTGTGGAGACAGACTGGCCAGGGAACCTCAGAGCAGCCAGGGTGGGCCTACTGGTCCTTTTCTGCCAACAAATTTCTATGTTTCTATGGAGCAACTGCGTCACTCAAAACCTGTATTACAGACACATTTACATTCTGTAGCAGCAGCTGTACTAGAATAGCAGCACTCAACCATCCCTAATGCAATTTACTGTTTTCAAGCATGTTACTTATTAGCATCCGGATAAAGACTACTGTAGCATTTTAACAATCAGCTAGATCCCCCTACATACAAGTCTAGCTTCATTTGTGCAACATCCAGTGCTCCAGGTAACGAGACTGTCACAAATGCACTCCGCAGGTCAGGCCCTCTGCTCCCACAGTGCCAAACCTCAAACGTGCAATATGTGAACAACAGACAAACAGGGTAACCCTCCAGTCTGTTTTGGGTCCAAAACACCTACTAGTCTCAAGTCCTGAGGTCAAATATGAACTCCTTCGCTAGCACGCCCAGTTAACATAATCAAATATCACACCCTATTTGAGGAAATGCAATACTTAACCCAGCAGGTACCCAGCCTGGTTCACAATTCTCCCTTTTTGACCCAATTGAGATCTAGGTATTTGCTTACCTTAGAGCAAGATAACACACTTTAAGCCCTTAACAGTCCTGTCGGCTTATCAACACTCTCAATATTCACATGCAAAAAATCAGAAAAGACTCAGGAACAATTAAGGAAAACAGAAAGTGTAACACAATAAATAAAAAAAAAAAAAAAAGTAAATATGTACAAAGCATAGAACATATATACCTAAACATTTACAGTCCAAAAGAAGATATTACAGAACAAAAACGTCTTGTATTTGAATTTCTAGTTCTACCTCAGTTTCAGTTTGGTGTTATCTATTTTGACAGAAGTGCCTTTTAGTCCAGAACACAGTGGCTGGAATATTCAAAGTGCGACCACTGATGCGTATTGCGATATTCAAAAGGGGATGTTGCTTTGCATGAATTCGATGTGCGCTTGAAGCATTCAGCAATGGCGTGGTATTAAGTGTAGCGCCGTGCTCCCTGCATATTCAGCGCACATCCATATATTCAGCCTGGATGCGGGCACTACTCACTTTGCGCCACCACGGGTGGGGCGCAAAGATCCAAACAAAATTGGAGCAAGGACTGGCCACCCACAGGTGAGCTGCCTTATTGCAGCATGCAACACGGCAGCCGCCTTCTGTGGGTGGCCATCCGACCCCCCCCCACGCCTGATCACGGGCACTGTAAATGTAATATATCCCTGGTGGTCCAGTGGACCCTACCCCATCGCCCGATCGTGGGCATACCAAAAGAAATTCAGTCTGTGGTGGTCCAGTGGACCTGCCCCCCAGCCCAATCGCGGGCTTTGTAAAATTAAAAGTTTCCCTGGTGGTCCAGTGGACCAAAACCAGCCCGATTACGGGCTTTGTCAAAGAAGAATCCCTGGTGGTCCAACGGTACCCCCTACCCACGCAGACCCCGCCACCTTTCACGCGCACATGCCCCCGTCAGTGGCAGATCCCCACCCACAAGCCGCCACTGTCCAAGAACCAGGTTTACCCTGCAGAGGACTGGAGAAACTGCTTCATCATGCTCGGTCTGTCAGAAAAGTGAAGCTGCATCGCGAACTCCCGGGTTGGCAGTAAGTGCAATCGGGACCAGAGAGCAGCTGCCTGGTATGGTAACTTCTTTTACATATAAATATGTGGGTTGTGTCCTGCTTACAGAACCCTGTTCCCCTGCCGTGCGAAGGGCGTCCAGAAATCCACGCCACTCTCTGGGACAGCGTCCAGCCAAAAGTTAGTGAGTGAAAATCAGGATAGCTCCTTGCCATCTATACCTTTAAGTTGCAAGTATTTCATCTGATTTTCTTTCTTGCTATATGAACTGAGCCAACCGGCTCCGGATTACAAACTGGGTATTGCACAAGTGTTTTCCATTCGGGCCCTAACCAGCTTCACCGATACTGGCTAGCTGCCCCCAAATCCTGGGTACCCAGTGAAAGTGACATTTAGGGACTCTGAAATTGTGCACAGTACTGTGAATATTAATGTGATTGTTCCATTAACCCAATTTCCCCCAGTCCTTGTTGCCATCCCCTAAATAAAATCAGATCTGGTTGTTTCAGCAAAGTTACACTGACTAAGGAATGTGTTTGTGTTAAATTATTGTACAGTGGCTATCGTATTACATCCTCTTCCTTTACAGGGGGTCCCCAGAGTCAAGCTGACCGAACCAGTCCTGGGGGCAAGTGTACTTTGTGAAGATACTGCTGACATATTGTGTGGGCCACTAGTGGGAAGAAAGAGGGGTTGCAGTGTCCCAGAGGGCTGTGACCAAGTCAGAAAAGACAGTATCAACCCTGACCTCTTGGTGGAGGCACCCGCCATTGGACCTAGGTCCCTCAACCTGTCCGCAGTCAGTCAGGCAGGGGTTGTAGCCCTTGGGATAGCGCCACCTGGGGGTTACACTTTTAAGTATACAAAGCCCCCGATCGGGCTGGGGCAGGTCCACTGGACCACCAGGGACTGAATTTCTTTCAGTACACCTGCGATTGGGCGAGGGGGTGGGGTCCACTGGACCACCAGGGATCTTTTACAGTTACTAAGCCCACAATCGGGCGTTGGGACACATTGTCGCTGAGGGGCAGGGGGTGTCTGTCCCTGACGGCTGCAGCCTGGCAGGGCAACAGGCGCAAGTCGCCAGGGACTGGTGCACCTGCATGCAAATGGCCCCATTTGCGCCTTGCATGCATTATGGCGCCATTTGCATATACAGCACTGAATATCGCGGTTCATGCGCCTAGCACACCCGCACTGGTGCATCCCCCTGCTCCTCTCTAGCCACTTGCGCAGTGCCACAGAGCCATATTCAACGGTGACGGGTCTTGGTGCAGCACCGTTGAAATATCGTCCAGACCACACCCTGGCACATCCCAGTTGCACTGCACCCAGGCTTGCGCCCCAGTCTGGTTGCGGTCTGAATATCCCAGCCAGTGTGTGAGAGAGAGAGTGTGTGTTTTCTTAGGAGTCCAGAAATAGACCAACTCCTTTCAGACTGATAAGTCAAATGTCCCTCCCATCCTGTAAGGTCACAGCTCATGAGGTCACTGTTAGTCTTGGTTACTTGGTTAAAAGGACAAAAGAAGGCCATAGCTTATCAAGATTGTTCTCCACATGTGTGGAGTCCTGTAATTAATTCGTAACATGACCAAGTATATCCAAAAGGATGTCATTTTACTGCTGGCTGGAAATCTGCAAAGACAGCAAAATTTAATTATAATGGTCTCTAATCAGAGCTTTCCCCTTTAATCTTCAGAGCACCTTCCTGACAACTAGATCTCTTCTAGTGGTGAGAGATGTAACAGGTAGCTATTCGGAAATTGTTCCCCAATAGGTCGTAAAATGCATCCCGATTCCTGGACCTTAAAGTAAATAAATGGTTTACAATGTGTGATAATCTGGTGTCCTTATAGTCCCAGGAAGTCTTGCAACTATGTCAACACAGAAAAGGGAACTAGCTATTTACCTACAGCAAGCAACTGCTTTGCAGTCAAAAGGTCAGGTCTCTTTAAAAGCTAGTCTTCCAGATGAGTCTGCTGACCCTGCGCTGTCTCATAAGCAGAATTTTAAAAACATAAAATTATATATACACATAGCTAATAGAGAGTTATCCTGTCACATAGCATCCGGATAAGGACTACTGTAGCATTTTTGCAATCGGCTAGATCCCCTACATACAAGTCTAGCTTAATTTTGTGCAACATCCAATGCTCCAGGAAATGAGACTACCATTATTAAAGGAGAAACTTCACATTTTTTTGGTTTTTTGAATGAGTACAAATACTTATCCACACACCTGAAAATGCGCCACACTCATCAAAAGAGCACTATATAATACCATTAGATTAAATCACTAACATGATTTCAGCCAGTCAGCATACTGAACTACTGTACCTTGCCTTATCCAGTGTACAGTGTGCCCTCATGCAGGAGCACTAGGAGGGAGTGCTCCACTTCAATGCCAGGGAGACAGCACAATAAAGAGATTTATTGTATACTACTACAACCGAACTCGAGTGATTTATAAGAAGTTAACAGGGCCTCCAAGGGATGTCTCTTATGGTGTAAAAGACTCCCCTCCTGAGGTTTGGACAGACAGAACTGCTCCACTTCACTTGGTGGTCTTCTCTCCCAAACCTAAGGCCCATAAAGAGACATCCCTTGGAAGACCCATTAACTTATGCTGCTTCAAAAGGAGTATTTGTCTTCCAGGTTTGAAGCACTCTTGCTGAAACATTTCATTTTAAACAATTAAAAAAAAAAAAAAAAAATGGATGTGAATTACTCTTGCCCATCAATTACCTGCAGCACTACCAACACCACTAAGGATATCATGCTAAGGCTAGGAAGGTCATAATAACTATGTAACGTACCTCGAACTTTTTTGATTTGCACATGTTCGGGTTTCTCCTCCAATTGAGTCGCCCTCTTTACCGGCTTTCTTCCAGGCATTGCAACCTCTTTGTTCTGCTGTGTCCCAAAAAAAAAAAAAACACACACATGATTCAAGCATCACACATATAGATCAACTTACAGATGATCGCTGTACACAGAAACAGGTTATGTTTCTAGTTTAGCCAGCCACAACCTTAAACACACCCATCCTCTTTAATGTGATGCCACTTGTTAACTGTAGCAAATTCTACTCTGCATACCAGGGAGGGGAAAGGAAGAAAAGATACCAGGGCACAGTAAAGCAAAGGCACTCTTGGGGTCCTGCTGTGCCAACCATCTGCCCAGTCACAATTTTCCCATGGGATTCCTCTCACCCCCACAATGAACCTGCTTTGGAGAAATGGAAGTAAAGCACCGGATGGGGCAGGGAGATGTTCTAGGCAGGAACAGTGACCAAACTCATCCATACACCCGCCACCGCAAACTGATCGGCCATACAGCACTATATGAACATAGCTAAAGGGCTTCCAACGTGGTAGTGATCTACAAGGCACTGCAAGCACAGAGACTGGGGCAAGTCAGCAAAGCACACCTAAGAGCCCCACATCCCTTCCCCCACTACAAACCAGTGAGTGATAAATAATCAGAAGTAGGGATCCCAATGGGAATTTATCGTATTTATAACTTCTGTTTGGGAAAGGCACAAGTTACCCTCAGTTAACTTCCAGCTACGTCCCAGGGGGTGGGTTGCGAGGATGAACCCATTTCAATGGCTGAGAATGTTTGCCCTCGACACCAGTGCAATCCTCTTGTCTTCCAAATAAGTGCTATGGTATCTTCAAAGGGGAACAGCACTAACAGCACCACAACCAAGTGTAGGGTTGGTCCCAATTTCCACTTTGTGTGCAAATATTTATTTTAAATACTTGCCGTCCACTGCAGAAAAGTAGATTGTATCAGACCAATTCTGCCGACTTGCAAGCAGACATTTTCTGTTAACTACAAATCCCAGAATCCCCATCAGCCGATTTCAGGGTAGGACTGCAACAGTGGGAGATTCGATATCCTGCAGAGCACGTTAAGCACTTTTATAAGCTCCAATCAGATGTCTGTTGGTCCCGCTGTTCTCCTGGGCCTTAGTACCATCCTCTATAGCTGTACGTGGCCCAAGAGCTTATTAACATGCACCTCATTACCCAGTGTGGGGCTTACCTTGGCTCTGCAGAGCCCACCCACTTTTTGCCTATCACACTGTGCTTTCCTCCCATCCATGGGACTGAAAGCAGGACTGGAGCAGAAGGGACTGCCACTAAATTTCTTTGCTGCTTCCCGTTCCAGTGTGACTATGGCTCCCGCCACACATTAAAGATGTCTGCCTGTAGCCAAGCACAAGACTGGGGAGTCCCCAATCATAACCCACCCCCCCAAAAAACACACACAGTACAAAACTCTCTGAGATCCTTGGACATTACTTCACTTGTCACCCCTAAATGTGCGACCATGATGGGTGATCAGGCATCTTCATTTACAAGACAAAGAGCCTCTTTGTGCAAGCACTTACAGCCAGCTTTGGAATTCCCTCCCCTTTAATGTCCGCAATTCTGCCACCCTTCAAAACTGCTCTTCAGTCTCCTCTCACATTATCAACACCTTGCAGCCCCAAATTCCGTACACTTCCATTATTTTCAAACCACCCTACCAATGCCCTCCTTAAATTTTGCCCTTCGCTTCCCTACTTGCTTGTAACCATGCATAATTTATTGTGCCTCAGATTTGCCTGCATCGCAATATGTACTTGAACAACATATTTTGTATTCCAAGGGGGAGCAGTTGATGTCACCTACCTTGACTTCAGCACAGCTTTCGATACTGTTCCATATAGAAGACTGACTAATAAGCTGGGTAGGTCAGAAGTTAGTCAACTGGGTGGCAAACTGGTTGCCGGGCAGAAAGCAGAGAGTGGTGATAAACGGTATACAGTCAGAAGAGATGCAAGTGACAAGTGGGGTACCTCAGGATCAGTTCGGGCCAGTCCTCTTCAATATCTTCATCAGTGACATTGCAGATGGACTGGAGGGTAAGGTTTGTCTGTTTGCAGATGACACCAAGATCTGCAACAAAGTAGATGATCCAAATGGGGTGGGCAGAATGAGAAGAGATCTGAATAAACTAGCAACATGGTCGGAAGAGTGGCAACTGGGGTTTAATGCAAAGACATGCAAGATCATGCACATAAGGAAGAGAAACCCTAAAGCCACCTACAGGCTGGGAGGGGAGTTGCTGGCAGTCACAAGGGAAGAAAGAGACTTGGGCATCATCACCACCGATGACCTGAAATCATTCAAGCAGACCTCTAAAGCAGAAGGTAAGGCTAGGGGGAAGTTGGGGTGTATTAGGAGGAGTATCACAAGTCGGAAGAGGGAGGTAATAATCTCTCTTTACAAGACACTGGTTAGGCCCCATCTGGAGTACTGCATGCTGTACTGGAGGCCACACCTTCACAAGGACATTAACCAAATTGAGGCAGACCCGAGAAGGGCAACCAAAATGGTGCAGGGACTGCATCAGAAAACATGTGAGGACAGATTAACTGAGCTCAATATGTATACCCTAGAACAAAGGAGGGAGAGAGGTGATATGATTGAAACATTCAAACACCTTACGGGCATTAACAAGGTGAAAGAGTCTAACATGTTTCAATAGAAGAAAAACAGAAGGACAAGAGGACACAGCATGAGATTAGAGGGAGGCCGATTAAGGGGTAATGTGAGGAAGTTCTTTTTCACAGAAAGGGCGGTGGATGTATGGAACGGCCTACCTCAGGAAGTGGTGGATATGGATACAGTGCAAGGATTCAAACAGGCATGGAATAGGCATAAGGGAGCAATACAGATCAGTATGATTAGATAGGCCATTGACAGAGCAAAGGCCAATGGCACATTTATAAAGTAGCAAAGGAAATGGGCAGACTGTGTCCTGCGCAGTGGGAACATCCGGGACTGGAAAGGGAGAAGCCAGAGAGGACGAGGGGGGGGCAGCAAGGTCAGCTCCCAGGGTGGGGGCTGACCAAACAAGCAGACACGAAAAAGCCTATTCTGCTGGCGTTTTAGTATGTTACTATGACTGGATGGGCCTTGCAGTCCTTATCTGCTGTCTACTTTTATGTTTCTGTGCACGAAGTGTAATTTGTAATTGTTTCACAGTGTACCTTTTCCGACTTTGGAATTGAGTGTGCTCTAAATTTGTTTGAAGAATTCTGTTCTGTATCCTTCCAGGTCATACCTGAAAACAGGCATTGCCTAGTGTACTATCTGGTTACCAAAAACCAAATAAATGTTTACAAGGACTACACCACACAGGAAGGAGAATGTGTGAAACCAGCCAAAGGGACTCTCCAAGAGAGCCATCACCCCTTGTACAGCCAAAAACAAAGGAGATCCCCTGAACTGGGAAACCACAAGTTAACTCGGGACTTCCCTGCAACTTGCATCCTGTAAAATTGTTGTTTACTGAATAACCGAAGCCCAAAGTATTTGGGTTTAGGATTTGAATTTGCAAGCAATGGTTTATTTTAAGTGCACTACTGCCAAGCAACCACATGCAACATCTGGCCTACACCATATCCACGGCAGGGTACTTGCTGAAGCTCTGGGAGCTTCAGATAGTCACTGGTACACAAGGGGAGAGGGTGGCACCTCCAATAAAGGTGGGCAACAGCAACTACTGTGTAAC
Source organism: Neoceratodus forsteri (assembly GCA_016271365.2). NCBI lineage: Eukaryota > Metazoa > Chordata > Ceratodontiformes > Ceratodontidae > Neoceratodus > Neoceratodus forsteri. The sequence continues at coordinate 475,293,013 of CM057451.1, forward strand.
ACAGTGTGTGGTGTAGGGGTGACAGGATCAGAAGGATGAGCCTGAAAGGAAACTGGAAAAACAGCAAGGGGTTTATTATACACTCCTACCCCATTGCTCAACCTTTTCTTTTTCTCATCGGGACATGTTTCCGCTCCCCAATAAAACCCATATCATGTTAATTACTGTCTACATTTAATAATTTCTGTGGTATAGGGCTACAGGGTGGGCAAAACAAAGGGGAGGAACAGCCACTAGGGCCAGAGCAGTAAGGTGGGCAGACTGGATATGCAGACATAGCTTTTTCTGTCCTGTCTATGTATTAATTGAATTCTAGTGTATCATAGAGCACTGTTCTATATAAAAATCCATCCTTTTCAAAATGCTGTTGTGCCACAGTTCAAAGGTCACGGAATGTGACTGTACCCTTAGGTGGTACAACAGCATTCTAAAACCTCTAGAGATTGCACAAGTGATTTTTATTCTGAAAGAGAAAGAACCACAATGCATACATTTCACATAATACTATTGTAACCCCCTTGTTACCCGGGGTTACTAGAATCCCAGTAAGACCTAGTGGTAGGCAGGGAAGGCAGCTTGTGAAACTCCAGTTAAAAGGGTTTCACACTGTCTCACTCTGTTCTCAGTCTCAGCTGAGACTGAGGGATGACATCACCAATAGAACTTTCGCAGCTGCATGAGCCACATTGGAATCTGCAGCAAAGGGAGTTAGATAGAACGTTGGGAGTTTTGAAGTCAGTCTTCAGTGAGTGTGTGAGGAGTAGGGAGCTAGCTGTTAAAGCAGCTCCGTGAAGGCTCTAGGAGTCTCAGCCCTGACAGAGGGCTACTTTTAAGTAATAGGGTGTGTATCTCCACCTTAAAGAGAGACACAGAAGAGTACTGAAGTGGTGGAGACCGCTGTTTTGGGTCTCAGTGCCCCCTCCCTCCGGGGAAGGATGAGAAGGATTCCCTGCAGATTCCTGGGGCAACCCCCAGTCCTGCTTGTGGAGGAAAAGCTGCCTGTTCGTTCCAGTATTTATTTGGGAGAAAAGAAAATTTGTGAGTCGCCTGTGGGACACCTGCAATGAGAGGGAGAGTGTCTGCTCTGGCTAAAAGGGCCTATGTTTTCCACTCTGGCACTTGTGTGACAATGTGGGGATTGAACTACTACATATTGGGAAGCCTAGAGTAATGGGCTAAGCTAGTTAAAAGTAGTTTCAAGTCCAGAGTGTGTTGGGATGCAAATAATATGTAGAGATGATGTGACAGATGTCTACCCTTAATCTACATTTGGAAGTTCAGTAAAGGAATTGTTCAGTTTCCAGAGAAATGGCCGGGTATGGGCTGTGGGAGCTGGAGGTGGGTGGCCCCCCATCTTTAGTGACCAGGTCCACCTCTACAGATTTCTTCTGTGGATTTCTACTTTGCCTCAGGCACTTGGCCAGTGATGAGGGAAGTACCCAGACGTGGGATTGTAAGGAAAATTCTCTCTAAGAGTCGAAGACTCTAGTGTGGTTTGGGGAGCCACAACAGGATAATTGGTTCATTCCTTAAATGGACTGCGGATCAAGTGGCCGGCGGGGAAGCCGGGCCTGTAGGGAAAACCCAAGTGTGTACAAGTCGGGCTATGTACCCAAAGCTGCGTGCAAGTCTGGGCTGTGTGCCTGGTGGGTTTCGAGTCTGAGGGCTGGAAATAGCGCTAAAGTCTTCTGTAGTTTCTAATCTACATTACCAGGAAATGTAGCCCCATGAGGGTCCGTCTATGCTTTGTTTGTTCAGCTTGGATGTGAATAAAAGCCACACTGAAGAATTCCATTCCTGGTTCTGGACATTACAGTTATTGCTTCCTGTGTTAGGATTTACTTGGGTGCCCCTGACCAGAGTAGCCAAACCCAGATCCCCCTGTGCCGAGTAACCTCATCCTCCCTGAACCCAGGTCCCCGCCAGGTACTGTCAGCTTCAACAGCATGCCACCTGTCGTTTTGCTAGAAAGGCAGGGGTGAGGGGTTACACTATAAAAAAATACAGGATGAGCAACTTCATCCATAGCAAGTGTGTTCTGCCAACTCAGGGTTCTGATTCCCATGGAACTCTTGAGCTTCACTTGAGGTCAGAGGGAATTGGAACCCGTGTGGCAAAACACACTGGTTTGTGTATAGCTGCCCATCCAGTGTTTTCTATATAATTGCACTTTGTTGGTTCAAGGGTGGTGTAATACCGTGGGGAGGTTCAGCCTTCCTGGGGGTGGTACCATATCAATATCAGACCCACTTAAACCCCTCTCTGGATGGAGACAACAGGCAATGTATTTAAACCTTGGATAAGACATTCCCAACCAGGAGTTTACTGATTCAGGCCCCTCAACCTACTTTGACCCCACAGGATAGTGGTAACGGCAACCCAACTACAGGAGTAAACAGTCAAAAACGTGAAAAATACTGTATACCGGTGAACATGCAAAATGGATAGTACAATGATGGTGGCAGACTGTATACAAACCAATATGATCTAGAAGAATAAGGCGCGGTGCCAGCCGGGATTACTTTATTTTCATTATTTTATTACTAATTATTTTAATGGTGTAACATCTTCCCCCGAATGCTTCTGGGGAACACATCTGTTCTCGGTTACAACATTTTGAATAAAGTTAGGGGATATTAGGAAACGGGATTCAACCCGAATGAAAGGAGCACCTGCCTGAAGGAGTCAAAACTGGATCTACCGCTAACTCGAACACTGCTATAAAGAGGGACAGAACGTAGCCGTAGCGACCAGACCCGAGCCCAAAACTTGCGGGGTTTCATTTGTCCCAAATCACATGGTCGAAAACCAATCACCACACAACTGGGCCGAGCCGCTGGGGGAGCAGAATGCACCGGACCCGCCCCGCCCCGCTCCTCCCCCTGCCCCCTTGTAACGTCAGGGAGGGCCCTACGCTGGTTTGAATTTCCCGCTTTGCCCACCCTCTAGCTGCAAGAATCTAGCGTTTCAGAGACGGGATGGAGCACGAAACTTCAAGCTACCCCATCCTTTGTAACCCCAATGCAGCGACCGGTGTCGGCTGCAGTCATGGACCCCCGTCACCGAGTAGTAGAATCTGGCCCGCTGTACCAGAGACCGGGCGGCACGGCACCACCGGCCCCCACAAGGGACCGCAGGCGAGCTCCAACTGCACCGCACTGACATCCCAGTCGCAGACTCTTAGCACGGTCTTCGTTAGCTAATGTGCAAAAATACCACGGTGCCTACCACGCGTTTACCTACCTGTACTTTGGAAACCATGCTGCCAGTGACCTTTCCTCGTCCGCCACGAGCCTGCGTACTAGGAAACCAATCCCAGCACCCGCCCACTTAAAGGGACATAGCAAAGAGCTGGAAGAAAGGCTAGATTGGAATCGGGTCATGACGGAGCACGTAAAGCGCGCCGCCATATTGTGGATGTCAACACCCGGAAGCGGTCCATTGACATCCAAATATTTCAGGCGACGCACTCAATCTCCGCGACGTTTTTAAATAAATCTAAAAAAAAGAACAACCGTGTGCACTGCCGCCAACGGAGCACTGAAGGCCAGCTCCCCATATTCTGTGAGTCTGGGGTGGACTTATTTGGGGGGTCCGGTCGGGACTCTGGGCTGGGCATCGCTGCAGCAGGAGTTGGTAGGAGTTCTGCATCTTCTGCTCAGTGCTCACGGGGTGGGGAGCGGGGCTATGAAACAGGACGTTCCAGTTATGTGGAGTCAGCTTCAAGGATAAATGGGGATGGGGGCTTCTGCGCAAGGAAGGGGGGCGGGGGAGAGTCCAGCTGGAGGAGGGCGGGTAACTCGTCTGGGGGAAGGGAGGGCAGCCGCAGTGGGTCAGGGGTGGTCTGTGGAATTAAGGGTTCTAGCTGTGACAGTCTGTTCTGGGGAGTCAGCTACAAGGGGGGATGGGGGTTCTGCTATGAGGGGGCACATACTAATATGTTGTGGGGGTTCTGCTTTGGGGAGGGTTATTAGTCTGTGGCAAGAGGGAGGTTCGGGGCACTTGTTGAGGTCAGCTGCAGGGGGTTGCTCAGCTGTCTTTTTTGGAAGCGGAGGGGGCCAGCTGTGGGGTGGTAGCTGATCTTTGAGGGTTCTAGCTGTGTGAGGGAGGCTGACAGCCAGTCTGTTCTGATTGGGTGTCGGCTGTAAGGGGAAGTGTGGAATGGGGGTTTCTGCTTGAGGGGAGCACACAGCTAGTATACTGGGGGGGTGCTGGTCTGTTGGAAGGGATGTTCCAGCTGGTGGGTCAGCTGCAGAGGTTGGGGCTGGTCTATGGAACGAGGTTCCAACTGTGCCACTCTGGTTTGTGTAGTCAACCTCAAGGGGTAGTGTTTGATGTGGTTTCTACTATGCAGGGGAGGCACACGCCAGTATGTTGGGGGTTCAACTGCAGGAGGGGTGGTTGGTCTGTGGGACGGGGGGTTCCAGCTTAGGGATGGGGGGGTCAGCTGCAGTGGTTGCTGTTCTGTGGGAAGGGTGGTCCACTTGTGGCATGGTGCCTGGTCTTTGGAATGAGGTGTTCCAGTTGTGTGTGGGTGACTCACTGCTAGTCTGTTTTGAGGGGTTAGCTACAAGGCAGAGTGTGGGATTGACACCACCTCCCAGACCCGTAATGTATTTTAAATAGTGTCTGACCAGTTTAATATTTTATATAATTATTTTGCTGATTATTTAAATTGTGATTTTATTATCTTGTTAGTTGTCTACTACTGTATGGCGCCCAGAGCCCTTGGGATTGGGCACCTAACTAAATAAATCTTACTTACATCCACCCACCCACCTGCACTATACAGGTTGTCCAAACACTTTCCCTCCATAGGCCGACATTATCCTCTTCCTGCATAGTGCCAGACACTAGCATATGTGTCGGTGCGCTGAGGGTTGGTGGCATTTAAAACTTGGTAAATAAAATTGTTCTGCATATCTATGTAACCCTGCTACTTTACTCAGTTAGCACCCCTTATTTAATCACTGGCACACATTCAAACATTTAGAAATGGTACCACCCCCAGCTTTGGAAATGTATACCAGGCTCATTCTCTAGAGATCGGGGGAAAAACATAACCATTGGTATTTACAAACCACATCCTAGGGAGAGAATATTTGCTAGGCATATGCTAGACTGATCTTCTGGAGGGGTACCCAGTAAATCCACACAGGAAAACAAGGTTCAGTGGAGACACGCTGGACCTCAAATTATTGGCTCTCACTGTGCACGAGATTATTCAGCCCCCTCACTCACATACTGAACTTGTTCCTCATAACATCAAAATTCCCAAATATCTGGAAGCAGGCCATGTTCACCTCACAGTCTTCAAAGGAGGTGACCAGACAACTCTGTCTAACCTCCAACCTATCTCCATACTCCCACCCTCCAAAGGATCTTTAGCGACCAACTAGTAGAATATCCGCACAAATACCAGTTCCAGTGTCATGAACAACATGGATTCCGGAAACAACACAGTACTACCACTGCCCTGGTGGAATTCACCTCATTCATTACTCCCTTGACATGTGGCACACTGTGGTGTCTGCACTGCACGTGACTCTGCACTGTGGTGGCAGTACACTTAACACTTCGCTGTGCCATGTGCATCAATGTCACTGCACTGTGCCATGAGTTGTGCCAACACCATTCTGGGCCACATATAATGCCCACACTGCACTGTGTCATCTGTGATATAGACACTGGACTATGCACCATGCACTGCTGACAACATGATGTGCACTGTGCTATGCCATCATTGCATCGTGTCACATGCACTGCTGATACTTCGCTGTGCCACAGCCTGATCTCTCTCCAGTCCCCTTCTTGCATACATTACAAGTGTCCCTTGTTTTCAGGTGCATATGGTACAGCACAGTAATGGCAGTGCATGAGGTACAGTGCAGTGCCGGCAGACCATGTGGCACTACACTGTGGAGGCAGTACACATGGCACTGCACTGTGGTTGTACCATGTTGTCATGTTCTGCCTGTCACGAACTCACTCAGCAGGTCAGGCCCTCTACTCCCAAAGTGCCAACCTCTGAGCGCAGTCTTGTGAACAGTGTAACAGACAAGGTAACCCTCTTGTCTGTTTTTGTGAGTTCGGATCAACCTTTGGTCTCAGTTCTGGAGGGATTCAAACTAACCTTTTGCTAGCATACCCAATGCACAGGCTCAGATATATCTGTCTTCGAGGGGCCAAATATCTTTGCCTACAGGCACCTAACCAGGTATTCAGAGATGAACCCTTAAAACTTAATAAAGACCTCAGATTTAAAATGTTTCTGTTTCCAGTTTGGTACCACCATGCAAGCTATATGTCTGCTGAACCATAAATATTTCTTAGTAAAAGAACGCAATTCCAAGACAGACCAGGTTTGCTCTTAAATTAGAGTTTTTACTAAAATATATAATAATATGTCAAACATAGAATATAGAATTCTTATAACACAAGACGTATGTATCTTTAAACAAAACAAGGTTTAAAACAGTGCAATTCCTACAACTATATTTAGATTTTGTCTAGCTTTCTAAATACCTGTTTTCAGTGCTCAGATGTTTCCTTAGTCAGTGTCAGATACAAATGCATATCCATAGTGAAAGAAAATAATCTTTTCAAGCAGTATTGGCCCAACCCCTTTTGGATGAAGTCATCCAGCCCCTCCTCTGGTCAAATATCTAAAAAAAATATATTTTTATACAACCAAAGGATGTAATTTTATTAATCTATACTATACAGCTATACAGGATGTATTAATTCTGCAACTTTAGCATAACTCAAGTTTCAATGACACCTCTTTTGATCTCATGCTGTACCCTCTTCACACAGGCTTCATAGGGTCATTTACAACCTTACATCTCTATGTAACATCCTAGCTTCTCTTATTTTAATGTCATAAATCTAGTTTATGATTTTCTCTCTTAACAAAATTAACTTAACACCTCTGTAATTAGCTCAGAGAAACAGGATCCTTAATAAAAGTCTTCCAGTAACACATTGGCCCAGATATTCAAAAGGGTTGCGCCATGCACAACCCACTGATGCACCCCGGTGCGATACTCAAAAGAGAAAAGTGCGCCGCTCAAATCCCGATGCGCCGGAGCGCATCAGTAATGTATGCAGGCACAGGTGGGGGCGTGCCCATGCATATCCTGCACAACCCGATATTCAGCCCGGGATGTGCAGAGTCATGCATGCGCAACCCTACCCGCGCCTGCACAAAGTTAAGCCAAAAAAAGGAACAGTGATGGCCACCACAGGTGAGTGCCGTGATTGCAGGGCGCAACACGGCAGCTGCCACCTGTGGGTGGCCACCCGAGTTCCTGCCGCACCTGGCAGCGCCCATGCCCCATCATGGGCATCCCTGTAGTGAAATCCCTGATCCTATATCCCTGGTGGTCCAGTGGACCTCTATGTGCCCGATCGCTGGGCATCGGTATAGTACCCCCCATGTCCAATATCCCTGGTGGTCCAGTGGACCGATCACTGCCCGATCGCGGGCATCTGTAACTCATAAAATACCCCTACTACCCTGGTGGTTCTAGTGTACCCCTCCCCACCCACCCACTGAGCCCCACCGCGCCCCCGCTGGCGCGGCAGCACCCCACCGCCTGTCGCCAGCCGACTGACAGTTGGCTGCACGCCGCTATTGGTTCACAGAGTGAGCCAATGGGCATGCAGCCCATACTGTATAATATAGTCAGATATGTGAATGAATTCATTCACATATCTGACCGAGTAGAGCGAGGCTGGCTGCACCTATTTGCTCACGCCGCCAGAACCAGTGGGCGGCAGCCCTATCGAGGCGGCAGGCGGGTGGGTGCTGACGGGAGGGCAGGGCAGTGGGGCCCAGTGGACGGTGGGAGGGGGGTACACTAGACCACCAGGGTAGTAGGGGTATTTTATGAGTTACAGATGCCCGCCATCGGCAGCGATCGTCCACTGACCACCAGGATATTGACGTGGAGGGTATATACCGATGCCCACGATCGGCACATAGCGTCCACTGGACCACCAGGGATATGGGGGGCTTATTCTACACAAATGCCCGCTGATCAGGCACATAGCGTGTCCACTGGACCACCAGGGATATTGGACGGGGGTTCTTTCACACGAATGCCCACGATCGGGTTGTAGGAGCGCTGTCCCTGACGGCTGCTGCCTGGCAGGGCGCCAGGCGCAAGTCGTCGGGGATCGACGACCTGCATGCTAATGGCATGCAAATGGGGCTATAATGAGATGCAAATGGCCCTCTGCGCCTTTGCATAAATTATGGCCCCATTTGCATGTCCCTTTGAATATCGCAGGTGCTGTGTATGGCGAATGGCACTTGCGCTAGCACATCTCCATGCTCCACTTCTGGCCACGCAGGCTGGGCGCAGTGCCACTGCACTATGCACAGGGTGGTTAGGTGCGAGACCAGTTGCTGCTTTACAGCGCAGTCTGCTTGATCGCCCAGGCCACACCCCTGCAACAAAGTTGAGCTGCGCCCAGGCTTGCACCACAGCCTGGCGCAGTTTGAATATCCGGCCATTGTCTCTAAAAAGACTGAGTGTGTGATACAATGCTGTCAGCAGTTCTCTTGGCCTGCATCTGTCAGCTAAAATCTGGGGGAGAGGTCATTCTTAGAGCATTTGAATTTTCAGCAGAGACATTAATACATTTTATATTAAAACAATATAATGCAGCTCTCAGAACTGGCTGTTTCCGTCACACTGCCAACACCGCATTGTGCCACATAGACTACAGTTTGCTGGACTATGTGCACTGCTGACAACACACAGTACCGTGTGCAGTGCCGACACTGCTGTCAAATGCACTGTGACAACACACTGTGCCACATGCACTGCCGACACTTTGCTGTGCCATGTACACCACTAACTTGATGTACCATATGTGATACAGATACCACGCTATGCCACAAGAAATGCAGACAATGCACTGTCAGGCATACTGTCGACAAAATGGTGTACACACGCTAGACAATGCTGAGGGGTGTTGTCTTTGTAGGTGTTTTGTTTTTGTGTAACGGTGCACAGAAACAGAAGAAGAGACTTGCATTTTAACACCCCACTTTAGGCAAGTGTAGTGACAGCATTGTACGTAGCACAGCGCAGTGATGTCACTGTCCATTATTGTATAATTACTGGTTTGAGAAAGAGGCAGTTTGGTGCATGTGGGAGAGCAGATTGTGGACCCCCCCTCCCAATAAACCAGCAACTCCCTGCTGCTGACACTCGCCCAGTGCAAGAGAGGGCCGGGAAGCGGAAGATATACAATAGATATGTAACAGCTGAGAACTGTGCTGCTGCGATGATGCTCAGAGCTTACTGACCAGACCCTCCCTTACCCTCCAGCCAGTACCTCCCACCCTTGACTCACAGAATTCAGGATACTTGACTTACTGTGCTCTGTTGTCGGCCACAAACATGGCTTTATTAGAGCTAAAAATGCCATGGATACTGACAGTGCTGCCCAAAACAACATGGATGTCAGTGGACTGCTTCCGGGTCTTGACATCAATCATATGGCAGAGCACTTTACATACTCATGTACATATCATTTCTACTTTAAAATGTTTATTTACAGCACATTCTTTAGGTAGGCAGCACATTTTCCTTGAGTGACGGATGAGGAACAGAGCAATTTTGAGGGGTAAAATGAGTCAAGTCAAGTTTATTAGCAGGAATAACTCCATTGAGCACGCTCATTTACAAAGAGGTACTGAACGGACAATTTAGTACAAGATATGCAACTAGCAAACGGTATAAATACAGAAGTAATATTTTGCAATAGTCAGCACAATAGAACAGGTTAGATACATGGATGAACAACAGAGAGAAATATTTTTTTTATTTCTTTTATGCAATTGAAACAGTCACTTTAGTCCTTATGAGGTCGGCAACAAGTGCAAGGGTATAAGCACTAGACTTTCAGAGATAAATGCCTTAACCTGAATAATGGGAGCTTTTACAGCCAGAGCAGGCAAGGGAGATAGGTATGTTCAGGTAGGAGTTTGGTCATGAGATAGATATGAAGATAGGTGACGCGACAGAGGAGATAGAAGGATAGAAAATGAGGGCCATCGCTTGTAATCAGGGACAGTTGAGAGGTCATCGTACTAAAGCTGATGCCCTTGGGGATGTCCCTAAGGTAAACACTAATGGGCATATTTTTGTATTTCCACCCCGAAGTCTACCTGTAGGGGTTATTAGTGTTGGAAATTGAAAAAACTAATTGGGGGAAGCCAACCCACCACCAAGTTTGATTAGGAATGAATAAACTTGAAAGGGGATCTTGGGGCATGTTTTCTCATTATTTGTCACATTTGACACTTTAGTCAGTTTTATGCCTTAGGTGGGTACAGTTTACCCAAGGGTAGCCATTCCCCATTTTGCTCCTGGAATTTTGGGGCATTTCATTTCACTCCTGGAACTGGGTGCCCCTTGTTCCCTCTCTCTGCAACACTGGAGGTTATTCAAAAGTTTTCGAACAATAAAAATATAATGGACTGGATATCGTTAGTTATCCATAATGTCTCAACTGATTTCCAAACATAATGTGCTCATATTTGCTTGTCCTTTGTCAATGTAATTGAACTATGCATCCATTCTTTGCCTGTATGATACCAGATTGCCTTGTACCTTGCTGCATTGTGTTGTCTTGTAATTTGTTTTGTGCTGCATTTATGCCCTCTGTGCCATCTTCATGGCCTGAGTCGTGCCTGAAAATGATCCTCAGATCAGTGCTCCTACCCAATAAATAACAACTATTTGTCAATGCCGAACGTTCGCTTGCAGGTATTTGCAGTGGTGTTTGGCATGTATGGTGCTTTACCCTAATGCCCTGTGCCATTGCTGGTATTTGCACACTAAATTGTCAGCATGACCTTGTTGCTACCCCCATTGTGCGCTACATAGGCGGAAACACGTTTTGGGCAGGATGTGAAAAATGACAGCTGTACTGCTCATAAGGAGGTGTGGTAAAATGGCAATGTTGAAAATCTGGAGTGAAAATATTGAAAATTTGCAAACTTATGAGCGTGCGAAGGAACTGCGCAACGCAGAGTCATGAAACAGTCATTTTTAGGAATTTTTTCACCAAATTTTCAGCACAGCCATTTTAAGACCTCTGCTCATGATCAGTGTCACTGTGATTTTTAATGTGTTCCATGAATATCAAGACACCGACCGCGCCATTGTGCTACATGGGCAGAAACACATTTTGGGCAGGATGTGAAAATGACAGCTGTACTGCCCATGAGGAGGTGTGGTAAAATGGCAGTGTTGAAAATGTGGAGTGCAAATATTGAAAATTGCAACACAGAAAGGCATGAAGAACCGCGCAACGACGCCGTGAAACAGTCATTTTTAGATTTTTCACCAATTTTCACATAGCCATTTTAAGACCTCTGCTCATGAACAGTGTCACTGTGATTTTCTTAATGTGTTCCATACATTGATTTCAGACACTGACTGCGCGCCATTGTGCGCCTATGGGCGAAACACGTTTTGGGTGAGATGTGAAAATGACAGCTGTACAGCTCATAAGAAGGTGTGATAAAATGGCAATGTTGAAAATCTGGAGTGAAAATATCGAAAATTCGCAACTTACGAGCCCGCGTAGGAACTGCGTAACGACGCTTGTAAACAGTCATTTTTGGAATTTCACCAAACTGCGTTGAAATCACCTTCGGCCTCAATAACGCCATGACAGTGACATCATTCATGAGAAGGGGTCCCAAAAACCCCATGTTGAAAATTTGGTGCAAAAATTCCAAAAAATGACTGAGATATGCAATAAAGTTGAAACCCCCCTATGTAGCCCATTATACAGCTTACCGGCATTTCCTCAGTTCGTGGTCGGCTTTGAAGAGTGCAGACGTGTTCCCGGTCCACCGAAGATCGTCGCGCCGGAGTCCGGAGGTAAGTTTGGGGTGAGGGGATGTGGGAGGCTGGGCGCGGTGGGTGGACGCAGGTTGTGGGGGCTGGGAGACACGCCGCTGGGACCGTTTTTGTTTTACAGGTTAAAAAAAAGGACGTGGGACCTTGCCACGCTGGGGTGGGCTCCCAGCGTGGCAGAAGATGGCTGGGGGCGAGGAGGTCGGGGGGATTGGGCACCCCTGTCAGCAAAGTAACGATTGCTTGCTATGCTGGGATGGGCTCCAGCGTGGCAGCAGGACGGCTTGGGGGAGCCGTGAGCCGAGAATTGGGCACCCGTTGGCAACATTTGCCACGCTGGGTGGGCTCCCAGCGTGGCACCAAAGCTTTGGGGGCGGCGTGACATGCACGGGGGAGGTGGCGGTGATGCGAGGGGCGGCGCCAGTATGGCAGCGGTGCTTTCCTTGAAGCAGAGGAACACCGCTGTCATACTGAGCTCCTGCCCCATTGGTGCAGGATCAGCCACGCCTGCTCAAGGGAGCAGTGTATTGCGGGAGAGGCACACCTCCAAGTGTGCTACTCCTGTAAACGCCTTTGCGCATGCCGCAAGTTAATGTAAAAAAGTACAAAGATTTATTTTTGTGTGTGTGTTTTTCAACAGGAGCCAGACATAAAAAACATATGCACGTAGCCCTATTCGATGCCCCAACCAGCTTCCACTTTAGAGACATTGTCCTTTAATATTTGCTATTGGGTTCTGTCATCTCCCAAAATTAGAATAGCTTCCTCCCAGTCCACAGAAGTAGAAGGAAGATTCCCTCTTCCGTCACTAATAGACTAATCCTCTCTCACTGATCGTAGTAGACAAGCAACCCCTGCAGGCCCCCCACTGGGAGAGGCAGAGAATCTTGCTAGGGTGTTGCCTAGAATCCTGCAGTGTAACTTCTGGCAGACAAAAAAAAAGCATACCTCAATTCCCTCCCTTTCTCCTTCTCCAACTCACAGACTCATGGTCTGTTGGCAGCTATGAAAATGACAATTTTCTTTTTCTTATTAATGTAATTTAAATGTGCCCCAGAAACTGGCAGATGTCAAGACCCGGAAGTGGCTCATTGACAGCCACATGTTTTCGGTGGTGTGTTCAGTCTATGCAGCATTTTAAATTATTAAGAAAACTGCCATGTTCGTGGCTGCCAAGCAGAGTGAGTGAGTCGGTGTCAGGAAGGGAGGGGTGGTGTTCTTTTTGCACTGCCGACACCACACCGTGCTAAGTGCTGTGCTGACACCACGCTATGCCACGTGCACTATGATGCTGCGCTGGGTCACATACACTGCTGACACCAAGCTTCCCTCTAGCTAAGCCACTCCCGCTTCTGAAAGAACTCTTAAAACTGAAGGTGGATAAAGCAATGGGGCCTGATGGAATTCACCCCAGAATTCTAAAAGAACTAAGGGAAGAACTAGTAACACCACTGACTACTCTTTTTAATAAATCATGGAAAGATGGTGTGGTACCTGAGGACTGGAGAAGGGTGGATGTGATTCCCCTTCACAAAAGTGGGAGCAGGACAGAGGCAGGAAACTACAGACCTGTCAGTTTGACCCCAGTGGTAGGGAAAATGATGGAATCACTTCTGAAGGAAAGCATTGTTGAGTACCTAGAGGCCAGTGGGGCACAGGACCCAAGGCAGCATGGATTCACAGCAGGAAGGTCATGTCAGACAAATCTAATTGATTTCTTTGACTGGGTGACCAAAGTAGTAGACCAGGGAGGGGCTAGACTTTAGCAAGGCATTTGACACAGTCCCGCACAAAAGATTAATAAAAAAAATTATTCAGCCTGGGAGTGGGTCCCAGGGTGGTAGCCTGGGTAAAACACTGGCTGGACAACAGGACACAGCGGGTAGTAATAAATGGGGTCCACAGTGAAGAAAGGGTTACTAGTGGGGTACCCCAGGGTTCAGTACTGGGGCTGGTCCTTTTTAATGTCTTTATAAGTGACACTGCAGAGGGACTGGAAGGAAAAGTATGCCTCTTTGCAGATGACATAAAGATCTGCAACAGGGTTGATACACAAGGAGGCGTGGAAAGGATGAGAAGGGACTTGGCAAGGTTGGAGGAATGGTCAGAAGTATGGCAGCTAGGATTCAGTGCAAAGAAGTGCAAAATAATGCACCTGGGAAACAAGAACCCAGGGGAAGATTACACAATGGGGGGGTAGTAACAACAACAAAAAAGGAAAGGGACCTGGGGGTAATCATATCAGATGACCTTAAGGTTAGCAAGCAACGGAGAAGGCAGTAGGGAGGGCTGGGGTATACTGGGATGCATAGGAGAGGCATCACCAGCAGAAAACAGGAAGTTGTTATCCCTCTGTACAGACAGTTGGTGAGACCTCATCTGGAGTACTGCGTCCAGTTCTGGAGACCCCATCTCCGCAAGGGCATAGACAGGATAGAGGCAGTCCAGAGGAGGGCAACTAAAATGGTGCAAGGTCTGCAAGAAAAGCCGTACGAGGAGAGACTAAAGGAGCTTAATATATATACCCTTGAGGAAAGACGGGAGAGGGGGGACATGATAGAAACTTTTACTGTAAGTACTTCAGTGGAATCAACAAAGTCCAAGAGGGTAGCATCTTTCAGAAAAAGAGACGTGCAAGAACAAGGGGACACAATTTAAAGCTAGAGGGGGGTGGTTCCGGGGCAATGTGAGGAAGTATTTTTTCACAGAGAGGGTAGTGGATGCATGGAACAGCCTTCCTGAGGAGGTTGTGGGGTCTAAAACTGTGGGAGAATTCAAGAATGCATGGGACAGACATAAGGCAATTGTTGTGGGAGGTAGGAAGAAATAGGCTGTTGGTTAACTAGGATCTGCGGCCTATCCTGTAGGTAGGGGAAATGGGCAGACTAGGTGGGCCAAGCGGTCCTTATCTGCCGTTAAAGTCTATGTTTCTATGTTCTAACCCTTTCTTCTGTGAAAGTACTAATATCAACCCCACTATCCAGAGTGCTTCTATTGACTGGATTAGGTATCTACTCCTGCTTTTCCATTGTGAATACTGAGCAGAAATATTCATTCAGTATCCCTGCTTTTTCACTGTCACTCTCTGCCCAACCACCTTCCTCTTTATTCAGCCTCAGTATCCCTGCCTTCATCTTTCTTTGCTCCCTAATGCCATGTGCTGTACAGACATTGTGTTGTGCCACGTGCTATGCAAACACTGTGCTGTACTACATACACTGCCGACACCGCACTGTGCACTATGTAATGCCTTCAGTGAGCTGTGCCATGTGTAATGCTGACACAACACTGCCATGTGGCACAGTGTCAGTGGCTCAGTAGGTAGCACACTCGCCTCTGAGGCCGGGAGATCAGAGGGCTGTGGGTTCAGTTCCCACATCTGGCACTTGGGTTAATATCCCAGTACTGACACTGTAGTGCAGCATGAGAGGGGTGCTGCACTTTCTGAGGTGCCATCTTTCGGATGATATGTTAAACCGAGGTCCCATCTGCCTGGATTGGTGGTAGTTCAGGTGGATGTTAAAGATCCCATGGCACTTATCGAAAAAAGAGTAGGGAAATTTCCCTGGTGTCCTGGCCAAATTTCCCTCATTCACTAAAAAAAATACCACAAACAGCTTAATCTGGTTCAAGATCAGTTGGCATTCATCTGTATCCCCCTCCCCCGGGTCGTGCCTGAAAATAGGCATGATTTGTCTAGTGCACTTACTCGGTCAACAAAAACTAAATAAATAAATGAATACTGATGCTCTGCCATGGTGATGCTGACACCGCACATTGTCACATGCGAAGCCGATATCATGCTGTACCACACAGGGCTCCAGAAAAGATCTTTTCAGACCGAGTACTGTACTTCTCACTTTTGAACAAAGGTGAGCAAAACCAAATATGGTTGCATACAAATAAAAAATATATGGTAAGCAAAGAATACAAATTAAAATGCTACAAAAAATACAAATACACGTGGATGTCAGTGAGCTCACTTCCGGGTTTTTGACATCCACAGTATGGTGCCAGTCTGTTCTGTGGAGCTGCAAGGGCGAATATGGGATGGTTGTTTCTGCTGAGTGGGGGCGGAGGTGAGCATACACTAGTATGTTGGGGGTCAGCTGCAGGGGGTTGCTGGACTATGGAAGGGCGGCAAGCTGTGGGGGATGGTAGAACCTTGGAACAAGGGGTTCCAGCTGTGTCAGTCTGTTCTGTGGCGTCAGCTGCAAGGGTGAATATGGGATGGAGTTTCTGCTGTGCGGGGATGGCACATGCTAGTGTTATGCTTGGTCCCCACACTCTGATTGGATACCTTCTGTGCACCATAGATATATATTCACTGCAAAATACTTACATAATGCACCATTAGGGTTGAAGCGTAAAAAGTAGGGAAATCCAGCCTTAGGATTCCCAAGCCTAACACACTACCCCCACCCTTGGCTTTCAACCTGAACACCCTCGACTTCCAAACCTAAGGCCCCACCTCCACACTGCATGCAGGAACAGGTGTGAGGGGTGTGCCTTGGGGTTATGAACCCTAATGCTCACCTCATCTCAACAATTAATAACCTAACATGGGAACTGAATAAAACAATGGGGTGAGCATTAGGGTTCGAGAAATGCTCGTAACTTGGCCATTTTTAGGATTTTTTTCACCAAATTTTCAACATGGGCTTTTTGGGACCCCACCTCATGAACAGTGGTACTGTCATTTCATTAATCGGTTCTGAAAGGTGATTTTGTACAGCTATTGCGGCATTCTTTGCCACAGGTGCGAAAAAAGCGTTTAGGGCAGGATGTGAGAAATGACAGATGTACTACTGATGAAGTGGTTTTAAGAAATGGGTATGTTGAAAATCTGGAGTGAAAATATTGTAAATTACCAAAGTTATGTGCCTGCATAGAAACTGCGCAACACATGCTCGTAATACAGCTATTTTTAGGAATGTTGTCACCTAATTTTGAACATGGCCCTTTCGTGGACAGCTATACTGTTCGTGAGGTGGTATGACAAAATGGTAATGTTGAAAATCTGGAGTGAAAATATGAAAAATTGGTGAAGTTACGAGTGTGCGTAGAAACTGCACAATGCACGCTTGTAAAGCGGTCATTTCTTGGAATTTTTTCACCACATTTTCAACATGGGCTTTTTGCGGCCTCCTGTCATGAACTGTGGCACTATGATTTTGTTACTCCATCCCAAAAGTTGATTTCGCACAGCAACCGTGCCATTCTGTGCCACAGGTGCGAAAACACATTTTGGGCAGGATGTGAAAAATTACAGCTGCACTGTTCATAAGGAGGTGTGAAAAAATGGCAATGCTGAAAATCTGGAGCACAAATATTAAAAATTGGCGAAGTTGTGCGTAGAAATTGCACAATGCACGCTCGTAATGCAGTCATGTTTTGGAATTTTTTCACCAGATTTGCAACATGGGGTTTTTGGGACCCCTCCTCATGAACAGTGGCACTTTTAATCAGTCCCGAAAGGTGATTCCGTGCAGCGACCGCGAAATCACCTTTTGGGACCGAGTAACGAAATGACAGTGACCATGTTTATGTGGTGGGGTTCCAAGAACCCTATGTTGAAAATCTGGGGCCAACATTCCTAAAAATGGCTGAGATATCAACCTAAGTTGAAACCTCCACTGACTGCCATTATACGGCACTTACCTTCGATTCTTCAGTTCCTGGTTTGGCTTTGAAGAGTGCAGATGTGTTCTGGTCCAGAGAAGATGACAGTGCCAACTTCCAGAGGCAAGTATGGGGCAAGGGGAGGTGGATGCTCAGTGGGGATGGGGAAGGGGGTACTGGGGAGACGACAAGAGACTGTTTTCTTTTTTACAGGTAAAACCAAAAAAGATGTCGGGAGACGGTTTTCTTTATTTACAGGTTAAAAAAAGAAACAACTTTGGGACACACTGGGGTGGGCTCCCAGTGTGCCACATGAGTTGGGAGGGGCATACATGCTGCTGACAGGGGGATTGGGCACCCCCATCGGCAAGATAAAAATAAATAACTTTTGGGCTCACTGGGGTGAGCTCCTAGTGTGCCACATGAGTTGGGGGGGAATACATGCTGCCAACAGGTGGATTGGACACCCCCCGTTAGCAACGGACACTGGGAGTAGGCATCCCGGTGTCAGAAACAGGTAAAAAAAACAGTGATTTGGCACACTGGGGCGGGCTCCCAGTGTGCCACAGTAGTGGAAGGGGGGAGAAATGCTGACAGGGACTGGGCACCCTGCTGTCAGCAACTGGCCATCTTATTTTCGCAAATCATGGTGTGTGTGTGAAAATAGGACACACCTATTTCGCACACCATGATTTGCGAAAATACAGAACTTCAGTGCTGAACACTTAGCTTCGAAGCTTTGAAGGTTGCAGTCCTGAGCTCTGTGATCTCTGTAATAGAAATAGACTATGGTTTCATCATTTATGGCACGGCCACAACCACAACCCTTAGACGCCTCTCAAATGCCTTAAATAAAGCATGTTGGCTCATCATTGGTGCTCACCATCTCACCCACACATGTGACCTGTACACCCAGACCGGCTGGCTCCAACTATCAAACCGCATAAAGTTTTTTACCTGCTCCATGACGAAAAAAATCTACCTTGGCCTTGCACCTTCTGGGGTCTCAACTCTGTTACAACACCGAACCAACAAACGGTGCCTTCAGAGATCCACACTACAGCTACTGAAAGTCCCCCACTGTCACACTTCACAGGGACAACACTCTTTTGCTTATCGAGCACCACTCTGGCTCAGTGGCCTCAGCCCCACCATCTCCTCTGCCCCGACAATTGGTATGTTTAAAACTAGGCTCCGGGACTATCTCACTACCAACAGCTCCTGTGACTGCCCAACTTAACCTTGTTTCTCCACTTCCCTGCCTGCTCTAGTGCCCCCCCCCCCACTGGATTCTACCCTCACATCTTGGTATACCCAATGCTGCACTTTTCACCCTCTCCCCACCCTACCTATATTCCTTCTCCCCTTCCCCCTCCTATGTTTCTGGCACTTTTAGCTCTTGTCTGTTTTCTCTGACAAATGCCACTGGCTGCCTTGCTTACAATGTTACCCTTGAATTGTATTAATCTGTAGTCTGTTTGCAATGTCCACATTGTTGTAATGTCTGTCTTGATGTTCCCCATAATTTGTATTGCTCTGACGTGGAACCTTTGTAAAAGAGCCTTGGCTCAAAGGTATTTGTAATTCTAGACCTGATTAAATAAAAAAATAAAATAAACTTAGCTTTTCCCATAGGAAATAATGAGAAACTTAAAACTGATATAACTTTTGAACGAATTTATATTTTTTCACCAGACCTTCAAATGGCACATCTGTAACCCAAAGGCTTTCTACTCTACGGTTTTCAGACCACAGCATAAAACCATTCCTGAGATACAGGTGGACAAATAAACGTAAAAAAACAGGTAAATTTAGAGTTTTTTTGACCATCTGTATCTCAAAAAACACATAACGGATTCACACTAAATTTGGCACATCAAGGGACTTGCCCCTAGAGATTATTCATGCTGAATTTCATGTAAATCCGTTGAACAGTTCCAGAGTTATTAATTTTTATTTATTTATGTTTAGGATTACAAATACCTTTGAGCCGGGGTTCTTTTACAAAGGTTCCATGTTGGTTGACAATTCGAATACAGTAAGACAAAATGACAACAGTATGATCAAAATAGCCCCCTATTCCCCACCTAACCTCTTCTTCCTAGGTATCCCTCCCTGGTACTTCCAGGGCTGTACCTACTATTATTGTAATATTTTGTACGATTGTAGCTTACGGTATGCAACTTTATCTGCAGACCACTGTTGTAAATGTGTTCCTATTGTTTTCTGTTCTGCACCTGTATGTTACCACTGCTGTACCTCACACTGTAACCATGTCTACCCTCCCTGCGATAAGGTGCCTTTGTAAATGAGTCCACGACTCAAAGGTTGTAAATCCGACTTTCAAATAAATAAACAAAACAGGAACAGTAATCTGAAAAACATATAGTTACAAAGAAAATAAAAAACAAGCGAATTTAGAGGGTAGTAACAGGGATAGTGAAAGAGGTGTGAAGAGGTTAGGGGGCACAGAAGGAAAAACAGTAGGGGGAGGGAGTAAAGAGGGAGAGAGGAGGGGAACAAAGGAGAGTCAGAGCAGCTGACGGCATTGTCAAGACAAACATGGGAAGTGCAAGCGGGGTGGGGCTTGTGGGGGGGCCAAGTGCTAAATAGGAAGAGAAAAGAATGATGCTAGAGCAATATTCAAGGGGTTCAGCTAGTTGAGGCAGTCACTGAAGCTGGAGGCAATGAGAGAGGCAGAGCCTTGATTTAAATGCACCAAGTGTGGAAGTGGAAGAGATGTCACTGCAGAGTCCATTTAGCCAGCTAGGTGCCCTATAAGCAAAAGCTCTTTGATCTTGTGTTGTGCGACAGTGGGGAACTTGCAGGTGCTGTGGTTTAGACCCCCTGGTTTTGCAGGGGTTATTTCTAGGGTGCAGAAGAGCACGGACTCCAGGGGGTGCTAGGCCCATAGTTATTTTCTTCGCTAAGGTTACATAGATATGTAGACAGTGTCGGCAGATAAGGGCCTATGGCCCACCCAGTCTGCCCATTTGAGCTTGTAAGTTCAGTTTGTTTTCCTAGAAGTCTGTTGCCCCTTACCCCTGACCTCCAGAATTCCTTTATGTCTATCCCATGCATTCTTAAATCCCGTGATTGTTTCAGCCCCCACCACTTCCTCTGGCAGGGTGTTCCACTTGTCCACCACCCGTTCTGTGAAGAAATTCTTTCTCGTGTTTCCTCTGAATCGTCCTCCCTCCAACTTCATCCCATGCCCTCTAGTCCTGGAACATCTATTTCGCTTAAAAATAGTTCAGGTTCAGGTTCGGTACTTTATTCAATTGATAAGTTGCAGCCACCCAGTTTGTGCATAGAGGTCACACATGTGTGTGTGACAGTGGGATCCAGTGATGAGCCAACATGCCTTATTGAGGGAGGTGGATACACGTCTGAGAGCAGTAGCGGTGGCAGAGCCATAGATAATAAGTCCATAGTTAATATTGGAGATGATAGAGCTCTGAACAGCGACTTGTCAAGGCTTCTGGGGTAAGATGTTGCCTGTTCCAGTAAAGTAGGCCAAGACGAGTATTAGCAGCTTTGGCTACATAGTTAATGTGGGCACCATAGGAGAGATGAGGGTATAGGGTGATCCCAAGGTATTTAAAGGATTGTACCTGTTCCAGAGTGACTCCATGGCTGGTTTTGATGGATAGGGGGTGCTGCTTATGCTTGTTATGAGAGCTGCTGAAAATCATGGACTTTGATTTTTAATGATTTATTATGAGTTTGTGCTTTGTAAACCAGTTTTTAGCAGAAGCAAAGCCAAGCTGAAGGTTGTCTTGTAGAGGTTTGGGATCCTGGTGTGAGGCAAGGATTACAGCATCATCAGCGTAGAGGATGATTTGTTCTGGGCAGGAATCGGGAAGGGTGTTCAGTAACAAGCTGGAAAGTAGGGGACCCAGAATGGATCCCTGAGGGACTCCTGTGATTTTCACTCTGTGTCCAGTTATCCAAATAATTTTTGAACCAGGCTGCAGAGTTGGGGGAGAGCCCTGCATTCTGAAACTGCACAAGCAGGAGGTGGTGGTGGACAGTATCAAACGCCTTGGTCAAATCAGTGAAGACAGACCCAGTTAGCTGACCTTTGTCCAGTGAGCTATGAATGGCACCAGTGAATTCCAGCAGGGCCGAAGAGGTGCTATGTCCTTTCCTGAAGCCATGTTACTGCGTACACAAAATATTATATTTATCCAGAAAGTCAGTGAGCTGATCTGTTACAATATGTTCAAAGGCCTTGGAGAGGGGAGGCAATATGGAGATCGGGCGGTAGTTCCCATGGGTGGCACTGTCACCACTTTTGTGGATCGGGGTAACAGTGGCAGATTTCCATTTGTCGGGGAACTGGCTGAAGCTAAGAGAGAGGTTGAAAATACTGGTCAGCGGTCCTAGCACCTCTTCAAGGGTGAATGACAGCAGCTTAAGGTCAAGTGTATCACTGCTAGATCTGGATTTGCTGATTGTTTTAGTAACATATTTGCAGACTTCATGCATCTTGACTGCTTTGAAGTAGAAAGGCGGGTGGCTAATGGAGGCTGAGGAGCTGGGGGGAGAAGTGGGAGTGTCATGATCATTGAAAAAGTCAGGGGGGAGAACACTGCTGAGATCTGTGAGCACGGTATTGAAGGTATTCGCTATGATTTTAGGGTCAAGCGTAGTACTCCCATTTATGTTTAGCAAGGTAGGGGAGGTTTTGTACTGCTTCCCAGTGACCTTTTTAATATTGTTCCAGAAATCTCTCCCATTACCCCAGGTGTCAGTGAGAGCATTCTTGTAGTAGGTAGATTTCTTTTGCCGGATAGATTTGGTGCAGTCATTCTGTGCACATTTGTAGTTTTGGATGTCAGCTTGCTTACCGGTGGTTCTAGCCAGTTCTCAAAGGTGGTCTATTGATTTTAGTTGACCTAGGAGGTCGGCCAAGAGCCATGGATTGCAAAGTGCTTGAACTTTGGGCTTTTTAAAAGAAGCGTAGGAGTCACAGGCCGCATTGAAGGTGTTGACGAAATAGTCCAGTCCAGTATTAGCATTTGTTGCACTGCAAATAGGTGACCAGTCTTGTAGAATGAGGTGTGACTTAAGGTAAGTCAACTGCTCACGAGGTAAGACTCTGCTAGTGATGATTTTAGGAGGGGGCTTGCGGAATTTGTTTGACCATTGACAGCTGACAGTGGAATAGTCACTAAGGGAGTCAGGGAGGACTGAGGTGTTCGTGATCCGAGTAGGGTGGCTGGCAAGAATCCAGTCCAGTAGGGTACTGGTGCCAGTTTTGTAGTTTTTCCTACTCGGGGAGTCGACCATCTGGTGAGGTTAGCCGATGCGATGGCATCCTTATGGACCCCTACCTCAGGCAGAAGCCAGTTATATTAAAGTCACCTAGGAGGATAGTTTCAGAGTCAGGGGGCTGTGACCTGGTGAAATCCATGACAGCGTTTAGGCCATTCCCTTGTTCTTTTGGGGGGATATGTACAGCAACAACTATGAGGGCTTTGTTGTGGACCCCCAATAAGATTCTGATAGGGAGATTCTGAGCAGCAGTAACCGGGAGAGCGGTAGTGATGGGGTGTCCCAAGAGAGTGTCTTTAAGGTAAATTGCACATCCACCTCCTCTTTTAGTCTTCCAGTCCAGCCTGAAGACATCGTAGCCAGGAAGGGTGATTGCCAGATCGGGGACAATGGGTGTAAGCCAGGTTTCTACAACTGCCAGGCTATCCGAGCTGTGTTGGTTAGTAAACATTTGCAGTGCATCAAGCTTGGGGAGTAGACTGCAGATGTTGAGAGTTATGATTGAGAGTTCTTCTGAGGGCTTGTCCTGGTAGATAGGGCTGGAAGGGTTTGGGCCGTGGTTTGGATGAACATTTCCCGACAGCAGCAGGAAGAGGAACACGAGCTTCAGTGTGCATAAAACTAATTCCCTGAGAGAGAGTGGGTGTGCCCATTTCTTGCAGGAATGTACATTGAGGTGATGGCGAAGGTCCAAGATCGATGGTATGTGAGAGAGAGAGATGAGAGGGCTCAATGCCCGTGTACAGGAGTAGACAAGGGCAGCCATCCATTAACAGAGGGGTGCACCAGGGGGGAGGGGCCAAGCTCATGATGGAGTGTACCTGAGTGGTGGTAGGAGGTGTCTAATTGGTTGCTGAGAGGGGGAGAGGGGTAGCAGGCTCTTGGGAGGTGGAAAAGGGGAAAGAGAAGAGTGAGAAAAAGGAAGAGTAAACAGTGCATGGCGCGAGAACATGTTGTGACAGTCAGGACGATAGCAGATAGGCAAGCGCAGGGGGTAGAAGTAAGGCAAGTAGAAAACACAGGAAAGGGGCCAGAGAGGAGAAGTAAGCAGGAGAGGGAGGCAGTTGCACTAGGGAAGGGTATAAGAGCAGGGCAGTACAGCAGTGGGGGGTAATCAGAGCACAGTAGAGGGAGGGAGAGAGGAGGAGGGGAGAAAGAGGAGGACTTAGCGAGAGACCCAATGGTGTTCAAGTAGGGAGGTGCCTCCAGCAGGAAGAGTGTGGCTAAGGCCTATTTAATTAAGGTGGGGAAGGGGAATCGGGTGTAAAAGTTTGGCTGTTTACACTTAAATTCAATGGGTGCAGCAGCCCAGAAGCAAAGAAAATACAGTGAAGCAGAGATAGCCAATTAGTGAGCAGGAGATAATGCAGGGGTCCAATCAGGGTGCACAGCAGTGAGCGGAGGACCAATGGCGGCAGCTCATGGCTTCCCAATTGAACAGATACAGGTTAAGAAAATATACACTTAACAGCTGGCTACAATCACAGGCTGAGTTGGCCATTTACACTTAAATTCAATGGGCGCAGCGGCCCAGAAGCAAAGAAAATACAGCGAAGCAGAGACAGCCAGTTAGTGAGTAGGTAATGCAGGGGTCCAATCAGGGTGCACAGCAGTGAGCGGAGGACCAATGGCGGCAGCTCATGGCTTCCCAATTGAACAGATACAGGTTAAGAAAATATACACTTAACAGCTGGCTACAATCACAGGCTGAGTTGGCCATTTACACTTAAATTCAATGGGCGCAGCGGCCCAGAAGCAAAGAAAATACAGCGAAGCAGAGACAGCCAGTTAGTGAGTAGGTAATGCAGGGGTCCAATCAGGGTGCACAGCAGTGAGCGGATGACCAATGGCAGCAGCTCACGGCTTCCCCAGTCAGGGCTTGAAATCTTACCCAGCTTGCTGGATCCCGAGGGCAGCCAGGAAGTGATGGCTGGGTGGCTGGCTTACCAAGCCGCGGCCGCACCAATGGAGGACTCGGCTAGCCCGGTCAAGGGCAGAAATCTAAGCGAGGGTATTAAAGAAGGCAGAGATTAGCATTGGGGGGAGAGTTAAACAAAAGACAGTGATGTGGGTAGCTAAATCGGGATGTGGAGATGGCAGACAGGGAGATACAATGCAAAGCGGGGGGGGTGACCAGAGATAAGAAATGTAAGTTTAAACCTGTCCTGGTGCCACGGTAGGGGGAGGTGAAAAAGAAGAAAGGAAGATGCAGTGAGAGAGAAGGAGAGAAAGGGATGTTCAGGCCCCAGGTGGTAGAGAGTCAGAGAAAAGCACAGTTTAAAACAGTCAAACTTTCAAACTAACCCTCGGAATCGAAGTCGACAAAATTGAACAGTTACAGGTTAAGAAAATATACACTTAACAGCTGATTACAATAACAGGCTGAGCGGGCCAAAACTTCGGCTGTTTATACTTAAATTCAATGGACGCAGCAGCCCAGAAGCAAAGAAAATACAGCAAAGCAGAGATAGCCAATTAGTGAGCAGGCGGTAATGCAGGGCTTCAGTCAGGGTGCACAGCAGTGAGCGGAGGACAAATGGCGGCAGCTCACAGCTTCCCCTGCCAGGGCTTGAAATCTTACCCGGCTTGCTGGATCCCAAGGGTGGCCAGGAAGTGATGGCTGGGTGGTTGGCTTACTGAGCTGCAGCCGCACCAACGGAGGACTCGGCTGACCCAGTCAAGGGCAGGAATCCTGCTCGCTGGATCCCTAGGGTGGCCAGGAAGTGACGGCTGGCTTACCGAGCCGCAGTCGCACCAACGGAAGACTCGGCTGGCCCGGTCAAGGGCAGGAATCCGGCTTGCTGGATCCTGAAGGCAGGTTAAGGGTAACAATTTTGGGTTTAACATAGAAGTTTGCACTCAACCCTAATATACTGGCGTTACCGCACCAGTATAATATATGGGCTTGGCGGTTTACGATTTTAATCGAATACTGACGATTTGCGTCGAATTTTAGCATTTTGCGTTTGCCGATGGAAAAAAAAAATAAATGTTGATAAAGCTCGTATTACACTTTTCTCTTTAAGTGAAGGTAAGAAAAGGAACCACACAGTCAGGTACTTGAATGCTTGTTATGGGCTGCAAAAACAACAGCAGCAGCAAGTTTGCACTTCCAATACAAAGGCTACTCAGCCTTCCAGCTCTTCCAGCATGAACCAATTAGCACCTAATTACTTAACAGTTGTTCTGTGTGGGTTTCTTTGCTGTCTCACGGGTTTCTCTAATAATCACTTAATGAGGCTTAACATAAGGTGATCATCCTTACCTCTAGTTCACACAGGTTAGTGCTATGGTAGATGTGGGTCAGATGTTAGCTGCTGTCATGGGGCGTAAACGGAAAACCGTGGATGAATACTGCTCTGAGTACCCTGACCTTGAGCTTAAAACTGTAAAAAAAAAAATGGTCTTTGGGAAGCAATACACATTCTACGATGCAAAGTCTGTAAAACTGAAGTGACTGGCCAAGCAAACCGAATCTCAGAACACCTCAATAGTAAAACACGTACCAAGCTGAAGCTGAGTCAAGAGATGGTTACTCAGCCCTCAATGGAAGTTTGGGGCGGATGAAGCTGAAGCGGGAAGAGGCTATGGATTTTACACACGACCCGGTCCGAGCATTATGCTTTGAAGCCATCCCCATGAGTGCTGCACTATCCACAGTGGCTTTGCTTGCTCTTGGCAGTCTCAGTCACATCTGTGTCCATGGAGTGGTCCTTCAGTCTCTTCCATAAAGTGCAGGACAAAAGGAGAATGAGCTTATCTGAGGAAAGACTGGGTTGTTTGAACATCTTGTACCACAGCAAGGACATTACTGATCATTTACTGTCTTTTGAGAAATCAGAATACTGTGAATACAAATAAATGGGGTGGGGGGCATCCTGCCATTTCATACTGTGTTGCTAATTAATTGGCACTATTCACTTTTGCATGCTGAGAGTATCTGTTTATGTCTTACTATCTAACTGTTTAACTAACTAAATGTCTAACTGTCTGTCCAACTGTCTAGCAGTCTTAATGTCTAACTATGCACTTTTGTGAGTATTTTGAGCACATTTTAAATAGGAAAAAATGAAATAAAACTGATTAACTTGTCATATTGTCATATGTGCAATAAAAGTTGAAAAATTACGATTTTAAAAATGAAAAATAAAAATAAATTTTTTCCATCGTTTGTGATCAAAATAAAACTCAAGATCCTCCAAGCATATTTATATATATGTATGTATATATATATATATATATATATATATATATATGTATACACACACACACGCTATGTTATACCTAATCATTACTAATATCTAGGGCGTAGTACTTACTATATAAGCGTAAGTAACCAGGGACATATTATGATTATTACTGCTAAGAAAAGTATTGCAAGTATTGTGCCGAGATACACATTTGTGTTGTTATTCTTCTGAGAAGTCATTGTATAGCCAACACTGCCATCATGTGGATTTATGTAACACCACACTTATTTCCTGTTTTATGTGTGCTTCTTTGTTCTCAGTTTTAGCTGATCTTACACATTTTGTACATCTATTGATAACACTGTGGAGCTACATAATTTTTAGTCAATAGAGCTTGTTTTATGTATCTAGTCCTCTTACGAATGTAATAGTTGTCAAGGTAATTATCACCATGTATAAGTTACTGCATTACATATCCCCTCTGAGACCATCTTCATCCCAAGAGGTATTGGGAAACTTTGGCTCCCAGTGTCTATTGGTAAAACCTGTTTTAGGGCATCTGTCTACTTTTGTGTAATAAACAAGTTTATTACCGAATGTGCCGCTTGTCTGTTGTTTCTTTTGCTGATTTACTTCCACTAAGAATCTGTGCAGGGCTGAGCACCCTGACATTATTGGTGACCATGTGCAGGTGGTCTAAATTAGCAAAGTTTCACAGTTTGCTGGCTTACCCTTCCTCTGCGGGTAGTATGTAGGTGTACACACCTGTAACACCTCGCCCATACTTTTCACTCCGTAGCATCTTATAAAGTCTGGCTTCTTACTGGGCAAGGTTGGTGCCATCTCACCTTGTTCAACAGCAGTTTTGAATTGCATGAGTGCAGACACCCAACCATCTGTTAGTTCAACCAGTGTGGATCAATTCCCAGCAGGGTAACCACTGACAGTTCCATTGTGGGTTTCCCAAAACTTTTGTTTTCTCCCTTGGTACCATTATGTCCAATATCTGCGCAGACCTGAGACTCATCATCTCTAACTTTCTCACCTCCCATGGAGGCTGGAATGATTTTGCGCAGGATGCGAATCACTCCGATAACCCTGTACTGGGGATCTCAACCCAGTACTCCGAGGCAAGACAAACAGCCAAAAAACATGATGCTAAAGGGCTGTTGGTCGCTGCTCTTTATGCTGCTCTGGAAGCCTCCGAATTGAGGTTTCATTCCCTCGAACTGCAAATCTTATCTCTTAATAAAGAGATGGGCTTGCAGGTATCTGAAAGTTTAAGGAACGAACAGCGGCTTGAAGCAGAACTTCAGTCAGTACATAGTAAGAACGAGAGTCTTTTGAACTGTTCTGTACAGAGTAATGATCGAGAATTATGCATGTTGAGAGAATTGTGATAGGTTGAAGCAGGACAAGAAACAGGTGTTACAGATGAATGAATTGTTGAGTGATATGAATGAGACTTTGTGTGAGGAGCTTGAAGAGATGCGAGAGGACCTGAAACGGGTAAGTGAAGAGTTGGATAGGGAACTTAGGGACAACTGCAAATTGAGCGCCACATATAGAGATGTTACTGAAAGAGGTTGCGAAAGATGTTGAGCAGAACATTGCAAAAGCTAGTCACAAAAGGTGTAGCGTCAAGATGGTGAAACTGTGCCATCAGTGAGTGGTGTTGACTGGTCACGTCAAAGCGATGGACAGGTTCCAATACACACTCATTGACATGATGTCATCCAGTGATGACGATTCTGGCAATGACAACTGCCAAGATGGCACCCAGCCACACCCTCAATGTGGTCCAGTGTCTAACCACCAACCCACAAGATGGCGGACCCCCATGCTGTAACAGCGTGACCCTACATCATCAGAGGCAGGATGACTATCACGTGCATCACCAAGATGGCAACTCCCATGATGGGGGGCCGAGGCCTAGCCCCTCCGATTGCTGGCCTGAAGAAAGAGGATAAACAGGAGATCGATCAGATGATTGAGGCTGCGCGCACTAAGACTGAGATGACCGAGGAGCAGAAGCAGATCTTCCCGGGAAAGCATGGATACCATGCTGAAGGAAGCTGTCACTCAGCAGTCATTTGTCCTCACTGTGGCTGAGGCTGCCCTTCACGGTGCGTAAAACCCTTTTCCTTTCCCTGATCGATGCCCCGTGATTCAGACTAGTCCCCTTCAGGCAACTCACTCGGTACAGCAGATCGCCAACAGTATAGGCTGCATGACCCCGAGTGACAATCTCAGCTGTAATTTTGAAAAGGTTTCTTCCTTATGCGAGAAGCTTATTATACCGGCAGCCTACCAGGTACAAGTCCTCAGCAGACTGTAGATCCCGGCCTCTGGACCAAACTCCCAGAAACCGTCTGCCAAGCCATGGGTGCATCTTTTGATGACATCACAGCAGAACTCATTGCCGCACACTCTCCAGGCATGGCTGGTGTTATGTTGGCCCAACCGGTTAAGCAGTACGCTAAGGAAAGTCCAGTGATGTACAATCAGAGATTATGGTTGGCCTACCATACTGGTAAGGCACTCTCGCAGGAGGATGCGGACATCGACCAAATTGAATACAAGTCCTTGTTCATTCGGAACATGATTCCGGCCATACATGACAAGGTCAAGCCCGCTGTTTTCCCCAGAACTGACACATTTTCAGACATTCTCACAAGGACGGAGCGTGTCTACCAGCTCTACCTCCGAGATTTGAACTCCGCCTCGAAAGTCAAGGTGGCCGCGGTACAATCTACCAGGAACCCACAACCCACTACACCGTGAAGGGCAAGGCCCAAGACAAAAAAAGCACGCCCTCGGATGATAAACAGAACTACAAGTCGGGGGGGATTGCATTCGAAATAGGAACAGGCAGAATTGGAATAACCCTAATTCCGATCAGAATGATAATAGGAGCAATTGAAATTATCAACAAGGCCCTTCCTACCACAGTGTGGTAAAGGAGAACAACAACCTCCGCACTCTTCTTGGGAAAGTCCAATCAGTAGCGGAGGCTAAGCCAAAACGGGCCATTGCAGCATTGGCTCTGGCAACCCAGTCCTTGCTAGGCCAAGGAGATACTGGAACCTCCCCAGACTAGGCCGCACCAGGCCCAAACCCTGAGGCCTTGTCCACTGCAGCGACTACCAGTACCCAGACCTTGTATCCTATTCAAGACCTGGAACAGGCCAGGCAAGATGCTGCCCGCCTACATTTTCAGGACCCACCTGAAGACAGCAGTAATAGTTCAGATTGACAACTACAGGCCCCAGTCTGTATTGTGAACAAGCTGACCATTGACACAAATGGAAGGCCTCGCACAAAAGCCATGGTCGTGGGCTGCCAGATTGTTTTACTGCTAGATATAGGTGCGGCTGTGTCCGTACTACATGAAGAGAATACGGCTATTTCCTCTTGGTCCACCGGATGGAGGACCAGTGCACAAGATGTGGATGGCACGAGATTATCCATCTACTATTCTGTTGTATTCCCCATGGTGATAGGTAGCCTCAGCATGAATCAAACTTTTGACCTTATGGTATTGTGTTATCACCCCAGTATCCTAGGATTTGACTTTCTAGCACTACATGGCTGTGTGGTGGATTTGGCCAATATGCTCTTGATCCAAATCAAAGGGTAATACCATGCGGTCATGATTCTTAATTCCCACGTGATTGCCACCATTGCGGTCAAGTGATAAGGAATATGATGTCATAACTCTATTCCAAACACATGAGTTCATCTGAGAACTTCTACCCATTCTGCAGAAGCATGTGGCTGCTTTCACAACACACAAGCATGACTGTGGGAGAATGCAAACTGCCATCGAAATTCCAGGCTCAGCACATGACAGGCAAAGGCAATACCCTTTTCCTGCTGAGGCCTTACCATCACTCAGAAAAACTGTTCAGTCACTCCTTAAGCAAGGTGTGATCAGGCCTTGTGTCTCGACCACCAATTCACCCATTTGGCCAGTGAAAAAGCCTAACACATCTTGGAGACTTACTATTGATTACAAGAGGCTTCATCAAGTTATTCCTAGCTGCTCCCCTACTGTAGCATCAGCACCAGATGTGCTCAGACTGCTAACTCCAGATCATAGGTGGTTCAGCACCCTTGATATCTATAGTGGGTTTTGATCACTGCCCCTTGCTCAGGAAAGTCGATACGAATTTGCCTTTACATTTGAGGGCCAACAGCACCCTTGGACCTGCATACCTCAGGGCTTTCACCACAGCCCCTCTGTTTTCCATCTCCACATTATGGACGCCCTGCAGGGTTTCTCTGCCCCACAATGCCTTCTGCAGTATGTGGATGACTTACTGTTGGCAACTGCCACCAAGGAGCAATATCTTGATCTCTTTGATGAACTACTGATTCTCTTACAGAGAGCAGGCCTCAAGTGCAATCCTGCAAAAGCACAACTGTGCCAGAAAGAGGTCACCTTTCTTGGCCTGCATATCACAGAACAAGGCAGAAGCCCGGCCTGGAAGAAGAAGATCAAAGGCCTACAAGATTTGCCACTTCCTAGCAGTGTGGCAACACTCAGACATTTCCTGGGAACGGTCAACTATTCTAGAGATTTCATTTGTGAGCTTGCACAAAAGGCCGTCCCTCTGTATGAGCTCCTGAAAAAGGATGTTCCCTGGACTTGAGGTCCCATTCATACTAATGCTGTGACCCTCATGAAAAAGGCCTTGTCCTCTGCTCCAGCATTAGTCAACTCCAACCCAGCTGTACCTTTCCATCTGGAATCCGCTACTTCAGACATTGCCATGTCTGCAGTACTTGCTCAAATGGTTAATGGCACTTTGAGACCAATTGCTTATGCCTCCCAGATGCTGTCTCCAGTGGAACGGAAGTACAGTTTTTGCAAAAGAAACCTTCTGGCTACCTACTGAGCTGTCAAGCATTTCCTATATGTTATTGGGTACACATATCATTTTGCATACTGGCTACACTCCCACAAACTTTTTGCTGTCAGACAGAGTGAAGGATGGTTCAGTATCCAATACAGACTGACTCACTGGTCTCTTCTTCTACAGGACCGTGACATACAAGTTCTCACTGCCAAAATGCCCTCAGTTTTAGCCCATGGTCCTCTATACCAGGGAGAACCGCATGATTATTCTCTCCAACCTCCTGATTTGCCTGATCCAGGACCCTTTCTTCCCGTTGCTCCAAAACTCCTTCTGACACGTCCCAGTGTCATTTTAATTTTATTTTTTATTTAAACTTTTGTTTTCCAGGTAAGTGTATGAGACACAGCCATTTTTCATACACGACCGGGGCTAAAAGCCGCTGGTATTACAAAGATAAGTAAACATAACCATAGATACAATGACATAAGTACAAACATTACAAAATCATGTAATTAATAATGAGTCAATCAAAACAAGTACAGCACATTTGTTCATGATAAAATTGTTTAAGACCTATTTTAAAGGAAGCATGACTAATCCCTTCTTGTAGCATTTTTGGAAGAGTGGTCCAATATCTAGTTACACAAACTCTAAAAGCACAACTCTCATACTAGTCCTGACCTTAGGGATAACTAGAGAAACATTATGTGAGGATCTGAAGGATCTAACCTCTGCTTTGTGTTCAAACAGTGAAAATAAAGGAGACACAACTCCTTGCCATAAGGTTTTATCAGCTAAAGACAGTAAGCTATATTCACAGCTAAATCTAGATGGCAGCCAATCCAGCATACTATAAGGTGTGCAGTGATGTGTCCCAAAAGGTAGTTGTAAGACAAACCTACATATAGCATTAAATGTAGTGCTCATTAGTGACAAATCTGATTTTGAAATCTGAGTAAACAGAAAAGAGTTATAAGATAAGGCAAGTAAAACTACATTCTTACCAATAACAGTTCTAGCAGGCAGAGTGAGATCATTTTTTAACTTACATAAGACCCCAATTTTACTGTTGACCTGACAACAGACTAATTTCAAGTGTTGGGGAAAAGGTCAACTGTCATGTCTTTACTGATGGCTCTGCCCCGTATTACCTAGGAGAACAGATAGCAGGATTTGGAGAGCTCATCGTACACCCTAATGATAACACTGTTCAGATTTCCAAACGCTGCAGTGTTGCATCTTCTCATTATGCTGAACTGGCAGCTGTGGCCTGTGCTCTTGAACTGATCCAAGATGGTACTGAAGATACCATCATTTTCACAGACTCTAACTGGGTCTGTTGCTGTCTAACTGAATTCTTACCATTCTGGGAAAGGAACTCCTTCACGTCTTTTGATGGCACCCCTGTGAAATACAAAGCACTCTTTGTATATATTCACAACTTAACTCAACAGTCTAAACATAAACTGTTTATACACAAGGTGAAGGTCCATTTAAAATCTGATCCATACCATACCTTCAATGACCAAGAAGACACTTTTGCAAAAGAGGGTGCTCGAGGGGGGAGACATGGGAGATGGATCACCCTATGGCTCAGGCAGCCATACACATAGCTGCCACAAAGAAGAAACCCGAACCTTTTGTGCCACTGGACTTGTCCACAGCACAGAAATCTGATCCTCAGCTGAGAGAGGTGTTCAGGTGCCTAGACAAAGGAACTGAACAAGAATTGCCTACCCACAGCCCTTACAAAAGACATGCAGACAAACCGCACCTGTCACAGGACAACAAACTGATATGGTATCAGCCTGACAACCTAAACGACAAGTTGTGGGTAGTTCCCGAATCATAGAGATCTGAGTTCATTCATCAGGTCCATGACACCCCAACCGGTGGACACCGGGGGATGGAAAATACAGTCCAGAGACTAAAATCTGTAGGTTGGTGGCCTGGCATCACCAGGAAAGTTAAACATTACATCCAGAACACAGAACAATCTGGCCCCATCCAAGTGAAATGCCAAACTACTTCCTCAGAGACAATCTGGTCTTTGGCATGCAATCCAAATTGATTTTATTGGTTCTCTGACCAATACCAGCAGAAACAAGTATGTAGTTGTAGTTACTGATCTAGTCTCCAAGTGGGTCGAGGCTTTCCCCACTCAGAAATGCACAGCAAAAGCAGCTGCAAAGGTCCTGGTAGAAGAACTATTCTCCAGGTGGGGCCTACCTCTTAAGGTAGACTCTGATCAAGGAACCAGCTTTACAGGTGAGTTGATGCTAGAAACACTCCAACTTCTTGGTGTACACCAGAAGTTACACATACCTTATCACCCACAATCTTCAGGTCAGGTAGAAAGAGCTAACAGACGGATAAAGCAAATGCTATCCAAATTTATTGAGGACAGTCCCAAGAATTGGGATTCCCTTTTGCCTTTACTCCTTATGGCAATTAGGGGTACACCTTCAGCCACCACCCAGTGCACACCCTTTGTGGTGATGACTGGTAGAACCATTAGATTACCTAAACACATGTTGATTGCTTTGAACCTACCCACTGCAGACAGAGTGTCTGTAGACAAGTACATTGCAAAACTCAGAGATGACATCATCAAAACCCACTTGTATGCTGCACACTGTATGGAAAGGCCCAACAACAGTTCAAGATTCACTTTGACAGACATGCACAAGTGGTGGATTGGCAAGTCGGAGATCAAGTAATGGTACTCAGATTTGCACATCCTACACACCCCTTCTCCAGTAAATGGGAAGGACCCTACCCCATCATTAACAAACTCAGTCCCGTAGTTTACCAAGTTAGACTCATTCAGCAGAAGCAACTTACTGATAAGTGGTTGCATGCTAACCAGCTTAAGTTGTATAAAAGAAAATAATTGCTTTTCCTAACCCCATTGTCCGGAATTGTACCCACTGGCCTTTTCTTTTTACTTACAGGTATTTGCACAAGATGGCTATCTTCCATCTGAGCCTCCTTCTTCTAGGAGCACTCCCCTTTGTCCATAGCAAGGATATGAAAACTATATCCTTACACAACAAATGTCTAAGGTGACTCCTTCCACTTCTTGTTCATCTTGAGGGAACATACATGACCCCACAATCCAAACCTAGCACCATCCCTGAAGGAGTTAGCATAGATGTTCCCAACAAATTGATCACTGTTCAGGAAGACAGGGATGCCTACCTGACTACTATGGTTGTGGCACCTGACAAATCATCCCTCCAAATTGAATGGCAAACTGACAGCAATCGACAGACACTCCCCGTTGCCCGCCTCTCCATAGACACTTTCCAAGGTTGGCCCAATACTAGAATTGCCCCAAATGGTACTCTGTCCATTCGCCAAGCTAATCACAGACATTCTGGTTTATATAACCTTACTACTTTGGCCCTTCTTTTTGTGAAAAATATCCAGAAGACTGCAAGAGACTTTTGTGTTCGCAATTACATGGCTACAGTAGCTCTGTTTCTGTCTGTAGTACCCGCTACTGAAGCAGAACTTACTGATTGTCCTTCACAGAAACCTGGTCTGTGTCATCGAGACACAGGTCAGGAAGCATAGGAAATCCAGGAGCAGTTGTAAAATTCGCAACAAGTGATTTATTATTAATAAAACTAAAATAAAATTGTTCAGTATAACTATTTACAAAGACAGTACAAACAGAGAACGTCCATCTGGATTTCTTCTCAGTTTCCAATCTCAGTCTGTCTCAGTCTCTGTGTCACTCTCTTGCAAGAAATTGTAGCTCTGCTTTTATAAGTCTTTGCAACCCCGTTAAGAAAACAGCATGCTTCTCACACAGTGTTCTAGTAAGTTTCAACAAGTACAGCAACAAGAAGATTGTGACCCAGAACTGACCTCTTGCTTACAGTTTCTCAGAGAGTTTGCAAACAGATTAACCCTTGAGTTCCAAACAACATTTTGCAATTATTTCAGCAGTATAACTATATACATTTCTAAACAAAGGGATCCCAATATCAGTTACATTTCCATATAATGATTCACATATATTTTTATACCAGCAGCTAGGCAAGAGGGAAGAAAAGACAAAACAGCAAGTGAAGGAAGAGATTTAGTGAGAGGCAGAGGATTGCAAGACCATCGGGGTGATCAAGTCCTAGGTCTCACTAGAAAATTTGGTTGCTCAACCAGACAGAAAAGGAGAGGATAGAACAGATCCTTGCATTTAAACTTTTTCTCCAGAACAACTGGGACAGGGCGCTATTCAACCCTGTCACAGTCCACCCAGTGGTCTTACCTCTCTTCCAGGCACCCTTGTGAATAATGTGCAGTTTATGTACATTCCAGTTATTTTTAATCTCGCCCATTGGAATATTGCAGAATTTGGTATGTGTTCTAAAACTAACACCTCAGAGTTTTTCAGCACTATATTACTAGGTAGTCTTGCTGCTTATCAGACATGCACATGGGATCCTGTGGCTGGTTCACGCACCATTAAACACTTAGGTTTATTCAGGTCTAGACCTAACTCTGCTACCAAGAAAACTTCCTCATCACACAAGAGGTGTGCCACTGCTGTTGTCCCTGGTGCAGCTGGCACCATATCCGGACTCTTCAGATCCAGCATGTCCATCTGGAACGGGGCAGAAATTGCTGCCATTAAAAGCCAAACAGTTAAATTCCAGATTGACATGAAAGATGGTGTTTTACCACCCTTATCATACGATGTAGATGGGTTTAGTCAAGAAGAGCGCTACACAATATACAACATGCACGACACTGCCAAGAGTTTTAATGATACTAAGAATAAAATTAATAAACTTGTTTTCCAGAATAACAAGGAGGAAGACAAGCAATATATTGCCAGGGAACTCTTATACTCTGCTTATGGCTCTTAGGTCATAACCACTGTCAATTATCTCTTCTGTGATCTGGAATCTGGATGTATTCCAGATATTATTCATGATAGGAGACTTGCTAAATGGTATTGTCCACATTGCAGGTCTACTACTTGTATTACAATGTGCATGTCTAGATCTGTTTCCATACCACTGTCTACTGCTAGAAATTTAGGTTATGTCACACACCATCCCAACAAGGGCCCATGTTATACTGCTCATCACTGCACCATATGGGACACTATGTTTGTAACCTTCACTGTGTCTCTGCCACGCTTTGATCCAGAGACTGCAATTTTTGATAGACTGGCTTCCATTCACTCCATTGCGAATCTCAACGACATCTACCAAGAGAGGATCATCCTTCCACCTCTTCTGGTCTTTCATCCCACCCTGGAAGCCTGGATAGCACCTCATACTGACTGTTGTGCCAAAAAGGGATACCACTACTTGTGTCGCTGTGACATATTCAGTGTCATCAAGCCGGTGTGTGGATACTCACCAGACAGCATTGACTGGTCATTTACTTTGGACTTGGACATTAATTCCAATGAAACTGGTCTCCCCAGGGCAACAGATTCATCATCTTCAACAATTTCACCACCAGTGGGTAACACTGGACGCGTTTACCAGAACTATGCTGAAGAGGTTTATCGTTTCACTACAAGTTTCATGAATCAATCTTTCACCTGCCCAATTCAACTGCAAAAATGGAGGGTTCCTATTGTGAAAATGTCATATAATTCTAATGGGCAGTATTGTATAGTCACTAACCACAAATCTTTCTCCTGTGGGTTAAAAACATGTGAAGTCAAGTTTCTAATTTTTGTTTTGTTCCTCATCAAACCACTGTTATTGGTCATACCATGATTACTTCTGTTCCCATTGTGGAACCAGATGTTATTGACAGTGACCCTGAATATTTGCTTGCTCTGTCCCAGTATTTGCCTATCTTTAACGTTCACATTGATCCCTTGACATTGTCTTTCAAAACACTTTTAGATAGAAAGGATACCCATCTCATCTACATCAGCAATAACATCTCCAAAGCTGGAGAGGCCCTTAATACCCTTATTCATGATGGTGATTTAAGCACTGGACTTTCCAATACTGTATCTGGTTAGAATTATTTTTTTTTTTCAGTTAAATGTTTTATTAATTTTTTTTAACAACACAAGAAGACACAATATTACAGCTTGTTACCAAAACAGCATTAATAATAAACAAATGAAGCATACATACATATTGTCACAGGAGTTCCACTTTTGGGCACATGCAAGTATTATTATAAGCAATTAGTACATGCATGCTGTGTGAGTGAGTTCTATACTATAACCATACGGTAAAAGGTTAGATTAAATAGGTACTCACCCTTAAACCAGGGAAACAAAATATGGAAGAGTTATGTACATACCTGTATAAAAGATAGGCTCCAAGGACCAAGTAGGAGGTACTGCTGCTGAATGCCATGGCCTCATATAACCAGAAAGATGTACCTTCCAGTGGTCTCTTCTGGAGCGGTCCTCTAAAAAAGAAGAGCACACAAAGTAACCATTGATATTGTGCTTTAAATTATGTTAACTAACCTGGCAATGTAAATAGACTAAATACTGAGCTACTTAGGGAAATGTAGTATAATGAATAGTAAACAGCATTATACAAGAACAAAAGACAAAAATGAACTCACTGTCATACATGCAAAACGAGCAGTGTAATATTACAAATATCCTGGGTTCTAGCAATACATCATATACAAGGAGAAAGCAATCAGTACTCTGACCCACTGCTCAGCCTATCCCAGCTCTGGGATCCAAATAGGCCATATAGGGTGCCCAGCATGTCTGGAACTGTTTGAATTGCCCTGATGCCAGGTAGGAACGTCTTTCCAGCTTGTGTATCTGAGTTAGAGCCGAAAGGATTTCCTCCATAGAGGGGACTGTGGGGTTCCTCCAGTTTCTCGAAAGGGTATGTTTAGCTTGCATACTAAGTAGCATTAGCCACCAAAATTGATGGGGAGCAAGGTGCAGAGCTGTAGTTTCCAAACCCAGCAGGAACAAGGGAGCATGGTATGGAATGTTAACCCCCCAAATCTTACTAGCCTCTGTCACTATCTTAACCCATAAATAAGTTATCATTGGACACTGCCATAGTATGTGATACAGAGTCCCTACTGATTGTTGACATCTCCAGCACTTATCATGGGGGACTATTCCAGCATTCTTAAGTACTGCTGGGGTTCTATACCATGAATGAAGTATGTTATTATGAATAAGGCGGCTACGGGTATCTCTCTGTGTTAAATGCCCTGCTCGCTGGCATTGTCCCCATTGTTTATCAGAAATCTGAATATTCATGGCGGCTTCCCATTTATTTTTTGAAGACAGTGCAGAGCTTGGTAAGGTGTCCCTGAGAGTTGCATAGATTTTCCCAGCGATCCCAATAGGTTGTTCCAGCCAGTTATGAATGGGAGCTGGAGAGAAGTCCTCATCTGTACACTGTGAAAGGAATGGTTTTAGTGCATTTCTGATCTGGAAATATCTCCAGAGATCTGTTCTCGATATAGCCCATCTACTAAGTAATTTAGGGAAAGTATCAACAGTGTGAGTGGTGGGGGCTATAAGGTCTCCTACATATAAAATACCTGCCTCCTTCCACTTAGGCCACAAGACTGGCTGTTTGTCTATTGTAATATTTGGGTTTTGCCAGAGAGGGGTGAGCAAGATAGGTAAAAGGAGGATTCCTGTTTTCTTATGAAGAGCTTTCCAGTAGCTATTGGAGGGACTCAAAGTTGGGTGCAATTTCAGCTGAGGAGTTTAGCCCGAGTTAAGAAGGACTGTCAAGATGGGTACATCTGCAATGTTTTGTTCTATTTCCACCCACTGATGGGGTGACCGTGAGGATGGATGAAACCATTGCAATGTCTGAGAGCACTGATATGCTATTTTGTAACCTTCCATCCATGGTAGGCCCCATCCACCTTGAGTCCAGTGGCTTCTAAGAGTGTTATGACTATATCTTGGTCTTTTTGACCCCCACAGAAAGAATCCTGTCTATTTTTTGGTGCCATAGTGAGGGTAGAAATATAGGGATGTGGGTCATCATGTAAAAGAATTTAGGAGCCATAGACATTTTAAAAGCTGCAATCTTACCAGCCATAGTCAGATGTAGCTTGGCCCAGCGTTCCAATTCTCCCTTGCAGTTATGTATCAAAGGGCCCAGATTGTTATCCCACCATCTATCTAACTTCGCACCGACCTTTATGCCCAGACAGGTGGTGGTGTCTCGCGCCCACATACGGTGTAGGGTATAGTTTGGGGGGAGCAGAGTGCATTAAGAAATAGAATTTCTGTTTTTGAGACATTGATTTTTAGACCGGAGAAAGTAGTAAAGTTATTAAGAAGATTAAGTAGCAGGGGATTGAGT
The DNA here is from genome assembly GCA_016271365.2 of Neoceratodus forsteri. Classification (NCBI taxonomy): domain Eukaryota; kingdom Metazoa; phylum Chordata; order Ceratodontiformes; family Ceratodontidae; genus Neoceratodus; species Neoceratodus forsteri. The sequence continues at coordinate 475,333,155 of CM057451.1, forward strand.
GATTCGCATCTGCAAGAGTGACCAACAGATCATCAGCATACAAAAGGGTTGAGAATTCTGACTGTCCTATTTTTATACCTGTTATGCAAGAGTGATGATGAATTAGAATGAACTTTTAAAGGTTTTGTGATTATTCAATTATTTTTGATGCTAAATCTTTGCTGTCTACGGTGCACTCTCAAACAACACCGTGAGCAACTCAAGTTCCTTTACAAGGCTTGTGCATCGGGTCTGTAAATGATGGAGATTGTTCCCACCACTCTCCCATAGTGTTGTTGCCTTTTCAGTAAGGCAACAAGAGGGAGGAATGTTATGCTTGGTCCCCACATTCTGATTGGATTGGATACCCTCTGTGCACTGTATATGTGTGTGTGTATATATATATATATATAATATTTTATACCTACTCATTGTGACACTTGGACAGCTGGTTCTGATTAATCTATGCTTTTGTAATATAAAAAGTGTCATTGAATGTCTCTCTTGAGACATGCTGTTTTCCTGGATGACACCTCCCCCAAGTTTCAACTACAAGCTGTTAACCTAAAAGCCAGGAGGTAATTACAGGCTAGAAGAGACACAAATTAAGGATCTCCTGTTTATCTGGCTTCATTGTAGCTGCCAGCTGCTAGGATGAAAATCATAAACTTTTATGATGTTTAGAGGAAGAATACAGATTATGTCACTTGGGTGCTAAGTTATAAATATCCTTTGATGTATATGAAGGACAGGAAGACACTCTAGAGCAAAAGGGGTCATGGGAAAATGAGTTTTTGCTGATGTCACCTTCTGAATGATAAGACATCCTGGTTGTATGATTCTTAATAAATGGAGGAGCTGGGTGACATCATGGAGAAGGCAGGTTCAAGACAGTGTTTTAATTATACTGTGACTGACCTTTAGAATGATATACATGTTTAGACTCTGAAGAAGAAACATCTATCAGCACTATTAGAAGATATACATTAGATAGACCAGTCTAAGTGTATGGTTGGTAGGAATTTGCACTTTTAAACCTTGTTCTTTTAAGTGATTGTATGGTTTTGTGATATATTGTTCTATAGTTACAGTTTACATATTTTTTCTATTTCAAAGTAAACCTGTATTTTAAGAGACTACTTGATGTGCCTTCGAAATTCTTTATTTGACAAGTGAAGCATATATGGTTAAAGTTGACACTGTGCGAAAGCTGACTGGTTTACCAAACTGGGAAAAGGTCAGAGTTTATCTGAGGTCTTTCGTAGAGTTTTTAAGGGTTCATTTTTGTACACCTGGTTAAGTGCCTTTAGGCAGAAGATATCTGGCATTTCCCCGAAGAGCAGAATTATCTGAGCCTGTACACTGGATACGCTAGCAAGAGGTTCACAGTTTGAATCCCTCCAGAACTTGCGACCAAAGGTTGATTCGAACCCACAAAACAGACAGGAGGGTTACCCTGTTTCTGTTCCTGTTCACAATACTGCGCTCGGAGGTTGGCACTGTGGGAGCAGAGGGCCTGACCTGAGTACAGGGTTGTGACAGATTGGTTGGCAGCGGTGTGCATACGTTTGGTATTACAAGCTTTTATTGTTCAGTGTGTCGGCTTGATACTGCTAGATCACTTGCAAAAAAGGAAAAAGGCAGTGATTTAATTTTAAAAAGGAAACAGACCTATATCACTTGGCTTACAGTCAAGTTTCTACCTGTTTTATTTTTTTTTTTTCTAAAGTGCAAGTCAGAGTAGCCATAGTTAGGGAAGAAGATGGCTTCCTCAGAGTAGCCGTTTTTAGGGAAGAAGATGGCTTCCAACTACAGTGGGCACACTGTAGACTACTTAAAGCAGTTGTGCAGGGACAGAAGAGTCCCATATGAGGTGAAAGCTACCAAACAGAGCCTCATGGATACCCTGATGGTAGCGGATACCCAGAGCACTGAGTCACAGACAGTGACTGTAAGGGACTGAACCTTGAGTGTGGAAGGGCTAGCGGCCAGTGCAGTGTCCAGATCCAATGAGGAGGGCAACAGGGCCAGTGCCAGCGAAGGGCCACAACAGCAGGGGAAGGTCACCAGCGTTCTGGAGCCAGAAATACTCAGGCTGCAGATTGAGTTGCGCAAAATGGAGCTGGAGTTCCAGAGGGAGGCAGAGCAAGAACGCCTAGAGGCGGAGCGAGAACAGCGAGCTGCAGAGGAGAAGAGGGAGCAAGAATGGCGAGAGGCAGACCGTGAACAGCGGGAGGCAGACCGAGAGGAGCGAGAGCGCCAGAGGCAACATGAACTGGAGAAGCTATGACTCCAACCAGAGCAGGTAAGTGTCTTGGGTTTAACTGGGACTACAGAACTGGGTTACAAATTGAATTCCAAATTGATAGCCGAATTTAAAGACGGGGAGGATATGAATGCCTTTTTAAATTCTTTTGAAAAAGTTTATATTCAGGCTAAAATTCCTAGGGAGTCCTGGAGCTTCCAGATATCCCCACTACTTACCGGGAAAGCTCGGGATGCATTGGGTCAAATGGACAATGCGGACAGTAATGATTACAGCAAACTTAAAGCTGCACTGTTAAAAAAAATTGAATTAACTGCTGAATCATACTGAGCTAAATTCCGTAAGCTCAGGAGAAGCCCTGACATGAGCTATGAGGAGCTAGCCACAAAACAATGTCAGTTTTTAAAAAGTTGGTGGGAAGAAATTGAAGCAAACTCTGTAGATAAAATTGAAAATGTGATTTTGTTAGAACAGTTTTTCTGGGCATGTCCAACACAGCTGAAAACCTGGCTGGAGGGCCGAGATCCCAAAACAGTGCAAGAGGCTGCTGAACTCTCGGACCGCTATGCCAAGAGCAGACCTGCTCTGAGAGCGAATGGAGCGGGCGTGGTAGCACAGAAAGGGAAAAGCGCGCCTTCAGGGCAGCTAAAACCCTCACTGGCTCCAACAAAACCAGTTAGCCCCAGGTTTCAGAGAAAAGATTTCTCTGAGAAAAGAAATGAATGTTGGTTGTGTAAAGAAACTGGGCATATTGCCAGACAGTGTCCCAAATGGATGAGCAATACGCAAGGTGGTGCTAGGAAGGAAGTGGGTTGTTTGTGTGTCCCTGGAAGCATGCCTATGAACATGAGGGAACACGTGCACCCAGTCATGGTGAATGGTGTACAGACACAAGGGTTAAGGGACACAGGCACCCCTGACATTGGTAAAAGGGGATCTGGTACAGCCTGGTCAGCTTATACCCAATACATACATCACTGTACAAGACTTTACTGGTGGGGAGAAAACATTGCTTGCCCCTCGCTAGTGTTCTCCTAGACTGGGGTGAAACAGGGAACTGTGCAACAGGTAGTTGTAGCCAGAACGTTAGCAGTGGATGTCATCCTTGGCAACAATCTCCAACAGGGGATGGTATGTGCAGTTACCTATAGCCAAGCGGCAAGAGAACACTGTAGTTCCCTGGACCCCACAGAAGCCATTGTGGAAATCACTGGGAGGCTGGTTCCCCAGCCTGTGTCTCCTGATATGGAGATTAATGAAAAGGGGGTAGAAATTTCCCCAGTAGCAGTTAACCACACAGCTACAGAGGGTTACTCTGAAAAGAGAGGGGTGACCCATTGTCAGAGGGTTGAGATTGACAGTGATCCTGAGTGCCCTGATGTTAGTGCTAGGGACCCTAGTTCAGCGACTGAAGGGGACCTGTCCCATGCCTTGGGAATGTGTGAGGAGCTGCAGCTGCTCAGAGAAGTGACCCTAGTCTAGAGAAGCTGGGGGCTTGGGCAGACTCTGACGGAGCACAGGGAGGTGACAGCAGACATACGGTTTATTGGGAAAATGGACTTATGTATACTTGGGCTGTGCAGACAGAGGGAGGGGTGCTAGAAAGGCAGCTTGTCGTTTCCAAGGGGTATCGTAAGCAGTTGCTCAAGATTGCACATGATATTCCCTTGTTGGTCATCTGGGAATCATGCACACTATGCAGCAGTTGGCCCAGAATTTCTATTGGCCAAACTTCACCCAGCAGGTGAAAGAGTATTGCAGGTCTTGTCACTGGTGCCAAGAAATAGGGAAGATGGGCAAGAAAACCCAAGCTGCCCTGATTCCATTGCCCATAGTGGAGGAGCCATTCCAGAGGGTGGGAATGGATATTGTGGGGTCTTTAAATACCCCCAGCTCCTCCAGGAAGAGATTCATCCTAACTGTGGTGGATTATGCCACCCGCTACCCAGAAGCAGTCGCCCTATCCTTACTGAGGACAGACAAAGTGGCAGATGCCTTACTAGGGATTTTCTCCTGTGTTGAGTTTCCGCAGGAGGTTATCACCGATCGAGGGGGTTCCTTCATGTCAGACATGACGAAATGTTTATGGGAGAAGTGTGGGGTGGTGCAGAGATGCATGACACCATATCACCCACAAGCCAATATGCTTGTGGAAAGATTTAATGGTACCCTGAAGTCAATACTCCGGGCGTTTGCTGAACAGCATGGGAGGGACTGGGAGAAATACCTTCCCCACCTGTTGTTTTCATACAGGGAGGTGCCCCAAGAGTCAACAGGATTTTCACCCTTCAAACTCTTATCTGGACGCCGGGTACATGGGCCCCTAGACTTGATCCAGGAGGACTGGGAAGGCAAGCACACCACCCAGGTTACTCCCATAGTGGATTACGTTCTTAGGTTTAGGGAAAGGCTGAAGGAGCTTATGGGGACAGCCAAGAACAACCTGGCAGCTGCCCAACAGAAATAAAAAGTGTGGTACAACCACGGAGCCAGAGCTCGCTCATACATGGTGGGTCAGGAAGTCATTGTCCTTATTCTGGTCCGGAAAGACAAGCTGCAGGCTGAGTGGGCAGGACTGTACAAAGTAGTTAGGAAGGTAAATGATGTGAACTATATTACAGAGTTACCTGACAGAAGACAGACAGAAAGGATGTACCAGGTCAACATGATGAAGCCATATGCTAATAGGGCTGACATGGTGTTTGCAGTGTGTGGTCCTGGGGAGGGGACAGACGAAGGAGACCCCCTTCTGGATTTGCTGGAAGAAAGCAAGTGGGAGTCCTCTGTGGAGGCAGTAAAATTGTCTCCCCAGCTGGCCCCGGACCAGATCCAGGAAGTAAGGGAGGTTTTAGCAGACTTTGCCCCATTGTTTAGCGCCAAGCCTGGACTAACCCCCTTAGTGACGCACAATGTGGAGACAGTGACACAGACGCCCATACGGCGGACAGCATATCGGGTGTCAGAGGCTGTCCAAAAGGACATTAGGAAGAAAGTGGAGGAGATGTTGGATTTAGGGGTAATCCAGAGATCCCACAGCCCCTGGGCCTTGCCCGTAGTCCTTGTGTCCAAGCCAGATGGCTCTACTCGTTTCTGTGTGGACTGTTGTGGACTGAATGCAGTCACAAAGTCAGACGCCCACCCGATGCCCCAGACGGATGAACTCCTGGACAAGTTGGCAGGGGCGCCCTACCTTACAATGACTGACCTGACCAAGAGGTATTGGCAGGTAGAGTTAATGGACAGAGCTAGGGAGAGGTCGACCTTCATCACTCCGATAGGCTTATTTGAATTTAAAGTAATGCCTTTCGGAATGAAGAATGCCCCGGCCACTTTCCAAAGGTTGGCGAATCAGGTGATAAATGGTGCTGAGGAGTACGCCGTGGCATACCTGGATGACATTGCCATCTTTAGTGCGAGCTGGGAGGAACACCTGTCCCAGCTTAGGGAAGTGCTGGGCAGGATACAGAGGGCCGGGCTCACTGTCAAAGCTGGGAAGTGCCAGGTGGCCATGGGAGAAGTGGCATACCTCGGGCATGTGGTAGGCCGGGGACAGCTCCATCCTAACCAAATAAAAATAGAGGTGATCTAGGCATGGCCCAGAAACGCAGAAGCAGGTCAGGAGTTTTCTAGGGACAGCAGGGTACTATAGAAAATTTGTACCCAATTACTGTGCCCTACCTGCTCCCTTTATCTGACCTGATAAAAGAATGCCAAAGAAAATTATCTGGGACCCAGCCTGTGAGAAAGCCTTTACAAGACTGAAGGAGGCACTGTGCAGTGCTCCTGTTTTGACAAACCCTGACTATAGCAAACCCTTTATAGTTCAGACTGATGCCTCAGATGTGGGTGTTGGAGCAGTACTGAGTCAGACATCCAGCCAAGGGAAAGATCACCCGGTAGCGTATCTGAGTAAAATGTTACTTCCCAGGGAGCAGGCATACGGTGGCAGTATGGTGCAGTGGGTTAAGGCTCTAAGCTGCAAATCTGGAGACCTGGGTTTGAATCCCACAGCCCCCTAGGTGCATTCTGTGTGACCCTGAGCAAGTCACTTAACTTCCTTGTGCTCCCAGGTTGCACCTGCAAACAAGCTTTCAGCTTAGTGTGTCTCACCTGGTAAAATAATTGGTAAAAAAAAAAAATACTCCACTGTGGAAAAGGAGTGTCTTGCCATAGTGTGGGCCCTAAAGAAGTTGGAGCCATACTTGTATGGGCAGCATTTTGTGGTACAAACTGACCACAACCCCCTGGTTTGGCTGACGCAAATGGGAAATACTAACGGTAGGTTGTTAAGATGGAGTCTTGCTTTGCAAGGGTATGACATGACAATCCTAAATAGGGCTGCAGCGAAAAATCAGAGCTCAGATGGGTTGTCTCGTGTCTATGAGGAGTGAACTGATTTGGGAAGCTCATCCCATGCTGGAGATAGAGCCCCCAAAGTCAGTCTAGGTGGGGAGGACTGTGACACTTGGACAGCTGGTTCTGATTAATCTATGCTTTTCGTAATATAAAAAAGTGTTACTGAATGTCTCTCTTGAGACATGCTGTGTTCCTGGGATGACCCCCCCCCCACCAGATTTCAACTACAAGCTGTTAATCTAAAAGCCAGGAGATAATTACAGGCTAGAAGAGACACAAATTAAGGATCTCATGTTTATCTGGCTTAATTGTAGCTGCCACCTGCTAGGATGGAAATCATGAACTCATATGATGTTTAGAGGAAGAATACAGGGTATGTCACTTGGGTGCTAAGTTATAAATGTCCTTTGATGTCTGTGAAGGACAGGAAGACACTCTAGATCAAAAGGGGTCATGGGGAAACAAGTTTTTGCTGATGTCACCTTCTGAATGATGAGACATCCTGGTTGTATGATTTTTAATAAACAGAGGAGGAGCTGAGTGACATCATGGAGAAGGCAGGTTCAAGACAGTGTTTTAATTATGCTGTGACTGACCTTTAGAGTGATACACATGTTTGGACTCTGAAGAAGAAGAAACATCTATCAGCAGTATTAGAAGATATACATTAGATAGACCAGTCTAAGTGTATGGTTGGTAGGAATTTGCACTTTTAAACCTTGTTCTTTTAAGTGATTGTATGGTTTTGTGATATATTGTTCTGTAGTTACAGTTTACATTTTTTTTCTGTTTTAAAGTAAACCTCTATTTTAAGAGACTACTTGGTGTGCCTTCGAAATTCTTTATTTGACAAGTGAAGCATATATGGTTAAAGTTGACACTGTGCAAAAGCTTGCTGGTTTACCAATCTGGGAAAAGGTAAGAGTTTATCTGAGGTCTTTAATAGAGTTTTTAAGGGTTCATTTTTGTACACCTGGTTAGGTGCCCGTAGGCAAAAGATATATGACGTTTCCCCAAAGAGCAGAATTATCTGAGCCTGTACATTGGGAACACTAGCAAGAGGTTCACAGTTTGAATCCCTCCAGAACTTGAGACCAAAGGTTGATTCGAACCCACAAAACAGACAGGAGGGTTACCCTGTTTCTGTTCCTGTTCACAATACTGCACTCGGAGGTTGACACTGTGGGAGCAGAGGGCCTGATGTGCAGGGTTGTGACACTCATTACTAATATCTTTGGCGTGGTACTTACCATATTAATGTAAGTAACCAGGGACGTATTAGGATTATTACTGCTAAGAAACTTATTGCAGGTATTGTGCCGAGATACACTTATGTGCTCTCCCTTATTCTTCTGAGAAGTCATTGTATAGCCAACACTGCCATCATGCAGATTTATGTAACAATGCACTTATTTCCTGTTTTATGTATGCCTCTTTGTTCTCAGTTTTAGCTGATTTTACACATTTTGTATATCTATAGATAACACTGTGGAGCTACATACCTTTTAGCCGATAGGGCTTGTTTTATGTATTTAGTCATCTTATGAATGTAATAGTTGTCATGGTAATTATCACCATATATGAGTTACTGCATTATGTATCCCCTCTGATACAATCTTTATCTCTAGGGGTATTGGAGAAACTTTGGCTCCAAGTTTCTGTTGCTAAGACCTGTTTTAGGGCATCTGTCTACCTTTTGTGTAATAAACAAGTTTATTACCAAATGTGCCGCTTGTCTGTTGTTTCTTTTGCTGATGTACTACCACTAAGAATCTGTACAGGGCTGAGCACCCTGACACTAGTTTGTTGGGGGGGGGCTGGTCTGTGAAAGGGAGGTTTCAGCTGGGGATGGGAGATGGGACAGCTGTGGCGGGTGCTGGTCTGTGCAAATAGGGGGGTCCAGCTGTGGGATGGTGGCTGGTCTGTGAAACAGGTTGGAGCTGTGTGTGGGCAGCTCACCGCCAATCTGTTTTAGGGCACGTGCCGCAACTTGTCATTGGGTAAGAAGGGTGGGGGGTTGCTGATAACATGGTCAGCCGGGGGATTCAGATTTAGGGGCTGTTGTGTGGTCTCTCTCTCTCCCCCCAGGATATTAAGTCTCACCCAGCCATGGCAGCATGCTTCTGAGCCCATCATCCATCAGTGGACTCTAGCTTCCTCACCCCTTGGTCAACTGAGCCCTACTGCCAGACACAGTGGCATCCAGAAGCCCTGGCAGTACATTCCCTTAACACCCATGCTGCCTCTGCAGTCCCCTCCAAGACACATACTCTTTCCACAGTCCCCCACCACCTTGACTCTTGCTCCCTCCATGGCATCTTGAATGCCTCCCTCCCTTCCTGGTCAACCAGAATCTTCCTACCTGACCGACCAGACACCTTTCTCCTTCAGAAGACATTCCTCCCTCCTGGGCCCCCCCCCGACCTACCAAAGAGCTCACTCCCAGCCCCCTGGACTCCCCTCCATCCTGGGGCCCACAATATCTCACTTCCTGGCACCTGGATACCCCCCTCCCTCCTGTACCACCCCAACACCCACCACACTCCTTTGGCCCCCTGAACACCTCCTGGCTCCCAAGACACCCACCATACAACACTGTACATCCCCATTCATGGAGCTGCTGTAGCTTCACCACTTGAGTCCACCAGCTATCACTGACCTCCAGCTACCAAGCCCCCCCAGCACTGGTCACAGGCTCCTGAGGCCCACACTGACTCGGCAGCATGCTTATGCAGACACTGCGCTATGCTACGTACATTGCTGACTTCTAGTTCTATGGGACATAGATTCATAGTACAGGGGTGAGGTGGTGTTAAGGAACAGCCCACGATGAATTATATACATGTGGTAAAGAGCAGTGTTTAGGAACAGTCCAAGGTATACAGTACATACGGATGATATTGCCCAGAATAAGTGACATATCTCATCTTCGAGGGGTCATTTGGATTTCCTTAGAGTGACTGTCAGCTGCACAGAACTGGAAGAAAGACTAAAATGGCAGCACACACAGAACTCGATAAAAGAGACTAGAATGACAATGCCCCATGGCAGTCCCTGGCACGAGTATGTAGAGCATGGCACCATGTTGCAGATAACAAAATAGTGCCAGAAACACTGTGCTGGATATTGCATACTATCATTTAAAAAAAAAAAAAAAAAACAGTTTATTGAAATCATAACCAGTAAACACATATAATAATACAGAGTAGAAAGAACCAGCTAGATAAAGGAACTACTTATCAATCAACTATATAAAAAATATAGATTAAAGATTGTGTGCACTGGGAAAATATATTGGAAATAATAAGGAAATTCACTGACTGACATATTTACCATCCACAAAAGGCAAAGATTGCCACAGTAGGAGAATCAAGCAAATATGAAACACAATACAAAGATAAAGTAACAGAGATATGATAGTGCCTAATTAATAACACAATGCAATACAACCCACTGGGATCTAAGTACAAGGAGGGTTGTTAGGCTGGGGAGGAGCACAGTACAGAGGTGTGAATGGAGGAAGAGTTCCATTTGCTGCATAAAGCATCATGTCCTCCAGAAGTAAGCAGCATCAGTCTATCAAAAAAGGGCAAGATGGGAAAGACCAGAATGCCACTGAAGTATTGAAGGAGGAGAGGGAGATTTCCAGGAGGTAATGAGTAGCCGTTTGGCCTCCAGCAGTGCTGCAATAAGCCAGCGATGCTGTGGGGAGGGAAGGGGAGGAAAGTGAGAAGGAAGACCTAGGATGACCAGTTCTGGATGGGAGGGGACAGACACATGCAAAACTTTGGAACAATCCAAAAGGATAGCATCCCACCTCGAGGAATGGTGCAGACAGCTCCATAGCATATGCAAAAGTCCAGCGGCAGACTGAGAGCAATGCCAACAGGACGCATCTGTAATAGCCATAGACTGAAGGACCTGAGGTATCCTATACCAAAGGTGCATGACGTTAAATTGGAGCAAACAACTTTTAGGATCGTAACACGATGCGTGAGTCCGACGAAAGGCAGCAAGCCAATCATCGTCAAAGAGAGAGGCATCCAGCTTTTTCTCCCATTTGGTCTTGTAGTGGGTTATAACCGGAGGTAAAGCCTCACAAAGGATACAATATGTTTTGCCCACCCAGCCTTTCGTACTAGTAGTTCTGTAGAAATTTACAAGCCAGGCCCAAAAATGATGAGAAATGGTTTGCTTTTCATAATCACAAATAGCAGCTCATAATTGCAGATGTCTCAAAAAATTGGACTTAGGAAGCGAGAACTTATCTTGAAGTTGTTGATATGAAAGAAGATCGTCAGTGTGAGGAATGAAGATATCTGCAATTAGTCTAATGGTATTGTTGATCCAAACAGGCCAATGAATAGGTACTCTCAGGAACAAGGCACCACATCAGCATTTAAAGACTAGAAGAACTAGTACTTCAGCTTAAAGCATATTTATTGCAAAAAAATAAAACCTCCGGATACAAGCAGATGCTTACTGGTTTGTTCAGGTCAATGAATAGATTTGCCACCAGTAAGGATATGAGGGTTATCCCAAAGATATGTCAAAGATCTAGGGGTAAGCGTAGCTGACGGAGGTACAGCAGTCAGAGACATGCAAGTGTCCCAAGCACTATGTGTCACAGCAATAACAGGATGCGCTGAGAATTTCCAAGTCTTATGGCCAAAGAGTAACATAAAATTGCCTGCAGAAACAGGCTCACAGTCTGTCGAGTCTGCTCGAGTGTGCAGCTAGCTCCTTGTCTCGCAGCTGCCCCTCCCGCCCCTCTTCTCAGTATCCCTTACCCTGTTCCAACCCATCTTGAAACTGCCCACCATCTTACAGGACACTATCTCATCTGGTAAGGTGTTCCATTTGTCCACCACTCTTTCAGTGAAAAATGTCTCCTCATCTCCCTCCTGAATCTTCCCCTCCAATCTTAGTCTATACCCTCTCGTGTCCTCACCTTTCTCATCTGGAAAATCCTTCTGTGTTGGTCTTGTTTATCCCTTTAGATACTTAAAGATCTCGATCATATCCCCCATCCTCCTCTCCTCCAGTGAATACATATTCAACCTCCCAACCTGTCCTCATAGGGCCTGCTCACTAATCCCTGGATCATCTTTGTGGCTCTTCACTGCACTCCCTCCAACAATCTGATGTCCTTCTTCAGGAATGGGCGCCAGTACTGCATGCAGTACTCCAGGTGGGGCTTGTCCAATGACTATACAGGGCAGGATAGCCTCCTTCCTTCTGGAGGACATCCTCTTGCAATACACCCCAACATTTTGTTGGCTTTTGCTGCCGCCGTCTTGCACTGAGCAGAGTTGTTCACACTCCCGTAATGATCACTCCTAGGTCCTTCTCCTCTGTGGAGCTCCCCAACTGTACCCCATTCAAGTGATAATCCCTCCCTGGTTCCTGGCTCTGAAGGCAGAACCTTGCACCTCTTGGCATTGAACCCCAACTGCCATATTTCCGCCCACTCCTGCAGCTTAGTCAGGTCCTCCTGCAACCCTTTCCACCCTTCCACATCATCAACCGCAGCTCCCATCTTGGCTTATCATCTGCGAACAGCCTGATCTTGCACCGGATCCCGTGTGAGATATCTGCAATAAAAATCCCAAACAGCACCGGTCCCAGTACCGATCCTTGAGGTATCCCGCTCAACATCATTCTCGGTGGCAAGAGGTCCCCTACCACCACCACCACCCTTTGCTGCATTCCCTTTAGCCAGTTTGTGACCCATTTCACCATTTTTGGTCCTCCCCCCTATGTTCCAGTTTCCCCCCCAACCTGCCATGCGGCACTGAATCTAAGGCCTTGCTGAAGTCTAAATACAGGATATCCACTGCATGACCCTTGTCCAGTTCCCGTGTCACCCAGTCGTAGTACTCTACAAGGTTTGTTTGGCAGGATCTGCTTGCTACAAACCCATGCTGTTGACCATCCTGGAGACCGTTTTCCTCCAAGAAGCTCACTAGCCTCTTTATTAGGATGATCTCCATGAGCTTTCCCACGATCGATGTGAGGCTCACTGGCCTATAGATTCCTGGTTCATCCTTTGGGCCACTTTTGTGGATGGGCACCACATGGGCCATTCTGCAGTCCTGTGGTACATATCCTGTGTCCAGGGAAGTATTAAACAGGTCGGCCAGTGGCCCCACCAGGACCTCTGCCAACTGCCTTAGTACCGTAGGGTAAATGCAATCAGATCCAGTAAGCTAAAACTGGGTACCTGAGCCAAGGTTGCCACGTTGGAACTTTTGAGGACAGTGGTCTGAACCACCAGTAGTCCTGAGCCATTGGATAAGCAAGCACTTAGCCCTTGAACCAGGGAAGGTCAAGGTCACCACTGGTCCAGGGTTCCTGAAGCTTTGCTTTACTTTACTTAAATGGGGTGGTTTACCATCCCATAGAAACCGACAGACAATGCGGTCTATGGAGTGCAAAATAGAAGGCAGGATAGCAAGCTGCAGATTACCAAACAAGTAAGCTAACTTAGGGAGGGTGAACTTCTGAAGGGCGGTGACTTTACCTATCAAAGATAGCCCCAGTTTACTCCAACGTTGGATATGATGCTCGAAGGGCCAAGAGTAAAGGAGTATAATTCATGAACATGAGATCCTCCCACCGATAAGTAATCTAGACCCCAAGATATTTAAATGCATCACCAAACCATTTAATCTGAAGCCCCACATGGGAGGAGCTATCGCATAAAGAGTTTAAAGGTGCAAGGATCGTTTTAGACATACTGACCTCCAGCCCAGAAAGGGCAGTAAATTGGAGGAGGGTGGTAATGATAGGGGGAAGAGAGTGCGAGGGGAATTCCAAAGTAAGTAAATCATCTGCATAGAAGCGGACAAGATATGTCTGATTACCATTTTATTTGTATTGTTTTGGATGTACAGTGCCCCAAATCTTCGGAAAGGGGCGCTTTATAAATAAAGTATCTATCTATCTATCTATCTATCTATCTATCTATCTATCCGTCTGTCTGTCTGTCTGTCTGTCTGTCTGTCTATCTATCTACCTAACCCGAATACCACAAATCGCTAGGGTGGCCAGTAACTTACGGGAAAGGAGATCCAATGCCAACAGAAACAAGAGAAGTAAGGGCACCCTTGTGGGGTGCCTCACTGTAAAAGAAGTGGAGAAGAGATAGTACAATTCATCAGAATAACTGCAGACTGACAGTGATAGAGAACCTGGATCCAGGAGCGAAAATATGGGCCAAAGCCAAAAGCTTCAAAACACAGTGCATGTAACCCCAGAGGACAGAATCAAAAACCTTGCGAAAGCCTACAGCAAGCGCCACCATAGGAAGGGAGGCGGATTTGGAAAGATCTTCAAATTAAGGAAGGTACACACATGATCTGCGTCCTAGTTACATTTCTGAAAGCCCACCTGGGATGGGTGGATTATAGTGGGAGTACTTTTTCTGAACGGGCAGCAAGGGCCTTGGCCAGTATCTCTGCATCCATGAGGAAAGGGGCAGTAACATAATCTGTAGTTGACGGCAGATAAGGACTACTAGGCCCACCTAGTCTGCCCATATTCCCTGCCTGCATCAGTGGCCACTGACTCTACTTGGTCATTGACTTTACCTCTCTTCCCCATCTAGGGTTCCCTTATGTCTATCCCATGCATGTTTGAATCCCCCCACTGTGTTGGCACCTACCACTTCCTGCAGTAGGCTATTCCAAGCATCCACCACCCTCTTTGTGAAGAAAAACTCCCTCACATTTCCCCTTATCCTGCCCCCCTCCAATCTCATATCATGCCCCCTCATCCTTGTGCAGCTCTTGTACTGAAAGATGTCACCCCCTGCACTTTGTTCAAGCCTTTAAGATACTTGAAGGTCTCTCTATCATATCTCCCCATTCCCTGCTCTCTTTAAGTGTATACATATTGAAGTCTTTAATCTGTCCTCATGTTTTCTGATGCAAGAGCTCTGCACCATCTTGGTTGCCCTTCTCTGGACCGCCTCCACCTTGTCTATGTCTTTGCAAAGATGTGGCCTCCAGAATGAATACAGTATTCAAGATGAGGCCTCACTCAGCGTTTTGGCATCACCACCTCCTTTCTTCTGCTAGTGATGCCCTTCCTATGCACCCCAACATCCCACTGACCCTCCCACAGCCTTGTTACACTGTTTAGCCACCCTTAGGTCATCTGAGATGATTATCCTTAAATCCCGCTCTTCACTGGTGACTGTCAGCGATTCCCTCCCTCCACCGCCTCTACAACAAATTCTCTTTCACTCCCCAGGGTTTCTTCACCCCCAGGTGCATGATTTTGCTCTGTTTTGCATTAAATTTCAACTGCCACACCTTTGACCATTTTTCCAGCTTTCCCAGATCCCTTCTCATTCTTTTGACACCCTCTGGAGTGTCTACTCTGTTGCAGATCTTGGTATCACCTGCAAAAATAGGCAAACCTTCCCTTTCAGCAATGTTACTGACGAAAACATTGAAAAAGACTGTCCCCAAGACTGATCCCTGAGGCACCCCATTGGTCACCCTCTTTTCCGTGGCTTTGATCCCATTTACTACCACCCTCTGCTTCCTGACCCTCAACCAGTTTCCTTTTTTTAAACCTCTTTATTGTATATGTATGTATGTATATATATATTTATTTATCTATATATATTATAACAGATTACAGGGCAAAAAAGACAACTTTATACATCTCATTTTTACAATATTTCATGCCATCATCAACATTCTGCTCTCCACCTTTCCTTCGGCTTCTGTTTTCCACTATCTTCTTTACATTTCATTATGCATACAAACTATGCATGAATCCTTCTATGTCTTATTTTTACTCCAACCGTTCCTCGTTTACTCTTATTCAGCTGAGTCCTACCATTTTCTATGTCTGTTTTACAAACATTTTTCTGTAACTTACAGAAAAAACTAAACTTTTAACTTTCTTGGCAGATCTCCCCTTCACATACCTTCTTTCATTTGTTGTTCTCCCATCTTTCTTATTCATATAGGAGCTGTTCTAATACTTGGCTTCCCTCACTCTCCTCTATTAAATGTGCAAATGGCAGCCATCTAGTGTTGAATCTGTCTGTACGAAGTTCAGCCTTGCTGACATTTCTTCCATTGATTTAATTTTCTTGCAATTATTTAGCCAGTGATTTACATCTGGAGATTGCGCTGTCATCCATTTTTCTGTTTTGGCTTTAAATACGGCTGCAGTCAGTATATCGTATAAATATTTCTTGGCCCTCCTTTCATTGTGACTGGGTACAATCCACATAAAGTATTCACCTCTTTGAGCCCTTGGGGTAATTCCAATATTTTTGTAATTTTAGTTCCCACCTCTGTCCAAAATCCCTGCAAGGATTTGCATGACCAAAATGTATGTAATGGTGTTCCCCCTTTATCCACTCCCCCTCCAACATTGGTCTGTGGGGATTGTTCCCATGTGCTTAGATTTTTCAGGTGTAATCGAGAAGCATGTCAAGAGCTTCCATCGAAATTCCCTCCAACTCCGTCTTCCCGACGAGGCTGTTGCATGAACCCCCTGCCATATTTGCTGCCATTCTTCCTCTCGAGGCTTATTATTCGTCTCTAGTTCCCAGCGATTTTGTATTTTTTCTACTCCCTTTTTTCCTGTCTCTCTGTTCAGTTCTACATACAAACTATAGATCCACTATTTCGCCGATTGTGTCAGAGTGAGTATCCTGAGTGTATTTATTAATGGGTGTTGTTCCTCTATCCCCGTTAGGGCTCTCTTCTGATTCCGAATATACTCTCTCACCTGCAAGTATCTAAAATTATCCTTGTTTCGTATCTTAAACTCGGCCTGCATTTGCCTGAATGTTTTTATCACTGTACCTGTCTTGAATTGCGCTGTAAACTGTAGTCCCTGCCTAGACCAGTGCCTGCAGGAACGGTCATTTATGGAGGGGAAGAAGTGTTTGTCTTTCCATATTGGTACCCAATCTGGCTAAGTTTACTGGATACACAGCTGTTTCTTGATATGAAGCCAATTTGCATATGTGTGTTTCGTCCATTTATTTGACATTAAGTCCCAGGTCTGCACTAGACTCCAGATTCCAGATCAATGTGTCAAGATGTCTTTCCCTATTGGTGTTTTGTTCTATGTCTTTCCACACTGGTTCCTGTGACACATTCGACATGTCGAACAGGGGAATCAGCTGTGCTGCCATGTAGTATGCACCCCATGTTTGGTAACCTGTACCCTCCTGCTTGTTTATGTTTCTGTAGTATGGCCCATGATATACTTGGCCTGCAATATGTCCAAATAAACTTTCTCAATACCCCTATAAGCTCCTTCCATTCCTTGCCTGAGACCACCAAGGGGAGACACTGGTATTTATTTATTTATTTGCTTTTGTTTACCAGGTAAGCACACTAAACAGCCAAGTGCCTATTTTCAGGTGCGACCCGGGAGATTACAAGGTAACAGATACAAACATTACAGGGAACAATACAATCAATATTTGTTAGAGTCAAGGTAACATACAATAACATCAAGCATTGACAGATTCATTGATAGATAAATAACATCATATATACAGGCATGGGCATCAATTTCGTTCAATAAAGGGATTCAGCCATAAACCTGGGGTGAAGAAGGGATAGAGAGATTAAGGAGGAGTGGGGAACAGAGGGAGAGAGACCAGGGGAAAAGTGGGATGAAATTATCTAAGCAATCTCTCAATGAGCAATTTGGGCAGGGAATGGACCCAGTGCATGGAGATACAATTAACACAGCTAACTGATTCAAGATCATCAGTGGATAAAGTGTAATTCGATAAAACAGGATTCTCGCCCCCCCAGCAGGTTGAGCTGAGAATAAAGAACGTCAGCCAGGGGTCTGGTTGGCACAGAGACAGGCTGAGGCCAATATTTGGAAGCCCCATAGGGAGGCTTTTTAAGCAAGGATGGAGGTGGGGAGCAGGTGATTGCAGGAAGGGAGTTCCACACTGCTGGGGAGAGGCGAAGCCCAATCACCCTCAAGGGTGCGGGTTTTTGGAACCAGGAGGGCCTGTGAGTCGCTGGATCTTAAGTGGTAAGAGGGGGTTCCATGTAGGAGGCGTTTGGTGAGAGCAGAAGGGGTGGCGGTTCAGGCAATGTTGCTGATAAAGTTGCCAATGACAAATGTGTGGTGCTTTTCTGGAGGGAGCCATTCCACCCGTGAGTGAAGCTCACAGCGGTGTGTGAGGCGAGGGGCAGAGAGCGCAAAGCGGCATACATTGTTATATGCAGTGTCCCATTTAGTGAGATTGGTTTTCGGGATGGGTCAAAGGTAACACGCCCATAACAGAGCGTGGGTATAAGAACAGAAATCTTGCCAAAACGTTCATTTTGATGGTATTCACTCTGTCACTAAATGACATAGGGAGCAGCATCTACCTTTTAATATCCACAAAAACCTCTGTCTTTAATTTACCATAATTTGCTGTGTATAATTTACTTAAGTGTCTTGGTAACTGTATACCGAGGTATCTTACTTGCTCTGGGTTCCACTTTCCGGTAATATGTGTTTTAAGTCCCCCTGCATCTCCCTACTAAGTCTTATGATTCTGTCTTTGTAATGTTGATTTTAAACCCTGAAATTTCCCCATATTCTTTCACTATTGTTAAGAACCTCGTTAGGTTTTCCCTGGGTGTCTCATATATATTACTGTGTCATCTCGTGCATAAGAGACTTTGCTCTCAACACACCCCCCCCCATTCACTGCATTTTGCTTTTCTGATTGCCTCTGCGAAGGGCTCTGTATCGATGGCAAGTAATAGGGGGGACAATGGACACCACAACTCTGTCTCATCCCTTTCCCTATCTGAAATTGCTCTGACAGCATGCCATTTGCTTTTATTCTCACTACCAGGGCTGCCAGGTTCTCATAGAGCAGATTAATCACTTTAATGGAGTCCTTCCCAAAACCTATAGACTATAGTGTACTGTTTAGGAATGTCCAATTAGTCTGTCAAATGCTTTTTCTGCCTCAATCAGTATAGCAATTTGTGCTTCCTTAACATTCTCATTATGCTGTCAGTTAGATGTCTCCCCGGAATAAAGCCTGTTTGGTCTGGATGTATTATCGTTTGCATGACTTTTTGTAGTTTGGTGGCCTGATTTTTGAAAACATTTTTAAATCTTGGTTTAGTAGCAAGATTGGGCGATATGATTCACAGTACTCCTTATCTTTCCCTGGTTTTGCTAATGCTGATATTGAGGCTTCCCTCCAAGTTTGTGGGGTTACGCCCTCTTTTTGACAATGTCTTAATAGTTCTCCTAAGATGGGTGCTATCGGTTTGTTAAATGATTTATAAAAGTCAGAGCTGTATCCGTCCGGTCCCGGTGCTTTGTTGGATTTTAAGTCACTGTAAACGTAGGGTGTGTATATAGTCCACCAAAGGATGCTCTCCAATCCCTCGAGACACTCACAAAAAACCTAACAGTTGAGTTTGCATCTGAACTCATCATCCTTGGAGACTTCAAACTGAACTGGGCCAAAGAGGCCAGGTCCTCAATAATAGGTATGCTACAAGAGGCAAACCTTTCCCAGATAATCACCCTAACCACAAGGTTGAACTACAAAACAGGTACTGGTGTCCAACCCGAAAAACGTTCAATCGGCTGGCACCATGGCGGATGCTCTCAGCGACCACTCGTCCATCTTCTGTGTTTGGAAAAACAGGGCGGTAAAGGTCCCGCCCAGAGTACTCACTTCAAGGGACTACTCAAAGTTCTCCCCGGAGCACTACAATACTCTCCTGGGCAACTTGGATTGGAGCCCAATAAGAAGTCTCCCTGTTTCGTTTTACCCCTAACCTCCAGAATTCCCTTATGTCTATCCCATACATTCTTAAATCCCGTGATTGTTTCAGCCCCTACTACTTCCTCTGGCAGGGTGTTCCACTTGTCCATCACACATTTTGTGAAGAAATTCTTTCTCATGTTTCCTCTGAATCGCCCTTCCTCCAACTTCACTCCATGCCCTCTAGTCCTAGAACATCTTTTTTGCTGAAAAATAGTGTATTCCTGCACCCTGTTCCTCCCTGTAAGATACTTGTATGTCTCTATCATATCCCTTCTCTCCCTGCTCTCCTCCAGGGAGTACATATTCAAGTCCTTCAACCTGTCCTCATAGGACTTGTGATGCAATCCACGTACCATCTTTGTTGCCCTCCTCTGAACCTTCTCTACCCTGTCTATGCCCTTATGTAGGTAAGGTCTCCAGAACTGTACTCTAGGTGGGGCCTCACTAGTGTCTTGTATAGTGGAATTATGACTTCCTTTTCCTGCTGGGGCTGCCCCTGCCTATGCATCCCAGCATCCTATTTGCTTTACCTGCTGCCTTGTCACACTGTTTCCTACCTTGAGATCATCAGAGATGATAACCCCAAGATCCCTTTCCTGCTTGGTGCATGCTATATCCTCACCCCAACTGATATGTTGTTCCAGGGTTTTGTGCCACATATGCATTATCTGCATTTCTTTGCATTGAATTTCAACTGCCAAACCCCTGACCATTCTTCAAGTTTCTGCAGGTCCCTCCTCATTCTGTCTACACCCTCTGGTGTGTCGCTCTGTTACAGAGCTTTGTGTCATCAGCAAACAGGGAAACTCTGCCCTCTAGCTCCTGAGCAATGTCACAGATGAAGACATTGAATAGGACTGGTCCCAGCACTGATCCCTATAGTACCCCACTGGTCACTCTTCCCTCTGTGGAGTGACAGTCATTTACCACCACCCTCTGTGTCCTGCCGCACAGCCTGTTACCTACCCACCACACTACTGTCCTGTCCACTCCCATATTCCCCAGTTTGTTTAATAGCCTTCTATGTGGCACAGTGTCAAAGGCCTTGCTGAAGTCCAGATAGGCGATGCCACTGCCCTCCCCTGATCTACCTCCCTTGTCACCCAGTCTCAAAATTCAATGAAGTTGGTCTGACATGACCTCCCCCTGGTGAAACCATGCTGTCTTGGGTCCTGTAGTCCGTTGGCAACCAGATGTTCCACCAATCTCTCCTTCAGTAGTGTTTCCATGATCTTTCACACTACCGAGGGGAGACTGACTGGTCTGTAGTTCCCGCTCTCTTTGTTCCCACTTTGTATAAGGGGACTACATAGAGGGTTTGCAACGACCATTGACAGCAGATCTCTCCTCTGATGAAATGCCCCATCAGGTGCAAGTTCATTGTCTCCCATCTCAAAATCCATGGTCTAATAGAGCTGGAATGAACTGTTTGTGATATGGTAGGGAATATAGGAGGGGTCTATATGGAGCTACAGTGCCTTCAGAAAGTATTCACTCCCCATTGGATTTTGTCACATTTTGTGATGTTACAAACTCAAATTAAAATACATTTATATGGAATTTTTTTGTCACTTATCTACACAAATTACTCTATAATGTCAAAGTGGAATGAAACTTCTGGAATTTTTTTGTACATGTAATTTAAAATAAAAACCTGAAATGTCTTGATTTGATAAGTATTCACCCCCTTTGCTATGACACTCCAAATTGAGTTCAGGTGCATCCAATTTCCTTGTGAGATCACTCTAAAACTTGAATGGAGTCCACCTGGGGTCAGTTCAAATGGTTGATATGATTTCAAAGGAAATACACCTGTCTATATAAGGTCCGACTGTTGACAGTGCATGTCAGAGCAGAAACTCTACCATGAAGACCAAGGAGCTGTCCGTAGAACTCCATGATAGAATTGTGAGGAGGCATAGATCTGGGGAGGGGGTACAAAAACATTTCTAGGATGTTGAAAGTTCCCAGGAGCACAGTCAAGCCCATCATTAGAAAATGGAAAGATTATGAAACCACCCAGACTCTTCCTAGAGCAGGCCGTCCTCCCAAACTGAGCAACTCAAGAAGAAGGACCTGGTCAGGAAGTGACCAAGAACCAAATGACCACCCTGACAGAACTAGAGATTCCATGGCTGAGATGGGAGAACCTGTCCAGAGGACAACAATCTCTGCAGCACTTCACAGATGTTGCTTCTATGGGAGAGGCTGATTGAAGCCACTCCTGAGAAAAGGCCACATAATAGCATGCCTGGAGTTTGCAAGAAGGCACGTGGCAGACTCTGAGACCATGTGGCAAAAGATTCTCTGGTCTGATGAAACAAAAATTGAACTCTTTGGCCTGAATGCAAAGCGCTATGCCTGGCGCAAACAGAACACAGCTCAGCACCCGTGTAACACCATCCCTACCATGAAGCATGGTGGTGGCAGCATCATGTTATGGGGATGCTTTTCAGCGGCAGGGACTGGGGCACTTGTCAGGATAGAGGGAATAATGAATGGAGCCAAATACAGGCACATCCTTGAGGAGAACCTGCATCAGTCTGCAATAGACCTTGGACTGGGGCGAAGATTTACGTTCCAACAGGACAACGACCCCAAGCATACAGCCAAAGCAACACTCAAGTGGCTTCAGAACAAGAAGGTGAATGTCCTTGAGTGGTCCAGCCAAAGCCCAGACTTGAATCCCAGTGAGAATCTGTGGAAAGACTTAAAGATTGCGGTTCACCGACACCCCCCATCCAACTTGACAGAGCTTGAGCAAATCTACAAGGAAGAATGGGCGAAAATCCCCAAATCCAGATGTGCAAAGCTGATACAGACATACCCAAGAAGACTCAATGCTGTAATTGCTGCCAAAGGCGCTTCTAAGTATTGACTGGGGTGAATACTTAAGTAAACAAGATATTTCAGTTTTTAATGTTTCATACATTTTTGTTACATAATAAAAATATTTTTGCCCCTTTAAATTTTTGAGTATGCTGTGTGAATCAAGGGGGAAACAAATCATTTCAATGCATTAAAAATTCTGGTAGTAACACAACAAAATGTGACAAAATCCAAGGGGGGTGAATACTTTCTGAAGGTACTGTAGCTGTTTAGAGTCTATAACTGTTCTCCAGACTTTTATTGTATTAATTATACAGGGGTTATTCGATATATTTTTAATAAGTGGTGATGAGTATTGCAATAATACTTTATGTTGAGTAAATCTTCCTCCCTCATCTCCAGGTCTCTCCATTTTGCCCGGTATTGGGGGTGTAACTAATTAATGAAAATTCGTAGCTATGCAGCTATGTAATAAGCTTCTAAATCTGGTAGGGCTAATCCTCCCTTTTTCTTGGGCAACTGAAGTACCGTAAACCGTACCCTTGGTCGTTGAGCTCCCCATATATACCTAGATATTTTCTTATTTGTCTCACGAATCATGCCTTTTGGTAATGATATGGGAAGGGTCTGAAACATATAGAGGAGACGCAGCAAGAGATTCATCCTTATTGCGTCCACTCTTTAAATCGGGGGAGTGGTAAGGTTTTCCATCTCTTTAAGTCTGATGTTATTTGAGCTACCAAGGGTGTATAGTTAATGTCTCCCAGTCTGGCCAGGTCTCCAGTAAGGTGGATTCCCAGATATCTGAAAGAATACATTTCCATTTAAAGGGGAAGGAGTGTGCTATCAAGGGGGAGGGAGAATAATTACATTTTAATACTTCATTTTTTGAGGTGTTTAGCTTGTATCCCGCTAGTTCTCCAAACTCCCTAAGTAATCTCCACAATGGCTGCAGTGTTGATTCTGGGTCAGCCAGGTAAAGAATCAGGTCGTCTGCATAAAGGGCAAGCTTACAGTATGACTGCTCTTCTCCAGCTTCCACTCCTTGTATGTTCAGGTTCTGCCTGATTGCCTGAGCCAAAGACTCAGGTACAGGGCAATAACAAGGGCGACAGTGGGCACCCTGTCTTGTGTCCCGTAGTAAAGGAATAGGTTCAGAGATGGATCCGTTAATTTTAATTTGGGCCATTGGTCTATCATATAGTGCTTTTATTATCTGCACAAACTCCTTGGGGAAATGCATCCTCCTGAGTGTAGCCTCCATAAACGTCCACACCACCCGATCGAAGGCCTTCTCTGCGTCCAGGCTTAAACAGATTAAGGGGGAGTTTGATCGAGCAGTGTGGTGTAGGAGGTGTAATGTTTTCTTTATGTTATCCTGCACCTGTCTGGTTGGGATAAATCCACATTGGTCCTCACTAACCAGATGGGGCAGGAACTTTCGATTCTCCCGCCATCACCATTGCAAATATTTTATAAGAGCACACCAGAGGGTCCTTGCCTGGTTTAATATACTGGAAATGGTGGCGTATCGCCAAGATGTGGGGGCTCCATCTCCCTCCATGACTCCCTGACATGACGGGCATAACACCAGAAGTGGTTGATTCTAGAACTGCTTATAAAATTTCACAGTGTAGCAGTCTGGTCCTGGACTTTTATTTGTTTGTAGAGTAGATAACACCTTCATTAGTTCTGTATTGGTAATTGGTGTATTTAATACGTCCCGTTGCATTTGGGAGAGGGTTAGGAGGTCAAGCCCAGACAGAAAGTCCTGAACCCTCTGTGGGTCTGTTATATTTTTATTTATTTTATTTATTAAATTTTGGTGACCGGGTAGGCCCACTGAGCCCCGAAGGTCACTTTTTCAGGGGCAACCCGGTTTGGTGTGTAAAGTGTAAGATAAAAGGGTATAAAGGCTTGTATGATTCATGAGGGGGTCGCTTCTAGTTTCCCTGTGCCTTGTGATCTAATCTGAGTGATAGATGACTGAGTAACTTTCTGCCAAAGACGGTGAGCCAATAGGCGTGTAGCTTGTGGGCCTCCCTCGTAATATTTTTGTTTTAGAAATTGGAGGGATTGTTCTATTTTAATATTTAAAATGTGCTGTATCCTCTGTCTCGTTGTCTCCACTAGGTGGAGCACCCCCTCATTCCCCCCGGTATGCTCCTCTATTAAATCTTTTAGTTGAGTCTGCAATCTAGACAGCAGGTCAGCCTGCGTCTGTTTGTAATGGGCCATATACTTAATGATGCCCCCTCTAAGAACCACCTTAAGGGTATCCCACATGGTGCTTACCAATACCCAAGGTGAGTTATTTTCCTTTAAAATCTGCTGTATCCTGTTCTCTGTCATCTCCCTGAATTCTTTTTTTTCCCCCAAATTCTATTTTTCAGCTCCACACCTGGGCATCCTTCCGAGGTGTCCTCTCGATGGCAGCCTCTACTCCCGGCCTGAACCTGCAGACCTAGCCCCGGATTACTCCCCGGGCAGGCTCATCCTCCTGCATGGCTCTTCCTGGATTAGAGGCCTTACTTGGATGGCGGGTTGGCTGTGGAGTCCCCGAGCACAGGACGGCATTGGGATGTGGGCTACATCCCTGGAGCCCCATCATCTCCACAGATGTGGTAGGGTTTTTCTGCTTGTTGGTCCCTGAGGAGTTTGGACGTGCAATGGCAGCTGGGCACAGTGTGCCGCCGCCCACCAGTTCCTCCCCACTGCCCATGTGCCACTGCCTTGCGCTGCACCTGACCATCGCCAGCTGCCGCTGCAGGCGCGCAATATTCTCTCCAGGAAGGGAGAGCCATCCTCCGGATGCCTCGATCCCTTCTCCTTAAGCCCTCGAGGCCCGGGTCGTCTCCTCAAAACTCTGTCGCTGTGTGGAGAGTGCTTGTGCAATCCAGTGCCCAACGCCAGTGCCACCAGGCTGGCTATCTCCCTCAATTCTTGAAGGTTTAGTAAATAATTGTTGAACTTCCATAGGGTTCTTCTTTTTTGCTCCCCCCATTTCATATCAATAGTCAAGAGAGAGTGATCAGACAGCACAGATGGTGTCGTCTCACAGTTCATTATGCGATATTGGTGTTCTTTTGAGACATGAAAAAAGTCAGCGCGTGCATACATCCTATGAGGGTGTGAATAATGTCAGTATTCATTCTTGTGTGGGTGCATGAGTCTTCATGCATCAACCCAATCTGCCTCTCTCAAATATATCTGGGCCATCTTTTGGGCCCCGGTTTTTCTGTGCGGGTTTGGATTGGTAGTGTCTGAATTATCGTAACTAAAATTATGATCCCCTCCTAATATCAGCATCTCCTTGTGGTGCTCTGTTATTCTTTGAAAAGGTGATCTGACTGTACGTGCATCTGAGTCCAGTGGGATATAGATACTAACCAGGGTAACCTGTGTTCCCTCATACACACCCTCCACTATTGCCAAATGCCCCTCTGGATCTGCATAGGTTGAATTAACCTGGCAGTGGACATATCGGGGATCAAAACTGTGTCCTCTTCTCTTGCCCTTTTATAGGTGGATGCAGATGTGTGAACCCAGATTTCTGGAGCTTCTGGTGTTCAGTTCTCCCAAGATGAGTTTCCTGTAGTAGTAAAAAAGGGTTTTGCTTGTTTAGGTAGGATAGGACCTTGTGGCATTTCACTGGATTGTTGAGTCCATTCACACTTTATGAACAAATCACTACCTTTGCGGTGGAATCCATTAATATATTTTTAAGTTCTGGTAGGTTTTATTTGTCTACGTAGTTCTTGAATTGGGTGTCCGGGGTCCACTCACAAGCTCCCATACCCCCCATTCCATCCATGTCTTTTATGTAACCCCAAGTGTAGGGAATCACAAAGTAAGTCCCTCAACTGGGAAACCATCCTAGCAATTAATATACTGCTTCGTCAGGCAACAATGAACAACTATACAAACCATATAGCATATTTACAATACTGCTTCCAAGGGAGAGAAGCATTTCAGTTAGCTCCCTTATCCACTCTACAGTTGGCCTAAAAAGTACCACCGCAGAGAGAGGGGGGTAGTGTGGAGGAATGAACCTCCAGGCCCCTCTGGTCCTATCAAAGTTTGGACTGTAGCTTGCTGGTAAAAGCTACTTATAACCGTCACCAATCAAAGTGCAAACAAGGGGCTTTCACCTCCCATTCAGCCCTCGTATTCAGTCAAGCTACTGCTGACCCGTCGAGTGCAAGTTAAATTCTAATGGTTTTCGAGTGATCCTGGAGTTTTGATTGAATTCTAGGTTAAGCTGCTGCTGCACCGCTCTTATTTACCCCGACATTACTATTCTTTAAGCCCAAGGAAAGGGTATCCCTCCCACCCTCCTAACATCAGCAAGTAATGAATTTGCCCCCCACCTTGTAAAGCATAATATATTCAGTGGCTATTATTTCTAAACCTTTAACTCCTATGCTTTTGGTGCCTATTCATTTAACTGTATAAGCAACATCACATCACCCCCCAACATAAAGTACCACATTCATTCAGTCACTGTGTGAAATATATGTGTATGTCCGCACTTAGTGAAGCAATTTAACCTGTGACTAACTATTGTTCTCCTGCTCTCCTTTGTCTCTCTCGGGACCAATATTGTTAGAGACCTACACAATGTAATTATTGTATCATGCTGTATTTAACTTGTTTATGCTGTCTTCAACTGTTATCTATGTTCCCCTTCCCCCAGGATGCATCTGGAATCGAGCAGTCGACTGCTCAGTATGCCTTCCTGGTAAAATGCTTAAATAAATAAATAAATAATTCTCCACCTCTGGCACAAAGCCGGCCATCTAACTGAACACTATGTACAGCAGCTATTGCTATTAAAAACCTTAAGCTGGTTAGGTTACATGTAAAAGAAGGGAAACAATATTAATGCGGCCTGTTCATTATATCTTTAGTTCCATTTGGAGTGAGATAATGTGATATCAGGTCCCAGGTTCCTGCAGTCCTTGAGGGTGAACGATTAAACTTCATATGTTAAAGTCATTTATAAATATATTGATTATTCCTTCCGATCGTTGCTATGGAGAAAATTGTTCCAGGTAAGAGTGGGAACAAAGAAGATGGTCCCAGAAGGGGAGAGGGAAAAATATGGGGGGGGGGGTTATCAGGGCTGACTCCACTACTATTGATTTGGTCATTAGTCTGTTAAATATAATTGAAGGGACTTATGAATCCCGTTGAAGTCACTATTTTGTTTATTGCCCCTCTCCCATTGTAGAGAGAGCAAGTCTCTTAACAGGTCAATGTATCCCTGAGCCTTAAAGCCTACTCTGATGTTAAAGTGTCATCTGGGGCCTCCAGAAGGAATTAGCATTCGCCAGCCAGAAAAGCTAAACTGACCTGCATTTTCAGGTTTCCAAAGGTACCTCTGCTCTCTTAGCTGATTTCTTTTCCTCAGACGCTGGAGCATCTCTGTGATGTCTTGTATTGTTGCCGGAGTGGCCTGCTTGACCTTGTTTCTGTGATGGTGCAACTCTCCCACCGTCCAGCAGCTGCTCAGCGACCTTGTGGGTTGTTCCTTTGGGACTGTGTCCACTACCCTCCAACCTCTCTCCATCATCAGAGCCTTGGCCTCCTCCACTGTTCGATTGATCGCTGGACCAGAGTCCCAAAAGACTTTCAACTTGGAGGGATACGGGGTTTGAAATTTCACTTGGTGGGCTCTCAGCTCTTTTAATATTCCTGCATAGGCCATCCTTTGTTTACCCGATTTCTACAGGGTAGTCGTTATCGAAAATCAATCAAGTTGTGTTGTATGTGACTGTTTTCTTGGACCACGCTGCTCGAGAAGCTCTTCTTTATCTTTATAACTAGATAATTTGAGAACCACTGAGCGTGGCTGGACCTTAGGATCTGCTAGACGAGGTGCTAACGCTCGGTGCATTGTCTCCACCCGAAAGTGGAAGTTTGGTGGGAGCTCCAAGACATCTCTCAGTAAGTCCCCAAGAAACTCTGACATCTTCCCCATCTCCGCTCCTTCAGGTAAGCCATATATCCTAAGATTGTCTCTCTGCGACCTGGCCTCAAGATACTAACATACTAAAATGCCAGCAGAATAGGCCTAACGGTCTTTTGCATCTGCTCGTTTGGTCAGCCCCAACCCCGGGAGCTGACCTTGCTGCCCCCCTTGACTTCTCTGGCTTCTCCCTTCCCAGTTCCGGATATTCTCGCTTCATTGGATTTTGCTTCCAGAACCCTTCCCCTGTACCTGTCCCATCCTCTTGAACCCTCCACCGCCTCTGCCTCCACCAGCCCCCTAGGCAACGCATTCCATGGCTCCACCACCCTCTCAGTGAAGTAGCACCTCCTCCTTTCTTCCCTGAATCTCCCCCCCTCCAGATTCCACCCATGACCTCTAGTGGCCCCTCCTCCTTTCTTTGAAGCATCCTGACTGTTCCTCCCCTATTTACCCCCTTCATGTACCTGAAGACCTCTATCATGTCCCCCCGGTCCCTTCTCTCTTCCAATGTGTACATATTTAGCTCTTTGAGCCTCTCCTCATAGGTCCTGTCCCCAAGACCCAAATCATTTTGGTTGCCCTCCTCTGGACCCTCTCCAGGAGTTTAATGTCCCTCTTTAAGTGTGGCTTCCAAAACTGCATGCAGTACTCTAGGTGCGGCCTCACCAAGCAGTTATACAGAGGGAGTATCACTTCCCTCCTTCTGGAGGTGATCCCCCTAGCGATGCATCCCAGCATCCCATTGGCCTTGGCTGCTGCCCTCCTACAAGTCTCCGAGTTGTTCATCTTAATATCCACCATCACCCCCAGGTCCCTCTCAGCCATCGAGACTTGTAGCATTCCCCCCCCCAGGGTGTACACTTGGCCCGGGTTTCTGGCCCCCAGGTGCAGTACCTTGTATTTCCCTGCATTGAACCTCAGCTTCCACTTTCTAGACCATCTTCCAGAGCCTCCAGGTCCCTCTGTGAGGCCACCCTCCCTCCTCCCCATCCACCACCGCCCCCAGTTTTGAGTCATCCGAAAGAGACTCATCTCACCCTGATACCTGTCCTTATGTCAGAGACGAGGTGTTGAACAGGAGGGGCCAAGGACTGATCCCTGTGGGACCCCACTAATGACCCTCCTTGGGATGAGACTATCCCGCCAACTATGACCCTCTGGGTCCGTCCTGGAGCCAATTGCTCTATCCATCTGATCATCTGGTTCCCCACCCCCATTTCTCCCAGCTTATCCAACAGGCCCACGTGAGGAAACAGGTCAAATGCCTTGCTGAAGTCTAGAAGAGGGACGTCCAGTGGTCTACCCAGGTCCAAGGCACTCGTCCACCAGTCATAGAACTCCACAAGGTTTGTCTGACATGATTTCCCCGGGACGAATCCATGCTGTCTATCGTCCAGGCACCTTGACTTTTCCAGGTCCCCCAGCCTCTCCTTGACAATGCCCTCCATCACCTTGCCCACCACCGATGTCAGGCTGGCAGACCTGTAGTTCCTGCCACCTCCTTGATCCCCCTTGTGGATAGGCACTATATGCGCCACCTTCCAGTCCTGGGGCACCCACCCTGTCCTCAGAGAGATGGTGAAAGCTCCTGAGGGTTTTGCCAGGACATCCATGAGTTTCTTCAGCACTCTGGGATGTAATTTATCTGGCCCCGGTGCTTTCTCCATCTTAAGGGTCCTGAGGGCTTCCCTCACTCTCTCTGCTGTGATTTCCACTTCCACTACCTCTTCTCCCTGCTTATCCTGCCCCCCTCCTGCCAGTGATGCCTCCCCCTCTCCCCAGACCCCCCGATCGGTAAGGGTCCCACCCTCCTCAGTATCACTGTCTCCTCCCATGTATGACGCAGCACCCCCATTTTCCTTGGTGAAAACTGAGGTGAAGTACTCATTTAGTACCTCAGCCTGCTCCCGGGTCTTGTGCCCATCTCTCCCCTGTTTTAATCCTGCTAATCTGCCCCTTCACCCTTTGTTTTTCCCCAATGTATCTAAAGAACCCCTTGTTCCCTCTCCTAGTTTCCCTGGCCAGGTTCTGCTCCTTCCTTGCCTTAGCTGCCCTCACCACCCTAGTGGCCCTTCTAGCCATCAGCTCGTACTCCTCGATCCCTTTCACTCCTTGAGCACTTGAATTGCCTATAGGCTGCCTTCTTCCCTGCACCACCTCCTGGACCTCCCTGTCCACCAGCAGGGTTTTCGGCCCTACCAAGATTTCGCCTTATACTTGCACAGGTGCTGGTAGCATCCTGCACCCGTCTTCTGATGATTTCCCACCCACTATCAGCGCCCATGTCTGACCAATCCCATCCAAATGCTCCTTAAGGATCCTTCCCATTTCCTTAAAATCGCCCCCTGAAGTCAGTTACCTCCGTCTTTGTGCAGCCTTCCTGCCTACCTAGGTCCAGGCAGAACCAGACCGTGGCATGGTCACTCCCCGCCAACGGGTCCCTTACCTCCAGGCCCCCAATCTGGTCGCTGTCTGCCAGGACCACATCCAGTACCCACGCCTCCCTGGTCGGTTCCCCCACCTGCTGAGTTAGGAACGCATCTTGAAAGACATCCAACAACCTCTGTTCCCTGGCCACCGAGGATGTCATAGTCTCCCAGTCTGTTCCTGGCATGTTCAAGTCCCCCAACACCACCACCCTTCCCCTGCCCAGTCTGCAGTGTCTCCCAACAGCTGCCACCAGACTCTCCTCCAGCTCCTCCACCAGTGCAGGGGTCTATACACCACTCCTATTTTACTCTCTTGCCCCTTGTTATTAGAGTGACCCAAATCGCTCCACGGTTCCCTCCGCCTCCTCTACTCCCCTATGCCAATGCAGTTTTGACTATCATTACTCCTCCTCCCTTCCCTCCCCTGTCCTTCCTGAACATAGTGTAACCCTCCAGGTTCAGGTCCCAGTCGTGTCCTGCGGTGGCCCAGGTCTCAGTGACCGCTGCCACATCCACCGCTCTCTCAGTTAGCATTGCCTGGAGCTCAGGCATTTTGTTGCCCAAGCTCCTGGCATTTAGCAGGACTACCTTCCACCCTTTCCCTATACTTCCATTTCCCCAGCTCATGTTCCCATGGGGATTCTGTTTTCCCCTGGTCTGCACTTTACCAGTCGGCCTTTTCCCACATTTCTCCAGCTCTCCAGCTCCCCAGCGGGTTGGAGACAGAGTCCCTCCTTTATCGGCAGCCCCTCGACAGCCTTTTCTTCCATCCCTCCCCCCTTCACAAGTTTAAACCCCACTTTTCACAGATCCAGCAGCTTTAAATGTTGCCTCTTGTCGATGTAGTAGGTATTCGACTGCTGTGGATGTGCTCATTTCCTTCCTCGATGGAAGAAATGCAGTTTTCCGATTCCTCTAGCGCTCTTCCACCACCTTTTACTGATGCTGTATTGTTTGCAGTTCTCACTTATTTTCACCTCGGAGAATTTTATTTCTTGAAGTAGGGTTTCAAAGTGAGTATGAGATAGCATTCCCCTCCATGTTTGTTCTGGATCTTGGCCAGACTGGCTGGTTGGGAGGCACTCCTGCTATGGGATGATCTCTAACAATCCACCACCATCTGGCTTCATGGGGAGTTTCTTATTGATGGATCTATTCGATCTATTCCCTCTTGCTGTTCTGGATGTCATATTTCAAAATATTGAGTTGCTTTTATTGTACCAGAGAATTTAATTCGACGGGTAGTATGCGGAGCTCAGCTACAGTGTGGCCATTGATTCGGTGACGTCACCAGAAGTCCTACTGAGCTTTTTCTCTCACCACCCCTTCCCCTCGTGCTTCCCGATATAATGTCTTGCAAAACTCAGCAAATTTATTAGCTATTTGATTGGTATCTGTTTTGTATTCTTGTGTTCTGGGGTGGTTCCTTATTCTCACTGTTGTCCTATCCACTTCATTCTTGCTTAATCTACATGCCAACAAGACTGCTGCTCTCCCTCCTGTCTCATAATATCTGTGTTCTGTATACCTTAACTGGCCCTCTACCTTCCTGGCCATTAGTTCTTGTAGTTCTTTTCTAATCTTCTGTTTGAATTGTAACCTTTCTGGGGATGGTAACTGTTTGTGTGCCTGCTCTAACGTTTTTAATTTTTCTTCTAGGTTCATCTGTCTCTCAAGCCTCTGTTTCTTTTTGGTGGAAGACCAGCTGATAATGTGCCCGCTGAGGAATGCCTTCATTGCATCCCATACCATCGCTTCTTTTACCTCCCCTCCTGCATTCAATTCCCTGTATGTTTTCATTTCTGTACTAATTTTTTCCTTAATGGCCTTGTCATTTAATAAAGAATTATTAAACCTCAATAATGTGTGTTTTCTTGACTGTGCTGTGTGGAAAGTGATTGATGTGGGGGCATGATCTGAAATTATGGTTTGGTGTTTTTCACTAGCATGTACAGGTCTGAGTGTCTGCCGTACCACCCGGGCTGCCTGCCGCCGCCTGTGGTGACATCTGTCCCCAGGGCGGTGTGACTATTCTGGTGCTGTCCAGGATCAGGGTGAGGCCATCATCACTGTCACATAAGCCCTCCTCCTGTGTTGCAGGTACAAGCACTGGTTGGTTGTCTGGGAGAAGGAGGTCTGCTAGTGGATCATCATCCCCCAGGCCAAGGAACTCTATGAGTCCCATACCGGTATGGCGCCCCCAGTCCATGGCCACAATGCCAGATGATGTGGATGGCAAGGCATCATCAAGCTGGAAGACAGAATGAGTGATGTCACCAGTGATGTTGTTGCAGTGCATGTGGTGGTGTGTATTGTGCAATATCTGCATGCGCAACACAGGCATGCCAGGCCACACCAGCGGCTGTCAATGCAGCACTGCATGACAGATCAGCCATGCCACAGGCATCGCACAGGACATGTCGACCATGATGTGTAGCCATGTAGCGCTGTGTTGCACCTGCACACATCTGGCAGGCATGCCCCCCACGGGCTCCCTCCCATGGCCATGCCCCTGTGCAGTGTGTTGCAGCTATACATGACCGCTGTGGCCTTGC
This sequence comes from Neoceratodus forsteri, assembly GCA_016271365.2. Lineage (NCBI taxonomy): Eukaryota > Metazoa > Chordata > Ceratodontiformes > Ceratodontidae > Neoceratodus > Neoceratodus forsteri. The sequence goes on from CM057451.1 coordinate 475,366,336, forward strand.
ATGCTCCGCACCCACTGGAAGCGCCCACATAGCCATAGGGCGTGGAGGTTGACATGCACCCCCTGGACCCTCCACCACCCTACCATCACATGCCCCATGCAGCGGACACACTGCACACAAGGGACAAGGGCCATGCACGGTGTGTCCAGGCCTGGCATGCACCACACCATGCCACAACGGTCACAGGTTTGCAGCACACCTGCAGTGTACCAGGCACACCGGTGGCATGCACACGCATCAACTCCACAATACCCGCTGTCACACTCACAGTGTTGTGACGGGATGCCACCTGTCTGGAATCCACTTCCCAGGACACCCTCAATGGATGACCGACTGATGGTGGCTGCTACAAGCCCCTCCCCTGCTGACAGGACGGGTGCTGTAGACGGTCCACCACCCATTCTATTGCAAGATGCCCTGATGGCAGCAATCTTTTCCTTGATGCACCTCCTGTCAGTGCCCATCTTCTTCTTGCACTCCTGTGCACTGCAGTTGTGGTGGCTGTGGGCATCGACATACACTGCCAACTCCTCCCACCCAGTGGCCCGGTCCTGCATGGTCCCAGTGGCCACACCCAGTAGGTCCTCCCTCTCCAGGTAGGCCTCAAATAGGGCCTGCTTCTTGTCCTTTGTGAAGTTCGGCCTGCACTTCCTGGCAGCCATCCGCTCCTCAACTCCCTCCAAATCCGACACGATGCAACCTGTGAACAGTAAAATGGTGCACCAATGAGCAGCATGGTAGCAGTCCATGACACAATGTAGCATTGGCTTACAGTATTGCAGTAACAGTAACCCATCACAATGTGGACAGTCTTACCTTAGTGGCTGCAACACCTGTCAGTGACCAGTGCTGTGTGGTGGCGTTTTTATGGCTCAACTCATGCAAATGAGGCTGTGCGCAACCAGTAATGAGATGCTAATGTGAGCAACTGCGCCTGGCATTGGATCATGAGGCTATTTGCATACTCCGGCTGAATATTGCAGAATTGCTTCTTGTGCAACGGACAGTGTCATGCATAACACGAATGTGCCAGAGCAATCCACAGGCGCACTTCTGGCACATACGCGGTGCACATTAGTGCACATGCCATACGCGAAGGTGGCAGGCACATTACGCCTGTGGGTGCTGCGATGCAGCACAGATGTGCAGTGGTGACGCATTGTGCACTCTGGCCCCGCTGGGCACAATGCCATTGACCGCACAAGGCGCCAGTGCGCCATTGTTGTGGGCATGTGTAGCAAAGCATACCCTTCGTGATCATGGTGGCTACACTGGCCTATGTGTACCGCGGTCGTGGATGTGACCCCAAACTCCCGCCTGCACTTCCGGTATTGCTCAATAGGCCATGGCTGTGCACATCTATCGTGCATCTACATGCTGCGTGATCGTGTGCTCTGTGTTCCTGTTGCGCATGTGGCACAGCAGTGCTATACGTGTTACCAGTGTACGCAATATTGCTCAGAACGACCGGTAGTCTGCATGGCAAGTATGGCATGGTCAGCTGGACACGGGAGATGGGCCAGGAACTGGTCTGAAGCTGAAATGGCCAACCTGGTGGCATTGGTGGACCCCCTGGTGGACAAACTGTTTGGGACAGGGGATCTGCAGGAGGCCTGGTCCCAGGTATGAGCCCGTGTGGCAGAGGGACTGGAGAGGCACACAGGTGTTGCCCGGACAGGGGAGCAGTGTCACCACCGATATGGGGCCCTGCGGCACCATGACCCTGATCGGCTGACGAGGCTGCAGGACCGTGCCCACCATGGTTCGGTCCCACAACCAGGTAAGTGTCTCCGTGCATTGTGCATACTGCCACTATTCAGTATTTGTGCAACTGGATGTGCTGCATGTGCATCTTCACCTGCACGTGGGGGGCCCGGCACTGGTGGGGTGTGCATGGACAGTGGTGTGGCATCACTGCACTCTGTGTGCCTGTGTGTTGCTCAACATTATACCCCTCACATGGGCCGGGGTCACTGTGTGGGTTGCAGCGTCACTGTGCACCATGTCTGGCCTGCCTGGGCAGGGGGGTTGAGTGTCTGTTCATGGCATGACACTCATGTTCCTTTCTGTAAGTGTTTCCTCCACAGGGCCAGAGGCACACAGGAGGCCAGGGAGGATGCCACTCAGGTGGACCAGCGCCCCAATGATGGTGCTGCGGCAGGGCAGCTTAACAGGCGGCAGGTGAGTGCAGTCTGCATCAGCCATCATTGCAGGGTTTAGGATGGGTGGGGTCGGTACACCTCTAGGACATTGCTGCCATGCAGGGCTGTGGTGTGTGTTGGTGCACTGTCACTGCTGCCTGTGATGGTTGGCAGCATGGATGGTCCTATCAGCGCATGGCCCTTGTGTGGTGGTAGCCTGTTCCTGTCATTGGTGGTGTGTGTCCCATGGTGTGTGCATGCTACTTGGCCGGATCCTGTATTGCCCATGGGAGCATTGGTCCCTCACTGTGGGGTGCCTGTGCACAGGAGTGGATGCATGGCACTCTATGGTGCACCACCCAGTATGTATGTGGAATGCTGACCTGGACTACTGTGGTTGTCTGCTGTGCATGTGCTGTTAGCAGCATTGTCCATGGGGGGGACACCGCTGCTGTCCTATGCACACACAGACCTTGGTGGGGGTGGGCCATCTGCTGTGTGGCACCTGTCACTTAGTGGCTGTTCTGTGTTTTTCTTGCATAGGGCATCCTGGGCCAGGTAGTGGACGGAGCTGTGTCGGCATCCTTGGTGGTGGGCTGCTTCAATTGCAGTGCTTCACTCTGCGGCTGATTGTATGGACTGCAGCACACATCTGGCTGAGCCAAAGCCAGCTGGCAGCTACCAGAGAGTTGGTGGTGGAGGTCCGCAGGATGCAGTTGTCTTATCAGCCAGCTACAGCAATAGCCAATGGATACTGCCCATTCTCTCCCTATTTCACCCTCTCCTGTGCACTGACCCACTTGAACTGTTTTGTGTGTTCCCCTGTACTCCCTTCAATGCCCCTTGACCATACCATTTGGTACCCCTATTTAATTTGTACAGCATTATGTCTCCATGCCCTTTCCTGTGTTTGCCATGTTGGCAAATCTGTATCTGGTTGTGTTCCTTTGTTTTGCCTTTTATAGTAAAGTGTTTTGTACCACATGTTCATGTGTTTTGTGTCTCCTTAGCATGCATGCTGCTGCACTGTGCTGGTGTTGTTCATTGTTGTGCTTTGGTGGGTCCCTATCTGTGCCGTGCTGCCCCTGCAGTTCTGTTGGGTGCACAGTGGCCTGTGTGCTGCGTCCTGTGTCACAGTTTCTAGGGTGTGGGCTCTGATCCTCCCCTGTGAGTGGCATGGTGCCATGTGCCCGTGTCTGCCTGTGCAGGACAGTACACCCCCAGCCGTGTTGCCCATCCTGGTGACACTGTGCTGTGCGGTGCTGTGTCCTGTCTCCGTGTGTGTCTGTGTGGCGTGTGTGACATGCAGCCTGATGGCTGTGTGGCAGTGTGGCTGTGGCACACTGTACATGAATGGTGCCTTCACATGGTGGCTGCGGACGCCTGCCTGTCCCGTGTTGGTTGTTGGGACCGTGGTCGTGGAGTGCCCACTCTCTGCGGCCATCTGTTCCATGGTGTGCCATGCTATGTCACATTGGTCACCAGTGTCTGTGTGGGGCTACATGCATTGTCCGTGGCCACTGGGCTCTGTGCCTGTCCTGGCCACATGCCCATTGTCTCCTTGTGGTTCACCCCCTGATTCCCCTTTCATGCTACTGTGCTTGTGCACAGCCTGCCTGTGTTCCCTGCGCATGGTGCACCTTGCTCCACCTGCTGTTTTCAGCATGCACTCTTGCTCCTGTGCAGTTCAGGTTGCTTCGCAGCTGTCTGGTTGCACAGTGGTGCATTTGTGCTATATTCAGTGTGTTTTGCACAGGCACATTTCTGCGGTGCGTCCGCTGAATATTGCATTTTTTTCCTATGGTGCAACTGGGTTGCGCTGTGCATCCCATTGCGCATGTTCATGGTACACTTTTGAATATATAGCCACTAGTCTTTATCTCTCTTATGTTGTTCCCTCCACACACCCCTCAGACATTGCTCTACCATACAGTCTCTAAGTCATTTTACTAGCTGCTTTATTGGTGTAAGTATTTTTTTTTTTTTATTTAACCAGGAGAGACACACTAAGCTGAAGCTTGTTTACAGGTGCGACCTGAGAGCACAAGGAAGTTAAGCAACTTGCTCAGGGTCACATAATATGCAAGTGGGGGCTGTGGGATTCAAACCCAGGTCTCCAGATTTGCAGCTGAGAGCATTAAACCACTGCACTATACTGTATTTTTAGGTGGTCTATCCCACTGTGGGCCACTACAATTGAAATTTCCTCTCACTACTACACTTCCTGGTGGTAACTGCAATTTTTTGGAATAACTTTTTTAAAGAATTGTGATGCATTAATGTTATAAGCATACACATTTACTATGTGGATGTTTTGGTCCTGTACTCATCTTGACAATATTACCCATCCCTCCTCCCCCCCGCCAGTCAATTTCTGTTTTATGTGTCTCAAATCCTAATACCTTTTATTAGTATCCCTACCCTGTTTTTTTGTGTTTTTTTGTAAATCTCATTTTTATTAGAGAAGTTATACAATTCATATACTTTTGACAGTCAGAATCCATTTTGCACATTACTGGTATTACAGCAAATATTCAAGGATACAGGTCTATAGATAGAATTACAGTTTTGTTATTTTGACAACAGTCCATGGCCACCACTACCCCCGCCGGATCTTCTGTTAACTATTTAAAAGTTAAAGTTAAAATTTAAGTCATCCCACCACCCCCACTACCTGTCTCCAAGAACCCTCCCAGACCTTCAATCAACACCCCATTCTTCTTGCCTCCCCTAAGGTTTCTAGGTCCAGGTGGGGTCCGGGTGGCCATAAAGTATGGTCTGGGAAAACAGTTAATAAGAAGCCATATCATGGCACAAAGAGAGGTTCCCTGGCCATGGTATGAATGACCCATCTCCTCCATTTCAAATCACCCAGCTCAGCCTGATTATTTAGGTTAAGGTTATCTTTTCAGACCTATAGATTAGATGTACTATCTCTCTCCAGCCCGAGAGGGTTGGGGGTTCTTTGTGAGCCACCGCTTAGTGATAGCCTTCTTCACTGCAAGTAGTAGAATGTTTAGTAAGTACTGGGCGTGATGATCAAATGAGCCAGGGAAAGCAATGCAGGATGAAAAAATCACCACTATAGGGTAGTTCGACCCCAAGAAGGTCTTTTAACTCCTCATATACTCCCTGCAGAAAGCGGTTTGCAACTTTGGGCAGGTCCAAAAATATGAGAGTGGTGAGCTCAGTCTCTCCACATAGGCGCAACACACTGCAGAGCTGTTGGCACCAAAATGAGAGGTTATTACTAGGGTTCGAAAGAATCTTATCAGTAATTGCCAAGAGAACAACCTCCAAGAATGAGAGTAGGTGATTCTTGATGTCATACGTAGGAGTGTCTCCCATTGTTGGAGTGTGATTTGGGAGCCTAGTTCTTCATTCCACTTTTCCATTACGCGTGAGGTGTCTCTCCCCACCGTCTCCAGAAGGGACTTGTACAATCCTGAAACGGCATGTGGGAGTCCACTGGACTTTAACACCTGCTGGAGCATCCGGACACTGGGGGTGTGCCTCCGGCGACCGTACACTGGGAGGTAGAGATTAAAAATAGTGGCCGAAGTTGTAAATACGGAAGAAATCTGTTCAGTGTAAATGATAGTTGCGGCTAATTTCGCGAACTCTTTGAAGTGGGGCCGCTTTGCAGCTGCAAGAGCTGAAGGAGACGGATGTGCGCCAAGTCTGAAAAGTGTGGTCTAAGAGGGCCGGAGGAAAGTCCTCCAGTAAATCTATGGGGCATAACAAGACCAGGAAAGGGGAAATCCCTAGGACTCTTTTCATTGTGCCCCAAACCTGTGCTTGGTGCTCAGTCAATGGACCCAGTTCAGGTCTTACCATTGAGGGTAGTGTTTTATGAAATATCACTTTTTGATATTCGCGGAGTGGGAGGATACTCTCCTCTATGTCCCTCCATTTGGCCGGGGAATTTCTAGTTAGGCGTTGCATTATATAAGATAGATGGGTAGTCCAGTAATAGAGTTTCATATTAGGGAGGGCTAGGCCCCCCTGAGCTTTGGGTAGATGGAGGGTCCCCAGTTTAACTCTAGGGCGCTTTCCCGCCCAGATAAATTTCACTATGGCCCTGTTCCAGGTCTTAAAGAGACTGTTCGGCAAGTTGAGGGGCAAATTTTGAAACAGGTAGAGTAGCCTCAGAAGTGTAACCATCCGAATAACCTCTACGCGCTGCATCATATTCAGTGGGAGAATATTCCATCTTTCAAGATCCTGTTTCATCTGGGATGTAACAGGGAGATAATTATTATTCAGGGTGTCTCTAATTTGATGTGAAAGATAAATTCCCAAATATTTTAGCTTGGTCAGGTCCCAACGAAAGGGGAACCTTGTCCTAATTGCATTCGATGGGATATAGTGGAAGGTAAGGGCATCAGTCTTGCTGGTGTTCAGCTTATATCCAGAATATGATCCGAACTCCTCCAGAAAGCGGAAGACGGCAGACACAGACTTTTCGGGTTCAGTAAGGAATAACAGAACATCGTCTGCATACAGAGCTATCCAGTTTTCCGTGTCCCCCACGACCACCCCCGAGATCTCAGACGACAATCTGATCGCCTGGGCCAGGGGTTCGATGAATATGGCCTGGGGATAGTGGGCAGCCTTGACGCGTGCCTCTAAAAAGGGGGAAATATTCAGAGTGGTGGCCAGATGTTTTAACACATGCCTTTGGGGACGAGTAGATTTTCCCAAGAGTGTCGATGAAGGGTCGCGGGAAATGCATGGTAGCCATTATGGCAAATAGAAATGACCAAGACACCCAGTCGAAGGCCTTCTCAGCATCTAGGCTGAGAAGGACCAATGAGCCCTCCCGGGATTGCATCTCATGTACCAGATGTAAAGCTCTGCGTGTGTTATCTGAGGTGGATCTTGAACTCACAAATCCTGCCTGGTCCTGGATCAGTCAGCCCGGTAGTACTCGGTCCAGTCGTTGGGCCAAACGGACATAAAGTACTTGTAGTCCGAGTTAAGAACTGATATTGGTCTGTATGAGCTACATTGTAGCGGGTCCTTACCAGGCTTAAGGATGACTGAGATTGTGGCATATGCCCAACTGGGCGGAGGGGAATTCACCATCTAGGACTTCATTACACGCTGCAAGGAGCAGTTTGCTAATAGACTGAGTCACTGATTTATAAAATTCTGCCCCATAACCATCGGGCCCAGGAGCTTTTGGGTTTTGGACTTAGCGATAGTCACGACAGTTCCTCCAGTGAAATGGGTTTTCGCCAGGTGGGCCTGTTGATCGTGGTTAAGCGTTGGTAATTTAGTGATGACAAAATTGATTGGGAGATGGTAATCATTCCCTCTATCCGCCGTGTACAGGGCCTTATAGTATTGACAGAAGGCCTGGGTTATGTTTTTAAATTTAGTATGACATTCTCCTGTCTCGGGGTCCTTTATTACTGCTATAGTAGATAATTTCGGTGTTGAGGACGGTGTGCAAGTGATCGAGGCCGAGGGCCAATCTCTCCGTATCTCTGGCGGAGAAATGCGAGGGCTACCTCAGTTTGCTGCAGGCATACGGAGTCCAGCTCACTCCTAGTCCGCTTTATTTGGGGAAGAACAGAGGGATCACCTTGTTGGTGAGCAAGCTGAAGGAATTGAAGGGTCTGTTCTAGCTGAAGTTGCCTTTCTTTGCGTGCCCTTGCCAACCCAGCTGAATATTTTAAGTGACCTCTTAGGACCGTTTTTAAGGTGTCCCATTGTATTGTTGATGTTATCTCCTGTGAGGAGTTATCATGTATAATTTCCACAATTTTATCCCTGATAAACTCCTTAAATTGTTCAATTTCTAAGTGTATGGGGTTGAATCTCCACCCAGTATTACGCTTCTCAAGGGCCAGGTCCCACTGAGTGATAAGCGGGGCATGGTCCGAGTGAGCTATGGGGCCCACTGTGGCTTCAACCAGTGAACCGAGCTGTTCCTTCTCGGTGTAGCAGTGGTCGATTCTGGTGTATGTCCCATGAACTGCAGAGTAAAAAAAATATCCCCTTTCTCTGGGATGCAAGGATCGCCAAGCATCGAGCCACCCCATCCCCTCAGTAAATCTCTTAAAGAATTTATGTGAGGCCTGCTGCACCCTGGTCCGAGGTCTAGAGGTGTCCAGGACAGTATTCGGGGCAATATTGAAGTCACCTGCCAGGATCAGGGTCCCCTTGGTTTTCTCCACCACCCTATCCAGCAAGTGGCGGATAGTGGGGGTGTTTGAAGCCGGAGGAAGTTAAATGTTGGCCAGTGTCAATTCCTGGTCATATAGAATATCTTGGACAATAATTAATCTACCAGCAGGATCTGCCCATTCCTTTGTTTTCCTGAATGGAGGAAGGGACGAAATCAGAATGGCTACCCCCCTTTTTCTTCCCTTGGGCATAGCTGAGGCATAGACCTGTGTATATCCTCTGTCTCTAAGTTTCTCATGCTCTTTGGAAGCCAGGTGGGTCTCCTGCCAGTATACAATATCAGCATGTGCCTTTTTAGCCAGTGTAGTCATTCTAGACCTCTTGACCGGGTTGCCCAGGCCATTTACATTCAGTGAGTATATTTTTAAGTGGTTATGCGCCATCTTTAACTCCAATACATTCTACTTCTGAACCAAGCTTAAGTTTCTTAACCTGTAATATTCTTAGCTTTATAATCATTGCTAACAGACTGCGACTGTCTATCTTCTCTTGTTGCTTTTTCTTCTCTGTAATTTTTGATAACCAAAAATTCTCATAACATGAGCCCAAAATATACTTTAGTGGGCATAATCGCATTATTCTAACAGTATAAGCTAAGAAACAGTTTAAGTTGCCTCGTATGTCCCTCCGTTTGAATCGGCCTTTTCTGGTCCCGAGGGTACGGACGCTCAGCCAGCTCTGTCCACGTTCCTCGAGAACTCCCAAGGGGAGGGGAGGCCCAGATGGTAAACAAATCATGTTCTGCTCAAATGCAGACAAAAGTATTAAAAAAGGTAAAAACACTTGTAACATTTTTTGTGAAAATATAAGTATTACCTTAACTATAAACAATGCCCAAGTCAGAACTGGGCCAATCCATAACCGTGGGGGGGAAGACATCCGGGGACAGTCTACGAGTTCCAGGTGCCTTCCCCACTAACGACAGGAACTAACTTCCAAGGTTGGCTATAGGTGGTATCTCAGCCTTAAGGCTACTGCCAAAATGCAGTATAAAGGGGGTTCTCCTATTGTTGAGGAGGAGGTCCACCAGCTATAGGTTAAAGTCCCTATATCGAGCGTGCCTTATTATCCGTGAAGATGCATCCGAGCTGCTCTGCCCCGCACAGGAGCCCAGTCAGATCTCTTGAATTATTTAAAAAAAAAAGTTTTTTTTTCTTTTTATTCTTATTTTTAATTTTTATCCCGCCTATTTTATTTTGGGTAAACTATAACAAGTTACCGATCACTGAGGTTGCCTTTTGTGAGTGGGCGTTCAGGGGGGTCTCGGGCATCGTGGAGGTGCAAAGGTGAGGGAAAGAAAGGGGGGAAAAGCAGTCGCCTAATGAGGAGTTAGGCTACACTGTTCAGCTGTCCAGTAAGTAGCCCTCTCTCAGGCACCCCAGCCCTCTGGAATGAACAAAAAGGGGAGGGGAAGTAAGGGGATCCCTGCCAGCAGCCCGGGTCTCACACCGGCCCCTCCACTAAATTGGATTTTGAGGGGAGAAATCCCAGGGGTACTCCGTTCGCCTACTGTAGGCTTTAAGCTTCTGAGTAGGCATGCCCCACACCCCCTCAAGTGAGACAATGGTAGGAGCCCAAGGGGGAACATGGGGTAAGCAGCAGGCATCCCTTCGCTGTCCTCCGGGGAAGTGGTTTCAGCAGTCGAGTTAGTTTAAGAGCCTTCATCCCTGACGCTCCACCCCAACTGCATACGTCTTGCTGCAGGCGACAGTGCCCCCCCACCAGTCAGCCACCGCAGCAAGTCTCACCCAGTTCCTCCTCGTGATACACCCGCCCCGCCATAGACCATGCGCGTGTTTGTTTGGGAATCCCCACTCTCTGCCATTAATCCATAGCCTCTCAGGAGTTCCCGACTCAGTTAGGAAGGGGCACCCAGACAGCAGCCTGCAGAAATAGGGGAAGTGTGTGATCAGATAGACGGGGAGAAACCAAAGTGCTCACGAAAGGTGCTGTCCTGCCTAGGAGAACCTCACACGAGAGGCCCGCACAGAGATAGGGTGTTCCCAGATCTACACCTTTCTCTGTCTGCGTGCATTAACTGGCCATCAGTAGAATACCTCTCCAGAGCAGGGACCCCAACGTAACTGAAGCTAGGTCCCGCCTGATCTCCAGGTCCTCCTCCAATATAAGACTACCCCTCCAAGACAGGGATCCCTCGTACAAACCTCCTTTGCCACCCACCCCATCCTGTCCACCACTGCAGACAGGGGCCAGCCGTCCATCTCCCACCCCCAACCCCCAGTACATTTTCATCCCTCCAGAAATGCCTGTAAGTTGTAACTTGTCACGCCTGGAACGCCGCCCACCCCGAAAAATCACGAGGAGGGAAGCGCGAGCCAGCTGCTCAGCATGCTTCTAGGGACCAGATAACTGTAAAACATCGTCACAGGAGGAGAGAGAATCGGAAAAGGAGAGGGACTTCTCCAAGGTGCAAACCCATTCAATGTCAGGTATTCCATCAGGTTGGAGTTCCAGTGTCCTTTGTTCCGGAGTTCGTGGTTCTTGGATGCGCCCTGGAAGTCCTCTGTGAGATGTGCAACCTTTTTATTTATCTTGGTAGAATCTCCGTATTTTCTCAGCATGGTTGCTACGTCTGCTCGCAGGTTCGTGCGTACTGACCACTGTACCGATCCAGGCTTTGCAACACCCTTTTGGGATATCGTCCATGCCGATGCAAGCAGGTCTTTTTCCAATCTTTCTTTAATGAGGGGGGGGCGAGGTGATCCCTTGTGAGTTCAGGAATGAGGAGGCAGCGAGAAGGTCTGGATACACCTTTGGGCCTGATTCAGTAATGACTTTGAGTCTTGCTGGGAATAGAATCTGCACTTTAATATTCTTTGCCCTAAGCTGTTTCACCACCGGCCATAGGATTCTTCTGGATTCTTGGACCATTGTCGTGTGGTCATTGTCTATCGAGATACGTGTGCCAGAGTAGATCAATTGCCCCTTCTGCCAGGCTTTCTGTAGTAGCTCCTCTTTCACCTTGAAGGATGTTAATTTGGCGACAATCAATCGGGGTTTTGAGTCGGGGGCGCTAGGCCTTGGAATAATCGACCTGTGAGCTTGGTCCATTTCCAGCGGGAACTCGGTGGTAATCGAGCAGATCACGCAGCAGTCTCTGTAGAAAAGCCATCACACTGGGGACCATCCTCAGATCCCTCCGGACCCCATATATCCTTAAATTTGCCTACGGCTCCTACCCTCCAGATCATCCAGGCGGCGCGTTAGTTCGCGGTCTCGCGCCAGCAAATACATAATCAGGCGGTCTTGGCGGTCTGATTGATTAGAGGTTTGGTTCGCCAGTAGTTCCAGTTGATCAGTCTTATGATTTATTTTGCTGATGTCTGCTTTGAGGTCAGACAAAGATTGGTCGATCCTATTGACCGTAGCAGCCGTTTGCATGATCGTGGCTGCTAGGCTAGACACTGATTCCTCTTCACGCCGGCCTGTTTGGAGTGCGTCTGTGGGGGCCTCCGAGGAATCCGAGGCATCTTCTAGATCCCTGCGGACCAACGCCCGCAATTTTTGCGCCTGAGTAAGTTGGGGTCTCCCAGACCTGTTCTTTTTACTTTTGATCAGTGATGTCATTCTGAAATAGGCAGTTTTAGATTTTATTTACCGGCTGGGGCTCGGAGCAAAAAAGCTAAGCAGCCATCACGACGGTGACGTCACCGGAAGTCCCCTGTTTTTTTGTTGTTTTTTTTTTTGCTGAGGGGATGCAAGGAATGTACCTCCTCCCCCACTCCTCTTTAGTTTGCAATGCTCTAGATCTGACAAATGGGTTTCTTGTATCAGGGCTATATTGCTACCTAATTTTCTGAGCTCTGTTATTATCTTAATACGTTTCACTACTGAGCTAACTCCTTTAACATTAAGGGACATTATCTTTAACTTATTCATTGTACCTTGTTTTATTTTCTAGATGTCCTCCTAAGGACCCAAGAAGGATCTGAGAAATTGTTTTAGCTTCTGGTCTGGTTGATCTGCCATCTCTAGGTAAACTTTGATTACTTTCAAACCTTCATAATTTGTCCAACTATGTACACTTCTATTACACACAAGAAAGAAACATATCCCTTCTCTCTTGCACATTTTTTTACTTTTTTTGCTTCAAGGTAACTTGGTGGCTGTTTTTGAACCTAATGTTGGTTCACTTGTACTCAGGTTCACTCCTGTCCTGAGTTTCCCTCACGTTGGTCAAGTGAGTTTGGCCTGTCTTTATAGAAGATGGTCAGCTTACCTTTCACTAGTTGCGAGACAAGCCAGAAGATAGTCAGCTCGGTTCTCCGCCCTCCTTTATTTGGTCCCTTGATCCATTTCATACATCTTTATTTATCCTAGTAGGTATGTACCCATATGCCCCACCTCCCCTCCTTCTCCCCTCCCTCACTATGATCCCTTCTGATTTTTGTTCCATTGTTTTGGTGTCACCCCCTCTTTTACTTGATGCCTGAAGATGATGACTCAGTCATATATCCTCTTGAAGTACTTACTCTGCACTTTATCTCCAGCATATGCAGAAAAGGAAAAGGGAAAAGTAGTTGCATAATGCCTTTACCGATGCCCCAGATGATTCCCGAACCCGGATTCGTTCATTGCACACTTTCATCGCCTGCATAAAAGGAAAGACAAAAGACATCCAGTGAATCCATTAATCTCTTGCTAACCTTGGGATTTCTTCCCTTCCTTATGTCTTATGAGCGATCTTTTGGCTTCTACTTCCATCTCACCTCTTGCAACCTTGGAGGTTTTATTACTTTCCCTCCATGCCAATCTTTCCATCTTATATTTACGAGTCCTCCTCGCTCTCCCAGTTAGTCTTCTACTAATTGTTAATATCACAGTATTCACCAAAGTTTTTGAGATGCCCAGTCATTCCCCCCTTCCTCCATATTCAATTTTTTTTTTTTTTTAACTTAGATTTTTATTGGTTTTTCATTTTTTAACCATTTGCAATTGATCTCCTTTACAGGGTATACATAACAGAAATACATTCGTCTTGGAGTTAACATCATTTTGACAGGACAATATATAAAAGCTCATGACAGAAATTTCCATTATAGCGCTTCTTAAGTTTAAAAGCATCTTCATATTCATTTTTGCAGGCTGGACTGAGTAGAGAGGGTTCTACCTCTGGGTGAGAAGTACCACCCTCTCTTCGCACTTCAAGCTCGTCTAAAAACCTGTCAGTCTTCCTTTCTCCTCTCGACTAGTGACTTCCAACCCTTTTCCCCTCAGATTCGTCCTCATAAGTTATAGTGCACATCTGAAATCTTTCTTTATCTTATAACCTGCCTGCAACCCTTCCACTTCATATTACCTTTCTCTTCCCTAGATGTAGTTCTAAGGGAAAGGAAGAGGAAAAAAAAAAAAAACTCCAACCCCATCCGCCCAACTCTCCTTTTAAATTTGCAGAGAGGAAAATGGGCCTTACAAGCCGGTCTGGGGTTTAATAAGAACTAACATTTCACGGACTGTTTGCATCTGTCATCTGAGTTGGTTGATTGAGGTCAGGCATCTATGGCCTAATGTCTTTTCAGGGCCTTCTACAGATATCTACCTAGTTTATTTATCCAGCTCATTTTGTCAGGAGCTGGTCGAGCACTGCAGTGCCGCTCTTGATCTCCACATATTCATAAAATGGGAGCCATCTTGAGTTAAATTTATCAGTTTGCAACCTTAGTATAGCTGTAAGGGCTTCCATATTCTTAATATTGATCACATTAGACCACCATTTTGAAATATGTCACTTTTTCCATGGAGAGCCACCTTTGTGTGATGGCTTTGGTGGCTGCTGCTATTAGTATAAAAATAAATATCTTTGGGCCTTGGTCTTAACCTCGGGGGTCCCAAGCATATTCAATTATTAATCCTACAAAGTTATCTGATACTGTGCCTTTCTCCGCATCTGACTTTCTTCTCTGTGGCATTAACCATCTTCTAAGGTCTATCCACCCTTTTCCCTCTCTCTCTCTCTGTAATTATCCTTCTTCTCCTTTATTCCCTCCTTCCATGCTCTGCTTATGCCAGTGTATTTGTCATGGGTTCCCCCTTTCTTCACCCCTAATTTCGCCCTTTTCCCAGGTTGACTTTATTTGCAACCCTCAGTCTCTGTGCACAAAACTGCTTGCAGCTTTGTACAATGCTATCTTATATTTCAAATATTTTTCCATTTTCTTTACCTCTTTTAACCCCTAAAGCTTTTGTTCATTTCTGTAGTTCCCAGCTCTGTCTGTACATCCCCCCATGGACATCTGTTCCTCTTATTTCCCATCTTATTTATCTGGTGCTATATTTATGAAGGATGTTCACCCTCCTTCTGTTCAGTGTTTTAATTCTTTTACAGAGGTCCGCTCTCCTTTACATCCCCTCTCTCAGGATTGCAGTCATTATTAGTTTGTGTACTCTTCCCCCACCCTTGGTGCCTCCCTCCATTACACCAAGTTTGTCCTTTCCCTTTATATCATGTTGCCATTCGTTATCCCATTCCCACCCTTCCTCTTCTGCTCCCTCAATTGTTCACTTTTCTATTTATGCCCAATTTCTCCCCCTTTTCATCATACCCATTTTTCAGAGTTTTCCCACTCTTTACCAACTATAATGCAGTTCTCTTGGTAAAACTATGTAGGAGTCTGTCTGAAAATATTCACAGTTCAATCTTTTTTAGAACTCTTCATCTCTTCTGTAGCGGATCCACATTCGGCTCCTTTTCTTTAACTGCGGAATGTCTGTTTTCAAATGTATTTATTTTTTTTATACATGGGGAACTCCAGTTCCATTCTTTGCCTCTTTTTGCCCTGGCCCATTTGATTCATAGAAACATAGAAATTGTTGGCAGATAAGGACCGCCTGGCCCATCTAGTCTGCCCGTAAGCCCTTGTACTGGATTACTGCATCTGACCCACCCGCTGCTGTACCTCTATGTTTTCCCTATTCCTGTCCCAAGCCTGCTTGAATCCATCCACAGTTCTCACTCCCACCACCTCTTGAGGCAGACCATTCCATGTGTTCACCGCCCTCTCTGTGAAGAAGAACTTCTTCACATTCCCGCCTGACCTCCCACCTTCCAATTTCATGTCATGCCCCCTCGTTCTTGTGCTCCTGCTGTTTTGGAAAATGTCTTCCCCCACCTTTTTTATACCCTTTAGGTGCTTGAATGTTTCTATCATAGTGTCCCTCTTTCCCTCCTCTCTTCCAGCTAGTACAATATTGAGGTCCCTTAATCTCTCCTCATAAGTCTTGTGTTGCAAGCCCTGTACCATCTTAGTCACCCTTCTCTGGACCGTCTCCAGCCTGTTAATGTCCTTACAAAGGTGCAGCCTTCAGAACTGCACACAGTACTCCATGTAGGGCCTGACCATGGTTTTATATAATGGCATCACTACCTCCCTCCTTCTGCTGGTGATACCCCTGCCTGTGCACCCCAGCATGCCACTGGCCCTCCCAGCTGCCTTAGCACTCTGCTTTGACATTTTCAGGTCATCTGAAATAATAACCTCCCAGGTCTCTTTCCTCCTTTGTGACTGTCATCACCCCCCCATCCTGTAGCTTTCCCCAGGGTTTCTGTCTCCCAGGTGCATAATTTTGCACTTTTTGTGAATTAAACTTCAGTTGGCAGTCCTCAGACCATTTTTCAAGCTTCCCCAGGTCCCTCCTCATTTTCTCCACCCCCTCTGGGGTATCCACTCTGTTACAGATCTTGGTGTCATCTGCAAACAGGCACACCTTTCCTCCAGCCCTTCTGCAATGTCGCTAGTGAAGACATTGAACAGGACTGCCCAGGACTGATCCCGAGACACCCCACTGGTCACCCACCTTTCCCCAGACTGCACCCCATTTACCACCACCCTTTGCCTCCTGTATGTTAGCCAGTTTCTAACCCAGTTTACCACTCTGTCCCCCATGATTCCATGCTGCCTGTTGTAAGTCCCCTTCTAGCTTTTCCATAGTCAGATCTGGGCAGTCAATTCTTGATTTACTTGGTAGGGTTGTACAAAAAAAGGCCAGTGGCTCATCACAGTTGCCCCCTACTCCATGTGGGCAAATATCTTAAAGGTTTGGTACAGAAAGCCATTTATCTAAGCCTTGCTTGAATGAATTAAAATTATCTAAATCGATAAGTTCTTGTGGAAATGCGTTCCAGGCTTTAGCTACTCTAATGTTATAAAAATTATCTCTTTTTGATGTGTTAGCCCACATAACTTTGAGTTGTTTATTATGTAATCTAGCAACTGTCTGTCTGTTTGAAAATTTTAGGTCACAGTGCTCCATCATATCTGGTGTTTTTAGAATTCCCTATTTTAAAAGTTGGGTTGCCACTGCTGACAAGTTTTTGTACAGTTGAATTCTTTTTTTCCAAAAAGATCCTCAGCTTTGCATGGAATGGAACCTGTGACTTTATGCTGCATTTCTCCTTGAGTTGCTTCACAATATTTTCTTTGCCACTTGTCGTTTTGACTGTAGGATCGGTGAAAAGTCCTGTTCAAAAAAAATCAGGCTGGCCATTATATAAAACCCTCCCCTACTTCCATGCTTGTTGAGTGGATGGTTTCTTTTGACTGAAATTGCAGAAATCTTATTATTACAGATCTCAGTCTAGCATTACTGTCCGTAGGTCTCAGCCCTAATGATCAGTACACTCTTTCCATTGTGAGGCCTAAAGCATCTGGTAACTTTAGAATTGTTGTACTGAATGTTTAACAAAAGCTATCATGTTTTCAAACGATTCCTCTGCTCCTTCTCCTACTGTGTCAAGGCAGAGGTTGTTCTGTCTTGCTGTGTTCTCTGCATCCTCCATTTATGCTTGATTTTCTCTGTCCCATTGCATTAAGCACAGCAGCAGCCGAGAGTGAAGTCCCTGCTCATCCATGAGCTCTCTGACCTGTTTTTGTGTGTTAATAATCTTTTTACCTAAAGACTTGAGGTGCATCTTTAGATCCGCTAATGCAGATTCCAGAGTCAGCACTGTAGTAATAACTCTGCCAATTGTAGTGTCCGTTAGAGAGGGCTCTTCCTTCTCTTCCTCTTAGTCCCCCTCTGGGTCCAGTGAAGTAACTGAGGTCGGTGATTGTGGCCTAGAGGATCGCAGCTTACATGACCTCCTGGTGATTTTTTTCATTGAGCGACAGTTGTCGTAGTTTTGATGCTGGGGTCATGGTACTGCCTTTATTTAGCTTGCCAGCCATTCCGGTTTGCTGTGTTCACATTTTTGTTGGTTTTGATGCAGTTATTTATACAGCTTAATTACTATTAATGGAGCAGGATCTCTGAGCCGATTTCAGACGTTGTCTTTCATCACATGATGTCACCGGAAGTCTCCGTCAACCAGTTTCTAACCCAGTTTTCCACTTTGTGGCCCACCCCCAGGCTCCTTAGCTTGTTCACCAGTCTTCTGTGGAGTACGGTGTCAAAGGCCTTGCTGAAATTGAGATAGGCAATATCCACCGCTCCTCCCTTGTCCATCTCCTTCATCACCCAGTCAAAAAAGTCAGTCAGCTTTGCATAGGCGTCAGAACGGGGGGTGGGGGGGGCAAGGGGGGCCAAATGCCACTCAACTTTTTTTTGGCTGAATCAGATTGCCCTTTACATCATACAAGTACATCACAGCTGCAGATGATAAGGTTTGTGGTGTGTTACAGTTCTGACAGTGCCTTCACCATTTGCACTCGCCCACCCCCACCCACACAAAGCAAAAGATTAAAGAAATCAAAGGCAACTTGTAACAAGCTGTCCAGTCTCAGTGCTGAGTGCCTCCCCCAGTCCCAGCAGAGTTGTAAAGTAGAGTCTTTATCAGATAAATGATTGCAAAGCTGGTTGATAACAGCTCTACTTCACAACTCTGGCAGAACTTTCACTCTTTCCACTCCCATCTCCTGTCAATTTAAGGGCCTTGTCATCCATCAGCCCTGTCCTTAACACCTTTTGTTCTGCAGATTTTCATGACTTGACACATAGCGTGTTCTCCTGCCTGTGCTGGCACCTCCAGGTCTGCACCAGCTAAGCAACAACTGGTGGTGAAATAATAAATTATTTTAATTTGTGAAGGTCCTGCACAAAGTTCCAACTCAGGCAGGCTAGACTAGTAAGGGTGTATAAACATAGCTCCTCATTCCACACCCATCCCGTTTCTCCCAGTGTTCTTGACTGACTCCTGCCTTGCTAGCCAAGTTAGCCTACCTTACCTTGCTCTGTTGGGGCTCAGTGTTGTTTAGGTTTTTTGTAGAGGACCAGTGGTTGCTGCTTGCCGCCCTGCTGCGAGTGTGCAGAGCCGCTGACGCTACTAGTCTCTGACCGTAATTGCAATTTTGCAAACATTTTTTTTTATATTATGTTTTATTTTGCTGAAGGTCAGGGACTCTGAGTGATGGGTGTCATCAGTGTCTGAGTGCTGACACTGACAGAGTCAAGTGCAACGAGTTCCGGTTCTGATGTGCTGACGGTCCCTGTAGTGCAGCTGACAGCTGTAGCCCATAGCTGCCCACCATGCTCTCTCCCTTGCTTGCCCAGTCATTGGGTCGGTCGGTCGGAACTAAATCCAGTCCATGTTGTTAAGGGACTATAGATTAGTATGTGCAGTCCATAGCCTATGTCCTTGCTTTGCCTTTGAAATCACTGGGAGTCTGGGTCGGAGCCAGACAGGTCATGGGACGTCAAGAAGAACCAAAGAAAAATCCAAGTCAGTGAATCCACTCTGCTGGGCCCGTACCTGCTCCTGCTAGTATCGCTACTGCCAACAGGTCCATTGAATTTTTTAAATTCTATTTATTGCCATTCTTGCAAGTGGAAGTGGGCATTTGTACCCAATGTAACGTGATTTAACAAATAAAAAACCATTGTATCATCTGACATATTTAGTGGGCAATAAAGGGTACAGTAAAAAATATCAGAAAACACAAAACATACACATAGCTGTAAATATAATATTTTTAAGCCTTTTATTTATTTGCATCTTGTAATTCAAATAATGGATGGGAGAGTGCTAAACAGATTGCAAGAGGGAGAGCATTCCACAGACCTGGGGCTGAAAGAAAGAAGGCATTCTGAACATTCACACAGGAGTGCGTGTGCATATTTATAGAACACATACAAATAGAGGTGAGAAAGAAGTAGTGACTCAGCTGGGACTTGAAACATGCTGTTGACATCCTTCAGCAGCCTCTTGTCCTACCGATTCTCTGTGGGACATGGGGGGGCAGGCTTGAACAGATGGGGCCCAGTCCATTTAGGGCTTTTCTTTAAAAGGGTAATGATGTAAACAATATAAATTAATAGGCCATAGAAAATCAATTAGATGGGGAAACAGCCTGAATCAATATGCATGTTATGAAATTTAATAAGTCTCAATAAAGTCAGATAATGAAGGTGTGAGGCTGTCACTGTTTTAAGTGCTGCCAACAGCTAAACAATCTTTTCTGAGTTAATGCTAACAAGTTTACTTGCCCTAGTTCTACTCTCACAGCATGCACCAGAATCCCTGATGGAGGATCTAAATATATTTCCATAATTTAGAAACCTTCTAAAATCTCAGTTTTAGATGTAGCCCAGATTTCTGCAGCACACAGGCTTTTTGCCCACAATTTTGTATTAGCAGCTTTTGTGGTGGATATTGTAGAACTACTACCATATTTTGGTAACTGGATAAGGAGGAGGCCCACGAGGCACAAGTGCCTGTTTTCAGAGGTGACCCGGGAGCTCTGGGGTGGGTGGTTAAGTGACTTGCTGCTCAGAGTCACACAGTATGCAAGCAGAGGTTGTGGGAATCAAACCCAGGTCTGCTGAATGTACAAAGCAATATGTACAGACTGCCCTTTTGATGTTGAATCTCGCACGTTTCATATCAAGTGAATAACTATGCAGTGAGAGGCATTTGTAAGTGTCTGTATTTATTATGGGGATTCACTTCTTTGTAGTCTGCCAGTTGAATATATCAAGCTGTGTGCTCTCACAAATGGTGCCCATAGCTTGGTTTAACAATAAGTCAGCAGTCATGCACAGCTGAACAGAATATAGTATGTGTTTTAAAGACAGCGCAGCAGATGACTGCACCAAATGTCTCTGGCATGAACACTTTAAATGCAAATGCAGGAAAGCAGTGTAAAAGTGCACTTAATTTTTGTAGTAAGGCTAGGGGAATATACCTCCCAGTTGTACTGAGCTCAGCAATACTCACACAGTACTGAACAGAATATCTTAAGTGGAAATAAATGGTATTTATGTAAAATCCACAGCTGGGAAAACTTTTACTGCAATACCAGGGTATTTCAGTCAGCCAAACGGGCTTAACTGTAAAGCGTAAGCACGCCGCAAAAGATGGAGTTCTGTTCAAATGGATCTGGTGCAGTCAAACCTTGAAACTGAGATGATAAAGTACTTTGGGTGAAGTTTGAAAGAGAAACAATAATTGTTATACATGTATTCTTAGAAAACTGATACCTAAGGCAAAAGAAAAGCACGTATGATGCCTGCTTAAAGATCCCAGACATACTGGGAATACATGTTTCTGCAGAGGTTCTATGAGCTTCAATCCAAAACTAAAAGAGAAACTGGCAATACAAAAAATAGAAGAATGTGAGCCTCAAAATGTAAGGAGCAAGGAAGACCCCAGGGTTGCTGCTGACAGAAAATGGTTCAAATGCTAGCTGGTCCGCATTGCAACCTGGCATTATCCTCTGTTTGGCTGCTTCTCTCCAGTGGTGTTAGCAGAGAGCGTGAGAGTGTGTGTGTGTTCACGTGCTTGTTTGTGTGTGGCTGTGGGTGTATGTGAGTTCATTACTCTAACCTGTAGGCTATACTGCCATTTTGATCTAGTATGTATACAGTATAAATAATTACAAAAACTTATCTTTCTTTGTCTTTCTTTTTCTTTCTATAGCTACTGGCTGTCAAATCAGTGTTATTATGCTTATGGACATGAGCTGCTGTGACATGGTTTTATGTGTAATTTTTGCAAAATGTAAAGAGAACACTAAACACCTGCAGAACATTCTGATTCAGTCTTGCATATGATTGCCACACAGTTTCATGTCCTGTCCAGGCCCGCCACACAGCATTTTCTTGCCACTCTTTGTCTGACATACCCTGCCACAGACACCATGGCAAACAATTAATAAAACAATTGGAATATGAAAAAAGGCAGCTGTTCTAATTGTTCTGCAGTGTGACAGGACAGGTTCTGGGGTTTCTGGGTGTAGCGTTAGCAACACAGAGCACAGGGATAGTTCTGCTCTCTGGGTCAAATACCTTGGAATCCGGATTTAGGATATGCCAGACATCACAGAGGCTGCACTGATCCAGTAGATCTCTAAAAGCCCTCTGACCTGGGAGACCCCGATCCGCCACCTGACCTGTCAAGGTTTGAGTCTACAACTTGATTAAAGTAACCCCCAGAATAATCCTTATGGGTAGGAAAGGCAGGATTACATTTATAAGTCTCATGAAATAGCCAGGATCATCTGCATTAGGACCGTATATGCTGCCCAATACAGTGGTATTGACCGAGAGTTCCTATAACTAAAACAAACCTACCCTCAGGGTCCCTAATAACGAGATGAAACAAAGGAATGCCCTTGTTATTAATAACACATAGCCCACAGCTATTTGAGGAGCCTTGTGCCTCATACACCATCCCCCACTTGTTGTCTCCTCACTTGTGAGGCTTCCGCTTCTAATAAGTGTGATTCCTGTAGAAAAGTAATCTGTATATGTAGCAGGCTCAAGTGTTTGAGAACCTGATATTGCTTAAATTTTTTCCTGATCCCCTTAACATTCCACGTTACAAAGGTCACCTCCTTGGCCATCTACTAAAGACTACTAAGAGTAATAGATTTGGCCCTGCACTCAGGGTGTATAACACTAATAATCTAGTCCCTCCCATTGCTGCTGTAAGGCCCTCCCACCACCCTAATCCCCCCACCAAGAGCCCAGGTTTAAACCCCCCAGTACACCCCAGGGATTCCAAATGAAGGAAATGCATTGTTGTGCCAAAAACTACGGTGCAAATACAAAAAACAAAGTTAACAAAATGAATCCAAGAAGGTAGTGGGTAACGCTTTTGAAATGGTCAGTCTTTGTCTTATGTGGTACAGACAGCAAAGCATTAACCACCACCACCACTACCTCCCAGGATAATTTTTTGTATTTCCACCTGTAGTTTTCTGCACAGCAATACATTTCTTGTATTTGGAGTCCTTGGAGTGGACATTCCATTTTTGTACAGTGCCATACAGAAGAGATTGACTAGCACTACAGCATTTCATCTGACGAGCGTGCACACATCTTTTGATCTTACAATGTTTGGGTTGGGGGCTGGCTGCCCTGAGGTTGAAAACCGGGTAAAATGAGGAGGCAGTTACTTAGGTGAGGCAGTCACATTGAGTGGTAGAGGCAAGGAATAGTCGGAGTTGCCTTTTAAAGGTAGGAAGCGTCGCAGCTGTAAGTGTTTCTTTGTTAAAGGTATTGTACCACTGAGGAGCCCTGTTGCATTGGTCGAGGTTACGTACTGTCCTGCGAAATATCATGTTTCAGTAAGAAATGTCCCACCTTGGGCTTCTTAAAAGGTGTTAACCCTAGTCAGAGGTTGTTCACACACAGGGCTCCTCAGTGGTACAATACCTTTAACAAATAAACACTTACAGCTGCAATCTTTACCAACTCATGCCAGATTTTATCATCCCTCCCGTATTGGCTGCTTTAAAGGAGGTGCACCAAGGTGGTCTGCTGCCTCCCACCCTCCATGAAGCGGTCATAACCCTCCTTCCTAAAAAAATCTGACAGTGCTTTAGATTATGCTAATTACAAGAGATAAGCAGAGGAAAACAGGCAGCAGGAGAAAAAAAACACGGTTGGAAGGAGGGAGCAAAAAGGCAAAGGTAGAAATGCAAGGGGCACAGGTTGTGGTCCGGCATCTGGGGACCTGGAAGGTTTGATAAAGAGCATTGCGTGTAAGCTGGGTACTGCTGTTGGCAGTAAGGAGCTTTGCCAATCCTGATGGCATGAGCCCGAGGAGAACTTTTTTGGTTAACAAGCAGGTCTGGTATTGTATTCTACTAAGGAATGGTAGCCATCCGGTCTGGGCGTAAAGGTCACAGGTGTGTGTTAGCCAGGCAGCACCCATCAGAAGCTTATAGGCCTTGTTGAGTGTCACCGATATCCTCCAGAGGGCAGTAGGGGAAGTAGAGCCATAGATGACTAGACCATAGTTGACGATGGAGGTGACGGAGCTGTAGATGGCCAGTCTAAGGGCATCAGTGGTCATGTAATGTTTGTGCTTGTGGAGCAGGCTGATTCGTATGTTGGTGTTCTTGGCTACATTGTCAATGTGCTGCGTGTAAGAAAGGGAACTGTCCAAGGTGATGCCAAGATATTTAAACTCAGGAACATGTTCAAGTGAAGTCCCCACATGGTTCTTGATGGTGAGGAACAGAGGTTTATACTTGCTCTATGCGTTGCAGAATGTCATGACCTTAGTCTTGCTGTAGTTCAGGATGAGTTTATGTGAGCGAAACCACTCTTCAGCATGCCTGAAATCACACTGCTACTGACTCACAAGTTGTTTAGAGTCTTGGTTACTAGTAACAGTACTGCATCATCCACATAGAGTAATATCTCTGTTGGCAGATGCTAGGAGACTGTTCAGGAAGAGAGAAAAAGTAATGGCCTCAGTATAAACCTCTCGGGACACCTGAGAGGACTGGTTTTCATCAGAGGTGATGCCAGCAATCCTAACACATTGGACCCAGGGTGTCGGCTGAGAATACGCACTGTACTCAGCAGAGTACAGTAAAATAAATCAGGCGGGCAACAAATCAGGCAGGGGCAACAAAAGAGGAAAGCAAGGACATTATGAGTCACATTGTGTCTGTGTCACGTTGAGCCCGTCTGCCTTTGTTGTTCGCGTGGGGCACTGATGCCACCAGCCAAATACACAAACAAGAACTTATCAGGCAGGCAGAAAACAAAGGAAGAGGATTACAGGAAGAAACTGATTACTTGAACTCAGACATGGCAAGCGGGGGGGGCTGTTGTTCATGTGGCGTGGCAGTGCATGTTGTGGTTTATGTTCACATAATGGGGCAACAGTGCATCAGTTTTGAGTACAAGTTTAAAATTCCAGGCTACACCCTGATTGGACCCTTCCCTGAGGTAGCTAGCAAACCAGGGCAGTGCATCTTTGGAGAGCCCAAGAGTGGTCAGTTAGGTGATTGTCAGAGAACCAGGTCATGAGCGTAATGAAATCAGAGTTAAGGCTTTGGTTAAGCCAGTCTATATTGTTAGATGAGTAGAATAAGAGGCATCATCAGCATATAATTGCACGGACACACCGCCACAGAAGTTGGAGAGCTTATTGATAAAAAGCGAGAATAGTATCGGGCCAAGAACAGAACCTTGGGGTACTCCATGTGAGATAAACCTTGAAGAGGAGAGTGAACCAGACCATTTTATCCTTTGCGATCTTCCAGTGAGGTAGTCATGGAACCATGTGAGTGCTAAGCGATCTAGACATAATTAATACAATTTACCAAGGAGAAGGTGGTGGTTGACTAGATCGAAGGCCTTAGTCAAGTCGATGAATACTCCACTGGTTAGAAGACCAGCATCACTTGCATTAAGAACGTCAGTCGAGACTTTGACAAGGGCTGTGGTAGTACTATGGCCCTTCCTGAAGCCATGCTGGCAGTCTGTCAGAAGATGATGTAAGTCTATGTAGGATTGTAGCTGAATGTGCAGGATCTGCTCCAGGATCTTAGCCAGCGGGCAGAGAATTGAAATAAGCCTATCATTTTCCACAGCATGGGTCCCCCCCTTATGGAGGGGGACCACCATAGCCACTTTTCAAAGACCTGGCACTTCACCAGAGAGGATGGATCTATTTAGAAGATCACAGACAGGTGCGATGAGTGCTGCTGCCCCTAGTTTGAGAAACCTGGGTTTTAATGTGTCATGGCCAGGGGAGCTCTCTGACTTGAGATTTGATAACAGCCTGAGGACTTCTCTTCAAGTGGCTACTTTTGGGTGGAAAGGGGGGTCAGGAGCCAAGAGTGGCGTGATGCTGAATAGGGATAGAGAAATCCAAGACTGGCGGCAGGTGAAGCGTGTACCTATCAAGGTCAGTGAGGAACTGATTAATTCCTTCTGCAATGGACGGGGATCTTGAAGGAGGTGGCCACTAGACTATATGGAGCTTGGACATTAGGTCGATTTACCTTTGATCAAAGAATTGATAGGTTTCAGAATTCTTTTGGGCTTGCTGATATTCTCAGTTTGATGTGAGCAGAGATAGTACATTTAGCACCCTGTATCCTATTTTTACACTTATTTCTCAGCTGTCAATAATATAGCCAATCAGAATGAAGGAGGCTGTGTTTATAGGTCTTCCAGGTTGCATCATGATTCTTCATGGTGAAACATTTCAATAAAATAAATATATCTTAACTGGGTAGAGGACAATACTAATGCACCCACATGGCTGTGGGAGACATCCACGATGGGCCTCGGCCTTCTCATGTCTTAGTAACCTAGTAAGTAAAAATCCCCCAGCAAGTCCTACAGGAAGGCTGAAACAATTAAACACCACTTGGTACATAGTTACTTTATCGATCAGGGAAGCAATAAGAAAACATGGTTGGATAGGGGGTCAAGGGTTGCTTTAAATGTACAAATTGCAGTACCTGTCCCTTTATTACTGAAGGTTCCAATTTTCTGGGAACTTGAGGAAGGAATTTGAGATCAGACATAATTTGTGACATGTAATACAGATAGAGTAATTCATTTGGCAACATGTAAATGTGGTGTATTTTACATAGGGAAAACTAATAGACAATTTAAGAGTAAATGAACATCAACGTATAATACAAACAAAAAAATATTAAATATGCAACTGCACTGCATGTTTGTCAAGCTGAAAACCCAAGGAAACATGCTTTTTCCTTCCGTATTTTGGATAAGGTTAACTGCAAACCCAGGAGTGGAGACTACAGTTCTCTAGTATTATGTAGAGAACCATTTGGATTTATAGCTTTGAAGCTACAGAATGCCCTGAACTTAACTCTTACTTTCATGCACCTGGTTTTAGGCTGCACCCTGCAAGAAATTAAAACAATGGGTTAAGAGTATTTATTCTTGATACTAACAGTGGCAACCCTTAAAGTAATAACACAAAACTGGTTATCCCACAAACAACTAATGCTGACTCAGTGGATCACCAATGTGAAACATATTATGCAGACAGAGGCTATTACAGTGAAATTTAGATTTCAAATTGATAAATATAACTCCCGCTAGCTTCCATTTTTACCTATACAGAGAGTACTGAGGGTATCCCTGTGTTGGAGCAGCTACTAACATGATGGGATGAAGAGGATTTTGTAGGAGGCAGACACTAGTATACTGTCCCATAGCGAATGATTGTACTTCTTTAGGGTACTCAGGTCATTTAATGAACCACGCTGTTTATTTTGACAGACATAATTTTACTGTTATTTAATGTTTTATTAAAACAAAAAATGTGAGCACTTATGACATGAACCATCTCAAATATTAAGGTCTTTAACTACAGACAATGAAGTTTTATAGAATATAGTTGATTCATTGTTTTTTGATCCTACATGTGGTCTTTGTACGGGATGAACAGAGGACTGGAATACTAAATTTGCTCTTGTTTATTCGAACCTGCACTAGAGAAATTACAAGGGTTATTTAGCATATACAAAAGCTCTAGACATATTTTTAACTTGTGCAGTGTGTTGAGGATGTATAAGAAAATATGAACATCTTTGTGTATCTGTATGATATATGA
The DNA here is from genome assembly GCA_016271365.2 of Neoceratodus forsteri. NCBI lineage: Eukaryota > Metazoa > Chordata > Ceratodontiformes > Ceratodontidae > Neoceratodus > Neoceratodus forsteri. Next base: position 475,393,465 of record CM057451.1, read on the forward strand.
CCTTGAAGCTACCTACCGTGAACCTGTCAGAACACAGTCCTAACCTACTTTCCTGTATCCTTGGCCCCTCCTTCACCATGCCCCCCCCCTTTTCTTCCTTCCTCTTACCATGACTGCCAGTATAAACTCTGAGGTCTGTCCCGCACCAGTACCCGCTTTTTCTTCTGTTTATTTGTAAAACAATTTCTGATATTTCAATGTACCTTGACCTGTAACCCTGCCTCATTGTCTTTGCATTGTACTATGTATCGTTCCTGTACCTCCCGGGTCGTGCCTGAAAATAGTCACTTGCTGGCTAGTGCACTTACCCGGTAAACAAAAACGAAATAAAAATGTAATCTACTCTTAATAAACTAAAAAAAGAATACCCCGGACTTAATGCACCATTTGATCTAAAACCCTTTTTAAAAAGGCACTGAATAATCATAAAATAATGATTTTTATCTATATTTAATTGTTGTGTTTCAGTGCATGATGCTGTAATGTAATGTGACACTTATTTTACAGGGGAGGGCTTCTTTTTAGTGTGGGTCTTTAAATGTGATAAAACTTTGAATTGCATTGGCATTCCTTTATTGTTATTAGTGAAATCTGGTTACATGTGGTACTTCCCTATTGTGATGTAATTGTGTGATGTTAGACTGTCTATTTAAGCACAGTGGCCCAGATATTCAAACTGCGCCAGGCTGTGGTGCAAGCTTGGGCACAGTTCAACTTGGCTGCGGGGTGGGGACTAGCGATATTCAAAGGAGCTGCGCCATGGCTCAGCAGCTTTGAATATCACACCTGACCACCCCAGTGTGCATGGTGCAATGGCACTGTGCCAGCGCAAGTGGCCAGAGTGGAGCATGGAGATGCACTAGCGCCAAGTTCCATTGCGCCATATGCAAGCACCGTGATATTCAAAGTTGACATGCAAATGGGGCCATAATATATGCAAAGTGCACATGGGGCCATTTGCATGTCATTGATATCTTCATTGCATGCAGTGCGCGATCCCCGACGACTTGCACCTGAAGCCCTGCCAGGCAGCGGCCGGCCGGGGACCGATGCTCCTTGCAGGCCGATCAGGGCATCTGTTCAAAACTAGTTATATCGTCCTATCTGGTGGTCCAGTGGACCGCTATGTGTTGATCGCAGGCATTTGTAAACAAAATACCATATCCCTGGTGGTTCAGGTACCCTCACCTGCCCACTGAGCACCACCGCCCCCCCCAGTTAGTCGGCGGGCGGTAGCACCCCACCCGCCTGCCGGGCCGCTGGACTGACTACTCAGTAGGCTGCACGTCCATTGGTTCACAGCGTGAGCCAATGGGGTGCAGTTCTATTGTATTGACATATTCCAGATATGTGGAATGAAATCATCTGGCATATCTGAATGTAGGCACGTAGGATTATCGCCCATTGGCTCACGCCAGAACCAATGGGTGTGCTGCCCACTGAGGTGTCAAATGGCAGGGCGGCAGGCAGGGTGCTGCCGCCCGCGGCTGACCGGGGAGCGGGCGTGGTGCTCAGTGGGCGGTGGGTGTACCACTAGACCACCAGGGATATTGGAATTGTTTTTGTTTTTACAAATGCCCGCAATCGGGCAGATAGCAGTCCACTGGACCACCAGGGATATAGGACGAATATTGCTATTTTTAGACAGATGCCCATGATCGGGCACATAGCGGTCCACTGGACCACCAGGGATATAGGACGAATATTGCTATTTTTAGACAGATGCCCGTGATTGGGCACATAGCGATCCACTGGACCACCAGGGATATAGGACGAATATTGCTATTTTTAGACAGATGCCCGTGATCGGGCACATAGTGATCCACTGGACCACCAGGGATATAGGACGAATATTGCTATTTCTAGACAGATGCCCACGATCGGGCATATAGCGGTCCACTGGACCACCAGGGATATTGGATGGATTCTTATATTTTTTTACAAATGCCCACGGTCGGGCATGGGGGGGTGCCACCAGATGCAGCCGGAACTCGGGTGGCCACCCACAGGTGGTAGCTGCCGTGTTGCACCCTGCAATGCGGCAGCTCACCTGTGGGTGGCCATCAGTTGTCCCTTTTTTTTTGGCTTAACTTTGTGCTAGCGCAGGTAGGGGTTGCACATGTATGGCTCTGCACATCCTGGGCTGAATATCGGGCTATACAGGTTATGCATGGGCACGCCCCCCCACCTGTGCCTGCATACATTACTGATGTGCTCCGGTGCATCGGGATTTGTGCCGTGCACTTTTCCCTTTTGAATATCGTGCCGGGACACATCAGTGGGTTGCGCATGGTGCAACAATCGCTGTGCCATGCGCAACCTTTTGAATATCTGGGCCAATGATACCTTTGATAAAGGAAATTGCATCCGAAATGCATCAGGTATAACCTGTTTGGCCTTGTGGCATTAATAAATGTTTATAAAAATGTTTTAAAATAGCACCTTGGTCTTACCTTCTTTTTAAATGAGGTGGAGACTGCCTGGCTATCTTTCAGTTTTTAATTGCCTTTTTGTCATGAGCACCCCAGCCCAGTACAAGTTTTCTTGTGTTATGGAACTGAACAGAAGTATTCATTCAATATCGGTGCTTTTTCTAGGTCACCCTCTATGCACACCCCTTCCTCCCCTATGAGCCTTACAATCCCTATCTAGCCTTCTTTCTATCGCTAATGTATCTATAAAATGTATTGTCCCCCCTCTTTGCTGTCTGTGCTAATCTCTCCTCTGTTGCCACCTTCGCATGCCTAACTGCTTTCCTGCCTCCTCTGCCTCTCTAGGTACACCGCCCATCCTCGCTCTTCTGAATCTCCTTGTATTTTCTGGAAAGTCCCCTTTGTCCCTAACTTTCTATGCCACCTCTTGTGAACCACAGTGGTGTGTTCCTTCTTTTCCTTTGTTACTTAGTCTAATGCACTAATTTGTCACCTTCACTATGACTCTTTAGGTGTGCCCATCACTCCTCAACCCCTCCACCTGGATCCCTTCCTGCCAGGGCTTTTTGATCCTCCTTCTCTATCCTAACGAAGTCTGCCCTCCTGAAATCCAGGACCCTTGTCTTTGTGTGGCTCTTCTGTGACACTGTACTGATGCTGATCCACACTGTATGGTGGTTACTGGACCCTAGGTGTCCATCCACCCTGACTTCCTTTATCCTATCTGCATTGGTCAGCACAAGGTCTAAGATTGCCTTGCCCCTGGTGGGCTCCTGAATCAAATGCCTGAGGCCCGCCCCCTGTAAGGATTCTATGATGTCTTGACTCCTGGTTAAGGTAGCTGCCGGGATGGTCCAGTCCATGTCTGGCATGTTAAAATCACCCAGCAGCAGTACTTCCCTTTGCTGCCATCCCATGTATTTCCTCCACTATTGCCCTATGGTTCCAATCTATTCAGAGCACCGTCAGCATGCACTCGGTCATTAGGGTGCCAAATCAGGATTTTGCTGACCCTATTACTATTATAACTACAAGGGGTGGACCTTGGTGAGGATGCAGATCCCTAAATTGGTGCCCATATGTGCCAGTACACTAATGCCAGTGCTCTAATGGCTGGAAAGGTTGCCCTATCTACCTCCTCCTGTGTGCATGAGGTCTGTAGATCAACTGTGTAAACTGCTGTGCCATTTCCAGGCTCAAGTGTGATCCACAGTGCCTCAGCCTCCCCTATTTATCCTGCACTGCCGCTGCTTTATACCTTCCTCTGATGTAGAGGCCCCCTTTACCCTCCCTGTCCCTCTGTGTAGAACGTCCTGATACATTTACCTCCCAGTCATGGTTTCCAGTGTACCATGTCTTAGTAATTGCTACTATGTCCAGGTCTGCCTCTGCCATCAAGGCTGCCAGGTCTGAGATTTTGTTTCCCAGACTGCGGGCATGACTGTCTATGTCTTGCAACCTGTGCCCTTGCATTTCTACTCTTTGCCTTTTTGCTCCCTCCTTCCAACCCTGTTTTTTTTCTCCTGCCTGTTTTCCTCTGCTTATCCTCTTGTAATTAGCACAGTCTAAAGCACTGTCAGATTTTTTAGGAAGGAGGGTTATGACCGCCTGTGGAGGGTGAGGCAGCAGACCACCTTGGTGCACCTCCTGTAAAGCAGCCAATAGGGAAGGGATGATAAAATCTGGCATGAGTTGGTAAAGATCTGTAGTAATTCTGTCCCACCTAGGAGCTTTATTTTTAGCAATAGCTAACAATGCTGAGCGGAGCTCTGCTTCAGTAATGAGTGCATCCAACTCCTTCTGCTGCTGTGGAGAAAGCAACAGGAGAGGAGTAGGCCCCAGAAAGGTTGTAGAGTAGCCAAAGTAGGTGGGGGCATGGTCAAGGAATAAAGCTGTTGATAAAACTGTTTCCTGATACCATTAACCTCTTGAGGAGATGTGACAATGAATCCATCTGGTTTCCGCAAGGCAGGAATTCGGGAATCAGCTTGCTGTTTATGAAAGCAATACAACAAGAGCTTACTGCTCTTCTCACCCAATTCTCAAAAGGAATGACCTGTATGGAGAAGCTGCCATTCAGCCTTACACAAAAGAAGTGTATTAAGTTAATATTTAAGTCCCAAAATTTCAGCCTGCAAAGTGGAGTTGGGTGCAGAGCATTGTTTAAAATTATGCAGTAGCAGGGCAAGGGATTGGGTCAATTCTTATATTTCCAACTCCCTATCCTTGCATTTATGAGCAGAATAAGAGATACTATGGCCCCTCAAGAAGGTAATAAAGGCCTCCCATACAACACCGGCCCAGCATGTTCAGTGGTATTGGTGTCAAAGTACAGTTGGGCTTCTTTCTGAATCCACGCACAGAAAATAGGATCCCGCAGCAGTGTAGGATTATACCGCCAGTGGGTTGCAGATGGCTCAGAAGAAGGAGACTGAAGGCTCAAGGCCACCGGGGCATGGTCTGAAATTATAATGCATCCATAAGATGAATCATAATACAGGGAATGATGAATTCACTGCCCGACCAACAGTCCAAATGACTAAAGGTGTCATGCACATTGGAGTAAAACTAAAAGTCTTGGTCCTCGGTGAATGAGTCACCAATATCCATCAAAGCTCCAACAACGCGGCTCTAGATTTAGGGTGTGAGTCAGAAATGAGTTTAGATTTATCTAGAAAGGGTCAAAAGCAAAGTTTAAGTCCCCCAATTATCAAAGGGCAATGGGCCCACCTGCATATCTGTCAAAGCCTGGGATAAACAAAGGAAGAAGTCTGGGTCCTCAGCCATAGTGGCATAAACAGAAACAAGAAGCAAATACTCTCCTGGTGTTCAACCTTGGCTATAAGCCAGCGACCAGCATCATCCATTGCCATTTGGACAATTTGCCAAGGTAAAGCACAAATCAAAATCATAGCACTCCTCGATTCACTAGAAGCAGAACTATGAACCATTTGACCTAAAACCTTTATGCAACCAGGAGGTGGTTCTATCTGTGAGATGCATCTCCTGGGTAAGGGCAATATCCACCCATAGTGATTTTAGATACTGCAAAACCCTGGTATGCTTAACTGGGTGGTTAAGTCCATTCACATTCCAGTAGAGCATATGCACTGGTGAACCTGCTCCTATTATAGCCATGCTGACAGGGACTATGGAACAGTCACAAAGCATCAAAATAAAAAATTATGGCATCACGGTAACCAAACAAGGCCACCCGACAGATGAAACAGTATAATTCTAATTAAGGGGACAATATACAAAATAACCAGTATGAATCCCAGTGCAACAAGTAATACATCTATATCAAAGTATAACACTAATATCCCAGCTATTAACTATAACTAGGACAATTAACCTTAGATACAGTAGCTACCCCTAAAAACCAGGAACTAGAAAAGCCAACAGTGTTCCAAAAAGAAACAATATGTACAATTCAAACAGTAAAATATGAAACACAGTAGATGTAGACCGCTAAGCTAGTTATGTCTAAATGGGTTTGCCCTTGCTATCCGCTGGAAGAAGGTACAAAGACCTCCACACCCTGCTAACGGGCACCAAATGAGGGGTAGTGCTGAGACTTGCTGACCGACTGATCTACCTGGGTCTTGTTTAGCACACAAACCAACCATAAAGCAGGTGCCCAACTTCACCAACGAACAAAAAAACAAACAAAAAAAAAAACACTGGAGGGGTCGGTCTGCCCTTCTTTAAATGATCCAAGCCCCTCACAAGGATAATAATCTGCCCCTGGCAGGGGGAAATAGCTACACAAAAAAAGAACCAAAAAAAGACAAGGGAACAGAACACAGAAATCAGGGCATGGAAAAAGAACAAAAGGAGTGTAGAGGGGAGAAAAAGATAGCTCTGAGAAAGGGAAAAACAAAACACGGGAGGGATCGGTCTGCCCTTCTATGAATGATCCATGTCCCTCACAAGGATAATAATCTGTCCCACCAGGAGGGAAATAGTTATACAAGATGAAAAAGAACTGAAAAGGAAAACGGAACAGAACAAAAAAAATCGGATAGAAAGAGAGTATAAGGAGTGGATGGGAGTAAAAGATAGCTCCAAGAAAGGAAAAAAAGTAGTAGAAGAGAAGAAAGGGGGAGAATACCCTGCAAGGCAGTACAGAAAAAGCACCAGAAGTAAAGCACCAAAAGTGGCTGCACCATAGTTTCAGGCCGAGGATCAGGGAGTGAACAAAAGGATCCTAAAATGTATAGAAAACACGAGGAGGGGTTAGCAAAGCAGTACAAAAAACACTTCAAGCAATAAGCATCAGCCAAGCAAAGGCATAATCAGTAATAAATATTAATAATAGTAAGGTTCTTGACGATATAGAAAGCCATCAGGGAGGTGCTTCCCCTGAGATCCAAGAGTATGAAGAAATGGCCTGTGGAAGCGAAGCATTCACCAGAACATCATGCTTGAAATCAATCAGGCCCAGCTCATTACTCTGTCCATGATCCTGCTGGATAGCCTGGGAATCACTTTGCAAAGAAACAGACTACACAAAGGAAAGCCAGTCTGATATGTCATCTACCGAAGCCAAAAGGTCTTCACAAGCAGCTTTTGCAGGTGGAACAGAAGGGGAAGAGCAAGCCGAGGAAGAAAGAAACTGGAACGATGAGGTCTAAGGTGAGGTGGATTCCAGAGGGGGATGGGACTGTCTGTTGATGAGACCCTTGAGAGTCCTGAGCACCCTGATGAGAGTATTGTAGGTCACAAGTCCACTGCTCCTTGGGGTCACTTAGAGGAACATTCCTCTGAAGGCCCATGAGAACCACACATTGAGTTAAAGTCTGAGGCTAGATACTGCCAAGGAGGAGGAGAAGTCTTAAGGGGTGCAAGGTCCCAGTCCCGCCACAAAAGCCTAGTGGGAGGAGAGTCAATTTTGAGCTGGGGCCAACAATGATGCATAATGGCCCATGCATTCTGAGAGGTACGACATCTATACAGCTTGCCATGCTTACAAATAACAAAGCTGGAGAGTCCTGTAAAATGCTGAGGAACGCTAGCTTTCCTCAGCGCCGACCAGATAGGAATATATACCCAGCATTTCTGAACCACATCAGGAGAGAAATCGGGGTAGAGATTTGATTCTAGCACCTTCCCAACAAAATTATGTTTTCTTAGCTGCTCGGAGCAGGGACATTTTAGTGGTGAAAACAGAGAGCGAAACCACAATAGGGCGGGCTTCTAGGCCTGATCAGCTGAAGTGGTCCCAACATGATAAGCCCAATCAATCTTGAGGGGTCCCTTCCAGGCCAGCAACAAAAGCTGAGAAAATAGATTGGACACAAAGGCAGTAAGATTAGAGCCCTTGGATCTTTCAGGAACCTTGAGCACCCGGAGATTGTTGCAGCGAGGATGATTATCAAGAAGCTCAGTTCTCCCCCACAGTTGCTCAAGTTGCCATTTGTGATCCTCTAGGCTCCACAGAATGAGAAATTGTGTATTGTCCAGGTTGGTCAGATGTTGCTCTGCAACAATCATTTTATCCTGAAGTGCAGGTATGTTCGATGTAGTAGTGGCAATAGTAAGTTTGACAGCAGCAACATCAGTTATCAAAGTTTCCAGCAAAATAGCAGTGTATTCCAGAAAGGGAGCCTGACCATGGAGCACTGCAGTGTCTCACAGTCTGAGGGTAGAACAGCGTCACCCATATTTTTAGCTAGGTAGGCCACAGCCGGAGAATAAGCTATGTAGCATACTGTCAGCTGGCAAACTCAGTAACTAATTAAAATCACAACCCGAGGTTATAGCAGCAACAGAGTACTCTAAGATAACTCAAAATAAAACTTATACCTGCAGAGAGGAGGAGGGCAAATGATAAAAACAGTCAGACTGGGGCAGAACTACAAAATTAAGCGCCCATCTTGCTCAAGCTGCAAACCACACCCCAAATTCTGTTTTGTATATGGAGAGCTATTAATAAGGTGATTTTAAATGGTAAAACACGTCTTGGAAGCCTTTTTTGAGCAAGGAAGGAAAGCGAATGCAGTGGACATTACTGAGTCAAGTTAGCACTACAGGTGACAAGTTTTGGGGGATTTATGAAACCATATTTATACTGTGATTGAAATATCCCGAAAGGAGCCTAATATGTATACCCTTGAGGAAAGGAGGGAGAGAGGGGACATGATAGAAACTTTTAAGTACCTCAGTGGAATCAACAAAGTCCAAGAGGGTAGCATCTTTCAGAAAAAGAGACATGCAAGAACAAGGGGACACAATTTGAAGATAGAGGGGGACGGCTCAGGGGCAACGTGAGGAAGTTTTTTTTTCCACAGAGAGGGTGGCGGATGCATGGAACAGCCTTCCTGAGGAGGTTGTGGGGTCTAAAACTGTGGGAGAATTCACGAATGCATGGGACAGACATAAGACAATTCTTGTGGGGGGTAGAAAGAAATAGGCTGTTGGTTAACTAGGATCTGCAGCGTATCCTGTAGGTAGGGAAATAGGCAGACTAGGTGGGCCATGGGGTCCTTATCTGCCGTCAAGAGTTTTATGTTTCTATGTGAGCTGCTGCTGTGTGTTGTGTGTTGTGTGTTATCAGTGTCTTCAGGGATAGGTAGGTAGGATAAAAACAAAAAATCCTATATTTTAATGTATTTTAATATCTGTCTGTAGTATTTATTTATTTATTTATGTCTTGAAATTACACCTTTGAGTCAGAGACTCATTTACAAAGACTCCACGTTGAATGAACAATTTTACAGGCAGCAAGGATAAAGCACAACATAGGCAACAATTATTCCAAAAATTGAATACAAAATGAGAACAGCTCGTATACAGAGAGTGAGTATTGCTCAAAAATGCAGTTAAGTAACACAGACAAAAACAACAGTCAAAAAGACATACTCATGAAGGACATACAGGAAATGGATATGGGGTATGAGAATCAGGCAAAATCAAAAGACATAGTCAAGGGACATTCAGGGAGGGCAAGGTATGGGTGGGGAATTATGAAGGCAGGAGGGTTAGGTGCATTCACAGGAGCTACTTATGAGGTGCAGCCAAGCTTAGATTTAAAGGACCCCAGCTTTTGTTCAGTCAGGACATCGGCAAGCAGATTGTTTAACCAAATGTTATAACACATAATATAGCCTACATTTTAATGTAAGTTAATATCTTTTAGTCTGTATTGCTGCATTGTGCTCAGTAATGAGCCAGGGTGGGAGCTGTCATTCAGTATGCCACCCATTTCTTCAGAGTGGGCATGGTAACCTGTAACTGTGATGGGGCAGCGCCATGAGAGGTGGGGGGGTGGTAAGGCTAATGGAGATCGGTAGCCAGCCACTAGGGCTGTGGTGGGAATGGGCTATGGAACATGCACCGGGGTGAGGGGGCACAGGAGGAGCCAGAGGTCTCGGGTGACTTGGGGGGAGGGTGAGCATGAATGCAGGGTTATGGATTGGGAGAAGGTGTATCGACAGGGCATGGGGTGCTTGTGATCCTGCCTTCAAGGCTGTGGAGGCTGTCACTAAGGCTTGGTGTTTGCTCAGAGCCTGCCATCAGAGCTGTGGGGGCTGTGGAGGCTTCCATTAGGGCTGGTTGGTGCTTGACAGTCTGATGTCAGGGATGTGGGCTATGGAGGCTGCCGCCAGGTCTTGGACCTGGCTTTGAAGTCTGCGGCCAGGCCTGGAGGATCAGAAGATGTTGTCAGGATGGGGGTGGGGCTTAGGAGTGGATGACCTCTAACTGGCTAAGGTTCAACCTGAACAAACCAGAGGTACTGGTGATAGAGCCTGGTCGTTGGTGAGAGGCAGTGACTGTTGGGTTGGGCACTGTGTTTGATGCTGGTCCTATCCCGCTTGTGGCCTTTACCAAGGTGAAAAATCTGGGTGTTATCCTCAATGACAGATTGACACTTGAGGCCCAGGTATCATCTGTTGTTCAGTGTGATTTCTACCACTTGAGGAATATTGTCGGATCAAAGCCTTAATCCCACCAGATGACCTGTCCTCATTGAAAATTCAATTGCCAAAAGTTCTTGGCTGACCTAAGCCTCATTAGATGGTAAAAGTTCTATCTGGCCACCTCAGTCTCAGAGGCACACACCTTATTCCAAAACCTGGTTTTGAAGGTGATTGATACACATGCCCTATCATTAAAAATTAGAATGAGGAAAAGGTCCTGTCCTGGTTCACCAATTCACTAAAATCAGCCCTACATGACAGACACTTGCCATGGAAGAGGGCTCGCAAAACTAAACTAGCACAAGATTGGGAGGGCTTCAAAAAGCAAGAAACCTTTGCACCAAGCTTATAAGGGCCAAAAAAGCAAAATACTTTCAATCTGCCCTTACCTCTTCCAAAAACGATGCCACCGAGTTCTGGCAAATACTAAAGGAGATAGAAGGTCACAGTCCCGCATTTTCCCTGCCGACCAAACTTTTCAATGAGAACAACTCCTACACAAGCAAATCATCTGAGGTGTAACTCTAAAAGAATGGCTGGGTATGGATGAGAAAGCAAAAGGTGGGCAACCTCCCCCCAATCTGGAGTGACCAGTTCAGCACTTTGGGTTCTGTAAAGGCACCTGTTTATTCAGCGCATATGGCCAATGCCTGAAGAGTAAAGTTTACCCCCTGGTGTGGGTTGTTCTAGCCTTGAACACCAGTGTGCTCTGTTGTGATCAGAGGCCACATTGCCTACCTTAAAGCCCTGTGCCATACAGGAATATGTTCTAATTCATGGCCAGTGCCACTAGAAGAATTTCTGTGCTCAGTTGTGGCCTTTGCCACTAGAAGTGTATGTTTCAGCTCAGGATTTGCAGCTAAAAAGAGTTTAGATCCTATGCTATATGGGAAGTTCGAGTTTCTGTCTGCTACAGTTGTTGCTCTGCATTGCCTTGTGCCACGAAGTGTAAACCCTTGGGAGTCCATCTTTGCTTTTGCATACCAACTGTTTAGAATAAAGCCACACTCTAGAATCCCAACCTGGTATGGACAATCTTGTTACTGCTTCCTGTGTGGAATTACTGGGTACTCCTCCAGAAGTGCATCCTCATACTGTAAATAATGTTGTACTTATGTAAACTTCAGCTGCTCCTTTGTAACAAGTTCATGACTGCGGCCATAAGCCTTGTGTGCTCTGTACTGTCCATTGTTAATATGTATCAAGTCTTCTATTGCTATGCCACATGTGTGTGGCCGGTCGTGACTGAAAACGGTCCTCTGGATCAGTGCACTTACCTGGTTATCAAAGACATTAATAAACAAATAAAAGTACAAACCTCCTCAGGACCTGGGTTAGTAAGGGTCATTTTGTTATCTTGTAAATACTGTGTTACGCTTTGTACCCCTACCCCTCTCTTTTCCCCTAGACAAAAACAGTATGGGAGGTGTGCTTACTAGTTAAACAAGTGGCTGGTGGGGGGTTACAAAATTGGGGGCTCGTCCAAGGGTACTGTTTAATTTGAGGAGAGAACAAGAGATTTTTGCTGAGGGTATGGCTAGTGTTTTATCTGTCTGGTAGCATGGTAGACCAAAACAGGAAAGGAAGCTTTGCACAAAAGGATTTTGTCCAGGAGAGTGCCATCCATATGTGCTGCTGTGTGCCTGCTAGTACAGTGCTGCTGTGTGTTTGTGCCAACTTACAATGGACAGTAAAGCCAGAAAGAGTATGTCCTTGTCTCTGCATCCAGAACGCTTTACAGAACTTTTAATCTGCAGCTTAAAATGTGAAAAGTAGTGTTGGCTTTAGGAAACAAAGAGAGAAATGTGTCCTGAAAGTTTCATGTGCTTTGTGTACAAATTGGGGAGTCGCTAAAGAAATTACGTGTGCTCCCGCCACTGAAATTGCAGCCGAGAAAAAGTAACAGTTTGCAGTTTACATTTGCCCTGTTTACAATTGCCATGAAGGAAGAGCTAGGAGGAGAGACAGAGAGAGGCTCATTTGCATGGCGTTGAGTGATTGGTGCGATTGCAATCAGTCCCGCCCCCTAGTCAGCTTCTGTGTGCAGCTGAGTGTTCAGGGAGGAGAGAGCGAGTGACATGTGAGCTGGTCAGAGCAGGATCAACCATTAAGGGGCTTGTGAACTTTCTAATCTGTGAAAAACAGACTTTTGCTTTGTAAATTCGGACTCAACCCATTGTCCAACTGACTGGAAAGTGAGCGTGGTGTTCGTGGCTGCGATCATCGGGACCGCCAGCCCATTTCACCCCAGAGGTCTTCCAGGATAGGCATCAGGCCGAAACTTTCCACCGGAGAAAGCCAACTGCTGATTTCAGTGAGTATAATCCAAACTTCTGAGCATCAAACTGTGGTGATTTTCAAGCCAGCTGAATCTGTGTGCAAGCAGTGAGACTGTTTTGCAAGGAAGGACTGTGAGTTGCAAGGACCAAGGCAACAAACAAAATTCTGAGCATAGACTGTGAGCGTTTATGATGGGTTCAGGAACAGTAAATGGTTTTAAGAGAGAGACTGTGCGTTGTATATTAGGCTGCAACAAACAGGCAATCCTGTGCAGAGAAATACTGTGGCTGGCAAGTGACTATGAGCATGTGTAAATAGTCTTTGATTCGTATGCTGATCGCAAAGTCATGTAAAAATCATATGAATGTGCTGAGAGATGCAAGCAGTGCAATCAACTACAGTTCTGAGCAAAAATCAGTAGCCAGATAAGGTCAGAAATGCAGTTTTTGAGTCAGAAACAGGTTTGATGTATGAGGAGAGCTACTGCAGCCATTACAGGGTGGGGTTAGCAATGTAAATACAGCAGCAGGGAGCCATTTTGTGAGAGTGTAAAGAAAGAGACTGGTAAATAAATATCAATGAACTTTTATGTTTTGATTGCAGACATGGCTTCGGGAACTTCCTGCTATCTGGATCACACCCGAGCTATGATCTCAGAGGAGATGGCCACACTAAGAGAAATAGAGAGAACTTTCTATGGTGAAGGATTGCCTCCAGATGTAGCAATCCCTAACTATCCAGTGAGATTGTGCTTTGTGTGCCTCAGGGCTGGAAGGGATGTGTTTCATGCATTGCAGACCTTCACTTTCTGTACAGCATGCTCACACTGCCATATGCCTTTTCCTCTGCCCCATGTTTGTGAAATGTGTAAACAAAGTTATTTTCATCCACCAACTTTCTTTTCTGGCACTCGGAGTTGATATAGTGGCAAGTCATTTTTAAGGTGATGCACTCACAAACAGAGCCATAGCCACTGACATGCTTGATTTATACTACTGCTGGCTAGCAATTCTGGTTGGACATTGCATGCAAACTAAGTGCCAATTGGTGTTTGTTCCTCGCCCAATATTTTAGCTCTATGAAGCCATGTTGACATCGTGTGCAGAACTAAGATGATACAAAAATGATTAGATGTCAAACTCTAGTGATCATACCATGCTGGTGCTAATTTGACAGGATGAATGCAGGAGTGAATTTGACAGGAGCGGAATGACATAGGCACGAATGTTCATCGGACTGAATTGTCAGCAGTGAATACCGCGGGAGCGAATCGTCGGGAGCGTATTGACATGTACCCGGGTCCAAGTCCTAGTCTAGTAGGGAGGAAGAACTGCAAGAGACACTAAACTGAGAGGTGTCTACCTCCATGCCCAGTGAGGAGTGGACTGTCTTGGGAGTGAGGACATCTGCTCACTGCTGGGCTCAGATCCTGAGTGAGGAAGAGGAGGATGAAGAAATGTATCTTCATGTTGAGGGTCCCCATGAGTCACCTCAAGCTCTTGCCTTGGAGGAGTCAGAGAGAGAAGAAGAAGGCTCCAGTACCCTGCCTACAGAGATGGTCAGGGACAAGTTCTTCCATTTGTTAAGTATGCGGCATTGGCTCAGCCAGAACTGGCCACCCCCAAGCCGAGCCATGAGCCATACACTTGTGAAGAGTAGCAAGGAGGAGAGACTGGTACATAGGAGGGCCGACACCATATGTGGGAGGTCCTTTCCTACCTTTACTCTAGAGAGTCTGGGAGGAAATTGAACAGAACAGGAAGTCCCGGTTGTTGAAATAAGCAAGCAAGAATTTGCACCCTGGTGCAGCAGCATGTGTCAGGCACAGAGTCATAAATGATCGACTGAAATTCTGGAAATTGGACAGAACTTTGTTTATGGACACTGCACAAATTGTGGACAAGGCAGGGAATGAGACATTCCACAACATCAACTTTGAACACCCAGATGGTGTCATAGTTCTTGCACCTCACCCTGAGTGGTATTACCCTTAATGGTGCCACTCCCTGTGAATATGCCCAGCATGCCCCGAGGGAAGCGAGCAGTGGCAGCCCGGTGTCTGTCATCCAGCAGCAGCAGCAGCAGTATCCAAGGAGGAAGATGCAGCTCTACTGGTGTTCCAGGATTCTTCAGGTGCATCCAGGTTCATCTACCCAGCAGTGTTTTCCCATTTCCATCGCCTGGCCTTCTAGCTGACATCAACCCAGCTGTTTTCCTGTTTCATTGCCTGGTTTTCCAGATGACATAGTGCAGCTATTTTCCTGTTCCATCGGTTGGTTTCAAGATGACATCACCCAGCTGTTTTCCTGTTTCATCACCTGGTCTTCCAGAGGACATCAACCCAGCTGTATCCGAAGATGCTGCCTGGTGGGAGAGAGAGTTCTCAGCTTGGAGAAGTAAGGTAATCCTTTGTTTCAGCCTTCAAGGAACTGGTAAGACCCATTTTTCTGTGTTTTACTGACTTTGCACAACACATCTTATACTGACAGACTGACCACAAATTGTTTGAACTGTCCTCAAAGACTCTCCCCATGGATTGCAGTGCTTTTCAGGCCCTGCCCTGTTCCAGAACTGTTCTTCAGTGGGCTTCAACCCAGGAGAGACTCTTTTATGGACCTTTCCCTCAGGCAGCAACATTCTGTCACTAGTATGAGACATTTAGGGCATCCCCCCCCCCAAAATGTGTTGTATAAACGTCTGTTTTCCATTTTTTACTTTTGTACTTGTCTAGAAAAATATTTTTGGGATTCTCTAGTGTTCAGGTGGAGGTTTAGACACTGTGTGGTATGCAGAATGTGGTTTTGTGTTTTTCTTCTCTTGCAGGAGTTCCTGAAGAAGACAAGAAGAGAAGAAAAGAAGAGGATATGGGAGCTCAGCCAAGCTTGTCTTTTTTCCTAGAGTTTTAGAATTGTTGTGGTTAACAGAGTATTAACATGTTTTTCTTCACAGGTGTGAGATTGTGGGGAAGTTTGGGAAATGTAATGCATTGTAATGTATTGTTTCCGGGTTGTTTTGTTTGCAGGTACCCTGGGAGCTTTGGGGGAGGTTCCCCGAGGGGCAGCCTGGTCAGATAGATTTTCTCTAGAGGGCTAGGGGGATAGACAGGCTGTGGTCCTGACCTGCAGTATGGGCCTCAGTTCTGGTCTATTAGGGCATGCTTCAGGCAGTTTCTTGGAGTCACTGAGCATCCATAGATTAGAGTTGGGTGAAGTGAGCAAAGTTCGCTCCGCTGAGCAATCCGTGAAATCACGCTCATTTCGCCTAGCGGAGTGGTGAAATTGTGCCTAGTGGAACAGCAAAATTTCACCTTCCATGGTGAAATTCCACCTTCAGTGGCGAAATTTCACCCACAGGAGGTGGAATTTTGTCCTAATAAGGTGAAATTTCATTGCAGAAGGTGGAATTTCACCCACGGAAGGTGAAATTTTGCCTAGGCAAAATTCAGCCTTAGGCAGCAAAATTTCATGAATTGCTCTGCCAAGCAAATTTTGCCACTTCACCAGGCCTTCGCCAGTGGAATTTAAATTCGCTGCATCTCTACCATAGATAGATCGTAGGATAGGGGCTGAAGTTTCATCAGCTGGCCTCTGGGCCTTTAGTGTTGCCTGCCTGTGCCTGGCATATGGGAGGGGGGAAGAAGTAGAGCTACTTCTCTGTAGGTAACAGAGAGGGTAGGATGGCCTGGTGCCAGGTAGAAAAATGACTGCAAGACAGTCATCATCTTGGCTTGGGTGAGTGTAACCCCGCCTGTTCCTGGGTTACTGGAACCCATCAGTGTCAGTGCTAGGTAGGGAAGGCAGCTGGTGAGTAACCAGTTAAATGGATTTTCACCTGCTCCCTCTCTGTTTACTTGGTCTCAGCTGAGAGCAGGGAGGTGATGTCATTTAGAACTCTCACAGCAGCATAAGCAACAATAGCTGGCTGTGAGTGGGGAGTTTAGAATTTTCAGTTAGCCTGCAGTAGTCTATCAGTGTGAGCAGTTGGAGGAGTGAGGAGCTGCTGTGTGGGCTCTGAGGAGAGCTTACTTTTTCTCATCCTAGTCTGAAAACCATTTGCCTGCCTTGTAGAAATGGTGAAAAACGTCTAGCAGGATTTCCTGATGTCCTCATCCCCAGTGGGATGAGGGAGACTGCAGAGTGGATTTGAGGGGCAGTCCCCTGCTTTGATTCAGGGTATTTGAAGCTGCTTTTGTGTACAAACTGTGAGTAATTCTGTCTGAGTTCCCACGAGAAATGTACCTGCTTGTTTTCTTTGGGGTGTTACTCTGACAAAAGCGACCCTATTCACCCAGTTCTGTGTTGAGATTGTTCTCAAAGTTTTCCTAAAGTTGGCTGGCTAGTGGAGTCCCAGGTGTGACTTAGCACTTTGTACAGAACTTTAATTTTACACTCCTATGTAGTGTTTCCTAATGCTGAATGTGCCAAACATTCTGAAGAAGCATCGTTCTACTGTTAGTTAACTGCTGAGGTGTAACTCTGAAAGAATGGCTGGGTATGGACAAGGAAACAAAAGGTGGGCAACCCCCCATCTGGAGTGACCAGTTCAGCACTTTGGGTTCTGTAAGGTCGCTTGTTTATTCAGCCCATATGGCCAACAATGCCTGCAGAGTAAAGTTTACCCCCTGGTGTGGGTTGTTCTAATATTGCGCGCCAGTGTGCTCCGTCGTGGTCAGATGCCACATTGCCTACCTTTAAGCCTATGCCATATAGGAATATGTTCTAAGTCGTGGCCAGTGCCACTAGAAGAATTTGTGTGCTCCATTGTGGCCTTTGCCACCAGAAGTGTGTGTTTCAGCTCAGGCTTTGCGGCTGAAAAGAGTTCAGATCCTATGCTATATGGGAAGTTCGAGTTTCTATCTGCTACAGTTTTTGCTCTGCATTGCCTTGTGCCACAAAGTGTAAACCCTTAGGGGTCCATCTTTGCTTTTGTATACCAACTGTTTGGAATAAAGCCACACCCTAGAATCCCAACCTGGTATGGACAATTTTGTTAATGCTTCCTGTGTAGAATTACTGGGTACCCCTCCAGAAGCGCAGACCTAGCATAGCCCTTAGCAAAGTTTCTCTCCTCAGGACCTGGGTTAGTAATGGCCATACCATATTACGCTTTGTATCCCCACCTCCTGGGAGGTGTGCTTACTAGTTAAACATATGGCTGGTGGGGTTACACTAAATCAACTCAATAATCACTTTGCCACTGCTGGTTTAGCTTCGACTCTTCTCCAGCGAGCAAGCTCTCACATAGCCCAGCGGTAATGACACCTCATGCCCCATACCAAAGCCACCCATCATTCAGCTAATTTTAGCTTCAACCAAATATCCTTCAAACAAGTTGAGGATCTTGTCAATACCCTGGATATCAAAAAAGTGCAGGAGCCAACCTGATGGAACCTCTCTTTCTGAAGCTAGGCTTGCACTTTCTGACCTCTCCTATTATGCATCTCTTCAATCTTTCCCTCTCTCAAGGTGAACTCCCTGCCATCTGGAAAATAGCTCATGTGATCCCACTCTTCAAATCTGGAGACCCATGCAATCTTAATAATTAGCGGCGTATTTCCCTGTTACCCATCTTGTCAAAATTGCTTGAAAAATTAGTCAGTTCTCAGCTTAGAGAACACCTGGAAACCCACAACATGCTTAACCCCATACAGTCTGGCTTTAGGCCTAAACATAGCAAAGTCTCTGCTCTCACTAAGGTCACTAATTATTGGCAGATCGCGCTTGTCTGCGCTCTTTTCTTAGACCTAAGCAAGGCGTTTGACACTGTCAGTCACGATCTGCTATTGTTGAGCTTGCGTAATCTTGGTATAAATGACACCACCTTAAAAAGGTTCTCCTGTTATCTTGTGGGCAGGCAACAGCAGGTCAAAGCCCAAGGAAACGTTTTCCCCCTTAAAACTCTGTTGAGAGGGGTACCACAATTATCAATCCTGGGGCCCCTACAATTTGCAGTTTATATAAACGACATCGATTATAAAATCAGGTTAGGTACTTAATCCCACCTGATAAAATACCACCTTTTAAAAGAATGTATAAAAGATCCCAAACTGCTCTGTTACTGACTCAGTTGTAATCCCGACTGATGAAATACAGTTATGCTGCCGAAAAAGGTTAACAAGTCACTAATGCTGCTGAAAAACCAATGTAAGGTAGTACTGTATTGAAAGTCAAAGGTGAACAGGTGTGATGGTTACCTGGTGTGCAGATGAGCATTGAAACAGCGCAGATGCGAGACTGTGATCAGGGCTACATAGATCTCCTGGCTAACAAACCCTGCTTTCAGCCACATAGCAACAATGTCTGCGCCCGAAGGAGAGTATCCAGTGTGCTGACTTGTCCCATTTCGGAAGGGATGGAATAAGCTGTGCGTGGGAGAGTACATGCTGGTGAGTGAAAAGATTTGCAGCGAGAGGCTTTACTGGTGCTGTCAAAGTCACAAGTACCTAAACTGTCATGGTCGTGCGATTACTGTCCTTCGTGGTGGTCAGCATCTGTTGGTGAATGAGAGAGAACACAACCATTCACCAGATGCAGCAGATGCCCCGAAGGCTGAGACAATGTCAGCTCTGAAACAGAGAGCTGTAGAAATCCATGAAAATCTGGCTCATCTAGTGCAAGTTGCACTTTCTCAGTTGCTCTTGAACTTAGCCAAAGCATGCCACTGAAAACAGGCATTGCTACAGGTAATAAAGCGGGCATGAACAGCGATAGACCTTCTGAGCCCCGATCACTGGAAGAGCTTCATGTGTCCGAGGAGTTGCGGGCAGTGAATGGTCAGCCGTGGTTGCTACGCGACTCCACTGTTAGTGACAAGCTCTTCTTACTGTTCAGCACAGCTGCTAATATTGAGTGCTAATCCAAGGCTAAATATTGGATAATGGATGGGACTTTTAAGACTGTTCCCTCAATTTTCAGGCAGCTGTACTCAATTCACGCACCTGTAGGGCCAGAGGAAACATGCAGGATTGTGCCTATGGTGTTTCATGTTATGACTGATAAGTCATAGCAGTTACTAGTGCTTATTTCAAGACCTACATGACCTTGCAGATGAGGCAGACCTAATACTAGTCCCTAAGTACATCATCTCTGACTTTGAGCATGCAGTCATTAGTGCATGCAAAATCGAGTTTCCTTCAACAATAAGTAAAGGCTGTCTTTTCTACCTAGGACAGATTGTGTGGAGGGGGATACAAGCATGCGGGTTAGCACAACAGTATGGGAGTGACCTGAAATTCAGTCTTCTACTACGACACCAGGTTGCACTAACTTTTCTCCCTGCAGCAGAAATTATAGGTGCTTTTCAAGAAGTTAAAACCATAATGCATCAAAATGCAGCCCCTCTGTTATCTTTGAAGAACATTACATTTTGGAGAGAGAAGAGAAAGGAGAAACTGAGCACCTATCAGAAACCCTCCCATGTTCCCACCTGAATTTTGGTTAGTGCAAGATCAGGTTGAACTGGGAATTCCAAGGACTCAGAATAAAGCTGAGGCTTGGTACCGCAGACTCGGGGTTTTAACTGGGTCTGCTCATGTCGGGACATACCGATTTATTGAACGACTGCAAAAAGAGGCTATGGTCACTGAGGCAACTTGTGAGAAGATATTGTGAGGTCTGCCTAGGTCGCCTGCAAAAAAAAAGGTACTGCAAAAGGGAGGAAAAAATACAGAATGTAATGACAGTCAAAGAACAGAGAACAATATTGGATTTCCTTAGAGGTATCGCACATAACCTCAGTATTTAATTCGTATGAAGTATGCGGTATTTTAAAACTTTGAATTAAACATGGCACTTTTAACGGTGTGTTTTTTCTTTATCGATGATGCTGCAATGACAGTCACATCTGTCCCTGAATTAACTAAATTTCCGATGCTCGAATAACAGTCAAGAGACTTCACACTCCTTATTCAACTACATGGTGGTGAGTTACCATTATTTCCCTTATTTATAATGTATTGCAGCGGGATTTCAATTTTCCGACTACCGATTTTCCGTCTACTGTTTTTCTGTGGTTCTTTTTTTTTCTGAATTTCGAGATGTCTGTATTTTTTTTTTCAGGATTTCAGCAGGCGTTATATTTTGGGGTGGGATTTAGGACGGATCTCTATAAAGTCAGTATTGCTAATGTCCATTTATTCGCAGATGACACCGTACTTTACGTTGCTAGGCCCACCCTTGAGCTAGCATGCAAGGAATTACAGAACAAATTCAATATCCTATAACAAAATCTGCTTCAGCTGAAACTTCTGCTTAACGCCAAAAAAAGGAAAACAATGTATCTCTCCCCTCAAGCTTAAGCTATGCCTGCTAACTCCTCCAACACCAATCTGCAAATACTGACCATCTTGCGGAAACCACTAGAAACAGTTGATAAATTCAAGTACCTGGGTTTTTGGCTTGATAGTAAACTGTCATTTGTGATACATACTGATGAATTATCAAAAAAACTGAGGCAGAGACAAGACCTTTTTTACTGCATCAAGCATCTACTTAACCACAAGGCCAAATTAAGATTGGTTCAAACCACCTTTCTTCTGCTTATTGACTATGCTGACCTTCTATATAGCCACTGCCCCAAAACCGCCTTAACAAAACTGGATACATTGCATCACAGAGTGTTAAGGTTTATTACTGATGCTCCTTATAATACCCACCACTGCTCTGTTTATGCGCAGCTAGGCTGGTCATCCTTACCATCAGAGGTAGAGAAATTTCTCCTGGACCTACAGATGATAGTGGGTCAGCAGGATAAGGTATACGAGGAGAGGCTGAGGGCACTGAACATGTGCTCCCTAGAAGACAGGAGAGAGAGGGGGGACATGATTGGGACCTTCAAGTACTTGAAAAGGATAAATAAGTTTGATAAGGAGAGTCTCTTTAAGCTGAGTGACAACCATAACACGAGGGGGCACAGTCTTAAGCTGGAGGGTGGGAGGTTTAGGAGGGAGGTCAGGAAGCACTTCTTCACAGAGAGAGTGGTGGACACTTGGAATGCACTGCCAGAAGAGGTAATCTCATTGAAGACAGTGGTAAGTTTTAAGAGAGGCTGGGAAAGGCATAGGGGGAATGTAAGGATCATGGGTAGGGAGGAGTGGGGAGGAAGGGCAGGGACATTGGCTCAAGCTGTGGACCCTGCAATATAAGCAGACTTGATAGATCAAATGGCCTTCTTCTGCTGGCTTCTTCATATAATCGTATGTACAGAGCCATTACTAACAAACTCCTCCCTTGCGTCACCGAACTCTTCAAACAAACTCCCGGGGTTTATTGTCTTCGCAAATACTCCTACATCCTGTTTGACTTCCCCAAGATAAGAACTGGATATGGTGCTTCTTCTATAAGCCATGCCTTCCCCACGTTATGGAATAACCTTCAGAAATTCTTAAAGATTTCACAATTAATCAGTATATTCACATTCAAATCCTTGCTAGATCGCCCTCTGAAGGAAACATGCAACTGCTATTCCTAACCTGCCTCAGCTCTCCCAGAACCTAGACTATGCTCTATCTTCAGCAACTCACACTTACCTGGGTGATTGTGTAGTGCCTACTTGGCATTCTGCCTCCTCCAGATATATTTGTAACCTTTTCCTGCTACACTGCTCCCCTCCAGCACTTAACCCCTACCTTGGTGATTGTGTAGTGCCAACTCTGCACTTGGCCTCTAGATGCATCCGTAACCTTCTCCCGTTCCGATGCTCCCTTTTCTTAACGTCCCTCCTTCCTACCTCCCACCTTCCTTCCTTCTCAGCTCCCCATTCTTTTGTTAGATACTATCCTTGCATCCCCCCCTTTCCTTTTGGCTGCTCCCTACACTGCTCTACCACTTCCTCCAATGCTACCCCCAACCCCCAATACTACCACCTTGTCCTCGAAGACCTTTTGTGTTGCTCTCTAATGCTTTCTGGCTTATCAAGTTATGTTGTTGAATACCTTAAATGGAAACTACATACTGTCTTGATCGATTAATTTTATACCTTGTTGTTTATGTTATATTTTATCTACCCCCCCTCCGTTCAATGTTCACTGTCACTGCTTGTATCTGTGATTCAACCCTGTCATAGTCCTCAGGAACTCGTAGTAAGTAAGAAACATTTTATTCATAAAGTGCCCAATCCCAGAGGTTCATGGTGCTGTACGATGTACAGACAGTGGCAATAAATCAACATACCCACATATTCAGTAAAATATGAATAATTAAAACAGCAGAAACAGCAGCTGGGTGAGCCAAAGGTATGGCCCCTTCTAAATCCCATATGCTTCTCTAAAGAGATGTGCCTTCAGGCCCTGCTTAAAGGTCTCCAACAAGGGTGTCTCCCTCAGAAACCTTGGCAGCGAATTCCACAGGGCCTGTGCAGCCACTACAAATGCACGATCACCAGATGTTTTTAGCCAGGACCTGGGAATTGCTAGTAGACCCTCAGTGGAGGAGGAGGAGGAGCCCTGTCTCAGTTGTTATGGAGAAAGAGTTTAAATGCAAGGATCTATTCTATTCTCTCCTTTTCTGTCTTTTCTCTGTCTGGTTGTGCAACCAAATTTTCTTGTGAGACCAAGGATTTATTTATTTGCTTTTGGTAACCGGGTAAGTGCACTAGACAGGTTTGCCTATTTTCAGGCACGACCCGGGAGATTATAGTTCAAACAAGTTACGGACAATAGTACAGGGAGGAGTTGATACAATGCAGTACATAAAGAGATCAACAACCTTACATGACAGTAGAATTACTTAGCATGAAAGTGATGGCATATATAACATAAGCATTACGGTACAAAAGAGATAAAAACAGCTTGCAGAGATCAGTAACATAAGTGCATAACAGCAGTGCTGGTGGTATAGGATGAAGGTATGGGACAGGAAAGGGGATAGTAGTGCAATGGCAAGCAAAGAGGTATGTGTTCCGTGAACTAGAGCAAGTAAAGAGGTGTAATACATGAACTAAAGACATTTACATGTGTCTAGGGAGGTGAAGTAATTAAAGAGTGCATGCTTGAAGGCAGGGTGAGAACTGGAGCTTCTAAGGGAAAACAGAAGAGAGTTCCAGAATTTGGGAGCATAGATGGAGGAGGCAAGTTCACCCATTTTGGTGGCGCAATTAGGGACAGTGAGCAGAGCTGAAGTCAAGGACCGGAGGAGTCGGGGGCAGTCAGCTGGGGTGAACATGGCTGCAAGGGAGGAGGGGGGAGAGAAGAACGAATTATATTGTCGGTCAGGCAGCCTATGGAATATAAATGCCGGAAGGAGGGGATAGCCAGTGGAGATCAGAGTAAAGTGTGCAGTGGTGTTTAAGCCAATCGGCAGACAAGGCAAATCTTCAAACATTGTTAAAGGCAACATCCCATGCTTGAAGGACCTTTGCCTGCACTTGAGCAAAGACAGGCAATGCATAGCGTCCTTGGGCAATGGAGATCCTAGCGACTGGGGTCTGGGCTTGGCGGACACGATAAGCCAGCCCAATTTTGGCATTGACAGACTTGCATACCGCATTGACATGGAGAGAGAAACTGAGACACGGATCCAGAGTGACCCCTAAGTATCTGAAGGAGTCGGTAACTTGTACCAGGGGGTCATCGAGACAAGAGACCAGAAATGAGGGGTTTAGGGCACTGAGTTTCCTGCAGGACCCGAAGAGCATGGCCTGGGTCTTGGCAACATTTAATACTAGATGGTGAGATGTGAGCCATGTTTGGATTTGTTGCAGGTCAGAAGAGAGGTGGGAATTAATGTCAGAGATGGAGCTAGAGGAGGTATAGCAGACCAAGTTGTCAGCATAGAGTAAGGTATGACAGCAGGCGAGAATGGTAGGTAGATTGTTTTAACCCCGACAGTCTTGCAATTCTCTGCCTCTCACTGTCTCTCTACCCTCATTTGCTGTTCTGTCTTTTCTTCCCCCTCGCATATCTGCAGGTATAAAAATATATGTAAATCATTTTGTGGAAATGTAATTGATACTGGGATCCCTTTGTTTAAAACTGTATATAGTTATACTGTAGAAATGATTGCAAAGCTCAAACTGTATAAAGTTGTACTGTTAAAATCATTGCAAAGCTATTTGTTACTCAAGGGGTTAACCTGAAATGCATTTTTTAAGCCTTTTTGCAGAGATGTAAACAAGAGGTCAGTTCTGGGTCACAATGTTCTTTTTGCTGCACTTGCTGAAACTGACAAGAACATTATGTGAGAAACATGCTGTTTTCTTAACAAGCTCCTGCAAAGACTTATAAAAAAATATCAGGGAATGTCCACCCCAACCCTGGTCCCATGTCACGCCCCTGCCTACCCAATTATGGCTTTAAACTTGTTTCTGTAAACAACCGCAGCCTCCTCCAAAAGATAGCTCTCCTTCAGGCAAAGGTGTCCCAGCACAACCCTGATGTGCTCACAACTGTCGAGACCTGGTTGTCCCTTAAGGCTCCAGACCATGCCATCTCCCTTGATGGCTATACCCTATTTAGGGAAGACAGAGTAGGAAAAAGAGGTGGAGGATGCGCAGTGTACATTAGGGCATCCCTCAAAGGACACGTCCTCCCCAAAATTTTCACTGGGAGAAGCACTCAGGTACTTGCATTAAAATTGCTCCTGGGTCAGCAAGAAAAAGCCCTCACACTCCTCACAGCCTACACCCCCCACATGACCAATCAAATAGTTTCAACTCCATCCTCGATTATATATCTAAATTACCCCACCCCACCGAAGTAATACTCCTTGGCGACTTCAATATCAATTGGCTCTCACCGGATCCCAACCCCTACAAAAATGCGGCTGTAGCTATTTGACCTCTCTCAGGTTGTGTCTACCCCTACCAGCTTTAATTACAAGACTGGTACATGCACCCTACTTGACCTGGTTTTTACTAACCATGCAGAGCATATATCAGGTACAGTGGTCCTCCCAGACTCTCTCAGCAACCACTCCCCTGTCATCTGAAGCTGGTCCAACAGGTCCCCTAAGCAACCCTGCAAGTTGTCATCCCACCGGCTCCTCAAACAGGGGCAACTTAAACAACTTCAAACACACCTCCAAAACTGTGACTGGTCACCTTTGGATGCTGCACCTAGTGTTGATCAGGCCCTTTATTACTTTCAACATCGTTTGTGACACCTATGCCCCCTATAAAAAACTTAAGATAAAAAATGCTAACAACCCATGGGTCACCTCCACACTACTAAATCAAATGTCCAATAGGGATCACTTGTGGCACAAAGCATAGGCCACTGGAAAACCAACTGACTGGCAGCAGTACAAGGCTGCCAGAAACGCAACTCATGCACCTGAGTTTTCCACCTAGCCAAAGCTACCCATTACAAAGACACTCTAACTAATTCCTGGTGAGACAGCAGAAAATTCTGGGACAATCTCAGGGAACTGTCAGGGAAGCCCAGCAAATCCCCTCCCTCCCTGCTTAATTTAGATGGTGCAACCATTTTGGACCCAAAATGCATAGCAGACACTTTCAATTGTGTGTTCACCGACCTAAGTTGTGTACTCCCACCTGATTTTTTCAACACACATTCCAACCTGCATGACCCTAAGAACCTGACCCCACCGTTTCTTAATTCACTTTTCTGCTTAAAAAAAAATCTCACAGAGTCCAAAAAATACTTTCTTAGGGTACTCAGCAAGGCCCGCTTCAGTAGCGACTCACTGGACCTAAACCTCCTGCACCTCATACTGGATGCTGTGCTTCTGCCTCTCACAAAAATTCTAAACATGTCACTGTGCCTTAGTCAATTCCCCATGTTATGGAAAACAGCATTAGTGACCCCTATTCATAAATCTGGGGACAGGGCAGCTCCTTCAAACTATTGCCCAATTTCCATTCTCCCACCGCTCTCCAAAGTACTTGAACGTATAGTCACAGACCAGCTCACTGACTACCTTTCCAAGTACAACATCCAATGTCCTGAACAGCATGACTTCAGGACAGGCCATAGTACCACATCTGCCCTCCTCCAGTACACAGATTTCATACCCCAGGCAGTTGATCACGGGCACTTAGTGGGGTCAGTGTACATTGACCAAACTAAGCCATTTGATACTGTTAATCACCCCCTCCTACTCAATTCCCTTCTTGATATTGGTTTATTGACAGATGCAGTAGCTTGGTTTAAAGGCTATCTAGCTGGAAGGTCCCAGCAGGTCAAAATAGGTGTTACCCTCTCAGGCAGCCAGCCAGTTCTCTCCAGTGTTCCCCAAGGCTCCATACTGGGGTTGCTGCTTTTCAGCCTCTTTCTAAACTCCCTCTCACTTGTTTGCACCAGTAATCTCCTACTACACACAGATGACGCCGTTATATTCTCCACCCACTCAGATCCACTCCTATTAGCCGATAGCCTACAACGCGATTTCACAACTGTGGAGACCTGGTTCTCCAATCACAAGCTAGTTATGAATTACAAAAAAACAAAATCTATGATTTTTGCCAGCCCTCTTAATAAACAAAATCTACACCACTAATCATACGGAACCACCTTGATGTCCCTATAGAGCAGGTCTGTACCTTTAAGTACCTTGGAATAACCCATGACAGTACCTTATCGTTTTGTGAGCATATCAGTTATGTTTCCAAGATGGTTAACTCAAGACTAGGGATCCTTTACAGGCACAGACAGAGAATGACTCCTGATGTCCTTCAACTTGCTGTTACAGTACTAGCTCTGTGCTTGCCATAATAGAGTACTGCCTAATCATTTATGGCTCAGCCTCTGAGACATCCCTTAAAAGCATATGCATGGCCCTCAACAATTCCTGCCATCTAGTCTCAGGTGCACCCAGATGCATGCATACATGCGACGTCTACACCCTTACCAAATGGCTGAACCTCAGTGATAGGACTACTTATCATATTTGTCTGCTCGCAAAGAAAATCTCACTGGGGCTAACCCCCCCCCAACCTCTCGACAGTTTATCATGCATGCTGCCAATTGGTGCGGCACCAGGAGTGCCTCCAGGCACATTTACCTGACCCCTTTCTGTCAGACCATGCATGCCCAATGGTTCTTCAGGTTTTGTGCTCCTAATTGGTTAAATAAACTCCCCGTCGACATCCTAGAAGAATCTAAATTGGGTCCATTCAAACAGAAACTTAGACAACACCTTACTGCTATTAGCAGCTGTGATTGCCACACTTAGGCCCTCTTTGGCCTCACATGTTGCCTTCTCCCTGCACCCTCACCATCCTGACCCCCCCGTCCATTGTCCACCCCTTCTCCCCTCTCCATTTCCCTGTTCCTGCTACTTGTCCCTCCTCTCCCTTCCCTTCCCTGACTCTCCTTCCCTTCTTCCTTCCTGTGGTTCCTCCTCTCCTTGCACTTCCACTCCAAACACTGCTCACAGACCCTTACCTGCCCTTTCTCCCCTACCCCTACTGTCCTATTCCTACTCCTGTCTCCCCTCCCATCACCCACTACACTCCCTCCCAACCCTCTGTCCTCCCTCTCATCTCCCAATTCTCTGTCTGACAATGTCAAATCCTGACAGCATATTTCCCTTCTCTCTCCGCTCTGCACTCCTATGACAATGTCAGATTCATGTCAAAACCTACTGCACTTCTTACTGAAACTTGAATGTAAAAGTTTAGCCAGATTGTAACTCTTGCTGTACCCTGAAATGGTAACTCTTTACCTGTCTGTAACTTTTATGAATGACTGTATTCAGTTCCATGTGTCATGTATTCCACTTGTCTTGTATTTAGTTCTTTGTTGTGTCATCTTTACTCTGACGTGGAACCTTTGTAAAAGAGTCTTTGACTCAGAGGTCGTGTAATCCGAGACTTGAATAAATAAACAAATAAATAAATAAATAAAAGAGCTACAATGTTTTGCAAGAGAGACAGACAGAGATTTGAAATTGAGAAGAAAAAGGACTCTGCTTTCTATGTTTGTACTGCCATTGTAAATAGTTATTCTGAACTGTTATTTTTATTTTACTGTTATTAATAATAAAACACTCATTGCGAATTTTACAACTGCTTCTGGTTTTCTTATGCTTCCTGACCTGTGCCTCGACAACAGATGGTGTCAGCCTAAGTGGGATTTATTCCGTGCATACTCTAAGTCAGGAGTTTTGCACATGGTTACTAGACCTAGTACCGGAAAAGCATAGAAGAAAGGTATGGATTCTGCAGCAGCAAGCCCAGGAGTGGTTACCAGGAGAATGGCAGCCAAACTAGCAGAGACAGAAGTCCAAGCTGAGACTGTACAGCTAGCACCAGTTATATAAAAAGAACAGGCAGTGACAGAACCTGGAAGCCTGGCTGCCTTTTTCAACTGGTGGGCTATACAGCAAAAAGAGAAGGAGAAACAGAGAAAAGAAGAAATGCAACAATTCGAGCAGCAGAGGAGAGAAGAGATGCAGCAACAGGAGCAGCAGAGGAAAGAAGAGATGCAGCGACAGGAGCAGCAGTGGCTGGATGCCTTGCAAGCTATCAAAGGCAGAGGATCAGGCACAGATCCAGACAAGCAATCGGACACAGGCAACTTGAAATACATTAAACTTACAAAGTTGTGTCCCTCCGATAATATTGAAGCATATCTGACAACTTTTGAAAGGGTTGCTGCAGCCTGCCAGTGGCCAAAGCAGCAATGGGCAATCAGACTGGTACCTTACCTGACAGGGAAAGCCCAACTTGCCTGTAGCAATATGGACACTGCACAATCAGAAAACTATGACCTGATGAAAAGTGAAATCCTGAAAAGGTATGACATCTCAGGAGAGACCTACAGGCAGAGATTTTGGTCTCTGAAGTACAACTCAGTCGACAATCCTTGAGAAGCCTTCACCCAACTCAAGAGAACTCCTGATAAAATGACTCCAACCAGAGGGCAAAACAGTCCCACAGATCATCGACACATTTGCAATGGAGTAATTCATCAACATCCTGCCTACAGATGTGCAGCTTTGGGTAAAAACACTGACCAGAAAGTGGCGAAAAGGCTGTTTCTTTGGCAGAAGACTACCAAATGGCCAGATAGATGCCACAGCAGCGAGGTTACAGCCAAGCACTGGTAAGACATTCTTTTTCCCATTTAAACTCCAAGTCTGATAAGAACTCTGGTGGGGGTAACAAATCTGCACCCAAAGACTTTATTTGCTATAACTGTAATAAGCCAGGTCATATTGCAAGAAATTTCCTTAGTAAGAAGAGTGACACTGGAGCAGACTGGTCCTTAGCAAACTGGGGCAAGTACTTAACAGATGTGAAGGTAGGAGATAAGACTGTGAAAGGACTTATAGATTCGGGAAGCAGACAGACCCTATTGCATATTGAAGTGCTGGGAAAACAATGTCCAAAAGGACCAGGTACTGGTGTTATCTGCATCCACGGGGACACTCGATACTAACCCACCAGCCAAGTGACTCTGACTGTTAAGGGTGTATCGCACCAAATGGAAGTGGGGTAGTACCTAAAATACCTTTTCCTGTGATTACTGGAAATGACTTTCCAGGATTTACTGAGTTAATCAAAGAGGGAGTAAATCCTGATGTTTCAGCAGCTGTGGTGACAAGAGCTCATGCAAAGAAAATCTCAGATGGTGGGGACTCTTTTCCTTTCATTGATTTTGATTCAGACTTGTTCGAGCACAGCTCCAAAGATCCGGAAGTCCAGGAAAGAAAGATGATGCCTGAAGAAACAGCGGCAACAAAAGACTGATGGACATAAGGGATTAACATATGAAAATGCTAAAACTAAACTGATCACTGATTGTGATTTTCTTTCAGAACGAGCTAACAATGTTTCTCTATAGGGTTATTTTAAGCAGCTTGGGGTAAAACCAAAACAGGGTGAACCTATGTTTAAAAAATGTAATGGGCTACTGTACAGAGTTTGGGTTAAACCTCAGACACAGGACCAGATAGAACAATTAGTTATACCACAAAAGTATGACTCTGAGTTGTTACAGATAGCACATGATAATCCTCTGGCTGGTCATTTGGGGAGGGATCGCACCCTTGCCAGATTGCTGTACAGATTTTACTGGCCTGGAATTCATGAAGATGTTGCTACCTATTGCATTTCCTGTGCTGAGTGTCAGAAAGTAGCCCCAGTGACTAAAAAAGACAAGGTGCTCCTGGTGTCCCTACCCTTGATAGATGTGCCTTTTGAGAGAATTACAATGGATGTGGTTGGCCCCTTAGACAAAAGTAAAAAGGGTAATCAATTAATCTTGGCAGTATGTAGCAGGAATTTAAGGAAAAAAATATAACTGAAATGTGGCAAATATTAGAAAACAAGTTGGAAACTGTACAAGGCAGTATATCCCCTTAAAAAGAAAATATAAAAAAGGTCACAATACACCTAGATGGATAAATGGTAAACTAAAAAACAAATTAGGAGAAAACAAAAATTGTTTAAGAACTTAAAAAAAGACAAACAAGAAATCAACCAGGTTAAATTCAGAAACATGTAGAAGCAGGTTAAAAAAGAAATAAAGAAAGCAAAAGCAAAAGTTGAAGTTAAATTAGCAGTTTCAGCTAAAGATAATTATAAATCATTTTATGCCTCTATAAATGGGAAACGAAACTCCAGAAACACCATAGGTCCCCTACTTGGCTCAGATGGCTCAGTCATAAATACAAATAAAGAAATGGTAGATATTCAAAATAAATATTTTGCAACAGTCTTTTGCGAAAAACAACAACAGGACATTGCAGTGGAGGAAAAGGAGGAGACGAAAAATAGCCCGATTATAATTGATCCAGTAGAAGTTACAAAAAGACTCTGTAGATTAAACCCATATAAATCCCCCAGACCAGATGGAATCCATCCACGAGTATTAAAGGAATTAGCAGCAGAACTCTCATTCCCAATTAACCACATCTTCCAACTCTCCCTTGACAAAGGAGACATTGTAACCCCCTGGAGGGAAGCATTAGTTGTACACATTTATAAAAAAGAATTGAAAGAGAATCCAGCAAATTATAGGCCAGTAAATCTGACATCTATGCTGTGTAAAGTGTTGGAAGGAATAATAAAGGAATACATGGAGAAGTTTATAAGGGAGAATACTCTAGGAGCTGACACGTAGCATGGCAGAAAATAGATCATGCCAGACAAATGTGCTCCACTTCTATAATAGAGTCAGTAAGGCATTGGATAAGATGAAATCAGTTGATGTGGTATTTTTGGATTTTACCAAAGCTTTTGATAAACTGCCTCATTTTGAGTTGATCAAAACACTAAGGAACTTGGGCCTCCATGAAAACATTGTCAGATGGATCAATTCATGGTTGACGGAGTGAAAACAAAGAGTTACCATTAG
The DNA here is from genome assembly GCA_016271365.2 of Neoceratodus forsteri. NCBI lineage: Eukaryota > Metazoa > Chordata > Ceratodontiformes > Ceratodontidae > Neoceratodus > Neoceratodus forsteri. Next base: position 475,425,357 of record CM057451.1, read on the forward strand.
AGGAGAGGTCTCGGATTGGATTGAGGTGACGAGCGGTTTGCCACAGGGGTCAGTCTTGGGTCCAAGCCTTTTTAATATATACATGACGTCACTGAAGTATGAACATAAAACTGTCTGGATGACTAAATTCACAGATGATTGTCGACTGGAGGCCAAAATCCAAGATAACGGAGGATCTAGTGCATTACAAGATGCATTTAACCATATTAGGGATTGGTGTGAGCTGTATAAACTCCCCTTAAATGGGGACAAATGTACTGTTATGCACTTGGGAAATAGCAACATAGGCCATACATATTATATAGCTAACGCACCCTTAAGATTAGGCAGTGAGGAAAGGGACCTGGGTAACACTATTACAAATGACCTTCAGTTCAAAGCCCATTGTAGGAAGGTGGCAGGAAGGGCAAATAGTGTCTTAAATTGTATTCTTAAGCATATTACTAGTAGACATAGGGAGGTGATGGTCCCACTGTATGGGGCATTGGTGAGACCGCTAATGGAATTTGGGGTTCAAGTGTGGTCACCACAGCAGAAAAATGAGATACAACTATTGGAGAGAGTACAAAAAAAAAGCTACACGCTCTAGCAGAGGAATGAAACATAAAAATTATGAGACTAGACTGAAGGAGTTGGACATGTTTTCCCTTGAGTACAGGAGGCTCAGGGGAGATATGTGCCTATTATATATATCATGTTCAGACAAAGAACTTTGGGAAGGATTGGGATTAAGGCTTAACGAGTCAATGTACAGTACTAGATCACACCACCTCCAGCTTAGGGGGGATAAGTGTAATACCTGGAATCGTAAAGGTTGGTTTAGTGAGAGAGTGATATCACCAGGGACCCTGGTTTTCCATTTTAACCGGTAACACCGGTAGCAATCACGGAATCCTGCTTGGTTTGCGGATTTTTAATTCTTGTACCGGTGCCTCACGGAAATTGCATGTCACTGCACAGAATCTCTAAGATTTCAGTATCTTTTTAAATTTTTTTTATTTTCTCTTTCTATGTCCCCTTCTCACAGCATCAATCTCCACTTTTCAGAGATCCCTAGGTTGGGTATCCCCTAGCTTCACCCCCAGGTAATGCTCAGGAGCTCCTGTGGGCCTGCCCCTATCCTGCCTAGATTGTACCCCCCCAGGTGGGAAGGGAGGGTACCCCAGGTCACCACTCCACACTCCCTTAGTGTGTGTCGGGCAGCTCAGTGGGTCCCCCATGGAGCCTGGTTACGAAGTCTGGGGCACCTGGGTCCCTTCTGCCAGTGGCCGATGTGGGGTGATTGTTTCTGGTTTTCTGGTCTCTGTCCCTGTGGGCACCGGCACTAGAGATCCAAGGAGGTAGGTCACATAGAGACATGCCACTGCTCCAGATCCTGGCTAGTGTCCTCCCCTCCTGATCACTCTGCAGCACCATTGCACCACCACCCATGGTCACACAGGTGGTGGTAAAGAAGCAGAACCTGCAGCCCACCTCCCTGGAGGAGGAGAGCAGTCCCTCAGGTGCTCGATCCTACTCCCCTGGCCAGACTTCCAGCAACCTGTGTTTGCTTCTGACCCGGAGTCGCTGGCTCTGCAAGCAATAGTGCTACCGCAGTGCCAGTGGGCCGACCCAGATTTCAGCATCTTATAATGAATGCTGCTGTGTTTTGCATTCTTTCTGCTTTGCTGCATATAGAGTCAGTAAGGAAATCACCCGCACTGCTTTGTTGTAATCAGCCATTCAGTTTATGCACCCATGCCTAGTGGTTAGAGTAACAAACAGTGATTGAACAGGTACATCCAGCAGACTTCGGTTTGAGTCCCACAACCTCCTCTTGAATACTGTGTGACTTCAAGCAAGTCACTTAACCTCCCCAGTGCTTCTAGGTCTCTCCTTAAAACAGACAGTTCTGCCTAGTGGGCCTTACCTGCTTTACAAAGAATATAAAAAAATATCAATATATATATTTACTACATCATAGAATAGTAGTCAGGGTAAAATGTAATTTACCTGCATTTCACTAGGGCTGCAATGATTTTGTATAGGTAAAGATAAATGTTCAGATGCATTTTATCTGTTTTATAAGCTTATTTTTAGATTTTAGTCAGGTTTTTATTGTATTCTTTGCATATAACCATCTAGGTTGTAGATTGCTAAATGCAGGATTACTGCTACCAATTAACTTATTCAAGTTTATAATCAGTAGGGCCATCCAAAATCCTCAGTTGTTTGAATGAAATCTACTCTGAATGAAAGTATGTTCACAAAGAAGAAACTGCCTTACTACTTGTGAAAAGACTTCAGAGTTAGCCCCCTATGTAGGTGAACCGGGTCATTTGCACATTTTCCCCCACCTGCTGTTTCAGTCTCTGTGACAACAAAAAGTTTTCTGATAGACTGCTTCAACAAAAAGCAGATGTTATGTATTTAAGAATACTTATGTTTGGCCAGTGGATTTTGAAAGCACAGTCAATGACATACAGAAGGTAAGACCCCAGGGGCTGTATGATGCTGGTGGGCAGAGTAGTTCTCAATTTACATCTGAACAAAGACATGAAAACTGGGAGACACCTTTTTCATGGACACAGGACACCAAGTAAAAAAAAGCATCCACATGTCTGGGAGATGTATGAATCCATTTGAAGGTCCTCAACTAATCACTTGTGGATTTTTTAGGTGAAGAAACTTTATTTCAAAGAAGCAAATTCAAGCAGTTTTTTTTTTTTGCTCCTCCTACCCCCTGGCCATCCACTCCTTCAGGCCTGCCAAAGCCCCCTACCACTACTGCTGAGTCCGACCACCATCCACTGTCCCTTACTGCTGTGCTACCAGGTAACCCAAAGTAACCCTTCATTGAGTGGGCCCCTACCCCATGGGAGGCTACCAGGGGAGGCTAATTGCCCCAAAGAGCTTCCTGTGTATCCTGGCATGGCAGGGTCAGAACGGACACATGTCTGGGGCTTCCAGCTATGGAGGCCCAACAGCCATCCTTCGGTCACATGATGTCAAGGCACAAGCCAACGTCCGTCACACTCCTCCTGCAGTGAGAGGCTGACATGTTGTCTTGCCTCTGGCCTCCACCAGGGGCCAGCAAATACTGAGCCATGAATCCACCCTCCTCCCAGGAGAAGGTGAGTGGTCATTGGACACTCAAGCCTCACCCACCAGCTGGCCTCCAACACCCAAGTCTGTTCCTAACCCTGGTCAGTGGTGTCACAGGCAGAAATCCAATTCAGGCAGTTAAATTATAGATAGGAAAAAACAAAGGTAGTCCACCTTAGCAGTGATGGTTCAGATGAATTCACATCTGAATTTTAACAAGCAAAGAGACCAAGTCATTTGTAACTTGTGCATGTGGGGTGTGGGTGTTGAAGAAAGGGGATCATAGTGCTGTCACTACTGCCATAACCTTGAGGGATGTGATCTGCATTGTTGCTAATGCCATCACACTGAAGGGGTGGGGGCTGTACTGCTTCTGCCATCACCACTGGTGGATGGGGAATGTAGTACAGCTGCCGTCCCACCTGAGGGATGGGGGCCATAGTGCTGATACTGCCATTATACATGAGGAATGGTGAATGTAGTACTGCTGCCATCATACCTAAGGGATGGGGGCCACAGTGCTGCTACTTCTGTCACACCTGAGGGAGGGAGGTCATAGTGCTGTTGCTGCTGCCATCACATGAGAGGGATGGGGGCTGTAGTACTGCTTCCATCACACCTTAGGGATGGGGGCTGTAGTGTTGCTGCTGCCATCACATCTTGTACCTAAAATAACTTTAAATTGGTACAAGGATTAAAGTATGTGTAATCGTGGAGGTCAAAATTGCTAAAATGCATGTTAGCAGAGTTAAAAATTGTTAAATAAAGTACACAAAACCAAACAACGGTAAAACCGGATTTTGACTTAGCAGACACTGGTGACAATACCATTTTTTACAATGTGCAAAATGGAATATGCCCTTTCTCAATCCCGGTAAACCAGTGTCCCTGGATATCACCTTGGAATTCAGTACCCGAAGTAGTAGCTCAAACATCAATGGATAGCTTCAAACATAGCCTAGATCATTAGTTCTCAAACTTTGTCATGGTGAGTCTCCCCAAAGCTGTGGAAAATGTGGAAAAGATCTTGAGCCTCCCCCAAACATTGAAATAGTTTTGGGCCTCCCCATAAAAAATATCTTAGCACAGTACCTCAGTAATAAAATGAAACTCCTCTGAGTAGTTAGTTCTCATTATATACAGCTTATTGTACCCCTCCTTGTAACCCCCCCTCCCCAGGGCAGCCTACTTGCTCCACTGTTTTGACTCTCAAACCATTGTTACCCCTTGCTGCAGTGCCTTCACTGGTCAGACTGTTTTCTCTGTCTGTTTCCCCTCTATCTGGAATAACATTCCTACCCACCTGTCTCCCTCTTCCCCTGCTCTTAAGCATCCTCTCAGAGATCCCTTTGATTCCTCCTGTTTTTGCTCCTACAACATCTCTGCTTAAGCCCTGTACTTGGGTTGTTCTGCCACCAGTCCAAATGGTCAGTTGTTATCTCATTATTTGTTCATTGTTCCTATTTGATTGCACTATTATTCATTTTGTATTGCTTTGTTTTGTAGTTGCCTTTTGAATTTTATTCACTCCCCACACTTCCCAAGGTACACTTGAAATGAGCCTTGGCTCAGAGTGTCTTCCCTGGTCACCAATTTGTAAATAAATACATAAATACACCTACTATTATCCTTTTTCAGATTGTCTCATCCCATCACACACACACACACACACACACACACACACACAACCTAAAACTCAAAATGTAAATATAGTTCTTTTTAGACTTGGTTGAGCCTCCCTTGGAATAGGTTGGAGCCTCCCAAGGGAGGCTGGCCTCACCATTTGAGAAACCCTGGCTTAGATGCATTACACAAAAAGGGGCATATATAGAAGCATTGCGGCAAGCATAATGGACTAACCATCTTTAAAGGCTCTGTACTGACCTAAGACCTATGAGACCTATGGGACTATGCTATTCGATACCAAGAGGCAGTTCCAATGCATACTGTCACAGCCCCAAAAGTGGCAGCAGAGCTTGCCAAAGTTTTCAGTTAGGTGGGCATACCTAAAGAGATTATTACTGATCAGGGTAGTAATTTTGGTGCATGAGGGGAGCCATCACATCGGGGTGGTAAGATCCAGAAGACATCCTGGGGCAAAATGGAACCCAGAACATGGTCCGCCATGTCTAGTTTCCATACCCAAGGGCACTACCGATTGTGGTAGGCAGGTGGTCTGGGTGGCCCAAGAGGTCCGTCCAACTCGGGCGGTGTTATGCAATGCCAGGTCCATTAAAAACAAGACTGCAATTATTGCAGATCTTGTTGAAATGGTGGACCTGGCATGCATCACCAAGACCTAGCTGAATGAGAACTCTGGCCCCATCTTGGAGGCTTTAACTCCAGCCAGGTACTTGGTGATACACCACCCAAGATTGGATCGCGGTGGGGGGGGGGGTTGCAGTCTGTTTCAAGACCAAACTTTGCTTCACGAGTGTACCAGTTGAGGAGACTGAGTAATCTGAGTGTGCCGTAGTAGCAGGTGTAAGTTACTGGATCGCTATCCTCTACTGTCCACCCGGCGATAGAAGCGATTCCTTCAGGAAGTTGTGGACTTCGTCGTCGATATGGCATTTGAGTCACCCAGACTGATGCTTCTGGGTGACTTCAATGCCTGGGTCGACAATGACCTCTCGCAATTTGGACAGCACTTCCTCCAGTTGATGACATCTCTGGACCTCACACAGGTAGTTGCCACTGCTACTCATATACGTGGACACTCCCTTGACTTGATCTTCCTCCTGGGGATCGAAGACTCTGACTTGGGAGTGGAACCAGTTGGGTGGTCCGATCACTACACCGTGGGCTTTAGTTTTAGCACCCCCCTTCATAGGCCTGCCCCTGTGGAGATGGTTAGGTACCATCCCTTACAAGATGTAAGTTCTCAAGGCCTAGTGACAGTGCTTGACCTTTCGTCCCTCTCAGCGGCAATCAATGATCCAGAGACCCTCATGATGGCCTATAATTCAGCCATTTTGGTGGTTCTGGATTTCATTGCACCAGTCTGAGTTTGTCCTCTCTCCCTTCACCCTTGGTCCCCATGGTTTGATGGGACTTTGAGGGAGATGCGGTGACTAGGACGAAAGAGCGCTGCTGGCAGAAATCCACCCTTGATGCTGACCACCTTAGTTTGATGGACCATTATCAAGCCTATCAATCTGCAATCACCCATAAGAAGGCAGAGTTCCTGTCTGGGGAGATTGCGGCTGCTCAGAATCGACCAGCTCAGCTGTTTCGAACTGTGGACAGACTGTGCAACCCAGCCTGTCTAGAAGTCCGAAAAGCCTTTTTGCAAATAGAGTGCGACGAACTTGCTCGATTTTTTGTAACTAAGGTGGCTGACATCAGGGTGGCATTCCAACCTGCACAATCTACGGGCATTGCTTTGGATCAGCACAAGGCCACTGCTTCTCGGCCTTCTTGGAGTACCTTCAACCAACTGGAGTTCATGGATGTCATGCGGATCATCCAGAGTGTGCACCCTATGTGCTGTAGTTTGGACCCAGGACCAACTTCCCTAATTTTGGGTTGTATTTATTCCATCGGTCCGGTCCTTGCACAGATAGCCTGGTGCTCCTTGGAATCTGGTGAGTTTTCTAGCTCCCTAAAAGAGGCGTTGGTAACACCGCTCTTAAAGAAAGCTGCTTTGGACCCAGACTGCCATGCAAACTACAGACCAATCTCTAATCTTCCCTTTGTTGGGAAGGTGATTGAGAAAGTAGTGGCTGCACAGTTGGAGGACCATTTGACCATCCATGACATCTATGAACTCCTCCAGTCCGGTTTTTGAAAGAGACATAGTACTGAGACAGCGCTGGTTCGGGTGCTCAATGATCTCCTGATGGCTAGAGATCGGAAGAGCCATTCCATCTTGGTCCTTCTGGATCTCTCTTCAGTGTTTGACATTGTGGACCATGGGGTACTGCTTGATCTCCTGAGGTACATCTGTGGACTGTTGGGTACAGTCCTCAGGTGGTTTACACAGTTCCTCACAGGAAGAACTCAGAGAGTGGTGTCTGGGTTTTTTTCCTCAGACCCTGTCTCTCTGGAGTGTGGGGTACCTCAGGGCTCAGTGTTGTCCCCCATGTTGTTCACAGTGTATATGCTGCCCTCAGAGACATTGTAAGAAGGTATGGGCTGAGGCTTCACTGCTATGCTGATGATACCCAGCTCTACCTTTCTTTTGCACCTGACCAGGATGGAGCTCTCTCTCAGTCTTAAATAGCTGTCTTGCAAAAATCCAGGAGTGGATGTATTCCAGCTGGTTGAAGTTGAACTCCGAAAAGACTGAGGTGCTGGTTGTGGACCCAGGTCACCGGATAGGGAGGTTGGGGGTTGGTTTGCCCTCTGGACTTTTTCTTGGCAGCTCATCACTCCCGACCTCTGACCAGGTGCGAAATCTGGGGGTAATTTTTGATGAAGGGCTGACCCTGCATTCGCAGGTGTCAGCTGTTGTCAAATCTTCCTTTTATCATCTAAGGAATATCGCCAGGATTAAGCATCTGGTTCCGTCAGGTGATTTTCCTACTCTGGTCCATGCCTTTGTGTCCTCGCACTTAGATTATTGCAGCTCCCTTTACCTAGGGCTTCCTGGGGTGGAGATCCGCCACCTGCAGCTGGTGCTGAATGCAGCAGCCCGGCTTTTGACGGGATTGTTTCGGTCCTGTCATATTTCGCTGGTACTATGCGGACTGCACTGGCTGCCAGTACAGTGGCGGATTTCCTTCAAAGTCGGTCTTCTGACTTTTAAAGCCCACATGGACTGGGCCCAGATTACCTGAAAGAGCTTCTGGTCCCTTACTCTCCTGGGCGATCGCTTTGCTCAGCCGACGAGGGGTTGCTAGAGATTCCAAGGATGTGTTTGAAATCTTCTGGGGCCAGAGCATTTATGCATGTGGCCCCTATCCTTTGGAATTCTCTACCCCATCAGTTACGGGAGTGCACAACTGTGGAGGGATTTAAGCAAGCTTTAAAACCTTTTTTATGGCACCAGGCATTCGGTGACTGATTGACTGATGGTATGATGATACTGTTGATTTTATATGATTTATGTTTGTCGATGTTTGATTTCTGATTTTAAATTTGTAAAGTGCCTTGGTACTTGAAAGGCACCAGAAAAATAAAGTTTTATTATTATTATTTATTATTATTACTGAAGGAGCTGTACCAACTACTAGGTATCACTGCCATAAGAACCTCCCCTTATCACCCTCAGACAGACAGTCTTGTTGAGCGTTTTAATCAAACTCTAAAACGTATGTTAAAAAGGTTTGTAAAAGTGGAAGGAGAAAGACAGGGATCAATACTTACCTTACCTGCTTTTTGCTTACAGAGAAGTACCACAGGCATCCATAGGTTTTTCATCATTTTAAATGTTGTATGGTAGACAACCTAGAGGGCCACTAGATGTAATAAAAGAAACATGGGAAGATAACCCCCATCAGAAACAATCTATTACATCTTATATGTGTACCCTGAGAAAGAAGTTCAAGTTTATTATTACAGGAATTAGCCCATTGAGCAAGCTCATTTACAGGGAGGTCCTGGAGATTTCAAACAATACAATAGCGTACATGGTCTTATACAAAACAGATCTGAATAACACGAGTAAACAGGAATGGCAATGATAAAGCACAACTTGGATTGCTGCAAATAACTGATACATTACATACAAAAAACGAACTGCACTAATGTGCTCGTAGATGATACACATAGAGTGAGACAAGTCTTCACTGAGGGCAGAAGGAAAGGGAAAAAAAAGTGAAAGCATGGGGCTGTAGATGACATCGCAGAGGAGGGTGGTAGGTTCAGAGGGACAGGAATATTGTGCACTGAGATGGGGTACAGGGAGGGGTCATGGGGAGGGTGGTGACTGGGGTATGGGTAGGAGGGGGTATGGAGACAGGAAGGTGGAGGAAGGGGAGGGTGGTAGGTTTAGCAGGATAGGAATATTGTGCACAGAGATGGGGTACAGGGAGGGGGTCTAGGGGAGGGAGGTGATTGGGGTAGGGGAGGAAGAGGTACAGGGAGACAGGGAGGTGGAGGAAGGAAGAAGTGCTAGGAGGCAGAATGGGTAAGGGTGTTGGGGTAGGATTATAGGGATAGGGGGAGGAGGGTAGGGAGACAGGGAGGTGGAGGAAGGGAAGAAGTGCTAGGAGGCAGAATGGGTAAAAGGGGATTGGGTAGGAATAAAGGGTGGGTGGGACAGATGGGTGAGAGGATAGGCTGGGTGGTTGGTGGGGAGACAGGGATAGGGTGACAAGCAGAAAGGACGGTGAGGATTCATATATTAGCTTATTGTGAAGAGCGGCAGTAGACCACTTCAAATGTTTTCTTGGCTAGAGACTTAAAGCAATTTAACGTGACTATCTCAGTTAGCTTTATTTTTTTTTGCAGCTGGTTCCATATAGATGGGAGGACAAAACTAATGGCATCTCTGCCCTGATTAGTACGTGTCCTAGGAATGTCTGGGAGCACAAAGTCTGAGGTGCGCAGTGCATACACATTGTGAGACTTGTGCACTAGGGAGCACATATACTGAGGTAACTTGCCAGTCAGCAGTTTTAGAGACCACTGCCCAATATGGAACATACGCCTGGTTGATAGTGAGGTCCGGTTCAAAGAAGAGAAGATGGTACAATGGTGTGTCCTGGCCAGAGCATTTAGTATGAAACATAATGCACGATGGTACAGGACATCAAGTTTGCGAGTGCAAGCTGGTGCACTGCAATTGTAAATGATATCCCCGTAGTCAAGCAGTGGTAGGAATGTGACCTGGACCAGTCTTCTTCTGCAGTCAAGTGTAAATCGGGATCTGTTCCTGAAGAAGAACCCCAGCCTGGCTTTTAGCTTGTTGACAAGGCAGTTGATATGGGCACTAAAAGTTAGTTTACTGTCTAACCATATTCCAAGACACTTGAATTGATCCACAAACTCGAGGGTGTCCCCGAATATAGTAGTGATGGATGGTGAGGTACTCGGAGTACTGAGAGTAGAGGCCATATGGGTTGATAAAAAAAACATCATCTTTATCTTCTTTGCATTTAGGAGAAGTTCTGAACGAGCCAGGTTGAAGTGTAGCTGATTGAAATCAGATTGTAACTCGGCACGGGATTCGCGCAATGAAGGCCTAGAGATGTAGAGGACTGTGTCATTGGCAAAAATGTGCAGCTTGGATTGTTGAATGTTTTTGTCCAATGAGTTGATGTAAATAGTGATGAGGAGAGGCCCTAGAATGGATCTGTGAGGGACTCCCCTCTTGATGGATGCTGTGTCCGACATGGCTCTATCAGCCTTGATTCTTTACAGCCTATTTGAGAGGTAACTAGAGAACCATCTTACCATAGTGTCATGAAATCCCAGGGATGTTAGGCAGTGCAGGAGGAGGGTATGGTCCACTGTGTCGAACGCCTTGCTTAAGTCAAGAAAAACAGCACAAGTAGACTGTTGTCAATGGCAGAGAACCAGTTATTAGTTACCTTTGCCAGGGCTGAGGTTGTACTGTGATTCTGCCTGAACCCTGATTGGAGTGGGTTAAGTAGGTTGAAGTTCTCCAGATACTGTTTTGTTTGAGTGTGTATTAATTTTTCCATTAGCTTGGACAGGACTGCTAATATGGAAATTGGTCTGTAGTTGTTGAGGTCGCTCCGGTCTCCAGACTTGAATAGTGGGATGATATGCACAGTTTTCCAGCTGGAGGGAACAGTAGTCGTGGAGATGGAAAGGTTAAATATGTGCATGATGGGTGCAACTAATAGATGACTCCCTATTTTTAGAAAGAATGCTTCACTTCTGTCAGCACCTGACACTTTTCTGGTATGCAACTTGATTAGGAGTTGCTCGACTTCCTTGAATGTGACCAGGGAGAGCTGGAAGGAGGCATGTGGTGGTGAGGACTCAAGGTAGTCTGGAATGAAGGGGCTGGTGAGCAGCCCTGCAGCTGGAGAAGTGTCGAAGGCCATACCAGCTGTGGCGAAGTGGGCGTTAAGAAGATCCAATATCGGCTGGCCCGGTGGCGCTGAGGGTTGAGGCGCTGGATGCCACACCTCGTGCCATGCCGGTGACCCAGATTCGGGAATGAGCCTGGATCACTGGGGGTTGGCAGGGAAGGGGAAGGATTGAGCGTCTGGAGGACAGCTCTCCTTCCTTGGAGGGATCCAGGGACTATGCCTGGCACAGCAGCTACCTCTGGTAGAGACCGGAGGTACTGCAGTGCTTCAGGGCCAGAGTAGAGGGTTGCAGAGCCACGGCAAGACATTCCCTGGTGCCATTGCACGTTGGGACTCCACTGGGGGGGTAACCAACAAGGAAAAATCCTCCCCTCCTGGAGATAGTCAAAGGCACCACCCTACAGCCACAACCACCGGCCGAACTCATCCAGCCCCTGGGCCGAGCCCAGCCCGGCCCTAATTTACAGATAGAGCACCCTGGGAGGATAGGGTGGCCCCACCTCAGGAGGGCTCAGAACTGAGGGGATAGCCGGGCTGGTGCCAGGTTGCTGGTGAGTTTCAGGCCAGGAGGTAGAGCTGGAAGTGAGTGGATGCCCGAGAGAGTTCTCCAGGGCTCAAGCGGAGCCAGAAAAAGAGTTAGCAAAAAAAGAAGATCCAATATGGCACATTGCTCAGTGACCAGTGTACCTTTAGAGGTGACTTTTTGTGGGAGAGATTGGGGGTTTTGTGGCCTAGATAGATTTGAAGGTGTGCCATATTTCTGCTGAGTTGCCTTTAGCTTCCTCTAAGGTTTCAACATAGTAAGTGACCTTGGCATACCTTATAAGCTTGGTGCATCTATTTCTAGCTGCTCTAAATTCCTGCCAGTGGGTTGCAGATTTCGTTTTCCTTGTGTGGGCCCACAGTTTATCACGATGCAAGAGTGCAGCTTTCTGCTAGGGGTGAACCATGTTTATGAGAATTTCCTAACTCTGCATTTAAGGAATGGTGCTTGCCTGTTAGCAAGCAATGTGATGATGCTATTAAAATAGTGACAGTGGCTTCTACAGATTTGGCTAAATAAAAGGATTGCCAGTCTATCCACTTAAGGTCTGCAAGTTAGTTATGGACATTAAACTTATGGAAACTTCTGCTGGTGATGAATTTGGGCCCGGTATGGTGTTTGGTATGGGCATGTGTGCAGACCACAGTATTGTGATCACTTACATTATTATGGAAGACCGCTGAGTGTTCGATTTTGTGAGGCTGGTTTATGAGGATTAGATCGAGAATAGAACTGTGGTCTTTGTTTTTCATATTTGTCCTAGTAGGTTCGGTGACTGAGTGAATCCAAGCTCGTCACATAGATCTTTGATGACATTAGCATTGTTGGTGAGCCAGTCAAGATTTAAGTCCCCAAGGATGATGGTTTCATTGGTGTTGGATTCCGCAATATCCCTGATCTTTGATAGAATATCGAGCCCACCTGAGGGAGGTCTGTAACAGCCAATGATATTGATTACTTCAGAGGATGGGAGTAGTAACCTAAGTGCTAGGCACTCAAACTCTTTGAGTTTTGACTCCAAAAATAGTTCTGTGGCATTGAGCTTGTTATTGAGGTAGATAACTACTCCTCCACCCCTAGTGGGCCTATCTACTCTGAATGTGCTATATGAGGGTAATGCTATCTGGGAGTCAGTGATGGAGCTGTTCAACCAGGGCTCTGTGATTACTAGCACATCTGGGTTAGTATGGGCAGTCCAGGTCTGGATTTGACTGACATTTTTTAGTAGACTGTGGGCATTAATCAGCATGAACTTAATGCCTGATGCTGATGCGAAGTTGGTCAGAGAGTCTAAGGTAGTAGGTGGTCCAGGGTTAAGTTCCACATTGCCCGAGCACAGGAGCAGTAATAGGATTAGCCTTTTCACGGTCGCTACTAGAGCTGCTTGTTGTTTTTTCCTAGATGTCCTACTACTTCGCTCAGGGTTGTCCATATGCTTCAATTCTACCTTGAAGTTTGAGATACGAGTTGAACTAAGGAGTGCACGGACACTTAAACTAAAGGGCTGCTGCCAACTGGGTGCAGCAGGTGGTTGGATACAGGCTTTAGCCCAGGAAGGGTTAGGGGAATAAGGAGAAATCATGGGCATGTATGTCCCAGGTAGAAAATCCAAGTTATTGGGAGCTGAACAAGGTAGGGATGATGGGTACAGGGTTATAATTATCAGTAGGACAACCTGCCAGCACGCAGAGCAAGTCATGGCCCTGGCAGTAGTTTACGTAAGGATCTGACTAAGAAAGTCTAAGATTAATACTACTCTAGAAAAATGCTAGGACTAAAGGGCTGATTAAGATAAAGCAGTCAGCAGTGTTTGTTAAATCTGTGCACGAGAGCAGATCACCCCTTTAAGAAGTTGCAGGAAAAGAGCCCCTTTAAGAAGTTGCTGTGATTGACCAGTATGAGGCCTCAGGGCACGGAGATCACTGGGGAAGTGTATTTAATAAAGGAGGGAGGGGGTGGAGGGGTGGCCGAAAAAAACTGACCAGAGAGTAGTACAGCAAGGCAGTGACCGAACTGTGATTTGAAAAAGGCACCTTGAGTGCTTGCTTTCTCAATGGGGATGTGCAGCATCCAATTGGGAACCAGCCACAGTCCCCAGGAGCCAGTCCAGTTATGGGGATTGAAATCTGGCAGCTCCTGGCTAGGAGTTGACCGATCGTACCTGCTTTCCTTGGATGAATGGTGGCGGGCTGGATGCAGAGGTCCGGCCGCCGGCAGGCATCAACACCAGGGCCACTCAGCTGAAGTAGAGAGCCCGATTTGGGCTTGTGCCTAAAAAAAGAGCAGAAAAAAGGCAGGCCGATAGTTAAACAACAAAGACAAAGCTCAGGTAAATTGGTGGGAGGTCCCCAGGCAATTTAGTGCTCACGGCAGAAGTAGGTGCAAATAGTGGGTGTGAAGGGAGAGAAGGGGTTCCTGCACAGAGGTCTGGTCAAAGGTGCCAGGTGGGAATTTTGGAAAACAAAAGGCTGGTTCAGGAGGTTGATGGGGGAGGAGGCAGGGGCCCAGGAGCAGGGGTAGAGAAGATAGCCAAAAATGCCAGGCAATATTTACAGAATATGCTGGTTCAGGGGGGTGTCAGGAGAGGGAATCAGCGGTCCAGAAGCTGGCAGAGAAACAGTGCAGGGAGCAGCGAAAAAGAAATGTAAAAGGGAAAAAGCAAGTGAAAAAGCGGAATGAAAGAGGCAGTCTGAGGAGAAATGAGAGCAACTGTAATGGGAAAAGAGTGTGGCAGAAAGACAGCAAGCAGTAGGCAGTTGTTCAAGCTATCCTACAATATTGGCCAATTAATTCATCAGTAAAAATTCAGTAGTGCAAGCAGTAAGCTGTATAGAAGTCAGGCAGTCAGTTAAGGTTCGCTACAACTCTGCTATACTCTGGAAGGTAATTCCTACATATACAATGCAGTAGTCTAAAGGTAAAATGTTTAAGCAGTAAAAATATTCAGCAGTACAAGCCATAAGCTATATAGAAGTCAGGCCTAGGTAGTACAGCAGGTTAAACAGCATAAAATTCCAAGAAGAAAAACAAATAATTTCCACAGCAGCAGTAAATTTGGCAAAAAACTGTCCAGAGAGTGGTAGAGCAAAGCAGTGGCCAAGCTGTGATTTGAAAAAGGCACCTTGAGCTCTTGCTTTCTCAATGGGGATCTCCAGCATCCAATCGGGAAGCGGCGACAGTCCCCAGAAGCCAGTCCAGTTATGGGGATTGAAACCTGGCAGCTCCTGGCTAGGAGTTGACAGATCATACCTGCTTTCCTTGGATGAAGGGTGGCGGGCTGGATGCAGAGGTCTGGCCTCCAGCAGGCATCAACGCCAGGGTCACTCGGCTGAATTGGAGAGCCCAATTTGGGCTTGTGCCTAAAAAAGAGCAGAAAAAAGGCGGGCCGTTAGTTAAACAACAAAGACAAAGCTCAGGGAAATTGGTGGGAGGGCCCCGGGCAATTTAGTGCTCAGGGCAGAAGTAGGTGCAAATAGTGGGAGTGAAGGGAGAGAAAGGGTTCCTGCAGAGAGGCCTGGTCAAAAGTGCCAGGTGGGAATTTTGGAAAACAAAAGGCTGGTTCAGGTTGATGGGGGAGGAGGCAGGGGCCCAGGAGCAGGGGTAGAGAAGATGGCCAAAAATGCCAGGCAATATTTATAGAATATGCTGGTTTGGGGGGGGTGTCAGGAGAGGGAATCAGGAGTCCAGAAGCTGGCATAGAAACAGTGTGGGGAGCAGAGAAAAAGAAATACAGAAAGGAACAAGCAAGTGAAAGAAGGGAACGTAAAAGGCAGTCCAAGGAGAAATGAGAGCAACTGTAATGGGAAAAGAGTGTGGCAGAAAGACAGCAGGCAGTATGCAGTAGTTCAAGCTATCCTACAATACTGGGCAATTAATTCAGCAGTAAAAATTCAGCAGTACAAGCAGTAAGTTGTATAGAAGTAAGGCAGTCAGTTAAGGTTCACTACAACTCTGCTGTACTCTGGAAGGCAACTCCTACATATACAATGCAGTAGTTCAAAGGTAAAATGTTTAAGCAGTAAAATAATATTCAGCAGTACAAGCCATAAGCTATATAGAAGTCAGGCCTAGCTAGTACAGCAGGTTAAACAGCAGAAAATTCCAAGAAGAAAAACAAATAATTTCCAAAGTAGCAGTAAATTCAGCAAAAAACTGTCCAGAGAGTAGTACTGCAAGGCAGTGGCTGAGCTGTGATTTGAAAAAGGTGTCTTGAGCACTTGCTTTCTCAATGGGGATCTGCAGCGTCCAATTGGGAAGTGGCCACAGTCCCCAGGAGCCAGTCCAGTTACGGGGATTGAAGCCTGGCAGCTCCGAGCTAGGAGATGACCAATTGTACCTGCTTTCCTTGGTTGAGGGGTGGTGGGCTGGATGCAGAGGTCTGGCCGCCGGCAGGGATCAGCGCCAGGGCTGCTCCGCTGAAGTGGAGAACCCGATTTGTGCTTGTGCCTGCTTTCCTTAGTCGGGGGGTGGTGGGCTGGATGCAGAGGTCTGGCCACCGGCAGGGATTAGCGCCGGGGCTGCTTGAAGTGGAGAGCCCGATTTGGGCTTGTGCCCGATTTCCTTGGTCAGGGTGGCAGGCTAGAAGCAGAGGTCTGGCCGCCGGCAGGGATCAGCGCCAGGACCGTTCGGCTGAAGTGGAAAGCCCAATTTGGGCTTATGCCTAAAGAATCTGGCAAAATATGTTTATATCACCCATAGTAATCAGGAAGAGGCCCAAAACCAGCAGAAGGTTCATTATGACCATGGGGTAAAGGAAAAAGTTTTTGAGCCAGGTGAAAAGTGTTGTATTTGGTGGCCGAAAATAAGTACCTTAACACATCAAGGTCTTGGTAATAAGAAAAACATGCACCACAGAAATCTAGGCCTTCTCTGTTTACTTCTATTTAGCACAGACATAAGGGGAAAAACTGATCTCAACAGAGACACAGGAAGACTCTCACAGGAAGTACATTTCTTAAAGCTGTACTGTCTAACATTTCTTAAAGCTGCACTACACATAACAATCCCTCCTGACTTAGCTAGAAAGTACGTAAGTCAATAATTCAGAAGTAATATGAAACTATTAAAGTTATTACTTCAATGTCCCTTTTAGTTAGTCTATGTCATTAGACTATATCTCTACAAGTCCATTCTCTTTGGTGTACGTCTTATACGTCCTGATCAACGTAGTAGGACTTGAGGCTGTTGCACTGGAATCTGATTAGCATCAGCCACATCTTGTCTCAATTGCTGTAGTTCCACTATCTGTTCCTGTTCTTGTTCTCGAACAAATAATGCTGGATAACTACCCCAACTCTGGGTATCCCTTTTTCGTTCTGTCTCAGTTCTAGTATGTAATTGGTACACTTGTTTTTTCACTATCCTCTGGTTTGTCAGTCGAACACTATAGACAACATTTCTGAACATTTTTTTCTACCATGCCTTCTATCCGTCTCTTCGGGCCTGCATACATCCTGACCCACACAAGATCATTAGGTTTGAAAGATCTGGTCTTAGGAAGCATTTCAGTTACTGACTCACAGCCTAGAGGGTGATGAAGGTCCAACTGAGTTTCAATCTGATGTCCAAACAACAATTCTGCAGGAGATATTCCTGTGACACAATGTGGTGTTGTTCAATACATCGCAAGAAAGTTCAAAAGGGCTATTTGTATTGCCGTCGGTGTGGTAGGATTAGTTTTAGCCATACTCTTTTTTAAAGTCTAAACCAGGTGTTCCGCTTCACCATTTGAACTTGGATGGTAGGGAGGTGAGAAAATATGGCAGATACCACATTGCCGGCAAAATGCTTGGAATTCAACAGACGTGAACTGTGGTCCATTATCCAAGACAATCACTTTCGGAAAACCATGTGTAGCAAAGACAGATTGCTACTCAGTAGTTGTTGAAGACATCTGATGAATTTCTGGTCATTTACTATAAACATCAGTTAAGAGTAACCACGTGGAATTTAAATACAGTCCCGTGAAATCAATATGCAACCTTTGCAAGGGTTTGTCAGGTCATTCCCAATGGTGAACTGGAGCTCTTGCCAGATTTCCTATCGATACAGCACAACCTTCGCATCTTTGCACAACCTGGTATATGTTTCTGTCAATGGAAGGTCACCATATGTGAAGTCTGGTCAAGGATTTCATTTTAGCAATGCCTGGATGGCTTGCATGCAAAAGAGTCAACACATTTGAGTGAGAACACTGGGGTACTATGACATGCAAGCCCCACAGAAGACATCCCTCTGCAATGGACAACTGCTGTTTCTTTGTATAGTAGGGTTATAGTGCAGTCGAACAAGCAGTGCCTTCAGGCCAACCCTCAAGCGTATACTGATATACTTGTTTCAAAATTACATCTTGACTAGTCACTTTTGCAATGTCCTTGGCTAGTACAGGAAGCTGATCTAACTGTTGTAGTGCCACTGCACACACAACCATAGAGTCCTCCATATCTTTGAATTGCACAGGAAAACTACCTGGCCCCACCTGGCAAACTAATGGCTCCTCTTTAAGTCCCATATCGAACTCAATTTCTCTGGATATTGGTAACCTTGACAAGGCATCTGCATTTCCATGCTGGTTCATTGGTTGGTATGTAACCTCGAAATTATAGGCAGACAAAATTAATGCCCATCATTGAAGTCTGCTAACGGCTGTCTTGCCCGTGACAATGATGTCACTCAAATAACAAGCAACACCTGGTATATAACCCACTGTTTGCTCAATCACTTTTTGAAAAATAGCAGGTGCAGAACTAAGGCCAAAACATTAGCGTTTGTACTTGTACAGTCCTTGGTGTGTATTAATCACTACCAATTTCTGAGAGCCTGTTTCCAACTCCACTTGAAGGTATGCATCAGTGAGGTCCAGTTTAGAGAACCCCACACCACCATTCAGTCTGTGAAAAAGTTCCTCAGGTAAGGGTAAAGGAAATACATCTGTGTTAAGTAACGGATTAAGTGTCACCTTAAAATCTCCACATATTCTAACCATACCACCTAGTTTAGATACCACCACAATTGGAGTAGCCCAATCTGAACTTGAAACCTTTTCCAGCACACCTGCTTTTTCCAGTTTGTCCAGTTCTGCCCCAACCACCGGTTTTAAGGCAAAAGGAAGTTTCTGTGGTTTACAAAACTTGGGAATGCATTAGGCTTTGTAAATAGCTTTGCTTTAGTTGTTGTGCAACATCCCAGGCACTTCCACAACTCTGGATACATGTCTAAAATCTCCGCAAGCTTGGGCAGATTACTGCTTTGTGGTACCTGGACAGCAGCAACTAGGCCAAAATCTGCTGGATCAATATGAATGCTTAGAAGAACCTGAGCATCTCTGCCCAAAATGTTGACACCCTTTTTTGAAACCAGAAAAGTTAAAGGTGTACTAGGAGAATCAGTCCTGTGTACAAAAGTGGTAAATGAGCCCAGTGGCTGAACTGGTTGCCCTTCAAATGCATGCAGCAACTTATTACAAGGAGATAATGATGGCTTATCCAGATCAGACCATGTCCGATGGTTAATAAAAGTAACTGGGGAAGCAGAGTCTACCATTAAACGCAACTGACGCCTCAGTTGTGGCAATTGAAGTAACACATAGAAAGGAGGAAACATAGAAACATAGAATTTGATGGCAGATAAGGACCGCTTAGCCCACCTAGTCTGCCCATTTCCCTACCTGATGGATAAGCTGCAGATTCTAGTTAATCAACAGCTTACATCCGCCTACTCCCACTAGAATTGCTTTATGCCTGTCCCATGCATTCTTGAATTCTCCCACTGTTCCTGACTCCACAACCTCCTCAGGAAGGCTGTTCCATGCATCCACAACCCTCTCTGTGAAAAAATACTTTCTAACATTACCTCTGAGCCGTCCCCCCTCTATCTTCAAATTGTGCCCCCTTGTTCTTGCACATCTCTTCTTCTGAAAGATACTACCCTCTTGTACTTTGTTAATTCCCTTGAGATACTTGAAAGTTTCTATCATGTCCTCCTTCTCCCTCCTTTCCTCAAGGGTATACATATTAAACTGCTTTAGTCTCTCCTCGTATGTCTTCTGGTGCAGACCCTGCACCATTTTGGTTGCCCTCCTCCAAACAGCCTCCACTCTGTCTATGTCTTTGTGGAGATGGGGTCTCCAGAATTGCATGCAGTACTCCAGATGGGGTCTCACTAACTGTCTGTATAGAGGGATAATAACTTCCTGTTTTCTACTGTTGATGCCTCTCCCTATGCATTCCAGTATCCCCCCAGCCCTCCTTAGTGCCTTCTCACATTGCTTGCCCACCTTTAGGTCATCTGATATAATTACTCCTACATCTCTTTTGATTTTTGTTGTTGTTATTAACTCACCCCACACTGTGTACTCTTCCCCTGGGTTTTTGTTTCCCAGATGCATTACCTTGCACTTCTTTGCATTTAATCTGAGCTGCCACATATTTGACCATTCCTCCAACCTTGCCAAGTCCCTTTTCATTCTTTCCACCCCACCTTGTGTATCAACCCTGTTGCAGATCTTTGTGTCATCTGCAAAGAGACATACCTTTCCTTCCAGGTGCTCTCCAATGTCACTTATAAAGACATAAAAGAGGACCGGTCCCAGTACTGAACCGTGCGGTACCCTGTCAGTTCCCCTCCTTTGTTCACTGTGGACTCCGTTTACTATTACCCTTTGTGTCCTGTTGTCCAGACAGTTTTTTTTATCCAGGCTACCACCGTGGGACCCACTCCAAGGCTGGCTAACCTGTATATTAATCTTTTGTGTGAGACTGTGTCAAATGCCTTGCTAAAATCTAGGTAGGCCATATCCACAGCCCCTCCCTGGTCTACTATTTTGGTCACCCAGTCAAAGAAATCTATTAGGTTCATCTGACATGACCTTCCTGCTGTGAAACCATGCTGCCTTGGGTCCTGTGCCCCACTGGCCTCTAGGTACTCAACAATTCTTTCCTTCAGAAGTGATTCCATCATTTTCCCTACCACTGAAGTCAAACTAACTGGTCTGTAGTTTTCTGCCTCTGCCCTGCTCCCACCTTTGTGAAGTGGAATCACATTTGCCCTCCTCTAGTCCTTAGGTACCACCCCATCCTCCCATGATTTGTTAAAGAGAGTAGTCAGTGGTGTTACTAGTTCTACCCTTAGTTCTATTAGAATTCTTGGGTGAATCCCATCAGGCCCCATTGCTTTGTCCACCCTCAGTTTCAAGAGTTCTTTCAAAACCCTTTCTTCTGTGAATGGACTGGTATCGACCACCCTATTCAGAGTTTCTGTCTTGTTTGGTTTAGATACCTCCCTCTCCTCGTCCGTTGTGAATACTGAGCAGAAATATTCGTTCAGTATCCCTGCTTTTTCACTATCACCCTCTGCCCACATTCCCTCCCCTTTATTAAGTCTCTGTATCCCTCTCTTGGTCTTTCTTCACTCGTAATGTACCTATAAAAGGTTTTATCCCCCTTCTGAACAGAGTTGGCTATCTTTTCCTCAGTTTGTGCCTTTGCTATTCTGACTGCCTTCCCTGCCTCCTTCTGCTTTAACTGATAAAGTTCTCTGTCCTGCTCCTTCTGTGTTTCTTTATATTTCCTGAATGCTATCCTTTTCTCCTTAACCATCCCTGCCACCTCTTTTGAGAACCATAGTGGTTTTCCTTTGTTTTGCTTTGTTGATTTGCTTCACACAAAAGCTTGTTGCCTCTGTGATGGCTGTTTTGATTATTCTTCATTGTTCCTCTACCCCTCCTTCTTGCCCGTTTGCTAGTGCTTTTCTGAGGCACTCTCATTTTCCCAAAGTCAGCCTTCCTAAAGTCCAGTACTCTTGTTTTTGTATGGCTTGACTCTATGGCTGTGTTTATTGTGAACCACACTGTTTGGTGGTCACTTGTTCCCAGATGGCTACCCACTTCTAAATCTGAGATCCTTTCTCCTTCCCCATTTGAGAGTACCAGGTCTAAAACTGCTCCTTCCCGAGTGGGTTCCAACACTAGCTGTCTGAGGCATGCCCCCTGTAGGGCATCAAGAATGACCCTGCTCTTGGATGTGCCTGCAGCAAAGGTACTCCAGTTAACATCTGGCATATTCAGGTCCCCCATCAACAATAGCTTCCCTTTTTCTGCCATTTTAAAGATGCCTTCTATCATTTCCTTGTCCATTTCCTCCTCCTGAGATGGGGGTCTGTACACAACCCCCATGTGGATTGTGGTGCCATTTCCTGTCTCCAGGGTGACCCATAGTGACTCATCAACTTCATGTTTACTCTTTAGTTCTGTTGCTCTAATCCCTTCCCTTATATAGAGAGCTACTCCTCCTCCTCTTTTACCCACCCTGTCCCTCCTGTAGACTGTGTATCCTGGTATGTTGACATCCCAGTCATGGTTCTCTGTGTGCAATGTTTCAGTGACTGCCACAATATCCAGGCATTCCTCTTCCATCAAGGCCACTAGTTCAGGGAGCTTGTTGCACAGACTGTGGGCATTGGTACTCATCACCTTCCATTTATTTTTTATGGCCTTACCCCTTTTAGCCCCATCCCTGTCCTTATTGCCTTTTTCTGCATTTATCCCTGTCCTGCTCCCTACTGACTTCTCTACCTTGGTGTTTACCTCTCTAACTACTGTGTTTTGTGGGAGGAGGCTGGGATTTCCCTGCTCCTTTTCGGTGCCTCCCCCCTTGGCTAGTTTAAATGCTTTCCAATGAAGCATTTAAATCTGTCACCTAGGATCCTGGAACATATTTAGTCTGCATTTGTGGTGCAATAGGAACCACTGTACTGTCTGTGCTCTCTGAACTGATCACTACAGTTCTCCTGCTTCTGCAAACCTTAGCAATATGACCTGATGTTTACATGCATGACACTGAACTTCTCTGAATTTGCACTGGTCCCTGTTATGCTGAGAAGACCCACATGATGCATATTTGTACTGGCTATGCAGTTTGGGTGGAGTGGTTGAAATTTTCTTCTAAAACAATGGTTTAGACTTAGATTTGAGCCGTTTCAATTTGGGGTTTACTGCAGTTACACGTACCTCATTTTTAGTATTTCATCTTAGTATGTGCTTCATTTTCTGCAGCCTCATACACTTATGCCAACTGTAAAAGTTCATCAGCAGATTTCTTGACACTTACAGAAAGTAATTGCTGAATACGATGTTCATTATTCAACCCCATAACAAACTTATCAGCTAAATTAGATTCAAGATGCTCCCAGATCCACTCACATGTGAGAGTTAAGCGTTTGATCTCAGCCAAATAAGATTGTAATGACTGTCCTGGTTTCTGCTGGTAACTGTAAAATTTATAACATAACATTCAGCCCTTGGGAAAGTTGTCAAACTGTATTGTGCATTCAATTTAGCCTTTAGCTCTTGATATGACAAATCATCCAGCCAGTCTGGTGCACACAGGCTACATAAAGTTTGAAGGTTTCACTCCCCAAGAAAGTACAAAAAGCAGCTCGAATAAGCTTACCCTGTAGCTCAACATTTGCAGACTGTATGGCAGGATTAAGTAATAACCAGTGATCAAACCGTCTGGACCATGTATCCCAGTCCATTCCTGTAAAAATCTCAAAGCTGGCTGAAGTTGCCATGATACTCCACAATTCCAAATTGCTTACTTGCCTCCAATGCAGAAAGTCACAAAATGGTGCAATTCAGTATGCTGGAGCTATGAAAACTTTCACCATCCTTGTTGCCAGTTTGTTATATTTGGTGGCCCAAAATAAGTGCCTTAAACACATCAGGGTCTTCATAATAAGAAATACATGCACCACAAAAATCTAGGCCTTCTCTGTTTACTTCTTTTCAGCACAGACATAAGGGGAAAAACTGATCTCAACACAGACACAGGAAGACTCTCACAGGAAGTACATTTCTTAAAGCTGCACTACACATAACAAAAAAGTCTTGCTACTGTTACCCACTACAGAAAATAAACTGTTAATGAAGTGGCAAGGTCCTTATAAAGTGCTTAGATGTACTGGCACAGTTAACTACAAGACTGGAGACCCCGATAGGAAAAATCCTAGTAAGATATACCATGCTAACCTCTTCAAGAAATGGGTTGAAAACACACCAGAAGTTGTTTTGCTAGTTTTACCAGAAACTGATAAAGAAGATACTGATGTAGCTTATGACAAACTGGAACAAACTGTTACTGCTGATGCTGTAAAAGTGAATGTTTCCTGAACCTCCGAACAAACCACAGAAATTTGTAACTTGCTAAAGACATTTAACAGTACTTTAACCACAGTACCAGGCTGAGCAAAAGGGGTCGAGCACATAATAGTGGCAAGGAATGCTCACCCTATTAGACAAAAAACATATAGATTACCAGAGCAGTTAAGAAGTGACTTGGCTAAGGAAATACAAAAAAATGAAAGAACTGGGTATCATAAAAGAGTTGAGAAGTGTTTGGTCATCACCAATGGTGATTGTAAACAAAAAGGAAGGGGGTGTAAGAATCTGCCTTGATTTTAGGAAACTTAATCAAGTGTCAGAATTTGACAGTTATCCTATGCCCAGAATAGATGACTTGCTGGACAGACTGGGAAGTGCCAAGTATATCAGTACCTTCAATCTCACCAAGTGTTACTGGCAATTCCCCCTAGCTAAAGAATCCAGAGACAAAACTGCATTTGCCACTCCTGTAGGATTCTATCAGTTCACCACCATGCTGTTAGGTTTACATGGCATGCCCGCTACATTACAGCAGTACATGGATGTCATTTTATCTCCTCACACTGATTATTGTGCTGCATACCTGGATGATATTGTGGTGTATAGTCCAGACTGGACAAGCCACCTGGAACACCTACGAGCAGTTATCCAATCGATCCAAAAGGCAGGTCTGACAATTAATCCTACCAAGTGTGCACTGAGCATACAGGAAACCAGATATTTGGGCTATGTTTTGGGAAATGGAGAAGTCAAACCAGAGGTTTCCAAGATAGAAGCTGTAGCTAACAGCCCTGTCCCCAAAACCAAGACATATGTCAGGTAATTTTTAGGGCTGGCTAGTTATTATCGGAGATTTGTTCCCAGGTTTGCTGAATTAGCTACTCCCTTCAATGAACTCACAAAGAAACGGTTCCCAAATAATGTGAAATGGACCCCAGAGTGTGAGGAGACTTTTTGAGCCATCAAGGCTGCATTATGTTCAGCCCCTGTTTTAAGAAGCCCAGACTTTGAGAAAAAATTTCTGTTACAGACTGATGCATCAGAGGTAGGCCTAGGTGCAGTCTTGAGTCAGCATATAGATGGGAAAGAACATCCTATTCTGTACATAAGTAGGAAGTTGCACGACAGAGAGAAAAGGTACTCCACCATTGAAAAGGAATGCCTTACAGCAAAGTGGGCCATGGAGTCCCATAAGTTTTACATACTAGGAGCTGACTTTGTACTTGTAACAGATCACAGTCCTCTCTGTTGGCTTAACCAAATGAGGGATAACAATTCTAGAATCACACGGTGGTACCTGGCACTACAGCCATTTAAATTTAAAGTGATGCACAAACCAGGAAAGGGAATGTCAATGCTGATTTTCTGTCACGATATGGATCAGGAATTGAGAATTCGGAAAGTTGAAAAAACAAATGTGTGAGTTTAAACATCACTATTTGCTGTACTGTTGTTATTGAAAAAGGGATGCTGCATATGCACAGAACTGTAAAGGTTATATGCTTATGTTAGATGAGAATTACTAGAAAGTTTTGGAAACCTGTTTTTGTAAAACAGGTTCCCTCTTAAGGAGGGGGGTATGTGACAGGTTTGAATATGGCCCTGTCCCAGTTGTTATGGAGAAATAATTTAAATGCAAGGATCTGTTCTATTCTCTCCTTTCCTGTCTCTTCTCTGTCTGGTTGTGCAACCAAATTTTCTCGTGAGACCTAGAACTTCATCACCCTGACGGTCTTGCAATTTTCTGCCTCTCACTATCTCTCTACCCTCACTTGCTGTTCTGTCTTTTCTTCCCCCTCACATATCTGCAGGTATAAAAATATATGTGAATCATTTTGTGGAAATATAATTGATACTGGGATACCTTTGTTTAAAACTGTATATAGTTATACGGTTGAAATGATTGCAAAGCTATTTGGAACTCAAGGGGTTAACCTGAGATGCAATTTTTAAGCCTTTTTTCAGAGATGTAAACAAGAGGTCAGTTCTGGGTCACAATGTTCTTTCTGCTGCACCTGCTGAAACTGACAAGAACACTGTGTGAGAAGCATACTGTTTTCTTAACGAGCTCTTGCAAAGACATAAAAAAGAGCTGCAATGTTTTGCAAGAAAGACAGAGACAGACAGATTTGAAATTGAGAAGAAAAAGGGCTCTGCTTTCTATGTTTGACTGCCATTGTAAATAGTTATCCTGAACATTTATTTTTTATTTTACTGTTATTAATAATAATAAAATGCTCATTGCGAATTTTACAAATGCTTCTGGTTTTCCCATGCTTCCTGACCTGTGCCTCAATGACAAGGACCTGTCTGTGAGGGATCAGAAGCTTGTGGCCTGGAGACTTCCGGTGACATCAGCGGTTGAATGGCAGCTTAACCTCAAGCTCCGTTTTGCCCAACGAACAAATCTTCTGACATCCACATTTAAAAATAATGCAATCTCCAGCTAAAGTAACCTATTCTAGAGGGCTACTCCCAAAGAATACGCAGACCCCAGTACAGAAGCTGAATTCAATGTTACAGCATGAAAAAAGGGGGTTGGTGTCGGAGACCGAAGGAGAGGATCCAGACATAGAAGAGGCGGGCACAGACAATGAAGAATGCTCCCAGCTTATCACCTCTATCCTTCAGACCGCTAGAACTGTCAAAAAAATAGACAGTACCCTGGATGAACTTCGGGAGGACATTAATAAGATTGAACATCGTGCTGACCAACTCGAAATTGGCCTCACCAATGTTACAGAGCAGGCCGACCACCACAACCGCCTTCTTCTTTTTCCATTAGCAAGGGAACGAGAACTTATCACTAAACTAGATGATCTCGAGGGAAGGAGTTGTAGGCAAAATATCTGGGTGTATGGGATACCAGAGGGCGCAGAAGATGGAGCGCCTGACTTGATCACTTTCCTCCAGGGAGTTCTATGAGAGGCTGTGAATATCTCCCCGAATTATGATTTGGCCATGGACTGGGTGCATTGCTTACTAGTGCGCCAACTTACAAACCCAGGAACTAGACCTCACTCATTCATGGCCAAACTGACGTCCTATAATATGAGAGAGAACAGCCTTTGGCAAGCCTGAAAGAAAACATCACTAACTTATGAAAGACACCGTATACAAATTGATAATGATTATACTACCTTGGTGAAGGACAGTCAGAAAACCCTATGGCCAATCCTGAAGCAATTGCGTGGTAAAAATCTCAAAGCACAAATCATCTACCCAGCGCACCTCAGGATTGAAATGGAGAGTGGCCTGAAAACTTCCGAAGACCTGGTAGCAGCGACTCCATACCTTGAAAGCGTAGGCATTATTGTCCTGCATCTCGCCAAGGTACAGCTTGAAAAAGAGCTGATAAGATTGGCTTCCCTGGACCTTTCCTGGTGGCAGTGAAGTCACTATATGCAGCCCTGCAGGCCTGTGTTAGAGTCAATGGGGGTATCTCACAAAGGTTTACCCTGGGTAGAGGCACCTGTCAGGGCTGCCCGATGTCCCCACTGCTGTTTGCAATATACATTGAACCTCTGGCACAGGCAATCAGAGAGGACCCGCGTATAGGAGGAATCATAGTGGGGAACAGGGAACATAAAATATCCTTATACACGGATGATGTATTGCTATACATAACAAATCCAGAAGAATCCCTGCCTAAAGTCTAGGACCTACTGAGTAAATTTGGTGGACTCTCAGGATATGCTATAAATAAGAACAAAACTGAAATCCTAAAATTTTACTGTTCACCTTCCCCTGAAGTGAACAATCTCCTCCCCATACGATGGAGCTCTTCAAAAATTAAATATTTGGGAACCTACATCCCTAAGAATTTAAATCATCTCTTTGTTAATAATTTTGACCCCCTCTTCACACAGATCAAACAAGACATAGTGAAATGGGAACTATTGAACCTGCCTTTATACTCCAGAATTGAAACCATTCCCATGAATGTCCTACCTAGGTTCCTGTACCTCTTTCAATGTCTCCCGGTCAGGATTCCTTCGGCACAATTTAAGAGCTGGCAAAAAATAATTATGGCTTTCATATGGGCCAACAAAAGACCTAGAATTAAAGCCCAACTGCTCCAATGTAGTAAAAAGGATGGGGGAAGGACAGTGCCTAATTTGGAAGACTACTTCCTGGCATCCCAACTTCAATGTGCCCTTCTCTGGTCCACACCAGGCTATCAGGCATTATGGAAGCTTATGGAGGGGGAGGTCACAGAGGGTACCCCTCTGGAAGTAAGAATATTTGCTCCCAAATCATTGATACAAGACAAAGGCCCCGCATTATACACAGTCAGGAATACCCTAGCAACAGTGCATAGACTCTGGGTAAAGCACAAACGCCTTGGAGAGCTGTGGCCACTTAGGAGATTCACGTGGGATGGAGACTTTGAGCCGGCAAAACAAGACCTTACCTTTAGGAGATGGAGTAGGTTGGGTCTGAACTCCCTTGGTCAACTCCTAGATGGGGACGTGATCAGGGAATTTAGAAATATCAAAACACAATATCAGCTGAGGAATTCAAACCATTTCAGGTATCTTCAACTTAGGACCCACATTCAGAATCTTCAGAAACAATACAGCCCCATACCACAGCAACAGGGACTGCAGGATGTAATGAAGGGGATTATGACCTCACAAATAATGAAATGACATATCTCTGCCATCTATGGGACACTTAGAGATAAAGGTGGGAGGCACTCAGCCCATCTTAAGTACAGATGGGAAACTGAGCTGGGGGAACAACTACTAGAAAAAGAATGGGACTCTATTTTCAATTAGGCACACCACACAACGTATTCCCAGAGATGGAAAGAATTTGCCTGGAAGATCAGATCATGCTTTTTTATCACCCCGGTGATAAAAAACAAATGGGATGGGGACAAAATCCAGCTTGCTGGAGAAATTGTGGAGCTGAAACCGCTCACCATCTACATGTCATGGGGCTTTGCCCGGGTCTGACCCCATTCTGGGAAGAAATCACAAAAGCCCTTGAAAACATATTCTCCTTAGAAGAACCTCTTAAAAACAAACATCTGGTGTTAGGGTTAGTACCCAGAGAAGTAGAGTAAAGATCAGATATATCTGTGGAGTATTCTGGTGACCTCAGCCCACAAAGCCATTACAAGAAAATGGTTACAACCAGCCTCACCCCAACTAGAACGTTGGTTTGAGGTGGTCAGAGAGATCCAGGATATAGAGGAATTGACCCACAGGATTAACGCCAGAACCTCGGCATTCTTAAATAGATGGACTAGATGGACAGTGTGGAGGGAGGCTTGGGAGGGGAGACCATGAAATTGGGGGAAACCAAACAAAACGGAGAGGGTTGGAGATAATCTGATGTGAAGGAATCTCCTAATACATGACACAACAAGCTGAGCTCATTTAGCAGTGTTTAAATGAAATATGAAGGGTAAACTGGGGATTATAATGGAAGTCTCATAGTTTTAATGAAGAAATGGACCGAAGGTATAGTACAGTAAAGCCTGCTTCATATGTTATATATTAATTGTAAACAGCCTGTCTCTTGAAAAAGTGGAATGCTGCAATATCTGAGACAATAAATTTTGTATGTATGCCTGTAATTTCAATAAACTTGAATAAAAAAAGAACATGTGCCTGGGCTGGGGGGTATGCAGCCTGCTATCAGATCTGGGGTAGCGACCACTGGAACCTGCAGCCATGGCTTGGGGCTCTGGAGCAAGAGGTCAATGGTGAATGCTTTAGGAGCCAGAGGCCCGGTCTGGCTGGGAAGGGGTGGGGTCCTGTGAGCATAAACACAGGGTTATGCATGGGAGAATATTATGCCATCAGGAATGTGGGTGCTCAGGAGCCTTCTGCCAGAGCTTGTGGTGGACACATGAGCCTGCCATCAAGGCAGTGGGGGCTCTGGAGGCTGCTGCTAGTTCTTGGGCTCAAGCTAGGGAGCCTGCTGCCAGGCCTGGGAAGGGGGGAATCAGCAGGTGCCATTAGGACTGGGGTGATTCAGAAGCTCCTGAGGACCTGTCCATGGGGGCTCAGGAGCAAGTCTTTGGGGGAGGGACTCTGAAGCCTGCTGTCAGGTCTAGGGGAGTGATCACTGAAACCTGCAGCCATGGATTGGTGGAGCTTGGGAGCACGCTGTTAGGGCTGGTATGGGGTGAGCTAGTGAGCATATGGCTGTGGGGAATCTCAGCAGCTGGGGGGGGTCTAAGTTACAGGCTAGGGATGGCGGGTGGGCTTGGGAGCATGCCTCCATGGCTGAGGGGTTCAGTAGTCTGATGACAGGATGGAGTGCCTTGGTAGCTTGAGGTCAAGGCTGGCTGGGGCTCATGAGCTGTCAGGTTGCGCTGTCCTTTGGATTAGACATTAAATTGAGGTTCCACCTGCCTTTTATGGTGGTTGTTCAGGTGGATGTTAAAAATCACATGGCACTTCGAGAAGAGTAAGGGAATTTCCACAGAGTCCTGGTCAAATGTCCACTACTCACTAAAATAACAACAACTGATTAGTGTGGTTTCATTTCACTTGGTTTGCATCTTCTCACTGTGCCCACCCCCTACCCCACACTGGGAGGAGTCAAAAACCGGCAGTATTGTCTAGCCCTCCTGATCTGGAGTATCTGTTAGTCTCCCACTACAATCATATTAGCCCCACCACCCTTTTACACAAAGATTCCTTTCTCAGGCGTGCACTTTAAAAATCAAAATTAATTAATTGTATTGTCCAGTGCTGCTTGACAATCCTCATCCTCTCACTGCTGGGCCTGAATGCCAGTATTGTGACCAGTATCGCATTGTGCCATGATACGCAAAGCACTACAGGGATAAGATACTAGCATTAGGGCTGGACGATGAGAGGCTAATGACTGAGCATTAAACAATGATATTAAGTAGTTTTTAAGGTGTAGGTCAGAGAAAGGAGTCTTTGGACTGCTGGTAGGGTGATAGGGTTCAGATGGGTGGGGGTGGGTTTTTCCTGAAGAAGGACAGGTGGTAATCCATGCAGATTACCAGAGGGCAGATTTTAGTATTGCTAAATGAAAAGCAATTTGACAGACGTCATACAGCCAAAGTTCATGGCACTGAGGGATAACTGGTTGGTAGCACATATGGCTCTGGACCATAATAAGGTCACGGTTTCTAGTCCAGCACAGGGATTATGCTCATACCATCAACATTGCCACCAGTAGTAGAAGTAGTACAGGGATGCTGTACTATCGGGATGTGCCATCTTTAGGATGAGACGTTATAGGTTCCGTATGTCTTATGGTGGAGGTTCAGATGGACATTAAAGATCCGATTACATTTCTGTAGAATAGTACAGGAAGTTACCTGGTGTCCTGGCTAATTTTACCCTATTTCCTAAATAACATCCAACAGCTTATTCTGCTTCAGTTTCTGTTGGTTTGCATCTTTACCACCTCCCCACCACCACAACCAGCACACGCACACAAGTTGCTGTCTTCATCCGGAGCGGATGGTTGGCTGCTTGCTTCACTCCTATTGGTGGCTTTGAGCTGTACTGTGGTATAGCATATGGTTAGCCTTTGTTCTGTATAAAAATCAGCCTGCTCATTCCAAACAGTTATTCAACATAGTTTAAAGGTCCTCCCACTTAGTGAACTCACCAAATTCAAACTTCAAACCAATATGACACAGAGGCATGTGGCCCTGTGTTACGTGCTCAGATCATGACATCACTGACTGTCACCAGGGGCAACACCTTCCATCTGCAGTCCAAGACTGTGGCTGACAAAGGAACATGCATACTGTTTTGGCAAAGCAAACGGCACTGTGCAGTGACAGCAGTGCACATGGCACAACACATTGGCAGCATTGCATGTGGCACACTGCAGTGCAGTGTCAGTGCATGTGAAGCAGTGCAGCAGTGCAGCAGTGCCGGTGCACGTGTCGCAGTTATGTGACAGATGTGCACATGGCACAGTACAAGGGGATGTTGACAAGTCATGTGGCACAGTGCAGTCTCTGCAGTGCACATGACAGTGCAGTGATGGCAGTGCATGAGTCAGTTCAGTGACAAGTACATATTGGCACAATGCAGTGTGGTATTCACAAGTACATGTGACACTGTGCAGTGTCTGCAGCCCATGGCACAGTTTTGCATCAGAAGTGTCCTTGGCACAGTCATATGTCAGCAGTGTGAGTGGCACAGTTCAGTGACAGAAGTTCATGTGGCACTGTGCAGTGGGATGTTGACAGGTAAAATGGCACAGCGCTGTGTTAGAAGTGCATGTGACGGTGCAGTGACAGCAGTGCATGTTTTACAGTGCAATGGTGGCAGTGCACATGGCACAATTCAGTGACAGAAGTCCATGTGGCATAACACAGTGGGTGTTGACAGGTCACTTGTCACTGTGCTGTGTTAGACGTGCATTTGGCACGGTGATGTGTCAGCAGTGCGTGTGACAGTGCAGTGATGGCAGCACATTTGGCACAGTTCTTTGGGGTGTTGACAGGTCATGTGGCACAGTGCTGTGTTCACTTCCTGTTTAAACACAATCAATTAGTACTATACATATCAACCCAATAAAAATATAAACTGCTAGTGAAATCTCATCTGGCGAGCTCAGCCACTGTACTGGATTTCACAGTGTTTGTTGGGGAGTATATGTTAAACCAGGGCCAGTATAAACTAGACTGGCCAGACTGGGCTCAAGTTGCGCTAATATTGCTGGTTTGGCCACTCTGGATGGATGGATGGACTGGTCTAATTTTTATCTATCTGGCCCAGTCTGGTCCCAGCACTCCAGGTTTCATCCCTGCCTAGGATGGTGTGAAAACTGTACCACTGGGATAGGGATCAGATAGGTAAAAGCTGGACTGGTCCATTCATCCAGAGTGGCTGGATCAGCAATATTAGCACAACTTGCACCCAGTCTGGCTTGTCCGTATTTTTAATTTTTTTTTTTATTTATCATTTTTCCCGGGAGGCCTTCGTCCTGTCTCTGCCCTGGTCACGGCCCCCGAGACTTCCACCAACCGCCAAGTGCCGCAACTCCCGGGTTGTGCTTGGCACCCGGAGGGTGGGGCCATGGTGCTGGTTCCCCTAATTCCAGCGCTAGGAAACTGGTATCTGGTTGGGAGTGCGGCGTCAGTAGCTAATTGAAGCCCCGGGGAGGGCTTCATGTAGACGGAGGCTCTCACCTCCATTTTCTTTAGTTTTTCCTCCAAGGCAGGGACATGCAAAGACGTCCAGTGTCCGCCCCGCCTCCATTGAGTGCGAGCACCGGTGTTGTGGGACCCCTGGCTTCCGTTAGGGGTACGTCACATGCCGGACACTTCCCACCCTCCCCGAGAAGGAGAGCTGTCCGTAGGACGCCAATCCTTCTCCCCCCAGCCACCCCTCCAGTGACCTGGGTCCATTCCCCAAACCCGGTCACCGCATCGTAAGCGAAATCCAAACCACTGCGCTTAGCGGCCGGCTTGTCCATATTTTATCAATCTGCTCTGGTCTGTTAGGATGGTCAGGTTTTTACCAAGTCCCTGTATCAAACTGTATAATCTACCCAATTCAGAGTAGGACTCTTTTATACCTGGTTAGGACAATATTTATTAGTGAGATAAAGAAACACATTTTTTTTTAATCAATACAATGACGGCATCTGAACCACACCCTCCATGCGGTTGGACCAGCCTCACCTAAGCTGAACACCCTCGCTGGACCACTCCACACCCCCCAAAATCTGTATCCCTCCAGACCATCCTTCCTGCCTACAGACCAGTCATCCTCCCCCCTGCAGCTGGAACAACCCCCTCAGCTGACCACCCTCCATACAGCTGGACAAACCTTCCTGCCCCTGAAACAACCTCCCCAAGATGAGCACCCTCTTTGGTCCACTCAACAGCACACAAAATCTGCATCTCCTCCTCCACTGACCACTCTCCATGGACTAGAATCTAGGCCACCAACCCTGCATAAAGCTGGACCACTCTCTGACCAGCCTCCCTGCTTCTTGACCAGCTTACAACCCTATGCCAAGAAAACACCCTGTAACTGGATCACTCCCCCAAGCTTC
Source organism: Neoceratodus forsteri (assembly GCA_016271365.2). Lineage (NCBI taxonomy): Eukaryota > Metazoa > Chordata > Ceratodontiformes > Ceratodontidae > Neoceratodus > Neoceratodus forsteri. The sequence continues at coordinate 475,459,111 of CM057451.1, forward strand.
TAGACAAGCCTCCCTCACCAGACCATTGTCTCTGTACCTTGTCCATTCAGTTCTGGACTATCACCCATGCGGCACCACCCTACCTACCTATTACTGGATCATCCTCATAGAATCCCTGGACCAGAACTCCCCGACCAACTACCCTCCCTGCAGCTGCACCTCCCTTTCAGCCCTCAGACTATCCATACTCTCCCCAGTCAACAACCCTTCCTATTGCTGGACCACCCTTCAAGCTCGTAGACCCACTTTTCCTCTACAGAAGACTGCCCACAGAACACCCCCCACCCCTACACACCTGGGTTAGCCTCCAAACTCCAGGCAACCACCATCTCTGCACTTCTAATACCCATAGACTAGCCCTTCCCCCTTCAAGCTGGACCAGGATCACCACACATCCCTCCCTGACAAGCCTCTCCCCAGCTGGGAACCCACCCTGCAGCTGGATCATCCCCCCAGCCAACCACTCTATCAACAGCTGGACCAGCCTCCCCACTGCCCTGCAGCTGGACCACACCCTAGCTCTCGGACTAGCCCCCCTCCCCAGTTTGATGCTGTATGCCACATTTTGAGTGTATACAGATGTGTCAAGCTAGGATGAAGTGCAGAAATGCTGCAGAATATCACAGAACACTGCAATTTACTGCAGAGGCCATTGTAAGTCATTGGCAATTAAGCCTGTTTGTCATGCAGGATTTTATAATGTCATTTCTGCAAGTTGCTGCGCTTCATCATGGCTGACACATCTATGTCCCTCATTTAAATGACAAAATTGTTAGTTATTTGAATTGGCGTTATTCCCCTCCCCCCCAGCTCAAGACATCGGACTGATCTGCAGTTTAGGAGAGGGTTGGGGACCGGAATATATACACGTGGCTTTGAGCTGCACCGAAGTCATGTTTCAGTTCTGTAAGTGTTCCCTGGCCCTGGTCAGAAGACAAGTATTCCAATTGAACAGATTTTTAGGCTAACACAACTTTCCTCTGGCGCTCTCCGTACCTAGTCTGTGCCTGTTATTATCTAGCGGCAACCCCCCCAAGGCAGCACTTTTTGGCCCTCCAAAAGATAGTGACACACTTTATGTGCCTCAGAAGGGGGCGTTGCCATTCTAGTCCTCCATGTCTCCCCTCAGTGGCTCAGCCAGTGCACCCACTGGCACAACATCAGGCATGGGAGTGGTGTGATCAGTATGAGGCTCGAGTGAGGTGGCATGTCATCCAGGCAGATGCTGTTTTGCACCTGTTTTTTCTCCTTCCCCAAAAACAGTGCCAACTAGGCTGCCAAGCATATTAATGCCAAGGTGTGCATATCAGGAATTGGCACCCTTCATTCCCATGCTCTTCTGCCCTGGTTGTACTCCTCCCCAGGAACACGGAGTAGCAGTGACATATCAGATACCACATCTCTCCCTCCCAAATGCTGGGGGCATCTGTGCGAATGCCTCACGAGCCTTCTGCTGGTGTGAACCAAGGTTGCTAGCATTGCTAGTGGTTCCTTAACTGCTGTGATATTGGTTCATGTCTCAAATTACATTTTTGTATGGTTTAATGGAATGGGACAAAACCCCAAATAGACATGAATGCACTCTGGATGGTTTTGGAATGGGTTCCAGCATTCCAGTTCTGGATGCATTTCTGTTTCATATCTATTCCAGGAGGTGAGCTAGGAAGCATGCCGCTGTGGCGGGTGTTCTAGAGCCTGAGACCAGGGCTGGGGGGTGCAGCTCAGAAACTAGAAGCTCCACCTTCAGTGAAACAGGTTTCGCTATAACTGGATCACCATTCCGGCCCCATACCAGTCTGCCACAACACTGAATCACCCTCCATGTAACTGTATCCTCTTTCAGGGATGCAGACCACCTTGGCACCCCATCCACCACTCCTCTAGCAGCTGGAACAGCCCCCAAACCAGCCTCCCCCTAGCGGACAACCCATCTGCAGCTGGACCTCCATCCCCTACCCCCAGGTTGACCATCCTGTCTCCCTCCCTCCTCTGGACCATCCTCTCCCCCAAGATGACCACCCTCCCTTGAGATGGATCTACCCGTCTACTACATGGACCAGAACCACCCTGTGATCCCAAATCTCCCTGTAGCTGCCCTCCCCAGACCAGCATTCAAATAAATCTCCCTGCAGCTGGGACACCTCACCACCCTTGATGCAGCTGAACCACCCTTCCAGCCCCTGGACCAGGCTCCCCTACCCAGCTGACCATCTTTGATGCAGCCGGACAAGTCTTCCAGCCCCTGGACCAGCCTTACTCAAGTTGAGCAGCATCCCTAGACCAATCCACAGCCCCCATACCTAAATCCACCCCAGATCACCCTCCCTGCAGCTGGCTGCCCAGACCACTGTTCATGCCAACGGAACAGACCTCTTACCAATCTTCCTGCAGTTGGACCACCCTTTCCACACACAAAACAGACCCCCAAGTTGAGCCCCCTTCCTGGAGATGGACCATCCCTATCTCTTGGATGACCTTCTGAGGAGTTGGAACCACACTCCCAACAGACCAGACCCCACCACCACCACCTCTGTTTGTGGCTGAAGCCCTCCCCAAACCACCCTTCCCACAATCACATACTCTATAACCTAATGTAACTGAAATGTGAGACACTAACATTCAAAATGTGGGTAAATGAGGGACACTGACCCTCTGAAGGTGGGACACATCATTAGATTTGGGGATGCACACTCTTGACACTGTGGAATCTTGTGCATCTACTTGAGCAAGTTAAATGGTTTATTAGCCCAGTTTATTAGCATACTGTGTTGTGGGACATCCCTCACAACAAGGGACAGTTGAGGAGTATGAGACCAGCCCCCCCATTGACCACTCTTGAGCTGACCCTTCCCCCCCTGCAGCTGGACACCCAAAGAAAAGACTTGCAGTGGCAAGCCCAGTTGTGCAGAGGGCTGAAGCATTTCTGCCTTATCTCGTGCTACGCCGGTGACCTGGGTTCAGGAATGGCCTCGGGTCATCAAGGAACCGGCACGGGGGGGGGGCGAAGCAAGATTGAGCTGCCTTGAGGCAGCTCTCCTCTCTTGGGGAGGGTGGATCGTAGTCCCACCATCACCAGGTACAGGTTCACTGGCAGTGTGGGCGGGTATGGGTGACTGGTAGGGTGGGGTATCCTGTAGAGTGTGTCATTCACGTGCCTCCACATACACGCATTAGCGCCAAGGACATGATGGCGGGTGGGCAAAAACCAGGGAGAAAAAGATAAATACTTGAAGAAAACAAAAAGAAAAGACTCCCCAGCCCCGATCTGCAGTTATGGAGAGGGCCAGGAAGCGGAAAAAACATGCATATTTCAGCTGCACCAAGTTAATGCTACAGTGCAGCATGTACTCCTTTGCCCTAATCTACAAGTTCAAGGGGCCAAAGAAAGCAGAAATATGGACTGCTTGTGGATTTGGGGATAGACAGCATTTGCAGCCTAAGCTGTCAAAACCACATGCAGCCCATGGGCAATCCCCAGCGGCAGCATGTTTTTGCAATCCAAAAGATGGTGACGTGCTTGTGCCTCAGAAGGGGGCACTGCATTGTAGTCTTTCTTTCTGAATTCTGTGGCAGCACCTATCAGAGCTGCCAAGTGTGGGTACATAAAGTGCTCCAATATATTGTGGATTTCAAAATCCAGAAGAGGGCTCATTGGCATCCACGCATGTTTGGGGGAGCCCTCAGTTTAAGTTTAATTTTTGTTTAACTGTTTTTTTCAAGACTAGACTCTTTTTTATTCACTGATGGTGATTTGTGAGAGGATATACAGTTTGGCTTGTATAACAATGCTTTAAGTCAGCCTGGCATGGGCTGTGCATGGCACCTGGTTGCAGTGGACGGAATCTTTTGCAGGTGATTTATTTTGCAGTGGTGCTGCTGGCCTCAGGGATGTTACCTGGACCAACTGACTGTGCTGGGGGTTTCTGTGCTGGATGCAGGAGCATTTACTGGGCACTGGGACTGCCTGAGGCATACTGGCAACTGGTGTGGGCAGAATGCCTGAAATAAATATATGTTTTCCTTAATGACCCTTCTCACTGCACTCTGGGATGCCTATATTTCTGTCCCCTGTCTTACTAAATGGGTCCTAAGGGGTCTCAAATCACCCAATCATATCTTGTCTATGGTCCTTGGCAAGCCTTTCTTCTGTAGGGCCCCATGATGCTGCTACTTGTGGGAACTACATACTTGTTCAAAGTTTATTTTTCAGTTATCATCTTAGAATAATGCATTCCCCACTCAAAATTGTTCCCTGTGGCCACTGTTAAATGGTCCCTAATGGGATCTTCAAGTCCACTAGCATACCCTGCATCAATGTATGTGATGAGAGGTGCCAGCAGCGGGAGAACGGGTGGTGTGCATACTGGTCAGTAAGTGGGAAGGGTGGTTCTGGTGGAGGGTTCATCTGCAAGGGCGTGGTCATCTGGGGAATGCATGTTAGGAGGTTTGCCCTTCTTATCCCCACTGCCCTGCTGTAGGATTTCCCTTGTGCTGAAAAATGGAGAGGAGGTACAAGGCCTCCACTGGAAGGGTTGGGTGCAGGTCCATTCTGGGAAGGCCCCTGCAAAGAAAGTGCAAACCCCTGGGTGGAGTATGGTTGCAGAGCTCCGTATTTGGAGGGAGGAAGGTACAGGGCACCAAGTGGGTAGAGGGGTTCCAAGTCAGTGCATGGAAAGGGGTAGGAGGTTGTAGGCCCATGCGTGGGTATGTGCTTCAACTGTGGTTCCCAAGCACCCTAACATGACCTATGTCAGTGGATAGCAGGGTGCGTTGGTGTCCCTGATGTAGGAAGAGTGATTGGCAGTGGGGTGGGCAACTGGGCAGTGGGTGATTGTCTGGGTGGTATACAGCCTCGGGACACTATGGAGTGGTCCAGGGAGGGTTTTTAGAATGGGTGTCCCTCTTATTGTCACAGATTGACCTTCTGCCCTCCACATCCCGCTGTAGGATTACCTTTTTAATGGGGAGGGGCTGCAATGCCCTTCATGAGAAGGAGGTACCTCTCCCAAAAAAAAACTACCTCACCTGACAATAGATAGATAGATAGATAGATAGATAGATAGATAGATAGATAGACAGACAGACAGACAGATAGATAGATGTTTATTTTTATACAGGATAAATACATGTCGTAAGGGAATATACTCCGTTTACAAGACAGTCCAGTTTAGATGTTCAGCAATACATGAGAGACAAATACATAAATACACATCACAAACTGTACAAAAAAAAAAAATATGTTAACAAGGATTCATAAAATATACTAACATGTGCATACCATAGAAAAATGGATTTTAGCATAGAACTGAACACACCATATGAAGTAACAGTACGCACGGAATGAGGTAACCTGTTCTACAAAGCGGAAGCCTGATATCTCAGTGTTTCAATTCCATACTTGGTTCTGCACAAGGTAGTAGATATCTTATTTACATGTACTGTCCTAGTTAATACTCAAGTTGATGTTTCGTTCCTATTCAAAGCTGTAACTGAAATGTAATGCAGAGGAAATTTTAGAAAAAACTTGTGAAATAGCTTTAACCAAGCCATATTGTTTATGTCTAACTCCAGTTCTCTTAATACATATCACAGTGATGTGTATGGAAGGTACATCCTAAGATAAATCTAGTTAGTCTATACTGGACCTTATCTAACTTTAATATCATCCGTTTATTTGCTACCCTGTATATATTACTACCATATTCCATTGCAGATAAAACCATTTGTTCAACCAGGATCTTTTCAGTTTTTAGATCTAGACACCTAGAAGTACGTCTGAGCACTCCTAACTTCCCATTGATGTTTTTAAGTATGTTTGTAATATGTTGAGTAAAATTTAACTCCGCATCATAACTTATTCCCAGGTAACAATATTCTGTCACTTGTTCTAACTTTGTTTTGTTCAGAGTATACTGTATATGGTCAACTCAGAATTTTTCCTTGCTCCAAAATGAAGTATTTTAGTCTTTTTGATATTCATCAGAAGTCTTGACCTGGTGAACCACTTCCCAATGCCGTCAAAATCCCTCTGAAGCGTATCCTGAAGTTCAGACCGTCCTACCCCTGCAGTAATCAATGCCGTATCATCGGCATAGTCTTATTTCGGAATACTGTACTTCCAGCTGGAGGTCATTTATGAACATCAGGAATAGCAATCGTCCCAAAATAGATCCCTGTGGGACCCCTCAATTTACCCCTTTGCTTGAGGACAGAACTTGGGACACAGATACCCTCTGGGATCGATCAGCCAAATAAGACCTAACCAAATTCCGGGGTCCATCTATTATGACCAACATCCTTATCCTTTTTAATTTTAATTTTAAGAAGTAATCAGAATTACAACCCTTTGAGTCAGGGACTCGTTTACAAAGGCTCCTCGTCAGGAAGAGAAATACATTAATAGCAAGCAACAGAAAACAAAGTAAATGAGCTGAAATAAAAGCAAACAGTCAACATTAAGGGCTGGTTACAGAGGCCCCAGCCCTTAATTTTTAGCAACAGCGACTGGTTAACCAGGTCGAAGGCCTTCAACAAGTCTACAAATAAAACAGCAGTCTCTAATCCTGCAACCAGTAAGGTAGACACCAAATCATTAAACTCAATTAAAGCTGTATTAGTTAAGTAACCTCCCCTAAATCCCGACTGAAAAGGTGTCAGCAAATGATATCTTTCTAGATATCCCATTAACTGTACTGTAGATGTACATGTTTCTCTAAACTCTTCAACAGAACTGACAGCAGTACAATTGGGTGATAGTTCCCTGGATCATTTTGTCCACACCCTTTATAAATAGGAATAATCTTACTTTGCTTCCATATTGAAGGGAAAGAGCCTGTACATAAACTCCAATTAAATATATAAGCTATAGTAGATGCAATATAATCTGATGCCAGTTGCAACAACCTTCCCTCGAACCCATCTAGTCCTGGTGATTTATTTAAATTTAATATTCTTTAGGCCCTTCTTAACTTCAAGTACACTCAACTTTTGAAACCAAAAAGGCAATGTGGGTCCCCCTTCCTCTACAGCTCTGGATACTAACCCCTCTCTCCATGAGCCAACACTAACCCCCCCACACCACCTCCATCCTTCATGCCCCCTCCCTCTACAGTCCCCTCCAACATCTACTCCCTCCACGGTCATGTGCCACCACAACCATCACCACTTTTGCTTCCTCCATGTCCCCTCAGACATCTCCCTCCCACGACTCTCATTCTCCCAGACAACTTCCTTCCCAGGCCCAACAGACACCTCCCCTCCCAAACCACCAGACACTTTCTTCCTTCTCCAACCCCACTGACGCCTCTCTCACCAGACACCTCCTTCCCAGGTCCTCCCCAGCGCCTCTTGCCACAGCCCCACTGTGCATACCCCCTAACTAGACACCCTCCCTCCCTCCCTCACAGTCTACCTGAACACCTGCCTCCCCAGCCTGCTGGACACTTTCCTCCCTCCCTCCCTCCACATCTCCAGGATGCTCCTCACTTTCCAGACATCCCTCCCTCTCAGGCCCTCCAGATATCTCACTCCCTAGCCTCTGGATGCCCCCTCCTCATGGGCCCAACACCCACATCCCTCCTTGGCCCCCCATTCCTGGGCCCCTGGGCACCTCCTCCATCAAGGGACCCAGGACACACAGTATGTAACACTCTACACCCTCACTCACCGAGCACCGTCCACCACCCTTCAATGACATCTGTCTACTGAGCCACCCCAAGCCCTGGTCTCCTGTGTCCCACTCAACCTTGGAAGCATGCTCCTTTATGCCCCCTTCCCCAGCCTCGTGGCAGGCTCCATAGCATCCCCTTCCCCAGCACTTGCATCTGGATACCAAGCCCCTTCACCCTTGGTTGTTAGTACCTGAAGTCCCCTCCACACCCAAACCCAACCCTGGCTTCTGGCTTCTCCCCATTCATCTCTGGCTCCCAGAGCAATCCCCCAGCCCATTCCAGGACTCTGTTCACTACTTGTGGATGTTAATGTGATTACTTCTGGCTCTCATATTTACAAGAGGTGGGCGCAACACTCATCAAACACAAAAGAACACCACTGCTATGTTGCAGGATAGTAATCCAATTTATGGAATCCAATGTACAGCATCACTTACTCCAACAGTCGACATTTCACACATGCTGTATGCGCTTTCTCAAGGCATGATGTCATGAATGCAAAACCCTCTATTTATAGCGCCTAATGCTAAGACATTTAAAAGGACAATGCAAATTAATTCCCATCAAGGTGCTTATATTTAAAAAAAAAAAAAACACATACAAAGGGGCTGAGCTGGTGGCGCTGAGGGTTGAGGCGCTGGGCGCCACACCTCGCTTCACACTGGTGACCTGAGTTTGGAAGTGGACTCTGTTTGCCAGGGGTCAGTCAGTGGGATAAGGTAGAGCATCCAAGGGACTGCTCTCCTTTCCTGGGGATGGGGGGCTTGCTTGCTCAACCTCTGACGCCCACCAGGTGGAGGCCTTGTGGTAGCTCAGGCCAAGGCAGCATGAAAAAGAGGTACCGAGGCCTAGTGACGCTTGTGTGCTCTCCACATGAATGTTCACATCGGCTGCAGTAGGGACGAAGAAAAGTGGAAGATGGGAGCTGGGGTTTAGTGAAGCCCTGTATGTCCATCTGTGAACCAGTGTTGCCACCCTGGCCACCACTGCCCCAATTAGATTATGTCTTGGGTGGGGGTGGAGGACAGCCCCTTCCCCGACCCCACTACAGGGAAGCAACAATGTCAAGGAAGGACAGAAGAAAATTTGGAGGCAAAACTGGGATATCCCTGAAAATAAGGGACACTTCATATGTATGCAAAGAAGAGACTGGGGAAAGAACATCAGGCTGTCAGTGCCAGGAAAGGGGGGGAGGGCAGAATGCAGTGTCCAGTGTATTTGGTACAGCGCAGTGTAACAGTGCATGTGGCACAGCGTGGTGTCGGCAGTGCACATGGCACAAGATGATGTTGGTATCGGATGTGACACAGTGCAGTGTCTACACTGCATGTGGCAAAGTGCAGTGTCGGCATCACCATGGTACAGCAGTGTCAGTATGGCACAAGGCAGTGCTGTGTCGTCAGTGCAAGTAGCAGAGCAAAATGTCAGCAGTACACGTGGCACAGCCCACTGATGGCATTGCATAGTGCACAGCACGGTGTTGGCAGTGTGTGTGGCACAGCACAGCACAGAGCCTGCATGTCACATGGCAGGGCATGGTATCTGCATAGCATGTGGCACAGTGAGTTGTGGCAGTGCACATGGCACATTGTGTTACCAGCAGTGCACATGGCATCACACAGTGTTAGTACTACATGTGGTACCACGAAGTGTCAACGTTGCACGTGGCACAGCACAGTGTTAGTGGAGCATGTAGCACAGTGTGGTGACACCAGTGTGCGTAGCATAGCACAGTGCTGCCACAGCTCAGTGCAACATACTGCTACCATAGTGCAGTGCCACATGCATAGCAGATACTGCAGGCCCCTCCGTGGGAAGTGGGGTTGCAGGCCCATGTGTGGAGAGGGTTAGGAGGTTGCAGACCCCTGTGTGAGGAGTATGGCTGTCTCTGCGCTGTGCCATGTGCACTGCTGTTACTGTGCTGTGCCACATGCATTACTGTTATTGCACTGTACCATGTGCACTGTCATTACTAGTGACTAGTCGCATCACCCTCTCCCTGTCATTTGGTACATGATCCCTAGTGTCCCGTGGCACCTGCATACCTGATGTAGAACCAAGCTGTGTGTGTGTGTGTGTGTGTGTGTGTGTGCTGCTTTCACACAGAAAAATAAACTCCTTCCAGCAAGGTAATAGTTGTGTGAATTATTAAAAAATAATTTCTTCGGAGTAATAGATGAAAACTGAAAAGAATCGCCATTCAGCCAACCCATGTTCAGGGAACATGGTCGCGAGGCAGGCATATCTGTGTTATCTCTTATTCAGCAATGCCACATGCAAGGCCAACACTGCAGTGTGCCACATACTCTGCTGACTTTGTACAGTGCCACATACACTGCCAGAGTGCCAGACCACCCCAACCAGCAGGATGATGTCTCTGCTTCTCTCCGGCCCCCCGCCTACTGGGTACATCGTCCCATGTCAGAGCTAAACACCGCCTGGCAGCTTAGAACTCTAAGGTCAAAACACCCAGCTGGTATAGCTGCAATCCCTGCTCAGTGAGCTGACTAGCTAGACCAGAAGGCCTAATTCTGCTGGCTTTTTTTTTCCCCCCAATTATTTTTCCCTCCTGATCGCAGTCCACAGGGCCTCTCTCGGGCATCCAGCCGGATCCTGCCCTGCATGAAGTCCTCCTGTCTGAGCCTCCTCTCACCTCCCCCTCATTCTGCAGCTGGCACCCCCAGGTTAATCCCTCCGGGGTGGGGCTGCCCCTCCTCTTTGGGTGCACCTACTCGTGGACTCCGACTGTGGGTGAGGGCCCAGGCGGAGGAACCTGAAAGGCCAGACAGGATGGACCCGGCTGTGGGCATGGGGGCTGGTGCCATCACCTACTCCATGGACAGGGTTTTTTCTTGTTCTGATCTCCCCCCCCATGTGTGGCACATGCCCCAACACAATGGCTCATGGCAATCCTGCCTTGCGTCAGCCACGCTGCTCATGTGCTGCCCTACATGCTGCAGTGTCCCCCAGTCTCCACCAGGGGCCGCTGACATGTCAGGCCATCCCAAATCTCCCTCCCCGGGAAGGAGAGCACCTCAACAGGCATGCGATCCTCAACCCACCCCTGCCGACCCCCGGCACCCAAGCTCGTTCCCGAACTCGGGTCACTGGCGTAGCATGAGGTATGGCATCCAGCGTCTCAACCCTCAGTGCCACTGGGCCGGCCATTCTGCTGGCTTCTTTATATGTTTGTATGGAACAGGGGCCACCCAGGAAGCTCTGCCACAGGGGGTAACCTGCAGGGCACTGCCAAGGATGATCAGGTAAGTCCTAGGAACAGTGGGCTGATGGAGTTGGGGAAGCAGAATCTGATAGGGGACTAGTTGGGTGATTGGGAGAAAAAAATGAATGATGATAATAAAACTTGTATGTGCAGAAAGTAAAGTGTGGTATAGCTCAACATGAATGCCTAAGCAAGTGCATCTTCTGATGAGGCAGCAATACTTAGTGAGTAAAAACAATATTGACAACAGGCAATTGACCTGAGCAGCTACTACTGCCCGGCCGTGTAATGGAGGGAGAAACTGTAGTGATGTGGAATTTAACCCCAAGGGATAACCAAAAATCACCACGAGTGGTGCCTCAACAGACAGATACTGGAAGTGATGTTTCGGAGGTGGGGCACACCAGAGATAGACCTCTTCACCTCGGAAGAGAATCACCAGTTGCCCAAGTTCTGCTGCAGGCCTCCAGCCAGGGGGTCTGTGCCAATGGATGCCATGGTGCTAGATTGGACTGGAAAAATTCTGTATGCTCCCCCATTTCCTTGTTATTCAGGGTCCTGATCAAGCTCAGGTCCCAGTCAGCTACAATGATTCTGATAGCTCCAGATTGGGCCAGGCAGCCTTGGTACCCACTGCTGCTCTCTCTGTCAGTGGCTCAGCCAATACATCTCCCACACAGACACAATCTTCTTCTAACCTCTTCCAAGGGGAGGATTCTGTATCCGAACTTCAGGTCACTCAAGACTCAAAGCATGGCTCTTGAGGACCTAGAGTATTACACCTTTCAGAGGGTGTGCTAAGGGTCTTCAGGGGTTCTAGGAAACCCTCTACAAAAAAAGACCTATGCCTCAAAATGAAAGAGGTTTTCCATATGGTGTGGCACCAAAGATGTGATTTTGGTTGATTCTGCTGAGTGCATCTGGTAAGGTGTTGTCCTTTCCTGGGAGGTGAACAGCCACCAGGGAAACCTGCAAGGAGTATGCTAGACTCCAAATTTTCATTGCTTCTGTACACAGCAGGTTGGACCTTGTCCCTTCCTGCTTGTTGATATAATACATTATGGTGGTATTGTCTGTCCTGACTTGTACCACTTTGTCTCTTATCAGGGATCCGAAGGACTGCAGTGCTAGAAGCACTGCGCTGAGTTCCAGATTTATATGCAGTAGTGACTCTGTGGGAGACCAAGTGCCATGCACTGTGTGTTCCTCCAGATGTGCCCCCACCCCAGTAGAGAGGCATCTGTTGTGAGCACCATGGTAGGAGATTCCTTTTGGAATGCCGAAGGGTTTTATTTAACTCTAAAAATTGATTAGCGTTTTGCTCATGAAAGTGCTAAAACATTGTGAAAATGCATAGCACTTGCGTCACTGTGTTTAACAAACATAACACTTCTAAAAAGCCTATATAAATAATTTCTGTACAGTTAGTATTGTCCCAAGAAAAAAAAAAAACTGCTGATCAATTATTTAAAACCCATTCAATGGGACTCCTGCCCTTAGGCTGGCCTGTCCTACCACCACTTTAGGATCTGTAACAGTGTCCTTTTTTTTAATTATATTTTATTCATTTTGTGGTAAAATTGCAAAAATACAAATATTCCATGCAAGGAACAGCCACAGTAATACAAGCTTCATAGATATGACATCTAATACGAAACAAGATAACAGTGTATCCCTTGTTAGTTCCCATATTGGAGGGGCCACCTCTAATACATAATCCACTGTAGTGATAGTCCAGTCCTGTAGAACAGTAGCCCAAGAGCTCATGGCAAGTATCCTAGATTTAATAATTCAAAAAAGTGTCCTTGATAGTCCTGTGCCCTATCGGGCTTTAGGTGCCATGAATAAAACAACATGTAATATAGTTATTTAAATTATTAGAAGCAGTCGCATTAACTAAACTCATCCCCTTAGACAGGAACAACATAAAATTTTAACAGCAGGCACAGTTACACTTAAAAATGCAATGAATAATCTTAATTTGTAATAATGATGCTGTTTCTAATAGTTAACACTACTGGTATACAGAGTGATAGCCCATGCCACTTAAACTACCTAACATTCTGTACTTTATATGTAAGGCGACTAAATAGCCTTATCTTCATTATACAGAGGTAATTTACTGGCTCTGACCCAATCTCTGCAGGAAACCCCACAGGAAGTATGGATAGGATGTTACTCACCACTCTGACAATGCAGTTGGATAAAAACAAAAGAAGAAAGAGGTTGTCTAACTTTAGAATAATTAATTACATTTAAACTGCATAACAGTGCTGAGAATGAAACTTCTCAGCAGGTTTAAGAAAATTCCCGGTGCACACCAACAAAACAAAGCCTCTGAGATAGAAGCAAACAGACCAGTCTCTCAAGTTTCGGCTTTGTCCTCTTCTATTGTTGCAGATCGCGTGGTTTTCATGACTGACGCCATCTGATTGGCCCGGGTCGTGCCAGAAAATGGTCCCTGGGATCAATGTACCCACCCGATTAACAAATAAATAAATAAATAAAATATTGGAGGCCCATTTGACGGCATCGGCAGGGTCTGTAAAAATGTAAACTTTGTTGTTGTGGATGACCCAGAATTTTGCAGGGAACTGAACAGGGTGAGGTATGTTAAGCTCCTTCATGATAGTACGAACTCCATCAAATTTTTTCCTGCAAAGCCGAGTGGCATAGGAGATGTCAGGAAATAAATGAATCAAGGTCCCTTCCACACTCAGAGGGCCAGAACTCTGCCAGGCTTAGCAGTTTGTCTCTGGTTACCACCCTATCAAGGACCACCATCATGACTCTGGGTAAGTCCTCTGGGGACTTTGCTCGATGTGGGATATGGTAGGCTTTTGTGATCAAAATATCTGTATCTAATAAATGAGCCTGAAATTGTTCTTTATTATTTATTTATTTAGCTTTTGTTAACCAGGTAAGTACACTAGACAAACACATGCCTATTTTCAGGTACGACCCGGGAGAGTACAGGAAATCAAAGAACATACAGAGTACAATTTGAAGCAAGTAGGGCAGATAAACAGATGTCAGGAGAAGCATAACATATATAGTAAGATATCTCAGGTAACAACAGTAATCGTAGTCAATATGCTAAGGTACAGCATCACTGACACAATGTCACCAGCAATATATATACAGATATATACAAAATTTACACATTTGCAAGATACATAGAATGAATACACTCAAGTATTTGAACCAGTCTTTAAGGAACAGCAAAGCGTGGTCTCCTTCTGTCCCCCTGGGAAGCCCAAGATCCTCACATTGAAGCTCCGTACTTGATTTTCTAGGATTTCCAGGTGATTGTATGTGTGCTGCATTTCTTTAGCATGTTGCATCATTGCACCTTTACAGGTGTCTGAATGACGTTTCAGGTCTTCCATTTCTCCCTGTACTAAGTCTACAGCTTTTTCTACTGTAGCCAGCCTCCTGTAAGGATATCTAGTTTATGATTCATTGAAGTGGAAGAGTTAATCAACTGCTATATTTTTTTGCCTAGAGATTGGAGGGTTTCCTCCATGCCGTCTGTCTCAGCTGCACCACAGATTGTCGAGCGAGTGCTCGGCCTTGCTACTAAACTCTTTCCATCGTCTTTCTGAAGGTCTCCTGAAGGATAATTTCTTTGAGACTTCCTCATAATGTGCACTGGGTCTTCCTCTCCTGATCAATGTAAAATATTGAAGAAATAAAATTCTAAACAGGGAAAATATTGCTAAAGTTAGATTTTAGTCTAAGGAGCCGAGGTCTAATGCGACATCTCAGCTCGGGCTCCACAGCACCCCCAGCCTGTAACAGTGTCCTTGATACCGGCACCATCTTTGAGAGGGTATCTTTTCTTTTGCACCAATATGCCCTGAGGTGCAACTGAATGTCCCTCATCTGTACCTGTGGCTACAGCCATGTGTCCCAGCAACTGCAGAAAATGTTTTGCTGGTCTTGTTTTGTTTGGGTGAAAGATCCTGCGATGTGGAAGATGTTATCCACCCTGTCCTGAGGGAGAAAAGCTCTTCACTGCAGAGTATCCAATTCTGCTCCTATAAAGTGCAGAACCTGGACAGGCTGTAACACAGATTTTTGGATGTTTGTGAGGAATCCCAGAGACTCCAGTGTCTCCTTTGTGATCCTCAAAGATTCTGTTACCTGTTGGGGGGGTTGCCCTATGACAAGCCAGTCATCCAGGTATGGAAACACTGATATGCCCCGATTTCTTAGGTGTGCCACCACTGCTGCCAAGCACTTTGTGAATGCCCTGGGGGCAGAGGTTATGCTAAAGGGCAAAGCTGTGAACTGGTACTGACCTGAAGGTAGTCTGAACCTCAGGTACTTTCTGTGAGATTCCCTTATTGGAATGTGAAAATAGGCATTGTTTAAATTCAGTGATGCCAGCCAGTCTCCTTGTTGTAGTGTTGGAAGAATCATTGCCAAGGTTACCATCCAAAACTTTGGCTTTGTGAGGTGCTTGTTTAGAGCGCTTGGATCCCAGATGGGGCACCACTCCCCGTTCTTCTTTGAGGTAAGGAAGTATCTGGAGTAGAAACCTCTTCCCCTTTGAGAGGAAGGGACTGGTTCTACTGCTTTTGATGCCAGCAGGATGGACACCTCTTTTTCTAGTAGTGTCCTCTCTGCTGGGTTTGGAAAGCTGAAATGCCTTGGCATCAACTTGGGGAAGGTTTTGAAGCTGAGGTCTAATCCCTGACCCACTGCCTCCAACACCCACTTGTCTGTGGTGATGGTTTTCCAATTTTGGAAGTAGTGCATCAGTCTGCCCCCAACTGGGATTAAGAAGGCAACCCTGACTGTCACATCCGGGGTTCTGTTTTCCTTGTGTGGACGTTTGGGAGGATTGGTCCCCTCTTTTGGAGCCCCTGCGGCCTCTACTGCTGTAGTAACCCTTTTGTGGATAGCTAGGGGTAGATTGTGCCTGATAGAAGGGTCTGTTATACCCCCTACATCTACCTTCCCTTCCATATCATCTGTAGGAAGTTGAGGTCTTGTCCTTTGTGGAATTACTCTTGTAAGTGGATTTATACTCGTCCACTTTTTTTTTTAATATATTCCTGTTTTACTGCCAAAAAGGGAATGGTTTTCCATGGGGAAGTTCATGGCCTTATTCTGGGCATCCTGAGTAAGATTGATTGTCCTGAGCCAGGCAAACTTCCTCAGGGCTATAGACAGGGCCATCCACCTAGCTGCATCATCATTTGCATCCACAGCCATGTGGAATCAGGGGCACCAACAGTGTGGGTGATCAGGTGCTTGAGCACCCATAAAGTAAAAATGAGCACCCTCATTATTTTCTCTGCTGTGCTGTTCACTGCTGCAGCCCATTCATTCAGCCCACCATGCACTGCTTCGCCTGATCCTGCCCTTCCCATCCCGACCGGTGACCCGACCTGTGAAATTGGTTCTCCGTCTCCCCCGCCTCTGCCCCCAGCATCCATTCGCTCAAATTGTTGTTGTTGTTGTCAGCCTGTTGCTAAGTTACTCTGCAGTCCTGCTGCTGCGAGGTCCAACTGACAGAGAGTAGTCCTCACTCACTGATAGCTGTGATCTCTCTTTGGCTCCCCCAGCGGCCAATGCCAAACCTACCAAATAACAACAGATTGATATGGTCTTGAGGTGCTGTGCATGCACTCCCAAGTCCCTTGAGGTACAGTGCACCACTGGAGAATGAACAATGGGTGCGGGCATCTCCGTTGCTCCAATCCTGAGCTGCATTGAAGACCCAAGTTACATGATCAGTCAAGGACAGGTCACGTGATGTGGCTGGGATGCTCGGGCTGCTTCCAGACTAACCCTTCTTCCTCATTCAGTTTCAGTTTGTTGTAGAGTGTGGAAGGACTGGGTCAGAGGTGTATTAGCACACACTATCAGGCTCCAGGGGGAGGTCATGTCAGACTAACCTCATTGAATTTTTCGACTGGGTGATGAGAGAGGTGGATCAGGGGAGGGCAGTGGACATGGCATATCTGGACTTCAGCAAGACCTTTGACACTGTGCCACATAGAAGTCTATTAAACAAACCAGGGAATATGGGTGTGGGCAGGACAGTAATGCAGTGGGTAGGTAACTGGCTGGGTGGCAGGACACAGAGGGTGGTGGTAAATGGCTGTCACTCCACAGAAGGAAGAGTGACCAGTGGGGTACCACAGGGATCAGTGCTGGGACCGGTCCTATTCAGCATCTTCATCAGAGACATTACGCAGGACCTAGAAGGCAGAATTTCCTGTTCGCTGATGACACGAAGCTCTGTAACAGAGTGGACATGCCAGAGGGTGTAGACAGAATGAGGAGGGACCTGCAGAAGCTTGAAGAATGGTCAAGGGTTTGGCAGTTGAAATTCAATGCAAAGAAGTGCAAGATAATGCATATGGGGCACAAAAACCCTGGAACAACATATCAAGTGGGGTGAGGATATAGCATGCACCAAGCAGGAAAGGGACCTTGAGGTTATCATCTCTGATGACCTTAAAGTAGGAAACAGTGCGACAAGGTGACAGGTAAACCAAATAGGATGCTGGGATGCATAGGCAGGGGCATCACCAGCAGGAAAAAGGAGGTAATAATCCACTATACAAGACACTAGTGAGGCCCCACCTGGCGTACAGTGTACAGTTCTGGAGACCTTACCTACGTAAGGACATAGACAGGGTAGAGAAGGTTCAGAGGAGGGCAACAAAGATGGTGCATGGATTGCATCACAAGTCCTATGAGGACAGGTTGAAGGACTTGAATATGTACTTCCTGGAGGAGAGAAGGGAGAGAGGGGATATGATAGAGACATACAAGTACCTTACAGGGAGGGACAGGGTGCAGAAACACACTATTTTCCAGAGAAAAGATGTTCCAGGACTAGAGGGCATGGGATGAAGTTGGAGGGAGGGCGATTCAGAGGAAACATGAGGAAGAATTTCTTCACAGAACGGGTGGTGGACAAGTGGAACACCCTGCCACAGGAAGTGGTGGGGGCTGAAACAATCACAGGATTTAAGAATGCCTGGGATAGACATAAGGGATAACAGATTTCTAGGAAAACATAAAGTGAACTTACAAGCTCAAATGGGCAGACTGGGTGGGCCATATGCCCTTATCTTCCGACAGTGTCTATGTATCTATGTTTACTGACACACTACTATAGGCTGCATTGCAGTGTGCTGTGCAGTGCAGTCCATCCAAGTTCTCCCCGAGTCCTGACTGTCTGTACTACACAGTCTATACTGTAGTGTGTTAAATTGCCAGCCACATCACTAATCAAACAAAAATAATATATGTATTTAAAAAATAAGTAGTTGGGCTTGGCTGTGCTTTGCTTGGATTTCTGGAGAATTAAAAAAAAAACCTCTGGAAGTTCATTTGCAGCAGTGGTCTGATCTGTCTGTCTGCTCTGCAAACACCAAAGAATTTAATTTTTATCATTTACCAAAAAAAAAAAAAAAAAAAAATCTGATAATCCGAGTGGGTTGAGTTTAAATAATTAATAGTTGATTCATCCAAACTCCAGACCCAGTGTGTGTGTGTGTGTGTGTGTGTGTGTGTGTGTGTGTGTGTGTGTGTGTGTGTCTTGTCTCACTAGGCTGCAGTCCAAGTTCTCCCCTGTACTACAAGTCTGTACTATAGTGTGTTCAGTGACAGTCGCCACACTAATCAAATACACACACACACACACACACAAAATGGGGGGAGAGCTATTCCAGTGCAATCAATGGAGATATTCTCACTGCAGTGAGATAAATGCTCACTGCAGTGAGGTAAATGCTGATGACATAATTGGAGTGAGATATATAGAGAATAAAGTATGTGTCTAGGTGTGTACCGAGAATTTACACGCACCCAGGGGTCTGATAATACATAAACCCGAGGAAAGCGGCTCGAGGGGTTTATGCGTAGCATTTAACATTGAGGTGTGTGTAAATTCGAGTTTACACACACACTAGATCATTTTATTTTATATAATTGCTGGATTTCTCTTTTGCCAGCAAGTATATAAATAAAAAAGACGTTTCTTGTATAATCGCGGTCTGCTTAGGGTGTGTGCTCGCTTCATGATTGGTCAGTCGCTTTTGTTTATTTATTTTATTCAGTTTTGTGTGGAGCCAACATTTTGAGGGTATTTCCCTCATTTTGATTACTTTCTGCCTGCCAGCACTTACCGCAGAGTTCGAGTAGCGGTCCAGAGGGGGAAAGAGACGAGGCGGACAGTGGCTAGGAGGAAGAGCTTCAGAGGCGAGGGCACCTGCACAGTGCAAGAGAAACCGGGCACATGTTCGCCGTTATAAATGCTCCTTCATAACGACGAATTACACCATGGTTTCCCTATGGGAAAAAGGAAGTCCCTGTAATTATATTCCACTTATCCATACTCTGCTGATGTCACCACTCACTCAGTCACTCACTCAAACTATCATTCTAAATGAAAGTGCTTCAAAAATCAGTGTCTGCATCTCACTGAAGCCTGCAAATTACTGTTAGCATTGCAAAACACACTTACCTGTGTCCCAAAGTTTCCAACACTCCTAGCCCATTTCTGTGCTAATCTCAGCTTCAAAACAACCTGAATTCAAATGAAACTCATTTACAAAGCAGTTTCTCTCACTGCAAGCTGTAACTAACACAGATAGCATAGCAAAACACACTTACCTGTGTCCCAAAGTTTCCAACACTCCTAGCCCCCCGCCTAGCCCATTTCTATGCTAATCTAAGGCATTCGACACAGTCAACCATCAACTCCTCCTACAAAACCTTCACTCAGTGGGCTTGACCTTGGATACAGTAACATGGTTCAAGAGCTACCTATCCGGCAGGATACAGCAAGTCAAAGTTAGTGGCATACTATCAGAATCCACGGACGTGACTCTTGGAGTCCCACAAGGGTCTATCCTGGGACTGCTCCTGTTCAGCATATTTATCAGCCAACTGCCTACAGTCTGCCAAGCACACATTAATCACTTCTGAAGGAAAGAATTGTCGAGTATCTAGAGGCCAGAGGGGCACAGGACACAAGGCAGCATGGATTCACAGCGGGAAGGTCATGCCAGACGAATCTGATAGATTTCTTTGACTGGGTGACCAAAATAGTAGGTCAGGGAGGGGCTGTGGACATGGCCTACCTAGACTTTAGCAAGGCATTTAACACAGTCCCACACAAAAGATTAATATACAAGTTAGCCAGCCTGGGAGTGGGTCCCAAGATGACAGCCTGGGTGAAGAATTGGCTGGAGAATAGGACACAGAGTAATAGTAAATGGAGTCCACTCTGAAAAAAGGGGGGTTACTAGTGGGGTACTGCAGGGTTCAGTATTAGGACCGGTCCTCTTCAGTGTCTTTATAAGTGACATTGCAGAGGGACTGGGAGGAAAAGTATGTCTCTTTGCAGATGACACAAAGATCTGCAACAGAGTTGATGCACAAGGTGGGGTGGAAAGGATGAGAAGGGACTTGGCAAGGTTAGAGGAATGATCAAATGTATGTCAGCTTAGATTCAGTGCTAAGAAGTGCAAGGTAATGCACCTGGGAAACAAAAACCCAGGGGAAGAGTACACAATGGGGGGTGAGATACTAACAACAAAAAAATGGAAAGGGACCTGGGGGTAGTCATATCAGATGACCTAAAGGTGGGCAAGCAATGTGAGAGGGCAGCAAGGAGGGCTGGAGGGATAATGGGATGCATAGGGAGAGGCATCACCAGTAGAAAACAGGAAGTTATTATCCCTCTGTACAGACGGCTGGTGAGACCCCATCTGGAGTACTGCATGCAGTTCTGGAGACCCAGTCTCCACAAAGACATAGACAGGATGGAAGCTGTCCAGAGGAGGGCAACTAAAATGGTGCAGGGTCTGCACCGGAAGACATATGAAGAGAGACTTAAGGAGCTTAATATGTATAGCCTCGAGGAAAGGAGGGAGAGGTGGGACATGATAGAAACTTTCAAGTACCTCAAGGGAATCAACAAAGTCCAAGAGGGTAGCATCTTTCAAAAAAAGAGGTGTGCAAGAACAAGGGGCACAATTTGAAGATAGAGGGGGCTCAGAGGTAATTTAAGGAAGTATTTTTTCACAGAGAGGGTTGTGGATGCATGGAACGGCCTTCCGGAGGAGGTTGTGGAGTCAGAAACAGTGGTGGAATTCAAGCATGCATGGGACAGTCATAAGGCAATTCTAGGGGTGGGGGGTAGAAAGAAGTAGGCTGCTGGTTAACTAGGATCTGCAGCTTATCCAGTGGTAGGGAAATGGGCAGACTGGGTGGGCCAAGCGGTCCTTATCTGCCATCAAATTCTATGTTTCTATGTGCTTTATGCAGATGATGTGGTCATCTCTGTAAGTGGGTCAAACTTACCCACCATCTCCCTTGAACTCGAAGCAAACTTCCACAGACTTGAGGAATGGTTCAGTGATAACAAACTGTTGCTCAACTACAAGAAAACCAAGAGCATGCTCTTCTCCCTGACACAGAGGAAGAACCACTTTGGAAAACTTCAGATCCAGAGCTCCAAAGGGGACTTATTGGAGCAGGTTGACGCCTTCAAATATCTTGGTATACACTTGGACAGCTCCCTTTCTTTCTCAACACATGTTGATCAGTTAGTCAAATCAGCCAGCACAAAATTAGGTGTTCTGTATAAACACCGTCAATACTTGCCAACTGAAGCGCTAAAGCTTGTCACTTACAGTTCTGTGGTATCCTCCATTGACTACGGCCTTGCAATCTACAGTGCAACCATGGACACTGTCCTGAATAGGGTAAGAACCCTCCTCAACAAAGCATGTAGGCTGGTCCTGGGTGCAGAATGCCTGACCCATACCTGTGACCTCTATGAAGCAACTGGCTGGCTACCCCTCCACCTCAGAGCCCAATATCAAAGCTGCCTTGTGGGTAAGAATGCCATCCTTGAGTTTTCTCCCTATTTCACCTCGTGTCTATTTAAAAAAGACCAACCATCTATCAGCACATGGAGGACCTCCAGGGGCGTACTCCTAGTACCCTTCAAGCGTACCTCAATAGCTCAAAGATCCCTGTCCTACAGGGGTTCTAAGTGGATAAACGACGTACCCCCCGACCTCCTTGGTTGCAATAAGATCAGAAAATTCAAAACTGGTCTCTGTGCCCATCTAACCCCATCAAGTACGTGTGAGTGCCCCTGCGCACCCTGACCCATTCTCAGCACTCTTCAGCTCCTGAAACCTCTGACCTTGTGTAACCCACCCTACAAATGGGGTTTCCCGAAAAGTCTTCTTTGAGCTTGCCTAAATGCTCACTGCCAGTCTGGTGTTCTGCGTTTTAGTAAATTAATGTATTGCCAGAGAGTGCCTGTATAGCCTCTGTGTACTGTCTCTTTAAGAGCTGCCTGGATTGCAGTCTTAATTAATCTAAAAGGGAGCTCTGTTAGAAGATGTGCTTGTTTACTGATCATTTGTTAGAGTAGTAATAATATTGCAGTTTGTTCTAACCTGCTTTCTTTGCAGCAAGGACTGTTCTGTTTATCTCCACCAACTTGGCCTGGGACTGTCAGAATGGGCCAATCAGTACTGTTGGGACTCTAAAATGGAGCCTGCCTACAAGGGCTTGGTGGGGTCAAAACTTGTAGGAATTGTAGATTTTGCATTTTGGAGCATAAAATAACAGGGGGAGCCCTTGTTGTGACTGACAGACAGATCAGCCAACCGAACCTTTTGGGTTTTGGGGAAATTCCCAGGCTGCTTGCAGCTAGTTTCAGTTCTGAGTTGGGAAGTGAAGAGATAACAGCTTGAATGATTCACGCAGCAACCCCGGCGTAGATTCACATGGGAGAACTGTGGAAAGGCCTGAGTTTTGGCCTGCATGCCTGCCTGCTGTCCCTGAGAGGGAACGTGTGCCTTTTTCAGACTGAATCCGAACCTGGAGAGTGAAGTAAGCTACTGAATTGTGACCAGGCTCCTACCTGAGGAAGGCCAAAGATTTGATAAATTCGATCGGCCTGTCTGGACTTCCAGCCACCTATGAACTCCCAGATTGTGCAGAGACTCTGAAATTGCGACCGGAGAGCCTTTTGCCTGGTACAGTGGAATTTCCTTACATGTGAATGTGTTGTGTGCTTATAGTGGGTCATGATTTGGTTCCCCACTGTGGTTTGAATTGTGTTGTGCTTGCTGGAAGCTGTGTTAGATTTCCTTACATGTGAATGTGCTGTGTGCTGCTAGTGGGTCGCAATTTGGTTCCCCACTGTGGTTTGAACTGTATACTGCTTGCTGAAAGCTGCATCCAGCCCCATGGACTGAATCCAAAATCATCTTCATTAGGCCTGGGCCTTGCCACACTGGCCCAGCCTGACTATCCACTGCACAGAGAAAGCCATTGACGAGAGTCCTGCCTGGGGATCAGCCCCCTGCTCAACACTTGAACAGGAACGACGCCTCGGTGATTTGTGTGGGCCCGCTTCTCCGGGCACTCAAGTTCAACAACCTGCTGTCTCGATTTCATCCTGCCTGTGTCCAGTATTGGGTATCATGATTAAACATCAGGGTAGCTCCCTGTAACAACAGCTAAATCTAAAGTGTTGTCATCTGATTGTCTGGTTGCTTTTTCTTTCACGAGCTGAGCCCTCCGGCTCCGGATTACAAATAGTGTGTGTTGTGCATGTTGCTTTCTTCCATCACAGGGCCCCAACCAGCTGCAATGTTCCTAGCTAGTTCATCGCTCCCTACCTGGGTACCCAGAGGTGTGACTGTGTGGGGACTTAAAGCACATGCATAACTGTTTGATTAATATAGCCTTGAGCCAATCAACCTGATTACACCCCTTCCTTGTTCAAGTCCCCTGAATAAATCAGATCTGACTTTTTCTGCATTTAACCTGACTGTGGTTCCAGTTTGTGCCAAGAGTACTGTACTGTTGCTATTTGCTGTGCATAACCTTGTTTTACAGGGGGTCCCCAGGGTCGAGCCAGAGGAACCAGCCCTGGTGGTAAGTGCAAACAGTGTGCATGCTTGTATGGTGTACAAGGGGCACTGTGAAAGTGATTATCGTATTTTGCTCAGGCCACTAGAAGGGAAAGAGGGGGGTTACAGTGTCCCGGAGGGCTGTGCCCAGGTTAGTTTGACCACTACCAACCCTGACCTCCGGGTGGAGGCACTCGTTGCAGAACCTAGGCCCCTTAACCTGCTACTAGCCAAGCAGGCAGGGGTAGTAGCCCGTGGACTAGTGCCACCTAGGGGTTACATCTTGTATCTCTGTCACCTCTCTCACCTGTCCCACTCCTAATCGACTAGCTCTGGCCCTTCCTCACCCTGTACTCATTTCTCTGTATTTACATTGCCTTTCTTCCCTCCCTCTTCTCTTTCTCTCCCATGCTCCACCTAACTCCCCACATACTACCCTACCCCATCCCTTATTCACTCCCTCCACCCCATTCTCCTCTCCCCCACCTTCCATCTCCTTGCTTTCTACCCCCTTAGCTTTCTTCCCTTCCCTCCTTCCTCCCTCCTAATCCCTTCCCCTCTCTCTTCCCTGCCTCCCCTGACACTGCTATTCTCACTCCAATCCCTAGCCCTGCTCTGGCTGCCCTCCCCAGTGTTGCTCAGGCCTGTTAACCCCCCGACCACCACCGCCAACACTGTTGCTGCCTACTACAGCCAGTGGGCACGCACACCTCTATTCTAGATGTGACAACACTGAAATCTCCTTGAAGAATTCTAAGCTGTCTGGAAACCTAAAATTATTATCTTCCTCATAGTGATTTTTACCTATGAAGTAACTAGTGCTACTGAACCTGTTAGAATTTCATTGTTGTTGTTGTTTTTTACTTGATTCTGTATTACCACTATATCATTCCTGTTGTCTGTCTTATCTGTACTGTATGATGTCTGACCTGGAACCTTTGTAAATGGGCCCATGGCTCAAAGGTATTTAATCCCAAACTGAAATAAATAAACAAAATCTCAGCTTCAAAACAACCTGAATTCAAATGAAACTCATTTACAAAGCAGTTTCTTTCTCACTGCAAGCTGCAACTAACACAAATAGCATAGCAAAACACACTTACCTGTGTCCCAAAGTTTTCAACGCTCCTAGCCCATTGCTGTGCTAATCTCAGCTTCAAAACAACCTGAATTCAAATGAAACTCATTTTCAGAGCAGTTTCTCTTTCTCGCTGCAAGCTGCAACTAACTCAATTACTATAACAAAACACAATCACCTGTGTCCCACAATGCTTCTAACAATCCCATCCCACTCAGGAACACTCTCAGACCACAAACAAACGGTGCTTTCATTATAGCCTAGAGGTTAGCATAATGAGCTCTGAACAAGTTTGGTACAGCCAACAAGCCAGGCTTGGGTTTGATTCTCACAACTTCCACTTGCATAGTGTGTATAACTCTGAACAAGTTGCTGAACTGCCCAGTACTCTCACCAGCTTAAGAAAAAGACACAGCAAAACATGACACTTCATAAGCTCTCACCCAATTTGTATAAACAGCACACATGAAACATAGACTTTGACGGCAGATAAGGCCCACCTAATCTGCCCATTTCCCTACCTACAGGATAGGCCGCAGATCCTAGTTAACCAACAGCATTTTTCTTCCTACCCCCCACAAGAATTGCCTTATGTCTGTCCCATGCATTCTTGGATTCTCCCACAGTTTTAGACCCCACAACCTCCTCAGGAAGGCTGTTCCATGCATCCACTACCCTCTCTGTGAAAAAGTACTTCCTCACATTGCCCTTGAACCACCCCCCCCATCTTTAAATTGTGTCCCCTTGTTCTTGCACGTCTCTTTTTCTGAAAGATGCTACCCTCTTGGACTTTGCCAATTCCACTGAGGTACTTAAAAGTTTCTATCATATCCCCCCTCTCCCTTCTTTCCTCAAGGGTATACATATTAAGCTCCTTTGGTCTCTCCTCGTCCGGCTTCTCTTGCAGACCCTGTACCCTTTTAGTTGCCCTCTTCTGGACTGCCTCTATCCTGTCTATGTCCTTGCAGAGATGGGGTCTCCAGAACTAGACACAGTACTCCAGATGGGGTCTCACCAACTGTCTGTACAGAGGGATAACAACTTCCTATTTTCTGATGGTGATGCCTCTCCCTATGCATCCCAGTATACCCCCAGCCCTCCCTACCGCCTTCTCACATTGCTTGCTAACCTTAAGGTCATCTGATATGGTTACCCCAGGTCCCTTTCCATTTTTGTTGTTGTTACTAACCCCCCATTGTGTAATCTTCCCCTGGGTTCTTGTTTCCCAGGTGCATTATTTGCACTTCTTTGCATTGAATCCTAGCTGCCATACTTCTGACCATTCCTCCAACCTTGCCAAGTCCCTTCTCATCCTTTCTACGCCTCCTTGTGTATCAACCCAGTTGCAGATCTTTGTGTCATCTGCAAAGAGGCATACTTTTCCTTCCAGTCCCTTTGCAATGTCACTTATAAAGACATTAAAAAGGACTGGACCCAGTACTGAACCCTGCGGTACCCCACTAGTAACCCCTCTTTCTTCAGAGTGGACTCCATTACCTTCTGTGTCCTGTTGTCCAGCCAATGTTTTACCCAGGCTACCACTCTGGGACCCACTCCCAGGCTGGTTAATTTGACTATTAATGTTTTGTGTGGGACTGCATCAAATGCCTTGGTAAAGTCTAGGTAGGCCATGTCCACAGCCCCTCCCTGGTCTACTACTTTGGTCACCCAGTCAAAAAATCTATTAGATTCATCTGACATGACCTTCCCGCTGTGAACCCATGCTGCCTTGGGTCCTGTGCCCCACTGGCCTCTAGGTACTCAACAGTTCTTTCCTTCAGAAGTGACTCCATCACTTTCCCTACCACAGAGGTCAAACTGACAGATCTGTAGTTTCCTGCCTTTGTCTTGGTCCCACTTTTGTGAAGGGGAATCACATCCGCCTTCCTCCAGTCCTCGGGTACCACACCATCCTCCCATGATTTATTAAAAAGAGTAGTAAGTGGTTTCACTGGTTCCCCCCTTAATTCTTTTAGAATTCTGAGGTGAATTCCATCAGGCCCCATTGCTTTGTCCACCTTCAGTTTTAGGAGACTTGCAGAACCCTTTCTTCTGTGAAAGGGCTGGGATCAACCCCCCATCAAGAGTGCTTCTGTTCATTGGATTAGGCACTTCCCCTTCCTCTTTTGTGAATACTGAGCAGAAATATTCGTTCAGTATCCCTGCTTTTTCACTGTCCCCCTCTGCCCACCCACCATTCATTCTATTCAGCCTCACTATCCCTCTCTTTGTCTTTCTACACTCTCTGATGTACCTGTAAAAGGTTTCTTAACTGAGTTGGCTAGCTTTTCCTCAGTTTGGGCCTTTGCTATTCTGACTTCCCTCCCTGCTTCCTTCTGCTTAACTGGTACAGCTCTCTGTCCTGCTCCTTCTGTGTTTCCTTATACTTCCTGAATGCTATCTTTTTCTCCCTGACTTTCCCAGCCACCTCTTTTGAGAACCATAGTGGCTTTTTCTTTCATTTTGATTTGTTTATTTGCTTCACACAAAGGCTTGTTGCCTCTGTGATGGCAGTTTTGATGATTCCCCATTGTTGCTCCACCCCTCCTTCTAGCCTGTTTGCTATTGCTTTTCTGAGGCACTCTCCCATCTTGCCAAAGTCAGCCCTCCTGTAGTCCAGTACCCTCACTTTTGTATGGCTTGACTCTGTAGCTGAGTTTAACGTGAACCACACTGTTTGATGGTCACTCGTTCCCAGATGGCAACCCACTTCTAGATCTGAGATCCTCTCACTGTCTCCATTTGAGAGTATGAGGTCTAAGATTGCTCCTTCATGACTGGGTTCCGAAACCAGCTGTCTGAGGCCTGCCACCTGTAGGGCATCGAGAATGGCCCTGCTCTTGGATGTGGCTGCAGCAAATGTGCTCCAGTTAACATCTGGCATATTCAGGTCTCCCATCAACAGTATCTCCCCTTTCTCTGCCATCCTAAGAATACCTTCTATCATATCCTTGTCCATTCCCTCCCCCTGACATGGGGGTCTGTACACAACCCCTGTGCGGATTGTGGTGCCCTTTCTAGTCTCCAAGGTGACCCACAGTGCCTCCTCTCCTCCCTGTTTACTCTTTTGTTCAGTTGCTTCTATCCCTTCCTTTACATAGAGAGCTACTCCTCCCCCTCTTCTCCCCTGCCTGTCTCTCCTGTAGGTTATGTACCCTGGTATGTTAACATCCCAGTCATGGTTCTCTGTTTACCATGTTTCTGTGACTGCTACAATATCCAGGCATCCTCTTCCATCAAGGCCACCAGCTCAGGGAGCTTGTTGCCCAGACTACGGGCATTGGTACTCATTACCTCCATTTCCTGATGGCCTTACTCCTTTTGCCCCATCCCTGTCCTTCTTGCCTTTGTCACTTTCCCATTTACCCTGCCCTTCTCCCTATCGCCACCTCTATGTTGGTGTTCCACTCACTATTACCATGATTTTGGGGCTAGGAGTTCCTGTTCCTTTCCAGTGCCTCCTCTTGGCTAGTTTAAAAGCTTGCCAATGAAGCATTTAAACCTATCACCTAGGATCCTGGTTCCCTCCTGAACAGATGCAGCCCATCATGCCAGTATAGGCTTGCATCACTCCAGGTGGACCCCCAGTCCCCAGTGAAGCCAAATCCCTGAGCTCTGCACCAGTTTTTCAACCACTGATTGAATCCCATGGTGCGGAACACCCTAGCCTCTCCTGCGCCATAGATGGTCAGCACCTCCGAGAAGGTTACCGTGCATACTACTTGTCTAAGGCCTCTCCCCAATTCCACAAACTCTTCCTGCACTGCTCTAATCCCTATTTTAGCCAGGTCATTTGTCCCTAGGTGGACAATGACATCCAGCTCCCTCCCCTGTGCAGTTGCTCTGGCAATCCTGAGGATTCGCTCCCTGTCCCTCCAAGCCATGGTGCCAGGCAGGCACCTTACCTCCCTCTCGCCTTCCTCCCCCAGTTCTACCTTCCTAACAATGGAGTCCCCCACCAGGAGTTGTTTTCTTCCCCTGTGGGGTCCCATGCCACCCTCCTGTGGGTCTCCTTTGTGGAGGTTCCCAGCATCCTCCTTGGTCTCCACTGCAGGTGCCTCCAGAGAGGAACCACTCTTTGCCAGAATGGCATAGGAATTATGGAGAGGTACAACTGGAGGGATGCACCTCTGTTCCACCACCCTCACCCTCCCTAAGCCCACTGTGGTCCAACCGCTCCTCTTTCTTGGCAACCTCTGAGGCAACGGCAGTGGCACTGGTGGTCCCTGGATGGAAGAGGAGGTCCCACAAATCCTGGCCAACTCAGCCTGGAGATGAGCAACCTCCTTCCTCAGCCCAGAGAGGTGCCTGCAGATGGGACAACACCGCATCCTCCAGAACATCTCCCAGAAGACTGCTGCTCCACAGCCACTGCACTGCACCACTCCCATCATGTCTTATTTCTGGCCTCTTAACTGTCTTTTGGAATCCTTATTCTTTCCTCTGTTTTTTTTTTCTTTTCTCTCTCTACTTACTTTCTGCCTCTGTGCCCTTTAAGCTCCTGATTGTCCTGTTCTGAGACAAGAATATCCTATATTTCTCTGTAGACCCCTTACTTGCTCAGAGGCAGACCTCCAGCAGCTAAAGGGGGCCGGAGAGCTACTCTTGCCCTTCTAGAATGGTGGGTCTTTGGTGGCTCTGTGATCACTCACTTCCTGCTCCCAAACAGGAAGTTCCTGTTCTCAGTCAAATCCTGTGCCTATAAAAGTAGAACTAGCTTTGGGTGGGAGGGAAGGACGGCAATATAGTCCCAGTAGAGAAGTCCAGTCACACAGCACTCCTTCCTCCTGGTGTCTTCTGCCAAGCTACTAACAGAATCTTTCTAAGGCAGTCTTTAAGTTTAGCTTCCTTCTAGCTAGGCCACTCCCCCTACTTACTAGATCTTTCTACAAGTAATTTAAACTGCACAGCTATCAAGCCCTTTCAATCACCTGAGATTTACACCTAGATAACTGTACAGATAACCATTCAGTTCAGTTAACTCAGACAAACACACTCTTTTTTTATGTTTTGTTTGTTAGTTTGTTTTACCCTAAATTAAAGGTCCAAGTACAAGAGTTCTACTTCTTTAGTCCCAGTAGAGAAGTCCAGTCACACAGCACTCCTTCCTCCTGGTGTCTTCTGCCAAGCTACTGACAGAATCTTTCTAAGGCAGTCTTTAAATGTAGCTTCCTTCCAGCTAAGCCACTCCCCCTACTTACTAGATCTTTCTACAAGTAATTTAAACTACACAGCTATCAAGCCCTTTCAATCACCTGAGATTTACACCTAGATAACTGTTCAGATAACCATTCAGTTCAGTTAACTCAGACAAACACACTATTTTTTTTGTTTTGTTTGTTAGTTTGTTTTTACCTAAATTAAAGGTCCAAGTACAAGAGTTCTACTTCTTTAGTCCCAGTAGAGAAGTCCAGTCACACAGCACTCCTTCCTTCTGGCGTCTTCTGCCAAGCATCCCATATCCCACGATGTGCAGATCGTGGGATATGGGAAATATTCTCCCTCCTGCAGAGTGAGCTGTGTCTTTGGCACTTGTGCGAATACAGACCTCCCTCTGCAGGAGTGAGAATAGTTCCTATATCCCACTCCTGCCTATCATGTATCCCCTAGATAGATATAAAAAAAAAAATAGCTAGACTACTTCACTTGGAGTTTTGGGGAATTAAAAACTTTTGGCACTGGCAGTAGTAACATTGTGAAAGTGAAACATAGAAACATAGCAGAAATTGTTGGCAGATGCGGACTGCTAGGCCCATCCAGTCTGCTTGAAAGCCAGTGGTCTGGTCTGTCTGCTCTGAAATAATTTAATTTTCATCATTTTAAAAAAATAAATCTGATAATCTGAGTGGGTTTAAATAATTAATAGTTGATTTGAGCTCCAGACCCAGTGTGTGTGTGTCTGTGTGGGGCTTGGCCTAGGCTAGCCAGTGTGGAGAGGGAAGAAGGGCTGCTGACTGACTGAATGGTCAGTGTTTGCTGACACTAAGATGCAGACAGTCCATGTTCTCTGTACTAGAGTCTGTGGTGTGTTCAGAAGCCACATCAATCAAAGATTTAAAAATGTAACAAAAAATAAGTAGTAGGCTAGGATATCTGGGGAATAAAAAAACATTTGGCAGCAGCAGAGCTGCTCTGGTCTGTCTGTAGTCTCTGTGGCTGTGATCAGACGTCTGCGTATGTGAGTGTTACTGTGTATGTGGGGTGGCACTGCAACCTAAAATCACTATTCATGGCATGCTTGCAAAACTGAGAGCATGAAAGTTCCTTTTAGCGCACTCTCCTATTGATCTTAGTACCTGTTCAGGCATCAGAGAACCCCCAATGGCACCCTGGCATCCTATGCAGTAGGATAGATGTGATGGTAGTATACTCATTTCATAATGTATAAAAAAAAGAAAAATAAAATGCACCACAAAGCATGAAAAACACTATAGCTTCAGGCCCCCAGACTCCAGACCTTTTTTAATTACCCTGAGCACCCACAACATAATTCAAGACCTGGTGCCCCTGTGTGGAATTGATATTTTGTGGCCTCTAAGCTGCACCTAACCATTTCCACAAGGTCAGCTGCAAAGCCCTGGTGGGGCCTTATCAACCATGGCCACAACAGAAATCCACAGGGTCTTCTGATACTGTGCAGCACAGCCCATTTATAAAATGGGCATCCAGAATAAAGAAGTCTCATTGATCAAAATATATCATGTGACCATGTATAAAATCTGTTTTATACACAGTCGTCCTAAACCACATCACAAAATGAGAAAATCAGTGCTCCTACAGCCAGAATTATATTCCATCAGTCCCCTTACAACCAGAATTAATCTTCCATCACAAACATGGCTGCTACTTTTACACTGTAAAAAACCTTCAGCTGGGCCCTAAAAATAAAACAACCTTAAATAAAAAATAAAATGAAATGTTGTTTCCATGATCATAACACTTTCCTTACACACATAAACAAATTAGAAACATTAATTATTGTTTATAGTTTTCACTACAATGGTTTCTTCGCTGACAATGAAACATTCCCCTTCTATCTTTACCTGCTCATCAGGGAAATCTCTTCTGCTTGCCCTGACAGTGAGTTAATTGAGTCTCTGGCTGTAACAGAGGCCTTTGTTGTGTGTGTGTACAGTATGTTAGGAGAGAAACATTCTGCCAGTGGAACTGAGCAGAATTTTGAATCAACGTTTTCCATGGGAAGTATTTCAAGATAAGCATCCCATGATAAACATTTCATATCTTGAATCTTGATGCCAGCAAAGGACAAACTTTGTCCAGCAGTAATACAACGAGATCATCTATGACATAATTTTCAGTGGGCAGAAGGACTATTTTATCATAAATGCACACAAGTAAATCTATTTCTACATATAAATATGCTTTTCCCAACTGTAAAAAGTTAAAAAAGGAGCCCATTTAATAAGTGCAATAAGGCACTCAGGGATGTGTGTAAAACATATTTTATAGCACATCCAGTAGCTGAAGTCACTCGGCCTTTGGCCTCGAGCCTTACTACACCCATGGATGTGATGTAAAATATGTTTCAACTTTCTAGAATCCTTCTCAGGAGAATGGGTGGCCAGAGGTACCTTGGCCTTATCACAACCCGCTGTCTGAACCATCCCTTCTGGGTCTGGGTGGGACAGAAAAAAACTCAGCACCCATGGAATCTAGCTGATACTTTCCGTCAACTTTTTTATTTACAGGTGGTATGGAGTTTGGGGTCTCCAACACCTTTACCACCTGCTTCTTAAATAATTTATTAATGGGTAACAAGATCTTTTTTGTGGGTATTAACCCCATAATTTCCAGAAAAGTACAGTTACGTAAGAACTTACCGTATCAATAGCTCTTCGAGAGGAGCTCTTGCAGCAGGTAGTACCATTAGGACTAAGTTACCAGGCATTAGGACCCCACAGAAAACTTCTAGCTAGCAGTCAATGGCCGGGGACCACCCCTCGATGTCAGCTATGGTAAAAAGGGGGCAGTCCCCCTGCACCACCTTAGTTCTCCCGCCAGAGACCTGGCTTAAAAGAAGATGGAGAACTGAGGAGGATCTCCCATCTGCCAAAGAGAAAAATGAAATACTAGTCCCCAGAGGCAGGTGGGTGGGAAACCCACCTGCTGCAAGAGCTTCTCTTGAAGATCTATTGTTACGGTAAGTTCTTACATAACTGTACTACCTCACTTTGAGGGAGAGCTCTTGCAGCAGGTAATACCATTAGGACTGAGTCCCAAACAATACCCAAGAAGAGACCCAGGTCAGAAGAGTGGAGTACTGTAGTACAGTGCTGTAGCATCTAGGAGAGGAGTCCCTGAAGGACCACTTGGCCAAAACCTGCTCTCCTTCTGGAAGCAATGCCCAGATTGTAGTGCCTGACAAAAGTGTGGACCGAACTCCAAGCAACAGCTAAAGAGAGGTCCACTGAAGAAACATTCCTGAGTGACATGAAAGCTGTCACAACCCATCTGGTTGTGTGACCCTTGACTGCTCCCGGTAAAGGTCTGTTGTACTGCTGATAACAGAATGTGATACAATTCATGAGCCACTTAGTCAGCATCTGTTTTGTCACTAGTGCCCCAACCTTCCTTTGGGCAAAACAGACAAACAACTGGTCTGTCTTTCTAGAGGAAGTGGTCCAGACAATGTAGTAACGAAGAATTCTATGTACATCCAGAGTATGCAATAAGGCCTCTCCTCTGTTTGAGTACTCTAGGTAGTAAACCGGTAGCTGGATGTCTTGGTTCAAGGTGAACTCAGACACTACCTTCGGAAGACACTTAGGATTTGTGCACATGGCTACCCTGTCCCTGTGAAAAATAAGAGAAGGCTCTTTACATATCACAGCTTGTAGCTAGGAAATCCTCTGAGCAGAAGTAGTGGCAACTAACAATGACGCCTTACAAGAAAGAAGGCGTAGCTTGCAACTTGCGGCTGGTTCAAAGGGGGGCAAGGTAAGCTTTTCTAAAACAAACAGGAGGTCACAAGTTGGCATGGGGTCTCTCCTGGGAGGTTTAATATGCAAGATTCCCCTTAAAAAGGTCTTGCATAAGTCCAACTGTGCCAGAGTCTTCCCATTCAGTAGTCATGATAAGCTGACAGCACACAGAGATGCATCTTAATGGATGCGTAGCTAAGGTCCAAGTCCAAGAGGCAGAGAAGATACTCCAGCACAGATTCCACTGGACAGATGAGGGGATCCAGAGAA
This sequence comes from Neoceratodus forsteri, assembly GCA_016271365.2. Classification (NCBI taxonomy): domain Eukaryota; kingdom Metazoa; phylum Chordata; order Ceratodontiformes; family Ceratodontidae; genus Neoceratodus; species Neoceratodus forsteri. The sequence goes on from CM057451.1 coordinate 475,493,211, forward strand.
TGGGGAAATGCCCACAAGCAGAAATGCTTCCACTACATGGCATATGTTGCCCTGGTAGAAGGCTTTCTTACTGCCACAGGCACCTTTGCCACTCTGAGGGATACTCCGAATCTGTTCCTAGCTAAATCTGCAGGAACCATGCATGCAGATGCAGGGACTGAAGGGCTGGATGAAGCAGCAGTTCTGATGCCAGCTATTCGAACAGCGGGAACCAAATCTGTCGAGGCCAGAAGGGCGCGACCAGGATCGTTTGGACACCTTCTGCCTGCAACTTGAGCAGGATCCTCTGAAGAAGAGGGAAGGGTGGGAAGGCATACAGAAACCTTCCTGTCCAAGAGAGGGACAATACATCTTGCCAAGAAATACCAGGCCCTGGATCTAGCAAGCAGAAATTGGGCAGTTTGGCATTAGAAACATAGAAGTTGTCGGCAGATGGGGACCGTACGATCCGTCAAGTCTGCCCTTGGCTTCCTACGCTCCTACTTAGCTGCCTGCTTGTGTATCCCACAGTCTCTGTCCCATGCCCACTTGAATTCCCCCACTGTCTTGGCTCCCACCACCCCCTCCAGCAGGCTATTCCATGGTTCCACAATGCGCTCTGTGAAGAAGAATTTCCTCATATTGCTTCTGAACTTTTCTCCCTTAAGTCGAAGGTTGTGCCCTCTAGTCCTGCTGTAGTCCTTTGCCTGAAAGAGGTTCTGCACGTGCACCCTGTTGTTGCCTTTAAAGTATATGAATGTTTCTATCATGTCCCCACAATTCCTACGTTGTTCTAGGGAGTATAATTTGAGGTCATGCAGTCTTGCCTCATACGGTTTCTGATGCAAGCCCTGCGCCATCTTTGTTACTCTTTTCTGCACCATCTCCAGCCTATCTATGTCCTTCCTGAGGTGTAGCCTCCAGAACTGGACACAGTACTCCAGGTGAGGCCTGACCAGGGACCAATACAGGGGCATGATTACTTCATGCCTTCTGCTCATGATGCCCCTCCCTGTGCATCCCAGGATACCACTAGCCTTTAGTGCTGCCTCTTCACATTGTCTACTGACCTTGAGGTCAGCTGATATGCTCACCCCTAGATCAAACAACATGAAGTCTTGCTGTATTCTGACTATTGCAGTTAGCCCCAGCACTCAAACTGCCCCAGAAAGTAGAGGGTTAATTTCTATGCAGAGCATAGAACTTTGAGCTCGAGCTCGGTTCAAACCTCTGTCTGCTGCACTTTGAAGTGCAACTGTCAGATTCTTTACTCCGCCTAACTGAACAGCCGCTCCGGAGATTTCTCCTTTGCTAATGTTCGAAAGTCGGTTAAAGTCCTTGGTTTTACCGATTATTTTTTCACAAGTTTCGGTTCAGATCTCTGTCTGTGATACAGTAAGTACTAGGTAGTGAACTAGACATAGTAAACTTGTGGAAATTGTAAAAATTGATTTTTCGACCGGTTCGGCTGAACCAGCCGTTTAGTGATTTATATATTCTGTCTTTGTTTTTAAACTTACAGTGTGGTTACTGGTCCTTATCGGTTTAAAAAAAAAATGCATTTTCTTGTGTTTTTTTCCAATACCCGTGTCACAGTTAGAAACCGATAAGGGTGTCTTACTTTGTTTACTTGGTTTCAAGGGACAAAAGAAGGCTACTGCCCATCAAGATTGTCCCCCACCACATTGGTGGGATAATTATACCTTAGGGTTATTCCACTCCAACCAACAATCCAACCCTTTCTTGAAGGCTAGATTGGAGCTGCTATCGACTAGTTGTTGTGGAAGAATATTCCATAATTTAGGAATTTTTACTGTAAAGTAGTTTAACCTTTTTGTTGTTCTAGTTTTAGAAACAAATATCTGTTTGTTATGGTACCGTGGGGAATTCCAACTAGTTGAGAAATGTAAGCCACAGTGATGCATTAACTCCTGAGAATTCTGAATTTTATACAAGAGGAGAAAGATCCCTCTTGTCGTCTTTATGAAAGAGAATGTAACCCCGTAACCTTTAACCTTTCCTCATAATCTAGTTTGGATAAATACGAGACCTTTTGTGGCTCTTCTCTGCACCCTCTCAATTCTGTCACATCTTGCCTTAAGTAGGGATTCCAGCAGGGAGATCCATGGTCCAAGTGGGGGCCTAACAAAAGCTCTATACAGTGGGATCACACATTCCTGTGCCCTAGACACAAGTGAGCGCTGGATCCGGTGAGCAAGGCGTTGGCTTTCCTGGCTATCATCATACAATGATCATTGGAAGATAATTAGTTGTTAATGATTACCCCGAGATCTCGTTCCAATGGTGACACATGAAGGGCCACATTATTCAATAAGTAAGTCTGCCTAGGATTATTCTTACCAAAATGCTCAACATGTCACTTGTCAGAATTGAGTGTCATTTTGTTTAAAACTGCCCATTCTTCGATAGATTTTAGATTGTTCCTCATGGATTCTCTGTCTAACACAGTTAGAACAGAGCCACACAACTTCGTATCATCAGCAAATTTTGAGAGAACATTTTCAGGGCCGACCTGCAGATCACTAATAAAGATGTTAAACAGGGTCGTTCCCAACACAGATCCCTGTGGGACCCCACTGGTCACACTCAGCGACTGAGAAAGTGTGCCGTTAATTCTGACTTGCTGATGTCTATTATTCAACCAACCTGATACCCAATTAATTATCTAATGTGAGAAACCCATTTCTTTCATTTTGTCAAGCAGAATATAGTGAGGAACTTTATCGAATGCTCTACTGTAATCGAGAAGTATTACATCCATAGGTATGCCATCATCCATGCCCATACTAACATGATTATAAAGGAAGCCAAATTAGTACAGGAATACCCTGTCTAAAAGCCATGTTGTGTAATATCAATATGTACCCTCAATAGCTTCATGATCTAGCAATTTTAATAACTTTCTCCATGATTTTACTTATAACAGAAGTTAAACTTATCGGACAATAGTTTTCAGGTCTGGAATGATTACCCTTCTTGAAGATTGGAATTACTGTAGCCAATGTCCAGTCCTGGGGAATAAGTCCTTCATATAGGGATTTGTTAAAAATAATTGTAAGGGGTTTGGTGATAGCAGCGGCAGACTCAATTAAAAATCTGGGATTGATATTATCTGGTCCCGGACTAGAATTGGGTTTTAGGGACAAAATTGCTTTTAATGTATCCTCTTCAGTGATAGTGTAGGAGGGAGTAACATTATTTGAATGCTTAAAGAATTTAGGAACTTCTTTTGTGGTAAACACTGAGCAAAATTGCTTATTAAATGTGTCTGCTATATCCTGTCCCAGATATAATTGTTTCATTTATGCATAGGGGCCCCATATATCTATTATTCATTTTTTTATTGTTGAGGTATGAAAATAATGCTTTATAGCTGTCTTTGGTATGAGCCAGATGAAACTCAAGTTTCTTTTTAGATTGCAAGATGGCTTGTTTTAATAATTTTAGAGTTTTCCTGTATTGAATGAGCAATAATTCCTTGGTGTCCCCCTTACTGTTTTTAACACGTAAAAAAAGTCTCTGTTTATCCTTAATTAAGGCTTTAACAGTTTTATTATACCACAAGGGTATTTTCCCCTTTTTATTATATTTTTTTGTGGTTGTAACATGCAGTTTTTCCAAATAATAAATGGATGATTTGAAATAGTCCCATGATTCTTCCAGGGAGAAGGAAGATAATATAGTATCCCATGAAATTGAGTTTAATTGTTGATTAATAGCATTAAAATTAGCTTTATTATAATTCTTAAATTCAGTAAAGTTGGTGATATATTGACAAAATAACAATGAAAGGGAAATAGTATTATGATCACTTGTTCCTAGTGGGGCACCAACTGTAATTTTGGATATTAGATTCCCTATATTGGTGATAACTAAGTCCAGAATATTAACACCTCGCATTGGTTCTATAATAATTTGTTCTAGTCCTGTATCAACCATGAGTGTAATTAAGTCTTTCTCGGCCTGCGTACTACCAGTTAAAGAATTCCAAATTTATGGTAGGCATGTTAAAATCACCCAATATAAGGATATTTCCTTTAGAGGCCATATCTAAAATCTCATTGTGAAGGGAGGTAGAATATTCCTTATTGGATGTTGGAGGCCTATAGCATGTCCCTACCATCAATTGTGGGTACCCTTTAAGCGGAATATTAACCCAGATAGTTTCTATATCACTGGTTTAGGAAGTTGGAATGAGGATATGTCATCTCTTAACATAGACATACCCCCCCCATCTGACCTTGACGGTCCTTATGATATAGTTTATACCCAGGAATATGCTGGATCCAGGAAGTATCAGGATCCCACCAAGTTTCTGTAATAGAAATGAGTCTGTATTTATTCAGTTGACACATAGCTTCCAATTCCGCCATTTTAACCTGGTTTAAGGATCTAGCATTTAAACTGAGTACCTCACACTCAGAGAAGTCAGTAGAAGGTCTTTTTAGAGAACAGGATCTATTGTCGCTGTTCTCACCCCCGGGTTTTAGTTTAAAAGTTTATTGATGGCTGTTGTAAAGCTTTTACCCAGGAGAGAGCTACCCCTATGACTGAGGTGGAGTCCATCCCAGCAGAACAGTGAATCTTTTAGATAGAAGGTTTCCTAATGAGTAAGGCAAAGAATGTTCTGTTGAAGACACCAACATCTCAGCCAGTCGTTAAAGGCTTTAATCTTAGTAGTAATAACATCAGAAGCTCTGGGTACTGGGAGAATCTCTGAAAAACATACTAGGCTATTTTTTTCTGCTAACACATTATTAAGTGTTATGATGTCCTGTTTCAGTTCGTCTATACTACCCCTGTTTATATCATTGGTACCTGCATGTAATATAAACAGCTGGTTCTCACCAACTCTCTTCAGTATGTTTTTCACAGTAGAAGTAATATCTGATACACGAGCACCTCGCAGACTAGAGCATGTACGACTGAATTTATCCACATTACATATAGGGCGGTCCAGATGTTTAATAATTGAGTCGCCAATAACAAAAATTTGTTTGGATAATGGGAGATGGTCCATATTACTAGAAGTAGGTGACAAAGTAACTGGTTCATGGTTTTGGTCATTTATTTGAGATTTATTTTTATTTAGTTTGGGTGTGGAAATCTCTGTATAACTATTCTCCCTTCTACGGGGGGGGACTAGAAACTAAAGGTTCACTGCGGGGGTTATTAAGAAAAGCATCGTGAGATGAAACAATTGTGTCATGTTTGAGGGCCTCATATTTATTATATAGGGGTAGGGGCAGAACATTGCAGCCAATTTGCCCCCCTCTACGTTTAGATTTGCCCTTGGGTACCACTGCCCAACTGTCAGGGTCCTCAGGGATTACAGCAGGTGTAGAGGATGTAATTAGCTTGTCTCTTGTGACAGTTACTGTCTCATCGGCCAATGGAGGGTTTAAAGATAGAGACTGACCCAGCATGGAGTCAATATAGTCCTCCAATGCTTCAATCTCAGGGCTGACTGTTGTAGAAGCCAATAAGCGGTTTATTTCTTCATGGAGGGTTTCAACCATTAAGCATTTATTGCATACAAAGTTGGTAATTTGGGGACCAGCAGCATACATAGAGCATACATAGAGCCTTGCCTGGTTGTTTGCCATAAAAAGGGTAAGTTTGTGATTAGGATGGCTACGTCTGAGAAACCCAAAAGAAAAACCGGGCCCACTGGGTTTCAACACTGCAGTGTGTGTGTGGGGAGGTCTTTGCTAAGGCTGATCCCCACACCACCTGTGTTTATTGTCTGGGGTTTGACCACCTCGATTCAGACTGCCGAATCTGTAAAAATCTCCTAAGTCTACCCTGGAAAAAAGATTAGGTAGGCTCAGGGATAAGGAGGCCGTGAAGTCCGCGGACCCGGATGGCCAGCCCGGTTCGGTTCCGACCGAACCTGAGGGAGTGCCCTCTGACCAGGGCAATACTTCTTCGGACAAGAGGAGAGCCGATCCTGAGGGATCAGTTCCTACAAAAAGAAAAAGAAAGGAAAAATCATCCAGTTCGGATCCAGAGACCAATTTTCCGACCACCAAAGAGATTGCTAATGCGATAAGGATTGTAGAATTGCTTTGCCTGGTTCCATCTGATCCGCCGCCTTCTGGCAGGCGCTCAGTTCGGTCGGTTCCTCCAGTTCAAGATTATGCCCCTGAAGATTTCTATGAACCGGATTTGGAGGGGGGATGAAAATTATGATGATGACGATGACGGTGTGGGAGGTCTGGTTGAGCCCATTGAACGGACATCTCCCCAGACAGGCCTTCTGGTGTTTCCCCTCCAAAGCTTTCTGAGTCCCCTTCCCACTACATGTTTTACAGGAAAGTGGCAGAAACCCTCCAGCTGCCTGTGGAAGAAGCTGTAGAGGAACAAGAGGAACCTGATTATGTGGATATGATGGACATCCCAGAGTCCATGAGACTGTCTATTCCCCTTCATAGGTCTTTTGGGAAACAGACACAAACGATTTTAAAAACTCCAAATTCTGTACCTCCCGTCGACAGAAGGATGGACAAAAGGTACACCTTATCAGGTTCAGATACAGAGTACTTGTATCAACAATGCAGCCATGTTGGGGGTGTGCAGGCTGCAGCCTGTGATAAGGTTAATATACCCTTGGCTTCACACCCCCCAGATAAAGATTCTAGGAAGCTGGATGCCATGGCAAAGAAACAGTACATGGCATCCGCCTTGGGACTCAGGCAGGCTAATTATATGGCCTATGCAACCTGGTACCAGAAGTCCAGGTGGGATACTGTACTGGCACTGGCTAAGAGACCTCCCCCCAGCTGGCCTCGGAGCTGGAGAGAGTGGCTGCTGATGGGATTGAGGCATCTAAGGTACAGTTCCATGCTGCTGTGGACTCCAATGATGTGTTATCTAGAGTCATGGCTACATCTGTGGCTCTTGGAGAATGGCTTGGCTCAGATGTATTTCAGCTCACAGGACACCCAGGCTAAGGCTATGGATTTCCCTGTGGGGGGTAATTCTCTGTTTGGGGAGCAGACAGAGAATTACATGAAAAAGATAGATGAGTATAGGACCACTGATAGGAGTGCACAGGCCAAGGAAAGGCAGGCAACTCCTCAAAGGCAGCAGGCTAGGGGCAGGGGCAGGCCTTTTCATAGGCCTTTCTACCAAGCACAGGCCTCTTTTCCCTTTCCTCAGAGGGAGTTCTTCAGAGGGAGAGGCAGAAGGGAGATGAGCAGGGCTGCATCCATCCCTAAACCTAAGGCTCCTGTCAAGTAGACACCCTGATGTGTCAGCCCGGGTTGACTCCCCCATTCCTGTAGGAAGCAGGCTGGCTTACTTCATCCAGGACTGGATGTCTGTTACCTCAGACAAGTGGGTCCTGGAGGTGGTAAGCTAGGGGCTGGTTCTCAGCTTCAAGAAATTTCCAAAGCTGAGGGCCAGATCTTTTCCACCTGCAAGCATCTCCAAAACCATTGCCCAAGAGGCAGAGGTTTCATCTCTACTGGCTCTAAAGGCTGTAGAGAGAGTTCCTACGTTGCACAGGGGCAAAGGTCTGTAATCTAGGTACTTCCTTACCCCAAAAAAGACAGGGGAGTGGCGACTCATTCTAGACTTAAGATACCTGAACAAATATCTTTTAAAACCAAAATTCAAAATGGTGACTCTGGGAATAATCCTTCCCTCTCAAAGGCCAGGGTACTGACTCCCTGGACTTAAAAGATGCCTACTTTCACATTCCCATCAGGTGCTCCCACAGAAAGTACCTCAGGTTCGAATTGCCTTCAGGCCATGATCAGCTCAAAGCTATGCCCTTCAACCTGACATCAGCTCCAAGGGTATTCACAAAATGCCTAGCAGTAGTAGTGGCCTTTTTAAGAAGGAAAAATATTTCCATATTTCCATACCTGGACGACTGGCTCATTGTGGTCAGTCCCCAGACCAAGTCAAGTCAGACCTTCAAGTGACTCAGCAAGTGCTCACTTCCCTAGGATTCCTTCTCAGTCTTCCCAATTCAGTTCTCGAGCCTGTACAGCTCCTCACCTTCATAGGGGCAGAGTTGGATACAGTCAAAGCAAGAGCTTTTCTTCCCCTGGAAAGGGCAAGGGCTATTGTAGAGCTGGCTTCTTCATTCCACCTTCTGGTCTCTTGGCCAGCAAGACACTTCCTTCAGCTTCTGGGCCACACGGCAGCTTCTACGGCAGTGGTCCAAGGGGCCAGATTTCAGATGAGGGACATTCAGTTTCACCTGAGGACCTTTTGGTCTCAGAAGAAAGATTCTCTAACCAAACTAGTTCCAGTGACCCAGACTCTGATCCAGGGTCTCCAATGGTGGCAGGATCAGGGCAACCTCAGGCAAGGAGTCCCATTCATCACTCAGTCTCACTCTGTGGTCCTAACCATGGATGCTTCTCTATTGGAGTGGGGAGTCCATCTGGGGGCTCTCACAGCCCAGGGACTGTGGTCCCCTCAGGAATCCCTTCTTCATATCAATCTCTTGGAACTCAGGGTGGTCTTTCTGGCCCTGCAAGCTTTCTCTCAGTCAGTGCAGAACAAGGTGGTTCAGGTCAGGACAAACAACACCACCACCATGTGGTACATCAGCAAGCAGGGAGGCACTCAGTCCACGGCCTTGTGCATGGAAGCCATGATATTGTGGTCCCTAGCTTATTCTCTGCAGATCTCTCTGATAGCAGTCCACCTTCCAGGGAAGGACAATGTGCTAGCAGATGCATTGAGCAGGATCTCCCAGGGCCATCATGAATGGTCCCTGGACCCTCTGGTGTTGAAAGTGATTTTTTCAAGGTGGAGCACTCCAGAGATAGATCTCTTTGCAGCCCCAGACAATCACCAACTTCCTCTGTTTTGTTGCAGATCCACAGTCTTGGGCTCAGTCCCTCTGGATGCTCTGATTTTGAACTGGGAATGGAAATTTCTTTATGCCTTCCCTCCCTTTCCTCTGCTGTTCAAGGTTCTGGTCAAGGTAAGGTCACAACCTTGCAGAGTGATTCTGATTGCTCTAGACTTGACCAGGCAGCCTTGGTACCCCCCATTGCTGTCCCTAGCAATCCATCGTCCCCTGTTTCTTCCCAGGAATTACAACCTGTTAACCTCTTCTCAGGGGGAGGATTTGGTACCCCAATCTTCAGTCTCTCAGTCTCAAGGCATGGCTCTTGAAGAGTTAGAGTATGCAGATTTGTATCTGTCCCAAGGGGTTCTGGATATTCTCAAAGCCTCTCGAAAGCCTGGCACCAGAAAAACTTGCAACTCCAAATGGAAAAGATTCAGCATTTGGTGTTCATACTACTGAGGTTCATACTACTGAGGTCAGTAAGAGCAAGGGGGCCAGTAAGACCCATAGCTGCTCTCTTTACTAATAATAGCTACAGATTGATCCAGATAGTGTAAGTTTGTCCAGCCTAGTTTTGAAATCGATTTAGAGCTGTTTATAATCACTTCTAAGGGTAATAATTTCCATGGTTTAATTACTTGAAGTGTGTAGAATAACTTCCGGGGGAGATATTTAAATTTCAATAGCTGCAACAGAAGGGGATGTCCCCTAAAATTATATACTTCATCCTTAAAGGAAAAGCCTAGAGTAGTAATTAAATATGGGTAATTTATTATATCATACATTAGGAGTATGTCACCTCTTAAACGCCTAATGTAAAGAGGCATCAAGTTCAAGACAGTAAGTCTAGTTTCATATGAGACGTTAGCAAGACCATATACCATCTTTGTATATCTTCTTTGGACCCTTTCTAACTTAGTGATGTCCATGTTTTTAAATGGGCACCACAGTTGGGAGGAAAAGTCCAAATGGGGAATGACGTAGGCCTGATAGAGAGGTAACAAAACCTACCTGTCTCTAGACTTGATTGTTTTGTTTAATGGACCAAATGACCCGATTAGCTCTAAGGATGATCTCATTTATTTGGGTGCTAGGAAGGAAGTCATCAGTAATCAAGACTCCCAAGTCCTTTTCAACATCTGAAATAATTAACACCTGGTTATCTAAAATATATGTGTGCCTGGGATTACTAACTCCAAAATGAATGATTTTGCACTTATTATGATTAAGTTTCATCCCCCAGTAAGGGATCCATTTAGACAATTGATTGAGGTCATTCTGGATAGAGTAGATTTGATCTAAATTTACACATGATCCACCTATTTTGATATCATCTGCATATTTTACCATATTAGAACAACTAAAATTAATATCTGCTGTAAAACATTGAAACAAACAGGGGCCCAGAAAGGAACCCTGCGGTACTCCACTCGTGACTAGACCCCTGTCAGAAAAATAACCATTTATCAAAACTTTTTGTGATCATTGGCTTAACTAATTTGCTATCCACATAACCAAATTCAAATTAATACCAGCACAGTGTAATTTCTGTATAAGTGCCCAATGTGGGAGAGAATCGAAAGCCTTGCTAAAATCAACATAGATAACATCACATGGTATTCTGTTATCTAACTGTAAACTTAAATCTTCATAAAAACGAAGTAAGTTAGTAAGGCAACTCCTCCTTTTTTTAAAACCATGTTGTTCAACATCAATCTGATTGAGTGATGGAGTTATCAAATCCTTAATTAGGCTTTCTAATATTTTACCCATAGGGGACGTAAGGCTAATTGGTCTGTAGTTTTCCCAAAGATTTTTAGGACCCTTTTTATGGATTGGAACAACATAAGCAATTTTCCAGAGTGAAGGCACAAAATTGTAATTCAAACAGTGTTCATGTAGTAACTTAAGTGGGATGGATAGACAATCGGCTAATAAATACAAAAAGTGCCCAGGTAGGTTATCAGGTGATAAACTAATTTTACCTTTTAAATTTAGCAACTTAGTATGAACATCAGATTCTGATATAAGGATATGATTACCTGACGAAGAAAATTTAATATTATAATCCTTAGTTGTAAGAAACTGTTTACAAAAATTTGTATTAAAGATATTTGCCATATCAGATGGGTCAGTTATAAGAGTTTCATTAATTAAAAGGGGACCAACCTGGCAATCGGGTTTTTTAAGGGAGTTTATGAATGCATAAAATGATTTAGCATTATCCTTACAAGCTTGTGAAGTTAATTTTAGCTCCCACTTCCTTTTAGCCCTTTTAATGTTGTATTTACATTTCTTTTGAATATTTAGATATGAACTCCAAATCTTAGATGAAGGGGACCTTAGATAAGTAGCATAATACTTATCTTTTTTCTTGATTAGTTTATAGAGCTTCTTAGTCATCCATCTAGGTTTTTTATGAGAAAATGTCATTTTAGTTCTAGAAGGAACATAAGTATTCCTCAAATGAGTGACTTTAGTAAGCAAAAATCATAATAATCATTAATATCCATGGAGCTGAACTTAGATGCCCAATCAACAGTGTTCAGCTCTTTTTTTATACTATCAAGATCAGATATATCATATAAAAAAATCTGAGAGATACTTGATGTAGTTGAAATGATAAGTTCCAGAGAAAAACTAATTGAGCCATGGTCACTGTTGCCAATAAGTGAAGGAACAAGGATATTGCTGACTAACAAAGTGCTGGAGAAAAAAACTAAATCAAGAACATTAGTTCCTCTTGTTGGGTACCTGACCTTCTGTATCAAAATACATTGTTCACACATGTCCACCAATTTTCTAACAGAGGCTGATGTAGACATCATATTGTCCCAATCGATGCTAGGTATATTAAAATCTCCCGTAACAATTATATCCCCAATAGAACAAGCTATTTCAATGTCCTGAATAATATAGTCAAGATATTCATTGGGTGCACTAGGTGGATGGTAGCAAACCCCAATAATAAAATGTTGAGAGGTGTTAGTTGTTAATTTTAACCAAATAGTTTCAGTAATACTATTAATATGCTTAATTTCATTAGAAATATCACATGCCTATAGTGAATCTCTAACAAAAATGGCAACTCCTCCCCCTTTTTTAGCCTGTCTACTGTAGTTAAACAACGTATATCCAGTAAGTGAAAAGGACCAGCTGGATTTGGCATCTCCCCAAGTTTCTGTAATAAAAAGAAGATCCACATCTTCATTACACAATCTGACTTCCACTTCATCAGTTTTACCCTGGAGACTCCTAGCATTAAAATACAATCATTTTAAGTAACAAAGAGATTTATTTTTGGGAGTGGGCTTCTTAGGGGGAGGAAAAATATTCTCCCCTAACTCAAGCAGTTTAAATGACTATTTATGTATTCCAAAATATGCTGGCTAAACAAAAGATTACCCTTGTGACTCAAATGCAAACCATCTCTGCAAAACATATCAGGTCTTCCTACGAAGTCTTCCCAGTGGGTAATACAAAACTGGTCTTGTTTGAGGCATCTAACATGTAACCAGTTGTTAAATGACCGAATTATGCAACTGTACTCAGGAGATGCTTTAGGGACGAGCAGGACCTTAGAAAAGGCTATTTCGCACCCCATATCTATCAAAGTATTAGAAAGTGCAACCAAATCTTTTTTTTATATCTAAACTGTATGAATGCATGAAATCATTGGCCCCTACATGAATTACCACAAGTGGATTATGACCTCCATTTGATAAAATATTACGAGCCATGCTAGTGATATTAGCTATTTTTGCACCCCAAAAACTAGAACACCTACGATTAGCCTTGTCAGGTTCACAAATAACCCTATCAAGATGTTTCACCATGGAGTCGCCCAGCACATAAATCTGCCTCTGAGGCGCTTCTAATGTATTGAGAGCTTTACCAGTATAGACAAAATCAGGGCCTGAGACTAGACTTGGTGGAGAGACATTGAGGGGAATGAGCGGAACATCTGAAGGATATGGATAGTGTGTTATAGATAATTGGCAGAGAGGATGACATATCAGATGAGTCTGGCTCACCCAATGTGGTGGAATAGTTGGTGAGCATTGCATGTTGATCCATATTATTCAAACTGGAGTCCCCAAGTCTATTTAAAATTGAAAACCTATTAGTGGTAGTCAAGGCGAACTGGAAAGCCTTTCTACCTTTTTTATACACACGTTTACTTCATACCACTGCTCGTCAGGGCTATCAGCAGAATCTGTATCATGGGGGCATTTTTTATTGTTCCCAGAAGTAACTACAGGGGGTGAAGGGGACTGATCAATCAACTGTTCAGATGCAATAATAGTGGGATCCACAAATAGAGATGGCGAGGTGTGATTAAGTTCATGAAAGCGTACTTGCATTTGTTTCTGACTTATTTCTAATTCAGAAAGTCTAATATTAAATACTACCACAGCATGTTTTAAGGAGGAATTTTCCAAACATTTAGGACAGTAAACTTGGTAGTTGGGACTACATTCGCAACCATACTATACATGAGACATGAGGTACATAACGTGCAACCGGAGAAAAGAAATGGCATACTAGAGTGAGCCATTGAGTACTACTACTAATCGTACAGTGGCAGAAATGTCACTTGAATACAGGATTAGAGATAGAATTATTTCCCGGAAATACTAGTAGTTTTGGTTTACTAAGACAATAGTATTACCTGACCCCGGTGAGCTTTACAGGAATACCTCTGTACCCGCTGAACACGCCGAACATGTGCTGATGCGCGTGTCTCTGAGCGCGTTGCCACGCATGCCCTGCCGCCAAGCAGCTGATTTTATATGCCGAACCCGAAGTGGTAGAGACGGGTAGCAAGCAATCCCCTATCAAAATAATGCCCCAAATTAAAAAAAATGCACAATCTAATGCTAAACTGCACCTCACAAAAGGGAAATGTATGCAGTAAAGCTTGCAACCCAGACACTCAGTCTGTAGTGCATGTCTGTTCTCAAGACATTTGTGTTAAGACTCTAACCCAGGGGAAGAGTACACAATGGGGGGTGAGATACTAACAACAACAAAAATGGAAAGGGACCTGGGGGTAGTCATATCAGATGACCTAAAGGTGGGCAAGCAATGTGAGAGGGCAGCAAGGAGGGCTGGGGGGATACTGGGATGCATAGGGAGAGGCATCACCAGTAGAAAACAGGAAGTTATTATCCCTCTGTACAGACAGCTGGTCAGACCCCTCTGGAGTACTGCGTGCAGTTCTAGAGACCCAATCTCCGCAAAGACATAGACAGGATGGAAGCTGTCCAGAGGAGGGCAACTAAAATGGTGCAGGGTCTGCACCGGAAGACATATGAAGAGAGACTTAAGGAGCTTAATATGTATAGCCTCGAGGAAAGGAGGAGGGGGACATGATAGAAACTTTAAAGTACCTCAAGGGAATCAACAAAGTCCAAGAGGGTAGCATCTTTCAAAAAAAGAGATGTGCAAGAACAAGGGGGCACAATTTGAAGATAGAGGGGCGGCTCAGCGGTAATTTAAGGAAGTATTTTTTTCACAGAGAGGGTTGTGGATGCATGGAACGGCCTTCCGGAGGAGGTTGTGCAGTCAAAAACAGTGGTGGAATTCAAGCATGCATGGGACAGTCATAAGGCAATTCTAGGGGGTGGGGGTAGGAAGAAGTAGGCTGCTGGTTAACTAGGATCTGCAGCTTATCTATTAGGTAGGGAAATGGGCAGACTGGGTGGGCCAAGCGGTCCTTATCTGCCATCAAATTCTATGTTTCTATGTTTCTCTCTACCGAGAACCCTGAATATGGAACTGGGGCTCACAGTATTTCAGATGTAAAATGTTAAAAATACACAGTATTACAAAGTTTCATTCAGCATATGAGGAAGGTTTCATCAATTAGAGCACTACAGACTCGACAATAGCTCAGAGTCTGTTAACAGTCAAGAAGCAGATATCCCCAGACACTGCTGAATTGTCTACAGTTCTGGATTATATGGTTCATCTTAATGGCCTAGGCCTCAGACCAACTACTCTCAAAGTACATTTGTCAGCTGTTTCTGCTTTTCTGTCAGCGGGAAAGCCTTCCTCACTGTCATCTCACCTTGTATTCTGTACATTTTTCAAAGGATTGCTTCATACCAATCCACCCTTTAGGGATCCTACCCCTGCTTGGGATCTTAATGTTTGCATTGCTCAGTTTATGCAACCCCCATTTGAGTCTTTGTCTTCAGCAGAGCTTAAGTACTTGACTTGGAAAACTGTGTTCCTGGTAGCTATTACCTCTGCCAGGCGTATCAGTGAATTGCAAGCTCTGTCAGTGGAGCCTGATTTTATCTCTTTCCATAGAGATAAGGTGGTCCTTAGAACTAATAGGAGGTTTTTACCCAAAGTGGTTTCAGATTTTCACCTGAACCAATCTATGTCTCCCTGTGTTCCTCACTGATCATTCTTCAGGAGAAAGAAGTTTACACAGTTTGGATGTTAAAAGAGCCCTTAGTTACTACACTGAGCATACTAAGGCTCACAGGTTTGACTCCCTTCAGTTGTTTCTCACTTATGGGGAAGTAGGTAAGGACAAACCTGCCACTAAGAGAACTATTGCCAAGTGGATTGTCTCTTGTATTCAATTCTGCTATGAGAAGCTAGGCAAAATACGTCCCTCAGGCCTGAGAGCTCATTCGACTAGAGGTACAGCTGCTTCCCTGGCTGCGGCCAGGGATATTCCTTTGCTAGAGATATGTAAAGCAGCCACCTGGAAAACAGTCCATACATTTACCAAGCATTACTCGCTGGACATCCAGGCTAGGAGTGATGCTCGGTTTGGTACAGCAGTACTGCAGAACCTATTCCCAAAGTAGGTTAGATTCCCTCCTCCATGGAGGTACTGCTTTGTAGTCTGCAATAGTCAGAATACAGCAAGACTTCATGCTGTTTGAAGAAAAAATTACTTACCTTAGTAATTATGTTTCTTCTAATGGAGTCTTGCTGTATTCTGACCTCCTTCCCTACATCCCCTCTCAGAACCTGTTTTTGGGAAGTGGCATGGCACGTGCAGTGTTGCACCCCAGGGGTGCATTTGGGTACTCCCTCCTTTTAGAGAGGGTGGAGTGGGTTATATTATTAATTTAACAGTCTTAAGTTGTTCACTACCTGGTTTTTGATTTTGGATTTCTTGATTTGAGTCTTTTGGGGATCCAAAATATTTGGTTGCTATTTGGCAAGTAAAAATTTTACAATTTCCACATAGTAGTTAGTTAGTATTGGCTTGTAGGAATCTGACAGTTACACTTCAAAGTGCAGCAGGCAGAGGTTTGAACCGAGCTTGAGCTCAACGTTCTATGCTCGGCATAGAAATTAACCCTCTACTCTCTGGGGCAGTTTGAGTGCTGGAGCTAACTGCAATAGTCAGAATACAGCAAGGCTCCATTAGAAGAAACATAATTACTAAGGTGAGTAATTTTTTTGTCTCGCCCCTGCCTGGTAGCCACCAGCTGCTCTCCTCCCATTGAGTACATTTTCCCTGGGTTACACTTTCCCAGGTGCATGACCTTGCATTTTTTGGCATTGAATTTCAGTTGCCAGGTCTTGGACCTCTCCTCCAGTTTTCGGAGATCAGCTTCCATGCTTTGCTGTTCCTCTGTTGTGTCTACCCTGTTGCCAATTTTGGTGTCATTTGCAAATGCATCCCTTTCCCTCCAGTTCACCCACAATGTCACTGATGAATATGTTGAAGAGGATTGGACCCAGAACTGAACCCTGTGGGATCCCGCTAGTCACCCTCCCCTCCACAGACTGAGTGCCAATTATTAATACTCTTTGAGTTCTCCCATCTAACCAGTTTCTGACCCAGTTTGTAACCTCAGGTCCAGTTCCCATGTTCTCCAGTTTTTTTGACTAGTCTCCTGTGTTGGAACAGAGTCAAAAGCTTTGCTGAAGTCCAGATAAACCACATCCACTGCCCCACCCTGATCCACTGTTTTGGTGACCCAACTGAAAAAATCAACCAGGTTTGTCTGGCAAGACCTCCCTGATGTGAAACTGTGTTGATTTTTGTCGAGCTGACCAGTATGCTCCAAAAAAGCTATGATTCTTTCCTTCAGCAGGGACTCCATCAGTTTTCCCAGACTGACGTTAGACTAACCGGACGGTAGTTACCTGGCTGTTACTTGCTTCCACTCTTGTGGAATGGTACTACTGTTGCACTCTTCCAATCCTCCGGCACCTCCCCACTCCTTAATGATTTGTTGAAGAGCACTGCTAAAGGATGGCCAGTTCTCTCCCTGGTTCTTTCAGTATTCTTGGGTGTATCCCATCTGGCCCATAGCTTTATTTACCTTTAACTTGCCTATTTTCTCCAGGACCCTTTCCTCTGTGAAGAGACCTATGTCTATTCCTTCAATCGGACACTTCTTTATGCCTATGGTTGGTCTGTTACCATCTGCTTACTGTGTGAAGACTGAGCAGAAGTAATCATTGAGTGCCTTTGCCTTCTCCCCATCTTGCTCTGAGGTTTGTCCATCTTTTTTGTGATTCTATCAATGCCCCCCTTGGTCTTCCTTTTTACTTGTATGTACCTGTAGAATGTTTTGTTACCCTTTTTTACTTCTTGAGCTATCCTAACCTCTGTTTGAGCCTTTGCATTTCTTATCATTTTCCCTGTCTCTTTTAGTTTCTGTTTATATTCTGTTTTGTCCGCCTTGTTCTCCGACTCCTTGTACTTTCTGAAGGCTATGAGCTTTTCTCTCATCATGGTTGCCACCTCCTTGGAAAACCATAGTGGGTTTTTCCTCCTTTTGTTCTTACTAACCTGATGGGCACACTGTGATGTGACTATGGTTATTGCATCCTTCAACCTTGTCCAATATTCCTCAATGCTCCCTTCTGTCGAGTTACTAAGGTTGTCTCTTAGGCAAGCCTTCATGTTTGTGAAGTCTTCCCTCCTGAAGTCAAGGACCTTCAGTTTGGAGTGAGTGGAGTCTACAGTCCTTTTTACCCTGAACCATACTGTGTTATGATCACTGTTGCCCAGGTAGTTCCCTACTTCGACACCCGTAACCCTATCACTATTTGTGAATATCAGATCTAGAACCACGTTACCCCTTGTGGGTGATGTCACTAGTTGACTTAGACCTGCTTCTTGTAGTGTGACAAGGAACAGAAACATAGACATTGATGGCAGATAAGGACCACAAGGCCCATCCAGTCTGCCCATTTCTTTTTCTACCTTATAAATGTGCCATCGGCCTTTGCTCTGTCAATGGCCTATCTATTCATACTTATCTGTATTGCTCCCTTATGCCTATCCCATGCCTGTTTGAAGCCCTGCACTGTATTCCATATCACCACTTCCTGGGGTAGGCGTTTCATGCATCCACCACCCTTTCTGTAGAAAAACTTCCTCCACATTACCCTTAATTGGCCTCCCTCTAATCTCATGCTGTGTCCTCTTGTCCTGCTATTTTCTTATATTAAAACATGTTAGACTCTTTCACCTTGTTAATGCCCTTAGGTGTGTGAATGTTTCGATCATATCACCTCTCTCCCTCTTTTGCTCTAGGGTATACATGTGTGAGTTCCGTTAATCTGTCCTCATTTTATTTTCTGATGTAGTCCCTGCACCATTTTGGTTTGCCCTTCTCTGGACTGCCTCAAGTTTGGTTAATGTCCTTGTGAAGGTGTGGCCTCCAGTACTGCACACAGTACTCTAGATGGGGCCTAACCAGTGTCTTGTAAAGAGGATTATTACCTCCCTCTTCCGACTTGTGATACTCCTACTAATACACCCCAACATCCCCCTAGCCTCACCTACTGCTTTAGGGGTCTGCTTGGATGATTTCAGGTCATTGGTGATGATGATGGCCAAGTCTCTTTCTTCCCTTGTGACTGCCAGCAACTCCCCTCCCAGCCTATAGGTGGCTTCAGGGTTTCTCTTCCCTATGTGCATGATCTTGTGCTTCTTTGCATTAAACCCCAGTTGCCACTCTTCCGACCATTTTGCTAGTTTATCCAGATCTCTTCTCATTCTGCCCACCCCATCTGGATCATCTACTCTGTTGCAGATCTTGGTGTCATCTGCAAACAGACACACCTTACCCTCCAGTCCATCTGCAATGTCACTGATGAAGATATTGAATATTGAAGAGGACTGGCCCCAGGACTGATCCTTGAGATACCCTACTTGTGACTTGCATCTCTTCTGACTGTATACTGTTTACCACCACTCTCTGTTGTCTGCCCATCAACCAACTTGCCACCCAGTTGACCAACTTCTGACCCACCCTGAGCCTACCCAGCTTATTAATCAATCTTCTATGTGGAACAGTATCGAAAACTTTGCTGAAGTCAAGGTAGGCAACATCAAATGCTCTCCCTTGGTCCACCACTCTGGTTACCCAGTCAAAGAAATCTATGAGATTAGTTTGGCAGACCTTCCTTTTGTAAACCCATGCTGTCTTGGATCTTGTGCTCCTATGGATTCCAGGTATTGCACTATCCTTTCTTTAAGGAGTGCCTCCATAATTTTGCCCACTACTGAGGTAAGACTGACTGGTCTGTAGTTCCCTGCCTCCTCCCTGCTACCACTCTTGTGGAGTGGGATCACATGAGCCCTTCTCCAGTCCTCTGGGACCTCTCCCTGCTCTTCTGTGATGCCGCTGTGTGGGTATTCCAGTCTATGTCCAGCAGATTGAAATCCCCTACCAGCACCCTGTCCCCTTTGCCTGACATCTGGAGGATGGTTTCCAGGATTTCCTTATCCATGGCTTCCTCCTGATTTGGGGGTCTGTAGATTATTCCTACCCAAATGGGTTTCCGGCTTCCAGACCCTATTGTGATCCACAGATCCTCTGTTTCTCTTAGTGCCTGCTGCATTTCTGTAATATTGATTGTATCCTTAACATACATAGCTACCCCACTTCCTTTTTTCCCAGTCCTGTCTCTCCTAAACAAGTTGTACCCCAGAATAGTCACTTCCCAATCATGATTATTTGTGAACCATGTTTTGGTCATGGCCACCCAGTCTAGTCCTGCCTCAGCTATTGTGGCAGCGAGGTCAGTCATCTTGTTAGCCAGATTGCTTGCATTGAGGCATACTGCTGACCACTCTTGCTGTGTTGCTTTGTTTGTCATACCTCCCTTGATCTTATTGTTCATCCCTTTATAGTTTTCCCTGTTTATGGTTCCTCTCTTTCCATTGTGATGGTCAACGCCAGAGTCGGAAAGGGTTTTATGTTCCTGGCTATCTGCTTTTGCTATCCTGGTGTGTGTAGATTTGGTGCTAGCTGGAGGAGGGGAGAGACAGCAGGCTCTATGTGTGCCTCTCTTAGACCTACCATCATCTCCCCTCCCGCTAGTTTAAATGTCCTATGTGGACATCAAATTTCTGGCCCAGTGCTCTGACTCCCTCTTTAGTCATGTGGAGGCCATCTAATTTGAAGAACTCCCTTTCCCAGAAGTTGCCCCAGTTTCCAACGAAGTGGTGCCCATTTGTGTGGCACCAGTCCTTGAGTTATGCATTGAGCTCATTTATCTCTTTCTCTCTGATTTTCTGCCGGTTCTTCCCCTTTTCCCAAACAGGCAGAATCTCAGAGAATGCAATGCTGGATGAAAATGAAAATAGTTTCTCACCGAACTGCACAATGTGCTCCTTAACCTTCTTGACCAACCGGCTAGCAAAGTCACAGTTCCCTAGGTGGACCAGGATGTTTGAGTCCTCTTCTTCCTTTTTAACTATGTTGACTATTCAGTCAGTGTCCCTCCAAGTGGATGCTCCTGGAAGATATCTGACCTGCACATCTGCAAGTTTGTTTTGAAACAAGGGGCCAGGAAGGAATACCCCTTGAAAGGCTTGTAAGGCATATGCACGTTGTGTGGGGATGCAAAGAGTCCATTTCTGGCCAACCTCACCTTTCAAAGCGGTCATCTATGACCTCTTGCTGTAGTTCCCATTCATGGCTCTGAAACCAAGAGCGACTTAGGCTATCTGTGAGGATGTTGTGGATCTCTGGAACATGGACTGCTGTGAGATCCAGACTATGATCTACTGCGAGTTCATACTCTCATTGTCTCTCTGCATAGGGGTAAGAATGAGTGCCCCCTTGCTTGTTGAGAGATGGAAGACTACTGGGGTAATGTCTGACTGGACCAGAAGGGGCCAGGAAGGAGTATCCCTGAAAGGCTTCTAAGGCATACAGTATGGCTCTCATATCTAGAATGTTTATGTGGAGAGACAGTTTCGTGGAATTCCAGGAGCCCCATATCTGGTGAGAAGCCAGATGTGCTCCCCATCCCAGTCCCAAGGCATCTGTCATCAAATTTGTTGTGGGCTGGGCCACTGGACGTGAACCCTCTATCTAGATGAGCCTGGGTGACCCACCAAGTCAGGGACAGACGGGCAGCACTGGTGACTTGGATCGACTCTTGAGCTCGTCTGTGCCTTGGTCCCTCTGAACTCTGAGTTGCCACTGCAGGATCCTCATATTCAAATGAGTGAGGAGAACTGTGGCTATGGCTGCAGACATATGGCCAAAAAGTTGCAGATCCACTCTCACTGGGACCTGGTCCCAGGCCATCACCCTGTGAGCAACCTCCTTAGCCTGGCTGCCTGGTCTGTGAGAGAAGAAAGACTCTCCTTGGATGGTGTCTGCTCCAATATATTGTAGCCTCTGAGCAGGCCAAGGGTATGACTTGGACAGATTTAGTGTGATGCCCAAGGCCGGAATAGACTGAAAGTCTCCTCTAGTGTTTGACTTGTAGTTGGTCTTCTGACAGAAGCTGTTAGAAGCCAATTGTCCAGGTAAGGGGTTGTATAATGACCCCCTCTCCTGGGGGCTGCTGCCACTACTGCTAGGCACTTGGTGAGACCCTTGGTACCAATGAAACGCAGAATGGAAGCACCCTGAACTGGTAGTGCCCTCCTTGGAAGGTGAAGCAAAGGTACTTCCTGTGGGATGGCAGGATCTTTATGTGCATATAAACATCCTGCATGTCCAGGGAGCAGTGCCGGTCTCCATGATGGAGCATGGTTAACAGGCTCAGCTAAGGTCACCATTCTGAACCTTTTGTATTCGATGAAGGCGTTCAGCTGGCTCAGATCTAGAATATGACAGAGGTCTCCCATCTTCTTCGGGACTAGAAAGAAGTGGAAATAATACCCTTTGCCTCTTTGAGTGTGGGGTACCTCCTGAATAGCTCTGTCTTCAAGCAAGGCCTGTATCTCTGCCCACAGGAGAGCCGCATGGGAGGGGGAGCAGAGGGAGGGGATGGGTGGATTGTCCACTGAAATCTGGGTTAACTTCAGAGAGTATCCCCTCTTGACTATCTGGAGGACCCATTGGTCTGTAGTGATATTGGACCATCCAGATAGGTAAAGGGAGAATCTCCCTCCTACCACCTCCCCCGTGCTTACTCCAGAGGAGGGGGGACTGGTAGGGAGTCATGCTGTGGTGGAGGAGGTGGGCAGGGGAGGTTTGGCCACCTTTGCACTTTTGGGGCCCTGGGCACCTGAAGGAATAGGGGGCCTCTTCTCTTAAAGCTTCCCTTGTGCTGCATTGGCATCTTCCCTGCTGTCCTGAGTTCTTCCAAAAGGGATGGTGCCGAAGTGTCTTTGGTTCTGATCTGTACATGCGACAAACATCAGGCACCACCTTGCCTGAATCCTGTAGCCCTGTTATGAGCTTTTCTGTTTCTGTGCCAAAGAGGACGGGTCCCTGAAAGGGTGCATCCAAAATGGCATCCTGCAAATCCTGGAGGAAACCAGAGACCCCAAACCAGGCATGCCTCCTCATATAGATCCCAGTTGCTGCTGCCCTGACTGCCGTGTCTGCGGAGTCATAAGAACTCCTCAGCAGGTGCTTGTCCACGTCCATGACTGACTGGATGATGGCTAGGAGCTCTGCCTTGCCATCCGAGTCTGGTTGTGCTTTAACCAGATCCATAGCTTTTGCCCAAAGTGACTTCTGATACGTGACCATATGAGCCAAGAAATTCAGCAACCTGCCCATTCAGGTAGCTGAAGAATAGACCTTCCGGCCCATCTGGTCCAGCTTTTTTGACTCTGGATCTGGGGGCTGAGTGCACATGTGTCTCGGCTGCTGTACTCTGCCATGTGCAGCTGCGAGCAGCATGGAGTTGGCTTTTGGTTGTTTGCTTAGGTAAGGCTCTCCCTTGGGTGTCTTACAGAGCCTATCTGCTTTCCTTGGCACTGCTACCATGGTAGCAGGATGCTTCCAGGTCAATTTTGTAATGTCCTGGAAGGGTTCTATAAGGGGGGGTGACCAGAGGTTTTGGATCATTCGCCCCTAGGAATTTTGCCATCCGGTGGTGTTCCAGATCCAGCTCCTCTGTATCCCACTGATATAAGGCCTGGATGTGTCTCATATGTCCAAGAAGGACGGGTCATTTGGGGGTGACTGTGGCATGTCCCTTCTTGGATCTGGAGAGGGTATGGGTAACTCATCCATTGAGAAGTACTCTGAAGAGAAGCCCGCCGAAGAAAAGGGTGGACGTTCGCTGGAAGAGGGAATGGATGATGGGTGCCTCTTTCTGCCACATGGAACTGGTGACCGCAAGTCATCATCATTGGGTGGCAGACAGTCTGTCGGTGGGGGAAGTCACCTGGGTATCTGAGGCGACTGTTCCCTGAGTGGTAGCCAGACAGGGGAT
This sequence comes from Neoceratodus forsteri, assembly GCA_016271365.2. Taxonomy (NCBI): domain Eukaryota; kingdom Metazoa; phylum Chordata; order Ceratodontiformes; family Ceratodontidae; genus Neoceratodus; species Neoceratodus forsteri. The sequence goes on from CM057451.1 coordinate 475,516,660, forward strand.
GACTCTCTGGGCTTCGAGAGTAAATCCCCTTTAGTAGTGTTCCACCACATGTTGAAAAGCACCCACTTCTGCCAGCAGGGACGACTGGTGGTGGAGGCAGCAGGGCAAGCACGTTTGAGGGGCCTGGTGTTGGGCCCTGTAGCCTCTGGGTACTGATGTCTGGTCCTGAGGCACTTTGTCTGTGGGTGCCTCGGGCATCAGGTCTGATGGGGCTTTATCCGGTGGTGCCGAGCCTCCGTGGGTCTAGTGTCTGGCTCCTTAGGAGGCGGAGCATGAGGTGTCCAGTTATCCACAGGCCCAGGTGTCTTATCACTTGGGGCCTTGAGTACCCTGGTCTGATGTGCGGTCCTCTGGGACAGATGGCGCTCTTTACCAGCGCACCTGATCCATTTCCAATGCAGAGTCAGAGTGGCCCATAGTCTGTCAACCTTCTGAAGACAACATCACCCTGTCTTGGGTGGGGAGCGTCCGGTACCCGATGACCTCCCTGGCATCTGGTGGAGTCGTCCAACCCTTGTTCTTGTTGGATGACCCTGAAGGCTTTCAGGTGATGGGCTCTGATTTTTGCTCGAAGCAGATGCCTTTCCTCTGGCACCAACCCATGCAAATATTTGTGGGGCCTATGCCCCAAGGAACTTGGGTGGACGGATGCCCTTGAGAAGAAGACTCTTACCTTTGGAGTAGGAGGAGGTGGTAGTCTTCTTGGAGGAAACCTAGTAAATAAAAATTATGTACCTACCGTAATTCCTGATCTTCTCTTGTATCTTCACCATTCATCACTGCTGGCTGTAAGCCGAAAGCGCACACCCACTAAGGGAGTGTTTTTTTTCCAAAAGGGAGGAGTTGGCACCTACAGCGTCGCCCACAAGAGCGATGCACTATGTGGTGCATGAGGGGCGGCTGTTAGGCACCACAGGCTCCTCCTCCATCCTAGTTCTGTAAGCCAGAGAGGCAAATAAAGAATAGAAGAATAAAAGCAAGGCAAGAGGCAGAGGGATAGTAAAAGGAAAGGAATCAAGCTGAAAAAGGTATAAGCCGATAGAGGACAGGATAGAGGAGAACCCTACCCTAAAGAATCGCAAGGCCTCACTCCTGGGGCGACTCTGAGGGGGGAACAGATAAGGGATAGAAAGAAAGAACGAAGAAGAAGGAGAAGAAGAAGGGGGGATGCTGGGAGGAGGGAAAAATACTACCAAGTTGTGAGCTAAATTGGCTTAAGGGTTATCAGCTCAGTACCAAAGGTAAGGAAGCAAGGACCTCTTCAAACAAAACTGGCCTAAAGGTTCGACCGAACCGTTTGCACAACTTGATACACAAAAGGCAGATTTCCTATACCTCCGTTATCCCAAAGCCCATCTTAGCTGAGAGCACAGATTGCCAAGACACACAATCTGTTCCAGAGGAAGAGTGCCCAACTTAGGAAGGGGAAAAAGGACCCTACTAGCACATTGCCATGTGTTAATAGAGGTGGTGGGGGGGGGTGGATTGAAGCCCTAAAGGGGGCACCCCCTTGAGAAAGTGGACAGAGATAGGGAAGGAAACTCATTTTGACTCCCGGGGAGGCAGAGGCCAAAGAATCAAACTACCAGTTCCGGAAGGCAGTTTTGAAAATGGGCTAGAAAGACTTCGACTAGCACCAGAATGGCATACACAGGACAAGTTTCAGAGATACCAGCTAAGACCGAGAAGTAAGGAACAGGACTGTTCAATAACTATTCCTGTTAACTGAAGGAGGCCCATGAAGGGAAGGCGGGATTCAGTAATGAATGGTGAAGATACAAGAGAAGATCAGGAATTACAGTAGGCACGCAATTTGCATAGCTTCCTTGTCAATCTTCACCATTCATTACTGCTGGGTGAGTACCAGACCCCCCCCCAGAGGGGGACTAACATAATCCTGAGGGAACAAGACCCTCAGCCTCCTGTTGGTGAGAAATAGGAAGAGGAGACCCTGGCCATACTAGACTGGAAGTCTAAGGCCGAGGAAAGCTAGAAGGTGTCCTCTGAAGATGAGGGGATGGAGGAAGCCCCTGCAGAATCCTCCTAGCCCTGGTAGAAAAGAGGCAGATCCCCCAGTAGGTGGAGCGAATCACCCTACGCCGGGCCAGGAGTGACAACCTTGATAGATGAAGCCATGCCGTCCGCCTAATGCAGATCACTGTTCCTGCAAGCCTGGAAGCCACCTCATTGGCGTCGTAAGATGCCCTTGCTTGGTGCCTTGCCAGTTCCAGGCCTATAGCGGAGAGGGCAATGGCCTGTCAAGATTGCTTCGTATCAGGCATTGATGCTAGCACCTGAGCCAACATCAACCACAAGTGCCTGTTATAGGCAGCATGGTGTACCTGATGTGATGCAATGCACAACACTGCACGAGAAGAAGAGAACACTCTTCACCCCCACCGGTCAAACTGTAGGGAATCTGAGTCTAGTAGTCAGTCGTGCACCAGACGCTGGTGCCCGGAAGGGGTCTCTAGGAACACCAAGCCTGAGGGTGGGTCAGGGAGAGAACCTAGGAACTCAGATGGAGCACAATACCTCCTCCTGTATTCTGCCTGGGCTGGGAGAGGGTCGGCTGGAGACTGCCAGGTGTGGATAGATGCCTCCTAGAAGAGAATAGGCCAGGATGGCACCACCAAGTGCTGGGCACTGAATTCACTGAGGAATTTGTGCATCTTCCACTCGGTATTGTCCCATCTAACATAGGAAATACGGAGATCCCAACCATCCTCGAAAGGAGGCGCTGATATTCAGTGAAATCAGCATCAGAAGAAAGGTCAGCAGTAGGTTCTCCTCCCTCTGAGGAGAGCCGAGGAGGACGGGAACTCAAATGTCCAGAAGACTCCTGCGGCAGTGGGGACAGGCGAAAGACCCATTCAGTACATATACCTAACATATGATGGAAGGCTGCCGCAGTGCCTCTGAATGTCTCCCAGGATAACGGTCCTGTAAGACCCACATGGCCTGGAAGAGAGGGGGGTGGCCACAGAGGAATGGGAGAGGGACACCTACAAGGAGGTGGCTGTCCTCTGCCAGGGCTCTGAAATCCAGGGAACAGAGCCCGAGCTGAAGGGATCCCTGAAATCAAACCAGGTCGCATGACAGAACCCTGGGAATGCAAACTCTGGAAGAGCCCAAATGGGGAATCTCCCCTGTGATGCACCTGAGGTTGCATGAGTCCAGAAGGGCAACCCATGGCGGCGCCACCGGAAGGGACCCCTGAACCTAAGAAGGAGAGGTGGGCTCAGTGCTACTGCTCCTCCCTGCACCCCGAGGGGTGGCAGAGGAGTGCTGATGCCCCTCATCACCACCCCTCAACCCCTCAGACTCCAAGGATGCCCTCTTCCTTGACCCCAGTGAAGGGGTCCCTCGGATCCAGGGACCTCCCAAAGGAGTCCCCAGAAGACAGAACTCCCAATTCCCCCTGAGAGAGTGCAGCAGCACCAAGGCTGGCAGCTGCTGCGGTACCCTCTGGGGGGACGGTCCCCTCCCCAACCCCCAAACCACCTTCCCCATGGACCTCAGGCCACCCCAGCCTGGGAGTCCTCAGAGGAAGACCGCTGTGGAGATTCTGGGATGGAGGTGCTCGGCCACCCGACACCGCATCCCACAGTGGACTCTGATTCTGAAGAATCAGGAGCCAGACCGGGTTCACATCCGGGTTGTCTCCCTCTGAAGAGTCGACCAGGAGGACCTTGATGCTGGCCACCCGAGAATCCCTGAAGCGGCACTGCAAATGGGCGTCGATGTCATCACCACAATGCCGTCATTTCCAGCACAGTGCCTGTGGCTCCAGAACCCAGCCTCAACCCATCTACGGCCCCAGTCGAATCCATGGCACTGCATGTGGCACTGGAAACCAACACAGCGCCACCAACAGAGTTAATCAGGTCAACGGCACTGCGAACAGCATAGAAAACCTAATCGGTGCCACATACGGCACCGCCAAGATTACCGGCGCTGCAAATGGCACCAGGATCCAAGACAGTGCCAGAAGATGGCATCGAGGGTCCACCAGTGCCGGGCCCAGCAACCATGTGCAGCGACACTGGGGGAGCCTGCACCTCAGAAGAGGTGACTGCCGAGGTGGTGTCAATGATGTGAGCCCGGGAAGGGCCACAGCGCTCTTCTGACACTGCAGAAGAAGCCTCCTTCTCCTCCTCGGCAAGGCTAGAAGATGAGGAGGCCTCCTCCTCCTCCTCAGACCATATAGGCCTGGGAGGGGACCCGGAGGAAGGGCCTAAATATCTGGCCTAGAAAGCCTGAGAACGACGCCATCCTCCGAAAGTCGGTGGGGCCTTGCTGACTTTGAACATGTGGATTTTGAGAATGTGTCAGTCCATGGAAAAACAGGCATCGCATCTGTCCATATCATGGCTAGGTCCCAGGCACTGAAGGCAAACATCATATCGGTCCATCACGGAGAAATGTCAGCCACAGGAGCACCGATGCATGGGAGCATGGACCACTTTCGACTTTCGCTTGGCTCCCGAACCAGACATGATGCAAAAACATTTTAATAAAGAGAAAAGCTCCCGGCGCCATCAAGAATAATAAATAAAATGGTCTTACCGGTTTCAATGGCATCGGGAATTCGAACTGGGATGAAGGAAATTGAAAAAGTCATCAAAAGACGACACAAAGCCTAATGGCGCAGCAGCAGATGGTTTCACTCGCATAGCAGGTGCAGCCTCGACAGTGGGAGAAACAGAACTGGGATGGGGGAGAAGTCTGCAGCCCCTAATGGCTGCCCCTCGTGCACCACATAGTGCGTGGCTCTCGTGGTTGATGCCATAGGCGCTGACTCCTCCCTCTGAAAAAAAAACCTCCCATAGTGGGTGCACACTTCCAGCTTACACCCAGCAGTAATGAATGGTGAAGACTGACAAGGGAAGATCAGTCGTTGTACCTGGGAGAACTGACTCCTACCTCCCACCAGAGGTGGAAGAAGCAGAAGGCCTGTAAGGGGACTCAGGGTGGGATTCTGACCTGGCTTTCTCCTTATCCCTATGGTGATGCTTCCCACCCCATCTTTTCTCCTTGGGGAGAGAGTCCCTAGCTGAGGAATAAGAACTTTGTCCCAAATAGGTCCTCTGCATGGTGGCCACTTGTTGCTCCAGCAGGTAGGGCCTTGAGTGGCTTGAGGTGGCGGATGCGGATCTTGCTGTTGAATGTTTGGCAGTGCGGGCAGTTGTCAGGCTGGTGGTCAGGGGCTAGGCAGATCAGGCAGGTGGAGTGGCCATCCCTCGCTGGGATCTGCTTACCGCATGTGCACTTCGACTTCCACCACTGGGAGGATGATGAAGACATGCACTTGATGGAGAAAAACTACTGAAAAAAGATAACAAACGATAAACTGCGTGAGGCGTAAAATGGCAGTTAACTGCAAAGATGGCATCTGTGGAGCTGATGTTAGCAGGTCGATGGTGGGAAAAGAACTGAGGTGGTGCCAGGGGACCACCTTCTTTATACAATAGCTGACGTCGTGCGGAGACAACGTTGGGGGCGGTCTCCCACCATAGACTGCTAGCTAGAAGTTTTCTGCAGGGCCATAACGCCTGGTGGCTTAGTCCTAATGGTGTTACCTGTTGCAAGAGCTCCCTCTCAAAGTGAGATTTGTAATTCCTCCTCATCTTGTTCAGGCTCATATGGTGTAAGATCTGGTGCTTCTACCATTTGCCTCACAAAAGTAAACTGTGAGGAGTAATTTTCAGGAGCCCTAGGTGGGGATTCAAATCCATGCTCAGCTGAAATCTCTGCTTCAGTCACCTCTTCACCCTCATCATCCTCTTCATACTCCTCCAGAGAGGGATCAAACATTAGTGTACTTTGAGAAGAGGAACCCAATCCTGAAACCAAAGGACCGGTTGCAGTCGGTTGCTGTGGAACCGGTGCTAACCCTGTCTGCAAGGCTTTTAAAATCTGTACAGCCTGTGTAACTTGGTCAGCCGTTGGCATATTTGTTTGTGATACTGGGAGCCCCGTTGCTTTTCCAGCCGGGGAACCAATATTCTTCTTTTTGTCTAACTTTTTAAAAGGAATGGAATCACCCAGTCTTTTCAGTCTGGATGTCTCGCCTTTTTCAGGGGCGGTTGTATCGGCATCCTTAGACTTATCTTTTGGTTCAGCAGTCGGATTCTTTGGATCTGGAAACAGGGTTGTAGACATTTTTCCTTTAAAACACTTGATGCATTTTTCAACAGTCTTTTCGGGAAAAGTTATACAAATTTCACAATTAGCCTTGAAGTGTTCAGCCCTGAGGCAGAATAAAGACAAATCGTGTTTATCTGCTTTTGCGAAAACTTCCTGACACTTAAGACAGTTTTTAAATATGATTGGCCCATTTATCTTTTTAGGCTTTTTGGACAGTATCACTGTAAAGCACAACACCAAATATGTATAATAAATCAGTTTCTCAGCCGAGTTAACCACCGGTAAAATACTGCAGAGCGGTACAAGAATTGCTTGCAGTTGGTTCCTCATCCAAGGAAAAAAAATACAATTTAAACAAATAATAAACCAGAGTAACCCAGTAAAAGGAACTGAACTTTAACAAAACTAAGATTCAAAATATAAAGCAATTTAACACTAAAATAGACTAATCGTTTCCCCAACGGTTATGAGGAACCGGTGAGGAACTGAAAAATTAACCTAAAAGTAACTAAAACTTTGCTAAAACTATAAAGTGCAGCAGAAATGAAGTAATAAAAGGTAATACTTATATTTTCTTTGAAATTTAAAGTTTTTCTCAGTCACGCTGAGGAGCAGTTTCCGAGGCGTCCAACAAGACAGGCAGAAAAAGAAATCTAAGCATCTTAGAATGCAACAGTTAGGAGGACAGCAGGTTTGAATGGTGGCATGTGCCAATAGGTTCCACTATTTGCATAAAGTTCCATTCATCTCCGGGGCCGTGCAATCCAGGAGGCTGACTGCTAGAGTTAATTATATTGAAGAATCTCTGGGGTTAGAACTTGAAATTCTATTAAAAATGGGTCTAATGTTCTTTCAGGAGCATGTCCTGAAGTCACTTAGAAGGGTGTAAAATTAACACATTTCAGTGGCCAAGCTGCTGAAAATATTAAACAGCAGTGTAAGAAATACATTACAAACATTGAGAAGTGTTGCAAAGAAAGATTCTGTTTGACTACTGAAAGTAGTATCTATACCTGCGCAAATTTGTTAGATACCAAACTTTGGCCAGCAGGCCCAAAGCAGCTGTAGCTGTATGATAACAATGACATTACTGTAGTAGCTGACCACTTTAAAACACTTTTGCAGCCTGACTGTGACAGCCCTCTGCTGCTTGCAGAATGGCAAGAGTTTTAAGATTTTTGCTCAAACCAATTTTACGACTCTGTCTACCTCTGCTATCTGGTCAAAGCTGGCATGTGACTTCCAAAATTCTTATACTAATCTTTTGAAGCTTGTGAATGTTTTGAGAGTATTTCCTGTGTCTAATGCAATAGCAGAAAGGTGTTTTACAACCATGAACAAGGTTAAAACTGACTGGAGAGATTCAATTCAAAGAGTAAGTGGGTCTGTATCTTATTTCATAAGAATCTAAATGTTGTGGTACGGTCCACAATTCTAGATGCTGATGGTAGATATGTTATTGCAAATGTCAAAATGGAAGACAGACTACTGACCCTGGTAAATGTCTATGCCTCCAATGTCAATCAAGCTATGTTTTTGCCAGTTTAGCAGAAAAACTTTCTAAGAACACTAATAGAGATTTAATAATCGTAGGGGATATGAACATGGTTATGGATGTGTTTACTGACAGTACATACGCACACCCAGCTAATCACTTTGTTTCTTCTAAAGTTCTAAATGAATTTTGTGAAAAATTTGGAGTGGTTGATACTTGGAGAATTATGAATCCTAAAGGGAGACTATACATTTGCATCTAATCAACATGGCTCACATAGTAGGCTAGATTATATTTTTTTAGCAAGACATTGCTGCAGGGCCTCTCTACAAGCCATATTAGCAATGTCGTCATATCTGACCATGCTCCCATCTCTATTACCCTTTTACTTGGACAACATACACCATCTGAAAGAAGCTGGAAGTTTAACTGCAGCTTACTTAATTCGCCTGATTTCCCTAATTGGCTGCAAGAAGAAATCAAAATATTTTTTCAACTAAATGACAATGGGGAGGTATCAATCCATATGGTTTTGGATTCTTTCAAGGCCTACATTAGAGGTCGCATAATTTCCTACTCATCCTATAAAAAGAAATTGAGGGAAAAAAATCTAACTAAACTTGAATGGGTTTAAAAAATAAAGAAAAGGCATGTATCTCTTCAGGATCTAGAAACCTTACTTTATACAAAGAAATTATAGATACTAAATATGAGATTAATACAATATACAACCATAAAGCAGAATATGCCTTATTCAGACTCAAACAAGCTTATTGGGAGGCAGGTGAGGTGCAAAGTAAATTACTGGCTCATATGCTTAAAAGATTATCAGAAGCTAACATAGATACATAGACAGTGTCGGCAGATAAGGGCCTATGGCCCACCCAGTCTGCCCATTTGAGCTTGTCACAACGTGGCAACAATTAATTTAGAGATTTTTATTCTAATCTGCACAAAACTGAAGATGTAACTAATCAGCCTACTCTAGACCAATTTTTAAAAGACGTTAAACTGCCAGCAATTACTGAACAAGACAAAGATAGGTTGGATAATCCCATTACTTTGGGGGAAATCCATAAAGCAATTCAGTCCCTTCCTGATGCTAAAGCTCCTGGCCCAGACTGCCTCTCAAGTGAGTTTTACAAAGCCACTACACAATTGGTGGCACCAGTCCTACACAAAGTATTCTGTAATGCATTAGAAATGGAGGCTTTACCCCCATCTAAGAGAGAGACAGAGGCGACTATTATGGTGCTCCCCAAGAAAGATAGAGACCCCACAATTTGTGCCAACCATAGACCAATATCCCTTATTAATATAGATTATAAACTATTGCAAAAATTATGGCCAACAGATTAAATTCTGTTATTCAAAAGCTTATTCATCCTGATCAAGTTGGTTTCATAGGTGGGCGTCGCAGTTCCAATCTCTATCGAAACTATTACATTTCCAATCTCTATCATAAACTATTACATATTATACATGAAGCAAGACTCAATACATACTCTCCTACCCTCCTTTCTTTAGACGTTGACAAGACATTTGTTAGGACAGAGTAGAGCTATTTATTGGAAATATTGGGGAGATTTAATTTAGGATCCCATTTTTGCAATTGGGTGCAGATTATTTATTCAGAAGTATATGCAAGGGTTAAAATTAAAGGCATATCCTCTAATAAATTTCAGATTTATAGGGGCACACGTCAAGGCTGTCCTTTCTCACCTCTTCTAGTCCTACTAGCCATAGAACCCCACCTCATTAAATTTCGTTCATGCACTTTGATATCTGGTATTAAAATAGGGAAAGAGCAAAAAAATATCTGCTTTTGCAGAAGACATACTGCTCTCAATAACTAATCCACAATCTACTATCCCTCAGATGTTATCGATTGTACTGAAATTTGCTACTTTCTCAGGTTTCAAAATACATTTTGAAAAATCAGAAGTTTTTCCACTAACAAAAATTTTTAACAAATCTATCTTTAACTCGTATAACATTAAGATTGTGACTTAAAATTTAAAATTTCTAGGTCTACTCATTTCCCCTGCTCATATCCCAAATCATCTCAATCAACTTTAAATCTATTTCCTGCCCAGGTCCGTTCCTCGTTCTCACAGGTGTGTCTTCGCTCCACCCTATGGAACCACCTTAAACTTTCTTCAGCTTGTGGTTGCCCCAAACCCCTGTAAACTGATTCATCACAGCACTCCTCTGCCCTGGAAGTCTTCCTGGACAAAAGACCTAACTCCATGAGGTCGCTAAGCTGTATATAGTATCATATCTGAAGTATCTCTAAATTGTACCTCCGGTACTGCTCTTAGTTGCTACAAGGTGTTTATTTTGTTGTGTACATACTGTATAAATCTATGCCTTACTACGTTTTGTATGCTGTTTTGAACCTGTAATCATACTGTCCTCACATGAACTGTAACATGTCTGATTTGTACAATGTTGTTTTATGTACTTAAACCTGTTATTCCTATACTCTCCCGGGTTGCACCTGAAAATAGGCAATTGTCTTGACTAGTGTACTTACTTGGTTAACAAAAGCTAAATAAATAAATAAATATTCTTGAAAGAATGACATCAGACTTTATCAGGTGGAGTAAAATATATCTGTCCTTATGGGGGAAAATCCAGGCTTTTAATATGATGTTAGCACCAGTTATATACTACTTCCTACAACACTTACCCATTAGAATTCCTAGACTATATTTTAACAAAATGTATACTCTGATTAGGACATTTTTATGTGAAAACAAACCCCCAAGGATTTCTTTACTCAAACTACAGCAACAAAAATCAAAAGGAGGCTCCGACCTACCTAACTTCAAGTTGAGACATGATGCTTTCACTGCTGCGCAATGTATCAAATCACTTTGGCTTAATAAAAATCAGGATATTCCAGAATGGATATCCGTGGAGAAGGAGCTGTTGAAAGGCAGTCACCCAAGGGTTGTCCTTTTCTCTGACATACCAAAAATCTGTGCATCTAACCCTGTCCTGAACCAGGTATTTAATTCATTCTAATTAGTATCCTCTTCACTGGACTGGTCTCCGAGTACATCCCTACATTGCCCACCATGGGGAAACCCTTTGATTAAAATAGAAGGAAAATGCATAGTATAGAAAAGCTGGAAAAAAGCAGGCATCTTATTTTTAGAGGACATATGGGATCAAAGTACACATGCATTAATGTCCTTTGCACAAATCTCATCAAGATTTAAACTCCCCAGAGCTGAATTCTACAAATATTTACAGCTGAGAGAAGTTTTAAACTCAGTGGCTTCGTCAGACCCCCAACCCCATTTTCTAGATAAAATCTGTTCTACAAATAGTGGTCATAAAAGAATATACTCTTTGATGCTTGAATCACTCCTTGACCCAAATTTGTCACTTTTAGATCGTTAGCAAATGGAACTGCATACATACATTTCATCTGAGAAATGACAAAACATGTGGAAATTAAATCTGAAGGTTTGTAGGGAGGCTAAGGGCAAGCTTACACAATACAAAATAACACATCAATGGTACTATACACCCGATAAAATGGTTAAGTTTGGCCTAGCTACTGCAGATAATTGTTGGAGATGTGCAAAAGGAAAGGGTACGCTCTCCCATATTTTATGGTCCTGTCTGGATATTATCCCATTTTGGGACAAGGTATTATCAGTATGTAGTAAAGTTCTTGGTCACTAGATTAAGTGTTCAGCTAAATTTGCAGTCCATGGCATTTGTTCTGAGTTTACTAATTTATCTGAATGTCAGCAATTATGGCTGATTACAGCTTTTATTACAGCAAATAATGTTATTCTTAGACACTGGAATAGTCAAACAGTCCCTGCAATAAAAGAATGGTTGCTAGACTTATCTACAATAGCTAGCTATGAAAGGGTTGATTATATAAACATGAATTGTATAGACAAATTCCTAGATGTTTGGGAACCTTATGTGAAATGCTTTTTAAATAACATTACTATTTAATTGTTAAGTTGTCTTTTATCTATATGAATGGTCTTTGAAAAGAAAAAGGGAACACCCTGGGCCAGATATTCAGAACTGAGCTGGAGCGTAGCGCAAGTCCAACACAGCGCAAATCCGATGCGTAGAGGTGCAACAGGAGTGATATTCAGAGGTTTTGCATGCCGAAGTGTGCCAGCGCAACCTAGCCGAATATGGCACCGTTGCACAATGATGCAACTGACAATGCGCCATGGCGCAAGGAATGGTGCGCCATGGTCCACCAACACACACAGTTGCGCCACAGCAGCAGAGCGATGGGGGTGGGGCACAGCACAGAGAAGGACCCACGAACAGAACAAGGGAGGCACAGCAACAGGTGATAGAAGGCCACCACCAGCAGGGCACGGCAGGGTGTGAACAGCCACCCACGCCCCCCGTGCACAACAGGGGCACCATAGTAAGGCACCAGGAGAAGCCAATAGGCAACTGAGGGCCACCAAGGGGACCCCCACAGGCTGCACACCATGCCCCCCCACAGCTAGAGCAGTGCAGGACACACCCAGGACCAAGCAGCCATGCACACACCCACAACACACACCTGACAAACCACCCATGGGCACCTCCACGACACACCCACTGACCAAGGGGGGGGCACCACTACAGTGGGACACACCACGGCACACAGCAGGAACCCACAGCAGCATAACAGGCACCCTGACACATGCACATGACATGGACAGGCACTGGGCCACTGCTGCATGGTGCTGCACACCACCTGCAAAGCAGACACTGACACAGGCAGGTAGGGCAAAACAATGTAATGAGGAACACAACAGCCAACTATGTACAATAATATGGGGAAAGGAAGGTGTAGAACTGAGAGGGATGGGGACAGAGAATAGGGATTGTACAGTGGGAAGGGGGACTGGTGGGGGAGGAACAGCAGGGGACACAAGGAATGGTAGGGTGTCCATCAGTGGTGGCCACGATGTGCCGGCCTGCATCATCCATGGTGTCCATTGGCAAACACCCGCCGGTTTTTTGGATCACTGCCTCCATTGTGCTTGATGTGATCAAGATAATCTGCCGCAACAGTTGGCAGTATAGCGGCAACCTCCCCCACCTATGAACACCTAGGGGAAGGGACAGGACAGGCCATCAGTGCAGTGACCCTCAACACCATGTCCAACCACTGCGCACATAGGCAGCAGGAACACACACCCCCAGAGGGCCTGCACAGGCCACCCGCAGGTGGCTGGACCTACACCTGCCAGCAACGCGGAACACCACAACAGTGCACATCAGTGGCACCTGCCGCACAGTAGCCATCTGACTGCGCATTGCCAGTCACTTGGCACAGTGCCCATGCAGCACCACAGCACTGACAGTGGTGGCCAGGTGCACACCAACCCCACCAACAGCCGGCACATGTGTACAATGGATGCACCACAGTGGCGGGCACCAAGCACAGTGCAACACACCCAGCCTCCACAGCACACAGCACAGGTGGCTATGTCTGAACCCATGCCCCCACCAACCCCCACAGATGTGTGAAGGACCATGCCAGTGCCTACCTGCCCTCTGCAGCCCTGCAGGTGCTGGGGCCACTCCAGTGCCACCTCCTGATCCTGCAGCTGCCTGCTGCGTCAGCTGCCGCAGCTTTCCTCCAATCCTCAGGGCCTGGGAATGGAACAAGAACAGGAATACATCAGTACGCAGCCACTGGACAGGCCCACCCCAGCACAGTGTGTCCCTTGCCTGGTGCGGTCCACACAGCAGCAGGGTAATGTAAGCGGTGGTGGGTGATGCATCCCCATGATGCACATGATGACAGCCCACCACCCTGCGGGACACGACAGGCAGCTCATAGCCCACCACAGTACAGCACCAGGGCACACATACATGCTGGGCCTACTCACCTGGCCATGGCACTTGGCCACACCTGACGCAGTGCCAGCATTGGTCACTGGTCCTGGCCACCCCAGTACTCAGCACCAGCGCAGCAGCAATGTTGTCCCAAACAGTGACACAGGGCCGCTGCAATAGGGCCTGACCAAACAGCTGTGGTGCGTGGGGCTGGACACATGCCACGAGGTTGGCCAGCTCCACCTGTGTCCAGTTGCTTGCATGATGGGTCACCCTCTGCTGTGCCATAATGCTGCTGTGTGCCAAAGTACAAAATGGTGCCCATAGCTGCACGTGCCAGCAGCTTACGTCAGGTGAGCGGACCGAGGGGATATGCACTGTTCCCTCCAATCGCGCAACGGTGTGGATGCATGACATGGGCGTGGCTGAGGGGACACGTGTGCAGCTCAGTTGGGGAGAGGTCACTGCAGGGGTCAGGGCATGCTGTGCACAGTGTGACAACAGCACAATAACAGCCATGGTGCACACACAGTGCCATGGCTGCTATTGCGCAGTGGCCGCACTGTGCACAATAGCAGCTATGGCACTGTCTGTGCACCATGGCTGCTACTGCACAGTCACTGCACTGTGCACAATAGGCGGTGGAGCACCACGTGGAGCATACACACAGCACCACTGCACACCGCGCATGTGTGCATAATGCACCACAGTGTGCTCCAGCGCATCCAACTGACTTGCTCTGGAGCACTCTCACTGCACATGATGCAAATACGTGATATTCAGTCACCACATGCTAATGAGCTCATCAGCCAATGCATGGCGCAATGGGGGAATTAGCATATAATTTCCGTTGCGCTTAGGCACATTTGCATACAATGTGCCATATAAGCACCACGGACCAGCACAGGATATGGATTGGTATTGCATCCTTGTGAGGTAAGTTGAGCATGCTGCAGGAGCACTGAGCACAGAGGGAACAGCATGGGGGAGGGCACTGGGAGCTGCAGTCACTGACGAACTGTGCTGTCCATTACCACAGGAAGCTACATGTTGGGACGTGAGGTGGTTGGGGAGCGTGCACCTGCCTGCAAGCACAGGCCCAACTTCATGAAGGCAGAGACAGATGCCCTGTTCGAGGCCTACCTCGACAGGGAGCCACTCCTGAGCGGTGCCACAGGCACACCACAGGCCAGGGCCTGGGTATAGGTGGCTGACTGCGTCAACCAACAGGGCAGCCACCAGCAGTCAGTGCAGGAGTGCCACAAGAAGGTGGGCACTGACAAGAGGTGGATTAAAGAGAAGGTGGTGGCCATCCGTGCGGCCCAGTCTGCCACTGGAGGGGGGCCTGATGTTGCACCACAGCTCACGGCGCAAGAGGAGCTGGTGGCGGCCACCATGCACCACAGCACTGTGGAGGGTGTGCCTGGCGGTGGATTCCAGACTGGTGGCAGCCCATCCCTGCATGGTACATATGGCAGCATTGTACAGCATGCTGAGGCATGATAATGGGGGGCACATGTGGCCACTGCTTCACTAACTCATCCTTTCTGTCTTACAGCACCAGCACACCTGTGGGAGGAGGATAGGGCACTGGCAGCAGCCATGGAGGCTGGTACAGCCCCAGATGACCAGCCGTCCACCTCCATGGGCATCCAGGGGCCTGGGAGGCTGCAGCACACAACCACTGTCCGGCCGGATGTCCTGGACATGGGGTCGGATGAGGCCCTGGATGCGATCCTACAGGATGCTAGACATGGCATCCTATGCATGGAGACACAGGTCGGGCCGGGGTTTGATACCGATGATGACTTCATCATAATTCCGGGCAGCATGGGTGATGTAGTAGGCATGGACAGTGTGCCCATCGACCTGTCAGCAGGAGACCAGCTGCCAGCCACGATCACTGTGGGTGCCGTCATGTGCACTGCCACAGTGATGCCATGCAGTGGTGGTGGTGCGGCCACACAGGTGCTGGGCAGGGGTCAGCGGCTGGAGGGGCAGCAGCAGCAGGCTGCTGGAGTCACAGGGCAGCCAGATGCAGAGGTCGCCACCGGGGTGCCAGGTAGGGACACACCCCAAGAGGGCCCCACTGTGCAGCATGGCCGGTCACCACAGGAGGGCCAGCATCCCACCCAGATTCCCCAGGATGCCGACCCAACACTGAGCACACCCGTTTGCTCTAGGCCTCCATTGAGCAACAGGTGCAGGCCACCGCTGGGCTGCATGCACTGCGTGTGAAGGTGCGCCAGCTGGCCGAGCAGCATGAAAGGGGCATTGTGCAACTCCTGACGGGGATGCAGCGCATGCAAGAGGCCTCAACGCATCCATGGAGCGCATTGCCCACCACATGCCGAAGGCCACGGCTGCATCCATGGATCGCATTGCACAGGCAGTCTTGGATGGCTTTGCGCTGCTGGCTGCCACAGGATGAGCTGACCACCGTGGACACCATGCAGTGCATCATTCACCTCACATTCCCAGTGTCGGGCGACACCTACACTGTCGATGCCGGGGTCTGCTGTTGGTATCCCAGGCACGCCTGGGGTGGGTCTGTTCGGGCACCTACGCATCCCCGCACAGACCTGGTCGCAGTCCCACGGGTCGACCCTTGGGGGGCATTGCAAACACCCTCTGTCACTGGTGAGCAGCCTGTGGCTGCCAATCAGCCCCAGCGCAGCTGCCCCCGTGGCCGTGGTGGTCAAGGATCCATGCGGCGGCCCTGAAGTGTGGCCCACCCTGTCCTCAGTCAGCTGCTGCTGCCCAGTGCATGCATGGGTGGCGTGTGCGTGTGCATACCACAGGTGTGGCACCTGTGTATCATGCCGCATGCCACCTGTGTACGTGCTTGCCTGGTCGCTGGCCCATGTGGCGTGGGCGTGATGAGGGCTGTCCTGTGCCAGGTACGCCTGTGCACTGGTGCTATGCTTCTGATCTGCACCACATGCCAACGCCAGGGCATGTGGGAGTGTGTGTGTGTGTGTGTGTGTGTGTGTGTGTGTGTGTGTGTATGCATGTGTTGCTGTGTGCAGTTGTGTGTGGTGGGGTGCTGCCATCCCCCGCGTCCCTGCACCACGCCTCTGTGTGTGCATGCCCATTGCCATGCTCGCCCCTGCCTGTGTGCTGTGCCTGTGTATGGCTCTTGCATGTATATGGTGCCACCTACCTTGGTGCACCACAGTGCTCCTGCATGATGGTGTTGCGGTGTTATCAGGCCTGTCCCTTCAGCCTTGGATCCCTCTACCCGGGGGGGGGGACTGTCCACCACCCTCCAGCACATTGTCTCCATCATCCCCACTGCTGTCACCCTCATCAGCCTCAACAGCTATCCCACGGTCAATGGCCATGTTGTGCAGTATGCAGTAGGCCAGGAATAGGGCACAGATTTTCAAGGGGCTGCATTGTAGGGCTCCGCCTGTCCTGTCCAGGCAACGGAAGCATGCCTTCAGCATTCCAAATACACGCTCTATGATGTTTCATGTTCTGGCATGTGCCTCGTTGTAGCGTTCCTCGGATGGAGATGACAGGCGCCAGTAAGGGATGAGCAGCCAGGGCCTCAATGGGTAGGCGCTGTCACCTGTGTGGATAGGGACATGGTTAGCTCTCTGCCTGCCCTTGTTGTGCCCCTTGCCTGCCCAGGCACCCTCACCTGCATGCCCACCTGCCCACCCCCATTCCATTGCTTGCCCTGCCCATTACCCCGTGCCCATCCAATTCTCACCCACTAGGTGGCCTGTGGGGATGTCCTCACATTTGAATCTGTGGCACAGCATGGAGCTGTGCCAGATGAAGGCATCATGTGCATTTCCAGGGTGTGTGGCCTATCACCTCTTGCCCATCCAGTTCTCACCCACTAGGTGGCCTGTGGAGATGTCTCCACATTCGAATCTGTGGCACAGCATGGAGCTGTGCCAGATGAAGGCATCGTGTGCACTTCTAGGGTGTGTGGCACAGACATTGACGATGCGCCCCGTGGCATTGCACACCACCCAGCAGTTGATGCTCGGGCTCCCCTTCCAGTTGATGTACTCAAGGTCCTCTGGGCCAGGTGGCATGTGGATGCCCACATGGGTGCAGTCAATGGCTCCGAGCACTCCTGGTATACGTGCTACCCTGTGGAAGTCCTGTATGGCTGCTGTATGCTCTGTCTGTGTGCTGGGGAAATAGATGTATTCCAAAGCACGCTGCAGCAGGGTGCTGAGGAACTGTGTGAGGAGGCATGATGTGGCTGACTGGGTTATGCCTGTGGTGTCCCCTGTTGGTCTCTGGAAGGTGCCCGTGGTGAGCAGGCACATGACTGCTGAGACTTTCATCTCCACTGACAATTCATGACTCTGTCTAGTGGGTGCCTGCATCTCCTCACGGCACAGCTTGCAGAGATGCCTCAGGATTGCCCTGTTCAGGTGGTACCAGCCCGCAGAGTCCTGCATGCCTGGGGTGGTGCAGTGGATAGGTGGCAGCCATTGGCGAATATGGCCTGTGCACACCTGTCTGCAGATGGGGCAGGGGTATCGGGTCTTGGGTCTGGTGTGTGGGTTCTTGGCACTTGTGTGTCTGGGGGTTCCTGTTGGGCTCCAGAACTGGCCATCAGTGTGTGTTTTTGGGGGATCATGCATACCACTGTGGACTGGCTGGCAATGGGGGGGGTGTTGCTTCTGCCTTATGCAGACGGGGTGCCCTGCATGTGGCGGGGGCCTCATTACACTGGTATTGGGATGCTTTGAGTTGGTGCTGTTTTGTGGCAGGTGGCCACCGTGCCATGGCCACGCAAGTCCAGGGATGCCATTCACACACCCGGACCAGCTCTGTGCTGTGCAAGAGATCCACTATGGGACCCATGCCGGGCATCTGATTGGATGCCTGTCGGTGAAGTTCTCAAATGTGGTGCATGCACGGTACCACCTGTGTCGGGCATACCATCGACAGGCCCTTCCTCGGCCACATCGCTGTTCCACCTGCCCCTCACACCCCTCATTACAGCCTCCATCATGTATGGTGCACTGTCCATGGCCCCTGTTGTGTCATCACCCTCTGGGCAGTTGGCTGCAAATGGGTGTGTGGCACCCTGGTGCACTGCCTGGCACTGTGCTTGCTGCTCCCTCTCTCTCCCAGTACCCCTTCTCCCATTCCAATGGCGCCTGTGTCGCACTCCCTCTGTGGTGACCTGTCTGTCTCTCTGTTCCCTTCTTTCCCTCATTCTGTCTTTCTCTCCTCCTTTCCTTATTCTTTTCTTTCTTTGGTCCGGCTGTCTCTCTCAGTGTTTATCTCTCTGTCTCCTTCTGTCTCTCTCTCTCTCTCCTCTTCCCTCTCTTACCTGGCGATAGTGCTGTCCCTGTGCTTGTGCCTGGTTTTTATAGGCTCAAGTCTGCTCCACGCATCTTGGCTTTGCTCCTCACATGTGCCATGGTTCCACGGTTCAATATCGCACTGCGCTGGATATGCATGGGCACACCCCCTGCCGTTGCGCCCGCATTCATTGTTATTACGCATTGGGTACACTTGGTACGGTACTGCACATTGGCTCCCAGTGAATATGGCTCTATGGCGCAGTTCTGTACTTGTGCCAGTGCAAATCAGTTGCACGATGTGCAACCGCTTTGAATATCCAGGCTCCTGAGTCAATTTAGTAATTCTACAGTTGGAAATTTACTGTATAGTATATATGGTTTTAGACGGCCAAACAGTTTATCAGTTAGACTAATTTATTTATTGTACTTCATTAGAAATAGTTATTATATTGCTGAATAGAGTGCTGTTGTATGTAACTTATATTTATTCTAATATATGTACATGCTTTTATTTTGAAATATTCAGTAAAATTTTGAATTATAAAAAAAAAACTGACTGGAGAGCATCTCTGGCAGAGGACACTGTAGAACACTGATTCACACTCAAAAGCAGCTCCCCCCCAGATGAATTCAACCCACAAAGGGCTGTAGATATATTTTTTATTCATAAGCCAAGATGTCCTGGTGAAATGGCAGCTCAGGATGGTAAACCCCCAGTCCCCCCCCCCAAAAAAAAAAACAGGCTACATGCCTGGTGGAGAACAGTAGCAAACTAGTCCCATTAAGAAATTAACCCAGACTTTTTGGTTGCTGGGGGTTTTATTTTTTTTACTTTTTGCTACGGTCACGACTTGTTTGTCACGGTCTGCTTTTCGACATGTCATCACGCTCTGAGGCTCATGATGAATAACATTGTGCGGCATCTCCTCAGTAAACTGCTGTTTGTGTAAAAAACTGACTTAAAATAAACAGATTATGTCTGCAGCTATGTGTACAATGTGCACTTTATCAATATATACAATGATAAATAGTTATTATAGGGTTTAAAGTAAAAATACCCATTTTTGAAACTGCTAATCAGTTTTGGCCAATTGCTAATCATTTTTCATTTTGATTAGCAAAGGCCACTAATCAGGTCTCTGACACTAATTTATGCCTTGAACCCAAAGCAGGATTGGGGGCCCAGCCAGCTGCTTACAGGATGGTTTGAGGATCGGACGTAAAGGTATCAGGAGGAAGGGTTACAGGAACAGGTGGAGAAGGGTTGGAGTTTCAGCTGGTATCTGAGTGAGCCAGGGGATGAGGAGAGGTGGAGGGGAGATGGCTCCAGAGTGAGGCAAGTCGGTATGAGAAAGCAGATTGCTCAATAGAGGAGTGGGGGTGAGGCATGGCAAATTTGCAATGGTCCCTGGTGCAGAGGGAACGGGAAGCAGGGGGAAGTTGGGAGAGAAGAGGGAAGGGAATCAAACCAAAATTTGGATATGAAGGAGGTACAGTAAGCCTGGTGACGAGAGGGCAGAGGAAGGATGGACAGGGATGAATGCAGTGAACAATGGTGGGTGTGGGGGAAGGAGCTGCAGCAAAATGGCAGAAGAAGTTGTAGAAGGTGTCCAGTCTGGCAAGCGAAGTGGAAGGGCTGGTGTCATAGATGACAACTGCATTGTCAAACATGGAAAGCACCATTTTGGTAACAAGCTCCCTGCCGACATGGGAAGATAAGCAGTCTTTGTTGCATTACAGGGCACTGCATTTGGGTCATAGTTTCACGTGGATGGCATCAATGTGGACTGAGAAGTCAAGCTTACTGTCTAGTCACGCTCCAAGGTACATGAAGGACTGAACTGCTTCAAGAGGCTTGCCATCCAGTGTGGTGAAAATGGGGGCAGTTGAGTCCATCCAGTTTCTTACTGGTCCCAAAGGTCATGGACACCATTTTTTTAGTGTAGACTGAGATGGTTGGATTGGAACTATTGTAGAATGTCACTGAAATCCCGCTGGAATAGGTCTTCCACAGCTGCAGTGAAGGGACTGGAGGTAAAGATGACTGACACTTGCATACATGTGGATATGTGAGTTGGCACAGGCAAAGGGAAGGTCATTCAGAATGAGGGAGAAAAGAATAGGACTGAGGATGGAGCCCTGTGGGACTCCAGCCTGGATAGGAAGGGGAGAAGACATGGTGTCTCCAACTTGTACTGACTGTTGTCAGCCCATGAGGTAGGAGCAGAGCCAAGCAACGGTGGGAGCTGAGAGGCCAGCAGAACTCAACTTGTTCAGGAGAAGTGGATGAGACATTGAATCAAAGGCTTTGGTCAGATCAATGAATATAGCAGCTGTAATGTACCCCTAATCCATCCCGGAGACGAGAGAATCAGTGACATGCAGCAGGGAGGAGATGAAGGAATGATGCTTCCAGAAACTAGACTGGAAGGGTAAGTGGAAGCTGGAGGAAGAAGGAAGAAAGGAAACTGAGGAGTCTAGAGTGAATCAGTTTCTCTTGCAGCTTAGAGAGGAAGGGGGAGGAAGGAGCTGGGTCAGAAGTTGCCAGGGGAGGAGGGGTCACCCTTTGTGAAGTGGAATAACTTTGGTCAACTTCCAGGATTTACTAACAGCTCAGAGGGAGAAGAAAAGATTTAATAAGTGAGTAAAGGGAACTGCAGTGGCAGAAGTTGAGGTGGAGGAGCTTGGGGTCCAGACTGTCAGGGCTGGACTTTGATGTGTTGAGGGAGGAAAGGGAAGCAGGATTTCCTGGATGGTGAGAGAGGGGAAGTGGAAACTGGCGAGGGATGGGAAGGGAAGCAGGACAGGAAGGGGAGGAGCCAGGAGGGAGAGAAGATGGGAGGATGCAGGTTGTGAAGAACTCACTGAAGTGAGCAACAACAGAGGAAGGGTCAGGCACAAATGAACCATTTACCAGGGAGTGGATTGGGCGGGGGGTTGAAGAGGGAGTGGATAATCTTCCAGAATTTAGCTGCGGCATTAAGGTTTTCCCTGGAGGTTGGCCTTGAAACAGTGTGATTTCATGGCTGGAATAGCCTTTGTACAGTTGCTTCTCAGGGCCCTGTAAGAGACAAGGTCAGGAGAGGAGTGGGATGCTTTGTAGCGGGCCCAAGTGGGGCCTCGGGACTTGTACAGATCAATGATTTTGGTAGTAATCCAGGGTTGTTGGGAAGTTTTTACTCTGGATTTTCTGAGGGGGGCGTGCCTGTCCCAGGTGGAGGAGAATATGGAGTGGAATAGTGCAAGGGCCACATTAATATCCAAGGCAGAGAGAATGGCTGACCCATCTGCTGCAACAAGGTCATGTAGTAGAGCATTGATGTTTATTGACAGTAGAGACCTTGACCAGATGTAGTTTGGTGAGGGGGGAGGGGCACCAGATTTTTCTGATGCAGAACGTCATGCAATTGTCATTAAATGAGTCCGGCAAGTTACCTGCTGCTACAACGAGGTGGGGGTGGGAGGTTAGGACCTAGTCCAAAACAGTATGATCTGCAGAGTGGGGATTGAGCTGTGTAGGTTCCAAAATAACCTGGGACAAGTAGATTTGGGGGACAGGGAAAGCTAATTTACATTGAAATCCACAAAGAGGATGAGTTCATTTGTGGAGGAATGAGAGGCAGTGGAGGAAAGAGAGTTAACTAGGGATGAATATAAGATCTTAGGATAGGCATAGATAACCCCAATGAATAAAGGTACAGAGTAGGAGGATGAAAGCCTAATGAAGAAATTTGTGGGAGCAGGGTATGGCCAGTGAACATTAGAGGCTCTGGCAGACGTAGATGGGAACCCCTCCTCCATGTTTTCCCCTGTCCTGCCTGAAAAGATGGTGATCTGGAAAGGACATGCTAGAGTCAGGAGTCCTGGAGGACATCAGGAATGTGTAATTGAAGCCAGACGGAGAGGAGAGTGAGTTTAGGTAGAAGGCTCCTGGCATTTAGTTGAAATACCCTAAGACCTTTGCTAGGAGCGGAGGAAGGGAAGAAAGAAGGGGAAGGACCAGGATTGGGCTCCACATTGCCAGACAGGAGGAGGAGCAGGAGAATGAGGATAAGGACAGAGTGGGTCTTTCTACCCTTAGAGGGGGTTGGAGAGCAGGGAGGAGAGGAGTGGTAAGGGGACAGGAGGGCATGGTGGATTAATTCCAGGTTTAGGGAAGGGGACAGTAGGAGACTGGGATGGATAGGGAGGGAGGGAGGAAGGGAGAAGGGTTGGGCGTGAGGGGGATGGGGGAGGGTAGAAGAGTTGTATGGGGGGGTGATGGGAGTAGGAGGAGGAGAGGGAAAAGCAGCAGGCAGAGGAGTGCAAAGCACATTATGGCTAGCAGGAAAGAGTTACAAGCAAAATGGCAGTTGGTAACTGCAGTAGGTAAACAGTTCAAAATAGTAGGCAGAGTAACAGTGAGGCAAATTAGTAAAATCAGATGTGCTAAATAAGTGCTCAACAGTAATTGGTAACACCTGGTAACAGACCTGGACTGTAACTACAAAATAGGATAGAAAAAAGCAGGTGAGGGCTGCAACATAGAATCACACCACAGATTATTGAGTAGCTAAATATTGAAGCAGATGGGAGACTACAGCAGGTAAGCATTACCTATAGATTGTTAATTAATAAATGACAGAATGCAGAAAGTGGATGTACCAAGAAAAGATAGGAATGGTGACTAAGTGGACTAGAGGCAGCAAACCATGTGTTGAAGCAGCTGCTAGCAATGAGCAAATACTAACACTTGAGAGGTTTTGGTGCTGAAATTAGATAACTACTACACAGACTATAGTAATGCAAGCAGGCAGCAAACTGTGATAAGGTAAGAAAACACAATATGGAGAGCACAGAACCTTCCTGTAAGATATATCCACAGTTAAGGTAAGTGCAAGGCTAAATATAATAGGAAAAAATGATATGTGACAGTCACCATATGTGGAGGATTGTTGGGTGGATTCCACAGTCCCAAGAATACCAGGGAGTGATGTATGTGTTTGGATAGGGAGTCAGTGGAGCAGCATGGCTGGCTTACAACTGACCTTACCTAACTGACCCCAGGGAGACTCCTTTGGTGACCTTATTCCTGCGGTCCTTAGAACTCCGGCCTGCTATGCGGAGGCCCACTTGACTGTTGTCCTGCAGATATGAGTTGAAAGGTGACCCCCCCCCACCTAAGACTTACCCTGCTACATCTTTAGTGCAACTGGGATCTGGATAGAGAAGCATGGCAGTGATACTCCATAGAAGTCTTTTTTAACTTCTTTTCTTTTGACGAATGATGCTGCTTCCCAGGAAGCAAGATCATCACTGAAAGATGCAGAGAGTGGTGGGGTTCTGACTGAGCCCATTCTTTAGCATGTTGAGGAGACCATGCTGTAGATTCAGAAACGGAACTTTAGTTTTTCGTATTTTTTTCCAAGAAACTTCTCTATGGACTTGAAATAGCTTCTCCTTGTGGCCTGGTTGAAACCTTGGCAGACAGGACTTAACGTCATGCAAAAGGCCTCATCAGTGAAAGGAAAATTATGTACTATCCTAATTCTTGATCTTTCAGAATGTCTTCACCATTCAGTCACACTTACGGGTCTAAGCCACAGATGCTGGGATCCAGCAGGAGCAAAGTCTTTTGCAGCCTAAGAGGGGACCGATGTTGGTGCTGGCGGCACCCATGAGGCAGACATAGTTACATCTCGCTCGTAGGTTGGCAAGTAACCAACGCAAGCTCCCTCCTTTCCTCAGTTCTATTTGCTAGGAGAAAAATACAAGTGGGAGAGAAAAAGAGAGAGTGGGCTATAGACTCCTAGCCCAAAGGGATAGGAAAAGGACATAGGACATAAAATCATAAAAATAATAAAACCTGACTACCAACTTAGAGAACTAAGGCATGGGCATAAGTGGCATGGGGTAGCGGGTGCAAGAGCCAGAGCCTAACCCAGCCACCTGGACAGGAATGTGGAGAGATAGGCAGTAACCCTGGATGTAGTTCTGACTGGAGCAGGAGGCCCAGATGATCTCAGTGTAGGTTAGGAAGGCACATGCCAATCAAACCAGAATTTTGTACTTAGCAGAGGACAAGTATTTAGGAGGCAAGCTCAAAGCTCCAGAGGAGCGAAGGCAAAGTCAAATAGAAAAACAAATGCAAGACGGAAGTCTTCTTGCCACTCCTTTGAGTACTGAAGCACTGAAAGTAGAACCCTTAAGGGTGTAGGAAAGAAACCCCACCCAGCCCACAGGCTGAGAAAAAAGCACAATAAACCTCCAATGCATCTATCTCTCCCTAGTTTGGGGTGAGGCTGCACTTCAGCGAGGTCTTGAGGCTGCCACATGGTTGAGGCAGAATATAGGCTAAGAACAGGTTACTAACAGCCAGGGTATGAATCTAGGAAATATCCCACAGGGGGAGAGAGGGAGCACAAAAAGGGGAAAAGGGAGATTAAAAGGAAAAAGACTTTTTTTTTTGACGGGAGGAAGATAGGGGTCCCATTTCCATTTTTTTTAATTCCCCAACAGGAAAAAAGAAAAACTGACCACAAGGAGAGGAGCAACTCCGGGGGGTGGGGGGGGGAGACAAGAAGTGCACAGCACTATCAAAAAAAAGGGTAAGCTTTCCAGAGGCCCTGGCTCTTACCTGCATTGGGGATGGAGGGCGGGTGTGTGACTGAATGGTGAAGAATTCTGGAAGATCAAGAATTACAGTGACTGTGTAATTTTCTTATCTTGCAAGAATTAGTCTTCACCATTCAATCCCACTTACAGGTCAGAGTACTAAGCTTCTTCAAACTAGGAGAGGAGTTGGCTCACCCTGAGGGAATAGATTATCCCTCAGCCTTCTGGTGGGGGATAACCACTGGAGGGCCGGGACTCCTCACTGTCCCGGCGGGACCAGAGACTGGTCAGGGGCAGGTGGTGGCTCCAGTGGCCTGGGAGCAGGAGGGCACCCCGACAACTCATGCCTGACCCTATTGAAGAAAAAGTGAGTTCCCTGGAAATGCCAACCAGGAGAGATGAAGTCATGCTGTCCACTGAATACAGACTGCTATTCCCACCAGTCTGAAAGCTACCTCATTGGCATTGTAAGATGCCCTTGCCAAGTGTCTCGCAGCTCCAGGTACTGGGTGGAAAGGCGAATGGCCTGCCTGGTTTACTCGCAGTCTGGCATGGACTCCAAAAGTTAACTCAACGTCACCCACATGCACTTGCCATAAGTTACTTGATCTGCACAAATGCACATCACAGTGCATATCACCACAGAAACTCTCCTGCCCCAAGCATCCGTCTCCACAGAGTCGGAGTTGGTGGGAGGTGGTCATGCACCAGGTACCTAGGGCCACAGGGGATCTGCAGCACCTAAATCCCCGAGGCACGGTTAATGATAACACCTGGAGACCCTGAAGGAGTGCAGTATCTGTGATGGATGTTCCCAGGGGTTAAAGGGACAGAGCCAGACATTCCTGAAGGCCTCTGTAAAGGGCCATGAGGGAATGACAGAAGCATCATCGTTGAAATCCCCAAGGAATGACAGTGCCAGGGTAGCAGTAGTGCGACTTACAAGTGGACATATATTCAGCTCCTGCATCACCTCCATCAGGAATCACTGGTACTGGGAGTACCTAGCATCAGAAGAGAAGTGGACAGAAAAATCCTCTTCCTCAGAGGAGGAAATAAGATACAAGGAGCTGGATCCAGGCAGCGGCAGTGCATGGACCTCAGACCTGAAAAAGAACAGTTATGTAAACTTACTGTAACAGTAGATCTTCGTGGGAATCTCTGTCATCAAGTCACACCTATGGAACTTAGCCATCAGGCGTCTGGATCACATGAAGCTTTATTGTGCAACAGTCTATTAGAGGCTGCCACACACTGACATCAGGCTCTGACATCACATGCACTATATAAGCGCAGGCATCCCCCCTTCTTCCTCAGTTGTTTCCCTAGCCAGAGGCCATAGGAGACAGGGGTCCCACCAGAGAACCAAGGAGAAAGAGAGAGAAGGTGCTCAGCTTGCAGAAAGGTTGGAGCAAGAGGATAGCCGAGCTGTAAAGAGGAAGAGAAAAGGAGGATGGAGGGAGGGAGGGACAGCATGACCTGATGGCAGAGATTCCCTCAACTATCTACTGTTACTAAGTTCTTATATAACTGTTCTATCTTCTTTGGGGATATCTCTGTCATCAGGTCACATCTATGGAATGAGTCCCAAGCAGTGCTAAGCGCAAGGCAATCTGGGTGGCAGAAAACCAGAGGCCTAAGAAAGAAGGCCCTTAAGCACAGCTAAGCCAAAGCCTGCCCTTCTTCTGGAGGCAATGTCTAGACTGTAGTGCTTGGTGAATGTGTGGACAGTACTCCAAGTGACAGCAGTGCAAATCTTGGCTGCAGACATGCCCCTAAAACAGGCAACTGAAGTGGCCATACCCCTGGTGGAATGGCCCGAAGTCCCTTATCGTACTTCCTGTTACAAAAAAAAATACAGTTGGCCAATCATTTGGACAAGCACTGTTTTGACACTTTAGCGCCCTCTCTGTAGGTGAAAGAGACAAACAACTGAGAGGACTTCCTGCAGTCCTTTGTACAGTGTGTATAGTAACGCAGAATTCTACGCACATCCAAAGTATGGAGCAATGCTTCCCCTGGATTGGCATGCTCTAGAAAATAAACAGGCAGGTGGATGGATTGATTTAGGACAAATTCAGATGCCACCTAAGTAAGAAACTTAGGGTTAGTACGCAAAGAGACTCTGTCTTTGGGGAAAATCAAATAAGGCTGCGCACACATGAGAGCCTGTAGCTTTGAAATTCTTTGAGTAGAAGTAATGGCAACTAAAAACAACACTTTCCATGATAGAAAGAGTTGCTTAGCCGGCCCGGTGGCGCTGAGGGTTGAGGCACTGGAAGCCATACCTCGCACCACACTGGTGACCCAGGTTCGGGAATGAACTCGGGTCAGCGGGGGTCGGCAGGGGGAGGGAGGATTGAGCATCCCAATGGATGCTCTCCTCCCTCTAAGGAGGGATACCAGGAGTGCAGTACGCACCTGACGCCCTAAGAGAGCGCCAGTGGAAACACGGGGTCTCGAGGGGTTGGCAGCTCTGTCTAACAGAGTCGGGGAGGGGGGGGACGTCTGTAGGTGCTTGAGAGGGACGTGCATCAGCATGTCTCTTCTCTGGATGCTTGCATCCTTATGCCGGTGTCTCAGGGGGCTGGGACAGGGGAAATCACAGAAAAATGGGAAAACACCCCTCGGTAGTCCTAGATAACGACCGCTCCGGGCCATCCAAGACCACCGATTCTGAACAGACCCCGCTGTACAGGAAGGAAGTAAGAGATGAGGCACTCTAGGGGCAGATCCGGATTAGGAGAAGAGATGGTGATGAGTGGCCCGAAGGAGGGGCCACCGAGGGTAGACAGGAGGAGATAAATAGAAAGTATAAAAAAAAAAGAAAGAAAGAGTTGCTAGCAAGACACTGCCAGCTCAAAAGGAGGTAGGGTCAGCTTCTTGAGCATGAAATTGAGGTCCCAGGCTGGGCCTCTCAGAAAAGTACGTGCCACATCCAGTTGGGTCACTGTATGGCCATCAATAGGCACATGAAAGGCAGAAATAGCTGACATGTGCACCTTGATGGTGGAATATTTGAGTACTGCATCCGAGAAGCACAGAAGGTACTCTAGAGTTTGGTTGACCAGACAAGTAAAAGGGTCTAGGTGATGGGAAGCAGCTCATATGGCAAAGTGCTTCCACTTCATTGAGTAAGTGGCCCTGGTGGAAGGTTTCCTTACAGCCACCAGGACATCAGCCACCTTCTGAGACACCCCGAATCGAGCAACAGCTATGTCCTCTAGAGTCATGTATGCAGATAGAGGGACTTGAGGTCTGGATGGACCAGGGTCTCCCAAGCTTGAGTCAACAGGTTCCAGTAAAGGGGCAGAGGAAAGTACAGTTACATAAGAACTTAACGTAACAGTAGATCTTTGAGAAGAACTCTTGCAGCAGGCTACACCATAAGGACTATGCCGCCAGGCACTAGGAATGCACAAAAAATTTCTAGCTAGCAGTGTCCCATGGGCACTGCTCTCTGACTACGGCCCGCCTCCGTCGGCCAATGGCATAAAGTGGGTGGTCCCCAGCCCCACCTCAGTTCTCCCACCAGAGACCTGGCTGAAAAACAATGGAGAACCGGTGAGGTTCAAATAATCCCACTTATAGGAAGCAAAAACACCAGGGCAAAGGAGCAAGGGAAAGCAGCACCTGCTGCAAGAGCTCTTCTCGAAGATCTACTGTTACGGTAAGTTCTTACGTAACTGTACTATCTTACTTCGAGCTGGAGCTCTTGCAGCAGGCTATACCATAAGACTGAGTACCAAGCAGTATTGAAAGCACCCAGGTCAAAAGGGAGGAGCAGACAAAAGCCAGCAGGATCGCTCAGGAAAGAAGTCCCTGAAGGACAGCTAGGCTGAAGTCCACTCTCCTCCTGGAGGCAATGTCCAGGCTATAGTGCTTGACAAAGGTATGCACTGAACTCCATGTAGTGGCAGCACAGATGTCTGTGGCAGAGAAGTTTTGCAGGGAAGCAAACAAGGCTGCAATCCCCCTGGTGAAGTGACCCTTAACCGAGCCCGGTAAGGGTTTACTATACTTGTTGTAACAGAAGGTGATGCAATTCACTAGCCACTTGGACAGCGTCTGTTTGGCCACTGGTGCCCCAATGGATCTAGGGGTGAAGGAAAAAAAAAACTGGTCAGATTTTCTGGTGAGACGAGTGCAATCAACATAATAATGGAGCACTCTATGGACATCTAGAGTATGCAAAAAGGCCTCTAGAATGAGCAAAAGGTCCCATGGGGGAATGGGGTCCTGAATGGGAGGTTTGATATGCAGTATCCCTCTTAAGAAGGTAACTGAGAAATCCAATTCGGCGATAACCCTTCCTTCCACCAGTGCGTGATATGCTGAGATGGCAGAAACGTGCACCTTGATGAAGAAATATTGGAGCCCTGTGTCAGAAAGAGACAGCAGATATTCCAGGACAGAGTTCACCGGACAGGTAAATGGGTCCAGGGAATGAGCTGATGCCCATAATCAGAAACACTTCTACTTCATAGCATACGTAGTGCGTGTGGAAGGTTTCTGCGACTCTACCAGAACCTCAGCGACTCTTGTAGAGACCCCATAGCAGGAAATAGTCTGTAGGAACCATGCATAAAGATGCAGGGATTTGAGGACTGGGTGGACTAGGGTGTCCTGCTCCTGCGACAGCAATCACGAGGACGGGGCAGAGGGATCAGAGGCTCCACCACCAGCTGCTGGAGCAGGGGGAACCGAATCTGGCACAGTGACTAGAATCATCTCCGCCCCTTCCTCCTGAAGCTTAGGCAGCATCCACTGGAGCAGAGGAACCTCCCTGTCCAACAAAGAGACAAAGCGTCTCACCAGAAAGCACCAGGCCCTGGATCTAGCAAGCAGAAAATAGGCAGTTTGGCATTGTATTGGGACGCAAAGAGGTCCAGCTCTGGATGACCCCACCTTTCAAAGAGGTCTGCCACTTCCTGAAGCAGTTCCCACTTGTGGTTTCTGGTCTGGGATCTGCTGAGTCTATCAGCTAAGATGTTTTGGACTCCTGGACCATGGACTATGGTTAAGGTGAGACCATGGTCTATGGCCCAGTACAAGACCCTCATCGCTTCCTGGCACAGAGGGTTAAGAATGTGTCCCCCCTTGCTTGTTTATGTAGAATACTACAGACATGTTTTTTTTTTGTAAACATTGTTTATTGAGAGGCATAAAGTAGATAAAACATAAAACTGTTTCAGGCAATGCAAGCATTGTATGGGACATTCCCACATACGACAGTTTTACATAATATGAAAAGTATAAAAATTGGATGGAATATTATAACTCATACAAGTTTAAAAAGTGTTGGGGATTAGAATATTATATTATTACAATTTTATTATAGTATTGTGACACTCGGACAGCTGGTTCTGATTAATCTATGATTTTTGTAATATAAAAATGTGTTATTGAATGTCTCTCATGAGAGATGCTGACAGACTGTGGAATGACACCCCCTCCCAGGTTTTAGCTGCAACGTGTTACCTGGAAGGCCAAGAGATAATTACAGGCTAGAAGAGACTTAAAATTTAGGATCTTTTTATGTGACTAATTGCAGCTTGCCAACTGCCAAGGTAGATCATAAACATTTATAACGTTCAGAGGAAATACAGTTAATTTCACATGGTGATACAAAGCGTGTTGCACCTCTGTGAGATCTGGCAGAGTCATAACAAGTCTTTTGATGTCCTGGAAAGGGGAAGCTGCTCAGAAGATCAAAGAAAGTCATTGGAAGAAAATTAGTTGTGCTGAGGTCACAGAATTTAATACTTTGATAAGACATCCTGTTTTGCATAGATACAGTATATATTTTTTTATATTCTGACAGGGAGGAGCTAGATGACCTCATGCAAAGAGGTTGGCAAAGACAGTTTTTAAGCAGTATTCTGTTTTCCATTTACACACAAATGTTTGGACTCTGAAAAAGAAACATCTACCGCACTGTGAGATAAGAATACCTTAGAACAGACAAGTCTAAGTATATTAGTGGTAGGAATCTGCACTTTTTAAAACCTTATTCTTTTAAGTGATTTGCATGTTTTGTGATATATGGTTCTATATTTACATTTTACATTCTTATCTGTTTTTAAGTAAACATCTCATTTTTAAATAGACTATTTGTATCTTCCAAGTTCTTCTGTTTTTGCCTGTGATGCATTGATGGTTAAAAGTGTGATAACACTGTGCATGAGCTTATATGGTAATACTAAACTGGGAACAGGTAAGAGTCATCTGAGGTCTTTATTAGAGTTTTTAAGTGTTCATTTTGTACACCTGGTTAGGTGCCTATAGGCTAAAGATATCTGCCCTCCCCCGGAGAGCAGAATTATCTGAGCCTGTGCATTGGGTATGCTAACAAGAGGTTCACAGTTTGAATCCCTCCATAACTGAGACCAAAGGTTGATTCGAACCCACAAAACAGACAGGAGGGTTACCCTGTTTCTGTTTGCTGTTCACAATACTACGCTCGGAGGTTGGCACTTTGGGAGTAGAGGGCTAACCTGCTGAGTGGGTTTGTGACAGACTGGTTGGCAGCGGTGTGAAAGATTTTGGTATTACACACTCTGATTGTTCAGTGTGTCAGCTTGAGACCATCAGCTCACTTGCAAAGAAAGAAAAAGGCAGTGATTTATTTTTTTAAAAAGTAGACAGAACTATATCACATGGTGTACAGTTAAGTTCCTAACCATTTTATTTTTTTTCTAAAGTGCAAGTCAGAGTAGCCGTAGTTGGGGAAGAAGATGGCTTCCAACTACAGCAGGCACACTGTAGATTACTTAGAGCAGTTGTGCGGGGACAGAGGAGTCCCATTTGAGGTGAAAGCCAGCAAACAGAACCTTGTGGATGCCCTGATGGTAGCAGATACCCAGAGCACTGAGTCACAGACAGTGACTGAAAAGAACTAAACCTTGAGTGTGGCAGGGCTAGTGGCCAGTGCAGTGTCCAGATCCGATGAGGAGGGCAACAGGATCACTGTCAGTGAAGGACCACAGCAGCAGGGGAAGGTCATCAGTATCCTGGATCCATAAGTACTCAGGCTGCAAACTGAGTTGCACAGAATGGAGCTGGAGTTCCAGAGGGAGAGGGACCATGAACAGCGGGAGGCAGACCATGAGGCAGAGCGAGAACGCCGAGAGGCAGAGCGAGAACAGAGAGACATAGACTGTGAGGAGAGTGAGGGCCAGAGGCAACATGAACTGGAGAAGCTACGACTCCAAGCACCAGCACCAGAGCAGGTAAGTGGCTTGGGTTTAACTGAGGACTGCAGGACTGGGGTACAAATTGAATTCCAAACTGATAGCTGAATTTAAAGGGGGGGGAGGACATGGATGTCTTTTTAAATTCTTTGGAAAAAGTTTGTATTCAGTCTAAAATTCCTAGAGAGTCCTGGAGCTTCCAGCTATCTCCACTACTTACCGGGAAAGCTCGGGATGCATTGGTTCAAATGGACAATGAGGACAGTGATGATTACAGCAAACTTAAAGCTGCACTGTTAAAAAATTTGAATTAACTGCTGAATCATACAGAGCTAAATTCTGTAAGCTCAGGAGAAGCTCTGACATGAGCTACGAGGAGTTAGCCACGAAACGACGTCAGTTTTTAAAACGTTGGTGGGAAGGAATTAAGGCAAACTCTGTTGATAAAACTGAAAATGTGATTTTGTTAGAACAGTTTTATTGGGCATGCCCAGCAGATTTGAAAACCTGGCTGAAGGACCGAGATCCCAAAACAGTGCAAGAGGCTGCTGAACTCTCAGACCACTATGCCAAGAGCAGACCTGCTCTGAGAGCGAATGGGGCGGGTGTGGCAGCATAGAAAGGGAAAAGCACGCCTTCAGGTCAGCTAAAACCCTCACTGCCTCCACCAAAACCAGTTAGCCCCAGGTTTCAGAGAAAAGATTTCTCTGAAAAGGAAGTGAATGTTGGTTATGTAAAGAAACTGGACATATTGCCAGACAGTGTCCCAAAAGAATGAGCAATAATACGCAGAATGGTACTAGAAAAGAAGTGGATAGTTTGTGTGTTTCCTGGAAGCATACCTGTGAACATGAGGGAACACATGCACCCAGTCATGGTGAATGGTGTACAGACACAAGGGTTAAGGGACACAGGGGCATCCCTGACATTGGTAAAAGGGGATCTAGTAGAGCCTGGTCAGCTTATATCCAATAAATACGTCACTGTACAGGACTTTACTGGTGAGGTGAAAACATTGCCCCTCGCCAGTGTTCTCCTAGACTGGGGTGAAACAGGGGGGGACTGTGCAACATAGAAACATAGAATTTGACGGCAGATAAGGACCGCTTGGCCCACCCAGTCTGCCCATTTCCCTACCTGATGGATAAGCTGCAGATCCTAGTTAACCAGCAGCCTACTTCTTCCTACCCCAACCCCCTAGAATTGCCTTATGACTGTCCCATGCATGCTTGAATTCCACCACTGTTTTTGACTCCACAACCTCCTCTGGAAGGCTGTTCCATACATCCACAATCCTCTCTGTGAAAAAATACTTCCTTAAATTACCTGGCAGGTGGCAGTAGCCAAAATGTTAGCAGTGGATGTGATCCTGGGCAACAATCTCAAACAGGGGATGGTATGTGTAGTTACCTGCAGCCAAGCGGCAAGGGAAAATTGTAGTTCCCTGAGCCCCACAGAAGCCATTGTGGAAACTGCTGAGAGGCTGGTTCCCAAGCCTGTGTCTCCAGATGGGGAGACTAATGAAAAGGGGGTAAAAAATTCCACAGTAGCAAGTAACCACACAGCTACAGAGGGTTACTCCGAAGAGGGAGGGGTGACCCATTGTTAGAGGGTTGGGATTGACAGTGATCCTGAGTGCCCTGACACTAGTGCTAGGGACCCTAGCTTAGAGACTGAAGGGGACCTGTCCCATGCTTTGGGAATTTGTGAGGGGTTTGCAGCTGCTCAGAGAAGTGACCCTAGTCTAGAGAAGCTGAGGGCTTGGGCAGACTCGGATGGCACACAGGGAGGTGACGGCAGACATAAGGTTTATTGGGAAAATGGACTTATGTATGCTCAGGCAGTACCTACAGAGGGAGGGGTGCTAGGCAGGCAGCTTGTCATTCCCCAGGGGTATCGTGAGCAGTTGCTCAAGATTGTACATGATATTCCCTTGTCTGGTCATCTGGGAATTGCATGCATGACACAGTGTTTCGTCCAGAATTTCTATTGGCCAAACTTCACCCAGCAGATGAAGGAGTATTGCATGTCTTGTCACCGGTGCCAAGAAATAGGGAAGGCAGGCAAGAAAACCCAAGCTGCCCTGATTCCCTTGCCCATAGTGGAGGAGCCATTTCAGAGGGTGGGAATGGATATCGTGGGGTCTTTAAATACCCCCAGCTTCTCAGGGAAGAAATTCATCCTGCTTGTGGTGGATTATGCCACCCAGTACCCAGAGGCAGTTGCCCTATCCTCACTGAGGACAGACAAAGTGGCAGATGCCTTACTTGGGATTTTCTCCCATGTTGGGTTTCCGCAGGAGGTTATTACTGATCAAGGGGGTTTCTTCATGTCAGACCTGATGAAATGTTTATGGGAGAAGTGTGGGGTGGTACAGAGATGCACGACACCATATCACCCACAAGCCAATGGGCTTGTGGAAAGATTCAATGGTACCCTGAAGTCAATGCTGCGGGGTTTGCTGAACAGCATGGGAGGGACTGGGAGAAATACCTTCCCCATCTGTTGTTTGCATACAGGGAGGTGCCCCAAGAGTCAACAGGATTTTCCCCCTTCGAACTCTTATATGGACACCGGGTAAGTGGCCCCCTAGACTTGATCCGGGAGGACTGGGAAGGCAAGCACACCACCCAGGGAACTCCCATTGTGGATTACGTCCTTAGGTTTAGGGAAAGGCAGAAGGAGCTTATGGGGACAGCCCAAAGCAATCTGGCAGCTGCCCAACAGAAACAAAAAGTGTGGTATGACCGCAGCGCCAGAGCTCGCTCATACATGGGGGTCAGGAAGTCATGGTCCTTATTCCGGTCCAGAAAGATAAGCTGCAGGCTGAGTGGGCAGGACCGTACAAAGTGGTTAGGAAGGTAAATGACGTGAACTATATTGTGGAGTTACCTGACTGAAGACAGACAGAAAGGATGTACCATGTCAACATGATGAAGCCATATGCAAATAGGGCTGGCATGGTGTTTGCAGTGTGTAGTCCTAGGGAGGGGACGGATGAAGAAGACCCCCTTCTGGACTTGCTGGAAGAAAGTAAGTGTGAGTCCTCTGTGGAGGCAGTTAAATTGTCTCCCCAGCTGACCCCGGACCAGATCCAGAAGGTAAGGGAGGTTTTAGCAGACTTTGCCCCATTGTTTAGCGCCAAGCCTGGACTAACCCCCTTAGCGACTCACGATGTGGAGACAGGGACACAGACACCCATATGGCGGACAGCATATAGGGTGTTGGAGGCTGTCCAAAAGGACATTAGGAGGGAAATGGAGGAGATGCTGGATTTAGGGGTAATCCAGAGATCCCACAGCCCCTGAGCCTCACCTGTAGTCCTTGTGCCCAAGCCAGATGACTCTACTCATTTCTGTGTGGACTATCGTGGACTGAATGCAGTCACAAAGTCAGACGCCCACCTGATGCCCCAGATGGATGAACTCCTGGACAAGTTGGGAGGGGCAACCTACCTTACGATGATTGACCTGACAAAGGGGTATTGGCAGGTAGAGTTGACAGACAGAGCTAGGGAGAGGTCAGCCTTCATCACTCCGATAGGCTTATTTGAATTTAAAGTAATGCCTTTCGGAATGAAGAACGCCCTGACCACTTTCCAAAGGTTGGTGAACCAGGTATTAAATGGTGCTGAGGAGTACGCCGTGGCATACCTGGATGACACTGCCATCTTTAGTGCTAACTGGGAGGAACACCTATCCCACCTTAGGGAAGTGCTGGGCAGGATACAGAGGGCCAGGCTCACTGTCAAAGCCGAGAAGTGCCAGGTTGCCATGAGATAAGTGGCATACCTCGGGCATGTGGTAGGCTGGGGACAGCTCAGTCCTAGCCAAATAAAAATAGAGGTAATCCAGGCATGGCCCAGACCAGAAACACAGGAGTAGGTCAGGAGTTTTCTAGGGACAGCAGGGTACTACAGGAAATTTGTATCCAATTACAGTGCCCTGGCTACTGCCCTATCTGACCTGACAAAGAAAAGGATGCCCAAGAAAATTACCTGGGGCCCAGCCTGTGAGGAAGCCTTTTCCAAACTAAAGGAGGCACTGTGCAGTGCTCCTGTTTTGACACGTCCTGACTATAGCAAACCCTTTATAGTTCAGACTGATGCCTTAGACGTGGGTATTGGGGCAGTACTGAGTCAGACATCCAGCCAAGGGAGAGATCACCTAGTAGTGTACCTGAGTAGGAAGTTACTTCCCAGGAGCAGGCATACTCTACTGTGGAAAAAGAATGGCTTGCCATAGTGTGGGCCCTAAAGAAGTTGGAGCCATACTTATATGGGCAGCATTTTGTGGTGCAGACTGACCACAACCTCCTGGTTTGGCTGACACAGATGGGGAAAAACAATGGTAGATTGCTAAGATAGAGTCTTGCTTTGCAAGGGTATAATATGACAATTCTACATAGGGCTGGAGCCAAAAATCAGAACTCCGATGGGCTGTCTCGTGTGTACGAGGAGTGAACTGATTTGGGAAGCTTATCCCATGCAGGGGATAGAGCCCCCAAATTCAGTCTGGGTGGGGAGGAATTGTGACACTCAGACAGCTGGTTCTGATTAATCTATGATTTTTGTAATATAAAAATGTGTTATTGAATGTCTCTCATGAGAGGTGCTGACAGACTGTGGAATGACACCCCCTCCCAGGTTTTAGCTGCAACGTGTTACCTGGAAGGCCAAGAGATAATTACAGGCTAGAAGAGACTTAAAATTTAGGATCTCCTTTTTATGTGACTAATTGCAGCTTGCCAACTGCCAAGATAGATCATAAACTTTTATAACATTCAGAGGAAGCACAGTTAATTTCACATGGTGATACAAAGCGTGTTGCACCTCTGTGAGATCTGGCAGAGTCATAACTAGTCCTTTGATGTCCTGGAAAGGGGAAGCTGCTCATAAGATCAAAGAAAGTCATTTGAAGAAAATTAGTTGTGCTGAGGTCACAGAATTTAATACTTGATATAACATCCTGTTTTGCATAGATATGTTTTTTTAATATTCTGACAGGGAGGAGCTAGGTGACCGCACGCAAAGAGGTTGGCAAAGCCAGTTTTTAAACAGTATTCTGTTTTCCATTTACACACAAATGTTTGGACTCTGGAAAAGAAACATCTACAGCACTGTGAGATAAGAATATCTTAGAACAGACAAGTCTAAGTGTATTAGTGGTAGGATTCTGCACTTTTTAAAACCTTATTCTTTTAAGTGATTTGTATGTTTTGTGATATATGGTTCTGTATTTACATTTTACATTCTTATTTATTTTGAGGTAAACATCTCATTTTTAAATAGATTATTTGTGTCTTCCAAGTCCTTCTGTTTTGCCTGTGATGCGTGGA
This sequence comes from Neoceratodus forsteri, assembly GCA_016271365.2. NCBI lineage: Eukaryota > Metazoa > Chordata > Ceratodontiformes > Ceratodontidae > Neoceratodus > Neoceratodus forsteri. Next base: position 475,554,543 of record CM057451.1, read on the forward strand.
TGGTTAAGAGTGTGACAACACTGTGCATGAGCTTATATGGTAATACCAAACTGGGAACAGGTAAGTGTTATCTGAGGTCTTTATTAGAGTTTTTAGGGGTTCATTATGTACCTGGTTTAGGTGCCCGTGAAGAAAGATATCTAGCCCGCTGAAGGCAGAGGTATCTGAGCCCATGCATTAGATACGCTAACAAGAGGTTCTGAGTTTGAATCCTCTCCATAACTGAGACCAAAGGTTGATTCGAACCCACAAAACAGACAGGAGGGTTACCCTGTTTCTGTTTGCTGTTCACAATACTACGCTCGGAGGTTGGCACTTTTGGAATAGAGGGCTGACCTGCTGAGTGGGTTTGTGACATGTATTATTACAGTATTATTGTTCTGGATTGTTGTGTTGGTCCGTGACCTTAGATTTTGAACCATCAAAATAGGAGTCATATATTTGATGCAGATACACAGGTGAACAGAGGCCCAATAGGACAATAAAGTGTCTTGTATAATATGTACACCACTGATTCTACATTCTGCTTCTTAGCCCATCTGTGTGGGAACTGAAGAATCGCATTGTGTCCAGCCCATAGTGAGCTCACACTAAGCACCCACTATTGCCCGTGCTAGTCCTGCACTATACCTGCTTCAATAGCGGACATTAAAGGCTGCCAAGTTTTGCTGAAAGTATCCAGGTGCCCATTTACTGACATGTGACATCTTTCAAGTCTCATGCTCTTAAATAGGTTGTTCAGCCAGTGCGATATGCTAGAAGGAGCAGTGCTAGCCCAGTGTTGAGTTATAGTTTTCCTAGCATTGACCAGGGCCAGTTGCCAAATGCGATGGCGTGAGGAAAGAAGCCGCCCACTGCTTAATCCTAGTGATGAATGGTCCACTTTTAGCATGAACTCAGCTGGGTTATCTGTTAGTGGAGTTCCCAGCACTTTTTGCATGATGGAATGTACCTCCCTCCAGAAGGAAGAGATTTTAGGGCATACCAAGGCCATCTGCAAGAAATCTCCTGTTTGTGTCATGCATTTTGGGCATTTGTCAGATTTTGTTGGGGTGAATTTATGTAGCCTTTTGGGTGTGTAGTAGGTCTGGTAGACAAAGTTTAACTGTATTCTCCTTAGCTTGTTAGACACCGAACACACATGAATATTTTTAACAACCTTGGATCACATTTCATCACTTACTTGGATTTGCAAAGTCCTCACCCCATCTCTCCCTGGCCCTAATCTCTGGTTCAGGGCGAGCACCCAGAAAAAGGCGATATAGAGAGGAGACAGTGGAAGTCCCTGGCTGCAGCCTGTACAATACCTCCTCTATGGGAGACAGGATTGGTTCTTCCCCTGCAACCAGAGACTGCAGATTCATGTATTGTAGGAATTCCTCTTCAGGGAGGTCCCATTGCTCCACCAGATGCTGAGAGGGAAGAAGCCCACCCTCTTAATATAGGTCTCCCACAGTTCGAATACCCTTCTTTTGTCATCTATGTAGGGCTTGGTGTAAAAACACATTGTATCCTCTGTTCCTCTCAAATCCCTTGGAAAGGTTAGCCTTGAGAGACGTTGATGGCTTGTGGCCTATACATTTATGTATTCCCACCCAAAGCCTGGATAGAGCACTTATAAATGGGGTTGTCTGTTTGTCTGGGGCAATTAGCGTCTTCAACGAAGGGGAAAGTAGAACCTGGAGCACTCCACCTAATATGTGCTCATCCTCCATCTGCAGCCAAGCAGGCCTAACCAGGGCTTCAGAATTGCTCAGGAAAGCTAATTTTGCAGCCCAGTAATAGTAATTAAAGTTTGGTAGTAAGCTCCTCCCCCAGCTTAATAAGAAGCTGCAAAACTGTTTTTTTTTTAATCTGGCCACCCTTCCATTCCACATCAATCTATTTACAATAGAGTCTAACTGCTTAGAGAAATGTTCAGGGATTGTTATGGGTAGGTTTTGGAAGAGATACAGGCATCTAAGTAAAACATTCATCTTAACTGAATTAATTCTCCCCATCAAACTGATTGGGAGCCCCTCCCATTTGTCACAGTCTTTCCTAATATTATTTAGTAGATTAGTGTAGTTTTCTTTATATAATTTTGCAGAAGATTTTGGGATCATGATCCCCAAATATTTTATCGAGTCTACTGTCTGCACTTTTAAAGGGAGCTCCTCCCTGTCCCTGTTTTTATTCTATCCCAACAGCATTAATTCACTCTTGGTCCAGTTTATTTTATGACCTGAAACTAGGGTTCCATATTCAGTTAGCATGAAGTGGAGCTTGGGGATGCTTTTTTTTTGGGGGGGGTTTCAAATAGAGTAGCAGGTCATCTGCAAACAAAGCAAGTTTCTGATGTGCCCCCCGCAACCATCCCTTCAATGTCAGGCTCACCTCGGACTTTTACTGCTAGTGGCTCCAGGGATAGGACATATAATAGTGGGGATAGGGGACATCCCTGCCTAGTTCCCCATGACAGTTGGAAAGGCTTGGTCAGGTTCCTATTTGCCAATATTTGTGCACTTGGAGTGCTTCACAAGGAGGATATCCACTTGATGGCATTACCCCCATTTCAAACTTCTTCAGTGTGACAGTACCTCCACACAACTCTATCAAATGCCTTTTCGGCACCTAGGGCCAGTATGCCCGAGGCCCTTTCTTCCCTAGATTTTCCCCATCTCCCCACTATATTGCAGTGTCAGTGGCTCAGTAGGTAGCACACTCATCTCTGAGGCCGGGAGATCAGAGGGCTGTGGGTTCAGTTCCCACATCTGGCACTTGGGTTAATATCCCAGTACTGACACTGTAGTGCAGCATGAGAGGGGTGCTGAACTTCTGAGGTGCCGTCTTTTGGATGAGACGTTAAACCAAGGTCCCATCTGCCTGGATTGGTGGTAGTTCAGGTGAATGTTAAAGATCCCATAGCACTTATCAAAAAGAGTAGGGGGACTTTTTATTGAGAACTTCAAAACAAATCAAACAAAATGTATTTCATCATACAAAATCATAGAAAAATAAATCCAAAACAAAATCAAAAAAATAAGTATTACATCATACATGAAACTTCAACATGAATAATCCGTATAATATAGGAATCCTAACCCCCAAAAGTACAATAAACAGCTCAAAATTAAGCAAGAGAAAAAACAAATATGTAGTAAGTCATACTCTCTTGTCTTAAAGGAAACATATGTACCTATTTGACAAAGTCACTTAAGATCAGACATGTAAAGGAAAATTTCTGCCCCTTCCTCCCAATAATTAATCAAGAAATCCCTTCATTAAACAGCATAGGTCTCTTACAATAAAAAAAATAACCTTTATGACAATACATTTCCAAGTTGTATGTCTGGCGAATAGCTACTCCTCCCCAAAAAAATCCTAAAGCCAATCTTAAATATCCCCCCCAAGAAGAAAAATAAACATTATATCATACATTCTTCTGTACAAACTATAAATATGTGGACCCATCTCTCAATTCCACCAAAATGATTAGAAAGGCCCCCAGCAAAGAATATCAGACAGGAAAGTACAACAGCAAAAAAAATAAAGGGATGGCCATCTGGAACTTCAACCTGTATCAAGCCAAGTCATCTTTCTCCACCAAAGTTTATATAGATCTGGATGCACCCTCTCCCTTTCCAACATCTGCCACCTTATCACATCTTTCTTGATGTTGAACAAAAACTGACTTTCTGTTTTTGAAGTATCAGACTACAACAAGCCTGCCAAAGCTGATAGCTAATAAACCCCATTAAAGGGGAAGTCTCTCATAGTTTCACACCCATATTTTCCCAATTCCTTATGTGTAACTGTTGTGTTCCTCCTCTAGTTGCCAGCAGTCTTATTGCTGTCCAAATCTAGATTATAAATAAAAATATACAGCCTCCAGAAGTTATCAATGTGTTTGTCCTCCATTTTACCATCAATGCTGCTGGAAGATGATGTCATCAGAGCAACAGATAATGGTGCTGCACTAAATGCTGTTCCACCAGTAAATAGAACCCACAGTGTTTGGTCCCCCACTTGAGTAATGGAGGAACTCTTTAAGTGCTGTGCACATCCTGAAGTGCAGGTCTAATAGGGACTAGGACCATACGAGTGTGGTTCAGCACTGATTTGACATGTATATACAGTATGCCTATATGGAAGTGCCTGTATGAGTTGTGTTAATGTTTCTGTTAGCAAAAACAGTTTACCCAATAAATGACTCTGGGTACAACAAGAGTCTTAAGTAGCATTATATAGCTGTTTTATTATGTTACGTGTGTGATAGCATTCTCTGTTTTGATTGACACCAGCAGTGAGACACAATCTTGCAAAAATGCCCCTTTCCCTTTGTAACTAGGCAGTCAGTGATTGGATAGCTGATGTAAGGCAATAAAGAGTTCAGCTATAGCAAGGAATAGGTTACCAGGACATCAGCTGTAGCATATGGAAGAACAGTAATCTAGTGGTTAAAGCACAGGCACAAGAACTAGGAAACTCTGGTTCAAATCCTACTAAAGTTCCTTACTCTCTAACCCTTAACAAGTTCCCCTAACCTCCTTGGGAAGTGTGATGGCCCCTCAGGTCCATGACTTTAACAGCGCCCCCATTCCTGTTATAAATCATTAGCAGTGATGTGAGAGCTACAGCACTTCACTTTGCAGGTACTGAAAACAAGCTGTGGCAGCACCTCCCCCCCCCACTTTGTAATGCCAGCATTTGAAGTAGGATGTCCCTCACAAATCAGATGCTACTCTTCAGCTGTTGTAGGTAAACAAACTAATCAGTCTCAGTGTTTGTAGTGCTCTGTATTTGCTTAGCTCATTCCTCCCATGTGATATGCATTCTGTGTCTTGGTATTTCCAGTCTAAACCCAGATGTAAGGAGCATTTGAAATGTAAAACAATGCACTTTATAAAGTAAGTGATCTAGCACTCCACTTTCAGGCTGCTGAAAGGGGAGTGTATAATTTGTGCAAAGGAAGAATTCAGTCTTCTGTAATCCTTTGGGAAACTACTCAAGCCTACCTTGTAAATGAATCCTCTAAAGGGTGTTCACCTGGTTCCCTACAGAGTGACTGATTGACTGCTCTATTGATTGATTGGTTGGTTGATTAACTGATTCAGTCTACTGCTTTCCACAACATGTTACAACTGTCTCATAGAGAGAAATGAGCAGTACACAGGAACAGCTTTTGTTTCCTGTGAATGCAACACTATTAGATGTATTATTTGCTCGACATACGCATTATTAAGGCTACAAGTACCACTCCCTGTGTGAGTTGCATGACAGAACTGTCTTAAGCCATTGCAAACTTAAACTAAAATCAGGATAGACAGCATTGATAACCTTATGTTTTGTTCTGCACTGTTGCTGCAGTGACATCAAGGAATGGAAGGGGCTGTATTACAAGTGACTCATTTGCATGTAAATGGAGGCTTGCTTGTCATTTTACTACCGTGTGTCAGAGCCTCAAACTCTAGATATGTGTTGCAACAGAAGAAATGGCTGATCTCTTATTGACATATGTACAGTACTTGATGTAAGGTATAATAAATACATCAGACATATCCAAATCATAAATATACAGGAGTCTTCTCCTTTAAAAGTCGGATTGTGATTGTGTCATAAATCATCCATGAGCCAGGAAGCACACCCTCAGTCCATATATCTGATGACTGACCTTGGAAAGGGTTCAGTGTCCAGGTAACATGAAATCGAGACCAAAAAGACATAGCAAAAGAACAATCGAAAAAAAAATGTGACAAAGATTCAACTACACCCATACATGTCTCCTCTCTGGGGCAGAACCTCTCTGATATTTTTTTATGTTTCAAATTTCCCTTCACTCCCAATTTCTTATGCATACAGAGTCATAAAAAATCCCATAAATACTTAGGGATTCTCTTACTAGTCAAAAACCTCAGTTTGGAATTTTGGTCAGCTATAGGCAATTCTAGGAACCACGGATCAGCATAAAAAAAAAATCTTGTACCTCTCCAGTATATAATTGTTTTCGGGAATTTAAACAGAGGTATCTTTTAACTACTTGCCAAACCTTCAATTTCCCAATCATCCCCTGAAAATGACTAGGAAACTGAGACATCCTAGTCTGTTGGGGTAAAAATTCAGAAAAGTCCCAATTGTCTAGTAACTGACCAATACCATTCTCCACCCATGGGGTCCATACCTTGTTCTCCCCCTTCAATAGTGGTACCAAATTATAAAAAATAAAGGTAACATGAAAAATTACTATAGGGTTTAACATCCCCAGGCCACCTTCACTAATGGGTAGATATGTGATACCTCTCTTCACCGGGTTCAATCTGCTCCCCCATAAACAAAGGAAAAACACACTATAAAGCGAGGCCTCCAAAGATTGTAGGGGAGGATAAACCACCGCCAAAAATAGAAAATATGGCAATAAAAATGTTTTGATGAGATAAACACGTTTAGCCTTCAACATCTGTCCCTTATTCCAAAGGACCACCCTGTCTTGAGCTGCCAGCAACTGCCTATCCCAGTTATATCTGTGAGCATCTGTACCACCAAAGTAGATACCTAGTATTCTTCTGTATCCTAAATCCACAGGCATATTCCAGATCAAGGCTACATCAGCAGCATCATAACCCAGTGGTAGGATCCCACTTTTTAAATTATTAATAGAGGATCCAGAAATTTCAGAAAAGGTCTGTAATATCAAATAAGCTTCTTTAGCAGAAGAACTATCAGCTAAAACCAAAACTAAATCATCTGCATACACAACAGAGGCAATCTGTTTATCTTCACAACCCACAGATAGGCCCGTAACCCTGTCTGACATGTTCAGGGAATACAGCAAGGGGTCCAAGGACAGCACGTACAACAAAGGGCTCAGTGGACACCCCAGTCTCACACCCCTCTGCACCATTACCCTTTGCCCTATCCAACCGTTAACACTGGGTAAAAACTAATATCTCTGTAACATGTCCGTAACCAGCCTATAAATTTAGAAGGCAACTCATAACTATGTAGGGTCTCCCAGAGGTATGCATATTCCACTTGATCAAAGGCTTTCGTCTGATCAAGGCAAACAAGATGACCAAATACTTCCTGCGAAACCCCCTTATGCAAAATCTCCCGGAGTAGAATCAGGGCATCCTGTACCTGTCTTTTTGGGACTCCACTAAATTGAGAGGAATGTAACAAGGTATCTAAAACTCTCTGTAGACGGTTGCTCAAAATCTTCATCAGGATTTTATAGTCTGTATTAAGAAGTGACAAAGGCCTCCAATTTTCCAGATTTCCCCTTTCCCCCTTTTTAAAGATTAATAACAAAAGACCCTGTAACATACTTTCAGGGAGATTCCCAGTCTGTAATCCAATGTTCAAGACCTCACTCAGTTCTACCCCCAAAACTTCCCAGATCTCTTTATATACTTCATGAGGGAGCCCATCAGAACCAGGGCCTTCCCCGTTTTAAGTGACCAGATGCAGACCTGAGTTCTTCTTGTGAGATGGGTTCTATCAGAGAATCCTGCAATTCAGGTGCTAACTGAGGTAATTGTCTACTACTCAACCAACTATGTAGATAAGCCATCGGAAGGGATTTGCTCATAAAGGATTCAGAAGCAAAAGTATGGATTTCATATAAAATGCTCTCAGTAGACGTTTCTTGCCTTCCCCCTGCAGTATTCAAATATGTCATACTACAGGATTCTCTAAGAAGCCGTGCTGATTCGAAAGGTAATGTGTCCCTTTTTTCCCAGAAATCCCATACTTATGCTTCTGTTCCATATCACTCAAAACTTTCAGCTGTAAACGAGCCAGTTCAGCTTTTAACCCTTTAATCCTGATATGACACTCAGACCCCAAATGCTGTCGAAAATTTGACCAGAATTTAATACGGTCTCTTAAATATCATAGCTCATCATGCCTCAGTTTCCGATTAAGCCGACCAATCTTCTGGAAATATACCCTTATTTCTTGTTTCGTATCCTCCCACCATTTATCCAAACCATCGTAGAGAAAAAAAAACAGACTGGCATGCAACCAAAAGAGAACAAAACCCCTCCCTCACTAGAGGGATATCCAACAAGGTGACATTTAACTTCCAGATCCCAAGACCCCTCTGGGTCTCAGGCTCATCACACAGAACAAGCTTAAGAAGTCTATGGTCTGACGTGGCCACCTCTTGTAATGAGTGCGACTGTACAATAACCCCTGATGAAAGAAAAAAATAATCTATTCTAGATGCCCTGGGTCCACAAAAATAAGTATTACGATTACCACAAACATAAGACCCAAAAGCATCTACCAAACCAACATCAGTAATTAACTAAGTCAAACAAGTTGCATTACAATAAACCTTCTTCCCCAAGGCGGAAGGTATCCGGGAGGGCAAGGAGCAATTAAAATCACCCCCCAGAATAACTGGATAGGAAGTGCACAAAAATGGGTAGAGGGATCTAAGCAGAGTAACCCTGTCAAATTTACTTTGGGGAGCATAAATATTTAATAAATGTAAAAGCATTGAACCCCACTTAATATCCACTAACAAAGCTCTACCTTCCAAAACCTTTATGTGATGAACCACCTGAATATGAGAAAGAAAAAAACAAATCCCAACCCCACTGCATAAATCCTTCCCCTGAGACCAAAAGCTGCCTCCCCAGATCCAACCATTAGTAGCAGCAATCAAGTCTTCAGAAGAATGTATTCAGACATCTTGAAAAAAAACACAGTCTAAGTTCTCATGCACAAACTGTGAAAAGGTGTTCCGACATTTGGCAGGTGATATGATGCTGTTAGCATTTAAAGATGCCACACGGAAGTGAAATGTAGCCATATGTCACAGTAAGATGGCCTTCACTTCACCTTACTTGAGGCCCTAGTCACTCTGCCGCTGTTACAATCCTGAGGTCTAGGTTCCATTAGACCTCCTGGAAGTACCAGTGGCTCAGACTGTGAGGGTACCATACTAGATGTTGCAGACTCAGCCGTAACCAATGATTCATCCACCAAGATATCAAATATATTTGAGTCTGCCAGAGGAAGGGCTGTGGCAGGGATACTAGATTTTTTTGATTGCTTAACTTTTCCTTTCTACAGTTTTCCTCTCTTACTCACAACCGTAGTGTAGCCCTTACCAGAAGACAACTGTTCAGGGGGCTGAGGGGGGCACACACTGACACCTTCTATGACTCCCATCACAGGATCTATAGGTACTGGAACCATAGGTAATGGAACAGTATCAGAGGCAAGAGCCAACCTGTCACCCGGAGTCTGCTGAGCTGGTTGCATACCTTTGGAAGGGACTATATGGGATACTCCCCCAAGGGGAGAGTGGCCCTGCTTGACTGCCAGCCTTATGTAGTGGTCCTGCTCCCCAAAGTCTGCTTCTTCCGTGTTTTTAGCAGCTATAGGGCAGGTTCCAAAAGCATGCCCTATCTCGTCACAAAGATTGCATCGAGATTGTTGGAAGCAGTGAGCACTAGGGTGACCTGTTTCCCCACAGTGAGTACATTTAAGAATGTCACAAGAGGTGCTAATATGCATCTTAGACCCACACTAAAAGCAAACTCTGGTGTCCGGCAAAAAGAAAACCCTTATCTCTACCAAGGAAAAAACAATTAGGCAAATGTATGAGGTCAGTATCAGTGGAATTTAACTTGACCTGAAACTTCCAGCCCCCATTCCAAAACTCCTCTGCATCCAAAATAGGAGCAGGATTGCCCTGAATGTCACACCTCTGTTCCAACCAGTGCACAATATCTACAATATTAACCCCTTCATTCCTAAAAAGGATAGTTATAACTCGGAAGGGCTGTTCAGATAGAGGCAGAACAATGAAATCTGACCATAGAGGGTTTGTTTTCAGATTTAAATAGCGACACCAAAATGTTTCCAATAAAGCAGGCGTACAAAAACTGATGTCAAAAGTAAACTCTCCCTGGACATGGATCAGTGCATAGACCTCCAAGGGAAAAAAAAAACATACTTTGTTTGAGCAAATTTTTCCCAACATAGAATCTATCTGGGGGGTTGTCACGAGGACCCACATATCTTAGTCAAATGGCATTACGCTGTTTTGCAAGCTCCACAGGTTGCCTAAAATGACTGGCGTAAGTAGGCCTTTCAGGTGCTTCAGAAGCCGGCAACTGGACTGAATCTATGTGGATATCAGAAGTCCCAGTGCTCGACCCACCCTCAGGAGCAGCGGGGAGGGGGGGCAGACTCCAGATCAAGTGAAGCATCACCCATTCCCGACTTAGGCAATTGTAAAACTGTTGAAATGGTACTTATCTGTGAACTGAGCCCATCCGTTCCCTCACCGACAACACCCGCAGGTTTCCAATGACCGTCCAACATAGGGATCCAACCTGCATCCTGCAGGGCCCTATCCAGCATCCAAGTTGCATCCACAATGTCACCCCAATCCTTCTGAGAGGAAACTGCATCCGCTGCAGGCCGCTCTTCGGCCGCATGGATTTTACTGGGGCCTGATGTCGCCATAGTACCCGGCGAATTTTCATTGCGTTTCCATTTCCGATCGTCTTCTTGAATTTGCTTTCATTCTTCAATTTACATCAACTCGCTCACTCTGAGCAGTTCTTCCTCAAGACAGCAACGTTTTTCAGCCAAACTTAAAGGCTGCTCTACTTCCACCACTGAGGGACCACCGACTTGGGCCATGTGCTGGCCACTCAACGGGTGCATTCCAGCCGCCTCTGCAGCGGATCCCCCTTCTAGTGGGAATTCCATCTCCTCACTCTCCTGGGCCATCGTAGCCCTCTCCTTCAGACCTACCACCTCCAAGGTCTGCTCCAGAATGACCATGTCTCACAGCAGCAGGGTCCCCCTACTGCAAGAGTAGGGGGATTTCCCCAGTGTCCTGGCCAAATTTCTCTCATTCACTAAAAATACCACCAACAGCTTAATCTGGTTCAAGGTCAGTTGGCATTCATCTGTATCCGCCTTCCATGGGTCGTGCCTGAAAATAGGCAGGATTTGTCTAGTGCACTTAACCGGTCAACAAAAACTAAATAAAATAAAATAAAATATTTAGGGTATGCCTTACATTTAGCTTGCCCTCTCTGCCTTTCACAAATCCAGTTTGGTCATTGGGTATTATTTTGGTGAGAATTTTTTCCAGTCTGCCAGCTAACAATTTGGCCATAATTTTATAGTCCGATGTTAGGAGGGATATAGCTGCATGAGGCACATTTTTCAGGACCCTTCCCTGGTTTGGGTAAGTTAGTTATTGTGGCTGATCTCATAGAGGGGGGAATGGTGCCTTTGTCGAAAGTCTTGACTAGCGAATGTTTTAGGGGGGCTTTCAGCTCTTCCTTAAAGGGAAATGTCCATGTACCATCGGGCCCCACCTGCGTGTGAAGTGGGGCCTGATTAGCAAATACAAAAATAGTGTTAAATGTGGCACTTACAGTTTAGTAGTTTATTTAAATCCATATCTGGTTGATCCTGCACCCTCCCCGCCAGCATTTTAAGTTCAAACACCCTCCCCGTGGCACCCACAAGCACTCACGGCTGTCCCCATGATGACATGGCAGGTGGGGAGGAGCCAGGGTCTCTCCATAGGCTTGCCATAGCCTGGGACTACTAAGCAGCTCCAGTTTGGGAGCCCATGTACCGCTGTGACATAAGGAGACCAGGTACAGACAGCTACTGTGCCTGTTAGTCTATACCTGGTCTCAGTATTGCAAGAATACTGATAGACTCCAAACCGGAGCTATTTGAAGCTACCGCAATACATATAATCTGGCAAAAAGAAATACAGGTGAGGGGGGGTACAGGCAAAGTGGGTAAGCATTAAGGATGCTATACTTGAAACAACATCCCATAGTGTTAGTGAGAAAAGGAAGTGCAAAAGAAGAAGGAAACCACTTTGGTTCTCAAAAACAGTAGCAGAAAAGGTCAGAGCCAAAAGGCTGGCCTTCAGGAAATATAAGGGAGCACAGTGGGATGAAGATAGGGAGACATACCAAACTTCCCTAAGGGCAGCAGGGAAGGCAGTAAGGCAGGCAAAGGCCCAAACCGAGGAAACACTAGCACAAACAGTAAAAGAAGGTGACAAGACTTTCTATAGATACATTAGTGAAAGGAGAAAGTCCAGAGGGGGGTATTGCTAAGATCAAAGGAGATAAGGGGGCATGTGAGGAGGAGAATAATGTAAAAGCATCTATCCTAAATAGATACTTCTGCTCAGTATTTACTGAAGAGAAGGTATGGCAGGGCCCACAGCTCAGCACCATGGACATGGGGGGGAGGTGTGCACTAGTCCCTTCACAAAAGGAAAGGTCCTACAACAGCTCAATAAGCTCAGGGTGGACAAGGCAATGGGACCTAATGGCATACATCTAGGGTACTAAAGGAGCTAAGGGTGGAACTAGCAGAGCCATTATGAGAACTGTTTAATGCGTCTCTGAGCACAGGAGAGGTCCCAGAAGACTGGAGAAGGGCTCATGTGATCCCGCTCCACAATAGTGGTAGCAGGGAGGAGGCAGAGTACTACAGACCAGTCAGTCTTACTTCAGTAGTGGACAAGATTATGGAGGCACTCCTTAAGGAAAGGATAGTGCAACACCTGGAATCCATAGGAGCACAGGATCCAAGACAGCATGGGTTTACAAAAGGAAGGTCCTGTCAAACTAATCTCATAGATTTCTTTGACTGGGTAACCAAGTGGTGGACCAAGGGGGAGCAGTTGATGTCGCCTACCTTGACTTCAGCAAAGCTTTCAATACTGTTCCACATAGAAGATTGATTAATAAGCTGGGTAGGCTCGGGTGGGTCAGAAGTTGGTCAACTGGGTGGCAACACGGGCAGAAAACAGAGAGTGATGGTAAACGGTATACAGTCAGAAGAGATGCAAGTCACAAGTGGGGTACCTCAGGGATCGGTCCTGGGGCCAGTCCTCTTCAATATCTTCATCAGTAACATTGCAGATGGACTGGAGGGTAAGGTTTGTCTGTTTGCAGATGACACCAAGATCTGCAACAGAGTAGACAATCCAGATGGGGTGGGCAGAATGAGAAGAGATCTAGATAAACTAGCAAAATGGTCAGAAGAGTGGCAACTGGGGTTTAACACAATGAAGTGCAAGATCATGCACATAGGGAAGAGAAACCCTGAAGCCACCTATAGGCTGGGAGGGGAGTTGCTGGCAGTCACAAGGGAAGAAAGAGTTTTGGGCATCATCATCATCACCGATGACCTGAAATCATCCAAGCAGACCACTAAAGCAGTAGGTAAGGCTAGTGGGATGATGGGGTGTATTAATAGGGGTATCACAAGTCAGAAGAGGGAGGTAATAATCTCTCTTTACAAGACACTGGTTAGGCCCCATTTGGAGTACTGCATGCAGTGCTGGAGGCCACACCGTCACAAGGACATTAACCAAATTGAGGCAGTCCAGAAAAGGGCAACCAAAATGGTGCAGGGACTGCATCAGAAGACATATGAGAACAGATTAACAAAGCTCAATATGTATACTCTAGAGCAAAGGAGGGGGAGAGAGGTGATTGTGATCTAAACATTCAAAAACCTTAAGGGCATTAACAAGGTGAAAGAGTCTAACATGTTTCAATACAAGAAAAATAGCAGGACAAGAGGACACAGCATGAGATTAAAGGAAGGCCAGTTAAGGGGTAATGTGAGGAAATTCTTTTTCACAGAAAGGGTGGTGGATGCATGGAACGGCCTACCTCAGGAAGTGGTGGCTATGAATACAGTGCAGGGCTTCAAACAGGCATGGGATAGGCATAAGGGAGCAATACAAATGAGTATGAATAGATAGGCCACTGACAGAGCAAAGGCCGATGGCACATTTATAAGGTAGAAAAAGAAATGGGCAGACTGGATGGGCCTTGCGGTCCTTATCTCCCGCAACTTCTATGTTTCTATGTAAAGTCTTGCATAACTTCTAGTCGATTGGGAGTAGAAATAATATTCTCTTCCACTGGGGTTTAAGTTTCTCTAGGGGTCAACCAAGCAGTGAGCCTTCACTAGGCCAAGCAGTGCTGTGGAGCTTTTACTCAATGTGCCCCCAGATCTTGAGAATCTATCCAGGTTCATATCTAATACACAGTCGAAATCCCCATTTAAAATCCACAGGCCTGAGAAGTCTGCCATTTCCACAGACAACTGGTTAAAGAAGGCTGCATTATCTATGTTTGGTGCATAGACTGATCCCAGAGTGATGCTCTTGCCCCCATTTATCTGCAGCTGAATGAGAGTGAATCTTCCCCCAGAATCATTTTTAACATTTGTAACCACCCCTGGAAATTTAGGCCACAGTCAAATAACAACACCCCAAGCCTTGGACATAAAATAGGATCCATACCATTCCCCACCCCAACTGTTAAGACATATGAGAACCTTCTTTAGATGTCATGTGAGTTTCTTGAAAGCACACAATATCTGCCTTCAAGCCTTTAACTTTGCCCTGTATTCTTTTCCTTTTAGTCTGAGATTTTGAACCATTCACATTCCAGGAACAGACATTTCATTTGTTATCCAGTTGTTTTGGCCACAGTATACTGCCATTGTCCAACCTGAGAACACTCCCACAACACTTGGTTAGCTACTCAGATTCTTGCCTCTTTTTTCTATTTTAAACTTATCAAACGCTGGAGGGTCAGAACAGCCCGGCCTCCAGATAACAATAACAGTTGTCTTAACTTGTTTAATCATATTCAGAACATTATAACAATGAGTTCCCAAACATTTAATTCTCCGAACTTGGACACAGTACCCCCTTCCCCCCATGTTGCTCTCACTGCACCCTTGGGAGTTAATCTTCCCACAAATTATAGGTTTTCAATACCTCTTGGCATCCTCCTCCTCCTCCTCCTCCCATACGTACCACATCTTCCCCCCCAGCTGGTAGGGAAGTGTGGTGTACCACATGTTTGTGGCAAAGATTATTTTATGGTGTTAGTTTTCCAGATATTTGTATGCATCCTTTCCCCCCTCATCAGGTTTGAAGGTCAAGTCCAGGGGTCCCTCTACGTGGGCCCCCTTCCTTAACTTCCCCATCACCCCCGACCTTCCCCAGATGCACTAGGCCTCTGGTTCCCTTGCTTTTCAAATAAGCATGGAGGGTAGAATGAGGAACCAAATTCAGTTCCTCTTTCAAAATTTTAATAAAATCCCCCGCTACAGTTTACTGTACCTGTCTTCTGTCACAGCTATAACCACTTATACTAGTCTCTGTATACCAATGTACCCCACCATAATTCTCGACCCTATCCAGGTTCACCCCCCCACTTTCAATTCACTCTGGCTTCAACCCCTAAAGCTGTGCAGTAACATGCCTCAGTTTTCATATTATATCCCTGTGCCACATATTCAAAGCTCTACATTGTGTACCCCCCCTCCCCAGGTTAGCCAATAAGAAAAAATTACTCACCTTAGTAATCTTGTTTCTTCCCAGTGATACTCAGGTATTCATAACTTTCTGAAGTAAGCCTGGAGAGTTGGACTGCCTGGAGCGAACGGAACATATGCAAATGATGGAATTATCTGCACGTGACAACTTTTCAAATGCTGCCCTATACTAACTGCCAATGTTCTAAACCTTCTCAGATTTTCTAGGAGCCTGGATAGACAAAGCCATGTAGTAAAATACTGCAAGTATTTATGATCAGAAAGAGAATTCAAGAAAAAAAAAAAAATTTTAATCAAAAGAAAACACATACATTTTCAAAGAATCAGCATGTCAGAAAACACCTGAAGAAAAGTAAAGACCATAAGCCTTATTTACCAACTTGTACCACTATGTGGCAACATATATAGTCATAGTGATGTACCCTTTTATGGTAGTGCAGCATGCGGGAGTGCAGAGGCTTGAGTTCTGGAAGGGGAGGTAGGGTGGGAAGTTATGAATACCTGAGTATCACTGGGAAGAAACAAGATTACTAAGGTGAGTAATTTTTTCTTCTAACCCAAGTAATACTCAGGTATTCATAACTTTCTGCAGACTACAAAGCAGTACCACTGGAGGTGGGCACAGAACATTTACTTAGGAAAAAGACTTTGCAGGACTGCTGTGCCAAACCTAGCATCACTTCTAGACTGGATATCCAGATTGTAATGCTTTGTAAAGGTGTATACTGTCTTCCACGTAGCTGCTTTACAGATATCAACCAGTGGAACGTCTTTTGCAACTGCCAGAGTAGCAGCTGTTCACCTGGTGGAATGCACCTTCAACCCTGTTGGGGGCTCCCTACCAGCTTTTGTATAGCAGAATTGAATACACTGGACTATCCAGCGAGAAATAGATCTCTTAGAAGCTGGATTACCTTTTCCTACATCCCCATAGGTCAGAAACAACTGTTTCCTGTCCTGTCTATGGTCCTTAGTGGCTGCAATATAATAACTGAGAGCTGTCTTTACATCCAGACTATGAAGTCTTCTTTCACCAGAAGTAGAATGTTCAGTGAAGAAGACAGGTAGGGTAATGGATTGGTTAAGGTGAAAATCAGAGACTACCTTTGGTAGGAATTTTCTATTTGTTCTCAAAACTACTTTATCTCTGTGGAAAGAGATATAATCCTGCTCTACAGAGAGAGAGCCTGGAGCTCACTTATTCTTCTTGCAGAAGTCATTGCCACTAGAAAAACTGTTTTCCAAGTGACATATTTAAGTTGAGCTGTAACTATAGGCTCAAAGGGGTGCCCCATGAGCTTAGCTATACAAATATTAAGGTCCCATGCTGGCATAGGTGCCCTGTGAGGAGGGTGCAAATGGGCCAAACCATTGAAGAACCTTCTAAAAATAGGGTCTGAAGCTAGTGATACCCTAGCACCAGCAGAAATGTAGGCAGACAATGCTGCAAGGTGTACCTTGAGTGAACTGGGTTATAGACCCAGAGAATGTAAATGAGAGAGGTAATCCAAAACAGCTGGGACCCTCAGCCTGTAATGGAATCAAATCCTTAGTCAAACACCAGATTGAAAACCTTTTCCATTTTGAAGAATAAGTTTTCTTAGTAGAGGGTTTCCTATAGCCCCTCAGAATATGAAGCACTGATTCAGAGAGTTGCAAATCAGCATATTCTAGTTCCTTAAGAACCAAGCTTTGAGGTTGAGGAACTAGAGGTTCGGGTATAACAGGGTCCCCTGGTTGGAGGTCAATAGATTGTGCCTCAGAGGGAGTCGTGTCGGTTTGGCCACAGACATGGAGAGCATTTGAGAGTACCATAGCCAGGGCCCTGTATTTTTTGTGATTCTGCGGTTGCAGCAGTGGCTGCAGAAATCAGGGCTGACTGCAGAAATCAGTGCTGGCTGCAGAAATCAGAAAAACCAGCCACATTGCCACGGAAATGCTGGCTATGCTCTGCAATCACACATGGCAATGGCATAGCTATTGATATTTTAAGTGTGCCATGGCACACATGTTCATTAGAAGGGGCAACAAACTGATGCTGCCCGCTACAAAGCCAAAAACTGGTGGGAACATGCCATCTTGACTCATACTGGCTCTTCTTGCGTAACTCCATCCAGCAAGTATTGAGGGAGAATGCAGCAAGAGTAGCAGAACTTGATTAGGTTCACAGCAGTTATGATTTGCTGTTGTGTAGGTGGGTCTAGCTCAGCCATGTTAATTTTGTCATTGTGAGGCTGCTGACAGTGCATGCTGAATCCCTGGAAGATGAATTTGGAAGGAAGAACTGGAGGGCGAGTAGAAGTCAAGAAGTGAGAAGATTCAGTGGTGCCCGTGGAGGTGGCATCAATCTCGGTGTGGTGGCAGGGATCAGAAGAGGAGCTGATTGCAGAAATGTGGCTGGCAGCAGTCTGAACAGAGGACTCCTTCCCCACTGGTGGACATCAATCACAGTTTTGATTTGTAGGCCGCAGATCTGTACCTGTAAGTGTGACAGCAATTTCTTGACAGATTTGAACCTGCAGCCGACTGGTGGCATCAAGCGCAATTCTTAAGGAGGGTCAAGTTGCCCAGCTCCAGCAGAGTTGTGG
This sequence comes from Neoceratodus forsteri, assembly GCA_016271365.2. Classification (NCBI taxonomy): domain Eukaryota; kingdom Metazoa; phylum Chordata; order Ceratodontiformes; family Ceratodontidae; genus Neoceratodus; species Neoceratodus forsteri. The sequence goes on from CM057451.1 coordinate 475,572,488, forward strand.
ACCAGGGCATACTAGAACTGGAGCAGGCAGGTAAGGAAAAAATCAGAATGGAGAGTTTGATTGCTGCTATACATAAGTGAAATGAGGGTCACTGACTGAAGAACACCACTACTCCTGAGTTGGGAGAAGAGAACATGCTAACGAAGGTTACTCCAGCTTAATAAGAATGACTTGCGTACATTTTGTTAGTGTGTCCCCCAAAAGATAAATCAGGAGTCAACAAATTCTACAGACACTGCAAGTTACACCCACCTTCATTGTTATAGGAAAACAATCCCCCCCAACACACAGATTTGCACACTGCACTCAGCATGTTTGTTGCAAGGCAGTTGGGGGTATTCCTAGTTTAAAAAAATAATAATCTAAAAGAATATTTATCAAAATCAGAAAAAAATGGCTTTCAAGTTGGAGTTTCTTTAAATCTACTAACTGTAAATACAAACCAGAAGAAATCCAAGCAGGTTTTGCCTTCTGTGTAGTTTTACCTGAGTGTGTATGTCCTCCTCCAAATATAACCTAGGATAATAGCAAAGGCCACCAATTTCCAGAAAAAGAACACATGAGCCTTCAAATTCAGGGTAGGAGGGAAAAGTCATTAAAAGAGAACGCTGTTGCCCATGGCTGCGTCAGATTTGGGTTATTGCAGTTTAATATTTGTGATAAGAATACTACATATTGTTAAATGGCCTACAGGTCCACTTTTAGTGTAGTGGAGTGGTTGCACAAAGGCAGTTAAAGGCTTAACTAAGACTTAGTCCCCTCAAAGGTATGCTTTTTAACCACAATTTATCTGCCGCAGAATGGCCACAGAATCAGCAGTTGTTCTGCTGCAGAAAGTATGAGGTCCTGCCGCAGAATGTAGGTCCACTTTGCCGCAGTAAACACGGGGCCCTGACCATGGCTGCCTGGGCCAATCCGAGGCTATTAGGATTATAGATGCTGAGTGGGACCTGATCAAGCTTGAGTAACACTCTGAAAACCAGGGGAAAGGGAGGGAAAGCATACAGGAACCTCCCTGACCAATCTAGAGTCAGGGCATCCAGGGGCAAGGTACCCTGATCTGGTGGCTTGCAGCAATACTGAGGCAAATGGTGGTTCTGGTGGGATGCGAACAAATCCACCTCTGGGGTGCCCCATCTTCGGAAAACTATTTCTACCACCTGTTTGTTCAGAGTCCATTCATGATGGGCCTGGTTGATTCGACTTAAGGCATTTGCCAATGTATTGTCCTTCCCTGGTAGATGGATTGCCTAGAGAGACTCCCAAAGAATACGCCAGGGTCCAAATTTTCATGGCCTCTGTGCAAAGGGGCCCTGACTTGGTGCCTCCCTGTTTGTTGATGTAGTACATTGTGGTGGTATTGTCTGTTCTGACCTGTACCACCTTTGACTGTAGCAGTCCTGAAAAGGTTTTTAGAGCCATAAAAACAGCCCTGAGTGCCAGCAAGTTTATGTGCTGGAGGGACTCTGTGGTTGACCAAGTACCCTGGGTTGTATGGTCTCCCAAGTGGGCGCCCCAACCCAGTATGGATGCATCTGTTGTGAGAACAACTGAGGGGTATTCTTTCTGAAAAGAAACACCTTCCCTTAAATTGGATACTTCCTTCCACCACTGCAAAGCTTGCAGGAAAGTTTTTATAACTAGAATGGGTTTTGAAAGAGAATCTTTTCTTTGACTCCAGTGAGCCCTGAGGTGGAACTGGATGTCCCTCATTTGAAACCCTGAACCCAGCACTGTGGCTGTGGATGCAGCCATATGATCCAGAAGTTGCAAGAACTGTTTTGCAGGCTTGCACCTGTTCAAGGTGAAGGAATTTTCCACTAGCTGAAGATTTCTGATCCTATCCAGAGGGAGGTAGGCCCTGCCCTGCAGGGTGTCTATCTCTGCCCCTATGAACTGCAACTTTTGTGCAGGAATGAGGACTGACTTTTTGAGATTGATAATGAACCCCAAGGATTGCAGTAGGCCTTTGGTAAGGCTTAGATACCGAGTGACTTGTTGTGGTGACTTGCCCACCACCAGTCAATCGTCCAAATATGGAAAAACTGTCACACCCTGTCTTTGAAGGTGTGCTATCACTGGTGCTAGGCACTTTGTAAACACCCTTGGGGCCAAAGAAAGGCCAAAAGGCAGGGTTGAAAATTGGTAGTGACCTGAAGGGGGGTTGAATCTGAGATATCTTCTGTGATACTCCCTTATGGGAATGTGGAAATAGACGTCTTTTAAGTCCAGAGATGCCAACCAATCCCCTTTCTGGATTGTTGGCAGAATCAATGCCAAAGTAACCATTTTGAACTTTGGCTTTTTCAGATGCCTGTTTAGGGCTCGGAGATCCAATATAGGCCGCCATTCACCACTTTTCTTTGTGGTGAGGAAGTATCTGGAGTAAAAGCCTCTTCCTCTCAGTGGGCTTGGGACAGGTTCCACTGCTTTTAAAAGTAACAGTTTCTGGACCTCTGCCTCCAGCAGATTCTTCTTTGCCAGGGAAGGTGCACTGAAACCCCTGGCTGCTAGAGGAGGAAGGGATTTGAAAGCCAGAGACAGACCCTGACACACTACTTCCAGGACCCACTTGTCTGTGGTGATGTTCAGCCAAGCCTGGAGGAAGTGGGAAAGTCTGCCTCTGACACAGAGTGAGGAGGCAGCCTGTACTTCAGAGGGTCTGTTTAGCTTGGGGTGGAGGCTGTGCTTGAGCTCCACACCTAGAACCCCTTCGACCCCTGCCCCTAAAGTACCCCTGCTGAGGGTACTGTTGGTACTGGGGTGTGGCCGCTGGCTGGAAAAAGGGCCTGGTGTGGAAGGACCTGCCCCGACCTCCCCCTTCCATAAGGCCTGGTGGATGGAGAAGCTCTCTCTCTACTAGGGTTGCTTCTGTAAGTGGCCTTATACTCATCCACCTTCTTCATGTATGCCACTGTAGATTCTCTGAAAACAGCATTTCCCTCTAAAGGAAAATCCAGGGCCTTAGATTGTATATCAGCAGTGAGATTTGTGTTCCTCAGCCGAGCAAATCTCCTCTGGGCTACCGTATTTGCCATCCATCTGGCTGCAGTGTCGGTATCGGCAGCCATCTGGAATTGGTACTTAGCTGCCTCTAGCCCAAACCTAGCTGTTTCTGTTAGGTCATCACATAGGGGTGAGGGAGCTTTCTGAGAAATGGCAAAAACTGACTGCCACAGGGACTTTTGGTACTGGGCAGCATAGGCCTGAAAATTAGCCTGTCGTATGGCTAGGGGAGGCTGCAGGTACCCTTTCCTAGCCATACTATTTTCCTAGAGTCCTTATCTGGTGGATGGGATGCCAGAGGGACTCTAGCCTTATCATGGGCTGCTTGTTGAATGACCCCTTGGTGACCTGGATGGAAAAAAAGGAACTCTGCCCCTTCCCACTCCAACTGATATTCAGAGGGGGGACAGAGTTCGATGTTTGCAACAATTTTAGAGTAACTTTTTTAAACAATTTATTCACTGGGAGGAGGAGGGCTTTGGTGGGAGTCAAACGCATCATCTCTAGACACTCTATTTCCTCCTCATCCTCCACTTCTTCTCTTGTGGACATGTCAAGGGCATCTGCCATTTTTCTCACAAAAGTGAAGTGAGAAGAAAAATCTTCAGATGCCCTAGGGGGTGAACCAAAATCTTGTTCCGGGGATACCTCGGGTAAGATGGGTTCCCCCTCATCCTCCTCATACTCACTGTATTCCTCCTCTTCAATAAGAGGAATTCTGCCAGGCTGTCCTGCTGGAACAGGTGGTTGCTGAGCAGGGGGCACTAAACCCTGCAAAGCCTGAATGATTTTAAAAGCCTGTGCGATTTCCTAAGGAGTAGGCATGATAGTAGGTGGTATAGAAGTCCCCTGATCAGTATTTGGGGGTTCTGTATGTTTTAGCTTGCATGCTTTTTTAGAGGGAACCAGGGAGCTAGCCGGTTCAGAAATCCTCTTGGTAACTTTGTCACCCGTCTCAGGGGTGTAAGTAGTGACAGATGTGGGTTCAGCCACAATAACAGTGTGTATCGGCTCGTCAGAGCCAGAGGGACCCTTGGGAACCTTCTTTTTCAGCCGTTCCAGGCGTTTTTCAGTATTTTTTTCAGGGAAAGTCAGGCAGATTAGACAATCCTCTTTAAGATGCTCATATCCCAGACAAGCCACACACATAGTGTGCTTATCTGCCTTTGCAAAAATGTCTCCACATTGTGTACAATTTTTAAAACTGGGCTCACCGGTCTTTTTCTTCGGTTTTTCTGCCATTGAACTGATAAAAAAGAGAACTGCTAAGTAAGAAAGATTTAAATAATAACACTTGCGGTTGGTTCCGGAACCAAAAAGGAACCGAACAGATAGAAAATTTGGAACCGGTACTAGCGGTTCATTAACCAAGAACCACGGTTACAAAAAAACACTTTAAAACTAAATTTAAACAAAAATAAAATGGGTTTTGTGTAGAAAAATCCTAAAATATAAAAAAAACTAACCCGGTTCCCTCCTGGTTATTCCGAACTGAGAGGAACTGGCAAAAACAACTAAATAACTAAAAAACTAAGTTTAGCTAAAGTAAAACAATTAATAAAATGCAGCAAATAAAATAGAAACGATACTTATATATTTTTGTAAGTTTCTTCATGTCAGACAGTTGATTGAAGAGCGACATGCCGAGCGACCAAACTGTTCAGGTGGATAGTATAATCTGAGGAGGTTTAGAACTTTGGCAGTTAGTATAGGGCAGCATTTGAAAAGTTGTCACCTGCAGATGATTCCATCATTTGCATATGTTCCATTCTCTCCAGGCAGTCCAACCCTCCAGGCTTACTGCAGAAAGTTATGAATACCTGAATATTACTGGGGTTAGAATGTCAATTTACATCCTTTAACAGCAACACATATTCCACGGGAAGTGTCCAGGTTCCCTTTGTTGTCTGTGAATGCAAATTAAAGAAGAATGATTTATTTTAGTACATCCTGCTCCTCAACCTCCCCCCCACTCCGCTGCTACCCTGGCCCCTGCCATGGTTGAAGTGGAGGTTGTAGAGGCAGCCAAGGTAAGCCATGGTTCCTGGACATCACTCAAAGATTAGTATTCTGGAAGACTGAGTGTTTGAGTCCCACCCAGTCCACTTGCCTTTCCTCTCAAAAGACTAAGGGCAGACCTGCGAACTGCGCAGGGAACGCGGTAGCATTTTATATCCAATAAAGGAGAGGAGGAGTGTCTCACTCTTAATGCCAAATCAAAGAGTCACATTCTAGGGCATGCCTCCTGATTCACCCTTGAAATGTAACAAATGCCCTAGCGCCTGCAGCACTGACAGGCTGGGAGATCTGTCAAAGAGCTAGATCCTTAGTACAACCATCAAGAACTGCAGACATTAAATCCCCTTTCCAGCACTTACTTCTCCTTAGATATGTGAAGCTTGAGCGAAGCTTGAGAAGAGCACACAATAGACAGGTATTACTGTCACAGCCAGTTTGTTTTGATCATGCAGACTCTCATTCGCTGCTCGGAGATGCAGCTTACACAGTGGGCAGGACATGCGCTGTCACTCTGGTATGGCATCTGCAAAGTGACAGACCCAGTTTTCCCACCTTGGCATGTCGAAAGGATGTCACTGCCCACAAACAGTCTCTCCATGCAGTCTTGTTGTTTCTCATGTGTGCCCCTCCATTTTGTTTGCCCACATTTTAAATTTCTAGCCCTCGCCTGGCGAGGGTGGCACAAGCCAAGCGCCCCCACCAGATAAATGTCCAAAATATACATAAACATTCCAACATTGTTGAGTAATTAGTGGCTCACCTGAAAATCAGCAGCCTTGGTGTGTAGGGTTGAAGCCTATGACATCGGAGAGAGTGGCAACCACAGTCGACTCATGTAGATTAACAGGACAGTAATTATTTAGTGAAAAAGTCTGTAGCAGGTTATTGGCTCCCTCTCGGGTTCTGGTGCTTGGGGATCTCCAAGGGGATCTCTCCATTTCTCTCACAAATCTCTCAGCATCAACAGACGAGTTACATACCTTAGGAGATTTCCCCAGAGCCATAACCTTCAGTTTTGCCAGGAGGGCAAAATCCCAGCCCCAGAGATGCAGAGTGGATTTAACCCCTGCAAACTTTTGTTGCCTGAGTTGGACATCTCAGGAAAAATCCTGAAAGATGAAAACCTTGCCATTCTCGATTGTAATCAGGCCCTTTGCCCTGGCCACTCAAAGCATCTTTTCTTTGTCTGGGAATCACATGTATTTAATTAAGTAATGCCTGGGTCTATCTCTGGGTTTCGGTGGCAGTCCGGTGCGATGAGCCCTTTGAATTGAATTTCCCGGGTCGTGCCTGAAAATAGGCATTTTCATGCCTAGTGTTCCCATCCGGTTACCAAAAGCAAATAAATAAATAAATTGCAAAGTCTTTGGCTCCCACCTCAAGCTCTAGGTGTTTGGTGAGCCACTTTTGCACAACGCGACCCCCCTCTCTACCCTCGGGCAGGCCAACTATTCGGATGTTAGATCTTCTAGCCCGATTCTCAGGGTCTTCAGTTTTATCCATGAGTGCAGCTACTTTTTGTTGCTCATTTTTTTTATCTCTGGATAAATCAGCTACTGCATCCTTGAGATCTGAGATTCGTTTTTCTTGCTCATCGAGTCTGTTCCCATGTGTCGTGGACGTCTTGGCTAATGTTGTAAGTACATTTTGCATATGTGAAATTTGGGCCGATATATTAGAAAATCCATTTCTCATCTTATGTTGTAGGTTCGTGATCATGCCCGAAATTGCAGTATTAGCTGCCGCCTCTGGTACCTCTCTGTCCCCCGCTGCTGTCTCCATGCTGGCAGCCTGGGACCACATGCAGGCCTCTGTCCCTCCCGAATAAACGTTATCCTGAGGCTCAAAGGACAAAGTTTTTTTTTTTTTTTTTTTGTTGGATTTAGAAGTAGCCATATCTTGGTTCTATCGAGTGCAATGTTTTTTCCGGAAAAATGATTTGTTAGAAATAGTTTAAATCTTCACCTAAGTTGATGCCTACTGGAGTGCCTCTAAAGCATGTCTTTCATAGCTGGTAGTCAGGCCATGCCCCCCATACTACAGACATGTTGTCCATTTGTACAAGCAAGGGTCCCTTGGGTGAGGTCCGTCTGAAAGGCCTGAAGGGCGTAGAGGACCGCTCGCATCTCTAGGATGTTGATGTGTAATGTCAACTCTAGAGCTGACCACATACCCTGTGTTCGGCGATCTTGGAAGTGGGCTCCCCACTCGAGGCCAGAGGCATTGGTGGTCAGAATCTGTTGTGGTGAAACTATCTGAAAAGGAACCCCGACACTAGACTGGGGGACGTCTGCCACCAGGATAGAGTCTGTGACACAGCTCTCGAGATTCGAATGGGTTGCTCTAGGTCATCTGACCTTTGATCCCATTGAGTCCTGAGGGTCCATTGAGGTACCCACATATATAGACGTGCCAATGGAACTGTCATTATGGTGGCCACCATGTGACCAAGCAGCTGGAGCATGGTTCGAGCCAGAACATGGGCAAAGGAGGAGCCCGAAGAGCCAGGTTCTGAAGCAGAGCACCCCTGTCTGGTGGAAGAAAGTCTCTCCCCTTCTCTGTGTCCAGAATGGCCCCTATATACTGAAGGTGCTGTGAGGGCCAGGGACATGATTTTGGGATGTTCAGCGTGATGCCCAGAGTCTGAAATATACCAAAGGTGTCTGACAGAGTGGACAGGAGTTGGGCTCTGGAAGGAGCGGTCAGGTGCCAATCATCTTGGTAAGGGTAGATGAAATGGCCCTGGTGCCGCAAGGCTGCTGAAACTACCATGAGGCATTTTGTGAAGACTCGCAGTGCTGAAGAGAGGCCGAAGGGCAAGGTTCTGAATTGATAATTCTCTCCCTGGAAAGCAAACCGGAGGAACCTTTGGTGAGCTGGAAGAATCGGGATATACAGGTAGGCATCCTGCATGTCCAGGGAACAAAGCCAGTCCCCTTGATGTAGCATGGGGATCAGGCCTGGCAACATCACCATCCTGAACCTCTTGTATTCTATGAAGTAGTTCAGGAGGCTGAGGTCCAAGATGGGGCGTAGGTCCCCTGTTTTCTTGGAAACCAAGAAGAACTGTGAGTAGAACCATGTCCCTCTCTGAATCAGAGGCACGGGCTTGATGTCTCTCTTAGACAACAAGGCTTAAATCTCTTTTGAGATGAGAGCTGCATGGGATTGGGAGCACTAAGAAGGAACTGGAGGCATGTCGGGAGGAATCTTGACAAATTCCAGGGTGTGTCCCTTCTCGATGATGTCCAAAACCCAAGCATCAGAGGTGATGCTGGTCCACCCTTTTAGGTAAAGGGAGAACCAACACCCTACCGCCTCCCCTATGGACTCCTCTGGAGGAGGGGGGTGGACAAGGAGTCAGGCATGGGTCCCTAGGGTGGGCAGGGAGACCTGGGAGGATTTGGCACCTCGAGGTCCTGCGGCTCCAGAGGGCCGGGAGGAAGCCTTTTATTTGGAAGGGCCTCTGGGTTGCTGTCCCTTAGACGTCTGGGAGGTTGGACGCTGAGAGGGCCTTTTTTTGGCAGAAAAGGGATCCAACCTATACATTTGGTGGACTGACTGGACAGCCTTACCAGAGTCCTGTAGGTCCGTGATAATTTTCTGTGCATCTTCCCTGATGAGGACAGACCCATTGAAGGGCGCATCCAGGGTGGCATCCTGGAGGTCCTGTCTGAACCCCGACACCCTCAACCAAGAGTGGTGTCTTAAACAGACTCCAGTCACTGTGGCATGGGCGACAGTGTTGGCTGAATTGTAGGGAGCCCATAAAACGTGCTTGCCTATGTCAAGTCCTGATTGTAGAACATCCAGAAAGTACAGTTACGTAAGAACTTACTGTAACAGTAGATCTTTGCGAGGAGCTCTTGCAGCAGGTAACACCATTAATTCTATGCCACTGGGCACTAGGACCCCATGGAAACATTTCTAGCTAGCAGTCCAAGGCAGGGGACTGCCCTCTGACATCGGCCCCACCCCGTCGTCCCGCGTGGTATAAAGGGAGCGGTCCCCCAGCACCACCTCAGTTCACCCGCCGGAAATCTGGCTAGCATGCAGGATGGGGAACCGAGGAGAATCTCCCATCCCCAGAGAGAAGTACAGTTACATAACCCCGGGGGAAAGTGGGAGGGAAAATCCACCTGCTGCAAGAGCTCCTCTCGAATATCTACTGTTATGGTAAGTTCTTATGTAACTGTACTATCTTACTTCGAGAGGGAGCTCTTGCAGCAGATAACACCATTAGGACTGAGTCCCAAGCTGTACAAGAAACGACCCAGGTCAGAAAGGTGGCGGACTAGGATAATCAGTGTCCTTAGCACTCTTTAGGAGAGTAGTTTCTGGAGGACCGCAAGCCCAAAACCTGCTCTCCTTCTGGAAGCAATGTCCAGACTGTAGTGCCTAATGAAGGTGTGGACTGAACTCCAAGCAGCAGCTGCACAGAGATCCGCTGCAGACAAATTTTTTGTTATATGCTGTTTATTTATTGGGTATACCAGATATACAATCAATAGACTTACACTAGGTTCCATGACATAGAATCATTTTCCACATATATTTTACAAAGGATTGTTTCATATCTCCCCATTACATCATATCGGGGGTTATCACTTATCAGCAAATGTAAAAAAACATTTACATTTTATTTCTAAGGAGTTTTACAAAAGTGGCAAATGGTGCCAAGACCATGGACCTTTTGCTAACAATAAGTAACCTTGATAAGTCCCTGAGTGTAAACACTCTTGAATTTGGTAAGAAGACCTTTCAAAAGTCAATGTAAATACGAAAATGTTCCAAAACTTGTTTAGTAGAGACGACCCTAACTGGTCAGTTCTTTCCTGCAGATAACAAATCAAGAAACAAAGCTATTAATATCATAACACTGTTAAATATGCAGGATCAAATTAAACGAATAGCTCCAATAAATCAGCTGATATGCACTAAGACCTTAACTGCCCCATACACTGAAACGTAACCAGATCAATTCAGTCCCCCTCCGTCTCCGAGGTATTGCTTCCTTTACGACTCTCAAAGTCAACTTTAATTTTCAACAGTCTTTTCCCCACTTCAGTTTGATCATTAAATACATAAGTTTTACCTGCATAACACAGGCGAAGTTTAGCTGAATAAAGAATTACGCTTGATATCCCCAACTGACGCAGTTCGTCTCGAACCGCATCAAAAGATTTGTGGCGTTAATGGGTCGCATAGGAGATGTCCGGAAAATAGTAAATTCGGGAGCCATCCGGGAGTCAAATAAGTCCCTTTTCTTTGGCTACTTGCCAGATCTGATCCTTCACGTTGGGGCCCGCAGTGACAAGGATGATAGTCTGAGGCGTCTCGGGTTGAGCCAGCCTACGTCGAGGAGTTGTCCTGTAGGACTGGTAAAGTAATCCAGCGTTGTGCAATTCCAGTGTAGCTTGTAGCAAGGATGATACAGACACTAGCAAATTCTGGTGGTCTCCATCTTTCAGAACACTTAGTATCCTAACATTCACTGATCTTGCTCCATTTTCTAAATTCTCCAGGTGCTGCTGCAAGAGGCGGTTTTCATTGACTAGTCCTGCTGTTGCCGTGACGGCTTTCTCAGCCATAATTTTGGACTGGTTCAATTCTGTGGCTATGGTGTCCAGTTTAAGCTCCACCGTAGTCACCCGTGCTGTAAATCCATCCATTTTTTTATCTAGTTCCCTTACGAAGGATTCTAGGTCTTTTGTCGGCTTTGAGAACCGCCACGTTTGAGGGCTCATTTTTATTTCATTTATTTATTTATTTAAGTCTAGGATTACATAATATCTTTGAGCCGAGGCTCTTTTACAAAGGTTCCATGTCACAAGTACAGAATAATACAGTTTTTGAAATGACAGAGTTAGACCGTCATGATGCCAAGTGGTTATAACAACTTGGTTACAAGTACAAATTACATGACGTATTACAATAACAACAGGAGGTGTATTAAAACATAAGTGGGGGGAAGAGGAAGAAAGGGGTGGTACAGAGTATAACAGCCTAGAGGGCTTTGTCAGGTCATAATATTTGAGTGTAAAGTTGAGCAAGGGAAAAAATAGGCAATAAAGAAGCGCTAGGAGCAGGGTAAGCATGGGCAGCGGAAGGTAGGGGAGCTGCAGAAATGGTGGGTGCTCAGCTAAGGCTATCACGATACTAGAAGCCACAAGGGATTTATGGAGCTTCTTTTTGAAGGAGCCCAGAGTTGGTGAGGCAGTGATGTCACTGGCAAGATTATTGAGCCAGCTGGGAGCCCTGTATGAAAAAGACCTTTGTCCTTGAGTAGTACGACAATGAGGGATTTGCAGTAGTTGTGGTTTTGAGCTCCTGGTGTTGCAGTTGTTTACTCTGGTCTTAAGAAGGGAGCAGGCTCCTGGGGGGCAATGCCCATCATTATTTTCTTGGCTGTGATGCAGGTTTGATACTGAAGTTGGTTGTTTAGTTGAAGCCACCCGGTTTGAGAGTAGAGGTTGCAGGTATGGGTGAGACAGTGAGCTCCGGTGATGAGACGACATGCTTTATTTAGGGAGGTGGCAATTCGTTTGAGTGTGGAGGCAGTGGCAGAGCCATAAACTACAAGTCCATAGTCAATAACACTCACAATGGAGCTTTGAACGGCAATAGACAATGCTTCAGAGGTTAGGTGTTTTTGGTGATGGAACAGTAAGCCCAGCCTGGTGTTTGCCATCTTAGTGACATTATTGATATGGGCGGCATAGGAGAGTTTGGAGTCAAGGGTGATGCCAAGATATTTGAAAGTATCAACTTGATCAAGGGTGTCTCCTAGTTTGATATTAACGGTGAGGTGGTACTGTTTATTTTTGTTTTGCGAGCTGCTGAAAAGCATGGTCTTAGTTTTTTTCTGGTTTAGTAACAGCTTGTGTTGCAAGAGCCAGTTTTCAACTGATGTGAAACCCCATTGGAGGTTTCCTTGCAGTTCTACAGGATCATGATGGGAGGCAAGGATAACTGCATCATCTGCGTAGAGTATAATTTGTTCTGGACTTGAGTCTGGGAGTTTGTTCAGGAATAGGCTAAAGAGGATGGGGCCTAGGATTGACCCTTGTGGAACACCAGAGAGGACTGGTCTGGCATCAGAGAGTGTTTCAGCTATTTTTCTCTTTGGGACCGGTTGCTTAAATAGCTATTGAACCAGTCAACTGAATCGGATGAGAGCCCAGCCTTCCGTAGTTGGACAAGCAGGAGATGGTGGCTGACGGTATCAAAGGCCTTAGTTAGATCGATGAACGCAGCCCCTGTTAGTTTACCATTGTCCAATGAGTGGTGAATGGCTCTGGTGAATTCTAGTAATGCTGTGGAAGTGCTGTGACCCTTTCTAAAGCCGTGTTGTTGCTTGCAAAAGATATTGTGTATGTTCAGGAATTCTGTGAGCTGGCCAGCCACAATACGTTCCAGGGTTTTAGAGAGAGGAGGTAGGATGGAGATTGGGCGGAAATTTTCATGGGCAGTTTTGACACCACTTTTGTATATAGGGGTCACAGTGGCCAGTTTCCATTTGTCTGGGAACTGGCTGAGGCTGAGGGAGAGGTTGAAGATCTTAGTCAGTGGTCTGAGTACTTCCTCAAGGGTGAGGGATAGAAGTTTGAGGTCAAGTGAGTCACTGCTGGATCTGGACTTGGTGATATCTTTGGTAATATAGCTGCGGACCTGGTGTATCTTGACCAATTTAAAGTAGAAAGGAAGGCGGCTAGTGGAGGCAGAGGAGATTGGGGGCATTGAAGTGTCCTCTTTGTTAAAAAAATCGGGGGGAAGTACAGAACTAAGGTTAGTAAAAGCAGTATTGAACATATCTGCAATGATTTTCGGGTCAAGTGTGGTAACCCCGTCTATGCAGAGCATTCTCAGCGCCATGTGCTTGGCCTTGTTGCTGCATGTTTTTCAGTTTCCTCATCCTGTCCTCCAATAAGCAGAATGCCAAATAAAACAAAACTTCTCTTTGTTTTCCAGTGGCAGGGCAGAAACAAGGTGTGTTGTGGTAGACGAATTTAGCCAACAGAACCAGCAGAGATTAGATTTATTACAATAATTAGAGTCTGCAGTACGGAGCTCACAGAAAAGATGTCCTGTTCAGTCAGCAGCTGGCCACACCCCCCCCCGCAGAAATATTTTTGAGGGATGTAAAGGAGGTTGAGACATCGCTAGTGGAATGACCCTTGACCGGTCCCGGCAAGGGTTTGTCGTACTTTTGGTAACAGAATGCAATTGACTAACCATTTGGCCAATGTCTGCTTGGTCACTGAAGCCCCCAATATTCTCTGGGCAAAGGAGACAAACAACTGGTCTGTCTTTCTATATGAACGAGTATGGTCTATATAGTAACGAAGGAGTCTTTGTACATCCAGAGCATGTAACAAGGCCTCCCCCTTTGTTATAGTACTCTGGGTAGTAAACCGGGTAGTTGAATGTCTAGATTTAAAGTGAATTCAGACACAATTTTGGGAAGGAACTTAGGATTGGTACACAGGGCAACTCTGTCCCTGTGGAAAAATAAGATAAGGCTCTTTACACATCAGAGCCTGTAGCTCGGAAATTCTTTGAGCGGAAGTAATGGCAACTAAAAATAATGCTTTCCAGGAGAGACGGCATAGCTCACAGTTTGTGGCTGGCTCAAAGGGAGGCAACACAAGTTTTTCCAGCATAAAAAGAAGATCCCATGCCTGCCCAGTGGCGAGGAGGGTTGAGTAGCTGGACATCGCACCATGCCGGTGACCCAAGCTCGGGCCGCTGGGGGATGGCAGGGGTGAGTGAGGAGTGAGACCCTGTTGGGCTGCTCTCTCCCGGGGAGTGGGGATCCTTGACTTGCCAGCAGCTCCTGGTGGAGACCAGGGGTGCTGCAGCACGCTTGGTGGCACATAATCAGCGTGGTCTGATGTAGACAGGGGTTGCCATGTGCCAAGCATCGGGACATACACACGCACGGGGGGATGACCTCCAGAACAAGGAAAAAGCCCGGTCTGGGGGGTAGACGATGGCACCTGCCCCCATGCCCATGGCTGGGTCCATCCTGCCTAGCCTTCCAGGTTCCTCCACCCGGGTCCTCTCCCACATTAGAGTCTGACTATAAGAGCGCCCAATGAGGAGGGGTGGCGCCACCCCAGAGGGGTTAAGCTGGGGGTGCCGATTGTGGACAGAGGAGGAGGGAGAGAGGAGGCACAGGTAGGAGGACTTCAGGCAGGGCAGGAGCAGGTCAGATGCCTGAGAGAGGCCCCGCAGACCATGACCGGAGGGAAAAAGATAAGTAAAAAAGAAAAAGAAGATCCCATGGAGGGACAGGATCCCTTCTAGGAGGTTTGATGTGCAAGATACCCCGTAAGAAGGTCTTGCACAAATCCAGTTGTGCCAGATCTTTCCCATTTGTCGGCGCATGATAAGCTAACAGCGCAGAAAGGTGCACCTTAATGGATGAGTAACTGAGTCCCCTGTCTGATAGGGAAAGAAGGCATTCCAGCACAGATTCCACCGGACAGTGGAAAGGGTCCAAGGAATTGGGGGATGCCCATAAGTAGAAACGTTTCCATTTCATGGCATATGTTGCTCTGGTCGAGGGCTTTCTTGCTGCCACGAGAACCTCTGCCACTCTAGAGGACACTACAAATCTGTCCCTGACTAGGTCTGCAGGAGCCATGAATGCAGATGCAGAGACTGAAGTTTCGGGTGTACTAGGGTTCCCTGCTCCTGGGAGAGCAAGCGAGTGGACAGGAGTAATGGGATCGACGGTTCCGATGCCAGTTACTGGAGCAACAGAAACCAGGCCAGAAGGGCGCTACAAGAATCATATGTGCGCTCTCTGCCTGCAGCTTGAGTAGCACTGGAGGAGCAGAAAGGGGGGAAGGCATACAGGAACCTCCCTATCCAAGAGAAGGACAATGTGTTATGCCAGGAAACTCTAGGCTCTGGATCTAGCAAGTAGAAACTGGACAGTTTGGCGTTAAGTGTGGATGCAAAGAGGTCCAGTTCTGGCTGACCCCACTTTTCAAAGAGGTCATCTATGATCTCTTGCAGTTGCTCCCATTCATGACTCTGAGACCAAGAGCGGCTTAGGCTGTCTGCGAGAATGTTATGAACCCCTGGAATGTGAACAGCTGTTGTTTCCAGGCTGTGATCCACTGCCCACTACCAAACTCTCATGGCCTCTCTGCACAGGGGGTAAGAATGTGTGCCCCCTTGCTTGTTGAGATAGAAGACTACTGGAGTTTTGTCTGACTGGACTAACAGAATACATGGCATGAGCACTGACTGAAAGGCCTGCAGAGCATACAGAACGGCCCTAATTTCCAGCACGTTGATGTGGAGATTGCATTTCACATAAGTCCAGGTGCCTCTTGTTTGGTGGGATGCCAGATGTGCCCCCCAGCCCAGCCCTGAGGTGTCTGTAGTTAGGACTTGCTGAGGATTGGGGTTTTGAAAGGGAACCCCGATGTCCAGCCAAGAAGGGGTGATCCACCATTACAGAGCATGATGTACCACTTTGGAGATCCTGACTGGTTGATTAAGACTGTCCATGCATTGGTCCCATTGCACCCTGAGGTTCCACTGCAGGACCCTCATGTGCAGTCAGGCAAGGGAAACCATGGTAATGGCTGTGGCCATGTGGCCTAAAAGCTGCAGCACCACTTTGGCCGAGATCAGATTTATAGAGATGACCCTCCAAGCAATCACCCTGTAACTTGTCTGCTTGGTCCAGGGGGAGAAAGGCTCTTCCCTGGACAGTGTCCAAGACTGCCCCTATGTACTGCAGCCTTTGGATAGGCCAGGGGAATGACTTGGGGAGGTTCAGAGTGACTCCTAACTCTTGGAACAGATGGAAGATCTCCTCTGTTGAATGACACAGTTGTTCTTCTGTAGAGGCTTTAAGAAGTCAGTCGTCCAGGTAGGGGTAAACATAATGACTCCTCCTCCTTAGAGCTGCTGCCACAACTGTTAGGCACTTGGTGAAAACTCTCAGTGCTGACAAAAGGCCAAATGGCAGTGCTCTGAACTGATAGTGCTCTTCCTGGAAGGTGACGTGGAGATACTGTGTGTGGGACAGCAGGATCTTTATGTGCATACAGGCATCCTGCATGTCCAGGGAGCTGAGCCAATCCCCTTGGCAAATCATGGGCAGCAGACCAGGCAGAGTCACCATCCTGAACCTTTTGTATTCGATAAAGTTGTTCAGTTGGCTCAGATCTAGGATGGGATGGAGGTCCCCTGTCTTCTTCGGCACAAGAAACAAATGGGAGTGGTATCCTCTTCCTCTGTGACCTGGAGGTACTGCCTGAATCACTGTCTTTTCCAAGAGGGCTTGAATTTCCTGCCTTTATGAGAGCCACGTGGGATAGGGAGCAGTGGGTGGGGACAGGTGGGTTGTCCGGTGGAATCTGTGTGAACTCCAGGGCATACCCTCTTTCTATTATCTGGAGGACCCACTGATCTGTGGTAATATTGGACCATCCATTGAGGTAGAGAGAGTGAATCTACCGCCTATTGCCTCCCCCTGATACTCCGCCGGGTGTGGGGGGTGCAGACAGGGAGTCATGCAGAGGCGGAGGGGGTAGGCAGGGGAGCTCTGGCATTTTTTACACTTTTGGGTCCCTGGGTGCCTGAAGGTAGGGGAGGGCCCCTTCACTTGAAACCCCCTTTTGGTTGCTGATGCCTTCCCTGTTGGCCTTAGTTTTTGTGAAAGGGGCGGCGTCTGGTAGTTGCTGGTTCTGATTTATACGTTCTGTGGACGTCGGAAATCGCCTTACCAGAGTCCTGTAGCCCAGTGATCAGTTTCTCAGTTTCTGGACAAAAGAGAACTGACCTCTGAAAGGGTGCATCTAGGATTATGTCCTGCAGGTCCTGCTGGAATCCCAAGACCCATAGCCAGGTGTGGTATCTCATACACACCCTGTTGCAGCTGCCCTGGTGGCCGTATCTGATGAGCCATATGAGCTTCTTAAAACATGCTTGACAATGTCAGTGCCGGACTGAATGACTGCCATGAGCTCAGATTTGCTGTCAGAGTCAAGCTGAGCCTTGGCTAAGTCCAAGGTCTTGTTCCACAAAGACTTTTGGTACATGACCATGTGTGCCAAAAAGTTGAGTGATCTGATTGTGCAGGTGGCAGTGGAGTACACTTTGCGGCCCATCTGGTTCAGTTTCTTGGATTCTGGGTCCAGTGGTTGGGAACTCATATGATTTGGTTGCTGTGCCCTGCCGTGAGCAGCCATCAGCACCATGGAGTCTGCCTTTGGTTGCTCACTGAGAGGAGGCTGTCCTTTCAGTGTCCTGTATAGGCGGTGTGCCTTCCTGGGGATGGCCGAAGTGGTGGAAGGGTGCATCCAGGCCAGTTTTGTGATGTCCTGGAATGGCTCAACTAGTGGAGGGATGACCAAGGGTTTTGGATCATTTGCCCCTAAGAACTTTGCCAGGTGATGGCATTTGGGGTCAAGTTCCTCCGTGTCCCACTGGTTAAGATACTGGATCACATCTAAAAAGGAAGGGTCACCTGGGGGAGACCTGGGAGAGTCCCTCTTATGATCCAGAGAGGGTAGTGGCAGCTCATCCTCGGAGAAGTAGTAAGAGGAAGGGTCCCCTGTATCATTGTCTGAGGATGAATGCGGATGTCCTTTAGATGAGGGTATGGACGACAATTGTTGACCATGGCCACTAGGTGCTGGAGACCCCCGGTCGTCATCTCCTGATTATGGGCAGTCTGGCATCGGAGGTGGTCTCAGAGGTCTCTGGGGCGAGGACTTCCTGGGTGGAGCTGGAGGCAGGAGACCTCTAGGGCTAAGGGATTGCTCTCTTGGTATAGGTGGCAAATCGCCTTTTATGGTATTCCACCATGAATTAAACAAAGCTCCTACCTTCGCGAATAGGATGACAGGCTGTGTTGGCGGTGAGGTAGGGACATTCAGGGCTCCTGGCGGCAGCCCCTGTGGTGCGTCCATCTGGTCTGCTGGCTGTTTGCTATCAGGCGTTTGTACTGGTGGCACTGTTCCTCCTGGGGTAGTGTCCACTGGAGGTCAGATGTTCGTCTCCATAGGAGGAGGCAGGGACGAAGGGTTCGAACCTCGTTCAAGAGGCCCAGGTGTCTGGTCCTCAGGCGTGTGACCTATTGCGTGGTCTGACATCTGATCCTTTGGAACAGATGGCCATTTAGAAGGGGGCATCTGGTTCAGTTCTGAGGCTGAATCAGAAGGCCCTGAGGTCTGGCAGCCTTCTGAAGTGGTCGACGCCCTGTCATGAGGCAGCGGGTGCTTCAGATAGTGCTCTGAGTCCTGGTGTCTGGTGATGTCACCTGACCCCTTCGACCTGTCAGACGCGGAGACCTTGCAGGTGGTAGACTGTGACTTGCCGTCCAAAGAAGACTCCTGTCCAGCTGACTTAGACCCTAGCAACTGCTTGTGGAGCCTTAAAGCCAGGGACACAGGGGTGGATGAACGCCCATGCCTAGAATACTCCCTGTCATGCGTCTGGGAATAGGTGGGAGTCATCTTCACTGTAACCCTGAGAAGAGTCAAAGGGCTGGGGGGAACAGATTCCGACCTCCCACCAGAGGCAGAGGACGTGGAGGTCTTGTGGGGGGACCTGGGGCAGGATTCTGACCTGGCTCGATTCTTGTCCCTATGATGGTGCTTCCTGCCTGATTTCCTCTCTCTGGGGGAGGAATCCCTGGCTGAGGAAGAACTACTGTGTCCCGATTGGGTCCTCTGCATTGCAGCCACTTGCTGTTCCAGGAGATATGCTTTTAATGTCTTGAGGTAGTGGATTCTAGTCTTCTTAATAAACTTCTGGCACTGCGGGCAGTTGTCCGGCTTGTGGCCCGGGCCTAGGCAGATAAAGCAGGCTGAATGGCTGTCTCTGGTCAGGATCTGCTTGCTGCATGCACACTTAGACTTCCGCCACTGTGTGGATGAAGAAGACATGCACAAAATGAGAAAAAATGATGAGGAGAAATACGCTAATGAATGGTACTGCGCGACGAGTGAAAATGGCAGTCGACTGCAAGAGAGGCGTCCATGGAGCCGATACTAGCGGGTCGAAGGCAGGAAAAGAACTGAGGTGGTGCTGTGGGACCGCCCTCTTTATACCACGTGGGACGTCGGGGCGGGGCTGACATCAGGGAGCGGTCCCCCACCTTGAACTGCTAGCTAGAAATTTTTCTGTGGGATCCTAGTGCCTGGTGACATAGTCCTAATGGTGTTACCTGCTGCTAGAGCTCCCTCTCAAAGTAAGATGTTCTGTTTTGTGGGGAGAATCTGGCTGTCTTTGGGCAAGCTCCACAGCCTTCTTCCATAGAGCGTTCTGATATTGCACCATATGGGCTAAAAAATTTAAAGACCACATGGGTGCATGTGGTGGAAGAAAAAAACCTTCCTCCTGAAATGATCCAGTTTCTTGGATTCTTTGTTGGGCGACTGCGAACTCATATGTTTGGGCTGTTTGGTTCGCCCATGTGCTGCTAAGAGAACTAAAGAATCTGCTTTGTGGTTTCCCCCAAGAAAGACTCATTCTTGGGAGATTTATAGAGCCAGTCTGCTTTCTTTGGGACAGCCATGGCCCTGGATGGGTGTTTCCATGCTAATTTAGTCATGTTTTGGAAGGGCAGAATGAAAGGAGGGACTACCACAGGTTTGGGGTCACTCATACCCAAAATGGTAGCAAGCCTGCGTCTTTCTGGGTCCAACTGCTTAGTATCCCATTGATTGAGAAACTGAATATGGCGCATAATGTCCATAAAGGTTGGGTAATCTGGGGGTGACCTTGGTGAATCCATGACCCTCTGGAGGAGGAGGAGGGAAAGACCCTTTGTCTGAGTCTGAGGATGATGATGATGAAGATCTTCCTCCTGAGTAATCTGAGGAGGGAGATCTGTATATAGTCCTTCTAGGTCTATGCCCAGTCTTATGATGACTAGGAGGAGATCGTGAGGAGAAGGACCTCCTAAGACCCCTTCAGTGAGGTACGTCCTCATCAAAACCTCCTTAGCGGGTGAGGGACTCCTCTGGGGGGGTCCGCACTGTGGGATGTGCCGCTGGTGGAGGTACTGGAGCCGGACCTACGGGTGGTGTCACTGGTGTAGGACATTTCTCCTTGGGGAGAAGGTCCCCCTTGACCATGTTCCACCATGACTGAAGCAATGTCCCCACTTCGGCCAGGGAGACCAAGGAGGGCTACGAATGCTCGGGTTCCCCAGGAACATCCGTAGAGTCTGGATTCTGGTCCAAGGGGTTACTGGGCCCTGGCATGTCACCTGGTGCCTGAGGACCCCCTGTCGTCAGGTCCCCTGATGGACGGATCAATGGCGTAGGGCCGATCATCAGGTCTGGTGTCTCGGGGACGTCTGATGACCACCCCTCTGGTGACTGGACTGGTGACACCGGCTTGGTGAATGAGGCAGAGGCGTGGCTGGCATGTGATCCCTGTGCAACAGGGTCTCTTCCGGCTGCGCCACTGGTGGCTTTGGGGGAGGTGTCTCCTGAGAAGACTCCGAGGAGGAAGCGGATGCCAGGGGTCTGGTGCTTGGCATCTGATGACCGCTTCCTGGGGGAGCACTCCCTAGGATGGCGCAATTGCTCCGGACACCCATGCCTGTCGTCGGGGCTGGAGGACGTGCCTAATGACAGTGGCATCCCAGCCAAACAAATGGCAGATTTCTTGTTGCTAGGAATCTCAGCTGAGTCCCTGGCCTTGGTCCCTGAGACCTGCTGGAAGGGCCAAAGGCTCAGTGAAGGACCTGAAGGCCTGTGCCCCGAAGGACTCCCACCCGACGTCTGGATAAGGGCAGGGACCTTCATCAATGGCAGCCCAGAAGTAGAGTTCGCTCTCCTGTGGGAGTGTGAACTGGAGGACTTACCCTTCCGGTGAGGAGACTGGGAATGGGATTTTGACCTACACTGTTCCTTCTACCTCTGATGGTGCTTCCCGCTGGTCCACTGATCCTTGAGGGAAGACAGAGACCTATGGGTGGAAGAAGATGAAGAGCCTGCTGGCTTCTGCTGGTGGGTGGCGAGTTGTTGCTCCATGAGAAAGGCCTTCAAAGTCTTCAAGTGGCAGATTCGACTGTGTCAACTGAACTTATGACAGCTCGGGCAGGCTTCCTTGTTGTGGGTAGGCCCCAGGCAAAAGAGGAATGCTGAATGGCCATCCTTGGCCAGGATGTTTTCCACAGCGCACTTCAACTTCCACTGTTCAGTTGTAGACGAAGGCGATGACATAAAATGGAAAAACTGCTGAAATAGAACATTGAAAAAGGGTACGCGAAGCATAGAAAATGGCAGTCGACAATAACAATGAGATGTCCATGGAGTCGATGTGCACAGGTCTACAGTGGGAAAAGAACTGAGGTGGGGCTGGGCACCGCTACTTTATACCATTGGCGGATGTCGGGGGCGGGCTGACGTTGGGGGTGATTCCCGCTGGGTACTGCTGGCTAGGATTCTTTCCGTGGGGTCCTAGTACCTGGTGGCATAGTCCTAATTGTGCCGCCTGCTGCAAGAGCTCCAACTCGAAGAAAGATCTTAGCATTGGTCCTCAAAGATACCCTGTCTTTGTGAAAAACTAAATAGGGCTCTTTACACATCAGAGCCTGAAGCTCTGAAATTCTCTGAGCAGAAGTAACTGCAACTAAAAATAATGCTTTCCATGACAGAAAGCGCAGCTTGCAATCCATGGCTGACTCAAAGGGAGGCAAAGTAAGTTTCTCTAAAACAAATAACAGATCCCATGAAGGGATAGGATCCCTAATGGGTAGTTTCAGATGCAACAAGCTGTACAAGAAGGTGCGGGGCAGATCCAGTTGGGCAATTGCTTTGCGATTCACTTGTGCATGATAGGCTGAAACTGCTGACAGATGCACCTTCATGGAAGAGTAGCAGAGACCAGAATCTGAAAGTGACAGAAGGTACTCCAGGACTGAGTTGACCGAACAAGTGAAAGGATTCAGACTATGGGCAGAAGCCCAGGGACAGAACCATTTCCACTTCACGATGTAAGTAGCCCTAATAGAAGGTTTTCTAGCCACAACCAAAACCTCGGCGACCCTAGGGAAAACCCTGAATCATGTCGTGGCTAGGTCTGCAGGATCTAAGCATGCAGGTGCAGAGACCTGAGATCTAGATGGACTAGGGTGCCCTGCTCTTGAGACAGCAAGTGCGAGGTGAGGGGTAGGGGAACCAGCGGTTCCACTGCCAATTGCTGGAGTAGTGGAAACCAAATTTGCCGGGACCAGAAAGGGGCAATCAGAATCATGTCCGCCCCTTCCAACTGGAGCTTGAATAGGACTCTTTGGAGGAGGGGAAAGGGATGAAAGGTATAAAGAAACCTCCCTGTCCATCAAAGGGACAGTGCATCTCACCAGAAAACACCAGGCCCTGGATCTAATGAGCAGAAACTGGGCAGTTTGGCGATGGACGGGGACGCAAAAAGGTCTAACTCTGGATGTCCCCACCTTACGAAGAAGTCCTCTGTTATGGACTGAAGGAGCTCCCACTGATGGACCCTGGCCTGAGACCTGCTTAGGCAGGCTGCCAAGGTGTTTCGGACTCATGGAACATGGATGGCGGTAAGAGTGATACCATGTTCGATGGCCCAGAACCACACTCGCATGGCTTCCCTGCAGAGAGGGTAAAGGTGAGTGCCCCCATTTGTTCATATAAAATACCATGGACATGTTGTCCATTTGAATCAACAGGGGCCCTGGATGAAGGTCCGGCCAGAACACCTGTAGAGCGCAAAGAATGGCCCTCAGCTCCAAGATGTTGATATGAAGGTCCTCCTACTGCAAGGGAGACCACGTGCCCTGAATCTGGTGATTCTGAAGGTGGGCTCCCCATCCCAGACCTGAGGCATCTGTAGTTAGGATCTGCTGAGGGAAATCCTTTTGAAAAGGCACTCTCAGATCCAAATTTGAAGGAGCCATCCAACAGGAGAGGTTCTGGGATACTGCCCCGGAAATCTGGACCGGCTGTTTGAGATCATCTGAACGCTGGTCCCATTGAACCCTGAGAGTCCACTGAGAGATTCTCATGTAGAGACATGCCAAGGAGACCATGACTATGGCAGCCGCCATGTGGCCAAGGACTTGAAGGAACATCCAAGCCTGAATTTGGCGGGAAGAGGAGATCCTCTAAGCCAGTTTCCAAAGATGGACTGCCCTGTTAGAAGGGAGAAAGGCCTTTCCCAGGGTCATATCCAGTATTGCCTCGATATACTGCAGCCTTTGGCTGGACCAAGGGGATGATTTGGAGACGTTCAGTGTCATCCCCAGTTCCCCAAACATCATGAAGGTGTCCGACAGGGTGGATAGCAGCTGATCCCTTGTCGAGGCTGCTATAAGTCAATCATCTAGATAGGGATAGACGTAATGGCCCTGTCTCCTGAGGGCTGCCGCGACTACTGCAGGGCACTTTGTGAACATGCGCAGTGCCAAAGTAAGGCCAAAGGGAAAGGCCTGGAACTGGTAGTGTTCCCCTGAAAGGTGAACTGCAGAAATCTCCAGTGAGCAGGAAGCACTAGGATACGGAGGTAGGCATCCTGCATGTTGACAGAACGGAGACAGTCTCCTTGATGTAGCATTGGGAGAAGGCCTGGCAGTGTCACCATCTGGGACCTTTTGTACTCGATGAAGGTGTTCAGGAGGCTCAGGTCCAGTATGAGGCAAAGATTCCCTGATTTCTTAGGGCCAAGAAGAAGTGAAAGTAGAATCCGGTCCCTCTTTGGAACGGTGGGATGGGTTCAATGGCCCGTTTCGACAGGAGGGCCTGGATCTCTCCATGGATGAGGGTACCGTGAGACGGAGAGCAGTTGGAAAGGACAGGAGGATGGTTCAGAGGGATCTGTAGGAACTCTAGGGCATGTCCCTTCTCAATCAAAGTACCCTGGTGTCTGAAGTGATTTTGGCCCATCCCTCTAGATAAAGGGAGAACTGACTTCTCCCAAGGACTCCACTGGAGGAGGATCTGGCAAGGAGTCATGCTGTGGCTCCTGGAGTAGGAAAGAAGACCTGGGAAGGTCTGTCGTTCAGAGGTCCCAAGGCTCTGGATGGATGAGAGGGTACCTTTCACTTAAAGGGTCCTCTTGACTGCTGCCCCTTGGGTTGCTAACCGGCTTGTCGATGAAAAGGCTTTCGCCGAGCAGGAGGTGGTTCTCATTTATACATCTTGTGGACTGACTGGACCACTTTGCCAGAGTTCTGCAGACCTGATGCGATCTTTTCAGAACTGACCCATGGAAAGGGGCACCCATGATAGCCTCCTGGAGATCCTGGCAGAACCCAGAAACTTGGAGCCAGGAGTACCTTCTCAGACAGATGCCAGTAGCGGCAGCCCTGGTGGCGGTGTCCGCAGAATCATAGGAGGACCATAAAATGTGTTTTCCTATGTCCAGGCCAGATTGTAAAATATCTAAGAGTACTGTCTTTTGTGAGGAATCAGGTTGGGCCTGAGTTAACTCCAGAGCCTTCTTCCACAGACTCTTCTGGTACTGCACCATATGTGCTAAGAAGTTGTTGTTTTTTTCAACTTTCTTTATTTAAAATTTTTTTTTTACATATAATATTGACAAAACACAAACACAAATGCCACTTATTACAATCAATTACTTTAGAAGTCAAGGCAGATAGTCACTTTCATTTTAAGTAAACTGATAGGGGTATTTCTTACCTGAAAAACAGTATAAATAATGTAAGACAGGACATACTAGTCTAACAAAATAAAAATAAGTTCTACATACTTCTTTAAAGCATTTATAGACTATAAATATATGTTCAGTTGAAACAATCATTTTTATATTATTATGATGGGGAGGATACAAAGTAGATGAAGGGAATCATCCGAGAATTGGCTTATGGATAGGTTTTACCCACTGTCCACCTTCCTGTGGGCCCAGGGAGGTTATATGTTCATGAAGTTCTCACTTTCCCAGGCTGACCATTTATGGGATAAAGGCAGATCTCTGGGTGCTCATATAAAGCACCCATCTCCTCCATATTATTTCACATTGTGGCTGTCTTTTAACAGTGGCTGTCAATGTCTCCATCCTAGCATACTAACATACTAAAATGCCAGCAGAATAGGCCTAACGGTCTTTCGAGTCTGCTCGATTGGTCAGCCCCTACCCTGGGTGCTGACCTTGCTGCCCCCCTCACCTTCTCTGGCTTCTCCCTTCCCAGTTCTGGATATTCTTTCTGCATTGGATTTTGCTTCCAGAACCCTTCCCTGTACCTGTCCCAGCCTCTCTTGAACCCCTCCAACGCCTCTTGCCTCCACCAGCCCCTAGGCAGTGCATTCCATGGCTCCACCACCCTCTCAGTGAAGTAGCACCTCCTCCTTTCTCCCTGAATCTTCCCTCCAGCTTCCACCCATACCCTCTAGTGGCCCTCCTTCCTTCTTCAAGCACCTGACTGTTCCTCCCTATTTACCCTCTTCATGTACTTGAAGACCTCTATCATGTCCCCCGTCCCTTCTCTCTTCCAATGTGTACATATTTAGCTCTTTTGAGCCTCTCCTCATAGGTCCTGTCCCTAAGCCCCAAATCATTTTGGTCGCCTCCTCTGACCCTCTCCAGGAGTTTAATGTCCTCTTAAGTGTGGCCTCCAAACTGCATGCAGTACTCAAGGTGTGGCCTCACCAAGAAGTTATACAGAGGAGCATCACTCCTCCTTCTGAGGTGATCCCCTAGCGATGCATCCCAGCATCCTGTTGGCCTTGGCTGCTGCCCTCCTACAAGTCTCCGAGTTGTTCATTTTGACATCCACCACCACCCCAGGTCCTTCTCAGCCCATCGAGACTTGTAGCATTCCCCCCAGGTTGTACACTTGTCCCGGTTTCTGGCCCCAGGTGGAGTACCTTACATTTCCTGCATTGAACCTCAGCTTCCACTTTCTAGACCATCTTTCCAGAGCCTCCAGGTCCCCTGTAGGGCCACCCTCCTCCTCCCCATCCACCACTGCCCCCAGTTTTGAGTCATCTGCAAAGAGACTCATCTCACTCCTGATTCCCTGTCCTTATGTCAGAGACGAGGTGTTGGAACAGGAGGGGCCCAAGGACTGATCCCTGTGGGACCCCACTAATGACCCTCTTTGGGGATGAGACTATCCACAACTACAACCCTCTGGGTCCAGGTCCTGGAGCCAATTGCCTATCCATCTGATCATCTGGTTCCCCACCCCCATTTCTCCCAGCTTATCCAACAGGCCCATGTGAGGAACAGAGTCAAATGCCTTGCTGAAGTCCAGAAAGAGGACGTCCACTGGTCTACCAAGGTCCAAGGCACTTGTCACCCAGTCATAGAACTCCACAAGGTTTGTCTGACACGATTTCCCCAGATGAATCCATGCTGTCTATCGTCCAGGCACCCTGACTTTTCCAGGTCCCCCTCAGCCTCTCCTTGACAATGCCCTCCATCACCTTGCCCACCACCAATGTCAGGCTGACAGGCCTGTAAATTCTATGCCACCCCTTGATCCCCTTGTGGATAGGCACTATATGCGCCCACCTTCCAGTCCTGGGGCACCCACCCTGTCCTCAGAGAGATGGTGAAAGTCTGCCAGGGGTTTTTCGCCAGGACATCCGCAAAGTTCCTTCAGCACTCTGGGATGTAATTTATCCGCCCCGGTAAGCTCGGTTTTAAGGGAGCCAAGGGCTTCCCTCACTCTCTCTGCTGTGATTTCCACTTCCAGTACCTCTTCTCCCTGCTTAGCCCTCCCCCTCTCTCCAGACCCGCCGATCGGTAAGGGTCCCCCCTCCTCAGTATCTCTGTCTCCTCCCATGTATGATGCAGCACCCCCATTTTCCTTGGTGGAAACTGAGGTGAAGTACTCATTTAGTACCTTAGCCTGCTCCCACGGGTCTTGTGCCCATCTCTCCCCTGATTTAATCCTGCTAATCTGCCCCTTCACCCTTCGTTTTTCCCCAATGTATCTAAAGAACCCCTTGTTCCCTCTCCTGATTTCCCTGGCCAGGTTCTGCTCCTTCCTTGCCTTAGCCACCCTCACCACCCTAGTGGCCCTTCTAGCAATCAGCTCATACTTCCCTCAATCCCTTTCACTCCTTGAGCACTTGAATTGCCTATAGGCTGCCTCCTTTCCCTGCACCACCAGCAGGGTTTTCGGCCCCTACCGCATTTGCCTTTTATTTTGCACAGGTGCTGGTAGCATCTTGCACCCTCACTTGATGATTTCCCACCTACTATCAGCCCATCGTCTGACCCAATCCCATCCAAATGCTCCTTATGGATCTCTTCCCATTTTCCAAAACTGCTCCCTGAAGTTAGTTACCCGCCTTTGTGGCAGCTTTGTGGCCCTCCTAGGTCCAGGCAGAACCAGACTGTGGCATGGTCACTCTCGCCAACGGGTCCCTTACCTCCAGGCCCCTAATCTGGTCACTGTCTGCCAGGACCACATCCAGTACCCACGCCTCCCTGGTCGGTTCCCCCACCTGCTGAGTTAGGAACGTGTCTTGAAAGACATCCAACAACCTCTGTTCCCTGGTCACAGAAGATGTCATAGTCTCCCAGTCTGTTCCTGGCATGTTTAAGTCCCCCAACACCACCACCATTCCTCTGCCCAGTCTGCAGTGTTCCCAACATCTGCCACCAGACTCTCCTCCAGCTCCTCCGCCAGGGCAGGGGGTCTATACCACTCCTTTTTACTCTCTTGCCCCCTTGTTATCAAGGTGGACCCAAATTGCTTCCCACAGTTCCTCCGCCTCCTCTACTTCCCTATGCCAATGCAGTTTTTGACTATCATTGCTACCCTCCTCCTCTCTCTCCTGTCCTTCCTGAACATAGTGTAACCCTCCAGGTTCAGGTCCCAGTCGTGTCCTGCAGTGGCCCAGGTCTCAGTGACCGCTGCCACATCTACTGCTCCCTCAGTTAGCATCGCCTGGAGCTCAGGCATTTTATTTCCCAAGCTCCTGGCATTTAGCAGGACTACCTTCCACCCTTTCCCTATACTTCCATTTCCCCTGCTCGTGTTCCCATGGGGATCCTATATACTGAAATCATAATTTCATGCCACTGATGGAGATTTATGCTTTGTTCTGACAGCCAACTTTTAGTTATCACTTTCTGAGCTGCTAAGAGTATAATCTTAACCAATTTGCTCCTGGGAGAGTCTCGATATCCACCTGGGAGGTCTAAGAAAAAGTACAGTGTGGGAGTCAGCATGAGGTCAAGGCCAGTTATGGAATAAAGGGCCTGTTGTAATGCCTGAAAAAATGAAGAGAGAACTGGACGGCCCAATGTTATGTGTGTTAAGGCTGCCAGTGAGTGACCACACTCTCTCCAACAAGCTGGGGAACCTCCCTCTTGGAATTTTGCCTGAACTGCTGGAGTTCTGAAAAATCTAATGAACATTTTCGAGGAGAACTCTTTCCAGCTCACTGCTGACACTCCCCAATGTATTCTCCTCAAAGCTCCTATCCATACCTCATCTGGGACATCCATTTCCAGATCTCACACCCAAGCACTTCTAATTGATTAAGGTTAGTCTCCTTTTCCAGGAGAGAGAGCTTGTAAAGATATGATATTATGTGATCTGGGGAGCTCTTCTCATTGCCATCTTCAGTAGGTCAGCAATACGGGGGGGGGGGGTTGTCCTGTGTAAGGGTTAGGGAGAGGGATTTAATGTAGACTCTGGTTTGAAAATATCTACACCTGTCCATCTTCGCAACTCCATGCCCGTATACCAAATCTGTAAAGGTACAGACTCCACCACTCTCCACGAAGTGCCAAATCAAGTGCAGGCCCCCTTCCTCCCATCTTTTAAAGCCTACATCTAATGGAGCTGGTAAGAAGGAGATCAGATATGGGATCAAGGATAGAAGAGGCCTCTACTCCCTGGAACACCTGTCATCTAGAATGCTATATCAGGTCTGCAAAGTGGGGCTTGTATATGGGTTCCTTCCTCCGTGCAAGGGATAAGTTTCCCTTTTTGTTAACAGGATTTTATGTAGATTAGAGAGATTCTCTTCCCTCGTCTCCAGTTTTTTCCATTTTGCTGAATAATTTTCATCTAGCCAGTAGAAAGCTGTCCTTAACTGTGCTGCCTGATATAATCTCAGGTTGGGAAGTGAGTGCCCCCCAACCTCTTGTTAAGGCATCTGGAGAACCGACAGTCTCACCTCGGCTATGTGATCCCCATATAAAGAGTGTTATTTTTCTGTTTAGAACGACAAAATATTTGTCAGGTATATGGATAGGGATGGCTTGTGATAGATATAAAAATCGGGGGAGTAAGACCATTCTGACAGCCTCCACTCGTTGTAAAAGGGGGAGTGAGACCAAGGCCCATTTTTCCAGATCTTTTTTAAGTTTTTCTAGAATTGCCAAAAAATTAAGAGAGAACAACATAGTGCTGTCTGACCCTAGGTGTACTCCCAAGTATTTTAGATATTTAAGATTCCATTTAAAGGGAAAAGCTTTCATGATTCCTTCAGTAGGTTTATATTGCAGTTGTAACACTTCTGTTTTAGCTGTGTTTATTTTATAACCTACCAAGGAAGTAAATTCCTCCAGGCATTTCCAAAGGGGGAACCAAGGAATGTTCTGGATCTCTAAGGTATATTAAGCGATCATCCGCGTAAAGGGCGAGTTTGTGGGTTTCTCCTCCCACCTCTAGACCTTTAACTTCTTTTTCTTGTCTCAGGGCCTGTGCTAAAGGCTCTAAATATATAACAAAGAGGAGGGGGGGATAAGGGACAGCCCTGTCTCGTGCCCTGGAGCAGTGAAATTGGGGTAGAAATTCTACCATTGATTTTAACGTAAGCCTGGGGGGCGTAGTAGATGTTACTTATTATTTTAACAAAAGAATTAGAGAATCCAAAACTTTTAAGAGTGGAGCTCAGGAAAGACCATGCTACCCAGTCAAAGGCCTTCTCTGCATCCAGGCTCAAAAGCAGGAAGGGGGACCCCGAACGGGCAGCATGGTGTAAAAGGTGTAGGGATCTTTTAATGTTGTCCTGGGTCTGTCTTCCAGGAACAAAACCTGTTTGATCAAAGTCAATCAGTCTTGGGAGGACAGTCTCCAAACGCTTAACTAGTATTGTTGCACATAGCTTGTAGTCAATATTAAGTACTGATACAGGGCGGTATGCTGTACAGTAAGTGAAATCCTTACCCGGCTTCGGTATGCTACAGATAACAGCATAGTCCCAGGAGTCGGGCATTGCCTCTCCCATCTGCGCTGCCCTACACACTGTCAATAGAGTCCCAGCTAGGTCCTCTCTAAAGGACTTAAATAATTTGTCTGTATAGCCATCAGGGCCAGGTGACTTGTTGGTCTTCAGGTTTTGTATTGCTATTTCTAGTTTAGCTGCAGATATAGGGTTGTCTAAAACCTGTTAACTTCCTGTGTGAGTTTCAGCAGCTTTAATTTGGATAGGTAGGCCTCTGTTCTGGTTTTATCATACTCCTGCTCTGGAGTATATAGATTTTGATAAAAATTCCTGAAAATTGTCATAATTTGTTTAGGTGACCTCATCATCTGCCCATCTGTCAGGTTTCTAATCTTAGTAATGGTGGCCTGGGATGTTTGCTGTCTTGAGTCTGTGGGCCAACAGACGAGTTGCTCTTGGCTTACTTTCATAATATCTCTGGCGTAGACATTGAAGGGCCTGTTCAGTCTTTATGTCTATGATCTTTATGATCGATATGAAAAAATAATCGATGCATGCATATGAACCATGGGGTGGGGAGAAATGAGTATATTCCCTCTTTCCCGGGTGCTGCATTCTCCACATATCTACCCAGAATGCTCCTTTAAGATACTCTCTGATGGCCTTGTTTGCTGTGGTTCTTCTTATAGATTTGGAGCTAGTAGTGTCTACCAGTTCCAGAATCTGATTAAGTTCCCCTCCCACCACTATTGTTCCTATCTGATGTTCTGTAATTTTTTGAAGTAGGGAGCGGAACACTGGAGGAGTGGAGCCCGGTGGAATATAACTGGAGGCTTATGTGATCTGGGCACCCTCCAGGTGCTCTGTAACAATTGCTAGGCAGTCATAAGGATCTATGTAGGAAGTGGACTGGTGAAATTGGGTGCCCCAAGGCACTAATATAGTTGTGCCTCTTCTCTTTCCACCTCTATCTGATGAAGCTATTACCCAAGAGTATCCAAACCCTCCCAGTTTTAGGTGCTCTGCCATGCTAAGAAGTGTAGCAATCGGATGGTACATGTGGTTGAGGAATAGATTTTATGACCAAACTGGTCCAGCCTCTGATTCCTTGTCCAGTGGCTGGGAGCTCATGTGTCGAGGTTGCTTAAACCGGCCATGGGCCACCGTTAGAACCTCTGAATCAGCCTGTGGCTGTTCCCCTAAGAATGGCTCATTCCTTGGGGTTCTATAAAGATCGTCCACCTTCTTCGGGACTGCAAAGGGTAAAGAAGGGTATTTCCAGGCTAGCCTGCTGATGTATTGAAAAGGAGCTACTAATGAGGTGACCACCAACGGTTTGGGGTTGCTCATGTCTAGAAACTGGGCAAGTCTGTGCCCTTCTGAATCCATATGCTCAGTGTCCCACTGGTTGAGGAATTGAATGTGACATATCACGTCCATGAAGGTAGGGTCGTCCAGGGGTGACCAGGGAGAGTCTCTGTGGGTATCAGGCTGAGGAGGGGGAAGAGGTAAAGCCCTCCAAATATCTGGAGGATGAGGACAAGCTCCTTCTGGAAGAGTCCGAGGAAGGGGAGCGGGAGTATGAGTGCCGAGGCTAGCGACTGCGTGAGCGATGCCAGCGTCTGGAGGAAGACCTGGATGAATGACATCTCTGACCCTGACCCCGGTGGGACTCTGAACCAGATAAATCCGGAGGAAGGGTAACCTTCCTGGGTGGAGGGTGAAGGCTTCCTAGGTGGTGGAGGAGTAGGCTTTTTCGGACGGGGTAAAATTGGCAAAGGGGTGGTATCCTTCTTTGGCAAAAGGTCCCCTTTGATGGTATTACACCATGAATTAAAGAGTGACCCAACATCCGCTAATGGTACGAGTGAAACTCCTGAGGGGTCCGGCACTGGGGGTGTGTGCATTGGGTGCCCCTGGCGATGGTTCTGCTGGTGCAGTGCCCCTTGCTGTCAGGTCAGGGGACCTGGGATCATCCGGCTGAGGTCCTTCAGGCAGCAGGGTATCGGGTGTTTGATCATCTGGTTCTCAGGTATCAACCACCTGGTTATCAGGCGTCATGTCACCTGTCATCAGGTGGGCCAGGGAGCGCTGGATCAGCTGACTATGGTTTCTCAGGTGCTGGCTTCGGAGGGACAGGCGTCAATTGAGGTTTGGGTGACGTCAGAGACAATGTTGTCCGGTTCGACCCCGGACAGCTAGATGTCAAGGGCGGGGTCTGACGGCTGTCGGTAGAACCAGCTAGCATCCGGTGTGGCAGGGAGTGGACTCCAGCCTTAAAGTTCTGCTCTTGATGCCTCCTTTTGTTGCCAGATCCTGAGGTCTGGTCCGACAGCGCTCCAGCCATTTGGACGATGGGCGTCCGGAGAGGAGTCAGCTAGAGTCCCTGGCTTAGACCTGGCAGAATTCTGAAAAGGCCTAAGACTTGGGGAATGAGCTGATGAAGGCCCTTGCCCCAAAGACTCCCCGCCAGACACCAGAACAAGGGTAGGGGGCTTCATCAACTGCAGCCTGAAGGAGTTAGCGCAGCCAGAGGGGCTGAGGCTGATCTCCCATGGGAGTGGGGACTCGAAGAAGCCGCTTTCTTATGCGGGGACCTGGAGCATGACTCCAATCTGGGTTTCTCCTTCTCCTTATAGTTATGCTTCCCACTGGCCTTCTTGTCTCTGTGGGAATAAGATGGTGAAGTCCCCTGCACTGAAGAGGAAGAGAAGCTGGATGGGGTCCTCTGCAAGGCAGCTAACTGTTGTTCGAGGAGATAAGTCTTGAGTGTCTTCAGATGATGGATGTGGGTTCGTCGGTTGAAACTACGGCAATGAGGGCAGGCCTCCAAGTTGTGTTGGGGGCCCAAGAAGATCAAGCAGACCGAATGATCATCTTTTGTTGGTATCTTTACTACAGGCGCACTTTGACTTCCACCACTCTGAAGCAGACGATGGCAAAGACATGCAATACACTGGAAACTAAGAAATTGCTGGAATGCAAAAATGGTTAACTGGTAGCAGGAGGCGTCCGTGGAGCCAATGTGCACAGGTCGATGGTGGTAAAAGAACTGAGGTGGTGCTGGGGACCGCCCCTTTATACCACTGGCCAAAGTCGGGGGTGGGCAGAGGTCAGGGGGCAGTCTCCGCGGTACACTGCTAGCTAGAAATTTTTCTGTGGGGTCCTAGTGCCTGGCAGCATAGTCCTTGTGGTGTAGCCTGCTGCAAGAGCTCCAACTCGAAGTAAGATCTGGAGGTTCCACAGCCAATTGCTCTAGTAATGGAAACCATATCTGATAAGGCCAAAATGGAGCCACCAGAACTGGGGTGGCACCCTCCATCTGTAGCTTGATGAGCACCCTCCAAATTGGAGGAAAGGGAGGGAAGACATAAAGAAATTTCCCTTTCCAGGAAAGGGACAACGCGTCTTGCCAGAAAACTCCAGGCCCTGGATCTAGTGGGCAGAAATGCAGCAGTTTTGTGTTGAGTGGGGATGCAAAAAGGTTGAACAGGTTTTCTGCGACCAAGGTCAGCAGCTCCCACTTGTGCATTTCAGACTGTGACTGCTGAGGCTGTCCATCAAGGCATTTTGTGTGCCTGGCACATGAACGGCTGACAGTTCTAGACTGTGATGTGAAGCCCAGTACCAGACTCTCATCGCCTCCCAGCACAAGAGGTAGGAATGAGTCCCCCTTGCTTGTTGATGTGATAGACCACACTGAGATTGTCTGACTGCACCAGCAGAGGGTTGGGGGAGAGATGGTTTCGGAAGGCCTGTAAGGCATACAGAAGTGTCCTCATTTCTTTTTTTTTTTTGTTTAATATTTTTATTAGCTTTTGAACACATGAACACATTGACAGACATAACATTAAGCAGACATAAATACAAAGAAGCAGCCTAAGCAGCTTGAAGCTACCAACATTAGCCAGTAAAAATATACATGTACAGACATTCTATTTTCAGGCTATTTCACTGAATTGGACACTAAGACAATACGACAAGAAGGCAAAAAAAAAAAAACCCTACTAGCTCTACTAACTATTTACATTTGTCCACATCTTATCAAAAATTTCATGCACTTTACTTCATATAAATCTCCTCTTAGGCTGCCATCAACTTTTATAGTCACATTAAGGTTTCAGCCCCTATTTCATATATGCCACTTTTTCAGTCATAATTAATTTGAGCTAAGTTACGACTTCGCACCTCCCCTCCCCTTCCTTAGGCTCCCAGTTGTAGGATCATCGCTTCTTCCCGAGTCATTGCTGCCAGTAGGGGATTCCATGTAGAAATAAAGGACTCCATCCTTCCCTGAATTTGGTAGGCCCTTTTCTCCATTGCCAAGGCGCCAGTGATCATAGCACGTCACTGTTCAATGGAAGGGTCCTTTGCTGACACCCATGTGTTCAGGATAGCCTGTCTGGCCTGTGACAAAACAACCCTGATCCACTTTCTGTATGGGGCCCATTCTTCTCCTTCCCCCATTTCCACCCCAAATAGGAGCTCAACTGGGCGAAAAGGGATGCTCACCCCCCTCCTCGCCTTCAAATGCTGCAACACTTTTTTCCAGAAACTTTGGAGCCGGGGACAAGTCCAGAAACAGTGCATGTATGTGCCTCTTTGTTGCTGACATCTAGTACAGACATCTGATACCTCTGACTAATATTTATGTACTACCACTGGGGGGTAGAACAGCCTGTGGATAAACTTATAGGCTGACTCTTTATACCTATTTGGCATCAGTAGGCCCACATGCATTTCCATTATGATTCCCCAATTGAAGTCAGAGATTGAGAGCCCTAAATCATTCTCCCATCGTTCCTTCGTGTTCCCCATCTTTCCTTGCAAACTATCCCGGAGTATACGTGCCGCGTCCCCGATCATCCCTTTCGGATTCCCCCTAGCTTTACCAATCAGGGTCTCTATCCGTTGCAGAGGGAGGGGTTGGGGCCCACACTTCCTCAGCTTCTTATAGTAATCTCTGGCCTGAAAAAACCTAAACATACGACTGTTAGGGATCCCTCTACCCTCCGTTAATTCCTGGAAGGAACATATGTTTGGCCCATTTAGTAGGTCCCCTACACTGTGTATCCCCCTCTCATTCCATTCAACAAATCCCTGATCCTCTAATCCAGGTCAGAAGAAGGGGTTTCTGTTTAGTGGGAGGAGCAACGTTTCTACCTCTGTACCCCCTACCATCTTTTTAATCTGTTCCCAGCTTCCTAACGTCCAGATCACCATTGGGTTGGAATGCGACTGGGCCAGGTAAGCTTTTTTCCCTCCTCTGGCTAAATATGCCGAAAGTCTGCCCTGTCCCTCCATTTCTTCTAGGCCTATCCAGCTAGCTACCTCTGGCTTCGCAATCCAGTCCTTAATCACTCTTACTTGTGTGGCCAGATAATAATTCTTTATGTCTGGGAAATTTAGCCCTCCCTCCTTTATGTTCAGTTTTAGCCTACTCAGACTAATCCTAGCCCTTTTCCCCTGCCACAGGAAGTCAGAGAATCCTCTCTCGAGTTTCTTGCTGTCTTTCTTAGACAAACCCATTGGGAGCATCTGCAGCAGGTATAATATCCGTGGCAGTGTATTCATTTTCAAAAGATTCATGCATCCAATCCAAGACAACGGTAACGCTCTCCACCTTTTCATATCTACTATCATACTATCAACCATCGGCCTATAATTTAGTCCATATAACTCCGAAATATTCCTACCAATGTTCACTCCCAGATATTTAAAGGAGACTCTGACTTCCTGAAGGCCCCACTCTGCGTTCCCTCTGGGTTTCCCCTTTCCCAGATACATTGCCTCTGATTTGTCCAGGTTTATTTTGTATCCTGAAAAGAGGGAAAACCTCTCTATCGTGTCCAATATTATAGGAATAGAACTCTCCGGGTTACCCACATATAAAATCATGTCATCCACATATAGCGACAGTTTATATTGTTGCCCCCCATTCCCCGGTACTGCCACCACCCTTTCATTCTGCCTTATGGCTATGGCTAGAGGCTCAATAGCTAGATCGAACAGAAGTGGGGATAACGGGCATCCCTGCCTTGTCCCCCTATATAAACTAAAACATTGTGACAGCCCGCCATTGACTAACACCGCAGCCTGCGGAGACGTGTATAGGGCCCTAACCATATTTACAAACCCTTCCCCCATGCCAAGTCTACTTAGAACCTCAAAGAGGTATCCCCATTCAATGCGATCAAAAGCCTTCTTGGCGTCCAGCGCCAGAACTGCTGTGACTCCTGGATGCCGAGAAGAGCCATGCACCACATTAAGCACCTTTCTTACATTGTGATAAGAGTGTCTCCCCTTTACAAAGCCCGTCTGGTCCAGATGTACCAGGTGAGGCATCAATTCTTCTAAGCGGCCGCCTAACACCTTAGCATAGATTTTTGCATCTACATTCAACAAGGATATGGGTCGATATGTGGCACATTCTTGGGGGTCCCTTCCATGTTTTGGAATTACACAGATCGTCGCCATCCCCATGGTGGGGGGGGAGTGGGTTCCCTTCCCTTGGCTCCTGGAAGATCTCCCAGAGCAGATCCACCATCTTTTGCCCCGCTGCCTTATAAAACTCTACAGGAAGGCCATCCGGTCCAGACGCCTTACCTGACTTCAACTCCTGTATGGCTCTTCTGATCTCTTCTCTAGAAATTTCTCTGTCCAATTCCCCCCTTTGCCGCTCATTAATTTTCCAAAGCTTAATCCCTTCCAGAAAAGTTCTCGCTTTCTCTAGTTGGCCCTCACACTCACTCTCATACAGAGCTCGATAAAATTTCCTAAACCTTTCCCTTATGGCCTGAGGATCTTTCAGAAGCATTCCTCCTTCTTCCTTTATCTCCTGAGTTCTCGTCACCCCCTTCCTACCTTTAATAAGGTTGACAAGCATGGGTCAGGCTTATTACCCCATTCATAAACCCTTTGCTTCACAAGCCATATCTGGCTTCTTGCCTGCTCAGCCAGCATTGTTATGTCCTCTCGCCGTAGCCAACACCTGGATACACCTCTTCGTCCCCCCACTACCTTACGCCTCCAACACCTTGACCTGCTGGAGCAGCTCTTCATACCTTCTGTTCTGCTCCTTCATACCCCGCCACATACCCTATAATAGCCCCTCTTATATATGCGCTCACTCATGTCCCAGAAGACCTGTGTGGATGGTGCTGAATCCCTGTTAAGCTCAACGATCTCTACCTGCTCTCTCAAGAAGGTTCTAAACCTCCTCCTTCCCAACAGGCAAGAAGGGAACCTCCATGCCCCAGGCCTCGTCCTACCCACCTCCATTTCTAACGTCATTGTCACCATGGCGTGATCCGAGACATGTATAGGTTCATGTCTCACATTCACCATCTTGTGCTACCAAGAGCCTTCTATATATATGTGGTCTAATCTCGACCATGTTTTATGGGGGTTAGAGAAGAAAGTGAATTCCTTAAGGTTCGGGTTAGCTGTCCTCCATGTGTCCAATAAGTCCAGTTCCACCACACCCTCCCTCCACTGTCTCATACAACTCCCACCCCTGCCCCTCCCTCCAGAGTGGTCCATGATTGGGTCCGGTGTGCAATTGAAGTCGCTCCCCATAACTAAACCCTGAAACTGTTCTTTCGTTAACAGTTCTAACAGGTTTCTATAAAACATTGGCTCAAATACTGCTGGGGCATATACACTTCCAAATGTTACCTGTGTCCCATATATCTTGCCTTCTACAAACACATATCTCCCTTCCTTTTTGTCCTGTACCACTCTTGAAACCTTAAAAGAGAGGAGTTTATATATTAGTATAGCTACTCCTCTTTTATGTGAGGAGAAGGATACTGCGTAGCAAGCTCCCACCCAGTTTCTTACCAACTTTTGATGCTCTGATGGGGTCAGATGCGTCTTTTGAAGTAGGGCTACCTGGGACCTCACTCTCTTGAGGGCTATAATTATAGAGGTTCACTTAATCGGGGAAGAGACGCCTCGCACATTCCACGAAACTACCTTCACTCTCTCCTTTTGGTCCATCTGAGTACCCAACCAACCTTTATGGCCCACTTAATCCATCTCATCCCTCTTACTCCCTTAATGTGTGGCATTATTTTGCTCTTTGGCTCTCTTAGTGTGGACTTAACATATAACTCTTGAACAACATATAAACCAAAACATTTAAACTCCCTACCCCCCAACTTATTTACAGTGTGTAGCTTTCTCCCCTCTTGCAAAACATACAACATTCTTACAACCAGTATGTTCTCCCCTCTATATTTTGTTACAGGGTTTGATACAAAGAAAAACTCTTACGATCAACCTTTTCTCCCCCCCCCCGGGTTATGTAATACTTCTTACCACCTATCTCCTGCTCCGAAGGTTCTTTTGGTTTATATAGCACGACCTATCTATATATTCCATCTTTTATCCCCTTCCCTCCGTGACATACTAAGTTCCATTCTCAGTTCCCTGCAGTTGTTGTCACAGGGTTTCACAGCCTTCAGCATTACCCCATCCCTTGTCGTTGCCCTTTCCCCCCCCCGCTGTCTTTCATTTACACACATCCCTTAAGTCTACCCTTCTTGTTACTGTCAAGGGCAGGCCCCATGAGTCCAAACTAACGCCAGAGGCCCCTCGCAGCATTGTTCCACCCCTCTCCAACCCCTCCCAAGCATTCAGAAAGCACCCCCTTCCCACTACCACCCATTCAGTCCTCCTTCATCTTCATATTCGTTCCTGGAAGTCCTTTAGGCAATTCAATAGCTCGAATCCGCAAGATTCCATTATCCGGTGCACGAGGATAGGCTGCACGAGTCAGAATCAACGCGCAAGCCCCCCTCGCGACCATCGCTTCTCTTCTCCTTTCGAGAATGCCGCCAATGTCAGAGGTATGCCGCCAAGATCCCCTGGTACGTAGCATGACATTTAGATTCTCTCAGTGTCCCTCCGAGAAATCTCAACTAAGCAGAACAAACTGTCATTACAACTGCTTCGGGGGGCGGGGGAGTTCTGGGCCATCCTCCAACCACGACAAGGGAAATGCTCTGCAAATGTTCCAATCTCACCACTTGGCTAAAGATTTACTGTCTCAGGGCTTTTAAGTTCTCTCGCCGTGCCTGTCATCAAGAGCAACTTTGCTTGGAAAATGAGGAATCCTCAACTATTTACAAGGACTTCAATGCTTAGCATCTCATTGTGGTGCCAGACACCTGCCTTCTGTGAATCTTTAAGGGGGGTTCACCCAATCTTCTTTTTCAACTCCGCCACGAACTTATGTGCTTTTTCAGCCTCCCAAAAGCTATACGTAGCCCCCTCAAACCTAATCTTCATAGTAGCCGGGAACACCATATACCACTCCACTTTCATCTTCTGGCAAGCAGCTATCACTTTGTTAAATTCTCTTCTCTTCTTCCCAACCCTCACAGAGTGATCCTGGGACATATACAGATGCACCCCTTCGTAATTCAGCTCCGGTAAGGCCTTATAGGCTTTCCACATCTCCTGTCTGTCTTGAAAATTATGAAATCGGAATATCACTTGCCTCAGGGGTTGCCCACTCTGGGTCCGTGGCTGTACTGCACGATGAGCTCTTTCTAGCTTGTATCTCCCCCCTTAGGTTTCAGGCCCATAATCGCAGGCAAGATTTTAGCACAGAACCCCAGGATGTCTGCACCTTCCCTGCCCTCAGGGAGGCCCCGAAGTCTCAGATTGGACCGTCATTGGTAGTTCTCTTGATAATCCATAGTGTCCTCATTTCTAAGACATTTATGTGGAGGCAAGTCTCTCACTGGGACCAGAGGCCAAGATGGCTTCCTCAACCCAGACCCGAAGCATTGGTGGTGAGGATTTGCTGAGGAGGGGGGAAGAGGAAGAGGACCCCTTTCAAGAGATTGGCCAGGTACATCCACCAGAGAAGCACTCTGTGGACTGGGGAAGAAACAACAATCAGTTGATCTAGATCATCTGAGCGCTGATCCCACTGGACCCTGAGGGTCCTCTGCTGGACCCTCATGAGCAGCCTGGTGAAAGGGACCGAAATGATGGCTGCTGCCATTAGGTCTAGTAGCCTCAAAAATGTCCCGGCTAGAACATACCCCCTCTGAGCCACCTTCTGGGCCTGATCAATGAGGTGGTCCACCCTGTCTTGGGAGAGGAAGGCCTTGCCCTGAGTAGAGTCCAGAACTGCTCCTACATACTATTGCTGCTGGGATGTGGCCAGCACAAACTCGGGCCGATTGACAGTGATGCCCAAGGACCAGAATAACTGCAGGATGTGCTCTAGACCTAACAACAGGAGCTCCCTGGACTGGGCTTTCAGTAAACAGTTGTCCAGGTATGGGAACACATACAGGCCTTCACACTGAAGGCTGCTGCTACAGCTGCTAAGCACTTGGTAAATACCCATAGCACAGAGGATAAGGGCAATAACCTGAACTGGTAATGCTCCCCCGGAACAGAACTACAGGTATCGCCTGTGAGGGAGCAAACCATGATATGCAACTAGGTATCCTGCCTATTGAGTGAGTTGCCAGTTGCCTTGCTTGGGTGGACGAAGAAGGCCGGGCAGAGTGACCATCCGGAAATGAAAATTACGTACCTACCATCATTTTTGATCTTTCTGTGCATCTTCAAAATTCATCACTAGTGGGTATAGCCCTCTGGAGCTAGGACCCAGTGGGAGACTTTTTTTTTCTATGGACGGAGTCGCCCTTGAGGCCGACACACTACGTGGTGCTCACGGGTTGGCCGTTAACTGTTGTCTACTCCGCCCCAACCTCAGTTCTGAGATGCCGGAGAGAGAGGAAGAAAGGAGTGGAGGGGTGGAGCAAGCAAGCCCAAGGGATAGGTAAAAGGAAAGGATATAAAAAACTAAAAGGAGAAATAAACGACAGAGAGAAAAGAATAAGAAAATAACTAAACTTAGGGATTGGGAGGGGCCCCAATCCCTGGAAAAGTGGAGGGATGGGAGGGAAAAGGAAGAAAGAAGAGAAAAAAATGGGTGAAGGAGAGGTTGAAGAGAGAAGGACCTCCCGGTCCAACCAGTCTGTCCATTTAGAGAGAGGAGAAGATTGCCAAGGAGGCAAGCCTGGCTAAGGCAGCAACAAGGCTCTCACAGGGGCCAACAACTTTAGGAAAAATAGAGTTCCAGGCAGACAAGAGGCAAGCCTGGAATTGGCAGCAGCAAGGCTCTCACTGGGCCAGCAGCTTTAGAAAAATAGAGCTCCAGGTAGTCAAGAGCATGCCCTCCCCCCCCCAAACAAAAGGGAGAACTCCAAAGGAGAAAACCCTAAAATATAAAAAGGGATTAGTCCCAAGGGACATTTGAAAACAAGAACACTGGGGGGGGTGGCCTTAGTCCCCCATCCCTTCCCCCGAATGGAGTGGGGAGACTGCCAAAGGCGAGGGAGAAAGAAGAGACTGCCCCCCGCCCAAGACCCCAAACAAGGAGAATCTCCTCCCTGCATGTCTCCAGGGTCTCCTCCCTCCTGGCCACAAGGGAAGGAGAGAGGGGAGAGCTGAAACAACAGGGAGACACACAGGGGAGGGGGAGTCCAGAGACTGAGGCCCTGGGGGAAGGTGAGGGATTTAGTGATGAATGGTGAAGATACACAGAAAGATCAAGAATTACAGTAGGTATGTAATTTTCATATCTTATCTGTGTCAATCTTCACCATTCATCACTAGTGGGTGAGTACTGAGCCCCCCGAAGGGGGTCCAATACATTCCTAAGGGACTAAGTCCCTTAGCCTCCAGTGGGGGAGACACCGAAGGGGAGACACCGGAGGGGAAAACCCTTACCGGCCTGGAGAGGCCCGAGATAGGTCTGGGTGAGATGGCGAACTGCCAGTGGGAGAGGGAAGATGCCCTGAAAGCTGCTGTCCCACCCTATGGGAGAAAAGGAGGGTTCTCCGGAAGGTAGAGGAAGTCAACCTATGCCAGACCAAGGGTGACAACCAGGATAGGCGAAGCCATGCCATCCGCCTAGCACAGATCGCTGTCCCTACAATCCTGGAGGTTACCTCGATGGCGTCATAAGATGCCCTTGTTAGGTGCCTTGCTAGCTCCAGGCCCGGAGCAGAGAGGGTGATGGCCTGCCTGGTTTCCTCTGTGTCAGGCATTGAGGCTAGGAGCTGTTCTAGCCTGGACCACAAGAACCTATCATAGGAAGCATAGTGGGTCTGATGTTAAGCTATGGAAAGAAGAAGCCATGCTGAGTAGAAGGTCCTTCTCCCCCAGAAATCAAAGTCCACAGAGTCTGAGTCTGGGGGTCGGTCACAGTGTGGGGTGCAAAGCCCAGGAGGAATGTCCAGGCACATCAGACCCGAAGAAGGGTGAGGCATCGTACCTGGAGACTCAGGGGGAGTGCAATGCTGCTGGTGCAGGTCCCTTGGGGCTGGAACAGCAGAAAATGGAAATTACGTACCTACCGTAATTCTTGATCTTCTTGGATAATTCTCCACCACTCATTCAGACTAATGGGATCTGCGCCGGAGGCACTAGGACCCATCGGGAGCCAACTTTTTTGTTAGAAGGTCGGCGCCTGAGACGGAGCCGCGAGGAGTAGCACCACGAGCCTCAGCTCGTGCGGTAATGAGTATCTTGGCGTCGACCTTCCAACCACCTCAGTACCTTTTTTTCTGAGTAGGTGCAGCGTAACTAACCTAGAAGGATAGCCTAACCAAAAACCGGACATAAGATAGTCCGGAAGACCCATGTAAGAAGGGTCAACAAAGAAGTCTTCACAGCCTAAGAATTGAGGGCGTGAAGACCAACAACAGAGGTGAGCTCGGGGGATGGAGGGTGGGCATGTGAATGAGTGGTGGAGACTCGTCCAAGAAGATCAAGAATTACGGTAGATACGTAATTTCCATATCTTCCTGGACATAAGTCTCCACCACTCATTCACACTAATGGGAGAGTACCAAGCTAATAATTCCCCGAGAGGGCGGCAGGAGAGACCAAGAGCTCACAGTTTTAGGACAGGAGTCCATTAAGGATGGTTCTGCCAAAGGAAAGATGTTGTCTGGCATGAACATCCAGGGCATAGTGTTTGACGAAAGTATGCACTGAGCTTCAGGTAGCAGCATTACAAATATCTGCAATGGGCACATTGTGGATTTCTGCCAGAGATGCCGCGACCGCTCTAGTAGAGTGAGTGTATACTCTGCCCACCAGCTTAACCTGCGCCATGGAATAACAGTGTCGAAGG
Source organism: Neoceratodus forsteri (assembly GCA_016271365.2). NCBI lineage: Eukaryota > Metazoa > Chordata > Ceratodontiformes > Ceratodontidae > Neoceratodus > Neoceratodus forsteri. The sequence goes on from CM057451.1 coordinate 475,615,796, forward strand.
CATGCCACCAGCCATGCTGAGATACATCTGATAGCAACAGGCTGACCCAGCCAGTTCTCGCTGAATGAAACAAACAGTTGCTGAGCTTTGCAAAAGTCTTTTGTTCTATTTAAATAGAAACTCAAAGCTCTCTTGACATCCAAGGAATGAAGAGAACGTTCTCCCTCATTTTGGAAGTTCGCAAAGTAAGAAGGAAGGACCAAAGGTTGGTTTAGATGGAATTTTGAAACAACCTTAGGGAGAAACTTAGGATGGGTTCTAAGGACTACAGGGTCTGTGACCAAGGCATGTATCTCGAAGACCCTGCGGGCTGAGGTAATGGCCACTAGGAAGGCCATTTTCCAGGTGAGAAATTTTAGCTCACAGGTAGCTAGAGGCTTGAAAGGTTTTTTAGTGAGCATGTCTAGCACAAGATTAATGTCCCAGGCTGTGACTGGATGTCTTATAGGAGGTCTGGCATGCAGAATTCCCTTAAGAAACCTCTTAACCACAGATAACTGAGCCAGTGACAAGGAAAGTACTGGCTCATGATAAGCTGAAATGGCACAAAGGTGAACCTTAACTGTAGAGTATTGCAGACCTGAATTTGAGAGGTCTAAGAGGTACTCTAAAACTTTATCTGGTGAGCAGGAAAAAGGATTTAAAGAGGATTGCACACACCAGAGCGAAAAACGCTTCCATTTGGCTGTGTAAGTTTTCCTAGTGGCTGGCTTACACACAGCCAGAAGAATATCTGAAACCCCGCAAGAGACATTGAACCTGTTCACTTCTATCTCTTTAGGAGCCAAGTGTGAAGGTGAAGCGACCTCAGATTGGGATGGACAACAGGCCCCTGAGTCAAGAGGTTCGTCTGAAGGGGAAGTGGTTTCGGCAGAGCTGCCGACATACTGTTGAGTAGTGGAAACCACATCTGTCAAGGCCAGAAGGGAGCAATGAGGATCATTTTGTCCCCTTGGGATTCGAACTATCCTCTGAATTAGAGGAAGAGGCAGAAAGGCGTATAGAAAGCATTTTGTCCATTGCAGTCTGAACGCATCCTGACAGAAAATGCCAGGCCCTGGATTTCTGGAGCAGAAGAGAGGCAGTTTTGTGTTGAGTGGGGATGCAAAAAGGTTCAGGCTTGCAGTTCCCCTCTCTGCAAATATTGACTGAACTATGGTTGAGTCGAGAGACCATTCGTGAGGATCTGTCTATGTTCTGCTGAGGCGATCTGCCAGTTCATTCTGCGCTCCTGGCAGGTAGACCGCTTGAATTAGAGACTTATGCTGCAAGCACCATTCCCACACTCTCATCGCTTCTCTGCATAAGGGGTAAGAGTGAGCACCACCCTGCTTGTTGATGTAATACATCACTGCTTTGTTGTCCATTTGAAGGAGAATGTTCTTGTGACAGAGAATGTCCTTCAAAGCCCGGACTGCATAAAGGACGGCTCTCATTTCTAAGACATTTATGTGAAGCTGGGACTTGACCTGAGTCTCCGTACCTTGAGTGTGGAGAGTCTGACAGTGAGCTCCCCACCCCATCAGGGACGCATCTGTGGTAATGGAAATCAGATGATCCAGAGGAGCAAAAGGATACCCTTCTAGAAGATTGTTCTCTTGCGATCACCAGGTGAGATATCTCTTTAGAGGTTCCGTCACCTTGATGAGAAAGGACTGCGGGTGAGTGGTTGGGGACCACTGAGTACTGAGCATCCATTGAGAAGTTCTCATGTGAAGGTGTGCTAGGGGTACAGTGAACACCGAGGATGCCATGAGACCTAGCATCCGTCGCATCGAGAGAGCTGAAACCGAGCTGCTCTCCCCGATGTATCAGGCCGTCTGAAGGATATCGCTCCTCCTGTCCTCTGGAAGAAAAGTTTTTGCACAGGTGTCCAGAAGAGTTCCTATAAAAAGAAGCCTCTGGGAGGGCTGCAGCTGTGATTTTTTGAGGTTTAGCAGGACTCCCATGGACATGAGAAAGTGTGAAGCCGTGGCTACAGTGTCGAGAGTTCCCTGCCTGGAAGGACTTGCTAGAAGCCAATCGTCCAGATAAGGGAACACCTGTATTCCGATCTTTCTGAGATGCACTGCGAGAACTGCACAACACTTTGTAAATACTCGTGGTGCCGAGGATAGCCCAAAGGGCAGGACTCTGAACTGATAATGCTGTCCCAGAGCCACGAACCTTAGGAATTTGTGATGCTTTGGGTGAATAGAAATGTGCTGGTAAGCATTCTGCATGTCTAGGGAGGCTAACCAGTCATGTTGATGAAGCAAAGGTAACAGGGTTCCTTGTGATATCATTTTGAATTTCTCCTTGGGAAGGAATTTGTTTAGTTTTCTGAAGTCCAAAATGGGGCGCATGCCCCCAGTTTTCTTTGGAACCAGAAAGTAATAGGAGTAGAATCCTGTGTTCTGTTGATCCAGCGGAACTACTTCCACTGCCCTGTTGTTCAGAAGGCCCTGTATCTCGGCGGCGAGAAGATCTGACTGAAGAGCTGACAGCCTGGGCTGTCATCTGGGGGGACGATCTGGAGGGGTCTCCACAAGATTGAGTGAATACCCTTCGCGGATTATCCGGAGGACCCATTTGTCTGAGGTTATGGACTTCCATTGATTATAGAAGTGCATCAGATGACCTCCCACTGCTGAGGAAGAGTCCATCTCAGGCAGCTGAGGTCGGACTTGGGCCAACAACTCAGAAGGTGGCACTGGGCGCTTTGGGTCCTTGCGCCTTCTGTTGCATTTTCTTTTGAGGCTGGGGGGCTTGGTTTTTATTAAAACTTCCCCTGCAAGCATAAAATGGAGGAGCTGCCTGCTGCCGCGAATGAAGCTCGCCGCGGCCTCAATGTGCTCCCCAGGCCAGGCCCCTGACCTATAACCCGGGGTGCCACAGGCCCCACCGTGGGGGGCAAGCCACGGGGTATCAGGGGCTGTGGCTGATTTGGGGTGCAGAGGCCGGCGGCCCGTGACCGGGCGGATAGTAAGGCGGCAGGTAGCTTGGGGGAGTAAGAAAAAAAAGCAAATTAAAAAAAAAAAATTAAATAAAACTTCCCCTGCCTTTGCCTCAAAAGGACTGACAGTTATGAAACTGGCATTTATTAACACCCCCTCGAGAGGGGACAGGAGGAGGTTGAGCCAATTTAATGGCTGACCTAGTCTTTTGTGTAGCCTCTAGAGCCTGTTTTACTTGAGGGCCGAAGAGATATGCACCATCAAAAGGCAACGCCATTACCTGTTGCTGTGCATCATTCGTGAAACCTGAAGTGTGCAGCCAGGAATGACGGCAGGTACAAATGCCTGCCGCCGTCACTCGGGAAGCAGTATCGAAAGCATCCATAGCTGCTTTAACCTGCTGGTTGTTGGATTCGATACCCCTGGTTATGGTTTGAAGAACCTCTGAATTTGTGTCCGATTCCGGTAGAGCTTCAACCATTTGTTTGAGTGAGTGCCAAAGGATATACTCATACTGAGAGAAATAGTCCTGGTAGCTAGCAGTATGCATACCTAGGGTGGAAGCTGCAAAGACTCTCTTACCTAAAGTGTCTATCTTATGAGATTCTTTGTTAATAGGTCGAGCTGTAGTAGTCTGGAGAAGGACGAACTTATCATTCTCTGCCAAGACTACAATAGGATCAGCAAAGGCTTGGGACGCCAAAATGGGTCGATCCTTGGGGCTGAGTATTCCCTATCTATGGACTTAGCCACTGAAGGAATGAGAGCAGGATTATTCCATACCATTTGAGACAGCGTCTCAAAGGAGGGCTGTACCGGAGGAGTCAAATCCATAGGGATCTCCGGAACATGGAGGTACTGGAGTCTTAACAGTTTCCCAGGATCGATATCTGTAGTTTGGAGAGAAAGAGTGGAAATCAAGTTTTTCAGCAGAGACTTAAAAGACAGGTCCTCGACCACAGGCTCTGCATCAGGAATAGATCCTGTTCCTTCCACTTCATCACCCAGCTTAAGGTCTGGGTCAGGCTCAATGTCATCTCCTGACAGTCCAGGAGGGACTGCATGGACAGGAAAGGAGTGAAAATCAGAGGGAAATGAGGAAGGAAAGGGTTAAAGGAGGAGTCCTGAAAGGTGGATGACGCCCTAACAACCCTGGCACCTGAAACGCATGGCGCCGAAAAGCGCAGGCGCCGGTGAAGCCTGCGTGGCGCCGACAAGCCACATGGCACCAAAGTCGGTGCCGAGAGGCCGGACAGCGCCGCGACACCATATGGCGCCGAAGGGCACAGCGCCGAGGACAGCACCGACGATGAGCACAGCGCCAAGAAACTCACTGGTGCCGAGGACGGCGCCGACAGACACACCGGCGCCGAAGATGGCGCTGAGCGTGCCATCGATGCCGAGGGCGTCGAAAACACCCCAAAACTCCGAAAAACAGGATTTGAGGACAAAGGAGGAAGAAGAGCAGGAGATAGAGGCATCGGTGTGGCCCCCTGCGCCACAGCCATATGGGGGGAACACGGCCGCTGGAGTCGACGGCATCAAGACAGTGCCACGCCGACTAGGAGGCTCAACTGCCCCACCTGGATCTCCCAAGAAGCCCCAGGCCCCTGAGTGACCGGGCCAGGCAGCTGGACCAACCTCCGAGCCGATTGTTCCATAAGAGCAGCCCAGTGATGAAACTGCTCATCTGAAGACCTACCAGAGGGCGGGATAGGGCTCCGATGTCGAAGGCGTCGGCTACCAGAAAACAAGCTGGCGACTCCGAGAGGAGGAGACGCAACTAGTTCAATAACTGACCGTCTACAGCGCAGACATATCAGAGGGCAGCCTCAGGTGATACCTTCTCTTTTGACCTGTGGGCGAGAAGAAAAGCTCGAGGTCGAGCAGTACTGAAATCGACCGTTTACTTTTATGCTTTCGAGGGGACCGCCCACCCCCTCGGGCATTGGACTGACCATTGTCAGACCCCCCTTCTGGAGAAGGCAGTGGATCAGACCCAGCCCGGCTGACTGAACAGCTTTCATACGAAGTCTTCCTACCGTCACCTGACCCGTTTATGGTTGACGCCGTCAATGTAGGCTGAGACTTCTTTGGTAAATAGGAATAATAAACTAAGCAATTACTTTATTTGAGATAGTACTACAAAACAATAAAACTGAAAACTATGCTGCTAGTTTGAAGTTTGACTCCCGGCAGGCGAGCGACGTCATCACTGAAGTGCACTCGACGGCGAGAAAAAAGGAACTGAGGCAGTAGGAAGGTTGACGCCGAGATACTCATTACTGCACGAGCTGAGGCTCGCGGCTCCATCTCAGGCGCCGATCTTCTAACAAAAAAGTTTGCTCCCGATTGGTCCTAGTGCCTCTGGCACAGATCCCATTAGTGTGAATGAGTGGTGGAGACTTATGTCCAGGAGGATAGGGATGTTGCCAGAGCTGAAGTGACACATCCCAGAAGGAGATGGGCCAGGCAGAAACCACCAGGTTGGCCGCACTGTACTCTCCGAGGAAGGTGCACGTCACTTGGTCGGGATTGCCTACAGAGGAAGTGGTAAGATGGAGCTCATCCAGCATCCTCATGAGGAAACACTGATTTGACGAGAGATCAGATGCTGGGGAAATGTGGAAAGATGGTTCCTCTCCCTCCGATGAGGGGGATGAGGAGGCTTATGAGTCCGGTGATTCAGGGTCAGGCTGCGCAGGGGTGTGGTGGAACACCTGCTCATCCATGGCCCCGAGGTAGCTGGGGAAATGTGCAGCTGAAGCCCTTAATTGTTCCTCGGTCAGAGGTCCCCTAGGACCAGGAATGCCTGGGAGAGAAGGAGATGGAGACAGAGGCATGGGGCCAAGCTCCTAGCAGAAGGGGAATGGCCTCTGCCCTGGCAGGAGGGCCTAGCGGTAGCTCCCAACTGGGAGAGAGACTCGGGGGTCCCAGCAGCTAACAACCATTCAACCGGGTCGGAATAGCTAGAGCTGTGCCTGTGGGAAGAAATCCCCCTGTGAGGTGACCGGGACTGTTTGAGCCCAACAGGATGGCCCCTGACCTCCACAGTAGAGACCCCTCTCGAGGAGAAATCAGAGGAAGGACAAGGATCCATGCTACAGCTCCTCCCAGAACCTGGGCGGGTCCTAGGGGTGAGCCACTGTGCTAAACCCATACCCCTCAACCCTTCAGACTCCAAAAGAGCCCTCTTCCTTGTTGCCACTAGCCTAGGCAACTGGCAACTCCTGGCAGACTCTGAAGAATCTACCCAGGGTGCAGTACCCTCCCACTCCTGGGGTGCTTCAGGCTGTCCCAAGGGTGAACTGTCCAGGCACACCAAGGAAGGGAGTGTCCCACCTGGAGGAGCATTAGAACCAGTGACTCCAGGATGCACAGCAGAGGCCACCTGGACCCTCACTGACCCCAGAATCACCTGGAATCATCCTACCTACAGAGGGAGGCCTAGTGGGGGCTGAGGTGCTGGATACGGAGGGATTGGAGGACTCCAGCAGCCAATCTATATCGGACCCTGAGTCCCCCTCCAAGGAGGTGGACAGAGAGGTCCAATGCCAGATCACTCCTCGATCCCTGCCAGTTCCTGGACCACGAGCTGGGCCACCCTCAGCCCTGGCACCGTGAGTGGCACCAGAGCCAAGCGTGGCACCATGCCCAGCACCGCAAACCTCCTCAGCACCACGAACGATGCCAGAGTTTGAAACAGCACTGACCGCGGTGCCGCGCTCCCCCGGTGCCACGAATGGCACCGGAGTTGGAGACAGCACTACCTCCATCCCCGGTACTGTGAACAGTGCAAAGAGTAAAAGCAGCACTGAGAGATTTCCCGGCACCACCCGCGGCGCTGCCTGGGCCTCTAGCACCACAAACGGCACCGGAGCCAAAGATGGCCCCGACAGATGGCATTAAAGATGGTGTCAGCCTGGGTCCGCAGGCCCCAGGATGTGACACTGGGGAAGCATTCACCTCCGAAGAGGCAACTGCCAAAGCGGTGTCTCTCACCCGACATCCAAGAGATCCAGACTGGGCCTCCTGCACCATGGAAGAAGCACCCGCCACGGCAAGGCTGGAAATGGCAGAGGCCCCCTCCTCCATGGGCCATATAGGAGCGGGAGGGGATCCAGAGGAAGGGTCAAGAGTCCTAGCCTTGGCCCGCTGGCTGTGAACCCATCCCCGAAAGTCGGTGGTGCACGTCCGACTTTAAACGCAAGCAGCTCAAGAACTCAGCAGTCCATAGAGAAGCAGGCATTGCAGTTGTCCATGTCTTGGGCCGGGCCGAGGCAGGAAAGACAGCGGTGATGTTGGTCCATGACGGAATAAAGGCAGTCACAGGGACACCGACACATTGGTGGCCGCCCCGCCTTTGACGACTTTTTGCACCTGGACGAGACATGACCGAGCAGAAAATTAAATAAACACAGTACTAGATGTCGCTTTAGAAAGAAAAAGGAGCAGTCTTACTGGCAACCAAGAAGCGATGTCGGCCAGGGCAAAACAAAACCAAGATGATAACCTGAGTGAACTAGACCACAGAGTACACGCAGTTTTGCTAGTAGTCTCCTCACAAGGTCCTCACTCGACAGTGGGAGAAGAACTGAGGCTAGGGGCGAGTCAATGACAGTTAACAGCCAACCAAGCGCCATCAGAGTGATGCTGGTTCTCGAGGGCGGTGCTGTCCCTGCATCACTCCACCTATAGAAAGAAAAAAGTTCTCATGAGTCCTAGCTCCAGAGGGCTATACCCACTAGTGATGAATGGTGAAGATTGACACAGATAAGATCTTTTTGTACTGAATAAAAAGGTTCAGCTCCTTGAGGTCTAGAATGGGCCTCAAGTCTCCTATTCTGTTGGAAACCAAGAAGAACCTGGAGTAGAACCCCTTGTTCCTTTGATGCCTGGACACTGGTTCTGTGGCCCTTTAGTGCAGCAAGGACAGCGCCTCCTCCCTGAGCACCTCTGTGTGGTCTGGAGGATAAGAGGTAGGGACTGGGGGAACATCTGGAAGCTGTTCTAGAGCATAGCTCTTTTCCATTATCTGCAGGATCCAAGCATCTGTAGTAATGGTTCTCCACTGGGACAGATGGAGGGAGAACTGACCTCCGACCACCACCTCCTGGTTTGGAAAAAGAGATTGGGGGAAAAGGTCTCTCAAGGAGTCAGGCTGAGGCTGAACTGGCGGCCAGGGCTGTACCTCCTCCTCTGGAGTGCTTAGAAGAGGAACCAGAGGTGCAGTAGAGCTGGCCCTGCACTTACCCTGGAGTTTGGTTCCAGAATCAGACTTGTGGGAGGCCTTACGAAAGGAGGGCCTCGGTCTACTCCTGGGCTGGGTATGATAAAGGGAATAGACAGACCGAATAGCCCTGCTGGAGGCGTGCAGATCATTGATAATATCCTGCATATCCGGACCAAAGAGTTTGTGACTCACATAAAGGGCATTCAATGCCTTTTTCTGGACATCAGCTGCAAAGCCAGAGACTCTAAGCCAGGAGTGCCTTCTAAAGTAAACGCCAGAGGCAGCCTCCCTGGCTGCAGTATCAGCAATATCATAGGTGGCTCTGAGGAGATGCTTACTGACATCTTCCGAGGCCTGGAGAACTTTGAGAAGTTCTTGTCTCTGGGAACCAGACACAAGGGAAGATTTGGCTCCCAAATCTTCCCTGACCAAATTGGACACTCTCTCCATCTCCTTCTGCCGCTTTGCCCTTGATTCTCCCTCTCGTACCCATCACTGTGAATTCTGTCGCATCTTTGCCTTCCCTCCTCTATCAAACAGGTGCCTCTCCCACTGTGCCAATCTAACCTCCAAGTTCTGGCTTGGTGAACTCCCTCCCTACCTCTCTCATCCAACGTCTCCGCCTCCCCTCCCTCCCCACCCTCCCATTCCCTCAGATCTAGTGACAAACACACCCTGGTGGTCCCATGCCACTCCACCCTCATCGGCCAGACTGGTTTTGCCCATCGCTTCACCACAATCTGGAACCCCCCCAAATACATCACTCCTCTTCCACTTACTCCCTTAACACTGCCCTCCACAATTTCCTCTCTTCCAGCTGTTCCTGCTTTAATCCTCCTTACTTACCTATATTCCTAGGTTCTGCTTACCAACTCCTTACCCCCTTGCAGGGTTCACAGCATCCTGAAGCAGAAAAATGGAAATTACGTACCTACAGTAATTCTTGATCTTCTTGGATGAAGTCTCCACCACTCATTCACACTAATGGGATCTACGTGGCAGCTCTAGGACCCAGCGGAAGCAAACTTTTTGCAGGAAGGTCCGCGCCAGAGATGGAGCTGCGAGGAGCGGTGCCACGAGCCTCAGCTCGTGCAGCAATGACTATCTCGGCGTCAACCCTCCAACCACATCAGTATCTTTTTTCCGAGGAGGTGCAGCGTAACTAACCTAGAAGGATAGCCTACCCAAAAACCGGACATAGGATAGTCCGGAAGACCTGTATAAGAAGGGTGAGGAAAGAAGTCTTCACAGCCTAAAGATTGAGGGAGTGAAGACCAACAATAGAAGTGAGCTCGGGGATGGTGGATGGGCATGTGAATGAGTGGTGGAGACTTCGTCCAAGAAAATCAAGAATTAGGGTAGGTACGTAATTTCCATATCTTCCTGGACATAAGTCTCCACCACTCATTCACACTAATGGGAGATTGCCGAGCTAATAATCCCCCGAGAGGGCAGCAGGAGAGATCAAGAGCTCACAAATTTACGAAAGAAGTCCATTAAGGATGGTTCTGCCAAACAAAACATGTCGTCTGGCATGGACATCCAGGGCATAGTGTTTGTCGAAAGTATGCACTGAGCTCCAGGTGGACTCATTGCAAATATCTGCAATAGGCACATTGCAGATTTCCACCAGGGATGCCGCGACCGCTCTAGTAGAGTGAGCGTACACTCTGCCTCTTAGCTTAACCTGCACCATGGAATAACAGTGGCGAAGGCATGCCACCAGCCACACTGAAATACATCTGATAGCGACAGGGTGACCCAGCCGGTTCTCGCTGAAGGAAACAAACAGTTGTTGAGCTTTGCAAAAATCCTTTGTTCTATCTAAATAGAAACGCAAAGCTCTTTTGATGTCCAAGGAATGAAGAGAACACTCCCCTTCATTTTGGAAGTTCGCAAAGTAAGTAGAAAGGACCAAAGGTTGGTCTAGATGGAATTCTGAAACAACCTTAGGGAGAAACTTAGGATGGGTCCTAAGAACTACTTTGTCTTTATGAAACACAGTATACGGAGGTCTGTGACCAATGCATGTATCTCAGAGACCCTGTGAGCCGAGGTAATGGCCACCAGGAAGGCCGTTTTCCAAGTGAGAAATTTCAACTCACAGGTAGTTAGAGGCTCGAAAGGTTTTTGAGTGAGCATGTCTAGCACAAGATTAATGTCCCATGCTGCAATTGGACATCTGATAGGAGGTCTGGTATGCAGAATTCCCTTAAGAAACCTCTTAACCACGGGGTAACTGAGCCAGTGCTGAGGAAAGTACTGGCTCATGATAAGCTGAAATGGCACAAAGGTGAACCTTAACTGTAGAGTATTGCAGACCTGAATTTGAGAGGTCCAAAAGATACTCTAAAACTTTATTTCGTGGGCAGGAAAAGGGATTCAAAGAGGATTTTGCACACCAGAGCGAAAAACGCTTCCATTTGGCTGTGTAAGTTTTCCTAGTGGCTGGCTTGCGCGCAGCCAGAAGAATATCTGAAACTCTGTGAGAGACATTGAACCTGTTCACTTCTATCTCTTCAGGAGCCAAGCGTGAAGGTGAAGCGATCTCAGACTGGGATGGGCCACAGGCCCCTGAGTCAGAAGGTTCGTCTGAAGAGGAAGTGGTTTCGGAGGGGTTTCCGACATACTGTTGAGTAATGGAAACCATATCTGTCAACGCCAGAAGGGAGCAATGAGGATCATTTTGTTCCCCTGGGACTCAAACTTGAGAAGTACCCTCTGAATTAGAGGAAGAGGCGGAAAGGCGTATAGAAAGCGTTCTCTCCACTGCAGCCTGAACGCATCCTGACAGAAAATGCCAGGCCCTGGATTTCTGAAGCAGAAGAGAGGCAGTTTTGTGTTGAGTGGGGATGCAAAAAGGTCCAGGTCTGGAGTTCCCCACTCTGCGAATAGTGACTGAACTACGGTTGAGTCGAGAGACCATTCGTGAGGATCTGTCTCTGTTCTGCTGAGATGGTCTGCCAGTTTGTTCTGCACTCCCGGCAAGTAGACTGCTTGAATTAGAGCCTTGTGCTCCAAGCACCATTCCCAGACTCTCATGGCTTCCCTGCATAGGGGGTAAGAGTGAGTACCACCCTACTTGTTGATGTAATACATCACTGCTTTGTTGTCCGTTTGAAGGAGAATGTTCTTGTGACAGAGAATGTCCCTCAAAGTCCAGACTGCATAAAGGGCGGCTCTCATTTCTAAGACATTTATGTGAAGCTGGGACTCGTCCTGAGTCTACGTACCTTGAGTGTGGAGAGTCTGACAGTGAGCTCCCCACCTCATCAGGGATGCATCCGTGGTAATGGAAATCTGGTGCTCCAGAGGAGCAAAGGTATATCCCTCCAGAAGACTGCCCTCTTGCAACCACCAGGTGAGTGACTTCTTCTGAGGTTCTGTCCCCTTGATGAGAAAGGACTGAGGGTGAGTGGTTGGGGACCACTGAGTACTGAGCATCCATTGAGAGGTTCTCATGTGAAGGCGTGCTAGGGATACAGTGAACACCGAGGATGCCATGAGACCTAGCATCTGTTGCATCGAGAGAGATCGAACCGAGCTGTTCTCTCTGATGTAACGGGCCATCTGCAGGATATCGCTCCTTCTGTCCTCTGGTAGAAATGCTTTCGCAGAGGAGGTGTCCAGAAGAGTTCCTATAAAAAGGGGCCTCTGGGAGGGCTGCAGCTGCTATTTCTTGAGATTTAGCAGGACTCCCATGGATGTGAGAAAGTCTGAGGCTGTGGCTACAGCGTCAAGAGTTCCCTGCCTGGTAGGGCTTGCTAGAAGCCAGTTGTCCAGATATGGGAACACTTGTATTCCGATTTTTCTGAGATGCGTTGTGAGAATTGCACAACATTTTGTAAAAACTCGCAGCGCCGAGGATAGCCCAAAGGGCAGGACTCTGAACTGATAATGCTGTCCCAAAACCACGAACCTTAGGTATTTGTGATGCTTTGGGTGAATAGGAATATGTTGGCAAGCATCCTGCATGTCCAGGGAGGCTAACCAGTTGTGTTAATGAAGCAAAGGTAACAGGGTTCCTAGCAATATCATCTTGAATTTCTCTTTGTGAAGAAATTTGTTTAATTTTCTGAGGTCCAAAATGGGGCGCATGCCCCCAGTTTTCTTTGGAACTAGAAAGTAATGGGAGTAGAACCCTGTGTTCCATTGATCCAGCGGAACTACTTCCACTGCCCTGTTGTTCAGAAGGCCTTGTATCTCGGAGGCGAGAAGTTCTGACTGAAGTATTGACAGCTTTGGCTGCCGCTTGGGAAGACAATCCGGAGGGTTCTCCGAAAAACTGAGGGAATATCCCTCTCAGATTATCCGGAGGACCCATTTGTCTGAAGTTATGGACTTCCACTGGTTGTAGAATTGAGTCAGACGACCTCCCACTGCTAAAGAGTCCCCCTTGGGCAGCTGAGGTGGGACTTGGGCCAGAAACTCAGAAGGCGGCACTGGGCAATTTTGGGTCCTTGCGCCTTCTGTTGCGTTTCTTGAGGCTGAGGGGCTTGATTTTTATTAAAACCTCCCCTGCCTTTGCCTCGAAAGGACTGACGGTTATGAAACTGTCATTTGTTAACACCCCCTCAAGAGGGGGTGGGAGGAGGTCGAACCAGTTTAATGGCTGACCTAGTCTTTTGTGTGGCCTCTAGAGCCTGTTCTACTAGAGGGCTGAAGAGATACACACCATCGAACGGCAACGCCATGACCTGTTGCTGGGCATCATTCATAAAACCTGAAGTGTGCAGCCAGGAATGGCGGCGGGTACAAATGCCCGCTGCCACCGCTCAGGAGGCAGTATCAAAGGCGTCCATAGCTGCTTTAACCTGCTGGTTGTTGGACTCAATACCCCTGGTTATGGTTTGAAGAAGCTCTGAATTAGTGTCCGATTCCGGTAGAGTTTCAACCATTTGTCTGAGCGAATGCCAAAGAATATACTCATATTGAGAGAAATAGCCCTGGTAGCTGGCGATACGCATACCCAGGGTGGATGCAGCAAAGACTCTCTTACCTACAGTATCTATCTTATGAGATTCTTTGTTTATAGGTCGAGCTGTAGTAGTCTGAGGAAGGACGACCTTATCATTCTCTGCCAAGACTACAATAGGATCCGCAAAAGCTTGGGAGGCCAAAATGGGTCACTCCTTGTTAGCAGCATACTTCCTATCTATGGACTTAGCCACAGAAGGAATGAGAGCAGGATTATTCCATACCATTTGAGAAAGCATCTCAAAGGAGGGTTGTACTGGGGGAGTTAAATCCATAGGGATGTCCAGAACATGAAGGTATTGGAGTCTTAAAAGCTTCCCAGGATCGATGTCCATAGTCTGGAAAGAAAGAGTGGAATTCAAATTTTTCAGCAGAGACTTAAATGACAGGTCCTCGACCACAGGCTCAGTAATGGGATTAGATCCTGCTCCTTCCACATCATCACTCAGTCTAAGATCTGGGTCAGGCTCAATATCATCTCCTGACAGTCCCGGAGGGACTGCATGGACAGGAAAGGAATGAAAATCAGCAGGAAAAGAGGAAGGAAAAGAAATTGGCGAGGAGAAGCCCTGAAGATTGGCAAAGCCCGGCCTTGGAGCCGAAGAACAGCACGGCGCTGACAAAGCAGATGGCGCCGAAGAAGAACACGACACCAAAAAGCCACATGGCACAGAAGATGGCGCCGAAAGGCCACACGGCGCTGAGAAACTCAACAGCGCCAAAATGCTGCATGGCGCCAAGAGCGTCGACGAAGACGGCGCCAACAGGCGCAAAGGCGCCGAAGGTGGCGCTGGAATCATTACGAAGCGACCCACTGACGGTGCCGAAACCAACCCAGGGCCCCGAAAATTAGAATTTAGGGAAAAGAAGGAAGAATACCAGGAGATAGAGACATCGGTGTGGCCCCTTGCACCGCAGCCATGTAAGGGGGGAAAACACCTGAGCGCAGAGTCGACAGCACCGAAGTGATTGCCATGCGACTAGGGAGGCACAATCACCCTGCCCGATCCCCTGAAGAGCCCGAGGGCCCCTGAGTGACTGGGCCAGGGAGCTGGACCAGCCTCCGAGCCCATTGCTCCATAAGAGTGGCCCACTGATGAAACTGCTCATGGGAAGCCCTACCAGAAGGCGGGGAAGGGCTCCGATGTCAAATAGGTTGGAGATCAGAACCAGAAACTGGTGACTCTGAACGAGGAGTCCGGCAACTGACCCCAATGACCGACCATTGACGCGCAGACATATCAGAGGCGACCTCGAGTGATGCTTCTCTTTTTGACCTATGGGTCAAGAAGCGCTCAAGGCCGAATGGTGCAAAAGAATGGGACCGCTTACTTTTTCTTCCGGGAACCGCCATCTCTCAGGCATTGGACTGCCCATTGTCAGACCCTTCCGGAGAAGGCGGCGGACCGGACCCAGCCCGCTGACTGAACAGTTTACATGAAGTCTCCCTACCGCCGCCTGACCTGCCTCATGGTCGACTCAGTCAATGTAGGCTGAGACTTCTTTCTTTGATAAGAATAAATTATCATAAGCAGTACTTTATTTGAAAAATACTATAAAATAATAAACTGAAAACTATGCTTCTAGTTTGAAGTTTGACTCCCGGCTAGCGAGCGACGTCATCACTGAAGCGCACTTGATGGCGGGGAAAAAAGGAACTGAGGCGGTTAGAGGGTTGATGCCGAGACAGTCATTGCCGCACGAGCTGAGGTTCAAGGCTCCATCTTTGTCGCCGACCCTCCTGCAAAAAGTTTGCTCCCGCTGGGTCCTAGCGCCTCCGGCGTAGATCCCATTAGTGTGAATGAGTGGTGGAGACTTTATGTCCAGGAAGATCAGGTTTTGGCCGTCTCCCCCCCCCGTGACAGGGTAGAATAGGACCCTGTCCCGGTTGTTATGGAGAGTTTGAATGCAGGGATCTGTTCTATCCTTTCCTTTCCTGTCTCGTCTGTCTGGTTGCACAATCAAATTTTCCCCTGAGACCCAGGACTTGATCACCCCGACAGTCTCACAATTCTTTGCCCCTCACTGTATCTCTGTCTTCCCTTGCTGTTTCTCTTTTCCTCCCTTGTATATCTGCTTTTATAAAAATATATGCAAATCATTATGTGGAAACATAACTGATATTGCGATCCCTTTGTTTAGAAACTAAATAGTGTTACTGTTGAAATGTATATAATTATAGTTTGAGATCATTGCAAAACGCTATTGGGAAATCAAGGGGTTAACCTGAGAGCAGTTTTTAAGCCCTTTTTCAAAAGAGCTGTGGAGAAGGGGCCTCAGTTCTGGGACATTATGTTCTTGCTGCACCTGCTTGACACAAGAACACTGGAAATTTACAAGAACATTTTAGAAAAAAACAGGATGCTTGTTAAGGAGGGGGGTTGCAAGGACTTATAAAACAGCTGCAATTTCTTGCAAAAGAGAGAGGCAGAGAGATACACAGAGATAGAAGGAAAACTGATGGCTCTTCTCTATTTATTCTGCCTTTGTAAATAGTTACACGAACGAGTTTATTTATGTTACTTCTAGTACAAATAAATACTTTTTTCGAATTCTACAACTGCTGCTGGTTTTGCTATGCTTTCTGACCTGTGCCTCGGTGACACCCCCCAAATACGTCACTCCTCTTCCAACTACTCCCTTAACACTACCCTCCACAATTTCCTCTCTTCCAGCTGTTCCTGCTTTAATCCTCCTTAATTACCTAGATCCCTAGTTCCTGCCCACAGACTCCTTGCCCACTTGCAGGGTTCTCAGCATCCTGAAGGGGAAAACAGGTTTTGGCTGTCTTCCCTCCCCTGCCCCCCTTGCAGGGTCCTCATCATCCTGAAGGGGTAATTTTGGTTTGGTTGCTTCCCCCCCCCACCTCTCCTCCTTTTCCACTTCACCTCCTCACAGGACTTGTACCTACGCCCCTCCCTACTTCTCCTACAGCACTTGTGTACTGCCTTGAACCTTGCTCTCAGTATATCATTGCACTATGATTGTTCTGTCACATTATGTACCACCTGTAATACTGTATCAACTCTGTGGTCTCCTATTATGGTATTATTTTACAAGCTGTAATTGTCTGTACTGCGCCCTAACTGTTGCTTTATTTTGTCTACCTGTTCATACACAATTTGTACTTCTCTTCCATCCATTCAATTGTATAATCTCTGTTTTCTTATCCTTATGTTACTCCTCCCCCCAGGTCGCACTGTGACACTAGCAAAGTACAGTTAAGTAAGAACTTACTGTAACAATAAATCTTCGAGAACGGTTCTTACAGCAGGTTACACCATTAGGACTGAAACTGACAGGCACCAGGACCCCATGGAAATTTTCTAGCTAGCAGTACCCAGTGGGGACTGCCCCCGACGTCAGGCATCATATAAAAGGGGGCAGTCCTCCAGAATCCCCAGTTCTCCCGCCGGAGACTCCCAGCAGCTAGACGACATCTGAAATGGAGACTGAGGATCCACCTTCAAAGAAGGTATGCAACAGGGAGGTGTTGTAAACACCGAAATCTAGGTGATAATAAATGGAACAACTCTACCTCCAGAGAGGATGGTGGGAGGGAAACTACCTGTTGCAAGAGCTGTTCTTGAAGATTTACTGTTACGGTAAGTTCTTATGTAACTGTACTATCTTACTTCGAGAAACAGCTCTTGCAGCAGGTTACACCATTAGAGCTGATTCCCAAGCAATTATGAAATCTAGATTTAGTAGTTGCTGTATTGGTCCTTGCAAGAATACAAGCAATTATGGAAATCCCTCTCAGACGGGAGGAGGCTAGTGAGAGATCATGAGTTGAACCGGAGCCTAGGACAGTAGTCCCTGAAGGACTGCTAGACCAAAACCAGCTTTTCGCCTTAAGGCAGCATCCAGATTATAATGCCTAATGAAGGTGTGCACGGTGCTCCAAGTAGCTACTGCACAGATGGTGGAAGTGGAAATGTTCTTCAAAGCAGCAAAGGAGGTAGCCACCCCCCTTGTGGAATGTCCCTTGACCGAGCCCAGCAGGGACTTTTTACGCTTTTGGTAACAGAACGTGATGCAATGTATGAACCATCTGGAAAGAGATTGCTTAGAGACTGGAGCACCCAGCATCCTGTGGGTGAAGGAGACAAAGAGCTGATCAGATTTACAGTGTTGTCTGGTTCTGGTCAGATATTATCTAAGACACCTATGCACATCAAGAGTGTGCAGCAGGGCCTCTCCTCTATTGGAGTACTTAGGGAAGTACACCGGGAGGTCGATATCCTGGTTAAGAGTAAGGGCTGAGACCACCTTGGGAAGAAATTTTGGATTTGTCCTTAGGGACACCCTGTCCTGGTGAAAAACCAAATAAGGTTCTTTGCACAAGTGCATGGAGCTCAGAAATCCTTCTGGCAGAAGTAACAGCAACTAAAAATAACGTCTTCAATGCGAGGAGACGTAGCTCGCAATCCGCGGCTGGTTCAAAAGGAGGCAGTGTAAGCTGCTCTAGGACGAAGGGTAAGTCCCAAAGTGGAATGGGATCCTTAGCCAGAGGCCTAAGGTGGAGAACGCCATGCAAAAAAGCACGTGCAGCTTCCGACTGGGATATGGACTGTAGGCTTATGGAAGCATGATAGGTCAAGATGGCACAGAGGTGTACCTTTATTGAGGAGTAGGCCAAGCCTGCCTGAAAGAGGGACAAGAGGTAGTCTCACACCGAACCCTCAGAACAATCCAGTGGGGAAAGTCCCCGTGCTTGAGCCCAGAGAAAAAATCTGCGCCGTTTCATGGCATACATGGCATGAGTGGCCGGATTTCTAGCAGCTGCTAGAACATCTGCTACCTCGTGCGAGACCCCGTATCGCATGACTGCTATGTCCTTAGGAGCCAGGCATGCAGGTTCAGAGAGCATAGGTCTGGATGAACCAAGGAGCCTGGCCTCCTGGGACAGTAAGTGAGAGCCGAGTGGCAGAGGCACTGGCAGTTCCTGAGAAAGTTGGTACAGCAGGGGGAACCAAATCTGCCTGGGCCAAAAGGGCGTGATTAAGATCAGAGTCGCCTGCTTTCTGCAGAGTTTCAGAAGAACCCTCTGGATCAATGGGAAGGGAGGGAAGGCATAGAGGAATCTGCCTGCCCAAGAGAGGGACGTGTCTCGCTAGAAAACACCAAGCCCTGGATCTAGCGAGCAGAAATTGGTCAGTTTTGCCTTGGATGGGGACGTGAAAAGGTCTAACTGTGGTGTCCCCCATCTGCGAAACAAATCCTCTATGACCTCTTGGAGTAGTTCCCATTCGTGGACTCTGGCCTGAGAGTGGCTCAGACTGTCTGCGATAACGTTGTCCACTCCTGGAACATGTACAGCAATAAGATCTGCGCTGTGTTGAAGTACCCAATCCCACACCCTCATGGCCTCCCTGCAAAGAGGGTAGGAATGAGTGCCTCCTTGTTTGTTGATGTAGTACATCACCGCGGTATTATCTGTTTGCAACAGGAGAGTACCCGGTGGAATCTCCGATTGGAAGGCCTGCAAGGCATATAGGACTGCTCTCATCTCCAAAATGTTTATGTGAAGGTGAGATTCCTGGGTCATCCACGAGCCCTGAGACCTGACACCGTTGAGGTGTGCTCTCCAACCGGACCCCGAAGCGTCCATGGAGAGCGTCATGACCAGAGATGGCACAACGAAGGGGACTCCCACTGAAAGGTGTTCTGGGACGAGCCACCATTGCCAATCCCGGATAACGGCCTTCGTGATCCGGATTGGATGCTGCAGATGGTCTTGCTTTTGATCCTACTGCACCCGTAACATCCACTGGGTCACCTGCATGTGAAGACTGGCTAAAGGGACTGTTGCAATGGCCGCAGCCATGTGTCCAAGCAGGCAAAGGACCAATCTTGTCGGAACGGTTTTCCTCATCAAGATATCCCCTCTAAGGGATCTGATGTGCTCCGCTCTGTCCTGGGGCAAAAAAGCTTTCCCCTGGATGGTGTCCAGGACTGCGCCTAAGACTGCAGTCTCTAAGCTGGAACCAGGCGCGACTTCTCCCGATTGATGGTGATGCCCAACGATCCGAAGAGGGAACCAGTACAATGAATCGCGGACATCAGGGCCTCCCGAGAGGGGGCCATAAGGAGCCAGTCATCCAGGTAGGGGAACACATAGTGGCCTTGTCTCCTGAGGGCTGCCGCCATGATTGCCATACACTTCGTGAATACCCGAGGTGCTGAGGATAGTCCGAAGGGGAAGGCTCGGAACTGATAATGGCGACCCAGAAACTCAAAGTGCAAGAATTTTCTGTGCGCCCCAGATATCAGGATATGCAGGTAGGCATCCTGCATGCCCAGTGATGCTAAGAAGGTGCCTTGCTTGAGCATGGGAATTAGCCCTGGAAGAATCACTGTGCAGAAGCGTTTGTATAGCACCGAAGCACTGAGATCCAGGATCGGACGGAGGTCCCCTGTCTTTCTGGGAACCAGAAAGAAGTGGGAATAATATCCTGTGCCTCTCTGGTTCTGTGGTACGTGCTCTCTGGCCTCTTTGTCCAGAAGTGCTAGCACCTCCTGCTGAATGAGCAGGGCGTGCTGACCTGAGTAATGGGAAAGCAGGGGAGGTCTTGAAGGTGGGTGGCCGAGGAATTCTATAGAGTGTCCTCTCTCTACCAATTGTAGAACCCACCGGTCAGCGGTTATTGTCTGCCACCCTGAAAGATGGCTGGAGATGCGATCCCCGACCTTTTCTTCCCATTGATCCAGAGGAGGGGCAGGGGAGAGGAAGGAGTCATGCTGTGGCGGCGTAGCTTCCCGCGGGCTGGGTCGGTTTAGTGTATCTCTGACCTTGGCCTGGGGAAGACTTAGACTGAGCCTTACGATTAAAGTTGCCCCTTTGTTGTTGGCCAGAATGTGGCTGTTGCCGTTGTTGCCGGCTGGGAAAGCGATTCTGGTTCCTATGAAAGGAGCCAGTCTTGGGCCTGTACATGGCCTGTACAGTTCTCACTGCCTGCCCGGCGTCCTGTAACTTGGTGATTACCTTTTCGGATTCTTCACCAAACAGGACATCTCTGTTGTAGGGGATGTCCCGGATATTTTTCTGGATGTCTGGAATAAATCCGGAGATGCAAAGCCATGAGTGTCTCCGGCGACAGACACCCGAGGCTGCTCCCCTGGCCGCAGAGTCCGCCGAGTCATAGGCGGCTCTCAAAACTTGGGTCCCCAAGTCTGACCCTGTGTGAAAAAGGTTTAAAAGTTCCTCCTTCTGCTGGTCATCCAGAAGGGCTTTGACCAGGTCCTGGCCCTGTTCCCATAGGGCATTCTGAAACTGAACCATGTGTGTTGGGTAGTTCAGAGACCTGAGGGAGCATGTAGCAGCCACATACATGCATCTCACCAGTGAATCCAATGGCTTGGATTCCTGGTCCGGTGGCTGGGTGCTCAGATGCTGCGGCCGTTGAGACCAGTCGTGTGAGGCCGTGATGACCAGTGAATCAGCCAGGGGTTGTTGCGCCAAGTACGGGTCCTCCAAAGGAGCCCTGTACAGGCGGTCAGCCTTCTTCGGCACAGCCGGAGTGGAATGCGGACATTTCCACGCTGCCTAGGCGACATCCGAAAAGGTATCCACCAAGGGTGGCACCACCACAGGCTTAGGGTCTTTCTGCCGAAGATATCTGGCTAGGTACTGTTGTTCGGGGTCTAGATCTTCTGCCTCCCATCCCATATTCTCCTGGATGTGCCACATGATTTCAGCAAAGGAGGGATCATCCGGAGGTGACCTGGGGAGGTCTTGTGGGTCTGGTGATGGGAGAAGCAGACCTGGAGGTATTAGATGAGTCCAGTCTTGAGTCGTCCCCCTGAGGAGTGGACCTTCTTCCTCTGGATCGCTTGGGGCTGGGGGACACTGAGGAAGACCGTGAAGGGGGCCTTCTCCTTTCCCTGGATCTACCCTTAGGAGGTGGTGTAGGCTCCTTGGGGGTCAGGGGTCTGCCGTCTGGACCCTGGGGAGGAGGAGGAGGCTTTACTGGGACCACATCCTTCTTGATAGTGTCCCACCAAAAGGTGAAGAGATCTTTAACTTCCTGTAGGTTCATGACGGACGACGGGCCAGGCATCGGGGGTTGGCCTGTCGCCAGTGTCAGGCGTCGGGTCCATCGCCGGTTCGGGCAAAGGCTCCCGAGGAAGCCTGGCATCTTCCGTGTCACCTGCCTGGTCATCAGGCAACATCAAATTCTCCTCTGATGAACCCTGGTGACCAGTATCAACCAATGACAGGAAGGCGGTCGTCAGCTCCGAAGGTCGCTTGACCGACGTCGGGTACTTGATGGAAGTCTGGTCGGTCGGGCTTTTGGCTGGTGATGGATCGGCGGTTCGCTTAGGCTCCGCCGTCCGCTTGAGGGACGTCAGGTCTGTGGTCTTCCTGGGAGGGGGATCGGGTCCCTTTGGAGGCTGGGAGACCGATCTGGCGTTGGGTTCCCGGCATCTGTCCGAAGTAGTAACTGATTTCTTGGAGGACTTAGACCGATGACGGTCGGAAAACTTCTTTGAGGGCCGGGAGGGCATAGGAGATGGATCCGAAGTCCTGGAGGTCTTCAGTGGGTGGAGAGAAGCCGAAGGACTGCCCGAGGATCTAACCTTAACCGGTGGAGGCTGAGAGTGAGCCCTGGCGGGAGAGCAGTCTGAGCATGTGGAGCCATAGCTGGTGCGTGAGTCCGAGGCCCGGTTTGGGGATCTGGACCTGGCCTTCTCCCGGTGTTTCTCCCAGTGTTTATGGGACTTGGAGGCTGACTCACCTCTAGAGGCAGGGTCTTTTTCCATGGTTTTTTAATTTTTCTTCTAATAGGAACCCCTGGAGTGCCTTTTGACAGCGGATCCTGGTGCGGCTGTTAAATTGCTGGCAAATAGAGCAGGCCTTGGTGTTGTGCTCCGGGTCTAGGCACCGCAGACAGGCCATGTAGAGATCCTTGAAAGGGATCTGTTTGCCACAGGCACAATTAGAGGGGTGTCCTTCTCTGGAAGGAGTATGAGATGCCGACATTTAGCAAAGTAAAAGTTTGCTGAAGAAGTTAGAGTTGTCGTTCGCTAATGAGGCATCCCTGAGGCCGATGCTGGCGAGTCAATGACAGGAAAAGAACTGGGGATTCTGGGGGACCGCCCCTGACGTCAGGCAACATATAAAAGGAATGTTTCTATCAACTTAGTTCAATGATTTAATAGTTTGTGTGTCCAGAAATACCTCTAACATTATGAGGAACATCAGTAAACCTGTGAGGAGCAAGGGTAAATGTGAGTGTGAAAATCATAGCGCTATGCAGAATTCATAGCAGTTGAGAGGTATGGAGCCAAGTAACTGGAAATTCTACGGCCTAGAGTGGCTGAGACAAAGGTCCTCTTGCCCCAGAGGTCTAGCCTCCTAGATTCCTGGTCATGGGGCAGGGAAAGTACAGTTACGTGAGAACTTACTGTAATAGTAGAGCTTCAAGAGAAGCTCTTGCAGCAGGTAACACCAGTAGGACTGGAGCCGGCAGGTGCCAGGACCCCACGGAAAATTTCTAGCTAGTAGTCCACAGTGGGGACCGCCCCCCTGTTTACCCGTCCCTGATGTCACGCACTCTATAAAGGGAGGGCAGTCCCCTGTGTCTCCTCAGTTCTACTGCTGGAGACTCCAGCATCGAGGATTGAAGGTGATCTGGAACAGAGAACTGAGGTGAATTTCGCATAGAGCAATAACAGTAGTGCTGATAAAAGAATAATGCAGAGAGAGTCCTCTAGGGGGAAGGTGGGTGGGAAGCAGCACCTTCTGCAAGAGCTTCTCTTGAATATCTACTGTTAACAGTAAGTTCTTATGTAACTGTACTGTCTTACTTTTAGAGTCAGCTCTTGCAGCAGTTAACACCGGTAGGGCCGAGTCCCAAGCAGTAAAGGAGACCCAGACTGATCCCGGGTGGAGGAAGCACAGGGAAAGGAAGAGGACAATGCTCTCAGGAGAGCAGTCCCTGCAGAACAGCAAGTCCAAAACCTGTTCTACGTCTGGAGGCAATGTCAATACTGTAATGCCTGATGAATGCATGGACAGAGTTCCATGTGGCAGCTGCACATATGTCTGCCATGGACACGTTCCTTAAAGCGGCAAAAGATGCCACCATTCCCCTCCAGGAGTGACCCTTCACCGAGCCCGGCAAGGGTTTGTCATATTTCTAGTAACAAAAAGAAATACAGTTTACCAGCCATTTGGAAAGAATCTGTTTGGCCACAGGAGCTCCACTGATTCTGGGAGGCAAAGGAAACAAAAAGCTGGTCAGAGCGCCTAAACTCCTGTGTTCTGGAGAGGCAGTAACGCAAGATACAGTGGACATCCAACGTGTGGAGAAGAGCCTCACCCTGGTTTGGGCGTTTCGGATAGTAAACTATATAGTAAACATAAGAAGGTGACTGTCCTGATTGAATCAACTCGGACACCACTTTTGGTAAGAACTTAGGATTGGTCCGCAATGCCACCCAGTCCTTGTGGAACACTAAATAAGGCTCTTTATGCATCAGGGCCCATAGTTCGGAAATCCTCCGAGCTGAAGAAACGGCAACCAAAAATAACACTTTCCAAGAAAGAAAGCGGAGCTAGCGTTCCGCGGCTGGGTCAAACGGGGGCAAGGTGAGCTTCTCCAGCATGAACAAAAGTCCCTAAAAGGGGCCCTGATTGGGGTTTATGTGAATGCCCTGCAGAAAGGTGCGCGGGCCAGGTACAGCTGTGCCACGGTTCTGCCTTGAACAGGGCATGGTAAGCGGAAACTGCAACAAATGGACCTTAATGGGCGAGTAGCTCAACCCCGAATCTGACAGCAACAATAGGTACTCGAGGGTCGAGCTCACTGGACAGACAAGGGGGTCTAGACGGTGGGCAGTAGCCCAGAGGCAAAAACGCTTCCATTTTATGGCATAAGTAGCTCTGGTGGAAGGTTTTCTGGCAGCCACCAGAAAGTTGGCAACCCTGTTCAAGACTCCAAAGCATGATATCACTAGGTCCTAAGGAGCCATGCATGAAGATGCAATGACCTCAGGTCTGGGTGCACCAAGGTCCTATTGTCCTGGGAGAGCAAGAGAGCACTCAGTGGCAGAGGTAGCGGTGGCTCGGATGTCAGCTGTTGCAGCAGGGGAAATCAAATCTGCCGTGGCCAAAACGAGGCCACCAGAATCATTACTGACCCCTCCGCCTGTAGCTTGAGGAGTATTTTCTGCAGGAGTTGGAAGGGGGGAATGCATAGAGGAACCTCCCCCTCCAGGACAGAGACAATGCATCTCACCAGAAAACACCAGGACCAGGATCTAGTGAGCAAAAACTGGGCAACTTTGTGTTGATAGGGGATGCAAAGAGGTCTAGTTCCAGTTTGCCCCATCTGTCAAAGAGATTTTCCACGGCAGATTGATGAAGAGCCCACTCATGTGCTCTGGACCTTCTCCTGCTGAGTGTGTTGGCCAGGGTGTTTTGTGCCCCTGGAATGTGAACTGCTGAAATATCCAGGTGGTGAGCTATGGCCCAATTCCATACCTGCATTGCTTCTCAACAAAGGGGGTACAAGTGAGTGCCGCCCTGTTTTTGAGGAAGAACACCACCGCCATGTTGGCCATCTGTATCAGGAGCTGTCCCAGGAGGAGCACGGTACTCAATGCCTGCAAGGCATAGAGAATGGCTCTTATCTCCAAGATGTTGATGTGTAAGAGCCCCTCGGACTTGGAGCCAGTGCCCTGTGGACGCCAAATGTGCACCCCAACCTGTGCCGGAAGCATCCGACATCACGATTTGGGCCGGTGGCATTCTCTGGAAAGGCAGACCCTCTGCGAGAGAAGGGGATGTCGTCTGCCAGTTGAGCATGACAGACTGGTTCTGGGATAGAGACCGGTTGGTCCAGGTCGTCCCATTGTTGGTCCTACTGGACTCTCTCAAGCCACTGAATTGTCCTCATATGCAGTCTGGCTAGGAGAACTGTGGTGATAGAGGCAGCCATGTGGCCCAAGAGCCTGAGAAGCATCCTGGCTAGTGCCCTTGAGAGTGATGAGAAGTGGTGGGCTAGACTGGGAGGAAGCCTTTCCCTGAGTGGTATCAAGCAATGCCCTGATGAACTGGAGGGATTGGGTCAGGAGCAAGGATGACTCTGCTGCATTGATGGTAATTCCTAGTTCCCTGAAGAGAGAACAGGTGTCTTGGATTGTGTGCTGTAGCTGGATGGGGCCGCTAAGAGCCAGTCATCCAAGTAATGGAAACCGTAGTGTCCTTTCCTCCAAAGGGCTGCTGCAGCCACCGCCAGACATTTGGTAAAGACCTTTGGGGCTGAGGATAGGACGAAGGGCAACACCCTGAACTGGTAGCACCTTCCCTGAAACTCGAACCCGAGGACCCTCCTGTGAAGTTTGGCTATTAGAATGTGAAGATATGCATCCTGCATACCCAGTGACGCTAGCCAATCCCCCGATGCAGCATGGACAGAAAGTCTGCAGGATGACCATCCAGAAACATTTGTACTCGACAAACTGATTGAGGTCGCCGAGGTCCAAGATGGGGTGTAGGTCCCCGGTCTTTTTTGGGGCACAAGGAAAAAATGTGAATAGAATCCTGTTCCCCCTCTGGGAGAAGGGGACAGGCTCTATTGCCCACTTGAGTAGGACAGCTTGAATTTCCTCCCAAAGTAGCTCTGCGTCAGCCGGGGAACAACGGGAGGGTGGTGGTGGCCTGTCCGGTAGGATCTGTAAGAATTCGATCGAGTGCTCTATCATCTGCAGGACCCATTGGTCAGAGGTGACCTTTTGCCAACCCAGAGCATAAAGAGAAAAGTGACCTCCAACTGCCTCCCCTGCAGGGCCTATGGGAGGAGGTGGGTCCAGCAAGGAGTCAGGCAGTGGTGGAAGGGGGGAGATTGGTCTGACTTGGAGGGGGGGGGGAGTGTGGACTGGGCTGGTTTGGCGGCCCTAGACCTGGAGCCTGTTGAGCCTCACAAGGCACCCTTGTGGCCATAGCCATTTCTATGCTGCTGCTGTGGCTGTAATCTGGACTGTTGTCCCACTTTGCCACAAAAGCAGGGCTTCCAAAAGGGACTTTGTTTCGGCTTGTACATGGAGTATACTGAACGAATGGCCTTGCCTGAACCTTGTAAGTTGGTGATTATCCTCTCGGAATCCTCACAGAAAAGGATGGAACCATTGAACGGTGCGTCCAAGATATTGGTCTGTACGACTTGTGAAAAGCCCGAGACCCAGAGCCATGAATGGCGTCAGACACATACTCTTGTAGCTGCCGCCCTTGCAGCCATGTCCACTGAGTTGTAAGCCGACCGGAGGACATGCGTGCCAACATCCGAGCCTGTTTGCGGGAGCTTCTCCAGCTCAGCCTTCTGAGGGCAGTCCGGGATCTCCTTGACAATGTTCATCCCCTGCTCCCAAAGGGCATTTTTAAATTGTACCATATGTGTAAAAAAAAATAAGACATCATATAGTGCATGTTGCTGAGGAGTAAACCTTGCGCCTCACAGCGTCCACCTGTTTAGACTCTCGATACGGAGGCTGTGTGCTAAGGTACCATAGCCTCTGGGATCTGTCATGGGCGGCCGAGATGATGACGGAGTTCGCTGTAGGCTGCTCATTCGAGAAGGGTTCCTCTTCCGGGGCTCTATATATGTGATCCGTCTATTTGGGCACCATGGAGGAGGTGTGAGGGCACTTCCAGGCCACCTTGGTGATGTCTGCAAATGTGTCAACCAAGGGCTGGATCACTACAGGCTTTGGGTCCTTTTGGCACACATACTTGGCCAAACGGAATCTCTCTGGGTCAAGGTCCTCCATGTCCCAGCCCATAATCTCCTGCATGTGGTGCATGATCTCCATAAAGGAAGGATCATCCGGCAGTGATTTAGGAGTATCCCTCAGGTCTATAGGGGTGAGATCTCCAGCAGACAAAGGTACCGAGGAGAAAGAGACCAAGGAATGCAAAGAGTCCATGGGGGAGGAGGACCGAGACCTTGTGTTCTGGCGTTAACATTTGTGAAGCTTGGAGCAGGAGGAACTGCGGCTCCTGGTCCTGGAGCGATGCTTGCAGTTTGTTCTGCCCTGTGCCTGAGACAGGAGTGGACTCCCTCAGGGGTCGAGCCCTAGTATCGAGGGAAGAGTCCTCTGTCTGAGTGGGTTTTGGTGGCAGATCTGTCCTGATGGTCTCCCACCAATAGTCAAACAGGTCTTTCACCTGGGACAAGTGGAGCTTGGGCTCAGTATCGGTTGTTGGTCCTGACGCCGGCCTAGTTTCATGGTCTGGCAGCAGTGCATGTCCCAGGGGGACATTGGAGCTGTAGGGGTAAGTCTGATGTCAGTAGCTGACGCCTGATCTAAGGCTGATGACAGGTAGTCCCCGGGAGGACTGTGCCCCAAGTGTACAGTCAGCTGTGAGTGCGGAAGCCAGTGACGGCGGGGAGTGAACCGGCAGCGCCATCGAAGCAGCGATGATGGTAGAGTGTCGTCGGTGGGTATTGCCCGCTGATGACTGTTGATCTGACAGATGTTTCTCTGACTGCCACTTATGCGGCCGAGGGGGCTGTGAGGCCGATCTCCCCGAGGAGTGCCCTGAGGCTCTGTGTTTGTCCTGGGAGTCGGCACCAGAAACAGAGGCAGACCGGGAGTGAGCCGATGTTGGTCCTGAGGCTAAGGCAGACCTGCCTATGTTATAGCGCTGGCCCGAGACCTGACCATGTGGCTGGAATTTGAGCGGCTGCAAGGCTGGACCCGAGGACCCAGAGCAAAGATCCTTACCACCCGAAGCCCGATCAGGGCGGGTAGTTTCACTACTGCTAGCCGGGTAGAATATGTCACCTGGGAGGTAGAGTCTGAACTACCCCAGGAGGCAGAGCGGGAGCCTGAAGACCTGGACTTCGAGGGAGATAAAAAAATTACTCACCTTAGTAATGTTGTTTCTTCTAATGGAGTCTTGCTATATTATGACATATGCAGTGAGTCCCAACCTTCGAACACCTTTGAACTGCTCCGGAGGTGAAAGAGTTAACTTTCCATGCCAGGCATGGAACTTTGAGCGCGAGCTCGGTTGAAAACTCTGTCTGTTGTTAATCAAAGTCAAACTGTCAGATCTTTACGAGGAAAACTCACTAAGGTTCTGTGTGGAAGCCGTAAACCTACACTAGCCAACTGGCTACTAAATATAAGAACACATTTTTCTTGGTCCCAAAACAAAGACTCAAGTCAGGGGATCCAAAAAATTAAAAACATAACACCCAAACACCCCAAAAAGGAGGGGTGAAAAATAAGGTGGGCATCTACTAAGTGCCAACACTGCACTGCCCACCCACATCCCAAAAGTAGAGGTTCTGAGAGGGGCAGGCGGGGAGGTCATAATATAGCAAGACTCCATTAGAAGAAACAACATTACTAAGGTGAGTAATTTTTTCTTCAAACAACATGAAGTCTTGCTATATTATGACATATGCAGACTACAGCAGTACCTCCATGGAGGAGGGACAGAACCTACTTTGGAAATAGGCTCTGAAGCACAGCTGTGTTAAACCGAGCATCACTCCTAGCTTGGATGTCCAGGGAGTAATGCTTGCAAAAGTGTGAACTGTTTTCCAGGTAGCTGCTTGACATATCTCAGGATAGGGATGTCCCTGGCAGCAGCCAGAGACGCAGCTGTACCTCTGGTAGAGTGAGCCCTCAGGCCTGAGGGAGGAACCTTACCCAGTTTTTCATAGCAAAATTGGATACAAGAGACAATCCACCTGGCAATGGATCTTTTGGTAGCAGGTTTCCCTTTGCCAACCTCACCATAAGTGAGGAACAGTTGGAGGGAGTCAAACCTGTGACCCTTGGTACGTTCTATGTAGTAACTAAGGGCTCTTTTGACATCTAAACTGTGTAGTCTCCTCTGCCAGAGGAGGAATGGTCAGTGAAGTACACAGGAGAGACATAGATTGATTAAGGTGGAAGTCTGAAACCACCTTAGGCAAGAACTTTCTGTTAGTCCTGAGGACCACCTTATCTCTATGAAAGGAGATAAAATCAGGTTCCACTGACAATGCTTGTAACTCACTTATCGCCTGGCAGAAGTGATGGCTATAAAACACAGTTTTCAAGTCAAGTACTTAAGCTCTGCACTGAAGAAAAGGGCTCAAAAGGGGTTGCATAAGCTGAGCAATGCAAATATTAAGATCCCAGGCAGGGGCAGGGCAGGGTCCCTGAATGGAGGGTTGGTGAAGCAACCCCTTGAAAAACTTGGAGAATACAGGATGAGCCGAAGAGAAGAGGGTTTACCTGCTGATAAGAAAGCAGACACGGCTGCCAGGTGCACTTTAAGGGTAGCTGGCCTCAGCCCCAAAGTATTCAAATGCACCATATAATCCAGGACTGTGGGTAAGTCAGCAGATTCTGGGGAAATATGCTTGCCAGAGCACCAAATGGAAAATCTCTTCCATTTGGAATTATAAGTAGCCCTGGTGGATGGCTTCCTAGAAGCCTTCAATATATCCAATACACCTTGGGAGAGGTGTAGGTCAGCAAACTCTAACTCTTCAAGAACCAGGCCTTGAGATTGAGAGATTTGAGATTCGGGTACCAAACCCTCCCCTGAGCACAGGTTAACAGGTTGTGATTCCTGGGAAGACACAGGGGAAGGTGGACTGCTAAGGACATAAGGAGTGGGTACCAGGGCTGTCTGGCCCAATCTGGTGCAATCAGGATCATCTTGCAGGTTGAGATCTGATTTTGACTAGCACCTTGAACAGAAGAGGGAAGGGGGAGGCATAGAAAAGTACAGTTACGTAAGAACTTACCCTAACAGTAGATCTCGAGAGAGGCTCTTGCAGTAGGTAATTACATATAGGACTGACGCCAGCCGCGGCAGGACCCAGAAAAATTTCTAGCTAGCAGTCCCTGGCGTGGACCGGCTTCACGCTGTAGTGACTGGCATGCCAACAACGCCGTATAAAGGGCGGTCCCAGACTCCGCTCTTCCAGTTCTTTCTCGCCACAGGCCTGGAAGGCCGGACGAGAGAAGCAGACATTTCCTCAATGGAAAAGAGCTGAAAAGCCTAGGGGATGGAGGCGGGAAGGTATTACCTGCAAGAGCCTCTCTCGAAGATCTACTGTTACAGTAAGTTCTTATGTAACTGTACTATCTTACTTCGAGAGGGCTCTTGCAGTAGGTAATTACATATAGGACAGAATCCCAAGCAGTCTGGAACCAATGAAAGGCACTGGGAGGAGGAACTACTCCAAAAAGTAGCCAATAATCTAGCAGGTCTCAAGAAAGGAGGCCTTGCAAGACAGCTAACCCGAAGCCTGCTCTACGGCGAGAGGCAATGTCCAAACTGTAATGTTTAGTAAAGGTATGGACTGAAGTCCAAGTGGCAGCAGCACAGATGTCTGCCGCAGACACGTTCTTGAAACAAGCCGCAGAGGCTGCTAATCCACGAGGGAGTGACCTCTGACTTGACCCGGTCGGGTCTTGTACTTGTCATAACAGAAAGTGATGCAATGGGCCAACCATTTTGATAGGCATTGCTTAGAGACAGCATTGCCTTCTCTTTTGTGAGCAAAAGAGACAAACAACTGATCAGTCTTTCTGAGATCCTTCGTCCTATTGATGTAGTATCTCAGGATCCTGTGAACATCCATGGTATGGAGCAGGTATTCTCCTTGATTGGAGTACTGCGTGAAGAAGGCAGGTAATTCAATAGACTGATTCAAGGTAGATTCCGCTACCACCTTCGGGAGAAACTTAGGATTCGTGCAAAGAGCTACTGTTCTTTGTGAAAACAAGATAAGGGATTTTGCACATCAGGCCTGGAGCTCGGAAATTTCTGCAGAAGTAATGGCCACCAAGAAGAGCTGCCTTCCATGATAAAACTTCAAGTTCACGTGGAAGCCGAGGCCTCGAAGGAGGAAGGGTAAGTTTCTCGAGGACAAAATTCAAGTCCCATGGGGAGCTGGAATCTAAACAGGGGGCCTCAGATGAAGGACCCCTCTGAGGAAAGTTTTGGATACCTCCAGCTGGGCAAATGCTTTGCCAGTGAAAGGAACATGGTAGGCTGAAATAGCCGCCATATGGACTTTCAAGGAGGAGTGACTGAGACCCAGGTCAAAAAGATGACGCATGTACTCAAGCAGAATGGTCATAGGGCAGGAAAAGGGTTCCACGTTCCTGGCCGCAGCCCAGATAGAAAATCTTTTCCATTTCATGGCATAGGTGGACCTAGTGGAGGGTTTTCTAGCCTCCACCAGAATCTCTGCCACCTTAGGAAAAACACCAAAATGAGATTGGGCTAAGTCTGCAGGAGCCATGCATGGAGTTGAAGGGACTTGAGTCCCGGATGGACCAGGGTCCCCTTATCCTGGGTCAGCAATCCTGGAGATAAAGGAAGAGGAAGAGGAAGAGGAAGAGGAGGAGGAGGAACCTCTGCGTATTGCTGTAGAAGAGAGAACCAGATTTGCCTGGCCAGAAAGGAGCAATCAGAATCATTCTCGCTCCTTCTAAAGCCAGCTTCTGTAACACATGAGGGACCAGAGGAATTGGGGAAAAGCATAGATGAATCTGTCCTTCCAGCTTAGAGATAGAGAGAGTCGTCCAGAAAGCTGCCCTGCCTGGAACGAAGCAGCAAAAGATTGAAGCTTTATGCTTTGGGAGGAAGCTAACAGGTCTATCTGAGGAGTCCCCAAATCTGGAAGATGCTTTTAGAACTTTTATGTCAATTCCCACTCATGTGGTAGAACCACGAGCGACTTAGTCTGTCTGCCAGGACATTGTCGACTCCCGGAACATGGATCGCCATGAGGTGAAGGTTGTGAAGCGTTGCCCAATCCCAAACCCTCATCGCTTCCCTGCACAGGGGACAGAGTCCCTCCCTGCTTGTTGATGTACCACACCACACACATGTTGTCCATTTGGACAGCTAGGTGACCGGGAAGGATGAATTGTGAAGGGCCTGAGAGCATACAGCACTGCTCGAAGCTCGAGCACGTTGATATGGAGAACTATCTCCATCTTTGACCATAGGCCCTGGGTTCGGTGAGGATCCAGATGGGCTCCCCAACCTTCGCCTGAAGCATCCGTGGTCAGAGTCTGATCGGGGGGAGGATGAAAAAAGGGGACCCTCCCAGAATAGGTTCTCTCGAACCATCCACCATTGCAAGTCTCTTACCATCGGCGAGGAAATCAGAACTAGATGATCTAGATCGTCTACCCGTTGATCCCACTGAGATCGAAGAGTCCACTGAGAGATTCTCATGTGGAGGCGTGCACGCGGAACCGTCGGGATGGCTGCCGCCATAAGCCCCAGTAGACGAAGCACTGACCTCACCGGGACCCTCCTGCGATCCGATAGGAGGGAAATCGAGACTGGAGAGGCCCCTGTCCGGAGGCAGAAAGGCCTTGCACAGTGATGTGTGAGAATCGCCCGATGAACTGGAGCTCTGTGAAGGCTCCAGGTGAGACTTGGAATGGTTGATGGTAATACCCAGGCCAGTGAAAATCTGCTGGGTGAAGGAGAGAATGCAGGAGTTCCTCCTGGACGAGGCCGCCAGGAGCCAGTCCGTCCAGGTAGGGAAAAACCTGAGCTCCCAAAGAACGAGGTGGGCCGCAACCACCGCCAGGCATTTGGTGAAAGACTGGGGGCCGAGAGAAGACCAAACGGGAGCACCCGAATTGGTAGTAGACCCTGAACGCAAACCTGAGGTACTTTCGTGTGAAGGGAGAATGGGATGTGCAGGCACGCATCCTGCATATCTAGTGCACAAAGCCATTGGCCCGGCCAAAGCAGGGGCAAAAGGGTTTGAAGGGAAAGCATCCTGAACCTCTTGTATTCCACATACAGGTTCAGAGAGCTGAGATCGAGAATAGGTCTGAGATCTCCTGTCTTCTTTGGTACAAGGAAGAAGTGGGAATAGTAACCCATCCCGTAGAGGTGAGGGGGGACAGGTTCTATAGCCTGTTTCGCAAGGAGCGCCGAGATTTCTTCCCTGACCAAAAGAAGATGGTCCCTTGAGTAAGCGGAGTTCAGAGGGGGGTGACGCGGAGGTTTCTGTAGAAACTCTATGGAGTGCCCCTCTGCTATGATCTGAAGCACCCATGAATCCAATGTTATCCTCCCAACCCGAAGGTGGAGGGAGAACCTCCCTCCTACCGTTCCTCCTGGCCAGCCGGAGGCAGGGAGAGGGAAGGAGTCAGGTGGTGTGAGGCAGCACCGCAGCTGGGGCACCCGCTGCTTTTTTGGGCGGTGGAGGCCTGGCAGCTGTGGGGGCCTGACGTTTAGTGGCCCGCCTTCCCTGAGGTTTCGCTTGAGGCCGGCTGCGTCTGCGAAAGGGACGGCGCTGTGGGGGATGGGGACGGTACATTGAATCAACAGATTTAAGGGCTGTCCCCTTCTCCTTCAAATCAGTGATGATGTCCTTGACATCACCACCGAAAAGCACAGAACCCCTGAAAGGTGCTTCTTGGATCGCTGACTGCACCTCCGGGACCAGACCTGACACACGGAGCCATGCATGATGCCGAAGACTCACGGCAAAGGCAGGACTCTGTCCTGCGGTGTCCACTGCATCGTAGGTCGTCCTCAAAATATGACGACTGGCCGAACGAGCAGAATGGACCAGGTCGGCCAACTCCTGCTTGACTTGGGAGTTAGGCAAAGAGTCGATCTTAGATTCCACCTGGGTAAGGACGGCCTTCTGGTAATCCCCCATATGTGCTACATAGTTCAGGGCCCCTAATCCCCAGTGTGGAAGAAGCGTAGATCTTCCTTCCATACTGATCCAGAAGGCGAGATTCCTTATCTGGGGGAGACGTGAGCTCAAGTAGTTTTGGGTAAGTTGACCGGCCACAGAGCGGTGCTAATCACAACCTGAGTCTGTGGCTGGGGTGAGAGTCTAAAAGTCTACACCCTCCAGAGCCTGGTATAGCCTGTTCGACTTCCTGGGAAGTGGGGCTAAAGCCGACGGTTGCTTCCAAATCATGGAAACAAGGTGGGCATGAGGCTCGATCCAGGGTGGCACTAGGGTAGGAGCCGTAAGTGGTAAGTCCAGATGTTCAGCGAGTTTAACCCGTTGAGGATCTGGCTCTAAGGAATGTCACTGATGGACCTCCTGGATCTTCCTGAGCAACTCCGTGAAAGAAGGATCCTCTGGAGGAGACTTTGGAGGAGTCCTCGGCCGGGGCTTGGACGGAGAGCGTGGCTCGTCGTCTTTCTCGGAACATCCATCGGAAGCCTCCGAGGAGTCCAAGAGAGAAGAGGAAGAATCTGAAGTAGAGTAAGACTCCCTAACTCGACTAGGGGGAGGAACGGGTTCCTTGGGGGAAATCCCAGAACGTGTGTCCTGCCCCTCTCTGGATCCCGAGGGTAAAGCCCGGGAATCCGGAGGAGGAGAGGGAGTGTGCCGTCTGGGGCGTACGGGAGCCAGGGGTGGCGCCGTCGCCGTAAGACGGCTCTCAACTTCCTTGGTAAGCTGAGCCTTGGCCTCAGCCCACCAGGAGGCAAGAGTCTCCTGAAGATCCACCGCCGGCCTAGGGGGCGGTGGAGGAGGAGGTGGGGGGATAGTATGGAGGAAACTGTAGGGGAGTATCCATAACCCGGCTGCGGGTATACTGGAGCCGGGTACTGTGGCGTCGAAGGGGTCGGCACCGGGTACTGTGGCTCAGGATACTGCGGACCTGGGAAAACCGGCATCGGATATGATGGCGGATGCCCAGGTACTGGAGGAGCTGCCGGAGCAGACGGCCCAGCCGGGTACTCCACGGGCGGATCAGTCGGGATAGGCCCGTGGGGTG
The DNA here is from genome assembly GCA_016271365.2 of Neoceratodus forsteri. Taxonomy (NCBI): domain Eukaryota; kingdom Metazoa; phylum Chordata; order Ceratodontiformes; family Ceratodontidae; genus Neoceratodus; species Neoceratodus forsteri. The sequence continues at coordinate 475,650,689 of CM057451.1, forward strand.
GAGGGCCCGAAGGAAGAGGAATATCCCCCGCCGGTGTCGAAGGGGCCGGTATCGGAACCGCTGTCAGTGGGGCCAGTGCTCCTCTGGTGCCGGGGCTGGCGTCAGATCGGGCTCTTCAGGAAGAGGATCGGACGGTAGCCCAGGGTCCCGAGCCTCGTCTGGGGACGGAGGAGAAAAACTCGGGTCGGGCAGGGGGGACAGGGGCTTCCCGATGGCAAGCGGAGGCTGCGGGAGCCTGGTATGACAGACGTGGAGGTCTGCCAGGGCTCGAGGCCCGGCTCACGCCAGAGGAGCCGGTGTGTGGCTTATGGGCCGAATCACGCGGACACCAGAGGAGCAGCGTCCCACTGGGGTCCCCGTCGGAGGTGGGCCGAGTATGGGAGGAGGCCCGGTCCGAGGGGGACACTGCCATCGCGCCGCCTCGAAGGGTCGAGGCGTTTAGCTGCCTTCTCCGTGTACGTCAGAGGAGCTGATGTCCGGGCAAGGAGGTGCCCCGCAGTAGGCCGCGAGGCCCGCAGCGGTACTGGGGCTAGGGAGCTCCTTTGCTCGGAGACACCCGGAGGGCTCAAGCCGAACCCAACGGGTGGGCTAACGCCTCCAAAGCCTTGGAGGCTGCCATCGGGCGATCCCTGGAGGATAAGTTACTTGCCCGCGACCCGGCCGGAGTCACGGAGGAGGAGGCCTTCTCCGGTGCCTTTCCTTGTCCCACTTCTTATGCCCTTCAGGGAGGTCGACGCCGCCAAGTTTCTTCAACTCCTTCTCCATCGGGACATCTTCTTTTTGAGGAGATGGGCTCGAGGACTGCTGGCGCTGGCTCGTGGGTGACCGTTGAATCGGAAGGCAGTGGGACACTTGTCGCACCCAAGGTGGTCGTGGGCCTAAGCAGAAAAGGCAGAGGGAGTGACCGTCTTTGTGAGGCAGTTGGGCGCCGCACGAGTCGCACTTATTCTTTGAAGGGGACGACATAAACCGACGTTCACCTGATGAAAGAAGAATAAAATTCTATACTGAAAACTTGTTCAGAAAAACTGACGAAGTAACAGGACTGAGCGATAAGAACTTAACCGCGAGACGCTGCACGAGCTGACGGCGGGAAAGAACTGGAAGGCGGGCGTCTGGGACCACCCCTTATACCGGACGCTTGTTTGACGCCGGTCACCTGATGTGGAGCGGTCCTCGCTTAGGACTGCTAGCTGGGAAATTCTTCCGTGGGGTCCCATGCTACCGCGCCAGTCCTATATGTAATTACCTACTGCAAGAGCCCTCTTGAAGTAAGATCTTCCCTTCCCAACTGAGAAGGAAGGCATCCAGAGGGACTGAGCCCAACACTGGGGGCCTGCAGCAAAAAAGGGGAAGTTGGTGATTGTCTGGGGCTGCAAAGAGATCTATTTGCGGGGTGTCCCATCTGGCAAATACTACCTCCAGTACTAGGGGATCCAGTGCCCATTCGTGATGGCCCTGGGAAATCCTGCTGAGAGCATCCGCTAGGACATTGTCCTTGCCTGGGAGGTGAACTGCCGTAAGGGAGATGTTCAGGGAATACGCCAGAGACCACAACTTCATTGCTTTGGTGCACAAGGCCGTAGACCGAGTGCCTCCTTGCTTGTTGATGTACCACATTGTAGTGGTGTTGTCTGTTCTGATCTGTACAACTTTGTTCTGAACAGAGGTGGAAAAAACTTGAAGTGCTAGAAAAACTGCTCTGAGTTCCAACAGATTGATGTGGAGTAGAGATTCCTGAGGGGACCACAATCCCTGGGTAGTGAGATCGCCCATGAGTTCCCCACCCCAAGAGGGATGCATCTGTAGTAAGGATTAGGAGTGAGACTGAGGGATGAAGGGATGCCCTGTCTCAGATTGCTCTGGTCCTGCCACCACTGAAGGGCTTGATCAGGGTTCGAGTCACTGGGATCACTTTGGTCAGAGGGTCTCTCCTTTGAGACCAAAAGGCTCTCAAATGAAACTGGATGTCCCTCATCTGAAATCTTGCTCCCTGCACCACTGCTGTAGAAGCAGCCATGTGCCCCAGAAGCTGCAGAAAATGCCTTGCTGGTCGAGAGACCTGCAGGGTGAAAGAGGAGGCCAGAGAGACCAAGGTCCTTGCTCTTTCCAGAGGAAGAAGGCTCTGGCCTCTTTTGTGTTCAGTTCTGCACCTATGAAGATGAGAAGCTGGACAGGCTCTAGAACTGACTTCAGAAGATTGAGAAGGAAACCTAGAGATGTGAGCAGTTGCTGAGTTACCTGAAGGTGTAGTCTGACTTGTTCTGGAGACTGACCTACTATGAGCCAGTCATCCAGGTAAGGAAAAATGGCAATATTTTGCCTTCTTAAGTGGGCAACTGCTACTGCCAGGCATTTTGTGAATACCCTCGGGGCAGAGGTGAGGCCGAAGGGCATTGCTCTGAACTGGTAATGGCCTGAGGGCAGTTCGAATCTGAGGTACTTTCGATGGGAGCTTCTGATAAGAACATGGAAGTAGGCATCCTTGAGGTCCAGGGATGCTAGCCAGTCCCCTGGCCTTAGAGAGGGTAAAATAACTCCCAGAGTCACCATTTTGAATTTTGGTTTTAAAAGGTGCTTGTTTAGGTATCTGAGATCCAGGATGGGCTGCCATTCTCCTATCTTTTTTGGGGTAAGGAAGTACCTGGAGTACAACCCTTTGCCCTGGTGTAGGGGTGGAACCCTTTCCACAGCTCTGAGAGCCAGGAGGGTAGAAACTTCTGTTTCTAGGGCAAGTGCCTCTGATGGATTTGCAGGTGGAAAGGACCTGGCTCTCATCTTCGGAAATTTTTTGAAGCTGAGAACCAGTCCCTGGCTTACTACTTCCAGGACCCACTTGTCTGATGTTAGAGACTTCCAGTCCTGGACAAAGTAAGCCAGCCTGCCCCCTACAGGTAGAGGAGAATCGGCCCTGGCTACCCCATCAGGGTGCCTGCTTGGCAGGGGCTTTGGGCTGAGGGATGGAAGCAGGCTTGCTTGCACCCCGTCTCCGCTCCCTCTAAAGAACCCCCTCTGGGCATAAGCAGAAGAGGAGGCCTGGACTTGGTAAAAAGGCCTATGAAAAGGCCTGCCCCTGCCCCTGGGATGCTGCCTTTGAGGAGTGGCCTGCCTTTCCTTGGCCTGTGCACTCCTATAGGTGGTCCTGTATTCATCCATTTTCTTCATGTAATTCTCTGTCTGCTCCCCAAACAGAGAATTGCCCACAACAGGAAAATCCATGGCCTTAGACTGGGTATCCTGTGACAGGGTAGTACATCTGAGCCAAGCCATTCTGCTAGTGCCACAGATGTAGCCATGACCCTTGATGACACATCATTAGAGTCTACTGAGCATGAAATTGCACCTTAGATGCCTCAATACCATCCGCAGCCACCTGTTCCAGCTCCCTGGCAAGCTGGTCAGGGACCTGTTTTGCTAGAGCCAGGACAGTATCCCATCTGGATTTCTGGTATCTAGCAGCATAGGCCATATAATTTGCCTGTCTGAGTCCCAAGGATGCTGCCATGTACTGTTTCTTTGCCATGGCATCAACCCTTCTGGAGTCCTTTTCAGGGGGGTGCGAAGCTAGAGGAATATTTGCCTTGTCACAGGCTGCAGCCTGCACTACCCCCACATGGCTGCATTGCTGTGTGAGGAACTCCGTATCAGAGCCTGATAATGTATACCTCTTGTCCATCCTTTTATCAACAGGAGGTATGGTGTGAGGAGTTTTTAGAATTTTTACTGTCTGTTTCCTAAAAGATTTATGCAGAGGAATAGACAGTCTCCTAGACTCTGGAATATCCATCATTTCTACATAATCAGGCTCCTCTTGGTCATCAACAGCTTCCTCAACAGAGCGCTGGAGAGTTTCAGCAACTTTCTTATAAAACATAAAATAAGAAGGGGACTCAGATAGCCTAGGAGAAGAAACCCCTGACGGTCTGTCTGGAGAGATGTCCGGTTCAATGGGCACATCCAGACTTTCCAACCCACATTCACTCTCCTCATACTCCTTTTCCCCCTCCTCCGGTTCATAAAAATCCTCAAAAACATAATCTTGAATCGGTAGAACCGGCCGAACCGAGCTCTTCCCTGATGGTATCGGTTCGGTCAGAACCGGGGAAAGTGACTGGACAATTTGAATTGCTTTAGCTATTTCCTCAGCGGTTGGAGAAAAAACTTTTGGCACACTAGCTGACTTTCTAGTCCTTTTAGTTGGAACAGGCTCCTCAGAGCTGGCTCTTCTTTTGCCCGAGGAAGTATCGCCCTGGTCAGAGGGCACTCCCTCTGGTTCAGTTGGAACCGAACCGGGCTGGCCATCCGGGTCAGTGGACTTTTTGGCCTCCCTTTCCCTGAGACTACCAACTCTCTTCTCAATGGTGGCAGCAGGAAAATTACTACATATCTGGCAGTCTGCACTGAGGTGGTCAAACCCCAGACAATACACACAGGTGGTGTGTGGGTCAGCCTTAGCAATGGCTTCCCCACAAACACCACAGTGCTGAAACCCGTGGGCCCGGTTTTCCTTTTGGGTTTCTCAGACATAGTGCCAGCCTAACCAACTTGCCCGTTTATGGCAATCCGCCAAGCAAGACTCCCTTATCGGTTCCCAACCGTGTCACGGGTCGTGGAAAAAACCGTAATGAAATCCGTTTTTTTTAGAACCGATAAGAACCGGGAACCGCACTCTAAATAAGGACTAGTAAAGTTTTAGAACAACCTGATCGGTTCAAACCAAACCAAAAGACGTTTACAAGTTCCACACAGAATAAAATAAATGTAAGCCTATCTATTACTTACAATACCACAGACAGAGCTTGAACCGACCGGTTGCGGTTTAATTTCGGTCAAAAAAACGATAAAATAACACTTTAACCGCCAAAATGAACCGAGCAGAAGGAGAAATCTCCAGAGCGACTGTTCAGTGAGGTGGAGTAAAAAATCTGACAGTTTGAGTTTGATTAACAACAGACAGAGTTTTCAACCGAGCTCACGCTCAAAGTTCCATGCCTGGCATGGAAAGTTAACTCTTTCACCTCCGGAGCAGTTCGAAGGTGTTCGAAGGTTGGGACACACTACATATGTCATAATATAGCAAGACTTCATGTTGTTTGAAAGTACAGTTACGTAAGAACTTATAACAGTAGATCTTCGAGAGGAGCTCTTGCAGCAGGCTATTACCATTAGGACTAATGCACAGGCTTTAGGACCCACTGGAAAAAAACTTAGCTAGCAGTACCCAGCAGGGCCTGCCCCCTGATGTTGGCTCCGCCCCGGTGTCGGTCATGCCATACAAGGGGGCGGTCCCCAGCTCCACCTCAGTTCACCCGCCAAGGACCCGCGAACAGATCCCAGCAAGCGAACCTGGAGAAGCGTGCCAAGTCATGCTGAAATTCTCCAGGGGGAAGGAGGGCAGGAAAGTAGTGCCTGCTGCAAGAGCTCCTCTTGAAGATCTACTGTTATGGTAAGTTCTTACGTAACTGTACTACCTTACTTCGAGTGGGAGCTCTTGCAGCAGGCTATTACACTTAGGCATACATGTGATATCTCCCTCTTTTCGCAGGAGACTCCTGTTTTTTTGACTGAACTCTCTCTCTCCCTCCTGGGAAACAAAATCTCCTGCTTAAGTAAAATTATGTCCAAAATATCCATTTATGTTTGTTTTTGGCAGACAAAAACACATAAAAAGTAAATTAGTGATGAACAATATAAGTGATAACTTTGTACATTTAGTTGTTGATTCTTTTTAGTGCTTATTCTTGACAAAATGAAATATATTAAATGCTTTTATTCTCATTTTTTGACACCATCCTAAGTCACTTAGGACAGAATCCCAAGCAGTCCCGCACTAAGGAGGTGACAAACCCCGGGAGGAGGATGATGGAAGCCAACAAGACGGCATTGCCCAGACAGGCAGGCAGGAAGACAGTACGTCAGGACAGTAGTCCCTGAAGACCACCAGGCCGAAAATGGCTTGGCGCCTGGAAGCTATGTCCAGGCTGTAATGCCTGACAAAAGTATGTACTGTTCTCCAAGTAGTCGCTGCTCAAATGTCTCTAATAGAGACATTTTTCAAAGAAGCGAAGGAGGTAGACACTCCTCGGGTAGAATGACCTCTAGTCACTCCTGGTAGAGGTTTGTTGTACTAGTTGTAGCAGAAGACTATGTGGTGGACTAGCCACCTAGATATAGTCTGTTTGGACACCGGTTTGCTCAGGTGTTGAGGCGCACAGGCCACAAAAAGTTGCTCTGATTTGCAGTGTGCCGCTGTACGCTTGAGGTAGTACCTTAGCACCCTGTAGGCATCCAAAGTATGTAAGAGAGGTTCTCCCCTGTTGAAAGGGGTTGAATAATAGACTGGAAGGCCAACTGACTGGCTGAGGGTTAATTCAGAAACCACTTTGGGCAGAAGCTTAGGATCCGTCCTGAGGGAAACCCTTTCCCTATGAAAAATCAAATAAGGCTCCTTGCACATCAGGGCCTGAAGCTCGGGAACCCTCCGAGCTGAAGTAACAACAACTAAAAAGGACACCTTCCAGGAGAGATAATGCAGCTCACACTCTGCTGTGGGTTCAAAAGGAGGGAGAGTAAGCTTCTCTAACACAAAAAGGAGATCCCTGGGGGGAATTAGATACCTAATGGGAGGCTTTGAATGAAGTATGCCCTGTAGAAAGGTGCAGACCACGTCCAACTGGGCTAAGGTTCTACCTTCTATCAATGCGTGACAGGTAGATATGGCCGACATATGCACCTTAATGGAGGAGTAGCTCAAGCCTTGATGCAATAAGGAGAGGAGGTACTGTAAGGCTGAGTTCACTGGACAGGTAAAGGGATCGAGATGATGCAAAGAAGCCCAAAGGCACAAACGCTTCCACTTCATAGCGTAAGTGGACTGAGTAGAGGGCTTCCTCGCCAAAACGAGAACATCTGCCACCTCTTGGGAGACCCCATACCTCATCTTAACTATCTCTGCTGGAGCCATGCATGAAGGTGTAGGGACTTGAGATTTGGATGTACCAGCTTGCTCTGGTCCTGGGACAGCAACTGAGAGCATAATGGCAGCAGAATCAGAGGATCTGACGACAACCGCTGAAGTAGTGGGAACCAAATCTGCTGTGGCCATAGCGGTGTGATCAGGATCATCCGAGCCCCCTCATCCTGTACCTTCAACAGAACCCTCTGAATTAGAGGGAAGGCGTAAAGGAATCTCCCTGTCCAACAAAGGGACAATGTGTTTGGCCAAAAAACACCAGGCGCACGCTCTCATGAGCAGAAACTTGGCGGTTTGGCATTGTATGGGGACGCAAAGAGGTCCAGCTCTGGAAGACCCCAAGTGACAAAGAGATGGTCTGCTACTGATTGGAGTAGCTCCCACTCATGCGCCTTGGAGCGAGACCAACTTAGGTTGTCTGCCAAGGCGTTTTGGATGCCTGGAACATGCACTGCAGTCAGAGAGAGATGTGATGTTCCAGTGGCCAGTACCAGACTCTCATCGCCTCCCTGCACAGGGGTAGGAGTGTGTTCCCCCTTGCCTGTTGATGTACAAGACAACGGCCGTGTTGTCCGACTGAACAAGAAGAGAGCCTGGCTCTGGGCCCCCTTGGAAAGCCCGTAGGGCGTTGAGGACTGCTCGCATTTGTAGTATGTTGATATGGAGGTTGCACTCCTCTAGGGATCAAATACCCTGAGTCTGGCTGTCCCCTAGGTGAGCCCCCCAGCCGAAGTTGGAGGCGTCCGTTGTCAAGGTCCGACTCAGAGGTTCCTGCTGAAACAAGATTCCTTTTTTTAAGTTGGGGGATCTAACCATCAAAGAAGGGTCCTTCTGACTGGCTCAGAGATCCTGACCAGATGGTCTAGACCGTCAGAGCACTGGTCCCACTACACCCTGTGCATCCACTGCAGGACCCTCATGTGGAGGTGAGCCAAGGGAGTTGTGGGGATGGCTGCCGCCATGTGCCCCAGAAGTCTGAGGAAAGTCCTGGCTTGGGCTTGGGGGGGTTATAGGGACCATTCGGGCCACTTCTCACAGGCGATCTCCCCTTTCCTATGGGAGGAAGGCCATACACTGGACCATGTCCAGGACCGCACCTATAAAGGCGAGTCTTTGGCTTGGCTCTGGGGATGACTTGGGAAGATTCAGGGTGATCCCCAACTCTTGGAATAGCATATAGGTGTCCCCAAGAGTGTGAAGGAGGCGCGTTCTTGATGAGGCTGCCAAGAGCCTGTTGTCTAGGTAAGGGAAAACATAATGTCCCTCGTGTCTCAGCTACCACTGCTAGGCACCTGGTGAAGACTCTAGGAGTGGAGGAGAGGCCGAACGGCAGAACCGGCAATGTCCCCTTTGGAAGTGGAACCTCAAGTACGTCCGGTGAGGAAGGAAGACCCCGATATGCATGTACGCATTTTGCATGTCCAGGGAGCAAAGCCAGTCCCCTTGGTGCAGCAGAGGAATTAGACCTGGAAGGGTCACCATCCTGAACCTTTTGTATTCTATATAGTTGTTTAGGGAGCTGAGGTCCAGGATGGGCCGAAGATCTTGAGTTTTCTTTGGTACCAGGAAGAAGTGGGAGTAATACCCTTTTCCCTGCTGTTGCAGGGGGACTGGCTCGATTGCTCTTTTTTGCAAGAGGGCCTGAATCTCTCCTCCTATGAGAGGTACGTGAGAAGGAGGATATCTTGAGGACCTTGGTGGTGTCTCCGGGGGGATCTGAGTGAACTCCAGTGTATGTCCCCTCCTTATTATATCTAGGACCCAAAAGTCTGAAGTGATTTTGCTCCATCCCTTCAAGTGGAGGGAGAAGTGACCCCCTACTGCCTCCCCTTGTGCCTCCTCTGGAGGAGGGGGGTCAATAGGGAGTCATTGGGAAGAACTGGGGGTTGGCAGAGAGGCTTGGTAGGACTTAGGGCCTTGAAAGGGAGTACCCCCAGGCTGCTGAGTTGCGGCCTTCCTTTTAAAGCCTCCTCTCTGAGCCATTTGACTGCCACAGGCAGGTTGACCTGAGGTCTTCTGAAATGGCTATTTGTGAAATCGTTTCTGATCCCCTTTATACATCTGTTCGATGGACCAGATTGATTTTCCCGACTCTTGGAGACGAGAGATAAGACCCTCGGTCTCCTCCCCGAACAGTACGGAACCATGGAAGGGCCTACAGATCCTGGGAGAATCCTGAGACTCGCAGCCAGGCACCTGATGCTGCTGCCCTTGATGTCATATCTGCAGTGTTGTATGAGGCATGCAGAACATGGGTGCCTAAATCCGAGCCCAATTTCAGGATTTCCAGGAGCTCCATCTTCTGTGCACAGTCTGGCAAGGCATTAGCTATCTCTTGCCCCTTCTCCCATAAAGCATTTTTGTACTGGACCATATGCGTAAGGAAGTTCAGGGACCGTATAGAACAGGTGGATGCAGAGTATACCTTCTTAACCACCTGGTCCAGATAACAGGACTCCTGATCAGGAGGCTGAGAACTAAGGTGCTTGGGCTATCAAGACTTGTCATGAGCAGCCGCTATGACCATCAAGTCAGCCTGAGGGTGTTCCGGCAAAAAAGGCTCCTCCCTCGGTGCTCTATACAGCCTGTCCGATTTCTTGGGAACTGCCGGGACTGTGGCAGGATGTTTCCAAGTGATCCTCGTGAGGTCTTGGAATGTATCCACTAAAGGAGGCACTACCAATAGTTTAGGTTCCTTTTGCCTCAGGTATCCTGCCAGTCCCTGGCATTCCGGATCCAGGTCCTCTGTCTCCCATTCACTAGAGGCCTGGATGTGCCACATGACGTCCATAAAAGTTGGGATTGTCAGGAGACGAAAGAGGTGTTTCTTTGTTGTCAGGAGAACCCTCAACTCCTGAGAGGGACTGGTCTGATGAAGAGGATGATTAAGACCAGCTCCTACTAGGATGAGGGGAAGCCGAACCATGCCTGGAAGGGCTTCTCTCCTTGGAACGTTGGCCACTATCTGACAGACATCAGCTATGGGACCAAAGCCGACTCGGGGACCCACGACGGAGTGGAGATCAGCGCCAGTCTCGAGACCGGCGATGGCTAGGAGAGTGTCCACGCCTAGTAAGAAATCTGTGACAGCTGTGAGACTTGGTCTTGGGCCGGGACCGGCGATCGTTGGGCCGGGACCTAACCACCGGGAGTGAGTGGGACCTGGAGGCTTTACGCCACTCCTCTGGAGGTTTAGTAGGAGACTTCAAAGGAATATCCCTGGTGTCTTGGATGTCCGGCAGGTCAGATCCGGCTTTGGGGGAGCAATATCCTTTTTGACCTGGCTCCACCAAAAAAGAATAAAGCTCAGTGAGCTCTTATTTGTTGAACACTGAAGCCGCCGTCCCCTTCAGGGTAATCGGTGTAGCCAGAAGATCCAGAAGGGCCTTGGAAGAGGACTCTGAGGAAGTGCCCTCCGGAGTGGAAGACCTCGGAGCCGGTGATGGTATTGTGACTGGTGTGGGCTCTCCTTGAGGTTGATCAGCCTTGGAATCCATGGCCAGCACAGTGGCCAGCTCTGGTTTAGCTGATTTTGAAGGACAGGACCCCGAAGGGGTCTTAGCCAGAGGGTCCCGATCTTTGGTCAGTGACTTGCCCGAAGCCCTGGGTAAAGCCATGACAGAGGCCTTTTTTGGCTGGGCCGAGGCATGCGCCAAAGTAGAGGCCTTAGAAGCATCCACCGAGGTCATAGAGACATGCAGCAGCATGACCTTCGCCTTGGATGGTGCTTTTTCAGAAGCAGCCCCTGCTGGGGCAGGCATCAGTGTCTTGGTGGGAGCGGCAGACTTCTCCTTTTCCTCATGCTTGAAATGGCGCGAATGGTCAGAACTGCCTGAGCCCGAAGACAAAGCCTTCTTGTGGGGAGAATGCAACCTGGACCGCTGGTAGGACCAGCTACATTCCTTCTCATGAGACTTATGATGGGATTTGTCCTGATGTTTGGCCTTTTCCCTGGGAGAGTGCTGCATGATTTTCACCTGCTTCTCCAAAAGGTGGGCTTTCAGGCATTGGATCCTGGTCCTGCTGGTAAAGCCCTTGCAGATTCTACAGGCTTGAAGGTTGTGGTCTGGGCCCAGGCAGAAGACGCAGGCTTCGTGACTGTCCTTTAATGGAATCTGGCGCCACAGGCATACTTGGTCTTCTTCAGGCCAAAGGACGAGAAAGATGACGGAGAAGACATGCGACAGTAGACCATCCAATGAAATGGGAGAAAAATCCAAGAGGAAGAATGAGAAAAAACTTCGAATTTTAGCTAAATTCACTAGGACTGCTGAAAAACACGCGCTAAGACTTCCCGTTGAGAGCGGATCTGCTGCGGGAAAAGAACTGAGGTGGAGCTGGGGACCGCCCTCTTTTATGACATGACTGACGTCGGGGTGGAGCCGATGTCAGGGGGTGGGCCCTGCTGGGTACTGCTAGCTAAGTTTTTTTCCAGTGGGTCCTAAGGCCTGCGGCATTAGTCCTAATGGTAACAGCCTGCTGTAAGAGCTCCCATTCGAAGTAAGACCTCTCCTTCTCTCCCTGTCCTTCCTCTTCTTCTTATGGTGGTGCTTTCCGGATGATTTCTTGTGGGAAGAACTCCCCTGAGAAGAGGAATCTTTCTGCATAGCAGGGAGTTTTTGCTGTGAGAGGAAAGCTTGAAAGGTCTCTATTGGGGATGGATTCTCATCCTGCTGTTAAATTTTTGGCAGTCAGGCAGGTCTAAGTATCATGATTGGGGCCTAGGCATAGGAGGCAGGCCGAGTACCCATCCTTGGGTGGAATTTGTTTGCAGCAGGCACACTTAGAAGGGCATCATTCGATGGAGAACGTCGGAGAAGATGACATACAGAACTATGGGGCCCTGAAAAAGCGAACTTTTTCATCAAACAAAGTAAAGAAAAGTGGAACTAAGTATTAGCAAAATAGTCAAACTAGCGAGAGGCATCCATGGAGCCAATGTACGTGTGTTGACGGCGGGAAAAGAACTTGGGGGAACGTAGGTGACCGTCCTCCCTTTATAGCATGCGTGACGCCGGGGCATCCCGACTATGGACTGCTAGCTAGAAATTTTCCATGGGATCCTGGCGCCTGCCAGCTTCAGTCCTACCAGTGTTACCTGCTGCAAGAGATGACTCTCGAAGTAAGATCTAAGGTGCTTGGGTGCCTTAGTCCTGTCATGAGCGGCCTTAATTACCACTGAGTCGGTTTCTGGCTGAGTTGCATAAAAGGGCAGCCCCTCAGGTGCCTGGCAAAGCTTATCAGCCTTTCTAGGCATGGCTGGTACCCGGTTGGGCTTATGCTAAGCAGCAGTGGCAGCATCATTCAGTGCTGGCAGCAGAGGAGGAATAACTCTCGGTGGAGATTCTGGGATCTCCAAGAAATCCATCAGATTCCTCCTTATGACATCCTCTTCCTCAGTCTGGAACCCCATAGTGGAGCAGACTTGCTTCATGATATTGAAGAAAGAGGGGTCCTTGGGGGGAGGGGACCTGGAGGTGTGCTTGACTTAGTCCTCACTCCTGGAGGAAACAGTGGATCCGTCAGTGGAGTCCACATAAGTGTCTTCCTTCTCACCCTCAAGGTGGTACTCCTCCTCGACATTGGCCTGTTCTGAAGCAGGGACTGATGGCTGGAGTACTGACGGCTCTCTAGAAGGTGTGGGGCAGACAAGTCGAACTTGCGTCAATGCCACGACAGCACCTGACAGTGCGGGCAATGACTGCCCAGGCAGTGAAACAAACTGTTGTATGAGAGATGAGATAATGGAGGAAAGAATAGCATTAAGGTTTATGGTGGGAAAAGGGAGCGTCATCAAAGCAGGCATTCATGGACAGGGTGCGGAACTCAGCTCCGATGAACAGCCACTAACCATAGCAGAAGCGGTAGGACACAGTGTCTGTGGACCTTGAGATTTGAGAAGTCTTGATGGCAGGGCTGGGGCTGACAGTCCAGAGACTGACCGTCCACCACAGCCTGGGACTGGGATTGCCATTGGGAGGAATGGTTCTTAGGCTGGTTCTTATCCCGATGACAGTATTTCCCAGAGGACTTGTCTTAGGCGTTGGTGGGCTGGGAGCCCGAAGATGGCACCGGTGATGGGGTGGGGCCATGGAAGATGACTGCTCTCCGCTGGCTCCCTGTTGCTCCATGAGGAACTTCTGCAGGGCTTTCTTGCATCATCACCGGGTGGTGAGGTTGAAGTTCAGGCAGAACTCACAGGCGAGAGCGTTGTGACCAGGTCCAAGACAGCAGACACAGAGGTCGTGGTCGTCGGTTGAAGAAATCTTCTTTCAACAGTGGCAGCGACAGAAGAGAGCCAATGAGGGATTAGTTCTTGACATACAAAGAGAAAAGGAATCACTTTAAAATAAAGTGATTCAAAAGTAAATACTGAAGAAAAAGGTAAGTAGTTTTGGTGGTTGAACTGAGCGACAAAGCTTCTGCGGAGTCCGTGCACGAATGGTCGACAGCGGGAAAGAAATGAGGGAGCGGGGCTGCCCGCGCTTATATAGGGCAGTGACGTCGGAGCCTCATGTTGCTGTGGGCAGCCCCAATAGACTGTCTCTGTTCCCGCTTGCCGCTTGTCACATAGCCACCGGCGAAGCCGCGACCCATGTGACGATATTTTCCAATCCCCCTAGTGCCACGGAGGCGAAAAGAAGCAGCCGCAGTCAGTTTTCGCCACTCTCTCACCACAGAGTCCTAAACTACTGAGAGAGTGGCAGAAGCATCGCGAGAGTTCGTGCAGTGACCTCCAGGAGTGCTTAACTGTGAATATCACAGTCACTGGCACCCACATGACCACAGTAAGTTGGAGACTGGCACCACATGATTGTAGTCTCATGCTGAAGAGAGTTAGCCTGATTGGTGCAGTTACAGAAGCCATCTCTCCCCGCCTAATCGGAAGGGCTGCTCAGGACTTGGGAGGCCTCGTGGTGGAAAACTACTCACTCGGGCAGTGGCGGTGATAGGGAACAAACGCACTGTAGCTCTGCTCTCCCCTGACCATTAAAAAAAAGAAATGTTTCTGTCATTTAAGGCAGCCAGACAGTAGAGCAGTATTTATGGTAGGCAGGGAATGCAGAAAACATTTGAGGCTTTTTTTTTTTTTTAAATGGGAGGATGGCTGTGGGCACAGAGCTATGGGGAAAAGCATGATTATTTCATAATGATCGCAGGCTGATAATTTAAAGAGAACGGAGACTCAGAGGGGTAGTGCTTAATGCAAAACAAGATAGAAAAGCTGGAAAAGAAAATAAATGAGAGAAGCAGCAGATGCTGAAGGCAACAGAATTAGCCTGATGAAACTTAAAGGCAAGGTATACTTTAGAAAAGAATGAAAATAAAACGTGCTACAGAGTGAATATAACATGAGTAAAAGGCAGAACAAGCAAAGTACCTGAATATAAAGGGACAAGACCGATAGTCAGAGAAAAGTAATCAGTGTGGTTTTATAACAAAACAAGCAAGCTAGGCATTGAGAAAACCCGAAATAAGGGATATAAGGCAAGGGGAGATCATATTGGGTAGTGCTTAACGCAAAACAAGATAGAAAAGAAATAAGAGAAGCAGCAAGCTGAAGGCAACAGAATTTACAGGTAGAAGTCTGATAGTCAGTGAAGCTGCCTGTGAGAGAAAAGAACAAGCAAAGCTCCTGAATTATTTATTTATTTAGTTTTTGTTAACTGGGTAGGTGCACTAGCCATAAAATGACTATTTTCAGGCATGACCCGGGAGAGTACAACAAAAGGAGGACAGTTGAACAACAGCAACATGAGTACAATAATACAAATAGAGGAACAGTACAGCAGTGCTACAAAAATACAACGGGTAGAAACAACAAAAAATAATGGCAAGCATTATACAGATAATGGCAGTAAGATATATAATAAGTACAGATATAAAGGGAGACAAGACAGATTTATAGTCAATGTGGTTTTATCACAAAGCAAGCAGGCTGGGCATACTGTATGAGCTGCTTGAGAAAACCTGAGAAATAAAGGGAGACAAATCAATTCAGTACATATTGCAAATAAGAGATATAAGACAAGGGGAGATCATATTAAGGCAACAACATGAGGCATAGCATTTGAAAAGTAAAGCAAGAATAAAGCAAATAAGTCTTGAGTAATTAAGAGATGTAAAACAAGTAATACAGAGATACAAGACAAGTAATAAGAGATACAAGACAAGGGGAGATCATATTAAGGCAGCAACATGAGGCATAGCATTTGAAAAGTAAAGCAAAGAAGTCTTGAGTGAACTAGAAAGCGTTGAGAAAAGTAAAGCACGGAACCAAAGAAGTCTTGAGTGACCTAGAAAACGAGGAAGACCACACAAAGAAGTGAAGTTTTATGCAACACAGCCCCTGAAATAAAGAGGAAGGGAGAAGAGAAGTAAAAGCCAGGATAGAAGCACGAAGTCAGAAGTATTATAGGAGACAGGGCAATGTAGAATCAAGCCTAAGATTGTGAACACAAGACAGGAGAGAGAAAAGGTAAATAAGCAGAGCAGACAAAGGAGACAGGGAAGCAGGTGTTTTATGCAACACACAGCCCCTGAAATAAAGGGGAAGGGAGAAGTGAAATAAAAGCCAGGATAGAAGTCAGAAGTATAGGAGACAAGGCACTCATGTAGAAGCAAGCCTGAGATTGTGAATTCAAGACAGGAGAGAAAAAGCAAAATAAGGAGCAGACAAAGGAAAGGAGACAAGAGACAGGGAATCAGGGAGCTATATAAAGAAAGACAAGGCATCCAAGTTAAATGTGTGAGCCCCTGTGTAAAACAAAACAAGACCCAGTGTGACTGCTGGCAGCAAAAAGCTGCTTCTTTACTGAGAATCTTGTGTGAAACAAGTGTAAATGGTGCAAAGCATACTCCACAACCTTCTGCCATAATAAAATATGCCCCACACACAAAGAAACAGATAGACCCTGAAATCTGTGTGTCATTTAACTTACTTCTGTCATATAAAATAAAACTCTCAGACACGGTCATGCAGTTTCAACTTCAACTTTATTAATGTGTGCATCTCAGACATCCCAATATGTACACAATACTTTAATGCGTAACTGAAATGTTCATGTCCCCAATATTTATTGCTGTCTGAAACTTAAGTATTTAATTGTCAAGAACTTATATTCACCCAAATAAGCAAAGGTGTACACAGCGTACAGAAATTATGTTGTAGTACATCTTGTAATTGTCTCTGCAATTTTGAGTTACTATTTCATGAGCTTTTATTCACAAAAAAGAAAGAAAGTGCATCTCCTCGAATTTACACAGCAAAGTAATGCTACAGTGAATTGTGATTTATTAGCACAAAACGGAATAAAAATGTCAGAAACAGCAAATATTGCCACTGATAAACAGAGTGCCAGCAGGACGGCCACAGTAAAACAAAGAAAAATAACAGATATTTTCAAAAGACCCAAATCATCAAGTACTGCTGAAACTGAACAATCTGTACACACTAATCCAGAATGTGTAGCGCCGCCAGCACCTCTGTAGCTATGGAAAGCCAGTCTCAAACTGCAATCAAGAAAGCCAGAATTTATGACAGAGAAATAAAGGATTCCTGGTTTAAAACATACACATGGCTCATCCATGACAAAGCAGCAGCAGTATTCTATTGCAGAATTTGCAAAGCAACTGGCTGGAGAAATATTTTCACTGAAGGAAAAATCAACCAGTAAGCCAAAGGCTGATGACTTCAATAAACATCAGATGTCCAAAGATCAAAAGTGAGTTTATTAATTATGCCCCCGGCAGCAAGGCTTCTGTCATTTTTTGTCTTCTGACTTCAATTTATCATGATAAATTTTTTTTGATTTTAAAACTAATTCTCTCTTTTTTGTGAGGCTTGCAATGGAGGCAGAAAGAGGGAAAAAAGGAATGACGAAGGCAGTGAGCACAGCTTATTCATTTGTGAAAAGTGCTATTATAGCAGAAATGAGAAGCGTTTATTACATGGGAAAAACTGACTGCCCCTCATAACCTCCAGAAACTTTTGGAACTGGAAGTTCACAACGTAAGTACTTTTGACTTGCAATTTCCATCCAGAATTGTAAATTGTAAAGAGATTGTTAAAAAAAAAACAAAAAAAAAAACAGCACCTGCTTCCATGCCTGTCATTTGGTCATGTTTCTGACTTGCGTGGGGGTGGGGACAGCATACTCTTGCTGTCACTTCACAATTTATTTTTTCTTTTTCCACACAGGATTGCACTGAACTAGCACCTACAGTATCAAGCAATCCGTTCTCCAAGGCACAGGCATCTATACGCATTCTGAATCGATTAATGACTTTTACAAAGCAATATCAAAGACTGTGCAGGATGCTTTTTTAAAGGAATTGGAGAATGCCCCATATAAATTATTTTCCTTACACATTGATGAGGGAACAGATGTGGCTAACAAGAGTACACTAATGGTTTACATCAGATTCATTGACAGCAAGGGTTTCGTTCAGTCAAAATTTTTAGGTGTGACTGAGCTTGCAGAATGTAAATCAGAAGCAGTATATAATTCTGTCAAGAACATGATCTCTGATCAAAATCTAGGGCATTTACAGCTTATAGGGCTTGCGACAGATGGGGCCTCTATAATGACAGGATGCAAAAAGGGTGTGACCACTCTAGCCAAAACAGATCACCCATATTTAGTTGCCACTCACTGTCTTGAACATAGACTCGCTTTAGCATCAGAGAAAGCAGCCAACCAACAGCAGTATCTGGTCAGTTTTATGTCAACAGTAAATCAGCTTGGGAAACTGATAAAGTACTCGCCCAAATTCTGTCGAACACTTGATCAGAGCAAAGAGCTACGCCAGGCGTGCAACCTATGCACTTCACAAATCAGGCAAATGAAGAGCTCCTATTTCAAGAATGCTCTAGAAACCACCTGGGGTGACGGGAGATCCTTCTGGGACAATATACGTAATATTACGGGCAAACAGTCTAAATCCTCTCCCACGGCAATGAACATTGATGGCTCCACTACCTGTGACCCTAAGACTATGGCCGATGCCCTAAATAAAACCTTCACTGACCTCAGTGGTGTCCTCTCACCAGACTTCTTCCAGGACTTGTCAGTTCCAAAACTCATATCCCAAACCACCTCACCAGACAAACCGCTATTTCACTTTAAAATAGTTAAGACATATGAAGCCTACAGATACATAAAAAAGGCCTGCTCTAAATCTAGAAATAGCAGTGACACCATTGATCTAAAACTTCTGTCCCTCACCTTGGAAGAAGTGATCCACCCCCTCACCAAAATTCTCAACCTCTCCCTGTGCCAAAGTCAATTCCCCAACACCTGGAAGGCCGCTATAGTCACACCAGTGCATAACGGGGACAACAAATCCACACCAGGCAACTATCGGCCCATATCTATACTTCCACCCCTCTCCAAAGCTCTTGAACGGATCGTGGTGGATCAACTATCAGACTACTTGCAAAAGTACGATCTACTGTGCATTCAGCAACACGGATTTAGGAAAGGACATAGTACGTCGACAGCCCTACTTGATTTCTCTAGTGAAACTCACAAAGCCTTGGATAAGGGTTATTTAACCAGAGCTGTTTTCATAGACCTCACAGGCCTTTGACGCTGTTCACCATAGCCTTCTAATCTCTCTTCTGCTCAACATTGGCTAGCTGAGGGACCTGGAGCCTGGGTAAAAGTTACCTGGCACAACGCTCTCAAACAGTAAAAATCTCTGAGGTTCTCTCGGACTCCAAACCGTCCCTCTGGTGTCCCCAGGGCTCAATTTTAGGTCCTCTCCTCTTCAGCCTATTTCTAAACTTGCTTCCCAAATCCTGCCCTGAAAAATTAATACTCTATGCTGATGACGCTGTAATTCTCTCCTCCCATAAGGATCAAAACCACTTGTTGGAGCTTGCAGCTTGCTTTCTCATGTGTTGAAAAGTGGTTCCTTGAGCACAAACTGGTCCTAAATAAAAAAAAAAAAAAAAAAGTCATGTTATCAGTCATCAAAACAGAAATAGGCATACTCCACTGTCATAAAAACTTCTCTTGGAAATACACTAGAACAAGTGAACACATTCAAATAACTTGGTATCACTTTTGACTTAATGTCTTACTTTTATGGCCCATATCGATAATACTGCAAAAACAGTGCACCAACGCACTGAATTTTGTACTGGAACCGCCAATTTTTCAACCAAGCTACCTTGAGGATTGCTGTTCAAAGATTCATCATCTCAATCATAGACTATGGTCTAATTGTTCATGGCCTCTACTACCACTGCACTAAAGCGCATCTCAACAGCACTAAACAAACCTGCTCGACTCCTCACTGGTGCACAGAGACGGACCCACACTTGTGACCTCTACATGGAAACCCGGTTGGTTGCATCTTTCCAGTCGCCTCATGTATCTCACCTGGATGGCAAAAAATCAGTCTTGGGACTCACTCCTCCATGTATCCGGACCTGCTCTGCCTGAACAATGGCACTCGTGCCACAGAAGATCTGACCACCAACCTTTCCTTGTCCCTAGATGCTGGACTGCTCAGGGACAAAGATCTTTACATACCGGCCCTACCTAGTACAATGCACTTAACCTGCCTCCCCATCCTCCACGACATTGGGAGCTTTCAACCATACTTTACACCTCACAGCCTCCAGCTCCTGTGACTGCTTTGACTGAAGTCTCATCCCACTGAGTGCACTTACATTTGTTTCACTCAACCACCATGGTCTCCTCTTTGACAAAGACAACCTGAGTACCACTAACCTGGTTCTGTCTGCTCCTAAACTTCTTATTTCTCCCTCTCTTCCCTCTCAAGCTCTCCAATCCTACTTCCTTGTCCTTGACACTGCCTCCGAGTTACATAGAAACATAGAATTTGATGGCAGATAAGGACCGCTTGGCCCACCTAGTCTGCCCATTTTCCTACCTAACAGATAAGCTGCAGATCCTAGTTAACCAACAGCTTACTTCCTCCTACCCCCCACTAGGACTGCCTTATGCCTGTCCCATGCATTCTTGAAGTCCCCCACTGTTCTTGACTCCACAACCTCCTCAGGGAGGCTGTTCCATGCATCCACAACCCTCTCAGTGAAAAAATACTTCCTCACATTACCTCTGAGCCGTCCCCCTTCTATCTTCAAATTGTGCCCCCTTGTTCTTGCACATCTCTTTTTCTGGAAGATGCTACCCTCTTGGACTTTGGAGTTCCTTTTTCTTTTCTGTACATAAATGTTACAGTTTAAGTTGTGGCCTTGTTAAACGGCTTACTGATTGTTTGTAACACTGTCTACTATGTTTTTGTACTTAATGATGTGGAACCTTTGTAAAAGAGCCTTTGCTCAAAGGTATTAATTCCTAGAACAATAAACTTCAAACTTCAGGAACATGCTGTGAAGCTTAAACAGATTTTCTTCACTAGATGGCTTTCCATCCTCTGATTCTGCACAGGCATTACAAGCCTGCATTGCATCACTTATGTCTGCTTTGACACAAATGGCAGAGGATAACTATCAGAGAACTCTTGCTATGGGATGCCTTAAAAAAATGGGGACGTTCAAATTTGTTGCCACTGTTTTCTTTCTGGCAGATGCTGTAGGTCTTCTTGCAATTCTTTCTAAACTTTTCCAGAAAAGTGCGGTCATATTCTCCAAGGCAAGGCAGCAACTGGTCAGCACCACTGATGTACTCCGTGCACTCCCTGAAAATCCAGGACCACATTTCAAAGGTTTTCTATCTGAGATGCCAAGTGAACCACCAGAGGAGGGTAAATCTATATTTAGATCACATACACTAAAAGATACATGGGATCAAAGAGAACAGTTTAAGAATCTACAAACTTCTTACATACACTCTACAGCTGAGCAACCAGAAAGTTACTTTCCAGAAGGGACATTGTTGGACAACTGGAAAGTTTTAGACCCATGCAATGCACATGAGGATGAGAACATAGTTAGCTACGGAGAAGAGGAGATTGAGAACATACTTATCCACTATGGTGTCCCTAAAGAAGCCAGTGCCCCTCAAGTTACTAACATCCTGCCAATTAACCCAGATGAAACCAGACTTGAATGGTCTTTAATACGTAGACTATTGTCAGCGCACAAACAGTGCACTATTGAAGAATTCAATGTCAAAGTTGTGGTCCCAAACAAGGAATCGTGGCCAAACATGTCCAAACTATATTCAATATGTCTGGCAACCCCGTCAACTTCAGTGGAGTGTGAACATGGGTTTAGTGCATACAACATTAAAACTGCCGAGAGGAATAGTCTTAAAGCATGGAAAGTGAACTATCTAATGACTCTTTTGGTCGAGGCTCCAGATGACATTGGAAACTTTGATTTCGAAAGTGCATTCCAGATCTGGGCATCCGAGAAGGACAGGCGTGGTTTCCTACAAACTATCAAGGCAACTGATGCACCTCCAAGTTCCTCTGAAGATGATCTGCAGCACTGCATAGACCTAACAGAAAAAGACAAAGAATCTCAGACAGACACTGGGCTGGTTGCTTGCTCTATGATGCATTAATAGTCATTGGTATTCGGTAACCTAAACCAAAATTGTTTGGCCTTTTTCTCCACAGGCACTGCTTTAATCCTGTGTGGTCATGATTTAGTATGAAGCTCAAACACACATTAACAGAAAACAAATCACTGCTGTTGGTGGTTGCAGAATCACTGGAATTCAAAGTTACTGGGTTTGCTGATTTTTGAAATAGGCTCGTTGCCATGTTGTTTTCAATACTTACAGAGCTGCAATAATGTCATAAAAAAACAGTAACTTACTGCTTTTCTTATGATTTAATAGCCGGAATCAATGAGTTGGTGCCTAATGTTTTTCAAACAACGAGGGTTTACAATATAAAAACACTTTTTCTGCTTTTCATAATTGTTTAAAACTGTTTCTTAATTTCTTATGTGAAAATTATTTCTGACTGCCTTGCTAGTGCCTTGAGTTTCAGGCTTACACATGACCCTGTGTGTGCTATGGCAGCTTGGGGGGATCAAAACACTTAATGTTATGGCTCTACTGGCCTTGTCGTTTCACACAGAAATTACTTAAAACTTTTATAGAGTCTAATGCTGCTTTTCCTGCTTTAAAAATATGTGGTGCCTTGCCTTTTACCGAAGTCTTGACATTGTCTTGTCAGACTCATTGTTTGCCTGAACTGACCACAAATTAAAGTATTTTTTTTTTTAAATGGGCTGGGCGGCTGCTGTATGGCCACTGGCACTTCTCAATCTTAATGACCTGTATGCATTTATTTTGTATGCTTTTCTTATTATACATTACAGTTCAGTCTGAACCTGATAATAAAGATTTTATTTCAAATTTAGGCTCATTAATTGTGTTTAACCACTACAAAAGTGCTGTGAACATGTTTAAGTACTTAAAGAATGTGATCTGCAGTTAATACAAGTCCGTATAAATTTTTACCATTACTTGGCATGTGTGGCTAAGAGTCTCATGCGGTGGCTAAAAAATATTGGGTCTGATTAGCCACAGTGGCTAATAATTGTGAAACACTAGGGGGAACGGAGGACTGCTGCAGAAAAAAGCTTCTGTGTGATCCCAACACCTGATGACTAAGTTCCATAGGTGTGACCTGATGACAGAGCTATCCCCAAAGATCAGCCTGGTTTGCCTTGAGGTGGTGCTGAAGGAACACACAAGCCATTGACCTGAATTGATCCCAGGTCATGAGCTCCAGGGGACCTGAAATATAGAGGAAGGGGAGGAGGGTCATGGATGACCAGGCCAAGTCCTCTACCAGGGCTGTGGGTATGCTCAGAGGACCTCACTCTGAGGGAGAGATTGGCAAACTCACCCCTCTGTGACTGACCATCAATGGACTGGGCCTTCGGGGGGGGACCCTTAGGCGAGGACAGCAGAGCCGTACAGTCCCACAATGCAGTTCCAGTCTCTGCCAGTGACAGGCCCAGTTAGTTCCAGGGAAAAAGCAGGTACCAGGTTAGAATTGGGGCCCCTACCAGAGCTGCCACCAGCACCGGATAAGGGGCCAGCTACAGGTCCAGCACCCATCCCCAACTCCTCACCAGGGCTGACGCTGCCCCCCCCCAACCTGGCCAAGCCTGAAATTCAAATCAAAATACTCCCAGATTGAGCCCGGCACTTGCAATGGCACCAGAAGACCCAGCACTGCAAATGACATTGGGACCAGAGCACTGGAAATGGCACCGGAACGTGAACCAGCACCATGAACAGCACCAGAAGGGGACCCAGCACTGTCCCCAGGGCCAGTCCTAGGGGCAACCATTGGGGATACTCTAGGTTTGGAGACAGGCTTGGAACCAGGTCCAGGAAGGCCTCCATCCTCATCGGCGCCATCCGTAGTCCCAAGGTCAAAGTTATCATCCTCCCCCCTGAAGACAGGGACGCTCAAGGGAAGTGATTACAATGACATCAGGTTTTGCGAAAGGGCCAGCTCTGGAAGCTGGAGCTGCCCCGCTCACCAGTACTGGCCTTAGTACCAGGAGCTGGGATGGCACCAGGCCGCAACACCAAGGCGCCCACCAGTGTAGCCTGATTTTACAGCTTCAGCCTCACCACCGGGGGCATCCACTGCCCTGACAACCTGATGGACTTCGGGGGATGCTCAACTGGTCCCAGTAGGGACCTGACTCTCCACCCAACCCCCCCCCCGGCCTCTGATGTCTCGGTGATGTGAATGTGGGGAGTGTCCTGGACTTCTGGAGTACCAGAGTTACTAGGAAGGAGCTCAGGGGAAGATCCCAGGGAACATGCCTTTGCATCCCTGGTGCAATATCTTCCTCCAAAGGTGGGCTAATCATGGCCCCACTTCAACACGCACTTCTCAAGTGTGTGGAAGTCCACTGAGAAGCAGGTGTTGCACCTGTCAATGCTGTGGTTAGTGCCAAGGCAGCTCCAGCACTCATCACGGGTGGAGTCAGAGTATTTGCATCAGAGGAGGAGAAGAACCTGGGAGTGATGATCACTAGTGACTTGAAGCATTCCATGCAGTGCAAGAAAGCAGCAGCAAAGGCAAATGATGCTGGGATGCATATCTAGAGGGATCAGTAGGAGTAGAGAAAAGGTTATACTGCCCTTGTACAGGTCACTGGTAAGGTCACATCTAGAGTACGGAGTTCGGTACTGGTAGTGCCCACACCTCCAAAAGGACATTAACCTGCTGAAGAAGGTCCAGAGGAGGGCTACAAAGATGATAGTTGGTCAGCAGGGTAGGGCACATGAGGAGAGGTTGAGGGCACTGAACATGTACTCCCTGGAAGACAGGAGAGAGAGAGAGAGGGGGGACATGACTGGGACCTTCAAGTACTTGAAAGGGATGAATAAGGTTGATAAGGAGAGTCTCTTTAAGCTGAGTGCAGACCATAACACTAGGGGGCACAGTCTTAAGCTGGAGGGTGGGAGGTTTAGGAGGGAGGTCAGGAAGCACTTCTTCACTGAGAGGGTGGTGGACACTTGGACTGCACTGCCAGAAGAGGCCATATCGTTGAAGATAGTGGGCAGCTTTAAGAGAGGCTGGGATAGGCATAGGGGGAAAGTAAGGATCATGTGTAGAGAGGATAGAAGGAATGGGGAGGGAGGGCAGCGACATTAGCTCAAGCTGTGAACCCTGCAATACGAGCATACTTGATAGACCAAATGGCCTTCTTCTGCTGGTTTCTTCGTATGTTGGTTTGGTGCTGGACAGCAGTATGACCCCCCACAGGAGCACAGATGCATATGGGGGAGGGGTGCCCTTGTTGTCTCTCTTCTTCTTGGCCTTCTTATGCGCCTCAGAACCTGACAAGATGACTTAAAAAAATAAATGAAAATCAGTCAGAAACTACAACAGTACAACAAACAAACAGCACTGAAAAACATGGTGCTGAGGAAAAAACAGTGTTGAACTAAGACGACGACTAAATGAGGAAGTTGTGGTGCAGTTTTGACAACTGTGGCTCCCTCTGTGTGCACTTGATGACGGGAAAAACAGAAATGAGACAAAGAGGGGGCCTGTGTCAGTTACTGGCCAACCCTTGAGCACAATGTCAGAATGTCTGCCTCCTGGGCGGTGCCGGCACCAACATTGGTCACCTCCTAGGCTGCAAAAGACTTTGCTACCACAGGGTCCTAGTGCCTCTGGCTTAGACCCATAAGTGGGACTGAATGGTGGTGACTGATTTTTGGAAGATCACGCAATTTGTGAGTGGCATCATGGAAAATCTTCACACTGCACCAACAAAAGCAAAAAAGCAGTTGCTTCCTTTGTCAGCACCAGCTACAGCACTGACGGTTACCAAGTGGCAAAAAATTAAAGTGGAAAAACTATAGCAAACTCAAAGGTGTCACTTTAGTCCAAGAAGAGTGGTTGATAGCAATAAGAAAAACTACGGAGGTATGGGGCCACCCAAGAAGAATAGACGTCAATGATGTACATTCACTGTGAGTGGCTCCGGCTAGGCAAAATTCTTCAAGTGGTGCTCATGCCAACAACTTACACTTGTGGCTCACTGAAGGGAGATGTCCTAGATTATTTTGCTATGTACAAAATGCAGCTCGCACTACACACACCATCATGTACTAAACACAGGCATGCACTAAACAGGCCTTGCACTGTATATATATACACACACACACACCATCATGCACCTAAACACACCCTGCACTATGCATGCACTTGTGTACTAACCCTACCTTGCACCAAACAAGCCACTGTGCACTAAACAAGCCTTGCATTACACACTGCTTATACTAAACACATAATGCATAAACCCACACCGTGCACTCTAGCAATTGACAAGAGTCATTCATCTTCTAAGGGTGAACATAAAAAGAAACGGAGACTTGGTAAGGTTTTAATTAAATTCTGTATTGTTAGCATCATTACTTTTTCACACGGTTGTTCATAATATTCAACTAAACTCCGTGGTATTTGCAGACAGGCACAATCATTTGCTATTGGTTCAAACCAGCAACAAAAAAAATCCAAGTAGTGTTTTAAAATCATTTAACCATTACAAAACCTCCCTAAAATACTTTTATTTAATATTTAAATTCATAGATAGGAAGACAGATATACAATACAATGATTTGCTCTACAGAAACATTTTATACAGCAGAGAAGCAGCCTTTATACCTACTGGCACAATGTCTGTTCCTATATGTGCTTACATTCCAATTTTTGTTAAAGGCATGATCGCAGCAGAACTTGTGGCCCCCCCAAAAAAGTCCCCTTAAGGTGCCACTCACTACAGTATTCCCTTCAGAGATAGGCAAGAAATGCTTAGTAAGACACCAATGAAACATAGGGGTACTCATCTTTAGAAAGCATTGCCCCTTAAGGTTTTCTGAAGAGGTACATAGCGGAGGCAGATATTTTAGAAGCCTAAGTCCGAAGGCTTATGAAGCCAAGTAGTCTAGATTATAAGAGCACATTGTCAAGCACCCTCCTCCTCCCCACCCACCCAGAATTCCCATGGCTTGCATTGTAATGGCGTACTTAGGACGGAGTCTGCGTTATAGCTGTCCCAAGTCTAGAAACTAAGTATTTTTGCTCCTAAAGAACGCAGCACCTGGTCTTAAAAACAAGAACTATGGGAAAAACAATCCTTGAAAAGAAACAATGCGACCGGTCAGTAGTGATTCACAATGTTGGTACAGTTTTGCATTTCTTAGCAATGTGTGTGCACATTCATTTGGTTTCCTCTTGTACAAGGCCAAAAAGCGGGCGAGTTATCTAGTGGCTAGCGGTCCCCCCACACATTTCCAGCACACCTGGCCAGGATCCTAGGTTCTTCTTGAGCATGGTATTTACAAGCACAACTGGTGAAGGACTGAAGTGAAGCTATATACAACTGAGGCTATCGGGCAGTTCAAGTGTAAAGCATAGGAGGAACACTAGCAACCAGATTCACCCAGACGTTATTGCTGCGTTGCGAGAGGTATACAGTATTGATATCAGTGCCCATGGCACCAATTTGCATTCATTCCAGTCTAAATGCTGTTTCCATACAGGAACCCGGACCAAAAATGTTGATATCCCTCCCCCAGTAAAATCCCTCGGCAAGTTCCAAGGATATTGTTAAAAGAGTTTCAGGTCCCCAAGATCCCTTTAAATAAAACTTCAAGTGCTTTTCCTCCAAGTCTGTCATTGTTACGGTCGATGGAACCTGCCAAAAAGGAAAAACAAAGAAATAAGTGAGGAAGTGTCTTTCTATCAAGAACTCCATTTTTGGGAGCGCTACTGCATAAAGTAAGACCCCAACAGAGACATGGGTAGACCAGCCTGCGATTATGCATGTACCTGCTCATCAAGGTTATTGCTGGATTAAGCAAACATATTTATTTATTTATTGAATTTTGTTGACCGGATGAACCCACTTGGCCTAAGGGAGTCCCTTTTTCAGGGACGACCCAGAATATAAACTTGAGTGAATTTTTTCTGTTTGTTTAATTTATGGGAACATTTCTTAACCAGGGCCTGCTGATCACAGAAGCATAGAATCTGACAGAAGAAAGAGATCAAAGACCCATCAAGTTTGCCCATCGTTGTTACTACCCTACCCCTGGCCTAGTATCGTGGTGGGTTATTCATCCCTCTCTCCCTTCCACTTCCTCCATCTTTCTGGTTACCCCAAGTGGGCACTAGTCTTCTGGCCCTGTCCCACACATGTCTGAACCCATTTATGGTCCTTGCCTCCGCAACCTTTGCTGGTAATCTGTTGACTCCACCACCCTTTTCATGAAGAAAAACATGCACATGTTCTTCCTGAAAATCTGCCCCCCACTAACCTCCAATCATGCCCCCTTGTGACTGCATCTCTGTTTCTAACAAACAGGTGCTCACAATTACCTTATTTATACATCATAGGAACTTATACATTTCTATCATGTCTGCTCTCCCATTTGGCCTCCAGTGAGTACATGTTCTGGGAAGTTAGACATTCTTTGTAAGATCTGTGCTGCTGGCTGTGAATCATTTAGTGACTCTTTGCTGCACTGACTCTTGCCTATCAATGTTCTTTCTCAGGTGAGGACTCCAAAAATGGGCACAGTACTTCTGTTAAGGCCTCAACAGTGATCTGTAAAGGGGCTGTATCACCTCCCCCTCCTACTGTAAAAAGATGCCTTGCTACAGGCCTTGTTGCATTGACTGGTTTGCCTGACAGTGTCACTGATGAGGACTCCCAGATCCCCTTTCCTCTGCTGAAATGGCCAGCTTAACCACTCTAATCCAGTTCTCTGTGCACGGGTTGTTATTCCCCAAGTGCATCACCTTCCACTTCTTGGTGCTTGAATCTCAACTACCAGACCTGTGAACGCCTTTCTAGGTCCCTCTGAAGTTCCCTCACTCATTCCTCATTGTCTACCCTGCTGAGCTTTGTGTCAACAGCAGAGAGACACATCTGTCCCTGGCTAACTTCCCCTATATCGCTAATGAACATATTAAATATGACAGGTCTCAAGAATGATACCTGTGGCACACCACTTGTGACTCTCCCATCCCCAGATTTGACCCCATGAATCACCACCCTTTGCTGCCCTTCACCAAACCAGTTTCCTACCCACTTGATTAATCCTTTCTCCACTCCTAATTTCTCCAGCCTTTTGAGCAGTCTCCTGTGTGGCATGGAATCAAAGGCTTTGCTGAAGTCAAAGTAGAGCAAATCCACCATCTGCCCTCTGTCCACCACCTTAGTGTCCCAATCTAAATACACGATCAGGTTGGTGTGGCACAAACTTCCAGACACAAGCCCATGTTGGGTGCTGTCCTACAGCCTGTTACCCTTTATGTCCTGCAGCCTGATATCCTCCAAGTAGGCCACCAAGTTTTCCTTCACAATGGTCTCCCTCAGTCTGCCCATGATGGAGGTAAGGCTTACTGCTTTCTAGCTGCCTGGATCCCCCCCCCCCCCGCCTTGTGGGGCAGGACTATATCTGCAGTTCTCTAATCCTCTGGCACTATCCCCAATGCCAGAGCCATTAAATAGTTGGGACAAGGGCCCTGCCAGCACAGATGCAAGTTCTCAAAATACCCTCACTTGCAAGCTGTCTGGCCCTGGGGCCCTGCCCACCCTAAGGGCGCTAACCCTCTCCCTACTCTTTCAGGTAGGTGCAAGACCAGACTTTGCTGGCAGAGTGGAGTGAAAGCACCTAGCTTTACCTTAAAAGAATGTTAATATTTATTTATACTTCTCATCATTTTGAAAGTAGCAGGGTAAGTGGGGAGAAAAGAAGAGATCTGTAAGCAGTGCTTGGGGCACTTTGAAACTTGGTATGCAGTGTTTGGGGTACCTTGAAACTTGGGTTTTAATTGTAACAGGTGGTGAGGGAGAATTAGCTTAGGAGCTTAATCTTGGGATGAGTAGATTCAGGAAGCCCTGTGAATCAGGTGTGTAATAGGGGGTGGAGCTGACAGAGGTTTTGGGCCTTCTTACAAGAGCACTATAAAAGTACTTCCATTCTAACATGCCCAGCATGTTCATGTCCCAGCGAGGGAGTGGAACAGGTGACTGGCGTTGTAGGCATCGCCAGACATCAGCAGAAAGTAGTGGAGAAGCAGAGGACTCTGCCAGTCGACTAAGGCAAGGAACCTATTCACTACTGTGTAACAGTCACTGTTGGGAAGGGTTGAAGATCAAGGGTAGGCCAAAACTGGGAACAGATGCAACACCCTATCCAGGACAGTAATACAAAGAGATTTAAAAGGGTTTTAAAAGAAAAACAGGAAGAGTAGAAGGAAAGTATGATGGGAGTGGTGCAGTGAAGTGGCTGTGAGAGGCAGTTTTCAGGGAGGCCTTTTGGAGACTGTGGTGCTGCCCCATCTGCGTGCACCTCTCTGGGTTGAGGAGGGAGGTTGCTAGTCTACAGGCCGAGTTGGCTAGAATTCAGGAAACCTCATCCCCCACCCAGGGACCACCAAGTCTGCTGCTGCTAGCTCAAATGATGCCTAGGAGAAGGAGCTGCTGGGATTACCAGGGACTTAGGAGAGGGCAGGGACAGAGGCACATTTCCCATTTGCTAACACTACGGAATTCCTAAATCTGCTCTGGTGGGACGGGACTGTCCCATGGAGGCACCCAAGGTAGTAACCAGGGAGGATGTGGGGGTCCTCCGTAGTGGAAACCCCAAGGAGGATGGGAGAGGACCCAGGAGAAGAAGAAAGCAACTTCTGGTGGGGGACTCCACCATGAGAGGAATAGATTTGGGGACAGGAAGGAAGGGGAAGAGGCAGGTTAGATGCCTACCTGGCAACACGGTTCGGAGGGATGAAAAGCGGATCCTGGGGATTGCTACAGCAGCAGGACAGGAGGGGGAGCTAGATGTCATTGTCCACCTGGGGACAAATTACCTGGCTAGGGATGAGGAGAGTATAGTTCAGGAGGAGTTCAGGGAGTAGTGGAGGTGTCTTAGGCAGGTAGCATGCTCTGTAGCCTTTTCTGAGGTGCTGCCTGTCTATGACAGGGGGAAGGATAGGGTACTCTAACCCGGAACTTCAACCAGTGGTTGAGGGAATGGTGTGGAGAGGAGAGGTTCGGCTACATTGGGGACTGGGGTCACGCTAGGAGGGATAAAGGCCTGTACAGGGGAGATGGACTGCATCCGTCCAGGAGAGGGACCGCAGTCCTCAGTGACCGGATTAAATGTTACATTGGTGAACATTTAAACTAGCCGAGGGGGGTGGCGGAAGGAAGCAGGGAGATGTAAACTGCCCCACACACAAACTGAAGTAGTCAGCAGGGAGAACCCTAAGGGAAACAAATCCCCAAGGGTACCAAACAGAAAGAAAAACAAGTTCGTAGTAATGAAGACAGATAGGAATGTGAACAGAGGCAGTATGGAAAGAGGGTAAAAGGGAAAATTGGGGTTATTGAGCAGGGTGGCACTAGAAGATGGAAGGCTGTGTGTGCCAATGCTCGAAATCTGGGAAATAGAATTCCGGACTTAGAGGCCATTTTGGCAGAGGCTGACCTGGACACTGTTGCCATTACAGAAACATGGTGCACTGAGAACCATGAATGGGATATAGCCATACTAGGCTATACTCTGATCAGAAAGGACAGTGTGGGGAAAAAATGGAGGAGGAATTGCTCTTCATGTGAGAGATGGCATAAAAGCAATGGAGGTACAGGGAATACAGGGAGGGGGTGGAGGTACTGCGGGTCACCCCAGAGATGGGGAATGGAGCCACTATTCTCACTGGTGTGATCTAAAGACCTCCAGCACAGGGTGAGGGAGTTGGATACTGTTCTGGGGGAAACCATCCAAAGGATGACAAATAAGGGGGGGAGGTGCTGCTCATGAGAGACTTAAGAAGAAGAAGAAGAATCAGCATTTATATAACGCTTTTCATACACAGTATCCCAAAGTGCTTTACAAGCAATGCTAGACTGGTAGTGAAGTGACTGAATGTGTGGTGGCGGCCATATCATACATAATCACCCACACACAGCCTGGATAATTGCATGAACCGGTTTATGGGAAGGGGAATATTGTCCAGGACACCGGGAATGTTCCCTGTTCTTTACGAAGAGTACCCTGGGTTCTTTTACTTCCACCTGGACACCCACCAGGATGGGCAGAAGGGACCTCAGTTTAACGTCTCATCCGAAGGACGGCACACCCCAGCAGTACAGCACCTCCCAATACCGCACTCGGATGCCAGCAATTTTTAGGTGCAAGTCCATCCCGGTGTAGGACAAGAACCCATTACCTTCTGGTCCAGAGGCGGATGTGCTACCAACTGAGCCATGCTGACACCTTAAATCTTACATCTGCCAGATGTACACTGGAGCATCACAGCTGCAGCTACAGCTAGGAGCAGGAACATCCTGGAATCCCTGCAGGTGGTGTTCTTCAGGCAACTATTTAGGGAGCCCACTCATGAGAGGGCAATACTGGTCCTTGTACTAACGAACAGGGACAGTGTTGCAAACATCACATTGGTTGGCTACCTGGGAAACCAGTGATCCCCTTACTCTGTGGTTCAATATAAGGACTGGGGCAGAATTGAGCCACATAAGGATGAGGGTGCTGGACTTCAGGAGTGCCGATTTTAAAAAGATGGGGGAATGCCTCAGGGATGCCCTTGCAGGGGTGGAAGACTTGGGTGGGAGTGGAGGAACTTTGGGTGAAACTAAAAGGGGGCACAGAGAAGGCAACAAATCTCTGCATCAGGTTAGTAAGCAAAGCCAAGAGAAAAAAAGAGACCGCTATGGTTCTCTAAGGAGTTGGCTAGGAAGGGAAGAGCAAATAAGTTAGCATTCAGGAGTTATAAGAAGACACAAAAAAGGAGGATAGGGAGCTGTATCTGGAGAAACAGAGGGAGGTAGGTAACTCAGGAGTGGAAAGGCACAAACAGAGGAGAAAACAGCCCAAGAAGTAAAGAAAGGGGACAAGACATTTTTTAGATATGTAAGCAAAAAGAGAAAGACCTGGGGGAGAGATTGTAAGACTAAGAAGGAAAGGGGGGATTGTGTGGAGGGGGGCCAAGAAAAAGCAGGCATCTTGAATAAATACTTTTGTTCAGTGTTCACAGAAGAAGGAGAAGGAGAGGGGCCGCAGAAAAGTGACAGGAGCATCGAAGGAAGGAAGGGAGGTGGACACTAGTCCATTTACAGAGAAGAGGGTCCTGAAGGAACTTGCAAATCTGAAAGTGAATAAGGCAATGGGGCCAGACGGGGTCCATCCAAGGATACTAAGGGAACTCAGGGAGGTGCTGGCTGCACCTCTGACAGTGCTGTGCAATCTCTCACTGGAGACAGGAGAGGTTCTGGGGGACTGGAGGAGGGCAGATATAGTTCCACTTTACAAAAGTGGTAGTAGGGAGGAGGCCAGCAACTACAGGCTAGTCAGCCAGACTTCGGTGGTAGGGAAATTACTGGAATCACTACTTAAGGAAAGGATAGTGGAATATCTTGAATCCAGTGGCTTACAGGACACAAGACAGAATGGATTCATGGGGGGCCTTGTCAAATGAGTCCTATAGATTTCTTTGACTGGGTGACCAGGGAATTGGATCGGGGGAAGCGGTGGATGTGGCCTACCTGGATTTCAGCAAGGCCTTCAACACTGTCCCACAAAGGAGATTAGTAAGTACCAAAGGTGATAAACTGGGTAAGAAATTAGCTAAGAGATAGGCGATAGAAGGTGGTGGTTAACGGAGTTCACTCCGAGGAAGGAAGGGAGACTAGTAGGGTACCTCAGGGATCTGTACTGAGACCAGTCCTTTTTAGTGTCTTTATGAGCGACATTGCAGGGGGACTGGAGGAAAAGGTCTGCCTGCTCCGGATGACACTAAAATCTGCAACAGGGTAGACACTGGGAGATGAGAATGGATCTGAAATGGTTAGAGGAGTGGTCAAGGGAATAGCAACTGGGTTTTAATGCAAAAAAGTGCAAAATTATGCAGCTGGGGCACAGAAACCCAGAGGCAGAGTACAAAATGCAAGGAGAGGTATTCATGACCACCAAACGGGAAGGAGACCTGGGAGTTATCATATCTGGTTACCTAAAGGTGGCTAGGCAGTGTAACACGGTAGTTGAGAGAGCTAGTGGGATGTTGGGGTACATAGGGAGGAACATCACCACCAGAATGAGGGAGGTGGTGTTACCCTCGTATAGATCACTGGTGAGACCTCGTCTGGAATACTGATCTCCAAAAGGACAGAGAAAAAGTGGAGATGGTCCAGAGGAGTGCAACCAAAATGATGCAGGGTCTGTATCAAAAGCCCTATGAGGAATGACTGAAGGACCTTAATACGTATACACTGGAGGAATGGGGGGAGAGGGGGGATACTGTAGAAACTTTCAAATACCTCACAGGTATAAAGAAAGTTTAAGGGAAGCATTTTCAGAAAAAAAGATGCTCAAGGACAAGGGATCATGCTGTGAAGCTGGGGGGGGGTAGACTCAGGGGAGATGTGGCGAAGTACATCTTCACCAAGAGGGTGGTGGATGCCTGGAACAGCCTCCCAGCAGAGGTGGTGGAGGCAAAAACTGTAACAGGGTTCAAAGCATGGGATAGGCATAAGGGAACCTTAGTGGTAAGACAATGGGCAGGGGGATAAGCCAGAGATCAAATAGGGCCTGCGGTGATGCAGTAGGTAGGGAAAAACAGGTAGACTAGGTTGGGCAAGCGGTCCTTATCTGCCATCAAATTCTAGGTTTCAGCCATGATCACCACTCTCCTCATATCCTACACCCCACGTGTGACTGCCTTGACTCTGCTTTCTGGTAGAGGTCCATCGTCCTCTATTGTGAAAACTGAATGGATGTGATTGTTTAGGCCAGGCCACTGCCTTCTGCTCATCATCAACAACTACCCTACCCACCTGTGCTAGCTTGGAAACTTCTCCCCTAGTCTTCCCTTTCTCATCCCTTCACACCATCAGTGATATGCAG
This sequence comes from Neoceratodus forsteri, assembly GCA_016271365.2. Classification (NCBI taxonomy): domain Eukaryota; kingdom Metazoa; phylum Chordata; order Ceratodontiformes; family Ceratodontidae; genus Neoceratodus; species Neoceratodus forsteri. Next base: position 475,685,033 of record CM057451.1, read on the forward strand.
TTCTGTATCTGCCTGTGTTTGTTTTTTTTGTGTGTGTGTGTGTGTTTCTATCATCGTCTTCACCCCCTTTAACTTCCTTCTCCTTTCTGGCCACTGCGTACCATAGGAAGGCCTTCCTTTTTGCCCTCACAACCTCTTTTACTTTGCAAGAGGACCAGATTGGTCTCTTATGATTATTCCTTTTTGTGACCTTCTTGGCGCAAGAATCGGTCACCTACAGAACTGCCCCTTGATCATTCCCCACTTGTTCTTTATCCCCTTGATTTGGTCCACCCCACCAAGTTTTCCTTGACTCTCTCGTCTGGTTAAAGTCCGCCCATTTGTGGTCCAGTACCAACACCAAGGGGGTACCAAAGTTCCCCACAGTCACCTCAAGCCGCTCAGAATTGTGACTGCTAAATCCCGATGATTCCCTGACTGCCACCACACCCAACCCCACCAATGACCTCAGAGTTGGTGACTACCAATTCATAGATGGTGCCCTGCCATGTGGGTTCCCTAGTCCATTGGAACCAGCAGACAGTTTTGCAGCACAACCAGCAATGCCCGATTCCTGGAGCTCCTGGCCGCTGGGATACCCCAGTCGATTCCTGGCAGATTCAGATCCCCTACCATCACTTAGTTCCCTTTTGCTGCTCTCCCCCCTTCTAATGTCACCCAATTCCACATCTCCCTCTTCTTTCTGCCCTGGTGGTTTATACATTACTCTAACCCTAACCATTTTACCAGTAGCCATGGTTAGCTGTACACAAACTAGCTCAATCCCCTCCTTCCTTCTTTAGTCCCATCTTCCATAGCTCCAATACCCCTAATATAGGGGGCTACTCATCCCCTTTTACCCCTGCTACCTGTCCCTCCTGAAAATTGATTTAAGGGCAGGCTTTTGTTCCCCTTTAGATAGATGACACAAGGAAATACACTCGTCTGGAAATGCACCCCTCTTGGTTGTGGCACGGTGGAGGTGTGCTAGGCGACATGCGTGACCACCTCAGGTTAAGTCTTGTTTTTCTCCTTTAAATTCTCAAGTTAGAGCTATAGAGGCTGTCCCTTTAAAGGACAAGGAGTTTGTGTTTGAATTAATATCTCCATCTGAAACACAAAATGCATTACTTAATATAAATACTAGGAAGGCTGGTGGATTGGATGAGATTCCTAGTATTTTGTTGAAATATGCTGCTCTAGTTATTTCTTATCCCCTGGCTAGTATTTATAACATGTCCCTTATGAGTGGGGAAATTCCTGAAGTGTGGAAATCGGCTAAAATTATTCCAGTTTATAAGAATGGACCTAGGTCTTTAATGGAGAATTATAGGCCTATATCATTATTACCAATAGTAGTTAAGGTTTTTGAAAGATTGATAGCTAAACAACTTCAGTCTTATTTGGAAAATGGTAGGTTGATTAATAAGTTTCAATCTGGCTTTAAGCCCTTGCATGGTACAACTTCTGCCTTGTTGAAAGTTACGGGATATTGTGGGTGCTCTGGACAGGGGATGTTGGTGGGAGCAATTTTGTAGATCTATCCAGGGCATTTGATACCCTGGACCACAACATCCTCCTGTCCAGACTACCAGCTTTGGGAATTTCAACAAAGGTGATTAGGTGGTTCGAGGCTTATTTAACTGGTAGGAAACAAATGGTTTCAGTGAATGGATGGGATTCTGGTTTTAGGGAGATAATATCTGGGGTACCCCAAGGATCCATTTTGGGTCCAATATTATTTAATTTATACATGAATAATTTTGTATTGACCAATCCTGATGTACAGTGTCATCGCTTCAGTTATTCTATAGAGAATCTAATCTTGTTCTTAATCCAAAAAAATCCCAGGTAATACTCTTTTCTAGGGAAAATAAAGAGATTTATTCCGATTTGGGTTTGAGTGTAGTGACAGTGGATAATATTGCTCTTGAACAAGTCCAATGTTATAAATATTTAGGGATGTATATGGATAGATCATTGAATTGGATTTTCCATATAGAACAAACGATTAAAAAGTTAATTGTCGTTTGGGTGCACTTTATAGAATTAGGAATTGTATGGATGTTAATGTGAAGGAAACAGGTAGCTATGGCTACCTTGATTCCTGGTAGATTTTGGGATATTATTTATACAGGGCACTACCTCAACCCAGTTGGCTAGATTAGATGTTTCCTTTAACAAGATAGCTAGGTTTATTTTAGATGTTCCTAAGAGAACTCATAGGAGAGAGTTATATCAATCTTTAAATTGGATGAGCCCTAATGATAGAAGGATATTTCATGTTTTGATATATATGGTTAAATTAGTTAGGGGTAGGGTACCAGATTATATTATCGAGGAATTTCAGCTTAGGATAATTAGAGGAGGGTTACGTTCTGCTGAGGGTATGGAATTTGTTTTGCCCAGAAGAAGGACGGATTTGGGTAGAGAACATTTTTTCTATTTGGGTCCTAACCTATGGAATTCACTCCCAACTTACCTGAGGCCAATTGGATCCAGCCCTAATTTGAGTGAAATAAAAAGTTGGTTTAAATCTGAAGCTGTTAAATGAGTAATTACGTAGGTTTTGCCTTATGTCTCGCCCTATAATAGGGCATATAATTGCACTTTAAGTATGTGTTTTTTGCTGTATGTCGTATGGATGCTTGTGTTATTGTAAATAATTTTATGTCTGTGGTATTTTTTTTTATGATTCAGTTAATTATGTATGTATTTAAGTATGTGTTAAGGACCTCACTGGAAATGAGCTTGTCTCAGTTGAGCCTCCTATTCTTTTGCTTGTCAATTGAATAAAAATTTTTACTACTACTACTACTACTACATGCCCCAACCCCCACCAACCCGGATGTCATAGTGTGGTTGCTCCTACACAAGGAGGGGGAGGTAGGAAACAGAAACAGACGTCTTGCCTAAGCACACTGCAGGACGATTTTTTTTGTCCCCCCCCACACACCTCCTTACCCCTCGGAGCACCACCTTCATCCCCTGGTCTTCACTCTTCGCCTGCATCTGTTCTCTTGTGGCAGCAGGGGTGGTCTATAGAAGAGATACACCGGAGCCTGGTGAGGCCGGAACACCTGCTACCAGCAGAGACGGTGCACATACAGATCTTCAGAATAAGCATAGGCACTTTTAGGTTACCAAGAAAATCACAGGGTACCCTGTGTGGTAGGGTGGGTGAAGGATTGGTATAAATGAGTACACGTTTGCACAGCATACTTGCTGGTCCCTACTTATGAAGCAGAGGGGACCAGACTTGAGGGATCTAGAGTCCTTCCAGCAATGTTATTATGCTACTGTGTTACCCAAGGAGATACTGGATGGCAGGTGGCAGTGTGAGACCAAGTCTGGTGAGGCAGCAGGGGCTCAACACAAAAATCAATTCTATATACAATTCATATGTCTAAGCGCATATGAAGATACGTATTAGCCAGCAGAAAAAGGCCTTTTGGTCTACTGAGTCTGCTCGATTGCAGAGCCCCAAATCTAGAGATTACAGTGGACTCTGCCCCCCTTGACCCTCCCCTCAACCTGTCCCACCCTCATTTGAACCCCCACTATCTTTTGATTTACAACTGCAGATGGGAGCTCATTCCACCCTCACACTAACTACTCTGTAAAGAAGCATTTCCTGACCTCCTCCTTGAACCTTCCTCTGCTAGTTTATAATAGTACCCCCTTGTGGTCTTGTTTTCCCCAAAGATTAAAAAGATCCCCAGTATCCACCTTGTTTATACCTTTCAGGTACTCGAAGGTTTCAATCATGTCCCCTCTCCTTCCTTTCCGTGAGTGAGTAGATATTGTGTTCTCCCAGTCTGTCCTTACATGCCCTGCTGTCCCTGAACAATCTTTGTCACTGTCCTTTAAAATGCGTCAAGCTGGTTGATATCCTTCTTCAGATAGGGAGTCCAGTATTGCATGCCATACTCCAGGTGCAGCCACACCAAGGATTTGTACACCGGTAGGATAACCTCCTCCCTTCTGCTCGTGAACCTCCCGGGTCACATCTGAAAATCTGCGCAACTGTGTCCAAGGTACTCACCTGGTCAACAAAAGCTAACAACTACTTAACTGACTGACTCACTCTCTAGTGATTCAGCCCCAGTATTCTGTTTGCCTTGGCTGTTGCCCTTTTGCACTTTGCAGCTTGTTTTAGGTCACTAGTAATGGCTATCCCCAAGTCCTTTCCTCCTCCTGATTCAGTGACCTTGCCCCCCCCCCAGACTGTACTCGGCCCTCAAGTTTTTTCCTGCTGTGTTCATGACCTTGCACTTCTTAGCACTTAATCTTAGGCACCATATGCCAGACCACCTCTCCAGCTCTGCTATGTCTTCTTTTAGGTCCTGCACCACTTCATCTGTGTCCCTCTCCCCCAGAGCTTGAAGTTGTCTGCAAAAAGGCAGAATTTGTCTTTAATGTCATCCCCAATGTCATTAATGAGAACATTAAAAAACAATGGGCTAATTATTGAGCGCTGTGGGACCCCACTGGTGACTCCCCTCATACCTGAGAGCCCCTCCCCCATTTTGGGTCCTACCACTTAGCCAGTTTGCCAATCACCTTGTTAATTTGCTTCTGCTTCTAGGTCCTCCAACTTCCTGAACAACCTCCTGTGGTGCACTGAGTAGAAGGCCTGAAATCCAAGCACAGAATGTCAGCTGCCTGGCCTTTGTCTGTTGCCTTTGTTACCCAGTAAAAGAAGCTGATCAGGTTTTGGTTTGACACGGTCTCCCTGACATGAACCCATGCCATCTCCATTAGGGAGCCCATTTGCCTCAAGGAACCCAAATAGCCTTTTCTTCACAATGGTCTCCATTAGTTTACCCACTAAGGAGGTCAAACTGACCAGCCTGTAGTTCCCAGGGTCATCCCTAGGTCCATGCTTGTGCAGCAGTACCACATGTGCAGTTCTCCACTCCTGTGGTACCACCCCCCTATCTAATGAACTGTTGAACAGATCCACCATCACATGCACCAGTTTTGCTGCCTGTGCCCTCAACACCCTTGGGTGCATACCATCTAGAACCAGGGACTTGTTTACCTTCAGGGACATAAGCCCTTTCCTAACCCTCTCTTCTTTTATCTGTCCTCAGCCATGTCCCCCCCACCTCCCTCCTTCATCCTCCCCTGCGCACTGGTCCATCCTGTTCCTTAGTAAAGACAGAGCAAAAATACTCGTTCAACACCTCTGCCTACTCTTTAATGCTTTCCATTCCTCCCCTTTTTCTTTATACAGTGATTACCTATGTTTACCATGTAATTATAAAGAACACTGGAAACAGAAGATACAAGACTCATGCCGTTTGAGTGGTAAGCACAGTGCAGTTTTGCTCATTACCATGAAAACAGGATTACTGTCAGATTCTGATGTCAGGTGGAGGCAAGCAACCCGAGTAAATAAAGTTTAGCAGACTGTGATCCTGTTTTAATGGTAATATGCTTAGTTAAAAAAAGGAAGTAAAATATAAATAAGCATTACATAAGTACATTATTTCTATGTTTCCACAGAGACTTCAGGTGCTCTTTAATGACAGGTAGTTGATCAATTCCAGTGCTGCCTTTTCTGGTTCAGGGGTGAGTTTTTAAGGAACCAATGCCAATAATGTAGGATTTGCTGTGGGGATGCAAAGATTCCCTTTTCTTACCGTGTATACTGTTTACTTTCTTCGTGAACCTCCATTTCAGAACTTTTAAATTCATTCAACTCCTTTCGGATCGCCGCCTGTGTGATAAACAGCACAAGTTTAAGTATATCCACTGCAAAAAAAAAAATATTTTCTTACCAACCGGAGATTCTGTGAAAGAGCTAATGTACCGCCTGAAGTGTACCTTATGAACTAGCCAGATAGCACAGCACAGTGCTACTGCTGGCTGTGCTGGCAACCCAGGAAGTTCCAGTTGCTCAGGGCTGCCCAAGGATGGAGGATTGAGTGTCTCAAAGGCAGCTTTCCTCCCGGGGGTCTAAGTCCCCCTATTTTCCTGATACTCAGTGGAGGCCGGATGGCAGTACAGTTGGAACATAAAGCCTTAGAGGAGGGCCCACCCTTGGTGCAGATACATGCGTGCATGTCTCTGTACATGCCACTGCATGCTTGGCAGTCCTCATGGGAACCAACACAAAATTATGGTGGAAAAATCTCTGACTGCAGCTAGATGATATCTCAGGTCTCCTAGGCCCCACACCACTGGCTAGGCCCTCCACGTCTGGATTGTGTTCCGAGGGATTAGCCACCCACATCGACACCACCAAAAGGGATAATCCATGACAGTATTAGCAAAGGTAAGACCTAGGGAAGGTAGGTGACAGGCCTAGTCAGGGCTCAGGAAAGAAGGGAGCAGGACAGTGTCAAGGGTGCATAAACAACTGATGAAAAAAAGTAGTGAACTATTACTTCTTATAGCTGTAGTATTTTTTTCTTTTACCATTCACTAATTAAAAGATTTTGTTTCTGACAATAAATGTGCGGTGTGTGTGGAACAGTTCTCTACCAAGAGGCTAACATAGGCAGTTCTATACCTCCTTGTACATCATCAGCATTGTAACATCACAGCAGACCTAGAAGGGCAGATCACCTGCTGTAAGGTCGGTCACTTGCTATGTCACAATAAGACAGATCACAATGCTGATGTGGTGTAAAGAGAAACAGACCTAGATATGTCAGGATCCAGGTAAATTAATGCTGTTTACAACACACCTAATATTACCAGGTAGAAAACCTTCTAGTGAGCAGATGGAAAAAGAAAAATACTTCAGAACTAAAAAAAAAAAAAAAAAATCAGCAATTAGTAACATTTTCCGCCTGTTATTTTTGGCACTACTATCTCTTTATAGCATTGTGGTTAAGGGCACTGAGCTGCAAACCTAGAGACCTGGGTTTGAATACCATCAGCCCCCCCTAGCATAATGTGTGACCCTGAGCAAGCCACTTAACTTCCGTATGCTCCCAGGTTGCACCTGAACAAACTGCGGCTTAGTGTGCCTTTCCTGGTTAAACAACTGCCTCTTCCTTTAAGCTACACAGCTCGTTTACAATAGGTTCTTGCCCAATAGTAGGTTACAAACATATTTTTATTTTTTATTTAGTTATTTAACCAGGAGAGCTTTTTTACAGGAGCGACCTGGGAGCACAGGGAAGTTAACTGACTTGCTCAGGGTCACACAGTATACGAGTGGAAGCTGTGGGATTCAAACCCAGGTCTGGTCTGCTGGATGTCACCAGATTTGCAGCTCAGAGCCTTAAACCACTGTGCTATAACTGCCTCCCACACTGCCATAACACACTACATGAAAATGGCAATGCATACCCACTGTGTAACAAACCATAAATAAAAAGTGCAACTTAATAGGACAAATAATTGGCGTTACTGAGCATAACAATAATAGAATTTAATTACTTGTTTAAAAATTGTTCAGGTAGGTGACACACACAGACATTAGAGTGAAGAGAGATTTACAGAACTGCACCTCTGTACATTAACAGGCATCTGTACCTTTAATCCTGCACTTATGTAATGTGACCCTGGACATCCCAAACTGCTAACTCCCAAGTGTGATCATGTGGCTTGGTCTCCGTTTTATTTTTTATCAAGTCAGACTGCATTGCACCGCCATAGGCAGCACCATTTTGGAATTCAGGGTGCTTTTTGCAGTTTCTGTTTATGCCCCTCAGATTGCCGGCACGGTCATCGCAAAACCAAGAACCCCCACAGAGCCTTGGCTATACCCCCAGGTAGTAGCCGGTAGGCCCCCAGCCCCTCATACCTCGGAAGTCACAGCGCCTGTGGGTAAGGGCCAATATTCGACCCTCTCAGCAGTGTTGTGCCGGGCCGAGCTTTTTCCAGTACCCCCGAGGTGTGGCATGCGCATGATGTCAAGGCGACATCCTTCACATCTCCCCTAAACAAGACTTGGGCATGCTATGCCTATGGCTATCGCCAGAGGCCAGGCAATCACTGCATTGGGTCCCCCCCCCCCCCGAGGAGGCGAGCAGTCCCTGGGACGCTCAAGCCTCCTCTCCCCAGTCGGCCCTCCAATGACCTGAGCCTGTCCTCGAACCTGGGTAGCCGGTGCTACTGCTGCACCGGCAGACCGGCTCACTCAGGCTGCTTTCAATTAATATCAGTGTCTATTCAAGTGAATGGACTGCAGAATGCTTTAGCCCCTGAAAATGGAGCTGCCCATATCATTAAGAAGTGGCTGACTTGATTAGAAATAAGAAAAAACAAAGACCAAGCTGCATGCACTGCATAGACAATTTAGCAACTTTGGGTCACAATACATAAGCACAGGGTTAAAGGTGCAGATTCACTTTAAAAGGGACTTTCTAGTTTATAGCAAAAAAAAAAAATTCAAATTGGCATCAACAGAACTCAGCCACAAAAAATTCCACCTCAAATAGGAATTTTAGAGCCGTCCCAGTGGCGCTGAGGGTTGCGACACTGGATGCCACAGCTTGTGCCACAATAGTGACCTGTGTTTGGAGGTGAGCGCAGGCCGCCAGGGGTTGGCAGGGAGAGGACCGTAGCAGCAGCTGGGCTACTCTCCTCTCCTGGATTGAGGAGGTAAGTCACCTCACTCTTGACTGACATGCGGTGGAGGCTGGATGCCAGGTCAAGGGAAGTCCAGGGGACTAACATCGGGTGGGTGGAAGGAGTATGTGGCTTCTGGGAGCTTGCGCACGCCTCCATGTACGCACACTCACCTGTGCGCCATTGCTCTGGGAGGGAAGGGAGAAAAAATGCCAAAAATCCATGTCTCCCCATGGCCGTATGCGATGGCCCTTCCGCATTTGGACCCTGCTCCTTGTACAGCCCCATCAGCAAAGACGGTGGAGGGAGAGGCACAAGGGCTTGGGGGCAGAAGAAAAAATTACTCACCATAGTAATGTTGTTTCTTCTAATGGAGTCTTGCTGTATTCTGACTATATACAGTTAGCCCCAGCACTTGAACTGCTCTGGAGAGTAAAGGGTTAACTCTATGCAAAGGCACAGAACATTGAGCTCGAGCTCGGTTTTCAAACCTCTGTCTGTGGTACTCTGAAGTGTAACCGTCAGATTCTCACGAGCACTAGACTAACTCAAAGTAAGAAATTGTTTCAAAATTTGTTGTGCCAAATGGCAAAACAAGGTTTTAGTGTCAAAAGACTCAAGTCGAGAAAACTCAAAAAGAACACAATAGGTAGTGATTCACCAAACTAAAAGGAACCCCCTAAGAGATGGAAGCATGTCCAGAACACCTCTGGGGTGCAGCACTGTGCCTTCCCCACCACATACCAAAACTTCTTAGTTCCAGGAGAGGAGGCAGGGAGGGAGGGAGGTCAGAATACAGCAAGACTCCATTAGAAGAAACAACATTACTATAGTGAGTAATTTTTTCTTCAAACATGAAGTCTTGCTGTATTCTGACTATATGCAGACTACCAAGCAGTACCCCTTGGAGGAGGGAGTTACAGAACCTATTTTGGAAACAAGCTCTGCAGCACAGCTGTGCCAAACCTAGCATCACTTCATGACTGAATGTCCAAAGAGTAATGCTTGGTAAAGGTGTGAAGAGATTTCCAGGTAGCTGCTTTACATAAGTCCACTAAAGGTATATCTCTAGCTGCTGCAACTGAAGCAGCTGTACCTCTGGCAGAATGAGCCCTCAGGCCTGAGGGAGGCTCCTTCCAAATTTGAAAGTAGCAGAATTGAATACAAGAGACAATCCACCTGGCAATAGACCTCTTGGTAGCAGACTTGCTCTTTCCCACTTCACCATAAGCAAGGCCCGTGGAATTCTGCGGTTGTGGAATTTTCCACATAATTTACATCATGCCACAGAAATTATATAGTGCCACAGAATTCACTGTTTTTGGTGAATTTTCATTCAAATATACAGTTTTTCTGTAGTGCCAGGCTCACGCACCCATCTTATTTATCCTGAAGCCCCTCCTCTACGCTTGGTAGGTGATGTCATCAATGACATCACTTCATATTTTAGCCAATGGCAGGGCTGTATTCTGCCACAGAAATGAATAAATCATGCCGCAGAAATCAGAAAATGGTGCCGCATAAGCCTAGGAGTCCTGCCGCAGAAATCAGAAAATTCTGCCACAGAGCACTAGGGACCCTGACCGTAAGTGAGAAAAACAACTGAGAACAGTCATTCCTATGGGCCTTAGTATGCTCAATATAGTAACTAAGGGCCCTTTTCACATCACGACTGTGTAACTTCCTCTCACCACAGGAAGAATGATCAGTGAAAAAGATAGGTAAAAACATAGACTGGTTCAGGTGAAAGTCTGACACCACCTTGGGAAGAAACTTTCTGTTGGTGCGGATGACCACCTTATCCCTATGAAAGGAAATGAAATTAGGTTCGACTGATAAGGCCTGTAATTCACTGATTCTCCTGGCAGAGATAATGGCCACCAGGAACACAGTTTTCCAAGTCAAGTATTTCAGCTCAGCTGAAGATAAAGGTTCAAAAGGGGGCTGCATAAGCTGTGCAATACAGATGTTCAGATCCCAAGAAGGAGTAGGCTCCCTAAAGGGAGGACTGACATGGACCAAACCTTTGAAGAACTTCTTGAAAACTGGATGAGAAGCTAGGGAAGAGCCCTTACCAGCAGAAAGGAAGGCAGACACAGCTGCCCAATGTACTTTAAGAGTAGCAGGCCGAAGGCCTAAACTGTTAAGATGTACCAAATAGTCCAAAACAGTGGCAATATCAGCCAGGTCTGGCTTGGTATGCCTTCTATGTACTGGAACACCAAAAGCCAAACCTTTTCCATTTGGAGTTGTAAGTCTTTCTAGTAGCAGGCTTCCTGCTAACTTTTAAAATATCCAGGACTGATTGGGAAAGATGCAAACTGCATATTCTAGCTTTTCAAGAGCCAGGCTTTGAGCCTGAGAGTCTGAAGACTGGGATATAGAATCCTCCCATGAGAGGAGGTGAGGAGATTGTGTTGCCTGGGAAGACACAAGGGCAGTGTTACTGACAGTGACAACAGTAGAGGATACCAAGGCTGTCTGGCCCAGTCTGGAGCCACTAGAATCACCTTGCAAGGCTGAGACCTGATTTTTATCAGGACCCTGAATATCAGAGGAAAAGGAGGAAATGCATACAGAAACCTGCTTGTCCAATTTAGTAGAAGAGCATCCTGGGGAACAGGACCCAGAAGGGGTGGTCTGCAACAATAAAGAGGAAGTTGATGATTGTCTGGGGCTGCAAAGAGATCTATTTCTGGGGTGCCCTATCTCCTGAAAATGACCTAAAGAATGAGAGGGTCCCGGGGCCATTAGTGGTGACCCTGAGAAATCCTGCTGAGAGCACCTGCTAGAATGTTGTCCTTCCCTGGGAGATGCACAGCCATCAGGGAAGCCTGAAGGGAATAAACTACAGACCATACTTTCATGGCCTCTGTGCACAAGGCCGAGGACTGAGTGCCTCCCTGTTTGTTGATGTACCACATGGTTGTGATATTGTCTGTCCTGATCTCCACCACTTTCCCTTGGACAACTGTTGAGAATATCTGAAGTGCTAGGAAGACAGCTCTTAATTCGAGCAGAATTATGTGTAGAAGGAACTCCTGGTGTGACCAAGTTCCCTGAACTGTAAGATGATCCAGGTGGGCCCCCCACCCTGACAGGGAGGCATCTGTGGTGAGAATTACAGAAGGGACCTGACTGATACAGGGGACCCCTTGAGGAAGATGGTCTTCCTCCAGCCACCACTGAAGGGCCTGGACTAAGGTTTTGGAGACTGGAACCAGTTTGGAGAGAGGGCCCTTTTTCTGAGACCAGTAAGATCTGAGATGAAACTGAGTATCTCTCATTTGAAATCTTGCTCACTGAACCACTGCTGTGGAAGCTGCCATGTGGCTCAGCAGCTGTAGAAAGTGTCTGGCTGGACGAGACACTAGAGGACGAAAATAGGAGGCCAGAGTGACCAATGACTGAACACCTTTGAGAGAGGAAGAAATGCTTTTGCCTGAATTGTATCTGTTTCAACCCCTATGAAGGTGAGAAGCTGGGCAGGCTCTAGAACAGACTTCTCTAAATTTAGAATGAAGCCCAAGGATTTTAGAAGTCTTTGGGTGATCTCTAAAGCTGACTTGACTTGGTCTGAGGACTGGCCCACTACGAGCCAGTTGTCCAGATATGGAAACAAAAGGATGCCCTGCCTCCTGAGGAATGTCATCACTACTGCAAGACACTTGGTGAACACCCTTGGAGCAGATGATAGGCCGAAGGGCATGGCCCTGAATTGATAATGGCCTGAGGGCAACTCGAACCTGAGGTACTTTCTGTGGGAATGTCTGTAGGTATGTGGAAGTAGGCATCCTTAAGATCCAGGGGAGGCTAGCCAGTCTCCTGGTCTCAGAGAGAGAGAAGAATTACTCCCAGAGTCACCATTTTGAACTTTGGTTTTGCCAAATGTTTGTTCAGGTACCTTAAATCCAAGATGGGTCACCACTCCCCTGTCTTTTGGGGGGTAAGGAAGTATCTCGAGTACAGTCCTTTTCCCCTGTGACAAAGAGGTACTCCTTTTCCCCTGTGACAAAGAGGTACCTTCTCCACTGCTTGCAGAAGCAGAAGAGAGGAGACTTTAGCCTCTAAGGCCTTTGTCTCCAAGGGAGAGGGAGGACTGAAAGATCTTGCTCTCATTCTTGGGAACCTTTTGAAACTGAGAGCAAGTCCCTGGCTTGCTACTTCCAGGACCCGTTTGTCTGAAGTAATAGACTCCCAAGCCTGGGAGTAGTGAGCCAGCCTGCCCCCCTACTGGAACTGGAGAGGCGACACTGACCGACACCTCAGGGTGTCTGCTTGGCAGGGGGCTTAGACTTAGTGGATGATGGGGGTCTTAGTCACCCCTCATCTGCCTCATCCCCTAAAGAACCCCCTCTGCTGGAAAGAAGAGGAGGAGGCCTTAGCTTGGTAAAAAGGCCTGTGGAAAGGCCTGCCCCTGCCCCTAAACTGCTGCCTCTGAGGAGTGGTCTGCTTCTCTTTGGCTGCAGCACTCCTATAGGTGGTCCTGTACTCATCCATTTTTTTCATGTAATTCTCTGTTTGATCCCCAAAGACAGAATTACAAGCTACAGGAAAATCCATGGCCTTAGCCTAGGTATCCTGTGAGAGATTGGTACACCTAAGCCAAGCAAATCTCCTCCTGGAGATAGATGTAGCCATGACCCTGGAATGAACATCATTAGAATCAACAGCAGCGTGGAATTGCACTTTAGATGCCTCTATACCATTTGCAGCCACCTGCTCCAGCTCCTTGGCTAGCTGGGGAGGCATTCTTAGCTAGTTCCAGAACTGTATCCCACATAGATTTCTGGTACCTAGCTGTATATGCCATGTAATTACATTGTGCGAGTCCCAAAGAGGATGCCAAGTACTGTTTTTTTGCCATGGCATCCACTTTCCTGGAATCCTTATCTGGGGGTTGAGATACCAGGGGAATATTAGCCTTGTCACAGGCTGCAGCTGGTACTACCCCAACATGGCTGCTATGATTTGAAAGGAATTCTGTTCCAGGACCTGACAAAGCATACCTCCTGTCCATTCTCTTTTCCACAGGAGGAATGGATGTAGGAAACTGTAAAATGTTTTGTGCCTGCTTCCCCAAGGATTTGTGTAAGGGGATAGACACTCACTCTGACTCTGGAACATCCATCATTTCCAGATAGTCAGGTTCTTCCTGATCCTGTTCAGCCTCTTCCATAGGAAGCTGAAGAGTCTCAGCCACTTTCTTGTAAAACAAGAAATGAGAAGGGGATTCAGAAAGCCTGGGAGGAGAAGCCTGAGAAGGCCTGTCTGGGGAGATGTCAGGATCTACTGGCTCATCTAGGCCTTCACATTGCTCTTCTTCATACTCTTCATCCTCCTCCTCCCAATCGCCCTCATAGTATGCCTTAGCATCTATATCCGAAGCAGCTACTTCTGACCGAACCAATCGACTCTGAACCGATGCCGGTTCGATCGGAACCGGGCAAAGCGACTGAACTATTGAAATCGCTTTCGCTAGTTCATCAGCGGTTGGACCATGGGAAGCCAGATCTGAACCGGCTGATTTTCTCATCCTTTTACTTGGAACCGATTCCGCAGAATCAGCTCTCCGCTTTCCCGAAGAGGTATCGCCCAGGTCAGTGGGCAGCGTGACGTAGAGAGCCGGTTCTGAGTGCTGTATTATATTTTTTTTTAATATAAAATGTATTAATTTCTCTGCTGAAAATTCAAATGCTCTAGGAATCCCCCCCAGATTTCATCTGACAGATGCAGGCCAAGAGAACTGCTGACAGTTACTGGAAGACTTTTATTAAGGATCCTGTTTCTCTGAGCTAATTACAGAGTTAAGTTAATTTTGTTAAGAGAGAAATCATAAACTAGGTTTATGACGTTAAAATAAGGGAAGCTAGGATGTTACATAGAGGTGTAAGGTTGTAAATGACCTTATGAAACCTGTATGAAGAGGATATAGCATGAGATCAAAAGAGGTGTCATTGAAACTTGAGTTATGCCAAGGTTGCAGAATTAATACTTTGAAATTACATTCTGTGGTTGTATAAAAATACAATTTTTTCAGATATTTGACCAGAGGAGGGGCTGGATGACTTCATCCAAAAAAGGGGTTGGCCACTACTGCTTGAAAAGATTATTCTCTTTCACTATAGAGAGGCATTTGTATCTGACACTGACCAAGAAAACATCTGAGCACTGAAAAAAGATATTTAGAAAGCTAAACAAATCTAAATATAGTTGTAGGAATTGCACTGTTTTAAACCTTGTTTTGTTTAAAGATATGTATGTCTTGTGATACAAGAGTTCTGTAGTGTATGTTTCACATATTATTATATATTTTAGTAAAAGCTCTAATTTTAGAGAAAACCTGGTCTGTCTTTGAATTGCTTTCTTTTGCTAAGAAATATTTATGGTTCAGCAGACTTATAGCTTGTATGGTGGTATCAAACTGGAAAGAGAATATCTGGTTAGGTGCCCATAGGCAAAGATATCTGGCCCCCTGAAGACAGATATATCTGAGCCTGTGCATTGGGTATGCTACCAAGAGGTTAACAGTTTGAATCCCTCCAGAACTGAGACCAAAGGTTGATCCGAAATTACAAAAACAGACGCGAGGGTTACCTTGTCTGTTACACTGTTCACAAGACTGTGCTCAGAGGTTGGCACTTTGGGAGTAGAGGGCCTGACCTGCTGAGTGAATCTGTGACAGGCACCTCTTCAGGTTCAGCCGCAACTGAACTGGGCTGGCCATCCGGGTCAGTGGACTTCTTGGCCTCCCTCTCTCTCAGCCTACTCAAACGTTTATCCAGAGTGGCTTTGGGAAAGTTCTTGCATATTTGGCAGTCTTCCTTGAGGTGGTCAAACCCCAGACAATACACACACATGAGGTGAGGGTCGGCCTTAGCAAAGGCCGCCTTACACTTGGTACAGTGCTGAAACCTAGTGGGTCCGGTTTTCTTTTTGGGTTTCTCAGACATGCCTTCAAACCAAAAATCACCCTATACAGCGGTTAAGCCAGGTGATTACACACTTAACGGTTCCAACCGTGTCATGGGTCATTTAAAAAAATCCTAAATATCAGATTTTTTTAGAAACCGATAAGTACCAGAAAAACCACACACAAGTATACAATACAAAAAATGAAAATCAGTTTTGGTTATGAACCAGACCGACCGGCAAAGAACCGAAGTTAAAACAATTTCTTAACCAAAAAACACTAAAATAACCACTACCTACTACTACCGCCACTTACTGGTACCGAGACAGAGGCAAGAATACTGAATTACTAAAGCAACGGTTTGAAAAAAAACGACCGATTCGAACTGTAAGTGAACTGAAGCGCAGAAGGGATCTCCGGAGCGACTTCACAGTTAGGCGGAGTAAAGAATCTGACAGTTACACTTCAGAGTACCACAGACAGAGGTCTGAAAACCGAACTTGAGCTCAACGTTCTATGCCTTTGCATAAAGTTAACCCTTTACTCTCCGGAGCAGTTCAAGAGCTGGGGATAACTGCATATAGTCAGAATACAGCAAGACTTCATGTTGTTTGAAGGGGCCTGATGACTGGAGTAGGTGGTTGTCATCAAGGCACAGGTCAGGAAGCATAGGAAAAACCAGGAGCAGTTGTAAAATTCACAAGAGTATTTCTACTAGCAGTAACATAAAAAATAAAATTGTTCAGTATAACTATAAAGGCCAAAAAAAAAAAAAAATTAGAAAAAGTCCATCTGAGTTGTTCTTCAATCTCTATGTCCACACTTCTCTCTTAAGCAGTTGCAGCTCAGCTCTCTTCCTGGGATCACTACTCTTTTCTCCCAGGATGGAGCCTGAGCGGAACACCACAGGACATGGGAGCTGGGGATGAAAGAGCTTTGCCAAAAGAGGTGGATTGGGATCGGTTGGTTAGGTAGCTGCTGAACCATGATAAGGTGGGTCTAGAGGCATCTAGGAGATATAGTTTGTTTAGGAGGAGAGGATGGTTAACCAGGTCAAAAGCCTTGGTGAGGTCTAAGAACACGGCTCCTGTGAGTAGACCATTATCCATGCTGGACTTAATGTTGCTGGTGAGTAGAGTGAGGGTGGTGGTGGTGCTGTGTCCTGCCCTAAAACCATGCTGAGCAGGAGACAGAAGATTAAAGTTCAGCAGGTGAGCCGAGACCTGGAGGTGAATGAGTTTCTCTAAAATCTTGTTGAGAGTCGGTAGCAAGGCTATGGGCCGATAATTAGAAAGGACTTTGGGGTCACCTTTCTTGAAAACAGGGATAATCCTGACAGTTTTCCAAGCTAGAGGCACAGTAGAGGTGCAGACAGACAGATTAAACAGCCTTGTGATAGGGGTAACAAGGAGGCAGGCGCCCAGTCTAAGTATCCGAAGTTCAATACAGTCAGACCTGGGGCTTCCCTGCAGGGGGATTGACTGAAGTAACCTGAGAACATCCGACTGGGTAATATTAGAGAGGACAAGCGTCAGGGTAGCAGGCGGGGTGGTGGGTGGGGGATAGGGCCACAGGATGCCATACAGAAGAGTTTGGGAGCCTCAGTAAAGAGGGAGTTGAAAACGCTAGCTATCGTACGGGGGTTGTTGCACAGAGTATCATCAATTAGCATATCCTTAGGAGCAAGAGGCTTGGAGTTCCCCAGGATCACATTTATCTGACTCCAGTACTTCTTAGGGTCAGAGGCTGCGGACCGGAGGAGGTTTCGGTAGTAGCTGCTCTTGGCTGATCGGACTTCTTTCTTGCAGGAGTTTCGTAGCATCTGATAGGCAACAAAGTCAGTATGAGCAGAGGAGGATTTCCATTTGGACCAAAGCTTGTCTCGTTCTTTGAGTAGTTATAGTCAAAGTAGGAGGCAGTATAGCGCAGTGGTTTAAGGCTCTGAGCTGCAAATCTGGTGACATCCAGCAGACCAAACCTGGGGTTTGAATCCCACAGCTTCCACTTGCATACTGTATGACCCTGAGCAAGTCACTTAACTTCCTTGTGCTCCCAGGTCGCTCCTGTAAAAAAGCTTTCAGCTTAGTGTGCTACTCCTGGTTAAACCACTACATAAATAAAAAAAGTTTACCATCTTTGTCTTCTTCCCTCCAGGCTTTGCAAATAATTTAAGAGAGTGTCCCCTGGGTGGAGTTGTGGGAACGGTTGCTATACAGTATAACACAGATGAAGCCCGTGCTAGTATGGCATCTGGGAATTATAGGGATCTCCCTCCCCTCTCGTCCATCAATGGTCGTGGTGGAAACCGTCCTCTCCCCTGCACAAATATTAGCCTGATGGGCCACACCTACTACAATATTAACAGTACAATCGGATCCAAGGGTTAATCGGGATATTACTGTCAAGCAAATTTTCCCTTGCGTACGCCTTGGTTACCTGTACCCCTTGGGTTTGATGACTGTGGCTGGTGGATAACAGGTTGGCAAATCTGTTGAATATTGCCACCTTACTAACACTCCTACCTTTCCTGCTCTGGCTAGCCATTAGCACCACTGAAGCATTAGTGCAGAGTGGTCATGGGGGCCCACAGTACTACTGTGAATTACCCCTTCTGGGAGAGATGATCTCTTCCTCTATAGGAGGGATAATGGTTCCCTCCCAGTCTTGGGAGTCGCAATACACTAATGGCTGTACTAAAAAGACATTTCCAACATGGACTTGACCTGTATATAGTTATTTTTAGAATGTTTTACCTAAGTTACCACTTCTATAGCTTGCCCTGTTGGCAGTGTAGAATGTTCAATCTGTTTAACTGTACTTAACAAATATGTGGGTTACTGTTTATATCTTTATGGCAACCTGAATCTCGATTTAGCATAGAACCTGTGATTTCTTACGCCAAACTTATCTTCTACTGCTCTATTACCTCCTTTACTTCCCCTTACTGCTATCCTGTCTATAGCTTTACTCTGAAAGGGACCATGGTTACATTTTATCAGTACTGCCAGATTCTCTTATGGCAAGAACATCACTAGTAGTCTCTTTAAATATTAATGGAATACATAATCCCATTAAAAGATACAGGTTACTGCAATGGTTGAAGAGAGGAAAAACAGATACAATAATGTTACAAGAAGCCCACCTTTCTCAGGTGGAACACACTAAATTTCAGTCATTTGGCTACCAAACAGTGATCTTATCGTCGCACAAATCAGGCAGACAGTGAGGGGTAGCCATTTGGATCCTGAGGGGAATCCCATTCAAACTCCAAGTGCAGTGGGTTGACCCGGAGGAGCATTACGCTATTGCAACGGGTCAGCTTTATGCTCGCTCGGTGACTTTGGCCTCGATATATCTTCCACCAGGGTCTTCTAAAATAGTAGCACAAACATTTTTTCAACCAACTTCTCGTGGTACTGCAGGGACAGCTGATTCTGGGCGGCAACTTGAATGTAACGCTCAACCCAGCTCTGGATAGCTCCCAAAGCTTTACCGCATAGAGTAACTCCACTTCAGAAATACCTGCAACATACTCTCATCCTTGGGTATCACAGATGTCTGGAGGCACTGTCTCCCCACTGTTAGAGGGTACACGCATTATGCACCCAGGATGGGAGTGTCATCTAGATTAGATTATATATTAACTACAGCTGAGCATCTGGACACTGTCCAGGATATTCACCATGGTATGACAATTCTTTCAGACCATTCACCGGTGTTTACAAAATGAACACTAGGAAAACCTAGCTGGCCCACACAATGGCGTTTAAACCTTCTTCACCTTTGTGACCCTGAATTTCGATAGCTGGTACAAGATACTATACCCAGAATAACCTCAGGTATGTCTACCAGCTGATCGGACCCACTGGATTACACCCCTTCATGTGGCTGCAAACAACTGACCACTTACCTAAAATGGAATTTCATAAGTATCTGCAATTAAAATCATATTTTCAGCCATGTGAGGAGGCCTTGGCCCTTATGGCAGAGGCCCCCCCCCCCCCCAAATGGTTACACATACAAATCCAGCGGAAGGGTGGTGCCCTGGAGCATTTAATTAACTTAATATATAAGGCTCTTAGGATAAACCCTGTGAACTCCATGGAAACAGTGTGGGTAAAGTGGACTCAGGAACTGAACTCCATGATCCCTCCATCTAACTGGGAGGGCGTCACCCTTGCCCGCATGCAGAGTATCGAGGTCCACGTATTGGAAGGAGTATGTGTGGAAGAGCAGAATGTGGGTTTTTCTGCACTCCAGCCATAGTGGCCAAATATGATGGGTCAGGCCTGGGGAAGTGTTGGCGAGGCTGTGGCTTTACTCCTGCAGACCACACACACACACACACACACATATTATGTAGTCCTGTGAGAGGATCACCCAGTATTGGCAGGAAATTCTCACTGAAGTTGTAGCAATTTATGATTGTGCAGATTTCCTCACCCCTCCCTTTATACTATCAGCTTTTCCTCCTGCAGGCATAACCATCCCCAAAGATACATACAGGCAGGTTACACTCCTTCTACTAGCAGTGAAGAAAGCCCTCACCAGGCTGTGGCGCTCCACAAGAATACCTGTCATGGCATTTGAGATTAGGTGGTACAAGTGGGTTTTATATCAGCTGCAACTCCATTCGAATTTTGTACCCTAACAGATGGAGGTACCTAAAAAATGGAATGTTGATAACAACAAACATCCTAGCGAAATTCCCTCAGTGAACTATAGTTCAGACATTTTATCACAAATTGTAAGTGGTCCCATTCCCCTTCTACTTACCTAATTCTCTTCCTCCCTTTTTATCTAATCAGTCTTATGTTTCTTCCTGCTGATGTTATTAATGGACTGGCAAGGAAAGCATTCTACAAAAACTAAGAAGCCATCAGCACTGCAACTTTTTACTCTTTCAGCAGAGTCTACCAGAAGAGATATCTGTACACCTCATCCGTTTTAGTTGGACTGTAGGTTTGTTTCAGCATCAAGGTGTACACTTTGAGTTAGGATGAAGATTTATATGGACTTTAGTCTACCTCTAAAGAGAAGAGGATATTTGACTAATTTATGAACTCAGCTGAATATGATCATATGTGAAATGCTATGTTGCTGAAATTTTGTTGTAAAAGTACTATGTTGTCCCTGTCATGATTTGTATTCTGTATTATTTTGGAAAATAAAAAGTTAAATTTAAAAAAAGAGAGAGACAGAGACAGAGACAAAGAGAGAGAACGATGACCCAGACAACGAGCCTTGAGTGCCAGAGAAGCCCGGGGCCCTGGAGAAGCATCAGGCTGTGACAGTAGGACTGTAACTAACGAACCAGTTGTTAGTAGAGTAGGTACTACTAAGGTCGACGATGGAAAAATGCGTCGCGACTGCAGAGGGGTCAATGGCCTAGGGTAGGACAACACCTTTGATGGTCCTGAAGAGCCCAAATAGCCCGAAGCCAGGGGCCTGAGGAAGTGTCAGGCCACGACGGGAGGGTTGCCCCCGATAAATCAGTCGATGAGGGAGTAGGTACCATTAAGGTCGATGACGGCACAAGGCATGACGACCCCGTCAACGAGCCTTGAGAACCCTAAGTGTGCAAAGCCGAGGCCCTGAGAAATGTCGGGCCGCAACGGGAGGGTTGTCATTGATGTGCCAGTCCTACGATGGAACAGGTACCACAGAAGTAGACAACGGTAGAATGCACTGTCAATGGCAGATGGGTCGATGGCACAGGGCACAACAACCCCGCCACCGACTTGAAAGCCTGAAGAGCCCGAAACCTGGGGACCTGGAGAAGCGTCAGGCAGCAAAGGGAGGGATGACATCAACAAGCCAACTGTTGACAGAACAGGTATCATTAAGGTTGTCGACGGTAGAAGACATTGTCTATGGCCGAGGGGTCAATGGCACAGGACACAACGACCCTGTTGATGGCATGAGAGCCCGAAACCCAAGGGGCTGGAGAAGCATCTGGCTATGATGGGAGGGCTGTTGTCGATGAGCCAGTCATTGACAGAGCAGGGGCCGCCAACCAAAGAGTTGATAACTCGTCGCCCAACAAGGCGGGCGACCATGCTGTTGGTATGGGTCTGATAAGGGCAAAGACCTGGACAGCAACCCTCAAAGAGGCCTGAGCCATCGACAAGGAACCTCCTGAAGAAGGAGCCAACAGGGCTGGGAATGCCAAAGGGAGCAATCCTGAGAGGTTGAGACCTGACACCTGGCGAAGCAGGCGACAGCGCTATCGGTAAGAGTTTTGGTAGGGCAAAGACCTGGACAGCAAACCTTGATGAGGCTGAAGCCATCAGTGAGGCACCCCCTAAAGATGAAGGAGCCATCAGGGAGCGGAAACACCAGGGGAAGCAATCTTGGTCACGTCTGACGACTAATCCCCTGAGGACTGGTCCCGGGCCTTCAAGCGCGAAGGACCCGCCAGCGATGGGGAGGGAGGGAAGGACCTTGGAGGATCCCTGCCCAGAACTGCTCCATGAGGAATTTTGAAGACCCACCTTCTGCACCGAAGGGCAGGAGGAGAAAAAAGCTGACAGAGTCTCACAGACCAAGACAATGAGGTTGGGCCCAAGACAGCAGACACAGAGTAGGAGTCAGCTGCAGAGGCAATCTTCCATCTGCCGTGGCAGCGACGGACGAGGGAAGGAGAAAGATAAACTCTCGTACAGGGGAATCTCTGAAAAAAAGAGATTCTAAAAACAAAAACAAAGTAAATTAAAGCTGTAGGCAAAAAAAGGCACGAAACTGCATTGGGAGCTCCTGCAAAGACCCATGCAAACCGAGTCAACAGTGGGAAAGAACTGAGGAGGGAGCGGGGCCACTCATGCCTATATAGGGTTGGTGACGTCTGCGTGGGCGGCCCCAGTTGTACTACTGAAAATCTTCCATGTGGATCCTGCTTCACAAGCGGTGAGGTTCCTACGGTGTGACGTGATGACTGAGAACCCCCGAAGAAGATCCATTTTTATGATGTTTGCCAAAATTAGTATTTACTTTGGTAATATACAGATTCCCATTGGCATTTCCTACCAAATCTGACATTTCTACTTCTTAATCAGCAGGATACTATGCATCTTACTATGGCATTCTCATGTCTCTTAAAAGAAACACTGTCTACAAGTTGAGAGTTATAAGCAAATGCCCATAGGTCCTCAGAGGTGACTTCTTGATGTGTTATTATTAAATGTTAAGATGCTGTATAGCTAGACATTAAAGAGCAGCTTCATAGATGCCTAGTAGCTGCCCCCCTCAAAAGCACATAACATAGCCTACCTGCCCAGAGTTGATTTAGATACGTTATTTTCTTTACTGCTGCCTTTTAAAAAAGTTATTTCACTCGTAAAATTGCCTCAAGACAACACAGCCAGAAACATAGCCACTTCCTTAAACCCCCTGACACGCCCCCACGCAGCCCCGTTTTGTGATATCTGTTTTTGATATAATCAGGTTGTATTTTCTCGGGGCAATTTTATGAGTGAAATAACTTTTTTTTTAAAGGCAGCAATACAGAGAATCATGTATAGAAATCAACTCTGGCCTGGCATGCTATTTTATGTGCATGGGGGAGCCCCTACTAGGAAGGTGCTCTTTAATTAGAAGGCAAAGAACCCCTCTCCTCTGGACTAATGAAAATTATTTTTTAGATTGTAAAGGACTAGAGAATTTAAACTATCTAAGCCAGATATATCAAAAATGTAGGCCCCAATACAGCTGCTGATAGACCAAGGAGAGCATTAAATGTTATAAGCTGTATTAGGAGCAGCAGTCTTGTAGTAATTCAGTACCTTCTTCCTTTCTCATTTGATGAATTATTTAAGTCTTTACATATATCCTGACTTAGAAGTATTTTGGAGACTATGCAAATAGAACAGATTACTCAACTGTAACAGTAGTTCTAGGAGTGGTATATGTTGTTCATCCACACTCTGGCATGTCCCCTTCCACTTTAAATCTTGCCGGAAGTCTTCAAGCTGGCTCCTCCCACCCACCCGGGTGGTATATACCTCGGCTCCACCCCATGATGCCAGATCTTAGCCAGCTGGAAGCCAGGTTGTGTGCGTCCGCAGCCTGGGAGGTCGGGTGGGTCCGTGTGGATGAACAACATATACCAATCCTAGAACTACTGTTACAGGTGAGTAACCTGTTCTTCTAGGAGCTTGGATATGTTGTTCATCCACACTCTTTGGCAGACTCCTAGCAGTTCTCTGGGAGGAGGGAGGGAGGCAAGGCACACACCCCCAACTAAGGGAACAAAGATTGGAGAACTGAGGCCCCAAAACCAGCATCCCAGTGTGACTCAAGGCTGATGTGGTAGTGGGTGATGAAGGTGTTTGCTGACTTCCAGGTAGCAGCCTGGCAAAGTTCCTGGATAGAGATGTTCCTGGAAGCAGCCACTGATGCAGCAGTATGGCAGTAGAATGAGCTCTTATCCCTCTGGGAGGCTCCTTGCCCGCCAACTCATAGCACAGACCTATGCATGATGTAATCCATCTTGCAATGGTCCACTTTGCTGCAGGTCTGCCAGAAGCAGCTTCAGCTTCAGCGTAGATGACAAACAGCTGGCGAACCTCTCCCTGAATTTCCACTGTCCTCTCCTTGTAATAGGAGAGAGCATGTCTCAGGTCCAAGGTATGGAGCCTGTACTCAGCCTCCGAGGTGTAATTCGGGTAGTATACCGGCAGAGTCAACACCTGGTTAAGGTGAAATTCTGACAACACCTTCAGAAGGAATTTCGGGTGGGGGTGTAGGACGACCTTGTCCCTGTGGAAGACCAGATAAGGGGAGTTCACCGAAAGCGCCTGGAGTTCCCCTGTCCTTCTGGCAGACGTGATAGCCACGAGGAAGGCAGTCTTCCATGACAAGTGTGACAAGGCACACTTGTGCATCAGTTCGAATGGCTTGCCCATGAGCTTTGCCAGTACCAGCAGTTGATTCCACGGAGGTGGAGGTTCACACACAGGTGGGAATATGTGATCCAGGCCTTTGAAAAAGTGCCCGACCACCATTCCCTGTGCCAACGTCAGCTGACCGGCCCGCGCCCAGTAAGCAGAGATGGCAGCCAGGTGCACCATAAGGGTCGATCACCGTAGACCCCCTTTGGAGACAGACCAAAGGTAGTCGAGAATGTTAAGCCACTGGACACGACAAAGGGTCCAGGCCCTTGCCCTGACACCAAATGGAAAACCTTTTCCATTTGAAGGCACAACACTTCCTGGTCGATTCCTTTCTAGATGCCTCCACCACGGTGTAGACATCTTCGGAAAGAACCAAAGCCTGGAACTCTAGCTGCTCAGGTACCAGGCTGTGAGGTGCAGGGATTGAAGTTCCACATTGAATATCTTCCCCTGATTGAGTGATTTCAGGTCCGGGCGTGTACAAAGCCGCTCCGGGGGCCTGCAGTTGATGCTTGTCCCTCCTCACCTTGAGGAGCACCTTGTGGATAAAGGGAAATGGAGGGAAGGTGTAGAGGAGGCCTGGGGTCCATGGCCTTGAGAAGGCAGCCCCTTGCAGCGAGTCCTGCTGAGGGAGGCGGGCATGAAACAGCCTCAGCTTGGTGTTTTCCCTGGAGGCAAACAGATCCACCATCGGTCTGACCCAATGGGAGAACAGGCTGTAAGCTACCTTTGGATGGAGAGACCACTCATGGGATGTCTGGCCCAAGCGGCTGAGAGCATCCACCAGATGATTCGAGGCTCCTGCCACACGGATGGCTATGAGATCCGCCACTAATCGGCTCACGAGGGTCCAGAGGAAGAGCATCTCCTTGCATAGCAGACGGGAATGTGTGCCGCCCTGTTTGTTGAGGTAGTACATGGTCGTAGTACTGTCCGTCTGGACTTGAACCACTTGACCCCGGAGCTAAGGAGCGAAAGCTGACAGTGCCAGTTTGACTGCTCTGAGCTCCAACAGGTTGATGTGGCATCGGGACTCCTCAGGGGTCCAGAGCCTGTGGGCCCTTTTGTCCCCCATGTGGGCTCCCCAGCTTATGAGAGAGGCATCGGTCGTGAGGACTACCGTTGGCTCGGACAAATGGGATCCCTTCCTGCAACTGGTCTGAGGCGGTCCACCACTGGAGAGCGTCCCACATCTTCTGGGTTACAGTGATCAGCTAGTCGAAATGACCATGGCGCTGAGTCCACTGGGCGGCCAGCTCCCATTGGAGAGGGCGCATGTGCAGCCAGGCCCAACGGACCATGAAGGTGCACGCCGCCATGTAATCCAGAAGGCGCAGAAAGTCCCAGGCAGGGTGCAAGTGCCCAACCAGAAATGATTGTGCAAAGGAGGAAAGAACCTCCGCCCTGTCTGCCAGGAGCCGAGCTCTGGCTTGACTAGAGTCGAGCTCTGCCCTGAAGAAGCTCAGCACCTAAGAAGCCATGAGTTCCGACTTGGCCTCATTGATCAGGAGGCTGAGTTGAGAGTAGGTCTGGAGGGCCAGATCCCTGGACCTCTCCACCTCCTGCTGGGTGGAACCTGCTAAGAGCCAATCGTTGAGGTAGGGGTAAATTCTGACCCCCCCCCCATGCCGCAGATGGGCCACCACTACTACAATGCATTTGGTGAAGACCCGTGGGGCTGATGACAGGCTGAGCGGCATGGCTCGGAACTTGTACAGGGTCCCTTCGACCCGGAAGCGGAGGAACTGCTGATGGGATGGACGGATTGGGACGTGAAAGAAGAAAAAATTACTCACCTTAGTAATTGCTTTTCTTCTCATGGAGTCTTGCTATATTATAACAATAGCAGTCAGCCACTGCAGCTGAACTGCCCCAGAGGAAGGAGTTAACTCCAGAAGATCTGGAGTTCTACAGCGCGAGGGCGCTGTGCCCAAAGCTCTATCTGGCAGTTTCAAATGAAACTGTCAGATCTTTACGAAGCTAACATCAAAGGACGGAAAGTCTGTGTGGAAAAAACTACACTAGCCCATGGCTACCTACTAGTAGTAATAACAACAATATAAAGAACAAAAACACTCAGAGCCATAACAACAAAAATTGATGGTATTATGGTTCGTTTTACCACCCTTGACAAGCACATATGAACCCCCCCCTTCCCCCAAAGACTCAAGTCCAGGAAGGGGGCAATATAAATAACCTAAATGAAACAATCTAGATCCCTAACCCAAAGGAAAAGAGGGTAAGGAAAAACTACAATGTAGACACAGTGCTTGCACCAATTAGCCACCCTACCCAAGTAGAAGTTCTGAGAGGGGTAGGAGGAGGGTGGTTATAATATAGCAAGACTCCATGAGAAGAAAAGCAATTACTAAGGTGAGTAATTTTTCTTCAAACACCATGAAGTCTTGCTATATTATAACAATAACAGATACACAGCAGTACCTCCATGGAGGGTCAGAACCTACTTAGGAAATAGGCTCTGAAGCACAGCTGTGCCAAACCGAGACATCTCTCCTGGACTGGACATCCAGGGAATAATGCTTGTAAAGGTGTGAACTGTCTTCCAGGTAGCAGCTTGACAAATCTCCAGAATGGGGATGTCTCTAGCAGCCGCTAGAGACGCAGCTGTACCCTGGTGGAGTGGGCCCTCAATCCTGAGGGGTACTCTACCCAGTTTCTGATAACAGAATGGATACAAGAAACAATCCACCTTGCAATTGTTCTCTTAGTGGCAGGTTTCCTTTGCCAACCTCGCCATAGGTAAGAAAGAGTTGGAGGATTCGAACCTATGACCTCTGGTGCGGTCTAAATAGTAGCTTAAGGCTCTTTTGACATCCAAGCTGTGCAGTCTCCTCTCACCTGAGGAAGAATGCTCAGTGAAAAATACTGGGAGAGAGATAGATTGATTCAGGTGGAAATCAGAAACCACCTTAGGCAAAACTTTCTATTGTCCTAAGGACTACCTTATCTCTGTGGAAAGAGATAAAATCTTCTTCCACTGACAGGGCCTGTAGCTCACTTATGCGTCTGGCAGAGGTGATAGCTACTAGGAAAACGGTTTTCCAAGTTAAATACTTGAGCTCTGCAGAAGACAGAGGCTCAAAGGGGTTGCATTAACTGAGCAATGCAAATATTCAGGTCCCAGGCGGAGCTGGTTCCCAGGAGGGTTAGTATGAAGTAACCCTTTAAAAACTTGGAGAACACCGGGTGAGAAGAAAGGAGGCAGGCTTCCTGCTGACACAAAAGCAGAGACAGCTGCCAGATGAACCTTCAGGGTAGCTGGTCTAAGGCCTAGGGAATTCAGATGGACCAAATAGTCCAGTAGAATGGGAAGATCAGCAGATTCTGGGATAATCTGCCTCTCAGAGCACCAGATGGAAAACCTCTTCCACTTAGAATTATAAGTGGCCCTAGTGGAAGGCTTCCTTGAAGCCTTTAAAATATCCATGACACCTTGAGAGGTGTAAGTCATAAATTCTAGCTCCTCAAGAGCCAAGCCTTGAGGTGGAGGGATTTGAGGTCCGATACACACTCTCCCTGTGCACAGGCCAGTAAGTCGTGGACTCTGGGCAGGCTCAGGGCAGGTGGACTGCCAAGGACAGGAGCAGAGGGTACCAGGGCTGTCTGGCCCAATCTGGGGCAATCAGAATCACTCTGCAAGGTTGAGATCTGATTTTTACTAGTACCCTGAAAAGGAGAGGAAAGGGGGGAAAGGCATACAGGAACTTCCCTTTCCAGTCCAACAGAAAGGCGTCCAGAGGGACTGAGCCCAGAACTGGAGGCCTGCAACAGAAAAGAGGAAGTTGGTGGTTGTCTGGGGCTGTGAAAAGATCTATCTGAGGAGTGCCCCATCTGGCAAAGACAGACCCCAGCACTTGTGGATTCAGAGCCCATTCGTGATGGCCCTGAGAAATTCTGCTGAGGGCGTCCGCCAGGACATTGTCCTTCCCTGGGAGATGAACCGCTATCAGGGAGGTGTTCAGGGAGTAAGCCAGAGACCACAACTTCATTGCTTCGGTGCACAAGGCTGAAGACCGAGTGCCCCCTTGCTTGTTGATGTACCACATTGTGGTGGTATTGTCTGTCCTGACTTGAACCACTTTGTTCTGGACAGAATCTGAAAACACCCGAAGAGCTAAAAAGACAGCTCTGAGTTCCAAAAGATTGATGTGGAACAGAGACTCCTGAGGAGACCATACCCCTGAGTGGCAAGGTCGCCCAGGTGAGCCCCCACCCTAACAGGGAGGCATCCGTGGTGAGGGTGAGGAGTGAGAAAATGGGAATGAAGGGAACCCCTGTCTTAAATTGCTCTGGACCTGCCACCAGTGGAGGCTAGGATCAGAGTTTGAGTAACTGGGACCAACTTGGTAAGGGGTCCTTCCTTTGAGACCAATAGGCCCTCAAATGGAACTGAATGTCCCTCATCTGGAATCTTGCTCCCTGCACGACAGCTGTGGAAGCAGCCATGTGCCCGAGGAGTTGCAGAAAATGCCTTGCTGGTCGAGAGACCAGAGGGTAAAGGAGGATGCCAGGGCGATGAGTCTGTCCACCCTTTCCGAGGGAAGAAAAGTCCTGGCTAACCTTGTGTTCAATTCTCGCCTATGAAGTTAGGACCTGAACTGGTTCCAGAACTGACTTTGGTAAGTTTAGCAGGAATCCCAGGGAAGTGAGAAGCTGCTGGGTGACTTGCAAGTGGGATTTCACCTGACCTGAGACTGACCCACAATGAGCCAGTCGTCCAGGGTAGGAAACACAGCAACCCCTTGCCTTCTTAAGTGAGCCACTACTACAGCGAGACATTTTGTGAATACCCTTGGCGCAGAGGTAAGGCAAGGGCATTGCCCTGAACTGGTAGTGGCCTGAGGGCAGTTCGAACCTGAGGTACTTTCGTGAGAAGGCCTGATCAGAACATGAAAATAGGCATCCCTGAGGTCCAGGAAGCTAGCCAGTCCCCTGGCCTTAGGGAAGGCAATATCATTGCCAGAGTCAACATTTTGAACTTTGCTTTCAACAGATGCTTGTTCAAGTATCTTAAATCTAGAATGGGCCGCCATTCTCCTGTCTTTTTTGGGGTAAGAAAGTATCTTGAATAAAGCCCCTTGCCCTGATGGCAAGGAGGAACCCTTTCCACTGCTTTGCAGTCCAGCAGAGCAGAAACCTCTGCTTCCAAAGCAAGGGCTTCTGAAGGATTTGCAGGTGGAAAATGCCTGGCTCTCATCTTTGGAAAGTGTTTGAAGCTGAGAACCAGACCCTGGCCTATTACCTCCAGAACCCATCTGTCCGTAGTTAGGGACAGCCAGTTCCAGCTGAAATAGGCCAACCTGCCCCCCACCGGTACAGGAGAATCGGCCCTGGACACCCCATCAGGGTGCCTGCTTAGCAGCAGCCTTAGGCTGAGGGAAGGGGGACGGTCTACTTGTGCCACGTCTTCCCCTGCCTCTGAAGAAACCCCTCTGCGAGACAGCAGAGGAGGCTTGAAATTGGTAAAAAGGCCTGGAAAAGGGCCTACCCCTACCTCTGGGAGCATGCCTTTGTGGCATGGCATGCTTCTCCTTAGCCTGGGCACTTTGTAGGTAGTTCTGTATTCATCCATCTTTTCATATAGTTTTCTGTTTGCTCCCAAAAGAGAATTTCCCACTACAGGAAAATCCATAGCCTTTGACTGGGTATCTTGGGACAGATTAGTGCATCTGAGCCATGCCAACCTACGGAAGCTACAGAAGTGGCCATGACCCTAGAAGAAACATCATTAACATCAACAGCAGTATGAAATTGAACTTTAGAGGCTTCATGCCATCAGCAGCCACCTGTTCCAACTCACTAGCCAGCTGGCCATGGGCCTGCTTGGCTAACTGCAATACTGTGTCCCACCTAGATTTCTGATATCTAGCTACATAAGCCATATAATTTGCCTGCCTGAGTCCCAAAGAAGCTGCCATATACTGTTTCTTCACCATGGCATCAATCTTCCTGGAATCCTTATCAGGAGGATGTGAGGCCAGAGGAATATTAGCCTTGTCACAGGCTGCAGCTTGTACCACACCTACATGACTACACTGCTCAGTAAGGAAGTCTGTATCCGAGCCTGACAAAGTATACCTTCTGTCCATATTTTTATCTACAGGAGGGACAGAATGAGGATTTTTTAAAATCTTTGTTGTTTGCTTCCTAAATGACTTATGCAAAGGAATAGACAACCTCCTAGACTCTGGAATATCCATCATTTCCACATAATCAGGCTCCTCTTGCTCATCCACAGCCTCCTCTAAAGGAAGCTGGAGGTTTCTGCAACCTTTTGTAAAAATAAAGAAAGAAGGGACTCAGACAGAATAGGAGGAGATTCTAAAGGTCTGTCTGAGAGATGTCGGTTCAATGGGCACGTCCAGACCCCCCAGCCACACATATATTGATCAAATTCCTCCCCCCCTCCTGTGGTTCATAAAATCCTCAACTTCAAAATCCTGAACCACTGGGACTGAAACGAACCAACCTTTACCAGCTGTTGGTGGTTCTACAGATCCCTGAGACAGTGACTGGACAATCTGAATGGCTTTAGCTATCTTTGCAGCAGTTGGAGACACAATTTTGGACTCCAGACCTACTGATTTCCTTGTCTTTTACTTGGGACTGGTTCCTCTGAACCAGCCTTCCTTGCCGAGAATCTCGCCTGGTCAGAGGGCACTCCCTCTGGTCCAGTGGGTACTGGACCGGGCTGGCCATCCGGGTCAGCGGACTTTTTGGCCTCGCGTTCCCTGAGCCGGCCCAATCTCTTCTCCAGGGTGGCTGCAGGGAAATTTTTACACACCTGGCAGTCTGACAGGAGGTGGTCAGCCCCCAGACAATAAACACAAGTGGTGTGTGGGTCAGCCTTGGCAAAGGCGTCCCCACAGACATCACAGTGTTGAAACCCAGTGGGCCGGTTTTCTTTTGGGTTTTCTCAGACATAATGCCAGCCTAACCAAAACTTGCCTTTTGATGGCAGTGCCAGGCAAGACACCCTTATGGTTCCTAACCGTGTCACGGGTATTTGAAAAAACCGTTATAATTCTGTTTTTTAGAACCGATAAGAACCGGAACGCACTCTAAAACCCACTGTACACTTTAAAATGCAGAAAAAACCAACGATCGGGTTCAAAACCGAACCGATAATTAATTTCCACAGACTTAAATTTTAGTACTTACGGTTACCAGATAGAGCTTTAAAACCGAAAATGCGGTAAAATAATAACTTTGCGGTTCAAATGAACCGAAAATACTCACTTGAACCGAGAATGAACCGAGCTGAAGGAGCTGATCTCCGAGCGACTGTTCAGTGAAGCGGAGTAAAGAATCTGACAGTTTCATTTGAAACTGCCAGATAGAGCTTTGGGCACAGCGCCCTCGCGCTGTAGAACTCCAGATCTTCTGGAGTTAACTCCTTCCTCTCCGGGGCAGTTCAGCTGCAGTGGCTGACTGCTATTGTTATAATATAGCAAGACTTCATGGTGTTTGAATGTGTCCTGCAGATCCAGTGAATGGAACCACATGTTTCGCTCCAAGGATGGTATGGTCTGGGACAGAGTGACCAACCGAAAGGTGCGTGACCTGAGATATTGATTCAGGTTGTGCAGATCGAGAATGGGGCGCCAGCCCCCTTGTTCGCTTGAGCACCAGGAAGTACCTGGAGACAAAGCCTGGGTCTGCTGGAGGATCCACCACTGGAGCTACTGCCTCCTTGAGGAGCAGCTAAGCGATGTCTCGAAGAGCCGACTGAGTGTGTGTGGAAATCCATTCTTCCCAAGGGGCACGGGCTCAGCTAGGAGGGTACTGCTCAAATTCTAGAGGCAGTCCCTGACCGACCACTTCGAGAACCCACCTGGCCGATGTGATGACTGACCAGGTGGAAAGGAAGTGACTGAGCTGGTCCCCCATGGAGGACCCAGAGCTGGCGTGATGGGAGTAGGGGTGGCAGCTGCCTCCCCATCACTGAGCAGGCTTGGAGGAGGCTCCAGAACCTAAGCCTCGGCCTCCTTTATAGGCCTTTTGGGGTCCAGGCTTGGGCTGAGGGTGCCAAGCTTAAGCCTGCTGCTGATGCTAGTGCTGCTGTCCCCCTTGAAAGGGGGACTGCTGAACCGCAGTGGAAGGGTGCCGAAAAGGCTTCTTCTTCTTCTGCTGGTTCTTGCCCGAAGAACTCTTAGCAGAAGTAGCATCCAATGTGGCATTGGACTGCTCTATGTGCCAGCGGTGACCGGCCACTCCTGGGCTGAACAAGTTAGTCCTGAAGAAGAGCACATCAGCCAATTTGTGCCAAGTATCCGCTGGGAAGGGGAGAGCCTCAACCAGCCCTGCAGCGAGAGGCAACTGCAGCGGCCATCGAGCGGGCACAAGAGTCCCCGAAGTCCAAAGCCATCTGGAGCTGCTGTTTGGCAACAGCTCGGCCTTGGTCTCGGACCTGCTTGACAGTGGTCTGCACATCCGTGGGGAGGTGTGGGAGGACCTCATCTAATGAAGCGAGAAGGGCGTGAGAGAAGTGCGTCATGATGACGGCTGAACTTGCCTGACGAAGACCTAAGGCGGACGCCGCATAGACCTTCCTGCCCGAATGGTCCAAGAGCTTGGACCCTTTATTGGGAGGTCAGTCCGTGTCGGCAGAACTGCCAGTAGGCCTGAATACAGAGGTGGTCAACAAGCTCTCGACCGAAGGGTTCTCTGTGAACCCCGCTAGGGACCCATGGGCACTGTGTACTTGCGGGCCATGCGGACAGATGGAGTTGGACAGGAGGCAGGATGTTGCCAGAGTTCAAGAGTTGGACCAACAATGGCCTCGGCCACAGGAAAGGCCTCCATCAGAGTATCCCCTCTTTTCAGGATGTCCGTAAGAGGGTACTCCACCTTTTTCTGGATGGGCTCCAGGGGCATCCCTGTGGAATCAGAGATTAGGCGAAGGATTCCTTGGAAGGAGGAAGGACCTTCCTCCATTCCTAAGCCAATGGATGATTCATCATCCCTAGGATGAGAATGAAGCCCGGTGATGTCTGAATCTGACTAATTCGGATACAGCGGCCTGTCGCCCAAATCACTCTCAACATGCCAAAGGCAGTCCAGGGTGACCATGGCCAACAAACACCAGGGAAGCACAGTGTCTGGTCTGTCTTCTTTGGAAGGAGCCGCTCCCACAGGCTGCTTAGGCGGCGGTTCCACCATGATCGGTGGAGAGACCGGTTAAGGCCTAACAGGTGGTCTCGCTGGCCCCGATGGCAGGGGAACTGAAGATTTCAGCTCCAAAGGGTTCGGCTTCAGCCTAGGAGGCAAAAGTCAAGTAATGGCCAGGGTAGGAACAGGAGTTGGCTTATGCCCGGACAAGATCAGCTGTTGCCACATGAGGTCTTCATAGCGCTGACGGAGTTTCCGCTGAAGCCTCTCCTCATCCGAGGAGGATGAGGACGACTGATGGCGTTGCCTCTTTTTGGAGCACTTCTGCCTCTTCCTCGGCCTTTCAGACGAAGGAGTTCTAGACCTTGACCGAGATCGGGTGGGCCGACTCGGTCGCTCGGGAGACACCGTGGGACCTGTAGTGTCTTCCAGGGGTCTGGAACCGGTCTCGATGGGGACACCAGCGGGCTGGGTCTCCTCACTGGGGAAGACAAGGACCGGAGTCCTCTCTGAAGAGTCATCGACCGGGGTTGGCGACAGTGGGTCGAGAACAATCTCGACCTCATCGGCCGCATCCTCGGTCGGCTGGCTCAATGGAAGGTCCGTGAAGCAGGTGGCTGAAGAAGCAATCTCGACCGAGGTTGAGACCGCCTGTTCCTGGGACTGAGACCTCTCCTGGTCCCAAGAGCGCCTTCGCCAAGACGGAGGCTTGCTTGGTTCCCTCTCCTGCTTACGGGATAGGGAGGAATGCGAGCCCGCAGGTGCCTCTCCCCTGGTGGGAAGAGACTGGCACAGCTCCCTGAAGGAGCCCGAGAAGGTGGAGCCCAGGTTGAGTGGAATGAAGACGCATAGAGAGTCTGCAGCGCGAGCGGCTTCTTCCTCGAATGCTTGCATGTGTTCCAATTGCTCGGTGGATCCCGCAGCCGCAGAAACCGCCCACCTAGCCTCCTTGGACTTCACCAGAGGGTTCCTCTTCTCCGGTCTCCCCAGTTTCAAACGTGCAAGATGGACGTCCAGGATGCTGGGATGGAAGGCCAAACAGAAGCTGCAGGATGAGGTGTCTTGGCCGACACCGAGGCAGTAGACGCACGTGAGGTGGAGATCGGTGCGCAACATTTTTGGTCAGCAAGGACACCGGCAAAATCCGGGGGAAGATTTTTCTTCCATAATCGAAGATGCAAAAAGGCGATCACTAACTCGAACAATTTTTAATTTCGGTAGAACCAAAGTTTTGAAAGCCAGGACCTACGAAATGCGTGAGCACGAGGGAGGTAAGCTGAATCTTCCAGCGGAAAGAAGATCTGGCGTCATAGGGCAGAACAGAGGTATATACCACCCCAGTGGGTGGGAGGAACCAGCTTGAAGACTTCCGGCAAGATTTAAAGTGGAAGGGGACATGCCAAAGAGTGTGGATTAAAGTAGTTACGCAAGAACTTACTGTAACAGTAGATCTTCGAGAACAGCTCTTGCAGCAGGTTACACCATTAGGACTGAAGCCGGCAGGCACCAGAACTCCACATAAAAATTCTAGCTAGCAGTATCCAGCGGGGGACCGCCCCCGACGTCGGCCCCTCCCTGACGTCAGGCATCACATAAAACGAGGCAGTCCCCCAGCATCCCCAGTTCTCCTGCCGGAGACTCCCGTCTCAAGTGTGACATCTGAAGGGGAGACCGAGGATCCGCTTCCAA
The DNA here is from genome assembly GCA_016271365.2 of Neoceratodus forsteri. NCBI lineage: Eukaryota > Metazoa > Chordata > Ceratodontiformes > Ceratodontidae > Neoceratodus > Neoceratodus forsteri. The sequence goes on from CM057451.1 coordinate 475,720,169, forward strand.
ATGAAGGTTGGAAAAAAGGTGTCAAAGGACACTGTAGCCTACAAACTAGGTCAGAAGACTCAACCTCCAGAGGGGAAGGTGGGAGGGAAACTACCTGCGGCAAGAGCTGTTCTTGAAGATCTACTGTTATGGTAAGTTCTTACGTAACTGTACTATCTTACTTCGAGAAACAGCTCTTGCAGCAGGTTACACCATTAGGACTGATTCCCAAGAAGTAAGGGAACAATTTGCTACTGGGAGAAGGGTAGGAGAGATGACTCAGACTTCAGGACAAGCCGAATCCAGCTCTGCGCCTAGAGGCAATGTTCAAACTGCAGTGTCTGATGAAAGTGTGCACAGTGCTCCAAGTCGCTTCCGCACAGATGGCTGAAGTGGAGACATTTTTGAGCGCAGTGAAAGAGGTAGCCACCCCCCCCTCGTAGAATGACCCTTCACTGGTCCTGGTAAGGGTTTATTGCGCTTCTGATAACAGAACATAATGCACTTGACCAACCATCTGGAAAGCGACTGTTTCGAAACAGGAGCACCGAGCATCCGCTGTGCGTAGGAAACAAAGAGCTGGTCTGACTTACGATGAACTTTGGTTTTGGTCACATGACATCTATGCACATCTAGAGTGTGCAACAGGGCCTCCCCCGTTACTGTAATTCGGGTAATACACCGGCAGGTCTATATCCTGGTTGAGTGTGACTGCCGAGACCACTTTGGGAAGGAACTTAGGATTTGTTCTTAAGGACACACTTGTCCTTGTGAAAAACCAAATAAGGATCCTTGCACATACGAACATACAAAATTTGCCAGCAGATAAAGGCCTGGAGGTCTATCAAGTCTGCTCGAATGTGCAGCTAGCACCCCTTATTCTGCAGTTGCCCCTCCCTTCCACCCTTCCCCTTCATTAACCCTCCCCCTTGTCCTGTCCCATCCCTTTTTGAAGCAGTCCACTGTTCTACTGGATACCACTTCTGCAGGTAACGCATTCCACCCAGCCACCACCCTCTCTGTAAAAAAGTGTCTCCTCATCTCCCTCCTGAACCTTCCTCCCTCTAGTCTCATATCATGGCCCCTGGTGGCCCTCCCCTCCCTTACTTTGAACAGCCCCTCTGTACCTGTCTTGTTTATTCCTTTCATGTATTTAAAGGTTTCAATCATGTCACCCCTGTCCCTCCTCTCCTCCAGTGAGTACATGTTCAACTCCTTCAACCTCCTCTCGTATGATAAGTCCCCCAGCCCCTTGATCATCTTTGCTGCCCTGCGCTGCACCCCCTCCAGTAACTTAATGTCCCTCTTCAGATACGGGCGCCAGTACTGCATGCAGTACTCCAGGTGTGGTCTAACTAATGACCTATACAGTGGCAGAATATAGAAATTACGTACCTACCGTAATTATGATCTTTCTGTGTATCTTCACCATTCATCACAGATGGGTACTGGCCGGAGATCAGGACCCCTCGGGAGCCTTTTTTTTGTTTGTTTTTTAAAAGGATGAGGCGGAGTCGGCCTTGTCAGCGCTGCCCTCCAGGCCGACGTACTATGTGGAGCCTGAGGATTACCGTTGTGAAGCTCGACCACTGCCTACCAGTTCTGAGTCACGAGAGGTAAGAGGAAGGGATGGAGGGTGGGACAAGAGAGTCCAAGGGACAGAAAAAGGAAGAGAAAAACAGAAGAATTAAGATTAAGGGGATTAGGTAGGGGCCCCAATCTCTGGAAAAGGAAGGGGGGGGAGAGAATTTAGGAGAGAGACTGAGAGGTAACAAGGATCCAGGACCCTTGTCCACCACCAGACTGTATAGGAACTGCAGGGAGTAGCAAAGCTCATTTGCCAGAATTCAAGGCACAGAATAACTGGCAATACCCCAAAAGCAGAGTCGGCTATTCTGGAGAAGGACAGAGTACAGGGACTCAGTACTCTCTCTGCAAAGATATTTGGTGAAAAAAGGGGTGCCTTTTTTTTTTTTAAATCAGATGGATAACAGAAGGAGGCAACCACCAGCTCTCACCCGTAGGAGTGAAGATATGTAGTAGAGAAGGAGTGCCACTCGAACTGTACCCCTTAGGGAAGAAACTACCCCCCTGTGTGTCCCAACTTTACCCCGCTCAAAAAGAGGGGTAGGCACAGAGGGAGGAGGATCCAGAGACTGGAGCCCCAGGGGGATGGCGGGCGGGATTGTGATGAATGGTGAAGATACACAGAAAGATCATAATTACGGTAGGTACGTAATTTCTATATCTTATCTGTGTCAATCTTCACCATTCATCACAGATGGGTGAGTACCAAGCCCCCCGAAGGGGTTGATTAATTGCACCTAAGGGACAGAGTCCCTTAGCCCTCAGTGGGTGACACACTAAGGGGAGGAACCTTCTGGGCCTGAGGAGGCCCGAGAGTGGGGAGAGCGAGACGGGGTCCCCCCGGAGGGGGAAGGAATTTGCCCCGACAAATGTCATCTCGCCCTACGGGAAAAGAGACAGGTTCCCTGGTGAGCGGAGCAAATCACCCTACGCCGGGCCAAGGGTGACAACCGGGAAAGGCGAAGCCACGCCGATCTCCTGGTGCAGATCGCTGTCCCTACTACCCTGGTAGCTACCTCACGAAGGCCTGAAGATGCCCTTGCTTGGTGCCTTGCTAGCTCCAGGCCACGTGCAGAGAGTGCGATGGCTTGCCTGGTTTGCTCCGAGTCAGGCAAAGCAGCTAGGATCTGACCCAGTGCTGACCACAAGAACCTGTTGTAGGCTGCAGAGTGGGCCTGATGAGCGGAGATGGAGAGAAGCAACCGTGCCAAGTAGAAAGTCCTCCTCCCCCAGAAATCAAAATCCGAAGAGTCCTGATCTGGGGGCCGGTCACGGTGGAGGGCGCGAAGCCCGTCAGGAGTGTCCAGGTGTGTCAATCCAGACTGTGGATGAGGCACAGAACCTGGAGACTCTAGGGGAGCGCAATACCGCTGGCTGAGGTCCCTAGGGGCAGGAACTCCGGAGAAGGGCCACTGCCAGAAATGCATGGACGCCTCCTGAAAGGGAGCAGGCCAGGGCGGCACCACAAGGGTGGCCACACCGAAATCGCCTAGAAAGGCGTGCACCACATGCTCAGGACTGCTGACTGATGGGAGAAAGGTGAAGGTCCTCCATCATCCTCACGAGGAAGCGCTGATACTTGGAGAGATCAGCGGCAGGAGAGATATGGACAGATGGTTCCTCTCCCCCAGAAGAGGGGGATGAGGAGCTGGAGGTCACCATACGTTCCGAGGGCGGTTGCTCGGGGGGAAGTTGAAATACCTGGCTGTCCATGGCCCTAACGTAGGCAGGGAACCGAGCAGCCACCGCTCTGAACTGCTCCCAGGTGAGAGGGCCGCTAGGACCAAGAATGCCTGGGAGCGCTGGAGAATGCGGCTGAGGGATAGGGGCTGAGCCGAGAGAAGAAGTCGGCTGACCTCTGCCAGGGCTAGGGAGCGGACCATGGACACCCGAGGAGGGTGTCCCAGAAGACTCCGCAGCCGACAGCTGTACAACCACATTGGTACTGCCTAGGCTGCGCCCAGAAGAATCCCCCCAGTGAGGCGACCGGGGCCGTATAGATCCAGAAGGACGGTCCCCTGCCTCCAAAGAATGGGACCCCCTCAAGGAACCGGAAGGGGAAGGGTGGAAGTCCGCACTTCGGCTTCGTCCAGGGCCGGGTGGACCCCAGAGAAAGGCCGACGTGCCGACCCCACACCCCTCGACCCCTCAGACTCCGAAGGGTCCTGGTCTTCGAGAGGGCCAACCTAGGCAGCTGGCAGCTCTGGGCTGCCCCCGAAGGGGAGACCCAGGGAGCAGCACCCTCCCCTCCCGTAGACTTCCCGATGGGCCCCAAGGTTGGGCGATCGAGACACACTACGGAAGGGGGTACCACCGCCAAGGGGTCAAGGAACCCTCCAAGGCCAGGTTGCATGGCAATGGTGGCTCGCACCATAGCCTGCTGGTCAGTACCACTGACCCCAACCTCGGGGAGAACCTGACGCTCCTCAGAAAGGGACTGGCTGCGACTCGTCATTGAGACCACCGGCTTGTTCTCCTCTGCAGACAACCCCGAAGGGTGTGACTGCTCGCCCGACTCCGACGAGGTAGAGTCCAAGGCCCTAAGCCAAACGATAGGAGGGTGAGGAAAGGCGACCTTGCCGAGAAGCCCGGAAGCCAAAGCAGTGGCCGAGGCGGCCCTCGTGCCCTCCACAGCCCCGCAGGCGGGGCTGACAGAAGGCGGCAGGGCAGCTCGGGCCAAAGGTCCTGAGCCAGGGCCAGCCACGGCACCGTCAAGTCCACTGGCACCGGGGGCGGTACCAGGAACAGAGACGGCGCCGACGGCAGCCCCAGCAACGGCCTCGGCGCCGCCGCCCAGGCCCGCGGTGCCACCGAACGGCACCGAGGACGGCGCAGGCGGCTCAGCAGATTGACGCCCGAACTGCGGCACCGCTAGGCTCCGGTGCAGCGGCACCGAGGCTCCAACTGCGCCGAGGCACCACCGACCAGGCGACTCTGAAGGTCCCAGGCGCCATGCTGCATCTTCTTGCGGCGCCAGCGAAAGGCGTAGCCAGACACGAATCCGGGTCAGGCACCGCGAGCAGCATCGGTGCCGCCGAAGGCGCCGACAAAGCCCACGGTGCCGAGGGCAAGTCGGCGCTGCTGTCGGTGCCGACAGGACCCGGCACCAAAGGCCCCAATGGCGCCGACCAATGGACATCGAGGAATGGCGTCAACCGGGCCTTCCAGACCCACGGGAGCGACACTGGGAGCCTTCACCCGAAGGCGCGCCTCGCGGGCGCCTCCGCCTGCTCCGGAGGAAAAGGGATGGGCCTCCTGCGCTGCGGGAGGAGCCTCAGCCAAGGCTAGGCTGCAAGCGAGGCTCCCTCCTCCTCAGTCCCGTACAGAACGGGAGGGACCAGAGGAAAGGCCGAGGCGTGGCTTGGCCCGGCGAGTGAACCCTACCCGAAAGTCGGTGGAGCTCGCCCTACTTTGAGCCGCGCTGTTCTAGGACGCGCCGGTCCATGGAGAAGCAGGCATCGCACGAATCCATGTCGTGAAGCGGGCCAAGACACGCGAGACACTGGTCATGCTGGTCGGTAACGGAGTACTTGCAGCCGCACGGGCACCGACGCATAGGGGGCCGCCCTGCCTTGGAAAATTTCTTGCCCTCCAACTGCAACATGACCTGCGGAAAAAAACACCAAAAATAGACTCGACGTCGCTATACTGTAAAATAAAAGGAAAGATCTTACTGGCGACGTCGAGTGGAGGCAGAACGTAGAACTAGCAGACCGACGGACTGAAAAGCACAAATTCGAAGGCTAAGGCCTAACACTGTCAAAAAACTTCTTCAGTGGCTTCCCACGAGGTGACCTCGACAATGGGAGACGAAGAACTGGTAGGCAGGCGGAGTCGACACAGCTTAATGGCTAATCCTCGAGCGCCATGTAGTACGTTGGCCTCGAGGGCGGCGCCGATGCTGCGTCGACTCCGCCTATCCTTTTAAAAAAGGCTCCCGCGGGGTCCTGATCTCTGGCCAGTACCCATCTGTGATGAATGGTGAAGATTGACACAGATAAGCTCTCCCATTTAAATAAATTGGACACCTTGTATCATAGAGCTCTTAGATTCATTACAGATCTTCCCTTCAGCACCCATCATTGCTCTCTCTACAATGCAGTCAGTTGGACATCCCTACACCATAGAAGAAATAAAAATGCTGCTGTCTGGATCTACAAAGCTCTGACAAACAAACTCCCATCCTACATTTCAGATTGTTTCAACCAGATCATATCCAGGCCTTACGCCCTAAGGATCAATAAACTCATCATGCTGAAGATTCCTATTACCTGCACCGGTATGGAAGGGCTGCAATCAGCTATTCCTAGCACTTATCTGGAATTCTCTTCAAAAGACCTTGAAATTGGATACCCTCGTTCCATTAACATCCTTCAAAAGCTGTACACTAGTCTCTTCCCAGAATCATGCAATTGCTTCCATAAGGCCTAGTCCTCTCACAACCCCTCTTTTCCCTACCCTTTTTTGCACTGCCTCTATTTTTTTTCTAGTTTTTCTCCAACCTACTGTACAAAAATGATCCCCAAAGTCCCATCACCCTAGCTTTATCCCTCCAGTACTGTTTGTTTCTTTCATTTTTAGTATAACCAAGATCCAATGTCACATTGCCTTGTACATATGTAAATATTTGTATACCTGTTTCATTTATAAATATCTGTATTTGTATTCAATCAGTACCTTGTTTTTTGTGTAAAACTGTAACCTTATATTGTTAAGACCAATCAGGTCCATCTTGTAAATGAGCTTTGCTCAATGATGTTCGCCTGAATAAATAAAGATTTTGATTGACTGATTGATTGATTGATAAGATCACCTCCTCCCTCCTCGAGGATATACCCCTTGCAATACAACCCAGCATTCTGTTGGCCTTTGCAGCTGCCTTCCTACATTGTGCCGAGTTGTTCATTGACCCTGTAATGAGCACACCCAGATCCTTCTCCTCCTCTGTCTGGGCTAGCTGCACTCCCCCCAGCTGGTAACTCCTCCTTGGGTCCTTTATCCCAAAATGCAGCACCTTGCACTTTTTGGCATTAAACCCCAGTTGCCAGGTGTCTGACCAGGTTTCAAGCTTTGCCAGATCATCCTGCAACCCTGCTGCATCCCACTGGGTCATCCACCACCCAGCCTACCTTGGTATCATCAGCAAACAGACTGATCTTGCTCTTGATGTCCCATGATATGTCTGCAATGATTATACCAAACAACACCTGAATCCCAACACGAGCCCTGTGGAACACCGCTCGTCACTGCCCTTGGGTGTGACAGCTCCCCACCCACCACCACCCTCTGTTGCCTTCCCTGAAGCCAGTTTCCTACCCATCTCACTAGCTTTGCACCGGCCCCTGTGCCTACTAACTTTCTTCCCATCCTTCCATGTGGCACAGAGTCGAATGCTTTACTGAAGTCCAGATACAGGACATCCACTGCAATGGCCCCTGTCTAGTTGCCTAGTTACCCAGTCATAGAACTCCACCAGGTTGGTTTGGCAGGATCTGCCACATATGAAGCCATGCTGTCTGCTGTCCTGTAGTCCTTTGACCTCTAGGAGGGCCACCAGCCTCTCCTTCAGGATAGTCTCCATTAGCTTACCCACGATGGATGTGAGGCTCACTGGTCTATAGTTTCCCGGTTCATCCTTGGGGCCACTCTTGTGGAGGGGCACCACATGAGCCATCCTCCAGTCCTGTGGTACACACCCTGAATGTAGTGAGGCATTAAATAGGTCTGCCAAAGGTCCTGCAAGGACCTCTGCCAGCTCCTTCAGTACCCTGGGGTGGATGCCATCTGGGCCTGCCGCCTTGTCCACCCTCAGTGCCGTCAAACCCTCTCGAACTCTGCCCTCCACGATTTCCCCATCTGTCACCCCTTCCCCCCGTTTCTGCCATTTCTCCCACCTTGGGTGTCACCCCCCTCTTCTCTTTAGTAAATACTGAGCAAAAGTACTCATTTAGTGCTTCTGACTTATCGCACCCTGCTTTCACCCAACGCCCTCCTTCCTAATCCTTACTATGTGGTCCTTACAGCTCCTTTTCTCCCTGATGTACCTAAAGAAGTCCTTCTCCCCCTTCTTAATGCCTTGTGCCAACCTGAGTTCCAGATGCTTTGGCTCCCCTACTGCCCTTGTCACCTCCTTGATTCTGCCAAGTACTCCTCCCTGTCCTCCCCTCCCGCTTTCTTGTACTTCCTAAAGGCAGATCTTTTCTTCCTTACCTTTTCCATGACCTTGCTCAACCAGCTCAGTTTCTTAGCCCTAGCCTTCTTGCTCTGGGCTTTGCAGCAGGTTTTTGGTTGCCTCCACTATCCCCAGCTTTTTGAGCTCCCACCTCTGGTTAGTGTCCATACTAGATTGAATTCTGGCCAGGTACCCTTTTCCAACTTCTCCCATCCTCCCAAAGTCGGCCCTCCTGAAGTCCAGCACTCTTGTGCCAGATTCCACTCCTTCCTTGCCCATATCCAATGTGAGCCATACTGAGTGGTGGTCACTCCCTGACAGTGGTTCCTCCACTGTAAGTTCTCTCACAAAGCCCCCATTTGCCAGCACAAGGTCAAGGGTATTCCCTAACCTGGTTGGTTCACTGACCATTTCCAGCAGGAAGCTGTCCTGGAAGGCATCCAGCAGTACCTGCTCCCTTCTGTTCCTGGTTGTTGGGGTACTCCAGTCCACTCCTGGCATGTTGAAGTCCCCCCACAATCACCACACTACCCTTCTCGCAAGTCCTGCTGATCTGTCCCGCTAGTTCCCTGTCTAACTCCTCCGTCTGAGATGGTGGCCTGTACACCACTTCCAGTCTAAGAATCCTATTCTTGGAATCTTGGATTTGCATCCAAAGTGACTCCATACTACCCTCCTCCCCTTCCTCCCTTACACACTTCAGTCCTTCCTTCACATATAGTGCCCCCCCCTTTCCCAATCACCCTGTCCCTACGAAATAACCTGTACCCTGGTACAGACAGGTCCCAGTCATTGTATTGGGTGGCCCATGTTTCTGTGATGGCTGCAATGTCCACCTCTCCCTCTGCCATGAGAACCTGTAACTCTGCAGTTTTCCTCCCAAGGCTCCTAGCATTGAGGGTAACCACCTTCCACCCTCCCCCATCCTGCCCCCTTTCCTAGCATCACCAATAGTACTTGCCATTTGTCCTTTGTCACTGTTATGGGGGGTAAGCTCATATGGTTTCCCAACCTGTGGTCTCTGCATATCTCTTCCCCAATTGCCACCCCCCACTCCTAGTTTAAATTCCCAACTTCCTCTATGTACTCCTCCATCCTCTGTTTCAACACTTTATTTCCCTCCTCACTCAAGTGTAGTCTGTCCTCGGCATAGAGACTACTGTCCTCCCAGGTCCCTCCCCACCCCCCAACAGCCCATACCCTTTAGCACAACACCAGGTTCTTAGCCATCCGTTAAATTCCTCTATTCTCAGCTTTCTTGTTGTGCTTGCCTTTGGCACGGAGTATCTCTGAAAAAGTTACTGAACTTCCTCCCCTCACATAATTGTGCTAGTTATCAAACCTCCTCTGGACTATATCTACTGTCCGTCAGCCAGGTCATTTGTCCCAAGATTTATAATTAAATGAGGCTTGTCCCTACCCCTTCTAGCATATTTCAGAAGAGACTGTCCCACCCTTTCCGCTGTCATTCCTGACATGGCCTCCACCCAAATGCGACTATTCCTCTCCCCTTGCTACCCCATCTGACATTCCTCTACGCTTTCCCACCCTTCCCTTTGATCCAGAGGGTTTTACTGAAGCTCTGACATGAGTGCATGAAGTTCAGTAAACTCTTTTGGCAGAAGTAACAGCAACTAAAAGGAGCATCTTCCAAGCGAGGAGACGCAGCTCGCAATCTGCGGCTGGTTCAAAGGGAGGTAGAGTAAGCTGTTCTAAAACGAAGGGGAGATCCCAAGGTGGAACCGGGTCTCTGATAGGAGGTCTCAGGTGCAGGATGCCACGCAAAAAAGCCCATGAAGCCTCTGATTGAGCGAGAGAGCTATGACCTATCAGTGAATGATACGCCGAAATGGCGCACAGGTGAACCTTAAGGGAAGAGTAGGCAAGGCCTGCCTCGTACAGGGTTAGAAGGTAATCTAACACTGACCTCTCTGAACAATCCAATGGGGTCAATCCGTGAGCATGAGCCCAGATGCAAAATCTGCATCACTTCATGACATAAGTGGCGTGAGTGGAGGGTTTTCTGGCTGCCGCCAGAACGTCCGCAACTTCCCGAGAGACCCCGTATCTCAGGACTGCTGTGTCTTTAGGAGCCAGGCATGCAGGTTCAACGACCAAAGATTCGGATGGACTAAGGAGCCTGCCTCCTGGGACGAAGTTGAGAGCTGAATGGCAGAGGCACTGGAGGTTCCTGGGTCAGCTGATGTAATAGAGGGAACCAAATTTGCCTGGGCCAAAAGGGCGCTACCAGAATCAGTGATGCCCGCTCTTGTCAGAGCTTCAGTAAAACCCTCTGGATCAAAGGGAAGGGCAGGAAAGCGTAGAGGAATCTGCCCATCCAAGAGAGGGACAACGCATCTCACCAGAAAACTCCAGGCCCTGGACCTAGCGAACAAAAATTGGGCAGTTTTGCATTGGATGGGGACGCGAAAAGGTCTAATTCTGGTGTCCCCCATCTGAGAAACAGATCTCTGCGACTTCCTGAAGCAGTTCCCATTCGTGGACTCTGGCCTGTGATCGGCTGAGACTGTCCGTGATTGTGTTGTCCACTCCGGGAATGTGCACTGCAATAATATCTGCGCCGTGTTGCAGTACCCAATTCCAAACCCTTTGAGCCTCCCTGCAAAGGGGGTAGGAATGAGTGCCTCCTTGTTTGTTGAGATGGTACATCACTGCAGTATTGTCTGTTTGAATCAGAAGAGTATCCGGTGGAATGTCCGTCTGGAATGCTTGTAGGGCATAGAGGACGGCTCTCATCTCCAGAATATTTATGTGCAGATGGGACTCTAGAGGCAACCATGAGCCTTCAGTTCTGACCCCGTTGAGGTGCGCTCCCCATCCGGATCCCGAGGCGTCTGTGGAGAGTGTCACTAAAGGAGGTGGCGCCATGAAGGGGACTCCTTTCGAGAGATGGCCCGGGATGAGCCACCACTGCCAGTCTCGGATGACGGCATTCATGATCCGGACTGGATGCTGCATATGAACTTGCTTCTGGTCCCATTGAGCCTGCAACACCCATTGGGTAACCCGCATATGGAGTCGGACTAGGGGAACCATTGCAATGGCAGCCGCCATATGTCCGAGCAGGCAAAGAATGGTCCTGGCGGGCACCGTTGTCTTCGTCATTGTGTCCCGTATGAGGGATCTGATGTGTTCCGCCCTGTCTGAAGGAAGAAATGCTCTCCCTTGAGTGGTGTCCAGAACTGCTCCAATAAATTGCAGAGTCTGAGATGGGACAAGGTGCGACTTCTCCTGGTTGATGATGATGCCCAGTGATTGGAAAAGAGAACGGGTATCCTGAATCGCGGACATCAGGGCCTCCCGAGAGGGTGCCATGAGGAGCCAGTAGTCTAGATGCGGAAAACATAGTGGCCCTGCCTCCTGAGGTTGCTGCCACAACTGCCATGCACCCGAAGCACCCGAGGAGTGGAAGACATCCGAACGGAGGGGCTCGGAACTGGTAGTGGCGTCCCAGAAACTCGAAGCGCAGAAATCTTTGATGCGTTTGAGCGATCGGGAGATGTAGGTAAGCATCCTGCATGTCCAGCAATGCTAGCCATGCGCATTCTTTGAGCATGGGGATGAGACCCGGTAGGGTCCCCATGTGGAAGTGTTTGATAACACAAACGTGTTGAGATCGCTGAGATCTAAGATTGGGCGCAACTCCCCTGTTTTCTTTGGGACCAGGAAGAAGTGGGAATAATAGCCTTTTCCTTTCTGGTACAGTGGAACGTACTCTATGGCCTCCTTGTCCAGGAGAGCCAAGATCTCCTGCTGGATGAGCAGAGCATGCTGACCCGAGTAACATGAGAGCAGGGGAGGTCTAGACGGTGGGTGGCCGAGGAACTCTATAGAATGTCCTCGCTGTACCAACTGTAACACCCACCAGTCAGAGGTGATCCTCTGTCATCCCGGAAGGTAATGAGAGATGCGACCCCTGACCTTTATCCTTTGATCCAGAGGAGGGGTGAGGGCCGGGAAGGAGTCATGCTGTGGTGGCACTGGGTCCCGTGGGCTGGGCTGCCTTGGGATGCTTTGAGCCCTGGCCCGTGGGGAATCTGGCTTGACCTTTGCGACCAAAATTACCCCTGGGTTGCTGGCCAGAACGTGGCTGTTGTCGTCGTTGCCTGCCACGAAAATGGTTCTGGTTCCTCCGAAAGGAACCAGATTTGGGCCTGTACATAGCCTGTACAGTCTGAACTGCCTTCCCAGAGTCCTGTAGCTTGGTGATGACCTTCTCGGATTCCTCACTGAACAGGACAGCTCCGTTATAAGGGACGTCCAGGATATTCTTCTGAACGTCCGGGGTGAAACCGGAGACTTTCAACCAAGAGTGTCTCTGAAGACAAACGCCAGTAGCTGCTCCCCTGGCGGCCGAGTCCACTGAATTGTAAGCAGCTCGGAGAATCTGGGTCCCCATGTCCGACCCAGTATGAAGGAGGCTGAGCAGCTCCTCCTTCTTTTCGCCATCCAGAAAGTCCTTCAAAAGGTCTTGGCCCTGCTCCCAGAGGGCGTTTTGAAATTGCACCATGTGCATGAGGTAATTCAAAGACCTTATCGAGCATGTTGCAGCTGCATACATGCATCTTCCCATACAATCTAATTGCTTAGATTCTTGGTCCGGAGGCTGGGTACTCAAGTGTTGCGGTCGTTGAGACCGATCATGAGACGCCGTAATGACCAGTGAGTCTGCCAGGGGTTGCTGCACCAGATACTGGTCCTCCATAGGAGCTCTGTAGAGGCGGTCAGCCTTCTTTGGAACAGCCGGTGTCGAGTTCGGACGCTTCCAAGCTGCCTTGGTGACGTGCGTGAAGGTGTCCACTAGAGGCGGGACCACCACAGGCTTTGGGTCCTTTTGGCGAAGGTAACGGGCAAGGCGTTTTCTCTCGGGGTCCAAGTCTTCAGTCTCCCATCCCATATTCTCCTGGATGTGCCTCATGATTTCAGAGAAAGAGGGATCATTCGGTGGTGACCTTGGCTGGTCTCGTGGGTCTGGTGATGGGGGACTATAGGAGGATGGAAAACCTGGAGGTATCGGATGTATCCGGTCTGGAGTCATCCCCCGTGGGTGTGCCTGTCCCTGGGTCATTTAGGGCTCAGAGACCCAGAGGGAGACCGTGATGGGCGTCTTTTTCTCTCTCTAGATCTGCCCCAGGAGGTGGAGTTGGCTCCTTAGGGGTCGGGGTCTTGAGCCTTCACCCTCCCGAGGAGGGGGTGTAGGTGGTGGAGGTGGAAGAGGCTTACTGGGGACCACATCCTTTCTGATGGTCTCCCACTAGAAGGTGGGCAATTCTTTCACCTCCTGAATGTTCATGCCCGACGGGCCCAGTGTCGGTGTGGGTCTGTCGCCGGGGTCGGGCATTGGGTCCTGGGGAACCACTGGATCTGTCGATGGCTCCCCGGGCGAGCCAGCGTCCTCCATGCCACCTGTCTGGTCGTCCGGCAGCTCGGCAGCCTCCTCTCCTGAGGACCCCTGATGCCCAGTGTCACCCGGCATCGGTACAGCTGCTTTCGGGTCGGGAGTCCATTTTTTGGGCGTCGGGTCAGGCACCTTTTTATTCTGCGACGTCCGCTTAAGAGGTGTCAGATCCTTAGTCTTCCTTTCTGGGGCCTTGGGAGGCTGGGAGATGGACTTGAGGTCGGTGTCCCAGCGTTGGCCTGACGCCCCGCTAGATTTTGAGGAAGACTTCCTATGTTTCTCTGAAGAGTCAGGCCTGGAAGAAGAGTCAGGCGCCCAGTGGGTCTTAAGCTGGTGAAAGGAGGCTGAAGAACCCCCTGAAGACCTTACCTTAACTGGGGGAGGTTGGAAACAGGCCCGGGAAGGAGAATGGTTGGACAGCGTAGAGCTGGAGCTGGCCCTGGATTCAGAGGTCCTGCTGGGGGATCCCGACCTACCCGAGTCTCAGTGCTTATCCTGGTGCTTCCCGGTCTTATGGGAAGAATCCCATTTGGAGGAAGGTCTTTTTTCCATTTTGCGAAGTTTCTCTTCAAGAAGGAACACGTGAAGGGCCTTTTGGTGGCGGATCCTGGTCCTGCTATTAAATTGTTGGCAGATGGAGCAGGCCTGGGTGTTGTGCTCCGGGCCCAGGCACCTCACACAAGCCGAATGATGGTCGTCGAAGGGATCTGCTTGTTGCAGGCGACTTTGAGGGGTGTCCTTGAGAGGAAGAGGTTGGAGAAATAGACATGGATTTATGATGATTTTGTAAAGATTTGCGTGTTTCGTATCATTGTTGGCGCGGGCATCCGTGGAGTCGATGCTGGCGAGTCGGCGGTCAGGAAAAACTGGGGATGCTGGGGAACCCCCCTTTATGTGATGCCTGTCGTTGGAGAGGGACGGCGTGAGGCGGTTCCCTCATGATCTGCTAGCTAGAATTTTCCGTGGGGTCCTGGCGCCTGCCGGCTTCAGTCTAATGGTGTAACCTGCTTGCAAGAGCTGTTTCTCAAGTAAGATCAACATATGCACGCTCCTAGAAAGTACAGTTACGTAAGAACTTACCATAACAGTAGATCTTCGAGAACAGCTCTGCAGCAGGTTACACCATTATGAGACTCAATCGGAGCACCAAGCTTCATGGAAACTTTCTGCTAACGAGTATCGGAGCTCCTCGATGTCGGCGCCGCCTCCAACATCAGGCATCATATAAAAGGGGGTGGTCCCCCAGAATCTCCAGTTCTCCTGCCGGAGACTCACGGCCGCTAGACGACATGTGAAGTGGAGACTGAGGATACACCTTCAAAGAAGGTATGCAACAGGGAGGTGTAAACACCGAAGCCTAGGTTAATAATAAATGGAACAACTCTACCTCCAGAGAGGATGGTGGGAGGGAAACTACCTGCTGCAAGAGCTGTTCTCGAAGATCTACTGTTACGGTCAGTTCTTAGGTAACTGTACTATCTTACTTCGAGAAACAGCTCTTGCAGCAGGTTACACCATTAGAATTGATTCCCAAGCAGTTTTGGAAATCCCTCTCAAACTGGAGGAGGCTAGGGAGAGATCATGAGTTGAACCGGAGCCTAGGACAGTAGTCCCTGAAGGACTGCTAGACCAAAACCAGCTCTTCGCCTTGAGGCAATGTCCAGGCTATAATGCCTACTGAAGGTGTGCACAGTGCTCCAAGTAGCTGCTGCACAGATGGCGGAATGGAAACGTTCTTCAAAGCAGCAAAGGAGGTATCCACCCCCATGGAATGTCCTTGACCGAGCCCGCAGGGACTTATTGCACTTTTGGTAACAGAATGTAATGCAATGTATGAGCCATCTGGAAAGAGATTGCTTAGAGACTGGAGCACCCAGCATCCTATGGGTGAAGGAGACAAAGAGCTGATCAGATTTACAGTGTTGTCTGGTTCTGGTCAGATAGTATCTAAGACACCTATGCACATCAAGAGTGAGCAGCAGGGCCTCTCCTCTACTGGAGTACTTAGGGAAGTACACCGGGAGGTCGATATCCTGGTTAAGAGTAAGGGCTGAGACCACCTTAGGAAGAAATTTTTAATTTGTCCTTAAGGACACCCTGTCCTGGTGAAAAACCAAATAAGGTTCTTTGCACATGAGTGTATGGAGCTCAGAAATCCTTCTGGCAGAAGTAACAGCAACTAAAAATAACGTTTTCCATGCGAGGAGACGTAGCTCGCAATCCGTGGCTGGTTCAAAATGAGGCAGCGTAAGCTGCTCAAGAATGAAGGGTAAGTCCCAAGGTGGAACAGGATACTTAACTGGAGGCCTAAGGTGGAGAACGCCACGCAAAAAAGCACATGCGACCTCCGACTGGGATATGGACCGTAGGCCTATGGGAGCTTGATAGGCCGAGATGGCACAGAGGTGTACCTTTATTGAGGAGTAGGCCAAGCCTGCCTGAAAGAGGGACAAGAGGTAGTCTAATACCGAACCCTCAGATCAGTCTAGTGGGGAAAGTACCTGTGCATGAGCCAAGAGACAGAATCTGCGAAATTTCATGGCGTACATGGCATGAGTGGCCGGTTTTCTAGCAGCCGCTAGAACATCTGCTACCTCTTGTGAGACTGCTATGTCCTTAGGAGCCAGGCATGCAGGCTCAGAGAGTGTAGGTCCTGGTGAATCAAGGAGCCTGCCTCCTGGGACAGTAAGTGAGAGCTGAGTGGCAGAGGCACTGGCGGTTCCTGAGAAAGTTGGTACAGCAGGGGGAACCAAATCTCCTGCTCTCTGCGGAGTTTCAGAAGAATCCTCTGGATTAATGGGAAGGGAGGAAAGGCGTAGAAGAATCTGCCCGCCCAAGAGAGGGACAATGCGTCTCGCCAGAAAACACCAGGCCCTGGATCTAGCGAGCAGAAAATGGGCAGTTTTGCGTTGGATGGGGACGTGAAAAGTCTAACTCTGGTGTCCCCCATCTGCAAAACAAATCCTCTACGACCTCTTGGAGTAGTTCCCATTCGTGGACTCTGGCCTGAGAGCGGCTCAGACTGTCTACGATAACGTTGTCCACTTCTGGAACATGGACAGCAATAGGATCTGCGCCGTACTGAAGTGCCCAATCCCACATCCTCATGGCCTCCCTGCAAAAAGGGTAGGAATGAGTGCCTCCTTGTTTGTTGATGTAGTACATCACCATGGTATTGTCTGTTTGCAGCAGAAGAGTACCCAGTGGAATCTCCGATTGGAAGGCCTGCAAGGCATATAGGACCACTCTCATCTCCAATTATGTGAAGGTGAGATTCCTGGGTCGTCCACGAGCCCTGAGACCCCGAAGCATCCGTGGAGAGTGTCTCGACTGAAGATGGCGCAATGGAGGGGACTCCCGTTGAAAGGTGCTCTGGGATCAGCCACCATTGCCAATCCCGAATGACGGCCTTCGTGATCCGGATTGGGTGCTGCAGATGGTCTTGCTTCTGATCCCACTGCACCCGTAACATCCACTGGGTCACTTGCATGTGGAGACAGGCTAAAGGGACTGTTGCAATGGCCGCAGCCAAGTGTCCGAGCAGGCAAAGGACCAATCTTGCCGGAACGGTCTTCCTCACCAAGCTATCCCTTATAAGGGATCTGATGTGCTCCGCTCTGTCCTGGGGAAAAAATGCTTCCCCTGAACGGTATCCAGGACTGCGCCTATGAACTGCAGTCTCTGAGCTGGAACCAGGTGCGACTTCTCCCGACTGATGGTGATGCCCACCGATCTGAAGAGGGAACGATTACAATGAATCTCGGATATCAGGGCCTCCTGAGAGGGGTCCATAAGGAGCCAGTCATCCAGGTAGGGGAACATATAGTGGCCTTGTCTCCTGAGAACTCCCGCCACGACTGCCATGCACTTCGTGAATACCAGAGTTACCGAGGACAGCCCGAAGGGGAGGGCTCGGAACTGATAATGGCGACCCATAAACTGTAAGCCCAAGAATTTCCTGTGCGCCCGAGCTATCGGAATATGCAGGTAGGCATCCTGCATGTCCAGGGATGCTAAGAAGGTGCCCTGCTTGAGCATAGGAAAACCCGTGGGGTCCTGGCGCCTACTGGCTTCAGTCCTAATGGTGTAACCTGATGCAAGAGCCGTTTCTCGAAGTAAGATCTGTATTTTCTTTGTTGTTTCCTCCAATACTGTTCAATAAAACAAAAATAAACTTTTTGGGGAGTACAGGGAAGAGTTGCTACATTCTGTTTTTTTAATTTTTTTATTATTTGTTTCTGCTCCTCCCTCAATGTCCCGACCGCCCACTCCTTCAGAGCACCAGCACTACCCTATCACCCTCCCACCCCTGCCACCTTCTACCAGCCCCAATTGCAGCCTTACCTGGATACCCCAGCATATCCCGTCGCCAGGAGGGTCCCTCTCTTCCAAGTGGGAAGGGCCTTAGCAGCCAGCAGCACATACTCCAGGAACTGCAGGGCTGACTCTGGGGCTTCGGGTGGCAGGCGCCAGGCGCTCTTCATCCGGTCGGTTGGGGCGTACTTTTTCCATTTTAGTGCCTTGCACACACAGTTCTTGGCCTTGCACGAGCATGGAGTGGCCTGGAGGGCGACAGGGGCATGGCGTTGAGGCATCATGTCCCCAAGTGACACCACCAACTACCCGCAGGGCCCCAGGTGAAATTCACACCCCCAGGAGGGAAGTGACCAATGGATGCTTAGGATACCCCTCCCTGCCGGTCTCCGGTCCTGGTACCCGGGCTTGGGGCGTGAACCCAGGTCACCAGCGTGCCAAGCGAACCCCTTCGCTCGGTGCCACAGAGCCGGCGTCCAGGTTCTACTTTAAAGGGAAACATCCATCAGTAATCAGGCCATGCCTGGGTGGAAGGCAAGGCCCGATTAGCTTTTTTTGCAAAATGTAGTCATTTTATCAACTTACTGTTGTTGAAATATTTCTTTCATATCTGGTTGATCCTGCCTCCCTCCCACCAGCATTTTGGAAATGTTTGGCACGCCCACAACCACCCACGGCTGTCCCAGTGTGATGTCTGACACAGGGAGTGGCCAGGGCCAAGCCCCTTAGACAGACTGTGTAAACGGAGCTATTAACACCTCCAGTTTTCACAGTACATTGTCCTGGTGGTATACCAAGACCTGGTATAGACTGGCAGCCATAACTGGTCTCAGTATACCACAAGGACATGTATTTTGGAAACCGGAGCTGTTAATAGCTTTGTTTACAGAGTCTGTCTATGGGCTCACCCTCGGCTGCCCCCCTGTCATACATCACAGTGGGACAGCAGCAGGTGGTTGTGGGTGTGCAGCGTGTTTCCAAAATGCTAGCAGGAAGGAGGCAGGATCAACCAGATGTGAGATAAATATTTCAACAATAGTAAGTTGATAAAATTACTACACTTTGCGAAAAAAGCTAATCAGCCCATGCCTTACACCCTTGCATAGCCCAATTACTGATGGACATTCCCTTTTAAAACAAACCACCTGAATCATGAATAATGAGCGGGAGAAACATATCACCAAACTACAGCTGTCTTACTGTGGAGAAACAACTCCTCCTTTCTTGGGGTCTGAGGAGGGTTGCTGCTTTTAACAAAATACAATGGCAATGAAACAAACAAATTATATTCGTGGAGGGGGCACCCTTACCTTGTCAGATGGCGTTAATCTTGTCCATGGTTTTTCTGCTCGCCTGTCATATTCATGTGCATCTGTGACTTCAACGTACTCATTAAACCGCAGGATCTTTCGAGCCTGAAGCTCTGCCACAGTCGGTCTTTGACTGAGCTGAAAGTGAGAAGGGAAAGGAATTACTGTTGAGCATTGAGCAAGGGCACACAGTAGCACTGGTGTTTGCTAACTGGTGGGTAAAAAAAAAAGGGGGAAAAAAAACCAAACGGTTTGCTCTACATTACTAATATCCTGCCAGAGTAAACTGAATGCAAGGAACTGTTTGAGGAAAACTTGATATTATAACGGCTTAATTGCTGACCATGTGACTTAAGAGTCAAAGCCAGAGATCCCACATTTGGAATAGAGTCTGATCTCTTGCCCTGGACTAGACAGATGATACATCATGGAAGGATGTAACTTTTTATGTGGACTGCATCATATGATCTAACTATGGTGCTGTATTTAAGAGCCCCTGGCACGTCGGGGAAACTTTGATAATTTCGTTTTATACCCTTCATCATATATTTCTGTACTGAGTGTCTCCTATTCCTTTACAATTAAGCATTATTATAAAATGGGTCCCAAAAATCCTGTGTTCTGATTTGTCAAAACAGGTCACCTGACCATGGCTTAATCCCCTGTAAACCCACAGTTGCCTTGCAGCTCTACAGAATCCTGACCGACAACAATGTAGTGACCTTTTCAGATCACTTCACCAGAGATACATGTAAAAAAACTACAACTAAGGTATCCTCATTAGGACAGATCCACCTAGTGGAGAACTACAACTACGGCATCCTCAGAATGACAAACCTATTAGGTGGAAGAACTATTTTATTACAAATGTGTGTAAACTGCTTTTTTTTTTATATTTGTGTAAGTAAGTCTCTAAAATAGAGTTGCTAATTTTATAAGTGGATTAACCCACTCCACAGCATGGGTTTACTAAGCATTAATCCATGCCTAGGTGATTGAAGTCACTCAGCCTACAGCCCTCATAAGCCCCGGTGTGGATTAATGCTCAGTATACCCATGCTCTGTCATGGGTTAATCCAGTCTTATAAGCCTCTTCCTGTGACAATTGGTTCCTGTGGAAATTATAACGATCTCATAAACGGAGAATTATGACGTTAGGCATGGACAACAGCCAGAGCAGATAAAGTCTTGGGGACAGTGATTTTTTTTCCCCTCATATTAGAGGCAGGTAAATACAGCTGGGACAGAGCAAGGGGACTCAGTTGCTGGGGGTTACCAGGGCCGAGCGGTGGGGGAGGAGGGAAGTAGGTGAAAATCCATCAAAACAATAGGTCGGTTGGGTGAAGTAGTATAGTAAGGACAGAATAAGTGGATCATTGATCTCTTTCTGCTGACAGATTCTGTGTCTCTGTTAATTTAAGCTGGCAGTATAGCCTAGAGGTTAGAGTAACAAGCTGTGAAAGAACAGTTATGTATTTACTTTAACAGTAGATCTTTGATAGATTCTCCTCCATTAGGCCACACCTTTGGAACTATATCCTCATCAGCGCTAGGACCACATGGAAACTTTTGCTAACTGGGGGCTGCCCACAATGACATCACGCGTCAGCGTCTATATGTGGGTGGCCCCATCTCCCTCAATTCCCCACCACAGATTAGACTCGGGGGACCTCCAACTGTGGGGAAGCAGGAGATAAGACCAGCTCAGGCATACAAGGTGAGGGATAGGGATGGATATGTAGTGCATGGATTAGGTTCAGGCACACTAGCTGATGTAACCTTCACTGAATCAGAATGAGGATGGAGGGAGGGATGGCGTGGCCTATTGGAGGAGACTCTCTTGAAGATCTATTGTTATAGTACGTATATAACTGTTCCATCTTCTTCTTCAAGGATATCTCTTCCATTAGGCCACACCTTTGGAATGATTCCCAAGCAGTCCCAGAACATTAGAGGGAGGCTAGTATAGTCTAATATATTCAAGACAGCAGCCCTTGCAGCACAGCAAGCCCAAATCCAGCACGTCTACAAGAGGCTATGTCCAGACTGTAATGTTCAGTGAAGGTGTGAACAGTGCTCTATGTGGCTGTAGCACAAATGTCAGCAGCAGAAACATTTCTGAAACAAGCAACAGAAGCGGCCATTCCACTTGTGAAGTGACCACAAACCACACCAGGAAGTTCCTTACCATACGTCCTATAACAGAACATAATACAATGTGCCAGCCATTTGGACAGGCACTGTTTAGACACAGGTGTGCCCTCTTTCCTAGGGGCAAACAAAACAAAAAGGTAAGAGGACTTTCTACAGTCACTGATATGATTCACACAGTATCTAAGAATTCTATGCACATCCAAAGTATGGAGCAATGCCTCAGCCTGATTGGCATGCTCAGGGTAATAGACAGGAAGGTGCATTGTTGGAGTCAATGTAAACTCAGGTACCACCTTCTGTAAAAACTTAGAATTTGTGCGTAAAGAAACTCTGTGTCTGTGGAAGATCAAACATGGAGGCTCATGGGGGGGGGGCGCCGTGGAGCCCAATCAACATGGTGGCTTGACTTGATCATCTGTACTTGAACAGCTGGAAAACGGCAATAATATTCCATTTTTGGACTTATTTTGCAAAGCCATCGATAATAATCAGTGTGGAAACCTTTCTGTTTTAATATGACCAATCTACACAAAGATAAGCAACAAACTTGGGGAGACAGCGGTAAAAATCTACTGGGCCCTCCACTTAGAAAGTCAACCTCTGGGAGCTCAACAGCAGCCTTGTCTGCAGAACATGAGGAGACACTACAAATTCTGGGAGTTAAAATTACTTGTCTGATCCACATGGTTTCTGGTTTGTCTGATAAATTCGACTCTCTGAGCAACAGAGTCAGCTCCCTAGAAATGGACTTAGTAACTGTAAAAACGGAAACCGTGGACAGTAAAAAAAAAAAAAAAAAGATCGGAAGCTGCCCTCAGGGCTACAGCCATACTGGTCAAAGAAATCCTGTATTGAAACTCTGGAGAATCAGGCCAGATCGTCTAGCCTCAGAGTGGTTGGTCTCCCAGAGAGACGTGAAGGAGACCATCTTCTATTAATTATCAAAGAATGGCTGGAACAACAATTTGGTGATCTCCTTAATGCTCGGTCACTTACCATTCAGAAGGCCTACTGAGTGGCGACTCGTGGCAGACCAGTGAACCCTGATGCTCCTTGAGCCATCGTATTGGTACTGGATGAGGTGGGCTCCAGAAATTTTGTGCTGGAGCTGGCTCGCCGCAAATAAATATTACTTTGTGATGGCCAGCGTGTTAAGCCTGTATCCTGATTAAAGCTACGCTACCAGAATGAAAAAGAAAGGGGTTGACAGAGTTCGGGTGATTGTGCAGTGGGGATTTCACATGGTATGCTTTTTCTTGCCCTACTCCGTATTGCCCACCATGGGAAAATGTGTACTTTTTCTGATCCTGCAGAAGCTTTAAAATGGGCACAGAGAAAGGCTCCAACACGTTCCCAGAGGAATGAAGCCTCAGACTCTGAACTAGAGGAGGGATCTCCCACCTGAGCATTTTGTTATGCTCCAATTGAGGTTCGTTCCATTTGTCCTTACAAAGGACCTGGTCCTGCCATATTGATTACTAGAGCAAGTCTTTATATCTGTCCAGAATGGATTGTGTTGTTGAAAGGGACGGACTTCAACAGTTAATGGCCAGACCTCAGACTTTTTAATTTCCTTGCCTCTGAATTCGGAATATAGTCTGCAGCATTGTCTTTGGAAGGTGATAAAGATTTCTTTGAGACACAATATTAGTTTCTGGGGATTTGAGGCCTTTTTTCCTTGGTTGCTATATTATTATGGCAATGTTTGAAGTATGCTGTCCCTGTTGTTCTTAATATTTGTTTCCCGTTTTCCATCTACTGTTATAAACGTTTTGATTCCAAAATAGAATTGAGATATTTTAGCGTTATTTGCCCTTTGGGCAGTAGCATTAATAACTGCATGTCTCTCGTTTTCCTTTGTAGGAATTGGAGAGTATGTAACTCAATCGGTTCCGTACTGGGGCTCAGTTCCTTGGAAACCATTATTCTTGGTGACCTGAACTACGATTGGCTATCAAGTGCATCAGCTCCCTTGAAATCCTTTTGTGACACTCTGAGGCTGGAACAACTTGATTGATGAAATATTCTGGCCCAAATAAAAAGAACCTTAACAATAGCTCCCTCTTAGATGTAATTTTGGTTAGCAAGCCACACCTGTTCTCTCATTTTGGAACATTTTTCTCAGACATTAGCGGTCACTGTATAATCACCACCATTAGATCCATGCACAACCCACAGTTTGTGGCAAAGTTCTCTATCAAGAGGTGCAAACGCAACTTTGATTTGTTTGCTTACATCCATGACTTGAAACATTCACCGCAATGGCAGGAATTCTTTATAGCCAAAATGGTTAACAGGGCATATACTATTTTTTACGATATTTTAAGTGAAGCTTTAAATAAGCATGCACCCTTGGTTAAGGTGCAGGTCAGGGGCAGCACCTGCCATTGGTTCTTGCCTGAGCTCAAAGCTTCCCTGTTAGAAAGGGATAATTTATGGAAAAAAGCCAGAAGAGGCAAGAATGACTCGGATTGGTGTCTTTATAAGAGAGCACGTAACAAGTGCACCAAGTTGGTCAGAGCAGCCAAGGCCGCTATTGTTCGGAGCTAGCCTCTGCCTCAAGAAATCCTACAAAGCTCTGGAAAACATTAAAAGACATGTCTGGACATGTACCTGGTAATTCCATTCCAGCAAAAATTAAGTCCGGTGGCAGTGTTATTGCTAACCGATCGGAGATATTGGAAGCCCTCAATAACCATTTTGCAACAGCAGGGCTAGCATTTGATACTTCTCCTGCCAATGACCTCCGCACAGCTCAGACCCACCAACTCACGAGTCCCCCTCTACCGAGGAAGCCTTCTCCCTTCCTGCCTGTCTCTCTAAAAGAGGTGGAAGACCTACTGCTGCAACTGGACACCAGGAAGGGAGCAGGCTCCGACTTCACAGAGCCATACTATCTGAAATGTGCCTACCATGTGCTTGCGGTGCCAATCACCCACCTATTCAACATGTCACTCTTCCACGGTAGCCTCCCCTCTCAATGGAAAATAGCCCATGTCATCCCTCTATTAAAAGCAGGTGACCCCGTGATCTAAATAATTACAGACCAGTCTCTCTCCTCCCCATCCTGTCTAAATTACTAGAAAAAATTGTGTATGGCCAGTTAGGGGTACACTTAGAATCCAGAAGCCTATTAAACCCGGTTCAGTCTGGATTCAGAGCAAAGCACAGCACCATAACAGCCCTAGCTAAGGTGACCAGTGATTGGCTCCTAGACCTTGACAAGAAGAAGCAGGTCTGTGCTGTTTTCTTTGATCTTAGTACGGCATTCGACACAGTCGATCACAGCCTGCTTCTTTCCCCCCTAAGCACCTTAGGCCTGGACCATAAATCTATGTGCTGAGAACGGAAACAGCAGGTTAAAGCTGAAGGTGATCTTTCTCCATTAAAACCTATGCTGAGGGGCGTGCCCCAGGGCTCTATCCTTGGTTCCCTCCTCTTTGCAGTCTACATTAACAACATCAATGACCCCATCAAAAAAGCCAACATCCACTTATTAGCAGATGACACTGTACTGTACTTGAGTCTTCCCATGCCAGAAGCAGCTTGTGAAGACCTTCTAGCTGAATTTAACCTTCTACAATATCAGCTCATAAACAAAAAGCTTTTGCTCAATGCAAAAACGACAAAAGCCATGCTCTTCTCCACCCTCCTTGCATGCGGCAATTCCTGCTGGGGGGGCTACCCCGCAAACTACCACTGTTCTTGGAGAAACACTAGAGTATGTAGCTAAATTCAAATATCTAGGAGTTTGGCTCTATCATAAACTTTCCTTCACCGACCATCTCGAAGAACTACAGAAGAAACTAAGGCAAAGATTAAGACTATTCTACAGAATTAACCACCTGCTCACAAAACAGGCCAAGATTCAACTGGTTCAAGCTACCTTCCTATCTTTAATAGATTACGCGGACCTGCTCTACAGCCACTGCACTGCCTCTGCACTGGCTAAGTTGGACACCCTCTACCACAGAGCTATCAGGTTCATTACTGGCCTTCCACTTTCCACACACCACTGCTCCCTGCACTCATCGTTGAGGCTGGACTTCCCTTCACTATAGAAGGAATAGAAATGCAGCCTTCTGGGCCTTCAGAGGTGACCAACAACTCCCCTCATATGTCCTCAGATTGTATTCCTGGGTGTGTTAGGCACCTATGCTCTAAGGAGCTATTCCCTAATTGCCCTCCAAGTTCCAAGGGTCAAAACTGCTTCGCAAAGCTGCTCTAAGCTTCTCTTTACCCACATTGTGGAATGGTTTACAAAGGAACTTGAAGCTGAGGCCCTGTTAGCCTGAACATCTTCAAGGCACTCTACGATCGCTACATGAGCTACCTGCCAATGTTTTCTCACCGCTAGCCCACTAATTCCACAACTCCCCCTTTCCATCCTGACGCTCGCCATGTTTCTACCCCTGGCTCTCTCTTTCCCTATTAACTCTTCCTACTGCACCCACCCTTCCCTGTCCACTCCAGCCTGGCTAAAGTCCCACCCCATCCATAGAAGTGTCCCAATTACCTACCCCTCCTCCGTCATTATCATAATAAACAAGTACACGACAGCCATCGTCACTTTCCGTGGTTTTAGCTCAATTTTCCCCCCAGTCGTCGGTAATATATCCCTCCTCTTCTTTACCTCTCTAACCTGCCACTCCATACACGGCCTCTTTCCCCTATATGTGTAGTTGCCGGCTGCCTCGCTCAAAAGATCTCTGCTTATAACCCCTGTATGCCTATGGTTGATTGTACATCTGCTGACTTCTTCAATTGTAAAACAATGCTGTTTTTTTTTTTTTATTTCAACCTTGTACTGTATACACTGTATATACTTTTCCTTCCTTGTATATTATTGCTTTTTGTATACCTGCTTCTGTACTGTACTTTGATGTATTCATGACCAGGTCCACCTTGCAAATGAGCCTTGCTCAATGGTGCCCGCCTGGATAAATAAAGATTTTGATTGATTGAATCACTCTGAATATTCACTATTTTCTGCATGCAGCTCTTGGACTCACTTACGTGGCAGTTGGACTGTTACTTATGATTGATAAACCTACATATGTGTATTACCCTCCTTATGACGTATCTTATGGACATAGCACGTTTTAATTTTTTAACCTGCGTGTATTAAGAGGAGTGGTGCTCTCAGCGTATCTTGTTAGATATCCTTATGTATTATGTCAGAATATTTTCTGTATGGAATTTGGTAAAACCAATAAACATATAGTACAAAAAAAATATGGAGGCTCATACATTAGAGCCTGCCAATCTGAAATCCCTCAAGCAGAAGTGACCAACTAAAAATAATGTTTTCCTTGACAGGAAATGTAAGCCACAACTTGCTCTGGTTCAAAAAGAGCCGTCATTTTCTCAAGCACAAATTCAAGTCCCAAGGTGGGACTGGACTGCGGATAGGAGGTTTCATATGAAGAACATATGAAGAAGCCAGTAGAAGAAGGCCATTTGGTCCATCAAGTCTGCTCGTATTGCAGGGTCCAAAGCTTGAGCTAATGCCCCTGCCTTCCCTCCCCACTCCTCCCATCCTCCCTACCCAAGATCTTTACCTTCCCCCTATGCCTATCCCAGCCTCTCTTAAAGCTGCCCACTGTCTTCAACGAGATGACCTTTCCTGGCAGTGCATTCCAAGTGTCCACCACCTTCTCTGTGAAGAAGTGCTTCCTGATCTCCCTCCTAAACCTCCCACCCTCCAGCTTAAGATTGTGCCCCCTCATGTAATGGTTGCCACTCAGCTTAAAGAGACTCTCCTTATCAATCTTATTTTTCCCTTTCAAATACTTGAAGGTCCCAATCATGTCCCCTCTCGCTCTCTCCTGTCTTCCAGGGAGTACATGTTCAGTGCCCTCAACCTCTCCTCATATGCCTTACCCTGCTGATCTAGCTATCATCTTTGTAGCCCTCCCCTGGATCTTCTCCAGCAGGTTAATGTCCTTTTTGAGATGTGGGTGCCAGTCCTGAACACCTCTCAGGAAAGTACAGGACATCTCCAGTTACGCAACCATACGACCATCAATAGGGGCATGGAAAACTGATATACTGCAGCAGCCAAATGCAACTTAAGTGAGGAATACTGTAGACCACAGTCTGACAGGGACAGCAGATATTCCATCACTGCATGTACAGGACATGTAAATGGATCCAAATTCTTGGAAGCAGCCCACAAAGTGAACAGTTTCCACTTCAAGGAATAAATATGTCTGGTAGGAGGCTTTCTGGCTGCAACCAGAACATCAGCAATCTTAAGGGATACCCCAAAATGTGCAATGGCTATGTTCTCAGGAGCCATGCATGTAGATGTACAGACTTCAGGTCAGGAAGGACCAGAGATCCCTTGTCCTGTGACAACAGACCTGGACACAGAGGTAGGGGTACAGGAGGCTCCACTGTCATCTGCTGCAGAAGTGGAAACCATATCTAGCGAGGCTTTAATGGAGCAATGAGGATGAGAGTGGTATTCTCCATCCGCAGTTTGATCAGTACCCTTTGCATAAGAGGATCTGGGGAAATTCGTACAGGAACTTCCCTTTCCAAGAGAGGGACAATGCATCTCACCAGAAAACTCCTGGCCCTGGATCGAGTGAGCAACAATGTGGCAGTTTTGCTTTGTGTGGGGATGCAAAAAAAGGTCCATATCTGGATGACCCCATCTTGCGAAAAGGTTGTCTACCACCAAGGTCAGCAGTTCTCAATCATGTATTCTGGACTGTGACCTGCTTAGCCTGTCTGCCAAGATGTTTTGGAGATCTGGGAGATGCCTGGCTGACAGCTATGGGCCATGAGACAGAGCCCAGTAACATACTCTCATTAATTCCACCATCACCTCCCTCCTACGGCTCACCGACACTGTACTCACAGGTATGAATCATGGGCACATCACCTCACCGATCTTTATCGACCTTGCCAAGGCGTTCGACATGGTCTCCCACACCCTTCTATCCAAACTCACACAGGCAGGTCTATCTGTAACCAGCTCCAATTGATTCCAAACCTACTTAGCTGGTAGATCTCAAGCTGTAAAAGTTGGTCAACATACTTCTGCCCCCCTCCCAGTTAATACGGGCGTCCCCCAAGGCTCAGTCCTTGGCCCCATCCTGTTCTCCATATTCCTAAACAACCTGCCCTTGGTATGTAAGCATGCATCCTTACATATGTAAGGAGATGACACGGCTCTGTATGTGTCAGGTCCCTCCCACTCTGAGGTGGCCCCCAGACTTCAGGAAGATTTCACTGCTGTCCAGAAATGGCTTCGCTCTAACCAGTTCTTCCTAAACCCCCAAAAAAATCTCCATTACCTTCGGTACCAGGCAGAGACTTGCTCGTCTCCCCACCACCCCCTCTTTCCACACCTTCGATGGTATACCATTGGAGGCCCTCGCCTCCTTCCGGTACCTTGGGGTCTGGCTTGACCAGCACCTTGACTTCTCAGGGTACATTGACTCAATCCACAAGAAACTGTACCCCAAGCTTGGTGCCTTATATCATAACAGGGGCTGTATCCCTCTGGAAACCCGCAAAGCTATTCTACAGAGAATGATCCTCCCGATACTGGACTATGGTGATGTAGTATACACCACCGCCCCCAATTCCACCCTAGCCAAACTCGACCCCCTCT
The DNA here is from genome assembly GCA_016271365.2 of Neoceratodus forsteri. Classification (NCBI taxonomy): domain Eukaryota; kingdom Metazoa; phylum Chordata; order Ceratodontiformes; family Ceratodontidae; genus Neoceratodus; species Neoceratodus forsteri. Next base: position 475,748,731 of record CM057451.1, read on the forward strand.
TCCACTCTTTTTGCCGATTCACCCTAGACTGCCCCCCTCTATGCACCACTGCGAACCTTCCCTTGACCTGCCATCGCTACAGGATCGGAGACAGCTCCACGGTGCAAGACTAACTGCTAAATTCTGGTCCCAGACCCTCCCCCCCCTTGGGTCCACACTCCAAGCTCAACCACCCACAGTGTACTCCCTCACGAACACTGACTCCTGGCTCCTCTATGTCCCACATATGGCTACTGCCAAAGGGCAGGCCGCCTTCAAGTATCGCCTGCCTAAACTCTGGAACTCCCTACCAGTGGCCATCAGGCACACAGACTACTCACAGCAGCGCAACCTGTTACTCAAAGCACATTTCCCACCCACCTGCTCCTGTCGACAGTCCTCCCGTGACTCCTAATGTTCCGCATCTCGCTCCTGTCCCCCTAACTGCTCTCCCAGGCCTCAGTGCATTCCCTGGTTTACGTAGGCCTACCCTCACCACATTGCTACTGAATTCCTCTCTGTAGTCAAAGGGAGTGCCAATCTATGTCTTATTAGGCTCTCTTATGGCATAGCTGAGTTGTAGTAGGTAGACCTGCTTGTTAGCTAGCCTCCCATCGTACTCTATTGTACTATTTATTTCCTCATACATGTTATCATTGCTCAAGATGTAACCTATTTGCTATGCATTGTTGGTACTGTGTGCTATCTGTTTTTGTATGTTTTCATCCCTTCCCCCCAGGACGCATCTGGAATTAAGCAGTACTCTGCTCAGTATGCCTTCCTGGTGAAAATCTTAAATAAATTCCCTGCATAGTGGAGAAGGATGAATGCTGCCTTGTTTGTTGATGTAATGCATCACACTGGTATTGTTCATCTGATTAACTGAGGACTGGGGCACAAATGCTCCTGAAATGCCTGGAGGTTGTACAAAACAGCTCTCACCTCCAGGACATTTATATGTAACCTGGCCTCCACCTGGTTCCATAACCCGTGTCTGATAAAGGCCAAGGTGAGCTCCCCAGCCGGAGCCCAAAGCATCCATGGTGAGACTCTGTACAGGAGGTTGTACAAGGAATGGAATGCCCTCTATTAAGTTTTTGTGATCCATCCACCACAGCAATGCTCTGCGAAGTGAGGACATGACGAGAACCATTTGGTCCAGCTCATCCATCAGCTGATCCCACTGGACCCCAAATGTCCACTGGGGAATTCTCATGTGTAAGCGGGCCAGTGGCACCGTCACAACAGTCGCAGCCACAAGATCCAGGAGACGCAACACTGTTCTTGTAAAAATGTAGCGGCTGCCAAATATCAACTGTGCTTAAGCAATCAGGATTTCTGTTCTGTCCTGAGGTAGAAAAGCACATCCCTTCTCTGCGTGTCCAAGACTGCCCCTATGTATTGTAGTCTTTGGCAAGAAGTCAACATAACTTTGGCACATTCACTGTGATCCCAAAGTCGAACAACTGACATATCCGAGACAGAGTATGTTGTAGAACTTGCCTGGAACTGGCTTTCAGCAGCCAGTCGTCCACATAGGGGAACACAGACAGGCCTTCCCAGCGAAGGACTATTGCCACTACTGCTAAGCATTTGGTAAAGATGCGTGGCACAGAGGACAAGCCAAATAGCAATACTCTGAAATGGTAGCGTCCCCCCTCCAGCACAAAACGGAGGTAGTTCCTGTGAGCTTTGCTGATCTTCGCATGAAGGGCAAGCATCCTTCATGTCCAGAGAACAGAGCCAGTCCCCTGACTGCAGAATGGGAATTAGGACTTACAAGGATACCATTTAAAACTTCTTGTATTCTACAAAGAAGTTGAGATCCCTGAGATCTAGCACAGGATGCAGATCCCCTGTCTGTTTTGGGACTAGAAAGTATCTGGAATAGAACCCTTTGTTCCTCTGTCGCAGAGAAACTAGTTCTATACCAAGTTTTTGAAGTAATGACTGCACTTCTTCCTTCAGAAGGGACACATGTCCCAGAGGATAACAGGAAGGAGGTGGAGGATGATCTGAAGGGGTATCTTAACTCCAGAGCATGCCCACTTGGAATTATCTCCAGGAACCACTCATTTGTTGTAATCTCCCTCCATTGTGCTAGATGCAGGGAGAGTCTGTCCCCCACAACCACTCCTGAAGGCATCCATGGAACTGGGGGTTGGTCCAGGTACATGTCAGGCTGAGCCAGTGGGGGCACCAGCACCAGCACCTCCTGCTTTAGGTGCTTTTGTATGAGCACCTGGGGGATGGCAGGGACCAGGAAGGGGGCCAGCTCCCTTACCTTGGCCTTGTGGACAGAAACCATGACCACCTCTGGCAGCAGGCTGACAAAAGGATCCCCTTCCATGCCCCTTAGCAGGAGTGGGATATAGGGATTTTACAGACCTTAGGTCTTTTTAGATGTCTGAAGTCCTCGTAAGGCCTCTTCCACATCATATCCAAAAGTCTGGTCCCACTGAAAGGGGCAATCAAAACAGCCTGCTGCACCTCTGTGGCAAATCCAGCAACTCTGAGCTAAGAATATCTTCTCATATAAATGCCAGATGCTGCAGCCCTGGCACAGGCATCCAAGACATCATATGTGGAGTGGAGCAAATGTTTGCCCACCTCAGCACCAGAAATTAGAAGTTTTAAGCAACTCATTCTTGGCAGAGCCTTTAGGCAAAGTTTGAGCTGCAGTCTTTGTAGCTTTCCATTCTGGTATTTAATCATATGGGAATGACAGTGTGAATCCTAAACCCCAGTGAGGCAGAAGCATAAGTAAGCTTGCCCATCACATCCAGCCTCCTAGAGTTGTTATCTGGAGGCAAGGTACTCATATGATTAGGTGCCCTAGATCTGTTTTGAGTATGATGACTACAGAGTCACTTTATGGCTGGTTAGCTAATAAGGCTTAGCAGATGAAGCAAGATACTGCTTATCAGCCTTTCTAGGAACTGCAGGCAGTGAGTTATGTCTGTACCATGCAGCAAAGGTAGCATCCTCTAATGCAGGATATATAGGTGGAATCATTATGGAGCGGGCAGCATGGGACCTCCAAAAATTCTATCAGGTTCTTCTTTGTGGAATCATCTTCTTCCACAACAAAGCCCATGGCAGCTTGCATTTGCTGCATCATGGCTTGAAAAGTGGGATCCTCAGAAGGAGATCTTGGGGTATATATTACCAAGTCCTTGCTGCAGGATAAAAGGATAGAACTAGAATGAGGTACCACATAGTGTTATCCCTTACATTCCTCCTCTAAATGCTGCTCTAAAACCATGAGGTCAGGATTATATTCTGTTTTACTGACATCTGTGTTGACAACGGGAGCCCCAGAGTACACTGACAACACTGGTAGAGGCCAAGAGATAGAAATCTGTGATGTGATGAATCAGGCATCAGTGGGGGATTGAAAGACTGTAGGCCCCATCGACGGTATAGCTCCCTGCATTGTAAGCCAGGCAGAATGCAGCGTACTATTTCCAAAAATGACACCAGCACAGCCTGAGAGTCAATGAAGCCCTAGACAGAGGCCGTGACTATTTGTGTCGATAACAAGCCTTGGCCCCATGACAATGGTGTCATACCGTCCACCGTAGGTAAGGTGGCACCTACGCCAAGCCCTGGTGTCTCATTGACATTGTGGGGGGCAGCGGAGAGAACGGTTGTTACCGCTGCTGGAGTTGGAGATGACAAAACAGATTTACCTTGTCTCACCAGCGACCAGGACCTTGCCCGCAAAGTCAACCTTTCTTTATCCCCATGTTTGTGCTTGTGGCCCAGCAAAGAGGATGGCTGTGACATCAACTTTTCTTTATCCTTGTCCTTTGATTTTGGCAGCCATCTTTCAGCTGACACGGAGGGAAACATCAATGTTGTTCCCTGCTCCTTCTCCATAGCTGTTAATGTTTTAAGAAGGAAATTTTCTAGAGCTTTCTTGCAGAGTTGCCTTGTAGCCTGGTTAAAGCTCTGGCAAATCTCACAAGTCCTCACGTTGTGAGACAGGCCCAAACAACACATGCAGACCTCATGGGTGCCTTCCTTATAAATTTGATCTCCGCACTTATAATACCAAAATAAATCTTTTGGCAGCATGCAGAGACAACAAATTAATTTATACTAAAAAAAAAAAAAAAAAAGATAAAAGGCGACAGTTGGTTGATAGCATTTCCTTCAGCAGGTCAGACGAGGATGACTGATGGCAGGAAAAGAACTGAGCAGAGATGGGGCCGCCCACTTTCATATAGACACTGAAGCATGATGTTGTTGTGGGCGGCCCTCAGGTAGCAAAAGTTTCTGAGTGGTCCTAGTGTTGATGTAGGTATATTTCCAAAGGTGTGGCCTAATAGAAGGCATATCCTCGAGGAAGATCGAGCATGGTACATCCAGCAGACTTGGGTTTGATTCCCACAACCTCTACTTGCACACTGTAATTATGAGCAAGTCACTTAATATCCCCAGTGCTGTTGGATCACCCCTGTAAACAGGCTTTGTGGCCCAGCGGGCCTTACCTTGTTACCCCCCCCAAAAAAGTCCATAGTTATTATGTGAAGGAGAAACTAAATACTGCACAATGAATATTCGAAACAGAAGCAGACTGGTCTAAAAATAGTATTTTTCCCAAGTGTCCCCTGTGATGTCAGGTGCTCTTTTAGTAGGAATAGATGACACAGCACCACAATTCTGATATTTCACATATTTTCTGTGGTTCACTATTTATGAAGGAGATTATAAATATCCAACGCTGATTCAATCAGTGAATCATCACTCACTCCCTTGCCCATGTGACCTCCTTGTATCTATTAATTATCCTTACACACGAGGTTTGAAATCTACTTTTTGGGAGAAACGTCTATATTTTAGATATATTAAGAAAGCTTAGGTATCTCAACTGTATAAACAGCATTGACTCTTGTGTCATAGAAACAAAGATGTTGCTAGCAGACAAAGACCAAGGGTCCATCCAGTCTGCCCAGAAGCAGTTTCTTAACCTATCCTCGGCCTAATTTTCTGAAGAGTTTTCTACCCCCAAACCCACACCTCTCTCCCCCAAAGCCCCCTCTACTTACTTAGCTCATACTCCTGGAATTATCATCCCTTTGAACACCTGTCAGCCATGACTGAACTCATTTATAGTCCCTGCCTCCACCACTTTTGCAGGTAATCTATTTCATGCCTCCATCACCCTCTCGGTGAAGTAGAACTTCCTCACTTCTCTCCCAAAGTTTCCACTTACTAGCCATTATTCCAGTCCTCTTGTGACTGCACTACTATTTCTGTTGAATAGGTCTTCTCAGTTCACTATATATATATATAGTTCATGTGTCTCTTACTGTTGTAAGAGTGCACTCTAGAGTTCTTTGGGTGAGAGAACTGTGAAGTGAAGCTGAGCAACTCAGGCACACAAAGGACTTGAGAAGAAACGTTTTAAAGAGACACAGGAACTATACATATAAACATATTATAAGTTATAATAAAGACGGTTGTTTAAAAAATGAAATTTGAATTTAACATCAATATGTTTTACTTTGCAGAATATTAGAGAATCCCCTTCGTGCAAAATGGACTGTGTCAACAGGACTTAGAACTTTAGAATTTTAGAACTACGTGCGTGGAACACCCTCTTATGGTTATTATAGATCAAGGGAGCACTCCCAACCAATCAAAGCGCTCCTTTCTTTTGCACATGCAACACTCTTATTCTGTCAAGAGTGCCTTGCAGCTGCCCTGGAAATGGATATGTTAAGGTAAGGATTTTAAAATTTTATAACTATATACATGGGACACCCTCTTGTGGTTACTACAGATCAAGGGCGCGCTCCAAACCAATCGAAGCACTCCTTTCCTTTGCACGTGCAGCACTCTTATTCTGTCAAGAGTGCTTTCTACCTGCCCTGGAAACAGGCATGTTCAGGTAAAGGTTTTTAATTATTTACTATATTACTGATCGAGCTCAATCAATAATATATTATTACAGCCAACGAGACAACTCTTACAGTTGTAAGAATGGTCTCATTTACATTCTTAGGGTATTCATACCCTTCGAATGTGTGCATGGCCACTCTCAAAATCGCAGCAGTGGTCTTGTCACCTGTATTATCATATGTAAGAGTACCTGGAATCTTTAGAAATAAACAATCCTGACTGGCTAAGAATTATGTCATGATTTATATTATAAATCATGAAATCATTCTTAGCCAATCAGGATTATTCATTTCTAAACATTCCAGGTACTCTTACATAAAATATGTAAATTACATAAACTCACCCCTTTGTTGAGAATGAGCAGATTCTCAATGCCATCAGGGGCACGAGAGCGAAGCTGGAGTGCCTTCCTGATGTCACTGAACTAATGAGCCATTGAGAATCTAGTGAGTTCTCAGTGAAGGGTGTTTTTTTTTTTTTGTTAATGCAGTGAAAGACTGTTTTTCAACACCAGCATTTTAATATTTATTATGTTAAGTATTTATTATAAAATACTGTGCTTAGTGTTTAAACTGCTACCACACTTGTTGTAATGCGAATGGTTTCATGAGTTTCAAACTGCCGATTTTGAATTGGTGTGTGCTGTTGTTTGCTGTCCTTGACAGCTTGTGCTTCCATAACAGAACTGGCGAGTGCTGCTGTAACTGGTTTAGGGAGCAACCTTGTTCTTCATGTTCTGAAATGTTAAGAAAATACCACAAAAACAGGCTTACAATGTATTAAATAACCATAAGAGGGTGTCTCATGCACATAGCTCTAAAATTCTGAAGTTCTAAGTCCAGTTGGCACAGTCTATTTTCCACGAAGGAATTCTCTTAATAATCTGCAAAGTGAAGCATTCTGATTTTCAACTCCTATTTCATTTTTTAACAAAGGTCTTTAACATGATTTATAATGTGTTTATATGTACAGATGATGCAGGTCCAATTTTGGAGGCATCGGTCCCCACCGGGTACTCGGTGGTGACTGCTCAATGAGGGAATGCAGGGGTGGAGGAGTGGCCATCTGTTTTAGATCAGCTTGAACTTCTCTGTGCCGTTGGCTCCCACTGCTTGAATGTAAGGCAGTGTGTGGGGTCAAGGTGCAGGTTGCAGAATTGCCATCGCATTCGGACGGGGATACTTGCAGAAGGTAGTGGACTTTGTCACCAACAGATTGTTGGAGTCACCTAGATGGTTGATTCTGCGGAACTTCAATGCCTGGATCGATGTTAATTCTTGCATTTTAGTTATGACTTCCTCCATACAATGACATCTCTGTGCCTAGCACAGGCTGTTGCCTCTGAGACCCATCAACATGGCCACACCTTGGACTTGGTATTCTCACTGGGGCTTGAGGTCACTAACCTCAGGACTGATCAGGTCGCATAGTCCGATCACTGCACGGTGCAGTTCTTGTTTGACCCCCCCCACACTGAGATGGTCAGCTACCCCCCTTTAAGGGGACTGTCCCTAGAGGGACTTTTGGCAGCAGCAGACTTTTCTGGCATGAGTACTGCATGTGTGACTGGCATGGGCGAGGTGGTGGTGGCCTACAATAGGGCTGTTTCCAAGGTGCTTGATGCCACTGCACCAGTCCGTATATGACTCGGGTCTTCTTGCTTGAGACCCCCATGGTTCGATGGGGTTCTCATGGAGATGAAGACCAAGGGTCAGAAGCTGGAGCATTGTTGGCAGAGAACCCGGTCCATGGAGGACAGACTGGCCTTGAGAAATCATTATAATGACTATCAAAGGGCAATCAACCATAAGAAGGCAGAGTTCCTGTCCAGAGAGACTGCTGCTGGGAGGAACAGACCAGCTCAGCTGTTTCATACTGTGGATAGGCTTTTGCGTCCAGTCTGTCTACAGCCAAAAAGGGTTTTTTCAATCACATTGTGAGAAGAGTTGCTCCGTTCTTCTCAGACAGGATGTCCTCTATTCGGGACGGGATCTCCCCAGTGGGACAAGATTTGTCCTGCAGTGGTCAGCCTGGCTTGGGCAAAGGCACTCCTATTGTCTAGGGGGAGTTTCAGCTGGTGGAGGTGGCTGAGGTGATTTTGAAGCTGTGGCCCACATTTTGTGAACTGGACACTGGCCCGACTCATCTCCTAGTGGAAAGTGCTGAGGCCATCAGTCCAATGTTTGCCAGGACAGTCCTGTGCTCACTCTCAGAGGGGCTCCCCCCATCTGACACCTTGAAGGAGGTGTGGTGAGGCCTCTTCTTTAGAAATCATCGCTCGACCCTGATGTCCTGGCGAATTACAGACCTATCTCCAACCTCCCAATTTTAGGGAATGTTGTCAAGAAAGTGGTGGCTCTGCAGCTCGAGGAACACCTCATGGCCTCTGATGTCTATGAGCCATTCCAATCCTATAGAGCTAGGCATAGCACAGAGACGGCATTCATTTGGGTGCAAAATGACCTCCTCAGGTGACAGACAGAGGAGAATGGTCAATTCTCATCCTCCTTGATTACTCAACAGCATCTGACACTGTGTTTTTGGATCGCCTTAGAGTGTATGGTGACTCACCGGAACTGTCATTCAATGGTTTGAGTCCCATCTCTCTGACAGGAGGCAACGAATGGTGATGGGGAATTTCTCCTCCTCCTTGAAGCTCCTGTCATGTGGATTTCCTCAAGGTTAAATCCTTTCACTGATGCTATTCGCAGTGTACATGCTGCCCCTGGGTGAGCTCATCAGACAGTACAGTCTGGGTTTCCACTGCTATGCAGATGATACCCAGCTGTATGTCATTTGCCCCTGGAACAGATGGTGCCGTCAAAGTGTTGAATAAAAATGCCTGGCCAAAATTCAGGACTGGATGTCCTCTAACTGGTTGAAGCTGAACCCCAACAAGATGGAGGTGCTGGTGATTCATTCTGGTTGCTGGTGTGATGGGGGTGCCTCCGGAGTAGTGACAGGTTTGGTCCTGGGATCTACCCCATTGATGGCATCCCCCAAGGTGAAAAATCTGGGTGTCATCCTTGATGACAGGCTGACACTTGAAGCTCAAGTGTTGTCTGTGGTCCGAAATGGCTTTTGCCACTTAAGGAACATTGCCCGTATTAAGCCCTTGATTATGCCAGAAGACCTGCCTTCACTAGTACACGCCTTTGTGATATCCAGGCTGGACTACTGCAATGCTCTTTACTTCGGGGTCAGTGAAGGGATCCTCCTTCAGCTGCAGCTGGTGCAGAACATGGAGGCCAGGTTACTGATGGGCCTGCCCAGGTCCTGTGATGTAACCTCAGTCCTGCGAGATCTGCGCTGGCTGCCTGTCAGGTGGAGGATCATCTTCAAGTCAGGCTTGCTTGCTTATAAGGCTCGGGCCCTGGTTACCTGTCTGATCTCCTTACTCCAGCCATCCTGGTACGTTCCCTCCACTCCTCCACTGAGGGCCAGGCTGAAAACCTCAGGAGATCACTCCTTTGAGGTGGCCGGCCTGGCCCTCTGGAACTGGCTTCCGAAATCTGAGGGAGGCCCCATCGGTGGAGGCATTTAAAAGGGGCCTGAAGACCTACCTTTTTAGGAATGAATTTCCAGAAAGTTTTAGTTGACTTCAATAATTATTGAAGTATTTATTAATCTATGTACTGTATACCTTGCTTGTTGTCTCTGAACCGTGCTTTTAATACCTGCAATGGCACCCAGAGCCTCCGGGATTGGGCACCACATATAAATAAAATCCTGTCCTACATAACTGTGGTATAATGGTACTTCTACAGTTAAAGAGCCTAACACCATACACAACACATATAAAACAGAATATTTAGATATAGTTCAGCTTAGGTCATATTTCTTTATTTGTTTTACACGTTTGTTGGGCTGGCAAAGCAGACTGAGCTGAACTTCATTTCTAGGTGTGTCCCAGGAACAAAGGGAGGTTAAGTGACTTTTTCAGGCTCACACAGTATAAGCAAATGGAGGTTGTGAGAATTAAACCCCAGCCTGCTGGATGTGCCAAACTCATTCACAGCTTGTTGCTCTAACCTCTAGGCCATACTGCCAGTCACTTCATATATGTTCAATATTAGTCTAACAGTTTAATATTTAATATTAAGGTTATTGCACTAAACAATAACATTCTTGTTTCTTGGACTGAATCTTCTACTGCTACTTGTTACATGTTAAGTCATAATCCTCAGTTTGTGACATCATAATCATCTCCGGTGCAACAGATAATGATTTCATAAACAGAGGCTCATGACTTCTCTTGTATCCCAGCAGCAGGAAAAATAGGTTACTCACCTGTAACCATCGTTCCAGGAGTGGTGCATGGTTCACATCCACACGATGGCAGTTCTTCCATAAGAGGTGATTCACCGGAACGTCTTTAAGCAAAGCTCTTCTAACCACCCGGGTGGTATACCCCTTGGTTCTGCCCCATGACATCAGATCTTGCACGCTGGAAGCAGGCATTTGTGTGCCACTTTTCAGGGGAGGCCGGGTGTGTAGTGTGGATGTGAACCATATACCATGCCCAGAAAGATCAGTTACGCAAAGGCTTTTGCTGTAACAGTAGATCTAGGAATGTCTCTTGCAGTAAGTCATTACTTCTGGGAGTTCCCGATAGGTGGCGCTCTAACACAGCAGTTTTCCTCTAGCAGTCTCCACACCAGGGACCACCCACATGACCTCACTTCCTGGACTGTGCCTATAAAAGTCGGTGGTCCCTGGTAGTCTCCGTTCCCCGTCGGTTTCAGCTCATGAAGGCGAGGCACCAAAGCCTCCTGGCCCTACATCGTTTTCCCTGTTACAGAATGGTAGGGGGTCGGAGGGAGGGAAGCTACTTACTGCAAGAGACATCTCTAGAAGATCTACTGTTACGGCAAAAGTCTTTGCGTAACTGATCTATCTTCCATGGAATGGTTTCTTGCAGTAAGTCATTACTTCTGGGAAGATTCCCAAGCAGTCATATGACAGTGGAGTGGCCAGATACAGCATTCTGCCTTACATATAATGTGGTACTAGGACCGATAGGTGCTGAGAGCAGTATATCAGCATATAAAGATAATTTTGTATTCAGTCTGTAAGTACTCCATTATAGTATTTGTTACAGGGTTATGGCTGAAAGACAAGCCAGACTGGCTATTACTGGGCATCGTCAGATGAATTAAGCAGATATAAACCCGATCAGGGTATGGCATATTAGATACTGCAATAAATCAGAAGAAATTGAGCCATTTAATGGAGTAATTGGTAGGTCTCAGTGTCATGCACTGGACAATTCAGTATATATCAAAGCCTATTAGGTTCTGAGTGTTGAACAGTAACCAAAATAATACAATGTTATTATTTTGTAGTGCTACAATGTAGCAAGTTAGTACAGTTTTTTTTTGCCATATCTGTCAAGTCTTTAGAGAAATGTATCCATTTTGGTATAAATAAGCTACATAAGTAGCAAACAATAATGTTGTAAGATGAAACAATGTATCTATTTCATATTGTAACATGGCAAAAATCACAACAGCTGAAACAAGGAACACAACTGGCTTCTGAACTGTGTCAGGTGTCAGAATAGCAACTGCCGTGTTGCCATCGGGAGCGTGCAGAGCAAAAGAGTGGAGCAGGCTGTGCGGTGTGCACGAGCCTCAGAAATGTGGAGCGCACTGGGGAACAATTCATCATGGCATATATAGCGGGGAAGGTTGACCAATAGGTGGCGCTAGCAACAGAGTGTGTCAAATAGAACCGCAGCACCAAAACAGGCAGTAAAGCGGTGTGTTCCACGCTGCGGCAACTGTGATTCTCCACAGACAGGAAAGAATGGCAAACTGTGCTGTCACCCACCCACTTGATAGTTCAGTAGTTGCACTGCAGTTAAATACAGTACTGGACAGCAGAAGCAAGAAACAGAGCACATAGTAAGTGAGTTGAAGTATGCTCCTTTCTTAAAAGTGCCACCTATTGGTCAGAAATGCAGTGTGTTGGGCAGGCGTCCAATTCAGTTGAACTGTGCACAACAATCGGCAGCAAACAATATATGTTTGCAATGTGAAAGTGTAGTGTTTGCAGTGGATGAAGGTATCCGACGCAAACAGCAATACTCACGAATGGCATATGAAAAGTACAAGCTCATCAAAGAGGTGGTTCACAAAAAGACCAGAAGTGGTGTGCTGTTGTAAAAGTGCCACCTGTTGGTTGGAAACATCAGCGCAGTGCTGTACACTCAGGTCAGAGAAGGCCTCTCACTGTTCAGCCACAGTAAAGTATGCAGCCAAGAAATCGTTCCTAGAATGCAGCAGGGCACCAATATCAGTAAGAAAGGGACACACACGAGTAGAACACCCGATTACAAGTGGCATGTTTGTAACTGTCAGGATTATGTTATGTTTATGTTCCTATGTAAAGGAACGTTGTAACGTGTCAGAAGTTGGTAGACGCTATATAAGTCGATGTCAGCAGTGCAACGTGCACGCGCATCCTGGCAGATAGACAGACCGTTATAAAGTAGGAGATGTAAACCATAATTCAGTAAGTAACATAATTCCTACTGCTGATGTGTCATAACAAGTAAAACAATATGCACATGAAACTTGCATTGCACAAGCCATGTTACAAGCGCATTAAACCACTCCAAAGGTGGCATCTAATAGGGAAATTAACATGGTTAGGATATTTATACACTTTTCATTATAAATATAATTACCCACAACAGTCCCAACTATGGATTAATTCCCTCTTAGATACCACCTTCGTCGTGGCTTAATGCTTACATGGAATCCAGTGGCTCTTAGGAGTCAGTAGTATTGTTGTAGTCAATACTGTACCTGTTTTAGGGTAAAGACATGGAATGCAACAGAGTGATGTAGTTAGTTCCATCGTGTATTAGTAATCTCATGTGCAGGGGGTCCCAAGTATGCCAGGGCCTGCAGCCTTGTTAGGTGAAAACCTGAAGTTTTATTATATATATATATATATATATATATATATATACTCACTATTATTTCTGTGGCTTTTATCTACGGCCAGGTGCAGACCACATTTAGCAGCAGAAGTTTGGTAAGAATATTATGATCCATCTATAATATTATCAGGATATATCGATTGTTTATCAGCATGTGAGTAGTAGTAGGTCCTGTTCATGGGAGGGACACAAGCGTCTGGCACACAACAGGCTGAGAGGCATCCCGATGGAATGACCGTAATGGTCTGTAACAGTGATACCTCAAAAGTGGCTAGATGTATAAAGCCTCATGGGAAAGGCCTCAGTATAATTTCGAATGAAAACCCCCAGAAAAACGTCTCTGAGGCCTAAAAGAGGAGACCGGGGTGTAGTCTAAAGTGTTTTAATGAGTGGAAGAGGCACCTGGCTGTCCTTGAAGGGCAGTCATGGGTCGGTTTAGATGTGTTCCTTGTCATTTGTCCTTTGCCTCTGAAGTTTCCTCTTTGGTTATAGTTATTTCCAGTTTTGTATGAATAATTATACTGAGCGCATGGTTTGTGATACATATATTGTACTGCTTTTAGTTGTCTGCCTGAGGCTTCTAGGTTGTCCAGTACTGTTTGTGCCCCTGGGCCAAAGAAATGGTCACCAGAAAAAGGGGCATTAACCACTTTATCTTGAATATCAGGTGCTAGCCCTGACAGTTGGAGCCATGCTTGACGGCGTATAAGAATACCGACTGCAGAGGCTCTAGTCGAAGCATCGGCGATGTTGTATCCTGATCTTAATAAATGTCAAGAAAGGGAAGCAAGTGTGTTTATCACTGATGTGAGTTGCTCTTTTTCAGGGGATGTAGGTAGTTTACTTATAATGTCCTCAGTAGAGGTGCCCACCGTACGCTGGAATTTTAGCATATGTCCCATGTGGTTAATTATTCTAATATTTAATGTGTTTAGAGCAAATACTTTCTTCCCCATATAATCAAAACATTTAGTCTTTTTCAGGAGGTACTGTACTTGTATGTTTGGGTTTGCCAGTGTGGTTGTGAGCGGCTGCAATAACCACAGAATCCGCAGTGGGAATATTTGTTAAATATTGATAATCACAAGGAGCCTGATAAAGCCTATGCACTTTTCTAGGTAGCTCCTGTGCAGCTATGGGTTGACCCCATGCTTCAGTAATTGCATTTCTGAATGTTGCTATAAAAGGAAGGACTGCCCGGATAGGTTCTTTCGGGATGCCAAGATATTCAGCCATATCTTTACTTAATCTGTCTTGTTCTGTTGTAGTAAACCCCATTGATTTTTGTATTTGTGACATCATTTCTGGGAATGAGGGGTCATTCGGTGGGGAAATGACCTATAATGGCTGTAATATTTCTTCGTCCCGGTATGATGGTCTAGAATATGGGGACAGAGGCCCTCTTCTAGTAAGGGGAACCATCATAATTTGTGTCTTTGGAAGGTTCCAAAATTATATGAGAATCTGACAAATAATCCTCTAAATATTCATGAGGAAGCAGTAATGGTGAGCATTCTAGCTCTGTGCGTGCCTGCTTAGATGGAGGTGGAAACAAAGTCTGTGATTGAGGGTTTTTTAATGGAGTGGGTGTATAATCAAAACCTATAGAATGCAACACTTAATTAAGCAATAATGCACAACAGGGTGTGTGTTGTGCTGGATAACGCCATGCCTGGGGTGATTAGGCATGAGGTCAAGAGGCCGAAAGTGTGACTAATTACCCCAGAAGTGATGTTATCCCAGCACAACACACACCCTGGAGTGTATTATTGCTATTATACAATGGCTTATTTTGTTTTAAGAAGAAAAAAAGGAAAATCTGTTTAAAATATTCATTTATTTCATTTTTTTTGTTTGGGCAGGTATACTTTTGGAAAAAAAAGTTCACAGTTCCTGTCTTGTGCAGGAGGTGGCGCTGCTCCCTTCATGGTTTCTCTGTATTCATTTAAATGCCTATCTTTGTGGCTCTGTCTTTTTGACCCCTGTGCCCCTTGTCCTTTTGCTATTTCTGTCTCCTGTTACTTACAGAGGCAGTGTAGAGATGGTGTCTGCCTGTTGCTAAGACGTTGTTGTTCCATTTTTTTTTTCCTTCAGTTAACTGATAAGTGTAATAGGCAGTGCAAATGGACAGTAACATTGGCTGACACTAAAGTCAGGACCTCGAGCAGACCGGGAGTGAGAGGGGCTTCATTTTATTTTACTGGACATTTCTGTGGAGAAAAAGGTGAGGTCCATGACAGGAATCTTGATTAATGGAGATAGTCAGCATGGCTGTTAATGGAATGCAGTATTGTGTCTGTCTCTTTGAACGAGCGCTATTTATAATTGCACATGCGCTAGTTACTATCGCGGTGCTGTCGGTGAGTGAGAAGCGATTAGCGCGTGCGGTTTATTTCACATTTGGCTAGACAAAGCTCTGAGATTTGGGGAAAAAATGTGGGGACACTGAATTAAGGGCAGAGTACTGACAGGGAAATGGTTACAAACTGACAGGAAAACACAGACCTGGCGGGGGGGGGGTTGTATTGTGAAGCGGGAATCTATTTGGGTTGCGTGTAGTGATTCTGATGACCGTTAGTGTGGTCATCGGTGTGCTGGTACTAGACCCGTGATGTTGTACTGGGATAACATCACGGGTCCAGTCTCAGACTGACCAATCAAAGGTCAGCATTTTTTTTGCCACTGTAAAATGTACAATATCTTCTATGTTTGGCACTTGTGATGATGGAATTGCCATGTAAGTGGGTTCTGAGCCCTGTGTGCTTGAAGTCAGAGGATCAATTTGTGCCACCCGATAATGTGATCCAGTACATCTTTGAAATTTTTGTTCATCAAGGACTGGTGTCCGAGTATCGTGCATGAGTGCAAATGAGGCTGGTTTGCCTCTTCATTCCATAGTATATGTTCCTTTATTTTGTGGTGATGCAGCCCCATAAGTATCCTTTGATACATTTTTATAAAATATTTCATGGTTTTTCATAGTTACATTTTTGTAAGAATCTTCCATAAATGTATTATCTGCTGGTAAAGGTGCTGTTCTATGATGTATGGGCTGCTCCGTCGATGGTGGGATCAGTCCCGTCGACGGAAGAGGAATAAAAGCATACCCAGTCGACGTTGTAATGTGTCTTATTGCTGATGGATAAGTGAATGCATGCTCTGTCGACTGGAATACTCCTCGTCGATGATGGGGAAGTCAGTGCATGCTCCATCGACAGTGGGATGCTTATCATCGATGATAGAACAATAGGGACATGCTCCATCGACAATGGGAAGTGTGTCGTCGACGATGAGAAGACAAAAGCATGCTCCATCGATGGTGGCCTACTTCTTGTCGAAGATGGAAGTTTGGGAGCATGTCCGTCGACAGGGGAGGTAGCCCTGTCGACGATGAAATAAGTAGGGTGTGCTCTGTCGACGGAGGAGGTGTTCTCGTCGATGAGGATGTCTTGTGGAGACCTCTCATCGATGGGGGAGTGTGCCCCGTCAACGATGAATGCAGCAGGACCTCCGTTGTCGATGGTGCATGTGGTTTTGTCGACTGGGGAGCTGAGGAATGACATCCCGTCGACGATGAATGTTCCTTTGTATGTGAAGTTGAACTTCTACGTTCTTTTGATAAAGAAGTGCCTGCCGTCGATGGGGGGATAGTGCCCATCGACGAAGAATGTTTTCTGATGATACATGTTTAGGAGATATGACTGTTGAAGGGCGGTCAGGCAGGACTTTAGGTGAAGGTATTTCTTTCCCTATTTTGCTTCTTGAAGAGGACTCTGAGGTTTTAGAGCCCTTTGATCGAGCACCCTGAGTCTGTAACAGGGAAACATCCATTGTAAAGGTCTTGGTCGAGCACAGGAATATGGTGCTGTGTATGAAGCCCAAGCACCCCAAGCTATGGGTTCAAGCCACGTCGTAGACTGCTGGCAGAAGAATAAGCTGCTGTCAGAGCTAAAGCTGGCAGGAAAATGAATGGAGACTACCAGCGACCACCAACTTTTATAGGCACAGTCCAGGAAGTGAGGTCGTGTGGGTGGTACCTGGTGTGGAGACTGCTAGAGGAAAACTGCCGTGTTAGAGTGCCATCTACTGTGAACTCCCTGAAGTAATGACTTACTGCAAGAGACCATTTCGTGGAGATCTATGGTTACAGGTGAGTAACCTGTTTTTCCAGGGATGTTTCTATGGTCCACTTATCCACACAATGACAGACTTCCAGCAGTTCTCCAAAGGAGGTGGCAAGACACGCACCCCTACTTGGCAAACAGAAACTGGAGAATTGAGGCCCCAAATGCAGCATCCCAGTGAGACTCTAGGTCAATGCTGTAAAGGGAGATGAAGCTGTGTACTGACTTCCAGATGGCAGCCCTGCAGATCTCCCGAATAGGGATGTCCCTGAAAGCAGCCACCGAGGCAGCAGTATGGCTGGTGGAATGAACCCTAAGCCCTACAGGAGGCTCTCTACTAGCCAACCTATAACAGAGGTCAATGTAGGAAGGGATCCACCTGCCAAGCATCCTCCTAGCACCTGTCTGCCAGGCGTGGTTTCAGTGTACATTACAAAGAGCTGACAAGCCTCACCCCGAACTCCAGCTGCGTGCGCCACATAACAGGAGAGCGCCTGCAGCAGGTCCAAAGAATGGAGCCTGCATTCAGCCTCCAAAGATGGATTCATAAAGCAGACTGGGAGGTTCATCACCTGGTTAAGGTGGAACTCTGAGACAACCTTAGGGTGGAACTTCAGGTGGGGGTGAAGGCCTACCTTGTCCCTGTGGAAGACCAGATAAGGACGCTCCACTGAGAGCACCTGGAGCTCACTAATCCTCCTGACTGATGTGATGGCCATCAAAAGGCAGTCTCCCATGACAGGTGTGACATCTCACAACTGTGCATAGGCTCAAAAGGCTTACCCATGAGCATAGCCAGTACCAGCAATAAGTCCCAAGTTGGTGGTGACTCATGCATTAGAGGGGACAAGAGGTCAATGTCCTTAAAGAAGTGCCCAACCACCTTCTCCTGCACCACCGTTAGCATACCAGCCCACACCCGGTGTGCAGAGATGGCTGCCAGGTGCCTCTTAAGGATTGTTGATCACAGTCCCAGGTGGGACAGGTGCCAGAGGTATTCCAAGATATTAGCCAAGGGGAAGGCAAGGGGGATCAAGCTCCTGGCCCTGACACCAAATGGAAAACCCCTTCCATTTAAAGACATAACACTGGTGAGTTGACTTATTTCGAGAAGCCTCTACAATGTGGAGAGCATTCTCTGGAAGACCTAGAGCCTGGAACTCTAACCACTCGGGAATCAGGCTGTGAGGGGCAGGGACTGAAGGTCTGGGTGCAGGACCTTCCCCAGTTGTCAGGTCAGCAGATCTAGGTGAAGAGGCGACCACCATGGGGTCTGCTGCTGAGGCTGAGGAGATTCAGGTACCAGAACTGGCAAGGCCAGTCTGGAGCCAGGAGGATCATCCACGCCTTGTCCCTCTGAACCTTGAACACAACCTTGTGGATCAAGGGGGAAGTGAGGAAAGAAGTACAGGAGGCCTCAAGTCCAGAGCCTTGCAAAGGCATCCCCCACCAGTGTCCCAGACTGTGGTGGGCGGGAACAGAACAGCCTTAGTTTTGTGTTCTTCCAGAAGGCAAACAGGCCCACCAGAGTGGTGCCCCACAAGGAGAACAGGTGGTTCACCACCTCCTGATGCAGGGACCACTCATGCAACGTCTTGCCCAGCTGGCTGAGAGTGCCTGCCAGCTGACTGTCTGCTCCTGCGACATGAACTGCTGGGAGATGTGCACTCAGGCTGCGCACGAGGGTCCAAGTGCATAGGGCCTCCTGACACAACGTAAGGGAGTGCCTTCTGCCCTGCCTGTTCAGGTAGAGGTGTTTCCCATCTGGACTTGCATGACCATACCCTTGACTAAGGGAGCAAATTCTGTCAGAGTTAGTCACACTGCACGGAGCTCCAGAAGGATGATGTAGTGACAGGACTCCCTGTGTAACCAGAATCTATGGGTCAGGTTGTCCCCCCAGGTGTGCTCCTCACTCCACCAGAGATGCGTCCATTGTAACAGTTACTGTTATTTCTAGCCAGACAAATGGGACTCCTTCCTCCAAATGTTCTGGGATCAGCCACCATTGGACTGCATGCCACCATCAGCTGGGTCAATGTTTCTGGCTGGCCCAGGTGTCCTAGACAGTGGGGCCACTGCAGGTGCCGCATCCACCAGCAAGTCCACTGCATGACACTGGTGCAAGATGCCATGTACCTCAGCAGCCTCAGGAAGTCCCGGGCAGGGCACGAGCTCCCAACCTGCAATAATTGAGCAAAGGAAGTAAGATTTGATGCCCCGTCCACAGACAGGTGAGCACTGGCCCATAGGGAGTCTAGCTGTTCCCCAATGAAATTAATCTGCAAGGGGATCAGTTCAGACTTGGCTGGGTTTACCATGAGGCCCAAGTCTCTGTAGGTCTGAAGGGCCAGGTCCCTAGACCACTCCACTGCCTCTTTGGATGGCCCAGCTATCAGCTAGTCATCTAGGTAGGGATAAACCCTGATGTTCAGACCACAGGAAGGCTGCCACCACAAAATGCACTTGGTGAAGACCCTGGGTGCCAAGGAAAGGCTGAAAAGCAGGACCTGGAATTGACAGATTACCCTTCCTGCACAGAACCGGAGGTACCACCAGGATGGACTAAGATGTCGAAGAACACGTTCCGGAGGTCCAGGGAGCAGAACCACATGCCCTGCTCCAGAGATAGCATGATCTGTCTGGGAAATGAGCAGACTAGGCGGGCCAAGCGGTCCTTATTTGCCGTCAAAGTCTATGTTTCTATGGTTCAGTATGACTGTCTTGAACTTGCACTTCCTTGGAAATTAATTCAGATTGTGAAGATACAGTCCTCCGTCCCTTTTGGGACAAGGAAGTACCTGGAAATGTACCTGACTTGCCAGGGCATCTGGGATATGGGCTATAGCTCCTTTTGCAAAGAACTGAGCAATGCCCTTCTTGACAGTGGACAGCATGTCCTGAGACACGGAGGACTCCTTTAGAGCGTGGGACTGGTAAGGCGGAAGACTCTCGAAGCTGAGAAGCAACCCTCTGTCGACCACCTCAAGAACCCACTTGTCTGTAGTAATGACAGATTTGTGAGGCCAGAAGTGGTAAAGCTGAGCCCCCACTGGAAGCTGGATCAGGGACTGGACAGGCAGGAGGAGAACACCCTTAACCCGTCACTGGACAGCTTTGGAGGGGGCACCAGCAGATGAGGCTGGAGGGGCACCACTTCCCCTACTGAAATGCCCCTATTGAGGTTGTTTCTGCCAAGACCACTGTGGCTCAAAGGGCCAAAAGTGAAAGGCCTTCTTTTGCTTTTGACTATTAGGCTCCTTCTGGGATGAAGCCACAGAATCCAGGGAGGCACTGGACTTCTCGATTCTCATGAAATACCCATGCACCCCATGGGCCGAAGACGTTGGTGCCCAGGAAAGGGGCATCGGCCAACTTGTGCCTAGTCTGAGTGTCTGCTGTGAAGATGGAGATCCTCAGCCAGGCCCTGTAACACTTCGTGATGGTCAATGTCCAAGGCTGTCTGGAGCTGGTGTTTAGCCAGCGTTTGACCTTGGTCTCAGATGATCTTTACTGGGAGCTGCTTGTCGGCAGGCAGGTAAGGCAGGACAGTGTCGAGCATGCCCAGCAGGGAGTGACAGAAATGGGTCATCATCAAGGCGTAGCTCACCTGGAGGAGACCAAGGAAGGACACGGCACAGACTTTTTTAGTCGTGTGGTCAAGCTTCATTGACTCTTTGTCGGAGGGCTTGTCCACATCACCAGTACTGACGGATTTCTGGAAAAAGGAACTGGAGACCAGGCCCTCAGTTGAAGGGTGGTTGGAGAATCTGGACAAAGAGCCGGTAGAGACTGCGAATTAGCAGTTGATACGGGCTGAGGGTGCTTGGCAGGATGGTGGATACTGCCAAAGCTCCAAAAGCCAGTCCCATAATAGCCTCGGCCATGGGAAAGAAAATCCACAGGGATTCGCCCTTATCCAGGATGTCAGTGAAATACAGGTTACTCACCTGTAACAGGAGTTCTAGGAATGGTATATGTTGTTCATCCACACTTACCGGCAGGTTCCTTGCCGCTTTAAATCTTGCCGGAAGGTTATCAAGCTGGCTCCTCCCACCCACCCTGGTGGTAAAACTCTTGGCTCCGCCCCATGACACCAGATCTAGCCCGCTGGAAGCCAGGTTGCGCGTCGAAGCCGGGGAGGTCGTGTGGATAAACAACATATAACACTCCTAGAACTCCTGTTACAGGTGAGTAAAGTACAGTTACGTAAGAACTTACCGTAACAGTAGATCTTCGAGAACAGCTCTTGCAGCAGGTTACACCATTAGGACCAAAGCCGACAGGCGTCAGGACCCCACGGAAAAATTCTAGCTAGCTATCTTCAGTGGGAACCGCCCCCGACGTCGGTCCCGCCTCCGACATCAGACGTAGTACATAAGGGGGCGGTCCCGCCCGATTCCCCAGTTCTCCAGCCGGAGACTTCCGGCAGCAGGCTGACATCGAAATGGGAGACCGAGGATCCACCGTCAGAAGTCAAAGGGAAAAACCCTGATAGTAAAGGCGTAAGCCAGTGCCTCCTCCAAGGGGAAGGTGGCGGAAGGTACTTTGCCGCAAGAGCTGTTCTCGAAGATCTACTGTTACGTAAGTTCTTACGTAACTGTACTATCTTACCGAGACACAGCTCTGCAGCAGGTTACACCATTAGGGACTGATTCCCAAGCAGTAACGCTGCCAACAATCTGGGAGGAGGAAACTAGGAAATACATTCCAGGCCCTGAATCTAGGACAGGAGACCCTGTAGCACCGCCAGGCCGAAGCCGGCTCTTCGCCGAGAGGCGATGTCCAGGCTATAATGCCTGATAAATGTATGCAGAGAGCTCCAAGTGACTGCAGCACATATGGCAGAGGTGGAGATGTTACGGAGTGCTGCAAAGGAGGTGGCCACACCCCTAGTAGAATGACCCCGGACTGTACCCGGGAGGGGCTTTTGTTTGATATCATAACAGTATGAAATACACTGGACAAGCCAGCGAGACAGGGACTGTTTGGATACTGGTTGTCCCATCATCCTTTCAGAAAGGAAACGAAAGTTGCTCTGAACTACGAGTAGTTTAGTTCTGTTGAGGTAATACCTCAAGCTGCGGTGAACATCCAGGGTGTGGAGCATGCCTCTCCTCTATTAGAGTAATTCGAAGTAGACCGGCAGGTCAATATCCTGATTGAGAGTGAGTGTAGAGACCACCTTAGGCAAAATTTTGGATTTGGCCCTCAGGGATACTCTGTCCCGTGGAAAACTAAATAAGGCTCTTTGCACATGAGAGCGTGAAGCTCAGAAACTCTTCGCTGAAGTAACAGCAACCAAAACAGCATTTTCCACGACAAAAACGCAGCTCGCAATCCACGGCAGGTTCAAGGGGGGAGCGGAGTTGTTCCAGGACAAACAGCAAATCCCATGGAGGCACTGGGTCCTTAATGGGTGGCCTAAGGTGTAACACCCCTCTCAAAAATTCCCGAGAGGCATCTAATTATGCCACTGTGCGATGTCCCACCGAAAGGTGGTAGGCAGAGATGGCACAGAGGTGCACCTTAATAGAGGAGTAGGCTAGGCTCGAACGGAAAAGGGAGAGCAGGTAGTCCAACACCACTCTCACCGGGCAACCTAAAGTGGAAAAATCGCGTGGTCGCGACCATAAACAAAAACGGTGCCATTTCATAGCATACGTTGCATGCGTTGCCGGCTTTCTGGCTGCAGAAAGAACTTCTGCAACCTCTTGCGAGACCCCGTGACGCAAGATGGCTATGTCTCTAGGAGCCACGCATGCAGGTTCAGTGAGCGTAAGTCTGGGTGGACCAGTGAACCTTCCTCCTGAGACAAGAGATGGAGCTGACTGGCAACGGAGCGAGGTTCCCGGATAGCTGAATTAGCAAAGGAACCAGATCTGTCTGGGCCAGAAAGGGGCCACCAGGATCATTGTTGCATGCTCCTGCACAGTTTGAGAAGAACTCTCTGGATCAACGGGAAAGGAGGAAAGCGAGAGGAATCTGTCCACGGAGAGGGACAACGCGTCTCGCCAGAAAACACCAAGCCCTGGATCTAGCGAGCAAAAATTGGGCAGTTTTGCGTTGGATGGGGATGCGAACAAGTCCAACTCTGGAGTTCCCCATCGAAGAAACAGATCCTCTGCTACCTCTTGAAGAAGTTCCCACTCGTGGACTCTGGCCTGGGAGCGACTCAGGCTGTCTGCAATCGTGTTGTCCACCCCGGGAACATGTACAGTGATCAGATTCGCGCCATGTCGGATTACCCAATCCCACACCCTCATGGCCTCCCTGCAAAGGGGGTAAGAGTGTGCGCCTCCTTGTTTGTTGAGGTAATACATCACCGCCGTATTGTCTGTCTGAAGCAGGAGAGTACTCGGCGGGATTTCTGACTGAAAGGCCTGCAGGGCATAAAGGACCGCCCTCATCTCTAGGACATTGATATGGAGATGAGCCTCCAGAGGGGTCCATGTACCCTGGGACTTCACCCCGTCCAGGTGTGCTCCCCACCCTAGACCTGAGGCGTCTGTGGTGAGGATTACCTCCGGGGACGGTGCTATAAACGGGATGCCCGTGGAGAGAGACCCTGGGTCTAGCCACCACTGCCAGTCTCGAATCACGGTGTTCGTGATTCTGACCGGATGCTGCATGTGGTCTTGCCTTTGATCCCATTGCACCTTGAGCATCCACTGAGTTACCCATGTGGAGCCTTGCGAAGGGACGGTAGGAATGGCGCAGCCATGTGTCCGAAGCAGCAAGGACCGACCTGGCAGGGACGGTCTTGTTCGACGATAACTCCCTGATGAGGGATCTGATGCGCTCCGCTCTGTCGTCTGGAAGAAATGCTCTTCCCTGAACGGTGTCCAGTACTGCGCCTATAAATTGCAGCTTCTGCGACGGTACCAGGAGAGACTTCTCGTGGTTGATTAGGATGCCCAGAGATCGGAACAGGTCCTGGGTGCTCTGGATCGCACGTAACAACGCCTCTCTGGAGGCGGCCATGAGAAGCCAATCGTCCAGGTACGGGAACACATAATGGCCCTGTCTCCTTAGAGACGGCCCACGACTCGCCATGCATTTGGTAAAGACCCTGGTGCGGATGACAGTCCGAATGGAAGGGCTCGAACTGAAGGTGGTGGTCGAGAAACCTCGAGCTAGGAACCTCTTGTGCGCCTGAGCTATAGGGATGTGCAGGTATGCGTCCTACATGTCTAGAGACGCTAAGAAGGTGTCTTGCTTCAGCATAGGAATGGGACCCGGAAGAGTCACCATGCGGAGTCTCTTGTATGCGACCGACACGTTGAGGTCGCTGAGGTCCAGAATCGGACAGAGGTCCCCTGTTTTCTTTGGAACCAGGAAGAAGTGGGAATAATATCCTTGTCCTCTCTTGTTCTCTATCACTCCCTTTTGCAAGAGCACGAGTACTTCTTGCCAGATCAGAGACTTGTGCTGACCCGGGTACCAGGAGAGCAAAGGAGGCCTCGGGGTGGCTTTTCCGAAAATTCTATAAAGTGGCCTCTTCCGACCAACTGAAGAACCCACCTGTCGGTGGTTATAGCCTGCCATCCCGGCAGGAAGTTCAGAATGTGACCCGCCATGATTTCCCGTTGATCCTGAGGGCGGGGCCGGAAAGGAGTCAGACTGTGCGTGCTGAGGTCCCGCTTGGCTGGACCGGCTTGAAGTACGCTGGCTTCCGGCCTGCGGGTTGTTTCTGGCTCTGCGAAGCCGAGCCCCTCTGTTGTGGAGCAGGGCGGGACTGTTGCCTCTCGGCCCGCCCGAAATCGGCTTTGGTTCCTGCGAAAGGAACTGAGCTTGGGTCGGTACATGGCCTGAACCGACCTCACCGCCTTCCCGGCCTCTTGGAGTTTGGTAATAATCTTCTCTGAGGGCTTACCAAACAAGACTTCTCCCTCGAATGGGGCGTCCATAATATTCTTCTGGACGTCCGGGGTAAAGCCGGAGACGCGCACTCAAGAGTGTCTCTGGATGCATACGCCTGAAGCTGCTGCTCGGGACGAGGAGTCCCACTGCAGACATGCTGCTCGTGGCACTTGGGTTCCCATGTCCGAACCCGCAGTAAGGAGCTGAAGCATCTCCTTCTTCTGCTCACCTTCCGTTTTTCAGCGCAATCCAGACCCTGTTCCCACAAGGCATTTTGTAACTGCACCATGTGGGTCAAGTAATTCAGGGATCTGATGGCGCAGGTAGCAGAACATCACGATCGCCTACCCATAGCGCCCAGCTGCTTGGACTCTGGGTCCGGTGGCAGGGTGCTCAGAGATGTTGCGGTCTGGGACGCGGTCATGTGAGGCTGTTATGACCAGAGAGTCAGCCTGAGGCTGCTGGGTCAAGTACTGGTCTTCCTGGGAGCCTTGTACAAGCAATCAGCTTTCTTCGGCACGCCGGGAGCTAATGTGGACGCTTTTCCACGCTGCCTGGTGACGCCCACGAAAGTGTCTACCAAGGGTGGCACCACCACAGGCTTAGGGTCCTTCTGCTCAAGATACTTTGCAAGGCAGCCTTCGGGTCTAGCTTTCGCATCCCATCCCATGTTCTCTTGGATGTGTCTCATAATATCCGAGGCAAAGGGTCATCCGGAGGAGACTTTGGCATCTCGCGTGGATCCGGAGAAGGGATGGAGAGGGGAGATGGGGATCTGGATGTTGAGAACTCTGATCCCGTGTCCTCCGTCGAAGGCGATCGTCGGCGTCTTCTGGGTCTCTTAGGGCTGGGTGACCTGGAAGAGGATTTGGACGGAGGTCTCCGTTTGTCTGGTCTCCCCCTTGGAGGTGTTCTGTGCTCCCGGGGAGGAGGTAATCGGCCTGCCGACCCCGATGGGGAGGGGCGCAGGAACCGGAGGAGTAATCGGTGTAGGAGGAGGAGGTGGAGTGGGAACCATGTCCTTCTTTATGGTGTCCCACCAGTAAGTGAACAACTCCTTCACTTTACCATGGAAAGCTCGACCAGTCCGAGCGCGCGTGGGCGATCGTGGGGTCCCAGCGTCCGGCTCCACAGGGGGCTCGGGTAATGGCGGGGTTCCTGGCGTCTTGACAGGACGCGGGTCGCCTATGTCTGGTCCTCGGGCTGAGTTAACTCCTCCTCGGTGATGGTCTCCTGACCCGGCGTGGTCGGGCGTCGAGGTTCTCTTCTCAATAGGACGGGCGCGGTCCCCTACCGGCGTCGGTGAAGCGTAGCCTGGCGGCGGCGGTCATCTGGCGATGGCGGCTCCAGGGATCTGTGGAGAAGGGCGGCGGCGGGCGCACTGGCGTCGGGCCTGCGGTCTCTTCAGAGGTAAGCTCCAAGGTCTTGCGAGGAGGCAAGGCTACGACCTGGCGTTGGGTTCAGAAGGGTGGGAACCCGACTTATGGTGATGGTGGCGATCCCAGACCGGCCAGGGCCCTGGAGGCGAGGAAGGTCTGGCAGTCTTAACCTGAGAAGGAAGATGACTTCTTAACACAGCAGGGGAGGCTGAGAGCTGGCCAGGAAGGGAGGCGGTCGGACCTGGAACCAAGAGCTGCGTGAGTCTGAGGCCCTAGGCAGGGACCTGGAAGGGCCTTCTCCCTCATTTTTCAAGCGTGCTTGTGGGCCTTTTTGAAGAGTCCCCTTGGAAGACATGGTCTTAAGCTTTTCTTCCAGCAAAAAGCCTGAAGGGCCTTCTGGCCACGGATCCGGGTTCTGCTATTAAACCCTGGCAAAAGGAGCAGGCCGGGTGTAGTGGTTTGGGCCTAGGCACCGGATGCAGGCGCGTGAGGGTCCTTGAAGGGATCTGTTTCCACAAGCACACTTGAGGAGTGACCGGAGGTCGGGGAGGACATCAGAAAAAACCTGATTGAAGAATTGAATTTCCGTGAGGAAGAACTTAACCACGCAGCGTCGCGCGCTAGAGACTGAACCGAAGGGTCGAGACATGCAAGTCGACGGACAGGAAAGAACTGAGGAATCAGGCGGACCGCCCCTTATGTACTACGCCTGACGTCGGAGGCGGGACCGACATCGGGGGCGGTTCCCGCTGAAGATAGCTAGCTAGAATTTTTCCGTGGGGTCCTGACGCCTGCCGGCTTCGGTCCTAATGGTGTAACCTGCTGCAAGAGCTGTGTCTCGAAGTAAGATCCTGTATTTCTAGGGACATGGATATGTTGTTCAATCCACACTTACTGGCAGACTCCTAGCAGTTCTCCGGGAGGAGGGAGGCAAGGCGTGCGCCCCCTACTTGGAAAAGAAGGACTGGGGAACAGAGGTCCCAAAATCAGCATCCTGGCGTGACTCGAAGAGAGTCAAGCTCTGCCCTGATGAACTGAATCACCTGCGTTGGCACGAGTTCCGATTTGGCCTTGTTGATGAGGAGGCCAATCTGAGAGCTGACCTGGAGGGCCAGATCCCTGGACCGCTCCACCTCCAGCCTGGAGGGGGCTGCAATCAGTCAGTCGTCCAGGTAAGGGTACACCCGGACCCTTCGGCGCTGCAGGAATACTGTCACCACTGCCATGCATTTAGTGAAGACCCTGGGAGCTGGAGAGAGGACGAAGGGCATGGCCCGGAACTCGTAAAGGTATCCCTCTGCCCTAAAGCGGAGGAATCGCTGGTGAGATGGACGGATTGGGACGTGAAAGAACGCGTCCTGGAGGTCCAGAGAGCAGAATCACATGCCTCGTTCCAAGGATGGAATGATCTGAGCCATAGAGACCATCCTGAAGGTACGAGACCTTAGGAACTTGTTCAGGTCGTGTAGGTCTAGAATGGGGCACCAGCCCCCCGTCCGTTTTGGGACCAGGAAGTACCTGGACACAAACCCTGGGTCTGGTGGAGGATCCGCCACCTCCCTGATCACCTCCTTCTGGAGGAGCAGGGCAATGTCGTGGGGCGACGGCTCGATAGGGTGGGGACTGCTCGAATTCGAGGCAGACCCTTTCCTACCACTTCCAGCACCCAGCGGTCCGTGGTGATATCGAACCAGGCGGAAAGGAAGTGGTGAAGCCACCCCCCCACACGGGGGGAACCCGGGGAGGAGTGACGAGGTTGGGGGCGACACCCCTCAACCCATCACTGGGCAGGCTTGGAGGAAGGGCCAGCCGAGGGGCCTCCTGGACCTTTCCCTCACCGGCTTCCTGCTGGAGGAAGCTGCAGGCTTGGCTTTGGGGTGCCAAGTGCAAGCCTGCTGGCCCTGATGCTGGTGTTTCTGGGCCAGACGTGCCGCAGGGGCTGAAGGCCAAAAGGGCTTACGCTATTGCTGGCGGCCTTTGTTCTTCTGGGCAGACGTGACCGAGTCCAAGGTGGCACTGGACTTCTCGATCCTTTGCAGATGACCCTCCACCCCGGGACCAAACAAGTCGGTACCCAAGAAGGGAACGTCTGCCAGCTTGTGCTGGATATCCGTTGTAAAAGTGGAGATCCGCAGCCAAGCTCTGCAGCGCATGGCCACTGCAGCCGCTACTGACCGGGCACACGAGTCAGCTATGTCCAAGGAAGTTTGGAGTTGCTGTTTGGCCACCGCCCTTCCCTGATCCCGCACCTGCTTGACCGTTATCTGGAGGTCAGCCGGGAGATGAGGAATCACCTCATCCAGGGAGCCCAAAAGGGCGTGCGAAAAGTGTGCCATCAGAATGGTCAAGCTGGCCTGATGAAGGCCTAGGGAGGAAGCAGCATAGACTTTCTGCCCGGAGTAGTCCAGTTTCTTGGACTACTTATCGGGTGGCTTGTTCACATCCTGAGCGTTTCTGGAGCGCCAGAAAATGCTGTCGGTCACTAGCCCCTCTGCGGAGGGGTGCTCCGAGAAACCGGAGAGTGAACCAGTGGGAACGGCATACTCTCGAGCCATCCTGGCCGAAGGTGCTGGACGAGAAGCTGGCCACTGCCATAGCTCCAGGGCCAGACCAACAATGGCTTCAGCCACCAGGAAGGCTTCTGTGGGGGAATCCCCTCGGTCCAATATCTCCATGAGGGGATACTTAGCCCGCTTTGAAACGGGTTCGAGCTTCATCCCAGTGGACTCTGAGATGAGCCGAAGCACTCCAAGGAACAAGGATGGGCTCTCATCCACCGACTGAACCCCAGTGGACTCCAGGTTGAGGGGCCTGGAGAACAGGGAAGAGTCATCGTCAGACTCCGAAGAGTCTGCAAACAGCTGCCGAGGGCCTGAGTCACCCTCCACCTGCCGAGGCTGACTGGGAGTGAGGGTGACTGACAACCGATGCGGCAAGCCCTGACCCGACCGAGAATCCTTGGTCGGGACCCCAGTTTTAGGTTGTGGAGTCGGGGGTTCCACGACAATGGGTGGCGCAGCCGGTTTCGGCCGAACAACCGGTGACGGCTTTGGCTCCTTGATTACAACGAGGGGTTGTTTCGGCCACTCTAGTGACAGCCACTTAATGGTCAGGGAAGGTGACGAAGTCGGCTTATTCCCGGTCAAAAGGAGCTGCTGCCATATCAGATCCTCGTAGTGCTGGCGCAATTTGGCCAGAGCCTATCCTCCGAAGAGAGCACGAAGATGGCATGAGCGCCGCCCGCTTTGCCAAGTGCGACCCGCCGGCGTTGGCGGATCGGCTGGACCGGGAAGAGGTCCCAGACTGAGACCTTCGGTGTTTCCGAGGGTGAGTCTGAGAGGGGGCGGGGGAAAGCCGCTCCTCCCTTGGTTCAGGGACCTTAACCAGGGACTCCGGCACAGGAGGCACAGGCAAGTCCTCGGTTTCCACCGGGGGAACCAGTGAAGAAGGGTTGTCGGCTTCTCCAGTCGACAGACCGTCCGACGGATCAAGAAAAATCTCGACTGCGTCAACATGTGTCTCGGCCGGCTGACCCGACGGGGACACCACGAAGCCAGCGGCCTTAGCCGCAACCTCGACCGAAGTCAAGAGTCGACCATCCGGGGAAGGGGACCTCTCCTGCTCACACGAACGTCAACGGTAGGACTTACCCTTGGAGTCCTTCTTCTTGGACCGAGAGGAATGTCCCAAAGGCCCCTCTCCCTTGGTGGAGAGGGACTGACAAAGCTCCTTGAAGGAAGCCGTGTAGGAGGAGCCCAAAGAGAGCGGGATAAATGCCACAACCGAAGAAGATGATGATGAGGCCTGGGCCGCTTCCTCCTCGAGGACGATCATCTGTTCGAGCTGTTCAGCCGAGCCCGCCACCGCGGACACCGCCCATGGGCCTCTTCTGACTTGACCGGAGGATAACGCTTCAGGGCGCCCAAGTTGCAATCTGGCAGCGCGATCCTCTAAGACCGTGGTGAAAAGGACTTGCACAAGTCTCAGGCCTGTGAATCATGCTCAAGCCCAAGGCAGTACACGCACATGGAGTGCGGATCGGTCCGGGACATCTCCTGCCCACAGGGGCACCGACGAAATCCAGGAGTCGATTTGTCCATCGCAGCCACGAGGGAAGATGAAGACCGAAGTCTTGTAAATTTTAAAATTAGTTTCGGGTTAACCGAAGAGTTTGGATCCAGGCCTAAAATGCAGAGCGCAAAGGAGGGAACCTGAGCTTACAAGCAGTAAGGAAGATCGGCGTCATGGGGCAGCGCCGAGAGTTTTACCACCCGGGTGGGAGGGAAGAGCCAGCTTGAAGACCTTCCGGCAAGATTTAAAGCGGCAAGGAACCTGCCGGTAAGTGTGGATTGAAGATATCCATGTCCCTAGAAAGGGTATTCAGCCCTCTTTTGAATTGGCTCCAAAGGAATGTTCATGGACTCCAACATAAGTTGGAGGAGAGCCCCAAAAGACACCAGCCCATGTTCAGTAGTCAGTTTCTCAACCAATTCCCAGTTGAATGTGTGCATCCTCGAAGATTGCATGGAAGACCTATCAGAGTCATCAGAGGACTTGTCGAAGACAGCCCTCGACTGCTTATCGCTATGGACCACCCTGGAGTCATATGAGTGGGTAATTTCCACTGATAACCAGACCGACAAGCTGGTCCCTGGATGGGAGTCCTTCGAAGGAGCACCCCACACAGGCTGCGGCGGAGGCGGTTCCACCAACAAGGATAGAGTGGCACTTGTTGGAGATAGCTGTCTCGAGTGGACCAGCATGGCTTGAATGGGCACTGACCAGTCGTCCATAGGGATTTAGGTACAGCCTTACCCAGCCCCACCAAGGTCCACTGCTGTCAGAAGTGCTCCTCATACCACTGGCACAGCCTCTGCTCATCCGAAGATGAGGACGATAAGGAGTACTGATGGCAATGCCTCCCGGTCGAGCAGGATCAAGTACTAGAGGAGCCCCTCGACCGTCGATCTGGGGACCAATGTCGTGGAGACAGAGCCGAAGGCATGGTGTAAATCACTTATACCGGTCTTGACTGCACGACCTCCAGTGGAAGCTGATCCAAAGCAGGGACAGCCAGGGATACTGACCACTTCATGTCCTCCAGAGTGAGGACTGGGATGACCACGGTCTTGGAGATCAACTCATCATCGACCCACTCCAACAACAGGTTAATGGAGTCGAGATAAATCTTGACCACCTGATCAACTGGTGTCAAGCTCTGCAAGTCCAATCGGGGTACCGTGGAGCCAGCAACCAGCCCCTTGACAAACTGACTCAGCCAAAGCTGAGCACTCGACAGTCACTGAGTGGTCAGGGGAGTCGAGGGTGTGGGAGAAGTGTGATCTATCTCAGTCCCATGACCAAAGGTGGTGTTTCTTGCTTTTGTTTTTCTTACCGTGGTGGACAAGGCTTTCCACAAAGGTCTGGAGGGCCCGACACATGTCATGACACTTCCCTGTGAAGGATGCGCCAATGCTGGCTCCAGCCAGGAGCAGCGCCAAGGCCAAAGACATACCTGATGCAGCCTTCGCCACCACCTCTTCCATAGCTGGTAGCTGGACTGCAGACCTCGCTGCAGCAGAGCTGCCTTGTGAGCACCCTTGGCCTGTAATTTAAGGTCTTGATCGGCTGTCTGTCTGAAGAGAAGGCAAGCCTTTCGGTCATCGAGTGATGATAGAAGCATTTGTCTGGCAGAGGCCACAACCAGCAACATTATGTGCTGTCCCAAGGCAGTACAGGCATGACATGTGTGGGTCTGTTTGTGACATCTTCTGCCAGCACGTGACGTACTGTATGAAGCCAGGAGCAGGCTTCGCTTGCTCGTGTTCCATGTTTTCAACTGAGTGCTAAGAACGGGACCACGGAATACACTAGGTATCGAAAAATAGACAAAAAGTCACTACGTTTGCCAATGATGCCCTTTGCACAGGGCTGCGGAGGAGAGCAAACTCTTCCAGCTGACAAAAGATCTGATGTCACAGGGCAGAGCTTTGCTTAAAGACATTCCAGTGAATCTGCTCTTAAGGACGAACTGCCATCATGTGGCTAAGTGAACCATATTCATGTCCCTAGAACAGATGAAATCAAGAGTACAAGAATCCTCTTTTCACTTCCATTTCTTTAGTGCCTGAGAACAAGGTGAAGAGGGGAAAAAAAACCAACTAGAAACTATATGAAATAGTAGTTGAAAGAGCAGCTGACTCGGTATTATGTGTGGGGCAGGCAACTCATGGCTAGTTGCTGCCTGTCCCAGGACCTAAAAGAACAATAAATGAAAATTTTCTTTGCAGGGGTTATAAAGTTATAGAATTTACATGAAGTGCGATCTCACTTCCTCAATGATCGCCAACCACCAAGCGCCCGCTGCAACCCCACCCATAAAAACACGTTTTAATGACATGAAGTAGGAAAGGAAGTGCAGGACTATACTGTAGATAGCAATTATAATGATATCCCGAGCAGTGGAGGTCTTTAGGTGATACATACATTATTTACAGGCAACTGTATATGTTAAGGGAGCAGTATTACATGTACTGCCCCCTTTAACATGTGCAATTGCCTATCAATAGTATGGGCAGCACCTAAAGACCGCCACTGCTCCTGACAGCATTATAGTGTTATCTATGGCCCTACAGCAGAGTTCACTCAGAGGAAGGGAGAGTGACCAGCGGGGGGCCTCAGGGATCAATGGTAGGACCAGTCCTCTTTAATGCCTATGTAAGTGACATTGCAGAGGAACTAGAAGAAAAGGTCTGCCTCTTTGCAGATGATACCAAATTCTGCAATAAGGTGGACACTCCGGGGCTCCGGGTCTACAAAGGATGAACAGCGGCCTGAGAAAACTCAGGGAGTGATCAAGGAAATGACAACTGGGTTTCAGTGTGGAAAAGTGCAAAATAATGCTCTTGTTGCACAGAAACCCAGTGGCAAAATACAAAATGGGGCTGGGGGGTGGGTCCTGACAACCACCAAGCAGGAAAGAGCCCTAGGGGTGAGTATATTGGATGACATACCTAAAGGTGGCCAGATTGTGCAACAAGGCAGTTGGGAGGGCAAGTGGGATGCTGCATGCATGTGGAGGGATGTCACCAGGAGAATGAGGGAGGTGGTGTTGCCTCTGCAGAGATTGCTGGTAAGACCCCACCTAGAGTATTGCGTCCCGTTCTGGAGACCTCCTCTCTGGAAGGACATAGAGTGTAGGCAGTCCAGGGGAAAGCAACTAAAATAGTGCAAGGTCTGCATCAGAAGCCCTATGAGGAGAGATTAAAGGACCTAAATATGTACACCCTGGAAGAGAAGAGCGAGAGAGGGAGGATATGCTAGAGACCTTTATATACCTCACTGGGGTAAACAAGGCACAAGAGGGAAGAATTTTTCAGAAAAAAAGGTGCTCAAGGACAAGGGGGCATGACTAAGAAGCTGGAGGAGGGTAGATTCAGGAGAGATTTGAGGAAGTACTTCTTCACAGAAAGAGTGGTGGATTCCTGGCACAGGAGGTGGTGGAGGCGAAAACAGTGGTGGGGTTCAAGAATGCTTGGGATAGGCATACGGGAACCTTAGGGAAAGGGAAGGGGGAGTGAATGGGCTGGAGATCAAGTAGGATCTGCAGTGATACTATAGGCAGGGAAAAATACACAGACTAGGCTGGCCAAGTGGTCCTCATAATCCAGCAAATTCTATGTTTCCTTGCAAGTCTGTAACTTTATAACCCCTGAAAGGAACATTTTC
This sequence comes from Neoceratodus forsteri, assembly GCA_016271365.2. Lineage (NCBI taxonomy): Eukaryota > Metazoa > Chordata > Ceratodontiformes > Ceratodontidae > Neoceratodus > Neoceratodus forsteri. Next base: position 475,782,663 of record CM057451.1, read on the forward strand.
ATTTAGTGTTATTTTAGCTCCCAGAGCAGGTAGCTACTACCAATGAGTTGCCTGCCCCCATGGTGTCAGTTGCTCTTTGAAAGTGTATACAAATGTTTCAGTCAAACAGCACCAGAGGCTCTGGGCAAACTTCAGAGGAATACCATTATCCCAAAGTAATACACACTCTTTTGTCTTAATGCCATATTATCCAACTGTATTGCTCTACTGTATTAGATGATCACATTGGTTGCATCAGTATTTCTTTTTATCTGGCCCCATACCTGTCAATATTTTGTCACTGAAATGTGGGAAACTGGCCCTCATAATATAGGACACATCATCAAACATGGAGATGCAAGCTAAGAACACAGTGGAAACCAGTGCATTTTTTATGCCATGTTTACTTTTAACTTAGCATCTCAGAATATTATGAACGTCTGCTTTAATGTTGGAGTTTACAGTACCTTCTCTACAACAGCAGCACCTTTTCCATGTGGTATGAATGTCAGACAGCACATTTTTCAGTGCTAAAATGAGGGATATCCCTTGAAATGTGGTACAAGTGAGAGGTACACATACAGAGGAAAGAAAGAATTAAGTGCCTCAGCTGGGACTTGAATCCAGGCTACCTGGAATACTGTTCCGGTTGTACTACCAGCTGTGCCACCTCTGTTTGTATGTGTTCCATGAATATGCACACCATACTCTTGTTATTGAAAATGTAATTATCTGTGCACCCTCAGGTTGTGCATTGGAGAAAGCGTAATGTGCTCCAGGACATCCCGGTTCCCAGCTGCCTTGGAGGCGTAGCTGGTAGCGCAACCGGAATGGTATTCCAGGCAGCCAGCTGAGGCACATACTGTACTTCTTTCTTTCCTCTGTTTGTATGTGTTCCATAAATATGCACACAGCACTCTTGTGATTGAAAACAGTTGAGAGGTATCCTGGCTACATCTTCTCTGGACAGCTTTGAACTAGTGGCTTACGCATCACTGGTTTTTCTCAGATGAAAAAAATCCCTTCTCAATGTGGTGTCTTAGGAACAATTAAAAGACAGTGCTTGCTACAGGTGATTAACAGCCTCTAGCGAGCACAGCGGTGTTAGGGGAAAAAAAAAACATGCGTAAGAAAACTTCACACTGTTGGATTCACAGTCTCATTAGTGGCAGCTGATGGTGGTCCATCCTTAAAATAGGCTGGGTTGCCAGTGGGGTGTCTGACTTACTGTCCCCGGTCAGGATTCTAAGTACACCCTTCCCATCACAAACCCTGCTCTAAACTAAATAACGCCCCGAATTATATTAAAACTACAGGGCCAAAGACTGAGAGACACATCTGACTTCCAGGCTGTGTTGGAAATGGAAAAATTCAATGAGGGAACCAACTGCCTTTGATGTAGGATCAAATGTACCTGACAGGTCCGGGGACACCTTTTTCATACTGTATACTGCATTTTTACACTTTAGTCAGTTTTATGCCTTTAATGGGCTGCATTGTACACAGAAGCAATCCTTCCCAATTTTGCAACTGAGTCAGACTTTTAATTTCACTCCTGGAACCGAGTTCTCCATTCTCCCCCATTTTCACCACTGCTTCCCGGTATGTGCAAGTGGGGCCAATACTTTTCCCATTTAAAGAGATAAACCTTCCCTTTTTCACAAAAGATCTAGGAGGAGATGTAAAAATAAGTTAAACCTGCCACCCCCCTACCCAATTATCAGCACACTGAGCCAGCTGTACTGAACTTGATTACTGTTACTTGAGCATCAAAACCTGAGAACAGAAACAGAATCTCAGTTCTGCTTGTGCTAGATAAGGCTTGGTTTCAGCCAGGGGTCTTTGACAGTGCTCCTTTAAAGAGTTTACTGGTCAGGCTGCCCCAATACCCAATAGGTATGATCCGAATCCCTAACTAAATAAACAAATAAATAAAAATACCGCCTGCTGGAAAGTAGGATTCTACACATTAATGCAGGGTCTGCACCGGAAGACATATGAAGAGAGATGAAAGGAGCTTAATATGTATAGCCTTGAGGAAAGGAGGGAGATGGGGGACATGATAGAAACGTTCAAGTACCTCAAGGGAATCAACAAAGTCCAAGAGGGTAGCATCTTTCAAAAAAAGAGGTGTGCAAGAACAAGAGGGTACAATTTGAAGATAGGAGCGGCTCAGAGGTAATTTAAGGAAGTATTTTTTCACAGAGAGGGTTGTGGATGCATGGAACGGCCTTCCGGAGGAGGTTGTGTGCCATGAGGATAATTAGAGGACTTCAGTCTCCAATGCTGCAGGACTGGCACCTTTCATGAAGGTTAACACTTTTAACAAAAGATAAATTCTCTCTCTCTCTCTCTCTCTCTCTCTCTCTACAGCTAAATCCCCCCTCCCCAGTTTATTTTTTAAAACAGCTCAGTTTGCACATGTGTTGTGATTGGTCGATTCAGGTCTTGCACAGTTTAGGTATTTTGCATGACCAAACAGCACAAACCTTTTTGCCTGTTCAGGTTGATTTTATTATCTGAAACTGTTTAAAAGTGTTTTATAAGCACAATAGCACCTTACAAGGTGTTCAACTGTGCAGACCAATACAGATTTCTCAGGTATTTGAGTCACAGCACATCTGAGGCATCCGTATAATCTGCATAACTTGGCACCTTGATGGGTGTTGCTCATATAGAAAGATGCAGACAATGCGTATAAACAGAGAGACAGCTATATGGGTGGACAGTCTGTCAGCCATTTAGTGTCTAGAAAGGGATCAAAAATAAAGCCACATAACAGAGTAGGCACTTAAAACACACACACACACACCCACACACACACACACAGAAGTGCAAAGTGCTATACCTTTCTGGTAAGTCGCCTCTTGATCTCCCGTCTCTCAGCCTGACGGTCAGCCTCATTTTTCTCTGTAAAAGATATAGATTAATTCAATTAATGGGACAAAACTGCAAATGGCAAAATTCAACAGCACAACCTGGCTGAGAAGCAGTCTTCCAAGAGCACTGAGGAAGGCACCAGCTTGCATTCAGTCTGTTCAAACCCCGAGAAACACATATGCATAGCAATCACTTCATCAATGACAATTAATCAGAAGCCTAGTTGAAAGGCAGCTTTCATATTCTCCTGACCTTGGCGTTTATTATACTGTGCTTCCCGAGCATGCCGGTTCATCTCCCCGTCTCTCTCTCTCTTTCTCAACAGTGAGGGAAGACAGATCCTCAATTGCATGTTATATTACAGCTGCTTAGTAACAGCTATGGGGGAGACAGAGAGAGAGCAGTCTATGAGTCAGGTAATGAGTATGTCGCTCTCCTTCTGCTGACAAGTAACATTTAGAGCCCCCCTTAAAAACCAAACTGTTAATGCACCGCGACTCTTCTAGAAATAAAAGCCTTAAAATAGTTAACAAATCAGTCGCTCATTGATGGAGCTCTAGAGAACAGCACTTCGGTGGTTTCTTGGTTCTGAAGCCCTGGAAGCTGGAAGGAGGGGCAGAGAGAGAAAGAGAGAGAAGGTGGCAGGTATGCAGGATCCAGTCTAGTCCATCCACTACCGATGTCACCTAATGACTAACCATCTCTGATTAGTAACTAACTGAGACCTATATCTCAACTGAAACATGAAGAGCAGAGATAAATTAGGATCATCATAGCCGAACTGTTACACATTGCAAGAGCCATAGGGGACACTGGCAAGAAACTGCCGTGGGGTGGTTCACAGGGAGATATGCTGACTCTTCATGCACGTTTCCTTCCCACGCACGAGCAATCACTGGCAGTACTGCCACCTGCGGTTACCTGGGTGGCAGTCCTGCAGCAAAAACAAACTCCCATTCACCCAGGAGAGGAATGTTCTACAGGGTGCTCAGTCTTCCTTGCTGACATCTGGTCAGGACATGAAACCGAGTTACCAGCATCATAGGTGGCTCTTGCTGTACCATCAGACTACCCCCAAATTATCACAGTTTTTTACAGCAAATCCCCATCTGCAAGGTACTGTTGGCTCTAGATGGTGAGATACTATTTCCCCTATGAAGCTTTTTCTGTCCTGACTGACCACATGGCTCCCTCCTCGGTTTTGAGCAACCACCCAGGCCCAACCTTCCACTGCAGTCCTCCACTGTGCAAATCCTGTGAAAGACTTTCTGAGGAAGTGTCCTCTCCCCTTCTGGACATCTTCTGCATCTCGAAAGGTGGCAGGCTTCGTGGTACAGGGCCCAAATGTACTGGGTCTGGCATTCCAACAGTTAACTTTAACTTAAAGTTTACTGAAGTTCAAAGTTAAATAAAAAAAAAGTACATACTGTAAGAGGTGGTATCCTGTAGCACAGTGGGCAGTTGAAAAATTTCATGGGACAGTGTGCGGGGGAGGTAAAGGTGAGGGGCATGAGGAGGATGGGGCAGCTGCAATATAAGGGTGCTAGCTGTGCATCTGTGCAGACTAACTTGACAGACTGTAAGGCCTGTTTCTGCTGGCAGATTTGTATGTTTGTATATACAATGGTATTAAAACTGCTACTGTAAGAGTACAGCCCACGTAAGACATAACATTACTTAGTGGGTCCAGTTTAGCTTTCCTTTTAATCAGCACTTTTCTCTCCCCCTCTTCATCCAACACCTAACTCCCTCAGGATCTGCATAGTATCCCCAGACCCTCTGTCCCTCCCTACCGGACACTGCAGGCCATCCATAGGGCCTTTTTGCCCTCAGGCGGAGTGGGCGGGATATACTTCTGACAGCACTTACTTGTTGGGAAACTGTGGCAGCAGGGCTGGGTCTGGATATACTGGGGTCCATGGTCTATGGGTGCTGAGCCTATTTTCCGCTCTTCCTGCCCTTCCTCTCAGATGCTGCCTCCACTGACACTCAAGTGTGAGCATGTATGCAGCATCAGTCATTGTCTCCACTTCCCTGAGGCGTGTCGACCTGCAGCTCTGCCTGTGATCACCCAAGTGGAAGTGTTGTGGAGGCACTGCCTTCCCTCCCAGAAAAGGTATTTTGGGACACTCGAGTCCTCTCCTCCTGGCCGACCCCATCTCATTCCAGAACCGGGTCACTGGCATCACAAGCGGTAGCCCTACTACAATACCTAAGGTCGTCTCCCAAAGTTGAGCTTTTCTACTGATCAGGATTTAAGTCACTATTAGATCTGATACCAGCTGGAAAAGAGGTGAATGGCATACCCATTAATTGTTGTTCTGCCTCAAGTTTAGCTTCAGTCATCTCAGAAACAACTCTCTAATCTCCTGGCCTCTCTCACCTCCCCTGTACAACCCAACCCAATTTTACTTGTGGTCAGTCAATCTCCCGGTCTTCTGCAATTAAAGAGCTCTCCCCCAAATTATATGTTTTTGTGTCATACTTATACAGTGCAAGTCAAAGGATACAACTGGGTTTCCTAAAGACTGAGCTAGTTTGTTAGACTAAAGGGCCTGAAACAGCCGGGGTACCCCCTGCCTCTTCAACATAATTTAGTTACGATAGCCACCTGCTGCTGAAATATTTTTGTAATTATTGTTATTTTTTCAACTCTAGGGCACGATTAATATGCCCTCTCTGGCTACAATAGTCAGGGAAGGGGGGATTTCCAGAGATAACCGGTTACGTGCCATTCATTTCAGTGCTGCCAGACATGGAATCTCAAGTGATATTTCTCCCTTGCTTCCCTCTGCCCCTGTGAGTAGTAGCCCTAATTACAGATGCTTCACTTGTAGATTTGTGTGCCATTCCATTAATTTATTTACAACCCTAACTCCGGCCAGAATAGTGCAATATTTGAACATGCCCAAAAATATGGAATTAGTCTGCTTTCTCCCAACACCCTCTCCTACAGTTGTCAAAGTATGTGGTACCATATTTTTATTTATTTTATGTAAGATTTTGTTGACCGGGTGAAAAACACTGGGCCACGTGGCCCTTTCTACAGGCTTGACCTAGTATTTTGACACCATAGTGTTTTGGGATTTGGGGATCTGAAAAAAACAGTAACAACCTTCCATTTAAACTTGCTCTCCAAGACTTGCTGGCTGTACACTTATGTGTTTGTTCCCAAATTGTTTCCTAGCAACCCCTCAGTGAAATTTATCGAGTTGCCTCCTGCCATTTGACAAGAATTTTCCACACAGAACTTTCTGAGCATAGGGAGTGTGAGGTCCGGACCAACATAGAAGTACAGACCCATGCGTGAATGTGAGTAGCAGCCTGTTGAAAATAGTTAAGGAGAGGGTTTAAGGGGCAAGAAAGTTCTGCCTTAAAGGGACACAGTTAATCCTTTGAGCATCTTATTATTTCTACATAAAACCTCACATTTTATAATTGCTTTCCTTCTCCAAAATTAATTGATGTCGTTGGTTGTTTTATCTGCATCCTTTCTTAGTAGGACTGAAATGCATGCTAATAGTTTAATTATACCCAACCTTGTTTTATTTCAAATTCTTGATCTACTTTTATTGCATACTTCCTGAACATTGGCAACACACCAAAACGGTGCAGCCACTCATGATGCTACAGTCTCTTCTCCTTCCACTAAATCATGAGTGGCTAGACTGTGTTGGAGGTGTTGCTGAGTTAAGGAAAGATGCAGTGGTAGTTGATCAAGGACGGTAAAAAAACATGTTTTTGTGTGGTGACACCAGTATGGTGGACAGTTTTTTTTTTTACCAATAAAAGGAAAAAAAGGAATCAGACTCAAACTACCAGATACATCAGCAACTTCTACAGAATATGACCAGTCATAAACACTGGTTACCCACCTGTAACAGTAGTTCTAGGAAGGGTATACAGTTCACATTCACACTCTGGCAGTTCCACTGGAACAGTCAGATTCGTTGGACGTCTTCAAGCTAAGCTCCTCCCACCACTCGGGCAGTACATCCTCCGGCTCTGCCCCGTGACGTCAGATCTGTGCACACTGTAAGCAGGGATCCACGTGCCACTTATTGGGGAGACCGGGTAGCAGTAGTAAAAACTTTTATTTTTAAACAGGATATAAATGACAATTCATTTGTTGGGTTGTGTGGATGTGAACTGTATACCTCTCCTAGAACTACAGTTACAGGTGAGTAAAGAACAGTTACATAAGAACTTACATTTACATTAGATCTTCGAGAGAATCTCTTTCATCAAGCCACACCTTTGAAACTATACCCACATCTTCACTAAGATCATATAGAAAAACTTTGCAAACCAGGGGCTACCCATGAAGACGTCATGCGCCAGTGTCTACATTCACATGGGTGGCCCCTCCTCTCCTCAGTTCCCTGCCAGAGATCATGCTTGGGGGACCTCCTTCTAGGAAACTAGGAGAGCCTGCAGCACTCAGCACACCAGGTAAGACAGAGTGCGGGAAAAGACAGCAATTGAAGCAGCAAGACAAAAACAGCTAATATTCTTCAGGTGAAGCTACCTCTGGCTGGAAGCTGCAATACTGAACATAGGATTTGCAAGAAAGCGAGTTGTGCTCACAACAGAGGGAGGTGAACCTTACAATTGTCTTTGGTTTGTAGCAGATATTCTGCAGGTGGAGGCTACTTCTAACTGAAAGGTGACATAAGGAACTTAGAATTATCAGGAAAAGACAGTCTTTCAAGCAACAGAGGGAGGTGGATCTAGCTTTACTTTTGTTCCAATTCTTCAGATTTTCAGTGCAGGAAGAGTTTAAACCCTGGGCTAAGAATTTGTCATAAGTCCTGAAGTAAGTGCAGGTACAGGCTGTGTATTTGACCCAGACAGTGCCCTAGGGGGTGGAAACTGTTTTTTGTGTTTATCTGTGTGTGCCTTAAAAGGCCAGACCAGACTGTGTCAGGAAGTGCTTACATCATAGTTACTTATCAGCCAATAGCTTTGGAATAGTCTTACAGGCCTGAGAACAATAGTATTATAAGCAAGTGTTTTATAGCAAACTCATCAGAACAGCTAATATTCTTCAGGTGAAGCTACCTCTGGCTGGAAGCTGCAATACTGAACATAGGATTTGGAAGAAAGCGAGTTGTGCTCACAACAGAGGGAGGTGAACCTTACAACTGTCTTTGGTTTGTAGCAGATATTCTGCAGGTGGAGGCTACTTCTAACTGAAAGGTGAAATAAGGAACTTAGAATTATCAGGAAAAGACAGTCTTTCAAGCAACAGAGAGAGGTGGATCTAGCTTTAGTTTTGTTACAATTCTTAAGATTTTCAGTGCAGGAAGAGTTTAAAGCACAGCTGACTTATTTTGGGGCTGACTGCTTTCAGAGCACAAACCACCAGGTTGTTTTGGGGCTGGGGAGGTTTACCTGTGTCTGACTTGCATGTCTGGATTTTTCTCTGTTTGATTAGCAGGGTATTTTCTCTGTCAAATGGTTGTGTAGGGCATCTTGCTGACAGGAAGGCACTCATCGCAGCGGTGGGTCAGAGCTTTTAGCTGATTGTTTCGTGAGGGCACAGTTTAGGCCCAATCCCTGCCAATTCCCCTCACCCCACCCACCCTGGAAATAGTTCCTTTATACCTGGGGTTCTGACATCATTTCCTCAAGAGTGCAAGGTGCATATCACTGTCATATCCTCTCTAGCACACTGCACTAACAATATAAGCATACACATTGTATAATATATATATATTTCTATATAACAAACCAATCACGCACACACAAAAAAAAAAACAGAAAAAGTAGATAAACATGTGGGGAGTAGTGCAATGTAATGGCTGTGGGGCAGCAGTCTTCCGGGAGTCTTTCTGGAGGCTTAGATGCTGCCCTATTTGCAGACAACTCTCTGCCCTGAGGGAGGAAGTTGCCCATCTTCAGGCCACACTGGACAGTAGTAAGGGATCCTTCCCCCAGGCCACACTGGACAGTAGGAAGAGAACCTCCCCCATCCAGGGAGCACCAGAGCCACCACCACTACCTCAGAGGTTGTGAAGAAAGCACAGCAGTTGGACCACAGTGGGCTCAGGGAGGGTGAGGATGGTGGAACAGAGGCACACCCAGTCAGTTGTTCCTCCACAATCCATACACCATTCTGGGGAGCATAGCCCCCATGGATGCACCTGCAGAGAGACTAAGGAGGCTGAGGACAACTGCCACAAGGGAGGCCCACAGGAAGGAGGCAGAGGACACCACAGGGAAAGGAAACAGCTCCTGGTGGGGGACTCAATTATTAGGGGGATAGAACTGGGGAGAGCAGGGAAAACTGAAGTAAGGTGCCTGCCTGGTGCCATGGCTTGGAGGGACAGGAAGCGCATCCTCAGGATCACGAGAACAGCTGCACGGGAGTCTGAGCTGGACATCACTGTCCGCCTAGGGACAAATGACATGGCTCATCATGAGATTAGAGCAGTGCAGGAGGACTTTGTAGAGTTGGGGAGGGGCCTAAGACAAGTAGCACACACAGTATCCTTCTCTGAGGTGCTGCCTGTCAATGGCATGGGTGAGGCGAGGGTACTTTGCACCATGCAGTTTAATGAATGGTTGAAAAAACGGTGTGGAGCACAGGGGTTTGGCTTCATTGGGGACTGGGGTTCCACCTGGAGGGACACCAGCCTATACTGGCAGGATGGTCTGCATCTGTCCAGGAAGGGAACAAGTCTTTGAGCAATCAGTTTAAATGCTTCATTGGCAAGCTTTTAAACTAGTCAAGGGAAGGCACTGATAAGCAACAGGAAAATCCAGCCTCTCCCTACAAAACAGGGTACTAAATGAGAAAAGACCGAGGTAGAAAGGTCAGTGGGGGATGCTGCAACAGAAGGTAAAGCCATCAAAAAATGGAGAGCAATAAGTACCAATGCCCGTAGTCTGAGTAACAAGCTTCCTGAATTAGTGGCCTTGATGGAGGAGGAACATCTGGATATCGTGGCAGTCACAGAAACATGGTACACACAAAACCATGACTGGGACGTAAACATACCAGGATACACTATCTACAGGAGGGACAGGGAGGGTAAAAGAGGAGTAGCTCTTTACATAAGGGAAGGAATCAAAGCAACAGAACAAAAGGGTAAACAGGGAGGAGAAGAAGCACTGTGGATCAATTTGGAGACAGGCAATGGCACCACAATCCGCACAGGGGTTGTATACAGACCCCCTTCTCAGGGGGAGGAAATGGACAAGGAAATGATAGAAAGTATACTTAGAATGGCAGAAAAAGGGGAGATATTGCTGATGGGTGATCTGAATATGCCAGATGTTAACTGGAGTGCAGCCGCAGCAGCCACTTCGAAGAGTGGGGTTATTCTAGATGCCCTACAGGGGGCATGCCTTAGACAACTAGTATTGGAGCCCACTTGAGAGGGAGCAATCTTAGACCTGGTTCTCTCAAATGGAGATGGAGAGGATCACAGATGTAGAAGTGGGTAGCCATCTGGGAACTAGCGACCATTGAACAGTATGGTTCACAATAAACACAGCAATAGAGTCAAGCCATACAAAGGCAAAAGTACTGGACTTTAGGAGGCTGACTTTTTGAAAATGGGTGAGTGCCTAAGAAATGCACTAGCAGATGGGCAGGAGGAGGGTGGAAGAACAATGGGAATAATAAAACTGCCATCACAGAGGTAACAAGCCTTTGTGTGAAGCAAATAAACAAAGCGAAGCGATGTAAGAAACCACTGTGGTTCTCAAAGGAAGTGGCAGTGAAGGTTCAAGAGAAAAGAAAGCATTCAGAAGTACAAGGAATCACAGAAGGAGCAGGACAGAGAACTGTATCAGTTAAAGCAAAAGGAAGCTGGGAAGGCAGTCAGAACAGCAAAGGCCCAAACCGAGGAAAAGATAGCCAACTCAGTTAAGAAGGGATAAATCCTTTTATAGGTACATCAGGAGGCGAAGGAAGACCAAGGAGGGATAGTGAGGCTTAATAAAGGGAGGAGGGTGGGCAGAGGGTGACTGTGAAAAGGCAGAGATACTAAACAAATATTTTTGCTCAGTATTTACAAATGTAGAGGGGGATTTACCTAAAACAAACAGTAGAAACACTCTGGATACAGAAGTTGATACCAGCCCATTTACAGAAGAAAGGGTTCTGAAAGAACTCTTAAAACTGAAGGTGGACAAAGCAATGGGGCCTGATGGGATTCATCCCAGAATTCTAAAAGAACTAAGGGTAGAACTAGTGACACCACTGACTAACCTCTTTAACAAATCATGGGAGGATGGGGTGGTACCTGAGGACTGCAGGAGGGCAGATGTGATTCCCCTTCACAAAAGTGGGAGCAAGGCAGAAGCAGGAAACTACAGACCTTTAGTTTAACCTCAGTGATAGGGAAAATGATGGAATCACTTCTGAAGGAAAGAACTGTCGGTATCTAGAGGCCAGAAGGGCACAGGACCCAAGGCAGCATGGATTCACAGCAGAAAGGTCATGCCAGATGAATCTGATAGATTTCTTTGACTGGGTGACCAAAGTAGTAGATCAGGAGGGGCTGTGGACATGGTCTACCTAGACTTTAGCAGAGCATTTGACACAGTCCCACACAAAAGATTAATATACAAGTTAGCCAGCCTGGGGTGGGTCCCAAGATGAAAGCCTGGGTAAAGAATTAGCTGGAGAATAGACACAGAGAGTAATAGTAAATGGAGTCCACTCTGAAGAAGGGGGTTGGTGGGTACCGCAGGGTTCAGATAGACGGTCCTCTTCAATGTCTTTATAGCGACATTGCAGAGGGACTGAAGGAAAAGTACGTCTCTTTGCAGATGACACAAAGATCTGCAACAGAGTTGATGCACAAGGTGGGGTGGAAAGGATGAGAAGGGACTTGGCAAGGTTAGAGGAATGGTCAAATGTATGGCAGCTTAGATTCAATTTTAAGAAGTGCAAGGTAATGCACCTGGGAAACAAAAACCAAGGGGAAGAATACACAATGGGGGGTGAGATACTAACAACAACAAAAATGGAAAGGGACCTGGGGGTAGTCATATCAGATGACCTAAAGGTGTGCAAGCAATGTGAGAGGGCAGCAAGGAGGGCTGGGGAGATACTGGGATGCATAGGGAGAGGCATCACCAGTAGAAAGCAGGAAGTTATTATCCCTCTGTACAGACAGCTGGTCAGACCCCATCTGGAATACTGCGTGCAGTTCTGGAGACCCAATCTCCGCCAAGACATAGACAGGATGGAAGCTGTCCAGAGGAGGGCAACTAAAATGGTGCAGGTTCTGCACCGGAAGACATATGAAAGAGACTTAAGGAGCTTAATATGTATAGCCTTGAGGAAAGGAGGGAGAGAGGGGGACATGATAGAAACTTTTAAGTACCTCAAGGGAATCAACAAAGTCCAAGAGGGTAGCATCTTTCAAAAAAAGAGGTGTGCAAGAACAAGGGGGCACAATTTGAAAATAGAGGGAAGGCAGCTCAGAGGTAATTTAAGGAAGTATTTTTTCACAGAAAGGGTTGTGGATGCATGGAACGGCCTTCCGGAGGAGGTTGTGGAGTCAAAAACAGTGGTGGAATTCAAGCATGCATGGGACAGTCATCAGGCAATTCTAGGGGGTGGGGGTAGGAAGAAGTAGGCTGCTGGTTAACTAGGATCTGCAGCTTATCCATTAGGTAGGGAAATGGGCAGACTGGGTGGGCCAAGCGGTCCTTATCTGCCGTCAAATTCTATGTTTCTATGTTTCTTTGACGCAACCCTAAAGGGAGAAGGATGGTGGGACAGAATTGGCCTGATGAAAGAGCTTTTCTTGAAGATCTACTGCTACATTAAGTTACCCTAGTATACCCTAGAGCAAAGGAGGAAGAGAGGTGATATGATCTAAACATTCAAACACCTTAAGGGCATTAACAAGGTGAAAGTTTCTTAACATTTTAATACAAGAAAAATAGGACAAGAGAACACAGCATGAGATTAGAGGGAGGCTGATTAAGGGGTAATGTGAGGAAGTTCTTTTTCACAGAAAGGGTGGTGGATGCATTGAACGGCCAACCTCAGGAAGTGGTGGATATGAATACAGTGCAGGGCTTCAAACAGGCATGGGACAGGCATAAGAGAGCAATAAAGATGAGTATGAATAGATAGGCCATTGACAGAGTACATGCCTATGGCACATTCATAAGGTAAAAAAAATGGGCACACTGGATGGGCCTTGCGGTCCTTATCTGCTGTCAACTTCTATGTTTCTAGTTCTTACTTAACTGTTCTGTCTTCTTCGAGGATATCTTTTTCATCAGGCCACACTTTTGGAACAAGTCCCAAGCTATACCAAAAGCTAACAGTTTGAGTGGCTGGAGCTTTCAAGCTTATGACAGTAGGCCTTGTAGCACAGGTAGGCCAAACCTAGCTTGTCTATGAGAGACAATGTCCAGACTGTCGTGCTCGGTGAAGATGTGGACAGTACTCCATGTGGCATCTGCACAAATTTCTGCAGTGGAATCATTCTGAGAACAAGTTACAGAAGTAGCCATGCTTCTAGTGGAACGGCCACGAACCACACCAGGAATTTCCTTACCATACTTCCTGTAACAGAACGTCATACTGTGTGCTAGCCATTTGGACAAACACTGTTTAGAAACTGGGGCGCCCTCTTTCCCAGGGGCAAACGAAACACAAAGCTGCAAGGACTTTCTGCAGTCCTTTGTACAGTGTGTAAAGTATCGGAGTATTCTATGCACTTCTAAGGTATGCAGCAATGCCTCCCCTGGATTGGCATGCTCTGGATCATATGCGGGTAAGTGGATGGTTTGATTTTAAAGTAAATTCAGATACCTTCTTAGGCAGAAATTTAGGATTAGTAAGGAAAGACATCCTGTCTTTGTGGAACATCTAATAAGGAAGGTCACAAATTAGAGCATGCAGCTCTGAAATCCTTTGTGCAGAAGGAACTGCAACTACAAATAATGCTTTCCAAGAGAGAAAGTGTAAGCCACAACTAATGACTGTCTCAAAAGGATCCAAAGCCAGCTTTTCCAAAATAAAATTCAGATCCCAAGCTGGGACTAGATTTTGAATAGGAGGCTTTATGTGTAAAATGATGCTTAAAAACATGTGAGCTACTTCCTGTCGAGCACCTGTACAGCCATCCACCAGCACGTGGAAGGCTGATATAGCAGCCAGTGCACTTTTATTGAGGGATATTGCAGACCTGAATCCGATAAGGATAGCAAGTACTCTAGAACCTGATTGACTGGGAAGGTAAATGGATCCAGGTTATGTGAAGCATCCGACATAGCAAACCATTTCCATTTCATAGGTGTGTCTGGTGGACTGTTTTCTGGTGGCCATCAGAACATCAGCCACTTTCTGTGATACCTGAAAGCAAGCTATGGCTATGTCCTCAGGAGCCATGCATGCAGATGTAAGACTTCGGGTCTGGATGGACTGTGGTTCCCTATTCCTGCAACAGTAGACCTTTGCACAAAGGCAGAGGAAGCGGGGGTTCCACTGCCAGCATGCTGTAGCAGGGGATACCATATCTGCCAAGGTCATAGGGGAGCAATGAGTATTAGACTTGCCCCCTCCATCTTCAGCTTGTGCAGTACTCTGAATTAGTGGAAAGGGAGGGAAGGCATACGGAAACCTTCCTTCCTTTCCTGGGGAGATAGAATGCGTTTTGCCAGAAAACTCCAGGCCCTGGAGTGAGTACAAGAAAACACGGCAGTTTTGCATCATGTGGGGACGCAAAAAAGGTCCAATCTGACAACCCCATCTTGAGAACAAGTCGTCGACCATCAAGGTCAGCAGTTCCCACTTGTGCACCCTGGACTGTGACTTGTTTAGTTTGTCTGCCAAGATGTTTTGGACACCTGGAACATGTACTGCTGATTGTTCTAGACTGTGTCGTAGAGCCCAATACCAAACTCTCACTGCTTTCCTGCATAGCGGGCAAGAATAGGTCCCCGATTATTTGTTGACACAATGCATCACACTGACGTCGTCCATCTGTATTAACAGAGAATTTGGGGCCAAGTGGTCCTGAAATGCCTGGAGGCTGTATATGGCAGCTCTCATTTCCAGGGCATTTATATGCAACACACGCTCCACCTGGTTCCACATGCCTCGTGTCTGAAGGCCACAGCTGGGCTCCCTACCTGGATCGTGAGGCATACGTAGTGAGGATCTGATGTGGGCTAGGAATTAGGAATGGGACATCTTTGAGCATGTTGCTGCATTCCATCCACCACTTTAGTGCTTTGTGCAAGGGAGACGTTACCAGAAACATTTGTTCTACATTGTCTGCTAGTTGGTCCCACTGGACTCTCAAGAGTCCACTATGGGTTTCGCATGTGCAGCCTGGCAAATGGCACTTTGATAATGGCAGCTGCCATAAGGCTCAAATGGCGTAAAAAACATCCTTGCTGACACATAACAGCTGCTGTGTACCAACTGTGGTTGTGCAGTTGTTCTGCTCTATCCAGTGACAGAAATGGAGAACCTTGGGCCATATCTATCCGGTTTCAGACCCAAACATAGCACCATAACCGCAGTGGCTAAGGTAACCAATGATTGGAAAACAGCTCTTGATGCTAAGAATCACATCTGTGCCCTATTTTTGGATGTAAGTAAAGCATTCAATATGGTAGACCATGAACTACTCCTGTATATGCTGTGGAACATCGGTTTGCATGACATCTGCTTCAAGTGGTTCACCCCTTACCTTATAGGCAGACAGCAACAGGTTAAAATGCAATGCGAACTCTCCCCACTCAAGACTCTCATGAGAGGAGTCCCTCAGGGGTCTATTCTTGGGCCCTTACTATTTGCTATCTATATTAATGACATCGACCTCAACATCTCATCAGTCAACTTACACCTCTTTGCATATGATACCATACATTACATTGCTAGATTCTCTCTGGAACATGCCTGCACAGACCTACAAAAAGAATTCTGCCTACTACAACATAACCTGCTACACCTCAAACTGTTGCTCAATGCTAAAAAACGAAGGTTCTGTTCCTTTCACCTTAGGCAAATTCAGTAGTCAATATCTTCTTTCACATTAAGCATCTTCTCACCTTCGAGGCTAAAACAAAACTAGTACAAACAACTTTTCTTCCACTCCTGGATTACGCCGATCTGCTGCACAGCCACTGCCCCGCTGCTTCCCTATCCAAACTAGATTCTTTGTATCACAGAGCCCTGAGATTCCCTCCATAATGTGCCATATAACACACACCATTGCTCCCTCTATGCCCTACTTGGCTGGCAATCCCTAAAAAAGTAGTTACGTAAGAACTTATCATAATAGTAGATCTTCGAGAGAGGTTCTTGCAGTAGGTCACAACATGTAGGACTGCACCCTCTGGCATCAGGACCGCACAGCAAACTTTTGATAGCAATGTCAGGCAGTGGACCGCCCACTCTGTCACGTGACTGATGTCAACATGATTCTATAAGTGGACGGTCCCCGCGGCCGCCTTCCAGTTCTCCTGCCGGAGACCCAAGAGTGTGTGACAGGAGAAAAGGATATAGTCCCTGGAGCCCAATTCAGACAGGCCTGCATGAGCAAACAGAAGACTGGTGGAAGGAGGGAGGGAGGGAAAAAGATTACCTACTGCAGGAACCTCTCTCACAGATCTACTGTTATGGTTAAGTTCTTAAGTACTATCTTACTTCAAGAGGGTTCCTGCAGTAGGTCATAACATGTAGGACTGAGTCCCAAGCAGTCAACTGATGAGGACAAACTGAAGCATGGGAGGAAGGAAGGTCTGCAGAAAGACCAGAGCAGGTCTATGACAGAAGGCCCTGCAGGATAGCTAGGCCAAAACTCACCCTACGCCTAGAGGCAATGTCCAGACTGTAATGTTTAGTGAAGGTGTGGACTGGACTCCAAGTTGCAGCAGCACAAATCTCTGCTGTGGACACATTCCTGAAAAAGGCAGCAGAGGCAGCCACACTGCCGGTGGAATGACTTTTGACCTCTCCCGGAAGAGGCTTGCCATACTTCTGGTAACAAAATGAATGCAGCTAGCCAACCATTTGGACAAGCACTGCTTAGAGACTGCCGACTCAAGAGTCTTGAGGGCCAAGGAAACAAAAAGCTGGTCGTCTTTACGGACGTCCTTAGTCCTGTTAATGTAATAGCGCAATATCCTGTGCATATCTAAAGTGTGCAGAAGCACCACACCCCTATTATCAAAAGCTGGATAACAGACTGGCAGTTCAACAGTCGATTCAGAGTGAACTCAGAAACCACCTTGAGAAGAAACTTAGGATTTCTACGCAGAGCCACCCTGTCTCAGTGGAAAATCAGATAAGGCTCCTTACACATCAGGGCCTGAAGCTCGGAGATCCTTCAAGCAGAAGTAATGGCAACTAAAAAGAGTGCCTTCCAAGACAGATAGCGCATCTCACAGTTTACTGCTGGTTCAAAGGGAGGTAAAGTAAGCTTTTCCAAAATAAAATTAAAATCCCAAGGGGCGGGGTTACATTATAGGGGGTTTCAGACGAAGGATCCCTCTCAGAAATGTTTTTGATACCTCTAACTGAGCAATCGTTTTCCTGTCCACCAGGGAGTGGTAGGCAGAGATAGCAGATAGGTGGACCTTTAACGTAGAGTAACTGAGTCCTGAGTCAGACAGGTGCAAGAGGTACTCCATCACCTGGGGCACCGGGGAAGAAAGAAGGTCCCGCCCTTTTGAGGCCGCACAAATGGAAAACCATTTCTATTTCATAGCGTAAGTAGCTCTAGTGGAAGACTTTCTGGTCTCCACCAAAACTTGGGCAACCCTGTCGGAGATTGTCTGAAGGAACCACGCATGGAGGTGTAGGGACCTGAAGCTCAGATGCACCAGTTTGCCCTGATCCTGCATCAACAGATTGTACTGAAGAGGCAGAGGTACTAGGGGTTTCACAGCCAACTGCTGTAGGAGTGGAAATAAATCTGACTGGGCCAGAGGGAGGCGATCAGCAACAGTTTGTGCCCTCTCTGTCTGAAGTTTCAGCAGAACCTTCTGCAGAATGGGAAAGGGAGGGAAGGCGTACAAGTATCTCCCTGTGCAACACAGAGATAACGCATCTAGCCAGATAACACCAGGCTCTTGAATGAGTGAGCAAAGCTTGGGAAGTTTTACGTTGGATGGGGAGGCGAATAGGTCTACCTCTAGACAACCTCAGCGGCGGAACAGATTTTCTGCTACTTCCTGGTGTAGTTCCCATTCATGATGAGCTAGGATTAAGGTATAGCTGAGGCTGTTCACCAGGACATTGTGAACGCCTGGAATGTGCACGGCCGTGAGATGAAGACCGTGCTGGACTGCCCAGTACCAGATCCACATCTCCTCCCTGCATAGGGGATACGATCGGGTTCCTCCTTGCTTGCTGATGTACCAGACCATGCACATATTGTCAGTCTGTACCAACAGTGTTCCCGCTGTCAGAAGGGACTGGAAGGCCTGAAGGGTGTACAGGACCGCCCTCATCATCAGAATTTTATGTGGCGCAAGGATTCCAATTGGGACCATTTCCCCTGGGTTTGGTGGTCCCCAGGTGAGCTCTCCAACCCAGATCCGATGTGTCTGTGGTGATGGTCCACAAGGGCGGGGAGGGCTTGAACGATGTCCCCCAAGACATGTTCAGAGGGTCCTGCCACCACAAGCTGTCCTTCTTGAACACACTGGACACCAGAATAGGATGATCCAGGTTGTCTGTACCCTGATCCCACTGGATCCGTAAGGTCCACTGGGTGACCCTCATATGCAGCCTGACCAGAGGTACGGTCAGAATGGCCGTGGCCATCAAGCCAAGGAGGCATAACAACACCCTGGCTGGGGCACAACTGGAGGAGGCTACCAGCTTGGCCTGCTCCTGCAAAGTATCCACTCTGTCTGATGAGAAGAAAGCCTTGCCCTGGACTGTGTACAGTACTGCTCCAATGAACTGGAGGCGCCGGGATGGAACCAGAGATGACATGGGGTAACTGATAGTAATACCCAGTCATGCAAAAAGGTCCAGGGTAGAGGACAGGGAATCCTCCAGGCTGCTCCTTGATGAGGCTGTAATGAACTGATCATCCAGGTTTGGGAACACACAAATTCTCTAGCAATGAAGTGCCACTGCCACCACCGCTAGACACTTGGTGAAAACTCTGGGTGCCGAGGAAATGCTGAAGGGGAGAGCTTTGAACTGGTAATGCTCCCCTCAGAAGGAAAACAGAAAGAAGCGGGGGTGGCCCGGGAAAACCGGGATGTGCAGGTACGCATCCTACATATCCAGTTCACAGAGCCAATGGTCTGTCTGGAGCAAGGGCAGAAGTCCCTGGAGAGTCAATATGTGGAACCTTTTGTACTCTACATAAAGGTTCAGCTGGCTGAGGTCCAAGATGGGCCTGAGACTGCCCGTCTTTTTGGGAACGAGGAAGAAATGGGAGTAATACCCTTTTCCCCTCTGTGCCCAGGGAACTGGCTCTAGCGTGGATTTTTGAAATAGAGCCTGGATCTCATCCCTCACCAGTGTTATGTGGTCTGAGGGATAATGAGATTGTCTTGTAGGAGAGTCTGGAAGTTTCTCCAGAAACTCGATGGTGTGCCCTCCTGCTATGAGCTGAATGACCCAGGAATCCGAAGTGATGCCCTGCCACTCTGCTAGGTGGAGGGCAAATTTTCCCCCAACTGGCTCCACACTGTTTGGAGGTGGAGGCAGAGGGGGGCTGAAGGAGTCAGAAGGTGGAAGAACAGGCAGGGAAGTCATTGCCTGCAGCTCACTGGGTCTTGAAGGCAGGGGGAGAGGTAACGGCAGGTCCTGATGCTCTCCCTTTGGTTTGATGCCTGTTAAAAGGCTGTTTGCCCTGGCACTTTTGCTGGTGCCAAAAGGGCTGCTTAGGCTTGAAGCCCACTTTGTACATGGACTTAACTGATCTCAGGGCCTGCCCACTGTCCTAGAGGCCCGTGATGATGTCCTTGATACTGCCTCCAAAGAGGACAGAGCCTCAGAAGGGGGGCATCCTGTATGGCTGCCTGAACATCCTGGAAGAGCCCAGAAATATGGAGCCAAGTATGGCACCTGAGGCAGACTGCTGTTGCTGAACAGCGAGCCACAGCATTTACATAGTTGTAGGTACCTCTCAATGCATGCCTATAAGAGATCTTAAGACAGCCTCAGGACCTTGGTAAACTCCAACTTAAGGTCTGAGTCCTCCACCATTTCCAGCCTAGCCAAGAGCTGAGCCATGGTAGCTTTTTGGTATGAAATCATATGTGCTACATAGTTCCAGGAACGCAAAGCACATGTAGAGGAGGAATAGATCTTACCCCCCGAACTGATCCAACTGCCTCAACTCCTTGTCAGGAGAGGAGGTACTCATAAGTTTAGGTTTGGCAGTACAGTCGTGAGCCGCAGCAATTACGATGAAGTCTGCCTTGGGGTGAGAGCATAGATAAGGAGCACTCTCAGAAGAATGGTAGGTCTCGTCGGCCTTCTTGGGAACGGCTGGGATGGAATGACGCATCTGCCAGATAGAGGAGGTGAAATCCTCATGGAGCTCTGTCCACAGGGGGATCGGAATGGGTGATGCCTCCACTAAATACAAGTGCTCTGTTAGGTGCTTGCGCTTTGGGTCTTGCTCCTCCGCATTCCAACCGGTAGCTAGTTGGAGGATGCGGAGGAGTTCAGTGAAGGAGAGGTCTTTAGGAGGAGACTTGGGGACTCCATACCCTTGGAATCCATAGCTCCCAAAAGGTTTCCAGAGGACAAGTGGGAAGAGTCAGCCTCCGAGTGTGAGGATTCCCTTGTCAGAGGTCTTCGCCACCAGGTTTGGAACATGGCCTGGAGGTCCTGCTGAAGCGGAGGCTGAGCCTGAAGTTGAGGTGGAGGCTGGAAATACTGGTAACCCACCCCTGGATAATGAGGGGGAGGGTAACCTGGGGCCTGAAAAGGGGGGCCATAGCCCGGCGCCTGATATCCAGGGTAAAAAACGTGGGCGAAAGCAGTTGAAGTCGGGCCTGACGGCGGGTAGCCTGACATCAGCAGGCCCGGGTAATGTGAAAAGCCCAAGGGCGGACCATGGGAAATACCCTGATGGTCCAAGGGGGTCCCAGAGGGCCTCAAAGGAGGTGCAGCAGAGGGACCTAGCAAGTTATCCAGCGTTGGGAGTCCCAACATCAGGATATCTAGCATCGGTGCGGTGAGAGGATGCCTGGCATCTGGTTTTCAGGCATCGGGAAAGATGGCATCAGGTGCAGGGGGCCTGACGGAGGCTCCGATGGAAGGCGGCCCAAGGAGTCATACAGGGCACCTGAGGTCAGAGGACCAGAGCCTGGCAGAGGAACCCCTGGTGTCAGGGTTGAGGAAGGGCCCAATGGGATAGGAAGGTCCCTGGGAGACGGTGGAGGAACCGACTCCAACACAAGAGCCCCAGGAGAGTCATCCATGGGGTTCTGGAGGGTTATCAGCGCTGGAGTGGGTGAAGAAAAGACCACGTCCATGGGACCCACTTCCCCCTCCATCCCAGGTAGAGGGTCGGGCAGAGGAGGTTACACCAGCAAAGGTGGAAGGAATGCTCCCAGTCAGGGGAAACCTGGCGGGAGGGCTGGCCTTGGGAGGTCAGTGAGCTCAGTCGGACATCGGGTGTGTCAGCATCAGCCCCCGATGGATGAGCTTCAACCGGGCGAATGCCAGAGTCCCCTGCGTCTGACTTATCGGTCGGTGGAGAAGGAACTGGGTAGGTGGGGGAGGAGCCCCTGACCAGCTTATCGACCGATGTTGGGCAGGTTCCCTCTAGGTCAGAACCCAACTTACCGAGGAACGGGCGGGCTCCGGAAGAACCGGAGTCCGGCTTACCAGTGGCGACAGGAACCGCCTATTTATAGGATCACACTGACGTCAGTCACGTGACGTCAGGTGGGCGGTCCCCCACCAGACACTGCTAGCAAAAGTTTGCTGTGTGGTCCTGACACCCGAGGGTGCAGTCCTACATGTTATGACCTACCGCAGGAACCCTCTCGAAGTAAGATCAGGGGAAACTGAAAAATACAGCTATTTGGGCTTACATAGCCATAACAGGCAAGCTCCTGCAGTACATGTCTAGTCTTCTAGTTCACACTACAGGAACCTGTTCCCTGAGAAAATATTGTTACATCACGTTCATTATTCCTAGACTCAGAACCCAGCATGCTATCTCTTCTATAAGCTATTCCTTCCCCTCCACTTGGAAGAGTATCCAAAAATCCCTAAAACTATCGCAAATTGTAAACATGACAATATTCAAAACATTGCTTTGTCATTTTTTGGAAAAAAACTTGCAACTGTTTTCTCAGATCCTAGACATTCCTATCTGACCTCCTTAACCAATTCATCTCTGAGTTCCCTATGAGCCCCACAATTACCGTCTCCATTTCTTGCTTCCCTTCCTCCATCATCTATTATTTGCTGGACATCCCTTCCTCCCTGCTCTCCCTCCTTAATGTGCTGCTTCCCATCTATCAATCATTTTCTCAATTGATACAGTACACTGCAGTGTAGATGAAATAATCATTCACAGAAGGTGGTCTGAGACCAAAGAAAGAATAAATACTTACCTGGACCCACGCTGGTGACCCGGGTTCGGGAATGGACTCGGGATGCCGGGGGCTGGCTGGGGCAGGAGAGGACTGAGTGTCCATGGGACTGTTCTCCTCTCTCAGGGGTGGGCTAGGGAAGGCATTGGTCGGCAGCGGCCTCTGGTGGAGACCAGGAGCACTGCACGACAGTGCAAGGAGGGACGTCAAACTAGAAAAATGTGAAAATGCTCCAAGTCACACCAGATGACAGCTGCTTGGCTCTCCAAGCCTGTCAACGCGTCCGAAGCCTTCCGCCTCAGCAGCACCCTCTGGGCCAAGATGTTGCGCTGGTCTGTGGCCCTCTGGCTGGTGGGGGGGGGGAGATCAGCTGTCATGTGAGAGTGGAGGACTCAGGGGACAGGACGAGTCAGAAGTAGCACTGGCTCGTGTGAAGGAGAGGCTGGCATGGATGTACGTCGGGGTGAAAAAGAGATAATACAAAAAAAAAAAAAGAAAGAATAAATACTTTTGGGTTGAGGCATATGCTCAGCCCTTGACTAAATTAAATTAGCTCACAGGCCTGAATAACTTTAATTCTCACAGGACACCTCTTCCCAAGAACAACACCGGCCTCCAAATAAAAGGAAAAGAAAGGAGAGTGTGCAGATTTTCAGTAGGCAGATCCATTTCCTTGCCAGGCAGATGAATGGCCTGTAGGGAAGCTCCCAAGGAGTATGCCAGGCTCCATATTTTCATAGTTTCTGTGCAGAGAGGACTTGACCATGTCCCTCCCTGCTTGTTTATGTAGTACATGGTGGTGGTATAGTCTGTTCTGATCTGTACCACCTTTCCCTGTAGCAGGGGCGTGAAGTCCTTCAGTGCTAGTAATATTGCTCTGAGCTCCAGCAGATTTATGTGCAAGAGTGACTCTGCACTTGACCATGTGTCTTGGGTAGTGTGATCTCCCAGATGGGTACCCCACCCCAGGAGTGATGCATCCGTTGTGAGAATTACTGATGGAGGTTCCTGTTGGAAAGGAACCCCTTCTCTCAGATTGCTTTCCTCTTTCCACTATTCAACAGCATGTAACAGAGTCCCTCTTACTGGAATCAATTTTGAAAGAGGGTCTCTTTTCTGGCACCAGTGAGCTCTGAGGTGAAACTGGATGTCCCTCATCTAGAATCTGGATCCCAGTACTGTGTCAGTGGCAGCTGCCATGTGGCTCAAGAGCCAAGGGAACTGTCTTGCAGTTTTTGATTTGTTCAGGGCGAATGAGCTTGCTAACTGCTGGATGCTCCTTACCCTGTCCTGGGTCAGGTATGCCCTGCCCTGCAGGGTATTTAACATGGCTCCTATGAACTGCAATACCTGAGCAGGCTGAAGGACTGACTTTTTTAGATTTATCAGGAATCCTAGGGACTCCAAGAGCCCCTGAGTGAGTTGCAGGTGATCCCTGATGTGCTGAGGTGATTTTCCTACCACCAGTCAGTCGTCTAGGTATGGGAATACTGTGACACCCTGCTTTCTAAGGTGTGCCACTACCCATGCCAGGCACTTTATGAACACCCTTAGTGCTGAAGTGAGACCGAATGGCAGGGTTGAGAATTGATAGTGACCTGAAGAGAATCTGAACCCGAGGTATTTTCTGTGAGATTTCCTTGTGGGGATGTGGAAATAGGCATCTTGCAGGTCTAGTGAGCCAGCCAGTCTCCTTTTTGGAGGGTTGGCAAGATCAGTGCCAAAGTTACCATTCTGAACTTTGGTTTTGTGAGGTATCTATTTAAGACTCTGAGGTCTAAGATGGGCCGCCACTCCCCAATTTTTTTTTTGTGGTAAGAAAGTATCTGGAATAAAATCCCTTTCCCTTTAAATTGGTTGGCACTGGTTCCACTGCTTGAGACTGAAGCAGTTTTTGAACCTCTGTTTCCAGGAGTTTTCTCTCTAGATTTGAGGATGGCTTGAGAACTCGAGTTCTTAAGGGTGGAAGGGATTTGAAAGTTAAGAGACAGTCCCTGGCTCACTACTTCCAGGACCCACTTGCTTCCAGACCAAATCTAGCTGTTTCAGCTAGGTCAGCTGAAATAGGAAACTGCACCTTATCTGACATAGCAAGAACCGATTGCAGAGAGATTTCTGGTATTGTGCGGCATAGGCCTGGAAGTTGGCCTGCTTGTTAGCCAAAGAGGCCAAAAGGTAACCTTTTTTGGCCATGCTGTCAATTTTCCTTGAGTCCTTGTCTGGGGGATGCGAGGCAAATGGAACCCTTGCCTTGTCACAGGCTGCCACTTGCACCACACCCTGGTGGTCAGGGTGAGAGAACAAAAATTCAGCACCCTGCCTTTCTAACTGATACTTCTTATCCAACCTCTTATCCAGAGGTGGAGCAGTGTATGCAGTGTCTTTAGAGCATCTTTTTTAAAGAATTTGTTAATGGGAAGAATTAGATTTTTAGTGGGTGTTAACCCCATAAGTTCCATGTATTCCACTTATTCATCCTCAATAACTTCACTTGTGGGGATGTCTAATGCATCCACCATCCTTCTTACAAAGGTAAAATGAGAGGAAAAATCCTCCGATGCCCTTGGAGTGCCAAATTCTAGTTCAGGGGAACCTCTGGTTCAGCAGGGTCCCCTTCCTCCTCCACATCAATATCCAAATACTCCTCCTGCTCATAAAGAGAAGACTGAGAAGAAGTTTTGGCTGGAGTCTGAGGCAAAGGAGCAGTCAGCCCTTGTAAAGCCTGGATAACACGAAAGGCCTGTGCAATCTCATCTGCACTTGGCATTTTTACTGCAGGCACAGAAGTCCCCAATTGCTTCTCAGTTGGGGGTTCTGTGTGTTTTGACTTTTTAGATTTTTTTGAGGGAACCAGGGAAGTCAGATGGTTCAGCAAGCCTCTTTGGAACTGCTTGTGTACCCGTCTCAGGGGTGGCAGTTACAGATGTTGAAATCGAAGTGGTTTCACCCACAGGAACAGAGGGTGTCGACTGGTCAGAGCTCGAGGGACCCTTGGAAACAAACATATTTTTCTTGAGCCTTTCAAGGCGCTTTTCCACTGTTTTTTCTGGAAAAGTTTTACAAATATCACAGTCTGTTTTTAAATGTTCAAAACCCAAACTGACAACACAAAGATTATGCTTGTCTGCTTTGGCAAAAATCTCACCTCAATCAGTACAAGGTTTGAAACCAGGTTCACCTGTTGTTCTTTTGGGTTTTTCAGACATTCTGAATGAAGAAAATGAATAAAATCAATAACCGCTAAATAAGAAGGATTTAAAACTTTATTTAGTTCCTGAATCGAGAAAAACCTTTTGGAACCAGTAACCGAACCAAGAAACGAACCAGGATTAGTGGTTCACAATTTAAATATAAAACTTAAATTTTAAATAAAACTAAGGGGTTCCTTAGTCAGGGAACTCCGAAAATCTCTAAGAAAAGCACCGGTTCCCTACCGGTTAAACCGTACCAGGAGAAACCGAGAAATTATTACTTTAACGCTAAAACAATGGTCTATTTAAACAAAAACACTAGCTAAAGGCAGCAAAAGAAAAAGGATAAATAATACTTATGTATTTTTTTTTTTTTTTTTTTAAGTTTTATCGCATCAGGACAAGTAGATGAGGAGAGGATCTCTGAGCTTCTGATCTTGACAGGCAGAGAGCAAAATCTGAGGGTTTAGAACCGGGCAGTTAGTTCAGCATTTGAAAAACAGCACACGCAAAGATTCCATCATTTGCATAGCATTCCATCTCTCCGGGCAGTTCAGTCTTAAAGGGACACTGCAAAAGTTATGAATACCTGAGTATTACTGGGATTAGAATGATACTGCAGTTCATAACCTAACAAATCCATGAGCCAATCCAACTAAATAATAAAACATAACCATTCTTTAATCGACTGAGCCCTTTACTTCCCACCCACACAGGGTTATTCAATCGGGCTTACTTCCTGATGCATTAAGTGATCACCGCCTGATTTACATGGTTCAGAAAATACATAGGCCTAAGGTGCCTAACAAGATCCGTTCGTACAAATCCCTCAATCTGGCTCCCCTTATCCAGGACCTGGTCCACACTGACTGGACTCCTGTCTCCAATGCTAACTCAGCTGATAAAGCCCTAGACTACTTTAAAGACAAATTCCTCAACATTTGGAACTTCTATGCCCCCATTAGGCGCTCCAGGGTCCGGTGTAACCACCTCCCCTGGGTTACACCAGAGCTACTGGCCTGTCAAAGGGCACGTGATCAAGCGTGGAAGACCCACAAAGCTTCCAAGCCACTCTGAAGTTTACCACTCCCTCAGAAACTCCTGTACTAAAGCTACCCGATTGGCCAAGGCGGAGTACTTCCGGACTACCTTCCAAACTAATATAAGCAATCCAAAATTCTGGAAGGTAGTCCATGCTCTATCCCCCCCTTCAAAACCTCCCAATCCCCTTCTCAAAGTAAATGACTCCTTTATATCCGACCACCCAACCGTGGCAAATTAATTTAACTCCTACTTTACCTCTTGCGCCTCTGCCTTGCTATCCTCCCTACCATCTCCCCAGACCACACCCTCCCCCACTCAACCACCTGTAAGTAAACACCCCCACTTGTAGCAGTTCTCCTCATCAATATCTCCCCTGCTGACACTCTAGATGCCCCTCTGGCACGTAATCCTACCAAAGGCAGCTCACCTGATGGTTTAGACCCAAAACTACTGTACCTATTTGCACCTGCCATCTCATTCCCATTGTCATAGATCCTAAACCTCTCCTTCTCCTCTGCTTGTGTACCTGCAGCTTGGAAACATGCCATTGTCCTTCCCCTATCAAAGGGGGTGACCTCTCAATACCCGGTAATTATTGCCCCATCTCTCTCCTCCCCACCCTCATTAAGCCTCAGGAACATCTGGTCCTTACTCAACTGAATTCCTGTCTCTCCGACTCCTGCTTTTTCACCCCCTTCAAATCTGGATTTCGGAAACACCACTCAACTACTACCTCCCTACTTAGGATCACTGATTCCATCCTCTCAGGGATGGACAGTGGCCAAATCACCTCTGCCATCTTCAGTAACCTTGCCAAGGCCTTTGACATGGTCTCCCACACCCTTCTGATAGATAACCTAACATTAGCAGGTCTATCAGACTCTGCCACTAACTGGTTCAAAAGCTACCTTATAGGCCGGTCCCAATCAGTTAGAATCACTGACTCTATATCCCTTCCCCTCCCAATTAATACTGGGGTCCCTCAGGGCTCAGTCCTTGGCCCAGTCCTCTTCTCTATTTTCCTAAATGACCTCCCATCAGTCTGCTCATCATCCTTTATCCATATGTATGCAGATGATACAGTCCTGTTCACTTCTGGCGAATCTCCTTCTGATGTAGCAACCAGACTCCAGCTTGACTTCAACAAAGTTCAACTTTGGCTTAGCTCACATCAACTCTTTCTTAACGCCAAGAAGACGGTCTTCCATGACCTTCGGCACGAGGCAGAGACTCTCTAGGCTACCCTCCCTACCCACATTCCACACCCTAGACAGGGCTATTCTTGAGGACTCCTCCTCATTCAGATACCTTGTGGTCTGGCTTGACAGACACCTCACTTTCTCAGGACATGTGGACGCCATCCTGAAAAAAACTACGCCCCAAGCTAGGCGCCCTATTCAGGAACCGTAGAAACATTCCTCTACTGGCAAGGCATGAACTCATCCAGAAGATGATTCTACCAATCTTCGACTATTGCGATATAGTCTACAGAGCCGCTCCCGTATCTTCCCTATCCAGACTGGACATTCTATTTAACTCCTTTTGGCAGTTTGCCCTCAACTCCCCCCCCCCACACACTCACCACTGTGACCTGTACCACTCTCTTGCTTTCCCATCACTTGCAGACAGACGTCTTTCCCACACTGCAAAATTCACCTCTAAATTGTGGTTTGGTTCTCTCCCTCCATACCTCTCTTCCTCTCTAGCACTCCCCCACCTCCTTCTGATAGGACCTGAGGTTGCTGAGGTAGTCTGGAGTTCTTTGAGAAGTGGGGTTTTCCCACTGGCTTTGAAGGAGGCTTTGGTTAGGCCTCTTTTCAAGAAATCCTTGTTGGACCCAGACTGCCTCAGCAATTACAAGCCGGTCTCAAACCTCCCATTTTTAGGTAAGGTTACTGACAAAGTGGTGGCTATTCAGCTTGAGAGATACCTTGCCTTTTCCTCTACCTATCAGTCTTTCCAGTCTGGATTTCGGGTGAGGCATAGTACAGAGACTGCCCTGGTGAGGGTGCTGAATAATCTCCTGATGGCGAGGGATAGGAGAGCCCATACCATCTTGGTCCTGCCAGACCTCTCTGTGGCGTTTGACACCATGGATCACGAGGTGCTGCTTGACCACCTGCGGTTCTGGTGTGGCCTGTCCGGTAATGTCATCAACTGGTTCAGGTCATACCTGACAGAGTGCAAAGGGTGACAATGGGGTTAGCCTCATCTTTCCCGAAGCCTCTGTGCTGTGGGGTTCCTCAGGATTCGGTCTTGTCACCCCTACTGTTTACTGTGTACATGCTGCTGTTAGGGGACATTATCAGGCAGTATGGGCTGGGTTTTCACTGCTATGCAGATGATACCCAGTTGTGCCTGTCCTGTGCGCCTGATACCCAGGTGTCAGCCTCTGTATTTAACAGCTGCCTCGAGGAGATCCAGTCATGGATGACTCATAACTGGCTCAAACTTAACTCAGACAAGACTGAGGTACTGGTCATGGATCCGGGCCATCAGGGTTGGGGGGGGGGGTGAGGGGGTTACCCCCTGACCTAGTGCTAGGGGGGTTCCTCTTGTCCCTTCTAGATAAGTGAAGGATTTGGGTGTGATCCTGGATGCCAGCTCGACTCTGGATGCCCAAGCGTCAGCTGTGGTGAAGAGCGGCTTTTTTCATCTCCGGAACATTGCCCGAATCCAAGCCCTGATCCCACCTAAAGACCTGACCATGCTGGTATAAGCTTTTGTCACTACCAGGTTGGACTACTGTAATGCCCTGTACCTACGGCTATCTGGAGGTAACTTCCACAGGCTGCAGCTGGTGCAGAACGCGGTGGCGAGACTGTTAACGGGGTAAGAAGATGTGAACATATCACCTCGGTCCTCCACGAACTGCACTAGCTGCCAGTCAAGTGGAAGATTGTCTTCAAAGTAGGGCTCCTTACCTACAAAACCTTACATGAATGGGGACCCATCTATCTGCAAGATCTCCTTGTCCCCCAACACCTGCCCTGGGCTCTCCATTCTGCCAGGGGAGGCCTCCTGGTGGTTCCCAGGGCTAGGCTGTGGCAGTCCGGGGACAGGGCATTCTCAGTGCCCGCACCTACCCTGTGGAACTCCCGGAGAAGGGCCTAAAAACATACCTGTTCCAGCAAGCATTTATAAATTAATTGTATTAATGTTTTTGATTTTACTCTGATTTTATTGAGAAAGATAGTATTTTAAATGTGCTCTTAGTGGATTTAGTATGTTTTTGTGTTATATGATTTGTGTGTTTTTCATAATTATAATGAATGTATTGTACAGCACCCAGAGTCTCAGGAAATGGACACTTTTATAAATAAATTATCTATCTATGATCTAGCAACTCTCAAACATTGGCAATCCCCCGCGTTCTACTTCCGTTGGGCAAGTTGCTTTCTCACAGTTTTCCCAAACAATGGAATGCCTTACCCCAACAAATCAGACACTCATCTTTCCTTCCCCTCCCTTTCAGCGGCCCTACTAAACCACTTCTCTTCAAACTGTACCTGCACCTAGTTCTCTACTTATTATTGCCAACTTAGTTACTTATCACTACGCAGCTACGGTTCACTCACCCATTGCCTTTCTCTCCTATATCTGTAATTACTCCCAAAATGTTATTTATTTATTGAATTTTGTTGACCGGGTAGGCCCACTGGGCCCCGGAGGTCCCTTTTTCAGGGGCGACCCGGGGGTAAAAATAACATACAAGTAACAGAACAGTACAAGTTGATAGATGACATATTGTGTTACAGAGCTGGATTACATAGGGTTACAATCAGAGTAGGGAGAGTTGGAACATACAGTCAGAGAGACCTCCAGAGTAGGAAATAAAACAACATGTTGCATGCACATAAACAAGAAGATCTAGGGAGAGCACGTACATGTTCTAAGAAAGTACAGCTACGTAAGAACTTATCGTAACAGTAGATCTTAGAGAGGCTCTTGCAGTAGGTACTAACAGGTAGCACTGAAGCCGTCAGGCGCCAGGACCACACGGAAATCTTTTAGCTAGCAATGTCTGGCCGGGGATCGCCCATCCGGTGTCATGTGACCGACGACAGCGTGGCGCTATACAGTGAGCTGTACCCATGCCTGCTCTCCAGTTCGACATGAGGTAGGAGTGGGCTCCTGGAGCTGAAAAGCTATAATAGGAGAAAGAGCAGAAGAAAACCCAGGGGGAAGGTGGGAGGGAAAGCAGTACCTACTGCAAGAGCCTCTCTCGAAGATCTACTGTTATGGTAAGTTCTTACGTAACTGTACTATCTTACTTCGAGAGAGGCTCTTGCAGTAGGTACTAACAGGCAGAACTGAGTCCCAAGCAGTCAAAGCCAGACGATTCTGAGACATGGGAGGTAGGAACAAGTCTGCAGTAAAACAGGGATCCTAGGACAAGAGTCCCTGAAGAAGAGCTAGACCAAAGCCTGCTCTGTGCCTAGAAGCAATGTCCTAACTGTAATACTTAGTGAGGGTGTGAACACAACTCCATGTCCTGCCACACAGATATCTGTGGTGGAGACGTTCCTGAAACAAGCAGCAGAAGAAGCCATGCCTCTGGCTGAATGCCCTTTAACCTCCTATGGAAGGAGCTTGTTATACTTCTGATAACAAAAGGTAATGCAGTTTGCCAACCATTTGGACAAACACTGTTTTGAGACTACGGCATGCTCTCTTTTAGGTACAAAGGAAACAAACAATTGGTTAGTTTTGCAGACTGACTTTGTCCTGTTCGTGTAATAACAAAGAATTCTATGTACACCCAGTGTATGCAGAATTGTTTCTCCTCGATTATAATGTTCAGGGTAGTACACTAGCAATTGAAGAGTCTGATTTAAGGTGAACTCAGAAACCACCTTAGGCAAGAAAGAACAGGTTACTCACCTGTAACAGTAGTTCTAGGAGTGGTATATGTTGTTCATCCACACTCTCTGGCATGTCCCTTTCCCCCTTTAAAACTTGCCGGAAGTCTTCAAGCTGGCTCCTCCCACCCACCCGGGTGGTAAATACCTCGGCTCCACCCCATGATGCCAGATCTTAGCCCACTGGAAGCAAGGTTGTGCGCCTAAGCCGGGGAGGTTGGGTGGGTGCCTGTGGATGAACAACATATACCACTCCTAGAACTACTGTTACAGGTGAATAACCTGTTCTTCTAGGAGTGTGGATACGTTGTTCATCCACACTCTCTGGCAGACTCCAAGCAGTTCTCCGGGAGGAGGGAGGCAAGGTGCACACCCCCTACTTGGGAAATAGAGATTGGAGAACAGAGGCCCCAAAACCAGCATCCCTGCATGACTCAAGGTCAATGTGGTAGTGGGTAATGAAGGTGTTTGCTGACTTCCAGGTAGCAGCCCAGCAGATTTCCTGGATAGGGATGTCCCTGGAAGCAGCCACCGATGCAGCAGTATGGCGGATAGAATGAACTCTTATCCCTCTGAGAGGCTCCTTGCCTGCCAACTCATAGCACAGACCTATGCATGATGTAATCCATCTCGCAATGGTCCGTTTGGCTGCAGGTCTGCCAGAAGCGGCTTCAGCACAGGTGACAAACAGCTGGCGAACCTCTCCCCAAATTTCCGCCGTCCTCTCCTTGTACTAGGAGAGAACACGCCTCAGGTCCAGAGTATGGAGCCTGTACTTGGCGTCCAAGGTATAGTTAGGGTAGTATACTGGCAGAGTCAACACCTGGTTAAGGTGAAACTCTGAAACCACCTTCGGAAGGAATTTCGGGTGGGGGCGCAGGGCAACTTTGTCCCTGTGAAAGACCAGATAAGGAGAGTCCACCGAAAGCGCCTGGAGTTCCCCTGTACTTCTGGCTGATGTGATAGCCACCAGGAAGGCTGTCTTCCACGACAAGTGTGAGAGCTCACACTTGTGCATGGGTTCAAACAGCCTGCCCATGAGCTTTGCCAAAACCAGCAACATATGCCACAGAGGTGGAGGTTCACGCACCGGAGGGGATATGTGATCCAGGCCTTTGAAGAAGCACCCGACCACTGTCTCCTGTGCCAATGTCGGCTGACCGGCCCACGCCTGGTAAGCAAAAATGGCTGCCAGGTGCACCCGAAGGGTCAATGACCGGAGACCCCCCTTGGAGAGAGACCAAAGGTAGTCTAGAATGTTAGCCACAGAGCAGGATAAGGGGTCCAGACTCTTACCCTGACACCTAATGGAAAACCTTTTCCATTTGAAGGCATAACATGTCCTGGTCGATTCCTTACGAGATGCCTCCATCACGATGTAGACATCCTCGGAAAGACCCAGAGCCTGGAACTCTAGCCGCTCAAGTATCAGGCTGTGAGGTATAGAGACTGAAGGTCCGGATGGAATACCTTCCCCTGATTTAGAGATATCAGGTCTGGGCGTGTACAAAGCCGCTCCAGGGGCCTGCAGCTGAGGCTGAGGAGATCTGGATACCGGAACTGGCGTGGCCAATCTGGGGCTACCAGGATCACCTTTGCTTGTCCTTCCTCACCTTGAGTAACACCTTGTGGATCAAGGGAAATGGAGGGAAGGCGTAGAGGAGGCCTGGGGTCCATGGCCTCGAGAAGGCATCCCCCTGCAGCCAGCCCCGCTGAGGGGGGCAGGCATGGTACAGCCTCAGCTTGTTGTTTTCCCTGGAGGCAAACAGGTCTACCAACGGTTTGCCCCAGCAGGAGAACAGACTGTAAGCTACCTCTGGATGGAGAGACCACTCATGGGAAGTCTGGCCTATACGACAGAGCATCCACCAGCTGGTTTGAGACTCCTGCCACGTGAATGACTAGGATATCCGCCTCCAACCGGTTGATGAGGGTCCAGATTCGGAGCGCCTCCTTGCATAGAAGACAGGAGTGCATGCCGCCCTGTTTGTTGAGGTAGTACATGGTCATGGTATTGTCCGTCTGGACTTGAACCACTTGACCCCGGAGATGAGGAGCGAAATCTGACAATGCCAGTCTGACTGCTCTGAGCTCCAACAGGTTGATGTGGCATTGGGACTCCTCGGGGTTCCAGAACCTGTGGGCTCTTTTGTCCCCCATCTGGGCTCTCCAGACCATAAGAGAGGCACTGGTCATAAGAACGACTGTCAGTTCGGGGCGGACAAATGGGATCCCTTCCTGCAACCATTCTGGTGCGGTCCACCACTGGTGAGCATTCTACATCTTCTGGGTCACAGTGATCAGCTGGTCGAAATGACCGTGGTGCTGAGTCCACTGGTCGGCCAGCTCCCATTGGAGGGGGTGCATGTGCCATCTGGCCCAACGGACCACTGAGGTGCACGCCGCCATGTAACCCAGAAGGCGCAGGAAGTCCTGGGCAGGGCACAAGTGCCCAACCAGAAATGATTGGGCAAAGGAGGAAAGAACCTCCGTCCTGTCCACCGGGAGCCGAGCTCTGGCTTGACGAGAATCGAGCTCTGCCCTGATGAAGCCCATCACCTGAGAGGGCACGAGTTCCGACTTGGCCTCGTTGATCAGGAGGCCTAGCTGGAAGCAGGTTCGGAGAGCCACATCCCTGAATCTCTCCACCTCCTGAAGGGCGGAACCTGCCAAGAGCCAATCATCGAGATAAGGGTATATCCGAACTCCTTGACGCTGAAGATGGGCTGCCACCACTGCAATGCACTTGGTGAAGACCCATGGGGCCAATGACAGGCTGAACGGCATGGCTCGGAACTCGTACAGGGTCCCCTCGACCCTGAAGTGGAGGAACCGCTGATGGGATGGATGGACTGGGACGTGAAAGAACGTCCTGCAGATCCAGTGAACAGAACCATGTTTCGCTCCAGGGATGGTATGATCTGGTTCAGAGTTACCATCTGGAAGGTGCGAGACCCGAGATATTGATTCAAGTTGTGGAGATCTAGGATAGGGTGCCAAACCCCCCCCCCCAATCCGCTTGGGCACCAGGAAGTACCTGGAGATGAAGCCTGGGTCTGTAGGAGGATCACACACTGGAGCTACCACCTCCTTGCGCAGGAGCTGAGCAATGTCATCTCAAAGAGCCGACTGAGTGCAAACTGAGATCCTTTCCTCCCGAGGGGCGTGGGCTCGGCTGGGAGGGTACTGCTCGAATTCCAGAGGCAGTCCCTGGCCGACCACTTCTAGAACCCACCTGTCCGAAGTGATACCGGACCAGGCGGAAAGAAAGTGGCGGAGACTGCCCCCCACGGGAGGACCCAGAGTTGGCGTGACAGGTGTATGGGTGGCAACCCCCAACCCGTCACTGAGCAGGCTTAGAGGAGGAGGTGGAGGCTCCTGGACCAGCACCTTGGCCTCCTTTACGGGGCTGTTGAGGGCCCTGCTTGGGCCTGGGATGCCAAGCTTGAGCCTGCTGTTGCTGCTGGCCTCCTTGATAGGAGGGCTGCCTAACCGCAGGGGAAGATTACTGAAAAGACTTCTTCTAGCGCTTCTTCTGGTTCTTGCCCGAAGAACCCTTTGCAGGGGTAGCGTCCAAGGTGGCATTGGACTGTTCTATGCGTTGGGTGACCAACCACTCTGGACTGTTCTGTGCGCTGGGTGACCAGCCACTCCGGGCCCGAAAAGGTCGGTGCCTAGGAAGGGCACGTCAGCTAACTTGTGCTGAGTATCCGCCGGAAAGGAGGATAGCCTCAGCCAAGCCCTGCGGCGAGTGGCCACTGCGGCTGTTAAGGAGCAGGCACAGGAATCTCCAATGTCCAGGGCCGTCTGGAGCTGCTGTTTTGCAACAGCATGGCCCTGATCACGGACTTGCTTCACAGTGGTCTGCAAGTCCGCCGGGAGATGAGGGAGGACTTCATCTAATGACCCCAGGAGGGCATGAGAGAAGTGTGCCATGATAACAGCCGAGCTGGCCTGATGAAGGCCTAAGGAAGAGGCTGCATAGACCTTCCAAGCAGAATGGTCCATATTCTTGGACTCCTTGTCCGGGGGGCGGTCGGTGTTGGCTGAGCTGCCAGTGCGTCTGAACACAGAAGCAGTCACAAGGCTTTTGGCCGAAGGATGTTCTGTGAACCCCACCAGGGACCCTATGGGCACCGTATATTTGCGGGCCATGCGGGCAGATGGAACTGGGCAGGAAGCAGGATGCTGCCAAAGCTCAAGAGCCAGGCCAACAATGGCTTCGGCCACTGGAAAGGCCTCCATCAGGGTATCCCCCTTTTTAGGATATCCGCAAGCGGGTACTCCGCATTTTTCCTGATAGGCTCCAGGGGCATTCCGGTAGATTCGGAGATCAGGCGGAGGATGCCCTGAAAGGAGGAAGGACCTTCCTCCAAACCTGCCATTGATGACTCGTCATCCCCAGG
Source organism: Neoceratodus forsteri (assembly GCA_016271365.2). Lineage (NCBI taxonomy): Eukaryota > Metazoa > Chordata > Ceratodontiformes > Ceratodontidae > Neoceratodus > Neoceratodus forsteri. The sequence continues at coordinate 475,818,543 of CM057451.1, forward strand.
ATATGAGTGCAAACCAGTGTCGTCCGAGTCCAAGGAGACAGGATATATCGGTCTCCCGCCTATGTCTCCCTCGATGCGCTGAGGGTGATCAGGGACAACTGTAATGGACAGACGTCAGGGAAGTCCGGTGTCTGATCGGTCCTCTTTCGAGGGAGCCCTTCCCTGAGGCTACTTAGGCAGTGGCTCCACCAAAATTGGTGGAGAGACTGTAATAGGCCGAGCCGGGATACAGGCTGGCCCCACGGGCGGTGGAACCGAAGCTCTCGGTTCCGGCGGGGTCAGCCTGGGAGGCAAGTGATAGCCAGTGTTGCCAGTGGAGCCGGTTTCTGACCGGACAAAATCAGCTGTTGCCACATGAGATCCTCATAACGTCGATGGAGTTTCCATCGTAGTCTTTCCTGAGGAGGATGAGGATCGGTGGCGGCGCCTCTTTTTTGAATGTTTATAGTCCTTCTTCAGCCTTTCGACCGAAGGGGTCCTAGTCTTCAATTGAGACCAACGGGGTTGGCTTGTTCGATCGGGAGACGCCGGAATCGGTGAAAACCGAGGTTCTGGGATGGTTTCCTCGATGAAGGTACACGAAGCTAGTGTCTCCTCGTCGGGAAAGGAAAGGACCGGGGTCCTTTCTAAAGAATCGTCGACAGGAGTCGGTGATAAAGGCTCGATTGGGTAGAGCGTAATCTCGGCCGGTTCGGCTGTTTCCTCGGTCTCAGTGCCTTGGCCCGGCGGAAGGTCCATAAAGCCGGCGGTCGAGGATGCGATCTCGACTGAGGTCAAGACCGCGTGTTCCCAGGACGCAGACCTCTTTTGGTCCCAGGAGCGTCGTCTTCTGGAGGAAGAAGACTTAGGGTTCTTATCCCTCTTCCAAGGGCGGGAGGAGTGCAAGCCCGTGGGCGCCTCACCCCTGGTGGGGAGAGAGACTGGCACAACTCCCTAAAGGAGCCCATAAAAGTTGAGCCGAGGTCGAGTGGAGCAAAGAAGCTTCGAGTGGCCGAAGCTTGAGCCGCTTCTTCCTCGAATGCCTTCATCTGCTAAAACTGCTCAGCGGATACCGCGGCTGCGGAAACTGCCCACCTCGCCTCTTTAGATTTCACTGGCGGGTTCCTTTTCTCTGGTCTCCCCCGCTTAAGGCGTGCCTTGCAGTCGTCCAGAACGTTGGGATGGAAGGCCAAACAAAATGAGCACGACAAGGTGTCATGTCCGATGCCGAGGCAGTACACGCAAGTTAGATGGGGATCGGTGCGTGACATCTTCTGGCCGCAGGTACACTGGCGAAATCCAGGGGTCGATTTGTCCTCCATATCCGAATCGGAATCAATAACTGATGAGTTTAATAGCAAGTTGTGGTAAAACCGACGTTGTGAAGCCAGGGCCGACGAAATACTAGAGTAGCATGAGGGACCTGATTCTTCCAGCAGAAAGGAAGATCTGGCGTCATGGGGTGGAGCCAAGTTATTTACCACCCGGGTGGGTGGGAGGAGCCAGCTTGAAGACTTCCAGCAAGTTTTAATGGGGAAAGGGACATGCTTGAGAGTGTGGATGAACAACATATCCACGCTCCTAGAATGTAAATTACGTGCCAACCATAATTTTTGATCTTTCTGTGTATCTTCACCATTCATCACTAGTGGATTCTGGCCAGAGATCAGGACCCCACAGGAGTTTTTTCTTTGCAAGGTGGTGGAGTCAATGTCGTGGTGGGGAAGACCGCAGGAGCCCAACGCGTGCGGTGGCGCTCGCGGGTTGGCCAGTAACCGACACAGACTCCTCTCCAGTCCCAGTTCTGCTTCTCCCGTTATCGAGTGAGGACCTCGTGTGTGAAGCAAATTTTCTAGTTCCTCAGCAGCCTAGTCCATCGGCTCCATTCGTCTTAGTTCTGCTCTGCTACGTCCTCGGCACCATCAATCCCGGTAAGACCTCTCCTTTTATTTTTGAATGACGCCGAGTGCCTTTGTTTTGTTTATTGTGTTTTCCGTCAGTCATGTCTCGTTCAGGGGACAAAAAGAAGCTTTCCAAGGTGGATCGGCCCCCTATGCGGCGGTGTCCCTGCGACTGACATTATTCCATCATGGACCAGCCTGACCGATGTTTGACCTGCTTGGGTCCCAACCATGACATGGATCACCGTATAGTTCAGCACCCTAATAGCCAAGGTTGAAGAAGAGTAGACCTTCTTACCAAACTGGTCAATGACCTTAGATTTCTTGTCTGGAGGAGAGGTACTAAGGTGCTTAGGTTTTGCTGAATGGTCATGGGCAGCACTGCTTTAGGATGAACATTGAAGTGGTCTTTACTTTCAGGCATCTGGTATAAACAGTCCACTTTTCTGGCCACAGGTGCCAGTGAAGTTGGTTGTTTTCAGATACATAGATACATAGACAGTGTTGGCAGATAAGGGCCTACGGCCCACCCAGTCTGCCCATTTGAGCTTGTAAGTTCAGTTTATGTTTTCCTAGAAGTCTGTTGCCCCTTACCCCTGACCTCCAGAATTCCTTTATGTCTATCCCATGCATTCTTAAATCCCGTGATTGTTTCAGACCCCACCACTTCCTCTGGCAGGGTGTTCCACTTGTCCACCACCCGTTCTGTGAAGAAATTCTTCCTCACGTTTCCTCTGAATCATCCTCCTCCAACTTCAACCCATGCCTCTAGTCCTGGAACATCTTTTTCGCTAAAAATAGTGTATTCCTGCACTGTTCCTCCCTGTAAGATACTTGTATGTCTCTATCATATCCCCTCTCTCCCTCCTCTCCTCCAGGGAGTACATGTTCAGTTCCTTCAACTTGTCCTCATAGGACTTGTGATGCAATCCATGCACCATCTTTGTTGCCCTCCTCTGAACCTTCTCTACCCTGTCTATGTCCTTACGTAGGTAAGGTCTCCAGAACTGTACACTGTCCTCCAGGTGGGGTCTCACTAGTGTCTTGTATAGTGAAATTATGACCTCCCTTTTCTTGCTGGTGATGCCCCTGCCTATACATCCCAGCTTCCTATTTGCTTTAACTGCTGCCTTGTCACACTGTTTCCCTACCTTGAGGTCATCAGAGAAGATAACCCCAAGATCCCATTCCTGCTTGGTGCATGCTATATCCTCACCCCCTAACTGATATATTGTGCCAGGGTTTTTGTGCCCCATATGCATTATCTTGCACTTCTTTGCATTGAATTTCAACTGCCAAACCCCTGACCATTCATAGAAACACAGAAACATAGAATTTGACAGCAGATAAGGACCGCTTGGCCCACCCAGTCTGCCCATTTCCCTATCTAATGGATAAACTGCAGATCCTAGTTAACCAGCAGCCTACTTCTTCCTACCCCAACCCCCTAGAATTGCCTTATGACTGTCCCATGCATGCTTGAATACCACCACTGTTTTTGACTCCACAACCTCCTCCGGAAGCCGTTCCATGCATCCACAACCTCTCTGTGAAAAATACTTCCTTAAATTACTTCTGAGCCGCCCCATCTTCAAATTGTGCCCCTTGTTCTTGCATACCTCTTTTTTTGAAAGATGCTACCCTCTTGGACTTTGTTGATTCCCTTGAGGTACTTGAAAGTTTCTATCATGTCTCCCCTCTCCCTCCTTTCCTCGAGGCTATACATATTATGCTCCTTAAGTCTCTCTTCATATGTCTGCTGGTGCAGACCCTGCACCATTTTAGTTGCCCTCCTCTGGACAGCTTCCATCCTATCTATGTCTTTGCGGAGATTGGGTCTCCAGAACTGCACGCAGTACTCCAGATGGGGTCTGACCAGCTGTCTGTACAGAGGGATAATAACTTCCTGTTTTCTACTGGTGATGCCTCTCCCTATGCATCCCAGTATTCCCCCAACCCTCCTTGCTGCCCTCTCACATTGCTTGCCCACCTTTAGGTCATCTGATATGACTACCCCCAGGTCCCTTTCCGTTTTTGTTGTTGTTAGTATCTCACCCCCCATTGTGTACTCTTCCCCTGGGTTTTTGTTTCCCAGGTGCATTACCTTGCACTTCTTAGCATTGAATCTAAGCTGCCATACATTTGACCATTCCTCTAACCTTGCCAAGTCCTTCTCATCCTTTCCACCCCACCTTGTGCATCAACTCTGTTGCAGATCTTTGTGCCATCTGCAAAGAGACATATTTTTCCTTCAGTCCCTCTGCAATGTCGCTATAAAGACATTGAAGAGGACTGGTCCTAATACTGAACCTCATGTGTACCCCACTAGTAACCCCCTCTTCTTCAGAGTGGACTCCATTTACTGTTACTCTGTGTCCTGTTCTCCAGCCAATTCTTTACCCAGGCTGTCATCTTGGGACCCACTCCCAGGCTGGCTAACTTGTATATTTTGTGTGGGACTGTGTCAAATGCCTTGCTAAAGTCTAGGTAGGCCATGTCCACAGCCCTTCCCTGATCTACTACTTTGGTCACCAAGTCAAAGAAATCTATCAGATTTGTCTGGCATGACCTTCCCGCTGTGAATCCATGCTGCCTTGGGTCCTGTGCCCCTCTGGCCTCTAGATACTCGACAATTCTTTCCTTCAGAAGTGATTCCATCATTTTCCCTAACACGGAGGTTAAACTAACAGGTCTGTAGTTTCCTGCTTCTACCTTGCTCCCACTTTTGTGAAGGGGAATCACATCTGCCCTCCTCCAGTCCTCGGGTACCACCCCATCCTCCCATGATTTGTTAAAGACAGTCAGTGGTGTCACTAGTTCTACCCTCAGTTCTTTCAGAATTCTGGGATGAATCCCATCAGGCCCCATTGCTTTGTCCACCTTCAGTTTTAAGAGTTCTTTGAGAACCCTTTCTTCTGTAAATGGGCTGGTATCAACTTCTGTATCCAGAGTGTTTCTACTGTTTGTTTTAGGTACCTCCCCCTCTTCATTTGTAAATACTGAGCAAAAATATTTGTTTAGTATCTCTGCCTTTTCACAGTCACGCTCTGCCCACCTCCCTCCCTTTATTAAGCCTCACTATCCCTCCCTTGGTCTTCCTTCGCTCCCTGATGTACCTATAAAAGGTTTTATCCCTTCTTAACTGAGTTGGCTATCTTTTCCTCGGTTTGGGCCTTTGCTGTTCTGACTGCCTTCCCAGCTTCCTTTGCTTATGATCACGGTTCTCTGTCCTGCTCCTTCTGTGATTCCTTGTACTTCCTGATTGCTTTCTTTCTCTTGAACCTTCACTGCCACTTCTTTTGAGAACCATAGTGGTTTCTTACATCATTTTGTTTTGTTTATTTGCTTCACAAAGGCTTATACCTCTGTGATGGCAGTTTTATTATTCCCCATTGTTCTTCCACCCTCCTTCCTGCCCATTTGCTAGTGCATTCCTTAGGCACTCACCCATTTAGCAAAGTCAGCCCTCCTAAAGTCCAGTACTTTTGCCTTTGTATGGCTTGACTCTGTGCACTTGTGTTTGTGTGAACCATGCTGTTCGATGGTCGTAGTTCCCAGATGGCTACCCACTTCATCTGATCCTCTCTTCATCTCCATTTGAGAGAACCAGGTCTAAGATTGCTCCCTCTCGGTGGGCTCCAATACTAGTTGTCTAAGGCATGCCCCTGTAGGGCATCTAGAATAACCCCACTCTTCAAGTGGCTGCTGCAACTGCACTCCAGTTAACATCTGGCATATTCAGATCACCCATCAGCAAGATCTCCCTTTTTCTGCCATTCTAGTATACTTTCTATCATTTCCTTGTCCATTTCCTCCCCCTGAGAAGAGGTCTGTCTAACCCTGTGCGGACTGTGGTGCCATTGCTGGTCTCAAGTTTACCCACAGTGCTTCTTCTCCTCCCTGTTTTCCCTTTTGTTCTGTTGCTTTGATTCCTTCCCTTATGTAAAGAGCTACTCCTCCTCCTCTTTTACCCTCCCTGACCCTCCTGTAGATAGTGTATCCTGGTATGTTTACGTCCCAGTCATGGTTTTGTGTGTACCATGTTTCTGTGACTGCCACAATATCCAGATGTTCCTCCTCCATCAAGGCCACTAATTCAGGAAGCTTGTTACTCAGACTACAGGCATTGGTACTCACTGCTCTCCTTCTTCAAGTTTCTGCAGGTCCCTTCTCATTCTGTCTACACCCTCTGGTGTGTCTACTCTGTTACAGAGCTTTGTGTCATCAGCGAACAGTGAAATTCTGCCCTCTAGGTCCTGTGCAATGTCACTGATGAAGATGTTGAATAGGACCGGTCCTAGCACTGATCCCTGTGGTACGCCACGGGTCACTCTTCCCTCTGTGGAGTAACAGCCATTTACCACCACCCTCTGTGTCCTGCCACCCAGCCAGTTACCTACCCACCACACTACTGTCCTGCCCACACCCATATTCCCCAGTTTGAGTAATAGTCTTCTATGTGGCACAGTGTCAAAGGCCTTGCTGAAGTCCAGATAGGCCATGTCCACTGCCCTCTGATCCACATCCCTAGTCACCCAGTCAAAAATTCAATGAGGTTGGTCTGACATAACCTCCCTGGTGAAACCATGCTGCCTTGGGTCCTGTAGTCCACTGACAACCAGATGTTCCACCAATCTCTCCTTCAGTAGTGCTTCCATGATCTTCCCCACTACCGAGGTGAGGCTGACTGGTCTGTAGTTCCCCGCTTCCTCTTTGTTCCCACTTTTGTATAAGGGGACTACATCTGCTGTCCTCCAGTCTTTGGGTACCTCCCCTGTTTCCAGTGTGGAAGCCAAATCCTCATGTGGCCCTATCCAGGGCAGGGTGAGTGTAGGTGATAAATACGAGAGTTCCAGATGTTCTGACAATCTCTGGCGTTGGGGACCTTGATCCACAGTATGCCAGTCATATGTAGCCTGGATTTTCCCAAGCTGCTCTGTAAAAGAGGGATCTTCAGGAGAAGAATTTGGAGACTCCCTAGGCTTTGGTTCATCTGGAGTCGGTGACGTATAGTCCGCTGAGTCACAATCTGAGTCCGACGTAGGAGTATCATCGGGTGTGCTTAGTCTCGGTAGAGCAATCTCCATGGGTCTCGAGAGGTCTGCAGGCCTCGCAAACTCTGTGGGACGCTGGGGTTTTGGAGGTGGCTCCACTGTCCTGCCCAACGTCAAGGTCTGGGGCCTGATGATTGGGGGTCTAATTTGCAGTTCTCTAGTGGCCGGCGTCAGGTCCGGTGGAGGGTGATGCTTTTCCAACGCTAACAAGACCTGCAAATTGTGCCTCATCCCACCAGGGGCGCAACATCACCTGTAAGTCCACCTGAGGCTGAGGTGGAGGGCGGAGGCAGAGGTGGCCGATGCCCATATCCCGGTGTTGGATACCCTGTGAAGTAGGGAGGAAGGTATCCTGGTAAGGGAATGCCTGGCATTGGGTAAGAAAACTCTGGCGTCAGATACTCGGGCAAAGGGTATTGCAGCGTCAGGTACCTCGGTGGAATGTCCAAGGGACCCGGCATCAGCCCAGAAGGTGGGGCTGATGGCTTTGGCATCGGCCCAGATGGTGGGGCTGGAGGCCCAGGTACAGGCCCTGATGGGGGTGAGGAGGACCCCAGATGGTTCGGAGTTGTAGGGCCTTGAGGGACTGGCGCGGCTTTCATAAGGTCTGGCAGAGCCTCCGGCATGGATGGCTCCAGTGTCGGGACAGGCACTGTCCCAGATGGTGGGCGCTCTCCCCCCTCCATGTCCCTGGGAGATGGGGACACTGGAGGGACCACTTCTATGAGTGGAGGGAGAAATCAGAGGGGACTCTAGTGTAAGCTCTGGCTCTGACGTCAGCTGATCCGGCTCCTCGACATCAGGCCTGTTATTGGGGTCTGCCGAAGGAGCCAGGGCTACATGCTCGTCGGAGGAGTTGACAGGTGGCTTACCAGCCGGTTCTTTGTGAGTGCTGGAGGAGCCAGTGTTCGTCTTACTAGACCCACCATTCTCACTAGACCTCTTAATCTTGAGGAGCCTAGGGGTAGTAGTTGCCTCCTTTGCCCCAGAGGCACATGTGGGGCGAACCACATGAGCGGCCGTGAAAGAGGCGACTATCCGGGGGGGGGGGAGAGGAGTACCTCCTTGGCCGTGGCACCTGATGGGGGCTGCGGGCTTGAAGGAGACCATTCCCAGTCCCAATGTCTCTCCTTGTCCTTCTTATTATTATTATGGCCTTCAGGGGAAGAAAATGTGCTCCTGAGTTTCTTCTGGTCCTTCTCCATGGATGACATTTTTTATTTTAAAAGGTGGACTTCCAGGGACTGCTGATGACACTTTCATGAGGCCTGGTTAAAGCCGTGGCAGATCTCACACTCCTTGGTCTTATGGTGTGAACCCAGACAAAAGAGGCAGAGGAAATGGCCGTCTTTGTGAGGGAGCTGATTACCACAGGAGTCGCACTTATTTTTATGTGAATCGGAAAATGTCGGAGATGACATGCAAGATTAATTTTATAAAACACAAAATATGAGAAAATTACTGGTTTTCAATGAAAATATAAACGAGATACACTCATCCAAAATGGCGTTGACAGAAACAACATTCTCCGCGATGTGCGCAGGCAGACAGTGGGAAAGAACTGGAGGGTGGGCGTGAGGATCGCTCACTATATAGCACCACGCGGACAGTCACGTGACGCCGGTTGGGCGGCCCCCACCAGACATTGCTAGCTAAAAGTTTTCCGTGTGGTCATGGCGCCTGATGACTCCAGTCCTACCTGTTAGTACCTACTGCAAGAGCCCTCTCGAAGTAAGATCTATGTGATTTCTTGCTATCTGAACTTTACAGCATAAGCACTTCATTTTATGTAATTTACTGTTACTGTACCTGTGAGTGTACCAATTATGTATTCTATGTATCCTATGGATTTAACTGTATGTGCTATTTCTCTGTACTACCGTGCCCTTCCCCCCAGGACGCACCAGGAGACAAGCGACTCTGTTGTTCAGTGTGCCTTCCTTTTGAAACTTTTCAATCAATAAATAAATAAATAAATCATTTTTATATCTTTGCCTGCTTCATTTGTGTTATATTTTCTGCTACCTCCTCAGGCACCATTCCAACCTGCCTGAGTTTCTGCACTACTGTACTTGCCTTTATCCAGGCTCAGTTGTAACCTGCCTGAGACACCGTTGTTAACTGTCTGCATTTTCATGTATGTATGTATTTTGCTCCTCTTACCCCTTCCTCCAGGTCACACCTGGAAACCAGCCTTGGCTCAGTGTGCTTTTCCCGGTTTCCAACTTTTAAATAAATAAATAATCTACACTCTGTCAGACTCCTAGCAGCTCTCTGGGAGGAGGGGGCAAGACACACATCCCTATCTGGAGAACAGAGTCTGAAGAACTGAGGCCCCAATAGCAGCATACCAACATGACATGATGTCAATGTTGTTAAGGTAGATGAAGTTGTGTGCTTTCTTCCAGGCAGCAGCCCTGCAGATCTGTATGGGGATGTCTCTGCAGGCAGCCACCAAGGCAGTATGTCTGGTGGAATGCACCCTGAGCCCTCTAAGAGGCTCCTACCAGCCAACATATAGCAGAGGTCGATGCAAGATGTGATCCACCTGCCAATCATCCACTTTGCCGCCAGTCTGCAAGGCGCAGCTTTAGTGTATTTTACAAATAGCTGCCGAGGTTCTCCCCAAACTCCAGACATGTACTCTTTATAATAAGAGAAGCACCCTACATAGGTCCAAAGTATGGAGCCTCTGGTCGGCATCCAAAGGTGGATCACTGAAGTATACTGAAACGTTTATCACCTGGTTAAGATGAAACTCCTATACTACCTTCAGGAGGTACTTCGAGTTGGAGGGTGAAGGATGACTCTGTCATTGTGGAAGACCACATAAGGAGACTCCACCGAGAGAGCCTGGAGCTCACTAATCTTTCCAGCTGATGTAATAGCCACCAAAAAGGCTGTCTTCCACTACAGATGTGATGCCTCACATTTGTGCATAAGCTCAAATGGCTTCCCCATGAGCACAGCCAGCACCAGCAGTAGGTTTAGTGGCGGTTGGGGGGGGGGGGAAGAAGAAGACAAGTGGTCATGGCCTTTAAAAAGCACCTGACCACCTTCTCCTGGTCCACCATCCGCTTACCACCTCACACTCGGCAGGCAAAGATGGCTACCAGGTTGCACCTTAGTCACAAACAGTCCAGACTGAGAGGGACCAGAGGTACTCCAGGGTGCTCGCCACAGTGTAGGCAAGGACATCAAGCTCCTTGCCCTGGCACCAGAGAGAGAACCTCTTCCATCTGAATGCACAGCATTGGAGAGTTGACTCCTTTTTATAGGCCTTCACAACATGGGGCACATCTTTTGAGAGACCCAAGGTCCGCAGCTTTGTCCACTCATGAATGAGGCTGAGACATGTAGAGACTGATGGTTCAGTTGAAGGACCTTCCCCTGTTGTCTGGTCAACAGGCTCAGATGAAGAGGCAACTGCCACAAAGGCATGCTGCTGAGGCTGAGGAGATCCAGGTATCAGAACTGTCTAGGCCAGTAAGGAGCTATAAGAATCATCCACCCCTTGTCCTTCTGGGCCTTGACCACAACCACACTGGGGATCAAGGGGAAGGGAGGGAATGTGTATATGAGGACTGGGGTCCAGGGCCTCGTGAAGGCATCCCCAGCAGTGTCCCAGACTGTGGTGGGTAGGCACAAAACAGTCTTCAGTTTTCTGTTCTTCCAGGAAGTGAAGAGGTCCACCAGGGGGGGAGTCCCACTGGGAGAAGAGGTGACTTACCACCTTCTAATTCAGGGATCACTTGTGCAGCATTTCTCCCTTCCAGCTGACAGCATTCTACAGCTGATTGTGAACTCCAGTGACATGGATGGCCATGAGATCTGCACCCAGGCTGCACATGGTACCTAAACCAAACAAGAGAAACACTCTGAAGACGGGGGTCGATACCAGTCTATTTACAGAAGAAAGGGTTCTGAAAGAACTAATAAAATTGAAGGTGGACAAAGCAATAGGGCCTGATGGGATTCACCCAAGAATTCTAAAAGAACTAAGGGTAGAACTAGTGATACCGCTGACTACTCTCTTTAACAAATCATGGGAGGATGGGGTGGTACCTGAGGACTGGAGAAGGGCGGATGTGATTCCTCTTCACAAAATGGGAGCAGGACAGAGGCAGGAAACTACAGACCAGTTAGTTTGACCTCAGTGGCAGGGAAAATGATGAAATCACTTCTGAAGAAAAGAATTGTTGAGTACCTAGAGGCCAGTGGGGCAGAGGACCCAAGGCAGCATGGATTCACGATGGGAAGATCGTGTCAGACGAATCTAATAGATTTCTTTGACTGGGTGACCAAAGTAGTAGACCAGGGAGGGGCTGTGAACATGGCCTACCTATATTTTAGCAAGGCATTTGATACAGTCCCACACAAAAAACACAAGTTAGCCAGCCTTGGAGTGGGTCCCAAGGTGGTAGCCTGGATAAAAAATTGGCTAGACAACAGGACGCAAAGGGTAGTAGTAAATGGAGTCCACAGTGAAGAAAGGCGGGTTACTAGCGGGGTACCACAGGGTTCAGTACTGGGACCGGTCCTTTTTAATGTCTTTATAAGTGACATTGCAGAGGAACTGGAAGGAAAAGTATGTCTCTTTGCAGACCACACAAAGATCTGCAACAGGGTTGATACACAAGATGGATGAGAAAGGACTTGGCAAGGTTGGAGGAATGGTCAAATGTATGGCAGCTTAGATTCAATGCAATGAAGTGCAAAGTAATGCACCTGGGAAACAAAAACCCAGAGGAAGAGTACACAATGGGGGGTGAGATAGTGACAACAGTAAAAATGGAAAGGGACCTGGGGGTAATTATATCAGATGACCTAAAGGTGGGCAAGCAATGTGAGAAGGCAGTAAGGAAGGCTGGGGGATACTGAGATGCATGGGAGAGGCATCAATAGCAGAAAACAGGAAGTTGTTATCTCTCTGTACAGACAGTTGGTGAGACCCCATCTGGAGTACTGTGTGCAGTTCTGGAGACCCCATCTCCGCAAAGACATAGACAGAGTGGAGGCTGTCCAGAGGAGGGCAACCAAAATGGTGCAGGGTCTGCACCAGAAGACATACGAAGAAAGACTAAAGGAGTTTAATATGTATACCCTTGAGGAAAGAAGGAAGAGAGGGGGACATGCAGAAACTTTCATGTACCTCAACAGAATCAACAAAGTCCAAGAGGGTAGCATCTTTCAGAAAAAGAGATGTGCAAGAACAAGGGGGCACAATTTGAAGACAGAGGGGGGACAGCTCAGAGGTAATGTGAGGAAGTATTTTTTTTCACAGAGAGGGTTGTGGATGCATGGAACAGCCTCCCTGAGGAGGTCGTGGAGTCAAGAACATTGGGAGAATTCAAGAATGCATGGGATCAACATAAGGCAGTCCTAGTGGGGGGTAGGAGAAAGTAAGCTGTTGGTTAACTAGGATCTGCAGCTTATCTGTTAGGTAGGAAAATGGGCAGACTAGGGGGGCCAAGCGGTCCTTATCTGCCGTCAAATTCTATGTTTCTATGTCCCTGGGGGACCATGTTGAACTTCTCCTGGTGCAGAAACTTGTTCAGCTTTCTGAGGTCGGGAAGAAAAAATTACTCACAATAGGAATATTGTTTCTTCCAAGGGATCCCTCATTACACTTAACTAATGCAACTATTTATTTATTCATTCGGAGTTACACCTTTGAGCACAAGTGCTTATCTGCAAAGGTTCCACGTCAATGTTTGAGTACAGAGGTATTAACAAATGAAGAGACAGACTGTAACATGATCACACAGTTATCAAGGCAGCACACAGTGGCATCATCAGAGAATCAACAAAACATTACAGACTGCATGTCAATCAAAGCTACTAACAATGGTTGCACGCACTGTGGCGTCATATAAAATACATAAAGCATAAATGTTACAAATTAGTAAAGACATTGCAAGCAGCGCAAGGAGAGAATAAAGCTTATTGTCACTTCTGTTCATTTGAAACAGTCACATTTAGCCTTTGGGAGAGCACCTTTTCTAGCTCCCTCTTGAAATGGGATATTTTAGGGAGGCCTATTAGGGGTTCTTGCAGTTCATTCAGCCATTGCTGGGCTCTGACCGAGAAGGAGTGCATGGCTGGATTTGTTCTGCGGAAAAGGCTACAGAGAGTGCACTCCTGGCCATATTCTTGGTTGAGTATTGGTTATGTAGAGTGCGCAGCAGATTCTGAACTGCAGATGGGGTAAGACCCAAGAGAGCTTTTTTACCAGGCTGGCATGTTTGGTATTTTATTCTCTCCTGGTGGGGGAGCCAATTCATTTGAGAGAATAGAGAGCATGTATGGGTGAGTCTATCTGCTCCAAGTATAAACCGGCAAGCCTATTTAATACAAGCCTGACCCTGCTGAGAACAGAGTCAGAGGCTGCTCTATACACTGAGAAGAGAATTTAGAACTGAGAGGCTAGTGCCAGTTACAGCAATGCATTTGACCTCAGCGGTGAGTTTGTGTCGTTGCCTATACAGGGCTCCTAGTTTGTTGTTTACCAAGTTAACAATGATATCAATATGAGGTGCAAAGGAAAGTGCTTCATCAGTGGTGACTCCTAAGTATTTGAATGAGTTAACCTGCTGTAAAGCAGCCCCATTCTCATTTATAATGGTGAAGGGACAGACCTTTTTCCTCAGCTGTTGGCCTGCAAATAACACAGTTTTAGTTTTCTTGTTCATTTGAAGCATCTCTTCAATGACCCAAAGCTGTATTATAAGTCCTGAGTGAGGGTCTCTGGGCTAGGGCCACTGGAGTAGATGACGGCTTTTTCCGCATACAGGAGTACCTTTGAGGTAGGGCAGGCATCAGTGAGTTTGTTTATGAAGAGCCGGAAAAGGAGTGAGCCCAATATAGAGCCTTGTGGTACCCCAGCAAAAAACTCTTAATATCAGATGCAGCACCACTAATCTTTTCCCGCTGCGTGCGGTTAGTAAGGTAGCTTCGGAACCAGTATACAGTGTCTGATGATGGCCCTAGTGTATGGAGTTTGTCAAGCAGCAGAGGGTGGTTAACTAAATCAAATGCTTTAGTCAAGTCGATGTATATGGAGCTAACTAGGTGGCCACTATCAAGGGCCTCATGTAGGTAGTTGGTATACTCAGTGAGAGCTGTGCTAGTGCTATGCATCTTTCTGAAACCATGCTGTTGCTGTCACTGAATATTATATTTTCCAAGGTAGGTGACTAACTGGTCAGAGACAATTCTTTCAAATGCTTTGGACAGATGGGAGAGGATTGAGATTAGTCTATAGCAGAATACAATGGAGCGAGCCTGAGTTTTGTGTACAGGTGTGACAAGCGTGGTTTTCCATGTTCCAGGAAACTGGGAGTACCATAGCGAGAAGCTGAATAATTTGGATAGGGGGACAGAAAGCTCATCCAGGGACAGAGCTGCTAACTTCATGTCCAGGGTATCACTTCCCATTCTGGTCTTATCCAGTACCCGTTTGACATATTTGATAGTATCAGACACAGAGATGGTTTGAAAGTAAAACTTACAGTAGCTGGAGCAACTGGAAAGGGAAGAGGTGATTACATGTCCCAGACTGGCCGGGGGTCAGTCTCATCATTAGGAGGAAGCATCGCTCTGAGATCAGTGAAGGCACTATTAAATAATTTGCTATCACTTCAGGGTTAAGGGTGATTGACCCATTCGAACTTAGCATAAGGGGCTGTGATTTGTTGCCCTTCCCCAGAAGTTCCTTTAGGTTATCCCAGAACCTCTTGCCATTACCCCAGTTGTTTACCTGTCATTCTTTGTAATAGGATGCCTTAGCCTGTTTTATTTCTCTGGTGCACTTATTATGGGCAGCTTTGTACTTTTGCAGATCAACAGGCGAGCCTGTGGCTCTGGCCCGTGACCACAGATTATCCCTGGCCCATATCTGGGCTAAGAGAGAAGGGGAAATCCATTCTGCAGATGTACCTCTGATCTTATGCTTTTTGTAAGGAGCAAATTTGTCACAGACCTCGTTAAATAGGAAAATAAAGTAGTCTAGGGCTGAGTCTATACCTGGAATGGCATTGAGGAAATTCTAGTCAACCCTGGCTAGATATTCCTAGAATTTCCCCATTTGGCCTTTGTGAAATACCCTGTTTATAGATACGGGGGTGGGGGGGACTTTGTAAATTTTGCAGTCCAGGTACACAGAACAGTAGAGTGGTCACTGATAGCGTTGGGTAGCACAATAACATCCTTTAGCCTAGGGAGGTTGGCCACTACCCAATCAATAACAGTGCTAGTACCAGTTTTATAGTTGGTCCTGGTGCAATCCTTTACTACCTGTGTGAGGTAGAGGCTTGACACCAAGTCCTTATGTGCAACGCTAGATTAGGCAATCCAATTTATGTTGAAGTCACCAGTGACTACAGTTTCCCAGTTTTGGCTAGCATGTTTATAGTGCTTGATAAATGAATCAAGGCTTGATTGCTGTTTGCCAGAAGGTGTGTATGTAAGCAATAATAGCCGACAGGATGGGCGGTATTGGGCAATACCAGACTGCCCAGGGGCGTAATGAGGCCTGATGCCACAGGCGGAGGGCCTTACTGCCCCTGGAATGTCTGGTGTTGCCCAATTCCACCCACCCTGGAGGGTATTATTGCACTTAGAAAATGGGCTCATGTATTTTATATATTTGAATAAAAACCTTTTTTTTTGCTATCTCTTTTTACCTCCTTGGCCGCCTGGTCTGCCCCCCCCTTGTCGTTGCACCCTCTGCTGGGGATTCCAGCCACCTTCCACCTCCACCGCATCAGCCCAGCACCCAAATTCCTGTGGCTTACCCCACGCAGCAGGGACGCAGGAGCCCCAACTCCCATGGAACACAGATCCAGGCGGGTGCCACACTCCTGGCCAGAGCTGGGACGGCCATCAAGTCCTGAAACAGGCGCCATCCCTTTTTTCAATTTAGTACTTCCCCCAGAGCTGAGGACGTGCAATTATGTCGATGGAGGGGAACGTGCACACGTCTGCACGCGCTCCCTCCGGACAACTGCCCCCAGCTCCACCCTTTTTTGCACAGCGGAGCATGCTTGTCAATCATGCACTGACTGTAGGTGCCCCTCTCCCCGGAGATGGAGAGTAGTTCCTCAGATGCTCGATCCACTTCCTATCCTGCCAACCCCCGGCAATCCGCGCTTGTTCCGGAACGCGGGTCGCCAGTGCAGCGCGAGGTGCAGTGACCAGGGCCTCAGCCCTCAGCGCCACTGGGCCAGCAAAAAACTTTTATGTTAAAGTATTAAAACTGTTAGTTTTTTTGAATTCTCTTGTAATAAAATAGTTCCTCCACCTGCATGTGAATTATGTGTTTTATGTTACACTTAAGGTGTTTTGTCCTACTGAGGCCATCGTAGTGTTAGCTGGTTGTCATGGTTACCTGCCCCCAATCAGATTCACTGCTTTACTGTTTATTTATTTATTTATTTTTTCAAATGCTCATTTATTTTTTCGGTTTATTTCTATCATTCACTGTTTTTTCACTCTGTTTTTATCTGTAGCTATGATAGGGGCTAAATTAAAAAAAATGAATGAATCGAGAACTCAGCAGCAGTTCGGTGGTGGTAGGCATGCGGTCGCATTGAGGAGCAGCCTGTTATGTGGAAAAAAGGGAAGGATCTACATTATATTTGTGTTGTCCTCCCGTTATGTTGGCCTCTGTTTTCATGTATGGCAGTGAGGGCTTAATACAAAAAAGTGAGTTAATCGGGGGTATCGACAGCAGTGCGGTGGTGGTGGGTGAGAAGTCGCAGTGAGGAGCAGCCTGTTATGGACAGAAGGTCTATTACATTTTGTACAATGCAGTCTATCGCGAACAAAAAAGCCATGTTTCTGAAGTGGTGCTGACTGGCTGACGTCTCCACGGTGTGTGGTGAGGTGACTTCTCTCGGGGAGGCTGGAGGCTGCATTGCTCGGTTGGGGCTGCATCACTCGGTCACCAGTTAGCGAGAGTAAAACATGGCGGCTGCTTGGTTTGAAGATTCGGGGTGCCCAACAATATCCTAAGTAATGGGGCACCCCGAATGGGAACTTGTTTTGCAATGGGCTATTGAAAAATACCTGTCCACTAAGATCCTGTCCTAGCCAGCTGGAAAACTAGGATTCTCTTACCCATTTTCTAAACAGTCATAAAGACCACAATTTTATGCCCATTCCCTACAGGTTCAGCTGTTCCGGAGAGAGTGGACTCTACGTAAATTTCAGAACACAGAATGCACTTTCAAATTCTGTCTTGCGGTGGTGCTGCGTTCTGCAGCCTAACGTCAGATTCATTTTGAAGCCAGTGGCTAGTAGCCACGAATCTGACCAACCTATTGTAACTATATTAAAGGAAACTACAAGGGACAGTAAGATTGACCTCCCTGGCCAAACTAGGACAGACTGAAAATTAGAACCACATAAAAAACTGATTGTAAACAAACTACAAAAACTGCAGAAACTTGAAGAATGGTCAGGGGTTTGGCAGTTGAAATTCAATGCAAAGAAGTGCAAGATAATGCATATGGGGCACAAAAACCCTGGCACAATATATCAGTTAGGGGGTGAGGATATAGCATGCACCAAGCAGGAAAGGGATCTTGGGGTTATCATCTCTGATGACCTCAAGGTAGGGAAACAGTGTGACAAGGCAGCAGGTAAATCAAATAGGATGCTGGGATGTATAGGCAGGGGCATCACCAGCAGGAAAAGGAGGTCATAATTCCACTATACAAGACACTAGTGAGACCCCACCTGGAGTTCAGTGTACAGTTCTGGAGACCATACCTACGTGAGGACATAGACAGGGTAGAGAAGGTTCAGAGGAGGGCAACAAAGATGGTGCATGGATTGCATCACAAGTCCTATGAAGACAGGTTGAAGGAACTGAACATGTACTCCCTGGAGGAAGGAGGAGAGAGAGGGATATGATAGAGACATACAGTATCTTACAGGGAGGAACAGGGTGCAGGAAAACACTATTTTAAGCGAAAAAGATGTTCCAGGACTAGAGGGCATGGGATGAAGTTGGAAGGAGGATGATTCAGAGGAAACATGAGAAAGAATTTCTTCACAGAGCGGGTGGTGGACAAGTGGAACACCCTGCCAGAGGAAGTGGTGGGGGCTGAAACAATCACGGGATTTAAGAATGCATGGGATAGACATAAAGGAATTCTGGAGGTCAGGGGTAAGGTGCAACAGACTTCTAGGAAAACAAACTGAACTTACAAGCTCAAAATGGGCAGACTGGGTGGGCCATAGGCTCTTATCTGCCGACACTGTCTATGTATCTATGTACAAGTGATGCTCAAGCAGCTAAAAACTGGACAAACATGGATTCTTGTAGAACCTTTTCAGGTTCTGGAAGGTGAGGTAGGGTGGGATGTTTAAGCATCATGAGGGATCCCTTGGAAGAAACAATATTACTATGGTAAGTAATTTTTCCTTCAAACCCCAGAAATACCTCATTATGCTTAACTAATGCAGACTACAAAGCAGTACCTTGGGAGGCTGGGTACAGAACCTAGATGGGGAAAAGGTTCTGCAAGACAGCAGTGCTAAACCTGGCATCCCTTCTGGACTTCACATCCAGGCAACAGTGCTTTGTAAAAGTGTGTGCAGTTTTCCAGGTAGCTGCTTTACAAATCTCCAGCAAGGGGATGTCCCTTGCAGTTGCAACAGAGGCAGCAGTGCACGAGAGGAGTGTGTCCTGCGGCCTTGCGGTGGCTGTTTGCCCGCTTTATTGTAGCAGAACTGAATGCAGGAGACTATCCAGTGAGCAATGGTCCTCTTAGAAGCTGGCCTACCCTTTCCCACTTCACCATATGTGAGAAATGGCTGTGAGTGGGAAGATCTGTGGTCCTTAGTGCGATACAGAAAGTAGCAGAGTGACCTCTTGATGTCTAGACTGTGAAGCTCCAGCTTGCCAGAGCTGGACTTTGCTGTGAAGAAGACCGGGAGAGTGATTGTTTAAATGAAACTCAGATATCACCTTAGGAAGGAATTTCCTCTTAGCCCTACCTTGTCTCTGTGGAAGATAATGTAACTAGGGTCAGTGCAGAGAGCCTGCAGCTCGTACACCCTCCTGTCAGAGGTTATGGCCACCAGGAAGACTGCCGTCCAGGTAACATACGTCAAGTCTGCAGTAGCCATGGGCTCAAATGGAGGCTCCATAAGCATGGCTACGCATAGGTTTAAATCCTGTGGAGGGACTGGTTCCCTAACAGGGGGAAACAGATGCAGCAGGCCCTTAAAGAATTTCTTGAAAATGGGTTGAGAAGCCACCATTTTCTCATTACCTGCTGAAACATATACAGAGACAGCTGCTAGGTGGACCTTAAGGGTTGTGGGCCCGAGGCCCAGAGCCTGTTGGTGAACCAAGTAGTCCAGCAGTATGGGCAGATCTACCTGTAAGGGATTGAGCTGCTTAGGAGCACACCACAGAGAAAACCTTTTCTATTTGGAAGCATGGGTCTTTCTGGTGGCAGGCTTCCTGGAAACCCTGAGGACCTCCTCTGAAAATTGAAAAACAGAACTCCAACTCAAGAACCAAGCCTTGAGGTGAAGTAACTTGAGGTTTGGAAAGCTTATTCTGCCATGAGCCATGGTCAGTAGATTGTATCTCTCTGGGAGATGAATGGGCTCAGGGGGCCAGGAGCAGGAGTTCCAGGACTGTCTGGCCCATTCTGGGGCCACTAATATCATGGTTGCAGGCATACAGGAACCTCCCCGACCAGTCCAGTGTCAGGGCATCCACGGGGACTACTCACTGCTGAAGGCCTGCAGCAAAACAGAGGGAGCCGGTCATTTTCTTTGGAAGCGAATAGGTCTGTTTCTGGCGTGCACCATCTCCTGAAGACTGTGGCCAGCACCTGCTTGTTTAGAGGCAATTTGTGATGTCCCTGGCTGATCCTGCTAAAAGAATCTACCAGGACATTGTCTTTCCCTGATAGATGGATTGCTGATAGCTGCACTTCCATGGAGTAAGCCAGATTCTAGATTGTCATAGCTTCTGTGCATTGCATTGAGGATCTTGTGCCTCCCTGTTTGTTGATGTAACACATGATAATGGTGTTGTCTGTCCCGATTTGGACCGACTGGCCCTCTATTTGGGGAGTGAACGACTGGAGAGCAAGGAAGACAGCCATTAGTTCCAGAAGGTTTATATGCTCTCTGGACTCCCGAGGTGGCCATCTTCCACTTACTGTTTGGTCCCCAGCCTAGAAGGGAGGCATCTGTCATTAGGACCACTGTGGCAAACTGTTATTGGAAGAAATCCAATTCGATTCAAAGATTTTATTGTTCAGCATGAGCCTTTACAATACAAAGTTTTAAAATTTTACAAAATTTTAAATATTACAACATGTAACATCATTAATAACATTATCAAGTCTGGTGTGAATTAATTAAGGTTTTTCCAAACCAGATAATGACAAGAGTGCAGGATCAGCAGATCGCCAATACTTCAGTCTCCTAAAGTCTGGTGACTAAACAACTGTCCTCCTTGTAGGTGTAGTGTAGACAAAAATTTCACCAATTTTTCCAGAATCATCAGATTTGTATTGTTGAACAAGTGAATAATTAGCAGGTCAGGAGGGAGAGCAGTGTCACAGAGGATCTCTCCCAGCCATTTCCTTCTATAGTTTTCAAATGTAGCACAAAGCAGTACAATGTGTTTTAAATCGTCTTCAACTGAATTTCCACAACCACAGAAAGGGGTTGTTACATCTCTTTTTTGCCTAAACAGTACGTGACTGGCCCTATACAGTTCCATCCGATATCTTGTAATAATTTGTCGGTGTTGGGTATTAGTAAGTCTGATTAGGTATGATTCTAACTGATGAACCTGCTTTATATCCTTAAACTATCTATAATTTTTAAGTTCTGATATTCTTGCTAGGCCTTTTACCTCTGAGGTGTCCCTGATCCTGTTTTAACCCGCAAATTTCTGCCATAGGTCTCAAATATATTTCAAGTAATAGGTGACCCAGACCCCATAGATAAAGTTCCTTTTGTATAAGTCAGATATTTGGTGAAATAAACCCAAGGGTAGTATAAGAAATTTCCTCCTTGAGACACCATCTAGGTATTCTTGTCTCTGGAAGAAGAAATAATCCTAGCAAAAAGTTTATACACCTCTCTAGTATTAGTTTTTCTAAGGAACCCCCCCTCTCTGAGGCTGTCTCTTTCTTTCCACCAGTCCAGAGCTTCTAACAGTCTTTGTGACTGGTACCACTCTTGAGAGAGGGTGCTGCTTCTGGGACCAATGGACCCTTAAATGGTACTGGATGTCTCTCATCTGGAACCTGGCACCTGTGGTGGAAGCCATATGACCCAAGAGCTGTAGGAAATGCCTTGCTGGCCTGGCATGGGCTGGCTCAGGATGAAGGAGTTTGCCAGGTTTAGGAGGCCTTCCATTTTTTTCCTGTGGAAGGAATGGCTTGCCCTGGAGGGCATCTAGCTCTGCTTTATGAACTCCAGCAGCTGCACTGGTTCTGTTTGGGACTTTGGGGTGTTTATGAGAAATCCCAATGTCTCCAAGGTGCTCTGGGTTAGCTGTAAGGACTCCTTGACTTGCTGGTGTGACTTCCCTGTGACTAGTCAGTCGTCCAAGTAAGAGAAGACCATCACTCCTTGCCTTCTGAGATGCGTGGCCTCTACAGCTAAGCACTCTGTGAACACCCTAGAGGCAGATGAAAGGCCGAAGAGGAGGGCTGTGAACTGGCAGTGACCAGACAGCAGCCCGAACCGTATTTCCTGTGATTGGGCCTGACTGGAATGTGGAAATATGTATCTTTCAGGTCAAGAAATCCCATCCAGTCCCCCTGTTGCAGAGACGGTATCACTGTGGACAGTGATAATTCTGAACTTGAGTTTTTACAAATGTTTGTTAAGAAACCTGAGGTCCAAAATGGGTCACCACTCCCCATTTTTCTTGTGAGTGAGGAAGTACTTTGAGCAACGGCCCTTTCCCCACTGGGAGGAAGGAACTCTTTCTGCTGCATTTACCTGCAGCAACTTCTTGACCAACTCCAGCAGAATCCTTTCTGTTGGGGTGTGAGGTTTGAAACTTCTGCAAACCTATAACTTGGGGAATCTTCTGAACTGCAGGATAAGCCCCTGGCTCACTACTTTCAGGACCCACTTGTCCATGGTGTTGTTTTTCCATTACTGGGAGTAGTAAGCCAGCCATCCTCCCACTGGCAATGGGCAGGCGACCTGGACTGACCCATCAGGGGTTCTGTTTGGGCTAAGCCTTAGGGGTTGGTGTCTGGTCAGCCCATTTGGGAGCTCTCCTGCCCCTGTCTCTGAAGTAACCTCTCATCTGAGAGTAACCAAAGGGCATGGGCAAAGGTATGAAAACACAAGGGTAGTAGCCTCTTCCCCTACCTCCCCTTCCATGAGGCCCGTAGGAATTGGTGGCCTTATCCTTCTCAGTATTGCTCTTGTAGGTGGTTTTGTACTCTTCCACCTTCTTCATATATGCCTTTGTCTTGTCACCAAAGAGGGAACTGTTCTCACAAGGGAAACCCATGGCCTTTGCCTGGGTGTCCTAGGACAGATTAGTAGTCCCTAGTCAGGCAAATCTCCTTAAGGAGATAGCATGGGCCATAACCATAGAGGCAGAGTCATTTGTATCCAATGCCATATGGAACTGGTATTTAGTAGCATCCAGAGCAGTCTTGGCAGTGTCTGCCAGATCTTGTGCCAAATCCCCGAGGCCTTCTTGTTCATGGCCAACACAGAATTCCACAAGGCTTTCTGGTATTGGGCGGTGCAGGCCATGTAAGTAGCCTGCCTCAAGGAGAGAGGCAGAGGTATACACCTTTTTCTCCATACTGTCCAGTAACCTGGAATCCTTATCAGAGGGCTGAGTGGAGAGGGGAACCTGAGCCTTGTCACAGGCAGTCGCTTGTACAACCCCTTGATCTGGGTGTGAGCAGAGGTACTTGGCATTAGTCCTATCTAGCTAGTACTACTACTCCACCTTATCGACCCCCTGGTGTAGAAGTAGGGGTCTATAGCAGCTTGTTGGTTGCTTTCCTGAGAGATTTGTGGACAGGCAGAAGCAACCTCTTGGTAGGGGGTCAGTCCTATCATGTCAAAAAATTCAGCTTCTTCCTCGTCCTCCACAGACTCCTGAGTGAAGAGGTCAAGGGTGTTTACCATTTGCCTCACAAAGACAAACTGGGAGGAAAAATCCTCTGGGCCCCGGGCAGAGGAACCAAACTCTTGATTAGGGAAATGATCAGAGTCAATCGGTTCTCCCTCCTCCTCCTCTTCATAATAAAATTCTGGCCCATGGTCACCCTGAACTGAAGGGTGACTAGTAACCTGATAAGGAACAAGCATACCCATCAGGGTACCCACTGCTTGGAATGCCTGAAAAAATTGTCAAGCCTTGGTCATGTCCTCCATACAGGACATCCTTGATTTGTCCACTGACGGCTCCTTTGATTCTTCAGCAGGAGGGGCAGTAACATGTTTTTCCTTTTGCTTCTTTTTGGCAGGAACCGGGTTTGGAACCTGCGCGGATGATCTTTTGTGCTTGGCATGATCAGAATTCTCTCTATCGGGAATCCTGGAGTTGGGGGAGTCCCTAAAGGATCTTTCCTTTTGCATATTATGGGAGGAAGGACCCTTATCAGAGTGCTTTGGTGACATGGAGGCAGACTGAGAAGACATAATTTCCTCTAACTTTTTTGCACTCTTTTTAACTGTTTTTGGGCAAAACTTACTGCAAAGTTCACAATCAATAAAAATGTGGTTGGGACCTAGGCACCTTAGACAACTCGTGGCTGTCCACCCTAGTCAAAAGGTTAAAGCACTTTAAACAATTTTTAAAGCCTCTAGGTCCTATCTTCTTTTTGAGTCTATCTGATATGTCAATGTGTCAGAATGACCCCAGAAAGCGGTTCCCAAAAGGGAAAAAGAAAAATATGTGGTTTGGTTTCAAAATGAGTGGACCACTAAGGAAAAAACGTTCTTTCTCTCTGTTTTTTTTGTTAAAATAAGTTTCCCTTCCAAAACAGAAACAGCAAGAAAATTGGCTTGGTTCTGGTCAAAATGGAGAACTGAAGTGATAAATATAAAACACAATGCTAAGCTGAGGAAAAAAAAAAAAAGAAATTAGGGAAAAACAGTCTATAAATGATGCAGTTTAAATAAAAAATAACACCAAAGAAAACGATGAGTGTCTCCAGTTCCTGGAACCACTGAGGAACCAGAGAAAGCAATAAAAACATACTACAAAACCCTTAACTACATAAGTAACACTGAGAGGCAGAAAATAATTAAAATGAACAAATACTTAAGTTTTGAACTGAAAATAAAGCCAGGAAAGCGGAGTAGGTGAAGGGAGCTCTTCAGGGTGACTTGCTTCGTCAGCAGAAGAATGAATCTGATGTTAGACTGCAGAATGCAGCACCGCCACGAGGCAGAATTTGAAAGTGCATTCTATGTTCCAGAATTTACATCGATTCCACACTCTCCGGGGCAGCTGAACCGGTCAGGCTAGCTGCATAGTGACATACAGAAGTAGATTAGATGCCATATTGGTCCTTGTAAGAACAGATCCGGAAGCAAATGGTCTGATACCTTTTATTGGACTAACATAGAGGTTACGAAAAGAAAACAATGTCTAAGCTTAAGCGAAGGTTTAGACATTGTTTTCTTTTCTTCGCTATCAGTTCCAATAAAATATCAGGCTCATTACTCTAGACTCGTTCTTAAGCATAAAGTAAGGGATTCCTGGGTTTTGGGAGTGAGGCACATGTCCCCTGACTGCTTTAAACAAAGAGGTAATGGGAGTAGAAGCCTGTGTTGTGTTCCGTATCTGGCACTACTTCCACTGCCCAGTTTCTCAAGAGGCCCACTATCTCCATGGCGAGAAGGTCTGATATGGCAGCTGACAAGGGGTGCTGCTTCTTAGGCGGATAGTTCAGAGGGATTTCTGAGAATTTCAGTAACTATCCCTCTTGGATGAACCCACTTGTCTGTGGTGATGGATTTCCACTGATGGTAAAACTGAGTCAGATGCCCCCCCCCACCAGAGAGGAGAGATCTGCCTCGGGCAGCAGAGGCAGAGCTGGGGCTGGAGCTTCAGAGGGTGGCACTAGGCACTTTGGGACCTGTGCCTTTACTTGCATTTCCTTTTGCGACTGAGGAGGCTGGGGCTTGACTTGGGCTCATTTGCCCTTGCCATGAAAGGGCCATTTGTTATGGGAGAAGACTCAGCCCTTCCCTCTTTGAGGGTTAGTCGGGGTACGGCGAGCAGTCTTAATGGCTGTTCTAGTATTCAGAGAGGCCTCGAGGGACTGTTCTACCTATTGGCTGAACAAGTAAGAGCCACTGAAGGGGACATTCATGACTTGCTGCTGGGAGTCACTGGAAAAAAACGATGTCCGGAGCCAAGAATGTCTTCTTATGCAGATACCTGCGGCAGCTGTACGGAAAGCAGTGTCGTATGCGTCCACAGCCACCTTTAACTGATGACTGTTGGACTCTATCCCATGAGTAACAGTCTGAAGGATTTTCTGTTTAGTGTCCGATTCTAGCAAGGCCTCCACTCGGGACTTGAGAGGGCATACTCATACTGGAAGAAATGCCCTTGGTAGCTTGCTATTCACATACTTAAGGTAGCTGCAGTACATGCTCTTTCCCCATCATATCAATCTTATGAGATGCCTTATTGATGGAATGTACTGTAACCTCTTGAGGGAGGGCAAGCTTGTCGTTCTCAGTCAGAATAACAATCTTACAGGTAATAAGATGAGAAGCCAGAATAGGTCTGTCCTTAGGAGAACTATACTTACAATTTCTATCTGCTTACAGACGAGAGAAGGGATGGAAGCAGGTCTGGCGCCCACATTGCCTCCGACAGAGTCTTAAATGCAGGTGGGATAGGAGGTGTAAGGCTGACCAGTATATTGGGAACACGGAGCCACTCAAGACATAGTGATTTTTCTGGGTAAAGGGTAGAAGTCTCGAGGGCAAGAGTTACATGCATATTGCATAGCAAGGTCTGGAAAGAAAGGTACTCCTGTGAAACAAGAGGAGTGCTTGGAGTAGGGTTATCCAGGCTATAAAAGATATCATCATCACCGCCCTCAGAAATAATGATGTTGGGCTCAAACTCGTTCCCCTCCTGCTCCTCTCTGGAAAGAGGAGTGGACCTAGGAACGCTCAGCCCAGCTCTAGGAGTCGGAAAGAGTGGTGACACTGGTACCGGCAGAGAAGCTGGCACTGGGCCTGGCACCTGCCCCGCAGGAGCTGGCACCAAGGGAACCAGGACCGGGTCTGAAGCCACCCCCACAGAGACTGAGCCCAATGCTGAGGAAGCCCTTGACGTCGGCAGTGTTGCCGGGACAGGACCCTGGAGGCCTGAACCCATCACCCGAACCCAGCGATGCCTGTGACAAAGGTCCAGCTGGCACCGGAGTGACCGGAGAAAGTACCTGGGCCAGTCCCAACACAGTGGCACTGCCAGGGGGTAAGGCTAGTGAAACCAATGTTGGAGGTGCGGACACCAACAAGGGATCAGGATCCACTGACAGAGTCAAACGCTCTACCTGGCATCACCGGAGACTCCAGCCCTGCGTGGCCTGGCACCAGTTCTACAGGGAGTGCAAATGAGTCAGATGCTGTACCCACTGCTCCATAAGGGCTGCACAGTGGTGAAACTGTCCGTCAGAATCCCCACAAGAGGACAGTAAGGGACTCCGGGCCTGAGATCTATAACTACTGTGAGCAGGAGTTGCCAGGGTACTGGCAGTGCTAGAAGCCTCCTGCTCCCCGGACCTAGAAGTCCTGCAGCAGACCTACCATGGGGCAACCTCAGAGTGGTGATCGTTTCTTCCCTCCCATGGGAGGAAGAACTCAAGACCAGCTTGCGGTCCTCGACCTGGATCATGGACGAGCCAGCTTCTTTTTGTGTTTATGGAAGAGCTGTCCTCCCTCTCAAATACATGATTACCCATCGTCAGAACACTCCCTCTGCAAAGAAGTGGACCGGACATGGCCCCGCTGCCACAGCAGCATGCCTGGAGAGGCTCCCTACCATCACTGTCCATGGTCTTAGGCTGTTGTTTGGTAGGGCTGAGAGAAACTGACAAGAATCTTGCTCTTTTTCTTTCCTTTTCCTTTTTAAACTGACAAGAAAATAAACATTAGCGATAATAAGTATAACAGAATGAACTGAATACTGTTGTCATATAGACATGAAGATATGACTGCTGGCGGGGAAAAAAGGGACTGAAGCAGTTGAGGGCCGTTGCCAAGGTAAGCCATGCAGCATGAGCTAGTCTTGTGGTGCCACGCATGCACGCAGCCTACCTCGGTGCCAGCCCTCCTGAAAGTTCAGGTCCTGTATGGTCCTAATGCCTCCAGCTCAGAATCCATCAGTGTGAATCAATGGTGAAGATATGGTGCAGGAAGATCTTGCACTTCCACATAAACTGGTTCAGGTTGTGCAGATCTAGTATGGGGCGCCAGTGCCCCATCCGTTTTTGAGACCAGGAAGTAGCTGGACATGTACCCCTTACTTGCCAGGGTCTCTGGGACATGGGCTGTTGCTCCTTTCGCAATGGGCTGAGCAATGTCCTCCCTGAGGGCAGGCAGTGTGTCATGTGGCACTATGGATTCACAAGCAGCATGGAGGTGGTAAGGCAGGAAAGCCTCAAAGTCAAGTGGCAGCCCTCTGCCTACCACCTCTAGTACCCATTTGTCCATAGTAATAATTGACCAATGTGTCCTGAAATGGCATAGCCAAACCCCTACTGGGAGCTGGGTCAGGGACTGGACAGGCGGAAGGATGACACCCCGACCTGTCAGTGGGCAGCTTTAGAGAGGCACCAGCCACTGGGGCCAGAGGGGCACCACTTCCCCTACCCTTGCCTCTTTTCGGCCCCTGGGGCTTCAGGTGCCAGGCTTGGTATATCCTCTGCTGGGCTGCTGCCGAGGCCGCTGTGGCTGAAAGGACTGATACTAGTAAGGTCTTTTTCTTAGGCTTTTGAGCC
Organism: Neoceratodus forsteri; assembly: GCA_016271365.2. Taxonomy (NCBI): domain Eukaryota; kingdom Metazoa; phylum Chordata; order Ceratodontiformes; family Ceratodontidae; genus Neoceratodus; species Neoceratodus forsteri. The sequence continues at coordinate 475,846,479 of CM057451.1, forward strand.
TTAGGGTTCTTCTGGGACAAAGACACACAATCTAGAGTGGCAATGGATTTCTCTATTTGGTGAGATGTCCCCCCACTTCAAAGTCAGTGAGGTTGCTGCCCAGTAATGGGGCACCTGCCAGCTTCTACAGGGTGTCCACCGTGAAAGTGGAAAGTCAGATGCAATGGCACGGGCAAAAGAATCACCCATGTACAAAGCCATCTGGAGCTGGTGTTTAAATGGTGCTTGACCCTGGTCCCTGACTAACTTCACCTCAAGCTATTGGTCAGCACTGAGGTGAGGTAGGGCAATATATAGCACTCCCTACTGAAAATGACCAAAGCTGGCCATCATCATGGCATAGCTCTCAAGGCATAAACCAAAAGAAGCAGTGGCACAGACCTTCTTGGCCATGTGTTCAAGGTTTTTAGACTCCTTGTTGGGGTGGGTGGCTTGCCCACTTTCATTTGGCCACAGGACTTCTGGAAGGCAGAGTCTGAGACCAACATTTCAGCAGAAGGGTGGTCCAAGAACACCAAAAGGGACCCTGTGCGGACCACGTACTAGTGAACTATATGGACGGAGGGTGCTGGGCAGGAAGCTAAATGCTGCCAACGCTCCAGAGCCAGTCCCAAGACAGCATCAACCATGTGAGAGGCAACCCCCAAGGGATTCATCTCTGTCCAGGATGTCAATGAAGGAGAGGGTGACCAGGTGTCCTGGTTTAAGGGGGACAGTCCCAGTTTTGTATCAGTTGTCCTGGTCATTTTTAGGAAATTTTGCACATGTCCCGGTGTTCTGAGAGCCCCCAAATAATATAATAATAATAATAATAATAATTTTTATTTATATAGCACCTTTCAACATGTCAAGGTGCTGAACAATTTAACAATTCAAACACTACATACACAAACATATACATAAAATCAGCATACCACAAGATAAAATATATCATAATAAAATCCAGAGCATTAATAAATAATTAATTATCTAACAAAGCCATGCTCCACAAATAAGTTTTCAGCTCTTTTTTAAAGAGTTCCACGGAGGTGCACTGCCGTAGCCAACATGGTAGAGAGTTCCGAAGAGTGGGTGCAGCAAATGAAAATGCTCTGCTGCCAGAAGATCTCAGACTCACTCTTGGGATCTCTAAGAACCCCATGTCGGCCGAGCGGAGTGATCGGCCAGGGCAGTAAGGGATCAAGAGGTCTTTCAGGTAGGCTGGACCCTGGTCGTGAAGGGCTTTGAAAGTCAACAAAATGACTTTAAAGGTGATCCGCCACTGCACAGGCAGCCAGTACAGTTCGCGCAGCAGGAGTGATGTGACAGAAACGACTTGTCCCAGTCAAACCCGGCTGCAGTACCTGCACCAGCTGCAGGCGATAGATTTCAATCCCAAAAAGCCCAAAGTACAGGGCGTTGCAATAGTCTAAGTGTGAAGATACAAAGGCATGAACCAAAGTAGGCAGGAGTCAGGCGGAACAAGATGCTTCACCTGGCAATGTTCCTAAGATGATAAAGGAAGTCTTGACAACAGCTGACACCTGAGCTTTAAGAGTCAGCTTATCGTCAAGAATAAATCACACGGCTCTGTTGGAGGACGGCAAAGATACTCCACCAAGAATAATTCCAGGCAGACACCGATATCCGGCCTCACCACCCGACCACCAGGATCCACCACCAGCACCTCTGTTTTCTCCGAGTTCAACTTTAGCCAACTAGAATCCATCCAGTCTTGGATCTCCCTCAGACAGCTGTTAAACACCGAGAGAGCTCCATCCTGGTCGGGTGCAAAGGACAGATAGAGCTGGGTGTCATCCGCATAGCAGTGAAACCTCAGCCCATATCGTCTAATGATACCTCCGAGGGGCAGCATATACACAGCAAACAACATGGGCGACAGCACGGATCCCTGGGGCACTCCACACAACAGAGGGGTTGGGTCAGAGGAAAAAATCCCGACACAACTCTGTGATCTCGGTAAAAATGGCGTGAACCATTGCAGAATGGTTCCAGACATTCCACAAATATGCCCCAGACGAGCTAATAGCACCATGTGGTCCACTGAGTCAAAGGCTGCAGAGAGATCAAGAAGAACAAGAATGGAGCGTCTCTTCTGATCCCTCGTCATCAGAAGATCATTTAACACCCGAACCAGCGCAGTCTCAGTGCTATGTCTTTTACGGAAGCCCGACTGGAAGGATTCGTAGACATTATGGATGGTTAAATGGTCATCCAATTGAACCACTACGACCTTCTCGATAACCTTCCCAATAAAGGGGAGGTTAGAGATAGGTCGATAGCTAGAATAAGAGTCCGGGTCCAAGGAAGCTTTTTTCAAGAGAGGAGTTACCACAGCCTCTTTCAAGGAACAGGGAAACTCACCCAATTCCAAGGAGCACCAGACTATTTGCGCCAGGACCAGACCAATGATATCCAAACAAACCAGAATAAGGGGAGTCGGACCGGGATCCAAACCACAGTTTGTGGGGCGCATAGAATGGATGATCCTCATAATGTCCACGAACTCAGGTCGTCGAAAGGAACTCCAGGAGAAATGGGGCACTGTCATCTCATGCTGACCAAAGGCTTCACCCATAGTGCTTGCTGGACCCAGGTTCTTCCTGATGTCGGCCACTTTAGTTGCAAAGCATCGAGCGAGCTCGTCACACTCTACTTGCGAAAAAGCTTTCCGAACATGCAGGCAGGCTGGGTTGCAGTCTGTCTACAGTTCGGAACAGCTGAGCCGGTCGATTCTGAGCAACTGCAATCTCCCTGGACAGGAATTCTGCCTTCTTATGGGTGATTGCAGATTGATAGTTAACATAATGTTCCATCAATCTAGAGTGGTCGGCATCAAGGGCGGACCTGCGCCAGTGACGCTCTAACCTTCGCCCCTGTCTCCGCATCTCCCTTAGGGTCCCATCAAACATGGGGCTCCAGGCGAGAAGAAGGGATCTGGGGCGCTCACCGAACAGGAGCAATGGAATCCAGTGCCGTCGTGGCGGCCTTATTATAGGCCGACACTAGTGCTTCTGGACCATTGCTCACCGAACCGAAGGATGAGAGGTCAAGGACCGCCGCTAGACCTTGTGGAGTAACATTCCGTAATAGGCGGTACCTGACCATCTCCACAGGGGCTGGTCTTCTCGGGGAAGGGGTGGTGCAAAAATTGAACCTCACGATGTGGTGATCAGACCAGGCGACTGGTTCCACCCCCATGTCGGATGCGTTGATCCCTAGAAGGAAGACTAGATCTAAAGAATGTCCAGATTTGTGCGTTGCAGTGGAAACCACCTGTGTAAGGCCCAGAGAAGACATCAATTGGAGGAAGTCATTACCCAAATTTGAGAGTTCATCTTCGACCCAAGCGTTGAAGTCACCCAGGACCATCAACCTGGGTGACTCAAGCGACATATACATCGACGAAGTCTGCTACTTCCTGTAAGAAGAGTCTCCCATCTCCGGGTGGATGGTAGATGAGGACGATTCGAATGCCTACACCTGCTACGACTGTACACTCAAAAGACCCAGTCTCACCGACTACCACATTCGTGAGACCCAATTCCGTCTTAAAACAGACTGCAACCCCCCCGCCCCTGCGGTCCAATCTCGGGCGGTGTATCACCGAGTACCCGGCTGGAATCATGGCCTCCAAGGTGGGGCCAGAGTTTTCATCAAATAATAGGAAGTAACAGTACACTGGCACCAGCCAGGATGCAATGCAGTATCTTGCATTATTACTGCCAAATGCTGCAGTATGCTGCAAGGAACAATGTAATTCAATGGCAATTATGCATTCCATCAAGCAGTATTTTATGACTTATTTTCTGCAAGTTACTGCATTGCATCCTGGCTGGAGCCTCTGTAAATGGTACCAGTCAGCTGTAGACCTTGTCATGTGCCCAAATTTTTCATCTGGAAATTCTGGTCTCCCTAGTGAAGGGGTATTTAGCCCTCTCCTGTACTAGCTCCAAGGGCATATTCTTGGGCTCCGACATGAGACAGAGGAGAGCCCCAAACGGCACCGGCCCATGGTCAGTGGTTACATCACTGAACCAGACACGGTCGAAAGCGTGCGTCCGACAACAACATGGATGACCCCTCTGAGTCATCCAAGAAGTCCTCAAAAATGGCCCTCAACTGTTTGCCGCTGTGCACAATTTGAGTGTCCTCGGACTAGGTGATCTCCACCAACACCCAGCGTAGCAAGCCAACTGCGGCCCGGGAGTCCATAATCAGGTCTCCCACCAATGGCTGCTGTGGTGGAGGCTCCACCCTAAGGGCTGGTGAAGCAGACACTGCTGACACCTGCTGAGGATGGACGAGGGTGGGCTGGGCATAACTGGCGGCTACCAGGTGACCAAAGATCATGCGGGTAGGGCCTTATCCCATCCCGCGATGGTCCACTGCTGCCGGAGGAGCTCCTTGGAGCACCATGCATCTTGTGGCAGTGCCTCTTCTTGTCCAAGAATGAGAAGGTCAAGGAGCACTGATGGCTGCACCTCCCAGCGGAGCAGGATTAAGAGTTCGAGCGTGCTTCGACCTCGACTGTCAAAGCGAGGACTGACACTGAAGGGAAGCCTCTGAAGTGTCGTGGTACACCACATGCTGAGCCATGTTCAAAAGCATTGGCTTTGGAGACATGATTTTGGGTAGAGGCTGGTCCCAGAGTAGTCCAGTCAGGGACAGTGACCGAGCGACATCCTCCTGAGTGAGGATAGGGGAAATCAACTCATCATCTAGCTCCTCCAGCAGCCAGTCGACAGGCTTGAGAAGAAACAATGGCCTGCTCGATTGGTGCTGAGGTCAACAAGTCCAATGGGGTTACTGAGGAGCTCTTGACTACACCCTCGACCGAAGGCAGCCTGATCGCAGTCAAGCATTCAACCAACGTTGATTGGTCGTGGGAGTGGAGGGAACGGGAGGACTGTGATCTCTCCTGGTCCCAAGACCTTCATCGGCTGCGCTTGTGCTTCTTGCCCTGGAGAGAAGGGCTCTCCACAAAGGTCTGGAGGGCCACACACATTTCACGAAAATCCTCCTTGAAAGACCCTCTGAGACTGGCCACAGAAAGAGCCACAAGCTAAGCAGTGGACCTGGCAGTCACTGAGGCCTTTTTTTTTTTTAGCTTTTAGATTGACCCTTGCGGTCCCCTTCTGAGGGTTGCTCGAGAAAGAGTCTGGCCTTGCGATCTTCCAGTGATGCTGGAAGCATCGCCTGACAAAGGTGACAGCCCTCCACATTGTGGTGCTCTCCCAGGAAATACAGGCAGGACACGTGGAGGTCTGTATTCGACATAAGTCATGCAGAACTTAAAACCATGTGGCGGCTTCCTCTCTTCCACGCTGAGATCAGCCATCGAAGGCTGAGCCGTAATGAGTGTCAGACCAGCAGAAATTTGTTTGATGAACAATAATTATCATCAAAAGTGCTAACTACATAGAATCCTCGAATGCTGCACAGCTGTGAAGGAGAAGACCTGTCCCTTCCAGTGGAAAGAAAGATCTGATGTCACGGAGCGAGGCCAGAGGATATACCGCCCGGGTGATGGAAGGATCTTAGCTTTAAGACGTCTGAAGAATCAGACCATTTCAGTGGAACTGCCGTGGATAGTGAGCAGTATCTACACCCTTACTAAGAACAATTATGTACTTACCATAACTGGTTATCTTATAGAACATCTTCTCCACTAAGTACCCCTAATGGGTCTGGGCTGGAAGCACTAGGACCCAACGGCAGCACATCTTTGGCCAGGTGGATGATGATGGCTACTAGCTATGGTACCCACATGCCAAGATGTGGTATTGTGCACCTGCAAATAACAGTTGTTGGCTCACTCGCCTATCTCAGTTCTGTTCGGCCAAGAGAGAAGCGAACGTTGGTGAAAAAAGACAAGCTGGGGCTTCGTGATAGAGAAAAGCAAAAAGAAAAAACAAACAAAATAAAATCTAGCTACAAACACTCAGCGAGAAGAAGGAGGGACACATCTAAGGTGTCACAGATAAAGGTAGTCTGGGCTACTGTGCCAAAGCTTCAGAAGGTCACCCACTAGCCAGCAAATAAGGCCACACTAGTAAAAGGGTAGTGGGTATGAGGCAGCAGCCCAGTACACATGTGCGCTCTGGCTAGCAGATAAAAAAGGATAGCAAAAGGAGAGAAGAGACCCCCATCACATAAGATGGCACAGAACATGTGCTAGGCTATAAACAAGATACCAGTAACCACTGAAAAAATGGCCATCATGCCACCAGTAAATAGAAATGTTTTTTTCATTGGGGGGGGGAGATAACAGGTTACTGGTGGATCTGACATTGCAATGTTACCAAACTCCATGGAAGAGTGGCACTGTGCCACTCTCCCAAATTGCCATTAAATCTGGTGGATCTAAGGGCCAAAGCATGGCCACTAGAAACATGCCAGCTGACAACAGCAGAAGAAAAAAACACCATGTTAGCATATAGCAAAGAAAAACTACAGCAGCATAAGGCCAGATGAGACTTGCAGACCCTTCCTGCATGCGATAGCGGTGAACCCTTAGCTGGACATGGATGCTTCAGTCAGATCCCATTAGGTACTATAGCACAGATCCACAAACAGGAGTAAATACTGTAAAGCAAGTTATTTTCATGCAAAGTAATTTGATCACAAACACAAATGCAACCACAATTGTGTACATTAGATTTAGCTCTAAGTCATTAGCACCACATTCACTATGGTGGCAAAACTGTTTATTAGCGCAATTTTAGCGCAAATTACTGCTTCAGTGAAAATAGTGAAAATAATCCGACAGGTAAAAATTTCAAGTTTTACAGTATCAGGTGGAGTTAGGACTGATGGTAACCAGTGGCTGCAAGTCACATTTAGCAACTAACAGAGATATATCCAAGGCAATGGGGATGCACCCCAGGCAGGGAAGGAGAAGAAATACAAAAACGTGTACTTTTTTGTGCGTTTCTTTTAATGTAATGCCCAGGTCCCAACAGGGGAGGCAACAGAATAGAGTGTCATAAGCAGAGCACTATATTGTGCATGCCAAAGGGGGGGATTCCCAGAGGCTCTGGCTCCAGAGGAGGGGGTTGGGGGGGGATGGTGGGTGTGGTACTTAAGGGAGAAGATATTCTGGAAGAGCACCAGTTATAGTAAGTACATAAATTTTCCATCTTCCCAGACGCAAACTTCTCCATTGAGTCCCTCCAATGAGTCAGAGTACCTAGCTTCCCTACAGCTGTAAACGAGGGAAAAGCAGGCTCACCATGAAGGTATAGAAAAATATCCTCTGCCCTCTGAGTGAGGAAGAATGCCTGAGGGAGGGGGCTGTTACAGGTCTGGCGAGACCTGTGACTAATCAAGACCAGGCGGGTGCTCCTGTGGCACAGGTGCGGGAGGTTTCCTAGGAAGTTCCCGCCTGACCCTAGAGGAAAAGAAGTAAACCCCCTGGTAGTGTGAACTGAGCACCCTACGCCAGTACTAGAGCATTTCCACTGAGAATCACTGGACTGGAGAGTGCTCAGCAGAAGAGCATACAAACATACTAATGTGCCAGCAGATAAAGGCCTTACTGTCTATCTAGTCTGCTCAAATGTGCAGTTCCTACTGTGATTACAAAGTGAACTGCCCCCCCATATTCCCACTGACTCCTGTCAAATACCCCAACCCCCTCATCTGCAGCTTTCCCCATCACCCTGTCCCAACCTCTCTTGAAGCTGTTCATCGTTTTAAGGGATACCACCTCCTCATTCCACTTAGCCACCACCCTTCTGGTGAAAAAGTGCCTTCACATCTCCCTTCTGACCCTTCCCCTCACTAACTTTAGCCGGTTACCCCTAGTGGTCCTGTTTCCAAGGAGGCTCAAGAGGCCCTCGGTGCTCACCCTGTGTTTATAACTTTAAGGTACTTGAAGATCCAAATCATGTCCCTCCTCTCCCTTCTGTCCTCAACACAGTACATGCTAAGCCACCTGAGCCTCTCTTTGCAGGTGTTGCCTTGCTGGCTTGGGATCATCTTGGCTATCCTTCTCTGGACCATTTCCAGCAAGTTGATATCCTAGAGATAAGGCCACCAATACTGCACACTATACTATAGGTGCAGTCTCACCAGAGATCTGTACAGTAGCTGAATGTCCTCCGCCTTCCTGTTGGTGATCCCTCTGGCTATACAGCCCAGCATCTGATTTGCTTTGGCTGCAGGTTTCCTGCATTGTGCCAAGTGTTTCAGGTCACGCTAAATTATTATATTCAGGTCCTCTTCCTCCTCTGGCCTGGTTACCTGCACACCACCCAACTAGTATTTGGTACCTGGGTTTTTTCACCCTCAAGTGCATAACTACACTTCTTAGCACTGAACCTCAGTTGTTAAATGCCAGACTACTTATCTTGCCTAGCCAGGTCTTCCCTGAGTTCATGTCTCCTTTCCTCCATGTCCACCCTCCCACAGAGCTTTGTGTTGTGTGTGAACAGGCATATCTTACCGCTGATCCCATCCACTATGTCACTTACGAATATGTTGAACAACACTGGACTGAGCACAGAGCCCTGTGGGATTCCACTGGTCACAGGCCTAGCTTCTGAGAATCCCCCACCCCCTCCCCACTGCCACCTTTTGGCTTCTGTCCTGTTTCCAACTTCTGACCCACCCAACAAGCGTAGCCCACACCTCTAGGTCTTCTAGCTTCCTGACCAGTCTCCTATGAGATTCAGAGTTGAAAGGCCTGCTGAAGTCCAGATACAGAATATCAACTGCTTGCTTGTCCCCTGTCCACTGTTCAGGTGACCCAGTTGAAGAACTCAATTAGGTTCCTCTGACAGGACCTCCCCAGCACAAACCCATGCTGCCTCACATCCTGGAGCCCATTATCCTCTGGAAAGCTCACCATTCTCTCCTTCAGAAGGATCTCCATCAGCTTGCCCACTAGTGAAGTCAGGATGACCTGCCTGTAGTTCCCTAGTTCATCCTTCAGCCCATTTTGTGGAGAGGTACTGCATGTGCAGTTCTCCAATCTTGGGGCATGATCCCAGACTCCAGAGAGGTGTTAAACAGGTCTGCCAGGGGATCCACCAGAGCTTTCACCAGTTCCCTTAGGACCCTTAGGTGCATACCATCTGGCCCTGAGGATTTATCCACCTTCAGGGCTCTTAGGCCCTTAAATACTCCATAAGCATGAATGACCCCATCCATGACTTCCCCCCTCCCTATCGCCACCCCCCTGTTCCCTTGTGGTACTGGTCCATTTTTCTCTCTAGTGAAGACTGAACAGAAGTAGAAAAAAGTCAAGGCACTCGCCATGCGTACATAAAGAAACAGACACAGACTTGATTCAATTCAAAATGTCTCTTGTCTTTACTTCAGCCAGCATAAAACAGGAAACAGTGCAACAAACTTCCTACGTATCACCCAGTCTTGGGCTTTCTCAAGAATCCTTGAGAAAGCCCAAAGTTGGGTGATAAGTAGGAAATCCGCTCACTGTTTCCTGACCTTAACTGGCTGAAGTAAAGACAAGAGACATTTCTGCACTGAATCAAGTCTCCGTCTCTTTCTTCATGTGCGCATGGGGAGTACAGTGACTTTTGTTTTCTACAGTTGGATATTGTCACTGAGCACTCCGAAACTCCTGTGTGGCTCTGTTTGTGTTTGTAACTGAACAGAAGTACTTGTCAAGTATCTCTGCTTTTGCTTCACTACCCTCTGCCAAACCACCCTCCTTTTTTAATCTATTTCTTCCTTGGTGTTCCTTTTCTCCCTTATATATTGGAAAAAGGCCTTCTCCTCTGTTTTTACCACTTGTGCTAGCTCAACTTCCTTTTTAGCCTTTGCCACACTAACTGCTCTGCTCACCTCTCTTGACTTAAAATATTAATTCACCCTATTCTTTTCTTTCTGAGTACATCTGTACTTCCAGAAAGCTTCCCTCTTCTCACCTACAGCTTTTTCCACCTTCTTTCTGAACCAGCTGGGTGGTTTGGCTTTTGTTTTCTTACTCCTGATTTTGACACAAAACAGTGGCTTCCATCAGTCTCTCCTTTATTATTACCTATTTCTGTTCTGCATCCACTTCCCTTCTGATCCCATCCAGGTGACCTACTGGAATTTCTCTCATCCTACCAAAGTCATCCCTCTTAAAGCCCAAAACTCTTGTCCCAGTTCTGACCATCGCCCTGCCCAAGACCAGGTGGAACCACACCATGTGGCGGTCACTACGTTCAAGTGGCTCTTCCACGGTCACATCCTGAACATGCCCACAGTTGAACAGGACTACGTCCAGAACAACTCTCTCCCTAGTGGGGGTTCCAAGACACCCTGAGCCAGGACACCATTCTGAAAGGCATCCAGCAGTACTTGTTCCCTACTGCAGGAGGTAGCCAGGATTTTCCAATCCACCCCAGGCAGACTGAAATCTCCCATTATTACTGCCTCCCCCTTACTGGCTATTTTGATAATTTGAGACCCTAGTACACTGTCCAATTCCTCTTCCTGGAAAGGTGGCCCGTAGGCCATCTCCCCCACCCTTAGATTCTTTCTCCTAGTGGACTGTACCTGTACCCACAGAACTTCAGTCACTGAACAGACCAGGTGGACAGAAGATTCATTTTCCTCTAAAGAGGATGTAGATAATGAGAAGGTGCTAGCCTACAGGAAGGGTCGGTACCAGAGATAGTGCCATGACTCCCTGCACCACTATTCTATGGCACTGACTCATGCCAAGTTTTGATCCCACGTTAACAGCACTGAAGGGGCATAGTATGTTGGCAATCTCTCCTATTCTTTTTTTTTTTTAAGGGAACGGCAGCTCCTGACCTTGAGGGCCTTGGCTGTGAAACTCTAGAAGAGGCCTCTCCTTAGGTGAGGACCGACCAGAGGCTGGGCTTCTGTGACCCACAGCCACAGCCACACCTTGGACTTAGTATTCCCACTGGGGCTTGAGGTCACGGATCTCAAGATTGAGCTGATCTTTTGATCTGATCACTGCATGATGGAGTTCTCATTTGGGACCTCCCCATCAGTCCCTCCCGTCGAGATAGTCCACTGCCACCCATTGAGGGGGCTGTCCCCACAGGGACTGCTGGCGGCAGTGGACTTTTCTAGTGTGAGTGTTGCGTGTGCAATGGGTGTGGGTGCGGCAGTGGCAGCCTATAATGGTGCTGTCTCTAAGGTGCTCAACGTCATCGCACCAATCCATGTATGACCCAGGTCTTCTCGCTTGACATCCCCATGATTTGATGTGGCTCTCAAGGAGATGAAGACCAGGAGTCGGAAGTTGGAACATTGCTGGAGGAAGACTCGGTCTGAGGAGGACAAACTGGCTTTGAGAATTTACTACGGTGACTATCAAAGGGCAATCAACTGTAAGAAGGCAGAGTTCCTGTCAAGGGAGATTGCTACAGGAAGGAACAGACCGGCTCTGCTCTTTCAGACTGTAGATAGGCTACTTAACCCTGCCTGTCTGCAGCCGAAAAGAGAAAATTCAGTCGCCCAGTGCGAGGAGTTCGCTCAGGTTTTCTGACAAGATGTCCTCCGATAGGACTGGGATCTCTCCAGTGAGGCATGATCAGCCCCACAGTGCTGGGCCTTGCGCGGTCAGAGGCACTCCTATTGTCTGGGGGTGAGTTTAGGCTTGGGGGTGGGGTGCCAGAGGTTGTTTAGGTACTCTCAAAGCTGTGGCCCACTTTTTGTGAACTGGACCTGGGCTTGACTTGTCTCAAGGGGATGTGTTGAATCTGCTGCTCCAATGTTCGCTGAGATCATCCAGTGTTCACTTTTGGAATTTTTTTTCCAGACGCCCTGAAAGAGGCATTGGTGAAACCCCTCCTGAAAAAAACATCATTCAACCCTGACACCTTGGTGAATTATCGACCAATCTCCAACCTCCCATTTCTGGGGAAGGCTGCTGAGAAAGTGATGGCTCTGCAGCTCGAAGCGCACTATGCGCTTATGACATCTATGAGACATTCCAGTCTGGATTTCAGTCAAGGCATGGTACTGAAACAGTGTTGGGGTGCAAAATGATCTCTTCAGGATGAGAGATAGAGGAGACCAGTCAATTCTTGTTCTCCTTGATCTCTCCTCAGCATTCAACGCTGTGGACCACGTAGTGCTATTGTGTCGCCTTAGGGAGCTCTGTGGACTTACTGGTACTGTCATCAACTGGTTTGAGTCCTTTCTTATGGATAGTACACAACGGATAGTGATAGGGAATTTCTCCTCCTGACAGAAACCCCTGCCTTGTGGAATTACCCAAGGTTCGATCCTGTCGCTTGTGTTGTTCAAGGTGTACATGCTTTCCCTGGGTGAAATTATTAGATGTTACAGCTTGGTTTTCACTGCTGTGCAGATGACACCCAGCTGTACATGTCTTTTGCTCCCAGGACAAGTGACACTGTGGAGGTGCTTAACTAATGACTGGCTGAGATCCAGGATTGGGTGTCTTCTAACTGGCTGAGACTCAACCCCGACAAGATGGAGGTTCTAGTGATTGAGCCTGGTCGCTGGCATGATGTGGTTACTGCCAGATTGGGAATGGGCTGTTTTTGGGCCCCACCCAGTTGGTAGCTGCCACTAAGCTGAAAGATCTGGGCGTTATCCTTGACGATGCATTGACACTTGAGACTCTGGTGTCATCCGTCGTCCAGAATGGTTTTTACCACTTAAGGAATGTTGCCTGGATTAAACCCTTAATTCTGCCTGGTGCCCTCACTGGGACATGCCTTTGTTACTTCAAGGCTAGACTACTGTAATGCTCTATACTTTGGGGTCAGTGGGGGGGGATTCTCTGTTGCCTGCAGCTGGTGCAGAACACAGCAGCCAGGTCGCTGACAGGCCTCCTGCGGTCTTGCCATGTGACCCTGGTCCTGAGTGACCTGCACTGGCTGCCAGTGAGGTGCAGGATTACCTTCAAGGTGGACTTGCTCACCTATAAGGCCCTATGTGGTTCGGGCCTTGGTTACCTGAGTGACCTCCTGTCCCCTGGCCGCTCACTCTGCTCCTCCATCGAGGGCCTCCTGGCAGTTCCCAGGGCCCGGCTGAAAACCTCAGGCGATCATCCATCTGAGGTGGCTTGCCCGGCCCTGTGGAACTTGCTGCCAAGATCCTTGAGGGAGGCCCCATCGGTGGAGGCTTTCAAGTGGGGTCTGAAGGCCCATCTATTTAGAGAAGCTTTCAGAAACCAGCTATACATCTTTTATTATTGATATACCGCTATTTTATTAATATCTGTGTACTGATTTTACTGATTTGTCGTGACTTGCTTATTGTTATCGCTGGTATTGTGTATGTCCCCTGTATCTTTTCTCTTGTAAAATGCCCAGAGCCACCAGGAATGGGCACTCAAGAAATAAACATTTACTTACTGTAGATTCAGCCACTCATGGTCCACCTGCGTCTGGTGACCAGATCGGGGTATAGGACCCCACCAGCTGAGGAGATCGGAGAAGTACGTGTCCCACGGGAAGACCCCGGTCGGTCCTCACCAGGAGAGGCGGTTCCAGTGAGAAACCCAGCCCCAGGTCATCATCTGTCTCCAAGTCAGTGCCATCTCTGGCATCTGGCTCAGGGCTAACGACAACCACAGGAGAGAAGTTTCTCCAGCATTGTCCTTGGTGTTGTCCTCGAGGCCGCAGTCGGCACTGACATCTCACCCGGTGCCATCTCCCTTCTCAGTGCTGCAGGTGACAATGGAGTTGGGGACAGGTACCAGATGACAGGTCTGTTGTCACCATGCTCGATGCTGGATCTAGGCCCAGCACTACAGCCATTTTTAAAGCCGTCGCCAGACTCGGAGCCATCCTCTTCCTCAGCGTAGCTACCAACATCGTGGTCAGGAACAGGCTCCAAGATGGTTCCAGTACCAACAGAGGCCTCTGTGCCATGCCCTCTTCAAACACAGCAAACAATATCAAGGGGAGGCCTGGCACCGTCCCCGGCATCACCCACAACGTCATTAATGGGAAAAAAGACAATAGCACAAGCAGAATCAGAAGATGGAGTCAAGGTATCCAGCGGTGTGGACCAGGTGTATAGTCTTGGCGCCGCCACCAGGGCAAACAGACTGTGAATGGTGCTCTCAGTTGACCATCCAGAAGGAGCCAACTATCCACCAGACCCGACCACGTGGGCCTCCAACATCTCAGCACATTGACTCAGAGGGTCCTGGAAGAGGCCTAGGGGAAAGGGCCCAAAGACCTTACTTTGGAGCTCCTTGTTCTTTGCCTGCTCCTAAGGTAGGGGTCAGCTGACACCACCTAAATGTGTTTTTTTTTTTTAAAGTGTGACTGCATCAAGAAGCAGGCATCACAGGAGTCCATACTGTGCTGTGGTCCAAGGCAGGTCACATACAACTGATGCCAGTCCATCTATGTCATTTTGTTCAGACCGGGGCACCAACGCATAATGGGTTGCTTCTTCTAACCCATGATCACCTTTGATTTGGACTTAACGGAAAAATAATAAAATGAAGGCGAAAGTTGCCGCTGGCGGAAAAAATAGAGGCAACTGCACTCATGGTGGCACTCAATGGCAGGAAGAACAGAAGTAAGTGAGGGAGCTGGCGATGGTTATTGGCAGGTGTGCAGCACCAACAGGCACTGTAACTAGTAGCCGTCATCGGCCCCCTGACCAAAGATTTGCTCCCACAGGGTCCTAGTGCCTCTGGCCCAGATCCATTAGTGGAACTCAAAGGAGAAGACTTATTCTGGGAAGATCATATGTTTTTTAAGCTAGAGACACTTTAAGGCCTATGGGGGCTGACAGTGTCCCTTTAAAGGGATCCTCATTTACCTAGTCCCTGATTTGGCAGTATCTAAAAAGATCCATACAATAGCTGAAACTCTTCTCTCTCAGTTTTGAGTTCACTCTCAGGAAACAATTTTACTAAGCAGTACAGTCCTTTACTCAACTGGGTCTATCATTGCCAGAGGGAAGTGAGAGCAGGACGGCACTGGTGTAATCACTGAAAATGTCCTTGGCAGATCCGATTTCTGATGGCCGCCCCACCAAATCTGCAGGGTTGCTTTTGTTCAGTGGTTGCTTACTGCTTGTGTCGCTGTGTGATGGATATAGGAGATGATCAATGAGTGAAAATCTGAGTGCAGCAAGGCCACATTTTTTGTTTGCCACCAGTTCACGTTGCTATTATAGACAGGTAAGTGGATGTACTGCTCAGCTTGGCCACATGGTAATACATGCAGAGGTCTGGGACTCCCATCCCTCCTTTATACTTTGGGGTAGTGACAACTGCCCAATAATGTCTGGGGCAGGCTTTTCCCCATAGAAATTTAGAGAACATCTGTCACAATTCTCTTCAGAGTTTTGTTGGTAGTCTGACTGATTAAATAAGAATCTAGGGAGGACATTCATATGTATTGTCTCCACCTTGACAACAAGGATAACTGAAGGACCACCCATCTTTTAAGATCAGCTCTAAACTTCAGAACAAGGGAACTTTTTTTTTGGTGTTGTTATTATACAAGTGTTTATGCTTCCATGGCTGAACGACCCCCATCCTGATTTGGCCCACCCCGCTCTGCCAGGCAACCATCTCTGGGCCTTACTTGCATCTTTGAAGGCCCCACATATTATCCCTTGTGGAAGGGCTTGGGGCAGGTGGCTAGGTCCCTGAAGGAGGGCCTGGAGGAGGTACCCAGTTGATGGTGCAAGGCCTGCTGCAGGCTGGGCTCTTATCCTTCTGGTCAAGGTTTCTCTGCCCTGTTATTCCTTCCCCTGTTGCATGACATGCTTGGAAACTGGTGCGCACACGTGTGGAGGCACATAAGTGCCACAAGTTGGGTGCCAGCCCTCCCTTTGCGTTACTCATACTGAACCACAAGCAAGCCTCCACTTGGTTATGGTTGATAAGGTGAGCGGTGCATGCACCCTCCCCAGGACGGGAGAGCAGTCCCTTGGATGCTTCCTCCTCCCAGCTAGTCCCCATGCGACCAGAGTCCGCTTCCGAACCTGGGTCGCCAGCATGGCGGACAACAGCTCTAATATCACCCCACTGTGCTGGCTCATATACACCGTTGTTGTCCAGTTAGTTTATTTTTTGTTCACTTTTGGTAATATGAAGATTCCTAAGTAGCATGCAGTATGGGTGCTCAAATTGTCCTCTGTATGTCTGGGTTACAGTGGCTATTTAGCCATATCTCCTCTGCTGCGGCCAGGGCCATGCCAAGAACCTTTATTACTGTCTCAAGAAGGTGTAGGACTGCTTGAAGTTATTTATGTAAATCAGGTTATCATCTGCATAACAAAACCTTGTGTTTCTCCCCTCATGCCCCTGTGCCCTAAATACTTTCATCACTACTGATGGTTTCTACCACTGTGGAAATATCCAAAATGGTCCCAATAATTCTATCCCTTGGGCTGTTGGGGCCAAGTACAAAGTCCTGATCTAACTTTTAACCTATACACCCATATCAGATTTGGTCAAGGTAAACTCCAAAACATCCCAGTTTAGCCTATTAAGGCCTTTTCCATGACAATGGTGAGCTGTTAACCTTTATAACCTTTTGTGATGGCTATTATGTTCAATAGGTGTCCGATACTTTCCTCCAAGCTGTCAAGATGGGACAAGCCCTGTTTGGTCTGGGTGAATCATGTTATTTATTACTGTCTGGAGACTGTTAGCTATGACTTTTGAGAAAGGTTTAACATCTTGGTTCAGGATCTGAAATAGGATGATAGTTTCCACATTCCCAGGGATCCTTCTCTTCCCTAGGTACTACTGAAATTAAAGCCCACTTCCATGTGTCAGGAATAGTTTCGGAATAATATAGTAACTAACACTTTTTTGGTGGGGTCACCAGGACCTCAGCAAATTTCTCATAAAATTCCCTACTACAGCCATCAGGATCTGAAGCTTTACCTTTCTCCAGTGATTTGGTCACTTAACATAATATCTGTGAAGTTACTGGTTCCTCGAAGTTCACCCTATCCTCTTCCAAAATTAAGGCAGGCATGTTTTGCCCAAGACATTGTCTACTGACCGAGTCCTCAGCGCTGATAAGGGCTTCGGTCTCATACAATTTCTGATAACACCCTTTGAAGCTGTGGGCTTCAGTTAAGAAGGGGGATAAAACCTTTTATAGGTACATCAGGGAGCGAAGGAAGACCAATGGAGGTTAGTGAGGCTTAATAAAGGGAGGGAGGGTGGGCAGAGGGTGACTGTGAAAAGGTAGAGATACTAAACAAATATTTTGCTCAGTATTTACAAAGGAAGTGGGAGGTACCTAAACAAACAGTAGAAACACTCTGGATACAGAAGTTGATACCAGCCCATTTACGGAAGAAAGGATTCTGACAGAACTCTTAAAACTGAAGGTGGACAAAGCAATGGGGCCTGATGGGATTCATCCCAGAATTCTAAAAGAACTAAGGGTAGAACTAGTGACACCACTGACTACCCTCTTTAACAAATCATGGGAGGATGGGGTGGTACCCGAGGACTGGAGGAGGGCAGATGTGATTCCCCTTCACAAAAGTGGGAGCAAAGGCAGAAGCAGGAAACTACAGACCTGTTAGTTTAACCTCAGTGGTAGGGAAAATGATGGAATCACTTCTGAAGGAAAGAATTGTTGAGTATCTAGAGGCCAGAGGGTCACAGGACACAAGGCAGCATGGATTCTAGCGGGAAGGTCATGCCAGACAAATCTGATAGATTTCTTTGACTGGGTGACAAAGTAGTAGATCAGGGAGGGGCTGTGGACATGGCCTACCTAGACTTTAGCAAGGCATTTGACACAGTCCCACACAAAGATTAATATACAAGTTAGCCAGCCTGGGAATGGGTCCCAAGATGACAGCCTGGGTAAAGAATTGGCTGGAGAATAGGACACAGAGAGTAATAGTAAATGGAGTCCACTCTGAAGAAGGGGGGTTACTAGTGGGTACATGGGTTCAGTATTAGGACCGGTCCTCTTCAATGTCTTTATAAGCGACATTGCAGAGGGACTGGAAGGAAAAGTATGTCTCTTTGCAGATGACACAAAGATCTGCAACAGAGTTGATGCACAAGGTGGGGTGGAAAGGATGAGAAGGGACTTGGCAAGGTTAGAGGAATGGTCAAATGTATGGCAGCTTAGATTCAATGCTAAAGCGTGCAAGGTAATGCACCTGGGAAACAAAACCCAGGGAAGAGTACACAATGGGGGTGAGATACTAACAACAACAAAAATGGAAAGGGACCTGGGGTAGTCATATCAGATGACCTAAAGGTGGGCAAGCAATGTGAGAGGGCAGCAAGGAGGGCTGGGGATACTGGGATGCATAGGAGAAGCATCACCAGTAGAAAACAGGAAGTTATTATCCCTTTGTACAGACAGTTGGTGAGACCCCATCTGGAGTACTGTGTGCAGTTCTGGAGACCCAATCTCCGCAAAGACATAGACAGGATGGAAGCTGTCAGAGGAGGGCAACTAAAATGGTGCAGGGTCTGCACGGAAGACATATGAAGAGAGACTTAGAGCTAAATATGTATAGCCTCGAGGAAAGGAGGAGAGGGGTGACATGATAGAAACTTTCAAGTACCTCAAGGGAATCAACAAAGTCCAAGAGGGTAGCATCTTTCAAAAAGAAGTGTGCAAGAACAAGGGGCACAATTTGAAGATAGAAGGGGTGGCTCAGAGGTAATTTAAGGAAGCATTTTTCACAGAGGTTGTGGATGCATGGAGCGGCCTTCCGGAGGAAGGTTGTGAGTCAAAAACAGTGGTGGAATTCAAGCATGCATGGGACAGACATAAGGCAATTCTAGGGGGTGGGGGTAGGAAGAATAGGCTGCTGGTTAACTAGGATCTGCAGCTTATCCATTAGGTAGGGAAATGGGCAGACTGGGTGGGCCAAGCGGTCCTTATCTGCCGTCAAAATCTATGTTTCTATGGGCTGTATCCTTAGGACTATGATTACCCCCAAAAAATCGGACTTCCTTAACTCTCATACTGTCCTAGAAGCTTCTGCAGAGTGCTACAAATCAACCTGCCCTATCATCGTACTCATAATAGTTTTTTTTCCTGTAAATCTTAAGTTTTCTTCTGCCTGTCCTATCCAAAGCTGTCTTGGCTCCTCCCTCACTTTTTCTAGCACTCTTATGGTCTGCCTCCCCACTCTACATTTATGAGGAGTTTCAAGAACCTTAATAGTTTGGAGCAGCTGACCTTGCATAGCAGGTAGTCTCTTTTTATGTACGGAGGCCAACAACATAATCTCCCCTCACACACTCACGTTCATTTTGTCCCAGCCATACTAGTATGCTACCTCAGGTCCAGGTTTAAGCTCCAGGTAGTCTACAATTTTTTTTCTTTCTTTTTTATGTCTTTTATTGAGATAACTCAAAAACATTCAATACACGGTCACACGCAGATATATGTACCTACATGGAGTGATACATATGGCAACAATACAGACAATAGATACATTTCTGACAACCTTGTTAATGTACCTTAGTTACTGGGGTTTAACACACCTACACTGGAGTCCCTCTCTCTGCCCACCACCCCTATTGGCATAGCCTCTCTTGACCTCGCATGGTACAGCTCACAAGGTGCATGCACCACTCCTCACAAGAGAGCAAGGTCCCCGGACCGCAACATCAGCAGATGCTAATATCACTTTCCCCTGGGATGCAAGCCACATCTGATCCAGACTCCCTGATTCTGCTCCCTAATCTGGGTTGCCAGCACCAAGGCATGACATGCTTTCACTGTGCCATCAAGTGGCTCTTGGTGAAATGGGTTCTGCCATCACAAATGCTATCTGGACAGTATCAAAGGCTGAACTTACGTGGAAGGATATTCCTTTGTTCCAGCTCTTCTGCAGTCGGCCTCTGGCTCAAACGCCTAAACAATAAAAAAAGAAAGATCTTTAATATATTAAAGTACTCCCGTTTAACAAGTTTTGGTCGATACAAATTCCTTCCTCCTGTTCAAAGGAAATGACTACCATATCAGAGTAGCAAAACAAGCTTGACATACTAGCAGAGAACCTGAAGATCAGTTTCAAGAGGTTGTTTACCATATTCTGTTTAGGATCTCTGTAACACTGGATATTCTATGTGTTTGGTCCCGAGAGCCATGCAGTTATAAGTAAGTTAAACGGCATCAGTTGCAGTAGTCTAAAAAATGCCCCTAGTGCTGTCTTACCTGTGTACTTTTTATAGTCCACAAGACAAGAATTTTTATTGTCACTGTTTAGGAAAGGAAGGGATCATAATTTTGTTCCTCTAAACCAGTAGCCCTATTACTCCTTAAGTTCAAGCCTTGCCCCCACGCTTATGCGTTTTGTGATGTCTTGGTCTGGACAGTATGGGGAAGGACATGATTCACAGAGAAACAGGGTGGATAGCACTATTACAGTTGAGCAGTGGCTTTGATTTTAACCACACTGATCTCTAAAATACCTAAAAACACAATTAAAAAAGTGGCTACTTAATTCTATGAAGCATGCCCAGTGCTCTCCAAACTAAAATGTCACATAACATCTGAGAATAGGGGGCAGGGCTGTGGTGGTGCCGGCACTCCAGGAAGTGAAAGGCACTGGACAGATGGCTCCTCAAAGCAAAATTATGATTCCTTCCCTTTCTAAATAAGTGCAATACAAACTTCTGGCTTTTGGGCTAATAAAGTCCAACAAAGGTAAGCCAGTGCTATGGGTAGTTAGGTTAGTCCCTAAAATGAGCACAACTGGTTCTCTTTAAAGATGGACCTAGTAGCCTTACATCAGAGTACCATTTATAGTTAGGCCCCAACACAATAAGAGGGGCAGACCACAGACATGCAGCAACATCACTTCATTCCTTGGAAGAGATCCACGAAAGGTTGCCCATGTCCCAAGCTCAGTTGAATGATCCACATTTTAGCCCTAAATAATTAATAAGTCTCTTCCACGAAGCAGAAATTGCTACTTCTGCTATACCCAAGCAGTTTATACGTTATCAGCTTGCAACCCTAAAGGTATACCTTCCATGAATAAAAGATTCCAGGTTAGAAGAAGTTACATATCTTGTAACTATAGTTCTTCTAATGACTCAATATAAAGCAATGTTTTTATTTGATTGCCATTTTAAGCAGATAGCCTACCCTGGAACTCTGAGAAGCTTGAACCTTGACCTTATGGACCATGCATTACTCTGCTCACAGATGCAGTCCCTAGGCCTGTCCCCTCCTGCCTTGAGTTGGCTGAGAAACTACCTCCAGGGCAGAATACAGCAGACTAAATTCAACAAGGTCCTCTCTGACCCCACTCCGGTGACATCTGGTGTCCCACAGGGATCAGTTTTGGGGCCCCTTCTCTTTTCTGCATTTGTTAGCAACCTCCCTGCTGCTGCTTCCAACTGTAGTGCCAGCCTTTATGCAGATGATCTTGTCATCCTTGCACATTCCCAAGACACGAGGGTTCTTAACCTTCAATTGAGGCCTTTCAGAATATTCAGTCCTGAGTAAAGTCTCACAAGCTGGTCCTTAATCTAAAAAAAACTCAGGCCATGCTCTTTGGGTCAGCAGCCAAGATCAAGGCCTCCCCTGTCCCTCTATGCATCAGTGGTGTGGATGGTTCTCCCCTCCCAACCACGGTTTCAATAAAATACCTTGGGGTAACACTTGACCCCCAACTCAACCTGGGGTGTCACATCCTAAATGTTTGCAGAACCATAAACTCTAAACTGGGTCTTGCCTATAGGGCAAAGAAAAACGTGACGTCTGCAGCTCGCTTAATGCTGGCCAAAGGTGTGCTGCTCCCTTCACTTAGCTATGGCCTTCTCCTGTTCGCTGGCACCTCCAAGGTCCACCCTGCCAGGTGGAACACGACCTACAACATTTGTCGCTCAGCCCTGGCAGCCCCATGTCTCACCCGCCATTGTAAATTATACGACAAACTGAGCTGGCTTTCCCGAGCCAATCACTTGAAATATGAGTTGGGCTGCTTCGTAGGAAAGATGCTCAGAACCGGCACCCCTCCGGGGCTGGCGCAGCTTCTCAAGCCTGCTAAATCCTCCTCCTACTCCCTTAGGTCTCAGGGTCTGGCGGTGCTCAAAGTTCCATATACTCGAACCCTAATGGGGGATAGGGACTTTGCTACATGTGCTCTGAGGCTAAGGAACTCCCTTCCTGACCATGTACGTTCCTCCCCCTCCCAACTGTGTCTCCAGAATTCCCTGTGGGAGCACTTGAAACTGCCCTTGGTGCGAGGGTGTCCAAGCCACCCTAACCAGGTCTCCAAATTGGTCCCATCTGACCCACTGCCTACTGACCTTTAACTCTCAGAAGCATGCGATTGATTGCCATCTGCTTAAGAATTATGAAGCTCTGGTAAAAAGGGTCACTCATATGATGTAATTACCATTGAATGTCTTATTCTATTTATTCTGTATGTATATGTATATTTTATCTATTACTGTTCACTGTAGCCTATCTATGTTCATCTTGCTCTCTTGAAACTCTGTACATTGCCCCTCTTGTTGTTATGTACCTGGTTTGAACCTGTATTTTCACTGTACTCTCCCGGGTCGTACCTGAAAATAGACATACAGTTTGTCTAATGTACCTACCTGGTCAACAAAAGCTAAATAAATAAATAAATCACTGACCATGTGACCCCTGAGCTTCAACAGAAAGATCATTTAGCAGTAAAGAGCAAAACGCATGAAATAAAATACTCACACCAGTATAACCAGAAAAGTATATAACAGAATTTCAAACAAAACATTTTTGGATACATGTTTTTATAAACTAAACCAGTATTAAAACCCACTAGTACTAACCTTATAACTATAAAAAAAAAATACTTATAAGCACAAATATTCCTACATATATCTGAAGGACTTATATCTATCCTAAGTGGGGATGCAGGAAGGGTACAAGTAATCGGACAACAATGACAATTAGAATAAAGAACAGTTACATAAGAACTTACCGTAACAGTAGATCTTCGAGGAGATTTCAGTCATCAGGTACCACCGCAGGAAGTTCACCATCAGTAAATGGTAATCAACCATGGATGATTTTCAGCAGTAAAACTGGGGCTGCCCACGCCGTGACGTCAGCCAATGTCACCACCCTATATAGACGTAGGCGACCTCGCTCCCTCCTCAGTTCTCCCCGGCCCTGAGAGATGAAGGGAGTAAGGCTCACGCCCTGGGGAACTGAAGAGACAGAGGGACCCAGCTCTACATTAAAGGATGGAAACAACAGATAGCCAGGTCCTGAACAGGAGTCCCAAGAATGGGGATGGTGGGAGGGAAAGCATACCTGTTGACGGAGATCCCCTCGAAGACAGTACAGTTACGTAAGAACTTACCGTAACAGTAGATCTTCGAGAGGTTCTTCAGTAGGTGAGTACTATTGGACTGGCGCTGGCGGCAGGACCTGTTTCTTCTAGCTAGCAGTCCCTGGTGAGGACCGCCCCCACGTCAGGTGACCAGCGTCATACGACGTCGGTATAAAGCGGCGGTCCCGGACACCCGCCTTCCAGTTCTTTCCCGCCACAGGCCCAGAAGGCCCGGACGAGAGAGAAGCAGACATTTCCCTCAAAGGAAAAGGAGCTGAAAAAGCCTAGGGAGATGGAGGGCGGGAAGGTATTACCTACTGCAAGAGCCTCTCTCGAAGATCTACTGTTACGGTAAGTTCTTACGTAACTGTACTATCTTACTTCGAGAGGGCTCTTGCAGTAGGTAATTACATACAGGACAGAATCCCAAGCAGTCTGGAACAAATGAAAGGCACCGGGGAGGAACTACTCCAAAAAGTATTAAATAATCTAGCAGGTCTCAAGAAAGGAGGCCTTGCAAGACAACTAACCAAAGCCTGCTCTACGGAGAGGAATGTCAAACTGTAATGTTTAGTAAAGGTATGGACTGAAGTCCAAGTGGCAGCAGCACAGATGTCTGCCGCAGACACGTTCTTGAAACAAACCGCAGAGGCGGCAACTCCATGAGTGGAGTGACCGCTGACTTGACCCGGTAGGGTCTTCTTGTACTTGTCATAACAGAAAGTGATGCAATGGGCCAACCATTTTGATAGGCACTGCTTAGAGACAGCATTGCCTTCTCTTTTGTGAGCAAAAGAGACAAACAACTGATCAGTCTTTCTGAGATCCTTCGTCCTATCGGTGTAGTATCTCAGGATCCTGTGAACATCCATGGTATGCAGCAGGTATTCTCCTTGATTGGAGTACTGCGTGAAGGCGGCAGGTAATTCAATAGACTGATTCAAAGGTAGATTCCGCTACCACCTTCGGGAGAAACTTAGGATTCGTGCGAAGAGCTACTCGTTCTTTGTGAAAAATCAGATAAGGGATTTTGCACATCAGGACCTGGAGCTGGAATTCTGCGAGCAGAAGTAATGGCCACCAAGAAGAGCGTCTTTCACAATAAAAACTTCAAGTCTGCGGAAGCCGCAGGCTCAAAAGGAGGAAGGGTAAGTTTCTCGAGGACAAAGTTCAAGTCCCATGGAGGAGCTGGAATCCGGACAGGGGGCCTGAGATGAAGAACCCCTCTGTGGAAAGTTTTGGATGCCTCCAGCTGGGCAAAACCCTTATCAGAGAAAGGGACATGGTAGGCTGAAATAGCCGCCATATGGACTTTCAAAGAGGAGTGACTGAGACCCAGGTCAAAAAGATGACGCATGTACTCAAGTAGAATGGTCACAGGACAGGAAAAGGGCTCCACGTTCCTGGACGCAGGTGGACCTAGTGGAGGGTTTTCTAGCCTCCACGAGAATCTCGGCCACCTTAGGAGAAACGCCAAAATGAGATTGAGCTAGGTCTGTAGGAGCCATGCATGAAGTTGAAGAGACTTGAGTCCCGGATGGACCAGGGTCCCCTGATCCTGGGTCAGCAATCCTGGAGATTAGGGAAGACGAAGAAGAGGAACCTCTGAGTACTGTCGTAGAAGAGAGAACCAGATTTGCCTGGGCCAGAAAGGAGCAATTAGAATCATTCTCGCTCCTTCCAAAGCAAGCTTCTGCAGCACACGAGGGACCAGAGGAATTGGGGGGAAAAGCATAGACGAATCTGTCCTTCCAGCTTAGAGATAGAGCTTGCTCCAGAAAGCGCCTCGCTCTGGAGCGAGCGAGCAAAGATTGGAAGCTTTGCGTTTTGGGAGGAGGCGAACAGGTCTATCTGAGGAGTCCCCCAATCTGGAAGATGCTTTCTAGCACTTTTACGTCCAGTTCCCACTCGTGTGGTAGAGCCGACGTGCGACTTAGTCTGTCTGCCAGGATATTGTCGACTCCCGGAACATGGATCGCCGTGAGGTGAAGGTTGTGAAGCTTTGCCCATTCCCAAACCCTCATTGCTTCCCTGCACAGCGGGTAGGACACGGTCCCTCCCTGCTTGTTGATGTACCACACCACGCACATGTTGTCTGTTTGGACAGCTAGGTGACCGGGAAGGATGAATTGGTGAAGGGCCTGGAGAGCATACAGCACTGCTGGAAGCTCGAGCATGTTGATGTGCAGAACTATCTCCAAGTTTGACCATAGGCCCTGGGTTTGGTGAGGACCCAGATGGGCTCCCCAACCTTCACCTGGAGCGTCCGTGGTCAGAGTCTGATCGGGGGGAGGATGAAGGAAGGGGACCCCCCGGAAAAGCTTCCCTCGAACCATCCACCAATGCAAGTCTCTTACCATCGGCGAGGAGATCAGAACGAGATGATCTAGGTCGTCTACCCGTTGATCCCACTGAGATCGGAGAGTCCACTGAGAGATTCTCATGTGGAGGCGCGTGCGCGGAACTGTCGGGATAGCCGCCGCCATAAACCCCAGTAGACGGAGCACTGACCTCGCCGGAACCCTCTTGTTTTCCGATAGGAGGGAAATCTGGGACTGGAAGGAGGCACCCCTGTCTGGAGGCAGGAAGGCCCTGCACAATGTGGTGTCTAGGATAGCCCCGATGAACTGGAGCCTCTGTGAAGGATCCAGGTGAGACTTGGAATGGTTGATGGTAATACCCAGACCAGTGAAAACCTGCTGGGTGAGGGAAAGGAAATGCAGGAGTTCCTCCCTGGACGGGGCTGCCAGGAGCCAGTCGTTCAGGTAGGGAAAACCTGAGCTCCCAAAGCACATAGGTGGGCCGCTACCACCGGGCATTTAGTAAAGACTCGGGGCGAGGAAGAACCAAAGGGCGCCGAATTGGTAGTGGTCCCCTGGAGCGCAAATCTGAGGTACTTCGGTGCGAGGGCGAATGGGGATGTGCAATCGCATCCTGCATATCCAGTGCACAAGCCATTGGCCCGGCGGAGCAGGGCAAGAGGGTTTGAAGGGAGAGCATCCTGAACCTCTTGTATTCCACATATAGGTTCAGGGAGCTGAGATCGAGAATGGGTCTGAGATCTCCCGTCTTCTTTGGTACGAGGAAGAAATGGGAATAGTAACCCGTCCCGTGGAGGTGAGGGGGGACGGCCTCTATAGCCTGCTTCGCAAGGAGAGCAGAGATTTCTTCCCTGACCAAAGGAAGATGGTCCCTTGAGTAAGAGGAGTTCAGAGGGACGTGGAGG
Organism: Neoceratodus forsteri; assembly: GCA_016271365.2. NCBI lineage: Eukaryota > Metazoa > Chordata > Ceratodontiformes > Ceratodontidae > Neoceratodus > Neoceratodus forsteri. The sequence goes on from CM057451.1 coordinate 475,872,928, forward strand.
TTTCTGCAGAAACTCTATGGAGTGCCCCTCTGCTATGATCTGAAGCACCCATGAATCCGATGTTATCCTCTTCCAACCCGGAAGGTGGAGGGAGAACCTCCCTCCTACTGGTTCCTCCAGAGCGTCCGGAGGCGGTGGGAGAGGGAAGGAGTCAGGTGGTGTGAGGCAGCACTGCAGCTGGGGCACCCGTTGCTTTTTTGGGCGGGGCCTGGCAGCTGTGGGGCCTAACGTTTGGTAGTCGCCTTCCCTGAGGTTTCGCTTGAGGCCGCGCGCTCTGCGAAGGACGGCGCTGTGGGGGATGGGGACGGTACATTGAATCAACAGATTTAAGGGCCGTCCCCTTCTCCTGCAAGTCAGTGATTATGTCCTTGACATCACCGCCGAAAAGCATAGAACCCCTGAAAGATGCTTCTTGAATAGCTGACTGCACCTCAGGACCAGACCTTACACAGAGCCATGTGTGACACCGAAGACTTACGGCCTGAGCAGGCTCCAGTCTCACGGTGTCCACTGTCGTGAGTGGTCCTCAGAATGTGACCTGGCCGAGCGAGCAGAGCGGACTAGGTCGGCTAACTCCTGCTTGACTTGAGAGTCAGGCAAGGAGTCAATCTTAGATTCCGCCTGGGTAAGGACAGCCTTCTGGTAATCCCCCATGTGTGCTACATAATTCAGGGCCCTAATCCCCAGTGTGGAAGAAGCGTAGATCTTCCTTCCATACTGATCCAGAAGGCGAGATTCCTTATCCAGTGGAGAAGAGCTCAAGTGTTTCGGGTATACTGACCGGCTGTGAGCGGCGCTAATCACAACCGAGTTTGCACGGGGGTGAGAGTCTAAAGTCTACACCCTCCGGAGCCTGGTATAGGCTGTTGACTTCCTAGGAAGTGGGGCTAACGTCAACGGTTGCTTCCAAATAGTGGAAACAAGGTGGGCGTGAGGCTCGATCCAGGGTGGCACTAGGGTAGGAGCCGTAAGGGGCAAGTCCAGATGTTCGTCGAGTTGAACCCGTTGAGGATCTGGCTCTAAGGAATACCACTGATGGACTTCCTGGATCTTTCTGAGCAACTCCGGGAAGGAAGGATCCTCGGAGGAGACTTAGGAGGAGTCCTCGGCCGGGGCTTGGACGGAGAGCTCGGCTCGTCATCTTTCTCGGAACATCCGTCGGAGGCCTCCGAGGAGTCCGAGAGAGTAGAAGAAGAGGAATTTGAAGCAGAGTAAGACTCCCTAGCTCGTCAAGGGGGAGGAACGGGTTCCTTACGGGGAATCCCAGGACGGGTGTCCTGCCCCTCTCTGGATCCCGAGGGCAAAGCCCGGGAATCCGGAGGTGAAGATGGAGTATGTCGTCTGGGGTGTACGGGAGCTGGTGGTGGCACCGTTGCCGTAAGATGACTCTCGACTTCCTTGGTGAGCTGAGCCTTGGCCTCAGCCCACCAGGAGGCAAGAGTCTCCTGAAGATCCACCGGTGGCCTAGGCGGTGGAGGAGGAGGAGGGGGATAGTTGTACGGAGGAAATCCGTAGGGAGAGTATCCATAACCTGCCTGCTTGTATAGTGGTGCCGGGTACTGCGGTGTCGGGTACTGCGGCATCGAAGGAGACGGCGCCAGATACTGCGGCGCAGGATACTGTGGACCTGGGAAAACCGGCGTTGGATAGGAAGGCGGATACCCAGGCACTGGAGGAGCTGTCGGAGCAGACGGCCCAACCGGGTACTCCACGGGTGGATCAGCCGGGATAGGCCCGTGGGGTGGAGGGCCCGATGGAAGAGGAATATCCCCCGCCGGCATCAGAGGGGCCGGAATTGGAGCTGGCGTCGGCGTGGCCGGCGTTGGAGGAGCAGGCGCTGGGGCCGGCGTCAGATCTGGCTCTGCAGGCAGAGGATCGGACGGTAGCCCAGGATCCCGAGCCTCGTCCGGGGACGGAGGAAAAATCCTGGGGTCGGGCGGGGGACTGGGGCTCTCCTGCGGCAGTGAAGGCTGCAGGGGAGCCTGGTACGACAGGCGAAGCAGGGTCTGCCGTGGGCTCGAGGCCTGGCACACGTCGGAGGAGCCGGCGTGTGGCTTAGGGCCGAATCCGGTGGATGCCAGAGGAGCGGCGTCCGACTTCAGGGTGCCTCGTCGGAGGCGAGCAGAGGATGAGAGGAAGCCCAGTCTGAGGGGACACTGCTGTGCGCCGCCCCGAAGGGTCGACGTCTTAGCGGCCGTCTCTCGGCGTACGTCGGAGGAGCCGATGTCCGGCTTAAGGGAGGTGCCCGCATCAGTAGGCCGCAAGCCTGCGGCGGTACTGGGGGCATGGGCCTCCTTTTGCCCGGAGGCACCCGGCGGGCTCAAACGCGAACCCGACGGGCGGGCCGACACCTCCTCCAAAGCCTTGGAGGCTGCCGTCGGGCGATCCCCCGGAGGAGACGTTACCTTAGCCGCAGCTCCAGCCGGAGTTGCGGAAGAAGAGGCCTTCTCCCGGTGCCTATCCTTGTCCCGCTTCTTGTGCCCTTCCGGGGAGGTTGACACCTGCTGAAGTTTCTTCAACTCCTTCTCCATCACGGACATCTTCTTTTTGAGGAGATGGGCTTCGAGGGACTGCTGATGTCGTCTGCGGGTGGCCGCATTGAAACAGAGACAGTGCGGGCACTTGTCGACCGCGTGGTTGGGGCCTAAGCAGAAAAGGCAATGGGAGTGACCGTCTTTGTGAGGCAGTTGGGCGCCGCACGAGTCGCACTTATTCTTTGAAGGGGACGACATATACCGATGTTCACCTGACGATAGAAGTATAAAATACAATACTGAAAACTTTTTCGGAAAAAACGACGAAGTAACAGGACTGAGCGATATGAACTTAACCGCGAGGCGCTGCACGAGCTAAAGGGGGATAAGAACTGGAAGGCGGGTGTCCGGGACCGCCCCTTTATACCGACGTCGTATGACGCCGGTCACCTGACGTGGGGGCGGTCCCTCGCCAGGGACTGCTAGCTAGAAATTTTTCCGTGGGGTCCTGCTGCCAGTCGGCGGCAGTCCAATATGTAATTACCTACTGCAAGAGCCCTCTCGAAGTAAGATCTACTATTACGGTAAGTTCTTACTTAACTGTTCTATCTTCTTCGGGGGGTATGTCAGTCATCAGGTACCACTGTAGGAAAGAGTACCAAGCAGTGACAGGTAGGAACAGGTAAGCTGGGAGGCTGGAACTCTATAAACTTAAGATAGGAGACGTAGCTTCTGCCAGAGAAAAGACAGAACACCAGGAGGAAGGAGCTACTGGTATAACTAAAACTTCTCTACTGGGACTAAGAACTAGAAATCTTGTACTGGGACCTTCAATTTAGGGTAAAAAACATAGAGTTAGTGTGTTTGTCAGAGGTAGTTGAAGTAAATTGTTATCTGTTATCTGTATACTTATCTAGGTGCTTGTCACAGGTGTCAGAAGGGAATTGTTATCGGTGAAATTAACTAAGTGTAGAAATATTTGCAAAGTAGGGGGAGTGGCTTAGCTAGAAGGAGCCTGGTTAAAACCAGATTTAAGCACTGCCCTAGATAGCTTCTGCCAGAGAACAGACAGAACACCAGGAGGAAGGAGCTACTGGTATAACTAAAACTTCTCTACTGGGACTATATTGCACTCCTTCCTTCCCCTCCACTCCCTCACCCTAAACCAGTTCTACTTTTATAGGCACAGGATTTAACTGACAACAGGAACTTCCTGTTTGGGAGCAGAAAGTGAGTGATCACAGAGCCACCAAAAACTCACCATCCTAGAAGGGCAAGAGTAGCTCTCCGTCCCCCCCTAGCTGCTGTAGGTCTGACTCTGAGCAAGTAAGAAGACTACTGAGAAATATAGGAACTTCTTGTCTTAGAACAGGAAGATCAGGAGCTAAAAGGGCACAGAGGCAGTAAGTAGGGGAAGAAAAAAAAAATAAACAAACAGAGGAAAGAGTAAGTATTCCAAACAACAGTTAGGGGACCAGAAAAAAGACATGATGGGAGTGGTGCAATACAGTGGCTGTGGAGCAGCAGTCTTCCGGGAGATGTTCTGGAGGATGCAGTGTTGTCCCATCTGCAGGCACCTCTCTGGGCCGAAGGAGGAGGTTGCTCATCTCCATTCTCCAGGCTAAGTTTGCCAGGATTTGTGGGACCTCCTCTCCCACCCAGGGACCACCAGGGTCACTGCCGTTGCCTCAGTGGTTGCCAAGAAAGAGGAGCAGTTGGACCACAGTGGGCTCAAGGAGGGTGAGGGTGGTGGAAGAGAGGCGCATCCCTCCAGCTGTGCCTCTCCACAATTTCTATGCCATTCTGGAAAAGTGTGGTTCCTCTAGGGAGGCACCCACAGTGGAGACCAAGGAGGATGCTGGGAACCTCCACAAAGGAGACCCACAGGAGGGTGGCATGGGACCCCACAGGGGAAGTAAACAACTCCTGGTGGGGACTCCATTGTTAGGAAGGTAGAACTGGGGGAGGAAGGGAGAGGGAGGTAAGGTGCCTGCCTGGTGCCATGGCTTGGAGGGAGAGGGAGCGAATCCTCAGGATCACAGGAGCAGCTGCACAGGGGAGGGAGCTGGATGTCATTGTCCACCTAGGGACAAATGACCTGGCTAAGAAAGGGATCACAGCAGTGCAAGAAGCGTTTGTGGAGATGGGGAGGGACCTTTGACAAATAGCACACACGGTAACCTTCTCGGAGGTGCTGCCTGTCTATGGCACGGATGAGGCTAGGGTGCTGCACACCATGGGATTCAATCAGTGTTTGAAAAACTGGTGCAGAGCTCAGGGATTTGGCTTCATTTGGGACTGGGGGTCCACCTGGACTGATGCAGGCCTATACTGGCGTGATGGTCTGCATCTGTCCAGGAGGGGAACCAGGATCCTAGGTGATAGATTTAACTACTTCATTGGCAAGCATTTAAACTAGCTAAGGGGGAAGGCACTGGAAAGGAGCAGGGAAATCCTAGCCCCCCCCCCCAAAAAAAATCAGGGTACTAAGTGAGGTAGACACCAACATAGAGATGTCAATAGGGAGAAGTGCAGGGGTAAATGGAGAAAGTGACAAACGCAATAAGGACAGGGATGGGGCAAAAAGGGGTAAGGCCATCAAGAAATGGAGGGTAATGAGTACCAACGCCCGTAGTCTGGGCAACAAGCTCCCTGAACTGGTGGCCTAGATGGAAGAGGGATGCCTGGATATCGTAGCAGTCACAAAAACATGGTACACAGAGAACCATGACTGGGATGTTAACATACCAGGGTACACAACCTACAGGAGAGACAGGGAGGGCAGAAGGGGTGGGGAGTAGCTCTCTATGTAAGGGAAGAAATAAAAGCAACTGAACAAAAGAGTAAACAGGGAGGACAGGAGGCACTGTGGGTCACCTTAGAGACTGGAAATGGCACCACAATCCGCACAGGGGTTGTATACAGACCCCCATGTCAGGGGGAGGGAATGGACAAGGATATGATAGAAGGCATACTTAGGATGGCAGAGAAAGGGGAGATACTGTTGATGGGGGACCTTCCTATGCCAGATGTTAACTGGAGCACCTTTGCCGCAGCCACATCCAAAAGCAGGGCCATTCCTGATGCTCTTCAGGTGGCATGCCTCAGACAGCTAGTTTTGGAACCTACTTGTGAGGGAGCAATCTTAGACCTCATACTCTCAAATGGGGACAGTGAGAGGATCTCAGATCTAGAAGTGGGTAGCCATTTGGGAACAAGTGACCACCAAACAGTGTGGTTCATGATAAACTCAGCTACAGAGTCAAGCCATACAAAAGTGAGGGTTCTGGACTTCAGAGGAGGCGGACTTTGGCAAGATGGGAGAGAGCCTTAGAAAAGCACTAGCAGACAGGCTAGAAGAAGGGGTGGAGCAACAACGGGAAAATATCAAAACTGCCATCACAGAGGCAACAAGCCTTTGTGTGAAGCAAATAAACAAATCAAAATGAAAGAAAAAGCCACTATGTTTCTCAAAAGAAGTGGCGGTGAAGGTTAGGGAGAAAAAGATAGCATTTAGGAAGTATAAGGAAACAGAGAAGGAGCAGGACAGAGAACTATACCAGTTAAAGCAGAAGGAAGCAGGAAGGGTAGTCAGAATAGCAAAGGCACAACCTGAGGAAAAGATAGCCAACTTGGTTAAGAAGGGGGATAAAACCTTTTATAGGTATATCAGGGAGCGTAGAAAGACAAAGGGAGGTATAGTGAGGCTGAATAGAATGGATGGTGGGTGGGCAGAGAGTGACAGTGAAAAAGCAGGGCTACTGAATGAATACTTCTGTTCAGTATTCACAAAAGAGGAAGTGGGGGAGGTGCCTAATCCAATTAACAGAAGCACTCTGGAGAGGGGGGTCGATCCCAGTTCTTTCACAGAAGAAAGGGTTCTGAAAGAACTCCTAAAACTGAAGGTGGACAAAGCAATGGGGCCAGATGGAATTCACCCAGAATTCTAAAAGATTAAGAAGAGAACTAGTGACACCACTGACTACCCTTTATAACAAATCATGGGAGGATGGTGTGGTACCTGAGGACTAGAAGAAGGCTGATGTGATTCCCCTTCACAAAAGTGGGAGCAAGACAGAGGCAGTAAACTACAGACCTGTCAGTTTGACCTCTGTGGTAGGGAAAGTGATGGAATCACTTCTGAAGGAAAGAATTGTTGAGTACCTAGAGGCCAGTGGGGCACAGGACCCAAGGCAGCATGGGTTCACAGTGGGAAGGTCATGTCAGACGAATCTAATTGATTTCTTTGACTGGGTGACCAAAGTAGTAGACCAGGGAGGGGCTATGGACATGGCCTACCTAGGCTTTAGCAAGGCATTTGACACAGTCCCACACAAAAGATTAGTAGTCAAATTAACCAGCCTTGGAGTGGGTCCCAGGGTGGTAGCCTGGGTAAAACATTGACTGAACAACAGAACACAGAAGGTAATTGTAAATGGAGCCCACTCTGAAGAAAGAGGGGTTACTAGTGGGGTACCGCAGGGTTCAGTACTGGGTCCAGTCCTTTCTAAAGTCTTTAATAAGTGACATTGCAGAGGGACTGGAAGGAAAAGTATGCCTCTTTGCAGATGACACAAAGATCTGCAACAGGGTTGATACACAAGGAGGCGTGGAAAGGATGAGAAGGGACTTGGCAAGGTTGGAGGAATGGTCAGAAGTATGGCAGCTTGGATTCAATGCAAAGAAGTGCAAAGTAATGCACCTGGGAAACAAAAACCCAGGGGAAGATTACACAATGGGGGGGAGGTAGTAACAACAACAAAAATGGAAAGGGACCTGGGGGTAATCATATCAGATGACCTTAAGGTTGGCAAGCAATGTGAGAAGGCGGTAGGGAGGGCTGGGGAGATACTGGGATGTATAGGGAGAGGCATCACCAGCAGAAAACAGGAAGTTGTTATCCCCCTGTACAGACAGTTGGTGAGACCCCATCTGGAGTACTGCGTCCAGTTCTGGAGACCCCATCTCCAGAGGACATAGACAGGATGGAGGCAGTTCAGAGGAGGGCAACTAAAATGGTGCAGGGTCTGCAAGAGAAGCCATATGAGGAGAGGCTAAAGAAGCTTAATATGTATACCCTTGAGGAAAAGAGGGAGCGGGGGTACAAGATAGAAACATTTAAGTACCTCAGTGGAATCAACAAAGTCCAAGAGGGTAGCATCTTTCAGAAAAAGAGACGTGCAAGAACAAGAGGACACAATTTGAACATAGAGGGGGGACGGCTCAGGGCAATGTGAGGAAGTATTTTTTCACAGAGAGGGTGGTGGACGCATGGAATAGCCTTCCTGAGGAGGTTGTGGGGTCTAAAACTGTGGGAGAATTCAAGAACGCATGGGAGAGACATAAGGCAATTTTTGTGGGGGGTAGGAAGAAATAGGCTGTTGGTTAAATACGATCTGCAGCTTATCCTCTAGGTAGGGAAACGGGCAGACTAGGTGGGCCAAGCGGTCCTTATCTGCCGTCAAAGTCTATGTTTCTATGAAAAACCTACCCAGACAAGGATCTTTTTAAACTTAAGATAGAAGACCTCGTAAACTGAACCTGTCAAGGGACTCTATAAGCTTAAGATAAGAGTCCTTGCAGCGCAGCCCTGCTGAACCTAGCACGGGCTATCGAGGCAATGTCCAGACTGTAATGCTTGGTGAAAGTGTGGACTGTACCCAGGTGGCAGTGGCACAAATATCAGCGGCTGAGACACCTTTGAAACAAGCCACTGAGGTAGCCATGCCTCTGGTGGAATGGGCCTTGACAGCTCCAGACAACTCCTTGCCATACTTGTTATAGTAGAACACAATGCAATTTGCCAACCATTTGGATAAACATTGCTTGGAAACTGAGGCACCCTCTCTACCTGGGGTGAAAGAAGCAAACAACTGCTTAGACTTTCTGGACTCCTTAGTCCTGAGCAGAAAATACCTCAAAGTTCTGCGCACATCTAACGTATGGAGCAGTGCTTCCCCTAGATTGGCATGCTTGGGAAAATAAACAGGAAGGCGGATAGATAGATTGAGTATAAACTCACAAACCACTTTAGAAAGAAACTTAGAATTTGTGTGCAAAGATATCCTGTCTTAGTGAAAAATCAAAATAAGGCTCCTCGCACCAGAGGTCCTGAAGCTCAAATTCTTTGAGTGGAAGTAAAGGCAACTAAAAAGAGCGCTTTCCAAGAGAGATAGTACAAATCGCAAGTCACAATAGGTTCAAAAGGAGACAAGGTCAACTTTTCCAAAATATAATTCAAGTCCCAAGCCGGGACAGGGAAATGAATTAGGGGTTTCAAATGCAGGATGCCCCTAAGGAAGGTGTGGGAGACATCCAGCTGAGCAATAGTACGGTCACCCACGGGCTCATGAAAAGCCGAAAAGGCCAAAAGGTGGACCTTGAGGGAGGAGTACTGGAGACCTGAGTTGGACAAAGAAATCAGGTAGTCCAGGACGAGCTTCACATGACAGGTGAAGGGGTCATGGGAATGCTGGGCAACTCAGATGGCAAACCACTTCCACTTCATGGCATAACTGGTATGGGTGGAAGGCTTTCGAGCAGGCACTAGTACATTCGCTACCCTATTATGACCCTGAACCTGGCAATGGCTACGTCCTCAGGAGCCATGCATACAGATGAAGGGACCTGAGGTTTGGATGGACCAGGGTCCTCTGATCCTGGGACAGCAGATTCCTGCAGAGGAACTGGAGGCTCTTCCACCAGCTGCTGAACCAGAGGGAACCATACCTCGCAGGGCCAGAATGAAGCTACCAGTCTCATGCTGGCCTCCTCCATTTGCAGCTTGAGCAGCACCCTCTGTATTAGTGGAAATGGAGGAAATGCATATAGAAACCTCCTGCTCCAAGAGAGGGACAACGCTTCTCACCAGAAAACTCCAGGCCCTAGAACTAGTGAGCAAAAACAGGGCAGTTTTGCGTTATGTGGGGACACAAAAAGGTCCAACTCTGGATGACCCCATCTGTTGAACAGATCTTCTGCTATGGATGAGAGAAGCTCCCATTCATGCATGCTGGAATGAGTCTTGGTGAGACTGTCCGCAATCGTGTTTAGGACGCCTGGCACGTGGACCGCAAAGAGCGTTAGACTGTGCTCCACAGCCCAATACCACACTTGCATTGCCTCTCTGCAAAGGGGATATGAGTGAGTCCCACCCTGCTTGTTGATGTAGTAGACCACACTCAGATTGACTGACTGCATCAACAGTTGCCCCGGGGTTAAGTGCTCCTCAAAGGCCTGAATGGCATATAGCACCACTCTCATTTCCAGGACACTGATATGCAGGCTGGCCTCCCACTGGGACCAGGGGCCCTGTGTTTGAAAAGGACCCAGTTTAACCCCCCAGCCGAGACCTGACACATCTGTGGTTAAAACCTGATGCGGTGAGGCAATTTGGAAGGGGACTCCCTGAAGGAGGTTTGAGGAGTCCATCCACCACTGCAACACTTTGCGAACTGGGGAGGAGACCAAGACTAGTTGATCTAACCCATCTGTGCGCTGGTTCCACTGCACCAGGAGTGTCCACTGAAGGGTGCGCATATGAAGCCTGGCCAGTGGAACAGTGGGAATGGCTGCGGCCATTGTGCCCAGGAGCCCAAGGTATAGCCTGGCAGAAATGTGACGACTCTGACCTACTACCTGAGCCAGAGCAATAAAGGCATTCGGCCCTGTTTTCGGGTAAGAGGGCCATTCCCTGCCCGGAGTCCAGAACCACCCCAATATACTGCAGTCTTTGGGACGGTACTATAACAGACTTGGGCAGGTTGACTGTTATGCCCAGAGACTCAAAAATCTGGAGAGTACACTCCAGAGTTAATGACAGCTGTTCTCTGGACAGGGCCTGAAGATGCCAATTGTCCAGGTAAGGGAAGATATACAGTCCCTCCCCCATGTTACGCCCTCCTCCCCCCTCCCGTGCGTGGTGTAGAATTCGCGACGCACGGCCACCCTACCAGCATTGGGCCACGCTGTGTGTGTGCAGCCCAGTGCTCTGCAGTGCCCCCCGATCTTCACCGGGGGCCGCCGGAGCACCGAACTCCCCAGTACCCTCCCTTCAAGATAGGAGAGCATCCCTGCGAGTGCTCAATCCAATCCCTCCCTTCCCCTACTAACCCCTGGCACCTGTGCTCACTCCCGAACTCGGGTTGCCAGTGTGGTGCGAGGTGTGGCATCCAGTGCCTCAACCCTCAGCGCCACCGGGCCAGCTGAAAGCTAAACATCTTGCAGGCCTGGGTGTCATGGTCGACACCCAGTCAGTAAACGTGCGTGGCACGCGGATCTGTTTGTGACATCTTCTGTCTGCATGGGCACTGGCGGAATCCAGGAGAAGACTCTTCCATCGCGATCAAGACGGCAAAATTTTGATCGCTAACTCTAGTGAGTTTAATCTTCAGAAAATCCAACATTTGAGAAACCAGGGCCTACAGAGCACGGGAGCAGTAAGGAGGCAACCTGAATCTTCCAGTGGAAAAGAAGATCTGGCATCCTGGGGCAGAGCCGAGGGTTATACCACCTGGGTGGGTGGGAGGAGCCAGCTTTGAGACCTTCCGGTGAGATTTAAAGGGGAAAGTGACATGCCAAACAGTGTGGATAGAACAACATATCCACGTCCCTAGAAACAAGTCAGCCATGTCAGTGACATACTCAACCGTACAGAGGGTGTGAGTAAGTGACAAGGAATGTTTGTAGGAAGTGGTGCCAGTTAAGTGAGAAATTTGAAGATATAGATAGAAATGCAAACACAGTACACCTACATATAACTTTCAAGAGTGCAGCTATTTAGGTTTAAACAACCTAGGGAAATTTAGGTCGCCCTAAACTATTATAAGTAAGCCTAACTAAACTAAATTCAGCTGAGCAATTTCCATAATTTAACCTTCATCCTCTTGGCCAATCACAAACCAGAACTCATGCCAAAGTAAGAAACCATGGCCAGTATTCCACTGATCTGAGGAAGAGTTACTAAGGTATGTCTGTATCAAGTCTGATCGCAATTAGATAAGCAGTTCTCAAGACACAGATAGAAATATAAGCATGAAACATATATATGCCTTCACCATACTCATGTCACCAGGGGATGAAGCGAACATCCTGCTCTCATATCACTGCCTACAGCTATACATTGGTTTCACAAGTATTCCCATTTCGTCTGCTGTATTCTTGTACTGTACTTGTGCTTGTGTGATGTTCAAACTCCAGAGGTAATCATTTTGTTAACCATCCTTTCTCCCCACAGAGCAGTGCAGGAAGTGGGGATTTTTCAGAACTAGTCCTTCAATCAGTAAAAACAGCAACTTCATCTTAAATTAATCACTGTCCACACAGTGTAAGATTTCATTTGTGCATTTAAAAGTGCAAATATCAAATGAGCATGTTCATAAAAAAATGAAGAAGTGCTTACAGTGTGTAGGTCCTGCAAAGAATGCCAGCAGAAGCACGGAAAAACTGCAACCAGCGGGGGAAACACCTGTGGCACAGACACTGACCCTAGTCCTGAGGCTGACGTCAATGTCAGTCATGTGCCTATGTCAAGCGGCACTGAAAATGGCCCCAGCTCAACTGACCCCAACTGTCAAGAGCAGGCAGAAACAATGGTGCTGGCGCACTTCTACATTTTACTTTGCTCCATAAGGGCTGCCCAAAGCCAAACCGCCCAACAAAGTCCCCTATATTGGACACAGAGGGGTTCTGGATGGAGACCTCGACCTAGCAGACCCAGGCATTCCCAGTGTCATCAGAGATGATGGTGGGCAACCTGGGTCCACAGGAAAATCTCACAGCAGAACCTCCAGAGGACACCCTTAACTGGTGCCTGTTCTTCCCTTTATGCTTTTTACAGGAAGAGGCAGAGGCCAAACAATGCAAAAAGTTCTGATGCCAAGTGTATGCGTGACCTGGACTGTTACTTTCTGCGACTCCAGGAAGACTGTCCATCCCCGGGTGCTGGACTGTCCATTATCAGAGCACCCACCCAGAGAGTTGTAGTGGCCAGACACAGCCCAGCTGACAGAGCGACTTGGCTTTCCAGGCTCCCTACCTTCTTCCACAGTTGTCGACCATTAGCATGCGGTAGGGCTGAGAGGAGACAAAGTTTGTGTGTGTTTATCTAAACTGACAAAGAAAAAAAAACTGTAGCCTAAAAACTGAAGACATGAACGTTGTCATCATACAGACAGTGAAGTTCAAGCCCAGTCAAGGAGAGTGGCAACGCTTCTACTGTGCTCTCAACAGCTGGGGAAAAAAGGAACTGAGGCAGTTGGGGGCTGGTGCCACTGTATACCAGCAGGCATGTGTGGTGATGTGTGCGCCGGGCCTACTCACATTACCAGCATGCCAGAAAAGTTCTGGCTCCAGTGTGATCCTTGCACCTCCAGCTCAGACCAATTAGTGGGAATCTATGGAGAAGAATGATTCTTGTAAGATAAAGACCTCTCTTGAATATCCTAGGTGGGATTTCTAACCAGGCAGAACTCCCCACTCCACCCAAAAAAAACCCTATCCATGCTGATCAAGGAGCTGCTATTTGGTGATTCTGATGCTGGACTTTAAAAACCACTTGCAAGATGTTACTTGTTAAACAGCTGATATTCAGGTTTTCATTGCTGCAGACAACCAAATTGTGGCATGCACCAGAATGGACAGTGGGAGATGCAGACCATTTTCATTTATCCCATCTGTAGTGGGGATTTTTTGCAATTAAAATGATTGAAAATGCTTTTTATTCCATTTGCTTTTTCATATGGCCTTTTCTCCCAGCCTCCATAGTGTCGCCCCTCCTTGGGCCATTTTCTTGGCAACCTTTTGGCTCACATCAACGTAGAACACTGCTGTTTGTGTGGCTCCCGAGTATCACTATTATCATTCTGACAGGCCATAGCTGCATTTTACACCCTTGGTCTCCTCCTTCCCTTCCCCATATGGCTTTACTGGACAGATGACTCCCTTTGCGGAAGAAGATGAACTTTCCTTGACCCTCCGCAGGGGTCACTATGGTGGCAGAATGTGATGCCACCCTCCTCCAGTCGCAGAAGTGCTGCCACCCAATTGCTTAATCTCAGGCTTGCTTCTAAACCCAGGTCGCTAATGCTGTAGTGCAACACAGTACTACTGGGCTATCAGGCAGCCAAAAAGGACATTTTGAACCAACAAAGTAGTCCAGGTTTCAAATTTGGGGAGTATTTTGACTGCTACACCAGTTCCACAAATATAGAGGTGAAATGAGCCAAGTGAGTAAATGGAGAAGTTAAGTCACTAGCAAGAAACCATTAAGTTGTTGGTATATATTTCTTTAGGACCATTTCCTGAAAGAATCTCAGATGGCCAAAACATAGGGCTTGGTGGTGATGTACAAATAAATGAAAATGAAAGAATTTTTATGAAGATTTGTGAGTGAGTGGCCAATTCAAATTCCTGGTTGACTGGTTTGCACCACGATAATAGCACCGCACCTTATACCATGGCTGTCCAGTACAGGACAGGATTACCTGGGAGTGTCTGAATCACTGTGTCACTTGCGTAACAGGCCTGCCCCGTAAATGACAAAGTACAGTTTCGTACTTACCATAATGGTAGATCTTCGAAGAGGATCTCTTGCAGCAGGTACTACCTTTGGGAGCTCACCAGAGGGCACTCTTGCAGACAGTCACTTTCCCCAGCAAGGTATGGTGGGGGCCGCCCACCTGTGATGCAATCACACCTGTACAGGTATAAAGGAAGTGGGCGGCCCAGTCCCAGTATCCTCAGTTCTCCATCAGCTACCAGCTCGCTGAGCATGGCTCCGAGGGAGATCCGAGGAGGCTAGTGCCGCCCCCCTGATAGTAGAGATTGCTGTCCCTGAAAAGGAGGGGGAAGGACGGCAGGAACATACCTGCTGTACGGTAAGTACAAAACTGTACTATCTTCTCCGAGAGTATCTCTTGCAGCAGGTACTACCTTTAGGATGATTCCCAAGCAGTGTTTTATCCTGAGGGGAGGCAGTTACGAAAGGAGACCATGCAGTATGGCCCTACCAAAGGATGCATTGTGCCTAGAGGTGATATCTAGGCTGTAATGTCTGGTTAAAGTATGAATGGTGGATCATGTGGCTGCATGGCATATGTCTGAAATAAAAACTCCTCTGAAGCATGCCACTGAGGTTTCGAGTGCTCCTGTGGAATGTGCATGCACTGTTCCTGGTAAAAGTTTCTGTGCTTTGTTATAACAGTAAGTTATATAATTTGCCAGCCACCAGGACAAGGTCTGTTTTGTGACTGGTAATCCTAGTTTCTGGGTGGCAAAGGCCATGAAGAGTTGGTCTGATGTTCTAGTAGGTTGGGATCTAGAAAGATAAATGCTTACTATAAGATGGACGTCCAGGGTGTGTAAGAAAAAATTACTCACCTTAGTAATGTTGTTTCTTCTAATGGAGTCTTGCTATATTATGACAGATGCAGTTTGTTCCACCATTAGAACTGCTCCGGAGGTGAAAGAGTTAACTTCCATGCAGTGCATGGAACTTAGAGCGCGAGCTTGGTTAGAGAAGCTCTGTTAGGGTGGTTTCAAACCGAAACCGTCAGATCTTTACGAGCAAAACTCACTAAGGCTCTGTGTGGAAGCTGTAACCTACACTAGCCAACTGGCTACTAAAATATTCACATTTTCCTGGTCCCAACACCAAGACTCAAGTCAGGGGACCAGAAAAATAAGATAAAATAACTAAATAAAACACAACATCCAAACATAAAAGGGGGCATCAATAAGTGCCAACAGTGGACTGCCCACCCCATACCCGAAGTAGAAGTTCTGAGAGGGGCAGGCTGGGGGGGGAGGTAATAATATAGCAAGACTCCATTAGAAGAAACAACATTACTAAGGTGAGTAATTTTTTCTTCAAACAACATCAAGTCTTGCTATATTATGACAGATGCAGACTACAGAGCAGTACCTCCATGGAGGAGGGACAGAACCTACTTAGGGAATAGGGAATAGGCTCTGAAGCACGGCTGTGCCAAACAAAGCATCCCTCCTGGCCTGAATATCCAGGGAGTAATGCTTGGTGAAAGTGTGTACTGTTTTCCAAGCAGCTGCTTGACATATCTCCAAGATAGGGATGTCTCTAGCAGCAGCTAGAGATGCAGCTGTACCTCTGGTAGAGTGAGCCCTCAGGCCTGAGGGGGGAACCTTACCCAGTTTTTGATAGCAAAACTGGATACAAGAGACTATCCACCTGGCAATGGATCTCTTAGTGGCAGGTCTCCTTTCCCAACCTCACCATAAGAGAATAGTTGGAGGAGTCAAACCTGTGACCCTTGGTACACTCTATGTAGTAACTTAGGGCCCTCTTAACATCTAAGCTGTGCAGCCTCCTCTCACCAGAAGAGGAATGGTCAGTGAAGAACACTGGAAGTGAAATAGATTGGTTAAGGTGGAACCGAAACCACCTTAGGCAAAAACTCCTGTTAGTCCTGAGGACTACCTTATCCCTGTGAAAGGAAATAAAGTCAGTCTCCACTGATAAAGCCTGTAACTCACTTATGCACCTGGCAGAAGTGATGGCTACTAGAAATACAGTTTTCAAGTCAATACTTGAGCCTCTGCCAAAGACAGAGGCTCAAAGGGGGGGGGGTTGCATCAGCTGAGCAATGCAAACATTAAGATCCCAAGCAGGGACAGGATCCCTGAATGGAGGATTGGTAAGAAGCAATCCCTTAAAAAAAATACAGGGTGAGCAGAAAGAGAAGAGGGCTTCCTGCTGAAATGAAAGCAGAGACAGCTGCCAAATGCACTTTCAGGGTAGCTGGTCTCAGTCCCAAAGAATTAAGATGGACCATATAATCCAATACAGTGGGTAAACCAGCAGATTCAGGAAATATGCCTCCCAGAACACCATATGGAAAACCTTTTCCACTTGGAGTTATAGGTAGCCCTGGTGGAAGGCTTCCTAGCAGCTTTCAAGATTTAGAGAACACTGAGAAAGTTGAAGATCAGCAAACTCTAACTGCTCAAGAGCCAGGCCTTGAGGTTGAGGGATTTGAGATTCGGATACCAAACTCTCCCCTGAGCACAGGTTAACAGATTGTGGTTCCTGGGGAGACACAGGGGAAGATGGACTGCTAAGGACAGAAGGAGTGGGTACCAGGGCTGCCTGGCCCAGTCTGGAGCAATCAGGATCATCTTGCGATTTTGACTAGCACCTTGAACAGGAGAGGGAAGGGGGGAAAGGCATAGAGAAACTTCCCTTCCCAATCGAGGAGAAAGGCATCCAGGGGGACTGAGCCCAACACTGGGGGCCTGCAACAAAAAAGGGGAAGTTGATGATTGTCTGGGGCTGCAAAAAGATCTATCTGAGGAGTGCCCCATCTGGCAAAAACTATCCCCAGTACTAGGGGATCCAGTGACCATTCGTGATGGCCCTGGGAGATCCTGCCGAGAGCATCTGCCAGGACATTGTCCTTGCCTGGGAGGTGAACTGCTATGAGGGAAGTGTTCAGGGAATAAGCCAGAGACCACAACTTCATCGCCTCGGTGCACAAGGCCGAAGACAGAGTGCCCCCTTGTTTGTTGATGTACCACATTGTAGTGGTGTTGTCTGTTCTGACCTGTACCACCTTGTTCTGAACAGATGCAGAAAAAACCTGAAGTGCTAGAAAAACAGCTCTGAGTTCCAACAGGTTGATGTGGAGCAGAGATTCCTGAGGGGACCATAACCCCTGGGTGGAGAGGTCGCCCATGTGAGCTCCCCATCCCAAGAGGGACGCATCTGTAGTAAGGGTCAAGGAGTGGGACAGAGGGATGAAAGGCACCCTTGTCTCAGATTGCTCTGATCCTGCCACCACTGAAAGGCCTGGATCAGGGTTTGAGTCACTGGGATTAACTTGATAGGGATCTCTTCTTTGAGACCAGAAAGCTCTCAAACGGAACTGAATGTCCCTCATCTGAAATCTTGCTCCTTGCACTACAGCTGTGGAAGCAGCCATGTGTCCTAGGAGCTGCAGGAAATGCCTTGCTGGTCGAGAGACCTGCAGAGTGAAAGACGAGGCCAGGGCCACCAAGGTCCTTACCCTTTCCAGGGAAGGAAGGCTCTGGCCTGCTTTGTGTCCAGTTCTGCGCCTATAAAGGTGAGTACCTGGACAGGTTCCAAAACTGACTTTGGAAGATTGAGAAGAAAGCCCAGAGAGGCAAGCAGCTGCTGGGTAACTAGCAGGTGTGATTTGACCTGGTCTGGAGACTGACCCACAATGAGCCAGTTGTCCAGGTAGGGAAAATGGCAATCTTTGCCTTCTTAGATGAGCAACTGCTACTGCCAGACATTTTGTGAACACCCTTGGGGCAGAGGTAAGGCAAGGGCATTGCTCTGAACTGATAATGGCCTGAAGGCAGTTCGAATCTGAGATACTTTCGATGGGAGCTTCTGATAAGAACATGGAAGTAGGCATCCTTGAGGTCCAGGGAAGCTAGCCAGTCCCCTGGCCTTACGGAGGGTAAAATCATTCCCAGAGTCACCATTTTGAATTTTGGTTTTAAAAGGTGCTTGTTCAGATATCTTAGATCCAGGATAGGTCGCCACTCTCCTGTCTTTTTTGGGGTAAGGAAGTACCTGGAGTACAGACCCTTGCCCTGGTGTAGGGAGAAACCCTTTCTACAGCTCTGAGAGCCAGGAGGGTTGAGACTTCTGTTTCCAAAGCAAGAGTCTCTAAAGGGTTTGCAGGTGGAAAAGATCTGGCTCTCATCTTTGGAAATTTTTGAAGCTGAGAACCAGACCCTGGCTCACTACTTCCAGGACCCACCTGTCTGATGTTAAAGACTCCCAGTCCTGGACGTAAGCCAGCCTGCCCCTACAGGTAATGGAGAGCCGACCTGGGCATCCCATCAGGGTGCCTGTTTGGCAGGGGCTTTAGGCTAAGGGGTGGGAGCAGGCCTGCCTGCACTCCGCCTGCCTCTCCTCTGAAGAAACCCTCTGGAACATAGGCCGAAGAGGAGGCCTGGGTCTGGTAAAAGGACTGTGAAAAGGCCTGCCCCTACCCCTGGGGCTGCCTCTGAGGAGTGGCTTGCCGCTCCTTGGCTTTGCACCCTCATAAGTGGTTCAATATTCATCCATTTTTCATATAATTCTCTGTCTGCTCCCCAAACAGAGAATTTCCACCACAGGAAAAATCCATAGCCTTAGACTGGGTATCCTGTGACAAAGTAGTACACCTGAGCCAGGCCAATCTAAGAAAAGCCACAGATGTAGCCATGACTCTAGAGGATACATCATTAGAATCCACTGCAGCATGGAATTGCACCTTAGATGCCTCAATACCATCAACAGCCACCTGCTCCAGCTCTTTTGCAGCTGGCTAGGGACCTGTTTGGCTAAGGCCATGACAGTATCCCATCTAGATTTCTGGTATCTCGCAACATGCCATATAGTTTGCTTGTCTGAGTCCCAAAGATGCTGCCATGTATTGTTTTTTGGCCATGGCATCAATCTTCCTGGAGTCCTTGTCAGGAGGATGTGAAGCCAGGGGAATATTAGCTTTATCACAGGCTGCAGCCTGAACTACCCAACATGACTGCATTGCTGTGAAAGAAAATCTGTATCAGGACCTGACAAAGTGTACCTCCTGTCCATCTTTTTATCTACAGGAGGCACAGAATTAGGAGCTTTTAAAATTGTTATTGTTTGTTTCCTAAAAGATTTATGTAAAGGGATGGACAATCTCCTGGACTCTGGGATATCCATCATCTCTACATAGTCAGGCTCTCTTGCTCATCCAAAGCCTCCTCTAGAGAAGCTGGAGGGTCTCAGCAACTTTTATAAAACAAAAATGAGAAGGGACTCAGCAAGCCTAGGGGAGATTCACCTAAAGGTCTGTCTGGGGAGATGTCCGGTTCAATGGGCACATCCAGACTTTCAAAGTCACATTCACACTGATCATAATCATCCTCCCCCTCCTCTGGTTCATAAAACTCTTCTATATCATATTCTTGAACCGGTGGAACCGACCTTTTGCCAGATAGTGGCGGTTTGGAGGAAACCGGGGACAGTGACTGGACAATCTGTATTGCCCTGGCTATCTCTGCAGCAGTTGGAGAAGGGATTTTGGACTCCACACCTGCTGACTTTCTAGTTCTCTTTGCTGGAACTGGCTCCTCAGAGTCAGCTTTACGTTTGCCCGAGGAAGTCTGGCCCTGGTCAGAGGGCAGTCCCTCCGGTTGGCACCGAACTGGGCTGGCCATCCGGGTCTGCAGACTTTTTGGCCTCTCGTTCCCCGAGCCTACCAACTCTCTTATCTAGGGTGGCTGCAGGGAAATTCTTGCAAATCTGGCAGTCTGCATTGAGGTGGTCAAACCCCAGACAATAAACACATGTGGTGTGTGGGTCAGCCTTGGCAAAGGCTTCCCCACAGACACTACAGTGTTGAAACCCAGTGGGCCCATTTTTCTTTTGGGTTTCTTCAGACATAATGCCAGCCTAACCAAAACTTGCCCTTTGATGGCAATGCCAGGCAAGACACCCTTATCGGTTCCCAACTGTGTCACGGTCGTGGAAAAACCGTAATGAAATCCGCTTTAGGAACCGATAAGAACCGAACGACTTCAACAAGCCTTTTAAAAGGCTTCAAACAAAGTTTAACATAATTCGAATGTGGTTCAAACCGAACCGATAAACATTTACAAGTTCCACACAGAAACCTATGTATTACTTACAATACCATAGACAGAGCTTGAACCGATCGGTTTGCGGTTAAAATAAATAATATCGCGGTTGAATTTAACCAAGAAAAGATGCTTTAAACCAAGGAAATGAACCGAGCAGCAGGAGGAATCTCCGGAGCGACTGTTCAGTGAGGCGGAGTAAAGAATCTGACGGTTTCGGTTTGAAAACACCCTAACAGAGCTTCTCTAACCGAGCTCGCGCTCTAAGTTCCATGCACTGCATGGAAGTTAACTCTTTCACCTCCGGAGCAGTTCTAATGGTGGGACAAACTGCATCTGTCATAATATAGCAAGACTTCATGTTGTTTGAATAGTTGTTACTCTGGATTTGTATTGTTCAGGAAACATACTGGTAAGTCTATGGTTTGGTTCAGGGTAAATTCTGAGACCACTTTTGGTAAAAAGGATGGGTTGGTTTGGAGAGAAACCCTGTCCTTATGACATATTAAGTATGGTTCCTTGCACATAAGTGCTTGGAGTTCTGATATACGTCTAGCCGATGTAATGGCTACTAAGAAAACTCACCCTCGAAGTAAGATCAATGTTTTCCATGACAGGTAGTTCATCCCTGCTTTCTTTGCAGGTTCGAATGGCTCTTTTGTGAGCTGTTCTATGACAAAGTTTAGGTCCCATGGGGGAATGGAACGTTTAATAGGAGGTTTTAGGTGCAAGATGCCTTTTAGGAACATCTTTGTAAGATCCATTTGGGCTACCGTTTTTTGTCCAATTGCGTCATGAAAAGCCGAAATGGCCAAGACATGGATCTTAATGGATGAGTAGCCCAACTGTTTTCTGGCTGCCAACAATATCTAGGCTTCTCTGTCTGAAACTTTATTTTGGGTTAAGAATGTGTGTTCAGGATCCAGGCAAGTAGATGTAGTGCCTTTAGATTGGGGTGGAGAATAGTGCCTCTCTGCTGAGTCAGGAGGTCTAGAAGGGTGGGAAGGGGAATAGGATCCGACCGTGTCATTTGCTGCAGTAACGGGAACCAGATTTGTCTGGGTCATAGAGAGACTATGAGAATCATCTGCACAGGTTCCCTCTAGAGTTTTAATAACACTCTTTGGAGAAGAGGCACAGGGGGAAATCCATATAAAAATGTTGGATGGGACAGGGCATCTGTAAAATGACCTGTCCTGTCTGGTACAATGGCATAATATTGAAGCAGTTTGTGATTCTGCGGGGATGCAAACAGATCTACTTGTGGGGTGCCCCATGTTTTGAATATGGTTTGTAGTAGCGTTGTTTTTATGGTCAATTTGTGTAAGCATCTGCTGAGATGATCTGCCAACACATTTTGTGCTCCTGCCACATGTACCGCCATTAGTGTTATATTTTGTTGTACTGCTATGTGCCACAGTCTTGAGGCCTCCTGGCACAGTGAGCGGGATTTTGTAGCGCCTTGTCTGTTGATGTAGTAGACTACAGCCATGTTGTCTGACTGTATCAGGAAGTGGCCTGGCTTTAGGTACAGTTGGAATGTGCGAAGAGCAAGCGCAACTGCACTCAACTCCAGGAGACTGATGTGAAGTCCTGAGGCGTCTTTGTCCCAACTGCCCTGCGTTTGATGGTCTTGTTCTAGATGCGCACCCCAATTGGTGGTGGAGGCATTCGTTGTCAAGGTTTGGTTTGGAACAGGTGTTTGGAAAGACATACCATTTGTTAGATTTGTCCACCATTGTAATTCTGTGGTAATCCTTGGGGTTATTCTTATGCTGTCTTCCAAGTCTCCTGTCTTTTGATGCCACTGTCTTCTGAGTGCCCACTGTATTGGCCTCATGTTGAGGCATGCAAGTGGCACCGCGTGTATGGCTGCTGCCTTGTGGCCCAGGAGCTTGAGGAATTGTCTGGCGGTAACTGCTGGTGTTGTGCTGTAAAGAGCAGACAGCTGTACTAGAGTATGCGTTCTGTCTTCTGGAAGGAATGCTCTTCCTGGCATGGTATCCAACACCACTCCTATGTACTGGAGCCTCTGTGAAGGGATGAGTTGGGATTTTGGAAAGTTTAATGTGACGCCCAACTCCTGGAAGAATTGTAGGGCGGTTTCGATGGAGTGGACGAGCCCTTCTCTTGATGAGGCTTTTATGAGCCAGTCATCCAAGTATGGGAAGATGAAATGGCCTCTGTGTCACAGGGCCGCTGCCACCACTGCAAGGCATTTGGTAAAAACTCTGGATGCAGATGAGAGACTGAATGGGAGTGCTCGGAATTGGTAGTGATGACTCAACAGGTTGAATCTTAAGTATTTTCTGTGGGCCGGATGCATCATTATATGAAAGTAGGCATCCTTCATGTTCAGGGCGCAGAGCCAATCTCCTTGGTGTAAAAAAAGAGGGAGGATAGTTGTCAGTGTTACCATTCAAAATCCTTTGTATTGGATGTGTTTGTTTAGTG
The DNA here is from genome assembly GCA_016271365.2 of Neoceratodus forsteri. Classification (NCBI taxonomy): domain Eukaryota; kingdom Metazoa; phylum Chordata; order Ceratodontiformes; family Ceratodontidae; genus Neoceratodus; species Neoceratodus forsteri. The sequence continues at coordinate 475,895,475 of CM057451.1, forward strand.
GCTTCAGGTCCAGTACTGGACGGAGGTCTCCGGTTCTCTTGGGGATTAGAAAGAAGTGGGAATAAAATCCTTTGCCTCGTTAACTGGGTGGGACTAGCTGGATTGCTCTTTTTTTGTTGCAGAGCTTGCAACTCTTCTAAAAGTATGGGAATATGCTCCTGTTGGTAAGAGGTGTGGGGTGGTGGGTGCACAAGAGGGCAGTCTATGAGGTCCAGGGTGTGCCCGGATTGAATTATCTGTAGTACCCATTTGTCCACAGCAATGGACTTCCAAGCCTCTAAGTGGTTGGAGAAATGGCCGCCCAAGGCTGGCGGAGGAGGGCCGGGGCCGGACTGAGTCAGTTAGTGGGGATGGTGCCTTCCCTAGACATAGGAATGGCCAATTCTGGGTGTCGCAGAGGAGGGTTTGTTGTAGTATTGCTGAGCTGTTTTACCTCTGTATGACTGTCTGCCTGAGCCACGTTGTCTCCCAGATCATCGAAATTGGTATTGTTGGTTATACCTAGGCTACCCTGTGCCTTGGGGAGTATGATACGTCCCATGGATGGACTTCAATGTATGACCTGATGCCTGGAGGTCGTCTAGAACTGTGTTTGTATTTGTACCGAACAACTGTTCCCCATCAAATGTGGCACTCATTATTTTATGCTGGACATCAGGTGTAAACCCAGATACCCTGAGCCAAGTATGGTGTCTAAGGGTAATACAGAGTGCTGATGACCTAGCTGAAGTATTAGCAACATCATAGGTGGCCCGGAGTAGGTGCCTCGACAGGCTACATCCCGTGCTGAATGTATTTAGGAGTTTTTCTTTGTCTTCGGAATCCAGTAGGCAGTTGGCTAGCTCAGTGGCAGCCGTCTAAAGGGTCTTTTGGTAGTTTAGCATGTGACCCATATAATTACTTGCCCTAATATTTAGGGTCGCCCCATGATATACCTTTTTTCCCCATATAGTCAAGTTTTCTGGATTCCTTGTCAGGGGCAAGGAGCTCATGTGCTGAAGTCTTTTTGATTTGTCATGAGCTGCATTAATAACTATAGAGTCTGCTTGTGGCATAGTTGTGAAGTAGTTATGGTCTGATGATGCTTGATGGAGGTGGTCGGCTTTGTGTGGTGCTGCCAGTATATCCTCCGGTTTTGGCCATGCCATTAATATGGCATCTTGGTAAAATGGGATCAGAGGAGGCACCACTATCTTTGGGTCCTCTGATAATTCCAAGTATTCTGCCAAATTTTGCTTTTATCTGTCAGGTTCCTTGGTTGTGAACCCCAGCCATGACCTTCTGAATCTAAGTCATAATGTCTAGAAATGCTGGGTCGTCCAGGGGCCAGACTGGTGTCAGCCGGTCCTGGTCCCCATCCATGGATGATATTGTAAAATTTGTAGGAGGAGGGCGTAAGCTTTCCTCATCTATTAGGTCCTCTTCTGCAAGTTCATCCTCCTCCTCATAGAAAGGTTCCTCCTACAAAGAGTGGAAAGAGGGTGATCTTGAGAGACTCTTGTCCGGGATGTAGGTCGCCTCAGGGGGGAAACATTTTGGTGGAGGTGATGGAGAGATGGAAGGAGCAGGTCTGGTCACCCTAGAGGGTACAGCAGGCTGTAAATCCTGCATCACCTGTAGCACTGTCTGAACTACAGTGGCAACATCTACCGAAGATGTCAAAGTATGTTGGGATCCAATGGCTGTGTCCACACTGCCTGGGAAGTTAATGGTAGTATGGATGAAATGGAGAGGGGACTGGGAAACCAGGTGTGTTCCTGCAGTAGCATAGCCTGGCCCTCTGCTGTCCATGTAAGGACTTCTGTAGGATCCAATCTGTGTTGGAGGTGGCAGCTTTGGCAACACCGTTAAGGAGAATCCTTTTTCTTTAATCATGTATCTCTGTCCCGTAGTCAATGGGGACTGAAAAGGGGATGTATCTGCATGGTGGAAAGTTGCCGTCGACGCAAGGATTGCTGCACTATCGACAGGGAGTGGTCCTATCTTCCGGACCGCATTGTAGCCGTAAAGCTGGGTGGAGACCAGGCAGGAAACCTGATCAAGAGCCTTCTCCAAGGTCATCGATGAAAGGACTACCATCGACAAGGATTAGTTTTTCGGCATGTGGCTTCATCGACAATGGTACCAAAGTGGCTGTTGACGCATGTGAGCATTTCTCTTCTGATGCAGGAGTTTTGTCCCGGTGCTTGTGTTTTGCACTCTTGTGGGACGTTTGAGAGGATGGGGATGTGGTATGGGACCTGGGCCCCTCCTTCTCAAAGAGAACAATATTTTGTTCCATCAGGTATGACTCGAATCTCCTGGTTAAAGTCCCTGCAGATACTGCACTTAAGAACATTGTGGGTGGCCCCCAAGCACCGCACACACACTGGGTGCATGTCATTCCCATAGATTTTTCTGCCGCAAGGGCACTTATGGAAAAGTGCTTCTGACATTCGTGAAAATAAAAAAGAAAAGAGGAACAGTGAACCATTCCACTGTAGTTCTAGCTGTCGATGTAATCAAACTTCTGGCTGGACAGCTGTCATGCTGTGAGCTGGTAGATGGTGAGACTAGAACTGAGGATACTGGGGGCAGCCCACTTCCTTTATACATGTATAGGTGTGATTACATCACAGGTGGGCAGTCCCCATCACACAGAAAGTGACTGTCTGCTGAACTCTCAAAGGTAGTATCTGCTGCAAGAGATACCCTCGAGGAAGATCACGGGATCTACCTTCCTTGTTCATTCAGGTGATGGAGGAGATGAGACGCGAGTTCCAGGTAAGATGCTATCCTAGTGACCTATGCTACACAACAAAGTTTAAAACACGAAGGCATCACATGAAACAGCAAGCACTCAGCAGTGTATCACTGCAGAAAGCAGCCTTCAGTAACAGATGCTGTGCATTAGCTCTGCACTAAAAAAAACTATTAAAGTCCTCATAACCTAAATGAACACTTGGCTCCAGCATGTGAGTGGAATTTATTTGGCGTCTTACCCTTTTATTGTTTTATAACAAACATGCAACTGACCAGGAGCATAGAGGCAGCTTGGATGAGTCGTTGACAGCTGAGCCCAAGGCAGAAGCCCAGCTGGCTCTGGAGAATGTGTGGGTGGCATGATATTGCCTATGCAGAATGAGAAACACCAGCTAGGATGGCTGTGCTGAGCTGGCTTTTTCTGCAGGAAATTAACTTGTTTGCCCAACTAGAAAGGTGAGCTGCACTGTCTGCATGACAGCAAACTTGAGACTTTCAAATGCCCACTGGCAAGCAAACATTCTACAGTGGGGCATTCGGTAATAGAGTCTCTTCTCCAGGGATGTGCTCTGAAGGAGAGAGTACTGCCCCTTCTGCAGGACCACAGGAGAGCTCCATGCTTAGGATAGATATCTCTCAGCTGTACACTCCGCTCAGCAGGAGCTTGCCCCCTACACCCCACTCCCCCAGAGACCCACTGATCTAGATGAGTGTAGGGTGGCAGGGCATTGGGGGGAAGGGCAGTCATAAAGAGGTTGTCCATTCCAGTACCACTCAGACATCGATCACTTCCACCCCGTGAAGGAGGTGCAGGCTCCTGACTCACCCGGGGGACGACTCTGGGTCAGTCGAGGGGAAAGGGCAGGACATTACATTAGCAGCCAAGGGGAGCAAGGCTAACAGGAAAGTCCTAGTGGTCAGGGACTCAATGATCGGGGGGATAGATTTGGTGATAGTGGAGGGGATGGATGGCAGAGAGTTGGTCCGATGCCTACCTGCAGCATCAGCAAACTGGGATTTAGACAGAATTGGGAGGATGGTGGAGAGGGAAGGAGGTGCTGGGGGTGCTGGTACACCTGGGTACCAATAATCTGGCCAACCAGTCAGCAGGAGGGCAAAGCGGAACCTTCCAGAGACTGGTGCACATTCAGCCTCCCTGGCCTTTTCCGAGGTCCTCCCTGTGTGGGGCAGGGAGGGGAGGAAGGACAGAATTAGGAGTAATGAAACTGAAGAGTTTAACATGTGGCTTAAGGGGTGGTGTCAGGACATGGGGCACCACTCTGTTGGGGACTGGGGGATTTCTGGGACAGGAGACTCTTCAAGGGTGATGGACTTCACCTGACAAGAGGGGAGACTACTGCACTAGGGCAGAAGTTTGATGTCTACATCAGATGTTTTAACTGACTGCATGGGAGTCTAGGTCTAGGGGATCCATGGTGGATTGTGAACAGAAGGGGATCCTAGACAGAACTCCACCACATCTAGGGAGCAGCTAACTGTAAAGAGGGTACAGGAAAAGTAGTAGGGTTTACAGGACCAAGGGGAGGAATATCAGTGATGAGGCAAGTAAAAGTTATTAGCACAAACAAAGAGGGAAGAAAACATGAAAAACAAAAGGACAGTAGCAAAGTTAGAGCAGGGGTCAAATGGAGGGGGGTATGCCTTAAAGCCAGGAGCCTAGGCAACAAACTTGGCAAGCACCATGTGCTGATGGCAGACACTGAAGTGGACCAGGTGGCAGTCATGAACCACAGATAAAAATGACTGGGAAATGACAGTACCTGGGTATTTACTGTTCAAGAGGGATAGAAGAACTGGTGGTGGTGGGGGGCTTTTTGTCAAGGAGGGCACTGAAGTGGCAGAAGATGGAAGTATTAGGGGTAGCAGTGACGAGGCAGAATCCGTATGGGTGCGACTTAAGGCAGCCTCAGGCAAGAAAGTGCATTCAGGGGTGATCTGTAGGCCTCAAGGGGAGGAAAGGGGCAGAGAACTTGAGGAAGAACTTAAAAGAGGGACAGCAAAAGGGGAACTAGTGGTGGTGGGTGATCTGAACCTGCCTGATGTCGACTGGGGGGCCCAGTGGCCAAGAATGGGAGGAGTGAGACATTACTGGATGCCTTCCAAGACTATCTACTGGTGCAGCTTGTTAAGGGACCTACCAGACTGAATACAATCCTTGATGTGGTGTTCACCAACTGAGAGATAGTGGGTGCTGTGGGAGTAGGGGAGCTGCTAGGGAACAGCGATCACAACTCACTCCATGTGGTTTGAATTGGTCCCTGGGGCCGGCAACCCACAATCAAGAACAGAAGTCCTTGACTTTAGAAGGGCGGACTTTGATAGGTTGAGGGAACTGGTCAGGGATAAGTTAGCAGAGGCAGAAGACATAAGGGGGTACAGGAGATATGGACGCCAATAAAGGGAACCATCCTCCAGGCACACAGGCAAGCGTAAGAACGGTAACTTAAAAAAAAAAAACAGGTTTAAGAGACCACTATGGTTCTCAGCTAGGGCAAGGGAAGCGGTTAGGGCTAAAAAGAAGGCCTTCTATAAATACAAGGAAAAGCAGAGGAAAGCAGAAAGGGAGGATTATCTACTCGGCTCGGTGTTCGTGGACCTCACCAAGGCATTCAACCTGGCTGACCATGTTGAGTTATTGAAACTACTGCCTGCCGTCCGTTTCTCAGATGATGTGGTCGCCTGGTTCGGAGACTACTGTACCTTTCCAGCAGGAATCAGAGAACTTCTGTTGGTGGATTAACATCCAATGAAGCTACTATAAGTTGTGGAGTCCCACAGGGCTCGATACTGGGACCTTTACTTTTTTCTCTTTTTGTTAATTCACTTTCTAATTTATTTAAACACACTGAACTTACTTTATATGCAGATGATGCGGTCCTTTTTTGTTCTGGAAATTATTTACCCACGCTACAAGCAATACTATAATCTGAATTTAGTTTATTACATTCCTGGTTTGAAGTTCATAAACTAGTATTAAATTCTAGTAAAACAAAAATAATGTTTCTTTCTAGTCCTAGGAAATGTCCATCTGCTACGTGATAATTTTGGTAATCAAACTGAGCAAGTGAAGGTCCTGCTGTTAGACTCACACCTTTCATATGAGTCTCATGTTATTGGCCTACTAAGCTTCATAAGAGATTGGGCTATCTTTTTAGAATACAGAAAAATCTTACAAATGAAGTTAGGCATATGTTAACTCATAGTCTACTATTGTCAGTTTTGGACTATGGTTCAGTGATTTATTCCTATACAACTGAAGGAATGTTTGCCAAACTAAGGTCAACATATCATAGTATTATTCGAATCGCCATTGGTTGTCCTAGGTCTACACACCACTGTCTTTTATATAATTTATTCAACTGCTTATCCTTAGACCAGCATTTTAATTTTTGTTCGTTATTGTTTCTTCACAAAATTCAACTTGGCTTGCTCTCTCATAGTATAACCACATTATTTATCATAAATGACCATTCAGTAAACGCCAGAATGCATGACAGATTTTTGTTTAAGGTTCCCCATTACCATACAAAATTTGCTCAGAATACTATAACCTTTTCACCTATCATTATTTACAATAAATTACCCAGCATTATAGTAGCTGTCTCTACAATGACTAGTTTTAAGGCAACGCTAAGGAGCCATATGTGGATGAACTAAGTATGCAAGTGCAATAATTGACTTTTAACTACTATATTTATGTCTTTACAGTATTTGTTTAATGTATGTATTTGTAACACTGGACATCTGTGAAAATGGGTTAGTAACCCATAGATTTTCCAGTATAAAATGAAATGATATCTACAGAAAAACAGGGTGGCAAAGAGGCTCATTAGGGAGGTGAAAGTGGATACAGAGCTGCGTATCACGAAGGGAGTCAAGAACGGAGAAAAACATTTTTTAGACAGATCAGTGAAAAAAGGAAAAAGGGTGGGACATCGTACAGCTAGTTGAGGGTGGTAGGGTGACAGAGGAGGATGAGCAAAAGGCCACAGTCCTGACTGACTACTTTTGCTCAGCATTCACTAAGAAGGACTGCTGGTCCATCCAGAAAGCGGCATCAAAGCAGCTGCTAAGGGAGTCCCAAAAATGAGGCAGCCAATATTTACTAGCAAGAGGGTCCTGAAAGGGCTGGCAGCCCTTAAGATAGATAAGGCCCAGGACCAGATGGGTTGCATCCAAGGATACTTAGGGAATTGGCAGTAGAACTGGCTGAACCATTGGCTTGGCTGTTCAACGGCTCACTTAGGTCTGGAGAAGTTCCAAGGAACTGGAGAATGGCAGACACTGTAGCCCATATTGGGGAGGGGAGATAGGGAGCAACCATGGAACTACAGGCCTGTCAGTCTGAACTCCATCACAGAAAAGCTGATGGAATCATGAATCAAAGAGGACCTCATGGACTACCTAGAGAGCTACAGGCTCCAGGATAGTAAACAATACAGTTTCATGGCAGGAAGGTCTTGTCAGACTAACCTGATTTTTTTTTCTTTGACTGGGTTACCAAGGAAGTAGACAAGGGCCACTCAGTGGATCTGCTGTACTTTGACTTCAGCAAGGTTTCTGATTCAGTACCGCACAAAAGGTTGCTCAAAGAGATGGAAGACCTTGGTGCGGCTACAACCGTAGTGAGCTGGGTGGGCAGTTGGCTGAAGGGGGAAAACAGAGAGTGGTGGTCAATGGGGTTAAACCAGAGGAAAGGGAGGTTAAGAGCGGGTTTCCACAGGGATCTGTCCTGGGTCCGGTCCTCTTCAACAAGTTCATTAGTGATATTGGTCAGGGAATCCAGGGCAGGCGATCTCTCTTTGCAGATGACCTGCCTGGCCTTAACCTAGACCTAAACGCGGACTTTACTGCTACAGCACAGTGGTTCTCACAGCACAGGCTTCTTGTAAGCACCAAGAAAACTAAATGTATGCTGTTTGGCTCAAAACCGAAACTCGTGAAGTGCATCCCCCAACACCACCAAAATTCTCAGTATACTAACCCCTGACAGCTCGACCCTTGAGCAGGTAAGAGAATTCACATACCTGGGGGTCATGCTAGACCCATCTCTTACGTATGAGCACCATATCAGCTCAACAATTAGGAAGGTGAATCAGCGAAGAGGAATTTGTTATTGTCGGAGGCACCTACTGACCCCTGATGCAAGAGTTGCGAGTGGCTGTGGCCACCTCCTCCTCATTCTAGAATACTGCTCCCCAGTAACTGCGCTTGTATCCCCTTCACTACTAAATTGCTTGAACACAACCTATAATAATATTTGAAGATTCATCACTCAAGCCCTATTCTGGAATCACCACTGCCATCTCTACCAATCCTTAGGATGGCTCCCCTCTGCCAACTGGAGAGACCTCATGCCTGGATCATTCACAGCAAGAGCCTTACAAGCCAGGGATGGATCACCTCTGTCAGGGTTGCTGATATTAAAATGTAACTGGCAAGAATGGAGGTCATTCACCTGTAGACTTCTGGAATGCCCCAGGCGCTCTACCGAGCTGGGAAGGAGAGCCTTCTCATATGCTGCACCCAAGTACTGGAACTCCCTCTCCAACGAATTGCAGGCACTGGTCTTACCCCACACATTCAAATGGAACATCTAGGAAGCTATGTTAGGAAGGCCCTTATGCAACTGCCATACCAAATGATGGTATATATCACTTTTAGCATATGACTAGTTCGATAACATACATATGCATTTAATGCTGGATGTCGGTGTCATGTACAGCCAGAGACCTTGGAGTCTTTGACCACTTGTCCTATGTATGTACACCATATGGCCACTGTTTGCCGTTACTGTTTTGCATACTTGATGTTACTCCTTCTCCACTGTGATTATAATGTAACTATGTTTGTATTAGATGTGCCATCTGAGTGGCCCAGGTCATGCCTGAAAATGGTCCATGGGATCAGTGTACCCACCTGGTAAACAAATAAATAAATAAATGACACAAAACTGTGTTGGAGGGTGGATAATGATGAGTGAATAAGGGATATGCAGAGGGACCTACAAAAACTAGAAGGGTGGACAAAAGTCTAGCAGTTAAAATTCAATGCCAAAAAGTACAAGGTAATGCATTAGGAAAAGGAACCCTAAGACGGGGTACTGGATGGGTGGGGCGAGACTTAGCACTACAGGAAGAGGAATGGGATCTAGGAGTTATCATCAGTAACTCCCTTGAACAAATGAGTCAGTGCAACAAGGCCAATACCTAGGCTAACAGGATGCTGGGATGCATCGGAAGGGGTTTTGATAGAAGAAGAAAAAAGGAAATACTTCCCCTATACATATCCCTGGTAAGACCTTACTTGGAGTATTGTGTCCAGTTCTGGAGCCCTCACCTCAGAAAGGACAGGGATAGGTTGGAAACAGTGCAGTGCAGAGTAACAAAAATGATTCAGGGCCAGCAGGGCAGATCCTATGAGGAGCACCTCAAGGCACTGAATATGTACTAACTGGAAACCAGTAGGGAGAGGGGAGATATGACAGACACCTTCAAGTTCCTTAAAGGAGTTAACAAGGTAAACGGGTGGGAATTATTTACCCTGAATACAAACTCGAGGTCACGTGGTCACGAGTGGAAATTAACAGGAGGGATGTGAGGAAGTATTTATTTATGGAACGGGTGGTGGAACCTTGGAGCAGTCTGCCAGCCGAGGTGGTGGGCGCAAACACAGTCAGGGGATTCAAGCAGGCATGAGATAGAATGAAGGGAATAGTGGTCACCCGGGGCAACAAGACTAGGGAGGAGAATGGGGATGGGATGGGATGGGGAGGGTTAGTGTGCTGGAGGAACAACAGGTTCAAGGGAAGGTTCCAGGGATTATAAGGGATATGGGCAGACTGGATGGACTTCTGATCTTTTTCTGCCGTCATGGTCTAGGTTTCTATGTTTCCTTCTTCTGACTCTGAGAGCACTGAAGGGTCTCTGCTCATCTGTTCTGGATTTAGTTATCAACAGTAAGACACAGTACTGGTAGATGAGGCTGAAAATGGGTTTGTGACTCAGTCCCTTCCTGGTAAAGCAAATAAATGAATTAATCCAGATACTCATTACAGATTTGTGATAAGGAATTGGCATGCACTGCTTGCAAGGGAGCTTGCAGCTATCCTAGTCAGAGTCCCACTCAGTGTGAGTCATTCAATGACCAACTGGTCCACCCAGATACCTACACATATTCAGATTGATCTTTCTCCATATCTTGCAAACACTAAACATCCTTTCATATACCATCCAACTATTAAATTAAACTGAATTCCTTTTTTATGCCTGTAAGTTGATACAAAATACAAACACAGAAGCAGTGTACTAAACTGAAGTGGCATTCTGATACAAGTGTGCCAGCCATGGATCACCAGTATCAACATTCTAGTAGGGCACCCTGTACCCCAGTTCAACCCTACAGCCTTTCCTAGCAGGAGCGACTGTAGGCAATGATACAGGAGCACTGGCTATGCTAGAGTTCACACCTACTTCAGTCTCAGTCTCTCCCAGCAAGTCACTGTAGGCAATGATATGGCAGAATTAACTGTGGTAGAGTTCACAGCAATGTCACTCCCAGCAAGAATCACTGCACGCAATAGTGCAGGAGCACTGACAACTGTGGGGGGAGCTCACAGGTACTTCACTCCCAGCCTCTCTCAGAAAGAGTCACTGAAGGCAATAATATAGAAACATTTATTGTGGGGGAGCCCACAGCAACTTCAGTAACAGCCTCCCCCATCATGAAGCTACTGTATGCAAAGGTGTAGCAGCACAATGCAATGCTCTGTACCTCAGGGGTTCTCCAGTGGCTGCAGCTGGTTGCTGATGGGCCTTCTGAGGTCCTGCCATATGAATCCGGTTCTGTGCGAACTGCACTGGCTGCTGGTTAGGTGGAGAATCATCTTCAAGGTGGGCATGCTCACCAATATGGCCCTACACAGGTTAGGCCCTGGCTACCCGAGTGATCGCCTGATTCTTGTCTGTCCCAAGTGCTCACTCCACTCTTCCACCAAGGGCCTCCTAGCGGTTCCCACGGCCCACCTTAAGTCCTCTGGAGATCATTTGTTTGAGGTGGCGGGCCCACTATTGTGGAACTCACTACCAAGATCCTTGAGGGTGGCACCATCGGTGGAAGTTTTTAAGCGGGGGCTGAAGGCGCATCTTTTTAAAGAAGCATTCACAGAATGCTTATAGCTTAGAATTAGTAATTGCTGCATTATTCTTATAATTTTAGGGTTATTTAGGTTTCAGTAGTTTCATTATTACTGTTTTATTTTTTCCATTATATTGTTGTATATTGCTTAAATTCCTACCTACCTGTACAGCGCCCAGAGCCTCTGGGATGGGGCGCTATACAAACAAATTTTACTTACTTGCACAGCAACAGATGTGGAGGAGCTCACTGCTACTCCAATCCCAGAATCTCCACGCAGGAGTCACAGTACACAATGGGGTAGGAGCACTGGCAGTTTGGGAGCACAAAACTATTTCACTCAAAGCATATTCCAATAAGAGTCACTCTCTATGAAATGTGTATGAATACTGGCTGTCAGAGAGCTCATTAACTGCAGTTCCAGCTATTCCCAGCAGAGGTCATGAGGCCATTTGTTCACAAGCTCTGTTGCTGTGAACTTACCTAACATACTGGAAAAATCTCATATCTGTACTCATAATCTTACTATTTCACCTTAGTATACTGTCTACTCTACCACCCCACCCCTCCGGACACAACTGGAAACAAGCTGTTACCAGCTCAATATGTCCTTCTTGGTAAAACTTCTGAAATAACCAATAAAAATATTCAGGAGGCTGGCTGGTAGCAGTGCACTTGCTATAAGAAAGCATTACTGTGATGGTTTAGTCCAGGGATTTGAAAGCCCCAAATCCTGGGGGCCTCTAAGTGTAGCAAATGAAATTTGCTGGTGGCCCCACTCAAACTTTCTAACCTCAAACTCCCTAATACAATTAACTTCTTTTTGCACCGTGAATCAGGTGCCTGCTGCCCCTTTCCCTTGGAATGCATCCCCCTGTTTATGGCAAGAAAACTGCCAGTGACTTCACAATGTTAATCTAAAGAACTGTGAGGCTTCATAAAACTACTGGTAGCCACATAAGGGAAAGACCAGTTTAGTCACATTAGTCCTATGCCCCCACTTCCAGGGTTCCAACAGACCTTTAGATTAGAGATGCCATACCTGGCTGGACCGATAATGCAGTAGGTCCTGGTTTCGTGTCCTATACTGGGTTGAGATGAGCTTATAAAACGTTCAATTGGCCACTTTCTTCCACCAGGGTGGCATGCTATAAGGCATCAGCAAACAAAGGTTTTTTGGTGGCTCAGGAGGCAAAAGTATGGTGTCAGCTGTTGGAAAGGGTGAGGGCCTAGTGGTACCGAAACTAGCATGCCTTGATTCATCAGGCTGTCACCACCTGCGATGAAAAGACTTCTTTACAGTGTAAAGAAAAAAATCAGACCGCTCACAGAAGATGCCCTTCAGCTTTCCCAGCATGCTAGCCCCATGTGAGTGTATCACTAGCCCCATGACAGGGGGCTCCTGCTGAAGGGGACAAGCCTCAGTGTTTGAGACACCAGGACACTGGGGATTCAATGACTGGCTGGGAGAGTACAGCAGGGAAAAAAATACAACTTGTGAAAAAACAGCAAACTTGTACCTGATGAGTGCTGTTCCAATTTGCTGCATGAACTCCTGCCTCTCCTCCCTGGTCTGCCTTGGCAGGATATTCTTCTCTTCCAGCTCTTCCTTGGTAGGCCTATTGCTCAGTTTGATAGCCAGTGTGTCTTTCCGTTTTACTTTATTTGCCAGGGAACCTAGAAACAAGTTACAGAAGATTAACATTTAGATATCTCTAACTAGTCTGGGCACAGTCTTTAAAATACAATTTACTCTTCCTGCTCCCATCTCCACTGCTGCCCTCCTGCTGCTGTCTTTGTGACTTCCCTGCCCCATTACCTCCATCTCTGTTCGGTCCCCTGTAACTCCCATGGCAGGGTCCTCAGGACAGCGTCCCCCTGGATGTCATTTTGGGGTGGATAGTTGGCATAGCAGTGCCCATGAGTACCCCAACTTTATTCTGCTTACATCTGAGGTTTTATCCTCTGTTACGCCTCTCACTCTGGGATGTTGCCATCATGATGTGATGCACACGCATGCAAGGCTTGTTCTTCCAACATTTGTTTGCGTCCTCCATCCCAGCTGGCATTTCTCAGTTACACTGCCACTTCTGGTTGCACACGTGCTACAAGAGTGCTGTTTTGCCAAACAGGGACCTCACAATAACCCTATTTTACAATAATCACAACTGAATGACATCTTTTTTTATTATATCACGATAACCATTTTCCACAATATATTATGAAAAATTCACTTTTACAGTCTACTACCCAGATTTCCTGAAAAATTTAGGTTGTGGTGGGCACTCCTTAAAAACTCAAATTGGACACCACAATATCTCGGTAATGCATAACCATGAGAATTTTTTTTCAAGGGTATTATACAGTGAACATTTTCATATCATGACCCCCACCCCCCCATCGGCCCTCCGAACCTAGGTTGCCACCATCACGAACAGCAACGCTGCCATTGTGCCATCAGGCTGGCTTATCCCACACAGTTTTCCTACTCACTTTTACCATGTTTCGAATTATGTTCAGATTTCAGGATTGTACAGTTAGGCAAAGTCTCGAAAGAGAGCATAGCACAAAATGGATTCAGTTAAAGTCAGTTTTGACTGGTATATGGAACAATTCATCTTCTACAACAATTTTTTATATGTTTGTATGTACAGTTAGTGTTTCTTGAGGTTACAAGAGTGTATTCTCGAGTTCTTTGGGTAACAGAACTGTGAAATAAAGCTGAGCAACTCTGGCACACAAAGGACTTCAGAAGAAACTCATCACGAGAGAGGAACTGTATTTAAAACAGGTTACTCACCTGTAACAGTAGTTCTAGGAGTGGTATATGTTGTTCATCCACACTATTTGGCATGTCCTTTTCCTTTAAGAATATTGCTGGAAGGTCTTGAAGCTGGCTTTTCCCACCCCCACCACTCCCGGGTGGTATAACCCTCGGCTCCACCCCATGACACCAGATCTTTGTCCACTGGAAACTCAGGTTGTGCGTCGAAGACGGGGAGGTCGGGTGGGTTCGTGTGGATGAACAACATATACCACTCCTAGAACTACTGTTACAGGTGAGCAACCTGTTGTTCTAGCCACACTGTTCGGCAGATTCCAAGCAGTTCTCCGGGAGGAGGGAGGCAAGGTGCACCCCCCCTCATACTTACTTTGGGAATAAAGATTGGAGAACTGAGGCCCCAAAACCAGCATCCCGGCATGACTCAAGGTCGATGTGGTAGTGGGTAATGAAGGTGTTTGCTGTCTTCCAAGTGGCAGCACTGCACATTTCCTGGATAGGGATGTCCCTAGAAGCAGCCACCGATGCAGCAGTATGGCAGGTAGAATGAGCTCTCATCCCTCTGGGAGGCTCCTTTTCTGCCAATCTGTAGCAGAGATCAATGCAGGATGTAATCCATCCGCCAATCATCCGCTTTGCTGCAGGTCTGCCAGGTGACAAACAGCTGGCGAACCTCCACCATCCGCTCCTTATAATAAGAGAGCGCTCGTCTCAGATCCAGAGTATGGAGCCTGTACTCGGCCTCCAAGGTGTAGTTCGTGTAGAACACAGGCAGAGTCAACACCTGGTTAAAATGGAACTCCGACACCACCTTTGGAAGGAATTTTGGGTGGGGGTGCAGGACAACCTTGTCCCTGTGGAAGACCAGGTAAGGAGACTCCATGAGAGTGCCTGGAGCTTCCCAGTCCTTCTGGCTGACATGATAGCCACCAGGAAGGCAGTCTTAAATGACAAATGTGACAACTCACACTTGTGCATCGATTCGAATGGCTTGCCCAAGAGCTTTGCCAGTACCAGCAGTAGATCCCATGGAGGTGGATGTTCACGCACCGGAGGGGATATGTGGTCGAGGCCTTTAAAGAAACGCCAGACCACCTTCTACTGTGCCACCGTCTGCTGACCGGCCCATGCTCAGTAAGCAGAGATGGCTGCCAGGTGCACCTTAAGGGTCATAGACCGAAGACCCCCTTTGGACAAAGACCAAAGGTAGTCTAGGATGCTAGCCACTGAACAGGACAAAGGGTCCAGGCCCTTACCCTGACACCAAATAGAAAACCGTTTCCATTTGAAGGCATAGCACCTCCTGGTTTACTCCTTCCTGGATGCTTCCACTACTGTGAGCACATCCTCAGAGAGACCCAGAGCCTGGAACTCTAGTTGTTCAAGAAAGTACAGTTACGTAAGAACTTACTGTAACATTAGATCTTCAAGAAACATAGAAACATAGAATTTGACAGCAGATAAGGACCACTTGGCCAACCCAGTCTGCCCATTTCCTTACCTAATGGATAAGCTGCAGATCCTAGTTAACCAGCAGCCTACTTCTTCCTACCCCCACCCCCTAGAATTGCCTTATGACTGTCCCATGCATGCTTGAATTCCACCACTGTTTTTGACTCCACAACCTCCTCCGGAAGGCCATTCCAAGCATCCACAACCCTCTCTGTGAAAAAATACTTCCTTAAATTACCTCTGAGCCGCCCCCATCTTCAAATTGTGCCCCCTTGTTCTTGCACGCTTTTTGAAAGATGCTACCTCTTGACTTTGTTGATTCCTTTGAGGTGCTTGAAAGTTTCTATCATGTCCCCCTCTCCTCCTTTCCTCGAGGTTATACATATTAAGCTCCTAAGTCTCTTCATATGTCTTCCGTGCAGACCCTGCACCATTTAGTTGCCTCCTGTGGACAGCTTCCATCCTGTCTATGTCTTTGCGGAGATTGGGTCTCCAGAACTGCACGCTGTACTCAGATGGGGTCTCACCAGCTGTCTGTACAGAGGGATAATAACTTCCTGTTTTCTACTGGTGATGCCTCTCCTATGCATCCCAGTATCCCCCAGCCCTCCTTGCTGCCTCTCACATTGCTTGCCCACCTTTAGGTCATCTGATATGACTACCCCAGGTCCTTCCATTTTTTGTTGTTGTTAGTATCTCACCCCCATTGTGTACTCTTCCCTGTGTTTTGTTTCCCAGGTGCATTACCTTGCACTTCTTAGCATTGAATCTAAGCTGCACACATTTGACCATTCCTCTAACCTTGCCAAGTCCCTTCTCATCCTTTCCACCCCACCTTGTGCATTAACTCTGTTGCAGATCTTTGTGTCATCTGCAAAGAGACATACTTTCCTTCAGTCCTCTGCAATGCCAAAGCATAAAGACATTGAAGAGGACCGATCTAATACTGAACCCTGCGGTGCTCACTAGTACCGCGGGGTTCATTCATAGCTGATCTGAATTTCATACTGCAGATGACTTGTAAAATTTGTGCAGATGACACAGAAGCTCTGGCAGATCTGATACACTGAGTGAATGATCAACTCTGTTGCAGATCTTTGTGTCATCTGCAAAGAGACATACTTTTCCCTCCAGTCCCTCTGCAATGTCGCTTATAAGAGGAGCTCTTGCAGCAGGTAATACCATGAGGACCAATACCGGCAGGTGTTAGGACCCCACAGAAAACTTATAGCTAGCAGTCTGTGGCGGTGGACCGCCTCCGATGTCAGTTCCGCCCGACATCAGGCGTGGTATAAAGGGGGAGGTCCCCCTGCTCTATCTCAGTTCTCCCACCGGAGACCAGGCTAAAACAGCATTGGAGAACTGAGCAGGAACTCACCAACCTTGTACAGGCGCAAAACTCAAATTCCTGGGGGATGGAGGGTGAGAAAGCCACCTGCTGCAAGAACTCCTCTCGAAGATCTACTGTTACGATAAGTTCTTACGTAACTGTACTATCTAACTTTGAGGGTGGAACTCTTGCAGCAGGTAATACCATTAAGACAGAGTCCCAAGCAGTACCCAAAGATAGGCCCAGGTCTGAGCGGGAGGTGGGGAGAAAACTGAAGACTAGGAAGATGCCGAATATTCTAACACATTAGGCCCTTCAGGACAGCTAGTCCAAAATCTGCTCTCCTCCTAGAAGCAATGTCTAGGCTATAATGCCTGATGAAGGGATGGACTGTGTTCCATGTCACAGCAGCACAAATGTTTGCTGAAGAGACAGTCCTTAGGGAAGCAAAGGAAGTGGCCACAGCCCTGGTGTAGTGGCCCTTAATGGGACCCAGAAGTAGTTTACCATGGTGCTGGTAACAAAAGGAAATACAGTGCACTAGCCAACGGGCTAGAGACTGCTTAGAGACAGGAGTCCCTGTCATCCTTTTTGCAAAGGAGATGAACAACTGGTCCGTCCTTCTGGAGGAATGTGTTCAGTGAAGGTAATACCTTAGGATCCTATGAACGTCCAAGGTGTGCAACAGTGCTTCACCTTGGTTGACAAACTCAGGATAATAAACCGGAAGGTTGATGGCCTGATTCAGTGTCAGGACGGACGCCACCTTCGGTAGGAACTTGGGGTTCGTACGCAGGGTCACCCTGTTCCTATGAAAAAAGATATAAGGTTCCTTACATATCAATGCCAGGAGCTCGGAGACCCTTCGAGCTGAGGTAATGGCAAACAAAAGGAGAGCTTTCAAGAGGAGGAAGCAGGCTGCATAGAAGCTGCTGGTCTGAAAGGCAGAAGGGTGAGTTTCTCCAGGACAAAAAGTAAGTCCCATGGGGGAACGATGTCCCTCTTGGGTGGTCTGATGTGTAAGACCCCTCTAAGAAAAGTCTTGCAGACATTCAGTTGTGCTAGAGTTCTCTCCCCAATCAGCTCATGATATGCGGAGACTGCACACATGTGAACCTGATGGACGAACAGCTCAGTCCCAATTCCAAAAGGTGGAGGAGATAGTCCAGCATGTGTCTGACCAGACAATCCAAGGGATCTATGGCATGGGCCGTAGCCCAGAGACAAACGCTACCATTTCAGGGTGTAATTGGCTCTAGTGGAGGGGTTTGTCGTTGCAACTAAGACCTCTGCCACCCTGCTTGACGCTCCTAGTCTCTCTTCTGCTAAGACTGCAGAAGCCACGCATGCAGGTGACGAGAATGAAGAGCAGGATGGATGAGTGTCCCCTGCTCTTGTGACAGCAAGTAGGTGGAGAGTGGCAATTGTATTGGAGATTCCAAAGACAGCTGCTGGAGCAGCGGGTACCAGATCTGTCGAGGCCACAGAGGGCAATCAGGATCATCCTGGTCCTCTCTGACTGCAATTTGAGCAGTACTCTCTGAATGAAAGGGAAGGCGTACAGGAACTTCCCTGTCCAGGAGAGGGACAATGCATCTCACCAGAAAACACCAGGCCCTGAAGCGAGCGAGCAAACATTTTGCAGTTTGGTACTGCACAGGGACATAAAGAGGTCCAACTCTGGATGGCCCCAGCGACCGAAGATAGTCTGCAACTTCTTGGAGTAACTCCCACTCATGATTCGGAGAGGAAGAGCGACTGAGACTGTCGGCGAGAATGTTCTGGACCCCTGGCAGGTGCACCGCGATGAGATCTAGATGGTGTTCTACTGCCCAGTCCCACACTCTCATGGCTTCTCTGCAAAGAGGTTAAGAGTGAGTTCCCCTTTGCTTGTTGATGTAGAAGACCACTGGTGTGTTGTCTGTCTGCACCAGAAGAGGACTCAGTGTAAATCGGTCTCTGAATGCGTGAAGAGCATTCAGAACTGCTCTCATTTCCAGAACATTTATATGTAGAGAGCTGTCTGTGGGAGACCAAGATCCTTGGGTCCTTTGATTCCCTAAATGAGCCCCCAACCAGTCAGAGAGGCGTCTGTGGTTAGAATCTGAGACAGAGTTGGCCTCCGGAAGGAGACCCCTCCCTCTCTAGATTCTCGTGGCAGAGCCACCAGTTGAGGTAATGATGGACCGCTCGAGAGATCCGGATCTGGAGATCCAGATCATCCACCGTTTGGTCCCACTGGACCTTGAGGTGCCACAGAAGGACCCTCATGTGCAGTCTGGCGAGGGGTACTGTGGTTATGGGGCTGCCATATGGCCCAACAGCTGAAGGACAACCCAGGTGGGGATAGAGGGTGTCCTTTGGACTCTGCTTGCCAGAGCCCAAAGGCGTTCTGCTCTGTCTGAAGGCAGAAAAGCTCTCTCCTGTTCGGTGTCCAAAATTGCCCCTGTGAACTGCAGTCTTTGCGATGGCCATGGGTGTGATTTTGGCCTGTTCACTATGATTCTCAGGGAACAAAACAGACTCCGTGTCTCTTTCAGAGCGATTTGAAGCTGCTCTTCCGATGATACGGAGTGAAGCCAATCGTCCAGGTAGAGGTAAACAAAGAGGTCTCTCCGCCAGAGTGCCGCTGCTACCACTGCGAGACACTTGCTAAATACCCTGGGGGCTGAAAAAAGGCTGAAGGGGAGTACCCTGAACTGGTAGTGCTGGTCCTAAAAGCCGAAATGAAGAAACCTTCTATGAGATTTCAGGATCCTGATATGCATGTACGCTTCCTGCATATTGAGGGAGCACAACCAGTCCCCCTGATGAAGCAAGGGGAATAGGCCTGTCAGAGTAACCATCTGAAATCTCTGGTACTTGCCGGAGAGATTGAGCTGGCTCAAATCCAGAATGGGGCGAAGGTCTCCGGTTTTCTTTGGGACCAGGAAGAAATGGGAGTAGTAACCTTTGCCCTTCTGGGCTTGGGGAACTGGCTGGATGGCCTTTTTCTCCAAGAGCTGCTGAATCTCCTCAGCCAGGAGGATATTGTGCGCCAGTGGACAACTGACCGGAGGGCGGGGGGGGACTGCCTGGTGGAATAGAAAGGAATTCTATGGCATACCCGTTTCAAATGGTGTCCAGTACCCAATGGTCCGGAGTGATACTGAACCATTCAAGTGGGTAGAGGGCAAACCTCCCTCCTCGTTCTGCGTGACCCTGAAGAGAGGAGGGGGCCAGAGAGAGTCAGGCGGAGGGAGTAGTGGGTCCTGGGAGCTTTGGGCTGCCTAGGGCACTGGGAACCTTGGGGGCAGGGTGACCCCACTTCTTGAACCCTTTGCCTTGGGAAGGCTTTCTCCCCTGTCCTTTCCGAAAGGGACGGCGACGGGGTTCCTGAGGCTGGGATTTGTACATGTGGTGAACATCGACCACCACTTTGAAAGACTCCTGAAGCTGCTTGACCATTGTTTCAACCTCTGGGCCAAACAGAACTGGGCCTTGGAATGGGGAATCCAAAATGGACTCTTGCAGGTCCGGTTGGAACCCCGTCAGCCTGAGCCATGACTGCTGTCTCAGACAAACCCCTGAGGCAGCAGCCCTGGAGGCCATGTCCACTGCATCATAAGAACAACGGAGGACATGTCTGTCAATGTCCAGACCTGACTGGGCGCAGGCAAGCACCTCCTCTTTAGAGTCTGAGTCCGGCATGGACTTGACTAGGTCCATGGTCTTCTGCCATAAGAATTGTTGGTATGCAACCATGTGTGCCATGAAGTTAAGTGACCTGATGGCACCTGTGGCAGAAGAGTAAACCTTCCAGCCCCAGATGTCCAATTTTTTGAAGCTCGAGTCCGGGGGTTGGGAGCTCAAGAGTTTGGGCTGGGAGCCCCTACCATGGGCTGCAGTCAGAACCAGGGAATTCACCTTTGGCTGTTCTGCCAGAAAAGGTTCAGATCTGGATGGCTTGTAAATCCTGTTGGCCTTCCTAGGAACTGCAGGTACTGAGAAAGGGGTATGTCAAGTCAGGCAAGTAAGTTCCTGGAAGAGCCCTACAAAAGGGGGAATTACCAAAGGCTTAGGTTATTTTTCACCCAGGAATTTGGCCAGGCGCTTGCGCTCTGGGTCCAGGACCTGTGTGTCCTACTCATAAATGGCCTGGAAGTGCCTCATTATATCTAAAAATGAGGGATCATCTGGACGGGACCTTGGGGAATCCTTAGGTCCTGGGGAGGGAGGAAAGAATTCCCCATCTGAATCAGGAGCTCATCATGAGATTAGAGCAGTGCAGGAGGACTTTGTAGAGTTGGGGAGGGGCCTAAGACAAGTAGCACACACAGTATCCTTCTCAGAGGTGCTGCCTGTCAATGGCATGGGTGAGGCGAGGGTACTTTGCACCATGCAGTTTAATGAATGGTTTTAAAAAAAATGGTGTGGAGCACAGGGGTTTGCCTTCATTGGGAACTGGGGTTCCACCTGAAGGGACACCAGCCTATACTGGCAGGATGGTCTGCATCTGTCCAGGAAGGGAACAAGTCTTTTGAGCAATCTGTTTAAATGCTTCATTGGCAAGCTTTTAAACTAGTCAAGGGGGGAGGCACTGATAAGCAGCAGGAAAATCCCAGTCTCTCCCTACAAAACAGGGTACTAAATGAGAAAAAGGCCGAGGTAGAAAGGTCAGTGGGGGATGCTGCAACAGAAGGTAAAGCCATCAAAAAATAGAGAGCAATGAGTACCAATGCCAGAAGTCTGAGTAACAAGCTTCCTGAATTAGTGGCCTTGATGGAGGCGGAACATCTGGATATTGTGGTAGTCATAGAAACAAGGTACACACAAAACCATGACTGGGACGTAAACATACCAGGATACACTATCTACAGGAGGGACAGAGAGGGTAAAAGAGGAGGAGGAGTAGCTCTTTATATAAGGGAAGGAATCAAAGCAACAGAACAAAAGGGTAAACAGGGAGGAAAAGAAGCACTGTGGGTCAATTTGGAGACAGGCAATGGCACCACAATCCGCAGAGGGGTTAGATACAGACCTCCCTCTCAGGGGAGGAAATGGACAAGGAAATGATAGAAAGTATACTTAGAATGGCAGAAAAGGAGAGATATTGCTGATGGGTGATCTGAATATGCCAGATGTTAACTGGAGTGCAGTTGCAGCAGCCACTCAAGAGTGGGGTTAATCTAGATGCCCTACAAGGGCATGCCTTAGACAACTAGTATTGGAACCCACTGAGAGGAGCAATCTTAGACCTGGTTCTCTCAAATGGAGATGGAGAGGATCACAGATGTAGAAGTGGGTAGCCATCTGGGAACTAGCGACCATCGAACAGTATGGTTCACAATAAATACAGCAATAGAGTCAAGCCACACAAAGGCAAAAGTACTGGACTTTAGGAGGGCTGACTTTGCTAACATGGGTGAGTGCCTAAGGAATGCACTAGCAAATGGGCAGGAAGGTGGGGTGGAAGAACAATGGGGAATAATAAAAACTGCCATCACAGAGGTAACAAGCCTTTGTGCGAAGCAAATTAACAAAACAAAATGATGTAAGAAACCACTATGGTTCTCAAAGGAAGTGTCAGTGAAGGTTCAAGAGAAAAAGAAAGCATAAAGCAAGTACAAGGAATCACAGAAGGCGCAGGACAGAGAACTGCATCAGTTAAAGCAAAAGGAAGCTGGGAAGGCAGTCAGAACAGCAAAGGCCCAAATCGAGGAAAAGATAGCCAACTCAGTTAAGAAGGGGATAAAACCTTTATAGGTACATCAGGAGCGAAGGAAGACCAAGGAGGGATAGTGAGGCTTAATAAAGGGAGGAGGTGGGCAGAGGGTGACTGTGAAAAGGCAGAGATACTAAACAAATATTTTTGCTCAGTATTTACAAATGAAGAGGGGGAGGTACCTAAAACAAACAATAGAAACACTCTGGATACAGAAGTTGATACCAGCCCATTTACAGAAGAAAGGGTTCTGAAAGAACTCTTAAAACTGATGGTGGACAAAGCAATGGGGCCTGATGGGATTCATCCCAGAATTCTAAAAGAACTAAAGGTAGAACTAGTGACACCACTGACTACCTTCTTTAACAAATCATGGGAGGATGGGGTGGTACCCGAGGACTGGAGGAGGGCAGATGTGATTCCCCTTCACAAAAGTGGGAGCAAGGCAGAAGCAGGAAACTACAGACCTGTTAGTTTAACCTCAGTGATAGGGAAAATGATGGAATCACTTCTGAAGGAAAGAACTGTCAGTATCTAGAGGCCAGAGGGCACAGGACCCAAGGCAGCATGGATTCACAGTGGAAGGTCATGCCAGACGAGTCTGATAGATTTCTTTGACTGGGTGACCAAAGTAGTAGATCAGGAGGGCTGTGGACATGGCCTACCTAGACTTTAGTAAGGCATTTGATACAGTCCCACACAAAGATTAATATACAAATTAGCCAGCCTGGGAATGGGTCCCAAGATGACAGCCTGGGTAAAGAATTGGCTGGAGAATAGGACACAGAGAGTAATAGTAAATGGAGTCCACTCTGAAGAAAGGGGGTTACTAGTGGGTACCACAGGGTTCAGTATTAGGACCGGTCCTCTTGATGTCTTTATGATTACGACTGCAGAGGGACTGGAAGGAAAAGTATGTCTCTTTGCAGATGACACAAAGATCTGCAACATAGTTGATGCACAAGGTGGGGTGGAAAGGATGAGAAGGGACTTGGCAAGGTTAGAGGAATGGTCAAATGTATGGCAGCTTAGATTCAATGTTAAGAAGTGCAGGTAATGCACCTGGGAAACAAAACCCAGGGAAGAGTACACAATGGGGGTGAGATGCTAACAACAACAAAAATGGAAAGGGACCTAGGGTAGTCATATCAGGTGACCTAAAGGTGGGCAAGCAATGTGAGAGGCAGCAAGGAGGGCTGGGGGATACTGAGATGCATAGGAGAGGCACCACCAGTAGAAAACAGAAAGTTATTATCCTCTGTACAGACAGCTGGTGAGACCCCATCTGGAGTACTGCGTGCAGTTCTGGAGACCCAATCTCATAAAGACATAGACAAGATGGAAGCTGTACAGAGGAGGGCAACTAAAATGGTGCAGGGTCTGCACCGAAGTCATATGAAGAGAGACTTAAGGAGCTTAATATGTATAACCCCGAGGAAAGGAGGAGAGGGGGACATGATAGAAACTTTCAAGCACCTCAAGGAATCAACAAAGTCCAAGAGGGTAGCATCTTTCAAAAAGAGGTGTGCAAGAACAAGGGGGCACAATTTGAAGATGGGGGCGGCTCAGAGGTAATTTAAGGAAGTATTTTTTCACAGAGAGGGTTGTGGATGCATGGAACGGCCTTCCGGAGGAGGTTGTGGAGTCAAAAACAGTGGTGGAATTCAAGCATGCATGGGATAGTCATAAGGCAATTCTAGGGGGTGGGGGCAGGAAGAAGTAGGCTGCTGGTTAATTAGGATCTGCAGCTTATCCATTAGGTAGGGAAATGGGAAGACTGGGTGGGCCAAGCGGTCCTTATCTGCCGTCAAATTCTGTTTCTATGTTAATCAAGCTCAGATTCTGTGTCTCCCTCTTCTGAGGAGGACATGTGAAGAGGAGAAGAAGGAATGGGAGACTGTGACTTCTCCTCTTTTTGCCCTTAGGATCTGAGCATGGGCTCGCACCCCCATCAGGAGTTTGGGTGGGGGGCATATCCCATAGGTGGCGGAGTTGAGGTGGTATCTGAGGGTCTGTAAAGAAAGTCCCCCTTTACCGTATTCCACCATGTGGTGAATAAAGAGCCTATATCTGCCACTGGGACGACTGCTGGGCCGGGCACCAGGTTCACCGGGCCTGCCGGAGCAGGCGTCTGGGGTTCCTGAGGTACTGGCGTCAGGTCCGGGACCCTGGCGTCATTGGGCCGACGTCTGGTGTCGCTTTCACCCAGAGAGCTGGCATCCAGAGAAGGCCTGACCGGCAATCGACCTCCGGAAGGGTGCGGGCATCTGGTCCTCCGCCGGCGACCGCCTCGTATCAGGCATCGGGGAGCGGGATGACGGAGAAGGCGACTGGCTAGGCTTTCACTGATCGACAGGGGAGTGAACCTTAGCCAGAGGAGGGGGAAGCATCTGAGCCCAGACAACCTCTTGCCCACCTGGGTGTTCATCCGAAGGCTTCCTTTTTTCGGAGGAACTAGGCCTGTCCTTCAAAGACTTGGACTGGCCCTCCTGGGTCGACCCTGAGGAAGATTTGTGAGGTCGATGAGCCAGGAAAGACTGGTGTCCCGAAGAGGCAAACTCCTGGTGCTTGCCCTGAGAAGAGGCGGGAGTGGACTTATTCAGATGGGAGTGTTCGGTTGTCAGGGCCGGCACCGAACCAGACCTCCGGCCGGAGGTCAAAGAGGCCTGCTTAGATGGTGACTTGGGCGGGGATTCGGACCTGGCCCGATCTTTTTCCCTGTGGTGATGTCTCCCACCCGAGAACTTCTCTTTTGGTGGGGAATCCCTGGCGGGAGAAGAGGAGCTGACCCGTGAGCCATGCTGCATCGCCGCTAGGTGTTTCTGGAGAAGGAAGATTTTGAGTGCGTTGGCTCTCCTGGCACGAGTCTTCTGATTGAACTGCTGGCAGTGCGTGTAGGCATCAGGCCGGTGGTCTGGGCCTAAGCAGATGAGGCAGGACTCGTGGCAGTCTTTGGCCAGGATCTGCTTGCCGCACACACACGTAGCTTTACGCCTATGTGGAGGAGGCAATGACAAAGCTTATTACTAAGCTGCTAAGGACGACATAACTCTGGTATTGTTTGCATCCATCCTACCTGTACCAGCTTGTTTGTATCTATGTCTTAATTTACTGTTATACTTATGTGTTGTACTGCTATACTGTGTATTTTGGTTTGTCTTACTGTGACAAGGTACCTTTGTAAATGAGCCTATGGCTCAAAGGTTTTCCAAACTGCTGTTTAAATAAAATAAAATAAAAAATAAACATACACAAGATGAACTAAGCGAAGTACTGAGAGAAGTACTGAGGAAGACCTTTTCTTTAGGCTGTCGACTGCAGAAGAAGGCGTCCGTGGAGCCGAACTACACAGGTCAATGGTGGGAAAAGAACTGAGATGGTACAGGGGGACCGTCCCCTTTATACCACGCCTGACGCTACAAGTTTTCTGTGGGGTCCTAATGCCTGCTGGCATTAGTCCTGATGGTATTACGTGCTGCAAGAGCTCCACCCTCAAAGTTAGATCCAAGCTGTCAGGTGCAGGGATTAAAAGTCCGAATGGAATACCTTCCCTTGATTGACAGATAACAGGTTCGGGCATACTGGAAGACACCTCAGAGGCCTGGAGCTGAGGCTGAGGAGATCTGGATACCAGAACTGGTGTGACCAATCTGGGGCTACCAGGATTACCTGTGCCTCATCTCTCCTGATCTTGAGGATCACCCTGTGAACCAAGGGAAGTGGAGGGAAGGCATAGAAGAGGCCTGGGGAAGGCATCCCCCCTCCAGCGAGCCCTGCTGAGGGGGGCAGGCATGAAACAGCCTTAGCTTGGTGTTCTCCCTGGAGGCGAACAGATCCACCTGAGGTTTGCCGCAGTGGGAGAACAGGCTGTGTACTACCTCTGGATGGAGAGACCACTCATGGGACATCTTGCCCACATGGCTGAGACTGTCCACCAGTTGATCTGAGGCTCCTGCCACATGGATGGCTAGGAGATCTGCCTCCATGCAGCTCACGAGGGTCCAGATGTGGCGCGCTTCCTTGTACAGCAGCCGGGAGTGTGTGCCGCCCTGTTTGCTGAGGTAGTACGTGGTCGTAGTATTGTCTGTCTGGACTTGCACCACTTGACCCTGAAGGAGCGGAGTGAATGCTTACAGTGCCAGTCTGACCGCTCTGAGCTCCACCAGGTTGATATGATACTGGGATTCCTTGGGAGTCCAGATCCCATGAGCTCTGTGGTTCCCCATGTGGGCTCCCCAGCCCGTGAGAGAGGCACTGGTCGTAAGAACGACCGTCAGCGTGGGACAGACAAAACCGGGATTCCTTCCTGCAAGTGATCCAGGACGGTCCACCATTGGAGAGCGCCGCACATCATCTGGGTCACAGTGACCATGACACTGAGTTCGCTGGCTGGCTAGCTCCCATTGGAGGGGGCGCATATGCCACCGGGTCCATCGGACCACAGTGGTGCAGGCCACCATGTACCCTAGAAGGCGCATAAAGTCCCGGGGCAGGGTGCAAGTGCCCAACCAGAAATAATTGGGCAAAGGAGGAGAGAACCTCCACCCTGTCTGTCGGAAGCTGGGCTCTGGCTCGGCGGGAGTCGAGCTCTGCCCCGATGAAACATATCATCTGTGAAGATACGAGTTCCGACATGGCCCCGTTGATCAGGAAAGCAAGGTCAGTGCAGGTCTGGAGGGCCAGGTCCCTGGACCTCTCCACCTCTTGCGTGGTGGAACCCACCAAGAACCAGTCGTTGAGATATGGGTAAACTCTGCTCCCCCCCGACACAGAAGATGGTCTGCCACCACTGCAATGCATTTGGTGAACACCCATGGGGCCGATGACATGCCAAACAGCATAGCTCAGAACTCGAATAGGGCTCCTTCTGCTTGGAAGTGAAGGAATCTTTGGTGAAACGGATGGATCAGGACATGAAGGAATGCATCCTGGAGAGCCAGAGAGCAAAACCACATGTTCTGTTCGAGAGAGGGTGTGATCTGGGACAGAATTACCATCCTGAAGGTGCAGGACCTGAGGAACTGGTTCAGGTCCTGCAGATCTAGAATGGGTCCCCAGCCCCCCAGTCCACTTCGGAACCAGGAAGTACCTGGGTATGAACCCTGGGTTGACTGGGGCGGGGGGTCCGTGACTCTGGTCACCACCTCCTTGTGGAGGAGTTGGGCAATGTCATCTCGAAGAGCCGACTGAGTGCGTACGAACACCATATCCTCCTGTGGGGTGCGGGCTCGGCTTGGAGGGTACTGTTCGATTTCCAGAGGCAGTCCCTGGCCCACCACTTCTAGAACCCACCTGTCCAAGGTAACAGTAGACAAGGTGGAAAGGAAGTGGCAGAGTCAGCCCCCCACGGGAGGACCCAGAGCTTGCATGACAGGTATGAGGATGGCCACCCCCATTCCATCACTGAGCAGGCTTGGAGGAAGAGGGTCCAGATTGGGGACCGCCTGAGCCCCATCCACCAGGCTTACAGGCCACTGGAGGCCCGGAATTGGGCCGAGGGTGCTAAGATTGTGCCTGCTGTTGCTGCCCTGCTTGAAAGTGGGGATGCTTGACTGCAGGGGCAGAATGCTGAAATGGCTTTTTCTTCTGCTTTCTGGAACCCTGGGATTCCTTCTGTGCAGAAGTTATGGAGTCCAAGGTGGCACTAGACTTCTTGATGCACTGTAGGTGACCGTCCACACCTGGGCTGAAGAGGTCTGTACCCAGGAAAGGGACATCCGTTAGCTTGTGTTGGGTGTCCGCCGTGAAGGTGGAGACCCTTAACCAAGCCCTGCAGTGAATGGCAATCACGGCTGCCACCGAATGGTCGCATAAGTCCCCGAGGTTCAGGACTGTCTGGAGTTGCTGCTTCGCAACAGCCCGACCCTAGTCCTGGACCTGCTTGACCGTGGTCTGGAGGTCTGCAGGGAGGTGAGGTAGAACCTCATCGAGGGAGCCTAGAAGGGCGTGAAATAAATGTGCCATGACGATGGCTGAGCTTGCCTTACGGAGGCCCAGCATACAGTTTACGGGTAGAATGGTCAGTTTTTTGGACTCCCAGTCTGGAGGTCTATCTGTATCTGCCGAACTACCTGTGCGTCTGAACACAGATTTCGTCACCAGACCCTCTGCAGAGGGGTGCTCTGTGAACCCTGAAAGGAGACCAATGGGCACCTCTTATTTACGGGCCATACGGGCAGAAGGAGGCAGGATGCTGCCATAGCTCCAAAGTTGGACCAACAATGGTCTCGGCCACTGGAAAGGCTTCCGTCGGTGAATCCCCCTGTTTGAGGATATCAGTGAAGGGACATTCAGCCCGTTTCTGGACAAGTTCAAGAGGCATCTCCATGGATTTGGAGATAAGATGGAGGATGCCCATAAAGGAAGAGGGGCTTTCCTCCGTTGAGAGACTACCGACCGATTCCTCATCCAAGGGATGGGAGTTAAGGTCCGAGTCCTTGGACTCCGATGAGTCTGGATAAATTGGCCGGCCACCTGAGTCTCCCTCCACCCGCCTAGGAAGGTCAGGAGTGAGAGTAACAGAGAACCTATGTGGGAGGCCCGGAACAGGCTGAGACTCTTTGGCAGGCACCCCCACCGGGGGCTGTTTAGATGGCGGCTCCACCAAGATCGGTAGAGAGGTTGATTTTGGCCAAACAAGAATGGTTTTGATCAGCTCCGTGGGAAGAGGAATGGTGCGGGCCGGCTCTGAGGAGTCGGCTCCGGCCTGGGAGGCGATAGCCAAGTAATGGCTGGGGTGGAAACCGGAATCGTCTTTTGACTGGACAAGATCAGCTGTTGCCACATTAGATCTTCATAGCATCAATGGAGTTTCCGATGAAGCCTCTCCTCATCCAAAGAGGACGAAGAACAATGTCGGCGGTGTCTCTTCTTGGAGGCGCTTGTGCGCCTTCTTCAACCTGTCGGTTGAAGGAGTCCAAGACCTTGAGCTTGATCGTCGGACTGACTGATGGGGTCGATCAGAAGGCACTGGGGAGACCGGTGGTTCTTCTTGGTCAGGGACCAGTTCTCAGATGGGGTTCCTAGCAGGCTGGGCCCCCTTAACGGGGAGAGGTAGGACCGAGGTCCTGAATAAGGCGCTGTCGGCCTCCTCGGGTGACAACAGGTCGACTGGGTCGAGAATGATCTCAACTGGATTGTCATCTAGTGTCTGAGCCGGCTGGCCTGACGGGGGAAAAGTGAAACCAGCGGCTGAGGCTGCAACCTCAGCCAAAGTCGAGACAGATGATTCCCGGGACCGAGATCTCTCATGATCCCAGGAACGTCGTTCGTGAGATGAAGAGTCTCTCGGTTCCTTGTCCTTTTTATGGGACCGAGGGACATGCGTGCCTGAAGACCCCTCACCCTTGGTGGGAAGGGACTGGCACATCTCCTGAAAGGATCCAGAGAAGGTGGAGCCCAAGTTGAGTGGATCGAAAAAGGGCTTCAAGGACCGATCCGCGGCCCGAGCCACCTCTTCCTCGAAGGCCTTCATTTGTTCGAGCTGCATAGTGGAACCCACAGCTGTGGAGATCACCCATCAGGCTTCCTTAGATTTGACCAGCGTGCTCCGTTTCTCCGATCTGCCCAATTTCAGCCATGCGAGACGGTCATCCAAGACGTTCGGGTGAAATGTGCGACATCTCATAGGCCTGAATGTCATGGCCGACACCCAGGTAGTTCACACACGTGGCATGTGGATCGGTGCGAGACATCTTATGTCCGCAAAGGCAGCAGTGGAAACCGGGAGAGGATTCATCCTCCATTTGTGCAACTCTGACGAGTTTAAGTTTAAACAAATCCGTGGATTTGAAAGCCAGTGCCTACAGAACACAAGAGCGGTAAGGAGGAAACCTGTATCTTCCAGCGGAAAGGAAGATCTGGCGTCATGGGGCAGAGCCGAGGGTTATACCACTCGGGTAGGTGGGAGGAGCCAGCTTCAAGGCTCTCCGGCAAGATTCTTAAAGGGAAAGGACATGCCAAACAGTGTGTATAGAACAACATATCCACGATCCTAGAAATACATATTATAAACCATGTTAAAGACCCTTTATTTTTAAAAATTGAATCAGAATTAAAAATGAAAACGTTTTACTTAGCAGATTATTAGATAATACCTTTAGTGCAAATTGGACTATGTCAACTGGACTTGGAACTTCAGAATTTTAGAAATGTTTGCGTTAGACAACCTCTTATGGTTATAAGACTGTCAGGAATGCTTTGAAATACAAAATCCTGATTGGCTGAAGACAGTGTCACGATTTAAGTTAGACACTCCATGCATGAGGTTTGTGCAAGAAGACTGCGAAAGCACAGTTATGTAAGAATTTACCTTAACAGTACATCTTAGTGGGAATCTCTTTCAGCATGTCACACCTATGGAACTTAGCTGACAGGCACTAGGATCCCATGGAAGCCTTTTTCTGTAGCAGTCTACTAGGGGCTACCCACGCCGACATCTGCGTGCCAATGTAACATACGATATACAGGTGTAGGCAGCCCCACTCCCTCCTCAGTTCGTTCCCACAAGAGATCGTCCATGCCCAGCCTACCTCGGGGGAACCCAAGAGAGAAAAAGGGTGTCTAGGCCTGTATAAAACAGGAGCAGCAAAGAAAAAAATAAGTCTGGAACAGAATGAACTCCAAAGGGGGATGGTGGTTGGGGTGGCATGACCTGCTGAAAGAGATTCCCTTGAAGATTTACTGTTACGGTAAGTTCTTACGTAACTGCACTATCTTCATCAGGGATATTTCTTTCAGCAGGTCACACCTATGGCATGAGTCCCAAGCAGCACTGAGGAATATATGTAAGCAGGAAATCAGACTTGTAAAAGCAAACTATATTTTAAGGCCCAGCAAGTAACGAACCTCAGTGAATCATGTAGTTTTTGGTCAGCAGTGAACACAGTCTTTAACCCAACCACTGAGGCAAACTCTATTAAGCTAAATACAAAAACGTGTCTTTTTACCGACCCTGCAACAGTAGTGGACTTACTTAACTCCAAATCTATTAATCTGGAGTCTTACCAGGCCTTACCACAGAGGACTCATTCTCAGCATCCTGTAGGTAGTACTAACTGCCACCCCCCTTTTTATTTCAGAACCAGTGCCTATCAGAAGTCCACCATCTGCTGCATGCTCTACCTCAGGGGTTCTCAAATGGTGAGGCCAGCCTCCCTGAGGAGGCCCCAACCTGTACCAGGGGAGGCTCAAGCTAGTCTTGAAAAAGTATTATATTGCAATTTTGAACTTTATAGAATTTGCGTGAAGTGATAAGGCAAACTGAAAGAGGATAACAGTAGGTGGATTTATGTATTTATTCACAAGTCTGTGACCAGGTAAGGTGCTGCCTGTCAATGGCATGAGTGAGCCGAGGGTACTTTGCACCATGGCTTATTTCAGGTGTACCCAGGGAAGGGTAGTGAGAGAATACAATTCAAAATGTAACTACAGAACACTTAAGCAATACAAAATGAATAAAAGTGCAAACAAATTAAGAACAATAAACTAACAATGCGAGGAACAATTGCTCAATTAGACTGGTAGCAGAACTGTCTAAATACAAGAGTTAACCATACAGGTACTAGGAATAAGAGCAGGAGGGAGCAAAATGATCCCTGAGAAGTTGCTTAAGAGCAGGGTGAGAGGAGGAGAGGCAGAGGTTGGCAGGAAGGTTATTCCAGTAAGAGGGGAAACAGAAAAAGCAGTCTGACCCATGAAGGTATGGAAGTAATGGGTAACAATGTTTCGGGAGTCAAAATATTGGAGCAAGTATGTTGTCCTGTTTGTGTGTGGGGGGTTACAATAAGGGTAATAACATGAAAGCCAGCTATGCAAAGAGGTTTCAATTTATTCCTGATGTACTGTGAAAAGTAGGCTATTTGTCTATGGGGAGGCCCAAAAATATTTCAGTATTTTGGGGGAGGCTTAACATCTTTTCCATGGCTTAGGTGAGGCTCACTATGACAAAGTTTGAGAACTGTTGCTCTACCTAATTCAGGCAGCATCGGAAGTGACAGTCTCTCTCCTAAATTTCTGAAACTAGCAGCCAACTTCATGGCCAAACCACACTCTTACATCATTAATCTGTCTCTTTCCACAGCCACCATTCCATCTCTGTGGAAAGAGGCTAGGATAGTCCCTATATTTAAATTGGGTGACGCAGGCCTGCCCAATAATTACAGGCCAGTGTCTATCTTATCTCACATAAGATCATGGAGAAGGTAGTATTTAGACAAATATTGGAATATCTTGAAAAAAATTATCTTCTATCAACGGGTCAGCATGACTTCAGAAAAGTGTACAGTAAAGACCACAGTCCTAGCCCTTTTCACTGATCATGTACTCAGACAGGCAGACTTGGATCGCTTCACTGGAGCCATATTTGTGGATCTCTCCAAGGTGTTTGATATGGTGGATCATTCTATACTCCTAAATAAGTTGTCCACCCATGGTTTCTCTTCCAATACCACTAACTGGCTTCAAAATTACCTGACAGACAGAACACAAATGATCCGGATAAGGGAAACTTTATCCAAACCCCTTAAAGTACACACAGGAGTCCCCCAAAGGTCTATTCTGAGACCTCTACTCTACTCGCTATTTGTCAATCCTCTGCTTTCTATACCCTCAGTAAATTTATTTTATTTATTTATTTAGTAATTGGGAAAAGACCTTTGAGCGCAAGCTCTTTTACAAAGGCTTCACGTCACAGATTGCAAAACAAAGTACAATAGGAGAAAGCAAAGGTACATCACAATGAACGACACAACTTGGATTCAGAACCAAAATAATAACTCAAAACATAGAAACAAGTTAAAATAACGAGAAAAACACTTTATGGGGGTTGGGGGGGATAAGCAGCCACAAAGTGCCTTGTCAGTAGTTCAGAGGGATGGAATAGCTGGCAGTGGGGTGAAGAAAGAAGGTACGAGAGAGAGGTAGGTACTGCGGTGGAGGTGAAGGGTGGGGGAAGAAGGGCGATAAGGTATGGGGAGAAATGGGGGTGAGGGGAGGCTGAGCGAGAAGACGTGCTAGAGTAAATGGTGAGGTGCGAGGGGGCATGGTCAGGCAGCTTGCATTAGTAGTGACTGTTAGGGAAACTCACGGGACTGGGAGTTGGGGGAGGGGGAAGGTGGGGTGGTGGGTGCCAAAGGAGCATGACGCCAACTGATTGCTGAGGCAAGTCATGAGAAGCGACAGAGGGAGGGGGCACCTGAGGCCTTCCTAAATCACAGGATCATGTATGTGGATGATTTTATCCTTTTCCATAGTGACAACAACCTCTCAAATCTATCTCAAGTCCTTAACATAGATTTAGCAGCTACTGCTCATTGGTGCTAGCAACACAGACTGATTGTAAATGCGAAAAAGACCAAATCCATGCAACTCGGCTCTAAATAAAGACTCACCAGGGCTACGTCCAAGCACTTACCCTCCCTCAACAACTGGTCCCCAGACGGTACCACCCTTGAGCAGGTGGATAACTTCAAGTACATTGGGAGGACTCTTGATCCGTCTCTCACCTTCTTTACCCACACAGGTCAGGTAATCAAGAAGATTAACCAATGACTGGGTGTCTACTACAGACTTATATGCCTTTTAACTCCTGAAGCAAGATCAGTAATAGAGAGGAGCAGCCTCCTACCCATCCTTCAATACTGCTCCCCCATTATCTCCCTGATCTCACCCCAGCTTCTTAGTCGCCTGAACACTGCACTCAACAATATAGTACCCATCACTGTACACTATATCAAACACTACGATGGCTCCCTCCCCAGGCTCATAGAAATCTAATGCTAGGGTCAATCATCTGCAAAACACTCCATGAGGGTACAAAGTCTCCGCTGGTGGGTCTGTTAGTCCTTAAACAGAACGCTCGTACTTTGAGGTCCTCCTCAAACAGGGGCTTGGAATGTGTCAGGATATCCAATGATATGGGACAAAGAGCCTTCTCCTGGACAGCACCGAAATTTTGGAATGCCCTTCCGGATATAATCCAAAATCTTGAATCCCCCTTGACCTTCAAAATGCACTTCAGGAATACACTTAGATCAACATTGGCCTGTAACTGCTAGCACAGACATTGGTTGATGTATTCTAGAAGCATTATCTCGCTGTTCAACCATGTACTTATAGGTGTGACTGCCGAATATTGACTGTACTCTGTGCCTATGTGATGTATTTGTTGTACTATCTGTATGATCCTTTCTCCAGGTATCTGAATCCACTGTAACCAAGTATCACTGACACTACTGTAAATGTTCTGCTTTATCTCTGTATGATGATTTGTCTCTGTATTATAATGCAACTGTCTGTATGTGCTATCTATACGGCCTGGGTCGTGCCTGTAAACGGTCTCTGGGACCAGTGTACTTATCCGGTTAGCAAATACATAAATAAAAAATAAATAAAATCAGAAAGGACCAAAATGGAGGCAGGAGAAAAATATCTCAGTAGAGGAAACCCTGAAGCATGGCTAGGCCAAAACCTGCCCGCCTGCGAGAGGCAATGTCCAAACTGTAATGCTTGGTAAAATGGAAAAATTAGTTCAATACAGGGAAATGCAAGGTACTGCACCTGGGGGCTAGAAACCCGGGCCAAGTGTACACCCTGGGAGGTGAAATGCTACAAGTCTCAATGGCTGAGAGGGACCTGGGAGTGGTGGTGGATGTCAAGATGGACAACTTGGAGCCTTGTAGGAGGGCAGCAGCCAAGGCCAACAGGATGCTGGGATGCATCACTAGGGGGATCGCCTCCAGAAGGAGGGAAGTGATACTCCCTCTGTAGAACTGCTTGGTGAGGCCGCACCTCGAGTACTGCGTGCAGTTTTGGAGGCCACACTTAAAGAGGGACATTAAACTCCTGGACAGGGTCCAGAGGAGGGCAACCAAATGATTTGGGGCTTGGGGACAGAACCCATGAGGAGAGGGCTCAAGAGCTAAATGTGTACACATTGGAAGAGAGAAGGATCGGGGGACATGACAGAGGTCTTCAGGTACATGAAGGGGTAAATAGGGAGGAGCAGTCAGGGTGCTTCAAGGAAGGAGGAGGGGGCCACTAGAGGGCATGGGTGGAAGCTGCGGGGGGGGAGATTCAGGGGAGAAAGGAGGAGGTGCTACTTCACTGAGAGGGTGGTGGAGCCATGGAATGCGCTGCCTAGGGGTCTGGAGGAGGCAGAGACGGTGGAGGGGTTCAAGAGGCGGTGGGACTGGTACAGGGGAAGGGTTCTGGAAGCAAAATCCAATGCAGTGAGAATATCCGGAACTGGGAAGGGAGAAGCCAGAGAAGGCAAGGGATGCAGCAAGGTCAGCGCCCAGGGTGGGGGCTGACCAAACGAGCAGATGTGAAAGACCGTTAGGCCTATTCTGCTGGCATTTTAGTATGTTAGTAAAAGTGTGGACAGAACTCCAAGTGGTAGCAGCACAAATGTCCGCAGTGGACACATGGCTGAAACAAGCAACTGAAGCGGCCATGCCCCTGGTGGAATGGCCCTTGACATCCCCGGGAAGTTCCTTACTGTACTTCCTATGACAAAAAGTAATACAGTTGGCCAGCCATTTGGACAAGAACAGTTTAGAAACTGGGGCATCTTCTTTCCTAGGAGCAAAATAAACAAACAACTGTTTGGACTTCCTGCAGTCCTTGGTACAATATGTGCAGTAAATACAGGTTACTCACCTGTAACAGGAGTTCTATGAATGGTATATGTTGTTCATCCACACTTATTGGCAGGTATCCTTGCCGCTTTAAATCTTGCCGGAAGGTCTTCAAGCTGGCTCCTCCCACCCACCTGGGTGGTAAAACTCTCAGCTCCACCCCATGATGCCAGATCTGGCCCGCTGGAAACTCAGGTTGTGCGTCGAAGCCGGGGAGGTCGGGTGGGTCATGTGGATGAACAACATATACCATTCCTAGAACTCCTGTTACAGGTGAGTAACCTGTATTTCTAGGGACATGGATATGTTGTTCATCCACACTTATTGGCAGACTCCTAGCAGTTCTCCGGGAGGAGGGAGGCAAGACGCACACCCCCTACTTATGGAAAAGAGACTGGAGAACCGAGGCCCCAAAACCAGCATCCTGGCGTGACTCAAGGTCGATGTGGTAGTGGGTGATAAAGGTGCGTGCTGACTTCCAGGTAGCAGCCCTGCAGATTTCCTGGATAGGGACATCCCTGGAAGCAGCCACCGATGCAGCGGTATGGCGGGTAGAATGAGCTCTTATCCTCTGGGAGGCTCCATGCCCGCCAACTTATAGCAGAGATCTATGCAGGAGGTGACCCACCTGCTTATCGTCCGCTTGGCTGCAGGTCTGCCAGGTCTTGGCTTCAGCGTAGGTGACAAATAGCTGGCGAACCTCTCCCTGATTTCAGCCGTGGCGCCTCCTTATAGTAAGCGAGCGCCTTCTAGGGTCCAGAGTATGGAGCCTATATTCGCCTCCGGTGTGATTGGGGTAGAACACCGCAGAGTCAACACCTGGTTAAGGTGAAACTCCGACACCACCTTCGGAAGGAATTTCGGTGGGGCGCAGGACAACCTTGTCCCTGTGGAAGACCAGGTAAGGAGACTCGATGGAAAGCGCCTGGAGCTCTCCCATCCTTCTGGCTGACGTAATAGCCACCAAGAAGGTGGTCTTCCACGACAGGTGAGAGAGATCACACCTGTGCATTGGTTCGAATGGCTTGCCCATGAGCTTTGCCAGTACCAGCAGTAGATCCCACGGAGGTGGAGGTTCTCGCACCGGAGGGGAAATGTGATCAAGGCCTTTGAAAAGCGCCAGACCACCTTCTCCCTGCTGACTGCTTCCCGGCCCGCGCCTGCAGGCAGAGATGGCTGCCAGGTGCACCCTTAGGGTCGCCGATCTGAGCCTTGCTGAGAAAGGGACCATAAATAGTCCAAGATGCTTGCCAAGGAACAGGAGGAAGGGTCCAGGCCTCTGTTCTGACACCAAATGGAAAACCTTTCCATTTGAAGGCATAGCATTTCCTGGTCGACTTCTTACGGGACGCCTCAACTACATTGAGGACCTCGTCGGAAAGACCCAAGGCCTGGAACTCTAGTCACTCAGGAACCAGGCCGTCAGGTGCAGGGATTGAAGGTCCAGATGGAACACCTTCCCCTGATTGACTGAAAGCAGGTCCAGGCGAGCTGGAAGCTGCCTCGGGAGCCTGGAGCTGAGGCTGAGGAGATCTGGATACCAGCATTGGCGGGGCAAGTCTGGGGCTACCAGAATCACCTGCGCCTTGTCCCTCCTCGCCTTGAGAAGCACCTTGTGGATCAAGGGAAATGGGGGAAAGGCGTAGAAGAGGCCCAGGGTCCACGGCCTCGAGAAGGCATCCCCCTGCAGCGAGCCCTGCTGAGGGGGTCGGGCATGGAACAGCCTCAGCTTCGCTGCTCTCCTGGAGGCAAACAGATCCACCTGAGGTGTGCCCAGTGGGAGAACAGATCTTGTACTACCTCCGCAGGAGAGACCACTGTGGGATACAGCCCTATCCGGCTTAGGGCATCGGCCAGGTGTTGGAGGCTCCTGCCACATGAATGGCTAGGAGATCCGGCCCAGGCTGCGCACGAGTGACCAAATGCGGAGAGCTTCCCTTGTACAGAGGCATGGAACGCTGGCCCCACCCTGGCGTTTAGGTAGTACATGGTCGTGGTATTGTCCATCTGGACCTGAACCACTGACCCCGTAGAAACGGGAGCAAAGGGCGGTGAGAGCTAGGCGGACCACTGAGCTCCAGCAGGTTGATATGGCATCGACTCCTGGGACCAGAGGCCATGCACTCTGTGCTCCCCCAGATGGGCACCCCAACCCATCAGAGAGGCGTCAGTCGATAGAGAGACCGTCGCGGGCAGACAAACGGGATGCCCTCCTGCAGATGAGCTGGAACTATCCACCACTGGAGATCGTTCCACATCCCCTGGGTCACCATCACTAGCTGGTCCAATGGATCGCAGCGTTGAGACTACTGGCTGGCCAGCCCCCATTGAAGGGGGCGCATGTTCCAGCGGGCCCAACAGACCACGCTGGTGCAGGCCACCATGAGACCCAGGAGGCGCAGGAGGTCCCGGGCAGGGCGTGATTGCCCAACCAGAAATGATTGGGCAAAGGAGGAAGGAACCTCGGCCCTGTCCGCCGGGAGCCGTGCTCTGGCTTGAAGAGAGTCGAGCTCTGCCCCGATGAAGAGAATCACCTGCTTCGGTTCGAGTTCCAACTTGGTCTCGTTGATGAGGAGGCTGACCTGAGAGCAAACCTGGAGGGCCAGATCTCTGGACCGCTCCACCTCCTGTCTGGAGGGGGCTGCTATCAGCCAATCATCCAGGTAAGGGTACACCCGAACCCCTCGGCGCCGCAGGAATGCTGTCACCACTGCCATGCATTTGGCGAAGACCCTGGGTGCAAGAGACAGGCCGAAGGGCATGGCTCGGAACTCGAAAAGGGATCCTTCCGCTCGAAAGCGAAGGAATCTCTGATGAGACAGACGCACAGGGACGTGAAAAAACGCGTCCTGCAGGTCCAGAGAGCAGAACCACACGCCGCATTCCAAGGATGGTATTATCTGAGCCAGAGTGACCATCCTGAAGGTCTGAGACCTTAGGAACTTGTTTAGGTCGTGTAGGTCGAGAATGGGGCGCCAGCCCCCCATCCGTTTTGGGACCAGGAAGTACCTGGACACAAACCCCGAGTCTGAGGGAGGGTCCGCCACCTCTCTGATCACCTCTTTCTCGAGGAGCAGAGCTATGTCAGCTCGGTGAGACAACAGCAAGGCTGCGGACCCCGAGGCCCCCTTGGGGGCGACGGCTCGGAAGGGCAGGGCCTGCTTGAACTCCAGAGGCAGGCCCTTTCCTACTACTTCCAACACCCACCGGTCTGTGATTATAGCAGACCAGGCGGAAAGGAAGTAGCGGAGCCGTCCCCCCACGGGGGGGAACCTGGGGTGAGGTGACAAGGTTGGGGGCGACACCCCTCAACCCGTCACAGTGCAGGCTTGGAGGAGGGACTGGCCGAGGGACCTCCTGGGCCTTTACCTCCCTGCTTCCTGGAGGAAGAAGCCGCGGGCTTGGGTTTGGGATGCCAAGCGCGAGCCTGCTGGCCCTGATGCTGCTGGGCCGGATGTGCCGCGGGCACAGATGGACGAAAGGGCTTGGGTTGCGGTCTGCGGCCCTTGTCCCTCTGGGTGGATGAGACCGAGTCCAAAGTGGCATTGGACTTTTCGATCCTCTGGAGGTGGCCTTCCACTCCAGGGCTGAAGAGGTCGGTCCCCAGGAAGGGGACATCCACCAATTTGTGCTGGGTATCCGCTGTGAAGGTGGATATCCTCAGCCATGCTCGACGGGCATAGCCACTGTGGCCGCTACTGACCATGGCGATGAGTCACCGATGTCCAAAGCAGTCTGAAGTTGCTGCTTGGCCACTGCCCTGCCCTGGTCCGCACCTGCTTAACCGTGGTCTGCAGGTCAGCCGAGATGAGGGACTACCTCGTCCAGGGAGCCCAACAGGGCGTGAGAAAAATGTGCCATCAGTACGCCGAGCTGGCCTGACGACGGGCCGAGGAGGACCAGCATAGACTTTTACCGCGTAGTCCAACTTCTGGACTCCTTGTCGGGAGGTTTGTCCACGCCCTGGCGCTTCCGCATGCTGGAAGACGCTGTCGGTAACCAACCCCGCTGAGGGTGTTCCGAGAAACCGACAGGGAACCGGGACCGCGCATTTCCTGCCATCCTGGCCGGGCGCAGGGCAGGAAGCAGGACGCTGCCAGAGCTCCAAGGCCGGTCTACAATGGCCTCGCCACCGGAAAGGCCTCGAGGAGAATTCCTCGGTCCAATATTCCATGAGGATACTTGGCCAGCTTGGATACTGCTCGAGCTGCATCCCGTGGATTCCAGATGAGCCTAAGCAAACCCATGAATGACGAAGGGCTATCGCCCAGTGACTGACCTCCCGGACTCCAAGTCGACCGCCTGGAGAACAGGGAGGAATCGCTTGTCGAGACTTGGAAGAGTCCACAAAGAGCTGCTTTGGGCCTGAGCCACCCTCCACCTGCCGAGGGCGATCGGGAGTGAGGGTGACAGACAGCCTACGGGGCAGACCTTGGGCCGACCGAGAATTTTTGGTCGGAGCCCCAAACAACGGCTGTGGAGGCGGAGGTTCCACCGGAATCGGTGGGGCAGCCGGTTTTGGCCGAGCAACAGGCCTGGAAGAAATAATTACTCACCTTAGTAATTGCTTTTCTTCTCATGGAGTCTTGCTATATTATGACAGAAGCAGTTAGCCACAGCACTTGAACTGCCCCGGAGAGGAAACCGTTAACTCCAGGCAGACTGGAGTTCTAAAGCGCGAGCGCTGTACCCAAAGCTCTATCTGGCTAGTTTCAAACTGAAACTGTCAGATCTTTACGTAGCTAACACTAAGCAACAAGTCTGTGTGGAAAAACCCTCACTAGCCAAGTGGCTACCTACTAGTAGGAAAAACAATAACAGAAACAACAATAATAATAATAATAATAATAATAATAATAATAATAATATCACCCCAACAAGCACTATTAGGCCCCCTTCCCAAAAGACTCAAGTCCAGGAGGAGGGCCAACATATTACCCAAAAACAGAAATACCTAGTTCCCAACCCAAAGAAAAGGGGGAAAGGGAAAGAACTAAAATGGCATGACACAGTGCTTGCACTAATTTGCCAACCCTTACCCAAGTAGAAGTTCTGAGAGGGGCAGGATGGGGTGATATATAGCAAGACTTCCA
Organism: Neoceratodus forsteri; assembly: GCA_016271365.2. Classification (NCBI taxonomy): domain Eukaryota; kingdom Metazoa; phylum Chordata; order Ceratodontiformes; family Ceratodontidae; genus Neoceratodus; species Neoceratodus forsteri. The sequence goes on from CM057451.1 coordinate 475,936,372, forward strand.
TGAGAAGAAAAGCAATTACTAAGGTGAGTAATTTTTCTTCAAACACCATGAAGTCTTGCTATATTATGACAGAAGCAGATTACACAGCAGTACCTCCATGGAGGAGGGTCAGAACCTACTTAGAAATAGGCTCTGAAGCACAGCTGTGCCAAAACGAGCATCTCTCCTGGACTGGACATCCAGGGAATAATGCTTGATTTGCAGAATGGAATATCCCTAGCAGCCGCTAGAGATGCAGCTGTACCCCTGGTGGAGTGGGCCCTCAGTCCTGAGTGGGGGTTCTCTACCTAGTTTTGGTAACAGAACTGGATACAAGAGACAATCCACCTTGCAATTGTCCTCTTAGTGGCAGGTTTCCTTGTCAACCTCCGCCATAGGTAAGGAAGAGTTGAGGATTTGAACCTGTGACCCTTGGTGCGCTCCAAATAGTAGCTTAAGGCTTCTTTGATCGTCCAAACTGTGCAATCTCCTCTCACCCGAGGAAGAGTGCTCAGTAAAAATACTGAAGGAGATGGATTGGTTCAGATGGAAATCTGAAACCACTTTAGGTAAAACTTTCTGTTAGTCCTGAGGACTACCTTATCTCTGTGAAAAGAAATAAAATCCTTTTCCACTGACAGGGCTTGTAATTCACTTATGCGCCTGGCAGAAGTGACACACTAGGAAAACAGTTTTCCAAGTTAGAAACTTGAGATCTGCTGAAGACAGAAGTTCAAAAGGGGGTTGCATTAACTGAGCAATGCAAACATTCAGGTCCCAGGCAGGAGCTGGGTCCCGAAAAGGAGGGTTAGTGTGAAGTAACCCCTTAAAAAACTTGGAAAACACAGGGTGAGAAGAGAGGGAGGCAGGCTTCCCTGCTGATACAAAAGCAGAGACAGCTGCCAGATGAACCTTTAAGGTAGCTGGCCTAAGGCCTAATGAATTTAGATGGACCAAATAGTCCAGTAAAATGGGCAAATCAGCAGATTCTGGGACAATTTGCTTCCCAGAACACCAGATGGAAAACCTCTTCCATTTGGAATTATAAGTGGCCCTAGTGGAAGGCTTCCTTGAAGCCTTTAAAATATCAAGGACACCTTGAGAAAGGTGTAAATCAGCAATTCTAACTCCTCAAGAGCCAAGCCTTGAGGTGGAGGGATTTGAGGTCCGATACCACACTCTCCCTGGGCACAGAGAGAGTTGTGGACCCTGGGCAGGCTCAGGGAGGTGGACTGAAAGGGACAGAAGCAGTGGGTACCAGGGCTGTCTGGCCCAGTCTGGTGCAATCAGGATCACTTTGCAGGGCTGGGATCTGATTTTTACTAATACCCTGAAGAGAAGGGGGAAGGGGGGAAAGGCATATAGGAACTTCCCCTTCCAATCCAACAGAAAGGCGTCCAGGGGGACTGAGCCCAGCACTGGAGGCCTGCAACAAAATAGAGGAAGTTGGTGGTTGTCTGGGGCTGCGAAAAGATCTATCTGAGGAGTGCCCCATCTGGCAAAGACTGACCCCAGCACCAGAGGATTCAGAGACCATTCGTGATGGCCTTGAGAAACCTGCTGAGGGCATCCACCAGGACATTGTCTTTCCTGGAAGGTGAACTGCTATTAGGGAGGTGTTCAGGAATAAGCCAGAGACCACAACTCATTGCTTCGTGCACAAGGCTGATGACCGAGTGCCCCTGCTTGTTGATGTACCACATTGTCGTGGTGTTGTCTGTCCTGACCTGAACTACCTTGTTCTGGACAGATGCTGAGAAAACCTGAAGAGCTAAAAGACAGCTCTGAGTTCCAATAGGTTAATGTGGAGCAGAGATTCCTGAGGGACCACTCCTGAGTGGAAAGGTCGCCTAATTGATCCCCCCACCCTAGCAAGGAGGCATCCGTGGTGAGGGTGAGAGAGGGAAACAGGAATGAAGGGGACCCCTTGTCTTAAGTTGCTCTGATCCTGCCACCACTGGAGAGCCAGAATCAGAGTTTGGGTCACTGGAACCAATTTGGAAAGGGGTCCCTCCTTTGAGACCAATAGGCCTCAAATGGAACTGAATGTCCCTCATCTGGAATCTTGCTCCTTGCACTACAGCTGTGGAAGCAGCCATGTGTCCTAGGAGTTGCAGAAAATGCCTTGCTGGTCGAGAGACCCGCAGGGTGAAAGAGGATGCCAGGGCAATGAGTCTCTACCCTTTCCGAGGGAGAAATGCCCTGGCCAACTTTTGTGTTCAATCCACACCTATGAAAGTTAGTACCTGAACTGGTTCTAGAACTGACTTTGGTAAATTCAGCAGGAACCTCAGGGAAGTGAGAAGCTGCTGGGTGACTTGCAAGTGATTTTACCTGATCTGGAGACTGACCCACAATGAGCCAGTCGTCCAGGTAGGAAACACAGCAATCCCTTGCCTTCTTTAAATGAGCCACTACCACAGCTAGACATTTTGTGAATACCCTTGGAGCAGAGGTAAGGCCGAAGGGCATTGCTGGTAGTGGCCTGAGGGCAGTTCGAACCTGAGGTATTTTCGGTGAGAAGGCCTGATCAGGACATGAAAATAGGCATCCTTGAGGTCCAGGGAGGCTAGCCAGTCCCCTGGCCTCAGGGAGGGCAAAATCATTGCCAGAGTTAACATTTTGAACTTTGGTTTCAAAAGATGCTTGTTCAGGTACCTTAAATCTAGAATGGGCTGCCATTCTCCTGTCTTTTGGGGTAAGAAAGTATCTGAGTACAGCCCTTGCCCTGGTGACAAGGAGGAACCTTTTCACTGCTTTGCAGTCTAGAAGAGAAGAAACCTCTGCTTCCAAGGCAAGGGTTTCTGAAGGATTTAGGGGAAAATGTCTGGTTCTCATCTTTGGAAACTGTTTGAAGCTGAGAACCAGACCCTGGCTTACTACCTCCAGAACCCATTTGTCCGAAGTTAGGGACACCCAGTTCTGGCTGAAATAAGCCAACCTGCCTCCCACCGGTACAGGAGAGTCGGCCCTGGGCACCACATCAGGATGCCTGCTTGGCAGCAGCAGCCTTAGGCTGAGGGGAGGGGGACGGTTTACCTGCACCCCGTCTACCTCTGCCTCTGAAAAAAACCCTCTGTGCAAAAGCAGAGGGGCTTGAGATTGATAAAAGGCCTGTGGAAAGGCCTGCCTCTACCTCTGGGAGTGTGCCTTGTGGAGTGGCATGTCTCTCCTTAGCCTGGCACTTTTGTAGGTAGTTCTGTACTCATCCATCTTTTCATATAATTTTCTGTTTGTCTTCCAAACAGAGAATTTCCCACTACAGGAAAATCCATAGCTTTTGACTGAGTATCTTGGGACAGATTAGTGCACCTGAGCCATGCCAACCTACGGAAAGCTACAGAAGTGGCCATGACCCTAGAGGAAACATCATTAACATCAACAGCAGTATGAAATTGAACTTTAGAGGCTTCAATGCCATCAGCAGCCACCTGTTCTAACTCACTAGCCAGCTGGCCATGGGCCTGCTTGGCTAACTGCAATACTGTGTCCCATCTAGATTTCTGATATCTCAGCCACATAAGCCATATAATTTGCCTGCCTGAGTCCCAAAGAAGCTGCCATATATTGTTTTTCGCCATGGCATCAATCTTCCTGGAATCTTTATCAGGAGGATGTGAGACCAGGGGAATATTAGCCTTGTCACAGGCTGCAGCTTGTACCACACCTACATGACTACACTGCTCAGTGAGGAAGTCTATATCAGGGCCTGATAAAGTATACCTTCTGTCCATTTTTTTATCTACAGGAGGGACAGAATGAGGATTTTTTAAAATTTTTGTTGTTTGCTTCCTAAATGACTTATGCAAAGGAATAGACAACCTCCTAGACTCTAGTATATCCATCATTTCTACATAATCAGGCTCCTCTTGCTCATCCACAGCCTCTTCTAAAGGAAGCTGGAGGGTTTCTGCAACCTTTTTGTAAAACATAAAATGAGAAGGGGACTCAGACAGCATGGGGGAGATTCTAAAGGTCTGTCTGGAGAAATGTCCGTTCAGTGGGCACGCCCAGACCCTCCCAGCCACATACATAATGATCAAAATCTTCCTCCCCTCCTGTGGTTCATAAAATTCCTCAACATCATACTCTTGAACCACTGAACCGAACGAACCAACCTTTTGCCAACTGTTGGTGGTTCGACCGTCCCTGAGACAGTGACTGGACAATCTGTATGGCTTTAGCTATCTCTGCAGCAGTTGGAGAGGCAATTTTGGACTCAGACCTGCTGATTTCTTTGACTTTTTACTGGGACTGGTTCCTCTGAACCAGCCTTTCTTTGCCGAGGAAGTCTCGCCTGGTCAGAGGGCACTCCCTCTGGTCCAGTGGGTGCTGGACCAGGCTTGCCATCCGGGTCAGCGGACTTTTTGGCCTCTCGTTCCCTGAGCCGGCCCAATCTCTTCTCCAGGGTGGCTGCAGGGAAATTTTTACACACCTGGCAGTCTGACAGGAGGTGGTCAGCCCCCAGACAATAAACACAAGTGGTGTGTGGGTCAGCCTTGGCAAAGGCTTCCCCACAGACATCACAGTGTTGAAACCCAGTTGGCCCGGTTTTCTTTGGGTTTCTCAGACATAATGCCAGCCTATCCAAAAACTTGCCCTTTTATGGCAATGCCAGGCAAGACAACCTTATCGGTTCCTAACCGTGTCACGGGTATTTAGAAAACCCACTGAAATAAATAGGTTTTTTAGAACCGATAAGAACCGGAACCGCACTTAAAAGCCCAATATAATGTTTAAAATACTTTTTTAGAAACCGATCGGTTCAAAACCGAACCGATAATTAATTTCCACACAGACTTTGAAATCCTGTACTTACGGTTTACCAGATAGAGCTTTGAACCGAAATGCGGTAAAATAAAATATTTATTGCCGGTTCAAATGAACCAAAATACCGCTTAACCGAGAAATGAACCGAGATGAAGGAGCTGATCTCCGGAGCGACTGTTCAGTGAAGCGGAGTAAAGAATCTGACAGTTTCAGTTTGAAACTAGCCAGATAGAGCTTTGGGTACAGCGCTCGCGCTTTAGAACTCCAGTCTGCCTGGAGTTAACGGTTTCCTCTCCGGGGCAGTTCAAGTGCTGTGGCTAACTGCTTCTGTCATAATATAGCAAGACTTCATGGTGTTTGAAGTAGGCACCTCGGCTAAGGCGAGGGGTTGCTTCGGCCGCTCCGGTGACAGCCACTTGATAGCCGGGGAAGGCGACGATGTCGGCTTGCTCCCGGACAGAAGAAGCTGCTGCCACATGAGGTCCTCAGACCGTCGACACAACTTATGCCGAAGCCCCTCGTCCGGCGGAGTGAGGATGAGGACCCAGGCGGGCGCGCCGCTGCCACAGTGCCGAGACCAAGACCGCCTGTGATGGCAGGATCAGCTGGACCGAGAAGAAGTCCGAGACCGAGACCGTGAACCTCGGCCTTTCCGAGGAGGGTACGGGGGTAGTGCGGGGGAAACCCGCCCTCTGCTCGGCTCGGAGGGCTCAACCGTGGATTCCGGAACCGGAGGCACGGGCAAGTCCACGGACTCCTCAACCACCGCCGGGGGAACCGGGGAGTGAGGGTTTTCGGCTTCACCAGTCGACAGCCCGTCCAACGGGTCGAGAAAAATCTCGACTGTGTCGACGTGAGTCTCGGCCAACTGACCTGACAGGGACACCGGAAGCCAGTGGCCGGTTTAAGGATCGACCAAAAGTCGATGGTCGCACTCACTCAGTGGAGGGACCTCTCCGGCCCCCAAGAGCGCCGACGGAGGGACTTACCTTGTGGTCCTTCTTCTTGGACCGAGAGGAAGGCCCTGAAGATGTTGGTCCTTCTCCCTTAGTGGAGAGGGAGAGACAGAGCTCCTTAAAAGAAGCTGAATAGGAGGATCCCAGGGAGAGCAGGATAAATGCTGCAGCCGAGGAAGACGAAGATATGGCCTGCGCCGCCTCCTCCTCGAGGGCGATCATCTGCTCAAGCTGTTTCGCCGAGCCCGCTGTCACGGAAACCGCCAACCGGGCCTCCTTCGACTTTACCGGAGGATAACGTTTTTCAGGTCGCCCAAGTTGTAAACGGGCGGCACGGTCTTCCAGGACGTAGGCCGAAAAAGAAGAGCACAGGTCGCAAGCCTGCGGATCGTGCCCAAGGCCCAAGCAGTAGACGCACGTGGAGTGCGGGTCCGTCCGAGACATCTTCAGCCCGCATGGGCACCTCCAGAAACCGGGAGTCGATGTGTCCATCGCAGCCGCGAGGGAAGTAAGTGACCGAAGTCTTGAAAACCTTAAAAGTAATTTCGGGTAAACCGAAGAAATAGGAACCAGTCTTATACACAGAGCGTTAAGGAGGGAACCTGAGCTTCCAAGCGGTAAGGAAGATCTGGCGTCATGGGGCGGAGCCGAGTTTTACCACCCGAGTGGGTGGGAGGAGCCAGCTTGAAGACCTTCCGGCAAGATTTAAAGCGGCAAGGATACCTGCCAATAAGTGTGGATGAACAACATATCCATGTCCCTAGACCCCAAAATCCTATGTACATCTAAAGTATGAAGCAATGCTTCCCCTGGATTGGCATGCTCTGGGTAACAAACAGGCAGACACCACCATAGGCAGAAAACTTAGACTGGTACGCAAAGAGATCCTGTCTTTGTGAAAAATTAAAGAAAGCTGCTCACACGACAGCCTGAAGCTCAGAAACCTGAGCAGAAGTAATAGCAACTAAAAAAGTACAGTTACATAAGAACTTACCGTAACAGTAGATATTCGAGGGAGGCTCTTGCAGTAGGGAATTACAAATAGGACTGAAGCCGGCAGGCGTCAGCACCCCACAGAAAAACTTCTAGCTAGCAGTCTCTGGCGGGGAACCGCCCCCACGTCAGGTGCCCGACATCAGTATAAAGGGGAGGTCCCCAACGCCTGCCTTCCAGTTCTTTCCTGCAAAACGCCAAAAAGGCAAGACGAGAGAGAAGCGGATGTTTCCTTCACTAGAAAAGGAGCTGAAAAAGCTTAGGGGGATGGAGGACGGGAAGGTATTACCTACTGCAAGAGCCTCTCTCGAAGATCTACTGCTACGGTAAGTTCTTACGTAACTGTACTATCTTACTTCGAGAGGGCTCTTGCAGTAAGTAATTACAAATAGGACTGAGTCCTAAGCAGTCTGGAACAAGAAGAAGCAACGGGAGGAGGAAACTACCCAAAGTAGACCCTCTGGCTGTGAAGGTCTTAGGAAAGAAGGCCTTGCAGAACAGCCAACCCGAAGCCAGCTGTACAGCGAGAGGCAATGTCCAAACTGTAATGTTTCGTAAAGGTATGGACAGAAGTCCAAGTTGCAGCTGCACAGATGTCTGCCGCTGACACATTCTTGAAACAAGCTGCAGATGCAGAGACCCCCCCTGGTGGAGTGGCTTCTGACTTGACCCGGCAGGGTCTTGCTGTACTTGTCGTAACAGTAAGTGATACAATGAGCCAACCACTTAAATACGCATTGCTTAGAAACAGCATTGCCTTCTCTTTTATGAGAAAAAGAGACAAACAGTTGATCAGTCTTTCTGAGATCCTTTGTCCTGGTAGTGTAGTACCTCAGAATTCGATGAACATCCAAAGTACGCAAGAGGTACTCCCCTTGATTGGAATGCTGCGTAAACAAAGCAGGCATCTCCATGGATTGATTCAACGTAGATTCCGCTAACACCTTAGGGAGAAACTTAAGAGTTGGTATGCAGAGCCACACGTTCCTTGTGGAAAATCAAATACGGGATTTTGCACATAAGGGCCTGAAGCTCGGAAATCCTTCAAGCAGAAGTAATGGCCACTAGGAAGAGAGTCTTCCATGAAAGGAACTTTAGGTCCGCTGAGGCTGCCAGCTCGAAAGGAGGCAGAGTAAGCTTCTCAAGGATAAGATTTAAATCCCAAGAAGGGGCAGGAACATGAATAGGGGGTCGCAAGTGGAGAACCCCTCTAAGAAAGGTCTTGGAGACTTCCAACTGCGCAAAAGTCCTGTCCCCAAAAGGAACATTGTAAGCAGAGATGGCCACCATGTGAACCTTCAGAGAGGAATGACTGAGACCCAGATCAAAGAGATGGCACAAGTAATCCAAAAGCCGCCCAACAGAGCAAGAGAATGGCTTGAGATCTTTGGAAGTGGCACAAATAGAGAACCATTTCCATTTCATGGCATAGGTAGATCTAGTGGAGGGCTTTCTGGCCTCCACCAGAATTGCTACCATCGGGGAAACCCCGAAATGGGCTTGAGCTATGTCTGCAGGAGCCATGCATGCAACTGAAGGGACTTGAGGACTGGATGGACCAGGGTCCCCTGATCCTGGGTCAGCAAAAGTTGCAAAAGAGGAAGAGGAGGTTCCTCTGAGTATTGTTGCAGAAGAGAGAACCAAACTTGCCTGGGCCAGAAAGAAGCGATTAGGATCATGCAAGCTCCTTCTGAGCTGAGCTTCTGTAAGACCCTCGGAATCAAGGGGATCAGGGGGAAGACATAGACGAATCTGCTCTTCCAGTCTAGAGACAGAGCGTCTCTCCAAAAAATGCCGCGCCCTGGAGCGTGCGAGCATAAGCCGGGAAGTTTTGCGTTGAGAGGAGACACAAACAGGTCTACCTGTGGTGTCCCCCAGCGTAGGAAGATGAAGATATCATCTGCTACCCCCTGATCTAATTCCCACTCGTGAGCGTGAGCAGACGACCGACTGAGGTGGTCTACCAACATGTTCTCGAACCCCAGGACGTGAACAGCCGTGAGGTGAAGTTTGTGCTGCACTGCCCATTCCCAAACTCGCATCACCTCCCTGCAGAGAGGATAGGAATGAGTTCCTCCCTGTTTGCTGATGTACCAGACTACACATGTTGTCCGTCTGGACAGCCAGATGCCCTGGGAGCAGATACAGATGCAGAGCCTGAAGAGCATACAGCACGGCCCGAAGCTCGAGCACATTGATGTGGAGTGATTTCTTGAGCCTGGACCAGGAGCCCTGGGTCCTGTGAGACCCCAGATGGGTTCCCCAACCCTAGCCCGAGGCCTCTGTAGTCAGCGTCTGGGAGGGGGGAGAAAGGCAGACGGGAACTCCCCGGCAAAGGTTCTCCTGAACCATCCACCATTGCAAGTCCCGAGCCACAGGACTGGAGACCAGAACTAGTTGATCTAGGTCGTCCACCAACTGATCCCACTGAGATCGAAGCATCCACTGAGAGATTCTCATGTGGAGCTGAGCGCGAGGGACTGTTGGAATAGCAGCCGCCATGAGCCCGAGGAGGCGAAGGACCGACCTGGTGCTGACCTGCCTGCAGCTGGACAACAGGCTGACCTGAGCCTAGAGTGAGGCCGTCCTGTCCAGTGGCAGGAATGCCATGCCAGAGGTCGTGTCCAGGATTGCCCCAATAAACTGGAGCCTCTGGGACGGGATCAGGTGGGACTTGGCCTGGTTGTTGGTAATACCCAGGCAGGTAAAAACCTGCAGGGTAAGGGAAAGGACGCGCAGGAGTTCCACCCTGGACGAGGCCGCCAGGAGCCAGTCTTCCAGGTATGGGAAAACCTGCACCCCTTGGGTACGCAGGTAGGCCGCTACCACCGAAAGGCATTTGGTGAACACTCAGGGCTCCGAGGAAAGACCAAATGGGAGGGCCTTGAACTGGTAGTGGTCCCCCTGGAACGCAAAACGCAGGTATTTGCGACGGGAAGGGCGAATAGGGATATGCAGGTACGCATCCTGCATGTCCAGAGCGCACAGCCACTGACCCGGACAAAGAACGGACAGAAGACTCTGCAGAGAGAGCATCCTGAACCTTTTTTACTCCACGAACAAGTTCAGGGAGCTGAGGTCGAGAATCGGATTCACATCTCCTGACTTCTTCGGGACCAGAAAGAAATGGGAGTAGTAACCCGTTCCCCGAAGATGGGGAGGGACGGGCTCTATCGCCTCCTTCAGAAGAAGAGAGGATATTTCTTCCTGAACCAGAAGAAGGTGTTCTGGAGAGTACGACGACCTGGGGTTCGAGGAGGTTTCTGAAGAAAGTCTATCGATTGTCCTGCAATCAGCTGGAGCACCCAAGTGTCTGAAATGATCCTCTCCCAACCCGGTAGATGGAGGGAGGATCTCCCTCTTGCCGGTTCCTCTGGAAGGCCCAGAGGCCATGGGAGAGGAGAGGTGTCAGGAGGTGTGAGGCAGCGTCGCAGCTGAAGCCCCCTCTGCTTTTTTGCGCTGGGGGCCGGGGCTTGGCAGCCGGAGGGGCCTGACGTTTGTTGGCCTGCTTTTCCTGAGGTTTCGCCTTTTGCCGAGAACGTCTGCAAAAGGGACGACACTGAGCCTGAGGGGGTCTGTTCATGGAGTCGACAGACTTAAGTGCAGTACCCTTCTCCTGCAGATCGGTGAGGATGTCCTTGACATTGCCACTGAACAGCACTGAACCCCTGAAGGGCGCATCCTGGATAGCAGACTGCTCCTCCGGGACCAAACCTGACACCCGGAGCCAGGCATGATGCCGCAAACCCACGGCAAAAGCTGAGCTCCGACCAGCAGCGTCCACTGCGTCGTACATGGCATGAAGCATGTGCCGACTGGCCAAACGCGCAGACCAGATTAGATCAGCCACTTCCTGCTTCATCTGAGACTCAGGAAGGGAGTCCAATTTAGCTTTCACCTCGCTAAGGATCGCCTTCTAGTAAGCCCCCATATGAGCAACATAATTCAGGGCCCTTATACCCAGAGTGGAAGAAGCATAGACCTTCTTCCCGTACTGGTCCAGAAGGCGGGATTCTTTGTCGGGTGGTGACGAGCTCAAGTGCTTGGGGTTAGCCATCCGACCGTGAGCGGCGCTAATCACGATTGAATCAGCTCAAGGGTGTGAATTTAAAGAGTCAACACCCTCCAGAGCCTGATAAAGACTGTCCGACTTCCTAGGAAGGGGGCTAATGCCAACGGTTGCATCCAAATAGTAGAGACAAGGTTGGCATGAGGCTCAATCCAGGGTGGCACCAAGGTAGGAGCGGTCTCGGGCAGATCCAGGTGCGCAGCAAGTTTCTTATGCTGTGGATCCGGCTCCAAGGAATGCCACTGATGAACTGTCTGGATTTTATGCAGCAGCTCCATAAAGGAAGGATCCTCCGGAGGAGACTTCAGAGGAGTCCCTAGCCAGGGCCTGTCCGGAGTGCGAGGCTCGTTGTCCGGATCAGAACGACCGGAGTGTTCTGAGGTCTCCGAGGAGGATGAAGAGGAAGAAGACTCCTCCTCCCGATGCGGGGGAGGAACGGACCCCTTGGGAAGCCCTTGGGGAAGCGTATCCTGCCCTACCCTGGAACCAGAGGGCTCGCCTCTGGTATCTGGAGGGGGTCTCTTACCTCCAACGCAGGGGGTCCAGAAACCGGGACCAGCGTCGGAAGACGGCTCTCTACCTCTCTGGTGAGCTGAGCCTTGGCCTCAGCCCACCAGGAAGCCAGAGTCTCCTTCAAGTCCACCGGCGGCTGAGGGGGTGGTGGAGGAGGAGGGGGATATGGATACTGAGGGTATCCGTAAGGCACGTATCTGTATCCCGATGGCGGAAAGCCCAGTATCGGGTACTGGGGCACCGTGTAATGCAGCGTTGGGTACTAGGGTGCCGGATACTGCGGGCCTGGGTAGGACGGCGTCAGATACCCAGGTACCGGGGGGTCTGCAGGAGCAGAGGGCCCCGGAACAGGAGGCCCAGCGGGCAGCAGGCCCGGAATAGGGGCGTCGTCTGGCAATGGGATATTGTTGGGCGTCGGATAGGCAGGCGTCGGCGCCGGCATCTGAGGGTCCGGCGTCGGGTCATCCAGCCCAGTGGGAGGGAGACCTGACGGCAGCGTACCCACCTCCTCCGTATCGCCCAGGGAAAAAGGGTTACCATCCCCGGGGTCCAGCAAAGGAGACGCTGGTGCCTCGGAATGCAATGAGCGTTGTGGTGAGCTCGGGACAACAGAGAGGCCTGAAGGGTCCGGGCGTTGGTTTTAATGCTGCCGGACGCCGGAGGATGACGTCTGCCTTATCGGCAGGATCTGGGCTGACGCCGGAGGAGCCGTGTCCGACTTATTGGACCTAGCGCCTGACGAAGGCCGCAAAGGAGGGTCAGCCTTGGCGGGCGCTTTGGAGGCCGTGCGCTGCCCCGGACGGTCGGGCGTCTTAACAGCCTTACCTGGGCGGGCGCTGGAGGAGCCGATGTCCGACTTATCAGGGCCACTCGAACCAGAAGGCCGCACGGTGGCAGCCTTACTGGGAGCGCCTGCCTCCTTAGACCTGGAGGCTCCCGAGGGGCCCGAGCCTGACGGGAAGGTTGACGCCACCTGGAAACTCCAAGACGTCACGCCATGGAACTGCTCCCCGGGGACGACATTTTGCAGCACCGCAACCCCAGCCGAGGTCGCGTGACCGGCGAGGAGTCCCGTCCTGGTGCTTCTTCTTGTGGTGGCCCTCCGGAGAATTCGAAGCCCGCCGGAGTTTTTTTAGTTCCTTTTCTATGGAGATCATTTTTAGTTTAAGAACGTGGGCCTCCAGGGACTGCTGCCTCCACTTTCGGGTGGCCACGTTAAACTGCTGGCAGAACTGGCACTTCTCGACGGGATGATTGGGGTCTAGACAAAAAAGGCACTGGGAATGTCCGTCCTTGTGCGGGAGCTGGGCGCTGCAAGATTCGCACTTGTTTTTGTGCTCAGAGGGAGTCGGGGACAACATAAACGGCAGCTGTAGGTAAGGCTGATGAAAATCGTTAAAAAAGTAGAAAATAGGCGGTAAAACTACCGACCATTGACTGCGAATCAGTGAACTTAATCGTGAGGCACTGCACAAGCTAACAGCGGAAAAGAACTGGAAGGCGGCATGGGGGACCGCCCCTTTATACTGACGTCGTTCACCTGACGTGGGGGCGTTCCCCTGCCAGAGAATGCTAGCCAGAAAATTCTTCTTATGGGTCCTGACCCCGCCGGCTTCAGTCCAATTTGTAATTACCTACTGCAAGAGCCCTCTCGAAGTAAGATCAACGCTTTCCACGAGATAAGGCGTAGCTTGCAAGACATGGCCAGCTCAATATAAGGCAGGGTCAGGTTCTCCAAAACAAAATTCAGATCCCAAGCTAGGAAAGGGTTATGCACAAGGGGCTTCAAGTGAAGAATGCCCTGCAAAAATGTGTGGGCCACTTCTAACTGAGTTACCAGATGACCATCCACTGGCACATGGAACACAGAGATGGCAAACGTGCACCTTAATGGAGGAATATTTAAGGCCAGAGTCAGAAAGGGACAGAAGATACTCCAGGACCTGATTCACTAGACAGGTGAAAGAGTCCAAGTGATGGGCAGATGCCCAAATGACAAAATGTTTCCACTTCATGGAATACTTGGCCCTGGTGGAAGGCTTCCTAGCTGCCACCAACACATCAGCCACTCTCTGGCAAACGCCAATGTGGGCTATGACTATGTCCTCAGGAGTCAGGCATGCAGCTGCAGGGACTTGAGATCCGGATGGACTAGGGTTACCTTGGGCCCGAGTAAGCAGGTCCAGGCAAAGTGGAAATGGGACTGGAGGTTCCACTATCACTTGTTGCAACAATGGAAACCGCATTTGCCACAGCCAAAATGGTGCCACCAGGATGAGGGAGACCTGTTCTATCTGCAGCTTGAGAAGGACATGCTGAATCAGCAGGAAGGGAGGGAAGGCATAAAGAAACCTCCCTCTCCAGGAGAGGGACAATGCGTCTCGCCAGAAAACTCCAGGCCCAGGATCTAATGAGTAGAAAAGCAGCAGTTTTGCGGTGTGTGGGGACGCAAAAAAGTCTAACTCTGGACACCCCCACCTTCAAAAGAGGCTGTCGGCCACAGAGGGCAGCAGTGCCCACTCAGGTTGGAGAGACTGTGACTGGCTTACCCTGTCTGCCAAGACGTTTTGGTCCCCTGGAACATGGATGGACGATTGCTCAGGGTCGTAGTCCAGTGCCCAGTACTAGACCCTCATCCCCTCCCTTCTGAGAGAGTACGAGTGAGTCCTCCCTTGTCTGCTGAGGTAGTACACCACACTGATGTTGTCTGACCGGACCAGCAGGTGACCTGGGGACAGGTGGTTCTGAAAGGCCTGGAGGGTGTAGAGAAACACTCTCATCTCAAGCACACTTTGATATGGAGATTTGTCTCCATCGTGGACCGGGAACCCTGGGTCTGGAAAGGACCTAGGTGGGCTCCCAAAACTGATCCCAGGCATCCGCTAGAGGACCTGTCAGAGAGGGGATAAGGAAAGAGACCCCGCAAAAGATGGATGGGTTCTGCCACCACTTTAAGGGCCCCCATGGACAGGAGGAGACCAGGACCTAACTGATCCAGGTCATCGTGGTGCTGATCCCATTGGACCCGGAATGTCCAATGGGGGGATCTGCATGTGGAACCTGGCTAGCAGAACAGTGACTATGGCAGCTGCCATCAGCCCCAGCAGACACACAAAAGACTGGGCTGGAATGTACCGCTCCTGAGCCACTAAGGAGGCCTGCACCATCAGGCAGTCTGCCCTGTCTTGGGGCAGAAATATCCTTACCATTAGGCTGCCGACAGAATTAGAATGTATGGGAATTCTAGACTGAAATATCAGTCCGCGGCTTAGCGAGGGTTAAATGAAACTGAAGTACTGACTTCATTTGTGATATGAACTGCAATCCCCACACATAACTTCATGTTTTGAACTTATTACTGCACCTCGGGGATGCAAGAAAATTGACTGAAGAGTCACCATTACCCATGGACTTCTTTCTTTTAAGATTCACAGTGATGCCCAGGGAGTCCTGAGCAAAATGGCCAGTAAGAGTTCCCTGGACAGGGCTTTCAAAAGCCAATTATCCAGATAAGGGAACACATAAAGGCCCTCCCATCAAAGAGCCGCAGCCACCACCACTAGGCACCTGGTAAAGACCAGCAGGGCAGAGGACAAGCCAAAGGGCAAGGCTCTGAACTGAAAATGTTCCCCTTGGAACAAGAACCTGTGGTACTTCCCACAGCTGGGATGGATCAGGATGTGGAGATATGCATCCTGCATGCCCAGAAAACAAAGCCAGTCTCCCTGCTTGATGAGAGGCAACAGACCCTGGAGGGTGACCATATGGAACCTCCTGTACTGAATTAACTGGTTGAGCCCCTTGAGATCCAAGATGGGGTGAAGATCCCTTGTCTTTCTGGGGACCACGAAAAACATGGAGTAGAACCTCTTGTTCCACTGAGCGGGAGGGATGGACTCTATGGCACTTTTGTGCAAGAGAGACTGAATTTCCTCGCACAGCACCGGAATGGGGTCTAGAGGACAAGAGTTGGGCCCCGCCAGGATGGTGGGTGGCCTCCACAGGAGCTCCAGTGTGTGGTCCTTTTGAACAAGCTGCAGTATCCAAGTGTCTGGGGTGATTTCCCTCCTATCTTGCAAGTGGAGAGAGAAACGACCCTTGACTGCCTCCTCTGGGCTTGGAACAGGAAGAAGGGAGTCAGGCAGATGTAGGCTGAGTGGCTGCTCTGTCTTTGCAGGATTTTGCAGCACTAGAGGCAGGAAGGGGAGCACTGGCTCAACGTTTGCCACAAAGCTGGTATGCTTGCCCTGACTTTTGTGAGGTTTTCCAAAAGGAAGACCATGGACGGTTCCCGAGGTGGGTATGATAAAGGGAGTGGACCAACCCGATGACCCTCCCTGAGGCATGCAGCTCATTAATTATGTCCTGAACATCTGGGCCAAAAAGCTTGGTGCCCATGAAAGGGGCATCCAGGACTGTCTGTTGCACATCATCTGCAAACCTGGAAACCCTGAGCCAGGCATGCTTGTGAAGGCAAATGCCTAAGGCAGCTGCCTGCGCTGTAGTATCAGACATATCGTACAGAGCCCTAAGGAGGTGCTTACTAATATCCTCAGCTCCCTGCAGAACTTTGAGAAGCTTCTGCTTCTGCACCCCATCCCGGAGGACCCGGACAGTCGCCTTAACCTTCCTCGAGAGGGTATTCTGGTACTTAACCATGAGGGAAAGGTAACTGGAAATCCTGAACTCCATGGTGGCCGAGACAATGTTCCTTTTGCCCCACCGATCCAATCTCCTGGATTCCTTGTCCAGAGGGAGACAGCTAAGGTGCTTAGGCACCTTGGAATGGTCGTGGGCAGCTTTTATGACCAGAGTCCATCCCTGGCTGGGCAGAAAAAAAGGGCTTGCCCAAAGGGGCGTGATAGAGGTGATCCCCCTTCCTGGGCATATAGAGGCGATCCCCCTTCCTGGGCATAGCTTGCACAGAGTGGGGTCTGCGCCAGACTGCCTGGGCCGCATCATACAAGGCTGGCAGCAAAAGAGGTATGACTTTGGGCGGGGAGTCAGGAATCTATAGGAACTCCACCATGTTCCTTCTAGTGGCATCCTCCTCCTCAGTCTGGAACCACATGGCAGACTAGAGCTATTTCATGATGACATAAAAACTAGGGTCCTCGGGGGCTGAGGGGTAGGGCCCTCAGAGCCATCACTTCTGGAGGAGGCAGTGGACCTGTTAGAGGAATAGGCCTCTTCCTCTTCCTCAGGAAGGAGGAGGAGGAGGACAGTGTGATACTCCTCCTTACCGTCAACCATGTCTGAGCCATGGGCCGATGTGGTAGACGCCGCTGGCGCCCTTGAGGGCGCAGGGTGAACAGGCCCCACAGGAGAAGCTGGAGGTGTCGATAGCCTGGCAAGCCCTGGGGTTAGCTGCCATACCAGTGACATGGTAATCGAAGTAAGCAAGGAGTTTAGGTCGATGACAGGCTGCTAGATGACAGTCTTGACTGGAACTGGCGGCAGAGAGAAACTACCCACTGCCGCTGGCCACGGAGGGTCTGAGGATGACAAAGCTGGGGGAGGCCCAGCAGTCGACGAACCTGCCACAGAAGGATATAACTAACTCACCAGAAGGCCAGCCATTGATGATCCGCTGTCCAAAGCTAGCTCAGTGGAGCCTGATGCCGGATACACCCACAGAAAAGCAGGGAGAGACAATGGGGCGAGGGCTGCCAACCCGGAGGTTGATGACTAAGAGTTGGTCAGAGCCGAGAAAGAGCCTGCCGACTGAAGTGGCCTTGGGGAACCCAAGGCTGGGGAGGCAGAGGAGAGTGCCTCCACAGGGGTAGACGAGGAAGTCCCGGAAGACTTGGGAGTAGCTCACAGGGAGTGGGATCGGTGACCTGAAGGGCGGCCGGAGCTTGGAAGCCTTTGACCCAGAGAAGTGAGCTGGAGGGGAGGATGAAGGGGACCTGAAGCCCCCTGTTTCAAACTGGCTAGTTTCTATTACATAAGAAATATCTCAAGGTTAAATTTCTGGCAGAGGGTTCAGGTTTCAGGAGTGTGTGAAGGCCCCGGACAGTAAACACAGATGTCGTGATCGTCATCCCAAAAAATCTTCTTTCCACAATGGCAGCGATGGAAAAGAGAGGACAACTCAACAGTTCTAGACATAAAATTAAAAAAAATCAAAAATAGTGTGAAAAATGGTTGACTGAACAATGAGGCTTCCAGAGGAGACCGTGCGAGTAAGGCAATGGCGGGAAAGAACTGAAGAGTGAGTGTGGCCGCCTACGCTTATATATGGTATGTGATGTCGGCGTGGGTGGCCCCTAGTAGACTTTTTAAGAAAAAGACTTCCATGGGATCCTAGCACCTGATGACTAAGTTCCATAGGTGTGACCTGCTGAAAGAGATGGCCACGATGACGATCTGAGTGGTTCTGTCTGCCCAAAACTCACTAGAGGAGTCTCTTTACCATAAGAGACATCCTCTGGAGGCCCTATTGTCTTATTATAAATCGCTCAAGTTTAGCGTGAGTAATTTATCAAAAGTTTATTTTACTTTAATCGTGCCATTCTCCACACTGGCACCAAAGTGGAGCGTTCCCGCATTAAATCACACTGTCCTTAGAATAAGAGGTATGATGGCTCTGTGCACTCACTGGCTGAAATCACATTAGTGATTTACTTATAACTTGAATCTCAGCTGCTTAAGCATGTTTTCAGGCAGCGCCCTAAGGCCAAACATGCCAGAAAAATGCAATACTAGTTTTCAACCGATCAACTGGTACAGCAACTATCTGTAAACTGCTTATTTCTGAGGCAGACTTAGGAATTATGAAAATGCTGTAGAAACTGGACATACCTTTGAAGGAAACAACATAGGAAATTAAGAAGTTGAACAAACGCAGTAAAATCAGACCCCCCTCTAGAAGAAAGGACATCATGGGCCTGGGCGGTTTTTAATGCGTCTGTGCGCATGGGAAGTCTCCCTTTGCCTGCCTAGTACATTGTACATGGGTTGTTAATATGCAATGGACATTAGTTATCTTCTTCAGCAGTTCCTCGCCACTCAGCAGCACAAAACCTATCATTTCATAAAGAGAACAACCAAGACTGCAGACAGAGTACTTACTGTTTTGACTGTCATCATCCTCATCTTCGTCATCATCCTTATACAGTATGGGTCCCTCTGAATCAGAATCGCTCATTTCATCCTCCTCTCTCAGTGTTGCTTCAGGGATAATGGCTACAGATGGGACATCCCCAATGTAAACACGAGTAGGTGGTACTGACTCCTGTTCTTCCTCCTCCTCTTCATCATCCTCCTCATCATCATCAGGACTAGGGTGGGGGAAATAATGCACGTTTATACAATTTTGTTTGGGAGTACTCTATCTAGCTTTCAGTGAATAAAATCAATGAAAATATTTTACATAGCATCCACATATAAACAAATAATACCCACTATACCCACAAATACCTGCTAAGCAGTGGGATAAAAGCCTTGTATTTATGTACATAATTCTATCCCTTTCCTACAGCAGATTTCTATGAATAGTACATCTTGGAATATTTTTTTAGCCTGATCCCCAATCCCGTTGGAGCTCAGCCCTGCCCGATACACCACCTGCCTGCAGGCTATTCGGCTGAGTGGGACGCCGGGAGGTCTCCCCGCCCCCACAATGGACACATGGAAATGAGCCCTAGCTTACGAAACAGGACAACTGGGGCAGCGGAGACAGCAGTGGAGCAGGGCGTCATGCCTGGGGACTGGGATTTTTGGATGCTCTTGTTCCCTTGGAGGTGGGACGTGCAATGACATCCATCTGCCCCGCCTCTGATGCAACCTGACGCTGGTCTTTGTGGATCCCCTAACCTCCGCCAGAGGCCGGCGACACACCGGACACTCCCCCCTTTCCCCCAAGAGAAGGAGAACCGCCCCTCGGCTGCTCAATCCTTCTCCGACGGGCTGGTCCTCTGACTCTTGGATCTGTTCCCAACCTGGGAAGTCGGCGCTACACGTCGGATTGTTTTTGCTAAAATGGCAGGCCGGCTACTGGAATATTTCTAACAGGAACTGGGGAGCAAA
This sequence comes from Neoceratodus forsteri, assembly GCA_016271365.2. Classification (NCBI taxonomy): domain Eukaryota; kingdom Metazoa; phylum Chordata; order Ceratodontiformes; family Ceratodontidae; genus Neoceratodus; species Neoceratodus forsteri. The sequence goes on from CM057451.1 coordinate 475,955,683, forward strand.
TCTAAACTGGGTAGCAAAATTTAAATTTGGAAATGTTCTCTATTACTCCAGTTACTCTGTATCTTGAATTTCTAAATGTTTAAGACAATTGTTGAACAGTTGTTGTTTTTTATATCTTAAGCATTTGCTCTTTTTCCTTTTGCTAATTAGATTTCCCATCCAAAGTACTTGGCGTGATGTGTGGAGCTGTGCTGTACCTGGAGGCTGACATATCCAGTTCTATTCCACTTCCAACCTCACTACTGTGATCTCAACAATTATCACAGCATGACTGAGCAAGACGAGCCTCTTACCTTCTGTCAGACTGCACATAAAACAGAGAATCATAGACAATGTCGACAGCAGAGGACCATCAGTCCATCCAGGCTGCCCTGTTTTACCTTATCCTACCCTTGATCTCAGTGTTCACGTTCTCATATCCACCAGTGCGCTCTTTGTCTTACTGCTATACCCCTAAGTAACTATTAGGGTACTTGCTCTGTCCCAGCTGTGTTTGAACCCATTAATGTTTTTTGCACCCTTCACCTCAGTCAGTAGGGTGTTGTTCAACTCAGTCACCCTCCCTGTGTGAAGTAAAATGTTCTGAATCCCCCAACCCCCCCAGCTTCCAACTGTACCTTTGTTTATGACCCGGTGTTCCTGCTGAATAGTTCCTCACAGTCTACCTTATTCATTTCTTTCAGATGTTCAAGGTCTTGCTCATGGCATCCTTCTCCCTTATGGCCTCCAGTGCTTGTTCAGTGCCCTAAGCTGATCCTCACAGGATCTGCCATGTTGGCCCTGAATTATTCTGATTACACTACACTGCACCATCTCAAACCTGTCTCTGTCTTTGTTTTGTTTAGGAGGGGCCTCCAGAACTGGGCACAGTATTCCAGATAGGGTCTCACCAGTGATCTAAAGAGATGCAGCATTACCTCTTACCTCCTGCTATGGAAACCCATTCCAGTACACCCGACATTCTGGTTGCCTTGCTGTAGGCTTTGCTGCTTTGGCTAGTTTGTTTTAGGGAGTCGCTTATGAGGACTTCCAGGTCCCTATTCTTGGAAGCAGTGCTCAGCTTTACCCCTCCCAGCTAGTATTCCATCTTGGGATTCTTGTTCCCTATGTGCCAGTGAACATCACATTCTTATTTGGAAATGGCAACTGTAGCTTTATAGCCACAGTTCAAATACAACGACTAATAATTTGAATTATTTTGAAATCTTCTGTTTTCACAGAACCACAATCCCTTAATAAAACTGGGGGCAAACCAGCGAAACGCCATTAGGATAAATTCATAGTGGTCAAAGCTGAAATAATGAACTATTAATTAGATGAGTCATTTCCAAGTAAGAATGTGATGCTCATTTGGAAGTTATTCTTTAATCTGATCCTATCTGTAAGTACAGTTCAACACTGTGAAAGTATCTTGGTGGACACAAATTTTTTCAAGTATCTGGGAGAGACCAAGGGACCCCCTTGCTTTTTCACACTGAATTTTAACTGTCAAGCCTTGGTTCCCCTATCTAACCTTTGCAGGTCCCTTTGCAGTTCCTCTGCCCCTCCTCACTGTCTACCCTGCCACAGCGCTTAGTGTCATCTTCGAAAAGATCCATCTTGCTGATAAAGATACTGAAAAGGACTGGTCCCAAAAACTGATCCTTGTGGTACCCCACTTGTGATTTCCCTCTCCTCTGATCTAACCCTGCTGATCACCACCCTCTTCTGTCTCCACCCCCAGAAAACATTCCCCCCCCCCATCTGTCCTTCATTGCCCCCACATCCTCTGCCTTCTTCAGCAACCTTCTGTGTGGCACAGAGTCAAATGCCTTGCCGACACTGAAGTAGAGTAAATCTACTGCTTGCCCTTATCTACCACCCTTGTTACCCACTCAGAGAATACAGTCAAGTTGATGTGACAAAACTACCCTGTCATAAACCTGTGCAGCTTACTATCCTGGAGCCCATTTCTCTCCAGGTATTCCACTAGGTCCTTTTGTTTATTTATTTAAAAGTTGATAAACGGGAAAGGCACCATTGAGCCAAGGCTCGTTGACAGATGTAACCCAGGGATTAGGGTACAAATGGAGAGAGAGAAGGACATTTGGCAAAACAATGGTGGTTTAGCAAGACAAGAACATGGGCCAAGGTTACAAAACTTAAAAAATAAAGGCTTAAACAACAACAGCTAAGTTACACAACGTGGGAAGCGATTTCTGACCCAAAAGCAATGATATAGTACAAGCGGAAGCAAGCAAGCAATTGAGGGTCAAGGTTACAAAAACCCAGAACTCATGGTAACTCAGCTTGATACAGGCAAAAAAAAAAAATTTCAGCAATTAAGGAGGGGAGGGTTGGGGGCACTGAGAGCATGACGGGTGGGGTAGGAGTTGGAGGAGCTTTCTGAGAGTGGAAAGGGAGGAAGATAGTCAGAGGTCGGGGGGAGTTTATTCCAGAGACAAGGGAAACGGAAGGAGAAAGCAGATTGACCAGAAAAGGAGTGGGGGTGTGTGATAGAAAAGGTGCGTGGATCTCTGTGTCGAAGGGAGTAGTTTGAGGTGGCAGCTTGGAGAGGAAGGTGGAGAGGGTTCCAAACCAGAATTTAGCAACTAAGAATACACGGTGGACCATTCTCCTGTGAGATAAAGGAGCAAGGGATAGGGCAGAATAAAGGAGACAGTGGTGAGTAAGAAGGGGAGAGGTGTTAGCGAAGCAGCAGAAGGAGTTTAGTGTCACCATTAGTTTACCTAAAATGGTGGTATAATGGACAGGCCTGTAATTTTCCAGTTGATCCATCTCCCCCTTGTAGAGTGAAACCATGTCCTCTATCCTCAAATTTCCTGGAACCACCCCAGACTGTACTAAGAAGCTGAACAGCCCAGCAAGGGTTCAGTCAGTTCTGATGCCAACTTTCTGAGCACCCCCTGGTAGCTATCATCTGGCCCTGGTGCCTTATCTATTTCCAGAGCTGCAAGCCCTATTGTAAAGCTTTCTTCTGTAATTATTACCTGCCCCATTTCCTGGATTTCCCTTGCAGCAGCCTTTATTCCACTTTTCTGTCACAGGCTCTTTATCCTCCACTGTGAACACTGAGCAGAAGTAGTCGTTTAGAACAGCTGCCTTCTGCTCGCCCTCCTCTATTATACTCCCCCCCCCCATCAATCTTACAATTCCCCATCTCATCTTCCTTTTTTTCCCTGATGTACTGTATCTGAAGAACTGCTTTTCTTCTACCTTTACCTCTTCAGCAATATGCAGCTCTCTCTGCTTCTTCATCCCTAACTGCCTTCATCTTTGCTTGATATTCGCTCCATTCCTCACCCCCTCCTTTCTCCTTGAAGCAAATGAAGGCCCTTTTTTTGGCCCTCACTGCCTCCCAGATATTCTTACAGAACCAGAATGATCTCTTGTACCTGTTATGGTTAGTAATCGTTCTCATTCTTGATTTGCTTCGAGAATGACTCCTTTAATTTCTACCAGTCCCCCCCCCCACCCCAGAGTTTTGCCCATGATTAATTTTCTCATCTTGTCAAAGTATGCTTGTCTGAAATCCATAACCACAGCATTTTACAAGGGTATACTGGTACCCAGGGCCAGTTCAAACCATATGGTATTATGGACATTGGACTCTAGTGGTTCCCCAACCCACACTCCCCCTACCATTTCTGAGTTGGCAAGCACCATATCCATAATGACAGCCTGTTTTGTGGGTTCTCTGACCAGCTGCACCAGCAAGCAGTCTTGCAGTGCATCTAGTGTGACTTCAGGTGCTCGTTGCTACTGCAATGTCCCAAACTAGGTCTCACAGATTAAGATTCCTACCCCCCCAGCTGGCTACCCCTTTTAGGACCCCTTCTCTTTGTCTGGCCCCAGTTCCCTATTCCGTTTGACACTCTGTCCAGTGGTCTATAGACACACCCCATGTGCAACTTTATTCCCCAATGCTGTCGTGAGCTCTACCCATAGTGACTGTCTCTCCATTTCCTCCCCTGATTGAGTCAACTTCTACTGCCACTATGAAACATAGAAACATAGACTTTGACAGCAGATAAGGACCGCTTGGCCCATCTAGTCTGCCCATTTCCCTTCCTACAGGATAAGCTGCAGATCCTATTTAACCAACAGCCTATTTCTTCCTACCCCCCAACAAAAATTGCCTTATGTCTGTCCCATGCATTCTTAAATTCTCCCACAGTTTTAGACCCCACAACCTCCTCAGGAAGGCTGTTCCATGCATCCACCACCCTCTCTGTGAAAAAATACTTCCTCACATTGCCCCTGAGCCGCCCCCTCTATCTTCAAATTGTGTCCCCTTGTTCTTGCACATCTCTTTTTCTGAAAGATGCTACCCTCTTGGACTTTGTTGATTCCACTGAGGTACTTAAAAGTTTCTATCATGTCCCCCTCCCCTCCTTTCCTCAAGGGTCTACATATTAAGCTCATTTAGTCTCTCCTCATATGGCTTCTCTTGCAGACCCTGCACCATTTTTAGCGTCTCCTCTGACTGCCTCATCCTGTCTAATGTCCTCATGGATGGGGTCTCCAGAACTGGACGCAGTACTCCAGAAGGGGTCTCACCAACTGTCTGTACAAAGGGATAACAACTTTCTGTTTTCTGCTGGTGATGCCTCTCCTATACACCCAGTATCCCCCAGCCCTCCCTACTGCCTTCTCACATTGCTTGCTAACCTTAAGGTCATCTGATAAGTTTACCACCAGGTCCCTTTCCATTTTGTTGTTGTTACTACCTCCCCTCCCATTGCGTAATCTTCCCCTGGGTTTTTGTTTCCCATCCATATGCCTTCCTTGACAGAGGGCTATCCCACCTCCTGTTCCATTACCTCATCTCTCCTATACAGGGTATACCCCGGTACTGCCAGGTTTCAGTCAGTATTCCCTGTGGCCATATTTCTGTAATGGTTATTAAGTCTAGTCCTGTATCTGCCACAATAGCTTGGAGCTCTCTAACTTTATTACATAGGCTCCTGGCATTTAGGCAGACTGCATTCCAGCTTGTGCCTATACTATTCCTCTTTGTATGAGCACCTCTCCCTTCTCTTTGTCCTCCCTTTTCCTTCTTAACTTCCTGGTTACCCTGTTCCCCTCTGGCTTACTGATCCCCCCTTCCCCGACACATTATGGACCCCTACCATGGTGCTTCAGACCCAACTACTCCTAGCCCCCATTTCTGGGGGAATCCTAGCTAAGTTGACCTTTGCTTTCCTCCTTGTGGTTTTCCTAGCATCACCCCCCCCCCCCATTTAAATGTCCACATATGCAGATATCAAACATTTGCCCAAGCACAATAGTCTCCTCTGTTGTTGTGACGTCACAATGAAGAGGTCACAGTGCTGATGAGGTAAGAGGACGACTAGCATTAGAGATGTCTGTCATAACCCACTGCTCTTTGCCACTTGGCTTTCCACCTCTTGGGTCCAGGCATGGTAAGTTCCATGTCTTTAAGAGTGGCCTGCTGGTATCAAACATCCATAGCTGCCCCTGACCCACATGAGATGCCATATATATCTATATCTACAGTTGTGTCTATATAGATACATAATACAAATGTTGACTGGAGTTGAGGGCTATGTATGTGAAAACCTTGACCCTGAGGAATGAACTTTTGTATGACAATTGTTATACTGCCCGAAGCTGAGGGCAACAGGACTACTGGAAGGCAACAGTTCATCCTGAGGGGTCAAGGTTTTTACACTATAGCCCGAAACATTCCAGTCAATCTCTGTTTTATAAAACCTTGCAACTTGATTGGTAATGAAACATCATAATAAAGATATGCATGAATGAGAGAATACAAAGTTTGATTGACAGCTGGAGGTGGTCAGTAGTTTATAGTACTATTGCCCAGTTTTGTGAACTACTGCCCAGCTGTTGGTGCCAAACTGGTCAACAGTTTAAAAACTTTCATTGTCATGTGACTGGACTCTGGACCAATCACACAACAGGATTTTTTTCAAGGTTTTAAAACTACACACACACACACAAACACACACACACACACACACAGAGTTACACATCTTTAGTTCGACTTGCATACTCCTAACTCAGAGCAGGTCCACTTCTTCAGGTAAAAAATATTTTTACGTCAGTTTGTATATATTTCCAGGTTTCTCTCTTCAGCAGTTTGACAAATGTCTGCTGTCTTCTCCTGCATGTTAATACTGATGAGGAGACCACTGTTACGGTTTCAAGAGTAGTCTCGTGTACATTCTTAGGGTATGAGAACCATGCACTGAAAGGGGAGCAGTTCTGATACCTTATGAATGTAAGTGGGACCACTCTTACAACAGTAAGGCCTACTGATTATCACATCCACACACTGGCAGTTCCACTGTAATAGTATGATTTTCCAGACGTCTTTAAGTTAAGCTCCTCCCACCACCTGAGCGGCATATCCTGACTCCGCCTTGAGATGTCAGATCTTGCAAGCTAAAAGCAGGGATCTGTGTGCCACTTGCCAACAGAGGTCAGGTGGCTTATGTGGATGTGAACCATATACCACTCCTAGAAATACAGGTGAGCAACCTATTTTTCTAGGGATGTGAATATGGTTCACTATCCATGTTCTGGTAGACTCCCAGCAGTTCTCCAGGAGGAGGGGGCAAGGCATGCACCCCTACCTGGTGAACACAGATTGGAGAACCAGGGTCCCAAAACCAGCATCCAGGATATGACTCAAAGTTAATGCAAAAGTGGGAAATGAAGATGTGTGTGCGGACTTCTGGGTAGCAGTCCTGCAAATTTCCTTGCTAGGGATGTTCCTGGAAGCAGCCACCGAGGCAGTGGGATGTCTGGTGGAATGAACGTGAAGCTCTACAGGAGGCTCCTTACTAGCCAATCTATAGCAGAGGTCGACGCATGATGTGATCCACCTGCCAATCGTCCACTGTGCTGCTGTCTGCCAGCTGCAACTTTAGTTTAACAAACAGCTGGTAAGCCTCTCCTCGAAGTGCAGCCATGCACGCTATATAATAAGAGAGCATCCTTCACAGGTCCAGGGTGTGGAGCCTACAGTTGGCCTCCGCAGATGGGTTAGTAAAGTATATCAGTAAGTTAATCATCTGGTTAAAGTGAATCTCCAATACAACCTTTGGGGATTAACTTCGGATTGGGGCAAAAGGATGACTGTGTCCCTGTGGAATACCAGGTAGGATGATTCCACTCACAGCGCCTGGAGCTCCCTGATCCTTCTGACTGACAAGAAGACCATATTCCATGACAGGTGTGACATCTCACATCTGTGTACGTGCTCAAATGGCTTGTCCATTAGCACAGCCAACACCAGCAATAAGTCCCATGGTGGAGGTGGTTCACACACCAGAGGGGACAGGTTGTCCAGGCACTTGAAAAAGCACCCCAACCACCTTCTCCTGAGCCACTGTCAGCTTACCAGCCTGCATCCAGCTAGCAGTGATGGCTGCCAGGTGCACCTTTAAGGGTCATAGCTTGCAGTCCCTGCTGAGAGAGGGACCAGAGGTAGTCCAAGATACTTGCCACAGGGCAGGCAAGGGGATCAAGCTCCTTGGCCTGACACCAAATGGAGAACTTCTTCCATGTAAAGGCATAACACCGGCAAGCCGACACTTTCTGGGAGGCCTCCGCAACATGAAGCACTTCATCTGAAAGACCAAAAGCCTGGAACTCTAGCTTCTCAGAAACCAGGCCAGGAGGTGCAGGGACTGAACTGTCCATTGATGTCTGGTCAGCAGATCTAGATAGAAAGGCAGTCACTACGGATGTCTGCTGCTGGCGTTGAGGAGATTGGGTGCCAGAACTGCCTTGGCCAGTCTGAAGCTATCAGGATCATCTGCACCTTATCCTTCCAAGCCACAACCACTACCCTGTGATCATGGGGAAGGAAGGGAAGACATACACGAAGCCTGGAGTCCTGGGCCTTGCAAAGGCATCCACCAATAGTGTCCCGGACTGACGGGTGCGGGCACAAGACAACCTCAGTTTGTCGTTTTCCCAGGAGGCAAACAGGTCCATCAGAGAAGTGCCCCACTAGGAGAACAGGTGGTTCGCCATCTCCCAATTCAGGAACCACTTGTGCAATGTCCCTTCTGCTCAGCTGACAGCATCCGCCAGCTGACTGTCTCTCCTGTGACAAGAATCACAAGGAGATCTGCACTCAGGCTGCTGAGAGTCCAGATATGAAGGGCCTCCTAATGGAAGGGAGTGAGTTCCGCTCTTCCTGTTCTGATAGAACATGGTCATGGAGTTGTCCATCTGGACCTGCATGACTTGACCCCTGACTAGGGGGGCGAATTCCGTCAGATCAAGTCGTACTGCACGAAGCTCCAGCAAATTTATGTGGTGAAGAGACTCCTGGGGTGACCACAACTCATGGGCTCTGTGCTCTCCCAGGTGTGCTCCCCACCCCAACAGAGATGCATTTGTCATAACTGTGATGGCTGGTTCAGGGTCGACAAATGGGATTTCTTCCTCCAGGGGTTCTGGGATCAGCCACCACTGGAAGGCATCCCACATCAGTTGCGTCACTGTAATCAGCTGGTCCAAGTGGCCTAGCTGCTGGAACCACTGACCGTCTAACTCCCACTGGAGAGTGCATCCACCAGTGTACTCAATGGACTACGTTGGCACAGGACGCCATCTACCTCAGCAGCCTCAGGAAATCCCAGGCAGGGTGCAAGAGCCCAACCTGAAATGATCAGACAAAGGAGGTAAGATCCAGTTCCCTATCCACAAGAAGGTGGGCCTTGACCCAAAGGGAGTCCAGTTCTGCCCTGATGAACTTGATCACCTGCATGGGTACCAATTCAGACTTGTCCAGACTGATCAACAGGCCCAAGCCTTGGGCAAGTATGGAGAGCCAGATCTGTGAACCATTCCACATTCTTTTTGCACAAACCAGCTAAACAGCCAGTTGTCCAGGTAGGGGTACACCCTGATATCTATGCGCCACAGGTATGCTGCCACCAATGCCAAGCACTTGGTGAAGACCCTGGGCACTGAGGAGGGGCCAAGGGCATGACCTGGAACTGGTACAGGACCCAATTCTATTCGGAACTGAAGGTACTGGCAGTGGGACAGATAGACTAGGAGGTGGGAAAATGCATCTTTGAGATCTAGGAAGCAAAACCACATGTTCTGCTCCAGTGACTGAATGATCTGCTTCAGAGTGACCATCTGGAACTTGCATTTCCACATGAACTGGTTCAGATCAAGCAGATTCAATATGGGGTGTCAGGTCCCTTCCATTTCAGGAGCAGGAAGTAAGGGAGTGACGGGGACTCCTTGTCCAGAGGCTTGACCACATCCTCCTGGTGTCTGGGCTTGCAGAACACCAAATCAGTTACCAACCCCTTCCACTGAGAGGTGATCTGAGAACACATAAAGGGTCCCAGTAGGGACAGCTTACTTGTGGACCATACAGGTACAGGGTGCCAAGTAGGATGCTGGATGCTGCCAAAGCTCAAGCACCAGTCTCAAAATGACTTCAGCCACGGGAAAGACAACCGCTGGGGATTTGTCCCTATCAAAAATGTCCGTAAAAAAGTACTTAGCCCTTTTCTGGACTGGCTCTAGTGTGACTGACATGGACTCCGATATTAAGCAGAGAAGTGCACTGAAGGACACCAGGCCATGCACAGTAGACTGCTCCTCACCCAATTCTCAGTTGAGGAGAAGAGTCCCAGAGGAGGCCAGGGATTAGCAGTCTAAGTCATCTGACAACTCCTTGAAAAATGGTCCTTGACAGTTTCTAGCCATGGACCACCGGGTATCTCTTCCCGGGTGATCTGCCAAGAAGTGGCCTGGCAGAGTCGGTGGCCAAATAGGCCTCTTTGTACATACAGGACCGCCCGCATCTAGAGAACGTTGATATGCAGAGCTGTCTCAATCTGAGACCAGGTCCCCTGAGTCTGACAGGGACCTAGGTGCGCATCCCAGCCCGAACTAGAGGCACCCGTAGTGAGAATCTGCTGTAGATAGGAGATCACGAAAAGGACCCCAAGTAACAAGTTCTGGAGATCCATCCACCACTGAAGCACTTTGCAGACTGGAGAGGATACCAGTACCAGCTGCTCCAGGTCATCCGTGCATTGGTCCCATTGCACTCGGAGTGTCCACTGGAGCACCCGGACATGCAGTCTGGCTAAGGGGACCGTGGCAATGGCCGCAGCCATAAGCCCCAACAGCTTCAGGTACACCCTCGCAGGAACATAACGACTCTGGGTGACCTCTTGAGCTTGGGCAATGAGACACTCCACCCTGTTGAGGGGCAGGAAGGCCCTCCCCTACTCAGAGTCCAAGACTGCCCCTATATACTGCAGCTTCTGTGATGGAGTCAAGACGGACTTGGGAAGGTTGACAATGACACCCCGGGAGTGAAATAGCTGAAGGGTCCTTTCCAGGGTCTGGAGCAGCTGATCTCTGGATGGGACTTTGAGGAACCAGTCATCCAGGTAAGGGAAGATATACAAGCCTCCTCTCTGGAGGACTGCAGCTAAGCACTTTGGGAAGACCCACAGTGTACAGCAGAAGCCAAAGGGCAATACTTTGAATTGGTAATGCTTGCTTTAGAAAAGGAACTGGAGAAATCACCTGTGTGGTGGACACACTGAGATATGTAGGTATGCATCTTGCATACCTCACGGGTAGATCCAAATCAGTGAAACGTAGAAATTCCTTATCCCCGCCCCTCTCCATTAACACCAGCATCCCCCAAGGCTCTGTCCCTGGCCCTTTACGGGTGGAGGAGGAACATCTGTATATTGTGGCAGTCACAGAAACATGGTTCACACAAAACCATGACTGGGATGTAAACATACCAGGATACACTATCTACAGGAGGGACAGAGAGGGTAAAAGAGGAGGAGGAGCTCTTTACATAAGGGAAGGAATCAAAGCAACAGAACAAAAGGGAAAACAGGGAGGAGAAGAAGCACTGTGGGTAAATTTGGAGACCGGCAATGGCACCACAATCCGCACAGGGTTGTATACAGACCCCCTTCTCAGGGGAGGAAATGGACAAGAAATGAAAGTATACTTAGTATGGCAGAAAAAGGGAGATATTGCTGATGGGCGATCTGAATATGCCAGATGTTAACTGGAGTGCAGTTGCAGCAGCCATGAAGGTGGGGTTATTCTAGATGCCCTACAGGGGCATGCCTTAGACAATTAGTATTGGAGCCCACTCGAGAGGAAGCAATCTTAGACCTGGTTTTCTCAAATGGAGATGAAGAGAGGATCACAGATGAAGTGGTAGCCATCTGGGAACTAGCAACCATCGAACAGTATGGTTCACAATAAACACAGCAATAGAGCAAGCCACAAAGGCAAAGGTACTGGACTTTAGGAGGGCTGACTTTGCCAAAATGGGTGAGTGCCTAAGGAATGCACTAGCAAATGGGCAGGAAGGAGGGGTGGAAGAACAATGGGGAATAATAAAAACTGCCATCACAGAAGTAACAAGCCTTTGTGTGAAGCAAATAAACAAAACTAAACGATGTAAGAAACCACTAGGGTTCTCAAAGGAAGTGGCAGTGAAGGTTCAAGAGAAAAAGAAAGCATTCAGGAAGTACAAGGAATCACAGAAGGAGCAGGACAGAGAACCGTATCAGTTAAAGCAAAAGGAAGCTGGGAAGGCAGTCAGAATGGCAAAGGCCCAAACCGAGGAAAAGATAGCCAACTCAGTTAAGAAGGGGATAAAACCTTTTATGGGTACATCAGGGAGCAAAGGAAGACCAAGGGAGGGATAGTGAGGCTAATAAAGGGGGAGAGGGTGGGCAGAGGGTGACTGTGAAAAGGCAGAGATACTAAACAAATAATTTTGCTCAGTATTTACAAAGGAAGAGGGGAGGTACCTAAAACAAACAGTAGAAACACTCTGGATACAGAAGTTGATACCAGCCCATTTACAGAAGAAAGGGTTCTGAAAGAACTCTTAAAACTGAAGGTGGACAAAGCAATGGGGCCTGATGGGATTCATCCCAGAATTCTAAAAGAACTAAGGGTGGAATTAGTGACACCACTGACTACCCTGTTTAACAAATCATGGGAGGATGGGGTGGTACTCGGGGACTGGAGGAGGGCAGATGTGATTCCCCTTCACAAAAGTGGGAGTAAGGCAGAAGCAGGAAACTACAGACCCGTTAGTTTAACCTCAGTGGTAGGGAAAATGATGGAATCACTTCTGAAGGAAAGAACTATCGGTATCTAGAGGCCAGAGGGCACAGGACCCAAGGCAGCATGGATTCACAGCAGGAAGGTCATGCCAGACAAATCTGATAGATTTCTTTGACTGGGTGACCAAAGTAGTAGATCAGGGAGGGCTGTGACATGGCCTACCTAGACTTTAGCAAGGCATCTGACACAGTCCCACACAAAAGATTAATATACAAGATAGTTAGCCTGGGAGTGGGTCCCAAGATGACAGCCTGGGTAAAGAATTGGCTGGAGAATAGGGCACAGAGAGTAATAATAAATGGAGTCCACTCTGAAGAAAGGGTGTCACTAGTGGGGTACCACAGGGTTCAGTATTAGGACCGGTCCTCTTCAATGTCTTTATAGCGGACATTGCAGAGGGACTGGAAGGAAAAGTATGTCTCTTGCAGATGACACAAAGATCTGCAACAGAGTTGATGCACAAGGTGGGGTGGAAAGGATGAAAAGGGACTTGGCAAGGTTAGAGGAATGGTCAAATGTATGGCAGCTTAGATTCAATGCTAAGAAGTGCAAGGTAATGCACCTGGGAAACAAAAACCCAGGGGAAGAGTACACAATGGGGGTGAGATACTAACAACAACAAAAATGGAAAGAGACCTGGGGGTAGTCATATCAGATGACCTAAAGGTGGGCAAGCAATGTGAGAGGGCAGCAAGGAGGGCTGGGGGGATACTGGGATGCATAGGGAGAGGCATCACCAGTAGAAAACAGGAAGTTATTATCCCTCTGTACAGACAGTTGGTCAGACCCCATCTGGAGTACTGCGTGCAGTTCTGGAGACCCAGTCTTTGCAAAGACAGACAGGATGGAAGCTGTCCAGAGGAGGGCGACTAAAATGGTGCATGGTCTGCACCGGAAGACATATGAAGAGAGACTTAAGGAGCTTAATATCTATAGCCTCGAGGAAAGGAGGAGAGGGGGACATGATAGAAACTTTCAAGTACCTCAAGGGAATCAACAAAGTCCAAGAGGGTAGCATCTTTCAAAAGAAGAGGTGTGCAAGAACAAGGGGCACAATTTGAAGATAATGGAGGATGACAGAGGTAATTTAAGGAAGTATTTTTTCACAGAGAGGGTTGTGGATGCATGGAACGCCTTCCGAGGAGGTTGTGAGTCAAAACAGTGGTGGAATTCAAGCATGCATGGGACAGTCATAAGGCAATTCTAGGGGGTGGGGGTAGGAAGAAGTAGGCTGCTGGTTAACTAGGATCTGCAGCTTATCCAGTAGGCAGGGAAATGGGCAGACTGGGTGGGCCAAGCGGTCCTTATCTGCCGTCAAATTCTATGTTTCTATGTTTACTTTTCTCCATCTTTCTAAATGACCTTCCCTCTGCCTGCCCATCTGCTTCCATCCACATTTACACAGATGACACAGCCCTGTTTGTCTCTGGATCTTCTCCAGCAGAGTTCAGATCCAAACTCCAACCTGATTTTGACTCAGTCCAGAAATGGTTCAGATCACATCAGCTATCACTAAATGCCAAAAAATGGTCTCTATGTGCTTTAGCACCAGGCTGAGGATTTCTAATCTCCCATCCCTCCCCTCCTTCCACACCCCAGATGGGGACACAACTGATGATGTGCCCTCATTCAAGTACCTCAGTATCTGGCTTGATCGTCACCTTAGCTTCTCTTAGTACACAGATGTCATATATAATAAACTCCACCCCAAGCTTGGTGCCCTCTACAGGAACAAAAGCTGCATCCCTCTTCCCAACCCACTGTGACATCCTTACAAACATGATTCTCCCAAGCTTTGATTATGGCAACATAGTCTATGGTGCTGCCTCAAGGTCCACCCTGGCCAGACAGGACCCCCTCTTCCACTACTTCGCCATTTCGTTCTGAACTGTTCTCCCCACACCCACCACTGTTATCTTTACTCTGCTCTCTCCCTCCCTTCCCTAGAAGATTGCCACCTAACCCACTGCGCCACCTTCACTTCCAAGTTTTGGCTGTCCTCCTTCCCTCCCTATCTGAACTCTCTCTCACCTACAACCCCCCAACTCCTCCTAATCCTGGCTATTGCACCCTCCTGCTCCCCTCTTGTAAATCCCTTGCTGGTCAAACTGCCTTTTCGTTCAGTTTTCCTAAACTTTGGAACTCTCTCCCCTTCCCATTAGCTCTGCTTCCTCCAAATACTCACTAACCTCTCAATTCCACACCCACACCACCCCTTCTGTGACTGTCCCTAGTTATCAGGCCAACTGTTTCACTCAAATCTTTCCCCCTGACTGCCCCACCTTCTCCTGTTCTTCTTATCCTCCTCACTCTCTCCTCTCCCCTCTTTTTTCCCCCCTCACTTTCCTCCTCTCATTCCCTTCCCCTTATCTCCTCCTCATCCCTCTCCTCTCCCAGGTTCCCCTCCCAAACCTGCCCCAATCCTCCCTCTGCCCTCTCCTCCTTCACCCTCACCCTGATCTCTTCACCTTATTCCTCTCCTCCTCCCTCCCCAAGTTCCCCTTCCTTACCTGTCCCCTCCCTCAATTACCCCAATCCACTCTCCTCCAGCTGACAAAATCTTATCAATCGCCCTGCATCGGGCCGCTACTTCAACTACCCAAGAGGACTCAGCTGCACTGTTAACTTGTATCTTACCTGTATGTAATTGTAAATGCTGTAAATAACTGTTTATCATAACAAGCAGAACTACTGTTCACTGTACTGTATATACAATGTTATTCTTGTATCAATCCCCTTCCTCCCCCCAGGACGCATCTGGAAACTAGTCAATTCAAAGCTCAATATGTCTTTCTTGGTGAAACGCTTTAATAAATAAATAAATAAATACCCAGGGAACACAGCCAGTTACCCTGCTTGAGAAAGGGAAGCAGGCCTGGCAGAGTGACCATGCGGAATTTTTTGTACTGGATATAAAGATTGAGGTCCTTGAGATCTAGAATAGGCCTCAGATCTCCGGTTCTTTTGGGGGCCAGGAAGAACCTGGAATAGAAGCCCCTGTTCCTCTGGTGCCTGGGCACTGGCTTGATGGTCTTGAACCGCTAGATGGGCCAGGGTTGGGTGTAGGGTACTGGGGGAGTCTCTGGAGGTTCTTCACAGTTCCAGAGTATGATCCCTTTCTATAATCTGAAGAATCCAGGCATCTGAAGTGATGGTTCTGTACAGATTGAGATGGAGGGAGAACCGACCTCAGACCATCACCTCTTGGTCAGGGACTGAAAAAGTGGGGTCTGGCAGGGAGTCCGACAGAGGTGGATCCAGTCACTGGGGCTGATCAGTCACCCCTGGGTGCTTTGTGGCAGGGTAGAGGATGCTTTTCTTTTACTCTGGGGACAGGAGCCAGCTCCAGACCTGTGGGATATCTTGCAAAAGAGCGGGCACTGTCTGCTCCCAGGCTGAGTATGGTAGAGTGAATGGACAGACTTAATAGCCCCTGCCAAGATGCTTGCAAATCATTAATGATGTCCTGCCCATCTATTCCAAATAACTCTGAGCCACTGAAGGATGCATTCAGTACCTTCTGTTGGACATCTGTAGTGAACCTCGAGACACTCAACCACCTGCCTGTGGCAGCAGCCCTGGCACCAGTGTCAGAAATGTCATACCAGGCCCTGAGGAGCTGTTTACTAATATCCTCTGAGACGTGCAAGGATTTTAAAACCTCCTGTTTATCTGAACATTCTGGGAAGGCTTGGGCAGCTGCCTTGCCCTTTTTCCAAACTGTGTTTTGGTACTTGGACATATGTGATAAACAGTTGGCAATCCAAAGTCCCAAGGTGGAGGAGACATAAATCCTCTTACCCCAAAGGTCTATCCACCTGGATTCCCTGTTGGGAGAAGGAACTTGGATCTGTCATGCACTGGCTTAATGACCATGGAATCCGTCTTGAGTTGGGCAGCATAATAAGGCAGACCCTGAGGGGCATGATAAGAGTTTTTTGTCCCTGCATGGCATGGCAAGAACCATGTCTGGACAGTGGCAAGCTGCAGTAATGGCATTCCTCAGAGGTGGAAGAATGGAAGAATGACCTTAGGGGGAGATTCAGGAATCTCCAGGAAGTCCACCAGGTCTCTCTTGGTGGCATCTTCCTCCTCAGTGTGGAAGCCCATAGCTGAAGACAGCTGCTTCATCACATTAAAAAAGGTAGGGTCTTCAGGGTGGACCTAGGAGTATGTTTAACTGAGCCCTCACTCACTGAAGAGGCAGTGGACCTATCTGAGGAAAGAAGCTCCTCCTCTTCCTCAGCAAGGATAAGGTCCAGATGGTATTCCTCCTCGATGTCGACCTGCTCTTAATCAAGGCCCGATGATCAAGGGGTCAACGGTGGCCTAAGGGGTGCAGCCCGAGAAGGCCTAAGCAGTGTTAATGACGGGACCATCGACAGCACCAGGGATCCAGATCTGTAGGAGCCCAACAGATGCACTAGGGCTGTAGTGATCCAGGCCAAAATATTGTTGAGGTCGACGGCAGGGAAGGGGTGCATCGATGGTGGTGGGGTCATCGGCACAGGGCACGAGGAACCATCTGTCAGGGCTGGTAAGCCTGAGTAGCCTGACATCCATCGGCCTGGGGAAGCATCAGGCCTCAACAAAGGGGCTGGCGTTGATGACCTGACGGTCGATGAACAGGGGGGCAGATGGCCATCCTCCTTGGGAAGCAGAAGGCAGCGCTGCTGTTATTGTCCTGGAAAGGCAGAGGCCTGGGCAGTAGAGGGCGTCTGTGCAGCTGCAGCCAAAGGAGTACCCCAGAGGATAAAGAAGAAGTCATCAGGGAGCAGGAGTGCCACTGGGGGAAGGTCCCATTCACAGTCTTTTTTGTGACTTTTCCCCAAGGACTTGTCTTGGGCCTTCGAGGCCTGGGAGCTTGATGAACCCACCGGTGACTGGGAGGGAGGGACTCCTGAGGACCCCTTCCCAGAAATGGCTACCTATTGCCTCATTAGGAATTTTTCAAAGCCTTTTTGCGTCTCCTGAGGGTTGTTTGATTAAACTTCTGGCAGAGCTCACAGTCGGAGGCATCATGGTCAGACCCAAGACAGCAGACACAGAGGCTATGGTTGTCTGAAGAGGCAATCTTCTTTCAGCAGTAGCAACGACAGAAGAGAGAGGTGGAGGGAGTAACTCTCCACATAAACAAGGTAAAGGAATCTCTTCTTTAAGAGATCCAGAAACCTAAAGAAAAAGAAATATCACAGGCAAAATTGGCGCGAAACTGCGTCGAAGCTTTTACAAAGACCCAGGCAAGCAGAGTCGACGGTGGGAAAGAGCTGAGCTGCTCATGCCTTTATACGGTTGGTGACGCCGGCAGGTGACATTGGCATGGGCAGCCCCAGTGGTACTGCTGGAAAATCTTTTGTGTGGATCCTGCTTCACTGACGGTGAAGTTTCTACAGTGTGATCTGACTAAGATACCCCCGAAGATCATTGTTTTATGTCAAAATAAGACTATTTAAATGATAGCCCCACCCATCATTGCTTGAGGCCTGTGGATGGGGCAGTGCAGGGGTGGCGGTTTCAAGATGGCTAGCGGTGTTACAGTAATGCTGCCAGTCTCACAATCTTCACAAAAGCATTTCTCCTTTGACAGACCTTAAACATTGGGTGGTGCTATCATATAAATAATCCCTTCCTTGTCATGATCCAAGTATAAAGCTAATCACTATGTCATGTCAGAACAAACAGCTGTTTCAAAAGTACAACAGAGCTTCAGAAAACATAAAGACACTCGCAGACAGCAGAAGCCAGCAGTGACCTGGAGCCCCGTCTCTGCAATACACATAATAAACTTTTTGATACCTACAGTATATGCTTGTTGATTCAGTGAGGCATGCTGAGGTCAGATATGTGGATAGATTTATATATCATGCCTAGTACTGTCCGGTAGAAAATGCGATTGTTAAAAAGGACAAAGAAAAATGCTCTTAAGTTAAAAGGTTAATTATTGGCTACTCTAAACAATGTACAACATTTTCTGTATGCTTTTTTTTTGCAATATCAGCTCTTTAAGAAAAGAAAACCCAGTGGAGAATGACGTAACTTAATATTGTACTTGTGCCTAACTCTGGCCAAGATCAGCATATTTCATTCCACAACATATCATATCCCCACCCTAATCATGTACATACACAAAGCAAAGATATTTACATAAACAACTCCCTCTCTTTTCCTCATGTACTTGATCAAAACTAGACTAATGGCACTATTTTTATAAGAACCTCAATGACAAAAGAACTGAAGCATGGGTTACACAAAAAGTGCACTGGCAACAGTGTCAGGTTTTAAAGAAACACATCACAACACATACCCATGCACTGAAGCAAGGGTTACACAAGAATGTGAATGGACAATAAAGCCAAGTTTTAAAGAAACATAAAACAACACATACCACTGCACTGAAGCATACCATGCCTCTGTAAGACACCAACTGAAACTTCAACTCCTCCCCACCTGTTCCTGTTATTCTTCCTCCTGACACCTCCATGGCCGTGCCTTGCTTCTGCCTTGCTTTCACTTCCACACTATGGCAGACTTCCACACTATGACAGGCCTTGTGGATGTGCCATTGGGAAGTGCCAGATCCTTTGAGTATATCCTGGGAGACAGTGTAGGTTGTGGGATACTCTTCATCTACCACCCACCAGGAGATGGTGGAGAATGCCGGCAGGAGATAGCGGACTTCATCGTTGACATGGTTTTGAGGTCCCCCAGATGGATAGTTCTGGAGGACTTCAATGCCTGGGTCGACAATGAACTCTTGCATTTTGGTCAAAATGTCCTCCAGCTGATGACAACGCTGGGCCTCACACAGGTAGTTACCTCCTCAATCCAAGTAGGGGGTCACTCGTTGAATCTGATCTTTCTTTTAGGTATAGAGATAACTGACTTGGGGGTGGAACCAGTCAGTTGGTCTGACCATCACACCAAAAGGTTCAGCTTCAGGGCCCCCCCCCCATAGGTCTGCCCCTACGGAGATGGTTCAGTACCGCCCTTTAAGGGGAGTTACCCCTAGTGACCTATCGGCGGTACTGGACCTATCGGGTTTGTCCGGTGAATACATGAGTCCAGGTGATCTCGTATTGGCCTATAATAAGGCTGTGGGAGATGCCCTGGACAAGATTGCTCCTGTTTGTGTTCGGCCCCTCACCCTTCACCCAAGGAACCCTTGGTTTGATGGTTCCTGAAGGAGTTGAGGCGAGTCGGTCGAAGGCTGGAGAGAGCCTGGTGAAAGTCCGGCCTCGAAGCTTACAGGCTTAAGTTGATGGCACATTATGATGGCTATCAGTCAGAAATCACCTGTAAGAAGGCAGAATTCCTGTCCAGGGAGATTTCTGCTGTGCAGAATCGACCAGCTCAGCTTTCCCGGCCTGTTGACAAATTGTGCAATCCAATCTGTCTCCAGCCCAGAGAAGCCTTTTCTCAGCTGAAATGCGAGTTTGCTCAATTCTTCACAGATGAGGTTGCCAGCATCAGGTCTGGCATTGGCCCGGCCTCTCCTATGAGGGATTGTGGTGGTCGGCAGGAAGTGGCGTGCACACGGTCATTCTGGTCAGATTTCTGCCAGCCAGAATTCACAGACATTGTGAAGATCATCCAGACACTGCGCCCAACCAGTTGTAGTTTGGATCGGGGCCCTACACCCCTCTTAGTGGGATGTGTAGATGTTATCTGCCCAATCCTTGCTGAAATTGTCTGGAGGTCCTTGGAGAGGGGGTCCTTCCAGATCCCCTTAAGGAGGTGGTCGTTCGACCACTCCTTAAGAAATCCTCCTTGGACCTAGACTGTCTAGCTAACTACCGGCCTATCTCTAACCTGCCATTTGTTGGTACGGTTATTGAAAAGGTGGCTGCGCTGCAACTGGATGATCACCTTACAACTCACAAGGTCTATGATACTCTCCAGTCCGGATTTAGGAAGAAGCATAGCACGGAGACTGCACCTGTCCTAGTATTGAACGACCTCCTAATGGCAAGAGATCGAAAGGCATGTACCATTCTGGTCCTTCTTGATTTCTCTGCAGCATTTGACACTATAGAGCATGGTGTGCTGCTGGAGTGCCTGCAGCTCCTTTGTGGGCGGTCTGGTAAAGTCCTCAAATGGTTTCACTCATTCCTCGCGGACAGGTCTAAGAGTTGCCACTGGAATTTATTCCTCTGGCACTCACTCCCTGCCCTACGGGGTACCGCAGGGCTCCAATTTGGCCCCCATGTTGTTTGCAGTGCGCATGCTGCCATTGGAAGATATCAGGCGATACAGTTTGAGTTTTCACTGCTATGCAGATGATACTCAACTGTATATGTCTTTTCTGCCTGGACAGAATCCAATTATTTAACCAGGAGTGGCACACTAAGCTGAAAGCTTGTTTACAGGTGCAACCTGGGAGCACAAGAAAGTTAAGTGACTTGCTCAGGATCACACAGTATGCAAGTGATGGCTGTGGGATTCAAACCCAGGTCTCCAGATTTGCAGCTCAGAGCCTTACACCACTGCACTATACTGCCTGATGATGCACTCTCTGTGCTAAATAACTGCCTTACCGAGATCAGAACCTGGATGAGTACCAGCTGGCTGAGACTGAATCCAGACAAGACTGAAGTGTTGGTAGTGGACCCTGGTTGTCCAGTGGCAGGTTTGGGGACTGGACAAGCATCAGGTCTTTCAATCGATGGCATACAGCTCACTACCTCAGACCAAGTGCGTAACCTTGGCATTATTTTTGATGATGGTTTGACACTGAAATCTCAGGTGTTGGCTGTCGTCAAATCCTCTTTTTACCACCTGAGGAATATCGCTCGGGTGAAACACTTGGTTCCTCCGGATGATCTTCCAACACTAGTCCATGTCTTTGTCACTACCTGCCTTGATTACTGCAATTCCCTCTACCTTGAGCTTCCAGGGGTTGCTATCTGCTGCTTGCAGCTGGTGCAGAATGCGGCGGCCAGGCTTCTGACTGGGACTTCTAGGTCCAGTCATAATATGCCTGTGCCCCGCGAGCTGCACTGACTGCCTATTCAGAGGCAGATCACTTTTAAGGTTGGCTTGCTAACCTTCAAAGCCCTACATGATCAGGGACCCGGTTATCTGCAAGACCTCTTGGTATCCTATTTCCCCCTCCATCCTCTCCGATCCGCCGATGAGGGATTGCTAGAGATTCCCAGGGTGCGATTAAAAACATCTGGTGCCCGTGCTTTTTCTTTTTCGGCTCCAACTCTGTGGAATTCTCTACCTCGTCAGTTAAGAGAATGCCTGACCGTCAATAGGTTTAAAACTGAGCTAAAAACGTATTTATTTAACTTAGCCTTCCCTAATTATGGTTACTCTGCTTTTTATTGTTTTTGTTTTAAATTTATATCTGATTTTTTGTGCAGTGGCTTGATTTTGAAAGGCGCTGTAACAATAAAGTTTGATTTGATTTGACTTCTCCCTCCATTAGGAGGCTGAGCAATAACTCACGCCGCAGGCCAATAGCCTGTCGTCAATATTGCTCTTGTTCACAGAGTATTGCTGCCACTTCCGAATATGCACTTGCTAGGCATTCTTTTGAGCTGTACCACACATTACTCTCTGCATGTACAATTTTTTTTTGTATTTATTATAATTTTGTACTTTTTTTTTTTTATCAAATGTTTTGCTACTATGTATCGTGACACTGTTCTTCCACTGTTCCCCTCCCCCCAGGTTACACCTGGAAACAAGCCTTGGCTCAGTGTGCTTCTCCCAGTGAACAGTTTCCAAATAAAAATCAACCAGTCAATTTATCGGTCAATCAAATCAAACCAATCAGTCAACACATCAGGGTAACACAAAGAGTCCATTAACAATATAGCCAAGTTTAAAAAAAAAAAAAAACACACAAAAAGAACAGTTATGTAAGAACGTTCCGTAACAGTAGACCTTTGAGAGAATATCCTCTATTAGGCCATTACTTTGGAAATATAAGCCACCAGCATTAGGACCACATGGAAACTTTTGCTAGCCAGGGGCCACATATAATGATGTGCAGCGTCTACTTGAACATAAACGTGGGCAGTTCCATCACTCCTCAGTTCCCCGCCTGAGATTAACCTCCAAGGACCTTCAGCCGTGGGGAACCAGGAGATGTGAGCAGCACCAGGCATACAGAGAGAGCATGGGGCTGCAGACAGCTTCAGGCACAGCATCGGGTATAGCCCTACTGAAAGCAAAAGCGGTAAGGGGAGGGTCAGCATGGCTGAATGGAGGACATTCGCTTTAAGATCTACTGTTACAGTAAATTTTACACAACTGTTCTATCTTCTTCAAGGATATCTCCTTCAGAAGGCCACACCTTTGGAACAATTCCCAAGCAGTGCAAAGTGAACTGGGAGGATGGCACAGTCTGATATATGATCAGGACAGAAGACCTTGCAGTACAGCAAGCCCAAAGCCAGTAAGTCTATAAGAGACGATATCCAGACTGTAACGTTTAGTGAAAGTGTGAATACTGCTCCATGTGGCTGCATCACATATGTCAGCAGCAGGGCCATTTTTGAAATGGTGGGGCAAATCAGGTAGCTAGGTAGCCAATGGCTACTTAAGAAATTGGTTTGGCTGCCAGATTTTAAAAATTATTGGCCAACCTGTTTGCCTACAAAGTAATTTTTGAGCCCTTAAAAAGGATGACCACTACAAATAGTGGTTTGGCTACCAGGTTTTAAAAGCTAGTGGCCAAATTTACCACCAGCTCACCAACTGATTTGTCCCACCCTGTTTTGAAACGAGCAACAGAAGTGGCCATACCCCTGGTTTGAGTGACCACGAACAGCACCAGGAAGTTACTTACCGTACTTCCTATCACAGAATGCAATACAACATGCCAGCCATCTGAACAGGCATTGTTTAGATACTGAAGCGCCCTGTTTCCCAGGGGCCAACAAAACAAAATGCTAACAGGACTTCTGCAGTGCTTGGTTTGAGCAACACAGTATTGCAGCATTCTAAGTGCACTCAAAGTATGGAGCAGTGTCTCACCCTGGCTGGCGTGCTCAGGATCATACACAGGAAGGTGTATCGCTTCATTCAGTGTAAGATACCACCTTTGGTAAAAATTTAGGATTCATACACAACAGACACTGTCTGTGAAAAATCAAATAAGAAGGTGCACACATCTGAGCCTGATGCTCGGAAATCCTTTGAACAAAAGTTACTGTAACTAAAAACAATGTTTTCCATGACAGAAATGCAAGCCACAACTCGGTACAAGCTCAAAAGGAGTCAACATCAATTTCTCAGGCATAAAATTCAAGTCCCAAGGTGGGACTGGATTATGGATAGGAGGTTTCATATCAAGAATACCTCTCGGAAGCTGGCTCAGTGGTGAAGGGGGCTGAGGCATCGTGGGTGCCTTACTTTTTCCCATGCCGACAACCCAGGTATGGGACTGGACTTGGGTCGCTGGAGGCTGGATGGGGAGAAGAGGAGTAAGCATCCATACAGACTGCTCTCCTCCACTGGGGAGGGAGGGGTGTGGCTCCTGACATACGTCTAGCCTCTGGCAGTGGCCAGAAGTACAGGCAGCCTGGGACCATCACTTGGGGGAATGGATGTACAGCGGCCATCATCCTCCACATGGAAGCGTGCGTGGGTACGTCTGGACAACACTGCACATCTGTCCTCCAAGGCAGGAAAACTGGCTGGGCGCAGGGCGGGATGACACTAACTCCTCACACGCTCAGCACCAGGCTACAGGGCCCTCTCCCGAACACCGGATCTGTCCGTCAGTGGTTACGAGGCAGGCCACCAACCCCTGCCATGGGGAGGGGTAGTAAGCCATGGGAGAACTACCCAGTATAGAGGTAAGTCCCTGGGATGCCGGCAGGTGGGAAGGATTTCCTGCGCCGGAATGGGGGAGAAAATAGATTGACGAAAAAAAAACAAAACTCTCAGAAATGTATGGGATACCTCTAATTGGGATGACCACCAGTAGGTGCATGGAAAGCTGGTACAGTGGCCAAATGCACCTTATGAGAGGAATAGTGCAGGCCAGAGTCAGAGAAGGAAAGCAAATATTCCAACACAGTATTCACAGGACATATAAAAGGTCCCAATTCTGGGAAACAGCTCACAAAATGAAATGCTTCTCTTTCAGGGAATAAGCATGTCTGGTAGAAGGCTTCCTAGCTGCAGTCAGGACATCAGCAACCTTAGGGGATACCCCAAAAGCATGACCTGGAACGGGTACAGGATCCCTTCTGTTCAGAAATGGAAGTACCGATAATGGGACCTGCATACGAGAATGTGGAAGAATGCATCCTGGAAGTCCAAGGAGCAAAATCACATGTTCTGCTCCAGGAATGATTTAATCTGGCTCAGACTGACCATCCTGAACTTGTGCTTCTGCATGTACTGGTTGAGATCATGTAGATCCAGTACGGGGCATCAGACCCCGTCTGTTTCAGGACCAAGTACCACCTGAACAAGTAATCCTGAATGGCCAGGGTGTCTAGGACATGGACTACTGCCCTTTTCACAAGGAGTTGAGCAATGTCCTTCCTGAAACACCCTGGACTCTTGAGGTGCATGCATGCAGTAAGGATATATTATGAAATGCAGAAACTTGGTCTCCTAAGTTTTAGCAACCCGATACGAAAAGCCCTAAGTACAGCCGCCCAACATCCGAAAATTCCCTGCGGCTGAGTTTATTTAATGTTTCAGGGGGATTCACCTCCCCTTACTTTTAGAACAAACTCTGCAGCAGGTAAATTTGGGGTGTCAGGCAACCATGTTTCGGGCTTTTCGTGTCAGGCAAGTGTAACCTGGGAAACTGAGTTTCAGTGTTTTAAGTGGATCCCGACAGTAGGTCGAGGGAGCCTTGAAGTCTAGAGACATCCTCTACCCACCACATCCAACACCCACTTGTCCACTGTGACAGCGGACCAACATGGCAAGAAGTGACATAGCAGACCTCTGACTGAGAAAGCAGTCGGGGACAGAACAGGTGGAAGGTTGACACCCCCAACCTGATACTGGGTAGTTTTTTCGGGGGCACCAGTGGCTGCTGCCAGAGGGGCACTGTGACAGGGATCTCCTGCCACTCTTGAGGACCGACCTTTTCTTAAATCTGTTGCAACAGGTCTATTTCTTAGCCTAATCCATTCTTTACAATTTCTAGTCCATAAGGTTGGCCCCCTATGGGCAACTCCTTCTCCTTCTTGACTACGCTATAGTGTCCTCTTTAATTTTCCTTTTCCCTCTCAGGTCCTCATACAGGGAGGTTATTGTGGTGACCTCCAAGCGTATGTAAAACAGGTTGTGTTTATCGTTGTTGGATTTAGTATGTAATAGCACTATATCATAAAATACCTTGCTGTATATACCTTATGTTTATGAAACCTGTAAGTGTTGAAACCGCCATGGCACTAGGAATTTTTGATAATGGTAAAAAGTACTAGGTGACTATTATAGAAATTAAGTTAGTTGTGCTATTTAAAATTGCTGTAAGCTGAACAAGTCTGAAGTGTCATGGTGATTTACATATATCCCATGATGCCTTGCATTATGGACGTATGTGTGATGTTGTGTTTCTTTGAAACTTGGCTTACTGTCAATGCCCTTTGGGGTAACCCATGTTTCACTGCTTCTGCACTGAGGTTCTTTGTCTTTAGCTTTTTTTTTTTTTTTATTGAGCCCGCACCACCTAAGCAAACAAGACCCACATAGGGGTGGAGGCTGAATCTCAACTGCTAAGCTAGATCAGAGATCAGTGTCAGTAGGTGCTGGCTAAGTGCAGAGAAAGGACATACATAGTCTGTTGCTGCAAACTGATGTACTGAAGAAGGGATATGCCATTGCTTAAGGTTATCAGCTGTATTTTGAATAAACATCACACAGAGATTGTGTGTTGAACTTGAAGTTTGGTGTCTGGTCTATCTGTTATCCCACAACCCCTCCACAGGCACCACTACCCAGCCCCCTCCTTTAGGACCTTGGGCCCTGGATTTCTGCTTAGGGTGCCAGGCCTAAAACTGCCCCTGCTGGGGCTGCTGCCAGGGCAGTAACTGAAAGGACAGTTACTGACAGGCCAGCTTCTTAGGCTTTTTCTTCTGGGATGAAAACACAACAGAGTCAAGGGTGGTGCTGGACTTCTCAGTCCGAATGGAGGCAGTACAGCATAGTGGTTAAGGGCACCGAGCTGCAAATCAGGAGACCTGAGGTTTGAATCCCACCAGCCCCCACTTGCATATTGTGTGACCCTGAGCAAGTCACTTAACTTCCATGTGCTCCTAGGTCACACCTGGAAACAAGATCCGGCTTAGTGTGCCTTTCCTGGTTAAACAATCTCCCCTTTCCTCTCCATCCCAGGGCAAAATAGGCTGGTGCCCAGGAAAGGGACATTGGCCAACTTCTGTTGGGCATCTGCCATGAAGGTGGACAAATGCAGCCAAGCCCTGCAACACATAGAGACAGCTGCTGCCACCACATGGGCACAAGAGTTGCCCACATCCAAGGCAGTTTGAAGCTGGTGTTAGTCAGTGATAGACTGTGGTCTCGGATGTGCTGCACCGCCATCCACTGCTCTCAATGGAGGTGAGGGAGGACCGCATCGAAGATTCCCGTCAAGAAATGACTATAATTAGCCATCATGATGGCAAAATTAGCCTGACGGAGATCCAGAGCAGCTGCCGTGTACACTTTTATGGGGGCATTGTCAGTCTTAAGGGACTCCTTGTCTGGAAGCTTGTCCACATCCCCCGGTGTCAGATTAAGAAAACACTGAATCTTCAGCCAAAGGATGGTCTGAAAATCCTGAAAGGGAATCCACAGGGACTGCACACTTGCAGACCATGTGGGCCGATGGTGCCGGGCAGGATGCTGCCAAAGCTCCAGGGCTGGTCCCCAGGATGGTCTCAGCCACCGGGAAGGCAAGCACTGGGAAATCGTCCTGGTCCAAAATGTCCATAAGGGGGTACTTATCACTCATCTGGATTGGCTCTAATGGGATCGACATGGACACCGAGATAAGCTGGAGCAGCTCACCAAAGGACATCTGCCCCTGGCTGGTGAAAGGCTCCTCAACCAAGCTATGGTCGAATAGATGAATTACTAAGAAGGCCATGAACTCTTGATCATAGTCATCCAATGACTCCTTGAAAATGGCCCTCGGCCTTTGTTCACCATGGACCTCCCGTGAATCTTCACATGAGGTAATCCGAATCGACAACCAATCTGGCAAGCCAGGAGCCGAACAGCTGGCCTCCTTGATCGGCACGCCTACTGGTGGCTGTCAGGGTGATGGCTCCATCCTAATCAGCAGAAAAGCATGTGTGGGGAGCATCTGCGGAACTGGGATTGGTGGGGCAACCACTGGCGGCTGCCAGGGGGCCTGGAGGTCCTTGGGGTAGAGTCCTGCCCCACGTTGGCCCACTGTTGTGTATTCCTCCTTGCCATTATTTAGTAGTGAGGTAATTTGCATGAAAACAGGATCTTTGCTTCTGAAGAGAATCTATTCCTTCTGCTTTCTCCCTACCTGAAGTCACAGAGCACTGCTTGTGACCTCACAGTTACTGCAATGGCAACAGACTGTAATGTCACAACAGAGGACTATGACTTGAAGTAGGGGGTAAGCTATAGAGGCAAATTAACTCAAAATGAACTCTAGCGGGCAATCATATATTTATACATATTTCTTTAGTAAGAAATTATGGGGAGGAGAACTATATAAAATATAAATGGAAGGCAAGCAGAATTGTACCTAATTATTATGTTTTTTAAAGTTTTCTTTGAGGCGTCAGCAGCTCTTTAAGAGTCATTTCTGAAGTCTGAAGACCACATAAGGCCTCTTCAACATCATAGCCAGTTTTGTTCCTTTAGAAGGACCATTCAAAACTGCCTGTTGCACATTATTGGGAAAGCCAGCAACTTAAGCCAATAATATCTCCTCAAGGAAATGCCACAAGCAGCAGCCCTGGCAGAAGCAGAAACACCATAAGCTGAGTGTAGCAAATGTTTTCTAATCTCAGCGGTAGCAGACAATGTTTTAAGTAGATCATTCTTGGTAGAGTCATCAGGCAAAGCCTAAGCAGCAGCACAAGCAGCTTTCCACAGGCTGTTCAGATATGTGATCGCGTGGGTCTGGTAGTTTGCAATCCAGCCCAACGATGCAGAGGCATAAACCCCGTTTGCCCATCATGTCCACCCTCCTAGATTCTTTATCTTGAAGCAAGGCACTCAATGAGTACTTCTGCTCAGTCTTCAAACAGGAAGCAGACGGTAACGGACCAACAATAGGCATAAAGAAGTGTCCAACTGAAGGACTAGACATGGGTCCCTTCACAGAGGAAAGGATCCTGGAGGAAATCAGCAAGTTAAAGGTAGATAAAGCTATGGGGCCAGATGGTATACACCCAAGATTACTGAAAGAACTAGGGAGGGAACTGGCAGCCCCCTTAGCAGTGCTCTTCAACAAATCATTAAGGAGTGGGGAGGTGCCCAGGATTGGAAGAGTGCAACAGTAGTACCACTCCACGAGAGTGGAAGCAAGTAACAGCAAGGTAACTACCATCTGGTTAGTCTAACGTCAGTTGTGGGAAAACTGATGGAGTCCCTGCTGAAGGAAAGAATCATAGTTCTTTTGGAGCAAACTGGTCAGCTGGACAAAAAGGAACACAGTTTCATGGCGGGGGAGGTCCTGCCAGACAAACCTGGTTGATTTTTTCAATTGGGTCACTAAAACAATGGATCAGGGTGGGGCAGTGGATGTGGTTTACCTGGACTTCAGCAAAGCTTTTGACTCCGTTCCGCACAGGAGACTAGTCAAAAAACTGGAGAACATGGGAATTGGGCCCGAGGTAACAAACTGGGTCAGAAACTGGTTACATAGGAGAACTCAGAATATTGGTAAATGGCACTCTGTCTGTGGAAGGGAGGGTGACAAGCGGGGTCCCGCATGGCTCAGTCCTGGGGCCGATCCTCTTCAACATATTCATCAGCGACACTGCGGATGAACTGGAGGGAAAGGCGTGCCTGTTTGCAGATGACACCAAAATCGGCAACAGGGTAGACGCAACAGAGGGACAGCAAAGCGTAGAAGCTGATCTCCAAAAAATGAAAATGATGTGCCTACCGTAATTCTTGATCTTCTCTTGTATCTTCACCATTCATTACTGCTGGATGTAAGCAGGAGGCGCGCACCCACTACGGGAGTTTTTTTTTTGGAGGGAGGAGTCGACATCGATGGCGCCCGCCTCAAGAGCGACGACCACGTGGTGTGCTGGAGGTGCCAGGTCAGCAGACTCCTCCTCAATCCCAGTTCTGTAAGCCAGAGAGGCGAAATAAGGATTACGAAAAAGAAAGTGAGGCAAGATAGCCGAGCGATAGGCAAAGGAAAGGAAACAAACTGAAAAAGGAATAAGCAGATAGAGTACAGGAAAGGGGAAAACCCTATCCTAAGGGACTGGAGGACCTCACTCCTGGGGCGGCTCCGAGGGAGGAACAGATGAGGGAGAGGAAGAAAGAAGAAGAAGAGAGGGGATGTTGGAAGGAGGGAAAAATTCTGCCAAGTTGTGAGTTAAATTGGCTTTAAGGCTTATCAGCTTGGAACCAAGGCAAGGGAGCAAGGATCCCATCAACAAAAACTGGCCAAAGAAGGTTCAACCGAACCTTTTGTACAGCTTGATACAAAAAAGACAGACTTTCTACACCTCCCGCTATCCCCAACCCCTTACTCAAGCTGTGAGCTCACAGACTGCCCAGGCACCTAATCTGTTCCTGAGGGAGAGCGCCCCAACTATGATAGGGGAGAAAGGACCCCACTAGCGCACTGCTGCATGCCAATACTGTGTGTGTGTGTGTGTGTGTGTGTGTGTGTGGTGAAGCCCTACCAAGGGCACCCTTTTGGGAAGGCAGACAAGACAGAGTAGGAAACTCATTCTGACTCCCCAGGAGGCAGAGGCAAAAATCAGATCACCAGTTCCAAAAGGCAATTTGAAAAATGCTAGAATAGAGTTTGACTAGCACAGACTGGCAAAGACAGGACAATATCTAAAGGTGCCAATGGGATCCTGGACCAAGGAACAGGACCGTTTAAGAGTAGCCTTGTTAACTGGTGACTGAGCAAACATGGCCTAAGATGAGGCCCGCAGGGCACCTTCAAGGGTAATCAGAAAGAGTTCCCTCAGGAGGAAGACAAATCCTACTCGCTCCCCTCGCCTTCTAGATTTATGCCATTTGTTCTGAGAGAAGAACGGAAGACCCAAATTTTAGGGCTTTAGGCTCCAAGGCCATGAGGAGAAGGGGAGGAGGAACGAGCAGGGTGGAGGGGGCACCCAAGAAGGAGGCCCATGAGGGGAAGGTGGGCAAGATTCAGTAATGAATGGTGAAGATACAAGAGAAGATCAAGAATTACGGTAGGTACGTAATTTTCATATCTTCCCTTGTCAATCTTCACCATTCATTACTGCTGGGTGAGTACTAAGCTCCCCCCCGGAGGGGGACTAGAGTAACCCTGAGGGAACAAGACCGTCAGCCTCCTGCTGGTGAGAAACAGAAAGAAGAGACCCTGGCCATACTAGACTGGAAGCCTAAGGCCGAGGAGAGCTAGGAGGTGTCTCCTGAAGACAAGGGGACGGAGGAAGCCCCTGAAGAAGCCTCTTAGCCCTGGAAGAAAAGAGGCGGTCCTCGGAAGGCGGAGCAAATCACCCTACACCGGGCCAGGGGTGACAATCTTGATAGACGAAGCCATGCCGTCCACCTAATGCAGATCGCTGTCCCCGCAAGCCTGGAAACCACCTCACTGGCATCGTAGGATGCCCTTGCATGGTGCCTTGCCAGTTCCAGGCCTACAGCAGAGAGGGCAACGGCCTGTCTAAATTGCTCTGTATCAGGCATTGATGCTAGAAGCCGGGATAGCATCTACCATAAATGCCTGTTATAAGCAGCATGGTGAGCCTGCTGTGATGCAATGCACAGCACTGCACGAGAGGGAGAGAATACTTTTCGCCCCCCACCAGTCAAACTGTAGAGAATCTGAGTCTGGTGGTTGGTTGTGCGCCAGGTGGCAGCACCCGGAAGGAGTCTCTAGGGACACCAAACCCGAGCATGGGTTGGGGAGAGAACCTAGGGACTCAGAAGGGGCACAATACCTCCTCCTGCAGTCTGCCGGGGCTGGTATAAGGTCGGCTGGAGACTGCCAGGTGCAGACAGACGCCTCCTGGAAGGGAATACGCCAGGAGGGCACCACCAAATGCTGGGCACTGAATTCACTGAGGAATTCACGTGTCTCCTGCTCAGTATTATC
Source organism: Neoceratodus forsteri (assembly GCA_016271365.2). Lineage (NCBI taxonomy): Eukaryota > Metazoa > Chordata > Ceratodontiformes > Ceratodontidae > Neoceratodus > Neoceratodus forsteri. Next base: position 475,987,082 of record CM057451.1, read on the forward strand.
ATGTCTGACATAGGAGATACGAAGATCCCCATCCATCCTCAATAGGAAGCGCTGATATTCAGTGAAATCAGCATCAGATGAAAGGTGAGCAGAGGGTTCCTCTACCTCCGAGGAGGGAGTCGAGGAGGATGGGGAACTCGAATGTCCAGAAGACTCCTGTGGCAGTGGGGAGAGGCAAAAAACCCGCTCATGCATACATCTAACATATGTTGGGAAGGCTGCCACAGTGCCTCTGAATGTCTCCTAGGATAACGGCCCCATAGGACCGACATGGCCTGGAAGAGAGGGGGTGGCTGCAGAGGAATGGAAGAGGGGCACCTACAAGGAGGCAAATGTCCTCTGCTAAGGCTCTGAAATCCAGGGAACGGAGCTCGAGCTGGCGGGGTCCTGGAGATCAAACCAGGTCACAAGACGGAACCCTGGGGATGCGAACTCTGGAAGAGCCTACAAAGGGAATCTCCCCTGTGACGCACCTGGGGCTGCATGGATCCAGAAGGGTCCCTTGAGCGCAAGAGGGAGAGGCAGAGCTCGACGCTGCAGCTCCTCCCTGCACCCCGAGGGGTGGCAGGGGGGCACCGACGCCCCTCACCCTTGCCCCTCAACCCCTCACTCTCTGCGGACGCCCTCCTCCTCGACCCCAGCGACAGGGTCCATCAATCCTGAGGCCTCCCGAAGACAGGACCCTCAGTCCACCCCAAGAAGGTGCAGCAGCACCGGAATCGGCAGCTGTCACAGCCCCCCTCTGGGAGGACAGTCCCCTCCCTGACCCCCAAGAAACCCTCCCCCATGGACTCCACACCACCCCCAGTTTGGGAGTCCTCAGAGGAAGAGTGCTGTGGAGATTCAGGAATGGGGGTGCTGGGCTGCCTGACACCGCATTCCACAGAAGACTGATTCCAAAGAATCAGGGAGCCAGGCCGGGTCAACCTCTGAATCGTCTGCTTCTGAAGAAAAGTCGACCAGAAGAACCTCGATGAAGGCCACTGCAAGAGTTCCCTGAGAAACGGCGCTGCGAATGGTGTTGGTGTCACCCACAGCGCCGGCCGCTGCCAGCGATCTGCGGCTCAGAACCCGCCCCGACCGCTGTTGGCTCTGTTCGAGGTCCGCACTGCCCGCAGCACCGAACTCCAACACGGCACCGCCAAATAAGTAGACAGGTGTGCATCGCCACAAACCAAACTGGCCGCATGTGGTGCCAAATTTCCGATCACTGGCACAGAGAACGCGCCAGGATCTGGAGAGACGGGCCGTAGGCAGCATCGAGGGTCCACCAAAGGGACCCAGAAACCATGGATCATGCGACACTGGGTGGAGCCTGCACCTCCGAAGAGTGACTGCTGAGGCGGTGTCCCCGACACAACCCCGGAAGGGACTACGGCATCCCCCCCGACACCACAAAAGAGGCCTCCTCCTCGGCAAGGCTTAAAGATGAGGAGACCTCCTCCTCCTCACCAGACCGTATAGGCCTGAGAGGGGACCCGGAGGAAAGGTCTAAAGATCTGACCTGGGAAGCCCGAGAACGAAGCAGTCCTCCAAAAGTCGGCTGGGCCTTGCCGATTTTGAACATGCGGACTTCGAGAACACAGCAGTCCATCGAGAAACAGGTGTCGCATCTATCCATATCATGGTTGGGTCCCAGGCAACGAAGGCAGACATCATGCTGGTCTGTCACGGAAAAATGCCGGCCACAGGAGCACCAACGCATGGGGGCACGGCCCGCTTTCGACTTACGTTAGAACCAGGCATGATGCGAAAATAACAACAAACAGCAAAGCTCCCGGCGCTGTCAAAATATAGAAAAAGAACAGTTTTACCAGTGTCAACGGCGTCGGGGAAAACTCAAACTGGTACAAAAGTAGAAGCGTCGAGCAGAACCGAAGGCCTAATTGCGTAGCGAACTAACACTCATGCAGCAAGTGCAGCCTCGATGGCAGGAGAAACAGAACTGGGATGGAGGAGGAATCTGTGGCACCTAGCGGCTGTCCCTCGCACACCACGTAGTGCGTCGCTCTCAAGGATGGCGCAGACTGCTCCCTCTAAAAAAAAAACAAAAAAACACTCCCGTAGTGGGTGCGCGCCTCCGGCTTACACCCAGCAGTAATGAATGGTGAAGATAGACAAGGGAAGATCTGGAGGAGTGGTCCAAGACCTGGCAATTGAAATTCAATGCCAAAAAATGCAAGGTCATGCACCTGGGAAAGCGTAATCTAGGGAAACGGTACTCAATCGGAGGGGAGCAGCTGGTGGCTACCAGGCAGGAGCGAGACCAGGGGTGATCATACCAGATGACCTCAAGGTAAGTAGATAATGTGAAAAGGCAGCACTAAAGGCTAGTGGTATCATGGGATACATAGAGAGGGGCATCACAAGCAGAAGGCATGAAGTAATCATGTTCCTCTATCGGTCCCTGGTCAGGCCTCACCTGGAGTGCTATGTCCAATTCTGGAGGCCACACCTCAGGAAGGAAATAAATAGACTGGATATAGTACAGAAAAGAGTAACAAAGATGGTGCAGGGCTTGCATCAGAAACCATACGAGGCAAGACTGGATGACCTCAAATTATACTCCCTAGAACAACGCAGGAATCGTGGGGGCATGATAGAAACATTCAAATACCTTAAAGGCAACAACAGGGTGCATGTGCAGAACACTTTCAGATAAAGGACTACAGCAGGACTAGAGGGCACAACCTTTGACTTAAGAGAGGAAAATTCAGAAGCAATGCGAGGAAATTCTTCTTCACAGAGCGTGTTGCGGAACCATGGAACAGCCTGCCGGAGGGGGTGGTGGGAGCCAAGACAGTGGGGGAATTCAACCAGGCATGGGACAGACACTGTGGGATACACAAGCAGGCAGCTAAGTAAGAGGGCCCCAGGCTAACAAAAGCTTCCGTGTGGTTCTAACACTAACAGCTTATAGTTCCAATGGTGTGGCCCAATGCAGGAAATATCTTTGAAGATCAACATAGATCCTTGCACTGAGGCAAGGGTTACAAAAAAATGAGCACTGGTGACAAAGCCAAGTTTTAAAGAAACACATCACAACACATACCCTTGCACTAAAGCAAAGCTTACACAAAATGGGCATTGACAGTCAAGTTTTATTTTTTTTTTTTGGGGGGGGCAGATTCTTATGCCACTTGACACTGTTGGACCCCATTGGTCTACATCGTCCCCCAGTCTTGTCACCCACCATCCCGAGGGCTTACCTGTTTGGCTGAACCCCCAACAGATGACCCCTGATTCCAGCGGAGTGGTGCAGAACCTATGGGTACAGCACAGTGTCATCCTGTCCAGTCCTCATGGGGTTTTCTTTTATGGTTTTCACCCAACCCACCTCCCCCGGATGTTGTGTGCAGCCTCGTGATGGCCGAGCACCCTTGGTGTCTTCTGCAGAAAGAGCACCCTACCCAACTGCAGGGGGTCACTCGAGTGGCAGAACATGATGCCCATCCCTCACCAGGCTGGGAGCGATGCCAAGTGGAAGTGCTTTCTCCCAACCCCGGGCTGCTGTACCACCTTCCTGAGTTTACTCCCAAACTCAGGTCACTGGCACAGGAGCACAATGTGCTACTTGCTAGTCCACTGGGCAGCCCCCAACAGAGCCAAGTTTTGAAGAAACAAAGAACTACACGTGTTCCTGCACTGAAGCAAGGGTTACACAAAAAGTGTATTAACAACAGAGCCAGATTTTAAAGAAACAAAGAACTACACATGTTCCTGCACTGAAGCAAGGGTTACACAGAAGCTGCATGGCATAGGGCCAAGCTTTAAAGAAACACAAAACTACACATACCCCTGCAGTGAAACAAGGGTTACATAAAGAGTGCACTGGCAACAGAGCCAACTTTTAAGGGAACATAAAACCACACACACCCCTGCACTGACACAAGGGTTACACAAAAAATGGACTGGCAACAGAGCCAAGTTTTAAAGAAACACAAAACAACGCATGCCCTGCACTAAAGCAAGGGTTGCACAAAAAGTGCATTAGCAATAGAGCCATGCTACTCACAGTAACATTAGATCTTTGAGATAGTCTCCTCCACTGGGCCACACCTTTGGAACTATAAGCCACCGATGTCGGAACCACTCTCAAAGTTTTGCGAGCTAGGGCTGCCCATGATGATGTGCAACGTTAGCGCCCATATAATTGTGGACGGCCCCACTGCTCCTCCGTTCCCTGCTGGAAATAACCTCAGAGGGCCTGTTACCTTGAGGAACCAGGTGACCAAATCAGTACCAAGCACGAGAGGCATGTGACTGGAGATATAGTACACATAAGGCACTTATACACACCTCCAAACAGGGCAGTGGACAAACCTACCAGCTTGTACCTCAGAAGGGGGGGAGGAGGGTGGGTATGCTGTGGTCCAATGGAAGAGATTCTCTCGAAGATCTACTGCTGTGGTAAGTTAACTGTTCTATCTTCATCAAGGATATTTCCTCCACTGGCCCACACCTTTGGAACAATTCTAAAACAGTACAAAGTACTCATGGAGGATGGCTGATCTGATATGTAATCAGGACAGAAGGCCTTGCAAAAGTGCAGGACTAAAGTCAGCACGCCTTCGAGAGACAACGTCTAGACAGTAAGGCTTGGTGAAAGTATGGACCATGCTCCATGTGGCAGCAGTACATATGTCAGATGCAGAAACACTCTAAAAGCAGTTAACAGAAGTGGCCATACCACATGTAGAGTGGCAATGGACAGCATCAGGAAATTCGTTACCGTACGTGACAGTATATACAACGCATGCAACAGAATACAATACAGTTAGCCGGCCATTTGGACAGCTACTGTTTAGACACAGGGGGGCCCTCTTTCCTAGGGACAAAAAAAAAAAAGCTAAGAGTACCCTCTGTAGTCCTAAGTGCTATCAAGATAGAAATGAAGCGTTCTATGTACAGTACATCAAGTGTACAGAGCAATGCCTCACCCTAGTTAGCATGCTCTGGGTAATACACAGGAAGGTTACGGTCTGATTTCATGTGAAATCAGAGACCACCTTTGGTCAAAAACGAGGACTGGTCTGCAAAGACATCCTGTCCTTTTGTGGAAAATCAAATAAGGAGGCTCACGCATCACACCCTGAAGTTCAGAAATCCTATGAGCAAAAGTCACGGCAACCAAAACCTGTGTTTTCCAAGAAAGAAAATGTACTTCACAGGTCACAGCAGGTGCAACTGGAGCAAACGTCAAGTTTTCTAAAATAAAACTGAGGTCCCAAGGCAAAAACAGTTTACAAAACGGGGGACATATGTGCAGAATACTCTTCAAAATGCAGGGGACACCTCTGGTTATGCTACCGTGCGCGCCCATCAACAAAGGGATGGAAAGCCGAAATGGCAGCCAAGTGCATTTTAATGGACGAGTACTGCAGAATGGAGTCAGACAGGGACAGAAGGTAGTCCAGGACAGAAGGAAACACAGCTGTTTTGCATTGTGTGGGGATGTAATAAGATACAACCCCCGATGACCCCATCATGTGAAGAGGTCATTTAAAATGGAGGTCAACAGTTCCCATTCGTGCACCAGGGACTGAGACCTGCTTAACCTATTTGCCAAAGCATTCTGGAAACTGGGAGATAGCTGAAAGCTGTGAGACATCGCCCAGTATCACACTCCCGTCACTTCCCTGCACAGGGGATAACAGTGTCCCCCCCCCCCACACTTAGAAACATAACATAACATAGAATTTGATGGCAGATAAGAACCGCTTGGCCCACCTAGTCTGCCCATTTCCCTACCCAACGGATAAGCTGCAGATCCTAGTTAACCAACAGCCTGCTTCCTCCTACCCCCCACTAGAATTTCCTTATGTCTGTCCCATGCATTCTTGAATTCCCCCACTGTTTTTCACTCTACGACCTCCTAAGGAAGGCTGTTCCATGTATTCACAACCCTCTCTGTGAAGAAATACTTCCTCACATTACCTCTGAGCCGTCCCTCCATCTTCAAATTGTGCCCCCTTGTTTTTGCACATCTCTTTTTCTGAAAGATGCTACCCTCTTGGACTTTGTTGATTCCCTTGAGGTATTCGAAAGTATCTATCATGTCCCCCCTCTCCCTCCTTTCCTCGAGAATATACATCTTTAGTTCCTTTAGTCTTTCTTCATATGTCTTCTGATGCAGACCCTGCATCATTTTGGTTGCCCTCCTCTGGATAGCCTCCAATCTGTCTATGTCCTTGCGGAGATGGGGTCTCCAGAACTGTATACAGTACTCCAGATGTGGTCTTACCAACCGTCTGTGCACAGAGGGCCAACAACTTCCTGTTTTCTACTGGTGATGCCTCTCCCTATGCATCCCAGTATCCCCCCAGGCCTCCTTACTGCCTTCTCACATTGCTGGCCCACCTTTAGGTCATCTGATATGACTACTCCCAGGTTCCTTTCCATTTCTGTTGTTGTCAGTATCTCACCCCGCATTGTGTACTCTTCCCCTGGGTTTTTGTTTCCCAGGTGCATTACTTTGCACTTCTTTGCATTAAATCTAAGCTGCCATACATTTGTTCATTCCTCCAGCCTTGCCAAGTCCCTTTTCATCCCTTCCACCCCGCCTTGTGTATCAACCCTGTTGCAGACCTTTGTGTCATCTGCAAATAGACATACTTTCCCTTCCAGTCCCTCTGCAATGTCACTTATAATGACATTAAAAAGGACCGGCCCCAGTACTGAACCCTGCGGTACCCCACTAGTAACCCTCCTTTCTTCACTGTGGACACCATTTACTATTACCCGCTGTGTCCTGTTGTCCAACCAGTGTTTTACCCAGGCTACCACCCTGGGACTCACTCCCAGGCCGGCTAATTTGTTTATTAATCTTTTGTGCGGGACTGTGTCAAATGCCTTGCTAAAGTCTAGTTTATGTTGTGGCATGGCAAAGACACTATCTGCATGAATCAGCAAGGGACCAAGGCGGAGGTGCTCGTGGAAAACCTGGAGACCAAGCAGAACAGCCCACATCTCCTGGACATTGACACAGAGATATGACTGCTGAACAGTCCAGGACCCTTGGGTCTGATGGGAACTGAGATGAGCACCCCGTTTGGACCCAGAGGCGTCCACTGTGAGGATCTGCATGGGAATCAGGGAAAAGACTGGAATGCCCTGTAACAGATTTTGGTTGGTACTATACCATGGTGAAGCGAGGACCTGACAAGGACCATTGGTTCCAGCTCAACCGTCAATTGATCCCACTGCACCCAAACAGGGCAGAGACAGGCAAAGAGAACTATAATGATGGTAGCAGCCATCAGCCCCAGGAGACGTAACATTGACCACACGGAGATGTAATAACTTCTGAGTATCAGCCAGGCCTGGGAAAAAAGAGCTTCCACTTTGTCTGCAGTTAGGAAGGCAGTGCCCAACACCGTGGCCGGCTCTGCATCAATATATTGGAGGTCCTGACAAGGAGCTGGTACACATTTTGGTACGTTTACCATGACATCCAGTTCCTCAAACAACTGTGTCATTCTGGACAATGTGTACAGAATCACTTCCCTAGATGGGGCCTTCAGGAGCCAATCATCCAGATATAGGAAGACATAAAGCCCTCCCCTCCCGAAGGGCAGCTGGCACAACCACTAAGCATTTGGTAAATACCCTCGGTGCTGAGGATAAGCCAAAAAAGCAGGACCTGCTGATGATGGTTGCCCTCCAGCATGAAGCGGAGGTACTACCTCTGGCATTTGCAAATTGTAATATTTATTTCATTATTTAAAGTTGGTGACCAGGAAAGGTACACTGAGCCAGGCTCGTTTTCAGGTGCAACACAGGGAAAAGGTACAGTAAGGAATCATCAACATTGGTAATTACATAATTAGGAAGAAGCGATGTGTCCATAAAATTAGTGAGGATGGCAATATATAGTGAAAAAAGTAAATAAATGACACTAATCGAATACTGTAAGAAGAAATGCATACATCAAAAAGATATACAGTCATAGAGGCAGCACATAAGTAAGTATTGTTTGAGACATAGCAGGCAAGTCAAAACTGTGCAATACAGGACCTGGGAGGTGTAGGACAGGGGGAGACAGTATCAAAGAGAGCACAAGAGGAGAGGATGAGCAAAGAGAGGAATGGGGACATTTGGGAGGTGAAAGAGGAAAGGGGAGGTAGAGAGAAAAGGTAGGAAAGAAAAAATTACTCACCTTAGTAATGTTGTTTCTTCTAATGGAGTCTTGCTATATTCTGACATATGCAGTGAGTCCCAACCTTCGAACTGCCCCGGAGATGAAAGAGTTAACTTTCCATGCCAGGCATGGAACACTGAGCTAGAGCTCGGTTGAGACTGTCTGTTGTTCTTCAAACTCAAACCGTCAGATCTTTACGAGCTAAACTCACTAAGGTCCTGTGTGGAAGCTGTAAACCTACACTAGCCAACTGGCTACTAAACATAAAACACATTTTTTGGTCCCAACACAAAGACTCAAGTCAGGAGACCCAAAAATGAAAACATAACACCCACTCACCCCAAAAAATGAAGGGGTGAAACAAAAAGGTGGGCACCTACTAAGTGCCAACACTGCACTGCCGACCCACATCCCAAAAACAGAGGTTCTGAGAGGGGCAGGCAGGGGGGAGGTCAGAATATAGCAAGACTCCATTAGAAGAAACAACATTACTAAGGTGAGTAATTTTTTCTTCAAACAACATGAAGTCTTGCTATATTCTGACATATGCAGACTACAAAGCAGTACCTCCATGGAGGAGGGACAGAACCTACTTGGGAAATAGGCTCTGAAGCACAGCTGTGCCAAACCGAGCATCACTCCTAGCCTGGATGTCCAGGGAGTAATGCTTGGTAAAAGTGTGAACTGTTTTCCAGGTAGCTGCTTGACATATCTCTAGAATAGGGATGTCCCTGGCAGCAGCCAGGGAAGCAGCTGTACCTCTGGTAGAGTGAGCCCTCAGGCCTGAGGGAGGAACCTTACCCAGTTTTTCGTAGCAAAACTGGATACAAGAGACAATCCACCTGGCAATGGATCTTTTAGTGGCAGGTTTCCCTTTATCCACCTCACCATAAGTGAGGAACAGTTGGAGGGAGTCAAACCTGTGACCCTTGGTACGCTCTATGTAGTAACTAAGGGCTCTTTTCACATCTAAACTGTGCAGTCTCCTCTCGCCAGAGGAGGAATGGTCAGTGAAGTACACTGGAAGAGACATAGATTGATTAAGGTGGAAATCTGAAACCACCTTAGGCAAGAACTTCCTGTTAGTCCTGAGGACCACCTTATCTCTATGAAAGGAGATAAAATCAGGCTCCACTGACAAAGCTTGTAATTCACTTATGCATCTGGCAGAAGTGATGGCTACCAGAAACACAATCTTCCAAGTCAAGTACTTAAGCTCTGCTGAAGATAAAGGCTCAAAAGAGGGTTGCATAAGCTGAGCAATGCAAACATTGAGGTCCCAGGCAGGGGCAGGATCCCTGAATGGAGGGTTGGTGTGAAGCAATGCCTTGAAAAACTTGGAGAAGACAGGGTGAGCTTAGAGAGAAGAGGGCTTACCTGCCGAAATAAAAGCAGACACAGCTGCCAGATGCACTTTCAGTATAGCTGGTCTCAGCCCCAAGCTATTTAAGTGAACCACATAATCAAGGACTATGGGCAGATCAGCAGATTCTGGGGAAATATGCTTCCCAGAGCACCACATGGAAAATCTTTTCCATTTAGAATTATAAGTAGCCCTGGTAGAAGGTTTTCTAGAAGCCTTCAGGATATCCATTACACCTTGGGAGAGGTGTAAATCAGCAAACTCTAACTCTTCAAGAGCCAGGCCTTGCGATTGAGAGATTTGAGGTTCGGGTACCAAACCCTCCCCTGAGCACAGGTTAACAGGTTGTAATTCCTGGGAAGACACAGGGGAAGATGGACTGCTAAGGACAGTAGGAGTGGATACCAGGGCTGTCTGGCCCAGTCTGGAGCAATCAGGATCATCTTGCAGGGTTGAGATCTGATTTTGACTAGCACTTTGAACAGGAGAGGAAGGGGAAAAGCATAGAGAAACTTCCCTTCCCAATTGAGAACTAAGGCATCCAGGGGACTGAGCCCAACACTGGGGGCCTGCAGCAAAAAAGGGGAAGTTGGTGATTGTCTGGGGCTGCAAAAAGATCTATCTGCGGGGTGCCCCATCTGGAAAATATCACCTCCAAGACCAGGGGGTCCAGTGACCATTCGTGATGGCCCTGGGAAATCCTGCTGAGAGCATCTGCCAGGACATTGTCCTCGCCTGGGAGGTGAACTGCCATGAGGGAGGTGTTCAGGGAGTAAGCCAGAGACCACAAATTCATTGCTTCGGTGCACAAGACCGTAGACCGAGTGCCTCCTTGCTTGTTGATGTACCACATTGTGGTGGTGTTGTCTGTTCTGACCTGTACAACTTTGTTCTGAACAGATTTGGAAAAAGCTTGAAGTGCTAGAAATACTGCTCTGAGTTCCAACAGATTGATGTGGAGCAGAGATTCTTGAGGGGACCACAACCCCTGGGTGGTGAGGTCGCCCATGTGAGCCCCCCACCCCAAGAGGGAGGAATCTGTAGTAAGGATTAAAGAGTGAGACTGAGTGACATAGGGGACCCCTTGTCTCAGATTGTTCTGATCCACACACCACTGTAGGGCCTGGATCAGGGTTCGAGTTACTGGGATCAATTTGGTGGGAGTGTCCTTCCTTTGAGACCAAAAGGCTCTCAAATGGAACTGAATATCCCTCATCTGAAATCTTGCTCCCTGCACTACTGCTGTAGAAGCAGCCATGTGCCCCAGGAGCTGTAGAAAATGCCTTGCTGGTCGGAGACACCTGCAGGGGTGAATGAAGAGGCCAGAGACCAGGGTCCTTGCCCTGTCCAGGGGAAGGAAGGCTCTGGCCTTCTCTGTGTCTAGCTCTGCACCTATGAAGGTGAGGAGCTGGACAGGCTCTAGAACTGATGTTGGAAGATTTAGAAGAAAACCCAAAGAGGTGAGCAGTTGCTGAGTTACCTGTAAGTGTGACTTGACTTGGTCTGGGGACTGGCCTACTATGAGCCAGTCGTCCAGGTAAAGGAAGATGGCAATCTTCTGCCTTCTTAGAAAAGCAACTACTACTGCCAGGCATTTTGTGAATACCCTTGGAGCAGATGTGAGGCCAAGGGTATTGCTCTGAACTGGTAATGGCCTGAGGGCAGCTGGGAACCTGAGGTACTTTCGATGGGAGCTTCTGACGAGAATATGGAAGTAGGCATCATTGAGGTCCAGGGACACTAGCCAGTCCCCTGGCCTTAGAGAGGATAGAATAATTCCCAGAGTCACCATTTTGAATTTTGGTTTTAAAAGGTGCTTGTTTAAGTATCTGAGATCCAGGATGGGCTGCCATTCTCCTGTCTTTTTGGGGGTAAGGAAGTACCTGGAGTACAACCCTTTGCCCTGGTGTAGGGGTGGAACCCTTTCCACGGCTCTGAGAGCTAGGAGGGAAGAGATCTCTGCCTCTAAGGCAAGTGCCCCTGATGGATTTGCAGGTGGAAAGGATCTGGTTCTCATCTTTGGAAATCTTTTGAAGCTGAGAACCAGTCCCTGGCTTACTACTTCCAGGACCCATTTGTCTGACGTCAGAGACTCCCAGTCCTGGACAAACTAAGCCAGCCTGCCCCCTACAGGTAGCTGAGAATCGGCCCTGGCAACCCCATCAGGGTGCCTGCTTGGCAGGGGCTTTGGGCTGAGGGGTGAAGCAGGCCTGCTTGTCCCTGCCTGTCTCTCCCAAAGAACCCCTTCTGAGCATAAGAAGAAGAGGAGGCCTGGCTGGAAAAAGGCCTATGAAAGGCCTGCCCCTGCCCCTGGAAGCTGCCGCTGAGGAGTGGCCTGCCTTTCCTGGCCTGTGCAATTCTATAGGTGGTTCTATACTCATCCATTTTCTTCATGTAATTCTCTGTTTGCTCCCCAGAGAATTACCCACAACAGGAAAATCCATGGCCTTAGTCTGGGTATCCTGTGACAGGCTAGTACATCTGAGCCAAGCCATTCTTCAAAGTGCCACAGATGTAGCCATGACTCTAGATGACACATCACTGGAGTCTACTGCAGCATGGAATTGCACCTTGGATGCCTTAATACCATCAGCAGTCACCTGCTCCAGCTCCTTGGCAAGCTGGCCAGGGACCTGTTTTGCTAGGGCCATAACAGTGTCCCATCTGGATTTCTGGTATCTAGCAGTATAGGCCATATAATTGGCCTGTCTGAGTCCCAAGGATGCTGCCATGTACTGTTTCTTTGCCATGGCATCAATCCTCCTGGAGTCCTTGTCCGGGGGGTGTGAAGCTAAGGGAATGTTTGCTTTATCACAGGCTGCAGCCTGCACTAACCCAACATGGCTGCATTGTTGTGTAAGGAACTCCGTGTCACAGCCTGACAATGTATACCTCTTGTCCATTCTCTTATCCACAGGAGGTATAGTGTTAGGAGTCTTTAATATCTTAAATGTCTGTTTCCCAAAAGATTTGTGCAAGGGAATAGACAGCCTCCTAGACTCTGGGATATCCATCATTTCCACATAGTCAGGCTCCTCCTGGTCATCCACAGCTTCTTCCATAGGAAGCTGGAGGGTTTCAGCACTTTTTATAAAACATGAAATGGAGGGACTCCAGAAAGCCTAAGAGGAGACACTCCTGAAGGTCTGTCTGGGGAGATGTCCGGGTCAATGGGCACATCCAGACTTTCAAATCCATATTCACTTTCCTCATACTCCTCTTCCTCCTCCTCCGGTTCCTAAAACTCTTCTAACTCATACTCTTGAACTGGTGGAACCAGCCGAACCGAGCGCCTGCCTGATGGTGCCGGTTCGGCTGGAACCGGGGAAAGCGACTGAACAATTTTGATCGCTTTGGCTATCTCTTCAGTGGTTGGAGAGGAAAGTTTTGGCTACACACCAGCTGATTTTTCTTTTCTAGTTCTTTAGTCGGAACCGACTCTCAGAATCGCCTCTTTGCCTGAAGAGTCCCCGCCTGGTCAGAGGGGATTCCTTCTGGTTCGGTTTGAATCGAACCGCGCTGGCCATCCGGTTCAGCGGACTTTTGGCCTCCTTTCCTGAGCCTACCAGCTCTCTTTTCTAGGGTAGGTGCAGGAAATTATTGCAAATCTGGCAGTCTGCATTGAGGTGGTCAAACCCCAGACACAACATTAGGTGGTGGGGGTCAGCCTTGGCAAAGACCTCCACACACACTGCAGTGTTGAAACCCAGTGGGTCCAGTTTTTATTTTGGGTTTCTCAGACATAGTGCCAGTCCTACCCAAACTTACCCTTTTATGGCAATCCGCCAGGCAAGACCCTCTTATCGGTTCCCAACCGTGTCACGGGTCGTGGAAAAAAACGTAATAAAATCCGTTTTTTTTAGAACCGATAAGAACCGGCAACCACACTCTAAAGCACAATTTAAGATTTTTTGAAACAACTTGATCGGTTCAAACCAAACCGATAAACCGTTTACAAGTTCCACACAGAACAGAATAAAATAAAACCTATCTAGTACTCACAAATACCACAGACAGAGACTGAACTGACAGGTTACGGTTTAAATTCGGTCAAAAACCGAGAAAAGTGGTACTTTAACCGACAAAATGAACCGAGCAGAAGAAGAAATCTCCGGAGCGACTGTTCAGTGAGGCGGAGTAAAGAATCTGACGGTTTGAGTTTGAAGAACAACAGACAGAGTCTCAACCGAGCTCGAGCTCAGCGTTCCATGCCTGGCATGGAAAGTTAACTCTTTCATCTACGGGGCAGTTCGAAGGTTGGGACTCACTGCATATGTCAGAATATAGCAAGACTTCATGTTGTTTGAAGGTGGGGAGGGGGATAGATAAAATGAAAAAGAGGAGCTGAGAGAGAGGAAGAGGAGTGGGTGAAGCAGGAATAGTAAGAGGATACAAGGTGTATCAGGAGGACAAAGTGCAGGTGCAACTGGTGTGAAGGGATTGGGAAAGAGTATGTTTTAGAGTTGGTAGAGAGGGAGACAGCTGAAGGGAGATGGGGAGTGAATTCCAAATGTGAGGGAGACAGTAAGAGAAAGCGGCCAGCACTGAATTGGAGTAGGGGTATGGGAGGGAGAATAAGCGGAGGTCTCTGGTTTGGAGCTGGTACGAAGATGGAGGAGAGGGGGAGAGGAGAGGAGAGGAGAGGTAGGGGTCAGAGTCCCAAACCAGTATTTAGAGATGAGTGTGGAGGCATGAAGCTAGTGCCATGAGGGAAGGGAGAGAGAGAGAGGGAAGAGCAGAGAGAGTACAGTGATGGGTATGGGGGAAGGTAGCATTGCAGGCAAAGTGACAGAAAGCACTGAAGAGTGTCAAGCCTAGAGAGGGTTTAGGAAGGGCGGAACTGTAGACAACATCAGCATAGTCGAATACAGGGAGAACAGTTTTTGTGAAAAGCTCACGGGCGGACTAGGAGGGAGAGGGCATTCTTGTTCCTGAACATTGCTCCTAGCTTTGGGCAGAGTTTGGAAAGCATGTGGCTTATGTGGGTGGAGAAGTCAAGGGGCTGTCAAGCCAGATGTCCAGATACTTATAGGAGGGGATCAAATCCAGGGTACTACCATAGCGGGTGGAGAAGGAGGAGAGGGGAGAGGGTGGAGTTTTGAGAGTTTCTGAGCAGAGTGTAAGGTAATCGATACTGTTTTTTGTGTGCTGACTTTCAGTTGGTTCTCTTGGAACCAGATCAGAACCTGAGAGAAGTCCCTCTGGAGTTGGGATTGAACTACGGAAGTAGAAAGACCTGAGACATAGAGAATGGTAATTAACACCATTAGCAATGCTCTCTAACCTAAATCCTGGCTCTGGGGAGAGGATTCTGGTGCTTAAGTGTCAGGGCAGTTAATTTTATTGGTATCACTAAACTGTGTTTAGTAATTGTTCACAAGCACTCAGACCAAAGACTCAGTTTGTCAAATATATTTCTACTGATTTATTTCACAATGTGCTCAGTTCTTCCAATCGAATACATCTTACTTTGCACTCAGGATTCAGGACACAATTGTGCAACAAGACACAAAATTGGAAAGTACATTTCTTTTTCTATGTTGTTCATCAACTGAACTTATAATTACATGCTGTACTCGTTATGTCCTGTTTGGGTTATTTTCTTTTCAGGTAGACTTGACTTAATATACTTATTGTGTCCATTTAGACCCCGTTTCTTAGGTGAAATATTTCTTCTTGGCTCATTCGCCTAATCCGTGTGCTGCAGGTCTGGCATTTAAACAGTTCAGCATTCCCCGCTCTGACCACACCGAAATTCAAGGTATCCACCTCTCTCAAGCCGGTCATTTAATTCGGGCTTCCCTGCTCTGACCATGCTGAAATTCAGGGTATCCACCTCTCTTAAGCCGATCATTTAATTCGGGCTTTTTTTTTAAAAAGCTGATATATTACCATTCCATGACCCGCACATAACACTACACGTATTTACTCGCTTACACGCTTAGCGTTTCCCGTTATCAGATGGTATCAGCAGTGTAGAGGTGTATATGTGAGGAGGTGCAGGCAGAGGAAAGGTCATTTAAGAAGACAAAGAAAAGGATGGGACCAAGTAAAGAGCCTGGGTGGATGCCTGCTAGGATTGGGGGGAGGACATCCCCAGCGAGGACATGCTGGATGTGCCCAGAGAGGCAGGAGTTAAACCAGCCCACAGCAGGGGAGGAGAGTCCAGAAGAGTTGAGTCTGGAGAGGAGGCGGGGGTGAGAGACAGAGTTGAAAGCTTTAGCAAGGTCAATAAAAATGGCAGCAGTGACGAGCCATGGTCCACACCTGTCAGGATGGTGTCAGTGACTCATAGTAGAGAAGTCACTGTGGAACGTTTATTTTTTGAATCCGGATTGCAAAGGAGAGAAGAAGCTGGAGGAAGAAAGGAAGTTGGAGAGCCTATTGAGGACAATATGAAAGTATGCATCCTTCATGTCCTGTCCACAAAGCTAGCCTCCCTTCCCTTTTGCAGCAGGGAACAAGAGCTAGGAGCGACATTATTCCAAACTTTATGCATTCGATCAACAGGTTTAGGTCTCTCAAGACCAGTACAGGACGCAGATCTCCTGTCCATTTGGGAACCAGGACGTATCTGAAATACAGCCCTTTGTTTGTTTCTTGGGAAGGAACAGGTTTGATGGCCCACTTGTTAACAACTGCCTGAACATCTTCTAACAGAAGGGGCAAGTGGCTCAGACGATAACAAGGAGATGGAGGACGAACTGAAGGGGTAGAAAGCAACTACAGAGAATGCTCTCTTTCCACTATTTCTAGGACCCAGTTGTCCATAGTGATCTCCCTCCACTTTGGCAGATTAATGGAGATCCGTCCCCCCACGTGCATCCCCAGAAGCAACAGTGGAGGGCAGAGGAAGCAGTGAGTCAGAAGGTACCTGGGGTGGCAGGGGCAGCGTCTTGATGTATACCCTTGAGTGCCTTTGCATGGACACCAAAGGGGAGGGACCCGATCAGATTTCCACAGGTTATTCGGACATATGATCATGTACAACTGGGAGTTTGCAATTCTTAGACCTTAGGATGCAGAGGCATGTTATTTTGCCCATAACAGCAAGCCTCCTGGATTCTTTGTCAGAAGACACAGTGTTTATGTACTGTATCTAGGGGCTCAGGAAACAGTCATGAGCGGCCACTGCAACCACATAATCCGTTTCAGGCTGGGAAAAAATTAATAAGACTAAACAGACAGAACAGGGTACTGTTCATCAGCCTTCCTAGGCACTGCAGGCAAGGTATTAGGCCTATGCCATGTAGCAAAGGCAGAATCTTCTAAAGCAGGATATTAAGAAGGAACAACACTGGATGGTGCAGTGGGAACCTCAAAAAACTCCATTAAATGTTTCTTAGTGGAGTCCTCCTTCTCAGCTTCAAATCCTATGACATCCTGAATTTAATTGAGTAAAGTCTGAAAAGAAGGATCCTCAGGAGGAGACCTATGGATGTACACCCAAGAGTCCTCACTGCATGAGGAGAGGGCAGAGCTGGAAGACTAACCCACCTTATCGGAATCATTTTCCTCCAAATCCTTCTCCATATTAAGGAGATCAGGACTGTACTCTACCTCACTGTCATCTGCAATGAAGACAAGAAATGGATGGAGGTGGCAGCTGCAATGGAGGAATGACAGGTGTACTCTGGATCCTGCCAAAGGCAATGCCAATGGTGTAGGCCAACTTGACAGGACAGCCGTCATCAGTAGTGGGAATGATCGGAACAGGTGTCTAAATGCTTTAGAGAATGATGCTAACACAACCTGGGAGTTGATGACGTACTGTAAAAGACCTGAAACAACCAATGTTGAAGGGGCAGAACAGGATGATGGAGGCTGCATACCAACCATAGTAGGTACAGCAGCACTAGACCCAGACCTTGATGCCTCACTGACAGTCAGGTGGGGGGCTGCAGCTGTTACCACCAGAGTGGATGCTGCTGAGGACTTACCCTCCTTCAACAGTTTTAGACCTCAACCTCACCATGTGAAGCAAGAGCTTTATCCTTATGCTTGCAGTAATGACTTGAAGAAGAGGACTTCGATGAAGACTTGTCCTTGTCTTTGTCCATAGACCTTGATGACCACAGTAGTGATAGTGGTGCTGAATGGTGTGGCGTATCCTTCCCAGAGGCAGTCAAATGAGAGGAGGAAGACAGCTTGCAAACTGCTGCTATAGCTTGAGCTTCCATGACCTTGATGGTGATGAAGGTTTTTAGAGCCTTCTTTCAGCGTCTCCTCATGGCCTGGTTGAATCCCTGGCAGATCTTGTACGCCTGGACATTGTGAAAAGGCCCAAACAGTAAACAAACTGTGTGAGCATCATTCTTATAGATACTGTAGCCATAGGTACAAAACCAAAATAAGGGTTCTTTTAATAATAATAATAATAATAATTTTATTTATAAGGCGCCGTACATAAATAACAGATTAAAACAATAAAAATCGTTAAAAGAAATTCAGCTGGATCAGAACAATTAATTCAATCAATATTCTAAAAATGCAGTTTCCCACAAAAAAGTCTTCAAACCTCTCTTGAAGCCCTCCACAGAAGTGCACTCCTGCAACCAACAGGGTAGAGAGTTCCAAAGGGTGGGGGCCGCATACGCAAAAGCTCGAGCGCTCGAAGATTTCAAATCACCCTTGGAACCTCTAGCAACCCCTCGTCGGCAGAGCGGAGTGATCAATGAGGGCTACAAGGAACCAGAAGTTCTTTCAGATAGACTGGGCCCAGATCGTGTAGGGCTTTGAAAGTCAGCAATCCGACTTTAAAGGTAATCCGCCACCAAATTGGCAGCCAGTGCAGTTCATGCAGCACTGGAGTAATATGACAGTATCTACTAGAACCTGTCAAAAGCCAGGCTGCAGCGTTCTGCACTAGCTGCAGGCGACAGATTTCAACCCCAGAAAGCCCTAGATAAAGGGAGTTGCAATAATCCAAGCGCGAGGACACGAAGGCATGGACTAACGTTGGCAGGTCGGCAGATGGAACAAGATGCCGAATCCTGGCGATGTTCCTAAGATGATAAAAGGAAGTCTTGACGACTGCTGACACCTGCGAATGCAGTGTCAGTCCATCGTCAAGAACTACCCCCAGGTTCTGCACCCGTTCAGAGGTCGGGAGAGAAATGCCTCCAAGAAAAATTCCGGAAGACACACCATCACCCGACCCCCCTATCTGTCAACCCGGGTCCACAACCAGTACCTCAGTCTTAACAGAGTTCAACCTCAGCCAGCTAGAATTCATCCACTCCTGGATTTCTTTTAGACAGCTATTAAAGACCAAGAGAGCTCTCCCTCCTGGTCAGGGGCAAAAGAAAGGTAGAGCTGGGTATCATCTGCATAACAGTGAAACCTCAGCCCATACCCTCCTTACAATGTCTCCGATGGGTAGCATATACACTGCAAATAACATGGGTGACAGTACTGAACCCTGAGGCACCCCACACAACAAAGCCGTTGAATCTGAGGAAAAAAACCCGGACACAACTCTTTGTGATCTCCCAGTGAGGAATGATGTGAGCCATCTTAAGACGGTTCCAGATATTCCACAGAACAGCCTCAGGCGTTCTATCAACACCATGTGATCTACGGTGTCAAACGCTGAAGAAAGGTCGAGAAGAACCAAAATGGAACGACTCTTCCGATCTCTGGCCATCAAGATATCACTGAGCACCCAAACCAGCGCTGTCTCGGTACTATGTCTTTTACGAAAACCGGACTGGAGGGGTTCATAGATGTCATGGATGGTCAAATGGTACTCCAGTTGTGCAGCCCCTACTTTCTCAATCACCTTCCCAACAAAGGGAAGGTCAGAGATGAGTTTGTAGTTTTCGAGACAGTCAGGGTCCAAGGTAGCTTTCTTCAAGAGGGGTGTCACCACCGCCTCTTTCAGGGAGCTGGGAAACTCACCAGATTCCAGGGAGCACCTGACTATCTGCACAAGGACTGGACCAATGATGTCAATACAACCCAAAATTAGGGAGGTTGGTCCAGGGTCCAAACTACAGCACGTAGGGCGCATATACTGGATGATCCTCATGACATCAATGAACTCCAGCTGACCGAAGGAACTCCAGGAAAACCGAGGCACCGTGATCTCACACCGGGTCATGGCAACCCCCCTAGAGTGTGATGGTAGCAGTTCGGCCCTAATGTCGGCCACCTTATTTACGAAGAACCGAGCAAGCTCATCGCACTCCAATTGTGAAAAGATTTTCTGAACTTGCAGACAGGCTGGGTTGCACAGTCTGTCCACAGTTCGAAACAGCTGAGCTGGTCGATTCCGAGCAACTGCAATCTCCCTGGACAGAAACTCTGCCTTCTTCCGGGTGACTGCAGATTGATAGACCAAATAATGATCCATCAATCTAAGGTGGTCGGCATCAAGAGCGGACTTTCACCAGCAACGCTCTAACCCACGCCCCTGTCTCCACATCTCCCTCAACGTCCCATCAAACCAGGGGGACTTGGGGCGAAGGGAGAGGGGGCGAACATGAACTGGAGCAATGCAATCCAGAGCCCCCGCAACGGCTGTGTTATAGGCCGACAGGAGGGTCTCTGGATCACTGCTTGCCAACGCGGGGGACGAGAGGTCAAGCACTGCCACAAGGCCTTGGGGATCTATATCCTGCAAAGGGCACTGCCTAACCAACTCCATAGGGGCAGGCCTTCTAGAAGGGCTGCAAAAACTAAACCCCACGGTGTAATGGTCTGACCACCCGATGGGTTCCACCCCCACATCGGATGCCTCGACCCCTAGAAGGAAGATTAGATCCAAAGAGTGTCCACATTTATGTGTAGCAGAGGAAACCACCTGTATAAGGACCAGCATTGTCATTAACTGGAGGAAGTGTTGACCAAATTGCGAGAGTTCGTCGTCGATCCAGGCACTGAAGTCGCCCAGAACCATCAATCTGGGCGATCAACTTACATCGATCGGCGAAGTCCGCCTACTTCCGAAGGAATCGCTCATCACCGGGTGGACGGTAAAATGAGGCGATTCGAAAGCCCACACCTGCTACAACTATACACTCAAAGGACTCAAACCCCCACTAGGACCTCCGTGAGGTCAATTTGGTCTTGAAACAGACCGCAACCCCCCCCCCCCCATGATCCAATCTTGGGCGGTGTAACACCGAGTACCTGGCTGGAGTCATAGACTCCAAAATGGGGCCAGAGTTACCATCCAACCAAGTCTTGGTAATGCAAGCCAGGTCCACCGTACCAACAAGATCAGCAATAATTACGGTCTTGTTTTTAATGGACCTGGCATTGCACAACACCGCCCCAGTTGGACGAACCTCGCGGGCCACAGAGGCCATCTGCCCACCATAATCGGTGGTGCCCTTGGGTATAGACACCAGAAATGGAAAATCACAATCAGGATTCCATTTCGCCCCACGGCGCCTTCTGGTACCATCCACCCCAATACGATGACCCCCCTCGATCATCCTCCCCTGTTGCAACCCCACACCCTTCTCCCCCTCCTACGCACAATACCCAGTGCTCTACAATGCTGGTAGATCTCAGACTGAAGAGGGGGAGTGTAAAAAGGGCGAAGGGCACGAAGAGAGGAGGATGAGTAGCGCACAACTGTAGGGGCTAAAGGCCAGCACATCAATCATCAATCATTCTTTATGCTGTAAGCTAGACTGCAGAATATAGATACAATAAACAAAACCTAAAATAAAACTAACAAACTAATAATACCCCCTTAAAAAACAATTTAAAAACCCCACCCAGCTCCCAGGTTAGCTAACATCAATTCAGAGCCTGAAATTAGAGACCCTGACAACCCCCCATTAGTACAAAATAACCCACAAAAACAAACAGACAACAAACAAAGCTTAGGGACTCTCACCCCCTGACCCAACACATAATATAACAAGAAACAATGAATGATTTCTCCCCCATCCCTCAGTCCTCTCACCACTGGGGAAAGAGGATAGAAAGGCACTCTCACTGCCAGACAGTTAAACTAAATTATAATAATATAACACCAAATAAAAAACAAAACTGAATTATTCTAGTCCAAGTAAGCAAGAAATAAAACTATGAAAATCACCCCCCCCGATCTCTCACAAATGGTGAGAGGGAAAATTACAATCTTCTTCACTGACAAGGAAAGGAACTATAAATTTCAACAAAATAAAAATAAATAAAGTACATGGACGCAGGGTCCTCTCACCACCCCATCGTCCAGGCAGAAAAGCAAAATAATCCACAAAAAAGGAGGAAGTCAGCAGCCTCTTTTAATCCAGGTACAGAATTAAATACAGCCGAAACCAGGAACCACCAGAAGTCCAAAGGCTGAATCGGGATACAGTTTTGCCAATTGCTGGAAAAAAACTCCTTCATAACAACCCCTGTACTTACTGCCGAGAGCTCTCAGGAGAAAAACAACCCAACACCAAAAGATCCCGAGAAAGGCCACAATTGCAGCCGTTTCCAAGCGTCTAAGGGAGCA
The DNA here is from genome assembly GCA_016271365.2 of Neoceratodus forsteri. NCBI lineage: Eukaryota > Metazoa > Chordata > Ceratodontiformes > Ceratodontidae > Neoceratodus > Neoceratodus forsteri. Next base: position 476,009,042 of record CM057451.1, read on the forward strand.
AGATACCTCAGCCAACCCCCCAGCTGGGTAACAATACCAAGCCCCCCGTGGGGCAGTAAATCTCCACAGAGAAAACTCCCGGCAAAAGCCAGAGGACGAAGAGGCAAACTGAAACAACAATACTCCACCAGTCACAGACAGTCGTCGCCCAAAATTCAAAAGGTGGACAAGAAAGGAGCAGGGAAGTCACTCAATTGAGTATAGGTCCAAGGGCTCACAGTTCTTCCATAGCCCTTGCATTCACCCCGCCCGTGCAATTCCTTGCAGTCCGGGAAATCCGAGTCAATCGTTCCTACTAGCTCTCCACAAGCTTAACTCGGCTATTCAATCATCGAAGACCGTCCGTCCGAGGTATAACAAAATCTTTCACAGCCTCAAACTACCCAAGCCCGTGCCATTCCTCTCGAACAATGCAGTGGCACGGACAACCACTCACCAAATGGACAACTAGAAGCCCAGTAGGTACTGTTTCCACAGGTCAGCACATACAGAACGCCCAATCGACACAGTCGCTTAGAATCCACAGTGGACAGCAAGTCCAAGAAAGTGCCAAACAATAATGGGGCCAGTAAAAACAACCCCAAAAATTCACTCGGGAGTGTTCGAATAACACCCCAAAAACGCTATCGGGCTCTGCGTGCTCCTCGACAAAAACAAAACAGATAGAAAAGCAGCAAACAATTCGCTCTGATATAAGAACAGTTTGGGCAAACCATGGGTAAAGGCAGGTAAAACAAAAAATTAACTGAAAACCAAAAGAAAATATAACTAAAATTAACTAAAAGCAAAAGACCAGCCTGGCGGCCGTCTTGGATGGGACTTTTGATGGCGATAAAAGGACAACATCGAAAGAAGAAAAACATTAGAAAATAAAGTCAAAGGAAAACAACTGAGTCATTTCTCCGCAAGCCCGATGAGCAGTCAACACCAGGAGGAAGAACGAAGGAGCAATAGGGCCGTCCATCACCGTACAGGTGCCAAAGTCGCATGTCATCATGGGCAGCCCCCGCCTAGGAAAAGTTTCTGACTGGTCCGGACACCGACGGCTTACAGTTCCAAAGGTGTGGCCCAATAGAGGTGATGCCCTCAATGAAGATCACATATTCCTGCACTGAAGCAAGATTACACGAAAAGTGTACTGACAATAAAACCTGAAACACAAAACTATACATACCCCTGCACTGAATTATAGGTTACATTATAAGTGAATTAGTAATACAGCCACGTTTTAAAGAAATACAAAACTACAAATATACCCGAAGACAATGGCTCTATCACACTGATGAGTCATACAAGCTATGAAATACATGGCTACGGTTTGCCATTTTCATTCCTGGCAGACTTCTTGTGAGGTCTTTTGGCACCTTACTGGTTTGCTCAAAGCACAGCCAGCCTAAGTTCTGTCAGAGTGATCTGCAACAACTTGTGTAAGATTCTACCCATGCCAACTATTGTTGCCTCTTTCAGAGAGGACCCCAACCCAAACATTTTCTAGTTGAGCGTTCCCAAAGAATAAAAGTTAAATTTAAACAGGGATCTAGTAACGTAATCAAGAAAGGAAAAAAAAATCAGTTGGCATCAGCTGCACTAAGTACACTACATTCCCCATGAAACTGAATTCTAAGCAATTCTATTTCCATTTTTTCTCCTCCTGTCAGCTGGCTGCTGCCATCTGGACCCATTATGACACCCTCCCAACCCTGTTACCACCATCCCCACTATATACTGTCATGGCTCCCTCCCACTATGACAGGGCCAGCGGTGTAGGTCATCTTGCCAGTCAGCCTGCACTGGGTGGGGTTGGGGAGGTCTCAGAGTGCCCTCTGGATGCATCACTTGCTGAGCTTTTCCTCCCACGAGAACAATGGCTCTGGAGACTCCAGTGCACATGCACATGCACACACAGCACACCAGTGTGCAGTTGGGCCAGTGTCACCCAGGCAATCCCCAGTTGCACCACCACCACCACCTGTGAGTAGGATGAGTGCAGCTGGAACTAGATGAACTCCCTCCAGGGAGCAGGAGAACACTCCATCCTCCTCCCTGGCAGGCCCACCGGCAGACTGGGCTCATTCTCAAGCCTGAATAAGCCTATTTTATAGATACTTTTTAAGAGGCAAAGCTTCAAATTTTACATAGCAGTCCACAGTAAGAAAGAATGGAAACACTTAAAATTCCAGTGTTGGAATGTTGTGTACACTTGAGTTCTTCTGACAGTGTCCAATTTTCATTTTCATGGACAACTTTTCCCCACTAAATTTAGTATGCTTTTTCTCAGCGTAGCAGCTGGCCCCCATCAGTCGTATCCTACTCGTCCAGCCGCATCACCTGCCTTCTGCAGGACTTACCTTTCCCTCTTGCACCCCTGGTTTACCCCCAGCGGGGCCATCGGAAGAGGCCCTTCTTACCTCCTGACAGAGACTGGGTAGGTGCTCAAGGGAGAGTGCCACTGTCGGCAGTGCAGGGCCGGCGATGAGGGGCGGATGTCTTCCTGCTGTGGCTTGTGTCCTGTTTTTCTGATTCTACCCCCTGTGGCTGCTGAGAAGGGCTCCCAGTGTAATACACACATGCATGTGTGTTTGCACATCCAAGCTCGTCAGCATCCACCCCCAGTTCGCAGATCTACTTGCACTGCCATTTCTAGTCACCCAGGTGGCAGCAGCACAGCAGAGACTGACCACTCCCCGCGAGGTGGACAGCACCCTCTGGGGCACTTGGCTCACCTCCCCCAGCCAGCCCTCTGACAATATGGGCACATTCCTGAACTCAGGTCATCAGCACCGTGAGCAGTAGCACAACGCTAGCAGGCCAGCTCTGTGGATGACCTGTTTGGAGTCCCTCCTTAAATATCTGCAGTAAAACTTGGAAGCACCTGAAGGGTGTTGCGATGTCATGCATTAGGTAGAGAAAAGGGGCAGACTGAGTGGGCCACACGGTCCTGATCTGCCGTCACGTCTAAGTTTCTATGTTTCTAAGATGACCTCACCAGTGCCAACAGTGCACAGTGATGCTGCTGAGGAAACTATCCACAAAGGGAAAAAATCCTGTAAACTGTAAATAAAACACTTCCTTTTGGGCAAAGTTTTAAAAGGGGAATGGGTGGCCAATTTGCAGTTCAAAGGGATTTCAATTATCAATGTGTTCTCGCTCTTTCCTGAGAGAACTTGTTACAGTGCCCTTCCTGTCCACATTCTGTCTGCCTCCGAATGGCTCCATGTCATTATTTAACATATCGTTCTCAGTTTTACTGTACATATTTTTAAAATCAAACCTAGAAAAATTAACTTACTGGATAAGTGCAGTATCTTAAAACAATCATATAGGGTCTCATCCACATTAAAGAAGCAGTGCATGTGATGGTGAAAATTTCGACATACCTTTTTTTCCACATTAGATTGCCACTTACATCCTGACTTGAACAATACCCTTCTTTCTGCCTTTGAGGCTGTGGGGTTTCTTGTACACCTACTGTCCCATAATGTCAAGGAGCATTGTTTGCTGCATGTTAGTTCATTTTAGTCATAACAGAAGTGATGTTCAAAAAACAATACAGAACACTGATGAAAACCTGGACCAGTCATGTTAGTGCTCCATTTGGAGATAAGGGGCAATCTAAAATGGCATAAAAAGGACTGGTAAAACTATTCACGATAACATGCATGACTTCCTTAAAGAGCACCTTTCTTGGTGCTTTTTCTAAAGAAGAGGGAGCTCCCTTACCTGAATAGGAGTGCCTCTGTGTTGTAACATATTGTTTTTCCGCAGCCCCTAAAGGAAGAGAAGGGATCATAATAATTTGCCCCAAAGGGCTGGCAGTATGATCCCATTTCACTTCCTACTAGCCTGCTCCACTCCCACGCTCTGACATTTTACGATGTCTGTGTAGGGACAGCGCAGGGATGGCTCCATTCAATTCTACTGAGCATCATTTCTAAAGTGGATTTACCGATTTTAAATTGGGTTTTGGAAAGATCGATGCCAGGGTTCAAATGATAACAGCCTTATTGGCTGAACCCTGGCATCAATCTTTCCCCAAATCCAATTTAAAAGCTGTAAATCTGCTTCTGAAATGATGTTCCATAAAAGTCAATGGAGCACTCCCCCGTGGTCTCCTTATACAGAGGTCCTAAAACGTCACAGCATTAGAGTGGAGCGAGCTATAGGAAGTGGAGAGGGATCATGTTGTCAGCCCCTTGGGGGCAAATTATGATCCCTTACCTTTCTTTAGGGGCTGCAGAAAAAAATATTTTACAACACAGAGGAGCGCCTATTCAGGTAAGGAAGCTTCCTGTTCTTTGTTAAAAGCACCTAGAAATATCAAGAAAGGTGCTCCTTAAGACAGAGTCTAACTACCAGTAAAATTAAGAGTTGGCAGCAGTAGAACTCCGTCACATTCCATAAAACTTGGATTTCAGGCCATTACATTCTTCACTACCATTACTGAGAATTTACATGAATGCAGGATCTTAACAAGAGGAAACAAGATTAGCACAGCAAATTTATGCTGTATTAGTAACAAATGTAAAGGACCCTTGGGTAACAATAAATGATAAACAGGAAAGGGGAACTAAATTAGGTTACACAGCACAACAGTGGAAGAATGCAAGAATAAAAGTTTATAAAAATTATGTGTATGCTAAAAATAAAGTGATTCAGAAGAACATTTTGGATAGGGCATATTTTACTCCTCAAATATTGGGTGATATAAGGAAGGATGGAATAAAGACCTGTTGGCATGGATGTGGATCCTTGGGAAGTCTGTATCACTGTATATGGTCATGTACCTACATACAAGAATGGTGGAATAAAACAAAGACGTCGTCGTATCTAGGTGTTAATAAAGATCTTCCCCCGAGTTTTAAATATATGGTATCAAATAATTTTCCAAGATATAGAATTATTAGGAAACTAGATGAAAATAGCATGTTTAGCAATAATAGCTACTAAGAGATTAATCTTGGCCAAAAGGAATGCAGAGGATCTGGGAGATTTTGATTCATTTAGATGGACATTTATGGCACAGGAAACTGCCCAATTTGAAAGATTATGGGACGAATATGAAAATTAGCATGAACATATGGACATTTCCTGGAAAGAAGTTATCGATTTACTAGCTCCACTTGTAACCTTTGAGAATTAACCCACCGCACCGTATGGAATTTGGGGGGGGGGGGGTGAGAGACAGTATTTGTCTAAATGTTGGATAAGATGTATAACAACCTCTTAATGTGTTGAGTTGAAGTGTTAGTATTTAGGATTGTTATTTTTTTCTCTTATATGCATCATGTGCTTATATGCAATGTCTTAATAAAATCTTAAAAAAAAAAAAATGAATGCAGGATCTTTTGGTCAACACGATGCGCCACCTGCAGCAAACTGCAATGCTGCACAGACACCCAGGGCTTGGGACTGGACTTGGTGAATCACGTTGGGGATCAGGCCAGGCCAAGACAGCTGCCACATGGCAGTGCACCTGAGCCAGGGAAGGCTGGTGGCAGGTTCTGCCACCACAGCGACCCCTGTGGGTTGGCCAGGGAGCCCGTTCCTGCAGCAGTGGGGATGCTGGACGTGAGCGAAGCCAGCACAGGCACTGGCCCACGCCCAAGGCAGTGGGAGCAGGGGGAGAAAATCACCTGCCACTGTCTGCATGATGGCCGGGACATACAAATCTATACGAGTAAAAAAAAACGAAAAAAAAAAAAACACACACACACGTTACTATACAGCTAAGGAGTATTCTGGAGTGTTTCATTTCCTATTTACACCTTTCCACAACAGACTGTGATATCACAAGCAGGGGAATAGGACTTCTGTTCCTAAATAAGCCTAAACTGTGGATAACCTGTAAGGGGCAAAGATCCTGTTTTCATGCACATGTCCATAATAATAACAACAATAATAATAATAAACAACAAAAATGGCTTAAAATGCACGTTTCTTGAATTTCCTATAACCAAGTTCTGCAGATGCCATCTGTGACATTTTCCAGTGCCTGGAACCCCCAGTCAATCAATCACTCAATCAATTAAGCAATTAATGAAAGAACTGCATTTGCCGCCTATCTAGAGACTGACAAAAGTTCTTCATGGTTGCTCCTTGATCAGGCTGGGTGAGTCAATCTCAGGGGTATAAGGCAGCACTTACACTTTTAATAGCTCGATAGTGACTGGCAGTGATATCCGTCCTCCTTTCATACGTGGCTCTTGAACCCCCTCACTGCTGGTCTCGAAAAGAAGTGAGTGTGCTCTGTGTGCACCCTCTGGAAACACAGGCTGAGGGCTGGTGAGCGCCTGCTGGATCAGTATATGTAGTGGCACCTGCGAGTGGCGCGACTGAGTCGTCAACTCTGGTTGACCCTCTGACTGCATGCTGGGCATAGACTCATGATACTGTTCTGAGTAAGTTTCTTTTGGTGGCTCGGAGGCAGGCTGGGGTGCAGGCAGTATTAGCACGGGGGGCTGAGGTTTGAGCCGAGGCAGACTACGAGTAGGGTCAGGAGGCACATGAGTGGGTAAGGGTGGTGATGGTGAAGGTGGAGGGTGAGATGGATGTGGTGGCACTGGTACTGAAGATGAAGTCTGCACTCTGTCATTCTGATCACTGGGTGGCCTTGAGACCACAGGGGGTGCTCTGTCCTTCTGATCACTGGGTGGCCTTGAGACCACAGGGGGTGCTCTGTCCTTCTGATCACTGGGTGGCCTTGGGGCTACAGGGGGTCCTCTGTCCTTCTGATCACTGGGTGGCCTTGAGGCTACAGGGGGTCCTCTGTCCTTCTGATCACTGGGAGGCCTCGAGGCTACAGGGGGTCCTCTGTCCTTCTGATCACTGGGTGGCCTTGAGACCACTGTGGACTGTCTGTCCTTCCGATCGTTGGGGGGCGTGGAGGACACAAGTGGTGTTTTGTCCTGATCGCTGGGTGGTTCTGAGACTGCAGACGATGCTCTTTCCCTCTGATCACTGGGTGGTTTAGGGACATTCAGGGACTCTGTTGCCGAACTGCTGGATAATGGTGCCCTCTTGGGAGGCAACGGCGGTGATGATTTAGCAGGTACCAACGTCACACCTCCTACGGCTTGTGAGAGCTCCGCTGAAAGAACATCATATCCATGTTAGTATCAGATTTTCTGTATTTTGCTTGTATTCATTAACATTTTTCATTTACGTTTTATCTTTGCATTATGTAAACAAGGTTACACTTCCATTCAGCAAGCAGAGGAATAGCCAGAATATCTGAACTCACAAGAAATATGAACCGTTTCAGATGCATAACAGTAAAGAAAAAATTACTCACCTTAGTAATTGCTTTTCTTCTCATGGAGTCTTGCTATATTATAACAATAGCAGTCAGCCACTGCAGCTGAACTGCCCCGGAGAGGAAGGAGTTAACTCCAGAAGATCTGGAGTTCTACAGCTCGAGGGCGCTGTGCCCAAAGCTCTATCTGGCAGTTTCAAATGAAACTGTCAGATCTTTACGAAGCCAACATCAAAGGACGGAAAAAGTCTGTGTGGAAAACTACACTAGCCTATGGCTACCTACTAGTAGTAATAACAACAATATAAACAACAAAGAAACACCCAGAACCATAATAACAAAGATTGATGGTATTATGGTTCGTTTCACCCTTGACAAGCACATATGAACCCCCTTCCCCAAGACTCAAGTCCAAGAAGGGGCAATAAAAATAACCTAAAAGAACAATCTAGATCCCTAACCCAAAGGAAAACAGGGTTAGGGAAAACTAAAATGGCATGACACAGTGCTTGCACAATTTGCCACCTCTACCCAAGTAAGGAGTTCTGAGAGGGCAGGAGGGAGGGTGGTTATAATATAGCAAGACTCCATGAAAGAAAAGCAATTACTAAGGTGAGTAATTTTTTCTTCAAACACCATGAAGTCTTGCTATATTATAACAATAACAGATTACACAGCAGTACCTCCATGGAGAGGTCCAAGAACCTATTGAAATAGGCTCTGAAGCACAGCTGTGCCAAACCGAGCATCTCTCCTGGACTGGATATCCAGGAATAATGCTTGGTAAAGGTGTGAACTGTCTTCCAGGTAGCAGCTTGACAAATCTCCAGAATAGGAATGTCTCTAGCAGCAGCTGAGAGGCAGCTGTACCCTGGTGGAGTGGGCCCTCAATCCTGGAGGGTACTCTACCCAGTTTCTGATAACAAAATTGGATACAAGAGACAATCCACCTTGCAATTGTTCTCTTAGTGGCAGGTTTCCTTTGCCAACCTCGCCATAGGTAAGAAACAGTTGGAGGGATTCAACCTATGACCTCTGGTGCGCTCTAGATAGTAACTTAATGCCTTTTGACATCCAAGCTGTGCAGTCTCCTCTCACCTGAGGAAGAATGCTCAGTGAAAATACTGGGAGGAGATAGATTGATTCAGGTGGAAATCAGAAACCACCTTAGGCAAAAACTTTCTATTAGTCCTAAGGACTACCTTATCTCTGTGGAAAGAGATAAAATCTTCTTCCACTGACAGGGCCTGTAACTCACTTATCGCCTGGCAGAGGTGATAGCTACTAGAAAAACGGTTTTCCAAGTTAAATACTTGAGTTCTGCTGAAGACAGAGGCTCAAAAGGAGGTTGCATTAACTGAGCAATGCAAATATTCAGGTCCCAAGCGGGAGCTGGTTCCCGAGGAGGGTTAGTGTAAGTAACCCTTTAAAAACTGGAGAACACAGGGTGAGAAGAAAGGGAGGCAGGCTTCCTGCTGACACAAAAGCAGAGACAGCTGCCAGATGAACCTTCAGGTAGCTGGTCTAAGGCCTAAGGAATTCAGATGGACCAAATAGTCCAAAGAATGGGAAGATCAGCAGATTCTGGGGTAATCTGCCTCTCAGAGCACCAGATGGAAAACCTCTTCCACTTAGAATTATAAGTGGCCTTAGTGGAAGGCTTCCTTGAAGCCTTTAAAATATCCATAACACCTTGAGAAAGGTGTAAATCAGCAAGTTCTAGCTCCTCAAGAGCCAAGCCTTGAGGTGGAGGGACTTGAGGTCCGGATACCACACTCTCCCCTGTGCACAGGCCAGTAAGTCGTGAACTCTGGGCAGGCTCAGGGCAGGGTGGACTGCCAGGGACAGGAGCAGAGGGTACCAGGGCTGTCTGGCCCAATCTGGGGCAATCAGAATCACTCTGCAAGGTTGAGATCTGATTTTCACTAGTACCCTGAAAAGGAGAGGAAAGGGGGGGAAAGCATACAGGAACTTCCCTTTCCAATCCAACAGAAAGGCATCCAGAGGGACTGAGCCCAGTACTGGAGGCCTGCAGCAAAAAAGAGGAAGTTGGTGGTTGTCTGGGGCCGCAAAAATCTATCTGAGGAGTGCCCCAACTGGCAAAAGACGGACCCCAGTACTTGTGGATTCAGAGCCCATTCGTGATGGCCCTGAGAAATTCTGCTGAGGAGTCCGCCAGCACATTGTCCTTCCTGGGAGATGAACCGCTATCAGGGAGGTGTTCAGGAATAAGCCAGAGACCACACTTCATTGCTTCGGCACAAGGCTGAAGACCGAAAGCCCCTTGCTTGTTGATGTACCAATTGTGGTGGTATTGTCTGTCCTGACTTGAACCACTTTGTTCTGGACAGAATCTGAAAAGATCAAGAGCTAAAAGACAGCTCTGAGTTCCAGAAGATTGATGTGGAGCAGAGATTCCTGAGGAGACCACACTCCTGGTGGTAAGGTCGCCCAGGTGAGCCCCCACCCTAACAGGGAGGCATCCGTGGTGAGGGGTGAGGGAGGGAGAAATGGGAATGAAGGGAACCCCTTGTTTCAGGTTCCTTTGATCCTGCCACCAGTGTAGGGCCAGGATCAGGGATTGAGTAACTGGGACCAATTTGGTAAGGGGTCCTTCCTCTGAGACCAATAGGCCCTCAAATGGAACTGAATGTCCCTCATCTGGAATCTTGCTCCCTGCACAACAGCTGTGGAAGCAGCCATGTGTCCGAGGAGTTGCAGGAAATGCCTTGCTGGTCGAGAGACCCGCAGGGTAAAGGAGGATGCCAGGGCGATGAGTCTGTCCACCCTTTCCGAGGGAAGAAAGGCCCTGGCTAACCTTGTGTTCAATTCTCGCCTATGAAAGTTAGGGCCTGAACTGGTTCCAGAACTGACTTTGGTAAGTTGCAGAAATCCTAGGAAGTGAGAAGCTGCTGGGTGACTTGTAAGTGGATTACCTGACCTGGAGACTGACCCACAATGAGCCAGTCGCCCAGGTAGGGAAACACAGCAACCTTGCTCTTAAATGAGCCACTACTACAGCGAGACATTTTGTGAATACCCTTGGCGAGAGGTAAGGCCAAGGGCATTGCCCTGAACTGGTAGTGGCCTGAGGGCAGTTCGAACCTGAGGTACTTTCGTGGAAGGCCTGATCAGAACATGAAAATAGGCATCCTTGAGGTCCAGGGAAGCTAGCCAGTCCCCTGGCTTTAGGAAGGCAATATCATTGCCAGGGTTAACATTTTGAACTTTGGTTTCAACAGATGCTTGTTCAAGTATCTTAAATCCAGAATGGGCCGCCATTCTCCTGTCTTTTTAGGTAGAAAGTATCTTGAATAAAGCCCTTGCCCTGATGGCAAGGAGGAACCTTTCCACTGCTTTGCAGACCAGAGAAGAAACCTCTGCTTCCAAAGCAAAGGCTTCTGAAGGACTTGCAGGTGGGAATGCCTGGCTCTCATCTTGGAAAATATTTGAAGCTGAGAACCAGACCCTGGCCTATTACCTCCAGAACCCATCTGTCCGAAGTTAGGGACAGCCAGCTCTGGCTGAAATAGGCCAACCTGCCCCCACTGGTACAGGAGAATCGGCCCTGGGCACCCCATCAGGGTGCCTGCTTAGCAACAGCCTTAGGCTGAGGGAGGGAGACGGTCTACTAGCGCACGCCTACCCCTGCCTCTGAAGAAACCCTCTCATAGACAGCAGAGGAGGCTTGAAATTGGTAAAAAGGCCTGAAAAGGGTCTGCCCTTACCTCTGGGAGCATGCCTTTGTGGCATGGCATGCTTCTCCTTAGCCTGGGCACTTTTGTAGGTAGTTCTGTATTCATCCATCTTTTCATATAATTTTCTGTTTGCTCCCCAAACAGAGAATTTCCCACTACAGGAAAATCCATAGCCTTTGACTGAGTATCTTGGGACAGATTAGTGCATCTGAGCCATGCCAACCACGGAAGCTACAGAAGTGGCCATGACCCTAGAGGAAACATCATTAACATCAACAGCAGTATGAAATTGAACTTTAGAGGCTTCAATGCCATCAGCAGCCACCTGTTCAACTCACTAGCCAGCTGGCCATGGGCCTGCTTGGCTAACTGCAATACTGTGTCCCACCTAGATTTCTGATATCTAGCCACATAAGCCATATAATTTGCCTGCCTGAGTCCCAAAGAAGCTGCCATATACTGTTTCTTGCCATGGCATCAATCTTCCTAGAATCCTTATCAGGAGGATGTGAGGCCAGAGGAATATTAGCCTTGTCACAGGCTGCAGCTTGTACCACACCTACATGACTACACTGCTCAATAAGGAAGTCTGTATCCGAGCCTGACAAAGTATACCTTCTGTCCATTTTTTATCTACAGGAGGGACAGAATGAGGATTTTTAAAATCTTTGTTGTTTGCTTCCTAAATGACTTATGCAAAGGAATAGACAACCTCCTAGACTCTGGAATATCCATCATTTCCACATAATCAGGCTCCTCTTGCTCATCCACAGCCTCCTCTAAAGGAAGCTGGAGGGTTTCACAACCTTTTGTAAAAAATAAAGAAAGAAGGGACTCAGACAGAATAGGGGAGATTCTAAAGGTCTGTCTGGAGAAATGCCGGTTCGATGGAGCACGTCAGACCCTCCAACACACATATATTGATCAAATTCCTCCTCCCCTCCTTGGTTCATAAAATCCTCAACTTCAAAATCCTGAACCACTGGGACTGAGCAACCAACCTTTTACCAACTGTTGGTGGTTCTACAGATCCCTGAGACAGAGACTGGACAATCTGAATGGCTTTAGCTATCTCTGCAGCAGCTGGAGACACAATTCTGGACTCCAAACCTCCTGATTTCTTTGTCTTTTTACTTGGGACTGGTTCCTCTGAACCAGTCTTCCTTTAGCCCGAGGAAGTCTCGCCCTGGTCAGAGGGCACTCCCTCTGGTCCAGTGGGTAAGTGGGTACTGAACCGGGCTGGCCATCCGGGTCAGCGGACTTCTTGGCCTCTCGTTCCCTGAGCCGGCCCAATCTCTTTTCCAGGGTGGCTGCAGGGAAATTTTTACACACCTGGCAGTCTGACAGGAGGTGGTCAGCCCCCAGACAATAGACACAAGTGGTGTGTGGGTCAGCCTTGGCAAAGGCGTCCCCACAGACATCACAGTGTTGAAACCCAGTGGGCCGGTTTTTCTTTTGGGTTTCTCAGACATAATGCCAGCCTAACCAAAACTTGCCCTTTTGATGGCAGTGCCAGGAGAACACCCTTATCGGTTCCTAACCGTGTCACGGGTATTTGAAAAAGCGTAAAAATTTGTTTTTTTTTTAGAACCGATAAGAACGGGAACCGCACTCTAAACCCACAGTACAGTTTTAAAAGACAGAAAAACCAAGCGATCGGTTCAAAACCGATAATTAATTTTCCACACAGACTTGAATTTTTGTACTTACGGTTACCAGATAGAGCTTTAGAACCGAAATGCGGTAAAAATAATGACTTTGGCCGGTTCAAATGAACCGAAAACTACTCTTTTAAACCGAGAATGAACCGAGCTGAAGGAGCTGATCTCCGGAGCGACTGTTCAGTGAAGCGGAGTAAAGAATCTGACAGTTTCATTTGAAACTGCCAGATAGAGCTTTGGGCACAGCGCCCTCGCGATGTAGAACTCCAGATCTTCTGGAGTTAACTCCTTCCTCTCTGGGGCAGTTCAGCTGCAGTGGCTGACTGCTATTGTTATAATATAGCAAGACTTCATGGTGTTTGAAAGATAATACATGTGGTTGTATGCAGTTGTTCAACATTCTCTCAGATGGCACCAACATGCTACATTTTAAAGGAATGCTAGTATCTCCATTTTAAACAGAGTTTCAAAGAAAAGGACTGTAGTTTTACCAAAAACTAGTGCTGATTCATAGTAAGAGTCATTTTAGGTCAGAACAGATTAGGTTCAGCAGCCCCTCTCCTACTTAATAAGCAGAGATGAATCAATTGTTTTACTATTCATGCTTGGAAGTTTTAATTTGAAACTGAAAACTATAATAAAAAATGAAAGACCACAGTGAACAACTTCTAGGTCAGCAGTTTAGAGGACAGTCGAGGACACTATTCTTCACACAGACAGCAGTGGTCATCTATATTTTTTTTTTTGGTAGCCAGGGCCTACTAGGCACAAGTGCCTGTTTTCAGGGGTGACCCGGGAGCACTGGGGTGGTTAAGTGACTTGCTCAGAGTCACAAAGTATACAAGTGGAGGCTATGGGTACCAAACCCAGGTCTGCTGGATATACCAAGTTCATTCAACAGCTCATTACTCTAACCTCTAGGCTATACTGCCCAAGTGGGACTGACCAATTACAGTGATTGGAACTGAACACTAGACTCCTTTAACTAAAGGGGGAAGGGAGGCATTACAGACTCTTCTAATTCACATTACTTCCTGTTCTCTTTCTGTATACGATGCTCTCATTTTTCTAGCTCCCTCGTCTTCAAAACCTGCTTGGTCTGTAGCCCCCCCCCCAGTCCTCTCTCCCGTGGCTGACACCTGAATGACCCAAGTCTACTCCTGAACCCAGGTCGCCAGTGTGGCAGGTGGTAGTGCCACCATCTTGCCGGCTAGGTGCTACATTTTCATCAGTATGGCAACCCACATAAGCAAGTTGCAGCAGTGCACTATGCCACACAGGAGGCTAGTAAAGAAACTAAGCAGCCTGTAAGTTGGGGAGAAAGTGGTAAGCTGGGTATCAAACTGGATGAAGGACTGAAGGCAGAGGTTGGTGGTAGACGGCAGACACTCAGGGGGCAGGGGTGGCTTGCTGGGTGCCACACAGATCAGTACTGGGACCGGTCCTCTTCAATGTCCTCATAAATGACATTGCTGAGGAACTGGAGGGGAAAGTGCTTTCCAGCAGCCAGGACCTCTCCTCTCACTCGCTGAATCAGGCAAACAGGTGGCTCCTGTAAGTGCTGGACTTGTGCTTCAGAAGCAGGGGGAGATTTTCGAGAGGCACCCATCTCTCTTACCCCCACGGCCGAGCGGAGCTAGGAACAGCTCACAGCAGAGTGCTCACAGTGTCTGCAGCTACTGTTCAGTTGCCAGACGGCATTTGAGCAACATCTTCTTTCTCCGCTCCTCTCTGAACCCTTAAAAAAGTACAGTTACGTAAGAACTCACTGTAACAGTAGATCTTTGAGAGAGGCTCTTGCAGTAGGTACTAATATATAGGACTAAGCTGCTAGGCACTAGGACCACAAGGAAAATCTTAGCTAGCAGTGTCTGTCAGGGGACCACCCACCCGACGTCACGTGACCAACATCAGCGTGGTGCTATATAGTGAGCGATCCCCGTGCCCACCCTCCAGTTCTCCCGCCGGAGACCTAGAAAGGTGCGACAGGAGATAGGAGTGGGCTCCTGAAGCTATACAGCTATAAAAGGAGTACTGTAGTAGTAGTAGTAGTAGAAGAAACCCAGGGGGAAGGTGGAAGGGAAAGACATACCTACTGCAAGTGCCTCCTTTGAAGATCTACTGCTACGGTAAAATCTTACGTAACTGTACTATCTTTCTTCGAGAGAGTTCTTGCAGTAGGTACCAACATAGAGGACTGAGTCCCAAGCAGTCAAATCGGACAAGTCTGAGACATGGGAGGTAGGAACAAGTCTGCAGGAAACAGTGATCTTAGGATAAGAGTCCCTGAAGAAGAGCTAGGCCAAAGCCTGCTCTGCACTTAGAAGCAATGTCCAAACTGTAATGCTTAGTGAAGGTATGGACAGAACTCCAAGTGGCAGCCGCACAGATATTTGTGGCACAGACGTTCCTGAAACAAGCAGTAGAGGCAGCCATGCCCCTGGTTGAGTGCACTTTAACTTCCTCTGGAAGTGGTTTGTTATACTCCTGATAACAAATGGTAATGCAGTTTGCCAACCATTTGGATAAACACTGTTTTGGAACGGCAGCATCCTCTCTTTTGGATGCAAAGGAAACAAATAAGTGATCAGTTTTACAGACTGGCTTTGTTCTGTTAGTGTAGTAATGAAGAATTCTATGTACCTCAAGAGTATGTAGAATTACTTCACCCCGATTGGAATGCTCAGGGTAGTACACTGGCAACTGAATGGTCTGATTTAAGGTGGACTCTGAAACCACCTTAGGTAAGAACTTAGGATTTGTACGCAGAGCTGCCTGGTCTCTGTGAAAAATCAAATAAGGCTTCTTACACATCAGGGCCTGAAGCTCGGAAAGCCTTCGAGCCGAAGTAATAGCAACTACAAAGAGCGTTTTCCATGAAAGGTAGCGCATGTCACAACTAGCAGCTGGTTCAAATGGAGACAGTGAAGTTCGGGTACCAGGGAGGAGCAGGGCTCCTGACTGGGGATTTCAAATGAAGAATCCCTTTTAGGAATGTCTTGGATACTTCTAACCGAGCCAAGGTTTTGCCATCCACTAGAATGTGGTAGAAGAAATGGCAGATAAGTGGCCCTTCAGGGTCAAGTAAGTCAGAGGTTAGAGAGGTGCACCAGATACTCTAAGACCTGTGGAACACAGCAGGAGAAGGGGTCCCACTCCTTGGACGTGGCCCATATGGAAAATCTTTTCCATTTCATAGCATAAATGGATCTAGTGGATGGCTTTCTGGCCTCCACTAGTACCTGTGCCACCCTAGAGGATACTCCAAAGCCAGTGGTGGCTATGTCAGTAGGTGCCATGCATGCAGGTGAAGGGACTGAAGGTCTGGATGGACCAGGGTGCCCTGTTCCTGACAGATGGGCAGGGGGAACTGGGGGTTCCACTGACAGTTGTTGAAGCAG
This sequence comes from Neoceratodus forsteri, assembly GCA_016271365.2. Lineage (NCBI taxonomy): Eukaryota > Metazoa > Chordata > Ceratodontiformes > Ceratodontidae > Neoceratodus > Neoceratodus forsteri. The sequence goes on from CM057451.1 coordinate 476,025,054, forward strand.
AGAGAACCACATCTGATGCGCCCTGCAGGGAGCAACCAGGATCATATGTGCTCCCTCTGCCTGTAGTTTCAGTAAAACCCTCTGCAGTACTGGAAAGGGAGGGAAGGCATACATGAATCTCCCTGTCCAGCATAGAGACAGTGCATCTTGCCAGGAAACACCACGCCCTGGAGCAAGCGAGCAGAAAGTTGGTAGTTTTGCATTGGATGGGGATACGAACAAATCGAGGTGCGGTCAACCCCAACGTGCGAATATTTCATCTACCACAGACTTTCAGGTACCACTCATGGACTCTGGCTTGAGTGAAGCCAAGTGTGTCCACCAGGATGTTTTGAATGCTAGGGACATGCACTGCCATGAGGTGGAGATTGTGTTGCACTGCCCAGTACCATACTCTCATCGCTTTGCGACAGAGTGGATACAAGCGAGTGCCCCCTTGTTTATGTGCCAGATGACGCACATGTTGTCTGTCTGGACCATGAGCAATCCCGGCTGGAGGAGGTGCTGGAATGCCTGTAAGGTGTACCGCACAGCTCTCATCTCCAGTACACTGATATGAAGCGAAAGTTCACGGTGAGCCCACCCAAGAACCTTGCGTCTTGTGAGTTCCCAAAAGAGCTCCACATCCCAGGCTCCCTATCCCAGTCCCGAGGCATCCGTTGTCAGGATCTGGGAGGAAGGAGTGGGCTGGAAAGGTACACCTTTTCGAAGGTTGTCCGGGTTCTGCCACCACAAGAGGTCCCCAACCATCAGGCTAGAGACCAGGATCATGTGATTCAGGTCATCTTATCTCTGATTCCACTGTACTCAGAGTCCATTGCATGACCCGCATATGGAGTCTGACAAGATGTATGGTCAGAATGGCAGCTGCCATAAGACCCAGCAGGCGAAGGATAGACCTTGTGGAAGTCCATCTCTGGGAAGCCACCAGATGTGCTTGTCGATGGAGTCTCCACACTGTCTGGCAGTGGGAAGGCTCTCCCCTGGACTGTATCCAACACTGCTCCAATGAATTGGAGGTGTTGTGAAGGTATAAGGTGAGATTTGGGGTAACTGACTGAAATGCCCACCTGTTGGAAAAGGTCCAGGGTACTGGATAGAGACTTGACTAGGCTGTCCCTCAATGGGGCTGAAAGGAGCTAGTTGTCAAGGTAAGGGAACACATGAATGCCCTGCCTGCGTAAAGCCGTGGCAACCACCACTAGGCACTTGTGAAAACTCTGGGTGCTGACGACAGGCCAAAGGGGAGAGCTTTGAATTAAAAATATTCTCCCTGAAAATTGAATCTGAGAAATCTGCAGTGGGACTGAAAGATGGGGATATGTAGGTAAGCATCCTGCATATCCAGAGCACAGAGCCAATGTCCCTGATGTAGCAAGGGAAGGAGGCCTGGCAGGGATAGCACTCGGAACCTCCTGTACTCTACAAAGAAGTTCAGAGTGCTGAGGTTCAGTATTGGTCTGAGGTCACCTGTTTTCTTGGGGACTAGGAAGAAGTGCGAGTAGTAACCCTTGCCCTTCTGACCCTGAGGAACGAGTTTTATCGCTGCTTTTTGCAGCACAGAGTCGACTTCCTCTCTGACCAAATGGATATGACTCGGAGGATAACAGGAGAGACCTGAAGGATGCTCCGGCGGTCTTTCTAGAAACTCTATTGTGTGCCCTTGGGCTGAGTTGAAGTACCCACGAGTCTGCTGTAATTGCCTCCCAAGCTGACAGGTGGTTTGCAAACCTGCCTCCTACTGTTTCCCCTAGTTCTCGGTCTGGAGGTGGGAGTGAGTCAGGAGGCGGTGGGGAGGGTGCAGCGCCCGAGGCTCTATGGGTCTTAGCCGGGGGGGGGGGGCGTGCCTGCAGAGGATGCCCATTTGTTCTGACATTGGTTCTGCTGTTGCCTTTGCTGCTACTGATGAAAGGGCTGCTTAGGCTTTTGAGGGGGTTTGTACATGAAAAAGATAGAGCACAAGGCTTTACCTTTGTTCTGTAGGTCTGTGATAATATCTTTAACACCCCCTCCAAAAAGAACAGGACCCTGAAACGGGACGTCCTGGATGGCTGATTGGACCTCAGGTGCCAAGCCGGAGATCCTCAGCCAAGAGTGCCTGCATAAGCTGACGGCCGAAGCTGTACCCCTTGTGGAGGCATACACCACGTCGTAAGTGGCCCTCAGTGTGTCGGCTAGCGGATCTAGCTGACCTCACCATACCAGCCATGTCTTCCTTTAGCTCTGAGTCAGGAAGCTTTTCCAGCTTAGATTCTACTTGACCCAGAATGGGTTTCTGGTAGACCACCAAATGAGCAACATTATTCAGTGTTCTAATGGCCAGGGTGGAGGAAGAGTAGAACTTTTTCCCCAAACTGATCCAGTACCTTTGACTCCTTGTCAGGAGGACAAGTACTGAGGTGTTTTGGTTTGGACGAATGGTCTTGGGCAGCACTAATGACCACCGAACTGGCCTCTGGATGGGCACTAAGGTGGTCCTTCCTTCTGGTGTCTGGTACATCCTATTTGCTTTCCTTGCCTCTGGGGCCAGTGAAGCAGGTTATTTCCAAATTGTGAAGGCCAAATCCTCATGAGGGGCTATCCACGGTGGAATGAGGGTTGGAGATTGATCGGACAGTTCCAGATGCTCTGCGAGCCTCTGCCATTGGGGATCTTGTTCCTCCATGCGCCAGTCGTAGGCTGCCTGGATCTTCCTGAGGTGTTCCATGAAGGAGGGATCCTCAGGGGATGATTTTGGTGATTCCTTCAGTTTCGGTTCATCTGGGGAAGGGGACTCGTAGTCCGAGCCCAAATGAAAAAATTACTCACCTTAGTAATTGTGTTTCTTTTAATGGGGAGTTGCTGTATTCTGACTATAAGCAGTTAGCCCCAGCACTTGAACTGCTTCGGAGAGGAAAGAGTTAACTCTATGTCAAGTCATAGAACGTTGAGCTCGAGCTTGGTTTTCAAACCTTTGTCACAGGTACTCCTCAATGTAACCGTCAGATTCTTATCAGCCCTATACTAACTAAGAACCCAGAAATTGTTTTTAGAGCTTTTGTGCCAAAAGGCAATAAACATAAATTTGGGGTCCAAAAACGCAAGTTGAGACCCCCAAAAAGAATCCGAGTACATAATAAAGCAAACAATCATAAAACATAGGAACAAGAAAACCTCAATTAAGAAGAGGCACCCAGGTACACCCCTAAGGTGCAACACTGCACCTGCCCACCCACATCCCAAAACTACTAGGTTCCAGGAGGGGAGGAAGGGAGGGAGGTCAGAATACAGCAAGATTCCATTAGAAGAAACACAGTTACTAAGGTAAGTATTTTTTTCTTCAAACAACATAAAGTCTTGCTATATTCTGACTATATGCAGACTACCAAGCAGTACCCCCAAGGAGGAGGGAACTACAGAACCTATTTTGGGAACAGGCTCTGTAGTACGGCTGTGCCAAACCTAGCATCACTTCTTGACTGAATGTCAAGGAAGTAATGCTTGGTAAATGTGTGAACAGTCTTCCAGGTGGCTGCTTTACAGATTTCCACTAAGGGTATATCCCTGGCAGCTACAATCGAAGCAGCTGTACCTCTGGTGGAGTAAGCCCTCAGGCCTGATTGAGGCTCTTTCCCCAATTTTGAATAGCAGAACTGTATTCAAGGGACAATCTACCTAGCAATAGTTCTCTCAGTGGCAGGCTTACCTTTACCCACCTCCCCATAAGTGAGAAACAGCTTGGAGCAGTTGTTTCTATGGGGCTTAGTGGATTCTATGTAGTAACTCAGAACCCTCTTTATATCGAGACTGTGTAATCTCCTCTCTCCAGAGGAGGAGTGATCAGTGAAAAATACAGGCAGTGTCATAGATTGGTTTAGATGGAAGTCTGATACCACTTTAGGGAGGAATTTCCTATTTGTACGAAGGACCACCTTACCCTGTGAAATGAAATGAAATCAGGTTCCACTGATAAAGCATGTAACTCACTGATTCTCCTGGCAGAGGTAATAGCAACCAACAATACAGTTTTCCAAGTCGGGTATTTGAGCTCAGTTGAGCAAAGTGGTTCAAAGGGAGGCTGCATCAGCTGTGCAATACAGATATCCAGGTCTCATAGAGGAGTAGGATCCCTGAAGAGAGGATTGATATGGACCAAACCTTTGAAGAATTTCCTGAAAACTGGATGGAGGCTAGAGAGGAGACCTTCCCAGCCGCAAGAAAAGCAGAAATAGCTGCCAAATGCAGCTTGAGAGTGGTAGGCCAAAGGCCTAAACTGTTGAGATATACCAAATAATCTAAAGCAGTGACAATATCAGCTGAATCCTGCTGGATGTGCCTCTGGGAACACCAGAACCCAAACCTCTTCCATTTAGAATTATAGGTCTTTCTAGTGGAAGGCTTTCTACTGGCCTTAAGGATATCCAGAGCTCATTTTGAGGGATGCAGGCCTGTATATTCTAGCTCCTCAAGAGCCAGGCCTTGAGCACAAGTGTGTGAAGACTGGGGTACAATATCCTCTCCCGAGATGAGGTGAGAAGGTTGAACTGTCTGGGAAGGCACAGGAGAATTGTCACTGATAGTGGCAATAGTAGAGGATACCAAGGCTGTCTGGCCCAGTCCGGGGCTATCAGAATCACAGTGCAGGGTTGGGATCTGATCTTGACCAGAACTCTGACCATCAGAGGAAAAGGAGGAAAAGCATATAGAAACCTGTTGGTCCAATCCAGCAGGAGGGCATCCAGAGGGACAGACCCCAGGAGACGGGGTCTGCAGCAGAATAGGGGGAGCTGCTGATTGTCCGGTGCTGCAAAGAGATCCATCTCTGGAGTGCCCCACCTCCTGAAAATGATCTGAAGAATGAAGGGATTCAGGACCCATTCGTGGTGACCTTGGGAAATCCTGCTGAGAGCATTTGCAAGTACATTGTCCTTCCCTGGGAGATGCATCGCAATTAGAGAAACCTGCAGGGAATAAGCCAGAGACCATATTTTCATGGCCTCGGTGCACTCGGCCAAGGACCGAGTGCCCCCTTGCTTGTTGATGTACCACATGGTTGTGGTGTTGTCTGTCCTGATCTGCACCACTTTCCCTTGAATTTTATGTTCGAGAATGTTTGGAGTGCTAAAAAAAACAGCCCTGAGTTCGAGATGTGTAGAAGAGACTCCTGATGAAACCACGTTCTCTGAGCAGTAAACTGATCCAGATGGGCTCCCCATCCCAGCAGGGAGGCATCTGTGGTGAGAATCATTGTGGGAACCTGACCGAGGAAGGGAACACCCCTTGCCTCAGATTGTCTTCTTCCAACCACCACTGGAGAGCCTGAACAAGAGTTAGAGACACAGGAACCAATTTGGAGAGAGGATCTTTTTTTCTGAGACCAAAAGTTTCTTAGATGAAACTGAATGTCCCTCATCTGAAACCTTGCTCCTTGCACTACTGCAATGCAGGCTGCCATGTGGCCTAGCAACTGCAAGAAGTGTCTGGCTGGTTGAGACACAACTGGACGAAAAGAGGAAGCCAGAGTGATGAGGGGGATTGAACCCTTGAGAGAGGAAGGAAGGACTTGGCCTGAACAGTGTCCAGCTCCACTCCTATAAATGTGAGGAGATGAACTGGTTCCAGAACAGACTTTTCCAGATTTAGAATGAATCCTAGGGAGTCTAAAAGGTTTTGAGTGACCCCTAGAGCTGATCTGACTTGGTCTGGGGACTGACCTACTATAAGCCAGTCGTCCAGGTAAGGGAACAGTAAGATGACTCGTCTTCTGAGGAAGGCCATCACTACTGTTAGACATTTGGTGAATACTCTTGGATAAGATGTTAGGCCGAAAGGCATTGCTCTGAATTGGTAATGATCTGAGGGCAGTTCGAACCGGAGGTACTTTCAGTGGGACTGCCTGATAGGTATGTGGAAATAGGCATCCTTGAGATCCAGAGAGGCTAGCCAGTCTCCTGGTCTCAGAGAGGGAAGAATAATTCCCGAGTCACCATCTTGAACTTTGGTTTAGTATGTGTTTGTTTAGGTATCACAGATCCAGGATGGGTTGCCACTCCTCTGTCTTTTTTAGGGTAAGGAAGTACCTGGAGTACAATAATTCTCCCCTGTGAATGAGTGGTACCCTCTCCACTGCTTGCAGAAGCAGTAGAGAGGAGACCTCTATTTCTAAGGCCTGTGTTTCCTCTGCCGAGGAAGGGCAGAAAGCCTTTGCTCTCCACTTTGGGAACCTGCTGAAGCTGAGTGCAAGACCCTGGCTCACTACTTCCAGGACTCAACTGTCTGGAGTGATAGACTTCCAGGCCTGGGAAAAATGAGCCAGTCTGCCCCCTTGCAGGAATTGGGGCGGTGACCCTGACTGACACATCAGGGTGTCTGTTTGGCAGGGGGCTTAGACTGAGAGGAGTAGGATGCAGCCCTTGTAATCCCCCTTCTGCCTCTTCCCCTAAACAACCCCCTCTTCTGAAAAGAAGAGGAGGCCTGGACCTGGTAGAAAGGCCTGTGAAAAGGACTGCCCCTGCCAGCCCTGGATTGCTGCCTCTGAGGAGTGGTCTGCTTTTCTTTGGCTGCAGCACTCCTATATGTGGTCCTGTACTCTTCCATCTTTTTCATGTACGTCTCTGTTTGCTCCCCAAACAGTTACTAGTGGTAGGAAAATACATGGCCTTGATCTGGGTATCCTGAGATAAACTGGTACACCTGAGCCAGGCAAATCACCTCATGGAAACAGATGAAGCCATGACCCTAGAATGAACATCATTCAAGTCCACAGCAGCATGAAACTGGACCTTTGAAGCTTCGATGCCATCCATAGCCACCTGATCTAGCTCTTTGGCCAGCTGGGGAGGGGCATTCTTAGCCAGCTCCAGAATCATATCCCACTTAGACTTCTGGAATCTGGCTGTATATGCCATATAGTTGGATTGCCTGAGTCCCAAAGAGGATGCCAAGTACTGCTTCTTTGCCATGGCATCCACTTTCCTGGAATCCTTATCCGGGGTGAGATGCCAGGGGAATATTAGCCTTGTCACAGGCTGCAGCTTGCACTACCCCATCATGGCTGCAATGGCTAGTACGGAAATCCATACCAGGGCCGGACAGAGCATACCTCCTGTCCATTTTCTTATCCACAGGAGGTATGGATGTTGGAAACTGTAATATTTTTTGGATCTGTTTCCCCAGGGACTTGTGCAGAGGGATAGACACCCTTTTTGACTCTGGAACATCCATCATCTAAACATAGTCAGGCTTCTCCTGATCCTGTTCAGCTTCTTCCACTGGAAGCTGAAGAGTCTCAGCCACCTTCTTGTAAAACAAGAAGTGGAAGGGGAACTCAGAAAGCCTGGGAGAAGACACATTAGAAGGCCTGTCTGGGGAGATGTCAGGCTCAATAGGCTCATCTAGATCTTCGTAATCTTCATCATCTTCGTCTCCTTCCCAATCGCCCTCACAAAATGCTTCATGGTCATATTCAGAAGCAGACAAGTCCAACCGAACCGACCATCTCTCCGTCGGTGTCGGTTCGGTGAGAACCGGGCAAAGCGACTGCACAACAGCGATCGCTTTGGCTATCTCGTCAGCAGTGGGACCATAGGCAAGGATCGAACCGGCTGACTTCGTATTCTCTTTGCGGAACGATTCCACAGAATCGGCTCTCCTCTTGCCTGAGGGGGTATTGCCCAGGTCAGTGGGCACCCCCTCAGGTTTGGTCAGAACCGAACCAGGCTGGCCATCCGGGTCAGCGGATTTTTCGGCCTCCCTTTCCATCAGCCAACTTAAACGTTTATCCACAGTGGCTTTAGAAAAGTTTCTGGAGATTTGGCAGTCTTCTTTGAGGTGATCAAACCCCAGACAATAAACACAGATGAGGTGGGGATCAGCCTTGGCAAAAGCCACCCCACACTCAGTGTAGTGTTGAAACCCAGTGGGCCCGGTTTTCTTTTTGGGTTTCTTAGACATGCTTCAATAAACAAAATCACCCTTACCAGGGATTAAGCCAGGCAACTACCAAAACCTATTGGTTCCAACCGTGTCACGGGTTGGATGAAAAAAAAAACCAGAGAAATCAACGGTCTTTTCAGGAACCAACAGATACCACACTAAACTTAGAGATAGAAATAAAATCAACAAATCGCTTCAGTTCCCAACCGGAACGACCAGAAAGAAACCGAAAAGAAAAAACAATTTCCTTATAGACCACACTACTACCTACTAATACACTTACTGTACCGGGACAGAGATGTAAAGACCTAGAAATAAAGAAGCGGTTTTACTAAACCAACCTGATTTTACTATAACTGAACCGAAGTGAAGGAGAGGATCTCCAGAGTGACTTCACAGTTAGGCAGAGTAAAGAATTTGATGATTACACTGCGGAGTACCTGGGACAGAGGTTTGAAAACTGAGCTTGAGCTCAACATTCTATGCCTTGGCATACAGTTAACTCTTCCCTCTCCAGAGCAGTTCAAGTGCTGGGGCTAACTGCATATAGTCAGAATACAGCAAGACTTCATGTTGTTTGAAGGGCTGAATCAGGTTCAGATTCTGTCATCGGGGGTGCTGAGCCTAGGTAGAGGAATGTCTACTAGTCTAGAGAGGTCCACGGGTCTTGAGAATTCTGTGGGCCTCTCTTGTTGAGGTAAAGGCTTATTAGAGCTACCTGACGTCAACGGCCTGGGGAGTCCATCGATGTAAGCTGTCTGTGTGTAAGTTCCCTGGTAAGCGACATTGGGATAACTGGGAGCCAACGCTTCTCAAGCTCCGACGTGAGCCGAAATTTTGCTTTGTCCCATCATGAATGAAGCATCGCCTGCAGGTCCGCTTGAGGTTGGGGTGGAGGTGGAGCCTTGGTGGAGGCTGATGCCCATACCCGGGCATCGGATAGCCCGGCACCTGATAATAAGGTGAAGAGTATCCAGTCAGTGGATAGCCAGCGATGGGTAGGGCGAAAAACCCGGCGTCGGGTAATGTGGCGCTGGGTAGCCGGGCGTTAGGTAACTTGGTGGAGTGCCTGAGGGGTCAGGCATCGGCCTCAGAAGGGCCACTGGTCCTGGTGATGGACTCTGCAGAGGAGCTGAGGGGCCCGAGGGGGCCTGACAGTGGGTCTGGAGGACCTGATGGAGTGCCCGACGGAGGAGGGACCAGTGTCAGGCCTGATGGTGGCCCGGTGGGTCCTGAAGGACCCTGCGGGACCAGAATGACCATCGTCTGGTCCGATGGTGAGCTAGGAGTCAGGTAATCTGGCATCAGCAGCGGGATAGCGCCCGGCAGCGGTCATTCTCCCTCCTCCGGATCGCACGGTAGTGGGGAAACTGGAGGAATCACCTTGAGAGGTAGAGGGGGAGAATCCTGAGGGGGGTACCCTCCGGGATCAGCTGTGGCTTGGGCGGCAGCTGGTCTAGTTCCTCAAAATCAGGCCTGTTGTCAGGGCCTGCCAGAGGATCCGGGGCTTGGCACATGTCAGAGGAGCCAACGTGCGACTTATCAGCCATGGCCATGCGATCATCGGAGGAGCAGACATTCAACTTACCAGCCGTACCACTCTCAGTCGCCCCCGAAATCTTGAGAGGTCTAAGGCTAGTAGGTGTCTCCTTTACCCCGGAGACTCCCACTGAAACTGAAATCGGTCTCGGTGGGGGCAATGGGTGCTCTGCAGCAGCAGCAGAGGTGGCCTTGGCTGGAGGAACACCCCGGGGGCCCTCTGTGTCCACGACTCCAGGAGGCCGCCAGAGCAATGGGGACCGTTGCGGTCCCAATGTCTCTCCTCGTCCCGCTTCTTCTTATGACGGCCCTCTGGAAAAGAGGACGAGCTCCTGAGTTTCTTCAGCTCCTTCTCCATGGATGCCATTTTTAACTTAAGTAAATGGGCTTCCAGGGTCTGCTGACGGCGTTTCCGTGTGGCCTGTTTAAATCCTTGGCAGGCCTCACAGTTCTTGGTCTTGTGCTCTGGTCCCAGGCAGAAGAGGCAGAGGGAATGGCAGTCTTTGTGAGGAAGCAGAGTCCCACAGGAGTGGCACTTATTTTTATATGAATCGGGAGGCATCGGAGACGACATGCATGATGTAATAAAAACACTAATACTTTATGAGAAAGTTAGTTAAATTAGAAATAAACAAGTAGAATATTCATTAAAAATGGGATCGACAGAGGCAATGTTCTCTGTGAGGTCAGATGTGCGCAGGTTGACAGCGGGAAAGAACTGGAGGGTGGACGTGGGGACCGCTCACTATATAGCGCCACACTGACATCGATCACATGATGCTGGGTAGGTGACCCCCGCCACACACTGCTAGCTAAGATTTTCCGTGTGGTCCTAGCGCCTCGTGGCTCAGTCCTATATGTTAGTACCTACTGCAAGAGCCCTCTTGAAGTAAGATCTTTTCTTCCGTCCGCTCTTCCAGCCCACCCAGCCCAGTCACCCTCCCATCCTAAGCCTGTCACACTTATATAGATCAGCAGGGGGACAGGTAAGGATCTGGCAGCCAATCCTCGACAGCTTGCCAGATCAGAGCCTCATATGCTGATAGGCTCTGTACCCTGCAAGGGCGGTGCAAGCATCTCTCTCTCTCTCTCGTTGGATGATACAGAAACCAACCTTGAGCATAATCAGAATAAAAACAAGATAAAAGAAATAGCAAACTTTTTTCTTTTCTTTTGTTTCATCCACTGTAATCTCACCTAAAAAGTGTAAGCATGGAATCTATGGAATCACAAACCACAAGGACTAGCTAAATTTTTTTTTTTTTTTTTTTTTTTTAAGAGGCAAGATGGATATTGTTATTGGGCTGGCAGTATAACCTAGAGGTTAGGTGAACAAGCTTGATACATCCAGCAGACCAGACCTCAGTCTGATTCTCACACCCTCCGCTTGCATACTGTATGACTCTGAGCAAGTCACTTAACCGCCCAGTGCTCCCAAGACGCCCCTGAAAACAGGCACTTGTGCCTAGTGGGCCTAACCCGGTTACCAAAGACTAAAATAAAAAGAAATAAAAAAAACTGTGGACAATGTGGGGTGCTCTACAGCAGATATGGTGAATGCCCAATATGCTGGGCAATAGCCGATCTTAGTGCCCAGCTCAGGGAGGCGTGGGCAATTATACATGACCTAAGGCGAGACAGAAATCACCCACATGGACCACCTCCAATCTAGCAGTACTCTGAGGATACTAACTGCCTCAGGCAAGATACAGTATCAGGGGGCTGGTATGTGGTGAGGAGAAGGAGACTGGGCCGCAGGACCAGGACAACCAAACATTTACCCATCTCTGAAAACAACTTTCCTACAAAAAACAGGTACTCGCCATTGTCAATGGAATTAGCCACTGGAAATTGTGGCAATACAGGAGGCCAGCATGAGGAGTCAGACATGAGGAATAAACCTAAGGACAGCGCAAATAGGACAGGCAGGAAACTTATAGTAGGTGACTTCATGATCTACGGAGTGGAGACACCTAAATTCTAACACTGAAACTGGGGTCGATGTCATGTGTCTCCCTGGTGCAACAGCAAAACGGGATGTAGACCGCATCGAAAGAATTATGTGAGGGGAGGCAGGCAGCAAACACCTAGGGACAAACGACCTCTCAAGACCAAATGGTAGAGGAGACCAAAAAGTACATATTTCAACTTGCAAATAGGATTTCCTCTCTAGCATTCTCGGATTTGCTACCGGTATGTGGAAGGGGAGGAAGCACAAGGAGGGTCAGAAAGGAGGAAATAAACGAGTTTAACTCATGGCTGAAGGAATGATGCCAAGGAAACGGCCACCGCTTCATAGGAAACTGACAAAGCTTCTGGGAAAGGGATGTCTTCCGGTATGATAGCCTCCACCTGACGAAGGAAGGGGTGAGAGCTCTTGGCCAAAAATTTGATGTTTACATGGGCAGTTTAAACTAGCAAATGAGGAGGTAATGACGACACTTAAAGTCAAGAGTAAGAAAGTCACTACCCGAAGAGAGGTGTTAGGGGACAATACCAATTTGATGCTCCAGAAATGGAATGCTGAACTGTCTGCAGCTATCAGTCACCCTTGAGGACTGGCGAGCTAGTGCTCTATCGATAGTCAAGATTACCCTTTCACAGACATGGAGAGAGTATGCCTGGAAGCGTCAATATAGATTTTTTAAGTCTCTAGCAGTCTTAGTTAAATACCTACCACAGAGCTATGGCCAGTGCTGGAGAAGCTGTAAGTGCAGGACAGCTGACCTGGGCCATGTTTTTTGGGAATGCCCCTTGTTAACACCATTTTGGTTCACAATACAGCTTGCCTTGCATGGATGCCTAGGGGAGGGAATAGAATTAATGGTGGAGATGGTACTTTCGACTGTCATGCCAATTCATGGCCCACCCTGTCGCCAATATACTTACTGGCAGCCAAAAAGTCCATCACCAGGAGGTGGATGACCAAAATAATTCCTTCATTATAAGAATGGAAAATTATTGTGCAAGATATATATCAAATGGAAAAACTCACGGCGGTCTTGCAGGACAAAGCTACTAAATTTCATGATAAATGGTAGCGATGGGTACTATATATGATGCAGACTGATACATTCTTTGCCCCCAGATCCAGATTGTGTTGGTGTAGGGGTTGCGCTGCTCATGCTTGGAAGGGTGGAGGGGAGCCATTAGGCTGCACTAGCAATTATAATTATTACACAGAAACATAGAAACAAACTCTGACAGCAGATAAGGACCGCTTGGCCCACCCAGTCTGACCATTTCTCTACCTATTTGTATAAGCTACAGATCCTAGTTAACCAACAGCCTACGTCTTCCTAACCCCCACCAGAATTGCCTTATGTCTGTCCCATGCATTCTTGAATTCCCCCACTGTTTTTGACCCCACGACCTCCTCAGGAAGACCATTCCATGTGTCCACCACCCTCTCTATGAAAAAATACTTCCTCACGTTGCCCCTGAGCTGTCCCCCTCTATCTTCAAATTGTGCCCCCTCGTTCTTGCACATCTCTTTCTGAAAGATGCTACCTCTTGGACTTTGTTGATTCTCCTGAGGTACTTGAAAGTTTCATCATGCCCCCCACCTCCTTTCCTCGAGGGTATACACATTAAGCTCCATTAGTCTCTCTTCATATGGCTTCTGGTGCAGAACGTGCACCATTTTAACTGCCCTATTCTAGACTGCCTTCATCCTGTCTATGTCCTTGCAGAGATGGGGTTTCCAGAACTGCAAGCAGTACTCCGGATGGGGTCTCGCCAACTGTTTGTACAGAGGGATAACAACTTCCTACTGGTGATGTCTCTCCCTATACATCCCAGTATCCCCTCAGCCCTCCTTACTGTCTTCTCACATTGCTTGCTTACATTTAGGTCATCTGATATGACTACCCCTAGGTCCCTTTCCATTTTTGTTGTTGTTAGTCTCTCTCTCCCCCCATTGTGTGCTCTTCCCCTGGGTTTTTGTTTCACAGGTGCATTACTTTGCACTTCTTTGCACTGAATTTAAACTGCCACACTTTTGACCATTCCTCCAACCTTACCAAGTCCCTTCTCATCCTTTCCACCACACCCCCTGTACATCAACCCTGTTGCAGATCTTTGTCATCTGCAAAGAGGCATACTTTTCCTTCCAGTCCCTCTGCAATGTCACTTATAAAGACATTAAAAAGGACCGGTCCCAGTATTGAACCCTGCAGTGCCCCACTAGTAACCCCCCTTTCTTCAGAGTGGACTCCATTTACTATCACCCTCTGTGTCCTGTTCTCCAGCCAATTCTTTACCCAGGCTATCATCTTGGGACCCATTCCCAGGCTGGCTAACTTGTATATTAATCTTTTGTGTGGGACTGTGTCAAATGCCTTGCTGAAGTCTAGGTAGGCCAGTCCACAGCCCTCCCTGATCTACTACTTTGGTCACCCAGTCAAGAAATCAACTAGATCTGCCTGGCATGACCTTCCCACTGTGAATCCATGCTGCCTTGGGTCCTGTGCCCCCTCTGGCCTCTAGGTACTCGACAATTCTTTCCTTCAGAAATGATTCCATCATTTTCCCTACCACTGAGGTTAAACTAACAGGTCTGTAGTTTCCTGCTTCTGCCCTGCTCCCACTTTTGTGAAGGGGAATCACATCTGCCCCCTTCCACTCTTCAGATACCACATCATCTTCCCAAGATCTGTTAAAAAGGGTAGTCAGTGGTGTCACTAGTTCTCCCCTTAGTTCTTTTAGAATTCTGGGGTGAATCTCGTCAGGTCCCATTGCTTTGTCCGCCTTCAGTTTCCGGAGTTCGTTCAGAACCCTTTCTTCTGTTAATGGAGTGGTAGCAACCCCCCTATCCAGAGTGCTTCTATTGACTGAATTAGGTACCTCCCCCTCCTCTTGTTTTGTGAATACTGAGTATAAGTATTTATATTAAGCCTCACTATCCCTCCCTTGGTCTTTCTTCGCTTCCTAATGTACCTATAAAAGGTTTTATCCCCCTTCTTAACTAAGTTTGCTATCTTTTGCTTGGTTTGGGCCTTTGCTATTCTGACTGCCTTCCCTGCTTCCTTCTGCTTTAATTGGTACAGTTCTCTGCCCTGCTCCTTCTGTGATTCCTTATACTTCCCGAATGCTATTGTTTTCTCCCTAACCTTCCCCGCCACCTCTTCTGAGAACCATAATGTTTTTTTTTTCCTTCGTTTTGGTTTGTTTATTTCCTTCACACACAGGCTTATTGCCTCTGTGATGGCAGTTTTGATGTTTCCCCATTGCTCCTCCACCCATCCTTCTTGCCAGTTTGCTAGTGCTTTTCTGAGGCACTGTCCCATTTTGCCAAAGTCAGCCCTCCTAAAGTTCAGTACCATCACATTTGTATGGCTTGACTTTATGACTGTGTTTATTGTGAACCACACTGTTTGGTGGTCACTTGTTCCCAGACGGGTACCCACTTCTAAATCTGAGATCCTCTCGCCATCCCCGTTTGAGAGTACCAGGTCTAAGATTGCTCCCTCCCAAGTGGGTTCCAACACTAGCTGTCTGAGGCATGGCCCCTGTAGGGAATCAAGAATGATCCTGCTCTTGGATGCGGCTGCAGCAAAGGTGCTCCAGTTAACATCTGGTATATTCAGGTCCCCCATCAACAATCTCTCCCCTTTTTCTGCCATCCTAAGGATGCCTTCTATCATTTCCTTGCCCATTTCCTCCTCCTGAGACAGGGGTCTGTATACAACCCCTGGGCGGATTGTGGTGCCATTTCCTGTCTCTAGGGTGACCCACAGTGCCTCCTCTTCTCCCTGTTTACCCTTTAGTTCTATTGCTTTGATTTCTTCCCTTACACAGAGAGCTACTCCTCCTCCTCCTCCTCTTCTACCCTTCCTGTCCCTCCTGTAGACTGTGTACCATGGTATGTTGACATCCCAGTCATGGTTCTGGGTGTACCATGTTTCTGTGACTGCCATGATACCCAGGCTTCCCTCTTCCATCAATGCCACTAGTTCAGGGAGCTTGTTACCCAGACTATGGGCGCTGGTACTCATTGCCCTCATTTTTTGATGGCCTTACCCCTTTTAGCCCATCCCTGTCCTTACTGCCTTTTTCTTCATTTACCCCTGCCCTTCTCCCTATCAACTTCTCTATTTTGGTGTGTACCTCGCTAACTACCCTGTTTTGTGGGTTGGGGGCTGGAATTTTCCTGCTCCTTTTCAGTGCCTCCCCCTTGGCAAGTTTAAATGCTTGCCAATAAAGCATTTAAACCTATCACCTAAGATCCTGGTTACCCTTCTGGACAGATGTAGACCATCGCGCCAATACAAGCCTGTATCCCTCCAGGTGGACCCCCAGTCCCCAATGAAGCCAAAACCCTGAGCTCTGCACCAGTTTTTAAACCATTGATTGAATCCCATAGTGCAGAGCACCCTAGTCTCACCCATGCCATAGACAGGCAACACCTCTGAGAAGGTTACTGTGCATGCTACTTGTCTAAGGCCCCTCCTCAATTCCACAAACTTCCCCTGCACTGCTCTTATCCCATTCCTAGCCAGGTCATTGGTCCCTAAGTGGACAATGATGTCCAGCTCCTTCCCCTGTGCAGCTGCTTCCACGATCCTGAGGATTCGCTCCCTGTCCCTCCAAGCCATGTTGCCAGGCAGGCACCTTACCTCCCTCTCCCCTCCCTCCCCCAGTCCTACCCCCCTAACAACTGAGTCGCCCACCAGGAGTTGTCTTGTTCCCCTGTAGGGTCCCATGCCACCCTCCTGTGGGTCTCCTTTGTGAAGGTTCCCAGCATCCTCCTTGGTCTCCACTGGGGGTGCCTCCATAGAGGAACTGCACTCTGCCAGAACGGTGTATGAATTGTGGAGCGGTACAACTGGTGGGATGCGCCTCTGTTCCACCACCTTCACCCTCCCTGAGCTCACCGTAGTCCAACCACTCCTCTTTCTTGGCAACCTGAGGCAGCAGCGGCAGCCGTTATGGTCCCTGGGTGGGAGAGGAGGTCCCCTAAATCCTGGCCAACTCAGCCTGGAGACAAACAACCTCCTCTCTCAGCCCAGAGAGGTGCCTGCAGATGGGATAACACTGCATCCTCCAGAATGTCTCCCAGAAGTATGCCACTCCACAGCACCACCCCATCATGTCTTATTTGTGACCCTGGAGAACACGGGGTGGGGGGGGTTGTTCCTTTGTACCAGTGTCTACAAAAACAATCAACAATCTGGTAAAAAAAAAGAGACTTTCTTCTGTAACCTACACGGCAAAACAAGCTCTAGTTTAAGGCAGCTGGTAGCTGCTCTCCCACTCAGCTTCTGCAGCAAACAGAGTCCACAGTCAACTCCTGTTTGTAATCCACAGTCCCTCAAGCCTTCTTCAGCTCCTCCCCTTATCGGACACCTCTTTCACAGAGTTTCAGTAACAACTCTAGGAACAAATGACTGCAAATATTCTCCCAGCTAGATTACCCCCCTGGCAAATTAGTTACACTAAATAAAGACAACCCCAAAAACAGAGAACCAAAACACTGACTTCTACTTACTAGTACAGGTCTCTGAATTAAGAATTCAATTCAATGTACTCAGTAAATCACCTCCTTGCTGTGGGGTAGCTGCTCTCCCTTCTCTCAGCTTCTGATATTACACCACAGAGTTTTCTGTGAAGATGTCTATACATTTTTAACTGATTTATTAGAGAATGGACTTAATGTACACCAAAATGCAACTGTCTAATGACCATGGAAGCAAAACTATGGTGCATTTGCACCCTTTCATCTAATATATGCAGTGTGTATATCGTTTGTACATAACTAATAAAAATGATATTTAAAAAAAAAAAAAAAAAAAGTCACTACCCCTCTCCCCCAGAAAATAGCAGGTATAAAGAAAATGACTCCAAGGAAGACAGTAGCGTTACAGGAAAACGGGAATCTCAATGATCTGAAGCCAAGGAGTTCAGTCACGGAAACTACAGAGAGGAGGGCTTCAGAGAGAAACCACGTTTGTAAAAAGAAAGAGGGTAGCACATGGAAGCAATGGTAACTAATGCCAGAAACCTGGATAACAAAATCCCTGACCTCACGGCCACTATAGCAGAGGATGGACTAGACTTACTGGCTATGATGGAAACTTGGTTCATAGGAAACCATGGATGGAACATGGTCGTGCCTGGATTCAACGTGTACAGGAGGGACAGAAAGGAGAAAAAGGGAGGAGAGGTAGCATTGTACATCCGAGAGGAAATCAAAACTACAGAAATCCAGGGGACCCTAGGTAACACTGAGGCACTGTGGGTAACGGCTGAGACAGGGAACGGGGTAGCCAATGGGTTAGGAGTTATCTACAGGTCCCTGTCGAAGGGGGAAGATGGGGACAAAGAAACATTGGAGATGATACATAAAACAGCAGAAAAGGGCGAGACGATTATAGTAGGGGACTTTAACTTACCAGACATTAACTGGGGTTCTCAGACAGCATCGACACTAGACGCAGGGAATTTGTAATGGCTCTACAGGGGGCCGAGCTAAAGCAACTTGTCAATTCACTAACCAGAGGTGAAGCTGTCTTTTACTTGATTCTGAACAATGGTGACAGGGTAGAAAAGGTTGAGGTAGGGTGCCATCTTGGCAACAGCGACCATCATATGGTCGGGTTACAAAACAACACAAGTATAGATACCAGCCACTCCAAGATCAGAGTTTTGGGCTTCAGAAAGGCAGACTTTTCCAAAATGAGAACCAGCCTAGCAGAAAAACTCATGCACGGGGGGAGGGGGGTGGAGGAAATGTGAGAACCTAAAGGGAGGCAAATAAGAGAAGGAAACCCCTCTGGTCCTCCAAGGAGGTGGCTACTATAGTAAGAGAAAAGAAAGGCCTACAAGGCAAATCAGAGATAAAAAAAGGATGAAGACAGGGAAATTTACATAGCTGCACAGAGGGGAGTGGGAAAGGTAATAAGAAAAGCTAAAGCTCTCATCAAGCTAAGGATAACACAGGAAGTTAGAGGGGGAGACAAGAAAAAAATTACTCACCTTAGTAATGTTGTTTCTTCTAATGGAGTCTTGCTATATTATGACTATTGCAGTTTGTCCCAGCCTTAGAACTGCTCCGGAGGTGAAAGAGTTAAATTCATGCAGAGCATGGAGCTTAGATGAGCTTCGGGTTCACAGAAGTTTGTTAGGCTGGTTTCAAAATCAAACCGCCGATCTTTACGAGCAAAACTCACTAAGGTTCTGTGTGGAAGCTGTAACCTACACTAGCCAACTGGCCACTAATATATTAACATTTTCCTGGTCCCAACACAAAGACTCAAGTCAGGGACCAGAAAAAAAGATAAAAATAACTAAATAAACACAACACCCAAACATGAAAGAGGGCATCAATAAATGCCAACAGAGGACTACCCACCCCATACCCAAAGTAGGAGTTCTGAGAGGAGCAGGTTGGGGGGAGGTCATAATATAGCAAGACTCCATTAGAAGAAACAACATTACTAAGGTGAGTAATTTTTTCTTCAAACAACATGAAGTCTTGCTATATTATGACTATTGCAGACTACACAGCAGTACCTCCATGGAGGAGGGACAGAACCTACTTAGGGAATAGGCTCTGAAGCACGGCTGTGCCAAACCGAGCATCCCTCCTGGCCTGAATATCCAGGGAGTAATGCTTGGTGAAAGTGTGTACTGTCTTCCAAGTAGCTGCCTGACATATCTCCAAGATAGGGATGTCTCTAGCAGCAGCTAGAGATGCAGCTGTACCTCTGGTAGAGTGAGCCCTCAGGCCTGAGGGGGAACCTTACCCAGCTTTTGATAGCAAAATTGATACAAGAAACGATCCACCTGGCAATGGATCTCTTGGTGGCAGGTTTCCTTCCCAACCTCACCATAAGTGAGAAACAGTTGGAGGGAGTCAAACCTGTGACCCTTGGTACGCCCTATGTAGTAACTTAGGCCCTCTAACATCTAAGTCTGTGCAGCCTCCTCTCACCAGAGGAGGAATGGTCAGTGAAGAACACTGGAAGTGAAATAGATTGGTTAGGTGGAAATCTGAAACCACCTTAGGCAAAACTTCCTGTTAGTCCTGAGGACTACTTTATCTCTGTGAAAGGAAATAAAGTCAGTTTCTACTGATAAAGCCTGTAACTCACTTATATGTGGCAGAAGTGATGGCTACAGAAATACAGTTTTCCAAGTCAACTACTTAAGCTCTGGCCAAGACAGAGGCTCAAAGGGGGTTGCATTAGCTGAGCAATGCGTACATTAAGATCCCAAGCCGGGGCAGAGTCCCTGAATGGAGGATTGGTGTGAAGCAATCCTTTAAAAAACTTGGAAAATACAGGATGAGCAGAAAGAGAAGAGGGCTTCCCTGCTGAAATGAAGGCAGAGACAGCAGCCAAATGCACTTTCAGGGTGGCTGGTCTCAGACCCAAAGAATTAAGATGGACCATGTAGTCCAATACAGTGGGTAGATCAGCAGATTCTGGGGAAACATGCTTCCCAGAACACCATATGGAAAACCTTTTCCAATTGGAGTTATAGGTAGCCCTGGTGGAAGGCTTCCTAGCAGCCTTCAGGATTTCGAGAACGCTTTGAGAAAGTTGCAAATCAGCAAACTCTAACTGCTCAAGAGCCGAGGTTGAGGGATTTGAGATTCGGATACCAAACTCTCCACTGAGCACAGGTTAACAGATTGTGGTTCCTGGGGAGACACAGGGGAAGATGGACTGCTAAGGACAGAAGGAGTGGGTACCAGGGCTGCCTGGCCCAGTCTGGAGCAATCAGGATCATTTTGCAGGGCTGAGACCTGATTTTGACTAGTACTTTGAACAGGAGAGGGAAGGGGGGAAAGACATAAAGAAACTTCCCTTCCCAATCGAGAAGAAAGGCATCCAGGGGAACTGAGCCCAACACTGGGGGCCTGCAACAAAGCAGTGGAAGTTGATGATTGTCTGGGGCTGCGAAAAGATCTATCTGAGGAGTGCCCCATCTGGCAATCACTATCCCCAGAACTAGGGGATCCAGTGACCATTCGTGATGGCCCTGGGAAATCCTGCTGAGAGCATCTGCCAGGACATTGTCCTTGTCTGGGAGGTGAACTGCTATGAGGGAAGTGTTCAGGGAGTAAGCCAGAGACCACAACTTCATCGCCTCGGTGCACAAGGTCAAGACCGAGTGCCCCTTTGTTTGTTGATGTACCACATTGTAGTGGTGTTGTCTGTTCTGACCTGTACCACCTGTTCTGAACAGATGCAGAGAAAACCTAAGTGCTAGGAAAACAGCTCTGAGTTCCAGCAGATTGATGTGGAGCAGAGATTCCTGAGGGGACCATAATCCCTGGGTGAGAGGTCGCCATGTGAGCTCCCCATCCCAAGAGGGATGCATCTGTAGTAAGGGTCAAGGAATGGGACAGAGGGATGAAAGGCACCCCTGTCTCAGATTGCTCTGATCCTGCCACCACTGAAGGGCCTGGATCAGAGTTCAGTCACTGGGATTAACTTGGATAGAGGATCTCTTTTGAGACCAGAAAGCTCTCAAATGGAACTGAATGTCCTCATCTGAAATCTTGCTCCTTGCACCACAGCTGTGGAGGCAGCCATGTGCCCTAGGAGCTGCAGGAAATGCCTTGCTGGTCGAGAGACCTGCAGAGTGAAGGAGGCGGCCAGGGCCACTAAGGTCTTTACCCTTTCCAAGGGAAGGAAGGCCCTGGCCTGCTTTGTGTCCAGTTCTGCGCCTATAAAGGTGAGTACCTGGACAGGTTCCAAAACTGACTTTGGAAGATTGAGAAGAAATTCCAGAGAGGTAGGCAGCTGCTGGGTAACTAGCAGGTGTGATTTGACCTGGTCTGGAGACTGACCCACAATGAGCCAGTCGTCCAGGTAGGGACAAATGGCAATATTTTGCCTTCTTAGGTGAGCGACTGCCACTGCCAGACATTTTGTGAACACCCTTGGGGCAGAAGTGAGGCCGAAGGGCATTGCTCTGAACTGATAATGGCCTGAGGGCAGTTCGAATCTGAGGTACTTTCGATGGGAGCTTCTGATAAGAACATGGAAGTAGGCATCTTCAGGTCCAGGGAGGCTAGCCAGTCCCCTGGCCTTAGGGAGGGTAAAATCATTCCCAGTGTCACCATTTTGAACTTTGGCTTTAAAAGGTGCTTGTTTAGATATCTTAGATCCAGGATAGGCTGCCACTCTCCTGTCTTTTTTGGGGTAAGGAAGTACCTGGAGTACAGACCCTTACCCTGGTGAAGGGGAGAAACCTTTTCTACAGCTCTGAGAGCCAAGAGGGTTGAGACTTCTGTTTCCAAAGCAAGAGTCTCTAAAGGGTTTGTAGGTGGAAAAGATCTGGCTCTCATCTTTGGGAATTTCTTGAAGCTGAGAACCAGAACCTGGCTCACTACTTCCAGGACCCACCAGTCTGAAGTTAAAGACTGCCAGTCCTGGACGAAGTGAGCCAACCTGCCCCCTACAGGTAGTGGAGAGCTGACCCTGGGCATCCCATCAGGGTGCCTGTTTGGCAGGGGCTTTAGGCTGAGGGGTGGGAGCAGGCCTGCTCGAACCCAGTCTGCCTCTCCCTCTGAAGAACCCCCTCTGTACATAGGCTGAAGAGGAGGAGGCCTGGGTCTGGTAAAAAGGCCTGTGAAAAGGCCTACCCCTACCCCTGGGGGGCTGCCTCTGAGGAGTGGTTTGCCATTCCTTGGCTTGTGCACTCCTGTAAGTGGTTCTATATTCATCCATTTTCTTCATATAATTCTCGTCTGTTCCCAAACAGAGAATTTCCCACCACAGGAAAATCCATAGCCTTAGACAGGTATCCGCACAAAGTAGTACACCTGAGCCAGGCCAATCTCCGAAAAGCCACAGATGTAGCCATGACTCTAGAGGATACATCGTTAGAATCCACTGCAGCATGGAATTGCACCTTAGATGCCTCAATACCATCAAGAGCCACCTGCTCCAGCTCCTTTGCGCAGCTGGCCAGGGACCTGTTTGGCTAAGGCCATGACAGTATCCCATCTAGATTTCTGGTATCTTGCAACATAAGCCATATAGTTAGCTTGTCTGAGTCCCAAGGATGCTGCCATGTATTGTTTTTTGGCCATGGCATCAATCTTCCTGGAATCCTTGTCAGGAGGATGTGAAGCCAGTGGAATATTAGCTTTATCACAGGCTGCAGCCTGAACTACCCCAACATGACTGCATTGCTGTGAAAGAAAATCTGTATCAGGACCTGATAAAGTGTACCTCCTGTCCATCTTTTTATCCACAGGAGGCACAGAATTAGGAGCTTTTAAAATTTTTATTGTTTGTTTTCTAAAAGATTTATGTAAAGGGATGGACAACCTCCTGGACTCTGGGATATCCATCATCTCCACATAGTCAGGCTCCTCTTGCTCATCCAAAGCCTCCTCTAAGGGAAGCTGGAGGGTCTCAGCAACTTTTTTATAAAACAAAAAATGAGAAGGGGACTCAGAAAGCCTAGGGGGAGACTCACCTGAAGGTCTGTCTGGGGAGATGTCCGGTTCAATGGGCACATCCAGACTTTCAAAGTCACATTCACAGTGATCATAATCCTCATCCCCCTCCTCTGGTTCATAGAACTCTTCTATATCATAATCCTGAACCACTGGAACCGACCAAACCGACCTTTTGCCAGACAGTGGCGGTTCGGAGGGAACCGGGGACAGGGACTGGACAACCTGAATTGCCCTGGCTATCTCTGCAGCAGTTGGAGAAGGAATTTTGGACTCCAAACCTGCTGATTTTTTAGATTTCTTTGCTGGAACTGGCTCCTCAGAGCCAGCTTTTCGTTTGCCCGAGGAAGTCTCGCCCTGGTCAGAGGGCACTCCCTCCGGTTCGGTTGGCACCGAACCGGGCTGGCCATCCGGGTCAGCAGACTTTTTGGCCTCTCGTTCCCTGAGCCTGCCCACTCTCTTGTCCACGGTGGCTGCAGACAAATTTTTACAAATCTGGCAGTCTGAATTGAGGTGGTCAAACCCCAGACAATAGACACATGTAATGTGTGGGTCAGCCTTGGCAAAGGCTTCCCCACAGACACTACAGTGTTGAAACCCAGTGGGCCCGGTTTTTCTTTTGGGCTTCTCAGACATGATGCCAGCCTAACCAACAAACTTGCCCTTTTAATGGCAGTGCCAGGCAAGACACCCTTATCGGTTCCAAACCGTGTCACGGGTCGTGGAAAAAAACGTAATGAAATCTGTTTTTTTTAGAACCGATAAGAACCGGGAACCGCACTCTAAGAAACCTTAAAAGGCTTTAAACTTATATTTAAATACAATTCGATCGGTTCAACCGAACCGATAATACTTTACAAGTTCCACACAGAAAAAACCCTATCTATTACTTACGATTACCATAGACAGAGCCTGAACCGATCGGTTTTGCGGTTAAAATAATGAAATCGCGGTTAAATTCAACCGAGAAATAGCGCTTTAAACCAAGAAATGAACCGAGCAACAGGAGGAATCTCGGAGCGACTGTTCAGTGAGGCGGAGAAGAATCTGACGTTTCGGTTTGAAACCAGCCTAACAGAGCTTCTGAACCGAGCTCGCGCTCTAAGCTCCATGCTCTGCATGGAAGTTAACTCTTTCACCTCCGGAGCAGTTCTAAGGCTGGGACAAACTGCAATAGTCATAATATAGCAAGACTTCATGTTGTTTGAAAACCTTTTTTAGGTACATAAGAGAAAGGAGAAAGACTAAAGAAGGAATAGTAAGGCTAGCAGTTTCAGGAGGGGAACTAGTAGAAAAGGACAGTGAGATGGCAGAAGTCCTTCATAATTACATCTGTTCTGTGTTCACTAAGGAGAACGCAGGGGATGGCCCAAACCTGCAAAGCAGTTGCACCCAGGGACCTGGGGTAGACTTGAGCCCCTTAACGGAGTGACAAGTCTTGGAAGCTTTAAATAAATTAAAGGTAGACAAGGCCATGGGGCCAGATGAGATTCACCCAAGAGTTCTCAAGGAGCTGGGGAGTGTAACAGCAGCACCCCTGGCAGAGGTGTTCACCAAATCCATTGAAAAGCGGGAGAGTGCCTGAAGACTGGAAGAGGGCGACAGTGGTCCCACTTTACATATCAGGGAGCAGGCTGGAAATTATCATCCAGTGAGCCTCATATCAGTGGTGGGGAAACTGATGGAGACACTGCCCAAGCAAAGAACAGTAGCACATCTGGAATCCAGCAGACAACAGGACCCAAAACAGCACAGTTTCATGGTGGAAGGTCATGCTAGACGAAACCGGATACTTTTTGGACTGGGTAATGAAGGCAGTGGACCAGGGATGGGGGTAGGGGGTGGGGGCAGTGGATGTGATCTGGATTTTAGTATGGCCTTCGACTCGGTTCCACAGAGAAGGCTGGTAAAGAAGCTGGACCACATCGGCAATCAAAACTTTATTTCTTAAGCGCTATTCCGGAGATCATAGCACTGTAAAGACTGAATCAATAAAATCATAAAAAACACATAAATAACAATTCATTAAAACATTCAACTAAAATTAGGCAGATAAAAAGCATCTGATTAACAGTTACTAGCCTCAGAAAATGCTATGGCAAACAGGGGTGTTTTTAGTGTAGATTTAAAACCCTCGATGGTCAGGCACTCTCTAATCCGATGAGGTAGAGAGAGTTCCACAGGGTCAGGGCCATAAAAGCAAAAGAACGGGCCCCAGAGGTCTTCAATCTGATCCTGGGAACCTCTAGCAATCCCTCGTTGGCAGAACGGAGTAGCCGGAGGGGGCGGTAGGGACAGAGAAGATCTTGCAAGTAGTGAGGTCCCTGACCATGCAAGGGCTTTACAGGTAAGCAACCTGACCTTGAAGGTGATCCTCCACTGTACAGGCAGCCGGTACAGTTCACGGAGCACAGGCATGACATGGCTAGATCTAGATAAACCAGTCAGCAACCTGGCCACCGCATTCTGCACTAGCTGCAGTCAGCGGATATCAATCCCCAGTAGCCCTAAGTACAGGGCATTACAACAATCAAGATGAGAGGTGACAAGGTCATGGACCAGTGTTGGAAGGTCACCAGGTGGGAACAGTGCTTAATCCAGGCGATGTTCCTCAGATGGTAAAAAGAGGTTTTAACGACAGCAGTCACTTGGGTTTTTAATGTCAGGCTGCTATCGAACACAACGTCCAGATTTCTCACCCGATCAGAGGTAAGCAGCTGGTCGCCCCTGAGCCAAAGCCCTGAAGGTAATCCTGCTGACATCCCTACACTTTGGTGACCTGGGTCCACCACCAATACCTCAGTCTTGCCTGTGGTCAGCCTTGGCCAGTTGGAACTCATCCAATCCTGGATCTTGGAGAGGCAGCTGTTAAAGACTGAGACTGCATCACCTTGCTCAGGTAAGGACATGCAGAACTGAACTGTACATGTAGCACTGGTAAGGAAGTGGTGGGTTGGGTGAGAAACTGGCTAAAGAGAAGAACACAACAGGTGCAAGTAAATGACATAGTACTGATGGAGAGGGAAGTGACTAGTGGAGTGCCTCATGGGTCGATGCTGGTGCCCCTACTCTTCAACGTGTTCACAGCAGACCTCGGAAATGGATTGGAGGGAAAAGTGTGTCTGTTTGCAGATGACACCAAGACCTGCAACAGAATGGACACCCCAGTAGGAGTCAAGAGCATGGAATTAGACTTGAGGAAACTCAAAGAGTGGTCAGACATCTGGCAGTTGAAGTTCAACACCAGAAAGTGCAAGGTCATGCATTTGTGCAATGGAAACCCCAAGATGGGATACTACCGGGGGGGGCAGCAGCTGGCATGCACCATCCAGAAGTGAGACCAAGGAGCCATTATATTAAATCACTTGAAGGCGGGGAAGCAGTGAGAAAAGGTGGCGCTAAAGGCCAGTGTTATGTTGGGCTACACAGGCAGGGGAACAATGAGTCGCATAAGGGAGGTGGTGCTGCCAATTTACAGGGCGCTGGTGCGCCCCCACCTAGAGTACTGCATACAGTTCTGAAGGACGTCAAGAGGATCAAGACGGTGCAGAGGAGAGCCACAAAAATGATTCAGGATCTGCATCAAATGGCATTTGAGGACAGGCTTAGGGAGCTCGACATGTACCCCGTTGGGGGGGGGGGGGCGACATGATTGAGACAGTCAAGTATATCAAGGGTATAAATAAGGTAGGGGTACAGGAGCTCTTTCAGGAGTAGGAAAGCATCAGAACTAGAGGACATCATATGAGGCTCAAGGGTGGGCAATTCAGGAGCAATGTTAGGAACTTATTTTTCACTGAGAAGGTGGTTGACCCATGGAATTGCCTGCCCCAGGAAGTGGTGGAGGCCAATACAGTGAACAGGTTCAAAAACACCTGGGACAGGCACAAAGGTATCATTATACAGAAGGGATAGAGGGTTGGGGGGGCAGTTACCCATGCCAGACAGACTAGATGGATCTTGAGATCCCATTCTGCCGTCAATTTCTATGTTTCTTTGTGGATGACACAAAAATCTGCAACAGGTTGGACATTCAGGAAGGGTGGAGAGAACACAAAGATATCTGGGGAAACCAGGGGTGTGGTCTAGGGTGTGGCAGCTGTGTTTCAATGTCAAAAAGTATAATGTTCTGCACCTAGGGTGGGGAAACTCGGGGACCGTGTATATGACTGGGGGAGGGTACTTACAGTCACCAAGCAAGAACAGGAACTCGAGGTAATCATATCTGATGATCTCAAGGTGGCAAGGTGGTGTGACAAGGCAGCTGGCAAGGCTAGTAGGATGCTGGGGTGCATAAGAAGGGGCATTTCTAGCAGAAGAAAGGAGGTGGTGTTGCCACTGTATCGCTCACTAATGAGACTCCACCTAGAGTACAGTGTCCACTTCTGGAGGTTGCACCTCCACAAGGACACTGACAGTGTGGAATCGGTCCAGAAAAGAGCTACCAAAATGGTGCAGGAGTTGCCCAGGAAACCATACGTCAAGAGGCTGCAGGATCTCAACAAGTACTCCCTAGAGGAGAGAATAGCAAGAGGGGACATGATAAAGACCTATAAGTACCTCACAGGGGTGAACATGATACAGGTGGGGAGTCTCTTGCAGAGGAGTAACAGCACCAGAACTTGGAGCATGCAATGAAGCTCTGGGGGAGGAGTTTAAGAGGGATGTGAGCAAAGGTTTCTTCACAGAAAGGTTGGGGGACACCTAGAACAGCCTGCCAGAAGAGGTGGGGGGAGGTGAAAACAATGGGTAGCTACAAGTTTGCATGGGATAGCCAACATGGCATAATAAATAGAGGAAATGAAGGTGGAAGTGATGCCAGTAACCAAACAGGAGTCTAAGGCTAGGCAGGGAAAAATAAGACAGACTGGATGAGCCTACAAGTCCTTTTCTGTTGACAGATTCTATGCCTCCCCACTCTCACCTGGCTGGTCCGCTTCTGCCCCCTGCAGCTCTCCCAACCCCATCTCTCGCCATCTCTGTGACTTACCTTGAGGATCCACCTTGTTACTCCACAGCTTTTCCCCTGTGGCAGGGTGACTGGGGTTCCCCCAAGCCCCCTCTAGATGGTTTGCTCAGTCCTTTTGGTCCTGTACCCAGTAGGTGGTGTGAGGTTTGCAAGGAACTGCAAGGGCTTCATCCTGCTGCCAGTAGTGTTCTTCTGGTGTTCTTGTGTTCCTTGACCCATGGATGCTCCGTGGAGGTGACGGCTTGAAGTATGCACGTCACTAGACGTGCTGACGTCTTCCGTCAGGAGCGCCCTCCACCAGGAACCGATGATCCTGACCGCACCACCACCTGTGGTCACCTAGGTGGCAGTGTTGCAGTAAAGCAGTGTGCCCTCCCTCCCCAGAGGAGAGGAATGTCCGCTGGGATGCTCAATTCCCCCCATTCCCCACTGACTCACAAGTGATCCAGATTGGTTTCTGAACCCGGGATGCCAGTGTGACGGCAGGTGAGGCATGAATGCCTCAGCCCTCCACGTCACCAGGCTGGCAAATCCTATGTTTTAATGTCTGTACTGAACTGCCTAAAAAAACTCTCCTCATTTCAAGACAGAAGGCTGCAGTCTCTACTACAACACTGCCACTTGCCAGCAGATTCTATGAAGAAGGGAGGGGTGTACACTGGTGAGCTCCATGCGTGTGCCTGGGGCTCCTCATGTGCTGATTTTGTAAAGAACCTAGAGGTACAGGATGACATGGCATGCTTGGGCCCTGGCCCAGATGACCGGCTACCTCCCCCGCCCTACCAAAGAGGTCATTACACTGAAGTCCAGCTGATTACCAGGCAGTGGCCAGGCCTGGTAAGCCCAACCTCGGGGGTAAACCAGGGGTTTAAATGGGAAGGGAGGGATAAATGCTAGAGAAGATGTGGTACAGGGATGGGTAGTTGCTACCGGAAAGGGTCACACTGGAGCATGAGAATAAATAATAAGGAAAAGGTAACAGCCCATGCAAGTAGCAGTATATGCATTAGAAGTCAATGACCTAACATTGATGATATCACGGGTGGGAGAATGTATAAAGCTGTAATGCATCTTTTTGACTTTTGTTTCTCTAATATTGTTCATAGTCCTCTGCGGCTACAAGCTAGGATCTCCTTTGGCTGTCTCCACGCAAGCTGTTATCCTCGATGAGATCTCACTGCAGTCATTCCTAGTCCCCACATTCACCTGCGACATACCCCTGTGCTGCCCCTTCCCCATTTACCCCCTGTGGCATGGTCCACCGTAAGCAACTCTGGCATTTCTACCCTGCAGTAATCTGGCCACAAGGAGTGGAGGTGATGATGCGAGTCAACCCAAGAACGTTGTAGTCAGAATCCATCGCTGGAGTGGGCTGCAGGAGCAGCTTCCATCTGCCCGGCCCATGGGCAATGTTTTCCCTTGTTCTCTCTGCCCCACCCCCTCCCCAACTAGGAATACACCATCAGGACTGGCTGCCCGCGAAGCCTGACACAGCCAGCCCATGAGCATGCTCCACTGGCCACTCCTTCCATTCATGGATCCCGTGCATCACCACCTGTGGGGCATGAAACCCACCCTCCCTGGAGAAGGAAATCATCTAGTGGGACACTCGATTCTCCTCCATCCCGGCCGGCCCTCCAACGGCCCTGGCTCGTTCCTGAGCAGGGTCATCGGCATTGCGAGCGGTAGTGCTAAAGCTGTGCCAACGGGCTAGCCCAGTCTCTTTCCTTTTAAGGCCAATCTAGACATGTATAATAAGGAAGGAGTCCTAAAATGTTATAACTACAGAGCAAAGGGGTTGGTCATGGTGGGCTACTAGACCTGCTCGGTCTTAAATGCTTACATTATAGTCCTGTGTTCTAAGAGTCTCTCTGTCACCTCAGAATGGTTCTTCTCCCACCCACCCCCACCAGGTTGCCTCCAAACACCTTGGACAATATCCAGCATGGTGAAAGGGACCAGAGGATAAGACCAAGCAACTGGGATGTGGTGGGCAAGTATCATTCTGTCACACTTACACCCTCCCCCCCACACACACACACACACAAGAACTGCCTCTGCAATGCTTGTGAGGCTTCACAGGCCCAAGGTTGGGAGCTGGGGCTGCAACACACACAGGCTGTGAATTCAGATGAAAAAAATTACGCACCTTAGTAATTATGTTTCTTCTAATGGAGTTCTGCTGTATTCTGACAATTGCAGTGATTCCCAACCTTTGAACTGCCCTGGGGAACAAAGAGTTAACTTTCTATGCAGGGCATAGAATGCTGAGCTCGAGCTCAGTTGAAGTCTCTGTCTGGAGTGGTTCAAACCTAAACCATCAGATTCTTACGAGCCCAACTAAACTAAAAATTCTATGTGGAAATTGTAAAAATTCCACCTAGCCAACTGGCTGAAAAAAGTTTTGGATTCCCAAGGAAGACTCAAGTCAGGAAGCCCAAAAACCAATCTACTACAAATAAATCAGCAGCCAAACAAAAAGGAGGAGGGTGCAAGCAAAAAACACCCTTGGGGTGCAACACTGCACATGCCCACCCACTTCCCAAAAACAGGTTCTGAGAGGGGAGGCATGTCAGAATACAGCAAGACTCCATTAGAAGAAACATAATTACTAAGGCGAGTAATTTTTTCTTCAAACAACATTAAGTCTTGCTGTATTCTGACAATTGCAGACTACCAAGCAGTACCTCCAAGGAGGAGGGACAGAACCTACTTCGTGAATAGGCTCTGAAGTACTGCTGTGCCAAACTGAGCATCACTCCTAGCCTCGATATCCAGAGAGTAATGCTTGGTAAAGGTATGGACTGTTTTCCAGGTGGCTGCTTGACAAACTTCAAAGAGAGGAATATCCTTGGCAGCAGCCAGGGAAGCAGCTGTACCTCTTGTGGAATGAGCCCTCAGGCCTGAGGGTAGAGTTTTTCCCAGTTTTTCATAGCAGAATTGTATACAAGACACAATCCACCAGGCAATAGATCTTTTGGTGGAAGGTTTGCCCTTTCCCACTTCTCCATAAGTGAGGAACAACTGGAGGGAGTCAAACCTGTGACCCACGGTACGCTCTATGTAGTAACTAAGGGCTCTTTTGACATATAAACTGTGTAGCCTCCTCTCTCCTGAGGAAGAATGATCAGTGAATAAAAAAGGGAGAGACATAGACTGGTTTAAATGGAAGTCTGAAACCAGTTTGGGCAAGAACCTTCTATTGGTTCTAAGGACCATTTTATCCCCGTGAAATGAGATAAAAGCAGGTTCCACTGACAGGACTTGCAATTCACTGATATGCCTGGCAGAGGTAATGGCTACCAGGAACACAGTTTTCCAAGTCAAGTACTTAAGCTCTGTGGAAGACACAGGCTCAAAGGGGGTTGCATAAGTTGAGCAATGCAAACATTCAAATCCCAGGAAGGGGCAGGGTCTCTAAAAGGAGGATTGGTGTGAAGCAATCCTTTATAAAATTTACAGAACACAGGATGAGATGGTAGTGAGGAAGACTTCCCCACAGACAAAAACGCAGAAACAGCTGACAAGTGTACTTTGAGAGTAGCTGGTCTGAGGCCTAGGCCATTAAGATGGACCATATAATCCAGAACTGTAGGCAATCCAGCAGTGTCTGAGAAATATGCTTCTTAGAACACCAAATGCTGAATCTTTTCCATTTGGAGTTGTAAGTCTTTCTGGTGGAGGGCTTTCGAGAAGCCTTGAGGATATCCAGAACCCCTTGGGAAAGATGCAGATCTGCAAACTCCAACTCTTCAAGAGCCATGCTTTGAGATTGAGAGACTGAAGATTGGGGTACCAAATCCTTCCATGAGAGGATGTTAACAGGTTGTAATTCCTGGGAAGAGACAGGGGAAGATGGACTGCTAGGAACAGCAACAGGGGGTGCCAGGGCTGTCTGGCCCAATCTAGAGCAATCAGAATCACCTTGCAAGGTTGAGACCTTATTTTTACCAAAACTTTGAACAGGAGTGGGAAGGGGGGAAAGGCATACAGAAACTTCCCTTCCTAATTCAGAATCAGGGCTTCCAGAGGGACTGAGCCCAAGACTGGAGGTCTGCAACAAAAGAGAGGGAGGGAGTTGGTGATTGTCTGGAGCTGCAAAGAGATCTATCTCTGGAGTACCCCACCTTGAAAAAATCAGTTTCAACACGTGAGGGTCCAGGGACCATTCGTGATGGCCCTGAGAGATCCTGCTCAGTGCATCTGCTAGCACATTGTCCTTGCCTGGAAGGTGAACTGCTACAAGAGAGGTTTGCAGGGAATAAGCCAGAGACCACAGCTTCATGGCTTCTGTGCACAAAGCCGTGGACCAACTGCCTCCCTGCTTGTTTATGTACCACATGGTGATGGTGGTGTCTGTTCAGACTTGAACCACCTTGTTCTGTACTGACTGAGAGAAAGCTTTTAGGGCCAGAAAAACTGCCCTGAGCTCTAGGAGATTGATGTGGAGAAGGGATTCTTTGGGGGACCACAGCATGAACAAGGCTGAGTAACAAAAGGAACACCATGTCTTAAATTGTCCTGATCCTGCCACCATTGGAGGGCTTGGATCAAGGTCAGAGTCACTGGGATCAGTTTGGTAAGGGAATCCTTCCTCTGAGACCAGAAAGCTCTCAGGTGGAACTGAATATCCCGCATCTGGAATCTTGCCCCTTGGACCACTGCTGTTGAAGCTGCCATGAGGCCCAAGAGCTAGAGGAAACGCCTTGCTGGTCGAGATACCCGAAGGCTGAAAGAAGAAGCTAGTTCCATAAGAACACTTGCCCTTTCTAGAGGAAGAAAGGCTCTTGCTCTGAGTGTGTCCAGCTCTGCCCCTATAAATGTAAGAAGCTGGACCGGTTCGAGAACTGACTTGGGAAGGTTGAGAAGAAATCCTAGAGAAGTGAGCACTTGCTGGGCCACTTGCAGGTGAGACTTGACTTGGTCTGGAGACTGACCCACTATTAGCCAATCATCCAGATATGAAAAAATGGAAATCTTTTGCCTTCTTAGAAAGGCAACTACCACTGCCAGGCACTTTGTGAAAACCCTTGGGGCTGAGATTAGGCCAAAGGGCATTGCTATGAACTGATAATGGCCTGAGGGCAACTCGAACCTGAGGTACTTTCTGTGGGAGCACCTGATGGGAATGTGAAAGTCGGCATCCTTGAGGTCCAGGGAAGCTAGCCAGTCCCCTGGCCTTAGAGAGGGAAGGATTATTCCCAGAGTTACCATCTTGAACTTTGGTTTTAAGAGATGTTTGTTTAGATATCTTAGGTCTAGGATGGGTCGCCACTCCCCTGTCTTTTTCGGGGTCAGGAAATACCTGGAGTACAGTCCTTTGCCCCAGTGTAGGGTAGGTGCTCTCTCTATGGTTCTTAAAGCTAGGAGAGAAGAAACCTCTGCCTCTAGGGCAAGGGTTTCCGAGAGTTTTGCAGGTGGAAAAGATCTGGCTCTCATCTTCGAAAATTTTTTGAAGCTGAGAACCAGTCTCTGGCTTACTATTTCCAGGACCCACTTGTCTGATATAATAGACATCCAGTCCTGGACAATGTAAGCCAGCCTGCCCACTACTGGAATAGGAGAGTCGACCCGGGCAGGCCCATCAGGGTGTCTGCTCGGCAGGGGCTTTAGGCTGCGGAGTGGATGCAGCCCTGCTCATCCCCCTTCTGCCTCTCCCTCTGAAGAGCCCCCTCTAAGAAAAAGAAGAAGAGGCCTGTGCTTGGTAAAAAGGCCTTTGAAAAGGCCTGCCCCTGCCCCTAGACTGCTGCCTTTGAGGAGTTGCCTGCCTTTCCTCGGCCTGAGCACTCCTGTAAGTGGTCCTGTACTCATCCATTTTCTTCATGTAATTCTCTGTCTGCTCCCCAAACAGAGAATTACCCAGTACAGGAAAATCCATGGCCTTAGCCTGGGTGTCCTGTGAGAGGCTAGTACATCTGAGCCAAGCCATCCTCCGAAGAGCCACAGATGTAGCCATGACTCTTGATGACACATCATTAGAGTCCACAGCAGCATGAAGCCGAACCTTAGATGCCTCAATCCTATCTGCAGCCACCGCATCCAGCTCATTGGCTAGCTGGGGGGAGGCCTGTTTAGCCAGTGCCAGTACAGTGTCCCACCTGGACTTCTGGTACCTGGCTGTATAGGCCATGTAATTCGCCTGCCTGAGTCCCAAAGAAGATGCCATGTACTGCTTCTTTGCCATGGCATCAATCTTCCTGGAGTCCTTGTCGGGGTGTGTGAAGCCAAGGGAATACTTGCCTTGTCACAGGCAGCAGCCTGCACTACCCAACATGGCTGCATTGCTGATATAAGAACCTCCGTCTGAGCCTGAAAGTGTATACCTCTTGTCCATTCTTCTATCCACAGGAGGTATAGTGTTAGGAGACTTTAGGATTTTTTGTGTCCGTTTCCCAAAAGATTTGTGGAGGGGAACAGACAGTCTCCTGGACTCTGGGATGTCCATCATCTCTACATAATCAGGCTCCTCTTGATCTTCCACAGCCTCCTCCATAGGAAGCTGGAGGGTTTCAGCCACCTTTCTGTAAAACATAAAGTGAGAAGGGGACTCAGAAAGCCTAGGAGGGGAAACACCTGAAGGTTTGTCTGGGGAGATGTCCGGTTCCACAGGCACATCCAGACCCTCACTTACATCATCATCCTCACATTCCCCTTCCTCTTCAAATTCCGGTTCATAAAAATCTTCAACTATAATCTTGAATCGGGGGAACCACCTGAACTGAACCCCTGCCAGAAGGAGCCGGATCGGTTGGAACCGGACGGAGCGATTCTACAATCTGAATCGCTCTGGCTCTCTCTTCGGCGGTCGGAACATGAACCTCTGGATCCGAACCGGTCGATTTGTCTTTGCGTTTTCTTTTTGTCGGAACCGATCCCTCGGAATCGGCTCTCCTTTTGCCCGAAGAAGTATCATCCTGGTCAGAGGGCACTCCTTCTGGTTCGGTCGAAACCGAACCGGGCTGGCCATCCGGGTCAGCGGACTTCTCGGCCTCCTTTTCCCTCAGTCTACCTAATCTCTTCTTAAGGGTTGATTTGGGAAAGTTTTTACATATTTGGCAGTCTGAATTGAGGTGGTCAAACCCCAGACAATAAACACAGGTGGTGTGGGGATAGGCCTTAGCAAAGACCTCCCCACACTCACTGCAGTGTTGAAACCTAGTGGGCCCGGTTTTTTTCTTGGGTTTCTCAGACATGGCCAACCTTACCAAACTTACCTTTTTTTTGGCAACCGCCAGGCAAGACTCCCTTATCGGTTCCTAACCATGTCACGGGTGTTGGGAAAAAAAACGTTTCAAAACATGTTTTTTTTTTTAGAACCGATAAGAACCGGTAACCACACACTAAGTAAAACACACAAATTTCACTATCAAATGGCCGGTTCAGCCGAACCGAGCTGCACTTTTACAAGTTCTACACAGAAAAAAACAGAACAATTCCTATCTAGTACTCACGGCACCACAGACAGAGACTGAACCGACTATGCGGATACTTTTTCAGTTTAAAAACTGATGAAAACTGAAACTTTAACCGACTTTCGAACCGAGCTGAAGGAGAAATCTCCGGAGCGACCGTTCAGTGAGGCAGAGTAAAGAATCCGACGGTTTAGGTTAGAAACACTCCAGACAGATTCAACCGAGCTCGAGCTCAGCATTCTATGCCCTGCATAGAAAGTTAACTCTTTGTTCTCCGGGGCAGTTCAAAGGTTGGGAATCATTGCAATTGCCAGAATACACCAAGACTTCATGTTGTTTGAATTAGTAACAACATGAAGCCTAGTGCCCCATCAAGGCAACTCTAGCAGCTGAGATGGCATTTCCCCTGTCCAAAAGAAACAGAATTTGACGGCAGATAAGGACCACTTGTCCCACCTAGTTTGCCCATTTTTCCTACCCTACTGTAATATCGCAGAGCCTACCTGATCACCAGCTTAGCCCTCCCTTCCCTAACCACTAAGGTTCCCTTTTGCCTATCCCATGCATTCTTAAATCCTGTTACAGTTTTTGCACCCACTGCCTCCTCTGGAATGCTGTTTACATGTTAGCTGTTTGTTTAAGATGCTTCCAGGCCCTGCCAGGCGTCAACCCCTACAAAACCATTGGAAAAAAAGCACAGTATTTCCAGTTGATCTAGCATTTATTTAATCATTTTGCAGCCAAGGCATTACTCAAAATTATCCTCCTCTTCTTGCCTCACTGGTACCAACAAGTATCACTATGGTTGGCTCCTGTTCCCCATCTCTTATAAGCCTGTTCACCCTCGCCATAATGACAGCTATTTTTACACAAATTTGTCAAATGGCCAGGCAGCCTAAATGGCTCCAGTATCACAGCAGTCTCTTCTTACATACTTCACAACAGTTACCTACCACCACTGCCTTCCCTCCCTTCCCCCTCCTGCACTGTAGTACACCCTGCACTTGATTTCCAAGCAGTAACCACTCATACCCTAAGGTTGCCCTCCATCTTCACATCCTGTCCCTAGAATCAGTTTAGGATGAATCCCATCCGAACCTCTCCAACATACCCTGTCTCAGTCCACACCACGGATTCTTGGACCTTGGACTTACCTAGTAAAGGATTGCTATTTCGGTTAGCAGGTTTAGGGGGAGGGATTGGGGGTTGCTTAGCAGGAACTGTGCTGGATGTGGTTGCGGCAACAGTAGCGTTAGTGCTTGCAGTAGAAGTAGACAAAGTCCTGGTGGTTGCTGTGGGGGCTGCAGTGGAACTGCCTGCTTTTATAGCGTTGGAAGTGGCTGTGATGGTAGCGTTGTGTGCTGTCTTTGCCGCACTGGTGCTAGCGGTGAGATCTTTCGTGTACCCATCACCTGCTTCTTGAGTAGAGGACAAGGGTCTTTTTGGAAGAGGCAAAGGCTGCTTGGGTGCAGGCATTTCACTGACATGCTCACGAGGAGTCTCCACTTCTGAGCTAGGTCGGCTTCCACTTGAATCTGCACAGCAAAACATGGACAATAAGCACAATGCTGTACAGAGAGGAGACAGAGGATAATAACAAACACAAGTTATTCAGTAAGACAAGCTTACAGAGTGATGACCCCCTGCCCCCCCTCAAAATGGACTGAAACTATAAAGGAGACAAAGAAGCAGCAAGATCTAGTGACTGGAGTACAGACTTGGGAAACAGGTTTAAATCACAACATCGTAACTTGACTTCAGTACTTTAACACAGAAACATTGACTTTGACAGCAGATAAGGACCGCTTGGCCCATCTAGTCTGCCCATTTCCCAACCTACAAGATAGGACGCAGATCCTAGTTAACCAACAGCCTATTTCTTCCTACCCCCTACAAGAATTGCCTTATGTCTGTCCCATGCATTCTTGAATTCTCCCACAGTTTTAGACCCCACAACCTCCTCAGGAAGGCTGTTCCATGCATCCACTACCCTCTCTTCCTCACATTACCCCTGAACCGCCCCCCCTCTATCTTTAAATTGTGTAACCCTTGTTCTTGCACGTCTCTTTTTCTGAAAGATGCTACCCTCTTGGACTTTGTTGATTCCACTGAGGTACTTAAAAGTTTCTATCATGTCCCCCCTCTCCCTTCTTTCCTCAAGGGTATACATATTAAGCTCCTTAAGTCTCTCCTCGTACGGCTTCTCTTGCAGACCCTGCACCATTTTAGTTGCCCTCCTCTGGACTGCCTCTATCCTGTTTATGTCCTTGCGGAGATGGGGTCTCCAGAACTGGATGCAGTACTCCAGATGGGGTCTCACCAACTGTCCGTACAGCGGGATACCAACTCCCTGTTTTCTGCTGGTGATGCCTCTCCCTATGCATCCCAGTATACCCCCAGCCCTCCCTACTGCCTTCTCACATTGCTTGCTAACCTTAAGGTTATCTGATATGATTACCCCCAGGTCCCTTTCCTTTTTTGTTGTTGTTACTAACCCCCCCCCCCCACTGTGTATTCTTCCCCTCGGTTCTTGTTTCCCAGTTGCATTATTTTGCACTCCTTTGCACTGAATCCTAGCTGCCATACTTCTGACCATTCCTCCAACCTTACCAAGTCCCTTCTCATCCTTTCCACGCCTCCTTGTGTATCAACCCTGTTGCAGATCTTTGTGTCATCTGCAAAGAGGCATACTTTTCCTTCCAGTCCCTCTGCAATGTCACTTATAAAGACATTAAAAAGGACTGGACCCAGCACCAAAACAGAGACTCTGACGGCAAATAAGGACCGCTTGGCCCACCTAGTCTGCCCATTTCCCTACCTAACGGATAAGCTGCAGATCCTAGTTAACCAACAGCCTACTTCCTCCTACCCCCCACTAGAATTGCCTTATGTCTGTCCCATGCATTCTTGAATTCCCCCACTGTTTTTGACTCTACAACCTCCTCAGGAAGGCTGTTCCGTGTATCCTCAATCCTCTCTGTGAAGAAATACTTCCTCACATTACCTCTGAGCCATGCCCACTCTATCTTCAAATTGTCCCCCTTTGTTTTTGCACATCTCTTTTTCTGAAAGATGCTACCCTCTTGGACTTTGATGATTCCCTTGAGGTATTTGAAAGTTTCTATCATGTCTCCCCTCTCCTGCCTTTCCTCGAGCCTATACATCGTTAGTTCCTTTAGTCTTTCTTCACATGTTTCCTGATGCAGACCCTGCATCATTTCGGTTGCCCTCCTCTGGACAGCCTCCACCCTGTCTATGTCTTTGTGGAGATGGGGTCTCCAGAACTGTACACAGTACTCCAGATGTGGTCTTACCAACTGTCTGCACAGAGGGCCAACAACTTCCTGTTTTCTACTGTTGATGCCTCTCCCTATGCATCCCAGTATCCCCCCAGCCCTCCTTACTGCCTTCTCACATTGCTGGCCCACCTTTAGGTCGTCTGATATGACTACCCCCAGGTCCCTTTCCATTTTTCAGTATCTCACCCCCATTGTGTACTCTTCCCTGAACCCTGCGGTACCCCACTAGTAACCCCTCTTTCTTCAGAGTGGACTCCATTTACAATTACCTTCTGTGTCCTGTTGTCCAGCCAATGTTTTACCCAGGCTACCACCCTAGGACCCACTCCCAGGCTGGTTAATTTGACTATTAATCTTTTGTGTGGGACTGTGTCAAATGCCTTGCTAAAGTCTAGGTAGGCCATGTCCACAGCCCCTCCCTGGTCTACTACTTTGGTCACCCAGTCAAAGAAATCTATTAGATTTGTCTGACATGACCTTCCCGCTGTGAACCCATGCTGCCTTGGGTCCTGTGCCCCACTGGCCTCTAGGTACTCAACAGTTTTTCCTTCAGAGTGACTCCATTACTTTCCCACCACAGAGGTCAAACTGACAGGTCTGTAGTTTTCTGCCTCTGTCTTGGTCCCACTTTTGTGAAGAGGAATCACATCCACCTTCCTCCAGTCCTCGGGTACCACACCATCCTCCCATGATTTATTAAAAGAGTAGCCAATGGTTTCACTAGTTCCCCTTAATTCTTTTAGAATTCTGGAGTGATTCCATCAAGCCCCATTGCTTTGTCCACCTTCAGTTTTAGGAGTTCTTGCAGAACCCTTTCTTCTGTGAAAGGACTGGGATTGACCCCCTTATCAAGAGTGCTTCTGTTAAATGGATTAGGCACTTCCTCCTCTTTGTGAATACTGAGCAGAAATATTCATTCAGTATCCCTGCTTTTTCACTGTCCCTCTGCCCACTCGCGTTCATTCTATTCAGCCTCACTATCCCTCCTTTGTCTTTCTCGCTCACTGATATACCTATAAAGGTTTTATCCCCTTTTTAACCGAGTTGGCTATCTTTTCCTCAGTTTGGGCCTTTGCTATTCTGACTTCCCTCCCTGCTTCCTTCTGCCTTAACTGGTACAGCTCTCTGTCCTGCTCCTTCTGTGTTTCCTTATACTTCCGGAATGATATCTTTTTCTCCCCGACTTTCCCAGCCACCTCTTTTGAGAACCATAGTGGCTTTTTCTTTTGTTTTGATTTGTTTATTTGCTTCACACAAAGGCTTGCTGCCTCTGTGATGGCAGTTTTGATGATTCCCCATTGTTGCTCCACACCTCCTTCTAGCCTGTTTGCTAGTGCTTTTCTGAGGCAGTCTCCCATCTTGCCAAAGTCAGCCCTCCTGAAGTCCAGGACCCTCACTTTTGTATGGCTTGACTCTGTAGCTGAGTTTAACATGAACCACACTGTTTGGTCACTTGTTCCCAGATGGCAACCCACTTCTAGTTCTGAGATCCTCTCACTGCCCCCATTTGAGAGTACGAGGTCTAAGATTGCTCCCTCACGAGTGGGTTCCGGAAACTAGTTGTCTGAGGCCTACCACCTGTAGGGCATCGAGAATGGCCCTGCTCTTGGATGTGGCTGCAGCAAATGTGCTCCAATTAACATCTGGCATATTCAGGTCTCCCATCAACAGTATCTCCCCTTTCTCTGCCATCCTAAGAATGCCTTCTATCGTATCCTTGTCCATTCCCTCCCCCTGACATGGGGGTCTGTACACAACCCTTGTGCGGACTGTGGTGCCCTTTCCATTCTCCAAGGTGATCCACAGTGCCTCCTCTCCTCCCTGTTTACTCTTTTGTTCAGTTGCTTTTATCCCTTCCTTTACATAGAGAGCTACTCCTCCCCCCCTCTTCTCCCCTGCCTGTCTCTCCTGTAGGTTATGTACCCTGGTATGTTAACATCCCAGTCATGGTTCTCTGTGTACCATGTTTCTGTGACTGCTACGATATCCAGGCATCCCTCTTCCATCAAGGCCACCAGCTCAGGGAGCTTGTTGCCCAGACTACGGGCATTGGTACTCATTACCCTCCATTTCCTGATGGCCTTACTCCTTTTTGCCCCATCCCTGTCCTTCTTGCCTTTGTCACTTTCCCCATTTATCCCTGTCCTTCTCCCTATCGCCACCTCTATGTTGGTGTTTACCGCACTCACTACCATGACTTTTTTGGGGGGGGGGCTAGGATTTCCCTGCTCCTTTCCAGTGCCTCCCCCTTGGCTAGTTTAAATGCTTGCCAATGAAGCATTTAAACCTATCAGTTAGGATCTTGGTTCCCCTCCTGGACAGATGCAGCCCATCATGCAGTATAGGCTTGCATCACTCCAGGTGGACCCCCAGTCCCCAATGATGCCAAATCCCTGAGCTCCACACCTGTTTTTCAACCACTGATTGAATCCCATGGTGCAGAACACCCTAGTCTCTCCTACGCCATAGATGGGCAGCACCTCCGAGAAGGTTACAGCGCATGCTACTTGTCTAAGGCCCCTCCCCAATTCCACAAACTCTTCCTGCACTTCTCTAATCCCTTTCTTAGCCAGGTCATTTGTCCCTAGGTGGACAATGACATCCAGCTCCCTCCCCTGTGCAGCTGCTCCGGCAATCCTGAGGATTCGCTCCCTGTCCCTCCAAGCCATGGCGCCAGGCAGGCACCTTACCTCCTTCTCCCCTTCCTCCCCCAGTTCTACCTTCCTAACAACGTATTCCCCCAGCAGGAGTTGTTTCCTTCCCCTGTGGGGTCCCCTGCCACCCTCCTGTGGTTCTCCTTTGTGGAGGTTCCCAGCATCCTCCTTGGTCTCCACTGCGGGTGCCTCCATTGAGGAATCACAGTTTTCCAGAATGGCATAGGAATTGTGGAGAGGTACAACTGGAGGGCTGCGCCTCTGTTCCACCACCCTCACCCTTCCTGAGCCCACTGTGGTCCAACCGCTCCTCTTTCTTGGCAACCTCTGAGGCAATGGCAGTGGCACTGGTGGTCCCCAGATGGAAGAGGAGGGCTCACAAATACTGGCCAACTCAGCCTGGAGATGAGCAACCTCCTCCCTCAGCCCAGAGAGGTGCCTGCAGATGGGACAACACCGCATCCTCCAGAATGTCTCCCGGAAGACTGCTGCTCCACAGCCACTGCACTGCACCACTCCCATCATATTTTATTTCTGGCCCCTTAACTGTTTGGAATCCTTACACTTTCCTCTGTTTTTTTTTTTTTCTATTCTGTCTCTACTTACTTTCTGCCTGTGTGCCCTTTAAGCTCCTGATTGTCCTGTTCTGAGACAAGAATATCCTATATTTCTTAGTAGACCCCTTACTTGCTCAGAGGCAGACCTCCAGCAGCTAGAGGGGGTCGGAGAGCTACTCTTGCCCTTCTAGGATGGTGGATCTTTGGTGGCTCTGTGATCACTCACTTTCTGCTCCCAAACAGGAAGTTCCTGTTGTCAGTCAAATCCTGTGCCTACAAAAGTACAACTAGCTTTGGGTGGGAGGGAAGTAGGGCAATATAATCCCAGTAGAGAAGTCCAGTCACACAGCAGTCCATCCTCCTGGTGTCTTCTGCTAAGCTACTAGCAGAATCTTTCTAAGGCAGTCTTTAAATTTAGCTTCCTTCTAGCTAA
Organism: Neoceratodus forsteri; assembly: GCA_016271365.2. NCBI lineage: Eukaryota > Metazoa > Chordata > Ceratodontiformes > Ceratodontidae > Neoceratodus > Neoceratodus forsteri. Next base: position 476,067,251 of record CM057451.1, read on the forward strand.
GCCGCTCCCCCACTTACTAGATCTTTCTACAAGTAATTTAAACTGCACAGCTATCAAGTCCTTTCAACCACCTGAGATTTACACCTAGATAACTGTTCAGATAACCATTCAGTTTAGTTAACTCAGACAAACACACAGTTTTTGTTTTGTTTGTTAGTTTGTTTTTTTTTACCCTAAATTAAAGGTCCAAGTACAACAGTTCTACTTCTTTAGTCCCAGTAGATAAGTCCAGTCACACAGCAGTCCTTCCTCCTGGTGTCTTCTGCCAAGCTACTTTACTTTAAGTCATTCAGCTGTAAAACTGGGTAAAAGTAGGACTCCACCGACTGAAAACATTTCAGCTGGGTTATGCTAGGGTAAATCAATTTAAAAAAATGTAAATGTTCTTGAAGGGAGGGGAGATACAAAATATTGCCAAAACAGTTAACATTTTGGGGGAGGGGGGAGGGATAAAAAACTCCTCCAGAGTTACAGAACATTTTCTCCTTTATGAAGAGGCTCATAACGTGCTGGGTGAAGCAACGGAGATCTTCTTGATTAAGCATGGATTTAACCCTCTAGTAAAAGACAAATTCTTCTGCTGTGAATGGTTCATTCAGAAGACTAGCAAGTTATTCTACTGCAGAATACCAGATTTTGATGGGACAGGATTCACAGAATTTTGCATTGCACACAACACAATAATAACAGAATGCTGTGAGGTACTGCAACAGTTAAAAAAACAAACAAAACAAACTCTAACAGTATATTGGCATATAGACAAGTTAAGCCAGTAGGCCAACCAATATACACACACACATACACGCGCATTTCCCCCTTATAAAGATGTTTCTCCCCTCTGGGCTGGCTGATGCTGTTCTTGTTCCCCTCTGGCTGTCATCGACAACTACACAGTGGCAGCTGCCTCAGCCAGGCCCTGGCTCCTGATACAAGGGACCCAGATTAGCTTCTGAACCCAAGTCACCTGCATGGGACCATCAGGCTGGTCTAACATAGAATAGGTCCCTCTGGTTTGCTCCCGCTTCGTCAGCAGGACCAGCAAGTATGCTGTGCAAATGTGTTCTAATTTATAACGCTTCCCTTGGCAAGCAGAAATTTCCCAGGCTTACTGTACCTTGAAGGTCTGCACTGTCTTCATGCCCACGGTCTCTGCTGGTATGCACACATCCTAAACCACCTACAGCGAATAATGCAATACACTTATCATGTTCCCTTGATCCCAACATTTAGTTTTGTTGAGTTTCCACAGCTGAAAAAGACTACCATTCAATGCAGCAACTTCTTTAGGTGCAGCCATGGAAGTAACCATATAACTAGTGAGAGGTTATGATTTCACAGCAACTGGAGTCCTACCATGAGACAGATCACCATGAGCAAGTATCACTATATAGTTTCCTTTAAGAATTCTCTTTCCATCCCGCCCAGTGGCGTGGAGAGCTGTGGCACAGGGGCCTCACCTCCTGTCACACCAGCGACCCGAGTTCAGAAATAGACATAGGTCACTCTGGGGCTGGCTGGGGAGGGAGGATTAAGGGTCCCAGAGACTGCTCTCCTCCCTCAGGGAAGGGGATCCATCATGGTGGCCACCTGGAGGTTCTAGTTGGCAGTGCAGTGGGATGCCAGGGAAGCAGTACCACCCACTTGATATCGGAGGGCATTTCTGCAGAGGCGGACCTCACAGAATGCATCAATGCATCTGCCATAGTCCTGGGTAGAAAACAGAGGGGGGAAAAAAAAAAACAACTAACCAGCAGGAGGATGGCCCAGTCTACCACAGGTCCCACACTGGCAAAGGCACTCCCTGGTTCTCTGGGCAGAGGATGACTAGACAGTTGGTAAGTCCCAGAGAAGCCCGTTGACTGGGCTGGGAGGGACTGGTCTGGAATGGGACTGGATGGGCAGAAAGAAAAAGTTACTTACCATAGTAACCTTATTTCTCCCAGGGGATACTCCAATATTCATAACTCTTCTGCAGTGTGCCCTTAAGGTAAATCTGTCCGGAGATAAAATGTTATGCAAATGATGGAATCATTGGCATGAGCCACTTTTCAAATGCTGCCACCTACCAACTGCCTACATTCTAACCCTTCAGATTTTGTGAACGCCTGGAAGGACAGGGCCCAATGTTTCAATATCTTAAAGAATTAAACAGAAAATTCCCAAACCGAACCTCCAACTGGAGGAACAAACATATTAATATAATCATATATTTTAAACAAAACACACAATCCCCTAAGTCAGAATCACCTGAAAAGGAGAAGAAACCAAAGAACAAAGTTCTAACATAAAGCAGAATGTGGCATACATACCAAGGGTGCAGTATGGAATGCAGAGGACACTGGTTCTATAGGGGAGGCAGGGTGGGAGAGTTATGAATATTGGAGTATCCCCTGGGAGAAACAAGGTTACCATGGAAAGTAACTTTTTCTTCTCACCCCAGGAATACGCCAATATTCCTAACTCTTCTGCAGACTAAAAAGCAGTACCCTTTGGAGGCAGGAAGAACCTATTTTGGAAACAGGCTCTGCAGGACATCTGTACCAAACCTGGCATCAGCCCTAGTGTGCATATCCAAGCTGTAATGCCAGACAAATGTATGCACTGTTCGCCAGGTAGCTGATTTACAAATATCCACCAAGGGAACATCCCTGGCAGCTGTTCCTCTTGTGGAGTGGGTCCTGAGCCCTGCTGGAGCCTCTTTGCCCACCTTTGAGTAAGTAAACTGGATACACTGAACAATCCAGTGAGAAATGGACATTTTAGATGCAGGATTTCCCTTTCCCACATCCCCATAAGTGAGGAGGAGCTGTGTCCTGTCCTGCCTATGGGGCTTAGTGGCTGTCATGAAATAGTTTAAACCGCTCTTGATATCCAGGCTATGTAGCCTACATTCACCAAAAGAAGAATGCTCAGTGAAAAACACTGTCAGAGTGATAGACTGGTTCAAGTGAAAATCTGAAACCACCTCGGGGAGAAATTTCCTATTGGTCTGGAGAACTACTTTGTCTCTGTGAAAGGAAATGTAGTCCTTTTCAGTGCATAAAGCCTGCAGTTCACTGATCCGTCTGCTGAAGTGATGGCCACCAAAAACACTGTTTTCCATGTAACATACTTCAGAGGTGCTGAAAACATGGGCTCAAAAGGAGGGGCCATGAGTTGGGCAATACAAATGTTAAGATCACAGGCTGGAACTGGTTCCCCGACCGGTGGGTACATAAGGGATAGGCCTTTGAAGAACCTTTTAAAAATGTGGTTCGATGCCAGAGAGACAGACTTGCCTGCTGAGGTATAGGCAGAGACCGAAGCCAAATGAATCTTTAATGTTGAATGCTGCAAGCCCAAAGAATGCAGATAAACTAAACAGTCCAACCCCAAGTGGCACTCCTGCCTGTGCTGGCACTATATTTCTGCTGGAACACCAGACAGAAAACCTTTCCCACTTTTCAGCATAGGTTTTCTTAGTAGAGGGTTTCCTACACCAGCTCAAAACATCCATGACCCCTTCAGAGAGGTGCAAACCTGCATATTCTAAGTCCTCAAGCCAAGCTTTGAGCCTGGGAGACTTGAGGTTTGGGTATAGGAGCCTCCCCTGATTGGAGGTCAGAAGATTGTGCCTCCTGGGAAGGTGTATTGGTTTGTCCGCTGACATGGATAACCATAGGGGATACCATGGCTGTCTGGCCCAGTCTATCAAAATCAGTGTGGCTGGTTAAAGCCTGATTTTCAGCAGTACCCTGTACACCAGGAGAAATGGAGGAAATGCATACAGGAATTTCCCTGACCAATACAGAATGAGAGCATCCAGAGGGACTGATCACACTGCTGGAGGCCTGCAACAGTACTGTGGTAGGTGGTGACTTTGATGTAAGGCAAAAAGATCTATCTCTGGGGTGCCCAACCTCCTGAATAGAGTCTGCACCATCTGTTGGTTCAGTGACCATTCATGATGGGCTTGACTGATGCGGCTTAGAGCATCTGCTAGGACACTGTCCTTGCCTGGCAGGTGAATAGCTTGCAGAGAGGATCCCAGAGAGTATGCCAAGGTCCAGATTTGCATTGCTTCTGTGCAGAGAAGGCTTGACCTCGTTCTCCCTTGCTTGATTATGTAGTACATGGTGGTAGTGTTGTCTGTTCTGACTTGCACTACCTTTCCCTGTATCAGTAGTGCAAAAGCTTGCATTGCCAGAAACACTGCCCTGAGCTCTACCAGGCTGATATGTAGAAGAGTCTCTACACTTGACCAAGTGCTCTGGGTAGTGTGCTCTGCCAGATGAGCCCCCCCCCATCCTAATAGGGATGCATCTGTTGTGAGAACCACTGATGGAACCTCTCTTTGGAAGGGGACCCCTTCTATGAAGTTGGCTTCCTCCTTCCACCATTGGAGGGCCTGGATGAAAGTTTTTGTTACAGGGTTGAGTTCTGAGAGATAATCCTTTCTTTGGCACCAATGAGCTCTTAAGTGAAATTAGATGTCCCTCATCTGAAACCTGGAGCCCAGGACTGTGTCTGTGGCAGCTGCCATATGCCCCAGAAGTTGAAGAAATTGCCCTGCAGGTCATGGAACATTTAGTTTGAAAGAATCTGCCAGCTGCAGAATGCTTTTTACCCTGTCCATGGGTAGAAAGGCTATGCCCACTTTGTCATTCAATTATGCTCCTATAAACTGCAGAATTTGTGAAGGCAAGGGAACTGATTTCTCTATGTTTAAAAGAAGCCCCAGAGATTCCATAAGTTGCTGCATGAGTTGAAGATGCTCTGTTAACTGCTGTGGTGACTTTCCCACCACCAACCAGTCATCCAGATAAGGGAATACTGAAACATCTTGCCTTCGCAAGTGTGCCACTACCACAGCCAGACACTTTGTGAACACCCTTTGGGGCTGAAGTGAGACCGATAGGTAGAGCCGAGAATTGATAATGACCTGAAGGGAGTCTGAACCTGAGGGCCTTTCTGTGAGACTCCCTTATGGGGATGTGGAAATTGGCATCTTTTAGGTCCAATGATGCCAGCCAATCTCCTTTTTGGAGTGCTGGCACAATCAGAGATAGTGTTACCATTTTGAATTTTGGTTTTGTCAAGACCCTGTTGAGGACCCTTAGATCCAAGATAGGCTGCAACTCTCCGTTTTTCTTTGGTGTAAGGAAATATCTTGAATATAGTCCTTTTCCCCTTTGTTGTGGAGGCACTAGTTCCACTGCCTTTATTGACAGTAAGTGTTTGACCTCTTTTTCCAACAGTTTTCTCTCTACAAGAGAAGTTGGTTTGAAAACTCTGTTTTTTGGGGAGGGGAAGGACTTGAAACTTAAGGACAGTCCCCGACCCACTATTTCCAGAACCCACTTGTCTGTGGTGATGTTTTCCCATTTCTGGAAATAATGGGTCAGTCTTCCCCCTACTGGAAGAGGAGAGGCAGCCTGATCTAGGAAGTCAGGAGTCCTGATTGGGCTGAGGCTGGGTACTACGCCTGGCATCTCTCCTGCCGTACCCCTAAAGTACCCTTGCTGTGGATACTGTGGTGCCTGAGGGACTACCATGGACTGGTAAAAAGGCCTGGTATGAAATTGCCTGCCCCTGCCTCCCCTATTAAAGGGTCTAGAAGAGGTAGATGGTTTCTCTTTTGCAGAGTTACTCCGGAAGGCGGCTTTATATTAGTCCATCTTCTTCATACAGGCCTCTGTATGGCTGCCAAACAAGGAGGTGCCCTCCATAGGAAAATCCAGAGCTTTATTCTGGGTATCCTGTGTAAGGTTTGTGGCTCTTAACCAGGCAAACCTTCTTTGTGCAATGATATTAGCCATCCACCTAGCAGCAGTCTAATTACTGTCTGCTGCCATTTGAAATTGGTATTTGGCAGTCCCCAAGCCACACCTAGCCATTTCAGCTAGGTCTGCAGAGAGACAGAGAAGGTGCTTTCTCAGCCATAGCCAGAACAGACTGTGACAGAGTCCTCTGGTACTGGGCTGCATAGTAGACCCCGGAGCAGTGGTCAGCAGTTGAAACAGTCAGTTGCAGTTCAATGCAGTTGCAATCAGTTGCAATTGCAGTCATAAAATAGTGGAGCTGAAATCCACTGCAGTTGACAATTCCGTGACCTGTCCAGGTTTGTTTTTGTGGTGCACTGCAGTGCGTTTTCTCTTTTTTTTTTCTTTCTTGGGGGGAGAAGGGGGCCGCAAATATCTAGCGGTCCTCAACTGCCGGCACCAAGCCTTAGAAACATAGAAACATAGAATTTGACGGCAGATAAGGACCGCTTGGCCCACCCAGTCTGCCCATTTCCCTACCTAATGGATAAGCTGCAGATCCTAGTTAACCAGCAGCATACTTCTTTCTACCCCCACCCCCTAGAATTGCCTTAAGGCTGTCCCAGGCATGCTTGAATTCAGTCACTGTTTTGACTCCACAACCTCCTCCGGAAGGCGGTTCCATGCATCCACAACCCTCTCTGTGAAAAAATACTTCCTTACATTACCTCTGAGCCGCCCCCCCTCTATCTTCAATCTCTATCTTCAAACTGTGCTCCCTTGTTCTTGCACACCTCTTTTTTGAAAGATGCTACCCTCTTGGACTTTGTTGATTCCCTTGAGGTACTTGAATGTTTCTATCATGTCCCCCCTCTCCCTCCTTTCCTCAAGGTTATACATATTAAGCTCCTTTAGTCTCTCTTCATATGTCTTCCGGTGCAGACCCTGCACCATTTTAGTTGCCCTCCTCTGGACAGCTTCCATCTTGTCTATGTCCTTGTGGAGACTGGATCTCCAGAACTGCAGATGGGGTCTCACCAGCTATCTGTACAGAGGGATAACAACTTCCTGTTTTCTACTGGTGATGCCTCTCCCTATGCATCCCAGTATCCCCCCAGCCCTCATTACTGCCCTCTCACATTGCTTGCCCACCTTTAAATCATCTGATATGACTACCCCCAGGTCCCTTTCCATTTTTGTTGTTGTTAGTATATCACCCCCCATTGTGTACTCTTCCCTTGGGTTTTTGTTTCCCAGGTGCTTTGAGCCAATACAGTGCACGCTGCCTCCTGGACACGAAGCATCCACCCATTAGGAGAGCTAGAAGGAGGAGCCAGGAGCTTGAGGGTGTCTGTGACTGGCTGCACAAGGTGGCAGAGAGAGCGTGCCTAGGTAGGAGAGGAGACTTTCAGAAGAGGAGGCATCTGTGTTGTTGTGAGGACAACAGAGTGAGCAGTGTTTTTCTGCAAGGACAAAGTTTGGCGGTTAGGCTTTCAATTTAAAATAAGTTAATCGTGTCCACTGTCCTGATGTGTCTAGTGCCCAGACAGACACCAGTGTGTGGTAGTGCAGGTCCCAGTCAGTCCTCCAGCAAAACAAAGCCGCAATCATGTGAAGGCAGCAAGTCAGTGGTCTGGTCATGGTCAGGATCAGCCCATGACCCTGTCGGCAGGGCCCGTCTGGCGACTCTCACTCAGTCTTGGTCAGGTCTTCAGAGTCAGTGAGGAGGAGGAGTGGTAGATGCACTAGTTCCAATGCATGGAGTACCAGAGTGGGGACATGGGTCTTAGTTGGGGACCGACTGTGTGGGTTGGGAGGAGGGAGCACACAGCTCCAAAACACACTGGCACCACCACTGAGTAGAGCAGCAGCGGCAGCCTGAGCCATGGAGCCACCCGCTGATGCCAACTGAATCATCACCCAACACCTGACCGAACTGGCAACAAGCTATTACAGTGAGCAACGTACTGTATGGGATGTGTACGTAAGGCCCGCCTGGACTGGGCAGTGGGCAGTAGGAAGGAGAAGGAGGAGGAGGAGGAGGATGGTCTCTCACAGACTACTCAATCTGTCTGTGTGTCTGCTGCATGCTGGGCTGGCTTGTCTGGCTGGTTGAGGGCTTGGGGGTTGTGGAGCTCGGGGGGCCGAACTTGAAAAGCCAAGACAATTGATCATCATCGATCTACTGCTGGTGGCCCGGCTGGGCTCTCTCTGACTGTGGAGGCATTGTGAGTAAGTCAGACTCCCCACAAAGTCATGGAGCAGGCCAGGTGCAGGTGGTTGGTTGGTAAGTTCCCGGACCCACAGGAGGCTAGAGCGAGGAGCATGGTCGGTCGGGTCCAATGGACGAAATGTCTGTTGTTTGCCACTGTAGGAAACGGATAGACTAAATATTGAAGTCCTCATGGCAAATTGAATAAACTTTTAAAAAACACAATGTACATGCTGAAAGTCAAAACAAGTTTAGAAACTGTGTCAGAAAATGTTTTTTATAGGGGGGCGCTGTTGAGCCCGAGCAACGAGCAGCAACTTTTCAGAGTTCTGTGCAAACAGCTACATAATCTGCTTTAATCCTCTCTTTTTGAGCTCTGAATCAGCTTTTCGACAGCACCAGAGGAAAGATTGACTCCAACTTTGCTAATATGGGTAATAAAGTGGCTGGAATGTTAGGGAGAGCCAGGGGTCGAAAAGACCAGATGAAACCACATTGGCGGATGAGGCCTCTAGCTCAGGAGAAACCATGACTACTCTAGGAAATAAATTGCAGACTCTGATTGCCTCAATCTCTACTCTAAATCAGAAAATAGATGATTTTAATGGATGGGTATCAGTCCTAGAGCCATCGGTATATGGATTTAAAGGGAAGCTACAACAAGTCAGTAAGCAAGTGGATGCATCCTCCAGAGCAACGGCTTTAATGACAAAGGAACTATAGCATTTACGTGCTCATTTGGAAACCCTGGAGACTCAAACCCGCTCGGTGAATGTTCGAAGAGTGGGGTTTCCTGAGGGTTTGGAGGGTGATCATCCCATTTTAACCATCTGTGAATGGCTCTTAGAGAACCTTTTGCCTGAAGGAACACAGGAGAGCTGGGACATCCAGAAACTATACCGTGTGACCCCTAGAGAACGGGCCTCAAGCTCTGAAGAGCCCCGTACTCTGATGTTGATTACCTTGAGTGCTGGAGCCAGGGACAAGATCCTCCAGTACGCCCATAGAGCTGCCCCAATAATGCAAGATGAGAACTCAGTACATATTTTTCCTGACATTAGTTACTCCACGAGGCAGAGGCATAAAAAGTTTGATGCTGTGAAGCAGGCACTACGGGAACTGAATATACCACATACGATTATCTTTCCAGCGCGGCTTCGGATCACTCACCAGAACAAAAATCTTTCTTCTTTCGGATCCTACTGAAGCCGGCAGATGGACGGATCATCAGATGGCAGAATCGAGAGTCAGATTGGAGGAATCGGCTGATGAGGATGCTTTAGATACTGGGAGATGTTACAGAGATCGTGGGTTGTTTAAAGGGTGATAGCTGGAGACCTTAAGTAGTATCCTGTTTAAAAGTTAAATTAATCAATGGTTTCTTCTAAACTTTTCAAAAGAGGTCTCCCAACCCCTTTGTGTTTTGGTCCCATAGAGGATCCTAGTTATATAGCAAATCAAGTCAAATGGGATGTCTTTTCTCCCTCTGTTGCTATTTTAACGTTTATTTCCTCTTTAGCTGTATTTTAGGGCTGAGAAAGCTATGATAGCAGATTTTTGTATCTAATGTGAAAAGTTTAACTGCATAGATAACATAGTGTTTTATTATTTTCATCAAGCACTTATACATGGCATCAGTAATCCCTTAGAGGGACTCTGATAATATTGGATTAGATTGCTGGACAATCCTGTTACATCAAGGTAAGCCATGTAGCTCATGGACTCATAATGGCAAATTATGGACTCAAATTTAGGTTTTTCTTGTATTGTAGTTACCCTCCAATGTTGTACCACAAAACAGCGAATGCATAATTCACTCTTTAATTAAGGGAATGTTTTCCATATGGTATTGAAATAGATGCTCTGTTGGCTGTACGTCATTCTTATCACAAGACTTGCCTATGATAAAAGCTTAAAAATAAAGTTTAAAAAAAAAAAAGATTTTTTTTTGTTTTAATAAGTATGAGTTTTTTTTAGCTTTAAATTTAAACTATGGATACATCTCAGTTCCGGTATACCATACAGGAGGTATTTCTAGGCGTCCTCCCTTAAACTGTTTTTAGACTCTCAGATTCTATGACTACTAGTAAACTAACATATATTGATGGTTAGCTCTGTTTGCAAAAGGGTACCTTCTAGCTTCTGTGGGGAGTTTAAGAGGCCCTACCTATACTGTATTTTAGACTCTCAGTTCTTTTTCTAAGTAACTAGTATTACTGCTGCTTATTTTTCTGTACCATCTACTGTTTTACTGCCCTGCTTCAACTTGTTACTTTCAGGGACTTACTATATTTTGTTGTTGTTTTGACTGATTATTGTGCTTCAGTGGGTCCCTACTGTGTGTGGATTTGTTTCACTGCACTTTGTATTTGCATTCTGAAGAGCAGCCAGCTTCTTAGCTGCTGCTGACTAGTTGCTGCTCCCTCCAACATATGTAATACCTCACTTGCCCCAGAGTTGAGGGGCATAAATAATTCCTTTTGTTTCTGACCATTTATGGAGCTATAATGCTGCTAAATCCCATATGCTAAAAACAGAGCTGCTTCTTGACCTTAACCCACCAACATGCCCCAATGTAGGTAGGCACATGCAGCCCTGTTTTGTTATGTCAGAAGGCGAAGGCTGTGTGTGCGCACACCCGATTGATTTAGTTGAAAAAAAAATCAGTTATAATGTGTGGTAAGCCAGTCAATTGTTTTTTCAACTGACTCCGGGGTCTACTGCATAGGCTTGATAGTTAGCCTGCCTGATGGCCAGAGAGGCTAACAAGTAACCTTTCTTAGCCATACTATCTATCTTGCAAGAGTCCTTCTCTGGAGGGTGGGAAGCCAGAGGGACTTTTGACTTGTCACAAGCCGCAGCTTGCAACACCCCCTGGTGGTCAGGATGTGAAACCAAAAATTCAGCCCCTGTCCTATCAAGCTGGTACTTTTTATCCAACCTTTTGTCTAAAGGAGGGACAGACCCAGGACCATGGAGGAGTTTTAAAGCATCTCTTTTAAAAAATGTGTTTATGGGGAGTAACAGCTTGTTTGTAGGAGTTAACCCCATCATCTCTATACACTCAGCCTCCTCTTCATCCTCTACAACTTCAGAGATAGGGGCGCCCAAGGAATCAGCAATTTTCCTGACAAAGGAAAACTGAGAAGAATAATCTTCTGTAGTCCTGGAGGGACAGCCAAACTCCTGTTCAGTGGAGACCTCAGGCTCTATAGACTCACTTTATTCCTCCTCCTCCTGCTCTCCACGCTGCTCAGGAAGAGAGGGTGGATTGGGGGGGGTACAGTAGTCTGGACTGGGGAACTGTGGAACCACAGACAGCAGACCCTGTAATGTTTGCATGATTTTAATAGCCTGTGCAATCTCCACAGGGGAAGGCACAGCTGCAGGCACTCTAGAAGTCCCCTTATCAGCAGGGGATTCAGTGTGCTTGGTTTTTTTCTGCTTCTTTGCTGGAACTGGAGAGCTAGATGGTTCATTAGTTCTCTTCTTACCCGTATCAGGGGTAGTAGAAGGTGGAACTGTGGTTTCACCAACAGACCCTGAGGGTTTCGGCTGGTCAGAGACAGAGGGACCCTTAAATCTTTTGTTCAGTCTTTCCAGGCATTTTTCTCGCATCTTCTCAGGGAAAGTTTGACAAATTTCAGTGTCTGTTTTGAGGTGATCAAAGCCAAGACAGAAAACACAGATAGAGTGTTTGTCTGCCTTAGCAAACACCTCACCACACTCTGTACAGTTCTTAAAACTGGGTTCTCCAGTTCTTTTCTTAGGTTTTTCTGACATAGTGCTTGAAAAACAGCAACTGCAAAAAGAACTGACAAAAAAAAAAAGTATTTAAATTTGAATTTAACAGCTGTTTTGTTGGTTGCGGTCGGTTCAGAAACTGATCAGGAGAACCGATTGGAAGCAGGAACCGAGAAAAGGGGACAGAGTATCGGTTCGGTAACCATGGTTATCGGTTACAATAAATATATAAAAACTAAAATTTGACTAACAAAATTAGCGATAATAAAGGGAAAATTCCCCGAAAAGTAGCTAAAGAAAAGTACAGTTACATAAAAACTTACCGTAACAGTAAATCTTCGAGAGAAGCTCTTGCAGCAGGTTCACACAATGAGGACTGGCGCCACCTGGTGGCGGTTCTGGCAACTTTTTCTGTAGCAGTACCTACGTGGGAAACGACCCTGCCAACGTCGGCTCTACCCCCGACATCGCCCTATATAAGGGAAGAGTTCCCCTACGTGCTCCAGTTCTTGGACGCCCCCCTGGTCAGGCAAGGAAACCAGCAGGTCGAAAACGGCAACTATTAGCCCACGGACGACCTTTCAAGCAGAAGTATGCCGATCTGGAAAGGGCCTGATCCCTGTGGGGAGGAGGGCGGAAAATATACCTGCTGCAAGAGCTTCTCTCGAAGATCTGTTACGGTAAGTTTTTACATAACTGTACTATCTTACTTCGAGTAGAAGCTCTTGCAGCAGGTTCAAACAATGAGGACTAAGTCCCAAGCAGTATAAACTTATGACAACCCCTTGGGAGGGGGAAAAAAAACAGGAGCAGGAAAAAACAGAGGGAGAAACCTCAGGAAACCAGGCCCTGCAGGACCGCAAGGCCAAACCCTGCTCTGTGCCTGGAAACAATGTCCAAGCTGTAGTGCCGAACAAAAGTGTGCACAGAGCTCCAGGTAGCGGCAGCGCAAATATCTGCCATTGGAACTCTTTCAAGAGTGGTGAACGAAGTAGCAACAGCCCTCGTAGAGTGAGCTTTAATCAGCCCCGGAGTCGACCTATTGTGTGTCTCATAACAACAGGAGATGCAATGGACCAATCAGCACGGAAGCGTCTGTTTGGAGACGGGGCGACCTGCCGACTGAGGAGCAAAAGAAAAGGAAAAACAACTGATCAAACTGCCTGATCCCCTTGGTTCTATCCAAGTAACATCTGAGAGCCCTGTGGACGTCCAGGGAGCAGAGAAGGGCCTCTCCCCTATTGGAATGCTCCAGGTAACAGACTGGGAGCTGCACCGGCTGGTTTAAAGTGAGCTCTGAGACCACTTTCGGCAAAAATTTCAGATTTGTGCGCAAATCAACCCTGTCCTTGTGAAAGATCAGATAGGGTTCCTTACACATGAGGGCTTGCAGTTCAGAAATGCGCCTAGCTGAAGTAACCACTACCAAGAGTAGCATTTTCCAGGAAAGAAAATGGAGCTCAGCGCTCATAGCTGGTTTGAATGGAGGAAGAGAGAGCTTCTCCAGGATGAACAAAAGATCCCAAGGACGAACAGGGTCCCAGATGGGAGGTCTGATATGCAGAATGCTGTGCAAAAAAAGCTTTGGAAACCTCCATCTGAGCCACCGTCTTACCCGACACGAAGGAGTGGTAAGTGGAGATGGCAGCCAGGTGTACCTTGATGGAGGAATAACTAAGGCCTTTCTGAAAAAGAAAGAGCAAGTATTCAAGGACGGTATTAACTGGACAGACCAACATGTCCACCTGCTTTGTTGTGGCCCAGATGCAAAACCTCTTCCATTTCAAAGTGTAAGTGGCCCTGGTGGCAGGTATCCTAGCCTCAGCCAACACCTTGGCAACCTGGTCAGAGACCCCAAAATGGACCATTGCTAAGTCCTGAGGAGTCAGGCGTACAGGTGAAGGGACCACAGGTTCGTGTGTAACAGGGGCCCGTTGTCCTGCGACAAAAGATGCGAGGATAGAGGAAGAGGCATCGGAGGCTCTGCCACTAGACACTGTAGTAATGGAAACCAAATCTGGCGATGCCACAACGAGGCGATCAGAATAATGGTGGACGACTCTGACTGGGCCTTGAGGAGGACCTTCTGAAGAAGAGGGAAGGGAGGAAAGGCATAAAGGAACCTCCCACTCCAACAGAGGGATAACGCGTCTTGCCAAGAAGCACCAGGGTCTGGACCTAGCGAGCAAAAACTGGGCAGTTTTGAGTTGTATTGAGACGTGAAAAGATCCACCTCTGGTGTCCCCCACAGGCGGAAGATGCAATCTGCCACTTCGGTGCAATTCCCACTCGTGAGCTTGCGACCGTGTCCTGCTAGGTATGTCTGCTAGCATGTTCTGAAGCCCGGGAACATGTACTGCCGTCAGAAATAGATGGTGTTCCAGGGCCCAATCCCATACCCTCATTGCCTCCCTGCAAAAGGGGTAGGAATAAGTGCTGCCTTGTTTGTTGATGTAAAACATCACTGCAGTGTTGTCTGTCTGCACCAACAGATGGCCCAGCGAAAGGACCGATACCAAGGCTTGAAGGGCATACAGCACTGCTCTCATTTCCAGGACATTGATGTGCAGATTCGCTTCTAGGGGAGACCAAGCGCCCTGTGTGCGATGGTCCCCCAAGTGAGCCCCCATCCCAGGGACGAAGCATCCATTGTAAGGGACTGGGTCAGTGCCTCCAGCTGAAACAGAATGCCCTTTAGGAGGTTTTCAGACGACATCCACCAGCGAAGCTCTCGGCGGATTGGCTCCGATATTCTGACCAAGGCATCCAGATTGTCTGACGTTTGGTCCCACTGAACCCTCAGGGACCACTGGATGGTCCGCATACGGAGATGGGCCAGAGGAACCAACACTATGGCAGCCATCATGTGTCCCAGCAACCTGAGGAGCAGGCGAGCTGGCACCTCTGAGGCTGAAGAGACCTGGTACGCGATGGTACGAATGCGACCCGCTCTGTCGCAGGGAAGAAAAACCTTCCCGAGAGTGGTATCCAGAGAGGCTCCTATAAACTGGAACATCTGGGATGGAGACAGATGGGACTTTTCCCTGTTGATGGTGATTCCGAGACCCTGAAACAGGGAGATGGAATCCTGGACAGTCTCCAACAGGCGGGGCCTGGAATGGGCCAGGAAAAGACAGTCGTCCAGGTATGGAAACACAAAGTAGCTTTGTCTTCGAAGTGTTGCGGCTATGACTGCCAAGCACTTCGTGAAGACCCTCGGGACTGAGGAAAGACTGAAAGGCAGGACTTGGAATTGATAGTCCTTGTTTTCAAACCTGAACCTGAAGAATCTCCGATGGTTTCCGGTAATCGGGATGTGCAAGTAAGCATCCTGCATGTCCAGGGACGCTAGCCAGTCTCCTGCCGAAATGAGGGGGAGGAGAGTGGGAAGAGAAACCATCCTGAATCTCTTGTAGGAGACCCACTGATTGAGATCGCTGAGGTCCAGAATAGGTCTGAGAGCTCCAGTTCTTCGGAACCAGGAAGAAGTGGAGAAAACCTTTCCTGACTCGCCAGTGGAATCGCCTCGATGGCCCTTTTTCTAGAAGGAGGATATCTCCTGTCTGATCAGGGCTCTGTGTTTCCTTGGGCATCGGGACGGGGGGGGGGTGGCCTGTCCGGTGGAACGGATGTGAACTCCATGGAGTGCTCGAACTCCACGAGGTCTAGAACCCAGTGGTCGGAGGTCACCTGAGCCCACGCCATCCATGCAGAGCGAAAAGCGTCCTCCTACTGGCTCCCCCGGTGGAGTTACCAGAGGAGGAGGGTCGCCTGAGTCGTCAGGCATTGGGTGAGGAAGGGAGGGTGGAACTGGCTGCTCTGGGAGGTCTAGAGGCGGATGCTGAGGTACCTCTGGCTTCGCCCCTACGACCAAAGCCACCTCATTGAGCATGCTGCTGAAAACGAGATTGCTGTGACTGGTGTTCCCCACGGGCACGAAAACAAGGCTTTCTGGCTCGCCCCTGTTTCGGGTGGTACATGGACTGCACAGAATGGACAGCCTTTCCAGAGTCTGGCAGCCTGGTAATAACTCACTCAGTGTCCTCGCCGAAGAGCACAAGGCCTCTAAAGGGAGCATCCAGAAGGTTGACTTGCACATCTGGATCGAACCCAGAAAGCCGAAGCCAAGCATGGTGTCGGAGGCAAATGCCAGTGGCGTCCGCCCTAGAGGAGGCATCCGCAGAACATGGGTACCCACGTCTGAGACGGTCTGCAGTAGCTTGGCAAGCTCAGTCCACTGAGGACAATCAGGCAGGCTCTGCACCAGGTCCAAACCTTGTTCCCATAGGGTGTTCTGGAATTGGACCACGTGGGTTAAGAAGTTAAGACTCCTTATGCTACAGGTGGCAGCAGAGTGCACCTTACAATCCAGCTGTTTTGATTCTCTATCAGGCGGCTGGGTGCTCAGGTGTTTGGGCCTCTGCAAACGATCATGAGCTGCTGAAATCACCACCGAGTCCACAACGGGTGGTTCGGCCAAAAAGGGATGGTTGGCAGGTGCCCAGTAGAGCTGGTGGGCTTTTTTTGGCACAGCAGGAGAGGAATAAGGGCCCTTCCAGGTTACGTGGGAGACATCAGCTAAGGTGTCAACCATGGGAGGGATGACCACCGGCTTCGGATCTTTTTGGCAGAGGTGCTTAGCCAACCACAAGCGCTCGGGGTCCAGGGCCTCAGTGTCCCAGCCCATGTTGGCCTGAATGTGCCTCATTACCTCCATAAAACTGGGGCCATCTGAAGGGGATTTAGGAAACCCTTCCATGTCCCCAGTATCTGGCTCCGAGTAGACTGAGGAGGAGTCCGAGTCTGAATCTATGTAGGAGGCGGTGGAGGAAGAGGGAGAGGGGCTACGTCTCTTCCCTGTCAGCCTCTTGCCTGGAGGAGGAGAGGGAGAATGGGAGGAACTGCAGGAACAGTCCCTTTTAGACTTTTTGTCATGCTTCTTTGGAGGAGGCACGTCATCTCCCTGACCGCCCAGTTCAACTCGGTTGGGAACTGGCTCCAGAGTGGGTGGAAGTGCCCCAGCTGGCAGGTCCTTTTTCACTGTGTCCCACCAGTGGGCAAAAAGCTCCTTCACCTGAGAGAGGAGTGAGCC
This sequence comes from Neoceratodus forsteri, assembly GCA_016271365.2. Classification (NCBI taxonomy): domain Eukaryota; kingdom Metazoa; phylum Chordata; order Ceratodontiformes; family Ceratodontidae; genus Neoceratodus; species Neoceratodus forsteri. Next base: position 476,084,040 of record CM057451.1, read on the forward strand.
CTGGGGAACCCCGCTAGTGACTGGTGCCCAGTCAGAAAGCACCCCATTTATGGTAACCCTTTGTTTGCGCCCCTGCAGCCATGCCGCTACCCAGTTACAAATACTGCTGTTAAGATTAATTTCCTCCAACAAGTTTAAAAGTTCCATGTGGGGCAATTTATCAAAAGCCTTAGCGAAGTCCATATAAACCACATCTACTGAGTTCCCAAGATCCAGCTCTTTGTTGACATTCTCATAGCAAGCCAAAAGATTTGTTTGGCAAGATCTAGATTTAGTAAACCCATGTTGTACAGGGTTGACGAATCCATGAGTTTTTAGGAAGTCTGAAATTAAATCTTTGACCAATCCCTCAATAATCTTCCCTAACAGAGAGGTTAGACTCACAGGCCTAAAGTTGTCAGGTTTGGACTTGAGCCCTTTTTTCAAAATGGTGACTATTAGCAGTTTTCCAGTCGAGAGGTACTGAACCTGTGTCTAGAGAGGCCTGGAAGATGCAAGTAGTTGGCGATGCCAAAACATCTGCTAGCTCATGTAGGACTCTAGGGTGTAAGTCCTTGGAGCCAGGTGATTTGTTGATGTCAATCTTTATGAGCCGATCAAATACATCTTTGGGGTTAATAATAATTTTCCCGGGAATGGATGCGTCCTTGCCAGCGTGTAATAAGGAGGTACTATTATTGTAAACTGAACAAAAATAGCTAGTCTGGATATCTGCCATCTCTGAGGCAGTAGCTGTCTGCCCTGAATCATTCAAAAATGGATCTATCATACTATGGCCTGCTTTCATACTTTTAATATAGGAAAATAATGATTTTTTGTTATCTTTCACTTTATTTGCTAAGTCCACCTCAAACTGCGCTTTTGCATTCCTAATTTTTGCTTTGACGTTCTTAACACATTCCCTATAGGCCTGATGAACCCCAGATGTGCTGCTGAGTTTTAGTTTTTTATATATTCCGTTTTTCATGTTTATCATTCTCTTAATGGGCGCATTCAGCCATGCAGGGTTTTTTTTTTTCGTATTAGTGTGATATTTTGGAACACTAGGTATGTAGTTTTTAACAGGACTTGTTACCCTGGTTAGCAACAGTTTCCACATGCCCTGTACCGATAACCCCTTGAACTATTTTTCCAGTCCCATAGTGACAGCTGGTTTCTAATACTTGAGAAGTCGGCTCTACTAAAATTTAACTTAGTTGTAGTACCTGAAGTTTTGGTTATTAAAGATTCCCTCGATGTTAAAGTGGACTAAGCAGTGATCACTGTTACCCAAACAACTGTTAACCTGGACTTTATTAACTGTATTACCCATATTGGTGAGTACTAAATCAAGGATTCTAGTTCATCTGGTGCTACTTAGGACTATTTGTTCAAGTCCCATCTGATCGAAAATATCCAAGTACTTCTTTGTCCATGTTGCTACCTCCTTGCCCCTTCATCCAATCTATACTGGGTAGGTTAAAGCCCCTCACCAACAGTATTCTATGTGCTGGGTTCAAATCATCTATTACCTTTAGTAGTGCCTCATCATCACCAGGTGACAAGGAAGGTGGCCTGTAAAGCAATCCTAAAATTATCTCGGTGCCTTTATGGGGAAGCAGTTTTACCCATAATAACTCTAGAGCACCCATATCCGACTGTAACTCTTCACAATAGATTCATGTACGTACATGGCTATTCCTCCCCCCTTTCTGTGAGCTCTAGATTTAGAAAACAAGTTATAACCTGGCACATTTTTTTTCCCATAAGTCGTTGTCATCCCACCAGGTTTCCATAACTAGGGCCAAGTGGATATTCTGAGAATGTAACAACAGTTTAAATTCATCGCATTTGTTAACCAGACTCCTAGCGTTAATAAGGGCTGCCTTCCGTGCTCGGGTCTCATTGGGGATTCTAGTAGTATTAAAACCACTATTTAAGTCAATGTGATCTGGAGGATAATGCGCAGGCACTGGTGGATGGTTTACAGGTAGTTCAAGAAGTTTCAGAGCATGTCCTTCTGCTATTATTTCCAGAACCCAGGCATCTGAAGGAGTTGGCCGTTACTGTGGGGTACTCACTGTGGCATTTATATGCTGATGACACAACAGTGTACATTTCTGGTTTTTCAGTACAAGAGATTCAAATAATACTGTAAAGCAGTTTTGATGGGCTCCAGGCTTTTTTTTTTACTAATTCTAAATTAAAACCCAATTCATCTAAGACCAAGTCTGTGTTATTTGGTCCTGCTTCTAAATTGAAAAAATGTAAAGAAATATTGATAACGGACCATTACGGAACTGCTTTGGAATGCGTGGATTCATATAAATATTTAGGTTTCTGGATGGAACAGTCTGGATTAAGTAACATGCATGTGCATAAATTGATCACCAATGTGGGTAAAAGAGTAGGTCTGTCATATAAGAACCAACATTGTTTAGATTCGTTAACAACCATAGTCCAGGTACAGATTCTTCCATTATTTGACTATGCTGATGTTCTTTATGATTATGCCTCCAGTGAAAGGTTATATAAGTTAGAGGTATTAAATAATCGCCTTGCTAGATTAATTCAGAGATGTCCAAGGGAGGTCCCATCACTGTGAACTTTACTCCAGATTGGGTTGGATCTCTTTGCCTAATAGACAGGAATTACACTAAAGTGTTGTAGCCTACAAAAGTGTATCGGGCCTAGTCCCAGACTATTTAAGCAAAAGGTTGTCTTATAGAAAAACTGCCCCCTCACTGAGAATTCATTATTTACGGGAAATGGTGGTACCAAGCACTAAAACTAAAAGATCCATGCACTTTTTTAGTCAACTTGTGCCTACTTACTGGAATAAACTCCCGCCTTAAACTAAAAACCCTGCTCAGCTTCAGTTTTGAAACATTAATTCTTGCGTTATATTTCTACTGAAAAGACTTGTTCATGCTTTGTATAAATTAAGCATTTTTTATTAACTGTACAATTTTGCACAAATTTGTATAATTGTTGTAACTGGTTGTATAGTCCTTTATTGTTTGGTTTGTTTTTCATGTATTGTATGTTTTGCTTGCATAGGTCATCATTGTAAATTAGCTTGTAGGCAGGGCCCCTGCTCCTTTTACCCTTACCTGGTTGTCTGGTAGTGGTACGGCGTCTAGTACTGACTGGACGAAAAGGCACCCTCTGTCTACTCCTTAGCTGGGTATGACAGAAGAAGTATACCTACTTCAGGGTTCTGCCCGAGGCCTACAAATTAAAGAGGATATCTTGAACAGCTGCATCAAACAACTTATATCCTCTAAAGGGGGCCTTGAGAATGAACTGATGGACATCATTTGCAAAGTCCGCCACCTTTAGCCAGGAATACCTCCTGAGGCATATTCCTGACACAGCTGCTCTAGCTGAAGCATCGGATATGTCAAGCTGTATGTAGTAGGCATTTTCCTAAATCAGCCCCAGCTGTTAGAGCTTTATGAAGCTGTTTTGGTACACCTTCTGGGAGAGCTTAAGCAGCTGCTCTAGCTTTCCTCCAGAGTGTATTCTGATATTTGACCACATGGGCCTGGTAATTTGCAATTCTAAGGCCCAGAGAGGCTGAGGCATAGGTTCTTTTACCCATTACATGTAACTTTCTTCATTCCTTATCAGGAGGGAGACAGCTAAGGCGTTCTGGTGCCCTGGATCTATCGTGGGCAGCATTTACAACTACAGAATCTGCTTCATGTTGGCCTGCAAAAGAAAGGCTTACCTGGGGGGGCCATATGCATCTTGTTTGCCTTTCTGTGTATGGCAGGGATCACATTAGGTCTATGCCAGGCAGCAAAAGTGGCATTCTCCAGGGCAGGGAGGAGGGGTGGAATTACTATTGGAGGGGAATCAGGCAATTCCAGTAAGTCAATTAGATTCTTCTTGGTTGTATCCTGTCCCTTCAAATCGAATCCCACAGCAGCTTGTAGTTGCTGCATCATGGTTATGAAGGATGGGTCTTCCGGCAGGGACCATATGAAGAGAGACTGAGAGAGCTTAATATGTATACCCTTGATTAAAGGAGGGACGGGGAGACATGATAGAAACTTTTAAGTACCTCGAGGGAATCAACAAAGACCAGGAAGGTAGCATCTTTCAGAAAAAGAGATGTGTAAGAACAAGGGTGCACAATTTAAAGTTAGAGGGGGGACGGCTCAGGGGTAATGTGAGGAAATTATTTTTCACGGAGAGAGTGGTGGACGCATGGAACCACCTTCCTGGAGAGGTTGTGGGGTCTAAAACAGTGGGGGAATTCAAACATGCATGGGACAGACATAAGGCAATTATAGTGGGGGAGTTGCAGGAAGTAGGCTGTTGGTTAACTAGAATCTGCAGCTTATCCAATAGGTAGGGAAATGGGCAGACCGGGTGGGCCAAGTGGTCCTTATCTGCCATCAAAGTCTATGTTTCTATGACCTAGAGGTGTAAATCACAGAGTCCTCACTGCATGTTGATAATGTGGAACTAGTCCTCTCATAGAGACTTTCCACATAATCTTCAGCCTCCTCCTCCTCCTCATCCTGTACTATAAGGTCAGGATTGTACTCTAGGTCATTGTCAGTCTGGTCGATGGGATGCAGGAAGTGTGCTGGCTAGGCCTCCGGCACTCGAGAGGGGAACTGGGGCACAGTCCTAGTATGCATCGGCGCAGGGTTTGGCTGAGAGACCCCATCAACAGAGTTCCTGGTACAGGAGGATGAGGCAGAAGGCGCTTGAGAATATCCATAAAGGATTAAAGTACCGCCTGTACATTGACACCCATGGAGTCGATGGGAACGCTGTTAGAAGTCGACGGGGGAGGCAAGGCCCCTGGCATGGATGGTGAAGCACAAGCCATGCTAGGCCTGGTGGTGCCTAGCCCGACATGTAAGTAAGGTCGACATTCTGGACAACAGCATTGCCGAAGCAGTCAACAGCGCTGATGTGGTCGGACCTATATGGATCGGCGACCTAGAATGGACTGGGGAGGTATTATCCTGTTCTTGCTCCCTCTCCTGGTGCTGTTTGTGTGACCCAGACATTTTATCCCGTGATTTAGATGATTTGATCACGAGGAATGCACCAGCAATGCAGCAGAGTTCTTTTCATAGATTTTATAGGCTTCATAGGTTGTGTTCGAGCACTGGAGGCAATTTGCCCATTAACTGTGCAGCCTTTTCTCAAAGGGAATAGGTACTTAATTTTTTGGTCACATGAAAATGTATCCAGTTTATTCTTAAACTCCACAATGTCCTTACTACCTACCACATCAACAAGCAGTCTATTCCATAGTGATACCATTGTCTTGGAAAACCACATAGCTCTTTTTTTTTCGAGTGACAGACTTCCCCATTTAGTTGTAAAATGTGGGATCTTATGTCACGTTTTGTAATATTCATCTCTAACCCTAGGCAATCCCATAAGTTGTCCTTCTGAAAAGCCCCAAATACCAGGCATAGGTTGCCCCTCAATCTACGGTATTACAAGGTATAGAACCCCAGTCTGTTTAGCCTTTCTTTGTACTCCAGAGTCCTGATATCTGCAGTCATCTTGGTGGCTCTTCACTGTACTGCCTTCCAAGCTACTATTCTCTTTTTTGTTGTAAAGTGACCAAAACTAAGCACAGTACTCCAAATGAGGCCTCACCAGTGATGTATACAGAGGCAAAATCACCCTTTTGTCTCTACTATTAACATGCCTCCTAATACAGGCAAGAATACTGCACGTCTTTTTCACAGCCATCTGACAATGCCCCTCGAATCTCAGAACAGTAGTCAGGGTGACCCCCAGATCCTTCTCCTCCGTTGCCTCCCTCAGTACCTTACCCCTTAATGTATACTGCGCCAGTCAATTTTTCTTCCCTAGGTGCGTAACTGAACACTTGTCCATGTTAAAGTCTAACTTATGTTGCTGCGCCAATCATCAAGTCTATTCAATTCCTTCTGCAGGGTCTCAGTATCAGTGATTCTTGACAACTGAACCTATCTTAGCGTCATTGGCAAATTTAGACAGCCATATCTCTTCACCACACTTCACTGATGTAACATACGTATTAAAAAAGCAGGGTCCAGGGTCCAAGAACAGATCTCTGAGGTACCCTGCTGGTAACTGGGGTCCAATTTATTTTTCCCCCTCTTAGGGCAATCTGTTGTTCCCTGTTTGCCAACCAGGACTCAATCCATAATGTTAGTCTATCATTTAACTCCAGACTGCAAAGAATTTCAATCAATTCGGCATGAGGAACAGAGCTGAATGCCCTGCTGTAATCTAGAAAGATCACGTCCACAGGCCTCCCTTCGTCCAAAGCTCTACTCACCGTACCAAAAAAACTAATCAAGTTAGTCTGGCATGATCGTCCCTTAGTAAAGCCGTGCTGCACTGTATCTCTTGAATTTTCTGTATTCACAAAGGTCTCAATTTCCTCTTTAATAATCCCTTATAAAACGTTTCCCAATACAGATGTTGGACTTCCCAGTTTGTAATTACTGCACTGAGATTTATCGCCTTTTCTGAAGATGGGGACGACTGTTGCCCTCCTCCAGCTTGTTACTGCCTCCCCATATCCAAGGATAATTGGAATATTAATGTCACTGGGCCTGCTCACTCCACGCTAGCTCTTTTAAAATTCTTGAGTGTACTTCTGCTGGACCAGGTTACTTGTTGGGATTTAACTGTTTCAACTTAGTCAGAACATCCTCCTGCTTCACTATGATTCCAGGGCTTGTCCCCACCTGTCGATTCAGGTTTTTGCTAACATCCATACTGATGAATACTTGCTAAGAAGTTATTTAGCATATCGACCATATACTTATCCTCAGTTACTACGTTTCCTGCTTTATCCATTAGTTTATCCACCTGTGTTGCACCATTTCTTGTATAACTTATATGATTGTAAAAGGATTTACAGTTGCCCTTAACCTTGTTTGCCAATTTCAGTTCAAGATTCCTTTTTTCCTCCTTTATAACTTTCTTACATTCCCTTGATTTTTTCCTATACTCTTGCCAAATTTCTTGGGTATTTACTTCCTTCACTCTTTTGTATGCTCTCCTTTTCCTAATACTGGCTTTAACTGTCCTATTAAACCAACCTGGTATCCTGCCTCTTTTATTGTATTTTATCTGTTATAGTACATATTTCTCTCATTGAGCAAGCTCATTTGCAAGATGGTCCAGGACACAAAAGGACGTACAGTTACAGTAAATCAACAGTAATTCAATAAAACACAGGACGATAAAACAAGCTAGGTTTAAATAAGTACTTATTAGGTATCAGGAGCCAAAAATAGTTAATAAAAGGCAAAATACATACATAGTCAACTACATACATAGCTGAATAGTGAGACGATAGAAGACAGAGGGATGAGAGAAGGGTAAGATGAATAAGAGGAGGGGGGGGCAATAATGGGGCAGAGGACCCCCTAGGAGGAGGATGCCACTGGGGAGGAGGGAGGGCAGAAAGAAAGGGGTAGTTTCACCGCAAAGGAATGTCGGACGACAAGGGGGAATAAGAAGGCAATGGTAGAATCAGGGGCTGGGGGGAGTACGCTATCCAAGTACAAGCAACCACCTGAAGCAGTTGCACACCATCTTCAGGCATCAATAGAGCAGCTGCTTGAATGCGTAAGGGCTAGGCAGGAAGGAAAGCTTAAGGGCTTTTTGCATGTTATTCCAGAGAGAAGGTAGGAAAGAGCTGATAGCAACTGTCCAATACATGTCCTTGTCCGAGGTAACTTAAGGTAGACAAAGTTGGGAGTTCCGTAGGCCATACACACCCTCTTAGACCATTCAAACAGGTTGCAGCTATAGGGTGGGAGTTTGTTGGAGATAGCCCTGAGGAGCCACATGAGGGCATTAATTTGCTTCATCAGGGAGAGGGACGACCAGTCAATTGCCTGGTACAGCTGACAGTGGTGAGTCTGCAGGGGCATGCCTAATATGAATTTCAAGGCACGGTGATAGAGAGTGTCGAGCTTCTAAAGTGCATATTGGGGGCAGTGACTGTAAAGAAAGTCAGCGTAATCGAGCAAAGGTAAAAAAGTTGTTTGGACCAGCCTCTTCCTGGCTTCGAAAGTGAGTAGATGTCTTATACGGTAAAATATGCCAAGGTGCTGTCTTAGCTTTTTCGTTAACTCACTTGGATGTACCCTGAAACTAAGATTATTATCCAACCAGACTCTCAGGCATTTAAATTTATCGTAGCACAGAAAGAGTGCGCACTCGGGACCATCGTGCTACAGGAACCAACTGATCATATTCCAAGCCAAGTCTTTAGCACACACAAGCTGCAAAATCAGACGCCTATATATGAAAACAAATTTTTATTTTTAAACACAGCCAACTACCAGCCTGACATGTTTCGGAGTAACTGCCTTCTTCAAAGGCCTTAATATATGAGGCGTCCTGATTTTTGGCTTGTGTGTGCTAGGAACTTGGCTTGGAATATTTAAATTTATCCGCTATTTCCAAGGATTCACCAAGGAGGGTGGTAATCTGGGGGATAGCAGGTGTTCCCCTGGTATAGGCGGCATGCGGGGAGATGATCATGGCCTTGGTCTTTTTGGCATTGAGCAAGAGCTTGAGCTTCAGCAGATTATGATGGAGGGTGATAAAGTCATGCTGTAGCTCCTTGTTAGCAAGATCAAGGGAGGGGTTGGTTGTATAGAGGACTGTCTCATCTGCGAAAAGGTGAACATTTCCCGTAAGTATGCAAGAGTCTATGCGGTTTATGTAAAGTGCGAAGAGGACAGGACCCAAAATAGAGCCGTGCGGGACACCTCGGGGGAATGCCTTAAGTGGGGACAGGTCCCCTTGCGCTTTAATTTGTTGTCTTTGATTTGTAAGATAGCAGCAGAACCACTTTAAGGCAACTGGGGTTAGGCCAATGCTACACATGGAATCAAGCAGGATGGAGTGATCGACCGTGTCAAAGGTCTTGCTAAGGTCAAGGAAAAGTGCATAAATGTGTTACTATCCAGGGCTTTTAGCCAGTCATTAGACACTTTGGCAAGAACTGACACGGTGCTATGCTTAGGTCTGAACCCCGATTGGACTGGATTAAGGATATTTTCATAGTCCAAATACTCCCTCAATTGTGTGTTGACAATTTTTTTCTAATAGCTTGGAAAGTACAAGAAGAAGCGAGATTAGTCTGTAGTTATTCAAGTTGGTAGGGTCACCAGACTTGAACAAAGGGATAATATGCGCAATTTTCCAACTAAGAGGTAGCTCCTCTTGGGCAAGTGAGCTATTAAATAGATGAGCAATTGGTGCTGTCAGGTGATAATAGCCTGCTTTTAGGAAGAAGGGTTCTAAGGAGTCGGCACCAGCACTCTTCTTGATGTCCAGCGACAGAAAAATGTCCTCCACCTACTTAAAGGATACTGGCTGGAAATTAAAGGGAGGATTGCCAGTACTGGAGACAGTAGTGGGGTTAGTCCTACACTGACAGTACCGGAAACACTCAATTTGCTAACAGGCGAGGCATCAAACGCGAGGCCTGCAGTAGCAAAATGATTATTGAGCTGATCAAGGATCTCTGCCCTGTCTTAAGAGGTATTGCCCACCACAATTTTGACCGGAACTGGGGTGGCAGGAGAATGTCCTTCGACCTCTCTTAGGATTCGCCAAAACTTGGCAGAGCAGTTTTTGTTTTCTTTAAGGGCGGACTGAAAGAAACGTGATTTTTCTGTCCTGATCAGTTTAGTGACGGCGTTTCTGGCTACCTGAAAGGAGAGCTAGTCTGAGTCAGACTGCGACTTCCATGTCCTTTTCCACAATAAGTCCCCAGTCCGCAGGGCCTTCTTTAGGGCCAGGCTGAACAAATCAGGTGCCCGTTTCCTAGATTTGACCTTTCTTAAAGGTGCGTGCTTATCGATTACCCTCAGAAGCAGATCCTGGAAAATACAAAAAGCTTCAAACACATAGGGTGCGAGATAGAAGTCCTGCCACTTAATGTTCCCAAGATCTGTCAGGAAGGCAGGGAGACAGAAATGTTTTAGGCTACGCTTTAGCTTGAAGTTGGAGGTTGATGGTTAGAGCGGGAAGCACCTGACACAGGCAATGGCACAGTGGTCACTCAGGTCGTTGTGGAAGACCCCTGTATGGGAGATATTATGAGGCTTATTGACGAGCATAAGATCCAGTAAGGAGCTTCAGTCATTTTTTTTTTAAATTTGATCAGGTAACCTCAGGGGTAATCTGAGTTAGCCCGTGCTCATCACAGAAGTTCTTGAGCCTGTTGGTGCAGGCATCATTCCAGTTAAGATTAAAGTCCCCCATTATTACACATTCAATATTCTCTTTTTCCAGAAAGGAGTGGAGGTGAGGTAGTATACACGAACCAGCAGCAGGCGGCCTATAGCATACCACTACCAGAAGGGCTACTCCAAGCGATAGGGTTAACTTTAGGGCAAGACACTCAAATTCTTTGGGCATCGATGTACGGACAATATCAGAGGTTAGGAATTTGTCTGTAATATATACGGCAACACCACCACCTCTGGTCGACCTGTCACACCTGAATAAGTTATAGCCAGGGATGTTAAGCATTTTATCGGGTATATGATTCTTGAGCTAGGTTTCCGATAACATTTCTATATCTGGCATTGCGTGCAGCATCCAGGCTTGGACCAAAGCAAATGTATTGGCTAAGCTGCATACATTCCTATACAGAAGGCTCAGTCCCTTTAACTGTGGAGATCTCCAGGGCAGCTAGCAGCCGGGGAGCTGGGTTTAATTCCACGCTACCTGCACAGAGCAGCAACAGAATTAGTAATTTCCTGAGACATTTTACAAGGAATCTCAGGAGGGCTCTGCCAGACTGCTTAGTATGGGCACCACCTAAGGCTGGAGAACAAGGGTCAGTGGGGCAAAGAAAGGTGGTCAGAGCAAGTATTGCTACCCTGACAGGGTAGATAAGGGGTGTCTGATTAGGGTAGGTTGGGCAGTACGGTATGCAATGCATTCTGATTGCATGCAGGTCGCTGCCTCTAGTAGGGGTTAGCTGAGGAGCAAGCGCCGCTAGGCTTGGTTCCTGGCAATTAGGAGAGTTCTGGAAGGATATTTCTTTCAGTTTGTCCATATTTGGCTTTAATGGTAGATGGAGGACGCAACCAAGGAGGAAAAGGTAGGCAAAGGTCACCATCAAAGGGAAGAGTTGAGCAGCGGAGAGAAGGCAAAACTTTATGGGTGCTCTATGAAGCCTGACAATAACTCAAAAATTAGCGAGGTAGCCTGGGGCAGTCCAAATGCTAGTGAGGATGAGTGGCTGTAAGAACACTTAGAAGGGGTGGGTCAAAGAACAGTCGTATAGAGCAAATTATAGCCAATGAAGAATAAAGACCAAAAAAGCATATAACTTTTAAAAAGAAAAAAGAAAAAAGCCAAAATAAGATATATAGCCCAGATTAAAGCAGGGCATTTTAGCTTGAGACTGGGGGTACCAGTGACAACTAGAGGACTGCTAAAATTATATGGTAGATAATAGAGAAGTAAACTCAAGAGGGGGACGATTAAGTAGGTAGCAAAGAAGGGACTGAAATAGTGGCTGATGTACAGAAGACAGGAAGGCAAGGAGAGGAGAGAAAATTGAAAGTTTTATTTAAGTGGAGGACAGGACTAATGAGAGCCAAAGGAGGAGCTACAGGATAATTCCCAGTAGTGGGAGAGGAGGGGTACTTAATAGCAGTTGGAGTTGGGGTGGATGGGCGGGAAAAATTAAAAGCAGAGTTGTGCAGCCCGACCTGCTAAGAAGCTGTGGCCTGGCAGTAATATATTAAGCCGTGACTTGGCAGTAATAAATTACAATGAGTGCCAGAGATGCTTTTTAAAAAGTTCCAAGTGGGCAGTCCTAGTTTAAAATGAGCGCCAGAGACACTTTATACATATTCAAATGCAGGCCAATCGATGGAAACAGGAAGGTGGCTCAACCAATAGAAGTGCCACACTCAGCTGAGAACAACCTTCAGAGGTCAGCTCCATTTCTGGAGGCGGCATACCTGTTTCTGGGCAGGCAGACGGGCACCATGGAGAGCTTCTAGTAGGCACCATGACAGTCTTCCCACTGGATTCTAGGTGGTTTTGGGTGACAGGAGCAGTCGCTGAAATTATCCCTGTTTCAGGAGAAGAACAGAGGGGGATTAGCTAGACAAAACGATGGAGTGTCAATGAGGGGCTGGCTTCCATAACAAAACAACTGGGTGTAAGCGAGAGAAAGGGGAAGGGGAGAGCAGGATTAGTGAAGCGACAGAGGGGGTCTCAGGTTAGGTGCCAACTTAACCTCCGCAGACAGAAATTAAAATAAATTGAATGGAGGGGTGGGGAGGAGAGAGAGGCAGAGGGAGAAGGGACAGAGCAAGAACTGATTTTAGCAAGGCAGGGAAAGGGAGAGGGGGTAGGTGTCAGGAAAAGGGGCAGAGAAGGGACAAAACAAGAATTGATTTTAGCAAGGAGGGAAAGGGAGAGGGGGGTAGGTGTCATGAAAAGCCCTTAGCGAGTGCAGGAAATAAGGAAAAAGGTGTAGATAGCCTTTGCTAGTGGGGGTAGAGATAGGAAGGGTGAGAAATGGTAATGCAGAGCTTAAGGGAGAGGTCTAAGTCAGGCACAATGAAGGTACAACACAGGAACGTTCGTGCAATGCTAAAGGACTTGAGCAGTTCAATCTTACTGCGATGGAAAACTGGCTTACTATGCTACCTAACTTAATAAATTTACAAGGCAGGTTATGTGATTCCTTGATACAATAAAGTGGCCAAGTTAGATTACAGATATCGCAGTCTAAGCCTAATAAAAAGTTTTCAGTACAAGCACTAGCAATTAGCAATGATCCCAACAGCAAATACTTTTTCATGCAAGGATAAGAAGCAATTAAACACAAATTAATATGAGGCAATTAAACACAAATTTAAAAGCAGAGCTGTGCAGCCCGACCTGCTAAGAAGCCGTGACCCGGCAGTAATACATTAAAACGTGACTTGGCAGTAATAAATTACAACGAGCGCCAGAGACGCTTTTTAAAAAGTTCCAAGCGGGCAGTCCTAGTTTAGAATGAGTGCCAAAGACACTTTATGCAGATTCAAATGCAAGCCCAATCGATGGAAACATAGCGAGGTGGCTCAAGCAATGGAAGTGGAATGCTCAGCTGAGAAAAACCTTCGGAGGTCAGCTCTGTTTCTGGAGGTGGCGTACCCGTTTCTGGGCGGGCTGGCACCACAGAGAGCTTCCCTGGGCACCACAGCAGTCTTCCCCACTGAATTCCAGGTGGCTTTGAGTGGTGGGAGTGCCCGCTGAAAAGATCCCAGTTTCTGGGCAGACAGGTGGGCACCATGGAGTGCTTCCCCGGACACCATGGCAGTCTTCCCCACTGGATTCCAGGCGGCTTTGGGCGGCGGGAGCACCCACTGAAATGATCCCTGTTTCTGGGCGGGCTGGCACCACAGAGAGCTTCCCTGGGCACCACGGCAGTCTTCCCCGCCGGATTCCAGGCAGCTTTGGGCAGCAGAAGGGCCCACTGAAATGATCTCCACCAGGTCCTTTAATTTTTCTACTAATATTTCCCACATCTTAGCATTTTATCTTCTAATTCAGACCTGTGATCCCACTTCCTTAGTTCCTCTTTCATTCCCTGAAAATCAGCTTTATTAAAGCATTTTATTCTCATAGTTCCAATAATTCTACCTTTCAACCCCTCGAAGTCAAACACCACAATATCACGATCACTGCCTGGTAGTGGTTCCATAGCCCTACAATGTATTATCTGTTCATCCAGGTTGGTTAATACTAAACCCAATGTATTGTTACCCAGTGCTCACATCAACATGTTCTAAATTGAGCCTGCTGATAATGTCTATGACGTTTTTCTCAACATTTGTCTTACCTTCTCTAATGTCCCATCTAATACCAGGCATTCTGAAATCTCCCAGCAGAAAAAGTTACTTACCACAGCAACCTTGTTTCTCCCAGGGGATACTCCAATATTCGTAACTCTTCTGCAGTAAGCCATTAAGGTAGATCTGCCCGGAGATGGAACATTATGCAAATGATGGAACCATTAGCATGAGCTACTTTTCAAATGCTGCCACCTATCAACTGCCTACATTCTAACCCTTCAGATTTCATGGACGCCGGGAAGGACAGGGCCCAGTGTTTCAATATTTTAAAGAATTAACAATTTTAAAATTCCCACACCCAACCTCCAACTGGAGGAACAAACATATATATATGTATATGTATATATATATATATATATATATATATATATATATATATATATATCTAGCAACACACAATCCCCTATGTCAGAATCACCTGAAGAGGAGAAGAAGCCAAAGAACAAAGTTCTAACATAAAAACAGAATGTAGCATACAATGTACAGTATGGAATGCAGAGGCCACTGGTTCTTAATAGGGGAGGCAGGGTGGGAGAGTTATGAATATTAGAGTATCCCTTGGGAGAAACAAGGTTACTATGGTAAGTAACTTTTTCTTCTCACCCCAGGAATACTCCAATATTCCTAACTCTTCTGCAGACTAAGAAGCAGTACCCTTTGGAGGTGGGAAGAACCTATTTTGGAAATAGGCTCTGCAGGACAGCTATACCAAACCTGGCATCAGCCCTAGCATGCATATCCAAGCTGTAATGCTTGACAAATGTATGCACATTATGCCAGGTAGCTGCTTTACAGATATCCACCAAGGGAACATCCCTGGCAGCTGCCAAAGTGGCAGCTGTACCCCTTGTGGAATGGGTTCTGAGCCCTGCCGGGGTCTCTTTGCCCATCTTCGAGTAACAAAACTGGATGCACTGATTAATCCAGTGAAAAATGGACCTCTTAGATGCCGGATTTTCCTTTCCCACGTCCCCATAAGTGAGGAAGAGCTGTTTCCTATCCTGCCTATGGGGCTTAGTGGCTGTCATGTAGTAGCTCAAAGGTCTCTTGACATCCAGGCTATGCAGCCTACGTTCACCAGAAGAAGAAGAATGCTCAGTGAAAAACACTGGCAGAGTGATGGACTGGTTCAAGTAAAAATCTGAGACCACCTTGAGAAGGAATTTCCTATTAGTCTGAAGGACTACCTTATCCCTGTGAAAAGATATGCAGTCTTTTTCAGTGCAATAAGGCCTGAAGTTCACTGATCCTTCTAGCTGAAGTAATGGCAACTAGAAACACTGTTTTCCATGTGACATACTTCAAAGGTGCTAAAAACATGGGCTCAAAGGGAGGAGCCATAAGTTGAGCAATACAAATGTTAAGATCCCATGCTGGGACTGGTTCCCTGACCGGTGGGTACATACGAGACAGTCCCTTAAAGAATCTTTTAAAAATGGGATTCAATACCAGAGAAACAGGCTTGCCTGCTGCGCCATAGGCAGAAACAGACCAAATGGATCTTTAATGCAGAAGTCTGCAAGCCCAGAGAATGCAGATAAAACAAATAGTCCAACATAAGTGGCACTCCTGCCTGTGCTGGCACTATACTTCTGCTGGAACACCAGACAGAAAAACTTTTCCACTTCGCAGCATAGGTTTTCTTAGTGGAAGATTTCCTATTCCCCCTTAACACATCCATGACCCCTTCAGAGAGGTGCAAATCTGCATATTCTAAGTCCTCAAGAGCCAGGCTTTGAGCCTGAGAGACCTGAGGTTCGGGTATAGGAGCCTCCCCTGATTGGAGGTCAGAAGATTGTGCCTCGTGGGAAGGTGTATTGGTTTGTCCACTGACATGGATAACAGTAGGGGACACGATGGCTGTCTGGCCCAGTCTGGGGCTATCAAAATCAGAGTGGCTGGTTGAAGCCTGATTTTCAGTAGGACCCTGTACACCAGGGGGAATGGAGGAAATGCATACAGGAATTTCCCTGACCAATCCAGGGGGACTGATCCCAGTGTTGGAGGTCTGCAACAGTACTGTGGTAGGTGGCGACTTTGATGCGAGGCAAATAGATCCATTTCTGGAGTACCCAACCTCCTGAATAGAGTCTGCACCATCTGTTTGTTCAGTGACCATTCATGATGGGCCTGACTGATTCAGCATACAGCATCTGCCAGGACGTAGTCTTTGCATGGTAGGTGAATAGCCTGCAGAGAGGATCCCAGAGAGTACATCAAGGCCCAGATTCGCATTGCTTCTGTGCAGAGAAAGTGTGACCTTGTTCCCCCTTACTTGTTTATGTAATGCATGGTGGTAGTGTTGTCTGTTCTGACTTGCACTACCTTTCCCTGTATCAGTAATGCAAAAGCTTGCATTGCCAGAAACACTGCCCTGAGCTCTAACAGGTTGATATGTAGAAGAGTCTCTACACTTGACCAGGTGCTCTGGGTAGTGTGCTCTGCCAGACAAGCTCCCCCCCCCCAATCCTAACAGGGATGCATCTGTTGTGAGAACCACTGATGAAAGCTCCGTTTGGAAGGGAACCCCTTCTCTTGGGTCGGCTTCTTCCTTCCACAGCTGGAGGGCCTGGATGAAGGTTTTTGTTACAGGGATGAGTTCTGAAAGAGAATTCTTTCTTTGGTACCAATGAGCTCTTAAGTGAAATTGGATGTCCCTCATCTGAAACTTGTAGCCAGGACTGTGCCTGTGGCAGCTGCCATGTGCCCTAGGAGTTGAATGAATTGTCTTGCAGGTCTCGGAACATTTGGTTTGAAAGAACCTGCCAGCTGCAGAATGCTTTTTACCCTGTCCTTAGGTAAAAAGGGTTCTGCCCACTTCGATATAGAAACATAGAATTTGACGGCAGATAAGGACCGCTTGGCCCACCCAGTCTGCCCATTTCCCTACCTAATGGATAAGCTGCAGATCCTAGTTCACCAGCAGCCTACTTCTTTCTGCCCCCGCCCCCTAGAATTGCCTTATGACTGTCCCATGCATGCTTGAATTCCACCACTGTTTTTGACGATATTCAATTCTGCTCATTGCAGAATTTGTGAAGGAAAGAGAACTGATTTATTTAGGTTTAAAAGAAATCCCAGAGACTCCAGCAGTTGCTGAGTGAGTTGAAGATGCTCTGTTAACTGCTGTGGTGACTTTCCCACCACCAGCCAGTCGTTTAGATAAGGGAATACTGAGACACCTTGTCTTTGCAAGTGTGCCACTGCCATAGCCAGACACTTTGTGAATACCCTTGGGGCTAAAGTGAGACCGAAAGGTAGAGCTGAAAACTGATAATGACCTGAAAGGAGTCTGAATCTGAGATACTTTCTGTGAGACTCCCTTATGGGGATGTGGAAATAGGCATATTTTAGGTCTAATTATGCCAGCCAATCTCCCTTTTGGAGTGCTGGCAGAATCAGAGATAATGTTACCATTTTGAATTTTGGTTTTGTCAGGAACCTGTTGAGGACCCTTAGGTCCAAGATAGGCCGCAACTCTCCATTTTTCTTTGGTGTAAGGAAATATCTTGAATATAAATAATCCTTTTCCCTTTTGCTTTGGAGGCACTATTTCCACTGCCTTTAGTGACAGTAAGTGCTTGACCTCTTTTTCCAGCAGCTTTCTCTCTGTGAGAGATGCTGGCTTGAAGACTCTGTTTTTTGGAAGGAAACCGACTTGAAGCTTAGGGACAGTCCCTGACCCACTATTTCCAGAACCCACTTGTCTGTGGTGATGTTTTTCCAATTCCTGGAAGTAATAGGTCAGTCTGCCCCCTACTGGGAGAGGACAGGCAGCCTGATCCAGGAAGTCAGGAATCCTGCTTTGACTGGGGCTGAGGTTGGGTACCCACGCCTGGCACCCTTCCTGCTCTTACCCCTAAAGTAATCCTGCTGTGAATACTGGAGTGCCTGAGGGACTACCATGGCCTGATAAAAAGGCCTGGTATGAAACTGTCTGCCCCTGCCTCCCCTACTGAAGGGTCTAGAAGAGGTGGAGGACTTCTCTTTCGCAGAGTTACTCCGGAAGGGAGCCTTATATTCATCCACCCTCTTCATATAGGCCTCTGTAAGGCTGCTAAACAAGGAGGTGTCCTCCATAGGAAAACCCAGAGCTTTATTCTGGGTATCCTGTGTAAAGTTTGTGGCTCTGAACCAGGCAAACCTTCTCTGTGCAATGGTATTAGCCATACACCTAGCAGCAGTCTCATTGTTGTCTGCTGCCATTTGAAATTGGTATTTGGCAGCCTCCAAACCAAACCTAGCTGTTTCAGCTAGGTTTGCAGAAAGAGGAGCAGGTGCTTCCTCAGCCATGGCCAGAACAGACTGCCAGAGAGTCTTCTGGTACTGAGCTGCATAGGCTTGATAGTTAGCCTGCCTGATGGCCAGAGAGGCTGACAAGTAACCTTTCTAGGCCATAATGTCTATTTTACGAGAGTCCTTCTCTGGAGGGTGGGAAGCCAGAGGGACTTTTGCCTTGTCACAAGCTGCAGCTTGCACCACCCCCTGGTGGTCAGGGTGTGAAAACAAAAATTCAGCCCCTGTCCTGTCAAGTTGATACTTTTTATCCAACCTTTTGTCTAAAGGAGGGACAGACCCAGGAGCCTGGAGGAGTTTTAAAGCATTTATTTATGGGGAGTAACAGCTTGTTAGTAGGAGTTAACCCAATTATCTCCAGATACTCAGCCTCCTCCTCATCCTCTACAGCTTCAGAGGAAGGGATGTCCAAGGCATCAGCAATTTTCCTGACAAAGGGAAAATGAGAAGAATAATCTTCTATAGTCCTGGGAGGAGAGCCAAACTCCTGCTCAGGGGAGACTTCAGGCTCTATAGGCTCACCTTCTTCTTCCTCCTCCTCCTCTCCACGCTGCTCAAGGGAGAGAAGGTGGATTGGGGGGTACAGCAGCCTGGACTGGGGACTGTGGAAACACAGGCAGCAGACCCTGTAAAGTTTGTATAATTTTAATAGCTTGTGCAATCTCCATAGCAGAAGGCACAGCTGCAGGCACCTCAGAAGTCCCCTTTTCAGTAGGGGGTTCAGTGTGCTTAGTTTTCTTCAGCTTTTTGCTGGAACCGGAGAGCTAGCCGGTTCATTTCTTTTCTTACCCATATCAGGGATAACAGGAGCTGAAAAGTACAGTTATGTAAGAACTTACCGTAACGGTAGATCTTCGAGAGAGGCTCTTGCAGTAGGTATTCACAAGTAGGACTAAGCCACCAGGCATCAGGACCCCACGGAAAAATCTCTAGCTAGCAGTCACTGGCGGGGATCGCCCCCACGTCAGGTGACCGGCATCATCCGACGTCAGTATAAAGGGGGCGGTCCCGACGTCCGCCCTCCCGTTCTTTCCCGCCAAGAACCAAAGGTCTGACAGGAGAGAAGAGGATATGGCCCCCATATCTGAAAGAAGAAATTGAGGGGTTGGAGGGAGGGAGGGCAATACCTACTGCAAGAGCCTCTCTCGAAGATCTACCTTTACAGTAAGTTCTTACATAACTGTACTATCTTACTGAGAGGGTCTTGCAGTAGGTATTCACAAGTAGGACTGAGTCCCAAGCAGTCTGGAACAAAAAGAAAGCGGGAGGAGGAAACATCACCCACAAAGGCTGAGCTTCTAGACAGGGATCATGAGAGGATTCCCTGCAGAACAGCTAGCCCGAAGCTTGCTCTTCGGTGAGAGACAATGTCCAAACTGTAATGTTTTGTGAAGGTATGGACAGACATCCAAGCTGTGGCTGCACAAATCTTAGCCACTGACACATTCTTAAAGCAAGCAGCAGAGGCCGCAACCCCTCTAGTGGAGTGGCCTTTAACTTGACCCGGAAGGGTCTTGTGATACTTGTCGTAACAGAAAATGATATAATTGGCCAACCATCTAGAAAGGCATTGCTTGGAAACAGGGTTGCCTTCTTTCTTGTGAGCGAAAGACACAAAGAGTTGGGCTGTTTTTCTGAGATCTTTCGTCCCGTGAGTGTAGTATCTCAGAATTCAACGTACATCTAGGGTACGGAGGAGGTACTCTCATTGATTTGAGTGCTCCGTGAAGAAGGCTGGAAGCTCGATGGACTGATTCAGAGTAGATTCAGCCACCACTTTTGGAAGAAATTTAAGATTAGTACGCATGGCCACTCCATCCCTGTGGAAAATCAAATATGGGATTTTACACATCAGGGCTTGCAACTCAGAAATCCTCCGAGCTGAGGTAATGGCCACCAGAAATAAAGTCTTCCAAGAAAGAATCTTTAGCTCTGCCTCCACTGCGGGTTCAAGGAGGCAGAGTAATCTTCTCCAGAATGATATTCAGGTCCCAAGGGGGAGCAGAGTTTCGAATCGGGGGTCTTAGGTGCAAGACCCCTCGCAGAAAAGTCTTCGAGACTTCTAGTTGTGCAAATGTCCTGCTCCCGAAAGGGATGTGGTAGACCGAAATGGCTGCCATATGTACTTTCACCGACGAATAACTAAGGCCCAAGTCGTACAGGTGCCTAAGGTAGTCCAGAACCTTATTGGCTGGACAAGAAAAAGGTTCTAGGTTATTAGAACCCGCCCAGATAGTGAAGTGTTTCCATTTCATGGCGTAAGTGGACCTGGTGGAAAGCTTTCTGGCCTCCACCAGGATATCTGCTACCACGGGGGAAATTCCAAAACGTGCTTTAGCTACGTCTGAAGGAGCCACACGTGAAGGTGAAGAGACTTGAGGCCTGAATGGACCAGGGTCCCCTGCTCCTGGGTCAGCAAGTGTTGTGACAGTGGTAGAGGAAGAGGAGGTTCCTCGGAAAACTGTTGCAGAAGACAGAACTAGGCTTTCCTCGTCCAGAAAGGAGCGATAAGGATCATTCTTGCCCCTTTTGACCTTAGCTTGTTAAGCACTCTCGGGATCAGAGGAACCGGCGGGAAAGCGTAAACGAACTTGTCCTACCAGCACAGAGACAGTGCATCCCGACAAAAATGTCTCGCCCTAGAACGAGCGAGCAGAAGACGGGAAGTTTGGCATTGTCAGGGGAGGTGAAAAGATCCATTTGAGGGGCCCCCCAATGCTGGAAGACGTTGTTTAGCAGAACCTAGTCTAGTTCCCACTTGTGAGACTTGGCTGACGAGCAACTTAAAGCATCCGCTAGAGTGTTCTTCATCCCCGGCATGTGGACATTCGTCAAATGAAGGCTGTGCTTGGATGCCCAGTGCCAGATTCTCATGGCTTCCTGGTAGAGGGGATAAGAACGAGTTCCCCCATTTGTTGAGGTACCAGATAACACACATGTTGTCTGATTGTATGAGAAAATGACTGGGATGAACAACCGGAAGGAGAGCCTGGAGGGCATAAAGGACTGCCCTTAGCTCGAGAATGTTTGCATGGAGTCTCTGTTCGAACTGAGACCAGCTGTCCTAAGTCCGATGAGACCCAAGATGGGCACCCCAGCCTGCCCCTAACGCATCCATCGTCAGGGTCTGGTTGGGTGGGACGTTACAGAACGGGGTCCCCAGACTGAGGTGATCGGCAAACGTCCACCACTGTAAGTCCCTGACCATAGGATCCAACACCAGGATCTCGTGATCCAGGTCGTCCTGGGACTGATCCCATTGAGTCCGTAGGATCCAGTGAGAGATCCTCATGTGGAGACAAGCTAGTGAGACGGTCAGGATGGCGGCCGCCATCAGGCCGAGAAGGCAGAGAACCTTCCTGGCTCCGACACTTCTGAGACCCGATATGAATCGAGCCTGGATTAACAGTGTCTCAGCTCTGACCAGGGCCAAAAAGGCCTTGCCCAGGGTCATGTCCAACACTGTCCCTATGAACTGCAGCCGTTGGCAAGGGATCAGATGGAACTTGACAAGGCTGATTGTAATCCCCAGGTCAGAGAAAACTTGAAGGGTGAGGGAAAGGAAACCCAAGAGTTCCTCCCTGGACGGGCTGCGCTGCCAGAAGCTAATCGTCCAAGTAGGGGAAGACTTGAACCCCCTTGGTATGCAGGAAGGCCGCCACTACCACCAGGCATTTGGTAAATACTCTAGGGGCCGAGGATAGACCAAATGGGAGGGCCCTGAACTGGTAGTGGGACCCCTGAAAACAAAAAGGAGGTACTTGTGGTGGGAGTGGCAAAAGGGGATATGGAGGTAGGCATCCTGCATATCCAGGGCGCATAGCCACAGGCCTGGCCGAAGCATGGGAAGAAGGCTCTGGAGGGAGAGAATTCAGAACCGTTTCTACTTCACAAACTGACTGAGGAAGCTGAGGTCGAGAATGGGCCTCAGATCTCTGGTTTTCCTTGGTACTAGGAAGAAGTGAGAATAGTAACCTGTCCCCTGAAGACAGAGGGGGACAGGTTCTATTGCCTCTCAACAGAAGAGAGTGCATCTCTTCCAGTACCAATTGCAGATGGGGAAGGGGGTGGTCTGTGAGGTGGTTTTTGAAAGAATTCTATCGAGTGTCCTGCTGCAATCAGCTGGTGTACTCAGGCGTCTGTCGTTATCCTCTCCCAGCCTGGCAGATGGGAGGAGAATCTCCCCATACCGGTTCCTCTACAAAGAAACACAGACTTTGACAGCAGATAAGGACCACTTGGCCCAACCAGTCTGCCCATTTCCCTACCTGTTGGATAAGCTGCAGATTCTAGTAAACCAACAGCCTACTTCCTGCAACCCCCCACTATAATTGCCTTATGTCTGTCCCATGCATGTTTGAATTCCCCCACTGATTTAGACCCCACAACCTCTCCAGGAAGGCGGTTCCATGCGTCCACCACTCTCTCCGTGAAAAAAAAAAAACAATTTCCTCACATTACCCCTGAGCCGTCCCCGCTATCTTTAAATTGTGCCCCCTTGTTCTTACACATCTTTTTTTCTGAAAGATGCTACCCTCCTGGACTTTGTTGATTCCCTTGAGGTACTTAAAAGTTTCTATCATGTCCCCCCGTCCCTCCTTTCATCAAGGGTATACATATTAAGCTTTCTCAGTCTCTTCATATGGTTTCCGATGTAGACCCTGCACCATTTTAGTTGCCCTCCTCTGGACTGCTTCCATCCTGCCTATGTCCTTGTGTAGATGAGGTCTCCAAAACTGCACGCAGTACTCCAGATGGGGTCTCACCAACTGTCTGTACAGAAGGATAACCACTTCCCTTTTTCTACTTGTGATGCCCCTCCCTATGCATCCCAGTATCTCCCTGGCTCTCCTTACCGACTTCTCACATTGCTTACCCACCTTTAGGTCATCTGATATGGCTACCCCCAGGTCCCTTTCCATTATTGCTGTTAGTACCTCCCCTGCTATTGTGTACTCTTCTCCTGGATTTTTATTTCCCAGGTGCATTACT
The DNA here is from genome assembly GCA_016271365.2 of Neoceratodus forsteri. Taxonomy (NCBI): domain Eukaryota; kingdom Metazoa; phylum Chordata; order Ceratodontiformes; family Ceratodontidae; genus Neoceratodus; species Neoceratodus forsteri. Next base: position 476,107,184 of record CM057451.1, read on the forward strand.
TTGCACTTCTTTGCATTAAATCTAAGTTGCCATATGTCTGACCATTCCTCCAACCTTGCCAAGTCCCTTCTCATCCTTTCCACCCCCCTTGTGTATCAACTCTGTTACAGATCTTTGTGTCATCTGCAAAGAGGCATACTGTACCTTTCCTTCCAGACCCTCTGCAATGTCACCTATAAAGACGTTAAAGAGGACTGGACCCAGTACTGAGCCCTGAGGTACTCCACTAGTAACCCCCCCTTTCTTCGGAATGTGTTCCATTCACTATTACCTTCTGTGTCCTGTTGTGCAGCCAGTTTGCTACCCAGGCTACCACATTGGGACCCACTCCCAGGCTGGCTAACTCGATTATTAATCTTTTGTGCGGGTGCAGGACTGTGTCAAATGCCTTGCTAAAGTCTAGGTAGGCCATATCCACAGCCCCTCCTTGGTCTATTACTTTGGTCACCCAGTCAAAGAAATCGATTAGATTCGTCTGACATGACCTTCCTGCTGTGAATCCATGCTGCTTTGGGTCCCAGCCTCTGGCCTCTAGGTACTCAATTCTTTCAGAAGTGATTCCATCATTTTCCCCATCATTGAGGTCAAACTAACAGGTCTGTAGTTTCCTGCTTCTGCCTTGCTCCCACTTTTGTGAAGGGGAATCATATCTGCCCTCCTCCAGTCCTCAGGTACCACCCCACCCTCCCATGATTTGTTAAAAAGTGTGGTCAGTGGTGTCACTAGGTCCTCCCTTAGTTCTTTTAGGATTCTAGGGTGAATCCCGTCAGGCCCCATTGCTTTGTCCACCTTGAGTTTTAGGAGTTCTTTCAGGACTCTTTCTTCTGTAAATGGACTGGCATCAACCCCACTACCCAGAGTGCTTCTATTGTTTGGTTTACGTAACTCCTCCTCCTCTTCTTTTGTGAATACTAAGCAAAAGTATTCATTCAGTATCTCTGCCTTTTCACTGTCTCCCTCTGCCCACCTCCCCCTCTCCTTTATTAAATCTTCATTATCCCTCCCTTAACCTTTCTATCTCCCTAATGTACCTATAAAAGGTTTTATCCCCCTTCTTAACTGAGTTGGCCATCTTTTCTTGGTTTGGGCCTTTGCTTTTCTGACTGCCTTCCCCACTTCTTTCTGCTTTAATTGGTACAGTTCCCTGTTGTGCTCCTTCTGTGATTCCTTATACTTTTTGAATGCAGCCTTTTTCTCCTTAACCTTCCTTGACACCTCTTTTGAGAACCATAGTGTTTTTTTATTCCGCTTCGTCTTCTTTATTTGTTTCACACAAAGGCTTATTTCCTCCATGATGGCAGTTTTGATTTTTCTCCATTGTTCTTCCACCCCTCCTTTCTGGCCATTTGGTAATGCATTCCTCAGATATTCACCCATTATGCCAAAGTCAGCCCTTCTAAAGTCCAGTATCCTTGTCTTTGTATGACTTGTCTCCATGGTTGTGTTTATTGTGAAGCACACTGTGCAGTGGTCGCTTGTTCCCAGATGTCTACTGACTTCTAAATTTGTGATCCTCTTTCCATTTGAGAGTACCAGGTCTAATATTGCTCCCTCCTGAGTGGGTTCCAACACTAGCTGTCTAAGGCATGCCCCCTGTAGGGCATCGAGAATGACCCTGCTCTTGGATGTGGCTGCAGTCCATGTCGTCCAGTTAACATCTGGCATATTCAGGTTCCCCATCAACAGTATCTCCCCTTTTTCAGCCATTCTGAGAATGTCCTCTATCATTTTCTTGTCCATTTCCTCCCCTTGAGATGGGGGTCTGTATACAACCCCTGTGCGGATTGTGATGCCATTCCCTATCTCCAATGTGACTCAGAGTGCCTCTTGTCCTCCCCCTTTACTTTTTAGTTCTGTAGCTTTGATCCCTTCCATTACGTAGAGAGCGCTACTCCACCTCCTCTTTTACCCTCCCTGTCCCTTCTGTAGATTGTGTACCCTGGTATGTTGACATCCCAGTCATAGTTCTCTGTGTATCATGTTTCTGTGACTGCCACAATATCCAAGTGTTCCTCTTCCATCAGGGCTACTAACTCAGGAAGCTTGTTTCCCAGACTATGGGCACTGGTACTCATTGCTCTCCATTTAATGTTGGCTTTATCCTTTTTTACCCCATCCCTGCTCTTACTGCCCTTGTCTATTTTTCCATTTACCCCTGTCCTGCCCTCTGTCAAGCTCTGTACCTCAGTGTTTACCCTACTACATGCCATGTTTTGTTGGGGGGGAGGCTTGAACTTTCCTGTTTCCTATCAGCACCTCCCCCCTTGGCTAGTTTAAAAGCTTGCCAAGGAAGCATTTAAACCTGTCACCTAGAAGCTTGTTTCCCTTCCTGGACAGATGCAGACCATCATGCCAGTATAGACCTTCACCCCTGCCATAGACTGGCAGCACCTCTGAGAAGGTTACCGTGCTTGCTACCTGTCTGAGGCCCCCTCCCCAACTCCACAATTTCATCCTGCACTGCACTGATCTCATGCCTAGCTAGGTCATTTGTCCTAAGGTGGACAATGATATCTAGTTCCCTCTCATGTGATGCTGCTTCTGCAATCCTGAGGATTTGCTTCCTGTCCCTCCAAGCCATGGCACCAGGCAGGCACCTTACTTCCCTCTCCTCTCCCTTCCCCAGGCCTACACCCCTAAGAATTGAGTCCCCTATCAGAAGCTGTTTCCTTCCCCTGTGGTGTCCCTTGAACTGGACAGAGGCAGTGGGAGAGGCCGGGAGTCAGGAGGGGGAGGACAGAGTAGCGGCCGAGACCCCGGAGCTTTCTTGCTGTGGGGGGGGGGGGGCCTTGGCAGCTGGCACGGCCTTACGTTTATTGGGACGTCTGGACTGCGTCTGCTTAGCCCTTTGGTGACTGGGGTGCCAAAAGGACCATTTCTGCCCTTGAGAGGGTTTGTATATTGTCTGAACAGACTTTAATGCCAAACCCTTCTCTTGTAATTCGGTGATGTCCTTGACATCACCACCAAACAGCACAGACCCTCTGAAGGGAGCATCGTAGATAGCGGATTGTACTACAGGGGCCAGACCTGACACTCTGAGCCAGGCGTGACACTGCAAGGATACAGCGAAGGCTGAGCTCCTGCCTGCTGTGTCCACCGCGTCATATGTAGCACGAAGCATGTGTCTACAGGCTGAACATGTGGAGCGGACAAGATCTTCCAGTTCCTGCTTAGTCTGGGAGTCTGGAAGGGAGTCCAGTTTTGATTCCATCTGACTAAGGATAGCCTTCTGGTAATCCCCCATGTGGCTGACGTAGTTGAGGGCCCTCATGCCCAGAGTGGAAGAAGCACAAACCTTCTTCCCGTACTGGTCCAGAAGATGTGATTCCTTGTCAGGAGGGGAAGAGCTAAGGTGCTCAGGGCTGGCTGATTGGTCGTGTGCAGCACTAATCACTACTGAATCAGCCTTGGGGTGAAGGCTGAGGAAGTCCTTCCCCTCAGAAGCCTGGTATAGCTTGCCTGCCTTCTGAGGAACGGGGGCTAACAAGGAAGGTTGTTTCCAAATAGTGGAAACAAGATCCACATGAGGCTCTATCCAGGGTGGAATCAGGGTAGGAGAAGTCTCCGGGAGATCCAGATGGTCCGCGAGCTTCTTACGCTGGGGGTCTGGCTCCACTGATTGCCACTCACAGGCAGCCTGGATTTTCTTCAGCAGCTCCAGAAAGGAAGGGTCTTCCGGAGGGGACTTCGGAGAACCTTGCGGCCTGAGTCTATCTGGAGTGCGAGGCTCGTCCTCTAGGTCAGAGCGTCCAGAGTCCAAATCTGACTCTGAAGATTCTGACGATGCAGAAGAACAACAGTCCTCCCTAGGAGGAGGATTGCCCTCTCTCGGGGTTTTCCCAGGGAAGCGTGTCCTCCCTGGCCCGAGAGCCAGAAGGTTCAGGTTCAGCTCTGGTGTCAAGCAGAGGTATGGGAGTCTCTTTGACTGACGTAAGGGGTCTGGCATCGGTATATGTTTTTCGACCTCTTGGGCGATCTGTGTTTTAGCCTCAGCCCACCAGGAGGCCAAGACTTCCCTCAGGTCCACCTGAGGCTGCAGGGTAGGTGGAGGAGGGGAGGAAGAGGCGGAGGGGGGCTCGGATATGGGTAACCTGGAAACCCGTAATAAGGGTACCCATAACCTGACGCCGGGAGGCCCGGCGTCGGGCAATGAGCCGGATACTGCGGTGTCTGGTATGCTGGCATTGGGTGTCCTGGCGCTAGGGGCTCAGACAGAGTCGAAGGTCCCAGCGTCGGCCCTGCAAGTGGACCAGACAGATCAGGCGTCTGCCTGGAGGGGGACCCATCGGGGGGGGGGCCAGGAACCTAGAAGGCTCCGACGGTCTCTCGTCAGGAAGCGGTATGCTGGAGGGTGATGTCAGGTTGTCTGGCTTCGGGTCCGGCATCTGAGGATCTGGCGTCGGAGGGAGGCACCGCTGATGGCAGTGATTCAGGCTCCTCGACCCCAGCCTGGGAGGGAGGAGTGAACTCCTCAGGAGGAGCCGTAGGAGACCTCAGTATGCAACGCGACAGGTGTGCGCTGCGGCGACTCTCTGGCATCAGGGGTGGAAAGGGAGCATGACGATGGGTTGCCGGTTGGGCAGATGTCGGGTATACCGACGACCAACTTACCAGCTGAGTCCAGGTGGACACTGGTTGGACCGATGCCCGACTAATCAAATGCATTCTGACCAGTAGGCCTGTGTTTAGAGGCCGTAGCTGGAATGCGGGCCTCCTCTGCCCTGGAGGCTCCTGTCGGGCCTGAGCCAGATGGGGTTGGGGGTTGACGCCGGCTTACATACCACTAAGGTGGCCGTCGAGGAATGATCCCCCAGAGGGGAAGTTACCTGGAGAGCCGCGACTCCAGCCAAACTCACGGCCGCTGTGGATGGCGAGTCCCGATCCTTGTGTTTCTCTTTGTCCCTCCTTTTCTTGTGATGGCCCTCAGGAGAAATTGATGCCTGCCTCAATTTCTTCAGTTCTTTTTCCATGGATGCCATTTTCTTTTTGAGCAAATGGGCTTTCAGGGACTGCTGCCTTTGTTTCCAAATAGCAGCACTGAATTTTTGGCTGTGTTCACACTCCTCTACGCGGTGGTCTGGGCCCAGACAGAAGAGGCGGAGGGAATGGCTGTCCTCGTGAGGGAGCTGGGATCCACACGAGTCGCACCTGTTTTTATGCAATTCTGATGGCGTCGGGGACAACATGTACAGCGAGGTAGTAACACACAATTATCAGAATAAGGAGAAAATTGTCGAAAAGGGTTTATACTTATCCAAATGGCGAGACAAGCAAATGCTGTTCTTCTGGGAGGTACTTTCATAAGCCAACGTTGGGAAAGAACTGGAGGGCGGGCGTCGGGACCACCCCCTTTATACTGACGTCGGATTACGCCAGTCACCTGACATGGGGGCGGTCCCTGCCAGAGACTGCTAGCTAGAGATTTCTCCGTGGGGTCCTGACGCCTGGCAGCCTAGTCCTACTTGTGAATACCTACTGCAAGAGCCCTCTCAAAGTAAGATCTGTGGTTTCACCCAAAGATCCTGAGGGTTTTGGCTGGTCAGAGCCAGAGGGACCCTTAAATCTTTTATCTAATCTTTCCAGATGTTTTTCATGCATCTTCTCAGGGACAGATTTACAAAGTTCACAGTTTGTTTTGAGGTGATCAAAACCAAGGCAGAAAACACAGGAGTGTTTATCTGCCTTAGCAAACACCTCACCACACTTTGTACAATTCTTAAAACCGGGTTCTCCGGTTCTTTTCTTAGGTTTTTCTGACATAGTACTTGAAAAACAGCAACCGCTGAAGAACAGACAGAAAAATTATTTAATTTTAAAATTTAACAGCTGTTTTTGTCGGTTGCGGTCGGTTCAGAAACTGATCGGAACCCGGAACCGAGAGAAAAAGAACCGAGGGTATCAGTTCAGTAACTGATGTTATCGGTTACAATAACAACTTAAAATAACTAAACTTTAAATAAAAATAAAGCGTAAATGAAGGGGGAAGGACCCTGAAAACTAACTGAAGAAACCTCGGTTCTTCAGCAGTTATCCCGAACCGTGAGAAACTGAGTAAAATTCAATAGACTAAAAACTAATAGAACAGTTAATAAATTTTAACAAGATAAATGGCAGCAAATGAAAATAAAAACAAAATACTTAAGTAAAGGTGGTTGTTTATGTCTTCTCTGACGAGATGAGTAGGAGCAAACCTTCGAGCGTCTTGTCCTGACAGGCAGAGAGAGAAATCTGAAGGGTTAGAATGTAGGCAGTTGACAGCAGCATTTGAAAAGTGGCTCATGCTAATGATTCCATCATTTGCATAACGTTCCATCTCTGGGCATATCTACCTTAATGGCTTACTGTAGAAGAATTAGGAATACTGGAGTATTCCTGGGATGAGAAATATTATTCTATCCTCTGGATTCAGTCTGTGAAGACTTTCCATCGACCTCTGATTTAATTCTATATTTTGTGCTGGTGGTCTGTATATTAAACCCCAAATAATCTTGGCATTCTAGAGGAAATCATTTAGCCAAATGCATTCAAGATCATATTCATCCCCATCTACAAGTTCAATCATTTCTATTGTAATATTATTAGAAACATAAATGGCTACCCTTCTACCTCTTCTATCTCTTCTTTCCTTACTGTACAGTGTATATCCTTTAATGGCACTGTCCCAGGTGTCTTCCTTCTTCCACCATGTCTCGGTGACCGCATACAGGTCAATACTTTCTTCAATCATAATGTTTTGTAACTCTTCCTTTTTTCTGACCAGACTCTCCTAGCATTGGTAAGCAAAATTCTTCATTCTTTTATTGGCCCTTTCCCCTTAATACCTCGGACCTCAAGTTTCTCTTTTTTGTTATACGGTGCTGCCCACCCCCCTTCACTCTTAGTTTAAATATTTCAAGATGCTTTCATTGATTTTATTTCCCAGGACCCTTGACCCATCACGATTTAAGTGTAATCCATCATGTCTATATAATCTTACAGGAGAGAAGCAACAAAAGCCCTCCAACCATGCTATCCACCCCTGGGGGTGTCACCACCTTCCCAGTAGACATAGCTGATGCCTTCAATGTAGCCTTCTCCAATCTAAGTTCAGTACTCTCAGCCAATCTGATTCACTCACTAAAAACTGCCAGGGACAATAGACTCGCCAGCCAAACCATCCCTAAATTCTACTTCAGGCGAATCAGTATCAAGGAAACTATCAAATATGTTAAGCGTGTTCTTGGCAAAACTAGGGATCGGGAGTGATGGGGTTGACATGAAGCTGTAAGCAATAGCCCTGAATGAACTGGCTCCTCCCCTTAACAAAATCTTCAACCTCTCACTGAGGCTCTTCCAATTCCCCCAGGTTTGGAAAAATGCTACAGTAACACCTGTCTAAGAGTGGGGATAATTTGTGCATTACAGATTATAGACCTATCTCGATTCCTCCCCCCCCCCATCTAAAGCTCTAGAAAGGATAAGATCAGATCAGGTTGTGGAGTATCTAAATAAATATAACCTGCTGTGTGCGCAGCAGCATGGATTTAGAAAGCAACACAGTTATGGCACTCATTGAATATACTAGTTTTCTCCACGAGGCCCTTGATAAAGGACAAGTAGTTGGTGCTAGGTAGATCTAACAAAAGCATTTAACCTCATCGATCACCTACTGCTGCTCAACAAGCTACACTCTATTGGCCTTTCTGAGGAAGCTGCATCGTGGTTCCAGTGCTACCTCACAGGCTGCTTGCAGAAAGTGAAGATTAATGAGGCCCTCTCAAGTGCAAGGAGTGTCACTGTAGGAGTCCCACAGGGGTCAATCCTGGGCCCTTTCCTATTTAGTCTCTTTGTCAATGGTCTGCCTGATGCTTGCCCTAGATTGAGGATGCTGCAATATGCATATGATGCTATGATTCTGAGCAGCAGTTCTCTGCACAACACCCTTACTTGTGAACTCTAACAAAGCTTTGAGGCACTCGAAGCTTGGTTTAAGCTTAACAAACTTGTTCTCAACTATAAAAAAACAAAAACAATGCTCTTCTCAGGAGTACAACACAATAATAAGGTCCCTCTCCTCACTATACACAATGCACTGGGCACCACCTGTGAGCAGGTAAAATCCTTTAGATACCGGGGTGTTATCCTAGATGACACCCCATCTTTCGCCGAGCACCTTGACTCCATTGTAGGGACTGTAAATAGAAAACTTGGAGCACTCTATAAACAAAGGCTGAATTTAATCCCGATGCTAAACGTATGTCCGTCTCTAGTTCTGTGATCTCACTCAGACTGTGGTCTCCTAATTTATGGGTCAGCCACTGATACAGTGTTAGAGTCAGGATGTTGCTCGATAAAGCCTGCCGATTTGTATCTGGCTTGCTCAAACACACACATACCTGCAATTTACATGCCCTCACAAACTGGCTCCCTTTCTTTGCTCATCTCAGATGTCAAACAATCTTACTGGCCAAGAAAGCTTCTGGGTCTTACCCCCCATCACCACCACTGGCTCCCTCTTCAGATCTGTTCACAACCTATACACCACACGGAGCATGACCCAACAAGCCCTAGCTATACCACTGCGAAGAGAGACTAAAGGAGCTTAATATGTATACCCTCGAGGAAAGGAGGGAGAAGAGGGACATGATAGAAACTTTCAAGTACCTCAAAGGAATCAACAAAGTCCAAGAGGGTAGCATCTTTCAGAAAAAGAGATGTGCAAGAACAAGGGGAATCAATTTGAAGATGGGGGATGGCTCAGATGTAATGTGAGGAAGTATTTTTTCATGGAGAGGGTTGTGGATGCATGGAACGGCCTTCCTGAGGAGGTTGTGGAGTCAAAAACAGTAGGGGAATTCAAGAATGCATGAGGCAGACATAAGGCAATTCTAGTGGGGGGTAAGGGGGAAGTAGGCTGTTGGTTAACTACGATCTGCAGCTTATCCATTAGGTAGGGAAATGGGCAGACTAGGTGGGCCAAGCAGTCCTCATCTGCCGTCAAATTCTATGTTTCTATGTTAAGAACTAGCCTGTAAATTGGGCAGTCCTATGGCTCAGTGACTCCCTGCCAGCATAGCCAGCCTCCCCAATATCTCGCAATTCAAATGGGCCCTCAGGTCTAATATTGCCTTGAACTCTGGCTGTCGCTGCTTTGACCCAACCTGACCGACAATACTCCTCTCTGCTCTTACTCTAACCCCCTCTCCACCCCATGGTAGGATCCTCTACTCCTCGCAAATATTACCACTTTGCAATCCTTAAGTCTGGTTGTTTGTACAACTGTGTGAATATTCTATACTATACCTCTGTGTAATTTCCTAAACCTGTACAATTGTGTGAATTTTCTGTATTATACTGTATCATGTTATACCTCTATGTAACTTCCCAAATCTGTAATACCTGGGACTAGGCTCCTCTCAAGCTGACTATATCTCTATTGTCCTCCAGTTTGACATGGAACCTTTGAGAACGAGCAATCTGTGCTCACAGGTTTACCGATTCTTCAATAAATAAAAAATAAAGACACCCTCTTTAAACCTGTCCCAATTTCTCTGCAACAAAAATCTTTACCGTTCACACCATCTCCTTAGACAGTCATTTAAATTTCTTATATCCTGTGTCTTGGTCCTACATGCCCTTGGCACTGGGAGAATTTCACATATAATTTACCGACATTTTCTGTTCTTAATTAATTGCCCAATTTCTTCAGTCTTGTTGGATATCCAGTGGGTTTCTTCTACTTAAAGCATTTGTACCCACATGTAACACTATTATGGGCTGCTTTGTTCCTTTCAAAAACCCCTCTTTATTATTTATTTATTTTTCCTTCAGTTTTTCCTCCTGGGAGCCCTGGCAGGTGGCTGCAGTCTCTCCTTGTGGGAACACTCAATCTCCAGCTTCTTCCCGTGTCCCCGTATCGCCAACCCCAGCCAATCCCTCATGGATTACCCCCCCCCCATGGCGGGGCCAGGGAGGAGGACCCCCCCCAGACCAAATACAGACACACGGGCGCCAACCCCCCACAGACGCAGGAGCCATCACGAAACCTGCCAGTCTCAGTTTTCCACTTTTCTCCCATCCCCTCTCCTCACCAACGTGGTGACACCAGCAGGTGTCTCCTGACCTGTACTGCCTCCAGCCACTGCCAGAGGGCAGTCAAAGAGTGAGACGACAGATCTCCCCCTCCCCCCCGAGAGAGGAGAGCAGTCCTCCAGCCGCTCGATCCTCTTGCACCCTTGCTGACCACTGGCGACCCGAGCTTATTCCCAAACCTGCGTCACTGCCGTGGCAAGAGCTGTGGCATCCAGCACCTCAACCCTCAGCGCCACCCGGCCAGCCTCTATATTATTTTTTTATATCACATACCTTTGCTCCAGACAGGGAACTAACCATGGTTGTCTCCTTCCTTCCCTTACATATGACCTTGTCTGTGTATTTGATTATGGAATCTCCTGTAACTAATATTATTTTGAAGTGTACTCAAAATGCCCTTATTTTGATTTTCCTGCGTGCCCCCAACGTCTTGTGGGATAGATTCTTCCCTAGTATTAGCAGACTGCTCCTCCTTCTGCTGACTGACCTCATTATTACCTTCCACTGCCTCAGGCCTTTCTGTAGCATCACAAATGCACACTAAGGGGAGCTAGGTGGGCCATCTCTATCTCCTGAACACTGATGTGGATGACGCTCTTGTAGGCTGGTCAGGTTCCCTGAGCAGGAAAATGGCTCTGACCTGTCCCCCATCCAGCTAGGCTGACATTTTGTTGTGAGTTTAAACTGCAGAAGTTCTAGTGGAACTCACTCAGATCTTGCACATCCATTCTCTATCTCAGGGAGTGAGGAAGCTACGGAGTAAAAAGAAAAGACTGGCTGATAATCCCTCGAGGGATCCTACGTCTAGAATAAACCTGTTAAACAAGCCACATCTAGAAGTGGGCCCATAGGATTAAAACTGTCTATGCCCATTCTGAGGCCTGACATCAGTGAGCTAGCGGGCCACTGACAAGTCACCGCCTGGGAAAATGGGCTGCAAAACCTTTCCTGACCTTGTGCCGAAAAAATTACCACCGGGCATCCAAGGTCTGAGACGGCACAGAAGAAAAAATTACTCACCTTAGTAATTGCTTTTCTTCTCATGGAGTCTTGCTATATTAGGACTTATTGCAGTTAGCCACTGCACTTGAACTGCACCGGAGAGGAAAGAGTTAACTCCAGAGAATCTGGAGTTCTAAAGCGCGAGGGCGCTATACCAAAGCTCTATCTGGGCAGTTTCAAATGAAACTGTCAGATCTTTACGAAGCTAACACTAAGCAACAAGTCTGTGTGGAAAGCTCTACACTAGCCAAATGGCTACCTACTAGTAGTAATAACAACAACAGAAACAATAGAAACAACAATAACAATAATGAGAATGAATAATGGTATTATTAGTTTTCCTCCCTGACAAGCACTATTAGGACCCCCCCCTTCCCCCAAAGACTCAAGTCCAGGAAGGGGGCCAACAAATCACTCAACACAGAAAACCCTAGTTCCCTAACCCTAAATAAAAGAGGGTGAAGGGAAGAACTACAATGGCATGACACAGTGCTTGCACTAATTTGCCACCCCCACCCCAGTAGAAGTTCTGAGAGGGGCAGGTTAGTGGTTCATTATAATAAGACTCATGAGAAGAAAAGCAATTACTAAGGTGAGTAATTTTTTCTTCAAACAATATGAAGTCTTGCTATATTAGGACTTATTGCAGATTACACAGCAGTACCTCCATGGAGAGGGTCAGAACCTACTTAGGAAATAGGCTCTGAAGCACAGCTGTGCTAAAATCAGCATCTCCTGGACTGAAATCCAGGAATAATGCTTGTAAAAGTGTGAACTGTCTTCAAGTAACAGCTCGACAGATTTCCAGAATGGAATATCTCAGCAGCCGCTAGAGATGCAGCTGTACACCCAGGAGTGAGCCTCAGTCCTGAGGGGAGCTCTCCTACCTAGTCTTTGATAACAAAATGGATACAAGAGACAATCCACCTTGCAATTGTCCTCTTAGTGGCAGGTTCCCTTTGCCAACCTCGCCCTAGGTAAGGAAGAGTTGGAGGGATTCAAACCTGTGACCCTTGGTGCATTACAAATAGTAGCATAAGGCTCTTTTGACGTCCAAGCTGTGCAGTCTCCTCTCACCTGAGGAAGAATGCTCAGTGAAAAATCCTGGGAGAGAGATGGATTGGTTCAGGTGGAAACCTGAAACCACTTAGGGACAAACCCTGTGTTAGTCCTAGGGACTGTCTTATCCCTGTGGGGAGAGAAAAATCTTCTTCCACTGCCAGGGCCTGTAGTTCACTTATGCGTCTGGCAGAAGTGAAACCACCAGAAAACCATTTTCCAAGTGAGAAGCTTGAGCTCTGCTGGGGACAGAGGTCCAAAGGGGTTTGCATTAACTGAGCAATGCAAACATTCAGGCTCCATGCAGGAGCTGGTTTCCAAAAGGAGGGTTGGTGTGAAGCAACCCCTTAAAAACTTGGAAACACAGGTTGAGAAGAAAAGGAAGCAGGCTTCCTGCTTGCAGAAAAACAGAGACAGCTGCCAGAGGAACCCTTAAGGTAGCTGGCCCAAGACCTAAGGAATTTAAATGGACCAAAAGTCCAGAAAATGGGCAGATAAGCAGACTTGTGGTATAATCCGCTCTCAGCGCACCAGACTGAAAACCTGTTCCACTTAGAATTGTAAGTGGCGCCAGTGAAAAGCTTCCTTGAAGCCTCTAAAATATCCGCGACACTTGAAAAGGTAAATCAGCAAATTCTAACTCCTCAAGAGCTGCCTTGAGAAGGAGGAATTTGAGGTTCGGATACCACACTCTCCCTTGTGCAAGGCCAGTAAGTCGTGGACTCTGGGCAAGCTCAGGGTAGGGTGGACTGTCAAGGACAGAGACAATGGGTACCAGGGCTGTCTGGCCCAGTTTGGAACAATCAGAATCGCTTGCAGGGCTGAGATCTGATTTTACTAGAACCCTGAAAGAAAGGGAAAGGAGGAAAGGTGAACAGAAACTTCCCTTCCAATCCAAGTGAAAAGCGCCCAGGGGGCTGATCCCAGCACTGAGACCTCAACAAAACAGAGAAAGTTAGTGGTTACCTGGGGCTGCGAAAAGATCTATCTGAAAATGAGCCCCATCTGGCAAGGACTGAACCCAGCACCTGAGAATTCAGAGCCCAATCGTGATGGCCCTGAGAACCTGTTGAGGCATCTGCCAGGGCATTGTCCTTCCCTGGAGGTGAACTGCTATCAGGTAGGTGTCAGGGAGTAAGCCAGAGACCACCACTTCATTGCTTCGTGCACAAGGCTGATGACCGAGTGCCCCTCGCCTGTTGATGTACCACATTATTGTGGTGTTGTCTGTCCTGACTTGAACTACCTTGTTCTGGACAGAAGCTGAAAACTCCTAAGAACTAGAAGACAGCTCTGAGTTCCAAAAATTGATGTGGAGCAGAGATTCCTAGGGAGACCACACTCCCTAGTGGACAGGTCGCTTAAGCGAGCTCCTCACCCTAACACAGGAGCATCCGTGGTGAGGGAATGAAGAGGACCCCTAGTTTTAGATTGCTTTGATCCTGCCACCTGTAAGGCCAGGATCAGGGATTGGGTCACTAGAACCAATTTGGAAAGGAATCCCTCCTTTGGGACCAATAGGGCCCTCAGATGGAACTGAATGTCCCTCATCTGGAATCTTGCTCCTGCACTACAGCTGTGGAAGCAGCCATGTGCCCTAGTAGTTGTAGCAAATGCTTTGCTGGTCAAGAGACTTCGTAGAGTAATTGAAGATGCCAGGGCAAAGAGACTGCCTACCCTTTCAGAGGGAGAAATGCCTGGTAACTTTGTGTTCAACTCTGCACCTATGAAAGTTAGTACCTGAACTGGTTCGAGAACTGACTTTGGTAAATTCAGCAGGAATCCCAGAAAGGTGAGAAGCTGCTGGGTGACTTGCAAGTGGGATTTACTTGATCTGGAGACTGACCCACTAAGAGCCAGTCATCCAGGAAAGGAAACAAAGCAATCCCTTGCCTTCTTAAAAGAGCCACTAGCACAGCTAGAATTTCTTGAATACCCTTGGTGCAGAGGTAAGGCCAAAGGGCATTGCCCTGAACTGGTAGTGGCCTGAGGGTAACCTGAGGTACTTTTGGTGAGAAGGCCTGATCAAGACATGAAAAAACAGGCATCCTTGAGGTCCAGGAAAGCTAGCCAGTCCCCTGGCCTCAGCCAGAGTTAACATTTTTAACTTTGTTTTCAAAAGATGCTTGTTCAGGTACCTTAAATCTGAGATGGGCCGCCAATCTCCTGCCTTCTATAGGGTAAGAAAGTATCATGAGTACAGCCCCTTGCCCCGGTGGCAAGGAAGGACCCTTTCTACTGCTTTGCAGTTCAGAGGAGAAGAAACCTCTGCTCCCAAAGCAAGGGATTCCGAAGGATTTGCAGGTGGACCTGTCTGGCTCTCATCTTTGGAAACTGTTTGAAGCTGAGAACCAGACCTATACCTCCAGAACCCACTTGTCCGAAGTTAGGGACACCCAGTTCTGGCTGAAATAAAACCAACCTGCCCACTGGTATAGGAGAACTGCCCTGGGCACCCATCAGTGCCTGCTTGGCAATAGTCTTAGGCTAAGGGAGGGACGTTTACTTGTGTCCTGCCTATCTCTGCCTCTGAAGAGACCCTCTGGCGAAAGCAGAGGAGGCCTGAGCCTCTACCTGGGCACTTTTGTAGGTAATCATCCATGTTTTTCATATAGCTTTCTGTTTGTTCCTCAAACAGAGAATTACCCACAACAAGAAACAAATCCATAGACTTTGACAGAGTATCTTGGGACAGATTAGTGCATCTGAGCCATGCCAACCTCACGAAAGCTACAGAAGTGGTCATGACCCTAGAGAAAACAAGATTAACACCAACAGCAGTATGAATTTGAACTTAGAGGCTTAGTGCCATTAGCAGCCACCTGTTCCAACCTCGCTAGCCAGCTGGCCATGGGCCTGCTTGGCTAACTGCAATACTGCGTCCCACCTAGATTTCAAATCTAGCCACATAAGCCATACAACTTGCCTGTCTGAGTTCCACAGAAGCTGCCATATACTGTTTTCTTGCTATGGCATCAATCCTCCTGAATCCTATTCAGGAGGATGTGAGGCCAGGGAACTAGCCTTGACACAGGCTGCAGCTTGTACCACACCACATGACTACACTGCTCAGTGAGGAAGTCTGTAACAGAGCCTGATTAAATACACCTTCTGTCCATTTTTTATCTTACAGGAGGGACAGAAAGAGGAATCTTATAAAATCTTTGTTGTTTACTTCCTAAGTGACTTATGCAAAGGAAAGACAACCTCCTAGCCCATCATTCCTACATAATCAGGCTCCCTTTACTCATCCATAGCTCTCTAAAGGAAGCTGGGGATTCTGCAAGCTTTTGTAAAACATAAACTGAGAAAAGGACTCAGACAGAATAGGAGGAGATTCTAAAAGTCTGTCTGGAGAAATGTCCGCTAAGTGGGCACGCCCAGACCCTACCAGCCACACATGTATTGATCAAATTTCTCCTCCCACTCCTGTGCTTCATAATTCCTCAACATCATAAACCTGAACCACTGGAACTGAACGAGCCACCTTACCAACTGTAGATGGTTCTGACAGGACCTAGAAACAGTGACTGGACAATCTGTATGGCTTAACTACTTTGCAGCAGTTGGAGAGACAATCTTGACTCCAAACCTACTGATTTCTCTGTCATATTTTTTTTTTTTTAAACTGTTCTTCTGAACCATCCTTTGCACAAGGAAGTCTAGCCCTGGTCAGAGGGCACTCTCTGGTCCAGTGGGTACTGGACTGGCTGGCCATCCGGTCAGCGGACTTTTTGGCCAATAGTTCCCTGAGCCGGCCCTATCTCTTTCAGAGTGGCTGCAGAGAAATTTTAAACACCTGGCAGTCTGACAGGAGGTGGTCAGCCCCAGACAATAAACACAAGTGGTGTGTGGGCAGCCTGGCAAAGGCTTCCCCCATCATCACAGTGTTGAAACCCAGTGGGCCCGGTTTTCTTTTGGGTTTCTCAGACATAATGCCAGCCTAACCAAAAAATCCTGCTCTTTTATGGCCCTGCCAGGCAAGACACCCTTATCGGTTCCTAACCGCTTTATCGGTATTTGAAAAACCTATTTAAAATCAAGGTTTTTTGAACCGATAAGAACTGGTACCGCACTCTAAAAGCCCAAAACTTTAAAACGTTAAATAAGCAAACCGATCGGTTCAAACCGAACCGATAACTAAATTTCACACAGACTTTACATTTTGTACTTACGGTTTACCAGATAGAGCTTTAACCGAAATGCGGTAAAATAATTACTTTTTGCCGGTTCAAATGAACCGAAAATACTCGCTTGAACCGAGAAATGAACCGAGCTGAAGGAGCTGATCTCCGGAGCGACTGTTCAGTGAAGCGGAGTAAAGAATCTGACAGTTTCATTTGAAACTGCCCAGATAGAGCTTTGGTATAGCGCCCTTGCGCTTTAGAACTTCAGATTCTCTGGAGTTAACTCTTTCCTCCCCGGGGCAGTTCGAGTGCAGTGGCTAACTGCAATAAGTCCTAATATAGCAAGACTTCATGGTGTTTGAAGAGCTTTACTTCCAGTTCACCCTTAGCCATGCGACTCTGGCATCTAGAGTGCGGAGTACCAGCCTCCTGCA
This sequence comes from Neoceratodus forsteri, assembly GCA_016271365.2. Classification (NCBI taxonomy): domain Eukaryota; kingdom Metazoa; phylum Chordata; order Ceratodontiformes; family Ceratodontidae; genus Neoceratodus; species Neoceratodus forsteri. The sequence goes on from CM057451.1 coordinate 476,123,880, forward strand.
TGAATAAGCAGGTAGTTCAAACAGGATGTAAGCCACCAGGACTACCAACACCCTCAAGGGACTCGAAGAAGCTGATGCTCGGGTGAAGACACGTCCTACGCAATCCGGTATCAAAACCTGAACTACTCTGAGTAGGACTGACGTAGGGAGAGGGACTGCAGGCATCAGTCAGATGTACCGTTTTTTTTTTTTTTGGTGCTGTTTCTTCCCAGAGTCCCCTGCCTGCCATCTGATCATAGACCTCCCCTCAAGGGATGATCAACAGGTTAGCTATGAAGCTTAACCAGACCCAACAAGTCACACTGCCCTCATGGTCATCTCAGGGAGTGAGGTCTGGCCCAAAAATCTCCAGTAAATAACCACCTGGAAGGTGGAACCATGTCCATGGATTGCAAAAAAGGCTCACCCTTTGGGAAAAAGGCAGAACAAAACTAGCCAGGGTAGTGACTCGTATGTTGAAGGCTCTGGCCAATAAAATACGCACAAGACGCACCACTGCTGTGTGCTAATAGAGGCAAAACCCTTTCTATATGTGGGGATCACCCACTTAATCATGCAAAAACTGATAGGGCCAGAGCCATCTATAGGCAGGGTGGTGTCTTCTCAGAAATACAAATGGCCTTGATTTCCAGTGGAGGAGCTTCCTACTCGCTAGACAGTTTCCTTAAAAGGAAAAACTATGGCATGGATGGGAAGACACTTTTTTGATCCACACCTGCCCAAAGTTGCTCAAGAATTTTGGTCACATAGTAGCTGGAGAAGATGCAAACAGAGATGGACTAACATCCGCCGTCTCTGCAGACTGACCTCCTGAGCTGAAAAGGACTACATGCCTCAGCTATTCAAAAAAAGACAAGGACTTATTATGACTCAGGGGAGATAGGGAAAATGAGGGAATCACTTCTGAAGGAAAGAATTGTCGAGTGTCTAGAGGCCAGAGGAGCACAGGACCCAAGGCAGCATGGATTCACAGCGGGAAGGTCATGCCAGACGAATCTGATAGGTTTCTTTGACTGGGTGACCAAAGAAGTAGATCAGGGAGGGGCTGTGGACATGGCCTTCCTAGACTTTAGCAAGGCATTTGACACAGTCCCACACAAAAGATTAATATACAAGTTAGCCAGTCTGGGAGTGGGTCCCAAGATGACAGCCTGGGTACAGAATTGGCTGGAGACTAGGACACAGAGAGTAGTAGTAAATGGAGTCCACTCTGAAGAAAGGGGGGTTACTACTGGGGTTCCGCAGGGTTCAGTATTAGGACCGGTCCTCTTCAATGTCTTTATAAGCGACACTGCAGAGGGACTGGAAGGAAAAGTATGTCTCTTTGCAGATGACACAAAGATCTGCAACAGAGTTGATGCACAAGGTGGGGTGGAAAGGATGAGAAGGACTTGGCAAGGTTAGAGGAATGGTCAAATGTATGGCAGCTTAGATTCAATGCTAAGAAATGCAAGGTAATGCACCTGGGAAACAAAAACCCAGGGGAAGAGTACACAATGGGGGGTGGGATACTAACAACAACAAAAATGGAAAGGGACCTGGGGATAGTCATATCAGATGACCCAAAGGTGGGCAAGCAATGTGAGAGGGCAGCAAAGAGGGCTGGGGGGATACTGGGATGCACAGGGAGAGGCATCACAAGTAGAAAACAGGAAGTTATTATCCATCTGTACAGACAGCTGGTCAGACCCCATCTGGAGTACTGCATGCAGTTCTGGAGACCCAATCTCAGCAAAGACAGACAGGATGGAAGCTGTCCAGAGGAGGGCAACTAAAATGGTGCAGGGTCTGCACCGGAAAACATATGAAGAGAGACTTAAGGAGCTTAATATGTATAGCCTCGAGGAAAGGAGGAGAGGGGGAATGACAGAAACTTTCAAGTACCTCAAGGGAATCAACAAAGTCCAAGAGGGTAGCATCTTTCAAAAAAGAGGTGTGCAAGAACAAGGGGCACAATTTGAAGATGGGGAGGCTCAGAGGGTTAAGGAAGTATTTTTTCACAGAGAGGGTTGTGGATGCATGGAATGGCCTTCGAGCAGGTTGTGGAGTCAAAACAGTGGTGGAATTCAAGCATGCATGGGACGGTCATAAAGCAATTCCAGGGGGTGGGGGTAGGAAGAAGTAGGCTGCTGGTTAACTAGGATCTGCAGCTTATCCATTAGGTAGGGAAATGGGCAGACTGGGTGGGCCAAGCGGTCCTTATCTGCCGTCAAATTCTATGTTTCTATGTTAAAATCATCCCTGATTATGATTTTTTTTAACTTAATTTTAATATAAGGTCAGAAGTACATCCCCAAGATCCCCGTAATCATCATCCTGACCTTCAGAAAGGCAGGGTCGGGGTCTGCCTGCACATCAGTTATTGCAGCCTAAGCTTACTGCGCCACACCTGGACGTGCCTGGATGGGGCCCCCAGACCCGAGGGGCCGTACTGGAGTTGGGTGTATCAGCAGGGATGTCCTGCGGGACATTGGGGCTCAAGCTCACTCCGGAGCCAAAGGTAAAATCTCGCAATTCTGCTGCCATTGCAGTGAAGAAGCTGGTGATCCCCCTCATCAGACCGCTGAACCAGCTAGAGGGTGTTGAGCAACACAATAAGAGCAAAAGAACCCATGGGAGAGGGCCTCATCACCCTTGTTGCAGGACTTACATTATTTCCTGATGAATAATCTCCAATAACTTATGGTGCCAAGAACATAACTGTGCCAAATAACCATTATGAGGTAAAATAATACTTAGCCCCAATAACTTTTCTGGGGTAAAGAATTCTTTTCCACAGCACTGTCTTAAAACACCTTGCTCAGTGTCACACATCACATTAAGTGGAGAACGTGGGAATCAAACCCAGATTCGCTGAATGTATAAACCATAATGATGTAATATTTATAATCCCTATTACTTACTGGACTGAGAGATAGAAAGAGTGTCGTGGGAAGCAAGCCCAGGAGTGCTGGATTTATGTAAGCCATAATAATATAATAAGTATTAGCCCCATTGCTAGCCGAGTTAAAACCAGCAAGGCAAGTGTAATCCTGTAATAACGCGCTAAAAAATACCTTAGGGTTAAATGTATTAGAGTTTCTGACAGGAAAAAAACTCAGATTTTTACTTAATTAAGCTTGTTTGTCTTTTTAAAACTACCACCAAGCCAACTGCAAAACAGCATCCGCATGCTCAAAAACGCTGTAACTGCTTGTGCACGCCCCCTGTGTTCGTGGAGGTGGTAGCGTGCCTGTGCAGGTCTGCGCACACCTGTTCTATCCCTTACTGCTGCACAATGCCATTAGAGTTGTGCACACGCGTACCACGGGTGAGCGCTCAACACTGGTGGGAAGCTGAAAGGAAGAAGAAGCACACTACCAGCCCTAATGGCGGCTGCGCAAACGGTAAAAACGGAGGTGAGGTAAAAATTCACCCCAAAACCTCCCAAGTTGTCCCAAAATCACCAGTCTGCCCTGAAACAGTACAGTAAAAGCCTCAAGCTACGAGGGGTGGGCAAGGAACCGACGCTAAAGATGAGTGATCCCCAGAGACCCTAAAATCCCCAATATTTAAATCTGTACCTACATGTGGCATTTTTTTTTCCTTTTAAAGTTTTCTAAACAGGAGACCATTAAAAACACCCTGGAAAGGCAAAAGTGGCTCCCAATCCCCTCAGGGAATGAGAAAAAAGGCAGGTTATTCAACTGAAAAGCCGCAGCTTAACAGGCACAATTTAAATTTAGGGGTGCTCCCTGTAAACAGGTAGCCCCAACCTGCAGAGGAGAATTGCTGCCCCAAACTGAAGTCGTGAATCTTGAAATCTTCAGAGAGAAGAAAAGTAGCTCTGTCCCCTTTGAATGGCACAGCTTAACTGAGGAACTGCTGTTAATGCATGGAATCCTCAGGTGCCCAACATTCTAAAGCTTGGGAAGTGCCATTCCCCTGGTAGGGGTACACTATGCCAGCAACAAGGCACGACAAGGTATGGGTTTTGGCCTGATAAGAGCACACCCCAGGTGCATTACGATGCATGAGGCACTTGCGCTGAGTGCCTTTTGCACCTGGGAAGTGCTCTTATCAGGCCATAACCCACACCTCGGAGTGTCTTATTGCACTTATAAAATGGGCCCCCACAAGTAATTATTTAAGAAGAAAAAAATTTAAAAAATTGCAAAATATTTACATATTTTAAGGTTTTCACACTGAAGTGGTAAAATAGTCCCTCCTATTCAGATAATTTATGTACTGTGTGAAGGCAATCAATGGTGCTACCCCCCCCCCCACACACATACTAATACATACTGGCATGGTTGTACTGCAGCCTCTCCAGAGACTCTTAATCCCCCATCTGAAAACCAAAGAAGCCCACCCTGATTACATTTAAGGCTGTTAAGATATGTCCCCGGGAATATCTCATCAGTTCTGTGTACTTCTCCCCGTAACCCCATGGCATTTAGTAGTGTGGCATCGTGTCTCGTGAAGAACTAGGAAAAGGAAAGGGTCTTCATATCAGCACGTTAAACATTCGGAAATTGCAGCTTTTAGTTTGTTTTGTTTTTTTAAAATTGATGCCTGGTACAGACTGAGCGAGCATGTCTCATGCCGGCCATAGAGAGCAGTTTCTGGGTTCGTGGTTTTGAAAGGGTTCCCATTGTAGCAACTGGAAAGACCCAGAGCAAAGGTATCTGTTTTTTTGTTTGGTGTCAAAAGGGTAACAAAGGTGGGTCTGAACAGATAGGTACAGGGATGGGGAATTGAAGGAATGGAGCGGAAAAGAGAGCTGGACAAACGACAGTCTGCAGGAATGGAGCGGAGGACCAAGCTGAAGAAACGACAGTCTGTGGGGCAGCTGTGGCATCGGTTACTGGTGCAGATGTTGTTCCTTGGAGACAGTACTGGTTAGTTTCTCAGTTATTCTGGCAGAATGAAGTGATGGAAAATGGCAGAGTATACTTGGTTTTGGGTGTGTGTGGGAGAGGGTGTGCTTCAGGTTGGCGACGGCAACCAAAGTCTTCTTTTAAAAGAGAGAGCTTGGCAGGTGGCACAGTTATACCTGTTGTTCTGTGTCCTTAGTGGCTGAAGAGGTGCCAATTGAAACATTATGTTCTGATAAGGGCATGGGTAGTGGTACCTCTCAGCCAAACAGGACACAGAAAATGTGATGCCCATTTTATAAATCCAGTTGTTATGATTACCCACTGGCAATGTGGAGTGCTACAGAAAAACCTTCATGCAGAACCACACACACTTTCAATGTATAGTTTTTTTTGTGTTTGTTTAATCACGTACAAATGTAACAGAGATGTAAAGCAATAATGATATGAGCAGGTGGGAACCACCTGGCACTAAGCAGCACAACCAAGTTCCAACCCAGTTTCCCAAGTGCCAAACTAATACATCACTGTTTCTGAAGTGCCCTGCATTAAGTGCCAATGAGAATTAAAATGACAGTTAAAAAGGAGATTCTCCTCAGCAGTCTACATAGCTCCTCCTTGGCCCTAGAGTGCCCAACACATCAAGACAAGAAACAAGGACAGCAACAAGCCCACAGTAGAGGGCCCCACAGTTACTACAGAGTCCCAATTTAGTAAACAGCTACCTGTGGCGGTTTTGAATGCATGGCTGTTTTTAAAGTGGTATAATAACTGGCCTCCTTCTCCAACTGACGCCAGCAGGCGCGCTGCCTCTACCGAGTTTCTCCTCTCTGGCTTGGCTCCAGCCACTAGGAGCAGAGTTTTAAGGGCGCACCCTAAAGCAGGGCATTGTGGGAGTGCTCCTCGAGCATCTCCAGTAAAACCAACTAAAAATGAAAATTACGTACCTACCGTAATTATGATCTTTCTGTGTATCTTCGCCATTCATCACATTTGGGTTCATGGCCGGAGGTCATGACCCCACGGGAGCACTTTTTTTTTTTTTTTTTTGTAGACGGAGCCGACGCACCATTGGCGCTGCCCTCAAGGCCATCGCATTGTGTGGCACTCGTGGGTTGGCCATCAGGTGCTGTCGACTCTGCCTGCCTGCCAGTTCTGTGTCGCCGGAGAGGTAAGAGGAAGGGAGTGGAGGGTGGGACAAGGATGTCCAAAGGACAGGAAAAAGGAAAAGATATAAAACTAAAAGGAGAAATAATGACTGAGAGGACAGAAAGAAAGAAAGAAGTTGGAAACTAAAGGGATTGGGAGGGGCCCCAAACTCTGGAAATAGAGGAGGGAGGTAGGGTGGGATAAAGAATTTAGAAGGTAGGAAGAGAGGGGAGCAGGTTAAACACATCCCAGACCCTGGTCCGTCTCCAGATTGTATAAGAACTGCAAGGAGTAGCCAAAGGCTTCTTGCCAGAATTCAAGGCACAGAATGTCTGGCAAAAACTCCATCTGAGCAGAATCGGCTATTGTGGAAGAAGGACAGGGCACAGAGAATTAACACCCTCTCAAGGAAAGATTTTTGGTGAAAAAGGAAAAAGAGGTTTTTTTTTTTTTTTGTAATAAAGGATAGTCCAAAGGACAAGGAAAAATAAGATAGATGGGAAGAAGGAGGAGGAGAGAATGGAGGGCAACTGCCAACTCCCAGCCCACAAGGGTGGAGCCAACGCACTGGAGAAGGAGTGCCCCCCATGCTGACCACTCTCCCCAGAACGTTATCCCCCTATGTGCCTCTGTTCACCCCACTCCTAATAAAGAAGGGGGGGGGGGAGGTTGGGCACAGAGAGGGAGGTGGACCCAAAAGACTGAGGCCCCAGGGGGATGGAGGGCGGGATTGTGATGAATAGTGAAGATACACAGAAAGATCATAATTACGGTAGGTACGTAATTTTCATATCTTATCTGTGTCAATCTTCACCATTCATCACATTTGGGTGAGTGCAGAGCCCCCCCGAAGGGGGTTTTCTTTTACACCCTAAGGGACAAAGTCCGTTAGCTCTCAGTGGGTGACACACTAAGAGGGAGAACCTTCAGAGCCTGGAGAGGCCCAAGAGTGGGGGGAGTGAGATGGGGACCCCTCGGAGGGGGAAGGAAGTTGCCCCGACAAATGCTGTCTCGCTCTACGGGAGAAGAGATAGGTTCTCTGGTGAGCGGAGTTAATCACCCTACGCCAGGCCAAGGGTGACAACTGGGAAAGACGCAGCCATGCCGTCCGCCTAGAGCAGATCGCTGTCCCTACGACCCTGGTAGCCACCCCGTTGGCATCATAGGATGCCCTCGCTTGGTGCCTTTCTAACTCCAGGCCACGCGCAGAGAGTGCAATGGCTTGTCTGGTTTGCTCCGTGTCAGGCAATGAGGCTAGGAGTTGACCTAGCCTGGACCACAAAAACCTGTCATAGGCTGCATAGTGGGCCTGATGTGCAGAAATGGAAAGCAACAACCATGCCAAGTAGAAAGCCCTCCTACCCCAGAAGTCAAAATCTGAGGAATCTTGATCTGGGGACCGGTCACGGTGAAGGGCGCGAAGCCCATCGGGAGTGTCCAACTGCGTCAATCCGGACTGCGGATGAGCCAGGGGGGCACCACAAGGGTGGCCTCACTGAAATCGCCTAGAAAGGCATGCGCAGAGTGCTCTGAATTGCTTACAGTGGAAGGGGTGAAGTGCAAGTCCTCCAACACCCTCATGAGGAAACGCTGTTACCTACCGAGATCAGTGACTGGAGAGATGTGGACAGACGGCTCCTCTCCCCCAGAAGAGGGGGGATGAAGACTTGGAGGGCACCGACTGCTCAGAGGTCGGCTGCTCGGGGGGAGGTTGAAAACCTGTTTGTCCATTGCCCTAACGTAAGCTGGGAACCAAGCAGCCACAGCCCAAAACTGTTCCCATGAGAAAGGCCTGCTAGGACCAAGGATGTCTGGGAGCGCAGAAGAATGCGGCAGATGGATGGGGACAGAGCTGAGAAAAGATGTTGGCTGACCTCCGCCTGGGCCAAGAAGCGGACCAAGAGCACCTGAAGAAAAAGGTGCTCCGGAAGACTCCACAGCTGACAATTGAACAACCATTTCGGTACTGCCTTGGCTGTACCTGGAAGAATCCTCCCTGTGGGCGACTGGGGCCATATAGGTCCAGAAGGACGGTCCCCTACCTCAAAAGAATGGGTCTCTCTCAAAGAGACCAAAGAGGAAGGGTGGAGATCCGCACTATGGCTTCTTCCAGAGCCTGGGTGGCCCCCAGAAAAAGGACGCCGCGCAGACCCCATGCCCCTCGACCCCTCAGAGTCCGAAAGAGCCCTCCTCCTCGAGAAGGCCAGCCTAGGTAGCCGACAGCCCTGGCCAGCACCCGAGGGAGCTATCCAGGGCACAGTACCCTCCCCTCCTGTAGAATCCCTGATCGGCCCCAAAGCTGGGCGATCCAGGCACACCACAGGCTGGGGTACCACGGCTGAGGGGTCAGTGAACCCACCAAGACCGGGCTGCAGAGCAATGGTGGCCTGCAACACTGCCCGCTGGTCAGCACCCCTGACCCCAGTCTCGGCAGCCACTGACCCCACCTCATAAAGGGGCTGACTCCGGCTTGTCGAGGACACTGCAGGGCTGCCCACACCAACAGTCAACCCCAAGGAGTCAGACTGCTCGTCTGACTCAGAGTCTGACTCCGCCTCCGAAGAGGTAGAGGCCGAGGCCCTGTGCCAGACCATAGGAGGGCACCCGGTGCCATCCTTGCCAAATGGGGTGCCAGAAACCGAGACCACGCCCAAGCCAGTGCCAGTGCCCCCCACAGCACAGCAAGCGGTATCCGCGGAAGACACTGCCCCAGCCCGAACAGCAGCCCCAGAGTCAGAACCAGTCAAGGCGACACAGAGGGCGTGGACAGTGCTGACGACGACACTGATGGTGCCATCGGCGCCGCGGACAGCACCGAGGGCAGAGGCGGCGCTGACAGTGCCGACAGCGAAACCCGAAGCCCCCACGGCACCGAGTCCCGAGGCAGACACGGCACCATGCTCAACCTCAGCGCCAAGAAGACAAAGACGGCACCATAGAGACTCCCACAGCACCGCTAGCAGTATCGGCACTGTGAACGGCGCCGAGTGACAAACCGGCACTGATGACGGCTCCGTCATAGCCCATGGCGCCAAGAATGGCGCCGACCGATGGCGCAGAGGATGGCGCCAACCCGGGCCTTGCGAACAGTGGGTCCGACACCTGGGAGCCTCCGCACGAAGGCGACTGCCTTGGTGGTGCCTCCCGCCTGCCCCCCGAAAGGAGTGGGACGGGTCTCCTGCACCGCGGAAGGAGCCTCGGCAACGGCCAGGCTACTAGAAGCCGAGGCTCCCTCCTCCTCGGTCCATGCAGAACCGGGAGGGGACCCGGAGGAAAGGCCGAGAGTATGTGGCTTGGCCTGATGAGTGCGCACTCGACCCCCGAAAGTCAGCGGAGTTCGCTCCACTTTCCACGCTCGTTGTTAAATGACCCAGCAGTCCATGGAGAAACAGGCGTCGCATGAATCCATGTCGTGAAGCGGGCCAAGACACGTAGGGCAATGGTAGTGCTGGTCGGTGACGGAAAATTTATGGCTAAGAGGGCACAGTCGCATGGAGGGTCATCCCGTCTTCGAAGTCTTCTTGCCCTCTGACCCAGACTTGACCTACGAGGAAAGAAACACCAAAAACAGACTCGACGTCGCCAAGAATAAAAATAAATGGAAAGATCTTACCAAGTGACATCGAGTAAGGCAACTGGAACCGGCAGGAAAGGAGTCGATGGACTGCGGCATGGAGGATAATAAGGCGAAAAGGCGAAACTGCGTAGGCGGTAGGCCTCAAGTTCTGTAGAGCTTCCACACGAGGTGACCTCGATGGTGGGAGACCAAGAACTGGCAGGCAGGCGGAGTCGACATTAACGGCCAACCCATGAGCGCCACGCAATGTGTTGGCCTCAAGGGCGGCGCCAATGGTGCATCAGCTCCGCCTACCAAAGGGGAAAAAAAAGCTCCCGCGGAGTCATGACCTCCAACCATGAACCCAATTGTGATGAATGGTGAAGACTGACACAGATAAGATTGAGCAAAATAAAAATATGAACCAGCTAACCTGTGCTAGGTTGCTGTTAGAGCTGTAACACTGTAATAGAAATAAAAAACACTCCATACTCAGCTAGCTGCCTGTAGTCCCAATAGATAACAGAACTACAGCCCCCATCACTCCCCTGGGCTGTTGCCATAGCAATCGTCCACCTCCTGCAGTCCAACACAAAGGACCCTTTTTGGTATGTTTCCGTGTTTATTTGCTAGGAACTGCACAATTAGCCACCCAAAGGCTCTCCACACAGATGAGATCTGGGAATATCAGATGCGCAGCTACACTGCACTCTACTATTCCCAACAACCTCAGCTATGTCTTCTCGAGCCAAGTTTTAAGGGTGGACCCTGAAATTAGTCACTCTGGGAGTGCTTCTCGAGCATCCCCAGTACAACCAACTTAAATGAGCAAAATAAAAATATGACACAGCTAACCTGTGCTTGGTTGCTGTTAGAGCTACAATACTGTAAAAGAAATAAAAAAAAAAAAAAAGGGACTCGGCTGGCTGCCTGCAGTCCCACTAGACAGTGGGAACTACAGCCCCCCAAACTCCCCTGGGCCACTGCCGTAGCAGCCGTCCTCCTCCTGCAATCCAGCAAAAAGGACCCCTTTTGTTATGTTTCTGTGTTTGCTTGCTAGGTACATAGCACCAATTGCTTGGAGCTCCTTCCCCATTCGGGGTACCTGCTGCTTTAGAAGATGCTTTTCTAAGGCACGTTTTTGGTGTCGCCGTGTGGCTGTGTTGAATCCTCTGCTGATTGGGCACACCTGAACATTATGGTCTGGGCCAAGGTAGCACACGCAGATATCATGTGACTCTCTGGAATATATCTTTTCACCACATTCACACTAATGGAACAGTTTCGACAGCTCCTTAGTCAACATACATGCCATCTAAAATCACTTAAAGTGATTACTAACCATGGTGAGGAAAACAAGAAAATCGGCGACTAACAGCGTCGTTTCCATGCATGGTCGACAGTGGGAAAAGAACTGAGGAGAAAAGGGGCCGCCCACATTTATATGGGAGCGTCGACGTCTGACATTGTCAGAGGCAGCCCGTAGTGGACTGCTTGCAAAAGTTTCTATGTGGTCCTAGTGCCTGGTGGCTTACAGTTCCAGAGATGTGGTCTGATGAAAGAGATATCCCTGAGAAAGATCAGTTAATCTTTATACAAAGAGCCATTTTAAAAGGAATACTAGTCAATTGATGCTGTATAAACTGGATACACAATGGTCTGACTCGAGGTATACAGTTATCACTTGTGAGGGAGTAGGACTTTCATAACTCACTTGTGGCTCTGCAACTCGTGAGTTATGATCCTCCTGCCCCCTCACATGTAAAGATAAATGGCACATTCTGAGTCAACCTTTTCTATATCAGCAGAATTTGTCAGCAGTGGCTTCAGCTAGAGCCAGGGACATCCTGGACTCTCAGCAGGGGGTGTTCTTCAGGCAACAAGACAGTGAACCCACTTGTGATGGGGCAATACTGAACCTGGTACTCATAGAGACATCAAAATATCATAGTCCACCTGGATAATTTGGACAGGTATTCTCTTACTGAAGGGACTCACTAATCTGAAGATGGACAAAGCAATTCCAATTGTTCAACCAGGTGAGACACACTAAGCTGAAAGTTTGTTTACAGGAGCAACCTAGGAGCACAGGGAAGTTAACTGACTTGCTCGGGTCACACAGTATGCAAGTGGGGGCTGTGGGATTCAAACCCAGGTCTCCAGATTTGCAGCTCAGAGCCTTAAACCACTGCGCTATACTGCCTCCCTAATTTGGCCAGATGGAGTGCATCCAAGAATATGGAGAAAGCTCAGGGAAATACTGGCTGCGCCTCTGACAGTTCTATTTAACGGCTCACCGGAAACAGGAGTTGCTCCGGAGGACTGGAGGAAGGCGGATATAGTCCCATGACACAAAAGTTGTAGCAGGGAGGAGGCTGGCAATTATAGGCCACTCAGCCTGACATCGGTGGTGGGAAAGTTAAAGGAATCACTGTTGAAGGAAAACATTGTGGAGTATTCTGAATCGAGTGGGTTACAAGACCCGAGGCAGCATGGATTCACAGGGGGAGGTAATGTCAAATGAATCTGATAGATTTCTTTGACTGGGTGACCAAGGAACTAGATCAGAGTGAAGCTGTGGGCATGGCCTAACTAGATTTCAGTAAGATTTTCAACACTGTCCCAACACAGGAGACTAGTAAGTAAGCTGGGTAGCTTAGGAGTGTGTCCAAAGGTGGTAAACTGGATAAGCAATTGGTTAGGAGATGGGTGACAGAGGGTGGTGGTAAATGTATTTATTTGTTGACTGGGTAAGTACACTGATCCAAAGGATCGTTTTCAGCCACGACCAGGGCCATCTAGATGGCACATGATATACAAGATGACAAGAACATTGTGGCATGACAATAGCAGCAAATCCACATAAGTTACAGAGAACCAATTCAGGGATGCAACATATTTACATACAGTACATAATCATACTGTCAGCATAATCTGGATACATGTCAAGCGAGCAGGATGCTAAATATTACACATTATACAATGGCAAGAAAATTTCCTGGACTCTGATTGGTCAATGTGTGCCTGAGACAGTGATGTTATTACATAATAACATCACTGTATTGCTTTTCTATGGCTCCTGAGCTCCATTATCATGACCATTTGGATCCCTTAAAATCATTTTTTATCTTTATTTTTTTTTTTTGTATAACAACGACCATTGTATAATAGCAATAGGCACTCAGGGATGTCGTATTTAGCGGTGTAATAACGTCACTCCTGGGGTGGTGGAAACACCTGCCTCACGTGCTTCAACCCACACCAGGAGTGACATTATTACACGATAACACACACCCTGTCGTGCCTTATTGCTTAAGTACAGACCGTAATATCTTTCAGCAATTGCAAGTCATTCTGGCTACAAGTGCACTCTTGAAGTGCCGTTTAAAGAATTGAAGGGATTCTAAGCTATGGAGTTCAACTGGGATAGAGTTCTAAAACGTTGGGGCTGCCCAGAAGAAGTGGAATTCGTTCAGAGGAAGGGAGGGTGACCACTAGTGGTGCCAAAGGAATCAGTGCTGGGACAGGTCCTCTTTAATGTATTTCTAAGTGACAGTGCAAAGGAACTGGAAGGGAAGGTCTGCTTCTTTGCAGATGACACCAAACTCTGCAGTAGGGTAGACACTCCAGAGGGAATGGAAAGGATGAGCAGAGACCTGAGAAAACTAGAGGAGTGGTCAAGGGTATGATAGCTGGGTTTCAATGTGAAAAAAGTGCAAAATAATGCACTTACGGCACAGAAACCCAGGGGTGGAGTACAAAATGTGTGGAGTAGTATTGACGACCACCAAGCAGGAAAGAGACATGGGGTAGTCATATCAGATGACCTAAAGGTGGCCAGGCAGTGCAACAAGGCAGTAGAGAGGGCTAGTGGGATGCTGGGGTGCATAGGGAGGGTATCACCAGCAGAATGAGGGAGGGAGGTGGTGGTGCTTTAAGACCTCGCTTAGAGTACTGTATCCCGTTCTGGAGACCACATCTCTAGAAGGACATAGACAGAGTGGAGGTGGTGCAGAGGAGGGCAACTAAAAATTGGTGCAGAGTCTGCATCAAAAGCCATAGGATGAGAGGCAAAAGGACCTCAATATGTACACCCTGGAACAGAGAACGGAGAGGGGAGATAAGTCAGAGACCTTTAAATACCTCCTGGGATAAACAAAGTACAAGAGGGAAGTATTTTTCAGAAGAAAAGGTGCTCAAGAACAAGGAGACATATGAACATACAAATGTGCCAGCAGAAACAGACCATCCGGTCTATCTACGTCTGCTCGAGTTTGCAGCTAGCACCCCTAGTTTGCAGCTGCCCAACCCCCTCCCCTTTGTCATCCCACTGCCACCCTGCACCTCCCCTCATCCTCACTCTCCCCTGCTCCCTGTCCCATGCCCTTTTAAAGCTGTTCACAGATTGACATACTACCACCCATTTTGGTAGTGTGTTCCATTTTGCTATACCCTCTCTGTGAACAGTGTCTCCTCATTTCCCTCTTAAATCTTCCCCCCTCTATTCATAGCCCATGCCCCCTGGTGTCCCTCTCCCTCCTTAGCTTAAAGACCCATCTGCCCCATCCTTATTGATTCCCCTCAAATTCATGTCCCCCATCCCTTCTATCCTCCAGGGTGTACATATTCAGGTCTCTCAGCCTGCTCTCAGTCTCTCCCCTTCATTCCACATCTCACCTTTGTTGCCCTCCTCTGCACCCCGTCCAGTAGCCTGATATCCCACTTCAGGTATGGCCTCCAAAACTGCACACAGTACTCCAAGTGCGGCCTTACCAGCGACCTGTAGAGTGGCAAGATCACTTCTCTTCGCCAGGACGAAAACCCCCTCGCTATGCACCCCAGCATTTTGTTCACTTTTGGAGCCGCTCTCCTGCACTGGGCAGCATTGTTCATGGTCCCTAGGATGTTACCATTACCCCAAGATCCTTCTCCTCCTCCTCCTCAGTGATCCGCAGCTTAGCCCCCCCCCCCCCCAGTCAGTATTCTCTCCTTGGGTTCTTCACCCCTAAGTGCATAACCTTGCACTTCTTTGCACTGAACCCCAGATGCCACCTCTCTGGCCACTCCTCTAGCTCACTTAGGTCCCCCTGCAGCTGCTTCCATCCCTCCTCTGACTCCATCCACCACTGCTCCTATTTTAGTGTTGTCCGCGAACACTTACCTTGCTCACCACCCCATGTGCAATGTCTGATATAAAGAGCCCAAATAATACTGGTCCCAGCACAGAGCCCTGTGGCACCATGCTTGTCATCGGCTTCGGAGTTGAGAGCTCCCCTCCCACCACTATCCGTTGCAGCCTCCCACTCAGCCAGCTTGTAATCCAGTTAGTCATTTCTGCCCCTACCCCTACACCAGTTAGCTTCCCCCAAGCCACCCATGAGACACCGAATCGAAGGCCTTGCTGAAGTCCAAGTAAAGAACATCCACTGCATGACCCTTATCCAGTTCACCTGTCACCCAGTCATAATATTGTATCAGGTTGGACAGGACTTCCCCGAAGTGAACCCATGTTGCCTCACATCCTGGAGGCCGTTGTCCTCCAGGCATGACACCAGCCTTTCCTTTAGTATAGTTTCCATGAGTTTGCACATTATGGAGGTGAAACTTACTGGACAATAATTACCCAGTTCATCCCTTGGTCCACTCTTGTGTAACGGCACTATATGTGCCATCCCTCCAGTCCAGTAGAACACATCCCGACTCCAGTGAGGTGCTGTACAGATCCACCAGCAGCTCCGGCAACATCTCCGCCATCTCCCTGGGGTGGATACCATCCAATTCCTGATGCCTTGTCTACCCTCAGTCCCTCTAGGACTCTACCTCCCTCAATCCTTCCATCTGTTGCCTCCTCTCCCCGTCCCCACCCTCCCAGCCCATGGTGGTAGCGGTCCCCACACCGTCCATGAACACTGAGCAAAAGTATTCATTCGGTGCTTCTGCCTGTTCCTCACCCTTTTTCACCCACTCCCACCACTTTTTATCCTCACTATTGTCTTCTTGCACTTCCTTTTCTCCTGATGTATCTGAAAAGTCCCCCGTAATTCCCTGCACTGATCTCAGCTCCTTCTGGGCCTTGGCTTCTCTCACTTTTCTGGTCACCTCCCTGGACCATCTTGCATATTACTCCCTGTCCCCTTCCTTCCCCATTCTCCTATACCTCTGGTGCGCCTCGCTTTTTGCCCTCACCACCTCCACTACCTCGCTGTTCAACCAGCATGGTTTTCTTGCTCTGCTACTCTTACTCTGTGTCTTGGTGCAGGCTTCCATTGCATCGGTAATCCCCATTTAATAATATCCCATTTCTGCTCTGTGTCCATCTCCTGTCTTATGCCCTCTAGTTTCCCTTTCAGTACTTCCCGCATCCTCCCAAAGTCCACCCCCTGAAGTTTACCACCCAGGTTACTGAGTTCTCTGGCTCCCTGCACATCGTGATATTAAACCACAAAGTTTGGTGATCGCTGTCGGCTAGTGGGTCCTCCACGCTTATTTCCTTTACTGCCTCCCCATTCGACAATACCAGATCTAAAGTGTTCTTTAGTCTAGTAAGTCCACTGACCAACTGCGTCAGGAGACTCTCCTGGATCACGGCCAGGAGCACTTACTCCCTAGCACTGGAGGTGACTGGAATGCTCCAGTCAGCCCCAGGCAAGTTGAAATCCCTCACGATGACCGCCTTCCCTTTTCTATATACCTTTCTGATTTGTCTCACTAATTCCCTGTCAAGTGCCTCAGACTGGGACAACGGCCTGTATATCACCCCAAACCTCAGTTTCCTACCTCTTGAGTCTAGGAGCTGTAGCCAGATTGCCTCTGTTCTCCTTTCCTCCCCCTCGTCCCTTGTGCATTTGATCCCATCCCTCACAGACTGCCACCCCACCCCCCTCTCCCCTCCTCACAGTCCTTCCTGTATAATTTGTACTCTGGGATTGCCAGATCCCAGTCCTCGGTTGCCCACGTTTCTGTGACAGCCGCAATATCCACCCTCCACACTGCCAAGAGTGCCTGTAGTTCAGCTGACTTGTTGCCTAAGCTTCTCGCGTTCAGCAAGACCACCCTCCATCCTGCCCCTTCCCTTCATCGCCCTCCATCTCCTCCCTCCCTTTTCGGCTACCCCAAATACTTCCCTGCTTGCCTGGGGGTAGGCTGTGATGCCACTCTATCGGATCCCTGCCTACCTGCTGTCCACTTGCCACCCCCAACTAGTTTAAATCCACCTTTATCACATGCTATGAAGCTGTTGGGGGGGGGGGGGTAGATTCAGGAGAGATGTGAGAAAGTACTTCTTCACAGAAAGAGTGTAGAGTCCCAGACAGCCTTCCAGCAAAGGTGGAAGGCACGAAAACAGTGGTGGGGTTCAAGAATGCATGGGATAAGCACAAGGGATCATAGCTGACAGGACAGGGTGAGGACAAAAGAGCTGTAGATCAGGTACGGTCTGTGGTAATAATGTAGATAGGGAGGAATGGGCAGACTGGATGGGCCAAGTGGTCCTTATCTGCCATTAAATTCAAAGTCCCTTATGTATCACGCTATCCAACCTCCAGATGAACATTTATCATTTTCCTTGATGTTTGCAGAACAGAACCAATCAGAAAGCACCTCTCACAATGATGATGATGACATCACAATAGGCCTGTAATGGACTGAAGCAAGCAATTCAAATGATAAACATTTAAAAAGTTGTACCTGCCGAACTAGTATTGTATAAATTGAAAACACAACAGTAAGACTCAAAATACAGAATTTATCTCCACTTGTAAGGAGGCAAGATATTCATAACTCACTCATGGCTTCACCACTTGCGAGTTATGATATTGCCCCCTCATATGTGGAGATCAATTGCATACAGTAATTTGAGTTGGGACACTGTGAATCCTTTATTTATACTATGACTGTGACAATAAAATTTTGCAAATAAATGCATTTATTTAGATCTTAGGTGGGTCATTAACATTGATTTCCACTTGAGGCTGGGCACAAAGGAGCTCCAATGGGAGAATTACTTGAACAATGCCTGATGACATCACAATGGCATATGCTGCCATTAAAAACAGAACAGTGAAATCAAACAGAAAGAGTAACATCTTCATTGAAAGAATTAATCTTGCCACTCATGAGGCCAAAGAGATCAAACCCTAAATGCAATATTTTCAGTCAATCCATGGCATACCCCATTTATCAGGGGAAAATATATCACCACTAGTATAAATCTTACCTGCACACAAGGGAACAGGGCACTCTACACTCAACAGGAATAAACAAATAAAAGTCGCCCTTTCCATAACTGCTGTGCACAATTCATTACGCCATGGCAGGTTCCTACCTCGATGTGTCTTGAACTTCTCTTCTGGGATGGGTTTCTTAAGGCTTGCGTGCTTATCCTCTTTTGGTATCATCACGGGATCCTCTTCTGGGATGGGTTTCTTAAGGCTTGCACGCTTATCCTCTGGCAGGGCCACTGCATGCTCTCCAATAGGGACGGTATGCCCATTTTTTAGTGCTGAATGGTCGAATTTGCTTGACTCCTCCGCATCTGCAGAAAACAAAGGTGTTATTCTGTCCCAGTGAGAGACTCGGATGAAAGTGGCTTGGTATAAAATCAGAGAGGACTCCCCAAACTGAGATTAAAGGCTCAAACCTCTGTGCAAAGATACTAGGCAACCATGTGTCATCAAATTCATCAGTCGTTTCCCCACTGACCGGCAGAGACTTGAAGACAAACACTAATTGGTTGCTCGAGGTAGATACAGAGTCCTCATAAACAAATCCTTTTCTGTGTCGATTTATCATTCTAACTAATCAATTATATACATCCCCACTCTGGTGACATTTGAAATTAAAATAAAAATGCGAAATTTTTGAGCTTACACTTAAGATTTTGGGTTGGGCTCTTTATAAATAAATTTTGTCTTGCCTGCCGTGCCTTAGCACTGTGAGTTTAAATGTCAAGCGGATGGAATCTGGACTTAAATGACCATAGTTCTACGGATGCAAGGACACTTTCTGTAATCTGAACCAGAACACTCAATCAATATTTAACAGCTAATCAAATGTGTTTTAGCACTGTAAAACTTGTTGCGCTGATATTGCCATATACTGGGGTATGACGTGTGCCCTATTACGAATTTACATATGTTTTCTGAAAGTTGTCTCTTTCTCTTTTTCACAATAAAATAAGCTTAAAAATGTAAATAAACGCATCTAATTGTCATCTCTTTTGTTCCTAGCTGCACGATATGCAATATTAGTGTGTGTCTGGGAACCCCAGGTTCAACCATATCAGCCTGTCGCTCAGTGGTAGAGCACCAGGACGGTATTCTGGGGGCTTGGTTCAATTCCCCATAGGCCACATTATTTCTTTCTCACTACAATCTGAAAAATAAATTATAGCAAATTCAAAATGCTAAAATTCATGCCAGGACAGGTGACTGGATAACTCAGTGGACAGGTAATGGGTTAAGGAGTCTTTCACCTCTAGGTTTCCGATCTGAATCTGCCCAAGGTCTATAGCAGCCAAAAGCTCTTCATTATCTGATGGCTGTGAAATTTATTTATTGACATTTTTTAAACCAGGCATGCAAGAAGAGATTTGGTACATAATCTCAATTTCCAGCTGTAACTTAGGACAGGGTGAGGACAGTGGTACCAAGGTTTACAGGTGTAGGATCAAGAGAAAGAAAAGATATTTACTGCATAATATTTACAGCTGAAACAGACTATACATAGCTAAACACAGAATGGACTAGATTCCTACAGAGGCAGCAATACACATAAGCAGTAAATGAGCTGTGGTGGTGTCAGACCAGTTCCTAGTGGGCATGTGTCCACATCACCACACCACCAACACAAGAGACACTAACTGACTCTCTCATTGACAGTCCCTCATGATTAGCCAAGGAAAGGCATGAAGCATGTACTGCCCTCTAACTGATGTGCCAGTCTTCCCATGTTGGAGCTGAGATCCACTGGCAGAAAGATGCAAGGAATCCTGCACAGTGATCACCCATGCTGTACCTGCAATGTGACTATACTAAGGGCTCCCACCTCCGATGCCATCAATCCAGAACCTTTCATGAGTGCTAAATCGCTACAAAAAAAACATGTACAATTTACGAATTAATGTCAACATTTGAACCCATTAGTGTGAGTGCAGTGTAGTGGTTTCATCACAAGACTACAAAGCAGCTCACGGGGGTGGGGGTGGAGGGCTAAACTCCTGCCAAACTGAGAAAATGTGTGCCTTAGAGTAAACTCTGATGCCCATTTCAACCACTTCCCAATGTACTCTGCCGCTGTATGTTTGTTAAGCATCTAGCCGAACGTTTCAAAATACAGACTGAAAAAATATCCTTTGCTGCAGTTTCACAAATCAAGGTTCTCACAGCCATTTTTTAGGCTTGCATAACAGTGCACACCAATGTTATGGCACAGCTAAAAACAATGCACCCATGTGCTACTTTGCAGATGACCCGGATTCCAGCGTGAGCCCTGGAGCCTTTCAGAAGGGACAGCTAGGTCAGAGAGTGCAGGAAGCAGCAGCAATTCCCTGACCAGGGACAATTAGTATTGTGCCCACTGAATCTGTGACCCGTATGGTGGGCTGCAGCACTTCCCTTACCAGGGAGAGATGGTGCCGTACCTGCCACACCTGCAACCCCTATGGTGGGCTGCAGTGCTCCCCTGACCAGAAGAGTTGGTGCTATGCCCACAGCAGCAGTGACCATATGGTGGTCTGCAGTGCCTTGCCTTCATCCACAGAAGACACTATATGTGTGCAGTCATTAAGCATATGGGGGGAAAGGTCACGGGAGAGTCAAGGTAACAAAAAAAAAAAAAAACTTTATCTGCGTCAATGGCAGTCCCCAAACACAATGTGTACATACCAAACCATTGACCAGTGGCAGGGTTGGGATACAGCCCTGGAGTAATGGGGTCTGATCCTACCTTTGTGCTAAGAGTGTGTGTGGGGGAGGGACTGTGGTCAGGGAAAAAAAGCTCAATTAGAAAAAAATAAAATAGTCCAACTACTACTTAATACTTCAAAGGCCTGATATTCAAAAGATTGCATGGGCGCTAACTGGGTTTTGTGCTACAGCCCAATATTCAAAAGGGTCAGATGCACAGGTAAACAGGGTTAGCGCCTAGTAAACCATAATGTGTGGTGATATGCAAATAGAGGGTTGGGGACAGAATACTGGCGGAAGCCAATATTCAGCAGATTTGCGCTATGCAAAAAGGTTGCAAATACCGCCAATCACAACCTCCTCTTATTCTGCTCAACCCTAGCGGTTGCTGGAGGTAATGCAGCCAACTAACCAGCTGGCCAATAGGGGAGCACTTCCCCCCCCCCGGGGCGAGCGCCAGCCCATCATGGAAAACGATCTTCCCTGGTGCCCCCCATCCTCTGATCGCTAGCCCATAAAAATAAAAGTTAAGCCCTGGTGTTTCTGCCTCCCCCTCCCGCCCTCCGATCGCTCTCAATAAAATTAAAAGTTAAGCCCTGGTGTTAGTTGTTAGCGCCCCCCAATCGCTGGCCATATAAATAAAACCCACTGTCTGGTGCTTAGTGGTCCCCCCCTCCCACTGATCGCTGGCCAGTGTATGTACCCAAATCTCCCTGATACCTAGTGGACCCCCCTCCTTTCGACAGTCAGTCCATGCAATACAACAAACCCTCCCTGGTGCCTAGTGTTCCCCCCTCTCTCCCTCCTGATGACCAGCCATAACATAGTAATAAAGCTCCCTAGTGCCTAGTTGACCCCCCCAACTGCCGGTTAGCCACAGAAATAGAGTTCCCCAAGTGTCCAGTGTCCCAATCCCCCCCTTTGGTCCCAGCCCGTGAAAGTTACTAGATGTCCCTGGCATCCAGTGATTCCCACCCCGGCCACCGATCCTTGGGCCAGTAACAGACATACCATCCATCCCTGTGCGGATGCCCCCAGTAAGCTGTATGTTGCAGGAAATAAACAGTAGTCCCTGGTGCGTCCTGGTACTGCCCCCCACCCCCGACTTCCCTTCGAGTCAAGCCTGTGGTCATGCAGTACTCCCTGGCATCTAGTGGCCCCCCCACCGCAGCACAGCACACCCACCCAACCCTCCGTCCCCTTTCTTGAGCAACCAGTGCCGCATGAGTGCATACAGTGACTGGTACAGCCATCCACACACTTCCTTGGCCAGATGTCATACGTCCAGACAGGAAGCACGTGTCTTATTTATAGGATAGGGTGAAGTGCCCGGTCTATAAATAAAATGCACGCTCCCTGCCTGGACGTACAGCGGCCATCCAATGAGGTGTGAGGAGGACTGTGATGGTTGACGTATGTACTCCTGCAGCACCAACGACTCTGGTAAAGGGACGGGGATTGGGTGGATGTACAGTACCATGGCAGGGTGGGGCTACTAGTCACCAAGGAGCACTACATGGCCACGGGTGGTAATGGTGATTGGGGGTGAGGTACCAGGATGCACTAGGGACTACTCTGTTATTTCCCTGCAATGTACAGCTTTGTGGGGGCACCCAAATAGGGACTGATGATATATCTGGTGCTGGGATCGATGATATGAGGGAGGGGATACACTGGGCACCTGGGGGGGGGAACTGTATTTCTGTGGCTGACCCGTGATCGGGGGGGGGTCCACTAGACAGTAAGGAGTTTTATTACTATGTTACGAGCTGGCTGGCAGGACTGAGGGGAGAACATTAGGCACCAGGGAGGGTTTGTTGTATTGTGCGGGTCAGCGATTGGTGGGGGGTCCACTAGGCACCAGGAAGGTTTTGGGTCATACACGGGCTGGTGATTCGTGGGAGGATGGACCACTAGCACCAAGGAGGTTGTGGTTTTGAATACAGGCTGGTAATCAGAGGGCGGGAGAAACCACTAGACACCAGGGACTTCAACACATGTCAGGGCCAAGGGAAATTGTGTGTGTGTGGGGGGGGCACGCTAACCTGATGTGCTACTCATACAAATGACCCCATAATGGGCATGCAAATGGCCCCTTAGCACCCTGCATGCCTAATGGGCTCATTTGCATGGGTCCCTTTGAAAACTGCAGACAGCGCTCCAGCGCTATCCACTCTGGCGGCACACTTTGGGATCCATGTTGGGGCAGAGTTACTTGACTTAGCACTGCGCCAACATGGCCCTATATTCAGTTGGATAGGCCGGTGCGCTATCCAACTGAATACAGCATCCTCAGGCTCCTGAGCAATTACAAGGCGCAGTGCAGAATTTCGCACTCCACTTTGCGCTTTTTCGAATATTGGGCCACAAGAGTGCATTCAAGCACACATCAAGGCTGACCACACAGAATGTAATGGGCATGTGGGTCTTGAATGATGATAAACACCAGAGGAAGACTAAGAAACCATGGAGGATGTGCACTCACAATGCTAAAGTCCACCCTTCAAACAGTATGAGCAACTCAAAAGTGGCATGCACAACAGCTAGTGAAACAATAAATACTTTTGTTGCTATAGCGAAATCAGAGATCAATGCATCAATTCACTTGCACTTTATCACACTTTTGTACCTTGTTTTTTCTAATACAAAGAACAGATACAGTGATACAATTTAATATTATTCATTTAGAAAAATTTTCTGTTAATTTTCTATATATAATTTTATTTGAAATATGGATTCAGTGTTATATTAATAATGTTGTGATTACCTGTGTTCAAAAGTAGCTTGGATCGAGTTATATCACATACCTAAAATGGTATGGCAACTTTTTTTCTCATAACCTTCGTGCCACTTTAAATTGTGGCCTAAATATGCAGTGGCATCCCCTGTTTGCTCTACCCAACCCCCTTTGAAAAAAGAGGCAGAAGGACACAACAGGATAGGTAGGAGGAGCATTGCTGGGACTCCAAGCCTTACCACACTGCTCTCACACTTGGCTATAGCCACAAAAGTATGGATTCTTTTCTCCTCGCCCTTTTGTGCATCACTTTTTGTGTTTCACCAGCGGAACACTGCCTGCTGCCGACGTCTAATTATCATTTTGAAAGAGTCTGGCAAGGGAGAACTTAGTTTCTTTAAAAACACCTGGGATTTTAGTTGGGAAAACTTTCACACTTAAGAGGAGTCCTTTGTGAAACATATTTTAGTACATTTTTTTACAATAATGCAAGTTAAGAGCCCTCTTCTGTGCATGAAGCAGAGACTTCATTGCAAATCTCAGATGCAAATTTCAAGCCTCGTTTTTAAAAGTAGTAAGTTCACTGTTTGCAAAATTATGACCTATTACGTGTGTGTGTGTGCAAAACGGCAAAACAAAATACATTAGTACATACGTTAGGGTTAAAAGCCACAAAAGGAGGGAAGTGTAATGCCTGCCCCATCCCCCATCCCCTACCCTAGTGACTCAAGGCCAAACTACAGGCCCGGGGCCATGCCTCATGGGTCTGCTACTTCAAACTACCAATCAAAAGTCATGCCCCACAAGTCCCCTGCTTTATGGAGGGTCCGCGGGATCAATCACAACTTAGGGTGCTAAGTAAAGTAGGAGATCATTCAAAGCTTTCTTTGTGCAGGGTCCTGCACAAAGCAGGTAATAAATCACAAGATTTTTAATGTTTTTCGTGTATGACTTCAACTGTAGTTCAAAATGCATGCACTTCTTTTTTATTTGGTTGTGTTTGACTGTTGTTCCTGCCTTGGGGCTTTAAACATTTTGTTTGTGTAGGACATAGAACATTTTTATTTATTTTTTTTCAAACTATTTATTCTCTCTCCCTACCTAAACTCTCTCCGGAGGGTCTCTCGGTGCCTGCAGTTATCCCGCCCGCCTGAAGCTCTCCTCTCTCACTCCTCCTGGGCCCAGCTCTCCGGCCACTACCCGGCCACCCAGCCCCCTGGCTCTGAGTCCCCCGAGGTGGGACCACCAGATTAACTCCTCCTGGTGCTCTATCTAGAATCTAGATGAGCAACCAGGCAGGGAGGAGAGCAGAGGAAGCGAGAGAAGCCCAACATTGGGTGTGGTTGGCCGGCCCCCCTAGACACTCCTTTGCCTATCAGGAGGCAGATGGTTTTTCCTTGTGTGTTCCCCTCTGGCACGGCATGCAATGGAGTCAGCACAGGATCACCCACAGACAACCTGCCATTGCCAGACCCCTCCTATTGAACCTTGTTACTGGATTGCCCCCAGCTTCTGCCAGGAGCCGCCACTGAGCACGGTATCACACCAATCCCACCCCAGGAGAAAGAGCAGTCCTCCGGATGCTCGATCTTCTCCTCCCCCCCACTGACCCCTGACGGCCCAGGCTTGTTCCCGAACCTGGGTCACCAGCATGGCACGAGGTGTGGCGTCCAGCACCTCAACCCTCAGCACCACCGGGCTGACAGAACATTTTTCTTTAATTTTTTAAAAAACTATTCCAACATGTAACCCAGCACCCTCAAAAAGATGTGTGTTTATAGTGTTTGTTCTGTTCTCAACTGATTTTCCCTCCTTTTTCTCTCATGAGTTCACAAGTGCATCCGTATCTGCAATGCACACACTAAGTTTGCTAAACTATGTCTGAAAGGCTTTTGTGAGATAACTGTAACCCCCGGGCCACTTTTTAACAAATTAACACACCCCCATTAGAATCTGGAACACTGGTACTAACATACTGGCATACCATTTACTTTACAAAAGGTTGGTACTACACTTGGCATTAGGATGTATACCTGGCTCATTTTCCAGAGGGAAGAGAGGAGTGGGGGTACAAGAACAAAACAACATGACCCTTGTGTAAACATTACAACCCAGGTCCTGGGTGGAGGCAGTCAAGCATATGCTAGACCTAATCTGCTGAGGGGGCCCCAGTAAATCCACAAAACCAGAAGCAATAACTGGAATGTCCAGAACAGTAACTGGGATTGTGCAATTGGCTTTATTCAACAGACAGAAACTTAAAGCCTAAGTGGACCCCCAATTGTCGGTCTAGGCAAGACAGGTGTAGTCTATGAACTCTCCTTGCATGCAGTACAGTTCATGAACACACAAAAGAACATTTTCTTCCCAATTTACTAATGGTGCATTTAGTGGACACCTGGCCATGCACCCAAACATTTTCCTCCCATGTGTGTCATTTCGTGAATCTAAGCCACACACTCAGACCTCTTCTACGAACATAGGTGCAATTATGTAAAACTCAGCCACATACCTAAACCTGCAGCACTGGCCCTTGTTCAAGTTTAACTGGTGCCCTTTACGAAACAGGAAGCCCCGCCTTGTAAGCTTTCAGATGGTGTTCCTCCCACCCTTCGCCCCAACTAAGAGTCTCTGCAATTCTTCAGGGTTACACCATTGAAACCCCCATTCCCCAATGAAATGCTAGAGGTCCCACACTTTAAATCGGTCACTCACTGGGGTGACCAAAGAATAAACTGCACTCTCTTGGGTGAACAGTTTAACAGAACATTCACTCTCTTGGGTGAACTGGGGCACTGACAGGTGCGATCCAGGCTTATCTATGTGCACACACACACCCCAGACTATGATTCCCTTAAAGTATATGGAGATCTTTTCTCCTAGAACAGCACTCACAACTGGTTGTCCTGTCCACTGGGCATGGAACAAAAGAAAAAGGCGTTCTTCTGGGTAGCAGATCAAACAGTCGTTCAAAGTTCCTTTCCAAGGCAGCTGAAACACACACAGAACCTTCAGGGAATTGCCCCTTGAGTCCACTGAGAACAAGCAGTTCCTTCCACTTCACTAGGAGCAGAAATCAGGAAATCCTGCTGTAGCACTGGTCTCCACCACTTCACTGGAAGCTGGAAATGACACTCCACTAGGGTGAGAAATCCTAAGCCCTCTCTCTAGAGCCCACTGGCAGTCCTACTGCCACTCTCACCTACTCATTGAACAACTGACTACTACAGACTGCCACTGACTGAACATTCTAAGCTCCCCAGAGCAGCTGTCCACACAGTGTGGCTTATGCTGCTGCAAGAGTTCTGAATGACCTAATCATTCTTCCCTCAGGCTAGCTGCGTAAACAATGATGTAATTATGCAAGAAGCCCCTAATGAGCTCCCTACCAGCTGCCTGCTACCTTCCTAACAACAGTACTGCTAGGATTCTAGTACCCCAAGGGGACTGGATGGTTACATAATCACACATTTTTGTTGCTAAATCAAATACTAACTATAATTTGTTTTGTTACTCAGCTCAGGCATTTCTTTAGACTATTTTCTGACAAATCACCCAACTATCAGTTTTCAGATTCAAGATTTTTTTTTTAAACATTTCCAGCTTTTAAAATTTGTGTTTCTTTCTAACCGGGGGAAAAAAGTTGCACTTCTTCTGGCTGTTTTTCAAGTGGTTCATGCATACCCAAATTTAAAACCTTATAAATTAAAAAGTAAAACAGATTTAGTTCTAAACAGCTTCTGCCGCTTTGCTCATTTGTGCAAGACATTTTCCTTGTTCAAGCACAGGTTTGCAGTAATTCCTTCCATCTGGTTAAAAGTCTGCATTGGATCTTTCCATTTCTGCACCCCTAGGAGTACTGCTGATAACCTGTGAATAGATCTGCCTTTGCCTGCAACTACCCATACACCACCCACCTTCCCTTCCCTCCCTCCCTTCCTTCTTTCCTTCCTTCCTCTCTCATCTTAAATGGGTTGAAAACATCTGGCTAATCTAATTGGCTAAGAACAACAACAGATGGTTGGTTATCTAATGTCTCAACACACAGAGAATACTGGATGGGCAACTATGTAGAACCAGTGTGTTCTGCCACAGAGGGAATCTGATTCCATCTGACCTCGAGAGTGAAGCTCGAGAGGTCCATGGGAATCAGAATCCCGAGGTGGCAAAACACACTGGTTGTGCATAGAGTTGCTTATCCTTTATTTTTTATAGTGTATAGTACTGTGTGAAAAATGTATTTGTGAGTTCTTTTGCTTTCAAAATGAAACTGACTCATACAGTCTCTAGAGGTTCTAGAATGCTGTTCTATCACAGTAGGGTAGAACAGCATTCCACGACCTTGGAACTGTGGTAGAACAGAATTTTGAAAGGGATGGAATTCTATACAGAACAACACTCCACTATACACTATCACCAGATAGCACATATCTTGTGGCTAGATTCTAGTTAAATTTTGTTTGATCTCTTTGGACTTACTTCACAAGTGGACAACAAACACTTCAGGATGTCCCAGATCTGTATAGCTCAGTACAACCACAGACCCTAGCAGGTGTTACTCCTTACATAAAATTCTTGCATAGTTATCGGGAACAATTTTTATGCTCCATACCCTTCACTTCATGTGTGATCAACACAGTAATACACAAGAGGCTTGTTCTGCTGGTCTCCACAAATGGAGCTGGACACTAATTTCTACCTTGATATCCTCCTTTCACAGGAAGAAAGAAACACAGGTTACTCACCTGTAACAGTAGTCCTAGGAGTGGTATATGCTGTTCATCCACACTTTCTGGCAGTTCCCTTTCCCTTTAAGACATGCCGGAAATGTCTTTAAGCCGGCTCCTCCCACCCATCCGGGTGGTAACTCCCTTGGCTCCGCCCCATGACACCAGATCTTGCCCGCTGGAAGCAGAGTGTGTGCGCCAAAGCTGGGGGGTCGGGTGGGTCCATGTGAATGAACATATACCACTCCTAGAACTATTGTTACATGTGAGTAACCTGTGTTTCTAGGGATGTGGATATGTTGTTCTATCCACACTTTCTGGCAGACTCGTAGCAGTTCTCTGGGAGGAGGGAGGCAAGGCGCACACCCCCCTACATAGGGAACAGAGATTGGAGAACTGAGGCCCCAAAACCAACATCCCAGCATGACTCTAGGTCAATGTGGTAATGGAAAATGAAGGTGTGTGTGTGCTGACTTCCAGGTAGCAGCCCTGCAGATTTCCTGGATAGGGACGTCCCTAGAAGCAGCCACCGTTGCAGCAGTATGGCAGGTGGAATAAGCCCTTAGCCCTCCGGGAGGCTCCCTACCCGCCAACCTAGCAGATATCAATGCAGGAAGTGATCCACCTGCCAATCATCCTCTTGGCTGCAGGTCTGCCAGGTGCGGCTTCAGCATAGGTGACAAACAGCTGGTGAACCTCTCCCCGAACTCCAACTGTGCACTCTTTGTAATAAGCGAGCGCGCGCCTCATGTCCAGAGTACGGAGCCTGTGTTCAGCCTCCGAGGTGTGATTCGGGAATAACACTGGTAGAGTCATCACCTGGTTCAGGTGAAACTCTGACACAACTTTCAGGAGGAACTTCAGGTTGGGGCGCAGGATAAACTTGTCCCTATGGAAGACCAGGTAAGGAGACTCCACAGAGAGCTCTTGGAGCTCACTGATCCTTCTGGCTGATGTGATAGCCACCAGGAAGGCAGTCTTCCACGACAGGTGAGACATCACACACCGAAGAGGAAATGTGGTCAGGGCCTTTGAAAAAGCGCATCAACCTTCTCCTTCACCACCGACTGTTGACCAGCCCGCGTCTGGTAAGCAGAGATGGCAGCCAGGTGCATCTTAAGGGTCACTGACTGAAGTCCCCCTTGGGAGAGAGACCACTGGTAGTCCAAAATGCTAGCCACAGGTCAAAGGGTCCAGCCCCTTTGCCCTGACAACAAATGGAAAATCTCTTCCATTTGAAGACATAGCATTTTCTGGTCGATGCCTTTCTAGATACCTCTCCAACAGTGAGGACATCTTCGAAGAGACCCAAAGCATGGAACGCTAAGCATTCAGGAAGTAGGCTGTCAGGTGCAGAGATTGAATGTCTGGGTGGAGAACCTTCCCCTGACTGATTGAGAGCAGGTCCGGACATATGGGAAGAAGCCTCGGGAGCCTGTTGCTGAGGCTGAGGAGATCGGGGTACCAAAATTGGTGGGGCAGTCCGGAACCACCAGGATTACCTGTGCCTTGTCCCTCCTGACCTTGAGTATCTTGTGGATAAAGGGAAGTGGAGGGAAGGCATAGAAGAGATCTGGGGTCCAAGACCTCAAAAAGGTATCCCCCTGCAGCGTTCCCTGCTGAAGGGGTGGGCACAATACAGCCTCAGCTTTGTGTTCTCCCTGGAGGCAAACAGGTCCATCTGAGGGGTGCCCCACTTGGAGAACAGGCTGTGAACTACCTCTGGATGGAGCGACCACTTGTGAGATGCCTCACCCACCCGGATGAGGGTGTCCACCAGCTGATTAGAGGCTCCTGCCACATGGATAGCTAGGAGATCCGCCTCCAGGCTGCACATAAGAGTCCAAATGTGGAGGGCTTCCTTTCACAGGGGCAGGGAGTGCGTTCCGCCTTGTTTGTTTAGATAGTACATGGTCATGGTGTTGTCTGTCTGGACTTGAACCACTTGGCCCCGAACAAACGGAGCAAAGGCAGTCAGCGCCGGACGGACTGCTCGGAGCTCCAGCAGGTTGATATGGCATCAGGTTTCCTGAGTGGTCCAGAGCTCGAGGACTCTGTGTTCCCCCAGATGGGCACCCCAGCCCGTGAGAGAGGTATCGGTCATCAGGATGACCGTCAACTCGGGGCGGACAAATGGAATCCCTTCCTGTAGATGCTCTGGGACAAGCTACCACTGGAGGGTGTTCCACATCCTCTGGGTCACAGTGACCAGCTGGTCGAAGTGACCTTTGCGCTGAGACCACTGGCTGACCAGTTCTCACTGCAGGGAGTGCATATGCCAGCGGGCTCTTCGGACCATGCTGCTGGAGGCCGCCATGTAACCCAGAAGGCACAGCAAGTCCCGGGCAGGATGCAAGTGTCCAACCAGAAATGATCGGACAAAGGAGGAGAGAACTTCTGTCCTGTCCGCTGGGAGCCGAGCACTGCCCCGATGAAGCTGATCACCTGTGAGGGCACGAGTTCCGACTTGGCCTCGTTGACCAGGAGGCCAAGGTCGATGCAGGTCTGGAGGGCCAGGTCCCTGGACCGCTCCACCTCCTGCCTGGAGGAACCTGCTATTAGCCAGTCATCTAGGTAGGGATACATCCAGACCGCTCGGCGCCTCAGGTTATCTGCCACCACTGCTATGCATTTGGTGAAGACCCTGGGGGCTGAGGAGAGGCCGAAAGGCATGGCTTGGAACTCATAAAGGGCTCCCTCTGCTCAGAAGTGGAGGAACCTTCGGTGGGATGGACGGATTGGGACGTGAAAGAAAGTGTCCTGAAGATTCAGGGAGCAAAACCACATGTTTTGCTCTAGAGATGGTATGATCTGGGACAGAGTTACCATCCTGAAGGTGCAGGACCTGAGGAACTTGTTCAAGTCATGTAGATCTAGAATGGGGCACCAGCCCCCCCCCATCTGCTTTGGCACCAGGAAGTACCTGGAGACAAACCCTGGATGTTCTGGCAGATCCATACATCTAATCACGACCTCCTTGTGGAAAAGTTGGGCTATGTTATCTCGAACAGTCGACACTGGGAGGATGTGACAGAGTCCAGGGTGGCACTGGACTTTTCAATGCACTGGAGGTGGCCCTTCACACCGGGCCAAACAGGTCGGTGCCTAAGAAAGGTACATCTGCCAGTTTGTGCTGGGTACCTGCTGTGAAGGTCGAGATCCTCAGCCAAGCCCTATGGCGCATGGCAACTGCAGCTGCCACTAAGCAGGAACAGGAATCTCCGATGTCCAGGGCCATCTGCAGTTACTGTTTGGCCACAGCACAACCCTCATCCCAGACACGCTTGACCATACTCTGGAGGTCCGGAGGAAGATGAGGAATCACCTCATCCAGACAGCCCAGAAGGGCATGGGAGAAGTGTGCAATCATGATGGCCGAACTCGCCTGGCAGAGACTGAGCGGGGGAGGCAGCATAGACCTTTTTAGCTGAGTGGTCCAGTTTCTTGGACTCTTTATCCAGCAGTCTATCGACATCCATCATATTGTCCGAGTACCTGAACAGAGTCAGCCACCAACCCCTCAGCCAAGGGATGCTCTATGAACCCTGAAAGGGAACTGGTGGGTATCAACTATTTGCGGGCCATCCGGGCTGAGGGCACAGGGCAAGAGGCAGAGCGCTGCCAGAGCTCCAGGGCAGGGCCGATGATGGATTCGGCCACTGGGAAAGCCTCCGTCAGAGAGTCCCCCTTATCTAGAATTTCTGTGAGGGGGTAGAGAGCTCATTTTTGAATTGTCTCCAGTTTCATCCCCGTGGACTTGGAGATGAGGTGGAGAATGCCCATGAACGAAGTGGGGCCTTCTTCTGTCGACAGATCCCCCATCTACTCCAAATCCAGTGGATTGGAGTGCAGAGAGGAATCGAACTCTGAGGAGTCTGCATAAAGCGGGCGACCACCAGAGTCACTCTCAACCCGCCGCAGATGGTCAGGTGTGAGAGTGACCAACAGCCATTGGGGAAGCCCCTTAGCCGACTGAGACTCCTTGGATGGAGCCCCAGTCGATGGCTGCTTGGGTAGCAGCTCCAGAATGACTGGTGGAGAAGCCAGCTTTGGCCGAGCTAAAATGGTCTGGGCCAGCTCAGCTGGTGGAGGTACAGTGTTGACCGGCAGCTGGTGGGGGCATTGGTGTCAGCCTCTCGAGTGACAGCCAGGTGATAAGCCAGAGTGGTAGCCGACGTTGACCCGGTCAGCACTAACTGTTGTCACATAAGATCTTCGTAGCATCAACACAGCTTGTGCCGAAGCCTCACCCAAGGAGGACAAAGGTGAACAGTGGCAGCGCTGCTTCCCATGGTGCCGAGAGTGAGACTGCCGATGTCAGCAGGATTTGCTCGACCCAGAGGGGGTAGAAGACAGAGACAGTGACCTCGGCCGTTAGTGGTGTCAACGGGGGGGGGGGGGCTCAGAGGGCTTGGGGAGATCCACGGCTGCTCCTGGTCTTGGTCAATGACTGGAGGGGCTGACTCAGCTGGCTGGGCCACCCCTTCAGTGGTCACTGGCAGGACTAGGGTCCTGAAAAGAGAGTTGTCTGCCTCTTCAGATGAAAACTGGTCGACAGGGTCAAGAAAAATCTCAGCCGCATTGTCGGCTGGCATCTCATCTGACTGGCCTGACAGGGTTTCCGTGAAGCCAGAAGACATGGCTGTGGTTTCAACCAAAGTCAAAACCAAAGATTCCTGAAAGCGGGAATGCTCCCGGTCCCAGGATCGATGATGATGAGTCTTCTCTTTATCCTTCTTGGACTCCTTCTTGCATGAGTGGGAACTGTGCGATTCAGTAGGGCCCTGCCCCTTGGTCGGGAGGGACTGGCACAGCTCCTTGAAGGAGGTCGAACAGGTGGAGCCCAACTGGAGCGGAACAAAGGTCGAGGCAGAAAAGGATTGAACGGCGGCCTGGGCCGCCTCCTCCTCAAAGACCTTGAGTTGCTCTAACTGCCTGGTGGACCCCTCAGCCACGGAGACCACCCAATGGGCATCCTTTGATTTGACTGGCAGATAACGTTTCTCCAGACGACCCAACTTTAGGCAGGCAGCAGGGTCCTCCAGGACCATCGGGTGAAACGACCGACAAAAGTCACAAGCCTGCGGATCACACTGTAGCCCAGACAGTAAATGCATGCAGCGTGAGGGTCGATAAGCGACATCTTCTGCCCGCATGGTCACTGGCGAAATCCGGGCGAGGATTTATCCTCCATCGCGGTCGCGATCGAAGGTCAACCTGATGAAGAAATTCTAATGAGTATTAGTTTTAAGTTTTGGAAGTAAATCCATATATTTAAGCGCCAGGGCCTACTCAACATGGGAGCGGTAAGGAGGGAACCTGCTTCTTCCAGCAGAAAGGAAGATCTGGCTTCATGGGGCAGAGCCAAGGGAGTTACCACCTGGGTGGGTGGGAGGAGCCAGCTTGAAAACATTTCCGGCAAGTCTTAAAGGAAAAGGCAACTGCCAGAAAGTATGGATAGAACAATATAGCCACGTCCCTAGAAAGTACAGTTATTCTGCAGCGTGAATGGGGGGATCATTTGAAAATTTGTGAGATTTTAGGCTTACAACATAATTATTGTTTTTTTTTTCTTTTTTCAATTCTGTTTATTCTTCTTGCGACTTGGAACTCTCTCGAGCTACCTCTACTTGCCGGTCGCTCTACCGCCGACCTGATCCCCTGCCTCCTCAGAGGGTATGCTGCCCCTTCTCCAACCTCCAACCAGGAACCCCCCAGCTCTGAGCCCCCTGGAGCAGGGCTGCCACTCCATCCGGTGCTCTATCTACAAATCCAGGGCCGTCCGGGGAGGAGAGAGCAAGGCAGAGGAAGGTCCGGTACTGGTGTGTGGCGGTGGCCCCGAGAGGAGCTGTCACCTATCTAGGCGCAATGTTTTTTTCTCTTTTGTGTGCCTGCCCCCCGTGCGCAGTCATGCAATGGCGTCAGCATGCGGCTGCCCCATAGACGCCTGCCACGCTGGTCCCCAATTCCTGATCCTGCGCTAGTATTACCACCGGTCTCCACTGGGGGGGTCTCTACTGCACCAGGATGACCCTGGAACCCTCCCCGAGAGAGGGACAGCTGTCCCACGGACGCCAATCCATCTCCCTCCTCAGCCGACCACCAGCACCCGACTCGCCTCCCGAACCCGGGTTGCTGGCGTGGCGCAAGGTGTGGCGTGCAGCTCCTCAACCCTCAGCACCATCGGGCCGACCCCTACATAATTATTGTTTTGAATATAGCATTACTGACAGTTCTTTTATTCTCAGGCTGGCAACTCATACTGAGTAGATGCCTGCCCAAGAAGCTAAAAGAATTTTTATTAAGTATAATATAAAATATTTACTTATCTGTGTTGCATTTGTACCTTCCCTACATGAGCCAAGTAATCGCTGAGCGATACGGCCCTGCCCCAAAACTTTCATTTTGATGATACAAACTCATGAATGGGGCTGTAGGCTACAGCATTAAAGAGCAGCTGACACCTTTGGGAAAACTTTGGAAAACATTGATTTTTAGACACAGTTCAGCTTGAATTTCATATATCTCTTATGGATTTCTATGCATCATTATTTATTACTGAAGAACTCCCCATGAAAACAAGATCATTATCCCTTATAGTTCATCAGCCTCAGTACCTTATTCCCAACTTTAAATTATAATGTTCTGTTGTGACATCGCAGTCTGTTGCCATGGGAATAATTGTGATATCACAGAGTATTATGACATCATGTTGGGAAGAAGAAATAGGAGTTGATGAACTCTCAGGGAAAAGATGTCTTGTTTTCGTGCATATGACCTCAGTAATAAATAATGGGGATAAGACATACAGAGAAATTGAGAAATATTTGATTTTGGAGTCGGCGATTCCAGCCGAGTTCTCGACGATACATTGCCATGGGGTGTAGCCATTTGTTTTAGATCAGAACTGGCCCCCTTGGTTTGATGGGATCTTGAGGGAGTTGAGGCGAGTAGGCGAAGGCTGGAACGGTGCTGTTGGAAATTGGGCCTTGAAGCTGACAGACTTAGACTGATTGCCCATTATTCGGACAACTGTCCGTCTCCCATAAGAAGGCAGAGTTCCCGACCAGGGAGATCACAGCTGTGCAGAATCAACCAGCTCAGTTCTTCCAAACTGTTGACAGACTGTGCAATCCAGCCTGTCTGCAGTCTCGGGGAGCGCTTTCACAGAATAAGTGTGATGAGTTTGCCAAATTCTTCGCAGTAAAGGTTGACAGCATCAGGTCTGAGATCTGTGCAACACATTCAAATGGATGTCGTGGTGGTCGGTGGGAGGTTGCAAGTGCCCAGTTTGTCTGGTCTGACGTTGACCAGTTGGCGATCATGGATATCGTGAAGATCATCCAGGGTATACAGCCAACCTACTGTAGCCTGGAATCAGGCCCAACTTGCCTCCTTGTGGGGTGTGTTGAGGTAGTCAATCTGGTCCTGGCTGAGATAGTCTGGTGTTCATTAGAGACAGATGCATTTCCGGACACCCTGAAGGAGGCAGTGGTGACACCTCTCTTTAAGAAATCCTCTCTCGACACGGACTGTCTTGCCAGCTACAGACCTGTATCTAACCTTCCCTTTGTGGGTAAGATTATGTGATTGCGTTGCAACTGGAGGATCATCTTACCATCCACGATGTCTATGATCCTCTCCAGTCTGGATTTAGGAAGAGGCATAGTGCTGAGACGACATTGGTTCGGATACTTAATGATCTCCTGATAGCAAAAAATTGGAAGAGCCGATCCATCTTGGTTCTCCTTGAGCTCTCTGCAGCATTTGACACTGTGGACCATGGAGTGTTACTGGAGCATCTGCGGACTGTCGGGAACAATCCTCAGGTGGTTCCATTCTTTCCTCATGGGCAGGACTCAGAGTGGTGTCGGGAATTTATTCCTCGGCCCTGTTCCCCCTGCCCCGTGGGGTGCTGCAGGGCTCCGTTTTGTCACCCGTGTTGTTTGCGGTGTAGATGCTGTCGTT
The DNA here is from genome assembly GCA_016271365.2 of Neoceratodus forsteri. NCBI lineage: Eukaryota > Metazoa > Chordata > Ceratodontiformes > Ceratodontidae > Neoceratodus > Neoceratodus forsteri. The sequence continues at coordinate 476,159,777 of CM057451.1, forward strand.
GGGAGACATTATAAGGTGGTATGGGCGGAGTTTTCAGTTACGCAGATGATACTCAGCTATACATGTCCTTTGTACCCGAACAAGGTGGAGCTGTCTCGACTTTTAACAACTGCCTCTCTGAGATCCAAGACTAGATGTGTGCCAACTGGCTGAGGTAGAACTATGACAAGACTGAGGTGTTGGTTGTGGACCCTGGTCATCAGGTAGGGGGGGCTTCATCTGGTCAGCCTTCTGGGCTTTGTCTCAGAGGCAGCCAGTTGGTGACCTCTGACCGACTGCGAAGTCTGGGCATTATGTTTGACAATGGGCTGATGCTTAAATCGCAGGTGTTGTCAGTCGTCAAGACCTCATTTTACTGTCTGGGGAATATCACCCAGATTAAACACCTTGTCCCACCTGATGATCTTCCGATGTTGGTCCATGCCTTTGTGACCTCCTGCCTTGACTACTGCAATGCCCTGTACCTAGGGCTACCGAAGGTTGATATCCGCCACTTGCAGCTGGTGCAGAATGCAGCTGCCAGGCTGTTGGCTGATTTACCTAGATCATGCCATGTCACGCCTGTGCTCTGTGGCCTGCACTGACTGCCTGCTCAGTGGAGGACCACCTTCAAGGTTGGTTTACTGACCTACAAGGCCCTACATGAACAGGACTGCATTATCTGCAAGATATTCTTCGCCCCCTACCGCCTCACTCCGCCCACTCTGCTCTGCTGACTGAGGGATTGCTAGAGGTTCCCAGGGTTCTTCTGAAGACCTTGGCTGCTCGGGCATTTGCATTTGTGGCCCCAATCCTATGGAACTCTCTACCTCATCTGGTAAGAGAGTGCCTGGCCACGGAGAGTTTTAAATCTGCACTTAAGACCCATTTATTCAAACTTGCTTTTCCCGAGCCTTGATAAGTTTTAGTTGATGCAGATATGTAATTTGATATGCTTTTTAGATATAATTTTTTTATATATATATATTTTCTTTTTATTGAGTAGTTTTTCAACATTACACACAATACTCAACATCAACTAAACAATATTCTGCTGTAGGTAAAAAATTAACATCGGAGTGGATTTCTTTTACATTGCTGGTGTTCATTTGGTTTCTGTGCATATTGTTTTCCATTGCTGTTATTTCTGTGCTGATATCATTACAGTTCCTCTGTTGTTCTCATTTCTTTTTTTTCTACTAGACTATCAGTTCTGTTTCCTATTTCATTTCTAGCTTCCTAAGGATACAAAATAATTTCTTTTCTCATTAAATTACCCATCTTCTCCATATCAGTTCAAACGTCTGCACTGCTAATGCCGCTTTAGCAGTGAGGTTTTCCATCTCATCAATGGAATTTGTTATATTCCGCCATAGCTCTGCTGTGGGGTCATGGGGGGGGTAAGCCAATTTTTTATTTCTGCCTTTCTGGCTGCCAGCATGGAGTTATACATTAGTTTTTTGGTGTGTGTGTCCCTGAATTCTTACGGGATGTCTCAAAACAGGAAGGTGACTATAGTTAGCTGGAATGAAAGCTGTACTAAAGTGCATTTCGATTTCGAGTTGACCTGGGTATGTTTGAAGTTGTGGGCATTGCCAGAAAATGTGTGTGTGGGATGCCCTCTGGTGTCCACACCGCCCCCTACTTCTGACTGAAACTTCATTTGTTGCACTGGAGTGCAAAAATATCGAACTATATCCTTCCACAAGTATTCCTTCCAGATGTACGATGCTGTTGGTTTATGGGTGTGCATAGTAAATGTGTCCCACTGTTGTGTGGATATTTCTATTTCTAGGTCCAGTTCCCATTTCTTGCTAATCTATTCTGTGGATGTTCCCGTTAACTCTAGCAAGGCAGTGTAAATTTTGGAGATGAGGGATTCCGCTGATCCTACTGTCAGACTTTCGCTTGAAAAATATTGATACTGAATATAAGCTGCTTTGTCTCCAGATATTACATTTTTTAAAAGTTATTCTCAAGGTGTCAGAGGCTCTTTAATAGTAGGAAGAAGGGGAAGCTGGAAAACATTGCATGCCATTTCCCAGATGTGTGGCCAGAATCACATTTACATACTGGCCCCATATACAGTAATGGGAAGTGGCCTGCAAAGATAAATAATTGTGCCCAAGTCCCGTTATGTACGTGCTTAAACCAGACATACACAAAGGGATTTCAGATCAAATTCAACCCTAATTTGATTTCATTTTATAGGGTGGGTGGTGCCTGTACAGTCACCATAGATTTCGCCACCCTGGAATATCCCAATTCAATTTCAATTTTTATTTCAACTGGTTTTCAAGGGAAAATCCACTGAGCAAAGCTCATTTACAATGGAGACTCAGTTCAGCACAGTAAAAAGGAAACAAAACGAACAGGTTAGTCACCTGTAACAGTAGTTCTAGGAGTGGTATATGTTGTTCATCCACACTTCTTGGCACGTCCCTTTCCCCTTTAAATCTTGCCAAAAAGTCTTCAAGCTGGCTTCTCCCACCCACCCAGGTGTAAATACCTCGGCTCTGCCCCATGACACTAGATCTTAGCCCGCTGGAAGCAAGGTTGTGCGCCTAAAGCCGGGGAGGTCGGGTGGGTGCTTGTGGATAAACAACATATACTACTCCTAGAACTACTGTTACGGGTGAGTGACCTGTTCTTCTAGGAGCATGGATATGTTGTTCATCCACACTTCTTCGCAGACTCCAAGCAGTTCTCTGGGAGGAGGGAGGCAAGACACACACCCCCCCTACTTGGGAAATAAAGATTGGAGAACCGAGGCCCCAAAACCCACATCCCGGCGAGACTCAAGGTCGATGTGGTAGTGGGTAATGAAGGTGTTTGCTGACTTCCAGGTAGCAGCCCAACAGATTTCCTGGATAGGGATGTCCCTGGAAGCAGACACCGATGCAGCAGTATGGCAGGTAGAATAATCTCTTATCCCTCTGGGAGGCTCCTTGCCCACCAACTCATAGCACAGACCTATGCAGGATGTAATCCACCTTGCAATGGTCCATTTGGCTGCAGGTCTGCCAGAAGCGTCTTCAGCGTAGGTGACAAACAGCTGGCGAACCTCTCCACGAATTTCCGCCGTTCTCTCCATATAATAGGAGAAAGCATGTCTCAGATCCAGAGTATGGAGCCTGTACTCGGCGTCCGAGGTGTAGTTAGGGTAGTATACCGGCAGAGTCAACACCTGGTTAAGGCGAAACTCTGATACCACCTTCGGAAGGAATTTCGGGTGGGGGCGCAGGACAACTTTGTCCCTGTGAAAGACCAGATAAGGGGAGTCCACCGAAAGCGCCTGGAGCTCCCCTGTCCTTCTGGTTGACGTGGTAGCCACCAGGAAGGCCATCTTCCACGACAAGTGTGAGAGCTCACACTTGTGCATGGGTTCGAATGGCTAGCCCATGAGCTTTACCAAAACCAGCAACAGATCCCACGGAGGTGGAGGTTCATGCACCGGAGGGGATATGTGATTCAGGCCTTTGAAGAAGCACCCGACCACTGTCTCCTGCGCCAATGTTGGCTGACCGGCCCGTACCCGGTAAGCAGAAATGGCTGCCAGGTGAACCCTAAGGGTCGATGACCGTAGACCCCCTCTGGAGAGAGAGAGAGACCAAAGATAGTCCAGAATGTTAGCCACGGAGCAGGATAAGGGGTCCAGACTCTTACCCTGGCATCAAATGGAAAACCTTTTCCATTTGAAGGCATAACATTTCCTGGTCGATTCCTTACGAGATGCCTCCACCACGGTGTAGACATCCTCAGAAAGACCCAGAGCCTGGAACTCTAGCCGCTCAGGTACCAGGCTGTGAGGTGCAGTGAATGAAGGTCCAGATGGAATACCTTCCCCTGGTTCAATGATATCAGGCCCAGGTGTGTACAAAGCCACTCCGGGGGCCTGCAGCTGAGGCTGAGGAGATCTGGGTACCAGAACTGGCATGGCCAATCCGGGGCTACCAGGATCACCTTCGCCTTGTTCCCCCTCACCTTGAGTAACACCTTGTGGATCAAGAGAACTGGAGGGAAGGCGCAGAGAAGAGGCCTGGGGTTCATGGCCTCGAGAAGGCATCCCCCTGCAGCGAGCTCTGCTGAGGGGGGCGGACATGGTAAAGCCTCAGCTAGGTGTTTTCCCTGGAGGCAAACAGGTCCACCAATGGTTTGCCCCAATAGGAGAACAGACTGTAAGCTACCTCTGGATGGAGAGACCACTCATGTGATATCTAGCCTATATGGCTAAGAGCATCCGCCAACTGATTCGAGACTCCTGCCACATGAATGGCTAGGAGATCCGTCTCCAACTGGCTTACGAGGGTCCAGATGTGGAGCGCCTCCTTGCACAGCAGACGGGAGTGTGTGCCGCCCTGTTTGTTGAGGTAGTACATGGTCATGGTATTGTCCGTCTGGACTTGAACCACTTGACCCCGGAGCTGAGGAGCGAAAGTTGACAGTGCCAGTCTGACTGATCTGAGCTCCAACAGGTTGATATGGCATCGGGACTCCTTGGGGGTCCAGAACCCATGGGCCCTGTTGTCCCCCATGTGGGCTCCCCAGCCCATGAGAGAAGCATCGGTCGTAAGGATGACCATCAGCTCGGGGCGGACAAATGGGATCCCTTCCTGCAGCCATTCTGGGGTGGTCCACCATTGGAGAGCGTCCCATATCTTCTGGGTCACAGTGATCAGCTGGTTGAAATGACCGTGGCGCTGAGTCCACTGGCCGGCCAGCTCCCACTGGAGGAGGCGCATGTGCCACCTGGCCCAATGGACCACTGAGGTGCATGCTGCCATGTAACTCAGAAGGCACAGAAAGTCCCAGGCAGAGCACAAGTGCCCAACCAGAAATGATCGGACAAAGGAGGAGAGAACCTCCACCCTGTACGCCGGGAGCCGAGCTCTGGCTTGACATGAGTCGAGCTCTGCCCCGATGAATCCCATCACCTGAGAGGGCACGAGTTCCAACTTGGCCTCGTTGATCAGGAGGCTGAGTTGGGAGCAGGTTCGGAGGGCCAGATCCCTGGACCTCTCCACCTCCTGAAGGGAGGAACCTGCCAAGAGCCAGTCGTTGAGATAAGGGTAGATTCGTACTCCTTGATGCCGAAGATGGGCTGCCACCACTGCAATGCACTTGGTGAAGACCCGTGAGGCCGATGACAGGCTGAACGGCATGGCTTGGAACTCGTACAGCGTCCCTTCGATCCTGAAGTGGAGGAACTGCTGATGGGACGGACGGGTTGGGACGTGAAAGAACGCAACCTGCAGATCCAGTGAACAGAACCACATGTTTTGCTCCAGGGATGGTATGATCTGGTTCAGAGTTAACATCCGGAAGGAACGAGACCTGAGACATGGATTCAGGTCATGGAGATCTAGGATGGGGCGCCAACCCCTGTCCACTTGGGCACCAGGAGTATCTGGACATGAAGCCTGGGTCTGTAGAAGGATCCGGCAGTGGAGCTACTGCCTCCTTACGGAGGAGCAGAGCTATGTCATCTCGGAGAGCCAACTGAGTGCAAACTGAGATCCTTTCCTCCCAAGGGGCGCAGGCTCAGCTGGGAGGGTACTGCTTGAACTCTAGAGGCAGTCCCTGACCGACCACTTCAAGAACCCACCTGTCTGAAGTGACATCGGACCAGGCGGAAAGAAAGTGACGGAGCCAGCTCCCCATGGGAGGACCCAGAGCTGACATGACGGGTGGCAACCCCCAACCCATCACTGAGCAGGCTTGGAGGAGGAGGAGGCTCCTGGTCCTGCGCCTCGGCCTCCTTTACAGGGTTGTTGTGGACCCTGCTTGGACTATGAGTACCAAGCTTGAGCCTGTTGCTGCTGGCCTCCTTGATAGGAGGACTGCCTGACCGCAGGGGAAGAATGCTGAAAAGGCTTCTTCTTTCGCTTCTGCTGGTTCTTGCCCGAAAAACCCTTTGCAGAAGTAGCATCCAAGGTGACACTGGACTGCTCTATGTGTTGAAGGTGACCGGCCACTCCTGGACTGAACTGGTCGGTGCCTAGGAAGGGCCCGTCAGCTAACTTGTACTGAGTATCCGCCAGGAAGGAAGAAAGCCTCAGCCAAGCCCTATGGCGAGTGGCCAATGCGGCTGCTAAAGAGCAGGCACAAGAATCTCTGATGTCCAGGGCCGTCTGCAGCTGCTGTTTTGCAACAGCACAGCCCTGATCACGGACTTGCTTCACTGTGGTCCGCATGTCCGCCGGGAGATGAGGGAGGACTTCGTCTAATGACCCTAGGAGGGCATGAGAGAAGTGTGCCATCATAACAGCCGAGCTGGCCTGACGAAGGCCTAATGAAGAGGCCGCATAGACCTTATGAAAGGAATGGTCCTTATTTTTGGACTCCTTGTCCGGGGGTCAGTCAGTGTCGGCTGAGCTACCAGTATGCCTCAACACAGAAGCGGTTACCAGGCTCTCGGCCAAAGGATTTTCTGTGAACCCCACCAGGGACCCCATGGGCACCACGTATTTGCGGGCCATGCGGGCAGATGGTGCTGGCAGGAAGCTGGGTGCTGCCAAAGGTCAAGGGCCGGGACAACAATGGCTTCGGCCACTTGAAAGGCCTCCGTCAGGGTATCCCCCCTTTTGAGGATATCCGTAAGGGGCTACTTCGCCTTCTTCTGGATGGACTCCAGGGGCATTCCGATGGATTCGGAGATCAGGCGGAGAATGCCCTGAAAAGAGGAAGGGCCTTCTTCCAAACCCGCCACGGATGACTCATCATCCCCAGGATGGGGGTGCAATCCGGTGGCATCTGAGTCCGAAGAGTCGGGATAAAACGGCCTCCCCACCTAGGTCTCCCTCGATACACCGAGGGCGACTGTGGACGACCGTTATCGACAGACGTTGGGGAAGCCCAGTGTCTGTTCGGTCCTCTTTCGACGGAGCCCCTCCCTGAGGCTGCTTAGGCGGAGGTTCCACTAAAATCGGTGGAGAGACCGAGGCAGGCCAAACCGGGATACGGGCGGGGGACCCGAAGACTTCGGTTTCGGAGGGGTTGGTGTCAGCCTAGGAGGCGGAAGCCAAGTGATGGCCGGGGTGGCAGTAGGGGCCGGCTTCTGCCCAGACAAAATCAGCTGTTACCACATGAGATCTTCATAACGTCGATGGAGGTTCTGCCGAAGCCTCTCCTCGACCGAGGAGGATGAAGATCTGTGGCAACGCCTCTTCTTAGAGTATTTATGACTCTTTTTCGGCTGTTCGGCCAAAGGGGTTCTGGACCTCGATCGATATCGAGGGAGTCGACCCGTTCGATTAGGAGACACCAGTGTCGGTGAAAACAGAGGGTCCGGAACAGTTTCCTCGATGGGGACACCAGTGGGCTGGGTCTCCTCATCTGGAAAAACAAGGACAGGTGTCCTTTCCAAAGAGTCGTCGACCGGGGTCGGTGATAGAAGGTCGACTGGGTCGAGAGAAATCTTAGCCTTATTGACCATTTTCTCAGTCCCCTGGCCAGACAGGATGTCCAAAAAGCCGTTGGCCTAGGATGCGATCTCAACCGAGGCCGAGCCCTTGTGCTCTTGGGACTCAGACCTTGCTTGGTCCCAAGAACGTCTTCACTTCTACGAAGACTTCAGATCCTTATCCCTCTTGCGAGGGTGGGAGGAGTGCAAGCCCAAGGGCGCCTCACCCCTAGTGGGGAGAGACTGGCACAACTCCTTGAAGGAGCCCATAAAGGTGGAGCCAAGGTTGAGCAGAACAAAAAAGCTTTGATTGGCCGAAGCTTGAGCTGCTTCCTTCTCGAATGCCTTCATTTGCTCCAGCTGCTTGATGGATCCTGCGGCCACAGAAACCGCCCACCTCACCTCCTTCAATTTCACCGGCGGTTTCCTTTTCTCTGGTCTCCCCAGTTTTAGGCGCGCCTTGCGGTCGTCCAGGATGTTGGGATGGAAGGCCAGGCAGAACGTGCAAGACGAGGTGTCATGTCTGACACCTAGGCAATAAACGCACGTTAGGTAGGGATCGGTGCGCAACATCTCCTGGCCCGCAGATACACCGGCAAAATCCAGGGGACGATTTATCCTCCATGTCCAATGCGCTACAATCGGAATCGCTAACTCGAACGAGTTTTAAGGTTAGTTTCGTTAAAAAACGACGCTTTGAATCCAGGGCCAACGAACTGCTGTGAGAGCACGAGGGAACCTGTATATTCCAGTGGAAAGGAAGATCTAGCGTCATGGGGCGGAGCCCAGGTATTTACCACCCGGGTGGGTGGGAGGAGCCAGCTTGAAGACTTTCCAGCAAGATTTAAAAGGGAAAGGGACATGCCAAGAAGTGTGGATGAACAACATATCCACGCTCCTACAATAAACAAACAATTTTATTGCCTTTTTTGTTACTCAGCTGGGTCTCCACTGTAAATAAGCTTTACGTCACTGATTTTCCTTTGAAAAAAAAATTAACACTGAATTGAAATGTTCCACCTTGCTGGAGTGTGGCATCCAGTCTCAACACCACTAAGCTACCCAGAGCCTCTGAAGGTGTCACTAGTGTTGCTGGAATGAGGCTGGTAAAGGAGACGTGAAAGCAGCAGTACAGCAAAAAAAAGTCTAAAAAGATAGTTTCCAGCATCCATTATTAACAATATCAGCATATAGTACATGTTAAATCTGCTTTTCTAGGCAATTCCTAGTCTACTCACTATATAAGTTTCTATTTTTATCCAAACCTTTTGCCAGTTTTACAATGCTATTCCTAAGTCAAGTGAAGCTCATTTAAGGGTTCAGTTCCCACATCTGGCACTTGGGTTACTATCCCAGTACTGACACTGTAGTGCAGCATGAGAGGGGTAAAGCACTTCTGATGTGCCGTCTTTCGGATGAGATGTTAAACCGAGGTCCTATCTGCCTGGATTGGTGGTAGTTCAGGTGGATGTTAAAGATCCCATGGCACTTATCGAAAAGAGTAGGGGAATTTCCCCAGTGTCCTGGCCAAATTTCCCTCATTCACTAAAAAAATACCACCAACAGCTTAATCTGGTTCAAGGTCAGTTGACATTCATCTGTATCCCCCTCCCCCTGGTCGTGCCTGAAAATAGGCAGGAATTGTCTAATGCACTTACCCGGTCAACAAAAACTAAATTAAAAAAAAACCTAAATTCTGCTAAAACTGGATAATTTTACCAGTAAATGAAACTAGGAGGAGCTTGGAATCTGTTACAGTTAAAAGGGCAGGGTAACATTTTATGCTCACCTTCGTTTGAACTGCTGCTTGAAAATGAAGTTACAGGTAGGGGTTACAGGAATAAACGTGGAGACAAATGTTCGGAGATTAAAATTCCGTCACCTCCTCCCAAAAAAAACAACACACACACACAATATTTGAGGTGAGAGCTGTTTTGGGTTCATTTTTACTTTGAGAGTTCTGTCTACTGATGTAGCACAATTACCTTTTTTTCGAAATTACACTGCAAAGTCAGATACTTGGTTAGTGTCACTTCAGGAATCCTGCCCTGCTGGGGTCAGCAGCAGGAGGGCAGGGGTGAAACACTTGGCTCCCACAGAAAGAGGATGCGAGCAGTCCAGATTCCAACCATGCACTCCCTACCTACCAACCACACAGCAGCACTGGCATCAGCTGACACAGCCACTCTCCCTCCCTCCGTGCCTCCGCATGTACTTTAGCAAAGGCAATGCCAATGGTTTTGATGGTGGTAAGGGTGGTGTGAGCATTTGGCCCACCAAAAGAAAAGGGTTTCAACTGAAGTCCCTCCTCTGTGACATGTGCACATGTTGGTGGTGTGGCCCAGCGTGCATGATCAAACTCACCCTGCTCAGGGACTTCCTGTAACAGCCCTCTTCTGATCAGCTCCTCCCTCGGCTTTCTCATTGAAATCTTTCTCTCTAAAACTGCAACGATTAAGAGAAAGAAACAAAAGATATCTGTGGATACTGATGACAGCATTGTGAACTCTTGATTTCCAGTATGAAAACTACAGTTAAATCATACCATCAAATATAAGACACCCTCTCCCCCAATTACAGCACAAAAGAGCCTTTCCTTTTACGAAAAGAGGTGGTGGGGACATGCTTTTTAACCATTTATCACACAAAAGTGGGAGACTATATGGGAGAAGAGAGAAAAAATATGGGACACATCATGAAGCCAGAAGTTGAGAACACTGAAAATAAGTACAATAACATTCATAAAATGTGCAGTTCATTTAGCAACATAAGTTAATCTTAGCGTGGGTCCAGGAAGACTAGCCCCCCCCCCGGTGGACCAGGGGGTACCTATTCCCACTGTGCTGGTAGTTATTCAGCCTTCCATCCTTTTGCCAGCTGCACTGGATTCAGGGCTCAAGGAATAGAACCCCAGATGCTCTGAGCAGAGGGCAGGCACCTTAACCACTGGGCCACCATGCCAACCCCTTAATGAAATTTTAAAACAGTTCTAATTTCATGGGGCCATGTAGTAAGTGTCGGATTCAAACAGTTCCAGGAGAAAGGGCTACATGACTAAGAGCCTGATCCATAAATGACCCTCACCCCCCCTCTACATCTGGTGGGGAGGTGTATTAGGGCTTGTGGTGTGCAGAGGTAACACTCTTCACATGGGGGGACCTCCACACATCCACAGCTCTAGTAGCTGGCCCCCTATGCACCCAATCCCAAGCTGCAAGAGTGTCTATGTGGGCAACCAAGACAGAAGTAGTTCAGGGGACAGGTGCAGACTTGCGATGCAACTGGAGATGAAACTCCATGGTGTGGAGTGCTGGTCAGGGAGCAGATGATACGCAGTCCTAAGGGCTGCATTAGTGGCTACGCACCCATCTCTGTACAGCCACATCTGCATTTCCAGGGCCCAATCGGCACCCCCCCCCACCGCACTGCCCCCAGCCCTAGGAGCCTCCACAGAGGGCTAGGCAATACCGGCACCAGCCAGCAATGTTACATAAACTGTATCTTGTTGTTAGCACTCTGATGGTGATACCGCAGTCCTTAAAGGACTACCATATCCCATCCTCCCCTGTACAGGCAGGGAGCCCAGCACAGGCACACGTTTGAATGCCCGTAATCTGGACCAGTGTCGCCCACTGTCCCTATGCACAGCTTTGCACCAGAGGAGTGTTGGGGTTATGGATGCCGTCCGGTGTGGACGAGCATCAAGCAGAGGGGCACACAGCCGCAGTCAGGATTATATGCTTAATTTGAGTATATCAGAGTCCTCAGTGTGGATCAGGCCCTAAAGGCTGACTGTCTTATCCTGGTCCTGATCCATGGTACAGCAAAGTACAACTGGTTTTACAGCATAAACTGTAGCCAATGACTTTGGGCATCTGAAGATGTGTTCCCAGCTATTACCAAATCCTAACACATTGCTCGTTTGCCAATATGATAGCATAAAACAAAGGAAAGAAAGGTGGGATTGTGGATATGAGGTGCTAGCAAACAAAAGGAAAATTACTTACCAATAACTCTATATCTTCAAGAGCATTTCCATTTTCTTTGGACTGCTGCCATTGGTGGCGGGATCACGCAGGAACAATTAAAACTTCTCACCGGCTGCACCAAAGGCAAGCAGATGATATGCAACCTTGTGTGCACTCATATATAATTTTAGTTATAATTGTTTAATCAACTGTTTTATTATCTGTTCAATCTACTCTATTTTTACCAACATAAACACACTACAACTGATCCACATTCTTTTTAAATGCATTCCACCATGGCACATGCCCAGTATGGGGAAATCAATTTCATTTTTTTGTGGTGCAGTGCACCAGTATACCATTATACCAATAATCAATATTGTCAGAGACTTAAAATTATGTGGAACATACCAGCACCTCTCAGTTTGACACTTTTTCCAGCATCACTGACTATGATTCAATCAGTGTCACTGCATCCTAACATGGATTGCTTTTTGTGCCCACCTGTATGGAACATTTAGCTTCCTTTGAACTTCCATTTATTCAGGATAGTTGGCTTGAAGGAGGAGGATGCGTACCACCAGTGCATGCATGGACATGCTTATGTTTTGCCATGCTCGGACGAAGCTGTGACGTCACACGGGGCAGACAGAGGCGGTGGTGTATTGTACATTAATTTTAAACCTCTGAGAATATTGGTGGTTTTTATGGCTATATGTATTTACTAAAGGCTTTTGGCACCTGTAATAAGTAAATCAGGACTTTACTCTATGTAAGGTCACAAGACTTGTGGTGTGAGAGTTTGTTTTTGTCAAATGTTCCCTTCCCTCCAAGAATGCACCTGGAAATGAGCTGTTCAGCTTAGTGTGACTTTCCATACCTAATCTTTTTAAATGGAGTGAAATAAATAAATGAATGAATATAGAACAGGTGTACCCCACCACCTCAGTTCTAGCTAGAGAGAAATGAAAGTTGCGTACTTAACCCAGCTGTTGATCTTCCAGAATATCTTCACCATAGAATACCTCCTTACAGGTCTGGGTCGGAGGCATTAGGACCCCGCACGAGTAAAGCTTTGGCCAGGGGGCTGGCAACAGCCACCAGGCACAGCACCTGTGCACCACCATGTGGTGCCAAGTGCTACCCAATAACCACTGCTGGTTCCTCACCAACTTCAGTTCTCTTCACCAGGAGAAAAGAGCAAAGTGAGAAAAAAAGAGACAAGGCTTAAAGATCAAATGCAAATATATTTGAAAAATCAGCTTTTTCCTGATACAAAGACAACCAGTCCTTATATATTACAAATAAACCATGAGAACTTTTTACGGTGACCCTCGGGCGAAGTGGAGGCCTGATGAAGCTTCTTCAGCTCCTTCTCCATGGAGGTCATTTTCTTCTTAAGTATGTGGGCCTCCAGGGACTGCTGCCTCCATCTGCGGGTGGCGGCACTGAATTTCAGGCAATGCTGGCACTTCTCCACTGGGTGATCCAGGCCCAGACAAAAGAGGCACTGGGAATGTCCATCTTTGTGCGGGAGTTGGGCGCCACATGAGTCACACTTATTTTTGTGCTCAGAGGGAGTAGGGGACGACATACACTGCACAAATCCTGTCGAAATTCGAAGAAATCTAAGAAAAAACGGCAGTAAAACTACAGACGACTGACTGACGAAGCAGTGGAATTTAACCGCGAGGCGCTTTCGCAAGCTGACAGCGGGAAAGAACTGGAAGGCGGTGTGGGGGAACCACCCCTTTATACCGACGTCTGCCACCTGACGTGGGGAAGAGTCCCCTGCCAGAGACTGCTAGCTAGAATGTAATTATCTACTGCAAGAGCCCTCTCGAAGCAAGATCTGCAATTTCTTATGTATAAATGCTATTTTATTGCCTCTCTAATTTGATGGCTTTACAGAAAGGTTTCAGATCAGCTGGCAGAATCTTGGGTGGGTGATGATGTAATTTAAACAAGAATTACATAATTTCCCTCAACGTCCTGGCAGCTTGGTATACACACATTATCAGATTATTAAATGGCAAATATCTGTTGTCACTTCAAACAGTATTAAATATACAATTTGAATATCTAGTAACTTTCATGGGCTAAATCGGTAAAACTTTGGGGGACAATATTAAACAAGAGAAGGGGTGCCAAAACGTCATCGGGTCATGTCAGTTTTTTCCCATTTTGCTGTCTGTCTGTTCTAACTGCAGTTCTATTTGAGTAACCCCATTTGGTGAGGGTCTACCACACTCAAAGCTTATGCATTTTTTTTGTAATGGGTCATCTCCCAGAATTTGTACTGCTGCCCTTATAACTCTTCCAAAATATTTACCTATGTCCTGCACCTCTTCCTGACTTGTATTTCTACTCTGTCCTCTGCTAATGACAGAACTTTATTCATCTTTCCGAAAATGTGCACCACTGACTGCACCCCTCCTTTCTCAAGATTTGCACTTTTACATCTACACCCATCCAAATATCAAGCCCATCTTCTGCATCCCCTCTCAGAACTGGTACTTTACCCCACACTGCCAGATATATATGTGCATTTCCCCTGCACTCCTCCCAGATATACACTACTTGCACCCCTCTCCAAATCTGTGCTGTCACCCCTCCCAACATTTGCACTTACATCCGTGCAACCCTTCTGAAATCTGAACTTGCACCACCCAAATCTGCACTTGTACCCCTGTACCCATCCTGAAATTTGCACTTATACCACTGCATCCCTCTAGAAAAATTGTACTTGTCCCCAGAATCCCTCCCAAAATGTGTACTTGTACTTCTCACATCCATCCCAGAATTTGTATTTGGACCCTATACCCCCTCCCAAACTTTGTACCTATGCCTGCACCTCCCAAAATTTGTGTAGACCCCCACTTACCTCCTCAAATTTGTACTTGTATTTCTGCATCCTCCCAAAATTTGTACATGTACCCCTGTAGAGGTATACATTTTAGGAGGGGGTATAGTGGTAAGTACGCATTTCAGGAGGTGTGTGGGAGAAGGAGTGCTGGTTATAAGAGTGGTGCAAGGTAGAGTTCGAAACTTGGAAGAGGTGTGTGGGCGTGTTTTGGCGTAATTTCAAGGGAGAGCAGGGTAAAGGTGTACATTTTGTGAGAACACATTTGAGGTACGAGAGTAGTAGTACACTTTTTGTGTGTGCTGTGGAACCTCAGCAAAGGGAATGACTATGAAGAGTATAAAAAAGGAGGGAGTTGTGGTACATTCAGGGCTGGAAGGGGAAAACAGGAAACCAACATTTACAATTTAAGAGTATTTTTTTTTTTTTCAGGTGGGAGGTGGAGGGCTTGTTACAGTGTGCCAAAGGTTGGTGATCAACCTAGGGAACTTGCCCGATAGTTACCATTTTGTTTTACTGGGTACAGTAATTGGTAGCAAAGACTAATATTTGCCCTTTACAATCTGATGTACTGTGGGTACTAAGCTGGCAGGACCTGGAGGAAAATTATGTAATTATTGCTTGATTGACATCAGCACTCACCCAGGATTCTGCTGATTGGCTTGAAAACGTCTGAGGGATTTTTGTAAAACTGGCAAATAAAATAACATTTATGCATGAGTAATTGAATTATATTTGTAACAAATGAGGTCTAGTTGTCCTCATGGTGGGCACACAGTACATTTTTTTTAATGCACTACATTTGATCTTTAAGAAATTTCCTGAACAAAAGGGATAGGAAAAAGGATACAAAACTGAAGAACAAAATAAAACCAGTCTACCAACTTCTAGACAGAGATGAAGGGAAACACTAAGGTGGCACAGAGAGGTAGTGGGTATAGAGCCAGAGCCTCAAAACATCGCTAGCCAGACAGCAGAGGGGAAATGGTACTAAGGCAGCAGCCCTGAAAGCATGTGGCTCTGGCAGTCAAATCAAGAGGGGTATAGAAAAAGGTTGTGATCCCACTTGTAAATGGGATAGCACAAATGTGCCAAATAGCAGGAAAATTGCAGATGACTGCTAATAAGCAAGCAGCACGACACAAGAAGAGGAACTTTTTTTTTTTTTTACCCAGTCAGGCTATGCCCCCCCCCCACCCCACCGTAGACTGGGGCAGGGGGAAAAAGCCCCTGGTACATATGAAATTTCAGGGCTACACAGCCCCACTGAGTTGAGGTGTATCCATCTCCCCAGCTATCCCTGAGTCTGCAAAGCTTAACAGCCAGTGTGTCATAGGGAGAAAACCATGTCATCCAAAAGTGAGAAAAAATTGCCTGACAGAAGCAGAAGAAAACCACAGGAAAAACTGACCTGCCTTTCCTGCAACAGCAGGATTGTATTTGATTCAGTGCAGTGCTCAGCACACATTTGCTGACAGGGCTACTGTCAAGTAGAGTTAGATACTGACCAGTATAACAACTAATAGGAATGAAGGAAGGAAGAAAGGAAGGGAGGGGAGAGGGAGGAGAGGAAAAGAAAAAAGGAAGGCAGTTAGGAAGGAAGGAAAATCCTTTTTCTTTTTGGTTGGCATAGAGCCATATAGAGGCCCCTCACTGCATTTTTTTTTTTGGAAGGGGGGAGGGGGTGGGAACCCTACAGTGGATACCAGACCATTTAAAAAAAACCAACAGGCTGCCCTTAAAGGAAGGGAAGCAAATGGGAGAGGTATAGAGCAGAAGAGGTGCTAGCTAGCAACAACAGGGTGAGCTGCCCAGAGGGCCTGGCTCTTCTACAGTGGGGATGGTGGATGGGTGTGGTAATTAATGGTGAACATATTCTGGAAGATCAACAGTTAACGGTAAGTATGTAGCCTTCCTATCTTCCAAGAATCAGTCTTCACCATTGATTCTCACTTATGGGTCAAAAATACCGAGCTTCCTTTGTTAGGGAGGAGAAGATGGCTCATCCTGAGGATAAAAGATACCCTCAGCCCACTGTTTAGGGGAGAACACCGGAGGGCAGGGGCTCTTACAGGTTTTGATAAACCGGAGATTGAGCAGGACCAGGCACAGGCTCCTGTGGCACAGGAACAGGATGGTTCCCCGATAGTTCCCGCCTGACTCTAGGGGAGAAGAATGAGCCCCTTGGAAATGTAAGTTAAGCACCTTATGCCAGGCCAAAGATGCCTGTCTGGAAAGGCAAGGCCACACTGTCCATCAGATACAGACTGCTGTTCCCACTAGTCAGGAGGTCACCTTGTTGGCATCAGAATATGCCCTCAACTGGTGCAGTGCTACCTCCAGACCCTGGGCAGAAAGGCTGAAGGCTTGCCTAACTGTCTCACTCTGTAGTAGTGCTGCTAGCAAACTGTGCAGCTGCAACTATAGGTGATGGTTATATGTTACCATATGTGCCCGGTCTGCAGAGATGCACATGATGGCGTGTGCCAAGGTAATGCCTTCCTTCCAAGAGCGTCTGTGTTGGTGTAATCTGCATATGGAGGTCAATTACAAGTGAGTCTTCATGGTCCCAACAGGGTCTGCAGTACTTGAAGCTCAAAGGTGGGGTGAAGTACCTTGCCTACAGACACAGTGGATGCACGATTCTGCATGAGGAGGTCCCTGGGGATGACTGAATTGGAGAGGAGATGCCTCCATACGACCCTGAATGTCTCCTCCATAGCTCTAGAGACCAAGGACAGATGACTACAGTGTTGACATTAGGAACTCCCAGGAGTCCCAACAGCAGGGATGCTAGATTGTGGCATATAGAGGCCTCAAGGGCAAGGGCCTGGAGCATCAACACCAGGAATTGCTGCCTTTTGGTATACTCAGCAACAGAAGGAAGGTGGACTGAAATGTGTTATCCTGTGAGGACTTCAATGGAACCGAGGCGCCGCTTCCGGGCAGGGTCGGCACCATGGAGAAGGGCCTGTACTGGGCCTTGTCCAACTCAATGTGACAATCCTCCAAAGCACCGACCCATGACAGGTGTTGCTCCCATGTTAGCGGCCCTACAGGTCCTATTAACAAGGGTATACTTTCAAGGAAACAGCGAGGCCCCTCTAGAAGGGGTTGAGACTCCAGTTCTCTGTGGCCTCTGCCTGGGCTACAAAACTACATAGGAGGCCTCGCCCGGAGGGCCTGGCAGAGTTGCCCAAAGGATGTCTTTCTACATCTGAGAAGTGGCTCAATCGATGCCTGTGGAGGAACCCCCAGGTTAGGAGACCAGAGCCATACAGGTCCGATGGGGCAAGTCTGGTCCTCACCGGTGACTGTGTCATCCATCGACTACGGCGGAGAAGCCGTCTCTGAGCCGGATTCACCTCTGGCACTGTGGTCAAGTCTTGTGATGTCCTTGGAGACAGACCTCGCCCCGTTGTGACAGGGTTAAATAAGGCCCTGTCCCATCTGTTACATAGGAGAGTTATATGCAAGGATCTGTTCTGTCCTCTCTTTTTCTGTCTTTTGTCTGTTTGACTACACAGTCAAATTTTCTTGTGAGACCTAGAAACTGATCGCTCCAATGGTCTCGCAAATTCTCCCCCCTCCCGCAATCTCCCTGCCGTCAATTGCTGTTTCTTGTTATTCTAGTTTTTCTTTCCCCTTGTGTATCTATGGTTATAAAATATATGTGACTCTTTATGTGAAACTGGGATCCCTTGGTTTGAAAATGTATATGGCTATACTGTTGAAGTGATTGCAAAAAGCTATATGGAACTCAGGGGGTTAACGTTAAGATGCAGTTTGACCTCCATGAACTCTTCTGAAGAACTGTCAGCACGAGATTAGTTCTGGGACACGACATTCCATTTTCTTCCACATGCAAGGAAACTGACAAAGTCCTGATACATTTTGTGAGAAACAGGATACCTCTAATGAGATGAGGTTGCAGAAGACAATTGCAAGGCAAATATTTATTATAAAAAGAGCAGCAATATTTTGTCAGAGAGAGAGAGAGGACAGGGTGGGTGCCCCAGGACTGGAAGGGGGCACATATAGTGCCCATCTACAAGGGGGGATCAAGGGAGGTGGCAGGGAACTACAGGCCTGTCAGCCTGACATCGGTGGTGGGCAAGGTGATGGAGGGCATTGTCAAGGAGAGGCTAAGAGGGGACCTGGAAAAGTCAGGGTGCCTGGACGATAGACAGCATGGATTCATCCCGGGGAAATCGTGTCAGACAAACCTCGTGGAGTTCTATGACTGGGTGACGAGTGCCTTGGACCTGGGTAGACCAGTGGACGTCCTCTTTCTAGACTTCAGCAAGGCATTTGACTCTGTTCCTCACGAGGGCCTGTTGAATAAGCTGGGAGAAATGGGGGTGGGGAACCAGATGATCAGATGGATAGGCAATTGGCTCCAGGACCGGACCCAGAGGGTCGTAGTTGGCGGGATAGTCTCATCCCCAAGGAGGGACATTAGTGGGGTCCCACAGGGATCAGTCCTGGGCCCTCCTGTTCAACGCCTATGTCTCTGAAATAAGGACAGGTATCAGGAGTGAGATGAGTCTCTTTGCGGATGACTCAAAACTGGGGACGTGATGGATGGGGAGGAGGGGATGGTGTCTCTAGAGGGGGACCTGGAGGCTCTGGAAAGATGGTCTAGAAAGTGATAGCTGAGGTTCAATGCAGGGAAATGCAAGGTACTGCACCTGGGGGCCAGAAACCCAGGCCAAGTGTACACCCTGGGGGGTGAAATGCTACAAGTCTCGATGGCTGAGAGGGACCTAGGGGTGGAGGTGGATGTCAAGATGGACAACTCAGAGACTTGTAGGAGGGCAGCAGCCAAGGCTAACAGGATGCTGGGATGCATCGCTAGGGGGATCACCTCCAGAAGGAGGGAAGTGATACTCCCTCTGTATAACTGCTTGATGAGGCCGCACTTCGAGTACTGCGTGCAGTTTTGGAGGCCACACTTAAAAAGGGACATTAAACTCCTGGAGAGGGTCCAGAGGAGGGCAACCAAATGATTTGGGGCTTGGGGACAGGACCTATGAGGAGAGGTCAAAGAGCTAAATATGTACACATTGGAAGAGAGAAGGGACCAGGGGACATGAAAGAGGTCTTCAGGTACATGAAGGGGGTAAATAGGGGAGGAGCAGTCAGGGTGCTTCAAAGGAAGGAGAAGGGGGCCACTAGAGGGCATGGGTGGAAGCTGGAGGGGGGAAGATTCAGGGGAGAAAGGAGGAGGTGCTACTTCACTGAGACGGTGGTGGAGCCATGGAATGCGCTGCCTAGGGGGCTGGTGGAGGCAGAGACGGTGGAGGGGTTCAAGAGGGGTGGGACAGGTACAGGGGAAGGGTTCTGGAAGCAAAATCCAATGCAGCAAGAATATCCAGAACTGAGAAGGGAGAAGCCAGAGAAGGCGAGGGGGGCAGCAAGGTCAGCTCCCAGGGTGGGGGCTGACCATCGAGCAGACGCGAAAGACCATAAGGCCTATTCTGCTGGCATTTTAGTATGTTAGAGAGAGAGAGAGAGACTGAAACTTAGAGATCCCCTCAGAGGAAGGACTTTGTTTTGCTAGAACTGCCTATGTTTAAAAAACATTCTATAATTTTTTTTTATTTTACTGCTATTGAGAATAATAAAACGCTACATGCGAATTGTATATATGCTCCTGGTTTTCCTATCCTTCCTGACCTGTGCCTCAATGACAGATGGTTTTAGAAGTGGGATTTATGCTGTGCATACTCTAAGCCAGGAGTCTTGCGCATGAGTACTAGACTTGGTACCATGGAAGCACAGAAGAAAGGTATGGATCTTGCAACAGCAAGCCCAAGAGTGATTACCAGAAGAGTGGCAGCCAAACTAGAAGCAGAAACAGCAACTGATGGCAGGGAGATAGCAGGAGGGGAAGAATCGTAAGACTATCGGAGAGATCAGTTCCTAGGTCTCAAGAAAATTTGACTGTGCAGTCAGACAAGAGACAGAAAAGGAGAGAACAGAACAGATTCTTGCATTTAACTCTTTCTACATAACAAATAAGACAGGGCCTTATTTGCTCTCGACAGGGGGAAGAACAAAAGTGAAGTTGGTGAGGGAGCTGGCAATGGTTATTAGCTAGGATGTAGCACCATGCTATGAGGAGGTGCACAAGCACTGTGCCCAGTAGCCATTGCCAGCCCCTTGGCAAAAGCTTTGCTGCAGTGGGGACCTAGTGAATCTAGCCCAGACCTCATAAATGGGAATCAATGTTGAAGTTTGATTCTCAGAAGATCAGAGGTCTCCAGCTCCTTACTACGACACATTGTTAAGCTAAGCTAAAATGACGTAACAATTTTGATAAAATATTTTAAAGAAAATATGGCAAAACACCCAAACAAATCACAAATGGTTTCTCTCTTGACCAACATCACATATGAACATAACAAGGGTCAGAGAGAGCCAAACATTTAGTCATATCAGCAGGTAGTGTGAGGGCATGATAACTGCTGGACAGAAGAAAACGGCAAACCTGTAACATGTAGGAGATACTTTTCAGATAATGAAGCATATCTTTGCAGGGAGATAGACTGTGGGAGAGTATGGTTCTAAGAGAAGATTTTCTTCAAGATCTAAGATATAGAGGTGCTGCTACAGTATGTAACTTTCCTATCTTCTTCAAGGATATGTCCTTCACAGAGCCCCCTCTCTGGATAATAACAAAACAGTATCAGCACTATTTTTTATTTACACTGGTACAAGGTACAGTGAGCTGAGGCTCGTTTCCAGGTGAGACCTGGGGGAGAAGGGGAGTACAGAAAGAATAAAAGTATAATACATCATATTGGAGTTACATAGGCAACATCACAGAAGAAGGAGCAATGTGGTGACTTAAGTAAGTTAACAACAGCATGGATTACACAAATAATATGTCGACAGATTGAGGAAAAATACTAAAAAAGTGAGCAATGTCAGGTGTTGAAAGCGACAGTGCTAGAGAGGTATAGAAACAGGCCACAGGTATAGTCACACCTAGCCTTAATTACTGGGATAGGGGATGTAAGCAGGAGGGTGGCAGATGACAGGGAAACAAAACATCAGGAGGGGCACTGACGGGGACAGAAGGGAACAGGAAGGAGTCTTTGCAGGTGCCTAAAGGCAGGGAGTGAAGGGGAGAGGCAGAGGAAAGAGGGAAGTATAGTATTGTTACTAATGTATCTCCGGAGGACAGGTCAAAGGAGGTATTAGTGTGTCAAGAAACTAGGCCTTGAAGCGCCACCAGGTCAAAGCAAGACTTTTTCCTGATATCGGATCTAGACAGTAATGCTGTGTGAATGTATGAACTTTATTCCATGGGGCTGCACTGCAAATATCATATGATGTTAGAACGAAAACATGACACTGAAGCTGCCATCCCCCTGGCAGCATGACCCTCTTACCCAAGCCAGCAACTCCTTACTGGATGTCTCATAAGAGAGTCTAATATGGGATGAAATCCACTATGAGAGACACGGTTTGGAAAAAGGTTTCCCTAAACTTTGCATGGTGGGGGACATTTCACAAGTTTCATAAGTGAATTCAAGCTAAAGGGGCTTGTGTCCCTGGTGCTTGCCAATCCCATAATCTTTAAAATTTAGTAGTTTTACCGCAGCAAAAATTGTCTAGTCTGACTCTGAACATATCCATACCAGTGCTTTCAACCACAGTAGTTGGTAGGTTGTTCCATAAGGGAACAACCCTTTGGGTAAACCAATGTTTCCTCAAATTAGTACTCCACATGGACAATTCCAGTTGCATGTTGTGCCTCCTACTGCTAGCTAGTCTATCCAGATCTAAAAGTAAATCCCAGGACTTCCCGTAGTGTGGTGTCGCTAATGATTTTAAACATCATGAACAGATCACCCCTAAGTCTTCTATAGTGTAGTGAGTATAGATTTAGTTTTTCCATATGAAAAGCTAGTTTGATGCAAGTGTGTGACTTGGTACTATACAAGTAAAAAATGAGAGCCTGCCTGATATACAGAAGCATTTTGGAAATAATATCAGTAAATTGACTGCTTCAGAGTGAACTCTTAACTATGCTAGGAAGGAACCTCAAATATGTTCTGAGCACGAAGGTATCTCTGTGAAAGACCAAAGACTGACAATCACTAGAGCCTGCAATGTAGAGATCCTGTGGGCTAATGTTACAGCCGCTAAAAACAGAGTTTGCCAGCAGAAAAGCCTTAGCTCACAGGTTGCTGCTGAAGGTGTATATTTCAGTGCAACAATGATCAGATTAAAATCTCAGAATGTGACCAGTTTAGAACTTGGCAGTTTACTGTGAAGGATACCTTGTAGGAATCTGCGAGACAAAGCCAGTTGGGTAATGGACTTCCTCACAACAGGAAACTGCAAACCGGTGTACATTGCTAGAGCAGTACAATAATCTCGAACAGGAAGTACTCCCAATGCACTCTGAATGGGGTTTGAAAATGGAATGAGACCCTTGGACTGACACAATGCACTAAACAATTTAATTTTTTTTTTTTTACTTTGGGACACCTTGCCCCATTTATACCCCCTCCTGTACTCCCTCAGTGTTCCACTCCTTCAGGCATTGCTCATGTCCCTCCTAGGTCCGCTACCACAGCGTCTGTCCCCTAGAGTGCCCGGTTACTCCTTACCTCCTCCTCCTACTCGTGAAGCACCTGCACAGCGGAGATCTGCCCATGGGTTCTGGACCTGGATGGCTGTTTGAAGCGGCCGTCATCTAGGCTCACTGAGGCTTTTTCCGCTTTTCTGTGGTTCCCAGTCCCCTGGGACGCCGGCGCAAGGACGTACATCCAGAGAGGTGACGTGCTGATGTACGCCTTCTCCCAAGCACCTGACAGCGTCCCCCTTCCCTGACTCCAGTGAATGGAATCGCCAGAACCCTGGAGAGCCCATGCTTCCACCGGCTCTTTCGGGATGCGGGTGCACAAGGCACCCCGGTAACCCTCCCCAGAGGGAGGAGAGCATCTGTTGGGACGCTCGAGCCTCCCTCCCTCCCCCTGCCAACCCCCGCCACCTGAGTCCGCTCTCAACCCGGGTCGCTGGTACAGCGCGAGGTGGCGCCCTCAACCCTCAGCGCCACTGGGCCGGCAACAATTTAAATTTTAATCCAGAAGATTTTCTGTAGACTGTTTTTTTTGCAGCTAAGGCTTCATGAGATACTTGGTTCTTTTGGATCTTTACATCCTCAGGAGCCAGGAATGGAGTTGCAGGGATGGAATGTTGAGCACAACAGCCTACCCCTGACTCTGAGATAGCAGGCTGGACCTGTGAAGATGCTTGATCAGCTGCTCTACTGCCATATCCCACAGTAAGAGGAATCAGATCTGTCTGGCTAAAATGTAGCCACTAGAATTATGGTTGCCAATTCACAACAAAATTTGGGAAGAGTTCTCTAAAGCAACAATACTGAAGGGAAGGTGTACAGTCTCTGAAGCAATGGTATCCAGACAAAAGCCATACAAACATTCCCCTGCATGACAGAAACCACTCATCTTGCCAAACAACTCCAGGTCCAACAGCATACTGGAAAATATGTGACAGTTTTGCATTGTGCAGCATCGCTAAAAGGTCCCGTTCTGGTCAACTCCACTTGTCAAAAAGATGCTCTGGCACCTCTCCTAGAAGCTCCCACTTATGAAGATATGCCCTGGAATGGCTGATTGAGTCTGTTAGCACATTCTAAATCCCTTGGAGATGCATCACTGAGATCTGAACTTCTCTGGATCGCCCACTCCCATACTTGGAAGTAGCTCAAAATGTAATGCGTATGAGTTCCCTTAAGCTTACCGAAAGGGTACATTACACACTGGTTGGTTGAACCAGCAGGGGCTGACCCACCAGATACAATTTAAAGACACTCAGTCCATACAGAACTGCACTCAGCCAGTATATTAATGTGGAAGACTTCTGACCCACAAAATCTCTCGTCTCGAGGGACACGGAGCTACTTCCGGTGGATTCCACATAAATTTCACTCCACCGGCGAGCGGAGTGAGCCGAGTGGAGCGCATCTACGCGCGCGGAGACGCACGCGTTGTGTGTCTGCTGTGTCCGCTGGGAGCACTGGGGGTTTAACTATTAAGGTAAATACCTTAACAGTATATATTATCCTTTTTAGTGGCAGTTTAAAATCTGTTGGGGAGTAACTTAATTATAAGCATGGCGTATACTAGACAAAGAAAGATGAAAGGCAGAAAAACATGTCGGGAATGCTTGATGTTTACTGAAGAAGTTTCCAACTCTGAATTTACATACGATAAGTGTATTAAAATCTTTGCTTTACTTAAGGAGGTTCAAGAGTTGGAAACGAGGTTACAAACGTACAAAGATATTTCCAAGCTGGAGGATTATATCAACGAGGCTGTTTGTGACATCAGTAATAGACAATCCCTGGTAGCAAATAATGTTGAGCATTGTGAATATACTAACGATTATACAACTGGAGCAAAGGTAAATATAGATGTAAACTTTATTGATAAGGATGAAGGATTGCAGCCCAAACCTCTTATAGATTTAAACAATAGATTTGAGTGTCTTAATACTACTCCATCTGATGCTCTGGAGGCATTACCTAATTGTGAATTACTTGAAGATCCTTGCCAATTATTAAATACACCTGAGGCTCTCAGCAAATGGGATCATTCACATGCCTCTAAAACACTTGAATTCAACGAAGTAGTAAGCAGTAAATGTAGTACTTCCAATAAAGAACTAGGGACTCTTGTAATGTAAACTTAATCGAGTCCATCAGTACCATTGGTACTGCCACATTAAGGAACTAAGAGAGTCTAATCCCATGGAACGAGATATTTTGATCATCGGGATTCAACTATTAGGGTATTGATACTTTAGTATGTTCTAATAGAAAGGAACATACTACAGTTAGTTCATTGTCCGAGCTAAATTACATGATGTTGTGGGCTTGATGGAGGGTTTATATGAAAATACAATTACCCCTTGGTCATTCTTCATGGGGGCTAATGATGTAGGGAAAACAAATTGGCACTGTATGCAGAGGGATTATAAGTTTATTGTCGATTCAGTCAAAAAACATGGAGGGGAGATTATCATATCTGGTATTCTTCCTATGCATGGCCCTAATGACTATAGAAATAAGACAGATTGTTGACATTAATTGCAAAATTAGGCAATTTT
This sequence comes from Neoceratodus forsteri, assembly GCA_016271365.2. Lineage (NCBI taxonomy): Eukaryota > Metazoa > Chordata > Ceratodontiformes > Ceratodontidae > Neoceratodus > Neoceratodus forsteri. The sequence continues at coordinate 476,185,140 of CM057451.1, forward strand.
GTGTCGAATCAGGGGTTGGTTTTATGGATAATGCACAAACATTTAGCCGAACTTCCTTATTTAAAAAGGATGGAATTCACTTAAATTATGCAGGGGTAAGGGTTATGAGTAAAAAAGTTTTGGAGGTCATGAGGTTTCATTTAAACTGGTACGGGGGGGTGTAGTTGAAGGTAACTTGATAGGTCCCTTATTGGCTACACAAAACACCCCTGGATGGAAAGCAATTTTACTAAATGCCTGCAGTTTGCAGAACAAATATCATGAGTTCAAATTTTTGCTACATAAAAATAAAATACATATTGCCCTCATTACTGAGACATGGTGGAACGAAAATGATAGTTGGGAAAAAGAAATTGAGGGCTATAAGCTGTATTCCCATTGTAGAAAATATAGAAAGGGAGAGGGGGGTGGCAATTTATGTTCATGAAGATATACCTTCGGAAGATATTAAATGGGAAACAGGTAAACTTGAGCTCCTATGGGTTAAACTATTGCCCAATAATAGTCCCAAAATTATTTTGGGACCTTCTATATAGGCCCCCATCCATGTCACAGGAAGATGATAAGGCCTTGTTGGATATTTTTGGAAATCTTGATCCTACCGACAGGTTATTGATTACTGGGGACTTTAACTTACCCAATATAGACTGGGGTAAAGGGCTAGGCTCATCTCCTTTTGAGAGGCAGTTTATAGATGTTATGGATCATGGGGGATTTAAACAGATGGTAATTAACAATACAAGGGGCAACAATATTCTGGACTTCTTGTTTTCTAATATGAGTGAGACAATCAACTCAGTTCAAATAAGTGTACCCCCTGGGAAACAGTGATCATGGTTCGGTCTTATTTAATATAAGTGAATCTCAAACGTCCAAACCCACTGGTACAACCACAATGTATAACTTTGGTAAGGCAGAATTTCATAAAATGAAAATAAAATTAAGTTGCTGGGATTGGGAAACTGATTTTGCTAATAAATCTATACATAATATGTGGGAATTCCCTTAAAACTAAAATTCATAATTTAACTACCGAGTTTATCCCCGTTATTAAAAAATACAATAGTATTAGGGCCTTGAAATCTATTTGGCTTTCACCTACAATAAAAAAATTAATTAACAAGAAGAATAGATTATATAAAAAAACAAAATTATCTAAATCACCAAAAATACATGCTGAATATAAAGAATGCCTCAAGAAAATAAAAATAAACATCAGGAAGGCCAAAGCCCAATGTGAGGTCAACCCTTGCAGATAGGGTAAAGGATAATAAAACATCATTTTTTTCATTTATCAATAAACAGAGGAGGGTCCCCAGTAATATAGGACCATTTACTACCGAGTCAGGACTTATTTCATCTAACCAACAAATGGCTACCATTCAGAATCATTATTTCTGTTCAGTATACAATACCACTGATGAAGATTTATATGAAACTACTAGATCTCCAGTTCCAGGTTCAATTATTTTTAACCCCAATACTATATTTAAACAATTGGCTAGCCTTGATGTCAACAAATCCCCAGGACCAGATGGAATGCACCCAAGGATTTTGAAGGAGCTGGCAGAGGAATTGGCCCAACCAATAACTTATCTTTTCCAAGCATCTATGGATGTGGGATTGGTTCCTAGGGATTGGAGACTGGCTAATGTTGTCCCTATCCTAAAAAAAGGGTCTAGAACTAAGCCTGAAAACTTTAGACCAATTAGCCTAACTTCAATATTGTAAAGTAATGGAGGGATTAATCAAGGAAATCATAATAGAACATCAGGAGAGACAGGATATAATTGACCTTAAACAACATGGATTCACCAAAATAGATCATGTCAGACAAATTTATTGTCCTTCTATGAAAAAGTGAATCGAGAAATGGATGTGGGAAATTCGGTGGATGTGGTTTTCCTTGATTTCGCCAAGGCTTTTGATAAATTACCCCACAATGATTTACTGACAGTTCTGGATGCCATTAATTTGCCTAGTAATATTTGTAAATGGGTTTCAAATTGGATTCAGGAAAGAAGGCAGCGAGTGGTTATTAACGGAGAATATTCTGATTGGGTTCCGGTGACTAGTGGGGTCCCCCAGGGCTCTGTTTTGGGCCCTTGTTTATTTAATATATACATCGCTTCATTGGCAATAAGTAATAATAACATTTGGATGTATAAATTTGCAGATGACTGTAGATTGGGCTTAGTGGTTAATGATGTTCAACAAAAAGCTACCCTGCAGCATGCCTTGGATTTAATATACAATTGGACAATCTTAAATAAGTTAGAATTAAACAAAAACAAATGTAAGGTAATGCACTTTGGTAAGAATAATAAGAGAGAATTATATTTTCTGGATAACATCATCTTGGGGGAAGTAACAGAGGAAAGGGATTTGGGTATTACAGTTACTAATGATATGAAATTTAGATTACACTGTAGGAACCAAATTAGGAAAGCAATCCATAACCTTAATTGCATTCTCAAACATATTGTAAGTAGGGATAGAAAGGTATTGATCCCACTTCACAGTGCATTGGTGAGACCTCACCTTGAATATTGTGCTCAGGTTTGGTCTCCTCAAAATAAGGCACATATTTTATCAATAGAAGGGGTTCAGAGAAAATTAACTAGGCATATAAAAGGAATAAAGAACAAAACTTACTATGAAAGATTACTCAGTCTAAATCTTTATTCATTATCCTATCGCAGATTAAGGGGTGATCTGTGTTTTTTATATAAAAATATGAATGATGAAAATTTAATGGGAGAAATGGGGATCATAAGAAACTGTGGAAGAACTAGTACTAGGAAACATGCTAAACAACTATATCAACATGCATGGGAGCATAATTTACGGAAACAATGGTATAGTTGTAGGGGTTTGGAATGCCTTGCCAATAGAACTGGTAGATAGTATTACTATGACCGAATTTAAGAATGGGATCGACCGTTATTTTGGTAATAGAAAATTCTTAATTTAATTATGTTTAGCAAGCCTTATAGGGTAGTATACTATCTTTTGGCTTGTAATTACCTATGATACCTATGATAATGAAAATACACCTTAGCTCTGGAAAGACTGAAAATGTGCACCTCAAACAACATTCATCACATCTATCATCATCAAAGCTGTATGCGATGGTGGCATGAAAGATACACCCACTAGCAGATTGACTCATCCTGCATGCTTTGAGAAATGAGCACCCTCTGATCTGGTGATCTAGGGATGGATGAGTCTGTGTCCACTGGTTTTGTAACATCCGCTGTGCAATATGGCTAAAGGCAAATGATGGCCACCACCATCAATTTTAGCAACAAAAGCACTGTCCTAGCTGACACCGATCAACTCCTGCTTCTCAACTGCATCTGAGCTATCAAGATTCTGCATGATCCTATGGGAGGAAAGCTTTTACCTGGGCTGTGTGCAGAACTGCCCCAACATACTGTGAACACTGGCACGGGGTCAGAATCGACTTTGTTTCATTCACCACAACCCCCCTCAGCTGAGAGAGGAGCTGGGTTGCTCTCTAAACAACCTGTAGAGCTCATTTGAGAGATAATACCTTCACAAGCAAATTGTCCAGGTACTGGAAAACATGTAATTTCTCTCTGAGGTGAAAAACTGCCCCTGCAGCAACAGATATTATGAAAGCACATATCATCAAGGGTAGCTGAAAAGGCAAAATTCTAAATTGAAAATGGTGGTCCTTCAGGTAGAAGGGGAGCAGGTGCTTGTGGTGCTGCATATCTTGACGTGTTTGAGGCTCATCCTGCATGTCTCCCTGGGCCAGAGGCAGTACAGTTCTCAGAGCATGTGCAGCTTTATGTATGCTCTTTCACAGCTCTTCAGATAGAAATTGTCTAAAAACCTCCCAAGCATTTTTTGGAGGATTACCTAGAGTAGAAACCTTGGCCTCTGTCCTCTACCTGGACCTCCTGCATTGCTGTGTTGTATCATTGAAACATTTTTATTTTTATAAAACAGGTGAACAATAACATAGTCATCATACATCTCAGGAGACAGACACATAAATCCATTAATAGTGCAACTGTATCACTTTGAGATCTGCATGAAAGTTAGACTAAGCAGTGAGACAAATAAAACATTGAGTCCATATATTAACAACTGAGGCATAGCAATCAGCAACTGGTGTTTGCTAAATTGTCTTGGTCTAATACACGTTCGAATTGTGTTCATATTCCAGTCCTGAGGCAACCTCTCCTCAACTACCCCTTCATCCATTAAAATCCAGTACCATATAAGCCCCGTAAGCTTCTTGACTATATATAGTCCAATCATGGAACAAAGTCCGAGTAGTGCTCCAGTTGATAGGAAACCCATTTCCCCCATCTATTATCAAAAGTGTTAAGTCTGTTGTTCACTTTGGCCAAGGAATGTTCCAAATTGTAGACTTCATAGATTAAGTTCCTCCAATGGTCTTTCTTTGGGATCTTATCTGTGAGCCAAGATCTAGTAATTATTTTTTTGGTTATGACAGTTAATAGTACTACTACTTTGTAGTACAGGCAATTTATTTTTGCCCCCTCAGGAGGTGCTGCCATCAGGACAAAGGTGGGTGTCAACCAATCAAAAACCTCAAAGATTTCAGAGATCTCTTCAATAATCTCCTTCCAGTATCTGGAGAGGAGAGGAGAGGACAAGACCAAAATATGTGCTCATTTCCTGCTGCAGCATGTCCACAATTCCTCCAACAATATCCCCGTTCCTGCCCTCCCATTTTTGCTGTCACATCAGTGGTCCGGAAAAAACAAATTCTGGACTTCCAGGCAAATTCCCTCCAGTAAGTTGTAGGGGTAATTTTTGAATAAGGCATTGCTGCTTTTTGCCAGATAACTTCATCTGTTGGAATAGCTAATTCCCTCTCCCACCTTTGCCTTACCGAGTCCAGGTTATCCTTCCTATAATGTCTAATTGCCTTATATAAATTACTAATAATGTGTTCTAATACCTCACCTCTCAAATGTCTTGTGATCAAAGTTACTAGGTCTGATGGTCCCTTAGCTACTTCCATTAGTGCTTCTTCCATAGGCACCAGATTACTCAAGTTCAGTATAAACTGGAAAAGATTCAGGTGGAAGTTTATAAGTAGCTTGCAGATATGCAAAGGAATGGATGCCAAGGGGACCCACCAGCTGGTAAGCATGACGTAAGGAATATTGTTCCCAACAGTTTAGTGAGCTTACCAAGGAGGGTGGGCACAAAGTGGTATGTGGTAAGCTATAGCTGTACGAAAACATGTCTCAGACAGAGATAGGATGTGTCTTATCAGATATAACCATCCTTTAAAAGATGTCCCTGTGAAGGTCAGGAAGTGCCTCAGCGGCAAACATCTCGGTGGGTTCCCCAGGCCGTAAGGGTGAAAAGGATCCAACCCATTAAGTATCACTTCAATGTCTTTCCAATGTGCATTATATTGGTTTGACAGATGCAGGAGTATTATACGTATCTGTGCTGCCAAAGCATAATCTCTCCAATTCGGCAGACTGAGACCTCCCTGCATTATAGGTAAGGTTTGGAGAAAGAAAAGCGGCCGGGGCAAAATGTTTTGTTGAATGACCTCTGTTCGAGTAACTATTCCCAAACACAACACGGTCCACTTAGAGAGGTCCCTAGTTACCTGCTGAGTGATCGGTTCCATGTTTACCAGTTCTAAATGTATTGAGTTAGAGGAGATTTTAATGCACAGATACCGCATTTCTACTCTGTTCCAGTGAAAAGGAAATTCATTTTTCAGATGTCGAGAGGGTTTGAGAATGACTGTTCTTCTATCTGCAGAATGGACAGGTATTCCTGTGAGTGCCTGTTTGGGGGGTCGCAAGTTTGGATGTAGCGTAATGAATTCTTGAGGAGTATCCTAGTGTTATTATTTCCAGAACCCATCGGTCTGAGGTAAAAACCCACCATTGGGATAGGAACAGAGATACTATTTCCCCAAACTGAATCCCATATTGCTGTTCAGGAAGAGGAATTTGCAAGCCAGAAAGAAGCAGAGGTGATAGTGGAGTGTTGACGACAACCATTCGCCTTTCCTCTGGGACTTGTAGGGTGTTCCACAGGCTGCTACTATTCTCTTTCATTACCACAGCAACAGCAGAAGGGACAAACAAATCTATATGTGGAAACCATGGCTTGTCCCCCAAAAAAGTAGGCAAGATAAGAAATGGTTCTTAAATGGGAAAAGTCAGCACAAAGGGACCCCACACCGAAGTGTGGGGGGCTGGTCCCAATGATCACTTTGCGTGCAAAAAACATTTTAGTTTACTTACTAATTTTGTTTAGTTCTAGGCTGTCATTTTCAGTTACTACAAATCCTACAATCCCCTACAGCTGACGACAGAGCAAGGCAAAGCAAACTTTATTTGTTAGCGCCCTATCCAAGGGCTCAGAGCACTTTACATAAAACGATAAAAAATAACCCCCCCCCCCCGCATAAGACTCAGATCAAATCAAAAGTTTTCTCAAAAAAATAAGTTTTAAGAGAGGCATTAAAGGTCCCCACCAAACTAGCAGCCTTGATGTATGGAGGAAGGGAATTCCAGAGGAGTGGAGCAACCAAATCAAAGGCCCTGCCTCCTGGTCTCCTTAAACGGGGGGGTGGAACGACTAATAAATCAGCATCAGTAGAGCGTAGGGGCGGACCACAGAGTATGGAATCAGGAACTCTTTAAGGTAGTCAGGTCCCAAACTGCATAGGGCCTTGTATGTTAACAAGCCTATCTTGAAGGTGATCCGTGCACTCACAGGCAGCTGGTGCAGAGAGTGTAGTACAAGGGTGACATGGTCCCTAACAGAGGTGCCGGTCAACATCCTGGCCGCAGCATCCTGCACTAGCTGTAGGCAATGATCAAACCTCCAGATAACCACAGGTATAGTGCATTACAGTAATCAAGTTGACTAGTGACAAAGGCATGGATGACAGTAGCCAGGTCAGAGGGGGTCAAGAAAGGGTGGATCCTGGCAATCTGGAGATGGAAAAAAACAGCCCTGACAACCAACATGACCTATTTTTGAAGGTCCAGCCAACCATCAAGAATAATGCCAAGATCCTTCACCACCCCAGTCACCAGCAGAGAGCGACCATCCACCATAAGGGCAGGCAGCCTCCCGTCAGCGATTATGACCCCAAGACCCAGCTCGATCACCATAACCTCTGTCTTGCCAGGGTTGAGACACAGCCAGTTAGCAGACATCCAGTCACTGATCTAAGCTAAACGACTCATTGTATCCGAGGCGGAGAGATCAATGGGGGGTGGGGGGGGGCAACATCAGTAGGCAGCAAGGAGAAACTCAATAGCTTGCAATGCATGCTGCAGCTTTTATATTCTCTGATCAGATGTTTTCTGGGTCTGCCTTTCTCCAAGGGCTAAGGACAGTCCTCTGTGACTGTACCTAGCCAGGGAGCATAGCATGACCAGCAAACGAAAGATTAGAGTTTATACAGTATAAACTCTAATATGCACTACAGACAATTGGATCTCCTACTGCGCTGTCAGCTACAGGGAATTCTGGGATTTGTAGCATCAAAATATGTCAGCCAAAACTAATCTAAATTAATCTGACATGATCTGCTACACTACACTAAACAATAAGTAAACCAAAATGTTTTTGCATACAAAGTGCACATTGGGATCACCCCACAATAAATTAGTCTGACACAATCTGCTGTACTACAGGAAATGGTAAGTAAACCAAAATGTTTTTGCGACAAAGTGCACATTGGGACCACCTCACACTTGAGTGTGGTGCCCTTGGTGCTGTTTCCCTTTAAAGTTTAAGACATCTGGAGCTCAGCCACAATTAGTTCTACCTTGGAACGTAACAGTTTGTCTCCTTCAAAAGGAGAATTGAGAACTGCTGGCCGCACACTAGGAGTGAAAAATGCTACTCTGAGTCATGACTGGAGTCACAAGCAAATATAGACCCCCCACCTGCACAAGCAGAAGCACCAGAAAATGATACACTGATCCAAGAAGGTGCTCGCTTGTCTCCTTACTTTGAGAAAGTGCTTTAAGCTCTTTAACTGTATGCGCTACCTCAGGAAGGGACTCCAGAGCCTTCAACACAGAATTCCATTTTTTTAACTGAGACAACTTTATTGAAAACTTTTTTGTTTGTACACAGACATTACAAAAGAATACAATACAACACAACACAACACAGCAGCCCATACAACAATACACTACCGTACCATCCCCCACCCCAGCCAAGTACATCAGGCTAGACTAATTCCCAAATTACAGTTCATTATATGAAAGGAGTCAGTCCACATAAAGAGAGTCTTGAGAAATCCCTGCTCCCCCCCGCCGGCCAATATTTCTAAAATCTATCCCAGTAGAAACAGCAATGTATGTATTGTGTCCCATCTTTTCTGCATGCCTGCAACTGGATACTGGCACTGGCTATCTGTTTTTCAGAGTTTAATGCCAATAATGGGTAGGGAGGATGGGAGGAGTATGGAGGAAGGGCAGGGACATTAGCTCAAGCTGTGGACCCTGCAATACGAGCAGACTTGATAGACCAAATGGCCTTCCTCTACTGGCTTCTTCGTATGTTCGTATGTAACATTTCATTATGCCATTCAACTTGACTGGGTACGCTATCATGTAGCCAATTCTATTTTGTCTGCTGCTGCAATTAATGCTATATGGCCTCTTCTGGGGCTATAAACTTTACCATGGTAGTTACCTATCAAGCACACTTCAGGAGTAAATGCATCATCTAAGCCCAAGAAGGGGTCCAAGGACTCCCTTATATGTGTCCAAAAAGGAGTAACCTTTTCACAGTCCCGCAGGATATGCCTAAGGTTCCCATCTTCCTTTGTACAAAGTGCACATAGCAGGGTGTCTAAATGGCCTATTTTGCACTATTTGGCAGGAGTAAAGTACAGATTATGCAATACTTTAAATTGCATCAAGCAGTATCTATCTTGCTTGATGTATTTGTATAAATTAGCCCATACTTTCTGCCATTCCTCTGGGGCCCACTCCACTTGGAGGGCCTCCTGCCAATAAGGAGATAATTAAGCAATAAGGCACGACAGGGTGTGTGTTATTGTGTAATAACGTCATTCCTGGGATGGGCTGAAGCACGAGGCGAAGCAGAGTGCTTCCACCACCCCAGGAGTGACGTCATTACACAATAACACACACTCTGGAGTGCCTTATTGCTATTATACAATGGCTTGATGTTATACAAAATAAAAATAAAAATTTTAAAAATGTTTTTAGTAGATTTTTAGTGAGTTTCTTAGAGAAGAGGGAAAAAAGCCTCTATGAATACAGCCAGCAAAACTAATGCTAATCAATGACAGTGATGTTATACTGCAATATCATCACTGTCTCAGGCACACAATGACCAATCATAATCCAGGATTCTTTCTTGCCATTGCATAATTAAGGTTTTTCAATCTAGAGACTGGATTTTCTTATACAATAATAAGATTGCATGGGTCTAGATTGCCTCACTAACTAGAGCCTCCCAATACATCCCCTAGCCCTGCTCTCCTTGGTGGTCAGCCCAGGTGGGAAGAGACCGCATGTAATAGCTGGAGGAATTTAAAGCCAGAATCCCTTTGCAGGTCAAATCTTGCCTGGGATGTTCCTATGTCTATGGGTCGTCCTTCTAATGTGAAGTGGGCTATCGCTGGAATCTGTACCTCGGACCAAAACATCAATAATGGTTTGGTGTGCTGTTTTGAAATTAGCATTGTATTTTAGTGGTTGGCTGAGATCTTGGGCAGTTTGATATCGAAGTAGGCACTAAGCTGCACATGTGCCTTAATGGACCAGAAGATGGGAGTCCTTTTAAGGGGTCCAGGAAGTTTGGAGGGGAGAGAGAAAAAACAGGCTCTGGCAGGTCACACCCACCTGTCTCGCCAGATCCCTTTTGATTATCAGCCACTGAGGCTCATAGTCAACCTGTTCCTCTTCTGCATTTGTCTTCACCCACTGTAAGGTTTTACTCCCATGTAGTGCTGGGTAGTACAGGTACACATTCAGGAGCCTGAGTCCTCCTTTACATTTTGGGTTGATAAGCTTACAATATGATTGCTTAGTCATTTTGCCTTGCCAGACATACTCTGAGTATTTGAAGGCGGGTAAAATACTTTTTAGGAAGCCCAATGTTTAACATTCATATCGGATAAAAGAGTCTGGGGAGCAAATTCATTTTTATAACATTTTTCCTACTCTAAAGTCCCATCCGCAATACACTCCATCGCTGTAAATCTAAAGCCAGTCGAGATCATTTTTCTTTACGTTGCTCCGGTGATGGGTAACTCTGATACCTAAATATGTAAGCTTTTTGGGGGGGTTCCCACTGAAGTCCCATATCTAGCACACAGGGGCGTCATTTCAGCAAAATCATAGGGGTAGCAAGGTGGGGTGGGCACGATGTGGGCGGGGCCATGGTGTGGGCAGGGCCAGAGAGGGTGGCATTTGTCAATGTGTCATAGAGCTAGTTACCCAGTAATTTAAAAATGGGTATGACTTGGATAGCAAAGTCTGAATATAAATGTGAAATGGGTCATTACAGATGTTAATTCAAATTAAATAGCTAGCTTTCATCAAGTTATGGAATCATCAGTATAGTGAAAGTCCCATTCCTCAACTGTACAAATATTAAACAATATTATAATGTATGGTAGAACGCTGTTAACCTTAGGAAATCACCATTTCCTAAGGTTGTTAACCTATCAATGTGACGTAGATATGTTGTTAACCTATCGATGCTACGTCACATCGATAGGTTAACAACAGCGATTGGTCTGCGCATGTGCGCGCTTTTTTTCAACGGGGAGCCGACAGATGAAGGCAGCGGTTAGGGAAGGACTGAACAGCGGCGGTGACTATTTATCAAAAAGTAAGCTAGCGTTTACTTTTCACGTGGGACCATACACTATTAAAAATAATGATATGGTCCCTCTATCGACACATCCGGTCACTGTGAACGGTCTCAGCTGTTATGGCGACGTAAACATCTCGAAGCTGGCCTCGAGGTTTACACAGTCGCCCCTGGCAACCTCTCGACAGTTAACTGACCGTTATCGATAGAGGACCACAATTATCCTCTATATAATGTATGTGTAGCCCTTATTATCCATTGAAATCAAACAGATTACAACCTTGTAATCCCACTGTTGTGATGTCAGAACCTTATAAACCTATCTCATCTATGTCATAGCAGTGCGTTTACAAAATGGAATGCCAGTGTTGTTCAGTATGCGCACCCAGAATGTGATTGTTAGTCTCAGTACAGTATTCAAATAACATTCCAATTGTCACAGTTTACTGTTACTGAGTCTAGCAATCACTATGTCGGATAGAGATTTTAACTCTGGTGCTATTTTGTCCCACTGTCATTCAGTCCGTATATCCAGTATGGTGGATGGCCAGCCTCGTCAGTCGTGCGAAAGCCTGCGGTGGGGTGAGGTGCGCTGACATGGAGTGGCCGACTATTATTTTCCATTTTTGTCCCCAGGGGCACCACATGTGGAGACGCAGGTGCGCATGTGTTAAATGGCATACACCTTCGCCAGCACATCTCACAGGAGCCCCCTCCCCTTGTATGTGCCCCTGACTGTGCTGCTACCTGGCCTCTAACAGGTAACAGTCCCACAGCAGAAATCTTAAATTTTATTTGATTCGGAAAAAAACTTTGAGCAAAGTGTTCTTTTCCAAAGATTCCACGTCAAAACATAACAAGACCGAACATTAAGTTGAAGTTACATCATGAGAAAAAGCATAAGTCACTACTCACTGTAAACAGGTGTAGCATGTCATGTACAAATTTGAATACAGTTGCAGATACTCAGATACAAGGCCCAGCATATGCATGCATCTATTGTACAATCAGAGTAAGAGGCAACAATAACATTGGGGAGCAGCCTGGGGACAGGCTTTGTCAAGGTAGGCAGCCAGGAGGTAAGGCATGGACAAGGCAGTAGTAAGGAGGAGGTGGAGAATGAGAATAGGGATCAGGGTTCACTGCAGGCCAGAGAAGAGGATAGCAGTGAGGTAATGAGAGGGTCAAATAAGTGAGGGTGGTACCACTGTAGGGTGAGCGAAGCGATGCTGTGTTGAGGGTGGAGATTCTCGGGGGCTGAAGTAGGGATATGGGAAATTAGGCTACAAATGGAGAGAAGTGCCACTAGGATCATGCCCCCAAGGAAGGAGAGTAGTCCATGGGCACTCAGTCCTTCCTCCTGGCCATCTCTCTATGATCTTCTGCTGTTCCTGAATGAGGTCGCCATCATCGTAAGTGGTAGCACTACCACTGCACCAATGGGCTGGCGGAACATCCCTTACAGCTGGAAGAAAGTCTCCTCCTGTGTTCTTACAACCACAAGAGACAGTATAGTTCAGTGGTTTAAGGCTCTGAGCTGCAAATCTGGAGACCTGGGTTTGACTCCTACAGCCTGTACTTGCATACTGTGTGATCCTGAGCAAGTATTTTAAACTTTCTTGTGCTCCCAGTTTGCACCTGTAAATAAGCTTTCAGCTTAGTGTGTCTCTCCTGGTTAACAAAAAAACAAGAGACTATCTGGTCACCTCATATTTTGTAAACTATGAAACTCTGGACTTGAAAGACTTGTAATATGAAGAATTTTTTTTTTTTTTTTTTTTTAAAATAGGTGGACCCTCTCCCAGTTTCAACACTGAACCATTTCCTTTTTCATGCACTGTGCTTCTGTCTCTGTTATGATTGGTTACATTCAAGCTTTTTATGTGCATATTTTAAATTGACCATGGGTCATTCCAAGCTGAGTCGCAAATCCAACGATGGGTGTAAGTCAAGTGGTTTTACTCCCTGTGTGCCACCAAGCTTTCCCCCCACCAAAGATTTTGTTTGATTCCTTCTCTGAGACTGAAGTTAGAACCTTTTCAATTTTAGAAGAGGGCTGGGGAGGTCAATTTTATATCCCCTGCCCCAACTGAATTTTCATCTACTCATCAGCAAGTAGTCACAGCTCAACCTCAGTGCAAACAACAGAGTAGAAAGGGAGGCGAAAGGCTCAGCAGGTAACAGACAGTTCAGGGCTATTGTGTTCCTTGATGGGGATTCTCACAGTGACCGGGGATTTGGATAAGTGACCTGTCAGTCACATCACATCAGGCTGGGGGCCTGGTTTGGGGGAGGGAGTGCTGTCTATCACTTTGCACTTTGACTGTAAATCCTGTGACATCCGAAAGGCTTTGGTGTTTCAGAGGATTGATATTTAAATTCACAACACTAATTTAATTATCAATTAATATATAATGACTATTTTTTCTTATACTATTTTTTTCTTATACCCCCCACAAACTCCAGCGGAGGGACATCATCCCATTTTCAGTGGAGAGTTTACATTTATGCATTTTTTTGCCACTCCGGTACAGGTAGGCTCCTACAGCTCCTACTTCCATCTGCCTAGTTGTGGCCAATCATGCTTGTTTGATTCTTTCCACATCCTTGTAAGTGTTGCTAGTCCCCCCCCCTTTCAGGGTGAGGCCACATCCCCTCCCCATTTGTTTTGTTTCTATACTATCTTCCTCCCTACCAGGGCAATGCCTCTCTTTCCTCTCAATTTTATAATTTACATTCTTGCCTTCTACCATTCTCGGTGACCCACATCCTCCTTACTTGGCTTTCACACCATCTCAGTGAAGCTTGTTCCCTCCTATTATTCATGTGAACTGCAGGGTGTAAGTAAGTACTGCTCTGCTACAGACAGCAACTATATTGCATGATCCTCCTCCTTACCTTATGGCTTCTGCTGGACTGCCCTCTGACATCGTTCTCTGTTTGTGAGGGACAAAAACAAAATGCTTGCTTCTGCTTCTTGTTGCTCTCCACACTGCACTGTTTCCACTCGCTCGCCTCACCCGCCGCCCGGTGTAAATTGTTGTAATAAATAAATTCCAGAAAACAGTAAAAAAAAAAATCACTCATCTCGCGCTCTAGCCTCTCGCTCCGTCGCTCGCACAGTCGCACTCTCTCTTCAACTTGTTCATGTGGTTGGGTTCCCGGGTTTTTACGCTGCAGTGTGCTGCTCCCACCATCCAGTTTGTCAGGTGACCCTGCTCTCTCACAAGCGCCATGGCTACAGATGGATGTCGGGGTCGCGAGTGGGAGGATGGGGGGTGACAGACTAGAGAAAGTGCACAATGCACGCCAGGCACTACCACCAAACTCCCTGGTGCTGAAACCCCCTCCATCCACACAGCACAAATATGAACTTATACAAGCACTTAGCGCACGGGCACATAACGCTGCTGAGGAGAAAAAAAAAGTTTTTTTGTTTTTTTTTTTAAATCCGACGGCAGGCCAGCGGCGGTCAAGAGCGTCCATTAACTTTAAGCCAGCAAGGGCAGGGGTCACAAGCCCTGTCATAGGGGTCACAAAATTTTCATAGGGGTCATGAATGCGACCCCTGGCGACCCCTAAATGACGCCCCTGCTAGCACATCTTGTTTGGAGACATGCCTGTTTAGTGGCGAAACTGCTCTTGTCCCACTATCTAGCTTGTAGACTGAAATGTTATTGAACTTCTCTATCTTTTGTAGGGAGTCTGGGATGGACTTTTTCAGGTTCTCTGTATGCTATAATATGTCGTCGGCGTATGACAAAAAAACATGTCTTCGGGTTCCAACCTTCATGCCTTCTATATGTGGATAGTTCTGTAAGTGAATGACCAAGGGTTCTAAATAGAGATTTAAGAGCAAGGGAAAGAGGGGACACCCCCCCCGTCTCATGCCCATTTCCAGCCTAACCTCATCCAACACCACCCCAGTGCACAAGATCTGTGTTGTGGGACACTGATACAGAATTTGCATGCACTTAATATATTTTGCCAGAATGTTATATGCTTAAGCACCTCAAAGAGGTATGCCAAAGATACCTAGCAAAGGCTTTTTCTGTGTCCAGGAAGACCAAGGCCGTAGGGAAACCACCCTCCCCAGATGCAGAGATGAGATGGAACAGCTTTTGTAGGTGGTGGCTCGATACTCGCGCCTTCATATACCCCACCTGCTCAGATCCAATTAGTGTGTCTCACATCCTGCACAGAATTCCCTTTGGCAGTCTAGTATTTTATGATATATGCCTGATACAAAGGACCAAGAAAGCAGATGTAAAAGACCATTCCCATACTGTCCAATTTCCTATTAACAGCCTAAAGCTCATAGGCATAGGCGTTTTCAAATGGCAATGTGCAGCCACGATTACTACAGAACCAGTCTCAGGGTGTGAAAAATGGTGTTTCTCATCTCTTTGTCATTCATTCATAATGCAAGCAGCAGGGTGGTTTGTTTGCCAGGGATGAGAGCAGGGAAGGTGGGCACAAGAATAACGGAAATAGTATGGGAGGTTGAAGGAAAACCTAATTTAGTTACACATTTGGGAACCAATGACCTAGCTGGGAAAGAGGTGGAGGTAGTGCAAAGCAGGTTTAGGGAGTTAGGGAAGATCTGAAGAGAAGAAGGAAGTTCACTGCCCTTCTCAGAGGTGATACCAGTACCAAGGGCCAGCACAGCCAGGAAAAGAAGAATAGAGGATTTTAATGACTGGCTGAGGAAATGGTGCAGGGAGGAAATGTTTATCTGTCTTGGGGACCAGGAGGAGATCTGGTCAAACAAAGTACTCTTTTCAGCAGACAGGCTACACCTCAGTGGGGAAGGTTTGAGGGTACTCAGGGACAAACTGGGGGAATACATAACCACTACACTTAATTTATACTACTGAAATGGGGGCAGTGGGCGTGCAGGCCCACAGACTCAGAGGCGAAAGTCAGTGAACCTCCTCCCCCAACAGTGACGGAAGAGGTCTGGAGGGAGGAGGTGGAAGGGGCAAGAACACAGTTAGCAAAGGGTGGAGGGGGTGAGGAACACATAACAAGGGTATATGGAGGGGTGCACACAGAGGGGATAAATGTGAATAGAAGAATAGAGGGAAGAGAAGGAAGGTCAGATTCTAGGTGGAGGGTGGTGTCTCTGAATGCACAGAGTCTTGAAAACAACATGGAAGACCTGCAAGCACTATTAGCAGACAGGAGGGTGGACATAGCTGCAGCAACCGAGACTTGGGCAACATCACACCATGACTGGGACCCGGCGATCCCTGGATGTAAACTATACAGGAGGGACAGGGTATTTGGGAAGGGATGGTAGTTTATATCAGGGAGGAAATAACTTGCAAGAGGGAGGAGTCGGAAGAAGGGGAGGTGGAGGCATTATGGGTTTAGCTAAGGCCCAATAGAGGGAGAAAGGTAAGGTTGTGGGTGGTTTACAGACCACCCAATCTATATGACGAGAGGGACAGGGAACAGATCTTACAAATATTGGAAGCTGCGGTGAAAGGAGAGGTGGTAATTGTGGGGGACTTCAACCTGCCCAAGGCTGACTGAAGCAAACCCTCTAAAACATGTACTAGGAGTCAGGTGATCCTGGAAGTACTGCAGAGTGGGTTCCTGACTCAGGGCGTCACTGAACCAACAAGAGCTGAGGCGGCAATTCTTGATCTGGTGCTCACAAATGGGGAGCATGTACAGGAAATAATGGTCAGAGAGCCACTGGGTGGAAGTGACCATTGCACAGTGTGGTTCCAGTTGGATATGGGCAGGGAAAGCATCCCAACTAAGACCAAAATCTTGGATTCCAGGAGGGTGGACTTCAGGAAAATGGGCGAAGTACTAAGGAGCCAACTGGCGGGCATCAAAGCAGAATGGCGTGGACCAAAGGTGGTCCATCATTAAGAAAGGAATACTGGTTGCCACAGATGAGTGTGTTAGGTTCAGGGGTAAGAACACAAGGGCCAAAGCGCCCAGCTCGTTCAGTTCTGGGGTTGCCAAGGGAGTAAAGGAAAACAGGTTGGCCCATAAAAATTCAGGAAGACCAAAAGAGAGGTGGATGGGGAAAATTACTTAAGGTTGGCTAGTGAGGCAAATAAGGAAGTCTGGCGAGCAAAAGCACCAAAGGAGCTGCAGACAGCTAAAGGAATTAAGTGGAGAAGGCTTTCTTTTGCTATGTAAGTGAGAAAAGGGACAAGAAGGAAGGGACTGTTAGGCTTAAGAAAAGGGTGGAGTGGGTAGAGGACAATGGGGGGAAGCAGAGATACTAAATGAATACTTCTGTTCCATCTTCGCCAGAAAGAAGGACGGACCAGTGCCTTTTGGAAGGAGAAGAGGAGCAGGGAGGGAGAGGAACACAGATGTAGTGATAGAGAAGGATAGAGTGAGGGAGGATCTGCTGGTATTGAAGGTGCACAAATCACCAGGCCCAGACAGAGTACATCCAAGGGCAATAAAAGAACTGGCTGAGGAGCTTGCAGGGCCACTGGAAGACCTATTTAATAGTTCACTAGAGTCAGGCATGGTACCGCAGGACTGGAGAACAGCACAAGAAGTGCCCCTGCACAAAAGCGGTCCTAAGGATGACCCAGGGAATTACAGACCAGTTAATTTGACCTACATTGTGGGCAAGCTCATGGAGACCATACTAAAGGAAAGATTGGTGGAATATCTAGAGAAGTATGGGCTTCGGGATCGAGGCAGCATGGGTTCATGGTGGGGGGAGATCATGTCAAACGAATCTGATTGGCTTCATTGACTGTGTCACTAAGACAGTAGACAGGGGCCAAGCAATAGACATCCTTTATCTTGATTTCAGCAAGGCCTTTGACTCTGTGCCCCACAAAAGGTTGATCAGGAAGTTGGTGGATCTTGGGGTTGGGGAAAAGAAGGCCAGATGGGTGGAAAATGGGCTGAGGGACAGAACCCAGAGGGTGGTTGTGGAGGGAAGAGATATCTGGTACCAGAGAGGTAACCAGTGGGGTCCCACAGGGCTCTGTACTGGGGCCGGTGTTGTTCAATGTCTTCGTGAATGACAATGGGGATGGCATTAAGGGCAAAATGTGCCTATTCATGGATGACACCAAGCTCTGTGGGAAAGTGGACACAGCTGAAAGGATACAGGACCTACAGGAAGATCTGGAAAAGCTGGGGAGGTGGTCCAGGATCTGGCGGCTTGGCTTCAATGCCAAAAAAATGCAAAATTATGCATACTGGAGCCAAGAATCCCAGGACAGAGTACTACCTGGGTGGAGTCAGAGTATCTGCATCAGAGGAGGAGAAAGACCTGGGAGTAATGATCACTAGTGACCTTAAACACGTCACGTAGTGCAAGAAAGCAGCAGCAAAGGCAAACAAGATGCTGGGATGCATAGCTAGGGGGATCAGTAGTAGGAGACAGAGGAGGTCATACTGCCCTTGTACAGGTCACTGGTAAGGCCGCATCTAGAGTATGGAGTTCAGTACTGGTGTCCATACCTCAAAAAGGACATTAACCTGCTGGAGAAGTTCCAGAGAAGGGCTACAAAGATGATAGTGGGTCGGCAGGGTATGGCATACGAGGAGAGGTTGAGGGCACTGAACATGTACTCCCTGGAAGACAGAAGGGAGAGAGAGAGAGGGGACATGATTGGGACCTTCAAGTACTTGAAAGGGATAAATAAGGTTGATAAGGAGGGTCTCTTTAAGCTGAGTGGCAACCTTAACACTAGGGGGCACAGTCTTAAGGTGGAGGGTGTGAGGTTTAGGAGGCAGGTCAGGAAGCACTTATTCACAGAGAGGGTGGTGAACACTTGGAATGCACTGCCAGAAGAGGTAATCTCATTGAAGACAGTGGGAAGCTTTAAGAAAGGCTGGGATAGGCATAAGGGGAAAGTAAGGAAGGATGGGAGGAGTGGGGAGGGAGGGCAAGAACATTTGCTCAAGCTGTGGACCCTGCAATATGAGCAGACTTAATAGACCAAATGGTCATAAGACCATCTCCAGTGTTCTTGTCATTCCTGAATTTGATTAAATATGTCCAGTAGGTGCTTAAACTTGAGGTGGAAGAAGGCAGCACCTTCAAGAAGAATTTGTTGGAATTGGTAGAATTTGCAGTAACTTCCTCATGACACATTCAACCAATTTTCACAGATGGCTTTAGAGTTAACAATGAAGGCAGCTTGGCAGAGAGCAAGTGTATTACCACCTGCACCAAAAAAGCAAATAAAACCATACATGGCACCAAGAGATGGACTCTCCTCACAATTCCACGTTTAATTTTTTTCTTCTCCCTTTTGCATCTCATTTGCATTACTCCTAGAATTTCACGTCTACTCTTGCTTCTACAGACAGTTCTAATTTTATTACTCCCTTTGAAATTCCATCTTTTTTGTATATGGTATGTACCCTGAACTTCATAAAATACCATGTTCTGTGCATTATGGTTTTTAGCTGTATCATTATACATGTTGTATGTATTCTGTTGTTGTGTGTTATTGTGCTTATTAAGTATTTTGTTGTTCTTTCCCTTCTTGTTCCACTCCCCCTGGGTTGCATCTTGAAATGAGGCTTGACTCGTGCCAATCCCTGTCACCAAATTTTACATACAAACATACGAAGAAGCCAGCAGAAGAAGGCCATTTGGTCTACCAAGTCTGCTCGTGTTGCAGGGTCCACAACTTGAGCTACTGTCCCTACCCCCTCTCCCCATCCTCCCTACCCATGACCCTTACCCTCCCCTATACCTGTCCCAGCCTCTCTTAAAGCTGCCCACTGTCTTCAATGAGATTACCTCTTCTGGCAGCGCATTCCAAGTGTCCACCACCATCTCTGTGAAGAAGTGTTTCCTGACCTCCCTCCTATACCTCCCACCCTCCAGCTTAAGACTGTGCCCCCTCTTGTTCTGGTTGCCACTCAGCTTAAAGAACCTCTCCTTATCAACCTTATTTATCCCTTTCAAGTACTTTAAGGTCCCAGTCATGTCCCCTCTCTCTCTCCTGTCTTCCAGGGAGTACATGTTCAGTGCCCTCAACCTCTCCTCGCATGCATGACCCTGCTGAACAGCTATCATCTTTGCAGCCCTCCTCTGGACCTTCTCCATCAGGTTAATGTCCTTTTTGAGGTGTAGGCACCAGTACTGAACTCCATACTCTAAATGCGGCCTTACCAGTGACCTGTACAAGGGCAGTATAACCTCCTCTCTCCTACTACTGACCCCCCTAGATATGCATCCCAGCATCTCGTTTGCCTTTGCTGCTGCTTTCTTGCACTGTGTGAAGTGCTTCAAGTCACTAGTAATCATCATTCCCAGGTCCTTATCCTCTGATGCAGATACTCGGACTCCACCTAGGTAATATTCTGTCCTAGGATTCTTGGCTCCAATATGCATAACTTTGCACTGAAGCCAAGCTGCCTGATCTTCCTGTAGGTCCTGTATCCCTTCAGCTGTGTCCACTGTCCCACAGAGCTTGGTGTCATCCGCGAATAGGCACATTTTGCCCTTAATGCCATCTCCAATGTCACTGAAGACATTGAACACCGGCCCCAGTACCAAGCCCTGCAGGACCCCACTAGTTACCTGTCTTGTGCCAGATAACTCTTCCCCCCACAACCACCCTCTGGGGTCTATCCTTCAGCCAGTTTTCCACCCATCTTGCCATCTTTTCCCCAACCCCAAGATCCACCAACTTCTTGATCAACCTTTTGTGGGGCACAGAGTCAAAGGCCTTGCTGAAATCAAGATAGAGGATGTCTACCACTTGGTTCCTATCTGTCTTAGTGACACAGTCAAAGAAGTCAATCAGATTTGTTTGACACGATCTCCCCCCCATGAACCCATGCTGCCTCACATCCTGGAGACCATGGTCCTCTAGATATTCCACAAACCTTTCCTTTAGTATGGTCTCCATGAGCTTGCCCACAATGGAGGTCAGAATGACCGGTCTATAATTCCCTGGGACCGTTTTTGTGTCGCGACACTACATGTGCTGTTCTCCAGTCCTGTGGTACTACGCCTGTCTCTAGTGAACTATTAAATAGGTCTGCCAGTGGCCCTGCAAGATGCTCAGCTAGTTCCTTTAGTACCACTGGATGTACTCCATCCAGGCCTGGTGATTTTTCCACCTTCAATGCCAGCAGCCCCTCCCTCATTGCTTCTGTGTTCCCCTCCCCCCGCTCCTCTTTTCCTTCCTGAAGGCACTGGTTCGTCCTCCTCCCTGGTGAAGATGGAACAGAAGTATTCATTTAGTATCTCTGCTTTTTCCCCATTATCCTCCACCCACTCCACCCCTTTCTTAAGCCTAACAATCCCTTCCTTCTTTTCCCTTTTCTCACTTATATAGCGAAAGAAAGCCTTCTCCCCTTCTTAATTTCTTCAGCTATCTGCTAGCTCCTTCTGTGCCTCTGTTCACCTGACTTTCTCACTTGCCTCACTAGCAAACCTTAGGTAATTTTCACTATCCACCTCTCTCTTGGTCTTCCTGAATCTTCTATAGGCCAGCCTCTTTTCCCTTACTGCCATGGCAACCCCAGAACTGAACCAGCTGGGCGCTCTGGCCCTTGTGTTCTTACCCCTGAGCCTAATGCACTCATCTGTGGCAACCAGTATTCCTTCCTTAATGATGGACCACCTTTGGTCCACCCCCATATCTGCTCTGATGCCCACCAGATGGCTCCTTGGCACGTCGCCCATATTCCTGAAGTCCGCCTTCCTGAAATCCAAGATTTTGATCTTAGTCGGGATGCTTTCCCTGCCCATATCCAACTGGAACCACACTGTGCAATGGTCACTTCCTCCCAGTGGCTCCCCGACCATTATTTCCTGTACATGCTCCCCATTTGTAAGCACCAGATCAAGAACTGCCTCAGTTCTTGTTGGTTCAGTGACACCCTGAGTCTGGAACCCACTCTGCAGTCCTTCCAGGATCACCTGACTCCTAGCACATGTCGTGGATGGCATGCTTCAGTCCACGTTGGGCAGGTTGAAGTCCCCCACAATTACCACCTCTCCTTTCCCTGCAGCTTCCGATATTTGTGAGCTCAGTTCCCTGTCCCTTCCTTCATCCTGACTGGTTGGTCTAAAAACCACCCCAACCTCATCTTTTCTCCCTCGACTGGACCTTAACTGAACCCATAATGCCTCCACCTCCCCTTCCTCTGACTCCTCCCTCATGCAAGTTATTCCTTCCCTGATATAAACTGCCACCCCTCCCCCCCTTATCAACTACTCTGTCCCTCCTGTATAGTTTATATCCAGGGATCTCAAGGTCCTAGTCATGGTGTGATGTTGCCCAAGTCTCGGTTACTGCAGCTATGTCCACTCTCCTGTCCGCTAATAGTGCCTGGAGGTCTTCCATATTGTTTCCAAGACTCTGTGCATTCAGAAACACCACCCTCCACCTAGAATCTGACCTTCCTTCTCTTCCCTCTTCTATTTATATTTATCCCCCTCTGTGTGCACCCCTCCACGTACCCTTATGTGTTCCTCACCCCCCCTCCACCCTTTGCTAACTGTGTTCTTATTCCTTCCACCTCCTCCCTACAGACCTCTTCTATCACTGTGGGGGGCAGAGGTTCATTGACCTCCTCCTCTTGGAGTCTATGGGCCTGCACGCCCACTGCCCCCCCCCCCAGTAGTTTAAATTAAGGGTAGTGGTTATGTATTCCCCCAGTTTGTCCCAGAGTACCCTCAAACCTTCCCCACTGAGGTGTAGCCTGTCTGGTGAAAAGAGTACTTTATTTGACCAGGTCTCCTCCCAGTCCCCAGTACAGATGAACATCTTCTCCATGCAACATTTCCTCAGACAGTCATTGAAATCCTCTATTCTTCTTTTCCTGGCTGTGCTGGTCCTTGATACTGGTATCACCTCAGAGAAGGCTAGTGAACTTCCTTCCTCCCTCCATGCAGAACTTCCCTAACTCCCTGAACCTACTTTTCACTACCTCCTCCTCCTCCTCCTCCCCCTCCCCAGCTAGGTCGTTGGTTCCCAAATGTATAACTAAATTAGGTTTTCCTCCAACCTCCCTTATTATTTCCCTTATTCTTGGGCCCACTTTCCCTGCTGTCAGCCTTGGCATACAAACCACCCTCCTGCTTGCATTTGGGTCCCCTTTCTTTCCCCAGTGAATACCCCTAATTATGAAGTCCCCTATGATTGCCACCCTTCCATCCCCTGCATCCGTGCTCCCCATCCTTCCTTTCTTACCTTCGGTACTAGCTGCTTCCCCACTTAACTGCTCTTTCTGCACCCTGCAAAATGTATCTCCACATCCGCAATTTATTGCCTTAACTGTTTTTCCATCTCCCAATCAACCCCTCCCCTTTTGACTATCTGTAAGTTCTTTCAGTTTTCCTTCCCCGCTTCCTTTTCTCTCCCTCCCCCCTTCCTCCACTCCATTTTGCCTGCCTCCTTTTCCCTGCCCACCTTGATTAGTTCCCTCCCAACTGCCCTGTACCCCTACTCTCAACCCTGGCTCAACCTAACCTCCTACCTCACCTCCTGCTGCCCCCCCCTCCCTCCTTCTAGACAATGGTGCAAATCTATTCAATAAAGACACCCCTTTAGAATTTCCCACCCCTGATGCTATTCTCACATACCCACCTCTTCCCATTCCTCCACCCTGGGCTCCCTATTCCTCTGAGGAAGAGCTACTCCTGTATACTGGGTGCTCCTCCCCACTCCCATCCCCTGCCTGATGCCATCACTTCCCAGGGCATCATCCCTCTGCCTTTCCCTCTACTGCTCCTCTGACTTCCCACACCATCCTCCCAGCTCCCATCTGAGCAGCCTTATTTCAGCCCTTAGCAGCTCCAGGCTCTTACACACAGGACATCCCCCTTTACTCCACATCACCCCCAGAAAGACTGCTGCCCCACAGCTATTGCAGTTTACTACTCTCCTGCTTCCCATATATGTACCTATTCCCCCACTTCCTCCAAGCCCAGCTTCTCCTACCCTCCAGTTATACATAACTATAAAATAACTATAACATTCAAAAATATATCAATTTTGGCCTGGTGGAATGGAGGGTTGAGGTGCTGGATGCCATATTTCGCACCACACCGGTGACCTGAGTTTGAGGAGCGAGCTCGGGTCGCTGAGGTCAACCAGGGAAGGCGGAGCATCCCAGGGACTGCTCTCCTTCTCGGGGAGGGTGGGGTGGGGTTGGTACATCGCGTCTGTCGGCTCCTAGCGGCGGTTGGGGGGGGGTCGCTGCAATGGCGGGTTGACATGGGGATGGCATGAGCAGGTGTTGGACGTGTTCTGCGTGGGAGCATGCACAACAGCATCGTTGACACCACTGTACACTTATGCCGGGGAGTACAATATGTACAAAAATACCTTGACGCGCTTTGTGACGGATGGCCCAGCAGCGCCGCATCACCCCGATTCCGGATGCTCCCCCTGGATCCTGACCCCTGGCTTCCGTGGTGGTGGGGTAAGTACCCGCCATGATGCGGCTGATGAGTGGATCGGAGGAGGGGGTCGAGCGTGGGGACTAGGGGTGGCGCAGGGGCTGTGTGGCCTGATGGATTTGGGGGGGAACCATAGGTACCACCACCCCCAGCCGTGGAAGAAATAGACTATCATATATATATATATATATATATATACACATATACACACACACACACATAAATTTCTATCTTAGCTCCTTACCATCAAATGGCAGCAACAATCACAATACGCCCGGCATCAGTGCTCACAAGGTCGCATGTTGGCTGCTTGCCTATAGCGCAGGCAGCTTGAAGTTCTAATGTTCTGATAGGGTCCTGGCACCAAAAGAATCAGTTCAAAGAGTGGGGCTCTACGAAAGATATATCCTTGAAGATCACACCCTACATACAGTGGTAGTCATAGAAACATTGCTCAGTACTGAGGTATACCGAGGCAGAGTTAAAAATTACTTACCATAGTTATCTTGTTTCTTTCCAGTGATACTCAGGTATTCATAACTTCTGCAGTATCCTTTTAAGTCAGAACTGCCCAGAGATGATCAAACACATGCAACTGTTGGAACTCTTTACATGTGACAACTATTCAAATACTGCCTCGAATTAACTGCTTTCGTTCTAAACCCCATCAGATTTCCTGGATGCCTGGAAAGCCCCCGGACTATGAATACTGAATAACAATAATAATAATGATAATTAGGTCCATAACCCCGCCAAATAAATCCTCCAACTGGAGGGAAAAATCCATAACAGGTACCCCCAAAAATATCAAAATCACCTGAAAGAAGGGGGAAAACAACATGAACCTAGTTTGAAAAAATGGTGCCAGAAAGTGGCATTTATACCCTTGAGAGCACAGTATTCAGGAGTGCAGAGGCTATAGGTTCTAGAAGGGGAGGCAGTGTGGGAAGTTATGAATACCTGAGTATCACTGGGAAGAAACAAGATTACTATGCAAGTATTTTTTTCTCCTAACCCCAGTAATACTCAGGTATTCCTAACTTCTGCAGACTATGAAGCAGTACCTTTGGAGGTGGGCACAGAACCTTATTTTGGAAACAGACTTTGCAGGACTGCTGTGCTGAACCTGGCATTATCCCTGGAGTGGATGTCCAGATTGTAGTGCTTTGTAAAGGTGTGTACTGTTTTCTAGGTAGCTGCTTTACAGATGTCCACTAGTGGGACATCCCTGGTAGCTGCTGAAGTAGCAGCTGTTCCTCTTGTGGAATGGGCCCTTAATCCTGTTGGGGGCTCCCTTCCAGCTTTAGTGTAACAAAACTGGATAAACTGAACTATCCATCGAGAAATGGATCTTTTCAATGCTGGGTTACCCTTTCCCACATCCCCATAAGTCAGGACAGCTGTTTCCTGTCCTGCTTATGGTCCTTAGTGGCTGTCATACAGTAGCTGACAGCTCTCATGACATCCAAACTGTGGAGTCTCCTTTCACCAGAGGTAGAATGCTCAGTGAAAAAGACAGGTAGGGTAATGGTTTGTTTCAAGTGGAAATCAGAGACCACCTTAGGGAAAAATTTCCTGTTCGTTCTCAGGACCACTTTGTCCCTGTGGAATGAAATGTAATCCTGTTCAATGCAGAGAGCCTGGAGCTCACTGATTTTTCTTGCAGAAGTCATTGTCACTAGGAAAACTGTTTTCCATGTGACATATTTCAAATGGGCAGAAGACAGGGCTCAAAAGGAGGTCCCATGAGCTTAGCTATGAACACATTCAGGTCCCATGCTGGCACCAGTTCCCTATGAGGAGGGTACAAATGGACCAAGCCCTTGAAGAACCTCCTAAAGATAGGATCTGAAGCCACTGACACATTCCTCCCAGCCGATATGTAAGCAGATGCTGCAGCCAGGTGGACCTTGATGGTACTGGACTTCAAACCCAATGAATGAAAATAAGAAAGGTAATCAAGAATAGCTGGAACCCTAGCCTGTGTTGGTACCAGTTCCCTAGCTGAACACCAAATAGAAAACCTTTTCCATTTTGAAATGTAGGTTTTCTTAGTGGAAGGCTTCCTGTAACCTCCTGGAATGTCAAACACTTTCAGACAGATGCAAGCTTGCATATTCTAGGTCTTCAAGAGCCAAGCCTTGAGCTTGAGAGACCTAAGGTTCAGATACAGGAGTCTTCCCTGGTTGGAGGGTAACATAGTGTTCCTCCAAGGAAGGTGTATTGGCTCTGCCACAGATATGGAGAGCAGCAGAGAGTACCATGGCTGCCTGGCCCAGTCTGGTGCTATCAAGATCATTGATGCTGACTAGAACCGGAGTTTGAGCAATACCCTGTACACCATAGGGAAGGGAGGAAAGTATACAGGTGCTTCCCTGACCAATTCAGAGCTAGAGCATGCAGGGGGGGTACCCTGATCTGGTGGTCTACAACTGTATTTGGGCAAATGGTGGTTCTGGTGGGATGCAAACAAGTCTGTTGCTGGGGTGCCCTACCTCCTGAAGATCACTTCCACCACTTGCGTGTTCAGGGTCCATTTGTGATGGGCCTGATTGATTCGACTCAGGGCATCTGTGAGGGTGCTGCCCTTCCCTGGCAGATGGATTGCCTGTAGAGAAACTCCCAAGGAATATGCCAGGCTCCAGATTTTCATGGCTTCTGTGCAGAGAGGACCTGACCTTGTACCTCCCTGCTTGTTTATGTAGTACATTGTGCTGGTATTGTCTGTTCTGACCTGTACCACTTTTCCCCGTACTAGTGATGTAAAGGCCTTAGTGCCAGAAACACCGCTCTCAGTTCCAGCAGATTAATGTGCCTCAGTGACTCTACACTTGACCAAGTGCCCTGGGTTGTGTGGTCCCCCAAATGGGTGCCCCACCCCAGTGGAGATGCATCTGTTGTGAGAACAACTGATGGAGACTCCTGCTGAAAGAGAACCCCTTCCCTTAGGTTGGATTCCTCTTTCCACCACTGAATTGCCTGCAGCAAGGGTTTTGTTATTGGGATCAGATTTAAGAAGGAATCTCTTCTTTGGCACCACTGTGCCCCTAGGTGGAACTGGATGTCTCTCATTTGGAACCTGGAGCCCAGGACCGTGCTTGTGGCTGCAGCCATGTGGCCCAGGAGCTGTAGGAACTGCCTTGCAGTTTTCGACTTGTGCAGGCTGAAAGAATTGCATATAACTGGGTACTTCTTACCCTGTCTAAAGGCAGGTAGGCCCTGTCTTTCAGGGTATTAATTTCTGCTCCTATGAACTGCAGCACCTGTGCAGGTAGAAGGATAGATTTATTGTGGTTTCTCAGGAACCCCAGGGATTCCAGAAGCCTCTGGGTGATCTGCAGATACTGTCAGACTTGCTGTGGTGATTTTCCCACTACCAACCAGTCATCCAGATATGGGAACACTGTGACACCTTGCTTCTGAAGGTGTGCCACAACCACTTTGTGAACACTCTTGGAGCTGAAATGAGGCCGAATGTCAGGGTTGAAAACTGGTAGTGACCTGATGGGAGTCTGAATCTGAGGCATTTTCTGTAAGACTCCCTTATGGGGATGTGGAAATAAGCATCTTTGAGGTCCAGTCATGCCAACCAGTCTCCTTTTTGGAGTGTTGGCAGAATCAATGCCAATGTTACCATTTTGAACTTTGGTTTTGTCAAATGCTTGTTTAGTTCCCTGAGGTCTACGATAGGCCACCACTCCCCATTTTTCTTTGTCGTAAGGAAATACCTTGAGTAAAACCCCTTTTCTTTCTGCTGAGTTGGGACAGGATCCACTGCCCTTGACAGTAGCAGGTTTTGAACCTCTGCCTCTAGCAGCTACTTTTCTGCAAGGGAGGATAGTCTGAACACTGTGGTTCTCAGAAGGAGGAAGGGATTTGAAACTCAGAGACAATCCCTGACTCATTACCCCCAGGACCCACTTGTCTGTGGTGATTTTGTGCCAGGCCTGGAGGTAGTAAGCCAGCCTGCCTCCGACAGGTAGAGAGGAGGCAGCCTGTGAAAGCATGTCAGGGTGTTTGCTTAGCCTGGGGCTGAGGCTGGGTTTGAGATCCCTGCCTGAAGACCCTTCTGTCCCTACCTCTGAAGTACCACTGCTGGGGATACTGTTGGTACCGGGGTGCAGCCATTGTCTGGAAAAAGGGCCTGCTGTGAAAGGACCTGACCTTGCCTCCCCTTCCATAGGGCCTGGTGGTTGGAGAGACTTTCTCTTTAGCCGAGTTACTTTGAAGGTGGTTTTGTACTCATCTACTTCTTCATATAAGCCACTGTTGTCTCTCCAAAAAGGGAATTACCCTCCAGAGGGAAATCCATGGCCCTTTTTTGAGTGTCCTGGGTAAGATTTGTGGCTCTTAGACAGGTGAACCTCCTTTGGGCAACAGTATTGTCCATCCACCTGGCTGCTGTATCGTTAGTATCAGCAGCCATTTGAAACTGATATTTGGCTGCTTTCAAGCCAAACCTAGCAGTTTCTGCGCGGTCATCTGACAAGGGTGAGGAGGCCTTATCTGCCATAGCCAGTACAGATTGCCATAATGACTTCTGATACTGGGCCGCACAGGCTTGAAAATTAGCCTGCCTAATGGCCAAGGAAGCTGACAAATACGCCGTCTTGGCCATACTGTCAATTTTTCTGGACGGTGAGAAGCCAGGGGCACCTTGGCCTTGTCACAGGCTGCCGCCTGCACCACCCCCTGGTGGTCAGGGTGGGAAAGCAGAAACTCTGCACCTTCCCTGCCCAACTGGTATTTCTTATCCAGTCTCTTATCAAGAGAGGGGACAGAGTTAGGGATGTGTAAACTCTTTAAAGCATCCTTTTTGAAGAATTTATTCACTGGTAAGAGTAGCTTTTTTGTGGGGGTTAACCCCTTCATCTCAAGGTATTCCACCTCTTCCTCATCTTCAGTTTCCTCACATGTGGTGATGTCTAAGGCATCAGCCATTCCTCTAACAAAAGAGAAGTGTGAGGAGTAATCCTCAGTGGTTCTGGGAGGAGAACCAAATTCCTGCTCAGGGGAAACCTCAGGTTCAATGGGTTCCCCCTCGTCCTCCTCCTCACACTCACCATAATCCTCCTCTTCAACAAATGAGGATTTATCTGAGGTGCAGCCTGTCCAGCTGGGGATTGTACAAGTGGCTGCTGGCCAGTGGAGAAAAGTCCTTGCAAGGCTTGCCCACTTTAAAAGCCTGTGCTATTTCTTCAGGAGAAGGAAGAGCCAGAGCACCCACAGAGGTCCCCTTTTTTCCAGTAGAGGGTTCTGTGTGCTTTATTTTCTTAGTCTTTTTTGAGGGAACCAAGGAGTCAGCTGGTTCAGCAGGCCTCTTACTAATTTTATCACCCGTCTCAGGGGTTGAATGAGTCACTGCAGTGGTTTCACCGACAGCAAAAGAGGGTGTCGGCTGGTCAGAGCCTGAGGGACCCTTAGGTGGAGGAAGTTTTTTCTTTGGCCGTTCCAGGCGTTTCTCCACGGTTTTCTCTGGGAAGGTTTTACAAATATCACAGTCTTCCTTCAGGTGATCATAGCCAAGGCAGGGAACACACAAACTGTGCTTGTCTGCCTTAGCAAACACTTCCCCACAAGCAGTACAATTTTTAAAACCAGGTACATCGGTTTTCTTTTTTAGGTTTTTCCAACATTTTATCGGGAACTGATAAAAAATGTAAACCGCTACATAATTTAAAAGTTTTGTTTAATATTTAGCGGTTGCGATCAGTTCTGGAACCAATAGGAACCGTGAACCAAAGAAAAAAGCGAACCGAGGTTTATCAGTTCAGTAACCGATAAAGTGGTTACAAAAATAAAAGATTTAAAATAAAATTAAACTAAACTAACAGGGTTTTTTAGTCAGAAACACCGAAAAGAACCAAAATAACTTGGTTCCCCACCGGTTATACCAAACCAGGAGGAACCAATAAAAATACCAAAATTAACACTAAAACTAAGGTTTAGCTAACAAAATACAATAAGGAAAAGACAGCAAATGAAAGAAAAAAGATACTTGTATATAGTTATAAGTTTCTCCAGGTCACAGGCAGAAGTCGAGAAGAGGAACTCAGAGCGACTAGACTTCTCAGGTGGAGAGTGATATCTGAGGGGGTTTAGAACCAAGGCAGTTAGTTCAAGGCAGCATTTGAATAGTTGTCACGTGCAAAGAGTTCCATCATTTGTATGTGTTCTATCCTCTCCGGGCAGTTCTGACTTAAAGGGACACTGCAGAAGTTAGGAACACCGGAGTATTACTGGGGTTAGAATCACATTACGGTCAATGCAAATTAGCCTCAGTATACCCAGGTATACCTCAGTACTGAGCAATTTTTGCATGCTTACCACTGTATGCTAGAATGCACTGCATAAGATGATGCTTACAAGGTTCGTTACCCCTATATGAATGGTTTACCTGGCCTAAGGAAGCACCACTGGAGTGAGCAAATAGCAGCAGCAGTGTGCTTGAAGACAGGATGACAAATCCCTCACACTAAGCCAGGGCTTTCCTACAACAACCTTCTTTGAACCACTGCTGTCTGAACAAAGGGTACTGGCTGGAGTACTCACCTTCAGATGTTTCCTTGAACGTGTCACTGCTTTTCTTTTTCCGCCATTTCCAAGGTTTAAAGATTTTGCCAAAGCCCGCAAACTTGCTCTTCCTCTTGGTGGGAGGTGAGGCATCCCCTGAGCCCATAGTTTCTGTTCCCACAATCCCTGCAGGCGTGTCAAATGGCAAGTCAACTTCATCTGCTGCTGCAAGAAAAAAAAAAGAAAGAATTATTGGGTTTGAGAAAGAACCATTGTCTGTTCTCACAAAATAAGGTTATTTTTAGTAACTTCCTTAAGTTAGCATAACTATATACATAGAACGGCATCTTCTTAAAAATAAATAAATAAATAAATAAATAAAAGAATGCCAAAGTCCTTCACAAAGGGGGATACCTCTCCTCCCCAGATAACTACCACCTTCCCCTCGACACACCACTCTCCTCTTTGTACTTGCCAAAATGTGTGTGTGTGTGGGTCTGTGTGTCGGGGGGGCACCTGTACTTTCCTAACACTCTTCCTACCTCGATGCCTCCTTTCCTCTGCCCTTTTAATTTTTTATTCTTTAGTAACTAGGTAAGTCCCACTAGGAGCAAGACTTGGTTTCAGGAGCAACCCAGGAGCACTGGGAAGGTTAAGAGACTTGCTCTGGGTCACACAGTAAACAAGTGGAAGTTGTGGGACTCAGACCCAGGTCTGCTGGATGTACCAAGCTCATTTACAGATCGTTACTCTAAACTCTAGACTATGTTGCTAGTCCCAATTCTGGTTTCTGGAAAAAACACTCCACCGGTCTCATCCCTCCTATAGCCTGGCGACTCCATTTTGAAGGTGAAGATTTCCTCTGCTATCTTTGTCAACTCTGCAAAAGCATTTGACGCAGTTGCTCCACCCCAACCCCCACCACACACAAATTCAAGCTATCAAGGATGGGATTATCTAACCTCTTAGTCCCCATGGTTCCACTTTTACTTGCTTGACAGACACCGGTCAGTACAAGTAGGTGCTGCTCTCTCTACACCCCCGCCCCTCAAATCATGTTACGACTCAGAACACACCAAGGCTCCATTCTGTTTTCTATCTTTCCAAATAGCCTCCCTGCTGTCTGTTTCTTGGCACACATCCACATATTTGCAGATGACCCGGTACACTGTACTTCAGGAGCCTGGACCTCAGAGTTTTAATCCACTTTGCAGCAGGATTTCAGTAACATCCAGCACTGGTTTCTGTCCAATCAATTAATCCTCAATACCAAGAAAACTGTCTAGCAGCAAGCAGCGGCTTGTCAGGATCCCCAGAACCTTAGTCTTTGTGACTTTAGATTGTACCTTCCTTTGAAGAAATCCTCGACTTCTAGTACCTTGGTATGTGGCTTGATTGTAACATGGACTCTTCTGCCCTCACTGATGCCATCCATGAAAAGAATCCTCCCCAAGACCAGAGGTGCGCTGTAACAAGTCCTGCCTCCTACTCCGCCGTGAAACTGTCCTCAACATGATTTTACCAGTATTTAGAAATGTGGACATGGTATACAGAGCTGCCCCTAAGTATATTCTAGCCACTTTCAGGAGGATTCTGGGGACCAAATACACGATGCTGTACTTAAGTTTGATATAATATGGGCTCATTGGGTCCATTATATGCTCAACCATAGACCAGACTTTGTACCGTGATTGGTTTTAGCGTCTGCATACACTGTAAACAGGTATGCTGTAGAAAGGGTATGGGGCGTAAACTTTTCAATTTGTGTATCTGAATTCCCACTGTTTGTTGTATTGTTGAATGTTGCCTGTATTGTGTCATCTTGCAAAATCCCCAATAAATACAAATTAAGAAAAAAAAAAAGTATACTCTAGCCAGACTGGACCCCTACTCCAACCCATTCTGCCATTTTTCCCTGATCTTCGCTGTCACCGCCACAGCACACCATACACCACTCTCTCCTTTTCATCACTGGAAGGCAGGTGAAATGCCTCCCTTCTCTCTAAAAAATTTGGTTTGGCTCAGCCCTCACTACATCATTTTTCCTCTCCCCCCTCTTCTGCCCTCCTAACTCCTTCCATTGCTCGACTCCTGCTCTTTCTGTATCCCAGTCCAAAAACTCCACAGGCCTAATGGCTTTCTCCTCCTGCCTCTCTCTGATCTGAAATAACCTTTCCCTCCCTAAATGCTCCTTTCTCTTGCACATCCCTCAAATATCTCCTTCTTAGTCTCATTGCTCACGCCTGTTCCTGTAGTCAGTACACGTCTCCCTCCTATCCCTTCTTCCCCCACTGCCACTTCTGCCTCCTCGTAGTTCCCCTTTACCTGTGCTCTTCTAGACTTGTCTTCTACTTCTCTAGCCTTATATTGCTGCAATTCATCTACTATGGCTGATACAGCAATTAATGTATAGCTTCCACCTTTTTACCAGATTCACTTTGCACTGCTATACTCTCTATTTTTATTCCCATCTTGTACTATGTAATATTGTTGCCATGGCATTCAATGTATTGTCTTGCATTCTAGTGTTTTCTTTACTTTTGCTTTTCATGTTCACAGTTTTGCTCTACTGCAGCCCCCTCCTCCCCATAACCCCCACCCCATCACACCTGGAATCACGTCCTGTCTTTGCGTGCCTTTCCCAATCACCGATTTCTAAATAAATAAAAACAGAGTATAGGAGAAACAGAACTGAAAGAGGCAGAAAGAGGAAAAAACGTCAAGCAGAGAAGAATGAATGGCAAGAAAATCAAAGCATTGGTGAGGAAGAGAAGGGAATAGTAACTAGCATGCCTATGTTGCTTAATAAATGTTTTCAGACATCTGCTTATTCTAGGAGAAACACTGTTGGCATTATCTAGTTATGTTATTTTTCTTTTAAATTGAACACATTTTTGCCAAGTAAGCTCTATTACAGTACTGGGGCTTGGTGAGCTGCTAAGTCAACCAATCAGCTATGAGACCTTTCCTTAAAACTCATTTCAAATCCCAGTGCACCCTGGGAAACTTAGAGCCTTAGAAATGCGTGCAATGAACTGCCACACATAATATTGACAAGATCCTGTTTTCAGGAAATGTAGCACTCTCAGCCAAAAACAACTCCATCCAGGAAGGCAGCATAATACTGAGAGTAGCACCCCACCCAGCATTCAGTCTCCTGCGTCCTTCGAGAGCGGCGCGGAGCTCGACAACATGCAGAGCTGGGGAAGAACCCAGTTCAGTGTGAACCAGACACATTTGTATGCTCTGAGAGCTCTGCACACATTATTGATATGGCAGAACAAACACTGCGGTAAATGGCGCAGAAATCATTCTCAGCTATCCGAGTGGCAGTCAGACAATACCAGGAGTCAGCCCCTCTCACAGGCCCTCCAGGATGTTTTGTAGTAAACCCATACCTCTGTGCCTCTACTCCCAACCTGATGGGCCCTTTCTCAGCACCTTGGAAGTTCAGAACCATAAACCTATGGCAAGCATTAAAGCTACAATTGCATATTCTGTTCAGAATAAGTCTTATTTCAGAGAAATTATACCTCCCAGCTTGGGCCAGGTACAAAACAGTGTCTGCTTGTCTGGATGACGCACTGCTTTTTCTCCTGCTCAGAAATTCTGTTATGCACGTTCCTTTTTTCAAGTTTCTCCTGTGGGCTATTCTCTGGGGTTAAGGTTCGCACAAGATAAGGTTTGGGGGAGATGACTTGTGTTATTTATATATTTATTATTCACAGTTTATTTACTGCCAAGAGTAACCCTACTGACACGCAACATCTAGTTTTCAGTAGGATCCTGTAGCTAACTGTTACAGCAGTAAAGGACTGTGAAGGTCACACAGTCAGTTAGTGGCTGCCCTGGTGAGAGTTGAACACAAGTCTCCTGGTTCCCAATCCTATGCTTTTAAATTCTAGGCCAGATGTACTCTGCATGCCCAGCCGGTTCTGTTGGCACAACGGTGTGATCCATCAGTTAATGAGGCCCATTTTACTGTGCTGTTAGTATCAGAAAAAGTGCACCAGTAAATCCCATGCAATAAGCACTACTGTGTGAAAGGCAGCATCTCATATCACAGCCGTGTGCCAGAATAAAGAAGGGAGAGGGCCTCTCGCACCACGATGAGCAATGCATAAGGTGCAAGCTTAACTGGGTTATGCTGTAGGATGACCCAAATGCCAAATAGGACTAAATCAACTGTCTGTCACTAACGCTCCACCAGTTTTATAATGCACCGGGCAGGAAGAAAAGTCTCTAATATTTTTAAAACTGTTGAATTGAAGCGGCCCATAGCGAAGCAGCCAGGGAATTCATATGCTGTGCTATACCAGTGTTCCAGGTTCGCACCCCAAGACAAAGGCAATGCAGCGAGCCGTGCAGGAAGAAGATTGGATGCATCCTCACCCTCAGACTTAGGGAGCTTATCTCCCCGTAACACACACACACACACACACACACAGGAAGGTCCCATCACCACTGCCAGCCTAGTAACCAGTCTAGTGGCCCAGTAGTACCTGCCATAATAGAAATGACATTTCAGTGTCCCTAGGACACTGTGGAAGTAAATTGTTAAGAAGCAATACTGCTTCTTGTTCCTCCATCCCTTTGCCATGTGGGCGAAGCCAAGCAGTGATGTGTGCAGTCTCCACCCAAGGGGGTTGGGTAGCATTTCAGAGGGAGCAAGCATCCCACTGTCCAAAAAAGACTCGTACTACTCAAAAACTGAACGTTGGTCCCCTGCAAGGCAAGCACTTGCCACAAGGTCACTGTGCTGCAGAGACACAAAGGAACAGACACACTAGGGAGGTGGTGCTTACAGTAAAGAACAATACAAGCAACAGTAAAAAAAAAAAAAAAAAAAACAGGCACTCACCACCTCCTGAAGAAGAACACCACTCCACAGTCAAAACTTCAAAATTGCTCAGTGCATTCTTTATTAAAAGTGCTGTTAAGGTCAGGACCCTGCTAAAAATCCACCTAACTTGTTTCGGATTATGAAGAAATCTTTATCAAAGAATTCTACATAATCTAAAATGCATCAGGTGGATTTTACTGTGAAGTGGCATTTTTCTTTAGGAGGTAGTGAGTGCCCAGTTTTTATGTTTGCCCTGGCGCTTGCGACAGATGTGTCATTGTCAGTCCATTGCAATGCAGTCTGCTAGGGGCTCATCAGTGTAAGAGCAACCATCAGCCAGGCTGATCACGACACTCTTCTGGTCTTGCTGGACGGAAACTTAGTGAAGTTCAGGGTTTTAAATAGCTGGTATAGTACAGCAAAATGCTAGGCAAAATGGGGTAATGTTAACCATTTTCAGAAATGCTTAGCAGTAGACTGCTAACCATTTTTTGATAGAGTCCCTGACACAGTACACAACATTAATAAAACTATATCATTTTTTTAAAATGTTGCTAATCAGTCTGTACCAAGTGCTACGTATTTTCACAACTGATTAGCACTTTCATGTGTCAAACTGCTAATCAGTTTTCCAGCTTATATAAAACCCTAGAAGTTCAAAGGAAAAAGCCAGCCAATCAAAGGGCAGCTCTGTCCTCTGATCTGCATAATGCCACCCAGCAAAGCAGAGCTGATTGCGTCATGATCAGCCTGCTGTGGCCCCCCCCACCTACATGTGAAAACAATCCCTGCCACTCTCTGCCAAGTATTCCTTCCACATCCCATTGCTTATCCCTTCTTAAGTTTCCTACAACGGGGTGCCTAATACTGTTGCTGGCTAGCACCCCTCACCCCACTCGTTTTCAGTGTGCAACATCGGGGAGGCCCACCCCCGGTGCTGCCAAACATAACACTGACACTGGGGTGCCCAATCCCCAGTGTCAGGATGGTACCTGTAATAAAGAAAACCGTCCCTTGTACTCATCTTTTTTTTCTTTTATAGATTCCATAAGAAAAAAAGAAACGTCTATCGATGTCTATTGCCACCAAGGCACAGTGCCGCCGTTCTCTACCCCACCCAACCCTCCCATTCAGCACACACCAACCCACAACTCATTTAATATTCCAACAACAGGGTGCCCAAGCACAGTGCCAGCTCGTACCCACACACCACCTGTTTTTCAGTGTGCGACACCAGGGAGCCCCCCCCAGTGCCACCAAACATAACATCAACAGTGGGGTGCCCAATCCCCAGTGCCGGTATCCAAAATTAAGAAAACAGTCTCTAACAGTAGTTTTTTTTAAATGTTATATATCCTATAAAAAAGAAAACCATCCATTGATCTCTCTTGCTGCCACTGGCCCAACGCAGCCACTACTTTCCCACTCAGCCCTCACCACCCAACCCCTCCAACACCTTACTTACTTACCAGTGCCAGACCACAAACTGAGGAAATCAGATGTGGTTCAATGTATTTCAACAGGTTCTGAACTTGTCCTCATAACTTGGCCACTTTTTAAAATTCTTTCCCCAAATTTTCAACATGGCCTTTCTGGGACCCCACCTCATTACCAATGGCAGTGAAATTATGCAAATCTGTCCTGAAAGGTGATTTTGTGGTTGCTGTGCAAAATCACCTTTCGGGTAGGATTTGAAACTTTTCTCCACCCTTGTTCATGAGGTAGGGTCATAAGAAAGCCATGTTGAAAATCTCGGATAGAACTATTAAAAAGCAACAAAGTTATGAGTGTACGGTGACATTTTTCAACACACACTCATAACTTTGGTCATTTCCAGTATTTAGACCCCACATTTTCAACATAGCCATTTTTTCACAACAACTCAAGAATAAGACAGCTATTTTTTTTTTCAAATGCTAGGCAAAATGTGTTTCTACACTAGTGGAGCAAAATGGCATTTTGGCCGCTATTTTACAAATGACACCTGTCATGTTCAGAAGGAGTGATCATAAAAAGACTGTTGAAAATTTGGGGTCAAAATGTGAAAAAAATTAAGTTATGAGAAAACCTTGAACTGTTACAAGTACTCATAAATACAAATTATGTACTCACCATAATTATGATCTTATATAAATAATAATACTAACTAGCGGGGTACCGCAGGGCTCGGTACTGGGACCGATCTTTAATGTCTTTATAAGCAACATTGGACAGCACCTGGAAGGAAACGTATGTCTCTTTGTAGACAACACAAAGATCTGCAACAGGGTTACTACACAAGGTGGGGTGGAAAGGATGAAAAGGGACTTGGCAAGGTTAGTTCTCAGACTTTGCCATTATGAGCCTCCCCAACCCATGGAAAGGATCTTGAGCCTCCCCCAAATACTGAAATAATCTTGAGCTTCCCCATAGAAAAAAAGCATACTTTGCAGAGTACATCAGGAATAAAGTGAAACTCCTTTGAGTAGCTGACTCTCATTTTATTCAGTTTACTATAACCACCCCTTTGTAACCTTCTTCTCAATGCAAGCCTACTTGCTCTGCTATTTTGACTCTCAGAACATTGTTACCCCTTGTTGCAATACCGTCATGGGTCAGATTACGTTATCTGTCCATTTCCACACTATATGGAATAATCTTCCTATCCATCTGTGCCTCTCCCCTTCTAATCCTTCTCCTGAGCAACTTCTCGGGTACTGTATCATTTTGCTCCCTCCTGCTCTTGCTCCTAGTGCCTCTTTGCTTAACCCTTGTATTTGGGCTGTTCTGCCACCCATCTAACTGGTCAATTGTTACCTCTCATTATTTGTACATTTTTCCCATTTGTTGGCACTTTTGTTCATTTTGGATTACTTAACTGTTTTGTAGTTACCTTTTTAATTGTACTCACTCCCTAACCTTTCCCAGGTAAACCTGAAATGGCCACTGTCTCATGCCTTTCCTGGTCACTGATTTGTAAATAAATTCACCTAATATTATCCTCTTTCAGTTTGCTGCATCCCTTCACACAAAATATCTAAAACTCAAAATTTAAATACAGTACTTTTTCAGAGTTTTCTGAGCCTCCCCTGGAACAGGTTGGGGCCTCCCAAGGGAAGCTGGCCTCACCATTTGAGAAACACTGGGTTAGAGGAATGGTCAAATATATGACAGCTCAGATTCAATGCAAAGAAGTGCAAGGTAATAATCTGGGAAACAAAAACCCAGGGGAAGAGTACACAATCGAGGGTGAGATAATAACAACAAAAATCAAGAGAGACCTAGGAGTAATCATATTAGATGACCTAAAGGCGAGCAAGCAATGTGAGAAGGCAGTAAGGATGGTTGGGGGATACTGGGATGCACAGGGAGAGGCATCACCAGCAGAAAACAGGAAGTTGTTATCCTGCTGTACAGACAGTTGGTGAGACCCCATCTGGAGTACTGAGTGCAATTCTGGAGACCCCATCTCCGCAAAGACATAGACAGAGTGGAGGCTGTTCAGAGGAGGGCAACCAAAATTGTGGAGGGTCTGCACCAGAAGACATACGAGGAGAGACTAAAGCAGCTTAATATGTATACCATTGAGGAAAGGAGGGAGGAGGAGACATGGTAGAAACTTTCAACTATCTCAAGGGAATTAAAGTACAAGAGGGTAGCATCTTTCAGAAAGAGATGTGCAAGAACAAGAGGGCACAATTTGAAGATAGAGGGGGGATGGCTCAGAGGTAATATTGGAAAGTATTTTTTCACAGGAAGGGTTGTGGATGCATAGAACAGCCTTCCTGAGGAGGTTGTGGAGCCAAGAACAGTGGGAGAATTCAAGAATGCATGGGACAGACATAAGGCAATTCTAGTGAGGGGGTAGGAGGAAGTAGGCTGTTGATTAACTAGAATCTGCAGCTTATCCATCAGGTAGGGAAATGGGCAGACTAGGTGGGCCAAGCGGTCCTTATCTGCTGTCAAATTCTATGTTTCTATGTTATTTATTTAGCGCAATTCTTAATATCAAAGTGCTGTACATACTTAAAACATCATAAAAACAAAGCAGCTCACTTAAAAATTATTTACAGTACAATTTAAAATAAATCTTCCCAAATATCTTCACCATTCATTACTGATGGGTCCTCCGGAGGACAGGACCCTGCACAGAAATAAAAAAGTGCACCGTCTCTTTAAGATGTTTGTGTGTGGATGGAGACGACGTCGATTCGGTACTGCCCTCGAGGCCAACGTTCTACGTGGTGCTGTCGCAGGTTGGCCAGTAACCGACACAGACTCCTCCCAGCTCTCAGTTCTTTTTTTGTACTTTATGTTTATTGGTTTCATTTGTTATACAACAAATAACAAATCTATATCTGAGACAGAACAAATACATGTTAATAACCAGTTGGGAGTCAAACGACTCCTTAATACAAGGATATATGCATCTCAAATATTTTGACACTTCATGTGGAGAGAATTCTACAATATATTGTTACAAGATGAAAACACATCATTAGGCTGCTTAGAGAGTCCATGAGCAGAGCGACTAATTCGAGTGCTAAAGTCCTTGTAACAGATCCAACATTTCATGTCCCTAATGGGACAAATGGCGTCGCTCTATTTCCTTAAAAAAATAATTACCATTAATATCATTGCAAAAGCAGCAATCAACAGGTTTGCAAATACATCTTACATCATAGAACTTGGCCTGGTCTGAAATACCACAAGTAACTGATAAAAATTGTATAAAATAAACCCTTTGTTCCTCAATATTAGAACTAGTTAAATTCAAATTGTTAGACTGCTTGGAAATCAATACTAAGGCAACCGGATTTATAGTAATTAATACATTACTATTTTCTCAAATTTAACTTCTGTAAAGTTCGTTAATAAAACTTTCCACTGCCAAATTAGGCCACAATTAGCAATAAGGTCCAAGTATTGTTGATGCAGTTAGAGTGCAAAGATTAAACAGATTTAAACCAGCGTTTGTTTTAAATTAAATCAATCCCCTTCAATCTTGTCAAGTTCACAATCCTCTGTGCCATCGATTCGAGATTTATTCCTACGTCAGCAAATCAAGAAGCTCACTTGCCTGCCTCAGAAGGGTCTGAAAATACCCAAACTTTATCTTCATACACCACTCTAAGTCAAACTGGAAATATCACCGCATGAGTAACTGCGGCCTCCCGAAGTTTCCTTCGCACACCGACGAACCGTTTGCATCTCACCCGAGTGGTGTAACTAATATCTGGGAACCGAAAACCTAGTGGTTGTCCTGTGTAATCGGCCAGCTTGCCTCACCAGGCGAAGAATTTTATCCCGCGTTCCGATGCCATCTGTAATCACCAACATGGTATGTGGGGTATCAGAGTCCTCCCGATAACCCCTTGGAGTGATTCTATATGTTTTTTGGAGACCAAAGTGGATTGTTTGCCCTTCCTGCACCAGCTTCTCTCCGAACCAATCCTGTAGGAACATGAGGGGGTGATCCCCCACAATCCCCTCGGGCAGACTGAGGACCCGTACATGAGATGATCAGGTCTGGTTTTCTAGTGAATCCAATCTGGCTTTAAGGTGGGTGTTTTCCTTTATCATCAAGGTAGTGGCTGCAGAAGCTGAGTCAAAATTCTGTTTAACATCGCACATCTCTGATTGTAGAGTTTCCACAGGTTTCTCCACTGCGCTTACTCTGATACTAAATGAGTCTATCTGAGCATTCAGATCAGCTACTGAGGAAATTATTCTTTGCAGTTTTAGCCCAATGAACACCATGGTTTCTTCAGCATTGGGCTGAGAGGTGGCCTGCGTCTCTGGGCCTATCTGCATGGGCTGAGCAGAGCCTGAAGACGTTCTCCCTGTTGCACCGGTACAATCCTTACGAGGGTTCTCCATTATAGGTTTCAGACCTCCCTCTTCAGTGAAGTAATCGGTTTTTACAGCAGTATGCTCCAAAGTGATAATTAGAATTTGTAGCATTGAGTAGAGGAGCTAAGGAATATTGCTGCCAGCAAGTTTGGGCTCCACAGCACTCCCCCCCTCAATTTTGTCCGCCAGGTGAGGAACAGGAAAGGGGCGGGGTTCAGAGGGCCAGGGTGCCCAAAATATAGGTAAGGGTAGGGAGGAAAAACCAAAATAAAGCCAGAGACTAACTAGGGTTAGGTCGAAGGGAAAAACTAAGAATCACAGACAGGAGTGACCAGAACACTGGGAAGCCCTGGGCAAAGTAAAAACAACCAAGAAACAGAAGAGAAGGAAAGAAAACAGATGGAGGAAGAAGAAACTGGCCCAACTCTCCCTAGCCCCACAGCCCACAGGTCTGTCACCTCAGGGAGCCCAGTACTAGATTCCAAGAGGAAAGTATTAAACCAGGGCTACAGCATTCAACTGGATGAAGGGGGGGGAGGTTGCTGGGATGGAAGGACCAGAGGCCTGTGGACCTTACCATACTGAGAGAAAAGAATCCCTTTTTCTTCCTCTTTTTTTTTTTTGAAGAGAGAACCTATCTCTCATATTGACAACCTTATTCCTTACCTTCTGTTTTTGCCCATTCCTTCCCTCCTAGTCTGAGTGTCTGTTCTCCTTCTAAAATTGTTCCCAGAAGGAGAAGAGGTAAGTATCTGAAGAGGATTGCTTCAGGAAGCAGACCCCCAGCACTGGAGGGCTGCTCAACTGGGGAAAACCCTTAAGGGAGTCACCTAGAGGTGTTCCATAAAAATGGAGCAACCTCGCCGACCACTAGGAGTGGAAATATTCAGACTAGAGACAGGGTTCGCCCAGGCCTAAGCCCCAATGTTTCAATCCCCTCCGGTCAGAAGGACAGAGAGGGGAGGGAAAAAGGGGTGCTGAGCCACCCAGTGTCTGATCATAAAGTGGGAGGGTGGGCGTAATGAACGAAGATACTTGGGAAGATCATAATTACGGTAAGTATGTAATTTGTATATCTTACCCAAATTAATCTTCACCATTCATTACTAATGAGTCCGAGTACCAAGAAGGTGCACCCTGGGGGAAAAGACAGTCTCCCAGCCTCCTGTGGGGGAGAAAAGACAAGGCAGGAGGGGCCCAATTGGGCCCGTCTAGGCCAAAGGGCTTGACAGTGCTGGAAAACACTCCCAGGGTCCGGGAGGTAGAAGATGCTCTTGAACAACTCGCCATGCCCTGCGGAAAAAGTCCCCCAAAGGTGAGAACATCACCCTATGCCGGGCCAGGGGTGACAACCTGGATAGGGGAAGCCACGCTGCCCGCCTAATGCAGACTGAAAATTCTATCAGCCTGGAAGCCACCTCGTTGGCATCGTAAACAGCCCTAGAGAGATATCTTGCTAGATCCAGGCCTTGAGCAGTTAGGCAAATGGCTTGCCTGGTTTCCTCACCATCAGGCAGCGCTGCTAGGATTTGCCCTAGCAGAGAACAGATATGCCTAGAAAAGGTCACCTGGTGTGCCTGATGAGCCAATATTCATAACAGGAAATGTGCTGAATAAAACCCTCCTCCCCATCGCTCAAGCTTGGCTGAGTCTGGGTCGGGGGCGGTCTCGACCAAGGAGATGATGCCCAGAGGGTGTGTGCAGGAACCCCAGGCCTGAAGAAGGCCAAGGCATGGCATCTGGAGACCCCACTGCTGTGCAGTATCTGCGCAGATAGTCCCTAAGGGCAGGAGAAGGAGCAGATGGTCATAGCCAGATGGTGTGCGAAGCCTCCTGTAATGGCCGTGGCCAAGGAGGGATGACCAGAGTGTCAGCACTGTATTCACCCAGGAATTACAGCTCCGCTCAATCCAGTTTCTGTCCCACAGGGTGGGAGATATGGAGCTCCCTCATCATCTCCGAAAGAAAATGCTGGTAGGACGAAAAGTCCCCCACAGGGGAAAAATCCCATTACGTGCCCTCTTCCTGCACTGAGGAAGCCGAAGAAGAGGGGGAGTCCAATTCAGGGTTAGGCGGTGCTGAAGCAGGACGTCTAAAAATGACCTCAGAAATGGCCCTGAAGTAGTGGGGAAACAGCACCCCCATCGTTCTGAATTGTTCCCAAGACAGGGGGACTTCAGGGCTAAGAAACCCCGGGAAGGGGGGAAGAGGGGGCAGAGATAGAGGAGGAGGGATAGCCTGACTAGATCAGGAAGTACCTCTGCCAGAGCACTGGCATCATCCAGATATGCCCTGAGTAGGGGAAGAACTGGAGAATCCTGAAACCCCAGCTCGCCCAACCCCTATGGAGCGGGCTGGGGTACACCCTTGGAGATAATCCCCTGGAAGGAGAGTCTGGAGCCATGCAGCGCCACTTGGGAGACTCCTGCCCTCACTCACTGCAGAACTCCCTCCTGAGAGAGGGGCCAAACTAGATAGTCCTCGACAATGACCCTCAGCGGTTCTAGGGCACAGGAGTCTTCATTTACAGACCACTCCACCAGCCTTCTTCTCCTGGGGTGAAGATCTCTCCCTCTTAGAAAGCCCAGTGGAGGAATCTGGACTAGTCTCCCTCAAAGGGGAAGACACCCCAACCCCCGAAGAGGTTAGAGGATCCCTCCAAGGCTCCTCCTTATCAGTCAGACCCCCAGCCCCTGAGAGGACAGAATCAACTAAT
The DNA here is from genome assembly GCA_016271365.2 of Neoceratodus forsteri. Taxonomy (NCBI): domain Eukaryota; kingdom Metazoa; phylum Chordata; order Ceratodontiformes; family Ceratodontidae; genus Neoceratodus; species Neoceratodus forsteri. Next base: position 476,229,276 of record CM057451.1, read on the forward strand.
GAGGACGAGCCAAGAGAAAGGACAAACCCGGTAGCAGCTACCACCCGAACAGACAGCACCGACCATGGCACCACCCGAAGAGGTGGCACTGACCGTGGCACCGCCAGCAGAGGTAGCACAGACAGCAGCGCCACCATGACAGGCAGCGCCAACAGCGGCACCGACCGACTCGGCTCCGACCACAATCTCGTACCCGGACATGGTGCCATCCACGGACCCTCCACCCTCCAGACCCAGAGAACCAAGGGATGTTCTGGGAAAGTCCAGGGTGGAGGCACCACCCACGGCATCACCATCCAGACGGGAAGCCAACACCGGGAACTCCAGCTGCCTCAGAGACATCCAAGCAGAGTCAGTAGAGCCAGAGGTCCAACTGGGGTCACCCTAATCATCATCCTCTGAGACAGAAGAGGAGACAAGGGCCACTTCCAAACTGGCCACACCTGAAACCCTAGTCCCCTGGGCACCCTGAAGGGCATCAGGGGAAGGCTTGGACACACTAACTATGCCACTCCACTCATCGGCACTGAGGATGGCGCCGAGAGTTGACGAAGAGCACGGTCTCGAGGGGACCTCCCGAGGAGAGCTCATGTATAGCTCTGATTCCACCTCGGGGGGAGTCTTATCCTCCGAGGAGGATACGGACTACAAGGGGTGGCCAGTTGCCTCCCCGAAGGAGGATGACCGTCTTACAAACCTCTCAGGGGAACCCCGTGCCCCAGCAAGAAAAGCAGAGGAGGTCCTTACCCCGCTGGGTCATACATGCCCAAGGGGGGCTCAGAGGTGGAGCCCAAAGTTCTTGCCTTGGTGTCCAGAGTCCGTTGACACCCGCTGAAAGTCGCGGGTGCCCTACCCCAACGCACCGCTCGAACCACTAAGGTAGAGTAGTTCATGGAAAAACGGGCGTCACACCCGTGCATTGGATGGCAAGGACCCAGGCAAGAGTAGTAATGATTGTGGGGGTCCACGATTGTAATGGAGCTGCCACATGGGCACTGACGCATGGGACAACTCTGGACCGCTTTGATTTGGAACGATGTCCCAACCACAACATACCATTGCAGCGGCTTGAAAACAATAAACTAAGGGAAAAGGAACACCCTGCACCAAAACAAAAAAGAGAAAACCCCTCAACTACCAAACAGCACCGGTACTCACGGCACCAAAGAGACTGAGACCTAGACAGCGATGCAGTTGACTGTAGAGATTCCCACACAGGATCCTTCCTTGACGGTGGAAAAAAGACGACCTGAGAACTGGGAAGAATCCGCATCAGTTACTGGCCAACCCGCAAGCGCCACGTAGGATGCTGGCCTCGAGGGTGGCGCCGAACTGACATCTTCATCCACACAAAAAATGTTTAAAGAGACAGTGCTCTTTTTTATTTCCGTGCAAGGTCCTGACCTCCAGGGGAGTAATAATACTAGTGGATCCCTTTGGAAGAAACAAGATTACTACAGGTGAGTATTTTTTTCTTCTAACCCCAGGAATCCACTAATATTATTACTCTTGCAGACTATGCAGCAGTACCTCTAGGAGGTAGGCAGAATCTATTTAGGAAAAAGACTCTGCAGAACAGCTTTGCCAAAATTGGCATCACTTCTAGACTGGGTATCCAGACTATAGTGTTTAGTGAAGGTGTGGACTGACCTCCAGATAGCTGCTTTACCTATTTCCAATAGAGGTACCTCTCGGGCAGCCGCAATAGTGGCAGCTGTGCCCCTTGTAGAGTGGGCTCTAAGACCAGAAGGAGAAACCTTGCTGCTTTTGAGTAACAAAACTGAATACACTGGACTAGCCATCGAGGTAAGGTCCTTTTTGAAGCAGAAGTACCTTTACCTACTTCCCCACAGGTGAGGAACAACTGTTGTCTGTTCTGCCTATGGTCTTTGGTATAAGTCATATAGTAACACAGTGCTCTTTTTACATCCAGGCTGTGCAACCTACACTCACCTGAGCTGGAGTGTTCAGTACAAAAACTGGCAATGTTATTCACTGGTTCAAATGGAAGTCAGGGACCACCTTGGGAAGGAACTTCATATTGGTTCTCAACACTACCTTATCCCTGTGGAAAGAAACATAGTCCTTTTCCACACAAAGGGCCTGTAGCTCACAAATCCTCCTGGCAGAAGTGATTGCTACCAGAAAAACAACCTTCCAGTTAACAAATTTAAGCTCTGCAGATGCCATAGGCTCAAAGGGCAGAAGCATAAGCATAAGCTGGGCAATGCAAACATTAAGATCCCATGCTGCCACTGGTTCCCTGTGAGGGGGAAACAAGTGAGAGAGAGCCCCTTAAAGAACCTCTTGAATACAGGATTCAATGCCATTGAGGTATCCTTTTTGGCTGAAAGGTAAGCTGAAACTGAAGCCAAGTGCACTTTCAGAGTCGAGTGCTGCAGCCCCAAGGAGTGCAGATGAGACAAAAAATCCAGAAGGGTTGGGATCCCAACCTGGGCTGTGACTACACCCTTATCACTGCACCAGATGGAAAATCTTTTCCATTTTGAGGCGTAGGTTTTCTTAGTAGAAGGTTTCCTGTAACCCCTAAGGACTTCCAAAACTGCTTCAGAGAATTCAGAGAATTGTCAATCTGCATATTCTAAGTCCTCAAGAGCCATACCTTCAAACTGAGAGACCTGAGGTTGGGATACACTACCTTCCCCTGAAAGGAAGTCAGTAGATTGTACCTCTGAGAAGGTGAATCAGGTTGCTCACTGACACAGAGAGCAGTAGGGAGTACCAAAGCTGCCTTGCCCAGTCTGGTGCTACCAGGATCATCAAAGCTGGTTGTGACCTGAGCTTGATGAGAACCCTGAAAATCAGTGGAAAGGGAGGAAAGGCATAAAGGTATCTGCCTGTCCAATCTAGAATCAGGGCATCCATGTGAACTGTCCCTTTCACTGGGGCCCTGCAACAGCAGAGCGCAAGTGGTGATTTTGGCGGGAAGCAAAAAGGTATATTTCTGGGGTCCCCCACCTCCTGAACAGAGCATTCACCACTTGCCTGTTCAACACCCATTTGGGATGGGCCCGATTTATCCTGCTTAAGGCATTTGCCAGGATATTGTTCTTGCCAGGCAGATGAACTGCTTGTAGAGAAGCGTTTAGGGAGTAAACAAGGCTCCAAATTTTCATTGCCTCTGTACACAGTGGAGTGGACCTTATCCCTCCTTGTTTGTTGATATAGTGCATTGTTGTGGTATTGTCTGTTCTGACTTGTACCACCTTTCCCTGAAGTAGACGAGAGAAAGCCTTTAGGGCCAGGTATACAGCCCTCAGCTCCAGCAAATTTATGTGCAGGAGTGAGTCTGCACTGTCCCAGGAGCCATGAATGGTGTGATCCCCTAAGTGGGCACTCCATGCTAGCAGGGAAGCATCAGTTCTAAGAATCAGAGAGGGAGGCTCCTGCAGAAATGGAACCCTTTCTCTTAGGTTTTCTGTTTCCCTCCTCCATTGGAGGGCCTGTAGCAAAGTTTTTGCTACTGGCACTGGCTTTGACAGTGGGTCTCGCCTTTGGCACCAGTGTGCTCTGAGGTGGAACTGGATATCTCTCATCTGAAATCTGGTACCTATGACTGTATTTGTTGCCGACGCCATGTGCCTTAATAGTTGAAGGAACTGTTTTGCTGGCTTTGGATTCCCCAGGGTGAATAAGCCTGCCAAAAGCTGAATAGTCTCTGCCCTCTCTTGAGGGAGAAAAGCTCTTCCCACTACTGTATCCAGTTCTGCCCCTGTCAACTGCAGAACTTGCACAGGAGTCAGCACCAACTTTTTGGTATTGAGAAGGAACCCTAGGGACAGTGGTGTATCCTGGGCTACCTGTAGGTGGTCTGACACCAGTCGGTGGGATTTCCTTACGATCAGCCAGTCATCCAGATAAGGAAAGACTAACACCCAGTCTTCTGAAGTGTGCCACTACCACCGGTATGCACTTGGTAAAAACCCTTGGTGTAGAGGTGAGGCCGAAAGGCAGTGTTGAGAACTGGTAGTGCCTGAGGGGAGTCTGAATCTGAGATACTTTCTGTGTGACTCCCTTATGGGAATATGGATGTATGCGTCCTTTAAATCTAAGGAGGCTAGTCAGTCTCCTTTTTGTAGAGTTGGCAAGATCATTGCCATTGTGACCCTTTTGAATCTGGGTTTTACTAGGTACTTGTTTAATAGTCTGAGGTCTAGTATAGGCCGCCACTCTCCAGTCTTTTTTGTTGTTAGGACATATCTGGAATAGAACCCTTGTCCTCTTTGGTTGTGGGGGATAGGCTTGACTGCTTTTGCCAGTAATAAGGCCCTACCTCCTACTCCAGCAATTTTCTTTCTGAGAAGGGGGCTGGTACAAATTGTTTTAACCTTGGAGAGGAAGGGACTTGAAACAAAGGGAGAGACCCTGACTCACTATTTCCAAGACTCATTTGTCTGTTATCTTTACCATTCCTGGAAGTAGTGGGTGAGTCTGCCCCCTACAGGATGTGGAGAGGCAGCCTGAAGGGAAAAGTCAGGGGTTCTGTTTTGCTTGCTGTTGAGACTGGGTAGACTGGGGTCCTCTACAAGAGCCCCTTCTACCTCTGGCCCTATGAAAACCAATCTGCTGTGGCTGGTACTGCTGCTGAGCGACAGTCTGTACCTGAAAGAAAGGTCTCCTAAAGGAAGACCTGCCCCTGCCTCCCCTAGAATAAGAAGAAGTCGAAGGAGAGGGTCTGTCTCTAGTAGAGTTACTTCTAAAAGTAGTTTTGTATTCATCTACTTTTTCATGTAAGCTTCAGTCTGGGCACCAAAAAGAGAGTTGCCCTCGACCGGAAAATCCATTGCCTTAGCTTGTGTGTCCTGGGTGAGGCTGGTAGCCCTCAGCCAGGCAAACCTCCTCAGAGCTACTGTACCAGCCATCCATCTTGCAGCAGTATCACTGGTGTCAGATGCCATTTAAAATTGGTATTTGGAAGCCTCCAAATGCAATTTTGCTGCATCCAATAGCTCTGACACAGATACAGAGGGGTTAGCCTCAGCACTGTCGACAACTGACTGCCAGACAGCTTTCTGGTAGCGGGCTGCAACGTCTAAGGTATAAGGCCCTGCAGCATTTGCATGATTTTCAAAGCCTGCGCCAGGTCAGCAGCAGGCATTGGTGTAGGAGCAGGCACTTGAGTAGCCCCTTGTGGCATTCCAGCCAGGGTCTCAGTGTGCTTGGTCTTTTACAGTTTCTGGGCAGGCACCAGGGAGTCAGCCGGTTCAATGCCTTTCTTGCCAGTGGCCTCACCCGTATCAGGGGTGGTTGCATCTGTCAATCTGTCTGGAATCCTTCTCAGAAGGATAAGAGAACAGAGGCATTTTAGCCCTTTCACAGGCAGCCTGCTACCCTACTCCCTGGAGGTCAGGATGAGCGCTGACCTTGATACCTCCCATCACACTTTTGTGCTAGTGTTAGGTGCTTTGAGAATTTCTATAATGTCTTTTTTTAAAGAACTTGTAAACAGGGAGCAAGAGCTGTCTAGTAGGTGTGTTAACCCCCTTAGCTCCATGTATTGAGCTTCCTCCTCATCTTGTATCTCTTTCCTAGACCATTTTACTTACAAAGGAAAATTGTGAGGAATGATCCTCAGTAGGTCTTTGGCGGGGGGTGTAAACCAAGCTCCTGTTCAGAAGAGACCAAAGGTTCGATTCCCTCCTCTGCCTCATACTCTTCTAGTTCCTCATACTCCAATTGTTCCAGGAGTGGAGGGGGAACAGAGGCAGATGTTAGCACTACTTGAGCTCGAGCAATTGGCTGAGGGGGTATAAAGCCCTGCAGCATTTGCATGATTTTCAAAGCCTGTGCCAGGTCAGCAGGCAAAGGTACAGTAGCATGCACTTCAGGAGCCCCTTGTGGCATTCCAGCCGGGGTCTCAGTGTGCTTAGTCTTTTACAGTTTCTTGGCAGGCACCGGGAAGTCAGCTGGTTCAATGCCTCTCTTGCCAGGGCTCTCACCCGTATCAGGGGTGTTTTTCTGTGATCCTGGAAGGTTCAGCCAAAGATTTAGAAAGGGTGGACTGGTCAGAGCCTATGGTCCCCTCTTTAAACTTTCTCTGCAGTCTTTCCCGACGTTCTTCAGGCGTCTTGGGGGGAAAGACTTGTAATTTTTAAAATCAACAGAAAAGTGTTGTTGTTCAAAACAGACTAAGCATAAATTATGCTCCTCTGTCTTGGCAACACTTCTAAACATTTAAAATTATTTTTAAACAATTTTTAAAATAGAAAATCTTCAGTATCTTCATCAGTGACATTGCAGATGGACTGGAGGGTAAGGTTTGTCTGTTTGCAGATAACACCAAGATCTGTAACAGAGTAGATGATCCAGATGGGGTGGGCAGAATCAGAAGAGATCTGGATAAACTAGCAAAATGGTCGGAAGAGTGGCAACTGGGGTTTAATGCAAAGAAGTGCAAGATCATGCACATAGGGAAGAGAAACCCAGAAGCCTCCTATAGGTTGGGAGAGGAAGTTGATGGCAGTAACAAGGGAAGAAAGAGACTTGGGCGTCATCATCACCGATGACCTGAAATCATCCAAGCAGACCTCTAAAGCAGTAGGTAAGGCTAAAAGGATGTTGGGGTGTATTAGTAGGGGTATCATAAGTTGGAAGAGGGAGGTAATAATCCCTCTTTACAAGACACCGGTTAGGCCCCATCTGGAGTACTGCGTGCAGTACTGGAGGCCACACCTTCACAAGGACATTAACCAAACTGAGGCAGTCCAGAGAAGGGCAACCAAAATGGTGCAGGGACTGCATCAGAAAACATATGAGGACAGATTAACGGAACTCAATATGTATACCCTAGAGCAAAGGAGGGAGAGAGAGAGAGAGAGAGAGAGAGATGATATAATTGAAACATTCAAACACCTTAAGGGAATTAACAAGGTGAAAGAGTCTAACATGTTTCAATATGAGAAAAATAGTAGGACAAGAGGACACAGCATGAAATTAGAGGGAGGCCGATTAAGGGGTAATATGAGGAAGTTCTTTTTCACAGAAAGGGTGGTGGATGCATGGAATGGCCTACCTCAGGAAGTGGTGGATATGAATACAGTGCAGGGCTTCAAACAGGCATGGGATAGGCATAATGGAGCAATACAGATGAGTATGAATAGATAGGACATCAACAGAGCAAAGGCCTATGGCACATTCATAAGATAAAAAAAGAAATGGGCAGACTGGATGGGCCTTGCGGTTCTTATCTGCCGTCAACTTCTATGTTTCTTAGCTTTAAATAAAAAAAAAACAACTTCTAAACTATGAAGAAAAAAACAGTAAATAACAATAGACACATGGCAGTAATGAAAAATAAGACAACATTTTTTGTTCTTAAACACTAATCAGACGATCTTGATTGAGAGATCTCTCCAAGGCATCCGATCTTTGCAGCACACAGAAGAAATCTGAGTTAGAATGTAGGCAGTTGGCACAAGGCAGCTTGAAAATAGATGCATGAGCTAAACATTCCATGATTAGCATAGCATTCTATTCTCTCTGGGGCAGTCCTGTCTTACAGGAGAACTGCAAAAGAAATAATATTAGTGGATTCCTGTGGTTAGAAGCAAATTATGCTCTATAGAGAATGATTCATTGAAGTTTCATTCATGAAATTAATTAATAGTAATTAACTGTCATTTTGTCCTTTTACAGGTTTGGGAATGCAAACATTTGGGCCTTCTCTGATATGGGTGTCTTGGAGACAGTATACAGTAAATGATGACTGCTTGTGTTTGCCTATTTTTTAATCACTTGTAGGATATGGACTTACAGCCAACAACATTACTGTGTTGCACTTTTGGGATTCTTATTTATTATTGATTTACACACATCAAGTACAGTATATATAAATTGTTTAGGTATTATTTATTAAGTGAGAATACTGAAGGGATGTTGGTTAAATATATATATTGTACATGTTCTGGAAATGAGCAGCAAAATCACACTCATTACACAATATGAAATGTATGCACTGATCCTTTAAATATTCTGTTTAAAAGTATGTATGATGTGAGGTTAATCCATCCCCTCGATGACGCCTTGCTGATGAAACCAGTCGGGGTTCTTCCTGGTTTCCACATGCTGTGGCGGCAGTTTTAAAATATAACTAATAAATAGCCTTTTTTTTTTTTTTGGGAGAACCGAGGAGTGCGGAGCCTTTGTTATGGTCTACAGAGTATAATGTTTCAAATGTCTACAGCCCAGGAAATTTATGGGGATCAGGCATACAGGATGGGAAAGAGAAATATCTAATTTATCACAGTGACCTAATGGTCTCGATAATCCTTAATAGTATGACACATACTTAACTTCAGATAGTTTCCCCCACACCTCTCAACTGTACCACATTATGAGGAATGTTCCTCATTTTACTTCACAAAAGCTCCCTGTTCCACATTGTGAGGACTTGTTCCACATTCAAAGTCAACATTTTAAAGCAAAGATCTATAGTAAATTATGCAAAACATATATTATTCAATTAACAGACTTTCTGAACATAAATGCAACATTTTAACAGTGTTTTGAGCTTCTTAGATAAAGATTTGATTAAGTGTTCCACATTGTGTCCATTTGTTCCACATTTTGACAGGTAATGTTCCACATTTGGGGGGAAAAAAGGTTGAGAGGTATGGTTTCCCCCAAACCCCCAGACAGAATTTATAATACATATGAAGCTATAGTAAAACATATCACAGGAACAGGAACTTTGAAAATGTACTGCAATGTATCCCAGTCTTCAATATGTACAAACAGCAATTAATGTGAAACTGCCATAACTGTGAAATAACAATATTAAACAGAAGGTGTGTGCTACGTTAAAATAAGGGAGTCCCAGACAACAAGCCAACATGGCAATGTTGTGTAGTTCAAATTAGTCCAAAATTTAACATTGTGCATATTACACAAGGTGGCATCCCAATGTATATGCACAGAGATTGTTGAAGAAAGTACTATGACAAAGGAAGGCGGGAAAAGCCACCATTTTCTAAATTTGTAATTTCAGTCCAAGGTAAGTCCCTAAGACATATTATAAACAATGTTTACCACCTTTCAAAATTACATTAGTCCACATCGGAGCCTTCACCATCCTCAGTGCTCCGTTCCAATTCTTGTTCTATTTTACCCAACAGTTTTTGAGTTTCTTTGGGCTCATTATAAAGAAAAGACAGCTCATTCCATGCGGTTCATAATTTGGCTGGTAATAATAGCTGATGCTGTATTTTATGTTGGCGCAGATGGCGTCGCACTCCATCGAACATTTTCCTACACTGGCTGGTGCTTTAAGAGAGATCACGGAACAAGAAAAGGTTTGACTCTTCATGCCTTAGATGTTGATGCCTTTTTGCTGCTGAAATAACCCGATCTCTGTCCTCTACTCCCATGCAGGTGATGAGGAACGTTCTTGGGACTTATGATTCTGCGGCCTCCCACCGCGGTGAAATTCTGTAGGATTTTTCCAATGATAGTGGTGGATTGTCATCCAAAAATCCAAGAAGAATGGGTACAAGGGCGCAGGCGAATTTCAAGCTATCTTCCCCCTCCACCAATTCCAGCAGGCTGATCACCCTGATGTTCCTTTTGCAGGTTTGATTTTCAACAGTCTGTAAGCTTAGTCAGAGAAAAGCATTCTCCTTTATAAGCTTGGAGGTGGCAAGGATTCAGGGCATCAAATTTACAATCCAGGTCCATTCTGACCAACTGCCCTAAGGTGTTATTCACTGTGGCCAGTGTCACCTCTCCCGCTACTAGTTTACACGAGGCCCCTGCTTTAGCTGGCTGCACAGGCCTTCCATTGGTCTGTCGTCCCTTTGGTTGGAAGAAGTCAGAAGGGGCAGCTGCAGCTCCTTTGATTTGCCCATCCTCTGTCCAATACAGGCTACTAATTTTGTGGGATAAGTCTGAGGTGAAGAAAAGTACCTACATTTAATTTGAATATATTTTTAATGAATTTCTCTTGGGAGCTCAAAGTAAATGCTGCTTTCTGCTTGGCTGCTCAACAGCACCCCCTGTTCTCTTTTCTCATGTAACAAGTAAACTAGTTTGCATTTTTCTTAATATTTTCACTGTTTTTGTATGTTCTTGCTCTACCTCAGATAAATTTGCACTTTTCCATATACAGTCATTTAAACCACACTCTCTATTGTCATTTTCCCAGTTTTATATTAATAAAACATCACTTTTTATCACTTCTTGTTGCCACAAGCAATGTTCATTTATAAGATTATTTGGCCTCTTTTTTTTTTTTTTTTTTTTTTAATCTGCCTTTATTTTAATCCCTCAGCCAGTGGCCAGGGGGAGGCTCCCCACTTCAGCTTGGGTCCCAGCTCATGCCAGGATTCTAGGCATCACAGAGCTTGCACCAAAGTGGTTTTTCCTCTTGTGCATAATTCCCACAGTCACCAGGATGGAGACAGCTGTGCACTGACCTCGGTGCATGGTTAGGCACATTCCTGCCCCCCGACGTGTAGCAGTCCGCCGGCTATGGCCCTACAGGCCCCACCGATGGTGTCGGACTGCCATACCCCCTAGTCACCACTAGAAGTCAGCAGGCACCAGATTCCCTTCTTCCCCGGAGAAGGCAAGCATTCCCCTGGACGCTCAGCCGTCCCCCTGCCGGCCGACTCTCTGATGACCAAGATCTGCTCTCGAACCCAGTCGTTGGCGCTACAGGTGGCAGCACTACCTCTGTGCCAGTGGGCTTGCTGGGCCTCTTTTAACAATAGACTGTGAAGGAAAAACCTGAGCAATTTTTCCTAAGGAGCATAAAGTATATACTTTAATTTGGAACTGTAATCAGATGCAGAAATCTGGTTGAAATTCCAGTCTTTTGTTCTGACAATTTTCACTTACAGGCAAGGTTTATTCAGGTGGCGAAGAAATAATCCAAAATGCAACATAGATGGGGTTCTCACAATATTCTCACTAGATAGGTAGGAACAGACCAGACACGATGGGTTTTCTGCAAAAAAAGTTCTGTTTACTAGGGTCTCAGACTAAATGTTGAGGAGGGTAGAAGGCTGTTTGCCCAGAGTCACCTTTTTTCAGGAAAGTATTTTTGAAGACCACCAAAAAAACTATACATATGTCCATTCAGTCCTTTCTGAAACAAGTTAAAATTAGAACAATTTACAGGGGTTGAAGGGATAGCATTTCAAGTTCTCATAATTCGATTAGTAAAGACACCATCTCATTTTTTTTGCATTGAATAGAATTTTTTTTAATTTACAATTTATGTTTCTTGTACTCCCAGCTCCACATCACAGTAGCATCTGTGGCACTTAGCAGCAGGCTATTTCAACCCCACAGGTTTGCATCCCCCTCCCCCCCGATCCAGCCTCTCACGTTCTCCAGTGTGAGTAGGTGGAGGTTCCCAGGATTTTCCTGCAGCACCAGTAAGTGAGATTGGGGACCCTGCACACTTCGATCATCATGACTGGGGCAGGCCTTTTTCTGGTCTCTACCCCTTGGGAAGTTGACATACTTCGAGGCTCAATCAGGAGCAACGGCCTCTAACGATGCCCCCCCCCCCACTCTCACTGCCATCTGCACTACCACCTGTGGTCACCCAGGTGGCAGTATTGCAGTAGCAGTGGTAGCCCTACCTCCCAGGAGGAAGACAGCATCCACTGATATGCTTGATCTTTTGATCAATGGCCAGCCCCCAAGCTAGGGCCACTGGCACCCCGAATGGTAGCACTACTGGCAGGCCGACAGGCCGTCTTAAATGGACGTTTTTTTTTTTGTTTTTTTTTTTAACTTTCTTTTATTGCTTTTTGACAATAAACAATTGTATATTGTACAAACATCTGTCAGGTATTGAGCATTTGTTGAACAAATACAGTACATCCAATGTACATTAGGATGTCTAGAACCTAGACAGAATGGATTCAGGATAGGGGGGAAAAGAGAGATAGAGTATATAAGACCATATGTAACCTAAACAGGCTACAGCAAACAAAGGCTTTGGGGTCAAGTCCAAAATGTTCAAAATCCAGACAGTTAACTCAACATCCAGTGCTGATATGAACCCCCATCCTAATATATATGATATCCCCTACAATTTTAGCACTACAGCTGCAGTTAAACTCCTCAAAAACATTTCTTTGAGAGATGTGGAAATAAAAGCACAAACCTCTCTACAAAAAGTACTCCAGAGTCAAGATAAGTCCATATAAAATCAGGTTTCTTGTTCTGAATCCAGATCGCTAGAAATACCGGCCTCGGATGTCTGGAACTCTCGGGCGATTGATTCCACCTTCTTCCCTGCTTCGACCGGGTCTGAAAATTGGAATGTCTTCCCACCATAATGGATACGAAGTCTGGCAGGCATCAAGAGCGAGTCCGACACCCCTAGCCCGCGAAGACGGGCTCTCACTGCATCAAATTTCTTTCTCCTGGTATGAGTAGCAAATGATAAGTCAGGAAACAGATGCACCGTTGACCCGTTAAATAATAACCCTCCGGAACATCGTGCAGCTTGAAGGGGTTGGTCTCGCACTGATGGGCTGGTGGTAACCATCAGAATTACTCTGGGAACCTCATCCCGTGGTCCTGCCGATCGGGGTGTAAGCCGAAAGGCCTTTAAAAGTTTGTCTCCTAGGGAATCAGCAGGGAGGTTAAGGGCTTCAGGTAACTAGCACAGCAAAAAAGTAAGTAAGTCATCCTCCTCACATCCCTCCGGAAGACCTATTATGCGAACGTGTGAGGCCCTACTAGAATTCTCCAGAGCCTCAAGGCGATATCGAAGTTGGGCATTTTCCTGCACAAGTTTTGTTGTTACAGATAGAGCCTGAATTGCCGATTTTTCTGCTGATGTTGCCATTTGAGACACTGTCTCCATTTTAGCATCTAGTTTGGCAAAACGCTTGATGATCGATTCTATTTTGGCATCGATTGCGAGCATAGAGGCCTGTAATGCGTTCCACGGGGGCTCTCCACCAGATCTAGTCATTGTGGAGGATGCGGCCTGTTCTGACACTGTCGCCATTTGTTTAGGACCGGTGTTAGCATCCTTCTGAGTACGGCCCATATTAAGTCGGGTACCATTCGATACCGGTTTCTTTTCTGGATTCAAAGATCCGCTTAATTTTACTTTTCCGCTTCTCTAAGTCGTGATATTTAAGAGAAAAGAGCTTAAGATTTGCAGAGCTGCAATTAGTGCATCTCACCTGTTTGCTGCTCAGCAGCGCTCCCTTAAATGGAGGTTCTGACAATTTTTAATTTTTTTTACTTTGACCTTGGGTGGCACTGACACTTTCATGATACTTAATTCCCAATCTCCTCATTAGGTCTAGGTCATTAGATGTTTTGAACATAAGGAGTAAATCTCTCTTAGGCTTCTCTGTTCTAGACAATGGAGGCCTCATGAGGACAGTCCAACCTCATATGGAATATTTTTCAAGGACTCTGTCTTGTAGCCCTCCTTTGTATGCTCTCAAGAATCATTGCACTGACTTTTTGGTAGGGGCTCCAGAACTGGGAGCAATAGTCAAGACTGAGGTGTACATAAGAACTAACATAGTGTTAATAGGACATCTTTTTTCCTACTAACAAAGTGCCTCTTAAAGGAATTAAACTAAACTATTTAACTGTTGCTATCACAGTCTGTTCCTGTGAAAATTGTTGTGATGTAACAAGCACAGCATTATGACTTCAGCATCTGAATATGCCTCAGCTGTAGAAAGCGCCTGTTCCCATGTTAATTCCCTTAGTAATAAGGGACAGAATGGCATAAGAAATAGGTTACTCACCCGTAACCATAGTTCAAGGAATGGTATATAGTTCACATCCACACTGTGGCAGTTCCACTGGAATAGCTGATTTGCCGGACGTTTTTAAGCTAAGCTTTTCCCATCACCCAGGTGGTATACCCTCCGACTCCGCCTCGTGACGTCAGATCTTGCAAGCTGGAAGCAGAAATGCGTGTGCCACTTGCTGGGAGGCCACAAGGGTTGTGTGGATTGTGTGGATGTGAAGTATACACCACTCCTAGATTACAGGTGAGTAACCTATTTTTCTAGGGGCAGGATATTGTTCAATATCCACACTTGGAAACGAGCCTCGGCTCAGTGTGCCTCTCTCAGTTAATGTTTAAATAAATAAAAATCCACACACTGGCAGACTCCTAGTAGTTCCCCAGGAGGAGAGGGGCAAGGCACGCACCACTGTTTGGTGAACAGAGACTGGAGAACCAAGGTCCCAAAATCAGCATCCCAGCGAGACTCAAAGTCAATGCGGTACAGTTCGATTCCACTTATATCGCCCACGCTAAATATGAGTGATCTGATACAATGGGCAAAACGCACCAATCATTTACCCTTTCAATTAGCTGTAATGATCGTTGCCCGCCATGTATTTCAGGCAATTCAGCAAGCTCAGCAGTCAGTTTAGTGCACTGTTAGCAGCTGCCCAGTTAACACTTGGCAATTATCGCCTAATTAACGGTAATTAGTACAGTGCCAATTGGTGCTTAAAAAGCCGTTTGTAGGCCGGCCCAGTGGCATTGAGGGCTGAGGCACTAGACGCCTTACCTCAAGTCACGCTGGCGACCCGTGTTTGGGAACGAGCATGGGTTGTCGGGGAGGAGAAGGATCGAGCAGCCGTAGGACTGCTCTACTTCTCCGAGGTGGGGGACACTAGCTGTCGACGCTCCACTGGCCCTTAGCGGCTGCTGGGGGTAGCATGCCAACGCTACAGCTGAAAAGGAGGAGACAGGCAGACGCTTGGTGAAAGCGCGTGTGGTAGTGTCCGCGTTCTCACCGCAGGCGTCATTGCACAGCCCTGCCTCCTCACAAGGGGAGAAAAGTGGAAAAAAGCTCCAGCTGGATGACGTGGTCACCGCAGAGTGCCACCTCCGAGAAGGCACCTCCCTGGCATGGATCCGTCTGGGGTGGGTTGAGTCGCTCCCACAACCCCACTGCCATGAAGAGGTAAGTAGGTAGGGTGCACAAGGGAGAGTCTAACCGGGGAGGCGTGCTGGGGGACAACTGGAGGAGAAGGTGGGAACTCGGAAAAAATAATAAATCAAAAAAACAAAATATGCCATTTGCTCCAACACAACACAGTTTTGTCAGACTAGCGTGCCCTTACAGCTGCAGAAAAGGTTTGGAAGCTGTATTGTAAAAAGATGGTTGTGCTGGTGAAAATTACAAGATACCTGACCTGATCTCCTTTTTATTGTCTTTATAAATGACATTGCAGAGGGACTGGAAGGAAAAGTCTGCCTCTTTGCAGATGACACAAAGATCTGCAACAGGGTTGATACACAAGGAGGCGTGGAAAGGATGAGAAGGGACTTGGCAAGGTTGGAGGAATGGTCAGAAGTATGGCAGCTAGGATTCAATGCAAAGAAGTGCAAAATATAATGTACCTGGGAAACAAGAACCCAGGGAAAGAATACACAATGGGGGGTGGGGGAGGTAGTAACAAACAACAAAAAAGGAAAGGGACCTGGGAGTAATCATATCAGATGACCTTAAGGTCAGCAAGCAATGTGAGGAGGCAGTAGGGAGGGCTGGGGGGGTATACTGGGATGCATAGGGAGAAGCATCACCAGCAGAAAACAGGAAGTTGTTATCCCACTGTACAGACAGTTGGTGAGACGCCATCTGGAGTACTGTGTCCAGTTCTGGAGACCCCATCTCTGCAAGGACATAGACAGGATTGAGGCAGTCCAGAGGAGGGCAACTAAAATGGTGCAGGGTCTGCAAGAGAAGCCATACGAGGAGAGACTTAAGGAGCTTAATATGTATACCCTTGAGGAAAGAAGGGAGAGCGGGGACATGATAGAAACTTTTAAGTACCTCAGTGGAATCAACAAAGTCCAAGAGGGTAGCATCTTTCAGAAAAAGAGATGTGCAAGAACAAGGGGACACAATTTAAAGATGGGGGCAGTTCAGGGGCAATGTGAGGAAGTATTTTTCACAGAGAGGGTAGTGGATGCATGGAACAGCCTTCCTGAGGAGGTTGTGGGGTCTAAAACTGTGGGAAAATTCAAGAATGCATGGGACAGACATAAGGCAATTCTTGTGGGGGGTAGGAAGAAATAGGCTGTTGGTTAACTAGGATCTGCGGCCTATCCTGTAGGTAGGGAAATGGGTAGACTAGATGGGCCAAGTGGTCCTTATCTGCCATCAAAGTCTATGTTTCTATGTAAAGTACTGTACTGAAATGCGCTGAATAGTGCTTTTTTTCCCCTTTTGTTTTTGTACTGCATTTACTTTATTTTTCTGTTCTCACTTGTTGTTTTGCACTGTATGCACACTTCTCTGAGGTAAAGCACTGGCAATGCAGAGCTGTTTGTTGATTTTTTTTTTGATGCCAACGTTACACCGACCACTGCTTATAGCGGGAAGTTACGTTAGCACAAACGCATGCGTGGGAGACTTGTAGTGAGATATGAAGGTGTGTGCTGACTTCCGGGTAGCAGCCCTGAGGATTACTTGGATAGGCGTGTCCCTGCAACAAGCTACAGAGGCAGCAGTATGTCTCATGAAATGGACTCTAAGTCCCACATGAGGCTCCATACCAGCCAACCTACTGATGAGGTTGACGCAGGATGTGATCCACCTGCCAATCATCTGCTTTGCTGCTGGTCTGCCAGGCACAGATTCAGCATAAATTACAAAGTGCTGGTGAGCCTCTCCCTGAATTCCAACTATGCAATACTTATAAGAGGGTTCCCTCTGCAGGCCCAGGGTATGGAGCCTGTGGTCAGCCTCCGAAGTGAGATTAGTAAAGCAGACCAGCAAGTTAATTATCTCATTAAGGTGAAACTCCAAGACTACCTTTGAGAGGAACTTCAGGTAGGGGCAAAGAATGACTTTATCCTTGTGGAAGACCAGAAAGGGAGACTCCACTGAGAGTGCAAGAGTTCCCTGATCCTTCTGGCTGATGTAATGGCCACCAGGAAGCAGTCTTCCATGACAGGTGCGATATTTCACACCTGTGTATTAGCTTGAATGACTTGCCCATGAGCACAGCCAACACTAGCAGCAGGTCCTATGGTGAATGAGGCTCATGCACGGGAAGAAAAAATTACTCACCTTAGTAATGTTGTTTCTTCTAATGGAGTCTTGCTATATTATAGACATTAGCAGTTTGTTCCAGCTCTAGAACTGCCCCGGAGTGAAATGGTTAAAACCATTCCAAAATAGAATTTTGTCACGAGAGCAGCTCTATCTGTGTCATTTCAAACTTGAACTGTCAGATCTTTACGAGCCAAATTCACTAAGGTCTGTGTGGAAGCTGTAACCTACACTAGCCAAATGGCTACCTAAATAATAACAACCATTGATGGTCCCAACACCCAAGACTCAAGTCAGGGGACCAGAAATACTAACACCATTCTAATAATATGAAAATGGAACATAAGTATAATAAAACACACACACGCGTACACATACACACCCCCAAAGTCCCAAAGGGGACAAAATGCTAACAGGACATAAGTAGTGCCACACTAAGTTGCCCGCACCCACCAAGTAGAGGTTCTGAGAGGGGCAGGTTGGGGAGGTCTATAATATAGCAAGACTCCATTAGAAGAAACAACATTACTAAGGTGAGTAATTTTTCTTCAAACAACATGAAGTCTTGCTATATTATAGACATTAGCAGAATACACAGCAGTACCTCCATGGAGGAGGGGCAGAACCTACTTACGGAATAGGCTCTGAAGAACAGCTGTGCCAAACCGAAGCATCTCTCCTGGCCTGGACATCCAGGAGTAATGCTTGTAAAAGTGTGTACCGCTTTCCAAGTAGCAGCCTGGCAAATCTCTAATAAAGGGATATCTCTGGCAGCAGCTAGAGACGCAGCTGTACCCCTGGTAGAATGAGCCCTCAAACCGGGGGGTCTGCCCACTTTCTGATAACAAAATTGGATACAAGAGACAATCCACCTGGCTATTGATCTCTTAGTGGCAGGTTTGCCTTTCCCAACTTCACCATAGGTAAGGAAAAGTTGGAGGGATTCGAACCTGTGACCTTTGGTACGCTCTGTATAATAACTAAGAGCTCTCTTAACATCCAGGCTGTGCAACCTCCTCTCACCCAAAGAGGAGTGATCAGTGAAAAATACTGGAAGGGAGATAGATTGATTAAGATGGAAATCTGAAACCACCTTAGGCAAAAACTTCCTATTAGTCCTAAGGACTACCTTATCCCTGTGGAAAGAAATAAAGTCAGTCTCCACTGACAAGGCTTGCAATTCACTTATGCATCTGGCAGAAGTGATAGCTACTAGAAAAACAGTTTTCCAAGTTAGGTACTTAAGCTCTGCAGAAGACAGAGGTTCAAAAGGGGGTTGCATTAACTGGGCAATGCAAACATTAAGGTCCCAAGCAGGGGCCGGTTCCCGAAAGGGAGGATTAGTATGGAGTAATCCCTTAAAAACTTGGAAAACACAGGATGAGAGGAAAGAGGGATGACTTTCCTGCTGACACAAAAGCAGACACAGCTGCCAAATGAACTCTCAGGGTAGCTGGTCTGAGACCCAAGGAATTAAGATGTACCATGTAATCTAACAAAATGGGCAATTCAGCAGATTCTGGGAAATATTTTTCCAGCACACCAAATGGAAAACCTTTTCCATTTAGAACTATAAGTAGCCCTAGTGGAAGGCTTTATGGAAGCCTTTAGGATCTCAAGAACACCCTGAGAGAGTGTAAATCAGCAAATTCTAACTCCTCAAGAGCCAGGCCTTGAGGTTGAGGATTTGAGGTCCGGATACCAAACCCTTCCCTGGGCACAAGTCAACAGATTGTGATTCCTGGGAGGCACAGGGAAGATGGACTGTCAGAGACAGAAGGAGTGGGTACCAGGGTGCCTGGCCCATCCGGGCAATCAGAATCACCCTGCAAGGCTGAGATCTGATTTTGACTAGTACTTTGAATAGAGAGAAAGGGGGAAAGCATAGAGGAACTTCCTCTCCCAATCCAGAAGAAGGCATCCAGGGAACTGAGCCCAGCACTGGAGGCCTGCAACAGAACAGAGGAAGTTTGTGATTGTCTGGGGCTGCAAAAAGATCTATCTGAGGGATGCCCCACCCGGCAAAAACTATCCCCAGCACTTGAGGATCCAGGGACCATTCGTGATGGCCCTGGGAAATCCTGCTGAGGGCATCCGCTAGGACATTGTCCTTCCTGGAAGATGAACTGCTATGAGGGAAGTGTTCAGGAATAGGCCAGAGACCACAACTTCATTGCCTCGGTGCACAAGGCCGAAGACCAAGTGCCCCTGTTTGTTGATGTACCACATTGTTGTGGTGTTATCTGTTCTGACTTGTATCACCTTGTCGTGGACAGATGCAGAAAAAGCTTGAAGAGCTAAAAAGACAGCTCTGAGTTCCAGCAAACTGATGTGGAGCAGAGATTCCTGGGGACCAAACTCCCTGAGTCGAAAGGTCGCCATGGGGCCCCCAACCCAGAAGGGAAGCATCTGTAGTGAGAGTCAAGTCGTGGAGAAGGGGAAATGAAGGGGACCCCGCTCTTAATTGCTCTGATCCTGCCACCACTGGAGAGCTAGGATCAAGGTTCGAGTCACTGGGACCAACTTGGAAAGGGGTCTCTTCTCTGAGACCAAAAGGTTCTCAAGTGAAACTGAATGTCTCTCATCTGAAATCTGGCTCCTGCACAACAGCTGTGGATGCAGCCATGTGCCCCAGGAGCTGCAGAAAGTGTCTTGCTGGTCGAGAGACCTGCAGAGTGAAGGAAGAGGCCAGAGCCACTAAATTCCTTACCCTTTCTGGGGAAGAAAGGCTCTGGCTAGCTTTGTGTCCAATTCTGCCCCTATAAAGGTGAGTACCTGGACTGGTTCCAGAACCGACTTTGGTAGGTTTAGCAGAAAACCCAGGAGGTGAGAAGCTGCTGGGTGACCTGCAGGTGAGATTTTACCTGTTCTGGGGACTGGCCTACAATGAGCCAGTCGTCTAGATAGGAAAAACAGCAATCCTCTGCCTCCTTAAGTGGGCCACTGCCACTGCTAGACACTTTTGAATACCCTTGGAGCAGAGGTAAGGTCAAGGGCATTGCTCTGAACTGGTAATGACCTGAGGGCAGTTCGAATCTGAGGTACTTTCGATGGGATCTTCTGATTAGGACATGGAAATAGGCATCCTTGAGGTCCAGGGAGGCTAGCCAGTCCCCTGGCCTTAGGGAAGGTAAAATCATTGCCAGAGTTACCATTTTGAACTTTGGTTTCAAAAGATGCTTGTTCAGATATCTGAGATCTAAAATGGGCTGCCATTCTCCTGTCTTTTTGGGGTAAGGAAGTATCTGAATACAGACCCCTGCCCTGATGCAGGGAGGAACCTTTCTACTGCTCTGAGAGCTAACAGGATGAGACCTCTGTTTCCAGAACGAGGTCTCTGAAGCACTTGCAGGTAGAAAAGTCTGCTTCTCAACTTGGGAAAGTTTTGAAGCTGAGAACCAGACCCTGGCTTACTACTTCCAGAACCCACTTGTCTGAGGTTAAAGAGCCCAATTCTGACTGAAGTAAGCCAGCCTGCCCCCCACTGGTACAGGAGACTGGCCCTGGGCACCCCATCAGGGTGCCTGTTTGCAGGAGCTTTAGGCTGCGGGTGGGAGCAGGTCTGCCCACCCTCGTCTGCCCCTGCCTCTGAAGAAGCCCCTCTGAGCATAGGCAGAGGAGGCCTGAGTCTTGTAGAAAGGCTTGTGAAAGGCCTACCCTACCCCTGGGGCATGCCTCTTGAGGAGTGGCTTGCCACCCAGCCTGGGCACTTGTAAGTAGTCCTATATTCATCCATCTTTCATGTAATTCTCTGTCTGCTCTCCAAACACAGAATTTCCCACCACAGGAAAATCCATAGCCTTAGTCTGGGTATCCTGTGACAAACTAGTACACCTGAGCCAGGCCAACCCACGAAAGCTACAGATGTGGCCATGACCCTAGAGGAAACATCATTAACATCCACAGCAGCATGAAACTGAACCTTAGAGGCTTCAATGCCATCAGCAGCCACCTGTTCTAGTTCACTAGCCAGCTGGCCATGGGCCTGCTTGGCCAACTGCATAACAGTATCCCATCTAGATTTCTGATACCTAGCTACATAAGCCATATAATTTGCTTGCCTGAGTCCCAGAGAGGCTGCCATATACGTTTTTTGCCATGGCATCAATCTTCCTGGAATCCTTGTCAGGAGGATGTGAAGCCAAGGAATAGCTTTATCACAGGCAGCAGCCTGAACTACTCAACATGACTGCATTGCTGAGAAAGGAATTCTGTATCAGGGCCTGACAATGTATACCTTCTGTCCATCTTTTATCTACAGGAGACACAGAATTAGGAGCTTTTAAAATTTTAATTGTTTGTTTCCTAAAAGACTTATGTAAAGGAATAGACAATCTCCTAGACTCTGGAATATCCATCATTTCTACAAAATCAGGCTCCTCTTGCTCATCCACAGCCTCTTCTAAAGGAAGCTGGAGGGTTTCAGCAACTTTTATAAAACATAAAATGAGATGGGGACTCAGACAGCATAGGGGAGATTCTAAAGGTCTGTCTGGGGAGATGTCCGTTCAATGGGCACACCCAGACCTTCCCAGCCACATTCATACTGTTCATAATCCCTCCCCTCCTCTGGTTCATAAAATTCCTCAATATCATAATCCTGAACCACTGGGACCGGATAAACTGACCTTTACCAGATAGTGGTGGTTCGGACGGACCCTGAGACAGTGACTGGACAATTTGTATGGCTTTTGCTATCTCTGCAGCAGTTGAGAAGGAATTTTGGACTCCAGACCTGCTGATTTTCTTGTTTTCTTTACTGGAATTGGTTCCTCAGAACCAGCTTTTCTTTGCCGAGGAAGTCTGGCCCTGGTCAGAGGGCACTCCTCTGGTTCGGTTGGCACCGAACCGGCTGTCCATCTGGGTCAGCGGACTTTTGAGCTCTCGTTCCTGAGCCTGCCCAATCTTTTTCCAGGGTGGCTGCAGGGAAATTCTTACATACCTGGCAGTCTGACTGGAGGTGGTCAAACCCCAGACAATAAACACATGGTGTGTGGGTCAGCCTTGGCAAAGACTTCCCACAAACAACACAGTGTTGAAACCAGTGGGCCCGGTTTTCTTTGGGTTTCTCAGACATAATGCCAGCCTAACCAAAAACTTGCCCTTTAACGGCAGTATAGGCAAGACACTTTTATCGTTCCTAACCGTCATTGGTATTGGAAAAAACGAATAAATCCGCTTTTTAGAACCGATAAGAACCGGAACCGCACTCTAAAATAGTAACTTTTAGTTTTAAATGAGTTTTAAATTCCACTGATCGGTTCAAACCGAACCGATAACTTACAAGTTCCACACAGACAAAACCTTCATTTACTTACGGTTACCACAGATAGAGCTTGAACCGAACGGTTTATGTTAAATAAAACTATTCTCGGTTAAATCCAACCGAGAAAACACTTTTAAACCGAGAAATGAACTGAGCAGAAGGAGAAATCTCCAGAGCGACTGTTCACTGAGGCGGAGTAAAGAATCTGACAGTTCAAGTTTGAAATGACACACACAGAGCTGCTCTTGTGCCAAAATTCTATTTTGGAATGGTTTTAACCATTTCACTCCAGGGCAGTTCTAGAGCTGGAACAAACTGCTAATGTCTCTAATATAGCAAGACTTCATGTTGTTTGAAGAGACAGGTGGTCTAAGCCCTTGAAGAAGCACCCAACCACCTTCTCCTGGGCCACAGCCGGCTTACCAGCCCACACCAAGTATATATAAATGGCTGCCAGGTGCACCTTAAAGGTTGTCACTGGCAATCCCAACTGAGAGAGGGACCAGAAGTAGTCCATGATGCTTAGCAATGAACAGGCAAGGGGATCAAGCTCCTTGCCCTGACACCAGTGGCAAAATCTCATTAATTTAAAGGCACAGCATTTGAGAGTTGACTCTTTCTAGGAGGCCTCCACAACATGGAGCATACCATCATAGAGACCCAAGGCCTGGAACTCTAGCCGTTCAGGAAACAGGCCGTGAGGTGCAAGAATTGCAGGAATGGGTACAAGACCATCCCCTGTTGTCTGGTCAGCAGATCCGAGCAGAGAGGCAGCCTCCATGGAGGTCCACTGCTGAGGAAATCGGAGTACCAAAACTGCCTTGGCCAGTCTGCAGTGACCAAGATCATCCATGACTTCTCCTTTCAGGTCCTGACCACCACCATGTGAATCAAGGGGAAGGGAGGAAAGGCACACACAAGGCTTGGGGTCCAGGGCCTCATGAAGACATCCCCGAACAGCATCCCAGACTGTTGGGGGGGGGGGGTACAAGACAGCTTAGGCTTGGCATTCTCCCACGAGACAAACAGATCCACCAGAGGAGAGCCCCACAGGAAGAACAGGTGGTTCACCACCTCCTCAATCAGGGACCACTTGTGCAACATTTCTCCTACGTGGCTGAGAGCATCTGTCAGCTGACTGTTCTCTCCTGCAACATGGATTGCCAGGAGATCCGCAACCAGGCTGCACATGAAGGTCCAGGTGCAAAAGGCCTCCTGACAAGGAGGAAGGGAATGTATTCCGCCCTGCATGTTCAGGCAGAGCATAGTTGTGGTATCTGTAAATAATGTAATATTTATAAATAAATAAATAAATCTGTCTGGACCTGAACCCTGACCAGAGGAAAAAATTCTGTCAGAGCAAGCCACGCTGTATGGAGCTTTAGCAGGTTTATGTGGTGACAGACTCCAGGGGTGACCATAACCCATGGGGCTCTGTGGTCTCTCAGGTGTGCTCCCCACCCCACCAGGGATGTGTCTGTCGTGAGCATCATGGTCAGTTCTGGGCAGACCAATGGGATTCTTTCCTTCAGGTGTTTGAGGATCAACCATCACTGGATGGCATCCCATATCAGCTGGGTCACCATGCCCAACTGGTTCAGGTGGCCTAGGTGCTGTGACCACTGATGTACCAGCTCCCACTGCAGGTGGTGCAACTGTTAGCAGGCCCACTCGACCACATTGGTGCAGAACACCATGCACCCCACCAGCAACAGGAAATCGTGGGCTGTGCATGAGAGTCCATTCTGAAATGATTGTGTAAAGGAGGCCAGATCCAGTACCCAGTCCGCAAGGAGGTGGGCTTTAGCCTGCAGGGAGTCAAGTTCTGCCCCAAGAAACATAATATACCTATGTGAGTACAAGTTCAGACTTGTCCAGGTTGACCAGCAGGTCCAAGATTCAGCAGGTCTGGAGAGCCAGATCTCTGGACCTCTCTATGGCCTCTTTGGACAAACCGGCTAGCAGACTGTCATCTAGGCAGGGATACACCTAGACGCCGAGGTGTCTTGAGTAAGCTGGCACCACTACTATGCACTTGGTGAAGACCCTGGGTACCAAGGAGAGGCTGAAGGGCATGACTTGGAACTGTACAGGTCCCCTTTCTCTTAGAACCGGAGGTGTTGGTGGTGGGACGGATGGAAAGGATTTGGAAGAACGCAACCTGGAGTTCCAGGGAGTAAAACTACATATTTCGCTCCAGCAATGGAATGATCCGACTCAGAGTGACCATCTGGAACTTGTGCTTCCGCATGAACTGGTTCAGATCACGTAGATTCAGTATGGGGTGCCAGCCCCCTGTCCATTTCTGACCAGAAGTACCCTGACATAAAAGCCTGACTGGTCAGGGTGTCTGGGACATGGGCTACTGCCCCTCTGGAAGAAGATGAGCAATGTCCTCATGAAGGGTAGACAGTGTGCCTTGCGATACTATGAACTACTGAGGCACGTGGAGGTGGTAAGGCATGAGAGCCTCGAAGTTCACTATGTCCAACACCTACTTACCTGTTGTGATAGTGAACCAATGTGTTAAGAAGTGACGTGACCAACGTTCTTACAGGGAGTGCAGACAGGGACAGGACAGGTGGAGGGATGCCCCCCCAGCCCGTCACTAGCCAGCTTTTGCAGGGGCACCAGTGACTGCAGCCGGAGGGGTATCACTATCCCTGTTCTCCCTTTCTTAGGACCCTGGCCCCT
Source organism: Neoceratodus forsteri (assembly GCA_016271365.2). Lineage (NCBI taxonomy): Eukaryota > Metazoa > Chordata > Ceratodontiformes > Ceratodontidae > Neoceratodus > Neoceratodus forsteri. Next base: position 476,254,266 of record CM057451.1, read on the forward strand.
TGACTTGGGCTTGGGGGGTGCTGGGACTGCTGCCAAGGAGGCTGTGGCTGAAAGGACACAAAAGTAAAGCCTGTTTTGTTGGTTTCTTTTTTTTTTTTTAGTATCTTTCTGGGATGATCCCACAGAATCCAGCGTTGTACTGGACTTCTCAATACGGATAAGATGTCCTTCCACCCCTGGGCCAAATAAGTTGCTGCCCAAGAAAGGAGCACTGGCCAGCTTTTGCTAAATGTCTTCCTTAAATTAGACAGAAATAGTAAGGCCATGCAATGCATGGAGATGGCCGCCATAGTACAGGCACATGAACCACCCATGCCTAAGGCCATCTGAAGCTTGTGTTTAGCCAATGATTGACCCTGATCTCTGATGACCATCACCAATGGCTGATGCTCAGCTGGGAGGTGAGGAAGGATTGTATCCAAGACTCCTATCAGGGAGTGACCGAGGCTGGCCATCATCATGGCATAACTAGCCTGACTGAGACCTAAGGACACTGCAGCATACACCTTTTCAGGGGCATGGTCACTTTTATGGGACTCTTTGTCCAAAGGCCTGTCCACATTCTCCTGGTTTCTCAGTTTGCAGAAAACCAAATCGATCACCAACCCCTCTGCAGAGGGATGGTTTGTGAACCCAGAATGGAACCCTGTAGGGACCACATACTTGTGGACCACACGGGAAGAAGGTACCAGGCAGGATGCTAGAAGCTGCCAAAGCTCCAGGGCCTGTCCCAGAATGGCCTCAGCCACAGGAAAGGCAACCCTTGGGGATTCATCCCCGTCCAGAATATCAGTAAAGGGATACTTAGCCCTTTTCTGAGCTGGCTCCAACAGGACTGATACGGAATCCAAAATACATCGGAGAAGCACTGTGGAAGACAGCAGGCCATGCTCAGTAGAGAATTCCTCAACTAATCCCCAGTTAAGGAGGAGAGTCCCAAAGGAGGCCACAAACTTGTGGTCTGAGTTGTACTAGGACTCCTCAAAAACAGCCCTTGATTGTTTCTCACTACAGACCACTGGATATCCTTCTCCTGGGTGATCTGCACTAACAAACGGCTTGGCAAGCCAGTGGCCAAACAAGCCTCCTTGGTCAGAGTGCCCACCTTTGGCTGTGGTGTTTGTGAAGGGGTGGGAAAACAGCTGTAAGGAGCACCTGCAAAGTGTGGACTGGAGGGGCCACCACTGGCAGCTGCCTGGTGACTGGAGATGTAGTGGGTAGAGCCCTACCCTGCCCCTTGATAGTCCACAGTTGCCAGTGGAACTCCTCGTAGCACTGGCAAAACTTGTGATGATGCCTCTCTTCACCTTAGAACATGGAGGTTAAGGAGCATTGACGGTGATGCCTCTTGGTCAAATGAGGTCAAGAGCACCTTGACCAACATCTCAATCTTGACCATCGACCATACGATCGACAGTGAGGGGAGTCTTCTGACTGGTGGTGGTACACCACATGCTTGCCCAAATTTATGAGGAGTATGACCACAGCACTATTATAAAAATATACAGAGCAGCACTCTAACAGACTCTGAGACATATGCATTTTGCAAGTTATATCAGCAGTTTAGCCTACACTACAATACTGGGTCACTAGAAACATAGACTTTGATGGCAGATAAGGACCACTTGGCCCACCCAGTCTGCCCATTTCCCTACCTACTGGATAAGCTGCAGATTCTAGTTAACCAACAGCCTACTTCCTGCCACCCCCCACTACAATTGCCTTGTGTCTGTCCCATGCATGTTTGAATTCCCCCACTGTTTTAGCCCCAACAACCTCCCCAGGAAGGCAGTTCCATGCATCCACCACTCTCTCCATGAAAAAATTTCCTCACACTACCCCTGAGCCGCCCTCCTCTATCTTTAAATTGTGTCTCCTTGTTCTTACACATCTCTTTTTCTGAAAGACGCTACCCTCCTGGACTTTGTTGATTCCCTTGAGGTACTTGAACGTTTCTATCATGTCCACCCTGTCCCTCCTTTCATCAAGGGTATACATATTAAGCTCTCTCAGTCTCTCTTCATATGGTTTCTGATGCAGACCCTGCACCATTTTAGTTGCCCTCCTCTGGACTAGCCATGAGGCTCTTACCAGCATAGCTGACCAAGAATGTGACAGAGTGCTCCTCTACGGTGTTTTTTACAGTAGTGTAACTGTCATACATTTTGTGGGTAATATATGATTTGGTGGCAATAAATACTTACTTGTGACTGCATTTTTGTTGTTTCACAAGTATTATTTGTGCCATTTTCTGAATAGACCGGTCTTAATTTCAGAGTGTGTTTACAATTGTGTGTGTATTAATTGTATTCAAGGGGTTTTTAGCCCAGTTTACACACCATTCTATATTGAAACCCTTTTGCGCTGGTTGTTCCCACATTTACAAGGATAGGTGTCAAAGGTTCAACCACCAGCACAGGCTGCTCCTGCTGTGAACTGGACTGGGATGCTGAATAATCTACGTCCTCCTGAGTGAGGACCAGGAGCATTGGGGTCTACTGTCAAGCGGTCAGAGAAGCCAAGGAAATAAAAGGACCTCAATCTCTCCCAGTGCCACGATCAGCGCCAGCAGTGCTTGAGGCCACGGTGGGCAGGGCTCTCCCTCAGGGTCTGGAGGGCCAAATACATGACCCAAATGCCTTCGGAGAATGACCCTCCAATGTTGGCCACCAGAGAACAGTGCTGAGACCAAGGAGGTGCCCGCCATAGCAGCTGCCGCTTCTGCCTCAAGGGCCAGAAGTTGCTAAATAGGCATGGCTGCAGATGAGGCCTTCTTACACCCCTTAGGGCGGTCCTTCGGGTCCCACTCCAAAGGCCAACCCAGCGATAGCTGAAGTTTCCTGTCCTCAAGGAGCACAGATAGACAGAGGCTGCACCCTGCCACATAATGCTGCTCACCCAGGCATTACAAGCATGTGAGCATGTGTCGTGCAGGTCACTGACATCTTCTACAGGCACAGAATTCAAAACTTGAACCCTGGCTTCCATTACTTGAGGGGGCTGAGGGGAACACAGAATAAAAGTGAAGATTCCAGAAAGAATTTTAACACGAATTTCAACTATGGTGCAGAAAATCCTAAGTGAGAGCCATGAAGGGGGTGACCTGTTCTTCCACTGGAAAGAAATTAGTCTTGCGTCATAGGGCAGACTCAGGGGATACACCACCCTCATAGTAGGAAGAGGGTAGCTTAAAGACATCTGGCAAATAAACTATTTCACTGGAATTGTCAGAGTGTAGATAGTTAAGTATATCCATGCCCCTGGAATTTTGCATTTTTTTGGGGGGTGAGGCAGTACACAGGGTTCTGCTTATCACAAACCCACTCAGCAGGTCAGCCCTCGACTCCCAAAGTGTCAACCTCTGAGTGCAGTCTTGTGAACAGTTAACAGAAACAGGGTAACCCTCCTGGTCTGTTTTGTGGGTTCGGATCAACCTTTGCTCTCAAGTCTTAGAGGGATTCAAACTGTGAACCTCTTGTTAGCATACCCAATGTACAGGCTCAGATAACTCTGTCTTCGAGGGGCCAGATATCTTTGCCTACAGGCACCTAACCAGGTGTATAGAAATGAACCCTTTAAAACTGTAATAAAAGACCTCAGATTTAAAACGCTTACCTTTTTCCAGTTTGGTATCACCATTCAAGCTTATGTACAGTGTCTGCTTTAACCATATATACTCTACTTGTAAAGGAAAGAAATTCAAAGACAGACCAAGTAAGCTCTAAAAATAGTTTTACTAAAATAGATAAAAATATGTAACATATAAATACAAAACCATATATCACAAAACATACAAATCACTTAAACAGGTGTTAACAGTTTTAATTCCTAGTACAGTACTTAGATTTGTCTCTCTCTCTAAATACCTGCTTAAAGTGCTCATAGATGTTTCTTTGTCAGAGTCTAGATAAAAATGTCTCTGAATGAAAACAGAATAATGTTTAAAAGCTGGTTTTCCCCACCTCTTTGCATGAGGTAACCTAGCTCCTTCAAGTCAAAATCTATAAAAAAATTATATATAAAAACCGGATGTGTTTTCCAAGTATTAAATTCTGTGACCTCAGCATAACTCATTTTCTCCATGTGACTTCCCAAGCAAGGTTGTAAATTTCCAAGATCATCCTTTCATCTTTAGATGCATTCTCTTTCACACAGGCATCTAAGGAACATTTACAACTTCACACCCACGTGTATTAACCTGGGTTTTCACTCCAAACGTCATAAAATGGATATGATCTATCTTGGTATCTGGGAAGCTACAATTAAGCCACCTAAACAGGATATCCTAAACTCAAGCCTCTTCCAGCCTGTAATTATCTCATGGCTTTCATCTTTCAGCTGAGACCGGGGGCAGGTCACTCCAACAGCACCAGATTTCTCAGCATCTCTCATGACAGACAGTCCACAACACATTTTTATATTACAAAAATGATACAGTGATCAGAACCAGCTGTCCAAGTGTCACAATTCCTCCCCACCTAGACTAAATTTGGGGGCTCTATCCCCTACATGAGATGAGCTTCCCAAATCAGTTCACTCCTCATGAACCCTAGACAGCCCATCTGAGTTCTGATTTTTGGCTCCAGCCCTATGTACAATTGTCATATCATACTTTTGCAAAGCAAGACTCCATCTTTGCAATCTACCATTGTTCTTTCCCATCTGCATCAGCCAAACCAGGGGGTTGTAGTCAGTCTGCACCACAAAATGCTGCCTATATAAGTATGGCTCTAATTTCTTTAGAGCCCACACTATGGCAACATGCTCCTTTTCCACCATGGAATATGCTTGCTCCCTGGGAAGTAACTTCCTACTCAGGTACACTACTGGGTGATCTGTCCCTTGGCTGGATGTCCGACTCAGTACTGCTCCAATACCCACGTCTGAGGCGTCAGTCTGAACTATAAAGGTTTTGCTATAGTCAGGACTTGTCAAAACAGGAGCACTGCACAGTACCTCTTTTAGTTTGGAAAAGGCTTCCTCATAGGCTGGACCCCAGGTAATTTTCTTGGGCATCCTTTTCTTTGTCAGGTCAGATAGGGGAGCAGCCAGGGCACTGAAATTGGGTACAAATTTTCTGTAGTACCCTGCTATCCCTAGAAAACTCCTGACCTGCGTCTGTGTTTCTGGTCTGGGCCACGCCTGGATTACCTCTATCTTTATTTGGTTAGGAGGGAACTGTCCCTGGCCTCCACATGCTCAAGGTATGCCACTTCTCCCATGGCCACCTGGCACTTCTCGGCTTTGACAGTGAGCCGGCCCTCTGTTTCCTGCCCAGCACTTCCCTAAGGTGGGATAGGTGTTCCTCCCAGCTGGTACTAAAGAAGGCAGTGTCATCCAGATACGACATGGAATACTCCTCAGCACCATTTAACACCTGGTTCACCAACCTTTGGAAAGTGGCCGGGGCGTTCTTCATTCCGAAAGGCATTACTTTAAACTCAAATAAGCCTATCGGAGTGATGAAAGCCGACCTCTCCCTAGCTCTGTCTGTCAATTCTACCTGCCAATACCCCTTTGTCAGGACAATTGTCATAAGGTAGGTCGCCCCTCCCAACTTGTCCAGGAGTTCGTCCATCTGGGGCATCGAGTGGGCGTCTGACTTCGTGACTGCATTCAGTCCATGACAGTCTACACAGAAACGAGTCGAGCCATCTGGCTTAGGCACAAGGAATATGGGTGAGGCCCAGGGGCTGTGGGATCTCTGGATTATCCCTAAATCCAGCATCTCCTCCACTTCCCTCCTACTGTCCTTTTGGACAGCCTCTGATACCCGATATGCTGTCTGCCGTATGGGCATCAGTGTCCCTGTTTCCACATCACGCGTCGCTAAGGGGGTTAGTCCACGCTTGGTGCTAAACAATGGGCAAAGTCTGCTAAAACCTCCCTTACTTTCTGGATCTGGTCTGGGGCCAGCTGGGGAGACAATTTTACTGTCTCCACAGAGGACTCCCACTTACTTTCCTCCAGCAAATCCAGAAGGGGGTCTCCTTCGTCCGTTCCCTCCCCAGGACTACACACTACAAACACCATGTCAACCCTATTTGCATATGACTTCACCATGTTGACATGGTACATCCTTTCTGTCTGTCTTCTGTCAGGTAACTCCACAATGTAGCTCACGTCATTTACCTTCCTAACCACTTTGTACGGTCCTGCCCACTTAGCCTGCAGCTTGTCTTTCCGGACCGGAATAAGGACCACGACTTCCTGACCCACCATGTACGAGCGAGCTCTGGCTCTGCGGTCGAACCACACTTTTTGTTTCTGTTGAGCAGCTGCCAGGTTGCTCTGGGCTGTCCCCATAAGCTGCTTCAGCCTTTCCCTAACCCTAAGGACGTAATCCACAATGGGAGTTCCCTGGGTGGCGTGCTTGCCTTCCCAGTCCTCCCGGATCAAGTCGAGGGCCCCACGTACCCGGCATCCATATAAGAGTTCGAAGGGGGAAAATCCTGTCGACTCTTGGGGCACCTCCCTGTATGCAAACAACAGGTGGGGAAGGTATTTCTCCCAGTCCCTCCCATGCTGTTCAGTAAACGCCCGGAGCATTGACTTTAGGGTACCACTGAATCTTTTCACAAGCCCATTGGCTTGTGGGTGATACGGTGTCATACATCTCTGCACCACCCCACACTTCTCTCATAAACATTTCATCAGGTCAGACATGAAGGGACCCCCTCGATCGGTGATTACCTCCTGCGGAAACCCAACACGGGAGAAAATCCCAATTAAGGCATCTGCCACTTTGTCCATCCTCAGTGCGGATAGGGTGACTGCCTCTGGGTACCGGGTGGCATAATCCACCACAGTCAGGATGAATCTCTTCCGTGAAGAGCTGGGGGTATTTAAATACCCCACAATATCCATTCCCACCCTCTGGCATGGTTCCTCCACTACGGGCAATGGAATCAGGGTGGCTTGGGTTTTCTTGCCCGCCTTCCCCATTTCTTGGCACTGGTGACAAGACCTGCAATACTCCTTCACCTGCTGGTTGAAGTTAGGTCAGTAGAAATTGTGGGCCAACCGCTGCATAGTGTGTGCGATTCCCAGATGACCAGACAAGGGAATATCATGTGCAATTTTGAGCAACTGTTCACGATACCCCTGGGAAACGACAAGCTGCCTGCCTAGCATCCCTCCCTCTGTCTGTATTGCCTGAGTATACATAAGTCCATTTTCCCAATAAACCTTATGTCTGCCGTCACCTCCTTGTGCTCCGTCAGAGTCTGCAAAAGCCCTCAGCTTTTCTAAACTAGGGTCACTTCTCTGAGCAGCTGCAAACCCCTCACACATTCCCACGACATGGGACAGGTCCCCTTCAGTCTCTAAACTAGGGTCCCTAGCACTAGCTTCAGGGCACTCAGGATCACTGTCAATCCCAACCCTCTGACAATGGGTCATCTCTCCCTCTTCGGAGTAACCTTCCGTAGCTGTGTGGTTACTTGCTTAATGAGAAATTTCTACCCCCTTTTCATCAGTCTCCATATCAGGAGACACAGGCTGGGGAATCTGCCTTCCAGTGGTTTCCACAATGGCTTCTGTGGGGTTCAGGGAACTACACTTTTCCCTTGCCACTTGGCTACAGGTAACTGCACATACCATCCCCGGTTTTAGATTGTTGTCCAGGATCACATCCACTGCTAAGGTTTTGGCAACAACCACCTGTTGCACAGTTCCCCCTGTTTCACCCCAGTCTAGGAGAACACTAGTGAGGGGCAATGTTTTCGCCTCACCAGTGAAGTCCTGTACAGTGATGTATTTACTGGGTATAAGCTGACCAGGCTCTACCAGATCCCCCTTTACTAAAGTCAGGGATGCTCCTGTGTCCCTTAACCTCTGCGCCTGTACACCATTCACCATGACTGGGTGCACGTGTTCCCTCATGTTCACAGGCATGCTTCCAGGGACACACAAACAACCCACTTCTTTTCTAGCACCACCTTGAATATTTTTGCTCACCATTTTGGGACACTGTCTGGCAAAATGCCCAATTTCTTTACACAGCCAACATTCCCTTCTCTTTTCAGAAATATCTCTTCTCTGAAACCTGGGGCTAACTGGTTTCGGTGGAGGCAGTGAGGGTTTTAGCTGCCCTGAAGGCGCACTTTTCCCTTTCTGCGCTGCCACGTCCAGCCCATTCGCTCTCAGAGTAGGTCTACTCTTGGCATAGCGGTCCGAGAGTTCAGCAGCCTCTTGCACTGTTTTGGGATCTCGGTCCTCCAGCCAGGTTTTTAGCTCGGCTGGGCATGCCCAATAAAACTGTTCTAATAAAATCACATTTTCAATTTCATCAACAGAGTTTGCCTCAATTCCTTCCCACCGTTTTAAAAACTGACGTTGTTTCGTGGCTAGCTCCTCATAGCTCATGTCAGGGCTTCTCCTCAGCTTACAGAATTTAACTCTGTATGATTCAGCAGTTAATTCAAACTTTTTTAACAGTGCAGCATTAAGTTTGCTGTAATCATTACTGTCCTCATTGTCCATTTGACCCAATGCATCCTGAGCTTTCCCAGTAAGTAGCAGGGATAGCTGGAAGCTCCAGGACTCTCTAGGAATTTTAGCCTGAATACAAACTTTTTCAAAAGAATTTAAAAAGGCATCCATATCCTCCCCCTCTTTAAATTCGGCTATTAATTTGGAATTCAATTTGTAACCCAGTCCTGCAGTCCCAGTTAAACTCAAGCCACTTACCTGCTCTGGTGCCGCTGGTTGAAATCGTAGCTTCTCCAGTTCATGTTGCCTCTGGCGCTCCTCTCTTCTCCTCTGCAGCTCGCTGGTGCTCACGCTCCTCGCACTCTGCCTCTCAGCGTTCTCGCTCTGCCTCACGGTCCGCCTCTTGCTTCTCTCGCTCTGCCTCATGGTCCGCCTCTCGCTTCCTCTTCTCCTGGAACCCCAGCTCCATCCTGCGCAACTCAATTTGCAGCCTGAGTACTTCCAGATCCAGGATACTGGTGACCTTTCCCTGCTGCTGTGGCCCTTCACTGACAGTGGCCCTGTTGCCCTCCTCGTCGGATCTGGACACTGCATTAGCCACTAGCCCTGCCACACTCGAGGTTTGGTCCTTTTCAGTCACGGTCTGTGACTCGCAGCTCTGGGTATCTGCTACCATCAGGGCATCTATGAGGTTCTGCTTGCTGGCTTTCACCGCAAACGGGACTCCTCTGTCCCCGCACAACTGCTTTAAGGAGTCTTCAGTGTGCCTGCTGTAGTTGTAAGCCATCTTCTTCCCTCACTACTGCTTCTCTGACTTGCACTTTTAGAAAAAAATAAATAAAACGTGTAGGAACTTGACTGTAAGCCAAGTGATGTAGTTCTGTTTCCTTTTTAAAATAAATCACTGCCTTTTTCTTTCTTTGCAAGTGAGCTTACGGTCTCAAGCTGACACGCTGAACAATAAAAGCTTGTAATACCAAAATTTATCCCACCACTGCCAACCAATCTGTCACAAACCCAATCAGCAGGTCAGCCCTCTACTCCCAAAGTGCCAACCTCCGAGCACAGTCTTGTGAACAGTTAACAGAAACATGGTAACCCTCCTGGTCTGTTTTGTGGGTTCAGATCAACCTTTGCTCTCAAGTCTTGGAGGGATTCAAACTGTGAACCTCTTGTTAGCGTACCCAATGTACAGGCTCAGATAACTCTGTCTTCGGGGGGCCAGATATCTTTGCCTACAGGCACCTAACCAGGTGTACAGAAATGAACACTTAAAAACTGTAATATAAGACCTCAGATTTAAAACGCTTACCTTTTTCCAGTTTGGTATCACCATTCAAACTTACATACAATGTCTGCTTTAACCATATATACTCTACTTGTAAAGGAAAGAATTTCAAAGACAGACCAAGTAAGCTATAAAAATAGAGTTTTACTAAAATAGATAAAAATATGTAACATGTAAATACAGAACCATATATCACAAAACATACAAATCACTTAAAACAGGTTTTAACAGTTTAATTCCTATTACAGCACTTAGATTTGTCTCTCTCTCTCTAAATACCTGCTTAAAATGCTCTCAGATGTTTCTTTGTCAGAGTCTAGATATAAGTGTCTCTGAAGCAAAACAGAATAAATGTTTAAAAGCTGTTTTCCCCACCTCTTTGCATGAGGTCACCTAGCTCCTCCCTGTCAGAATATATAAACAAACAATATCTATATAAAAACAGGATGTCTTTTCCAAGTATTAAATTATGTAATCTCAGCATAAGGTTGTAAATTTCCAAGACCCTCTTTAGCTGCATCCTCTCTCAAACAGGCTTCAAAGGAACTTTTACAGTTTTGCACCCCGTGTGTAATAACCTAGGTTTTCCCTCCAAATGTCATAAAATGGATATGATCTATCTTGGCATCTGGCAAGCTACAATTAGCCACCTAAACAGGATATCCTCAACTCAAGCCTCTTCCAGCCTGTAATTATCTCATGGCTTTCATCTTTCAGCTGAGACCTGGGGGGGGGGTAGGCGAGGTCACTCAGGGAGCACCAGATTTCTCAGCATCTCTCATGACAGACAGTCCATAACACATTTTTATACTACAAAAATGATGCAGCGATCAGAACCAGCTGTCCAAGTGCCACAATGCTGATGTCAAATGAGATTTCTTTGATGGTGGCTGGACTTGAAGAAAGGAAAGTTACTTACCGGTGTCACTTGATCTTCCAGAATGTCTACTCCATAGAGACACGCTCTTCGGTCCCTGGACAGAAAGTGCTAGGACCATGCAGGAACCTGAACTTTGGAAAACAACTCCAACAACTGTCTCAGAATCTTTTTGTTTTCTCTCAGGAGGACAGTGAGTGAGTGAATGATACAAAACAGAAAGAGAAAGGAAACTGGCTGGGACAGATGTAAAAAAAAAAAATAGCAGAGGGAGCAAAAAGAACTGACAACACCATATCTACATGGGCAAAAAGCCCAGTCACAGATGGACAGAATCCCATACACATGCTGGATACAATTGGGCCACTTTCTGCTTGTGGCCTCAAACTAGCCAGGGCAGAATGAAGCTTAACTGGAGACCACAACGTAGCTGTAGCAAAAAGTTGGCTTGCATGTAAAGATGACCACCGCTGTAAAAAGCTCCACATGAAGTACGGGAAAATAAGAGTAACTCTACCATGACGGGGTGTCGTAGCATGATCATGGGTTGTGCCTCTGTTTGTCATGAGAAAAGTTATCCAGGACTGTCTTTTTGTGTGTCCTGCAGCAGGGTCCAGTCCTGTAGGAAACAAATAATAATTGTGGATAAACCTGTACAATGAAAAAGAATGACGTACCACTCTGGTGTCATGCAGCAGTGAAGAATAACAGTAATGAGAAATAATTAATGTTCACTCTATTGGAAATAGCAGTAAAAGCTGCTCAAACCAGAGCCAATACAAACAAGTCTGTTCAACATGGAGATAGGTGAGAGAGTCGGGGGGGGGGGGGTTAGTCAGCAGGCTGAGTTTGGCTCTGGAGGAGATACTCTAGAAAATCAAGAGCTACTTCCTTGTAAGCTTTCCCATCTTTCTAGGGTCAATCTCCTCCATCGAGCCACACTCTTGGGTTGAGTTACAAGCAGTACCTCCTTAGAGAGGTGGTTAGACCATGACCAGAACAAGCATGCTGCACCAAAAGAAAATGGCAACGTCTACCCTGTTACAAGGATGCCCTGCTCTAGATGGCAGACACACAGAAATCTACTGGCACAAAAAGACCACTTGGCCCACCCAGTCTGCCTATATGGTCCCTTCCTAGTCAGTGTCTGCAGGCTGCAACTGGTCTCCGGCGACCCTCCCTCCTCCCTGCCTATTTACAAACATTCCTCAATGTCTGTGCTAAGCAAGCTTGAAGACCCTACTGTGTTTGCTTACACCACTCCCACCGGCAGTCTGTTTCAGACATCTACCACTCTTTCAGTGAAGCAGTATTTCGTCACATCCCTCCTAAACTCTCCCAGCCCCCACTGCATTCCCTCTGGTTTTGGTGCCTTTTCTCATTTGAAAGGGACTTCCTTCCTGCACCCTCTTCACCCCGTAAGGTACTTGTGGGTCTCTATCATGTTCCCTCTTGCTCTCCTGTCTTCCAGGGTGTATATGCTAAGATCCCTCAGTCTCTTTGTATAGCTTTTAATGCAACATCTGCACCATTTCAGCTGCTTTCCTCTGGAACGCATCCACCCTGTCAATATCCTTTCTGAGGGGTAGCCTCCAGAACTGGACATAATACTCCTGATGGGGTCTCATAAGTGAGCGGTACAGAGGCAAAACCACCTCCCTCCTCCTGCTAGAGATACCTCTCCATGTACTTACCAACATCCCACTGTCATACCCACAGCTTTGTCACACTGCCCTGCCACTTTGAGATCATCAGATATGATAAGCCCAAGTTCCATTTCCTGCTAAGTGACTGTCTGACCCCCTTCCCCCATCATATACACAGCTTCTGGGTTCCTGTGCACCAGGTGCATGACTTCACACTGAACACCAACACCTTCCTAGCTGATACATCAACAAGCAGGTACATGCCAAAGTGATCCCTCTCCCATGGACTGTATAATCCTGTCTTCATGGCCCCCCCTTCCCCTAGAATCACTAAGGAGCAGCCATGCAGGGAGAGGAACTGCCCTCCCTCCCTCCCTCCCTGAGGCAGGAGATGTCCAAGGTGGATGCCTGAACCCTGCCTCGACAGATGTCACTTAACGTCCAGGGCTCAGGGTGCAAACCTGGGTTGCCTAGATGGCAAGTGGTAGGCAAGGTAAGGCAAACTTTATTTAAGAGATGCCCATCCTGGAGGCTCTGGGCACTGAACATTTAAAAGATAACTACTATACATTATAAAACAAAATACATAACAATATCTCAAACACAACACACATCAACAAAAAACAAAATTTATATAAACGTTAGCTTAAGCAGTAACAGCAAATTCCTAAAGAGCCAGGGCTAACCTAGACATATGTTCTAAAAAAGCAAGGACTATAAAGCACAGTCTGGGAAGGCCTAATTATACAAGAAGGCCTTGAGGCGGGCTTTAAATACCTCCACAGAAGGGGCCTCCCTAACAGCTGGAGTAAGCGAATTCCACGGGAACGGAGCGGCGACACTAATTGCTTTGTTGCCTGCTGTTTTTAACCTCGTCCTTGGAATCGCAAGAAAGCCCCTAGAGGAGGAGCAGAGGGAGAAGACCGAGACAGCAAGAATGAGAAGGTCCTTCAGGTAACCAGGGCCCAGGCCGTGTAGGGCCTTAAAGGTGAGTAAACCCACCTCCGCCTAACTGGTAGCCAGTGCAGTTGACGCAGCACTGGAGTGATATGACAGTACTGAAGACTGTCCTGTCAACAGCCTCACCGCTGCGCTCTGCACCAGCTGCAGTTGGCGCAGGGTACCCCCAGAGACCCTGAGATACAGTGCATTACAGTAGTTCAGCCTGGATGTCACGAAGGCATGTACCAAGGTGGGGAGGTCCTGTGTCGGAACTGTGCTAGCAAGCTGGTTCAGTTTCTATTTGAAAGCAATTTTTCAATGTCCAGGAAATCAGTTTATGATTATATAAAATCAGACACAATAAGGTTTATATTTCATTCTTGTTTTTTTTATACGCATTTCCTGATATTCTTTATCAATGGAGACAATGACATGAAAATAGGATCTTTGTGTCTCAGATCGTCTCATCCTCATACTCTGTTTGCAACATTACAATCTGCTGCTGTGGAAATGAAATCTCACACACAGGATTATGGCTTTAGTGGAGGGATAATTAGGATGATGTGATGGGTCAGAGCACCAGCGTAGCAGAAGCACTACCACTTACGGCGCTGACAACCCAGGTCTGGAAGCAAATGCAGGGTCATCGGAGGGCCACCCTGGGGAAGAAGGTTGAGCATTCAACAGACTGCTCGCCTTCTCTAGGAAGGGGGGTTCATCAACATAATGACACCCAGCAACAGCTAGGGGCAGGTGAGTTGAGGACCAATGCTGGGGCCGGAACTGGTGGAGTCGGCAGACATCTGCACGTTGGGATGGGAGCATGTCCAACCGTGCGCTGACATCATTGCACATCTGCCTCCACCAGGAGTAACGTTATCTGAGAAAACCACTTGGATGAGCAGAATGAAGCCAAGGATCCCTGCCAGTGCCACCACCCCGTCTCATGAGCCACCAATCACAGATCAACATCTCGGAACCCCCGGGAAGACCCACAATGAATGGGGGGGCAGCTCCTCAGTTTCCTGTGGCCAAGTGAGCTTTAGTGGGGACAGCATATGGGGTGAACCTGAATAGGACCCAGCGGGCAGATACAGGGTATATCTCCGCCAACCCAAGGAGGAAAAAAAAAAAAAAAGAATGATGTGATGAAGTCTGTGACACACAAGGACCTATTTTTGTGCCAATGTCCTCAGTAAGAAAGAATGAAGGGAGATAAATACAGAAAAGTGATTAAATATATGCAGAGCTGTGTCAGACTTTTTATGTTTTTCTGGACATATCGTTCACCTTTTGACACTGAAATATGAGCACTCTCACTCAAAATTGGGACACTGCCCTCACAGTGTGGGACACATTATCAAACATGGCAACACAAGCTCAAACTACTATTGAAACCACTGCCTTTATTAGACAACCTTATCTCATCCAAGTAGCACAGGTTTAGGAAGGAGCACACCACCACCACCGCCCTGACATTTATTTATTTATTAAATTTTGGTGACCGGGTAGGCCCACTGAGCCCCGAAGGTCCCTTTTTCAGGGGCGACCCGGGATAACAATACAAGTTATAAGAATGAACAAGGACATAAGGAACATTTGAGGCATTGTGAGTTACATCATGAGGTGGTTACAGTAAAGAAAACAGGCATGGTTAAAGAAAAGCAGTGGATACAGGCATGGCTTACAGGCATGGTAAAGGAAAAGCAGTGGATGCAGACTGACATGTTTAACTAATGACATTAAATGTGCCATGGATGCTAGTTCCCTCACTGAAGCCATCTTTACTGACCTCACCAAGGCATTTGATACTGTTGTTCACAAACTGCTCCACTCCAAATTACTTGCTTCAGCTCTCTCCCTCAACGTAGCCCTTGGTTTGGAATCTATCTCTCTGGGAAACAGCAGTTTGTCCACTTCAATAATGTGGTCTCCTCCCTCGCCCAATGAATTTAGGTGTCCCACAGGGGTCCACACTTAGTCCCTTGCTCCTCTTAATTTTTATAAATGACCTTTCCTCTGTCCCATCTCACTGCTCCTTGATCACGTATGCAGATGATATCGTTCTATACATTAGTTCTCCCTCCATCTCCACAGTTAATTCACCACTACAGGAGGAGTTCCCTTTGATTCAGTCATGACTCATCAGAAACAAATTAATCTTCAATTTCTCAAAGACACAAACCATGCTATCTGGATCACGGGCTAGAATATGGTCCTGCTCAGCTCCCCTTTCCATCCTATATAAGGATGGGCCCCCCTCATCCACGGTGACAGACTGAGTATTTTGGGGTCACCCTTGACTTGGGCTTGGACTTCTGTCTCCATATTCCCCAGACCTGTAAAGCAGTCAACTCAACATCTGGCCTAGCTTACTGTGCTAAACTCTCCCTTATACCCAAGGCCAGGCTTGCAACAGCCCAGGGCATCCTTCTTCCCCGCCGGTAGTATGGTCAGCTTATTTATTACCATGCCTCCAGAACAGCCCTTAACAAGTGGGAAATAGCCTACAACATCTGCCACTTCTCCCTGTCCTCCCCATGCCTCACACACCACTGTTCCCTGTATACCTCCCTGGGCTGGCTCTCCTCCTCAGCGGCCCAACCTTACTCCCTTGGATGCTTTATTGACAAGTTACTAAAATCTCCCACTCCACCTGTTCCCCTCTCTCCTGCACCTTGAGAAGCCTATTCACTTAGATCTGCAGATGCAGTCCTTCTACATGTTCCAGACTGCTCACCTAAGATGGGAAACAGACATTCTCCATCTTTGCCCCGAAATACTGGAACTCCCTTCCCCTTGAAATTTGCAGTCTCCCCTCACACTGGCTCTTCAAAAGTACCCTTTATATGCATCTGTTGAGTTCTTCATCCTGTCGCTGTGCAGAGTAACTCCTAGACTTTTCCTGTTCCATGTTAAAGTAACTTGATAGACTCCTATATTATGTACTCATTCTCCCTCTTGCCTCTACCAAAACTGAAATAAAATAATGTGCAACTGTATATTCACTCCAAGCCTTGAAGGCTTTATAATTATGCATGTATTCCTGGTTGTATATTCCTGCAATCTAGTCCACGCTTGTTCCATGATTACACTGTTTAGCATTTGTTAGCTGACCCTGGCTGCTATCTGTATCGTGTATTCTTGTGTTATTGTTCCCTGATGTACCTCCTAGGTTGTAACTGAAAACAGGCATTTACTTGTCTAGTGTGCCTTACCTGGTAAACAAAAACTAAATACATTTATTTGTTCAAAGTTGAAAATTTAGCGTCTTTTGAATACAAGGACTTGGTGGTTGCTCAGAGTGACAGTGGTATGGCACAGAGCATGGGGGTGGATAATGTATGTCAGAACCCTGTAAGGACAATAGGATCTGGGTATGTTAGGGTTTTATGGACAGACTGGATGAACCAATGGACTTTTTCTGCTGTCACGATCTATGTTTCTATGTACTATAATGAATTTCTGTGGCCCAGTGATGCAGAGGGCTGAGGCGCTGGATACCTTACCTTGCGTCACGCCGATGACTCGGGTTCAGGAACAGATTCGGGTCATTGGAGAGCTGGCATGGGGAGGGGGGCAGGATTGAGTAGCCAAAAGGCAGCTCTCCTCTCCTGGGAGGTTGTCACCCCCCCCCTGCAGTTCTGCTGTTATCAGGTGGAGGTCCAATGGTCAGCATAGGCAGGAGGGGGTGGGAAGGGTGTTCTGGTACTGCGGCTGGGGCTGAGAGAAAAATGGGGAAAAAAGTGGGGCCATAAAAACTTAAAAAAAAAAAAAAACAACAAAAAACATTTACGTTTTAGTGTTCAAGTTTACAGCACATTCTTTATGAAGGTAGCACTGTTTCCATGAGGGATGGATGTGGTACAGAGCAATTTTCAAGGAAAAATGGTGGATGTCCCTTGTAATTTAGATTTGCTGTGCAGTGGACCGATATATCAGTCCAAACTTCCTATATGTTCTAATTCTATAAGCAGCGTAAGGGTTAAAAAGTTGCTTTAAGGACCAATACATGTTAAAGGGAAAGTCCCCTCATCCTATTTTCTGTACACCTGTGTAGTCTGTGAGCGTTAATGATTCCCTCTCATACATCCCTCTAATGTCATCCTAATTTAAATATAAATGAGGTTGCTTCACTCTGTTTTGCCCTGGTGTGAAAACCTGTTTGGCTCCATGCCAAAGGTCATGACCCCACTCATGCAACACATCATGGGAGCTGATGATGAGTGCATGCATAAGGCAGCAGAAGTTATATGCTCATTCAGTTCTGTTACATGTCCTGGGAAGTCCCTGTCTTAAAAGCATTTTTTCCTAACTCAGATACATGTTAAACTACAGAAAACAGCCAGGCACTTACTATGCCTTGAAAAGTTTCATGGCAAGCACAAAACAAAAACATAGGGACTGCAGAGAACAGCAACAGCACTGATTAATACAGTGTAACTACTGCAGGCTTTAGCACCAAAATATAAAATTTCAGGATGCCTTACATTAGTCAGGTCATGACCTTTGCTATGGAGTCGAGCAGTTTTTCACACCAGACTTAAGTATCTTCATTTACATACACTCCCCTTGAGCAAGTGTATACCTTTAAATACCTAAGTGTAACCCTTGATAGCTCCTTATCCTTTGCCCTACATACTGACCATATTGTTAAGGCTGTCACGTCCAGAAGTGGCTTCTTATACAGGCACCGCCACAGCTTGACCCCTGATTCGCTGCCACTCGCTATTAAAAATTCCATCCTTTCTATGACTGACTATGGGCTTGCAATGTATGCGGCAGCCTCCGACACCACCCTCAAACAAGTTAGTATGGCCTTAAAGTGGACAGGAAATGTGTGCTAACTGGCAGCTGTTTATAAAGTTCTTATTCTCAGAAACGATATGCATTCTCCTAAAGTATCCATATTTAACTGTACCTGAATAAAAAGTGATGGGTAAAACTGCAGTTTGCATTGTTGTGGGGATTGTTGTTGTGTTGTTTCATTTTATGGGCAGCATTCTGTTACAGTTCACTTCATGGAATCACTTATGTGGAGTTTTTACTATGTCACAATTTGTGTACATAATGCTAATTAAGAGCTGCTAACACATCAGAACCCTGTTTAGAGTTCTGTGCACAAACCATGACATAGTTAAAGCTCCAAATTATTGGTTCCATGAAGAGAACTGTAATAGAACGTTGCAAATAAAAACAAGACAATGCAAAATATAGCTTTATATATCACTTTATATTCAGGTACAGTTAAATATAAATAATTTAAGTGAATGCATATCATTTCTGAGAATGAGAACTTTATAAACATTTGCTAGTTAGACAGGATTTCCTCTCCTCTTTAAATAAATACTGCAGACTAGTACTAGGTGCCCACAGACTTGCACACACCTGTGACCTTTACACTCAAACCAACTGGCTTACACTTCAGGGCAGAGTACATTACCGGGTTTGTCTCCTAGAGCAAAAGACCTGCCTCGGCTTAACCGCATCGGCTATCCAGAACCTCCTAAACTCAGCGGTCAGTCCCCACTGGACAAGAAGTACGTCCAGACAATCTCTGTAAGTCCCTTTCTTCCGAACATCACAAGTGCAGCAGTCCTTTGCCTACCGTGCACCACGCTGGCTTAATGATCTCCCCCCAGATATAACCAATGAGTCTAAGCTGGAGCCATTTGAGAGAAAACTCTGCCAACACCTTACCTCCCTAAGCAGCTGTGAAAGCTAACCCTAATGTTACATCCCCTCTGCTTCACTCCTTCTCCCCCCGACCTGCCTGCTCTACTCACCTCTTACTCTCCCGCCCCAACCCCTCTCGCTTACCCTGTACTCCCAACGTCCTACTTATCTGATCCTCACCCCTCTCATCCCTACCCCCTCCTTCCACCACTCCTGACAAAGCTCACCATCTGACTGCCTCACTGTATATTTATTAAATATACATTTACCTGTCTGTTTCATTATACTCTGTAACTCTGCACTTATACTGTTCCATTGTTCCATTTCTACTTGTATTGTTTTGCTTGTCTTGATGTGGAACTTCTGTAAATGAGCTTCCCACTCAAAGATGTCATTCCAAGATATAAGTAAGTAAATAAATAAATAAATAAAACATTTCAATCCTGATGAAATTAGAAGGGTGCTATAGAGGCAATCATTATGCTTGCCTACAAACTACACAGGGAAATGGAATAAAAGGCTGAGGGGACTTTCCCTTTAACAAACAAGGCTAATGGAACTGTGGTTCCTTTCTTCTTTATATACATAATGCTTCTGTAGGGTGGGTGTCCTCCTGAACTGCATGGGGGAAGGGGCCAAGACACTACCATCTTACAACAAACAACTGGACGAAGTGGCAAGGGTCAAAATCGGTGAGCAGTTTTAAGAGGGTTTGGGGCGGGACAGGCATATGAGGCTACTCAGAGGAGTGGGGACAGAACTTATTGGCAAGACAGCCACTAGGGCTAGAGCACAGCAGTCAGGTAGGGTGAGCAGACTGGATGGGCCAGTGTGCCTTTATCAGGACATGTCTGTGACTGTATCCAGATAGAAAGAAATGTACAGTGCCTCACCAGAGAAAGATTTAAGTGGGTCTGATGACTGGTCAGTACAACTCTCTGGGATGCTGAACCTGTCCACCTCCCCACTGTAGTCACTCCTCCCTCAGACCCCAGGCACATGGAACAGCCCCCCCCCGCCAATCTGCATGCACAGATGTTACTGCAGAGTCAGTAGTAAGATGGCTTAGAAATAAAAACATCTGTTTTTCAGGAGCCAACCTGAAAAGGATTAAGCAACCAATTCTCCAAAATGTGAGATGACACTTTACATGGCCCTCTTAGGCACCCTATCAGGCAGGGTCAAGCAACCACATGTCTACATGTAGCTGCGTCCTTCCAGGCACAGCCTACAATGGATGTTTTCTGTTAGGCAGCCACTAATTAGACCCGACCTGGCACAGCCCAAGCTCAGCCTGCCCTCCCCTTACCACAAACACAGCACAGGTCCTTAGCAGTCCTTCTGTACCGAAGGCCGCTACCCTCTCCGACCTGGTGCCAGGAATATTTCAATAATTAAGCACTTTATGGGAGCTCCATTAATACAGTTCTTGGGTATCCAGGGTCAAACTGGTGAAGGCCGGATGCCATAGGTGCAGTTTAAACTTTAAACGGAGCAACGTGCTGAAATATTTCCACTCCTTAAAGGCCATGCAATTTCTTAAAGCAGCGGTATTTGTTAATAACAATATATTTTTTTATCAATAATATTGTGTGGCAAAAACATCAAGCTACACATTCTTCTTTTTGTATTCTTTGATTCCTGAACCAAGATACCAGAACTGGTGAACGTTTCTGCTAGGCTGATGGTTTCTAATAAAAGCAGATCCTATGCTGCTCTGTATGTCTAAATCATTTCCCTTCTCAGTATCCTCGTCAGAGGGAACATATTCAGTTCCCCTCAGTACTTCCTCATATGACCTGTCATGCATCCCTCTGATTTTCTTGGTGAAGTGTCTCTGAACTCCCTCCAGTCTGTCTACTTTTTTCTTTGTGTGTAGGTACCATAACTGTACAGCACACTCCAGGTGTGGTCTTATCAAGAAGCAATACGAGGGTAGCACTGCATCCTTCTATTGCCAATGGTTATATTTTTAACAACCATTTCACAATGGCTACCCATTGTAAGGTTATCGGTCACAATTATATCAAGGTCCTTTTCATCAGTCATTCATCTTAGTAGTACTGACCAGTCATCAGACCCACTTAAATCTTTCTCTGGTGAGGCACTGTACATTTCCTTCTATCCGGATACAGTCACAGACATGTCCTGATAAAGGCACACTGGCCCATCCAGTCTGCTCACCCTACCTGACTGCTGTGCTCTAGCCCTAGTGGCTATCTTGCCAATAAGTTCTGTCCCCGCTCCTCTGAGTAGCCTCAGCTAATATTTTTTAAGGCAAGCTACCTCTTGCTGGGAGCTACAATACTGAACATAGGATTTGCAAGAAAGCGAGCTGTGCTCACAGCAGAGGGAGGCGAACCTTACAATTGTCTTTGGTTTGTAGCAGATATTCTACAGGTGGAGGCTACTTCTAACTGAAAGGTGAAATAAGGAACTTAATCAGGAAAAGACAGTCTTGTTACAATTCTTAAGATTTTCAGTGCAGGAAGAGTTTAAACCCTGGGCTAAACATTTGTCACAAATCCTGAAAAATGTGCAGGTACAGGTT
Organism: Neoceratodus forsteri; assembly: GCA_016271365.2. Taxonomy (NCBI): domain Eukaryota; kingdom Metazoa; phylum Chordata; order Ceratodontiformes; family Ceratodontidae; genus Neoceratodus; species Neoceratodus forsteri. The sequence continues at coordinate 476,275,679 of CM057451.1, forward strand.
GTGTATTTGACCCAGACAGTAAACTGTTTTTTTGGGTTTATCTTTTGTGTGCCTTAAAAGGAAATTCCAGACTTTCTCAGGAAGTGATTACACCATAAGAAAAAATTACTCACCTTAGTAATTGCTTTTCTTCTCATGGAGTCTTGCTATATTATGACAATTAGCAGTTAGCCACAGCACTTGAACTGCCCCGGAGAGGAAGGAGTTAACTCCAGGCTGACTGGAGTTCCAAGCGCGAGCGCTTTGCTGAAAGCTCTATCTGGCTAGTTTCAAACTGAAACTGTCAGATCTTTACGGAGCCAACACTAAGCAAAAGTCTGTGTGGGAAAAAAACCTACACTAGCCAAATGGCTACCTACTAGTAGAATAACAATAACAGAAACAACAACAACAATATCACCCCTAACAAGCACTATTAGGCCCCCCTCCCCAAAAGACAGAAGTCCAGGAGAGGGCCAAACATCAACCAAAAACAGAAATACCTAGTTTTCCTAATCCTATAGAAAAGGGAAAAGGGAAAAGAGCTATATGACATGACACAGTGCTTGCACTAATTTGCCAACCCTTACCCAAGTAGAAGTTCTGAGAGGGGCAGGTTGGGGGTGGTCATAATATAGCAAGACTCCATGAGAAGAAAAGCAATTACTAAGGTGAGTAATTTTTCTTCAAACACCATGAAGTCTTGCTATATTATGACAATTAGCAGATTACACAGCAGTACCTCCATGGAGGAGGGCCAGAACCTACTTAGGAAATAGGCTCTGAAGCACGGCTGTGCCAAACCGAGCATCTCTCCTGGACTGGACATCCAGAGAGTAATGCTTGGTAAAGGTGTGAACTGTTTTCCAGGTAGCAGCTTGACAGATTTCCAGAATGGGAATATCTCTAGCAGCCGCTAGAGATGCAGCTGTACCCCTGGTGGAATGGGCCCTCAGTCCTGAGGGGGGTTCTCTACCTAGTTTTTGGTAGCAAAATTGGATACAAGAGACAATCCACCTGGCAATTGTCCTCTTAGTGGCAGGTTTCCCTTTGCCAACCTCGCCATAGGTAAGGAAGAGTTGGAGGGATTCGAACCTGTGACCCTTGGTGCGTTTCAAATAGTAGCTTAAAGCTCTTTTGACGTCCAAACTGTGCAATCTCCTCTCACCCGAGGAAGAATGCTCAGTGAAAAATACTGGAAGGGAGATGGATTGGTTAAGATGGAAATCTGAAACCACTTTAGGTAAAAACTTTCTGTTAGTCCTGAGGACTACCTTATCTCTGTGAAAAGAAATAAAATCATTTTCCACTGACAGGGCTTGTAACTCACTTATGCGTCTGGCAGAAGTGATGGCCACTAGGAAAACAGTTTTCCAAGTTAGGAACTTAAGGTCTGCTGAAGACAGAGGTTCAAAGGGAGGTTGCATTAACTGAGCAATGCAAACATTAAGGTCCCAGGCAGGGGCTGGGTCCCGAAAAGGAGGGTTAGTGTGAAGTAACCCCTTAAAAAACTTGGAAAACACAGGTTGAGAAGAAAGGGAGGAAGGCTTTCCTGCTGATATAAAAGCAGAGACAGCTGCCAGATGAACCTTTAAGGTAGCTGGCCTGAGGCCTAAGGAATTAAGATGGACCAAGTAGTCCAGCAAAATGGGCAAATCAGCAGATTCTGGGACAATTTGCTTCCCAGAACACCAGATGGAGAACCTCTTCCATTTGGAATTATAAGTGGCCCTAGTGGAAGGCTTCCTAGAGGCCTTTAAAATATCAAGGACACCTTGAGAAAGGTGTAAATCAGCAAATTCTAACTCCTCAAGAGCTAAGCCTTGAGGTGGAGGGATTTGAGGTCCGGATACCAAACTCTCCCCTGGGCACAAGTCAGCAGGTTGTGGACCCTGGGAAGGTCCGGGGGGGTGGACTGTCAGGGACAGAAGCAGTGGGTACCAGGGTTGCCTGGCCCAGTCTGGTGCAATCAGAATCACTTTGCAGGCCTGGGATCTGATTTTTACTAACACCCTGAAGAGAAGGAGGAAGGGGGGAAAGGCATACAGGAACTTCCCTTCCCAATCCAACAGAAACGCCCAGGGGACTGAGCCCATTACTGGAGGCCTGCAACAGAACAGAGGAAGTTGGTGGTTGTCTGGGGCTGAAAAGATCTATCTGAGGAGTGCCCCATCTGGCAAGACAGACCCCAGCACTAGGGATTCAAAGACCATTCGTGATGACCCTGAGAAATCCTGCTGAGGGCATCCGCTGGGACACTGTCCTTCCCTGGAAGGTGAACTGCTACTAGGGAGGTGTTCAGGGAGTAAGCCAGAGACCACAACTTCATTGCTTCGGTGCACAAGGCTGATGACCGAGTGCCCCCCTGCTTGTTGATGTACCACATTGTTGTGGTATTGTCTGTCCTGACCTGAACTACTTTGTTCTGGACAGATGCTGAGAAAACCTGAAGAGCTAAAAAGACAGCTCTGAGTTCCAATATGTTGATGTGGAGCAGAGATTCCTGGGGGGACCACACTCCCTGAGTGGAAAGGTCGCCCAAGTGCGCGCCCCACCCCAGCAAGGAGGCATCCGTGGTGAGGGTGAGGGAATGAGAAATGGGAATGAAGGGGACCCCTTGTCTTAGATTGCTCTGATCCTGCCACCACTGAAGAGCTAGAATCAGAGTTGGGGTCACTGGGACCAATTTGGTAAGGGGGTCCCTCCTTTGGGATCAATAGGCCCTCAAATGAAACTGAATGTCTCTCATCTGGAATCTTGCTCCTTGCACTACAGCTGTGGAGGCAGCCATGTGCCCTAGAAGTTGCAGAAAGTGCCTTGCTGGTCGAGAGACCCACAGGATGAAAGAGGATGCCAGGGCAATCAGCTTCTCTACCCTTTCCGAGGGGAGAAATGCCCTGGCCAACTTTGTGTCCAATTCCGCACCTATGAAAGTTAGTACCTGAACTGGTTCTAGAACTGACTTTGGTAAATTCAGCAGGAATCCCAGGGAAGTGAGAAGCTGCTGGGTGACTTGCAAGTGGGATTTTACCTGATCTAGGGACTGACCCACAATGAGCCAGTCATCCAGGTAGGGAAACACAGCAACCCCTTGCCTTCTTAAATGAGCCACTACCACAGCTAGACATTTTGTGAATACCCTTGGAGCAGAGGTAAGACAAGGGCATTGTTCTGAACTGGTAGTGACCTGAGGGCAGTTCGAACCTGAGGTATTTTCGGTGAGAAGGCCTGATCAGGACATGAAAATAGGCATCCTTGAGGTCCAGGGAGGCTAGCCAGTCCCTGGCCTGAGGGGAGGCAAAATCATTGCCAGAGTTAACATTTTGAACTTTGGTTTCAAAAGATGCTTGTTCAGGTACCTTAAGTCTAGAATGGGCCGCCATTCTCCTGTCTTTGGGGTAAGAAAGTATCTGGAGTACAGCCCTTGCCCTGGTGACAAGGAGGAACCCTTCCACTGCTTTGCAGTCTAGGAGGAAGAGACCTCTGCTTCCAAAGCAAGGGCCTCTAAAGGGCTTGCAGGTGGAAAATGTCTGGTTCTCATCTTTGGAAACTGTTTGAAGCTGAGAACCAGACCCTGGCTTACTACCTCCAGAACCCATTTGTCCGAAGTTAGGGACACCCAGTTCTGGCTGAAATAAGCCAACCTGCCTCCAACTGGTACAGGAGAATCGGCCCTGGGCACCCCATCAGGGTGCCTGCTTGGCAGTAGCCTTAGGCTGAGGGGTAGGGGACGGTTTACCTGCGCCCTCTACCTCTGCCTCTGAAAAAAACCCTCTGTGCAAAAGCAGAGGAGGCTTGGGATTGATAAAAAGGCCTGTGGAAAGGCCTGCCCCTACCTCTGGGAGTGTGCCTCTGTGGAGTGGCATGCCGCTCCTTGGCCTGGGCACTTTTGTAGGTAGTTCTGTATTCATCCATCTTTTCATATAATTTTCCGTTTGCTCTCCAAACAGAGAATTTCCCACCACAGGAAAATCCATAGCCTTTGACTGAGTATCCTGTGACAGATTAGTGCACCTGAGCCATGCCAACCTACTGAAAGCTACAGAAGTGGCCATGACCCTAGAGGAAACATCATTAACGTCTACAGCAGTATGAAATTGAACTTTAGAGGCTTCAATGCCATCAGCAGCCACCTGTTCCATTCACTAGCCAGCTGGCCATGGGCCTGCTTGGCTAACTGCAACACTGTATCCCATCTAGATTTCTGATATCTAGCCACATAAGCCATATAATTTGCCTGCCTGAGTCCCAAAGAAGCTGCCATATACTGTTTTTTCGCCATGGCATCAATCTTCCTGGAATCCTTATCAGGAGGATGTGAGGCCAGGGATATAGCCTTGTCACAGGCTGCAGCTTGTACCACACCTACATGACTACACTGCTCAGTGAGGAAGTCTGTATCAGGGCCTGATAAAGTATACCTTCTCTCCATTTTTTTATCTACAGGAGGGACAGAATGGGGATTTTTTTAAATTTTTGTTGTTTGCTTCCTAAATGACTTATGCAAAGGAATAGACAACCTCCTAGACTCTGGGATATCCATCATCTCAACATAATCAGGCTCCTCTTGCTCATCCACAGCCTCTTCCAAGGGAAGCTGGAGGGTTTCTGCAACCTTTTTGTAAAACATAAAATGAGAAGGGGACTCAGACAGCATAGGGGGAGATTCTAATGGTCTGTCTGGAGAAATGTCCGGTTCAATGGGCACGTCCAGACCCTCCCAGCCACATACATAATGATCAAAATCTTCCTCCCCCTCCTGTGGTTCATAAAATTCCTCAACATCATACTCTTGAACCACTGGAACCGAACGAACCAACCTTTTGCCAGCTGTTGGTGGTTCGGCCGGTCCCTGAGACAGTGACTGGACAATCTGTATGGCTTTAGCTATCTCTGCAGCAGTTGGAGAGGCAATCTTGCACTCCAGACCTGCTGATTTCTTAGATTTTTTTACTGGGACTGGTTCCTCAGAACCAGCCTTCCTTTGGCCCGAGGAAGTCTCGCCCTGGTCAGAGGGCACTCCCTCTGGTCCAGTGGGTGCTGGACCGGGCTGGCCATCCGGGTCAGCGGACTTTTTGGCCTCTCGTTCCCTGAGCCGGCCCAATCTTTTCTCCAGGGTGGCTGCAGGGAAATTCTTACACACCTGGCAGTCTGACAGGAGGTGGTCAGCCCCCAGACAATAAACACATGTGGTGTGTGGGTCAGCCTTGGCAAAGGCTTCCCCACAAACATCACAGTGTTGAAACCCAGTGGGCCCGGTTTTTCTTTTGGGTTTCTCAGACATAATGCCAGCCTATCCAAAAACTTGCCCTTTTTATGGCAGTGCCAGGCAAGACAACCTTATCGGTTCCTAACCGTGTCACGGGTATTTGAAAAAACCCAAAGAGATAGGTTTTTAGAACCGATAAGAACCGGGAACCGCACTCTAAAAGCCCAAGCTATTATTTAAAATTGTTTTTTTTAGCAAACCGATCAGTTCAAAACCGAACCGATAATTAATTTCCACACAGACTTTAAAATCCTGTACTTACGGTTTACCAGATAGAGCTTTGAACGAAATGCGGTAAAATAAATACTTATTGCCGGTTAAAATGAACCGAAAACACTCGTTTGAACCGAGAAATGAACCGAGCTGAAGGAGCAGATCTCCGGAGCGACTGTTCAGTGAAGCGGAGTAAAGAATCTGACAGTTTCAGTTTGAAACTAGCCAGATAGAGCTTTCAGCAAAGCGCTCGCGCTTGGAACTCCAGTCAGCCTGGAGTTAACTCCTTCCTCTCCGGGCAGTTCAAGTGCTGTGGCTAACTGCTAATTGTCATAATATAGCAAGACTTCATGGTGTTTGAAGCTACTTAATCAGCCAATAGCTTTGGTAACAGACCTGAGAACAATAGTATTATAAGCCAGTGTTTTATAGCAAACTCATCAGAACAGCTAATATTTTTTAAGGCAAGCTACCTCTTGCTGGGAGCTACAATACTGAACATAGGATTTGCAAGAAAGTGAGTTGTGCTCACAATAGAGGGAGGTGAACCTTGCAATTGTCTTTGGTTTGTAGCAGATATTCTACAGGTGGAGGCTACTTCTAACTGAAAGGTGAAATAAGGAACTTAATCAGAAAAGACAGTCTTGTTACAATTCTTAAGATTTTCAGTGCAGGAAGAGTTTAAAGCACAGCTGACATTTTGGGGCTGACTGCTTTCAGAAGCACAAACCACCAGGCTGTTTTGGGGCTGGGGAGGTGTACCTGTGTCTGACTTGGATGTCTGGATTTTTCTCTGTTTGATTAGCAGGGGGTTTGCTCTGTCAAATTGTTGTGTATGGTATCTTGCTGACAGGAAGGCACTCAACGCAGCGGTGGGTCAGAGCTCTTAGCTGATTGTTTTGTGAGGGCACAGTTTAGGCCCAACCCCTTCCCACCCCTCACCCCAGCCACCCCTGGAAATAGTTCCTTTATACCTGGGGTTCTGACATCATTTTCTCAAGAGTGCAAGGTGCATATCAATGTCATATCCTCTCTAGCACACAGCACTGAAAATATAAGCATACACATTGTATAATATATATATTGCTATATAACAAACCAATCACACACACACAAAAAAAAAAAGTACATAATCATGTGGGGAATAGTGCAATGCAATGGCTGTGGGGCAGCAGTCTTCCGGGAGACTTTCTGGAGGCTGAGATGCTGCCCTATTTACAGACAACTGTCTGCCCTGAGGGAGGAATCTGCCCGTCTTCAGGCCACACTGGACAGCAGTAAGGAACCTTCCCCAGGCCAGACTGGATGGTAAGAATGGAACCTCCCATCCAGGGAGCACAGAGCCACCACCACTGCCTCAGAGGTTGCAAAGAAAGCACAGCAGTTGGACCACAGTGGGCTCAGGGAGGGTGAGGATGGTGGAACAGAGGCACACCCAGTCAGTTGTTCCACTCCACAATCCATACACCATTCTGGGGGAGCACAGCTCCCCTATGGATGCACCCACAGAGGAGATTAAGGAGGCTGAGGACACATGTCACAAGGGAGGCCCACAGGAAGGAGGCAGAGGACACCACAAGGAAAGGAAGCAGCTCCTGGTGGGGGACTCAATTATTAGAGGGACAGAACTGGGGGGAGCAGGGAAAACTGAAGTAAGGTGCCTGCCTGGTGCCATGGCTTGGAGGGACAGGAAGCGCATCCTCAGGATCACGAGAACAGCTGCACGGGAGTCTGAGCTGGACGTCATTGTCCACCTAGGGACAAATGACTTGGCTCAACATGACATTAGAGCAGTGCAGAAGGACTTTGTAGAACTGGGGAGGGGCCTAAGACAAGTAGCTCTCTATGTAAAGGAAGGGATAAAAGCAACTGAACAAAAGAGTAAACAGGGAGGAGAGGAGGCACTGTGGGTCACCTTGGAGACTGGAAAGGGCACCACAATCTGCACGGGGTTGTGTAGTACAGACCCCCATGTCAGGGGAGGAATGGACAAGGATATGATAGAAGGCATTCTTAGAATGGCAGAGAAAGGGAAATACTATTGATGGGAGACCTGAATATGCCAGATGTTAACTGGAGCACATTTGCTGCAGCCACATCCAAAACAGGGCCATTCTTGATGCCCTACAGGTGGCAGGCATTAGACAGCTAGTTTCAGAACCCACTCGTGAGGGAGCAATCTTAGACCTCATACTCTCAAACGGGGGCAGTGAGAGGATCTCAGATCTAGAAGTGGGTTGCCATCTGGGGACAAGTGACCATCAAACAGTGTGGTTCACATTAAACTCAGCTACAGAGTCAAGCCATACAAAAGTGAGGGTACTGGACTTTAGGAGAGCTGACTTTGGCAAGATGGGAGAGTGCCTCAGAAAAGCACTAGCAAACAGGCTAGAAGGAGGTGTGGAGCAACAATGGGAATCATCAAAACTGCCATCACAGAGGCAACAAGCCTTTGTGTGAAGCAAATAAACAAATCAAAGCGAAAGAAAAAGCCACTATGGTTCTCAAAGAGGTGGCTGAAAGTCAGGAAGAAAAGATAGCATTCCAGAAGTATAAGGAAACACAGAAGGAGCAGGACAGAGCTGTACCAGTTAAGGCAGAAGGAAGCAGGAGGGAAGTCAGAATAGCAAAGGCCCAAACTGAGGAAAAGATAGCCAACTCAGTTAAGAAGGGGATAAAACCTTTTATAGGTACATCAGCGTGAGAAAGACAAAGGGAGGGATAGTGAGGCTGAATAGAATGAACAGTGGGTGGGCAGAGGGGACAGTGAAAAAGCAGGATACTGAATGAATATTTCTGCTCAGTATTCACAAAGAGAGGGGAAGTGCCTAATCCAATTAACAGAAGCACTCTTGATAGAGGGTCGATCCCAGTCCTTTCAGAAGAAAGGGTTCTGCAAGAACTCCTAAAACTGAAGGTGGACAAAGCAATGGGTCCTGATGGAATTCACCCAGAATTCTAAAAGAATTAAGGGAGGAACTAGTGAAACCACTGGCTACTCTTTTAATAAATCATGGGAGGATGGTGTGGTACCGAGGACTGGAGGAAGGCGGATGTGATTCCCCTTCACAAAAGTGGGACCAAGACAGAGAGGAAACTACAGACCTGTCAGTCTGACCTCTGTGGTAGGGAAAGTGATGGAGTCACTTCTGAAGGAAAGAATAGTTGAGTACCTAGAGGCCAGTGGAGCACAGGACCCAAGGCAGCATGGATTCTGAGCGGGAAGGTCATGTCAGATGAATCTAATAGATTTCTTTGACTGGGTGACCAAAGTAGTAGACCAGGGAGGGGCTGTAGACATGGCCTACCTAGACTTTAGCAAGGCATTTGACACAGTCCCACACAAAAGATTAATAGTCAAATTAACCAGCCTGGGAGTGGGTCCCAGGGTGGTAGCCTGGGTAAAACATTGGCTGCACAACAGGACACAGAAGGTAATTGTAAATGGAGTCCACTCTGAAGAGAGAGAGGTTACTAGTGGGGTACCGCAGGGTTCAGTATTGGGTCCAGTCCTTTTTAATGTCTTCATCAGTGACATTGCAGAGGGACTGGAAGGAAAAGTATGCCTTTTTGCAGATGACACAAAGATCTGCAACAGGGTTGATACACAAGGAGGCGTGGAAAGGATGAAAAGGGACTTGGCAAGGTTGGAGGAATGGTCAGAAGTATGGCAGCTAAGATTCAATGCAAAGAGGTGCAAAATAATGCACCTGGAAACAAGAACCCAGGGAAGAATATACAATGGGTGGGAGGTAGTAACAACAACAAAAGGAAAGGGACCTGGGGTAATCATATCAGATGACCTTAAGGTTAGCAAGCAATGTGAGAAGGCAGTAGGGAGGGCTGGGGTATACTGGGATGTATAGGGAGGCATCAGCAGCAGAAAACAGGAAGTTGTTATCCCTCTGTACAGACAGTTGGTGAGACCCCATCTGGAGTACTGTGTCCAGTTCTGGAGACCCCATCTCCACAAGGACATAGACAGGATGAGGTAGTCAGAGGAGGGCAACTAAAATGGTGCAGGGTCTGCAAGAGAAGCCGTATGAGGAGAGACTAAAGGAGCTTAATATGTATACCCTTGAGGAAAGAAGGAGAGGGGGACATGATAGAAACTTTTAAGTACCTCAGTGGAATCAACAAAGTCCAAGAGGTTAGCATCTTTCAGAAAAGAGACTTACAAGAACAAGGGGACACAATTTAAAGATAGAAGGAGGGTGGTTCAGGGCAATGAGGAAGTATTATTTCACAGAGAGGGTAGTGGATGCATGGAACAGCCTTCCTGAGGAGGTTGTGGGATCTAAAACTGTGGGAGAATTCAAGAATGCATGGGACAGACATAAGGCAATTCTTGTGAGGGGTAGGAAGAAATAGGCTGTTGGTTAACTAGGCTCACCTCCATCCTGTAGGAGGGAATGGGCAGACTAGATGGGCCAAGCGGTCCTTATCTGCCATCAAAGTCTATGTTTCTATGTTTCTAGCACACACAGTATCCTTCTCAGAGGTGCTGCCTGTCAATGGCATGAGTGAGGCGAGGGTACTTTGCACCATGCAGTTTAATGAATGGTTGAAAAAATGGTGTGGAACACAGGGGTTTGGCTTCATTGGCGACTGGGGTTCCACCTGGAGGGACACCAGCCTATACTGGCAGGATGGTCTGCATCTGTCCAGGAAGGGAACAAGTCTTTTGAGCAATCTGTTTAAATGCTTCGTTGGCAAGCTTTAAACTAGTCAAGGGGGGAGGCACTGATAAGCAGCAGGAAAATCCCAGCCTCTCCCTACAAAACAGGGTACTAAATGAGAAAAAGACCAAGGTAGAAAGGTCAGTGGGGGATGCTGCAACTGAAGGTAAAGCCATCAAAAAATGGAAAGCAATGAGTACCAATGCCCGTAGTCTGAGTAACAAGCTTCCTGAATTAGTGGCCTTGATGGAGGAGGAACATCTGGATATCGTGGCAGTCACAGAAGCATGGTTCACACAAAACCATGACTGGGACGTAAACATACCAGGATACACTTATCTACAGAAGGGACAGAGAGGGTAATAGAGGAGGAGGAGTAGCTCTTTACATAAGGGAAGGAATCACAGCAGCAGAACAAAAGGGAAAACAGGGAGGAGAAGAAGCACTGTGGGTAAATTTGGAGACCGGCAATGGCACCACAATCCGCACAGGGGTTGTATACAGACCCCCTTCTCAGGGGGAGGAAATGGACAAGGAAATGATAGAAAGTATACTTAGTAAGGCAGAAAAAGGGGAGATATTGCTGATGGGCGATCTGAATATGCCAGATGTTAACTGGAGTGCAGTTGCAGCAGCCACTTCGAAGAGTGGGGTTATTCTAGATGCCCTACAGGGGGCATGCCTTAGACAACTAGTATTGGAGCCCACTCGAGAGGGAGCAATCTTAGACCTGGTTCTCTCAAATGGAGATGAAGAGAGGATCACAGATGTAGAAGTGGGTAGCCATCTGAGAACTAGCGACCATCGAACAGTATGGTTCACAATAAACAGCAATACAGTCAAGCCATACAAAGGCAAAGGTACTGGACTTTAGGAGGGCTGACTTGCCAAAATGGGTGAGTGCCTAAGGAATGCACTAGCAAATGGGAGGAAGAAGGAGGTGGAAGAATAATGGGAATAATAAAACCGCCCATCACAGAGGTAACAAGCCTTTGTGTGAAGCAAATTAAAACGAAACGATGTAAGAAACCACTATGGTTCTCAAAGGAAGTGGAAGGTTCGAGAGAAAAAGAAAGCATTCAGGAAGTACAAGGAATCATAGAAGGAGCAGGACAGTGAACTGTATCAGTTAAAGCAAAAGGAAGCTGGGAAAGCAGTCAGAACAGCAAAGGCCCAAACTGAGGAAAAGATGGCCAACTCAGTTAAGAAAGGGGATAAAACCTTTTATAGGTACATCAGGGAGCGAAGGAAGACCAAGGGAGGGATAGTGAGGCTTAATAAAGGGGGCAGAGGGTGACTGTGAAAGGCAGAGATACTAAACAAATATTTTGCTCTGTATATACAAAGGAAGAGGGGAGGTACCTAAAACAAACAGTAGAAACACTCTGGATACAGAAGTCGATACCAGCCCGTTTACAGAAGAAAGGGTTCTGAAAGAACTCTTAAAACTGAAGGTGGACAAAGCAATGGGGCCTGATGGGATTCATCCCAGAATTCTAAAAGAACTAAGGGTGGAATTAGTGACACCACTGACTACCCTGTTTAACAAATCATGGGAGGATGGGGTGGTACCCGAGGACTGGAGGAGGGCAGATGTGATTCCCCTTCACAAAAGTGGGAGCAAGGCAGAAGCAGGAAACTACAGACCTGTTAGTTTAACCTCAGTGGTAGGGAAAATGATGGAATCACTTCTGAAGGAAAGAATTGTCGAGTATCTAGAGGCCAGAGGGGCACAGGACCCAAGGCAGCATGGATTCACAGTGGGAAGGTCATGCCAGACAAATCTGATAGATTTCTTTGACTGGGTGACCAAAGTAGTAGATCAGGGAGGGGCTGTGGACATGGCCTACCTAGACTTTAGCAAGGCATTTGACACAGTCCCACACAAAAGATTAATATGCAAGTTAGCTAGCCTGGGAGTGGGTCCCAAGATGACAGCCTGGGTAAAAATTGGCTGGAGAATAGGACACAGAGAGTAATAGTAAATGGAGTCCACTCTGAAGAAAGGGGGTTACTAGTGGGGTACCAGGGTTCAGTATTAGGACCGGTCCTCTTCAATGTCTTTATAAGTAACATTGCAGAGGGACTGGAAGGAAAAGTATGTCTCTTTGCAGATGACACAAAGATCTGCAACAGAGTTGATGCACAAGGTGGGTGGAAAGGGTGAGAAAGGACTTGGCAAGGTTAGAGGAATGGTCAAATGTATGGCAGCTTAGATTCAATGCTAAGAAGTGCAAGCTAATGCACCTAGGAAACAAAAACCCAGGGGAAGAGTACACAATGGGGGGTGAGATACTAACAACAACAAAAATGGAAAGGGACCTGGGGTAGTCATATCAGATGACCAAAGGTGGGCAAGCAATGTGAGAGGGCAGCAAGGAGGGCTGGGGGGACACTGGGATGCATAGGGAGAGGCAACACCAGTAGAAAATAGGAAGTTATTATCCCTCTGTACAGACAGCTGGTCAGACCCCATCTGGAGTACTGTGTGCAGTTCTGGAGACCCAGTCTTCGCAAAGACATAGACAGGATGGAAGCTGTCCAGAGGAGGGCAACTAAAATGGTGCAGAGTCTGCACAGGAAGACATATGAAGAGAGACTTAAGGAGCTTAATATGTATAGCCTCGAGGAAAGGAGGGAGAGGGGGGACATGATAGAAACTTTCAAGTACCTCAAGGGAATCAACAAAGTCCAAGAGGGTAGCATCTTTCAAAAAAAGAGGTGTACAAGAACAAGGGGGCAAAATTTGAAGATGGGGAGGGGGGCCGCTCAGAGGTAATTTAAGGAAGTATTTTTTCACAGAGAGGGTTGTGGATGCATGGTTCGGCCTTCTGGAGGAGGTCGTGGAGTCAAAAACAGTGGTGGAATTCAAGCATGCATGGGACAGTCATAAGGCAATTCTAGGGGTTGGGGGGTAGAAAGAAGTAGGCTGCTGGTTAACTAGGATCTGCAGCTTATCCAGTAGGCAGGGAAATGGGCAGACTGGGTGGGCCAAGCGGTCCTTATCTGCCGTCAAATTCTATGTTTCTATGTTAGTGGGGCATTATGTATGGTGTGTATAAGTTGCTCACAGATTCTTTTTGCCTACATACAATACTGCACACTTTGTAGTTCTGAATCTCATATGAGATGTGCCAATCTGTTTATGACCTCCTGCAAAATGGAAATACTGGTATCTGAATCTATGATTCTACCAATTTTTCGCATCATCTGCAAACTTAGCAGACCAGTCACGGATTATGTCACATGAATCCCAAATGTAAAAATTAAACAGTATAGTCCCAGGACTCAGCCCTTTGGGATGCAACTCATTACGTCCACCCAGTTTGATGTTTCTCCATTTATCCTTACCCTCTGGCTTCTTCTCAATAACCAACTGACAAAAATGAAAATTACGTACCTACTGTAATTCTTGATCTTTCTGTATATCTTCAACATTCATCACTGGTGGGTTCTGGCCAGAGGATCAGAACCCTGCGGGAGGTTTTTTTTTGTGTGTGTGTGTGTGTGTGTGTGTGTGTGTGTGTGTGTGTGTGTGGGAGCCGACGTCATGGCAGTGCCACCCTCGAGGCCGATGCACTGCGTGGTGCTCGTGGGTTGGCCAGTAACAGACAGACTCCTCCTCAATCCCAGTTCTGCATGCCGGAGAGAAACACTAGCAAAGAGAAAAAGGAGGGCGGGGCAAGGGAGCCCAAGAGATGGGAAAAGGATAGGATATAAACAGAAGAAGGAATAAAGTCAACTGAGAGGACAGAAAAGTAACCTAGGGGTCTGGGAAGAGGGGCCCCAAACCTCTGAGCAGGTCGGGAGGGATAGAAGAAGGGAGGGAACAAAGAAGAAGAAGGAAAGAGAGAAAAGAGAGGACAGTACGCCACCTCTGGAGAGGTTCAGAAAACTGAACAGACTTGAAAAGGGGCCAGTGTCTAGCCATTTTATCCCTTTTACACCACTGAGGGGGGGAGAGGAGGCTCTTGGCTCGAAAAAAGACCAACCTTGAGACGGCCAGCTGGGAGGTCTAGGAGACAGATCCAAAGTGGTTAGATAGAAAGGCCCTGTCAGTCTAAAGGACACAGGGGAGCGACTGTCTCCAACTCCTAACCAAAACAAATCCTCAAATGAGGAGAACCACATCTCTGCAGGGTCCCCCAAACAGAGAGAGAGAGAGAGAGAGGCCTGTTAACAAAAGGAGGACAGCTTAACCCCTTCACGTAAGGGAGAAGATGCCAGGAGAACTTCTGAGGCATGAGGCCCAATCAACGGGCCCTGCAAAAGAAAGAGGTAGTTGCCACCAGATGGGAAAGAAGGAGCCACTGCTCAGTTAGGAAAAATTGAAGAGTCAGCCGGGTCTTCTAGGAACAGGTAATTGAGGACCTTGCTGGCAACAAGAATTGACAACCGAGCAATGGAGTTTTAAACCCAAAAAGGAGGGCAATCCCAGCAGGGATGAGAGGAAAAACCCAGGTGAGTCATACTGGAAGAGACACCGGCCCCCGCTTTTTCTCCCCCAAAGGAGAAACTCTGCTACTCGGGGGAGAAGCAGAGAATCGGAATACCCAGAATTATCCTGGAGGACTATGTAGGAGAAAAACAAGCAGGGAGGAGGACTGCCCAGAGACTGAGGCCCTAGAGGGGAAAGAGGGCAGTAAGCAGTGATGAATGGTGTAGATACACAGAAAGATCAAGAATTACGGTAGGAACGTAATTTTCACATATCTCTGTCGATCTTCACCATTCATCACTGGTGGATGATTACCAAGCCCCACGAAGGGGACCTGGTGCCTCCCTGAGGGATGGAAGTCCCTCAGCATCCTGTAGGGGAGACACCAGAGGGGGGAACCCTCCCAGGCCTAATTATGTTTGGGATTGGTCTGGAGGAGGCAGGGTTCTCCTCTGTCTGGGAGAAGGAAGTCGTCCCTGAAGTTTCTGCCTCACCCTGTGGGGAAAAAAGGTGGGTTCTCCAGAAAGAGGAGGCAATCACTCTTCGCCGGGCCATGGGTGATAACCGGGATGGGCGAAGCCATGCTGTCTGCCTTATGCAGATTGCTATCCCCACCAGCCTGGACGCCACCTCATTGGCATCATACGATGCCCTTGCTTGGTGCCTCACAAGCTCCAGGACAAGTGCATAAAGGGCAATGGCTTGTCTGGTTGCCTCTGAATCAGGCAAATATACTAGGATTTGCCCTAGTAAAGACCATAAGTGCCTGTTATAGGTAGCATGATGGGCCTGATGTGCTGAGAGAGAGAGACGTGCCGAGGAAAACACTCTCCTCCCCCAAAAGTCAAACTCTGCAGAGTCTGTCTTCGGGGAACGGTCACGTCTCGGGAGTCTATGCCCAAAAGGTGTATCCAAGATTGTCACACCCAAAGGGGGGCAAGATAAAGCTCCTGGAGACCCTAGGGGTGCGCAATACCTGCGCCAGCAGTCCACTGGGGCTAGTGAGGGGGCTGAAGGATGCCTCCAAGCACGGTAAGACACCTCCCTGAAGGGGGGAGGAGGGTTAGGCAGGAACCATCAGGTTGGCCGCATTGAACTCACCTAAAAAGGCGTGCACCACCCGCTCAGTACTGCGACTTGCGAATCTAGAAATGTGGAGCTCTACCAACCCCAAAAGGAAGTGCGGATAACTGGATTGGTCAGCAGTTGGGGAGAGGTGGAAGGAGGGATCCTCTCCCTCAAGTGAGGAGGATGAGGCAGCTGACGAGTCCAGTGAGTCAGGCACCGGCTGCCCAGGAGAATGGTGAAACACCTCTTCGTCCATGGACCTAAAACAGGCAGGGAATAGGGCAGTTGTGGCTCTGAACTGTTCCCGGGTCAGGGATCCCGTAGGTCCAGAATGGCCCGGGAGAGGGACCAAACACCTCCGCGGGGAAGGGTGACCTCTGCCAGGGCTAGGAGACTGAACAGGTGACCCTACAGGTCGAGAGGATACGTCGGTCAAAGCAGTCAATTGCTGTTCAGCCAAGCTGAAATGGTCAGGACTGAGCCCTAGAAGGAAATCCCCCCTGCGAGGTGACTGGGGCCACATGAGTCCAGAAGTGCAGTCCCTAGCCTCTAAAGATGAGATTCCTCCCGGGGAGATTTCAGGGGAGAAGACATTGCTGTGACTCCTACATGAACCCTTGTGGGCTACAAGGGAGGAACGCTGCCCCTGTCACTGTCCCCTCAACCCCTCAGACTCAGAGGGGGACCTCTTCCTCAGAGTTAACCTAGGCTGCACAATCCCTCCAGCCGACTCCTGAGAGATGGCTGATGCATGAGCCCCTTCCCCTGCTCCAGATGCCCTAGCCAGCCCAGCAATGGGCCTAGCCTGAGCACCCATAGCAGGGGGTACACCCCCTTCAAGATTAGGAGTACCAACAGCTCCAGAAGACCCTCAGGTGCCAGCCCCAGCACCGCGACACTGGTTGGCACCACTGACACCAGTAGAAACTACCAGATCCAAAGGAGGGGGATGAACCGGCGCCAACATGCTGAGCAAAGAGGAGTCCGAGGACTCCGAAGAGGCCAGAAGTCAGTCCAGGGTCCACCTCTGAATCATCATCATCCTCCCTGGAGGAGGCACAGAGCCAGATTACCTCACAGACTCGTTTGCTCCTGGCACCACAAGCGGCACTGCGAGGTGGCCCCGGCATCGCGCACAACACCAGGATCAGAGACGGTACCATGAACCAGCTCCATACTGCCCATGGCGCAGCCCTGATCTCCAGCACCACAAGTGGCATCGAGATCTGAGGTGACCAGAACAGGTGGGGCAGAGGAAACCACCGGGCCGGGCCAGGCCTGGAAGGCCCAGGCCGCGACGCTGGGGTAGCCTTCACCTCAGAGGAAGCGACTGCCAGGATGGTGCCTCCAGCCCGACTCCCAGAGGAATCAGGCTGGGCCTCCTGCATCGTAAAAGGGGCTCCACCGAGGTGAGGCTTGAAGGGGCAGAAGCCCCCTCCTCCGCGGTCCATATAAAACTGGGAGGAGACCAGGAGGAAGGGTCATGAGAACTACACTTGGCGTCCCTGGTTCGCACTTGTCCACTGAACGTCAGCGGCGTACATCCGACTTTAAACGTGGACTTCCAACACTCGATGGTCCATGGAGAAACAGGCATCACAACGGTCCATATCGTGGTTTGGGCCCAAGCAGGTCAAGCACCGGTCATGCTGGTCCGAGATGGAGTAAAGCTGGCCACAGGGACACCGCAGCATAGGGGACTGACCTGCCTTGGAAGCTTTCTTCTTGTCCCCAGAACGAGACATGACCGGATGGAAAAAAGAATAACCAAAAACAGTACTCGGCATCGTCGAAAAAATAAAAAGGAAAGGTCTTACCAGTTGACGGCTCTGAGAAACGCAGCTGAACAGAACTAGGACAGTACGACAGACTAGCCTGCTGGCACAGATAATTTTGCTCCACACGAGGTCATGTTCACTCGATGGCGGGAGAAGCAGAACTGAGATTGAGGAGGAGTCGGCATCGGTTACTGGCCAACCTGCAAGCGCCACGCAGTGTGTTGGCCTCGAGGGCAGTGTCACCACGACGTCGGCTCCTCCCCTCATACAAAAAAAAAAGCTCCCACAGGGTCCTGATCCTCTGCCCAGAACCCACCAGTGATGAATCATGAAGACTGACACAGATAAGATCATCTATGCGGCTCTCCTGGGATAACAACATGTTTAATCTGTTTAATAAATCTATATACTGTATGTGGCACTGTGCCGAATGCCTTGGCAAAATCTAGCAGGTCCAGTCCCTCCAAGATGTCTACTAGATCTGCCAGCATCTAGCACAGCCTGTGCTTCTTCAGCAGGAAAATCCAGCTCCCATTGGCTCAGCCAGCTGTCAGTCAAATCCAGGCACTCCTGGAGGTCCACACTCTACAGTTAATTTGCCCATCAAAAGAGCCCCAGAATTCACAGTCCTCCTGCAACACAGAGGTTATCTGTGGCTTCCCTGCAGATCCGATCCCCCAGATTGGCTGTCCAAACAGCTCAAGGGTCGGCAAGATTGCAGAAACCATGAAGGTCAGGGGCATTGGCCCCAAAGTTCCTTAAGTGGTGGGTTCCTGCCCATTGCTAACAGTTCCTACCCTCTGGTTTAAGTGTCACAGGTAAGCGCTGTGTTCCAGGGTGCTATGGGTGGCAATTGAGCAGTAGCTCTACTTGCACTGGGACCCCACCTTTAATGTGGGGTCAAAATCAAGTTTTCCGCACAGCACGAGCACCACTGAAGAAACAACGTCCTTGCCCTTCCCTGCCAGCTCCTTCTGGTCCCCCTGCTGCAGTATTCGGGTACTGGGGGTAGGAGGAAACAGCAGCAAGCAACAGTAGTCATCCACTGTTTGAGGCCCCAAGGCAAGCACCACATTTGGGGGTGGGGATATAAATTATTCCTGCATAAGACCCATAGTCGAAATGCTGATTTCAACTTTATTTTCTATTTTCATCATGCATTTATCTAACACTCTTATTTCATTTGTAGCCAACACACTGATACAGCACTTCATTTTTTGTTCTTACATTTAATGGAAGGAGATACCCCTTCCTATTCCTGCATTTTTTTGATACCTTTATTTAATATTTTTACAGGTTTTCCTGGATTCCTGGAAAACTGCAGTAAATGTAACAGACAAGAGACAACAAGAATTTGTGACATAACTGGTCTGACTTTGATGGGAAATTCAAAGAAAAAAAGACACAGAACATAGAGTGGTAAGCAGCACCCTGCCTGTAACTTTATCCATCTTTCTCTTCTGTTACTTCTTTCAACCCTTTGCTGGGCAAGGCATCCCAAGAACCCATCGTTAACAAATGTATCATTCCTGTTTTTTTTTTTTTTTTACTGAAACAAAAATTAATACTCCCCAATTTCCATCTCCAACAGAGAAAGGCATTTTTTCCTAAAGTCAACAGAGAGAAGGAATTTAAAGAATGAACAGGAGCTAACAGCAGGTCCCATTTCTGTCCTCCCCAGTAACAGCTATGTCCAGGAGCTGCTGACTTGTTCATCTTTCTAACTCTCAGTGATGAAGGCCAACAAACTCAACATGCCTAAGATTTGCTTCACACAGTTCTCTTTTAGTGTCATATCAGCAACTCCCTCCCTTCCAAACGACGAAGTCGCCTTTTTGAATGGCACTTACAACACTGTGAGAAAACTGAACCCTCATATCTTCTAAATGTCATTTGCTTCCATGTCAACAGACAACTCTTTTCATGTAGCTGTTAAAGGTGTATGCAACTGCTTCTGTTAGTTTTCACACTTCATATTAGGCACTGTCACTCTCCTGGGAGGGTCCATTTTGTGGCTGTTGAAATCTCATTGTCCCTGAGAGCTGCATTAGCATATGAGAACTTGATGTCAGATCAACCATTTATATCATGCATCTCTATGCTAAAATAACAAATACCCTGCAAAAACTCTCTGGAAACTTATAAACTGAATGGAGTTTAAAGGAGAAAAAACTGCATTACAACTCAAGATAGCTTGCAAAACTCACTGAAGGTAAATGTGATAATTCACACCTTCTTGCAGCTTGGTTCTTTTAAAACTACTTAAGCAGACAGGCATACTGGGGAGTTTAAAGGTTGTTTACGTATCACATTCTCATATGCTAATGCAGCTCTCAGGGACAATGAGATTTCAACAGCCACAAAATGGAACCTACCAGGACAGCGACAGTGCCTAGTATGAAGTGTGAAAACTAACAGAAGCAGTTGCATACATCTTTAACAGCTACATGAAAAGAATTGTCTGCTGACATGGAACCAAATGTTATTTAGAAGATATGAGAGTGTAGTTTTCACAATCAGTTGTTTCCCATGTACCTGACAGACCACCATATTGCTTCATCCATGCCACTCTGCAGTTTTTAATGCACACCACAACAAAGATAACATGATTTTTTTTTTTTTTTAAACAGCTTTGCTGAAACTCAGTTTCAAGCCAACTGAAGATGTACAGTTGTGAGATAAGCACAGAGAAGGCTCCAGATAATCAGAATGCGAAAAGTCTTTTACTCACATTTCTTCTGGGGGCTGGTTAGGATTAAAGTTGTTTTTTTTGCAAACCTAATACACTGCTCCCACTTCAAGCTCAAAAGAGGCATACTGCTGGAGCCTCACGCAAAGCACATTATTCCAGGTTTGGAGCACTTCCAAGGGAGTTGTCCGCACCGGAAGAAACATTTGCTCACCGTGCATTCAAAACAAATTAACCTCTGGGATTCTCAGTATTTGGAGTGCTGAGTAAAGACATAGGGGGTTAAGAGAGACCTAAGAAAGATTAGGGGTTACACAGGAGAATTTATTATTTAGAAATCTAAACCCAAAATCATTTTGTTTTTTTTTGTAATGCACTTAAGATATATATATTTTTTTAATTCAGCTGTTTGACCCTTGAGCTGTCTTCCTGCTCTTTCTTTCAGTTCTTTCCCACTGGGAACCTCCAAGCCTCATTTCTTGCTCCCCCTGCTGTTGTAGCCAGCGAGGATTCACTGAGTGGTGCCGAGAGAGTGCCAGCTGCCAATATTCAGATGGCTCCTGGGGAATGTTTTTTCTTCCCTTTTCTCCCCGTGTTCATTCCGGCTCCCTGTGGCGCAGTACGCAGCCGACTATGTTTTCAAAAATGGCCAAGTCGGGGCACTGCTGAGCATGCCTGCTGAGCAGACTCGAAAACTTTGATCAGATATTATACTCTGTAGATCTCTACAGTTTCCATAAATATTACAGTGATGCCCTTTACAGCTTAAATTCATACGAGTATACATCTTTTTGTAGTGCAAGTTTGCTTCACCTTGAACAACATTAGGACCCTCAATCCTTTTCTTTCACTGTGGACTGCACATGGTGGCTGTGTAAGGTAGGATTCATGGCGTGACAGTCCAGTGACCTAGCAAATGCTGTGACTGTTGGTCTTTCCGTGTTTCATTTACCACCCGTGCACATCTTCGATATTGTAGATCAAGGTAGGAAATGGAAAAAATGCTACATCTAACTTCCATGTTATTAATTATTTTTGTTTTGTGGATACAGCACAGTCTGGGTTTTGTTTCGTTATGACTATGCTTGAACATTATATATCTTATCTTCACTTTCTTACTCTCTCTCTCTATATATATATATATATATATATATATATATATATATATATATATATATATATACTACAGGCCAGCAGAATAGGCCAAATGGTCTGTCTTGTCTGCTCAAAGCCAGCAACCTAGTGGTTGCTCGTCTTTTCACCCCCCCAGCCCCCAAGAGCGACTTCTTTAGTTTCAGTTTCCCCTTGTACCTGTCCCACTCCTTCTTGAAACCCTCCACTGCATGCATATATCTATCTCACTCACACACATCTGGGGATAGGGCATTACACTGTAACTACAGGCCCATCTCGTCGCAAACCAATTGGTGGAGTACTTGGAGAAATACAACTTGCATTGCCCACAGCAACACGGCTTTCACAAAGGACATAGCACCACCTCTGCCCTCCTTGAATTTACAGGCCACATTCATCTAGCACTAGACCAAGGACAACTTGCCGGTGCCACCTTTATAGACCTCTCGAAGGCCTTCGATACAGTCAGCCATACATTACTACTGGAACAACTTGGCAACTTAGGGCTCTCCCATGATACTCTACAATTGTTCAATAGTTATCTCTCCAACCGGTCACAACAAGTTAAGACTGGTAACTCCCTCTCCTCCAAACTACCTGTCTGGGCTGGTGTTCGCCAAGGGTCAATAGTGGGACCTCTTCTTTTCAGCATCTTCCTGAACAATCTCCCTTCTGCCTGTGATGAAAACATTATCCTGTATGCTAACGACGCAGTGATTTTCTCTAAGAATTCTGACCCTTCCCTCTTGGAGAAACAACTGCGGAAGGTTTCGCGCAAGTTGAGGCCTGGTTTGTCTCTCAGAAACAAGTGTTAAATTACACAAAAAAAAAAACAAAGACTATGCTATTCCACGGCGCACATAAACATAAACACCAACAGTTGGCTATCAAAAACAGCTCGGGTGTGACCCTGGACCAGATGCAGACTTTCAAATACCTTGGTGTAACCCTGGACCCTACTCTGTCCTTCTCCAGTCATATTGATTCAGTTGCAAAATCCGTAAATATTCGTATAGGCCTTCTCTATAAACACAGACACTGCCTGAAATCTGATGCCCTTAAACTTGCAATACACAGCTCTATTGTCTCCATCATTGATTATGGGCTTGTTATCTATGGAGCAGCCACAGCTACAGCACTACGACGAATCATTACAGTGCTGAATAGGGCCTGCAGACTCTTTACTGGTGCTGCCCACCACACGCACACCTGCGACCTCTACGAACAGTCAAACTGGATGCAACTTCAGGGAAGGATTACTTTCCAAACCTGCCTACTAGCAAAAAAGTCATTGATGGGACTCATGCCCCTTGGGGTTCAGTCTCTCTCTTAAGCCCAGCCAACCGCTCCTGTTACACAAAAGCTCTGACAACTATTCTCTATCTGTTCCCCTCTGTCGCACCGTCCAAGGCCAGCGGTCTGTTGCAGGTAGAGCCCCTAAGATGTTTAACTCCCTGGGCAGCGAACTCACCAACTTAGGCACCCTCTGCTCATTCAAACACAAGCTACGTCAAATGCTTGTGTCCAGAGCCACCTGTGACTGTTTCTCCTAACCTCCCTGGCAGTTGCTCCTATTCTTCACACCTCTCTACTATCCCCACCCCTGCCTGCCACCACCCCTCCCCCCTCTATACTCCTCCCTCTCTCCCTATCCCTGGTTCACCACCTTCCTCTCATCCTCCTTCAACTCCCTTCCCCTCTCCCTTTTCTAATCTGCTCACCCCATCTACTGTTCACAAGTTCCCGATCCTTGCCTCCACTTATCTCTCCTTCCCTCCCTCCCTCCCTCCCAGTTACCCCTCTAGGCCCACTCTCTCTTCCCACTTTCCTACGCTACCTGGCACAACTGGTAGCAACTCAGTTTTTCCATTCCACCTTTCCCTTTGACAATGCCCTTCTGGCAGCTTTAATTCATGTAAATATTGTTTGCTGTGACTCATTCTTAAATGTATGCTTGGTTGTGTTGTTCTGTTAATCATATTACCTGCAACTTTTAGACCATGTATATCCTGTACTGAAACATGTATTCCAACTGCTTGCCTGCTAATCTTACACAAATTGTACTTTTATTCTTTGTATACTGACGTGGAACCTTTATAAAACAGCCATTGGCTCAAAGGTATTTATCTGAAATTCTAATAAATAAATAAATAATCAAGTTTAAAGTTTTGTTTTTATTGAAATTTCTAACACGCAATACAGTAGCAGATGTTACCAAAGTTTGGAATACAATGTTTAGTATGGGGTCATATCAACACTGGATGTTGAGTTCCAATATGTTTGGACTATGCATTTTCTTATCAGCCACCAAAATCTTGCAGGGTGCCATACCTCTCAACCTTTTGTCCCCCAAATGTGGAATATTGCCTTTCAAAATGTGGAACAAATTGGCAAAATGTGGAACACTTAATCATATCTTAACCTAAGAAGCTCAAAACACTTAAAAATGTTGCATTTGTGTTCAGAAAGTCTGTTATAAATTGAATAATATATTTTTTGCATAATTTACTATGGATTTTTGCTTTAAAATTTTGACTTTGCATGTGGAACAAGTCCTCACAATGTGGAACAGAGAGCTTTTGTGAAGTAAAATGAGGAACGTTCCTTGTAATGTGGTACAGTTGAGACGTATGCAGGGTGCAGCTATTCTTGGACTGTTCTGGACACTTGGTTACTGACTTGTATACACCCCCGCATACAAAAACAAAATTGCTTAGACCTGTAATTGTTGTACGATTTGATGGATTCATGTATGATGTGATGTCTCACCTGAGGAAATTGTGTACTGTTGTTTTTATTTAAAACAATAAAATATAATTAAAAACATTGGCCAAGTCCATTTAACAAAATCTTGAAATCCATGTTTTTCTGTTTCTTCTTCTTCCCCAAAACTGATGGCAAATCAGCAGGTTTTATACAAAGATTTGGCTCAAAATGGGGATGTTTGCACAAAACACTGATGCAAGCACCCACAACTGAGTTGTGCCTGAAAAGGGAGCTTTGGCACCAGTGTGCATATCTGGAAGTCAAAATACACTAAGTGGCACTGTTTGCATGACAAAGTGGTAGAGTTTCTGCATATACAGAGTATTACCTGGTACAGACACAGAACAAAAATTAATTTGTTCCAAGTTTGTACCAAAGAAGTATTAAAGTGCATGTATGTTGTGAAGACAGATGTGCAAGAGGAAAACTGGGACTTTCACAACAAAGCAGCACAGAGGCAAGCAGTGCAGTGTACTGAGGAATCGGAACAGGACTTGGGAGCCAGAAACCTGAGCTGCCAAAATAACTGGGGGCCTTATGACAAACAAATGCAGATTTTTTTGGGGAGAGGCTTCAACTGGAGCTTGAACAGGCCTGAGGAACAAGAATGGCAGAGGAAAAGGGGGAGCTGGTTCCAGAATGCTGGCATGCGATAGGAAAAAGCAAACTACCCTGCAGAGGAATGGGGGGTGAGGAGTGGAGAATTTTCTCTGGTCCCTGGAGCAGAGGGAGCATGGAGCAAGAGGGAGGCAGAAGAAAGGAGAGGTAGGAAGGAAGGGTACCAAACCAGTATTTGGAGTAGAAGAAAGTGCAGTGTGACTAGCAACGTGAAGGTAGGGGGAGGATGGAGAGAGAGGAATAGAGGAAGCAGTGGTGCATACGTGGAGAGGAATCTGTCGCAAAGTGACAAATGGCATTGCAGAGTGTGTCCAGTCTGGCTAAGGAAGCAGCTGTACCATAGACCATGTCTGCATAGTCAGAGACCAGAAGCTCCATTTTAGTGATCAGCTCAAAGTGGACAAGCAGGGGTAAGGCAGTCTATTATTGTATAAGGCACCTAGCAACTTTCATATGGATAGCATCAATGTGGGCTGAGAAGTCAAGCTTGCTGTCAAGCTACACACCAAGGTACTTGAAGAACTGCACCACTTCAAGAGGAGAGCCATCCAGCCTGGTGAAGACCAGAAGTCTTGAGAGCGTGGCCAATTTTGGCTAGTACCAAAGGTCATGGATACCTTTTTTTTAGTGCTGGTTTGGTGAGTTGGTTAGAAAGGAACCAGAGCAGGACATGAAAATCCTGCTGGAGCAGTTCTTGCATACAAGCATTAGGGACCAGACATGAAGATGACAGTATTATCTCCACATATGTGTATATAACAGGCGAAGGGGAGGTCATTCAGAAAAATCGAGAACAGGATGGGCCTAAGATTAAATCCTGTGGGACCCCAGCCTGGACGGGATAACATGTACAGACTGTAGGCGAACCATTAGATAGAAACGGAACCAGTCAACAGTAGGAGCTAAGAGTTTTTTTTGTTTTTTTTTATATATAGCTTTTTAC
The DNA here is from genome assembly GCA_016271365.2 of Neoceratodus forsteri. NCBI lineage: Eukaryota > Metazoa > Chordata > Ceratodontiformes > Ceratodontidae > Neoceratodus > Neoceratodus forsteri. The sequence continues at coordinate 476,301,253 of CM057451.1, forward strand.
CATCAGGGCTCGAGGCAGGCAAGCTGCAGTCCTCCTGTGCAGGATCTCAATCTGCCCTGTTCTCAAGGCTTCACTGAGCTGCCCTGGTGCCCCATTTTCTGTTTTCATCCCCTGTTATCCCGGGACACCAGGACACAGTCACACATGTGCCCAGTGGCTCCAGTGATGGCCCCTTTCTCCCACCCGGCCTAATACCCGACTCCTTTTCGGCATGGCGCTGCCACCTAACCTCTACCTGGTGGCTGCCAAGAGCGAGAGAAGCCCACGTCCCTCCCTGGGAGAGGTGAGCTGCCTTGGGCAGCTCAATCCAGCTCCTTGCCCCCCAGCTTACCCTGGCGACTCAGGCTCATTCCCGAACCCAGGTCACCGGCATGGGAGGAGGTAAGGCGTCTAGAGCCTCATCCCTCCACGCCACTGGGCTAGCTTTAAAAAAATGTTTTCAGTGTAAAATGCAGATTGTTTTACACACACACACACACACACACACACACACACACACGACTACCTTTTTCATCCCTCAGTCTGAAATTTGTAAGCTAAGCTGGTTGTATTACTGTGAAGAAAAAAAAAAACTCTAAATTTTATGAACGTCCATCCAGCAGTATTTAGGTATATAGTAAAAACATAAAAACGTAGATGCAACAGAAAGAGAAATATCAAAATGACTATATTAAGACTTCCGTTTGTGAAGCGGTAACCTAAAACAAAGTTTTAACTAACAAAATTTCACAGGGTGCTGGACGTTATCTCATATAAGCCGCTTTTGATATTTTGGGGAAAAAAAACGAGATATTTTTGTACATCTGTAGGAGAACCCCCAATATGACATCAGAGCCCATCTGCATGATTTTTCAAACCCATCTTCATATGAGCACACCCCATTGGTGCAGTGACAGAAGATCCCTGCAGTCAAACTGCATACCATACATTTTGTAGTTATATAGCATCTCATCTAGCACCGCACAGGGTTTAATAATGAACACAAGACTCAGAGCCGACTAATCTCTGATGGGCAGCTATTTTTGGGGTGGCACAGCGCAACCATTCTATATCAATACACTACAACACCGCTTTCCATTCTCAGTGCCCAGATGTAAATGGTTTATATTATACCATGTTAATTTGTTGGAGGGTTACTGAAGCAGGGGCTGAAATAAGGTTTTGCAGTCACTAGTCAGCAGGGAGAAAGCAAGCCTAATAAAAGTAAAATTTAATTAAACTGATACAAACTCTACCAAAATCTGGGTAGTGGGCCAGTGCAAACTGCGACCCCTGGTAAAATGGGGGTGGATTACCCCAGGACATTGGGGAAATTCCCATACTCTGTTTGAAAAGCTCCCATGGGATCTTTAATGAAATACAGTTATTGGTGGTCAGTGGTGATTTAGGCTCAATCACAACTGTGAACCCAAGAATCCCCTTTTAAATCATGGAATGAAGAAATCGTAATTAAAAAGTAGAAGAATCTAAACATGATTTGCAGGTCTCTTTGAGCAGTATTTGGGACGGAATGCACTAGATACCATTTACGAAATACAAAATAACACATATCCTAATACTGCAAAGCATCATAGGAAAGAAATACAAATCATCATAGAAGAATGTAGACTGGTTCTGTTAAAGCAGAAGAGTAGGGTGCCAAATGGCCTCTCACACAATCTGCAAAGGCTAGGAACGTCCACCTGAATAATCTCCAGAACAGGCAGGTGGAACTTCGATTCAACGTCTCATCCAAAAGACAGAAAACAACAGGAAAATTGCAAAACTAGAAACATAATTTTACTACAGAAAGAAAACAACATGCTCATGTTGGTGGTGGCACAAAAGCCACCGACAGTACCCCTAGCAGTCAGAGATCATGTGCCACTGAGTGTGACATGGCTGTATGACCACGGTGGCAAAGGCTAAAAAGTTAAGAGTACCCCTCACTCAAACATAAAATGAAGCTATAAAAGACTGGAAGACGCGCAAGCTGTTGTCAAAAGAGCATATTTATTTTCCTTGTTTTAGATTGGTTTACTGGCACAAACCAGAGCGCTGTAGGCCATCTTGTAAAAATAATTCTCTCAATGACAATCATGATTGGTAATACATTGCAAAGTATAACTGACTATAGACAGGACTCTGAAATAATCCAAGAAGCAAGCAACAGCAGTCAGTAATTGTGTCAAAATGCCGGGTTCCACCAAAAGGCAAAACAAATGGCACTGCCACTGAACAAGACTTTGGCTAGACCACATTAAGAATACAGTGTTCAGTTCTCGGCACCACAATCATAACAAAGCGTGACAAGAGCCACCAAGCTCTGCTAATAATGCGTCCTTTGTAACTTTTGGTTACAAACAGTGGGAGCTCAAGGCTAAATCTAGCAGTTGAAGGGACCGATATCTGATGCTGGCCACAATGTAAGCTCCTGGAGCACCCGTTGTTTTCAGCAAATCTCAGCAGTGGTGCCAGCTGCAGTGCCATAACCCAGAACACCCACTACGAGGGAAGATTTCTGATACCATTGCCAACTACAGTTTAGCTTCTGGTTTGGCTGCTGATGTGTGCCAATATCTGATGTCAGCTGTGGTGCCATCACGGTAAGTCTTCCTGTGACTTTAACAGATATACCAATTATGTGGTCTGTTGTAGCTGGAATATGCTTCTGTCCACAAAAAATAGAAAGGATAGCAATCCATGTACAACAAGGAGCAATTCCATTAAGGGGGTTATAGTGACATCATACACCCCAAAAGCAAAGCTTGAGTGGTTTATGATGTTACTAGAGCCCTGGGATGGAATCCACATTAGCCACCCACCAATCCACAGGCACTATCTGTATGCATCCTGCCACCCCCAATAGGGGAAAGGAAAGTTACTTACCGTAAGTCTGGATCTTTAAGAATATCTTCTCTATAAAATACCACTCTTTGATCTTAGAGCCGGAGGTGACAGGACCCTGCAGAAACCAGAACGTTGGGGGCTGGTGGAGCAGATGCTTAGCATACACATGGCTTTGTCCACATGCTCCCATAGGGTATAAAGGAGTGCGGTCCCAACCACCTCAGTAACTTTTTTTTTTGGGGGGGGGTTGTTTGTTTGTTTACCCATACCTAAATTGAGAAGGGGGGGGGAAGATACATTAAACTGAAATCAATCTGGTGGATCGACAGTGGGTGAGTGGTTCTCTACGCGGAGAAAATATTCATAAAGTTCTATAGTTAGGGTAAGTAACTTTCCTAGCTTCCAAGACTCAATCTTCTCTACAGAGTCTAACTCTGGTCGAGTAGCAAGCAATAAAAACCCTCGGACTAGGGAGGTTGATGAAATAGAGGGCAAGAGAGTTCGCACATCCAAGACAGCCAGCCACCCCAGTACAAAATGATGAGAACTTTGAGCAGGACCTATGCTGTTGCTTTTCCTTTTTCTCTTTGTGTGAGGACAAAGGTTTAGCAGTCCCAGGAACCTGACACTCAGCATGAGTGGGACCGGGACCTTTTTTACGACTACGGCAGAACTATATATCTTTCTGGTTGACAGATGGCTCAGTACCAAAACATTTACTCAGAAAGGAGAGGTGTTGGAATCAAGCTCACTGGCAGAGTAACTTGACTTGTTAGGTGCCTTCCGTGACATAACGGTTTTTGAAAGCCATTAGAATGCGGTAGGGCTGTAAACAAAACTTGATGTTAAAACCGCTGAAAATGTTACAAAAACAACAAAAGCGGTAGCTGTAAAGATGACGATGCGACAAACTAGACTAGAACACTATTTGTAGACAAAACTGAGAAAGTACTGCACTTCAAGGGCAGGAAAAAAGGAACTGAGGCAGTTGGGGTTGGCGCCGCTTCATACCGTGCAGGAAGCAGATGGTGCTGTGCGCTGATGCTAGGCAATGGTGCCACTGGCTTCAAAAGTTCTTATAACCACAGGGTCCTGTTGGCTCCAGCTCAAAAACCAGAGTGGGAGTCTCTGGAGAAGACTGGTTCTTGGAAGATCCATATTAGCCACCCTCAAAGCTACAGGCACTACCTGTTTCTAATGATTCAGTGTGGAAAACTGAGAACAGCTCTGTCAGTACCTTTGCTTCACTGAACACTCCAGGATGAATCCTGTCTTGGCCTGGGGATTTAGTGTTTTTTTTTCCCCCAGTCCCTTTAGTACCTGTTGCCTAGTAATCTCTCATCTCAAACGTTTCTTCTGTATCAAACATAAATTTCCTCCTACTTTCCGAGTGGACCTCACTTGGCAACCCTGACCACCAAAGAAAAATATTCATTTAGTATGCCTGCCTTCTCCCTGTCATCAACTGTACTCACCCCCTCATTCTTCAATCTTTTTATACTACGTCTCCTCTTTTCACTAATATTGTATATCCAAAGAAGGAGTTGTCATTTCATTCACCCTTTCAGCTAAGCTAGCCTTAATTGCATGTTTGCCTTAGCCTCCCTACGTTTTTGCTTACACTCAGTTCCTTATACTTTTCTTTGTTGATAGATTTTAGAGCTATTTAACAGCTTTCCTCTGCCCAGTTCTGCTACATACGTTTTTACTACGCTAGCGGCTACTCTTGATTTTCTTTACATACTTTATACTGGAGTTGAGGGGTTTACAAGAGGGGTATGCAGCATCAACAATGTTAGCACCGCTCTCTAGTGCAGTACTGAGGTATAAACAACTGTAGCATAGCAGTGCCTTGAAAAAGTCATCACCTGGTTGATAAAAGCTACAGTTGAAAAGCATTCTTTGCCTGGCTGTGGTGCACCTCACCCTTGGGTTGGAAATTTGCCGAGTGGAACCCTTCATTGGTTGATTCTGATAGGAGTAGTGGTCCCCTTTCGTCGAATAAACCACCAGGGACAAAGCTTCTCAGTAGCAGTGAAAAAAACAAGAATATTTACCGTGCCTTTGTTTACTGGTCCCCGTTTTTCTAGAAAATGTGCTCAAAGTACAGCTCTCTTATGACTGGAAATCCTGGCATTGTGTACCAACAGAATATGGAGGGCACACAAAAGAAATGCCCCCCACTCCCTCAACCACAATAAAACTTTCTTAAATGAGAAGCACCACCTGGACGAGAAGGAAAACTTGAACTTAAATAAAAATTCACTCTAATTTCATATTTTAGCTTTGATTTAAATTGGAAATCCAGGGTACCCCTCCCCCCAAAAAACATTAGGTTAATTATTATTGCATTATCTACCCTTGGTTTCTTGCAAGCGCTTGCCCATCGAATGAAGAGGACAAAACAGTTTCCATAATCCCGATCACTGCCAGTCCACAAAGGAAGCTGCCAAGATCTTCTTTCACTGTGCCTGATTGCCAGGGGTTTGTGAGATGGGGAAGATCCAGGCTCAATGGACAGTGCTACTGGAGATCACCGGAAGCAGATCTAATTCCTATCCCCCTCATATTCAGCAAAGCTCCAGTCACTGTGAGCTCTTTGTATGCATACCATAGCATCTGCCTGAGCTGCACTGGAAGCATGAAGAAGATGCAGCAACTGAAGACCGGCATGGTTTTGACCAAGACTGAAGCAAATCTGTGTACCTGTTGCTATGAGAGCACACTGACGCCATGTTCTATAGCAAACTACAAAACTAGTGGGTCTGTGATCCCTGCACAGTCATCGGATTTTCTTCCCTGCCATTGTCAGCCCTGTTGCAATTAAATAGATGAAAGTAGCCACTAGTGATGGGTGAAGCATCACACACTTAAAAGACAACTGCTGCACAACATGAAAATTAATGTTATCACACCTTTGACTACTCCTCCATTCTTTTCAGTATCCAACCCCCCCCCCCCCCACGGAGTGTACACTGTTGCAGATCTTGGTGTCATCTGTAAAGAGGCAGACCTTTCCCTCCAGTTCCTCTACTATGTCACTTATACACACATTGAAGAAGACTGGTCCTAGCACCGATCCTGAGGTATCACGCAGGTCACCCTCCCTTCCTCGGAGCCAGCTTAATTTACCACTACCTGTGTCCTGTCCCCTTCCCCTTCCTTTTTTTTTTTTTTTAATTACACACAGGTTACCACCTTAATACCCACCCCCAAATTCCCCAACTTGTTTACCAGTCTCCTATGAGAAATGGCGTTGAAAGCCTTGCTGGAGTTCAGGTAGGCCAAAGGGGGTTGGACCAACATGGCGGGGAAGCAATCCTGCCTCTTTACAAGGCCTGAAGTACAGCGTGCAGGTTTGGGATCCTAATACCAAAAGGACATTGAGTCAGTCAAAAAGGTGAGAGGCAGCTTCACCAAACTGATCAGCAATATGAAGGCCAAACGTGAGGAGAAGCTGGTAACTCTTAACATGTTCATATTTGAGAAAAGGAGGCGGAGATGAGAAATGGTCTTGGTCTTCTGCATATTCAGATGCAGTGACAAGACTGAACAAACAGAGATGTTTGATCTGGTGTCCTCCTCCCCCAGGACACGGGAGCATACCCTGAAGTTCAGCGGTGATAAATTCAGAAGCAAAGTTAGGAAGCTCTTCTTCTCCTAGAGGGCAGTGAAGCTATGCAGCCGCCTACCAGTGGAGACCACATAAAAACAGTATAGGCCTTCAAGGTAAGCCTGAACAAATGTCTGCTCACCAAGGGAATCACTGGGTACTCTGGTTAGGGAACACCTATTAATGAATACATATTTGCACAAGATACTTATTCATACCTGCTTATGACATGATCACCCTAGAGTCCTTTCCAACCTTAAACTACAAAATTGCTATGAAGGATCACTGCACAAAAATGCCTGGGCGTCTGGGGTCTGTTGCGGAGGGACAGACTAGCTGGACCTTTGGTCTTACTCCATCCTTGTGATTGCTGATTTTTGCAAATGTTGATGCCTTGTTAAGTTCCCTATTCAACTTGTAAACCTGTTTTATGTTACATTTGTCATGGAACCTAGGTGAAAGAGCTTTTAGCTCAAAGGTGTCATCCAAGATTTCAATAAATAAAAATTAAAAATCCCATTATAGCTATGCATCACGAACAACACAAGATGTGTACAACATACAGCAGATATAAGGTATGACACGCGAAAAGGAATAAATGCCCCCAAAATATCACAGGGTGCACATTACACAGTAGCATATTTTCAGTAAACTGCACAGTGACGCTGAAACTGCTGTGGGCCAACAACCATCACATGCATCATGCCTGATTAATAACCAATCCACCCCATTGCAACATACACAAGGACTACGATGAGGGTGGAGCAGGGTAGGCCCTTTAAAGGTAGAATGGATTCTCCTGCCAGGGCACTGAGCGATTGAAAGGGGATGGAAACTCGAGTAGTAAGAAGTTGTTTCTACATCCGTTTTCTCTCATTTTATGCCAGGTTTCATTGATCTACTTTTGAACACTTCTTTCAAAGGAAAAAATAAAACTAAGGAAACTGTCACTTCAAAAGCCATACACTTGAGAATGAACAAGTACAGCTGACTGCAATCCAGCCCTCTTCCTCAAAGCAAAACAATGCTCATACCTTTCCTGTACTACAGCAGAATAAAATCTCTCAAAGTAAACTAGTCTAGGTAACAAAGCCTTTTTGTCAACAAACTACTGTTTAACAGCAAACGTCTGCACGTACAGCCGTGTTCCTGATCAGGAGCAATTCAATACTCAGCTGACGCTCTTTACCAATCTCCACATTCCTGTTATAAATTCTCTACACCTGCTGTAAGTTTAGTCCCTGCCCCAGCAGTGAGCTACTACTCGGGGTATGGCACTCAAGTCACTCACCACTGTATGCCGGGCTCACCGATCTGGAGAAGAAAGATTGTCCCATGTTCAGTTTTTTCTCCCAGAGCACGTCTTGAACAATCATGCAAGCCCTTGAGACGTCTTAACAGCTCACACTCAAGGAAAAGGGCTGTAACTTCAGAGGCAGCAGCCGTCCCCCTGTCCAACCCAGCTCGGTTCCTGCTCCTCCTGTGTGTGCGTCTCTGCCCTGGCGTTTGTGGGTTTCATAAATAAGCTAGCATATGCCAGTTCTCCTTACAAGTGAATGCCTATCATTCCTGAGAGCACAGTGTTCAGGGTTAGAGGTTACAATGGGAGGATCCTTCCTACACACCAACATGCTGACTGCCTGACTGCATAACCTAACTCATTAACACCCAGTCATCCTCTCTTCTCGCGTTCCCCCCCCAAAAAAACTTCTTACATCAGGCAACTGAACTGAAGTAGTACATATGACATTACAAAAGGACTTCTCACAGAGAGAATCGTGAATTGGAAATTGATGGAAGGCTGGTCTTATTGATTAGCTTCGCAACCCATTCTGCCAACCATTATTTTACAGAGTGACTGACGGATGCTTAGATAAGGTTCCTTTTCATTTCAAAGAAGCAGTTAGCAGTGACTGCAATATTCTAGGGCTCTGGAATGTTATCTTTTTGCTCTGCCTCTCAAAGAGAGAGCCTGGGACAATTTTATAAAAAAAATTTGTGTCAGAGTTGGGTAACATAAAATTATAAAAACAAGGTGCTGCATCAGGATGTGGTCAGAAAACAAAACAGTAATATTACATGCCCGTTGAAAACAGAAAACAGAGTAAGAATGGACATTTCGACCAAATAATTTCTTCAGAAATTATGAGAAAAAAGCAAAGTTAGTGGAGAGGTACAGGGAAATCGTATAGAAACAGAATTTGACGGCAGATAAGGACTGCTTGGCCCACTCAGTCTGCTCATTTTTCCCTATCTACATTATTACTGAAGACTGTTCTTGATATACATTTCTTTCTCTCACTCCTTTCCACTAAGATTCCCCGTGCCTATCCCATGCATTCTTGAACCTCACCACTTCTGCTGAAGGCTGTTCCAGGAATCCAGCACTCTTTCTGTGAAGAAAGACTTCCTCACATCTCTCCTGAATCTACCCTTTCAGCTTCATAGCATGTCCCCTTGTTCTTGAGCACCTGTTTCTGAAAAATGCTTCCCTTCTAAACCATATTTACACCTGTGAGGTATTTAAAGGTCTCTACCATATACCCACCTCCTTCCTCTCTTCCAGGTATAACCCCTCTGTCGGAGGCTTATCTGTGAGCCCCCGAAAAGGCTCTGTTTTTCCTCGGGGTTTTGGTCCACCTCCATTATTTTGCCTTTGGGTCCTGTTTTCCCTGGTGTGCCCCTGTATCTTTGTCCTCTTCCTCCTGCTGCCCGCATCATTTGGGAAAGGACAGGGGCCGGGGGAGCCGAGGCACAGCCTGAGAATGGCACTCCAATGCCAGGCGAGCTCTACGCATGCGCAAAATGTGCAAATTTGTTTGGCTGTTTCGGTGGCCGTTCTGGCTGTCTCCCCGGTGGTCCCAGTTCCAGGGCTCAGCTAAAAAGGGACTGGGACCATTATTTAGACCGTGGAGGCAGCAAAAAGACAGAAGGAGCAAACATTGTGAGTGCCAATCATGCTGCAGCATTCAGATGCAGCCTTATTAATCTGCATGAGGCAGCATGAATAATAATGAGGAGAGCTTGTCCAATGCCTAGGGGCATTAACTAATGGTGCTAGCGACAGGAAAGAGGAGAGTTAAATAAATAGTAAACTGGCATGCAAGGGAAAATGGGTTGCCTCCAGATCATGGGGGAAGTTTTAAATAAATGTGTGCACTTCACGCAGTAACAGAGTGGGAAAGTGGGACACATATGGGCTGCAGTTGGGGCTATGTGTGGCTGCCTAGAGGTTATTCAGAACAGCAGCAGCGACTGAAAGAAGGCAGGCTGAAATGGTTATGTACTGCAGTCACTTAACAGGGCACGGGGTGGCTACTTGTGTGTGGGGAAATAACTGTATAAAAGTAAAGGGTTTGGCTGCAGGGACACTTAAAACGTGGGACACTGTATGCACTGTGTGGACACTGTTTACACCAGCCACCATGTTTGCAGCCATGTGACACTAGACAACCAACCCCCAAGCCAGGACTTACCAAAGCGGATTCTGGGGCTTGTGAAAGGACTCCTGGGGGGAAAATACAAAGGAAAATCTAGGTGCCAATTTTCTGCACCAATGAGGTGTCGAGGGAGCCTCATATATATTAATTTTTCTTAAGGACAGTGGCTCCAGCCAATGGGGATCTGCCAGAAAGCTCCCAAAAGGCTCCACAATGGGTACTAAACAGTGAGTAAAGATGGTGGTGGGGCACCACTACTCACACTGGGGCAGCCAGGAGGGTTGACCGCCCTTCCCCCAGCCCCTTCTCTAGCTCCGCCACTGGGGTTCTTTCCCCTGTGAGGAAAATGGGTCTGTAAGGCTGGGAATGGGCCTGTCTGGGGGCTGCCAGCAATTTGTCACCCAGGGCAGGGAGCGTCTTTCTCACCCATCAGAGAAATAAAAGGAGAAGCAGGGAAGAGAAAATCTGTCCAAGAGGCAGTTTTGTTAGAAAAGAGAGAAGCTGCAGGTTACAGGAATCTGCATTGTTTAAAGATGCATCACAGCGGTGAGAGAAAGGCAGCTCAGATGGAAAAGCAAAAAGCGGCAGGTTACAGGTATCTGTGTTGATTTGAAGATGCACTATAGTGGTGGGATGGAAGAAAAGGTTGTGTCCTGAGCCTGAAAAAAGGACAAAGGTTGCGTCTAAGCCTGAGAAAAGACAGGATATTGAAAAGTAAGAAAACAGATGTGCTGAGAGGAAAAAGAAATGGAACAGAGAGCCTCTTAAGATCAGAGAATTGCTATTTATTTATTTAAGAGATTAACCAGGCAGGCATACCGAGCAGGGAACCACTCATTTCCAGATGCGACCTGGGGGAGATACATAGGTGGGCATACAATACAGAATTACAAGATACTACATAGGTGCAGATAGTAATTACAGACAATGGTTTACATTGAGGAGCTCACAGCAACAAGAGAAGGCATACAGTAGTAACAACAGAAAATCTAGACAAGTCGTGGGTGGCCCTTTTCGAACTTAGGTGTAGCAGAGCCCATTGTGGGCAATTACATGTACCACACACGACAGAGGAGCATGAGGCTTAGAAATTCATGACTGGCTGGAAGCAGGTGCATGTGTCAGAGAACTGTGTGTGAAGGAGTGGATTTAGGAGTCTTGGGTTAATAGTAAGCCTGATGTCTGCAGGTAGATCATTATGTACCCACCCGACCCACATGGTGAGAAAAGAGACTTTCTGATGTGCTGATGAGAGAACGAGTTGCTGCGACTGTGTGTGAGCCAGAGCAATAAGTGGCTGCTGTATTTAAAGTTGAGAGACTGAAAGCAGAAGGATGGACAGGTGCCTATCGGGGCAGGGTGCCTGCTGTCTGCTCCTGAGATGCATCGAGAAACAGACTGTTGTGGTAACCCTGGGTTTTCAGACTCTCTACCCCCAGAGTCTGGGATACAGGAAAGGACAGAAACTGCTTTGGCTACACACCATAACTGGCGACAGAGAAAGAGAAGAAGAGGAGAAATGTGCTGAATGATCACTCTGACACCCAGGGCTAGGTGGGGAACTTGCTAACCCCATCAAGTGGAGTCTGCTGTCTGCAGGGGATCACGGGGCTTGTCCCCGATTTCACCTGCACTCTGATCCGTGGGAGAAGCCTGACCATTGGGCCACTTCTGTGTCTGGGTTCCTTGTGGGTGGTAGGCCTTGCACATGTGCCCTGCAACAGACCCGTAATTGGCTGAAGGGGACAAGTTGCAAGATCTCCAAGCAAGCTGAAGATACAAGCTGTAGCCTCTGTGCCCTCTGTTTCAAGCATCATGTCTAGTTCTGTGTCTTCTGAGTCATCTCCCCCAGGACTTCAGCCATCTGTGCCACCCAAGGACTGATCCAGCAGAATCGTGGGTAAACGCAGGAATTGCCCTGCAAGACCTGGGGACTATATATAGTTTCAAGTAGGCCCACCCATGCTGGAGGTAGAGTCAAGGCTTAAAGTAATCTAGAGAAAGAAATGTAAAAAGTTATTTAATTAAGCAAAGTGCACCAACGCTGGCCAACCAGCTGCACCTCAGGCCTGCAACTATGGGATCTGGGTACCCAACGACAGAATTAGGGGCATCATTCTGGTCTGGTACCAGTTGGGGGTTCTGGGTATGGTAACAAACTGCAGCAGTTAGTTAGCTAGATAGACCTGATGGTTGTATTAATGGAAATGTGGGGCTTGACTCAAAAGGGAAATGTGATTTTGGGAAATGTGAATCTTTAAAATGAATTTACTAAATGTTGTTTAAACTCTATTCATTTTACCCCATCCTACCCCAACCCCTGTAAATAAATTGTGATGTTACTGTTTTGCAGAAGGACTGTCTCTAGAGTTTAATTTTAGTGAGCAGGCTACTGTTTGAACTGTGAAATGCCAAATGTCTGAATGTGTGGGAGGTTCGATTCCTGGTAAGTCCATGCCTGGGGTAACTGTTGGGGAAGTGGGTTGGTATGTCATCCCAGGGGGTTGTACAGCAAGGGATCTGACCCACTAATTATGTACTCTGGATGGAGGCACCATTATTTTATTTGTATCTTTGGGAAAGTACCCCCGTGTAACAGATATGGGAACCCAGGCCCCTTAACCGTGGTCAGGCCTGCATGGCAGGAGTAATGGCCCTCTCCAGGACGACGCTGGAGAGGGACTACACAGGTTTAAGTTCTTTAGTCTCTCATCTTAGAGCTTTTGAAGCAGAACCAGCACCATTTTAACTGCTCTTCTCTGGACTGCCTCCACTCTGCCTATGCCCTTCCAGAGATGTGACCTCCAGAAGTAGACACAGTACTCTAGGGGGAGTCTTACCAGTGATCTATACCAAGGCAATGCCATCTCTCTCTTTCTGCTGGTGTTACACATCTCCCTATGGATCCCAGCATCCCACTAGCTCTCCTGACAGTCCTGTCGCACTGCCTGGCCACCTTTAGGTCATCAAATATGATTACCCACCAGGTCTCTTTCCTGCTTCGTAGTAGTCAGTACAACTCCACCCATTTTGTACTCTGCCCCCTGTGTCCTAAGTGCATTATTTTGCACTTTTCTGCTCAGAAACCCAGCTGACATATCCTTGACAACTCCTCCCAGTTTTCTCAGGTCTCTGCTCATCCTTTCCACCTCTCTTGGAGTGTCCACACTACTGCAGATTTTGGTGTAATCCGCAAAGAGACAGACCTTCCCTTTCAGCTTCTCTGCAGTGTCACTTATAAAGACATTAAAAGAGGACTGGTCCCAGTAGTGATCTCTGAAGCACCCTGTTGGTCACCCTCCCTTCCTCAGAGTGAACTCTGCTTACCACCACCTTCTGTCACCTACCCCCTAACTAATTTCTTATCTAGTTAACCACCTTTGGGCCCACTCCCAAGCTACCCAGCTTGCTTACTAGATTCCCATGTAGAATGGTGTTGAAAGCTTTACTGAAATCTTAGTAGGTAATGTCCACTGCTCCACCCTAATCTAATTCCTTTGTCACCCAGCCAAAGAAATCTATCAGATTCATTTGGCATGATTCTCCACCCCACCCCCAAGAACCCATGCTGCCTCGGTCTTGAAACCCACTGGATTCAAGATATTCCACAGTCCTTTCCTTCAGCAGTGATTTCATTACCTTTCCTACCACTGATGCCAGGCTGACTGGCCTATAACTGCCAGCCTCTTCCCTGCTACCATTTTTGTGTAGTGGGACTACATCTGCCCTCCTCCAGTCATCTGGCAGCATTCCTGTTTCCAGTGAGCTGTTCAACAGGACTGACAGGGGTGTAGCCAGCACCTCCTGAACTCCCTCAATGCCCCTGCATGCGCCCCATTGCTTTTTTCACCTTCAGATTAGCGAGTCCCTCAAAATCCTTCAGGACTCTCTCCTACCAAAAAGGACTAGTGTCCACCTCCCTCCTTCCAAAGCTTCTGTTACTTTTTGACCTGTTACTTGCCTGACCAGAGGGCTGGGAAAGTGTGGTGGTGGTTGGGTCCTGGTTGTCCTGTGGCTGGCGGGGGTACTCTGTGGGGGGCATGCAACAGATACGACAGGGTCCCTGCTGCTGTATCTTGTGCCCCCTTCACCTGGCACTCTGCACCTTTGTGAATGGCACAGAGTGTGGGCACACCACCTGACACCCCCTGGACTGTCTCCACGTGTAGGATCGGGGCAAAAGGGGCACGTGCCCCTGAAGTGAATGCCATGGGGTCCACAGGACTCCCAATGTGTGGCTACATGACTTAGGTTTGCTTACATGCCGTGCATAGGGACCAATATTTCTTAATGGAGACCAGTACTTCTTATCCACAAGGCAGGGCACTGCGAGCACCAAAGCAGGCTTATTCCAGGGTGTTACTGTAGCTTTCTCTAGGGCAGACTGCAAAGGGAGCACCAAAGATACAGGTACAGCTGAAACATTAAAGTACTCCAACTCAACCTTCTGGATCTCTTCCAGGGCCACTGTTCAAACTGCAGTGCTTCATGCATGTTTTTAGGCAGGGACAGGAAAGACAGATCCTCCTGAGAAGTATGAACCAACTGAACGTGGGGGTGGGATTTCAAATTCGTGAAGTTTTATAATCCACAACATACCCAGGAACTAACCAGTGTTCGTTAAAAAAAAAAAAAAAAATGGCTACCAAGAATTTCTGGGATCACTGCCAAAAAAAAATAACCCACCATTGAAACCTCTAATGATGTACCTAGAAATTCTCTAACATGCACAAGCAACTAAACTGTATGTGCAAATGCTTTGGTTAGCAGGCCCAGCATTCGCACAGGCACAATGTCAATACAGATATTTTTTTTCTTTAAATTAAATTTTTAATAATGTGTGTTAAATGTACAAGTTTCTTCCTACAGGGTCCTAGTGCTCTTGGCACCAGCGCAAAGAGTGTGGAATCTGCAGAAGAGCCTTCCGTATATGCTGCATCAGTCATACTACTGAAACTCCTCCTAATGGTCAGGGCTTTGTAGGCAAGGAATCACAAAAGCATAAAAACATTTGTTTCATATAGTGCCTTTCATACAAACATATCCTGAAAAAGCCTTTACAAAGCAAAGAGGTAGATACTGGCAGTGAAGGGACAGTTTGCATTCCTGCAGGCCCCCCTGTTAGTTTATTGGATTGATACTTTAGCCAGACAGTCACCGTGCATACAATTCTCACTTTTGTTTTGGCCTTATCCAAATAAATAAATAAATTATCCTATTTTACTACAATACATGTATTTATATGCTCTGTGGCTTGATTGGAATATAGTGTCTTGTTCATTTATCACATTGATTCTTGTACCTCCAGTTCTCATGTCCTGTTTCTCTTGCCATTTTGCATCATGTTGACTACTCACTTCCCACGGCACCCCCCCCCCCGGTCGCACATGGAAATGAGCTTTGGCACAATATGACTTTCCCAGTTACTAATTTTCAAATAAATAAATAGCATGCAACAATCACCGAGCACTCTAATATTTAAACACAACCACACATTGGTCCGAAATGGAACAAACCCTCTTAGATAGTAATGAATATCTTTGGACGCTATATCAGCAGGTGGTAGAAATGCCCCTGGCACACCATACTAATCCATGGCTTAAACATTTCTTAACTATCTGGAATGTCATGAGAAAATCCTATCACCTTACCGCCTACTTAGCCCCTCCTATGCCCAATCTCTAACCTCAGCCACTTTCCACCAAACAGATTAGATCCTGGCTTCCAAGTTTGTGAAAGATACGGCCTAAAATACCTAATACAAATAATGACCCAGGATGGACTGTGGACATTTGAGGACATACAAAGTTTGGGCTACCACACAGGGATTTTTACTGCTATTTACAGCTCTAGCACTACTATGAAAGTCTACCAATAGGAGCCAGAGCCCCTGAGGTATGCCCACTCCTGATCTCTAAACTGACAGCTAAACACCAGTTGAAACCAGGGCCATCTGGACTTCCGGTGACGTCATGAATGAAGTAGCAGCCTAGAGTGCGAGGCTCCCCCGGGACAATACTAAAAACCTCGTCTAGCACAACTAAAACCTACAAAAAAACAATAATAAAATATCCAAGAGGTCACAAGATGCCTAAAAAGAGAGGAGCAGCCAAAACAGGATCTCCGAAGCGTACGAATGGAGGTAGATCCCAGGACAAAGACTCCGAGAGCGGAGAATCGCGGGCCTCATCGGCCTCCCGCCACAGTACCTCCCTGGCTGAACAGCTGCCCCATACAATCCTTCAGCGCCAAATGTCACAAATGCTCACCGAAATACGTGACTTCAGAAAAGAAATGAGATCGACAGTTGCGGCACTCAGAACCGACCTTAAAGTAGAAAAGAGACAGGAGGTCTATGAGGAGCAGCTAACAGTGACTGACAAGAGGGCTGAAGAAGCCGAGAGGGCCATCGTCCAAATGCACACACAAATAAAGGCCCTGCAAGAACGTGCTAAGGATGCTGAGTGCAGAAGTCGTTGGAACAATATCCAACTTTCGGGGCTCCCGAAGGGCACAGAGGGAGCTGAATTAATCCCTTTTATGCAAAAAATACTGAAAGAAATCCTCACCATACCTGAAAATATCACTCTAGAAATGGAGTGGGCCCATCATACATTGGGACCTAGGCCCGCAGCAGGGGCTCGCCCTCGTGCCATCCTCATTAAATTCCTCTGGCACCAAGAAAAGGAAACTGTCCTGCACACGGTGTGGAAACAAGGCATAGTGCATTATAAAAATCACAGGCTATTCTTAGAGAATGATTTCGCACCTGAAGTGATGGCGCACAGGAAGGCATATTTCCCAGTAATGAAAGCACTTAAAGGGGCAGGAGTCCGTTTTCAAACACTGTACCTGGCAAAGCTGATGGTCCATTTCAAAGAGGGCCCCATACTGTTTGAATCCGCAGCCACAGCTATCACGGAGCTCCGATCCAGAAAAATTGAGGTCCTGCAGCAACGTGCGACTGGTGACATCCCAATTGCAACAAAACTGGCCCAGAAAGCGTGGACTGTTGGACAGCGCGATGCTAGAAGGCGTCAGGGGATTGAGGCTATCCAGACCATTGTCAATATGCTGAAGTCCAGGTCCCAGAGCCCACTCGAACATGAACTGAGCCCCCAGGAACCAGCGACCTGAATGACTAACCACAAGTACTTGATGTGGGCTTTCTGTTAGATTAGGATGCCCCACAAGACTTTAATATATAGGAAAGAAGTAAAGGCCCGAGAAAAGTTAAGTAATAAAGATTTGTGACTGCGGGAGGGAAGGGAGGAAGGGGGAACCGAGGAAGAGTTGGGAGGGTGGGGAAGGCATTATGGGGTGGGGGGGCCTCCATGCTGCAGTGAAGCTCGGCAATACTTTCCTGCGCTCAAATGCCTACCAATTAGTTAACTGCCTCCCAGGCTTATGAGAACTGGAAACAGCTTCTATATTTTGGTAGCCAGTAGAATACTACAACTCAGGGAGCACTAGTGGGCTTGCTCTGCGCTGATAGGCTGTGGTAAGCCACTAGATAGGCTTGGGCCAGGTCGGCTGGGGCAGCCCAGAGCTTGAGCGTTTGGTTTGCTGTGTGAGAGCCTCGTTCTCTGCTTCCCTGGGCCTATTATCATAGTGGAGTGGAATAAATGAAACAGTTCAGGCATGTCCAAAGCTGTGGCATGCATCGGGGCCGGGGGGTGAGGGAAGCGGCATGGACACAGTGGAAACCTGATTTAAATGAGCATTAACTGCAATGGGAATGAGGACAGGAATGGAGTGTAGGGCGATCGGGAAGGATTTGGGCATTTGAAGGAGGGGCATGGGAGGGGAAGGTAACATGTCTGCCCCAGCGATGCTAGATAGTGACCCCCTGAGCCTAAAAGGCCTACTGTTCAACTGTCTACATCCCCTGCCCGCAGGAGCGAAAATGGCCCCTTCTTCTGGCAGTCAACGGGATATTCCGACCTGGGGAGTACTGGAAAGGCCGGGCCGGATTGGCCAACCGTGGTATTCCGTTAGATAGGTTCTGGCCCGGTTGGCGGGGACGGTCTAGTATTTTAATGTTTGATAAATGAAGTACACACACTCCACTCCCCCCCCGGCCCGCGGCCATAGCCAAAAGAAACAATTTTTATTGACCAACCACACCTACTTTACGGCTGCAGCATGCTTTGAATGAAGGGACAGGATCAAGAAGGAGAGCATGAAAGAAGTAAAGGGCCGCCAAGGATGAATATGTAATGCCCTTTGACAGAGAGTGAAGGGGCTGGGAGGTGGATAGGCAGGATGGGGGCGGTAGAGGATGGGACCGGGGGGGGGGGCCCGCTTATCGTAGCGATGCTTGGCTCTGATTCCCTGGACTTTAGTGCCTAATGTGTACCCGGCTGCATGCCTCATACGGGAGAAATCGGTGGCAGCCTGTGTAGCCTGGAAGCTGGATGGTTACAGAGATGGGGTGCGAGCTGGAAGGGCCACTCCGAGTCGGTGGGCTGCATTTAGCCACTAGATGGGCCTGGGCCCTGCTGACAGGAGTAGGCCAACACTTAAAGGCTTCAGCTGCATGAGACCTGAGAACTCCGCTCCCGTAGGCCCGCTACAGTAGTAAAAGAGTAATATTTGGAATGCACCAGTTGTGCCCTTTCCATGGAGGCAGTGTGCTCCGAAGGAGGAGAGAAAGCGAGGGAGGAATAGGGAATTTATTCAGTGAGAATCCCCAACAGAAGAGGGAGAGGGGTTGGGGGACTAGCATGAGGACACTTAAGATAACTCCCCAAAGATAAGCTGTTGGTGGATGCGTCCGGGATTGCACATAGGACATAAGCTGGGTAACGGATCGGGGGTTACTGGGAAAGGAAGAAAACTAAAAGTTCCAGCGTCAGAATAATTTAATTAAAATTAACGGAGAAACAGCTGGGATGGAGGGGAAGGAAAGGAAAGGAAAGGGGGGGGGAGCCGAGGGGCAGTAGATGGGTACTAGTAAATGAGAGATGGGCACTATTCACACAACAGAGTCCAGTTGGGAAGTCGAGAACGGGATGGGAGTGTCTACTCCTCGTGATTCTTGACAAGACGTATCCTAGGAGCACGTTGAAGGCAGCGGCTGGGCCCTGGTTATATGTCGGAGCCGCCGGTGTCCAGACGCGGGCTACGGTTCGAGAGGTTTGGTGCAGGGGACACCAGTGACAGGCCTGGGAGACACAAGCCGGATAACCCACATCTGACACACAACAGTTGCTGGTATGGCTCCCAACAGTCCGGCCAGACCCTGGGGCTTGGGGAGTCACCTGGGAGGGAGAGGCAATGGAGTGCACCCCAGGCACGGGGTGGCACCCCCGCGCGATCCCCCCGGGTACCCTTGGTTCATGTGGAGTCAATGGCGGGACAGGAGCAATTAGAGGGCAGTAGAACCACCCGCCCACCACACGGAGGACTAAACCCTCCATAACGTTGCTTGAACGCCTATCTTACTGGACAGCTCCCAGGGGAGCCTAATGCTTCGCTGGTTATGTCACCAACCCCAACTACCTTTTCCCTATTGGTACCTTTGGTACCTAAGGCTCCAAGGGAAAAAAGGGCCGTTCCGGCAGGATTTAAATTCTTGCCTACGATCAGGGAATTGCCCAGATCAGTGGAAGCACCAACTGTTTTGTTTATGTTTTTACGGCCATGTTGGCCTCATGGAGGTGTCAAACACCTATGTTGTATGTTAATAAGAATTGTTGTTATGTCTGTATTGTTAGTTTTGTAATAAGGTCACCAAACTCATCTTGGTCAATATCATCACAAACCTCACGGGGGCTCGGGGGCACCCCTGCGGGGGGGGGGGGTGGTTGGGGTGCTGGGTCACAAGCGTCACAACCATAGGCTGAGATGCAAGCACCAAGGTTAAAGTTGCTTTCCCTAAACATCAATGGTCTAGCTTCCCCCATTAAAAGGTCAAAGGCGCTAGCATACATTCGACGAACCAAATCAGATATAGTTTTCCACCAGGAAACCCATATGAACCCAGCTGAGCATGCCAAACTTGCTAAATTAAGCAGAGGACGAGCCTTTTGCGCCTTGTATAAAGGAGGCAGAAGTAGAGGTGTTGCCATCATTATCCACCCATATACTCCATATCAAACAGACCTAACGTGGTCTGATCCGGAGGGCCGATCGGTCATAGCTCGGGGAAAGCTTAAAAACGAGGAGATTACTCTTGCCAATGTGTATCTCCCGCTGAGCATTACTGTCCCACAACTATGGCCTTTGCTAGACAAAATCGTTCAGCTTACCAGAGGTACCCTCCTAATGGCCGGGAACTTTAACTTAACTGTGGACCCTCGGCTGGATTCCTCAAGTAGGAGACCACAGAAACAACGAACCACCCAGACATTTTTCAATAAATTTGTCTCGGAAATGGGATGGTGTGATATATGGCAGAAACTACACCCACAGACTAGAAACTACTCTTATTACTCCCCGGTGCACCGTACTTACTCCCACATTGACTACGCCTATACCCAAGTAGAAAATCTAAACGTGCATGATGCTCAGATGGGCGACATTTCTATTTCAGACCACGCACCTTTAATCACCCAGTGGGACTTGGAGGTTCAACCCAGAACCACGCAATGGGGGTTAAATCCGTACCACTTACGGTCAAAAGAATTCAGAGAGTTTGTCTCAGAAAAAGTCACAGAAATCTTAGTAGACAACCCAGCCTCGGATTCATCCCCGTCGGTACACTGGAATACTATTAAGGCAGTCCTTAGGGGGCATATAATTAAATATACGGTGGAGAAGAAGAGGCAGCGTAAGGAGTATACAGTAGATCCAAGCTTGAAGATACGCTTCATTTTTTACAGCAGGCACACCAGCAGGGTGATGAATCGCTCCTCCCCTAGATACAACAAACTAAACATGCATTAGATAAACTGGCACAACAACAAACTGAAATAGCACTCGCATTCCTGAAGCAAAGATATTATGAGATGGGCCCATGAGCTACACGAATGCTCGCATATCAAGTTCGTAGGCAGAAGAAAGGTGCAACAATTGCAACCATAAGACATCCGATGGGAGGCCAACCCCTTTCCAAAACACAGGATATTGCTGAGGCCTTCACTGCATTCTATAGAACCCTGTACACCCCAGAGACCACCCCACCCCCAGACAGACTGACAGCATATATAAACACAGTCACCCTTACGACACTCACAGAGGAGCACAGAGACTCGCTCGTGGAACCTATTACAATGCCAGAGGTGGCGCGGGTCATAACCAACTCCAAATCCTTAAAAGCACCGGGGCCTGATGGATATGGGGCGGAGTTTTACAAGACTACTAGAGCTCAGATCTCGCCCACACTGCTCCGCGTTTTTAACTCAATATTGAAGGGGGGAATCCCCCGCCTGATTCATGGTCATATGTGACCGTATCGGTGATCCCTAAACCAGGTAAAACCTCTCAGGACTGCGCATCATATAGACCCATCTCGGTGCTAAATCAAGATTATAAATTGTTTATGAGTATACTAGCACACCGTATGGATCAGGTTCTACCCTCCCTAATACACAAAGACCAAACCGGATTTGTAAGGGCCCATACCACCACTGATAACATCAAGCGCGCTCTCTCTCTCTCTATCTGGTGAATCAGATGCAGAGAATGGAGGCGCCCTCGGTACTAATAAGTCTAGACGCCGAAAAGGCCTTTGACAAAGTGGCCTGGCCCTTTCTGTACTCAACCCTGGACAAATTTGGGTTCCCCCCCACTTTCATCCAAGCACTACAAAATATATATTCAGCCCCCCAGGCTTGTGTGAGGGTGAACGGGCACCATTCTGAATATTTTCAGCTTCAAAGAGGAACTTGACAGGGCTGCCCACTGTACCCTCTATTGTTTGCCATGATTATTGAACCTCTGGCACAACAAATCCGAGAATCCCACCAGGTCGAGGGAGTTAAGATAGGAGACACAGAACACCAGATAGCTTTATATGCCGATGACATACTTTTGTACCTCCAGAACCCTGAACAATCACTACCAGCGATTCGACACATTTTAGATGACTACGGATCTGTGTCGGGATACAAACTTAATTTTACAAAAACAGAAATTCTTACATTTCATTACACCCCCTACACAGAATACCCGGGATATTTTACCAGGTAGATGGAACCTGATAAAACTGAAATATCTGGGAATACACATACCTCAAGATAGGTCAAAATATTATAAATACAACTATACCCCATTCATTACACAACTAAAACAAGACCTACAGGCTTGGTCTGTCCTACCTCTGAGCCTTGTGAGATGGATAGAACTAATTAGAATGATAACTCTCCCAAGAGCTCTATATCTATTTCAAAATGTCCCTTTATATATACCACTAAAGACCTTTAAAGAAATAAACTGCTTAATAGGGAATTTTACATGGTCCGGCTGAAAAGCCCAAGTCAGCCTAAAGGTGCTGTCCCTTGCCCGTGCTGATGGAGGCCTAGCACTCCCAGACCTAAAACTTTTATCAACAGGCAATAACCATGGTCTACATGATGGCCAGACAAATTAAAAATACCAGCCCACACTGGCTGGAAATAGAGAGGGCATTAATGAATGACCAGACGTACTTACGGGCCATGTACTGACAGGAACCAGGGGAAAGACCCCACCAAATTACTAACCCTTGGTTAGCAGACCAATTCCGGAACTGACCTGCACTGAAAAAATCACATAGACTACCACTGCTTCTACCGTTGCTCTATCCAATCCATGCCCAACCGGACTTCACCCCAAACACCCTAAACTCTGGGTTCATGGAATGGAACAAACAAGGGCTAAGGTACCTACCACAAATAATGACACAGGGCAGAATCTGGGCATACGCGGAAATACAAGCAAAATTTCATCTACCACACAGAGACTTCTACCGATATCTACAACTCCGACATTATGTGGAAGGCCTTCCACCACCATTGCGAAGCCCAGAGAACTACCCGGCACTAGCCCAATGCCAAATTCAATTAAATAAAACAGAGAAGCAGGAACACCTGATATCCCTACATTACCAATCCCTTAACTCACAAAGTGACGTTCCCACTGAAAATATTTGCGCGCAATGGTACGGGGAGACTGAGTACCAGCTCATCACAATGGACTGGAGATTGGCATGCAGGTACTCATCCCGGGTCACTAGCTCACACCAATGGAGAGAATACGCCTGGAAAGTATTAATCTGTTACTTTAGATCCCCGGTAGTCACCAGACACTACTCACCAAACAAAACAGCAGAATGCTGGAGACGTTGTGGCGAACCGGAGGCTAACCTGATCCACATTATGTGGGCATACCCAGTACTCTCCACCTTCTTAAACCAAGTGGAGGCCCAACTGGAAGTTATAGATCCGCATCTCCAACTGACTTTGGAGATGTACTGTTCCTCCTTCTTCCTAGGCTGTATAGGGGCCCAAACACCAGACCCCTGCTTCTGTTGCTCTTAACAGCAGCTAAAAAAACAATAACTAGGCAATGGCTAACAACAAATACCCCATCAATACGTAATTGGTGGGAGATCTCAACGCAAATTCATAACATGGAAAAAAATAACACATAGCCTAAATGAACGAGTAGAGACCTTCTCCACAAGATGGGCACGTTGGCAGATATATTACATGCTAAAAGACCCTACCTTTGTACCTTAAGGAAGGTACTCCTGGGTGGTGTCTGGAGGCCTTGAGTTTGGGAATGTATCCCTCCGGCCAGAGGTTTTGGCCTGTCTCCCCCGTGAGGTTGGGGCCCATATACTAAAGGATCCTGGAGGTGTGGGCCCATCCGACTAGATACAAGTGGAGGATTGAGATCCTGAATTCTGGAAGTCTATATAAGTGTGTATGCTTAGTGCCTAATATAACTAGATTGTAACCCAATTTGGGAGCTGGAAGGACGCTAAAACTACTACTGTATTTTAATGAAGATGAACTGTATTGGCCCAAAAGTTTTGCTGTATAAGATGACCAGTTGTAAATGTATTATGCTGTATCAATACTGATGACCTATATGTATAGAAGTTAAAAATCTAATAATAAAAAGAAGAATTTCAAAAAAAAGAAACTAGGGCCATCTGATCGCCACATTTTATCAAACACTCATCATGCAACAACAAAACCCCACAGAAGGCACTTGGCTACAATGGCAAGAGGAGCTAGGCCAGACCGTCTCCCCAGAGGAGTGCATTTAACCTGCCAGAATGCGTCAAGGGTCACCTGCACTCACCAATGGCGAGAGTACGCCTGGAAAAACAATCAGGTATTTCAAAATCCAAACCATTACCAAGCACTACTCGCCCACAGGTACAGCTGATTGCTGGCGCTACTTCGGGAAGAATAAGGCAAATCACACACACACATATCATGTGGTCCTGCCCCAAGCTCAGCCCTTTTCTACTAGAAATTCAGGCTCAACTGCAGGAGTTATTTGAGACACAACTCCAGCTTACAGAAAAAATGTACCTCTTCCTGCTTTTCCCAAGAGGGTTGAGAGACCCTAACACTAAATACCTCCTTGGTCTTCTAATCACAGCTGCTAAGAAAGGTACAACCAAAGCATGACTCACCCCAAGAATCCCTACAATCCAGGACTGGTGGCAGATCACCAAACAAATATATCATATGGAAAAAAATCACCCATAAACTCAATGACAGAGAAGAGCAACGTAACTCAAGATGGACGTGTTGGGTAACATATGCTGCAGGAGGAAACACCTTCATCCACTAGAACTTCTTAAATCACCTTATTCAGATTTCTTACCTCGGCTTAGACCCTGCTCCCCAAGGTTTCTTCCCCCCTCTCCCTCACCCCTCAATATTATATCTCCTCCCTAAGGGGCTGACTAGAGCAACT
Source organism: Neoceratodus forsteri (assembly GCA_016271365.2). NCBI lineage: Eukaryota > Metazoa > Chordata > Ceratodontiformes > Ceratodontidae > Neoceratodus > Neoceratodus forsteri. The sequence continues at coordinate 476,325,997 of CM057451.1, forward strand.
GGGGTGGGCAGTGGCACTGGTAGGGTCCCGGGTCAGTCTCTCACCCCTAGGGCTATACCCATAGCTTCATCCCTCGCTCAATATATTGGGCCACAAAAAACAGATTTATGGCACTAGAGGCATGAAATATCCAGCCATATACCTGTGAGGGCAGGAGCTTGGAGAAGTTCGACAGCAGGTCGTACCCTTATTACTACACCTAGGGGCTCCCAGAAGCTATGGTTGCCCCAGAACCCCATGGGAGCTTGTGGGATCTACAGTTCTAAATGTATATTGTTTCTACACCGATAACCAACTGTGATTAAGCTAAAATGTTAATGGGATATGCCCCAATGATGCACTGCAAAACTGATGTAAAGTATTTACTATGACCTGTCGACTATGTATCGTTTGTAAAATCAATAAAGATGATATTTATAGAAAAAAAAAAAACAACTGAGTAACAGAAGCATTGGGGGTAGTATTTTCAACCTTGTAGAACTCTGATCATTACCAATTTTCAAGATTCTGAGAACCCGGGCCCCAGAACACACTAATTAAATTTAAATTGGGGAGGCAGTATAGCGCAGTGGTCTAAGGCTCTGAGTTGCAAATCTGGTGACATCCAGCAGACCAAACCTGGGTTTGAATCCCACAGCTTCCATTTGCATACTGTGTGACCCTAAGCAAGTCACTTAACCTCCTTGTGCTTCCAGGTCGCTCCTGTAAAAAAGCTTCCAGCTTAGTGTGCTATACCTGGTTAAACAACTAAATAAATAAAAAAAAAAAAATTTCAGGTCAGTCTGCCCACAAATGGGCATGTTATTAAGGTGCAAATATAGGGCTTTAAATTCGAATAGCTTTGTAACCCTAATACAGTACAACCTCAGCGATACGGACAACATGGGAATCAATGTTATTCATATCTCTGAAAAATTTGTATCTTTGAAACATTAGCAAATAAACCAAACACTGCATTTATATCACGTTTTAGACTCTGAAAATCATTTTTTATTTATCAAGAGTTTAAAAAGAGCAGTACTGTACTAAGATTCTGCAGTTTTAAAAAAGTTAGTCAAGTTAGTCATAGCGCTCTGCTTCAGCCCGCTGAAGCACTTTTTAGCAGCCAGATTTCTTAGCTCCTGAAGCAGCATCAGGTTCATGGGGTTTGCTTCGGGTTGCTGCTCCATCCATTGAACGCACACAGTGTAAAAATTCCACATAGCCGAGCTCTGGACTGTTTTAGAGACCTCGTTCCCCTTCATTGGCGGCTTTTCGGACAATGCAGCGGGTCTGTGAAGCACCAATGTCCTTCGCTTCTCGTGCAAACTGATTTTTTCTTGTCCTTTTTTACATTCGCTTGCGTGCATGCACAAGGAATGTTTTGGGAGAGTAGCACACTTGGAGGTGTGCCTCTCCCATCCAATGCACTGCTCCCTTGAGCAGGCGTGGCTGTCCTGCACCAATGGGTGCAGGAGCTCAGCCGACAGCGGTGTTCCTCTGCTTCAAAGGCACAGCTGCCATACTGTGGCGCCCGCCATTGCCAAATCGCAGCGCCCCCCAAACCTTTCGTACATGCTGGGAGCCCACCCAAGCGTGCAAATGTTGTTGCCGATGGGGTGCCCAATCCCGCTCAGCTCCACGCCCCCAAGCCATCCTGCTGCCACGCTGGGAGCCCACCCCAGCGTGGCAAACATTCGGCATTTGTTTTGCCGGCGGGGTGCCCAATCCCTATCGGCTCCTTGGCCCCATAGTTTGCCGATGGGGGTGCCCAATCCCCGCCGGCTCCTCGGCCCCCACACATCTTCTGCCACGCTGGGAGCCCACCTTAGCGTGGCAAGCGTCCCATCGTCTTTTTTTTTTTAAACCTGTAAAATAAAAATGGTCCCACGGCGAGTCTCCCAGCCCCCTCCACAACCCGCACCACCCACTGCGCATCCAGCCTCCCACACCCCTCACCCCATACTTACTCCGACTCCGCGCGATGATCTTCGGCGGACCAGGAACACGTCTGCACTCTTCAAAGCCGACCGCGAACTGAGGAAATGCCGGTAAGCTGTATAATGGGCTATATGGGGGTTCAACTTTATTGCATATCTCAGTCATTTTTTGGAATTTTTGCACCAAATTTTCAACATGGGGTTTTTGGGACCCCTTCTCATGAATGATGTCACTGTCATGGCGTTATTCGGGCCCGAAGGGTGATTTCGCAGGTACTGTGCAGTCACTGCGCGAAATCACCCTTCGGCCTCGAATAACGCCATGACAGTGACATCATTCATGAGAAGGGGTCCCAAAAACCCCATGTTGAAAATTTGGTGCACAAATTCCAAAATGACTGTTTTATGAGCATGCTACAGTAGTTCCTATGCAGGCTCGTAAGTTCAATTTTCAATATTTTCACCCAGATTTTCAACACTGCCATTTTATCACACCTTCTTATGAGGCTGTGTGGCTGTCATTTTCACATCTCACCCAAAACATGTTTCCGCCCATGTAGCGCACAATGGCGCAGTCGGTGTGCGAAATCAATGTATGGAACACATTAAGAAAATCACAGTGACACTGTTCATTAGCAGAGGTCTTTAAAATGGCAATGTTGAAAATTTGGTGAAAAAATTCCTAAAAATGACTGTTTTACGAGCGTGTGTTGCGCAGTTCCTACGCACGCTCGTAAGTTTTCGAATTTCCAATATTTTCACTCCAGATTTTCAACATTGCCATTTTACCACACCTCCATATGAGCACTGCAGCTGTCATTTTTCACATCTTGCCCAAAACGTGTTTCCGCCCATGTAGCGCACAATGGCACAGTCGGTGTGCGAACTCAGTGTATGGGACACATTAAGAAAATCACAGTGACACTGTTCATTAGCAGAGGTTTTAAAATGGCAATGTTGAAAATTTGGTGAAAAAATTCCTAAAAATGACTGTTTCACGAGCGTGCGTTGCACAGTTCCCACGCATGCTCGTAGGTTTGCGAATTTTCAATATTTCCACTCCAGATTTTCGACATTGGCATTTTACCACACTTCCTTATGAGCAGTACAGCTGTCATTTTTCACATCCTGCCCAACACGTGTTTCCGCCTCTGTAGCGCACAATGGGGGTAACATAAAGGTCATGCTGACAATTTATTGTGCAAATACCAGCAATCACACAGGGCATTAGGGTAAAGCACCATACATGCCAAGCACCACTGCAAATATCTGCAAGCGAACGTTCGGCATTGACAAATGCTTGTTTATGTCAAATACAGTAGATTTACCTATACTATATTCATCGGCAATGGTACCGAGGCTCGCCCTGTGTTCCAGCTTGGTTATTATATCTAGTTTTGTGTCAACAGACAGCGTTACTCATTTTCTTTTGCCTGCCATGCTTGTAACACCCCGTTAGCGCTACTGATTCACTAACGCACTTTATACTGTGTGCGAAGGTGTAACAGGTGTTAGTGGTTAACTAATTAGCTAATTGTGATGAAGGTGGAGGGGGGAGGGGGAATGCCCGTTCAATTGACCGAACAGTTCGGATTACTGAAGTTCGTATCTCCGAGGCTGTAATGTAATAGGGGCACATACTATATATAGATAAATCTTGCTTCACTTCCCTGGTCTCTATGATAGAAACAGGCCAGAGATCCATCCAGTATGCCCAAGTTCCCTATAATCCCTGGAGCCTACTGTTCGTCCAGGGTACTAAACCTCCCCATCCTCTCTCTATTTTCCTCCTTGGTCCTGTCGTCCACAGTAAATACAATTCTCTTTATTCTGCGGCAGCCCTGCTTGAATTCCCCGTTTCACACCCACCACTTCAGCCGGGAAACTGTTCCAAGGTTCCACCACCCTTTCCGTAAAGTAGAACTTCTTCACATCTCTCCTGAATCTACCTCCTGTTAATTTTGATTCGTGTCCATGTTTACCATGAAGAAATATATTTCAGATGAGCAGAGGACATGGGCTCAAAAGGAGGTCCCTTGAGCTTAGCTATGAACACAGAGAGGTCCCATGCTGGCACCCAGTTCCCGATGAGGGGGATGCAGATGGGCCAAGCCCTTGAAGAACCTCCTACAGATAGGGTTTGAAGCTATTGTCACATTTCTTCCAGCAGAAGTGTAAGCAGATCCTGCAGCCAGGTGGACCTTAACGGTACTGGGCTGCAGTCCCAGAGAATGTAAATGAGAGGTAATCAAGAACAGCTGGAACCCCAGCCTGTGCTGGTACCAGCTCCTTGGCTGAGCACCAGACAGAAAACCTTTTCCATTTTGAAGCATAGGTTTTCTTAGTGGAAGGCTTCCTGCAGCCTCTCAGGATGTCTAAAACAGCTTCAGAGAAATGTAGACCTGCATATTCTAGGTCTTCATGAGCCAAGCTTTGAGACTGAGAGAGACCGGAGATTCGGATACAGGAGTCTCCCCCGGTTAGAGGTTAATAGGTTGTGCCTCCAAGGGAGATGTATTGGCTCAGCTACAGACATGGAGAGCAGAAGAGAGTATCGTGGCTGCCTGGGCCAGTCTGGGGCTATCAAGATCATTGATGCTGACTAGGACCTGAGCTTGAGCAATACCCTGTACACCAGAGGGAAGTGAGGAAAAGCATATAGGTGCTTCCCTGACCAGTCCAAAGCCATGAGCATCTAGGGGTAGTGTGGCCCGATCTGGTGGTCTGCAACAGCAGTGTGGCAGGTGGTGGTTCTGGTGGGAATGCGAACAAGTCTATCTCTGGGGTGCCCCACCTCCTGAAGATTACTTCCACCACTTAACTGTTTAGGATCCATTCGTAACGGGCCTGGTTGAGTCAACTAAGAGCATCTGCAAGGGTGTTGTCCCTTCCTGGCAGATGGACAGCCTGTAGGGAAACTACCAAGAAGTAAGCCAGGCTCCATATTTTCATGGCCTCTGTGCAGAAAGGACCCAACCTGGTGCCTCCCCTGCTTGTTTATGTAGTACACTGTGGTGGTATTGTCTGTTCTGACCTGTACCACCTTTCCTTGTACCAATGTTGTGAAGGCTTTTAGTGCCAGAAACACTCAAGTTTATATGCTGGAGTGACTCTGCACTTGACCAAGTGCCCTGGGTTGTGTGGTCCCTTAAAAGGGCGCCCCACCCCAGTAGAGATGCATCTGTTGTGAGAACAACTGATGGGGACTCTCGTTGGAAAGGAACTCCTTCCCTCAGGTTGGATTCCTCTTTCCACCACGGAAGTGCTTGTAACAAAGTTTTTGTTACTGGAATCAGCTTTGAAAGGGGATCTCTTCTCTGGTACCAGTGTGCCCTTAGGTGGAACTGGATGTCTCTCATCTGAAACCTGGAGCCTAGGACTGTGCCTGTGGCCGCAGCCATGTGGCCCAGGAGATGTAGGAACCGTCTTGCAGTTTTTTGCTTGTGCAGGCTGAATGAATTTGCGATCAGCTGGAGACTTCTTACCCTGTCCAAAAGCAGGTAGGCCCTGCCTTGCAGGGTGCTCATCTCTACTCCTATGAAATGCAGCACCTGTGCAGGTAGGACGACTGATTTTTGGGGATTTATCAAGAATCCCAGGGACTCCAGAAGCCCTTGGGTGGTCTACAGATGTTGTCTGACTTGGTCTGGTGATATTCCTACCACCAGCCAGTTGTCCAAGTATGGAAACGCCGTGACACCCTGTCTTCGAAGGTGTGCCACAACCACTGCCAAGCACTTTGTGAATACCCTTGGGGCCGAAGTTAGGCCAAAAGGCAGGGTTGAAAACTGGTAATGGTCTGATGGGAGTCTGAACCTGGGGTATTTCTGAACTTTGTTTTTTTCAAATGCTTGTTTAGTACCATGAGGTCCACGATAGGCCACCAGCACTTTTTTTTTTTTTTTTTTTTTTTTTTGTGGTAAGGAAGTACCTTGAATAGAAATCCTTTCCTTTCTGCTGAGCTGGGACAGGTTCCACTGCCCTTGACAGCAACAGGTTTCGAACTTCTGCCTCCAGCAGCTTCTTTTCTGTGAGGGAGGGTGAACTGAATACCCTGGTTCCCAGAAGACGAAGGGATTTGAAATTCAGAGACAGTCCCTAACTCACTACCTCCAGGACCCACTTGTCTGTGGTGATCCTTTGCCAAGTCTGGAGGTAATGAGACAGTCTGCCTTAGACAGGTAGAGAGGAGACGGCTTGTAAAAACACGTCAGGGTGCTTGTTTGCTCTGGGGTTGAGGCTGGGTATGAGATCCCTTCCTGGAACCCCTTTTGCCCCTACCTCTGAAGTACCCTTGCTGTGGGTACTGTTGGTACAGGGGTGCAACCACCGCCTGGAAAAAGGGCCTAGTGTGAAAGGACCTGCCCCTGCCTCCCCTTCCATAGGGTCTGGTGGATGGTGAGGCTTTCTCCTTAGCAGAATTTCTCTTGAAGTTGCCCTTATATTCATCCATCTTCTTCATAAAAGCCACTGTTGAGTCACTGAAAAGTGAATTTCCCTCCAAGGGGAAGTCCAGAAACTTTGAGTATCCTGGGTAAGATTTGTAGCTCTTAGCCAGGCAAACCTACGTTGAGCAACAGTTTTTGCCATCCACCTGGCTGCTGTATCATTGGTATCAGCAGCCATTTGGAACTAGTACTTGGCTGCCTCTAAGTCAAAGCTGGCAGTTTCTGCCAGGTCATAAGACAAAGGTGAAAGGGCTTTTTGTGTCATGGCCAGTACAGACTGCCATAAAGACTTTTGGTACTAGGCAGCGTAGGCTTGGAAATGTGCCTGTCTAATAGACAAGGAAGCTGACAAGTATCCTTTTTTTGGCCATACTGTCAATCTTCCTGGACTCCTTATCTGGTGGGTGAAAAGCCAGAGATACCTTAGCCTTGTCACAGGCAGCTGCCTACACCAACCCGTGGTGGTCAGGGTGGGAAAACAGAAACTCTGCCACTTCTCAATTGGTACCTCTTATCCAGCCTCTTATCAAGACGGGGGACAGAATTATGGGTCTGTAAAATCTTCAGTGCATCATTCTTTATTTATTGACAAGCAAGAGGAGTGTCTTTGTGAGGGTTAACCCCATCATTTTGAGGTATTCCACCTCTTCTTCATGCTCTATTTCTTCACTTGTGACGATGTCCAAGGCATCAGCCATTTTCCCCACAAAAGTAAATTGTGAGGAATAATCCTCAGTGGTTCTAGGAGGTGAACCAAAATCTTGCTCAGGGGATACCTCAGGCTCAATAGGTTCCCCTTCCTCCTCCTCCTCACATTCACCATACTCCTCTTACTCCATAAATGAGGATTTACCTGTGCTGCCAGTCTGTCCAGCTGGGGCCTGAACAGGCTGCTGGCCAGTGGGAAAAAGACCTTGTAAGTCCTGTACCATTTTAAAGGCCTGAGCTATTTCTTGAGGAGAGGGCAGAGCCAGAGCACCCACAGAATTCCCCGTTTTCTCAGATGAGAGTCTGTGTGCTTTACTTTCTTTGTCTTTTTAGAGGGAACCTGGGAGTCAGCTGGTTCAGCAAGCCTCTTAGTGCCCTTATCACCTGTCTCAGGGGTTGAGACAATTATTGTAGTGGTTTTACCCACAGCAGAAGAGGGTATCGGCTGGTCAGAGCCAGAGGGACCCTTAGGTGGAGGAAGTTTTTTCTTAAGCCGTTCCAGTCGTTTCTCACTGTTTTCTCTGGGAAAGTTTTACAGATATCACAATCTTCCTTAAGGTGATCATAGCCAAGGCAAGCCACACATAAACTATGTTTGTCTGCCTTTGCAAACACTTCCCCACAATCAGAACAATTTTTAAAACCAGGTTCACTGGTTTTCATTTTAAGTTTCTCTGACATTGCATCGGTAACCAAGAAAAATGTTAACCGCTAAGTAATTTTAAAGTTTTAACAAAAGTTTAGCGGTTGTGGTCGATTCAGGAACCGATGAGAATTGGAACCGATGAAGAAAATGAACTGAGACTAGCGGTTCAGTAACCGATAAAACGGTTACAAAAATAAATATTTAAAATAAATTTAAGATAAACTAACGGGGTTTTTGCTGGCCCAGTGGCACTGAGGGTTGAGGTGCTGGACGCCACACCTCGCACCATGCAGACGACCTGGGGTCAGGAGCGATCTTAGGTGTCAGAGGGTCGGCCGGACGGAGGAGGATTGAGCATCCCAGGGACTGTTCTCCTCTGGGGAGGGAGAGGTGGGACTACCGTGGCTGTGCTGGCTCCTGGTGGAGACTGGGCATTGGTGCAGGAAGGCAGTTCACCGAGGGGATGGCATGGATGGCGTCAGATGTGCAGTGCATGGAAGCGTGCACGGCAGCGTCATTGATGCCCTGCACGTCTGGGGCAGGGATACCCAAAAAATGTACAAAAAAATCCTCCGGCGTGCTTCATGACGTCCAATCCGTCGGCGCCGCACCTCTCCGACTCAAGTTAGCTTCTCCCAGATCCGGACCTCGGATTGCCACGCTGGTGGGTACGCACTAGAGTGAAGCAGCCACGTAGAGGAAAGGAGCAGGGCTCAGCTTAAGTACTGGAGTGGTGCAGGTCTGGATCCATAAAAGAAAGCAACAACAAAAAAATAAAATAAACTGATGTTTTTTTTTTTTACTCAGAAAACCCCCAAAATAACTTAAATAACTTGGTTCCCTACCGGTTATACTGAACCGGGAGGAACCGATAAAAAATACTAAAATAATGCTAAAACTAGGTTTAATTACAAATAACAACAAGTAAAAGGCAGCAAATAAAAAAAAAATACTTATATATTTTTATAAGTTTCTTCATGTCACAAGAACAAGCTGAAGAGCGAGACTCCGAGTGACTAGACTTTATAAGCGGAGAGTGAAATCTGAGGGGTTTTAGAACTAAGTCAGTTAGTTCAAGGCAGCATTTGAATAGTTGTCTCGTGCAAAGAGTTCCATCATTTTCATGTGTTCTATCCTCTCCGGGCAGTTCTGGCTTAAAGGGACACTGCAGAAAGTTAGGAATACCCGAGTATTACTGGGGTTAGAACTATGGCCTTTTTAGCCACTCCAGGGCTATCAGTAGAAAACTTCCTCTTGACTGTCTTGAGAATAACTAGGGAAGTAGTGGCAGTGGATGAACAAGCAAGCTCTGACAAAATCCCATATATGAGACAAAGCATCCACTGCCTGTGCCTGAGGATACCGCTACCGGCTTAAGAATCTTGGTCCCTGAGAATTTTCCTTTGACACAAAGAGGTCAATTTGAGGTTAACTGAACTTTCTGCACAGAAGCTTGAACATCTCTGAAAGCAAAGTTCATTCCCGTGGATGGACTGTCTTTGGACTCAAGCCAATTGGCCTGCACATGCAGCTCCCCTGCTAGATAAACTGCAGAGAGGGCCAGAGGGTTTTTCTCTGCCCAAAGTAGTACCTTGGTTGCTTCCGCTAGCATTTTCTGACTTCTTGTGCCTCCTTGATTGTTTATGCACATCGAGGTGACGGTGTTGTCCGACCTTACCTTCATGGCTCTGGACTGTACCAGATTGTTAAAATGAAGAGATCTTGAAACACCACCCCTTTCTCCAACACATTTATCTGAAGCTCGTGCTCTTGAGAGTTCCTGACCCCCAGGACTGAGACTTGATACAGGACCACGCCCCAGTCCGAGAGGCTGGCAATGGTCACCAAAATCAGTTCTGTTGGGACTTCCAAGAGAGACCTCCTGCCGAGGTTCTCCCAACCAAGCTAGCGACTGCAATACCGATCGAGGTAGCAGGATCAGGGCTTGGTAGTCTTCCAAGGCCAGCGACCAGGCCTCCAGCATCCTGCTCTTACGAGACTGTAGAAGCAATCGAGCCCTTGGTACTGGCTCTACTGCTGCAGTCATCAGACCTAGAATCCGGAGAAGCCTGTGAGCAGAGACCAAGAACTGGCTTCTCAGGCACTGAACCTTTTGCCTCATGGTCTCCTTCCTGGATAAAGAGAGGAAGGCTTCCCCCTCATCCTTCTGGAACACTGCCTCTCCAAGTGTTCCAACCTCTGTGATGGGATCAGGGAACTCTTCTCCTGACTGATGCACCAACCATGTACCTCCAAGGTCCTTGACACTGACCTTTCCACTGTCCAAGCAGTTGGCGCTTTGAATGAGCAAGTCATCCAGTTATGGATATACGTGATGTTCCTCCTGTCTCAGTTGTGCCACTAACGTGATTAGGATCTTTGAAAATATTCTGGGCACTGTCTCTAGGTCAAAGGAAAGTGCACAGTACTGGAAATGCTGTCCCTGAATCGCAAATCTCAAAAACTTCTGATGCGACTGGCGAATGGGGATGTGAAGATAGGCATCCTTCAGATCTATGAATGCTAAATAATTCCATGATTGGACAGCCCATATGACTGACGGCAAGGACTCCATCTTTAAGGCTGTGTGGCAGACAAACTTGTTTAAATGTTTCAGGTCCAGAATCAGTCAAACTCCCCCTCCCTGGTTTCTTGGGAGCCACTTAATAAACTGAGTAGAATCCCAGGACCTCACTGCTCGAGGGGGAATACAGACAATTGCCTTGATCTGTATCAGGTGATCGGTTCTGAGGTACAGGGGATTGCAGGAAATAACCTCTCTTTGGTACTGTGGCAAACTCTATGGCGTAGCCCATAGCCAGGATCTGTAGTGCCCACATGTCTGGCGTTAGCTGGGCCCATCACTGGTAAAAATTCTGCAGTCTTCCACCAAGGGAAGAGGGATAGAGATGGGCTGATGTACCTTCATTGTGAGTTACCTCCTCTTCTTCGCACACCTCCATTTCATCTGCAGGCAAAGAATCCTCTGTTACTGTTACCCTTGAATCCAGTAAAAGATTCCCTATTCCTCAGGTTCCTAACATTCCGAGGATGGGTCAAAAATCATTTCTGGACTGTTGCTGTTTAGCAAACCCCCCACCCTCCTGACAGTGAGTTTGCCTTCTGTTGTTGTTTGGACACCACAAGTTGTCCCTTCTTATCCTGGACGTCCTTTAGGATGTTGTCCTGTCCAGGGGTCAAACAATAATCCTCCTTCAAAGGACAGGTTAAAAAGCTTTGAAATGGATGCCTGGTCCATGGCCCAGTGTCAGAGCCAGACACCCCGCACAGCTCCCACAATATGATAAGCAGAGTATGCATACATCCATAAATTGACTACTATGGTATACTGCTGAAAGGTGGAGGCCATGGACATAAGCTGCAAAATGTTTGCCCCTTCCAACTCTCGAGGAATATAGCTACCCAAACAGTGACCCATGAGTTTAATACTCTGGACACAATAAAAGATGCACACGATGTTCAAAGATTTACCCCATTCGAGGCAAAGACCCTTCTGCAAGAGGCATCCACCTGCTTATCATGGATGTTGGTTAGAGCAGCTGAACCTTCAACAGGTGCGGCAGTGTGATTAAGAGTTAGGCCTTATCTGCCAAAAGCAGACACCTCCCACTTCTTGAAGCTCTCCTCCAGGAATGGGTAACATCTCACCCTCAGCCTAGGTAAATGCTTGCACTTAACTTTCCTGGTCCACTCCTATTCAATAACCTGGTCGCTGTGTACAAAGTTCGAAAACACTTTGGTGCAAAGGAAAAGGCAAACAAGATAGGATTCACACCCAATGACTCCATGACTTCCACCTCTTTTAGCTACAATGTCTGACAAACTTCCATTATAAGCATGATAGGGACTTTATATCTAACAGGAGAAGGATTGGAATAGATACCAAACAAAGGTGACTAGACTTATATACTGGGTTGACCTAGCTGTGTGATTTACAATGGTTAACAATTTTTGCAGCTGAGTACTGTAACCTGATTTTTTATCCAGGTCTGACCACAAACACAGATTCTGTGTGTGATGTTGGTCTCAAAGAAAAAAATGACACCGTAGTAATGATGTTTCTTCTAATGGGTCCAATAGTGAGCCATTATAAAAATGCATCCGCTCCAGTGCAAGGTGCTACCCACAGAGACTTTGTAATATATACAGTACGAAAAAATTACTCACCTTAGTAATGTTGTTTCTTCTAATGGAGTCTTGCTATATTATGACAGTAGCAGTTTGTCCCACCACTAGAACTGCTCCGGAGGTGAAATGGTTAATACCATTCCAAAATAGAACTTTGAGCACGAGCTCTAAGAAGCAGCTCTATCTGTGTAATTTCAAACCTGAACTGTCAGATCTTTACGAGCAAAAACTCACTAAGGTCTGTGTGGAAGCTGTAACTACACTAGCCAAATGGCTACCTAAATATTAATAACCATTGCTGGTCCCAACACCCAAAACTCAAGTCAGGGGACCAGAACTACTAACACAATTCTAACAACATGAGAATAAAACAACAGTATAATAAAACACACACACCTCAAACTCCCAAAAGTGGAGAAACGCTAAAAGGGCATAAAATAGTGCCCACACTAAGTTGCCCGCACCCCACCCAAGTAGAAGTTCTGAGAGGGGCAGGCTGGGGGGGAGGTCATAATATAGCAAGACTCCATTAGAAGAAACAACATTACTAAGGTGAGTAATTTTTTCTTCAAACAACATGAAGTCTTGCTATATTATGACAGTAGCAGACTACACAGCAGTACCTCCATGGAGGAGGGGCAGAACCTACTTAGGAATAGGCTCTGAAGAACAGCTGTGCTAAACCGAGCATCTCTCCTGGCCTGACATCCAGGGAGTAATGCTTGCAAAGTGTACGCTTTCCAAGTAGCAGCCTGGCATATCTCTAATATAGGATGTCTCTGGCAGCAGCTAGAGACGAGCTGTACCCCTGGTAGAATGAGCCCTCAAGCCAGAGGGGATCTCTGCCCAGTTTCTGATAACAAAATTGGATACAAGAGACAATCCACCTGGCAACTGATCTCTTAGTGGCAGGTTTGCCTTTCCCAACTTCACCCATAGGTAAGGAAAAGTTGGAGGGTTTCAACCTGGACCTTGGTACGCCTATATAGTAACTAAGAGCTCTCAACATCCAGGTTGTGCAACCTCCTCTCACCAGAAGAGGAGTGATCAGTGAAAAAATACTGAAGGAGATAGATTGGTTAAGATGGAAATCTGAAACCACCTTAGGTAAAACTTCCTATTAGTCCTAAGGACTACCTTATCCCTGTGGAAAGAAATAAAGTCAGTTTCACTGACAAGGCTTGCAACTCACTTATGTGCCTAGCAGAAGTGATAGCCACCAGAAAAACAGTTTTCCAAGTTAGATATTTAAGCTCTGCAGAAAACAGAGGTTCAAAAGGGGTTGCATTAATGGGCAATACAAACATTAAGGTCCCAGGCAGGGCCGGTTCCCAAAGGGTGGATTAGTATGGAGTAATCCTTAAAAACTTGGAAAACACAGGGTGAGTGGAAAGAGGGGATGACTTTCCTGCTGACACAAAAGCAGATACAGCTGCCAAATGGACTCTCAGGGTAGCTGGTCTGAGACCCAAGGAATTAAGATGGACCATGTAATCTAATACAATGGGCAACTCAGCAGATTCTGGGAAATATTTTTCCTAGCACACCAAATGGAAAACCTTTTCCATTTAGAACTATAAGTAGCTCCTAGTGGAAGGCTTTCTGGAAGCCTTTAGATTTCAAGAACACCTTGAGAGAGGTGTAAATCAGCAAATCTAACTCCTCAAGAGCCAGGCCTTGAGGTTGAGGGATTTGAGGTCCGGATACCAAACCCTTCCCTGGGCACAAGTTAACAGGTTGTGAATCCTGGGGAGGCAAAGGGAAGATGGATTGTCAGTGACAGAAGGAGTGGGTACCAGGGCTGCCTGGCTCTATACTGGGCAATCAGAATCACCCTGCAAGGCTGAGATCTGATTTTGACTAATACTTTGAATAGAGAGGGAAGGAGGAAAGATAAAGAAACTTCCTCCCAATCCAGGAGAAGGGCATCCAGGGGACTGAGCTCAACACTGAGGCCTGCAACAGAACAGAGGAAGTTTGTGATTGTCTGGGGCTGCAAAAGATCTATCTGAGGGGTGCCCCATCTGGCAAAGACTATCCCCAGCACTTGAGGATCCAGGACCATTCGTGATGGCCCTAGGAAATCCTGCTGAGAGCATCCGCTAGGACATTGTCCTTCCTGGAAGATGAACTGCTATGAGGGAAGTGTTCAGGAATAGGCCAGAGACCACAACTTCATTGCCTCGGTTCAAGCGTCAAGACCGAGTGCCCCCCTGTTTGTTGATGTACCACATTGTTGTGGTGTTGTCTGTTTTGACTTGTATCACCTTGTTGTGGACAGATGCAGAAAATGCTTGAAGAGCTAAAAGACAGCTCTGAGTTCCAGCAAATTGATGTGGAGCAGAGATTCTCGGGGACCACACTCCTGAGTGGAAAGGTCGCCATGTGGGCTCCCCAACCCAGAAGGGAAGCATCTGTAGTGAGAGTCAAATTGTGAGCAGGGGAATGAAGGGACCCCAATCTTAATTGCTCTGATCCTGCCACCACTGGAGGGCCTGGATCAAGGTTCGAGTCACTGGGACCAACTTGGAAAGGGGGTCTTCTCTGAGACCAATAGGTTCTCAAGTGAAACTGAATGTCTCTCATCTGAAATCTTGCTCCCTGCACAACAGCTGTGGATGCAGCCATATGTCCCAGGAGCTGCAGAAAGTGTCTTGCTGGTCGAGAGACCTGCAGGGTGAAGGAGGAGGCCAGAGTCACTAAATTCGTCACCCTTTCTAAGGGAAGAAAAGCTCTGGCTAGCTTTGTGTCCAACTCTGCCCCTATAAAGGTGAGTACCTGGACTGGTTCCAGAACCGATCTTGGTAGATTTAGCAGAAAGCCCAGGGAGGTGAGAAGCTGCTGGGTAACTTGCAGGTGAGATTTTACCTGTTCTGGGGACTGGCCTACAATGAGCCAATCATCTAGATAGGAAAAACAGCAACTTTGCCTCCTTAAGTGAGCCACTGCCACTGCTAGACACTTTGTGAATACCCTTTGGGCAGAGGTAAGGCTGAAGGGCATTGCTCTGAACTGGTAATGACCTGAGGGTAGTCTCGAATCTGAGGTACTTTCATGGGAGCTTCTGATTAGACGGGAAATAGGTATCCTTGAGGTCCAGGAGGCTAACCAGTCCCCTGGCCTTAGGGAGGTAAAATCATTGCCAGAGTTACCATTTTGAACTTTGGTTTCAAAAGATGCTTGTTCAGATATCTGAGGTCTAATATGGGCCGCCATTCTCCTGTCTTTTTGGGGTAAGGAAGTATCTGAATACAGACCCCGCCTCTGGTGCAGGGAGGAACCCTTTCCACTGCTCTGAGAGCCAACAGGGTTGAGACCTCTGCTTCTAGAGCAAGGGTCTGTGAAGCACTTGTAGAGAAAAGTCTGGTTCTCAACTTGGGAAACTTTTTGAGTTGAGAACCAGACCCCTGGCTTACTACTTCCAGAACCCACTTGTCTGAGGTTACAGAAGCTCAGTTCTGACTGGAAGTAAGCCAGCCTGCCCCCTACCGGTAAAGGAGACCGCCCTGGGCACCCCATCAGGGTGCCTGCTTAGCAGGAGCTTTAGGCTGAGGGTGGGAGCAGGCCTGCCCACCCCTCGCCTGCCTCTGCCTCTGAAGAAGCCCTCTGAGCATAAGCAGAGGAGGCCTGAGTCTGGTAAAGGCCTGTGAAAAGGCCTACCCCTACCCCTGGGGTAGCCTCTGAGGAGTGGCTTGCCACCCTTAGCTTGGGCACTTTTGTAAGTAGTCCTCTATTCATCCATCTTTTCATGTAATTCTCTGTCTGCTCCCAAACAGAGAATTTCCCACCACAGGAAAATCCATAGCCTTAGTCTGGGTATCCTGTGACAGACTAGTACACCTGAGCCAGGCCAACCTACTTAAAAGCTACAGATGTGGCCATGACCCTAGAGGAAACATCATTAACATCCACAGCAGCATGAAACTGTACCTTAGAAGCCTCAATGCCATCAGCAGCCACCTGTTCTAGTTCGCGCTAGCCAGCTGGCCATGGGCTTGCTTGGCTAATTCCATAACAGTATCCCATCTAGATTTCTGATACCTAGCTACATAAGCCATATAATTTGCTTGCCTGAGTCCCAGAGAGGCTGCCATATACTGTTTTTTTCGCCATGGCATCAATCTTCCTGGAATCCTTGTCAGGAGGATGTGAAGCCAGGGGTATATTAGCTTTATCACAGGCTGCAGCCTGAACTACCCCAACATGACTGCATTGCTGAGAAAGGAATACTGTATCAGGACCTGACAATGTGTACCTTCTGTCCATCTTTTTATCTACAGGAGGCACAGAATTAGGAGATTTTAAAATTTTTATTGTTTGCTTCCTAAAAGACTTATGCAAAGGAATAGACAATCTCCTAGACTCTGGAATATCCATCATTTCTACAAAATCAGGCTCCTCTTGCTCATCCACAGCTTCTTCCAAGGGAAGCTGGAGGGTTTCAGCAACTTTTTTGTAAAACATAAAATGAGATGGGGACTCAGATAGCATAGGGGGAGATTCTAGAGGTCTGTCTGGGGAAATGTCCGGTTCAATGGGCACACCCAGACCTTCCCAGCCACATTCATACTGTTCATAATCATCCTCACCCTCCTCTGGTTCATAAAATTCCTCAACATCATATTCCTGAACCACTGGAACCGGACTAACCGACCTTTTGCCAGATAGTGGCGGTTCGGACGGAACCTGAGACAGTGACTGGACAATTTGTATGGCTTTTGCTATCTCTGCAGCAGTTGGAGAAGGGTTTTGACCCAAACCTGCTGACTTTCTTGTTTTCTTTACTGGAATTGGTTCCTCAGAACCAGCTTTCTTTGCCCGAGGAAGTCTCGCCTGGTCAGAGGGATATCCTCCGTTCGGGTTGGCACCGAACCGGCTGGCCATCCGGGTCAGCGGACTTTTTGGCCTCTCGCTCCCTGAGCCTGCCCAATCTCTTTTCCAGGGTGGCTGCAGGGAAATTCTTACATATCTGGCAGTCTGACTGAAGGTGGTCAAACCCCAGACAATAGACACATGTGGTGTGTGGGTCAGCCTTGGCAAAGACTTCCCCACAAACATCACAGTGTTGAAACCCAGTGGGCCCGGTTTTTCTTTTGGGTTTCTCAGACATAATGCCAGCCTAACCAGGAAAACTTGCTCTTTAAACGGCAGTGCTAGGCAAGACACATTTATCGTCCCTAACCAAACATTGGTATTGGAAAAACGTAATAAAACTGCTTTTTAGAACCGATAAGAACCGGGAACCGCACTCTAAAATGTTAAACTTTAAAGTTAATAAGTTTTAAATTCCAGCTGATCGGTTCAAAACCGAACCGATAAACTTACAAGTTCCACACAGACAAAACCTTTAATTTACTTACGATTACACAGAGAGCTTGAACTGAACGGTTTTTATGTTAAAATAAAACTATTCTCGTTGAATCGAACCGAGAAAACACTGTTTAAACCGAGAAATGAACCGAGCAGTAGGAGAAATCTCCGGAGCGACTGTTCACTGAGGCGGAGTAAAGAATCTGACAGTTCAGGTTTGAAATTACACAGCTAGAGCTGCTTCTTAGAGCTCGTGCTCAAAGTTCTATTTTGGAATGGTATTAACCATTTCACCTCCGGAGCAGTTCTAGTGGTGGGACAAACTGCTACTGTCATAATATAGCAAGACTTCATGTTGTTTGAAAATCAAATTCTGCTGTGCGGTCATGTGTCCCCTACAGCTCCAACGTCAGATCTGTGCTGAAGAGTAAGGGAAGCAGTGACATGTATAACTACAGTAATGGTAACTAAATAGCAGACCTTGAAACATTTTGATCAATAAGAGTTTTTAAAAGACCACCCACGTTTGAAAATAATGAACTTTGTGAACAATGCTCAAGCAGTATTGTCAAAAAATAACAATTTTGTCAAAACCATTCACTGATCAGATTCAAAGGGGTTGGGTAGGGATGGATTTGTAGTGGCTCACTAATGGACCCATTACAAGAAACATTACTACAGTGAGTAATTTTTTTCTTTTCTTTTAACAGCATGAGTCCAGTAGTGATGCCATACAAAAATGCAGATTTGTTATCAGTACCTTGAAAGGCTGGGACATCTGGAACCTTATGTAAAGAAAAGGTTCTACAGGAAAGCAGTCAACGCTGGCATCACTCCTAAGGAGGATGTCCAGACAGTAACTGTGTGTACAGCAGATCAGGTAGCAGCCTTGCAAATATCAGCAAGAGGGAACCCCTTGAAGCTGCCACTAGGGCAGATGTGCCCATTGTGGAATGTGCTCTTAAGCCTGGGGGGAGTCGGGGCTGCTTCCCAGCCTTCTTGTATGAGAACTGGATGTAAAAGACTATCTATCGAGAAACAGTTTTCTTGGCTGCTGGCTTTTCTTTACCAACTTTACCACAGGTGATAAACAGCTGATAGTTTTCAGTCCTGTGGTCTTTTCTTCTGTCCAGACAGCAGCTCAGTGCCCTTTTTACATCAAGGCAATGCAGCTTTTGTTCACCTGTGTTAGAATGTTCAGGAAAATGCACAGGTGGCAATACAGTTATGTTCATGCGAAAATCTGATGCCACTTTTGGAAGGAATTTCCTGTGTGTTCTTGAGCACAACTTTGTCTCTATGCATAATAATATACTTAAGCTCTGTACACAGAGCTTGCAGCTCGCCGACCTTTGTCATGGAGGTCATTGTAATGAAGAACACAGTTTTCCATGTGACAAATTTCAGGCCCTTTCCTGCTGAAATATATGCCAACAGTTGCCAAATGTACTGTCAGAGTGGAAGGTCTCAGCCCTAGTGACTGCAAGTGCTCTAAATAATTCAAGACTATAGGGAAGACTGCCTCAAAAAGGGAAATCATTCTGTTAGCACACCACAAACAGAATCTTTTCCACTTGGAGTAGTATGCTTTCCTGGTGAACATTTTTCCGGAAGCTCTCTGGATTTTTAACCAACACCTTGTACAAGAGGTTCTTAGCCGAGTTTTCAAACTCCTCAAGAATCATGCTTTCAGGCACAAGGTTTCCGAGTTCTAGAAGCTTCACTCTGCCCTGTGACAATAAGAATCATGTTTCAGTGGCAGGGAGATAGGGTTCCTGTGAGACAGGGACAGTAGAAGGGAATACCATAGTTGTCTGGCCTATTCTGGGACTACCAGGAACACTGTTGTTGACTCCTCCTTAACCTCCACAGTGGTCTCTGAATGAGATGGGAAGGCATACAGGAAGATGCCCTCCCAATTGAGTGTCCTTGCATCCTGTAGTATGGTTCCTTTTGGGAGTGGCCTGTAACAGAACCTGTGTAATTTGCTGTTTTCCCGAGAGGTTAACAGGCCAACCTCTGGAATGCCCCATCTCCTAATAATTGTGTTTGCCACTTGTTGGTCTAATGAATATTCATGGTTCCCTTGACCTACCCTGCTCAAGAAGTCTGCTAGGACACTGCCCTTTCCTGGCAAGTGGACTGCGGATATTTCAGTATCCAGAGAATATGCCAGGTTCCAAATTTACATAGCCTCTGACCATAGCTTTGTGGATCTGGTGCCTCCCTGTTTGTTGATGTAATACATGGCCACTGTATTGTCTGCCCTCATCTGGACTGTTTGGCCATGCAACTGGGAGGAGAATAACTACATGGTTAGGATCACTGCACACCCCCCCCCAGATAACCATCCCATCCTAGGAAAGAGACGTCAGTGGTCAGAATCTGGGTTGGAGACAGTTGCTGGAAGGGAATTCCTTCCCAGAGATTGTCCCTTTCTTTCAACCACCCTAGGGCATGGAATAGCCATCCTGAGACAGGAACTATGTAGTCCAGGGAATCTGTTCTTTGGCACCAGTATCTTTTTAAATGATACTTACATCTATCATTTGCAGACTGGCCCATGGCACAATCGTTCTTGCTGCAACGTGACCCAAGAGCTGTAGGACGTTCCTAGCAGGTTTCTTTAGACCTATTTGGAATGAACCTATGCATGAAGTAGGGCTTTATAACCTTGCTTGTGGCAGAAAAGCCTTCCCTTGTAGGGTGTTCAGCTCTGCACCCATGAACTACAGCACTTTCCTGGGTTGTAACTGTGACTTTCAGGTTGAGGAAGAGGTCTAACCTTTCCAGGGTCCTACATAAAAATGCTACAGAGCTTCCTACTTCCTCCTTTGTCTTGCCTGTGGCCAGCTAGTCTTCCAGGTACGGATATAGAGAATAATGGATGGAGTGTTGAACATTAGGTTTTGATTTCTTTTTTTTTTTTTGTTTGTTTCACACCCGAGGTCTGTAATACCATATAAAGCAAGAGTGCAAAGCTCGAGTGGTTTGTGATGGCAATGCATACCAAGGGTGCATAAAAAATGAATAGTGTAATATCCCATTCTTTATTTTATGTAATTGCTGGTCAGTTTAGTGCTGTGTGAAAAAAAAAAAACAAGTAATTTTCCTTTTCTGTAGCATTTTGTTTTTGTGAGCGCAAGACGGCAGCGGCTTTCACTTTGAATGGCTGACACCCATGCTGTAATAACCAGGTTCCATTCCATAATAACCGCGGTTATTACAGCATTATAAAGTGGTATCAGTCTGGTCAATAAATGGACCTACTGGTAATTACATACCATTATACCTTTTCTGTTTACATATGCGGCCACAGCAGCTCGACACTTTGTGAACACTGGGTGTTTAGGCGAGGCTGAAAGGCAGTGCCGCAAACTAGTACTGACATTTTACCAGCTGAACCTGAGACAATTTCTGCAAAACAGCATTTCTAAGACACGAGAACAACCATCTTTCAAATCCAGGGAACCCAACCACTCTCCTTTATGCAAAGATGGAACCACTATGCCCAGTGTCACCAAACGTTTCTTTCTTGATATGCCTGTTTTTTTTGGTTTTTTTTTTTAAACTCTTTTTATGCTTCCAGAACTCTCTCGGGCATCCTGCAGTGCCCTTTACTCTACTGCCCTGCCTGAGAGGCCTCCTGAATCCTGGCACCAGCCCGGCTATCCCCCTGGCTCTGAGTCCCCTGGCGAAGCCGCCCATCCACCCTGGGCGCCTATCTGAAATTGGCCGGGCTGGCCCCAGCTAAGGAGTGCAACTCGCCGTGGAGTGTGGATGCAGGTGCTGTCGCCTATCCACAAGCTGGGATTTTTTCCTTTACTTCCCTCATCCTTCCCCCCTGGAGTTCGGTCGTGCAATCACGTCACAACATCCGCCGCAACTCCACTCCCTCTCCTTAATGCCATACATGCACACATCCTCCAGTCTCCACTGGGTGATGCTGTTGTAACGGGCATTCCCCGGATCCCTCCCCAGAGAGAGGAGAGCTGTCCACGGACGCTCAATCCTCTCTCTCCTCTGCCGACCCTGATGCACTGGGCTCGTTCCCAAACCCAGGTCACCTGCATGACGTGAGGTGTGGTGTCCAGCGCCTCAACCCTCAGTGCCACCGGGCCGGTTGATATGCCTGTTCAAGCATCTGAAGTCCAAAATAGGCCTCATTCCACATTGGGTCAGAAAGTATGTGGGGGAAAAAAAAAAGCCTTTTCCCAACTGGGAGGAACCCTTCCACAGCACTGAGCTTTAACAAACTTTCACTCCTAGTTCAGTGGATTTTTTTTTCTTCTGGTCTAAGTGATGGAAAAATCTTTGTTACCTTTTAATTTTGGAAATTTTAAAAACGGAAGAGTCAGGCCCCAAATCATTACTTCCAGCATCCATGTGTCTCTGGTTATGGCTTGCCATTACTGGAGGTAGTAAGCCACGTGCCCTCCAATTGCTTGTGAAGCTGTGGTGACCTGGAACAAACTGATAAGGATTTTGCTTATCCTGAGACTTAGGAGCTGGTGCTTGTCTCTCTTTAGCACTTCTCGTGTCTCTGCCCCTCGGGCACCCCTTAATAGAAACATAGATTTTGACAGCAGATAAGGACCGCTTGGCCCACCCAGTCTGCCCATTTCCCTACCTAATGGATAAGCTGCAGATCCCAGTTAACCAGCAGCCTACTTCTTCCTACCCCAACCCCCTAGAATTGCCTGATGACTGTCCCATGCATGCTTGAATTTCACCACTGTTTTGACTCCACAACCTCCTCCAGAAGGCCGCTCCATGCATCCACAACCCTCTCTGAAAAATACTTCCTAAATTACCTCTGAGCCGCCCTTCTATCTTCAAATTGTGCCCCTTGTTCTTGCACACCTCTTTTTTCAAAGATGCTACCCTCTTGGACTTTGTTGATTCCCTTGAGATACTTGAAAGTTTCTATCATGTCCCCCCTCTCCCGCCTTTCCTCGAGGCTATACATGTTCAGCTCCTTAAGTCTCTCTTCATATGTCTTCCGGTGCAGACCCTGTACCATTTTAGTTGCCCTCCTCTGGACAGCCTCCATCCTGTCTATGTCCTTGCGGAGATTGGGTCTCCAGAACTGCACACAGTACTCCAGATGGGGTCTCACCAACTGTCTGTACAGAGGGATAATAACTTCCTGTTTTCTACTGGTGATGCCTCTCCCTATGCATCCCAGTATCCCCCCAGCCCTCCTTGCTGCCCTCTCACATTGCTTGTCCACCTTTACGTCATCTGATATGACTACCCCCAGGTCCCTTTCCATTTTTGTTGTTGTTATTATCTCACCCCTCACTGTGTACTCTTCCCCTGGGTTTTTGTTTCCCAGGTGCATTACCTTGCACTTCTTAGCATTGAATCTAAGCTGCCATACATTTGACCATTCCTCTAACCTTGCCAAGTCCCTTCTCATCCTTTGCACCCCACCTTGTGCATCAACTCTGTTGCAGATCTTTGTGTCATCTGCAAAGAGACATACTTTTCCTTCCAGTCCCTCTGCAATGTCGCTTATAAAGACATTGAAGAGGACCGGTCCTACTACTGAACCCTGCGGGTACCCCACTAGTAACCCCCCTTTCTTCAGAGTGGACACCATTTACTATTACTCTGTGTCCTATTCTCAGCACAATTCTTTACCCAGGCTGTCATCTTGGGACCCACCCAGACTGGCTAACTTGTATATTAATCTTTTGTGTGGGACTGTGTCAAATGCCTTGCTAAAGTCTAGGTAGGCCATGTCCACAGCCCCTCCCTGATCTACTACTTTGGTCACCCAGTCAAAGAAATCTATCAGATTTGTCTGGCATGACCTTCCCACTGTGAATCCATGCTGCCTTGGGTCCTGAGCCCCTCTGGCCTCTAGATACTCAACAATTCTTTCCTTCAGAAGTGATTCCATCATTTTCCCTACCACTGAGGTTAAACTAACAGGTCTGTAGTTTTCTGCTTCTGCCTTGCTCCCACTTTTGTGAAGGGGAATCACATCTGCCCTTCTCCAGTCCTCGGGTACCACCCCATCCTCCCATGATTTGTTAAACAGGGTAGCTGGTGTCACTAGTTCTACCCTTAGTTCTTTAGAATTCTGGATGAACTCATCAGGCCCCATTGCTTTGTCCACCTTCAGTTTTAAGAGTTCTTTCAGAACCCTTTCTTCTGTAAATGGGCTGGTATCAACTTCTGTATCCAGAGTGTTTCTACTGTTTGTTTTAGGTACCTCCCCCACTTCCTTTATAAATACTGAGCAAAAATATTTGTTTAGTATCTTTGCCTTTTCACAGTCACCCTCTGTCCACCCTCCCTCCTCTTTATTAAGCCTCACCAGCCCTCCCTTGGTCTTCCTTCGCTCCCTGATGTACCTATAAAAGGTTTTATCCCCTTTCTTAACTGAGTTGGCCATCTTTTCCTCGGTTTGGGCCTTTGCTGTTCTGACTGCCTTCCCAGCTTCCTTTTGCTTTAACTGATACAGTTCCCTGTCCTGCGCCTTCTGTGATTCCTTGTACTTCCTGAATGCTTTCTTTTTCTCTTGAACCTTCACTGCCACTTCCTTTGAGAACCATAGTGGTTTCTTACATCGTTTCATTTTAATTTGCTTCACACAAAGGCGTGTTACCTCTGTGATGGCAGTTTTTATTATTCCCCATTGTTCTTCCACCCCTCCTTCCTGCCCATTTGCTAGTGCATTCCTTAGGCACTCACCCATTTTGGCAAAGTCAGCCCTCCTAAAGTCCAGTACTTTTGCCTTTGTATGGCTTGACTCTATTGCTGTGTTTATTGTGAACCATACTGTTCGATGGTCGCTAGTTCCCAGATGGCTACCCACTTCTACATCTGTGATCCTCTCTCCATCTCCATTTGAGAGAACCAGGTCTAAGATTGCTCCCTCTCAAGTGGGCTCCAATACTAGTTGTCTAAGGCATGCCCTTGTAGGGCATCTAGAATAATCCCACTCTTTGAAGTGGCTGCTGCAACTGCACTCCAGTTAACATCTGGCATATTCAGATCACCCATCAGCAATATCTCCCCTTTTTCTGCCATTTTAAGTATTCTTTCTATCATTTCCTTGTCCATTTCCTCCCCCTGAGAAGGGGGTCTGTATACAACCTCTGTGCAGATTGTGGTGCCATTGCCAGTCTCCAAATTTACCCACAGCGCTTCTTCTCCTCCCTGTTTTCCATTTTGTTCTGCTGCTTTGATTCCTTCCCTTATGTAAAGAGCTACTCCTCCTCCTCCTCTTTTACCATTCCTGTCCCTCCTGTAGATAGTGTATCCTGGTATGTTTATGTCCCAGTCATGGTTTTGTATGTACCATGTTTCTGTGACTGCCATGATATCCAGATGTTCCTCCTCCATCGAGGCCACTAATTCAG
This sequence comes from Neoceratodus forsteri, assembly GCA_016271365.2. Taxonomy (NCBI): domain Eukaryota; kingdom Metazoa; phylum Chordata; order Ceratodontiformes; family Ceratodontidae; genus Neoceratodus; species Neoceratodus forsteri. The sequence goes on from CM057451.1 coordinate 476,350,553, forward strand.
GAAGCTTGTTACTCAGACTACGGGCATTGGTACTCATTGCTCTCCATTTTTTGATGGCTTTACCTTCTTTTGCAGCATCCCCCACTGACCTGTCTACCTCGGTCTTTTTCTCATTTAGTACCCTGTTTTGTAGGGAGAGGCTGGGATTTTCCTGCTGCTTATCAGTGCCTCCCACCTTGACTAGTTTAAAAGCTTGCCAATGAAGCATTTAAACCGACTGCTCAAAACACTTGTTCCCTTCCTGGACAGATGCAGACCATCCTGCCAGTATAGGCTGGTGTCCCTCCAGGTGGAACCCCAGTCCCCAATGAAGCCAAACAGATGAAGCCATACAGGGTATTCGTAATAAGAGTATAGCCTATGGTAACAGACCCTACCCCTACCTCCCCTTCCATAAGGTATGAAAGAGGTTGTTGCATTCTCCTTATGGGTAAGATTCTTGTAGGTATTTTTTCATTCCACCACCTTTTTCATATATGCTTCTGTCTTCTCATCAAAAAGAGGAGCCTTCAAAGAGGAATCCACTGCCTTGGCCTTCATGGCCCCTTAGGATGGTTGTCCTTAGCCAGGCAAACCTCTTTAGGGCTACTGAATGAGCCAAGACTCCTGAAGCCGTATCATCAAAGGATGAGGGGTGGTGCTGTACTAAGGGAGGGTATCAAAGTGACACAGACACAGGGACTCCAAGGGGGAATGGAAGGGTTTGAGGTACTGTGAACCACCCTAGAGATGGGAAACAGAGACACTGATCTCACTAGCATAATCTGCAGACCTCCAACACTGGGGGAAAATTTAGATAAGGCATTGGTGGACGCCACTAGGACAATGGCAGAAAAAGACGAAGTGCTGCTGGGGGGGATGTCAATCTGCTGGATATAAATTGTAGCCTCCCAGCCTCAGCTTCAGCTAGAAGCAGAGACATCCTGGACTCCCTGCAGGGGCCTTTCTCAGGCAACTAGTCAGGATGCCCACTTGTAAAGGGGCAATAATGAACCTGGTGCTCACTATCAGGGACTGTACTGCAGACATCAAGGTGGGATACTACCTGGGGACTAGTGACCACTGTTTAGCATAGTTCAACATATGGATTACAGTAGAAGTGAGCCACACAAGGACAAGGGTCCTGGACTTTCGTAGGGCAGATTTTAAAAAAATGGGCGAATGCCTCCATGATGACCTAGCAAGGGGAGGTGACCTTGGCAGGGCAGAGGGACAGTGGGCTAAGCTAAAGGAAGGAACAGTGAAGGCAACAAACCGCTGTGCAAAGGAAGTGAGTAAAAACAAGAGGAAAAAGAGACTGCAGTGGTTCTCAAAGGAAGTGGCTGAAAAGGTTAATATTAAATGGGTTACTCAGAATGTGTCGGCAGAAATAAACCGGTAGGTCCATCTAGTCTACCTTGCTTTCCCTGCTTATTACAACTTCCTGGACCATATCTAGTCATTGGTGTCCCTCCCTCCTCCCTAATCTCTACTTATTATATTCATGTTCCTATCCCATACATGTTTGAAGCTCCGAACTGTCATCACCCCTCCAACCTCTTCTAGCAGGCTGTTACAGGCATCCACCACCCTTTCTGTAAGGAAGTATTTCCTCACATCCCTCTTACACCCCCCCGAGCTACAAAGCATGCCCCCGTGTTCTGGTGCTCCTCCTACAGTGAAAGAGATTCCCCTTCTGCACCTTGTTCATCCCCATGAGGTACTTGAAGGTCTCATTCAGGTCCCCTCTTGCTCTCCTATTCCTTCAGGGAGTACATGTTACTCTCCCACAGCCTCTCCTCATATGGTTTCTCGTGCAACCCATGCACTATATTGGTAGCCCTCCTCTGGATTGCTTCTACCCTGTCAACGTCCTTGCAAAGGTGCGGCCTCCAGAACTATGGACAGAACACTAGGTGGGATCTCACAAGTGAGCAATACAGAGGCAACACCACCTCCCTTCTCGTGCTAGAAATCCCCCAACCCTCTATGAACCCCAGCTAGAAGGGAAACCTTCAGGACGTATAAAGAGATGCAGAAGGAGGAAGACAGGGAGGTGCATCAAGAGAAATAGAAGGAGGCAAGGAAAACACAGAGAAGCGCAACGGCGAAACTGAAGGAACAATAGTCCAGGAGGTAACTAAAAGGAGCAAGATATTTTTAGGAATATAAATGAAAAGAGAAAGCCTAAGGGAGGAATTATGAGGTTAAGACAAGTAAGGCAAAGCAAATTTTATTTAAAAAGATGCCCAATCCCGGAGGCTCTGGGTGCTGTACATAAAACCAACATCATATTGTAGAACTATATATTACCACGTAAACTTTCAATCGCGGGATCACTTTTACTTTTCAGACCACGCCAATTAACCACCTGCTCTCTGCCACTGGCTTACAACTGTCAGCTGTCATCTTTAAAATCAGTGGCAGAATGCGGCGCTGTGTGTCATTTCTCACTTAGTGTCATTTTCTCAGTGCTACCTGGCGTGCAAGATGTCTAGAAGACTAGGTTTGCTGGCCAAGGCACCAAGTTTCACCTGAGCTCTTTTCTTCTAGGTTGCTTGAAAGGACAGAGCAAATAACCTTACCAGAGCAAGGAAAAGGATGAAGGCGTCTTTTAACTAGGCAGATTTACCGTGTGTTGTTATTTTTATTTTGTACATTTTATTGTTTTATTTTTCTCTGATTCAAATTGCTGTTGCTGGGTATACCTTCTGCTGCATTATTACAGGGTCTGCCTACAGGTGTGTGCATACAGATTACTGCTGTAATCTTCCGATTCAAATTGTCTTTTGCAAGGTACATATTCTGTTACTGCTTTATTTTTCTCTGTGGCAAAGTGTTTCTTACAGGGTATATCTTCTGTGAAATTATTACAGGTGGTGCTTTACTGGTTTTACAGTTTTATCTATCATTAGGATAAGCTTTTAGGGCTATTGCATTTGTTGCTGGCTGATTGTTTCTGCTCTTAGCTCCTTGTTTCTTTCGTCCGTGGTTGTTCTTTTTCGGCAGGCGAAGGGCCCAGCCACCCATCCCGAGCCCCAAACACCCCACAATACACTCCTTTTATAGGGTAGCACAGTCGTGACATTTCCTATAGCTAAGCACGAAGGGGCGGATCAGAGGGGTATCCACAAAGTGACCTCATTTACAGGGGCACTAGTAATTTAACTTGTTATAACAAGTTATACAAAAACAAACAAAACACAAAATCAAACTTTTGCTTTCATTTTCTTCCTTCTAATAACTCTGACCATGTTATAAACCCAGCAACTTATCTGGAATGGATATCATTAACTGCAGGTACTGCGGAACACTTTTCAGAAGGGAAGTTTTACAGGATTTAGGACACTGTCCTACATGCTGGGCCACTGGAGATCTAAGGGCTCGGCTCCAGGCAGCATGGGCAGAGATTGTGCGTCTCAAACTGCATATTCATATATTATAAGAACCGCCGGCCGTTTCCCCAACATCCAACAGAAGCACCTCGACCGCAGAGGGTAGTTGCTCAGGGAGGCTGGCAGGTAGTTAGGAGGAGCAAATCGGGTGCCCCATCACTCGGTGCTCTCCAACATATCACCTCCACAAACCATATAAAAACTACAAACAGGTATCTGCCTCTATCTCAGAAATCAAACAAAGGGGCAGAGGACACTGCACAGCAGGACACTGCAACACAGGAGCTAGCACAACAAAACTCGCCCAAAACAGGAACCAAAACAAAAAAAGCAAAAAGGAAATCCAAAAAACTTCTGATCATAGGAGACTCCATGATTTGGGGAGTGGATACATATCACCAGCCAGGGGTAATGGCCAGATGTCTCCAAGGTACATCAGCGTGGAGAGACACTGACAGCATTGCTAAAATTGTTCAGGAAGCAGGAGAAAACGTTGATGTCCTGGTACACATAGGGACTAACGATCTCGACAGCCGGGCAGTTGTGGAGACCAAAGAACACCTGACCAGGCTGGGTGACAAACTATCATCCATTTCATCCGGCATCTCCTTCTCGGAGATCCTGCCAGTCTGGGAGAGGGGGACGGATGGACGGAAGGTCAGAGAACGGGAGACAGGGGAGCTAAACATGTGACTCAAGGGCTGGTGCCAGGAAAAAGGACACAAATTTGTAGGGAACTGGCAACAGTTTGGGGAGTGAAAGTGCTTTAAATCTGATGGACTGCATCTGACTAAGGAGGGAGTCAGTGCATTGGGGCAGACATTTTGCGTCTTTGCAGAATATTTAAACTAGCAAATGGGGAGAGGGGTGCAGCACCCCATACGTCGAATGGGAAGAACACCCCTCCCCCTCAGCTAGTGGTCAAACAGGAGTTCAGCATGTTTGTAGTTCATTTGCATCACCAGGTAAAGAAAAAAGTCCGTCTCACCATACGCGACAGGGAAACGCCGGACCTCCTCAACAACTAACACACCAAAATCTGGCCAATGAAAAATCATGTACACAAATGCTCACAGTCTGGAACAAGATCCCAGACCTGCAGGCATAATGACAGAGGCTAAACTGGACATAGTAGCCATTAGCTTAGACATGGTTTATCAGTAACCACACTTGGGAGACTTCAGTACCTGGCTATGTACTGTTCAGAAGAGACCAAGGTGCAAAAAAGGGGGGGGGGGGTGGAGTGGCCCTTTATTTCAATGAAAATATCAAAGCTACACACAATCAAAATACACATAAGGAGCCATAAGAACTGTGGGTCACCCTGGAAACAGGAAATGGGAAAGCCATGGGAACTGGGGTTGTGTACAGGCCTCCAGACCAGGGGGAGGACACAGACACATTACTGTTAGAAGATATACAAAACATGACAGCTAAAGGGGAGGTTCTGATAATGGGAGACTTCAACATGCCAGATACAGATTGGTCAATACCAGCAGGGACATCTGCCAGAACTAGACATATGGAGGATTCCCTGCAGGGGGAGGGCCTCAAAATGCAGGTTACTCACCTGTAACAGGAGTTCTAGGAGTGGTATATGTTGTTCATCCACACTTTGTGGCAGGTTCCTTGTCGCTTTAATTCTGGCCGGAAGGTCTTCAAGCTGGCTCCTCCCACACCCACCGGGTGGTAAAACCCCTCGCTCCCATTACTGAGATCCAGCCCGGTGGAAGTCAGGTTGCTGTCAAAGCCGGGAGGTTTGTATAGGTGGATGAACAACATATACCACACCTAGAACTCCTATTACAGGTGAGTAACCTGTATTTCTAGGAACGTGGATATGTTGTTCAATCCACACTTTGTGGCAGACTCCTAGCGGTTCTCCGGGAGGAGGGAGGCAAGGCGCACACCCCCTACTTAGGGAATAAGGATGGGAGAACCGAGGTCCCAAAATCAGCATCCCGGCGTGACTCTAGGTCAATGTGGTAATGGGAAATAAAGGTGTGTGCTGACTTCCAGGTAGCAGCCCTGCAGATTTCCTGGATAGGGACGTCCCTAGAAGCAGCCACCGAAGCAGCGGTATGGCAGGTAGAATCAGCTTTTATCCCTTTGGGAGGCTCCATGCCCGCCAACCTACAGCAAAGATCTATGCAGGAGGTGACCCACCTGCTTATCGTCCGCTTGGCTGCAGGTCTGCCAGGTGCGGCTTCAGCGTAGGTGACAAACAGCTGGTGAACCTCTCCCCAAACTTCAGCCGTTCGCTCCTTATAATAAGCAAGCGCTCTTCTAGGATCCAAAGTATGGAGCCTATATTCGGCCTCCGAGGTGTGATTGGGGTAGGACACTGGCAGAGTCAACACTTGGTTAAGGTGACACTCCAACACCACCTTCAGAAGGAATTGCGGGTGGGGGCAAAGGACAACCTTGTCCCTGTGAAAGACCAGATAAGGAGACTCGATGGAAAGCGTCTGGAACTCTCCCATCCTTCTGGCTGACGTTATAGCCACCAAGAAGGCGGTCTTCCATGACAGATGGGAGACATCGCACTTGTGCATAGGTTCGAATGGCTTGCCCATGAGCTTAGCCAATACCAGCAGTAGATCCCATGGAGGTGGAGGTCCTCGCACAGGAGGGGATATGTGATCGAGGCCTTTGAAAAAGTGCCAGACCACCTTTTCCTGCACCACCAACTGCTTGCCGGCCCGCGCCCGGTAAGCCAAGATGGCTGCCAGGTGCACCTTGAGGGTCGTTGACCGAAGCCCTAGCTGAAAAAGGGACCACAGGTAGTCCAAAATACTAGCTAAAGGACAGGAAGAAGGGTCCAACCCCTTGTCCTGACACCAAATGGAGAATCTCTTACATTTGAAGGCATAGCATTTTCTGGTCGACTCCTTACGGGACGCCTCAACGACGTTGAGGTTCTCGTCGGAAATACCCAAGGCCTGGAACTCTAGCCGCTCAGGAACTAGGCCGTCAGGTGTAGGGATTGAAGGTTTGGATGGAGAACCTCCCCCTTGTCAACTGAGATTATGTCCGGGCGGGCTGGAAGCTGAGGCTGAGGAGATCTGAGTACCAGAACTGGCGAGGCCAGTCTGGGGCTACCAGAATCACCTGCGCCTTGTCCCTCTTCGCAATGAGAAGCACCTTGTGGATCAAGGGAAATGGAGGGAAGGCGTAGAAGAGGCCCGGGGTCCATGGCCTCGAAAAGGCATCCCCCTGCAGCGAGCCCTGCTGAGGGGGGCGGGCATGAAACAGCCTCAGCTTTGCATTCTCCCTGGAACAGGTCCACCTTAGGGATGCCCCAATGGGAGAACAGTTCTTGCACTACCTCTGGCAGGAGTGACCACTCGTGAGATGCAGCGCTTATCCGGCTGAGGCATCATCCAGACTGTTGGAGGCTTCTGCCACATAGATGGCTAGGAGATCCGCCTCCAGGCTGATCACGACAGACCAGATGTGGAGAGCCTCCTTGCACAGAGGCAAGGAGTGCGTTCTGCCCTGACGGTTGAGGTAGTACATGGTCGTGGTGTTGTCCATCTGGACCTGAACCATCTGACCCCGTACAAACGGAGCGAAGGCAGTGAGGGCTAGCCAAACCACCCGAAGCTCCAGCAGGTTGATGTGGCATCGAGACTCGTGAGGGGAAAAAAGGCCGTGGGCCCGGAGATCCCCCAGATGGACATCCCAACCCATCAGAGAGGCATCGATCATTAGCGTGACCGTCGGCTCAGGGCAGTCAAATGGGATACCCTCCTGCAGAGGAGCTGGGACGAGCCACCAATGCAGGCCATCCCACATCTGCTGGGTAACTGTCACCGGCTGGTCCAGAGGACCACAGCACTGTGACCAATGGCCAGCCAGCCACCATTGTATGGGGCGCATATGCCAGCGGGCCCAGCGGACCACGCTGGTGCAGGCAGCCATGAGGCCCAGAAGGCGCAGGATGTCCCGGGCAGGGTACAACTGCCCAATCAGAAATGACTGCGCAAAGGAGGAAAGGGCCTTGGCCCTGTCCGCCGGGAGTCGAGCTCTGGCTCGAAGAGAGTCGAGCTCTGCCTCGAACTGAATCACCTGCAAAGGCACGAGTTCTGACTTGGCCTCGTTGATCAGGAGACCAAGTTGAGAGCAGACCTGGAGGGCCAGATCCCTGGACCGCTTCACCTTCAATCTGGAGGGGGCTGCAATGAGCCAGTCGTCCAGGTAAGGGTACACCTGGATCCCTTGATGCCGCAGGAATGCTGTCACCACTGCCCTGCATTTGGTGAAGACCCTGGGAGCTGGAGAGAGGCCGAACAGCATTGCCCAGAACTTGTAAAGGGATCCCTCTGCTCTGAAACAGAGGAATCGCTGATAAGACAGATGGATTTGGACGTGAAAGAATGCGTCCTGGAGATCCAGAGAGCAGAACTACATGCCTAGTTCCAAGGATGGAATGATCTGAGCCAGAATAACCATCCTGAAGGTGCTCGGCCTTAGGAACTTGTGCAGGTCGAGAATGGGGCGCCAGCCCCTCCCCCGTTCGCTTTGGGACCAGGAAGTACCTGGACACAAACCCTGGGTTTGGAGAAGGGTCTGCCACCGCGCTGATCACCTCCTTCTGGGGAAGCAGGACAATGTCAGCTCAACGAGCCGACAAAGAGGCTGCGGAACCCGTTGCCCTCCCGTGGGGAAATGGCTCGACAGGGAAGGGACTGCTCGAACTCCAGAGGCAGACCCTTGCCGACCACTTCTAGCACCCAGCGGTCCGTGGTGATAGCGGACCAGGCAGAAAGGAAGTGGCGGAGCCATCCCCCCAAGGGGGGAACCCGGGGAGGAGTGACGAGGCTGGGGGCGACACCCCTCAACCCGTCACTGGGCAGGCTTGGAGGAAGGGCCGGCCAAGGAGCCTCCTGGACCCTTCCTTCCAGGCTTCCTACTGGAGGAAGTGGCAGACTTGGCCTTTGGGTGCCAAGTGTGAGCCTGCTGGCCCGGTTGCTGGTGCTGCTGGGTCGGACGTGCCGCAGGAGCGGAAGGGCTTACGCTGCTGCTGGCGGCCTTTGTCCTTCTGGGCAGACGTGACAGAGTCCACGATGGCATTGAACTTCTCTATCCTCTGGAGATGGCCTTCCACCCCTGGCCCGAACAAGTCGGTGCCCAGGAAGGGAACGTCTGCCAGCTTGTGCTGAGTGTCCACCGTGAAGGTAGAGATCCGCAGCCAAGCTCTGTGGCGCATGGCTACTGCGGCCACTACCGAACAGGCACAAGAGTCACCGATGTCCAAAGAAGTTTGGAGCTGCTGCTTAGCCACTGCCCGTCCCTGACCCGCACTTGCTTGACAGTCGTCTGAAGATCAGCCGGGACATGGGGAATCACCTCATCCAGTGAACCCATAAGGGCGTGTGAGAAATGTGCCATCAGTACAGCCAAGCTAGCCTGTCGAAGGCCTAGGTAGGAAGCGGTGTAAGCCTTCTGTCCCGAATAATCCAGCTTTTTGGATTCTTTATCAGGCAGTTTGTCCACGTCCCTACGGTTCCCAGAACGCCGGAAAACACTGTCGGTCACCAGCCCCTCCGCAGAGCAGTGCTCTGCGAAACCGGAGAGTGAACTGGTGGGGACCATGTACTTGTGAGCCATCCTGGCCGAAGGCGCGGGGCAAGAGGCAGGCTGCCTCCACAACTTCAGGGCCAGGCCAACATTGGCTTCGGCCACCGGGAAGGCCTTCGAAGGGGAATCTCCTTGGTCCAGTATCTCCGTGAGGGGATACCTGGCCCATTTCTGAATGGGTTCAAGCTGCATCCTAGTGGACTCTGAGATGAGTTGAAGTATACCCAAGAATGAGGATGGGTTCTCGTCCACCGATTGATCTCCTGCAGATTCGAGGTCAATGGGCCTGAAGAACAGTGAGGAGTCGTCATCAGACTCTGAGGAGTCTGCAAACAGCTGCTGAGCGCCTGAGCCACCCTACACTTGCCGAGGTCGATCGGGAGTGAGGGCGACTGATAACCTGTGGGGCAAGCCCTGACCCGACCGAGAATCCTTGGTCGGGGCCCCAGTCTTCGGTGGAGGAGGTGGTGGTTCCACCACTATGGGTGGAGCAGCCGGTTTCGGCTGAACAACCGGTGCCGGGGTCGGCTCCTCGACAACTACAAGGGGTTGTTTCGGTCGCTCCGATGACAGCTACTTAATGGCTGGAGAAGGCAACAGACTCTACTTGTTACCGGTCAACAAAAGTTGCTGCCACATCATGTCCTCATAGTGCCGGCGTAACTTACATCAGAGCCTATATTCCGAAGAGGACAAGCAGCGATGCCACTTTCCATGGTGCTGAAACCGAGACTGCCAATGTCGGCGGGACCTACTCGACCTGGAAGAGGACCAGAACCAAGACCGAGCCCTCGCGAGGGTGGGTCAAAGAGGGGCCGAGGGAAACCCACTCATCCCTCGGTTCAGGGTCCTTGACCGGGGACTTCGGCACAGAAGGCACAGGCAAGTCCTCGGTTACCACCAGGGGAACTGGTGAAGAAAGGTTATCAGCTTCTCCAGTCGACAAACTGTCCAACGGGTCGAGAAAAATCTCGACCGCGTCGACGGATGTCTCAGCCAGCTGACCTGACAGGGACACCGTGAAGCCAGTGGCCTTAGCCACAACCTAGACCGAAGTCGAGAGCAGACTGTCCGGTGAAGGGGATCTCTCCTGCTCCCACGAACGTTGACGGTGGGACTTACCTTTTGGATCTTTTTTCTTGGACTTACTGGTATGTCCCGACGGCAGTTCTCCCTTGGTGGAGAGGGCCTGGCAAAGCTCCTTAAAAGAAGCAGTGTAGGAGGAGCCCAAGAAGAGTGGGATAAACGCCGCAGCTGAGGACAAAGATGAAGCGGCCTGGGCCACCTCCTCCTCAAGGGCAATCAACTGCTCCAGCTGCTCCGTGAAGCCCACAGCCGCGAACACCACCAAACGGGCCTCCTTTGACTTCACCAGTGGGTACCATTTCTTTGGATGCCCAAGTTGTAGTTCTGGCAGCGTCCTCTAAAACCCAAGCTTCGAGGCATTTCTGCATAGATCGCAGAGTTCGCGGATCGGGTGGGCAAGACCCAGACAGTAAACGACGCGGAGTTCAGATTGGTCTGGGACATTTTCTGCCCACAAGGGCACCAACGGAAGCCAGGAGTGGATTTGTCCATCGCAGCCGCAAGGGAAGATGGAGACTGTAGTATAGTAAACTTTAAAATAATTTTCGGAAAACCTGAAGAGTTTGGATCCAGGCCTAAAACGCAGAGCGCTAAGGAGGAAACCTGAGCTACCAAGCAGTAAGGAAGATCTGGCGTCACGGTGCGGAACCAAGGGTTTTACCACCCAGGTGGGTGGGAGGAGCCAGCTAGAAGACCTTCCGACAAGAATTAAAGTGGCAAGGAACCTGCCACAAACTGTGGATTGAACAACATATCCACATCCCTAGAACAACTGGTACAACAACCCACAAGAGACAGGGCCATCCTAGATCTAATACTGACTAACAGGGAAAGGATCACAGATCTCCAGGTAGAAGGTCACCTGGGTGCCAGTGACTATCACATGGTATTGTTCAATTTGGCTACTAGAACAAAATCATCCCATTCCAAGGCAAAAATAAGGGACTTCAGAGGAGCTGACTTTGATAAGATGGCCAACAGAGTTAAGCTAGCCCTGGCGAAAAGAAATACAGGTGAAGGGGGTACAGGCAAAGTGGGCAAGCATTAAAGAGGCAATACTTGAAGCAACATCCCGTTGTGTTAGTGAGAAAAGGAAGTGCAAAAGAAAAAGAAAACCACTTTGGTTCTCAAACACAGTAGAAGAAAAGGTCAGAGCCAAAAGGCTGACTTTCAGGAAATATAAGGGAATGCAGCAGGATGAAGATAGGGAGGCATACCAAACTTCCCTAAGGGAAGCAGGGAAGGTAGTACGGCAGGTAAAGGCCCAAACCGAGGAAACACTAGCACGAACAGTAAAAGAAGGTGACAAGACTTTCTATACATACAGTAGTGAAAGGAGAAAGTCCAGAGGTGGTATTGCTAAGATCAAAGGATAAGGGGGCATGTGAGGAGGAGGACCATGTAAAAGCATCTATCCTAAATAGATATTTCTGCTCAGTATTTACTGAAGAGAAGGTAGGCAGGGCCCACAGTTCAGCACCATGGACACGGGTGCACTAGTCCCTCATAAAATAAAGGGTCCTACAAGAGCTCGTTAAGTTCAGGGTAGACAAGGCAATGGGACCTGATGGCATACATCCCAGGGTACTAAAGGAGCTAAGGGTGGAACTAGCAGAGCCATTATCAGAACTGTTTAGTGAGTCTCTGAGCATAGGAGAGGTCCCAGAAGACTGGAGAAGGGCTCATGCGATCCCACTCCACAAGAATGGTAGCAGGGAGGAGGCAGGGAACTACAGACCAGTCAGTCTTACCTCAGTAGTGGGCAAGAGTATGGAGACACTCTTTAAGGAAAGGATAGTGCAACACCTGGAATCCATAGGAGCACAGGGTCCAAGACAGCATGGGTTTACAAAAGGAAGGTCCTGTCAAACTAATTTCATAGATTTCTTTGACTGGGTAACCAGGGTGGTGGACCAAGGTGGAGCAGTTGATGTCGCCTACCTTGACTTTGGCAAAGCTTTCGATATTGTTCCACATAGAAGATTGATTAATAAGCTGGGTAGGCTCGGGGTGGGTCAGACGTTGGTCAACTGGGTGGCAAACTGGTTGACGGGCAGAAAACAGAGAGTGGTGGTAAACGGTATAGAGTCAGAAGAGATGCAAGTCACAAGTGGGGTACCTCAGGGATCAGTCCTGGGGCCAGTCCTCTACAGTATCTTCATCAGTGACATTGCAGATGGACTGGAGGGTAAGGTTTGTTTGTTTGCAGATGACACCAAGATCTGCAACAGAGTAGATGATCCAGTTGGGGTGGGCAGAATGAGAAGAGATCTGGATAAACTAGCAAAATGGTTATAACAGTGGCAACTGGGGTTTAACGCAAAGAAGTGTGAGATCACTAGAGGGCATGGTTTGAAGTTGGAAGGTGGAAGGGTGAGGGAGGAAAGAGGAGGAGGTTTTTCACTGAGAGGATGGTGGACCCTTGGAATGCGCTGCCTGGCGAGCTGGTTCAGAGATCCACAATGGAGGGCTTCAAGAGAGGGTGGGACAGACACAGAAAGCGGATGTACCAGATGATGGCCTGACCCAGGGGTGGGGATGGATGATATGGGTTTCTGGAACACAAGGGGGGGGGAGGGCCTTGGCACCCAACTAGGGATCTGAGGTTCAAGCAGACTCGATACACCGTAAGGCCTAATCTGCTGGCAATTAGTATGTTAGTATCATGCACATAGGGAGGAGAAACCGTGAAGCTACCTATAGGCTGGGAGGGGAGTTGCTGGCAGTCACAAGAGACTTGGGTGTCATCATCACCGATGACCTGAAATCATCCAAGCAGACCACTAAAGCAGTAGGTAAGGCTAGTGGGACATTGGCGTGTATTAGTAGGGGTATCACAAGTCGGAAAAGGGAGGTAATAATCCCTCTTTACAAGACACTGGTTAGGCCCCATCTGGAGTACTGCATGCAGTACTGGAGGCCACACCTTCACAAGGACATTAACCAAACTGAGGCAGTCCAGAGAAGGGCAACCAAAATGGTGCAGGGACTGCATCAGAAAACATATGAGGGCAGATTAACTGAGCTCAATATGTATACCCTAGAGCAAAGGAGGGAGAGAGGTGATATGATTGAAACATTCAAACACCTTAAGGGCATCAACAAGGTGAAAGAGTCTAACATGTTTCAATATGAGAAAAATAGCAGGACAAGAGGACACAGCATGAGATTAGAGGGAGGCCAATTAAGGGGTAATGTGAGGAAGTTCTTTTTCACAGAAAGAGTGGTGGATGCATGGAGAGGCCTACTTCAGGAAGTGGTGGATGTGAACACAGTGCAGGACTTCAAACAGGCATGGGATAGGCATAAGGGAGCAATACAGATCAGTATTAATAAACAGGCCACTGACAGAGCAAAGGCCGATGGCACATTCATAACGTAGAAAAAGAAATGGGCATACTGGATGGGCCTTACGGTCCTTATCTGCCGTCAACTTCTATGTTTCTATGTTTCTATAAGCCCAGTCAACTGCTCACGTATCACAAGAAGCTCTGACAACGTTGCATTATCTGTTCCCTGTTGTCACACCTCCCAAGGCCAGCGGTCTTTTGCAGGTAGAGCCCCCAAGATGTTCTACTCCCTGGGCAGTGAACTAACCAACTTAAACACCCTCTGCTCATTCAAACACAAACTACGCCAAACACTTGTGTCCAGAGCTACCTGTGACTGTTTCTCTTAAATTCCCTACCTGTCTTTCCCATTTTCCCACCTCCCTATATTTCTACACCCTAGCAAACCACCACCCCTCCTAATTTCTCCACCCCTCTTTTTTCCCCTGCCTCTCCTTGACATTCTATGCTCACTCTCGCTTCCTATTCTCCTACTCTCCTACTCTACTTACATAGCTGGATACTTCTCTCCTCCCTTCATGCAGACCTACCCCCGCCCCACCTCTTCCCCTCCACCCCACCCCCAAGCCTCTTTCAAGGCTAGCTCTCCGGCCTTATCCCCCTTGCCTAGCCTGCAGCAACTCAATACTCTACTCCCCTTTCCCTTATCGACAAAGCCCTTCTGGCTGCTTACCAACCATGTAAATATAGTTTGCAACCTTGCAAATGTAGCTTGCTCTGAATCATCATTTTTAATAAATCAATCAAATCTTTATTTATCCAGGCGATCACCATTGAGCAAACTCATTTACAAGATGGACCTGGTACACATGATATACAAGGTACAACAGTCTCAATCATGACAATGTACAATATGTACAGTTACAATCATAAAGCAGTGATATTATACAAAATTGGTGTACATTAGTAAACCATATACATGAGTGGAGAATACTTTGGAATAAAGGTCCAATTCATTAATGGAATAATTATGGCCTGTTCAGAAGCTGAGGTATAAAAGATAATAGAATAGTTTTGAATTTCATGCTTATCCATAGAGAACAAGGCAGACAGTGGGTTAAAGGGGAGAATAATGACAGGAAATAGGGCAGCAAGGGAGGGGATCGGAGATGAGGCAAGATTGGTACTGACAGAGTGGAAGGGGATAGCCTACAGAACAGAAAGGCCTCAGAATGGGCACATGACAGGTGGGCAGGGAACACAATTGGTAGTTAGAGAAAAAGGGAAGGGGGGCAACACAATCCAGGTTGTAACGTGGGGACCATGCTATCGTGCTTCTATCTGTATGCTTACTGTTTTGTCACGACTGTCACTTTACACTAGCCTCAGCTCTAGCCTATATTTACCCTGTATTACATATTGTACTTCAATTGCTTGCCTTCTAATCTTACTTCTATTTTTACTCACATTCTCTGTACTATGACGTGGAACCTTTGCAAAAGAGACACTGGCTCAAAGGTATACATCCGAAATTCTAATAAAGAATAAAGAGGAGGATAGACTGGCTTTGAAAACTCACTATGGTGCGTATCAAAGAGCTATCTCCCATAAGAAGACAGCATTCCTGATTGCTGCAGGGAGGAACAGACTAGCTCAGCTATTTAGGACTGTAGACAAGCTGCTCCATCCAACCTGTCTGCAGTCGAAAGGTGCAATTTCAGCCACTAAGTGCGAAGAGTTCACTCAGTTCTTCTCTGAAAGAGTGTCCTCTACCAGATCTAGGATGTTCAATGGGGCAGTCACAGCCCCACAGTGATCAGTTGGCTGTTGTTAGCAGCACTCCATTTGCCTGGACCGAGTTTAGGCCAGTGAAGGTGGAGGAGCTCTGTGAGGTAATCTCGATGTTGCGGCCCACATATTGTGAACTGAACCCGGGCCCAGGCCCAACAAGTTTCCTTGTGGGATATGTAGAGTCTGTTGGTCTAGTGTTTGCCAAGGTAGTCTGGTGCTCACCTTTGGAGGGGTCGTACTCCAGTGCTCAGAAAGAGTTACTGGTGAAGCCCCTCCTGAAGAAACCATCCCTTGACCCAGACGTCTTGGCAAATTACAGACCTATCTCTAACATTCCCTTTCCGGGTAAGGTTATCAAGAAAATAGTAGCTCTGCAGCTTGAAGCCCACCTCACTGCTTTCAACATCTATGAGCCCCTCCAGTCAGGATTTAGGTCTAGACATAGTACTGAAACTGCATTAGTCAAGGTGCACAATCATCTCCTCAGAGCTAGAAACAGAAGAGAAAGTACAGCTATGTAAGAACTGCCCATAACAGTAGATCTTTGAGAGAAGCTCTTGCAGCAGGTCACATCGGTAGGACTAAGCAGTCAGGCACCAGGACCACACAGAAAACTTCTAGCTAGCAGTCTACCACGGGGGACCACCCACCTCCGACGTCAGTCAGCTGACATCAGCCTGGCCTATAAAGGTGGGCGGTCCCCCACACCTACCTCAGTTCTTCTGCGGAAGACCCAGTACGGGCAGAAAATGGGGAACCAAGGAGGTTTCCCAAGAGCCAAAAGAAAAGCAGAAGTAGTACAAAATAAAAAGAGCAGCAGAAGGAAGGAGGGAGAAAAAGCAGGGCCTGCTGCAAGAGCTTCTCTTGAAGATCTACTGTTACAGTAAGTTCTTATGTAACTGTACTACCTTACTTCGAGGAAGGCTCTTGAAGCAGGCACCATTGGTAAGACCAAGTCCCAAGCAGTACTGGGCAACACCAGAAAAACAACACCGACAGGAGACAGATCAGCAGCCAAGAGCTCAGGAGAGAAGGCCCTGAAGTATTGCTATGCCGAAATTGACCCTGCACTGAGAGACAATGTTCAGACTGTAATGCTTGCTAAAGGTGTGGACAGAACTCTAGGTGGCACCTACACAAATATCCACATCAGACACATTTCTGAAGGAAGCCGTTGAGGTGGCCATACCTCTAGTGGAATGGCCCTTGATCACTCCCAGAAGGGGTTTGTTGTACTTGTGGTAGCAATAAACAAACAATGCACTTGGCTAACCACTTAGACAAACACTGTTTGGAAACAGGAACACCCTCTCTCTTGGGGGTGAATGAAACAAACTGGTCAGTTTTCCTGAAAGGCTTTGTGCAGTTCGTGTAGCACCACAAAACTGTATGCACATACAAAGTAAGGAGCAAGGCCTCCCCCTGATTAGAATACTCAGGAAAATAAAATGGGAGGTGGATAGATTGATTGAAAGTAAACTCCGACACCATCATAGGTAAAAACTTAGGATTAGTATGCAGACACACCCAGTCTTCGTGAAAAACCAAATAAGGCTCCTTACAGATAAGAGCCTGGAGCTTGGAAATCCTTCAAGCAGAAGTAGCAGCAACTAAAAAGAGCGCTTTCCAAGACAGAAAGCGCAGCTCACAACTTGCAGTCAGTTCAAAGGGAGGTAAAGTGTGTTTCTCCAACATACAGTTGAGGTCCCATGGAGGGACTGGGTCCCGAATGGGAGACTTCATATGCAAAATACCCCACAGGAAAGTGCAGGACACTTCAAGTTGGGCAATCGTTTTGCCCTCAATAGGTGCATGGTACACAGAGATGGCCGAAAGGTGCACCTTGAGTGAGGAGCACCTCAAGCCTGAATACAAAAGGGAAGGAAGGTACTCCAGCACCTGATTCACTGGGCAGGTGAATGGGTCCAAATGGCGAGCAGCAGCTCAAAGGGAGAAAAGCTTCCATTTCATAGCGTAAATGGCTCTGGTAGAGGGTTTCCTAGCTGCCACCAGGACGTCTGTTACCCTAGAGGACACCCCAAAGCAGGCAATGGCTAGGTCTGCAGGAGCCACACATAGAGATGCAGGGACTTGAGGTCCGGATGTACTAGGGTGCCCTGGTCCTGGGAAAGCAAGCCAGGGCACAGAGGCAAGGGCACCGGAGGCTCCACTGCCAGCTGCTGCAGCAAGGAAATAAATCTGACACAGCCAGAAGGGGGCTATGAGAGTCATCTCCACCCCTTCCAACTGGAGTTTGAGCAGAACCCTTTGAAGGAGCAGGAAGAGAGGGAGAAAAGGCCTATGGAAATCTCCCCTTCCAGGAGAGTGACAATGCATCTTGCCAGAAAACTCCAGGCCCCAGATTGAGCAAGCAGAAAAGCAGCAGTTTAGCACTGAGTGGGAATGCAGAGATCCAACTCTGGACAACCCCACCTGTCAGAGATCTTTGACTACCGAGGTTAGAAGCTCCCACTTGTGAGCCCGTGACCTGGAGTAGCTGAGACTGTTAGCCAAGACAATTTGAACGCCTGGAACATGCACGGCTGAGAGCTCCAGACCATGCTTAATGACCCAATACCAGACTCTCATTGCCTCCCGACACAAGGGGTAAAACTGAGTCCCTCGCTGCTTGTTAATGTAATACATGGCACACATGTTGCCCATCTGTACCAGCAGTGGGCCGGGGAGGAGATGAGTCTGGAAGGTCTGCAGGGCATAAAGACCTGCCCGCATCTCCAGCACATTGATATGGAAATCCTGTTCTACATCCATACCGGTACCATGGGTCTTGTGACTGGCCAGATGAGCACCCCATCCCAGGCTGGAGGCATCTGTCGTGGGAATCTCACAGTAGAGAGCTGAAAGGAGACACACCACAAAGGAGGCTGACCAGATCCAGCCACCATGCCAGAACTCTTTGGACCAGGACCAACAGGTCCAGGTCTTCCAAGCGTTGGTCCCACTGGACCCTTAAGGTTCACTGAGGAACCTGCATATGCAGGTGGGCCAGGGGAACCATGGCAATAGCCACTGCCATGTGGCTCAGAAGGTGCAGGAACACTCTGGCAGGAACCTGCTGGCTGGAAGACACTGTCCTCGGCAGAAAGGCCTTGCCCTGGCTGGTGACCAGGACTGCCACAATGTCTTAAAGGTGCTGGCAAGGGGAGAGGCAGGACTTTGGTAAATTGACAGTGACCCCTAAGGCCTGAAAAAGGCAGAATGTGTATTCCAGAGTCTGAACCAGGCGATCCATGGAGTGGGCTGCTAGCGACCAATCATCCAGGTATGGGAACACATAGAAGCCCTGTCTCCTCAATGCAGCCGCCACTACTGCCAGGCATTTGGTAAATTCCCCGGTGGGGGAGAGGGGGAGTGAAGAAAGGCCAAAAGGGAGGGCCCAGAATTGAAAATAGGGTCCCTGAAAGTGGAAGCAGAGGAAGCGACGATGGGTAGGAAAGATCTGGATGTGCAGGTAAGCATTCTGAAAGTCCAGAGAGCAGAGCCAGTCCCCCTGGTACAGAACGGGTAACAACCCCTGGAGAGTGACCATCCGGAAGCACTTGTACTTGAAGTACAGATTCAGATGGCTCAGGTTCAAGATGGGCCGAAGATCCCTGGTCTTTTTGGGCATGAGGAAGAAGTGAGAGTCCCTACTGTGTCAGAGGGATGGTTCAATGGCTCTTTTTTGAAGAAGAGTCTGAATTTTTCCCAAATCAGAGACAGCTAGGTGGGAAGGTAAATGAAATTTACCGGAGGATTTTCTGGAGGGCACTTCAGAAACTCCAGTGTGTGACTGTGCTCTCTCTGATCTGAAGCACCCAATTGTCTGTGATCACACCCCTCCAACCTTCTAGGTGGAAGGAGAATCAACCCCCGACTGTCTCCTGTGGATCCTCAGCTGGTGGGGGCCGCTAAGGAGTCAGGAGGTGGGGATGGGCGCATGCAGGGGAAGGTTGCAGGGGCCCAGAGGGCTCTAGCAGTGGTCACAGTGGCCTTACGCATGTGCTGACCCTTGGCAGGCTGGTACAGAGATTGCTTATGGAAGGACCTGTGAAAGGGCTGGCATTGGCCCGCTCTAGGATGAGTGTGATGGAGCAAATGGACCAACTTAAGGATCTACTCTGACTCCTGCAGAGTGGAAATGATATCCTGAACATTCCAACCGAAAAGGACTGAACCCCGGAAGGGCGCGTCCAAAATGCTGGCCTGTATGTCCAACGCAAAGCCAGATACCCGGAGTCACGAATGGCACTGGAGACAGATCCCAGCAGCTGCCCCATTACCAGTGGCATCCACAGCATCATAAGCAGCTTGGAGGACATGACTGCTAATGTCTAAGCCCAATTTCAGGAGCTGGGTGAGCTGCGTCTTGATAGTGTCCTCTGGTAAGGTCTGCACAAAGTCCCTGGCTTGGTCCTAAAGTATATTTTGATACTGGACAATATGGGCCAAGTAATTCAGGGCCCAGATCGCCAAGGTAGTAGAGACAAAGACATATTTACCCAGGTGATCCAGCTGCCTGGACTCCTTTTCCGTGGGCAGGGTACTAAGGGGCTTGGGCTTCTTAGTACAGTCATGCACCGCATTAATCACCATGGCATCCACCTTAGAGTGACCCCTTAAAAAGGATTTGCCAGCTGGGGTGTGGCAGAGACAGTTCGCTTTCTTAGGCAGAAGATGGGTGATAGATGGGTGATTCCATGCTGCCCAGTGACATCCTCATAGGAGTCAATCAAAGTGGGTACCACCACGGGGTGGGCATCCCACTGTCAGAGATAGATGGCCAGGCAGCATTTCTCCAGGTCCTGCACCTCCGTCTCCCAGCCCATAATGCGCTGGACGTGGCGCATGACATCCATAAAGGTTGGATCATCAGCAGGGGACTCTGGTACCTCCTTGGGAGGGCTGTCCCCCTCTGAGGACTCCCCAAGTGAGAAGAAAGACTCCAAAGAATCGTAGTCATTCTCAGTGGTCTCACTATCTGGGGCTGACGCTAGTGGCCAGCACTCATCCATGTAAGAGCCCGAGCCGATGCTGGGTCAAGCCCTGGAGGACCCTGACATGCGGGGTTCACTAGGCCCAGCCCGATCCGGGTCCTGGGGTGGGAGGTCCCGGGGAGAACAGAGAGGAGTCACTGGAGGCAGCCCTTGAGTGGTGGGTGTCTGCCTCTAGATGAAGGATCACCACGCCAAGAATATGGCATTATAATCCACCGGAGGTGGTATATTGTACACTGATGGAAAAAGATAAGAGGTCGCCGGGTAAGGGTACTATGGTGGAGGAGCCAGCATAGGGTACCCCAGCGACGGCTGAGGATCCGGCTGTGGCAACACAGGTGGCAACCCAGCAGGCACTGGCCTGGCATGCCGGGGGAAGGATCCCTTCCCCTGGACGCTAGCCAAGCCGGAGAAGTAGGCACCTCAGGGGAAAGAGACCCTTGTGGCAAAGGCAGAGGAAATGCCAGAGAGGAGGAAACAGTGGTAGCTTGCTGTGGGCATTGCCTGGAAAGACTGGCGTTGGTCTCAGTAGTGGGAGTGAAGCGAGGCAGGCGTCATAATGGCGGGGAGGGAGCGGGTTATGGAACGGTGCCGAGGAACTAACACTGGCGAGCCACCTGACAGAAGCCGTAGAAGATATGGGCCCCGGCATCATGGTCTGGGAGCAGGAGGCGAGTCCCCTGCCTCGTGAAACCCGCCACCTGAGATGGCTATTAGGGCAGTGGCGAGCCAGCGGGAGCCCAGAGAAAGAGAGGGCTGGCGGGGCTGAAGCGGCCGACCCCCTACAGGGGGGCAACCCCGTCGTAGTTGATGGTTTGTGGGGCAACCACGAGCAGGAAGCAAACCAGTCCCAGTGTTTACATTTCCTGAATTTCTCCTTTTAATAAGATGAAGAGGCCCTGGAGGGCTGTGCCGGCGAGGCTGAAGAGCTCCTGGCCTGCAGCTCCTTCTTCATGATGACCAACTTCTGCTTCAAACAGTGACTCTCCAGAGTTTTTAGATGATGTCTCAGAGTGGCCTGGTTGAATTTTTGGCAAAGCTGGCAGGTTTCGGTGTCGTGACTGGGGCCTAGGCAGATGAGACATGCAGAGTGGCCATCCTTTTCAGGGATCTGTTTTCTGCAGGCACACTTTGAGGAGCGGTCAGATGGTGAGGCTGGTGGAGAAGACAAACTCGTCAAAGAAAACATAAAAAAAAAATTGATGGCTCGAACTCAGAACGAAAAATAAAAAAGCACGGCAAGCGTGGGTAAGAAGGTCAACTGTGACTGCGGCGTCAGCTAAGGACAATGTGTGTGGGTCAATGGCAGGAAAAGAACTGAGGTAGGTGTGGGGGACTGTCCACCTTTATAAGCTAGGCTGATATCAGCAGTGAGCGGTCCCCTGCGGTAAACTGCTAGCAAGAAGTTTTCCGTGTGGTCCTGGTGCCTGATGGCTTAGTACTACCAGTGTGGCCTGCTGCAAGAGCCTTCTTGGAAGTAAGATCAGCCAGTTCTCAGTCTCCTCAATCTGTCCTCTGCCTTTGACACTGTGAACCATGGTGCATTGCTGGATCACTTAAGAGAGCTCTGTGGACTCACCGGCACGATCATCAGCTAATTTGAGTCCTTCCTTACAGGTAAGGACAAAGAGGGTGGTGATAGGCAGTTTCTCCTCCAGCCCTAGGCCACTACCATGTAGGGTTCACCAGGGCTCGATCTTGTCACCCATGTTGTTCTTAGTGTACATGCCACCCCTGGGAAAGATCATTAGATTTTACAGTGCGAGTTCTCACTGCTATGCAGATGATACCCAGATGTAAGTGTCTTTTGTGCTGGGGACTCATGATGCTGTGGAAGTACTAATTGCATGTCTGGCCAAGATTCAGGACCGACTCTCCTCAAAACTGGCTGAGGCTCAACCCAGACAAAATGGAGATACTGGTGATAGAGCCTGGTCGACAGCGGGAGGTGGAGACTGCTAAAGTAGGAACTAGCTTGATGCTGGGTCCTTACCCCACTTGCGGCCTTTACCAAGGTGACAAATCTGGGCTTTATCCTTGACAATTGACACTCGAGGCCCAGGTGTCATCTACTGTCCGGAGTGGTTTCTATCACTTGACAAATATTGTCCGATCAAAGCCTTAATCCCGCCAGATGACCTGCCCTAACTGGTGCATGCGTTTGTGACATCCAGACTGGACTACTGCAATGCTCTCTATCCTGGGGTTAGTGGAGGGGTACTGTGCATGCCTGCAGCTAGTGCAGAACGCAGCAGCCAGGTTGCTGATGGGCCTTTCAAGGTCTTGTCATGTGACCCCAGTCCTGCGAGATATGCACTGGATCCCAGTGAGGTGGAGAATCATCTTCAAGGTGTGTCTTCTCTCCTACAAAACCCTATATGGCCTGAGTCCTGGTTACCTGAGTGACCTCCTGACTCCCTATCGCTCTTGGCACTCTCTTGGCTGGCCCTCTGGAATTTGCTTCCATGGTCTTTGAGGGAGGCCCCCTCATTGGAGCCCTTTAAAACGAGGCCTGAAGGTACATCTATTTAGGGAAGCCTACGGGACTTAGTATTTGCCATAGTTTTGGTTCACCCAGCTGCTGTTTTGCTATGTAACCTTGTTATTTATGTTTTATTGAATACGTATTTATTATGATTTACTGTCACTGTCTATAAACTGTACAGTGAGTGCCCTGAGCCTCAGGGATAGGGCGCTTCATAAATAACATTTTACCTACATACTTATCAGATAGGAAAGGGGCCGGGACCTGGGAGTAATTACATCTGATGACCTCAAGGTGACGAAACAGTGCGACAAGGCAGTGGGTAGGGCCAAGTGGATGTCGGGGTGTATAGGGAGGGTATCACCAGTAGAAAGAAAACATTACTTACCATAGTAATCTTGTTTCTTCCAAGTGATACTCAGGTATTCATAACTTTATGCAGTCAGCCTTCTAAGTAGAACTGCCCAGAAAGAATTTGGAACATATACAAATAATGGACTCTTTTGCGTGAGCCACTTTTCAAATGCTGCCTTATACTAACTGCCTTTGTTCTAAACCCCTCAGATTTCCTGGGAGCCTGGAAAGACAGGCCCATGGGGACTAAGTGTAATTATGATCATTACAACAACAACAACAACAACAACAACAACAAAACAACAACACTATTAATCATAATAATAGAGGAACTTCCTTAACACCCAAAAAAAGGGGACTCCAACTGGAGGGCATAACATAGGAAAGGATACCCTTGAATGTCCAAATCACCTGAAAATGGGAGGGGGACAACAATAGTGAGCACAATTACAACATGTGTGCCAGAAACAGCATTTATACCCCTGAGAGCACAGTATTCAGGAGTGCAGAGGCCAAAGGTTCCAGAAGGGGAGGCAGGGTGGGAAAGTTATGAATACCTGAGCGTCACTTGGAAGAAACAAGATTACTATGGTAAGTAATTTTTTCTTCTCACCCCAATAATACTCAGGTATTCATAACTTTATGCAGACTGCTAAGCAGTACCTTTGGAGGTGGGCACAGAACCTTATTTTGGGAACAAACGTTGCAGGACTCTGTGCCGAACCAGGCATCACCCCTGGAGAGAATATCCAGACTGTAATGCTTTGTAAAGGTGTGTACTGTTTCCCAGGTAGCTGCTTTACAGATGTCCTCCAGGGGGGCATCCCTGACAGCTGCTATAGTAGCAGCTGTGCCCTTTGTGGAATGGGCCCTCAACCTTGTTGGGGCTCCTTTCCAGCCTTAGAATAACAAAAACTGAAAAAGCTGTACTATCCAGTGAGAAATTGATCTTTTTGATGCTGGGTTACCCTTTCCCACATTCTCATAGGTCAGGAACAGCTGTTTTCTGTCCTGCCTATGGACATCAATGGTTGTCAAGTAATAGCTAAACGCTCCTTTGACATCCAGACCATGAAGACTCTTTTCACCAGAACTAAAGTGTTCAGTGAAAAGGATAGATAAGAGGGGCAGACTGGGTGGACTGTAGGCCCTTATCTGCCGACACTGTCTACGTATCTATGTATTTATGTATAATGGTTTGATTCAAATGGGAATCAGAAGTCACTTAAAAGAGAAACATCTTACTTGATCCCAGAACAATTTTGTCTCTGTAGAATGAAATGTGGTCCTGTTCAATGCACAGAGACTTGAGGCCACTGATTCTTGTGGCAGAAATCATTACCACAAGGAAAAAGGTATATATATATATATTTTTTTTTAGATATTTCAAATAAGCTGAAAACATAGGCTCAAAAAGGGGGACCCATGAGCCTAACTATGCACACATCTAGGTCCCATGTTGGTACCGGTTCTCTGTAAGGGGTGCAAATGGACCAGGCCTTTAAAGAACCCTTTGAAGATAGGGTCTGAGGCTTGAAAAAACATTCTGTCCAACTGAGAAATAAATAGATACTGAGACCACGTGGACCTTTAAGGTACTGCTCTGCAAGCCCAGTGAAAGTAAATTGGTAAAATAGTCCAGCACAGCTGGAACACCAGCCTGTGCTGATACGTGCCAGGCCCTAAAAGAACCTCTTTGAGGCTAGGATCTGGGGCCATTAAAACACTTTGTACAGCTAATATGCAAGCAGATACTGCAACTAAGTGGACTTTGAGGATGCTGGACAGCAAGTCCAATGAATATAAATAGGTAAGTTAGTCAAACACTGCTTGACCCCAGCATTTGCTGGAAACCGTTTTCTGGTAGAACACCAATAGTAAACCTTTTCCCTTCTGAAGCGTACAGTTTCCTAATGGAGGGCTTCCTGTAACCACATACAATGTCTAGACACTGTGAAAAAGATGCAAGGCTGCATATTGTACAGTAGCAGCCCCCCCCCCCCCAAGAGGCATGACTTGGGCCTGAGTGACCCAAGGTTTGGGTACAGAAGCCTCACGGTTGGAGGTTAGCAGGCTGTGCCTCTGAGAAAAGGTGTATTGGCTTGGAGCCAGACATGGAGAGTAGCAGAGAGAACCATGTCTGCCTTGCCCAGTCTGGCATTATCAAGACCATTGATGCTGGCTGGGACCCGAGCTTGAGAAATGCATCGTATGCTAAAGTGAAGGAAAGAAAGCACACAGATGCTTCCCTGGCCAACTCAGAACCAGAGAATCTAGGGGGATTGGTCCCAGATCTCATTAACTTAGTACTTTTATTCAGGTGGTGGTTGTGGTGGGATGCAAACAAGTCTACCTCAGGTATGCCACACCTCCTGAAGATAACTTGCACCGCCTGACTATACAAGGCCCATTCCTGATGGGACTGGTTGATCTGAGTCAAGGTATCTGGCAAATGAACATCCTGCAGGGACCCATGGAGCATGATAGACTCCATATTTTCATAAGTCCTGAGCAGGGAGGGCTTAACCTTGTCCCTCCCTATTTATGGATGTAATACATTGTGGTGGTATTGTCTGTTCTGACCTGTACCACCTTTGTAGTAGTTATGTGAAGATCTTTAGCACAGTAACACTACTCTTAGCTCCTGCAGGTTTATGTGCAGGAGTAACTCCGCACTTGACCATGTGTCTTGGGTGGTGTGAACCCCCAGATTGGCATCCCATTCTAGCAGGGATGCATCTGTTGTCAGACAACTGATAGGGGCTCTTGCTGAAAAAGAAGCACCACCTACCTTAGATTGGTTCCCTCTTTTCCTCCATTGGAGGCCTGTAACAATGTTCTTGTTACTAGAATTAGTTTTAAAAGAGGGTCCTGTCTCTGACACCACTGAGCCATGAGCTGACATTGAATGGCCCTGATCTGTAACCTGGATTCCAAGACTGTGCCAGTGGCAGATGCCATGTGGCCAGTAGCTGAAGAAAACTGTCTTGCAGTTTTTGGTTCATTCAGCCTGAATGAGCCCGCTATTAGTGGAATACTTCTTGCCCTGAGTAGCTGCAGGTAGACCCTGCCTTGCAGGGTATTTAGCTCTGCTCCTATGAACTGGAGTGTTTAAGCAGGCTGAAGGTGAGACTTTCTTTAGATTTATCAAGGACCCTAGAGAGTCCAGGAGACCCTAGGTGAGTTGTAGACTCAATTACTGGAGTGATTCTACCACCACCAGTCAGTCATCTAGATGTGGGGAAACTGTGACACCTTATATTTGAAAGTGATCCAACCACTGTGTAGACTCCTAGAGAGTGACCTGATGAGAGTCTGAACCTGAAGTGCTTTCTGTGAGACTCCCTTATGGGAGTGTGGAAATAATTTAAGTACAGTGATGCCAGGAACCCTTTTAGATTTTTCCTGGGGTTTGACATGCTTTGTCTTTTTGGTTTTCGTGGAGGGGACCAGAGATACAACAGGACCACTCACCAACCCCCCCCTTTTTTTTTTTAAACCTAAATCACCCTTCTCAGGAGTGTGTGAGTAAGAGACAGCAGTTTCACATGCAGATTTGGAGGGTGTTGGCTGGTCAGAGCCAGAAGCACCCTTATTTGGCCTCTTTTGCAACCTTTCTAGTCCTTTTTCCACTGTTGTTAGTGGAAGGAATTTGAGTTCAGAGACAATCACTGACTCACTACATTCAGAGCCACTTGTCTGTGGTGCCAGAAATACCCCTGCTGTGGGTACTGCTGATACTGAGCCGCATTCCCAGCCTGATAGAAAAAAGGGGGCTTGCTGTGGTGTGTGTATATGTATATATCTCTCCACCTTTTTCATGTAAGCCTTTATCTTTCTCCAAAGAGGAATTACCCTTGACTGGAAAGTCTATAATCTTGGTTTGGGTATCCTGATTGAGGTCTGTGAGACACAGCCAGGCAAACCTCCTCTGAACCACAGTACTTGCCCATCCATCTGGCAACAGCCACTTGAACTGTTATTTGGCTGCTCCCAAACCAAATTTAGCTGTTTCAGCTAGATCATCTGACAGGGGAGTCTGGGCCTTGGCTGAGATGGCAGGGGCAGACTACCATAGTGACTTTGCTATTGACATAGGCTTGAAAGGTCTGTGCCTGCCTGATGGCCAAGGAACCTGATAAATATCCCTTTTTAAAACATGTTGTCAATTTTTCCTGGAATCCTTGTTAAGAGGATAGGATGTCAGGGGTATCTTTGCCTTGTCACATGCTGTCATTTTAACCACTCCTTGGTGGACCGGTTGGTGGAATCAATTTCAGTTCCCTCCCTGTCCAGCTGATATTTCTTAAACACCCTCTTATCCAGAGGGGGAAGAGAGCTTGGAGTTTGTAAAATCTTTAAAGTATCTTCCCTGAAGAATTTTATTCACAAGAATGGGAAGCTTTTAGTGGGTGTCAGCCCAATCTTTCTCACCAATGTAAAGAATGAGGAATAATCCTCAGATGTTCTGTGGGGAGAGACAAACTCATGTTCAGAGGAAACCTCAGATTCAATAGGTTCTCCTCCATTTCATAATAATTACACATTCTTCCTTTTAAATATTAGGAAGACTGCTTTGCAAAGGTCTGCTGCTGAGAGACAGACAGCCCTTGTAAGCCTGAAAGTGTTTTCTTTAGCCGTTCCAGGCATTTCGCCACACTTTTTCCCCTTTCACAATATTCACACCAGGTGCCAGAACCGGGGAGGCGAAAGGGGCGGTAGCCACTCCACTTTTTATTTCTGTATGGCAAAAACTAGTACAGAAAAATTGCCCTTTGTACCCTCATAAGTGCCCTTTTGATTCTCAGCCCCCTCAGCTTTTACCATCTTCCGGCACCTTGAAACCAAGGGAAGCAACACATAACTGTGCTTACCCGTCTTGGCAAATACTTTGAAGGAGTTGGCAGGCTTTATAGCAGGCTCAGAAGTCCCCAAAATGCTGTTAGCAGGGAGTTCTGTGTGCTTAGTTTTCTTCAATTTCACTGAGGGAACCAGGCAGTCAGACGGTTCAACAAGCCTCTTAAAAAATTCTGCTTATATGCCCATCTCAGGGTAGCAGTTTCAGTATTTGTTGTGGAGTCACCCACAGTAACTTAGGGTATCTGCTGGTTAGAGCTCAAGGGACCCTCAGGTGGTGATAGTTTTTTTTTTTCCTTTACCATATCCAGGCATTCAGTAGTTTTTTCAGTACATGTAATGCAGATTTCACTCTGCTTTTAAATGTTGATGTCCAGCTAGGCAAAACAAGAGAATGTTTGCCTTAACAAAATTTCACCACATTGAATACAAGGTTTGAAACTGGGATCACCTGTTTCTTCTAGGTTTTTATGACATTTTCAATGTAAAACCAATAACAGTTGCAACCACTAAAAAATACTTTAATTCAAAGTTTATTTAGCTGTTGCAGTCGGTTCCAGAACCGATTAAGACCCGGGAACCGAGATAAAATGAACCAAGGCTATCGGTTCAGTAACCGGTATTACAGGTTCTTAAAACAAGCTAATTTAATAAAATTAAACACAACTAATGGAGTTTTTTTAATCAGAAAACTCCAATAAATACAAAATAAACCTCGGTTTGACCCTGGTTATACCGAACCGGGAGAAACCGAGAAAACTTACAATTTAAGCACTAAAACTACGGGTTTACCTAAAATTACAAAAAGTAAAAGGCAGCAAATGAAATGTAAAGAATACTAATAATATTTTATAAGGTTTCTCACGTCAGAACAAAAGATGATGAGGACAGGATCTCTGAGCATGTAGTCTTGCAAGGCAGAGAGAGAAATCTGAGTGGTTTAGAACAAAGGCAGTTAAGAACAGGGCAGCATCTGAAAAGTGGCTCATGCAAAAGATTCCATCATTTGCATATGTTCCAAATTCTCCCGGGGCAGTTCTACTTAGAAGGCTGACTGCATTAAGTTATGAATACCTGA
This sequence comes from Neoceratodus forsteri, assembly GCA_016271365.2. Lineage (NCBI taxonomy): Eukaryota > Metazoa > Chordata > Ceratodontiformes > Ceratodontidae > Neoceratodus > Neoceratodus forsteri. The sequence continues at coordinate 476,379,448 of CM057451.1, forward strand.
GTATTACTGGGGTGAGAAGTGGGAGGTGGTGCTGCCACTGTATAGCCCGCTAGTGAGGCACCCACCTGGAGTACTGTGTCCAGTTTTGGAGATCACTCCTCAGGAGGGACACAGAGTGGAGGCCGTCCAGAGGAAAAAAACTAAAATGGTTCAGGGTCTGCATCAGAAGCCCTATGAGGACAGACTAAAAGACCTCAATAATATGTGCATCCTAGAAGAGAGAGATGGGTATGATAGAGACATATAAATAACTCATAGGGGTAAATAAGATACAGGGCAGGATCTTTTTTTTTTATCAGAGAAAAAGATGCACAAGAATAAGGGAACGTGCTAGAAGGGGTAAATTCAAGAGAGATGTGAGGAAGTACTTCTTCACTGAAAGAGTGGTGAATGCCTAGAACTATCCTTCCAGAGGCGGTTGTGGGGACAAAAATAGTGGTGGGCTTCAAGCATGCATGGGATAGGCACCAGGGAATCTTAGTGAGAAGCAACAGGGGGTGGAAGCCAGAGAGCAAATAGTGTCTGTGGTGACAGTATAGGCAAGGGAAAAAAAAATGGCAGACTGGGTGGGCCAAGCGGTCCTTATCTGCCACCAGATTCTATGTTTCTATTAGCATCCACAGCCATGTAGAATGGATACTTGGTGGCCTCTAATGCTGCCTTGGCTGTTTCTGCCAAATCACCCATTTAACCATGAACCTTTTCATTCACGGACATGAGAGTATTCCACAGTGCCTTTTGGTACTGGGCTGTGTATGCCATGTAGGCTGCCAGCCTTAGTTTACAAGGTTGCAGAGGTATAGACTTTAAATGCCATATAATCCAGTTTATTGTAATCTTTTTCAGGTGACATTGCAGCAAAGTACACCGCAGTCCTTTTACAGACAGCAGCTTGGACCACTCCCTCATGATCTTGATGGGCATACAAGAACTCTACACCTTGTTTATCCACCTGGTACTTTTCAATTTTTTCTTCTTTTCTTAATCAATGCCCGGAGCAGAGTCCGGTGCTGCCAGAATTTTGCTTGTGGCTGTTTTGGGGGATTTGTGGATGGTACTAAGTAGTCTCCAGGAGAAGGTCAGGCCTATCATGTTCATAACTTCAGCTTTCTCTATATCCTCCCCAGTCTCTGCAGAGGAATATCAAGGGTATCAACCATCCATCCGCTTTAGGAAAGAGGAATCCGAGGACAAATCCTTATTAACTCTGGGTGGTGAACTGAAATCCTATTCTGGGGTAGTTTCTGATTCAATTGGTGTCCCTTCTTTCTCCTTGTCCACCTCCTCCAGGACAGGCTGGTGCGTGTGCTCACCACCTTTGGTGGTAATCACCTACATAATGTATTTCTTAGTAGGAAAAGTTTTAAGGTGAAACAGAAGCAAGCAGTGGAGCCAAAAAACATCATTTTCTTTTGTGTTTTGGGGCAGGAAAGTTTACACAAATCAAATTTTCAGAATCACAGTCAGGACCTAGGCACTTAAAGTTTGTGGTGGTCTGCATTCACCAGGAGCTTGAAGAAGGATTTAGAGTTTTTAAAGCCTGTAGGCCCCATTCTTCTTTTTGGACCATCAGTCATATTAAAAGACTAATAGAGCTTCAAAAAACACTGTCTGGTTCCTATAGTATGAAAGCCATAAACCACTAAATAAATAAGCTGTGAAAAGCTTATTTAAAACATTTTTAACAATCTTTAAACACAAATGTGGTTTCCACACATTAGACAGGAAACATGCCTTGCCGCAATTTCTCCAGTTCCAGCAAACCTACTGTGTATACCTCTTGTATTATATTTATATTTTTTTCTTTGTTGTTCTACATTTTATATCTCCTGTCTATGTAATTACGAACTGTATGTGTATGTGCCTCAGGACCTCCTTGTGAATGAGCTTGCTCAACGGAGTCTTTCCTGCAATAAACTTGAAAAAAGAAAAATAAAAAACCATAATAAACCATTTTCAAATAATTCAACCAAAAAAAAAAAAAAGACACCTCTGAGTTTACACAGGCGCTAACACTAGAATGACACAATTGGCTTTTGCAGAGAGAAAAGATTTGGCCATTAGGCAGTCAAGGCATAAGTGACCAACAGAAGACATTTTTTGCAGCCCTCAAGTGGAGCCACGGAACAGGCTACCGGCTGAGGTGGTGGGTATGAAAACCATTAGAGGTTTTAAGCACAACTGGGACAGAATGAATGGTATTGTGGTAACCTGGGACATCAGAAACGGGGAGGAGAATGGGAGTGAGGATGGAAGGGCTAGCACCCTGAAGGATCAGTAAGTCCCAGGGCAAAACAGGGAACTCGGGCAGACTAGATGGACCTTCGGTCTTTTTCTGTCGTCACTGCCTATGTTTCTGTGTTTCTCAACGTTTGTCAGCATCACACAGGCAGAGACTCGGTACAATTAGCGTGACATATACATTACATTCTTGTTAGAAACAAGAATTATATGGGACTGTCAAGAACCGTCACCTGCCCTCTAACTAGCATCTTAGCTGTCCTTTGGATTGATGTTAAAACCCTTTCGGTTTCTGAAGTGATATGGTCTACCATTTAGTAAAGTGAATGGCAGCACTGGGGGGCTTCTTCTACCAACCAGGGTGTGTGTCAGGACCCCGATGACACAGCCATGAAAACCCCTATATAAAGGTTAGAGACCTTCAGTTGACAGCCTCTCAGGAGATCAAAGCACTGCATCAAAGCCCAGAAAGGTTATTGTTTTTAAGCTTTTTCAAGGTACTACCTGCTGCAGAAAGTCGCTGGTTTGCCAACATCTGAGATCCCTGTTCGGCACTCATTGGAAAGCCTTCACAACTGGCTTAGTCACTGCAGCTGATTTAAAGAGCTGCTGATGTCATGTGGAAAACTCTGGAAAACAAAAGAGATCAACATGCTCCATTACAGTATATGCTTGCTGTACAGTCTTGCCTTCCTTCTTTACTAAGGACACGCATGAAAACCGGTCTGACAGACTTCATTTGTGCCTACTCCTTGTCTACACTTGTATTTGTGATTCTTGTGATATCATAACCAATGTCAAAGGCAACAGAATGTGATGTTGCAAGCAGGAGACTAACTTAAAGCAGTAGTATTTGTTAATCAAAAAATGTCTTTATAATAGGCTTTATGAGCAATACAACAGGTGTCACCTAATCAGAATGTGGATAATCAGGACATACAGTTTACTGGGACATTCCTCAAGATACTGATTAAGTAGCAATGCTTTACAATGAAGAGAGTGACTGCTTGATCGGGACGGGTATGCCAGCTTATTGGGACAATTTTTGTTCCACTTACATACCACTGTTCCCCCCACAAAAAATTAAAAAGATAGAGCGTTTTGCAAAGTCAAAATCCCTAACCAATGTGATTATTCAATACTGACTGAAAAACTTCAGTGGTGACATACAGACAATGATGGCAGAAAAAGACCACTGGTTCATGCAGTCTGCTCATAAACCCTACCCAGGACCTATTGTCCACCAAGGGTTCTAATCCACACTACCTACCCCCTATGCCCCCCCAACCCCGTTATCACCCTGAGCAACCACGAAGCCCTTCACTCTGTCCCAGCCGTGACTGAAACCACTGGTAGTTTTAGCACCCACAACCATCAGCTGGAGTACTCTGTCCAGTTCTGGAGTTTGTACCTCAGGAAAGATAAGGACAGGCTAGAGGGGTCAAAGGAAGGGTGACCAGAATGATACAGGGCCAGCAGGGTAGATCTTATGAGGATCGACTCACAGCACTAAACATGTACTTTCTAGAGACTAGATGGGAGGGGGTGATAAGACACAAGCTTTCAGATTCCTGAAAGGAATAACTAAGGTAAACTGTGAGGAGTTATTTAGCATATGCACCTGTCTGAGTGGAAACTGGCAGGTGGGAGGTTCAAGAGTGATATGAGGAAACACAGGTTACTCACCTGTAACAGTAGTTCTACGAGTGCTACATGTTGTTCATCCACATTTTCTGGTAGATCGCCTTATTTAGTTATTTATTTATTTAGTACTTTGATAACTGGGTAAGGGCACTGATCCCAGGGACCGTTTTCAGGCATGACTCGGGCCATAACGCATGGCACAAGGCGAACAGTGATACTAGGTTACAATAAGTACACGTTATAGATAGATACAAAAATGCAGGTAATCATGCACACAATGTACAAGATATGGTACATAAGTTAGGGTGTAAACATGTAAATACAGAAAATGTACAGTAGAAAGTACAATATATATGAAGGCAGGAGGAAATCAACAGTTACATGCTAGGTAGTTGTTGCTGTGGGTAGGTGGGGAACCTTTAAAACAGTGGAAGGAGAAATTTGCCAGGAGCCAGCGTTTGAGGCGGGACTTGAAACTGCAGTGGGTGTCAATAGAGCGGAGTTCAGTAGGTAGTTTGTTCCACTGTGTGGGGGCAGCTACCAACAGAGCTCTGCTATACATGTTTGTGGATATCCTGGGAACAGCAAGAGGAGTACTACTAGTGGAGCGGAGACTACGGTGGAGAATTCGGGTTTTGAGGAGGGCAGTTAGGGAGGGATTCCAGACCAGTAAGGATGACGGTGTCCACCACGCAGCAGAGAGCAAGTTCGAAGCGACCTTGCAGTGGGAGCCATCCAACGGTATTATAGAGGGCGCAGTGGTGGGTAGAGAATGGGGTCAGTAAAGCAAAACAACAGGTATTGTTGTAGGCAGTAGAGAGCCTGGTCATGGCAGTGGCAGAGGTCCTGGCATTTATAGGGGAACAGTAGTCTAGAATAGGGAGAAGATTCCCTTGGACAATGGCTAGTCTGGCTTCCGGGGTAAGGTATTGCCTGAATCTATAGGCAAAGCCTAGCTTCTGATGGAACCTTCTGACTAGTGAGTTAACGCGTTCGGCGAAGGTGAGGGAGGGGTCGAGCAACACTCCCAGGTATTTGAAGGTGCCAACGTCCTCTAAGGCTGTACCATCCGGGGAGAGTATGTGTAAGGAGGCATAGTTTTTGGATCTGGCAAGCAAGGGCTTTGATCTGAACAACATGGATTTCGTTTTTTGGGCATTGACTAAGAGGAGGTTTTACGAAAACCAGTTATGGGCCACAGCGTAGTTTTGAGAGAAAACTGTGGAGATCCCGGTGGTGGATTTGTCGCTGTGGAAGAGGACAAGGTCATAGGCGTACAGGAGAGAGTGACAGTTGAGGCAGTCCGAAGGAAGCAAGTTGACAAATAGGGAGAAAAGGAGGGGACCCAGGATGGAGCCCTGAGGGACCCCCACAGAGACAGGCAGTGTGGGAGAGCAGGCTTGGCCAATGCACATGAATTGTGAGCGGTCGGTGAGGTAGTTGCTGAACCAGTTTGTAACCTTCTGGGAACATCCAAGGAGGCTAAGCTTGGAGGTAAGGAGGGCATGGTTTACCATGTCAAAAGCCTTGGAGAGGTCGACGATAACTGTCCTGGTGGCTTTACCATTATCCTTGTTTGAGAGGATGTGGTCGGTCAGAAGTGCCAGGGCAGTAGTGGTGGAATGGATTTTGCCTTCCCCTTTAAGAGGTGCCGGAACATCTTCAATCTGGCTCCCCCCACCAGGTGGTAAAACCATCAGCTCCACCCCATGACGCCAGATCTTACCCGCTGGAAGCAGAGGTGTGTGTCGAAGCCGGGGAGGTCGGGTGGGTCAGTGTGGATGAACAACATATACCACTCCTAGAACTACTGTTACAGGTGAGTGACCTGTGTTTCTAGGGATGTGGATATGTTGTTCTAGCCACACTTTCTGGCAGACTCCTAGCAGTTCTCTGGGAGGAGGGAGGCAAGGGGCACACTCCCTACTTGGGGAACAGAGACTGGAAAACTGAGGCCCCCAAAACCAACATCCCGGTGTGACTCGAGGTCAATGTGGTAAAAGAAAATGAAAGTGTTTGTTGACTTCCAGGTAGATTGCAGATTTCCTGGATAGGGACGTCTCTAAAAGCAGCCACAGACACAGTGGTATGATGGGTGGAATGAGCCCTTAGCCCTACAGGAGGCGCCCTACCCGCCAACCTACAGCACAGATCAATGCAGGAAGTGATCCACCTGCCAGTCGTCTGCTTGGCTGCAGGTCTGCCAGGTGTGGCTTTCAGCGTAGGTGACAAACAGCTGGCAAACCTCTCCTCAAACTTCCGCCGTACAATCTTTGTAGTAGGCGAGCACTTGTCTCAGATCCAAAGTATGGAGCCTGTACTTGGCCTCCGAGGTGTAACTGGGGTAGTACACCAGCAGAGTCAGCACCTGATTAAGGTTAAACTCCGACACCACCTTCGGAAGGAATTGCGGGTGGGGGGCACAGAACAACCTTGTCCCTGTGGAAGACCAAGTAAGGACACTCCATCGAGAACGCCTGGAGCTCCCCAATCCTTCTGGCTGACGTAATGGCCACCTTGAAGGCGGTCTTCCATGACAGGTGGGAGATATCACACTTGTGCATCGGTTCTAATGGCTTGCCCATGAGCTTTGTCAAAACCAGCAGTAAGTCCCATGGAGGTGGTGGTTCACACACAGGAGGGGATATGTAATCTAGGCCCTTGAAAAAGCACCAGAACACCTTCTCCTGCGCCACCGACTGCTGACCGGCCCACACCCGGCAAGCAGAGCTGGCTGCCAGGTGTACCTTAAGGGCCATTGACTGAAGTCCCTGCTGGGAAAGAGATCACAGGTAGTCCAAAATGCTAGCCACTGGACAGGACAAGGGGTCCAACCCTTTGCCCTGACACCAAATGGAAAATCTTTTCCATTTGAAGGCATAGCATTTTCTGGTCGATTCCTTACAGGATGTCTCAACAGCCATGAGGACCTCATCGGAGAAACTCAAAGTCTGGAACTCTGACCGCTCAGGAACCAGGCTGTCAGGTGCAGAGACTGAATGTCCGGAAGGAGTACCTTCCCCTGATTGATGGAGAGCAGGTCTGGGCATGCTGGAAGACACCTCGGGAGCCTGTTACTGAGGCTGAGAAGATCTGGATACCAGAATTGGCGTGGTCAGTCTGGGGCTACCAGGATCACCTATGCTTTGTCCCCTCCTGGCCTTGAGGAGACCCTGTGGATCAAGGGAAGTGCAGGGAAGGCACAGAAGAGGCCTGGGGCCTGCGGCCTCGCGAAGGCATCCCCTGCAGTGAGCCCTGCTGACGGGGGTGAGCATGGAACAGCCTCAGCTTTGTGTTCTTTCTGGAGGAGAACAGGTCCACCTGAGGAGTGCCTCACTGGGAGAACAGATCTTGTACTACTTCTGGATGGAGAGACCATTCATGAGATGCCTCGCTCATCCAGCTTAGAGCATCGGCCAGCTGATTCGAGGCTCCTGCCACACAGATGGCTAAGAGACCCGCCCCTAGGCTGAGCACGAGGGTCCAAGTGCGAAGAGCTTCCTTTGCACAAGGGCAAGGAGTGCATCCCGCCCTGCTTGCTGAGATAGTACATGGTCATGGTATTGTCTATCTAGACCAGGACCACTTGCCCCCCAAATGAACAGAGCGAATGCGGTTAGGGCTAGCTGAACCACTCAGAGCTTCTGCAGGTTGATGTGACATCGGGATTCCTGAGGGGACCAGAGCTTGTGGGCTCTGTGCACCCCCAGATGGGCACCCCAATCCATCAGAAAGGTGACTATCATCAGGATGACAGTTGGCTCGGGGCAGACAAACAGGATGCCTTCCTGCAGAAGAGCTGGGACAAGCCACCACTGGAGGCCGTCCCACATCCTCTGAGTCACGGTAACAAGCTGGTTGAGGTGACCTGAATGCTGAGACCACTGACTGGTCAGTTCCCACTGAAGGGAACACATATGCCAGCGGGCCCATCTGACCACGCTGGTGCAGGCCACCATGTAGCCCAGAAGGTGCAGAAGTCCCGAGCAGGCACAATTGCCCAACCAGAAATGACTGGGCAAAGGAGGAAACAACCTCCGCCCTGTCCGCTGGGAGCTGAGCACTGGCTCAGCAAGAGTCGAGCTCTGCCCTGTTGAAATGAATCACCCGCAAGGGCACGAATTCTGACTTGGCCTTGTTTGATCAGGAGGCCAAGCTCGAAGCAAGTCTGGAGGGCCAGATCCCTGGATCACTCCACCTCCTGCCTGGAGGAACCTGCTATGAGCCAGTTGTCCAGGTAGGGATAAACCCAGATCCCTCAGCACCTGAGGAAAGCTGCCACCACTGCAACGCACTTGATGAAGACCCTGTGGGTCGATGAGAGGCCGAAGGGCAAGGCCTAGAACTCGTAGAGTGTTCCCTTGGCTTGGAAGCGGAGGAACCGTTGGTGGGATGGATGGATCGGGATGTGGAACAATGCGTCCTGAAGATCCAGGTAGCAAAACCACATGCCTTGCTCCAGGGATGGTACATCCAGAAGGTGCGAGACCTGAGAAACCTCTTCAGGTCATGCAGATAGAGAATGAAGCGCCAGCCCCCCAACTGTATTGGTACCAGGAAGTACCTGGAAACAAACCCTCAGTCTGTCAGAGGTTCCGCCACTCTGCACACAACCTCTTTGCGGAGGAGCTGAGTGATGTCATCTTGAAGAGCTGACTGAGTGACAGCAGATGCCAAATCCTCCCACAGAGCAAGGGGCTCGGCTTGAAGGGTACTGATCGAATTCCAGAGGCAGACCCTGGCCGACCACTTCCAGCATCCACCTGTCTGTGGTGAAAACGGACTAGGTGGAAAGAAGTGGTGGAGCCAGCCCCCAACGGGAGGACCCAGGGGAGGCGTGACAGGATTGAGGATGGCACCCCAACCTGTCACTGAGCAGGCTTGGAGGAGGAAGAGGAGGAGCTGGCCCAGGGTCTGCTGGGTCCCTTCCCTCCAGCTTTCTGATTGATGAGGCCACCGACTTGGCCCAAGGTCACCAGATTTGAGCCTGCTAGCCCTGCTGCTGTTGGGCTGGTTTAGCTGGGTTCCATGTTAAAATCGCGACCGCAAAATAGCGCCAGAAATGACTAATTAAAAACGGCAACAGGCAAGTTAGCGAACAATCTTAATAGTGCTGCAAATTGAGCTACATCGTCAAAATAGCGCCAGGCGATGCATAGGACAGAATAATAACAAAATGTTTACCAATAGCAGAAAATGTGTCAAAATGAGTACACTTGGTCCACCTCTAATTGCCCTGACCTCTTGGGACTCTCCCTAAATTTTTCCTCCATCCTCTTAAACTCTGCCATTCTAAAGTGCAGAACTAGTGTCTGCGATCTCTGCCACTAGGATTCGAAAGCTATACTAAACCACACCATGTTTTGTTCCCTCGACCACTCGAGTCATTCAGTTCTTAGACAAGATCCTTAGAAATATATAGGCCAATTAGATCGAACTGTTACACAGCACCTTAGGCACCCTTGGCCTTATATTGGCAACAGTGGCTCACGTGCTGCTCTGACTCAGCTCCGTATTAACACACGTTACCAATGACATTTGTATGGAAACAGGACTTTCATCTGTTAAGAGTTCATCTGCTCTTGATGCTTCTTCCCATGGAGCTCTAAAGACCAGAATGGCAATGTTAGTGAGCCACATACACCCATTTCCTGTTCACCATTATTGGGCATTTATTTGTCTATGGGGAAAAATCAGTTGCATAGGCTATGACTTTTTCACTAATTAGGCAGTCGCTATTTTTGATGCTTACATGGCATGGCAGTGTTAGTCACTGTAATGTGTTTTGCGCCTTTGTGCCTGATCGCCATTCAAGGGATCGCTATTTTGTACTCGCCGTTTTAGCACTCACGATTATATAGTCGCTATTATCACAGGTTACCGTTTAGCTGCAGGAGTGAAAGACCAAAAGGGCTTGCGCCTGGTGCTTATGGCCCTTGTCCTTCTGGGTGGATGTCTCAGAGTCCAAGTGGCACTGGACTTTTCAATGCGTTGGAGGTAGCCCTCCACACCGGGCTTGAACAGGTCGGTGCCCAAAAAGGGGACACCTGCCAATCTGTGTTGGGCATCCGCCGTAAAGGTCAAGATCCTCAATCAAGTCCTACAGCGCGTGGCTACTGCGGCCGCGACAGAGCGGGCACATGAATCACCAATATCCAGAGCTGTCCGGAGTTGTTGCTTCACCACTGCCCTCACCTGGTCCCAGACCTGCTTTGACCATGGTCTGGAGGTCCGCCGGGAGGCGGGTAATCACCTCGTCAAGGGAACCCAAAAGGGCATGGGAGAAGTGTGCCATCAGCATGGCTGAGCTAGCCTGACGAAGACCGAGCAAAGAGGCAGCGTAGACTTTTTTTTTTTTTTTAGCTGAATGGTCCAGTTTCTTGGACTCTTTGTCCAGCGGTCTATCGACGTCCCCTGTATTACCCCAGCACCAAAAAATGGATTCAGCCAGCAGTCCCTCAGCCAAGGAATGCTCCGAAAACCCCGAAAGGGGACCAGTGGGAACCACATACTTGCAGGCCATCCAGGCAAAGGGCACAGGGCAAGAGGAAGGGCACTGCCAAAGGTCCAGGGCTGGGCCGGCAATGGCCTTGGCCCCAGGGAAGGCCTCCGTAAGACAGTTCCCTTTGTCCACAATCTCTGTAAGGGGATATTGAGCCCGTTTTTGGACCAGCTCGAGCTCCATCCCCGTGGACTCTGAGATCAGCTGAAGAATGCCCATAAACGAGGTGGGTCCCTTGTCCATGGAGAGACCCTTCCCCCTTCCCCGGACTCTACATCGAAGGGACATGAGTGCAGTGAGGAGTCTTCAGACTCAGAGGAGTCTACGTAAAGCGGGTGTCCACCTGAGCTACCCTCGACCCACCTTGGGCGGTCAGGAGTGAGAGTGACAGACAGCCAATGGGGCAGTCCTTTGGCTGGCCCAGACTCCTTGGTCAGAGTGCCGAACTTTGACTGTTAAGATGGTGGCTCTACTACGATTGGCAGAGTAGCCTGTTTTGGCTGAGCCTGCGGTGGCACTTCTGAGTGGGTGATGGTAGCAGGAGTTGACATTGGTCATTCGGGCAATAGCCACTTGATAGCCGGGGTAGAAACCGTTGTCAGTTTTGGACCAGGCAAGACCAGCTGCTGCCACATTAAGTCTTCGCAGCGCCAACGCAATTTGTGCTGGAGTCTCTCCTTGGCTGAGGAGGACAAAGAGGAGTAGTGGCGGCGCCACCTGCCATGATGCCAGGAACGAGATTGCCGGTGATGGTGAGATCTGCCCGACTCCGAGGAAGAGGACCTCGACCATCGGTGGGGCTGACAGAGAACATCGGAAGGGGCCGGGCAGCCCTGCGGCTCTTCCAGGTCAGGGTCTAGGGCTGGTGTGTTCGACCCAGCAGGCTAAACCGACCCATCAGGGGACACCAAAAGCACCAGAGTCTGAATAAGAGTTATCAGCCTCTTCTGACGACAACCTGTCGATCGGTTTGAGAAAAATCTCGGCCGCATCGACCAGAGTCTCAGCCAACTGGTCTGTCGGGGTCTCCGTGAAACCAGCAGCGGTGGCTTTGACCGAGTTGAAACTGGAGTCTCCTGAGAATGGGACTGCTCCCGATCCCAACAGCTTTGACGTTGAGTCTTCTCTTTTTTCAGCTCCTTCTTATGAGAGCGTGAAACGTGCAATCCAGAAGAACCCTCTCCCTTGGTGGAGAGGGATTGGCACAGCTCTATGAAGGAAGCCAAATAAATGGAGCCCAACTGGAGCGGAACAAAGGCCGAAGCTGAAGAGGAACTAGCCGCGGCCTGGGCTGCCTCCTCCTCAAAGGCCTTAATCTGTTCAAACTGCTTGGGGAACCCCGCAGCTGTGGAGACCACCAGCGGACATCCTTAGACTTGACCCGTGGAGTAGCAACTTCTCCAGTCACCCAGCTGGAGTTGGGCAGCTGTGAGTCCCTGAACCAATGGGTGAAAGGACGAAAGATATTGCAGGCCTACGGACTGTGGTCATGTACTAAGCAATACACGCACATGGCGTGAAGGTCGGTATGAGACATCTTCTGCCCGCAGGGGCACCGGTGAAACCTGGGAACAGTCCTTTCTTCCATCGTGGGAGTGAGAGAAGGAACCAAAGACAAAACTCTGATGAGTTTTAAGGTAAGTTCTGGAAGCAAATCCGAAGATTCGACAGCCAGGGCCTACCACACGCGGGAGCATTAAGGAGGGAACCTGTACCCTCCTGCGGAAAGGAAGATCTGGCGTCATGGGGCAGAGCAGAGGTTTTTATTACCAACGTGGGTGGGGGGAGCCAGCTTGAAGACGCTCCGGTACCTCTTCAAGGGGAAGACGATCTGCCAGAAAGTGTGGCTAGAACAACATATTCACATCCCTAGAAGTATTATTTTACAGAGAGGGTGGTGGAACCTTGGAACAGTCTGCCAGCTGAGGTGGTAGGTGCCAAAACCATAAATGGTTTCAAGCATGAGTTGAACAGAGTGATGGGTATAGTGGCTACTCAGAACAACAGTAGCAGAGAGGGGAATTGGGGTTGGATAGTGAGGGATAATACCCTAATGCCAGTTAGGTCCCAGAAATTGATAGGGAACCATGGGCAGAATGGACGGACCATCAGTCTTTTTCTGCCTGCACTATCTATGTTTTCTACATTAAAAGAATACCAGGCCCTTTTGAGTAGCTATTGGGGGCGGGGGGCACTGGACTGTGTTGATTTAAAGGTCAAAGGACAGAAAGGAGTCAAAAAGCAAGGGCCATGGCAATGAGGAGGAAAGTAAATAGTAAGTAAAAGTTTATTGTTCAGTCACTTAAAAACAATCATTACATATATGCAAGAATATACAAACATATATCATTATAACAATATAAATCACAAATATTATGAAATAAATCAAACAATAAATATAAATATCACAAGGACAGAGAAAACAGATTAAAAAATACACATTGCTTCAAGAGCAGGACTAAACCCTCTTCATCATCCTTCATCTTATTTTTTGTATAGAGACTAGGAACTGTGCTGCTCGTACAATTATAAACTCATCCTCGGCTATAAACAGAATATTTAACAGTATATCTTCACTAACATTTGGTAAGGAGTGCAAAATAGGGAAAAGCCAATTCTTTTTACCTTTGTTATACCAGGCACATTTTAAGACCACATGGCCCAGGTCTTCTTTATCGCTGCCGTTACAGTAACATAAGACATCTTTACAGCAGAAGATTTTTCATACCATACCGAAAGTAATTTAGACTCAAACAGTTCAAGTTTAAGGTCAGCCTGGTGGCGCTGAGGGTTGAGGCGCTGGATGCCACACCTTGGCCATGCCTGCGACCCGGGTTCGGGAATGAGCTCGGGTCGCCGGGGGAGGGGAGGGTGTGTGGAATTGGATCGAGCAGTCACACTGGAACCTGGCAATAGGGAGGAAGGGAAGTAGAGGGCGTTACCAGAGCCACAGAGTGCATGCGCGCCTTCATGCGCGTGGTGCACCAACCCGATTGGGGTTCGGGTAACAGGCGAAAAGCAGAAATACTATGGCTTCCCCATTGCAAAGTAAGGCGTAGGGGTAACGGGGGAGCAAAAAGATTTCTGAAAAAAACAAACAAAAAAAAAACAGTTCAAGTTTAAATCTAGCATACATTTTTATACATACAGGATCATTAAGAACCATTAAGTAGTATCTAAATTGGTGAAAGCAATTATTATAATTATTATTTACTATACCATTTTGTGAAGTCTACCTTTTTGGATAGCAGCTAAATCCTGACACACAAAACGGTTAGCAATTTTATTCAACACATATTAAAGTTTACACTTAACCTAATGTTATGCTTCGTAAAGTACAACAAAATATCCAGGTCACATATGTTAAGTCATTTGGTTACTCGTTTCGGCCAAGTCTAACCCTTGCAACCCCATTGATTCCATCTTAATTTTTCTTGCAAGCACAGGCTAGAAACTCTATCATCCTCTAAGTGAGGAAATGTGGACCAAAAATGTATTAACCTAGCATCTGCATAGGCCTGCAGATTAACTAGTCCTAACTCAGCCCTCATAAAACAGGCCAGGGTGGATTTATTTAGGCCAAGAGCTGCTCATAAGACCTAAATTGCAGGTTTTACTAGAATACCTATTCCTGAAAATGACCAAATTTCTGCTCCATATAATATTTGAGAGTTACATTTAGCATGCAAAGCCTGTAACAAAGGGACAATAGAATGCCTACCATATAGATAATTGAATCTCTTTAAACCTAGGACTGCCGCACTAGCTTTGGCTACAAAATTATCCATACATATTTTGCAGTGCAGATTTCAAGTAAAGGTGATACCCAGATAGTTAGAACTCAACTTTTTTTTAATTTTTTTTATTTTCAAGTTTATTCAGAGGTGCAAGCTGCACATTTCATCAGTAACACAGAGAAGGCATTTCATCTGACCAATTAGGATAAACCAGAATGAGTACAGAGGCAATACATTAAAAAGTATCTTCTAAAATATAAGTTATATGTTATTCATCTCAAGAGAGCTTAGAGATGCCTTGTCCACCTCCTAGTCACTTCAGGGTGGTGAGAAACCACCTGATTCCCCACCCATCTAGGGTACTACATCTGGTCTATGGTTCATCACCGATCATAGCCATTTATTCCAGAAATTCCTGGCTTTCTCCTCCCTAGAACTGACTTTTGCTGTGAGTTTTTCCATCATGTAGATCTGGTATGTGAGATCCTCCCATTCACCCCTCCCCGGGGGAACTGGCATGAGATCATCTTCTAGATATAGACTTCTCTGCAGCCAGAAGTATAGCCAACATCTTTCTAGAGTGCCTACTCTTTATTTCTTTGGGGGGGGGGGGAACCAATGTAAAAGTACCAGTCCCATTGAAAGTCGTGTCACCTCAGGGAACAGCTCTCTCACCGACTCCTCCACCCCTTCCCAAAAAACCCTGAGTATTGGGCATGACCAGAATATGTGGCTATGAGTGGTCATGTCTTCTCCACATGCCTTCCAACAACCTCCTCTGCCTAATTTATCGTATTTTGCTGTAATATGTGGGGTTCTAAAAAATTTCACTATGCACTTCCACCCATATTCCTTCCAAACATAAGACGTCGTAGACTTAAGAAGATTTGTGAATATTCCTTCTCAAGCCGACTCCGACACCTCCTCTCTTAAATCCTTCTCTCAAGATTTGTCTAATTTTATTAATGAATTGTGCTGATTAGGTAGAGAGCCTTATAGAGAACTGAAACACTATGCTCAGGCATTTAGCCGATTTTGGTTTCTTTCATTAGCTGGACCAGAGGGTGAGCATCGGTTAACTGCCAGTTTAAGCCACATTTCTGTTGTATATAGTACCGGATCTGGAGGAATCGATAAAAGTCATCTCTCCCCAAAGAATATGCTTGCTGAATCTGAGAAAAGGAGACAAATGTTCCTTCCAAGAACCATTGAAATATATGACTCAGACCCTTCCATCTCCAGTTTTCAAATGTATTATTTTGTTGAGCAGGAAGAAAAAACTGACCCAGGGCTGGGATTATCAGGACCTTTGCTGACTCACTTATCTGTGGTTCCTCCAACTTTAGACTATAAATCTGCAAGATCTGGGCCGTGAATTGGGAGTGCACCTTCTCCCTGATCCATCTCTTTCTAGGTGGGGGGGGGGCCCAAGAATAAATTCAATTCCCTGAGCACTGTGCCCTAACTCCAATGTCTTCCAGTGTGTATCTATGTACAAATCCCACCAATGTAGAGCATGAGCAAGGTGTGCCGCATGATAATAAGCTTTTAACTGAGGGAGGGCTAAGCCACCAGTAGTTTTTGAGAGCTGTAACATCCCTAAGGCCTTCCTAGGCCTTTTTCCCCTGCCATAGAAACCTGGAAATCATTTTATCCCATTTTTAAAATCTGTGGCGGGAATTGGAATGGGAAGACTCTGACGTAAGTATAGGAAATGTGCGAGAATTGCCATTTTTATAGAATCCACCCTTTGGGATAATGGAATGGGAAGGCCCTGCCATCTCTGCAGTTCAGCTCTCAGCTGTTTAGTTATAGGCAAGGCCCCTGGAATTCTGCAGTTCTGCGGTTGCGGAATTTGCTGCAGAATCTGTGTCATGCTGCAGAATATATATAGTGCCGCAGAATTCATTGTTTTTGGTGAATTTTCATATAAATATACTGTTTTTCCATAGTGTCAGGCTTTCTTTCCCATCTCGTTTATCCTGAAGCCCCTCCTCTATGCTCAGCATATGATGTCATAGATGACATCACATCATATTTATCCAATGACAGGACTGCATTCTGCCAGAGAAGTGAATAAATCATGCCGAAGAAATCAGAAAATGCTGCCGCAGAATTCAAGGAGCCCTGCCGCAGAAATCAGAAAATTCTGCCGCAGAACACCAGGGGCCCTGGTTATAGGGTTGAAATTAACCTCGTACAAGTCTCCCAAGTTCTTAGGGACCTGGATACCCAAATATCTAAGTTTTTTAGTATGCCATCTAAGGGAGACTGGCTCTCACTTACTCAGAAGGGACAAACCGCCATCTGAGAACTTCTGTCTTAGGCGTATTTAACTTGTATCCTGACAGGACTTCTATTTCAGCTAATCTATCAAAGAGTCTGGGTAAGGAGACTGTGGGGGTCGTAAGGTAAATTCACAAGTCATCAGCATAAAATGCTGTCTTATGTACTACCCCATCTACTTCTAAGCCATGTGTTATCTCATCCTCCCTTATTAACTGAGCTACTGGTTCCACATATAGAGCGAACAAGAGAGGGGGAGAGTGGGCACCCCTGCCTTGTGTCCCTAGCTAGGCCAAAACAGTCAGAATAGGACCCACTAGCCTTCACTACCGCCTGAGGGGAAGCATATAGAGTTTTTATCAGGTTGTTAAATTCAGGAGGGAAACAAACTTACATGATGTAGAGATCTCCAAGAAACACGATCAAACGCTTTTTGGGCATCCATACTTAACGGGATGAAAGGGGAGGGGGAGGCTGTCACTTTTTCTAGTAAATATAAGGGGGGGCGCTGATGAGCAGCTAACTGAGCGGTCACATATTCCCTCGCTGCTCCTCTTTCACGGCCGAAAAGAAAAATTTTTATACTAAATAAATACCTATACCCGATTGTTTAGATCAGTTCTGGACCGCTGCAACAGTATGGACGAATATCTTGCCTCCGGTTCGTCGAAAAGTCAGTGGATAGCATCTAAAAATGCGAAGAAAACTTGGAAGAATGCAGGCCTGGTCTCGCTATCTGCAGCTGAGGTTACTGCGCTTGGCAAAGAAGTCACCGGACAGGTTGTGGCAGCGCTTGAGACCCGACTGATCAAGCTAGAAGGGAAACTTGATCTGAAGCTGCAAGAAATTCAGGAGCAGCAGACTGCACAGGCGGGCAGGATAACGGAGGTCGAGGAACGGGTCTCCCACATGGAGGATGAATTACTGTCGGTACCGGGGCATGTGGCGGCGCTCCAAAAAGAACTGGCAGATCTCAAGGAAGCATTTGATTACCAAGAGAACCATCACCACCGCCTGAACTTGAGACTGCGGGGGCTACCTGAGGGCCGGGAAGGCGAGACTGCCTTAGCTTTCTGCGCAAGAGTCCTGCCAGAGCTATTAGGCCTTCAGCCCATGAAGGGTCGGCTCAAGCTAGAATGGGCGCACCGAGCCGTGATGCCAAGGCCGCCAAAAGACTAGCAGCTGAGGCAATTGATCATGCGCTTCCATAATTTTCAGGACAGGGAGCAAATCCTGAAAGCCTATCAGGAGAAGGGGGCATTGATATATGAAGGGCAATGGCTTTTTATTTCGCAGGATTATTCGGCCTGTTTACTCAAGAAACGGAAAATGTTTAATGGGATCATGCAGCAGCTAAGGGAGTGCATGGTCGAGAGCTTTTTGGTGTATCCGACTACCCTGAAGACAAAGCACGAGGGGGCTACTTTCTCGTTTGGGACGTGGACAAGACGGAAGAGTTTGTTCACTCGCTTAAGCAGAAGCTGCACTGAGAAGGCACAAGGTCCGGAGGTTGACTGAGCGTTGAAGCCGAGAAGATTGCTTCCTTTATTAAGTTTGCCATGTGTGTTAAATGTTGGACTCCCACTGCTTAATGTTATGCCCTGGGGAGTGACTGTTGATTTGGTTTGTACTCTACTTCATTTCACCGCGTTCGGGGATGAGAGGGTTGCGTGTTTATTTCTACCTCCTCCCTCAGCAGATTACAGAAGGCCGGAGACAAGGGAACAAAAGGGCCTTTGTGGATTGTGGCTGAGATGATCTGTGCCAGTGAGCGCACTGTTGGTGTGAAAGCTGCAGGAGCCCTTGGAAGCGAGAAGGAGATGGATGGAGAGATGGAGTGCAGGAGATCGTAATTCCTCCTCGCAGGTGAAGGTACAAGGGTTGGTGGGGATGGAGGCCTAGCGTGTGGATTTTGAGACTCGGCCTACTCTCCCTAACAGCCTGAGGTAGTAACCCTGGCCTGGTGAATCTTTCGAAATGAACAATGCTGGGAAGCTGGGGGGAGGTGGGAGGACAGGTGGGGATATTTGAATGATGTGGGATGTGTTGAGAGAAGTTAATCGGAAGACAGTTCTGTTGGGGTGCTGGGAGTGGTTGGAAGCTGGTACTTGAATCACACGGGAATATTGATGAGGGCCTCCATTTTCTTTTTTTTGTAACGGGTTGAAGGTTCGAATGATTTCGGCTGTGGGGGGTGGGCAGGGGATCGTACTCGTCAGTATAGGGGATGTGGCAGACACTAGAGCCTGTGGGGCAATCAGTGTCACAGGGAGGATGGCAGGGTGGAAGGGGGAGTAGGAGACGGTCTTATAATGCTTATGATGTAGTAGAAGAAAGGGGAGGGAATGGAGGAGGGGCTAGAAAAATAGCATGGCATATGTGAAGTGACAGGAGGATCTGTCAATGGGAGAGTAGTGGGCCGAAGGGGACAGGGGGGTTGCAGGAAGGCTGGGGGAGAAAGGAGGAGAGATTAGAAATGCTGGAAATGTTGCCTTACAAGAGGAGGGAGGACGTTGTGGGGAAATGTAAAAAGTTTAAAGTTATTACTGTTGTGTGTGTTGTTAAGAGCGCGATCACAGGAAAGACCTTTAGAGTGTATGTTAAGAATGGGGCTGAAGTGATCTTCCTTCAAAATGTGGGCATAAAGGGGAAAATGTGGCACATACATAGATGGCTACTATGAAAACAATTAACATTGTAACTTGGAATGTTAGGGGTATTGTAAACCCGGTCAAAGGACTGCTTTGCTAACTGCTCTAAAAAGTTGATACTCATGTGGCCCTACTACAGGAGATGCACTTGACAGTGGGAGCATGCCAAATTGACCCGCAGATGGTGGGGAGGTGCTACGCGGCCTCGGCCACGGCGCATAAAAGGGGGTTGCCATCTTGGTGCATAAGGCTCTCCCCCTTGAAGTAGTTAGAGTGCTGTGAGATTCTAATGGGGGAAGATATATTTTCGTGACTGGTATATTGGAGGGGCAGCAGGTCACTTTTGGCTCGGTTTACGCACCTGCAGTCCATGATCTGAAATGTTATGCCTCACTGTTGGATTTATTAGTCAAAGAACAGTTCCCTGGTTTAATCTTGGGTGGAGATTTAAACTGGGTGATGGATCCAAAATTGGATCATTCTGAAGGGAGGGGGAGGGAAAGTATTGGTATGCAACGACAGCAGATGGGCATGTCTGAGTTGGATCTGGTGGATGCCTGGTGTACGGCCAATCCAGGGGTAAGAGAGTATACTTTCTACTCAAACCCACATAAAACGTGGTCTCGCCTGGATTACCTGTACCTGACGAGAGAAGGGTATACTCGAATGCGGGATATTCGACATAGCCCCATTCATGTGTCGGACCATGCTATGGTTGTAGTGAAATTGTTGAGTAAGGAAAAGCGGGAACCCCCGGAAATTCCAAACTTATATGGTTAGGAATCCTGAGTTTAAACAGTATCTTGTAGAACAATGGGAATTCTGTATGAGTACAAATGACTCTGAAGAGATCACCAGAACTGGGCTGTGGGAGGCAAGTAAGGCCTTTATGAGGGGTGTAATTATTGAGTATATGGCCCGACTCAAGAGGCAAAAACAGGAGAAAAGGAGGGACCTAGAGGGAAGACTAAAGGAGCTGGAAAAGAGGGTTGCAGGGAGACAGGGGAAGCAGGTAGAGATTTGGCTGTGGTCAGAGAGGCCTTGAATGCCCATCTGAGAATGGAAGCTGGGAGGGCTTGCTTTTTTAATAAGCGGCACATTTTTGAATGGGGAAATAAACCAGGACCAATGCTTGTGAATCTCATGAAGGGGGTTAAAAAGATGGGTCGGATCATGGGGGTAAAGGATAGGAATAGGATGCTACTTGGAGACACGAAGGGGATAAAGTTGACTTTTCGGGCCTTCTATCAGCAACTGTATCAAGGGGACGCTACAGGTACCAGGAGCAAATGTTGGAATTCCTCGGTAAGATTAAATTGCCGCAAGTAACACAAGTGCAAAGGGCTAAGCTGGGTCAACCAATCGTTAAGGACAAGGTTTTGAGGGCTATTTGGGCGCTGCAGAAGGGGAAGGCGAGTGGGCCTGATAGCTACCCTGTGGAATATTACCAGTTGTTGGGAGGCCAGGTGGTGGGGTTGCTTAGTGAAGTCTACCAGCAAAAAGATGATACAGGAGCCATTGTGTTGCCCGATGCATGCTATGGGGCCACCATCTATCTGATACCTAAAGTAGGCAAGGATACGAAGGATTGTGCCTCGTACAGGCCAATCTCGCTGTTAAATACAGACTTTAAAATATTGGCCAAAATTTTGGCCATGAGGTTGGAAGACATGCTTCCGGGGGTGGTCCACCCAGACCAAACGGGGTTCATAAAAGGTCACCAGTTATATCATAATATGAGGCCCTTACTTAATGTTATATGGCAGGCGAACCGGGGGAAAGAGGAAATAGGGGTTATTTCTATGGACGCTGAAAAAGCATTTGATAGAGTGGAGTGGGAGCATCTGTTCGAGGTGGTCGAGCATTTTGGTCTGGGTGAGCCCTTCCTGGGATGGGTGCAGGCGATGTATGCAAGACCATGGGCACAGGTGATGGTGAATGGCTCCCTAACTGAGAGATTTAATCTTAGGAGGGGCACAAGGCAGGGGTGTCCACTTTCCCCTCTTTTGTTTGCCTTAGCGATGGAACCCCTGGCAATTGCAATAAGGGACTGTGTGGAGATTGCGGGGGTGGGGGGGGAAGAGAGGGGTACAGCACAAATTGGCTTTATATGTTGATGACATGCTGCTGTTTTTGAGGGACACGGGACGGTCGGTGCCCCCCTTGCTACAACTAGTGGAGGAGTTTAGCATCTTCTCTGTGTACAAGGTGAACCTGGGCAAATCAGAGATACTGTGGAGTCAGGGCTCCAGGAGCGAAATGTGGCAATGGGGCCTAAAGGTGGCAGGCAATGGCCTGGTGTATTTGGGGGTACAGGTGGGGAGATCGCTGGAGTCCCTGTATCACCTGAATTATACCAGGCTAGTGAAAACCATAGAGGCAGACCTGAGAAGGTGGATGCAGCTGCCGGAGTTGTGGCTGGGTAGAATTAATCTCATCAAGATGAATATCCTGCAGGGTTTTAAATAATTAATTAGTAGTTTTTTTCTTGTGACAATGCTAACTATACAGAAAGCATTTATATAGGTTTTCTACAAGTGTCATGTTTGATAAACACATGGAGGCAAGTGTTATGCAGTTTCACAATGTTTTAGCACTTTTATGAGCAAAACGCTAATCAATTTTTGGAGTTAAATAAATCCCTGTCCTGCCCAGGATCCTCTACCTTTTGCAGATGCTACATATAGGACTGAGAAGGGAAGACACTAAAAGGTTGGAGATGGCTTTTTCTCCGTTTATATGGAGGGATAAACATCCGAGGATCAGCCTTCAAAGACTGAAGGCTGCAAGAGAAAGTGGAGGAATGAACTTTCCTGATATGGGAAGCTACTTCTTGGCCATACAGCAATGGAATATAGCAGATTGGGTGTATAGACCTAGTGTCGCCAGCTGGGTGGATTTGGAAAAAGACACTGCCCGGGTTACTCTTACATCTTATTTGCATAGTAGGGGACTTAGGGCATATAGGATGGAAAGAGAAGTTAATCCTATGGTGGTACAGGTTTTGTCGGCCTGGCAGCAACTTAGGAGGCAGGGTTGGATGCAGAATGGGGAAACGCTACTTTTGCCAGTTGCAGGCAACCCCTACTTTTTACCAGGATACGAGGATAAAGGGTTTCGAGAGTGGGAAAGGAAGGGTATTCGTAGCATGTGTCACCTCCTGGAAGGACGACAGATATGCTCTTACCAAACCCTGCAGAATGTGATGGGTGAGGGTAGTCGAAATATGTTTAGGTACATGCAGGTGAGGGCATATATGAGTAGTCTAGAAAGAGAGGAGAAGGGGGCGTATAAATTGGATTTTGTAGAAACTATGATTTGTCAGGCTCAGGGTAGGGAGAAAGGCTTTATAGGCTGGGCGGTTAAGAGAGGGAAGCTCATACTCCCTGATCGAACTGGTAAGACGAGGATGCTGTGGGTGCAGGACTTGGGGAGGGACATAACTGAGGAGAACTGGAAACTTGCTCCCCCTGCATTCAGGGATTATGGCCTGTAACAACTATAAGGATGCCTACTTTAAGTCTTTACACAGGTTATACTATCTGCCTGTGATTGTGCACAAAGCACATCCTGGGATATCACCTCTTTGTGGTAGGTGTGGGGTGGACAGGGGAACTTACATGCATTGTTTTTGGGCATGTCCCGTGTTGCAGGGGTACTGGAAAGCGGTGGTTACCGAGGTAAGCAGAGTGGCTGGTACGGAGTTGCCACTAGACCCCTTGGGATGCCTGCTTGGGGTTGAAGTGGGGGATGGGGATGAATGGTCACTGCTCCCAAGATGGATCAGAGTGTTATTTGTGCTGGCATGCCATGGTATACAAGATACATGGGTATCCCAGGTTATTCCCATGGTACAAACCTGAAGGAAGTCGGCCCTGCTGAGTCTAGGACTGGAAAAGTTGACATATGAGATGTGGGAAAGGGAGAATAACTTCAATAGAAGTTGGACTCCATTTTTGGCCTCTCTGAGTGGAGGAAGGGAGGATCCTAAGGGAAGGTACCCTTAGCTGAGCAAGACATGAAACTAACACTGGGGACTACCACTGGGTAAAACACTAGCACTTTAGCCTATGGGAAATCCTAGAGGTCTTTGAAAGGAAGGTTGAATATGAAGTTTGGGTATGTGATCGCACCTTTGTGTTCTGTTTGAGTTTTTTTTTTTTGGTTGTATTATGGGACGTGTTATGAGCTTTACTTGTATTTATGGCTGCATCTCATGGATACAACATGTATATATTAATAGATATATATGTGGAGTGAATGTTGTGTAGCTGTCAATTCAAAATCTAATAAAAATATTATACAAAAAAAATATAAGGTTCTTTTAATATTATCTGTTGTTCTATGGTTAGAAATAAATTCAGTCTGGTTTTTATTAATTAGGGTAGGTAAAATAGTTTCCAATTTGTGGGCCAGTATACTAGCAAAAATGTATAGTCTTGGTTAAGGACTGAGATAGGTCTATATGACTTGCAATTAAGGGGATCTTTATGGGGTTTTAAGATGGTGCAAATATTTGCATATTGCTGGGGGGGGGGGCATCATCCATCTGTAATGCTTGAAAGACAGAGCTCATTGAAGGTACAAGCTCCTGCATGAATGCTTTGTAAAATTCAGAGGGCTGCCCATCTGGGTCTGGGCTTTGACCCACCTTAGCGTGCTTCATAACTACCTTAACTTCCTGCTGGGCAATGGGTCTTAATAACCAGTCTCTCTGCTCAGCCGAGACATGGGAGAGGGTGATAGTTTGAAAAAACTTCATAATTCTCCTCCTCTGGCTCTGGCCCCTGGGAGTACAAGGTTTCATAAAAAGTATTAAAACCGCTCAATATATATTTAGCTTTGGACAGGAGCTGCCTACTTTGTGGGTGTCTTAGTTGTTTAATAAGTCCTCTGTTTCTCTGGGCCCTAAACCGAAAGGCCAACACATTAGAGGCCTTAGCACCTCCTTCAAAGTATTTTTGTTTTAAGTAAAGTAGTGCCTGTTCTGTTTGATACTGCAGGAGTTCCTGAAGTTTAGCTTTGATTGAGTCAACCCTGGGCTGAGCTGTTCTATCTCCCGCATGTGGGCTGCTTGCCAGAACTGAAGTTCCGCCTCTAACTCCGTCTGACATTGTTCTCTCTCTGCTTCCTGGCCTGTGTAGTAAACTTAATTGTATCTCCCCTGATCACTGCCTTCAGAGTGTCCCATAAAATGCCCAAGGATATCTCAGGCGCTCTATTTTGGGTAAGGATTTCTGGGATCCTTTGCTTTATTAGTTTAATAAATTCCTGGTGTCTGATGAGAGAGGTATTAAAGCACCATTGACCCAGGCCCTTATCATCTTCGGTACGGATGTCCATTAGTAACAGAGCATGATCTGATAAAATGATTGGCAGGATCTGTATCCATCTGACCTGGTCTCTACACTCCGCAGAGAGTAAAAAATAATCAGTTCTTGAGTATGAGCTATGTGCTGCTGAATAACGGGTGTAGTGTCTATCTCTATCATGCAACTGTCACCAGACATCTATCAGGCCTAGACCTCGTATCAGCCTCCTGCCCTGCTTCTGCCCTTCTGTGGGTCTTGGGGGGTTTGGGTTAGAACTGTCCCTACCTGGGTCCACTAAGAGATTCAGATCTCCCCCACTATCAAGATCCTTTGTTTAAATTGTATCAGCTTCTCAAACAGGCTCTGCACCTGAGCAGGTTCACCTCCTGGTGGAACATATATACTGGCCACCGTATATGGCATCCCCCACCAAGTTCCCCTTACCATAGCCAAGGTACCCTCCCTGTTCGAAAAGGAATCCCGTAGCTGAAATGCAGAGTAGCTAGGTATCAAGATGGCAGCCCCTCTCCTTCTGCCAGTGCAGTGGGAGCTAGCCATAACCGTGGCCATCCCAAATTTAGCCAGTTTTTGATGTTCGGGTGAGTTGATATGGGTTTCCTGTAGTAGTATCATTTGGTGGTGAAGCTTCTTAAGATAATACATAATTTTCCCTCTCTTAATTGGCCCACTCAAGCCATTAACATTCTGGGAAATGACCCTTATATCCTGAAATTGGGTCATAACCAAAAAAGGGGGAAACCAATGCAGGCCAGTGTATTCCCAGTATATTCTGCCCCATAACCTCTGACTCGACCTAATGTTTGTGCCTCTCTCTCCTACGTCTTCCTATGTGGACCTGATTTTCTAATAATATGTAACTATCTACAGTTCTCCCCACAAAACTGTCATAGGGAGGAAGAACCAGGTTATAACCAACTATGTACATATTCAAATTGGCTTCCACCATCCGGGTTAACCCCCAGATAACTGCCTCATCCTTAGGCGCTGTTGTGGGAATTGCAGCTTAGATAACAAGCTGCCACCCAGGGTATAGAACACCCCAAAATACTGAAAGAAAATTTGCAGGAGGAGCTCAGAAAAAAATATAAATAACTAAAGAAAAAGGTTTTAAAACAAAACAATAGCCAGCCAATCTGAAATTAAATGGTGCACTTTGGGTCCTGTTCATGAATGTCCTCAGAGGCCTCCCAGCCTGCCCTCTGCCATACCAGAGGGGGCCTACATATACTGTAACTATAAGGGTCCCCATAAGCCAGTGCTGTTAAAAAAATAAGCCACAGTTTCTATAATCAGTATGCAGTTTTTCCACGTGCTGCCAAGAAAGAAAATGAGGGAAAAGTCAGGCTGATCCCCCAAGCAAAGATCAAGTCCTAATAATCTTGTCACCATGAGTCAGAGATCTGATAAGTCGGAACTGGAGCCCTATGCCTACCTGGCAGTGACCCCAGGGAAAGTCCAGATGTGGGGGGCCACCGCCGGGATCGCCCCTCAGTCCATGCGAGTGGGAGCCAGCCCCAAATTCCAACTCAGATCTAGACCGCCCCACCCCCAGCCATTCCTGGAGCTCCATCTATCTGGTCTAAAAATTATAAGTTGCCAACACCATCAGGGTGCAGCCCAGTCACACACTGCTGGAGGAAAAGACCACAATAAAGAGCCACGTACGATAAACCCTGGAGAGAAATGGGACCCTCAGCGGAGACTGGGGAACCATCTCCCCTGATCAGAGCAATACTAGATCTGGACCAGCTTATTTTGTTCATTATAGCATCATAGTGCATCCATACATCTCACTGAGCCAAGGCCTGTGCACAATCTTGATGTTTACTGAGGGAAGTGAGAACCCCCATCAGGCGGGACTACTCCCCCCATACTGCGAGCTCCCCAATTCCCCATCAATGGGCTACCTTTCTTCCGGAATGCCAACCAGTAAATCGGCATCCCTCAGGAGGCCTGCCATTTAGTGTTAAGCCCTGCAGCCTACATAAGCCCCACATCCATCCTTCCAGGCTTATCCAGTTGGCAATCCCTCCATCAGGACCACCTGGACACAACACAGCGACCTGGGAAATAATATTGGAGCTCCCCAGGGCTAAGACGTAGGCTCCCTGCCCGAGCCAGGAACAGAGCCAAGCCCCCCCCCCCCAGAAAACCTTCTGAGCAACCCTTTGCCCCTCCCCTCCGGACAAACCCCGAGTCCTACCTTTCAGCAACTGGGCTTGTAAGTGACTAGCAGTCCATTAGGATTTAACTGCCTCTTGCAAATTGCCTAAGAAGTTGCTTGATGGAGTTTAAGGTTGTCTGCTGTGATTCAATATCCTGAGCCTGGGGTCTCTGCTATGATTCAACATCCTGAGCCCGGGGTCTCCGTGATGAAACTCCAACCGGGTTAAATCTTTGTGGCAAAGGCATCCGTGTTGGTAACTCTCAGTTCCTGTGTTTTAGATCCGACCAGGCCTCAGTCGCTGTGTCGTAGCTCTGCTGACCATTAGGGAACTGGATTACCAATTTCGCTGGATAAGGCGTTCGGAATTTCAGCTGTAAGCCTCACAAAACCGGGAAGAGGGGGATATACTCCCTGTGCCTCTGCATCATGGCTGGTGCATAATCATTGTCCAGAAACACTCTCTCACTAGCAAAGAATATCTTCCCCATGGCCCAAGCCTGTTTCAAGACTGTTTCCTTGGTTATTAATCACAGAAATCTCACAATTATGGATCGAGGGCGTGCTCCTTGTTGGGTGGGTTTGGGGCCTAAAGCTCTGTGGGCACTCTCGTTCTCCAGATCTAGGTTTGCATTTAAGTTCTCGCAACACTGATACCAGAAACTGTTCCATATTATCCCCTTCGCTTCCCTCAGCCAGCCCATAGATCCCGATATTTCATCTCCTGTGTCTGTTTTCTGCATCCTCTTGTCTCTCTCCTAATGCGTGGCATATGTCCACAAGCTGTGAAATTGTGGTCTGACAGCCCTCTAAAGTTTCTGTCTGAGCCGTATGTGTCTTTTCTAATGTCCCCACTTTTTATTGTAATTCCATAATATCTGCTCTCAAGCTCGAAAATCCGACTTGATCTCTTGCAGCTCAACCAATATTTTGTCTAGCTTATCCTCCATAGCAGAGGTGTTCTTGTGTTCGGGCTTCCCGGATTTTTCTGTGGAGGTGGCAGTCTCCGCAAGGCGCGAGCGCGTGGAGGTACTGGAATCAGAGGCCTCGTGGTCAGGAATCTCTGGATTGAGCAGAAGACTGGCAAAACAGTTGGAGCCTCCTTTTAATTTATGTTTAGCCATGTAGATATGTTATCCTTCTGCAGAAATTTCCATTTTAGAGGCTACAGTTTCAATAATTGGGCACAGGAGGGTCAGAGCTCAGCTAAAGCACTGCCATGCGGTCGAGTGCTGCACTGGAAGTCTGTCTCTTAACATCTTCTAACGTCATAGTGTTTACTACCCAATTATATTTAGTTCTCCTAGTACCAAAAACCATAATTTTGGATTTAGATGCATTTATTTTCAAGTCTAATTTGTTTGCAAGATCCGCTAAAATTATACGTTTTTTCTGTAAACCAGAACAAGTCAGAGAGAATACTACCAAGTCATCAGCAAACGTTAGGACTGGACAGGGAGTTAAGCCAATTTTAGGAGAGTCAGTAGTAGCGTCCCCCAGGGCAGACAAAAGTTTATAATTATATATATATATATATATATATATATATATATATATATATACACACACACACACACACACACACACACACACACACACACAGAATAACGGAGTGAGAGTACATCCCTGCCTTACTCCCTTATTAGTGGGAAAGGGATCAGTGAGCTGCTCCTTAGATCCTCTCTAACTGGAGTCCACATCCGGGAGTAAAGATATCTAATTATGTTAATCAGTACTGAGCATACACCCCAGCCTTTCATAATATTCCAAAGGGTACTCTATTCAGGGAATCAACAGCTGTGCTGTAATCTATAAAGACAGCATACATTTTTGGCCTCTAATTTTATAATATTTCTCCACAACACAAGACAATACAAAACAATTGTCTACAGTTGAGAAACCCACTCTAAATCCCGCCTGGTATAATGAAATACCACCTAATCTATTGATTTCTTGTTTTAACTTATCTAAGAGGAGCGAAGTAAACATTTCTGTCATAATATTAGTTAGGCTGATTGGCCTATACATTCTTAGATCTTGCTTATCCCCTTTTTTGAAAATTGGCACTATAACGGATCCTCTCAACGAGTCGACACCATTTAGAATAAAATAGGCCAAAAAGCCCGCACGCTGCTCTGCTGGCATCTTATCTGGGCTGGGCGCTTTGTTCATTTTCAATCTATAAATGGCATTTAATATCGCTTGATCATCAAAGCCCTCGAAGGACACAGAAATCATTTTTGGGTCCAAAGGTGTCCAAAATGTTTTAATCTGGGGATCAGACATTATGTTCATAAAATAACATTTCCAAACTTCAGGGGGAATAAAAACTTTGATCTCTCAAGAATATTCATTATAACCCCTATCTACGAGTGCCCAAAAGCCTTGCTGGTCCTTGTTCTAAGATGGCCACCAGGCTGGGTGTGCAGTAGCTGCTCCGTGAATGCCGTGTTATCTTGTGTTTTCTTGTTAATTTTGTAGTATTTAATTTAATTTAATTTTTTTTTTGTTTCAGTGACTTTATTTGCGTGTTTTTTGGTGCTTGGAGTGCTCTGGAGCATCTGTTTTATGCTGTTGGCATTAATGTGAACACGGACGAACCCAGACGAACTTTCATCTGAAGTGGCATAATCTTCTGTCCTGGTGCAGCTGTCTGCGCTCCTGTGGAGTTCTTGGTGAGCTTGAAGAATCTTTCGTTGCTGTGCTGCCATTCCATGCTCTGTGCGTAGGCAGGAATGTGGCAGGACTGTACGGGAAGGAAGCTGGTGGAGTAGCGGAGAATACAAGAGTGGGAATAGGACACCTGCTGAAGCTTAGGTGGTTGAAAATTGTAAGGCGATCTAGCGAGGGATTGTTTGGATGGTTCTATCAGGATTCTGGCTGTTTGGATAGTTCTATCAGGATTGTTGCTGTGAATCGAGTTTGGTTCACAGAGTCTGGAAACTGAATACTGGACTGGAAACTTTTTGGATGGTGGATAGGAACTTAAAAGGGCCCGTTTCCATTGGGTGTTTCCTGGGGGATTTGCAGCCTCACGAGGGGGTGGAGTATTTCTTAGCCAGGGAACTGGCTGGTGTACTACGTTCCCCTTAATTTGCGGGTCCAGCTACAGTGTGGCCTGACTCGGGTCTTTTTTGTTGGGGCTGCATTATTTCCCGTGGGTGCACCCTATTGGAGTTGTGGGCCCTAAGCTGCCAAGTTAAATCATCCAGCAGACCTCGACAGATACTGGCGTGGATTTGGATTTTTCCCTTGTCCTGATACTGGAGTTGTATGTTGGAGATATTTGCTAGATTTTTCTTTTGTTCATTTCTACTTCAGCTTGGTTAAGAGGGGTTTGTTCTGATTCCTCCATTTGGTTTCATGGTCGCCTACTCCTCGTTTTGGATGCTGTGACTCCTGTTCTTTACTGGTGAAGACTTCTGGAACTAACTGCACCCTTCTCTGGATTAAAAAACTTGGGCTCGGATATTCAAACTGCGCCAGGCTGTGGTGCAAGCCTGGGCGCAGTGCAACATGGCTGCGCAGGGGTGTTGACTGGGCGATATTCAATGGAGCTGTGCTATGGCAG
Source organism: Neoceratodus forsteri (assembly GCA_016271365.2). Lineage (NCBI taxonomy): Eukaryota > Metazoa > Chordata > Ceratodontiformes > Ceratodontidae > Neoceratodus > Neoceratodus forsteri. Next base: position 476,409,577 of record CM057451.1, read on the forward strand.
AGCATCGTTGAATATCGCACCATGGCCACCCGCAGTGTGCATGGTGCAGTGGCACTGCGCCAGCGCAAGTGGCCAGAGTGGAGCAGGAGGATGCGCTAACGCAAATTCCGTTGCACTATGTGCAGCAACCGATATTCAAAGTGCACATGCAAATGGGGCCATAATGTATGCAAGGCGCCAAATGGGGTCATTTGCATGTCATTATCTTGATTGCATGAGTGCATGATCCCAGGTGACTGCGCCCTGCCAGGCAGCAGCCATCGGGCGTCAACGCCCCCTGCACAGCGCAGCAATGTGTCCCACAGCCCGATCGCGAGCTTCTGTATATATAAATCACGTTCTATATCCCTTGTGGTCCAGTGGACCGCTCGCAGCCCGATCGCGGGCATTTTAATTTTTTATTTTATTTTAAGCAGATGCCAGTCATCGGGCATGGGGGGGGTGCCTCCACAGAGGTGCAGCCGGAGCTCTGGTGGCCACCCACAGGTGGCAACTGCCATGTTCGCCCCTGTCCGGCAGCTCACCTGTGGTGGCCAACAGTGTTTTCCTTTTTTTTGAATACACCTGTGTGCGACACAAGTAGGGGTTGCATATCCGGGCTGAATATCGGGATGTGCAGGTATGCATGGGCACACCCCCTGCGCTGCAAACATTACTGATGCGCTCCGGCGCATCGGGTTGTGCCAGGCACAATCCATGTTTGAATATTGCGCTGGGGCACATCAGTGGGTTGCGCATGGCGCAACACTGTTGCACCATGCGCATCACTTTTGAATATCTGGGCCTTCGATTTTTTGGACACCTGGGTGGTGAGAGGACCTTGGCGTCCATACAGTATATTTATTGTCTACATATTTTTTTTTTTTATTTATTTATGTTAAAAGTTTTGTGATTTTATGTTTGTGGATTGTATTTTTATTTTGGCAGTGAGAGTGCCGAATTTACCCCATCTGCCTGGTCGTGAGAGGACTGAGGAGGGGATAAAATGTTATTATTCATGTTATCTTGTTTAATTTTGAGTGTTTATTTGGGTAGTGAGAGTGCCTAAATTGCACTTTTCCCTGACTGTGAGAGGGTTGGGGGGTAAGCTTTATTAAGTTCTATTAAAATTATTTTATTTTTGTATGTTATATATGTGTGAGGGGGATTGTAGTGGCTCCAGATTTAAGTAGAGGAGTGTCTGTTTTAGTTACTAGGAGATAGGGTGGTGTTTTAATTTGTATTTTATATATAGGGTGGGTTAGCTGAGAAATTGTGGGGTTTGTTTTACTTTATTTTGCTTTATTATTGTGAATTTTTGGGATACTATTGCTTTGGGTGGTGTTTTGATTGGGTTTTTTATAATCTGTTTGACGCCGCAGAATGTGTTGGATGCAAACCCCCACAGTTGTGCACTACACATCCTCCACCCTTAGTGCCTTTCACCCTTTTTATACTCCCCCTCTCCAGTTTGAGACATACCAGTGCTGTAGAGCACTGGGTATTATGCGTAGGAGAGGGAGGAGGGCAGGAAGTCATGAACAATGGAGGATGTACGAGGGTGGACACCGAATGGGAGTGGTTAGATCCAGAAGACGTCCTGGGGTGAAATGGAATCCAGATCGTGGTTTACCATGTCTGGTGCCCACACCAAAGGGCACTACTGAATGTGGTAGGCAGATGGCCTGGGCAGCCCGTGAGGTTCGTCCAACTCAGGCGGTGTTGTGCAATGCCAGGTCCATTAAGAATAAGACTGCAATTTTTACAGATCTTGTGGGTATGGTGGACCTGGCATGCATCACCGAGACCTGGCTGGATGAAAATTCTGGCCCCATTGTGGAGGCTATGACTCCGGCTGGGTAGTGGTGATACACCGCCCAAGATTGGATCGTTGGGGGGGGGGGTAGCAGTCTGTTTCAAGACAGAACTAGGCCTCACGGAGGTAGTAGTTGAGGAGGCTGCGTCCTTCAAGTGTACAGTAGTAGCAGGTGTAGGTTATCGAATCGCTCTCATATACCATCCACCCGGTGATGAGAAGCGATTCCTTCAGGAGGTGGCAGACTTTGTCGTCGACATGGCATTTAAGTCGCCCAGATTGATGGTTCTGGGCGACTTCAATGCCTGGGTCGACAACGAACTTTTGCAATTTGGGCAACACTTCCTCCAGTTAATGACATCTCTGAGCCTTACACAGGTGGTTTCCACTGCTACTCATAAACATGGACACTCTTTGGACTTGTTCTTCCTCCTTGGGATCGAAGCATCTGATGTGGGGGTGGAACCAGTTGGGTGGTCCGATCACTACACTGCGGGGTTTAGTTTTAGTGCCCCCCCCCCCAAGAAGGCCTACCCCTGTAGAGATGGTTAGGTACTGCCCTTTACGGGATATTGATTCCTATGGCCTCCCATGCGTCAGTCCTTGACCTCTTGTTCCTCACGTTGCCAAGCAATTATCCAGAGACCCTCGTGTCAGCTTATAATACAGCTGTTGCAGTGGCTCTGGATTCCACTGCTCCAGTCTGTGTTCATAGAAACACAGAATTTGACAGCAGATAAGGACCGCTTGGCCCACCTAATGGATAAGCTGCAGATCCTAGTTAACCAGCAGCCTACTTCTTCCTACCCCAACCCCCTAGAATTGCCTTATGACTGTCCCATGCATGCTTGAATACCACCACTGTTTTTGACTCCACAACCTCCTCCGGAAGGCCGTTCCATGCATCCACAACCCTCTCTGTGAAAAATACTTCTTAAATTACCTCTGAGCCACCCCTCTATCTTCAAATTGTGCCCCTTGTTTCTTGCACACCTCTTTTTTTGAAAGATGCTACCCTCTTGGACTTTGTTGATTCCCTTGAGGTACTTGAAAGTTTCTATCATGTCCCCCCTCTCCCTCCTTTCCTCGAGGCTATACATATTAAGCTCCTTAAGTCTCTCTTCATATGTCTTCCGGTGCAGACCCTGCACCATTTTAGTTGCCCTCCTCTGGACAGCTTCCATCCTGTCTGTGTCTTTGCGGAGATTGGGTCTACAGAACTGCACGCAGTACTCCAGATAGGGTCTCACCAGCTGTCTGTACAGAGGGATAATAACTTCCTGTTTTCTACTGGTGATGCCTCTCCCTATGCATCCCAGTATCCCCCAAGCCCTCCTTGCTGCCCTCTCACATTGCTTGCCCACCTTTACGTCATCTGATATGACTACCCCCAGGTCCCTTTCCATTTTTGTTGTTGTTAGTATCTCACCTCTCATTGTGTACTCTTCCCTGGGTTTTGTTTCCCAGGTGCATTACCTTGCACTTCTTAGCACTGAATCTAAGCTGCCATACATTTGACCATTCCTCTAACCTTGCCAAGTCCCTTCTCATCCTTTCCACCCCACCTTGTGCATCAACTCTGTTGCAGATCTTTGTGTCATCTGCAAAGAGACATATCTTCCAGTCCCTCTGCAATGTAAGCATAAAGACATTGAGAGGACCGATCTAATACTGAACCCTCGCGGTACCCACTAGTAACCCCTTTCTTCAGAGTGGACTCCATTTACTATTACTCTCTGTGTCCTATTCTCCAGCCAATTCTCTACCGAGGCTGTCATCTTGGGACCCATTCCCAAGCTGGCTAACTTATATTAATCTTTGTGTGGGACTGTGTCAAATGCCTTGCTAAAGTCTAGGTAGGCCATGTCCACAGCCCCTCCCTGATCTACTACTTTGGTCACCCAGTCAAAGAAATCTATCAGATTTGTCTGGCATGACCTTCCGCTGTGAATCCATGCTGCCTTGGGTCCTGTGCCCCTCTGGCCTCAGATACTGAGACAATTATTTCCTTCAAGTGATTCCATCATTTTCCCTACCACTGAGGTTAAACTAACAGGTCTGTAGTTTCCTGCTTCTGCCTTGCTCCACTTTTGTGAGAGGAATCACATCTGCCCTCCTCCAGTCCTCGGGTACCACCCCATCCTCCCATGATTTGTTAAACAGGGTAGTCAGTGGTGTCACTAGTTCTACCCTTAGTTCTTTTAGAATTCTGGGATGAATCCCATCGAGACCCCATTGCTTTGTCCACCTTCAGTTTTAAGAGTTCTTTCAGAACCCTTTCTTCTGTAAATGGGCTGTATCAACTTCTGTATCCAGAGTGTTTCTACTGTTTGTTTTAGGTACCTCCTCCTCTTCCTTTGTAAATACTGAGCAAAAATATTTGTTTAGTATCTCTGCCTTTTCACAGTCACCCTCTGCCCACCCTCCCCCCTTTATTAAGCCTCACTATCCCTCCCTTGGTCTTCCTTCGCTCCCTGATGTACCTATAAAAGGTTTTATCCCCCTTCTTAACTGAGTTGGCTATCTTTTCCTCGGTTTGGGACTTTGCTGTTCTGACTGCCTTCCCAGTTTCCTTTTGCTTTAACTGATACAGTTCTCTGTCCTGCTCCTTCAGTGATTCCTTGTACTTCCTGAATGCTTTCTTTTTCTCTTGAACCTTCACTGCCACTTCCTTTGAGAACCATAGTGGTTTCCTACATCGTTTTGTTTTATTTGCTTCACACAAAGGCTTGTTACCTCTGTGATGGCAGTTTTTATTATTCCCCATTGTTCTTCCACCCTCCTTCCTGCCCATTTGCTAGTGCATTCCTTAGGCACTCACCCATTTGCAAAGTCAGCCCTCTAATGTCCAGTACTTTTGCCTTTGATGGCTTGACTCTATTGCTGTGTTTATTGTGAACCATACTGTTCGATGGTCGCTAGTTCCCAGATGGCTATCCACTTCACATCTGTGATCCTCTCTTCATCTCCATTTGAGATGTTCGTCCTCTCTCCCTTCGCCCCAAGTCCCCGTTGTTTGATGGGACTTTGAGGGAGATGCGGAGACAGGGGCGAAGGTTAGAGCACTGCTTGCAAAAGTCCTCCCTTGATGCTGACCGCCTTAGATTGATGGACCATTATTCAGGCTATCAATCTGCAATCACCCGTAAGAAGGCAGAATTCCTGTCCGGGGAGATTGTGGCTGCTCAGAATTGACCAGCTCAGCTATTTCGAACTGTGGACAGACTGTGCAACCCAGCCTGCCTGCATGTTCGGAAAGCCTTTTCGCAATTAGAGTGCTCAATTCTTTGCAAATAAGGTGGCTGACATCAGGGCGGTACTGCAGCCAGCACACTCTAGGGGGGTTGCTGTTGATCTGTACGGGGTCACTGTACCTCAGTTTTCCTGGAGTACCTTCAGTCGACTGGAGTTCATGGATGTCACGAGGATTATCCAGAGTGTGCGCCCTACGTGCTGTAGTTTGGACCCTAGTCCAATCTCCTTAATTTTGGGTTGTAATGATATCATCAGTCTGGTCCTGACGCGGATAGTCTGGTGCTCCTTGGAATTGGAAGAGTTTCCTAGCTCCTGAAAGAGGCAGTGGTGACACCACTCTTGAAGAAAGCTACCTTGGACCCAGACTGTCTCGCAAACTACAGACCTATCTCTAACCTTCCCTTTGTTGGAAAGGTGATTGAGAAATTAGTGGCAGCACAGCTGGAGGACCATTTAACCATCCATGACATCTATGAACCCCTCCAGTCCGGTTTTCATAAAACACATAGTACCGAGATGGCACTGGTTCAGGTGCTTAATGATCTCCTGATGGCGAGAGATCGGAAGAGCCGTTCCATCTTGGTTCTTCTGGATCTTTCTTCAGCTTTTGACACCATGGATCACATGGTGTTGATAGGACGCCTGACGCACATCTGTGGAATGTCAGGGACAGTCCTCAGATGGTTTACATCGTTTCTCACGGGGAGAACACAAAGAGTTGTATCTGGGGTTTTTTCTTCAGGTTCAACTGCTTTGCCGTGTGGGGTGCCTCAGGGTTCCGTGCTGTCACCCATGTTATTCGTGGTGTATATGCTACCCCTCGGAGACACTGTAAGAAGGTATGGGCTGAGGTTTTACTGTTATGCAGGTGATACCCAGCTCTACCTTTATTTTGCACCTGATCAGGTTGGAGCCCTCTCGGTCTTTAACAACTGTCTGAAAGAAATTCAGGAGTGGATGGATCTAGCTGGCTGAAGCTGAACTCAGAAAAGACTGAGGTATTGGTGGTGGACCCGGGTCATCAGACAGTGGGGGTCGGGTGTTGGTGTGCCTTCCGGAATAAATCTTGGTGGCATCTCTCTCCCAACCTCTGAATGGGTGCGTAACCTGGGGGTGGTTTTTGATGACGGACTGACCCTACATTCGCAGGTGTCGGCTGTCATCAAGACTTCCTTTTACCATCTTAGGAATATTGCCAGGGTGAAACACCTGGTTCCATCTGATGACCTTCCGACTTTGGTCCACGCCTTTGTGTCCTCGCGCTTGGATTACTGCAACTCCCTTTATCTAGGGCTTTCTGGGGTTGAAATCCATCGCCTGCAGCTGGTGCAGAACGTAGCAGCCCAGCTTTTGACGAGTTCTAATAGTTCCTGCCATATTACCCCGGTGCTGCGTGAACTGCACTGGCTGCCAATACAGTGGCGGATCACCTTTAAAGTCGGTTTACTGACTTTTAAAGCCCCACATGGACTGGGCTCGGACTATCTAAAAAAACTCCTGGTTCCTTACTGCCCTGGTCGATCTCTCCGCTCGGCCGACGAGGGGTTGCTAGAGATTCCAAGGGTGAATTTGAAATCATCTGGCTCAAAAGCTTTTACTTACGCAGCTCCCAACCTTTGGAATTCTCTACCCTGTCAGTTACAGGAGTGCACATCTGTGGAGGTATTTAAGAAGGGCTTAAAAACCTTTCTGTGGCAAAAACATTTTGGGGGGGAACTGAATTTTTTGTTGAATTGATTATGATTTTTTTGTTGTATTGTCTTTTATATAAACTGCTTTTAAATTGTTAGGCGCCTTGGATTTGGAAAGGTGCGTTATAAATAAATTTATTATTATTAATAGTTATCAGCATATGTTCCCATTAGGCCTTAAAAAAAATCTTGGTTTTTTTTTTCGTCACAAGGAGTTCCTTATACGCTTCTTTTTCTAATTTAAGTCTAGAACAAGTGTCTGTAATTTGGGCTTTTCTGGAGGATCTCAAAAGAGCAGCTACTCTCTTCTTCATAGCTTTACAATTCCTGTCAAACCAACCCTTTATCACTGTTCTTTTTTTTTCTTGTTCATTTTTCTCATTAAATAAGGTAATTGAGACACCTTTTCAATCACCTCATATAACTGGTTATCTAGGCTTAACAAGGAATCCTGCAAACAAGTATCAGAGGTACATTTGCCAAAAAAATTTAGAACACAGTTCCGATATCTGATTCCACCACCTGGGACCATTTTAGTCTTTTTAGTCATTTTAGTCATATTTCAAGACTAGGCTCATATTAATAAATACTAGCATTTTCAGGACTACATATTTCCTTCAAAAAATTGCTTTTTAAAATTATTGGAAAATGATCACTTTCTGGAAAGTAAGTAAAAGGACAGTACGCTGAGTAAACAAAATTGTGGGGCAGAAAATAAAAGGAGAGGAGAGGAAAGGAAAGACTGAAGAAACGAAGCCAAGATAAGGAAGATAAGCTGAAGAGCATTCATGCAAAACAAGGGTAAAGTCCAAGCCAATCCACTTTATTTAAAATGCCTTGCCTAAAAAGGTTTGCAATGCATTACAAAATGCAATGAATACAATACAAATTAGATCACTGCATACAACATATTACAAAGCAGCAAACAGCTATGTGAAACCTTTCAAAAATGCAACATTTATTTATTTATTTATTTATTTATTTAAACAGCAGTTTGGAAAACCTTTGAGCCATAGGCTCATTTACAAAGGTACCTTGTCACAGTAAGACAAACGAAAATACACAGTATAACAGTACAACACAGTATAACAGTAACTTAAGACATAGATACAAACAAGCTGGTACAGGTAGGATTGATGCAAACAATACCAGAGTTATGTTGTCCTTAACAGCTTAGTAGTAAGCTTTGCCATAAGTACTGAGTACGGCTTTGACTAGTGGCAATTACAGCATTGGGTGTTAATAAGGTGGTTACGTAAGGAAGTTTTGAAGCACGATATAGTTGGAGCTCGGAGATGGAGGGCAGTGTGCTGAACCAGGAGGGCCCTAAAGCTGAAGGCTCTTTGGCGTGAGAGGTCCTAGCTCTAGGGATAACAAGAGGTTTTCCCAGAGGTCAGTATGAACTAGTGGGACAGGCGGTATGGTGGTGGTCAATCCTGGCGGGGATAGCCCAAGGAGGGTCTTTTTTGTGGTACAGGTCAGATATTTGAGGTGCTCGTCAAGATCAAGTACCAGCGCTTTAGCGTACAGTAGACAGGTGTGTGTTAGCCTAGGTGCCCCAGTAATTAACCTGCAGGACTTATTCAGAGTAGTGCGAATTTTATGGAGTGCGGTCTGATCAGCAGCACCATACACCGGCAGTCCATAGTCCACTAGGGACAGGATAGAGGAGGTGACTGTGAGTCGAAGAGCCTCCAGGGGGAGGCAGTGTTTATACCGATGTAAGATGCCCAATTGGATATTAGTGGCAGTGGCTAGGGCAGAAATGTGTCCATGGAAGGAGAGGGAGGGGTCAAAATGGATCCCTAGGTATTTATAGGAGCAAACTTGTTTGAGTGGGAAAGAGGACCCAGAGTGAATGAGGAGTTTGAAGTTACAGGACTTGTTCTGAGGATGAGTAGAACATGGTTTTGGTTTTTTTAAGATTTATCACCAATCTATGTTCCTTGAACCAGCCCTCGGCTTCATCGAAGGACTTCTGCAGCGAGTCCTGGAGGGCAATAGGGTTACGACTTGAGGCAAAGATGACTGCATCATCAGCATACAATAGAATGTTCCCCGAGCAAGAGCGTGGAAGGGTGTTAAGGTAAAGGGAGAATAGTAAGGGGCAAGAATGGAGCCCTGGGGAACCCAGAAAGATGGGACAGATGTCTGAGTGGGTCCCATTAATTTTACAGCTGTGGTGTCAGACAGACAACTGGCACACCAGGAGATAGGCCCAGCAGCAAAACCAGAGAGACTAAGGACATCAAGAAGGAGGGGGTGGGAGACAGTGTCGAAAGCTTTAGAGAGGTCAATGAAGACAGCACCAGCCAGAGAACCAGTGTCTAAGGAGGAGTGGAGAAAGTTGGAGAACTCTAGGAGGGCTGTGTTGGTACTGTGGCCTGCTCGGAAGCCATGCTGCTCAGGACATAGGACATTGTAGGTGGAGAGGTAGTCAGAGATTTGAGAGGCCACCACTTTTTCCAAGGCCTTGGAGAGAGGAGAGAGAATGGAGATTGGTCGATAGTTTCCAGCCACAGTCCTATCACCACCTTTAAAGATAGGGGTGACAGTGGCGACTTTCCAGGCAGTTAGAACCTTCCCCAGGCAAAGAGAGTGGTTGATGAGGCACGTGATCGGGTAAGGACTGTGTCTAAGACCAGCCGTGGGATACACGGATCAGGTGTCGCTGCCTGTACTATTACTCTTGAGGGCAGTGACAAGGTGCGGCCTAAGTTCTTGGGCAGAAACACGAGAGGAGAAAATAAGGCGAGAAAGATTTACGGCAGGTGCTTGGGAGGAGGGTCAAAAAATTTGTAGGGAGGATGAGGCGAAGGTCAGTGAATGAGGTGTTGAGGTGGTTGGCTATGAGGGCTGGGTCTGAGGAGATCACGCCATTAATGTTGATATGGGTGGGTGGGGGTGGGGAGTGTGCACTCCCATTTAACTGTTTAATGTTATCCCAGAAGGTTCTGGGGTTCCCCATGAGGCAGTGAGTGAGGACCGATGGTGCTCAGACTTGGCCTTTCTGATGGCCAGTGCACCTGTTTGGGTGGCAGCATATAACTGCCTGTCATTGGGCCGCCAGTCTCAATGGCACGGTGCCATAGGTTGTCCCTATGTTTGAGTTGGTGGATCAAAGCTGGGGTTACCCAGGGGGCATTCTGCCTTTTAGAACGGCGGGTCAACATTGGGGCAAAGATATCACAGGCATTATTAAAAGTTCGGGTAAAGAAGGAGAGAGCAGTGTCGATGTCAGGAGTCGCCTGTATAGGAGACCAGTCAATTTGGGACAGAAGTTCCTTAAAGGATACATAAACAACTTTTTGACAACAAACTATTCGAAAATCTGACTCTTTAGGCAACTAAAGGAAAGGCTGCTGTATTCATTAAAGCTAAAACTACATTTACATAATTTACCTAAATGTTGTTCCAGAACATTTGAAAACTGTAATATCAGCCTTCCGATTTCAAAAAAAACTTTCTTACCTGCTTCCTAAAATGGTTACCAAATGTGTTATGTGATGACATCATTGGAGCCAAAGTCAGTGAGATATATGGCTCTCCCTAGTGCTAACTAGTTATTTTTTTCCCTTTGTAGAGAATTGTTTCACCCAAATGGTCAAAACCATGTATAATGCACATGTCAGGCTATGGTTCTGTTCATTTTGTTTTCTTTAACATGCTGAAAATGTGTTTTAATCCAACTGACTTTCTCTGTGGCAAACCACAGTGCAGTACAAATCCTGAATAACCTGGTGGTCTAGTGGTTATGGTGGATCCAGGATGCTACAACGGTGGTGCTGGTGTGGTGTGCATGCTTAATATGCACTTTTCAACATTTTTATTAAACCTTTATATTTTCTGCCATTATTCTTTTCTAGTACGTTTTTGACAGAACCGACAAATGTAATCCATAGTTTGAATATAAACTCTTGTACAATCAGTAAATCAGACTTCTTCAACAAAGTGAAATGCAGCAGCAGCAGCAGCAGCAGCAAGCAAGTAACATTATTATGTGTGTGTGTGTGTGGGGGGGTGCAGCCACACCCTTCACCACCCCCTAAAGCCACCACTTTTTTTGTAGCAAAGTTCTTGCACAGTCCAATGTTAGAGTTCATACTTTCTCAAAACTCAAAGATATGCTCGTCTTGTCCTCTTTTTCCCTGAATATAGTAGTACCTTGCAAGAGTGGTCTTCTCAGTCCCCCTCTGGTATTCATTCTTTACTATTCCTTCTCACACCAAAAACTGGTGAACATCATGAATGCAAGTAGTACAGTCCTCATTTTATTTTGACATATCAAATATAAACATATCTTTCCAGTAAGTCAGGCTCATAGCAGCAGGGAACAAGGGGAATGATGGGCTTTCCTAACCTTAAAAGATCTAGGCTACCTTTGATTAGGCACTATTAAATGATGGGTGTGCACATCATTAGGCACGTCATATAATAGTGCCTAATAATACATGGCCTAGAGCTTATATGGGTAGGAAAGCCTATTTTTCCATTTGTGCCATGCTGCTATCAGCCTGGCTTACCAGAAAATCATGTTTATTATTAATATGTAAATATAACATGGGAGACCGTACTAAACACATTCATGATGCGGAAGGGTAGTGAACTCACCAGTCTTTGGTGTGGGAAGCAGGTGAGAAGAATGAATGCCAGAGATGGACTGAAGAGGCCATTCCAGCAGGGTACAGCTATATTCAGGTTAAGGGGAGATATGAAGTAGGACGCTGAGCAGATCACGGTGAGATCTGAAATGTGAGGCTGTCAGCATCGTGATCATTACCTGACTGTGGATGAGAGTAGCCAGCGATGACAAATACTCAGAGTAGCAGGGCTGCTCCTAAACTGTTACTTGAATTCAGTGTAGGGAGATTACCCTCGGGTGGGGGGTGGTGGTGTTGATGTTGTTAGGACAGTATTGAGGGAGTTGTATATAGCTCATTCAAGATTTGGAAGGGTGGTAGCCAGCCAACTCACATTGTGGAGTAGATCACAGAAAAGTACTGGAGAAGAATTGCTGGCAACTATCCTGTGGGGTTCTGCAGATCACAGGTAAAGTAACAGACTGACACTGGAAGTCAGGTGGATTCTCTCAAGGTATTAGTATGCCTCTCCTGCTAATAATATTGTTATCCATTGTAAGTGCAGCCCTTATGAGGGCATGAACAGCAGTTATTCTGGTGGGTCATGATGCTTACTGCTTGGCCCTCCAGGAAGACCTAGTTGTTGGTTAATGAGGTGGGAAAAAAACACAACATGGACTGGCCCACTGGTGCAGCGGTTGGATTTCCGCTTGCGACGCCGGCAACCCAGGTTCGGAAATGGATCCAGGTCATCGGAGGGCCGGCCGGGGAAAGAAGGATCGAGCATCCCTAGGACTGCTCTCCTTCTCCAGGGGGAAGGGGTGGCCTGTGATCACACAGGAGCGACACCTGGTGGAGGCCGGGTTGCCATCCAGTAGCGACACAAATTCGATGCTCTCTGGGGCGGGACAGAAGCTGGATGTCATTGCACGTCTCCACCCCATCCTACAGGGGAAAAAACAAGGCGGGACCTCTGTCTCCATGAAGCCCTCCCTGAGGCTTCAGTTAGCCTGTGCCGCCAGAAGCTCTCCCAACCAGATACTGGTTCAGTGGCACTGGGATACCACAGACCAGTGCCATGGCCCAGCCCTCCGGGGGGCAAGCCGGGGGGTGACCGGCAGAAGCAATGGCAATTGGCAGTAGGTGGGAGTCCCAGGGGCAATGACCAAGGTGAAAATTGACAGGAGGTCCTGCCAGAAAATGTACAATAAATATAAAAAAAAAAAAACACAACAGGGAACTGTACATACTATCTTCACTATGTAGAAGAGTGGTGATCCATTCAACGCTTACTGTGAGAGCAGAAGTTAAACACTGAGAATGTGGACTGGAGAGTGATTTGGGAGACATTTTTTTAACAGTGCCAGCTGATGATGCGCATCAGTATAGGTGTGCACAACTCTCAAGATTGCAATCTGAGGTGTGATAATTCTGTTCATGGGACTGCAAGCTCATATGCGGCCTCAGGCAGTACTAAGGACAGGGTATGGATGGTGGGGTGTTCAACAGAAGGCAGGCTAGGTGCAGGGGGTTCACATGGAAAAAGAAAGCCTTATTTGAGGATTAACAAGAGAGCATGAGCTTTGGAACTGAACAAGACCGGTACTTTGCTGTATGACCCTAAGAAAGTCACTAAACTTCCTTGTGCTCCCAGGACACACCTGTAAACAAGCATTCAGCTTAGTGTGTCTCTCCTGGTTAAAAAAAAAAAAAAATTCAGTGTATCATATAACCACTAGATTATCAGGTATTTGAAGTGTTGTACTGTAATGCAGTTTGCCAAACAAAAAGTTAGCTGGATTGCAAAACATTTTCTGCAAGTTAAAGTAAACAAAATGAACAAAATCATAGCCTAACGTGTATTGATCAAAAAAATTCATGAGTTAATACATGGTGTTGATCATTCTGGTACAACAATTCAAAATAAAGAGGGAAAGAAGAACTAGTAAGCACTATAGAACTATATGTGGATCTCTGTCTCTGACTCCAATGATGTCATCATGACTCATCACTTAACACTCTTGGCAGACATCTTAGGGAGAAACCAAGGCTGTCTTTTGAAAGTGAAAGGCTGATGTTTACATTTTTCAAAAGATATGAAACTGCATTTATGTTATTTACATAAATGCAGCTTTAGCATAAATGTAAACAGCAGCCTTTACTTTAACTTGCTATGAAGCCAGATTTTGGAGTTTGCAGGTTTGAAAAAACGCTTGTTTAGCTACCCTTTAAGTTTTATCAGTCCACCAGGTATTAGACGCAGCCGGCATGTGGACTGTGCTATGGGTTTGGGGACTGAGGGTGACCAGTGGAATAGAATGGGGGAGTGATCACTGAGAGAGCCTGGGAGGACTTGTACATTGGGGATCCGATTAGGGCGGTTGGTGAGTACCACATCATGCGGGGTACTGGAGCCTCTCTTGGGGTTAGTCCTGGTAGGGTGGGTAACTAGTTACATTAGGTCTATTGCAGAAAAGGAGTCTCGGGTAGAGGAGGAGGAGGGGCTGAGCCAGTTGACATTTAAGTCACCAACCAGAATTTGATCAGTGGAAGGAGGTAACGAGGTAAGGTATTCTGTAAGAGTCACAATGCAGCACAGATTTTCTGCATTACACTTCCTATATTGTGCATTACAAAGAACAAAGCAACACAGTCTCTGGCTGATCCCAAGAAATTCTGAAAGTCCATAAACTCCCTCATTTAACCATCTAAAACAAGCACAACAATGAAGAAAGGAGAAGTGGAACTAACAAGTCCCATATTAATTGCGAACGAGTTTAATTCAGTTTACCAAACCGGATATCTATTGTCATAACTTGACGGATCTGGAGAAGACAATGGTGTGGGTGGTTGTTTGTGTTTGCCTGTGTCTGTAGCTTAATTTTTGGGGATTTACAAGATTTTCGGCTTGGAGTAACTACATCATTCTTGCTCACTACATCTGAGAAGGTCTCCTGGACTGGATGTTTGCAAAGCATCACCACAAGGTATTTGCATTTTCAGTTTAAAATCAACTTTCTGGAAGCTATCCCAAGCAAAACAGAGGTCAAACAACTAGATCTGACAAACTCCAGTGAATCTGGGTCCTGCTCGAATCCACATTTCTGTCTGGCTTGCTCCTAAGAGATCTATTTGTGGGCTTTTAAACAACCTCTTTAAATAACAAAGGAAGCACAAGGACAAAAGAATTTCACATCCTGCACTTGTACTTGAGTAAGTGTGCCCCAGGCTATCAATGTAATGGGTCTGGGAGTGCATGCCTACTAGGTCTTGCATAGCCAAAGCCTCTTGCCAATCCCTGCCTAGCTGTGACCCTGGGTGACCTCTGTCATAAGTTGTACCAATAGTCCAGGTTGCACAGAAAGAAACTGGACTGTGAATTCCTGTGTTTGTTAGCTGTGTCAGCAGCAGGGAAGTGGGTCACTGTCGGCGACCAGAGAAAGGAGAGTGGAGAGTTGCGTGGATCTGTGGCTGCAGTTGGCAGCAGGGTCGAGGTTGGTGATCAGAGGAAGGAGGGCTGAGCTGTTTGGAGCTGACTAGCAAGGGGCACAGGCAGCAGTCCGGCGACTGAAGCAGGGATGGCTGGCCAACCACAGACAGTGGTGTAATATCAGGCCAATCAGGGAGAGAGGTGCCAAGGCGGTAGGCTTTAAAAATAGCCAGCCAGACCGATAGAAGGACTAAAAGTGGGAGCAAGGAGTGTCCTGAGCTAAGGAAATTACTGCGAGGAGCTGGTTTGCAGCAAAGGAACTGGATAGGAAAATTACGTACCTACCGTAATTCTTGATCTTCTCTTGTATCTTCACCATTCATTACTTCCTGGGTGTATGCCGGAGGCGCGCACCCGTCACGGGAGCTTTTTTTTAAAAAGTTGCCTAACGGCCCGCCCCTCGAGAGCGACGCTGCGTACAGGGGCGGCCAGCAGAAGCATCGACTCCTCCTCCAACTCAGTTCTGTGGGAGCCGGAGAGGCAAAATGAAAGCAGAAAATATAGATAGCGAGGCAAGATAGCCGGTGGGATAGCAAAGCAAGGAAGAATGAACTGAAAATGGAATAAGCCGATGGAGGAAGGACAGAGGAGATAAGAACATCCCTAGCCTAGGGAGTGCAGGGCCTCCTTACCTGGGCGACTCTAGGAGGAGAGATGAGTAAGGAAATGAGAAAATAGAAGAAGAAGAAGAAGAGAGAGAGAGATGGGATGTTGAAGGGACCAGAATGCCCAGCAGGCATAGTTAGCTTGTGGCTGAAGGCTGACTAAAGGGGAAGCAAGAATCCCGGAGATAGAGCTGAAGAGAAGGTTCACCGAACCCGGCTAGACAGACTCAGGAGGGCATAGTCCTCATCTTCAACATGCCATAGCTTGACACCCACCTCGGCTCTGGTCAGGAAGGCCTTTAACTGGAGGACAGCCGAGGAGGGAAGAATAAAACCCAGCAGCATGAGAGCGCTGCTCAGGGTTTAGAATGGAAAATGTAAGCCTTTCAGGCTTCCAAGATAAAAGGGACTCAGACTGACTGGCTAAGGCGGCCAAGGCTTAGGCTGGCTAAGATTGGATATGGTCAGCAGAGCTCTACTGTAAATTGTCAGGAGGACACTTAAAGGGAGAAACCACTTAGCAAAACAGCGAGAAGGATAGCCTACCTTCTCATTTGCCTTCTTGTTTGATTTCTCCTATTCCTTTTTTTTTTTTTTACAGATAGAAAAATTTTTTTTTTACTAGATGCATGACCCAGATACCAAGATGCCTATAGCAGTCGGAGAGAGTTCCCTCAGCATTTTTTTTTTTTTTTTTTTAGAAGAGAAAGGAACAGACGTACTCGTTCCTCTGCTCTGCAAGGCAAGAATAGAGGGGGGGGATTAGATTTCAGGGCAACTACCTGAACACGGGATTGCAGGATCAAAACTGAATAGCCTGAGCCAGGCCAAACAACCCCAGAGGTATCTTGCCATAAGAATAGCAAGAGATAGTTGTGCAGTCTGATCGCCAATGCAATCCGCGAGATGGCCCATGAATCTTAGAGTAAATAATTTTTCTGGATTTTAAACCCCAGAAGAATTTTTTTTTTTTTGGAAAATGAAGCAATTTTCCCTATATTTTATATAATGCAGAGAGAGGAAGGAGACGGGAGGTGGAGAAGCCACAGGAAGAGGCCACTGAGGGGATGGTGGGCGGGTGTAAGTAATGAATGGTGAAGATACAAGAGAAGATCAAGAATTACGGTAGGTACGTAATTTTCCTATCTTCCCTTGTCAATCTTCACCATTCATTACTTCCTGGTGAGCACCTAAGCTCCTCTTCCCCAGGAGGGGAAGAGGCCATACCCTGAGGGAACGAGACCCCCAGCCTTCTGCTGGTGAGAAACAGAAGGAAGACCCTGGCTTATTCAGAAAGCCTAAGTGGAGAAGAGCTAGGAGGTGCCCCGAGGGGCGGGGAGGCGGAGGAGCCCTGTAAAGTCTCCTAGCTCTGGATGAGAAAAGCAGGTCCCCGGAAGGCGGAGCGCATCACCCTCACGCCCGGGCCAGGGGTGACAACCTGGAGAGGCAAAGCCATGCCGTCCGCCTGATGCAGATCGCTGTCCCCGCAAGCCTGGAAGCCACCTCATTGGCGTCATAAGATGCCCTTGCTTGGTGTCTTGCCAGCTCCAGGCCTACGCGGAGAGGGCAGCGGCTTGTCTGGTTTGCTCGTGTCAGGCATAGATGCCAGCAGCTGGGACATCATCGACCACAGATGCCGTTGTAGGCAGCGTGGTGAGCCTGATGTGATGCAATACATGCACTTCGCCACCGAAGAAGAGAACACTCTTCCCCCCAACGGTCGAACTGGAGAGAGTCCGAATCGGTGGGCGGTGCGTGCCAGGCAGCGGCGCCCAGAAGGAGTATCCAGGTATACCAAACCTGAGGACGGGTTGGGAAGGGAACCTAGAGACTCAGAGGGCACAATACCTCGCTGGCAGTCCGCGGGGCTGGGAAGAAAGCGGCAGGGAACTGCCAGGACCGGATAGGCGCTCCTGGAAGGATAGGCCAGGAAGGTACCACCAGATGCTGGGCACTGAATTCACCAAGGAATTCACGCGTCACCCGTTCGGTATTGTCTCTCCAAACGTAGGAAATCCGAAGATCCCTCACCATCCTCGAGAGGAAACGCTGATATTCTGTGAAATCAGCATCGGAGGACAGATGAGCAGGGGGTTCCTCTCCCTCAGAGGAGGGAGACGAGGATGATGGGGAACTGGAATGTCCAGAGGATTCCTGCGGCGGTGGGGAGAGTCGAAAGACCCGCACATGCATGTAACTAACATATGAGGGGAAGGCCGCGCAGAACCTCTGAACTGCTCCCAGGATAACGGACCCGTAGGACCGACATGGCCTGGGAGCGGGGGTGGTGAAGGCAGAGAGATGGGAGAGGGGCACCTCCGAGGAGGCAACTGCTCTCTGCGAGGGCTCTGGAATCCGGGGAAGGGAGCTCTAGTAGGAGGGATCCCGGATATCAAACCAGGCCGCAGAACGGAACTCTGGGGAAGTGGAACCTGGAAGAGCCCTGGGGGAGAAACTCCCCTGTGACGACGCCGGGACTGCATGGATCCAGAGGGCAGTCCTACAAGCGCCGCCGAAGGACACCCTAGAACCCTGGGGGAGGCGGGGCTCTGCGCTATGGCTCTGGCCACCCCCTGAGGTGGCCAAAGAGACCCGAGCAGCAGGACGCCTGCCCCTCAACCCCTCAGATTCGAGAGGGCCTCCTCCCGACCGGCTTCCCCCTAACCCCAGAGGTAACAGCACCGGGGTAGCTGTCACCAGACCTCAGAGAGGAGCCTCCCCTCCGTCACCCCCGTCTGCCCCGGGACTCTCGGCCACCCCCAGCCGAGGAACTCTCAGAGGCAGCGGCAAGGGGACAGAGGAGGGCCCGCTGCGCCGCCTGGTACCCCCTAGCCACCGAGGACCCAGATTCAGAATGGGGATGCCAGGATGGGTCCACATCTGAGTCATCGTCCTCCAGGAGGGGCCAGACCAACAGGACCTCGATGCTGGCCACCCCAGGGGTCCCGAGGCCTGAGGGCCCGAGCGGCTGTATTGCAGTCGCGGCGCCGCTCGCCCCAGCCGCCGGAGCATGAAGGCCCAACCCACCCCAGCGGCTCCGGCAGACCGGCACCGCCCGAAGGAGGAAGGCCGCGACACCGCGGTGGCGTGGGAGGCGGCGGCACTGTCGTGGCGCCGCCAGGCTCATCAGCACCGTGAGCGGCGCCGAGGCCAAAAGCGGGCACCGTAACAGCAGCCTGATCACGGGCGCGCGGCGCAGATCTGAAAAATAAGCGCCCGGGGAGCGGTGCCGCCGATCCTGACTGTGACGGCGCGGGATCGGCACCAGCGCCCAGCGAGCGCGTCGAGTCCACCGGCGGGGCCCAGCAAAGACCTCGACAGAGCCTGCACCTCGAAGAGTGACTGCCGGCGGTGTCAGCGCTCGGCCCGGAGGGCTCTGGCGCTCCCCAACACAGCGGAAGGGGCCTCCCCTCGGCAAGAGGAAGGAGACCCCCTCACTCCTCGGACCGTACAGGCCGAGGAGGGACCGGGGAAAGGCCTAAGGATCTCGCCGAGATTCCCATGACGACATCCCAGTGGTCGTGAGGCCTTACCGGCCAGGCGTCTGCGGACTTGAGGGGCCCAGCGACGGTCCATCAGAAAGCGTCGCAGAATCCATATTATGGTTGGGTCCCAGGCAGCGAAGACAGACGTCATGCCGGTCCGAAGACGGAGAAATGCGGCCGCGGGAGCACCCGGCGCATAGGGGCACGGCCGTCTTAGAAAAACGTTCGCTCAGAACCAGACATACGCAAATAAACAAAGATTAAACCAGATCAGAAATACACCGGCGCCGTACAAGGAAAGAAAAAGGAACAGTCTTACCGTGGGCGTCGGTGTGAAAAAGAGTCGGATCGCGCACCGGTTTAGCTACGAACAGGTGCTGCCTCGGCGGCAGAAACAGAACTGAGTTGGAGAGGGTGGAAATTGGCTACTAGCAGCCGCCCCTCGCGCAGCATGACGTCGCTCTCGAGGCGGGGCGTTAGGCAACTTTTTAAAAAAGCTCCCGTGATGGGTGCGCACCTCCGGCACACACCCAGGAAGTAATGAATGGTGAAGATTGACAAGGGAAGATCCTGCATTTCTTCACAGGGGACTTGGACTTCAGCCTCGGTGGATATGGGAAATTGACACAGACACTAAGAAATCCTTCATAAAAGAGCTGAAATTGAGGTGAAATGAACTGGGTCGAGACTACTGACACTGGAGGTGCTGGGTATTTGGACTTGAACTTGGTGACCCGGACTTGAACACGGTGGCTATGGTTATTAATTCTTGATGCCTATGATTTGTACATGCTTTATTATTTCTAAAAAGTCTTGATTGTGGGTTGGGGCTGAGGAGGGTGAGGGTCGGGGGCCCCCCAAAAAAAATACGCAAGGGTGATTTTAGGACTGTATCTAAGTATCACAGAAGAAATGGTAGGGCAGCATGGAGGAAGGGCGACCAAGGAGGGATCTTTGGCAGGGTGGTGGGGTGCAGTGGCTGTGGAGCAGCTATGATCCTAAATTGGGCTTGGAGGATGGGGGGAGGGGTTGTATGATGTGTAAGCAGCTCACTTAGCTGAGAGAGGAAGTGGGGGGGCTAAGGTGGGGGTTAAATGAGTGGGGAAGCTGGGAAAAGGGGGTAGAGAGACAGGGATGGTATAAGCCAAGGATGGAGTGGGAAGGGCTGAGTGGATTCACTGAAGGATCAGATGCACTGTTCTGGAAGTCAAGGGCTTGGGAGGGAGAGGATGGAAGGGGATCCACAGGGGATAGATCAGAGGTGGTAACAGACAACAGCAAGTCCAGATTTGGGACAGGGATGCCAGAGACAGGAGGAAAGGGGTCAGTGGGAACGGAAAGCAGGAAGTCTAGAGGCACAAAAATGATGCCTGTAGCTAGAGAAAAGGGGTCAGTCAAGGATCAGAAGGAATGGAAGACAGTAGGCTCAGGAAAAGACAAGACAGATGCCCAGTATGAAGGACAACTCAGGCATAGGTGAAATGGGCCAGAGGGTGAAAGTAACAAACAGTTTTGCCCTCCTAGGTATTCTAGTCGAGGACATTGGAGAGGAAGGGGTCCGGCAGGGGCCATCAGAGAAGGGGAGGTGCAGAGTGGCTGGGGGATGTGGGAGGAAAGATCTCAGGTGCAGTGGAGGGGGGGGAGGGGGCAGGCATATCGCATGCAGGAGAAGAGGTGGAGGAGGGACGGGCACATTAGGGACACACCAAAAGATGGCACTAGGGGAACTGTGGCATAAGAAAAGGGGCAGGAAGGAAGCACTGGAAGAGCTGGAGTTGAGCTCCTGGGAGGCTGAAAATGAACTGGAGGAAACCCTGCAGGGTAGGAGCTGCAGTAGGAGGCTGGGGCATGCGCCGGGCAGGGTGCAGGAGAGGGGAAATATGCAGACAGGGCAGATGGTAAGGAGGAAAACCTTCTGCAAAGATGGGAAGGACAGGAACAGTTGGATGGGCATCAAGCACAGTTGGCACAATCTTGCACAGTGATGCAGATGAGGGAAGGCCAGGTGCAGTTAGAGGGGGGGCAGGTGAAATTGGATCATGCTCAAGCAGTGATGCAGGAGGGGTCTGCAGGGATGAAGGAAGCCAGGCGGAAGTACAAGGGATGAAGAGGTACAAGAGGAGGGAGTCTGATGAAAGGCTAAAGGGAGAGGGTGAAGAGGTACATATGCTGGGTGTGGGTAAAAATCAGGATAGGCTAGATTACGGGGAACAAAAGATGAGCAGGGGCAGAAACTAAGTCAGGATGGAACATGAGGAGGAGTCAAAAGGGAGCCAAACCCTGTGACACAAAGCTAGAGGCTAAAAGGACACCCAGGAAGCAGGGGGCAGTAGAGTGGCACTCTTGGGGGACTCAATAATTAAGGGGTTAAAATGGGGAAGGAAAGGAGCGAAAAACAATGCAGTATGGGTACAGTGCATGCCAGGGATGACGGTGCTGGAGGTGAGGCATCATATTCCCTCCTGGGGTAAGCAGCAGGATGAAAGGACACATCTGGTGTTTCACCTGGGCACAAATGACTTGGAAGGGAACAGTCTGATGGAGGTACAGGCAAGGTTCGAGGAACTTGATAGGTTCCGTAGGAGCAACACTGTTTTTCCTTCCATTTCCTTCTCTAGGGTGTTGCCAGTACCAAGAGTGAGCACACCCAGAAAGGAGAAGATAAGGGCATTCAACAACTGGCTACAGGGTTGGTGCAGTCAGATGGGGTTTGGCTGGATAGGTGACTGGGGCTCTACATGGGAGGAGGAGGGGCTGTATGCCCAAGACAGGCTGCACCTGAGCTCTTCAGGGGCAGCTGCACTAAAAAGAAACTGGGGACTTCATGGCAAGGAAGTTCAATTTAAACTAAATAAGGGGGTGGCTAAGGACAGGGCCAGCCTTACGTAAGGCAGAGTAGAGGCTATCAGCCTCCCCAAGTCATGACACCATCAAGGAACACTCAGCAGCAGGAAGGACGGATGGGGCTACATGTTGGAGGGCTTTGGTAGCAAATGCCAGAGCCTGGGGAACAAATAGGGAGACCTGGAGGCCACCATGATGGAGGAGAACCTAGACATTGTAGCAGTGAGTGAGACTTGGTGGAATGAGCACTACGCCTGGGAGACGGTGATCCCAGGGTATCGGTTGTTTAGGAAAGATCGGGAGAGGAAGGGGGGGAGGGGTGGCATTATATATCAGGGAAGGGATTGGGCCATGGAAGGGTAGGATGAGGAGGAGGAAACAGAGATAATGTGGGTCAGCCTAGACAGGGGACAGGGGGAAAACCTGCATGTTGGGGTAGTCTATAGGCCTCTTATGCAGGGAGAGGAAAGGGACAGGCACTTTGTAGAATCAGTAGCAAGGATGGCACAGAAAGAGGAAATTGTGCTAGTTGGGGACTTAAACCTTCTGGACATCAACTGAGAGGCCCAGAAAGCAACCTCCGCAAGGAGCAGGGGCATCTTAGAGGCTCTTCAGGGCATATTCCTGCAACAAAAGGTCAGTTAGCCCACTAGGGGTGTAAACCTGTTGGATGTGGTCCTCACAAATGGGGACATTGTGGAGGAGGTGTGGGGGGAAGCTTGGCACCAGTGACCACAGGGCTGTCAGGTTCATGGTGAGAACAGGCAGGGAGAGGGTTAGGACAAGACCCAAGGTAATGGACTTCAGAAAGGTTGACTTTCATGGAATGAGGAAGGTAGCTGGAGAAGAAATGTTGAGGATAGAGGTTGTGCAGGGGGTGGAGGAATTATGGGCAGCCATTAAGAGAGGGGTATTTAAAGCGATGGACTCATGTATAAGAAGGGTAAGAAAGAATAGAAGACAGAAAAGACCTCTATGGTTCACTAGAGAGGTGGCGTTAGGGGTCAAGGAGAAGACTAGAGCATTCAAGAGGTGCAGGAGGACACACAAGGATGAGGACAAGGAAACCTACAGGGAAAAAAGAAAGGAGGCTTGGCAAAAGATAAGGAGGGCTAAGGAGGCCACTGAGGTGAGGACAGCGAAGCAGGCAAGGAGGGGGGACAAAACCTTCTTTAGGTATGTTGGAGAAAGCAGGAGGGCACAGCATGGGATTGGGAGGATAAGGGGGGAGGAAGTGGAAAAATACTGGAAGGGGACTTCGAAAAAGCAGAGGCATTAAACAGCTATTTCACCTCAAACTTCACAGAGTAAAGGGAGGGTAAGGAACTAGGTTGGGGAGGGGAGGATGACAGCCACAGGCAGGCGGCTGTGGCATAATTCACTGCTGAAGGAGTAAGGGAAGAGCTAGGTAGACTTAGGGTAGACAAGGCAATGGGGCCTGATGGAATACACCCAAGGGTTCTCAAGTAGGTGAAGGATGAACTGGCGCCACATCTAGCGAGGCTGTTTAACTTGTCCTTGGTCACAGGGGTGGTGCTAATGGACTGGAAGAGGGCAGAGGTGGTCGCACTACATAAGGGGGGGGTGGAAGGACGAGGTCAAAAACTACCATCCTATTAGTCTTACTTCGGTGGTGGGAAAGGTAATGGAAACACTACTTAAGATCAGGTTAACAGAATACTTGGAGATGAATGGCATGTAGGATGACAGGCAGCATGGCTTCACCAAGGGAAGGTCCTGTCAGACTAACCTGATAGAGTTTTTCAATGGGGTGACAGATAGTGGACCAGGGAGGAGCAGTGGACGTGGCCTATTTGAATTTCAATAAGCCATTCAACACCGTTCCGCATGGTGGAATGATACATAAGCTGGACAAACTAGGAGTGGACAACAGGATCACCAGGTGGGTGGAAAACTGGTTGAAGGGAAGGAGTCAGATGGTGGTGGTACATGGGACACATTCAAGGGAACGGGCGGTGACCAGTGGGGTGCCATAGGGGTCAGTGCTAGAACCAATACTCTAACATCTATGTTAGTGACCTAGCAGAGGGTCTGGAGGGATGGGTGTGCCTGTTCACAGATGATACAAAGGTCTGCAATAGGGTGGATTCACCTAGTGGGGTGCAAGCCATGAGGCGGGACCTGGAAAGGTGGTCTGACACCTGGAAACTGAAGTTTAATACACAAAAGTGCTCACTGATGCACCTGGGGAGGAAGAATAGGAGGGAAACTTACTCCCTTGGGGGGTTGGTGATTAAGGAGAAGGAAACAGAAAGGGACCTGGGGATTATGGTATCGCGTGACCTCAAGGTGGGCAGCCAGTGTAGCAGGACAGCGGAAAAGGCAAATGGAATGTTGACCTGTATTGCGAGGGGTTTTAATAGCAGGAAGAGGGAGTTGCTAATGCCATTATACAGAACCAAGGTTAGGCCACTTCTGGAGTATGGGGTGCAGTTCTGGAGGCCTCACCTGCAAAGAGATGTTGAGCTGATGGAGGGTGCGGAGAAGTGCAACCAAAATGGTACGAGGGATGCAAGATGTACCCTATGAGAGAAGATTGAGAGGGCTGAATTTGCAAGATGTACCCTATGAGAGAAGATTGAGAGGGCTGAATTTGTACCCTCTGGAGACTAGGAGGGAGAGGGGTGACATGATTGAGACCTTTAAGTATCTGAAGGGAATAAATAAGGTAGAGGGTAACAGCTTGTTCAAATTGAAGAAAGGAGTGAACACGAGGGGACATAGCCTAAAACTGGAAGGTGGGCAATACAGAGGTAATGTCAAGTGGCAGTTTTTCATGGAGAGGGTGGTGGAGGCCTGAAACAAGCTGCCAGAGGAGGTAGTGGCAGCTGAAACGGTGGAGGGGTTCAAGAGGGCTTGGGATAGATTTAAGGGGTTGGGAAAAGAGGGTGGAAGCATAATAGAAGGGGGGGGTAGGGTGTTGGGCAGACTAGGTGGGCCAAGGTGCCTTTCTCTGCTGTCACATTTCTGTGTATCTGTGTAACTTCAAAGACCATTCACCAGTACAGCAGAGCAGTACTACCTTAACCAGACCCCTTTTTAATTTACGAGCTGTGACAAAAACCGAGGTGCTCAATCTTCTAAAGAAGGTGAAACCTGAAAAAATCCAGTGGGTACAATAATCTAGCACCAAACCTACTGAAGCTGACAGCAGAGGAAATAGCATTCCCAATAAGCTTAATTAATATTCAACCCATCCTTTTCCTTGGGACAGGTTCCAGACTTCTGAAAATATTGTTATGCCATGCCTGGTCAGAAATCTGGACCCCTCTTCGACTTCGGAAATTAAAGGCCAATTTCTATTTTATCAACCCTTTCAAAATACCAAGAAAAATTAGTGTATAATCAAATGATGGAATATATTGATAAACACAATCTCCTGTCAATTAATCAACACAGCTTTAGAAAAGAGCATGGGACTAACACTGCCTTGGTTGAATTCACGAGTGAAGTAGATGATGGCATGGAGCGGGACTCCTTACTGGGGCAGCCTTTGTGGACTTAACCAAGGCATTCTATCTCGGGGACCACATTTTGCTAGTGAGAAAATTAAAGCAGCTGGGGTTTGGGAAATCAGACTTGGACTGGTTCAATGACTAAGTGACAGGTATCAATCCGTTTGGTACGGGGGGGCAGTGTGTCAGAAAAATCAGGGTGGGGTGTGGTGTCTCACAGGGCTCGATTCTCAGACCTATCTTATTTTCCTTGTTCTTTGACCCAATAATGACAATTGTAACAAACAAAAATAAAACTTTACGCTGATGATGGATTGTCAGCTACAGAGTTGGAAGTGGTTTTGACAAGAGAACTGGGATCAATATAGAACTGGTTATATGGGAATAAAATGGTTCTTAACTTATCTAAAACTAAGACAATGATCTTTGGAACTCATTCCAGGTTGAGAGACCATGATAACAATCTAAGTATGGTGGCACTGGATGGGACAAAGTAAGAAAATGTTACCTTCTTTAAATATATTGGGATAACCTTGGACCCCACTTTGAGCTTTGGGCTACACATGGACATAATTACATCAAAAGTACCTGCAAAAATTGCTACTCTATACAGAATATGAAACTTTCTAACACTTGAAACCAGAAGGCGATCGTTAACCAAAATTTACTACCTCTAAACATAGAAACATAGAATTTGACGGCAGATAAGGACCGCTTGGCCCACCCAGTCTGCCCATTTCCCTACCTACTGGATAAGCTGCAGATCCTAGTTAACCAGCAGCCTACTTCTTCCTACCCCCACCCCCCAGAATTGCCTTATGACTATCCCATGCATGCTTGAATTCCACCACTGATTTTGATTTTGACTCCACACTCTTTTGACTCTAGTTAACTATGCTTCAACAGCGACTGACACGGCCCCTACAAATATATTAAGAAGACAGTCATCCTACATAAGATAGGGAGATTTGTGCTGTCAGCCCCAAATACAATGCATCATTGTAAGACACTTAGAAGAGTTTGTTGGCTTCCTGACCCCTAAGCTTTCCTTGTCCTGACTTGTTTATAGGATCCGGATGGCAGGCACCCTGCCCACCCTCTCTATTATGTCTCTCACGGACCATGTACCAGGTTCCAACTCATGCTCTTCACAAGACTTACAACTTTTAAATGTGCCATCTGCACATACTCTAAGTGGCCAATAACATTTGCTCATTCTGCAGCATCCACCAGGAATGAAATACCCCTCACATCAGGTGCCTGCCTACTTACAATGCTTTTTCTACAGCACTATCAGCCTATCTGGCTGAACTTAACAAATGCAAATGCTTTTAATGCTTTGTACCAATTTATTGCACTGTTTAACTGATGTGGAACTTTATTGTCCCCATCTATTACTATCCTGTTGTACCAAACTGTTGTCTGATAATAATTCTGACGTGGCACTTTATAGTACCTATCAGGGTATGAAATTCGTGAAAAAAAGTACATGCCCACTTGGGCATGTAAGAAGAAAATGTACATGCCCAAGAAACGATTTACATGCCGCCCTCCAAACAGTCTCATGGTGTCTGCCTGACTGCCCGTGACTATTGATTTGGCTTGTTTTGAGAATTTTGATTTGCATTCGGTATTAATAAAACGCAAGAAGGAAAAATGTGTGTGGTCTTTTTTTTTTTCCAATAAATAAACTTGATAAAAAAAAACTGTATGTTGCCCGATTATTTTTTATAATAGTATTCAGATTTTAGACAGTCTGATTGTGACACAGTGACAGCATAGCTTGTTGTAAAAAAAACTTACCAGATTTTTTTATAACACTATTCAGATTTTAGATAGTCCATGCAGCGTAGCTTGTAAAAAGCTTAATACATTTTTTATAACACTATTCAGATTTTAGATCGTCCACACTCAGAGGAGCTTGTAAAGAGAGCTAGTTGTATTATTTATTCAGATTTAAAGTAATTGGATAGATAAGTCCACCACATAAGAGAGTGAGACTAGGCTTTATTTAATAACAGATCATGGATCCTGTATGGTAGGTAGACAACAGAGCAGCTACTACAGTAGCCTGCAAAAGAACAGAAAAGCCTTTTTAACTTAAGCAGCGTTATTTAACAGATGGATCCCTGAACTTAGACTGTAGCCTGAGGAAAAAACTTATTTTAAACTTTTTTTTCCCCCTTTTAAAATCTATCCCAAGCAGCAGTACCCCCTCTACTGTCGGTCTTCCAATCTCAACTTTTTATTATTTTTAGCTAGTAGTAGACAAGTAGTTATTTAACAAGAAAAACAACAATAGGTGTAGTGTTAGTTACTGTTAGGAACTGGGTGGGCACTGAGCAGTGAGAACTGACTGACTGAGCTCCATTAACATTTCAACACAACAGTCTGCCCTGACTTAAACCGCTAGCTAGAAAAAAAAATAGCTCTTATGACCACAATCACAAGGGATGTGTGTACACTGTTCTAGATACCCTTCACGAGAGGACTGTTTACAATTTATAAGTGAAGTCACTCACTTCACTTACAATTCAAATAGAGCTTTTTTATTTGCTTAATTAACTGAGGTTAGGAAGGTAAAAAAAAATTAGCACACAGGCAGCTTTTTATGGTTTTGAAATTTACTGTGTTGCCACTGGCTACATAAAATAGAAAAAATAAATTTCTTGCAGGAATTTTCTACAAGCAGCTGGTAAATTCATAGAATTGGCCCTAAAGAGATTGAGTGCTGCAGTCTAGTTGTTGATGTTTTCAGACTTCAGTTATTTACTTGACATTATCATTCAGACAGTGTAGCAATAGAATTATTCTGTTAGGGTAGGAACTTAGGCACATTATCCAGTTAGCTGCTTGGCAGGGTCAGGGTTATAAAATAAGTGCAGCAGGTACATTTATAGTAGCTTTCTGAAGGGAACTGTCTGTAGTCCAGAAAGTCACTGTGGGTCTCCCTTCACCCTCCTATTACAGGTCTGGTGGTTGGTGTTGTAAGAGTTAAAAAGACGAGCAACAGCAAAGTTATAATCTCTAATTCAGACGCTGCTTGTTTTTTTACTTTTTAGGAAAGGTCCAACTGACTTCACCTATAATGGCCTTCCGGAGGAGGTTGTGGAGTCCAAAAATGGCCTTCCGGAGGAGGTTGTGGAGTCAAAATCAGTGGTGGAATTCAATCATGCATGGGATAGTCATAAGGCAATTCTGGGGGGGTGGGGGTAGAAAGAAGTAGGCTGCTGGTTAACTAGGATCTGCAGCTTATCTAGTAGGTAGGGAAATGGGCAGACTGGGTGGGCCAAGCGGTCCTTATCTGCCGTCAAATTCTATGATTATTTTCTTGCTGTCCAATTTCCTTCCATCCCAAGAGAGACCTTCACTGTCTCACACTCCTCTCTTCCCCCCTCCGAGTTACCCCTGCCCTAAAATCAATTCACTCCTTTCAGCACTCCGTATTTTTTTTTTTTTAGTACTCAGTCAGGCTAGCTCTTAAAAAAGCTTTTGGTTCCCTTTGTTTTTTTAAATGTTCGATCAATCCCACAAATAGCCTGACGGCATAAGACATCATGTTTCACAAATGCAAGCACAGAATGGCGCGCTGTGCAGCAGGGTCCATGTGTCATGCTGTCTGGAGGGGGTGGGCGAATATATACAGCAGGTGGCACCATTTAGTGCTCGGCTGCTGAAACCCGCCTCCCAACAGCGATACAGGGACCCATTTGGCTGATGTCTGTGCCACAGAAATGTCAACAACACATCAGTCTACTCCTTTTCTCCTCCCCAGAACTTGAAGAGCTCTGTGCTCAGAGTCTCCAGTTGCGGTCAGCTAACATCAAGAAGAGCACACTCGTGATCGGCTCTTCGATGTCAGCACCGTGTCTGTGCTCCTCCGACCTTTCCCCCACCCCTAGGGAAAGCGAAAAAAAAAAAAAAAACAGCAACTGCAAGTAGAAAAAAAAAGAACACGGCAAAAAAAAAAAGAGAAGCCGAACTGTGCAAGAATACCTTAGGTGCCAAAACGGGCAGGCACTGCACAGCAGTAGGTGTCCAGAATCAAAAGTGCCTGCCCTGGGGCACCTAAGGTACAGGAATTTCGCACCCTGGTACCTATTTATTCCCTTTTGTTGTTAAACTCACTGTATCTGACCTCGAATCATACCTGTAATGGAACTGTACCCAAGGACACATACCTGAATAACAAAATAAAAATGAAATGAAGTGAATGTTTGCATGAAAACAGAATCTTTTCCCCTTGGTGCTCAGTTATTTCGGCTGCTTATTCCCCATTTGAGGCTATTATGTTCTACTTGTGACATTACAACCTCCACGGCAAAAGGCTGTGATGTCACAAGCAGAGAAATACGACATCCTGTGGGGAATAAACAGCAACGGGTAGGTGTCTCTATGCTAGTAAATGTCCTATCAAATACATTTACTAATAAAGAATGCCCATGGATCATCCATGATCTGAAATGAATTAAAAGCTTTGAAAATGAGTTTTTGCAGAAATGTGTCTAACTGAAATTTCATGCCATCATAAAGCGAATCAAATATCAGAAAAATGAGAAATATCACAGACACTGCAGATTTTTAAGGCTGCTTAGTGACCTGTGTGCAGCTGTAATGCAACACTATAGAACGTGTAAGGATCTACAGTATTGTACCACAGGAAGTTTAGGAACTTTCTGCAGAAAAAAGGCTGCTGGGAACTATAGTTTTCTCTTTGCATCAAATGGAGCAGGACTGATGAGATAAAGTTCAGTTACTTACTGTAACAGCAGATCTTCTCCTCCAGGAGAGGTGGAAAAGATGAGGAAGAACCTTGCTAAACTGGAAGAGTGGTCCGTGTGGCAGCTGAGTTCAATGCAAAACAGTGCAAGATCATGCACACAGGGTGCAGGAACCCAGGGGAGGATTACATGATTGGGGGGAGGGGGATTACTGTCGGTCACCACATAGGAAATAGATCTGGGAGTGATCATATCTGGTGACCTGAAGATGGTCAAACATGTGCCAAGGTGGTGGGGAAAGCTAGTGGGATGCTGGGGGGCATAGGAAGTGGTATCACCAGCAGAAGAAAAGAGGTGGTGATGCAACTATACAGGTCATTGGTGAGGCCTCATTTGCAGTACTGCGTCTAATTCCAGAGGCCACATCTACTAAAGGACAGACAGGATGGAGGCAGTTCAGAGAAGGGCAACAAAAATGGTGCACAGGCTGCACCAGAGTAGAGATTAGAGGTGTTCAATATGTACACCTCGGAGGAGAGGAGGGAGAGAGGAGACATGATAGAAGCCTTCAAGTACCTAAAGGGAATAAATAAGGTTCATGGAGGACATCATCCTTAAGTAAAAGAGGAGCTCTAGGACTAGAGGACATGACATGAGTTTGGAAGGGTGGAGGCAAAGGGGTATTGCAAGGCAGTACTTCTTCATGGAAAGGATGGTGGAGGCATGGAACAGCCTCCCGGCGGAGGTGGTGAGGGCAAAGTCGGTGGGGGAATTCAAAACCACATGGGATAAACATAGGGGTAATCCTGACAAGACAAATGGGGAGGTAATTGCCGCAGATATAGTGGAATCTGCAGCATTTGTTTTTCATCAGGTAGGGAAATAGGGCAGACTAGATGGGCCTATTGGTTCTTATCTGTCGTCAAATTCTATGTTTCTATTGAGCAGCGCCTTTGGAACTGTATGCTGTCAGCGTCAGGACCACTCAGTAACTTTTGCTAGCTGGGGCCGCTTAAGTTAATGTGTGGTGGAGCTGTCTATATATTGGGCAGCCCCAAATTTCTGTTCCCTGCCTGAGAAAAGCTCAGAGAATATCATACAGATAGGAACCAGAAGCAAACACATGGGAGAGGTGACTGGACTGCATGTGTAGCCCAAACAGGACAATGTAAGAGTACACAGCGTACAGCAGCAGGCAGAACCCTTTCGCAGATACCACCTAAAGACAGAAAGGGGTAGGTGGGATGGTGAGCTGTGGCTCTATGAAGGAGATTCCCTCGAAGATCTACAGTAAGTAACTAAACTGTCTCCTTGGAGGACATCTTCCTCCACAGAGCCACACCTTTGGAACGATTCCCAAGCAGCACAAAAGGCATCATGCGAGGCAAGAAACATGTCATGAATCCATATAACCCTAAGACAGGAGGCCCTAGAGGACAGCATGGTCAAAGATGGATCATCTACAAGAGATGAGATCCAGGCACACTACAGTACAAGTAGCAACAGAAGAAATGTCAGGTGCCAAAACATTACAAAAACAAGCCACAGAAGTGGCCATGTTGTGTGTAGAGTGGCCATGAACAGAACCAGGAAGCTCCTTACCATGCTCCCAGTAACAAAAAGTAATACAATACAAGATACTAACTATTTGGAAAGGCATTGTTTATGAACAACAAAGCCCACCATCCCTGGGGCAAAGGAAACAAAAGACTGGGAAGACTTCCTATAATTTTTACTTCAGTCTAGATAGAGGATACATGATGTGCGAGTGTAGTATACGGGAAATATTTGCATGAGTGCATAGTGACTCCCAGTAATATCACAAGTGGCACAGCGTAATGGAGCCACGAGTGATATTACCGGAGGTCACTATGCACGAATGCAAATATTTGCCATATACCACACTCGCACATCATGTGTGTGATTTATACAGTAGCTCTGTTCCCGCTAGCCATTCGCCACGTCGCCACCGGCGAATGTTTTTAGCGTGTGGCTAAAATTTCTAACGATTTTTAAAGTTACCCGAGCCACAGAGGCTAAAACTTTCTGTTCATGCCATTTTTAGCAGTAGCATAGTAAGAGGTTTAGAATAACAAATTTGGCAGTGTATATCGTGGTGTGGCTCATGATTTTACATAGTGGCTAAACAGCCTGGGGTCACTTTAACCACAGTGGCTAACATTTAAAAAATCCTGGGGGGAACGGAGCAGTAGGGTCTTCAGGTGTGTTACTGCGTGGTAGAAGGGGTTTTCTGTTTATATCTGAGGGTTATTAGTAGGTTTTTCTGGTTGTTTATTTGGGTTTTTATGCTGCTTTGGTAATATTCCTTGTTTATTTGTGGGTTGGTCTAGATCTGTGACATTTTGTTATTTGATTTGTTGATTTACACAGGTGCTTGGCAGTTATTTTGCTTAGTGACTGATGTCACTTCATTTATTTTTTCAATGGTTGTTCTATTTTGAGGGGCGTGACAGTATGTGTTGGCGTTGAGGAATAATCACTTTTTTTTGCAATGTTTATGTGGTTCTGTGTGATGGAATTTATTTATGTGGCACTCAGGACTGCTTTATTCGGCACTGCTTCAGTCAATAAATAAGGTATTTTGCATGTTTTAAATGTGTGTGTGTGTGTGTTTTATGATTTTGTGGGGGGTTTGCATATTTATTTATTTATTTATTTTTTAATACACCTGCATTTTTTCCTCCCCCAGCTTTCCAAGCCCTGCACCATCGGATGGTGTTTGCCCCTGCTTCCTGCACCTACCTGGAGCCCTCTGGTACCCCATGGAGCCGTGTTGTGGGGTCTACATAGAGTACTCAGTCTTCCTGGCACCTGGAGAGCCATTTTCTCTTTTTCTGTGGACACGCCATGCGCCCCAACGTCAAGGCGTAACCACCGACGTCTGTTGCGTCCCTCCCCCATGCAAAATGGCTTGGTGCTTGCTGTACCCCAGGCCTCCGCCTGGGGTCAGTCAAGCACCAAGCCTCTGCCCCCTCCCTCGGAGAGAAGGCGAGCGTCCCTGGGACGCCAGCCCCCCCAAACCATTCCCTCTGACTTCCCAGACTAGTTTCCAAACCCAGGTCATTGGCATCTCAAGAGGTAGCGCTAGGGCTTGCATTTTTTTTGTTTTGTGCTTTGTACTTGGTGACTAGTTTGTCTTTTCATGAGAGTTTCCCGCAGTTCCAGAATGACTGTTTGTGTGCACGAGAATTCTGTGCTTCTTTTACAGCTTTACTGCTCCACAGGTCTGTTTCATTTATGCATGTCTGCTTAGGAACTAGTGCAGCTTTCTGGGTTGTGACGTAGCTGCAGTGATTTTTTTTTTTAATGGCATATCCACAGTGGAGTTTATTTTCATATATATATATATATATATAGTTCATAGGCTATACCCTCACCCCCACGTATAAAAAACTGTAATGCCCTATGGATATCCAAAGAATGTAACAAAAAACTCCCTTACTTGAAGGGGAAGGAAAATACACTGGAAAATGAATCGCCCAATTCAATGTGAAATCAGAAACCATCTTCAGAAGAAAATGAGGATGGGTAATAGTGAGACTCTACCCTATCCAGGTGAAAAATAAGGTAAGGAGACTCCACAGCCAGAGTCTGAAGCTCAGTCACTCTGCAGGCTGAGGTAACAGCCACTAAACATACCTTCTAAGAGAGGTAAAACATGCCACAAGTAGCAGTTGGTTCAAATGGAGCCACAGTGAATGACTCCAGGTTAAGGTTCCACACACAACTCGGTTTACAGACCAGGGGACACATATGGCAGAGTCCTTTCTGTCTGGGCTAGAATGGAGCCACTACAATCATTTTGGCAAGCTGTGCCCGAAGCTTGACCAATACTCTCTGAATCAGAGTGACTGGAGGAAAGGCAGAGGGACAATGTATCTCACCAGAAAACTCAAGGCCTGGGAGTGAAAAAGCATAAATGAAGCAGATCTGTGTTGTGCAGGGATGCAAACAGGTTCAATTCTGGATGACCTCATCAAGGCCGTCGACCTTGGAGTCCAGAAGTTCTCACTTGTGGGATAGGGCTCGACACCAACGGAGATGGTGTGCCAGAACATTTAGGGAGCCAGGCAGAAAGACTGTGGCCAGAAAAACTTTGTGACTGATCATCTAGTTCCAAACTCTCATCACTTCTCTGCATAACAGATAAAAGTGACTGACCCTTGTTTGTTGAGATACTGTATCACACGAACGTCTGTCTCTACTACAAGGGGTTGATACCAAACATTACAGCAAACACTTGTAATTCAAGAAGAACAGCCAGAATGTTTTTGTGGTGAGAGTGGTCATGTAAAACCCAGAGACCCTGAACCCAATGGGTCACAGACAAGCCCCTCAGCCAGACACACAAATGTCCACTGTAAGAATGGTCAGAGGCATGAGATGAAAGTATGGAGAACCCATGAGCAGATCCATCAACTGGAGGAGGGCTTGACAAAGTGAGGGAAATAACCACAAACAAGTTTTCTAGGTCATCTTATTCCTGAGCTCTTTACACAGAGCAGCCACTCAGGAATGTGCATGTGCAGACTTGGTAAGGGCACGGTTGTGACGGCAGCTGCCATCAGGCTAAGAAGTTGACTTGAAGTATGCATCTGGCCGAGACACAGGCAATCAGACTTGCTTTTGCCACAAGCATATCTACACGGTCCTCCGAAAGGGAGACTGGCCCGAGCAGCAGTTGTGTGCAAGACAGCTCAAAACACCTGCTGTGTCTTCAGTTTTAAAGTACAATGTCCAGTTTTTGCTTGTATCATGTCCAAGACAGCACCTATGTGCTTCAGGTGCTGACAAGGAATCAGAACTAATTTGGGTTCATTCATCAGCAGCTCAGGCTGGTTGAACAACTTGCAAATTCAAAAGAAATGTCTGCAGAATCGCATGCCAGGACCATACTTTCTGGAGACAGTCGCCTAGGTACAGGAATTCTTTTGTACAGTCATGATCACCACTGTCAAGCATCTGGTTAAGACCTACGGTGCTGACAATAAGTCAACAGGCAAGATATGAAACGTGTAGTGCTTGCCCTTCAACAAGCACTGTTGATGATAGCGCTGCACCTTGATATAAAGGTAGGCATCCTCCATATCCACGGAGAGACTGAAGAGACACCATTTTAAAACTTTCTGTATTTAATGTATTTGTTTAAGCCCCTGATGTCCAGGACACAACACAAGTCTCCTGTCCACTTCAGAACCAGAAAAGTCATCTCGAGATTGTGACCTAGTAAATTCTGGCCATGGAAAAGGGGAGTTAAGTACAAACTGCTGTACATCAGAAGCAAATTCAGCTACCCTAAGCCAAGAATAATGCCTCAGGCAAATGCAGGAGACCACAGCGTGTGTGGAAGCATCGAGAGCACCATAAGCCAAATGTAATAAATGCTCACCGGCATCCAATCCGTGGGCGACAGTCCGCTGGACCCAACATTCTTTAGGACCATCAGGCAGATTGTCTACCACAGTAGAAGACAATGATTTCTGTAGGCTGTTTTGATATTTTATCATACAAGCCTGATAACTAGCACTTAGTAAACCAAGGGACATGGAGACGCAAGTGTTTTTACACACAACATCCAGCCTTTAGGATTCCTTATCAGACGGCAAATAACTGAAATGGTACTTTAGAAATGTCATGGGCTGCCATGACAACTACTGAATCAGTTTCAGGCTGAGAGGAACAGAAAAACTTTGTGGTAGGCGCAGGATACTGTTACATTCTGGATGAGAGACTGACATTTGACGCTCAGTCGTCCACTGTAATCCGGAGTGACTTTTACCACCTGAAGAACATCAACCAGTTCAAAATCCTTTATCCCTTCCAAAGACTTGCTGACACGTGCATGCGTTCATGATAGTGAGGCTGGATTACTGTAATGCCCTGAATCTGGGGGTCAGTGGAGGTACACTACGATGCCTGCAGCTGTTGCAGAATGCAGTGCCCAGAATGCTGACGGGCATTCCTAGGTCCTGTCATGGAACCACAGTCCAAAGTGAACTGCACTGCTTACTGGTGAAGCAGCATGTTACCTTCAAGGTTAGTTTATTAACCAATAAGGCCCTCTACAGATTTAGCCCTAGCTACTTGGAGTTCCTGACTCCCTACCCTCCTGAAACCCTCTCTGCTCCACTGAGGAGGGTCTCCATTCAGTTCCGAGGGCCAGACATAAGACCTCTGGAGACCATTCATTTGAAGTAGCTAACCCTCTCCTCTGGAATTTGCATCCTTAAGTACTGAGGGAAGGTCCCTTGGTGAGGACTTTAAGAGGGGTCCTAAGACTTACCTATTCAGATAGGTATTTAGACAGCAGTGATGGCCTCTACTGTAACATACTGGCGGATGCTGCTGTTGCATTATATTAATTTATTCATTTTTATAATTCTGGCAATTTAAGTTGTTGTATCTAACCGTGCTTTCCTATCTGTATACATTATCTCTGATGTTAGGTGCCCTGAGCCTTCAGAGAAGGGTACAAAAAAACAAACAAAAATAAAGGTACTATTACTACTTGTCTGCTGTACAGGGGAAACACACTGAGTACTTGATCTATGCCAGACAGCCATAGTAGCGTCCTCCAAGGTAGGGTAAATTGGAGGAATAATAATGGAAGGCATAGTGGACCTGCAGGAATTCATAAGGGTTCCTCTTGGAGGATCTTCCTCTTCAGCAGTGAATCCTAAGGAATCCTGAATATTCTTCTGGAGGGCTTGGAATAAAGCATCCTCTGGAAACATGGGTGTAACATATATTACAGTATCTTCACTGCAGAACGAGAGGCTGGAGCTGGATCCCAGACAATCATGCAGCTCAAAGACTCCATCCTCCTCCTCATAATCCTCCTTCATGTTAAGGAGATTCTGTTATATTCCAC
Organism: Neoceratodus forsteri; assembly: GCA_016271365.2. Lineage (NCBI taxonomy): Eukaryota > Metazoa > Chordata > Ceratodontiformes > Ceratodontidae > Neoceratodus > Neoceratodus forsteri. The sequence continues at coordinate 476,446,411 of CM057451.1, forward strand.
TTCAGGTAAAGGGAAAGGAGGTGCTGGAGGCTCCACATGGGGAGCAAGTGTCTACGGGGGAGGCTTGGGTTTGATGACGGGACTCAACCCCACAAGACTCAAAATCAGCATCAATGGTGTTGATGAGCAAGATAAAAGGGATGACACTGTGATCGTCAGTGGCAGTGAAGGCAATAACTGTCTGAATAATTCAAATCAACTTGAGAGTTAGCAACACTCACAGCAAGGGTTAGAGGCACAGTCATCGACAAGACAGTGCTCAACGAGAATAAGCTGATAACCGCTGTTACCAGGACAGCAAGAGCCAGACCCCAACCCTGTGTCACACTGGTGGTTGGAGGGCAGCAGAAGCAAAGTCACAGCCTAAGACTCTGACCTACCTTCTCTGCCAGATTGATAAGGTGATCAGGAATGGGAGAGAGAAGCAGGTCAGTCATCCCTGAAGTGTTATTCATTGTCTCTATCCAATGATACAGATTTAGCGGATTCATTCTTAGCCTTCAACAACCACTGAAGGGATAGGGTAGCTGACCACCAGGGAGAGGGGTGAGTGGTTGATGCAGAGTCCAAGGAGTGGGACGGCAAACTTGTAGAAGCCAGCATCGTAGATGGAGTACCTTACATTTTCTCGAGGAAAGCTTATTTATTTATTTGCTTGTTTATTTATTTAAATTTTGATGACCGGGTGGGCCCTCTGAGACAGTCAAGTCCCTTTTTCAGGGGCTACCCGGGGAACCAAATGTTCCAAGCATAAGAAAACAGTACAGATAAAGATAATTATGTACAAATATCATTGGACAGTTACATACATTCATGGACTAGACTAGCCATCCCATTCATTGGGAGGAGGTACAAATTACAGATGTCAATTGCAACATAGGTGAACAAACAGTAAGGTTGATACGAGTATAAATATAATCGTAGTAGAGTTAATTAGTACATAAGTGCAGAGTACAGACAATTGGCTGTGTACAGACTCACAGCCCTAGACATTGATCATACACACCAGAAGAGTACAGGCAAGCAGGTGGAGAAGTTTAGAGAAGATTAGGTACAGTTCCCATTACAGGCAGGAGGCCTGTAAAATATTTCCCTATATTGTGTTTCGAAGAGAGTAATGGTCTTGCATGAGAGTAGTGAATGTGGGAGGTCATTCCACTTTTGTGGTGCTGTGAAAGAGAAGGATCTTCTTCCAACAGCTACACGAATCTTGGGCAGACCCAGCATCAGGAAGCTGTTAAGCCCTTCGAACGGCCTCCCCTCCTGGCCTGGTTGAAGCCCTGGCAAGTAATGCAGTTCATAATGTCATTCAAGAGGCCCAGGCAGCAAACACAAACAGTGTATGCATCGCCCTTGTAAATCTTTCTGCCACAGCAACAGAACAAAAATAAGGGTTCCTTCAATGGCAGCATACAGCAATGACACAAGAAAAATGAAGAAGTAATTAACAATTCATGCCTTATGGATGACATGGAGATTAAGTTTAAAGATCTCAACTCAAAAACACGGGGCCATGTAATACAGGTGATGGGTGGTTGATTTAGGGACAACAAGAGAAAGTACTTTTTTATAGAGAGGGTGGTCAGCCTTTGGACTGGATTACTGAGTGGCTGTCGCACGGCTTTTCAGCGTTTTAAAATACAAGTTTTGCTACAAAGGGATCTGTGACCCTTGGAGTGACTTCCAGGTCACCACTGTGCTTAAATATCTGCCCTGCTGTGAGCGGGTGAGTGATACGTGCACTGAGTTATCTAACTGTTACTCTGACCTAGGGGTCTTCACAGCAAAGCTAACCGAATCTGCAATATTTTAATTGTTTTATTGTGTGCAGCATAAGCTAAGTGAGCCCTACGTTCTGCAAAACAGGAAGTAGGGAGAGAGGTCTGGTAGTTCTACTACCTTCACAACGAACTACCAACCAACTGGAACACTATTTTTCTAGCTTACAAGGGGCAGAGAGTGTTTCAGTCCCACAGCTACGCATGGGTGGCTATCACGTCGCTTTTTAGCGTTTTAAAATACAAGTTTTGCTATGAAGGATCAGTGACCCCTGGGTGACTTCGGTCACTAGTGTGTTAAATATCTGCCCTGCTGTTAAGCAAAGCAAGTTAAAGCAAGAGCACAATACCACGCCGGAGATGCGCAGAGTGGGAAGTGGATGTAGGACAATAGCGTGTGCCAGGGACACAAAACTGCATAAAAGGTAGACCACACAACAAATATTATTTAGGCAAATGCGTAACAGCCAGAACTATGTGTGACCAGATAACTAAATTGTAGGCCAGACCTATACTAAACAAATATTGTGAGAAAGTAACAATATTGACACCACTCATAAAGCTATATATAGCATTCCCTAATGTATACATATACCCAGCAGTAATGGATAACATCACAACAACCACAGGGAAATTGGGAACCAAATGCATTATATGTGAGATGTATTTAATCTCAGAGGTAACAGTCATTGAACTACCATTTAATTGCCTTAAATGTAAACAAAATGCTGATATGTTAGCAGAGATATCACTGTTTAGCACTAGACTAGAATCAATTGAAAAAAGTCAACAAAGCATGGCTATAAGGATGAACAAAAGGGACAATATAGACTTGCAGACAAAAATGCCAAAAACAGTAGTACAGGAAAAAACAAATATAGGTCAATGTCCTGTATCTAAACCTATTCAAACCCTCCCCTCAACTCCCCTTGTCTACAGTCTCCGAGTCCGTCACTATTGACAAGCAAAATGTGACATTTAAAAATTCATCTATCAAAAAGAGAGCAAGAGATGATGTAATGGATGACCAGGAGAAACAGTGGTACCACTTTCAAAGCACCAAACCAGCTAAAAAAGGGAGAAAAGAAAAAAAATTACTCACGATAGTAATGTTGTTTCTTCTAATGGAGCCTTGCTGTATTCTGACCACATGCAGTTAGCCCCAGCACTTGAACTGCTCCGGAGAGTAAAGGGTTAACTACATGCAAAGGCATAGAACGCTGAGCTTGAGTTCGGTTTTTAAACCTCTGTCTGTCGTACTCTGAAGTGTAACCGTCAGATTCTTATGAGCACTAAATTAACTAACTCAAAGGTAGAAATTGTTTCTTAACTTTTTGTGCCAAGTGGCAAACAAGGTTTTTAGGGTCAAAAGCTCACGTCGAGCACCCCAAAAAGAACACAAGAAGGTACTGAACTAACCCAAAAACTTTAATAATAATAGTAACTAGAAGAAACCCCCTAATGAGATGGAGACATGTCCAGTACACCTCTGGGGTGCAGCACTGTGCCTGCCCCACCACATTCCAAAACTACTAGGTTCCAGGAGGGGAGGGAGGTCAGAATACAGCAAGACTCCATCAGAAGAAACAACATTACTATGGTGAGTAATTTTTTCTTCAAGCAACATGAAGTCTTGCTGTATTCCGACTATATGCAGACTACCAAGCAGTACCCGCTTGGAGGCGGGAGTCTCAGAACCTATTTTGGGAACAGTCTCTGCGGCACAGCCATGCCAAACCTAGCATCACTTCGTGACTGAATGTCCAGAGAGTAATGCTTGGTAAATGTGTGAACAGATTTCCAGGTGGCTGCTTTACAGATGTCCACTAAAGGTATAGCTCTAGCTGCTGCAACCAAAGCAGCTGTACCTCTGGTAGAATGAGCCCTCAGGCCTGAGGGAGGTTCTTTCCCAAGCTTTGAATAGCAGAACTGGATACAGAAGACAATCCACCTGGCAGTTGTTCTCTTGGTAGCAGGTTTGCCCTTTCCCACTTCTCCATAAGTGAGAAACAACTGAGAACAGTCATTCCTATGGCCTTAGTATGCTCCACATAGTAACTAAGAGCCCTCTTTACATCAAGACTGTGTAATCTTCTCTCCCCAGAGGAAGAATGGTCAGTGAAAAATACAGGCAATGACATAGATTGATTCAAATGAAAGTCTGATATCACCTTGGGAAGAAACTTTCTGTTGGTTTGAAGGACCACCTTATCCCTATGAAATGAAATTAAATTAGGTTCCACCAATAAAGCCTGTAATTCACTGATTCTCCTGGCAGAAGTAATGGCTACCAGGAACACAGTTTTCCAAGTCATGTATTTCAACTCAGCTGAGGATAAAGGCTCAGAAGGGGTCTGCATAAGCTGTGCTATACACATATTCAGATCCCAATAAGAGGTAGGCTCCCTGAAGGGAGGATTAACATGTACTAAACTCTTGAAAAATTTCTTGAAAACTGGATGAGAAGCTAGGGAAGATCCCTTACCAGAAGAAATGAAGGCAGACGCAGCTGCCAAATGCACCTTGAGAGTAGTAGGCCGGAGGCCTAAACTGTTAAGATGCACCAAATAGTCCAAAACAGTGGCAATATCAGCCAGCTCTGGCTTGACATGCTTTTGGGAACACCAAAACCCAAATCTTTTCCATTTAAAGTTGTAAGTCTTTCTAGTAGCAGGTTTCCTGCTAACCTTTAAAATATCCATGACTTTATTTTTTATTTTATTAAGTCTACGGTTACAAAGACTGATTGGGACAAGTGCAAGTTTGCATATTCTAGCTCTTCAAGAGTGAGGCTTTGAGCCTGAGAGTCTGAAGGCTGGGATACAGAATCCTCCCCTGGGAGGAAGTGAGGAGATTGTACTGTCTGGGAAGACACCAAGGCATTGTTACTGACACAGAAAACAGTAGAGGATACCAAGGCTGTCTGGCCCAGTCTGGAGCCACCAGAATCACTTTGCGAGGTTGAGACCTGATCTAGATCAGGACCCTGAATATCAGAGGAAAGGGAGGAAATGCATACAGAAACCTGCTTGTCCAATTCAGTAAAAGAGCATCCTGAGGGACAGGACCCAGAAAAGGTGGTCTGCAACAATAAAGAGGAAGTTGATGATTGTCTGGGGCTGCAAAGAGATCCATCTCTGGAGTGCCCCATATCTTGAAAATGACTTGAAGAACTAGAGGGTTCAGGGTCCATTAGTGGTGGCCCTGGTAAATCTTGCTGAGAGCATCTGCTAGAATGTTGTCCTTCCTTGGGAGGTGCACAGCCATCAGGTAAGCCTGAAGGGAATAAGCAAGAGACCATACTTTCATGGCCCCTGTGCACAAGGCCGAGGACCGAGTGCCTCCCTGCTGGTTGATGTACCACATGGTTGTGGTATTGTCTGTCCTGATCTGCAGCACTTTCCCTTGAACAACAGTTGAGAATGTCTGAAGTGCTAGAAAGACAGCTCTCAGTTCGAGAAGATTTATGTGTAGAAGGGACTCCTGGTGTGACCAGGTTCCCTGAGCTGTAAGATGATCTAGGTGAGCCCCCAAACCTAGTAGGGAGGCATCTGTGGTGAGAATCACAAAAGGAGCCTGACTAATAAATGGGACACCTTGTTGAAGACTGTCCTCCTCCAGCCACCACTGGAGGGCCTGAACTAGAGTTTGAGACACTGGAACCAATTTGGAGAGAGGGTCTCTTTTCTGAGACCAATAAGATCTGAGATGACACTGAATATCTCTTATCTAAAACCTTGCTCCCTGGACCACAGCTGTGGATGCTGCCATGTGGCCCAGCAACTGCAGAAAGTGTCTGGCTGGACAAGAAACTAAAGGATGAAAAGAGGAAGCCAGAGTGACCAGGGACTGAACCCTTGAGAGAGGGAGAAATGCGCTTGCCTGTATAGTGTCTATTTCTACCCTTATGAAGGTGAGAAGCTGGGCTGGTTCCAGAACATAACTTTTCTAGATTCAGAATGAAACCCAGGGATTCCAGAAGTCTTTGAGTGACCTCTAAGGCTGACTTGACTTGATCTGAGGACTGGCCCACTAGGAGCCAATCGTCCAGGTATGGGAACAGAAGGATACCTTGTCTCCTGAGGAATGCCACCACTACTGCAAGACACTTGGTGAACACCCTTGGAGCAGATGTTAGGCCGAAGGGCATAGCTCTGAATTGGTAATGGCCTGATGGCAACTCGAACCTGAGGTACTTTCTGTGGGAATGTCTGATAGGTATGCGGAAGTAGGCATCCTTGAAATCCAGAAAAACTAGCCAGTCTCCTGGTTTCAGAGGGGGAAGAATTACTCCCAGAGTCACCATCTTGAATTTTGGTTTTGTTAATTGTTCAGGTACCTTAAATCTAGGATTGGTCGCCACTCCCCTGTCTTTTTTGGGGTAAAGAAGTATCTGGAATACAGTCCTTTTCCCCTATGACAGAGGTACATTCTCTACCGCTTGCAGAAGACAGGATACTTCTGCCTCTAAGGCCTTTGTCTCCAAGGGAGAGGGAGGACTGAAGGACCTTGCTCTCATTCTTGGGAACCTTTGGAAACGGAGAGCAAGTCCCTGGCTCACTACTTCCAGGACCCATCTGTCTGAAGTAATAGACTCCCAGGCCTGGGAGTAGTGAGCCAGCCTACCCCCTACTGGAACTGGAGAGGCGACCCTGACCGACACCTCAGGGTGTCTGCTTGGCAGGGGGCTTAGACTTAGTGGATGATGGGGTCTTAGTCACCCCTCATCTGCCTCATCCCCTAAAGAACCCCCTCTGATGGAAAGAAGAGGAGGAGGCCTGAGCTTGGTGAAAAGGCCTGCCCCTAAACTGCTGCCTCTGAGGAGTGGTCTGCTTTTCTTTGGCTATAGCACTCCTATAGGTGGTCCTGTATTCATCCATCTTCTTCATGTAATTCTCTGTTTGGTCCCCAAAGAGAGAATTACCAGTTACAGGAAACAAGAAATGGGAAGGGGATTCAGAAAGCCTGGGAGGAGAAGCCTGAGAAGGCCTGTCTGGGGAGATGTCAGGCTCTACTGGCTCATCTAGGCCTTCACACTCTTCTTCATAATCTTCATCCTCCTCCCAATCGCCCTCATAGTATGCTTCAGGCTCTATATCCGAAGCAGATACTTCCGACCGAACCGATCAGCTTTGAACAGATACCGGTTCGGCTGGAACCGGGCAAAACGACTGCACTATGGAAATCACTTTCGCTATCTCCTCAGCGGTCGGACCATGGGAAGTTGGATCCAAACAGGCTGACTTTCTCTTTCTCTTAGCAGGAATCGATTCCACAGAATCGGCTCTCTGTTTGCCCGAGGAGGTATCGCCCAGGTCAGTGGGCACCTCCTCAGGTTCAGTCCCAACCGAACCAGGCTGGCCATCCAGGTCAGCAGATTTCTCGGCCTCCCTCTCCCTCAGCCTACTCAAACATTTTTCCAGAGTGGCTTTGGGAAAGTTCATACAGATCTGGCAGTCTTCTTTGAGGTGGTCAAACCCCAGACAATACACACGGAAGAGGTAAGGATTGGCCTTAGCAAAGGCCTCATTACACTCGGTACAGTGCAGAATCCCAGTGGGCCTGGTTTTCTTTTTGGGTTTCTCAGACATACCTAAATATCAAAGTCACCCTTGTCAATGCGAGTTAAGTAAGACGACTAACAACTTATCGGTTCCAACCGTGTCACGGGTAGGTTAAAAAATTCCCCAAAATATTGGATTTTCTTAGGAACCGATAAGCACCGGAAAACCACACTACAAATATAGAACAACAAAAAAAAAAAATCACAATAAATTTCGGTTCTGAACCGGACCGACCGGCAAAGAACCGAAGGTAAAACAATTTCTAACAAAAATCACTAAAATAACCACTACCTACTACTACCACTTACTGTTACCAAGACAGAGGTAAGAATACCGAAAAATACAGGAGTTGCAGTTGAAAAAAGCGACCGATTCAAACTTTTACCGAAGCGCAGGAGGGATCTCCGGAGCAATTTCACAGTTAGGTGGAGTAAGAAATCTGACGGTTGCACTTCAGAGTACCATAGACAGAGGTTTGAAAACCGAGCTCGAGCTCAACATTCTATGCCTTTGCACAGAGTTAACCCTTTACTCTCCGGAGCAGTTCAAGTGCTGGGGCTAACTGCATATGGTCAGAACACAGCAAGACTTCATGTTGTTTGAAGCAGATCAATATGTACTCCCACTACATAATAGTTTTGACCCCCAATCCAATTTATCCCTGAAGATACACCTAATATCTTGGACATTCCCTCCCTTGGTCATCCCCTAACAACAAAGGACAAAGTAACAAATTTAGCAACTCCACTAACACCTCAACCACTCCCACTTGCAGACACCAATCTGGCATGTACCTCCAAAATTATCATCACTGAGGGACTAAATACTAACCATACGAGCAGTACCAGTAAAAATGCCACCATTATTGGCAGTAAAGAAACTAGTACGTCAAACAACTTAATACCTGAACAAATGTACATACTGGGGGATTCAATACCAAGATACACTGACAGATTTTCCACAATTGGGAATAAGGAAAACACAGCAACCTGTAGCTAAAGTGGAGCTACCATTAAGGACATAACTTTAATGCTCCCAGGTATCTTTTAAAAGATCATCAACACCAAAACACCCATCCTACATGTAGGCACCAATGACTTTGGTAGACATGAAGTTGAAGACACAGTGAATGATCTGGAACAAGCAATAAAAACTTTACAGGATTTAAATATGAAACCAATCATCTCAGAAGTTCTATCAGAAGCCAAGGCAAGCATCAGAAAAACAAATAACATAAAATCGCACAATAACTGGCTGCGTAGATGGTGCCTTACAAACAACACAATGTATTAGGACCTGGGAACTGTTCGAAAATGACAGAACACTATTTGGTTATGACGGACTACATCTAAGCAAGTGAGGCTCCAAATTATTAGGATGCATATTCAAAAACACACTAAAAGGACAAACACGGGATAAAAAAAAAATTAGATATCACGGAGCTAAGGGCAGGCGTTAAACCAAAACGGGGAAAAGTTCAAAAATACAATAGCATCGCTACTTGTAACAAAAATGGATTTTCCTTTCTTCTAACTAATGCCAGGAGTTTACATTCTACAAAAATAGACAAATTCAAACTGATACTCAACAAAAAAAATTTATATAGCAGCCAGAACAGAAACTTGGTGGGGGGAACCTCCAACTGGAGTAGGCATATCCCAGGGTACAATGTCTGTTATAAAAATAGGAACACAAAGAAAGGGGGAGGTGTAGCCATGTTCATTAGGAACAATATCACGTACAAACCCATCAATGACTTGTCTGACGACAGGTCAAACTAAATGTTATGGGTAGAAGTTCTATTTTTATTTATTTATTTATTGAAATGTTTCACCAGGAGAGCACACTGAACAACAAGTTGCTCGTCTCACAGTGCGACCGGAGGGGAGGGGTTACATAGGGTTGTGAAGGATGATCAGTTACAATAGTATGTGGGTAGTACAAACAATACAACATTGTAAGATTGTGCAACAGTTAGAACACAAGTTATTGTACAATAAACAGTAGTGGAACATTGGGTGAATTATAATATATGTCCAAAATCATACAAAAGAACATATAAACGTACAAAACAGTAATAATGCAATAGAACCATTTATAGTGCATGAGTGTACCAGGAGCTGGCTCGAGGTAGTATGCAAGTGCTGTTGGAGTAAAAAGGATGGTGTTAGGTTGTGCACACTGGTGACCCAGAAGGGCAGGTGGAGAAGAGAGGCAAGAACTGAATATGAGGAGAAGGGGTAGCCATTTCCTGATTTCCCCCTTCAGGATGTTGAGAACCCTGCCAGGGGGGTCTTGGTAGGAAAGCAGAAACTGGGGATAGGTATTAAGGTGGGTTAAAGCAGGAACAGCTGAGGGAAAGGTAATTGTGTAGAGCAGAGGTAAGGGAGTAGTTGGAGGAGTGTCGTATTTCGGGAAACGATGGGCGAAACCAGTCTGACTGATGAGAGTAGAGCTGTGAGGGACTGTCAAGGTGCAGGCATCATTTGATCTGAGAGAGTGGGTGGGGGGAGGTGGAGTGGAGAGAGAGGATGAGAGATAGGAGGAGAGCCCTCCGAACCAGAATTTGGAGGTTAGTTTGGCACAGTGAGAGATGCATCTATGAGATAGTGTAAGGAAGGTTAGAGAGCGATAGAGTTCACAGTGGTGAGAGCGGGAAGGGGAGTGGATAGCAAAGCGGCAGAAGGAGTTAAAGAGAGTGTACAACTTGGTCAGGGAAGATTTGGGAGCAGCACCATAGACTACGTCACAGTAGTCAAAGATGGGGAGTATCATCTTCTGGACAATGTCGCGCCTGGCAGTCAGCGGGATGCAACCGATTCCTGTACAGAGCACCAGCAAGCGGGCGCAGTTTCTTCAGGATAGCATCAATATGCACAGAGAAGTTGAGGTGCTGGTCCAGCCAAACCCCCAGATATCTAAATGAGGAGGTGTCCTCCAAGATGGTCCCATCAAGGGTGTGGAAGGTGGGTAGGGCCGGGAGCCTAGAGAGTCTCTGCCTGGTGCCAAAGGTCATTGAGACTGTCTTCTTGGTGTTTAGAAAAACCTGGTGAGAAGCAAACCAGAGCTGAACTTTGTAGAAGTCATGCTTAAGCTGGTTTGCAGAGCAGCAGGGATTTTGCCGGAACTGTACAAAACAGTATTGTCAGCGCACATGTGGATAGAAGAGGAGGAGCAGGCTATGGGAAGATCATTGAGGAAAATGGAGAAGAGTAGGGGACCAAGCACTGAGCCCTGAGGGTCACCAGTGTTGATGGGGAGGTGGGGGGGGAGATGGAATCAAGGATTCTCACCAATTGGGTCCTGCCAATGAGGTAGGATTTAAACCAGTTGGTGGCTGACGGAGCAAGACCAGCTGAGGAAAGTGAATCAAGAAGCAGGGTCTGGGAAACAGTGTCGAAAGCTTTGGCTAGGTCGACAAAGATGACCGAGGTGATCAGGCCATCGTCCATCCCTGAAAGGATGGAGTCGGTTGTTAGTGGTTCTTCCAAAACAAGATTGAAGGGGGCAGGAGGAATCAGAGAGGAAGGGTGATAGTTTGAAGAGAGAACTAAATGTTCTTGAAGTTTGCTTGAGGAGGGTAGGAAGGAGGAAATGGGGTGATGGTTGCCAGGAGTGGATGTGTCACCACCCTTGGGAAGAAGGGACTACAACGTGTTTCCAGGATGAGGGTGCAGGCAGAAATAAAGGACAGGTTATGGATTAGGAGAGCAGGATATGCAATTGCAGGAGCAGAAAGGTAGGGAAGTTTAGGATCAAGCTCATCTGGTGAGGAGCCTTTAGAGGGGTTGAGGAATAGGAGAGCACTAAGAACTTCATCAGAGGAGATGGTAGAAAAGGAAAATGGGGGAGGGGCAGGCACTGGCTGAGGCGAAGGGCTGAAGTTAGTAGGTGGCAATGGGGAGAGGGAATTAAGAAGAGACGTGGCGAGAAACAGCAAAAACTCCTAGTAGGACTATGTTACAGACCCCTTGACTCAAACCTGTTAGCACATCAATCCATACTGAATAGTATAAACAGCAAAACAACCCATTAAGAAATTATACTATTGGGAGATTTTAATCTTCCTGGAATAAATTGGACAGAGGGCACAGCTAGTAATAACTTAGAACATACATTTCTTGATGCATGTGACACAAACGGCCTACATAAACTACTCAACGAACCTACAAGGAGTAACACTATATTAGACCTATTACTCACTGACATTCCTCACCAGATAAAAATATAAAAACACAAGATCCTCTAATAAACAGTGACCATAAAATAATAACATTTGATACCCAAATATCCCTTAAAAATGAAACTGGTAAAACGACTTTGAAAAATTATAATAAAGCCAACTTTGATAACCTCAAAAAAGAACTCCAAACATGGCAGTGGGATAATGGGTCCTCATTACCCAAAGAACTATGGACAAGGGTCAAAAACAAACTATTAGAACTTGAAATGAAATACATCCCCAATAAAATAACATACAGCAAAAGGGGTAAGGTACCAATCTGTTTAACACCAACCATTTCAAAACTAACTGCAAAAAAAAGAAGGGCATACAGAGCACTGACAAAAGACAACAATGATTATAACAAATACAAGTCAATATTGAGATAATGCAAACAAAAGATAAGAGGTGAAAAGAAAAAAATTAATGTAAACTAGCATATATAAAAGATGGGGGAAAGAGTTTCTATTCGCATGTCAATAATAAAAAACAAATTGCAAGGTCCATTGGCCCCCTGATGACAGATAAAGAAATAGCAGCACCCCAAGAAATGGCAGAGGAAGAGAAACAAATATTTTTGTTCAGTGTTCAGTAAAAACAACTCTAGCAAACAAAGGTTAATTAACAACGACAATAACACCTATGAGAATCTCACGGAAATGACAAAAACTGACATACAGAACAATTTAGAGAAAATAAATATCAACAAATCACCGGAACCTGACAATTCCTTCAACAGATTGGGGTGTAATTTATTTACCTGGCTGGTCAAACCACTATACAAAATTTGAAGCTTATCATTAGTTTCAGGGAAAATACCAAATGCCTGGAAAACAGCAGTGGTTACCTCCATTTTTGAGAAAGGTAACCGGGGTGAAATGTCTAACTACAGACCGATTCGCCTTACCAGCATTCTGGGCTAGATTTTTGAATCATTAATCAAAAAAAATTAGAAACAGACATGGCCACAAAAAAGCTATCAGATCCTTCACAACACGGTTTCAAAAATCAGAGGTCTTGCCTCACCAGTAAGCTGGTTTTCTATGAAAGAGTTAAACTATTGTAAGAAAAAATACCTGTGGAGGTTGTGTACTTAGATCTTTGTAAGGCGTCTGACAAAGTGCCCCACAAAACACGGATTACAAAAATGTATGACCTAGGGATAAACCATACATTAGTGCAATAGGTGGATGAATGGCTACAAAACCGCACCTAGACAGCATGCATCAGGGGACACTATTCAAGTACAGGACTAGTAACAAGCAGTGTGCCGCAGGGATCCGTCTTGGGACTGGTCCTTTTTTCAATTTTTATATCTGACATGACTAAACATCTAAGTAACTTTGCAATAGAATTCGCAGGTGATATCAAGATAGCCGCCCAAGTCAAAACTAAGTTAGACAGACAAAAATTTGAAAATGATTTATAGATACTTGAAGACTGGGCATCAACAAATTACATGTTCTACAACACTAGTAAATGTGTTATTATGCACTTGGGTGACAACAAAAAATACCAATACACCTTGAACGGCAGAATCTGAATTCATTTGATACAGAAAAAGATCTTGGAATCATCATTACATCAGATTTATCATTCAGTAAACATTGCAATGAGATTATTAATAAAAGTAACAAAATAAGAGGTTGTATTAAAAGATCCTTTACATCTAGAAACAGGGGACGCAGCCTGCCTCTGTACAGAGCTTATGTACAGCCACATCTGCACTACTGTTCTCCCTTATGGAGTCCATACCTAAGAAGAGATTTGATGAAGCTGGAGGGGGTTCAGAAACGTGTTACAAAACTGATAGATAATTTGCAGACAAAAAGTTACGATGTGAGGCTATCAGAGATAAATCTGTATGCCGGAGAACTAGGGGCGATCTACTCCATATATTTAAGATATCTAGAGACCCAGAACTAATGGCAGACTTAGGTATGATGTATAACAGAAGGGACTGTAACCTAAGAAGCCATACCTACCAACTTGCTCCAACTTATCCAAAAAGAAACAACAGATGCTTCTTTTTTACACAAAGAATAATACCCATATGTAACTCACTCCGTAAATACACAGTTGATGCCAATAGTTCTGACACTTTCAAAAAGAATCTTGATAAACATTTATTGAACACTGGGTGACCAGACTCCAGCTTCTGTACATCTAGCATTTCCTAGTATAGTATAACTTGAGACTGTAGTCATTAGTGAGAATAGAGAGACATTTAAAAGAAGGATGGACAAATACCTAGCAGGTGGTGGTAAACTAAAATCGTATAACGATTCTTAATAACTTTTATGGGCTATGGCCTTTTTACGCTCCTTGACAACAGTGATGAAGAAGAAAGTTGAGAATTCAAAGGCACTACAGTGTTATTTCTCTGCAGATCTGACAAGCGGCTGATGGCAGGAAAAACTAAGGAGAGGAGGGGCTGCCTATCTTATATAGGTGGTGCAGACATACATCAATGTGAGCAGCTCCAGATGGCAAACGTTTCCGAGTGGTCCTGATGGCAATGGCTTGCACTTCCAAAGGAATGATGCTATTGAGGGAGATGTCCGTAAAGATCATCCGCTGTTTCCAGAATGCTGCTCTTTTTTTTCTACACTGTGGCTCTAATGTTATCTTGTATTAGGGGTCAGTCCACAAAGACTGCCAGGATGTTCTCCAAGACCATGCAGTCATGGTCAGGATCCAAAGTCTGTCCCTCTGCACATGCAGAACTGTGTGCAGGGTCTGGTGGTGGTGATGACAGGAATGCCAGTCATCCAATCAGAAGCCCGGGTCAGCACACTAGTGGATACCCTGCTCTTCAACGAGTAGGGGACTATGAGATATGGTAGTCCCTGTCGGTCCTCCACAGATTACCACATCCCCACCGTGCATAAAAACAGGTTACTCACCTGTAACAGTAGTTCTAGGAGTGGTATATGATGTTCATCCACACTTCTGGCAGTTGCTTTCCACTTTAAATCTTGCCAGAAACGTCTTCAAGCTGGCTCCGCCCACCCACATGAGTGGTAACTCCCTCGGCACCACCCCATGATGCCAGATTTTGCCCACTGGAAGTGAAGTTGTGCACCAATGCCAGGGGAGGTTGGGTGGGTCCGTGTGGATGAACATCACATACCACTCCGAGAACTACTGTTACAGGTGAGTAACCTGTTTTTCTAGGGACGTAGATATGATGTTCTATACACACTTCTGGCAGACTCCTAGCAGTTCTTTGGAAGAAGGGAGGCAAGATGCACACCCCCTACTTAGTGAACAAAGATTGGAGAACTGAGGCCCCAAAACCAGCATCCCAGTATGACTCAAGATCAATGTGGCAATGGGAAATGAAGGGGTGTGCTGACCTTCAGGTAGCAGCCCCGCAGATTTCCTGGATAGGGACGTCCCTGGAAGCAGCCACCGACGCAGCGTTATGGCAGGTGGAATGAGCTCTAGCCCTATGGGAGGCTCCCTACCCACCAACCTATAGCAGAGATCAATGCAGGAGACTATCCACTTGCTAATCGTCCGCTTGGCTGCAAGTCTGCCAGGTGCAGCTTCAGCCTAGGTGGAAAACAGCTGGCGAACCTCTCCCCAAACTCCAGCTGTGCGCTCCTTGTAGTATGTGAACGCTCACCTCGGGTCCAGAGTATGGAGCCTGTGCTCGGCCTCCGAGGTGCGGTTGGTAAAATACACTGGCAGATTAATCATCTGGTTAAGGTGAACATCTGACACAACCTTCAGAAGGAACTTTGGGTTGGGGCGCAGGACAACCCTGTCCCTGTGGAAGGGCAGGTAAGGAGATTCCAACGAAATCGCCTGGAGCCCACTGATCCTTCTGGCTGACAGGATAGCCACCAAGAAGGCGGTCTGCCATGACAGGTGAGACATATCACACCTGTGTACGGGTTCAAATGGCTTCCCATCAGTTTTGCCAAAACCAGCATCAAATCCCAAGGAAGTGGTGGTTCACACACCGGAGGGGAAATGTGGTCAAGGCCCTTAAAAAAGCACCAGATCACCTTCTCCTGCGCCACCGACTGCTGACCAGCCTGCACCCGGTAAGCAGAGATGGCTGCCAGCTGCCCCTTAAGGGTTGTCAACCGAAAGCCCAACATAGAAGGACCATAGTTAATCAAGGATGCTAGCCACTGGACAGGATAAAGGGTCCAACCTCTTGCCCTGACACCAAATGGAGAATCTCTTCCACCTCAAGGCACAGCATTTCCTGGTTGGCTCCTTCAGAGATGCCTCTGCAACAGTGGAGACATCTTCAGAGAGAACCAAAGTCTGGAAATCTAGCCGCTCAGGAATCAGGCTGTCAGGTGCAGGGATTGAAGGTCTGGATGGAGAATCTTCCCCTGCTTGATGGAGAGCAGGTCCGGGCATAAAGGAAGATGACTCAGGAACCTGCTGCTGAGAATGAGGAGATCGGGGTACCAAAATTGGAGCAGCCAGTCCGGAGCCACCAGGATCACCTGTGCCTTGTCCCTCCTAGCCTTGAGGAGCATCTTGTGGATCAAGGGAAGGCACAGAAGAGGGCTGGGGTCCAGGGCCTTGAGAAAGCTTCCCCCTGCAGCATTCCCTGCTGAGAGGGGTGGGCACAAAAAAGCCTCAGTTTTGCGTTCTCCCTGGAGGTGAACAGGTCCACCTGAGGGGTGCCCCATTGGGAGAACAGACTGTGTACTACTTCTGGGTGGAGAGACCATTTGTGAGACTCCTCACCCACATGGCTGAGGGTGTTCGCCAGCTGGTTGGAAGTTCCTGGGACACCTCAAAATTGTCTCCCTAAATATAGGAAGCCTATTACCAAAGCGATCGCAGTTCCAGGCTTGGGTAGAGCTGCTCAAGCCTGATATACTAGCTCTCACAGAGACCTGGCTCTCCCCTAAGATCAATCATGCAACAGTAGCTCTGAAAGGCTACACAACACTCTGCCAGAACCATCTTACCAAGCTGGGGGGGCCTGTATGGTTTATCTCAAAAGTGATATTAAAGGACAAATACTGCCTAGCAGCCTACAATCCAAGGAGGCACAAATTCTGGACATTAAGCTCACCACAGGCCAACACAACAAGGTCCTACTACTCTCTACCGTCTATATACCCCCCCCCCCGCCAAACACATCACTGGCCTTGAGCAGTTTATCAACCATCGAGAGAAATCTAAGCAAGAATGGGAACATCTCACTGTTGAGGACTTTAACATTAACTGGCAATCCAAAGAAACATCAGCTGTAAGGGACCAAATATCAGGTCTATATCTCACACAAATAGTCACACAAACCACCAAGCATAACTACTGGATGGGTACCTGAACCCTTATCAACTGGCTTCTCACCATCTGCCCTGACCATATCTCTGAAGTATCAATCCTACCAGACTCCCTCAGTGACCATTCCCCGGTTATGTGCACCTGGACTAACAAGTTCACTAAATGCACACAAGTTTCGAGAAATCAATCACTGAGAACTGGTCAACTTGATGCCTTCAAGCAATACCTGATGCTGATAGACTGGTCACCGCTTGACAGAGCAAAGGATGGGAACCAAGCGCTGGAATACTTCTTTAAGACCTTCACTAAGGCCTGTGACATCTTCGCCCCGAACAAGACCAAAAAGGTAAGAGGGTCCACTAACCCGTGGCTTTCGGGCTCCCTCCTAGAGTTTATGCGACACAGAGACAACCTGTGGCATAAGGCTAAGGCAACTGGTTCACAGACTGACATCATCACCTACAAGGCAGCCAGGAACAAATGTATGAAGCTCATCCGATCAGCCAAAGCACAGCACTATAACAACCTACTTAGCAAGAATTGGGGCAATGGCAGGGAGTTCTGGAACTCTGTGAAACCACTTACAGGAAAGGCCTCCAGAGCTCCACCCGACCTAATCATAACTTCAGCCAGTACACTCCAGGAACCCAGTAACATTGCGGATGCATTTAACCTTGCCTTCACCAACCTTAGCAGCGTGCTACCTAAGGACTAGCTCACGCCTCTCAGTCAGCCATCCATCACGAATCCTCCCTCCCCCTCAAACAACATCACTCCTCCTTTCTACTTCAGGCTGATCACGAGGGCCGAGACCCTAAAATTTGTCAAACAAGTCCTAGGGAAGACTAGGATGGGGAGTGACCTAGTTGACATGAAGTCGGTCGCCCTCACTCTAAATGATCTCGTCACAGGCTGGGCTGTCAGTGCAGCGGTTGGATTTCTGCTCGCGACACCGGCAACCCGGGTTCAGGAGTGGACTCGGGTCACTGGAGGGCCAGCCGGGGGAGAAGGCTTGAGCATCCCAAGGACTGCTCGCCTTCTGCAGGGGGAGAGAGGGGATCAAGGTCCACAGCTTGCCTGACCCCAGGTGGAGGCCCGAGGTACAGCAAGTACTGCAGCCTGCAGGAGGGACTGATGGGAGCTGTGTGGTGGATGTCAGCGCGCTGCACCTTGACGTCAGGGCGCACACCACACAAGAGAGAAGGAGGAGGAAAAAAGCACAGCCGGAGCATGGGTAGATGAAGCACCAGTACCAACCTAATTGTAACTGCCTGCCGGATCACTGGGGGACCCGATGAAACTCAGAAGATATCGGGGTGTCAGGACCCGCCCCGTACCCACCTGGGAGGCATAACCATGACTCCATGGGGGTACCCCTGGGGATTTAGGTAAGGCAAGTCATGAGGTGGTACATAGGTGTCTCCAGAAGAAGCGTAGCTCCGGGGTGGGGAAGGAGAAGAAATAGAAAGTTAAAAAAAAAAATGAGCTTATCACTCCACTCACTAAGGTATTTAATGCCTCATGAAGTATGAGTGTGTTCCCAGACAGATGGAAGGCAGCACTGGTAACCCCCATCTTTAAAGCTAGAGACAGAACCAATCTGGCCAATTATAGACCCATATCTATCCTCCCCCCACTCTCCAAAGCCCTTGAGCGAGTGGTCTCCGATAAACTCACAGAATACCTGGAAAAGCACAACCGTCTCTGTGCATAGCAACATGGATTCCATAAAAATCACTCCACCACTACCGCCTTGGTTGATTACACCTCTCAGATCTAAGATGCCATAGATAAGTGCCTGGCAGTGAGATCTATCTTTATAGACCTCACGAAGGCTTTTGACCCCGTTAACTATCAACTACTCTTGAACTGTCTACTATCCACAGGCCTATCCACTGACACGGTGGTGTGGTTTGGCAGCTATCTCACACACAGGACGCAATGAGTGAAAATAAACGGCAACCACTCGGAACCTAGGGAGGTGAACCTTGGTGTCCCCCCAAGGATCAATTCTGGGGCCACTCTTGTTCAGCCTCTTCACTAACTCCCTACCCTCTGCCTGCCCACAAACACATTATGCTCTACGCTGACGATGCCATTATCTCAGTACCTGGCAGTAATCTGTCCTCTATCACCTCAGACCTGCAAGCAAACTTCTTTCTGCTGGAATCATGTTTTACACTTAATAAACCATTGCTCAACTACAAGAAGACTAACAGCATGCTTTTCTCAGTTCCACACAGCAAGAAGAAATACAGACCACTGCTGATAAAGAGCCAAAAAGGAGATATCTTGGAGCATGTCAGCACCTTTAAATACCTTGGGGTACATCTGGACAACACCCTCACTTTCTCGTCACACATCAACCAAGTCATCAAAACAGCAAACACAAAACTGGGTGTTCTTTGCCAACACAGGCACTCCATGACCCCGGACACCTTAAAACTTGTTACCTGTTCGGTTTTGTCGATCATCGATTACAGCCTTGTGATCCATGGGGCTGGCTTAGATAACCACCCTAAAAAGGGTGAAAACACTCCTCAATATGGCCTGCCATTTGGTTTTGGGAGCCGACCATCTGACCCATTCATGCGCCCTCTATAATGGGACCAGATGGCTCCCCCTCCACCTCAGGACACAATTCCAGACTTGCCTACTAGGAAAAAAGACGATTTTAGGACTCGCACCAAACTTAACCTCTAGGTTCTTTAATAATACGCAACCTGCCATCAATACTAGAAGTGCGACTAAGGGGCGTCTGCAGGTGCCTTTCAGGCGCACAACGCTAGCTCAGAGATCTCTATCCTTCTGGGGACCCAAATGGATCAATGAATTACTGACTGCCCTAATCAAACCAATTTCAAATCAATTTTGTTTATAAAAAAGGCGCCTTTCTAAAACCGAGGCGCCTGTACAATAAAATATATAAAATAAAATAAATTATTATAAAACAAAACAAACATATAAATTACAATAGAATACAGTATAATATCAGCATAATAGCAGCAGCAGCATTAATCCCCAAATGCCAAGCCAAAAAGATGAGTCTTTAAAGCATTTTTAAAACTCTGGACGGTTAGGCAATCTCATACCCGATGAGGTAAAGAAATCCACAGGGACAGGGCAGCAAAGCTAAATGCCCTTGCTCCAGATGTTTGCAAACGAACCCTGGGAATCTCTAGCAATCCCTCATCGGTGGATCAGAGAGGTCAGGGGGGACAGTAAGGACAAAGAAGATCTTTCAGGTAATGGAGTGTAACAAACTCTACCAGTTCAAAGCTGGCTCCACTCCCACCTGGACCATGAAAATGTCTGGGCCAGCTTCTCCTAATGCTGACCCACCAGCCTCAACCTGATCCTCTCTCCTTCCACTCCTGTCCAGCCCCCATTTGCAACCTCTCCTACCTCTCCCCCAAGTCCCTACTCCTCACATTCCTCCCCCAGCACCCTTAACAAAGCCTACCCTTGCTGCTCCTTCGACTTCACAGTAGCCCAAGCCCCCTCTCCCTTCCCGGTCTCTATGCTTTTCCCACTGACTGCCTCTCCACTCACCTACCCCTGACAAAGCCTACTCTAGCTGTTTACTTCACTCTCCTCCCCTCTATGGACCCACCCCTGACAAAGCCTACTCTGGCTGCTCATTTCACTTCCCCTTAGTAGTGAACCTGCATGGCAATCTCAAATCACTGTACCTTACCCAATGAGTGATGACACTGTAAGCATTTCTATGCTGTAAATATTTCCCTATGTGCTGTTACAACATCACCTGTGTGTACTGTGTAACCTCTGTTAAGTGATGTCATGTTAAGTTATGCTATGTCTTGTATTGTACTGTACTGTATTGACTGACTTGGAACCTTTGTAAACGAGCCCTTGGCTCAAATGTATTAATCCGAAACTTAAAATAAATAAATGAATGAACTGCTCGGAGCTCCAGCAGGTTGATGTGGCATCAGGACTCCTCGGGATTCCAGAGCCCATGGATGCTGTGTTCCCCCAGGTGGGCACCCCAGCCAATGAGAGAGGCATCGGTCATCAAGACGACCATCGGCTCTGGGCGGACAAACGGGATCCCTTCCTGCAGATGCTCTGGGACTAACCACCACTGGAGGACGTCCCACATCTGCTGGGTCACAGTGACCAGCTGGCTGAAGTGACCCTTGTGCTAAGACCACTGGCTGGCCAGCTCCCACTGCAGAGAGTGCATTCTCCAGCAGGCCCATCGGACCATGCTGGTGCAGGCCACCATGTAACCCAGCAGGCGCAGGAAGTCCCAGGCAGGGCGCAATTGCCCAACCTGAAATGATCGGGCAAAGGAGGAGAGAACCTCTGCCCTGTCCGCCGGCAGCTGGGCTCTGGCTCTGCAAGAGTCAAGTGCTGCCTCGATGAAGCTGATCACCTGCTAAGGCATGAGTTCAGACTTGGCCTCGTTGACCAGGAGGCCAAGGTCAGTGCAGGTCTGGAGGGCCAGGCCCCTGGACTGCTTCACCTCCTGTCTGGAGGGACCTGTGATCAGTCAGCCATCCAGACATGGGTAAATCCAGACCCCTCGGTGCCTCAGGTAAGCTGCCACCATTGCAATGCACTTGGTGAAGTCACTGAGGGCTGAGGAGAGGCCGAATGACATGGCCTGGAACTCGTAAAGGGTTCCCTCTGCTTGGAAGCAGAGGAAACTTCAGTGTGATGGATGAATTGGGACATGTAAGAACGCATCCTGAAGATTCAAGGAGCAAAACCACATGTTCTGCTCTAGAGATGGTATCATCTGAGACAAAGTTACCATCCTGAAGGTACGCAACTTGAGAAACTTGTTCAGATCATGCAGATCGAGAATGGGATGCCAGCCCCCCATCTGTTTCGACACCAGGAAGTACCTGTAGAGCAACCCTGGGTGTTCCGGAGGATCTGCAATAGGAACCACGACCTCCTTACATAGGAGCTGGGCTATGTCATCTCTGAGAGCTGACAGAATGTCTGCAGTCCTCTCATGGGCGTGTGCTTGGCATGGAGGGTATTGCTCGAATTCCAGAGGCAGACCCTGACCCACCACTTCGAGAACCCACCTGTCCATGGTAACACAGGATCAGGCAGAAAGGAAGTGGCGGAGCAGACCCCCAAGGGCGGACCCAGGGAAGGCGTGACAGAGGCACCCCTCATCCAGTCACTGGGCAGGCTTGGAGAAGGAGGAGGGTCTGGCAGAGGAGCCACCAGAGTCCCTCTCCCCAGTCCGAGGCCACTGGCTTCAGCCAAGGTCATCAAGCCTGGGCCTGCTGGCCAGCCTGGGGCTGGGCTGGTTTGGCCACAGGAAGTAGAGGTGGACCAAAAGGGCTTCTATTTCTGCTGCTACTTGGAGCCCTTGGGGGTCCTTCTGGGCAGATGTCACAGAGTTCAAGGTGGCACTGGACTTCTCAATGCGGGTGAGTTGGCCCTCAACTCTATGCCTTAACAAGTCAGTATCCAGGAAAGGAACATCTGCCAACTTGTGCCGAGTGTCTGCCGTGAAGGTCGAGATCCTCAGTCAAGCCCTGCGGTGCATGGCCATTCCTCATCCAAGCCCTGCAGAGCCTGGCCACTGAGGCCGCCATGGAGCGGGCACAAGAGTCCCCAATGTCCATAGCAGTGTGGAGCTGTTTTGCTACAGCCCGGCTCTGGTCCCAGACCTGTTTGACCATAGGTTGGAGGTCCGCTGGGAGATGGAAAGCACCTCATCCAGGGTGCCCAGCAGGGAATGGGAGAATTGGACCATGAGAAGGACCGAGCTTGCCTGGCAAAGACCAAGCAAGGAGACAGTGTAGACCTTTTAGCCATGTGGTCCAATTTTTTTGGACTCTTTGTTGGGTGGCTTATCGACAATCCCAGTATTGCCTGACTGCCTGAACACTGAATCCATCACCAGACCCTCAGCTGAGTGGTGTTCAGTGAATCCAGAGAGAGAACCTGTAGGTACTGCATACTTGCGGGCCATCCGGGAGGAGGGTGCAGGGCAGGAAGCTGGGCACTGCCAGAGCTCAAGAAAAAATTACTCACCTTAGTAATGTTGTTTCTTCTAATGGAGTCTTGCTATATTATGACAATTGCAGTTTGTCCCACCATTAGAACTGCTACGGAGGTGAAAGAGTTAACTTCCATGCCAGGCATGGAACTTAGAGCACGAGCTCGGTTAGAAAAGCTCTGTCTGGAATATTTCAAACTGAAACTGTCAGATCTTTACGAGAAAAACTCACTAAGGTTCTGTGTGGAAGCTGTAACCTACACTAGCCAACTGGCTACTTAAATATTAACACATTTTCCTGGTCCCAACACCAAGACTCAAGTCAGGGGACCAGAAAAAAGATAAGATAAGATAAAATAAAACACACACCCAAACACCCCAAAAAGAAGGTGGAAAACATAAAATGGGCATCAATAAGTGCCAACACTGGACTGCCCACCCCATACCCAAAGTAGAAGTTCTGAGAGGGCAGGCTGGGAGAGGTCATAATATAGAAGACTCCATTAGAAGAAACAACATTACTAAGGTGAGTAAATTTTTCTTCAAACAACATGAAGTCTTGCTATATTACTGACAACTACGAGACTACACAGCAGTACCTCCCATGGAGGAGGGACAGAACCTACTTAGGAATAGGCTCTGAAGCATACTTGTGTTAAACCGAGCATCCTCCTGGCCTGGATATCCAGGGAGTAATGCTTGGTGAAAGTGTGTACTGTTTTCCAAGTAGCTGCTTGACATATCTCTAAGATAGGGATGTCTCTGGCAGCAGCTAGAGACGCAGCTGTACCTCTGGTGAGTGAGCCTCAGGCCTGAAGGGGAACCTTACCCAGTTTTTATAAAAATTGGATACAAGAGACAATCCACCTGTCAATGGATCTCTTAGTGGCAGGTTTCCCTTTCCCAACCTCACCATAAGTGAGAAATAGTTGGAGGGAGTCAAATCTGTGACCCTTGGTACGCTCTATGTAGTAACTTAGGGCCCTCTTAACATCTAAGCTGTGCAACCTCCTCTCACCAGAGGAGGAATGGTCAGTGAAGAACACTGGAAGAGAAACAGACTGATTATGGTGGAAATCTGAAACCACCTTAGGCAAAAACTTCCTGTTAGTCCTGAGGACTACCTTATCCCTGTGAAAGGAAATAAAGTCAGTCTCCACTGACAAAGCTTGTAACTCACTTATGCGCCTGGCAGAAGTGATGGCTACTAGAAACACAGTTTTCCAAGTCAAGTACTTAAGCTCTGCCGAAGACAGAGGTTCAAAGGGGGGTTGCATCAACTGAGCAATGCAAACATTAAGATCACAGGCAGGTGCAGGGTCCCTGAATGGTGGATTAGTATGAAGCAATCCCCTGAAAAACTTGGAAAATACAGGGTGAGCAGAAAGAGAAGAGGGCTTCCCTGCTGAAATAAAAGCAGAGACAGCTGCCAAATGCACTTTCAGGGTAGCTGGTCTCAGTCCCAAAGAATTAAGATGGACCAT
The DNA here is from genome assembly GCA_016271365.2 of Neoceratodus forsteri. Lineage (NCBI taxonomy): Eukaryota > Metazoa > Chordata > Ceratodontiformes > Ceratodontidae > Neoceratodus > Neoceratodus forsteri. The sequence continues at coordinate 476,470,719 of CM057451.1, forward strand.
ATAGTCCAAAACAGTGGGCAAATCAGCAGATTCCGGGGAAATATGCTTCCCAGAACACCGTATGGAAAACCTTTTCCATTTGGAGTTATAAGTAGCCCTAGTGGAAGGCTTCTTAGAAGCTTTCAAGATTTCGAGAACACCTTGAGAAAGGTGTAGGTCAACAAACTCTAACTCCTCAAGAGCCAGGCCTTGAGGTTGAGGGATTTGAGATTCGGATACCAAACCTTCCCCTGGGCACAGGTTAACAGATTGTGGTTCCTGGGGAGACACAGGGGAAGATGGACTGCTAAGGACAGAAGGAGTGGGTACCAGGGCTGCCTGGCCCAGCCTGGAGCAATCAGAATCATCTTGCAGGGTTGAGATCTGATTTTGACTAGCACCTTGAACAGGAGAGGGAAGGGGAAGGCATAGAGAAACTTCCCTTCCCAATCGAGGAGAAAGGCATCCAGGGGGACTGAGCCCAACACTGGGGCCTGCAACAAAAAAATGGAAGTTGATGATTGTCTGGGGCTGCAAAAAGATCTATCTGAGGGGTGCCCCATCTGGCAAAACTATCCCAGTACTCGGGATCCAGTGATCATTAGTGATGGCCCTGGGAAATCCTGCTGAGAGCATCTGCCAGGACATTGTCCTTGCCTGGGAGGTGAACTGCTATGAGGGAAGTGTTCAGGGAATAAGCCAGAGACCACAACTTCATTGTCTTGGTGCACAAGGCCGAAGACCGAGTGCCCCCTTGTTTGTTGATGTACCACATTGTAGTGGTGTTGTCTGTTCTGACCTGTACCACTTTGTTCTGAACAGATGCAGAAAAACCTGAAGTGCTAGAAAACAGCTCTGAGTTCCAACAGATTGATGTGGAAGAGATTCCTGAGGGACCACAATCCCTGGGTGGAGAGGTCGCCCATGTGAGTTCCCCATCCCAAAAGGGACGCATCTGTAGTAAGGGTCAAGGAGTGAGACAGAGGGATGAAGGGAACCCCTTGTCTCAGATTGCTCTGATCCTGCCACCACTGAAGGGCCTGGATCAGGGTTCGAGTCACTGGGATCAACTTGGATAGGGAATCTATTCTTTGAGACCAAAAGGCTCTCAAATGTAACTGAATGTCCCTCATCTGAAATCTTGCTCCTTGCACTACAGCTGTGGGAAGCAGCCATGTGTCCTAGGAGCTGTAGAAATGTCTTGCTGGTCGAGAGACCTGCAGAGTGAAGGAGGAGGCCAGGGCCACCAGGGTCCTTACCCTTTCTAGGGAAGGAAGGTTCTGGCCTGCATTTTGTGTCCAGTTCTGCACCTATAAAGGTGAGTACCTGGACAGGTTCCAGAACTGACTTTGGAAGATTGAGAAGAAAGCCCAGAGGGTAAGCAGCTGCTGGGTAACTTCAGGTGTGATTTGACCTGGTCTGGAGACTGACCCACAATGAGCCAGTCGTCCAGGTAGGGAAAGATGGCAATCTTTGCCTTCTTAAATGAGCAACTACTACTGCCAGGCATTTTGTGAATACCCTTGGGGCAGAGGTAAGGCTGAAGGGCATTGCTCTGAACTGATAATGGCCTGAGGGCACTTGAATCTGAGGTACTTTCGGTTAGAGCTTCTGATAAGAACATGGAAGTAGGCATCCTTGAGGTCCAGGGAAGCTAGCCAGTCCCCTGGCCTTAGGGAGGGTAAAATCATTCCCAGAGTCACCATTTTGAATTTTGGTTTTAAAAGGTGCTTGTTCAGATATCTTAGGTCCAGGACGGGCCGCCATTCTCCTGTCCTTTTTGGGGTAAGGAAGTAACTGGAGTACAGACCCTTGCCCTGGTGGAGGGGAGAAACCCTTTCTACAGCTCTGAGAGCCAGGAGGGTTGAGACTTCTGTTTCCAAAGCAAGAGTCTCTAGAGGATTTGCAGGTGGAAAAGATCGGATTCTCATCTTTGGAAATTTTTTGAAGCTGAGAACCAGACCCTGGCTTACTACTTCCAGGACCCACTTGTCTGATGTTAAAGACTCCCAGTCCTGGACGAAGTAAGCCAGCCTGCCCCCTACAGGTAATGGAGAACGGCCCTGGGCATCCCATCAGGGTGCCTGTTTGGCAGGGGCTTTAGGCTGAGGGGTGGGAGCAGGCCTGCTTGTACCCAGTCTGCCTCTCCCTCTGAAGAACCCCCTCTGAGCATAAGCTGAAGAGGAGGCCTGGGTTTGGTAAAAAGGCCTGTGAAAAGGCCTGCCTCTACCCCTGGGGGGCTGCCTCTGAGGAGTGGCTTGCCGTTCCTTGGCTTGTGCACTCCTATAAGTGGTTCTATATTCATCCATTTTCTTCATATAATTCTCTGTCTGCTCCCAAACAGAGAATTTCCACCACAGGAAAATCCATAGCCTTAGCCTGGGTATCCTGTGACAAACTAAGTACACCTGAGCCAAGCCAATCTCGAAAAACCACAGATGTAGCCATGACTCTAGAGGATACATCATTAGAATCCACTGCAGCATGGAATTGCACCTTAGATGCCTCAATACCATCAGCAGCCACCTGCTCCAGCTCCTTGGCAAGCTGGCCAGGGGCCTGTTTGGCTAAAGCCATGACAGTATCCCATCTAGATTTCTGGTATCTTGCAACATAAGCCATATAAATTGCTTGTCTGAGTCCCAAGGACGCTGCCATGTATTGTTTTTTAGCCATGGCATCAATCTTCCTGGAGTCCTTGTCAGGAGGATGTGAAGCCTTATCACAGGCAGCAGCCTGAACTACCCCAACATGGCTGCATTGCTGTGAAAGAAATTCTGTATCAGGACCTGACAAAGTGTACCTCCTGTCCATCTTTTTATCCACAGGAGGCACAGAATTAGGAGCTTTTAAATTTTTATTGTTTGTTTCCTAAAGGATTTATGTAAAGGAATAGACAATCTCCTGGACTCTGGGATATCCATCATCTCTACAAAGTCAGGCTCCTCTTGCTCATCCACAGCCTCCTCCAAAGGAAGCTGGAGGGTTTCAGCAACTTTTTTATAAAACAGAAAATGAGAAGGGGACTCAGAAAGCCTAGGGGGAGATTCTCTTAAAGGTCTGTCTGGGGAGATGTCTGGTTCAATGGGCACATCCAGACTTTCAAAGTCACATTCACACTGTTCATAATCATCCTCCCCCTCCTCTGGTTCATAAAACTCCTCTATATCATATTCTTGAACCGGTGGAACCAGCCGAACCGACCTTTTGCCAGATAGTGGCGGTTCGGATGGAACCGGGGAAAGTGACTGGACAATTTGGATTGCTTTGGCTATCTCAGCAGCACTTGGAGAAAGAATTTTTGACTCCACACCTGCTGATTTTCTAGTTCTCTTTGCTGGAACTGGCTCTTCTGAGTCAGCTTTACGTTTGCCAGAGGAAGTCTTGCCCTGGTCAGAGGGCACTCCCTCCGGTTCGGTTGGCACCGAACCGGGCTGGCCATCCGGGTCAGCGGACTTTTTGGCCTCTCGTTCCCTGAGCCTACCAACTCTCTTACCTAGGGTAGCTGCAGGGAAATTCTTGCAAATCTGGCAGTCTGCATCGAGGTGGTCAAACCCCAGACAATAAACACATGTGGTGTGTGGGTCAGCCTTGGCAAAGGCTTCCCCACAGACACTACAGTGTTGAAACCCAGTGGGCCCGGTTTTTCTTTTGGGTTTCTCAGACATAATGCCAGCCTAACCAAAATACTTGCCCTTTTTCCGGCAGTGCCAGGCAAGACACCCTTATCGGTTCCCAACCGTGTCACGGGTCGTGGAAAAAACCGTAATGAAATCCGTTTTTTTTAGAACCGATAAGAACCGGGAACCGCACTCTAAAAAGCTTTTAAATGCTTCAGAATAAAGTTATAAAACAACCTGATCGGTTCAAACCGAACCGATAAACATTTACAAGTTCTACACAGAAATAAACCTGTCTATTACTTACAATACCACAGACAGAGCTTGAACCGATCGGTTTTCGGTTAAAATAATAATAATCGCGGTTGAATTTAACAGAGAAAAACTCTTTTAAACCGAGAAATGAACCGAGCAGTAGGAGGAATCTCCGGAGCGACTGTTCAGTGAGGCGGAGTAAAGAATCTGACAGTTTCAGTTTGAAATATTCCAGACAGAGCTTTTCTAACCAAGTTCGTGCTCTAAGTTCCATGCCTGGCATGGAAGTTAACTCTTTCACCTCCGGAGCAGTTCTAATGGTGGGACAAACTGCAATTGTCATAATATAGCAAGACTTCATGTTGTTTGAAGGGCAGGGCCAAGAATGGCCTCTGCTACCTGGATGACCTCCATCGGAGAACCCCCCTAGTCGAGGATCTTGGTTAGCGGATAACTGGCCCGTTTCTGGATAGGCTCCATTTTCATCCCTGTGGACTCAGAGATCAGTCAAAGAAGGCCCAGAAAGGAAGTAGGACCTTCTTTGCTCTAGAAATACCCCCCCCCCCGACTCCTCATTGACCGGACGGGAGTGCAGGAAGGAACCCTAGGACTCCGAAGAGTCACTGAAAAGTAGCTGACCACTGCAGTCCCCAATGACCCCCACAGGATGGTCAGGGGTGATGGTAACCACCCTGTTTAATGTACTGTGCAAATTTACATTGGGCTGCCCTCTCCCCTGCACACATCACTGTACTATGTCCAATGTTGTGGGCTGGCCCTCCCTCACAAGGCTACTGGTGTGGCAGACTATCAACTTATTTAGCCAACCTTTTCTCTGCCACAGCCAACCCCTGCCTACTCGCTCAGATCTGAAGCAAACTGGCTCTTTATAAACACAAATTAGGCCAAGCTTCTATCAGCCATAGACTCCCCAATATCTGAAATAATCTTCCCCCAAATGTTGCTACCCCCTCCCTCAAACCAAGCAAGGCCCTGATCAAGACCCTCTTCAAATTCCCATCATTCTCTTCCTGTTGCCCCCCCCCCCGATTCAGTCCTTAGTTCCTCTGCTCCCTGATGGGACAGCTGACACATATGCTATGCACTATAGCACTGATGAATCTTGTGAATGGTTGCAGGGCTCAAAATACAGCCATTCTGTATTTCTATGGAAATCCAGAAAGGCTATCAGAAAGTCAGTTCCGATACTAGCATTTCCATTTGGAAATGCTGTGCCACTCTGCCACGGTTCATTATATGGCTGCATGGCAGGAGAGAACACTTACCTGCCTCTCTGCTCGGGGGTGGGGTGCAGAGTCTCCAAAGTGACCATAACAGCCTATTTTTAAGCAGGCATCAAGGGCAGACACGAGGTGGTGGTGGTGGGGGGGGGGATGTCCTTGACGGAGGCTGCAGGAGAGAAGTGCACATGGCACCCTGGCTCAGTCCTGACTGGCCAGGGGTGCCTAACTTTCACTGCTTAGTTTGCTGAGGTGCAGTTAGAGTGTGGGCCACATGTTGAAAGGATCTCAGTGGGTATGCTCTGCAAATTTGCGGTCATTTTTGGCAAGGAGGATAATCTACTTAAAAAGGAGAGGTGGGGGGATATTCTACATTAAAAAAAAACGGAAATGAAATATTTTTAGGGTCACTTTCTCTCCTGGAGACAACACTAGTGCTGGGAGGGAAAGGAGCAGGTCAATTTAGTGGTGGGGGAGAAAGCAAGGCTGTGTGGAGAAAAGGCAGCAGTGGTGGGAAACTCAAAAATGATCTCATGGAGGAGATTTAGTAAAATAAAACTCTCTGTAGCAGGAGGGGCTTAAAAAAAGTCCTCCCAACAGTTCAGGGAAAGAATCTTTTGGAAAGTGGTGGGGGAGAAGCGATCATCTAACAGGGAGGAGTTAGACCTGTAATTAAAATCATTCCCTGCAACTGCAACTGAAAAGAGCTTAATAAATCTCATTTATACTCATAGACGCCATATGGCGTCAGAACCACCCATTGTTAGAACTGACCCAGAATGACCACCAGGAGCAAATGAGTTTTTAAAAGAAAAAAAATAAGTCCCTTTTCTACACTTTTGGGGCTAAAACCTTTGTGGAGTGTGGTTGGGGAGAAACGGTCTTTACAGGGAGGGCGACCTGAAATAAAAATCATTCCCCGCCACTGAAAAAGAAAAAAAAGTCCCATTTCCATATTTTAGTGGGATAAAACCTTTGTGGATTCCGGCGGGGGGAGAAACTATCTTTAGGAATGGGGACTTGAAATAAAAAACATTCCCTGCAGCTTAAAAGGGCTTAGAAAAAAAAAACAACGGTCCTTTTTACACACTTGGGGGTAAAATCTTTGGAGAGTGGTGGGGAGCAACAATATATTATAAGGGAAATACAATACAAATCATTCCATGCAACTGAAAATTGCTTTTCTATTTTTTTTTTGTGGAAGGGTAATTTCTGCCCAGGAAATTCATCCTGTACACCCCACATTTCCAAAGGAAAAGTACCCTCAAGGTTGTTATTTCTAGCCCTGTGCACTCATGTTGTTTTCAGGATTCATATCTAAAAATGGCATCACCTGCTCTGCTAGGAAAACTTGAACGTACTGTACTGACTGAAAATATTGTCGTGCTTTGTTCTGAGATTTTGTACCCTGATATTCCCACCCACCCCACCCCGACGCAACTGGAAACGAGTGCTGTGTGTGCTTACCTGGAAAATATGTTTTCAATACATAAATTACAGGACCAAGAGAGGAGGGATCTATCGATGCCGTACAGGGGGCATGCCTCAGACAGCTAGTGTTGGAACCCACTCAGGAGGGAGCAATCTTAGACCTCATACTCTCAAACAGGGATGGAGAGAGGATCTCAGATCAAGAAGTGGGTAGCCATCTGGGTACAAGTGACCATCAAACAGTGTGGTTCACGATAAACACAGCCGCAGAGTTAAGCCATACAAAACTGAGGGTACTGGACTCTAGGAGTGCCGATACTGGGACAATGGGAAAGTGCCTCAGATAAGCACTAGCAAACAGGCAAGAAGGAGGGATGGAGGAACAATGGGGAAACATCAAAACTACCATCACAGAGGCAACAAGCCTGTGTGTGAAGCAAATAAATCAAAACGAAAGAAAAAAAAAACACTGTGGTTCTGAAAAGAGGTCTCGGGGAAGGTTAGGGAGAAAAAGACAGCATTCAGGAAGTATAAGGAAACACAGAAGGAAGTGGGGAAGGCAGTCAGAATAGCAAAGGCCCCCAGGCCTGATGGCGCTAAGGGTTGAGGTGCCGGAACTCCACACAGATAATTTAGGTTTGGGAATGAGTCAGGGCTGCCAGGGGTCAGTAGGGCGGCGAGAGGATGGGCGTCCGGAGGACTGCTCTCCTCCTTTCTCGGGGGAGGGAGGGAGGCATGTCGTCCCTACAGATCGCCCTCAGTGGGGGCCTGGGAGGGATGCAGGCCAGGAGGCAAGGAGCTGGCGATGGCGAAGGTATGCCCCTCACATGCGGGTGTGGCACCTTGCATGCCGCCGGAGGCCAGAAAACAGAAAAATGGCAGCTGGGGGCTCTATGAGATCCCCGACCTCATCCCGCCGGGTCGCCGTGGTGGCCTCTCCGGGATTTGGATTGTGCTCCGGGAAGGGGGTTTCTTCTTCCTGGCCCCGCCATGGAGGATAATCTGTGGGGGGGGGTCTCGGGGGTGGCTGTGGCGGTCGAGCCAGCGGGCGAAGATGGAATTCCTGTCCCCAGTGCACCTGGTCGGTAAAAATAAGATAGGAAAAAAAAAAAAAAAGAAAAGAATAGCAAAGTCCCAAACCAAGGAAAAGATAGTCAACTCTGTTAAGAAGGGGGATAAAACCTTTTACAGGTACATTAGGGGGTGAACAAAGACCAAGGGAGGGATAATGAGGCATAATAAAGAGGAGGGTGGGTGGGAGGAGAGGGACAGTGAAAAACCAGGGATACAGAATGAATACTTCTGCTCAGTATTTTCAAAAGAAGAGGAGGGCGAGGTACCTAATCCAATCAACAGAAGCACACTGGATAGGGGGGTCAATACCAGTACTTTCGCAGAAGAAATGGTTCTGAAAGAACTCCTAAAACTGAAGGTGGACAAAGCAATGGGGCCTGATGGGATTCACCCCAAAATTCTAAAAGAACTAAGGGAAGAACTAGTTATACCACTGAATACCCTTTTTAACAAATCATAGGAGGATGGTGTGGTACCTAACCTAAGGAGTGGAGAAGGGCAGATGTGATTCCCCTTCACAAAAGTGTGAGCAAAGCAGAGGCAGGAAACTACAGACCTATTAGCTTGATCTCAGTGGTAGGGAAAATGATGGAATCACTTCTGAAAGAAAGAATTGTTGAGTACCTAGAGGCCAGCGGAGCACAGGACTCAAAGAAGCATGGATTCACAGCGGGAAGGTCATGTCAGACGAGTCTAATCAATTTCTTTGACTGGGTGACCAAAGTAGTAGACCAAGGAGGGACTATGAACATGGCCTACCTAGACTTTTAACAAGGCATCTGACACAGCCCCACACAAAAGATTAATAAACAAATTAGCCAGTCTGGGAGTGGGTCCCAGGGTGGTAGCCTCGGTAAAATATTGGCTGGACAACAGGACACAGTGGGTAATAGTAAACGGAGTCTACTTCGAAGAAAGGGGGGTTCTACTAGCGGAATACCGCAAGGATCAGTACTGGGTCCGGTCCTTTTTAATGTCTTTAATAAGTGACATTGCAAAGGGACTGGAAGGAAAAGTATGCCTCTTTGCAGACGACACAAAGATCTGCAACAGGGTTGATACACAAGGGGGGGTGGAAAAGATGAGAAGGGACTTGGCAAGATTGGAGGAAAGGTCAAAAGTATGGCAGCTTGGATTCAATGCAAAGAAGTGCAAAGTAATGCACCTGGGAAACAAAAACCCAGGGGAAGAGTACACAATGGGGGTGGTATTAACAACACCACGAATGGAAAGGGACCTGGGGGTAGTCATATCAGATGACCTAAAGGTAAGCAAGCAATGTTAGAAGGCAGTAAGGATGGCTGGGGGATACTAGGATGTATAGAGAGAGAGGCATCACCAGTAGAAAACAGGAAGTTGTTATCCCTCTGTACAGACAGTTGGTGAGATCCCACCTGGAGTACTGCATGCAGTTCTGGAGACCCCATCTCCACAAGGACATAGACAGGATGGAGGTAGTCCAGAGGAGGGCAACTAAAATTGTGCAGGATCTGCAAGAGAAGCCATACGAGAAGAGACTAAAGGAGCTTAATATGTATACCCTTGAGGAAAGGAGGGAGAGGGGGGACATGATAGAAACTTTCAAGTACCTCAAGGGAATCAACAAAGTCCAGTAGGGTAGCATCTTTCAGAAAAGAGATGTGCAAGAACAAGGAGACACAATTTAAAGATAGAGGGGGACAGCTCAGGGAAATGTGAGAGTATTTTTTCACAGAGAGGGTGGTGGATGCATGGAACAGCTTTCCTGAGGAGGTCGTGGGGTCAAAAACAGTGGGGGAATTCAAGAATGCATGGGACAGACATAGGGCAATTCTGGTGGGGGTAGGAAGAAGTAGGCAGTTGGTTAACTAGGATCTGCAGCTTATCCAATAGGTAGGAAAATGGGCAGACTAGGTGGGCTAAGCGGTCCTCATCTGCCGGCAAAGTCTATGTTTCTATCAGGAAAAGGTGGGCAAGGGAGTTGGTACTGGGATGGGACAGACTACTAAGGAAGGGGTAAGAGATTTTTGTGGAATTGAAGTTATGGGATGGAGAGGATGAGAAGATGAATTGCAAAGGTGGGGGCAGGGGAGATGGTACTTTGGAGGAAAAGATTACGGGGTGGCAGAGGTTACAGGGTATAGAAGCGGTGACAGGGTAGCTAGTAATGGAAGGAGGAGGCCTGGGTAATACATGTTTGCATCTATGGGACCCATATTCAGAGCTGTCCGTGTGTGTCATGTACCCATTAGCGCAGAGTGTGAGATAGTGCACAGCCAGCTTGAGGGCAATATTCAGGCAGTTAACGGGCTAACTGCCTAAATATGGGACTGCATTAGTGCAGTGCATACATAACAACACAAAAAAGAGAATTTCTTGGTGCGCACAGGTTGGCGGTGCTAGAATCGGGTAGCAGCCAGTTACCACAAATAATTCCAAAAAGACCCGCCTCCTGACAAGGCCCACTAAAGGGCTGAAGTGCCAGGGCTAGTGGGATTTTGTCTAGGCACTTTCACTGAATAAATTTTCACTGTTTGAATACTTCTGAACCTTCGAGTACTGAATCTCTCTACATAGTGACTACATGCTGGCCAAAGGAAGGAATGGAGATGGCGCGTCCCAATCAGGATCTTGCCATTGTTCCTGTGAGCCATATTCACCCACGACATGCTAATGAGTCAATAGGTCAAGCAAGGTGCAAAGGGACCATCTGCATGCCCATTATGGACATATCAGCATGCTGCACAATGGTGCTGCGCATGACTGTGGAGAGGCATTTTGTAGAGCTGTGCTCCTCCCTCCCCCCCCATCACTGTGCAACTGCTCCACATATTTACTCCCTCATCCTCTATTTCTCCCCTTCCCTCTCCAATATCATCTTAATCTCTCCCATCTCCTCAAACCCCATATCTCACACGGCCCATAATATCTGCAGCGCCAACTCCCTACTCCTCTTGCCTCTCTCTCTCTAGCACCTCTTCATCTATTTCTGCCTACCGGTATTCACTCCTTAGCACTTTATATTATCTCTTAAAAATGTCTGTATTGCCTTAAATCGCCCGATTTATTGCCTTTTGTAACCTTATTGATGTATTCATTGTCTGCTCCGTTATGCCTCATTATAAACCCTTTGTCAAAATTACCATTGTTATGCGCACATATCCTCATGTAAAAAGTTTAGTATTCATGTTTGTTCTTTTTGAAGTTTTGTATTATTGTTTCTGTACTCTCCCGGGTCATGCCTGAAAATAGTCTTTCTGGCTAGTGTACTTACCCGGTTAACAAAAACCAAATAAATATTGCTATGATAAGATCTCTGGCTCTAGAGGTCCCTTCACCCACAGACTGCTGATCTGACAGGTTCAGTACCCTTCAAAAGCCATTCCCTAGTGTTCAGTGATCACCCATCTACCTAGCTGTTTCTACAGCAGGCATGCACTCACTCTTTGTCAATCAGACCATGGCTGGCTGAGGTGGTGAGTGGAGGGGCTGTGCTGGTCACCTTCGATGGAACCCCTATACTACTGGGATGAATGGGGAACATCATGCAGTGGGGGTCCTGAGTGGGTGGAAGGGAGGGCTGACAGAATCAGGACGGGGGATCTGATCAATGATCGGGAAGGAGTGACACCAGGGAATGGGTTTTGATGAGTAATGAAAGAATCAGACAAACAGAAACAGACGATGACAGAAAAAAAAACAAAGGTCCATCTAGTCTGCCCGGAGTTCCCTATCTGTCCCGGGATCTATTGTCCATTCGGGGGTTTATCCCTCTCAGTCCACCCCCCCCCCCCGGCTCCACTTCATACTGCTATTGACCTGAGCAACCAGCAGATTCTTCACTCTGTCCCAGCCATGCCTGAAACCACTTATGGTCTTGGCGCCAACCACCTCTGCTGGCAGACTGTTCCACAGCTCCACCACCCTTTCCATAAACTAGAACATACTGACATCCCTCTTAAACTTTTCCATGCTAGTCTCGACTAGTGACCTTGGGTTCTAAACTCTGTATTCCTGCTAAATAGTTCCCCACAGGTTAAGTTGTTTATTCCCTTCAGGAACTTGAAGGTTTCTATCATACATCAATCAGGGGTTGGGAGGAGGGAGCACTGGACACCAGAGAATGGATTTTGATGAGTAATGCAAATGTCAGATCAGCGAAAAAGGAGTGGGGGTCCACAACAGCCAGAGATATGGATACAGCAATACACACAGCAGTAATACAGTGATCACAGATGGGGGAGACCACTTTCCAATTTTGAAAGCCACTATCCCAGCCAGGTTCTCTGTGGGTCACTGCCCAAGGAGGGATTGCATGGGGTGGGGTTGTGGCTATCTGTTTTAGATCTGATCTGAACTTTTTGGTGCACCCAGTAGAGTCTACATTGTAGCTTGAATGTGTGGCCATACCGGAGGGGTCCAGGTGCAGGTTGCAGAATCCTTCTGGAGTACCGGCTTCCGAGGCATGAGTGGGCATTTCTGCAGAAAGTGGCGGTCTTCATGGCTGAGAGAGTGTTAGAATTCCCCAGATGGTCAGTTCTAGGTGATTTCAATGCTTGAATCGACAAGCTCTCACTGTTTGGGCAACACTTCTTCCAGATAATGGATTCGCTGGGCCTAGCACAAGCTGTTACTACTGTGACTCACAGACATGGTCATGCCTAAGACATATTCTCACTGGGACTCGAGGTAGATAACCTCGAGACTGATCTGGTCACGTGCCTAGATCACTGCACAGTAAAGTTCTCATTTGGGGGGGGGGGGGCCCAGGTAGTCCACCCCTTGTGGAGATAGCCGGATACCATCCTTTAAAAGGGTAGTACTAAGCAGGACTTCAGGCAGCGATGGCTGCTTGTGGGACAGATTTTTGGACCGGTGGTGGTGGCCTGTAATAGAGCCATCACCTCAGCTCCTGACACTGTCACACCAGTCTGTGTACGATCCAGGTCTTCTCACTTGAGATTCCCATGGTTTGATGGGGAGCTCGGGGAGATGAAGACCAGGGGTCAGAGACTGCAGTGTTGTCGGCGGAGATCCGGGACTGGGGAGGACAGACTGGCCTTGAGGACTCACTATGATAAGCACCAAAGGGCAGTCTCCTGTAAGAAGGCAAAGTTCCTGTCCAGGGAGGAACAGACCAGCTCAGCTCTTCTGGATGGTGGACAGGCTACTTCATGCTGCCTCTCTTCAACCAGTTAGAGTAGTGCCAGCCACCAGGTCCAGAGTTTGCTCTGTTCTTCTATGACAGTGTGTCCTCAATCAGGTCAGGGATCACCCCAATGGGACTGCTGTGGCTCCACAGTGCAGAGATGGTCATCAATAGGAGCAATCCTCCTGTCTGGAGTGAGTTTAAGCCAGTAGGGGTGAAAGAGATCAGTGAGATGATTTTGAAGCTGTAGACCATGTGTTGTGAACTGGACCCGGGCCCGACATCTTTTAGTGGGCTGTGTGGAGTTCACAGGGTCCAGTGTTTGCTGAGGTTGTCCGGTGCTTGCTCTCAGAGGGAGTCATTCCCTAGCACCTTGAAAGTGGCACTGAGGAAGCCCTACTGAACCTACTGAAGAAATCCTCTTCGGATCCGGACTGCTTAGCAAACTATAAATCAGTCTCTAACCTTCTCTTTCTGGGAAAGGTTATTGAGAAAACAGTGGCTCTGCAGCTCAAAGCACATCTCTCTGCTTTTGACATCTAGGAGTCATCCAGTCAGAATTTAGGTCTAAGCACAGTACAAAGACAGCATTAGTCAGGGTGCAAAATTATCTCCTCAGGACAGGAGACAGAGGTGAATGGTCAGTTCTTGTTCTACTCAACCTCTCCTCAGCATCTGACACAGTGGACCATGGTGTGTTCTTGGATCGCCTTAGGGAGCACTGTGGACTTGCCAGTACTATCATCACATGGTTTGAGTGCTTTCTCACAGACAGGATGCAGAGGATTGTTATGGGGAATTACTCCTCTTGCCCAAAGCCCCTGCCTTGTGGAGTTCCTCAGGGCTCGATTCTCTCACCCATGCTGTTCACAGTGTACATGCTGCTCCTGGGTGACATCATTAGATGTTACAGCGTGAGGTTTCACTGATATGCAGATGACACCCAGCTGCACCTGTCATTTGCAACAGAGAAACAGGATGCAGTCTCTGTGCTGAATTCATGCCTGGCTGCAATCCAAGACTGAATGACCTCTAGCTCACTGAGGCTTCATCTGGATGAGACAGAAGTACTGGTGGTTGAGCCTGGTCGTTGGTGAGGTACAGAGATGGTAGGAAAGGTGACTGGGATGATGCTTGATTCCTCTCTTCTTACCACCTCTGCCAAGGTTAGGAATCTGGGTGTCATCCTGGATAATGGCTTGACGCTGGAGGATCGGGTGTTGTCTGTTGTCTGGAGTGGTTTTCACCATTCTAGAAATATTGCCCACATTAAACCTTTCATCCTGCCTGATGATCTGCCCTCACTAGTACATGCCTTTGTGACCTCTAGACTCGACTACTGCAATGCTTTTTACTATATCTCTGGGTGAATGGAGGGGTCCTGCATCACCTACAGCTGGTGCTGAACGTGGCAGCCGGTTTGCTGACAGGCCTTCCAAGGTCCTGTCATGTGACCCTGGTCCTCTGTGATCTGCCCTGGCAGCCAGTGAGATAGCAAATTATCTTCATGGTCAGTCTTCTGACCTGTAAAGCCCTACACAGACAGGACCCTAGCTATCTGTATGACCTCTTGACTTTTCTCATCATACCCTCTGCCTTTGCTGCTCCTCTGAGGTGGGTCACCTGGCAGTTCCCAGAGCACAGTTAAAAATCACTGGGGGACAGGACCTTTGAGGATGCTGGGCCAGTCCTGTGTAACTTGTTTCCAAGATCCTTGAGCGAGGCCCCCTCACTGGAGACCTTTAAGAGGGGTCTGAAATCTCCCCTCTTTAAGGAGGCTTTTGATCAAATATTACCTGACTTACTAGTTGTCTACCAGGTATTTTATTATTTTTTATTACTAGTTATTTGATTTTAACTGGGATTTTTACTTGGCATTGTTTTATTATAAACTTTTATCTATCTGTATTTATTGTTTACGTATGACTGCATTTTGTACAGCGCCTAAGCTCTCCGAACGGGCATTCTATAAATAAAGATTTAGTTACTTACTTACACTAGACACTAGGGATGCAGATGAAACAGTCTTGTCGTCCAAGGGAATGACAGTGTTTGTAAGCATGGTGTGACCCAGAGACAAAAACCAGGCCATTCGGACTGGTGGCCAAACCCAAATAAACAAATCATATCACGTCCCACCCTGAGGTCGGTCCCCTCCTTCCCATCCATGTCTGTACTGACGTCTGATTAAAGATTACTCCCACAGACTGAAGTGATATACCAAACAAGGGGACGGAAGGGCTCCCCCCCCATGCTGTACTGGGGCAGTGGGGGGACTCACAGACCAGGGAAAACAAATGGACAATAATGACAGTTTAATAATGTTCCGTAAAATGTTTTTGGCTCTGTTACTGTCTAAATAGCAGAAGTACTTAACTTATGCTATGTACTGTGCAGATCCTTAATAAATATTACTCTAACAAAAAAGGAAATGGTCTTGTCCAGTCATCAGATTGGCGATGGGAGTGGGGACGCTGGCAGGGACTGGCAGCTCCTGCTGTCAATCTTCTATCTGGCACATTGCTGGAGAGAGGGTGGTGTTTGTGCACTTCTGTGTACAGGGATAAGAAGGGATTTGAAAGTGTTATGCAGTGCTGCAACGGCGAATGTTTAGCACTTTTAAATCCACTGGCTCCACTGCTGTGCCCTGTATGCAAGGGGGATCCCTCATCTGTATGGGTGCATCGGTACATTCTGCGCAACTGCACTGCTAGGTAAGCGCTGTGAGGCGGGGGCCTCTCAATATGGGAAACAAACAGTAGGAGCTCAACCCCTGGTGTCTGTGACAGGGTTTGCTTCACTGATTGCTTCTCCCAGCCATCTCTTTGTGGTACTTTACAGCACAGAATAAGGACTCTGAAGTTATGCAAGTAATAAACATTTCTACCAGTCTATTCTAGTGGTGCTTGTGTTCTGTAGTTGTTTTAGAAACATAGAAACACAGTAATTGGCAGCAGATAAGGACCGCCAGGCCCATCCAGTCTGCCCATATACCCCAACTTTTGAAAGTGTCTGCTGACTATAGTCATTTCCTTAGCTGATTCTTCCCTATGATTTCTTTGTGCATATCCCATGCCTGTTTGAAGCCCTGCACTATGCCCTTTCCCACCACCTCCTGTGAAAGGTTGTTCCATACCCCTACCACCCTTTCTGTGAAAAAGAACTGCCTCACATTCCCCCTTAGTCAACCTCTTTCTAATCTCATGTCATGCCCCCTAGTTTTATTATTTGGCTTCAAATGAAAGATATCTGCCCCTTTACCTTATTTATGCCCTTGAGATATTTGAATGTCTCAATCATATCCCCCCTCTCCCTCCTTTGCTCTAGGATATACATACTGAGTTCCTGTAATCAGTCCTCGTATGCCTTCTGTTGCAGTCCCTGTACCATCTTTGTTGCCCTCCTCTGCAGTGTCTTCATCTTGTTAATGTCTTTGTGCAGATGTGGCCTCCAAAACTGCACGCAGTATTCCAGATGGGGCCTAACCAGTGTTTTGTAGAGAGGAATCAGTGCCTCCCTCTTACAGCTTGTTATACCCCTACTAATACACCCCAACATTCCTCTAGCCTTCCATACTGCCTTTGCAGTCTGCTTGGATGCCTTTAGGTCATCTGTAATGATGACTCCCAAGTCACTTTCTTCCCTAATGACTGTTAGCAACTCACCCCCTAACTTATAATTTGCTTTAAGGTTCCTCCTACCCACGTGCATGATTTTGCATTTTTTCCGGGTTAAACCCCAGTTGCCACTCTTCAGACCATCTCTCCAGTTTTTCCAGATCTTTCCTCATCCTTTCCACCCCCTCTGGAGTATCTGCTCTGCTGCAGATCTTGGTGTCATCTGCAAATAGGCAAACCTTTCCCTGCAGTCCATTTGCAATGTCACTGATGAAGACACTAAAGAGGACTGGCCCCAGAACTGATCCCTGAGGCACCCCACTGGTGACCCGCATCTCCTCCGACTGTGCGCCGTTAACCACCACTCTGCCCTGCCCCATCTGATTGTGCTATTCCCTTTTAGTTAGTGCCATCTAACCTTTTGATCATGGGTGCAGTGCCTATATCTCTTATTAGGTTAATGCACTAACAGTCACTTTAGTGCTGACCAGTCTGTTTATAGTCAGAAAGCAGTACATGAGGTGCACCATGTAATGTCCCAGCAAAGGGGAGGAGGTGACAACTAACTTCCAATACATTTAATGACTCTACTATACTACCAGGTTTTGCAGTTGGACAAGTAGGTTTACATTAGCTACTTGTCCAAGACAAGTAGGGAATTTTAAACATTTTCTTACCCTGTCATGATGCCGTGGAGGCTAGTGTTAACTTAGTCTTATTTTTTATTACCCTGCTGCATCTCCACAATCTTCCCTGAACTCTAACCACTGCACAAACATTAATGCACAATTTTACCTTTCAATTTTTTCAATTAGTTATAGTCATTTGTTTCTGTTTTTCAATCTTACTTTTTTCTTCTCCTTGCCTCGTCCACCCCTCCACCAGACAGCACCCTTCCCCCTATGCCTTATCACCAACCTTCTCAAGGAATCGCCTGTTATCCACCATTTATCCAGGGCAAAAATATGTTTTTTTTGGGGGGGGGGGGTGCTGGTGCAACCTGCCTTGTCGGTCATATCATATTGGGCTGTCATATGTGGGCCTGTAGGGGGTGCTGGTACAGCTCAGGCAAATTCATGGGTTTTCTCCTCCATGTTTTTCTCCTACTGAGAGTGACGTATGGCAATGACGCACACATACGAACATACAAACAAGCCAGCAGAAGAAGGCCATTTGGTCTATCAAGTCTGCTCATATTGCAGGGTCCACAGCTTGAGCTAATGTCCCTGCCCTCCTCCCTCCCCACGATCCTCACCTTCCCATGCCTATCCCAGCCTCTCTTGAAGCTGCCCACTGTCTTCAGCAAGATGACCTCTTACAGAAGCGCATTCCAGGTGTCCACCACCCTCTCTGTGTAGAAGTGCTTCCTGACCTCCCTCATAAACCTCCCGCCCGCCAGCTTAAGACTGTGCCCCCTTGTGTTATGGTTGCCACTCAGCTTAAAGAGACTCTCCTTATCAACCTTATTTATCCCATTCAAGAACCTGAAGGTCCCAATCATGTCCCCTCTCTCTCACCTGTCTTCCAGGGAGTACATGTTCAGTGCCCTCAACCTCTCTTCGTATGCCTTACCCTGCTGACCCGCTATTATCTTTGTAGCCCTCCTCTGGACCTTCTCCAGCATGTTAACGTCCTTTTTGAGGTGTGGGCACCAGTACTGAACTCCATACTCTAGATGCGGCCTTACCAGTGACCTGTACAAGGGCAGTATAACCTCCTCTCTCCTACGTGCATGCCGGCATATGTTGGCCACCCCTTTCCTTGTATGGAGCGCCCAATATGCTGCCACCCAGCTACCACCAGGTGGCAGTCACTGTGCAAAATGCTGAGTCTCCACTCCCCCCCCCACCAAGGGAGAAGAGCTGTCCATGGGACACTCAAACCTCCCTCCTTCCCCCTCCTGTCCCCGTGCAACTTAAGTCCATCCTAAACCCCAGTTGCCAGTATAGTGTTAAGTACAGCTACGGCTGCAATATCAGACCGTTTCTTAGTCATTTGTTTTTCATGAGGATTCAGTATTTGTTTAACAGGGGAAGAAAGACTGCTCACAAATGGCATACATACCCACAGCATAAGTAATGGATAATACATGACAGAGTGTGCGGTTACAATGGAGTAACGTATGCCTCTGGTGGTTGTTAGCCTTGTGAGTACCACAATCCATAGAAAAGTGCATAATTCACTTATGACCCCACAACCTGGAACGTGTTATCCCACTTACAAAATTGACTTTTATTTGTTAAAGAAAATAACCAATCGTCATGTGATATATTTCGATCAATGGCGTTACAGAATTTAAAGACCCATTTTATTTTATTTATTTTTACTTTTTATTTATAGTTTATATGACAGTTACTTGTACACAATTACACTGAGTAAAGCCATACATCATACATATATCAGACTTCGGTGATGAGCAGATTTATAAGACGTTTGCTACATTCAGTACAAAATATGAGAGTCTAGCCTATGTATTTGACAATATACTATAAACTTCAACACTTAAAGCAGAACCGCCAATGCTTTATCTTAAATCTGCTCAAAATGATACATTTTGAATTCCAAACTCTGGCCAGACAGGCCTGTTTATTTATGGTCTATAAACTGAAAAACTCCAGGTACAGTACTTTCTCAGTACAGCCCCTTTCACATCCCATTGCAAGCAAAACCATGAGAGGCACTTATACATATTTTGGCATTCAAACAATTAATATCTATTATTTATATATTGAAAACTTGTTGCCTCAAATAGAGACTTAAAAAAGAGAAAAACAAATGAAAAATGTCCACAATCAGAAAGCAATTGTGTTTCTCATCCAAAACAGACAGGGAGAATAATCCAGTTAGAAATCAAAAGAACAGTCTCTCCTCTAGACTTTTATCGGTCTTGGAACTCGTATATATGTCTCTCTGATCACTGCTCCAGTGGGTAACATAATTAAAGATAGACTTACTGAAGTAAGACAGTCAGGTGTCCCCTGTCTCAGATTCTGAGGATGAATCACCCTCCCTTGCGGCTCGCTCAGCTTCCAGTTTGTCCACCAGCTTGACGGCTTCCTTAGGGTCAGTGTAGATGTAAGATTTTCTGTCAATTATTGCATGTAGGTGCGCTGGCATAATCATGCTATTTGGAAATTCCAGATCCCTCAGCCGGCGACGAACTGCATCAAAATACTTTCGTTTCATATGAGTGGCATACGATAAATCTGGAAACAGCAACACCTTAACACCGTCCATCGCCACTCCTCTCTTTCTCCTTGCGGCCTATAAAATATTATCCCGTACAGCCATAGATGTTGTGACCAGCATAACTGTTCTCGCTCCCTCGGAAGTACCAGCCGCCCTATGGAGACTGACTCTGTAGGCACGAATCACTTGGGTCTGGATGTCAAGACCCAGAGTTTCCAGCAACCAGGCAATAATAAAGGAAAGCAGATCTTCCCCTTCTACCCCTTCTGGCAAGCCAATAATTCGTACATTTGCAGAACGGGTAGCATTTTCCAAGTATTCCAAGCGAGATTTCAGGAGGCCTTGCTCTTTTATGCATGTCGCAGCTATAGCCTGGGCTCTTTCTGACGACCGCTCAGAGGCTTTCGCCACTTCCACCATTGCGTCTAGTTTCTGCTCAATCAGTACCATATTCTCATTACAAGTGTCCATTTTTTTGTCAACCTGCTGGACAGTTTTTGTCAGTGTGGTCACTGCTTGTTGGAGAGATTCCAACATTGCTGGGCCAGTGCTTTCTAATCCCTGCTCCTCTGATGAGGAAGTTGCAGGAGTGGTTGGTGTCTTGCAGGCCCCACCGCGTGGTGCGAAGAAGTTCGTTTTTTGCTCTTCTGTTTTCCGAACTATAGTGGTAAAAAACGCACCATTCAGACCACACACACTCCGGAACCCATGAGAAAAGCTGCGATGCTCTAGGACAAATATTTTAGGAGATGGATGTTGATTCAGGAGCTCACTGAAGTTGCGACTGATCAGCTAGGCAGCAAGCCACGGCCCCTGACCCATTTTATAACCGAGAAGAACAGGTCTACCACTTGGCCTCAGGTTACCAGAGGTTTCTACCACTGCTGGATTTCCCTTCTCCAAAGTGCCTGTGTCCACAAAATGTAGCACAATCACGTCTTCTAACACCGGATGCTCTTGCAGGCACGTCTGGATGGCTGGCGTAAGAACTTACTGGACTCTTGCTCTTCTTTCATGCAACAGTTCTTACGTTTATGAACATTAACCTATTCCTGCAGCCTTTTAAACTGCACTAGCGAAAGTTGGCCTTAGATGCCCTCAACCCCAACCTCCATTAGGGGTCCCTCTCCTCATTCAGGATAGAGGCAGACACAGAATATCACTAACAACACACCCAGCAAGACTACTAGCAGCTCTTCAGTAAAACAGGACCTCCAGCTGGAAGGCAGCAAACTAGTATCTGCCTCTTCTCTTGTGTGTGTGTGTGTAGGGGGGAGGGGTTTGCAAAAAACACATTCCAACATTCTGAACAGGGCTCGAAATTCCCATAGAAATGGCGTTCTGTGCACACCAAAAAACTAGCACAGAACACCAGATTCTTCCCCCTGGTAAAGCGCGGTGTATACCGCTTTAAGGAGTGATGTCCCGCATGTGTTTTTTTTTTCCTCCCATTTCGGCTCCGGAGACTGTTTGGCGCCTTCTAAGACACTCCAGCCAACCAGAATGCTGTATTTTGTCTGCCCAGCCCAAGACAGATCGAAATGTCGCATTCACTGGTGAGATTTCGGTCTTGGGCTGAGCCATTGCACACTTGCTTTCCCTCACTCGCGGGGCGGCAACCACGCCGACAGGACTCTCTCACTCCAGGCTCCTCTCACCGGACATCACTGCAGCTCCGGTCTGGTAAATTTGGTGGGGGGGCTGACTGAAACAGGAAGATGCAGGGAACGAACAGTACAGTCACTATTATGAGGGAGGGTGGATATGAGAGACAGTCAGAATGATTTTCTTCGACATTTTGAGCGTCGGTGAGCTTAGGAAACAGTCGGGGGGGGGTCTGGAATAACGGAGGGCAGATTTTGCTGCGTTTTGCAGACTAGCCAGCTTTCGTTAGGCAGACTGCCTAAAAAAGGAGAAATAAACGAAAAAGACCAACAAGCGAAAACTTTTACAGGGAGGACACTGCCAGAAAAAACAAACAAAGGCAACAAGCCTGAAAAAAATATATTTTAGCCTTTTTGGGCACAGATACCCTGGCACAGAACAAGGGAAAATCAATTGCCTGACAGTAATCGGGCATACGTTCCAGCCCAGAGATAGATTAATTGCCCAGTTTCACTCAGGGAGGGGCACTGTGCCACAAAATAACAGACAATCATGCCCTAATGTCCCTGATTTGGTGAGGCACAAAAGGATGATGTTTTCCCTTGGTACCCCCCAAAAAAGACACCAGACATCTTTTAAATTTACATTTTTTTATTGGAAAAAAAAAACACATTAGGCTGTAACATTTCATTGAAGCAGCTTTATTTGTGCAGCTCATTTTCTGTTCTGGGCAGACTTCTCCCTGTGGGGGACAAAAAATTAGATTCTGGGCAATTGGCCAAGAAGAACTAAGGACGAATTTAACAAAACCTCAACAATGACTCACTCCCCCTCTGAGGTCGAATCTGCAACATAGCAAAAACCCAAGGGCTAAAAATAAATTGTGATCATAAGCCTGCTTGACACTTACTGCATATCTCGATTGCTGCGGGGACCCATTCTCTCTGGGGTGAATTTATCCCAGTTAGTTCTGCATCCATTGCCCCTTGCCTGTTTGGTCAGGGCGTGCTTCTTTGCAGGCAAATAAGAAATTGCCAGACCAGCAAAGATGTGGCATTTTTGGAATGGAGTAAAGAACCCTAACACCATAGCAGCAGAGAAGGAGGCTCTTAGAAAAAAGGAGAGAGATGCTGCTTATGACAAAAGTAAACAAGTGCATACTTTTCAAGAACACTGGGTAACAAAGTACACTTGGGTTGAGCTTGACCCTGAGAAAAACGTAACATTTTGTAACGCATGTAGGAAATTCCCCAGACATTGCAGACACAACATCAGCATTATGAAGGGGGCTGCAACAATTTCACTGAGCAGTCTTTACAAAAACATGTCAAGTCTAAGAAGCACTCCTTCGCTGATGCCAGACTTGTAGCCGAATCCCAGCAGGCATCTGCTGCCGACAGAGCAATCGAAATGCTCAATTCTAATGTGGCACGTCGTGTGCAGATCTTAATTCGAAATGCAAATGCCTTGGCCAAACATGCTAGGACATATACTGACTTCCACTGGATATGTGACCCTGACAAATGTAAAGGGGTTAAAATTGGGGAAAGCTATCACAATGACAAATCATGCCGCATGTTCATTAGTAATATCGTTGAGGTGGAATGTAAGAAGCTGGTAGATGTGCTGAAGAATACGGACTTCGTGTGTGTAATGACAGATGGTGCTACATATTCCAGTGTAAAAGAACAGGAAATAATTTACATAAGAACAGTAAACAAGGGGGTGCCAGAAGTTTTTTTTGTGTCCCTGGAAAATCCACACAAAGCTGATGCAGCATCAATCACGGCATGCATCGATCAGGCCATGCTGTCACAGACAGAGTCAGCAGACTGGAAAAACAAATTGGTAGGGCTTACCACCGATGGGGCAGCAGTGATGACCGGTGGGGGTGGCCACACTACTGAAAAGGATTGTCCTCATCTAGTCACAATCCACTGCAATGCACATAGGCTGGAGTTAGCCCTGAAGGATGTCTTAAAAAACATCACGTATCATAAAAAAATAGACCAATTACTGCTGGGGATCTATCTGTTTTATCATTTTTCACCTCTAAACCATACAAATCTGAGAGAGTCCTGTCAGGCAGCGGGAGTAAGATGCCTTATTCCAACCAGAGTGGGAGGAACCAGATGGGCACAACACACATTAACAGCACTGAAAATGCTCATCACAGACTACCCCGGGATCCTGCTGCACTTCCAACAGGTATGTACTGTCCTAGACTCCATTTTAAGCACAGTCTAGCTTGGTTTTAAAATTGGAACTACTAAAGCAACAACTTGTGCCATTTTTTGTCTTCTCAGATGCAACTTGGCGGATCCCAAGGGGACCAAGCAGCAAAGGCCAAAGGCTACCTGAAGATCATGCAGACCTAGAGATGTCTACGTTACATTCACTTGATGGCAGACATCCTGGAAGAGTTCACAAAAGTCGACTTCTTCAAGCAAATGATACTTCAGTGGGAGAGGTGTTTAAATCACTTCAGGATTCCTGAAGGACTGCCTTACAAAGCTGAAAACAAGGTAATTTTTGTTTTCCAGAGTGGTTAACTAGAAAGAAAGTATTTTTCCCTCCTAGCCAGGAAAAAAATTATCTCTGTCAGGACAAGTTAGGTCAGGCCAGGGGGATAAGTCTGTGTTTTTCCTTTTATTCTTGTTTTCTAGACCTGGAAAGCACTTGCAAAATCTGGATGCCTTGGAGGGACCTGAATTCCATGGACACACCCTATTATCTCTTTACGAAGCGGACCAGTTTTCCATTGACAGAGACATACTACTGACAGCAGTGATCCTAAATGTCACAAACATGTTTGAAGACATGTACCAGCCGGTCTCCATTATGGTGGCCATGAACCACATTTTGAACTTTAAACAGTGGCCAACAAGCCATGCGGACTTGACAGGTGTGTTAGGGTGGGAAAATAACTGACTGGGTGGCACTGGGAGAATCATCTTTAGCTTAGCAAGGTGGGAGGTGAGACAGTTTTTTCCAATTTGTTTCAGATTATGCGGAGGATGTAGTAGCTGGTCTCGTAGAGGAGTTCAGACCAGTCCTCACAGAACAAAACATAGATGCAGACATGTGTATGTGTGTAGCAGAGTGGACCAAACTAAAAAAAAAAAAAAAAAAATCACATAAAGAGAAGGCAATTTTTCTTCTTCTACCACTAACAATTAACAAGCTGCAGATCAGGTCAGGGTATTACATGTTTGTCTCCCCCACCCCAAAAAGTTACGCCAGTGCTGCAGAAGCAAAGTGGCCAGATATTCATCAGGCTTGCCAAGACAAATGCCACAACATTTTGGGACTAGTAACCTTAATTCGTACTCTACCAGCAAGTACAGCTGTTTGTGAATGTGGATTTATCCTAATGAAAAGAATAAAATCCGACTGGCGAAGTTCATTAGGAAAGGACAGTCTCATAGACTTAATAAGGATCGCGTTACATACACCATGTGAACAGGAATTTGATCCAGTTCCAGTCATTAAGTTCTGGTTAAAAAGTGGTAGACAGAAAAAAAAGGCCTTCTTTGCAGCTATATGGTCCACGGAACAAAAAACAAAGCAATGACCAGGAGGAAGAAGAGGCAGACAGCTCAGACTCGGAAGTATATTTAGATGAATCTTTCATATCTGAAACTTATTCTGAAAAACTTTTGTCTGATGATGATTCTCATGTTGTATCTGATGAAGAACTTGAATATACTCCCATGTCAGTGTTGTGCCCTAGTACTACTAGTTAGCAGGAAACTGTTAACTGTGGGGAGAGGGGGGATTCTTGCATCACCGAGTACCGCGCATGATGATGACATGAATCTGTTGTGATCATGTCCTCCACATTTAAGGTTTGGCCTTTCTTTGTCACCCAACTGTTGAGTCCTGCTTGGACTAGGATTCGCTTTGGAATAGGATACAGAAATCACCGAGACTTAGCTCCCCTGTTAGTCTTGCTATGTTCAAGACCCTGTATGCCAAAACATTTGTGGAGCTCTGTAACCGTTTCCACCATTCCTAGTTGTCCAGCTGACATTTCCACTCAATCTAAGTCCTTTCCGTTCAAACTAAGTGTTCCCTTACCAAGATTACTCCCCCCTCCCTCAGTCCATTCTAGTCCCACCGGTACTACCGGTTCACCTCAGTCCATTCCAGTCCCACCGGTACTACGTATTCACTGCAAACCCCCCACTGCCCACTCTTATGCCCTGATACCACCTGCTTAGTATCCCAGAATCTTTCTGCAGCGTCCCTGCCTCCTCGTGTGCACTTTCCATATCCCAGGGACACCTATACAGGCTATGAACATGTTATTGATGAATAGGATTATAAAGGCATCTCTCTATATATTATTTACCTTTATTTCTACACTGTATATATTTTGTTGTATACGTCTTGCTACTGTTGTTTTATGTATATTTTACTTGTACTCTATTCTGTACCCTCGTCCTTGCAAACTGCAGGTCCACCTTGTAAATGAGCTTGCTCAATGGTGATCGCCTGGTTAAATAAAGATTTTGATTGATTGATTGACTAAATGTCTTCATTTTTCCTACATATTGCTATCTGCAATCAGTTCAACTTAGTGTCACTCCAGGTTTTTGGTGGCAAAAATAATTTTGCCTGGTCACAGTGCCAAATTTTCGAGTCACGGGTAGGATGATCAGTACAGTCTAATTTTTTAAATCTCATTCTGTAAGCTCTCTCAGTCCTTGTTCTACTAATTTCAGTTTTGTTATAACAGGCATGGCTGCGTAGTAGACTAATGCTAACTTGTAGAGCAGCAGCAGATAGCCAGTCCTAGCACAATCCATCAGTCAAGTACAAGTCGGTGAGGTAAGAGCTGAAAATAATGCACCAATCAGGTATTGTTTTATCTTAAAATTAAATGTGCCTGGAATTTATCTGAGGGAGACAGCTGAGCACCAAGTAGTCCAGATTTGGGTATGTGAACAGAGTATATTTCAGTCTTCATCATTTTTCTTCCCTTCTTAGTAGCCCTGACTCCAGTCCTACAATAAAATAATCTGAGTCCGTCGCACCAACATGAAATGTGGCTTATGGACCACTCTAGCATAGCAAAATATGCAACAGGAATGGTACAGTAATATTCTGGCCAAACTGGATTTCACGTAAAATTACAAAAATCTATCACGAATCTAGGAGCGGAGTGTTTTAAATTTGTAAATTCTGGCCAACTGGTCATGTCACAGTAATAAAACTATCACGTGCTGTCATGGTGCTGTAACAAATCATGTCTGATTAACTAAATCAAAAGTTTCTGTTTACACTGGCCAGATTAATTTTTTCTTAGTGACTCATCCTGATGGGGTAGACAAAAAAGAAGACAAAAAGATACTAGTCAATGAATGTCAATTACTGCTTGAACATTTCACTGCGCACTTACTGTCATCACTGAAAGCAAAATGACTGTCTAGGGTTTGGTGCTGTATTATTGGGTTAAATTGCATCATTCACATTCTTATACTGTAGTGTGAGTGTCTATACTCTGCCATGGATTTCAGACAGACTTTCTGTTTTTCGCTGCTTGTGAATATTGTCAACTGTGATGAGATTGCTGTCAGTCAGTGCTGCAAAAGCACTTTGAAAAATGTATGTAATGCCTGGCTGCTATATTCATTCTGTGCATCACTCTTTCTGTACATGCACAGAATAAAGTGGAAGTTCAACACCTTACCTACAAGGTAAGAAAAAGAATACAGAAAAATAAATGAATGGAGAATTTTTAGAACTTGTTTTTTGCCTTTTATTACCTTTTATTTAGTCAAACAAGGATGTACTGATGGTTGGTGACATTTTGATAGCAGGTATACAAAAAAAGGGAATGGCATACCACTATACCAAATCTGGGGAACTGGTAATCTGTGCGGTACACCACTTTTTAAAATAAATTTGTAACCCTGCCAAAGGATCATATCCTGATGTTTCAGGGAACGTTATATGCACCCTTATAGTCATCTCCAACGCCTCTATCTCTGTTAATAAAGCAAAGTTTCGCACTTACCGTAACGGTAGATCTTCGAGAGGATCTCATGCAGCAGGTCATACACTTGTGTGTCCACCAGAGGGCACTCTCACTGACTAAAGCTTTCACTAGCAGTGCTGAATGAGGGCCGCCCACTGTGACATAATGTCATGCATATGTATAAATATGTGGGCAGACCCCTAGCAGCCTCAGTTCCAGGCCGGCGACCAGCTGACGGAGCAGAACACCGAGGGAAACCGGGGAGGCTGAAAGCATCGTCCATTAGGATGATGAGTATAGAAGTAGAAGACAGCTCTTCCAGAGAAGGAGGGAGAAGGAGGGAGGGAACGTGACCTGCTGCAAGAGATCCTCTGGAAGATCTACCGTTACGGTAAGTACGAAACCGTACTATCTTCTTCGAGGAAATCTCTTTCAGCAGGTCATACACTTGGGATGATTCCCAAGCAGTCAAACAGAACGAGCAGTTAGGACAGGAGTCCCTGCAGGACGGCATGGCCAAAGGAGGTGCAGCGCCTGGAGGCCGAATCAAGACTATAGTGACTAGTAAATGTATGGACAGTACGCAAAGTGATGGCGTCACAGATATTGGTGATGAAGATGCCCTGGAAGCAGGAAGCAGAGGTAGAGAGCGCCCTGGTGGAGTGTGCTTACACAGCTCTTGGGAGAGGCTTGTTGTATTTAGTGTAACAATAGGCGATACAATGGGCTAACCAATTAGACAAGGTCTGCTTCATTATAGGGTTGCCTTCCCTGCCAGGAGTGAAAGCAACAAATAGTTGCTTGGATTTTCGAGAGGACTTAGTATGAGCAAAGTAATAACGTAGGATGCGGTGTGCATCCAGAGTGCGGAGAAGAGATTCTCCCAGGTTAGAATGAGCCAGGTAGAGGACAGGCAAGTTAATTGATTGAGTTAGCGTGAAGTCTGAAACCACCTTCAGAAGGAACGTGGGACTGGTGCGGAGGGAGACTCTGTCTTTATGGAAGACCAGGTACAACGCATGGCACATGAAGGCTTGAAGTTTCTAAATGCGCCTGGCTGATGCGACAGCCACCGGGAAAAAGGCCTTCCAGGCCAGGAAGCACATGTCACAGGTAGTTGCTGGTTCAAATGGTTCAAGGGTTGATTTTTCTAAGATGAAGTTGAGGCCCCAGGGCGGAACAGGATTCCAAACGGGGGGCTTCAGATGGAGAATACCTCTGAGAAACATCTTGGCAAGGTCCATCTGGGTGACGTGGTGGTCTCCAATGGGTTCATGGAAACCCAAGATTGTGACTTAATGGACTTTGATAGATGAGTAGCCTAAACCCTGACTGGAGAGGGTGGAAAGGTACTCCAGGATGGTAGGTAATGGGCAGGAGTACGGATTTAAGCCCCTCTTGGCTGTCCAGACAGCAAAATGTCTCCATTTGGCAGCATACGGCTTTCTGGCTGACGCCTTCCTAGATGACAGCAGAATGGTGGCCACAGAGGCAGAGATGGGTTGCTGAGCTATAAAGATGTCCTCAGGAGCCAAGCAGGTAGATGAAGAGACCGGAGATTGGGGTGAACGGTTCCCTGAGTCTGCATGAGGAGATCCGGTCGGAGAGGAAGGGGATCTGTGACCGACAGTTGCTGAAGGAGGGGGAACCATATGTGCCGGGGACAAAATGGGCCAATAAGAATCATGGAGGTAGGCTCCAGCTGGAGTTTGAGTAGTACTTGCTGGAGGAGAGGAAAGGGTGGGAAGGCATATAAGAAGTGCCCATGCCAGGAGAGGGACAAGGCATCCAGGGACTTGCCCTGTGAGTCCAGAATGATTAAGCAGTTGTGGGGAAGTCTTTGATTGTCCAGACAGGCGAATAAATAGATGTTCGGAGTGCCCCACAGAAGGAATATGTCATGGAGTACTGCCATTGCCAAGGTCCACACATGGCCTTGGTGTGATGGCTGAGGTGATCTGCAAGGATGTTCTGGGCTCCGGGAATGTGGACTGCCACCAGATGAAGATGGAAAGCTACAGCCTGAGCCCAAACTTTCACAGCTTCCTGGCACAGCACTTTTGACTTTGTGCCTGTAGCATTGTAGCACTCCACACAAGTACTGTCGGTTTGGACCAGAAGGGGTCCGGGGACAAAGAACGTCTGAAAGGCCTGAAGAGCCAGATGGACAGCCTACATCTCCAGAAGGTTTAAATGGAGAGACGCGGCATCAGGACTCATGGGTCCCTGTGTTTGGTGTGGACTGAGATGGGATGGGCGCCCCAACCCAGGGCAGAGATGTCCGTCGTGAGGATCTGGGACGGGGGGTGGAGCGAAAGGGCACATCGACCTGCAGGTGTGTCAGATCAAGCCACCAGGAGAGGTCCCGCCGCAGGGCAGTGGTCACTCAGATGGAGTAATCAAAATCCCCTGTCTTTTGGTGCCATTGATAGCACAGGGCCCACTGGAATAGGCACATGTGTATGTGGGCGTACGGAACAGTGGAAATGGCCGTGGCCATGAGACCGAGGAGGCATATGTACTAGTGTGTGGTGATCTGTTGAGCTGCTCGACACTGCCATGCCAGGGAGATGAGCTTTTGACACCTGTCCTCAGGCAGAAAGGCGCGTCCTTTCACTGTATCCAGAACGGCGCCAATGTACTGAAGGAGTTGGGATGGCTCCATATGGCACTTGGCAACACTGACAGCGATGCAGAGATCACAGAAGATCTCGAAGGTGCATGCGAGGGACCAGAGCAACCCTTCTGGAGATGAAGCTTTGATGAGCCAGTCGTCTAAGTACGGGAACACACAGTGACCCTAGCAATGATGGATGGTGGCCACGACCGCCAGGTACTTTGTGAAGACTCTTTGTGCTGATGACAGTTGGAAGGACAGGGCGCGGAATTGGTAATGGTAGCCCAGGAGCTGGAACCATAGTTACTGGCAATGGGCAGCATGAATCTGGATATGAAGGTAGGCGTCCTTCATGTTGAGAGCACAGAGCTAATCCTCATGATTTAGAAGAGGAAGGACTGTTGGCATAGTGACCATTCGAAATCTTTTGTGCTGGATGAACCAGCTGAGGTCTCAGAGGTCCAGGACAGGGTGGAGATTGCCCATGCGCTTGGGCACGAAAGAAAAGGGAGTAGAAGCCCTTGCCCAGATTGTTGGGAGGCACAGGCTGGACCACCTGTCTCTGAATCAAAGAAAGGAGTTCCTCCAACAGCACCAGAACGTATTGTGGAGGGTAGGACAGAAGCCAAGGTGGGTGTGAAGGGGTAGTAGTTGTAAGTCCCAGAGTATGGCCCGTACGAATAATCTGCAGGACCCATTTACCTGATGTAATCTGTTGCCAGGCCTCCAAATACAGAGAGAAGCAACTGCCCACTGCCTCTGAGGCCTGCAGAGGAGAGCAGGGGAGGCTGTAAAAGGATGGGGGGGGGCGGCAGCAGCAGCAGATGCAGGGGTGGTCCAGGCACCCTTGGAGGCAGCAGCAGAGATGCAGCCAAGAGGTTGGGGCTGCTGATGGCCTTGTGTGGACGATCGGGCTGTACCCTGCTGGTGAGAAGCTCACTGAAACTGAAAGGACTGATATGACCACCACTGGGAGACAACTGTTGGAGTATGGTACATTGTGTGTATGGTACACACAGTGCGGCCAGAGGCTTGTAAGTTATTAAGAATAGTTTCAGTGTCTGAACCAAAATGTTTGTGTCCATTAAAGGGAGCATTTAGGATGGTCTGCTGCATGTCCAGGGTAAAGCCGGAAACACAGAGCCAGGCATGGCTGCGAAGGTTAATACCCATCACTGAGGTACAGGCAGAGGTATCCAAGGCATCCTAATACACATGAAGGAGATGCCAAGAAGAAAAAAATTACTCACCTGTAGTGATCTTGTTTCTTCCAAAGGGATCCACTAAGATTATTACTCTTGCAGTGCTCCTTTAAATCAGCACTACCTGGAGCCAAACAGAACACTATGCTAATCATGGAATGTTTAGCTCGTGCATCTATTTTCAAACTGCCCAGTGTCAACTGCCTACATTCTCCCTCAGATTTTTTAGAAGCCTGAAAAGAGGCCATAATAACATATAGATAAAGAAATAAATATAGGAAAAATGGTGCCCCAACTGGCGCAACTAGTAAACATTAATCATAGGACCAACAGAATTGAATGTCCCCTTTTTTTCTTATAGTCAGATATACCTAAGAAAAAGAACCTATAAGTTACAAGACATTACTAGGAAGTGGCAGTAGATGGCATACCACTCCAAGTATACATATGTACATAAATCAGCTGTGGAGAGGATTTTTCTATTCACTGATTCTGAAGGAGAGGTAAGGGCGGGGAGTAATAATATTAGTGGATTCCTTTGGAAGAAACAAGATTACTACAGGTGAGTAATTTTTTTCTTCTAACCCCAGGAATCTACTAATATAATTATTCTTGCACACTATGCAGCAGTATCTCAAGGAGGTGGGCAAGAATCTATTTTGGAAAAAGACTCTGCAAAAAGTACAGTTACGTAAGAACTTACCGTAACAATAGATCTTCGGGGAGGCTCTTGCAGTAGTTATTCACATATAGGACTGACCCACCAGGAGTCAGGACCCCACGGAAAAATTTCTAGCTAGCAGTCTCTGGCGGGGGACCACCTCCATGTCAGGTGACCGGCATCATACGACGTCAATATAAAGGGGCGGTCCCCCATGCCCGCCTTCCAGTTCTTTCCCTCCAAAGGCCAAAAGAGGCAAGACGAGAGAGAAGAGGATATTTCGCCCCATGGAAATGGAGCCAAAAAAGCTTGGCGGTAAGGCAATACCTACTGCAAGAGCCTTATTATTGGGAGGAGGATTGTCATCCATAGCATGGAACTTCAGGCTGAGCGGGTCTCATGAAAGTAGACCTTGTAAAACAGCCAACCCAAAGCCTGTTCCATGGCGAGAGGCAATGTCCAAACTGCAGTGTTTCGTGAAGGTATGGACAGAAGTCCAAGTTGCGGCTGCACAGATGAAAAAATTACTCACCTTAGTAATTGCGTTTCTTCTAATGGAGTCTTGCTGTATTCTGACATATGTAGTTAGCCCCAGCACTTGAACTGCCCCAGAGAGGAAAGAGTTAACTCTATGCAGAAGCATAGAACATTGAGCTCAAGCTCAGATTTCAAACCTCTGTCTGTGGTGCTTCAGAGTGTAACCATCAGATTCTTACGAGCAGCTAACTAACTACACTTCCAATGTGGAAACTGTAACCAATTATGCCAACAAGCAACTACTTGGGTCCCAAAAGACTCAAGCCGAGAACCCAAGATAAAAAAAACATGTAGTGAACAAGATGTATAATATACAAATATAAAACTTAACAACAACCACCCCAACCTAAACAGGAGGGGTGTAGGGTACACCCCTGAGGTGCAACACTGTACCTGTCAGCTCACATCCCAAAACTAGGTTCTGAGAGGGGAGGCGGGGGGAGGTCAGAATACAGCAAGACTCCATTAGAAGAAACACAATTACTAAAGTGAGTAATTTTTTCTTCAAACAACATGAAGTCTTGCTGTATTCTGACATATGCAGACTACCAAGCAGTACCTCCATGGAGGAGGGTACCAAACCTATTTTGGGAATAGGGTCTGCAGTACTGCTGTACCAAACCTAGCATCACTCCTAGCCTGCATATCCAGAGAGTAATGCTTGGTGATTGTATGGACTGTTTTCTACGTGGCTGCTTTGCAGATCTCTAGTAAAGGTATATCTCTGGCAGCAGCCAGAGAAGCGGCTGTACCCCTAGTTGAGTGAGCCCTCAGGCCTGAGGGAGGTGTTTTACCTAGCCTGGTATAACAGAATTGTATACAAGCTACAATCCTTCTGGCAATAGTTCTTTTAGTAGCAGGCCTACCCTTTCCCACTTTACCATAAGTGAGAAACAATTGAAGACAGTCATTCTTATGTGCCTTAGTATGCTCTATGTAATAGCTACGTGCCCTTTTAACATCCAAACTGTGTAACCTTCTTTCTCCTGAAGAATGATCAGTGAAAAAACACAGGATGAGACAGACTGGTTTAGTGGAAATCTGAGACCACCTTGGGTAAGAACCTCCTATTAGTTCTGAGGACCTCTTATCTCAGTGGAATGAGATAAAATCAGGTTCGACTGACAGGGCCTGTAATTCACTAATTCGCCTGGCAGAAGTGATAGCTACCAGAAACACAGTTTTCCAGGTCACGTACTTAAGCTCGGCTGAAGCCAGAGGTTCAAAGGGTGGCTGCATAAGCTGTGCAATGCAAATATTGAGATCCCAAGCCAGAGTAGGCTCTCTATTTTTATTTATTTTATTTATTGTTGAGATCAGTTTTACAACCTTTGAGTCAAAGACTCGTTTACAAAGGTACCTCGTCAAAAAAGGGGGGGGGGGAGACAACAGTAGAGTGAGGTTAGGACAGGGATGACGTACAGGTTAGATACATAGAATACACACTTGGAGAGAGCAGACAGCGAAGCTGTACTGGAACAAACTAGTGTAAGGTACTAACATTGGTAAACAGCAAGAGATACATTAATCAATTTAACAACATATCACAAACTAATATGTAGAGTTAAAAGACCGGTAGGCGAGGGGCCTGAAAGGGTTAGGAGGGACCGGCACAGGGCAGCTACAAGCATTTACAACATCGGCTGTCAATAATATGTTGGCGGAGGGCGATTTTGAAGCGGCCAATACCTGGGATCTTGGAGATAGTTTCAGGAAGGGAGTTAAACCAGGACGGGGCTTGGTGATGGAAAGATCTTTGGCAACGAGAGGTCCTTGCTCTGGGAACGTCGAAGGTGGCTGCGGCGGCGTACCGGGTTGGCAGGGACCTGGCAGCCCGCTGCAAAGGTCCAGAGACCCCAGGAGGGCAGAGACCTGACATGGATTTTTTGGCCAGTAGGCAGGTTTGATATTTCAGTCTTTCCTCAAGAGTGAGTATTTTTGTGGCGGAGTATAGCAGACAGGTGTGGGTTCTGCTGTGGGCACCGGTAAGGAGCCTACAGGCTTTGTTGATAGAGGTCTGGACTTTAGATAAGGCGGAGGCGTCAGCAGCAGCGTAAACAGGGAGTCCGTAGTCGGCCAGCGATAATACCGATGAGGTGATGGCTAGTTTTAAGGCGGGTTCGGGGAGACAGTCTTTGTGGCGGTAGAGAAGACCGATCCTGGAGTTCATTGCAGATGACAAAGCTTTAAGGTGGGCATGGAAAGTAAGGCCGGAGTCAAAGGTGATGCCCAGGTACTTATAGGATGTAACCTGCTCCAGAGGAGGGCATGATGGTGGTGATGTGGAGGGGAAAGTCCCTGGCATTGTTTTGCCGATGAGAAAATAGCATGGACTTAGTTTTCTTTAGGTTCAGGACTAAGCGGTGATTATTGAACCACTTTTTGGTTTGGAGGAAGGCGCTTTGCAGCATGATTTGGAGTGGGAGTGGGTCAGGGTGTGATGCAAGGATAACAGCATCATCAGCATAGAGTAATATTTTACTGGAACAGGAGCTGGGGAGGGTGTTCAGGAATAGGCTGAAAGGGGTCGGGCCAAGGATGGAACCTTGGGGGACACCCGAGTGTACAGGAAGGTAGGAGGAGAGGGTCCCATTTAGCTTGACTCTTTGGGACCTGTTGTGTAGGTAGCTTGCGAACCACTTCAGGGGGCCGGCTGCGAAACCCAGTATGCTAAGGGAGTTTAATAGCAGGGGGTGGCACACCGTGTCGAAGGCCTTGGATAGGTCTATAAAAACCGCCCCTGCAAGATGACCTTTGTCAAGTGCTGAGTGAATGTGGTGGGAGAATTCCAGAAGGGCAGTGGATGTGCTATGGCCAGGGCGAAAACCGTGTTGCTCCGGACATAGAAGGTTGTAGTTAGTAAGATATTCCGTGAGCTGTGTGTTTACTATTTTTTCTAAGGCTTTGGATAGGGGGGGAAGGATGGAGATGGGCCTGTAGTTATTAGGCAGAGTACGGTCCCCAGACTTGTGGATGGGGGTTACTTCAGCATGCTTCCAGGCCTTAGGGAATTGGCCGAGGCATAGGGATTTGTTAATGATAAGCGTCAGCGGGGTAAGCATGACATCCAGCACGAGGCGAAGTATCCTGGAGTCAAGAGGGTCATTGATAGGGTTCTGAGAGGCGAGGGACTTTATTAAGAAAGGTTTGGCATCGTGGGGTGAGATCATTCAGAAGTGGAATTGTGGCCTGGAAATGGGAGCGTGGGTGGGTTTGGCAACCGGGTCAGAAAAGTGGGCCGGAGATGACGCACTTAAGTCTGTGAAGGTTTTATTAAGGCAGTCAGCAATACAGGTGGGGTCAGTCGAGACAGTCCCATTTATGACAATCTGGGATGGAGGGGGCGGGTCTTACCATTTAAATCTTTAATGTTGTCCCAGAAAGCTCTGGACGAGCCCCAGGAGGATGTCAACACAGCCTGGTAGAATTTAGCTTTAGCCTGCTTGATTGTCCAGGTGCATTGATTTCGGGCTGCCCTGTAGGCTTGCCTGTCAGCAACCCTACCGGAGTCATTAGCTAAGTGCCAGAGGTTATCTCTCTTTTAGTTGTTGGATCAGTGCAGGAGTTATCCATGCAGCAGTCCATTTTTTTATCCTATGAGTGTTGAGGGGTGCATACAGATCACAGGCGTGGTTGAAGGCTGTGGTGAGGTAGGTTAGGGCAGAGTTAATGTCAGGAGTGCTGGCCAATGGGGACTAGTCGATTTGGGCGAGGTGACGTTTGAGGTTGGCGAGATCTCTGGGGAGAAAACGGCAGCGAGGGATCCTGCTGTACACAGGGCTGAGGGTGGGGGAGGACCAGAAGCAGATGACTGGGGAGTGGTCACTGAGTGAGTCCGCAAGGACTTCAACGGAGACTACTTTATGAGGTTGGTTAGAGGATGACATCCAGGAGGGAGCTAGTTCCTGTTACTTTGTTAAGTCTAGTGGGCTGAGTGACCATTTGGGACAGGTCAAGGCTGCAAGCTCATTCTTCAAATTATCAGCCGACGGGCTGAGCCAGTTGGAATTTAAGTCACCCATAATTAACTGTTCAGCTTTCGGGGTAAGGTAGACAGGTAGTCAAGGAGAGAGGTGGCCATGAGCCTTTGTTAGACCGGGGTAGATAAGCCGCAGTTAGGTAGAGCGGACGCGTCAGGGTAGGGTGTGATTTTAAGGTAATGGCTTGCGCCCATGGTTAAGCTCAGGGTTGGGGAGGGCAAGCCCGAGGATCGAGTTGCGCAAGTAGATAGCACACCCCCCTCCACGCCTGCCCATCCTATCGGCCCTGAAAATGGCAAAACCAGAAAGGGAGATGGCTGAGTCAGGCGTGAGGGAGGAGAGCCAGGTTTCAGCAAGCATGAGAATATCCGGGGAGTGGTGGGTGACCCAACATTGGAGGGCTGCAGTTTTCTTAGGGAGACTGCATATATTAATAAAGGCGATTCGAAGGCCTTTGCCACCGGTGGGCAGAGGTGTGGCTGGGATGACAGGCCCGGGGTTTGGGTTCACATTGCCGGAGAGCAGGAGCAGCAGGAGAATTAGGTGCCTCGCATGGTGTTTGTAGCTGGCGGTGGGGTGCATATGTGGCAGACGGGACCTCGCCTGGGAGGAGCAGGGGATAGGAAGGGAGAGAACAACTGAGGGCGCTAACGGGGAGAGTGTCCACTTGTGAATGGAAACACAATACTGAGAGTAGCACATAGGTGGTTGGTGGGTGGGGGTGGCGTGGTAGTCCAGGGTGCAGGAGGGATTGGGGGATGGATTGAGGGATAGGTGTGGGGAAATCAGATGGGGGAGCAGGGAATTGAGAGTAGGGGCAGTGTGCTTTGGTTGGGGGCAGGTTGATGGGGGATATAGAGGGGCAGAGAGAGAGCATACGGTGCTGTAGCAGGACGAGGGCCAGCATAGCAAGGACCATGCTTGAGTGAGACATTTCCCAATATAGAGCAAGAAATGAGGGCAGGCTCCCTCTAGTGCTGGAACTATATAACCAGCAAATGGGAAAGTAGGCTGATTGTTTTTAGCGCCTCATGTGACAAAGAAAAAATACCCTATTTAAGGGAGAGCCGAGCAAGGGGTGGTGGTGGGGGCGGTGGGGGCGAGCATGGCGTTCGTGAGGTTTCTCAAAGCACCGACTGCAAGGAAACAGAGGTAGCGAGAATAGAAAAAAGGCGCCAAGCGTTTCAAAAAACAGAGCCACGTTTCAAGCAGAGTGTCCACAGTGTAGGCTGGCTCCAGTGACGCCCTCCTTGATTTTTTTTTCCAGGCAGAGTTTACCTTAGCAGGGAGGCTTTTGTCCCTCAAGGGCCCTCGACCAGCGGCTCTCGGGGGTGGGGGTGTCCTGGCGGTGGAGGAGCAGTCTGCAGGGAGGGCAATTCCAGCTACGCCCTCGTGACCCAATGGCTCCTCGGGGGTTGGGGGTGTCCTGGCGGTGGTTAGCAGGCTCAAGGGAGGGCACTTCCAGCGTAGCCCTCGCGACCTCCGGGAGGGTTGATATGAACCAGACCTTTAAAGAACTCACCAAAGACAGGGTGAGATGCAAGAGAAGTGCCCTTCCCTGCTGACAAGAATGCAGAGACAGCTGCTAGATGAACTTTTGAAGCGGCTGGCCTAAGGCCTAAGCCATTAAGGTGAACCAGGTAATCTAAGACTGTAGCAATACCCGCAGCATCTGGCAGAATATCCCTGTGTTAACACCAAATGCTGAATCGTTTCCATTTGGAGTTATAAGTTTTCCTGGTAGAAGGTTTCTGAGAACCCTTAAGGATGTCCAAAACTCCCTGAGAAAGATGCAGGCCTGAGTATTCTAACTCTTCAAGAGCCAGGGCTTGAGATTGAGAGACTGGAGATTGAGGTACCACATCCTCTCTTGAGAGGAGGTTAAAAGATTGTGTCTCTTGAGAAGAGACAGCGGGAGTGAGACTGCTAAGGACAGAGGATACCAAGGTTGCCTGGCCCAGTCTGGAGCAACTAGAATCAGGCAAGGCAAAGTTTATTTAAAAGATGCCCAATCCCAGAGGCTCTGGGCGCCGTACAAACATTAAAACAAACATTTTAAGCATGATAGGTATATAACTTACACATAATAAATACAAATCTAACAAAAAAACAAACCTTAACTATAAATATTTATCTAAACATTAAATGCAATAGAAAAGAAAAAGGCCTTAAGCTGGGCCTTAAAAACATCCACTGACGAAGCTTCTCTGACCATAGTTGGTAAGGAGTTCCACAGAACAGGGGCCTCGGCGCTAAACGCTCTGTCACCAGCAGATTTCAACCTAGTTCTGGGAATGGTCAGGAAGCATTCATTGGAGGAACGAAGAGGGCGCGAGGAGAAGGCAGGTGACAGAAGGTCTAACAGATAACCAGGGCCCTGCCGTGTAGAGCCTAATAGGTGAGAAGACCCACCTTAAAGAGGGCTCTCCACCTGACTGGCAGCCAGTGCAATTCCACACCAAAACCAATGTGTAATGTGACCAGAACTTTGCTGCCCGGTCAACAACCGGGCAGCTGCGCTTGCACCAGCTGCAATCCGCGGAGAAATCCTCCGTGACCCCGAGATAGAGCGCATTACAGTAATCAAGCCTAGATGTGACTAAGGCATGTATCAAAGTAGGGAGGTCCAGAGGCGGAACAAGGGGCTTAATCCTGGCAATGTTTCTAAGATGATAAAAACAGGTACGAACCACGGAGGATATTTGGGCCTCCATGGTTAAATCTCTGTCCAGAATCACTGAATGATTTCGCACCCAAGAGGAGGCCTTCAATGGCACAGATCCAAGGACAAGCCCAGTTTCTGTATCAGAGGCCATCCTATCACGAACTCTGTTCGACTCCACTACTAATACCTCCGTCTCATCGGGGTTCAGCCTCAACCAGCTGGAGGCCATCCAGTCGTTTATCTCGGTCAGACAGATATTAAGCACATCCACCGCATTTGATGTTCCTGGGGCAAAGGAAAAGTACAGCTGAGTATCATCGGCATAGCAATGAAAACTCAAGCCATACTTCCTAATGATCCCACCCAGAGGCAGCATGTACACCTCGAACAACACTGGAGCCAATACTGATCCCTGAGGAACTCCACAAAGAAGTAGGCTGGGTATAGATGAGAAATTTCCCATCATAACCCGCTGCCTCCTGTTGGTAAGAAAGGACTCAAACCATTTGATGACATTGCGGTGAGTCCACATAGGTCCCCAAGGCGAGCAAGCGGCACACAATGGTCCACAATGTCAAATGCTGAGGAGAGATGGAGGAGAACAAGAATTGTCTTGTCTCCCCGGTCTCTAGCCCTGAGGAGATCATTCTGCACCCGAACAAGTGCAGTTTCAGTGCTATGTCTGGCACGAAAAGCCGACTGGAAGGGTTCGTACAACTCATGAGATATGAGATGCTCTTCCAACTGAAGCGCTACCGCCTTCTCAATAACCTTTCCCAAAAATGGAAGGTTAGAGATTGGTCGGTAATTTGCCTTGATCTCCAGGTCCAAAGATGGCTTCTTTAAGAGGGATCTCACCAGAGCCTCCTTCAAGGCATCCAGAAAGACACCCTCAGAAAGGGAACACCATACAATCAAAGCATCTCATTAAAAAATGCGTTGGCACCGGGTCCAGTTCACAAAAGGTATGCTTCAGATTGGTTGCTTCCTCAATAACCTCACTAACCTCCACTGGTCTAAACTCTCCCCAACCAGATGGACTGCACTCAGAACACATCAGGCGATCACTGCCAGCTATGTCAGTGCTGGCTGAAGGAGCCGCCCGCCAGATCGCGGACACCCTGTCCGAAAAGAACCGAGCAAAATCCTCACAATCAATGTTGGAAAAAGCCCTCCCGAGCCGTAGACTGACAGGATGTAAAAGTCTATCGACAGTCCGGAAAAGTGAGGCCGGTCGGTTCCTTCCGGCAGCAATCTCCTTGGACAAAAACACTGTCTTCTTACGGTTGATTGCCTCCTGGTACCCAACATAGTGGGCACGAGGGCCAGTTTGTCCACGCTCCAGACGGATCTCCTCCAGCAGCGCTCCAATCTCCGACCCATCTTCTTCATCTCCCTGAGCTCGCCATCAAACCATGGCAACCTCAGGTACAAAGTTCTGGGTCGTACACAGACAGGTGCGAGGGAGTTAATGGTGTCAGATAACACCCCATTATAGGCGTCAACCCCGACAACAACACCTCCCGCGCATGCATCACCCACTCTAGACAAATTCGCTGCCGCCAAAAAACCCTCAGGGGTCAAACCCAGTAAAGGGCGACAGCAAATCATCTCAACAGGGGAAGGGCTTATGTCGGGAGCCCCAAGTGTGAACTGCACTGTGCAATGATCGGACCAAAGGACCGGATTGATCTTAAGATCATTAATATCAAGTCCCAGTGAGAACACCAGGTCCAACATGTGGCCATCCCGATGAGTCGGTGCAGTAACTGCCTGCATCAGACCCAAGGAGGAGGACATAATCTGAAAAAATCTGCAGCTATATCTGTGATTCACGTCGTCAAACCAAACATTGAAATCCCCCAGAAAAACACATCTGGGGGATTCCAATGATGCAACGGCAACGAAATCAGCGATCTCCTGCAGGAAATTTCCCATCGACCCAGGAGGGCGATAAATGAGAAAAATCTGCAGCCCGCATCAGGTCCTCCCAGATGGCCACACATTCAAAGGAACCGGGCTCTCACCGGGTGCACGGTGAAGGTCAGGCTGGATCTAAAAGAGATGGCTACACAGCCACCCCTGCGTTCCACTCTGGGGCAGTGCACCACGGTATACCCAGGGGGGACTGCGGCCTCATAAATTGGGCCCGCATCGTCTCCTACCCAAGTCTCCGATTCACTGTGCAGGGTTGTGACCTGATCTTGATTAGGACCCTGAACAATAGGGGAAAGGGAGGAAAGGCATAAAGGAACTTGCCTTCCCAATCCAATATCAGAGCATCCAGGGGAACAGTCCCCAGGACTGGAGGTCTGCAGCAGAACTGGAGAAGTTGATGACTGTCTGAGGCTGGGAAGAGATCCATCTCTCGAGTGCCCCACCTGGTGAAGATTACTTTCATGATGAGAGGATCCAAGGTCCATTCGTGATGGCCCTGGGAGATTCTGCTCAGAGCATCTGCTAGCACATTGTCCTTCCCTGGAAGGTGGACTGCTATTAGGGAAGTTTGTAGGGAGTAGGCCAGAGACCATACTTTCATGGCCTCCGTGCACAAGCCCGTAGACCAAGTGCCCCCTTGTTTGTTGATGTACCACATGGTGGTGGTGTTGTCTGTCCTGACCTGAACCACCTTGTTCCTCACGAAGTCAGAGAAAACTTGAAGGGTCAAGAATACTGCCCTGAGTTCCAGAAGGTTGATATGAAGGAGAGACTCTTTTGGGGACCAAACCCCCTGTGCTGTGAGGGCTCCCAGGTGGGCTCCCCAGCCCAGGAGAGAAGCATCTGTGGTAAGGACCACTGAAGGAGTTTGCTTGAGAAATGGGACACCTTGCCTGAGGTTGTCCCGGTCCAGCCACCACTGGAGAGCTTGGACCAGAGTTTGAGTCACTGGAATCAGCTTGGTAAGAGAATCTTTCTTCTGAGACCAAAAGGACCTTAGATGGAATTGAATGTCCCTAATCTGGAACCTGGCCCCTTGCACCACTGCAGTGGAGGCTGCCACGTGGCCTAAGAGCTGAAGAGAATGTCTTGCTGGATGAGAAACCAGAGGATGAAAAGAGGAAGCAAGATCTGTAGGGGCCTGAACTCTTGCAAGTGGGAGGAAGGCCTTTGCTTGAACAGTATCTAACTCTATCCCTATGAAGGTGAGAAGCTGTACTGGTTCAAGAACTGACTTTGGCAAGTTGAGAAGGAAGCCAAGGGAACTGAGCAGATCTTGAGCGACCTGTAGAGCTGACGTGACCTGGTCGGAAGACTGTCCTACAATGAGCCAGTCGTCCAGGTATGGGAATAAAGAAATGCCCTGCCTTCTGAGGAAGGCCACTACTACTGCAAGGCACTTTGTAAACACCCTTGGAGCCGATGTTAGGCCAAAAGGCATAGCTCTGAACTGATAATGGCCTGAAGGCAACTTGAACCTGAGGTACTTTCTGTGGGAGCACCTGACAGGAATATGGAAATAGGCATTCTTGAGGTCCAGGGATGCTAACCAGTCCCCTGGCCTTAGAGAGGGGAAAGAATTACTCCTAGAGTCACTATTTTGAACTTTGGTTTTAAGATGTGGTTGTTCAAATACCTTAAGTCTAGGATGGGTCGCCACTCCTCTGTCTTTTCTGGAGTAAGGAAATATCTGGAGTACAGACCCTTACCCCTGTGAAGAGTAGGAACTCTCTCTACGGCTCTGAGAGCCAGCAGAGAGGAAACTTCTGCTTCTAGAGCAATGGTTTTGGAGATGTTTGCTGGTGAAAAAGACCTGACCCTCATTTTTGGAAATGTTTTGAAACTGAGGGCCAGTCCCTGGCTTACTACCTCCAGGGCCCACTTGTCTGAGGTAACAGACTTCCAGGCCTGGAAGTAATAAGCCAGTCTGCCTCCTACTAGGACTGGGGAGTCGGCCCGGGCTGACACATCAGGGTGTCTGCTTGGCAGGAGCCTTGGACTGGGAAGATGATGTAGCCCTTCTCATCCCCCTCCTGCCTCTCCCTCTAAAGAACCCCCTCTGTGGGAAGGGAAAGGAGGCCTGGGCTTGGAAGAAAGGCCTGAGAAAAGGCCTGTCCCTGCCCCTAGACTGCTGCTTCTGAGAAGTGGCTTGCCTTTCCTTGGCCTGAGCACTCCTGTAGGTGGTCCTGTATTCATCCATTTTTTGTCATGTAAGCCTCTGTCTGTTCCCCAAACAGAGAGTTACACACTACAGTGAAATCAATGGCCTTAGCCTGGGCGTCCTGTGAAAGGCTAGTACATCTGAGCCGAGCAAATCTCCTGAGAGACACAGATGTAGCCATGACTCGTGATGCCACATCATTTGAGTCCACAGCAGCATGGAATTGTACTTTGGATGCCTCAATCCCATCAGCAGCCACCTCCTCCAGCTCTTTGGCTAGTTGGGGGGGAAGTCTGTTTAGGCAGTTCCAGAACAGTATCCCACCTGGACTTCTGGTACCTGGCTGCTTAGGCCATATAATTCGCCTGTCTGAGTTCCAAGGAGGACGCCAAATATTGTTTTTTGGCCATGGCATCCACCTTCCTGGAGTCTTTATCTGGGGGGGGGGGTGAAGCCAAAGGTATGTTAGTCCTGTCACAGGCTGCAGCCTGCACTACCCCAACATGGCTGCAATGACTGAACAAAAACTCCGTACCAGAGCCTGACAACATGTACCTCCTGTCCATTCTCTTCTCCACTGGAGGTAAAGAGTTTGGTGTCTGAATAATCTTCTTTGTCCGTTTCCCCAAAGATTTGTGGAGGGGAATAGACAACCTTTTAGATTCTGGGATGTCCATCATCTCAACAAAATCAGGCTCCTCTTCCTCCTCCTCTGCAGCTTCTACCGTGGGGAGCTGGAAGGTTTCAGCCACCTATCTATAGAACAAATAGTGAGAAGGGGACTCAGAAAGCCTGGGAGGGGAAACACTGGAGGGTCTGTCTGGGGAGCTGTCCGGTTCAGTGGGCACATCCAGACCTTCTAAATCATTATCATCATCATCCTGTTCTGGGAAGTCTTCGTCCCCCTCCCACTCCAATTCATAATAGGCATCCAGATCGTAATCCGATGGAGTGGGATCAGACCGAACCAGCCACCTAACCGATGGTGCCGGCTTGGACGGAACCGATCAAAGCAATTGAACAATGCTTACCGCTTTGGCTATCTCATCAGTGGTTGGAGTACACGGTTCTGGATCCAAACCGGCTGATTTCCTTTTTCTTTTCACCGGAACTGACCCCTCCGAGTCGGATCTCCACCCCCCCCCCACAAGGAGGTATCACCCAGGTCAGTGGACACCTCCTCAGGTTCGGCCGCTACCTAACCAGGCTGGCCATCCGGGTCAGTGGAATTATCGGCCTCCTTTTCCTTTAGCCTACTCAATCTTTTGTCAATAGTGGCTTTGGGAAAATTCTTACATATTTGGCAGTCTGTTTTGAGGTAGTCAAACGCCAGACAACAGACACACATGAGGTGAGGATTAGCTTTAGCAAGAGCTTCCCCAGACTCATTACAGTGTTGAAACCCAGTGGGCCCTGTTTTCTTCTCGAGTTTCT
Organism: Neoceratodus forsteri; assembly: GCA_016271365.2. Taxonomy (NCBI): domain Eukaryota; kingdom Metazoa; phylum Chordata; order Ceratodontiformes; family Ceratodontidae; genus Neoceratodus; species Neoceratodus forsteri. Next base: position 476,515,036 of record CM057451.1, read on the forward strand.
CAGACATGGCCAGGCTAACAAAATTACCCTTAATAGCCATTACACCAGGTAATACTCCCCAATCGGTAACCAACAGTGTTATGGGTTGTGGAAAGAAACCAGAAAGGTCAGTTTTTTTTTTTTTTTTAAACCGATCGGAACCGGCACACCACTACTAATTCCCAGAATTTGAATTTAAACAGAGAACAGTCGGTTCCCAACCAGACCGACTGCTAGGAAATCGAAGTTACAACTTCCACAGTAATGAAAACAAAAGAAAACAGTTCATTACCTATCTACACACTTACTGTACCATAGACAGAGACTTGAAACCTAAAAAATAAGAAATCGGTGAAAACCGACACTTTTTTAGAAACTTTACCAAACCGAGCAAAGAAGCAATCTCCGGAGTGACTTCACAGTCAGGCGGAGTAAAGAATCGGACGGTTACACTCTGAAGCACCACAGAGGTTTGAAATCCGAGCTCAAGCTCAGTGTTCTATGCTTCTGCATAGAGTTAACTCTTTCCTCCCCGGAGCAGTTCAAGTGCTGGGGCTAACTGCAAATGTCAGAATAATGCAAGACTGACCTCTGACCAGGCCTGGCAGGGTCTTGTTGTACTTGTCGTAATAGAAAGTGATACAATGAGCCAACTATTTTGATAGGCACTGCTTAGAGACAGCATTGCCTTCCCTTTTGAAAGCAAAAGAGACAAAAAGTTGATCAGTTTTCCCGAGATCCTTAGTCCGAGTGGTGTAGTATCTCAGTATTCTGTGAACATCCAAAGTATGCAAGAGGTATTCCCCTTGATTGGAGTGTTACGTACAGAAAGCGGGTAGCTCAATGGATTGATTCGGCGTAGAGTCAGCCACAATCTTAGGGAGAAACTTAGGGTTGGTGCACAAAGCCACACGTTCCTTGTGAAAAATCAGTTACGGGATTTTGCACATCAAGGCCTGAAGCTCGGAAATGCGCTGAGCAGAAGTAATGACCACTAAGAAGAGTGTCTTCCAAGAAACTTTAAATCGGCTGTAGCTGCGGGCTCGAAGGGAGGCAGGGCAAGCTTCTCCAAAATGAAATTCAAGTCCCAAGGAGGGGCAGGAATGCGGATGGGGGGTCTCAAATGAAGAACCCCACTGAAAAAGGTCTTGGAGACTTCCAACTGAGCAAAAGTCCTATCTCCAAAGGGAATAAGGTAGGCTGAAACAGCAGCCATGTGGACCTTTAACGAGGAATGGCTGAGACCCAGATCGAATACATGCATGTGGTCCAGGACTTCATTGGCCGGGCATGAGAAGGGTTCATAGTCTTTCAAATTAGCCCAAATAGAAAATCGTTTTCACTTCATGGCATAGGTGGACCTGGTGGAAGGCTTTCTGGCCTCTACCAAGATGTCTGCTACGAGAGGAAAGACTCCGAAGTGGGCTTTTGCTACATCTGCAGAAGCCACACATGTAAATGAAGGGATATGAGACCCGGATGAACAAGGGTCCTATGATCCTGGGTCAACAATTGTTGCGACAGAGGAAGACGAAGAGGAGGTTCCTCTGAAAACTGTTGCAAAAGAGAGAACCAAACTTGCCTGGGCCAGAAGGGAACGATGAGAATCATTCGAGCTCCCTCCAATCCGAGTTTGTTCAGGACCCTCGGAATTAAAGGAATGGGAGAGAAGACATAAATAAATCTGTCCCTCTAAGTGAGAGGCAGAGCGTCCCGCAAAAAAATGTCTCGTCGTGGAGCGAGCAAGCATAAGGCGGGAAGTTTTGCGTTTTGGGGAGAGGCAAAGAGGTCTATCTAAGGTGTCCCCATCACTGAAAGATGTTGTCTATGACTTGTTGATCTAACTCCAATTCGTGGGACCTGGGTGAGGACTGACGGAGTTGATCTGCCAGTGTGTTTTCCACTTTCGGAACGTGAACCACAGTCAAGTGAAGGTGATGCTGGGTTGCCCAATACCAGACTCTCATCACTTCCCGGCACAGAGGGTAGGAATGTGTTCCTCCCTGTTTGTTGAGATACCAGACTATGCGCATGTTGTCAGATTGTGTGAGAAGATGACCAGGGAGGATGAAGGAATGCAGAGCCTGAAGAGCATAAAGAACTGTCCTCAGTTCGAGCACATTTATGTGCAGATTTTGTTCGAACTTGGACCAGCTGCCCTGAGTCCAGTGAGACCCCAGATGGGCAACCCAGCCTTCTCCTGCTCGATCTGTCGTCAATGTCTGGGAGGGGGTTCAATGCAGAAGTGAACTCCCAGGCATAGGTTCTCCTGAACCATCCACCATTGCAAGTCCCTGATCATGGGATCGGAAACTAGTACCTCTTGGTTTAGATTGTCCATGGTCTGGTCCCACTGCGACCGGAGCGTCCACTGAGAGATCCTCATATGGAGCCGAGCGAGTGGGACTGTCAGGATGGCAGCCGCCATTATCCCGAGGCGGAGGACTGACCTGGCTCCGACCCTCCTGTGACTGGACAGAAGACGGGCTTGAGTCTGAAGGGTGTCTACCCTGTCCGGAGGCAAAAAGGCTTTGCCGGTGGTTGTGTCCAGAATCCCCCTTATAAACTGGAGGCGTTGGCAAGGGACCAAATGGGACTTGGCCTGGTTGATGGTGATACCCAGGCTGGTGAAAACCTGCAGGGTAAGAAAAAGGGAGTGCAGGAGTTCCTCCCTGGACCGGGCTGCCAGGAGCCAGTCGTCCAGGTACGGGAATACCTGAACTCCCTGGGTACCCAGGTGGGCCGCTACCACAGAGAGGCATTTGGTAAACACTCGGGGGGCCGTGGAAAGACCAAATGGGAGGGCCTTGAATTGGTAGTGGTTCCCCTGAAAGCAAAAATGAAGGAATTTGCGGTGGGAAGGGTATATGGGGATATGCAGGTAGGTATCCTGCATGTCCAGAGCACATAGCCACTGTCTCTGCCAAAGAAGAAGTAGAAGACTCTGCAAGGAAAGCATTCTGAAGCGTTTGTACTCCATGAACATGTTCAGGGAGTTGAGGTCTAGGATAGGGTGGGCCTTAGATCTCCCATCTTCTTTGAAACTAGGAAGAAATGGGAATAGTAACCTGTTCCCCAAAGATGAGTGGGAACTGGTTCTGTCGCCATCTTCAACAGAAGGGAGATGATTTCCTCTAGGACCAGAGGAAGATGTTGTGGGGAGTAAGATGACTGGGGGGTTGGTTTCTGCAGAAACTCTGAGTGTCCTGATATCAACTGGAGCACCCAAGCGTCTGATCTTATCCTCTCCCAACCCAGCAGATGGGAGGAGAATCTCCCCCCTACCGGTTCCTCTGGAACCTCCAGAGGCAGTGGGCGAGGCAGGGAGTCAGGAGGTGTGAAGCAGAGCAGCAGCCGAGGCTCCCGCAGCTTTTTTGCTGGGGGGAGTCTTGGTTGCTGGAGGGGCCCGACTTTTGTTGGCCCATTTGCCCTGTGATTTTTGTCTTTGTCAGTTTTGTCTACGAAAAGGATGCTGCTGCCTTTGAGGGGGCCTGTACATAGAGTTAACAGACTTTAGTGCAGTGCCCTTCTCCCGCAGTTCGGTAATGATGTCCTTGACATCACCCTCGAACAGCACTGAACCACTAAAGGGAGCATCCTGAATAGCAGATTGCACTTCAGGGACCAAACCTGACATGTGGAGCCAGGCGTGACGCTGTAGGCCTACGGCGAAGGCCGAGCTCCTTCCAGCTATGTCCACTGCGACGTAAGTGGCACGAAGCATGTGCCGACTGGCCAGACAAGCAGAACGGATGAGATCTGCCACTTCCTGCTTAGTCTGTGACTCAGGAAGGGAGTCCAATTTAGATTCCACCTGACTAAGGATGGTCTTCTCAAAATCCCCCATATGTGCCACATAATTAAGGGCCCTAATACCAAGGGTAGAAGAGGAACAGCTCTTCCCGTATTGGTCCAAAAGCCGGGATTCCTTATCAGGCAGAGATGACCTGAGGTGTTTGGGATTTGTGGAGAGGCCATAAGCTGCGCTGATGACGACAGAGTCCACCTTGGGGTGGAGGCTAAGGAAGTCTACACCCTCAGGAGTCTGATATAGCCTGTCCGCCTTCCTCAGAAGGGGGCTAACGCCGAAGGTCATTTCCAAATGGTGGAAACAAGATCCGCGTGAGGCTCTATCCAGGGTGGAATCAACATAGGTGCGGTCTCGGGCACATCCAGATGAGAAGCGAGTTTCTTACACTGTGGGTCAGGCTCCACTGATTGCCACTGATGTACCTCCTGGATTTTCTTCAATAACTCCAGAAAGGAGGGATCCTCCGGAGGAGTCCTTGGCCTAGGGCATTCTGGAGTACGTGGCTCATCTTTGGGGTCAGAGCGGCCCGTCTCTGAGTCAGAAGTATCTGATGAAGAGGAGGAAGACTCCTCCCTGCAAGGGGGAGGGACGGCCCCTCTGGGAAGTTCCTTGGGGCGCGTATCCTCCCCTCCTCGGGCACCAGAGGGCTCTCCTCTGGTGTCAGAAAGGGGGGATGGAGTCTCCCGTCTCCAACGTAGGGGCTCTTGTATAGGGTCCAACGTTGGTAGACGACTCTTAACCTCTCAAGTGAGCTGAGCCTTGGCCTCAACCCACCAGGAGGCCAAGGTCTCCTTCCGATCCGCCGGCTGCTGGGGAGGGGGCGGCGGAGGTGGAGGAGAGGGATATGGATATTGAGGATATCCATAAAAGAGTATCCGGTGAATCGATTTAATGGTAGCCCAACGCCAGGTATTGAGGTGTCAGGTACCACAGCGCCCGGATATTGTATGCCGGGTACTATGGCACCAGATACTGCGGAGTTAGGTGCCAGGGCTCTGATGGAGCAGAGGACAGCAGAGCCCTGCTAGTAGACAATTGGTGGTAACGCTGGCCCCACGGGCATCGGGCCCGGAATGGGTATACCTTTGATAGGGTCCGAAGGACTTGACGGAAGGATAGGCCTATCGCCAGGTAAGGGGATGCTGGACGGCGTCAGGTAGGCGGCGTCGGGACTGACGTCTGAGGGTCCGGCATCAGGGGATCTGCTCCAGAAGGAGGGTTCCCTGATGGTAGCATCCCAGTGTCCTCAATGACAACCGGGAAAGGAGGAATATAATCCCCAGGGGTCAGCTGAGGAGACACGGGGACCTCAGAGGGCAACTTGGGACGTTGCAGAGAGCCTGGGGTGTCGGACTGTTCCGTGGGGTTCAGCGCAGGCTTATTGGTCGGGCGGGCAGTGGTGGAACCGGCGTCCGACTTATCGGCCGAGTCCGGACGGGCGTCGGAGGAGCTGGCGTCTGACTCATCGGACTCCCTGCCTGAGGAAGGCCGTGCAGGAGATGCGGCCTTACTGGGCGGAGTTTAGCTGGGCGGCTCCCGGAGGTAGCTACAGCCTTGTCGGATGAGAGTTGGTGGGATCGACTTCTGACTTACGGACCGCTCTGACCCGAAGGCGCGAGGGGAAAAGCGGCCTTCAGGAGTGGGAGGCCTCCTTGCCCGAAAGGCTCCGAAGGCCAGTCGCGAGCCAGAAGGAAGTGGCGATGCCTTCTTGGTAACCACCAAGACGGCTGTCATGGAGCGATCCCCCGGAGAGGACATTACCTTAAGTGCCGCGACTCCAGCCAGAGTCGCAGCTGCTATGGAAGCCAGTTCCAGCTCCCGGTACTTCTAATTGTCGCAATTTTTCTTGTGATCTTCGGGGGAAGTGGACACCTGCCTGAGTTTCTTTAGTTCTTTTTCCATGGAGGCCATTTTCTTCTTTAGGGTATGAGCTTCCAGGGACTGCTTCCTTCTTTTGCGGGTAGCGGAGTTAAATTTCTGGCAGTGCTAGCACTTCTCCACGGGGTGGTCTGGGCCCAGACAGAAGAAGCACAAGGAGTGGCCATCCTTGTGTGGAAGTTGGGAACCACATGAGTCGCACTTATTCTTATGAGATTCCGAGGGCGTCAGGGACGACATACACAGAAAATCATGAAATAAAATCGAAAGACAGAGAAAATGGGTCGAAAAGTTTGAAAACTTAGGGACCGACGAACAACTGACAAGCGCTATTCTATCGAGAGGAACCTTCACAAGACAATGGCGGGAAAGAACTGGAAGGCGGTTGTGGGGGACCGCCCCTTTATACTGACGTCATACGACACCGGTCACCTGACGTGGGGGTGGTCCCCCGCCAGAGACTGCTAGCTAGAAATTTTTCCATGGGGTCCTGACGCCTGGTGGGTCAGTCCTATATGTGAATACCTACTGCAAGAGCCCTCTCGAAGTAAGATCTACTGTGCCAAATCTGGCATCACTCCTGGACTGGGTGTCCAGGCTATAGTGCTTAGTGAAGGTGTGGACTGATCTCCAGGTAGCTGCTTTACATATTTCCATTAAAGGTACCTCTCGGGCAGCAGTATCTGTAGCAGCTGTGCCCCTTGTAGAGTGGGCACTAAGATCAGAGGGTAGTACCTTACCTGCCTTTGAGTAACAAAACTGAATAACTGAACTATCCATCGAGAGATAGTTCTCTTGGAAGCAGAAGTCCCTTTACCTACTTCCCCATAGGTGAGGAACAGCTGTTGTCTGCCCTGCCTATGGTCTTTGGTATGAATCATATAATAACTCAGTGCTCTTTTCATATCTAAGCTGTGCAATCTATGCTAATCTGAGCTAGAGTGTTCAGTAAAGAAAACTAGTAATGATATAGACTGGTTCAAATCGAAGTCAGAAACCACCTTGGTGAGGAACTTCCTATTAGTTCTCAATACTACCTTGTCGCTGTGAAAAGAAACATAGCCCTTTTCCACACAAAGGGCCTGGAGCTCACTTATCCTCCTGGCAGAAGTGACTGCCACCAGAAAGACTACCTTCCAGGTAATAAATTTAAACTCTGCAGATGCCATAGGTTCAAAGGGCGGAAGCATAAGCTGGGCAATGCAAATGTTAAGGTCCCATGCTGGCACTGGTTCCCTGTGAGCTGTGAGCGGGAAACAAATGAGAGCCCTTTAAAGAACCTTCTGAATATAGGATTTGATGCCAGGGAGTTATCCTTTCCAGCTGAAAGGTATACTGAAACTGAAGCCAGATGCACCTTCAGAATTGAGTGCTGCAACCCTTGGTAGTGCAGGTGAGACAAGTAATCCAGGAGGGTTTGGATGCCAGCTTGGGCTGGGACTATACCCTTATTACTGCACCAAATGGAAAATCTTTTCCATTTAGAGACATAGGTTTTCTTAGTGGAAGGTTTCCTGTAGCCCCTAAGGACTTCCAAAACTCCTTCAGAGAAACGCCAATCTACATATTCTAAGTCCTCAAGAGCCAAGCCTTGAGCTTGAAAGATTGGAGATTGGGGTATACTACTCTCCCCTGCAAGGAAGTCAGTAGATTGTAGCTCTGAGGGAGGTGAATCAGCTTGTTCACCAACACTGCGCGCAGTAGGGAGTACCAAGACTATCTTGCCCAGTCTGGGGCTACCAGAATTATCGAAGCTGGTTGGGACCCAAGCTTGATGAGCACCTTGAATATCAATGGAAAAAGAGAAAAGGCGTAAAGATGCCTGCCTGTCCAATCCAGGCTCCGGGCATCCATGGGAACTGTCCCTTTCACTGGGGCCCTGCAACAATAGAGAGGTAAGTGGCGATTTTGGTGGGATGAAAAGAGATCTATTTCTGGGGTCCCCCACCTCCTGAATAGGGCACTCACCACTTGCTTGTTCAATGCCCATTCGTGATGGGCCTGGTTTATCCTGCTCAAGGCATCTGCCAAGGTGTTGTCCTTGCCAGGCAGGTGAATTGACTGCAGAGAGGCATTTAGAAAGTAAGCCTCTTCTTGCCTCTGAACACAGTGGAGTGGACCTTGTCCCTCCTTGCTTGTTGATGTAATACATTGTTGTGGTATTGTCTGTTCGGACTTGTACCATCTTTCCCTGTATGAGATGAGAGAAAGCCTGAAGGGCCAGATAAACAGCTCTCAACTCCAGCAGGTTTATGTGCAGGAGTGAGTCTGCACTCTCTCAGGTACCATGGTGGTGTGATCCCCCAAATGAGCACCCCGTCCTAGCAGGGAAGCATCTGCTGCGAGTACCAGAGGAGGCTCCTGCAGAAGTGGAACCCCTTCCCTTAAATTTCCCAACCCCCTCCACCATTGGAGGGCCTGTAGTAACATTTTTGTTACTGGTACTGGCCAGTGGCGGAGCTAGAGGGGGGCTGGGGGGGTCAGTCGCCCCTCCTGGCTGCTTCAGTGTGAGCAGTGGAGTCCCGTCACCATCTTTCTTCACTGTTTAGTGCCCACTGTGGAGCCCATGATTGACTGAATGCCGCCCCCCCCCCCACCCCCCCGGCTCCCAAACACTCCCAAACCTGGCTCCACCACTGGTACTGGCTTTGAGAGGGGGTCCTGCCTTTGGCACCAGTGTGCTCTGAGGTGGAACTGAATATCTCTCATCTGAAACCTGGCACCTATGACTGTGCTTGTTACTGAAGCCATGTGATCTATCAGTTGAAGGACGTATCTTGCTGGCTTTGGTCTGCCCAGGGCAAATGAGCCTGCCAAAACCTGAATGCTTTCTGCCCTCCCTTGAGGGAGAAAGGCTCTTCCCACTACTGTATCCAGTTCTGCACCTATGAACTGCAGAACCTGCACAGGGGTCAGGATTGACTTTCTGGTGTTGAGGAGGAATCCCAGGGAGAGAAGCAGATCCTGGGTTACCTGAAGGTGGTCTGACGCCTGCTGGTGGTATTTTCCTATGATTGGCCAATCATCCAGGTAAGGAAAAACTGTAACACCCAACCTTCTTAGGTGTGCCACTACTACTGCTATGCACTTGGTGAAGACGCTTGGTGCAGAGGTGAGGCCGAAGGGATGTGTTGAAAACTGATAATGACCTGAAGGGAGTCTGAATTGGAGATGCTTGCTGTGCGACTCCCTTATGGAAATATGAAAATATGCGTCCTTTAGATCCCAGGAGGCTAGCCAGTCCCCTTTTTGCAGAGTTGGCAAAATCATGGCCATCGTGACCATCTTGAACCTGGGTTTTACCAGGTACTTGATTAGCAGTCTGAGGTCTAGTATAGGCTGCCACACTCCATTCTTTTTTGTTGTTAGGAAGTACAGTCGTGGCCAAAAATATTGGCGCCCCTGCAGTTTTTCCTAATAATGCACCATTCCTTCCAGAAAATTGTTGAAATTAAAAAACATTTTGGTATCCACATATGTATTTCTTTGGTTTGCAGTGGAATAAAACACAAAAAGCAGAAATATTTACTAAGTCTTAGCTTATTCCACACAGAAATCCTTAAATGGCCCAGACAAAATTATTGGCACCTTTTAGAAGCAGTTAGAAATAATTTGATTTCAAGCAGGTGATTCTCCTTCACTTTGGAATTGAACTCACCTGTGGTGAGTTGCAGGTGCCTGCAATATAAAAATCACTCATTCAACCAGTTTGAATAGAGAAAAGGACTCATTCTCCTGTTTTGTGTCACTGTGTGTACCGCAATGAGCATGGAGAAAAGACAGACAGACAGAGAATTGTCTGAGAAGGTCAGACAGAAGATTGTAGTCAAGCATGGACAATCTCAAGGCTACAAATCAATCTCCAGAGACCTTGATGTTCCTGTTTCCACCGTACGTAATGTTATCAGGATGTTTAAGGCCGCTTTGCTTAGCCAACCTCCCTGGACGTGGCGAAGAGAAAACTTGATCGAAGATTGCAGTGTAGGATTGTTCGAATGGTGGAGAAAGCACCTCGATCAACTGCCAAACAGATTCAAGCTGACCTTCAGACACAAGGTACGACAGTTTCAACTCGCACCATCCGTCACCAACTCAATGAAAGGGGGTTATATGGTAGGAGGCCCAGGAGGACCCCACTGCTGAGAGAGAGACATAAGAAAGCCCGAATGGGGTTTGCCAAAACACACCTGAACAAGCCAAAATCCTTCTGGGAGAATGTCCTGTGGACAGATGAGACCAAATTAGAGCTTTTTGGTAAAGCACATCACCTCTATGTTTACAGAAAACAAAATGAAGCCTTCAAAGAAAAGAACACCTTCCCTACAGTCAAACAAAGAGGAGGTTCAGTGATGTTTTGGGGTTGCTGTGCACTGGGTGCCTTTAACGTGTGCATGGCATCATGAAATCTGGAGATTACCAGGCCATTCTGGAGCGCAATGTTGAACCCAGTGTCAGAAAGCTGGGTCTCCGTCGAAGGTCATGGGTCTTCCAGCAGGACAATGACCCCAAACACACTTCAAAAAGCACCCAGGAATGGTTCAAGACAAGATGCTGAACTGTTCTGAAGTGGCCAGCAATGAGTCCAGATCTAAATCCCATTGAAAACCTGTGGAGAGATCTGAAAACAGCAGTTGGGAGAAGGCACCCTTCAAATCTGGGAGAACTGGAGCAGTTTGCACAAGAAGAGTGATCCAAACTGCCAGTAGAGAGGTGCAGGAAGCTCATCCATGGCTATAGGAAGCGGTTGATTGCAGTTATTTTGACCAAAGTCTGTGCTACCAAATATTAAGTCTAGGGTGTCAATAATTTTGTCAGTGCCATTTCTTTTCATTTTCTGATTTAAAAGGATATATTAAATTCTGAATCAAAAACAAAGGTTCTGTAATATTAACGGAGAAATAAAGAATTGTGGAGACCAACTACTGTTGTTAAAGAGCTAGGGTACTGCTTGGAATTAATAGTCATTTTCAGATGGAGTCAGCTAACACTTCCATTATCTTCAGTATTTTTTTATTTTCTGTTTGCTAATTAGATAATTTTCGACTAACAGTACTGGCGTGATGTGTGAAGCAGCATTCTGTCTGGAGGAAAAAAATGTCAGTTCTGTTCCTCCCACTACATCGTCAGAAGTGAGACCACACACCTTGAGGCACCACAATTCTTGCAGCCTGAGCAGTGACTTTCTCAAGCTACCAATCAAAATGCAGGAAATTATGACATCACTAGTGACTAGGGAGAGCCAGTCCCTGTTGCTTCATGTGAAAATGAAACCTGGCAGTGAGAAATGGTTCTCATAGGTTACTAGTGATGTCATAGTCAGTGTGGTTTTAGTGTTGATGTTGTGGGAGGAACAGAACTGACTTTTTTTTTTTTTTTTTACTCCAGACAAAGTGCTGCTCTACGCATCACCCCAGTATTGCCAGGTGGAAAATCTTCTAATTAGCAAACAGAAAAGAATAAATACTTGAGATATAATAAGTGATAGCTGACTACATCTGAAAGTTACAATTAATTGCAGGTAGTTTCCAGGCAGTACACTAGCTCTTTAATTTCAACTTATATTTAGAGGAAATTGTGAGTTATTTGAAAAAAGTGCAAGGGCGCCAATATTTTTGGCCACGACTGTATCTTGAATAAAACCCTTGCGCTCTTTGGTTGGGAGGAACAGGCTTAACTGCTTTTATTTATTTATTTAGTTTTTGTGCACTAAACAAATCCTGCCTATTTTCAGGCACGACCCAGGGAAGGGGGATACAGATGAATGCCAACTGACCTTGAACCAGATTAAGCTGTTGGTGGTATTTTCAGTGAATGACGGAAATTTGGCCAGGAAACCGGGGAAATTCCCCTACCCTTTTCGATAAGTGCAATGGGATCTTTAACATCCACCTGAACTACCACCAATCCAGGCAGATGGGACCTCGGTTTAACATCTCATCCGAAAGATGGCACCTCAGAAGTGCAGCACCCCTCTCATGCTGCACTACAGTGTCAGCACTGGGATATTAACCCCCGGCAGTAAAGCCTGCACCTTCTGCTCCAGTGGTTTTCTTTCCGAGAAAGGAGCTGGTGTAAACTGTTTTAACCTTGGAGGAGGAAGGGGGAGGAGGAAGGGACTTGAAACAGACAGAGATACCCTGACTTACTATTTCCAGGACCCACTTGTCTGTGGTTATTTTCAACTACTCCTGAAAATAATGGGCGACTCTGCCCTCTACAGGAAATGGAGAGGCAGCCTGAGGGAAAAAGTTAGGGGTTCTGCTTTGCTTGCTGCTGAGGCTGGGCAGATTGGGATCCTTTCCTGGAACACCTTCTGCCTCAAGCTCTGTAAAAACCACCCTGCTGTGGCTGGTACTGCTGCTGGGAAACAGCCTGTACTTGAAAGAAAGGCCTCTTAAAAGATAACCTACCCCAGCCTCCCCTAGCATAGGACGAAGTGGAAGGGGAGGCTCTATCTCTGGTGGAATTGCTCCTAAAAGTAGCTTTGTATTCATCTACTTTTTCATATATGCCTCAATCTGGGCTCCAAAAAGAGAGTGGCCTTTGACTGGGAAGTCCACAGCCTTACTCTGGGTGTCCTGGGTGAGATTAGTAGCCCTCAGCTAGGCAAATCTCCTTAATGCTACTGTACCAGCCATCCATGTAGCAGCAGTATCATTTGTGTCAGCTGCCGTTTGAAACTGGTACTTGGAAGCCTCCAAGCCCAGTTTTGCTGTGACTAGCAGTTCTGACATTGTTAAAGAGGGATTAGCCTCAGCATTACCTACCACTGATTGCTAGAGAGACTTCTGATGGAGGGCTGCATAACCCTGGTAGCTGGCTTTGGCGTACTGCCAGGGATGCCGAAAGGTACTGTACCCCTTTTTTGCCATGCTGTCCACCTTCCTCGAATCCTTCTCAGGTGGGTGAGAGGATAGGGGAGCTTCAGCCTTTTCACAGGCAGCCTGCTGAACAATACCTTGGTGGTCTGGGTGACTGAACAGAAACTCAGCCCCAGACCTTTCAAGCTGAGATTTCTTGTCACACTTTTTATCAGTGGGTGTGACAGTATTGGGAGACTTGAGGATTTCCAGAACATCCTTTTTTAAAGAATTTGTACTTGGGCAGGAGGAGCCTTTTAGTGGGTGTCAGCCCCAAGAGCTCCACATATTGTGCCTCTTCTTCATTCTGGATCTCTTCTGCTGTTTGCAGATCCAAGGTTTCTGCCATTTTTTTAACAAAAGAAAAATGGGAAGAGAAATCCTCTATGGGTCTTGATGTAGAACCAAAATCTTGCTCTGGTGAGACCTCAGGTTCATTACCCTCCTCATCCTGATCATCCTCCTCATATACCACTGAAGCAGTGGGCAAGAGGGCTTTTTCAGCAGTAGTAAGCACAGGCTGCTAAGGAAGTATTAAGCCTTGCAGCACCTGGAATAAGGCTAAAGCCTGAGTAAAATCAGGAGGAGAAGGAGCAGGAATGGGCACATGAGGGACCCCTTGAGGTGTTTCAGCCGGGGTTTCTGTGTGCTTTGTTTTCTTCAATTTTTTGGCAGGCACTAGGGAGTCAGCCGGTTCTTTGCCTCTCTTGCCAGAGCCCTCACCCATATCAGGGGTGCATTTGGAGATTCTGGAAGGGACAGCCACAGTCTTAGACGGGGTGGACTGGTTACAGCCTATGGAGCCCTCCTCTAGTCTCCTTTTAAGCCTCTCCCTGCGTTTTTCCACTGTCTTGTCAGGGAAAGAATTACAAATGTCACAATTTTCAGTGAAGTACTGCTGCCCAAGGCAGATCAAGCAAAGATCATGCTTATCTGCCTTGGCAAACACCTATGCACACTTTAAGCAATTCTTGAAACCAGGGGGTCCTTTTTTCTTTTTTGGCTTATCTGACATTTTAGAAAACAGGAACTGTGAACCAACAAAAACAGGCTAAATGTGAATATCTGCAGTCGGTTCAAATGAAAAAATTACTCACCTTAGTAATGTTGTTTCTTCTAATGGAGTCTTGCTATATTATGACATATGCAGTTTGTCCCAGCCTTAGAACTGCTCCGGAGGTGAAAGAGTTAAAGTCCATGCCAGGCATGGAACTTAGAGCTCGAGCTCGGTTGAAAATTCTATCTGTTGTTCTTCAAACTTAAACTGTCAGATCTTTACGAGCAACACCTCACTAAGACTCTGTGTGGAAGCTGTAAACCTACACTAGCCAACTAGCTACTTAATTAAATAAACACATTTTTTGGTGCCACAAAGAAGACTCAAGTCAGAAGATCCAAAAAATGACAACACAACAAAGATCACCCCAAAAGGAGGGGTGAAAAACAAGGTGGGCATCTAAAAAGTGCCAACGCTGCCCTGCCCACCCACATCCCCAAGAGTAAGGTTCTGAGAGGGGCAGGCAGGGGGGGAGGTCATAATATAGCAAGACTCCATTAGAAGAAACAACATTACTAAGGTGAGTAATTTTTTCTTCAAACAACATGAAGTCTTGCTATATTATGACATATGCAGACTACACAGCAGTACCTCCATGGAGGAGGGACAGAACCTACTTAGGAAACAGGCTCTGAAGCACAGCTGTGCCAAAACGAGCATCACTCCTAGCCTGGATGTCCAGGGAGTAATGCTTAGTAAAAGTGTGCACCGTTTTCCAGGTAGCTGCTTGACATATCTCTAAGATAGAGATGTCCCTGGCAGCAGCCAGAGACGCAGCTGTACCTCTGGTGGAGTGAGCCCTCAGACCTGAGGGAGGAACTTTACCCAGTTTTTCATAGCAGAATTGGACACAAGAGATGATCCACCTGGCAATGGATCTTTTAGTGGCAGGTTTCCCTTTGCCAACCTCACCATAAGTGAGGAACAGTTGGGGGAGTTAAACCTGTGACCTTTGGTACGCTCTATGTAGTAGCTAAGTGATCTTTTGACATCTAAACTGTGCAACCTCCTCTCACCAGAAGAGGAATGGCCAGTGAAGTACACAGGGAGAGATATAGATTGATTAAGGTGGAAATCTGAGACCACCTTAGGCAAGAACTTTCAGTTAGTCCTGAGGCCTACCTTATCTCTGTGAAAGGAGATAAAATCAGGCTCCACTGACAATGCTTGTAACTCACTTATGCGCCTGGCAGAAGTGATGGCTACCAAAAACACAGTTTTCCAAGTCAAGTACTTGAGTTCTGCTGAGGACAAGGGCTCAAAAGGGTGTTGCATAAGTTGGGCAATGCAAATATTAAGATCCCAGGCAGGGGAAGGATCCCTAAATGGTTGGTTGGTGTGAAGCAACCCTTTGAAAAACTTGGAGAATACAGGATGAGCTGAAAGAGAAGAGGGCTTACCTGCTGACAAGAAAGCAGACATGGCTGCCAAGTGCACTTTTAGGGTAGCTGGTCTCAGCCCTATAGTATTTAAATGAACCATATAATCCAGGACTGTGGGAAAGTCGGCAGATTCTGGGGAAATATGCTTCCCAGAGCACCATATGGAAAAATCTCTTCCATTTGGAATTATAAGTAGCCCTGGTGGAAGCTTCCTAGAAGCCTTCAGAATATCCAACACACCTTGGGAAAGGTGTAGGTCAGCAAACTCTAACTCTTCAAGAGCCAGGCCTTGAGATTGAGAGATTTGAGGTTCGGGGTACCCAAACCCTCTGCTGAGCACAGGATAACAGATTGTGATTCCTGGGAGACACAGGGGACGGTGGACTGCTAAGGACATAAGGAGTGGTACCAGGGCTGTCTGGCCCAGTCTGGAGCAAGCAGAAACATCTTGCAGGATTGAGACCTGATTTTAACTAGCACTTTGAACAGAAGAGGGAAGGGTGGAAGGCATACAGAAACTTCCCTTCCCAACTGAGAAGGAAGGCACCCGGGGGACTGAGCCCAACACTGGGGGCCTGCAACAAAAAAGAGGAAGTTGGTGATTGTCTGGGGCTGCAAAAAGATCTATCTGGAGTGTGCCCCATCTGGCAATACCACCTCCAGAACTAGGGGATCCAGAGCCCATTCGTGATGGCCTTGGGAAATCCTGCTGAGAGCATCTGCCAGGACATTGCCCTTGCCTGGGAGGTGAACTACTACAAGGGAGGTGTTCAGGGAGTAAGCCAGAGACCACAACTTCGTTGCTTCGGTGCACAAGGCCATAGACCGAGTGCCCCCCTTGCTTGTTGATGTACCACATTGTGGTGGTATTGTCTGTTCTGACTTGAATAATCTTGTTCTGAACTGATTTGGAAAAAACTTGAAGTGCTAGAAAAACTGCTCTGAGTTCCAACAGATTGATGTGGAGCAGACACTCCTGAAGGGACCCCAATCCCTGGGTGGTGAGGTCGCCCATGTGAGCTCCCCACCCCAATAGGGATGCATCTGTAGTAAGGATTAAGGAGTGAGACTGAGGGGTAAGGGGGACCCCCTGTCTCAAATTGCCCTGGTCCTGCCCCCACTGAAGGGCCTGGATCAGGGCTCGAGTCACTGGAATTAATATGGTTAGAGGGTCCTTTCTTTGAGACCAAAAGGCTCTCAAATGGAACTGGATGTCCCTCATCTGAAATCTGGCTCCCTGCACTACTGCTGTCGAAGCAACCATGTGTCCCAGGAGCTGTAGAAAGTGCCTTGCTGGTCGAGAGACCCGCAGGGTGAAGGAGGAAGCCAGAGAAATCAGGGTACTTGCCCTTTCCAGAGAAAGGAAGGAAGGCTCTGGCTTCTTTCGTGTTCAGTTCTGCACCTATGAAGGTAAGAAGCTGGACAGGCTCTAGGACCGACTTTGGAAGATTGAGAAGGAAACCTAGAAAAGTTAGCAGTTTCTGAGTTACTTGAAGGTGTAACCTGACTTGGTCTGTGGACTGGCCTACTATGAGCCAGTCGTCCAAGTAAGGAAAGATGGCAATTTTTTGCCTTAAGTGGGCAACTACTACTGCCAGGCATTTTGTGACTTTCAATGGGAGCTTCTGATGAGAACATGAAAATAGGCATCCTTGAGGTCCAGGGACACTAGCCAGTCCCCTGGCCTTAAAGAGGGTAAAATAATTCCCAGAGTCACCATTTTGAATTTTGGTTTTAAAAGGTGTTTGTTTAGATACCTGAGATCCAGGATGGGCCACCATTCTCCTGTCTTTTTTGGGGTAAGGAAGTACCTGGAGTACAACCCTTTGCCTTGGTGTAGGGGTGGAACCCTTTCCACAGCTCTGAGAGCCAGGAAGGTAGAGACTTCTGCCTCCAGGGCAAGAGCCTCTGAAGGACTTGCAGGTGGAGAGGATCTGATTCTCATCTTTGGAAATTTTTTGAAGCTGAGAACCAGTCCCTGGCTTACTACTTCCAGGACCCACTTGTCTGACGTTAGAGACTCCCAGTCCTGGACAAAGTAAGCCAGCCTGCCCCCTACAGGTAGTGGAGAATCGCCCTGGGCGCCCCATCAGGGTGCCTGTTTGGCAGGGGCATTAGGCTGAGGGGTGGAAGCAGGCCTGCCTGCCCCCCGTCTGCCTCTCCCTCTAAAGAACCCCTTCTGTGCAAAAGCTGAAGAGGAAGCCTGGGCTTGGTAAAAAGGCATATGAAAAGGCCTACTCCTGCCCCTGGGAGGCTGCCTTTGGAAAATGACTTGCCTTTCCTTGGCCTGTGCACTCCTATAGGTGGTCCTATATTCATCCATTTTCTTCATGTAATTCTCTGTTTGCTCCCCAAATAGAGAGTTGCCCACAACAGGGAAATCCATGGCCTTAGACTGGGTATCCTGTGACAGGCTAGTACATCTGAGCCAAACCATTCTATGGAGAGCCACAGATGTAGCCATGACTCTGGATGATACATCATTAGAGTCCACTGCAGCATGGAATTGCACCTTGGATGCCTCAATACCATCAGGGGCCACCTGCTCCAGCTCTTCTGCCAGCTGGCCAGGAACCTGCTTTGCTAGAGCATAAACAGTATCCCATCTGGATTTTGATATCTAGCAACATAAGCCATATAATTAGCCTGTCTGAGTCCTAAGGAAGCTGCCATGTACTGTTTCTTTGCCATGGCATCTATCTTTCTGGAGTCCTTGTCAGGGAGGTGAGAGGCTAAGGGAACATTTGCCTTGTCACAGGCTGCAGCCTGCACCACCCCCACGTGGCTGCATTGTTGTGTAAGGAACTCCGTATCAGAGCCTGATAATGCATACCTTTTGTTCATTCTTTTATCAACAGGAGGTATGGTGTGAGGAGCTTTTAAAATCTTTACTGTCTGTTTCCAAAAAGATTTATGCAGAGGAATAGACAGTCTCCTAGACTCTGGGATATCCATCATTTCTACAAAATCAGGCTCCTTCTGATCATCCACAGCTTCCTCCATAGGGAGCTGGAGGGTTTCAGCCACTTTTTTTTTTTTTTTTAAACATGAAGTGAGAAGGGGACTCAGAAAGCCTAGGGGGAGACCCTGAAGGTCTGTCTGGAGAGATGTCCGGTTCAATGGGCACATCCAGACTTCAAAACCACATTCACTCTCCTCATACTCCTCTTCCCCCTTCTCTGGTTCATAAAATTCCCTTAAATAATACTCCTGAACCGGAGGGACCGACCTAACCGGTGACACCTGATGATGCGGTTCGGTCGGAACGAGAAGACTGAACAATTTTTTATTGCTTTAGCTATTTCTTCAGCGGTTGGAGAGGGAAGTTTTGACTCCACACAGCTGATTTCTACATTTCTTTGTTGGAACCGACTCCTCAAGTCGGCTCTCCCTTGCCGAGGAAGTATCGCCTGGTCAGAGGCACTCCCTCAGGTTCGGTTGAAACCGAACGGGCTATCCATCGGGTCAGCGGACTTTAGCCTCCCATTCCCTGAGTCTACCAACTCTCTTATCCAGGGTAGCTGCAGGAAAACCCATGCAAATCTGGCAGTCTGAATTGAGGTGGTCAACCCCAGACAATAAACACATGTGGTGTGGGGGTCAGCCTTGGCAAAGGCTTCCCCACATACAACACAGTGCTGAAACCCAGTAGGCCCGGTTTTTCTTTTGGGTTTCTCAGACATAGTGCCAGCCTAACTAAAAACTTGCCCTTTTACGGCAATCTGCCAAGCAAAGACTCCTATCGGTTCCCAACCGTGTCACGGTCATGGAAAAAACGTAATTAAATCCGTTTTTTTTAGAACCGATAAGAACCGGGAACCGCACTTCTAAAAGACTGTAATGTAATAGAAGTAACTTGATCGGTTCAAACCGAACCGATAAAAATGTTTACAAGTTCCACACAGAAAATAAATGTAAAACCTATCTAGTACTTACAATACCACAGATAGAGCTTGAACCGACCAGTTGCGGTTTAATTTCGGTTAAAAAACCGAAAACTTTTATACTTTAACCGACAAAATGAACCGTGCAGAAGGAGGAATCTCCGGAGCGACTGTTCAGTGAGGCGGAGTAAAGAATCTGACAGTTTAAGTTTGAAGAACAACAGATAGAATTTTCAACCGAGCTCGAGCTCTAAGTTCCATGCCTGGCATGGACTTTAACTCTTTCACCTCCGGAGCAGTTCTAAGGCTGGGACAAACTGCAAATGTCATAATAAAGCAAGACTTCATGTTGTTTGAAAGAAATAGCGATTGGTTCAGGAACTGATAAAGTGAAAAAACTAAAGGTTCCAATCGGATCCGGAATCGATAAACTGCTGGGGGAACCGGTAAACCTCGGTTCAAAAGCGGTTAAAACTTAATAAAATTAAAGAATAAAGTAACCGAAACCCTCTAAAAGGGTTCCTATTAAATACAGAAAAGGATCGGTTGCCCCTCGGTTCAGAGGAACCGGTAAACAAACGTAAATTTAAAACTATGATGTAAAAAACACTAAAGAACAATTACACTAGGCAGTAATGAAAAAATAAAACAAAAATAATTAAGCTTTTTTGTTCTATGCACTACAGGAATCTGTCTTGATTGAGAGAGATCTCCAGGGCGTCTGAACTTTGCAGTTGAGAGAAGAAATCTGAGATAGAATGTAGCAAGTTGACACTGGGCAGTTAGAAAACAGATGCACAAGCTAAACAATCCATCATTAGCATAGCATTCTATTTGGCTCCGGGGCACTGCTGATTTAAAGGAGCACTGCAAGAGTAATATTATTAGTGGAATCCTGGGGTAAAAAAGACCAGTACCTGTCTTAAGGATGGCGAGTAATTGGTCAGTATCAGTGGACTGGGGAAGTTTTGCCGCCACTTCAGAGGCGGCGTTCAACAGCTTTTTTTGTACTTTAGCATATGCCCCATATAACTGAGGATACGCATAACAAGGGTGGATGAGGCACAGACCCTTTTCCCCATCAGATGCAATTTTCAGGATTCTCTGTCCGGAAGTAGAGAGCTCAAGTGTTTAGGATGCTTGGTCCGATCCTGTGCAGCATTGATGACTACCAAATTTGCCTGTGGAGCCTAGGCAAAGAAGTGGTGGTCAGTGGGAGCCTGGTAAAGGCGATCTGTCTTCTTAGGCACTGGAGGGACCGTGGAAGGGCAGTGCCAAGCTGCATAAATGGCATACTGGTAGGCCTGGATTAGGGGAGGGACCACAACGGCTGGGTCCTCTGGTAAATCCAAATACTCTACCAAGTTTTAGCAGTGTCTGTCCTGGTCAGTGGTTGTGAACCCCATTACCTGTTGCAATTGGGCCATAATGTCCACGAAACTGGGGTCTTCCAGAGAAGAACATGAGGTATAGTACCTGGGATCCTCCCCCACCGAGGACAAAGTAGAGGCACTAGTAGGGGTGTGGTACACCATCATCATCATCATCCAGATCTTCCTCTTCCACCTCCTCAACACAGTCTAGATCACTCTCTTCCAGTGGTTGAAAGGACAGAGGAGGAGTAGGCTCACGGTGAACCCACTTGCAAGGCAAAGGAGAGGATGGAGGTGGGGGAGGAGGCTGATGCATGGCTTTCATGACCTCCAAGACAGCTTGGACCACGGCAGCCATGTCGATGGCGGGAGTCATCGATGAGGTAGAGGAGGACAGATGAACCATGCCTGTACACCCCATGTTAGAGGGGGGGCAGGATGGAGGACTTGGGCCAGGGCTGTGTATGGAGCCAAGAGCCCAAAGCCTGGGAAGCCATGTCTAATGACAAACCCACCGAGCCCTGGTAAGACATGGGCTGGGACAGTGGTGGTAAAGACGGTAAAGTCATCGAAGTAAACCCCAGATCCATTTTGGAGGATCGCTTAGTAGGGGTTGAAAAAGCTGACGTCAATGAATGCCTAAAAGCAGTGGTCGTCGACGAAGAACCCTGTTCCATGCTGGAGGGATAAGTTGTCGAAGACTGAATAGTCATTGATGGAGGGGTCTGGGTAGTGGCCAGAACTGACAAAGCATCTGTAAGTGTCTTCGATGACATGATAGGCATAGAGGTCACTGACCAAGTCGAGTGTTGGTCAGAGCGGGAGGCCTCCATATTCTAGGCCAGAGCCGCGTGGACCATCTGGGTCTTTTGAACTGGAGTGGGAGAAACCCAAGCAGTCGACGAATGACCAGAGGTAGAAGCCGGTGACAGTTGAGGGTCCTTATGTCCACTCAAGGCCTTGTCCTTGTCTTGATGCTTGTGCTTCGATTGAGAGGTCTGGGAGCTCGTCGATGGTGGCCAAGAAGAGGAGCGGGACTGCAGTCCTTGTTCGAGGAGAGCTACCTTCTGCTCTATGAGGAAGGATTCTAATTTCTGGAGTCGTCGTCAATGTGTAGCTTGATTGAATTCCTGGCAATGAGCAAAGGAGCGGACATTGTGGGCAACCCCCAGACAGCAAACGCAGAGTGAGTGGTTATCGTAACAGAAAATCTTTCTTTCACAACGGCACTTGTGGAAAAGGGACTCCGAACTGAACATAGAGAAAACAAAAAACAGTGAACTCTCCTCGTCCATGAAAGCATCGACACACTAGTAGCAAAAGCAGTACATGAAGCGAGCTGGAAGACAGCAGGAAAAGAATTGAGGCTGCTAGGGGCCGCCCACGTATTTATACATGTGCATGACATGACATCACAGTGGGTGGCCCCTATTCAGCACTGCTGGTGAACGCAACCGTCAATGAGAGCGCCCTCTGGCAGACACCCAAGTGTTAGATCTACGAGGGAATCTCTTACAGCAGGTCAATCATTTCTAATAGGAAACTGGTCACTTTCTTTTTTTTTTTTTTTTGTGTCATTTACATTTTCTCCCCAGCCATACTCCACCAGGTATCTACCCTGGTCCTAGGGATGTACGTTGATCAGGCTTGTTGGTCACAATCTCCCCCCAGCCGACTGCCCCCATGGCTATTCCCCGGTGGCAGGCATCCACAGGGAAGGCCATCAAACACAGAGCAGCTAACTATGTGAGCTAGGCTCCACTGCAGCAGCCACTAGGACTCAGGGAAGCCAGGAAACCTAGGCCGTCATAGGGTGGTGCCACAGGTATCTTCCTCTGGTTTTCACTCCACCTCACTCCTCCCGTGGCATGCACCAGTATCTAGGCCTCAGATGCACACAGGAAAATTAATCATCCCTCGTTTATGTAAATGTCCTATGACTTGAAATTCAACTTTATGGCACCCAGATGGCCAAGCAGCAGCACAACGCACTGCTGTGCAAGCAACTAGAGCTCAGTAGCAAGCTTGTGCAACTGCTGCAGGAGGTTCACCAGAGAGCTGCTGCTTGGCAGTGAACTGCCACTGGGTGGGCTGGTGTCCAGCTTCGGTGCCACAGTGACCCCTTCAGAGGGCCAGGGATCCTTGCTTACTCCAAAGGATGTCACTGTATGCAGCTGAGGCCACCAAGAAGGCTCTACCCAATGACAAGGAGATGCAAGGGCCCAGAGAAAATGTGGGAGAAAAACTAAAATGTCTCCATGATGGCCTGGATCCAGCAGCCTTGGGCATTCTCCATTGAGTCACTACCGGATCCTAGTCCTGCTAGGACTGCCTTGGGTGGGGGGGGTGGTTAGACCTCCCTCCCTTTAGAGTCCCTGTCTCAGAGGTAAAGCCATGGAGGTGGTCAGTCTCACTGGGGACCCAGGAAGAACTGCAGACAGCAGCCTAGACAAAGTATATCCCTTTGATGATGATGGACAAGGCAGGAAAAAAAAACTCTATGGAAATATGGAAAAAAGAAAATCTAGTTTATTTTGAATGTTGTGTAATAAGAGCTGCAGATCTCAAAAGTGACTTTTTCATTTTGCATGTGACAGTGCTGGTGAAGTCTCCACAACACACTCGAGATTTCCGGTGGAGGTTCCAGCTTGGCCAGCACAGCTTAAGCAGTAATGGATCCTAGACCTGGAGAGAAGCGAAGGGCTGAAGTCATAAGGACGATGTCAATGGCAGCTTCAGAAAAAGGACTGGAGGCCAATGAAAGGTTTGGATGTCAAACCAGTTACACCTTGGGGGATAATGGGTCATACCCTGGCAGTTCTGTTTCCCAGAGTATCCCACATCTTTCCATCTGAGGCCCTGCACTAATGGGGAGCAACGCCATCTTCTGGCATTGTTGCCTAGTGGTTACAGCATATAGCTATGAACCTGCAGACCCAGATTTTGTTTTATCACTACCTTATTTTCTCCTCCCACAGCTCGGTCTGCATGTCATCTGGTCGTCATCCTCTCTCTTCTATTCAACTCACCGGTTCACTTGCATCCAGCTAGCATGCACAGTACCTGCAGAGGGTTCCCTACCACCCCCTGCCCAGCCCACATCTAATACCGGAGCGCGATTCGACATTAATCCTCTGGGTGAAGAAAGGCATGGCTATCAAGAAGCTATGACCGACGGCCATTTTCCTCTGAGTTTTTCCCTGAAGCACAGATGTGCAATGACATCCAGACACTGTGTGCTGGCATCTGCCGTGCTTCCCCCGATGACACCGCACCTGCACTGTCCCTGATTTCCATCGGGGACCCCCACAGAGTGATGTATGACCCAAACCCACCCCAGGGAGAGAAGAGCAGTCTATCAGACGCTCAATCCTCTCCCTCCCCAGCCGGCGTAGCGCGAGGTGTGGCATCCAGCGCCTCAATCCTCAGCACCACCAGGCCAGCATGCAGACCCAGATTTTAATCCTATCACTGCAACCTACTCACTAAATGATCTTCACGAAATCTCTTAACCCTCCCCTTCCCCTGATGCTTAAAGGAGTTGTATTGGGAGATCAGGGCTTCACCTCTCTGATCCCCCCTGCAAACGGCAGATAAAATTAAGAATTTAATTACCTCATTGCTAGTAAAATTGTATAAAAGCTCCAGTGAAGCCGGCATTTTGAACTGCGCTCTGGGAAGCAGTGGGATCTAAGCTGTAGTACTGGGATGATGACGCCTACATTACCCTATACTTAATAGTGTCATATACGAGGGTAAAGTATGATACATTTTTTCACTGCTTTTACTGGATTTGCCAAATTCCATGGCCATGGCTGGCAAAACATGGAATTTAGGCACACAGTAACAATGGCGCTGGGCATCGTGAAAAATATATATACTTTTACTTGATTATGCATAGAATAATGATGGCCATTCATCTCGTGGTACTATCAGCTTAGATCCTGTGGCTTTCAGAGCTATGTTCAAAATGCCTGCTTCACCGGAGCCTTTATACAATTTTATGAGCAATGAAATAATTAAATTCTTAATTTTATCTGCCATATTTGGGCGGGAGTCGAGAGGTGAAGCCTGATCTGTGCAGCAGTTGGGGCTTCACCTCTCCCCATGAATTCTCCTTAAACTTCTTAATCACTTTTTCTGTTCTCCTCCTCTCTTGGCTTATGATTTCTGAGCATTGCACAACCTCCTCAGTCTCTGTTCTCAAAGGATGACCAACGTGTCCGTGACTTGTAAAGCAGACAGCAAATGACTTTACAAAAAGTAAAAACCCTGTCAGAGCGTCAACAACAAGATCAGGTGCTGGGGCACAAAGCTAGACAGTATAGCAAGCCTAGGAAGAGAGTCTGCCGTCTCTGGCACTGAAGCTTCAACACTCGATTACCTTCATGGGTGATGTCGGCAACAATGCCCTGAATTAAATTAATGTCAGGCTAATCACCATTGAAACAACAGTTGAGGGAATAAAGACAGAGACTGTGGATGAGAGCAGGCAGGCAGATGCAGCAATAAACTTGACATTGTGACAGAAAATCAAGACCTGTGCTCCCAATAAGAAGAAAATTAGAAAACCAAGTGACAGCAACCAACGTTAGAATCTAGGGTATGAATGTTTCATTGTACTGTGCTGCATAATGATACTGTAATTAATATGTCAATATGTTACGTACATGTACCCGGGTCGAGCATATAAAAGGGCCATGTGACCAAGTGATTTTTACCCGGTTATCAAATTTTAAAATAAAAAAATTAAAAAATTGGGACCCCAAGAAAGACAGGAGAGAAACATTTCTTATTCTATTCTGTTCTTATTATTTTCTAGCTCTGGGGCAACATCTCTAGATGTAGATGATGTTTGGTATGAAATCTGTGTTAGATTACTGTTGTTAGAATCACGTCAGCTGAAAACATATCGAGAACTGTGTTGGTGGTCACTAATGGAATGGACACGAAAGATAAACTGTTAAACCTCGCACATCAAAAGAGCCTTCTACTCTATGATGGACAGCCTATCACTTTATTGTCAGACATTAGTTAAGCCACTGGCATCATCAAAAGAAATGTGACTGTGTCTGCTGGTCCATACAGGAAGCAGCCCCAGTATAATGTTTCCAGCAAAACTGCATGTAGCATTCGACATTAAAAAGCGTATTTGTTTTCAGACCCAGCAGATGAGGGGAAAACTGGCGAAGCACTAGCAGTGACTTCCTCTGAGACCGCGGACACGTGAGTGACTGATATCCTATTTGTTAATTTACTAGTTCACACACTAATTGTGAGGGGAGAAATTCCCATTTTATGTTTACTGCCTGACTAATAAAATAACTCAAAGTATGATTTTTGCATTTATTCTTTTGGAATACATTTTCCAGACTATAAAATGGTGAGGTCAACTGGCACTTCACCTAGCACATCGGCAGTTGTTGTTTGTTGTTACCCAGCACTGCAAGTTAAGCTCACTTACCGAGCATATGGAAATGCTGCAGTTTGAATCTGCAGTTTATGATTTTACTCCAGTTGTCTTTACTAGATAAGAAATAGTGCTTTGACAGTTCCATTTTATTCATGAAGAGTGTAAATGAAGAAGGAGGCTTCTGTTATTACGGGGATAATATGCTATCAATTTAAGTATTTAAATTCATAGCAACTTCAGAGATACTGCATGCCCACCTCTATAATTCCCATTTGGGATCCATGGACTTTTGAGTAACTATGGAATATCCTTTTTTTTGGACTCAGTCAAGCATTCCTGGACTCAGTTAAAACAGTAGAATAGGACGACTGGGGTATTAAATGGGAACAGCTAGTACTAAGAGCCCCACACCCAAGTGTCGGGTTGGTCCCAATTTGCACATTGACTTAATTTTAACTTACTGTTTACTTCAGTATAGTAAGTAGCCTGCATCAGGCTCACCTTAGAGACTGGAAATGGCACCACAATCCACACAGGGGTTGTATACAGACCCCCATCTCAGGGGAGGGAATGGACAAGGAAATTATAGAAGGCATTCTTAGGATGGCAGAGAAAGGGGAGATACTGTTGATGGGGGACCTGAACATGCCAGATGTTAACTGGAGCACCTTTGCTGCAGCCACATCCAAGAGTAGGGCCATTCTCGATGCCCTACAGGTGCATGCCTCACACAGCTAGTGTTGGAACCTACTCATGAGGGAGCAATCTTAGACCTCGTACTCTCAAATGGGGACAGTGAGAGGATCTCAGATCTAGAAATGGGTAGCCATCTGGGAACAAGTGACCACCAAACAGTGTGGTTCACGATAAACTCAGCTACAGAGTCAAGCCGTACAAAAGTGAGGGTACTGGACTTCAGGAGGGCTGACTTTGGCAAGATGGGAGAGTGCCTTAGAAAAGCACTAGCAAACAGGCTTGAAGGAGGAGTGGAGCAACAAAGGGGAAACATCAAAACTGCCATCACAGAGGCAACAAGCCTTTGTGTGAAGCAAATAAACAAATCCAAACAAAAGAAAAAGCCTCTATGGTTCTCAAAAGAGGTGGCGGAGAAAAAGACAGCATTTAGGAAGTATAAGGAAACACAGAAGGAGCAGGACAGAGAACTGTACCCGTTAAGGCAGAAGGAAGCAGGGAGGGAAGTAAGAATAGCAAAGGCCCAATCTGAGGAAAAGATAGCCAACTTGGTTAAGAAGGGGGATAAAACCTTTTATAGGTATGTCAGGAAGCATAGAATGACAAAGGGAGGGATGGTGAGGCTGAATAGAATGGATGGTGGGTGGGTAGAGAGGGACAGTGAAAAAGCAGGGATACTGAACGAATACTTCTGCTCAGTATTCACAAAAGAGGAGGAAGTACCTAATCCAATTAACAGAAGCACTCTGGATAGGGGGATCAATCCCAGTCCTTTCACAGAAGAAAGGGTTCTGAAAGAGGAGGCAGTATAGCACAGTGGTTTTAAGCTCTAAGCTGCAAATCTGGTGACCTGGATTTGAATCCCACAGCCCCACTTGCATACTGTGAGACCCTGAGCAAGTCACTTAACTTCCCTGTGCTCCCAGGTTGCACCTGTAAACAAGCTTTCAGCTTGGTGTCTCTCTCCTGGTTAAACAATTGGGGAAAAAAAAAGAACTCCTAAAACTGAAGGTGGACAAAGCAATGGGGCCTGACAGGATTCACCCCAGAATTCTAAAAGAATTAAGGGAAGAACTAGTAACACCACTGACTACCCTTTTTAGCAAATCATGGGAGGATGGTGTGGTACCTGAGGACTGGGGAAGGCAGATGCGATTCCTCTTCACAAAAGTGGGAGCAAGACAGAGGCAGGAAACTAAAGACCTGTCAGTTTGACCTCTGTGGTAGGGAAAGTGATGGAAGCACTTCTGAAGGAAAGAACTGTTGAGTACCTAGAGGCCAGAGGGGCACAGGACCCACGGCAGCATGGGTTCACAGCAGGAAGGTCATGTCAGATGAATCAAATTGAATTCTTTGACTGGGTGACCAAAGTAGTAGGCCAGGGAGGGGCTGTGGACATGGCCTACCTAGACTTTAGCAAGGCATTTGACACAGTCCCACACAAAAGATTAATAAACAAAGGGGGTGGTAGCCTGGGTAAAACATTGGCTGGACAACAGGACACAGAAGATAATTGTAAATGGAGTCCACTCTGAAGAAAGGGGGGTTACTAATGAGGTACTGCAAGGTTCAGTACTGGGTCCAGTCCTTTTTAAGGTCTTTATAAGTGACATTGCAGAGGGACTGGAAGGAAAAGTATGCCTCTTTGCAGATGACACAAAGATCTGCAACAAGGTTGATACACAAGGAGGCATGGAAAGGATAAGAAGGGACTTGGCAAGGTTGGAGGGATTATCAGAAGTATGGCAACTTGGATTCAATGCAAAGAAGTGCAAAATAATGCACCTGGGAAACAAAAACCCAGGGGAAGATTACACAATGGGGGAGAGGTAGTAACAACAACAACAATGGAAAGGGACCTGGGGGTAATCATATCAGATGACCTTAAGGTTGGCAAGCAATGTGAGAAGGCAGTAGGGAGGTCTGGGGGGTGGGATACTGGGATGTATAGGGAAAGGCATCACCAGCAGAAAACAGGAAGTTGTTATTCATCTGTACAGACAGTTGGTGAGACCCCATCTGGAGTACTGCGTCCAGTTCGGGAGATCCCATCTCCACAAGGACATAGGATGGAGGCAGTCCAGAGGAAGGCAACTAAAATGGTGCAGGGTCTGCAAGAGAAGCCATACGAGTACAGACTAAAGGAGCTTAATATGTATACCCTTGAGGAAAGGAGAGATATGGGGGACATGATAGAAACTTTTAAGTACTTCAGTGGAATCAATAAAGTCCAAGAGGTTAGCATCTTTCAGAAAAAAAGATGTGCAAGAACAAGGGGACATGATTTGAAGATAGAAGGGGGACGGCTCAGGGGCAATGTGAGGAAGTATTTTTTTCACAGAGAGGGTGGTGGATGCATGGAACAGCCTTCCTGAGAAGGTTGTGGGGTCTAAAACTGTAGGAGAATTCAAGAATGCATGAGACAGACATAAGGCAATTCTTGTGGCGGGTAGGAAGAAATAGGCTGTTGGTTAACTAGGATCTGCAGCTTATCCTGTAGTTAGGGAAATGGGCAGACTAGGTGGGCCAAGCAGTCCTTATCTGCTGTCAAAGTCTATGCTTCTATGTTTGATTCTGCTGACTTCTGCGTTGACATTTTCTGTAACTACGAATCCCAAAATCCCCTGCAGCTGACATCAGAGTACAGCTACAGCAGTAAGAGATTCAGTAGTCTGCAGTACATATCAGAGATTTTGTAAGCTCAGATCAGATGTTTGCTGGTCCTGCTGTTCTCCCATCACTAATAAAACACATGAAAGTACGCACAAGGATAGCAGTGCTCACAATAAATAATCACAAGATCATAGAACTTGGCAGCGGAAAAAGACCCCGTGGTCCATCTAGTTGGTCCTCTTCCCCATGTTAAATTACCCGCCTCCCTCCTTGGATACCCACCCCATTCCAAGCCCTCCTGAATTACATCACTGTCTCTACCCCCACCACCTCATCCAGAAACCCGTTCCAGGCGTAGACCACTCTCTCTGTGAAGAACTGCCTTCTCACGTTCCCTTTGAAGTGTTCTCCCTGTAGTCTCGGGCTATGCCCCCTTGTCATGGTGTCCTTCATTTGGAATAAACTTCCCGGGTCCAGCTTATTTATCCCTTTGACATATTTGAAGGCCTAGATCAAGTCCCCTCTCTCCCTTCTGGTCTCCAATGTGTACAGCCCTAGCTCTTTGCAACTCTGCTCATATGGTGTGCCCTCCATCCCTCGCACCATCTTGGTTACTCTTCGTTGTACCCATTTGATCAGATCTATGTCCTTCTGTAAGTAAGGCTTCCAGAACTGTACTCCATATTCCAGATGCGGCCTCACCAGAGCCGGTACAGGGGCACTAGGTCTTCCCTCCTCCTGTTGGTAATTCCCCTGCCTATACTTGCCAGCATCCCATATGCCTTCCCCACCACCACAGCGCACTGTTTCCCCACCTTAAGGTCACTGGTGACTACTATACCTAAGTGGATGTCCTGATCTCCTCCCCCCTCATTTGAACCCTGCCCTCAGGTTCTTGCATCCTAGGTGCATGACAGCACACTTTTTAATGAGTCCGGCTGCCAGGACTCCGCCCACTCTTCCAGTGCCTTCAGGTCCTGTCTCATGTCCTGCACCCCCCCCCCGTTCAGTGTCCACCCTATTGCATATTTTCATGTCATCGGCAAAGAGTGCCACCCATCCCTCCAGTCCGTCCGTTATGTTGCATCTGTAGATACTGAAAAGGGAGCATTCCTAGCACAGACCCCTGTGGCACCCTGCTTGTCACCCTCCCCGTCTTAGAGTGCACCCCATTGAATACCACCCGCTGGGTCCTGTCCGCTAGCCAGTTTTCCACCCATCTCGTTTTCTTGTCCCCCACCCCTGTGCTTCCCAGGTTGTTGATCAATCTTCTGTGGGGGATGGTGTCTAAAGCCTTGCCGTTGTCCAGATAGGCCACGTCCACCGCTCCCCCCCCGGTCTATTTCCCGGGTCACCCCATCGAAGAATTCTATTAGATTGGACTGGCAGGATCTCCCCCTAGTGAACCTGTGCTGGTTGTTGTTTAGCAGTCCGTTCCACCAGGTATTGTGTTACCCTTTCCCTGACCAGTACCTCCATGACCTTCACCACCACTACAGTGAGGCTGATAGGACAGTAGTTTTCCCTCATTTCCCTGCTCCCCCCTCGTGTATTGGCATGACTGTAGCCCTCCTCCAGTCTTCCAGCTCCCTTCCTGTATCCAAGGACAGGTTGAACAGCCTAGCCAGTGGGGCCACCAACCCCCCTCTTAGTTCCCAGATAACTCTTGGGTGCAGTCCATCTGGTCCCATGACCTTGCCCACTCTCACCTTGCCCAGCTCCTCCTTGACTCTCTCTATGCTAAAAAGACTCATCTCACCCCATGCCCCCCACTTTCTGAAATCCGGTCCCCTACCCTCCCTCCTTTGTAAAATCTGAGAAGAACTTGTTTAGTACTTCTGCCTTCTTGCAGTCTTCCTCTATTGGCCCCCCTCCCCGAGCCTTGCGATCCCTGTCAGTCTTCCTCCTATCCCTCACATATCTAAAGGATGTCTTCTTACCCCCCCTTGACCTGCTTCACTACCCGTTCCTCTGTTTCAGCCTTTGCCCTCCTAATCTCCCTCCTTGCTGACTTCCTAGTTTCCCTGTAGGCCTCCCAGTCCTCCTCCCTCTGTGATCCCTTGTACTTCCTGAACTCCTTCGGTTTGTCCCCTACCACCCTCACAACCTCCATGTTGAACCACAGCGGCCTCCTGCTTTTTGCTCCCTTTTTCAGCCCCATTACACATGTGTGTGTGGCCTCTCTGACCCTGTCCCTAATAGCCCCCCATAGTACCTTAGCTTCATTAATCTCCCCTAAATGCTCCATCACTTCCCCCACTAACCTTCTCATCCTACTAAAGTCTGCCCGCCTGAAGTCCAGCACTGTTGTACTTGTTCTGCATATTTCCTTCCCCGCCCTCACCCTAAACCTAATGGCCCTGTGGTCGCTAGTACCCAGCTCCTCCCCTACCACCACATCCTCTACGCTCTCCCTATTTGTTAGAACCACATCCAGTAGGGTTGCTCCCCCTAGTTGGTTCCTTGACCAACTGACAAAAGAGCGCACCCTGCAGCACCTCCAGAATTTCCCTGCTTCTGGCCGATGCTGCTTCTAGGATGTTCCAGTCGACGTCAGGGAGATTCAGGTCACCCACCAGTATCGTTTCCCCTTTTTGGGCCATTCTCGCTATGTCCTGCATTATCTCCTATCCTGCTCTTCCCTCTGGGTGAGGGGTCTGTACACCACTCCCAGCCTCATGGAATCCCCCATTCTTCTGCTTACTGTTGCCCACAGTAGCTCAATCCCCCTGTCCCCTCACGCTTCTCAGTCGCTTTCACATCTTCCCTGATGTACAAGACCACCCCTCCCCCCTTCTTTTCCTTTCTGTCTTTCCTCATCAATCTGAAGCTGGGAATCACAGTCTCCCATGTGTGAAATTCCGTCCTCCACGTTTCAGTGACCGCTATAATGTCCAGCCCATCCTGAGCAATGATGGTGGCAGTATAGCCTAGAGGTTAGAGGAACGAGGTGTGAACGAGCTTGGTACATCCAGCAGACCAGACCTGAATTTGATTCTCACAACCTCCACTTGCATACTGTGCGACTCTGAGCAAGTCACTTAACCACCCAGTGCTCCCAGGTCACCCTTGAAAACAGGCACTTGTGCCTAGTGGGCCTTATCCAGTTACCAAAGACTAAAATAAAAAAAAAAAATTAAAATTAACTCCTCGTGTTGACCATCACGCCCTTCCACCATTTTTCAGCTTCCTCTGCTCCCTCCACTGTCCTCCCTGTGCCTATCTCTGAATTCCTTCCACGGGGGGACCTTGGGTCCCCCATCTCTGCCGTGGTGTGGCATGGCTCCAAATCCAGACCCCCAATTCAGTTTAAATTATACTCCTTCTCAAAGAATTCCCCCAGCCTGCACTTCAGCATGGCTGCCCCGCCTTTGCAGAGATGTAGCCTGTCCACAGCATAGAGGCTCTCATCCTCCCAGGTTGTCCCCCAGCCCACAGCATCCCATATCCCATCTGCCTACTCCATCTTTCCAGCCAATCATTAAACTCTTTAATCCTGATCTTTCTGTCCATGCTGGCTCTAGGTACCGGCAATACCTCTGAAAAGACTAGGATTTTAAAGCCCAGGGCCCCCGCAGAATCTCGCCAGCGCCTTAAATCTGGCCTGTACCTCCATGAGACTGTTGCCATCCAGGTCATTTGTTCCCAGGTGGAATACCAGATGCATATTTTTATCTTGGTCCCTTCCCCATGACGGGATGTGGTGGATTACCTCCAACGCAGACATCCCTGACATACACTTAACCCACACCGTACTACTCCTACCCTCCCACTTGATTCCCTTTAGAATGGAATCCCCAGTCAGTAGCACCTTACCCCCTACTTTCCCCTGGATTTGTTGCACCCCTGCTCTCCTCCCCCGAGGCGCGGTGTCCAAAGTACCTTGCCAACCCGTGTCGCTCCTCTTCCCATCCCTATGCCCTTGCCATCTTCCTCCCACCCAATCTGTCCACCCCTCACATCTCCTGCTCCCTTCCCCCTCTTACACTCGCCTCCCATCTCCCCACGCGCTGGTCTCCTGCCTGCAAGGTCCCAGGTGTCTTGGAGATGCTGGCAGCCCCTTTCAGCTCCTCCTTTTCTCCCTGTTTCCCCACCTGCCCTTCCGGTGCACGTAGATTCCCTCTTCCATAGTCGAATCACTTACCCTTTCCCCCTGCCCCTCTTTCTGGTCCACTTTTTCCTGGGATCCTTCCTCAAACCCCTTCCTCGGCACTCTACACCCCACCTCTCCTTTCTGGACTCCCCCTGGACCCTTTGCTAGTTGTGCCGCCCTTCCCCCGCCACTCTGCTCACTTCCAACCTCATCGTCCCTTGAGCCTCTTCCCCCTGCACCCTCCATTTCACTTGAGTCCCAGTCCAGACTCCTGCCCTCCATAGATCCTGCCGGGCTGAGTACCTGTTTGAAATAGAGATCGCCCCAGTCATGCGCCTACCAACTTCCACTCCCTGCGATGTCTGCCCCCTTGTAACCCCTTCCCCCCTTCTCCCAAGGGCCCCCACTCTCTGCCACCCCTTACCACCCACCTGGTTCAGTCCATTTATTCATTTATTTATTCATTACAAATCGGGTTTAAAACCTTTGAGTCAGAGACTCATTTACAAAAGCATCTCGTCGCGGGGGGGGGCAGACATCAAGACAGTTATTACAGTGCAGATTAAAACAGAGGATAACATTACAGATGCAGTAAAAGGAACATTTAACAAAGATACACTTAGGTTACATAATATAGTAGTTTGAATGTTACTTAGGTTACATAATGTTACAAAATTGTTAGTTACACTCATGGATATAGTAGGTCCTCAGAGAAGACAGCGGGTTACATCCCTGTTTGGACCTAGTAGGGAAGGGGTAGGTCTGGGGGAGCGAGAGGCTGTCCAATGGACGTTGTCGAGCCAGGGGGCATGGCGGGCGGAAAACACAGGTTACAACAGGGGGTTAGTTGCACCAACAACAGCGGGTATTAAAGATATAGTTCTGAAGGGCTGTTTTGAAGGAGCCAATTTTTGGCAAGTTGGAGAGGCAGCTAGGGAGGGAGCTGAACCAGGTGGAGGCTCGGTAGAGGAAGGATCTCTGGGCAAGAGAGGTCTTGGTTCTGGGCACCTTGAAAGTGGCCTTAACAGAGCTACATGTGGTGACGGACGAAGATGGTTGCTGTAGGGAGGTGGAGACACGGGGTGAAGAGTCCTAACAGTGATTTCTTAGCGAGAAGGTAGGTCTGGTAGAGCAGACGCTCCTCAAAGTTGAGAAGATTGGTGGTAGTATAGAGGAGGGAGGTGTGAGTTCAGCTGGGGGCACCAGTCAGGAGCCTACAGGCCTTACTGATGGAGAGTTGGATTTTGGAGAAGGCAGTGTTGTCAGCTGCAGCATAGATGGGCAAGCCATAGTCCACGAGGGACAAGACGGAGGAGGTGATGGCCAGCCTGAGGGCAACCTGAGGCAGGCAGTCCCTGTGCCGGTATAGCAGGCCAATTCGAGAGTTAATGGCGGCTGACAGGGCATGCATGTGGGTGTGGAAGGAGAGGGCAGTATCGAACGTGATGCCTAGGTACTTGTATGTGGTCACTTGTTCCAGCGGGTGCAGAGTGCTGCGGATAATCAAGAGGGGGGTATTTTTAGCTTTATTTTGGTGGTGGGAGAAGAGCATTGATTTGGTTTTCTTTAGGTTAATGACCAGTCTGTGGTCGCCAAACCACCTTTCGGCTTGGTTGTAAGCTTGCTGGAGGAATAATTGGAGGTAGGTGGAATTAGGATGTGAGGCAACGAGGACTGCATCATCGGCGTAGAGGAGCATTTTACCAGTATATGAGCTGGGGAGGGTGTTGAGGTAGAGACTAAAAAGTATTGGACCCAGGATGGAGCCCTGAGGGACCCCGGAGCGAACAGGAAGAATGCTGGAGAGGAAGCCGCTGATCTTGACACGCTGGGATCTAGCAGAGAGGTAGCTAGAGAACCAGGAAATGGGACCACCAGAGAAGTCAAGTTGGTGGAGAGAGTCGAGTAGAAGGGGATGACAGACAGTGCCAATGGCCTTGGAGAGGTCAATGAACACTGCTCCTGCAAGGCTGCCAGAGTCGAGAGCTGCATGCAGGTGTTGGGAGAATTCCAGGAGAGCCGTGGTTGTATTGTGTCCTGGGTGGAAACCATGCTGCTCTGGGCACATAATGTCATACTTGGTTAGGTATTCAGAGAGCTGGACCAGCACCACTTTTTTAAGAGCTTTAGAGAGTGGGGGGAGGATAGAGATGGGCCGGTAATTGTTGGGGGTGGATCGGTCCCCACTCTTATGTATGGGTGTGATTTCAGCAGTTTTCCAAGCACTTGGGAACTGACCCAGGCATAGAGACCGGTTCAGAAGGTCAGTCAGGGGGACTAGGACTTCGTCCAAGACCATATGGAGGATCCTGGAGTCGAGGGGGTCACTGCTGGGGTTATTGCTGCCTAAGGTTTTTAGCAGGTGCAGCCTGGCTTCTTGGGGGAAATAGGGTGCGCAAGTAGAATGGTGGGCGATGCAGGACCGGAGGGAGAGAGATGGGGATTGGATCAAAGAAGCTGCTGGGGAGGACTGAGCTTAGGTCAGAGAAGGCAGTGTTAAGGCAATCGGCTATGAGGAGTGGATCTGTGGTGGAGGTGCCATTGATGGAGAGCTGAGATGGTGGGGGGGAGTGAGACTTCCCATTTAGCTCTTTCATATTATCCCAGAAGGTCCGGGCTGAACCCCAAGTGGAAGTGAGGGTGGTCTGGTAGTGCTCTGCCTTGGCCCACCTAATGGCCCAAGTGCACTTATTGTGTTCTACGTAGTAGGCCTGTCTGTCAGATGCCTTTCCAGATTCTACAGCAATGTGCCAGAGATTATCTCTGGTTTTGAGTCTCTGGAGGAGGGGTGGGGTTATCCATGGGGCACTGCACTTTGGAGGCGGATCCTGGTGGGTAGCCTTGAAAGGTCTGAAGCCTTACAGAAGGCATTTGTGAAGTGGTCAAGAGCTGAGTCAATGTCGGGGCGTGCTGGATTGGGGGGGGGGGACCAGTCTAGCTGGGCTAGGTATTGTTTTAATTTTCTGAGGCCTGGGAAACTGGCTTCAGAGTAGAGGATGACCAGAGACAGAGGACTGGGTAGTGATCACTAAGAGAATTGAGGAGGACAATGACATCCTGGATTTTGTAGGGGTGGTTGGACATAACAACATCTAGGAGAGTGCTGGTGCCAGTAGAGTGGTTGAATCTGGTGGGCTGGGTGACTAACTGGGACATATCCAGGGCAGCAAAGGAGTCCCTTATATGGGAGGCAGTGGAGGCAAGCCAAATAACATTGAGATCACCTAGGATGACTTGCTCCACTTTGTGAGGGAGAGATGCGAGATAGTCAATGAGGGACTGGACCGCTTGGTTTTGATTCCTCAAGTGCGTGAGGAGACCGTGAGGAAGAGCGGGCCTCGGGTGGGGTCCAGGTGTGATTTTAAGGTGAGGCTTGGGCTCCATAGTAAGTTTAGGGCTGGGAGTACCTGACCTATAAGCGAGTCCCACATACGGGTGATGCTTGGCCACTACACAGATTTGCCTACTCGAACCCTGTAGATGGTATATCCAGGAGAGTGATAGCGGAGTCAGAGGTGGATTTGGAGAGCCAAGTCTCTACCAGTGCAATTATGTCAGGTTGATGTTGAACGACCCAGCACTGGAGGACAGCAGATTTCTTTAGAAGACTGCAGACGTTTAAGGATGCAAAGCGGAGGCCAGTTGCAGTACAGGGTTTAGAAGGGCTGGAAACCACAGGTTCTGGGTTTGGGTGTATATTACCAGATAATAATAATAGCAGTGTAATTATTCTGGTTAGTGGCCGGTGGCAATGGAGACCCTTGTGTCGACACCCAGCTGAGGACTTTATCTATCCCATGCACCCTGATTGTAAAGTGCGAAGGGTGGGAATGGCAGGGGAGAGCTGGGTCCAGGTCAGGCCTTGGAGGGCAGAGAGAGTGGGGGTGTTGGCAGGGTGGGGTGTTGGGGGGTCACAGGTGTGTCGGGTGGGGGAGGGCCGAGTCACTGTGGGGTAGTCTGGGGATGAGGTGCCTAGTGTGAAGGAAAGGTGCTCCAGTCGGTGTGAGGTCTGTACCAAGAGGGTGAAGGAGAGCAGACTTAGTAATGGAGTGTAGGTACCCATAGCAGCTGAGCAGTAAAGGAAGAGTAACAGGAGTAGTAGAGAGTAAGGAGATGTAGAGCAGCTTTGGAATGGTTGGGGAAAAACCCCTCTAGTGGGAGAAAAGACTATAAGCTGCAAATGGGAAAAATTAGTCTCAATCAGTAGAAGAGGGAGGGGCAAAGACAGATGAATAGTGATAGACTGACCACACAATAAGTGAAATGAGACAGGAACTACATTGTGTTGGATTGGGTAAGTGTGCTTATAACTGGGCCCTCTAGTGGCTAAAGGATATAATCTGCTAATAGAAAAGTCGGCACTTTGTCAGCACCCAGTCAACTAGTTCCTTTGTCCCATCTTTACCCCCCCAGACTGGCCTGGCCTTCCGAGGTTCCAACTGTCCCTCCAACCCCCCTCCCTTCAGATACCTTGCAGTCTGCATTGTGTGCACCCCCCAACCCTGCACCCATCTATCCAGCTCATACCCAAGTCTCCACAACTCTGCCTCCAGTTTCATTAGCCTGGCACATACAGGGCAGTGTCCCAGTCTCCATAGCATATTCATGGCCATAGCAGCCCCGCAGCCACTGCATCCCACCAGCCTTCCTCCCATCCATCCTGCATCTGTCCTCCCCCCTGCCCATGAGTTACCCTGCCTTCCCCCAGCTGCCTCTGTTTTCCGTCCCTTCCAGCCCAACCCCCTGTACCCTTGTCCCCTGGCAAACCCCCATCTTGTTTCAGCCATTTGTTCCCACCTAGCTCTGCAATTTATCATAATATGCAATTAGGCCCAATCATCAATATGTTCCCTGTCTAGTTGTGCAATTTACCATAATATGCAACTTAGCCTGATCTTCAATTTGTCCCCTTTCTAGTTTGTAACAAGCTTACATGCAGTTTATTTGTGAAGAGTATCCCACACAGCAACTGGCCCAAATATTAGCTCTGACTCACCCCTGCCTGAGCTGTTTAGGATTTGCCTTGTCCAGCAATCGCCCCCCACCCCAGAGCTCAGGCAGATCCAATTACCCAAATGTTGTCCTCTTGTGTAGATAATTCCTTCACAGTCCCCCCCCCAGCCTTTTGCCCAGATTTACATCAAGGTTCAGAACCCCACCCTTACCGTAGATCAAATCCAGTCTATGACCAGTCAGCCCCCTTGTGCGGATCATCCCTTCACAGTTGCCCCTCAGACTTAGCCTGTATTCAACTACCCCAGCACCACCCTTTGCAGCAGTTCTAATCCAGCCTATGTCAGGCTGAATAATCGTGACTACTACTAGCAACAGAAACATTGGGCAATCACCACCTCCACTTGAAGAATGCCACTCCTGTTTTCCGTTTCAAAAGGGGCAGAGTGTAGTATTTTATTAAAGTGCAAAGAAACAGGACAGACACCCGATATCACCTGATGCATTTTGGATAGTAACTGATCCTTTATTAAACACCTTTGATAAAGGATCAGTTAGAATCTGAAACGAGTTGGGTGATATCAGGTGTCTGTCCTCTTTTTTTGCAATTTACTAAAACAGGAGTGGCATCTTCAAGTGGAGGTGGTGATTGCCCAGTGTTTCTGTTGCTAGTCTACCATGACTAAGTACAGTTCTCTGTGACTGTACTTGGTCTCCTAGTGGGCAATGGAACCAGTAAACAAAAGACCAGAGCATATAAAAACTCTTAACATGCAATGCAGGCTACTGAATCTTCCACTGTTGCAGCCCTGCACTAATGTCAGCTGCAGAGAATTCTGGGATTTCTGTTTATAGCAAATGTCAGCTTGGAAGTCAGCAGAATCAGTATGCCACACTCTATCATACTTCAGCAAACGGCAAGTATAAAAAAAATGTTTCTGCACACAAAGTGCAAATTGGGACCAGCTCCATAGCTGGGTGAGGGGCTCTTAGTGCTGACTGTCCCCATTAAAACTGCAGGCACAGGGTGGCATCATGCTACATACATCGAGATAATGCTGACAAAATTTTGAAATACACATCGTAAGACTGTTAATCATTTTTAATGTGTGTTCACATATAAATTTCCACACCTTTCAGTTTTGTTATTCTCAGACCATTGCTATGCATTTTCAGAACTGATTAGTGATGTACTGTGCAAATTGTTAATCAGTCCCCCACAAACTCTGCTCATCTCCACCAGCTGGTACCTTCCTTCAGCAACCAGCAGTGCCACTTACTCATCCTCAGAGCTCCTCCTGCTGGCTCTCTCTTGGGACACCAGGGCACCCTCAACAAACTACTGCATTGCCACCTTGGTATCTGCACCCACCTCCACCCCCATGGGGTCCTGCCTTCAGCTCCATGGCAATTTCCACTAACAAAGTCCAGCAACCCATAGCACAGGTTCTCCCTGAAGCCATCCCACAGGGTCCAGCGGTAGTAGTCCAAGCAGACACTGGAGGTTGAGGAGTCATTTGCCCAACTGGTGGACATTTTTCCCTTTTGTTCCACCCACAAAAGCAGCATGTCATTGAGTGCAACAATGCCTGCTGCACCAGTGCATGTGCTCTTCTCCTCACAGCCCACCGCAGTGCTCGCAAGACTGCACAGCAACCTGAGATCATTTAGGTGGCAGTAATTCAGACCAATGCACAGCCCTCCCTCCCTCCCTGAGACCATCCAGTGGAAGGAGAGTATCTCCTAGGATGCTAAATCCTCCTCGGCCCGCAGGCCCTCTAATGATCCAGGCTCGGGTGCTAACACGGGTGGCTGGTATCGTAAACAGCGGCCCCACTGCTGCACTGCTGGACCAGCGGCTAATCAGTTCCTTTTCAGTTATTTAACACCCTGCAAGTATAAAATATTTCATTAACCTGTCTTTTCTCCAGATAAAATATCAGAATTCGGAGGGGATGCATGTTTGTGATCCTTATTACAGGGCTCTGCTCCACCGCTTTGAGCTTCTGTAAGAAAAAATTACTTACCACAGTAATCTTCTTTCTTCCCAGTGATGCTCAGATATTCATAACTTTGTGCAGTCAGCCTGGTGGGTTGGACTGCCCGGAGAGGTGGAACACATGCAAATGATGGAATTCTTTGCATGTGAGCATCTTTCAAATACTGCCTTTATCAACTGTAGTGTTCTGAACCCTTCAGATTTATAAGAAGCCTGGAAGTCAGGCATTATGAAAAAAAAAATCCAACAGCTAATTAATTAAAACGTTTTTTAGGATTACCCTAATAAAAACAATTTACCCAAAAATACCTCCTAAGGAGGAACTACATCAAATAACAATGGTGTTCACCAGACAATGAGAAAACTGTTAAGAGAGACAGAAAAACTCTGTTAAAATCTATCTGGTATACAGAAGTGTACCCAGAAGGGTATGGCTATGTGGCACTAGCATGCGGAATGCAGAGGCTGAAGTGCTGGAAGGGGAGGATGGGAGGGAGTTATGAATATCTGAGCATCACTGGGAAGAAAGAAGATTATTATGGCAAGTAATTTTTTCTTCTAACCACTGTAATGCTCAGGATATTCATAACTTTGTGCAGACTACCAAGCAGTACTCCTGGAGGTGGGCACATAACTTATTTTGGAAACAGACTTTGCAGGACTGCTGTGCCAAACCAGGCATCACTTCTGGACAAAACATTTAAGTTGTAATGCTTTGTAAAGGTGTGTACTGATTTCCAAATAGCTGCTTTACAAATATCCAATAATGGAACAGCCCTAGCAGCTACAAGACAGGCAGCTGTTCCTCTTGTCGAGTGTGCTCTCAGCCCAGTTGGGCACTCCCTACCTGCTCTAGTGTAGCAGAATTGAATACACTGGACAGTCCATCGAGAATGGATCTTTTGAGTCTGGTTTGCCCATTCCGACATCCCCATATGTAAGGAAAAGTTGTTTTTTGTCTTGCCTATGGCCCTTAGTAGCTGTCATGTAATAGCTGAGAGCTCTTTTCACATCCAGACTGTGGAGTCTTCTTTCACCAGAGTTTGTATGGTCTGTGAAAAAGACAGGCAGAGTGACTGATTGGTTCAGATGAAAGTCTGAAATGACCTTGGGAAGGAATTGTCTGTTTGTTCTGAGGACTACCTTACCTCTGTGAAAGGAGATGAAGTTCTGGTCAACACAGAGAGCCTGAAGCTTGCTGATTGTTCTTGCTGAGGTAATTGCTACCAGAAAAACTGTTTTCCAGGTAACATACTTTAAATGGGCTGTAGACATGGGCTCAAAAGGAGCCCTCATTAATCTATCTATACATATATTAAGATCCCAAGCGGGCAGTGGTGCCCTGTGAGGAGGATGCAAATGTATCAGACCTTTAAAAAATCTTTTGAAAATGGGATCTGATGCTACTGACCCTTTGTCCTAGCCAAAAAAGGTATGCAGACACTGCTGCAAGATGAACCCTTAGAGAACTGGGTTGTAGACCTTGTGAATGTAAGTGAGTCAGATAATCCAACACCACTGAGACTCCTGCGTCATTTGGGGCGAAATTCCTACCAGAGCATCAAAAGGAAAATCTTTTCCACTTAGCAGAATACGTTTTCTTAGTGGAGGGCTTCCTATAACCTTTCAAGTTAGTTAATACAGCTTTGGAAAGGTTTAAGTCTGCATACTCTAATTCCTCAAGAGCCATGCCTTGAGGTTGAAGGACTTGAGATTTGGGTACAACAATGTTCCCTGATTGGAGGTCAGGAGATTGTGCCTGAGAGGCAAACTTATTGGTTTGCTCACTGACATGGCGAGCAGAAGAGAGTACCATGGCTGCCTGGGCCAATCTGGAGCTATCAAGATCAGAGAAGCTGAGAGGGATTTGAGTTTCAGTAGTACTCTGAAAACCAGGGGAAAGGCATAAAGAAACTTGCCTGACCAGTCCAGTACCAGGGCGTCCAGAGGGATTGTGCCC
The DNA here is from genome assembly GCA_016271365.2 of Neoceratodus forsteri. Taxonomy (NCBI): domain Eukaryota; kingdom Metazoa; phylum Chordata; order Ceratodontiformes; family Ceratodontidae; genus Neoceratodus; species Neoceratodus forsteri. Next base: position 476,556,984 of record CM057451.1, read on the forward strand.
TGGGCTGGTGGTCTGCAGCAATACTGAGGCAACTGGTGGTTCTGGTGGGATGCGAACAAGTCTATCTCTGGAATGCCCCACCTCCTGAAAATTACCTGCACCACCTGCTTGTTCAGTGTCCATTCGTGATGGGACTGATTGATTCGACTCAGTGTGTCTGCCAAGATATTGTCCTTTCCTGGCAGATGGATTGCTTGCAGGGACAACTTTAGAGAATATGCCAGAGTCCAAATTTTCATGGCTTCTGTGCATGGGGACCTGATCTGGTGCCTCCTGCTTGTTTATGTAGTACATAGTGGTGGTATTGTCTGTTCTGACCTGCTACCACCTTGACCATCACCAGTGTAAGAAAACTTTTAGTGACAGCCGTACTGCTCTGAGTTCCAGCAAGTTTATATGCTGGAGGGACTCTGCTTCTATCCAGGTACCCTGAGTTGTGTGCTCCCCCAGATGGGCGCCCCAGCCCAGAAGGGATGCATCTGTCGTGAGGACTAGTGAAGGATCCTCCTTCTGAAAAGGGACTCCTTGCCTTAGGTTGGATTCCTTTTTCCACCACAAAAGGGCTTGTAACAGAGGCCTCGTCACTGGAATGAATGTTGAAAAGGAATCTTTTTTTCTGACTCCAATGATTCCTGAGATGAAACTGGATGTCTCTCATGTGAAACCTGGAACCCTGCACTGTGCCTGTGGATACAGCCATATGACCCAAGAGCTGCAGGAACTGCCTGGCTGTTTTTTGCCTGTGCAACTTGAAGGAATTTGCTATGGCCTGAAGGCTTTGCACCCTGTCCAGTGGCAAAAAGGCCCTGGCCTGTAGAGTACTGATCTCTGCCTCTATGAACTGTAAAGTCTGTGTAGGGGTTAAGACAGATTTTTTCTGGTTTATTATGAAACCCAAGGACTCCAAAAGATCCTGTGTGAGCTTTAGAGAGGTTCTGACTTGTTCTGGTGATTTGCCCACCACCAGCCAGTCGTCCAGATATGGGAAAACAGTCATTCCCTGTCTTCGAAGAAATGCCACCACAGCTGCAAGGCATTTTGTAAACACCCTTGGTGCCGAGGAAAGGCCGAAGGGCAGGGTTGCAAACTGATAATGACCTGATGGGAGTCTGAATCTGAGATTTCCTGAAAGATTCTTTTATGGGGATGTGAAAATAGGCGTCTTGTAAGTCCAGAGATGCTAGCCAGTCCCCTTTTTGGATTGTTGGCAGAATCCGAGCCAAAGTTACCATTTTGAACTTTGTTTTTTTCAGGTGCTTGTTTAAAGCTCTGAGATCCAAAATTGGCCGCCACTCCCCATTTTTCTTTGTTGTTAGGAAGTATCTGGAGTAAAAACCTCTTCCTCTCAGGGTTGTAGGAACTGGTTCCACTGCTCTGAGCTGTAGCAGTTTCTGAACCTCTGCCTCTAGCAATGAAGTCTGTGCTAGGGGAGGAGAGATGGAAACCCCGGAATTTTTTTGAGGAAGAATTTTGAAGTCCAGAGATAAACCTTTGCCCACTACCTCCAACACCCACTTGTCTGTGGTGATGGTTGACCAAAGATGGAGGAAATGGGACAGTCTGCCTCCGACAGGTAGGGAGGAGGTGGCCTGCATCTCAGGGGTTCTGTTTAGGCTGGGGTTGAGGTTGTGCCCGAGACCCTCGCCTAGAGCCCCTTCTACCCCTACCCCTAGAGTAGCCCTTTTGGGGGTACTGCTGGTATTGGGGCATGGCTACTGGCTGGAAAAAAGGTCCTGACATGAAAGAACGACCCCTAGTCCCCCTTCCATAGGGCCTGGTGGATGAAGAAGCTCTGTCTCTGGCAGAGTTACTTCTATAAGTAGCCTTATATCCATCCACCTTTTTCATATAGGCCACCGTGGATTTCCCCAAAGAGTGAATTTCCTTCTAATGGAAAATCCAGGGCCTTCAATTGGGTATCCTGAGTGAGGTCTGTAGCCCTAAGCCAAGCAAACCTCCTCTGAGCCACTGTGTTAGCCATCCATCTGGCTGCAGTGTCATTCAAATCAGCAGCCATTTGGAACTGGTACTTAGCCGCCTCTAGCCCAAACCTGGCAGTTTCAGCCAGGTCATCTGACAAGGGTGAGGTGGCTTTCATGGACATTGCCAGTACCGACTGCCACAGGGATTTCTGATACTGGGCAGCATAAGCTTGGAAAGTAGCCTGTCTCATGGCCAGTGAGGCTGACAAATAGCCTTTTTTGGCCATACTGTCCAATTTTCTGTAGTCCTTGTCCGGTGGGTGTGAGGACAGAGGGACTTTAGCTTTATCACAGGTTGCCTGATGTATTACCCCTTGATGGTCAGGATGGGAGAAGAGGAAGTCAGCTCCCTCCCTATCCAACTGGTACTTTTTGTCTATCCTCCTCTCAATTGGAGGAATAGAATTAGGGGTCTGCAGGAGCTTCATAGCATCCTTCTTAAAAAATATATATACTGGGAGGAGGAGGAGGAGGAGGAGGGCCTTTGTGGGTGTTAAACCCATCATATTAAAGAAAATACAAAATCACACATGCCCCCACAATGCAAAGCACCATGGGCTGCATATGCAAATCACCACAGAATGTTATGCTGGTCCAACTTTAAGCAGAATTGCATGGTGCCGAAAGGCCTCTCACACAGTTTGAAAAGGGTGCTAACAGAAGACATGAACGCGTGTTTGATCCTACCAGGACTCATCAGTATGCCTCGTCTGTTTGACACCCCAGTGGAATGGACCAGCTACCCCTGAGGCAGTGTGCCTGGGATATATTGTGGTGAACCCATTAAAATAAAAACTATTTAAAGACAAAGAACCTCTGTGCATAAACACTGAGGCAAGGGTTACCCAAAAGGGCATTTGGCTGGGAAGCCAAGTTTCAAGAAAATACAAATCACACATGCCCCACAATGCAAAGCACCATGGGCTGCATATGCAAATCACCACAGAATGTTATGCTGGTCCAACTTTAAGCAGAATTGCATGGTGCCGAAAGGCCTCTCACACAGTTTGAAAAGGGTGCTAACAGAAGACATAGACACGTGTTTCGTCCTACCAGGACTCATCAGTATGCCTCGTCTGTTTGACACCCCAGTGGAATGGACCAGCTACCCCTGAGGCAGTGTGCCTGGGATATATTGTGGTGAACCCATTAAAATAAAAAACTATTTAAAAGACAAAGAACCTCTGTGCATAAACACTGAGGCAAGGGTTACCCCAAAGGGCATTTGGCTGGGAAGCCAAGTTTCAAGAAAATACAAAATCACATGCCCCCACAATACAAAGCACCATGGGCTGCATATGCAAATCACCACAGAATGTTATGCTGGTCCAACTTTAGCAGAATTACATGGTGCAAGGCCCCTCACACAGTTTGAAAAGGGTGCTAACAGAAGACATAGACACGTGTTTAGTCTACCAGGACTCATCAGTATGCCTCGCCTGTTTGACACCCCAGTGGAATGGACCAGCTACCCCTGAGGCAGTGTGCCTGGGATATATTGTGGTGAACCCATTAAAATAAAAAACTATTTAAAAGACAAAGGACCTCTGTGCATAAACACTGAGGCAAGGGTTACCCCAAAGGGCATTTGGCTGGGAAGCCAAGTTTCAAGAAAATACAAAATCACACATGCCCCCACAATGCAAAGCACCATGGGCTGCATATGCAAATCACCACAGAATGTTATGCTGGTCCAACTTTAAGCAGAATTGCATGGTGCCGAAAGGCCTCTCACACAGTTTGAAAAGGGTGCTAACAGAAGACATAGACACATGTTTCGTCCTACCAGGACTCATCAGTATGCCTCGTCTGTTTGACACCCCAGTGGAATGGACCAGCTACCCCTGAGGCAGTGTGCCTGGGATATATTGTGGTGAACCCATTAAAATAAAAAACTATTTAAAAGACAAAGAACCTCTGTGCATAAACACTGAGGCAAGGGTTACCCCAAAGGGCATTTGGCTGGGAAGCCAAGTTTCAAGAAAATACAAAATCACACATGCCCCCACAATGCAAAGCACCATGGACTGCATATGCAAATCACCACAGAATGTTATGCTGGTCCAACTTTAACAGAATTGCATGGTGCCGAAGGCCTCTCACACACTGTGGGTCTTCTGGTAGCTGCCCTTTTCCAAACCGTAGAGAGGCCTTTAGGAACCATAAAATACTAACAAAAAGACCAACATCATTACCTGTAAAGTTATATATACAACCAATGCGTATGAAAACACATTTCTTCAACAAAATCTTCGTTAAATATTTCCTGCCTCAGTGTCCATCAGAAGATACTAAACTTCCTCCTCATCCTCCACTTGCTCTGTTGTGGCGATATCTAAAGCATCTGCTATCTTCCTTACAAAGGAAAAATGGGAGGAAAAATCCTCAGATACCCTGGGAGGCAAGCCAAAATCCTGCTCAGGGGACACCTCTGGAGGGATAGGTTTGTCCTCCTCAAAAGGCTCATCATTCTCTTCAAAATATAGTTGCTCCGGTGCAGAGGACAACACAGTACTAGCAACCTGGGGACCCTGTGAGGGGGCAGGAGGCTGAGGGATGATGCTCTGTAGAGCCTGAATAATTTTCAATGCCTGAGCTATCTCCTGAGCTGAAGGCATTACAGACACCTGCACAGAAGTCCCTGGGTTAACAGGAGAGGGTTCTGCATGTTTTAAGTTTCTTTGTTTTCTTTGAGGGAACCGGAGAGTCAGCCGGTTCTTTTCCTCTTTTTTCCCCTTTTCGCCCGTATCAGGGCAGGGTAGTAACACCCAGTAGGTTCAGCCACAACAGACTGGGGTGTCAGCTGGTCAGAGACTGAGGGACCCTAGGAAACTTTTTATTGAGTCGTTCAAGGCGCTTTTCCACAGTTTTATCTGGAAAAGTTTTACACATCTCACATTCCTGGTCCAGATGTTCGAAACCCAGACAAGCTACACATAAGGTGTGCTTGTCTGCCTTGGCAAACACATCTCCACACTTTAAACAGCTTTTAAACCCGGGCTCCCCGGTTCTCTTCTTAGGTTTCTCTGCCATGGTGAAAAGCAAAGAGGAAAAACACCAACCGCTAAATAATAGATACTGTTGCGGTTATTTAAACAGCTTTTAAAATTTTTTTTTTTTTGCCGTCGGTTCCGGAACCGATAGGGAAACGGAGGAACCGAGCGGGGAGATGAAATATGAACCGGTTCAGCAGTTCTGTAACCCATAAAAATGGTCACAAATAAATTTAGCGATAATTATATAGGTTCTTTAGTCAGAGAACCAAAATTAAACTAAACTAACTCTGATCCCTCACGGTTATGCCGAACCGCAAGGAACAGAGAAAAAACGACTACTTTAATAATAAACTAGATCTAAACTGACAATCAGTAGAGGCAGTAAAAAAAATTAAATATACTTATGGTTTTGATTTTTTTTTTTATCTTTCTTCATGCGAAAGAGGGCGACAGACTCCAAGCGACCAGACTTTCAGGCGGAGAGAAAAATCTGAAAGGTTTAGAACACTACAGTTGGTAGAGGCAGTATTTGAAAGATGCTCACGTGCAAAGAATTCCATCATTTGCATGTGGTTCCATCTCTCCGGGCAGTCCAACCCACCAGGCTGACTGCACAAAGTTATGAATATCCTGAGCATTACTGGTGTTAGAATGACTGGTTCTTCCAGTCTGGCTTCAGGAAGTCCCACTCCACCACCACTTCCCTCCTATGGCTCACAGATTCCATTCTTGCTGGGCTGGATAAAGGCCACATCACCTCAGCTATTTTTATCGACCTGGTAAAGGCCTTTGATAGTCTCCCATGCTCTCCTCCTGGACAAGCTCTCCCTTGCTGGACTCTCTACTGAGGCCACCAGCTGGTTCCACTCCTACTTGGTAGGTAGGTCCCAATCTGTCAGAATTGGAAACTCCACATCTACCTCCCTCCCAGTCACCTCTGGTGTCCCCCAAGGCTCAGTCCATGGCCCGTTACTCTTCTCCACCTTCCTAAATAACTTGCCCACTATGTGCCCACACACATCCATCCACATGTATGCAGACGACATGGTACTGTATACATCAGGCCCCTCGACCGCTGATATGACAACCAGACTCCAGCAGGACTTCAACAAGGTTCAGCTCTGGTTTCATGCTAATCAGCTTTTTCTCAATGCCAAGAAGATGATCTCAATGATCTTCGGCACCCCTCCTTCCCACACCCTGGATGGGACTACTCTGGAGAATTACTCCTCATTTAGATACGTCGGAGTCTGGCTCAACCAGCACCTTGACTTTTCTGTACATGTCGATGCCATCCACAAAAAGCTCCACCCCAAGCTGGGTGCCCTATTTCGCAACCGTGGATGCATTCTGCTGCCAGCCCACCGTCCACTAGTGCAGAAAATGATTCTCCCCATCTTCGACTATGGTGATGTAGTCTACAGTGCCACATCAAAGTCCACTTTAGCCAGACTGGATACCCCCTTTCACTCTTTCTGCTGTTTTGTTCTTGACTGCCATCCCCCTACACACCACTGCCCTCTCTAACGGACTCTCAACCTCCCCTTGCTCCATGACCGCAGGCAGTCTCACTGTGCACGTCTCACAGCCAAGTTCTGGTCCCAGTCCTTACCACCTTATCTCGCCTCTACCCTTACCGCCCAGACCTCTTCTGTGTACCTCCTTCGAAATTTTGAAACCCGCCTCCTGGTAGTGCCACGCATGTCCTCCTCTGCCGGTTAGGCAGCCTTCAGACATCACGTGCCTTTACTGTGGAACTCCCTCCCTGCTACCATCAGGTTCATACCCCCAACCAGGCACCTCAATCCTCTCATTAAAGCGCATTTCTCTTTCACCTGTGCCTGTGGCACATGACTATGCTGCATGTATCAATAGAAGTGCTAGTTCCATAGTAGATGCATGTTTGATTGTGCCATCTTGTCTACTTGCTGTCCCAATTATTCTGTATTTACTGATGCACTGTACTTAGCGTCTCTATTACTGTATATTCATCATGACTGTATATTGCTGCTTATTTCTTTTTACCTCCTCTGGCCACCTGGTCTGCTCCCCTGTCCTCTCATCCGTTAGGGAATCCAGCCGCCATCCGCCTCTACCGCAACCAACCTGGCACCCTACTCCTGCAGCTTACCCCCCACAGTGGGGCGGCAGGGAGCTCCCAACTCCCCACAGAACACAGATCCAGATGGGTGCCGCACGCTGGCCGCAGCGAAACTCACGGATGGCCATCAAGCCGCTCAAACAGGTGCCATCCCTTTTTTCCTTAGCTTTCCCCCAGAGCTGAGAGCATGCAGTGATGCTGATGGAGGGGAGCGCGGAGCGTCCGCATGCACTCCCTCCTGGCATCTGCCCACAGCTCCTCCCTTAAGCACAGCGGAGCATCTTGTCCCCCAGACTCTACCAGGAGGCAATCCAGCGCCAAATGTCATGGACCCCCCCCCCCGGAGGAGAGCAGTCCATTGGACACTCAATCCTTCTCCTCCCCTGCCAACCCCTGGCAACCCGTTCTCGAACACTGATCGCCGGTATGGTGACCAGCACCTCAGCCCTTAGCACCACTGGGCCGGCTGTATATTGCTTTTACCTATTTTATCCCCACTGTCCCCCTCCCCCAGGTCGTACCTGGAATCGAGCAGTTCTTTGCTCAGCGTGCCTTCCTGGTAATACTCTTTAAATAAAATAAACAAACACATCAACATGTTTGAAGGCTTTGCAGAACTTAAAGGGGTACTATCAGCTTTTCCCCTACGTTTCTGACTACTTTTAATCTATAAGCTTGTAGCCACACACTTATTAAACATGTACAGTAGAATGCCCCCATAGATGTAAAAATAACAAATTGTACCTGTTTTTATTAAATTTAAATCAAAATCCCCTTTCACTCGGGCCGCCGATAACTGACCCACCACTGGAAGCATATACTGGATGTGAACACGCACTATGAACGCTCGCTGTCCCGAAGTGTTATTTGATACCATGACACCGGCAACAAAATAATCCCTTTGTGAAGTCTACTAATCCAAAATGCTCCTGGTGCTTAAAAACCCAAACCGAGCACTTGGAATATCACAATTTATATCTGCAGACTTCAGCCGAAATCCCGCGCATGCGCAAAAGAGACACGGGCGAAGATCCCGCGCATGCTCAATAACATGCCGCCTTAGCGCATGCGCGGGATTTCGGCTGGAGTCTGCAGATATAAATTGTGATATTCCTGTATTCTGCAGCAATAAGAACAGAAGTATTTTTTTTTCTTCATTCAGGAAAGTCTTCTAATAAAAACAGAGCTAAGTTTCAATGTTAACTGTTCTGTTCAAAGAAAGAGTATGGTGAAGAACATTGCACATATTATATACTGTTTTTGCCAGGGCCCAAGTTAAGCCTTGTGTGGCTAACCACAAAACACTGAGTTTACACCCCAGAACTAACCAACCTCAAATCCTGGAGCTTAAATACTCTTCAAACAAAATACATCTTTATATATGCAATGCTTGATTGTGACTCATGTGAAGTCTATGCCAATATAAAACAACTTTCTCAGAATATTCGGCTCTACGATGCCAGTTCGACAGCTAAGTTGTTGACTGCCATCTCAGCGATGGATTTATGTCGACCGTAACTTGCGTTTGACATAAATCCTACTGGAGACCCTGGACGAAATCCCGCACCCCCGATCTAAAGGAATCGAACTCTGAGTCAGATCGGGGAGGGGTGCAGGACTGGAAGAGAGAATGCCAGGGGCTTGGGTGGACTATTACAGTGAAAACAGCGATGCTGTTGGCATTGATGTTTTTCGCTGTAATAGTGTCACCGGCCTGGGGGCATACCAAATATTCAACCAATACTCTTGGCATACTCAGTCACATATGCCCTTGGCCCATCAGTAATTATGGAAGGCAGAACTTCTATTAACCTCCATAAAAAAGGCAAGAGAACCCCTGAATGCTGCTTGACACATTTGATCAAAGGAAAAGAGGAGGAACCTTCCACACCTCCAAGATGTGGATAGGGAAATGTGGGATGAAAATGGTAACAAAAACAGTGTTCTGGATGTGGGTCTGTTGTCAGTATGTAGGAGACGAGGACATGGCATCAGCACTTGGGAAGCAGAAAGCTTGGCGTTAGTGCGCAGAAGACAAGGTGTGCAGTATCAAAGTGTAGGAAAGACATGTCAGGATGAGGGTTGCAGGGTGCGCTGCATCAGTGTGTGAGGTGTGTGTGTGTGGGGGGGGCACTGCAATAGTGGACAGGCAGCAAAAAAACCTCAAGAGGGTTAAATGAAATGCACAGACAGCTGTGTAGTGTAGAATGATGGGGGATCAACTCTGGCATGTTGGCAACCTGGGTTTCATGCCCTCAGCCCAGGAATTCAGAAGTGAGGGCCGAAAGGGAGGGCTTAGAAAGTCTAATGGATGCACTCCCCCTGGGAAGGTGTTCACTGCACCACTCTTACAGCAGCCCTTGGTGGTGGAGGTGCCACTGTCAGTGTGGGTGAACACACTGTCAGGCTCCATCACTGACCAGCTGCAAGTATGCAAGAACAAAGGGAGGAGGGGTGGGAGAAAAGTGGAAGAAATGCTTAACCAATGTGCTAGATAACAGCCCTCATCACCCCATGCCAACACCCTCCAGTGTGCTGCAGGAACCCTTCCAGTCAGCTCCAAAGATTAACAGGTGTTCATCCCAGGCCAGTACAGAGGTATGGCGGGTTGAGGCATTCATGACTCCCTGCTGCCACACCGGTGACCTAGGTGCAGGAACGGACAAGGGTCACTCGAGGGCTCGGCCGGGAGAGGGTGGATTGAACGTCCATAGGACAGCTCTCTTCCCACGACTCGGCACTCAACTGCCACCTTGAGGAATCCAGATGGCAGCACGTCCGTAGTCGCGCAGTTCAGGGAAGGGCCAGCATATGAAATGCTGAGGGTACCTCTATGGAGATGAAGCACAGACGCCATGCTCACCCACATCTAGCTGAGCCTGGGGAGAAAATCAGGAAGGGAAACAAATGGAAGATGGGCTTAATAAAGCCCACCCAACTAGCACAGGCAGCCCAACCGGTCTCAGGGGACTAGAGGAGACTCAAGACAGCCATGTACTATGGGACAGAGCTGATACAGCCATCCATCCGTTAGAGTCACAAATGCTATCTCCTCCCCCCTTCCCTTAACTACCGATGTCCCCCAGTGGTAGGTTCTGGGACCCATACTGTTCTCTATATTCCTAAATGACTTACCGCTCATCTGCTCTACTACCTCAATCCACATGTATGCAGATGACACTGTACTCTTCTCCTCAGGCTCCGATCCTGAAGTGGTACAAACTAACCTCCAAGCCGACTTCAACAAAGTACAGCAATGGTTCAGCTCTCACCAGCTCTCCCTAAATGTAAAAAAAAAAAAACCTGTCGCAATGACTTTTGGCTCACGACAACGCCTGTCCAGACTCCCATCCCTTCCTTATTTCCACACCCTGGATGGTCAAAAACTTGAAGATGTCTCCTCATTCTGCTACTTGGGGGTATGGCTTGACTGCCATCTTTCCTTCTCTGACCAATTTGATGCTATTTCAAAAAAACTATGCCCCATGCTCGGTGTACTTTATAGGAACTGCAGTAGCCTTCCTCCCCTCATCCGACGTGAACTGGTCCAGAAGATGATACTTCCCTCCTTTGATTACTGTGACATTGTTTACAGTGCAGCCCCTAAGTCCACCCTATTTAAGCTGGACACACTTTTTAATGCCTTCTGCCACTTTGCTCTCGATGCCTCACCCTTTACCCATCACTGCGACCTTTACCGTTCCCTGGCACTACCCTCCCTCGGAAACTGCCGCATTTCACACTGTGCTAAATATGTATCTAATCTATGGCTTGGCACCATCCCTTCCTACCTCTCCTCCGTGCTCTCAGCTGCCCCTTCCCCCGCCCATTATCTTAGATCCTGCTACTACCGCCAACTATCAATCCCTAGGCGGAAGACTACTGCCGGGCAAGCCGCCCTCTCACACCGGTTACTCAAGCTATGGAATGATCTCCCACCTCAAATTCGGCATTCCTCCTCTACCCACTCTCTTTCTACCGCCCTAGCTAACTTCCTCACCACTAATTGCTCCTGTACCTGACTCGGCCATGCGCCAGTTGCTCCCTTCCCCACTGTCCGACCAGCGGCCTTAGCTTTGCTATAAATGCTGACATATAGCCCCAACCTATGCACTTTTGTCCTGTGCCTTTTTGTCCTGCACCATCATGTGTTCTATGTCTCCTGTTGCTTATACCTGCATATTACTGTGTGCTAAATTTTCCCTTGTATTCCTGCTATATGTCAAGTAATTGTTATATGCTTCATACAATATCCAATGTACTCCATGTGTTGCTGCTTGTTGTTTAATGCAATTGTATCCATATGCTGCTACTTACCTGTTATTTGCTCAGTTGATAACCTGCATGTTATCCAACCCCCTTGTACCCCTTCCCCCCAGGTCGCACCAGGAGACGAGCATCTTGTTGCTCAGTGTGCCTTTCCTGGTGAAACTATTTCAATAAATAAATAAATAAATAAATAAATAAAATCCTCCCAAAGGAGTGATAAAAATCTCTATAGAAAGCTCCTCCTCCTCTAGGCCAGAGGAGACCCCAAATAGTGACAAGCTGGCCACTGAGGAAGTCAGATGAGGTGTTTAATACCTCTATGCCCTAGGAGGCCCCTGGAAGGGATGCTGGAGAAACTGGAGGTCAGGTTGGTGCCCGACGAAAGAGTGGAGTGGCAAGTCAAGAGGCAGCTTTGAGGTCTAAAGTAGGTGCTGGGGGAAAATGAGGTGGCAAAAAAAAAAAAAAAAACGAAAGAAAGAAATGCACTCTGAAACAAGAAAAAAAAGTTTGAGTAGAATCAACATCTCAACCCTGTAGGCTGGTGGTTGGAGCATAGAGCTAGAAATCTGCAGACCTACTGTAGGTTTGAGCCACATTAACAGCACTTACACTGCATGACCTTGGGCAACTCACTCCATCACTTTGTGTTTTACTTCTCTCCCTCTCTGATAAACTACTCTGAACATTTCATAATCTGCAGGACCCTCTCTGTGCTTGCAGCAACTGTTGATGGCTCATGGAACGATTATAGGTATGAATCTCAGGCAGTGTTATGCAATGCCAGGTCCATTAAAAACACAACTGCAATTATTGCAGATCTTGTTGAAACAGTGGACCTGGCTTGCATCACTGAGACCTGGCTGGATGAGAACTCTGGCCCTATTCTGGAGGCTGTAACTCCGGCCGGGTACTCGGTCATACACTGCCCAAGACTGGATCGCGGCGGGGGGTCTGTTTCAAGACTGAACTTAACCTCACAAGTGTACCAGTTGAAGAGACTGAGTCATTCGAGTGTACTGTAGGAGCAGGTGTAGGTTGTCAGATCGCCCTCATCTACCATCAACCTGGAGATGAGAAGCACTTCCTTCAGGAAGTTGTGGACTTCGTCGTCGACATGGCGTTTGAGTCGCCCAGGCTGATGGTCCTGGGTGACTTCAACGCCTGGATCGACTATGAACTCTCACAATTTGGTCAGCACTTCCTCCAGCTGATGACATCTCTGGGCCTCACACAGGTACTCTGTACACTGCTACTCATAAACACGGTCACTCTCTTGACTTGGTCTTTCTCCTGGGGACTGAAGCCTCTGACTTGAGGGTGGAACCAGTAGGGTGGTCCGATCACTACACCATGGGGTTTAGTTTTAGCGCCCTCCTTTGTAAGCCTATCCCTGTGGAGATGGTCAGGTACCATCCTTTACGGAATGTAAGTCCTCAAGGTCTAACGGTGGTGCTTGGCCCATCGTCCCTCCCAGTGGCAAACAGTGACCCAGAGAGCCTTGTGATGGCTTACAATTCAGCCATTTCAGTGGCCCTGGATGTCATTGCTCCAGTCCGCGTTCATCCTCTCTCTCCCTTCACCCTCAATCCCTATGGTTTGATGGGACTTTGAGGGAGATGCGGTGACTAGGACGAAGGTTAGAGCGCTGCTGACGGAAATCCTCCCTGGATGCCGACCACCTTAGATTGATGGACCATTATCAAGTCTATCAATCTGCAATCACTCGTAAGAAGGCAGAGTTCCTGTCCAGGGAGATTGCGGCCACTCAGAATTGACCAGCTCAGCTGTTTCGAACTGTGGACAGACTGTGCAACCCAGCCTGTCTACAAGTCCAGAAAGCCTTTTTGCAAGTAGAGTGCAATGAACTTGCTCGATTCTTTGCGACTAAAGTGGCTGACATCAGGACAGCACTCCAACCAGCACACTCTATAGGCATTGCTCTGGATCAGCATGAGGCCACTGCTCCTTGGCTTTCCTGGAGTACCTTTGACCAACCGGAGTTCAGGGATATCATGAGGATCATCCAGAATGCACGCCCTACGTACTGTAGTTTGGACCCTGGACCAACTTCCCTGATTTTGGCTTGTATGGATTCCATCCGTCCAGTCCTAGCACAGATAGTCTGGTGCTCCTTGGAAACAGGTGAGTTTCCTAGCTCCCTGAAAGAGGCGGTGGTGACACCACTCTTGAAGAAAGCTTCTTTGGACCCAGACTGCCATGCAAACTACAGACCAATCTCTAATCTTCCCTTTTTAGGTAAGGTAATTGAGAAAGTAGTGGCTGCACAGCTGGAGGACCATTTGACCATCCATGACATCTATGAACACCTCCAGTCCGGATTTCGAAAGAGACATAGTACTGAGATAACTCTGCTTCGGGTGCTCAATGATCTCCTGATGGCTAGAGACTGTAAGAGCCATTCCATCTTGGTTCTTCTGGATCTCTCATCAGCGTTTGACACAGTGGACCATGGGGTGCTACTGTACCGTCTGAGGTGCACGTATGGACTGTCAGGTACAGTCCTCGGGTGGTTTACATCGTTTCTCACCGGAAGAACTCAGAGAGTGTTGTCCGGGGTTTATTCCTCGGACCCAGTTCCGCTATCATGTGAGGTACCTCAGGGCTCAGTGTTGTCCCCCATGTTCGCGATGTATATGCTGCCCCTCGGAGACACTATAAGAAGGTATGGGCTGAGGTTTCACTGCTATGCTGAGGACACCCAGCTGTACCTTTCTTTTGCGCCTGACCAGGATGGAGCCCTCTCGGTCTTTAATAGCTGTCTCGCTGAAATCCAGGAGTGGATGAATTCCAGTTGGTTGAAGGTGAACTCGGAAAAGACTGAGGTGCTGGTTGTGGATGCAGGTAGCCGGATAGGGGGGTTGGGGGTTAGCTCACCCTCTGGACTTTTTCTTGGGGGCTTGTCACTCCCGACCTCTGAACAGGTGCAAAACCTGGGGGTAATTTTTGATGAAGGGCTGACCCTGCATTCACAGGTGTCAGCCGTCATCAAATCTTCTTTTTACCATCTAAGGAATATCTCCAGGATTAAGCACCTTGTTCCGTCTGGTGACCTTCCTACTCTGGTTTATGTCTTTGTGTCCTCACACCTCGATTACTGCAACTCCCTTTACCTATTGCTATCAGGGGTGGAAATCCATCGCTTGCAGCTGGTGTAGAATCCGGCGGCCCGGCTTTTGATGGGATTGTCTCGGTCCTGTCATGTTTCACCAGTGCTGCGCGGACTGCATTAGCTGCCTGCTCAGTGGCGGATTACCTTTAAAGTCGGTCTTCTGACTTTTAAAGCCCTACGTGGACTGGGCCCGGACTACCTGAAAGAGCTCCTGGTTCTTTACTGCCCTGGGCAATCGCTCCGCTCAGCCGATGAGGGGTTGCTAGAAATTCCGAGGGTGTGTTTGAAATCTTCTGGGATCAGAGCATTTATGCATGTGGCCCCAACCATCTGGAATTCTCTACCCCGTCGGTTACGGGCATGTGTGACCATGGAGGGATTTAAGCAAGCCTTGAAAACTTTTTTATGGCACTAGGCATTCGGTGACTGATGGTATGATGTTATTACTGATTTTATATGATCTGTGTTGTTGATATTTGATTTTAAATTTGTTAGGCACCTTGGTATTTGAAAGGCTCCATCAAAATAAAGTTTTATTATTTATTATTATTACTCTGTAAAAGCCACATTCCTTCACTTTTCATTCAAAAAAAAAAAAAAAAAGTAAGACATGGTTACTGAAAAGTCTAAAACACAGCAACTAGGCAGTAACAGCTTTGACAACCATCGCTTCTCTGAGCTCGTCTCCCAACCCTTCATTGCCTAAACAGTGGAAGCGGAGGCAAACTGTGGGACACAGTCATCACACCACAGAGACAGCGGTCCAGAACACAGTGGCAATTAATGCTTTTATATTCATAAGGTTTGCTGTGGAGCATTATACAGTGGAGTAACAGGAAGCTTTGCTTTTAAAATTTGGGATACAATGTGGGACATTGGCTTTCTAAGTATTAAAATGAGTAATGACCCTCCTAATGTGGGACAGCTAAGAAATATGTGAGGGACTCTTGCTACTTATATGAGGCAGTTGAGAGGTTCTGTATTTAATGGGTGCCACTACTAATGTGGGACAGCAGAAAGGTATGTGAGGGACATGCTGCCTAATGTGGGACAGTTGAGAGATGTGCAAGGGACACTCTTCCTAATGTGAGACAGCTGACAAGTATGTGAGGGATGCCACTCCTAAAGTGGGACAGTTGAGAAGTATTTGAGAGATGCCCCTCCTATGTGGGATAGTCGAGAGGTATGCCTATGACAGACAGTATAAATGCTGGCATACTGATATAGCTGCCTCATTCCAATGTATGGAGAATACAATTATCAGCTGCTCATCACAGGCTACACTGACACAAACACATCCCACAGCTGCTTAAACAGTCAAACTTGCCAGAGGAGACAGCTCAGCTAAACAGGCTGGATTCAATACTGTTCACCACCAGGTGGCACCCCAAGTGCACCTAATCCAAGGGTTTACAAACACCAATCTCTTACAAGGACCCGTATGCAGTATCACTGCTGTCAGTCACTCAGTCTCAGGAACTTTACATTTTTTTGTATTTTGTTCTTAGAAAAAAAAAAAATCAATAAAGCAAAAAGAAAAGCCTTCACATGTGTGTTCTCTCACATGCAGATTTCTTTCACATTCCTCCACATTTCCTGTACTCATCATCTGACTCTTACAACCAATTGCCCTGTAAAAGCGCAAGGTTCTGTCTTCCCTTAACTCTTGAATGACAGTTATTAGGGAGGGGGTGGGTGCCAGACGTTTATAAAGTGTTACACAGCCTAAGAGAATTGTTGGGGGAGAAAGGCAGAAGCAGCAGTAAAAGGAAGAAGAGGAAATAAAGGCTGGTAGTTGGCAAGAGGTGGTTAGAGCACCAGCTTGATAACCAGGACAGCGCAGGTTCAAACCCCACTATCACCAAATTCTCACTGTATGTAACCTTGGGCAAGTCCATCTACCTCTCAGCGTGCTAGTCTACTCAGCTGTGGAAAAAGGTAGAAGCAAGCACACACTGGAAACAAGATGTTGCATCTTGGCTGGGCTATCCTGAGTAAATAAAGAGTGGAGAAAAAACACACACACAGAGGCAGGATGAAGGAGATTACAGAAAAAATGAACAGAAGGATAAAAAGAGCCAGGACAGAGAGAATGGAGAGCTGCAAATACGGAAGAGAAACAAAAATAAAGCCCTAGATCCTACCACGGAAGACAGCAGTTGGGGATGGCAGGATACAGGAAATGTGCAGTGCCTACCCAGGGGATGAAGTCAGATGGCATAGCCGCCACCACGGCCCCCCACACACACACACAAAAAGATACACAGAACTCTTTCCTGAGCTGGGCAGGGGGCCCTGCCAAATGAGGTACGATCTTGGGTTTAAAGAGGGATACAAGAAACACTAAGTTGACAGGTCTGCATCTGGGACCCTCAAGAGACCACGGGGTCAGATCAAGTTCTGGGAAGCAAAGTGTGGAGGGTAAAACTGATTCAAAATCAGAAGCTCAGATTCAGGAGAAAATAGATAAATCTGTGGTAACACTTAACTACCCCCAAATCAAAAGATTTTGTGTGCCTAGCCACATCTGTACTGTCCCTACAGAGGACATCGCTCATGGCTTTCATTTGTAGCCAACAATTTTGGGCACCATCAACACTAGCAACAGAGCTATGGTGAATGACGTAGTGCCTCATAGTTTGGAGGCTAGCATGCGTTAGGTTATCAACCCAAGTCCTAGTACATGGTACGGCACAATTAAACCTACTGCCACTCACACACAAGTGACTAACTGTTCTCGACCTAACAATGGTCAGATCGCCACTCGCAGCGAAAAAGACCCACAGTGGGGCTGTTACTTCTCCAGTCCAAGGGCTCTACACACTACCCACCCCAGTGTAACAATGTGAAATGCAACAACACATCAACTGTCAAAATGCTACAGAGAAAAGCAAACAACACTGTTAATAAAATAAAAATTAAAAATGTGCCCTAAATAGGGCTTCCAAAGAATTCCTCCCATTATCAGCTGGTCAGAATTTGAACTGTTTTCTGCCGCCAAAAGAGACATAGCTCAAAAGCATTCGTTGCAAATATAAACCCAAGATCTAGAGATCTGCAGTTCAGAGGGCTCCTGATTAGATCAGGGAAAATCAGAGTTTTCCAACCTCACAGGTTGTTTTCCAGTTACAATAAACTATGAGCATGAGACCCCAGTGACCCCACCTCAGGGGCCCAGTCTGGCTGTCTCATTCACTTTTGGACATGGAATCAGAATTAGGCTTAGTTTTTTTTTTTTTTAAACAATTTTTCCCTCAGTTCAGCAGTATGGACAAATGATTGCGCTGAGTCAACAAACCTAACTGGTGTGACCACAATAATGACCAGTAAACAATGCCAGTTTAAATGCACGTAACAGTGAAGTTCAGTTTACGTAAATGAAGAAGCTAGGCACAGAAGGAGCTCAGCCATATCGACCTTAGATAGCCCTGAGCATTTCCTGTGGTCTTGCAAAGCTAGTGGAAGCAAAACAGACAGGCATGAAAAGGATACACATTCTAATAAGTAGCCATTTTTTTCTGAAGTTTTTTTCTTTTTCCTTTTGCTAATCATAAAGCTTTTTATGTGATAATTGTGCTGAATGCGTGGAATAGCTCTCAGCATGGCAGCTGACATATCTATCTCTAGTCCGCCCACCACATCATCAGCATTGGGATCTCACCGACTGTGACATCACCGATGACTGATCTGGCAGCTACTGAGTGGCTGTTCCTAAGCAGCAGTGATATCACAGTCAGTGAGGTCACAGTGCTGATGATGTAGTGGGTAGAACAGAGGTAGATATGTCAGCTGCAAGGCACAGCGCTGTTCCATACAGCACACCTACTAACATCAGGTAAACAATCTTCTAATTAGCTAAAGGGAAAAGAAAAAATTACTTCCAATATAAAAGGTAATGATTGACTGCTTTTAACAACTAATAGTGAAACCTAATGGTCATTACTTTGCATAGTGTCATGGGTCAAGGTCATTATTACTATAACAGAAGCTTATAAATTGGGTTTGAGAATGATAAAAATATGGAGCATTTACCCTCAGCAAACTATTATCACACTGCACACAGTCTTACTACAGAGCTCCTCTTACAGTGTCCAACCTCCCACCTACTTTTCACCTGTTACATTACACAGGTAGCCTTTTTAATGCCAAGCCAGCAAGGTCATACAGAAGGGCCTTATGAAACAGAGAAAAGAACTCGCCTGATTAATAGTAAGGTAAGAAATATGAAACCACACATACCCTAATAATGCAAGAGCAAGACATTAACACCAGAAATGAACAGGCAAGTACTATATAAAATACATTTCTATACAAATATATGTTAAGTTTCCAGGAAGAATGACAAGGAAGAAGATAGGAAAAAACCTTTAACATTAAAGTATATAGCAATCATAGAGCTAGTTAGATGGGTGGGAAGTTGGTTTGGGAAGACAGTGGGGAGGAGGGGTAAACGGGGTCAAGATACAGTGTCAGTGGCTCGGTAGGTAGCACACTCGCCTCTGATGCCGGGAGATCAGAGGGCTGTGGGTTCAGTTCCCACATCTGGCACTTGGGTTACTATCCCAGTACTGACACTGTAGTGCAGAATGAGAGGGGTGCTGCACTTCTGAGGTGCCGTCTTTCGGATGAGACGTTAAACCGAGGTCCCATCTGCCTTGTTCTGGTGGTAGTTCAGGTGGATGTTAAAGATCCCATGGCACTTATCGAAAAGAGTAGGGGAATTTCCCCGGTGTCTTGGCCAAATTTCCCTCATTCACTAAAAATACCACCAACAGCTTAATCTGGTTCAAGGTCAGTTGGCATTCATCTGTATCCCCCTCCCCCGGGTCGTGACTGAAAATAGGCAGGATTTGTCTAGTGCACTTACCCGGTCAACAAAAACTAAATAAATAAAATAAAATAAAAAAATAAAAAATAAAGATGGGGGAGTGTGAGGTCACAGGGATTATGGGTCCAGTACTTTTCAATATGTTCATTAACAACACAGGAGAAGGAATAAAGTGCAAGATGTGTCTCTTCGCAGATAAAATTAAGTTCTATAGTAGGGCAGACAGCAAGGAAGGAGTAAAAAAGCTGTAGAGGGACCAGCATATTTTGAAGTGTGGTCCAAGGTTTGGCAGTTGAAATTCAAAGCCTAGGGGGCACATGCGCGGCCGCAGACAAGATGGCCACTTACGGATGATACTCCCAAGGCTATAAATAACCTGCTTTTTTTAACATCACGTTTCACCCCAAACTGTACCTAACTTGACAGTGTGACCCAAGTTGAGTCCAATGCTGTCACTAGTGTCAGTCAAATGGACCCAACAGATCGCAGTTTATCGTTGAGGGAAAAAACGCCACTCCTAGTCAGAAGACATGGGAATAGTGGCCATGGCTGGGACGGCAATGATGGCCAATGCCAAAGACTAGTCAGAGATTAAAGCCATGCTGCAGATCCTTATACATGATATTCCTCACCTAAGGGAATCTGTGCAAGACCCGAGCCAGAGGGTAGAAGCAGCTGAATATTGAATTTCTGACAATGAGCTGAACTACTCTAGAACGGACACACAGATCTCAATCCAGGCTGACAGGACCACCTGACTTGAGCAGCAAGTACACCATCTCTGGACCAAAGTTGGTGATTTGGGAAATTGGGGCAATGAAATATTAGGATTGGCAGGCTACCCCAAGGAACCAAAGATAGACGTGCTCATTATTGCAGATGATGCTTTCCAAACTCCTAGACTACTACTGGGACATCTCACTAGAGATCAAGAGAGCCCAGAGATTGTTGGGTCCCCAATCAGCAAAAGGAGCTCCTCCTCCTCGGCCCATCCTACCATACTTTTTATGGTTCAGTATCAATAAGCACATCCTTAAACTGGCCAGGGAGAGGGGTGCACTGACATTGAAAAGCGACAGGTTATACATCTTTTAGGACTATTCAAAGATCTTGGCTGATGGTAGAAAAGCATATGGACACCTAAAGAAACAGTTTGTCTGAATGACTATCCCTTATTCGTTAAAGTACCCTGGAACCCTAAACTTCAAGTGGTGGGGGTGTGGCAGTCCTTCACTACGCTGCAGCAGGCAGAACAGTTCATGTAAGTCATGGAGAAAATCAGGGACGAGAAGTAAACTAAAACCCAAGTTACCTGCTCCGCCACCCAGGGGCAGGATCAAACTCTGAGATCCAAAGTTGCTCCACACCCACAGGGATCTCTAAGCCCGGGGTCCTGACAGTCTATGCTGGAATCTAGTTCCCCTTCATTGGAGAGAGAGAAACACCAAGTAACGTTCCACGGGAACTGACTGAAGCTTCAGCCAAGGTTTCAATTATACCACAGACCAGATCAATCTGCCTGAAATGGACATTACTTCCAGCACCCCACCTGCAGAGGATGTCCCACTGAGACCCTACTGGGCCAAAGAGTGTGCAGCAAGGCATAAAATAAGTGGGTTTGCATAGCAATTTGCTAGCCAAAAAATGTGATTTGCTTATCAAGGGCAGCCTTGATTAGCAAAAGTTTCTAATGAACCAATTCGCCACATTGTAAAAATTTCCAAACTGAAGTACTTTTTTCCTGCAGGTGTGGTAAAAAGTACAGAACTGAAGCAATTTATCTCGAAATCTGACACTTTTCCCCCCAAAGCTGCACTCTGCTGAACTGTATCATACAGATAAAAACAGTCATTTTGTGAAACTGCTCCTCAAACCTGGCTGGTTGCGAATCAAAATTTTTTTGATTAGCAAATACTGCTAATCAAGTTTCCAAAACAAATTTATGCCTTGTGCAGGAAACAAAGGAGGTCTACAAACTACCAAGACATCCCGCTATTCCTCTGGATGACATTGTTTATGGACGCCATAGACACTGTGGGCCGGATATTCAGACTGCACCAGGCAGTGGCACAAGCCTGGGCGCAGCGCAACTGGGCTGCGCCAGGGGGGTAGGACCAGGCGATATTCAACGGTGATGCGCCATGGCTCAGCACTGTTGAATAAGGCAAGATCAGCGCACACACTGCGCATGGCACAGTGGCACTGCACCAGTGCAAGCCACAGAGAGGGAGCACGGGAATGCGCCAGCACAAGTGCAGTTGGGCTAGGTGCATCACCCACGATATTCAGCCAGGGGCATGCAAATGGGGCCATTTGCATGTCATTATAGCCCCATTTGCATATGATGCACTGGGCATCCCAGCAAATTACGCCTGGTGCCCTGCCAAGCTGCTGACGTCGAGGGTTGGCTCCCTGGTGGGCTATTGCAGCCCCTCCGTATGCCCAACTGCGGGCTGGTGTAAAAGAAAGATTTATCTGCGGTCTAGCTGCACTCTGCACGCCCAAATCGCAGGCTGGTAAAGGAAAGATTTACCTGGTGGTACCCCCAATCACAGGCTGGTGTAAATGAAAGGGTTACCTGGTGGTCCAGTGGTACCCCTCCCCACCCACCCACAGAGGCCCCGGCCACCAAGGACCCCCATCATTAGTAGGCAGCCGCACCCCACCCTCATACCGCCTGCCAAATGACAGCGTACAGTATGATCTATACACCTGTTGGTCCACAATGTGGACCAATGGACTTGTAGACCATACTGTACTACACAGGAACAGATATGTCTGAAATAATTCTGCACCTTTATAGGGGTCCTTGTTTATAAGTATATGCAGCAACTGGACCTCCCTAAATGGGATCCACACACAGTCAAGTGGTAGATGGATTTGAGGCAGCAGGTTTCACAGGACATCTGGGAGAGACATTGGAAATCAGTGCATAAAGGCACTATGGATCCTTGAGATTAGATTATTCAAAAAAAGCTCCTTAGCTGATGGCACAGAACTCTGGACTGTCTGGTCAAGATGGGTATTCAGATCAAGAACAAATATTGGAGGTGCCAATAAACCCCAGGGCATGTAAGGCACATCACATCATCCTGCCCACATATTCAGCCCTTCTGAACAGGTATCAAGGAAAAGGCAGAGAAGACAACGGGTGTGCCAATTCCAAATTTGCCCATTTGGCAGTTACTTATACTTTACTGTACACAATAGGAATAGAAGCCAAGAGGCAGCTGTTGATGAAATGGCGAGACAAGGATCCGCCCACCCTCATAACAGGAGACCAGGGTTACTAGAATTGTTTCCTACATCAGAAAGCAATATAAAGTAAGAGGTAACCTGGTCAGAATCCATAAGGCTTGGGCCTCAAGGTTTCATTACACAGGAGTGGAAGACAGATCTGGAAATGGTTAGATGTTGTAGCTCAAGGATGCAGGGGTAGGTATCCACAGAGGGGGAAGGGGTGAGGAAATTCTGCATAGATGAGAATATTCTATACTAAAAGGTGTCATCTGCTATACCCCCCCCCCCCATAGAAACATAGAAGTTGATAGCAGATTAAGGACTGCAAGGCCTATCCAGTCTGCCCATTTTTTTCTATCTTATGAATGTGCCGTAGGCCTTTACTCTGTCAATGGCCTAATTATTCATACTCATCTGTATTGCTCCCTTATGCCTATCCCATGCCTGCTTGAAGCACTGCACTGTATTCATATCTACCACTTCCTGAGGTAGGCTGGTCCATGGATCCACCACCCTTTCTGTGAAAAAAGAACTTCCTCACATTATCCCTTAATCAGCCTCCCTCTAATCTCATGCTGGGTCCTCCTGTCCTGCTATTTTTCTTATATTGAAACATATTAGACTCTTTCACCTTGTTAATGCTCTTAAGATGTTTGAATGTTTCGATCATATCACCTCTCTCTCCCTCCTTTGCTCTAGGGTATACATATTAAGCTCTGTTAATCTGTCCTCATATGTTTTCTGATGAAATCCCTGCACCATTCTGGTTGACCATCTCTGGACTGCCACCATTTTGTTAATGTCCTTGTGCAGGTGCAGCCTCCAGTACTGCATGCAGTACTCCAGATGGGGCCTAACCAGTATTACGACTTGTGACACCCCTACTAATACACCCCAACATCCCTCTAGCCTTACCTACTGCTTTAGTGGTCTGCTTGTATGATTTCAGGTCATCTGTGATGATGATGATGCCCAAGTCTCTTTCTTCCCTTGTGACTGCCAGCAACTCCCCACCCAAACTATAGGTAGCTTCAGGGTTTCTCTTCCCTATGTGCATGATCTTGCACTTCTTTGTGCTAAACCCCAGTTGCCACTCTTCAGACCATTTTGCCAGTTTTTCCACATCTCTTTTCATTCTGCCCACACCATCTGGATCATCTACTCTGTTACAGATCTTAGTGTTATCTGCAAACAGGCAAACCTTACCCTCCAGTCCATCTGCAATGTCACCGATGAAGATTCTGAAGAGGACTGATCCCCGAGATACCCCACTTGTGACTTGCATCTCTTCTGACTGTATACCATTTACCACCACTCTCTGTTTTCTGCCTGCCAACCAGTCTGCCACCCAGTTGACCAACATCTGACCCACATTGAGCCTACCCAGCTTATTAATCAATCTTCTATGTGGAACAGTATCGAAAGCTTTGCTGAAGTCAAGGTAGGTAGGCGACATCAACTGCACCCCCTTGGTCCACCGCTCTGGTTACCCAGTCAAAGAAATCTATGAGATTAGTTTAACAGGACCTTCCTGTTGTAAACCCATGCTGTCTTGGATCCTGTGCTCCTATGGATTCCAGGTGTTGCACTATCCTTTCCTTAAGGAGTGCCTCCATAATGTTGCCCACTACTGAGGTAAGACGGACTGGTCTGTAGTTCCCTGCCTCCTCCCTGCTGCCACTCTTGTAGAGCAGGATCACATGAGCTCTTCTCCAGTCTTCTGGGACCTCTCCTGTGCTCAGAGACTCACTAAACAGTTCTACTAATGGCTCTGCTAGTTCCACCCTTAGCTCCTTTAGTACCCTGGGATGTATGCCATCAGGTCCTATTGCTTTGTCCACCCTAAACTTAGCAAGCTTTAATAGGATCCTTTCTTTTGTGAAGGGACTTGTGCACACCTTCCTCCCTCTGTGTCCATGGTGCTGAGCTGTGTGCCCTGCCCTACCTTCTCCTCAGTAAATACTGAACTGAAGTATCTATTAGGGAGATATGCTTTTCCTTGGTCCTACTCCACACACTCCCCCATCCTCTTTGATCTTAGCAATCTTAGCACTCACCCCTCTGGACTTTTTCCTTTCACTAATGTATCTACAGAAAGTCTTGTCCCCTTCTTTTACTATTCATGCTAGTGTTTCCTCGGTTTGGGCCTTTGCCTGCCTGACTGCCTTTCCTACTTCCCTTAGAGAAGTTTGGTATCCCAACTGGATGTCTCCTCTTTCTCACGAATCCACTGATTAACTATAAGTTACTTCCCGCCATTGTAGGAAAACAGCAACGTTGTGGTAGGATATGAAATACTGCTAAATCTGACCTGAAGTTCTTCATTACAGTGGCATGTGTCATGTTTAATGGCATTTTTCTTCTTTCTCTTTCTCCTTACCTGCAGCAGCTCCTTACAACATGCAGCTGGCAAGCATCATATAAGTGACTTTCCCAAGAAAGTCAGTAACTGGATAATGTGTCCAACTCGACTTAGCTATAATGCTAGGATTTTTTTCTTGACTAATAGTAAGCAAGCCCCTTCAGGCACTTAAAATTTCCTGTGCAGTGATCCTACTGACTTCTTACCAGGTACATGGCTATTGAAGCTTGTTATCTTTTTCTGTGTTTCTTTTTACAAAGATACGTTGTAATGTTATCCAAGGTTTTAATACAAATACCTCAGTGTTGTATACCTATGGGGGTTACCCCTGGCCAGGATGTTGTGTTTTATAAGCTGAACAAATATATTGTAAAGTCATTTCTGAACTGTATGACAAAAAAAATACAATATCATCTTCTTATACAAAAAAAATTAAAATTCAACACCTACAAGTGCAAGCTGATGCAAATAGGGTACAAGAATCCCAGGATAAACATTTTATGTATTTATTAATTATTTCGTTTTTGTTAACCAGCTAGGTGCACTAGACAATTAAATGCCTATTTTCAGGCAAGACTCGGGAGGTTACAAGGGGTCAAGGTCAATAACAACAGGTACAATTTTTATGTTTTATGTTTTGTTCAATTGATACTATATCTTTATTGACTTCTTTTGAGGTTTTGCATAGTCCAGTATATTGTTACCATTGTGCAATATTTACTACTGTCTCTCTATTTTCACTGCTGTTGAAACATGTTGTTGCCATCCTGAGGCCCGGGTCGTGACTGAAAACGGTCCTTTGGATCAGCACATTTACCCAGTTACCAAAAACATAAATAAATAAATAAACTAAACAAACAATACAAGTAAGGCACAGTACCCGACAGTAAGCACAGCCAAATCGAATTAGTGAGCTAGGTCCCAAATGGACCTAACCTTACAGTGGTGGTTCCGTCAAGGGTTCTATTATCTGAAACAGCTTATGACTAAGACATATGTAGTAGATTTTCAAACTCTGAAACAAACGTACAGCTTACCTAACTTAAGATTTCTTTTAATATCTCCAACTTAGAAATCACATACAGACACCGTCTAACACCCTCTCCGATAACCTCTCTGGTAAGCCGCTATTGGATAGCATAGCAGCAATACTGACGCAAAAAAAATAACTAAAGGTTACATCTCACAATTATACAGTACAAATCCCTACACCCTCTGCATGGTAATCCAACCAGAAATATCAACCAGAAATGGTCTCAGGAAGCAGGGACGGATCTCGAGGACAAGGACTGGGTTAAAATCTTCAGGTCCGGTGCAAAATTCACCAGCTCACACCTATGGCAGGAGTTTGCTTAGAAGGTACAAGTCCGCTTTTTTCATATGCCAGTTATCCAAGCGAAAATGGAATCCCAATTTCGCCCAGGCTTGTTGGCGACATTGTGTAGACCAGAGGGCACACCTTACACATATATTCTGGTCCTGACCCCCCAGCTGAAAATTTTCTGGGGGGCGAGTGACAGAGGTGCTACAAACCCTGTAATAAATTATGGCTGAGCTTTCATCTCAACACATTATTTAGGTCCCCCAGGAGTGGAGAGCACTGACCAGACTTACCTGTGGAATATATCTTCTTTCCCTCCTTTCCCTTCATCCTTTCTTTTCTCTCTTCCCAACTTGTCCCAACCTAGCTCTGCCCCCTGGCAGGATTCTCAGCATCCTGGAGGGGTCCAGCACTGGGAAATTACTTTTCCTTCCCTCCATCCTTTCTAACTAGCTCGTCCTCACCCGACTCTGCTCTCTGGCAGGGTTCTCAGTATCCTGAAGAGGCCTAGTCTTAGGCAAGTTTCTCCCACCCCTCTTCCTCCTCCTTCCCTTTACCATCCCCTCCTACTATCTCCACCCACCTTGTACTTGCCTACTCCTGCCCCTTATTCTAAGTCCTTGCCTCATTCAACCACTGGCAGCGATCTCTGCACTCTGAAGGGGCCAGTCCCAGGTATGACTCGTCCTTTCCTACCCTATCCTTTACCCCCACCTCTCTCCTGACCCCTCTCTACCCTCCTGCACTAAAACAAAGGAATTAGTTCACTTGAGCTAATAACTTGCACTTTTTGTGCTGTCTGAGGTGCTCCCAGATTGCACTAGCCCTGTGTTAACTTGCTCCTCGCAATTTATTTTTTTGCTCACTTTGCTCTAGAATGTTCCTCCCATCTTTATCCTCTCCTTCTCCAACTGGTTTCCCCTGTCTACCCCTCTACCCTCCTTGATGTATCCTCACTACACTTCGTTCATTCAATAATTGCTAAATAATCTACCTCTTTAACTGTGATCCATTCCTGCAAGGAGTTGGCTCCAAGGCTACATTAAATTCCTGTACTATGTTTCTCAGATATGCCACTTGTAATTAAATGCATATTCCACGGGTATGATATATTTAACTGTATGTTATGTCACAAATGCGATTGTATAATTATTTATATTTTTTAACTGTATGTTTTGTTACAATTGTAACTGAATATTTAATTTCTCAGATATGTTAAATGTTAAACTATATGTCTAATTCTTCATCCAACTGTACCGCCCAAGATGGGCTTGCTGAATTCTATATCGGGATTCGGTGGCATCCACCCCCTCCTAATTGTTTATGTACACCAGAAATGTATTGCTATGTTCAGGATCTTATGGGCTGTTTAATCATAAATACATGTTTGCTTCTGGCCAGAAAGGTATCTGATCTTCTGCAAGATAGCTTTTAAGTATAGCTGACCTAAACTAAGATGGTATTGTGTTTTTTGTATTGTACCCATTATGTTTAATAAAAATGAAAAAAAAAATAGTGAGCTAGGCACAGGAACATGCAGAAGACTTCAGGAGATGGCTGCAGCTGGATGAGACGGGAAGCACAGCACTGCTCCTGAGAAAAGGGACCAGGAGTCATCATAAGTGACTCCCAAAAACAATACAGCCATTGTAATAAGTCACACAGAAAGGCAACCAGGATGTTGGTGTATTGGGAGGGGTTTGATAGCAGGAGAGAGGAAGTAATACTACCTCTCTACTGATCACTGCTGAGGCCACATATAGAATGCTGTGCCTAGTTCTGGAGTCCTCACCTAAGGAAAGGCAAAGACAGGCTGGAGACAGTATGGCACAGGAAAATCAAAATGATTTAGGGCCAACCGGGCAGATCCTGCAAGGATCGACGCAAGGCACAGAAATGAAAATTACATACCTACCGTAATTCTGATCTTTCTGTGTATCTTTACCATTCATCACCTTAGGGTATTGGCCGGAGGTCATGACCCCGCGGGAGCTCTTTTTTTTTTTTTGATGGGCAGAGTCGGTGCACCATCAGTGCCGCCCTCGAGGCTGACTCACTGCGGGACGCTCGTGGGTTGGCCGTTAGGTGCTGTCGACTCCGCCTTCCCGCCAGTTCTGAGTCACCTTAGAGGTGAGAAAGACGGTTAGGAGAGTGGGACAAGGAAGTCCATGGGACAGACAAAGGGAAAGATATATAACTAAAAGGAGAAATAGATTTGAAAGACTAAGGGGATTGGGTAGGGGCCCCAATGTCTGGAAGTAGAAGAGAGGAGGGAGGGTGGGTTAAGGATTTTAGAATAAGGATGGGGGGGGATTGGAAAATATACCCTGGAACCTTGACCTGTCTCCAGATTGTATAGGAAGTGCGAAGGAGTAGCCAAGAGGCTAATTGCCAGAAATCAAGGTACAGAATCACTGGCAATAACTCCAACAAAAGCAGAATCTGCTCTTCTGGAAGAAAAGACAGGATACAGGGATATCTCCCCCAAAAAAGGAAATTTTGGTGTAAGAAACCTAGTTTCTTAAACTAATTGAGGTTATGTTTAAGGACAAGGAAATCAAAGGATTGATGGGGAGAAGGAAAGAAAGGAGGGCAACTGCCAACTCCCACCCCACAGTGGGTGGAGCCAAAGCACTGAATAAGGAGTGCCACCTCTTCCCGACACTCTCCCCCCAGAAGAATTATCCCCCTCTGGGCCCAAAGTTATCCCACACCTAACTGACAGAAAGAAGAGGGACAAGAGATAGGGCACAGAGAGGGAGGGGGAGGGGGAACCCAGAGACTGAGGCCCCAGGGGGATGAAGGGTGGGATTGTGATGAATGGTGAAGATATACAGAAAGATCCAAATTATGGTAGGTACATAATTTTCATATCTTATCTGTGTCAATCTTCACCATTCATCACCTTTGGGTGAGTGCTGAGCCCCCGAAGGGGGTTCAACCCTAAGGGACTTAGCCCTCAGTGGGTGACACACTAAGATGGAGAACCTTCATGGGTCTGGAGAGGCCCGGGAGTGGGGAGAGTGAGACGGAAACCCCCGGAGGGAGTAGGAAGTTGCCCCGACAGATGCCGTCTCACCCTATGGGAGAAAAGATAGGTTCTCTGGTGAGCTGAATTAATCACCCCACCGGCCAGGGTGACAACTGGAGAGACGCAGCCATGCCGTCTGCCTAGTACAGATCGCTGTTCCTACGACCCTGATAGCTACCTCATTGGCACCATGGCGTCATACGATGTCCTTGTTTGGTATTTTGCTAGCTCCAGGACATGTGCAGAGAGTGCAATGGCTTGTCTGGTTTCCTCCGTGTCAAGCATAGAGGCTAGGAGTTGACCTAGCGTAGACCACAGGAACCTATCATAGGTAGCATAGTGGACCTGATGTGTTGCAATAAAAAGCAGCAACCGTGCCAAGTAGAGCGTCCTCCTTCCCCAGAAGTAAAAATCCATGGAATCTTGATCTGGGGGCCGGTCACGGCTAAAGGCTCGAAGCCCATCAGGCGTATCCAGTTGCGTCAATCCTGACTGAGGATGAGGCATGGAACCTGGAGACTCTGGGGGGGGCACAATACCACTTGCAGAGATCCCTAGGGGCTGGGACTCCGGAAGAGGGTCTCTGCCAGGAACGCAACAATGCCTCCCGAAAGGGAGCAGGCCAGGGAGGCACCACAAGTGTGTCCGCACTGAAATTGCCTAAAAAGGTGCATGCAGAGTGCTCTGGATTGTGCAGAGTGGGTGGGGTGATGTGCAAGTCCTCCAACATCCTCACGAGGAGTCGCTGATACTCAGCGAGATCAGCAGCTGGGGAGATGTGGACAGATGGCTCCTCTCCCCCAGAAGAGGGGGATGAGGAGTCAGAGGACCTCAAGTGTTCAGAAGCCAGCTGCACAGGGAGAGGTTGAAAAACCTGTCTGTCCATTGCCCTAACATAAGAGGGAAACTGAGCAGCCACCACTCTGAACTGCTCCCAGGAGAGAGAGAACCGCTAGGACCAAGAATATCCGGGAGTGCCAGAGAATGCGGCAGAGGAGTGGGGGCAGAGCAGACAACAGGAATCGGCTGACCTCCGGTTGGGCCTAGGGAGCGTACCAGGAGCCCTGAGGAAAGAAGGAGTTCCGGAAAACTCCACAGCCAACAGCTGATCAACCAAATTGGAGCTGCCTAGGCTGCACCCTGAAAAATCCCCCCTGTCAGGTTGCCGGGGCCGTGAAAGTCCAGAAGGATGGTCCCCTACCTCTAAAGAATGGGGCCCTTTTGAGGAAACTGAAAGGGAAGGGCAGAGATCTGCACTCCGACTTCTTCCAGAGCCCGGTGGGCTCCAGAAAAATGCTGCCGCGACAGACCCCACACCCGCTACCCTCGGAACTAAGCCTTTTCTCCGAGAGAGCCAGCCTAGGCAGCTGGCAGCCCTGGTCGGCCTCCAAAGGGGCTATCCAGGGAGCAGCACCTTCCCCTCCTGTCGGTGCTCTGACTGGCCCCAAAGCTGAGCGATCCAGGTACACCACCTGAGGGGGTACCACCACTGAGGGGTCAGAGAACCCTCCAAGCCCAGGCTGCAGAGCAATGGTGGCCTGCACCACTGCCCCTGGACCCGGGAGCCACTGTCCGCTCCTCAGAGGGGGGCTGGATCCGGCCTGTCGATGACACTACCAAGGTGTCCACGTGAGTAGCCAACTCCAAAGAGTCAGACTGCCTGTCCGACTCAGAGTCCGATTCCCCCTCCGAAGAGGTGGAGATCGAAGTCCTGCGCCAAACAGTGCGTAGGCACCCGCTACCATCACGACTGAAAAGGGCACCAGATCTAGAAACTGCACCACAGTTGGTGCCGATATCCCCAACCGCACCATGAACGGTGCCAGAAGAGGACACGGCTCCAACAATGGCAGCAGCCTCGGAGCCTGTCACGCCACCGTCCCGACCCACAGCGCCACAAGCAGCACCGAGGCTAGAGACGGCGCCAACGACTGCTTTGACCGCGCTCTTGGCGCCATGGTCGAAAACCCCCAAGGCTCCGATCCATCCCACGGCGCCACTCGCGGTGCCGAGGACAGAGACAGCACAGATGATGGGCCCGACAGTGCCGAAATCCGAAACCCCCATGGTGACGTGTCCTCGCTTGGAGTCACAAGCGGCTCCAGAGCTCGGCACGGCGCTGTGCTCAACCAAGGCACCATGGATGGTGTCAGGGTGAGAGACAGTTGAGGACGGCACCACAGAGCCTCCCACGACGCCGCGAGCACCATCGGCACCACGAGCGGAGCCAACGGCAGCAACGGTGCTGAGCGACGGGCCGACGATGGCACCTTCGGGGCCCACGGTGTCACGAACGGCACCAACAGATGGCGTCAAGGATGGCGCTGACCCAGGCCTTCTGAGCCGAGGGCGCGACACGGGGAGCCTTCACCGGGGCAATTGCCAAGGCGCGTCCCCGCCCGTCCCCGGGGAATAGACTGGGCCTCCCACACCGCGGGAAGGGGTGCTCTGCCACGACTAGGCTAAGAGAAGCAGAAGCTCCCTCCTCCTCGGTCTGTATAGAACCGGGAGGGGACCCGGAGGAAAGGCAGAGAGAACGCAGCTTGGCCCAATGAGTGCGCACCCGTACCCCGAAAGTCGGCGGAGCTCATCAGCTTTTCACGTACATTGTTCGATGACACGACGGTCCATGGAAAAGCAGGCATCGCACAAATCCATGTCGTGAAGCGGGCTAAGACACGTGAGGCAATGGTCATGCTGGTCGGTGACAGAATACTTACGGCCGCACGGGCACCGACGCATAGGGGGCTGTCCCGTCTTCACAGATTTTGTGCTCCCCGACCGAGAAATGACCTACGGAAAAAACAACAACAAAGAAGACCCAACGTCACAATAAAGAAAAAAAGGAACACATTTTACTTTAAATTTC
Organism: Neoceratodus forsteri; assembly: GCA_016271365.2. NCBI lineage: Eukaryota > Metazoa > Chordata > Ceratodontiformes > Ceratodontidae > Neoceratodus > Neoceratodus forsteri. The sequence goes on from CM057451.1 coordinate 476,589,113, forward strand.
TCAGGCAACATCGAGTGGCCGCAACAGAACCGACAGGTAAGTAAACGGAGTCGACGGACTGGAATGGAGCCGGAGGCTTCAGAAATTCTTGTAGGTCTCTCAACAGCAAAGCTTCCACAAGGTGACCTCGACGGTGGGAGACGAAGAACTGGATGGTGGGAGATGAAGAACTGGTGGGACAGTGGAGTCGACAGCACCTAATGGCCAACCCGCAAGTGCCACGCAGTGCATCAGCCTTGAGGGCGGCGCCGATGGCGCGCCGACCACTAATCCAAAAAAAAAAAAAAAAAAGAGCTCCCGTGGGTGCATGACCTCCACCCAACACCCAAAGGTGATGAATGGTGAAGATTGACACAGATAAGATCATGTACTCACCGGAGGATAGAAGGGAGAGAGGTTGATACATTAAGAGACCTTGAAGTACCTGAAAGGAAAGCACATAGTTAATTGCGATGAACTATGCAGCAGGAATAGCAAGTCAAAAACACTGGGACATGAGTCAAAGCTGGGGGGGGGGTGTTAAATTCAGGACTGGTGTGAGAAAGTTTTATTTTACGGAGAGAGTGGTTGAGCCATGGTACAGTCTGCCGGTAGAGGTGGTGGGAGCAAAGAACATCAATGGTTTTAAGCATGGCTAGGACAGAGTTAAAGGCTTATTAGTTACTCAGGAGTAGTGGTAAAGGCAGAGGAGAAAGGGAGGCAAAACACATTCCAGGCAACTGGTCACAGGGTAGGATAGAGTAGAACAAGTCAGACTGGGTGGACCAATTGTCTTTCTCTGTAGACACTGTCAGTGTTTCTCTAATGGAAAGTCTATGTAAATCACCAAGACACCATGTAAGAAATTAAACCAGATTCGTCTAACTGCATGGCTGTCTGGCATTCAAATTAGGGACTGTTTCTCAGAACTGATGAAATATCTTGTTCAGAATTTTTCTGACTAAATGTGCAGTTTCAAAAGCTCAGAGGATTGGGTTGGGGGGACTCATGGAGAGTACAAGTAGGATAGAGGGCATCAATTACAGAATGGGTATTTACATGCTTCACACAATACCCTGGATCGTGCCAAGGGTGAATCCCAATGCCAATCTGGGTATAAGATGGGAATCGGACATGGAGATTACAGAGACATGTTAAAGAGGAAGACCAGGGGGCCGGAGGGAAAGTGAAGCCTGTACCTGCAATATGATATGATTGTTTCGTAATTATGTATAAATTGAAATTCCAGAAAACAGAATATTCAATAAAAATATACAATGACCCGCTCTAGTTTCTCACTGCTTTTCCCAGGGGGTTGATCCAGGTCTGCGTCTCATGCGCCTCACACACAGAAACAGACAATGATAGCAGATAAAGTCCAATGGTCCATGCAGTCTGCCTGTAACACCCTATCATACCCTCCCACCCAAAGACCTGTTGCCAAAACAGGGTTTAGTCTACAGTATCCGATCTTTGCTCCCTGTCTTACTACTACCCACCTGAGTACTCGGCTCTTAACTCTGTCCAAACCATGCTTGAGAACATTTTAAAGATTTTGGCACCCACCACACCTCCACTGGCAGAGAATTTCATGGCTCAACCACTCTCGCTGTAAAATGAAACTTTCTCATGTCCTTCCCGAACCTCCCCACTGGCAGTTTCTACTTGTGTCCTCGTGTTCTAGACTCACTACTCCTGTCGAACAGTTCCTCACAGTTCACCTTGTTTTTTTTTTTTTGGTGTTATTTTTCTCGGAGCTCCAGCTACCCCCCCCCCCCCGCACTCCACCGTTCCTCCGGTGCCATTCCCGGACATGAGACCCCCTCCCTTCTGCACCCCGCGACTTACCCTTCACGGCAGGGTGGTAAGAGCGACCTGACCCACCACAATGGATCCATGCCAGGGAGGCGCCCTCCAGGAATGGCAGCACCAGGGAAATCCACGCTGCGTTGCCGGGCCCATTTTTATCTTGTCCCCCGGATGGGGCCATGGCGTGTAATGATGCCAGCGGATTGAGTGCGCCGCATGCCCTGCACGCACTAGTCAAGCATCAGCCAATGCCCCGCCTCCCCAGTCTTCGCGGCTACGTGCTGTCGGTCCCCCAGCCTCTGCTAGGGTCAGACAAGCACCGCCGACCAAATCCCCACCCGGAGATGGAGAGCAGTCCTCCGGACGCTCAATCCAACTCGCGCCGGACAACCCGCGCCGCTCTCTCGATCATCGGTCGCCGCTTGGCGCGAGGTGTGGCGTCCAGCGCCTCAACCCTCAGCGCCACCGGGCCGGCTCAGTTCACCTTGTTCATTCCTTTCTGATAACAGTCTCCATCATAATTGGCCCAGGGGAATGGCAGTAGTGCTACCACCCATCACACAGCAGCCCAGGATCGGAAGTGATCTCTGATTCCTAGGGAACGGCTGGGGAGGAGGAGAGGATTACGCATCTGATGGATTGCGCTCCTCTCCTGGAGAGGTCCACTTGCCACAACCATCAAATGACTGCCACCAAGTGGAGGCCTGGTGGCAGTGTGGGTCTGTGACTGGTAACAGTGGGTGGGTACTGTGGGACTCTGCAATGTGTGTGAGCCTCTACGTGCGCATGTTGACGTGCACGTCCCAGCAACAGGGGCACAGTGGTGAAAATGGCAGAAAACAATATGGCAAGGCAGGCATAAATGATGCTCTGAACACTGTGCCCTCACCCACCTCACCAGGGCAAACCTGCCGGCCATACTGGATATCGACTTCGGAGGGGCCCTCTCTCTACTGCCTGTTATGGGTGGGCAATCCGTGAGGTACCCAGTTCAACAGGGTCTGGTGGAGCACGGCACTAGGGAGCCCTAGCCTATCTCAGCCAGGGAATATAAACAAAACGTATGTGGGGGGGAAGCCTCCATCATATCCAAGGCACCGATTTTTCTGCGATTCCGTGGATGTGGAGATTACCAAAGAACTTAATGTAAACCACGGAATATTATTCCACAGTTTACATAAACTGCAGAATTTTTTATTCTTTTTTTGCAGTTTATGTAAACTGAACACGATTCATTGGAACTTAATGTAAACCACAGAATAATATGCGTCTTACACTAACCACAAAATCATTTGTTGCAGTTTGCACTGAAGAGTCAGTTTAAACTGTGAAAAAACAAATTTGTCATTTATATTGACTCTTCAGTATAAACCAAGGAGTATTACTCCATGGATCATGTAAACCATGGAAAACTATTCCATGGTTTACATTAAATTCTGCAGAATGAAAAAAAAAATGAAACAGCCCTTGCCTATTAATCTGCCTGCAAGTGCTTTACCTTAGAAACCAAATCAAGTAAATCCCACCCCATCCCCCACCCAGCTCAGCCTCACCACCCATCCTACCCTGCCCTGAGAGTCTCTGGAGTCACTTTATCCAAAGCAGTAATATTTTTATCAGGTCCCATCCTGTGCAGTAATCCTCATCCTTCTAATTTCACTGCTGGATCCGAATTCTGAGTACTTTATTTATGTATGTATGTATTCATTTCAAAAGTTTCACCAGGAAAGACCTACTGAGCTGCTAACAGCTCATTTTCAGATGTGTCCCGACGGGGTAGGGGATGTGGAAAATCTTATACGGTAAATACAATGCATCAAGAAGCATAATTAAATAAATCTTTAGTTGATAAGAACTACTCTTACAGTATTAACGGACAGGTGATGAAGGAAGCAGATTGCCAAGGCAAAACTAGTTTGGGGGGGGGAGGTGGGTGTGGCGCAATGAGAGTCAAGGACAGTTGCAGGAGGGTGAAAAATAGTCATTAAGTAGAGACTTTAAGGAGTAAGCAGAAGAAGCAGAGCTAACTGACAAGGGAAGGGAGGGCCAGAGTTTAGAACCGCAGCATAATAAAGCAGACTGATCAGCGCCAGATTTTCTAGAAGGAATAGCGATGGAAAGGGCAGTACTATTTCGCAGAGTGTTTTGGGAAGCTGAGGGAGTGGACAGAAGGGATGTAAAGTAGAATGGAAGGGAACCAAACCAGAGTTTAGATATAAAGGAGGCACAATGGGAAAGGCACCTGGCATCAAGAGAAGGGTGAGAAAGAGCAGAGGGAGCAATGGTGGGTACAAGGAGAGCAATCAAAAACAAAACAAAAAGAGTGAAAGAGGGGGTTCAGTCTGGCAAGGGAGGATTTGGGAGCTCCACTATAAACTATGACACCATAATCAAAAAGAAAAAATTACTTACCACAGTAATCTTGTTTCTTCTGATTGCTGTATTGTGACTATATGCAGTTAGCCTTCCCAGTTGAACTGCCCCGGAGATGAAAGAGTTAACTGTATGCAAATGCATAGAACGTTGAGCTCGAGCTCGGTTTTTAAACCCTGTCCCTGGTTCATTCTATGTAACTGCCAGATTCTTACGAGCACTAAAATAGTGGCTATTAAACTATACTAAATAACATTGGTCATTAATAAAATAATAGTCAAATGACTAATAACCCAACAACAGAGCATATAAGAAGACTCAAGTCACAGATGCCCAAGGAAATGTCACCCCAGTGGTACAGCACTTAAAAAGAGAACAGCTGTAGTGCAGTGCCCCCCCCCCCCAGGTTCTGGTAAGGAGAGGCAGGAGGAGGTCAGAATACAGCAAGACTCCATTAGAAGAAACAAGATTACTGTGGTAATTTTTTCTTCAAACAACATGAAGTCTTGCTGTATTGTGACTATATGCAGACTACCAAGCAGTGTCCCCATGGAGGAGGGCACAGAAACTACTTAGGAAATAGGCTCTGCAATACTGCTGTGCCAAACCTGGCATCACTCCTGGCCTAGATGTCCAGGCCGTAGTGTTTAGTGAATGTGTGAACAGTTTTTGAGGTAGCTGCTTTGCTATAGAGATAGCCATCCCCCTTGCAGAGTGAGCCCTAAGGCCCGCTGGTGACTCTTTCCCCAGTTTGCCGTAGCAGAACTGAATGCAAGGCACAATCCACCGAGCAATGGTCCTCTTGGTGGCTGGCTTGCCCATTCCCACTTTCCCATAGGTGAGGAACAGCTGAGTGAACTCATTCCTATGAGCCTTTGTCTGATCCAGATAATAGCTAATAGTCTTCTTAACATCCAGGCTATGCAATTTGCGTTCTCCTGAACGAGAATGTTCAGTGAAAAAGACAGGTAATGTCATGGACTGATTCAGGTGGCAGTCACAGATCACCTTTGGAAGAAATTTCCTGTTCATCCTAAGAACGACCTTGTCCCTATGGAGTGCTATGTAGTTGGGCTCCACTGACAAGGCCTGTAGCTCACTAAACCTCCTTGCAGAGGTTATGGCTACCAGAAACACAGTTTTCCATGTCAGGTACTTGAGTTCAACAGAAGACATGGGTTCAAATGGGGGCTGCATTAGCTGTGCTATGCAGATATTCGGATCCGAAGAAGGGGTTGACTCCCTGTGAGGGGGTGTAGGTGGAGCAACCCTTTCAACAACTTCTTGAAGATTACATGAGAGGCAAGGGAAAGACCCTTCCCTGCAGAGAGATAGGCAGAAACAGCTGCCAGATGTACCTTCTAAGTAGAAGGCTGGAGGCCTAAGGAATGAAGGTGGGCTAAATAGTCCAACAGAACTGCCAATCCGGCTGTCTGTGGATCCGTTTCCTTATGTGCACACCAGATAGTAAATCTCTTCCACTTGGAAGTACAAGTCTTTCTGGTGGCAAGTTTTCTGGAAACCTTCAAAATATCCAGGACCCCTTCAGAGAGATGCAAGCCTGCATACTCTAGGTCCTCAAGAGCCAGGCCCTGAGCCTGAGGGACTTGAGGCCTGTGTATAGGATCCTCCCTTGAGAGGAGGTCAGAAGATTGTGCCTCCTGGGGACACAGATCGGACTGGTGACTGCCAGAGACAGCAACATGGGATACTAGGGCTGTCTGGCCTAGTCAAGTGCAATCAAAATCATTGATGATGGTTGGTTCCTAAGTTTGTTCAGAACTCTGAAGATCAGAGGGACTGGGGGAAAGGCATACAGAAATTTGTCAGTCCAGTCCAGTATCAGTGCATCCAGAGGCACTGACCCCAGAGCTGGAGGTCTGCAACAGAACTGGGATAGCTGATGATTGTCTGGGGCTGCAAACAGATCCATCTCTGGTGTGCCCCATCTCCTCAACACTGTATACAGTATTTCCCTGTTCAGAAACCACTCGTGGTGTCTCATTTATTCTGCTGACAGTATCTGCCAGGACACTGTCCTTGCCTGGCAAGTGCACGGCTGAGAGGGAGGTCTTGAGAGAAAAAAACAGACTCCAGATCTTCACTGTCTCCATACACAGGGCAGAGGACCTTGTCCCTCCTTGCTTGTTGATGTAGTACATGGTGGTGGTATTGTCTGTCCTTACCTGAACCGCTTTCCCTTGTACCATTGTACCATTTTTACAAATGACTGAAGCGTCAGGAGCACTGCCCTGAGTTCCAACAGGTTGATGTGGAGAAGGGACTCCTGTTGAGACCATGTCCCCTGAGCAGTGTGGTTCCCTGAATGAGCTCCCCACCCCAGGTGGGAAGCATCTGTGGTCAGAACCACTGTAGAAGATTGCTAGAGGAATGGCACACCCTCCCTGAGGTTGTCCTTGTCCTTCCACCACTGTAACACCTGTAACAAGGTGGTGGTCACTGGGATCAGCTTGGACAGGGGATCCCTTCTCTGGGACCAAAAGGACTTGAGGTGAAATTGAATCTCTCTCATCTGAGATCTGGCTCCTGGAACCACTGCTGTGGATGCTGCCATGTGTCCCAGGAGCTGGAGGAAGTGTCTTGCCAGACAAGACTCATGTAAGTCAAAGGAGTCTGCCAGTTGTATGAGGTTGTCTGCCCTTCCAACTGGCAGGAGAGCCCTCTGCATGGAACTGTGTCCAGCTCTGCTCCTATGAAATCCAAGATCTGGACTAATTTCAGCACTGACTTCTTTAGGTTTAACAGGAATCCTAAGGATATGAGGGTATCCTGCACCAGATCCAAGGTCCCCCTTACCTATTGAGGGGAGTGACCCACGACTAGTCAGTCATCCAGGTGGGGAAACACGGCCACTCCTTGCCTTCTCAGGTGAGCTACAACCACTGCCAGGCATTTTGTGAATGCTCTGGGAGCCAAGGTAAGGCCAAAGGGCATTGCCCTGAACTGATTGTAGCCTGAGGGCACTTCTAACCTTAGGTACTTTCTGTGAGAGTGTCTGATTGAGATATGGAAATAAGCATCTTTGAGATTCAAGGAAGCCAGCCAATCTCCTTGCCTGAGGGTAGGAAGGATCACAGTTAGGGTAATCATCTTGAATTTGGGTTTTGTCATATGCTTGTTGAGATACCTCAGATCTAGAATGGGCTGCCACTCCCCAGTTTTCTTTAGGGTAAGGAAATATCTTGAGTACAACCCTTTTCCTTTGTGAAGAGAAGGAACATGTTCCACAGCTTTGTGTTCCAGAAGTGTAGTAACCTCTGCTTCCAGAAGAGTTGTCTCTGAACTGCTGGCAGGTCTGAATGTCCTTGCACTTGTTTTTGGAAACTGTTTGAAACTTAGAGCAAGTCGCTGGCTCACTACTTCCAGAACCCGTTTGTGGTAATGGTTTGCCAGGCCAGGAAGTAGTGAGCCAGCCTGCCCCCTACTGGCAATGGGGAGGCAGACCTGACTGACATCAGGGTGTCTGCTTGGCAGGAGTCCTAGACTGAGAGGCGGATGCAGCCCTGCTCACACCTCTCCTGCCTCTACCCTTGAAATACCGTCTTGACTGCTGGTAAGCAGAGAATGCCTGGGCCTAGTAGAAAGGCTTCTGATAAGGCCTGCCTCTGCCTGGCTTAGCTTGCTGCTTCTGTGGAATTGCAGCCTTCTCCTTAGCAGCTGCACTGTTATAAGTCACCCTGTACTCGTCCATTTTTTTCATGTATGCCTCTGTTTGCTCCACAAACAGAGAATTCTGGACAACAGGGAAATTCACTGCTTTTAATTGGGTATCCTGGGAAAGACTGGTATATATATAAGCTAAGAAAATCTTCTTAATGAGACTGCCATAACCCTAGAGGATACATCATTTGAATCCACAGCTGAAACGAAACTGAACTTTAGAAGCTTCAATGCCATCCTTGCCTACTTACTCCAGATCCTTGACTAACTGAGGTGGAGCATTCTTAGCCAGCTCCCAGAACAGACTACCACCTGCATTTCTGGTATCTGGATACTAATGCCATGTAGGAAGCTTGCCTAATACCCAGCGAAGCAGCCAAGTACTGCTTCTTGGCCATGGCATCAATCTTTCGAGAGTCCTTTCCAGGAGGGTGCGAAGCCAGGGGAATGCCAGCCTTATCACAGGCAGCAGCCTGAACTACCTCTACATGGCTACAGTGATTATACAATAACTCTGTACCATTGCCAGACAGCATATACCTCTTGTCCATCCTTTTATCCACAGGAGGGATGGAGGCTGGCATCTTCAGAATTTTGTTTGTTTCCTAAGAGACAGAGGTATTGAAAGTCTCTTAGTGTCAGGAACATCTATCATTTCGATGAAGTTTGGCTCCTCCTCTTCCTCAGCTGCCTCCAGAGTAGGCAGCTGTAAGGTATCAGCAAACTTTTTAAAGAATACTTAGTGAGTGGAGGATTCCCCAGGCTGCCTAGTAGGAGAAAAAGACTGGTGTATCAGGGGACACATCGGGCTCAATGGGTTCACCCAAATATTATTGCCATCTCCACCACCACCGCCACCTCCACCACCTCCTCCTCCTCAAGCTCATAGTAAGCCTACGGATCATATGAACTGATGGGAAGCAAAGTATGGGGTTTTTGACCCAATCTCGGTTTACCTGAACGGATCTGTAAAGATTGCACAATTCGTATCGCTTTAGCAATCTCTTCCGCGATTGGAGCTGCGAATGTTGGCTCCAGACCGGCAAATTTTCTTTTAATTTTTCACAGGTACCGACTCCTCTGTATCTGCTTTCCTTTTGGTCGAGGAGGTATCTCCCTTTTCAGAAGGCACCTCCTCTGGTTCCCAGGCTCCCTCAGGAGCCGAACCGGACCAGCCATCCAGATCAGCGGATTGTTCGGACATTCTTTCCTTAAGCCTAGACAAACTTTTATCCAGTGTGGCTTTAGCAAAGTTTTTACAAATTTGGCAGTCTGTTTTCAAGTGGTCAAACCCCAGACAGTACACATAGATAAGGTGGGGGATCAGCCTTGGCAAACGCTTCCCCACTCTCTGTGCAGTGCTGAAACCCAGTGGGACCGGTCTTCTTCTTAGGTTTCTCTGACATGATGAGCACTGACAGGGCAAGTTACCTTTTTGTGGCTGTCAGGTCTGAGTAACTAAAAATCATTTTGGTCAACAACTGGTTTAATGAGTCGATTGAAAAAAAAAAACCACAAGAAAAAGTCTGTTTTTTTTGTTTTTTTTAATAAACCGAAACCGCTGGATCCCAAACTAAAATTTTTCAACAACTAAAACTTTACCTCAAAAGAAGCAAAATTGCCTCAATTTTCCTCTCGGTTACACGAACGGAAAGGAAAAAGCAAAAACTTACCGAAATTGAAGTAAATCTAGTCTAGTCTAACCTGTACCGAAGAATCTCTGGAGCGACTTCACAGGCAGGCGGAGTAAAGAATCTGGCAGTTACACAGAATGAACCAGGAACAGGGGTTTGAAAACTGAACTCAAGCTCAACGTTCTATGCATTTGCATAGAGTTAACTCTTTCATCTCTGGGGCAGTTCAACTGGGAAGGCTAACTGCATACAATCAGGATACAACAAGAGCTCATGTTGTTTGAATAGGGAGGATCATCTGTAAAGAGGACAGCGAATCATTTCTAACTGCCAGCTGTTTATAAAGTTCTTATTCTCAGAAATGATATACATTACCCTAAATTATCCATATTTAACTGTACCCGAATAAAAAGTTGTAAAAAAAACTGTATTTTGCAATGTTTTGTTTTATGGGCAGCATTCTGTTACAGTTCTCTTCGTGGAACCAGTAATTTGGAGTTTTTGCTATGTCACGGTTTGTGCACAGAACTCTTAAGTATAGTTCTGATAGGTCAACAGCTCATAATTAGCATTCTGTGCACAAACCATGACATAGTGAAAACTCCAAATTACTGGTTCCATGAGCAGAACTGTAACAGAATGCTGCTCATAAAAGCAAAACAATGCAAAACACAGTTTTTCATATCACTTTGTATTCAGGTACCATAAAATATGGATTATTTGGGGGAATGCATATAATTTCGAAGAATAAGAACTTTATAAACAGCTGCCAATTAGTGTACATTTCTTGTCCCCTTTAAAACAATCTCATGGTAGACTGGAAAGTGGGATACTCGCTTTGTTCCTGTACAGAGCACCAAGCTTAGGGTGAAGCTGTTGGTGTATGGCATCAATATGAACCAAAAAATCAAAATGACAGTCAAGCCAGACCCCAAGGTACTTAAAAGAAGATATATACTCAATCATAACACCATCAAGTGTGGGAAACGAAGTGAGAGGCGCGTCTGAAAAGTCTTTGACAGGTGCCGAAAGTCACATAGACTTTTTTTTTTTTTTACATTGAAGGATAGTTGGTTAGACTGGAACCATCACTGATTATTGTCAAAATCCACCTGAAGCTGTGAAGTAAGATAACGGGAAGAGAAGCCAGATGCAAAAATAACTATCATTAACATACATGTGAATGAACACAGAGGAACAGACAGAGGGTTGGTCATTCAAGAATACGGAAAACAGAATAAGACCTGGGACAGACCCTTGAGGGACACCTGAGAAGATAGGGAGTGGTGATAAAATGGAGCTATCTATCCGGGCAGCTTGAGACCTTCCGTCAAGGTAAGAACAAAACCAGCTGACTGCAGAGTCAGAAAGACCCACTGCTTTAAGCTTGCCCAAATGGAGGGGATGTGCCACTGAGTCAAAAGCTTTAGCAAAATCAACAAAAATGGTGGACATGATCAGACCCTGATACATGCCTGTGAGGATGGAGTGACTGAGCCAAAAAAGTGAAGTGGAGAGGGATTTCCTTAAAAACCAGACTGAAGGGGGTGAAGGAGGAGGACTCAAGGAAAGAAAAGTTGTGATAGTACATGGTGTTCCTGTAACTTGGCTAGGGTAGGAAGGAAACAGATGGGATGGCAGTTACCAGGAGAAGAGGGATCACCACCTTTAGGCATAGGAATAACAGTAGCCGACGAAAAAGAAACGTCGAGTAGCAGAGTAACAGGCAGTGCAATGGCAGGGGCTGAGAGAAGTAGAAGTTTGGGATCAAGGCCATCAGGGCTACCACATCTGTGAGCATTAACATCAAGTGAGGACTTAAAGAAGCAGAGTTGGTGTTAAAAAAAAAAAAAAAAAAGGAAAGAGATTTAAAAGGAGGAAACGGTAGTGAGAGGGAAGAGGTGGGAGGGGGAGGAAGAAGGGATGAGAGAGAGGGCACAAGCAGTAAAGTAGGCGTTAATGGAAGAGGCAACAATAGAAGGGTCAGAGATGAGGACATCATCAACCCTGAGAACAGGAGAGGAAGACTGGGTCAGAGGGGAAAACAGGGAATGGATAACGTTCCAGAATTTAGAGGGATGATTAATGTTGTTCAGAACTGTGGATACAAAATATACTCAAACTCTGCAAGTCTTCTTGCTTTGCAACAGGCAAGGAGGCAGTAGAGTATAGTAGTTAAGGGCACTGAGCTGCAAACCTGGAGACCTGGGTTTGAATCCCATCTGCCCCACCTGCATACTGTGTGACCCTGAGCAAGTCACTTAACTTCCTTGTGCTCCCAGATTGCACCTGGAAAAAAAAGAACTAAGAGAGGTGGTGGCTGAACCTCTTGCTATCCTGTTTAGCCGATCACTAGAAACAGGAGGTACCCAAAGACTGGAGGATAGCAGATGTAGTCCCCTTATACAAAGTGGGAACAAAGAGGAAGCGGGAACTACAGACCAGTCAGCCTCACCGGTAGTGGGGAAGATCATGGAAGCACAACTGAAGGAGAGATTGTGGAACATCTGGTTGTCAATGGACTACAGGACCCAAGGCAGCATGAGCCTCCTAGGGAAGGTCATGTCAGACCAACCTCATTTAATTTTTGACTGGGTGACTAGGGAGGTGGATCAGGGAGGGCAGGGACATGGCCTATCTGGACTTCAGCAAGGCCTTTGACACTGTGCCACTTAGAAGACTATTGCACAAACTGGGGAATATGGGTGTGGGCAGGACAGTAGTGCGGTGGGTAGGTAACTGGCTGGGTAGCAGGACACAGAGGGTGGTGGTAAATGGCTGTCACCCACAGAGGGAAGAGTGACCAGTGGGTACCACAGGGATCAGTGCTGGGACCGGTACTATTCAATATCTTCATCAGTGACATTGCGAGGACCTAGAAGGCAGAATTTCACTGTTCGCTGATGACACAAAGCTCTGTAACAGATTAGACACACCAGAGGGTATAGACAGAATGAGAAGGGACCTGCAGAAACTTGAAGAATGGTCAGGAGTTTGGCAGTTGAAATTCAATGCAAGGAAGTGCAAGATAATGCATATGGGGCACAAAAACCCTGGCACAATATATCAGTTGGGGGGTGAGGATATAGCATGCACCAAGCAGGAAAGGGATCTTGGGAGTTATCATCTCTGATGACCTCAAGGTAGGGAAACAGTGTGACAAGGCAGCAGGTAAAGCAAATAGGATGCTGGGATGCATGAGCAGGGGCATCACCAGCAGGAAAAGGAGGTCATAGTTCACTATACAGGACACTAGTGAGGCCGCACCTGGAGTACACTGTGCAGTTCTGGAGACCTTACCTACGTGGGACATAGACAGGGTAAAGAAGGTTCAGAGGAGGGCAACAAAGATGGTGCATGGATTGCATCACAAGTCCTGTGAGGACAGGTTGAAGGCACTGAACATGTACTCCCTGGAGGAGAGGAGGGAGAGAGGGGATATGATAGAGACATACAAGTATCTTACAGGGAGGAACAGGGTGCAGGAATGCACTATTTTTAAGCGAAAAAGATGTTCCAGGACTAGAGGGCATGGGATGAAGTTGGAGGGAGGACGATTCAGAGGAAACGTGAGGAAGAATTTCTTCACTGAACGGGTGGTGGACAAGAGGAACACCCTGCCAGAGGAAGTGGTGGGGCCCGAAACAATCACGGGATTTAAGAATGCATGGGATAGACATAAAGGAATTCTGGAGGTCAGGGGTAAGGGGCAACAGACTTCCTGGAAAACATAAACTGAACTTACAAACTTAAATGGGCAGACTGGGTGGGCCATAGGCCCTTATCTGCCGACACTGTCTATGTATCTATGTATCTATGAAAACAAGCTCCAACTTTTTTGCCTTCCCTGGTTAAACAGTTTCCCCTTCCCTTCCTACAGGTGTTGTGAAGGTGACAACAGTTTGACAAAGCAGCTGGAGAGCCAGTGATCTTAAAAGAATACCAAGCAAGGTCTCTAGTATGGAGGCATGCCATAACCTCAGCTGTAATCCAGGGAAGATGACCGCCCCATACTCTTGTTTTTTCTCAGGAGATCATGACGATCCCACACAGCCATAAATTTCAACTGAAAGTACTGCAGAGCAAAATTTATATTATTGGTTGTAAAGATAGAGGACCAATAAGTTGCCTCTAGTTCAACTAGGAGAGAGGACAAGTCCAGTAACCTAAAGGACCAAAGATGAATAAATTTAGGGGGTGCCTTAGGATAATGTATCTTGCGCACAAAGTAAACTATATGATGGTCACTGAAGGCATCAGGAAGGATTCCAGCATCCACAGCATGGTGGAGACGAGATGAGAGAACTCAATCTAACAGAGAGTGATTTTAAGTTTTAAACTTTAGATGAGTGGAGTCAGAGATCTAGTGAGTCAATCATAGTGACTTTACATTTGGAACAATGTTATTTAAATTGGTAGACAGACATTTTTATATTGAAGGTCACCAAGGATATAAAGCTCACCTCTGGAAGGGTCAGAACACATAGATGAAAGGAGTTCAGCAACTAAAGCAGAGGAAATACCAGCACAACAATAAACACCAACAATAAAGATGGGGACAGAAAAAGAGAGAGTTTAAGAAAGAGCAGCTCATATGAAGAGGGGGAGACAGCAAGAAATGAAAATTACGTACCTACCGTAATTATGATCTTTCTGTGTATCTTCACCATTCATCACACTTGGGTATATGGCCAGAGGTCATGACCCTGCGGGAACTCTTCTTTTTTTTTGGAGAGAGGTCGTCGATGCACCATGGGCAGCCACGAGCTGATGCACTGCGTGGTGCTCACGGGTTGGCGTTAGGTGCTGTCGGCTCCGCCTCCCGCCAGTTCTGAGTCGCATTAGAGGTGAGGAAAAGGGTTGGGAGGGTGGGACAAGAAAGTCCAAGGGACAGATAAAGGAAAAGATATACAACATAAAGGAGAAATAACGACTGAGAGGACAGAATAAGAAGGAAGTCTAAGGGGATTGGGCAGGGGTCCCCATCTCTGGAAATAGGAAAAAGGGAAGATGAAGGGGGGAGGAGAAAGGTGACAACCATACCCTGGACCTTAACTTATCTCCAGATTGTATAGGAACTGCAAGGAGTAGCCAAAGGGCTCATTGTCAGAATTCAAGGCACGGAATCACTGGCAAAAACTCCAAAAGCAGAAAACTGCTATTCTGGAAGAAAGACAGGACACAGGAAATTCTCCCCCTCTCAGGGAAAAAAGGAGTTTTTGGTGAAAGAAATATATATATATTTTTTTTAATGCTATGTCCACTGGACAAGGAAAATTAAAGATGGACGGGGACCAAGGAGGAGAGAATGGAGGGCAACTGCCAACTCCCACCCCACAGGGCTGGAGCTAGAGCACTGGAGAAGGAGTGCCCCCCACATCAACCACTCTCCCTCTAGAAACAACATCTCCCATGTGCCTTGTTTACCCCACTCCTAACAAGAGAAAGGAGGGGGGTGGAGGACGGGATTGTGATGAATGGTGAAGATACACAGAAAGATCATAATTACGGTAGGTACGTAATTTTCATATCTTATCTGTGTCAATCTTCACCATTCATCACATTTGGGTGAGTGCTGGCCCCCCCCCCCCGAAGACGGGGTTCTTTTAACCCTAAGGGGCAGAGTCCCTTAGCTCTCAGTGGGTGACACACTAAGAGGGAGAACCTTCGGGGCCTGGAGAGGCTCGAAAGTGGGGAGAGTGAGATGGGGACCCCCTGGAGGGAGAAGGAAATTGCCCCGACAACGCCTGCCCCGCCCCACGGAGAAGAGACAGGAGTTCTCTGGTGAGCGGAGGTTAATCACCCTATGCCAGGCCAAGGGTGACAACCGGGAAAGACGCAGCCATGCCGTCCGCCTAGTGCAGATTGCTGCCCTACGACTCTGATAGCTACCTCATTGGCATCATACGATGCCCTCGCTTGGTGCCTTGCTAGCTCCAGGCCACGTGCAGCATGCAATGGCTTGTCTGGTTTGCTCCGTGTCAGGCATTGAGGCTAGGAGTTGACCGAGCCTGGACCCCAGGAACCTGTCATACGTTGCGAAGTGGGCCTGATGTGCTGTGATACAGAGCAGCAACCATGCCAAGTAGAAAGTCCTACTACCCCAGAAGTCAAAATCCGAGGAGTCTTGATCTCGGGTCCGGTCACGGTGAAGGGCGCAAAGCCCATCAGGAGTGTCCAGTTGCATCAATCCTGACTGAGGATGAGGCATGGAACCTGGAGACTCTGGGGGGGGTGAAATACTGCTGGCAGAGATTCCTTGGGGGCAGAAACTCCGGAGAAAGGTCTCTGCCAGGAACGCAACAACGCCTCCCGAAAGGGAGCAGGCCAGGGAGGCACAAGGGTGTCCTCACCAAAATCACCTAAAAAGGCATGCGCCGAGTGCTCTGGATTGCTTTGAGTGGGAAGGGTGATACACAGGTACTCCAACATCCTCACAATGAATCACCGATACTCTACGAGATCAGTAGCTGAAGAAATGTGGACAGAAGGCTCCTCTCCAATAGAAGAGGGGGATGAGGAGTCAGAGGACCTAGGCTGTTCGGAGCACGGCTGCTCAGGTGGAGGTTGAAAAACCTGTCTGTCCATGGCCCTGACGTAAGCCAGGAACTGAGCAACCATGACTCTGAACTGCTCCCAGGTGAGAGGCCCGGAAGGACCAAGTATACCAGGGAGCGCAGGAGAATGTGGCAAATGGATGGGGACATAGCCGTGAAGAGAAGTCGACTGACCTCTGCCTGGGCTAGGGAGCAGACCAAGAGCTCCAGAAGAAGAAGGAGCTCCGGAAGACTCCACAGCCAACAGCTGAACAACCATTTCAGAACTGCCTTGGCTGCGTCCAGAAGAATCCTCTCTGTGAGGTGACCTGAGCTGTAAAGATCCAGAAGGATGGTCCCCTACCTCCAAAGAATGGGGCCCTCTCAAAGAAATCGAGGGGAAAGAGCGGAGATCTGCACTACAGCTCCTCCAAGAGCTCGGGTGGGTTCCGGAAAAAGGCCGCCGAACAGAACTCACACCCCTCGAACTCTCGGAATCCGAGAGTGCCCTCCTCCTTGAAAGAGCCAGCCTAGGCAGCTGGCAACCCTGGTCAGCCCCTGAAAGAACTATACAAGGAACACTGCCCTCCCCTCCTGTGGGTGCCCCGATCGGCTCCAAAGTTGGGCGATCTAGGCACACCACTCGAGGGGGTACCACCACTGAGGGGCCAGAGAACCCTCCAAGGCCAGGCTGCAGAGCAATAGTGGCCTGCACCACTGCCTGCTGGTCAGCGCCCCTGACCCTGGCCATGGTAGCCGCTGTCCAAACCTCAGAGGGGGGCTGGTCATTGGCCTGTCATGGATACTACTAGAGTGCCTACCTGGGCATCTAGCTCCGAGAAGTCAGACTGCCTCTCCAACCCAGAATCTGACTCCTCCTCTGAAGAAGTGGAAACCGAAGTCCTGTGCCAGACAGTAGGTGGGCGCTCCACGCCATCTTGACCAAACGGGGCACCAGAAAAGAAGACTACACCCGAGACTGTCCCAATGCCCCCCTCAGCACCGCAAAAGGTGGCAGAAGGAGGCATGGCTCCAACAAGGGCAGGAATCCTGGTGTCAGAACCTGACACAGCGCCGTCCGGCCCCACGGTGCTGCGAGCTGCTCCGGGAACACAGACAACGCCAACGTCGGCCCAGACAGTCCCATGGGCACCGAGAATGGCGCCGCCAGGCCCCACAGTGCCACAAGTGGCACAGAGTGCAGAACCGGCACCAACAGGGGTCTCGGCGCCAATCCAAAATCCCCACAGCACCGTGAACTCGCTCTGAGCCGCGAACAACTCCCGAGGAAGATATGGCACTGTGCTCAACCTCGGCACCGCAGACAGCGCCAAGGCGAGAGAAAGATAAAGACGGTGCTAGCACTATCGGCACTGCGAACAGCACCGACAGCAGCCACGGCACCAAGCAACTGGCCGGCGCTGACAATGGCGTTGTCAGGGCCCACGGCACCGTGAACGACGCCGTGGCCCAACCCCGGCACCAACCAACGGCATTGAGGACGGCGCCGACCCAGGTCTTCCAAGCCGCGGGTCCGACACCAGGGGAGCCTTTACCCGCAAAGGGACAATTGCCATAACAGTGCTTCCCATCCATCCATCCCCCAGGGGGACAGACTGGACCTCCTGCACCGTGGGAGGAGCCTCGGTCATGGCTAGGCTAGGAAAAGCCGAGGATCCCTCCTCCTCATTTCGTATATAACCAGGAGGGGACCCGGAGGAAAGGCCAAGAGAACGTGGCTTGACGCGATGAGTGCGAACCCAACCCCGGAAAGTCGGCGGAGCCTGCCCCACTTTCCACGTGCGTTGTTCAATTACTCTCCGATCCATTGGGAAACAGGCGTCACACAAATCCATGTCGTGAAGTGGGCCAAGACACGTAAGGCAATGGTAGTGCTGGTCGGTGACGGAATATTTTCGGCCGCATGGGGGGGCCGACCCGTCCTGGAAGTTTTCTTGCCTTCCGACCAAGACATGACCTACGGAGGAAGAAACATCAAAAACAGACTCGACGCCGCAGAAAATAGAATAATTGGAAAGGTCTTACTGGGCGACGTCGAGTATGGCAAAACAGAACCAGCAGGAGGAAAGGATGGACTTCAGCACCGAAATAAGCAAATGGTGTAGTCGAGAAACTGTCAGCAGGCCTCAAAATCTTCCTCTAGCGTTCCACGTGGTGACCTCGACAGCAGGAGATGAAGAACTGGCAGGAGGGTGGGGCCGACAGCACCTAACGGACAAGCTGCGAGTGCCACGCAGTACGTCGGCCTCGAGGGCAGTGCCGATGGTGCATCTACTCCGCCCATCCAAAAAAAAAAAAAAAAAGCTCCGCGGGGTCAAGACCTCCAGCCATATACCTAATTGTGATGAATAGTGAAGATTGACACAGATAAGATCAGTCACAAATTGGATACTGGTGGATATGTAAACAGCAACACCACCACCCCTCTTGGTGTGATCTTGCCTAGCTACAGAGTAGCCAGGGATAGTTACAACACAACTCTGCACCTTAGAGAAGAGCCCGGATTCAGATATAACTAGGACATTCGGCAGTCAGTTAAGCATGAAAGGCTGTACTTGGTCAATTTTTGGGAGAAGCTACAGATCTTTAAATGGATAGCTCTCGATCCTTTTGGAAGTTGTAAGGATGAAGTAGCGAAGGGACCAGGAGTTCAATGTCACCTGCCAACAAAAGTAGCAAGGCAACAAGGAGCTTTAAAGAACCAGAGTGCTCCCTAAAAGAGGGAGAAAGGAGTGAATTTTAGGAGGGAAAAGGGGGAGACAAAGAGAGAGTGAGAGAGAGGGGATAGTAAGCGACAGACAGCTTCAAGGTTAAGTCAGGGAGCAGGAAGAATTTGATACCAAGGACACCAGGGGAAATGGAAGAGAGGAGCAGAGAGTAGGGGATGAGGAGGGGAAGTGGCTAAAACAGGGGGAGAAGGAGAAGGTAGAAGAATGAGAAAAAGAGATGAGAGAAGGGAAAGAAGCACCAGTGAAGTTAACAGCATAGTATAGAAAAAAAAAACAATTTACACAAATAGGAGTCAAGTTAAAAGGAGGGAGGCAGAAAGGTAGAAGGAGGAAATTAAACAGCCCAAGGGTTAAAATAAGAGGGTTTGCATCGCAATTTGCAACCCAAGAATCGGGACACGTGAGTCAATTGCCAGCTTGATTAGCAGTGATGGCTAATCATATAAGCTGGCCATCCCTCGTAATTTTTTACATTTTCCCTGGTGTCTAGTGCTGCTCCCCACCCTCCAATTGCCAACCCTTGAGGTGTCTAGTGCCCCCTCACCACCAATCGCCATTGTCCCCTTAATGCCTTTTTTTCTATCCCTGGTATCTAGTGGCATCCCCCCCAATCTGATCACTGTCCCCATTATTTTGTCATTCCCTGGTGTCTAGTGCCCCCCCACCCACTGATCTCCATCGTCCCCATAATGCCTTTTTTTCTATCCATGGTGTCTAGTGGCATCCCCCCATCTGATCACTCTCCTCATTATTTTGTCATTCCCTGGTGTCTAGTGGCACCCCCCCACCTTCCGATTGCTGTCCCTGTTACTCCTTGGTGTCTAGTGGCAATGGCATCCCCCCACCATCTGACCACTGTCACCGTTTTGTTCTTTTTTTTTTAAACCTGCAAAACAAGAAACAGTCCATCACCAATCACTCCCGCACCCCCATCCGACCACCCACTGTGCACCCACCTCCCCACACCCCCCAGTACACCCCCACAGACTGTCACTCCCCTGAACTGGTCCCAGGTCCGAGATCCGCTCTCCATATCGAACACATTTCTTGCTGCTGGAACCGGTGACTGCAATATGAGAAAACTAAGGTAAATGCGGTCCTATGTTTTTCAATGGGGTTTTCAACTTTGGTGCACAACTCAGTCATTTTTTGACATACTGACCCCAAATTTTCAACACGGACTTTTGGGAACCCCACCTCAGGAACAATACAACTGCACTACGCAACTCCAGCCTGAAAGGTGATTTCGCAGTCACTTGGCAAATTCACCTTTTGGGCAGGATCTGTGAAGTGACAGTCATAGTGTTCATGAGGTGAGGTCATAAGAAGGTTATGTTGCAAATTTGGGGTCAAAATATGAAAAAAATGGAAGAGTTATGACCATTCATTGTAATTTTGCTGTGCACCCTCATAACTTTGGAATTTTTAAAAATGTTCACCCCAGGTTTTCAACATAGCTTTCTTATTACCCCACCTCATGCAAGTTACCTCATGCATGTCACAGCTGTCATTTTTCAAATCCTGCCCAAAATGTGTTTTCGCACCAGTGGCACGAAATGGCGCTGCAGTTGCGCAGAATTATGCTTTGGCAGGGACTGGAAAATTTTCTGCTCCAGGTACATAAGGTAATAGGAAGGCTATGCTGACAATTTGGTCAAAATGACAAATTCAGTCTCAAAACTATGTAAACAATGTCTATTTTACATACATACATACATAGCAACATATGAAGGTGCCAGCAGAACAGACCTACTGGTCTAGCAAAGTCTGCTCAATTGTGCAGCTAGCTCCCTAGCAGGCAGCTGCCCCTCCCTTCAACCCCCTTAACCTCCCACTGATGTCCTTCTCACCCACCCTTACCCTTGCCCATACCCTGTCCCAAGCGTTCTTAAAGCCAG
This sequence comes from Neoceratodus forsteri, assembly GCA_016271365.2. Taxonomy (NCBI): domain Eukaryota; kingdom Metazoa; phylum Chordata; order Ceratodontiformes; family Ceratodontidae; genus Neoceratodus; species Neoceratodus forsteri. The sequence goes on from CM057451.1 coordinate 476,609,773, forward strand.
CCACAGCTTGATATCACCCGCTTCTGGCAGTGCGTTCCACCGTGCAACTACTCTCTATGTGAAGTAATGCTCATCTCCCTCCTGAATCTCCCCCTTCTATTCTTAGCCCATGCCCCCAGTCTGCCTCTCGCTCCTTAGTTTCAACACCCCCTCCACTGCCCCCATTGTTGACACCCTTCAGGTACTTGAATGTCTCGATCATGTCCCCCTTCTGCCTTCCAATGCATACATATTCAGTTCCGTTAGCCTTATCTCAATCTATTCCCTCCATCCCCCGAATCATCCTTGTTGCCCTTCGCTGCACTCCCTCAGGTACAACTGCCAGAACTGCACACAGTACTCCACGTAAAAACTATACAGAGTTCAGCTTGGTAACTACCCTCATTGTAAAGGTCTTTTTGTTGTGAACAATTATGACGCAGGTTGTGTGTGTGTAACTTGCATGAATTTCAATATATTTTTATTTGTTTGGTATGTCTATTAGACAAGATATTTAGATTTGTTTGGCATGTGTGTAGATGCACTTGCAAACACCAGAAGCTTTTTTTCTGTCTTAGTGAACACTCTAGTAGACATGCCAAACAAATGTAAGTGCCTTGAAAACCATACAAGTTACACATATACAACTAGTTCCACAATTGTTCACAACAAAAAAAACTTTACAATGAGGGTAGTCACCAAGTTGAACTCTGTATAGTTTTTAAAATATAGCCATCTCTTCTGTTGTGAACCGATTGTAAAGCCATGCTTTCTGCTGAATCTATAGGCTCATTCACATGACCGACCGTGAGCCATTGTCAGTGGCTCACAACAGCCAGAAAGGTGCTCCTGCCCACGTGTGAACCTTGCCGTTTGGGCAGTTTTCCACTGAGTGGCACTGCCACCACAATCCCCCTTTCCCTGGGTTTGCGGAGTCGTGTGGTGGTTTCCTGTGCCATCTGAACAGGCAAACCACTTGCATCACTACAATTCCCCATCAACCAACAGTGACCAGAACAACACACAAATCGGCGAAAAGGAAAAGGGCACAGAAAACACCAATGCCATGTGAACGCGACTCTCAAACGTTTCATTTAAATTTTTTTGAACAATTAAAAAGGAGCCACTATGGCAAGGTGTAGTGTGAACGAGTCTCATGGTCTTGGCTACATCATTGTCACATGAAACAGGATGCATTGTAGGAATAATGAATGCAGTACACTTAACTGAGATGGAGATCCCCAGGGGTCGTAAAACTACCATAAAGCAAGCAGGTTAGTTTAGGAAAAAATTCCTAATAGCAGACAGAGGGAAGGACACACTAGGACTTCACACACAAATCAAAACACTCTGCACAACATATGTTTTTGCAAATTCTGGGTGGACTACCCCTTTAACACACACACACACACACACACACACACACACACACACACACTCAGTTAGTTGATCAGGACTCAAACGAAACACTTCACCTTCTCAGTTCTCTTCAGTAGTTTAGGAAGGGGAGTTGGTCCATACAAAATCTACTACATCTGTGATCAAATTGCAGATGTAAAACAGGTACAGGTAGCAGTATAGCTAAGCAACATAGGGTTCAGGTTTCTTAGTTATATTTACCCAGAGAAAAACAAATCGTTTGTAGTTTTTAAATGTTTCTTCAGCAAACAACCACATATTATTGCTGTAAAGGCACATGTCTATTCTTAGCTGAGCTAACAAATGATCCAACTTGGGGTTGGGGGGGGAACAGCAGCCCTATGATCTCATTTACAAATGACTTCACAGTTACAGCACTGCTACTTTTAAAAGGGTCACTGCTGCAATGGAAACAGACATTCTAATTAAACATTAGCCTGGTTTCTGAGGGAGTGGGTGGAGTGGAGGTGGGGGAGGAGCCAGGAAGAGGCTGGAGAGCCGGTTTGACAGCAAAGCAGCTGACATCTGTGTGCTAACCAGGTGGGGTAAAACGGAGTGCAGACAGATCAATATTACACAAGAATATGGGAGGTGGAGATGACACCTTCATTGGTTTAACAGCTATACAAGCATCTGCAAACTAAAATATCTTCTCAGGTACTACAATCTCAGACTCAACCTCAGGCTGCTTTAAAAAAAAAAAAAAACATTTTCATATCAAAATCATCTCTGAAGAACAGTTGACAGCATTCTTGTGTCGCTGCGTTCCAACCAATCCTGGAAGCAAACAGACTGCTAGAAACACAGACTTTGATGGCAGATAAGGACCGCTTGGCCCACCTAGTCTGCTCATTCCCTACCTAGAGGATAAGCTGCAGATCCTATTTAACCAACAGCGTATTTCTTCCTACCCCCTACAAAATTTGCCTTATGTCTGTCCCATGCATTCTTGAATTCTCCCACAGTTTTAGACCACACAACCTCCTCAGGAAAGCTGTTCCATGCATCCACTACCCTCTCTGTGAAAAAATACTTCCTCACATTGCCCCTGAGCTGTCCCCCCCTCTATCTTCAAATTGTGTCCCCTTGTTCTTGCACATCTCTTTTTCTGAAAGATGCTACCCTCTTGGACTTTGTTGAGTCCACTGAGGTACTTAAACGTTTCTATCATGTCCCCCCTCTTCCTCCTTTCCTTAAAGGTATACATATTAAGCTCCTTTAGCCTCTCCTCGTATGGCTTCTCTTGCAGACCCTGCACCATTTTAGTTGCCTTCCTCTGAACTGCCTCCATCCTGTATATGTCCTTGCGGAGATGGGGTCTCCAGAACTGGACGCAGTAGTCCAGATGGGGTCTCACCAACTGTCTGTACAGGAGGATAACAACTACCTGTTTTCTGCTGGTAATGCCTCTCCCTATACATCCCAGTATCCCCCCAGCTCTCCCTACCGCCTTCTCATATTGCTTGCCAACCTTAAGGTATCTGATATGATTACCCCCAGGTCCCTTTCCATTTTTGTTGTTATTACCCCCCCAATGTGTAATCTTCTCCTGGGTTTTTGTTTCCCAGGGTAGTAGCCCCCAAGATACCCTTGCAGGTAATGCAGGACAGTTCGGGGTCTGGTATAAATCCCCATCGTCAGATCTGGCATCGGGGTTACCCACATCGGACCCACCGTAGTATAAATAGGTAGAGAGTCTGGCGCAGGACAGCCCTTCAGGGACTGGCAATCGGGAACCGGCACCACCTGATCCAGTGCCGGAAGGGGGGCTGGCACGGATCTGGACTAAGAGGCCCTGGCGGCGGGACCTGACTCGGCGTCAGGGCCACAGGCAGAGGCCAGACAACCGGTCCCGGCTGCAGGACTGCCATCGGGACAACCGGGAGGCGGAGGGAGGGCCTCTATACTAAGGCCGGATGGCCGAAGAGGAGCCTCCTTCTCCTGGACCCTGAGAGGGGAAAGCGGAGCAGACCCAGAGGCATAGACAGATTTGAGGGGCACTCCCTTGTCATCGCCGGAGGTACCCACGAGGATGGAAGTATGGGCAAGGAAGGAGGGCTGACAGCGAAGGGCTTACTCCCTCTGGTTCCGCTGGACGTCGGTTGAGGCGCCGCCAGGTCTGACGGGGAACCGCAAGACCTGCGGTGGTCATCCGGGACGCCGACTTATCAGGTGGAGTTGGGCGGGTGAGAGAAGCCCCCAGCTGGCTTATTGACCAGTGCCAGACAGAGTACCCACAGCCTCGGTGAACCGTCTTACCGGCCGCCGCGTGGTCCCCGGAGGAGCAGGGGGCCAACTTATCGGCCGAGGTGGTGCGGTCGTCGGAGAAGCCGACGGCCGACTGACCCACCGTATATTTACCAGACTTACCGTCCTTGCTGGGTGGTGGCTGGGCCTTGTTCGTCGAGGGCCTGGCATTGTCCACAGAGCGCTCCCACTCCCTAGATTTCTCCTTGTTTTTTTTTTTAGAGGGAGAAGTCTTTCTGTATGCTTACAGTTCCTGCCGATCCATCTCTTCCTCGAGGGAAGCCAGCGGCTCTGCAGATGGGCCACCAAAGACTGCTGTCTCCCCTTTTTTGTGGCCTGGTTAAAGGTCTGGCACTCAGGGCAGGAGGAGACCAGATGGTCCGGGCCTAAACAGAGGGCGCACTTGAGGTGACCGTCTTTGTGCGGGATCTGCATGCCACAGGACGAGCACTTCTTCTTTGGTGAAGACATCAATAATAAACACAAAATAGCTGGAAAAATTAGCGAAGGATATTCCGACACAAGATACTTTCTCGACGATCGCTATATGGAAGTCTGCAATTCGTATCACTCCCTGGTTCTTCTCCTCCTCTGATGCGGATACTCGGACCCCACCCAGGCTGTACTCAGTCCTCAGGTTCTTGGCTCCAAGGTGCAATAATGAACTTTCACAGGCATTTTGGGTATTTTGCTAGATACGCTTGGTAGTTTGCAATTCAGAGACTGTGTAATCAATACGGTTTATTCACTTTTGGTCTGGCTCTGGGAATAAAACCTGCATTCAACCCAGTTTCGAGGGATCCTCCCACCCAGCAACCCCCCCCCCCACCTGCCCACTCGAGAAGGCCAGTGACTTACTCCTCACAGAGTGGCTACCCTGCGTTGCACATTGACCAAATGGAGGCGAGCCAGAGAAGGGCAACAAAAATGGTGAAATGAATACACCAGAAAACATATGAGGAAAGACTGAAAGACCTCAATCTGTATACCCTGGAAGAAAGGAGTGAGGGGGGGATATGATAGAGACATTCAATTACCTCAAGGGGATCGACAAGGACCAGGAGGGCAGTATCTTTCAAAGAAAGAGATATGCAAGAACAAGGGGTCAGAATATGAGGCTGGGGGGAGAGACTCTGTTAATGTGAGGAAATATTTTTTCACAGAAAGGGTGGTGGATACATGGAACAGTCTCCCAGCAGAGGTTGTAGAGGCTAAAATGACTGGTGAGTTCAAGACTGCATGGGATAGACAGAAGGCAACACTATTGATAGGAAAGAGAGGGCTAGCTGCTGATCATTTAGGATCTGGAGTTTAAGTAGGTAGGTAGGGAAATGGGCAGACTAGGTGGGCCAGCCGGTCCTTATCTGCAGTCAAAATCTATGATACTATGAGCTAGAGGAGGGATGGAGATCAAGCTTTGGTCCCCAATGAGTGTGGCAAGGTGTCATTCATCTGGTGAGGTCCCCCACGCCACCCAAGGCTTGGCTTCATTCTACACAGCAGAGAAGGGATTCTGCCCCTGTGTGTTCACCCCAGAGACATGAACGTGCAATTACACTGGGCATGCAAGATGTCTGCTGATGCCCCACCAATACAATACTAAATTTGAGTTTCAGGTATTCCACCTTCCATACCAGCTTATTTTCTTAATTTCTACCCCTGCTCCTGAATATACTAGAGAATATGGCCCTTTATTGAGTACTTGGCTCTGGTGCGGCTTGAACCTGCAGCCTCCTGATTCCCAAACAATGCTCTAGCCACTAAATGTACTGTTATTTTTGCTATGTTTTGTTCTGTACTTGTACAGTTCCCATCAGCAAGTGCCTGCACTTCCTAGTTCCACTGCCAGGCTGCCCTGTATAAGTTTACCAGCCACAAGCACATGCTACGTGCCATCTGTTCTTGTCTTGTTATATGATATGTAGTTATTTATGGGAATTCTTGTTCAGTATTTTTATCTGCTGAATAAATGTTCTCTGTACATCTTCCTCCACGATGCAGCTGGAAATGACCTGGCGTCAGCACAAAATGCTTTTTCCACTGAATTTGTTTTTTCTTTTTATAATAAAGGAAGATGCAAAGCCTACAGTCAGGAAGAAAAAGATAGCATTCCGGAAGTATAAGGAAACACAGAAGGAGCAGGACAGAGAGCTGTACCAGTTAAGGCAGAAGGAAGCAGGGAGGGAAGTCAGAATAGCAAAGGCCCAAACTGAGGAAAAGATAGCCAACTCAGTTAAGAAGGGGGATAAAACCTTTTATAGGTACATCAGCGAGCGTAGAAAGACAAAGGGAGGGATAGTGAGGCTGAATAGAATGAACGGTGGGTGGGCAGAGGGGAACAGTGAAAAAGCAGGAATACTGAACGAATATTTCTGCTCAGTATTCACAAAAGAGGAGGGGGAAGTGCCTAATCCAATTAACAGAAGCACCCTTGATAGGGGGATCGATCCCAGTCCTTTTACAGAAGAAAGGGCTCTGCAAGAACTCCTAAAACTGAAGGTGGACAAAGCAATGGGTCCTAATGGAATTCATCCCAGAATTCTAAAAGAATTAAGGGAGGAACTAGTGAAACCACTGGCTACTCTTTTTAATAAATCATGGGAGGATGGGGTGGTACCAGAGGACTGGAGGAAGGCGGATGTGATTCCCCTTCACAAAAGTGGGACCAAGACAGAGGCAGGAAACTACAGACCTGTCAGTCTGACCTCTGTGGTAGGGAAAGTGATGGAGTCACTTCTGAAGGAAAGAATAGTTGAGTACCTAGAGGCCAGTGGAGCACAGGACCCAAGGCAGCATGGGTTCACAGCGGGAAGGTCATGTCAGACGAATCTAATAGATTTCTTTGACTGGGTGACCAAAGTAGTAGACCAGGGAGGGGCTGTGGACATGGCCTACCTAGACTTTAGCAAGGCATTTGACACAGTCCCACACAAAAGATTAATAGTCAAATTAACCAGCCTGGGGGTGGGACCCAGGGTGGTAGCCTGGGTAAAACATTGGCTGGACAACAGGACACAGAAGGTAATTGTAAATGGAGTCCACTCTGAAGAAAGGGGGGTTACTAGTGGGGTACCGCAGGGTTCAGTATTGGGTCCAGTCCTTTTTAATGTCTTCATCAGTGACATTGCAGAGGGACTGGAAGGAAAAGTATGCCTTTTTGCAGATGACACAAAGATCTGCAACAGGGTTGATACACAAGGAGGCATGGAAAGGATGAAAAGGGACTTGGCAAGGTTGGAGGAATGGTCAGAAGTATGGCAGCTAGGATTCAATGCAAAGAAGTGCAAAATAATGCACCTGGGAAACAAGAACCCAGGGGAAGAATACACAATGTGTGGGGAGGTAGTAACAACAACAAAAAAGGAAAGGGACCTGGGGGTAATCATATCAGATGACCTTAAGGTTAGCAAGCAATGTGAGAAGGCAGTAGGGAGGGCTGGGGGTATACTGGGATGTATAGGAAGAGGCATCATCAGCAGAAAACAGGAAGTTGTTATCCCTCTGTACAGACAGTTGGTGAGACCCCATCTGGAGTACTGTGTCCAGTTCTGGAGACCCCATCTCCGCAAGGACATAGACAGGATAGAGGCAGTCCAGAGGAGGGCAACTAAAATGGTGCAGGGTCTGCAAGAGAAGCCGTATGAGGAGAGACTAAAGGAGCTTAATATGTATACCCTTGAGGAAAGAAGGGAGAGGGGGGACATGATAGAAACTTTTAAGTACCTCAGTGGAATCAACAAAGTCCAAGAGGGTAGCATCTTTCAGAAAAAGAGACTTGCAAGAACAGGGGGACACAATTTAAAGATAGAAGGAGGGCAGTTCAGGGGCAATGTGAGGAAGTATTATTTCACAGAGAGGGTAGTGGATGCATGGAACAGCCTTCCTGAGGAGGTTGTGGGGTCTAAAACTGTGGGAGAATTCAAGAATGCATGGGACAGACATAAGGCAATTCTTGTGGGGGGTAGGAAGAAATAGGCTGTTGGTTAACTAGGATCTGCGGCCTATCCTGTAGGTAGGGAAATGGGCAGACTAGATGGGCCTAGCGGTCCTTATCTGCCATCAAAGTCTGTGTTTCTATGTACAGTCAGAGCAATGGATGTATAAATGAGCTAATTTCCTCACCAACAAAAAATTCAACCTGTAGAATAGGTTGCTTAGGCAGTGGGGTACAGTACACAACTCGGACCGACTCTGAGGTGCCCCGAGAACCCTGCCCTCTCACTATTACTGAACATGCACAGTACAAAGTAGCCCAATGAGCTAATATACAGAGGCTCTGTCCCCATGACAGGAGAGCGGTGATCTGGGTGAAAATGTAATCTGTAGCACAGTTCTCTAAAACATGTTTTTTTTTTTTTACTGAACAAATGTAATCTGGCTTCAAACATCTGAACCTGAAACCTAAATGAAGTTCAATTCCCTATGTTGGAGACAACATCTCTAGCTGGCACGTCAAAAGTGTTCTAATTGCAGAGACAAAATATGCTGAATTTGACCGAAACTCTGTTTTCTCTTACGTTTTGTTATGAAACACAAAGAAGACAAACTCTGTTAAAAAAGGAACTCTGTCACCCCGCCTTTTGCCTCAAGGCTCTGTTCCCTCAGCTCAGCAAAGTTGGAACCTGATTCATCACCTGAAAAAAACAGTGGGTGGGTGAGGAGCAGGCCTCTGGTACAACTATGCAAGACTTTTTGCTGCTCCAGTTCAAAAGACGCCTGGTGCTAATTTTCCATTCCCATACACTGCCTCGCTATTCTGTTTCTTACACTGATACCAGCTAGTTAGGCAGAAGACTGTCCAGCAGTGAACCACACAGCCACTAAACTAAACTAAACACAAATGTGCTCATTTAACAGCTGGTACCCACTTAAATACAATATTTGAAAACCATTCTGTTTACAGCACTAGCATTTAACTTAAAAACATAGAAACACAGATTTTGTCGGCAGAAAAGGACCCTCATGTCCATCCAGTCTGCCCACTGCTCCTGCCCAACTTTGATGTTGTCTGAATGTTTGACTTTGTCCTTATAACAGTCTATTAAACATGTCCTTTTATTAACAAGTAATTATCCCAGGGTCCATTTTATACACACCTGACTGCCCCCCAACTGACTTCACAATTGCTGTGTTTATGTGACATCACAGTCTACTGTCATGGTAACCACTGTGATGTTATAACAAGTGCACTACAAAACCAGAAAACCTTTATAAAAGTTTTTATGCAGCATTCATAAATAATCTGGCCAAAACTTGCAGCACAACCAGGGAAAGACCAAAGAACTTTAAAACAGTGCTCTGTAATGTGTGTTACCAAATTCCACGGAATATGTTTTATTCATATTATAATTAATGCCATTATAAAGGAGTGTTTATAATGGTGAACATGTGCCAGGTTTCCCTCGCACTGCACATGTGCCAGCCGCAGCTCTTCCTTTCCGACACGCTAGCCATTATCACTTCCCCCACTGTATGCATACACTTTACATACCACTCTGTGACAGCTGTTCGGTGCTGGCCACACCGGAGGTGAGAAGAAAGGGTTGTGCCAGTGCCAGCTCTTCTGTTTCAGGATGCGGGGGGCGGGATGAGGACTACCTGCTGGGTGGGGGCCACTAAACCACTAAGGACGGTGTCATTGTTATACATCATACAATGGGATCACATTGGGCATTGGGAAGGGGGAACACAATAAAACCAGGGACAGGAGCATATTTATTTAATATAATAGGGGCTCACATCAGGAGGTGGGACACAATATAACCAGGGATGGGGGCATGTATATTATATTATAATAAGGGCTAACATTGGGGAGGTGAGAAGCAATGAAACCAGGGATGGGTCATATTTATTTAGTATAACAGGGTCTCACATCGGAGAGAGGGGATGGAATAAAACCAGGGGACGGGGGCATAATTCTTTTATTATAATAGGGGTCACACTGGGAATTGGGGAGGGGAGACTGCCTCCCACAACACATTGCTGCAAACAGGCATGTCTCCCAGGCTGATCTAAGGTACTTAGAATTTCTCCCTCTGGGAGAGTTCTGAGAATCTTACATTTGGGGATGTGGCAGCTTTCATCTGCCACATACCCCCTAGTACCCTGTTGCAGCCCATCTTTGGATGCACAGGCAGTGCAGGCCCCATTTGGGACAGGCAGCCTACGGCTGACGCAGGCTGCCTTTGTGAATTGTTCCCAGGGTATTGTTTGGTACAAGGGGCACTTTACACCAATCACTGGGATGCAAGCCCCTTGCGCTACTCCACGAGCTTTGAGAACTGGGGCCTTTGTCTTTTTATAGAGAATCCCTGTTTTTAAATAAAAATCATGTAAATAGGTTGTTCTGTAAACAGTGTGATTTTTCCATGGTATGACCTTTTTGTTTTTTTTTTTTTTTTTTTTACACCTCGGTGAGCAATGTCTGTCTACAGAATTGGGCAGTTAGTTACAGAAAAAAAAACAGGTTACTCACCTGTAACAGTAGTTCTAGGAGTGATATATGACGTTCATCCAAACTTCAAGCAGTGTTCTTTTCCCTTTAAGACTCCACCAGAATGTCTTTAAGCTGTCTTCTCCCACCCACCCAGGTGGTAACTCCCCTAGCACCGCCTACGTCATTGGATCTTGCCCGCTGGAAGTAAAACCTGTGTGCTACTTGCCAGGGGAGGTTAGGTGGGTCAGTGTGGATGAACATTATACACCACTCCTAGAACCACTGTTACAGGTGAGTAACCTGTTTTCTAGGGATGTGGATATGATGTTCAATCTACACTTCAGGCAGACTTCTAGTAGTTCTCCGGGGCGGGGAGATGCACACCCCTATTTAGGGGAACAGAGATTGGAGAACTGAGGTCCCAAAACCAGCATCCTAGCATGACTCAAGGTTGATGTGGTAGTGGGAAATGAAGGTGTGTGCCGACTTCCAGGTAGCTGCCCGACAGATTTCCTGGATAGGGACGTCCCTGGAAGCAGCCACTAATGCACTGGTACGGCGGGTGGAATGAACCCTAAGCCCTACGAGAGGCTCCGGGCTCCCTACCCATCAACGTATAGCAGAGGTCGATGACGGACACAATCTACCTGCCTATCGTCCACTTAACTGACAGTCTGCTTCAGCATATGTGACAAATAGCTGGTGAACCTTTCCCCAAACTCCAGCCGCATGCACCTTGTAATAGGCAAGCGCCCGTCGCAGGTCCAAAGTATGGAGCCTGTGCTTGGCCTCCGAGGTGTGGTTGGTGAAGTACACCAAGAGATTAATCACCTTGTTAAGGTGAAAATCAGACACAACCTTCAGGAGGAACTTCGTGTTGAGGCAAAGGACAACCTTGTCACTGAGGAAAACCAGATAAGGAGACTCCACCAAGAGCTTCTGGAGCTTACTGATCCTTCTGGCTGACATGATAGCCACCAGGAAGGCGGTCTTCAATGACAGTTGTGACATCTCGTACCTGTGTATCAGTTAGAATGGCTTGCCCATGAGCTTTGCCAATACTAGCAACAAGTCCCAAGATGGTGGTGGTTCACACACTGGAGGGGAAATGTGGTCAAGACCTTTGAAAAAGTGGTAGACCACTTTCCCCTGTGCCACCAACTGTGTACCAGCCCATGCCCAGTATGCAGAGATGACTGCCAGGTGCATCTTAAGGGTTGTCGACCAAAGGTAGCTGAGAATGCTAGCCACCAAACAAGATAAGGGGTACAACCCCTTGCCTTGGCACCAAATAGAGAAACTCTTTCATTTGAAGGCATAGGATTTTTGGGACGACTCCTTCCGAGAAGCCTCGACCACAGTGAGGACATCATCAGAGAGACCCAAAGCCTGGAACTCCAGCCACTCAGGAACCAGGCTGTCAGGTTCAGGGGTTGAAGTTCAGGATGGAATATCCTCCCCTGATTGCAAGAGAGCAGGTCCGGGCAAAGACGGAGACGCCTTGGGAACCTGATGCTGAGACTGAAGAGATTGGGGTACCAAAACTGGCAAGGCCAGTCCAGGGCCACCAGAATCATCCGAACTTTGTCCCTCCTCGCTATGAGCAACACCTTGTGGATCAAGGGAAACTGAGAGAAGGCGTAAAGAAGGCATTCCCCTGCAGCGTTCCCTGCTGAGGGGAGTGGACACAGTACAGCCTTAGCTTTGCAGTCTTCCTGGAGGCAAACAGGTCCAACAGAGGGGTGCCTCACTGGGAGAAAAGGCTGTGTACTACCTCTGGGTGAACAGACCACCTGTGAGACGCCCCACCCACACAGCTGAGTGTGTCCGCCAGCTGGCTGGAGACACTGGCTACATGGATGGCCAGGAGATCGGCTTCCAGGCTGCGCACGAGGGTCCAAACATGGACAGCTTTACTGCACAGAGGAAGTAAGTGCATCCCGCCATGTTTGTTGAGGTCATATATAGTCGTGGTGTTGTCCATCTGGACCTGAATGACTTGATCCCGGATGTGTGGAGTAAAAGCAGTCAGCACCAGCTGAACTGCCCGAAGCGCCAGCAGGCTGTTGTGGCACTGGGACTCCTCATGGGGTCCAGGGCCCATGGATTCTGTGTTTCCCCAAGGGGGCATCCCAGTTCATGAGGGAGGCATCAGTCGTCAGGATGACCATCAGCTTTGGGCAGACAAACAATATACCTGTCCTGCTCGAGAGATGGTATGATTTCAGACAGAGTAACCATCCTGAAGATGTGTGGCCTGAGAAACTTGTTCAAACCACCACTGGAGGGTATCCCACAAGAGCTGGGTCACAGTGACTGGCTGGTCGAAGTGGTCCTTGCGCTGAGTCCACTGGCAGGCCAGCTCCCATTGCAGGGAGTGCATTTGCCAGCGGGCCCAATGGACCACACTGGTGCATGCCACCATGTATCCCAGGAGGCGCAGGAAGTCCCAAGAAGGGCACAAATGCCCAACCCATAATGATTGGGCAAAGGAGGAGAGAGCCTCCACCCTGTTCACCGGAAGCCAAGTCCTAGCTCTGCAAGAGTCAAGCTCCACCCCGATGAATTGAATAACCTGCGAGGGCATGAGTTCTGATTTGACCTTGTTGACCAAGAGGCCAAGAGAGACGCAGGTCTGAAGAACCAGGTCCCTGGACCTCTCCACCTCCTGCCCGGAGGGACCCGCAATTAGGCAATTGTCCAGGTAGGGGTATACCCAGACTCCTCGATGCCTCAGGTAAGCTGCCACCACTGCTATGCATTTGGTGAAGACCCTGGGGGACGAAGACAGGCCGAATGGCATGGCCTAGAACTCATATGGGATCCCCTCTGCCCAGAACAGGAGGTACCGGTGGTAGGATGGATGGATTGGGACATGGAAGAACACATTCTGAAGATACAGAGAACACAACCACATGTCCTGCTTGAGAGATGGTATGATCTGAGACAGAGTAACCATCCTGAAGGTGCGCGGCCTGAGAAACTTGTTCAGGTCTTGCAGATATAAGATGGGGCGCCAGCCCCTGTCTGTGTTGACACCAGAAAGTAGCAAGAAACAAACCCTGGATGCGCTGGAGAGTCCACGACAGGGACCATGACCTCCTTGCGGAGGAGCTGGGCAATGTTGTTCCAAAGGGCCAACAAGATGTTGATGGACACTATATTCTCCTATCGGGCACAGGCTCAGCAAGGTGGGTAAGCCTTGAATTCTAGAAGCAGACCCTGACCGGCCACTTCAAGGACCCACCTGTCCATGGTGACAGTAGATCAGACAGAAAGGAAGTGCTGGAGCCGGACCCCTTCAGGAGGGCCCAGAGGAGACGGGACAGGCATGAGGGAGGCACCTGTCATCCTGTCACTTGGCAGGCTTGGAGGCGGAGGAGGGACCAGCTGAGGACCCAATGGGGCCTTGACCTCCTGGTTTACTGACGACCATGGCCACAGACTTCAGCCATGGTCACCTGGCCTGAGCCTGCTGTCCAGCCTGAGGCTGGACTGGTTTGGCCGCAGGGGCAGAGAGGGTCCAAAAGGGCTTCTTCTGCTGTGTGGAGCCCTCGGGATCCCTCTGGGTAGAAGTCACAGAGTCCAAGGCGATATTGGACTTTTCAATGCGGGTGAGGTGCCCCTCGACGCCGGGTCTGAACAGGTCAGTACCCAGAAAGGGGACGTCCGTCAGCTTGTGTTGGGTATCTGCCATAAAGGTGGAGATCTGCAGCCAAGCCTGTGGCACATGGCCACCGCAGCTGCCAAAGACCTAGCACAGGAGTCGCCGATGTCCATGGCAGTCTGGAGTTGTTGCTTCGCCATCACCTGGCCTTGGTCCTGGACCTGCTTGACCATGATCTGTAGGTCTGCCAGGAGATGGGGAAGCACCTCATCAAGTGTGCCCAAAAGAGCATGGGAGAAGTGGGCCATTAAAAGGGCCGAACTCATTTGCCGAAGGCCGAGCAAAGAGGCAGCATAGACCTTTCTGGCCATGTGGTTCAGTGTTTTGGACTCCTTGTCAGGAGGCTTACCAACATCCCCCACACTGCCCATGCACCAGAACACGGAGTCAGCCACCAGACCCTCAGCCAAGGGGTGCTCTGTGAAACCTGAAAGGGAATCGGTAGGGGCCGTATACCTGCAGGCCATCCGGGCCGATGGTGCAGGGCAAGAGGCCGGATGCTGCCACAGCTTCAAAGCAGGGCCAAGAATGACCTCAGCAACCAGGAGGGTTCTCCAGGAAAGAAGCCCCAGTGGAGGATCTCAGTGAGTGGATACAGAGCTCGCTTCTGAACAGGCTCCATCAGGAGACCCGTGGACTTCGAGATGAGTCAGAGAAGACCCATAAAGAAAGTAGGGCCTTGCTCAGTCGACAAATCCTCAGCCAAGGAGGAGCCCTCCAATTCCAAGGAATCATTAAACAGTAGTCGACCGCCAGAGGTCCCGCTGACCTGACAGGGTCAGTCAGGGGTAACAGTAACAGACAGTCAATGGGGAAGACCCGATGCCAGGCAGGCCTCCTTAGTCGGAGGGCCAGACATTTGGCTATTTCAGTGGTGGCTCCACCAGAATTGGCAGAGAGGCCAGGAGAGGCAGAGCTGGAACCTGACGAAATGGCTCCTGCCAACGAGGGGAAGGCTGTGACCTCTGTGGCAAAAGCCATGTAATGGCCGGGGTCTAGGCTGGCACGATCTTCACCCCAGTGAACAAGAGTTGCTACCACATCAAATCCTTGTAGCGCCGATGCAGCTTGTTCCCGAGCCTCTCCTCGCCAAGTAAGATGAAGAGGATGAGGAATAGAGGTGGTGCCGCTTGCCCAAATGTTGGGAGCACGAACATCGATGCTGACGCAGGCTGCTCAGCTTGGGACTATTGGATAAGGACCACAACCTTGACCGACGAGGCCACCAATGGCGGGTCTCAGAGGGATCCAGTGAAAGCCAAGCCTCCTCCAGGTCCAGAAGATTCTGAGTGAAAGGTGATGGATCAGTGGACTAGTCCATTCCTCCCTGAGAGGTGAGCGGTAGGACCAGAGTCCTAGACAAGGAGGTGTCTGCCTCTTTTGGCAACAATGGGTTGACCAGCTCGAGAAAAATCTCAGCCAGATGATCAACCTGCATCACGACCAACTGGCCTGATGCCGCCAATGCAGAAACCATGGTGCCGGCGGCCTAAGCTGAGGAATCGACCAAAGTTGGAACCTCCAGAGAAGCACAGGAATCAGAAGCATGAGATCCCCACGATCCCACAAACGGTGACAAGACCATTTCTTGGTCTCTTTTTAGATTTGGTGCCCGAGGGACCCTGCCCATGGGTAGAATGGGCCTGGCACAATTCCCTGAATGCCCCCGTGAAGGAAGCTCCCAAAGAGAGCAGCAAAAAGGCCGCAGCTTCCTCAAAGGCCACAAGCTGTTCGGTGAACCCAACAGCCATGGAGACCACCCGACAGGCGTCCTTGGATTTAACGGGAGGATCCCAGTCATCCGGACGACCCAACAGAAGGCGGGCGTGTCGATCCTCTAAGGTGGATGGATGAAGAGTGCCGCACAGGCCGCAAGCCTGGGGATGGTGCTCGTGACCCAAGCAGTAGATGTACATTGCGTGCGGATCCGTCCGAGACATTTTCTGCCCGCAGACACATGTCTTAATACTTGGCACTAACTTTGTGTCATCCATACTGGATGAAAGAAGGAATCGGCTGAAGACAAGTTTTTGATGACTCAAAGTTTTAATTAGCAAAGGGACTATTCAGCATAACAACGATAAGGAGGGAACCTTCTTCCAGCAAACAGGAAGATCTGACATCACGGGGCAGTTCTAGGGGAGTTTCCACCTGGGTGGGTGAGAGGAGCCAGCTTGAAGACATTCTGGTGGAGTCTTAAAGGGAAAAGAACACTGCCTGAAATGTGGATCGAACATCATATCCACATCCCCAGAAATCTTGTTTTTAGCCGGCCTGGTGCCACTGAGGGTTGAGGCACTGGACACCACACCTCACGCCTCACTGGTGACCAGGGTTCAGGAATGGACTCAGGTCATTCAGGGTTCAGCAGGGGAGGATGGATAAAGCATCTGGAGGACTGCTCTCCTTCCTCGGGGTGGTAGGATTTGCGCTGCGTGCTGTCGACTGACACCCAGCGGTGGCTGGCGGTTGGCACAGGTGCGCAGCCACGTAGCAGGGTTGGGCCACGTCCAGGGTGACTGGCTGCCTCTGCGGAGGTGGAGACAGCCTCCCCGCCCATTACACGGCCGTGGGTACGGGAGAAAATGGTGGAAATATCCAGGACCTGGCAGGACCCATGATGGCCTGATCGCTCCAGTAAGTCTGCCCCAATTCTAGATATGCTGTACCGGAGGAGGGGGGAGCATGCCAGCACTCCTTGTCCTGGCCCTGCCACAGAGGGGGAACTGCAGGGGAATTTCGGGACGGACGCACTTCAGGCGATCACAGGGCTTGAGGGTCTGCAGTGGGAAAATACATATTGGGGAGAAAAAATTACTCACCTTAGTAATGTTGTTTCTTCTAATGGAGTCTTGCTATATTATGACATATGCAGTTTGTCCCAGCCTTAGAACTGCTCCGGAGGTGAAAGAGTTAACTTCCATGCCAGGCATGGAATCTTGAGCGCGAGCTCGGTTGAAAAAACTCTGTCTGTTGATCTTCAAACTGAAACTGTCAGATCTTTACGAGCAAAACTCACTAAGGTTCTGTGTGGAAGCTGTAAACCTACACTAGCCAACTGGCTACTAAAATATTAACACATTTTTCTGGTCCCAAAACCAAGATTCAAGTCAGGGGATCCCAAAAAATAAAATAAAATAAAATAAAATACAACGCCCAAACACCCCAAAAAAGAGGGGTGAAAACACAAGGTGGGCATCATTAAGTGCCAACACTGCACTGCCCACCCACATCCGAAGAGCAGAGGTTCTGAGAGAGACAGGCAGGGGGGGAGGTCATAATATAGCAAGACTCCATTAGAAGAAACAACATTACTAAGGTGAGTAATTTTTTCTTCAAACAACATGAAGTCTTGCTATATTATGACATATGCAGACTACACAGCAGTACCTCCATGGAGGAGGGACAGAACCTACTTAGGAAATAGGCTCTGAAGCACAGCTGTGCAGAACCGAGCATCACTCCCTAGCCTGGATGTCCAGAGAGTAATGCTTGGTGAAAGTGTGTACTGTTTTCCAGGTAGTTGTTGACATATCTCTAAGATAGGGATGTCCTGGCCGCAGCTAGGGACGAGCTGTACCTCTGGTAGAGTGAGCCCTCAGGCCTGAAGGGGGAACCTTACCCAGTTTTTGATAGCAAAATTGGATACAAGAGACAATCCACCTGGCAATGGATCTTTTAGTGGCAGGTTTCCCTTTACCAACCTCACCATAAGTGAGGAACAGTTGGAGGGAGTCAAACCTGTGACCCTTGGTATGCTCTATGTAGTAACTAAGGGCTCTCTTTACATCAAAACTGTGCAGCCTCCTCTCGCCAGAGGAGGAATGGTCAGTGAAGTACACTGGAAGAGAATAGATTGATTAAGGTGGAAATCTGAAACCACCTTAGGCAAGAACTTCCTGTTAGTCCTGAGGACTACCTTATCTCTGTGAAAGGAGATAAAATCAGGCTCCACTGACAAAGCTTGTAATTCACTTATGCGCCTGGCAGAAGTGATGGCTACTAAAAACACAGTTTTCCAAGTCAAGTACTTAAGCTCTGCTGAAGACAAAGGCTCAAAGGGGTTGCATTAGCTGAGCAATGCAAACATTAAGATCCCAGGCAGGAGCAGGGTCCCTGAATGGAGGGTTGGTGTGAAGCAATCCCTTGAAAAACTTGGAGAATACAGGGTGAGCAGAAAGACAAGAGGGCTTTCCTGCTGAAATAAAAGCAGAGACAGCTGCCAAATGCACTTTCAGGGTAGCTGGCCTCAGCCTCAAAGTATTTAGATGGACCATATAGTCCAGGACTGTGGGCAAATCAGCAGATTCTGGGGAAATATGCTTTCCAGAGCACCATATGGAAAACCTTTTCCATTTAGAATTATAAGTAGCCCTGGTGGAAGGCTTCCTAGAAGCTTTCAAGATATCAAGTACACCTTGAGAAAGGTGTAGGTCAGCAAACTCTAACTCCTCAAGAGCCAGGCCTTGAGGTTGAGGGATTTGAGATTCGGATACCAAAATCTCCCCTGGGCACAGGTTAACAGATTGTGATTCCTGGGGAGACACAGGGGAAGGTGGACTGCTAAGGACAGAAGGAGTGGATACCAGGGCTGTCTGGCCCAATCTGGAGCAATCAGAATCATCTTGCAAGGTTGAGATCTGATTTTGACTAGCACCTTGAACAAGAGAGGAAAGGGGGGAAAGGCATAGAGGAACTTCCCTTCCCAATCGAGAAGGAAGGCATCCAGAGGGACTGAGCCCAACACTGGGGGCCGCAACAAAAAAGTGGAAGTTGGTGATTGCCTGGGGCTGCAAAAAGATCTATCTGAGGGGTGCTCCACCTGGCAAATACTAACCCCAGTACTAGGGGATCCAGTGACCATTCGTGATGGCCTGGAAATCCTGCTGAGAGCATCTGCCAGGACATTGTCTTTGCCTGGAAGGTGAACTGCCATGAGGGAGGTGTTCAGGGAATAAGCCAGAGACCACAATTTCATCGCCTCGGTGCACAAGGCCGAAGACCGAGTGCCCCCTTGCTTGTTGATGTACCACATTGTAGTGGTGTTGTCTGTTCTGACTTGTACCACTTTGTTCTGAACAGATGCAGAAAAAACCTGAAGTGCTAGAAAAACAGCTCTGAGTTCCAACAGATTGATGTGGAGCAGAGATTCCTGAGGGGACCACAATCCCTGGGTGGTGAGGTCGCCCATGTGAGCTCCCCATCCCAAGAGGGACGCATCTGTAGTAAGGGTCAAGGAGTGAGATTGAGAGATGAAAGGAAGCCCCTGTCTCAGATTGCTCTGATCCTGCCACCACTGCAGGGCCTGGATCAGGGTTCGAGTTACTGGGATCAGTTTGGTTAGAGGATCTCTCCTTTGAGACCAGAAGGCTCTCAAATGGAACTGGATGTCCCTCATCTGAAATCTTGCTCCTTGCACTACAGTTGTGGAAGCAGCCATGTGGCCAAGCAGCTGTAGAAAGTGCCTTGCTGGTCGAGAGACCTGCAGAGTGAAGGAGGAGGCCAGAGCCAGGGTCTTTACTCTTTCTAGAGGAAGGAAAGCTCTGGCCTGCTTTGTGTCCAGTTCTGCGCCTATGAAGGTGAGTAGCTGAACAGGCTCTAGAACTGACTTTGGAAGATTGAGAAGAAAACCTAGAGATGTAAGCAGCTGCTGGGTAACCTGAAGGTGTGATCTGACTTGGTCTGGAGACTGACCCACTATGAGCCAGTCGTCCAGGTAAGGAAAGATGGCAATCTTTTGCCTTCTTAAGTGAGCAACTGCTACTGCCAGGCATTTGGTGAATACCCTTGGGGCAGAGGTGAGGCTGAAGGGCATTGCTCTGAACTGGTAATGGCCTGAGGGCAGTTCGAATCTGAGGTACTTTCGGTGGGAGCTTCTGATGAGAACATGGAAGTAGGCATCCTTGAGGTCCAGGGACGCTAGCCAGTCCCCTGACCTTAGGGAGGGTAAAATAATTCCCAGAGTCACCATTTTGAATTTTGGTTTTAAAAGGTGCTTGTTTAGGTATCTTAGATCCAGGATGGGCCGCCATTCTCCTGTCTTTTTTGGGGTAAGGAAGTACCTGGAGTACAGTCCTTTGCCCTGGTGTAGGGGAGGACTCCTTTCTACAGCTCTGAGAGCCAGGAGTGTTGAGACTTCTGTTTCCAAAGCAACAGCCTCTGATGGATTTGCAGGTGGAAAGGATCTGGTTCTCATCTTTGAAAATTTTTTGAAGCCGAGAACCAGTCCCTGGCTTACTACTTCCAGGACCCACTTGTCTGATGTTAAAGACTCCCAGTCCTGGATGAAGTAAGTCAGCCTGCCCCCTACAGGTAATGGAGAATCGGCCCTGGGCATCCCATCAGGGTGCCTGTTTGGTAGGAGCTTTAGGCTGAGGGGTGGGAGCAGGCCTGCTCGTACCCCGTCTGCCTCTCCCTCTGAAGAACCCCCTCTGGGCATAAGCTGAAGAGGAGGAATGGGCTTGGTGAAAAGGCCTGCCCCTGCCCCTGGAAAGC
This sequence comes from Neoceratodus forsteri, assembly GCA_016271365.2. Taxonomy (NCBI): domain Eukaryota; kingdom Metazoa; phylum Chordata; order Ceratodontiformes; family Ceratodontidae; genus Neoceratodus; species Neoceratodus forsteri. The sequence goes on from CM057451.1 coordinate 476,630,016, forward strand.
TGCCTCTGAGGAGTGGCTTGCCTCTCCTTGGCTTGTGCACTCCTATAAGTGGTCCAATACTCATCCATTTTCTTCATGTAATTCTCTGTCTGCTCCCCAAACAGAGAATTACCCACAACTGGAAAATCCATGGCCTTAGCCTGGGCATCCTGTGACAGGCTAGCACACCTGAGCCAAGCCATTCTACGAAAAGCCACAGATGTAGCCATGACTCTTGAAGATACATCATTAGAGTCCACTGCAGCATGGAATTGCACCTTGGATGCCTCAATACCATCAGCAGCCACCTGTTCCAGCTCCTTGGCAAGCTGGCCAGGGACCTGTTTCGCTAAAGCCATAACAGTATCCCATCTGGATTTCTGTATCTTGCAACATAGGCCATATAATTTGCCTGTCTGAGTCCCAAGGATGCTGCCATGTATTGTTTCTTTGCCATGGCATCAATCCTCCTGGAGTCCTTGTCAGGGGGGTGTGAAGCCAAGGGAATATTTGCCTTATCACAGGCTGCGCCTGCACTACTCCAACATGGCTGCATTGTTGTGAAAGGAACTCCGTATCACAGCCTGACAATGTGTACCTCCTGTCCATCTTTTTATCCACAGGAGGTAAAGAATTAGGAGCTTTTAAAATCTTTGTCTGTTTCCTAAAAGATTTATGTAAAGGAATAGACAATCTCCTGGACTCTGGGATATCCATCATTTCCACATAGTCAGGCTCCTCCTGTTCATCCACAGCTTCTTCCAAAGGGAGCTGGAGGGTTTCAGCAACTTTTTTATAAAACAGAAAATGAGAAGGGAACTCAGAAAGCCTAGGGGGACACTCCTGAAGGTCTGTCTGGGGAGATGTCTGGTTCAATGGGCACATCCAGACTTTCAAAATCACATTCACTCTCTTCATAATCCTCCTCCCCCTCCTCCGGTTGATAAAATTCTTCTATATCATATTCTTGAACTGGTGGAACCGCCTGAACCGACCGTTTACCTGATGGTGCCGGTTCGGACGGAACCGGGGAAAGCGACTAGACAATTTGGATCGCTTTGGCTATCTCTGCAGAGGCTGGAGAAGGAAATTTTGGCTCCACACCTGCTGATTTTCTAGTCCTCTTTGCTGGAACTGGCTCCTCCGAGTCAGCTCTTCGTTTGCCCGAGGAAGTATCGCCCTGGTCAGAGGGCACTCCCTCCGGTTCGGTTGGCACCGAACCGGGCTGGCCATCCGGGTCAGCGGACTTTTTGGCCTCTGCTTCCCTGAGCCTACCAACTCTCTTATCCAGGGTAGCTGCAGGGAAATTCTTGCAAATCTGGCAGTCTGCACTGAGGTGGTCAAACCCCAGACAATAAACACATGTGGTGTGTGGGTCAGCCTTGGCAAAGGCTTCCCCACAGACACTACAGTGCTGAAACCCAGTGGGCCGGTTTTTCTTTGGGTTTCTCAGACATAATGCCAGCCTAACCAAAACTTGCCGCTTACGGCAAATCGCCACATAGAACACCCTTATCGGTTCCCAACCGTGTCACGGGTCGGAAAAACCATAATGAAATCCGTTTTTTAGAACCGATAAGAACCGGAACCGCACTCTAAATGTAATTTAATAAGTTTTAACAACAACCTGATCGGTTCAAACCGAATCGATAACAACGTTGCAAGTTCCACACAGAGAAATGTAAAACCTATCTATTACTTACAATACCACAGACAGAGCTTGAACCGACCGTTGCAGTTAAATATATAATTGAGGTGTTTAGAAAACTAGAAATAACACTTTTTAACCGACCAATGAACCGAGCAGTAGGAGGAATCTCGGAGCGACTGTTCAGTGAGGCGGAGTAAAGAATCTGACAGTTTCAGTTTGAAGATCAACAGACAGAGTTTTTTCAACCGAGTTCGCGCTCAAGATTCCATGCCTGGCATGGAAGTTAACTCTTTCACCTCCGGAGCAGTTCTAAGGCTGGGACAAACTGCATATGTCATAATATAGCAAGACTTCATGTTGTTTGAAATCTTGTTTTCATAGACAATTCATGCATTACAAATTTTTTTTTTTTTTTTTTTAACACACACACACACACACACACACACACACACACCATATGATCCCTCTTTATAGGATGATCTTTTGCAGTTAACACCTTCGGAGAGCAACTTTTGTTATAAAATTGGATAACCTTTGTGTGACATTTATGCATATTTTAGCTCCCCAATATTCTACTATTGTATTAATACCCTCTTTTTTATACACGATCCTTTTAATTTTCACTCCCGCCCTGATCCATTTCGTCTCTCTCGGATATAACATGGAACTTGGTCTGCAACAAAAACCCTGCATTTAAAATGTGAATAAAATGCAAGAAATGTAAAATAAAATGTTGCAATAATATAGGAAGATTATGACTAACCTCCACATGATAACAGTTCCCAGAGCCAAGAAGATATTTAGATACCGCTAGACGGAGTGCCACAGTAACACTACATTACACTGCTGACACCCACTGCGTGTGGTTTGCTTATGGCACTGAATTAATTCTAATGTGCCAGCGTTTTTTTTTGTTTTTCTTAAGTGTGTATTTTATGGGTGTGCACTGGTAATGTTTTTGTACCTTGTATAGTATTTTATCTCTGTACTCTCATGCACTTTATTACTTTGGGCACTAGTTCCTATTATTGTGTGCTGTTTCACTGATTGTTGTAATGTGTTGTCAGTTTGTCACCAGCTGTTCATTGTCCAGTATGATGTTTTTTCTATTTAAACAGGAGCATCATGGGGGAGGGGGTGACATCACCTCTGACAAAGCTATTTTACAAAACGTTATGTCAATCTGGGGCGCCGGCAGCCACGCTAGCACAGCGTTTTAATATGTACTATCACTTTTTAACCTGGAATATGAAATAAAGAAGCATTTTTGTGTTTGCTTGCGCACGCAGCGTATAAGAAACATACTGAGGTAGTAGACCATTGCAGAGGTGTGGCAGTGTTGTGGCCAATCCAACGAACACTTTAATGGGCGCGTCCGTCAGCCACCAGTTAATGCTGAAGCTGCCGATGACGACAGTGTCAGAGTGAGCGCCGCACTTGAAAGAAATTTGCCACTGCAATCATGGGCAGTTTCGACACTGCAGCAGCAGTCCCCCCTCCCTCCCAACCAGTCACACAACAGGACAACAAATTAGCTCCCTCCCACTGCTGCTGCCCGCCCCCTGCATTCTGGGGTGCTCAATCCCCATGTCGGCATATATCCCCCCCCCCCATTAATGTGGCACACTGGGGCCCACCCAGTGTGCCATAAACATCACTTCTTTGATGTTTCCGACGGGATGCCCTCGGTGTGTCAGATCATCTGCCCGCCACCCATGTTCTCACCGACCTCGGGTGCCCAATCCCCAGGTCAGCATTGATCCCCTAGTACTCTGGCACACTAGGAGCCCATCCCAGTGTGCCAAACTCCATTTTGTAATATTTCACCTGTAAAAAGAAACAGTCCCATGACATTTTTTTTAAACCTGAAAAAAGAAAACGGTCCCTTGTTGTTTCCACCTGCCCCTCCCCAACCCGCCTCCCTCTGCGCACTCCACCTCCCTGCACCCCCACCATACTTACTCTCCGGAGGTTGGGAGCAGCGATCTTCTGTGGACCGAGAACACGTCTGCACTCTTCAAAGACCAACCAGGAACTGAAGAAATGACGGTAAGCCCTATAATGGCAGTCAATTAGGGGTTTTCAATTTAGGTCGATATCTCAGCCACTTTTTGGAGTTTTGGTCCCAAATTTTCAACATGGGGTTCTTGGGACTCCACCTCGTGAACACTGTCACTGTCATTTCGTTTCTCGGTCCCGAAAGGTGATTTTGCGGTCACTGTGCAGAATCACCTTTCGGGGCCAATTAACAAAATGACAGTGCCACTGTTCATGAAGTGGGGTCCCAAAAAAACAGGTTACTCTCCTATAACAGTAGTTCTAGGAGTGGTGCATGTTGTTCATCCACACTTGTTGGCAGATCGCCTTTCCCTTTAAGGGTCACTGGAACATCTTCAAGCTGGCTCCTCCCACCCACCCGGGTGGTAAAACCCTCGGCTCTGCCCCATGACGTCAGATCTAGCCCACTGGAAGCAGAGGTGTGCATCGAAGCCGGGGAGGTCGGATGGGTCAGTGTGGATGAACAACATATACCACTCTTAGAACTACTGTTACAGGTGAGTAACCTGTTTTTCTAGGGATGTGGATATGATGTTCTAGCCACACTTGTTGGCAGACTCCTAGCAGTTCTCCGGAAGGAGGGAGGCAAGGTGCACACCTCCTACTTGGGGAACAGGGACTGGAGAACTGAGGCCCCAAAATCAGCATCCCAGCATGCCTCGAGGTCGAAGTGGTAATGGGAAATGAAGGTGTGTGCTGACTTCCAGGTAGCAGCCCTGCAGATTTCCTGGATAGGGACGTCCCTAGAAGCAGCCACCAATGCAGCGGTATGGTGGGTGGAATGAGCCCTTAGCCCTACGGGAGGCTCCCTACCTGCCAACCTATAGAAGAGATCAATGCAGGAAGTGATACACCTGCCAATCGTCCACTTGGCTGCAGGTCTGCCAGGTGCAGCTTCAGTGTAGGTGACAAACAGCTGGCGAACCTCTCCCCGAATTTCCATCGCACACTCTTTGTAGTAGGCGAGTATTTGTCTCAGGTCCAACGTATGGAGCCTGTACTCAGTCTCCAAGGTGTAACTGGGGTAAAACACTGGCAGAGTCAACACCTGGTTAAGGTAAAACTCCGACACCACCTTCGGAAGGAATTTCAGGTGGGGGCACAGGACAACCTTGTCCCTGTAGACGACCAAGTAAGGAGACTCCACCGAGAGCACCTGGAGCTCCCCAATCCTTCTGGCTGACGTCATATCCACCAAGAAGGCGATCTTCCACGACAAATGTGACATGTCACACTTGTGCATAGGTTCGAATGGCTTGCCCATGAGCTTTGCCAAAACCAGCAGTAAATCCCATGGAGGTGGAAGTTCACGCACTGGAGGGAATATGTGACCTCGGCCATTGAAAAAGGACCAAACCACTTTCTCCTCGCCATTAACCCATACACGCCGGTAGAGCAGAGATGGCTGCCAGGTGCCCTTAAGTGTTGTCGACCGAAGCCCCAGCTGGAAGAGGGACCATAGATAGTCCAAAATACTAGCCACTGGAGAGGACGAAGGGTCCAACCCCTTGCCCTGGCACCAAATGGAAAATCTCTTCCAGTTGAAGGAATAGCATTTTCTGGTCGATTCCTTACGGGATGTCTCAACAACCATGAGGACCTCGTCGGACAGACCAAAGCCTGGAACTCTAGCCACTCAGGAACCAGGCTGTCAGGTGCAGGGATTGAAGGTTTGGATGGAATACCTTCCCCTGATTGATGGAGAGCAGGTCCAGGTGTGCTGGAACATGCCTCGAGAACCTGGAGCTGAGACTGAGGAGATCTGGGTACCAGAACTGGTGTGGCCAGTCTGGGGCTACCAGAATCACCTGCACCTTGTGCCTCCTGGCCTTGATGAGCACCTTGTGTATCAAGGGAAGGCACAGAAGAGGCCTGGGGTCCACGGCCTCAAGAAGGCATCCCCCTGCAGGGAGCCCTGCTGAGGGGGGCATGCATGAAACAGCCTCAGCTTCACATTCTCCCAGGAGGCGAACAGGTCCAACTGAGGGGTGCCCCACTGGGAGAACAAATCTGGTACTACCTCCTGGTGGAGTGACCACTCGTGAGATGCCTCACCTATTCAGCTGAGAGCATCGGGCAGCTGATTCGAGGTTCCTACCACATGAATGGCTAGGAGATCCTCCTCCAGGCTGAGCATGAGGGTCCATGTGCAGAGAGCTTCCTTGCACAGAGGCAGGAACTGTGTCCCGCCCTGTTTGTTGAGATAGTACATGGTCGTGGTATTGTCCATCTGGACCTGGACCACTTGACCCTGAATGAACGGAGTGAAGGTAGTCAGGGCTAGCCATACCACATGGAGCTCCAGCAGGTTCCCCCCCAACATACTTTGGCTCCAGTCGCAGCTCATGAGGTCCTCTCTCGGCATCTGATCCTTGTCCTGCCCACCAGAGGCTCCCCCGGATTATACCTCCTCTCTTCCCCTCCCTTGCAATCAGCATCCCTGGTATCACCCGCCCGGGGAGGGTAGCCCTACGACTTTTGGGCTCCTTATCAAGGCAGACTCCGAACTGCAGGGAACCTTGACAGGAGGATATTGGAAGGCCATCGGGGAGGAGCCCGGTTGAGGGCATGGAAGAACGGTGCCGTCGCCCACCTCACAAGCAGGGTTTTTCCTGTTTTCTGGCCCCGCTGTCGTGTGCACCCACTGCAGCTTGACACACCTGCCAGCATCAGGCAGCTATTTTTATGTGCTTGCTCGCACAACTGCGGTGCCCCCTAATCTCTACTAGGGGCCACCAGTGTGCCGAGCTCCCTGAAGCCTTCCCCCTGGGACAGGAGAGCAGCCCAGCGGGCGCTCAATCCTGACCCTCTCCTGCCAACCCCCGGCACCAGAGATCGCTCCCGAACTCGGGTCACTGGTGTGGCGACCAGCGCCTCAACCCTCAGCACCCCCGGGCCAGCCTAGCTCCAGCAGGTCGATGTAGCATCGGGACTCCTGAGGGGACCAGAGCCCGTGGGCTCTGTACTCCCCCAGATGGCCACCCCAACCCATCAGCAAGGCGTCCGTCGTCAGGATGACCGTCGGCTCGGGGCGGACAAACGGGGTGCCTTCCTGCAAGTGAGCTGGGATCCGCCACCATTGATGGCCGTCCCACATCCTGTGGTGCACAGTGACCAGCTGGTCAAGGTGACCCGAGCGCTAAGACTACTGGCTGGCCAGTTCCCATTGAAGGGAACGCATATGCCAGCAGGCCCATTGGACCACGCTGGTGCAGGCTGCCATGTAGCCCAGAAGGCGCAGGAAGTCTCGGGCAGGGTGCAATTGCCCAACAAGAAATGATTGGGAAAAGGAGAAGAGAACCTCCGCCCTGTCTGCCGGAGCCGAGCTCTGGCTCGGCAAGAGCTGATCTCTGCCCTAGTGAACTGAATCACCTGTAAGGGCATGAGCTCCGACTTGGCCTCGTTGATCAGGAGGCCAAGATCAAAGCAAGTCTGGAGGGCCAGATCCCTGGACCACTCCACCTCCTGCCTGGAGGGACCTGCTATGAGCCAGTCATCCAGGTAGCGACAGACCCAGACCCCTTGGCGCCTCAGGAAAGCTGCCTGCCACCACTGCTATGCATTTGGTGAAGACCCTGGGGGCCGATGAAAGGCCGAAGGGCATGGCCTTGAACTCGTCGAGGGTTCCCTCGGCTCGGAAGTGGAGGAACAGTCGGTGGGACAGAAGATCAGGACATGAAAGAACGCGTCTCGAAGATCCAGGGAGCAAAACCACATACCGTGCTCCAGGGATGGTATGATCTGAGCCAGAGTTACCATCCGGAAGGTGCTGGACCTAAGGAACCTGTTCAGGTTGTGCAGATCGAGAATGGGGCGCAAGCCCCCTGTCCGTTTTGGTACCATGAAGTACCTGGAAACAAACCCTGGGTCTGAAAGAGGGTCCGCAACTCTGCGCACCACCTCCTTGTGGAGGAGCCGAGCGATGTCGTCTCAGAGAGCTGACTGAGTGACAGCAGACATCAGATCCTCCTGTGAGGCGCAAGCTCGGCTTGGGGGAACCTGCTCAAATTTCAAAGGCAGGCCCCGGCCGACCAGTTCCAGCACTCAACGGTCCGTGGTGATAACGGACCAGGAGGAAAGGAAGTGGCGGAAACAGACCCCCACGGGAGGAGTGACGGGGTTGAATGAACGGAGTCACTGGGCAGGCTTAGAGGAGGAGGAGGATACAGCCGAGGGGCTGCTGGGACTCTTCCCTCCAGGCTTTCTGACCGATGAGGCCACTGACTTGGTCCACGATCGCCAGGTCTGCGTCTGCTGGCCCTGCCGCTGGTGCTGCTGGTCTGGTCTGGCCGCAGGAGTAGAAGTACGAAAGGGCTTGCGCTTCTAGTGCTTGGGTCCCTTGTCCTTCTGGGCAGATGTCACAGAGTCCAGGGTAGCACTGGACTTCTCAATGCACTGGAGGTGGCCCTCCACACCAGGCCCAAACAAGTTGGTGCCCAAAAAGGGAACATTTGCCAGCTTGTGCCGAGTGTCAGCTGTGAAGGTTGAGATCCTCAACCAAGCCCTATGGCGCATGACTACTGCAGTCACTACCGAGTGGGCACAAGAGTCACCAATGTCCAGAGCAGTCTGGAGTTGTTGCTTCGTCACTGCCCTTCCCCAGTCCTGGACCTGCTTGACTGTGGCCTGGAGGTCCATCGGAAGGTGAGGAATAACCTTATCCAGGGAGCCCAAAAGGACATGGGAAACGTATGCCAACTGCACAGCCAAGCTAGCCTGATGAAGGCTGAGTGAGGAAGCAGCGTTGACCTTCTTCAATAAATGATCCAATTTCTTGGATTCTTTGTCCAGCGATCTGTCCATGTCGTCTGAATTGCCCAAGCGCCGAAATACGGAGTCAGCCTCCTGACCCTCAGCCGAGGGATGCTCCGAAAACCTCGAAAGGGAGCCAGTTGGGATCGCGTATTTGCGAGCCATCCGAGCCAAGGGCGCAGGGCAAGATGCAGGACACTGCCACAGATCCAGAGCCGGGCCAACAATGGCCTCGACCACAGGGAATGCCTCCGCAGGAGAGTCCCGTTTGTCCAGAATCTCTGTAAGGCGACATCTGGCCCATTTCTGGACCGATTCGAGCTCCATCCCCGTGGACTCGGAAATGAACTGAAGAATACCCATGAACGAGGTGGGTCCCTCGTCCATGGAAAGGACCCCAGAAACTCCATGTCGATGGGAGAGGAGTGCAACAAGGAGTCTTCAGACTCCAAGGAGTCTGCGTAAAGTGAGCGTCCACCTGAGTCACCCTCGATCCACCTTGGGGGATCGGGAGTGAGGGTGGCTGACGGTCAATGGGGCAACCCTTTTGCTGACTGAGAATCCTTGATCGGTGCCCCAGACTTCGGCTGTTCGGGTGGTGGCTCCACCACACTCAGCAGAGAAGCTGGCTTTGTGAGGGCCGGCTGAATCTGAGCGGCACCTCGCGAAAGTGGCAGTGCCAGAGCAGGCGTCGGCCGTTCAGGCAACAGCCACTTGATAACCGGGATAGAAACTGGGGTCAGCGTCGTACCAGTCAAGACTAACTGTTGCCACATCAAATCTTTGTAGTGCCGATGCTACCTGCGCCGAAGCCTCTCCTCATCTGAGGACGATGAAGAAGCGTAGCGGCGCTGCCGCTTACCATGATGTTGGGAGCAAGATTGACGGTGACGACGAGATCTGCCTGACCCGGTAAAGGAGGACAGAGACCTCGACTGTCGGCGGGGCTGATGGGGGACATCGGAAGGAGCCAGGATTTGATGTGGCAACAGTTAAGTCTTGACTGGGACGAAGCCGACCCTGGTTTCTATCCCGGTTATCACTCAGATTCCTGAGTGGTTGGGTTCGACCCAGTAGGCTGAGCTGACCCATCCGAAGACACTGGAAGCAATCTGTCAACTGGTTCAAGAAAAATCTCAGCCACATCAGCAGGCGTCTCTGCCAACTGGTCTGATGGGGCTTCCGTGAAACCAGCGGTCTTGGCCACGATTTCGACCAAAGTCGAAACCGGAGTCTCCTGGGAGCAGAGCCGCTCCCAATCCCAACAGCGTCAACGTTGAGTCTTTTCCTTCTTCGACTCCTTCTTGTGAGAACGCAAAACGTGCGACCCAGAAGGGCCTTCTCCCTTAGTCGAGAAAGACTGGCACAGTTCTTTGAAGGAAGCCAAATAAGTAGAGCCCAGTTGGAGCGGAATGAAGGCAGAAGCTGAAGAGGAACTAGCTGCAGCCTGAGACACCTTCTCCTCGAAGGCCTTGAGCTGTTCAAGCTGCTCAGCGGACCCTGCAGCCATGTAGACCACCCAACGGGCATCCTTGGATTTAACTGGTGGGGTAATGCTTTTCCAGTCACCCCAGCTGGAGTCAGGCAACGCGGTCTTCCAGAACCGATGGATGAAAGGGCCGACAGAGATCGCAAGCCTGCAGATCTTGTTCATGTCCTAGGCAGTACACTCATGTGGCGTGAGGGTCGGTGAGAGACATCTTCTGCCCGTTGGGGCACTGGCGGAACCCAGGAAAGGTTTTCTCTTCCATCGTGGAAGCAAGGGAGGAAGCAATAGACAAAACTCGAACGAGTTTTAAGGTAAGTTTTAGAAGCAAATCTGAAGATTTGAGAGCCAGGGCCTACCACACGCTGGAGCGCTAAGGAGGGAACCTGAACCTTCCAGCAGAAAGGAAGATCTGGCGTCATGGAGTGGAGCAGAGGGCTTTACCACCCGGTTGGGTGGAAGGAGCCAGCTTGAAGATGTTCGAGCGACCCTTAAAGGGAAAAGCAATCTGCCAACAAGTATATCCACATCCCTAGAAAGACCTTCTTGCAAATTTGGTGAAAAAAATGACTGTTACGAGCATCCATTGTGAGTTTCTACGCATGCTCCTACCTTCATCAGTTTTTAATATTTTCACTCCAAATTTCCAACAGTGCCATTTTTTCACACCCCTTATGAACAGTACAGCTATCATTTTACGCATCCTTCCCGAAATGTGTTTTTGCACCTGTGGCACAGAATGGCGCGGTCGCTGTGTGAAATCAACTTTTGGGACAGATTAACGAAATCCCAGTGCCACTGTTCATGAGGGTAGGTCCCAAAGGTCATGTTGAACATTTGGTGAAAACATTCCAAAAAATGACTGTGTTACAAGCGTGCGTTGCACAGTTTCTATGCACACTTGTAACTTCGCCACTTTCTCATATTTTCACTCCAGATTTTCAATATTGCCATTTCTTCACACCTCCTCATGAACAGTACAGCTGTCATTTTTCACATTCTGCCCGAAATGCGTTTTTGCACCTATGGTGCCGAATGGCACACTCGCTGTGCACAATCACCTTTTGGGATTGAGTAACGAAATGATACTGCCACTGTAGAAGAGGTGGGGACCCAAAAAGCCCATGTTGAAAATTTGGAGAAAATATACCACCAAACGCCCAGGGCGTTAGGGTTTCCAACTGTAACGCCCACCCTGTACAGACTGACAGGCGTCGGGGGTGTGTGTGACTTGGGTCGTTGGCCGTAATGCTCACCCCATTCCACCCCCACTCTGCAGCCACTGACAGGCATCGAGGTGTGCTTTGGGGACTTCGGCCCTAATGTTCACCCCATTCTCCTATACTGCACCCATCTCAGCTTATTTCCTTAAGGAATGAGGTGAGCGTAAGGGCGAAGACCTTAAGGCACACTGCGACACCTGTCAGTGTCTGCAGGGTGGGGAGAGGTGCAATGGCGTGAGTGTTATGGCCGACGACCCAAAGGCATACACCCAACGCCTGTTAGTCTCTGCAGGGTGGGGGTTGGCATTAGTTCAGTACTTCACTGCCATTCCTATTATGCATCTCTCCAACTCCTGCACTACCAATGCCAATACCAGCAAGCAAACATTTGGCATTGACAAATGCTTGTTCTACATAATGTGGTGAACACACTTTTTTGTTTGGGTTGAGTGCTGTCTCCTGATTTGCACAGCCAGCGGTTAACAGTGGAGATTTTGTAGGAGTAGTTTTATGCATTTCTGGTGCCCTTCCCCAGAGGCCTAGGGCACCGTTACAAAGTAATATATCAGCACAATCACACATTACACCACCTAACATACACACACAGCAACAAAGTTCAGCCATCATTAATAAATTAATAGCTTAAAATGCAAAAAACATAGCACCAGGGATAGATTCATCAGTTCATGCCTCCTGATTTATAAGTTAGTAGTGCCTCATAGTAAGAGACGCATTTCATGAGGATTGGGCAGCCATAACTGCTCAGTTTTGCTTTGTGGTCTTGCACCCAAACCTCTCTCTCAGAATCTCTTGTACCATAGGAGACACCCAGCGATGGCCCAACTATCTCATATTATAAGAGTGGTCTCCCAAGCGTACACTGGGTTTGAGAACAACGAAGTGAAGCAGAACAGTTTAAAGTCTGATGCAAGTGACAAATATTTTCATGTTGGTCAGGAGTGCATTTGTGGAAAGTAGTTTCACATTATACATCCTCAGTTTGCTGTGTGTAGTGGAAATACTCGTTTCAAAGATATTCAATGAAATTTATTTTCTTGATTTTTTTTTTTTTTTTTAACTAGCCCACAGCCATTTAGCACTACTGTAAAGCACTCAAGTAGTTGCTATAATGACAATAAACAAAGTACAAGAGACACCTGTAATACGTATACTCTCTGGAATGTCTTTCATACTCAGTTATGCTGCCACCTGCAGGACCTTTACCAAGGAGCGGATGGAATAGGCTTCCTTCCCTGGCCTGTTCCCTGTATACTTCCTTCACGTGCACCCACGTGGATAATGGTTCACATATGCAGAGCATGCCCAATGCAGTCTCACAAATTCTTTCCACTGTTTGTAACACAGTGGTATGAGTAGTTATGTACTCCGAGGCAGCTGTCACAGTGCTCTGTATAAATTTCAGTCCAGGAAAATAATATCCATTTACTGAATATTTTTTTAACCAAGTTTTTTTTGCTCCTTGTGACAAGGAGATCCTGCCACTCTTGAGGACCTGCATTTTCTTAAATCTGTTGCAACAGTTCTTCTATTTCTTAGCCTAATCTATCCTTTACAATTTCTAATCCATGAGGTTGGCCACCTATGGGCACCCCCTCCACTTTCTTGACTATGCTATAGTGTCCTCTTTAATTTTCCTTTTCCCTCGCAGGTCCTTGTACAGGGAGGTTATTGTGGTGACCTCCGAGCTGATGTAAAACATCAGGCTGTGTTCCTTGTTGGATTTAGTATGCAACAGCACTATGTCATAAATACCTTGATGTATATGCCTTATGTGTATGAAACTTGTAAATATTGAAAATACCACAGCACTAGGTGTTTTTGATAAAAGGTAAAATGTAACTAGGTGACTATATTATAGAATTAAGTTACCATGGTAGAGATATCAAAAAAAACCCCGTTGTGTTGTTAAAATGTATGTAAATTACAGATTGTTTGAGAGGCCCTTTAGCACCATGCATTCCTGCTTTAAGCTGAACCAGCCTAAAATGTAATGGTGATTTGCATATCCATCCCATAATGTTTTGCATTATGGGGGTATGTGCGATATTGTATTTCTTTGAAATCTGGTTTTATTGTCAGTGCCCTTTTGGGTAACCCTTACCTCAGTGCTTCTGCACTGAGGTCCTTTGTCTTTAGCTTGTTTTGAGGGTTTCTTTTTTGAGTCCCCCATCACCCAAACATACAAGACCAACATAGGGAATGAAACAATTTTCACTAAAGAGACAGATCAGTGGGTTAATAGGTGCTAAGTGCAGAGGAAGGACATGCACAGTCTGTTGCTGCAAACTGATGTATTGAAGAAAGGATATGCCATTGCTTAAGGTTATCTATCCCCTCTGTTGTAAATAAACATCACACAGAGATTGTGTGTTGAACCTGAAGTTCTGTGTCTAGTCCATCTGTTATTCCACAACTCCTTCACAGAGTTGGTGTCAGAAATGGGATAACTTACTGGAAACATCTGGACTGGGCTAGGGGGCCATTTTCCGGCGGATATCGCCCAGATATCCCAGGTGGACTAATGCACCAGGAGTCACCAGAGGAGAACCTGGAGAAGAAAGTCTGTGGAGTTCTGACCAGAACCATGGCCAACAGACTTGGAGAGAAGCTGCTGCCTGAACTGGACCTGGGAGCTCAAAGGAAGACCAAGCCTAAAGACAACAAAGAGATGCAAGAGGACGAGAAAGAAATGAGGGAACTCTTGAAGATGCTCCACCTGAGGACGAAGGGGAGTTGTTTAAATGGCTCTGCATAAAACAGGTGCAGATCAAAAGAGATACAGACATTGAAAGGAGAAGGCAAGATGCCAAATGGGCAGATACCATGAGGGTCTTGCATGCCATACTGAAAGAACCAGTAGCTCAAAAGATATTAAACTGTCCAAACTATCGAACAGTGATGACATTGAAGAGTACCTCACAACTTCTGTGAGGATTGCTCGAACATGTGCATGGCCAAGCGAACAGTGGGTTGTTCAACTGGCACTGCACCTGACAGACAGTGCCCAGTTAGTTTATAGCCACATGAACTCCCGAGAGGCAGAGGACTAAGACCACGTGAAGCAGGATATCCTCAGGCACCATGACAAACACTGAAACCTATCGCCAGAGGTTTAGGTTTCTTAAAATGCAGTCGCTGGATAACCCCCCGAGAAACTTATACCCATCTCAAGAACTCTGCTACAAATGGTTGTAACCAGATAGCAAGAGCAAGGACCAACTTCTGGAGGTGGTAATCATTGAACAGTTTATTGAAAGTTTTACCCCAGGTTGTACAACTTTGGGTTTGGGAGCATAAGCCTGATTCCGCGGATAAAACTATCATGTTGGTGGAAGACTTCCTGGCAGCCCGACCATCCGGACCCAGAGGGTTCCAAGGGACATCAGCAGCTGCAACCACCAGCAATCCGGTAAGGAGCCCTTTTACTTATAAACTGTAAAATCCAGCCCCAGTGAAACAAGACTGGAGAGCAGAGAGAGGGGGGTGAATTCCAGTAGCAGAGATTGTATGTCACGGGTGCCAAATGAAGGGACATTATGTAAGAAACTGTCCTAATACAAAGAAAGAGACAGCTTAGCTAACTGGGGTCACTTTATGGCTACTGTGCAGATTGGATCACAGCAGACGATGGGACTGATTAATTCAGGGAACCGCCAGACTCTTGTGTGAGCAGATCTGGTTACTGGGAATAATAAATTGCCGGATACAGCAGTCATCTGTATGCATGGAGATACCAATTGCTACCCTACAGCCACCATACAAATTACTGTTCGAGAAAAGACACATGAGGTAGAAGTGGTGTTAGTACCTCGCCTACCTGTGCCAGTTGTTATCGGGCATGACCACCCAGACTTTGCATCATTTATACATTGTCATGCTGCCCAGGAATCTGCTGTAGGTTTCCGTAACCACCAGAGCTCAACTGAAGCAGGGACATTTACCATCTGTGTTCCCATTTGATGACAACATTTTTGAGGATCCTGGCAAGGACCGTAAAACTAAGGCGGGGGCGGAGAGAAGAGGAAGCTAAAGAAGGACTGGATTGATACTCATGCTGGTATACAGCCGGCTTAGGACACACTTTTAAATGTGATATGCAGCATGAGCAAAAAACAACCCTTCATTCAAGCCTTTTTTTTTTTTTTAACAGGTGGGGGAGGAAGTGGGAAAAGGTGCCCCTCAGTTTGTTCTGAAACAGGGACTATTGTACAGGGACTGTACTAACTCCAGAACTGGAGAGGTAGTGGAACAACTTATGGTTCCAGAAAAATTCCATTCCCAAATCATGTATCTGGTGCATGACATCCTTCTAGCAGGCCATGCAGGCAGAGATAGCTCCCCGAACAGGATATTGCCAAGGTTTTATTGGCTCTCTATCCATGAGAACATAGCTGAGTATTGTAAAGCATGTGCAGAGTGTCAGAAGGTAGCTCAGACAGGAAAAATGGATGGAGTACCACTACAACCCATCCCCATTGTGACCAACCCCTTTTCACAGGATAGCCATGGATGTAGTGGGCCCCCAGGAAAAGAGCTCCAAGGGTAACAGATTTGTACTGGTCATGTGTGATTCTACTACCTAGAAGCTATTCCCATGAGAACTGCCACCGCCCCAAGGATAGCGGAGGAGCTAGCAAAGGTGTTTAGCCGCATGGGAATCCACAGGAAATACTGATCAGGGGACTAATTTTAATGCACACCTGCTAAACGAATTGTACCATCTGCTGGATGTGGTAGCAGTGCATACTTCCCCATACCACCCGCAGACTAATGGCCTTGTAGAGAGGTTTAATCAGACATTAAAAAGAATGTTGATGAACTATGTAAAAGAAGAGGGTAGAGATTAGTATAGGTAACTCCCCATTTACTTTTCGCTTACAGAGAAATCCCTTAAGCATCCACTGGTTTCTCTACTTTTTCATTAATTTATGGGAGGAACCCGAGGGGGCCACTGGATGTGGCTAAAGAACACTGGGAAGAAGGGAAGGAGGTGAGACATCTTAATGTCATAGAGTACAAGACTCAGTTACGCAAATGCCTGGTGAGGTATATCAACTTGGCACACCAGAGCTTAGAACAGAAGCAAGACTTGCAGAAAGAAAGATACAACCAGGGTTTGAAGATTGAAACATTTCAGTTAGGGGACAAAGTGTTGTTACTTCTTCCCTCCACAGAGAACAAATTACTCATGAAATGGCAGAGCCCCTTCATCATTTTGAGGCAAACAGGAGCAGTGATTTATGAGCTTAGTATGCCAGGAAAGAGACCATCCCCTGAAAATTTACCATGTGAACCTCCTTAGGAAATGGCACGATAAGCCTAATCCCTCCGTTTATATCCATCCTGACGTTAGGGAGTCAGAGCTGGAGGTTGCCTATAAAAGGCTAGAACAGTCAGGACAGTTGGGGGAGATCCAGATAAACCCTGAATTGGAGCCTCAGCAACAGAAAGATTTGCAGGGGGTATTAAGAATTTGAGCCCATATTCACAAACATCCTAGTGATGGCCAAATAAATTATGAACACCATAACTGCCAGGCAAGACAAGCCCATACACCAAAAGCCCTACAGATTGCCCATGAAGGTGAGGGATGATGCGATTCAGGAAGTCAAAAAAATGGAGCAGTTAGGCATAATCGTGCCCTCAAATTGCATGTTCTTCACCCATGGTCATAGTGGACAAGAAAGAGGGTGGGATACATCTATGCCTAGATTTTAGGAAGCTCAACAATGCATCACTATTCGATGGCTATCCAATGCCCCAAATAGATGACATCATTGACAGGCTAGGTAATGCACAGTATATCTCCACCCTTGACCTAAGAGATACTGGCAGACCCTCCCCCAAAAATCACCTGATTCACAAGATAAAACCTCATTTAGCACCCCAATCGGTTTATACCAGTGTGTCACAATGCCATTCGGACTACACTGGGCCCCAGACACTTTTCAGCGTTTTATGGACCACATACGAAGACCACACACAGAGTACTGTGTGGCTTATCTGGACGATGTGGTCATATTCAGCCCTGACTGGGAAACCCATGTTAGACACTTGTCCCAGGTATTGCAAGCAATAAAGGAGTTAGGTGTGACCATTAACCCTGCTAAGTGTGCACTAGCAAAGATAAGACAAGATACCTAGGGTTCATTTTAGGAAACGAACAAGTGAAGCCTGAGGTAGAGAAGGTTACAGCAGTAGCAAACAGCCCAATACCTACCACAAAAAGCACATGAGATCTTTCCTAAACCTGGCTGGCTATTACTGGAGATTTATTCCTAATTTCTCAGTCACTGCCAGTCCATTGACTGATCTTACTAAAAAGAGATGCCTGAATAAGGTTCAGTGGACCCCTATTTGTGAGGAGGCTTTTAGGAATATCAAGGCCATTCTATGTACAGCTCCTGAATTGAAAAGCCCAGACTTCAACCAAGCATTTGAGGTTCAAACTGATGCATCAGAGAATGGTACTGGGGAAGTCTTATCTCAGAAAATAGATGGGGAAGAACATCCAATCATGTATATCAGCAGGAAGCTACATGAGAGGGAGAGAAGGTATGCTACCATAGAGAAAGAATGCTTAGCTCTGAAGTGGGCTACTGAGTCTCTGAAATATTACTTGTGAGGGGCAGAATTTAAGTCTGTAACTGATCATAACCCCTTCTGCTGGTTGCACCAAATGAGACAAAAAAAATCCCCGTATAATGTGGTGGTTCTTGGCTCTTCAACTTTGTCGATTTACTATGTCCCACAGGGCAGGGACAAAACATGTAAATGTTGATTTCATATCTAGATATGGTGCAGGAATTGATGTCAACGAAATATGACAGACTTTCCCTAAAAGGAAATAGTGCAGGGAAGGTACCATTAGTCTCTATTGAAAAATGTGTTACCGTCTCAGGGTAAAGAATGATGATATCCACTATGTTTATGATGGAATATTTATCATTAATAGGGACCCTAAGATGGAGCTTCTGAAGACAGATGGGTGGAAGCTCCATCATTTCCTGGGACAAGAATGTGGTAAGCAGTCTGAAATAACTGCTTCCCACTTTTTTTCTACACATACTTTATGGTCTTTTCTATTTTACTCCCCTTTCCCCGGGGCCACGGCATACACATGCGTGGAGGCGCATGCACACGCCAGGATCCAGTGGCCCCTTCTACCCCTCCCCAGACTTATGTCACACTCCCAACCGCCTGCGCTACCCACCGGACCTCCACCCGGTGGGAGCAGGACTACGGCAGAGCGGGCATCCACCCCTATGGAAGGGACAGCCTGAGCTCAATCCAGTTCCAACCCTCCCCCCCACGAGCCGGCACCCAGTGGCCAGAGGTCATTCCCGAACCCGGGTCTCCAGTATCGTGCGAGGTAAGGCACCAGCGCCTCAGCCCTCTGTGCCACTGGGCCGGCAACTGCTTCCCTCTTAAGGTGGGGTATATATGACAGGGAGATCCTGCCACTCTTGAGGACTGACATTTTCTTAAATCTGTTGCAACAGTTCTTCTATTTCTTAGCCTAATCTATCCTTTACAATTTCTAGTCCACAAGGTTGGCCACCTATGGGCAATCCCTTCCCTTTCTTGACTATGCTATAGTATCCTCTATAATTTTCTTTTTCCCTCTCAGGTCCTCATACAGTGAGGTTATTGTGGTGACCTCTGAGCTGGTGTAAAACAACAGGCTGTGTTCCTCGTTGTTGTATTTAGTATGCAACAGCACTATGTCATAAATACCTTGATGTATATGCCTTATGTGTATATAATCTGTAAATACTGAAAATACCACAGCACTAGGTGTTTTTGATAAAGGTAAAACGTTACTAGGTGACTGTATTATAGAATTAAGTTACCAGGGTAGAGATATCAGAAAACCCCCATTGTGTTGTTAAAATGCATGTAAACTGCAGATTGTTTGAGAGGCCCTTTGGCACCATGGATTCCTGCTTTAAGTTGAACCAACCTAAAATTGCATGGTGATTTGCATATATATCCTGTGATGCTTTGCATTATGGGGGTATGTGTGATGTTGTGTTTCTTTGTAACTTGGCTTTACTGCCAATGCCCTTTGGGGTAACCTTGGCTTCAGTGTTTCTGCACACAGGTTCTTTGTCTTAGTTTTTTTTTTTTTTTGGGGGGGGGGGGTGTTCTTTTGAGCTCCCCATCACCCAAACACAAAAGACCAACATAGAGAAAGAAATAATTTTCACTAAAGAGATAGATCAGTGGGTTAGTAGGTGCTAAGTGCAGAGGAAGGACATGTATAGTATGTTGCTGCAAACTGATGCATTGAAGAAAGGATATGCCATTGCTTAAGGTTATCCCGTGTTTTAAATAAACATCACACAGAGATTGTGTGTTGAACCTGAAGTTCTGTGTCTGCTCCATCTGTTATCCCACAATCCCTCCACACTTCTTTATCTGACACAGTGGATATACTGCCATCAGGCCATTTTAGGCCTTCATGGAGCACAAAGAAGAAATTAACTTCTTACTTACCGTAATTTCCTTTACTGTTAGCTCCAACATTGTCACTGGGTAATCAAAACAACTGGGTATAATGCACCCCTGCCAGGGGAATGGCACAGCCCAAACGTTAGAATGTTGGGTATATGAGGATTCCATGCAGCAGCAACTTCCCAGTTACTACTTACCTCGCAGTGCCATGAGAGCTACATATTGCATATAATCTAAACAATCACCTACTGTAATAAAAAAAACTGTCTTACCTTCCTAGCAGACATCCAAAGAAGGGATTGTACTTCATGGATCCAAGGCTGGAGTATTCGGTTCTTCTTGTAGGGAAGATGATCTAACAGCAAACAGGCTTCATAACAGTCACCAATCTCTGAAACTGAAGCTAACACACAATGAGGCATATCCTCTTTTTTTTTTTTTTAAATTGAGTGCAAAGAACTACCTGCAACAGGAAGGACACCTTAAGAAACTAACTAAACCTTTTACTCTGCAGTGGCAGACTAACTGATAGATCAGTCCATAAATACACATAGCAGAGTACAGTGCAGCAGAATAGAGAGAGATCCAAGTAGTTTTTTTTTTTTTTAACGAACTAGACCTACCCTCCTAGCATACGGGATAAGATTCTCCCTCAGGAGCCAGGCTCCTGAAAGGGCCCCATTGACAATGTTGGAGATAACATAAAAGGAAATTATGGTAAGTATGAAGTTAATTTCTTCTTTCTATAGTGCTCCACATTGTCAATGGGTAATCAAAACAACTGGGTTCTAAGAAGCAGTACTCAGACAAAAACCAGAAGGGGGGAGAATATAATCCCACATGCCATACGCATTGGAATTACTTGCAAACTGCTGCCTGTAATACTCAGCAACCAAAAGCTGCATCAGCAGAACTCTGAACATCCAATTTGTTATGTTTTAAGTGTGGACTGAAGACCTCGTAGCTGCCTTGCATAGTTCTAAAACTGTGGCTTTGCCTCTCTCCGTTCAGGAAGTTGCAAACGTCCTGGTGGGGTGACCCTTGATGAAAGCCAGAGGCCTCTTCTTCCTTACAACATAGGCCCTAGCAACACAGGCCCGACCCCACCTGGCTAGGGTGGGCTTAAGAGGCTTTTTTGTCCTTGTTTGGCTGCCCCAAAAAGAACAAATAGATTATCTGATTTTCTGACTTACGACACTCAGCCGTTCGTTTAAGGTAGATCCTAACTGCCCACTGCAAGTCCAGTTTATGCAACTCCTTCTCTTTGGGGAGAGAAGGATGCAGGCAATGTCCTGGCCAAATTTCCCTCATTCACTAAAAATACCACCAACAGCTTAATCTGGTTCAAGATCAGTTGGCATTCATCTGTATCCCCCTCCCCCGGGTCATGTCTGAAAATAAGCAGGATTTGTCTAGTGCACTTACCTGGTCAACAAAAACTAAATAAAATAAATAAATAAAAGGATGGAAGGCAAATTTCTTGGTTCACATGGTAGGCTGTGGGCACTTTAGGGATGAAGGACAGGACCATCCTGAGTACCACTTTGTCCTTATGCATAATAAGGTGTGGCTCCTTGTGAGACGAGACCTGGAGTTTGCCCACTCTCCTGACTGAACACATGGCCACTGAAAAACAGATCTTATAAGACAACACATCCAGCGACACAGATGAGAGCAGCTCGAAAGGTTCTACACAGAGGGCATTCAGAGCCAGGTTAAGATCCCATGGAGGCACCGGGGATCGAAACAGCAGTTGACTCCTGCCAACTGCGTGCAAAAAACTAATAACCTTTCTATTAGTTTCTAAGGAGGACCACAAAGAAGCTCAGACAGCAGAAACCTGGCCTCTCAGTGTGCTCAATGCCAGCCCCTTTTCCATGCCTTCCTGAAGAAGTCCAAAATTTGGGGAATGGAGACTTTTGAAGGCTTAAACCCCTTCACCCTGGACCAAGAAGAAAATATGGCCCAGACTAGAGCGTAAGCTACCAAAGTACAGGTTTTTCTAGCCGCCACCTAGGTTTAAACTACTTTCGGGGAGAAACCTAACTTTAGGAGCCTCTTCTTTCAGGTGCCAGGCTGCAAGCTGCATTGTGCCTGGGTTCGGGCGAAGAATGAGGTCTTGCAACAGGAGGTTCCTTCATACTGGAAGGGTATTTGCTGAGCTAGATTCACTAGATCAGAGAACCACAGTCTTCTTGACCACTCCTGAGCTATAAGAACAAAGTTTCCACTCCGAGTGTCTTATTCTTCTTAAGACCTTCTGAAGGAGAGGCAGTGGAGGGAAGGCGTACGCTCTGCAGAAGGACCATACTTGAGTCAGAGCATCCACTGCCTCTGCCTATGGACATCGATACCGACTGAACAACCTGTGGTTCTGAGCATTGTGGCCTGATATGAATAGATCTATCTGTGGTTGCCAGAACCAATTGCTCAGGAGTTTGAATACTTTCATGTGAACATTTTCGTGACTTAGTCAGTCCACCTGAATGTTCAATTCCCCCCACAAGATGTACTGCTGACAGAGAGACAGAGAGATTCTACTATGCCCAGCTCAGGAGTTCAGAGGACTCTCAAAGCATTTCTCTGCTTTTTGTGTCTCCTTGGTTGTTTATGTACGCCACTGTGATGGCATTGTCTGACTGCACTTTTACTGCATTGTTCTTCAGTATGGTCTGAAACCGAAGTAGAACAAAGTGGACCGCCCACATATCCAAGACATTTATGTGGAGACGCTGTTCCTGTACTGATCAAATCCCCTGGATGGGAAAGTTGGTTCAGGACTGTCCCCCACCCCCACCCATGCAGACTTGCATCAGCTGTGAGAATCATCTCTGGCTATAGCTCCAATGGAACTCCTTGTTGAGATTCTTCACATTCAGCCATCAACTCAGGGAGTGATGAAGCTGAGGGGTGAGGAGTATCCTGACCTGATAGTCCTCCTTCGAAGATGGGTCCCCCAGGCCATCAGCAACCGTATCTGAAGGAGCCGCATGTGGAAGCAGGCCCACAGAACCAAATCTATTGCTGCAGCCATGAGACCAAGAATCCATAGCACACTGTGGGCAGACAACAAGGACTGATTCCTGAGCCACCATATCTCCAACAAGGTCTCCTCCCTACTTTCGTGATGAAGACTGCCCTCAGGTGCTCCAAGGACTGAGATGGTTTGAGGGAGTTTTACATAGATACACAGATTACATAGATTTTATGGAGCATAAAGACAATTAGTCCGTGAGCTCGCGATCATCATTTTACTTATACCCATTAATATTTTTATTTAAGAGATATTTATCTAACTGCATTTTAAATTCCTGCATTGTACTACTCTCAACAATATCTCCTGGTAGCATATTCCAAACTTCCGTCACCCTATTACTTAGCCAATATTTCCTTCTATTTGTATTATATCTATCTTTAAGCAATTGATAACAGTGGGCTTTTCTTTCTGGGTTACCTCTCAACACAGGTAATAGTCCTGATATCATTGCCTTTCCTCCCTGATTTCTTATTGTTTGTGTTAGATCCATAAGGTCATCCATAATATATAGTTATGATCTCTTCCCACATTGTTAATTCCAAGGTGCAGTACTACTGTTTGACCTTCCTTATTCATATCCATAACCTTTGGGAGATAGTTTTTTATGTCATGAATCTTAACTCCTGGTAGGCAGTTAACCCCTCAATTGGCTTTGTCATTACCACAGATTATTATGTCAGTTCTTCACAGGATTGAGTCCCCTGTCACTAGAACTGTTTTTATCAGGAATTTCACCACTGGTGTTGTCATCTGGATTGTTTCTTTCTACATTATTCACCTCTTGAGTGCCTAGTGAAGTGTATCTATTTATGAGTAATATCTCCTCCTGCCCCCTAGCCCTTCTTCTTTTGTTACTCTTCTTACTACTTACTAATGTCCAGTCCTTGGACGACCCCTCCCCGGCACTATCAGCTATAGACAGTTCTTCTCCCTATTCACTATCCAGCCATTTGATTCCAGGATCTCCATGGTCCTGAGTACCGATCTCCTCACTAGAGGCAATGTCAGTGCCCGAATGAGCAGATCGTCCAGATAAGGACAGACATGATGTCCCTCCTGTCATAGTTGAGCCACCAGAACTATCAACACCTTCAAGAAAACCTGAGGGTCTGTTGCGAGTCCAAATGGAAGGACCTTGTACTGGAAATGCTGGCCCAGTATCATGAATCTGAGGTACTTCTGATGGGACTGATGGATGGGGATGTGAAAGTAAGCACCCGTCAGATCTGTTGAGGCTAAGAAGTCCCCTGGCTAAACAACCCGGGTTATCTATCTCAAAGATTCCATCTTGAATGTTTTGTGGCGAACAAACTTATTCAGATGCTTCAGATCCAGAACAGGCTGGAAACCCCTGGACTTCTTGGGAACTATGAAATAGATGGAATAGAACCCATGACCTTGCTCGTTTGGAGGAACTGGCACAATGGCACAAATTTGAATGAGGTGGGTCAGAGAGTCAGACACCGCCTGATGTTTTTTTTTTTACTTGCTTCAAAACTGGGATGGCAGAAAGTGTCCCCTTGAGGGAACCATTGAAAATTCTATGGCACAGCCCAGTTGAAGGAGTTCTAGAACCCAGGCGTCTGACGTTGTTTGGGTCCATCTTGCAAGTTACTCCTGAAGTCTTCCACCAAGGGAAGGGATGGGCAGTGATGGGCTACCACTGTGAGGTACCAGACTTTTGTGCCGGTCCTGCTCTGTGGCACTTGGGAAAGGACCCTCTATTGCTGTAAACCCTGTTGCCTGAGTAGACACCTCTGTTTCTCAGGTTACCAAAGTTCCGAAAAGAATGAAACCCACCTTGGGACTGCCTGTGCCAGTCATCACCTGACCCCTCTGGGGTGCTGCGGCCTTGCACTGTTGTTTAAGACACCGGGAGGCAGCTCTTCTTATCTTGCACATTCTGCAAGATAGAATCCATACCGGAACCAAACAACAAGCCTCCCTCAAAAGGAAGGCTAAACAGCTTCGCCTTTGAAGTCTGATCAGCAGACCAATGTCTGAGCCACACGCCCCTCATGGCTGACACAATGTAATAGGCTGAGTGGGATGACATGCGAAAATTGTCCACTGTAGAATCACCAAGAAAAGTGGATCCCATGGCGACCAACTGCAAAAGGCTCACACCTTCTGAATCAGGTGGAACGAAATCGGTCAGTGTAGTGAACCAGAGGTTTAAGGCTCTAGCAACAATGAAACATAGGAGATATGAATGTTTGTGCCACATACACAAAAAAAAAAAAAAAAAAAAGTCTCCATGGTGTTTGGCTCCCTTCCCCCAACATTCACCATCTCGGATACCTCCATCCTCGACACTATCACCTCGTACAAATACCTAGGCCTCTGGTTAGACCAGCACCTTAACTTCTCCACCCATACTGACTCCCTTTACTCAAAGTTATGCCCAATGCTAAGCGTGCTCTATCATAACAAACATGCTATCCCCTACTCATCTGCCGTGACCTAGTTCATAAGACTATCCTCCCAATCTTTGACTACGGGGGCATTATCTATGCTTCTGACTCCTGACTCTCCAAACTCAACACCCTTCTTAACTCTTTTTGCAGATCCGCCACAAACTCCACTCCGCATACTCATCATTGTACTCTTCTCTCCTCGCTAAATTTTGAATCTCTCCCCCAGGTGGCACATTCATTCACTTACTTTCACAGCAAAAATACTGGCTCAACATTCTCTTCCCTTACCTCTCCTCTGCTCATGTCCCGGTCAACCCCCAAAGATCTTGGCATCCCCACTCCTTCTCCAGACCTCACTGGTGAACCTCGGCCGTAGTCTCTGCTTTCTCTTACCATTTTCCACATCTCTGGAATCAACTGCCTGCTTCCCTCAGGGATTTCCAATTCTTCCTGGCCTTCAAACTCCTAATTAGAACAGTCTCTGCACTCCCATTCACCCATCCTCAAATCCTCTCCCTCACCACAGAGCTCCAACCCCCCCCCCCACGTGACGCAGCCTCATCACAGTCCCTCTCTCTCCCTCCATAGCTAAAATTCTCCTTTTTTCGCCTCCAGGTACTCATGGATATCTACTGTTTCACCAAAGTCGCATTATTGTTTATTAGTAATTCTTTCTTAGCTAAACAATTCAATTTTCTATATTTATGTAGTAGCCTTAACTTAATTTATTACCCAGTCTCCTGTACATACGATGTATTTTCATCTGTATGTTATGTGATTGTCTATCATGTCCCCGGTTCGCTCCTGGAAACAAGCCTCGACTCAGTGTGCTTTTCCCGGTTAACAAATTTTAAATAGATAAATAAATTAGAGGCAAAAGCCCTCTCGCATGCGGTATCCACCTGTTTGTTATGTGAATCCACTAGTGCCAGAGCACCTTCAATTGGAATGGTGGTATATTTTATTGAATTATACACTGCGTGGTCTGCCAGAGGGGGAGCTTTCCACTTGTGAGACTTTTCCCCTAAAAATGGATAATTCCTAGTTTTTGGTTTAGGAAGATTTTTTTTCTCTGACCCACACCTGCCCATTCTTGCTCAATAATTTGGTCACAATGACTAAAACCTGGGAAACATTTTGGAGCAGAGGAGGATGCAGACAAAACTGGATTAACATCCACTGTCTCCATGGATTGCTCCTTCCTAAGCTGTAAGGCTCTACAAGCTTCAGCTATCAAAAAAGACAAAGACTTATTGTCAAACAAGGAGGAATTGGAATCCTTGACTTGGGTATTGTCCACTCCTCTTCCTCCACCTCCTCAGAGGGGACGTCCTCCTCATCTGAGAGTAATTTTTTTTAAGGTCATAAGTTTCCCCGAGATCCCCAAAATCCTCATCCTGGTCTTCTAAGAAGTCAGGGTCGGGGTCTGTCTAGACATCTGATTCCGCAGCCTTCTCTTGCTGCATCGCACATGGACATGCCTGGATGGGCCCCCCTCCCCCGACCGGAGTGACTCGGTCTGGGATAAGGTGTATCTGCTAGGACGTCCTTCGGGACATCGGGGCTCAGAAGCTCACCAAGGAGCAATAATAAAGATTTTCACAATTCTGCTTTGCCACTGCCAAGAGACAGCCCAGGTGCCACCCTTCCCCAGCTCAGAGGACCAACTGGAGGTAATCGTGAGAGAACTATTATGCTGAGCAACACAATGAGGGAAACAGGTACCCATGGAGGAGGGCCTCCTCACCCTTCTGCATTCTTACATTGTTTCATAATTAATGGTCTCCGGTAAGCCACAGTGCCAATAAGAGAAAATTGTGACAGGAAAATATCCCAGGTTTAAATGTATTAGTGTTTGTTTGCTATCAATTTGCCAAACCCACCGTCAGATTGAATCAGCATGCTCAAAAAAATGCTAAGATGAGGGTGTGCGTGTGCCTGAGAGCATTAGCGCGAGCATGCGTGCACTTGTGCAGTAGGTTTCAATAGCAACAGCACTGTGCAAACATGTTTAATGCTGCACATAAGCGCGCATGACAGGAGCATGCTCTAGACACTGGTAGGAAGCCCAACTGATGAAGAGCGCGCACAGCCCTAATGGCGGCCACACAAATGGAAAAAAATGGAGGTTGAAGTAGAACATCACCAGTACACCCCAGAATTGCACGAAAATCACAAAACAGCTATAAAACATTGCCAAACACAAAACCTCAAGCTTGAGAGGGGCAAAGGGAGCAGACGCCAAAATCTAAGGATCCCCAGAGACCCTACACTCCCAATAAATAAATTCTAGGAGCGTGGATATGTTGTTCATCCACACTGTTTGGCATGTCCCTTTCCCTTTTAAATCTTGCCGAAAGTCTTCAAGCTGGCTCCTCCCACTTACCCGGATGGTATATACCTTGGCTCCGCCCCATGATGCCAGACCTTCCTTTCCGATGGAAGATACAGGTTCC
Organism: Neoceratodus forsteri; assembly: GCA_016271365.2. Classification (NCBI taxonomy): domain Eukaryota; kingdom Metazoa; phylum Chordata; order Ceratodontiformes; family Ceratodontidae; genus Neoceratodus; species Neoceratodus forsteri. The sequence goes on from CM057451.1 coordinate 476,657,553, forward strand.
CTCGGCGCTCTTGCAGCAATTCATAGGCCCTGGATTCAAAGCATCATTTTTTGGCCGAAACTTACTTTAAAACTCGTTTGAGTTAGCAATTCCGATTTTACCACATTGGACATGGAGGAAAAATCTTGCCCCAGATTTTGCCAGTGCCTCTGCGACCAAAAGATATCGCGCGACGATCCCCACCAAACGTGCGTTTATTGCCTAGGTGTCGGACATGACACCTCGTCATGCACTTTTTGCCTGGCCTTCCACCCCAACGTCCTGGATAACCGCTTGGCGTGCTTAAAGCTGGGGAGACTGGAGAAAAGCAACCCGCCAGTGAAATCGAAAGAGGTGAGGTGGGCGGTTCCTGCGGCTGCGGGATCCACCGAGCAGCTGGAACAAATGAAGGCATTTGAGGAGGAAGCAGCAAAAGCTTCGGCCAATCGAAGCTTTTTTGTTCCACTTAACCTTGGCTCCACCTTTTCGGGCTCCTTAAAGGAATTATGCCAGTCTCTCCCCACCAGGGCTGAAGCACTCTCAGGCTCGCACTCCTCTCACCCTCGGAAGAGGGATAAGGACCCTGGGTCTATGTTTCTATGGGTCTTCATCCAAGTGAGGATGTTCTTGGGACCGAGAAAGGACCGAGTCCCAGGAACACGCAATCATGACTTCTATCGAGATCGCATCCTCGCCCGCCGGCTTCACAGATCTTCCGTCTGGCCAGGAGAGCCGAAGAAGTGGTCGATGAGGTGGAAATTATTCTCGACCCAATCGATCCTCTGTCGCCAACCCCGGTCGATGACTCTTTGGAAAAGACTCCAGTCCTTGTCTTTCCTGATGAGGAGACCCAGCCTGCTGGCGTCCCCATTCAGGACCACCAGAACGCCCCTGGAGTCCATCCAGAAAAAGGCGGAGTACCCCCTTACAGATATCCTCAAAAGTGGGGACACCCCGATGGAGGCCTTTCCAGTGGCCGAAGCCATTGTTGGCCCGGCCCTTGAGCTTTGCAGTGTCCGGCTTCCTGTCCAGCATTGTCTGCCCGCAAGTACGCGGTGCTCATGGGATCCCTGGCGGGGTTCACAGAACACCCTTCAGCCAAGAGCCTTGTGACCGCTTCTGAGTTCAGGCGTACTGGAAGCTGGACCGACACTGACCAACCCCTGGACAAGGAGTCCAAGAATATGGACCACTCTGCCCGTAAGGTCTATGCAGCCTCTTCCTTAGGTCTTTGTCAGGCCAGCTCGGCTGTTATGATGGCACACTTCTCTCATGCCCTCCTGGGGTCATTAGACGAGGTCCTCCCTCACCTTTCTGCAGACATGCAGACCACGGTCAAGCAAGTCCGTGATCAGGGCCATGCTGTTGCAAAACTGCAGCTCCAGACGGCCCTGGATATAGGTAATTCCTGTGCCTGCTCTTTAGCAGCCACAGTGGTCACTCACTGCAGGGCTTGGCTAACGCTTTCCTCCTTCCCAGCACATACTCGGCATAAGTTAGTCGACATGCCCTTCCTAGGCACAGACTTGTTTGGTCCAGGAGTGGCCAGTCAACTTCAGCACATAGAGCAATCCAATGCCACCTTGGATGACACTTCTGCGAAAGGTTCTTCGGGCAAGAACCAGCAGAAGAGAAAGAAGACGCCATTTCGGCACTCTTTCCCTGCGGTCAGACAGCCCTCCTATCAAGGAGGTCAGCAGCAACAGCAGCAGGCTCAAGTTTGGCGCCCACGGCCCAAGCAGGGTCCTCAACAGTCCCGTAAAGATGGCCGAGGCGTAGGTCCAGGAGTCTCCTCCTCCTCTAAGCTGCTCAGTGACGGGTTGGGGGTTGCCACCCCTACACTCGTTAAGCCAGTTCTGGGTCCTCCTGTGGGGGTCCGGCTCCGCAATTTCTTTCGGCCTGATCCAATATCACCTCGGACAGGTGGGTTCTCGAAGTGGTCGGTTAGGGACTGCCCTTAGAGTTCGAGCAGTACCCTCCCAGCCGAGCCAACGCCCCTCAGGAGGAAAGGATCTCAGCTTGCACTCAGTCGGCTCTTCAAAACGACATGCTCAGCTCCTCCACAAGGTGGCAGTAGCTCCACTGACGGATCCTCCTACAGACCCAGGCTTCGTGTCCAGATACTTCCTGGTGCCCAAGCGGACGGGGGGCACCCCATCCCAGATCTCCACGACCTGAATCAATATCTCAGGTCCTGCACCTTCCGGATGGTTACTCTGAACCAGATCATACCATTCCTGGAGCAAAACATGTGGTTCTGTTCACTGGATCTACAGGACGCATTCTTTTCACGTCCCAATCCGTCCGTCCCATCAGCGGTTCCTCCGCTTCAGGGTCAAAGGGACCCTGTACGAGTTCCGAGCAAGGCTGTTCGGCCTGTCATCAGCCCCACGGGTCTTTATCAAGTGCATTGCAGTGGTGGCAGCCGACCTTCAGCATCGAGGAGTCCAAATTTACCCTTACCTCGACGACTGGCTCTTGGTAGGTTCCTTCCTTCAGGAGGTGGAAAGGTCCAGGGATCTGGCTCTCCGAACCTGCTCCCAACTTGGACTCCTGATCAACGAGGCCAAGTCGGAACTCATTCCCTCTCAGGTAATGGGCCTCATTGGGGAAGACTCTTGTCAAGCCAGAGCTCGGCTCCCGGCAGACAGGGCGGAGGTTCTCTCCTCCTTTGCCCAATCGTTTCTGGTTGGGTACTTGCGCCCAGCCCGGGACTTTCTGTGTCTTTCTGGGTTACATGGCGGCATGCACTTCAGTGGTCCATTGGGCCAGATGGCACATGCGCCCCCTCCTATGGGAGCTGGTCATCCAGAGGACTCAGTGCCATGGTCATTTTGACCAGCTAATCACTGTAACCCAGAAGATATGGGATGCTCTCCAATGGTGGACCACCCCAGACCGGTTGCAGGAAGGGATCCTGTTTGTCCGCCCCAAGCTGATGGTCGTCCCTACGACCGATGCCTCTTTTATGGGCTGGGGAGCCCACATGGGGGGGCAGCAGGTCACATGGGTTCTGCACCCCCAAGGAATCCCGATGCCACATCAACCTGCTGGAGCTCAGGGCAGTCAGACTGGCACTGTCAGCTTTCGCTCCTCAGCTCCGGGGTCAAGTGGTTCAAGTCCAGACGGACAATACCACGACCATGTACTACCTCAACAAACAGGACAGCATGCACTCCCTTCTACTGTGCAAGGAGGTGCTCCGCATCTGGACCCTCATAAGCTGGTTGGAGGCAGATCTCCTAGCCATCCATGCGGCAGGAGTCTCGAACCAACTGACAGATGCTCTCAGCCGCATAGGCCAGACATCCCATGAGTGGTCTCTCCATCCAGAGGTAGCTTACAGTCTCCTCCCACTGGGGCAAACCATCTGTGGACCTGTTTGCCTTCAGAGAAAACACCAAGCTGAGGCTGTATCATGCCCGCCCCCCACCCCCCAGCAGGGCTCGCTGCAGGGGGATGCCTTCTCGAGGCCATTGACCCCAGGCCTCCTCTATGCCTTCCCCCATTTCCCTTGATCCACAAGGTGTTACTCAAGGTGAGGAGGGATAGGGCGAAGGTGATCCTGGTAGCCTCAGATTGGCCACAGCAGTTCTGGTATCCAGATCTCCTCAGCCTCAGCTGCAGGTCCCCAGAGCAGCTTTATACACACCTGGACCTGATATCACTGAACCAGGGGAAGGTACTCCATCCGGACCTTCAATCCCTGCACCTCACAGCCTGGTTTCTGAGAGGCTAGAGTTCCAGGCTCTGAGTCTTTCCGACGATGTCTACACCGTGGTGGAGCCCTCGAGAAAGGAATCAACCAGGAAATGTTACGCCTTCTAATGGAAAAGATTTTCCATTTGGTGTCAGGGCAAGAGTCTGGACCCCTTATCCTGTTCTGTGGCTAACATTCTCGACTACCTCTGGTCTCTCTCCAAAGGGGGTCTACAGTCATCGACCTTTGGGTTGCACCTGGCAGCCATTTCTGCTTACCGGGCCGGTCAGCCGACATTGGCGCAGGAGACAGTGGTCGGGCACTTCTTCAAAGTTCTGGATCACATTTCCCCTCGGGTGCATGAACCTCCACCTCAGTGGGATCTACTGCTGGTTTCAGCAAAGCTCATGGGCAAGCCATTCGAACCAATGCACAAGTGAGAGTTCTCACACTTGTCATGGAAGACAGCCTTCCCGGTGGCTAGTACGTCTGCCAGAAGGACAGGGTTGCTCCAGGCGCTTTCAGTGGACTCCCCTCATCTGGTCTTTCACAGGGACAAAGTTGTCCTATGCCCCACCCGAAATTCCTTCCAAAGGTGGTGTCAGAGTTTCACCTTAACCAAGTGTTGACTCTGCCAGTATACTACCCTAACTACACCTCGGACGCCGAGTACAGGCTCCATACTCTGGACCGGAGACGTGCTCTCTCCTATTATAAGGAGAGAATGGCAGAAATTCGTGGAGAGGTTCGCCAGCTGTTTGCCACCTACGCTGAAGCTGCTTCTGGCAGACCTGCAGCCAAACAGACCATAGCAAGATGGATTACATCATGCATAGGTCTGTGCTATGAGTTGGCGGGCAAGGAGCCTCCCAGAGGCATAAGAGCTCATTCTACTCGCCATACTGCTGCTTCGTGGCTGCTTCCAGGGTCATCCCTATCCAGGAAATCTGTCGGGCTGCTACCTGGAAGTCAGCAAACACATTCATTATCCACTACCACATCAACCTTGAGTCATGCTGGTTTTGGGGCCTCTGTTCTCCAATCTTTATTTCCCAAGTAGGGGGTGTGCGTCTTGCCTCCCTCCTCCCGGAGAACTGCTTGGAGTCTGCAAAACAGTGTGGATAAATAACATATCCATGCTCCTAGAAGAACAGGTTACTCACCTGTAACAGTAGTTCTAGGAGTGGTATATGTTGTTCATCCACACGCACCCACCCGACCTCCCCGGCTTCGGGCGCACAACCTAGCTTCCAGCGGGCTAAGATCTGGTGTCATGGGGTGGAGCTGGGGTACATACCACCCGGTGGGTGAGAGGAGCCAGCTTGAGGACTTCCAGCAAGATTTAAAGGGGAAAGGGATATGCCAAACAGTGTGTATGAACAACATATACCACTCCTAGAACTACTGTTACAGGTGAGTAACCTGTTCTTTGTGCCTACCTGTGGCATCTTTTTCCCCTTTTTTTTTTTTTTTTTTTAATGGAGACCATTAAAACACCCTAGCAAGGCAGAAGTGGCTCTCAACCCACACAGGGAATGAGAAAAAAGGCAGGTTATTCAATTTGAAAGCCACAGCTTAACAGGCACAATTTAAATTTAGGGGTGCTCCCTGAAACAGAGAGCCCCAACCTGCAGAGCAGAACTGCAGCCCCAAGTGAAGTCTTGAAATTTTGAAACTTGAAATTCTTGAGAGAAGAGAAAAGTAGCTCTGTCCCTTTTTAATGGAACAGCTGAACTGGGGAGTTGCTGCTGCATGGAATCCTCACAGACCAAACATTCTAAAGCCTGGGCTGTGCCATTCCCCTTGTAGGTGTGAACTATATGCAGTTGTTTTGATTACCCATTGACAATGTGGCGTGCTAGAGAAAGGGGATTTACCCCTTAGTTTCCACACGCTGCTGAGATCCCAACCCAATGGGGATGTCGGTGTTAGGACCAAGGTCCTAGCAGAAGCATGCAGACACACGCCCCACCAAATGCTCCTCAATGCCCCCCCCCTTCCTGATGTCTTGTCTGTTGCTCTGCCACCCATCCCCCAACAGGTGGCAGTAACACAGCAAGGTGAAGCAGTTCTATCCTTCCAGGAGGACGAGAGTGTCCACTGGGACACTCAATCCTCCTCCCCTTGGTTGACCTATGAACTGCTGCTGATAATGAATTTCATGTTGTAGATGGACAAACATGGCAGGTGAAATCTGACACTGGCCCACACGTCACCAAAAACAGCCAGTCCGTGGCAAACAGGCTACTATTTCACACCCTGCTTCTGCTCAGTTTTCAGAGACTTACTATATTTGCCGCCACTTACCCTGGGACACTACTAAAAATGAGAACTGTCCCAAATCTGTGGATGAATTAATATTAAATTTTAAATACATATTTTATATAAATAGCCGTCCCACTGCTGCCAACCATGATGCCAGCAACCCAGGTTCAGGAATGAGCCCGGAATGTCTGGCTGTCCAGGGAGAGAAAATCTAGCGTCACGGAGGACACACTTCTCGTCCAGGGAGGGCATCAGGCTCTGCAGCACTGTCACCTGGATAATCACAGGTGGCAGTGCAGTGGAAGCCACTTGTTGGAGGGCTGACGTCATGCATAGCCACACATTTGTGTGTGGGCATTTTGCATCCATTCGCTACGGCCTGTTCTGGGGTGTCCAACGCTCCCCTCCCAGAAGGAAAGTTAAGTGCCTGTGAGGGTGTAGGACTGGGCTGGGGGATGGGCAGGATTGAGCTGGGAGGCATTCGGTTAAATAGGGCAGCACTGGTGAAGAGGGACACAAAAATAAACACACACGCATACCCATCTTTCTTGCTTATTGCTGCTCACAATACTATCATGTTTTACACTGATGGAGATCCCTAATCATAGGATTCCCAGACACAGATGACACTCCTCTCAACTGTCCTTCATTGCAAGGGATGTCTCTCATTTTACCCCTCAAAGGTTCTGTGTTCCACATCTGTCCCAAACTGGAAAGGTGCAGTCCCACATAGAGAAAAAGCGGTAAACTCACATTTTAAAGCAGAATCTCTTCACATTCTATTGTACTATTATTAAACTTTGAACAACAAGATATTTAATAGTTGGTATACTGTAGCAAAATGCTACGCAAATAACGCTAACCACTTCCAGAAATGCACAGCAGTAGACTGCTTTTTTTTTTTTTAAACTGTGACACCATGGTACAAGAGACTACGTGAATAAAACTAATTTAGTCAAGTAGGACATTTACGTGTGAAAATGCTATTCAATTTTTTTTGGCTTGCAAAAGTACTGGTATCCTCAGTGCTGGGAGTTTGCCTTTTCCCAAATGAGAATATGTCCCTCATTTTGAACATCTGTGTTCCTCGTTTCAGTGACAAAAGATTAAGAGGTATGCAGACAAGACTTTGGTGTGCGATCAGTGAGCAAAACTCAGACCTTGGCTCTTTAAAAAGGCTGAAGGGTACCACATTTTACCTACCAAAACACTTGTCAAAACAGTTTCTAACATTACAGCAGGCTTTCAAGTGCTGTACAATCAGTGATCCACCCACCGGAATACTTTCTGCCCACACAAACTGCTTGCTGATCGAATACCTTCATTTGAACAGGCTCAGGTTATAGCAACTGGGTCACACACCTTAACTGCTTCATGTAGTCATTATCAGTGCAAGTCATGTTCTGCTGTCGAGTGTTCACGTAGGCTGCACTGGGGCACTGCACAACCATAGAGGACATCTACAGGTTCCTTTTCACTTAATAAGACTTATGAATGTTACCCAACAGCAAGCAGATGTAAACCTCATACTTACAGTCACCTTGCCAAAAGAAAGTAGCAAAACAGTGTCTTAAACCCAAATACACTATAAACATAAAACGTTCTCTCATGGGAGGCAGTACAGCGTAGTGATTAAGAGCATTTCGCTGCAAACCTGGAGAACTGTGTTTGAATCTCTCAGCCACTACTTGCATACTGTGGGGTCATGAGCAAAAGTCACTTAACTTCCTGTGCTTCCAAAAGGCCACCTGGAAACATGCCAGCTTTCACTCTCTTAATCTCCCTACTCTTCCCCCCTTCCCCCAAACACTGCCAGTCCTCTAACTCTTTCCTGTGTTCAAAAATGCAAACGAGCTGCTGCCTTCGCAGACGACGGCAATGCCGATCCTTGGTCACAAGTCCAGGGATGTCAGAATGCCAGGCGACCTACCCCCCTCTCTCCCTCCCAGGAAGCCAAGCTCCTAAACTTTGTAACCTGATGAGCTGAGCCATCAGCTAACTGCACTGCTGCTTACAGTACAGGAAACCTTGGTCCTTGGAGGAGTGGGCCCGAAGAGGTAAGGACTGAGCATCCAGGTAGACGCTCACCTACTCCAGGAAGGGTGGGTGTCAGCAGCCGCCATGTAAGCACCTCCTGGGAGACCACATGTGGAGCTGCAGGGGGCCCTGCATGGGAGGAAAGATGTCAGCTAGCGTCACACTAGCATGTTTGCATCGCTTACCTGTCTTCCTAGCTGCTAATGCCCTGTGGGATGTAGAGTAGACAAAAGCAGCTCTGGTATCGGTCCGTGCACAGCCAAAAATTGGAACAAGGCAGCACCAGACAAGCCAAACATAATGTATATGGATTTATTCGAAACAATTGTTGCAATCCAGCATTTCTACAAAACACAGTGAGTAACATGCTTAAAAGCCCCAACCAGTTTTGTGCATGAGCACTTCCTCAGGGAGTGTACAAAAGCAGATCTGGTATCAGTCCGTGCACAGACAAAAATTGGAAATGCTGGACTGCAACAATTGTTTTGAATAAATCTATTTGGATTATGTTTGGTTTGGCTGGTACTGCCTTTTTCCACTGCTACCTGTGGGATGGAGACAAAAAAGCTGGACCCCCCCAGTGGTGCAGGATGACAACGATCCCTCACAGGCCCTGCACTGCAGACTGTGCTCCCTCCTCTACCTGAATTTGGTCTGTATAGAGGCTTGAGGGTACATCCGTGGCCCAGTCAGGTTGGGTAACCCTTAAAGGAACTGATGAGTGGTAAAGTCCAGGAGCTGGACAGGGCTGGGGGGGTGCTGTTCAAGGCAGTGGCGAACGTAACTATAAACAGTAAATTATAAAAAAAAAATATATATATGCAACTTGCTTAGCCCCTAGCTAGGATTCTGAGACTCTTAAAATGAACCCCAGTCTGCGACGTGATAATGCTGACCTAAGACAAGAACTCTCTCTGGCAAAGGCTGAAGCTGGAGTGTAGCTCTGAGCCCACAGACCCCTTATAGGGGAGAATAGAAAGAAACGGAAATAACTGCCAGTCACCCACACCCACTGCAAGCATTACTAGTTATAGCCACCCCTTATGAGATGCTGCAGGTGGGGCAGCTATGTAACGTAACCTGCAGCAAGTATGTCAGTTACAAGTGATGGACTGATAAGTGCCCTACTTGAGAGGGTTAGCTTGATAGCTAGAGATCTTGTCCCATCCCTATGAAACCACTTGATACTGGCCCAGTCAAAGGGGAAGGATATACCCAAGCTATGTTGCAGATCTGTAACCCTCTTGAGGCAGTTTTTAAGGAGGCAGTTTAATGCTGTGGTTTACGGCACTGAGCTGCAAACTTGGAGACCAAGGGTTTGAATCCCACAGCCCCCACTTGCATATTGTGTGACCCTGAGCAAGTCGCTTAACTTACTTGTGCTCCTTGGTCACACCTCGAAACAAGCTTCAGCTTAGTGTGCCTTTCCTGGTTAAACAATTTCCATCTTTCTCTCAGTGGATGGAGACCCTTTGGAACAGTTTACCAGCACAGATGTTGAATAAGAAGACAGAACAGGCCTTTAAGGTAAGCCTGGAAAAATATCTGCTTACCAAGGGAATCGCTGGTTACCCTGGATAGTAGAGTGGGCAGGGAATCCCTTTAACACTTATTTATTTCATGCCTGCTTGTGATGCGGTGGGGGCAGACATGATGGGCCTGGAGGCCGTTCTGACCTTAAAGCGATAGCTAAAGGTTCCCCAAATGCCTCTTTCACATAGTATGCCATTCCCAGCCATGCTTCAGATGTTGAAGCTGCAATTTATTTTGTAAAAAACTCTGTCGTCGTCATTTTATTGTTATGTTTTATCAGCGGTTTCTGGCTGCCTTTCAGTTTTCTCTTTGCGACCCCCCCCACCTGAATGATGTCATACAAAGGAGCTGTCAGTGTTTTACATACAGCAACAAGGAATTCTGTATAATTTATACTGCTGACTTAATGTGTCTTACTCAGAAGTACAGTCACGTATGCTCATAGTGGTGAGCACCTAATATGTAAATGTCCATAGCAAGGCATTGTGGGTACAATAAGAAGCCGATTTCTAAGTTCCTTACTGTGAGGTGTAGTCTCATATTTCTATAGTGGCATCAACAATATAAGCTCTTGTATGTTTATTTTCAAAACAAGGCATTGAGCATACCATATCTAGCTGCAAGACTTCTATATTGAAAGATGTCTCCTATTTCTGTAGTGAGCACAGAAATGTAACAGCCTGTATACTACTGTACATAGTGAGGCATTGTGGGTACAGTAAATAGCTGGGTTTTCAATCTCCCTAATCAGACTGCAGTCTCCTATGTCGGTAGTATTTACAGCAGTACAGTCTGTAGAAAAGCTTCTGGAAAATGTTTTTGTGGTGCAGGTCGGCCACAAAGCTCATGTGCCATTCTGTGCAGATGTTTCACTTTTATACTGCCTGCTGATGAAGTGACAGGTCCTGTCAGAACGTGGGAGTGTGATGATACCGTTCTATGTTTATGTTATAGGGCTTGAAGGGATGTACATAGTTCAGGAGTGTAATAATGGGTCAATGATTACACGGCTCTGAGCTGCTTTCAGCCAATCAAATCACTAGACATTTTCTACACGTTATAATGCTAGATACAGCTACTTGCAAACAATGTAAAGAGGCAGCTAAATACTGACAGTGTCCCTTTATAAACTTTGTCTCCCTTGTATGATGGCATGGTTGGGGGGATGCAGCACTGAGAAAAAAGGGGCAGGTTATGCAAATGAAGCAGAGCACCAAAATAAAAGGATTTTTTCATGGAAAACAGCACTGTGTCAGTTTGAATGGCAGGAGACTGATTCTCCTACAGGTTACTACTCCCCATTTGCTATGGCAAACTTACAACCTCACTTTAAATTACAAAATTTTATTAAGTTTACGTAATGAGAAAGGAAAGTTATTTACCATAACTCTATATCAAAAATATCTTCTCCATACAGCCACACTCTTTGGCCTTAGATGCTGGGACCCTGCAGGAGCAAACTTTTTATCCTGGTGCCAGCATTAGTGTCAGCACTAGCGCAAGAACAACAACAGTCCACACTCTAACTTTCTCAGTTCTGCTAGCAAGTAGAGTATAAACCCAGCACCATGCTTGCAGTAAGAGTAAGAGAAAGAGAAAGAAATTAATATAGACAGAAAAAGGAAAAAACTAAATAAATGACTAAAAACCTAAATGAGGAGAAGGGAAGAGCATTCCTCTCCAAGGGCCACTAAAGGCAGGCAAGTTATAGATACACAGACACAAAGAAGTCCTTAGCTCGGCCCGGTGGTGCAGAGGCCTCCAAATCACTGCTGGGTCCAAAGCAGACAAAACACAGTGCATGTCAGTCAGTGCATGCTATGGTTTTTCCTGCACTGACAATACTGGAAAAGCAACCCTGAATGTTTTGGAGGCCTTTGTTTCTTCAAACCTGACATATCACACTCGGCACAAAAAACATGACAAGAAAAGTCAATATGAGACAGAGTACTTCACCTCACATGATGCACACTTGACAGCATGAAAAACAAAACTGAGACAGTTAGGGTGTCAACAATGGCTACTGGTTCTGGCCCCTGGTGCAACGCATGTTCTGGAGCCGACAGGGTCATTTGTGCCCTGAAAAATGTTTGCTTCTGCAGAGTCCTGGTGTGTCTTGCCCCGAGATCAAAGAGTGGGGCTCTATGAAGCAGACCGACTCCTAGATCTAGGCAAATTACTAATACCGTGCTCTCCAATAGCTAACCTGTCACCCTGTTGTATAATGTGCACCTCAATTTTTCAGGTTACTTGATTTTTCTTTTTTACTTTAAATGCATGTAGAAGCATGCACTGCTTATTTTATTTATTTTTAATTTTATTTTATTTAGTAGTTGTTGACCAGGTAAGTGCACTAGACAAATCCTACCTATTTTCGGGCATGACCCGGGGGAGGGGGATACAGATGAATGCCAACTGACCTTGAACCAGATTAAGCTGTTGGTGGTATTTTTAGTGAATGAGGGAAATCTGGCCAGGACACTGGGGAAATTCCCCTACTCTTGCTTCCTGTGAGCAGGGGGGACCCTTTTTCCTGTGGGACCAAGATGGCTGCCGTCCCAGACCCTGGAGGAGGTGGAGGTGATGCAGTTCTCAGTTTTGTGGTTTCTGCTCCAGATCTAACGTCTGCTATGCCTGTTTTGCCTAGTGACTGCAGTAATAGTCAACCTGACACTGCGCCACAACTAGTGATTCTCACACCTCCTGACTCTCCTCTTGAGTTTGGAGCTACTACCCCGATTTTGGACCAGCATTCTCCTACAGTTCTTGGGACCAGTACTCATGCTATGTCTCCATTGCATTTGCAAGTGTTATATGAACAGCACCACTCTCTTTTACTGCGCTTCATGCAGGAGGACGACACCCTGCACTCTACCATGCCTACTGTCTCTGACCAGGCTGCTATACACTCTGGGCCATCACATGCTACGACAACGGACTTGCTTACAGCTCCTACCTGTGCTGCTTCAGCTACTGCAGGCACGCTATCCTCTACGGACACCCACGGAGGTACTCCTTTTCCAGACTCTGTGTGGTCCCCTGCTTCCACTCTACGTGCTGCAGGTTGGACTCAACCGCTTCCTGGAGCACCCTGGTCTTCTCCCCAGGCGGTAAGCACACAGGACATTATACAGGGACATACAGTCCCCGAACTGCCTGCCGAATCCACTTCCTTCCCTCATTCATCCCCAGCGGCTTTGTTGCAACTACACCCTGCCACTTCGACAAGACATTCTACTGTTGGCCAACCAACACCTGAGACTCCAGGCCCTTTGCATGCTCAAGATTATACTTCGGTACCGCATCCTTTGCTGACAGTGCAGTCCTCTTCGACAGCTGATTCCATTCACCACATGGATAACCCTGCTTTGCCTTCTCAACATACAGGTGAGGCTTTGACTGACCATCCCTTTCACCTCAGTGACCTGTTTCAGAACTTGCGCGAGCCGGCCCGACGTAGAAATGCAGTTCGTCTGAAATATTTTGGTGACCTCTCTACTGTACCCGATAGGAAAACTGTATTGCACTCCCTGTTACGTGACACTCTGAGTATTTCAGCAAGTGAATAGTTTGCTTTCATACATGTTAGAGGGGAATCAGTTTATGATTTAAGTTTTAAGAATATTTCTACTCTAGGAAAATTTTGGATCAAATATGAAATGGTAAAGTCACAGCCTTCATGGACCCCCTATATGCTCATTCCTCTTACTAAACCTACAATGAAAATAATTACTCTTCTTTTTCGTAATGAAGGAGTGAGTATAGCGATGTCCATCACTGGCTTAAGCAGTACAGAACGCTTCAAGGCTCCTCGTCCTATTTTGGATGAGGACCTTGTCTGGACAGGGGGTTGGAAGGTTAAGGTGCAATTGAAGCAGAATGACATGGGTATAGCTCATTTGCCAGGTAGTTTTTATATAGGCAGGGACAGAGGTTGTGTTTTTATCCCGGTCAACCCCGCACCTGCCATAAATGCAGTGCTCGAACGCATTTCAGCCATACCTGCAACGAGCCACAGTGCACCATTTGCTTAGCCTATGGTCATGTGAGCCTCGGTTGCCCTGACCCATGGAGGTGTAATCTCTGTAATGAGACTGGCCATACTTACCATCAGTGTCCATGGGCTGACCATAATCGGTTGGATCGTCCCCCTCAGGATCAGGTAGCCCTCATCATGGACTCTCAGACTCAGGTTCTTCGCCAGCGTGATGAGGACGGCCAGGACGTAGTGCCCCCCTCCTCCAGTGATGATCTTCCCTCTGCTCTTCCCGCTCTCTGAGCGGCGGATCCTGTGTTACAAGACCCGATTCCTCCTGGCACGGACCCGGCACCTGGGGTTGTTTCCCCCCTCTGACCCCATGCCACCTCCTCCACCTCCTGATCTGGACCCCTTCACGGAGGCTTCTCAGGGAAAAAAGGGTAAGTCCAAGGGTAAGCGTAAGGCTCCCAGCCTTTCCCCCCAGACAGTCCATTCTGACCAGGAATCACCACCAAGCCCTGACCAAGCGGAAGCAGTGGAGTGACATAATGGATGAGGAAAATGACTGACTCTTCACAGGCCTCTTCTCTCCATTTAGACTACTCCGATTCCCAACGGGATCCTTCCCCTAATAAACCAGACACCAGGTGGCAATTGGCGGTTACTTGACACCTCTTTGCCTAATTCTTCTTTGTTTTTTTCTGCTGGTTCCGGTCTTTTTCTTTCTTCTTATGCTGGTGGATTTAAGTCTTTGTTGCTTCACACTTCATGTGTGCAGCATGAAATCCCATAGAAAACTTCTTACCTCTCTGCAGTTTCTATTGTATCTCCCATATGATCTCTGCTTACTTCAGGATACTAGGGTGAAGACTCTATACGAGCTTCCTATTGGTCCTCAGGTGAGGATAAATGTAATGGGTTGGGAATTTTGTTTTCTGGTTTTGACTGTACTGTTACGAGACTGGTTGATATTGTCCCTGGCCGTGCCTTATTGCTTGATTGCACCTTCCATCGTCTGCAGCTCAGGATTCTAAATGTTTATGCACCTCAGGGTACTGCTGCTCATTCAGACTTGTTTTGGTTGTTGCAGCCTTATTTACACACCTCTAGACATCTTTATATGGGGGGAGACTTCAATTGTGGTCTCACCCTAGCTGACAGAAGAGGCTCTACGCAGAAGCTTTTCGGGGACTCTACTGCATTATGTACTATTCTTAAGTTTGCCTCTCTTAAGGAGAGTTACTGTGAGGTGCATCCTAAGGGAACAACGACCTATCATAGAGGCCTTCTGGCCACTCGTATTGATTTTATCTTTCTCTCCCAGAATGTTATGGTATGACAGGCGATGGTTATTCCTTGCGAGACCTCGGATCACATGGCCATCTCATTGCTTTGTTTTCCTTCTACGGCTTCCCATCCTCTTGTTTCTTCGCGCTGGAAGTTGAATAGCTCATTATTGTCTGATGGCTGCATTGTTCGAGACTGTCAGGGAATTTCTGTTGGCCCGCATTTCGGTTCTGGATGCTTATACTTCCCCTTTACATTGATGGGACGATACCAAATCAGATCTTAAACACCTCATTCTCAGGTATGCTAGGAGTAAATCTGTTTCCTTTTATCGTAAGTATTTGCTATTGCGGCAGCATTTACATGACGTGATCTCTAGGGCTTTTGTGATGGCCCAAGATTGCTCCCCCCTTACTGCTTCCTTGAAGACTCAGATGGAAGAGTGTCAATATAACAGGGCTCGCTTGTTGTGTCTTGAGGCTACTTGTGGCACCCACTCTTCTAAGGCCTCTTTTGATATTTACAAGCACTGTTCTGACAGGGTGGCTGCTACACACATTGATCGTCTTACTGATGTGGACTCTTCTATGGTTTATGAGACTATATCGTCTCTCCAGCTAAAGGTCTCTTCCCATCTAGCCAGTGTTTTTGGGACTCCTTCACTAGCTACATCTGCTGCTGCTTCCTTTTTTGATTTCTAGACCCCTTCTCCCTCTCTTGATCTTTGCACCAAGCTGACAGCCCCAAATTCTTTGTTAGAGGTGCAGGAGGCTATTAAGAAGCAAAAGCGATGTACTTCTCCGGGGCTGAACGGCCTTACGGCTGAACTTTATCAAGCTTTTTCTGACCTTTTTTCTCCCATTCTTACCTTGCTCTTTAATACTATCATTGATTCTCATTCTGTTCCTCGGAATTTTTCAGATGCCATCATATTTCTATTGTTTAAGAAAGGAGATAGGTCTGACATAAGGAATTGGAGGCCTTTGAGTCTCTTGAACGTGGACTATAAGATTTTTACATCTGTCCTGCTTCACCGTCTTCTTCCTGTTGCGTCCCAAGTCATTTCAGAGGTACAGACCTACGCTATTCCTCATCACACTATTGTTTCCAATCTTTCCTTACTTAGAGGTGTCTCTGCCTTTAGCTCTTCTTCTTCTTCTTCTTCTCCTTCACTTCTTTTTTCACTTGATCAGGAAAAGGCATTTGATAGAGTAAATCATGACTACCTCTTTCAAGTCCTGTCTCATTATGGAATTCCACAGCAATTTATTCAATGAATTAGATTGCTCTATTCTACTGCCTGGATCCATCCTTATGTGAATGGTGCCTCTTGCCCCCCCCCCTTTTTTCAGTCATACTGGGGTTCGGCAGGGCTGCCCTCTCAGTCCTCTTCTTTATGTTTTTCATATTGGTCCATTGCTTCATAGACTTTTATGCCACCCATCGATCCCTCAATTGTCCTTTCCTTCTGGGTGCTCTATCCTACAGTGTTAGCGTATGCTGACGATCTCTGTATTCTCGCCACCCCGCACCTACGAGAGGCGGACTTACTTCTCCTTGTAACGGATTTCGAATGTGCGTCTAGTTCTAAGCTCAATTATAACAAGAGTTCAGTGTTGTACCTCCCGATTCCACCCCCATTCTCATCGCTACGTTGCAAGGGTGCCTTTACAATTTTCCCCGATCAAAGTTTTAGGACTGACCTTTGGTGCCCCTGATGATGCCCTCTCAAACTGGACTGCTGTTTGGGACAAGGCTTTTCATTTGGTTACATCCTGGAAGGGTCATACCATTGCAAAGAGGAAGCGGGTTTTGTTGCTGAAAACTTTAGTTCTTCCCTTATTTCTTTATGTGGCTTTGGTTTTTCCCAGTCCCCTTTTCCTTGGAAGCTCATTTGTATAATGTATTCTTTCAGGGATTCTGGGGCAGCCGTTTAAATCTGGTGAAACATTCTTACACATATCTTGATTACTGCCACGGTGGGGTTCGGATGTTGAACCCCTTGGTGTTTTTTTACTGTTTTTTTAAGACTGCTATTTCCTACCTATTGCATGCCCCTCTGGTCTTTTGGATTTCTCCTCTTGATCATCATCTTGCTCCACTGTGCGCCGCCTGGTGTCTCCCCCCCTTTGGAAATTCCTCGTAACTTTCATAAGTTTAAGCTCCCCCTTTATTATCCCTACCTTTTTAAAGATTCGTCAGTGGTCTTTGACCCCTACGGTGATCCTCTCTTCCTCAAGGAAGCACTTATATCGATCCGTTTTGGGAACATCCTTTTTGGACCTTCCTGTGCTACGGGATTCCTATGGCATTCAGCTGGACTCCTCTGGAGTTTTCCTCCAACTGACTGATCCACGAATCCCCCAACAGGTTTGGGATGTTACCTGACTATCTTGTCATGGCAGGCTAGGTGTTCGAGGTAATATGAAAAATAAGACTCATGAGGAAAGGACTTGTACCCAGGATACATGCCCTTTCATTCCTGAGACCCTGATGCATTTCTTTATTGACTGCCCCTATTCATAACCAGTCTGGACCCTTCTCCTCCATAAGTGGAAGGAAAAGGCCCTTCCTTTCCTCATGTATGACATTTTGATTTACAGTATTTATCCTCCTAGTTTGGTTCATTATCATCCTAGAACTTTATGTTTAATTTTTGCATTTTGTCGCTTCTATTTGTGGCAAGCTAGATGTGCATTTTTATTACAACAGAAAGTGTGTAGTCCTACTCAGATTGTCACTCAGATTTTACAGGGTTTACAGGCTGTTTATAGTTCAGAGAAAACCTCACATCGCCTGGGGTTTTTCGGCGCTATTGGGACTTATGTTCATGGATTTTTTCCTAAAGTGGGGAGGGATGGGGGTTCTGCACATGTTTAGCTCATTTTGTTATGGATTTTAAATCCATTGTTCTAGTTGCTGTTTTATCCTTTTTTGCATTACAATTTGTCTGCTATACCATGCGTATGTACTGTATACTATGTTTTTAGTTTGTATACGGAATTTCCCTGTTCTTTTTATAGGGTCGGGACTGGGTTTTTTCTTCTTTGGATTGCTTAGTTTAGGGTTTTATGTTGGCTGTAATACTTCATTATGGTTAGTATTTTTCTTCTTATGCTTTGTATGGCTTCCTACACTGTCAGAATGATTTGTTTTGAGGTTTTGCATACTAACATCCTGTATTTTTTTGGAGGGGGGGATGTTGGGATTAGGGGTTCCTGTATGATGCAATACTTATTTATGTTCTTTTGATTTTCATTATTATAATTTTGTATGCTGTAATACTGTTCTTGTGTTATTTGTTTACAATAATAAATTCCCCTACTCTTTTAGTTGGGGGGTCAGCTTTTAGGTTTTGGGACTCTAAAAATGAAATTTTGTATTGCATGTCTGATGAAATACTTATTTCTGTTTTACTTTTATTTTTATATTATGATTTTGTGTGCAGTAATACCATTAAGTATGTATTTTACTTTCAAGTTTTGAATAAAAAATTCCCCTACTCTTTTCGATAAGTGCCATGGGATCTTTAACATCCACCTGAACTACCACCAATCCAGGCAGATGGGACCTCGGTTTAACGTCTCACCCGAAAAATGACACCTCAGAAGTGCAGCACTCCTCTCATGCTGCACTACAGTGTCAGTAGTATCAGTACTGGGATATTAACCCAAGTGTCAGATGTGGGAACTGAACCCACAGCCCTCTGATCTCCCGGCCTCAGAGGCGAGTGTGCTACCTACTGAGCCACTGATACTGCGTTCACAAGATATTGGTGGGCAATTTTGTGACTCGGAACATACAGAATGCTAATGCATTTAAAGCAGAGAAAAACAGAAGCATTAGGTAACAGCAAACTTTGTCATTTTTTTTTTTTTACTCATTGGTAAATGGGTAAGGGCAACTAGGCACAAGTGTCTGTTTTCAGGGGCGGCACATAAGTTCTGGGGTGGTTAAGTGACTTGCTCAGTCACACAGAGAGACTGTAGGAATCAAACCCAGGTCTCTTAGACATACCAAACTCATTCACAGCTCGTTACTCGAACTACTACACTATACTGCCTGACCCATTTTAAACAATTAATCAGCAAGTTAGCTGTTGGGGAGTGTGATATTTATTTACTCACTCATTGTTTGATCAGGAGGTCTGTTGTGTCACATGGCCAATTTTCAGACACACCTGTATTGGTAATTTGTGTAGTCTTCCATTTCAACGTATGTACCATGCAACATAAATTCAAGTGTCCAGACTACTACTGACAGACAGTGAGCCAATTTCATCAATGCTGTATTCAAAGACACAACAGAGAAACAATAAAAGCCATCACCAACCAGCCCATCCCTTCCAAATCCATCGTGCCGATGAGACTGTACTGAATAAGCCAATGAAGCAGAGTCTCCTGTACAAGGCACTGCGGAGTACACAGAAACATAGAAGTTGCTGACAGAAAAAAAACCAGGGTCCATCCAGTCTGCCCAAAACATCCTACCTATCCCCTTGACCTGTTGTCTTAGAGGGTATCTAGCCTTGATGACGACTACCCATAGCTACCACCACCCTCAATATCTACCTCTCTCACCCCACCTTTTGGTATCACCAGCCCCCTGTATCTGTTCCACCTGCTTTAGCACCCGTTTATATAGACACCATCCCTACTGGAAGTAATCTGTTCCACAGTTCCACCATCCTTTCGGTGAAGAACAAATTTATTCACATCTCTCTAAACATGCACTGACCAATCTCAATTTATGCTCTCTCATCACTGTGTTCCCATTCCTGGTGAACTGGCCCTCGCAGCTCATTTTGTTTTAATGGCCAGCAGACGTTCCTAATATGGCCTGCCCTGTATCATCTTGGTGCCCCTATGCTGCACAGCCTCCAGCTTATCCCAGACCTTACAACTAGAACCTGAGAACCTCCTCTAGCACTTCTCAGGCAGGCTTGCCGATGAAACTGCACTTGCTTAGTCCTGCCACACCATTTCCCTCCCCCCACTTCCTTTTCTCTCATGCTCCCCCTCGCTTCTCTCCCCAGCTCTTCTCTTCTCTGCTACCAACCCCCTCATGCTCCCCTTACTTCTCTTGCATCCGACCGGAACTAAATTCTGCAGCTATACTCAGTCTCCCTATGCCTCCCTGTCACACACTTGACTAAGCCCACTTCGACGGATTCTCTTCTTTCCACTCCCCCTCTTCCGCGCACCTGATCTTCTCCACCCCCCTCCTCCCCCAACTCTCTGACAATGCCTCCTCTGGCGACTTTCACACTGTACTTCCCATCTGTGTAAAGCTAGTAAACAAGATTATGTAACTTTAATTGTATTGCTATGTAACTTGTTTGTATTGAATCCTTTGGATACTGTATTGCCATAATCTGTATTTTAAGTTTACTTTGTTCACCCTTTCAATGTGTGTCATCAGTTGTGTTATCATACATGTCACTTGTCTTGTTTCCATTACTGACGTGGAACCTTTGTAAAAGAGCCCCTGGCTCAAAGGTGCATTCAATCCAAGATTTTAATAAATAAAAAAATAATTAATTAAATAGGCACAGTACTCCAAGTACGTTAGTACTTCTGAAGAATCTCTGAAAACACAAACCTTTAGATTACAAACAACATTATAAGCAGAATAGATGAAATTTAACTTGGCATTAGGAAATAAAGTGGTTCAGAGGGCAGTGTGTTTGGCAAGGCAGAGAAAACAAGATGCTGCGCCTAAATTATGCTTTTCACAACAGTAGTGGGATCTTCCTGTCTAATAGCTGCTGCAGTTCACATTTATAAAATGAGCTATGAAAATCTTAAAACCTCATTGGTCAAAACACATCACATGACCAGTGATTATTATCTAAAAAAAGCACACATCAACTGAACTGCATGATTTTTTTTAACAAGTAAAAGCCTATTTTATAAGTCAAATAACACACTCCATGGTATGTGGTGAACCGGGAATAATGCACTTTTTGGGTAGTTGGGGCATTCGGCTACGCTTCATGCCTAACAACCACCCAAGGTATGCATTACTCCTTTTTATTGCACACCTAGTCATGCGTTATCCCTTACGTAATACTGTTTAGCCTTTATAACCTATTTATTACTGGCATCTTGTGAAGGATCTTATGTTTGGAAACTATAAAAGCATGACAAATCCCTTTCATGCATCTATGTGTGATTGAAAATGTGTTCACAAACAATATTCAACACACCTCTGCAACCTTCTGCTCAGTCCTGCTCACTCAGATGTCAAGATAGGGACCGCTTCCATGTACTCAGAGCTCTTAACACTGTAGAACCAAGGTCCTTATGATAGCTGCCCAGCCACCTGAACACCCTCACAAGTACCAATTGTGATGCTTGGCGAGCTGGTTATGATTGTTGTATGATATTTATAATATCAAAATATAGTATGTAAGCTTGTGCTTCCATGACTGCCCCCCCCCCCCCCCAGTTTCATTGGAGCTACAGGATATGTTAACTGACCAGGAGATCTCTGTAATGTAATTAACTTCCTTGAGAAATTGCATTTTATGGCCATTTGCCAGGGGGATAAGCCTAATCAACTTTTATGATTTCCTACAGGAACCTATTGATAACAGCAAAGTGTTAAAACGTCATAAAAACCCTTTGATCTCCTTGGAAAAAACAGAAACCAGACACCAGTTCAAAGGAAAGGCTTGATTAAATATTGTCATAATTTGGGAAATGTATTTTTCCTTCTGAAGTCACATTATTTAACATATCTCCTGAGAGGACATCATGTTTGTATTTTTTTTTTATATTCGAAAAGGAGGAGCTTGATGACTAACCAAGAGGGTGGGGAGATGGAGCTGAAATGTATCCTTGTAACTGGGGAATGTGATATATTACTTTGGGACTCAGAGAGAGAGAGAGACAGCTCTCTGATTTAAATTTAACTGCACTTACAGAGGTAATACATTAGACAGCAAAGATCTTAATGTAGTTTGGTAGGAGTTTGTTCTGTATTTTTCCTTGTTTTCTTTTATGTGGTTGTGATGCACTTCGATATTTGTTCTGTATTTTATCTTACTGTTTTTATCCATTTTTAGTAAACATATCCTTAAAAACTGCCTGGATGTCTGCCATTTTTTTTTTTTTTTTTGCATGTGACGTATAGATGGTTAAGTCTGACAAGTGTTCAAGGGCTTGATGGTGTTACTAAACTGGGAAAAGGTAAGAATACATATAAAATCTCACATAGAGTTTTAAGGGTTCATTTTGAAAGCCTGGCTTGCTGCCCCTAGCGAAAGATTGTACTGCAATCCCCGAAGAGGGTACGTATCTGAGGCTGTACATTTGGGTACGCTAGGATAAGGTTCACAGTCAGAATCACCCCCAGAACTTGAGACCAAAGATGTTTTGGACCCAAAAGCAAACAGGAGGGTTACCCTGTCTGTTACCTGTTCACACTATTGCGCTCTGAGGTTGGCACTGTGGAAGCAGAGAACCTGACCTGCTGAGTGCATTTGTGACACTAATATGGAAATAACCGGCACAGCAGCATTCAGTCATGCTATATTCACCCACTTCAATACCCTATGTAACTGCCCACCTCCACCATTCACCTGACCCTCCAGCCACCTAGCCTCATATCCTCAACCCCTATCCGGCTCCTACTCCCTCCAATGCCATACAGAACTATAAATATGTTGCACAAAGTCATAAACTTGAAATATGCATATGCCGTAACTATCGTAAATGATTTGTTTACTTGCTTTCTACAAACTGTATATGAATTCTTGTAGTACTAGCCTAACCACAAAATGTTACAACACCTGCTGTTGTACCTGTCCACCCCAATCCATAAAAATTATTATGGATATATTTGAGTTCAGATTTACAAATGAATAAATAACACAGCATACATGTAGGACATCATAACTATGTATGGTCATTTTTGCCAGCACTCCCTCATTAAGAAGTATCTGCTCAACTGGAGTGTCCTGATAAAACAACAAAAAAGTAATTCCCTGCTGTCCTGGCCTATATTCTCCTTACCAATAAAAGTGGCTCAGAAAATTGTCCATGATTGTACATGGGTCTAGATGAGTGGAATGGCTGCCACAGAATATCGATGGTCACTTCCCACCCAGCCTCTCATCACTTGTAAAGCACATAACAAGATAGTGTGTATAAAAACTCCAGTATAAATACTTTTTCTTCCAGGGGCATAGTTAGCTTTTTTTTTTTTTACTGGGTGGGGGGGGACTACTAAAAGTCCTGCTTTTCCTTGTAAATCACAAATCAATAGGCCAGGGGGTCTGGGCGGCCCTCAGAAGCTGTCAAGTTTTTGATGCATTCTGGAAGGTTTTTGATGCATTCTGGTGCATTTTAAGGGTAATTTTGGCACTGTTTGGCAGCTTTTAAAGCCTTCTTTGACTTGTTACAAAACAACCTCTATCCCTATCAAAATAACTAGCTTTTTATTTTCTTTATAACAAATTTCAGATCTAAAGCAACTTCTTGATCAGTATCAAGGAGCAGAAACTGCAAACATCTCTTATCCAGAAAAATGATCCATAAAATATTCACATTGGGAACTATATTTCACACAGGGTTTACAAATGCTGTTAAAATAAAATACAGTATAAGGGAAGTGACCACTCTGAAGATAAAATACGCTACCACCATTTACAATGTTTTTTGTCTATTGCAGTCTCTGTTGTCTCAAGTTAAATTATGGCTACTGGCTAGCCAGAGTAAAAGAAAGCCCTATGTAGCAGCGACCAAACAGTCCCTGCCCACTGCCCACAGCTGCTTGGCTAAAAAACAAATCTTGCAATATAGATAATACATACAGTATGTATAATGAAGGTCAGAGGCCACTCCAAGTAAATGCTAGCATTGACCTCTGGCCTTTATCATGACTATATATTTATCATACTAGTATGGTGCAGCAACTGCTACCAGGGCTTCAGTTAACTCCATTTTGGAAGTATTTGACTCCCAAAAATAAGGCAAAAACATTCAAAATAAAGGGGAAGGAAGTCATTGACTTCCAAATGTAAAAAACAAAACTGGATGACTTCCAAAACTGAAGGCACAGAAGCTGGAAAAATATGGATTTTTCTAAAGGAAATTGTGTTTACCACTAATATTTCTATTAATATCCACAATCTGATCCTTCTTAGAATACTGGCTTTCACATTGTTGGATCTGGGAAGTATTTTGACTTCCAGAAAATTGAAACGACTTCCAGATTTTGACTCATGGAAGTATTTGACTTCCACAAAAAATAAATTAACTGAACTCCTGACTGCTACAACCTACAGCCCATGCCATCCAGACCCATTCAAACAATAGAGAAAAATGTACCCCCAAAGTGTGAGGTAGTAAAAGCACCTCATGTATTGGTCCCTCAACGAAGGTAGCAAGACAAGGTTTGTTCATAATGTCTTTACGGTACAATACAACCCAATGGAACATGAAACTTCATAACACTTTGTCCAGAGACTGCCAAATAAACAATCACGTGAACTTAAAAAAAAAAAAATATGTAAATCTCTCACAAAGGACACAATATTTACTCAGTGCAATGCAACCTAGCTTAATTTACTTTCCTGTTAATATTTAAAACCATTAATTATTTCCAACTTTGGAGGCTGCATACCTATTGGGTGGGTAATTCTGCCCATGGGGTTGAAATTTCCAGTAGTGGTAGTACTGTAGCTTGGTTTGTGATTTAGTGTCACTCACACATTTTCAGAGAGGCCTGTATTACTGCTTCCTTCCCTGTTGCAGAATGTGTGAATTTACGCAACTTTCATCACACATTTTATCACAAGGTAAAGTCACAGTAATACGGTGATTTCTGGGTGTTCTGCTGACCTATCTGTCCCTTGGCTCAGCCTCAGCCTCAAGACACACTGTGTCCCTGATGGACACTTCTCTCTCCACATATTGCTTGAGCTCACTCCCCTGCTCTCTCCATTCTGCTGCTTTCCACCACTTTTAAATCTGTGTGTTATGGCCCAGTGAAAGCAGCTAAACTAAGAGGTACAAATGAACAGTTGCTATGTATTTCCTCCAGCAATGGGTGACACTGTTTCCACATCATTTTCATGTAGCAGGGTTTTGCTAAGAGTCCGTCTTAGTGGCATTGGTTTATGAATTGTGATACTCCTCTGACTCCCCCGTCCCCACCCCACCCCATAAAACAAATGTACTAACCCCTCTGGAATACCATAAGGTTACCCTGGCAGCATTACTTATTTTGACTTTTAGTTAGTTGATCTTCATTCAAAGTTTTAATGATTCAAGACCAAGGCATGGGCCAACAAGCTGCTCCACAACCAACAAATCTGTAAGTGGATCTTCTAAGAGACCCTGTCCCTGCCAGTCCTCTAAAACCCTAAGTGTAAGTTACCTGTGTCTCCTGTCCAGGTCAGGATCAGGAGGCTCTCTCATCTTGACACACGGCTCGCCTCTTGGCAGTTGGCCCCTCTGCTCTGTATGGGTCTCCTTCCTCGAACTGTGTGGTCTACTCCACCTCGCCTCCCCCCTCGCGCAGCCCAGGGCCAGCGGGTCAACTTGCGCTCATGTGCCTGCTGCTGTGGCTCACCCCAGGCCCAACAAGACTCCTCCTACCCTCTCCTCTGCTTTCTTGTTCCTTCCTGGGCTGGGCCTGGCCAGCAGCAGCATGTGTTCACTGGGCAGGCCTCACGGGGACTGGGACAGGGAATTATCTAACAGGCAAGCCGTTGAAGTCGGCGACGGCAACCGAGGGGAAGTCCTCAAACTGATGGCAATGGGTTGGCGAGTCACTCACGGGTAGCAGAGTGTGGACTGACCAAAATGTGCGCTACAGTCCCACTGCTACACTTCTCTGTAGTGGCAACTGGGTAAGAAATGGCGCCATAATGGTTTACAGCTTGTGCAGGCACGCACGCGACTGTGGCTGCAGGGTTCTGTGACTAGCTGCAAAATGCATGTCGCTGTGGATATGGCATGCTTGCAGTCAATCAGGATATTTGGGACAATCTTCGGGAGTCGGACAATACTTAATATATTTTAAAAAAAGAACCCGCCCCAGCACCCTCCCCGTCCACTACTCCACTCCTCCCTGCCAGGTCCAGCCAGCCAAAGAGCAAAAAAGCAAAACAAACAAACAGAAAAAAATGCAAGCGAGCAAACTCAAGAAGTCCCGGTCTCTTTTCTCAGGGAGGTTAGCCTACCCCTCTGTCCCCCCGTAATCTACGCCACTGTTTTCTTCTTATGGGTACATTGCAACACAGAAAAGTTTAAATGCACACTGTAAACAAGCCTCCCCCCCCAAACATCAGGTCTACCAGCTCTAAAGGGATTCCTGTATTTTACAGGGAAATAGAGCCCTCTAGAGGGGGAAACTTTTCCCACAGGCTTGCACTGGGTGTAAGGGAAAACAGAAGCATTTGAATCCCTTAAGAAATAATGTAATATACAGCAACACACAGTACAATTAACCTGGAGTTACACAGAAAATGGCAAATTAATCTGGGAACACCGTAACATTTTTAAAAGATGCACTTACCCAGGACTGAGAAAAGGACAGTATCTTTTTAAAAATGTATCCACTCATACCCCACCCCCCCCCAAAAAAGAAAGGGGTAAAATATCCAAAAATATATAAGGTACTTACTGGCACGATCTTCCATTCTCCAGCTACACCAATGCTCTTAAAAGTTCCTGAAAAAATAAATACAAAAATACTTGTTTCATATAATCCATACTGAGCTATGGGACAACAGTTCAAATCCTTCTGCGGCTCAGGATGCTCCATCCCCCATTTATTTACCCAGGACAGCCAATGAGCTGCAGCGTCTCTGTTTCAGTGGGGCAAGGGACCTCGCTTCTACCCAGCTTAAAAACTGGGAGGGACTGAAACACAAAAAGGTCAAATTAACTTGCTCAAGGTCTTACTACAGATGAGGGACGAATTGTGACCATTTTTGTTTAGTCTACAATAGTAAATCAGTAAGTACAATTAAGCACCAGAATAATTCTGTCCTTACCCCCTTTACTTTAGAAGAGTGTAGGACCGCACTCAAAAAAACTACAAGTACATTCAGGAGCAGATCCTGATAATATCTGTCCACAATTACTTGTGGAAATAGCAGATAGCTTACCCAAACCCATAATATCAATATTTAATAAATCCATAACATCTGGTCATGTACAAAAGATTGGAGAACATCAGTTGTGGTACCAATCGTTAAAGAGCTGATGCCTCAAAGAAAACTTTGAAAAACATAATATTTAGGTACAGTTCAGCTCGCATTCCATATGTATTCAACAGACTTCTCCTCCTCATTAGTTATTACTGAGAAATCCGCATGGAAACATGCTCTATATTCCTTACAGTTCATCTGACTCTTTCCTTATTCCCTACTTCTTGTCTTAGTCCTCTGTTGTGACATCGCAATCTGTTGTCATGGGAGTAACTGTGATGTCACAATAGAGCATTATGACCTCAGGTAGGGAGAAAGCAATTGGAACAGATGAACTCTTCAGGAGCAAAGATCCCATTTTCATACAAATGGCCTCAGTAATAAATAACAGGGATGAGAAATACAGAACTACTGTGAAATACAAGCTGAACTGTGTCTAAATAATATCTTTTGTTAAAGTTGTCCTAATAGCGTCAGCTGCTCTTTAAGAAGGGTGAAAAAGACAGTGTTAAAAACCACCGGCTGATCAGTTTAACTTCAATACTAAGTAAAACTATGGAACAATTAGTCAAAAATAGGATAGAAACTGAACTAGTTCAGCTTGGTCATACTGATAACAACCAGCATAGATTCACCCGGGGTCACTCACGTACTACAAATCTAATTGCCTTCTATAACAGCACTGGGGACAGCCTGGATAAAAAACAACCTGTAGGTGTGATCCTGTTGGATTTTGAAAAAGCTTTGGATAAAGTACCACACAAAGAACAAACTGAAAAACTAAACAGCATAAGGTTAAGCACCCCAATTACCAGATGGATTGAGAACTGGCTGTCAGGAAGAATACAGCGAGTCAGGGTGGGACGATATTTGTCTAGTTTGGGGGAAGTGACAAGTGGGGTACCACAGGGCTCGGCCCTTGGCCCTATATTGTTCGACTTGTATACAAGTGACGTAAATAGAAATATCAAAAACAGCATTGCGAACTTTGCATACGACACACAAATTGGGGAGAGGTAGACACAGTACCTAAACAATCAACTCTTATAAACAATCTCAAAATCACAGAGCTGTGGACAACAGAAAATACAATGTCCCTAAACCTCAACAAATGTGTGGGGTTACATATGGGAAAAAACAACCCCCTATTAACATACAAACTACTAAACCAAAAATTAAGAGCAGTCTCAAAAGAGAGCGACCTGGGGATCATAATAAGTGACACATTTACCCAGACAGGTTATTTCTGGAACCCACATCTGAAAAAAAGACATGCATCATATTGAACAAGTGCAGCATAGGGTTACAAAACTCATTCCCAACCTGAGACATCGTCTAACTTATAATGAAAAAGATTAGAAAGAACACCACTCGTCACCCTAGAGGAGAGATGTAGCAGTGGAGATTTGTTACAACTATATGGGATACTACAGAATCCGTCCCTTATGGCACAAAGCAGTCTCTAATATAGTGCAAGAAGTGCAAACCTAAGAAGCCATAACAAACAGCTAGTTATCCCTAAAACAAATATGCGAAAAAGGGATAATTACTTTACTATCTGAGCAGCTAAGTTATGGAATGCCTTGCCACATCAGATGGCAGAAACTGAAAATTTCAACATGTTTAAAGAAAGGTTAGATATGCACTTAAATTGGATAAAGGACACACATAAATCACCCACAGAGTTGTGGGAGACACTCTCGATGGGCCTCGGCCTTCTTGTGTTTAACACACCTAGTAACCTAGTAAGACAGTGAGCCAGCATCTAGCTCATGTAAGTAAGAAGGAATGTCAGAATGTTGGCAGTAGTGCCATTAGCACATTCCCTGGGGCATAGTACAGCTCAAGGTCGCTGGCCAAGTGCCTTCCACCACTGGAAAGCATTCAGGGAACTATTACCATTAACCTGGACAGTCTTATTTACAAAATGGGCTTAGGAGTGCCGGCCCGGTGGCACTGAGAGTTGACGCGCTGGACGCTGCACCGCGCATCACGCCAGCGACCCGGCTTCGGGAATGAGCCCGGGCCACCAGTGGTCAAATGGGACTAACTGGAAGGATGCACACAGAGATCAAATAAGACAGCAATCACAGGGAAGCCATGGTTGTTGGAAATAAGGGTGATGCTGATGATATGTACAGCAGTTTAAGTGCTATAGGTGGTGAGAAAATACCGTTGAATTGTGCTCAGGATGAGTGGATAAGCATCGGAAATGAAGGGGGAGGTTGGACATAGGCGGCAGTCAGAGGGAAAGCTGTCAGACAGATACATTTGTTAGCAAAAAATGTCATTACAGTTTTTTGCAAAAATACATTTCTGACATCCTCAATGTAAACAGCTTTCATAGATAATTTTGTAATTAATGAATCACATGATTTAAAGATGGCTACTGTTTCCAAAAAAATCTCTTCTGCTGAGGTTACCTGTTTAATATACATACCAGATTCACACTGTGGATGTACTAGGATGATGTTTCAGTTTTTCATTTAGGATTTTTCTGCCCCCAAACACCCTGAGATGTACCTTGGTTGGTTACAGATGCACCCTGTTCAAGTGATTCGCCGTCATTTGGACAACAAGGATTTCTCTTTCTTCATTTTTTCCCTCATTCTTCCCTCCTCTCAACCTGTGGGCCATGCTCATCAACCTCGGCAATGCAAAGAAGGGGAAAGTTCTTTGGTTCACCCACAGAGGTCGCTGCCTGCCGGAATCCATTGCCAGCTCTCCCTAACCAAGGCGCGCTGCCCTTCAGCAGCTGCTTGGCCTGACTTCCAACATGATGACTGAAAGTCCTCTCCTGAACTCCAGCCATCTGCACTTTAACCATCACTTGCCCATCAGGCAGCCCCTACTATATATTTCTGATGGTAAACAAGACAGTACTGTATCAAGATAGTTGATTTTTTTTTTATGCTGGGCATGACACACGAGAAGAAACTTTTGAAAACTTCAAATTCCTCTTGTTTAATTTATTGGCTAAATGCTTGAGTCTAAACAATGTTAGCGGCTATGGCTTAAACAAACCCAAAAATGTTAGCCACATTAGAATTGAGACAGCTACTGTAAAAAGTAAAAAAAAAAAAAAATACTGCAGTTGATATAGGAAATATTTCTAGACACCCCAAAGAAACAGACAAGGTCCTATAAGTCCTAATTATGGAAATGGCACTCTGAATTACAGTGTTCTTAAGCCAACGTTAGAATATCTCACATTTTTTGATCTGGTTGATCCTGCCAACAATCGCCAGTCATTGCTGATACCTATAAGTTCTGTAGGCCCCCAAGACCGAGGCAGTGCTGATGCGAAGGATGAGATCAGTCGTGGGGACAGTCTACATGGCAATAATAATTAAATAATAGCACCAAAAGTACCAATCTTGATTCTTGAATCCTAAGAAGTAAGGGGCTGGATTTTCAGAACCTCTGAAACCCCCGCAGCTGCAGGGAAAAACTGGCACAAGTGGGCTCCCTCTTGCAGAGCCACTGTTTTCCCCACAGCTGCGGTACTCTGAAAGTGGGAGACGGTTTATGATCAGCCCCCCGATTTATGGCAGCTAGCGTACGTTTTTGCTCCACAGCTGCATCGAAACGGTATGCCTAGTGAAACCAAGTGTACCATCTCCTGCAACAGCACAAACTGAAAATGTGGAAGTCCACAGGTGCGGGGATTTCAGTCTGCACCAGCCAATGCAGGGTAGAACTTAGTCCTGGGAGGGTTGAAAATCCAGCCCAAGATTGTTATCAGTGGTGTCAGCGCTGTAATGTGTTCATTACAGTTCCAAATTATTAAAAGCACACAGACGATTCTTACAGCTGAACCCATCCTTCACATTATGAGCGTTTAAGCCACAGGGGCATATGGGACCTACCGGCGCCAGCTGGTAGTAGGTGGTAGATTAACCAGATGAAATAAATTAAGGCATTCTAAAATAAGCTTTAAAAAATGAATTCAAAGTGATATTTATTTGTAGCCACAATGGTGAATTAGGTAAAGTTTAGCCCATTTCAATCTGGAGTTGCCATTAGCAACACTGGCAATCCTTAGTTACAAAAAACGACAGTTCACAAATCAGGAACACCACGTACAAACACTACGGTTGAGTTGCAGGATAACTGAATTCTCAAATTTGATCAGCAACTATAGAGAGATACATTCTCCCCTCCACTAACACCAAACATTTTTACTCCAAAAGTCAGACGTGTTTGGCGCTGGTGGAGGGAAGAGTGTGTCTCTGTATAGCTGCTGATCAGTTTGAGAATAAAATTAAGCTGTAACGCAACCATAGCAGTGATGTAGCCAGGCATTTTGGATTTGTACACCAACCTGCAACACTGCTATCCTCCTCACTGTTGTTCATGCTTGCCCACCCCCACCACCCATCAGGGAGTCCAAGGTGCCTGGCTCCAGTCGACGCATTTCCACACCAGATCTGCTGTCTGTCTGTCTGGGCTGCTAGTGTGGTGCTTACTGCCTGCTGGTAAATGCGACTGACTGTACCACAAGTCCAAGACCACAGCAGAAATTTCTTCTCTCTCCCCCTGCAGGTAGGCACATTCGCTCCACGTGCCACACCACATGAAGTCTTCATTCTTTTAACTGGTTTTGAGTCTGTTCTTCTGACTGCTGCTCCTCAGTTTTTCTACTGCTTCTCTCACTCCCAGTACAACTGAACTAATGGTATGGCTTCTAACTTTGCTGGGGCATTTAAACTTGTTGCACCAGACTTGCCATGCCCCTACCAGATGCCACAGCCAATCACTATACACATGGACCATGCAAACCTATTTGAGACTTTTAGCTTCAACGTCCACGGTCATCTCTGCCACCCCACCCCACCCAAAACAAAGCTGAAAGAGAAAAGAAAAAGCCTGCAAAGCCAAATAAAAGACATTTAAATGCAATGGACTAGAGAGGGCAGAGCAATGCTGGCCAGCTTGTTTGCTACCCCCTGCTACTAAACTTT
Source organism: Neoceratodus forsteri (assembly GCA_016271365.2). Taxonomy (NCBI): domain Eukaryota; kingdom Metazoa; phylum Chordata; order Ceratodontiformes; family Ceratodontidae; genus Neoceratodus; species Neoceratodus forsteri. The sequence goes on from CM057451.1 coordinate 476,689,463, forward strand.
GGAGTATCAGTAGCTACACCCTTGAACCGTAGTATTTGGATGTGGTGTTCCTGACTGTGAGACAATGCTTTTTGTGAGTAACTGAGCCTTTCTATGCATTTGGCACCAGTACATAACTTTAGCCTCCTGTTTGAGAGACTTGTAGGGGGTGAGGAAAATATAACAAGGGTATGAGGGGTGCACACAGAAGGGAGAAATGTGAAGAGAAGAATAGAGGGGAGAGAAGGAAGGTCAGATTCTAGATGGACGGTGGCGTCTCTGAACATGAGGAGTCTTGGGAAACAAGATAGACGACCTGCAGGCGCTATTAGCAGACAGGAGGGTGGACATAGCAGCAGTAACCGAGACTTGGGGGACACCACACCATGACTGGGACCTCGTGATCCCTGGCTACAAACTATACAAGAGGGACAGGGTAGTCAGGAAGTGGGGAGGAGTGGAAGTTTACATCACGGAGGGAATAACTTGAATGAGGGAGGAGTCGGGTGAAGGGAAGGTGGAGGCATTATGGGTTCAGTTACAGTCCAACAGAAGGAGAAAGGTGAGGTTGGAAGTGGTTTACAGACCAAGATGAGGAGAGGGACAGGGAATTGAACTCACAAATATTGGAAGCTGTAGAGAAAGGAGAGGTGGTAATTGTGGGGTACTTCAACCTGCCCAAGGTGGACTGGAGTGTACCATCCACAACATGTGCTAGGAGTCAGGTGATCCTGGAAGGACTGCAAAATGGGTTCCTGACTCAGGGCATCACAGAACAAACAAGAGCAGAGGCAATTCTTGATCTTGTGCTCACAAATGGGAAGCATGTACAGGAAATAACAGTCAGGGAGCCCCTGGGTGAGAATGACAACTGCACAGTGTGGTTCCAGTTGGATATGGGCAGGGAAAGCATCCCGATTAAGACCAAAATCTTGGATTTTAGAAAGGCAGACTTCAGGAAGATGGGCGAAGTGCTAAGTAGCCACCTGGCAGGCATCAGAGCAGATATGGGGCGGACCAAAGGTGGTTCATTATTAAGGAAGGACTACTGGTTGCCACAGAGGAGTGCATTAGGCTCAGGGGGAAAACCACAACGGCCAAAGTGCCCAGCTGGTTCAGTTTTAGGGTTACCCAGGCAGTAAGGGAAAAGAGGTTAGCCTATAGAAAATTCAAGACCAAGAGAGAGGTGGATAGAGAAAATTACCTAAGGTTGACTAGTGAGGCAAGTATGGAAGTCCCGCAAGCTAAAGCACAGGAGCTGCAGGTGGCTAAAGGAATTAAGAAGGGGGAGAAGGCGAAGAAGGCCTTCTTTCGCAATATAAGTGAGAAAAAGGACAAGAAGGCTGGGACTGTTAGGTTTAAGAAAGGGGAGGAGTGGGTGAAAGATAACAGGGGAAAAGACACTAAATGAATACTTCTGTTCTGACTTCACCATGGAGAAGGACAGACCAGTGCCTTCAGGAGAGAGAAGAGGAGCATGGGGGACGACACAGATGTAGTGATAGAGGAGGCTACAGTGAAGAAGGAGCTGCTAGCATTGAGGGTAGACAAATCACCAGGCCTGGGCAAAGTACATTCAAGGGTACTAAGGGAACTGGCTTAGGGTCTGGCAGGGCCACTGACAGGCTTATTTAATAGTTCACTAGGGTCAGGCATGGTACCACAAGACGGGAGAACAGCACATGTGGTGCCCCTCCACAAAAGCGTTCCCAGGGATGACCCAGGGAATTAAAGACCAGTCAGTCTGAGTGTGCAAGCTCATGGGCACTAAACTTAAGGAAAGGTTGGTAGAATATCTAGAGCACCATAGTCTCCAGGATGCAAGGCAGCATGGGTTCATGGGTGGGAAGTCATGTCAAATGAATCTGATTGACTTCTTTGACTGGTTCACTTAGACAGTAGACAGGGGCCAAGTGGTAGACGTGCTTTATCTGGATTTCAGCAAGGCCTCTGACTCTGTGCCCCACAGAAGGTTGATAAGGAAGTTGTCAGATCTCGGGGTTGGGGTTAAGATGTCCAGATGGGTGGAAAACTGCCTGAGGGACAGAACCCAGAGGGTGGTTGTGGGGGAACTTATCTGGCACCAGAGAGATCACCAGAGAACTCTGTGCTGGGACCAGTGTTGTTCAATGTCTTCATCAATGACATTGGGGATGGCATTAAGGGCAAAATGTGCCTACTTGCAGATGACACCGAGCTCAGCGGGAGAATGGACATAGCTGAAGGAATACAGGACCTACAGGCTGATCTGGAAAAGCTGGGGAGGTGGTCCAGGATCTGGCAGCTTGGCTTCAATCCCAAGAAATGTAAAGTTATGCACACTGCAGCCAAGAATTCCAGAACGGAGTACTACCTGGGTGGAGTCCAGGAATCTGCATCAGAGGAGAAGGACCTGGGAGTGATGATCATTAGTGACCTGAAGCACTCCACACAGTGCAAGAAAACAGCAGCAAGGGCAAACAAAACACTGGGATGAATAGCTAGGGGATCAGGAGTTGAAAGAGAGGAGGTTATATTACCATTGTACAGGTCACCGGTGAGGCCACATCTAGAGTATGGAATTCAGTACTGGTGCCCACATCTCAAAAAGGACATTAACCTGCTGGAGAAGGTCCAGAGGAGGGTTACAAAGAAGACAGCAGGTCAGCAGGGTAAGGCATATGAGGAGAGGTTCAGGCCACTGAACATGTATTCCCTGGAGGAAAGGAAGGGAGAGAGAGGGAACATGATTGGGACCTTCAAGTGCTTGAAAGGGATAAATAAGGTGGGTAAGGGTCTCTTTAAGCTGAGTGGCAACGATAACACGAGAAGGCACAGTCTTAAGCTGGGGGGGAGGTTTAGGAGGGATGTCAGGAAGCAGAGAGAGAGACTAAAGAAGCTTAATATGTATACCCTCAAGGAAAGAAGGGAGAGAGGGGACATGATAGAAACTTTCAAGTACCTCAAGGGAATCAACAAAGTCCAAGAGAGTAGCATCTTTCAGAAAAAGAGATGTGCAAGAACAAGGGTGCACAGTTTGAAGATAGAGGGGGGGATGGCTCAGGGCAATGTGAAGAAGCATTTTTTTTTTTTTACAGAGAGGGTGGTGGATGCATGGAATGGCCTTCCTGAGGAGGTTGTGGGGTCAAAAACAATGGGGGAATTCAAGAATGCATGGGAGGGACATAAGGCAATTCTAATGGGGGGGGGTAAGAGACAGTAGGCAGTTGGTCAACTAGGACCTGCAGCTTATCCAATAGATAGGGAAATGGCAGACTGGATGGGCCAATCAGTCCTTATCTGCTATCAAAGTCTATGTGTTTCTAAGCACTTCTTCACAGAGAGGGTGGTGGACACTTAGAATGCGCTACCAGAAGAGGAGGTCTCGTTTGAAGACAGTGGGCAGCTTCAAGACAGGCTGGGATAGGCATTGAGGGAAAGTAAGGATCATGGGTAGAGAGGATGGGAGGAGTGGGGACAAGAGGGCAGGGACATCAGCTCAAGCTGTGGACCCTGCAATACGAGCAGACTTGATAGACCAAATGACCTTCCTCTGCTGGCTTCTTCATATGTTCATATGTCTGTACGATATCAGCTGTTTGCGCATACTGTTGCCTCTCTCCTGAGACTTGCTATTTACAACTGCTCATAAACTCTGAAAGCACACTTAATCAATAGTGACATCTCATTACAGTAGAAGACTCTGCCAGCCCACACCGTGGGCGGTCACAGTCGGGGGTGGAGGGGGGGAATTATGGCCTTCATGTAAGATCACTTAGTTTTGCTTTCATTATTGTATAGCAAGTGAATTTTCAGATTAAAAACATCCCAGCCTTTGTTAAAAAATTAAGACCCAAATCAAGCGTTAAACTAATCTGCTGCAAATACTTCATAGAATTGGTTTCAACTACTGAAATTTATGGAGCTAATATGCGGAATAGCAGTCACCTGATGCAGCCTCCCTCCACAGTGGAACTCTGGCCAGTTTGTAACAAGGAACTGGTATTAACGTCTGGATAAGTCCAAACTCTAACCAAACCCCAAGGGAGAAGGCACTGCCCCTTTAAGTCAGATCCTGTTTGCTTTTATTTTCCTGTTTCATAATTATTAGATGACAGTCTGTAAACACTGAGGAGTCAGGCGACTGTAAATTTCCGATCTGAGTTCCTGCCAAATGGCACAAGACATGACATGCAAAAAGACATTTTTCATCACGAATACCACCAGGTGACTTTTCCCCAAGGACCCCCTTCTAACCACCATCAAACCAAAGACAACAAATTCCCAGGGTATCGCTCTCCTTATTGATTTAAAATGCACTTCCCTGGAACAGCCTCATGGGATACAATATCTCATTTTCTCAAGGGTCTTAGGGACAGCAGCAGCAGACTATTTAAACAATGAACTTGGCCGTACATCCAATACAGAAATACTCCGTTTAACAGTTTGTACGACTCAGTCATAATACCAGTAACAATAGCAGGGTTCACTGAAGTAGTCACACAGTTGGTTTTTAAAGATGTTTAGAATCAGGTGGTATTTAGGTGGTCACGGAATTTGTCCCACGCAGCAGAGACAGCACATACCCTGGGTGCCCCAAAGCAGTTTCCTCAGCTGGACAGACTCTGACCTGAAAACATAACTATTACCCAACAAACTGATTTCTGCATTGGCTTCTCTGGATTAGCACAATCAAGTATTCTTCTGTGTTTAGCTACCAAGGCTTTAATTAAGCAATAGGGCATGATGAGGTATGGTGGGATAATGGCCCGCTTCTGGCAGGTTGAAGCACAAGGCGAAGCCCACCCAAGAAGCTGTTAACCCACCATAATGCACCCCCTGGAGTGCCTTACTGCGATTATGAAATGGGTCCTTTTTTAGTACATTTTATGCATTTTTTAAGCATATTTTTGTTGAATTACTTTCAGCAGATTTGTTGTGCTGGAATAATGGCCCAGCTGAAAGTACCTTTTGGCCAATCAGGAGACAACGTTCTTTCCAACTATTTCATAATACAGAGTCTCTGCTAAAAATTTATATCCCATAACACTCTTGGCATCGCAGAGCAACCTAATAACTATACATCCTGGGTAATACAGCTCCCAAATTCTAGGATTCTACGTCATGATGTCCAAAACAGACAAACAAAAAAACACTCGCTGGCCCCCCAAGTAAAGTAGTGTACTGCCAGGGATAGAAAGTAAGACAAACTATTGTGGAAGCTGCAATACCAAAACCCAAATTAAGTATTCCATCTCGTCATTCAGTATTCTTCCTATCCTAAAGCAGGGTTTCAAATAATTGATTAGTAGTTTTTTTCTTGGGACAATACTAACTGCTCAGAAAGTATTTATATAGATTTTCTAGAAGTGTTATGTTTGTTAAACACAGTGAGGCAGGTGCTATGCATTTTCACAATGTTTTAGCACTTTTATGAGCAAAATGCTAATCAATTTTTTAGAGTTAAATAAAACTCTGCAGTGCTATAGATTAAAGGGACAAGGTCAACCTTCTCAGGCCTCAAAGTGTCCCTAGTTTAACAAGCATTTGTCAATGTCGAATGCTCACCACTGGTATTGCTGTTGTTCCAGGTTTTGTTTGTACACATTCTTACTATATATTTATCCAGGATAGGGCAGATGAGATGCAATATCTCATTTTCAGTGGTGTCCTATTTGACATGCTGCTAGACTGTAATTACCCAGGAAAGGGCAGCTGAGATGCAATATCCACTTTTAAGTGGGCTCCCACATTTTGACTCAAATGTCCAACAATCTTTTTATGAACTGATGTTATAATCAAGACCGGTGGAATGTTTAAAATCCCATCTAAAAGGTGATTTCACTGTACGACTGTGGAAACAAGTTTCAGAGCGGATTTGAAAAATTACACATGCCATGCTCAGGGGGTGGGGAACGCAAGGGATGTGCTGAACATTATAGGCCAAAATCTGCAAAACATAAAACTATCAGTAAAGGTTGGAACAATTTGTTTCCTCACAACTTAGTTTTTTCACATTTTAACCCCAAATTTTCACCATAACATTTTTAGAAACATAAAAACACAGAAATTGATGACAGATAAGGACCGCTTGGCCCACCTAGTCTGCCCATTTTTCCAAACTACTGCAACATTGCAGACCCTACTTTATCTCCGGCTCCCCCTCCCTTCCCACTAAAGTTCCCTTATGCCTATCCCATGCCTTCTTGAATCCCTTTACAGTTTTTATGACCACTCCCTTCTGAGCATGACAGGTGTCATTTATAAAACAATGGCTCGAATGTCATTTTTGTGCCACAAGTTTTAAAACACATTTTGGGTAGGATCTGAGCAAATGACAGGTGTCACATTTATAAGGTGGTGTGAAAAAATGGCTAGGCTGAAAAGTTGGGATCAAAATATTGAAAATGTCCACACTTACGAGTGAGCGTTGAAAAACTGCAATGTAGACACGTAGCTTTGTTTTTTTCTCATATTTTTACCCCTAATTTTCAACATAGCCTTTTTATGACCCCACATAGCCTTCTTATCAGCCCACCTCATGAACAAGGGTGGAGAAAATGTTCAAATCCTGCCCAAAAGGTGATTTCGTAAAACAAGTACAAAAAACATTTTGGCCAGGACATGAAAAATGACAGCTGTCACATTCATGAAGTGCTGTGAAGAAACTACTATGTTGAAAATTTGGAGTCAAAATATTGAAAATTACCCAAGTTACAAGCCTGCGTTCGTACATTTTAACGTAGGCTCATAACCTTTTTTTTATTTTACCCCACATTTTCAACACAGCCTTCTTATGACCCTACCTCAAGAATAAGGGCAGAAAAAATGTTCAACTCCTTCCTAAAAGGTGATTTTCTACAGCAATTATGAAACCACCTTTCGGGATAGATTTGCCTAATGTCTCTGCCATTGTTTATGAGGTGGGGTCCCAAAAAATGGCATGTTGAAAATCTGGGGCAAAAATATTCAAAAATGACCAAGTTATACCAGTAAGTTCAAATCCCATTGAAATGATTTCTCCCGTTTGCAGTCCAGCTTTGAAGAGTGAAGATGTGTCTGCGGTTCACAGAGGATTATGGCACTGGACCCTGGTAGGTAGGTAGGTAAATAAGTAAGGGCTTTGGAGGGTACTGAGTGGGAGGGTTGGGTGGGGGCAGTAACCAGCAGCGGCAGCAACAGTCATTGATGGATGGTTTTCTCCTTTACAGGGTATACTGAAAAAAAAATACTAGCGATGGTTTTCTTTATTTCAGGTGGCAACATTGGAGATTGGGCACCCCTAGAGTCGGTGTTATGTTTGCGGGGGATGGGGGTGGTGAGTGCTTAGTGGGAGGGTCTGGTGGGGAGACAGCAACAGACATCATTGGATGGTTTCCTGTTTTTGCAGGGTGTAATTCAACCTACAAGGTACAGATTTCAGCAGGCTGATCATGACAGATCAGCCCGTGCTTGCTGGGTGGTGTTATGTAGATCAGTGACTGATAGAGCAATGATTGCTGCACTACGGACGTCACTACTGCAGCAGAACAAGATTTTACAGCAAACTAAATTCGGTGTATAACTACGTTCCACAATACACTATATGCCACTCCTAGAACTACTATTACAGGTGAGTAACCTGTTTTTCTAGGGACGTGGATATGGTGTACTATCCACATTTCTGTCAGACTCCTAGTAGTTCTCTGGGAGGAGGGGGCAAGGCTCACACCCCATATTTATGAAAGAGAGACTGAGGACCCATAATCAGCATCCCGGCGTGACTCAAGGTCAATGAGGTAATGGGAAATGAAGGTGTGTGCTGACTTTCAGGTAGCAGCCCTGCAGAGTTCCTGGACAGGAATATCCATAGAAACAGCCAATAAGGCAGAGGTACATGTGGTGAAATGAGCCCTTAGCCCTACGGGAGGCTCCCTACTCACCAACCTATAGCAGAGGTCGATACAAGATACAATTCACCTGCCAATCATCCGCTTAGCTGCCAGTCTGCCAGGTGCAGCTTCAGTGTAGGTGACAAATAGCTGACGAACCTCTCCCCAAACTCCAGCTGTGTGCTCCTTACAAGAGGCAAGTGCTCGCCTCATATCTAGAGTATGGGGCCTGTGTTTGGCCTCCAAGGTGTGGTTGGTGAAGAACACCAGTCCGGGAGATCCATCACCTGGGATAAGGTGAAACTCTGACATAACCGTCGGGAAGATCTTCAGGTTGGGGCGAAGGACAACCTTGTCCCTGTGAAAGACCAAATAAGAAGACTCCACTGAGAGCGCCTGGAGCTCACTGATCTTTCTGGTGGATGTGATACCTACCAAGAAGGCAGTCTTCCATGACAGGTGTGACATTTCACACCTGTGCATCGGTTCAAATGGCTTTCCCATGAGCTCTGCTAACACCAGCAACAAGTCCCAAAGTGGTGGTGGTCCACACACCGGAGGGGAAATGGGGTCAATACCTTTATAAAAAAAAAAAAGCACCAGATCACATTCTCCTGCACCACTAACGGCATACCAGCGCATGCTCAGTATGCAGAGATGGCTGTCAGATGCACTTCAAGGGTCGTTGACCAAAGACCTGACTGGGAGAGGGACCAAAGGTAATTGAGAATGCTAGACACCGGGCAAGACAAAGGGTCAAGTCCCCTGCCCAGGCACCAAATGGAGATCCTCTTCCACTGGAAAGCATAGCATTTTCAGGTTGACCCCTTCCAAGAAGCTTTGAGCACAGTGAGGACATCACTGGAGAGACCCAAAGCCTGGAATTCTAGCTGCTCAGGAACCAGGCTGTCGGGTGCAGGGATTGAAGGTCCAGATGGAATACCTTCGCCTGACTGCATGAGAGCAGGTCCGGGCATATAGGAAGATGCCACAGGAGCCTGCAGCTGACGCTGAGGAGATTGGGGTACCAGAACTGGCGAAGCCAGTCTGGAGCCACCAGAAGCATCTGTGCTTTGTCCCTCCTGACTTTAAGCAGCATTTTGTGGATCAGTGGAAAAGGTGGGAAGGCATACATGAGGCCCGGGATCCAGGGCCTCGAAAAGGCATCCCCCTGCAGCATTCCCTGCTGCGGGGGAGGGGGGTGCACAATACAGCCTCAGCTTTCATTCTCCCTGGAGGCAAACAGATCCACCAGAGGGGTGCACTACTGGGAGAACAGACCGTGTTCTACCTCCTGATGGAGAGACCACTCGAGAGAAGCTTTGCCCATCCGGCTGAGGACATCTGCCAGTTGACTGGACATGCCAGCCACATGGATGGCCAGAAGATCGACGTTCAGACTGAGCATGAGGGTCCAGATGTGGAGAGCTTCCCTGCATAGAGAAAGGGAGCAACCCTGCTTGTTGAGATAGTACATGGTTGTGGTGTTGTCCGTCTGGACCTAAATGACCTGACCACGAATGTGTGGAGCAAAGGCTATTAGTGCCAGCTGAACTACCCAAAGCTCCAGTAAGTTGATATGGCATCAGGACTTGGAGTGTCCAGAGTCCATGGACTCTGTGATCCCCCAGGTGGGCACCCCAGTCTATCAGGGAGGCATCGGTCGTGATGGTGATTGCTGACTCCAGGCAAATGGAATTCCTTCCTGCAGATGTTCTGGGACTAACCACCACTGGAGGGTGTCCCACATCAGCTGGGTCACAGTGACCGGCTGGTTGAAGTGGCCCTTGCACAGAGACCACGGACGAGCAAACTCCACATGCAGAGAGTGCATTCTCCACCGGGCCCAATGGATCACACTGGTGCATGCCGCTATGATTCTCAGGAGGTGCAGGTATTCCCAAGCAGGGTGCAACTGCCCAACCCAAAATGACTGGGTAAAGGAGTAGAAAACCTCCACCTGGAGTCCAGCTCTGGCTCTGCAAGAGTCGAGCTCCACCCTGATGAAGTGCATCACCTGCAAAAGGTACAAGCTCAGACTTGGCCTCATTCACCAGGAGGCCAAGGGACATGTAGGTCTGGAGGGCCAGGTCTCTGGACCGCTCCACCTCCTCCCTGGAGGGACCTACTATCAGCCAGTCGTCCAGGTAGGGATACATCCGGACCCCTCAATGCCTCAGGTGGGCTGCCACCACTGCAATGCACTTGGTGAAGACTGTGGGAGCCAAAAAGAAGCCAAAGGGCATGGACTGGAACTCATATAGAAACCCCCTTTCGCCCAGAACTGAAGGAACTGGCAGTGGCACAGATGGATGGGAACATGGAAGAACGCATCCCGAAGAGCTAGAGAGCAGAACCACATGTTCTGCTCCAGGGATGGAATGATCTGAGCTAGAGTGACCATCCTGAAGGCTTGCAACTGGAGAAATTTGTTCAGTTTATGCAGATCTAAGATGGGGTACTAGCCCCCATCCGCTTTGGAACCAGGAAGTATCTGGAAACAAACCCTGGGCTTACTAGAGAGTCAGGGACTGGAGCCACTACCTCCTTCTGGAAGAGCTGGTCAATATTTATTTATTTATTGTTGACCGGGTAAGTGCACTAGACATATCCTGCCTATTTTCAGGCACAACCTGGGGAAGGGGGATCTTCCTGAAGGGCTGACAGCATGTTGGTGGACACCATGTCCTCCTGTGGGGCACGGACTAGGCATGGCCAGTAAGTCACAAACTCTAGAGACAGACCTTGACCAACCACTTCAAGGACCCAACTGTCTGTGGTGACAGTGGACCAGACAGAAAGGAAGAGGCAGAGCCCACCCCCCACAGGAGGACCCAGGGGAGGAAGAACAGACATGGGAGAGGCATCCCCCCAGCCCGTCACGAGGCAGGTTTGGAGGCGGAAGAGGGACTGGCTGAGGAAGCAGTGGGACCCTGACCACCTGGTTTGCAGATGACTGAAGCAACTGACGTCGGTCAAGGACACCAGGCCTGCGACAGCTTGGTCACAGAGACAGAGAGAGGCTGAAAGGGCATCTTCCTCTGAAGCTTGGAGCCCTTGAGATCCCTCTGGGCAGAGGTGACAGAGTCCAGAGTGATGTTGGACTTCTCAATCCGAGTGAGGTGTCCTTCCACCCTCTCTCCCCACCCCCACCAAAGAAAGGGACATCCGTCAACTTGTGCTGGGTGTTTGCCGTAAAGGTAGAAATCTACAGCTAAGTCCTGTGGTGCATGGCCACCGTGGCAGCCATGGACCGGGTACAGGATTCGCTGATGTCCATGGCTGTCTGGAGCTGCTGTCTGGCCACTGCTCAGCCCCGGTCCTAGACTTGCTTGACTGTGGTCTCTAAGTCAGCCAGGAGCCAAGGTAGCCCTAATTGAGAGTGCAGAGTAAGGCATGAGCGAAATGGGTGATCAAAAGGGTCAAACTCACCTGCCAAAGGCTGAGAGAAGAGGTCACATTGACCTTTTTGGCTATGTGATCCAGTTTCTTGGATTCATTGTCAGGAGGTTTGTCCACATCACCGACACTGCCGGTATACCGAAAGAGTGAGTCAGCCACCAAACCCTCAGCTGAGGGATGTTTGGTGAAACCCAACAGGGAACAAATAGGGACCGCACACTTTTGGGCCATACCAGTGAACGGCGCAAGGCAGAAAGCAGGGTGCTGCCAAAGTTCCAGAGCAGGACCAAGAATGGCCTCGGCGACTGGGAAGGTGACCTTCAGGGAGTCACTCTGGTCAAGAATTTCGGTTAAGGGTTACTTGGCCTTTTTTTGGACAGGCTCAATCTGCATCCCGGTGGATTACAAAATGAGACAGCAAGTCCCCAAACAAAATGGGACAATACTCCGTAGACAAATCCTCCCGATTCCATGTCCACTAGACAAGAATGCTGGTAGGAGTCTTTAGACTCCAAGGATTCACCAAAAAGCAGTCACCCTACCAAATCCCCACTGACCCTGCGGGGTCAATCGGGAGTAACAATGACCAACAGCCAATGAGAAAGCCTGGGAGTGATACTGGCCTCCCTAGGAAGGGGGCTATCCTTCGGCTGCTCAGGAGATGGCTCCACCTGATGGGCAGGAAGGCTAGAACAGGCCAAGCCAGAGCAGGCTGGGGCCTTAGTGGCAGGAGCCATGGAACAGCCAGGGTGGGGGGGCCAGAATCGGCTTAACCCCAGATGGCATAAGCTGCTGCCACATTAGCTCTTCATAGCGCCAATGCATCTTGCGTTGGAGCCTCTCCTCACCCGAGGAGGGAAAAGAAGAACAGTCACCCCATGAGTGCCAAGAGTAAGAGTGCCGATGTCGGTGAGGGCTGCTCGACTCCGAGCTATGGGATCTTGACCTCGATCAGCAGGGAACCTAACGATGAGAAAGAGAGGGAGTCGGCGACAGCTGAGACTCCTCCGAGGGAATGGGATCCTGAGGGTTAGAGACCGGATCAGGAAGCTGGCCCAACCCTCCCTGGAAGGTGACAGGCAGGACCAGAGTCCTAGAGAGTAAAGTATCCACCTTATCCTGCAACACCGGCTTGAGAAAAATCTTGACAGGTTAGTTGATGTGCATCTCTGCCGACAGGCTCAACGGGAAGACCGTGGAGCCAGCAGTCTGGATCAGAGGATCAACCATAGTCAAAACCTCCAAGGAAGCATGGGAATCCAAGGCCTAGGAGAGCTTGTGATTCCACAATCATTGACTAGACCATTTCTTGATCTCCTTTTCTGATGACTTTGAGGATTTTGTGCCCTTAGGAGGACCCTGCCCAAGAATAGGAAGGGACTGGCACAAATCCCAAATCACCCCCATAAATTTGGTGCCAAAGGAAAGTGGCACAAAAGCTGAAGCTGAAGAGGCATGCTCCGCAGCCTGAACCACCGCCTCCTCGAAGGCCGTATGGTGTTCTGCAGACCCCGCAGCCATGGACACCACCCGACAAGCATCTTTCAAGCGGACCGGGGGGTTACGTTCACCTGGGTGCCCAAGGAGTCAAGCATGCCAGTCCTCCAAAGTACTAGGATGCAAAGTGCGACAAAGGCCACAATCCTGGGGATCATGATCGTGGCCTAGGCAGTAGACGCAGGAAGTGTGAGGGTCCATCCAGGACATCTTCTGCCCACAGTAACATTTCTTGAAACTGGGCGCAGACTTAGAGTTGTTCATGCCAACGAGAGTTTAGAACGAATTCAAAAAAACTTGAAGATGGTTTGTTTTATTGTTTTTGAAAGCAAACAGCCTACTCAGTGCAGAACAATAAGGAGGGAACCTTCTTCTTCTGGTGGAAAAGGAGATCTGACGTGATGGTGCGGTGCCGAGAGAGAGTTACCACCTGAGTAGGTGGGAGGAGCTGGCTTGAAGACCTGCCAGCCAGAGTCTTAAAGGAAAAGGATACTGCCAGAAAGTGTGGCTAGTACACCATATCCACATCCCTAGAACAAACGTTACTTACCGTAACTCTACATCTACAAAAATATCTTCTCCATAGAGCCATACCCTCTGTTCTTTGACCCGAAAGCACTTGGACCCTGCAGGAGTTAGAACTTTTGGGGCCCGCAACATAAACAGTCGTGATGGCCTCAACCATCTCAGCTCCCAACCCACCGCCACCCCCAAGGAGAGAGAAAGAAAAAAACTACTGAACAAATGTTTTTGTTTGTTTTTTTGTCAGAATAAAGGTTTAGAAAAGTAAAAAACCTAAAGGTCTGAGGAACAAAATGTCTCTACAGAAGTATCCTATCACTTAAAACAAGTACAACCAGATCGAGATTAGGATAATACAGAAAAGATTCCCAAAAGTGAAAAATTATCACCCTTAATGGAAAGAAGTTGCAACGGGGTTCAAAAGAACCTCTGAAACTAAAAGAATTCATCTGAATACGGACTTCCATCAAAGGCAACTGTAGAGATGATTCCAAGAGATTCAACAAATACTCCAGTATTTGGTCTGAATGGACAACCCTTGGTCTAGGACTGGACTGAAAAAAGTAAGGTGACTGAAAAACTAGAAGTGACATACTGTACACACGCACAACCTGAAGGACTAATTATGGAAACAATGATTTGTAAGGACAAGTCCTAAGGTTAATAAAGTTTCTAAAACTTAGTGCCCTGGTCGCTCTAGCTGTGGACAAATAAGTAGCCAAAGCACTTTGTACTCAAGTATAGCAGTCCTGCTTTCTAATGGTGAGAGGTGAGGAGCAGTTAAGAAGAGCAACTGACAGCTGGCCCGGTGGCACTGAGGGTTGAGGTGCTGGACGCCTTACCACGTGCTACACCAGCGACCTGGGTTCGGGAATGACCTCAGGTCGTCGGGGTGCTGGCGTGAGGGAAGGGAGGATGGAGCAGGATCGAGCATGCCGATTAGCATCTCTCCTCTCCCGAGGATGGGTTGGTGCCACCCCCTGTAGTTCCGCTCCCACTGGGAGTAAGTCTGGTGGGTAGTGTAGGCAGAGAGGGGACACCAAAAGTTACAGGAGGTGGAAGGGGCTGAGCTGGTGCCACGGGGTGCATACATGCCTTCACATGCTCGCACGGCCGTGTGCCTGGGCCTCGGGGGCAAGGGGAGAAAACCTGCAAAATACTGATGTGTCCCCATCACCAGTTGGTGGGAGAGGGCAACAGGGTCCAAACAGCTGAATAAAAAAAAAGAAGAGTCATTGACTAATCCATCTACTGTTTCCAAGACCAGACAAAGTAAGGTTAAGGCACGTAAGTCCCAGCGCCAAGCAGCCCTTGCATGAAGAGGAGGATGATGGGTGGGTGAGTGTGGCTCTATGGAGAAGATACTCTTGAAGGTCTAGAGTTACAGTAAGTTACTTTCCCATCCTTCCAAGAAGAAAAAATTACTCACCTTAGTAATTGTGTTTCTTCTAATGGAGTCTTCCTGTATTCTGACACATGTAGTTAGCCCCAGCACTTGAACTGCTCCGGAGAGGAAACAGTTAACTCTATGCAGAAAGCATAGAATGTTGAGCTCGATATCGGTATCAAACTTCTGTCTGCAGCACTTCAAAGTGTAACTGTCAGATTCTTACTAGCTATTACTAACTAACTACACTTCTTAAAGTGGAAATTGTATGGCCAGGTGGCACTGAGGGTTGAGGCACTGGACGCCACACCTTGCGCTACGCCTGCGAGCCGGGTTCGGGAACGGACTCAGGGTTGTCGGAGGGGAGGAGGAAGTTCGAGCATCTCAATGGATGCTCTCCTCCTCCTGGGGTGGGTTCCTGGGGTGCTTTGAGCACCCGATGCGCCAGTGGAAGCACGGTGACCGGAGCATCAGGCAGCTCTTCATAGTCGAGGTGGGGAGGACGTTGTGAGCATTTCACAATGGCGTGCATCATCACGCCGTCTGTCTGGACGTCAATCCTCTGTGCCGGCGCCCTCAGGGAAGGAAGGACCAAGGGAAGAAAAGCGGAAAAACACCCGCTTGGGCCAGGATGACAACCAATCCCAGCCCCGATCACCCACCCACAGGCAGACCCCCCTATGCAGGCTCTCCGGAGGAAAAAGGAGCAAGATACGGAGACAACAGAGTAAGCCTGGCACTCTAGGGGCAGATGCAGTGGGAGGGATTACGGGGTTTGATCGGTCCGAAGGAGTGGACCGAGTGGGCAGTTAGGAGGGGATAAAAAAGTGCAAAAAAAAAAAAAAAGTGGAAATTGTAAAAGAACATAGCCAACAGGCAACAAATTTCTGGTTCCCCAAAAGACTCAAGACCAGAACCCAAAATAATAACCAGGTTGTAAACCAACATATAGCTACCAAAAATACATAACAATAACCCACTTCCCCCTTCTAGAAAGGAGGAGTAACAAGTACGCCCCTGAGATGCAACACTGTACCTGCCAGCCCACTTCCCAAAAACACGTTCTGAGAGTGGAGGCAGGGAAGGAGGTCAGAAAACAGGAAGACTCCATTAGAAGAAACACAATTACTAAGGTGAGTCATTTTTTCAACAACATGAAGTCTTGCTGTATTCTGACATATGCAGACTACCAAGCAGTACCGCCATGGAGGGGGGTACCAAACCTATTTTGGGAATAGGCTCTGCAGTACTGCTGTTCCAAACCGAGCATCACTCCTAGCCTGGATATCCAGAGAGTAATGCTTGGTGAAAGTATGGACAGTATTCCAGGTGGTTGCTTTGCATATTTCTAGTAAAGGTATATCCCTGGCAGCAGCCAGGGAAGCAGTTGTACCCCTAGTTGAATGAGCCCTCAGGCCTAAGGGGGGTATTTTGCCTAGCTTTTCATAGCAGAACTGAATACAAGAGACAATCCACCTGGCAATAGTTCTCTTAGTAGCAGGCTTACCTTTTCCCACTTCACCGTGAGAAACAATTGGGGGCATTCATACTCAAGTGCCTTAGTATGCTCAATGTAGTAGCTAAGTGCCCTATTAACATCCATACTATGTAATCTTCTTTCTCCTGAAGAATAATGACCAGTGAAGAACACAGGAAGAGACATGGACTGGTTCAGATGAAAATCTGAGACCACTTTGGGTAAGAACCTCCTACTGGTTCTAAGTACCACCTTATCTCTTTGGAATGAGATAAAATCTGGCTCCACTGACAGAGCTTATAATTCACTAATGCACCTGGCAGAAGTGATAACTACCAAGAATACAGTTTTCCAAGTCAAATATTTGAGTTTGGCTGAAGCCAAGAGCTCAAAAGGGGGTTGCACGAGCTGAGTAATGCAAACATTAAGATCCCAAGCAGGGGTAGGGTCCCTAAAGGGAGGGTTGGTATGAACCAAACCTTTAAAGAATTTACAGAAGACAGGATGAGATGCCAGAGAGGGAGCCTTCCCTGCTGGCAGAAATGCAGATACAGCTGCTAAATGAACTTTTAAAGTGGCTGGCCTGAGGCCTAGGCCATTAAGATGAACCATGTAATCCAGAACTGTAGCCAGATCAGCAGTATCCGGTAAGACATCCTTATTGGAACACCAAATGCTGAATCTCTTCCATTTGGAATTATAAGTTTTTCTGGTGGTAGGTTTTCAAGAGGCTTTGAGCATATCCAGCACCCCCTGAGACATGTGCAGACCTGCATACTCTAACTCTTCAAGAGCCAAGCCTTGAGGTTGAGAGACTGAAGATTGGGGTACCAGATTCTTCCCTGAGAGGAGGTTAACAGGTTGCCTCTTGGGAAGAGATAGGGGAGGATGGACTACTAGAGACATCAACAGGGTATACCAAGTCTGTCTGGCACAATCAGGATCACCCTGCATGGTTGTGACCTGATCTTGACTAGGACCTTGAACAACAGAGGAAAACAAGGGAAGACATAAAGGAATCTGCCCCCCCCCCCAGTCCAGAACCAGAGAATCCAGGAGAACTGTGCCCATGACTGGAGGCCTGCAACAGAAGAGAGAAAGTTGATGATTGTCTGGGGCTTCAAAGAGATCTATCTCTCGAGTGCCCCACCTGGAGAAGACTACTTTCAATATGAAGGGGTCCAGGGCCTATTCGTGATGGCCCTGAGAAATCCTGTTCAGGGCATCTGCTAGCACATTGTCCTTCTCTGGTAGTTGGACTGCTACTAGGGATGCTTGCAGGGCATAAGTCAGAGACCATATTTTCATGGCTTCCATGCATAAGGCCATAGACCGAGTGCCTACCTACTTGTTGATGTACCACATGGTGGTGGTGTTGTCTGTCCTGACCTGAGCCACTTTGTTCCTCACTGAGGCCGAGAAAGTCTGGAGAGCCAGAAATACTGCCCTGAGTTCCAGAAGATTGATATGAAGTAGAGACTCCTGAGGAGACCAATCACCGTGTGCTGTGAGGGCTCCCAGGTGGGCTCCCCGGTCCAGGAGAGAGGCCCAACATGGCTGGATTGGTGGAACAAGAACTCTGTACCCGAGCCTGAAAGCATATACCGCCTGTCCATTCTTTTATCTACAGGAGGTAAAGAATTTGGGGTTTGAAGAACTTTCTGTGTCTGTTTCCCAAAGGATTTATGGAGGGGAATAGACAGTCTCTTGGACTCTGGGATGTCCATCATTTCTACATAATAAGGCTCCTCTTGTACCTCAGCAGTTTCAACCAAGAGAAGCTGGAGGGTCTCAGCCACTTTCTTGTAGAACAAATAGTGGGATGGGAACTCAGAAAGCCTGGGAGGGGAAACATTAGAAGGCCTGTCTAGGGAGATGTCCGGTTCAATGGGCTCATCCAGCCCTTCATCACCATTATCCTCATCATCGTCTTCTTCCTCCCCCTCCGGTTCATAAAATTCATCTGAAACATAATCCAGAACCGGGGGAACCAACCAAAACAAGCGTCTACCGAGAGGCGCCGGATCGGATGGAACCGGACGGAGCGATTCCACAATACTTATCTCCCTGGCTATTTCTTCGGCAGTTGGAGGATGCGGTTCTGGATCTGAACCGGTCGATTTCCTCTTGCGCTTCAATGGAATCAACCCCTCAGGGTTGGATCTCCTCTTGCCCGAGAGAGTATTGCACAGGTCAATGGGTACTCCCTCAGGTTCGGCAGGAACTGAACCAGGCTGGTCATCTGGATTAGCGGACTTCTTGGCCTCCTTTTCCCTGAGCCTCCCCAACCTCTTTTCCAGGGTGGCCTTCAGGAAATTTCTGCAAATTTAGCAGTCTGAATTGAGGTGGTCAAACCCCAGACAATAAACACAAATGGTGTGAGGGTCTGCCTTAGCAAAGGCATCCCCACACTCACCACAGTGTTGAAACCCAGTGGGCCCGGTTTTTTCTTGGTTTTCTCAGACATGGCCAGGCTACAACTTACCCTTTACAGCTATTTAGCCAGGTAAGAACACCCTATCGGTTCCCAACCGTGTTATGGATCGTGGAAAAAAAAGTGTAAAATCGCAGTTTTTTTGAAACCGATAGGAACCGGTACCTCACACTACAGAAAGAAAGAGAGAAAAAACCCTAACACAATCGGTTCCTAAATGGACCGATCAACAAGTTTTTACAATTTCCACACAAAAATACAATCATTTTACCCTATGGTCCACTACCTACAACACTTACTGTACTGCAGGCAGGGATCTGAAGCCAAATAAGCGACAGAATTTGTGATGAAACCAACGGATTCTAAACCGAACCGACCGTAGCGAAGGAGCAATCTCCGGAGCGACTGTTCAGTTAGGCGGAGTAAAGAATCTGACACTTACATTTTGAAATGCTGCAGACAGAGGTTTGAAACCAAGCTCGAACTCAATGTTCTATGCTTCCTGCATAGAGTTAACCCTTTCCTCTCCGGAGCAGTTCAAGTGCTTGGGATAACTGCATATGTCAGAATACAGCACGACTTCATGTTGTTTGAATCAGTCTTATCCACAGAGACAACTGTTTGGTTGAGTTTGCAAGCTGTCCCTAAACAGAGAGGTGTGCAGTATCAACCAAGAAGCTCTAAGTCCTTTCACCCTTCATGGGAAAAAAACAGGGAGTAGGGGTACAGATGGTTCTGCCCTCTAGGCTAAGCCAGGGAGTGTGAGGACTACAGGGGTAACTGGCTCCAGCAGCTCCCACACCACTGGGGTGTAGAAAAGAGTCTTTTCCCCAGAAAAGGGCTTCAGGAAATTTCCAGCGAGAGACCGGACCTAGCCAGGAGAGGCATAGCTAAAACATCCACCTGAATCAAAAAGGCAGTTACTACTTAGCAGTGGATGTTGACTGTTCAACTGTGGGGCAGTGGGACTCTTTCCCCTGGCCCTCTATGGACAAGTCCAGTGGCTGGAACTCCAGGTGGTTTGGCTGACCTCGTGGGACCCATTGTGTGCCTGAATCAGTGCTGCCACTGGGTCTCTGATCCTTGCAACAGGTTATCTGACCCTTGCGCACAGGTTACCTGACCCAAATCAAACATAAATGGCTTTGTGAGAGATGTCATGTGATGAGAAGAGGCAAGGAGGTAATTCATGCAAAGAAAGGGATTTTTACTGTTAGACGATTTCTTGCATTGCTCCTTTTAGAAGATTCTGTACATGTATTACTAGTCAGTCAGTTCAAAAGTTTTACCAGGGAAGTCGTATTAATACCAAAAAAGTCATACTAAGCTGGTATCAGCTCATTTCTAGATGTGACTTGACCCACTCCAATAGTGCTTTTTTGTTTTGTCAGTCAAGAGTGTTATGGGTTGGATTTAGAATAGTTCCACTCACCCCTGTCCTCACTGCTCTCATTGTTTAAGCTGATGGAAGGTCCCCTTTAGGATCAGTACATCCAGAAACATCTGCCCTAGATTTTGTGCAACTTGTAATCCCTAGCAGGATACTCGGCTTGGCACAAAAGTGGAGAGATAGGCAGTAAAGTCATCAAGTTCTCACCTTCCTGACAAATATATGGGTTGATGTGTTGTGCAGGTGCAGCAGGAGCAGCAGAATACAATAAGACTTGAGAAAACAGAGCTATTTCTAGGAACCTAGTTTATCAGCCACCAGGTGTGTGTGCTTATTGAGGGCAGCATTATATACAGTATATATTTGGACATTGTGTACTTTATTTCGTGCCCACCACCCAGTCTATTTGCAGCAACCTGTTCACTGCAGGATCTTAGTTCTAAAGTGCATATGGGAAGGTCAGGTTTGGGTTGTCCCTAGCTAGTTATCACAGTTGCCTGTTCTTGGATGAAAGTGTGGGGAGGGATAACACAAACAATCCACAATCTGTCTTAAAATGCCTGTGACATCTTTGTAGAAACTTAGAAAAATATAATTATGCACAATTCTACTTACAGCTCACACATTTTCTGCATTTATTATCCAGTCTTTATTACTGAGGACAATTACTTTAAAATGAAAATGCCAAATCATACATAACCCCAAAATGCAACGTATCATGGGATATACAGTATATGCAAATCACCATAAACATTTAGGCTGGTTCTGCTTTAAGCAGGAATGCATGGTGCCAAAGGGCCTCACATACAATATGCAATGGGTGATTCAGCAGGAGGGTTCCCCAACGGTGCCCACATGACCCTAAGGGAAAAGAAATTAGCTGGAAGTGCCAGTTAAGCACCTTGCACTGGGCCAAAGGTGCCTGTCAAGAAAGGCAAAGCAATGCTGTCCGCATAATACAGACTGCGATTTCTACCAGTCTGGAGGCCATGTAGCGTAAGATGCCTCTGACTGGTGCCGTGCTATCTCCAGACCCTGGCTAGAAAGGTCAATGGTATGCCCGACTGTCTCACTTGGTGGTAGTGTAGTAACAGACTGTGCAGCTGCAGCCGTATGTGATGGTTATAGGTTGCCATACATGCCTGATGTGCAGAGGTACACAATGGAGTGCGTGCTGAGGAAAAAGCCTTCCTCCCAAGAGCGCCCTTCTGACCCAAATCTACCTCTAAAGGTCAGTCATGCGCGAGGTGCTGTTGCCCTAACAGGGTCTGTAGTATCTCAAGCCACGAAAAGGGATGAAGTACCTCACCTGTGGAAACTGTGGATGCGCGATACTGCATACAGAGGTCCCTAGAGATGGCTGGATTGGAGAGCGGATGCCTACACACTATCCTAGATACCTCCTCCATGGCCCTAGGTCAAGGGGGAACAACTACAGTGTTGATATTGGAAATGCCAAGAAGTCCCAATGGCAGGGCTACTGGACTGTGGCTTGTATGGGCCACAAGGAAAAGCACCTGAATCATCTCCACCAGAAACTGCTGATACTGGGCGTATTCGGCAGTGGAAAGGAGCTGGAAAGATAATTTGCCATCTTCACTGAAGGACGTTGATAGAGATGAGACGTGCCTCTGAGCAGGGTTGATATCAGAGAGAAGGGCCAGGACTGGGCCTTTTCTGAACCCCCATACCAAACATCTACTGCAACAATCCATGTCTGGTGTTGTTCCCATGTTAGAGGATCCATGGGGCCCATCAACAAAGGCATCCTTTCAACTAACGAATGAGGCCCCTCTAAAAGGGTGTTCACAATACAGTCAGAAGGTGCAGTGGGATGATATGGTGCTCAGGAACTGGTATCACCAGCATGAAGAGAAAGGTGGTACTGTCCCTATATTGATCATTGGAAAGATCACACCTTGAGTACTGTGTCCTGTTATGGAGACCACATCTCAGGAAAGACAGACAGAGTAGAGGTGGTCCAGAGAAGGGCTACTAAAATGGTGCAGGGTCTCTATCAAAAGCCCTATGAGGAGAGGCTAAAGGAGCTCAATATGTACAACCCAGATGATAGGAGGGAGAAGGGAGATATGACAGAAACCTTTAAGTACCTCAAGGAGGTTAACATGGTACAGGAGGGGGTTATCTTTCAGAGGAAAAGGTGCTCTAGGACAAGGGGGTATGCTATGAAGCCAGAGGAGGGTAAATTTGGGAGGAATGTGAGGAAGTTCTTCTTCACAGAAAGGGTGGTTGATACCTAGAGCAGCCTTCCAGCACAGGTAGTGGGGTTCAGAAATGACTGGGAAAGACACAAGGGAATCCTAGAGCTAAACAAGGGGGAATAAGATTGTGCCTTAGATCAAGTATGGGTCTATGACAAAGAATGATGGTTAAAAAGAAAAAAAAAGGGGGCAGACTTAGTGGGCCCAGTGGTCTTTATCTGCCATCACATTCTATGTCTCTGTGTTTTATACTTCAGGTCTCTGGGGTCTCGTCACGGGCTGTGAAACTACATAGGGCACCTCATCCAAAGGGAGGACCTAGCAGAGTCACCCAAAGGGTGTCCTATATCTGAAGTGTGATCCGATCTGTGCCCATGGGGGAGGGACCCCCCAGGTGAGTACAGCAGAGCCATACAAATTCCATAGGGTTACCCCAGTCCTCAATGGTTGCGGTGACATCAGCAGCTCCTGAGAAAACTCCACCTCCAGGTCGCTATCTGACTCAGAGTCTATGTCGCGTTTAGTACCGTGCTCAGGATAGGCGGCAGCCTTGGAGACAGGATCATCCCTGTCACCATGGCGAACACGACCCTCAATACCATGCTCAGTACCATCACCCTCCTCTGTGCTGCAAATGACACCAGAGTCAGGGATGACCTCTGGCACGACATCATAAGAAGCACCTCGCCCAGAGCTGGACTCTGGACTGACACCATGGCTGTCATCGTGCCTGGAGTCGTCACCCTCCTCAGTGTCACCAGACACACCACAGACAGCGACATGTGAACTAGCAACAGTACGAACAACAGCTTCGGTGCCAGTCCCTCTCGACACAGCAAACAGTGTCAGGAGGGGGCCCAACATCTTCCTCAGTGCCACCTGCTGCGACAACACTGCAAATGGTAGCAAAAGCACAGGCAATGCTAGAAGACAATGGTGTAGTGTCCATCGGTGCAGACAAAACGTACAGCTGTGGCTTCAACACTAGAGACGTCTGCTGCTCAGGTCAAGCAAACTGTTGAGAGTTCACAGCTGACCACCCAGGAGTTGACTGTCCACCAAAGGCATCCACCGGAGTCGCTGATGCCTCAGTACAGTGAGATTGAGGAGAACTCTGTACTTCCACAGAACCAGAGGTCCCAGGAAGAGAAGCGGGGAAAAGCCTAGACACCGGATCTTGAACGCAGGTGTGTGAGGCCTGCTTCTAAAGGAGGGGATGGGCGACTCCATCTCAACACGTAGTTCTGAAGGGTACAGCAGTCCATGGACAACAGGCATCACACACATCCATATCGTGCTCTGGTTCAAGATAGGCCCCAGAGGTCTGATGCCAGTCCAGAATAGCCATCGGTTCCTCACAGGGGTAACAACGCATAATAGGCAGCTGTCTGACTTTCCTCAACCACTTAGCCCTTTTTTTTTTTTATTAATCAGACTTCAGCATTGCAGTAATATAACAAAAACAGGGGACACTGCATATGAAAGGAATTACGGTGCTGGAGTAGAAAAACAAGCAGCAACGAAGTGAAAACAGGTACTAGGCTCCCATGGTATGCACATGACGGCAGGTAAAACAGAATTAAGGTTAGTGAGGGAGATGGCAACGGTTACTGTCTGGTGCGCAGCACCACATGGAAGATCCAGTAGCTTTGGTCAGTCCCCTCACGAAAATTTTGCTCCCACAGGTCCTAGTGCCTCTAGCCTGGACCCATAAGTGGGAATCAATGGGGAAGATAGATTCTTGGAAGATCTGGGCAGACTGTATGGACCAATATTCCTTTTTGGCCGACATTGTCTATGTTCCTATGTTAAATCAAATTTATTTATTTTTATTTAAACGTTTCACCAGGAAAGGCATACTGAGCTACTGCTACTTTTCAGATGCATCCGGGTTGGGGGAGGGGCAAAGGGATACACAGAAAAACAGGCATGAGAACAAGGAATAGAAGAGTTGGAATCTACAAAGAGTACATTTGTAGTGTAACACAGATAATGCGATACAATTCAAAATTCAGTACAATTCAAAACTATGTGGCATTATAAAGAATACATTTGCGGAGTGGCACTTGCAGAGGTAAAGCATTTGAATGATGCTAAAAAAACAGTTGACAATGCTCCAAATGCTATCATCCACAGACTGACTGCTGCTCCTCGGAACACCACCCACAATGAAACAGAAGTATAGAAGGGAAGGTCAAAATGTTCAGCAAACATCTCTTTGATCATGGATTGAATTTCACAACTATTCAGGGTTTGTGGTGGCGGAATACAAGTTTTGGTTTGCTGGCATTCCGTTTTGAATACCAGAATTTTAGAAACTTTTTTTTCCAATGTATATAAAAGCACAGAGAAACTATTTAACCTGAGGTGATACCAGTATTTTAGACAGAATAGCAAAACTAGAATTTTGGTAGTCTGCAACAACCAGCTT
This sequence comes from Neoceratodus forsteri, assembly GCA_016271365.2. Taxonomy (NCBI): domain Eukaryota; kingdom Metazoa; phylum Chordata; order Ceratodontiformes; family Ceratodontidae; genus Neoceratodus; species Neoceratodus forsteri. The sequence goes on from CM057451.1 coordinate 476,714,054, forward strand.
AAAAGTAAACTTCAAGCGCTGTTGATGCTTGCTAATAAAGTTGCAAGAGTGTGTTACAGTGAAGTTTGTAACTATATTGTTTTCTTCTAGTTCAGATTGCCCTCTCATCTGTCGTAAAAGGCCCTTTTTCTTCACTGCGAGTCTGCTTTAGCATTTTTTTTTTGTTAGATATAAAATAATTAAAGGAGAGCTCCTTTTAATATGGCTATCCCCAGATTTTCATCAAAATGTCCACCTGGTTAGCACACACTGTTCAGCACTGCCCTTCTTGTGACTAAGGTGAACCAGCAGACAACAGACCCTGCTCCCTGACCCGATATGAAAATGGATGTTCGCAAACAGCAGAAATTACTGATGAAAAAAAAAACCTGGAGTGGGCAATATTTAAAGGAGCATTCCTTAAATTCTTATAAGCAAAAAAAAATGCTAAAACAGACTCTAAGCAGGGTAAAGTGGCATTTTTAAGACAGGAAAGAGGGGACAGTCTAAAAACAAAGGTATATATAGGTACAGAATTTTCTCCGTTAACATGCACTGTTGCTTTTATTAAGCTGCATCATCCACTTTAGAAATACGTTCCATGCAGAAATTCAAAAATATGTTTTTAGGTACTTGGAAATGTGTCCCTTTGCCCGACAAAGCAATGTGATCTTGAGTGAAGACCAAGCCGACCAAAAAAAGCAGGCAGTATGCTTTATCCATCTCTATTTAAATGAGTTCTTCTGGCTTAAGTGAAGCCCCGACCACTTCACAGATCGGGGCTTCAATGTACAGATCCCCCCTCTGCAATCACCCTATCAAAATAAATATTTTAGTTAGCTCACCGCTCGTAAAATTCTGGGAAGCTGCCGTGTAGTCGGCATTTTCAATCACGGCGCACCAGTCCCGTCACGATCTCGCTAGTGATAACATGAGATGAGGACACACCACAGCCCCTGCCTTATCACTGTCCCTAGGTACAGAAGAATAAGCAATGCTCTATAATCAAATGCCTATCTGTATTTTTACACAAATCACCTAAATAAAACATTGTGTTGCGCAAGTGCTCTGTAAATATGTACATTGCAATGTATTTAATTATATATACTCTTTAACCGTGTCTAATGTAAACTTAAAGTTGTTTATGTAACTATCTTGCTGTGCTAGCTCTGTGTATTCCTTAAACCCGTTGTCATTTCTTTGTACAAAATTAAGTCCATGTACTTGTCAAGTTGTATTGTACTGTAACTGCCTCCCGGGTCGTCATTGAAAAAGGGACTGCAGGGTCTCAGTGGGCCTACCCGGTTACCAAAATTCAAATAAGTAAATGACTGAAAATGCCAGCTGCAAGGGGGAGTCCCAGAATTTTACGAGCAGTGAGCTAACTAAAACAGTAATTTTATAGGGTGACTGCAGGCGGGAATCTGTACAGTGAAGCCCTGATCTGTGAAGCGGTCGGGGCTTCACTTAAGCCAGTAGTTCTCCTTTGAGCTGAGAGTCTAAAACTCTACAGGATGTGGGGCTCACCACTCCAGCGATCTAGCCATGACAACTGTTAGCTAAACCTTAAAAAAAAAAATGAATATTTAACAGCCACTGCTGGAACTACAGTACCAATTTGGCTACGAGGAATCATATTTGTTGCCAATTATAGAAATGCTTAGCAAAATGCCATTTGGTTAGTTGCAGTTTAAATGCTGTCCTGCTGCCTTCTGTCACAAGGGCCCAGCTTCTCTGTGGGAACTACGACAAAGACTTGAGACCAATGGATAATGTTTACTCATAACATTGCCAGCTCCCCCAAAGAGCAACGGTAGATTGTCTCTTTGCTAGGGAAACGGTAATAAATCACTTTATACACTCATAAAATATTGATTATAAGAGGGGCAAGGTCAAGTTTCAAAGTCAAAATACCAGCTCCAGAGCTGGCCTTTCACATATTAATGCACAGAAAAAGGTTGGACCACGCTGGGTAAACAAAAAACACCACCACACTAATATACTAACTCTCATTAATGGATAACCAGTTCAAATCAGAACAAGACAGAGAGGTTTGAAAGCGTGTGCGCGCACCTGTGCATGTGTGGGGAGGGGACATTAATCCTTCATAATAGAAGTTATTTGGACTTCACATCAGCAGTAGGTGGGAAGGTGTAGGAAACAGTAAACTAAACCGTACGTTGCAGCAGAATCCCAAAGGAAAGTGAACTTTTATTGTATAACAAGGCTGTATTAAAACCATTTTTAATGTTTTCCCAGATAATGTCACAGGCTCAAGATCTGGTGGCTGAGAGAAGGAAGGTCTCTTTGTCTTCTGTGATGGACTGGTTTCTTAAATCTACTCTACTGTAGCAGCTTACCTATAGGGTCTGAAAGAAATTCATTAGCTGACCTACTTAACAAGGGTAGGCCACCTGAAAGTGCAATTTTATCACTGGTGTTGTACTCCCTAAAGAATGGACTTGACCTTAATTTGGCAAAAGCGACAAAGCCAAAGGTCGAATGTAATCAACAGATGAGAAGAAATTCATATACATCAACCACATATTCTGGAGTTACTTATCCCATACATAAAATAAATACCTTTTGTAATTAAGTGCAGGGAAGGCAAACAGGATGCTGGGACAGAAACCTAGAATGAGACAGCAGATTATAGCTGCCGGGCCCACCCAGTCTGCCTATTTTTTTTTTTTTTATTTTAACCTTCATATTTTTGGCTGCAGACCCTACTTGATCCATAAGCACAATCTCTTCCCTCCCCCTCATTACACCTATGAGTTCCTTGTGCCTGTTCTTGGCATTTTTGAATCTCACTACTATTTTCACCCCCACTACCTCTGCTAGAAGGCTGTTACAGGTATCCACCACCCTATCGGTGAAGAAGTACTTCCTCACATCCCTCCTGAATTTACCCCCCCCTCCAGCTTCATAGCATGTCCCCTTGTTCCAGAGCACCTTTTTCTCTGAAAAATACCCCTCCTGTACCATATTAACTGCTACGAGGTATTTATTTATTTATTTATTTTATTTTTCTCTTTCTCCTTGGCAGGACCACCGAAGCCATCCACCCTGGTCACGGCCCCCAGAGACCTCTACCGCCGTCGATTGCTGCTGAGGACCCTCGGTCACCCCCGGCTTGCCCCCCGGAGGGCGGGGCTGCGGGCCACCTACGTGGCCCCGGAACTGTAACTAGTCGGGGTCCTGCAGCGGCGGCGGCTATGTGAGGCTCTCCAGGGAGGGCTTCATTAATCGGTGGTCCTGCCCTCCATCTTTTTCCGCCGGTTTTTCTCCCCAGAGGAGGCGGACGTGTAATGACGCCGGCAGCTGGCCTGCCCTGCCTCCATCCCCCCTTGTTGGATCCCCCGGCCGGCCCTCAGACGACCCGGATCCATTCCCGAACCCAGGTCGCCGGCGTGCTACGAGGTATTTAAAGGTCTGTCATATCCCCACTCTCCCTCCTTTCCTTCAGGGCATACATACTTAGCTCCTTTAGCCTCTCCTTGTAGAGCTTCTGATGCAGACCCTGCACCATTTTGATAGCCCTCATCTGGACCACTTCCACTCTATGTCCTTCCTGAGATGTGGTCTCCAGAATTGGACACAGTGCTCAAGGTGGGATCTTACCAGTGATCTATATAGGGGCAGCAACACTTCCCTCTTTTTCATCCCACTAGCTCTTTGGACTGCCTGGGCAATTTTAGGTCATCTGATATGATTACTCATAGGTCTCTTTCCTGCTTGGCCTTTGTCGGTATCACTCCGCCCTTCTGCTCCTGGGTTTCTATGGCCAAAGTACATTATTTTGCATTTCTTTGCATTAAAACCCAGCTGACATACCCTTGATCATTCTTTCAGTCTTTTCAGATTCCTGCTCATCCTTTCCACCTCCCCCTCCCGAGTATCCACTGTGTTATAGATCTTGGTATCATCCGCAAAGAGGCAGATCTTCCCTCTCAGTTACTCTGCTATGTCCACTTATGAAGACATGGAAGAGGACTGGTCCCAGCACTGATTCCTGAGATACCCCGCTGGTCACCCTCCCTTCCTCAGAGCAAACTCCGTTTACCACTACCCTCTGTGTACTATCCGCTAATCAGTTTCTTAACCAGGGGTTACCACCTTAATACCACCCCCCCCCCAAAAATTACCCAACCTACTTACTAGTCTCCTATATGGATCACTGTCGAAAGCCTTGCTGAAGTCCAGGTAGGCCACATCCATCACTCCTCCCTGATCCAACTCCCTATTCACCCAGTCAAAGAAATCTTTCAGATTTGTTTGGCATGACCTTTCCCCTGTGACACCATGCTGCCTTGGATTCTGTAATCTGTTGGATCCAAGATACTCCACAATCCTTTCCTTTAATGTTTCCATTAACTTGCCCACCACCAGTGTCAGGCTGATAGGCATATAAATGCCTGCCTCTTCCTTGCTACCACTTTTGTGAAGTAGGACTACTTCTGCCCTTCTCTTGTCCTCTGGGACCACGCCAGACTCCAGTGATCTGTTAAAAAGGTCAGTCAGAGGTGCAGCTAGTACCTCCCAGAGCTCCCTCAGCACCCATGTCTGGCCCCATACCTTTGTCCACCTTAAGGTTAGTGAGGCCTGCCAGACTCTCTCCACCGAAAAAAAGACTAGTGTCCATTTTCCTCCCATCAAAGATCCTGTTGACCCTTTATGGTCTCTCCCCTTCCCCTTCTAATGTGAACACTGAGCAGAAGTATTTGTTCAAGATGTTTGCTTTTTTCTTGATCTCCCTCTTTACAGTCACCTTCCCTCCTTCCCTCTTCAACTGTACATAGGTCTCACTTTGTCTTCCTTTTTTTCTCTAACATACCTGAACAATGTTGTATCCCCTTTTGATACTCCCTGAGCTATTCTTCATGACTTTAGTGCTTTGCCTACCTCCCTCTGTTTTCCTTGATACACTTCCCTATCCTCCTCTCTTTGAGTCTCTTTATACCTTCTCAATGCCACTCATTTGGCTTTTATCTTTTCTGCAACCTCTTTCAAAAATCACACCGGACTCCTCTTTCTTTTACTTACTTGCTTGACACAGAGGGTTGTTGCCTTCACAATGCCCTCTTTTAGTTTGGCCCACTTTTCCTCTACTCCCCTCCCCCGGTCACTCCTGAGGCCTTCTCCCATCTTAGTAAAATCAGCCCTTCTGAAGTCCAGGACCCTCACCACAGTATGGTTGACTCCACAGCTGTTCTTGTGTTAAACCACACTGTACGATGATCATTGGTCCACACATGGCTTCCCACTCTGACGTCTGAAAAACTGTCTCTGCTAGTTAGCAGCAGGTCTAGTATTGCCATATCACGAGTGGGTTCACTGGCTAGTTGACTAAGGAATGCCCCCTACAGGGAGTCTAGGACGTCCCTGCTTCTAGCTGAAGCTGCAGCAGGGAGGCTCCAATCTATATCCGGCAGACTGAAGTTCCCCACTAGTAACATCTTCCCCTTTTCCATCATTTTGCCAATTTCTTCTAACATTACCTTATCTAAGTTCTCCCTCCGTGCAGGAGGCCTGTAGATTACACCTTTCCAAAATGTGGCTCTGTTTCCCGGCTCGATGGTAACCCACAGCACCTCTGCACCCCCCCAAATTCCTCCTTCACATAAAGCACCACACACCCTCCTTTCCTTCCTACCCTATCCCTCCTGAACACCGTGTAGCTTGGTATGATCATGTCCCAGTCCTAGCTGTCAGTGCACCACGACTTGGTAATGGCCATAATATCCAGGTCAGCCTCCGCCATGATGGCCTCTAGGTGGGATCTTATTTCCCAGACTTCTAGCATTAGCACACATGGCCTTCCAGATTTGTTAGCTCTTTGCTTGTCACTTCTCCCTTTTCTTCGCTCTTCATAGAAACACAGAACCTGACAGCCAATAAAGACCACTTGGCCCATCCAGTCTGCCCATTTCTCCCTACCTATACTATTATATTAGACCGTACCTAATCTATAGCTCTTTTTCCCTCCTCCACTTTCTTTCAACTATGATTCCTTTGTGCTTAACCCATGCATTCTTGAACCCCACCACTGTTTTTGTCCCATCACCTCCGCAGGAAGGGAACTAACCACTCCTTCTGTGAAGAAGTACTTCCTCACATCTCTCCTGAATCTACCCCTCTTCAGCTTCATAGCATATCCCCTTGTTTTTCAGCACCTTTTCTTCTAAAACACAGAGTGCTGGACTTCCTCCCTCTTCTCTTCTGATTGTGTTGTTTCCTCCCTTCTTTCTTAATTAATTTGATCCATGGTGTGACTCACCCCTTGGGATCTCCCTACACTCTGTCTCAACCAGTGGTGGGGGGGGGGGCAGTTTCTGCCTCCCCTTTTCTTTCACCCCCCCTACCTAGTTTAAACATTTATTGAAGTAGTGTTTACAAAGTCCACTGAGAAGTGTGGTTCCCCTCCCGGATGGATGTAGGCCATCACCTAGGCTCTTATTCCCCCTAGGTAGGCCCCCAGTCACCAATGTAGCCATACCCCTCCTCTCTGCACCATTCCTTCAGCCATGAACTGAAGGCCTTGGTGCAGCGCTCCTTCTCCTTGCCGCAGACAGGCAGCACCTACACAAAAACTACATACCATGCCACCTAAAATGTCTTCCCAGACCTCTAACTCCCCCTGCACTGTTTCTGCCCCGTTCCTAGCTAGATCATTTGTACTCAGGTGGACAATGACCTCCAGCTCCACCACTCTTCCTACTGCCCTAGCAATCCGTAGGAAAAAAAGAGTCTGTGTGTGTTAGTTACAGGCAGGACTTAAGAGGTTTTTTGAAACAAGATAAGAGGGGTAAGTTGTGGAGAAATGTGCTGAACATATCTTTTTTTTTTTTGGTCTGTAAAGTAAATTGAAGGCACAGAAGCCCACGTTTTAAGGTCCTTAAACTAGAACTGTGGTTTTGCCATGTAGTTTGGGGGCTAAGTGAGAATAGTTTGGCCTGATTGTTTGGCATGTGACCTCTGCTAGGTGATAATTTGGAGGAGCGGCTGAGTAAGTCACAGGTTGTTTTTGGTTTCCACTATAAAGACTCTCTCACTCAGGTTGTTACCTTAATATAGAGTCTGTGTGTGTCACAGAAAGGACTTGAGTTTTTTTTTTTTTTTTTTTAAATAAGATAAGTGGGTTATTTTTCTCTGACCAAAATGTTTTTTTCTCCAAGGTATATTTCTGTTAAATTGTTGTGCAGGTTGTCTTGCTGAAAGGAAGGAAGGCACTCACCGGGGTGGTCAGTCAGAGCTGTTGCTGATTTTTTTCTGGAGAGCACGGGCTTGGTCCCACCCACTCCAAGAGCATCATTTCCTTTATACCAGGGGTTGACATCACTTCCTCGAAAGTGCAAAGGACATACACCTGTCACATCCATAATAGCCCAGCACACTGCGTAGGGGGTAAACGCACGCACACACTCGCACACACTAACTGAAAAAAAAAAAAAAAAAAATGTAAATAGCAAGGGAGAGAGACATGTGAGGAGTGGTGCAATGTACTGGCTGTGGGGCGGCAGTCTTCAGAGAGACATTCTGGAAGCTGTGATTCTGCCCTATTTGCAGGCACCTCTCTGGCCTGAGGGAGGAGGTTGCCCGTCTCCAGGCTGACCTGTTGAGGATTTGGGAAACCTCCTCCCCAAACCAGGGCCGCCGCCGCTGCCTCAGAGGTTGCCAAGAAAGAGGAGCAGTTGGACCACGGTGGGCTCAGGGAGGGTGTAGGTGTTGGTCCAGAGGTGAATCTCTCCAGCTGTACCTGTCCCAAATTCATATGCCATTCTGGCGGAGTGTGGTTCCTCTATGGAGGCACCCGCAGTGGAGAAGAAGGAGGATGCTGGGAATCGCCACAAAGGAGACCTACAGGATGGTGGCACAGGACTCCACAGGGGAAGGAAACAACTCCTGGTGGGAGACTCAATCATTATGGGGGTAGAACTGGGGGAGGGAGGGGAGAGGAAGGTAAGGTGCCTGCCCAGCACCATGGCTTGGAGGGACAGGAAGTGAATCCTCAGGATCGCAGAAGCAGGACAGGAGAGGGAGCTGGATGTCATTGTCCACTTAAGGACAAATGACCTGGCTGGGAATGGGATCAGAGCAGGGCAGGAGGAGTTTGTGGAGTTGGGAAGGGGCAAGTAGCACACATGGTAACTTTCTGGAAGGTGCTGCCTATCTATGGCATGAGTCAGGCTAGGGTACTCCGCACCACTGAGATTCAAAGAATGGCTGAAAAACTGGTGCAGAGTGCAGGGTTTGGCTTCATTGGGGACTGGGGGTCTACCTGGAGGAATACAGGCCTATACTGGCGCAATGGTCTGCATCTATCGAGGAGGGGAAACCAGGATCCTAGTCGATAGGTTTAAATGCTTCATTGACAAGCATTTAAACTAGCCAAGGGGTAAGCACTGAAAAGGAGCAGGGAAGTGGCAGCCCTCCCCCTACAAAACAAGTAGTTAGCGAGGTAAACAACAAGGTAGAAAAGTCAATAGAGAGCAGGACAGGGGTAAATGGAGAAAAAGGCAGTAAGGACAGGGATGGGGCTAAAAGGGGTAAGGCCATCAAAAATGGAGGGCGATAAGTACCAATGCCTGTAGTCTGGGTAACAAACTCCCTGAACTAGTGGCCTAGATGGAAGAGGGATGTCTGGATATCGTGGCAGTCACAGAAATATGGTACACAGAGAACCATGACTGGGGATGTCAACATAAGGTACACAATCTACAGGAGGGACAGAGAGGGTAAAAGAGGAGAAGTAACTCTCTATATAAGGGAAGGGATCAAAGCAACAGAACTAAAGGGTAAACAGAGAGGAGAGGAGGCACTGTGGGTCACCCTGGAGACAGGAAATGGCACCACAATCCGCACGGGGGTTGTATACAGACCCCCGCCTCAGAAGAAGGAAATGGACAGTAAATGATATAAGGCATCCTTAGAATGGCAGAAAAAGGAGGGATATTGTTGATGGGGGACCTGAATATGCCAGATGTCAACTGGAGCACCCTTTGCTGCAGCCACATCCAAGAGCAGGGTCATTATCGATGCCTACAGAGGGCATGCCTCAGACAGCTAGTATTGGAACCCATTTGGGAGGGAGCAATCTTAGACTTAGTACTCTCAAACTGGGACAGAGACGGAATCTCAGATTTAGAACTGGGTATCCATCTGGGAACAAGTGACCACCAGTGTGGTTCATGATAAACATAGCCGTAGAGTCAAGCCATACAAAAAAGAGGGTACTGGACTTTAGGAGGGTTGACTTTGGCAAAATGGGAGAGTGCCTCAGAAAAGCACTAGCAAATGGGTAAGGAGGAGTGGTGTTTGTAGAGTAGCACAGTCCTGAGATTTCCTGCAGCAAAGCAGGAAGGGGAGGATCAGAGGGGTATCCACACAGTGACCTCACTTACAGGGGCACAATTAGTTTAACTTGTTATAAAAAGTTATACCAAAAAAAAAAAAAAAATCAAACTTTTGCTTTCATTTTCCTTCTAATTACTCGGACCAGGTTATAAACTTGACAACTCAACTGGAATGGATATTATTAACTGCAGGTACTGTGGGACACTTTTCAAAAGGGCAGTTATAAAGGATTTATGATGCTGTCCTACATGCTGGACTGTTGGTCAAAGGGCTCAGCTCCGGGCAGCATGGGCAGAGACTGCATGCCTCAAATCGTATATTCAGGAGGAAATATATTACAAGAACCACCCACCATTTCCCTAACATCCAATTGAAGCACCTTGACCACAGAGGGTAGTTGGTACGGAAAGTTGGCAGGTGGTTAGGAGGGGCAAATCGAGTGCCCCATCTCTCAATGCTCACCAATGTATCACCACCACAAACTATATAAAAACTACAAACAGGTATCTGCCTCTACCTCCGAAATCAAACAAAGGGGCAGAGGACACTGTAAAACAGGACACTGCAGCACAGGAGTTAGCAATATAAAACTTGCCCAAAACAGGGACCAAAACACTTCTGATCATAGAAGACTCCATGATTCAAGGAGTTGATAGCTACCTCCGGCCAGGGGTAATGGTCAGATGTCTCCCAGGTACATCAGCGTGGAGAAACACTGACTGCATTGCTAAAATCGTGCAGGAAGCAGGAGAAAACATCAATGTCCTGGTACACATAGGGACTAACGATCTCGCCAGCCTGTCAGTTGTGGAGACCAAGGAACACCTGACCAGGCTGGGAGACAAACTGTCATCCATTTTGTCCGGAATTTCCTTCTCTGAGATCCTGCCGGTCTGTAAGAGGGGGGCAGATGGACGTAAGGTGAGAGAAGGGGAGATGGGAAGCTAAACATGTTGCTTAAAAGCTGGTGCCAGGAAAAAGGAAACAAATCTGTAAGTATCTGGCAACAGTTTTAGGAGTGAAAGTTCTTTAAATTCGATGGATTGCATCTGACTAAGCAGGAAGTCAGTGCACTGTGGCAGAGGTTTGATGTCTTTGCAGAATATTTAAACTAGCAAATAGGGAGAGGGGTGCAGCACCCGATACATCAAACAGGAAGATCACCCTTCCCCCTCAGCTAGTGATCAAACAGGAGTTCAGCATGTTTGTAGTTGATTTGCATTACCAGGTAAGGAAAAGGGTCCCCATACAACGCACAGGGGAAAAGCCTGACCTCGCCCAACAACTAATGCACCAAAGTCTGGCCAATAGAAAATCACTTACACACATGCCCGCAGTCTGGGAAACAAGATCCCAGACCTGGAGGCAACAATGACAGAGGCTAAACTGGACACAGTAGCCATTAGCGAGACATGGTTCACCAGTAACCACACTTGGGAGACTTCAGTACCCAGCTATGTACTGTTCAGAAGAGAACAAGGTGCAAAAAGGTGGTGGTGGGGGGAAGGGGAGCGGCCCTTTATGTCAATGAAAATATCAAAGCTACAGAAATTCAGAATATGCATAAGAAGCCATAAAAACTGCGGAGCACCCTGGAAACAGGAAATTGGACAGCCAAATGAACTAGGGTTGTCTAGAGTCCTCCAGACTAGGGGGAGGACATAGACACATTACTGTTAAAAGATATACAAAACATGACAGCTAAAGGGGAGATTCTGATAATGGAAGACTTCAATATGCCAGCTACAGACTGGTCAATACCAGCAAGAACATCCGCCAGAACTAGACATAGTGGATTCCCTGCATGGGGAGGGCCTCAAACAATTGGTACAACAACCCACAAGAGACAGGGCGATCCTGGATCTAGTACTGACTAACAGGGAAAGGATCACAGCAGGGACAGTGCTAACGTGCACCAAAAGGGCAAAAGTTGCACCCTTTCCAAAATTGACCCCTCTTTCTTTTGCCAGTGGGTCCAAATTGATTCAAGTACTCTATGACAATATCTAAAGGAAAGGAATGTGAACTGTTCAAAATCTGCCACCTGATTATGTTTGACCCTGTGAGTTCCTCTTTAGACCCACATTTTTTTTTACACCAGTGGGACCAATCTGACCCATGTTTTAAACCCCCCAGTGCTGTCATCGGATCATGGATCTCCAGGTAGAAGATCACCTAGGGGTCAGTGACCATCACATGGTACGGTTCAATTTGGCCACTAGAACTAAATCATCCCATTCCAAGGCAAAAATATGGGACTTCAGAGGAGCTGACTTTGATAAGATGGCCAACAGAGTTAAGCTAGCCCTGGCAAGAAGAAATACAGGTGAGGGGGTACAGGCAAAGTGGGCAAGCATTAAGGATGTAATACTTGAAGCAACATCCCATTGTGTTTGGAGAAAAGCAAGAGCAAAAGAAGGAGGAAATCACTTTGATTCTCAAAAACAGATGCAGAAAACATCAGAGCCAAAAGATTGGCCTTCAGGAAATATAAGAGAATGCAGCAGGAGACAGGGAGGCATACCAAACTTCCCTAAGTGAAGGCAGTAAGGCAAGCAAAGGCCCAAACCAAGGAAACACTAGCACGAACAGTAAAAGAAGGGGACAAGACTTTCCATAGATATATTACTAAAAGGAGAAAGTCCAGAGGAGGTATTGCTAAGATTAGAGGGGATAAGGGTGTGTGTGTGTGGAGGAGGACCAAGGAAAAGCATCTATCATAAATTGATACTTCTGCTCAGTATTTACTGAGGAGAAGGTAGAGCAGGGTCCACATCTTAGAACCATAGACAGAGGAAAGGGAGGTGTGCACAAGTCCCTTCACAAATGAAAGGGTCCTACAAGAGCTCGCTAAGCTCAGGACGGACAAGGCAACAGGACCCAATGGCATACATCCCAGGGTACTAAAGGAGCTAAGGGTAGAACTAGTAGAGCCGTTAGCAGAACTGTTTAGTGAGTCTCTGAACATGGAAGATGTCCCAGAAGAATGAAGAAGGGCTCATGCGATCCCGCTCCACAAGAGTGGCAGCAGGGAGGAGTCAGGGAACTACAGACCAGTTAGTCTTACCTCAGTAGTGGGCAAGATTATGGAGGCATTCCTTAAGGAAAGGATAGTGCAACACCCAGAATCCATAGGAGCACAGGATCCAAGACAACATGGGTTTACAAAAGGAAGGTCCTGTCAAACTAATCTCATAGATTTCTTTAACTGGGTAACCAAAGTGGTGGACCAAGGGGGTGAAGTTGATGTCGCCTACTTTGACTTCAAAGCTTTTGATACTGTTCCACACAGAAGACTGATTAATAAGCAGGGCAGACTTGGGTGGGGCAGAGGTTGGTCAACTGGGTGGCAAACTGGTTCACAGGCAGAAAATAGAGAGTGGTGGTAAACGGTATACAGTCAGAAGAGATGCAAGTCACAAGTGGGGTACCTCATGGATCAGTCCTGGGGCCAGTTCTTTTCAATATCTTCATCAGTGACACTGCAGATGGACTGAAGGGTAAGGTTTGCCTGTTTGCAGATGACACCAAGATCTGCAACAGAGCAGATGATCCAGATGGGGTGGGCAGAATGAGAACAGATCTGGAAAAAGTGGAAAATGGTCGGAAGAGTGGCAACTGAGGTTTAATGCCAAGAAGTGCAAGATCATGCACACAGGGAAGAGAAACCCTGAAGCTACCTATAGGTTGAGAGGGGAGGTACTAGCAATCACAAGGGAAGAAACAGACTTGGACATCATCACCACAAATGACCTGAAATCATCCAGACCGACCACTAAAGCAGCAGGTAAGGCTAGAGGAATGTTGGGGTGTATTAGTAGGGATATCACAAGTCGTAAGCGGGAGGTAATAATCCCTCTTTTCAAGACACTGGTTAGGCCCCATCTGGAGTACTGCGTGCAGTACTGGAGGACACACCTGCACAAGAACATTAACAAAATGGAGGCAGTCCAGAAAAAGGCAACCAAAATGGTGCAGGGACTGCATCAGAAAACATAGGAGGACAGATTAACAGAGCTCAATATGTATACCCTCGAGCAAAGGAGGGAGAGAGGTGATATGATCAAAGCATTCAAACATCTTAAGGGCATTAACAAGGTGAAAGGGTCTAACATGTTTCAATATAAGAAAAATAGGACAAGAGGACACAGCATGAGATTAGAGGGAGGCCGATGAAGAGGTAATATAAGAAAGTTCTTTTTCACAGAAAGGGTGGTGGATGTATGGAACGGCCTACCTCAGGAAGTGGTGGATATGAATACACTGCAGGGCTTCAAATGGGCATGGGATAGGCATAAGGGAGCAATACAGACGAGTATGAATAGATAGCCATTGACAGAGTTAAAGCCTATGGCACACTCATAAGGTAGGAAAAATGGGCAGACTGAATAGGCCTTGGCGGTCCTTACCTGCCATCAATTTCTATATTTCTAGTGGGGAAAAATCAAAACTGCCATCACAGAGGCCTTTGTGTGAAGCAAAGAAACAAAAAAAAACAAAGGAAAAAAACACTATGGTTCTCAAAAGAGGTAGTGGGGAAGGTTAGGGAGAAAATGAAAGCATTCAGGAAGTATAAAGAAACACAGAAGGAGCAGGACAGAGAACTGTACCAGTTAAAGCAGAAGGAAGCAGGGAAAGCAGTCAGAATAGCAAAGGCCCAAACCGAGAAAAAGATGGCCAACTCAGTTAAGAAGGAGAATAAAACCTTTTATTGGTATATTAGAGAGCGAAGAAAAACCAAGGGAGGGATAGTCAATCACTTTATTTAACCAGGCATAAACACCATTGAGCAAGCTCATTTTCAAGGTGGTCCTGGGTATTAATATAATACAGTACCCTTCATAAGATTACAATTACGGTGGACAGCAGTGCAAAAAATAGTGAGGCTTAATAAATAGAAGGTGGGGTGGGCAGAGGGTGACAGTGAAAAAGCAGGGATACTGAATGTATACTTCTGCTCAGAATTCACAAAAGAATAGGAGGGGGAGGTACCTAAACCAAACAACAGAAGCACTCTGGATAGAGGGTAGATACTGGTCGATTCACAGAAGAAAGAGTCCTGAAGGAACTCCTGAAACTGTGGTGGACAAAGTAATGGGGCCTGACAGGATTTACCCCAGAATTCTAAAACAACTAAGGGGAGAACTAGTGACACCAGTGACTACCCTTTTTAACAAATCATGGGAGGATGGTGTGGTACCTGAGGACTGGAGGAGGGCAGATCTGATTCCCCTTCACAAAAGTGTGAGCAATGCAGAGGCAGGAAACTGCAGACCCATTAATTTGACCTCAGTGGTAATGAAAATGATGGAATCACTTCTGAAAGAAAGAATTGTTGAGTAAGTAGAGGCCAGTGGGGCACAGGACCAAAGGCAGCATGGATTCACAGAGGGAAGGTCATGTCAGGCAAAACTAATAGATTTCTTTCACTGGGTGATCAAAGTAGTAGACAAGGGAGGGGCTGTGGACATGGCCTACCTAGACTTTAGCAAGGCATCTGACACAGTCCCACACACAAGATTAATAAACAAGTTAGCCAGACTGGGAGTGGGTCCAAGGGTGGAAGCCTGGGTACAAAAACTGGCTGGACAACAGGAAGCAGAGGGTAAAAGTAAACAGAGTCCACTCTGAAGAAAGGGGGTTACTAGCAGGGTTCATTACTGGGACCGGTCCTCTTTAATGCCTTTATAGGTGACATTGTGGAGGGACTGGAAAGAAAAGTATGCCTCTTTGCAGACAACACAAAGATCTGCAATAGGGTTGATACACAAGGGGAGTTTAGAGAGCTCCTTTGGCTAACATGAGTATTGTTCAACGGACAACCACTAGATCTATGTATTGCTTTTTACCATTATTCACTGATCTCACTACTAGAGGGCACTGCTTTACAAAAGACTGACGTTTCTCATATTTAACAATGACCATTTTACCTTCCAGAAAGGAATGCACTACCAGCTGAGGCACTAACACATCGGAATTCTTTGCTTTTGTTCATGAGTGGGATAGAGACCTCACTTTACATAGCCACTAGCCCCACTTCACTAAAAAAATAAAACACACTTTCTCCAGCTGATGGGTAAATCATCGAAACATAATCTGTTGGCAGAACCAGGCCACTCGGCCCATTGTGTTTGCCCAATTCCCATCTTACTACCGTTGAATGACACAGGCTCTTCACGCTCCCCTTCTGCCCTCCCTTTTTGGTGTGGTCTTTTCAAAGCCCTTGTATCTGTCCCATCCTGATTTTAATACCCACTAATTTTGAACATCCCATCTCCTCTGGCAGCTCCATCCACCCCTCAACCACCCTTTCTGTGAAAAAGTACTTCCTGGTACCTCTCTTAAATTAGCCCCCCCCAAGCTCCATAGTGTTGCCCCTGTTTGGGATCCCACTCAAATCTCAACAGTTCTCGCTATGCACTTTAGTTACCCCGTGGGTTTATTTTATGTTTCAACCATGTCCCCTATCTCCCTTCTCGCCTACAGTGTGTACAAGTTCAGATTAGAGATGGGCGGACCCAAAAAGGTACTGACCCTTATTATCAGGATCAGGATCCAGGCCAAAGTCCTGAGAAGTTCTGATTTTAATCAGAACCTTTAGGGAATTAATTGTAAACCGAAAAACTTTACATTTCTGACACACTGTATGTCAGTTCCAAGATAACCACCCCTTCCTACCCCTGTTCTCCAATATCTGCCCCTCCAGGCCCCAGTTCTCACATCTCCCCCCTCCCTGCCTCAGTTCTCACATATCTGCCCCCCGTCCCAGTTCTCACGGACACTGGTCCAGTACCTGGCCTAGTTCTCAAGGCCCCCCTGTTCTCCCCTTTTTTGTCCCTCCATGTCCCAGTGTTCATATATCTGCCTCCTGCCCTGCCCCAATTATCACATTTCTGCCTCTTCTCTGCTGCCCTAGTTCTAAGATGTTTCATAGCTTCATAGGTTATACAAGTTCGAAGGACATGCCCATTAATGAACTCGCCATTGTTTAATGATGGTAGGAAAATTTCTTATCACCCATGTATCGATCGAGTTGGTATTTAAATTAATTCATACTTTGGCTCATTACACCCTCCGCTGGGAGTATATTCCATCTTTGTGGCACCCTTTGTGTGACAAAGTGTTTGCTTCGTAAGGTTTTACATGTTTCAGCATGCAATCTTAGTTTGTGTGATCTAGTACACTCAATTGGTGTTTGTTTCAAAAAACATATTATCCTTAAAAGCCTTATAAGCCCAGCAGAGTTCCCCCCAGTATTTCTATATTCTTGAGAGACAAGCCCTAGATGTTTCAGCCTATCTTCATATCCTAGGTGTGATACTTTTGAAATGGATTTAGTCATTTTATGTTGTACCAACTCGTATAATTTTATATCAGTGATTGTCACAGGGGAGGAGAAAGGGGCACAGTACTCTAAATGTTTGCTCCATTTCATGCAACTGGGGCACTTTCTTGACTTAGTTTTCAAAATTACTACCTTCTCCCTACCTGTTAAGTTGCAACAGTCCACCATCACAGTCTGCTAAGTCAATACCACCATTCTGACTACATTTAATTTCCAATCACTTCAATAAACCAGCACCATAATTTCCTCAATTAAATAAAAAAAAAAATAAACTTTTAGTCAAAAAAAAAAAAAAAGGATGCGGGCTCCAGACCATTTCCACTCTTGTTGCTGACGTGTTCTGTAAGGCACAGACATAGGGGAGTGGGCAGCTCACAGTAACGATTCAATTAAAGGGACAAATCCAGACCAATGTAATAAAACAAACAGGACAAGTCCCAAAATAAGTAGCACACAGACTACACAACTGATCAATTCCACCTGTGGTCAAATTTTCAAGTCAGTAAAATACTTACCTCACCGTGCATATGAAGCTAATGTAAATGTCTTTCTTCTGTGAGCCAGCGTGGGTGAGAAACCACAGCAGAAAAGCGCGCAATGAAAGAGCAGCAGCGACAGTACTGCAGCCGAGAATATGTTAAAATAAATAAAAATCCGGCACTCTGTAAAGTGCTCCTGCAGTAAACAGAGGCTTTCGACTGGGTGGCTGACTGTGCAGCTTATGTATACGTGGGTGCCCTACTGGTTTCACTACATTGCTGCTGACTTGTTGCCTCCTCCACCGCCTGCTCCCGCGCTCTGCAGCAGTTAGGCATGCACAAAGTACCGCAAGAGAAAGTGAGCAGGAGCGGCGTGGACAGCCAGCCTGAAACTATTAATGATATTTTTTTTTTTTTTTTTTTATATATATCGGGGGATTTATGTGGTACTAGGGGCTGTGTATACAGATCGGAGGGGAATTTTGCTATTTTTTTTTTTTTTTTTATTTACATTTGCAGCCTCTGGTATAGTCTCGAACTCAGTACATTTTCAGCAGAGTTCTGATCTACCCGGGTCCGCAGAAAACATGGGATCCGGGGCAGTTCTGATTCTTAATGAAACAGTCCGCCCATCCCTAGTTCAGATCTGCCAACCTTTCCTCCTTGCTCCTTTCCTGTGGTCCCTGAAGCATCCTGACTACCTTCTTCTGCGCAGCTTGCACTCTTGTCCATGTCCTTCTTTAGATGTGGACTCCAAACTGCACACAGTGCTCCAGGTGAGGATGAACCAGTGACCTATACTGTGGTAGCAGCACCCATCTTCTTTTGGTGATCCCAAAATCTGCTAACTCAAAAGGGGAAAGGCTGGAGGGACAGTCCTCCACATTAAGGATACAAAATTCTTTAATGTTTTCCAAAGGTGTCAAAAAAAAAAAAAAACTGGCACAGATAATGGTCCAATGGGATCACCTCACAACAGCTTGAAGGAGAACTAGATTTGGGAGCTGACTCAGGATACTACAGTCAGGCAGCCAGGGCTATGGAAGCTCTGCTGATGTCAGCACATTCCTGACCTGGGAGGAGGACCTGCGCTTTGCCTCCACAATTAACTCATCTGGTAAACTATGGTGCTTGCACCCACACAGGGGAGCTGCTGTTTGCATACCAGCCTACTAGGGGCAGTTAATGGCACCAGCAAGTGGAGGAAGAGAGGGATGGGATCAGGGAAGGGGCAAAACAGGTGAAAGCATATAACTGCCAGAGTAGAGGTTCCAGCACTCTCTGTTCACACTACCAGGCCAGCCATATCCTGATCTAGAAGGGGGAGCAGATCCACTCTTGTTGGCCACAACATTGGAGGGGTATAGAGAGAATCTGTGGAAACCAGAGTGGCTACTGTGCCCGCTGGGCTAGGAGGTTACTGAATTAAATGCTGCCAATAGCAGCACAATCCGGTCTGAAGAGAGAGAGATGCCAGACACCAGCGCTGCAGCAGCCCCTAGCAGTAAGCCACAGAGTTTTCCCCTCTGTGAGGAGTGGTGCATGTCCAGCAGTCAGGTGCATCTGTACCACAGGGAGATGTAAGGGTACAGAGGAAAACAAAGATGAACAAGCATTTGTCAATGCCGAATGTTTGCTTGCTGGCACTGGCACTGGCACTGCTAGTGCAGGAGTTAGAGAGATACATAATAGAAATGGCAGTATTGAACTAACACCAACCCCCATCTTCACCATGCAGAGACTGAAAGGCGTTGGAGGTGTGCCTTTGGGTCGTTGGCCATAACACTCAAGCCATTTCACCTCACCCCACCCTGCAGACACAGACAGGTGTCACGGTGTGCTTTGGGGTCTTCGGCCCTTATGCTCAACCCATTTCATAAGGAAAGAAGCTAAGATGGGTGCAGCATAAGAGAATGGTGTGAACTTTAGGGCCAAAGACCCC
The DNA here is from genome assembly GCA_016271365.2 of Neoceratodus forsteri. Classification (NCBI taxonomy): domain Eukaryota; kingdom Metazoa; phylum Chordata; order Ceratodontiformes; family Ceratodontidae; genus Neoceratodus; species Neoceratodus forsteri. Next base: position 476,733,156 of record CM057451.1, read on the forward strand.
AAGGCACATCTTGATGCCAGTCAGTGGCTGTAGGGTGGGGGGTGAGGTAGAATGCCATGAGCATTGTGGCTGATGAACCCAAGCCACACCCCTGACACCAGTCAGTCTCTACAGGGTGGGCGTTATGGTTGGAAACCTTAACGCCTCAGGTGTTTGATGGTGTTTTCACTCCAAATTTTCAAAATGGGCTTTTTGGGACCCCACCTCATGAACGGTGGCATTATCATTTCATTACTTAATCCTGAAAGAGGATTTCACACAGCAACTACACCATTGGGTGCCACAGGTACGGAAACACATTTTGGGTAGGATGTGAAAAATGACATCTGTACTGTTCATGAGGAGGTGTAAAAAACTGACAATGTTGAAAATCTGGAGTGAAAATATGAAAAATTCCCTAAGTTACAAGCGTGCGTAAAAAATGCACAATACATGCCCGTAACGTGGTCATTTTTGGGAATTTTTTCACCAAATTTTCAACATACGCATTTTAGGACCTCTGCTCCTGAACAGTGTCATTGTGATTTTCTTAATCTGTCCCGAACACTGATTTCCCACAGCGACCCCGCTATTCTGCGCTGGACATGCGAAAACACATTTCAGCCAGGATTTGAAAAATGACAGCTGTACTGTTCATAAGGAGGTGTCGCAAAATGCCAATGTTGAAAATGTGGAGTGAAAATATTACAAATTTGCGAAGTTACAAGTGTGCATAGAAACTGCGCAACGCACGCTCTTAGCACAGTCATTTTAGGGAATTTTTTCACCAAATTTGCAACATAGGCTTTTTGAGAGCCCACCTCATGAACTGTGACACTGTAGTTTTCTTAACTGGTCCTGAAAGGTGATTCTGTGCAGTGACGGCAAAATCACCTTTCGGGACCAAATAACGCCATGACGGTGACTGAATTCATGAGGAGGGGTCCCAAGAATCCCATGTTGAAAATTTGATGCCAAAAGTCCAAAAAATGGCCGAGATATCCACATAAGTTAAAAAAAAAAAACACGTTTATGCCATTATACAGCTTACCGGCATTTCTTCAGTTCACAGTCGGCTTTGAAGAGTGCAGACGTCTTCCTGGTCCACCGAAGATTGTTGTGCCAGGCTTTGGAGGTAAATATGGGGTGAGGGGGGGTGTGGGGAGGTGAGGTACGCAGAGGGTGGGCGTGGGTTGGGGGATGCGTAGAGACTCAATGAGAGACCGTTTTTTGTCACAGGTTTTTTTTTCAAAAAGACACAAAGGACTTTGGCACACTGGGGTGGCTCCCAACGTGCCATCTGGAAGTTTGTTTGGGGGAGTGGAGCCGACGGGGACTGGGCACCCCTGTCTGCCATACAGTGTGCTTGGGGGGAGGGAGTGCATCAGCCGAGGGGGATTGGGCACCCCCTCGGCACACAACAAATTGGGGGGGGGGCACATTATGCCGACGGGAATTGGGCTACCCCGTTAGCAAATGAACTGGAGAGGGGGCATGCCGACAGGGGGATTGGGCACCCCCGTCGGCTTCACCAGGGACTGTGAGAGGCGGCAGCTGTCCGTCTGCTTCCTGAGGACTGTGAGAGGCTAATGGAGAAGCCGTCACCATGTTTATTGAAAGGGGACACCAGACAATTCAGCTGTAATTGACTGCTGCAGTCAGGGACCGCCCCAAAACACAGCCGACTGTGTAGTGACGGGGCACTCCCTGATTGCAGCGGTCAATTTCTTTGAGCATAGTGGCATGCTCATTAACTGCTGTCATCGACAGCATGCTCCTCTATTCGCCGCGGCAGAGACCAGCCCCAAAAGAGACTGTTGCTGTTCACCACAACACTGCCGCACCTCCACCACCTGCTACTGAAGCAAGGTGTTTCTTGCGCACGCGCAAGCAAACACAAAAAGACAAAACACCTGTGTGCACCAGCCTGCCTGAATGACAGCAGTAGCACTCTTGAGTCCTGCCCCTTATGAATCCCAGTCAGCCTCAGCAACGGGGTGGGGATGGTTGGGGATGTAGCAGATGGGACTGGGAGGTCACCAGGGACATGTCTGAGGGTGAAGCATGGATGCTGGACTAGGAGCCAAACATCTACATGAAGAAAAAAAAAGAAAAACACCAGAATGAAGCAGGGGGATTTGGACAGGAAATCACTATTTGTTAATCACTGCTGTTTAAAACAATCAGGAATTCAAATACAGGAAGTTTAGTACTTCTGAATTCAAGGATGCAGAGGATGGGAGGGCAGCACTGCTCAGCACAAACCTTTGTAGGGTTCAGCACTAGATTTCCTTAACACCAAACACTTGACTTCCTTCTCACTCTGATCCTTCATATAATCATTCTATAATGTCAAAGTCATTGTAAGGTACTTAATCACAGGACAACTTTGAAAACAAGCCCGTGGTGGTCCTAACACTTCCTATGCTGTCTAAAAATGTCTCTCTATATGTATCTCTTCCAGGTTTGAGGAAAGGGAGGACATAATTTTTCTGCTCTGAGACTTGACCTGTTATCTGTGAAACATCAGAATCAGGAAAGTGGCTGGAAATTTATGAACTGAAATAAAATTAATTGTCGTAAACTGAAACCAGATGTCGAGATCAAACAAGACTACAAAATGCAACAAAAAAGGTAATCCAATTTTTAGAGTCCACTTGTAAATGCATAGGGAGTCTGTTTTTTTTTTACATTTATTTATTTAAAAGCTTTTGCTAGGAAAGGTCCACTGAGCTATAAAGAGCTTCTTTCCAGCACAGTCCTGGCAAGAGGACCACATGGAAGATAATTACAACAATAAATGACAGAATAATCCACAGTCAGGCGTGTGGCAATGTTGCAGTAACCGAATGTCCTGGGTGGTCTGTGAGGTAAGAGGTACAGCCAAGGGCCTTCACCCACCCATATCACTGACACATAACCCATGTTGATTACACTTATAACATTGGTAAAAAGGTCAAAGTGTTATAAAAACAAATATTCAACAGTAACAAAGTAGTCAATATACATCACTCCATAAAACAAAGGAGCAAAATAGCAGTATATTTATTTATTTGGCTTCTTTTGACCAGGAAAGGAGGACTAGCCAAGTCTGCAGTTTCCAGACTTGTCCGTGGGGGGTTACCATGGAAACCCACTGAAATTGAAAAGAGTAAACAGAACAGCTACAGAGATGTTTACTATTATATGTCAGAGCACACAGGGACAACAGGATTCTGTATAGCCTCAAAGATTATATTTAGTCTTTTACTTATTTCAGGACTGCCTCGAAATGGGACTCATCTTCTTTTGGAATATAGCCATGCCCTCATAGGGGGAGGCCAACTCTTGGTACATTACATCCATCATAGGAACTGGTTAAAAGCTTCATGTTACTGTATACAATGCTGAACAATTATTTTGGCTTTACCTCTCTGTCCTTCCTATGGTTTCTGTATGACCACTGCAATAAAGAAGTTTAAAAAAAAAAGAATAAGCAATTGGTGTTATTTTTAATGAATGGGGGGATATTTATTTATTGAAATGATTCACCAGGAAAGGCACACTGAACAACAAGTGGGTCATCTCACGGTGCAACCTGGGGGAGAGGGGACAGGGAGAGTACATCCAACAAGAACAGCAACAACAATTTTACAGAGAGTCGGTCATTTACACATATTACATCTCCTAATATAAAGTTCACATACAGAGTAAAAACAGATTATAAAACATATTAAATAAGGGCAATGGATCTTAACAGAACAAAAAAATGCACTGATGCTAGTGGAGAGATTAGGGTAGGGCGAAAGTACATAATAAAAACACAGAGGATAGCGGAGGTAGCGGAAGTGGGGAATGGGGGGAGGGAGAAGTAGGCATAATGTAAGGGAGGGAGAAGGATAAGAAATGGAATAGAATAAAAAAAGGGGAGCAAACAAATTAAATACAGCTACAGTTTACAGAGAAGAAGTTATGCAGAGTAGTTGAGATGGAGTAAAAGGAAGATGAGAGTCGAATCTGATGGGGAAGTGCGTTCCATAATTTAGGGAAATGATGAGAGAAGGCCAACTGACCAACCACCCCACAGTAGATCAGCGGGGGACCACCAGTAGACGGGAGTCAAAAGAACGGAGAGAGTGGGAAGGGGGAGGAAGGAGTTAATATGGGGGGGGGGGGGAGTGAGTTGAACCAAAATTTGGACACAAATTTGGCACAATGAAGGTGACGACTTTCAAGTGAGGGGCGTGCCAGAGAATGAAAGGTCGCAGTGGTGGGTGAGAGGGGTGAGTCTAGGGCAAAACGACAGAAGGAGTTAAAGAGGGTGTCCAACCTGGATAGGGAAGACTTAGGAGCAGCATTGTAGCCTACATCATAGTAGTCGAAAATTGGAAGCATCTTCTGGACTATTTCATGTCGGGCCTGTAGCGGGAGGCAGCTATGGTTCCTGTATAGCGCACCTAGCCTGGGGCGCAGCTTTTTCAGGATGGCATCCACATGTCCAGACAAGTTGTGGTGGTGGTAGAGCCACACCCCAAGATACTTGAAGGGTGAAGTGTCCTCAAGGACGGTCCCATCAAGGGTATGGAAGGAGGGAAGGGAGGAGAGCCTGGAGAGTCTCTGCCTAGTGCCAAAGGTCATAGAGATGGTCTTCTTGGCGTTAAGGGAGAGCTGATGGGGGCAAAACTAGTGCTGAACTTTATCGAAGTCATGCTGAAGTCTGGCAGCCACATCATCTGGGGACTGGACAGAGGTGAAGATGACAGTGTCATCAGCGTACATGTGAATGGAGGTGAGAGAACAGGCTGAGGGGAGGTCATTTAGGATGGAGAATTGGAGAGGGCCCAGAACGGAGCCCTGAGGGACACCACTATTAATAAAGGGGAGGAGAAACAGTGTCAGCTACTCTGACGGACTGGGTCCTACCTACCAGATAGGCTCTGAACCAGTAAGTGGCAGGAGGAATAGACCAGCCGCAGAGAAGGAGTTCAGTTGTAGGGTGTGGGAGATGGTGTCTTAAAACCTTGGCAAGGTCGACAAAGGTAGCAGATGTGATCTGGCCACTATCCATCCCAGAGAGGATGGAGCCTGTTAGCCTAATCAGGGAGGTGGTTGTAGAATGATTCTTCCGGAACCCAGATTGGAAAGGTGTGACAAAGCTAGAGTCAGACAGGTAAGAGAAGAGCTGAGAGGCAACCAGGTGCTCTTGGAGTTTAGCAAGGGTAGGTAGAAGAGAAATGGGATGGTAATTTGCTGGGACAGAGGAATGCCCACCCTTAGGCAGTAGGAGAATGATGGCATGCTTCTAAGCAGAGGGTATGAAGGCTGTTGAAAAAGAAAGATTAAATAAGTCAGATAGAGGAGCTGCAATTGCCGAAACTGATAGAAAGAGTAGCTTAGGATCAAGCCCATCAGGTGAGCAACCCTTAGAGGGATTGAGAGTGTATAACGCAGCCAGGGTATCTGAGAGCGAGATTTTAGCAAAAGAAAGACATTAGACTGGTAGGGAGAATTCAGAGATATGTAGGATGTGGTAGGCAGGGGGGACGGGAGAGAAGAAGCACAGGAGGTGATCTGTGCATTAAATTCCGAGGCCACACTAGGGGGATCAGAGAATTGAGCATCATTTATTATGAGGAGCGGGGTAAGAGGAGAGGAGAGAGAACGGAGGGAGAAGAGGGAGTGTATGACCTTCCAGAATTTGGAGAGGTTATTTATATTAGACCAGAAGGTGGTACAGAAGTATTCAGCTTTGGCTAGATGAGTGGCTTTGGTACACTTGTGCAAGGTATGGTAGATGTTATAGTCGTTTGGAAGCTTAGAAGCTTTATGTACTTTCCACATTTTATCACATGCTCTTAGGCATGTTAGGAGCTCAGGGGTGATCCAGGGGAGGTGGTTTCCCCGACTCTGGTACGACGCAGAGGGGTATGGTTGTTCCATACTTCTAAGAATTTTCCATGAAAACAGGCCGTAGTAACATCAATGGAGTTAGACAAAGAGAGAGACTCCCAGTTAGTTTGCGCGAGGTCGTTTACAAGGGGAACGAGGTCCAGGGATTCATATGATCGGGTTTGTAGGACCTTATGAGGAACCTTGGACCTGTGGCTTTGGTACACTTGTGCAAGGTATGGTAGATGCTTTATGCACTTTCCACACTTTATCACGTGCTCTTAGGCATGTTTTAAACTTTATTTATTAATTTTCATCATAGAAGACGAACATGTACATAAACATCATACATATTCCAGCAATGGATAGTTGTAGCACAATATCTGTACAGGCATTATACAAGTCTATACCTTAAGATTTAAGGGAGATCCAGACCTGAGCCCACTACCCTTAATTACATTAGGAGAAAACATTTCAGGATAACAAGTTCATAGAATTTCGCACTCTCACTACAGGGGTTGATGCTATCAATTTACTGAACTCTCGTCCCACTAGCAGGCAGCCATTTATGGTGAGGGGAGAACTAATACAAAAGGACAGAGGGTTTATTAAACAGCTTGTCCGAGCTCAGTTAAGCCAAGGTTTAGCCCTATAAATTAAGCTCCATAAAGGAACTGTGTAGGGAAAGGATTTCCCACCCATAAGATTATACAGTTCTCAAACAGAGCAACATGCGTTAGCATGCCAAATAAGTATCATCTAAATGTATAAACAGTTTATATAACAGGTTAGATATAGGGGGTCAGAATCAAAGGGTAATAAAATAATTCAGAACATTACCACCAACCCTCCTACCTATTCAGACATGAAACAAGGAGCACATGTCAGGTACATATATACATTGGGTCCAAGAGAACCTGTTAAGTCACTTTGGGAACTACCAGAGAACCACAGTTCTGCTACAGTCACTCCAGCTCCCCGTCTGAGTCTTGGTCCGAGGCCCTGGTGTCCATAGTGAAGAACAGTGTTTCTGCAAAGATGGATGCAGCCTGTGGGTCGGTAAATACATGGGTTTTCTGCTGATGTGTAATGTGTAGTCGTACCAGGAAAAGCATCTGGGTCTCCACAGCTTTAGCAAGAAGTGCCTTCTTGGTCTCTTGCAGCTTTTTCTTTCTGTCCTGCATCTGCGAGGAGAGGTCAGGGAAGAAGCCCAGTCGACTTCCCTCCCAGATAATATTCCCTTTCTTTCTGGCCTCCTGCAGCAATGGGCTTCTTCCTTCAGGGGTAGATAAGGTCATTATTGCCGTCAGTGGACGTGAAGCAAGGGATCCCCTACCTCCAGGTCGTATAGGGATCGTGAAGGCTTGCACAATAGAGATTCCCGTGTCCACGTCAAGTAAATTTAAGTACTCAAAAACGATCCGATTGAGTGCCGACAGCAGTTCCGCATGGCTTGCAAAACAGGGAGGAAATCCCACTATTCTTACATTCCTCTGTCTAAGGCCATTCTCCAGCGTCTCCACTTTAGAGCAGAGAAAGCTGACATAATGAATCAGGCCAGCGTTAACTTCAGACTGCCACTCCGACGTGGAAGTTAAATCGGACATTGCGGTGGAGTTTTCTGTGATCTTCTGATCGAGGTCAGCAAACTTTTTCTCCATGACAGCCAGGCGTTTGTTTGTCTCATCGCCGGTCTCCTGCAGTTTGGTTAGGAGTGGAAAAAGTTGTGAAAGTTCAGGCGACGGTGCTGAAGAGAGGCCTCCAGACTTAACTGAAGCACTGGTCCCCTGGCCACCAAAGTACGAATCAAGCCCTGATGACTTATGATAACGGTTGCTTTTTTTGGGCTCATTTTTAACTAGGAGTCTTCAGGATTTAAAATCGGTCCCCAAAAAGTCAGCTTTCAGATCAATAAAGTAAAGATTTTAGTTATAAAATATCGTCATGTACAGTGTTCAAGCAAGGCACGTCTATCCCGTTGGGTGCTCCACAGCGCTTCTTAGGCATGTTAGGAGCTCCGGGGGTGATCCAGGGGAGGTGGTTTCCCCTGACTCTGGTATGACACAGAGGGGTATGGTTGTTCCATACTTCTAAGAATTTTCCATGAAAATAGGCCGTAGTAACATCAATGGAGTTAGACAAAGAGGCTCCCAGTTAGTTTGCGCGAGGTCATTTAGAAGGGGAGTGAGGTCCAGGGATTCATATGATCGGGTTTGTAGGACCTTATGAGGAGCCTTGGACCTGTGGATTTTGCGTATTAAGTAAGTCATCTGATGGTCACTCAGAGCATCAGTAGTATGCCAGCTTTGACAACTCTATGTGGGTGAGAGGTGGGAGGCGAGGGCCCAATCTATTAAGGAGTGGTTTCCTGTAGAGTGGTTTAGGCATGTCGGTTCCAGTATGAGTTGTGTTAGACTGTGGGCATGGATAGCCTGGCGTAGTTTACTTAGGGATGAGGAGAGCCAATTCATGTTGAAATCGCCCATGATATATATATACTTAGCCCAAGGGGGAGTGAGAAATTACTGAACTGATGAGGTCAATGGAAGTTGAGAGGGGAAGGCCTGGACGACAATAGGTACCAGCGATATATATAGGAATTGAGCAGAGAAGGGAGAGTTTCGCTACGAGTGCCTCACAGGCTTTGGGGACCGAAGTGGTGAAGATGGGGGTACACTGTAGGGTAGAGGATAAGTACAGTTACATAAGAACTTACCGTAACAGTAGATCTTCGAGAGAGGCTCTTGCAGTAGGTATTCACATATAGGACTAAGCCGCCAGGCATCAGGACCCCACGGAAAAATTTCTAGCTAGCAGTCTCTGGCGGGGGGCCGCCCCCACATCAGGTGACCGGCATCATACGACGTCCGTATAAAGGGGCGGTCCCCCCAAGCCTGCCTTCCATTTCTTTCCCACCAAAGGCCAAAAGAGGCAAGACAAGAGAGAACTGGATATTTCCCCTCATGGAAATGAAACACACAAACGTAGAATTTGACAGCAGATAAGGACCACTTGGCCCACCCAGTCTGCCTATTTCTCTACCTAATGGATAAGCTGCAGATCCTAGTTAACCAGCAGCCTACTTTTTCCTACCCCAACCCCCTAGAATTGCCTTATGACTGTCCCATGCATGCTTGAATTCCACCACTGTTTTTGACTCCACAACCTCCTCCGGAAGGCCGTTCCATGCATCCATAACCCACTCTGTGAAAAAATACTTCCATACATTACCTCTGAGCCGCCCTCCCATCTTCAAATTGTGCCCCTTGTTCTTGCACACCTCTTTTTTTGAAAGATGCTACCCTCTTGGACTTTGTTGATTCCCTTGAGGTACTTGAAAGTTTCTATCATGTCCCCTCCTCCTCCTTTCCTCGAGGCTATACATATTAAGCTCCTTTAGTCTCTCTTCATATGTCTGCCGGTGCAGACCCTGCACTATTTTAGTTGCCCTCCTCTGGACAGCTTCCATCCTGTCTATGTCTTTGCGGAGATTAGGTCTCCAGAACTGCACACAGTACTCCAGATGGGGTCTCACCAGCTGTCTGTACAGAGGGATAACAACTTCCTGTTTTCTACTGGTGATGCCTCTCCCTATGCATCCCAGTATCCCCCCAGCCCTCCTTACTGCCCTCTCACATTGCTTGCCCACCTTTAGGTCATCTGATATGACTACCCCCAGGTCCCTTTCCATTTTTGTTGTTGTTAGTATCTCACCCCCCATTGTGTACTCTTCCCCTGGGTTTTTGTTTCCCAGGTGCATTACCTTGCACTTCTTAGCACTGACTCTAAGCTGCCATACATTTGACCATCTCTCTAACCTTGCCAAGTCCCTTCTTATCCTTTCCACCCCACCTTGTGCATCAACTCTGTTGCAGATCTTTGTGTCATCTGCAAAGAGACATACTTTTCCTTCCAGTCCCTCTGTAATGTCACTTAAAAAGACATTGAAGAGGACCGATCCTAATACTGAACCCTGCGGCACCCCACTAGTAACCCCGCTTCCTTCAGAGTGGACTCCATTTACTATTACCCTCTGTGTCCCATTCTCCAGCCAATTCTTTACCCAGGCTATCATCTTGGGAAGCAGGGAAAACGTAGAGGGATGGAGGGCGGGAAGACAATACCTACTGCAAGAGCCTCTCTCTAAGATCTACTGTTATGGTTAAGTTCTTACGTAACTGTATTATCTTACTTCGAGAGGGCGCTTGCAGTAGGTATTCACATATAGGACTGAGTCCCAAGCAGTCTGGAACAAGGAAAAGCACTCGGAAGGAGGATTGTTATCCATAGCATGGAACCTCAGGGCTGAACAGGTCTCACGAAAGAAGACCTTGTAGGACAGCCAACCCGAAGCCTGCTCTACGGCGAGAGGCGATGTCCAAACTGTAGTGTTTCATGGAGGTATGGACAGAAGTCCAAGTTGCAGCTGCACAGATGTCTGCTGCTGACACATTTCTGAAACAAGCCACAGAGGCAGCTACTCCTCTGGTGGAGTGACCTCTGACTTGACCCAGAACGGTCTTGTTGTACTTGTTGTAACAGAAAGTGATACAATGTGCCAACCATTATGAAAGGCATTGCTTAGAAACAGCATTGCCTTCTCTTTTGTGAGCAAAAGAGACAAAAAGCTGATCACTCTTCCTGAGATTCTTAGTCCGAGTGGTGTAGTATCTCAGGATTCTGTGAACATCCAAAATATGCAAGAGGTACTCCCCTTGACTGGAATGCTGGGTAAAGAAAGCGGGTAACTCCATGGATTGATTCAGTGTAGATTCCGCCACCACCTTAGGGAGAAACTTAGGGTTGGTGTGTAGAGCCACACGTTCCTTGTGGAAAATCAAGTATGGGATTTTACACATCGAGGCCTGAAGCTCAGAAATGCGCTGAGCTGAAGTAATGGCCACTAGAAAGAGTGTCTTCCAAGAAAAGAACTTCAAATCTGCTGTAGCTGCTGGCTCGAAGAGGGAGGCAGAGTAAGCTTCTCCAGGATAAAATTCAAGTCCCAAGGAGGGTCAGGAATGCGGATGGGGGGGATCTCAAATGGACAACCCCTCTGAGGAAAGTCTTAGAGACTTCCAACTGAGCAAAAGTCTGGTCTCCAAAGGGAATATGGTAGGCTGAGATAGCTGCCATGTGGACTTTCAACAAGGAATGGCTGAGACCCAGATCGAAGAGGTGACGCACATAGTCCAGGACTTTATTGACTAGGCATGAGAAAGGCTCGAAGTCTTTCGAGTAAGCCCAAATAGGAAAATCCGTTTCCACTTCATGGTATAGGTAGACCTTGTGGAAGGCTTCCTGGCCTCCACCAAAATGTCCGCTACTAAAGGAGAGACTCCAAAGCGGGCTTTAGTTACATCGGCAGGAGCCAACGTATGGAGATGAAGGGATTTGAGACCTGGATGAACAAGGGTCCCCTGATCCTGAGTCAACAATTGCTCTGACAGAGGAAGAAGAAGTGGAGGTTCCTCTGAAAACTGTTACAGAAGAGAGAACCAAACTTGCCTGGGCCAGAAAGGAACAATGAGAATCATTCGAGCTACCTCCAGTCTGAGTTTGTTCAGGACCCTTGGGATTAAAGGAATGGGAGGGAAGGCATAAACTAATCTGTCCCTCTAATTGAGAAACAGAGCATCCTGCCAAAAAATGTCTCGCCCTGGAGCGAGCGAGCAGAAGGCGGGAAGTTTTGCATTTTGGGGAGAGGCGAAGAAGTCTATCTGAGGTGTTTTCCATCGCTGAAAGATGCCGTTTACGACTTCTTGATCCAGCTCCCATTCGTGGGACCTGGCTGAGGACCGACTGAGTTGGTCTCCCAGTGAGTTTTCCACTCCCGGAATGTGAACCGCGGTCAAGTGAAGGTGGTGTTGAGCTGCCCAATGCCAAACTCTCATTGCTTCCCGGCACAGAAGGTAGGAACGTGTTCCTCCCTGCTTGTTGAGGTACCAGACTATGCACATGTCTGATTGTGTGAGGAGATGACCAGGGAGGATGAAGATGAGTAGAGCCTGAAGGGCATAAAGAACTGCTCTCAATTCGAGCACATTTATGTGCAGGTTTTCTTCAAACTTGGATCAGCTGCCCTGAGTCCTGTGAGACCCCAGATAGGCACTCCAGCCTTCTCCTGACACGTCCGTCGTCAATGTCTGGGAGGGCGGATTGATGCAGAAATGAACTCCCAGGCACAGGTTCTCTTGAACCATCCACCACTGCAAGTCCCTGATCATGGGATCTGATACTAGTACCTCTTGGTCTAGATTGTCCCTAGTTTGGTCCCATTGAGACCGAAGCGTCCATTGAGAGATCCTCATATGGAGCTGAGCGAATGGGAATGTCAGAATGGCAGCCGCCATTAGCCAGAGGAGGAGGTGGAGGACTGACCTGGCTCCGACCCTCCTGCAACTGGACAGAAGACGAGCCCGATTCTAAAGGGTGTCTACCCTGTCTGAAGGCAAGAAGTCCAGAATTGCCCCTATAAATTGGAGGCATTGGCATGGGGCCAAGTGGGACTTGGCCTGGTTGATGGTGATACCCAGGCTGATAAAAACCCTGTAGGGTAGGGGAAAGGGAGTGTAGAAGTTCCTCTCTGGACGAGGCCGCCAAGAGCCAATCGTCCAGGTACGGGAATATCTGAGCTCCCTGGGTACACAGGTGGGCCGCTACCACCGACAGGCATTTGGTAAACACTCGGGGGGCCGAGGAAAGACCAAATGGGAGGGCCTTGAATTGGTAGTGGTCCTCCTGAACACAAAACCGAAGGAATTTCCGGCGGGAAGGGCATATGGGGATATGCAGGTAAGCATCCTGCATGTCCAAAGTGCATAGCCACTGCCCCGGACGAAGTAGTGGCAGAATGCTCTGCAAAGAGAGCATTCTGAAGCGTTTGTACTCCACGAACATATTCAGGAAGCTGAGGTCTAGGATAGGCCTCAGATCTCCCATCTTCTTTGGTACTAGGAAGAAATGGGAATAGTAACCTGTTCCCCAAAGATGGGTGGGAACTGGCTCTATTGCCGCCTTCAAGAAAAGGGAGATAAGTTCCTCTAGGACCAGAGGAAGATGTTGCATGGAGTAAGCCAACGGGGGGGGGGGTTGTCTTCGGGGCGGTTTCTGCAGAAACTCTACTGAGTGCCCTGCCGATATCAATTGGAGCACCCAAGCTTCTGACATTTTCCTCTCTCAGCCTGGCAGATGGTTAGAAAATCTCCCCCCTACCAGTTGCTCTGGAACCTCCAGAGGCAGTGGGAGAGGCAGGGAGTCAGGAGGTGTAGGGCATCGCAGTAGCCGAGGCTCCCGCGGCTTTTTTGCTGGGGGGAATCTTGGTTGCTGGAGGGGACCGACGTTTGTCGGCACATTTGCCCTGCGGCTTTGGCAATGAAAAGGACGCCAGCTGCCTTGAGGGCTCTGCACAGTCTGGACAGACTTGAGTGCAGTACCTTCTCCTGCAGTTCGGGTAATGATGTCGTTGAAATCCCAGCCCCCAAAAAAAAAAAAAAATCAGGGTAATTAGTGAGGTAAACACCAAGACAGAGCAGTCGATAAGGAGAAGGGCAGGGGTAAATGGAGAAAAAGGCAATAAGGACAGGGATGGGGCAAAAAGAAAGAAAGAAAGCCATGAAAAAATGGAGGGTAATGAGTACCAATGCCCGTAGTCTAGGTAAAAAGCTCCCTGAAATGGTGGCCTTGATGGAAGAAGGATGCCTGGATAGCATGGCAGTCACAGAAACATGGTACACAGAGAACCATGACTGGGATGTCAACATACCAGGGTACACAATCTACAGGAGCGACAGGGAGGGAAGAAGAGGAGGAGGAATAGTTCTCTATGTAAGGGAAGGGATCAAAGCAACAGAACAAAAGGGTAAACAGGGAGGAGAGGAGGCAGTGTGGGTCACCCTGGAGACTGGAAATGGCTCCACAATCCGCACAGGGGTTGTATACAGACCCCCCCTCAGAGGGAGGAAATGGACAAGGAAATGACAGAAGGCATCCTTGGGATGGAAGAGAAAGGGGAGATATTGCTGATGGGGGACCTGAATATGCCAGACGTTAACTGGAGCACCTTTGCTGCAGCCACATCCAAGAGCAGGGCCATTCTCAACGCTCTACAGGGGGAATGCCTCAGACAGCTAGTTATGGAACCCACTCGGGAGGGAGCAATCTTAGACCTGGTACTCTCAAATGGGGATGGAGACAGGATCTCTGATCTTGAAGTGAGTAGACACCTGGGAACAAGCAACTATCAAACAGTGTGGTTCACGATAAACTTAGCTATAGAGTCAAGCCACACAAAAGTGAAGGTACTGGACTTCAGGAGGGCTGATTCTGTCAAAATGGGAGCGTGCCTCAGAAAAGCACTAGCAAACAGGCAAGAAGGTGGGGTGGAGCAACAATGAGGAAACATCAAAACCGCCACCACAGAGGCAACAAGCCTTTGTGCGAAGCAAATAAACAAATCAAAATGAAAGAAAAAACCACTATGGTTCTCAAAAGAAGTGGCGGGGACGGTAAGGGAGAAAAAGATAGCATTCAGGAAGTACAAGGAAACACAGAAGGAGCAGGACAGAGAACTGTACCAGTTAAAGCAGAAGGAAGCGGGGAAGGCAGTCAGAATAGCAAAGGCCCAAACCAAGGAAAAGATAGCCAACTCGGTTAAGAAGGGAGATAAAACCTTTTATAGGTACATTAGGGAGCAAAGAAAGACTAAGGCAGGGATACTGAGGCTGAATAAAGAGGAAGGTGGTTGGGCAGAGAGCGACAGTGAAAAGCAGGGATACTGAATGAATACTTCTGCTCAGTATTCACAATGGAAAAGCAGGGGGAGATACCTAATCCAGTCAATAGAAGCACTTTGGATAGGTGGGTTGATATTAGTCCTTTCACAGAAGAAAGGTTTCCAAAAGAACTCTTAAAACTGAAGGTGGATAAAGAAATGGGGCCTGATGGGATTTGCCCCAGAATTCTAAAAGAACTAAGGGAAGAACTAGTAGCACCACTTACTACCCTTTTTAATAAATCATGGGAGGAATGGTGTGGTACCTGAGGACTGGAGGAGGGCGGATGTGATTCCCCTGCACAAAAGTGGGAGCAGGACAGAGGCAGAAAACTACAGACCTGTCAGTTTGACCTCAGTGGTAGGGAAAATGATGGAATCACTTCTGAAGGAAAGAACTGTTGAGTACCTAGAGGCCAGTGGGGCAAAGGACCCAAGGTAGCATGGATTCACAGAGGGAAGGTCATGTCAGACAAATCTAATTGATTTCTTTGACTGGGTGTTCAAAGTAGTAGACCAGGGAGGGGCTGTGGACATGGCCTACCTAGACTTTAGCAAGGCATTTGACACAGTCCCACACAAAAGATTAATAAACAAATTAGCCAGCCTGGGAGTGGGTCCTAGGGTGGTAGCCTGGGTAAAACACTGGCTGGACAACAGGACACAGCGGATAATAGTAAATGGAGTCCACAGTGAAGAAAGGAGGGTCACTAGTGGGGTACTGCAGGGTTCAGAACTGGGGCCAGTCCTTTTAAATGTCTTTATGAGTGACATTGCAGAGCGACTGGAAGGGAAAGTTGTCTCTTTGCAGATGACACAAAGACCTGCAACAAGGTTGATACGCAAGGTGGGGTGGAAAGGACTAAAAAGGGACTTGGCAAGGTTAGAGGAATGGTCAAATGTATGGCAGCTTAGATTCAACGCAAAGAAGTGCAAAGTAATGCACCTGGGAAACAAAAACCCAAGGGAAGAGTACACAATGGGGGTGAGATACTGACAACAGCAAACATGGAAAGGGACCTGGGGGTAGTCATATCAGACAACCTAAAGGTAGGCCAGCAATGTGAGAAGGCAGTAAGGAGGGCTGGGGGGGGGATACTGGGATGCATAGGGAGAGGCATCACCAGTAGAAAACAGGAAGTTGTTGGCCCTCTGTACAGACAGTTGGTAAGACCACATCTGGAGTACTGTGTACAGTTCTGGAGACCCCATCTCAGCAAAGACAAACACGGTGGAGGCTGTCCAGAGGAGGGCAACCAAAACGGTGCAGGGTCTGCACCAGAAGACATATGAAGAAAGACTAAAGGAGCTTAAGATGAATAGCCTCGAGGAAAGGAGGGAGAGGGGGGACATGATAGAAACTTTCAAATACCTCAAAGGAATCAACAAAGTCCAAGAGGGTAGCATCTTTCAGAAAAAGAGATGTGCAAGAACATGGGGGCACAATTTGAAGATAGAAGGGGGACGGCTCAGAGGCAATGTGAGGAAGTATTTCTTCACAGAGAGGGCTGTGGATGCACGGAACAGCCTTCCTGAGGAGGTCGTAAAGTCAAAAACAGTGGTGGAATTCAAGAATGCATGGGGCAGACATAAGACAATTCTAGTGGGGAGTAGGAGGAAGTAGGCTGTTGGTTAACTAGGATCTTCAGCTTATCCGTTAGGTAGGAAAATGGGCAAACCAGGTGGGCCAAGCGGTCCTTATCTGCCTTCACATTCTATGTTTCTATTGACATCACCCCTGAACAGCACTGAACCCCTGAAGGGAGCATCATGTATAGTGGATTGTACCTCAGGGACCAAACATGACACGCGGAGCCAGGCATGACGTTGTAGGCCAACGGCGAAGGCTGAGCTCCTTCCAGCTGTGTCCACCGCATCGTAAATGGCATGCAGCATGTGCCAACAGGCTGAACGAGCGGAATGGTCGCAGTCCCCCACTTCCTGCTTAGTCTGTGACTAAGGAAGGATTCCAGTTTAGCTTCCACCTAGCTAAGGATTGTATTCTGGAAATCCCCTATATGTGCCACATAGTTAAGGACCCTGAAGCCTAGAGTTGAAGAGGAATAAATCTTCTTCCTGTACTGGTCCAAAAGCCGGGATTCCTTATCAGTCGGAGACGAGCTGAGGTGTTTGGGAATGACGGAGCAGCCATGAGCGGCGCTGAAGATGACCGAATCTGCCTTGGTGTGAAGGCTAAGAAAGTCTACACCCTTTGGAGCCTGGTATAGCCTGTCCACCTTCCTCAGAAGGGGGGCTAACGCAGATGGTTGTTTCCAAATGATGGAGACAAGATCTGCGTGAGGCTCTATCTAGGGTGGGATCAGTGTAGGAGCAGTCTCTGGCAGATCCAGATGAGCAGTGAGTTTTTTACACTGTGGGTCTGGCTCTACCGATTGCCACTGATGAACTTCCTGGATTTTCCTCAATAACTCCAGAAAAGAAGGGTCCTCTGGAGGAGACTCCGGAGGATCCTTCAGCCTGGGGCATTCCAGAGTATGGGTCTCGTCTTTGGGGTCAGAGTGGCTGGACTCAGAGTCCGTGACCGAAGATGACAAAGAGGAATAAGACTCCTCCCTAGGAGGGGGAGGTACAACCCCTCTGGGGAGTTCCCTGAGGCGCATATCCTCCTCGCCTCGAGCACGGGAGCGCTCTCCTCTGGTGTTGGGCGGTGGGGGAGGGAGTCTTCCATCTCAGACGTAGAGAATCCGGTATCGGGTCCAGCATCAGAAGTAGACTCTTGACCTCCACGCACCAGGAGGCCAAGGTCACCTTCAGATCCACCAGCGGAGGTGGAGGATATAGATATTGAGGGTATCCGTAAAAGGAGTATCTGCAACCCGAAGGTGGGTAACCCAGCATCGGGTATTGAGGCATCGGGTACTGCGGCGCCAGATACTGAGGGGCCAGGTATTACGGCACCGATATTGTGGTGTCGGGTACCCGGGCACCAGGGGCTCTGACGGAGCAGAGGGACCTGGCAGAGGCCCTGCTGGAGTGCCAGAAGGTGGAAACGTTGGCCCCGTGGTCATCGGGCCCAGCATGGGTATACCGCTGAGCAGGTCCGACAGTCCTGATGGAGGAATGGGTCTTCCGTCAGGTAAAGGGACACCAGATGGTGTCGGGACCGGCGTCTGAGGATCCAGCGTCAGGGGGTCCGGAACAGGAGGAGGGAGCCCTGATGGCAGCGTCTCAATGTCCTCAGTGATGACCGGGGAAGGAGGGTTATAATCCCTGGGGTTCAGTTGAGGAGATGCGGGGACCTCAGTGGGCAACGTGGTGAGACGTTGCGGAGAGCCTGGGGCATCAGACTGTTCGATGGGGTCTGGCACAGGCTTCTTGGCTGGGCGGGCATCGGTGGAGCTGGTGCCCGACTTATCAGCAGAGTCCAGGTGGACGTTGGAGAAGATGGCGTCTGACTTATCGGACTCCCTACTCCAGGAAGGCTGCGAAGGGAAGGCGGCCTTGTCGGAAGGTGTTTTAGCTGGGCGCTCACCCAAAGAGGTAAGCGGCTTAGCAGCCTTGTCTTGACATGCGTCGGTGGGACCGACGTCCAACTTACCGGACCCACTCTGACCGGAAGGCCACGAGGGAGGAGTGGCCTTAATGGGAGCGGAGGCCTCCTTGGCCCCGAAGGCTCCCGAAGGGACCAAATGCATGCCGGGCAGGAGGTGAGACACCTTCTTGGTATCCACCAAGACGGCTATCGTAGATCGATCCCCCAGAGGGGATGTTACCTTAAGGGCTGGAAGCCAATTCCCGCTCCTGGTGCGTCTCCTCGTCACGTTTTTTCTTATGACCTTTGGTGAAAGGAGACGTCTGCCTAAGCTCTTTTAACTCTTTTTCCATGGAGGCCATTTTCTTCTTAAGGATATGGGCTTCCAGGGACTGCTGCCTTCTCTTGCGGGTAGCAGAGTTGAACTTCTGGCAGTGCTGGCACTTCTCCATGGGGTGGTCAGGGCCCAGACAGAAGAGGCCCAAGGAGTGGCCGTCCTTGTGTGGAAGTTGGGAACCACACGAGTTGCACTTGTTTTTATGTGATTCGGAGGGTGTCGGGGACAACATACACAGCAATTACTTAGAAAAAAGTAGAAAAATAGAGAAATTAGGTCAAAAAGTTTGGGAACTTAAAGGCCAATGAATGACTGATGAGCGCTGTTCTACTGCGAGGAACTTTCACAAGGCGACGGCGGGGAAGAACTGGAAGGCCAGAGATTGCTAGCTAGAAATGTTTCCGTGGGGTCCTGAAGCCTGGCGGCTTAGTCCTATGTGTGAATACCTACTGCAAGAGCCCTCTCGAAGTAACATCATAAATTGCCACCCCTACCTGTACGATCTTGTCGGGTAATTGAGTAACCTGGGATGGTTAGAGAGGTGTCAGCTACTTTAGTATTTAGCGACACTTCAGTAAGGATGGTAACGTCCGGGGCAAGGGAGATGACAAGAGGCTGTATAAGGTCTAGCTTAGGGGGCAGGCTTCGTATGTTTAGGTGAACGAGTTTTAACCCTCGGGGCAAGACATGGGGCCATTGGAGGAGGAGACAACTGTTCTATGTGCAGTTGATGGTGTGGTTGTGGGGCATGAGCCTGGGTTAGGGCTGATATCACCTTAAGATAGGAACAGTAGTGCCATAATCAGGAGGTGAATTTTCGTGCTTTTGTACCAAGGCGGAGGTCTTGACAGGCATGCACAAGAGGTGCGGGAGCTTGATGGAGAGATTGGAGTTTTAGTATGTGAAGCAGTAGAAAGGAAGTTGGCCTTGGTATAAGGAAAGCACAGGGACAGAAGTGGTAGTGTGTCCAAGTAACAGAGACTGGGGAGGATGTCCCGGTAATGTTACAGTCAGGAGAGGGAAGGATGGTGAGGCTAAGTGAGTTAGGTGGTTTATTTGAGGGGGGAATCATGGTGAGAGTACGGAGGGGGAGACAGGTTGCCCAGATAAGTATTAGGAGCAGTCGATGTAAGGGAAGAGACATCGTAGGTGATGAAGGTACTAATGTGGCTGTAGAAAAGTAGAAACTGCAGTGGGAAGGGAAGCATTTATTGAGGTGTGAATTAGCAGAGGAGAGGAAGGGTGTAGTAACAGCACACTGAAGAAGGGGAAACAGGGAGTGGAAAGGTGTAGAATGACAGGGGAAGGGAGAGGATTCAGCAGAGGGGAAGAGGAGGAAAGCTATGTAGCTAAACGGGGTTCATGGGCTGCCAAGTAATAGAGTTGCAGTCACTGTACGGTTGGTGCAGTAACTGGAGATGAAAATGTGCCGGAGGGAGTTGGCAGAGATTTGATTGGAGGAGCTGTGCTGCCGGGAGGAGCCCTAGGTGCAACAAGTGTATTTAAAGAGTGGCGGGGTGGGACAAATCAGGCAGTACTAAAATAGCTCTAAAATATCTCGAAGTGGAAAAAAATAGGCAGAAGCCAGCTGAGCTTCAGGGTACCGTGGGCTAACTGAATTAGCCAGTCAGAGGGGAGTAGCCCCATTGCCAGCCAGTCGGAATACAGGTGACGAAGATTTGAACCAGCAAGGCTCTGGCTTTCCCGAGGGACTGTACCTAAAGTCGGCAGCCATGGACAAGAGGTGGGAGGCGGCAGGGAGTAGAGCCATGATGCTCAGGAGCACGCCCGGTCAAGGGGGGGGGGGGTTCAGGATCTGTGGAAGAGAGAAAAGGCAGAAGTCAATTTATCAAAGATTGGAAAAAGAAGGCGGAGGCAGACACAGAGACAAAGTAGCTGCGGGGGTTGGAGGTTTCTGGTAGGAGCTTTAGCTAATCGTGGGCAGGGAAATTAACTCTAAATAGGAGAGACAAAAGAACTAGGGGCAGGGCGGGTCATTGCCAAGTACTGAGTGCAGAGGCTGGGGGAGTAGCACTCGTTCAGCCGAGCAATTAAGATACGGACCTGGGATTGAGTTTGGGAAACTAAAGGGGAAATTAAAAAGGGGTTCAGAAGAAAAGAAAAAAGACTAGTAGGAGAATAGCTCAAGTAGCAAATTACAGGGAGTTAGTTAGCAGATGGGAGGGAGAGAATCAGCAGAAAGCAGGCCATTTAGTACACAAATTAATTTAAAATCAGGCTAACTAGTTCAGTAGAACAGTGCAGTTCAGAAACATCGGGGCAGGATACCTGAGAAATTTACTCAACTCTTTTTGAGAAGCCATGAATCTTTAGCATCCATCCGAACAATACATTTTTTTTTTTTTTAACATTTTTTTTATTTAGTTATTCGGAAAAAAACTTTGAGAACAAGCTCTTTTACAAAGGTTCCACGTCATAGATTGCAAAACAAAATACAGTAGGAGAAAGCAAATGTACATTACAATGAACGATACAGCTTGGATTCAGAACTTACAGAATAACTCAAAACATAGGTACAAGTTAAATAACAAGAAAAAAACACTTTATGAGGGTGGGGGAGGGAGAATAAGCAGCCACAAAGTGCCTTGTCAGTAGCTCAGAGGGACGGGATAGCTGGCAGAGGGGTGAAGAAGGAGGCAGAGAGAGAGAGAGAGAGGTAAGTACTGCGGTGGAGGTGAAAGGGTGGGGGAATAAGGTATAGGGAGAAATGGTGGGGTGAGGGGAGGCTGAGCGGAGATAAATACCACCAGCAGTAAAATATAAAGATCAGGCCAGATGGCAAGGACAGGGCAGCACAAAAGAGGAATTCGGGGGAGAAAGGGGAGAAGGCTCAAGTGACCAAGAGGGGGAAGATGGGCAAGATTTGGGGGAGGGTGGTTACAGCAAGCCACTGGACAGATAGTCCGTTCAGAGGAAGGGGAGCAGACACACGTATTACAGAGCAGATGCCAGGTTTGCCTGTTTCTGGCCCAGCATGAGGTGGAGGCCCGAAGGAAAGGCAGGATGGAGTTTCAGAGGGCAGGGAGTATTCAAGGTAATACAATGTACCAGCCATTTGGACAGGCACTGTTTAGATATGGGAGCGCACTCTTTTCCCAGGGGCAAATGAAATAAAAAGTTGAGAGGACTTTCTGCAGCCCTTGACATTCGTCGCATAGTATCTCAGTATTCTGTGAACATCTAAAGTGTGGAGCAATACCGCACCCTGACAGGCATGCTCAGGGTACTAAACAGGAAGGCGAACCGTTTGATTCAACGTAAACTCAAGATACCATCTTTGACAGCAACTCAGGATTTTTATGCAAAGCAACACTGTCTTTGTGGAAAATCAAATAAGGAGGCTCACACATGACAGCCTGCAGCTCTGAAATCCTTCAAGCAGAAGTGATTACAACCAAAAAATAACGCTTTCCATAACAGGAAGCATATGCCACAACTCGTGGATGGCTCAAAAGGAGCCCAAATCAGTTTTTCCAGGACATAATTCAGGTCCCATGGTATGACCGGATTATGGACAGGAGGTTTTATATGCTAAATACCTCTCAGGAAAGTACATGAGACCTTCAACTGGACAACTTTACAACCATCAATAGGAACATGGAAAGCTGATATTGTGGCCAAATGCTCTTTCAGTGAGGAATACTGCAGACCAGAGTCTGACAGTGTTACTATGTATTACAACACTGCATTTACAGGACAGGTGTCTGTGTCCAAAGTCCTAGAAGCAGCCCACAAAGTGAATCGCTTCCATTTCAAGGATTGTGTGTGTCTGGTGGAAGGCTTTCAAGCCACACTCTAACACATCAGCAACATTAGGGGATACATTAAAACATGCTATGGCTATGTCTTCAGGAGCCATGCATGAAGATGCAAGGACTTCAGGTCCAGATGGACCAGGAAACCCGTGTCCTGTGACAAGAGGTCCTTGCACAGAGGTCGAGCCACACGGGGTTCCCACTGTCAGCTGTTGCAGACGGGGAAACTACATCTGATGAGGCCACAGAGAAACACCAAGGATGAGGATGGTCCCCTCCATCTTCACTTTAGGTAACACCCTTGGTATTGTTGGAATGGGAGGAAATGCATATAGGAATTTCCCTTTTCAAGAGCAGGACAACGCATCTTGCCGGAAAACTCCAGGCCTGGGGTGAGTAAGCAGAAGCGCAAGAGTTTTGCTCTGTTTGGAGACACAAAAAGATCCAACTCTGGATAACCGCTTCTTGCAAAGAGGTCGTCTACCACAGAGGTCAACAATTCCCATTTGTGCATCTGGGACTGTGATCTGCTGAACTTGTCTGCTAAGATGTTTTGAACACCTGGAAGATGCACCACTAACAGTTCTAGGCCATGGGACAGCAACCAGTACCATAGTGTCATGGCTTCTCTGCATAAGGGATGGGAATGAGTGCCTCCCTATTTGTTGATATAATGACTCACACGGACGCTGTCCATCTGCATCAACATAGGGACTAGAGTCAGATGCTCCTGAAATGCCTAGAAACTGTGCACTACAACCTTGATCTTCAAGACACTGATATGTACTGTAACTTAGCCTCCACCTGGGACCAACAGCCTTGTGTCTGATAAGGCCCTATGTGTGTACGCCCCAGCCAGATCCTGAGGCATCCATGGTGAGAATCTGCATCAGAATGTGAATAAGGAATGGAACACCCTTGAACAGATTGTCGCAGTCCATCCACCAAGTCAGTGGTCTGCGCAATGAAGTTGTGACGAGCACCATTTGGGCTTGCTCGGTCAACTGATCCTACTGAGGGATCCACATGTGTAGGCAGGCCAGTGGCACAGTGACAATGGCCGCCACCATGAGTCTCAGAAGACACAGCATAGTTCTGGCTGGGACCGGATGACTGCTATGTACCAAACTTGCTTGAGCAATCAGGGTTTTGGCCGTATCCGGGGCAGAAAAGTACAGTCCTTTTCTGTGTCCACGACTACTCCTATTTACTGCAGCCTCTGGCAAGGAATCATGACAGACTTGGGCACATTCACTGTGATTCCTAAGTCATCAAACAACAGCCGTGTTCAAGACAGGGTGTAACAGATGTTCCCTGGAACTGACCTTCAGAAGCCAGTCATCTAAATAAGGGAAGGTGTATAGGCCTTCCTGCGAAGGGCTGCAGCCACAATTGCCAAGCATTTGGTAAAGCACCTGCATGCAGAAGACAAGCCAAAGGGCAATACTCTGAACAGATAATGCTCCTCTTCCAGTATAAAGTGAATATACCTGCTTGTGAGCTTTTCTGATCTTGATATGAAGGCATGCATCCTTCATATTTAGGGAGCAAACCCTGTCCCCTGTTTGCATCAGGGGAATCGGAGCTTGCAGGAATATCACTCAAAACTTCTTGTATTCTGTTTAGGAGTTGAGGCCTCTCAGATCCAAATACGGTGCAGATGATCTGTCCATTTTGGTACAAGGAAGAATCTGGAATAGAACCCATTGTTTCCCTGACAAGGAGGACCTGGTTCTATGGTAGGTTTGTGTATCAAGGACTGTATTTCTTCTTTGAGAAGGGACAAATGTCCAGGAGGATAACTGTAAAGAGGTAAAGGATGCTCTGGAGGAGTCTTCAAAAGCTCCAGAGCATGCCCTTGGCTATTATCTCCAGTACCCATTCATCTAATGTGACCTCCCGCCACTATATGAGATGTAGGGAGAGTCAGCCTCCTACAACCACCCCTGAAGGAAACAGCAGTGTGGAGTACAGCTGAAGAGAGTCAGGCTGAACCAGTGGGGGCAAATCCACTGGCTCCAATAGCCTTGGGTGCCTTTGCATAGGCACCTGAGGGAAGGGGGTCTGGTAAGGCTCCATAACCCTTACTTTGGCCTTGCTGATGGTAGGCTTGAGAGCCACGTCTGTTAGCAGGAATGTGAAAGGTTCCCCCTCTATGATCGCTGGCAGGCGTGGAGTAAAAGGGTTTAACAGACCTCAATGTCATTTTGGATTCTGAAGGCCCCCTAAGCACCTCCAACATCACAGCCAAATGGTTTGCTCACTCTGAAAGGGGCATTTAAAACTGCTTGCTGTACATCATTAGCAAATACAGATACCCTTAGTGAAGAATAATGCCTTATACAAATGCAAGCTGCAGTGGCTCTGGCAGAGGCATAAAAGACATCATATACTGAGTGGAGCAAGTGTTTGCCAAGGTCGGCCCTAGAAGTCAAAGTTTTTATTAATTCATCCTTAGCAGCACCTTCTGGCAATGCCTGGTTAGCAGTTTTAGCTGTCTTCCACAGGTTATTCTGATATTTAATCATAAGGGCCTGGTAATATGCATTTCTAAGGCCTAGTGAGGCAGAGGTGTATGTGCACTTACCCATCGCATCCAGCCTCTGGGAATCCTTGTCAAGATGCAGAGTACTCCTGTTTAGATGCCCTGGATCTATTATGGGCGGCCATAATAACTACTGAGTCCATTTCTGGTCGATTTGCATAATAAGGCTTGGCAGAAGGAGCAGGATACTGCATGCCAGCCTTACTTGGGACAACAGGCAATGAATTAGGCCTGTACCATGCAGAAAATAAGACATCCTCCAATACAAAATAGACTGTGGGAATAATGATGGAGGGAGTACAAGACACCTCTAAAACCCCCATCAGGCTTTTCTTGGTGGAGTACTCCTCCTACAAAGCAAAGCCCACCGTAGACTGCATTTGCTGCATCATGGACTGGAAGGTAGGGTCCTCAGGAGGAGATCTGGAAGTGAATACTGCAAAATCCTCACTGCAGGAAGAAAGGGTATAACGATTGTGGTACATACTGTTCTCCCCCACAGCCGCCTTCTTCCTTATAATCCTCCTCCATAATGAAATTAGGTCTGCATTCTACCTCATCAACCTCCCTGTTGATGATGGAAATCAAGGACTGCACCAGAGACACTGGTGGCTGTTGAAAAGGTGGTATTTGCAGTGTACTGGAAGATGGCATTGATGGTGGCTGCAAGCCAGTAACTCCCATCAATGGTATCACAGCCTGCACAAGTAAGCCTGGTAAAATACTTCATGCCATCTCTGAAGAGGACGCCAATACTGCTCGAGTGTCGATGACGCCCCAGTCAGAGGCTGTGACCAAAGAAGTTGACGATGGGCTGAGGCCTGATGACAATAGCAATGTATGGTCCACAGCAGGTATGGCAGTGCCTGAGCAAAGCCCCAAAGTTAGTGTCTCATTGACGGTCAGGGAGGGATGTCTTCATCGGTGCTGGAGCGATCAGTGATGAAGTATTATTACCTGCAGGTCTCAGCAGCAAACTGCATCTCACCGGGGAAAGGATTTCTTTTTATCCCTGTACTTGTGTTTATGGCCAGATGACAAAGGGGGTCAGGACGACGATCGACCCTGTTCTTGGTCCTTTGATTTCACCAACTGCGATTTGGTCGACAGGGCAGGCGACACCGATTTCTGGCACTGTACCTTCTTCATGGCTGCTAAAGTTTTCTCTAGAATACATTTTTCCAGCGCTTTCCTTCAGCAGCACCTAGTAGATTGGTTAAAGCTCTAGCAGATCTCCCAGGTTCAAATATTGTGTGATGGGTCTAGGCTGTAGACACACACCTCAAGTATGTCATCTTCAAAGATTTTTTTCTCCGTACTCACGGTACCAAAATAAAGTAGTAGATTTCAGTGGCATGCAGAGATGACAATGTAACACCTAAAGAGCTAGTAGAGCCATAACAGGCAGACAGTAAAATTATACACATTTTTTGAAGTAGTCAGCTGCAACTTTTTATTTATGAAATATTTTTCTTTTTCCTTTTGTTCATTAGAAAGTCTTTTATGTAATAATATTGTGCTGAATACGTGGAACAGCTCTTAGCCTGGCTGCTGACATATCTATCTCTATTACCCCACACACACACTACATCATCAGCATTGTGATCTCACTGACAGGGACATCACAGGTAACTACCTGGCAGCCACCAAGTGACTGTTCCTACGCAGAAGTGATATCACAGTCAGTGAGGTCACAATGCTGATGATGTAGTGGGAGGCAATAGAGGTAGATATGGCAGCTGCCGGGCAGAACGCTGTCCCACACATCATGCCTACTAACATCACATAAACAATCTTCTAATTAAACACAGTGAAAAGAAAAAGTACATCGGATATAAACAGTAATTGTTGACTGCTTTTAAAAACTAATATTGGTTTCAATCAGTACACTAACTCTTTAGGTTACAGAAGACAAAGAAAACAGCAATGGCTAGTTGGCGAGGTTTCCTTTTTAGTAGGTCCGACAAGGATGCTCGACAAATGGAAAAGAACTGAGGAGAAACGGGGCTGCCCATGTTTATATAGATGCTGAAACAAGACATCGTCTGTGTGGCCCTAGCGCTGATGCAGGTATAGTCCCAAAGGTGTGGCCTAATGGAAGAGATGGCCTCAGAGATCATACATTACTGCTGTAACAGCACAGTAGCCCAGGCTAGCATGCACTGGTACACACATGGCACAGTAGAGAAGGCTTATGTGTGTTTGCAACTTTAGCACAATGTAGGTTAACATAAATCAATACTTCAACTGCACCACAGCACACACAAGCGGCTGCGTTAGCCCAAGTAAAATGACGACACTTTCCCCCGTGCTTCTATAGTTGGGAGTCAGCCCAGAAAATCTGGGAGTTTAAAATACGCAAGTATGTCTTTGTACTACATTACCGGACACTTATCGTTACAGGAGTGGTTCACGTTAGTTGGGGTCAGCAAGAGTATCCCTACTTCAACAGGCTCCTCCTCTCAGCAGCCAGGCTGCCAACTGTATCATCTCTGATTAAAAGTACCAGAAAGTTGTTTTATTAAAGATTGGGTGCTGGCATTTCTGTTTATGCGGATAGGTACCGGTTATGTACCAAACAACCAAAGGAAGCAGCAGCACTTAAATTTCTAGAATTTAATCTATAGGAAACTTCCCCTTCTCTCAGCTTCCCCCAACACAGTGCAATATAGACAGGAATGCTAGCTTCCCCCATTTCATGACATGTTGTGGGAAGGGCACGTGCTGCATTAAATGGAAGGCATTAAGTACCTGTTGAGATTGGTAATCTGGCTTGCTCTGTATAAATTAACGAACATTACTTATTTATTTAGTTTTTGTTAATCGGGCAGGTACACTAAACAGCATAGCTGCCTATTTTCAGGTACGACCAGGGAGATTACAACAAAGGGCACGTTATCCATTAGTTGCCAAAAACTAAGGTAGACTGTTCCTTTTAAGTGGCAAAAACTCCAACATGCACAGCAGACTACTGAATCTTCCATTGCTGCACCCTTACTCTGATGTCAGCTGCAGGGGATTCTGGGATTTGTAATTACAGAAGATGTCAGCTTGGAAATCAGCAGAATCATTCTGATTACACTCTACTACACTGCAGTAAACAGTAAGTAAAAAATAATGCTTTTGCACACGAAGTACAAATTGGGGCCAGCCCCACACTTGAGTGCTTTCTTAATGCCGACTCTTTCCCGTTAACCACTGTATGTTGTCAAAACTAATGCAGTGGCAGTAAAGGAGGAGCACACCTAATGTGAGCTGAATGGGGTGTAATTTTCAGGTGTACCCACCCACACATGCAGGAAGCTCTGCAAGGTGAGCATATTTAATACTATTGAATGGGGCATGGCGTTTTGGTAGTACCCACACCAACTGGGAGGTCTGTAGTGTAGGACCAATGATTTTCCATTTTCAATGGAAAACACCAGCATAACATAGAATCTATCATTTTTAAATCAGCACTTGGGATTTAATTTTTTATGAAAAATTCCTTTTTGCACCAGCTTTTTGGGCAGACTCCTCCATTTTAAGCCACATTTTTGTGTAACACCTGCTGATCTGGGTGTAGGAAGATTGTTTCCCTGATGACTGGTCTGGGACCAGCCTGATCTGAGACCAGTTTCTGGGTAACCTGGTCTGAGACCAGTTTCAGACCTGCCTGGTCTTAGACCAGTTTATGTGCCACCTGGTCTGAGACCAATTTCTCCTTCCAGCTGAACTGGTCTGTGATCAGTTAATGTCACATATATGTGTCTTAATCACAGTCTTGCTAGGCAACAGCCAGCAGCCAGCACAGTATAGTGGTTAGTGCACTAGGCTGTGATCCTGAAAGTCTGGGTTTGAATCTCACTTTCCCCTAAATTCTTTTAAACATAAATTTCACTGGTGTGGTGATCCATGGTGGTGTGGAGTTGGTAATAGTAAATCTACATTTAAAGGAGTTGGTGCAGGAAAAAAACTAAGTGCAACAAAGAAAACTCCTGTAAGGAAGTGAAACTGGCTCCAGATCAGGTGGCTCGGAAACTGGTCTCTGACCAGCCACCAGGGAAACAAACTTCCTGCAGCGCTGATTTGACTTCAATTTGGGGGAAAAAAGGATTTTAAGATTTTGCCAAAGAGAAAATGGAAAATCATTGGCTCTAGTATTGCAAGCATGCACAGTACCACTAAATGGGTGTAGTGTAATGTTTTTGGTTGCACCAAACCAATAGGGAGCTCTACAACATTCTGTTCAAATCTTTAAAGCAGTAGTAATTTACATAGTTACATAGTAGTTGTCAGCAGAAAAGGACCACCTGGTCTATCCAGTCCACCCTGTTTCGATTTGCTCCTACTTCCTTAGTATAGGTCCTGCTTGACTCATGTCTGTAGTTCCCCCTCACTAAACCTCTGTGCCTATCCCATGCATGTTTGAATGTGTACACAGTACCTGCACCCACCATTCCTCTGGTAGCCTGTTCCATGGTTCCACCACTCTCTCTATGAAGAAGTACTTCTGCTGTCACTAAGCCTCCCTCCTTCCAGCCTCATTGCATGTCCCTTATCCTAGTGCTCTTCTTTTTCTGCAGAATGCTGTTCTCCCCTCCATTATTAATCCCTTTGACATATATGAATGTCTCTACCATGTCCCCCCCCCCCTTTCTTGCCTCCAGTTAGTACATGTTTAGCTCCCTGAGCCTTTCCTTGTAACTATTCTGGTGCATGCCCTGGACCATTTTGGTAGCCCTTCTCTGCACTGCCTCCACTTGGTCGATGTCCTTTCTGAGATGGGGCCTCCAGAATTGGACACAGTACTTGAGGTGAGGCCTCACCAGTGATCTATAGAGGGGCAGATTACCTCCCTCTTCCTACTTGTTGTTCCTCTCCCAATGCAGCCCAGCACCCTGCTTGCCTTACCCGCTGCCTTCCCACACTGACTTCCTACTCTGAGGTAATCTGTTATGATGACTCCAAGGTCCCTTTCCTGCTGAGTTGTTGTCACTTCCTCACCTCCTGGTTGGCATGCGACCCTTGGGTTCTTCCACCCCATAGGAATGACCTTACACTTTTTGGCATTAAATCCCAGCTGACAGATCCCTGACCATTCCTCCAGTTTTTTTTAAGTCTCCTCTCATTCTGTCCACTCCCTCCTGGGTGTTGACCCTGTTACAGATCTTTGTGTCTGTGAATAGGCATACTTTACGCCTTAGTCCAACTGCAATGTCCCCAATGAAAACATTGAACAGCAATGGCCCCAGGACTGACCTCTGTGGTACCCCACTTGTCACCTCCCCCTCCTCTAATCTCACCCCATTTACTACTACATGCTGGCTCCTGTTGCTAAGCCAGTTCTGCACCCACTTTACCACTTTTGTCCCCACACCTAGACTGGTCAGCTTGTGAACTAACCTCCTGTGGCCGTCCCACCACAGACTACTGCTGGCGATCACCCAGCCCCAACAACTCAGTCCACCAACCCCCCATGTGAAAGGGCCTTCCCTCTACTGGGTACATACAATCTGGTGCAGGAGGAACAGCTGGGGATGTGGGGTCCAAGTGTGTGCCGATGCCATCTCGCTGGCAGCCACATTCTTCCACCTCCTTTAACTAGCTGTGCTCAAACAGTATCCGCCGATCTCAGATACTGTCAGATACCACTCTTACTGCTGGATTTTGAATGACAGTGGATACTGACAGCATCATGGATTTGATCTCCTCAGATACCATGCATGGATCCGATTATAACCATAGGATCCGATGGTCGGATCCCATCAGATCACAACTATCCAATGGACGGATCCAAAAGTCTGACCCCATGATATAGACATATAACCCATATGACCCTGAATCCCCCAAATCCAACTGGGAATCTGAAATACTGGACTGAGTGATCAGAGGTCAGATCTGGAAAATGGATAACTGGTCTAGCCGCTAAAAGGTCCTCAGACTGAATGGGGTACCATCCGAGTACCACTACATTTAACTTCTAAACCCCCCAATCATCTTGTCATGCACAGCCTCGGTCAGCCTTGCTCGATGTAGCACCTTTAACACAAACATCCTCCACAGCAAGTGGTAAGATTTCCTAGACCACCGCAAGAGGTCGCTACTTCAGCAGACATCGATGTCCTCCCCCTCCAGCATACAGAGCACTTATCCCAACTCTGGATGTCAGATTCCAGTTCCCAGAATCTCCTTTAAAGTCTAGACTGCTGGCATCAAAGCATGACATGCTTCCGCTGGGCCACTGTGCAGTCTAGGAATTTTGAGCCAGCAAAATGAAAATCCTCACAGCTAATGCAGTGGGGGCCCTGGGTTATCGTTCCAGATTCTTGTGTTCTATCGCAGATCAGCAGCAATTTAGTATCATCCTAGTAATTTTAGACTGTGATGCACCTTGAATGGGTTTCCCAGAAAGAAACAAAAATAGTAATGGATTCATCTTGTCTTTTCCTTCCTAATAGTGCTAACTGAATATAGCAACTGGTAAGCAATAGTTGTTATGCGCTCATCCATTTGGTATCTGCTGTAATAACCAGCCAGTTATTACGGCAAACACGTGCTGCCTCAGAGTCTAAAGCTCCACTCTCACAGCCGCACAACTGCAGGCACTTTCACTTTCTGATGTGGCTGTGAGAACCAACGTGATCCTCTTAAAAACTAGTAAAAATTGAGACCATGCACTGTTTTTTCTTTTAAATAAATTTTTGTTGCAAAATCAAAATGTTCACAGCACTGCTCCGCAAGCAGTACACATTCCAAAGCTAAAATCCAAATAAAAAAAATGCTTTTTCTGCAGTTTCTCTTACTGTTCTTCATCCATTTCACAGTTTTCTTAACCTGATGAGGAAAACAACTGCACACCTCAGTGTGGGATGCTTTTATAAACCCCTCAAGCTATGGTCTTGGGGTTTATGTAGCATCCTCCGTCTCACATGTGCATTAAATTCTCATAATGCTCACCACCCCATACATTATTCTCTATACATTTTAAGTTAAAATGCGAGCATCCAACTTCACCACCCTGCGTTTTCTACTGCTTCATTACCCAATGACATCAGAAGTCTTAACATTTGTTATCATGGCAACACGAATCATATCACAAACAGTGGACTATGATGTTACTGCTGGGCCAATGAGTGCAGTCTAAAATAGTAACACGGTTTAATTGAAAGTCTGAATGGATTCTCATGTTCCTCAAGTCTTCCCTCTTCCCAACCCACTTCATAAGAAGGGACCAACAAGTATGATATTCTAATTTATAGGGACTTCTCACAAGCCCTACCATTCAGGTCACCCTGGGATTCCCCTGGTAAAGAGAAATTTGCCCAGACATACCTTTTAAACCTGACTGTCTTCATGTCCAATGTCAGCATGCTGTATAATAGGTTCAAATAACTACCCTCTGGGAGAAGTGCCTCCTGGTGGGGGACTCTATTAGGGGGATAGGACTGGGAGGAGCAGGGAAAACTGAAGTAAGGTGCCTACCTGGTGCCATGGCTTGGAGGGACAGGAAGCGCATCCTTAGGATCACGAGAACAGTTGCACGGGAGTCTGAGCTGCACGTCACTATCCACCTAAGAACAAATGACTTGGCTCATCATGAGATTAGAGCAGTGCAGAAGGACTTTACAGAGTTGGGAAGGGGCTTAAGACAAGTAGCACACATAGTATCCTTCTCAGAGATGCTGCCTGTCAGTGGCATGGGTGAGGCGAGGGTACTTTGCACCATGCAGTTTAACGAATGGCTGAAAAAATGGTGTGGAGGCACAGGGGTTTGGCTTCATTGGGGACTGGGTTTCCATCTGGAGGGACACCAGCCTATACTGGCAGAATAGAAACACAGAATTTGACGGCAGATAAGGACCGCTTGGCCCACCCAGTCTGCCTATTTCCCTACCTACTGGATAAGCTGCAGATCCTAGTTAACCAGCAGAGAATGGTCTGCATCTGTCCAGGAAGGGAACAAGTCTTTCAGACAATCTGTTTAAATGCTTCATTGGCAAGCTTTTAAACTAGTCAAGGGGGAAGGCACTGATAAGCAGCAGGAAAATCCCAGCCTCCCCCTACAAAACAGGGTACTAAATGAGAAAAAGACCAAGGTAGAAAGGTCAGTGGGGGATGCTGCTACAGAAGGTAAAGCCATCAAAAAATGGAGAGCGAGGAGTACCAATGCCTGTAGTCTGGGTAACAAGCTTCCTGAATTAGCGGCCTTGATAGAGGAGGAACATCTGGATATCGTGGCAGTCACAGAAACATGGTACACACAGAACCATGACTGGCACCTAAACATACCAGGATACACTATCTACAGGGAGGGTAAAAGAGGAGGAGGAGTAGCTCTGTACATAAGAGAAGGAATCAAAGCAACAGAACAAAAGGGTAAACAGGGGGGAGGAGAAGAAGCACTGTGGGTCAATTTGGAGGCAGACAATGGCACCACAATCCGCACAGGGGTTGTATAAAGACCCCTCCCCGGGGGAGGAAATGGACAAGGAGATGATAGAATGTATACTTAGAATGGCAGACAAAGGGAGATATATTGCTAATGGGTGATCTGAATATGCCAAATGTTAACTGGAGTGCAGTTCCAGCAGCCACTTCGAAGAGTGGAGTTATTCTAGAGACCCTACAGGGGGCATGCCTTAGACAACTAGTATTGGAACCCACTCGAGAGGGAGCAATCTTAGACCTGGTCCTCTCAAATGGAGATGGAGAGAGGATCACAGATGTAGAAGTGGGTAGCCATCTTGGAACTAGCGACCATCGAACAGTATGGTTCACAATAAACACAGCAATACAGTCAAGCCATACAAAGGCAAAAGTACTGGACATTAGGAGGGCTGACTTTGCCAAAATGGGTGAGTGTCTAAGGAATGCACTAGCAAATGGGCAGGAAGGAGGGGTGGAAGAACAATGGGGAATAATAAAAACTGCCATCACAGAGGTAACAAGCCTTTGTGCGAAGCAAATAAACAAAACAAAACGATGTAAGGAACCACTGTGGTTCTCAAAGGAGGTGGCAGTAAAGGTTCAAGAGAAAAAGAAAGCATTCAGAAAGTACAAGGAATCACAGAAGGAGCAGGACAGAGAATTTTATCAGTTAAAGCAAAAGGAAGCTGGGAAGGCAGTCAGAACTGCAAAGGCCCAAACTGAGGAAAAGATAGCCAATTCAGTTAAGAAGGGGGGATAAAACCTTTTTTAGGTACATCAGGGAGCGAAGGAAGACTAAGGAGGGATACTGAGGCTTAATAAATGGGAGGGTGGGCAGAGGGTGACTGTGAAAAGGCAGAGACACTAAACAAATATTTTTGCTCAGTATTTACAAATGAAGAGGGGGGAGGTACCTAAAACAAACAACAGAAACACTCTGTATACAGAAGTTGATACCAGCCCATTTACAGAAGAAAGGGTTCTGAAAGAACTCTTAAAACTGAAGGTGGACAAATCAATGGGGCCTGATGGGATTCATCCCAAAATTCTAAAAGAACTAAGGGTAGAACTAGTGACACCACTGACTACCCACTTTAACAACTCATGGGAGGATGGGGTGGCACCTGAGGACTGGAGGAAGGCCAATGTGATTCCCCATCACAAAAATGGGAGCAGGGCAGAAGCAGGAAACTACAGACCTGTTAGTTTAACCTCAGTGACAGGGAAAAAGATGGAATCACTTCTGAAGGAAAGAACTGTCCAGTACCTAGAGGCCAGAGGGGCACAGGACCCAAAGCAGCATGGAGTCACAGCAGGAAGGTCATGCCAGACGGATCTAATAGATTTCTTTGACTGGGTGACCAAAGTAGTAGATCAAGGAGGGGCTGTGGACATGGCCTACCTAGACTTTAGCAAGGCATTTAACTCAGTCCCACACAAAAGATTAATATACAAGTTAGCCAGCCTGGGAGTGGGTCCCAAGATGATAGCCTGGGTAAAGAACTGGCTGGAGAATAGGACACAGAGGGTAATAGTAAATGGAGTCCACTCTGAAGAAAGGGGTTACTAGTGGGGTGCCGGAGGGTTCAGTATAGGACCGGTCCTCTTCAATGTCCTTGTGGCTACATTACAGAGGGACTGGAAGGAAAAGTATGCCTCTTTGCAGATGACACAAAGATCTGCAACAGAGTTGATGCACAAGGTGGGGTGGAAAGAATGAAAAGGGACTTGGCAAGGTTAGAGGAATGGTCAAATGTATGGCAGCTTAGATTTAATGTTAAGAGTTGCAAGGTAATGCACCTGGGAAACAAAAACCCAGGGGAAGAGTACACAATGGGGGGTGAGATACTAACAACAACAAAAATGGAAAGGGACCTGGGGGTAGTCATATCAGATGACTTAAAGGTGGGCAAGCAACGTGAGAGGGCAGTAAGGAGGGCTGGGGGGATACTGGAATACATAGGGAGAGGCATCACCAGTAGAAAACAGGAAGTTGTTATCCCTCTGTACAGATAGCTGGTGAGACCCCATCTGGAGTACTGTGTGCAGTTCTGGAGACCCAATCTCCACAAGGACATAGACAAGATGGAAGCTGTCCAGAGGAGGGCAACTAAAATGGTGCAGGGTCTGCACGGAAGACATATGAAGAGAGACGAAGGAGCTTAATATGTATAGCCTCGAGAAAGGAGGGAGAGGGGACATGATAGAAATGTTCAAGTACCTAAAGGGAATCAACAAAGTCCAAGAGGTAGCATCTTTCAAAAAAAGAGGTGTGCAAGAACAGAGGCACAATTTGAAGATGGGGGCAGCTCAGAGGTACTTTAAGGAAGTATTTTTCACAGAGAGGTTGTGGATGCATGGAGCGGCCTTCCGGAGGAGGTTGTGGAGTCAAAATCAGTGGTGGAATTTGAGCATGCATGGGACAGTCATAAGGCCATTCTAGGGGGTGGGGGTAGGAAGAAGTAGGCTGCTGGTTAACTAGGATCTGTAGCTTATCCAGTAGGTAGGGAAATGGGCAGACTGGGTGGGCCAAGCGGTCCTTATCTGCCGTCAAATTCTATGTTTCTATGTAAGAGGCCCCACCAATTATTTCTTTAGCTCCACTATGATCTTCAAGTGTATCCCACTCTCTCCTTGGGATTTACCTGGCTTGAACTTTCACAAGTAATTTACTATCAGGACAGGAGTGAGGCCTGCAGGCTGAATCATATTTACCAAGTCAAAAGGAAAGAAGCAGAGCCATTAGCGGTGCAGGGTTATGCGGAGGTGACAGGCAGCCAGCCCTCAGTAAAGACAGATAGATTGCCTCCACATGCACTACAGGAAACAATGTTGGAGACCAAGTACTATATTGTGAAGCAGTAGTGGCAAGTTTATTGGGCCCGCAGATGAAGCTCGATCCGATTTCTTAATGTTCTGAAAAGGAGTTGGCTTTGCTACTATTTTAGTAGTTAGCATATTTTACACAATAAACTTGCCACTACTGCTCTACAATACTTGGTCTCTAACATCGTTTCCTTTCGTGACTGCGGAGGAAATCTGATTGTTTGAATCACGGTTACCCTTGATGCCATGGGCCCACTCACTTGACCACCCCCCCAACCCCTTGGGGCACTCTGATAACACTGAAGCATAGCAGTCATTTTGCATCCCACTCATGGCTCCTGACTAATACACAGCTCCTCTTCCTCCAACCTTCCCTTGTTGTCTCGGCTCCAATCCCTTCATGTACCTACCTCTTTCAATTTATGCACTACAAAAATACTTTTTTGTAACCTGCTTCACTGACTGTTATCCTGGTTTTCAGAAACAGCATTGTAAGCAATAATGAGGGAAACAGAAAAGCAAAACACA
Organism: Neoceratodus forsteri; assembly: GCA_016271365.2. Taxonomy (NCBI): domain Eukaryota; kingdom Metazoa; phylum Chordata; order Ceratodontiformes; family Ceratodontidae; genus Neoceratodus; species Neoceratodus forsteri. The sequence continues at coordinate 476,769,687 of CM057451.1, forward strand.
CAAGAATGTGTGCCGGTTAGTCTTTAGATACTCATTTTTTTTTTAAAGTGTGAAACTCCCTCCTTAATGTATTTATTTGGCAGCAAAGTTGAGACTGTTTTCTCTGGGTCCGCCTCTATTTTGGGTACACCTTATATCTGTGGGATCTGAAAGTGAGCAGTTAGTGAAGAAAGCTGCTTACCCTCTAGTTTATGTCCTCTTCCAGACTTTCAAATGTAGCACTTGATGTTTCGGGTTCATTTTGTGAATAACAGCTACGGTGCCAATTCCTGTGGACTTTTTTTCCTTCTCTTTAATGTTCTGTCTTGGTATTCTGACTTACAGTAAGACTTTCCGTTATTAGCACTCTACACAAGACACTGCTTGTTCGCTATTCAAACAGGCACATTCCCATCAAGTGGAAGATCTTGCTGAGAACCGCCCCTTGAACTGTCAGCAGGCACAGCAGCTCATGCTTCATGCTGGACAGCCAAAGCCTGAATCTGAGCATTTCAGATCGAGTTCCCAAACTTGTCTGTTGGAGAGTATTGTAAAAAAAACATTGCCTGGGATTCCCCATAATTAAAGGATGTTAGCTTGTGTGAACTTCTAAAGTTTTAAGGTGTGACATCTTGCATCTTGACATGGATGCAAGCAGTGCACACTGGCTACACCAGTTCCAAGTGTTTAGTATGGAGGCCACTACAGTGGCTACATTTTGGCTGTGGTGAGTTCCTGTAGTCAGTATGGGAGCTAAAATGTTGCAGAAATGTTGTCTTCATGCGTGAATGCTCCCCCACCTGCTGCGCATTTGCTGGTATCAGTTGTGGAGGGAGAAAGTCAGCAAAGTGTGGGAGCAGGAGGTTTTAAAAAAAATACAACTTCACTAGGATACACCAGCCCATCAACACAGAGGTAGGGCAACCACTTACAACACCAGCGACCTTCATTCAGGAACAAGCCAGGGTCCTCTGAGGCCACGTGGGGGTGGAGGTAGGGAAGAGTACTAAGCATCCCAAAGGACACTCTCCCCCTCCTGGGTGACCACAGGTGGTAGTGAGGTCAGATGGCCAAGAGGCGAGTGGGACACTGCTGGTGTTGATGCGATGACAGGGACGGACCTATCCCCTTCAGACTTCAAATGGGTGCATGAAGCTAGCAACAGATTCTCACTGGAAGAGGATGGTCCTGAATGTACTGGTGCAGGAGATCTTTTATGTAGTCAGGACCCAATCTATGCAGACACAGCCTTGAATAATATCAAGCATATCTTAAAGGTAGTATCAGATACCAATCAAGCTGCAGTGTTCTGCACCAGCTGGAGACAGCACACCAAACCTCCAGGTCATCGTATCAAAGAAAGGGCTTCAATTGGGCAATATTTCTCAAATGGAAAGAAACAATGGGCAACAGTTGACATGTGATTTCCAGTGTAAATCTGTCATCTGTTCTGACCCCAGGTTTTTAGCCTTATCCACAACTCGGAAGGAGGTACCACCCAATGAAAGTAGTGTGAGACCAGCTCCTTTTCATTGTCAACTTCTGAGACCCTGGCAGGGGGGCAACCACCACATGCAGGAAGGGCAAGTCCAGTTCAGTAGCACATCGTAAGTCAGGAACAGAGTCTGCAACTAGGGTGGGGAAAAGACAACTAATGCAGCACAAAGTTTCAGTACTCATCATTCAGTCCCCTGCTCGTCTTCTCTACTGTATTAATCTGGAATTTCAGGGAAATCCTTCCAACTACAAAGAATGAACTTGAGAAGACAGTTGCTTTGCTATCCAGCACTGTATTGACGAATAGAAGTGTGGCACCCACTGCATGCATTTTTTATACTGACGAACCAAAGCAAACGTAAACTACCTGAGCAACCAGATATTCTTACGTTATCTACACTTTAATGTCTGTTGTCCAATAGTAAAGGCACCTGGTTCTCCTCCTGCAATGAACACTTATGAAATAAACTACAACCAGCACGGATGCAGAGACTTCAGCCCTAAAATCCTCCACTAGCTTGTAATACAAACTCTGATGTCAGAAAGCAAGATGCCTTCAGGGAAAATTGTTCTTTTAGTAAACAAGAGCTCCTTGTCATGAATTCACACAAGGAATTGCAGCTGCAAACATAAAATTAGCCTAAAACGAGTCTCAGCAGGTACTGACATAGTTTGTTCTACATGTTTTCCATTTTTGTGCACCTATGTTCTGAGATGCAATAAGCTCATTAGTGCACTACCCGTAAATCTGTGGCTATAAATCCCAGGAACGCCGGGTCAGCTGTCCTAGAAGGAGAAGAACATTAAATACTCAAACAATTTCTCAGGACAGTTGTGGAAACTCAAGATCTTCATCCCAGAGGTTTTCTATTTTAATAATATCAAGGCCACATAAAGAGCAACAGTACCATTCTGACTACGACACCAATGACTAGTGCTAGAAAAGAAATCAATCTTTAAAGAGTTTGTATAATTAAAGCTTGTTTTTTTCCAAAACTGATTGGATCCCTGATCAGGACACCCCCAAATACAGTTTATAAAATGGGTTGGTAAAAATGTCAGCTCTCATTGGTTGTACCTCTCTGCATGGCTGTTGATTAATCCCCGATATAAACACAGTTGCTGCAATAGGGTGGACAGCAGCATCAGTGGGCATAATGGCACTTGTTACATTCCTCTGATCCCAAAAGTGACCGGCAGCCATTCATAATTGCGGGGAAGCAAGAGATCCTCATCAGTGTCCCGTATTCTGTGTAAACAGTCCCCGATCGGCACCCCAGGACTCTGCACACATTAGGCTTCTTAAAATGTTTTACCAGGGTTAAAACATTTTAAGATGCAGAAACATGCTACATTTTAAACACGCTACCTCCCACCCAGCAGAACTCTGCCTTCCCAAGACTTCCCGGCTCTCCACTCCAGTAGGTCAAATAGGGGACCGTTAAACTCATGTTGCTGGCAGAAATAAAAACATTTTTTTTTTCTCCTTCCCTCGTGTCAGGCCAAATATGTGACAGGGCTTTTACACCAGCTCTAAGACACTGGTGGAAATATAGCTTGACAGGAAAAATATAGTGCGTGGTCAATTATAAAACAATAGTGATAACTCCATTTCGACCAACACCACTTAACCCAATACCTAAGACTGTAGAGCTTTCCAGTAGCCGCAGCTAGCATTCTCAGCGAGATCACATGGTACACTCCTGTATCGAGATAAGCATGTGTTTTGGAAGGTTTCTCATTAGAAAACTAATTATACAAACTAATCACCAAGGTACCCGGAAGCATCAACTAAGTGAGAAAAATATAAAACAGCCACTATGAACAGCCATCCCCGGTACTGAAACTCCTCCTAACCATGGCAAGGAGGAAAAATACCTAAAATAGTATAAATTGCCACACACACAGACCTAACCACTTCAGCCTGTTATATTTCCAATAAGACTTACCGCTGATAAACATAGAAACATAGAATTTGACAACAGATAAGGACCACTTGGCCCACCTAGTCTGCCCATTTTCCTACCTAACTGATAAGCTGCAGATCCTAGTTAACCAACAGTTTACTTCTTTCTACCCCCCACTAGGACTGCCTTATGCCTGTCCCATGCATTCTTGAATTCCCCCACTGTTCTTGACTCCATGACCTCCTCAGGGAGGCTGTTCCATGCATCCACAACCCTCTCTGTGAAAAAATACTTCCTCACATTACCTCTGAGCCGTCCCCTCTATCTTCAAATTGTGCCCCCTTGTTCTGGCACATCTCTTTTTCTGGAAGATGCTACCCTCTTGGACTTTGTTGATTCCCTTGAGGTACTTGAAAGTTTCTATCATGTCCCTCTGTCCCTTCTTTCCTCAAGGGTATATATATTAAGCTCCTTTAGTCTTTCTTCAGATGTCTTCTGGTGCAGACCCTGCACCATTTTGGTTGCCCTCCCTCTGGACAGCCTCCACTCTGTCTATGTCCTTGGAGATGGGGTCTCCAGAACTGCACACAGTACTCCAGATGGGGTCTCCCCAACTGTCTGTACAGAGGGATAACAACTTCCTGTTTTCTACTATTGATGCCTCTTCCTATGCATCCCAGTATCCCCCCAGCCTTCCTTACTGCCTTCTCACATTGCTTGCCCACCTCTAGGTCATCTGATATAACTACCCCCATGCCCCTTTCTATAAAGTAAAAAGAAAACCCCATTTAGTGAAACAGGGGTCTGTTAAGAGGGTAGGAATATAGGTGATCAAAGTGAGACATCCCACTACCACTGATTTTAATTTTGACAGCAATCAATGGCCAAAAGAGGGTACAATACAGTGGTGGCATACAGTATCAACCCCCCCATCCCAACTAACACACATGTGGGCTATCGATTTACAGAAACAAATAGGCTGTATTCTGATCCAGCTGCTTATTTTATAGAAGCAACCTGGAGAACTGCGTTCAGACTACCGTGGGCCACTGCAACTTAAAATTCTCTACTTTAATTACCTTGTGAGGAACAGCATTCTGGAGAAGACGGGATACAAAATATTACGGGGGAAGGAGATACCACTGAAACAAAACATCGCAATGTGTTTACTGTCTAAGGAAATCTCGTTCTGGTTCCACTTCTGCATTTCAGTTCCAGATGTAAGGAACTACTTTCTATGTCAGAGTGAGACTGGTAGAAATCATCAAATGTAAACTGATTTTTAAGACTTTGGTGCCTTTTTTTTTTTTTTTTTTTGCTTTTCTGGGCTGCTATTTGATAAGTGCAATAACCCACGACCGGCCATGGGTATACTAGGCATTAATGCATGCCTCAGGTGGTTGGAGGTCACGCAGGCTGCGCCCTCATGCCTCACAATGCACCTGAGGCATGCATTAAATGCCAAGTATACCCACAGCCGGTCGAGGGTTATAGCTTACCTGTAATTCTGACAGGAAATATGAGGACATGGTTATGTACACAGAAAAGTGATCATGGTTTGTGGAGTCAAAAACAGTGGTGTAATTCAAGCATGCATGGGAGAGTCATAAGGCAATTCTAGGGGGTGGGGGTAGGAAGAAGTAGGCTGCTGGTTAACTAGGATCTGCAGCTTATCCATCAGGTAGGGAAAGGGCAGACTGGGTGGGCCAAGCGGTCCTTATCTGCCGTCAAATTCTATGTTTCTATGGTGGCTGAAGACTTGGAAACCATGGGCTATGTTGAGTGACTAACACAACTGGGGCTGTTTTCCATTGAAAAAGTAAAATCAGAGGGGTATAATCACCATCTTCAAATACCTGAAAGGGTAACACCAACAGACTAAAGGCAGCTCCTCAAGATATACATAGAAGAAAGCATAAGGGACACATCAGGAAGAACTACTGCTCATAACTAAGCACTAATACCCTCCAGGGTGAGCAGTATGGGCAATACTGGACCGCCCAGGGGCGTAATGAGGCCAGACACCGCAGGCGGAGGACCTTATAGTTCCTGGAAGGTCCAGTATTGCCCATACCGCCCACCCTGGAGGGTATTATGCACTTAGAAAATGGGCATCTGTGTAAATTTTCATTAAGTAATATAGTTGCAGAGGAAATGAGTTTGAAAACAAGTACAAATAGTGTAAAAAAAAGTTTCTGTGGTGAACAGTCCCTCCGTTTTTTGTGCTGTTCCAGCTGTTGTCATCCCCCCCCCAAGCCATTCTCTTCTAGTTATTCCCCTCTAGCACCATCTCCAGAAGAAGACATGGAGTTTCTAACACATCCCCCCCCCAAAGAAGTATATTGGCATCATTTTTATAGTTAAAAAATACATGTTCACTGTCCTTCCTGCAAGACTTTTGTATTGCTTTTATTTTGTAGTTGGAAGATATGGCAGTTATCTGCAAGATCTTGCGATACTGTGCCATGTCAAAGGAGGAAGTGGAGACCAGGTACTCCAATGTCACACAGCAGCACTGTCACTGTGTTTTTCTTTTGTTTGATAGGTTTTCAGATGAACACATCGGCACTCTTGTATATTTGCAGTGATACAACTGTTGATTGTGCAATTATGATCCTGCCTGTGTGCCCACCTCCCGGTTAACGCCGAGAAGAAGACCCAAAAGCTCTGTGGCTATGGTGACACAGTAAAGTATCAAAAAGGTGAATGCTTTTTCTTTTTTTCACACAAAAGAAGCTAACTGTTACAGTGGACGGGCGTAACATCAAGCACGGGGAAGCGAAGGCTCAGTTTCATTCAGAAAGCTGGTTCGCAGAGCAGCCGCAATGGGGAAATGCCAGATAGAAAAAAAAAGGAAAAGAAAGAAAAATGTTACACAGAGAGGTACATTTGTGGCATTTCCACTGTTTTTTGGTGTTACTGCAGTTGGGTCTAGAGCAGAGTTAAACTGCTGAAAGTTCCACAATAGGGCAGAGGAGTCGTGCTGACATGGAGATGGCCACAATAGACAGGTTATTCACCTGTAACAGTAGTTCTAGGGGTGGTATGTGGTGTTATATGCCCCTGACAAAGAGGTACTGTTACCGCGAAGTGCCGGGCTGGTCAGGCATATAGTATGGACCTGACTAGTTATATATGCACATGGAGATATTGTACCTGTTAAATCTTGATTCGCACAGTAAACATCTTTTTTCACTGACCCACTTGAGTGATGGCTTCAATATTTATTATGGTTGTTTATCTTGCTTAGTACCGGGTCTTCACTGTGAGCGTTGCTGTCTTTTTTTGGAGCCCATGGGTGGGAAGGGCCTGGCATAGTTCCTTAAATGCCCCAAAAAAGGAGTCGCCCAAGGAGAGCAGCAAAAAGGCCGAAGCCGAGGAGACCTGTGCTGCGGCCTGAGTCGTGGCCTCCTTGAATGCTGCAAGTTGTTTTGCGGACCCTGCAGCCGCGAAGACCACCTGCTGGGTGTCCTTAGATTTTACAGGCAGGTCACGATCATCCGGACATCCAAGGAGAAGGCGGGCTAAACAATCCTCCAAAGTGGAAGGATGAAAGGTGCAGCAAAGGCCACAAAAGCCTGGGTATAGCGCTCATAGTCCAGGCAGTATATGCACGAGGTGTGCAGATCCATTCGGGATATCTTCTGCCCGCAACCATATTTCTGGAACCCCAGAGCAGACTTTGCTTTGTCCATATTGGCGGCGAGAAGTAAAGCCTTAAGTCAAGTTTTATTAAAGTCTGAAGAATAAAGCAAACGGCCTCTTCAGCACGAGAGCAGTAAGGAGGAAACTTCTTCCAGCAGAAAGAAAGATCTGACATCACGGGGTGGTGCTGAAGGAGTTACCACCCGGATGGGTGGGAGGAGCCAGCATGAAGACTTTCCGACAGGAGATTTAAAGGGAAAGGACACTGCCTAAGTGTAGATGAACACCATAGCCACATCCCTAGAAATGGAGCTTCCGAAGAGGTACAGAATGTCTGTATATTTACATGGTGCCAGAAAAACGAAACTAATTGGGTAATAAGTGGTTTATTTCTGCTGGGTTTTTTTTGTTTTTTTTTTATAAATGGATTAGCCGTTGCATTTCTACTTGGGGTACCCTACAGGGTTGTTAGCTCAAAAATATATGAATCGTGACTATCCGGCGAGGAGCAGTACAAGCAGTTATGGGACTTTCCCAGGTTCTGCTCCCTCTCTGCTGGCTTTGTGGGACCGTGGGTCGGTACAGACTATGTCACCTTAAAACATTCTGCTGTCACTCAGTACTTTCTTTGCATTACGAGGTGTTTTCATGTCTGTAGATAATTCTGGTATGTGGGGGTGCGGACATATGCAATATGACTTGTCCTGTAGATCTCTTTTTACCGGGAAAAAAAACATGGCAGCAGTGGCATTTGAAAATTGCTTATGCCCATCAATTTTGGTGATGCAGTCCTTGTCACTGGCACTTTTAAAAGCCGTGCTCTGCCGACTTGTGGCACAGAGGACTATGGAGCTGGACACCTAACCTCGCAGCACGCCGGCGACCCGGGTTTGGGAATGAGCCCGGGCTGGAAGTCAGCAACTGGAGGGGGTGGTGGAGTTGGATGGAGCTGCGACAGGCAGCTCTCCTCTCCAGGGAGGTGCAGCAGCAACCCTTAGCTAATGGCTGCCTCCTGGTGGAGGCCAGGGACAGCACAGGCCTTAAGGGTGCCAGGCTTTAAGCCAGTGGGGTGGGTGGAAAGGGGTCATTAACGGGGCCGTAAGGTGCATGCGTGCCTCCATGCGCATGCACTCCTACTCCTGGGGCCCCTGGGAGTAAATGGAGGAGAAAATCACCAGCGGCAGGATGGCAATCTACTCCCTGCAGGCACCACTCCCGGGCCAGGAATAAGGTAAGCCCCAGTAATTCCAGGTGACAGGGCGGGGGTGGTCGAGCAGATGGGGGCTGTCAACAGGCGCAGAAAATATGACGTTAAAAAAAAAAACGGACTCTGTTGTCTGATAGATGCCCACCTTGCTACGGCTATCAGCCAATCAGAACCCAGCATTTTCTTTTACCATTTTCTAACAAGTGGTTGGTACCATGGAGTTCCAGAGCAGATGGTACCAGCAGATAGATGCTTAACAACCCCTGACATGCATTAGTCAGTGCCAAACGTTTGCATGCAGTGTAACAGGGCTTTAAAGAGCCCCTGATGTTGTTGGGACAACTCTGAAAAACACAATATCCAGGCACAATTTAGTTTACATTTCACCTTTTTTTGTAATTGTTGCCCTTATTTTTTTTTATTATTAAGGACATTTGCATGGAAACAGGATCTCTGTCCTATTTGCTTTGCCTGCTTGTCTACTTCTGCAGCTAAAATTTGGTTTATGACATTCCAGTCTGTTGCTGTGAAGGTAATAATGATGTCATAAACTGCACATTATGATGTCACAAGTACACAAGCAGCCAAAGCTAGTAACATCCAAGGGGAAGTAAACTTGTTTTTATGTCACATCCCTCAATAATAAGTAAATGGGGAGAAAGCACTGCACAAAATATAGTTCCGACTGAATGAAACAGAGGGTAAAAGCACAGAACTGTAAAACAGTGGGTTGTAGGTTCAGATGCCCCTCCCCATGAGGCCACAAACAATATTGTCTAATGAAATCTGTGCTACAGCAAACTTCTAGCTGGGCCAGTAATGTGAAGGGCTGAGGCTCGATGCCTCGCCTCCCACCACAGTGGCAACCTCGGTTCAGGAGTGGACCAAAATTGCTTGGGGACTGGTTGGGGGCGGGATTTAGTGTTCATCAGTGGATCTCCACCTTCAATATTGGGGGGGACAATGTGTACTGCTGCTTGGCTGCCACCTAGTGAAAGGTAGGTGGCACAGCAACAAGTCGGAGGCCAGCGTTGATAGCACTCACCACCTTGAGTGTCTACATATGTGTCACTGCATGCCGCCAGCTCTTACTCAACAAGAGTAATAGGCAGAAAAGTCCCCCTGTCTGCAGGATGATGCTATGACCCTAAAGGCATCACACCAACATCCATGGCACCCACTCACACAATGAAGTAAGAAGTAGATGGGTAAGTCATGGAGGTAGGATGAAAGGGCTGGAGTTCAACCACAGAAGGGGGATTATGGGGAGGGGTAGGAGGATAAAGTCCATATTAAAAAAAAAAAAAAAAATAATTGCAAAAATATTTGAAAGATACACTGAACTATGTCTAACTCCTACATCTTTTAGTTCTCTAAATATCAGAGGCTCTTTAAAGTGAACATTATGTCATTTACATTAACTACTGCTGGTATTTTCTGTTCATTATTGACATGCTGTTAACATATTTAGAAGCTAAAGCTACTATACTTACATTCTGCATGCTGCCCCACCCCAAAAAAAACTCTGTTTAATGCTTTTGAATAGGCACTTCCTGTCTGTAACTGGGACACACACACACACACACACACACAGTGTGAGGCTTGATGTTTGTCCTCAGAACCTGAGGATGTCTGCTAGCTGGCTACTGGGGGGAAAAAAAAAAAAAAACAGTGACTGGTGGGGCTTTCTGCTTTGAACTAAAAGAAGGTTACGCTCATCAGCCAGTAAAACACTGTCACTGTCAGCCTTTTCAGAACTGGCTTTTAGAGGTAAGCCCCGTGCATTTCTACATCCATTGGCTTATACAGTCCACACCTACACAGCCCCCTACAGCACAGTAACAACATGTTCGCTCTGGGTATGCATGTAAGCAAATATAAAGAGAGATTCGGGATGCATAGTAAGGGAAGGGGGCAAGCTATTCTCACTGAGAGGAAGGAAGGAAGGCAGGCATCAGTGTTGCACTGCAATGTCAGTAGTGGGTATTAACCCAAGTTCCTGGTGTGGGACTAGAATCCACCACCATCTGATGTTCCTGCCCCTACCAAATCATGGGCACATGCTGAAACTGGAAACAAAGCAAACCAGCAATCAGACCTGACAAGTGGACAGAAGCATAAATCGAACATTTCTACTGTATCCGAGCAGTCCCCCCCCCCCCATTTCAAATCCTAAATCATATGCATCTAGACAAAGCAATTACACTGCCCAACTCTCTGCTCAGTAAAGCAGCAGTGCCATGGATGAATCTGGACTAGGACCTACTGATAAGGATTGATTTGCTATTTTAAGGCTCTATACAGTAAATAAGCTAATTCTAACTCTGAGATTCCCTTTCTTTGTATTCAGTAAATAAAGTGCCAACGTTGCACTCTGCGACATCCAACCAGCTTTTACATGGTCCCAACTTATTTCTTTAGGAGCAAGCATGAAACAGGCTAAACAAGGTAGGGTCAAAGGTTGATATCAATACAGCGCACAAAGAAAGATAATTTAAATGTTACATTTAACATATTAACTATACCAGCAAATTAGTAAAAATGGTGATTTTCAGCCGACTGTAGTAAATGGGGAGGGAATCGCAACATAATCAATGGGCCCCATCTGTTGCATTGCTGCTTTAAGAGACAATCTGAATGAAAGCAGGATCTCTAATCTAATGGTTAGCTGTGAAAGCCCCATACCCAACTGCAGGATTGCATCCCAATTGGCATATTAAGTGCTGAGTGAAATTTTAACACTTTTTAAATGTTTACTTCTTAAATATATCTGGTTGATCCTGATGTCTCTGCCCTGACATTTTGTAAAACACTGCTGCTCCGAAGGTATTCCATAGTCTCACTGTACTACCAAGGTTATGTACAGGTCATGCAACTGTACTTCGACCCGGCAAAACAGCAAGCCCAGCAAAGAGTGAATCACAGTTTTAAAAAACTCCTTACATTATTAACACATAAGGAATCCCTTCAAGGTTGCAGCTCACTGTTGACGCCAATAGCAGAGAAGAAAAAATTACTCACCTTAGTAATTATGTTTCTTCTAATGGAGTCTTGTTGTATTCTGACTATTGCAGTTAGCCCCAGCCTTTAAACTACCCCGGAGAACAAAGGGTTAACTTTCTATGCAGAGCACACAATGCTGAGCTCAAGCTTGGTTGAGGTCTCTGTCGGGAGCCCTTTGAAATCCAACCGTCAGATTCTTACGAGCAAAAAGTCACCATCTATTCTATGTGGAAATTGTAAAATTTTTACTAGCCAACTGGCAACCAAAAGTTTTAGATCCCCAAAGGAAGACAAGTCAGAAAACCCAAAACAAAAAAACAATCCAAATAAGAATAAAGATAAGACAAACACCCAAACAAAAAGAAGAGGGTGTAAAAGGAGCACCCCTGAGATGCAACACTGCACCTGCCCACCCACTTCCCAAAAACAGGTTCTGAGAGGGAGGCAGGGAGGGAAGTCAGAAAACAGCAAGACTCCATTAGAAGAAACATAATTACTAAGGTGAGCAAATTTTTCTTCAAACATCATGAAGTCTTGCTGTATTCTGACTACTGCAGACTACCAAGCAGTACCTCCATGGAGGAGGAGGGACAGAACCTACTTTGGAAACAGGCTCTGAAGTACTGCTGCGCCGAACAGAGCATCACTCCTAGCCTGGATATCCAGAGACTAATGCTTGGTAAAGGTATGGACTGTTTTCCAGGTGGCTGCTTGACAAATTTCTAAAAGAGGAATATCCCTGGCAGCAGCCAGGGAAGCAGCCGTACCTCTGGTGGAGTGAGCCATTAGGCCTGAGGGTGGAATTTTTCCTAGTTTCTCATAGCAGAATTGTATACAAGATACAATCCACCTAGCAACAGTTCTCTTGGTGGCAGGTTTGCCCTTCCCCACTTCTCCATAAATGAGGAACAGCTGGAGGGAATCAAACCTGTGACCCTTAGTACGCTCTATATAGTAGCTAAGGGCCCTTTTAACATCTAAACTGTGTAGCCTCCTCTCTCCTGAAGAGGAATGATCAGTGAAGAAAACAGGAAGAGACAGACTGGTTTGGGTGAAAATCTGAAACCACTTTGGGCAAGAACCTTCTATTAGTTCTAAGGACCACTTTATCCCTATGAAAGGAGATAAAAATCAGGTTCCACCGACGGGGATTGCAGTTCACTGATACGTCTGGCAGAGGTAATGGCTACTAAAAACACAGTTTCCAAGTCAAGTACTTAAGCTCTACTGAGGACATAGGCTCAAAGGGAGGTTGCATCAATTGAGCAATACAAAAATTTAAATCCCAGGGAGGGGCAGGGTCTCTGAATGGAGGATTGGTATGAAGCAATCCTTTGAAAAATTTACAGGATGAGATAATAGTGAGGAAGACTTCCCCACTGACAGAAAAGCAGAGATAGCTGACAAGTGTACTTTGAGAGTACCTGGTCTGAGGCCTAGGCCATTAAGATGGACCATATAATCCAGAACTGTAGGCAATTCAGCAGTGTCTGGGAAAATACGCTGCTTAGAACACCAAATGCTGAATCTCTTCCATTTGGAGTTATAGGTCTTTCTAGTGGCGGGCTTTCGAGAAGCTTTGAGGATGTCCAGAACCCCCGAGACAGATGCAAATCTGCATACTCTAACACTTCAAGAGCCATGTCTTGAGAATGAGAGACTGAAGATTGGGGTACCAAATCCTCCCCTGAGAGGAGGTTACCAGGTTGTAATTCCTGGGAAGAGACAGGGGAAGATGGACTGCTAGGGACAGTAACATGGGGCACCAAGTCTGTCTGGCCCAATCTGGAGCAATCAGAATCACTTCGCAAGGTTGTGACTTTATCTTGACTAAAACTTTGAACAGTAGAGGAAAGGAAGGGAAAACATACAGAAATTTTCCTTCCCAGTTCAGAATCGGAGCATCCAGAGGGACTGTGCCCAAGACTGGGGATCTGCAACAAAAGAGAGGAAGTTGGTGATTATCTGGGGCTGCAAAGAGATCTATCTCTGGAGTACCCCAACTAGGAAAAATCACCTTCAAGACAAGAGGGTCCAGGGACCATTCATAATGGCCCTGGGAAATCCTGCTCAGTGCACCTCCTAGCACACTGTCCTTCCCCGGAAGGTGGACTGCTATCAGAGAGGTTTGCAGAGAATAAGCCAGGGACCACAACTTCATGGCTTCTGTGCACAAGGCCATAGACCGTGTGCCTCCCTGACTGTTGATGTATCATACGGTGGTGGTGTTGTCTGTTCTGACTTGAACCACCTTGTTCTGCACTGACTGAGAGAAAGCTTGCAGGGCCAGAAAAACTGCCATGAGTTCCAGGAGATTGATATGGAGAAGAGATTCCTGAGGGGACCACAATCCCTGGGCAGTGAGGGCCCCCAGATGGGCTCCCCAGCCCAGGAGGGAAGCATCCGTGGTAAGGACCACTGAATGAGACTTAGTGGCAAATGGGACCCCTTGCCTTAGATTGTCCTGATCCTGCCACCACTGAAGGGCTTGGAATAGGGTCCCGGTCACTGGGATCAGTTTGGTAAGGGAGTCCTTCTTTTGGGACCAAAAGGCCCTCAGATGGAATTGAATGTCCCTCATCTGGAATCTTGCCACTTGGACCACTGCTGTAGAGGCTGCCATGTGGCCCAAGAGCTGGAGGAAATGCCTTGCTGGTAGAGACACCCGAAGGCTGAAGGAAGAAGCCAATTCTATAAGAACTCTTGCCCTTTCAAGGGGAAGAAAGGCTCTTGCTTTGACAGTATCGAGCTCTGCCCCTATAAAGGTAAGGAGCTGCACTGGCTCAAGAACTGACTTGGGAAGGCTGAGAATAAATCCTAGAGAAGCAAGCACTTGCTGGGTCACTTGCAGGTCTGACTTGACTTGGTCTGGGGACTGGCCCACTATTAGCCAGTCGTCCAGATATGGAAAAATGGAAATCTTTGGCTCTTTAGAAAGGCAACTACTACTGCCAGGCACTTTGTGAAGACCCTTGGGGCTGAAGTTAGGCCAAAGGGCGTTGCTCTGAACTGATAGTGGCCTGAGGTCAACTCGAACCTGAGGTATTTTCTGTGGGAGCACCTGATGGGAATGTGAAAATAGTCATCTCTGTGGTCCAGGGAGGCTAGCCAGTCCCCTGGCCTTAGAGAGGGAAAGATTATTCCCAGAGTTACCATCTTGAACTTTGGTTTTAAAAGATGTTTGTTTAGGTATCTTAGGTCTAGGATGGGTCGCCACTCCCCTGTCGTTTTTGGGGTAAGAAGTACCCGGTGTACAGACCTTTGCCCCCGTGTAGGGTAGATACTCTCTCTATGGCTCTTAAAGCCAGCAGAGATGAAACCTCTGCCTCTAGGGCAAGGGTTTCTGAGAGACCTGCAGGTGGAAGAGATCTGGCTCTCATCTTCGGATATTTTTTGAAGCCGAGAACCAGTCCCTGGCCTACTACTTCCAGGACCCACTTGTCTGATGTAATAGACATCCAGTCCTGGAAGAAGTAAGTCAGCCTGCCCCCTACTGGAATAGGAGAGTCTACCCAGGCAGGCCCATCAGGGGGTCTGCTTGGCAGGGGCCTTAGGCTGAGGAGTGGAAGCAGCCCTGCTCATCCCCCTTCTGCCTCTCCCTCTGAAGAACCCCCTCTGTGAAAAGTAAGAAGAGGCCTGTGGCTGGTAGAAAGGCCTATGAAAAAGCCTGCCCCTGCCCCTAAACTGCTGCCTTTGAGGAGCTGCCTGCCTCTCTTTGGCCTAAGCACACCTGTAAGTATTCCCGTACTCATCCATTTTCTTCATGTAATTCTCTGTCTGCTCCCCAAACAGAGAATTACCCACTACAGGAAAATCCATGGCCTTAGCCTGGGTATCCTGCAAAAGGTTAGTACATCTGAGCCAAGCCATCCTCCGAAGAGCCACAGATGTAGCCATGACTCTTGATGACACATCACTGGAGTCCACAGCAGCATGAAATTGTACCTTTGAAGCCTCAATCCCATCTGCAGCCACCTCCTCCAGCTCCTTGGCCAGCTGGGGGGAGGCCTGTTTAGCCAGTGCCAGTACAGTGTCCCACCTGGACTTCTGGTATTCTGGTGGTGAGATGGGTAGGAAACTGGCTGCAGGGAAGGCAACAGAGGGTGGTGGTGGGTGGGGCGCTCTCACACCCAAGGGCAGTGACAAGTGGTGTTCCACAGGGCTCGGTGTTGGGACCAGTGTTGTTTGGGATATTCACTGCAGACATATGGGACATCAAGAGCAAGATCAGTCTGTTTGCTGATGATACCAAGGTAGGCGCGGTGGTGGATGACCTAGGGGGATGGCAGGGGTTGCAGGATGATCTGGCAAAGCTTGAAACCTGGTCAGACACCTGGCAACTGGGCTTTAATGCCAAAAAGTGCAAGGTGCTGCATTTTGGGATGAAGAACCCAAGGAGGAGTTACCAGCTAGGGGGAGTGCAGCTAGCCCAGACAGAGGAGGAGAAGGATCTGGGTGTGCTCATTACAGGGTCAATGAACAACTCGACACAATGTAGGAAGGCAGCTGCAAAGGCCAACAAAATGCTGGGTTGTATTGCAAGGGATATATCCTCGAGGAGGGAGGAGGTGATTCTGCCACTGTATAGGTCATTAGTTAGACCACACCTGGAGTATTGCGTGCAGTACTGGCGTCCGTATCTGAAGAGGGACATTAAGTTACTGGAGGGGGTGCAGCGCAGAGCGACAAAGATGATCAAGGGGCTGGGGGACTTATCATACGAGAGGAGGCTCAAGGAGTTGAACATGTACTCACTGAAGGAGAGGAGAGACAGGGGTGACATGACTGAAACCTTTAAATACATGAAAGGAATAAACAAGACAAGTACAGAGGGGCTGTTCAAAGTAAGGGAGGGGAAGGACACCAGGGCCATGATATGAGACTGGAGCGAGGAAGGTTCAGGAAGGAGATGAGGAGACACTTTTTTTTTTTTTTTTTTTTACAGGTGGCTGGGTGGAATGCGTTACTTTCCTGAAGTGGTATGCAGTAGAACAGTGGACTGCTGCCGACCGTCACGTAGCGGTTGAATTTCGCTTAGCGGCGCTGGCGACGGGTTCGAGAAACGGACCCGAGGTCGTCGGAGAGAAACGGCCGGAGATGAGGATTGAACGCCCCGCTGGGCAGCTCTCCTACTCGGGAGGGTGTGGGTTGCACCCGTAGGTTAGAGACTCCTGACGGAGGCCGGAGTACTCGCGAAGCCGAGGCAGACGTAGGGGAAGGAGGTGGACGTTGGCGCCATTGTACGCCCCGCCTCCTCTGGGAAAAAGGAGGAAAAGATGGCGGGCAGGACCACCGATAGATGAAGCCCTCCTGGAGAGCCTCGCATTGCCACCGTCGCTGCAGGACCCCAACCAGTTACAGTTCCAGGGTCAGTACGGCCCCATCCTCTGGGGCAAGCCGGGGGTGACGCGAGGGTCCTCAGCAGCAATTGGCGGTGGTGGAGTTCTCCGGGGGCCGTGACCAGGACGGAAAGTGTACCGGTGGTCCTGCCAGGGGAAAAAGCATAATAAAAAAAAAAAAGAACAGTGGACTGCTTCAAATGAGGATGGAACAGGACAAGGGGGAGGGTTAATGAAGGGGAAGGGTGGAAGGAAGGGGCAGTTGCAGAATAAGAGGTGCTAGCTGCACATTCAGGCAGACTTGATAGACCTCTAGGCCTTTATCTGCTGGCAAATTTCGTATGTTCGTATGGTACCTGGCTGTATAGGCCATATAGTTCGCCTGCCTGAGACCCAAAAAAGATACCATGTACTACTTCTTTGCCAGGGCATCCATCTTCCTGGAGTCTTTGTCTGGGGGGTGTGAAGCAAGGGAATATTTGCCTTGCCACAGGCAGTAGCCTGCACCACCCCAACATGGCTGCATTGTTAGTATAAAAACTCCGTATCAGAACCTGATAGTGTATACCTCTTGTCCATCCTTCTGTCAACAGGAGGTATAGCATTGGGAGACTTTAGGATTTTCTGTGTCTGCTTCCCAAAGGATTTGTGAAGGGGAACAGACAGTCTCCTGGACTCTGGGATGTATATCATTTCCACATAATCAGTCTCCTCTTGACCCTCCATCGCCTCCTCCATAGGAAGCTGGAGAGTTTCAGCCACTTTTCTGTAAAACAGATAGTGGGGAGGGGACTCAGAAAGCCTAGGAGGGGAAACACCAGAAGGTTTGTCTGGGGAGATGTCCGGTTCCACAGGCACATGTAGACTTTCACCATCATCTTCGAACTCCCTCTCCTCCTCAAACTCCAGTTCATAAAAGTCTTCAGGAGCATAATCTTGAACCGAGGGAACCGACCAAACTGAACCCTTGCCAAAAGGTGCTGGATCGGTCGGAACCGGGCGAAGCAATTCCAAAATCTGAACCGCTCTTGCTATTTCCTCGGTGGTCGGAACATGAACCTCTGGATCCGAATGAGTAGACTTCTCTTTGCATTTCCTTTTAGTAGGAACTGACTCCTCAGGATCAGCTCTCTTCTTGCCCGAAGAAGTATCACCATGGTCAGAGTGCACTCCTTCTGGTTCGATCGGAACCGAACCGGGCTGGCCATCTGGGTCAGCGGATTTCTTGGCCGCCTTTTCCCTAAGTCTACCTAATCTCTTCTCAACGGTAGAATTAGGAACATTTTTACAAATTTGGCAGTCTGTATAGAGGTGTTCAAACCCCAGACAATAAACACAGGTGGTGTGGGGATCGGCCTTAGCAAAGACCTCCCTACACTCACTGCAGTGTTGAAACCCACTGGGCCCAGTTTTCTTCTTGGGTTTCTCAGACATGGCCAACCTAACCAAACTTACCCTTTTTATGGCAACCACCAGGCAAGACTCCCTTATCGGCTCCTAACCATGTCATGAGTATTTTAAAAAGACGTTCAAAACACTTTTATTTATTTATTTTTTTTTTTAAGAATCGAGAAGGACCGGTAACCACACTCTAAAGTAAAATACAAGAATTCACTATAAGTGATCAGTTCAGTCGAACCGATCAAACAACTTTACAATTTCCACACAGAATTCAGACAAAAACCTATCTAGTATTCACGGTACCGTAGATAGAGACTGAACCGACTATGCGGAATAAATTCGTCTTAAAACCAACAACTTTAACCGACTTTCGAACCGAGTTGAAGGAGAAATCTCCGGAGCAACTGTTCAGTGAGGCGGAGTAAAGAATCTGACGGTTGGGTTTCAAAAATGGCTGCAGACAGAGACCTCAACCGAGCTCGAGCTCAACGTTCTATGCACTGCATAGAAAATTAACCCTATGTTCTCCGGGGCAGTTTAAAGGCTGGAGCGAACTGCAGATAGTCAGAATGCAGCAAGACTTCATGTTGTTTGAATATTCTTTTAGAGGCTAAAACATCCATCATTTCCCTGTAATCCTGTTCTTACTCCTCATCAGTTGATTCCTGAATGGGAAGGTCCAGAGATTGGGCCACCTGTTTAATAAACTGGAAATGTGAGGTGTAGTCCTCAGTTCCCTTATCAAGGGAATCAGGACGATGAGGATCAGGGGAAATATCTAGTTCAATCGGTTCCCCATAGTCCTCATCTTCATCCTCATCGTACTCCTCCACAAAGATCTCTATTTCAGATTCCAAGGAACCAAGAGCATGTCAATTTGCTCCTATTAATTCACTCCCTGAAAATGCGCTCCTGACAATTCATTCCCGTTCTTTTCGCTCCTGTCTCATTTCACTCCCTGTCAATTTGCTCCCTCGCTCACTCGTTTTTTTTTGGCATAGTGAGACTGATTGAAATTAATATTCAGCAGTGTTACCATGGTAATGAGAGAGAAAATGTCAGTCCTGAACGACGAGCTTCACATCCTGTTAAAAACACATCTTTATTTCAGGTAATCATTTAAAATCCAAGTGTATTTCTTTTTAAAATCCCTGTGTTCGCAGTCCGTACTCGGTACTTGAAACAGTGCGCTACCCCTCTGAAAAATTCCTCCGTTGTGCATTCTGAGCACTTATCAATAATCTGCTCCAGCCTTGATTGTCCTTGTACACCCTTTTCGACAAATTGTGTGCATTTTCTGCAATGATTTGTTCGATATCTGCCTCCCTTTTCCTTTGTATGCCCTTAACGTATTCTATAAATTTCCACAAAATTGGATGTGACATGCAGAGGATTGATTGCATTCCTCTATGAAAAGCTTCTACGGCATTATTTGTTTTCACTCTCTTTTCTTTGACTGTGTCACAATGATTCCAAAGTGCGACTGGAAACTGTAGTTGTCTGCGCCCACTGCCTCTTCTATTCCTCCTCCCAACCTAGGTGTCTTCAAAAGAAAAAATTACTCACCTTAGTAATGTTGTTTCTTCTAATGGAGTCTTGCTGTATTCTGACATATGCAGCTAGGTCCTGCCTTTCAACTGCCCCGGAGAACAAAGAGTTAAACTTTCCATGGCCAGCATGGAATGCTCACTGCGAGCTTGGTTGAAGCCCCTGTCTGCTGTTGTTTAAACTCCAACCGTCAGATCTTTACAAGCAATACTCACTAGAAGTTGTGTGTGGAAACTGTAAAACTCAAAATTAGCCAACTGGCAACTATATCTATATAAAAGGGTTTTTTGGTTTCAAAGAAAAGACTCAAGTCAGGAAACCCAAAAAACAAAACACATCCCAAAACACAACACACCCAAAATAAAGGAGGGTGAAAAAGGGACACCCCTAGGGTGCCAACACTGCTCCTGCCCACCCACATCCCAAAAACTAGGTTCTGAGAGGGGAGGCGGGGGGAGGTCAGAATACAGCAAGACTCCATTAGAAGAAACAACATTACTAAGGTGAGTCATTTTTTTCTTCAAACAACATGAAGTCTTGCTGTATTCTGACATATGCAGACTACTAAGCAGTACCTCCATGGAGGAGGGACAGAACCTACTTTGGAAACAGGCTCTGAAGTACTGCTGTGCCACACCGAGCATCACTCCTAGCCTGGAAGAGTAAAGCTTGGTGAATGTATGGACTGTTTTCCAGGTGGCTGCTTGACAGATTTCTAAGATAGGAATATCCCTGGCAGCAGCCAGGGAAGCAGCTGTACCTCTACTAGAGTGAGCCCTCAGGCCTTAGGGTGGAGTTCTACCCAGTTTCTCATAGCAGAATTTTATACAAGAAACAATCCACCTGGCAACAGATCTCTTAGTGGCAGGTTTGCCCTTACCAACCTCTCCATACGTGAGGAACAACTGGAGGGACTCAAACCTGTGATCCTTGGTGCGCTCTGTGTAGTAGCTGAGGGCCCTTTTAACATATACGCTGTACAGCCTCCTCTCTCCAGAGGAGGAATGGTCAGTGAAGAAAACAGGGAGAGACAGACTGGTTGAGGTGGAAATCTGAAACCACTTTAGGCAAAAACTTCCTGTTAGTTGTTAGGACCACTTTATCTCTATAGAAGAGATGAAATCAGGTTCCACTGACAGGGCTTGCAATTCACTGATACGCCTGGCAGAGATAATGGCCACCAAAAACACAGTTTTCCAAGTCAAGTACTTAAGCTCTGCAGAGGACAAAGGCTCAAAGGGGGGTTGCATAAGCTGAGCAATGCAAACATTAAGGTCCCAAGCAGGAGCAGGGTCCCTAAAGGGGGACTGGTGTGCAGCAATCCCTTGAAGAACTTACAAAACACTGGATGGGCTGACAGAGGGGAAGGCTCGCCTACTGACAGGAAATCAGAAACAGCTGCCAAATGCACTTTAAGTGTAGCTGGCCTAAGGCCGAGGCCACTGAGATGGACCATATAGTCCAGAACCATAGGCAACCCAGCAGAATCTGGAGAAATATTCTTCTTAGAACACCAACTAATGAACCTTTTCCATTTGGAATTGTAAGTCTTTCTGGTGGAAGGCTTTCGAGAAGCCTTAAGGGTATCCCAGAACCCCTTGGGAAAGATGCAGGTCAGCAAACTCTAACTCTTCAAGAGCCATGTCTTGAGATTAAGAGACCGAAGGTTCGGGTACCAAATCCTCCCCTGAGAGGATGTCAACAGGCTGTAATTCCTGGGAAGAGACAGGGGAAGGTGGACTGCTAGAGACAGCAAGGGGGTACCAGGGCTGTCTGACCCAGTCTGGAGCAATCAGAATCACTTTGCATGGCTGTGACCTTATCTTGACTAACACTTTGAACAGGAGAGGGAAGGGAGAAAAGCATACAGAAATTTCCCTTCCAATTCAGGATCAGAGCATCTAGGGGAACTGAGCCCAAGACTGGGGGTCTGCAACAAAAGAGAGGAAGTTGGTGATTGTCTGGGGCTGCAAAAAGATCTATCTGTGGAGTGCCTCATCTCGAGAAAATCACTTTCAAAACTAGGGGATCTAGGGTCCATTCATAATGGCCCTGGGATATTCTACTCAGAGCATCTGCTAGGACATTGTCCTTCCCTGGGAGGTGCACTGTTATCAGAGAGGTTTGCAAGGAATAGGCCAGGGACCACAACTTCATTGCTTCTGTGCACAAGGCCGTAGACCGAGTGCCTTCCTACTTGTTGATGTACCACATGGTGGTGGTGCTGTCTGTTCTGACCTGGAACACCTTGTTCTGTACAGATTTGGAAAAGGCTTGCAGTGCCAGAAACACTGATCTGAGCTCCAAGAGACTGATGTGAAGCAGAGATTCCTGAGGTGACCACAGCCCTTGGATGGTAAGATGCCCCAGATGGGCTCCCCAGCCCAGCAGGGAAGCATCTGTGGTGAGTATTACTGAATGAGACTGAGTGACAAAAGGAACTCCTTGTCTCAAATTGTCCTGATCCTGCCACCACTGCAAGGCCTGGATCAGGGTTCGAGTCACTGGGACTAGTTTGGTAAGGGAATCCTTTCTTTGGGACCAGAAGCTTTTAAGTGGAACTGAATGTCTCATCTGGAACCTTGCTCCCTGGACCACTGCTGTGGAAGCTGCCATGTGGCCCAGAAGCTGAAGGAAACGCCTTGCTGGTCGAGACACCTGAAGGGTGAATGAAGAGGCCAGTTCTATAAGGGTCCTTGCCCTGTCCAAGGGAAGGAAGGCTCTTGCCCTTATTGTATCCAGCTCCGCCCCTATGAAGGTGAGGAGCTATACTGGTTCGAGAACTGACTTTGGAAGGTTGAGAAGGAATCCTAAGGAAGTGAGCACTTGCTGAGTTGTTTGCAAATTGCGACTTGACTTGGTCTGGAGACTGACCTACTATGAGCCAGTCGTCCAAGTATGGGAAGATGGAGATCTTTTTTCTCCTTAGGAAAGCAACCACTACTGCCAGGCACTTTGTGAAAACCCTTGGGGCTGATGTTAGGCCAAAGGGCTTTGCTCTGAATTGGTAGTGGCCTGAGGGCAACTAGAACCTGAGATACTTTCTGTGGGAGCACCTGATGGAATGTGAAAATAGGCATCTTTGAGGCCCAGGGAGGCTAGCCAGTCCCCTGGCCTTAGAGAGGGAAGGATTATTCCCAGAGTCACCATTTTGAACTTTGGTTTTAAAAGGTGTTTGTTCAGATATCTTAGGTCCAGGATGGGCCGCCATTCTCCTGTCTTTTTGGGGTTAGGAAGTACCTGGAGTACAATCCTTTGCCCTTGTGTAGGGTAGGAACCCTCTCTATAGCTCTGAGAGCTAGGAGGGAAGACACCTCTGCCTCTAAGGCAAGGGTCTCTGATGGATTTGCAGGTGGAAAGGATCTGGTTCTCATCTTGGGAAATTTTTTGAAGCTGAGAACCAGTCCCTGGCTTACTACTTCCAGGACCCACTTGTCTGATGTCAGAGACTTCCAGTCCTGGACAAAGTAAGCCAGCCTGCCCCCTACTGGTACTGGAGAATCGGCCCGGGCAGACCCATCCGGGTGTCTGCTTGGCAGGGGCTTTAGGCGGAGGGGTGGATGCAGGCCTGCTTATCCCCAGTCTGCCTCTCCCTCTAAAGAACCCCCTCTGAGAAAAAGAAGAGGAGGCCTGAGCTTGGTAAAAAGGCATTTGGAAAGTCCTGCCCCTGCCCCTGGACTGCTGCCTTTGAGGAGTAGCTTGCCTTTCTTTGGCCTGAGCACTCCTGTAAGTGGCCCTGTACTCGTCCATCTTTTTCATGTAGTTCTCTGTCCGCTCCACAAACAGAGAATTACCAATAACAGGTAAATCCATGGCCTTAGCCTGGGTATCCTGTGATAGACTAGTACAACTGAGCCAAGCCATCCTCCGAAGAGCCACAGATGTAGCCATGACTCTTGATGAAACATCACTGGAGTCCACAGCAGCATGAAATTGCACTTTGGATGCCTCAATCCTATCTGCAGCCACCTGCTCCAGCTCCTTGGCAAGCCAGTCAGGGACCAGTTTAGCCAGAGCCAGCAGAGTGTCCCACCTGGACTTCTGGTATCTAGCTGTGTAGGACATATAGTTAGCCTGCCTGAGTCCCAAAGATGCTGCCATGTACTCTTTCTTTGCCATGGCATCAATCCTCCTGGAGTCCTTATCTGGGGGGTGTGATGCCAAGGGGATATTTGCCTTCTCAGAGGCAGCAGCCTGCACTACCCCAACATGGCTGCATTGCTGGGAAAGAAACTCCGTGTCTGAGCCTGAAAGAGTATACCTTGTGTCCACTCGTCTGTCCACAGGAGGTATGGAATAAAGAGTCTTAAGAATGTTATGTGTCTGTTTCCCAAAGGATTTGTAGAGGGGAATAGACAGTCTCCTGGACTCTGGGATGTCCATTATTTCAACAAAATCAGGCTCCTCCTGATCCTCTACTGCTTCTTCCATAGGAAGCTGGAGGGTTTCAGCCACTTTTTTGTAGAACATAAAGTGAGAAGGGGACTCATAAAGCCAAGGAGGAGAAACACCTGAAGGTCTGTCTGGAGAGATGTCCGGGTCAATAGGCACATCCAGACTTTCATAATCACCATCATCATCCTCATACTCTCCCTCTTCCTCATCCGGTTCATAAAATTCTTCCAAAGTATAATCCGGAACTGGGGGAACTGACCAAACCAAACCCCTGCCAGATGGTGCCAGTTTGGCCAGAACGGAAGTAAGTGATTGCACTATTCTTATCGCCTTGGCTATCTCATCAGCGGTCGGAGTATGAATTTCTGGGTCCGAATCGGATGATTTATTTTTCCTTTTTCTTTTTACCGGAACCAACTCCTCAGAATTGGCTCTCCTTTTGCCCGAAGAAGTATTGCCCTGGTCAGAGGACACTCCTTCTGGTTCGGTCAGAACTGAACCAGGCTGGCCATCCGGGTCAGCGGACTTCTTGGCCTCCCTTTCCCTCAGTCAACCTAATCTCTTTTCCAGGGTAGATTTGGGAAAATTCTTACAAATTTGGCAGTCTGAACAGAGGTGGTGTGGGAATCAGCCTTGGCAAAGACTTCCCCACACACACACACACTGCAGAGTTGAAACCCAGTGGGCCCAGTTTTTTTCTTGGGTTTCTCAGACATGGCCAATCCTAACCAAAACTTACCCTTTTTTCGGCAATCCGCCAGGCAAGACTCCCCTATCAGTTCCTGACCGTGTCACGGGTCTTGGAAAAAAACTTAATAAAATCTGTTTTTTTTAGAACCGATATGGACCGGTTACCACACACTAAGTAAATACACAAACTTTTTTTACCTGAAACTGATCAGTTCAGTCGAACCAATCCACAATTTACAATTTCCACACAGAAACTATATAGAAAACCTATCTAGTGCCACAGACAGAGACTTAAACCGACAGCAGCAATTCGGTAGAAACCGAGTGAAAAAACAACACTTTAACCGACTTTTTTGAACCAAGCAAAGGAGAAATCTCCGGAGCGACTGTTCAGTGAGGCGGAGTAAAGAATCGGACGGTTGGAGTTTAAACAGCAGACAGGGGCTTCAACCAAGCTCGCGGTGAACATTCCATGCTGGCCATGGAAAGTTTAACTCTTTGTTCTCCGGGGCAGTTGAAAGGCAGGACCTAACTGCATATGTCAGAATACAGCACGACTTCATGTTGCTTGAATAATTTATCACCAGCTCCATCTCTGAGGGGAAAACATTCTGGAATTCATCTGTAATATCCTCGAAACGAGCTACAACCTGGTCGGGAGGATAGAATGCGAGGGCTGGCAGACAGCGACACTTTATGCTAAATTCGCTGTCAGGTGTGTACTTTTGCCCAAGCCCTTCTGCCTAAATCTTTCTGTAGATGCACTGGGCAAAGTGCAAGAAACAGCCAACTTGTCTTACATTTGGAAACACTGATTTAAAGGCCTGGTGTGTAGCCTTTTCTAAGTCTGTCGTAACAACAGAGGGATCTAGTTGTGGGTTAAGCTCTTTAAGACTCAAAAGAAGTCTTATAAATCTCTCTGCATTTCCCAGGGAAAAGCGCAAAAATTGCAGGCTGCATACAACCTAATTGTTCACCAATAATTACATACATTTGAGTAAATAGGGGTGGTGCCACACTAAATGTACCACTGGCAAATCAATGCCTACACTGCTCAAGGAACTGTAAATTGTTTTCTGTGCCGAAGACAAGAATTGAGTCTGGCCCAGGAACACTGTCGTAGAGCAGAGAGTTAACTTGTGTCCCCGAACTGCTTTTCAATGTGCGATAATAATAGGGTATGATGATATCTGTCAATTCTCTGGGATTTGGTGGGGCACCATGTACATGAACGCACTGTATCATGCGCTTCATGTTTCTGTCAATCATTTTCCCTTGTGCAACCAAAGACATGTTGTCCTTACAATGGAGCAGAACCTGTGCAGTGGTATCCTGACTGCTTGCAGCATGGTCTTTCGCTCGGTTTATTGCCTCACCTCTCTCCACTGCAGTCGGATCAGGAGCGTGTGTGTGCTCACTAAATGTGGAAATAATTGTTGGGTCCACATGACTGGCAGTGTGAAACCGGGCATTACATGTTTTTGGTTTTTTCACAGCAAGTTCACATTGCCAGATTGATTTTCTGTTTTATCCCCATTTATGATGTGTCTAAATATAGTTATTAGTGTCCATCAGCTTTTTTTTGCTTCATTCTGACAGAATAAACTTTCCTTCCATGATGAAGACTAACAACTGACAAGTGTTGTAGGAACTGTGCAGCATTTCACTATGTAGCTTTATAACTTGCCACAATACAGCTTGTACTGATTGGCAGCTTTAATTGCACAAGTGACAAAGTGGTTGCAGCATAAATGATTGGCACTCAGAAAAGGTAAACTGTGATTGCACAGCGATTGGGAGCGGGTTGTCTCAGAATGAGATTTGCGGCAGCGAACTGACGAGGGAGTGAGTCGTAGGGAGTGAGCTGACAGGGAGCAAAGTCGCGGGAGCGAACTGATGTAGACCCCAAGGAACCAGGAACCGAGGCAGAGCCTGAGGTATTCAAAAGCAGTCACTTTTCAACCGGAACCAGGGTAGCCAGTTGAAGCGCCTGAATAATTCTAATAGCATTTGCTATTTCTCAGTGGCTGGAACCGATACCTTCGGTTATGGTTCAACAGTTGAATGTTTTCCTTTCTTCTTTCTTTTTCCTGCAGTTGCTGGGTTAGCGGCAGAGTCAGCAGGTCGTTTCTTTGATGAAGAACTATCACCCTTGTCAGAAGGTTGTTCCTTCGGTTCTTTCTGGCCCGCAGCCATTTTGTCTGTTGCCGGTTCAGCAACTTTTTCAGACACCTTCTCCTGCAGTCGTTTAAATTGCCTCTCAAGCGTTGACTGAGGGAAGTTTTTACAAATTTCACAGTCCTCCCTGAGGTGATCAAACCCCAAACAAAAAACACAAATAATATGAGGATCTGCCTTTGCGAACGGTTCTCCACACTCAGTACAATGTTGGAAACCTGTGGGGCCTATTCGTTTCTTGATCTGTGACATTTATTGGTTGGTTAAGACCAAAATAAACCGACAGTTACCTCGGTAAAAGTTCTAAATTCAGAAAATAATGTAAAATGCCCTACCAGATGGTAAAATATAGATTTAAATTAAATAGAGAAAGTATATTATATTGTTTCCTTCCCGGATGAGAAAAACGAGCAGGAACCGAAGAAACTTACCAAAACTAACTTTAATCTAGACTAAGTCTACCTGTGAACCAAGGATAGTGCTTCAAACATCGAAATAAACGGACTTTGAATAAACCAAGAAAATAACTTACTTCTGTCAAAGTGAAGGAGAGCTCTCCGGAGAGAGCTCTCCGGAGACATCTTACTGAGGCAAACAGAGTAAAGAATCTGATGGTTGCAGGAAGTGCAACCAGGGACAGTGATTTGAAAACCAAGCTCAAGCCTAACATTCCACTATTAGCATAGGTTCTATTAACCATTTCGGCTCCAGGGCAGTCCTATGGTAAGACCATACTGCACTTGTCTGAATACAATAAGATTTCATGGTGTTTGAAACACTGAAAAGTAGAGGATACAATTCTGCACCATTGGGGGTGGGGTTTAGAAGCAACTGGGTATTTACAGACTTGTCAGTCTTACCTCTATTAAACCGATGAACACACTAGTGAAAGAGGACCTTGCGGACAACCTCAAGAGCAATGGACTCCAGGAGAGTAAATAGCACATGTTTATGACAGGGAGATCTTGTCAGACCAACCTGATAGTATTCTTAGACTGGATAATGGGGTAGTGGATAAGGGACACTCTGTGGATTTACTCTACTTCATTTTAAGCACGGCTTTCAGCTCGGTGCCTCACAGAAGGTTGCTGAAGACACTAGTGGATCTGGGTGTAGCGAAGGACACAGATGGGTGAAAAACCAGTTGGAGAGAGACAGCAGAGGGTTGTTTTTAATAGAGTTAGATCAGAAGAGAGGGAGGTCCATAGTGGGGGGCCACAAGGATCTGTCCTGGGTCCAGTCCTTTTCAATATTTTGATCACTGACATGATAGAAGGAATCCAGGGCAAGATGCGTCTCTTAGTAGGCAACACTAAGCTCTGTGGTACGGTAGACAGTGAGGAAGTGATTAGGGAGATGCAAAGAGACTTGCAAAACCTAGAGAGGTGATCAGAGATTTGGCAGTGGAAATTCAATGCCAAAGAGTGCAAGGTGATGCATATAAGGAACACGCACACCAGGACAAGTACTGGACTGGGGGGGGGGGGTGGTAAAGCTGGGCAAGACCTCTGTGGAAAGAGACTTAGGGGCCATCATAAGTGACCCTCTAAAACAATCAAGCCAGTGTAACAAGGCTTATGCTGTTTGACCATAAATGTGTGTTTGCTTCTGGCCAGAATTATATTTGATCTTCTGTATGATTGCTTTATTTATAGCTGAACCAAACTAAGATGGTATTGTGTTCCTTGTAATGTACCCATTATGTTTAATAAAGATAGACAAATTAAAAAAAAAGCCAGTGTTACAAGGCCTACAATAAGGAAATCAAGATGTTGGGGTGTATAGGAAGGGGTACTGACAGCAGGAGGAAGAAGTTATTATTACACCTCCATAGATCACTGGATAGGCCCTACCTGGCGTACTATGCCCAGTTCTGGACTTCTCACCCAAGGAAAGTTAAGGACAGGCAGAAGACAGTGTAAATTATGGTGATTAAAATGATCCAGGGCTACCAAAGCAGATCCTATAAGGATCGGCTCAAGACACTGTGCATGTACTCACTGGAGGCCAGACGAAAGAAGGAAGGAGATATGACAGAGGTCCTCAAGTTCCTGAAAGGAATGAACAAGATAAATTGCGAGAAACTATTTAGCATAAGTAGTGGATTAAGAACATGGAGGTATGAGTAAAAACAGATGGGGGAGAGTCAAGAGGGAAGTGAGAAAGTTTTATTTTTCAGTAAAGGGTGGTGGACCCATAGAACAATCTGCCAGCTGATGAGGTAAGCACCAAAACTATCAATGGTTTCAGATATGGCTGAGAGACAGTGAAGGGCTTAGTGGTTGCATAGGGTGGTAGCGGTAGGGCAGAGAGCATGGGGGTGGACAATGTGGGTTAGAACCCAGTACGAACAATAGGTCATGGGTTTGTTAGGGTTTTACTGGCAGACTGAATGGACTAATTGTCTTTCTGTGCGGTCATTGTCTGTTTCTGTGCTGCTATAGCTGGCCATGGTAAGTGCTCCCCAGTGTTAGAACCATACCAAAGGAAGTACAGTTTACTCTGCATAAACAAAAAGGGAAGGTGGGTGTAAAGGAAGTACAGTTTACTCTGCATAAGCAAAACAGGAAGGTGGGTGTAGGTATACAAAAAATGGATGGATGGGGGTGGGGAGTAACCCTTTAGACTCAAAATAAGAAGTAATGGTTTGGCCAAAAAGCAAATGGCTCACTAGGACTTTATCACTGTCTCGAGAGTCAACTGAATAAGCAGTCAACATTCATAAAAACAGCCTTCAATTGCTGCAAGAAGCAGGAAAAATGTCTTAAATCCAGAGGTACCCCAAACTGTCAAAATACTGAAAGAGCTGATGGAAGAAGAGGCAAGGGGCTGGAACACAGATCTCCTCGTGACTGGGAGAAATGCCCTAACTCCTCCATGGACAAGGAGTTTGACAGGGCATGCTGAGGAAACTTGTTGGCAGCGATCCAGCAATACTTGTTATCAAAGTTTAACAAAAAAAAAATTTGCAGGGACTGTGTTGATAAAACCAAGGTCATGAAACCCAGACTGACCTGCTGAAGATGGAAAGACAAACTGTCGTAGCAGAAGCACTAGTGCAGGTTACAGAGCTTATTGAGAGTGATGCCCTGAAGATAGACTCCAATATATGCTACACAGGGAGATTGATAGGCAAAACTAGAGGATACTGAGGGTCGGTGCCAGAGATGCAATATGTGTATTAAGCCCCTGAGGTGCTGAAATGAAGGCATCCTCTATGATTCAGTTTCTGCAGCAACGCCTTTGTAATGTACTACCACTACAAAAAAACCTCAACAGCATGCAAAGGGCCTACAGATTGTTAGGGCCCAAAGACCCTGCTGTCCAGCTGGGGGTCGATCATAACACAGTTCAAGCTGCTCTGCTAAGGAGGTATAACTGGCTTAAGGAAACAGCAACATCCTGTATAAAACACAGTAAGAGAAAATGCTGGTGGTAAAAGACTGTTAGTCTATCCAGTCTGCCCAGCCCTGGTCTGTCCCATAACCTACTGTCTGGATGGGTTTTGGCCCTCATCCACTCCCTCCCCATTTCCTGAATTACTACTACCACCACCTCCCAAGTAACTAATAAGCCCTTTACTCTGCTCCAGTTCTGCTGAACCCCTTAATGGTTTTTGCGTCCACCACCTCTGCTAGCAGGCTGTTTCACAGCTCAACCACTTTCAATAAATTCCGTAAAGTAAAATGTTCTCAAATTCTTCTCATGACAACTTTCTCCACACCTCTAATCAGAGTTGCCTACTGCCAGGAAATTCCTTCCCGTCTTTCTTCCTGTTCTCTGTCCTGGGTGCCACCAAGTTATCCAGTTCGCCCTTCACAACCGGCTCAGAAACTGCCCCCGGTAGGACTTGGGTACCTGCACCTCCTCCAGCAGTGCAAACCAATTTGCAGTCAGGAGTTGGTCAGTGGATGACTTCCTTGTTACTATCCCGGCCACCACTCTGCCTCCCCACCGCACAACAGCCCCCAAGGCCAGCGGGCCTCTGTGGGAGTAGGGATGTGGACAGTGCCTGCGAGTACAGGCACTGCCTCGTATATAGGAAATCTGTGGAGCTCCAGGCACAGCTGGTAGCAGCATGGGAAGTGATATTCATGCTACACTGCCAGCAGTGCCTGGAGCTCCACATATTTCCTATATACGAGGCAGTGCCCATCCTCCAGAGCATAACCCAGGAGAGTAGCACCCCACATTCCTTGCAGTTGACTATCTCTCCTCTGATCCTGTACTCCATACTACCAGATATTACCCCTCCTTCAATATTTAATCCTACGTAAGATATAAAATAACATCAGACCAAGATTTCACCTCTGCGGTACAAAAGGTATGCAGATAAGTCTAGGCATTAATTCCCCAAGCAAAAGGTAAAGGAGTAGACCAAAAATTACCCTTCAGGCTATGATTATGATTTAAACATTGAAGGGCAAGCGATTATTTTCAACACTGTTGGAGGTAGCACCCCCCCCCCACACACACACTTACGAAATATGAGATCAAACTCCCAGATTTGGGACTGGCACAACTACAAAAAGATCTGGCCAGACAGATTTGGAACGAGGTAGCAGAACATAAAGCAGTATGAAATAAATCAGTGGAAGTGGGACTCGGGAACATGGGCGAAAGACATGTGTAACCCCTAGGTGGCACTATCCCAAGGGCTACTACCCCTGACTGCTTGGCTAGTAGCAGGTTAAGGGGCCTGGGTACTGAAACAGGTGCCTCTACCCAGAAGGTCAGGGGTTGATACATGATCAAGCTAACCTGGGCACAGCCCTCCGGGACACTGTAGCCCCGGTCCCTTCTGATGGCTGGAATAATATACAGTAATCACTTTTGCAATGCACCTCTTATTCACCATGCAAGTACCTACACTGTTTGTACTTACCACCAGGGCTGGTTCCTCTAGCTCAGCCCTGGGAGACCCCCTGTAAAACAAGGTTATGCACAGCAAATAGCAACAGTACAGTACTTTCAATACAAACTGGAACCACCGTCAGGTTAAATGTAAAGAGAGTTAGATCTGATTTATTCAGGGTACTTGAACAAGGAAGGGGCGTAATCAGGTTGATTGGCTTAAAAGCTAAATCAATCAGACAGGTATGCATGCACTTCAGAGTCCCTACATAGTCACACACTCTGGGTACCCAGGTAGGAAAAACGTGGGTTAGCCAGGAACATTGGCCAGAGTAGACCAGCGTTGCATCTGGTTGGGGCCCTGTGATGGAAGGAAGCAACATGCACAACACATACTATTTGTAATCCGGAGTCAGAGGGCTCAGTTCATGAAAGAAAAGACAACAAAGTAATTAGATGACAACACTTTAGATTCAGCTGTTGTTGCAGGGAGCTACCCAGATGTTTTCTCACGATACCCAATACAGGACACAGGCAGGATGAAATTGAGACTGCAGGTTGTTGAGCTGGAGTGCCAGGAGAAGCAGGGCAGACACGAATCACCGAGGCGTCGTTCCTGTTCAAGACGTTGAGCAAGGGGCTGATCCCCAGGCAGGTCTCTCATCGAGGACCTTCTCTGTGTAGAAGGTATTCTGGCTGGGCCAGTGTGGCAAAGCCCAGGCCGAATGGAGATGAAAACGGATTCAGTCTGTGAAGCTAGATGCAGCTTCCAGCAAGCAGAGCACAGTTCAAACACACAGCGGGGAACCAAATCACAACCCACTATCAGCACGCTGCACATTTACATGCAAGAAATTCTACTGTACCAGGCAGATTGCTATCCGGTCGCAATTACAAAGTCTCTCCACAAACCGGGAGTTCAGAGGTGGTTGGAAATCCTGACCGGCCAATCACATTCAGAAAATCTTCGGTCTTCTTCAGGTTAAAAAGCCTGGTCACAGTTCTGTGGCTCATCTCACTCTCACAATTCGGATGCAGTCCGAATAAACTTCAATTTCCCTCTCAGGGACAGCGGGCAGGCAGGCCAAAACTCAGCTTTATCACCGTTCTCCCACGCGAACCCACGCAGGATTGCTGCTCGAACATCTCAAGCTGTTACTCCTTCACTTCCCAACTCAGATCTGACTGAAGCTGCAAGCAGCCTGGGACTTTCCCCAGGATCCAAAAGGTTTGGTTGGCTGATCTGTCTGTCAGTCATAACAAGAGCTCTCTCTCCAGGTTCATTTAGGCGCCAAAAGCCCAAAACTACTATTCCTACAGAATTTTGCTCCCCACAAGTCCCCTGGGGAGAGGCTCCATTTTAGAGTCCCCATAAGTACTGACTGGCCCATTTCAGCGGTCCAGGACCAAGATGGTGATAACTGTGACGTGGACAGCCAGTTCTGAGTGCTGTATCATTTTCTTTTTTAATATAAAATGTATTACTGACTGTCTCTGCTGAGAAATCTGGTACTCTTGAAATTACCTCACTCCCCCAGGTTTCAGCTGAAAGCCATGAGAAAATGCTGAAACAGCATGTGAGATCACCACACACACACACACACACACACACACACACCAGTTTTAGATACCAGGTGTTAGTGGAAGGCCTGAAGCTAATTACAGAGTGGAAGAAGCTTGAGTTGAGCATTTCCATTTTATGACGTTTCCAGAGGAAGAAAAGCAGGTTGTGATGTAGTAGTGCAAAATCATATATATGCTTTCATATCCTGGCAAGGGGAAGCTTATCATGAGATCAAAGAAATGTCATTTGAAGGACATGAGTAATGCTGAGGATTGCAGAATTTAATTCTTGAAAAAGACATCCTGTTTTTTTTTTATTAGATGAATTTTTTATATATATTCTGACAGAGGAGGAGCTAGGTGGCCTCACACAAAAAGGGGCTGGCAAATACAGTTTGCTTTAAGGAATATTCTGTTTTACTTCAACACACACTTTTATCTAGACTCTGACAACGAAACATCTGTGAGCACTTTAAACAGGTATTTAGAAAGAGATAAATCTAAATATTGTTGTAGGAATTTGCACTGTTTAAACCTTGTTCTTTTGAAAGATTTGTATGTGATATAAGAGTTCTGTATTTTGAGTTTTCCATATTTTTATCTATTTTTGTAAAACTCTTTTTAGAGCATACTTGGTCTGTCTTTGATTTCTTTTTATTTGTAAGAAAAGTATATATGATTATAGCAGACACCAGACATAAGCTTGAATGGTGACACCAAATGGGAAAGAGAAGCGTTTTAAATCTGAGGTCTTTATTAAAGTTTTTAAGGGTACATCTCTGTATACCTGGTTAGGTGCCCATAGGCAAAAATATCTGGCCCCCCGAAGACAGAAATATCTGAGCCTGTGCATTGGGTATGCTAGCAAGAGGTTTACAGTTTGAGTCCCTCCAAGACTTGAGACCAAAGGTTGATCCGAACTTACAAAACAGACAAGAGGGTTACCTTGTTCTGTTAAACTGTTCACAACACTGCGCTCGGAGGTTGGCACTTATGGGGTAGAAGGCCTGATCTGCTGAGTGGGTTTGTGACAGTGATAAATGAGACTGTCCATACTACAAAGAAGGCAAGTTAGTCAAACTACAATATCTTTACCACTCTAATAGATAGTCAGCAAACAAGTACATCTTCTAACACAGCTCCCTCTGCGCTAATAGCGATGGCAGAAATAGAGCGATTGTCTGGCAGCCCGGGCAGAATTCGAGCATAGAAGCACTCAGCCCCCTACCAGATTAATTATAACTGTGATATAAGCAGCTCTTAAAGAAACAATACGCAGAGGCTATACAGGCACTCTCTGACAATAACATTCAAACTGGTAAAACGCAGGACACCAGCCTGGCTGTGAACATTTAGGCAGGCTCAAGGAAGACTTTTCGGGAACCTCCATTTGTAGAGAGGTTACACATGCAAGACTTTTAAACAAAGCAAAAATTCTCTCCAGTTCCACCCAACACAAAAGGCTGCTTGCTACACAGACACTGAGAAGAGACAGGGTGGGAAAAAGGAACTGCTTTGCGGTTAACACACCAATGACTTTTGAACACTGCAAGGACTGTGGAACATTGACTTGAGCTGTGGTAGACAAGTACCCCAAATTCCGATTTTCAGTTAATGTGTGAAATAATTGGTGGGGGGGTAGAAGGGAAAGCTGCAGAGGCCCCCGCTCCTTCCTCAAGACTGACTGCCCTCGTCTACGCACAGTGCCTGCTTGA
This sequence comes from Neoceratodus forsteri, assembly GCA_016271365.2. NCBI lineage: Eukaryota > Metazoa > Chordata > Ceratodontiformes > Ceratodontidae > Neoceratodus > Neoceratodus forsteri. Next base: position 476,804,608 of record CM057451.1, read on the forward strand.
ACAAATCTAAGGTACACTACTTCATGCAAAATGCTGTTTACTGGTGCACAGAAAAACAAACTCCCCAGTGTTTTTGATCCTCAGATCCTTCTGGGGTGGAGGGGGCTCACTAAGGAAGCATGGCTAGCCACTGCAAATAGCACTCTGCTTTCTGTCCTACTATATGGTACCCCAATCCTCCATAGACGTAATGGAGGAGATGTGCGTTTCCCTGCCTGAGTCTTGAGAAAGGTTTTGTAGGATTTGTTTGTGAGTAAGATGTTGTCTTTCATTGTTACTTTGGATGTGGGATGGTCTGTTTTTGGGTGACCTCAGGTTGACCTCCTGTTTCTGTTCGGGGTAGGTACCGGTGGGTGGGCATGTCTACTGTCTGGAGTGGTTCTCTTGTGGTGAGTTCATCACCTTGTATGTGGGTCAGGTGGGAGGGGTGCGCCTCATTTTCCTGGGGCTCCGTCATCGGGCTGGGATCTTTCAGGATTGTTGAGGGGTTTGTTGCCTGAGGCATTTCTGGGGTGTCAGCAGAAAGAATAGTCTTAGTCAGGTTTGTGTCATGCTGTGGAGGTATAGTAAACAGTCGAACAGGGCCTGTTGGAGGTCTGTTACTTATTTTAGACTTCTGAGCTTACGTGATAATTAATCTTTGTTCTGCCCCATCATCATCATTCATGATCTATCTGGTTATGGGCAGCCCAGATGCAATTTTGGAAGGTACGTCCTATTTCTTCAGAGAGATTACATTTGCTTTCATTTAGATAGTCACCACTCACATGCCCTAATTCGCCACATGTTGTGAATTTTACCTTATTGCAAGCGCTGCTGAGGTGTGTTTCCCCACATCTAGAACACGCCTTTGGTTGACCTGGGTAAAACAGCACACCTCTGTCCCTGCCTAAGAAAAACAAGTTGAGGAGGTGTAAGGTACTGCGTTATATTTTGAGAAGTCTCAGATACCAGTAATATTTTGGGGGCTTAATCACATCAGCTAATAAATTTGAGAATACAAAAGAGGTTGCAACACAAGTATTTAGACTGTCAATGCAATCAGGTGTGACGTATGGGTGGTCGACAACTACCAACATTTCCATTAACATAATCCTTACAATAAATGGGAAGCAATGCATGTGGGGTGCATGTCTCTGCCTCTTCAGCAGACCTATACAAAAATAACATCTTGGTTCCTGCAACTGATTAGAGAAGATCTTAATAGATGGAACACATTCCCCATGTCCCTGTTTGCAACAGCCAATTCTGTCTGGATGAATAGCCTACATGGCTTCCCAATTCTGTTCCAAACATTACCAACAGAAATAGCAGAAAAATTATGGGGAGACCTTCACAAACCAATTTCTTTTTTTTGTTTTTTTTAAATTCCACTTTATTGCATGGGTTGGTATCACAAGCAATAGTTTGATCACCATACATCACAGAGATACAGAAAGTGTAAACTTCAGCAGTTGATAAACCATTAACATGGCTAATAAAGTTTATCTGGATACAATTTCAGTAAACATTAAACTAAAAAATTAACTTTGGTGTATTCACTCCATTCAGAACTGTTCTGCAGTAGCAGTCCATTCAGAATTGTTCTGCAGTAGCAATTTGCATTTCTATAAAAGAAATTCTGATTGAATCACCATAAAAAGTAATTGAAAAGGGGCCAAACGGCCCAACTAAAAAGCTGCACTAACCTTCTCTCTCCAGCCTCACAACAATGAATATTTCGAATGAAGTAGTGTTTGTTGTTCTCCTCTACTGTCCTATCCTGTCCTTAAAGGTGACCAGTAAAGAAATTCTGCAGCCCACTCCCATTCCCACATACCTTAGAATGCTGCTGCGAGAGTCTGGGGCTGCAGTGAGCTTAATTTTTAATCCAGTGTGTTTTTTTGTAATAAAATGCCAAAACTTTCGGCCGAACATGGAAGCGCCGCAGGTTCCCATATGAGCGGGAGCAGAGAGTCATGGGTATTGCACCCATTTGGTGACGTCGCTACCACCACTGCTCTTATTATAGTAGCAGTGGTGGTACTTTGTTATGTTTAATATATGGCTTATATGGGGGTCTTCATACATGTAACGTTACTTACAGCAACAACCTGTCCAGGATTTTGCCTTATCTTAGCTGCCAGTGGCTCCAAGCACTGGGCAAATAGCAAGGGGGACAGAGGGCACCCCTGCCTAGTGCCCGGGGACAGGGGAAAAAAAAGGCTGAACTAACGCTGTTTACCCTTACTAATGCTTGTGGGTTTTTGTAAAGTTGTGCTATGGCTTCTAAAAATTTAAGGCCGAATTTCATTTCTTCCATGGTTCTTCCGTGGTTGCTTTTAAAAATTGCCAAGTGACCCTATCAACTGCTTTTTTTGCATCCATGGAAATAGCTAATTGAAGCTGAGGGGTAGAATCTTGGGAGGAAATGATATTTAGAACTCTTCGGATGTTGTCATATAGATACCGCCTGAAATAAAGCCTGTCTGGTCTGGGTGGACAAGTAAAGAAATACACTGTAGTAATCTCCCTGCCAGCAAGCCAGTGAATAATTTTAGTAAAGAAATGGGTCTGTACGACACACATTTCAAAGGGTCTTTCCCTTCTTAGTGACACATTGAAATATGAGCTGCTTGCCAGGACGCAGGGACAGCTCCTACCATAACCTCCAGAAATACAGACAGCAACAGAAGAATCAAGGAGTCACTAAAAGTCTTGAAGAATTCAGGGGGGAACCCATCTGGACCCGGGGATTTACAATTTGTTAACCTGGCAATTTGTGTTTTTAACTCCAGCTGTGAGATACGTTTGTTTTGTTGCTCAGCCTCCAACTGTATCAAGCTATTAAGGGTTAGAGCATTGAGATTGGCAGGGAGTTTGGTTTTCATTCCAGGGGTAGGGTCCTGGGTGTAGAGGGATTGGTAATATTGTGCAGATAACTAGGTAATTTCCCTAGGGTGGGACACCCTTGTCCCCCCCCATCACAGGAGTCCTCGAGTTGGAGAATTAGCCTGTCTTTCTGTTGCTGTCGCAGGTTAGCAGCCAGCAACTTACTAGCCCTATTCCCATTCTCATAGTAGTTTTGCCTAAGTCGTTTGTATAAGGCCTCTAATTGAGTCGTGAGCAAAGACTCCAATGCTCTTTTCCTATCAGAGAGTTCCTTCTGGACCTGAGGGTTAAGGAAGATTTTATGCTGAAATTCCAAATCTGAGATCTCCATCTCTAGGTCTTTTCTCTTTTGTTCCTTATGTCTCTTCTCCTGTGAGACAAATGTTATTATAGCCTCCCCGAGTACCCCCTTTAAGGCATCCCATCTAACTGCATGGGAGGTGGAACCTTCTGGGTTTTCTTGAGTATATTGTCTGATAGTCTCACAGACCAGGTCTGTAAATTGCTGACTGTTCATAAGGCCTATGTTAAGTCTCCAGTGTGAACTGCAATGGGGGGAGAGGGCGTCAGGACCAACTTGACTGGAGCATGGTCAGAGATTGTGCGTGGCAAGATTTGACAATACTTCACCGTATATAACCATTCTTCAGAAAGGTAGAAAAGGTCAATTTTGGAGTAACTAAAATGCCAGTCAGAGAAATTAGAGTAATCCCTTTGTTGGCCATTCACTATTCTCCAGACTTCAGCTAGGCCCAGCATGTAACTTAGACAAAGTAATGTCTTACTGGTCAAGCTCCGCCTCATGGTCCAGGCACCCCCTTTTCTATCTAAAGTAGGAGACAGAAAGGTATTGAAATCTCCGCCAATTATGCAGAGATGGCCTGCCATATCAAGAATGTCTGTGAAAAGGGTTCTCAGAAATAAGGAAGCCACCCTGTCCTTGTTAGGGGCCTATATGCGGACTATAATGCAAGCGGTGTCTAAATATAATACATAAAGCAGAACAAAACGTTACTCAGGGTCATAATGCACAGTTGTAACCTGTAGGGGGCAAGATTTATGTATTAAAATAGCAGTTCCCCCTGTGATGGGGGTGAGCCTGGTAGGAGGAGGAGGAGGAGTAAACTTCCCTCACCCACCGGCGACATAGCTTTTTACTTTCAGTTACATCCAAATGTGTCTCTTGAAGTACAACAATATCAACCCCCATTCATTCTATTTCCATAAGGAGCTTAGTCCGCTTAACAGGGCTATTTATGCCCCTTACATTATAAGATACGATTTTTAAGTCCCCCATTGTAATGTGGCAAGCCATCCTGCAGTACATTCAGGTGCAGCTCTGGTGGGAGTCTAACCCATCTAGCCTGTGACATATGTCCATCTGTGGGAGGAGATATGCAATATACATAATAGGCACAACTAGAAGGTGATGGGTATAGGAGGGACGTGCAGCTCATAACATATTAAAAGTAAACCACAATGTAAACAAACTATAGACTTAACCAGAAAAAACTGTTTTAACTGCGCAGTCAGCTTACACCTAACTGGAAAAGCTTGTTCTGCAACTTTTTCAAAGAACTCGTGCTCTCAAGATGCCACAGGAATCCCGCCACTGTTGTGATTCTCTGTAGTGATGGGCTATGTTGGGATTAACCAAGCACTCTGCCGCATTGGCCCTGTAAAGTCAGGGTTGTGCAACCTCTGTGGGATCCACTGATACAACACAGACAATCCCTCCCCATCAAAACCTCCCAACTAAGTTATAGTATGGGGTGTCCTGAGGAGGAGACTCTCACACCCAGATATAGTGTCCCCCCAATTGTTCCTTCTATAAGGTTCTCCCAGGGTTCCATTCTTCACCTAAATCAGCTGCAGGTGCCATATGTTCTCCTCCTCGTTATTTATGGGGGGGATAGCTGTTTTTGTGGAGATTAGAGACACCCTTCAACAGCCACAAAGAACCCCTGTCTCTCACTACATCCTAAAGAATATTAAGAATTCAGTAATTAGCTTGAAAGCTCGGTTAAAGAAAAAAGTTCAACCAATAGTTGCATTTAAATTTCAACAGTCAATTCAGGGGGAGGCAAAAGAACTTCCACACAAGTGTGGCAACCGACTAAAATAAATGAGTTACCAGTATTCAAGGGTCAGTGTCCTGCAAAGTAGCCGCTTCTCCGATGGGTTTCTGCTGCGTTCTCACTCGCCCTCTTAACTTACTCCAAGTGCTGGGGCTGTCCTGGCCTATAGTAGAGCCCAATCAGATGCTTCTTCCTACTCGAGTTCCTGAAGTAATCCACTGCCTTCTCTCGATTTCTTTCATGGTCCCTAAGTCTATTAAGTCCTCATTTGGGATAGCTACGGAGGATAAAAACTTCCTAGCGTCAGCCAAGGAGTCAAATATCTTGACACCAGCATCCGAGGTGTGTCTCAGTCTAGCAGGGAAGTCCACCCTTGCTTTAAGGCCTCCGTTTCGTAGCACTTTTACAATGGGGAACCACAGTTTCCTCCTTGCCATGGTGGTGGGCGCATAATCCAGCTCGAAAAACAACCTGGCATCACCAAACACAATTTCTTTTTTTCTCCCACGCCTTCCTCAGAACTATTTCTCTTGTTCTGAAATCCAGAAAAGCCACTATGAGGGAACGAGGTCTGGCCTTAGGATCCTTCGGAGGTGCTGTAAGAGCTCTGTGGGTGCGAATTACATTCAGGGATATCTTTTTTTTTTTTTTAATGCCTTAAAGTTATTTCATTAGACCTTCCACATATTCAGGAATATTGGTCGATTCCAAGTGTTCTGGCAGACCGTGTATTCTGAGATCAACTCTGCGTGACAGATTCTCGAGGTCTTCAACACGGTTCAAAAGAAACCGGGACACATCGTGGAGCTGCAAAATGGCACTGTTATGCAGGTCTATAGTGCTGGTATAACTCATTAAATGTTCTTCCATTGCAGGATTTGAGTGCTATGGTGCACTAGATTAGATTTATTCTCTTTTATGTCAGCCTTTATGGTGTCCAGGGCATTACTAAGGCATCGGAGTTCCCGACAGAGCTGGCACAAGGTAATGTTGAAATCTTCACCTTCTTTTTCAGACTCACTCTCCCAACTTGGGTCTACTGTTTAGACTGGTCTGGAGGCCTCCACGTTCCCCACTGCAGGCTTTGGTGGCAGATGTCATTTTTGCTGCTTTAGAGCCCCCGCCGGGGTATTACGTGGTTTATTTCTGATCACCATCTAGTTTAGAGTTGGTGCCTCAGTATAAGTTATAGAAGTCTTGCCTGGGAGTATATTTTAAGCAATTTTAGTCTGAGGTCTCGACAGAGCACACAATTTGGCATCTACATTGATCGGTGACGTCAACGGAAGTCCACAAACTAATTTCAAAACATATATTGGGGAGAACCTAGGCACAAATAGGACTTAGTAAATCACCCCAAAGAGAGAGTGAGGGATGCAAGTCCCTAATCTTAAGCATTACTACTGGGCTGCCCAGGCAAATAACTTTCTTTACACAGAAAGATGAAACTGGGTGGAAACTCTTAGAGGAACACCAATGGGTCAGGGAGACCTCAGAGTATTAGATGCACTTAAAATGGGGACATTAAAACCTGGCGCCAACTCCAGAGGCCTTTGACCTCATAGACACACACATGGGAATTATGCCAACAACATGCAGGCTTGATGACCCCCCACACACACACACACATACACACAACACATACACACAGTGACAGACACACCATTACAAACATTATAAAACAAGGCAGGAAAAGGGATTAATATATGTGGGCCGACTAAAGGGCGAGTGCGGTAAAGTCATTTCAGGCACTAAAATTAGAATTTCACTTATCAAACGGTGAACTGTTTTCAGATTCGGAAGCATCTCCCCAAAAAGACAACAAAGACCAAAGCCCAGTGACCTCATAACACACAATTTAAGGTCTGATATCAAGTAGCCAAGTCAGAAACTAATGAACGCCTAATCTCTCACAATAGGGGAAACTCTGGAACATTAGTTGGCAACATCTAACCTAACCGCCCAAATGGAAAACAGATGGCAGGAAGAACTGGAGCTTCAGCTTTCTCTAGCTCAGCAAAAGAGTCTGGGAGGAAGTTCACAATCTGTAGAAACTAATTAGATCAATTCCCTATGGGCAGGCAATCAGGCTGAAATTAAAGTATTCTGAGGCGTCTGATTGCAATTTAATGAACTGAATGATAGACTCAGAGCAAAGGGCTACCAAGAAAAGATTGTGAAACAAGTGACTGACAAAGTGGCCTTAATTCCAAGGGAGTCCCTACTTGAAGTGAAATTAAAGTACTACAGTCAAAATTTGCAAAAACATTTTTGCATGTGTGTTTAGTCCTGGTGTGTCCTCCCCTTCATCTGCTAGTGAGAGTTTTCTAAATTTGCCTACTAGTTTTATAGCCTCTGGGGATCTCCATGTTAGAATGGTTTATTGCTCTTCTTCATCCTACAATGCCTGCTGTCTCATGTGACAGTGATGACTCCAGTAGCACTGATTCAGTGAGGGAAAGTAGTGCAGCAGTAATCTGAAGATAAAAGCTTGATGTTCTGGCCTCAACTAAATAATTCATTATTTTTGTTTTCTATGTGTGTGTCTAGGTCTAGCCAGCAGGAGTAAATGTTTTGCTTTTAAAGCTTTTAATTTAATCAGACTACACCCAGCCATAAAACACACACAAACCATCCTAGGTCATCATCAATGCTATAATTAAAGATTCTAGCTGTTTTGTTACATAATACCTACTGAATTAGACCTTAAGCGATTGCCAAGCTGTAAATGTAGCCCTCAGTGCCTACTGGATAAGGAAAGTGGCTTAAGAGCACAGCTGTACTGCTTTAAAATTGACTGTAAACCAGTACTTGCTGGATTTGTGGTCCCAGACGCATCACTGTCACATCGGACAGGAGGCACTGTAGAAAAAGAAGAGCATTAAACCATAGTAATACAGAGATCCTCAGAGGCTGTGAAACATACGAACATGCCAGCAAAAATAGGCCTTACGGTCTGTCAAGTCTGCTGGATTGTGCAGCTAGCCCCTCATCTTGCAGCTGCCCCTCTCACTCTTCCCCTCCTCAGATTTACCCTCACCCTGTCCCCATCCCCTCTTGAAACTGTCCACCGTCTTACAGGCCGCCACCTCCTGTGCTAGTGTTCTACTTGCCCACCATCCTTTCCATGAAGAACTGTTTCCCTAGCTCCCTCCTGAATCTTCCCCCCTTCAGTCTGAGACTGTGCCCTCTAGTGTCCCTTCCTCTTCTTAATTGGAAGATCCCCTCTGTTCAAGTCTTGTTCATCCCGTTCAAGTACTTAAAGGTCTCAGTCATGTTGCCCCATCCCTCCTCTCCTCCAATAAATACATATCTAGCTCGCTCAGCCTTTCCTTGTAGGGCTTGCCCTCCGATCCCTGGATAATGTTTGTTGCTCTACGCTACACCCCCTCTAACAATCCAACATCCTTCCTCAGGTACGGGCGCCAAAATTGCACGCAGTACTCCAGGTGTGACCTGACCAGTTACCTTTGCAAACAAAGACAAGGATATACCAGGACTAAACACACAAATCAAAACACTCTGCATAACATACATTTTTGCAAATTTTGACTGTAGTACCCCTTTAAATCAAACAAAAAATAATCCCATGAAATTCTCCACACAATACAAACATGTGGCAAGTGCAACTGGCATCACCATTAGAAACTAGCCAGTTCTTCTGGGCGACCCTATTCTATAACATCATTTGGATTACTTATTTATTTATTTAAACATTTGGTTACTGGGAAAAGCACACTGAGCTGGGGCTCGTTTCCTGGTGTGACCTGGGCGGAGGGAAAACAGGTATACATACACTTAGAGAAAGACAACTTGTAAATGCTTTACATACAGATTAGTTTACGTATAAACAGTAGTGGTGCAAAGACATCAAGTAAAGTACAATAGTAATGGGTATTTACAATAGCAAGAGACACTCTGCATTATTTATACAACATTATTTAAATCCCAGAGTCAGATTTAGAAGGGGACACAATTTAAAAGACCTACTAACCAACAGTAATTTTGCAGCAGAAAATAAAGAGTCCCATATGCGGCTAGGCACGAGGCTGGTAGGATTTTTTAAATGCCAAAGAAGCCATGTGCACAGACATACAGTCCCCGGTAAAGCAAAAGGCCCACCTTTGAATCAGGGTGAACAAATTCAGATACATTTTATCAACTGTACAACTAGGTTTGTTATATATACCCTATGGTGTGACTGCACTGGTATATATTGATATGACAACTTGTGAGTTAAAAAAATCATGCAAGATCCCATCAGTGCTATTAATGTTGAGAGAATGGAGAGTCCAGTGGGATCACGTATTAATATGTTCCGTTAGCCTAATTTGTATTGTCCTAAATTTATAGCCTTGGAATTTGTTACACCTAGAAAAAGAGGTGACGGGGCTGAAACCCTATTACAAGCTGGCATGATGATTCAGAGGACTGAGACACTGGACGCCTTACCTCGCACCATGCCAGCGACCCAGGTTCGGGAACAAGCCAGGTTTGTCAGGGAGCCAAACACGGGAAGGGGCAGGATTGAACAGCCATAATGGCAGCTCTCCTCTCCTGGGGAGGATCTTTGTTGCCACCCCCCCACATACAATTGTTCCATTGCCCTCAGGTGGAGGTCCGACAGGCAATGAAGGCGGGAGGGGGCAGCAAGTAGCGGGATGGGGCATCGGAGCTGTGGCATGCACACGTCTCCATAAGTGCAAGAACGGGGCATGGGGAGGGCTGAAAATGGGATATAAAATGTTAATTAGAAAAAAAACCCTGTTACAAAAAGAAGCTGAAAAGGACTTTCAAGCTTGGCACCTAATCACCTTGAGATATGAATGAAGAGCTGCACTTGGTTTCATTCCTCTGAGAGACTTTTTGAATATGTGTGATTGTACTGGATAATTCAATTGGCTGTTGATTCATATGGGGAAAATGCATTTTTTTTTTTTTTTTTTTTTATTAACTATTTATTCTCCTTGGGGAAGCTGGGGAAGTATCCTGCATCTACTTATGTGCCCCTTTTAGGTTCACCTCTGTGACATGCTGGCTCCAGGTACCTATTGGGGAATCCAGGGGAAGGACCAAGATGCTAATCCAGTTCACCCCGACAACCCTCAGAGTGGACTAGAGGCGGAGCATGCAAGGGGCCCTGGCATCGCCTTATACTCAACGCTAGCAAAACCAAGGCCATGCTCTTTGGATCAAATCATAAGCTTAGAACTTGCACATCTCCACTGAATATTCCTGATATCAACGGTACCACCCTTGAGACTAAGTTTTTTCCGCTATCTTGGGATACAGCTTGACCAAAACCTTGACCTGAAGCAGCATATCCAGAGTCATGTAAGAATGTCAACTGTAAGCTGGGTGCTGCCTACAGGACAGATTTATACTCACACCACACTTAAAACTTGTTATTGCCAGGGTATCCTATTACCCTCTGTCTTATTAGCACCTATCCTCACCTTGGCAAATAAAACCGTTCCACAGAAATGGGACACAACCTACAATAATGCCTGTAGATATGCAGCTAAGCCCACGTCTGGCTCCTGCCAACTCTATAAGGGTTAGGCTGGCTGTCCCATCCTCCACGAGGCTATATTACCTTTGCAGCCTATCAGACTCCATAATCAGAGTCTTGAAACCTGCCACACTGTCTGAACTTCTCCATCCTGTAATACCATCGCGTGACCTGAGGTGCGTCAGACAAAGTCTTTTATATCAGTTCCCCACTGCCGTACCTCCAAAGTGCTGGTGCCTTCAGGTGACTGTCCCTCTGCATGGAACTTACTGCCTATGGATCTGAAATGCTCCATCACACCTAGCCTTCAAGAGGACTTCGCTCAGTACTTCTATTTTATGGACCACTGCACTTGTTTTGATCCACTTAAACTGTGTAACCTGTCTAAATCAATCCTCCCTTTCCATTTACTCAGTAGCCTACCTCCCCGTGATTGCTCTGTCATTTGGTTTGTCTGCTTGCACTTTAATGAACTGTCTACAAGACTGCCTGCACTTTCAATGCAATGTTTTACAAACTTCTTGTATGGCCACTCCATTCTAATCATGCTGCTGCCTAATTGCCTTAATGTTACAATATGTATATTATCCTGACCTATTATTATGCTGCATATCTAACATTGTTTAATCTTTTATGACTTTGTGTATAATTCTGACCTAATCCTTCTTTTGTTTTATCCATCGTCAGTTCTACTGTGTTGTACCAAACTATATGAGTTATCTAATTGTTAGTGGGTACTGGTCCCTCTTGCTTTCCCTCTCCACTTCTCTATCACTCCTCTCCCCCTCACAGTCCTACCGGATCTCAGTTCCATAGCCCCGGGCCCTTTTCACGCTTTTTCCAGCCAAAGCCGTATCTAGCCGTACTTTGCCGTATGCATCTTTGAGCCCAGCCGAGTTTTAGTTCCATAGCCCCGGGTCCTTTTTGCGCCTTTTCCCGCTAAAGCCGTAACCAGCCGTACTTTGCCGTATGTGTCTCCAAACCCAGCAGAGTTCTAGTTCCACAGCCCTGGGTCTTCTTTGCACCTTTTCCCGCTAAAGCCACAAGGTGCCGTTCTTTGCCGTACGTGTCTTCAGCCTAGCCACCTCTCCTGATCCAGTTCCGTTGTTATTGGATCCTATTGTGCCTTTCCCGCTAAATGCCGCACTTTGAGATTGTGTCCCTCAGCTCCTCCTTGCCCTCCTCCCATACCCTCTGGTTCATCCTCTTGCTTTTTCCGCTACACTCTTCCCCCTACCGCTCATCCCCCTGCTCTGCCGTCCTTTGGTTCCATAGGCCGGCTGTATCTCTGCCAACACCGCAAGGCCGTTAGCTCGTGTTCTTCTGCCCTTTCGTTCATTGCCCTCCATCTCTCATCAGTTTACACACCCTCACTTGTCGTCCTAATTATCCCCCTTACCTTCCCTTTCCCCTCTCTCTCCCTCTAAATGTGTTCTCCCACCAGTACCCTCTGCCTATTGAAACCATATGCCTGCCTTGAAAATCGTACGTCTGTACTCGTACCATTGTACCTTTGCCTGTTTTGTGTTAACTAAACTGACCTATTTTTGTATTGTAATTGTGACTCCCGGGTCGTGCCTGAAAATAGTCACCTGTTGGCTAGTGCACCTATCCGGTTAACAAAAACTAAATAAATAAAATAAATCACTGTGTGGCTGCTTCAGGGGTTTTCTGCTTTAAGTTACCCCTGGAGACATGGACATGGAATGATGTCAGCGTGGGGCACACACAATCCCGCACACGCCCTACAAACATCCGCCAATACTGCCTCACAACTGTCTGGTCCTCGGCTGGTGCTGTACTCCCAGCCTCCTCTGGGAGTTGCATTTACACCATGAACCACAGCCCACACACCCCGCACTCCCTGGAAGGACAGCAGTCCTGCAGATGCTCATCCTACTTCCCCCCAGCTGGCCCTCAGATGTCCTGGACTCATTCCTGAACCCAGGTCGCCACTGCCGCAAGTGGTAGTGCTACTGCTATGCCGGTTGGGTAATTGCAATTGACAGAAAAATGAACCAGGGCTCTTATCTGCAGCCATGAATGTAAAAAATGAAAACTAGTTTACATGTTAACCAAGCTCAGTTTTTAATTCTGGTTCCTTCTGCTTTCCTTCTGGACACACACTGTTTTTCTTCCTTTCTTTCTTCAGTCTGTCATGGTGGTGGTTTGAGTGTCCTTTGATCCTGACTCATCTGGGAATACACAGAGGTACTGATGGATACTCTCTTGCATTTTAATAACCACAGTCATATGAGTTTGCTAACAGCGCTTCCTATTTCCTCCATTATCCCATACCCCTCCATACTGCACCCCCTTCTACATCCATTTATGTTGTCTGTCATCCATCTACTGGTTTCCAACACAGGCGCTTTTCAAGACTTGCTCCTGTTTGCGAGCACACACCCTCGGGATAGGGATTTGCCAATTATGCTACAAACTACTGTAAAAGCTGGAGAGGACTGGATGAAGTTTAGAGCAACCTTCCTGCAAGACAGATAACTGTAAAAATTCAAAAATAACCTTAAGTATGATGTACACTGTAAAGAAATGATTTATACAGTGCCTGTGTGGTAGTATAATGGCACCACATATACTGTATGATGTAAAAACATTTTTCCAATATATCCAATAGTTATTTTGCTAGTCTGAAAGTGGGGGCTGTGGGATTCAAACTCAGGTCTCCAAGTTTGCAGCTCAGAGCCTTAAATCACTGTGCTATACTGCCTCCAATAAACCTGATGTGACAATCTCTGTAAGTTGTCATCAAAAATGCATTTTGTGGGATACTGTAATTACTGAAACATCTTTTAATAAAATACAAGTTTAAAAAAAAAAAGAATTAAAAACTACTACTGGAGGTGGCAACAAGCTTAACCATTTGACTTAACAATACGCTTCTTGCATTTTGTATGTCTGGGTTCTCCTGAAAATAGGGCAGTATTTGCCAGTCAGTGAAAAAATGTATCATATAGCTTTTTTTTTTTTTTTTTTTTTTTAGCAAAAATGTATTTCTGACAACATAAGATTCATGCTCAGTATATGTGTTTGCTATCTCATATGTTGTTAATACTTTTTTTTATAGCCGATTTTGTAATTAATGACTCACATCATTAAACATGGCCGCCATTCACCATTTTTACAAATCTCTTCCCCTGGTGTTACTCGTTGACTGTACATGTTAGATTCATGCTGTAGTTGTATTAGGCTGGTTCTTCCGCATGTTTCTGATAGTAAACAGCACAAAATATGACATTTTTTTCATGGTGGGCGTGGCATGGACATGGCATGGGTTGGGGAACTTTTAAAACTTCCAAGACCCCATATCTTGGTTCAGGAATGAAAGAAAACGAAAAGAAAAATGTGTTTATTTATATTTTTGCCAGTCAAACCTTATTACTGAAAACTGCTGCTTTAAAGAGCACCTTTCTTGGTGCATCAGAAAACAAATAGGAGGCTCACTTACCTGCAGAGGAGTTCCTCCGTAGCACTTTTAAGAGGGTCGGCTTTGCCCCCCACAGAAGGGCAGCGGACTTTTGGTACAAATGGAAGACTGTATTAAAGTAACAAGGCTCCTGTTACTTTAATACAGTCTTCCATTTGTGCCAAAAGTCCGATGTAAATACTGAAAATGACTTTTAAAATTAGGCTCAATAGACTTGCATTGACGCTGTACTCAAGCTGGTCCTATAGTGACATCACAAAACGAGGATGCGCGGGGATGACCTGGGTGATCAGGAAGTGGAAGGGATCGAGCAGCTAGCCCCTTCGGGGGCAAAATACAATCCCTTCCCTTCCATGGGGGTCAAAGCCAATCCTTTTAAAAGTGTTATGGAGGAACTCTTCTGCAGGTAAGGGAGCCTCCTATTTGTTTAACTCCAGGGCTACAAATACCAAGGAAAGGTGCACTTTAATGTCAGTGTCAGTGACTCAGCAGGTAGCACACTCGCCTCTGAGGCTGGAAGATCGGAAGGTGGTGGGTTCTAGCCCCACACCGGGAACATGGGATAAATCCCAATACTGACACTGCAGTGCATCAAGAGAGGGGTGCTGCACTCCCGAGGTGCTGTCTTTTGGCTGAGACATGAAACCAAGGTCCTGTCTGCCTGTTCTGGTGGTTGTTCAGGTGGACGTTAATCCCATGGCACTTCTCAATAACAGTAGGCGAATTTCCCTGGTGTCCTGTCCAAATTCCCCTAATTCACTAAAAATACCACCAACAACTTAATCTGGTTCTGTAAATCAGTTTACATTTGTACAAATATTCCCCTTCCCTGGCCCCTAGGTCGCACCTAGAAACAAACCATGGCTCAGTATGCCTCTCCCAGTCACAAACTTTCAAATAAATAAAAAAAATGTCCTTGGAGCTAACCTGGTTACTACATTTTAAATAAAAACTAATGATCAGTTTCCTGAATTATGCTTGCTAATCAATACTGAAAAACATAGCACTTAGCCGAGCGGGGGGGTGCGCTTGCAAGCTCTCCCAGAGCCTTCTATGGCTGGCACAGCAAAAACATAAGCAGTGCCAAGACCGGAGCTGGTGCTGCCTCCTGAAGTTCACATGACAAAACACTTAACACAAAAACGGAGGGGATGTTATGCACTGTGCACAGTAACAGCGAGGACAAGGTTGAAAGTCCAAGTATACATGCAAATTAGTGGATACTTGTTTCCCTAATCAGGAACCTAACAGACAATTCATCCCAGTTCAGGATGCAGAAAGGGGAATAAAGTGAACAGCACTTTACAACGGCATCATATAGCCAGGAGAACAGCTGGATTAGCAGGTAAAGTGGTCACCTCAGCGCCTTTTCCTGCAACAGGGCTTTGTCAGGGGGCCTTCTATGGCAGCAGCTAGGATGGCATGGGGGGAGCAGGCCGGTCTGCTCTCACAAAGCCTTCTACTGCAGGAGCTGGGATGGCAGGGGGAAGTGGAGAGGGAGCAAGCTTACAAGCTCTCACAGAGCCTTCTCTAGCAGGAACTGTTGGCACTGAAGGGACGAGGGAGCAGGCTCATCTGCTCTCATAGAGCGTTCTACTTCAGCAGCTGGGAAGACTGCTGGAGGGGAGGAGCAGGCTCACAAGCTCTCACACAGCTGTCTATGGCAGGAGCTGGGATGGCACAGATGGCATGGGTGACCATTCGTATCACCTGCAATTATACTATGAATACGTGGGTTTTTTGGTTGTTTTTCTTTATAAATTTTTATAAAAATTTCTCAAGGAAAACAGAACAATACAGTATGTTCCTACAGCAACACAGGACTAGGTTGGATGAAAACAGAATTAAGGAGAGCAATTACAAATGGCTTACAACTAGAGAAGCCATTCTAATTAGTGTAGTGACTAACTGGGTAAACTGATTTAATCAGACATTACAGTTTGGCAACGTTTCAATATGCTGAGCTCAGCTGTTTGCGATTAGATAAGACTGGAAAAACTACCTCAGGAATGGACTGTTAGGATTTGAAATAATTTTAAAGGTGTCCGCATGATATCAAAAATAATTTTTTTTTGTGTGCATCCAGGTAGTTTATATGCTCATGAGATGCTAGAGTACTTATGTAACTTAAACCCATTTTTCACAGTAGGTATGCAAGTCGGAATAGAGACTGGCTAACTCCCTTTCATTTCCAGACTAACTAAACCCCCTCTCAGGAGGGAAGTTCAACACCACATTACTTTGGGAGTAGTTTCAATCGCTATCAAGAAATTAGCATGCATTAAACATGTGTGAATGGAGATAACATGCAATGAAAAGTACTCTGGCCTAAAACAGATTCCCAGTTTAGTTTGTAATGAATACATACGACTCCCGGAGTCCATGCAGGATTGGTTACTCTAGGAGTAAAACAATGCGTGTGTGTCAACACAGTAGGCAGAGGCACATCGGTCACGATCTGCAGATAAATAAGCAAACACAGCTCTGTCTAAAACAAATGAAGACCTTGAAGAGCAGCTGAAACCTCTTTAGACAAAACTCGGTTTATATTTCTAGTTCTCTTACATTTCATTGCTCAGCAAGTCACAAACTGAGAAACTGAGTATTAGGACCTCAGGTGAGGAATATGAAATATGATTGGATCAAGGTATCAAATTCACAAACAAATGCTTGCTGCCCAGACATTACCTCTACCTGTACCACCTGACCTCTTTAAGGAACTAGATAAAAAGAATTCCAGATACATCTGGGACTCACAACGACCGAGGGTAAGATACTCAGTATTACAGTTGCCAAAAAGATTGGGTGGGCTAGCCCTACTGAACCTCAAGGTCTCTTATTTAGTCTCACAAATAAGAATTTTTTTTTATTGGCTCCAGCCACAATATAAAGCTAAACAGAAAGATATGAAAATCAGAGAAGAGGACACAATTAATCTAAATAAAGTATTGTTACAACAGCCAGGAATCCCTCTAGTAGGAATTACAGAGAATCCTTATACACTTAACACCAGAAGAACATGGAGACAAGATATATAATCCAAACAATTAATAGGACACAGATATCTCTTATATTCACTACCTTACCATTTACATTTTGTACTGGCCCGATTAGACCATGGCTTTCAAAGATGGAAGAAAATGGGGCTGCATTTAGTGGACCAGTTTATTAAAGAAGGGAGAGCACTAATCTATGAGGAGCTTAGTAACATATATGCTATCCGCCCTCAAGACCGGTTTACAGTAATGCAGGTGCAGGCTTATATTAAGGAACTTACTCAGTAGTCCTTGGTAGGAACCCCAGTTCCCCAATACTGCAAAAACTGGAACTGGCTCAGCTTGCATTAGAAGGTAGAGCTCCACTATCACACATGAGAACATATCTATATCAAGGCATAATATTATACAGAAGGGATTCCCTATGGAACCTTAGAATAATCTGGGAAATGGATTTGGGGATAACTATAGATGAAGCTAGCTGGGAAAAACATTTAAAGTATCTCTATTCAGGGATGACATCTCCAACAGGGAAAGAATTTGCAAGGAAATTAACGCTGAGATTCTTTACAACCCCAGTCATACAGGCAAAATATTCAAAGAGAGTAGGAGCTGCTTGTTGGAGGGGATGTGGTAATACGTGCCACACATGGGCACGTCTTTTGGACGTGCCCTGGTCTCCAACATTTTCTGAGAGAGGTGTCCTCAACACTATGGGAGATGCTCCCTTCATGGTCTCAACTTACACCTCAGATATTCCGTTTCTCGAGGTACCAGAGGGGATACCGAGATTCAAACACAAGGAAATTAAACATTTGCTTACTTACTGCAAAGAAAGCAGTTACTAAGAACTGGTTCTCCCCTGACCCAACAAATTTAAAACAATGGCAGGATATAATGATTCAAATGTATAGAATGGAGCATTTGACAGCAATAGTAAATAAAATACAAGAGCAGTTTGAATCAATCTAGAGGAGATGGGTGATATATATATATATATCAAACTGTAGATCTGAATTTAGTCCCTGAAAGCGAGAAAATTAAATACTATTTTAATACGTGATGTACTATGCAATGTATAATAAATATAATGTATATGAGCATAAAATCAAATGGGATTAAGCAGGCAATTGTTACTTGTTACCTGTTAACTGTTGTTTGTGACGTATTGTGTTTTTAAAGAAAAAAAAGGAAAAATACAACATTTTAAAAAAATAAAATAAAATGCTTGCCCACTGGGGCATGTTTGTTTTAGAGCTACATACCCATACACTTCTCCAAATGCTTCCCGAAGTTTTCGCTGCAACTTTTTTAATCTGACATTAGCCTTTAAAGAGGCTTGTTTTTAACTTGATGTTTATTGATTTGCCAATTAACATACAGTTGCCATCCTGATACAGTACATACAGAAATATATTCTTATATCCAATGAGGGTGCCACCCCCTCTTAATCCATGCAGGAATAAATAACTTACTCTTATCTTAAAGATACATCGTGGAGGGTATCTCCAAAAACTGTTTTCATAGTTTCAGATCTAAACATCACACAAAATGCTGCAGTAGTAAGCCAATGAGCTGCACGGAAGCAGTAAAAGCAAATCGTAATATGAACCTACTGTCCATTCTCTGTTTCCTAAAGAAGGAAAATGAGTATATCCGTGCTTAAAGGAAAATGGTCATTATTTTTATTCTCCTACCCTCGAAAGCTTTACCCCCCCATTAAGCTTTTCAGACATCAAGACTTTTTTTTCTTTTTTTGAGGTTTACTTACTTTATTTAACTTCTGAAAAGTCTGCGATTCACAAACATGGCGGATGCTGTAGAGATCCATTTCACCTCGGGTTGTGGCACACCGCTCGTCCCAATACAGATGTTTAGGGGCAGGTGGTAAGTGCCAAACCTGAGCTGAAATGGATCTGTACAGCATCCCATGTGTGAGAATTGCAGACTTTTCAAAGTAAATAAAGTAAGTAAACCTCAAAAAAAAAAATGTTTTGATGTCTGAAAAGCTTAATGCAGAGGGTAAAGCTTACAGGGGTGGAAGAATAAAGATGATGACCATTTTCCTTTAATCCCATGTATAATACCTTGTAAGATACTTCTCCAGTGCTAACTGCTGCTCTACGTCATATTCAACAAACAAAGGCACTTAAATAAGAACTGTATGAGGCTTATATATGTAAACTATAAGCAAAGGTATCTTTTGGAAAACATTTCCAAATTCAGCAACATATACATGTAAGAGATCAGTAGGGTCATTTTTTTCCCCTCTCCCCTCCCTCCTATTTCCATCAAATTTATTAGCTAAAGATCAAGTCCTGAGCATAATATAATACAATACTAAACTCAGTCAAGCAAATAAAAAAAGTCTTGAGAAGAGGAAGTAATTATGCTGATTAGCATGAAGAGAACTTTAGGCAAACCTGGTCACTCT
Source organism: Neoceratodus forsteri (assembly GCA_016271365.2). Classification (NCBI taxonomy): domain Eukaryota; kingdom Metazoa; phylum Chordata; order Ceratodontiformes; family Ceratodontidae; genus Neoceratodus; species Neoceratodus forsteri. Next base: position 476,823,944 of record CM057451.1, read on the forward strand.
AATAGTCAGATCAGGTAACCACCACTACTGCTTCGTCCTCAGACTCCAACTGGGACAGCCTGTCTCTCCGTCGGGGAGTAGGTGCATGGCGCTGGGCCCACTTTCAGGGCTTCACTGGGGTCAGAAAACAGGAACACCTGACCTTGATGGACTATTCTCAGCCTGGCAGGGAGCTTAAAGAGGCTTTTAATTAAAACTTAATTGGCCAGCCCGGGTTCCTTTAAAGGACTTAACTTTATCCCCCAGACCTCAGCCCTTAAAACAGCTCTTTGCTATTTTCTGCCTATACCACAGTCCTTAAAAGGACTATTATTTCATCTTTGGTCATGAGCCCTTGAAAGGGTTTTCCATTAATATTCCCCACGCACACCAAGCTACAGTATGCTACTCATTTCTTTACTGAACAAAATGTTCTGGTAGGCAGCAGTTGGAGTTGGAGGGGGAGTTGCGCATAGAGTCAGGCAGAGGCTCTGGGAGTGGGCAGGGAGACCTGGAAGGATTTAACATTCTGAGGCCCCATGGCATGAGTGCTGTGAGGGGGCCTTACGTTTGAAGAGCCCTTTTGCGTGGTGCCCCTTGGATCGCTGACCTGTGGGCCAAAGAAAAGGCTTCGGTCTTGCTACGTTTGGTTCCGATTTGTACATCTGATACATGGATTGGACCACTTTGCCAGAGTCCTGAAGGCCTGTGATAGTTTTCTCAGAGTCCTCTCCAAATAAAACAGACCGGGGGGGGGGATCACTGTGCATGTCAGGCTGAGAGGGACAGGCAAATCCCTCCAAGGGCCTGGAGGATGAAGAGGAACTCCTTCCAGATGAGTCTGAAGATGGAGATCTGGTGTAAGGGCACCTAGACCAGCGACCAAAAGAGTGGCATTGGTGTCTGGAGGAGGACCGTGACGAAGAGTAATGTCTTCACCTATGACGCCTAGGGGATCCTTCATCCAAAGGGTCAGGAGGAGGTGTGACCTTCTTAGGTGGAGGCGGTGGTCTCTTGGGTGATGGAGCGGGTGATCGCGGAGGTCCCTGAGGAACATTCGAGGGAGACGGATCTGGTAAAGGGGTCGGGCACACCTGGGGAAGGAGGTCCCGTTTTATGGTATTCCACCACAATGTAAACAGGGCCCCTACATCTGACAGTGAGACTAGGGGAACTCCTGGATTGTCTGGCACCAGGGAAGGTACTTCAGGTTTACCTGGCATTGGACCTTTAGGTGCTGAAGGCCCTGTTGTCAGGTCTGGGGAAGCTGGCATCTCTGGCGCCATACAACAGTAAACAGAGCACACTGGGACCAGCCCCACACACCAGTGTGGGGCCCTTTGTGCAGACTCTCCTCTTTAATGTGTTTTTACACTAAACACAGCAGACGGACAATTTTTAGTGGATACCCACCAGGCTCAGACACATCAGTTTATACTTATATTCACATACTTTGTGTGCTAATTGTGCCAATTAGTGTACACGAGTACTTAAGCAGGCTTCTACCTCTGTTTCAGCATTGCAATCAATCACTGCACTATGTAAGATGGCTCCATAAAGTGCTGCTCTCCCACTCTCCAGAAAGGCTGAGATCTTAAGAGAAATTACCTTTCTCTAAAAATCAGCATCAAGGACTTGGGTAGTTAGTTCATCTGTCCTTCCCGAAATCTACTATATCAGACCTCATTCAGGTGAAGGACACTTTGCTTGTCAAGTGGCACGCAACTCAAACACAGAGTCCAAAAACTATGAAGAGCTGGCAAGGACAGGGAGGTGGAGAATGCGCTACTACAATGGTTTTGTAACATACAAGAGCTCGCCGCCCCCATTACCCTCAAGCACAAGGATGCTCACTCTTACAGCACTGCATACTGAAAACAGCCGGCTAATCAGACACTGTCTATCGTGAACAAAACGCCTCAACACCAACAAGTCGACTGTAAGTGACTTTTACTGTACAAGTGCTACAAGCTTAGCAGATTGCCCCTCAACTGACACAGAACTGGTCATCTCGAGCTAGTAACTAACATTAGGGGATGTTGATGCAACCTAGGTTCTATGGTGATGTCACGGGTATGAATGTGCCCCTAGTAGGATGAGATCAATGATTTACCCAGTAGTTATAAATAACCCAGTGACAACTTGGAATGACACAGAAATTCTGAGCAACCCAAAGACTGACAAACCAACACTGATGGTAGCCAAGCTGTGTGTGCTGCCACATAAAACCTTTAACACTGTCACCAGAACTCAACATTCTGTCTCCATGTTTGAACATGGCATCAAATTAGGACGGGGACGGGGGGCAAGTCTGCTCTTCCATTGCTGCAATCAATCTGGTCTATCATTAAAAATCTGTGGTGAACTATTAAGTCTTTTAAGATGGTAACCCTGCGTGAAACCCCAACGAAAATATGTGAATGTGAGGGCACGTGTGTAAATACACATATCTTAGTAAATGTGCACATATTTGTGCAAATAAAATAGGTGTGCATTTCTGTTTGTACATGTGCAAATATCTGTATCCAGGAGTCAAAACTGCCACCCGCTTACTAGCTAAATGTGGGCAGAATTTGGACCAGACTAGTAGATACAGAAACACAGACACTGCTGACAAATTTCCTTTAACTAGCACTGCTGTTCTACATTGAAGAAGCGCATGTTTCAATAAGTTCATTAGTTTGGCCAGTGGAAAAGTCTGTGGGGCAAATGGATTTTCCCAGCCACTAGCTCTGCTGGCTACTGACCCTTTACCTAGAAACACAGAAACACTGATTTTTGTTGCCAGAAAAGGACCTTTAGGCCCATCCAGTCTGCCCCTTGTCCCTGCCTGTTACTCCCGCCCCTGTTCCTCTACCCAATATGACCCTGTGCCTACCCCACACAAGCTTGAAGTTCCCCACAGTCTTTGACCCCACTACCTCCTCTGGCAGGCTGTTCCAGTCATCCACCACCCTTTCTGTGAAGAAGTATTTCCGCACATCTCTCTTACACTTCCCCCTCTTAGCTTCGTTGCATGCTCCCTTGTTCTAGTGCCTTCCTTTCTCTGACACGGACTCTCCACTTGCACCTTTTTCACTCCTGTGAGATACCTGTAGGTTTCAATAATGTCCCCTCTCACTCTCCTCTCTTCCAGGGAGTACATGTTGAGTTCTCGGAGCCTTTCCCCATATGGCTTCTTGTGCAACCCCCTCACCATTTTGGTTGCCCTCCTCTGTACCGCATTCACTCTTTCAATGTCCTTGTGGAGGTGCAGCCTCCAGAAATGGACACAGTACTCCACGTGGGGTCTCTTCAGTGACTGATACAATGGCAGCACCACCTCCCTCCTCCTACTAGAAATCCCTCTCCCAATGCGCCCCAGGATCCTCCTAGCCTTTCCCACTGCTTTGTCACACTGCCCAGCTACCGTGAGGTCATTGGATATGATGACCACTAGGTACCTTTCTTGCCTTGTGACTAAGCTCCACTCCCCAATTTTATACACAGTCCCTGGGTTCCACATTTCTAAGTGCATAACCTTGCACTTTTTGGCACTGAAACCCAGCTGCCACCCCTAGACCATTCCTCTAGTTTCTTCAGATCTCTTTGCATTCTCTCCTACCCTTCCTGAGTGTCAATCGTGATGCAGATTTTTGTATCGTCCACAAAGTGACACACCTTACCCTCAAGCCCCTCTGCAATCTCACTTATGAAAGTACTGAAGAGGACCAGTACCAGCCCCATACCCTGTGGCAGCCTACTAGTCAACCAGTTACTCTACTATCACCCAGTGGCTACTGTTTACCACCACCCTTTGCCTCCTATCCCTTAAGCAGTTTGATACCCAACTTGTCACTTTCTCCCCCACTCCCAGGCCGAAAGCTTCTTAACTAGCCTTCTGTGCAGCACAGTGTCAAAAGCCTTACTGAAGTCCAGACAGGCCACATCCACTGCTCGCCCTAAATCCACCTCCCTGGTAACACAGTCAAAGAAATCTACGAGATTAGTTTGACATGAACTTCCCCCGTGAAACCATGCTGCCAGTGGTCCTGCAATCCTTTTGCCTCCAGGTGCTCCACAAGTCTCTCCACCAGTAGCGTCTCCGCCAACTTCCCCACACTGATATAAGACTGACTGGCCTGTGGATGCTAGCATCCTCTCTACTGCTGGTTTTGTGTCAAGGAACCACACTGGCACTCTTCCAGTCCTCAAACTCCCAACCCCCCCCATCTCCACTGAGGTGCTAAAAAGCACTGCCAGTGGAGCAGCAACACCATGCTCAGTTTCTTTAGGACCCTTTGATGAATGCCATCCGGCCCTATCACCTTATTCTCCTTTAAGGTTTCCAGTCCATTCTGGACCCTCCCCACTGAGCATGGGCTTGTGTCTACTTCCCCCTCTCCATGGTGCTTATTGCATCATGCTAGTCTACACACCCCTACCCTCTACCGAGAAGAATGAACAGAAGTAATCATTCAGTATTTCTGCTGTCTCTTGATTTTCCTCTGCACAGACCACCCCTCCTGGCCTTCTTGATCGTAAATATCCCTCCTCTTGTCTTCATCTTCCCTCCACCCCTCATACCTGAAGGTCTTGTCTCTCTTTTCTGATCTTCTTAGCTATCCTCTCCTCTGTTACTGCTTTACCCTCCCTCATCCTCCTTCCTGCCTCCCTTTATTTTGCAAGACATGCCTCCCTGTCTTCATCCTTCTGAGTCCCCTTGTACTTTTTTTTTGTATTAATATTTTAAAGTTCATACATTCATACAGTAGGGGACATCCTGATATCCAGTTACAAGACTTCAACTAGACATATTACGATTCATTGTATACATACTTTTCTCTCATCCCACCTCAACCTCCCCGGCATATTATAACACTGAGAATATGTCTATTTATCTTAGTCAAGAAGTATATCCATCCACTGTATAAAAAAATGAAAAACCAATTGATGGTAAACATTATATAGTAAGAATAAAACAGAATAACTATTCAGCAATGTGCGTTAATCCATGGTGGGTGCTTTGTCTCGGGTTTGCATTCATCCATGTACTCCATTAATTGTGACCTTATATACAGTATATGTATGCCTAGATGAAGTATGCCGTAGCATGATGTTTTCATCTAATTTTCCCTGACCCCTGGCTTCAGGGCAGTTTTACCCCTTAGTCATCTTACTTTTATGCCAACCATCCCTCCCTCAGGATTGCTGTGTCTCCAGATGGGAGGATATCAAGAAATGTCCCCCACATATTTATAAACCTATCCTCTGTTCCCTTAAGCAGACGTTAGGCAATCTACGGCCAGTGCTCTTAGGGTAAGGGCCTTCCACTGCTCCACCGCAGGGACAGTTCTGGTTGTCCAGAGATTTTGTATGCCCTGTCTGGCAACCACCAATAGGACCCTGATAATTCTGGGGTAAAGATCCCAGTCCCCATTCTCTTGTACCACCACCCCAAGCAACAGTGACAACTGGGAGAATTCCAACAGGAGCCACCCATTTTGCTGATTTCGGAAACAACCCCTCTCCAGAACTTCTGTTTCCCTGGGAATTCCCAATAGTAATGAAGCAAAGTCCCTCTTGCTCCGTCACATTTCCCACATATGGGTGACATCTCTGGGTAAAACTTATGTACAGCACTGGGGGGATAATACAGGGCTGTATGTAAGAACTTATACTGCATTTCTTTAAATCTGTTGCAGATCAATAATCTCATATGGGATGTCAGCAGTAGCTCCTAGTTTGAGTCTTCAATAGTTATATTCGGGTCCTTTTCCCACCACAGTTTGACTTTTTTTTTTTCTCCTTGGAAACGGATTCTGTCAAGCTTTGCTGCTCTGCCTATTAACCCTTTCTCCTGAGTATTCGCCCCTAAGACCTCCCTTTCCACCTCCACTAATGTGGGGTGCTCGCATTCCTCCCTATTGAGACTCCTCCAGTAACTTCTGACTTGTAAGAATCTAAAGAATTGCGACATTGTGAGGAACATGCCCCTTTGGATCTCCTGAAATGTGCACATTCCATTTCTGGTGATAAGGTCCCCTATGCACCTCACTCCTCCCTCTTGCCATGCGTGGAAACCCTCATCCTCAAATCCTGGTAGAAACCCCGGATTGTGAGCTACCGGTATCAGGATAGTGTTCTCCCCTTTACATCCCCTCCTTTCCTTAATATATTCCCAGGCCTCCAAGGTACTTATCAGCAATGGGTTGGGGTTTCCGTTGGCCTTTATATGCCTTTAAGCCATTTTCTCCTAAGTAGGCCGCTATATATCCATTGCATACAGTCTCTTCTAGGTCCAGCCAATTTGCAGCCTCCCCTCTATTAACCCTATTGTGGATAAATCGGTACTTTGTGGCTAAGTAATATCCTTTTAAGTCAGGGAAATTCAGTCCTCCTGCCTCATTCGCCACCTTCAGCTTCCTCAAGCTGATTCTTGGCTTTACCCTGCCAAATAAATTGCCCAAATCCCTTTCCAATTTTTTAATCCGTGTTTCTCATCCCCTTCACCATCATTTGTAATACATATAGAATCCTAGTAAGAACATTCATCTTGAGTACATTTACCCTGCCTGTCCAGGACAATGGAAGATTTGTCCAGCGTTGCAAGTCCCTTATTATCATATCCACCAGGGGCATGTAGTTTAAATCATACATACTCCTGAGGTCTCTACCTACCTTCACTCCTAAGTATGCAATGGCCTTGTGGACCTCATAAGACACCATGCACTTCCTTCCCCACCCCTCGTCATCTTTTCCCAAATACATGATTTCTGATTTATTTAGATTCAGCTTATACCCAGAAAATTTTGTGAAAGAGTCTATTAACGCTATAAGGGATGGTACTGACTGGTCTGGTTTCATGAGGAAGAAAAGGATATCATCCGCATATAAGGTGATGGTATGTTGTTTCCCTGGCATCCCCGTGACGCCCTGGATCTGCGGGGTTGTACGAGTTTTGATCACCAGGGACTCTACTGCAAGCGCAAACAATAGAGGGGAGAGGGGACAGCCCTGCCTTGTGCCCCTCCCAAGCCGGAATACCTCAGACGGTGTGCCATTTACTAATATCCTTGCTGTTGGAGTCCTATAAAATGCCTCCACCATTTGTATGTACTTCTCCACACAGCCAAATTTTATCAGTATTTTTATCAGATGTTCCCACTCAATTCGACCAAATGCTTTTTCTCCATCCACAGAAAGGACACAGGCCTGCCCCGGATTCACAGTCCCTCACCGCAGCATATTCAGTAGTCTCTTCATATTATGGTAAGACATTCTATTTTGTACAAAGCCCATTTGACCAGGGTTTATTATTAGGGGTAATATTCTCTCCAGCTTCATCGCCAATACTTTCGTCATTATTTTACAGTTATAATTTAATAGCGATATAGGCCTGTATGGGGAGCACTCTAGAGGATCTTTTCCCGGCTTGGGTAGGACACAGATGTTAGGTTCACAGCAGGACCTGGGCAGTCCCCTCTCCCTCCGTGCCTCTTCCAAGACATTTTTAATAGGGTCCACAACCTCCTGCCTTAACTCTTCATAGTATTCGGCCCCAAATCCATCCGGTCCTGTGGCCTTCCCCCTCTTAAGTGAGTCTATGGCTTTCAAGACTTCCTCTGTAGTAATTTTGCTACCCAGGATATTTCTCTGATCTTCCGTTAGGGTCGGTATTTTGAGGCCCTCTAGAAACCTATCTGCCAAAAGCCCCGTTCCCTTACATTCTGCTGTGTACAATGTTTCATAACATTCATTGAATCTCTTCCTAATTTGTGATTCCATTTTAGTGATTGACCCGCACTTCTCCTTCATAGCTATTATTCTCTTAGTAGCCCTGCCCCCCCTTTAGTAAATTAACCAATAATGGGCCCGGCTTGTTGCCCCATTCGTAAATTCTTTGGCGAGCATACATTTGCTTATTCCGAACTTCTTCCGTTAGACTCCAGTTTAAAGCTTAACTGGCTGCTTGCAGTTCTTTTGTGGCCTGGCTTCCTCCCTGTCAGCATCCTCTGCTCCAACATCTTTAGTTGCCTATTTAACTCTTACCTCTTTTGCCTCTTCTCTTTTTCCGGTTCTGCCGTGTACCCAATGACTACCCCCCTCATATAAGCTTTGCCAGCCTGCCAGTATACCCCTTCAGTCTCAACTGTGCCCTTGTTATTACGTTGATACTCTTGCCATTGGGCTTTCAAAAATTCCCTAAAGTCCTTCATAGCTAGTAGATAGCTCAGGAATCTCCAAACCCCCTTAAATCCTCTTCCTGCCCAAGGTTTATGTCAAGCCTCACCACAGCATGGTCCAAAAGAAAGATAGGGCTGTGTTCTACTTTGAAAACAGTGTGATAGCACTCCCCAGGTATAGAAAGGTAACCTAATCTGGACCATGTGGCATGCGGGTGAGAAGAGAAAGTGTATTCCTGGAATCCCGGGTTGTACGCCCTCCATGTGGCAACTAAGTCCAGCTCCAACAGCCCAAGTTGCCATTTTGTAACCGCTGCTACCTCCCTATTCCTCGATCCTGAATAGACCAACCCAGGGTCTGCTACACAATTAAAATCCCCCATTATCAGAAGAGGAAACTGTTCTCTTACAATGATGTCTAGCATCCTCTGATAGAATGCTGGGTCCAGAACTGAAAGGGCATAGATACTACCCAGAGTTATGGTTGTACCTTACTCCTCCCCTACCACAAAAATGAACCTCCCTTCAATAGGGTCCTTAACTGTCAGACATTAAGTGAAGGGAAATGTTTATGAATTAATATTGCTACTCCCCTGTTGTGGGAATGACAGGAGGAGGCATGGCAGCTGCCGACACAACCCCCTACCAGTCTGGCATGCTCCTTGGGAGTCAAGTGGGTCTCTTGTAGCATAGCCACATCTACTCCCTTATTCTTTAAAGCAGTCATTACCTTGGCCCTTTTAGCAGGAGAGGTGAAACCCTTGATATTCCACGAAATAATGGTACTGCGTCGGCCCCTATCCATCACACCCCTCCCGTCCTTTCCTCTTGCAACCCACTGTCCCTCCCATCTCAGATTATTGCATATACCTCCCGACGTACGATATTCCCTGGCAATGCACACAGTACATACTATAACAAATGTGCACTTGAACCTGTGCACTGAACAGTGTTGATGAACATGAACAAACTGATCAAACACATAAGAAAACTAACAGTAGCCCCCCTCCACGGTCCCATTTCCACTCTTTTTCCTTGCAACACACATCTCCCTGAAATATATTCTTCATATTAACTCTCCTTTGTCTCTCCATTTCTCTCAAACCCAAACACTACGCTCCCCCCCCCCCAACATCCTCTTTCATAAATCTGGCATATTTGCTTTATATCCTCATACAATGTTCCTTTTAAACTGTTATGTATCCCATTCCCTGTAAATTCCTATTTCTGTTTTCCTCTGAGGTACTCAGAGTTCTCCTCCAATGTTGGCATCCCCATAAATACAGGTTACTCACCTGTAACAGGAGTTCTAGGAATGGTATATGTTGTTCATCCACACTCATTGGCAGTATCCTTGCCGCTTTAAATCTTGCCGGAAGGTCTTCAAGCTTGCTCCTCCCACCCACCCGGGTGGTATAACTCTCGGCTCCGCCCCATGACGCCAGATCTGGCCCGCTGGAAGCTCAGGTTGTGCGTCGAAGCCGGGGAGGTCGGGTGGGTCGTGTGGATGAACAACATATACCATTCCTAGAACTCCTGTTACAGGTGAGTAACCTGTATTTCTAGGGACATGGATATGTTGTTCATCCACACTCATTGGCAGACTCATAGCAGTTCTCCGGGAGGAGGGAGGCAGACGACACCCTATATACTTACTTGGGAAAGAGAGATTGAGAACCGGGAGGCCCCAAAACCAGCATCCCGCGTGACTCAAGGTCGATGGTAGTGGGTAATGAAGGTGTTTGCTGACTTCAGGTAGCAGCCCTGCAGATTTCCTGGATAGGGACGTCCCTGGAAGCAGCCACCGTTGCAGCAGTATGGCGGGTAGAATGAGCTCTTATCCTCTGGGAGGCTCCATGCCCGCTAACTTTAGCAGAGATCTATGCAGGAGGTTACCCACCTGCTTATCGTCCGCTTGGCTGCAGGTCTGCTAGATGCGGCTTCAGCGTAGGTGACAAACAGCTGGCTAACCTCTCCCGACCTCAGCCGTGGGCTCCCTTATAATAGCGAGCGCCTTCTAGGATCCAGAGTATGGAGCCTATATTCGGCCTCCGAGGTGTGATTGGGTAGAACACCGCAGAGTCAACACCTGGTTAAGGTGAACTCCCACACCACCTTCGAAGGAATTTCGGGTGGGGGCGCGGGACAACTTTGTCCCTGTGGAAGACCAGGTAAGGAGACTCGATGGAAAGCGCCTGGAGCTCTCCCATCCTTCTGGCTGACGTGATAGCCACCAAGAAGGCGGTCTTCCACGACAGGTGAGAAGCACACCTGTGCATAGGTTCGGATAGCTTGCCCATGAGCTTTGCCAGTACCAGCAGTAGATCCCAGGGGTGGGGTTCCCGCACTGGAGGAAATGTGATCAAGGCCTTTGGCGCCAGACCACCCTTCTCCTGCGCCACCGACTGGCTTCCGCCCCGCGCCCGTAAGCAGAGATGGCTGCCAGGTGCACCCTTAGGGTCGCGACCTAAGCCCTTGACTAGAAAGGGACCATAAATAGTCCAAGATGCTTGCAAGGAACAGGAGGAAGGGTCCAAGCCTTGCCCTGACACCAAATGGAAAACCTTTTCCATTTGAAGGCATAGCATTTTCTGGTCGACTCCTTACGGGACGCCTCAACTACTTTGAGGACCTCGTCGGAAAGACCCAAAGCCTGGAACTCTAGCCGCTCAGGAACCAGGCCGTCAGGTGCAGGGATTGAAGGTCCGGATGGAACACCTTCCCCTGATTGACTGAGAGCAGGTCCGGGCGAGCTGGAAGCTGCCTGGAGTCCTGGAGCTGAGACTGAGGAGATCTGGTACCAGAACTGGCGAGGCCAGTCTGGGGCTATCAGAATCACCTGCGCCTTGTCCCTCCTCGCTTGAGAAGCACCTTGTGGATCAAGGGAAATGGGGAAAGGCGAAAAGAGGCCCGGGTCCATTGCCCTCGAGAAGGCATCCCCTGCAGCGAGCCCTGCTGAGGGGGCGGGCATGGAACAGACTCAGCTGCTCTCCATGGAGGAAACAGGTCCACCTGAGGTGTGCCCAAAGGGAGAACAGATGCTGTACTACCTCCGCAGGGGAGAGACCACGTGGGATGCAGCCCCTATCCGCCCAGGGCATCGGCCAGGGTGTTGGAGGCTCCTGCCACGTGAATGGCTAGGAGATCCGCCTCAGGCTGCGCACGAGTGACCAAATGCGGAGAGCTTCCTTGCATAGAAGCATGGAGCGCGTCCCGCCCTGGCGGTTTAGATAGTACATGGTCGTGGTATTGTCCGTCTGGACTCGGACCACTTGACCCTGGAGGAACGGAGCAAAGCGGGTAAGAGCTAGGCGGACCGCTCGAGCTCCAGCAGGTTGATGTGGCATCGACTCCGCTGGGGACCAGAGGCCATGAGCCCGTGGTCCCCAGATGGGCACTCAACCCATCAGAGAGGCATCGGTCGATAGAGAGACCGTCACCGGGCGGATGAACGATGCCCTCCTGCAAATGATCTGGAACGGTCCACCACTGGAGAGCTGCCCACATCCCTGTGTCACCGAGCACAAGCTGGTCCAAGGATCGCAGCGTTGTGACCACTGGCTGGCCAGTCCCACTGAAGGGGCGCATGTTCCAGCGGCCCAACGGACCACGCTGGCACAGGCCGCCATGAGACCCAGGAGGCGAGGAAGTCCCGGTAGGCGCATTGCCCAACCAGAAATGATCGGGCAAAGGAGGAAAGAACCTCGGCCCTGTCCGCTGAGCCGCGCCTGGCTCGAGAGAGAGTCGAGCTGCGCCCGATGAATAAATCACCTGCTTCGCTCGAGTTCCGACTTGGCCTCGTTGATAAGGAGGCCCAGTTGAGAGCAGACCTGGAGGGCCAGATCTCTGGACCACTCCGCCTCCTTCCTGGAGGGAGCTGCTATCAGCCAGTCGTCCAGGTAAGGGTACACCGGACCCCTCGGCGCCGCAAGAGAATGCTGTCACCACTGCCATGCATTTGGTGAAGACCCGGGAGCTGGAGACAAGCCAAGGGCATGGCTTGAACTCGAGAGAGATCCTTCCGCTCGAAGCGAAGGAATCTCTGGTGAGACGGACGGATAGGGACGTGAAAAAGCAGCGTCCTGCAAGTCCAGAGAGCAGAACTCTCGCCGCTTCAAGGATGGTATTATCTGAGCCAGAGTGACCATCCTGAAGGTTCGGACCTTAGGAACTTGTTTAGGTCGTAGAGTTTGAGAATGGGCGCCAGCCCCCGTCTGCTTCGGAACCAGGAAGTACCTGGACACAAACCCTGGGTCTGAAGGAGGGTCCACCACCTCTCTTACCACCTCCTTCTGGAGGAGGAGGTGATGTCGGCTCGACGACGCCAGTGAGAGCTGGGGATCCCGAAGCCGTGACGGCTCTGAAGGTGGTGCCTGCTTCGAATTCCAGAGCAGGCCTCTTCCCACCACCTCCAAGACCCACCTGTCCGTGGTAACAGCGGACCAGGCGGAGCGAAGTGCGGAGCCGCCCCCACGGGGGACCTAGGGAGTAAGGTGTAGCGGGGATGGGGCGACACCCTCAGCCCGTCACTGGGCAGGCTTGGAGGAGGGACCGCCGAGGGACCTCCTGGGCCCTTTCTCCTGCCTCCTGTTAGAGGAAGCCGGCGGCTTGGGTTTGGGATGCCAAGGCCGAGCCTGCTGGGCTCTGGACGTTGCTGGGCCGGGCGCCGGGGTACAGAAGGACGAAAGGGCTTAGGGCTGTGGTTTGCGGCCTTTGTCCTTCTGAGCGAAGAGACCGAGTCCAAGGTGGCATTGGACTTCTCGATCCTCTGCAGGTGACCTTCCACCCCAGGGTCAAGAGGTCAGTCCCAAAAGGGAACATCCGCCAACTTGTGCTGGGTATCCGTAAAGGTGGATATCCTCAGCCAAGCCCTCGACTACATAGCCACTGCGGCCGCCACCGATCTGGCACATGAGTCCCCTACATCCAAAGCAGTCTGGAGCTGCTGTTTGGCCACTGCCCTGCCCTGGTCCCGCACCTGCTTAACCGTAGTCTGCAGATCGGGCGAAGATGAGGATGACCTCATCCAGGGAGCCCAACAGGGCATAAGAGAAAATGTGCCATGAGGACGGCCGAACTGGCCTGACGAAGGCCGAGAGAGGACGCAGCGTAGACTTTTCGCCCGACATAGTCCAATTTCTTGGACTCCTTGTCAGGAGGTTTGTCCACATCCCTGGCGTTGCCGGCGCGGCGGAAAACGCTGTCGGTAACCAACCCTCAGCAGAGGGGTGTTCAAAACCGGACAAGGAACCGGTAGGGGACCGCGATACTTCCTGGCCATCCTGGCCGAAGGCGAGGGCAGGAAGCGGGCGCTGCCAAAGTTCCAGTGCCGACCCACCATTGCCCCGGCCACGGAAGGCCTCCGTCCGAGAATCCCTCGGTCCAGAATCTCCGTGAGGATACCTGGCCCGTTTGGAACGGGTTCGAGCTCCATCCCGTAGACTCCGAGATGAGCGAAGCAGTCCTAGGAAGGACGACGGGCTATCGTCCATTGACTGACCTCCTGAAGACTCCAAGTCCAGTCGCTTGGAGAAGAAGGAGGAATCATCTTCGACTCGGAAGAGTCCTCGAAGAGCTGCCTCTGGCCTGAGCCACCTTCACCTGCGAGGTCGGTCGGGAGTGAGGGTAACTGACAACCGATGGGGTAAACCCTTAGTCGACCGAGAATCCTTGGTCGGAGCCCCCAGTGTGTGGCTGTGGAGGCAGTTCCACGGAATCGGTGGAGCAGCTGGTTTGGCCGAACAACCGCCTGGTATAGGCTCCTCGGACAAGTCGAGGTTGTGTCGGCGTTCCGTGACAACCACTTAATGGTCGGGAAGGCGCGGAGTCGGCTTATTCTGCCGGGAGGAGCTGTTAGAATATAAGGTCTCGTACTGGCCACGACTTACGCCACGCTCCTCATCCGAGGAGGAGGACGAGGACGAGCGGCGACGCCGCTTGGCATGTGCCGAGACCGTGACCGCCTATGACGGTGGGAACGGCTGGGACCGCGAAGGTCCGAGACCGAGACGAGTCCCGGAATTTCCGGGTCGGTGCGGAGGTCGGCGGAAACGGCACTCCCTTCTGCCTGAAGGTCCATCCGAGGCTCCGGAACCGAGGCACAGACGAGCCCAGGATCTCAACCTCCCGGGGAACCGGGAGAGGAATCTCGGCTGCTAAAGGCGACAGCGCGTTCAATGGGTCGAGAAAATCTCGAGCTTCATCAGTCGGGGTCTCGGTCAACTGACCTGGCGGACACCGTGAGGCCAGTGGCCGGCAGCCGTCGACCGGCTCGGCGGACCACGGCCCGGGAGAGGGACCTTTCCGGGCCCCAAGAGCGTCGACGGAGGGACTTACCCTTGTCCTCTTTTGGACGAGAAAAAGGTCCAGTAGACGAGGCCCTTCTCCTTTAGTGGAGAGGGACAGACAAAGCTCCTAAAAGAAGCCGTGTAGGAAGAACCCAGAGAGGCGGGATAAATGCCGTGGCGAGGAAGATACGACCAGGCCGCCTCCTCTTCGAGGGCGACCATCCGGCTCGAGCTGATCCTGGCCGAGCCAGACACGGGCCAACTGGATTTCCTTGGACTTCACCGAGGGAAACGCCCGGACGGCCCAGTTGCACCGGGCACGGTCTTCGGGAGGACGAGGCCGGTGAAAGATGAGCACAGGTCGCAAGTCCCGCGGGTCGGCTCAAGGCCTAGGCAGTAGACACACGTGAGTGTGGATCCGTCCGAGCATCTTCTGCCCGCATGGGCATCTCCAAATCGGGAGTCGATTTGTCCATCGCAGTCTGAGGATCGAAGACTGAAGTCTTTGCAAATTTTTATTTTTAACCAAACGAGAAATAGGAACTAGTCGAAACGCAGAGCGTTAAGGAGGAACCTGAGCTTCCAAGCGGTAAGATCTGGCGCCATGGGGCGGAGCCGAGTTATACCACCCGGGTGGGTGGGAGGAGCAAGCTTGAAGACCTTCCGGCAAGATTTAAAGCGGCAAGGATACTGCCAATGAGTGTGGATGAACAACATATCCATGTCCCTAGAACATTACCTTCTCTCTTAACTCCGTTAGCAGATCTCATCTCCCATCTCGTGGCTCCAGGCCCCATGGGAGGAGGCAGCCAAATGCCCGTGCTGTCTCAGGTCACAAATCTGAACTCCTAAACTCCATTCTGCAGCCAAAATCTCCTCCCCGAGGAGCCCCCCTCTGCCCCCCTCCCAGTTCCATGTCCATTGTTAGCCATTAACCACCAGCATTTATAATACAGATCTTAGACCCCCATATTGTTCCCACACATTAAGGCTTTGCAGTTCTGCCTTTACATCAAGGCGCCACATGTTGTCCTACATGAGTGTTTCCAAGCATGTAGTCACAGCATAGCCATCCAGGTACTAGTTCAGCTCAGTCCCCCAGAGGGGAAGTAAGAAAACAGCCCTCTCCTAATGCAGTCTTGATTTATTTCTAGCAAAGCCATATTCGAGCAGAGCCTTGTACACTTAACGTGGCCACTGTGTAATACCGTTGTCCCAGGAAGCCAGCTGAGCGCCATCAGCCAAGGTCCATAAGCAACTAACAAACTCCACCCCCCCCCCGAGCTCCCATGAGCCACAACACAGTCACAGAGAGTTCTTCAAAAGTTAACCCCAGCAGTATCCACAGGTCAGTTCAGCTTTTCTTATGATTTTCCATATCCCAGTTGTCGATGTACTTTGTAATTTGGCCGGCTCCCAGAACAAGTATGTTGCTCCTCCCAACGACTTCATGACAGCCAGACCTCCCGGATTCTACCCTCACATCTTGGTATACCCAATGCTGCACTTTTCACCCTCTCACCCTACCTACATTCCTCCCCCACTTCCCTCTCCCTATGACTCTGGCACTTCTATCTCTTCTCTGTTTTCTGACAAATGTCACTGGCTGCCTTGCTTACAATGTTACCCTTGAATTGTATTAATCTGTAATCTGATTGCAATGTCCACATTGTTGTAATGTCTATCTTGATGTTCCCCATAATTTGTATTTCTCTGACGTGGAACCTTTGTAAAAGAGCCTTGGCTCAAAGGTATTTGTAATCCTAGACTTGATAAATAAATACATAAATAAAATAAACAGATATGCCATGAAGAACTCCAGGCCCCGCTCCCTCAGTTGATCCATCAAGGCATTGAACTGCTGCCTTTTCTTTTGTATTCGGAGTGACAGGTGCTGGTGCAGTGTCAGCTTATACCCCTCAAAAATGAGCTCCTTCTGATTACGGTATGCTGCCATTATGGCATGCCTTTCTGGGTAGTGGTGCAGGCAGAAAATCTCCTGCCTAGGTGATTGGTCTCCAGGTAGCCTTGGTGCAAGCACTCAGTGTGCCCTCTCCACTTTCAATTTGCTAGCTTTGGTAGACATGTTAAGGAGTTTGGAAAGCACCACAGAGCAAAAGTTCATAAGATTCCCCCTCTCAGCTCCCTCTGGGAGGCCCCAGATTCTCAGATTATTCCTCCGGCTATAGTTCTCCTGGTAGTCTAGTGCGTCCATTAAATCCTCAATCTCCCACTCCATCTTGGCCATCTTGTCTGGGATGTCTTTTGCTGCATCTTCAAGGTCCGAGATTCTCTGCTTAGCCTCCTACAGTCGTCCCGATTGCTGCTTCATGTCCGAGGTAAGCCCTTCTATAGATTTCTCTCCACTTTCTCCCATCTCGGCGACAGGTCACAAGAATTTGCTCAGATACAGATTTACTCAGGACTGCTAGTTCTGTCACCAAGAACGAAACTGGGCCTATCCCGCCACTGGTTGCACTGTCTTGCCTGACCATTTTCCGTGAGTTTTTGCTACCCTGCCACGACGTTTTCCCTTGAGATAGGTACTCGTCCATTGCGGTTACTAGTAAGTGGTCCGTGAATTGATAACTACAGTTTTTGTAGGTGGAAAAATCACGTTTTATTTCACCAGGATGAGGAGCTCCGGAGAGTTGCAACCGTTCGCCTTAACTGCTGACCCCCCCCTTGTACTTTCTGAATGCCGTTTTCTTCTCCTTATAATGATACAATAATAATAATACATTTTATTTATATGGTGCCTTTCAAAAACTAAGGTGCCTTAACAATATTAAAACCACTCAATAAATAAAACAAACATCTCAATAACAAAATCAGACTAAAACATCCAATAATTAGGTACCAAACACTTGGCCTTCACTGCCTTTGCCATCTCCTTAGAGAACCACAGCAGCCTCTTTCTCCTCTTTCCCTTGCTCAAATCCTTCAAACAGCATGCCGCTGCATGGGCAATACCCTCCTTAATTTACTGCATTGAGCCTCCACTCCCTCCCGTCTTCCTTTCCCTTCAAGGCATTCTCTGAGGCTGCTTCCCATTTCTTTAAAATCTGCCCTCCTGAAGTCCAGGACCCTCTTCTTTGTGCATTTTTTTTTCCTGTCCTATCCACATGCCAAACCACACAGTACAGTGATCATTTGTACCCAGGGGACTGCCCACTGTGATGTCAGTAATGCTGTAACTGTAAGTAGCAGGTCCAGCACTGCCCCATCCCTAGTGGGTTCCAAAACCAGCTGCCTGAGAAATGCCCCTTGTATGGAGTCAAGGATGGCCCTGCCTATTGATGTAGCTGTGGCAAGAATGCCCCAATTTACAGCCGGCAGATTAAAGTTCCTCATAATCAAAACTTTCCCCTTGCTGGCCATTTTGTTAATGGCTTTCCCCAGGGCTTTGTCTAAATCCTCCCCCTGTATCAGAGACCTGCACACCACCCTCGTGCAGATAACGGCCCCCATCCTGTCTCTAGGCTGACCCATAGTACCTCCAGCCCTTCACTGTCCCTCTGTTGCCCCTGTATCTCAGTGACCCTTGTAACTTCCTTCACATATAAAACAACCCCTCTGCCTTTCCTTATGGCCACCAGATCCAGGTTTACCTCTGCAATGATTGCCTCAAGATCAGGAACTATTTTTCACAGACTCTTTGCATTGGCATATATTGCTTTCCATTCTCTTCATCCCTCTCTCCCTCTAACCTGCTTCCCCCTATTTCCCCCTTGCCCCCTCTGTTACCCCCCTCCTGCCCTCCCTTTTTACATGGTCTTCCTGCCTTCCCTCCGTCCTCTCTCTCCCGACTGAAGTTCCTCCTCCAGACTGCCTGCCCTGCCCTTCTCTTTGCTTCTTTCAACCTCTTCTCCTGGGGTTAACCTTTCTTGCTGCACTAGTCTTTGGGGGGGGGGGGACTCCCCCAGTCTTTCTGCCTCCCTCCTTGGTTAGTTTAAATGCTCAAAGTAGTATTTAAACCTTCCACCCAGGACTGCAGTTCCCCTCCTGGATGGAGACAATCTCCCTTTTATTTTTTTTTTTTATTTTTATTTTAAACATTTGTTTACCGGGTAAGTACAATGAGCCAAAGGCCCATTTTCATGTACGACCCGGGGACCGAATACATATACAGTCAAGATGTTTACAATTAACAAAAACTCACACATCACAGTACAATACAACATTAAACATACATCACCAAATTACAAATACACAAAAATAAATAATATATATAAAATAGTAATTGAAAACAACAACAATGCAATTTGTCAAGAAAATAATTTCTTAATCTAATTTTAAAAGTTTGATGACAAACATTTTTATATAAAGCAATAGGAAGCTCATTCCAATTTTTAGCAGAAGAGTAAGTAAACGAACCATACCCCATTTTAGTCTTAGGGACCTTTAACTTAATTTGTTGATCAGAACGAAGTGACCATGAATTTATTTTAATGTGTAGAAGTGAATATAATGGAGAATCTGTACCTTGATGAAGAACTTTATCTGTTAATAAACATAAACTGTATAGACAACCCATCCTAGGAGGAAGCCAAGCAGATAGTCTATACAGCTCACAATGATGAGTAGAATAGGACAACTTAAAAGTAAATCTACAAATACCATGAAACACATTAGTAAGAAGAGAGGCCTCCATCTCCCCTGTTGTGACTTCAGTCCCCAGTGTAGCCAAAGCCCTTCCTCCCTGCATCATGCCTTCAACCACTCACGTAAGGACCTGGTGTGGCGCTCCATAGCCTTCCCCAGACCGTGCAGGGGTAGCACCTCAGTGAAGGCCACTGTGCAAGTTACCTGCTTCTGGCCCCTCTCTAGTTCCCTAAACCTATCATGCACTACCTCTACAGCTTCCCTTGCCAGATCGTTCATCCCTAGGTGGACAACATCCAGCTCCCCCCCTGGCAATCTTCAAGATCTGCCCATCAGTCCTCTCCGCCAAAACACCTGGAATACACTGTAGTACCCTGTCCCCCATTTCCCCTGCCCCCAACTCAATCCCCCCTCAACTATGGAGTCCCCCCTCATAAACTACTTCCTCCTTGGCGGGGACTCTCCCACCCTCCTTGGGGCCTGCTCCCCCGACGACCCCCACCTCCTCCCTTACTCCTGCCTTGGATGCCTCCTCTTGGCTTCCCCATCCCCCAGAATGGCAAAGGAACTGCGCAGCGGTAAGGCCTTAGGGGTGCTCTCTCCTTACTTCCTCCCCAACCCTCCCAGAGCCCACTGAGGTCCAGCTGTTCTGCCTCCTTGCTGGTATCCTTTGAGGGAGCAACAGCAATCTAGGTGGCCCATGGGTGAGGCACATGGTGCCCTGTACTTATGCCAGTTCTGCCCAGAGTCCAGAGACAGCTGCTCTCAACCCAGAGAGGTGCCTGGATATGGAACAACATCTCCGTCTCCAGAACGTATCTCTAAAGATTGCAGCCCTGCACCCATTACACTGTACCACTCCCATGCCTGATGATTTGTTTATCCTCCTGGTTTTTTGCTTCCCTGCCTTTCCCTTGCCTTTAGGCTTCCCTTATCACTAAACCCCTCTTGGCTTCCCTTTACCTTTCCCCTTCCAAGTTTGTGTTCGACTCTTCACCCAAGATAGGGTTTTCCTTCATTTGTTTCTTTTTGGTCCCTTTGTTACACACAATGAAAAACATGTAGGCCTGTTTATTTCCATACCCAATGGTGTATGTGAGTCTCCTTATAATAGGGTTTTCATATGTGCTAGCAAACTGAAGAAAATTTGTTTACACAGCAGATGCATTGTGACTTCTGCAGTGCTCCAACTTGTGCCGACCACCAGAGGAGAGTAATGTTTTGTCCACATAGCCCCTCTCACCACCAATTTAACCCACACTGGAGAGGGGCCATATGTTCATAGGTGGCTGGCTAGTTAGTTTCGTCGGAGGTGTCATTAGACCTGGTAAAAGAGAAAGGGTACAGAAAACCTTTCCCTTCCCCCAGTTGATGACGTGTGAGGTGCCAAATGTCCGTCTACCTTTGCACAGATTTTGCATAATTTCAAGGTACTGCATAATTATTTGTATATTCTTCTTTAGAACACACACTCATTACACAAAATGTGTAGTGGGTTTGTGGGGGGTCCAACCCAAAGGCTTAATTTAGTAGCTAACAATTTAAATATCAGTACAGTTACTCAAATACACTCCCTTACCATTGGCAAATAAAGACTGTCCCTGTTAGATCAGAGCGAACAATGCAGCCTGTCCATATGGCTACTTACACCGCTCACTCCGATCAGCATCCTCAACTTTCCAGCGGATCCCAGAGTGGCACAGTGATCGACTTACCGTGATCTGGTAAGTGTCTATACGGCAGTCTTTGTGACGGAGCAACACAAGTGCTCATGTTTCTCCAGTGCAAATGCAACCATTTAAACAGGGCTCTAAATTTTTGGGTCAGTCCAGAAAATCTGATTAGTGTCTTCTTGCTGAATTACTCAACACTTTTATTCTTAATGACAGAGATGTCAAACTTCCAATATATAAAGAGGGGGAGTTGTAAAGCCAAGCTTTTATATTTCTACTTCAAAGTCCTTAAACAACTCTCTACTTCATTTTTTTATATTCTCTATATTTTTGTGCCCTAATATGGCGCACCAGCGGGGGCATCCAGCCACCCCCCCGACTCCAGAGGACCACAGGCTCACTCGATACAAGGGGGTCTGGTACAGCCGTTTCAACCCACCGGAGGGTCTCTCCTCACCTCTCCATCACGAGCTGGCCCAGACCCCCACGATACGATTCCATAAACGGGCCTCCTAGGCCAGTGGGGGTGTGGCCATCAAGCTGCACGGTCATGCCCAGCCATTTTTCCTCCAATCAGTGCCCCTGGAGCATTCAGTGCAATGACGCCCACCGTGTGCACAAGGCGTCTTGCTGTGCTCCACCCCTTGCTGGCGTCACAACTGGTGCTGCCCCCAGTCATCACCGGGGCGCTCAGCGGCGCAACTCCACGAGCCACCCCAGAGGGAGGAGAGCAGCCCTGGGTGCTCAATCCACCCTCTCCCCTGCCAACCCCCGGCAGCCGGAGTCCGTTCCGGAACCCGGGTCGCCGGGGTAGCGTGCTGTGTGACGTCCAGCGCCTCAACCCTCAGCGCCACCGGGCTGGCATAACTCTCCACTTCATCATGTACTTTCATAAATAAGGTGTTTCAGCTATTACAGTTTGTTAGAGAATACTTTTATTTTCAATGTTTTTTTCCTAAGGGTGGCAGCGCATCTCGGCAGTCTAGCTAAAAAGTCTGTATGAAAATATTTGCTTCTTCCCTATTAACCTCGCAGTGGCTTTATTTATGACATCACAGTGTTCACCATGACAGACTCTAATGTCAAAAACAGAAACTATGTGGTTAACCGGGGAGAATCAGATACATTTACAACATTTAGTAGACCAACAGCAGAGAAAAGCAAAATAAATAACCAGAAAACAATAAAGGTAAAACATAATTGGTGTACCTTTCTGTTGTAGTAGAGCTGCTCATTAAAAACAACATTTGGTAGCCTCAAAAGTGGGGTTAACACCAGCCCTATTGTAAATGTGCTGGCACACACACACACACACACACACACACACACACACACACACACACACGGGTCTACCTACAAAACATGTATACATATGTATGCATCAATGAAAGCAACTGCATACGCAGGCCTGTGTATGTACACATAATGGCATGCACGGGTTTCTGTGTAAGCCTGCAGACCCATGTGGCTCTTGTACACCAAGGCTTTTCAATAGTTTGAAGATTTGTTCTGGTCATTAGCACTGATTAAATGTGACAACTTCAGGGAATTTTGATGCCAATAGTTCTCCAAACTGTGTGTAATTATCACTTAAACCAGGATGATTGGCACACAGAAATACAAACTGTTCAGAAAGCACCTGTGTAACCTCGCCCACCTAATACACCCCCAAGGTTCATTCACATTCAATCAGTTTGACAAACACCAACACATTTTAATAGATAATTGTTAATACTAACCTAAAAATTATTGAAGAAGAAAAAAAAAACACAGCTTGTAAGGAAATTAAAATATGTTTGCATAAACCATTATCTATGACAAACAAAGAGCCTATGTGTATGTACACACCACGCCTACTCCTGGATCCGGACAGGTGAAAAGCAGCTGCTACTCCACCCTGTTGCCATGGAAAGGAATGTGATGACATACAGTAAGTAAATAAAATCTGGAGTCTAAAAGTTCTAGGTCGATCAGGGATACATGCTAAAAAGAAGGAAAGGAGATGCTGCCATAGCTGGGGCAGTGTGTCATGCTGAACACACTGGAGTTTGGAAATGACCACAGATCTTTCACTCACTCAACAACCAAAGGGGCGGTGCACCACAGAAGTGATGTGTTCACTCTCCAGGGCGGTAGGACCGACCTGTGCGACACTAATGCACTCCTGCAGCTAAACACCAAGCAGGGCTGGAGGGGTCTCCGATAAGACCACAGCCCACGCACTTCACTGCTGAAATCTAGTCTTGTGACACAGCCATAACATAAGGGTAAGGATGGCCAGAAAGTGTACGGCGGGAGAGGACTATGGTAGCAGTAGCAGTCTGTTTGTGGTGCCCTTCCCCAGAGACCCAGGGCGCCATTACAATATAACAAAAATACGTAAACCAAAGAACAATTAACCTCATTAAAACCACAAAAATAAACAGCTACGTAGAATTTAAACAACAAATAAATAAAAACAGGCTAACAATTTAGGATGTGCTGAGATAGGATGTTACTAATAAGCTCCGAATGCTTGTTGAAGCAGATATGTTTTCAAGCCCCTCTTAAAGGCCTCGACTGAGGGGACCTTCCTCAAGGCTCTGGGTAAAGAATTCCAAAGGGTCAGGCCCACTACCTCAAAGGCCCGGCCCAGAGGTCTTCAGCCTAGCTCTAGGAACCACCAAGAGGCCCTCCCCGGCAGATCGCAATGGGTAAATGAGGATGTGCAGATGCAAGAGCTCAGCCAGGCAGTCCGGGCCCTGCCCCTGTAGGGCACCGAAGATGTGCCACTTCACCGGCAACCAATGCAGATCTCGCAGTGCTGGTGAAATATGGCATGATATAGAAAGGCCCATAAGTACCCCGGAAGCTGCCTTCTGCAGCAGCTGCAGGCACCACAAAGTAACCCCACTAACCTCAAGGTACAGAGTGTTACAGTAGTCTAACCTAGAGGTCACAAACCCATGCATCAGTGTACAGTATAGCATAGTGAGTGTACAGAAAGTAAGCCTCAGGCCTGGGCTTCATTCACATGGACAGTGGAAAGCATTTTTGGAAAAACAAGAAAAGAAGTCCTCAGTTACTCCCACCACACTTTATTTAAAAGTTGGTTACCAGGTGAGGAACACTGAGCAGAGACTCATTTCTAGGCATGACCGGGGAGGAGGAGAATGCAGTTACAAAGATTACAGCAAATCAGACGATGCAGTTACAACGACAATGAAGTGCAACAGTACAGTGCAGAACAAACATGAAAGCGAGATCGTTGCATATAACAGAGGACAAATAAATCAGCAGCTGTGCAACTGGACATGATCAAAAAAGTGCACGGTGCCTAAAGAGCAGGGACTGACCTAGTCTTGAGGGGAGTGGTGACACAGGCTAATTAAACTACACACAAAATAGCCAAAACTATACAGGTAGTGGGGGAGGGAAAGGAAAGGGAGAGCAGAATCATAGGAAAAGGGTTAGGAAGGGTTCAGGTAGAGAGTTGGCAGGAGCGGGGGAGAGAAGTTTTAGCTGGCACCTGTTGGAGGGAAGGGAGGTGGAGAGATGGATGGAAGAAGGTAACTGGTTCTAGAGGGATGGGAGGTGACAGGAGAAGGCAGATTTCCCATCTGAGGAGTGAGGGTGGAGGAGTGAGGAGATGAGAGGGTCCCTAGAGCGAAGGGAATAAGAGGAGGAGGACGGGATGGAAAGGAGTGAGGATTGGTATGAGGGGAGAGATGGACCCAAACTAGTATTACGAGATGATGGAAGCACAGTGAGACTGGCGACGTGAGGGGAGAAGGAGTACAGGGAAAAGTGGTGGTTACGAGATGGTGAGTTGACAGCAGAAGGCATTGCAGAGGGTGTCCATTCAGGCATGGGAAGTGGAGGGGGAACTACAAACCCTACAAAGAGTTGAGAAAAAGCTTTTTCCCTTTTCATGTTATATTGCCAAAACTTTGACATAATGCTCCTTCATGCCCCAACACCTCACTCCATCGGACCCAACAAATGCACCTGCTGCCTGCCAGACTTGTCTCTTGCAGTTGAGTCCCACCTACAAGCTTTCTGAGCTGTCCATCTCTCCATCTGGTCCAGCCTAGCCCTGTTGCAACCAGAAATGAGAACGGCTTCTGATATATGGAGAGACATCCAAGAGGTGAGCTAGTGCACAGAGGGGGGACACAGTGAGCTGCCATTCGGCGTGCTCAGTGGGCATTTCCAGTTCCCCCCCCACCCTGGCACACACGTGTCAGCTTCCAGGCGAGGGGAAGGGGCACAGAAGCATGTGGTCACCCATGCCACCAAGTGCCCTCTTCCCTGGACACCACCAGGATCTGCTCTAGGAGAAGTGTTCGCAATCCCTCCTACCGGGAGGGCAGCATCCATGAGGGTTCTCCCTTTTACCTTCTCTGCCAGTGTCTGCTCCGGCTGTCCTAGGTTTGGGCCATGAACCCAGGTCTCCAGTGTGTACAACAGGGTGCATCACCACTATGTGCCATGGAGTTGGTATGGAAGCATTTTTTTAACAGTATATTTTACCCCTTTTCCCCACTTATAAAACTCATGTCCCCTCACTGAGGCATTACAGTACTGAACCTCTGCCAAACAGGAGCCGATGAGTGGCCTCAGAGGAGGCAGACACCATGTCAAATGAACACAGGTATTGCGCCTGTACAATGCACACCAGGCACCCTCCCCCAACCGAAGACTGACTATATCATCACCACAATGCATCTGCTGGATGCGTGCCCTGAAACCAGAGCTTGTACTGCAGCATGGCAAGTTGCCATCAAGTTACGAGGAAGAATGCTTGGAGACAGCAAAACAAAAGCAGTGTGAACGAGGGTCAGCTTAGCTACACCCCCCCACACACACACACATATACACCTAGTCAAGTGAAAAACCCCATGCCGTTCCAAACATTTCAGTATTACATGATCAGAGTATAGCATCCATGTTCATTCAGTAACAGCAGATCTATACTTTTCCCTGTAAAACTAGTAACCAGTAGTGTTCCACAGAGGTCTGTTCTTGGGCCAACAAAGTCTGATGTATTTAAAGGTGACATCAGCCAAGTTTGGGTTTCAGGCTGCCTTGTCCATAAAGTTTGCACTTCAATTAAGAAACCTAGTTATCAAAAAACTGGTGGTGGTTAAGAATTACTTTTAAGTGACCATCTTTAGAGAGCTGCTCACATGCTCCAGGCAGGCAACTCGTACCACGTAGATGCTGCCCTAGGAGCTACTTTAGCCAGCAACTGATTTTTTTTGTTCAGTAGATAAAAGCAATTTAACTTGTAAAGCCCGACCTGTAACTTCCTGCAGCCCCACCTCAGAAAATAGTAAACTGATGCTGCGAAGTAGCAGGGTTCATTCTATGACAGTTTTGAAGCGGGACAGTGTCTCAAAGGTGCTAAAAAATGGGGACAAACTGAGGAAAACAGGGGATGGACTAGAAAACGTTGGGGACAAACACTGTGTTTTACATTCATCTAGCCAATAATTATTATACTCATTTTTTTTTTCCATTATTTGTAGGGACCCCGGCTAATGAGAGAGCAGAAAAGAAAGGAGGAATGGAAGACTTGCAGCTGAAATTCAGGACAAGAATGATTAATTCTACTTCATTTCCATTATTTGTAGGACCACCAGTTACAGACAGCGCAAAAAAGAAAGCATAGGATTGGCAGCTGCAATTCAGGAATGGAATTTCAGGCCAGGAAGACGGAACATGCCATTGCTATACTGATGTATTCGTTTGCAGACAGTGCTCAGATGGCTTAAAAAAAATATAGATGAATAATTATTTTTAACTCAGTTTGTGTTTCTTGTGTAACTCATCGTGCTATAACTCTGAAAGTATAAATATCTTTTTTTTTTTTTTAGTATGGGAGATTAAAATACTGACTGGTTAATCATTGTGATGTCACGCTTGAAAGCATTTACAGGCTAACTCAAATGACTGCCAAATTTTAACAGGTGAACAGGTAGGATTGCCACCTGTCAGGTTTTTTTACCTGGTATTCAGGTTTCCAGGGTCCCACCCTATCAGGTAATCTGGTTTTCCTCAGCGACAGTCAGGTTTCTTTTTTTTTTTTTTTATTATATTTCATTGGTTTTAGCAGCTTGTTATAATACCCAATGCAATACATAAGCACATTCAGAGATAGTACAATGAGTAATGGTAGTGATAATACGCAGACATAGCTAAATACATTCAGGGATCTCCAGATCTGTAAAATCTCTAACCTTGTTTGTCCATTATAGACCTAGATATAATGTTCATATAGGTGGATATCATATAAATAATGGTAGTAGGGCAGAAAATAGCACTTTTCCTATCAAATTCTAGCTCAACTAAAGTATCCAAACTCCCCCTTCCCCCCTCAGAAGGGTCAAGAACCCCATGCATCTTTAAGTATAATAGTGCATATTTAAGGAACAAAGTCCCCATAGCACCCTAACTGGTACATCATCCAAGTTCTCCATCAATTATCAAAAGCAGATATCGTTATTCATTTTTGCTGAAATCCTCTCTAAGTTATATATTTCATATGTCAGTATTCTCCAAGCTTTTTTGGTCGGGACTTGAGTGGAAAGCCATAGACGGGTTATGATTTTTTTTGCCGCCAGTATTAACAGAGATAACATTTTGAAAAGTGACCTCTGAACCTTAATTCCCCCAGGAGTTATTGCTGTCGATATAAAGGTCAAGATAAGTATCTCCAGCCTCCCGTATACAGCATTTAACTCACCTATGACTTCTTGCCAATATCCAAGTATATATGGATATGACCAGATAATATGTTCCATCCCCACCTCCCTCTGCCCACATCTCCTCCAACATTCCCCATACTCATGCCCCTTAAACTTAGCCATAATTTCCAGGGTTGTAAAAAAATCTTACTCTGGCTTTCTAAGCATATTCCCACCAATACACATTGGAGGAGATTCTAGAGTATAATTTGGTTGAAATTTGCCATTGCTCCATGTCCAGCTCTGTATTCATATCCTTTGACCACTTAATTCTAACATAATCTAAAGATATCTTATCATATGCCCTTAATGCTGAATATAAATTCCCAATGACACGTTCATGAGGTTGTCCTCTCAAATGAAATATCACCATCTGGAGCAGAAGAGAAGGCGATCTGGCTACTTCTGTTGTAGATTTTTCAAATGGCGACAATGTATCTCTCAAAGTCTCATAAGATTTATATTGATTGTTAGGGAGTTTATATTCTGTTTGCAAGCATTGGAAAGAGTGAATGCCCATAGGACCTACTACTTGAAATGTATAACATAAATCAAAAGTCTCCCAATGAGGGATCAAGATCATATTTGGGTATCTTCTCTCCGATGGAGATAGAAGAGTTCTCCACAATTGTATCCAGTTGCTCAGAAACTTTGAGGTGAGGATCATAATTTTAGAAAGTGGGAGACAGCTCGGGAGAGAAATTCTCTAGTCCATTTAGGGCTACCTCAATGTCTTTCCAATAAGTCTTATAATCTGTAGCTATATGTAATAAAGAAATATGTATATGAGCTGCCTGAGCATATATTTTCATGTTAGGGAGGTTTAGTCCCCCCTTGTGTCCTAGATAGCTGTAATGTGGAGTATTTTACTCGAGGCATTTTATCTCCCCAAATATACCTAGAAATTAACTTATCCCATGTTTGAAAATAAGTATTGGCGGGGAGAGTCGGGAGAGTCTGTAAAAAGAAAAGCAGATGAGGTAGTACATTCTGCTGAATGGTTTAAACTCTTGGGAGAATCCCCATCGGAAGAAAAGCCCATTTAGCTAAATCTGATGTAATTTGTTGAGTAATGGGTTCGTAGTTCATTAGTTCTAAGTGCAACAGTTTGTATGGTATTTTAAATACCCGGGTATCTCATCTCCACCCTGTTCCAACGAAATGGGAATTTCATTTTTAAAGCTTGGGATGGTTTAAAGGAATAGGTCAAGACCTCAGTCTTGGTGTCACTGATCTTATAGCCAGTCAACCCACTAAATGTGGCTAATTGTGTCCAGACTGCTGGTACCGATGTCTCCTGGGAAATGAGTGTCAGCAGGATGTCATCTGCGAAGAGTGTCAGTTTATGGGATCTTCCCCCCTACCGGAACCCCCTCCACCCAAGCATGCTCCCTAATGTTGGCAGCTAGAGACTCTAAATAGAGTGCAAAGAGCAATGGAGATAGTGGGCACCCCTGCCTTGTGCCCCTAGATAAGGGAAATGGTAGAGAAAGTGATCTATCTAACTTAAGGTACACTAACGGCATATAATACATAGCCTGGATTTGGGAAATAAGTTTGTCAGGGAATGCAAACCATTTTAGGGTAGCCCAAAGATAGGGCCACGACACTCTAACAGATGCCTTCTCGGCGTCAAGGCCGAGCAGGACAGCTGGGATTTGTCTAGAAGATGCATGTTCTATGAGCAAAAGTACTCGCCGAATTGCATTGTGGGCTTGGTGTTTCATGACTAAACCTACCTGGTCTTCATCTATTAGAGCAGGTAATAAAACTGCCACTCTATTTGCTAATACTGACATGAATAGCTTATAATCGCAGTTATGTTTCGATACAGGCTGATATGAAGCCAGTAAAGATGGGTCTTTTCTAGTTTTAGGGATTGCTACCATTTCTGTTTATCGCCATGAGGGTAGGGGGGTAGTCCTTCTTGGATGTCTGTGTAAGTTGCTAATAGTGAGGCGGTTAATAATCTACAAAATGTGCGGTAAAATTCCGTTGGGAATTCATCAAGTCCCGGGGCTTTCTGATATTTGGTGCATTTGAGAGTATCCCATATTTCTATAGTTGTAATAGGGCGTAGCAATCCTTCCGCTTGAGCCTGACATAACCTAGGCACTGGGGAGTTATCCAAATAAGTAACTAATTGCTGGGGGGTGGGATGGATCTCTTCCGTATATAGTTTCCGACAGAAATCTGCCATCGCTTGTCTAATCTCACTCAGGTGAGATACGGTCTCTAAGTTTTGTGACCATGGCCTGTGCTTTTGCACCTCGTAGGCATCTAACCAGGTTTCTGGCTCCTCGGGGTTCTCCCTCTTGATGTCTCAGTTCTAAATAAAGCAACTGTTGTCCATTTGCTGATCAACCAACTTCTGTAAGTTTTGTTTTACCCTAATTCCTCTTTGACCGTGCGGTCACCTTGAAGTTGTTTGGTCTGCAGGTGCAACAACTGTGTCTGCAGTTCCCAATATAATTTCTCCTTTAGCTTCTTTTTATGAGTGGAATATCGAATGATTTACCCTCTTAGTACTGTTTTAAGGGTGTCCCATCTTATACTATGAGAGATTACTGGGGAGTTATTGTCTGATAAAATTTGTGGTATAGCCACCTGAACCATCTTAACAAATTCTGGGTCTTGTAAGTGCATGAGATTTAAGTGCCAAAAGGAGGTAGCCCTCGGTGGTATAACATCTATTTTTAGGTATACAGGGGAGTGGTCTGACAGAACCGAGGCTCCTATGGTTATATCCCGAATTAAATCCAGGTGTTCACTGGAGGCAAAAAATAATACAGTCTAGAAAATGTGTGGGTTTTGGGGAAGTGGTAGGTACAGGATCTGGTGGAAGGTAATGCACCTGGGAAACAAAAACCCAGGGAAAGAGTACACAATGGGGGGTGAGATACTGACAACAGTAAAAATGGAAAGGGACCTGGGGGTAATTATATCAGATGACCTAACAGTGGGCAAGCAATGTGAGAAGGCAGGAAGGAAGGCTGGGGGGATACTGGGATGCATAGGGAGAGGCATCAATAGTAGAAAACAGGAAGTTGTTATCCCTCTGTACAGACAGTTGGTGAGACCTCATCTGGAGTACTGTATGCAGTTCTGGAGACCCCATCTCCGCAAAGACATAGACAGAGTGGAGGCTGTCCAGAGGAGGGCAACCAAAATGGTGCAGGGTATGCACCAGAAGACATACGAAGAAAGACTAAAGGAGCTTAGTATGTATACCCTTGAGGAAAGAAGGGAGAGAGGAGACATGATAGAAACTTTCAAGTACCTCAAGGGAATCAACAAAGTCCAAGAGGGTGGCATCTTTCAGAAAAAGATGTGCAAGAACAAGGGGGCACAATTTGAAGATAGAGGGGGGACGGCTCAGAGGTAATGTGAGGAAGTATTTTTTGACAGAGAGGGTTGTGGATGCATGGAACAGCCTCCCTGAGGAGGTCGTGGAGTCAAGAACAGTGGGGGAATTCAAGAATGCATGGGACAGACATAAGGCAGTCCTAGTGGGGGGTAGGAGGAAGTAAGCTGTTGGTTAACTAGGATCTGCAGCTTATCTGTTAGGTAGGAAAATGGGCAGACTAGGTGGGCCAAGTGGTCCTTGTCTGCCATCAAATTCTATGTTTCTATAAAGGGAAAAAATGGCAAGAAATATCTACCATACCCAATTTAGGGAAGAGTCACTTTAATGTACTTCTGAAGTGGTGTGGCCCGATGTCTGGAAAGAAAAGCTGTATCCAGCGTAGTATTCAGAGTAACATTCAGTCCCCTCCTATAATGCACATGACCTGCGAGTGCAGTAGGAGACCATCTAAAAATGTACTCATTACCTGGACTAAGGAGTCCAGAGGGAGGTAGACTGAAGCTAGAGTGATGGTAGTGGTATAAAGTTTTCCCACCACAATGGCATAGCGCCCTTCCCCATCTATAATCTCCTGCTGGAGGTGGAATGGGACCCCCCTAGGCACCAGGACTGCAGCTCCTCTCAGTCTACCCGAGATATGTGAAGAAGCTGCCACCACCTGGAATCCCCATGCCCTTAATTTAGAGTGTTCAATTTGGGGAGATACATTTCTTGTAAAAGAATGGCATCCAGCTTCTCTTTCAAATTTAGTAACGCTTCTCTTAGCTGGGTTGTGGATACCATTCACAATAAATGAAAGTATTATACTAGGTCTCTATATCTGCCCAAAAAGTCTTGTATAGAATATCCAGAATCTCCCCCTATCTATCTCTCTCTATATCTAAACCAGTTCGTCTGGCCGGTCCAATCCCAAGCCTAATATGTTGTCCCTTATAGAGTGTCTGAAGAATTCTCCATTTCTTCATATTCAAGATACTGCCCTTCTATCTTGTAACCAATATCAAACAGAAATCAGAGCCTGCTGCCAACTGGGCAAATCTTGGTTCTGTAGCAATCAATATACTCATAATAAACCAACTATTTACATTAAATAAGTACTGAGATTTAAATAAAACTTCCAAGGTAGGGGAAATATCTATCAATCTCCCTGTTGTTTCTGTGACTACAGAGATGTATGTGTGCCTCATACCAGAAAAAGAGGTAAGTCCATTGCTCACCTGGCCTTGGGCCCCCTGTAAGATCCAAATCAGATTTAAAAGAGGGAAAACATAAGAAGGGAGGCTGGGAAAAAAAAAAAAAAGCCAGAGATTTATCCCTGGAATCA
The DNA here is from genome assembly GCA_016271365.2 of Neoceratodus forsteri. Taxonomy (NCBI): domain Eukaryota; kingdom Metazoa; phylum Chordata; order Ceratodontiformes; family Ceratodontidae; genus Neoceratodus; species Neoceratodus forsteri. Next base: position 476,856,072 of record CM057451.1, read on the forward strand.
CGCCTATTGGCTCAATCATGCGTACTTACTGCCTGCCCCCCCTCCCCAGACAGAAAAAAAGTTACCTATACAGGTAGGGCCCCCAGATTCAAATGAACAGAGAAAAAATACATAAAGCAAGGGGGGAACCCCGTAGAGACTTTTATATATTTTAACTGTCTTGCATCATATAGTCTCTCACAGTTCTGGTACTCCTATAATATAACAGGCACAAATTAAATCCTCTAGACATTGTTCCCAGCTTCCTTAATTAAAACTGTATTGGTAATACATGAATTCTCTCCAGGTGTCAGATCTCCATCAGTTTGCAGGCCTAACTCGCATTGCTCAGTTCACATAGTGTAAGTGAAGTTGGAAACTGTCCTTGATTTTGATAACTTTAATTTTTATACCTCCACAGGATATAGGAAGGGGAGTGGGCAAAGAGGAGTAAGAGGGGGTACAACCCTTAAGTGGTGCCTTGACAAGTGGCCCAAACGTTACCCAGATAAATAGAGGGTAGACAAATATATGTTTACGCCTAAAGTCAGGCCCTCTATCTGGGCCCTGCAAAACTCCTACCCAACCACCTCTGCACTCCTACACCTCATCCCCCGTACCTCAGGCATACAATTATGCAGTGGAATCCAGCTCCTCCTCAATTTTTTTTTTTTTTTTTTTAAGGTATTCTGGTATTCTGGTTATTGTTCTACATTCTCCTGAATTCAACCAGGCGTTGTTTCGGGTCTTGGTCACTGCCTTTATTTTCTTCCCTTCTGTGTTGCTTCCCCTCCCGTGTCTGCCATCTCGGAGGTTGGGGCTTCTGATTTGTTGGTGGGCGCTCCGGGAACACCAGGCCCTCTTTAAGAAGAATCTCATGAGCCTCCTCAGCAGTTGTAAATTTATGCTTCCCCGATGGTAAATGTACAATCAGTTTAGCCGGATATGGTGTGGTAAATTTCAGCCCCTGCGCCTTGAGAACTGACAAGAGAGGGAGGTAAGCTCTTCTAAGTTTCATAGTTTCAGAAGCATAGTTATGATCTAGGGAATAATGATGTTGACCATGGAATGTTTGTTTGTTACGCCATGCCATTAAGAGAATCTGCTTCTTGACCACATAGCTACCAAATCGAGCTAGGCTGGATCTGGGACTAGCCATGGGGCAGGTGGGCCTGGAGACCAAGGCTCAGTGAACCCTCTCGAAATCAAGCGCCATATCAGCAGGAAGGCCTAGTGAGGTTTGTAGTAATGTAGTAACAAATTCTTTGACATTTTTTACCTCCTCACCCTCTGCAATACAGTACATACGGATATTCTTACTGCGAACTCGGTTCTCAGAGTCTTCTTGCCGGGCCACCAGTAACTCCTGTTGCTCCTGAATTTGTTGGACTAGGCTCTCCATGTCATCCACGCGGTTTTCATTTGCCGTTACCTGTCGTTCTGTGTCATCTGCTCGTTGTTCGAGCTGAGTAATGTCTCCAAGCATTTCCCCATATAACTGCTTGATATCAGCCCGAAAAGCATATAGCTCATTGTAGACTGTATCTAGTTTGATTCGTTTCTTTGCCTTCAGGATTTTTGGGGTGATGCTGGCAGATTTCGGATAGGTCACAGCAAGCCTAGGCAGCATGCCATCTGTGTCTGTGGCGTCTGAGTCAGATCGTTCCTCATCTACTGGGCGTTCCTCCGGTCTTCATGCCACCAGGGGCTCGCTCCTTTTGTTTCCCCTCCTGTTCATAGTTATACAGTTTAGCTTAATTCAGCGAGTAGCGGTTGATGGAGGTGAAAATGCTGGGGGTTTAGACGGAGCTGATAGTCTACGCAGCCATTAAGCTTGGTGGCAGAACTGGAAGTCTCAACAGTGAGGTTTCTGAGCCATTTTGAGTGCTCATATACTTTTGAAACAGATTTTGTCATATCATTCATTGCTTCAGCTGCATTTCCAGGTTACAAACAAGTTATATTGTCAACACTGCCCTTTCTTTGTAAAAGCAGTTAGCCTGTAACGTATGGCCAGTAAGATCATTAGAAGATAAGAAGAACCACATCAACGTCGGGCAAAAAGCCTGACCCTACTTTTTGTAACAGTCAAAGATTCAGTTATCTTCCACTTTTATTTGCTGGTAACCTGTTTTGTCTCTAAAAGAATGTAAGTATTTTTAAATGTTTTCATTTTTTTTTTTTTTTTTTTATATAAAATAGTTATTTCTTCTAGTAAAAAGTATGTTCAATTCTTTTGGCTTCAAAATAGTACTGTGGACATGAAAAGGAATTGGATCCAGGAAAAATATAAAGTACACATTATAGGAAACAAACAATTTGTTTATTATATATAATTGTATACTATTTGCAGTATTTCCTTGTCCCCTTGATCATATCTATAAAAGAGATTTCCTTTATCTCTGCATGTTTACCTGGTAAAATAATTTCAATAAATAAATGCATTAATTAGTAACTAGTTCGAACCTAGAAAAGCAAATTTAACAGGTACAGTAATATTTTTGTTGAACTGCTGCTTTAATTGTTGTCTTTTACTGCTCCATTAAAGTCCGTTGGCTAACTAGGATCTGCAGCTTATCCAACAGGTAGGGAAATGGGCAGACTGGGTGGGCCAAGCGGTCCTTATCTGCTGTCAAAGTCTATGTTTCTAAGTCCTATGTTTCACTGACTGAAGTCTTCATTGACATAACAAATGGCTTTGCAGTGAGAAGCAATGTGTGATCAGTCATGAAAAGGGCTGGTGCTAGGGCGGAGTTTAGGGTGTGATCTAGTGTCTGGTTTTTGCCTCTTCCAAAGGTGGCAAACTTATGAACAGCCTTCTTTCCTTTTTAGCTTCGCCAGTTCTGAAATGCAGACACAAACTCAAATTCTTTTTGTGGAGGCTTCTCACAAGATCAAGATCAGGTCATCTAGCCTAGTGGCAGACAGCCTGTTTCGTAGACTGGTTTTGGAAACTGCATCCCCTTTTGCAATCTACAGAATGGATAGGTGCCATAAGGGCAAGGCTTGCCAGCTTGATTAAACTGGGGAAGGTTTCACAATGGTACTTGCTGATGAGGCCCCATAAAAATGAAATTTTATCTCCTGGGTACCCCTCCTGTAAAACTAGAGTTTTTAGTTTGTCCCACTCCTCCATAACTTGGTCAGAGTCTACAGTCAGTGGCACATTAGTGGATCCCCCCAAAGTTGTGTTCTTTTCTCCTTGCCATACTGCTGCAGAAGTAACTCGAGTTCCTTATTGCCTCATTCAGATACATCACTAGGTGAGAGAAATGATAGTGGTCTCACTGCTAATACTCCAAAGGCAAACATTATATTGCTGTCATTTTCCAGGAATCTGACTTTTACATTTTCAATGAGCTTTTCAATAAAATTTCTTTTGATTGTACTAATGTTTGCTTTCCCCTGCACAACGTGATTCCCTTTGAATATTTGTTTTCTATCATCACCTGTTTTGGTTTTTTTCATATACATTTTTTCCTCCTCCGGCAGAGCTGACTGGCAGCTCTGGCCCCTCCCTCGGAGAGGTCTGCTCTCCTGCCCTGACTCTCCCACACCGACCCTCCCAGTGGTCCTCATGGCTAACCCCACAGCCACGTGACAGGGCCGAGTGGCATGCCCCTCCCCCGAGACCAACATCCAGACTCTGGGGTTGGTGTGGTGCTGCAGGTCACCATGGAGCCTGCCAGCCCATTTTCCACTTTCCCTCTCTCCTTGTCGTGGGTTGCTTGGGCACGTGTGGAGGTAGGTGCATGCAACAACTGCGGGACCCTCCCTAGTCTAGTCGCCCTGTCTGTACCACTGGCTCTCCACCCGGGACAGCCCAGCAGCAGGCATGGACTCTCCACCCAGGAGAGGAGAGCTGCCATTCGTCCGCTCAAACCATCTCCTTGCCTCTCCCCCCTGCCAACCTTGGCTTGTTCCCAAACTCCAATCGCCGGCGTAGCTCGAGGTGTGGCATCCAGTGCCTCAACCCTCAGCGCCACCAGGCCGCATCATCACCTGTATGAGGTCATCCTCTAGCTTATCCAAGTGGGTCTGCTGGCCTGCCCGCAAGTGGTCTTCCCAATTTTTTATTTTTTCTAAGATAACCATGCAGCACTTTACTGATGCTTGCACAATTGCAACGTCAAGATCTTTTTTCTGAAAAACCAAGCATAGTTCATTGATTATTGGCAGCATGTCCATCAGTACATACGTGGTTGCCACAAAATCGGCCTGTGACAGTTTTTTTTGCAAAGCCAGTAGCCTTGGCATCAGTGTTGCTCGACATGTATATCATGAGTGAGTCAAGGGTTCTATACACTCACTATCTGTACTGCACTGAAAACGGCAAGCCAGCGCACATCGTGAACTTCTTTAACTTTAACTATCTGTTTGAGCATCAGTTTTTAGATATATATTTATTAATCATTTTTGTATATTGATATTTTACTGTTTTTTATATTGATTCATATTGTATTGATAGTCTGTTCTTATTGTTCGGGGCCCAGAGCCCGCAGGATTGGGTGCCAGAAAAATAAAATTTGCCTTGCCTTTCCTTCAGTGATGGCTCGTTAAGCATCTCCTGAATCTGTTGTAATTTGTCACAGTGATTTGAAGATGCTTTAAAATAGTTAAATAGGCCTGTCAACACCTCCTGGTACTGGTGCAAACAAAGGCACCCGAGTCTGCAGCTTGAGAACTGACAAGTGCAAGGCAATGGGCTATACAATGGAAATTCAATAGCATTTGATGCCCTGTTACTCCCGCGCCGCTTCCTGTCATAACTTTAGCACTGTCACTTCCTAAAGCCATAACCTTAGACAATGGTACATTATGCTCATTTCGAAAATTTGGTAAAGCCTCAGCAATGTTTCTGCCAGTCCCAGAGGTTATTTGAAGGTTTGATACATAATGGGTGCTTGGTTCAAAGGTCTCTGGGTCAATAACATGTACATAGATGGTTAGTTGTTTTTTGTGTGTGTATTTATATCGGTGGTCTCATCAGCAAGGATGCTAATATAGGAGGAGGCCTGTATTTTCATATCCATTTTTTCCTGATAACAGAGGCCAGAGATTCTAGCATGCCACTGGCCATTATTTCTGAACTGAAAGATGTTTTTAGTCCACCACCTTCCAGGGTTGACTTATCAACATTTGGGCACTGAAGTTCTGACAGGGAGGACATGAGGGATTCATACTTGTGCACTGGAAGGTTTTCATTGTAGCCAGTTACACCATCTTTAGTCTAATAAGTATGACACTTTCCTTTTCATTTATTATTTTGCTCACTGCAAGTTCAAAGTCATTTTTCATACCCTCTGCTTCAACCACAGTCTTATGGTCACCAGAGTCTGCATGCCTTTGCAGAGTACTGGTTCAAAAGTTGTCCATGCCCTTACCAGTAAAGGAATTGATTTTCCCATGTTTAGTAAACAAACTGCAAGTCATTTCGTTTTCAGTGGTATCATATTGCAGCCAACTGCAGTCCCACAGCTACTGTGTACGAAAATTTCTTTTGATCACAAACGTCCCTTGTCCTCCTTCGTCTGGTGTGGTAGATGATGGCTCACATGATGTGTGCACATTAGAGGATGTGCTAGTCATGGGTTGTGACTCTGAGCTTGTAGAACCTATAATGCAGGTGTGTCCAACCTTTTCGGGGTCATGAGCTACATTTAAATTTCTGAGTAAGATGTGAGCCGCAACAACTTGTGGCCCGTACCATACCCAACATGCGGTCCTTGCCATATCCATATTTACCCATATTTAAGTCATATTTAGGAGTTACAATAATAACATAGCCATAGAAAATAGTCAATAATCATATTTTATTAAGGAACAGTATTTTTAAAAAATAGTTATTTTAAAATAATAATTCAGAGCAGCTCATGAGCTTTAGATTTGCTTGCAGGCTTAGTAAAAGTAGCTTTTTGGGCACTCAGGGCACTTTTCAGCTCCTGTACTTTGTCTTTTCTCAAATTTAAAACACTGATGTGTACTTGACATGTAATTGACAAACCCCTCGACAGCCACATCAAACTGTTTCAACAGCAACATGTGGCTCAAGAGCTACAGGTTGGCCACCCCTGCTAGAATGGGTTCCTCACTATACTGCTGTTCTGCAGCTGCTGCAGTCAGATTGGTTGTTTTGTCTTTTGTGGCCCATGGCAATAGGCTTTGACCTTTGAGAATATTAGCCTTTCTTTTTTTTGCAGGCCATTATGAGACTTATTTGATGGCAGGCGGTGTGACGCTTGGCCAGCTGGTTGTGATTATTGTATGATATTTGTAATATAAAAATATATTACGTGATTGTCTCACATAAGACAGCCTGTGCTTCCATGGGTATCCCTCCCTCCCTAGGTTTCAGTGAAGATACAGGATATGTAAACTGACCAGTGGATGTGTGAAAACTGACCAGTGAAGGGGAAACCTAGAGTTTCCTGTCTGTTCTTAATTAAGGCTCTGGCCATCTGCCAGAGGATAAGCCTAATAAACTTTTATGATTTCCTACAGGAACCTATTGATAACGGCAATGTGTTAAAACATTGCAAAACCCTTTGATCTACTTGGGAAAACAGGAACCAGCCACCAGTTCAAAGGAAAGGCTTGATTAAAGACTGTCATAATTAGGAAATGTCTTTTTTTCTTCTGAAGTCACATTATTTAAAATATCTCCTGATGGGAAATCATTTTTTGTAATTTTATATTCTAAAAGGAGGAGCTAGATGACTCACAGAAGGGTGTGCGGAGACACTAAGTTTTAACTGATACTTGTGTCTGAAATGTCATATACCATTTTGGGACTCCAGAGAGACGCAGCTCTCTGATCGAACTTTAAAATGGACTCCAAAGGTAATACCTTAGACAGCAAAGGTCTAAATGTATTGTGGTAGGAGTTCTGTTTTGTAATCTTCCCTTGTTCTTTTATGTGATTGTGAGCTCTTTGATATATTGTTCTGTGTTTACATTTTTCATATTTTTGTCATCTTTTAGTAAAGAATCTTTTTTTTCAAGATACTGCCTGGGTGTGTCTTCCAAGTTCTTTTTGCATGTGATGTATACGTGGTTAAGTCTGACAGATGTTTTGAAGGGATTGCTGGTGTTACTAAACTGGAAAAGGGTAAGAATATACCTAAGGTCTCTCATGGAGTTTTAAGGGTTCATTTTGGAAGTTTGGCTTGGTGCCCCTGGTGAAAGATTGTACTGCACTCCCGGAAAAGGGTACGTATCCGAGCCTCTACACTGGGTACGCTAGCATAAGGTTCACAGTTTGAATCCCCACATAACTTGAGACTAAAGATGATTCGGACCCAAAAGCAAACAGCAGGGTTACCTTGTCTGTTACCTGTTCACACTATTGCGCTCGGAGGTTGGCACTGTGGGAGCAGAGGGCCTGACCTGCTGAGTGTGTTTGTGACAGGCGGTACATTCAATGGTGCTGATATTAGGTTTGTCTTAAATTTGTTTGTTAAAAGAGATCGTAATATGAAAAAAGGCAGAAGAGAATAATGCCATTCAGAGACTGTGGGTGTCAGGCACCACAAGCATTCACAAGCAGTCAGTCAAGGTGCATGAGTAATATTAAGACAGACAGGTAGGTTCAGGTTTTGTATGACACGCAACGTTCTGCTTATCACTCGACTACAGTTTGCCCCTGGGCCTCTGTGTCACACAGTCACGCTAAACCCACCGATATATCTTTCAGCAAAACACCAGACAGCTTCTACTAAGGTAGGCTGTGAAGCAAGCGGGCCATAACCCAAAAGTGCTTCTTCCTTACGAGAAATACCTTAATGGACCTCCTGCCAAGATATGTTTGTCTGATCTTTGTTTAAAACAAACTTTGTTTTTTGCTATGATTATATCAAGCAGCAGTTCATTCCACAGTTTTACTGTACTATCAGTGTAAAAGTGCTTTCTATTATTGGGTCGAAATCTTCTTCCCTTTATCTGAAAGGGGTGCCCTCTGGTCTCAACGGCTGTGTCCTTAAACTCAATACCCAGGTCACACATCAACTCTGCGTCCTGTATAATATCACACATTAGTAACCAGTCCCCACGCATACAGCGCGTTTCTAAGGGCATAAGGATCAAAGACTGCAGCCTCTCTTTATATTCTTTGTTCTTTAGATCAGATATTATCTTAGTAAATCTGCGCTGTACTTGTTCTAATCTAAACCTCTCACCCTTTTTATAGGGGTTCCAAATCTGGGAGGAGTACTCCAAATGGGGATGTACATATGATCTGTACAGGGGTAACAAAACCTTACTCAACCTGGATACTATATTTCATTTGACAGAGTGAACAACCTTGTTTACTGTTTTTGGACTTGGACACAGAAGTCTATTCCAACAACTTTTCCAACATTTTTGATGCTCTATCTTAGTAGAAGGTAACCAAAGAAACACCAAAAAGGTCAGCCTTATGCATGAGGTTGCCTTGAGCTAAAATAAAGCTATTTTAACATTTTTTATTTGCCTTTTTTTCTCTTCTATTCTATTCTGTTATGCTGTAGTGCTCTATGTGTCCTTTACATAGAAGAGGTCACAGTCAGTGATCAGCTATTTCCCCTAGCAGTGAGGCACTAACTGAATCCAGCCTCTGTCCAGTTTTAATTAATATTACGATACTCAGAATGTTAGCATCATCCCCCCCCCCCTTCAGACTGATGTATACGTCCGGCTTGACTCCAGCCAAATAAAACTAATTTACCATCCCATCAGCACAGTGGCTGGATTCGCCATGGCGCCGGTGACCCCGTCCGGAAGCAGACCTGGCCGGCTGAGGGCCGGGCCGGGAGAAGGCTGAGCATACCATGACTACCGCCTTCTCCGGGGAGGTGGGAGGGACCAAGTCCGCGAGCTTGCCTGACCCAAGCAGAGACTCGAGGCTCCACAAGTCCTGCAGTTGCAGGAGGGGCAGGTCGCAACATATGGCGGACATCGGCACGTAGCGTCATGACATCAGGGTTCACACCACACTTTGGGAGTAACAGAGGAAAAATAGCCTGCCACCGCTGGGGAAATGGAGTTCCGGAGACATGCCCTCAATGTGCCTTCGCCCGTCCGACAGTCCTGGACTGATGAAATGTGAGTAACGGGGTGCTCTGGGCCCCCACCTCGACCCCGCTCGGAGGGTAAGCCGTGGCTCCATGGGGATCCAGAGGTCATTCGGGTAGGGCGAGAGGCAGAGGAATGTCTGCCTAGGAGCTCCTGATGGGCCAGGGATGGCAGGCTGGGAAGGAGGAGAAATAGTAGTTTAAAAAAAAAAAAAATAAAAGACAATTCGGTGACACCACTTGAAGAAGTCAATCCAAGAATGGGTATTTCAGGCCCTAAGCCTCACTCCAATATAACCTCCCTGCTGCAGTATTTTTTTTTTTTTTTAATAGATAGCCAGGTCAGGTTGTAAGGAGGAGACAAATGAAGAAATTACAGCCTCGCTTAGACTATGCTGCAAGTGCAATATTATATATGTGTTGCAGCTGCTCAATTCAGTCCCACCACAGTGGTAATTCACCAGATGACTCAGAAGGGCTCAGGCTGAGTAGACACAAATATTAATTTTTGTTTCTGTAAAGGTCTCTGACTAGGCCGTCTCCTCAGAATATTTTTTATTTATTTATTTTAATTTTTTTACCAAAAACTGCAGCAGCCTGTTGCTGCTCAACTGAACCAAAGACACAAGAGAATAAAGTTTTTATTGCTGCCTGCCTGCAGTAATACTAGTGCCACAAGGTTAGAGAGTAGTTTGGGGTCACAGTGGCTAATGCTGTAGTGTAAATACAGGTTATCCCCCAATCTCACAACCTGCACACAGCCAGTAATCTGTTAAGACTGCACTTGACTTTAAGTTAGTACATCACTATTGACAACAGACACAGTCAGATACTTAACCAACAATATTTTTAATTTATGCCACTGTTTTACTTTACTAACTGCCAACTGTTGTAAAAATGCTAGGCAAGTAGGTGTACAGACTCAGTGGTCACAGTTATTTCCCCCCCCAGGCTGGTACTGAACTGCACCCTACCTCTGAGTCTGGCCACACCGCAGTTTAATTTATTGGTCAAAGCACTTTAGTCAGTTTATTTTGTTAAGTCGCCTTTTAGAATGTTTATTTATTTATTTGTTTAACCAGGAGGGGCACACTAAGCTGAAGCTTGTTTACAGGTGCAACCTGGGAGCACAAGGAAGTTAATTGACTTGCTCAGGGTCACACAGTATGCAAGTGGGGGCTGTGGGATTCAAACCCAGGTCTCCAGGTTTGCAGCTCAGAGCCTTAAACCACTGCACTATACTGCCTCTTAATATGAGCCACAGCCAAAGAAATCCAATTCACACACCACCCAAAAGTCTTCAAATCTGTAGTTTAAGCACCTAATGCCTTTTTTTTCCATCAGCAACCAGCCTGCTGCGGCAGTATTCAACTGGGTCAGGTAGTAAGAGTGAAAACGCTACAGCCTCCTTTGTTTAATAGACTTGGCCAACAATATTGTATTTTATGCCACTGTTTTACTAACTGCCAGCTGCAGTAAAAATGTTAGGCAAGTAGGCATACGAACTCAGTGGTCAGGTCACAGTTAATCTCCCTGCTGCTGCAGTATTCAATTAAGTCAGGTAGTAAGGAGAGTGAAAACACTACAGCCTCCTTTGTTTAATAGACTATGCTGCTATATCTGTGTTCTGCATCTCAATTCACCCACCACAGCAGTGGTAAAGAGAAATGACTGAGCCTCTTGAGTAAAGAAAAGAAGTATATTTTTTGTTTGTCAGGGTCTAAAGTGTCTCCTCAGAAATTCCCCCAAAAAAAAAAAAAAAATCTGCAGCAGCCGGTTGCTGATCAATCCAGTTCTATTCAAAGAAAAGGAAGAAAAACACAGCATTGATTGCTGTCCACACAAAATAGTACTAGAGCCAGACACTACTGTAGAGGACAATTAATTCACTGCCCTTAAATTTCACTGTTTCATCCACTCCAACATTTTCACGCCAATTTAATTTAGCTGAAGCTCAAGAGCAAGCTAACTTGTCAATGGTAGTATGTATATATTTTCAATGGCATATCATTTTCACTGGATTTTCAAAATAGTTAACATAGTGAAAATTGTGTTCAAGCGGAAAATATGTCCTCTACAGTATATTCGAGTAGTGAGCGAGTGGAGCCAGTGGCTAAAGTGCCAAATACACAATTTTTTGGTAATCCAACAACCTGCAGTCTGTATCTGTTAGTACACTGCAAGTAAAAGTTACGGGAATCTAGTGAGTAATGACAAAGATTGCAAAGGACAGCATTTTAGCTGTAACAACTAGTTCAACGAACGGTGAAGCAAACAAAGACCACGTCTACACTCTCCAAAAGCTGCCTCCGAAATGCGCTCAGGTCCTACTTGCACATGCGTTATTAGTGACAGTGATCATGTATGCTACAGAAAAAACACACGTGATGCACCGTCTCCTACGCTGTGCAAGTAGATTAGTGTCCGTCTCAACTGTCAGACTGATGCCAGTAAACCCTCCCATTCCCCTGCCCAGTTCCTTTCTCCACCTCGTGTACCTGCCGTTGCTCTGTTGGCAACACTGAGCTGATTCCTCGTCTCCTCCTGGCTCCCTGCTTGTAACAGATGGCGACCCCATTTGTAGCCGACTGCAGAAGTGCTTCCGATACAGTGCAGGCGCCTCAATGTCCACGCCTCTGCCAAACATGCACAGTGTCTGCCACGAAGCAAGCGTGTCACATAGCCAATGGACTTTGCCGAAGTGTGTAAGTTGGCCTGAGGAGTAAGTTAGCGAAGTCTGCTGACATTCTGACTGCTGGTGATGGTGTATCACTGCACGTCTGGAGTAAGGAGACATTCCAGGAAATTGCACAACATTCCTCGATCCCTCGCTCAAAAATGAATCCTGAAGTAGGGAACAGGGCTGCAGGTGCTCTATGGAACTAGTAATAGGATCAAAGGAAGGGGGATGCCTAATGTACTGTGGCTATCTTTGCTGGCATGTATATATGTATGGGATAATATGCATGTGTGGTACCTCATACATATTAGAACTGAACAGTGTTCAGTGTTAAACCCCGATCTCTGCACCTTAGTAGCTCTAGCGGCGTTCAACAGAACTGTATAAAGTTTGGCATGCATGGTCTGAGGGGCAAGTTCTCAAGACATGGTATGTTTCGTGATAGGCGCTTAACCAGATTCTGAGATCAGGAAATGTCAAAAAATATGTAAAACGTACCAGTTTAGACTTTTTTTTTTTTTTGCTCTCACCTACAGGCAATACAGAAGGGGATTTGATCCAAACCTTTCAGGGCTGGTACCAAGGGTGTGCCTTCCGAAGGTTTCGTGAAAAAATATTAATCAGTTCCAGAGTTACAAGGTTCTGAAATTTGACTTCTGAGCTTGTTCAGCACAGTTTTTGAAATAATCCGCTGATATGACCCAGAAATTCTTCTTTCATGAGCATTTTTAGATTGTAACAAATTGTATTGTTAGGTCGCGAGAAAAAATGTATTTGGGGTGTGACAGCCACCATCTTGTTTTTCCCCAGGGCAAAAAAAGAAAACATTATTTTTTTTATTTATTTATTTATTTTTTATTTATTTCAGTTTGGGATTAAATACCTTTGAGCCACAGGCTTGTTTAAAAAGGTTCCAGGTCAGACATCGTACAAAACAGACAACAGGAGTAGTACAGTGGTAATACAGAATCAGGTAAAAGAACAACAGTAATGCAATTCTAGCACATACAGTAGCATTTGTTACCTTATAGGTAAAAATCACTATGAGGAAGATAATTATAGGTTCCCAGATAGCTTAGAATTCTTCAAGGAGATTTCAGTGTCGGTACATCTAGAATGGAGGTAGGGCGTGTCCACTGGCTGAGGAAGGCAGCTGAAGTGTTGTGCAGGTGGGCAGTGGGTGGTTAACAGGCCCGAGCAACAATGGGGGAGGGGGAGCCAGCGCTGGGCAAGGGGTTGGAGTGAGAACAGCAGCCAGGGTAGGCACTGTTAGGGGAGGTAGGGGAAAGAGAAGGGGGAGGGGGTTAGGAGGGAATGAAAGGGAAGAGGGGGTAGGAAGCAAGGAGATGGAAGGTGGGGAAGAGGAGAAAGGGGTGGAGGGAGTGAAAAAGGGAGGGGATGAGTAGTAAGTGGGGAGTTAGCAGGGGCATGGGAGAGAGACAGGGAGAAAGAAAAGGCAATGAAAAAAAACAGGGGATGGGAGGAGGGGCAAGAGCTAGTCGATTATAGGTGGGGCAGGAGAGAGGAGTGGCCGAGATACAAGGTCTGAGGTTTCAGGAGCAGAAGAGTGTTGAGAACGGGTCAGGGTGCACAGGGGACTATTACTTACCATAGTAATATTGTTTCTTACAAGGGATCTCCTAGTAGGATTAGACAACATTGCAGTCAGTCCAAAGCTGATGACTGCCCCCAGAACTTTGGTTTTAGAATATATGCAAATTAGAGAATTTGGAATGCTACATTCAAAATCACTGCCTCTAGTTGGACAGTGTTCTACCTGTCAGATTCAACTGCTCTGTTCAAGACAGCAGGACTTGCCCCCATGACTGCAAAGCAACCTCGATGCAAGATTGTTTATTTTATTGAAAAAGTGGAATTTTTCAATATTTTATTCATACTCTGCCTCTAGTAGTTAGTTACTAAAGTTTAGTGTATTTGGGACATTTCACTTGTTTTAGTGGTTCCCTTGCTGTTTCCAGGAACAGAGTTATTTAGTCTAAAGTGGACTGTGGTTCTGTTCCAGTCTACTTGTGGTTCTGACAGCTAGCGATTTGGTTTTAAATTTTATTTTATTTAATTAAAACTACTTGGTTTAAATTGTGATCGGTTCTCGTCTCCTCCTAGGAACGATCAAATTTTTTAAGTAAATACAGTTGATTACATATTTTCTGGGTAGCGAATAGTTCCATTTTTCATTCAAGGAACCAATTGCTTTTTGAATAAAAACAAATCATTCTGTTTAAATCGCGGTTCCTGTTTAACATAAGGAACCAACCGCGATTGCTCTAAATGTAGTTCTGTGACATTTTTTCCACAGTCTGCTGACAGTTTGGCATGTCAGACAGACCAAAAAAAAGAGGACAGGACCCACAGGTTTTAAAAAACTGTATAAAGTGCTTTCAAATTTTTGCTAAGGCTAATCATCATGATTTGTAGATAGAGTGCTTGGGTCCCAACCATATTTACTCTAATTGTGAAGTGTGTAGTACTTTGTGTACAAAAATTGTTATAAAGAGAGCCAATAGATTGGATCAGATAACTACTATTCCCACCTCAGTGTCACCAAAACAAAAGTGAAGTGGGGCCTTCTTCATCCCACTCCAAGACAAAGGAGAGACCCTCTAAGGACACCTCGGACCCCAAAATTACTGAAAAGGGGGTTGGGCACACTAAGCACAAAAGAACAAGTGAGCAGACACCTGAGACTATGCTTGACAAAGAGAGAAAAATGTTGTTGCGCCTCCTGCTGAAAAAACAAAGAAGCTCCCAACAGACAAAAACAATTCCCCTCTGCGGAGGAACTGCTAGAGAGATCCGCTGCATTTGTACTGTTTCCTCATTGCTAGCACTTTTGCCTGTCCAAATGGGTGTTCTATACTGTGCCTTGTAATTAATGTTTTATTTTGTGCCTTGTAATTAATGTTGCCTTAACCTGTTTCTTTATAAGCCTAATGTTAGCTGTTGACAATTGTAAGTCGCTATTCTACTCCATGATACTTATCTTCACTTCACAGCCTCTCCTCACTTAACCCCACTGCTGCTCTCTTCCCCCCTCTTCTGTTATATCCTCTTCCCCCCTTTTTGCCACTCCCCACCAAACTCACCTTTACCTGTTCCTACCTCATCCATGCCCTCCTTAGTCCCCACCCTCCTGGCTGTGCTTAGTCACCTCTCTCCACCTACACCGCCACTCCCACCGCTTCACCGACCCCTTCCTGCCCTGCTGCCTCTTGGTTCCACTGGCTCGCTTGACTTTGACACTTTTGGCCGCTATTGCCGTAACTCCTCCGCCTCTATCCCTCTCACCGCATCCCTACCTCGCCTCTGCCGCCTCATCGGTTCCACCAGACCAGCTGTATTTTCCTACCTCCCACCGCTGTTGCCGCCTACTGCCGCCTCCCCTACCACCCTCTCTTCGCCTGCCGCCTTTCGGCTCCATAGGCCCGGCCGCAGGTTGGTACTCACCGCTGTTGCCGATTCGACGGCACCTCCTTTCCACTTAATCTCTCCTCCCATCCTTTTGCCAGTTTTCCTTCCTTGTGTCTTTTCTACTGATGCCTATCCTCTCTTATTTTCTGCCTTCTACTATTCACATTTTTGAGTATGTTCCATGATCAAGTGCAAAAGTATATTTTGTTTACTAATGTATGTTACATTGCCATATGTATTTCTCTCTGCATTTTTTGTACTCGTTGTCTTAATAATCTGGCTGTACTCTTTGTGTATTGTAATTGTACCTCCCGGGTCGTGCCTGAAAACAGTCACTTGCTGACTAGCGCACTTACCCGGTTAACAAAAACTAAATAAATAAATAAATAGAGCCCTGCAAGACATCCGGGCTCTATAAAATGCATTCTCCATACTGGGTTCATTGGTTCAAATCCCACCACTGGTTCCCAGTGTCCAAGGGCTTGAAATTTACACTTAGGAGAAAGAGGAACTGCAACTAGGGGAACCCCAATGAACCAGAGGTATCCCCAGGTCAGGAGTTTGGTTCCCCTCCATGTGGGCATGACGATTTTTCATCCCACTTCTCTTTTGTCAGACAAATGGCTGACACCCTGGGCTTTACCTCACAATAATCCATGGATGATTAGGAAGAGGAAGAGGAAGATTTTTTAGATACGATGATGGGTGGTCCTTCCTTACCATAATTCCCTGAGAAGGCAGAAGTCGGCAAACTGCAACACTTCAAAGCAGATGCAAAAGGTTCAAGTCCAGATGTAGAGGATATCCAGGCCTTATTATTCCATAAATCCAAACGATGAAACTATGAAAAACAGCATGTAGACGATTAGGAAAACATTTTTTTTTTTTTTTTAATTATTACGTTTTAACTGTTCACCATAGTGCCTTTTTCATACAGTCCATTTGGCTTTCTTTAAACAACATATTTTTTCAGCTTTCCCCTACATAGAAATAACTGTTTATATGAATTTAGCACTATGAATTATCTATAGAATTGCATTTTGCTCAATAGCAAACACATTTTACTGTTTTTTTTTTAGATCATACCACTTTGCACGATTTTCTGTCACTTATTTATTTTTAAGGCACTTGTCACTTTAAATCAATCCCTTTATAAGGGATGTAATTCCTAGTCTCACCAGTCCTGAGAAAGCGCTGGGTGTGTGCGAGAACGTTCAACTCAGTGAGACGTGGTCACTGGGAAGGGGGTAGCCATCTTTGGACTTTGTTCTAATAATCTGCATGCTGTTTTTCATGGTTTTATCGTTTGGATTTATGGATTAATAAAGCCTGGATATCATCTACACAGGATTTTAAATAAGCTGCAAAAATTGATTAGCAGTTTTGAGCGTGTATGTGCTAATCAATTATGAAAATACACTGCACTTGCCTCAATTTGAGTTGCAAAATTAAAAATAGTACAAAATGTACAGTTTAAAAAAATGTTTTTTTACCTGAATAAAATCCTTATTAAAAAGCTCTGTCTTTGTTTCATCTGTTTCAATCAATACACAGACACTTGGACATCACATATCGTCTCTCGCTCTCTCTCTCTCTCTCTCTCTCTCTCTCTCTCTCTCTCAATTTAGCCCCTTGGCAGTCTTTGTTGGCAGAAGGTCCAGGAAATAAAAACTTTTAAGACTGGACACCTCCTGCTTAAGACACTTGTCTCCCTTGACCATCCTACTAGAGCCTGCAGTACTGTGAGAACACCATTGCCAGTCTATCCCATCACATTTTGTAAGCACTGAATCTGACAGGGCACACATTGCTGGATTAACTCACAACATAAAAAAAAAATCAGTTGCACCTTCCATTCTCCATGTACTAGTGCACAAAGACCTGAGGAACAAAACAACCACAGCCCCGATCACAATCACCACAGCACACTTCTAGGCAATCAGGAACCCTGCAGTCACCAAGCAGCAGCACAACAACAGGTTACAAGGTAGAAAAGAACACTGCACCAACTTCACTCACCAGCAGTGTTACTCCTCTCTCTGTTAGGCCCTGTCCACACTACGCCTGTAATGTTACAGAGGGTGTAAAACGTTACCGTAACAGGTCGCGTTTATCCGTGTAACGTTACAGAAGGCGTTTTGGTAACTGTTGTTGAAACCACATATGAGGTGGTTTCAACAACGGTTATGAAACCGGTACCACCCTGGTAACGTTACCGGCGGTAGTGTGGATGGCCGGTAATGGTCCCCTGCAGGGCACAAAGCGCAGTGCGAGCTGCATTGTGGGATCGGGCGCCGCCGTAATGGTCGCTCAGCTCCCGGTGTGTGGACGGCAGTGCCAGTCCCATAACGGACACCATCGAGGTGTGGACGTACTGCACTGCTCCCTGGCCATAACGGAGTGTGGACAGGGCCTCTGTTTCCAGTATTACTGTAGGTCATTAGCTGAATCAAACAACCACTGTGTATGTTGGCCAACACCCCATAACTGCAGACATAATTGTTTATTCTGCCTAAATCAGCCATTCTGTATACCAGGAAACCCTTCGATTCACCCGACATAAAACACAAATCGTGGCCCGTACTTACGCGATGCCAAGAGCTCCTTATCCAGAGTCCTAACAAGCCCCTGTGATGGAAACACTTCCAACTCTGAGAAACAACATGACTGGACTCACCCTGTCCCCCCCGTCCATGATGGGACTACCCGCTGCTGCCACAACTGCTGTCTGGAGTTCTAACTCTCAGGGTTAATGTCTGGAGCCACTGAATCAAGATCCACTCATCTCCACTCACCTGACTGCTTCATTTTTGAATGCCCGCCACTCCTAATTTCCCAGCCCGCACAACTTGACTCTCAGACTAAGCGGCAACTCCATTCTTCCTCTCTCCAATTGGTCAGGACCCCTCACATCGCAATGGAAGCGGATGTATAAAAAGAGAAAGGGGGGGGGGACACTGCCAGCTGCCGTACGAGCAGCCGGTTCACATCACAAAATGCGATGATATACCGGCTATTTAAAACCCTGTCTACATCTGGACTTAATCCTTTTGCATCTGCTTTGAAGTGCTGCAGTTTGCCAACTTCTGCCTTGTGAGTGATTTGTTGTTTCTTGTTGGCAACTGCGATATGGCATTTCAGCTGTCTTTCCAATTGATAATTCCCTGAGGAAGGCTACTTTTAAAATACTGCAGACACCTTCCTCTGTACCTGGAGTGGACAAGCAGGTGGAAAAGAAGTACCAACTGGATAGGACTGCTGCTGATTATTTGTATACCCATCCAGATTATGAAGGTGTTGTACAGGCTGCAGCCTGTGATAAAGCAAAGGTCTCTCTGGCATCTCACCCACTGGACAAAGATTCCAGAAGAACTTACACATTGGAGAAGAGGGGTTATTTAGGATCTTCCCTTCTCGGCCTACATGGCTTATGCTGCACAGTACCAGAAAGCCCTACGGAGTTCCATGATGGTTTTAATCGATAAGGTTTCAGGAGATGTGGAACACGATATGGCAGATATTGCCAGGACAGCTTTGGATGCCCCAAAGTACCAATTTCATATGGCAGTGGATGCAAATGACACTGCATCCAGAATTACTGGCCCTGTCAGTTTCATTGAGAAGGTTTGCTTGGCTCAGAGCAACCAGTCTTATACCAGACACCCAACTAAAGGCTATGGATTTTCCATACGAAAATAATTCCCTTTTTGGTGACAAAACTGAGGCATACATGAAAAAGGTTGAGAAGTACAAAACCACCTATAAGGGTACCTCCAAGAGAGAGGGCCTCCACTTTTTTTAGATCCACAGGAAGGGGACGCCGAGGTAGGGGGTACTGCCCCAGGTCTTACGCTCCATACTCTATGCCTGTAGATTACACACAGGTTAGAGGGTATTACAGGGGCAGATCATCTGCTAGGCATGCCAGCCCAGCTCAAGCTCCCAGACCGCAATCTGGACAGAATCCCTGACTGCACAGATCAAGCTGCCCCGGTAGGGGGCAGGTTGTCTCACTATTTTCAGCATTGGGAGAACATTACCACAGACAACTGGGTACTGGAGGTAGTGAGCCAGGGTCTTTGCCTGCAGTTCAAACAATTTCCAAAACTACAGGGCCACAGGGTTTTCCGGCCTTCCAACTCCATCAAAGACCGTTCTGCTGAAGTTGGAAGTAAAAAAGCCCCTGTAAACCAGGGAAATAGAGTCAGTCCCCCTAGCCCAAAGGGGAAGACGCTTGTACTCAAGATACTAGCTGACCAAAAAGAAAAACAGAGATTGGCGTCTGGGAAAATACTTAAGAACAGGTTATTAAAAAAAAAATAAAATAGAATCTTGCTAAACGAGACTCATTAAGCTCACTTATGGCATTTGTTTTTTTAAAGCAGGGGCCAGAAATATATTTTTTGGGACTTCGTTAAGTTCTTTGGCTATCAGCTTACTGAGATGGCAGAATCTTCTGTCACAACGATCAAATTCTTGGGTTGTACATTTATCTGTTTTTGATATCAGGTAAGATACACCAGGCATACATATACCTATTTTCAACTGCGCCTGGAAGAATTACAGATGACTAGCAAGAAAAATATACATCAACAGACAGTATAAATATCTGAGACCAATGTCACCAGGGAGCTGCAATTAACTGACATCATGAATAAGCAGTAGTCCAAAAAATACAGTAGTCAGTGCAATCAAAAAATGTGCTTGCAAAAAATAGAAAACGCAGTAAGTGGGACCCAATAATTTTTTGTGCACACCAAAAATGGAATTCTTGGGTCACACTTAAACATGCAACTGAAGAATTCCATTGCATGGAAATTGGTTTTGCAGCTCACATATTTTTACTCATAACGTGGTTGTTTTACAATATTTTAGTCCCAAACTTTAAATTCACTGTGTACATGACTCTACCTAATGAACAAGAATGGTGGGAATTTTCAAATACAGGTCGAAGGATGATTTTGCAGTCATTTTGTGAAACCACCTTTCGGCAGGTTTAACACATTTGCGACCAAGTTCATGATGTGGCGTCAAAATGTCAAAAATAAATAACTAAATAAAATAAGATAAAACATGTGCAAGGCCAGCCTTAGAGCCAGAGGGAAGTGCGTTGTGATCCCATGCCAGTGAGCTTTGTCTGAGGGCAAGATCAGTGAGCCAGCTGGATGGACCAAGCCTGGCGCAGCCAAGCAGCATGGAGGGACGGTGCAGTGTTGGTCACACCATTAACAAGTAACCATATAATGAAGAGAAGTCTTCGCTTGGCATGGGGCCCACAGGGCCCTGCACCTGTGCACCCACAGCTGCACAGAAGTGCAACCAGGACTCTTGGCCCTTTGCATCTGCATCTGTAGCCAATCAAGGGCCCTGCGCATTCACAGCCCCCCCAGACAGTCCCATGAGTTCTTTGCATCCATAGCTGCACAGAGGTCCCTGCACTTCCGCAGCCAGATGGACTCTTCCCTTGGCACAAGACCCGGAGTATAGCAGTGTCGCAAATGTTTGTACTATTAACTATGATGATCAATAAAAAACATGATTACAGAAAAAGAAAGTATCCATACTTATGCCCAAACATGTGTTTGAGGGAGAGACACTGTGCTGTCAGAGGTGCCGTCTTTTAGATGAGGCATTAAGTCGATGTCCTCCCTGCCAGTTCTGGTGGATGTTGAAGCTTCTGTGGCATGTCTCGAAATTAGTAGGGGAATTTACCCAGTGTCCTGACCGAATTTATTACCATTCACGTACCCACTGAAAGATTACCCTGGTTCAATGTCAGTTGGTTTACATATACATAGAAACATAGACTCTGACAACAGATAAGGATCACTTGGCCCACCCAGTCTGTCCAGTTCCCTGCCTACTGGATAAGCTGCACATCCTAGTTAACCAACAGCCTACTTCCTCCAACCCCCCACAAGAACTGCTTTATGTCTGTCCCATGAATTCCTGAATTTCACAGTTTTGACCCCACAACCTCCTCAGGAAGGCCGTTCCATGCATCCACTACCCTCTCTGTGAAAAAATACTTCCTTGCACTGCCCCTGAGCTGTCCCCCCCATCTTCAAATTATGCCCCCTTGTTCTTGCACATTTCTTTTTCTGAAACATGCTATCCTCTTGGACTTTGTTGATTCCCTTGAGGTACTTAAATGTTCGATCATGTCCCCCTCTCCCTCCTTTCCTCGAGGGTATACATATTAAGCGCCTTTAGTCTCTCTTCGTATGGCTTCTGGTGTGGACCCTGCACCATTTTAGTTGCCCTCCTCTGGACTGCCTCTATCCAGTCTATGTCATTACGGAGATGGGGTCTCCAGAACTGCACGCAGTATTCCAGATGGGGTCTCACCAACTGTCTGTACAGAGTGATAACAACTTCCTGTTTTCTACTGGTGATGCCTCTCCCTATGCATCCCAGTATCCCCCCCAGCCCTCCTTAATAGCTTCTCACATTGATTGCCTACCTTTAGGTCATCTGATATGACAACCCCCATGTCCCATTTCATTTTTGTTGTTGTTAGTACCTCCCCCCACACTGTGTACTCTTCCCCTGGGTTTTTGTTTCCTAGGTACATTACTTTGCACTTCTTTGCACTGAATCTACGCTGCCACACTTCTGACCATTCCTCCAACCTTGCCAAGTCTCTTCTCATCCTATCCACCCCACCTTGTGTATCAACTCTGTTGCAGATCTTTGTACCGTCTGCAAAGTTCTCCCCTTAGTTCTTTTAGAATTCTGGGGTGAATCCTGTCAGGCCCCACTGCTTCGTCCACCTTCAGTTCCAGGAGTTCTTTCAGGACCCTTTCTTCTGTGAATGGACTGGTACTGGCCCCCCCTATCCAGAGTGCTTCTACTGTTTGGTTTAGGTACCTCCCACTCCTCTTCTTCTATGAATACTGAGCAGAAGTATTCGTTCAGTATCCCTGCTTTTTTCACTGTCACCCTCTGCCCATCCCCCTTCCCTTTATTAAGCCTCACTATCCCCCCTTGGTCTTTCTTCACTCCCTAATATACCTATAAAAGGTTTTATCCCCCTTCTTAACTGAGTTGGCTATCTTTTCCTCAGTTTGGGCCTTTGCTATTCTGACTACCTTCCCAGCTTCCTTCTGTTTTAACTGGTACAGTTCGCTGTCCTGCTCCTTCTGTGTTTCCTTATACTTCCTAAATGCTACCTTTTTTCTCCCTAACCTTCCCTGCTACCTCTTGAGAACCATAGTGTTTTTTTCCTTCGTTTTGTTTTGTTCATTTGCGTCACACAAAGGCTTGTTGCCTCTGTGATGGCTGTTCTGATTTTTACCCATTGTTCCTCCACTCCTCCTTCTTGCCCATTTGCTAGTGCTTTTCTGAGGCACTCTCCCATTTTCCCCAAAGTCAGCCCTCCTAAAGTCCAATACCCTTGCTTTTGTATGGCTTGACTCTACGACTATGTTTATCGTGAACCACACTACTTGGTGGTCACTTCTATATCAGAGATCCTCTCTCTGTATCCATTTGAAAGTACCAGGTCTAAAATTGCTCCCTCCTGAGTGGGTTCCAACACTAGCTGTCTGAGGCATGCCCCCTGTAGGGCATCGACAATGGCCCTACTCTTGGATGTGGCTGCAGCAAAGGTGCTCCAGTTAACATCTGGCATATTCATGTCCCCATCAACAATATCTCCCCTTTTTCTGCCATTCTAAGGATACCTTCTGTCATTTCCATGTCCACTGCCTCCCCCTTAAATGGGGGTCTTTATACAACCACCATGCGGATTGTAGTGCCATTTCCTGTCTCCAGGGTGACCCACAGTGCCTTCTCTCCTCCCCTCCCTGTTTACCCTCTAGTTCCATTGCTTTAATCCCTTCCCTTGCGTAGAGAGCTACTCTTCCTACTTTTTTACCCTCCCTGTCCCTCCTGTAGATTGCATACCCTGGTATGCTGACATCCCAGTCATGGTTCTCTGTGTACCATGTTTATATGACTGCCACAATATCCAGGCAACCCTCTTCTATCAAGGCCAATAGTTCAGGGAGCTTGTTACCCAGACTATGGGCATTGGTACTCATCACCCTCCATTTCTTGATGGCCTTACTTCTTTAAGCCCCATCCCTGTCTTTACTGACTTTGCCTTTTTCTCCGTTTACCCCTGCCTGCTCCCTTTTGACTTCTCTACCTTGGTGTTTACCTCGCTAACTACCCCATTTGTATCTGTACCACACACACACTCACCACTCCCAGTCAAAGAAGAAAACAGGAAGTATTTCCCAGACCTCCTTTCCTGGTCAACAAAAACTAAATAAAAAAAATCAAATAAACTGTGAGCTCAGAAAAATGCCCCCAACAGAGCACAGAAAGTTGCTCTCAGTCTCATGGTTAACAGCCAGTTCTTCCTTAACAAAAAAGATTGGCAGGCACTGCCATATTTGATCCCCCTACAACTGCCCTTTACACACTGGTGCCACTGGAATAACCTTACAAAATGGCGACTGGCACTAATGTAGCTAGTGTGCCTCTTAAAGACGGGGATAATTAAAATACCTTGGCAGCTAATCAAAACTGGCAACTGCGTTCATGTCTTTTGATATCAACAAGGCAGCAAGCCCCTCTCATAACAAACTGCATCTAAGCAGTATACTCTATTTAACAACAACAAAAATAAAAACTGTCAATCAGATGCCAGCACCTGCCACTACCCACTGGTGCTTCTGCAATTTAGATTGGCTTGTTACCATAAACAAACACAGATGGTCAAACCCCACCATGTACAGCACTGTCTTTGGTCTTTAAGCAATGACAAGAATGACAACTGTGCAGCAGTCTGAATTGCTGACTGCAGCAAGTCAACCCAGGCTTTGGATCACAAGAAAAAAAAATGAGCACTACGTTATTTATTTTTTTGATGAGATACTGGGTAAAATGTTTGCTGCTGGGTGGACCGGAGCACTGAGAGGTTTATTTATTTAGATTTTCAGAAAGACCTTTGAGCCACGGGCTCGTTTACAGAGGTTCCATGTCAACTGAAACAAAAAGAAAATAAACGATATATACAAAACACAAATATTGAGAATAAAACATAACAGAGCACTCAGATAATTAGTACAAGTTACAACAATACAGTAGGTTTCAAGGCAATTGCCATGTCAAAATAAAGAAATAGAAAGTTCTGTCTAAGTGCAAAGAGGGAAAGGACAGACCGTTGCAACCTTACTGCAATAGAGGGGAGTGCACAGTAGTACAAGTACTAGAAGGTTAGGGGAGAGAGGGCAGACAGGGTGGAGTAGAGGCGGAATCAGGAGGCAAGGTACAACAGGAGGGAAGGGGGAGGCGGGGGGTAGACTACGCAGAGTAGGAAGTCCACCTGGGGAGGTAGAGTAGAGTAGGATGTCAGTTCCCACACTCATAGCCTCTGTTTAAAGCTAGCAGAGCCCTGAGTTTCACTTTGAATGGTCCGAGCTTTCATTCATTCTGAAGATCTAACCCAAGAGAGTTTAACCAGCGAGGTACGCAATATTCAAAGGACCGCTGACCTTGCGGGGTGCGACGAAAGGGGATTTTTAGAGAATGGTTGTTCAGGCCCCTAGTACTTCTGGAGGAGTTATGTACCAGGATGAGATTTCCTACCCTGGGGAGGGGGGACTTAGGGTTGCTTTTTGCCAGAAGGCAGGTCTGATAACGATTCTACTGTCTAAGTTTAGCCAATCAGTTTAGGCGTATAGGTCACATGTTTGCGTCATCCGGTCAGCATCCAGCACAAGCTTGCAAGCCTTGTTGAGCATTGTCTTGATTCATTTTGAGGGCCGTAGGGGTGGCAGCACCATATACCACTAAACCATAATCAATGGTAGACAGCACTGAACTTGTAACAGCAATTTTTAAGGCACTGCTGGTTAGTCAACTTGCTCAGATCACACAATGGGCATTGGTTCTAGTGGAGTTTGAACCTGTGATCTTTTGGTTCCCAAGTTAGTGCTTTAACCACTAGCCCAGACCATACTGCTTCCACAAATGCACAGTCATACACTTTGGAAAGAAGAATTAAAGGAAAACTACTACCTAAATCATTCAGAGATTATGAAAAGCCAAAAGGAAAGGACCCAGGTGTAATAATTAGCAGCACATTTAAAATGAGACCAACAGTGTGGAGTGGCAGCAGCTAGCAAGGTAAACAGAATCATGGCACGAAGCCGGCCCTTCAGTGCAGCAGTAGCGCTGCCACCTCTGACGCCGGTGATCCAGGTTTGGGAATAAGCCTGGGTCGTGGGAGGGGGGAGGCAGTAACACTGTTCTGTTCCTGGTATGCAGGACCTACAGTGCAGGGAGGGGAAGACGCTGTTAGGCGCTTGACTGAGACGTGCCTGGACTCTGGTCCTTGTGCCAGCACGATGCCACGCAGCATGATCCCCGAAAGGCGGAACAGAGCCCCAGATGGCCGGCATAGTTGCCACCGTGCCCCCACCAGCAGTGGGCAAATAATCTGCTAATAACAAAAAAAAAAAAAAACTGATTTATGGCATGAAACAAAGAAATGGACAGCATAAAAAGGCATGATGATCCATCCAGTCTGTCCAGCCCTACTCAAGGCTGGATGTAATGGCCCTCGTGCCATACACACCTTCATCCCCCCTCCACTCCTACTTCCGTTACCTGTTCCCATATGTTTATCCTACCCATGCTGGAATCCCTCCATTTTATTTAGCACAGTCTACTTCCATTGGCAGTTTGTGCCACCTATCTATCACCTTTTCTAAGTAAAACTATTTCTTGAGTTCCTGCTGATAGGGGACAGACAATTAAACAATTGACAGTATATATCCGCCTGTCCACTTCACTGGGTTCCCCGGTGACCATTTCCACTCACTGAACAGCTTTTGCTGTCTCCTTTATTCATTCCATAAAGGTACTTGTAACATCTGCGGCATATTCCCCCTCACAAGGTATACACAATGAGGTCTTCCATACTCTCAAAGCAGAACTTCCTTTGTTGTTCCTGGATCATTCCGGTTGCCTTCATCTGAACTGCCTCCACCCCTGTTCTGGTATTTCCTCAAGTGAGGGCTCAAAAACCGTGCACTGTACTCCAAGAACAAAGTAATATGACATGCATCAAGAGAAACTTCATACGCAGCCTTAGTCGTGCTGTACACCTGACTCCCACATCTGAGAAAAGGTACGGACATGACTGGAAAAGTCCAAAGGATAACAACGGTGGTGGATGAAGGCTTGCAGGACATGAGTTACAAGGATCAATTAGTGGAACTAGGGTTCATTTCACTAATGAAAAGACTCGGGGGAGCCAGGTTCACAGTATTCAAACACATGAAGAATGCAGAGGGAAGACAGTTTGGACTGGGGTGTGCTCAAGGTCACCAGAGTATAATTACATGGAGGGCATACAATAAATGAGGAAACTGAAAAAGCAACTTTAAACAGAAACATTATGACAGGAGATTTTAACAACAGGAACATAAGCTGGTGAACAGGCAGGCAGACAGCAGACCGGGATATCTGTAGAAAACGAAGGACTGCAACTTCCATTAATAAATGAGCTAAGAAATCAGAGCAGGGCAATTCTTATTTTTTTTTTTTTTTTTTTTTAAACACATCCCCCCGGCTCTGGTGGGATCTTCCTTCTGCCCCTGCCATTACTGTTTGCCAAGACTCAACCACTCACCTGACCAGGCATCAAGACCCACCCATGACACACTGCTGTGCTGCCCTCCTTGCCTGCCCCAGGGCCAAGGTCGCCTCCTGCCACTGTTGGCTTTCTTCCATGCTGTCTATCTGGCCACCCACAATGGAGGTGAAGACCTGGAGGATCCCTGACAGGTGGTGGTGTGAGTTTACCAAAATGGACCCAAAACAAACTGCCTAAAGAAACCGGGAAAAGGAAAGCCCCCACCCCATCCACAAGCAGCACCAAGGGCCAGCAGTCATCCGAATGAACCAGCAGGGATCTAGATGCCACAGTGCATGTCCTTTTGGAAACAGTGCATCAAGCGGACAAGAAGGTGGAGGATTTTAACTGTCACCTTACAACAGCAGAAACCAAAGTGGACTCTAAAAGCACAAGTAACTGTGGATTGGGTACTAAAAAAAGAGTAAGCTACTATGATCCAGACTTGAGTATCTTGAAAATGAGGCTCAACCCTCCAATCTACATTTTTTGGGCATACCCGAAGGACTGTGGGTAGCAGACTCATTGGGATTTATACAAAAACTGCTTGGTGACTTATTTCAACTCAGTACTGAAAGCCTGATTATCAGCGCCTACAGTATCATACCCAGACATAGGACAAGAAACCCTGATTTTCCACAGATATTTTTAGTCTCTACAACTGGGGTACATTTCAAGGATATGTTTTTACAGAAGGCCAAGTCAGCGGGCTCGCTTCATTTGAACGACGGCACCGTCATCCACTGTTATTCAGACCGTAGCTATGCCACCCACCAGCAGCAGTGTGGCTTTGATGCAGTGCAAGTAGGGCTTAGAGAGCTGGGGAAGGGAAGGAAAGGAACATTGTTTAATCAGGAGTAGCACACTAAGCCCAAGCTTGTTTCCAGATGCAACCTGAGAGCACAAGGAAGTTAAGTGACTTGCTCAGGATCACACAGTATGCACCTAGGCAGCTGTGGGATTCAAACCCAGGTCTCCAGATCTGCAGCTCAGAGCCTTAACCCACTGTGCTATACTGCCTCCACTGGGACTGGGCGACTCCGGAAAGGTCTTTTTATTTAGTGACCCACCAGAGGCTGGCTGCAAACTGGCAACGATCAGGAGGGACTTTTCTCAGAAAACGCAGGAATAGGAAAGCGACAGGGAAGAGGAGACATGATTGCAGTAAAGTAACTTGTGCTGCCTTACAATGTCTATCATAGACATTACTTTTCAGTTATTTTAATAATGTGTACTGTTACCGACCTATGGCCTTAATGAAAAAATTATCAGACCACTTAGCATTTATAATTATTTATGGTGCCTTTGTTCTCTTTAATAAAACCCTCAGTTTTGTATGTTGGAAGCAATATTTATCTTTAACTGCGTATTTATTTCCAACTAAAATCATTATCATTACTTTCAGTAAAGGCATGTTGGAAAAGCACAGGTGAGTAGCTAGAAAGAAAAAATTACTTACCATAGTAATATTGTTTCTTCCAAGGGATCTCCCAGTAGGATTAGACATACGCAGTCAGCTCAAAATCTCCGACTGCCCCTGGAGCTCTGACGTAATGTGGAATGTATGCAAATCATGGAACTTCGAATGACACATTCAAACTGCTGCCTCTAGGTGTAGTATGTTCCATCTAACTACCAGATTCATTTTTGCAGATGAAAAAAACTTCAGACTATCCGAATTAAATAATTGTAACTTAACAACCATAACAATAATACCCTCCCCTTGGTAAAGAGGATGGATTCCAAACAGGAAAAAGAAGAAACACTAAAAGGAGAGCTAGGTGCTCTAGTCATACTTGTGTGCATCAAAAACATCTAGTCAAGCCAAGGATTAATGGCAACATTAAAAAAAAAAAAAAAAAAAAGGACTGCTGAACCAAGGGGAGGTAGGAATAGGAGGTCTCATCCTACTGGTAGATCCCTTGGAAGAAACAATATTCCCATGGTAAGCGATTTTCTCTTCAAACCCCAGGAATCTCCCAGTAGTATTAGACATATGCAGACTACCAAGCGGTGCCTTGGGAGGTGGGTACAGAACCTATTAAGAGAAAAGGTTCTGCAATACTGCAGTGCCAAACCTAGCATCAGTCCTGGACTGGACGTCCAGGCAACAGTGCTTTGTAAAGGTGTGGACTGTACTCCAGGTAGTTGCTTTACAGATTTCCATCAAGGGAATGACCCTTGCAGCAGTCACAGAGACAGCAGTTCCAAGAGTGGAATGTGCCGAGGCCCTGTAGTGGCTGCCAGCCTTACTATAGCAGAACTGGATGCAGGATCCTATCCAACACGCAGTGACCTCTTTGAAGCAGGCCTGCCCTTTCCCACTTCACCACAGGTAATGATCAGCTGTGAGTGGGAATCCTTGAGGTCCTTAGTACGACTAATGTGATAGCTGATGGACCTTTTTATGTCCAGGCTATGAAGCTTCAATTCACCTGAACTGGACTTGGCTGTGAAAAATACAGGAAGGATGATGGACTGGTTCAAGTGAAACTCAGATACCACCTTTGGAAGGAACTTCCTGTTAGTCCTAAAGGCCACCTTGTCCTTATGGAAGATAATGTAATTAGGATCAGTGCAAAGAGCTTGGAGCTCACACACTCTTCTTGCTGAAGTGATTGTCACCAGGAAAACAGTTTTCCGTGTGACATACTTCAGGTCAGCAGTAGCCACTGGCTCAAAGGGAGGTTCCAAGAGTTTGGCTATGCACAAATTCAGATCTCAATGAGGGACTAGTTCCCTAACAGGAGGGATCATATGTGCCAATCCTTTGAAAAATTTCTTAAAAATAGGGCGTGTGAAGCTATTGTTCTCTGAGCATCTGCAGACAAGTAAGCAGATACTGTTACTAAGTGAACCCTAAGTGTTGCAAGCCTGAGGCCTACAGCCTGCAAGTGCACCAGATAATCAAACAATGTAGACAAGCTTGCCTTAAGGGGATTGATTTTCTTAGGCATGCACCAGATGGAAAATCTTTTCCATTCCGAAGCAAATGTCTTTCTTGTGGAAGTTTTCCTAGAAAATTTTCAGTACTTTAAGTACCTCTTCTGATAGATTAAATTCAGAAAATTCTAACTCCTCAAAAAGCAAGCCTTCAGGTGCAGGCTCTTGAGGTTCGGAAAAACTATCTGCCCCTGAACAGCTGTTAGGAGACTGTATCTCTGGGGCAGACAAATGGGTTGCCTGGTGAACAGGGTGAGCAACAGAGGGTATCATGGCTGCCTGACCCAGTCTAGGGCAACCAGTATCATGGTTGCAGACTTGACTCCTGAGCTTGAGAAAGACTCTTGACACCAGTGGAGTTGGAGGAAAGGCATAAAGAAATTTTCCCCATCCAATCCAGGACTAGCGACTCCATGGGCACTGTCTCCAAGGAGGGTGACCTGCAGAAATAAAGAGGAAGCTGGTGGTTTTCTTTTGAGGCACACAGATCTATTTCTGGGGTGCCCCAACATCTGAAAACGGTGTCCAACACTTGGCTGTTCACAGTCCATTTGTGATGATCCTGGCTAATTCTGCTGGGTGAATCTGCCAGTGTATTGTCCTTCCCTGGAAGATGAATGGCAGACAGATGCATCTCCAAGGAATAAGCTAGGGACCAAATTTTCATGGCTTCTGTGCACAGCCATGAGGATCTTGTACTCCCTTGCTTGCTAATATACCACACTGTGGTTGTGTTGTCTGTCCTGTCCTGACCTGGACTGACTGACCCCTCAACTGAGGGGTAAAGACCTTTAATGCAAGGAGGACTGCTCTCAACTCTAAGGTTGACGTGCAGCTTTGACTTCTGAGGTGACCAAATTCCACTGATTTTGAGGTCGGCTGTGTGTGCCCCCCACCCTAGGAAGGAGGCATCTGTTGTTAGGACCACAGTGTGGTGCTGTTGTTGAAAAGGAATGCCTTGTCAGAGGTCATCCTTTTCCCTCTACCACTGCAGAGCCAATAACAGAGTTCTTGTAACTGGCACAAGCTTTGAAATGGGATCCCTTCTTTGGGACCAGTGAGATCTGAGGTAATACTAAATATCTCTCATCTGAAACCTGGAGCCAGACACTACTGCAGTAGTTGAGGTCATGTGTCCTAGTAATGCTCGGAACTGTCTTTCAGTTCTTGGCTGACCCAAGGTAAAGGAATTTGCTAGAGTCAGTAGATTCGACACCCTCTCCTTTGGGAGAAAAGCTTTTCCCTGAACAGCATCCAGTGCTGCTCTAATGAATTCCAGTGACTGAACTGCCACCATCTGAGACTTTTCAGCATTGATAAGGAAACTTAGAGACTCCAGGGTACTCTGAGTCACCCTGATGGAATCATTTACCTGCTGGTATGAATTTCCTACAACTAGTCAGTCATCCAGCTAAGGAAATACAAAGATTTTCTGCCTTCTGAGATAAGCTGACACCACTGACAGGCACTTTGTGAATACTTGTGGGGCAGAAGTGAGCCCGAATTGGAGTGCTGAGAACTGGTAGTGACCTGAGGGCAGAGAAAACCTTGGGTATTTTCTGTGGCAATATCTGATTGAAATGTGAAAGTAGCCCATTTTCTTTCTTAGGTGAAGGAATAACTATGGCCAGTGTTACCATTTTGAACCTGGGCTTTGCCAGGTGTTTGTTTAGGTATCTGAGATCCAGGATTAGCCGCCAATCCCCATTTTTCTTTTTGGTTAAGAAGTATCTTGAGTACATGCTCCTTCCCCTTTAGGCAAGAGGGACTTGCTCTACTGCCCTGGTTTGCAGGAGCTGCTTTTTTACCTCTAACTCCTCTAGTAGTCTCTGCAGGTGCTGAAGGCCGGAAAACCCTGCAGCCCTGGAGTTCTGAAAACTGAACTGTAGGCAGAGACCCTGACTCACCACATCCAGAACCCACTGTCTGTGGTAATGTTTTCCCAGTATCTGAAGTAGTGAGCCAGACTGCCTCCTACCGGAAAAAGGGTGGCAACATGTTTTGTACAGTCAGGGGCTCTGGCCAGACTGTGGTCTAGGAGCTGGAGCTGGATCTGGACTGGCTCGCCTAGAAGACCTCCTGCCCCTGTAATAACCTCTGCCCTGTGTATACTCTACAGGCATAGAGTACAGGTACAGCCCCATGAAATTCTTTTTATTTTTTCATAATTTGTTTTATTATTTTTCTGGAATTTTTTTTTATTTCTCTTTATACATTGAAAATGTAGTTTTATTTCTTGTTACCATATTTATATTCATAAAATACCTCAAAATGACCTTATACACTATATGGACATCAGGAGGGCTGACTTTGGCAAGATGGGAGTGTGCCTTAGAAAAGCACTAGCAAACAGGCTAGAAGGAGGGGTGGAGCAACAATGGGGAAATATCAAAACTGCCATCACAGAGGCAACAAGCCTTTGTGTCAAGCAAATAAACAAATCAAAATGAAAGAAAAAGCCACTATGGTTCTCAAAAGAGGTGGCGGGGAAAGTCAGGGAGAAAGAGATAGCATTCAGGAAGTATAAGGAAACACAGAAGGAGCAGGACAGAGAGCTGTACCAGTTAAGGCAGAAGGAAGCAGGGAGGAAAGTCAGAATAGCAAAGGCCCAAACTGAGGAAAAGATAGCCAACTTGGTTAAGAAGGGGGGAAAAACCTTTTATAGGTACATCAGCGAATGTAGAAAGACAAAGGGAGGGATAGTGAGGCTGAATAGAATGGATGGTGGGTGGGCAGAGAGGGACAGTGAAAAAGCAGGGATACTGAACGAATATTTCTGCTCAGTATTCACAAAATAGGAGGGGAGGTGCCTAATCCAATTAACAGAAACACTCTTGATTGGGGGGGGGGCGATCCTAGTCCTTTCACAGAAGAAAGGGTTCTGAAAGAACTCCTAAAACTGAAGGTGGACAAAGCAATAGGACCTGATGGAATTCACCCCAGAATTCTACAAGAATTAAGGGGAGAACTAGTGAAACCACTGACTACACTTTTTAACAAATCATGAGAAGATGGTGTGGTACCCGAGGACTAGAGGTAGTCGGGTGTGATTCCCCTTCAGAAAAGTGGGACCAAGACAGAGACAGGAAACTACAGACCTGTCAGTTTGACCTCTGTTGTACGGAAAGTGATGGAATCACTTCTGAAGGAAAGAATTGTTAAGTACCTAGAGTTAAGTGGGGCACAGGACCCAAGGCAGCATGGGTTCGCAGCGGGAAGGTCATGTCAGACGAATCTAACCGATTTATTTGACTGGGTGACCAAAGTAGTAGACCAAGGAGGGGCTGTGGACATAGCCTACCTAGACTTTAGCAAGGCATCTGACAAAGTCCCACACAAAAGATTAATAGTCAAATTAACCAGCCTGGGAGTGGGTCCCAGGGTGGTAGCCTGGGTAAAACACCAGCTGGACAACAGGACACAGAAGGTAATTGTAAATGGAATCCACTCTGAAGAAAGAGGGGTTACTAGTGGGGTACCGTAGGGTTCAGTACTGGGTCCAGTCCTTTTAATGTCTTTAGAAGTGACATTGCAGAGGGACTGGAAGGAAAAGTATGCCTCTTTGCAGATGACACAAAGATCTGCAACAGGGTTGATACACAAGGAGGCGTGGAAAGGATGAGAAGGGACTTGGCAAGGTTGAAAGAATGGTCAGAAGTATGGCGCTTGGATTCAATGCAAAGAAGTGCAAAATAATGCACCTGGGAAACAAAAACCCAGGGGAAGACTACACAATGGGAGGGAGGTAGTAACAACAACAACAAAAATGGAAAGGGACCTGGGAGTAATCATATCAGATGACCTTAAGGTTAGCAAGCAATGTAAGAAGGCAATAGGGACAGCTGGGGGTATACTGGGATATATAGGGAGAGGCATCACCAGCAGAAAACAGGAAGTTGTTATCCCTCTGTACAGACAGTTGGTGAGACCCCATCTGGAGGACTGCGTCCAGTTCTGGAGACCCCATCTCTGCAACGACATAGACAGGATAGAGGCAGTCCAGAGGAGGGCAACTAAAATGGTGCAGGGTCTGCAAGAGAAGCCATACAAGGAGAGGCTAAAGAAGCTTAATATGTATACCCTTGAAGAAAGGAAGGAGAGTGGGGACAGAATAGAAACTTTTAAGTACCTCAGTGGAACCAACAAAGTCCAAGAGGGTAGTATCTTTCAAAAAAAGAGATGTGCAAGAACAAGGGGACACGATTTAAAGATGGGGGGAGCAGTTCAGCGGCAATGTGAGGAAGTATTTTTTCACAGAGAGGGTGGTGGACGCATTCCTGAGGAGGCTGTGGGATCAAACTGTGGGAGAATTCAAGAATACATGGGACAGACATAAGGCAATTCTTGTTGGGGGGTAAGAAGAAATAGGCTGTTGGTTAACTAGGATCTGCAGCTTATCCTGTAGGTAGGGAAATGGGCAGACTAGGTGGGCCAAGCGGTCCTTATGTGCCGTCAAAGTCTATGTTTCTATGTTACACACTAGAAATCACATTCCTAGTATACTACATTGTATTATGCAGCATTATGCTATGGTCT
This sequence comes from Neoceratodus forsteri, assembly GCA_016271365.2. NCBI lineage: Eukaryota > Metazoa > Chordata > Ceratodontiformes > Ceratodontidae > Neoceratodus > Neoceratodus forsteri. The sequence continues at coordinate 476,890,339 of CM057451.1, forward strand.
TGAAAGGTTTTGTGAATCAGACAATTTTGCTGCCACTTCCTTGTGGGCAGTCTCTATGGTAACAACAGAACCTAAACAACTCCTACAAGCATTTATTTAGTTTTTGTCCAAAAAAGCAAGCAATTTTTTTAACTTTTTTTATGCACTTGTTTTCGTTCTACTTCTTTTTATACTTTGAATTTCTTGTTATTTCTTATTTAAGAAAAACACGGGTCTCTTAGTATGGGGCATATGACCTGGGGTAGTAACCCCTACCACTATCTCCCCTTCCTGTGGATCTAAAAGAAGTGGAGGCTCTCTCTCTCTCTCCCAGAGTTACTCCTGTATGCGATCTTAAAACTCTTCCACCTTTTTTCATGTATGCCTCGGTTTTGTCACCAAAAAGTGAATTGCTTTCACATGGAAAATCCATAGCCTTTAACGGAGTGTCAGGGGTAAGACTGGTTGTTCTGAGTCAGGCAAACCTTCTTAGTGACACTGACAGGGCCAGTAATATGGATGCAGTATCATTTGCATCCACAGCCATGTGAAATTGGTACTTTGTGGCATTCAAAGCCGTCCTGGCATTATCAGACATATCATGTGCCACATCACCTGGAATTCTCTCAGTTAAAGCTAGCATTGAATTCCTCAGAGCCTCCTGGTATTGTGCAGTACATGCCATGTAGGCTGCCTGTCCGAGGAGAAGGGAAGAGGCTAAACAACTCCGTTTCCCCATATTGTCAATTTTTCTGAAATCTTTATCCAGAGGATGGGATGCCGGGGTACCTTAGCCTTACCACAGGCAGCAGCCTGTATCACATCCTCATGATCTGGATGGGTATACAAATAAGCCACAGAAGCACTATCCAGCTGATACTTTTTCTCCACCTTCTTGTCTGCTTCAGGGACAGAGGAAGGCATCTGTAATATTTTTAAGGTGGCCTTTTTAAGTCAATTGTGGCCAGGAAGGACCAGCTTTTTTATGGGGGCTATCCCCATCATATCCAAGAACTCTGCCTCCTCCTCCTCCTCCTCATCATCCACAGATTCTTGTATGGAGAGAGAGCCACGGTGTCGGCCATCTGTCAGATGAATGAAAAGTGGGATGAAACATCATCATGACCATAAGGAGGGGTACCAAACTCCTGATCTGGGGATACCTCTGGCTCAGTGGGTTCCCCTAGATCCAGATACTCCTCTTCCTCCTCAATGTACACCTCCTCTGGCCCATGGGAACTAGTGGTGGGACTTGAACCAGTAAACCCAATATGGAACCTGCATTCTGCAAAGCCTGAATGACTTGCAGGGCTTTGGCAATTTCTTCCGCAGAAGGTATTTTCTCTGTCTGCTGACACTCCTTTGTTTTTCAGCCGAAGGCATAGTAACATGCTTTTCTTTATATTTCTTTTTGGCAGGCACAGATTCAGGAGCCTGCTCAGTGGCTCTTTTGTGTTTAGTGTGTTCAGACCCCTTCTCAGACATGTTGGGGTCTGAAGTGTCCTTGAGTGCCTCTCCTTTGTTTTGGAGTGGGAGGAACAAAAACCCTCTTCAAGATGCTTTGGTGACACTGAGGTGGCAGGAGAAGCCATTTCTTCTAATCTTTTGGCTCTTTCCTTAAGTGTTTTAGAGCAAAAAGTACTGCACACTTCACAATTAGAGAAAATATGACTGGGACTCGGGCACTCCAAACAAAAATTGTGGCAACCAGCCTTAGCAAATATTTGAAAGCACCTAATACAATTTTTAAAACCTGTAGACCCCATCCTCTTTTTAGGTCTTTCTAACATGCCAAATGTCAGTAGACTAAGCAAACACTTCCCCAAAATGGGTAAAAAGCACAGATCGGTTTAAAAAAGGAACCACGATTTAACAAAATTTACTTTAGTTTAAAACAAAACACAGTGGGTTCCTGACTTTAAAATATGCTAAAAACTAGCAGAATTTAAACAGAAAAGCTAGCGGTAAGAACCGTAACAAACAGCAGTTAAAGGCTGAAATCTTGGTCCCCAGGAACCGTGATGAAATGCAAAGAACAAGATAAATATCCCAAATAAACCAAATTAAACTAAATTTGTATAAAAATAGTACTAGAGGCAGAATATGAAAAAAAAAAAAAAGCATAAAATACCACTTTTTTGAAAGAAATAATCGATCTTGCAGTGAAGTCACTGAGCAGCTCTTGGAGGCAAATCTAACTGTCTGAACGGAGAAACTGAATCTGTCAGTTAGATGGAACACAGTCCACCTAGAGGTAGCAGTTTGAATGTATCATTCTAAGTTCCATGATCTGCATACATTACACATTACATCAGAGCTCCAGAGCCAGTCAGAGATTCTGAGCTGGCTGCATATGTCTAATCCTACTGGGAGATTCCTGGGGTTTGAAGGACCCTGGCCATTATCCGACATTGGTGTATACGAGGAAGCGGCTGGCACCTACTAAAAAGTAATCCGATCTAGAGTACCAGGAATGCAGTAGACAGTAAGATGTTTATCATCTGCTGGTGGGTTACAGCGTTCTCCATGGGTCTATGATACCAATGATATTTGTGCGTACTCTTATAGCTCTTTGGACTAGAGACAGACCACATGCCTCGTACCCGATCTTATTCATTGTTAAGTACAAAATTCCAGTCACTCATAAGAATTAAAGGGAGATGGACAAAAGGTGATAATATGAGACGTGCAGTGAGAAGAACAGGTGAGCCCACATTTGGACCATATATGTTTCAGAGTAACACATCTGTGTTATCTGAGGTGCCTATTATGAACAAATATCTACCCTGAGGGTCTGCTATTGTTTGTGAAAGGTTAAATCTGACATTGCTAGCAAAGACAGTGATAACTCCCATTTGTCTGGTGGAGTTGCCAGGGCCATATGCCTGGCCTACCTGGTCTCAGCGGAAAAGCACGGCACCTGTGTCCAGAAGGTGAGTTTCTTGAAGCATTACTATCTAGCTATCCATTTTCTTCAGGTGTTTTAAGGAATTGGTAAATTCGGTTTTTGTTCCCAACTACTTTAATATTACAAGTTACATACTGAATGTTACTACCGATGGTTAAATAATATTAGTGAATGCATCTGAGCACAGTTTCCCTCAATAGAACCCTCCCTTTCACTAGTCAGATCACTTTCTGCATTAACAACTCCAGCACTCCCCCCTCCCCATCCCTCACTTTAACATCAAACAGGAAACAACACATATATGAATAATAACATACAACATCAAACAGTACCCAGAAATGTAGGGGCAAATTAAATTTGATCCCCTCAAAAAGGGAGGTCTACGATGCCTGTCCTAGCAACCGCTCCCCTAATTGTTTGATCCGCACTAAGCCCCTTGAGCAGCTCTGCATCATGCTATACTGTGGCATGGGGAACAGAAATAGTGTCAAACCTGTAAGGAGAATAATAAATGGCACTTGACACTGTTTCTTGTGTTTTATGGGATTATTTCTAAAGGACCATTTCCGTGCCACACTCTGCCACTGTGGCAAGCTGCTACAGTGTGGTTACCCAGCCTGAGAACTTGTAATTCAGAGTGGCATGTGAGATTAGGGTTCCTCCTTCCAGTATATCCGCGGTGGAAGGGGAGGCAGTTCACATTTGACTTTGAACACAAGATGGCTGCTTGCCACCACTACTCCCCCAGCACACTGGAAGCACACCACAGTAATCTGACAGAGTAAAACATCACTGAACCTTTGCACAAACACATTACAATCAAGAAACACTGTTTAACTCATTTGCCCAGCTTAAGACCTTCTTTTGGCTATAGTTATACACCGTCCTAGGGCTCAGTTTCTGAGCGCTTTCCTCCATTCGCTCCCTTCCCCCACTGCCCTAGCGTCCCGTTTCAAGCACAACAGCAGTATGATCAGAAATGGCCGAGCTGGAATTTTTTGGCACCGAAAGTCTTTTACCAATAAAAGCACATTCAGTCCTGAGGCACAGCATCGTTGAGTCCATTGAACAGCCTGCGTTTCAAAGGAACTACTTCTGTGTCCCAAGTTGGCTTGACTTTCTTGGCTGCCACGTGTACTCCTCGTGTCTTGAAAGAGGCCTTGAATCCAAAAAGGGTAATTTTCAATTAAGCAGCATATAAAAAGAGGGCTCACCTGACTTGCTCACTGGAGGGCCATTTCCCACCATTCAAAAGATCTGGGACTGCAGCATGGATCAGCGTGGAGACCTGACGGCTTGCACGGTCTACTGGGGTGGGGCAATCCCAGTTTGCAGCTCGAGAATGGCCACGAGAAAGAAAGTTAAGCAGACTGTAGAACCACAATTGCAGCTAATCTTGAAATGCAAACAGGTAACGTGAACTGGCAAAGTTGGTTAAAAAAAGGGCCATTGTATTAAGATATCAAACTTGCTGACCTGTAAGGGCTGCAGGCCCAGTGGGAATTATGATGCAGAAGACAGGCACTGACTTCACTGAGTGGGCTTTGATGAGCTGGGAATAGGTTATAATTGCATTAGGCTGGGAAGACCCATGGCAAATCTCATCAGGCTGCTGTGGTTTACTGTTCTTGGCCATCTGCGCTTGGACTATTAGCTCATCTAGAACTTTATGCCTGCTGCAAATAACTTGTTTTTTTATTTCTTTATATTCCAACTGCCGAACTCTTACTTGGGAGCTGAGGTCATCGAAAATGTGGACATGTTGGCCCTCCCACCATATATTTTTTTTTTTCCAATTTTGTTGAGGATGTGCATGTTGTCTAAGTAGCTCAAGAGACATACTGTAATGGGCCTTGACTTCTCCCCCCCGGGTTCAGTGGAGGTCTGAGAACTCAATGGGCTCTCTCCACAATGTAGTTTAGGCCACTAGGAGAGGGGACCACTCGCTTGTTGCAGAGTTTCTGTATGAACTGGACAGTGTTCTGGCCTTTCAAGCACTCTGGGAGGCCAACAACGACAAGGATGCTGCGCTGGCTACAACCTTCTTGATTCTCCAGCCAGTCTTCCACTTTCTTTACTTTGCATCGCAAGCTTGTGATTTCAGGGTCGGTGTGGTGTATGTGGTTTTCCAGGGATCTGATGCATGCCTCCAAGCCCAAGACACATCTGGTTAAAGCTTCTAAGGCAGGCTTGAAGCTTTTAAAGTTGCCCGAGAGGTCCACTAGGGTGTCCTTAATTACATCCAGCTCCCTGAAAAATCAGTCCCTCACATCAGGGTCAGCTATGTGGCAGGGAGGTAAAATAAAGGACTCTACAGCCTGGGACTGGTCGAGCAAAGGTGCCGCTGCAGCTAAGAAATCCAGTTGGTCTGGTTCTTGTTCCATATTGGACTCATTTTTGGTGTTGTTTCATTCCTCATTGCAGCCCTAGCTTGGTTTAATGCCATGCAATGTTCTATTTTGCTTTTAGCGCCATTTAAAATGTGTTTAAAGCATGCCTGACATGGTGCAGACTCAGAAATAACTTCCCACATTCAAAGCATCATGTGACTCCTTGTTTTGGACGTAAGAGAAAAAAAGGACTATACTACACCTCAAATGTTGTGATACTGAATAAAGGGATATGTATTACCTACCGTAATATTACTGATCTCAAGTCATCTTGTACTCTGAATCAAGTATCTTTATTTGTATGTTCATTTTGAAAATAGAAAAATAGACAATGATAGTAGAAAAAGACCAATGGTCCACCCAGTCTGCCCAAAAAACCCTAACAAACCCAGGACCTGTTGTCCACTCAGGGTTCTAACCCACATTATCTACCCCCATGCTCCCTGCCCTACTACTACCACCCTGAGCAACCACAAATCCCTTCACTCTGTCCCAGTCGTGTTTGAAACATCTGACAAGTTTTGATACCCACCACATCAGCTGGCAGAATGTTCCATGGCTCCAACACCCTTTCTGTAAAATAAAATGTTCTCACTTCCCTCTTGAATCCCCACCATCAGTTTCCACTCATGCCCCCGGAACTTGAAAGCCTCTATCATACCTCCCCTCTCTTGTCTGAACTCCAGTGAGTACATGTTCAGTACCCTGAGCCGCTCCTCGTAAGATCTGCCCTGCTGGCAATGAATCATTTTGGTCACCATATGTTGCACTGTATCCGGCCTGTCTTTATCTTTCCCTAAATGAGGACTCCAGAACTGGGCACAGTACCCCCAGGTGGGGTCTCACCAGTGATCTATAGAGAGGTAATAATATCTTGTTGTTCTACGGTCAATATCCCATCCTATACACCCCAACATCCTGTTTGCCTTACTGCAGACCTTGTTACACTGACTTGTTTTAGTGAGCCACTGATAATAACCCGTAGGTCTGTTTCCTCAGAGGTCGTAACCAGTCCCCCCCCTAAATCCAGTACTGTGTCCTGGGGTTCCTACTCCCTATATGCATCACCTTGCACTTTTTGGCACTGAATTTCAACTACCAAACCACTGACCACCTCTCTAGCCTTCGCAAGTCTCTCTGCATCTCCCCAACCCCTCCTCGCTGTCTACCCTGCCACAGAGCTTAGTACTGTCTGTGAAGAAACATCTTGCCCTCAATTCTTTCTCCCAAGTCGATGATGAACATACTGAAAATGACTGGACATAAGACTGATCCTTGTGGAATCCCACTGGTGACTTCCCTCTCTTCCGATTTGACTCCGTCAGCCACAACCCTATGTTGCCTCCCTTCCAACGAGTTTCTCACCTATCTGTGTCATTTGCTGTACTCAGATCCTCTAGCTTCTTCAGCAACCTTCTGTGAGGCATGGAGTAGAAAGCCTTGCTGAAATCGAAGTAGGCCGTAAATCCACAGTGTGGCCCTTATCTAGTACCCTCACTACCCAGTCAAAGAATATGATCAGGTTGGTAAAGTTTAAGAAATAAAGGAACATAATTATTTAAAATAAAGTTAAAAAAAAAAAAAAATAATAGTAAAAATGGACTCAGTCTTGATATCATGGAGCAAGCAGATATGATACTATGAGACGTGACTTCATGGAATGGAAATAACAGAGCAATGATGGGAAAAGTGTAAATGAAAAATGGAGTCTGCTAAAAGCTAAATTATAATAACAGAAGTAAGCATATACCAAAAACAGCTAAATATAACAAAAAGGGTGTGAAACCAGTGTGGTTAATGAGACAGTTACAGAAAGAGATAGTCAAAGGGAAAAGTGTTCAGGAAGCTTAAAACTGATGGGTCCAGGGAGGCAAAATACAGGTACAGAAACAAAGTAAGGAACAGCAAAGTACTAAGAAAGCAAGAAAAAGATCCTTAAAAACTTACCTATTCAATCAAGCATTTGCTGGGACACACTGAATGACTGTAAGGTTTTTATCTGTTTTTATGCGAACCATTGTGAAACTTTTGTAATGAATAATGTTAAGGCACCCCGAGCTTTGTAAGGGCGCCTTATATAAATAAAATTTTGCTAACTTTTTACTTTACAAGTGAAAAGGAGACTGGAAAAGGGACTGGCAACAATTATCATGTCATGGCTATAAAATATTCAGTAGTCTGATTGGCTGAGGAGCTTGGAACCCAGTGCTGTTGTCCCACCACAACAGCACTGGAAGAAGGACCAGTAGCCTCTTCATATCCCAGTGCTGCTGTCCCACCACAACAGCACTGGAAGAAGGACCAGTAGCCTCTTCATATCCCAGTGCTGTTGTTCCACCACAACAGGACTGAAAGGAGGACCATTAGCCTTTTCACAGATGAAATCAGTTGAACCAGACACAAAGTATCTGACTGCCATCACAAATGTGGCTGTCATTTTTACTCACTAAAAACCTTCAACTAGGCCCTAAAAATAAAACTGTTAAATTTAAAAACATTATAATTATTTGCCCACACACACACACACACAAAATGAAGTACTATGGTACTTACAGTTTTAATTTATGGTGTTTCTTTGTTGACCATGAAAAATCCCCCTTCTATCCTCACCTGTTTCTGGGGGAAATCTACTTTTTTTTTTTTTTAAACTTTATTTTTATTTTATTTTTGCAGATACATGGGGGAGAGAGAGAGAGAGTGCATATTACTGGTCAAGATATTTAGCTGAGATACATAGTGAGGAATCCATTCCAGGTTAAAGAGTACAAGGATGTTAAGTTCTACATGGTTAATCATTGCTGAAAAGAAGTACTTCATATGTAGTGAATCACTGTTAAAATAACTGACTAAAGGAGGAGGAGGATAGAGTAACTCCTCAGATGCTCATCTATTTAAGCGCTATTAGAGGATTTTACCTCAGTTACATTTCTAATAGGGATATATATCAGCATTACCTAGTGAGGTGTGTGGATGTGGTAAGAAAGATCTCCGAGAACAGACTGAGTGGAGAGAAATCTAAGGGGTAATAGCCTGTCGGTGTTTTGAAATGTGAAGAAACAAAGAGGTCCACTTGTTCATAATTACTTCTGTTGTATTTTGGAACTTAGCCATCATACTTTCCATTTTATATATATCATATATTGTATTTTCCCAGTTTACTATTTTTTTTTATAAGTTAATAATCTTTATTGAGTTTTCCACATAAGTATACATGGATAAAACATTAGTACAGACTGTAAAATGCTGGCAAAGAAGGATCAAGCATACCTATAAAGCCATAATCCATAGACAATGACGTACATCAAAAATAGAAAGAAAGCATAACATGGCATATTGGTGGCCCCACATTGAAACATGTAAAGACTGGGAGCAAAAGCTGGATACCTAGGAGGTCTGAAACCACAGCCCAAGAGGCATGGGGGGGAGCATTCTCTGCTGCATATAACATTACAGTCAAAGGAAGTAAAACCTAGAAAACCGGGAGTTCAGAAATGTCAGACAGTCTCCTAGAATACAAGATTACTGACAGGGTACTTGGTGAGTCTAGCCTATCACAGGGACACATCCACGAGAGTGCATAGAGGGAAAGTAAAGCAAAGACCAGGCAAGGCCTCACCCAATTCCTGTCCATGGCTTCAGGTATGTAAGGAAGGGGGCCCAACAGGCAGCATAATGACCAAGTTTGTTGGTCATTACATGGGACATATAGTCCAGCAATGCCAGCCGCACAAGTGCATGGTGAAGCTCTGAAACAGAGGGGACTTCACTAGTTCTCCGGCGACATACGATGAGGCGCTTGGCAGAAATGCCAAGAAGTGCAAGCCAGCATAGTTGCTGGGCTTTTAGTAGAGTTCCTAAGGGAGGAAGGCCAAGTATCCAGACCTGTGGATCCAGCCGGGTCGTACAGTCCAGAACTCGGAAGGCTAGCTGAGCTACCTTCTGCCAGAAAGGGGCCAGCTGGGGGCACTGCCAGAGAATGTGACATAGATCCCCAGGGTGGGCACTGCACCTCGAACACAAATTGTTACTCAGAAGCTTGGCTTTGTGCAGCACCTCTGGGGTCCTGTACCAATGATGCAAGATTCTGTTCTGCATAAGTCTGCTGCCCATATCTGGGTAGCTTAAGTGTGCCAATTTCCAGCATAGAGACCAGTGGGACTCATCTACCTGTAGATTCAGAGCTCTTTCCCATTTCCGCTTGGATTCGCCAGATTGTGGGGGGATGCTCTCTCATATGTCTGCGTATATCTTGTTAGCTAGGCCCTGAGGAGTCTTGAGCCAGCTAAGAAGTTTTTGCGAACTGGCGGGGCAGGAAGGGAAGGTTTTTAAATAGTTATGGAACTGCGTAGTTGCAGGTACCTCCAGAAATCTCTCCTGGGGATCTCTTTAGCATTAGCAAGCTCTTGAAAGGACTGAATCCTTTGCCTCGACTCATCTAGGACATCCTCCAGTGCTTGGATGCCCTGATGCTCCCATTGAGGCCAAAGAAGAGGCTTGTTGTCCACCAGGATAAGTCTGTTACCAAATATGGGAGCAAGAGATAGGGGTCTAGGGTTGGCCTTGAGTCTGGCATGTATGTTATTCACAGCTGGACTGACGACCAATGATAGGATGTGCTTTCAAGGCCTTAGGCAAAGGGTTAGACATCAGGAGAGGAAGACTGTGCACCAGTGCCATATATTTTTCTATGTGTAGCCATTGTGAAGATTCTGCAGACAGGGTAGAGAACCACTTCAGAGACTGGGAAAGGGAGTAGGCCCACATATAGTCTTCCAGCCACGGAAGGCCCCACACACCATCCTTCCAGTGGGATCAGAGCTTGTTCCTACTGTACCACATTTTTTTATTTTCCCAGAGGAAGTTGCCTATAAGGTGGTCGATAGTACGAGAGTCCTTAACCGGGGCAGAGGGATATGACAAAGGGGGTAGAGAAGCTTAGGGGCAGATACCATTTTCAGTGCCAATATCTTGCCAGCTAAAGTAAGATGGAGCGTTTGCCATCTGTCCAGCTTAGTTCTAAAGTCAGCCACCAGGGGCTGCATGTTGAGATCCCAGACATTGGAAAGGTCAGAAGAAATATATATGCCAAGATAAACAAGGGCCCCTAAGGCCCACTTGAGTCCTAGGGGGGTTATCATATTCTGAGTGCACTTGGAATTGAGAGGGAGCACTTCAGTTTTGGATTTGTTCACCCTGAGATCTGACAAGTCTGCAAAGTCTGCAAGGAGGGAAAGAAGTACTGGGATGGAGGTGGGTACATCTTCCATTGGAACCAGTAGATCGTCTGCATACAAAAATGTGGTATATGAGCAGGTCCCAATTGTGACTCCCTTAATGGCAGGATGCTGCCTAATAGCAGCCGCCAGAGACTCTACAGCCAAAATGAAAAAGAGAGGGGACAGGGGGCAGCCTTGACGAGTGCCTCTGCCCAGTTGAAAGTAGGGGGAGGGTACCAGGTTGGTCCATATACTGGCCAAAGACAGCTGATAAAGTGCCTGTATCCATCCTCGAAACCTGGTCCTGAAGCTAAATTGTTGGAGCACCAGCTCCAAATAGTCCCATTGCAGGGAATCAAATGCCTTTCCAAAGTCAATGGCCACAGCCGCAGCTGGAGTAGGGATAGTCTTGGCGTGATGGATAATGTTAAACAGGGACTGGATATGATCTCGACTAAAACACCCAGGGACGAAGCCCACTTGTGAGGGGTGAATAAGGGAGGGAAGAAGATGATTTAGTCTGGTGGCTAGGATCTTGGCAAAAATCTTACTATCTGCATTTATAAGCGATATTGGGCGATAGCTCAATGAAAGCGTGGGGTCCTTGCCTTTTTTGGGGAAAACCATGATGACAGCTTCCCGCAAGATAGTGGGGAAGATACCATTGTCAACAGTCTCGTTATATACTAATGAAAGGCAAGGGGCAATTTGAGGAGCGAGGAGTTGCCAGAATTTTATGGGGAAGGGAGGGATAGTGAGGCTGAATAGAATAAACGGTGGGTGGGCAGAGGGGGACAGTGAAAAAGCAGGAATACTGAACGAATATTTCTGCTCAGTATTCACAAAAGAGGAGGGGGAAGTGCCTAATCCAATTAACAGAAGCACTTTTGATAGGGGGGTCGATCCCAGTCCTTTCACAGAAGAAAGGGTTCTGCAAGAACTCCTAAAACTGAAGGTGGACAAAGCAATGGGTCCTGATGGAATTCACCCAGAATTCTAAAAGAATTAAGGGAGGAACTAGTGAAACCACTGGCTACTCTTTTTAATAAATCATGGGAGGATGGTGTGGTACCCGAGGACTGGAGGAAGGCGGATGTGATTCCCTTCACAAAAGTGGGACCAAGACAGAGGCAGGAAACTACAGACCTGTCAGTCTAACCTCTGTGGTAGGGAAAGTGATGGAGTCACTTCTGAAGGAAAGAATAGTTGAGTACCTAGAGGTCAGTGGAGCACAGGATCCAAGGCAGCATGGGTTCTAAGCGGGAAGGTCATGTCAGGACGAATCTAATAGATTTCTTTGACTGGGTGACCAAAGTAGTAGACCAGGGAGGGGCTGTGGACATGGCCTACCTAGACTTTAGCAAGGCATTTGACACAGTCCCACACAAAAGATTATTAGTCAAATTAACCAGCCTGGGAGTGGGTCCCAGGGTGGTAGCCTGGGTAAAACATTGGCTGGACGGCTGGACAACAGGACACAGAAGGTAATTGTAAATGGAGTCCACTCTGAAGAAAGGGCGGTTACTAGTGGGGTACCGCAGGGTTCAGTATTGGGTCCAGTCCTTTTTAATGTCTTCATCAGTGGCATTGCAGAGGAACTGGAAGGAAAAGTATGCCTTTTTGCAAATGACACAAAGATCTGCAACAGGGTTGATACACAAGGAGGCGTGGAAAGGATGAAAGGGACTTGGCAAGGTTGGAGGAATGGTCAGATGTTGGCAGCTAGGATTCAATGCAAAAAGTGCAAAATAATGCACCTGGAAACAAGAACCCAGGGGAAGAATACACAATGGGTGGGAGGTAGTAACAACAACAAAACAGGAAAGGGACCTGGGGTAAATCATATCAGATGATCTTAAGGTTGTAAGCAATGTGAGGAAGGCAGTAGGGAGGCCGGGGGTATCCGGGATGTATAGGGAGGCATCAGCAGCAGAAAACAGAAGTTGTTATCCCTCTGTACAGACAGTTGGTGAGACCCCATCTGGAATACTGTGTCCAGTTCTGGAGACCCCATCTCCATGAGGACATAGACAGGATAGAGGCAGTCCGAGGAGGGCAACTAAAATGGTGCAGGGTCTGCAAGAGAAGCCGTATGAGGGAGAGACTAAGGCAAATGTATCCTTGAGGAAAGAAGGGAGAGGGGACATGATAGAAACTTTCAAGTACCTCAAGGGAATCAACAAAGTCCAAGAGGTAGCATCTTTCAGAAAAAGAGACTTGCAAGAACAAGGGGACACAATTTAAAGATAGAAGGAGGCGGTTCAGGGGCAATGTGGAAGTATTATTTCACAGAGAGGGTAGTGGATGCATGGAACAGCCTTCCTGAGGAAGTTGTGGAGTCTAAAACTGTGGGAGAATTCAAGAATGCATGGGACAGACATAAGGCAATTCTTGTGGGGGGCAGGAAGATATAGGCTGTTGGTTAAATAGGATCTGCGGCCTATCCTGTAGGTAGGGAAATGGGCAGACTAGATGGGCCTATCGGTCCTTATCTGCCGTCAAAGTCTATGTTTCTATGTAAGGCGTCTCCCCCAGGAGTTTTACCAGAGTTTAAGGCGCTGATCGCGGCCATTACCTCTGTAGGGGTGATAGGTCGGTCCAGGTCCTCTGCCTGGGAGGGCTGGAGAGTGGGGAGTTGAAGAGCAAACAGAAAAGAAGCAATTGCTCCATACTCCTGCCCCCTGGTGGAGGAATAAAGGGACGTGTAAAACTGTTGCATGATGTAGGTAATCCACCGAGCATCTGTATGAATGGCACGAACTGGCCTTTAACCCTGGAATGTGGTGATCAGCCCGCTGCTTGTGCAGGAGGTACGCCACCAATTTACCAGCTTTTTCTCCGCCCTCCCAATACCGATGGCGGAGCCTCAGCACCGCAACCTCTGCTTTATGAGACAACAGATCGTTAATTTCATATCAGATCCTAAGCATTTAGTTGTTTAGTGCGGATCACAGCCGTGAGTGAGGGTTTGCTTGGCCTGGATCTCCAGGGTCTTTAATTGTGCTTCTAGAGATTTTAGGTGATGTTACCGCTGACTGGGCCACCTGGAAGCATATCTCATTATTGCCCCCTCCCCCCGTAGGGTAGCTTTCAGTGCTTCCCATGTGATTCCTGGAGATGTATCCTTGGGGTTATTCTCAGCCAAGAACAGAGTCACTTCTGAGGATATCCACTGGACAAAACCAGGGTCTTTAAGGAGGAGGGTGTCTAATTTCCACAAGGCTGATTTCGGCGAAGGCGGGCCCCACAGGATGTGCAGGTGAACAGGGGTGTGATCAGAGATGACTCTGGGCATTATTTCAGAGTCTACTGCATTCTGACAAATCTCTGCGGAGACCGGCCAGAAGTACAGATGACTATGTGACCAATGCACCAGTGACATAAAGGAGTAGTCCCTCTACCTGGGATGCAGGGTTCTCCGGATGTCAGTGAGGCTGAATTTGGTCATTGGATGCTGTAATACCAGCCGGGCTTTAGGGTGCTGCTCAGCAGAGGGAGCGCTGCGGTCTAGCAAAGGTACAAGGGCGAGGTTGAAGTCACCTCCCAGTATAGTCAGTGTGGGCATATTGGCTAGCGAGCTTAGTTCCAGGGCCACCTCATGAAAGAAGGTAGGGGCGTCTTCGTTAGGCACATAGTTAGATCTGAGAATCAAAGGGCCTTCAGGAGTGTTCATAAGAGCTAGGACCCACATACCCTGGGGGTCTGTTTGGACTTGGGTGGGTGACCAGGCAAGGGACTTATGCAGGAGTATAGCCACCCCTCTCTTCTTAGAGGGGTGGAGGCAGAGAACACTTAGCCCACCCAGTCTCTTTTCAGTTGAACATGGTCTTGTGCTGTCGGTGTTGCTTGTTGGAGGAAGGCTAGTGTAGCCCTCATCCTTTTCAGATGGGATAACACCTGTTCACGCTTTATAGGGGTGTTTGGGCCCCGCATGTTCCAGGTGTAAGCATGCAAGTCACACATAGTAACTAGAGGTGATCGTGGTGCCAGGTGACAGGCAGACAAAAGATGTGGTCAAGAATGAGGGGGCTGCTAGCCTCTCCCCCAAGAAGTACCCATTAGATCCCTGTAGGCTGTAGCAAATACACCACAGAATTTCAAGAAAGACAGTGCAGCAAAATATAGCCCGGCTGAAATAAAAAGTAGTAACAGTAAACGAGCAACATGCTCAAAACAAACCCGAACTATTTACAGCCAAACAAGAGCAAATCTTATGTGGAGGGAAGTAGTGAGGCTGGCAGATGCCCTGCCAAGGCCACCCAAGTCCCCCTCACAGGGTGAGAGAGAGGAGAAAGTAGGTGAGCCAAAACAGGAGACGCATGCTTACCTTGTTAGTGCAGGCAGCCCATCCCGCTTGGTCCTCCTGTGGGAATAATACTGTAAAGGGGAAGGTGGGAGAGGGAGCCAAATCTGCCATCAAAAAAAGGGGGTGTCACCCTCTATATGGTGTTCCAGCAGAAAGTCCCTTAGGGAAGCCAAAGGCCCCCTTAACTGTGAGAGTGAAGAGGCCCAGTAGTCAAGTGGGAAAAGGCTAGAGCAGCCCAGAACTATTGGAATATGGAGCTTAAACTAGAGAAACGGGGGGGGCCACTATAGCCCTCGGAATTTTGATTGGGAGAATAGGGCTCCAGACCTGGGGAAGCTGACCAGGCATGGCAGCCATCTGGTGCTAGACTGGGAAAAGGAGCAAGAGGAAGGGGTAAACCCAAGTACCTGTTGGGGCACACAGGGAAAGAAGTACCAGACACCTGTATGGAAGACAAGGCAAATGGTTAATCATTCAGTCTCACAAGGCAAATGGTTAATCATTCAGTCTCACAAGTGCAGCAAACATCACGCAATCCGAATAGGCCATGGAGAGGATGGAAAACAGGCCAAAGAACCTAAAAGGTCCTGGGAAAAGTAGCATTCCATGAGGTTTGGGCGGCATCAAGGGCCCCATAGGGACGGTTCTGATCCGAGCAGGAGAGAACAGAAAAACAATACACATTGCAATAGACGCTGAAGTCCTGTATCTGCCATCTGGGAGCTTCGTTATAAATAGTCTGTGTCAGTTAGAGCACCAGTAAGACGAGCACCCCAGAGGCTTTGCTTGGCTGCAGCTCAGAAGGGAGAACCAGGTAAGGGGGTCGCTTGCATGTGTTCCCAAAGGCAGAGTTAAATCACAAGCCAGGGACCAGCAGAGCGAGCCGGGGGCATAAAGAGACTCAAAGCCCTTGGTAGACCTTAAGCTACAGCAAACCCAATGGGGAGAGGAGTAGAAAAGAGGCACTTATCTAAAACATCAAGGCAGCAAGTCTGACTCCTGCGGACTGGAAGGGCATTCCGAAGCTTCCTGATCCTGTGGCTGCTGCTGAGGAAGGCTAAGAGGAGTCGGGGGCTGGGTCCCCTTGTATTCGCATGGCACTTCTTCTGCTATCACCGCAGCCCATGACAGCTTCTGACTTTGCGGTGGCAGGGGGGCCGGTGGCACTCCTTCCTCTGAGGCATCTTCTGGTGGTGTGAGCAAGGGGGGAGAACTTGTTCGGGGAATGGAAGTGCGCCAGATTGTTGGAGAGTTGCTTGTCCTGCTGCATCCCAGGCTGCAGATCGTGCGGATGCTGGCGCTTCTCATGCCAAAATGGAGTGAACCGCTTTCCACTGCGGGGAAGGAGAGAGGCCACGAAGTGGTGAACATGGGGTCTCCAGTCTTGTGCAGGCAAGGCAGGCGGATCATCAATGCGCTGATCAGCATCAGAGGAGCGAGGAGAAGAGCCAGAGAGTCCCGGGTCTTGGAAGTCTTTACAGAACACTCTGCAGAGGTAATCCATGAGGCTCTCAGGGGTAGTAAACAACATGGGGGCTCCATTTACAATCACCCGCATGGTCATCGGGTACCGCAAGGAGAATTACAGCCGATGCACATGTACTGTAGTACCTTCCTGCAGTTGGAGTAAGCTTTCCATTTTTCAGACACGTCCCTCGAGTAGTCTTGGAAGATATGGATAGTTCTCCCATTCCAAGAGAGTGAACCTTTTTCCCGGGCTGCGGCTGTGACCATTTCCTTTTGCCTGAAGTCAAGGAAACAGGACAGAATAGGCGCTCCCCTAGTTTGGGCGGGGAGCAAGTGAATGGTGAGCCTGCTCAATTTGTGGGATAGTGGCGTGTAGGAGGCCCAGAAGCTGAGGAAGCACATTCTGAAGAAAGGCCACCATGTCACACTGCTCAACCCCCTCTGGGAAAACAATAAATTGCAGATTATTATGGCAGCTGCAATTTTCTAAGTCATCCACTTTGTCCTGTAAGACAAGCAGTGAAAATTGGCCCCCACCTATCTGCCCCTCTCCCCATCACCACAGGAGTCCCTCAAGGGTCAGTCCTGGGCCCAATCCTATTCTCGGTTTTCCTCAATGAACTCCCGCTAGCCTGCTCCCACTCATCTATCCAAATGTATGCGGACGATACGGTATTATACAACACTGGCCCCTCCATGGTAACAGTACATGACCACCTGCAACAGGACTTTAATGCTGTACAACACTGGCTCTCTACAAACCAGCTGTTCCTAAATGCTAAAAAGACTGTCTCTCTAACGTTCGGCTCAAAGCCGCATCTCGCCCGGCTCGCTGAGTGCCCCCCTTTGAAACCCTGGACCACTCACCTTAGAATCCTGTATCGTCGTTCTGATATCTGGGTGTATGGCTCAACCAAAACCTAGACTTTCTACGCATGTGGAATCCTTGCACAAAAAACTTAATCCTAAACTAGGGGCCCTCTACCGCAACAAAGGCTGCCTGTCCACCACGGTCAGGCGGGAACTCGTGTAAAAAATGATTCTTCCGATCTCTGACTACAGTGATGTGGTCTATGGCGCCGCCTCACCATCTACTCTGTCTAGCCTGGACACCCTCTTCCACTCCTTCTGCCGTTTCATACTGGAATGTCCAAAACTGACCCACCACTGTGACCTGTACAGCTCCCTGTCCCTCCCTCACTTGCAGACCGTCAGCTAATCCACTGCTCCAGAGTTGCTGCTAAATACTGGTCCCACTCCTCCCTCCTTACCTGGCCTCATCTTAACTCCTCAGCTCCCCCGGTAGTGCCGCCCGGCACCGGATGCTAGGCTTCAATCCCTCTTATAAGCACCTCTATGGGCCAGGCAGCACTAAGCTACCATAGCACCAAAACTCTGGAATGACCTACCAGCAGATATCTGCCATTTCCCCAATCACAGACACCTCAACACCCGACTCCTAGAACATTTCCTCTCGCTCTGCTCTTGCTCCCGCCCTGCCCTCTAGGTGGCCCTAAATTCCAGAGGGCTTACTAATCTGCTAAAAAATCGCATATTATAACCACCCGGCTAACTTAGCTACACTTGTTGCTCCCTCCCACCCTCTCTCTCCTAAACTAGCTCAATACTCTTTGGAGGCACTCACCTCTCTCCTATCTAAGTAGGTATTGCTGATGCTCTCAGGATCTGGATATAAGAACATGTCTACCATAGCAACCTACTGTAGAGGCTCCATAATAGTGCCTCCTCATCTGTACTGAATGTTTGTGTAATTACTGTGCCTTCCCTTATGATACCCCCCCCATGTTTCCCCCAGGTCGCATCTGGAGACGAGTGGTCTTCCACTCAGAATGCCAGCCTGGTTAAACTCTTGAATAAATAAATAAATAAATGTAAATGAGACGGGCCTGTTCTCTGACTATAGCAGTGAGATCCTGTATTGCAGCATCATGGGTTTTAAGATGCCTTTCAGTGTGAAAAAGCCAGGTTTCAATGGCTTGCATAGTTTGAGTATTATTTAATGCAGTAGTCATCTGTGCCAACAACTGATTAAACATCTGTTTCATTTTTGCAGAATCTGCTGTCGCTGAGGGAGAGGAGGCCATCTTGCAGGCCGCAGAGAGCTGAGGAGGATTCTTGTAATCGGGTGAACAGCTACCCTTTGCTGAAGAAAATAAGGACACCAAACTGCAGCAGGTAAGTCCCTCTTTTGTATTTTTTTTTTTTTTTATTTAGTTGTTTAACCAGGTATAGCACACTAAGCTGATAGCTTTTTTACAGGAGCGACCTGGGAGCACAAGGAGGTTAAGTGACTTGCTCAGGGTCACACAGTATGCAAGTGGAAGCTGTGGGATTCAAACCCAGGTCTGGTCTGCTGGATGTCACCAGATTTATTTTGCAGCAATAGTCAGGAAAATCAGTCCCCCAAAGATTGGATGTTGAAGGATGCAGTCTTGCAGTCAAGGCTAAGCACCTAAGCTCCCATTCAGTCCAAGGCCAGGCCAGGCCATGCCCCAAAATCGAGCTATTTTTGGAGTCTCTGCTCTTAACCATAATCTGGTCAAGATTTTCTTTGCTGCTCTAGAGTATACTCAGAAGGTAAATCTGTTGGGAATTTCTAAAGTGATGTGGGAAGTGGAGTAGGAGTGCCATCTCCGGAGTCAGGGTTCCTAGATCCGGAAATAGAGTCAGAGTCTGTTTATCCACCTTCTGCCAAAAGGGAGCTAGGAAGGGGCACAGCCATAAGATGTGGGAATGAGTTGACACTTCCTCTCCCCAACCCCTCCCAACATGCAGAATCTCCAGAGGAGTACTTTGCTGTAATTTGTGGAGTGTGGAAATATCTTACTACTGTTTTCCTGGCGTATCCTCGCCAAGTATAAGAGACTGTGGTTTTACGTTGTCTCCGCCATATCCATGTCCACTGTTTTGGGGGGACGTTTCATAAAACTTCAGATTCCCATGCAATTTGTATATTTTCTAAGGACGTGAGAGAGTTTTGGGATATTTTATATTTTCTTGAGATAAGATGGTGGTGGGTAAATTCACTGTTTAATTGATTAAGTAGGATGCCCAAGGGCTGGGGGAGCAATCTAGGTCATCTGGTCAGAGAGTTATTACTAGATAATGTCGAATCTGTAAATTATGGAAAAAATCTGACTGAGAAAAGGAAAATTCTGCTCGTAATTGGTTAAAAAAGATTTAAGGGTGCCATTTTCATAAAATTGGTGTGTATACATTAAACCTTTCAGATGCCATCTACAAACGTGGGATCTGTTGCGGCCAGACAAAAGGTGGGATCTAATGCTGGGACCCCCATCCATTTTGCTAGGTATCGACCTTCCATGGTTCGTAGGTATCTTCGCCATTCAGTAAGAAGAGCCCCTGTAAAAAACGAGTCGTTTTGAATGAGAGGGAATTTGGGGTTGGGACACCGTGATTTTATTTAGCGGTAGGTCTGTTAGATGTCTCTCCACTAGGAGCCAGAGGGGAGCTTGGACTTGGGGAAGTAACCACTTGGCCAGGTGCATGAGTGTTGTTGCTACTGAATATTTATAGAGATCTGGTAAGGCCAGGCCTCCCCCTATCTTTAGACAGTTGCAATTTAGATAAAGCAATCCATGGTTTACCTCCACTCCAAAAAAACTGGCTAATGGTCTTATTCCATTTAACTATCTCCTTTCTCAGGAGCGGGAAAGGAATGCATTGTAGCAAATACAATATTTTAGGTAGAACATTCATTTGTATAAAATGTGTTCTCTGAATAAGGGGCAATGCTAGATGTGATCAACATTGCAGATCCACCCTTACCTCCTCAAAGAGGATCATAGTTTATTATTTTAAGGTTAGATAATATGGGGGAGATTTTGATTCCTAGATAAGTAATATGAGGGCGATGCCATTTATATTGATATTTTGTTATTAAATTATGAGACCTCTGTTTTGTATTGATTAATTTTATATCCCGTAAGTCATTAGATTTTTAATAGGGTTTATTCAAGGCAGGGAGCGATGATTCCGGGTTAGTTATATAGAATAGCAGATCATCTGCATAGTATGATAGTTTATGGTGGGTCTGGTTAATGGTATATCCTGTTATCAGGGAATTTTGCCAAAGGTATTGTGCTATCAGTTCTACATACAGAACAAAAAGGTAAGGGGACAAGGGGCAGCCCTGGCATGTTTCTCTTTGTAAATAAAAACGGGAGGAGTATGATCCATTAATTTTGACTACTACCTGTGGGTTTCGGTAAATGCCCCGCTATAAGATCTAAGAACTGTTGGGGAAAATCGAATGTAGTTAAGGAGTAGCATAAAAAGTCCCAGGATACCTGGTCAAAGGCTTTCTGGGCGTCTAAACTTAAAATTAGTAATGGGTTTTGATTTATTTGGGTGTGACTCATGAGATAAAGGGTTCTCTTGATATTATCAATAGTGTGGCGAGTTTTTATAAAGCCAGATTGATAAGGGTGCATTAGTGCGGGAAGAATATCATCCAGCCTATGGGCGATGATACTGGTATATATTTTATAATCCTGATTTAGTACTGATATGGGTCGGAAAGAGTCATATCGATGCAGGGGTTTCTGTGGTTTTAAAATGGCGGAAATGGTGGCTTGGTTCCAGGATATGGGGAATGTAGAGGTGGAGTGACTACATTGTAATGCTTCTGTAGACAGAATGGAGGCAGTCCAGAAGAGGGCAACTAAAATGGTGCAGGGTCTGCACCGGAAGACATATCAAAATAGACTTACGGAGTTTAAGATGTATAGCCTCGAGGAGTGGATGGAGAGGGAGGACATGATAGAAACTTTCAAGTACCTCAAGGGAATCAACAAAGTCCAAGAGGGTAGCATCTTTCAGAAAAAGAGGTGTGCAAGAACAAGGGGGCACAATTTGAAGCTAGAGGGGGGACAGCTCAGAGGTAATATGAGGAAGTATTTTTTCATGGAGAGGGTTGTGGATGCATGGAACAGCCTTCCTGAGGAGGTTGTGGAGTCAAAAACAGTGGAGGAATTCAAGAATGCATGGGACAGTCATAAGGCAATTCTAGGGGGTGGAGGTAGGAAGAAGTAGGCTGTTGGTTAGCTAGGATCTGCAGCTTATCCATTAGGTAGGGAAATAGGCAGACCGGGTGGACCAAGCAGTCCTTATCTGCCATCAAATTATATATTTCTATGTTTCTAGTAATGGGGTTTTAATCAAGTCCCATGTTCCTTTATAAAATTCTGCTCCATAGCCATCTGGGCCAGGGCTCTTTCCATTTTTTAAGCTTTTAATTGTGAGTTGCAGTTCTTGCTGAGTAATGGGGGCTATTACTTTTTCTTTTTGAGTTGGAGTGAGGATTGGTAATTTCAATTGGGACAGAAAATCTTTTATTTGGTTGTCCTCGGGGGGAGGGGGCAGAGTACAACTTTTGGTAGTAATTTTTAAATGTATTAAGAATTTGGGATGGTGTATAGTTGAGTTGCACAGTACAAGGGTCCTGTATTTTGGTTATGGTCATTTGTTGGGTCTGTCTGCGTAGTCTATATGCTAGTATTTTAGAGGCGCGAGCACCCCCTCCATAATATCTTTGGCGTAGCCATGAAAGTGCTTGTTCTGTGCGCAATGTTAAGATTTTCTGGATTTCTTGTTGAGTATGTGTTAGTTGGTCAGTGACTGAAACATCTCCGACCATATGTCTCTCTTGCAGGGTTTTCAGTAAAATTTGTAATTCTTTCAATTTGTTTTCCCTCTGTCGCTTCTTCCCTGCCACATACGAGATAGTGTATCCTCGAAGGACCACCTTGCGTGTGTCCCACAACATCTGCGTAGATATCTGTGGTGAATTATCATTTAGAATCTCTGGGATTTGTTTTTCCAACAAATCTTTAAACTCTGGGTCTCTTAGCAGAGAGGGATTGAAATGCCAGAGGGAATTCTGCCTTTCCTGGGTGGTTCTTAGTTCAAGGGAGTTGGGGCATGATCTGAAAGATGGATATTCATGATTTCAGAGCTATGAATATACAGTATTCCTTATGCTCACTACTAAGACAGAAGTAATCCAGGCGGAAGTAATGTTTGTGTGCATATGAGTAGTATGAAAATTTCCTCTGGGAAGGATGTAGGAACCTCCAAACATCTACCAGGCCAAGGTCTTTGATCAAACATCTAAGATGCATTTGACCCGTAGTTTGTTGAGGTATACGGGAGGCCGAGGTGTCTAGGTTAGGGTTTAATAGGCAATTAAGGTCACCTCCTAGCTCAACATTCCCTTCCTACATGTAAGAATGTTGTCTGAGTTGTTGTATGGAGGAGGCGTCACTATGTGGTGGAATTTATATACTACGTAGGGTTAATGCTTGGCCATTTAAGGTGCCGGATGCCAGGGCTAGCCTGCCTTCTTTATGCAAGTATTGATCTATAAGTTGAAAATGGGAATGTTTGGGAATCAATATTATGGCTCCTTGCCACCAACCGTTTTGGTATGTAGATTCTATTACATTGGAAAAGCCAAATTTTAGTAGTTTCTGGTGTTCTGGTAAGGTTAAATGCAGCTCTTGTAACAATAATAAATCTGGTTTAAGTCTCTTTAAAGCTTGGATAGTTCGACACTGTTTTATGGGTCCACTAGTCCATTCACATTGCAGGATATTATTCTAAAGGGGGTATTCATCTTAATTATAACACTTATCTCTCTGGATACGTCTCCCCTCCTCCTTCATCCAGATACCTTGCTTATACAACTTACCAATACATATCCTACTTTCTTGTTTCATTCTCAGTCTATTATTAATAAAGATCTTTCTCCCTATGTTGTCTGTGTTTTTATTTTTGGGGTTCGGAGATAGGAAGAGTAAACTAATTAACTCGGCAAACCTTGCTGTTAAATTGTCAAGCTGAGGACAACTCGGCCCTTGCAAAAGCGTGGTGACTTCCAAAGCCGGGTACAGAATTAGTAAACTGGCCTGGGCAGAAAATGAGCCTGCCAATAGGGATTTATCCTCCTCGAGAACTGTTACTCAGAGCAACACGTGCCCAAGCGTCTGGGTATGGGATGGTAAAAAATTCCAACAATAAGCTTAAAAGTAAAAGGGGTAAAAAACCAGATTAACAAAAATTAACCAGCTGGGAATAGGAAAAAATTGGTGCTGTCGGTCCTCCAAATCAACCGCTGTCTGAGCCCCCTGCCCCACTGCCTTTATTGGGGGGGGGGGGGAAGGTATTAATTGAGACAAATCGGTTATTGAATGATTGGTGGGCTACATTAGTTTGTTATAGGGGAGAGGGTCACAATAAAATTAGAGGAAACCTGGGGAGGGGGTGATCCCACTTTGAGCCAACTAGAGTTATCGATCTTGATACAACAAACATTAGCAACTGAACTTAATTACAAAAATCTGGATGGGTAGAAACTCTACACAGCTGTACTGTAATTGTTATCTGGGTGATTATTCTCATGCTTTCAGTTCACTACTTCAAATGTTTGTATAGAGAACTCTCAAAACCAGTCCCAATTAGTAAGGTGTCCCACTTCACAGTCCTCAGTTTTAGGCCAGAAGGAGTGGCTCCAACAAGATTATATCCCTTTTTTAAAAAAGATCTCCCTCTATGTCTGATGTAGTAATGATTGATGAACAGCCCATGGGGGGTCCTCTGGCTCATATTATTCCCCATCTCGTGAAGGACAGGGGAGAGGCAGGTGGAAAGCGGGGGAGGAGGGGGAAGCCCTTCCCCCAGAGATGGAGACGCCAGCTACAGATAACTATGCTGGTCTCAGGCATGTCGCTGCTTCCCAGCCCCTAGACATCCATCCCCCCTAGTACACGTGTCCGGGCACGGTGCCGCAGAGGGACCCCCAACACCACCACTCTAAGTACCCAAGGGCCACATGAGGCCACCCCCCCCAAGCAAGCATGTGGCCACTCAGAGTCTTCCTGACTTTGTCACCTTCTCCCGGGAGTCATAAGCAGCTGAGCTGTCCCTATCTAATGGAACTGTCTGGATACAGTACTCTGTCCCTGGGATCTCCGGCAGGCAATGGTATGTCTCAAACCAATTTTTGCCCTATTTAACGGGTTTAACCTTAGGAGCAGTGGCCCGGCCCCTATTTAACGGAGCCAGGATGCCGCTTACCAGTTCTGGGTATGAGGAGTTATTCAAGATCCCAGAACTAGCAATGTTATTGCGACACCAGCCAGGTGATCTCCAGGGGTTTGCCACTCCCATTTGTCTGGCAATCAATCTGTATAGTCTCAGAGCCATCCACGAAGCAGGAGGGGAATAAGTTGGGGATTCCCCATGCCTCATGGTCCAGGCTGTGGTGCAGAGATCCTCCACCACCCCGCTCCCATGACCCCAGTGCCCAGGTAGGAACCCACGCCAGGTAGCCAGGAGTGTCGGGGCCCCCCCCCCACAAAGCCCCAACCACTAATCAAAAACAGACCGAAGGAGTCATCCCTGGCCCCACTCACCAACCCTGACCACTATGCATGAGGGATCTTCAGGCGTCTCATCGGGCAAACTGTGCCAAGAGAGTTTTGATTGTGTCCAAAGTTCTTTGCTGGCTTTGAATGTCCAAGGCAGCTGGAGACTGCTCTGGCTGAGGAGGCTGGTTTCTCAGTGAATTAGTGTTTCTCTGTGGTAGGGAAAAGTCCTCTCACCTTAAAGTCTTGGATCGCATCTGAGGCCAAGTCATATGTCATCTGCCCTGAGGGGAACTGCACTACCAGTTTGCTCGGGTATGGGGTCCGAAATTTTAATTTTTCTCTTCTCAAGACAAGGAAAATAGGGATGTACGCCCTATGTCTCTGCATGGTAGTTGTAGCATAGTCGTTATCAAAGAAGATTCTCTCTCCCTTTCATACATCACTTTACCCAGGGCCCAAGCCTTTTTGAGCAAGTACGCCTTTGTTTGATATTTCAGAAACTTTATGATTATGGATCTGGACCTGGCTTGTGGTTGTGTCGGTTTAAGTCCCAGGGTGCGGTGCACTCTTTCAAGTTCAAATGCAAAGTACAGGTACAAAGTTAGTGAAGTACGCAGAAGGTTCTCAATATATCCCTGGATGTCATTCCCCTCTTTATTTTCCGTGACCCCATATCATCTTAAGTTATTTCGTCTTTGACAATTTTCTGTGCCTTCCTGGCGCTCGATGGTAAGGTGACAGAGCTGTGTTATTTGGGCAACCATATTCTGGATCTGTTCGGTCGCTGTTAATTGGGTTTGAGAGGCCTGTTCAAGTGCCTCCAGGCGGGAGCGTGTGTCAGCTAGCTCCAGTTGAAATAGTTCCTGCGTTTGCTTAACGGATTGGAAATCCGTTTTGAAGTCCCATAGTTCCATCAAAATGTTACCAAGCTTCATGTTGGTCTTGTTATTTTTTGCTGCTTTGCTTTCGGAGATTTTGTTCTGCGCCAAACAGGAGGCCTGGTGCGACTGCAGCAAGGTGTCAGAGTCGGAAAGTTCTTGCTCCGATTTGTCCTGCTCGGGAGTAAGTACCTGAAATCTATTACCTCCTCCTCTGATTTTGCTGCAAGCCATGGTTTTGGAATCGTGTCTCTGCAGAAGTAATTTAGTTTAGTGGCCATCTTCTGATTTCTGACAGTGGGGTTACACGGAGCGAGGCAGCTAAGCCACCATTAGCTAGTGAGCCGCACTGCAAGTCTCTGGGGGAAATCTATGTTGTTTAACCTGCTACAGATAAAACAAAAGCCCTGATTCCAACTAAGGCCTTCTGTTGTGAGATAGTGGGGGTGAACATTCTGCCAGTAGAACTGAGCAGAGATGTGAATTATTGTATTCAAACCCAAGACAAGTATCTTAAACCACCTTCTTGGGTACTTTGCACTTTAATAGCTTCGCAAATGTTCAATGGATTTGCATGACATTTTGCATGCACAGTCTCGAGGGATAGATCTCTTGACATGCCAAGCTCTTGTCCAGTTGGATGAGTGGATTCCAAGATCCAAACAATGAAAAAATTTTTTTTTTTTTAAATCACAGTTTATTGCTGTTTTTTGTCATCGTCTAGCGCCTAGATGGTTTGGAATTCTGGTTGGAAATTTTCCTAACAGTAAAATGTAATAAATAAACAAATGATGCAGGGTAGCTCTGCAAGGAAGTACAGTAAATGTGGTTAAATGCGTTTATATTTTGTTACAATGCAGTCACACATGCAGCTTTTTTTTTGCTTCTTTTTAATGTATAAAAATAAAAATAAAGGCAGTCACAGACATGACAAAGGACTACAGTATCTCTATATGTTATGGTTAAATTTAATAGCAATACAGTTAAGTCTTCAGATTTTTTGCTTCTGTTACAGGTTTTTATTTTTAAATGCAAAAAAAAAAGGAAGTGCAAACAATGTGAAGTGATGGAGACTAGTTCTGCAAGGGATTACTTTATCTTAATGTCATGGCGAAATTTAATTGCAAGAAAAGTTAAACCTTCAGATTTTTTGCATGTTTATTGCTTGATCATTAAAGTCATGCCAATTTTTTTTTTTTTTTTTACAGCCATAGTATAATCGCAATAAGGCACTCCATGGTGTGTGTCGTGGTGGGATAACAGCATACCTATGGTGGTGGAAGCACTCTGCCTTCAGTCTCGTGCTTCGACCCACCCTAGATGTGCCGTTATCCCACCACGACGCACAACGTCACACCTTATTGCTTAAAAAAAAATAGGACTTAAAAGAATGTTTTAGATATGTGAATGGAAAAAGGAATATCAATAATACTGTAGGCCCTCTAAGACTGAGAGGAATACTAATCACAAACCACCAGAGGGAGGCAGAAGAACTATAATAAATCACAAATATGATTTCAACCAATCAGCATCCAGAGCCACTGTACCTCTTATCCTGTGTACAGTGTGCTCTCATGTAGGAGCATTAGGAGGGAATGCACCACTTCAGCACCGGAGGGAGGGGTGGAGGACAGCACAATAAATAAATTAAAAAAAAGACTATAAACATTTTATAAATCACTCAAGCTAAACTTGAGAGATTTATAATAAGTTAAAAGGTCCTCCGAGAGGTGTCTTTTACAGCATAAGAGACTCCTTAAGACCTTAAGAAGGGGGATAAAACCTTTTATAGGTACATCAGGGAGCATAGAAAGACAAAGGGAGGGATAGTGAGGCTGAATAGAATGGACGGTGGGTGGGCAGAGAGAGACAGTGAAAAAGCAGGGATACCGAACAAATATTTCTGCTCAGTATTCACAAAAGACGAGGAGGGGGAAGTGCCTAATCCAATTAACAGAAGCACTCTGGATAGAGGGGCCGATCCCAGTCCTTTCACAGAAGAAAGGGTTCTGAAAGAACTCCTAAAACTGAAGGTGGACAAAGCATTGGGGCTTGACGGAATTCACCCCAGAATTCTAAAAGAATTAAGGGGAGAACTAGTGAAACCACTGACTACCCTTTTAAACAAATCATGGAAGGATGATGTGGTACCAGAGGACTGGAGGAAGGCGGTTGTGATTCCCCTTCACAAAAGTGGGACCAAGACAGAGGCAGGAAACTTCAGACCTGTCAGTTTGACCTCTGTGGTAGGGTAAGTGATGGAATCACTTCTGAAGGAAAGAACTGTTGAGTACCTAGAGGCCAGTGGGGCACAGAACCCAAGGCAGCATGGGTTCACAGCAGGAAGGTCATGTCAGACAAATCTAATTGATTTCTTTGACTGGGTGACCAAAGTAGTAGACCAGGGAGGGGCTGTGGACATGGCCTACCTAGACTTTAGCAAGGCATTTGACACACTCCCACACAAAAGATTAATAGTCAAATTAACCAGCCTGGGTAAAACACTGGCTGGACAACAGGACACAGAAGGTAACTGTAAATGGAGTCCACTCTGAAGAAAGAGGGGTTACTAGTGGAGTACCGCAGGGTTCAGTACTGGGTCCAGTCCTTTTATATGTCTCTATAAGTGACGCTGCAGAGGGGCTGAAAGGAAAAGTATGCCTCTTTGCAGATGAGACAAAGATCTGCAACAGGGTTGATACACAAGGAGGTGTGGAATGGATGAGAAGGGACTTGGCAAGGTTGGAGGCATGGTCAGAAGCATGGCAGCTTGGATTCAATGCAAAGAAGTACAAAATCAATCAAAATCTTTATTTATCCAGGCGGGCACCATTGAGCAAGGCTCATTTGCAAGGTGGACCTGGTCATGAATACATCAAAGTACAGTATAGAAGCAGGTATACAAAAAGCAATAATATACAAGGAAGAAAAAGTATATACAGTGTATACAGTACAGTACAAGGTTGTACCTGGGAAACAAAAACCAGGAAAGATTACACAATGGGTGGGGGAATAGTAACAAAAAATGGAAAGGGACCTGGGGATAATCATATCAGATGACCTTAAGATTAGCAAGCAATGTGAGAAGGCAGTAGGGAGGGCTGGGGATACTGGGATGTATAGGGAGAGGCATCACCAGCAGAAAACAGGAAGTTGTTATCCCTCTGTACAGACAGTTGGTGAGACCCCATCTGGAGTACTGCATCCAGTTCCGGAGACCCCATCTCCACAAGGACATAGACAGGATAGAGGCAGTCCAGAGGAGGGCAACTAAAATGGTGCAGGGTCTGCAAGAGAAGTCATACTGAGGAGAGACTAAATGAGCTTAATATGTATACCCTTGAGGAAAGGAGGGAGAGGGAGACATGATAGAAACTTTAAGTACCTCAGTGGAATCAACAAAGACCAAGAGGGTAACATCTTTCAGAAAAGAGATGTGAAGAACAAGGGATACAATTTGAAGATGGGGAGACAGCTCAGGGGCAATGTGAGGAATATTTTTCACAGAGAGGGTGGGGGCGCATGGAACAGCCTTCCTGAGGAGGCTGTGGGGTCTAAAGCTGTGGGAGAATTCAAGAATGCATGGGACAGACATTAGGCAATTTTTGTAGGGGGTAGGAAGAAATAGACTGTTGGTTAACTAGGATCTGCAGCTTATCCTGTAGGTAGGGAAATGGGTAGACTAGGTGGGCCAAGCGGTCCTTATCTGCCGTCAAAGTCTATGTTTCTATGTTTCCTCTCGTGAGGTTTGGGCAGACAGAACCCCTCAACTTTGTTTCACGGCCCTCTCACCCAAACCTCAAGCTCAGAGAGTCTCTTATACCATAAGAGACACCCCCCAGGAGGCCCTGTTAACCCTTGCTGGGCCACGGACTGATATATCAGTCCAAAGTTCCTATACGTTCTAATTCTGTCAGCAGCCTAAGGGTTAACTTATAAATAATTTCAGTTCAGTATACAGTAAAACAGGATGCAGCAGAAGAGGGTCCGAGGGGAGAGAGATGGAACAACAAAATAAGCTGGGCAAGAAAATATTCATAACAGAAAAGGTAATGGAAAAACTGAGAACACCAACGTAGCAAGATAGCAGGGCCTGATGGGAAACACCTAAGAGTCTGGAGCTGGCTCCAGAGGTAGTGGAACTGTTACCTACCTTATTTCTATCATCCTCAGAAACAGGGGGAGTACCAAGTCACTGGAGAGGTGCTATGGTGATAGCGATGTTTGCAAGGGGAACAGGAGGAGAAATCCTGCACTATAGATTGATTAGTCTTACGTCTGTTGTAAGATGTTGGAATTTTTCCTGAGGAAGAAAACAAATGAAGAGACAAGAAAGCTGGCTTTCACAGATCAAATGCTGTATGGCTTTACTGGAGGAAGATCATGCCTGACAAACCTAACTTTTTATGAGTCAGTCATTAAAAACAGACAAGTTCTGGCCTGTCAGCGCAGCGGTAGTGCTACCACTACCACACATGACCCAGATTTTGCAACAAACCCAAGTAGTCAGGGACCGGCCGGGGTCGGGGGGGGGGGAGAAGGACTGATTGACCCGAGGCCACTCTCTTTCTCTCTGGAAAGAGGGTCCCATCCTTTACAGCAATACTGTTACCTGGGTGACCACAGGTAGCAGTGTTGCTGGAGGGCTGATGGGAGGGTGGGATTCTGCTAACGTCGGGATTCACCATCCTTAGCATGTGAACAGCCTCATGATGTCCTAGAATTCAGAGTCCTGTGGGGTAAGGGAGAAAAAAAAGGAAAAAGCACTGATCCCCATGGTTGAAAGACCCAGGTACATCTAGGGCCTGACTCTTCCAGCCAGATGCACCCCCTGGTGAAACACAGTGAGCTTAGGGTTATATCGGAAGCACCACAGGTCGCCGACATCCCCTGCAGTGACACCAGGAAACCTCTGCAGTCAATCCCGATGCGCTCCACACAGACCGCCAGAACCCAACACTGCTGCCACAAGGGATGCACCGACAGACTGAGAGGCGCACGGCCACCGGACTGACGCACAGGCAATGACCACCACTGTAGCACTGGACTAGACGACGTGTCCCTCCTTCCTAGCCACGGAGGACCTGACAGAAAGCAGCATGACAGTACGGGATGTGGGCAGGGGTCACCGGTAGCCAGGCACAGCATCCGCACAACATTGGCAAAAAGACATCACTGCATTCATCTTTGCTAGGATCTATACATGTCTTCTACATGAGGTCAGTTGTTTTCCGATCGTAGTCAATGTGGGATAATGTTACTTTCTGTGTCACCCTTTTTGGTTTTATGTACTTGTTAGGTTCCTTTTCAGGGTTGTTCCTCACGTCTGTTGATTTCCTAGGTTTCAAAGATGTGTTCCCCATATCTGAACCCTCAAATACCTGTTTAACACTTTAGACACCATTCTACATGTATGACTGCCTTCCAAGGCAGAGCAGAGCAATGAAGACTAACACGTAGTCACTGTTGGAGCACTTGCTACTGCTGTGGGAGGGGTGTCAGCTGCTAGCGGTCGGGATTTCGGCAGTCGCTTTGCCAGTGTCAGGATTGTGGTGTTGCTCTGACACCATGCTTCTGGTTATATCCCCTGTCCCTGCCCAGGGGCATAACTGAGGCAGAATGGAGGACAATACCTCGGCCAAGTAGGGGGATGACCAAAGAAAGTACCATGGGAGCCTGGAGGGCATTAGGTTTCAGAGGAATGGGGTTTGAAAAACAGAATGAAAAACCAAAAAAAAAAGGACAAGGGTATAGCAGTATATGTCATATAGTGGTGTGGATAGATAACTGGCTAAAAGACAAGAAACAAATGGTGCGAATAACTAGTTTTGTATCGGGGAAACAGGTAACTAACTAGCTGAGTCCCACAAGTTTCAGTACTGGTCCTATATACAGGAGCTTAATGAAGGAAGAGAGAACTGGGCTACCACCAGATCTGCAGACGATACCAAACTGCGATAGTGGCAGAAAAAATAGTGACTTAGACAGGGTGGCTGACTGGGCAAGTAAGTGGGACATAAAATACAACGAGGGGAGGTGCATAATTTCATTTAGGGAAGAAAAATAAAAAGGGCAGTGTGTCACCTAAACAGGGAAAAATTCAAAAGAAGGTTCCCTTAGCCTTTTTTCCCCTGGTTTGTGTGATCTGCAGACATGAACAATGATTTCCTCTATTGCACCCTCTGTCTATTTTCATCGGGATTTCAAGGGGAACAAACATCACCAAGGGCCCCCATACTCAAGTGTACGGCTGGTGGCAATGTGAACTTTGTGGGGGAAAACATTTTGGTTTACTTACAGTTTACTACAGTATAGTAGAGTACATCAGACTAATTTTGCTTCGTTCTAGGCAGACATCTTCTGTTCTTAAAAATCCCATTATCCCCTGCAAAGAACTGTACTTACCCATGGAGAAAAACATCTGATCGGAGATTATAAAAACTCTTAACATGTACTTCAGGTTACTAAACCTCCCACTACTGCCTACTGCTCTGATGTCAGCTGCAGAGGATTCTAAAATGTGTAGTAACAGAATATGTCAGCAAAGAACTTGGCAAAATTAGTCTGATATATTCTACTATACTACAGTAAACAGTAGATATACCAAAATGTTTTTGCCCACAGAGTGCACATCGGGACCAGCCTCACACATGAGTGTGGGCTCACTGTTCTGACTGCTCCCCTTTAAATAAAATGAAATTACTCAGGTTTGGAGTGAAAACCTGCTTGACTCCATTTCAAAGGTCATGACCCAACTCATGTAAGGCGTCCTGGTATTTTATGATGCTGTACAGCTGGTATCACAATGGGATCCAGTATGTAATCCACTATGCTGGATGCAGACAACTTACTTCATAGGTTTCATAGTCTTTGAGCACAGACAGGCAATTTGCCTTTTTTTGCTTGCTCATCTTTATTGATTGTAACCCCTTTTATGGCGACATAGAAAATGTGTATCCAGTTTAGCCTTAACCTCCTCCATATTACCAGGCTCAGCTGGTGACAGAAAGGGTAGATTACTTGTTCTCCTTGGGAACATAGATACCTTCCTACATCCTCTTAAGATTTCCTTATCCACCCTATTAAGACTCAGTCAAATCAATCTAAAAACTGACATGCTGCTGCTTAATCCAAACTGCTCAGCACCACCCTCACCACCATCATCCCAAGGCGGTGGGACTCGCATGGCACCATACAGCCATCACATACTTGGGCCCCCAACTTACACCTGACATCTAAGTCATATGAAGCCAGCCTCTCCCCTCTTCTGTCAAAACTTAAAATAGGCCTTGCAGACCTCCATTCAAAGGACCAAGAGCAAAGGACATCACAGTAGTCTGCCAGGGAGTCAGCCAGGAGACAGCCAGCAGGCAGGAACTCTGCTTGTTGCATTCCAGGTAAAATGTTATATGTTTATTTATTTATTTAGCTTTTGTTTACTGGGTAAGTACACTAGACAAGTATTATGCCTATTTTCAGGAACGACCCGGGAGAATACAATATGAGGAACAACAGTCAAGGAAACATGGCAAAGAGAGCACAGTTTTTTGTCACAGTAAACAAACGTGGGAAATACATCATTTGACGCTAGGGGAAACATATAGTAGTAAGCATATTTCAGATTATACACTCTAGACCAGCTAGTTCAACTGACAGATATATACAGGTCATCATACATATGAGTGGAGGATAGCTCAAGGACTGGATTGGTCTTAATATAACTTATAACATTGTCGTATACACCCCCTAGGCTAGTTGGATCGTGGACAGGTATATACAGCTCATCACATTTTTCTTAATATGCACATGTTAGACAGAAACAGAAACACTTGTTAGTACAAGTTTCTACCAAGTGACCAAGGTGCAATATGTCATGGTTAGCCTATGACCATGGAGCAATAATGGGTGTAAAATGCCCAAGGCTTTTTAGCAGGAGTAGTCAGAAGTCATTGATACAGTGGGGAAATATCTCCAGGAATTCAATGGAGACACCCTGGGAGGTTCAGACAAAACAATTTGACACTTTACTCTAGGGAGGTTTGGGGCAGTCACACTCTGATGCTAGTTTAGGAAACCCCACAGGGAATTTCAAAACTCAGATAGGAGGGGCGCTCGGGATATCCACATGCAGCAAATTCCAAAGTCTGGGCGCACTTGTAGTCGAAGTCCCTCCCATGACGGTCCGGGTAGGAGGGACTTTGAGCATCCCTGATGTGAGAGACCTAAGTTGGTAGGTGGTGGGATTCAGTTTAGGGAGAAGCCGGGCCAGCCCTTGGGGGGTGCTGGTTCTGATCACTTTCCCAGAGAGGCATCCCAAACCAAAATCAAGGTATCTAGCTGGTGAGAGCCAGCAGAGTTTCTCATATAGCTCACAATGGTGGGTGAGTCCGGGGGCAGCCAAGGCAAAACAACAAATGTTATTGTAAGCAGTGTACCACCGGGTGAGATGTGTCTTTGGAGAGCGAACAAATAGGTGCAGCCCATAGCTGAGGGAGGGAAGGAGCACACCCTTCGCTAGGGCAAGCCTGGCTGCCGGTGTAAAGTTATACTTGGCCCCAGGGCCAGACCCAGTTTGCAGTTTGCCGCCTGCAGATGTTAAGGATATGACTACCTATGTCAAGTTGGGGGTCAAGTGTTACCCCAGATATTTGATGGAGCCTATGGGTGGTAGTGAGGATCCATCTGCGCCAGTGATGTGTAAGCAGGCCGATGAGGCTTTGATTTTAGCCATTGAGCCAAAGAGCATAGCTTGTGTCTTTTTCAGGTTCAGGACCAGCTTGTGACTAGTAACCCATGACAATACCCTGTTAAAGTCATCAGTCAGGTTCTGGTTTAGGGTAGTGGCATTCTGGGAGTGAGCCAGGGTTACCAGATCATCTGCATACATGGTGGCGCTACAGCTGGTAGTAACCATGGGTAGTTGATTGATGAAGGGGGAGAAGAGGAGGGGACCCAGTACCGAGCCTTGAGGCACTCCGGAGGTCACCGGTAGGGGCTCGGAGAGGACTTTATTGAAGCAGGTACGCTGCTTTCTGCCATGTAGATAACCCATTAGCCATTTCATGGCATGGAGAGAGAGGCCAAGTGACCACAACTGTGCATCAAGCAGTTTGTGGTCAACGAGGTCAAAGGCTTTGGACAGGTCGATAAATATTGTACCAGAGAGTTTGCCCTGGTCCATGGCTGTCCGGATACTTGATGTAACCTTGATTAAGGCTGTGGTGGTGCTGTGTCCCTTACGAAAGCTGTGCTGGGCTGGGGACAGAAGTTCATGGGAGTGGATATATTCTGAAAGCTGCTCAGCCACTACCTTTTCAAGGTGCTTGCTAAGGGTTGGGAGAATGGCAATCTGTTGATAATTGTCAGGCAGTTTGGGATTTCCTTGCTTCAGTACAGGGACAATCCTTGCCTCTTTCCAGATGTCTGGGATGGTCCCCAGACCAAGGGATAGGTTGAAGATAAAGGCTACTGGTGAGGCAATGTGTGCAGCACTAAGCTTAAGGCACAATTAACAGCATAGTTTGTGGGAGTATCATGTGGGATCCCGGCTGTAATATATTGAGGAGCGTACTACAGGTTATTGTAAAGTTTATTTGCAGAACAGTTTGTGCTACAGCTAGCTAACATTTAATTTGCATTGTCATTTTGTGCCACAGTTACAGCATACAGCTGCACCCTACCTGGGTAAGCATTACAAGGTAGTTTAACTACAGTTTAGTTTTCTGTGCTATAGTTAAGCCTACAGCCACACCCAAACTAGGTGAGCACTACAAGGTAGTTTTCTTTTATCCCCGTTTTTATGTGCTATAGGTTTGCCTTACAGCTAGACCCTATCAGAGCAAGCTCTACAGCTCAAATTAGACGTCTGCTTAGTATAAGTCCATGGGGATGGGGTTTAGAGATGAGGCAGTCAGTTGTGTCAGCTGTGGGGTGCTCTGCTGTAGGGATATGCTCTAGAGGAGGGGACACTGCCCCATCTACAGGACCTTGGAGGACCTCCAGGCTCAGCTGGTAGCAGCAAGGGTAGAAATAGCTCAGATGCGTAATCAGCTCAGGAGGAGCCCGCCCCCGCTCACCCAGAGACCTGCCAATCCAGGGAGGTGGAAAGTGGTGGGGAGGGGAAGCAGAGTTTGCCACAAAGAGGTTGTTCAGACCCTCACTATCCAGATGGCAAACAGCTTCGCACCTCTAGAGGAGGTTCAGGCACCTGACTGTGCTGGGGGGCTCTTTGAGACAGTCAATGGGAAAGGGTAAGGCAGAGTGTTGGCATCCAAGCTGAAGCCTGACAGGAGAGTTTTACTTGTGGGGGACTCCATGATTGGGAGGGGTGTGGGCAGAAAGGGTGGGGGAATGGGGATGGACAGGAGAGGGATTGTCTGGTGACTTTTTGGAACACCTACCATCTGGGATTTAGACAGGATAGGGAGGATGGTGGAGAGGGAGCAGGGGGAGCTGGGGGTGCTGGTACACCTGGGTACCAATGATCTGGTGAGCCAGTCGATGAGAGATGGTAAAGCAAAACTTTTGTAGACTGGGGGGACAGACTGGCAGCACACTTAGCCTCCCTGACCTTTTCCAAAGTCCTCCCGGTGTGGGGCAGGGAGGGGAAGCAGCTGGGATAAGGAGTAATGTAACAGAGGAGTTTAAACAGATAGCTTAAGGGATGGCATAAGGATAAGGGGTACCACTTTATGGGGGACTAGGGGAACGTCTGGGACAGGAGACCCTTCAAGGGTGATGGACTTTGCCTGATGAGAGAGGGAATCTGTGCACTGAAGCAG
Source organism: Neoceratodus forsteri (assembly GCA_016271365.2). Classification (NCBI taxonomy): domain Eukaryota; kingdom Metazoa; phylum Chordata; order Ceratodontiformes; family Ceratodontidae; genus Neoceratodus; species Neoceratodus forsteri. The sequence goes on from CM057451.1 coordinate 476,926,675, forward strand.
AAGTTTGACACCTATATCGGATGTTTAAACTGACTGCGGGGGATTCTGGGTCTAGGGGATCCTAGCTAGTACTCCCCCACATCTGGGGACTTGTAGCAGTATAGCAGGTACAAACAAAAAACTATGGCCCATACTGGACTAGGTGAAGGGACTTTGTGGGGGGGGGGGGAAGAGAACTCAAAGGGTGCTATTACCAAGAAAAACAACGGGATGAGATGACATGTGAAGCACAAGGGTAGTATCAAAGGAGGATCAGGGGTTAGACGGAAGAGGGTATGCCTTAATGTCAGGAGCTTACGTAATAAAATCAGTGAACTCCATGTGCCGACAGCAGACTCGGAGGTGACACAGTTGCAATAACAGAACTGTGAACTTTGCAAAATAATGACTGTGAAGGAATTTACAGTCTCTGGGTGCTCCATGTTCAGGAGGGACAGAGAAACAGGTAGATGGAGAGAAGTAACCCTTTATGTCAAAGAAGTCATAGAGGTGACAGAAGATGGGTGCATTGGGGTAGTAATGGGGAGACTGAGTCACTGTGGGTGCAACACACTGCAGTCTCAAGCAAGAAACTGTGCTTGGGGGTGATTTGTAGACTGTCAGGGCAAGGGGAGGAGAGGGACAGGGAAGAACTGGCAAGAGGGATAGCTACGGGGGAAGTGGTGATAGTGGAAGATCTGAACCCAACACTGATTGGGACGCTCCAGTGGCCAAGAGCACCAGAAGCCAGGTCTTGCTGGATGCGTTCCAGGATTGTCTGCTGGTACAATTAAAGAGCCCACCAGGCAGACCACAATTTTCGACGTACCGCTCACCAGCTCGGAGGGAGTAGGAGCTGTGGGAGTAGGTGAGCTGTATCGGAACAGTGACCATAACACCATTTGGTTCGACCTAGCCCTCAGGTCTAGTAAATGGCAATCAAGAGATGGAATCTTTGATTTTAAAAGAACAGACTTCAATAGGCTGAAGGAGCTGGCCAGGGATGTTAGTAGGGGTGGACAACACAGATGGGGTGGAAGAGAGATGGGGCATTTAAGGGGGCCATTCTCAGGGTATCCAAGGTATGCATGAGAATGGTAATCAAAAAGAACAGGTCCAAGAGACCACTATGGGTCTTGGCAAGAGTCAGGGACCTTGTGAGGGCCAAGAAAACAGCCTTCTACAAATTCAAAATGTGGAGGGGAGGGAGGGAAGAATATCTTCTGAAAAACATGAAAGCAAAAGCAGACACAGAGCTACATAGGTGTATTAGTGAAAAAAGGAAGAAAGGTGGTGGAATTGTAAGGCTAACGGAGGGGTATATGGTGACTGAGACAGATGGGCAAAAGGTTGCTGTCCTTAAAGATTACTTTTGCTCAGTTTTCACTAGGGGGATGGTGGGCCCTTGCAAGAGAGTGGCATCAAAGTGGCCATTAAGGGGGTCCTGATGATAAGACAGCCAACATTTACTAGTGAGAGGGTCCTGAAAGGGCAGGCAGCCCTGAAGACTGATAAGGCCCAAGACCAGATGGGCTGCATCTGGGAATATTCAGGGAACTGGCAGCAGGTCTGGACGATTCCCTAGGAAAAAGATTCAACAGCTCTCTAAGGACAAGGGTGGTTTTGAAGGATTGGATGGTGGCTGATGTAGTTCTGCTTCATGGAGAGTGGTAGCGGAGGGGCAAGGAACAAGCAGGGAACTACAGATCTGTCAGTCTTACCTCTATTGTGGGAACATTGATGGAGTCACTGGTCAAGGAGGATCTTGTGGATTTCTTGGAGAGCAGTGGTCTCCAAGATAGTGAGCAGCACAAATTGTGGAAGAGAGGTATTGTCAGACTAACCCAACAGTTTCCTTCGACTGGGTGACAAGGGAACTTTGATAGGTGCCATGCTGTGGATTTGTTCTGCTTTGACATCAGCAAGGCATTAGACTCTGTACCCTACAAACACTTGCAGAAGAAGATGGAAGATCTAGATGTGGCTGAAGGTGAGGCAGCAGAGGATAGTGATCAGCAGGGTTAAGTAAGAAGAGAGGGAGGTCATGAGCAGGGTTCCACAGTGATCTGTTCAGGGTCCTGCCCTCCTCAACATGTTCATCAGCGACACTGGTGAGGGGATCCAGGGCTGGCTGTGTCTCTTTGCAGATTACATTAAAGGAAAACTACACCCAAAACTTGAAAAAATATATGTTGTGCAAAGTGTTTTAATTTGTATGTGAAGTTCTAGTGTTTCCTTCCCTCTGACTGATATTAGGAGTTTTTTCCCAAATTAGCCTGCTAGCTTTATGCTAGTTTTACGACCCCTGGGGATCTTCATACCTGATAACGTAATTGTATTTCTTGTTCCCACAGTGCATCTTGTCTCATGTGACTATGATGTAAGAGAGACCCAACATTCAGCACACACATGCCAAACAAACTAAATATCTTGAAGCTTTACAAGCTGCACAAAATTACCAGCAGCAAAGTTTTTCAGGACAGTAAAACCTTTAGGATGAGGGTGGTCACCAAGCTGAATTCTACAGATTTTAAAATATAGCCATCTCTATTGTTGTGAACTGATTGTAATGCAATGCTTTCTGCTGATTTATGGGCTCTGCTACATCACCATCACATGAAACAAGGTGCATTGTAGGACAAAGAAATGCAATAAAGCTATTTGGTATGGAGATCTCCAGGGGTCGTAAAACTACCCTAAAGCTAGCAGGCTAATTTAGGAAAAACTCCTAATAAAAGTCAGAGGGAAGGAAACACTAGAACTTCACATGCAAATTAAAACACTCTGCACAGCATTATTTTTTTCAAGTTTTGGGTGTAGTTTTCCTTTAATCTCTGCGGGAGGGTGGGTAGTGATGAGGAAATAAGGGAACTGCAGAGAGATTTGCAAAAGCTGTAGGGATGGTCAAAGGTTTGGCAACTGAAATTCAATGGCAAAAAGATCACAGTGATGCACCTAGAGAACAAGAACCACAGGACGGAGTACTGGATGTTAGGGGTGAGATTCAATACCATGGCTGAGGAACGAGACTTCAGTTATCACCAGTGGCTCCCTAAAGCAATCGAGTCAGTGCAACAAAGATTACAGCAAGGCAAACAGGATGCTTAAATGTACTGTACAGGAAGGGGTACTGACAGCAGAAAAAGGGAGATAATACTCCCCCTGTATAGATCCTTGGTGAGACCACACCTGGAGTACTGCACCCAGTTCTGGAGTCCTCACCTCAGGAAAGATAGGGATAAGCTCAAGACGGTGCAGTACAGTGTAACAAAAATGATTAAAAGCCTGCAGGGCATGTCCACGGAGGAGCGCCACAAGGCACTGAACATGTACCTGCTGCAGACCAGAAAAAGGGGCGGGGGGGGTTATAGATACCTTCAAAGTCCTAAAAGAAATTAACATAGTGAACTGAGGGAACTGTTTAACTTGAATACCAGCTCACAGTCACATGGTCATGAGTGGAAGCTAACAGAAGAGAGGTTCAAGAGGGACGTGAGGAAATGCTGTTTTACAGAAAGGGTGGTGGAGCTGCGGAACAGGCTGCCGGCCAAGGTGGTGGGTGCAGAAACCATCAGTGGTTGTAAGCATGGCTGGCAAAGAATGAAGGGTACAATGGTTGCTCAAGACATCAGATTTGGGGACGAAAATGAAGGGTGGGGTGGGGATCGGGAGGGCTAGGACCCTTGAGGAACAAGTGAAACAAAAACCACGGCACTCACCCTCTTAGTCAATAAGTTGGAATTCCACACCAGTCTGTATAAATAGCTTTTCCAACTTTATTAATCGCAGGATAAAATAACCCAAAGGGTCCAGGAGAGCAAAAAAAACTCCTAACGTTTCACCTGAACGTAGGCTTTGTCAAAGGTGATGCCCTCTAGGGGAAAACCCCTTTTATAGCAGAACAACTGTGCTATCATAACCATTTAAAGAGACAGTAAACATACATATAAAGCTCATAATTTCAATAGTACACTTAATTACAATTACAATACTACTCTGCTTTTTTACTTTATGGATATTGTTAAAAGTCCCTAAACTTCAACCTGATATGATACTCGTCTTAAAAATATAGCCTGGAAATAAATTCCTTACATGCCAATTCAATTTACTGGTACAAAGGGCAGGCTAGAGAAAAGGGAAAATAGAGCCTGGAATTTGAAAACCTTATCCAGCCATTTATAATTTATTTATTATTACTATTGGAAAGGCAAGGGAGCTTAAAAATATATAAAAACACCCAAGAGGCAGTGAATTCATTGGTGGTGGTGGTGGTGGGGGGTTATTTATTTATGAAGAAAAAACAGATTCTTAAAATTTCCAAAGGAGGAAGAGTAAAAAATGCAGAGTATTATTGTAATTATGTGTACTATTAAAATTATGGTTTTTTATATGTGTTGTTAACTGTCACTTTAAATGGTTATGGTAGCACAATTGTTTCTACTATAAAAAAGGTTTTTCCCCTAGAGGGCATCACCTTTGACAAAGACTGTGTTCAGGTGAAACGTTAGGAGTTTTTTTCTGCTCTCCTGGACTCTTTGGGTTATTTTATCCTGTGATTAATAAAGTTGGAAAAGCTATTTATACGGACTGGTGAGGAATTCTAGCTTATTGAATGAGAGGGTGAGTGGCGTGACTTTTTGCTTCAATTGACTGCAATTTGTCACTGAGTTTCCCCTGCCTTGTTGCGGCTCTGCATGGAACACAGGTGACCTCTGAGGAACAGTAGGCCCCAAGGCTAAATAGGAAACTGGGGCAGACTGGATGGACCTTTGGTCTTTTTCTGCCATCACTGACTACGTTTCTATGCTTCTATGAGTGTGATAGGTGGAAGACTCTACACATGACATTTGCTGGCAAAAATGTCAGCACTTAAAATGGTCACTGCACCCAATCTATTTTACATATTATAGAGCAAGGGAGCACTCCCAACCAATCTGAGCTCTCCTTTCCCCTGTGCGTGACTCGTGAGACACACTTATGCTGTAAAGAGTGTCTCACGTGCAGATGCCCTGGAAAAGGGCACATTCTGGGACAGGTTTTTTTTTTCTTTTTTTAATTTATTTTTATTATAACATTGAGCGCTACCTCGATCTATAGTATATTAATACATCCCCCATCACCACTCGTTGTGGGTAAGAGTGGTTTCACTTCCGTTCTGCTCGAGCCAGAACAGTTCAACTACGCTGTTCTCTCTCAAGCAGAATGCACCTGAAACCACTCTTATCCTGCAACAAGCGTCTCCAGGGGATATATTTATTTATTTAGTTTTTGTTAACCGGGTAAGTGCGCTAGTCAGCAAGTGACTGTTTTCAGGCATGACCCGGGAGGTACAATTACAACACACAAAGAGTACAGCCAGATTATTAAGACAACGAGTACAAAAAATGCAGAGAGAAATACATATGGCAATGTAACATACATTAGTAAACAAAAATACTTTAGCACTTGATCATGGAACATACTCAAAAATGTGAATAGTAGAAGGCAGAAAATAAGAGGATAGGCATCAGTAGAAAAGACACAAGGAAGGAAAACTGGCAAAAGGATGGGAGGGAGAGATTAGAGTGGAAAGGAGGTGCGTCAGATACGGCAACAGCGGGGTGAGGACCAACCTGCAGCCAGGCTCTATGGAGCCGAAAGACGGCAGGCGAAGAGAGGGTGGTAGGGGAGCGGCAGACGGCAACAGCGTAGGAGGTAGGAAAATACAGCCGGGCTGGTGGAACCAAAGACGGCAGGGCGAGAGTGAGGATGCGGTGAGAGGGATAGAGGCGGAGGAGTTACGGCAATAGCGGCAAAAGTGTCAAAGTCAAGCCAAGCCAGTGGAACCAAGAGACAGCAGGGCAGGGAAGGGGTGGAGACGGTGGGAGTAGGCGGTAGTAGGCGGAGGCGGTGACTAAGCACAGCCAGGAGGGTGGGGACTAAGGAGGGGCATGGATGAGGTAGGAACAGGTAAAGGTGAGTTTGGTGGGGGAGTGGCCAAAAGGGGAAGAGGATATAACAGAGAAGAGGGAGGAGAGCAGCAGTGGGGTTAAGTGAGGAGAGGCTGTGAAGTGAAGATAAGAATGTCATGGAGTAGAATAGCGACTTACAATTGTCAACAGCTAACATTAGGATGCTAAAGAAACAGGTTAAGGCAACATCAATTACAAGGCACAAAATAAAACATTAATTACAAGGCACAGTATAGAACACCCATTTGGACAGGCAAAAGTGCTAGCAATGAGGAAACAGTACAAATGCAGCGGATCAGGTAGGGTCAAGCAAACACATTTGTCCATAGTAGTGAGGAAAGTCCGAGTTTGTCTTAAAGTCACATGGTGGAGACATCTCTTAGATCCTGAGGTAGTAGGTTCCCATAGGTGGGGGCAGCATGATGGAAGGAGCCCATGCCCTTTTAGTCCGACAAAGGGGATGGATAGTAGAAGGTCTGATCAGCCGATCTAAGATTCCTTGTGGAATGGCGCCTGAGGAGATCAGACAGGATAGCAGGCTTGGACGCCTCCTTAGGATGGAATCAACTAAATTGTACAAGTAGTACTGCCTGGTAGAGGAAGGAGAGAGCCAACCAAGGTCCTGATATAAGAGACAATGATGCTGCAGCGAGGTGCTTTGGTTGCATACCTGCACATTATTGAAGGTAGTATCCCATAGTTGCAGTGAAGATTTGGTGGCCAAGGACAGGATGGGACACCCATATGTGAGGTTGGCAATAGAATGCCTCTGGCTATATCGAATTTAGCAGCAGGGGTGAGCAGGTATTTGGTTCTGTAGGCAGCCCCCAATTTGCAGTTAATTGACTTGCAGGTTTCCTGTATATGTGCTTTCAGGTCCAAGGTTGATCCAGGTGGATGCCAAGGTACGAAAGGAAGTGACAGTTTCTATAGGGTCCCCACGATATCAGAGACCGAGATGGTCAGAGGACAGGATCTAAGCTGTGATTGGAGCCAAACATCATAACTTTTGTTTTATTTGTATTTAAAACCAGGCGTTGAGAGTTCAACCAGTGTTGTACAGACAAAATCTGCAGTGAGGGCAGCATTTGGATCCAGGACCTTATCAGAGTGATAATAAATTACCAGGTCATCCGCATAAGAAGTGAGTGACCTGTGGTGACCAGCTCAGGAAGTTTATTGACGAATAATGAGAACAGAAGAGGCCAAGTATAGACCCTGAGGGACCCCAATGTTGATAACAGCACTGTCTGACATGGATGAATTAAACTTAACAGCTTGTGTTCTGTTGGAGGTAGCTTCTGAACCAGGTAGTGACTGGGGAGAGAAGCCCAAGGTACTGAGGCGGATAGTAGCACAGAATTGTCAACCAGATCGCAAGCTTTGTTAGTCAATGAAGACTGCCCCTGTTAACTTTCCTCTATCCATATTGGTAGCGATATCTGAAGTGAATTTTGCAAGTGCTGTCATGGTGCTGTGATGCTTTCTAAAACCATGTTGTGCTGAGCTTAGTAAATTGAATTTCTCAAGGTATTCAGTGATTTGCATGGATACTACTTTTTCCAGGATTTTATTCAGAACAGACAAAATAGCAATAGGCTGGTAATTTGATATGTCATTTTTACTGCCTTTCTTAAATACAGGAGTGACTCTGGCTGCCTTCCAGACTTCAGGGACAATGCCATTGGAGAGATAGGGTGAAGATGTGTGCCAGGGGGCCAAAGATGTAGTGAAGCCATTTTAGTAGTCTTGGTTCTAGGCCATCTGAGCCAGTACTGGTGTTTTCAGAGTGACCTGAGCAACTTTAGGACCTGATGCATAGACACTTCCCTGAAATAGAAGGGTTGGTTAAGTTTGGGGTCCTTCAGATGCTGTGGGGTTAAACTGTGAAGCAGAGGATTGTGATGGGAGGGAAGCTGTGTAGGCAGATAAGTCAGAAAATTGTTGGTTAAAAGCATTTGCAATGGTAGTAGAATCATTACAGTGTACACCATGTAGGACCATATCTGAGGGAGTGACATCTTTAGCAGAACCAAGAAGGACTTAATGTGACCCCAAAACTTGCGAGGGTCATTGGAAGAATTAATCAGCAGGTTTTGGCAGTATTTACTTTTGGCCTGCCTGATGCATCTTTACAGTCATTTCTGTATTGTTTATACAGAATGAGATCTGACTGCAGTCCAGTTTGTTTGTACTTTTTCCATTGATTGCCTCTAACTTTTAACTTTTGAAGCAGGTCTTTTTCAGCCACCTCGAATGCTGGCCCTTACCCTCCTTTTGACTGTAGGAGAGTGCTTCTTTTGGATGTTGCCAAATTCAGTCAGAAATGAATTGAGGCAGTATCAACATTGGTTGCAGTATAAATGTTAGACCAGTCAACACAAGAGAGGTCAAATAGGAAGGCTTGTTTGTCCAGGGCAGCATAGTTTGAAAATCTAATCAGACGTGGTGGAGGAGGAGGAGGTGGACAGGATCGCCATCGACAAAGTGTGGGGAATGATCAGTGATTGAGTCAGCAAGCACTGTGGCATCTAGTACATGATCAGGTCTGGTGGTGAGGATCCAATCAAGTAGGGACCCTGAGTGCGGAGTAGTAGTTCTGGTAAAGCCTGTGATAGTTTGGTGTAGATTGTGCTTCTGTATTAGAGATTCAAGGATGCTGTGCTGTGGACCCAGCCAGTTAAGGTTCAGGTCCCCAAGAGTAGAGCCTCATTTGATTTTACATTCTGGGAGACATATTGTAGCAAATTCTGGAGACCACTCATCCCGCTTGTGGGTGAATTGTAGACACAAATGATGTGCAGCAGTTTTGAACCCAGTGCCAGGAGTGCGTGCAGAGTTTCACAAGCTGTTAGGGAATCAGTGCAGGGTAGGATGTTCAGGGATGAATGATTTTGTGTGCATGTCACCCCTTTGACCCAATACGGTCTTTCCTTAGAATGCTGTAACCAGGCACAAGACAAGTGGCATCAGGCACCCAAGGCTTCAGCCAAGTCTCTGACAGGCATAAAATGTCAGGGTTAATCAGTTTAGCCCAGGCTTGAGCTCAGCCAGGTGACTCGTGAGACTCCGGATATTCATGTGGGCTATAACCAGACCCTTTTTTGTTGCAGTGGGTGCAGGGGTGAAGCGCCAAACCATAGGGCAGTTGGGTTCAATATCTCCGGCAAACATGAGCCGCGGGCAAAGGATGAGAAAGTAGGTTGGCAGAGAGTGCCTAGCTGGCGTTTGGGTCTCCGATAGTTCAAGAGATAGGAGTGGATAGACAGATAGATACAGCCCTTTTGATGAGGATAGAGTGAGCAGGGGTGAGGTCGAGTAATAGTACAGCAGGATGTTAGAAAACCTGAAGTCACTATCATTGTTAGCGCGGGATAAGTAGCAAGAGATGTACAAGTTGTTAGCCAGTTTAGACATAACAGGAGAGACAGGAGTATAAGTGGTGAAGTTTTAGAGGTGAGAGGAGGGTTCATTAGGGAGACTGGGGTGCAGCACCATATCTGAAATAGCCAGTTTCACAGAAGAAACTATGTTGCTATCTGAATACCCTGATCACGTAAATGACCTAACCTAAAAGTTAAACTTCAGCATGATTTGTGTAATTTGTCGACTTCCAAAACGTAATATTAAAACTACGATGCTGACGAATATTTAATTCCAACGTTCCTGCCAGCTCCTCCTGTGCTCTGCATGGCGGGGTCGGCGTGAATTTAACAGTTTCAGGATACTGCTTAACAGTCAATAACAGAATAAATTATTTAACAAAAGCTGTAGTAATGACATTTTGAGAGTGCTGAGGTGGCCCTGCTTATATACACACACTGAAAACTAAATGGCAATTAATGCTCTAATGCTTTAAAACAGTTATTGAACAATCTTATTTGCTAATATTAAGATTTTCCAGAATTAAGCACTAAATTTTGAATGAGAGAAGTTAAGTACTATGAGATCACGGCATTTCAAAAGAAACTGGCCAATAGGAGCACACAGTCAGGAGACCAACCAATCAGGTTGCAGAAGTAAGCACTGCTTTCTGGCTGGTCAAAAGATTACGTACCTGTCATTGTTGCTGGCTGGAGAGGGTGGTGTGGGTGGTGGCTTTGAAGGTGCCGGTCGCCCCGCTAAAAGGTCTTGGAGGGCTGTGGTTGTTTGCAGGCTTTTGTGGTCTCCGGTTTTGGAGGTGCCACTCGGGCTGCTGGCAGAGGCACAGTTAGGAGGGAGCTTGGAGGGCTTGTATGGCAACGGCAATATTAATGTATACTAGCACACACTGCACTCTCACTTCCTCTCAAGTGGCCAACCCTTTTGGACAAACTCAGAGAAGGACTCCACTGGCAAGCACCACACCATGATACAGTCATACTAAGCTGCATGCACACTGGTCAGAAGAGGGGTGGAGTCCCCCCTGGTTCACAGGATATTTATGGGCATTCAGAGCCTCCCAAATGCAGCAATGGTTTTGCCCCCACTACTCAGACACACCTCAGTGGGTGGACATGGAAAGCAGTCAGCTTCAGGGATGAACACTCGCCTCCCTCATCTTCTGGATTACTCCCAAGGGCCTCAAGCGCCACCCCACAATCCACCACTGATTAACTACTGGCTCAAAATGCACAAGTGGATATGCAGTAACCCCCAGCTGTTGGCACACACACCTCTTTGGGGCAACCCTGAGATCGCAGTAGACAGGAAAACCCTTTCCTGGCCCTCATGAAAGGCCAAGGCCTACTCTTCTTGAAGGATATAATGGTAAAGGGAACTCAGGCTATCTATTCCTTTCAGGCCTTACAGACCAAATGAGGCATTCCAAAGACCAGTTTATGAGGGTTCTTACTAATACGCATGCTACACAGAACATTTTGCAAAAAAGCAAAACACTCATCCACACCATTCCTTTGCACATGGATATCACTCACTAGGGGCCTACCTGGAAAGATCTATGCAACTGTTAGGGATAGTTGGCTAAACTCCAAGAAAAACTTCTTCTCTCCATCCTACTACACCACTTACCAGTCTCTCTTCAGGAAGTCCCATTACACCATCACCCCCCTGCTGAGGCTCACAGACTACATCCTCTCTGTCATAGATAAAGGGCATATCACCTCAGCTATCTTTTTTGACCTTGCAAAGGCATTCAACACTGTATACCACTCCCTCCTCCTAATTAAGCTCGCCAGTGCAGGGCTCTCTAGTTCAGCCACCGACTGGTTCCACTCCTACTTGGTTGGCCGGACACAATCAGTCAAGATTGGAAACTTCACCTGCAACCCCTTCCCTTTCACGTTGGGAGTTCTGCAGGGCTCTGTCCTTGAGCCATTCCTGTTTTCTATCTTCCTAAATGACCTGCCCGCTCACCTCCATTCACAAGTATGCAGACGATACAGTACTATATACATCCGGACCCTCCGCTGCTTATGCGGTGATCAGACTGCAGCAGGACTTCAATAGTGTCCAACTCTGGTTTCGCTCCAATCAGCTTCACCTCAATGCCAAGAAGACCGTCTCCACGACCTTTGGCACAAGGCATTGACTTTCACCCCCCCACCCCCACCTTCCACACCCTGGACAGGACTTCATTGGAGGCCTCCCCCTCCTTCAGATACCTTGGGGTCTGGCTCGACCAGCACCTTGACTTTTCTGTACACATCGATGATATCCACAAAAAACTCCACCCCAGACTGGAGGCCCTTTACCTCAACCATGGTTGCATCCCGCTGCAGGCTCGCCGAGCCATTGTACAGAAAATGATCCTGCCAATTTTTGATTATGGAGACGTGGTCTACAGTGCCGCTCCAAAGTCCACTCTGACCAGACTGGACTCCCTCTTCCATTCCTTCTGTTGTTTCGTCCTTGACTGTCCCTTCTCCACCCATAACTGTACCCTCTCTACCTGTCCCTGGCCCTTCCCTCCCTACAGGACCGCAGATCAAAGTTCTGGTCCCAGTCCTTGCCCCCCGTACCTCTCGCCGATCCTGTCCGTTCACTCCCCCCAGCCTATAAGCTCAGGCAATAGGACACCAGACTTCTACATATTCCCCCATAGGTCCACCTCGACAGGCCAGGCAGCTTTCAGCTACAGCATGCCCAAGCTATGGAACTCCCTCCCTCTGGACATTCGACACACCTCTCCTTCCCAGCAACTCAATGACCTCCTCGCAGCACATTTCTCCCCTACCTGCTCATGCACCTAACTCATCCTCAGCTCTTGGGCCAGTTACCCTTTCCTGGGTTTGCTCTGGGCCATTATTTGTATCAATCACATGACATCAGGCGCTCGTCTCATGCCTCACCTTTTTCTGTTATGAGCATCATTGCAGTGGCTGCATTACTTGCTTGTTTATCCCCTTTTGTCCTAATTTGCACAGCTGCACTAATTTATTGTTACTGTGTTCTTACAACTGCTGTACTACTATCGTTACTACATTGCTCTCTATTATTTTTGTACTGCCCCCAGGACGCATCTGGAATTAAGCGGTATTCTGCTCAGCATGTCTTCCTGGTAAAACTCTTAAATAAATAGTATACCCAGCCAGTCAAGGGAATCCAAGAATAGGTGGGACAGGTGATTAAACATCACTATTTCTGACTACAACTGGGAGGTCTGCCCGGGGTTTTTGTTATGGAGCTTTCAAAGATGCCTGTAGAAGGGTGATACAAAACAAGATTCTCTACTCCTGGTACTGTCTCCCTTTCATATTGCATAAAATGAACCTAATGCCCACAGATAACTGATGGAGATGTAGATCTACAGGTGGAGATCTCTTGCATGTATTATGGTCCTGCCCGCCATTCAGCCTTCGTGAAATTAAGTAGGACAGCTGGAAACAGAAGTCCTGCAATGCCAGATACCACAATCTGCTCCTCTATTATTGTTAGGAGGCATCCCACATAACGCCTGCAGGTCACAATTGGATAGCACCTCTTAGCATGCAGGCAAAAAGGCCATTACACACTGTAGATGATGTACTTCTGAGGTACCCTTGCCTACATGCACTGGTGTTTAGCCTGCCACAAATAGCCTCCTTGGATTGCTCTCCCATCTAGCTACTGGTACTTTGAATAACTATTATATACACTCCCTACCATTTCTCACATACCTCTCTCCCAAGGCAGGTTAGGGGTAAACTTGGTGTACAGTCTTTTCTCTATTCCATTCTAGACAGGTTGGGATCTTCTCATGTAACACGTAAGTAATAAGCCACGACAGGGTGTGCATTAGAAGATTTTAATGCACACGCCATTGGTGCAGTAAGGCATGAGGCCAAAAGCCAAGTGTCCTTATGCCCATGGGATGTGCATTAAAAATTTTTAATGCACACGCTGGAGCGGCTTATCACCTTATAAAATGGCCCATTTATACTGCAATTACAATAAATAATATATAATACCAATTTTAGTTTTAAATCAAACTGTTGTGGTTTTTATTAAAAGAAAGATTTTGCTTTGCGAAATAAAAAAAATAGTTCCACTCACTCTAGGATTCTGCACAGCAGACTACCCTCTCCGGCAGTTGCAGTTTTTCACTGCTGGGACCACAAGTCTTTCTGCTCTCCTGGCCCCACCAGAGTTTGCAAATGGCCTATGGAGCAAACTATAGAAGAAATTTTTTTTTGCCAGAGTGAGGACATTCATAATGGTGCTGCAAGCCGAATTACTTTCCGGGGCCCTATAAACTGCAGAAATGAGGCCAGAGAAGAGCTTATTAACAGGAACACTTTTTTAAGGAGCTGCAAGCTGACTCGCTCTCCCAGCCCCACAAGCACATAAAACATCTCGTGTTGCCACACCACCATTCACCACACACACATCAAAGCAGTGAGTGGTGGGGAATAGAGCCATTATCCGTGCCACAGAACAGGTAGAGTAGCGCTTCTCACCAAGGCAACAGTCAAATAGACTCAGTGAACTACATGCAGAGTGCAAAATGTCTGGAAGCGAGGAACACTTTTTAAGGAGCTGCAAGCTGACTCGCTCTCTCAGCCCAGCTTGTGGGAACATAAAAATGGGGCCAGGGCAGAGGGAGTGCTTTGCAGCAGTAGCCATGTGTCACAGCCATGCAGCACATCTACAGAGCCGCATGCTAATCTGTTGCCATGGCCACCAAAAACTGTACATGTTGGGCCGAGGACCACAAGGATTCCCACTCTTCCAACCTCCACAAACCAAGACTGGGGAGCTGAACAGAGCAGTCCACTCAATCACTCTCTCTCCCAGCCCTACAAGCTCTGCAGATGGAACAGGGATCCCTTGTTGCCATCTGTCCCCTAACAGCAGTATCAGTCAGATACCACAGCCTTTCAGACAGTTGCTCTCCCGGCTCTCACAAAGTCGTAGATGGGGCTGGGGAGCCAATTTAGAGTAGCCGTGCTTCACCTTGTGACTCCCTACACCCTATTTGTAGAATGGGATTTTAAATCAGTTCATCTATTGGCCCCCTCAACGTGTGCAGATGGGACCGATCTCCCACTTCCATATTTAAGGCAGCTACCCACCCCACTCCACCCCGAATGCTGCAGTTCACTGAGCTAGATTGTGGCTGTTCCCTCGGTGAGTAAGAAGCCTGTGACTACAGTCTGCGCAGCACCGCTCTGCCCATTCTGTGGCATGTATAATAGCTCCTTCCCCCACCACTCGCATTTCGGATCTGTGTGGTGAATGACGGTGTGGCAACACGGGACATCTTCAGGGGTGTAGCCATTAATTTCAATTTCATACACACACACTCTCCAACTGCTGCCCCCTTTATATAAAAAAAAAATTTACACATCATCTCCAAATTCTGTCCCCATTACAAACAAATCAGATTTTTGTAGAAGACTCCTCTAATCTCTAAACAGGTTGTACATATATCTAGCTCCTAAACAAGCCTACACTAACTCAAATACACACATTTGAATGATAATGTTAACAAAAAGGCATATGGTTGGGACAGGCACTCAACAAAACTGTGCACAAATGTATACGGGAGTATGCCTTCCTACACCCCTGGACGTCTTGGTGAGTTAATGAAGGATTATCTGTTAAAGTGGCATTTATACATTTACAAAAACAGCTTTTGTGCTGTGGTGACAATGCGGAGCTATGTTGTTCGCTGAGCTATGTAAGTTACTGCTCTATGTAATTACTCCGCAAGTGTAAATTTTTTTATGAATTGTTTACCCAATTATGATGTAAGTGGGTATTCCTTTGTATGTATTGTTTACCTCTCCTTTCCAGGTCCATCTCGAAAATGAGCTTGCTCAACGATGTTCACTTGGTTAAATAAAGATTTTGATTGATTGACTGAAGTTAGCAGGGGATCGAGGGAAAACTGTAGTGATTTTAGGAAGAGGCCAAAGATGTTATTTTGAGCTACAGAAAAGTGTAGTATTTCATTAAACTGATGTTGGAATCTTTGGGGATGTATACCAAGTGTGGCTTTGTACTTTGTTTTTTTTACTGTCAATACTACATATAATATAAGTTTAAAGTGTGGTGGTAGTAAAAAGGTCAAGATTTTCAGAATAGTGGCTACTGACTTTTTAAATTTTCAGAGGTTTAGTGATATGTGCTAGTGAGCAAGGTTTTTTTTTTTATATAAAGAGCAGCTGACACCTTTAGGACAGCTTTAACAAGCCATTATATTTAGACACAGTTCAGCTTGTGTTTCATGTTAGTAGAAGCAGATGAACTCTAAGGGATAAAGATCATGTAGTCATGCAAATTTACTCTAATAAACAATGGGGAAGAAAAATACATATAATATATATGGCATGAAAGCTGAATTGTACCTAATTATTATAGAAACATAGACTTTGACGGCAGATAAGGACCACTTGGCCAACCCAGTCTGCCCATTTCCCTACCTATTGGATAAGCTGCAGATTCTAGTTAACCAACAGCCTACTTCCTGCCACCCCCTACTACAATTGCCTTGAGTCTGTCCCATGCATGTTTGAATTCCCCCACTGTTTTAGACCCTACAACCTCTCCAGGAAGGCGGTTCCATGCATCCACCACTCTCTCTGTGAAAAATAATTTCCTCACATTACCCCTGAGCCACCCCAACTTTAAATTGTGCCCCCTCCTCCTTACACATCTCTTTTTCTGAAAGATGCTACCCTCCTGGACTTTGTTGATTCCCTTGAGGTACTTAAAAGTTTCTATCATGTCCCCCGTCCCTCCTTTCATCAAGGGTATACATATTAAGCTCTCTCAGTCTCTTCATATGGTTTCTGATGTAGACCCTGCACCATTTTAGTAGCCCTCCTCTGGACTGCTTCCATCCTGTCTATGTCCTTGCGTAGATGAGGTCTCAGAACTGCACACAGTACTCAGATGGGGTCTCACCAACTGTTTGTATAGAGGGATAACCACTTCCCTTTTTCTACTTGTGATGCCCCTCCCTACGCATCCCAGTATCCCCCTGGCTCTCCTTACTGACTTCTCACATTGCTTACCCACCTTTAGGTCATCTGATATGACTACCCCCAGATCCCTTTCCACTAGGACACTGGCAGTGGACTTCAGGGGGGCAGACTTTGTGGGCATGGGAAACATTCTCAAGGATCACTTGAAGGGGATTACATCAATGACAAGTGTGGAAAGGAGATGGGAGGTCATAAAACAGGGACTTCATGAGGCAGTCAGGATCTGCGCTAAGTTGAAACGTAAGGGAGCAAGGTCACATAAACCATGCTGGTGGTCCAGTGAGGTACAGGTAGCGGTCAGAGAAAAGAAGGCGGCCTACAAAAATATAAAACAACAAGAGGGATAGGGGTAAGAAATGTACCATCTTGCATCTAGAAAAGTCACCAGGATGGTGAGGGAAGCAAAGTCCAGTAAAGAGCAGCGGCTGGCACAGGGGATACATGGAGAGGAAAAGGGGTTCTTCCGGTACATTGGGGAGCGGAGAAAAACTAAGGGCCATCTCAGCAGATTGAGATCAGAAGGAGGGTGGGTGGAAGAGGCGAAGGACCAGGCAGAGGTATTTAACGAGTACTTTGCCTCTGTGTTCACTAGGAAGGGGGATGGGATATCTACAAAGCAAGGCACGATGGGAATAGAAGCGGCAGTGAGTGGGATCAGGGGAGCAACAGAAATGGAGCAAGAGGGAGGGAGAGGTACCCCCAGGGGTGTCACATCTGGATAAGGATAAAAAGGCCAGTAAGGTGGAGGGGACGGATGATGCTATCTCCGCCAAAAGGGTGTGGTTAGCCCTCAAGGCCCTAAAGAAAGACAAATCTCTCCTAAGCGGATGGTATTCAACAGAGAGTACTATGGGAATTGGCAGACATACTGGCTGCAATTTTCATGGAGCTCTTTCAACAGGTCACTTGAGACAGGAGGGTACTCTAGAGATTGGCAAGAGGCACATGTGGTGCCAATCTACAAAGGGGGGTCGAGGGAAGTACCAGGTAACTATAGACCCATCAGTTTGACCTCGTGGTGGAAAATTAATGGAGAGTATACTAAAGGAACGATTGGGGTGTACTTTGAGGAGGTGGGAGGTCTGGATAGTCGGCAACATAGGTTTGTGCCAGGTAGATCATGTCAAACCAACCTTGTGGAGTTCTACGAATGGGTAACATCAGAACTGGACAGGGGAAAGTCTGTGGATGTATTATCCTTGGACTTCAGCAAGGCGTTTGACTCTGTCCCCCACAATGGACTGGTGGAGAAACTGATGGGGTTAGGAGTAGGCCCTTTGATGGTCAGATGGATTGAAAAATGGCTGGCTGGGACGCCGAGAGTAGTGGTCTGTGGGGAGCTCTCGAACCCTAGAGAGGTTGGTAGTGGGTACCGCAGGGCTCGGTCCTGGTCCGATCCTGTTTAATGCATACATATCGGACATCAGGGAGGGTATAGGGTGTGAAATGAGTCTCTTCGCGGATGACTCCAAGATGGGAGCAGTAGTTGAGGGAGAAGAGAGGAGATGGCCCTGCAAGGGACCTGGACCTCCTGGAAAGCTGGGCTCACATGGAAATTAAATTTCAATATCACCAAGTGCAAGGTGTTGCATCTTGGTCGGGGAAACCCTAAACACAGGTACACCCTGGGAGGGGAGGCGCTAGAAGCCTCAACAGGGGAAAAAGACCTAGGGGTCATGGTGGATGCATGTATGAATAACTCTGAGCAGTGCAGGAGAGCGGCTAGCAAGGCAAACAGGATGTTGGGAAGCATCGCAAGAGGGATCACCTCTAGGAGCAAGGAAGTGATTCTGCTGCTGTACAATGGACTGGTTAGACCACACCTTGAGTACTGTGTACAGTACTGGAGACCACACTTGAAGAGGGACATACAGCTCCTGAAGAGGGTACAGAGGGAGGGCAACTAAGATGATACGAGGCTAGGGATTTGACGATGAGGACAGGCTTGAGGAGCTCTGCCTGTTTTCATTGGAGGAGAGGAGAGACGGGGACATGATTGAGGTCTTCAAGTACCTCAAGGGAATAAATAGGGTAAACATGGAGGGGATCTTTAGACTAAAGCAGGGAGGATCACCAGAGGGCATGGTTTGAAGTTGAAAGGTGGAAGGGTGAGGGGGGAAAAGAGGAGGAGGTTTTTCACTGAGAGGGTGGTGGGCCCTTGGAATGCACTGCCTGGCGAGCTGGTTCAGACATCCACAGTGGAGGGCTTCAAGAGAGGGAGGGACAGACACAGAAAGTGGATGTATCAGATGATGGCCTGTCCCGGGGGGTGGGGATGGATGATAGAGGTTTCTGGAGCACAAGGGAGGGGAGGGCCTCAGCACCCAACTAAGGATCTGAGGTTCGAGCAGACTCGATAGACCGTAAGACCTAATCTGCTGGCAAATAGTATGTTAGTATTATTGTTGTTGTTAGTACCTCCCCTGCTACTGTGTACTCTTCTCCTGGATTTTTATTTCCCAGGTGCATTACTTTGCACTTTTTTGCATTGAATCTACGTTGCCATACGTCTGACCATTCCTCCAACCTTGCCAAGTCAATTCTCATCCTTTCTACCTCCCTTGTGTATCAACTCTGTTACAGATCTTTGTGTCAACCGCAAAGAGGCATACCTTTCCTTCCAGACCCTCTGCAATGTCACCTATAAAGACGTTAAAGAGGACTTGACACAGTACTGAGCCCTGAGGTACTCCACTAGTAACCCCCCTTTCTTCAGAATGTATTCCATTCACTATTACCTTCTGTGTCCTGTTGTGCAGCCAGTTTGCTACCCAGGCTACCACCGTGGGACCCACTCCCAGGCTGGCTAATTTGATTATTAATCTTTAGTGCGGGACTATGTCAAATGCCTTGCTAAAGTCTAGGCAGACCATATCCACAGCCCCTCCCTGGTCTATTACTTGGGTCACCCAGTCAAAGAAATCTATTAGATTCGTCTGACATGACCTTCCTGCTGTGAATCCATGCTGCTTTGGGTCCTGTGCCCTGCTGGCCTCTAGGTACTCAACAATTCTTTCTTTCAGAAGTGATTCCATCATTTTCCCCACCACTGAGGTTAAACTAACAGGTCTGTAGTTTCCTACTTCTGCCTTGCTCCCACTTTTGTGAAGAGGAATCACATCTGCCCTCCTCCAGTCCTCAGGTACCACCCCATCTTCCCATGATTTGTTAAAAAGTGTGGTTAGTGGTGTCAGTAGGTCCTCCCTTAGCTCTTTTAGGATTCTAGGGTGAATCCCGTCAGGCCCCATTGCTTTGTCCACCTTGAGTTTTAGGAGTTCTTTCAGTGCTCTTTCTTCTGTAAATGGACTGGTGTCAACCCCACTGTCCAGAGTGCTTCTACTGTTTGGTTTAGGTAACTCCTCCTCTTCCTCTTTTGTGAATAGTGAGCAAAAGTATTCATTCAGTATCTCTGCCTTTTCACTGTCTCCCTCTGCCCACCTCCCCTCTCCTTTATTAATCTTCACTATCCCTCCTTTAACCTCTCTATGCTCCCTAATGTACCTATAAAAGGTTTTTTCCCCCTTCTTAACTGAGTTGGCTATCCTTGCCTCAGTTTGGGCCTTTGCTTTTCTGTCTGCCTTCCCCACTTCTTTCTGCTTTAATTGATACAATTCCCTGTTGTGCTCCGTCTGTGATTCCTTATACTTTTTGAATGTAGCCTTTTTCTCCTTAACCTTCCCTGACACCTCTTTTGAGAGCCATAGTGTTTTTTTTATTCCGCTTTGTTTTCTTTATTTGTTTCACACAAAGACTTGTTGCCTCCATGATGGCAGTTTTGATTTTTCTCCATTGTTCTTCCACCCCTCCTTTCTGGCCATTTGCTAATGCATTCCTCAGGTATTCACCCAGTATGCCAAAGTCAGCCCTTCTAAAGTCCAGTATCCTTGTCTTTGTATAGCTTGTCTCTATGGTTGTGTTTATTGTGAAGCACACTGTGCAGTGGTCGCTTGTTTCCAGATGTCTACTGACTTCTAAGTTTGTGATCCTCTCTCCATTTGAGAGCACCAGGTCTAATATTGCTCCCTCCCGAATGGGTTCCACCACTAGCTGTCTAAGGTATGCTCCCTGTAGGGCATCGAGAATGACCCTGCTCTTGGATGTGGCTGCAGTCCATGTCGCCCAGTTAACATCTGACATATTCAGGTTCCCCATCAACAGTATCTCCCCTTTTTCAGCCATTTTGAGAATGCCCTCTATCATTTTCTTGTCCATTTCCTCCCCTTGAGATGGGGGTCTGTATACAACCCCTGTGCGGATTGTGATGCCATTCCCTGTCTCCAAGGTTACCCAGAGTTCCTCTTGTCCTCCCCCTTTACTTTTTAGTTCTGTAGCTTTGATCCCTTCCCTTATGTAGAAAGCTACTCCACCTCCTCTTTTACCCTCCCTGTCCCTTCTGTAGATTGTGTACCCTGGTATGTTGACATCCCAGTCATGGTTCTCCATGTACCATGTTTCTGTGACTGCCACAATATCCATTATGTTTTTCTAAGTTTTTGTTGAAGCGTCACTAGCTCTTTAAGTCAAAAATGAGATTCGGCAGCTGACCCTGCCTTTATATAGATTTAATGTATGGTCAGCTGTCGTCTCTCGGCCAATACATTTTCTAGATTTTTTCTAACCATTTTATAAATGCGATTTACAGATACTCTATCTCTGGATAATGAATTGCTTTTATGTACTTGGTATTGTTTATGATATGGTTAAATAGGTTTTACTAGTTAAAAAAAAAAAATTATTACTTTGTCCTAGACTTATTCTGGAGCCCTTCATTGCCAGTCAGGTATGTATATGAACTGCCATTATCCCGAAATCCAATGCTTCATGAATTGTTCATTCTGTATTAACATATTCTCCTGTGCTGTACGGTAAAAACAGAACACGCCAATAAAAAGAATAACTGCTATGATGCTGCAGTGCTAAAGCCAGTAGTAGTTATACTGTATCAGCCAGTTTTAATGATGTCCACTGCAGTTCATACGTTCGTGTCTTGTACTAACCATTTAACTTTTCAAGGAACAGTAAGTGCCCTGTTTTCTGTAGTTTAAAGTGCATCCGAGTTGAAAAAAATGTTTTACGCCGGCGTGGTGGTGCTGAGGCGCTGGTCGCCTTACCTCACGCTACGCCGACAAAAAGTGTTCGGGAACCAGCACAGGCTGCTGGAGGTCAGCAGGGGAGAAAAAGGATCAAGCATCTGAAGGACTGTTCTCCTTCTCGGGGGGGGGGGCACCAGCGATCAGCGTTCCACTGTTCCCTGGCGGTGGCCGGGAGGCAGTGCACTGATGCTGCAGTAAGGGGGGGGAGATGGGGTGGACGCTTGGAGGAGCGAGTGCAGATGCATACATGCTCTCTCCACCGGCGGCATTGCACGCCCCACTTCCTAAAGAGAGAGAATAAGTGGAAAAAGGTCCTGGCCACGTGGCATGAAGCTGTCCCTTGCAGGCGCCACCCCCAAGACGACACCTCCCTGGCTGGATGCGTGTTGGGTGGGTCGAGATGCTCCCCACCACCCTGCCATGAAGGGTAAGTCGTGGGGGCTCAAGGGAGGGGGTCTGATCCTTGGGGGAACGGTGCTGGGGGGGCAGTGGATAGGGTGCAGGAGTGCCAGCCAGGACGAGGAAGAAATGTCAGAAAAAAGAAGTTTTTTTAATGTTTTAAATAAGATTTGTGGTCATTAAGTTTTATTTCTGCTCTGCTGAATAGTTTTGTGTTACAGGTTCTTATTTTTGAAGATTCAGCATGCATTCTCTTGTTCTCATTGTTTTTATTTTTCCTGTGCTTGCTAACAAACAAGGCTGATGTCCAGTAGAAGACTAAAACACAGGGACTAGGACATAAACAGCACTGACCGATACAGCAGAACCGAAGACTTTAGCTATAAAGCATCATCAAATTTCCGTGATGCCTTAACTGTATTGAGTCATGATCATGACCTCTGTAATGGATTCAAGCAGATTTTTTTTTTTTTTTTTAAACACCAGACTTAAGTAACTTCATTTACATTTAAATCCTTATTGAAATTAGGTGGTACAATAGAGGCAAACACTGTTCATGCCTACAAACTACACGGGTATACAGAAAAAAAAAAGGCTGAGCGGACTTTCCTTTTAAGAAAGGTTGAGAAGGAAAGATTTGGATGCACGATACCAGCAGACTTGAAAGAGAGATGACGGTGTGAAACAGCAACAATAAAGACAGTACAGGTGGTAGAAGCAAACATCAGCAGATCTGAAGAAGTTAAGGCCCTGCTGTACAGGATAAGCCTCAAATGGAGTACTGATTACTGTCTGTTCTGGGCTCCATATCATAGGAAAGATGTGGAGAGACTGGAAAGGGTGCAAAGAAAAGCAACAGAAATGATGATGGGTGCTGAAAAGCTAGCATATGAAGGCAGACTGGCTAGTCTGATTATGTTCAGCCTACAGCTGCGAAGAATAAGGGGAGACCAGATTGCATTATATGGATTTTTTTTTTGAACTTGTAAATTTTATTATTAATACTAATTTGAGACAGATGATAATGCATAAACATATGCCTCTTGTTACAGGTAAGACTTCATCATAACTTAGATAAAAATAAAAAATGTATTTCATGCAGTCTTCCACATAATGTCTTGATCTTTTACAGGGACTGTTCCTTAAGAGGTAATAAGATATCCAACCTGGATCTTCGACCTTGGAAAAGAGGAAAGTAGTCCATCAATCCAAGATGAATCCAGTCCCTGAAGTCCTTTCTATCCTGATGAAGGCTGAGTTATTTTGGTAATAAAGTCCATTAATGAAAGCAGACTAAATTATATTTGGTAATGAAGTCCATTAATAAAACCTATTAAACAACAAAAATAAGTTTGTCTAATTTCTGCATTACACCTATCCACTCTAAATGAATCAAAGTTTTAATTAGCAACTATGAATAATCGAAAATAAAATAAAGTTTTTAAACACACATATTAAAGTTTTTACTGCAACTGGGTAGTGTCAATAGTTCAAGGAAAGAAACAAATTCCACATTACCAATGCCCTACCTAGGTAGTGTCAATATCAAGGAAAGAAAAATTCCACGTTACCAATGTCCTGGAAATCACAAAACTTCACCTTACTACACTGGCTAAAGGGAACCCCAACTGTTTCAGGGCATGGGTGTACCTCTGAAAGAATATACAGCGACTAGGGGCCATGGCAAGGAAGCACTTTTTCCTCACAGAGAGTAGCGATGGTATGGAATTTGCTGCCAAGCAGTGTTGTAAGATTCAAGATAGGTCTAGAAGTGCATTTATAAGGCACAAGTGCAATACGGTATTACTACTTAAACAAGGAGGGACAGTCTTGATGGGCCACAAGCTTCCTCCCGTCTCACTTGTGTATGTTCGCATGTATGTAGGTATGTTAGATGTCAGTATGGCTCAGATGGCAGCACATCCATCTCTAGTCCAGGAGGTCATGGTTTTTACTCCCGCACCAGGACTGGGCTTATGTCATAAACACTGGCACATCAGTGCAGCACTAGGAGGGTGCTGTACTGCTGGAGTGTGCTATCCTTGGGATGGACGTTAAAGTGAGTCTGTCTGGTCTGGTCTGGTGGTTGTTCAGGTGGACATCAATGATCCCATGACACTTCGAGAAGTATGGCAGATTACAGGATCCAAGGCAACATGGTTTCATGGGGGGGAGGTCTTGCCAGACAAACCTGATGGGGTTCTTTGACTGAGTAACCAGGATAGTGGATCAGGGAGGAGCAGTAGATGTGGCCTGCCTGGATTTCAGTAAGGCCTGCAACATGCTTCCAGATAGAAGACTAATGAACAAGCTGGCCTGTCTGGGAGTTGGTCAGAAAGTTATAAGCTGGGTAAGAAGTTGGTTAAGCAACAGGAATCAGAGGGTGGTGGTAAATGGTACCCACTCTGGAGAAGGTACTGTAACCAGCAGGGTGCCTCATGGCTCAGTACTAGGCCTGATCCTCTTCAATGTCTTTATTAGCGACATTGCGGAAGGGCTAGAAGGGAAAGTATACCTGTTTGCAGACAACAGAAAAATCTGTAACAGTGTAGACACACCGGGGGGAGGGGATGAGGGATGATTGGAAAAAGTGTATTACAAAAAAGTAAAAGAATCATACACTTGGGACATAGAAACCCGGAGCTATGTACCAGTTGCTGATGACCTGAAGGTAGCCAAGCAGTGCGAGAAGGCAATGGGGAAGGTTAGCAGGATGCTTGGGTGAATAAGGAGGGGTATCACCATTTGGAAGAAGGAGGCAATATTACCCCTGTACAGATCACTGGTAAGACCCAACCACGAGTACTGTGTCCAGTTCTGGAGGCCCCACCTTCAGAAGGACACTGATAAAGTGGAGGCAGTACAAAAGACGGCTACCAAAATGGTGCAGGGCCTGCATCAAAAGCCCTATGGGGGGTGACTCAAGAAACTGAATATGTGCTCGCTGGAGGAGAGGAGGAAAAGGGGGGATACGATAGAAACATTCAAATACCTAACAAGTATTAATAAGGTACGGGAAGGTAGTATTTTCCACAGAAAAAGAAGCTCAAGGACAAGGGGTCATGCTGTGAAGTTTGGGAGTGGGGGCTCAGAGGAAATGTGAGAAAATACTTCTGCATGGAGAGGGTGGTGGATGCCTGGAACAGCCTTCCAGCAGAGGTGGTGGGTGACAAAACGGTGATGGGATTCAAGCATGCATGAGACAGATACAAGGGGACCTTGGTAGTAAGGCAAGGGGAGGAGACTACCGGAGCTCGTGTAGGGTCTTCGGTGGCACAGTAGGCAGGGAAAACTGGGCAGACTAGGTTGGTCAAGAGGTCCTTATCTAATGACAACTTTATGTTTCTATGGTAATTTCCATGGTGCCCGGATTAAACTTCTCCCATTTAAACAACATTTGTATTCCCTCCCTTCCCCCAGGATAAGGCTGGAAATAGGCAGTATTGTCTAGCCCTCCTTTCCAGATCAACAAAAACTAACTAAGCAAATAAATGCATGTTTTGTACCTAAAAGGGACAACACCAGCAGATCGAACACAGCTCTTTGGACTGCCAAGAATGAGAGAACAAGTGGAAACACAATGTCACGGAGTAAAAGAAAACTGAAGGGAAATATCAGAAAAATTACTTTACCGAACAGATGGCAAATGCCATATGTGAACCAGATTTCCAGAGCAGCTGTATCAGCCAATATTGTAGCTACTTCTAAAATTGGACTGGATATGTATACTAAAGAAAAACAGAGGAAGAGGTATTTTCACTGAGCTGGTGGAGAAAAGAATGTGGATCAACTGTCTTCTTTCTGGTGGGGGTGGAGGGGGCTATGGAGCCTGAACAAGATGGCCACCAAGATTTAGAGCTCGATATATGAGGAGAGAGAATACTGTTTTAAACTCATTTTTCCTGATCAATTGGAGACCCACTTTTGAGCACTTCAATAATCAGAAGACCGGGGCAGTAATACTGGGTAATCCTATGAAAGATCGAAACCCTCAAGACGGAACTAAAAACGAAACATTTTCATGGTCCTCCCACCACGCGGTCTGCACAAGGCTGCACACCTCTGGAAGATATTGACGATGACAGCAATGAGACTTTACAAACTCGGGCATAAAATCAGTTGCCGAATCTTTTTGGTGAACGGACGATCTCAAAGATTTGACTCGCTGACAAAATCCAGTCACATCTGGAGACAGATGTTAATCTCATAAAAATCGAATCAGAGGAGACAGGGAAATGCTCTGAGGTGGCAATGGGAACTACAGCAGCTATTGTGAAGGAAAACACCCACCTACGATCAAGGTTGAAATGCTAAAGAAAAAATCAAGCCAGAGTTGCCAACCTGAGAATAGTAGGTATGCCGGAGCAAGCTGATGGGGGATCATCTGGGTGGGTTTCTGGTGGAATGGCTAGAACAGCAGTTGGAACAGCTGTTAATTGATAGGCATATTGCTCCACAAAAAGTATACCAAGTTGCCTGGAGGGGGAGACAGGACAATCCCCTCGGACCATAGTGATGGTCTTAGAAGGAGTTGGGACAAGGGATTTCGTTCTGTCCCTTGCCTAACAAAAACGGACACTACTTTACAACAGGCAACAGATTCACTTGTATCCTGACTTAAGTTATGCCACTAGACAGAAGAAGAAATGATTTGATGGCATTAGTGCCATGTTAAGAGAGGCAGGAATCTCACATGGAGTACTGTTCCCGGCCCACCTTCATATTATACACAAAGGAAAGGTATTTGTTTTCCCTGACTCAGCAGAGGTTCTGAAATGGGACCAATGCCACGCATCACCACCACGGTACAGGGCACAAAACTCCCAGTCTGATCAGGAGAGAGCCGACGAGTAAGACACCAGAGAGAGATCTTCGAGTTCAGGTTTGCTAATTTCCCGGACTTTACTGTCTTTAATAGCTTTTTGGTTAATATCTTTAAGCTATATAACTTCCTATGTGGACTCGATTGGCAGAATTGTTTAATAACAAGATAAGCAGTTCTCGTTTGATGACACTACAATTAACATGATCCAGTGAAGTTTTAAATGTTGCAATCTATCAACTGATTGAAACAGTAAATATGCGAAGCCTGGCATGGATAGTTTATCACGGAGTATAAATCTTTATCTGTAAGATACCAAAGTTGGTACCATAATTTAGGTTAAGCATGATTTACTCACAGCCTTTAGAGGGCACAGAGTTAGAAGGTTATTGAATTTAACTACGAGTAGAAATTTTATCATGCAGTTCTTTGGCTCTAGGTCCGCAGCAGTTTTTGAATACACTGCACATCATTTTAACTGATTATCCCCACTGATATATCCAACTGATTAAGTACAACATATTTCTTTACACTGCTTGTATTAAAAGGGATGGCGCCCTCAGTGATAAGTTCATTATCCTCATGCACTTTATCCAAAGTTTTGAATGTAAGTTCATTCTTAAACCAGTAAAAATAAAGTTAAAAAAAAAAACTGTCTTCTTTCTTTCCTAAAACTGTACATTCATAACACAGCAACTAACGGTCTTTGCAAAGAGAACAAAACAGAAGCTTAGCACAATGGCGTGTTGCACTACCATATGCAGACCCAGGACCACATCACAATCCAGACTCCCAAAATGAGCCATTGAAGGCTACAGCTTGCAGTGAAAAATGAAAATTACGTACCTACCGTAATTGTTGATCTTCTCTTGTATCTTCACCATTCATTAATGCTGGATATAAGTTGGAGGCGCACCTGTACAGAAGCTTTTTTTTGGGGTTCACGCCACGGGCACCGCCCATGAGGCCGACGCACTGCGTGGCGCATGAGGGTTGGCCGTTAGGCATCACAGACTCCTCCTCCACCCCAGTTCTGTCCTGCCAGAGAGGAGAAAGGAGGAAAAAAGGGGGATAGAGAAAACCAAGGTAAGGCAAGAGAGCCGAGAGATAGGAAAAGGAAAGACTATAAACTGAAAAAGGAATAAGCCGACCAGAGGACAGAGGGATTGGACTTTTCCCCTAAGTGGCCATAGGGCCCCAACCCTTGGGCAGCAGCACAGGAAAAAGGAGAAAGAGAAGAGAGAAAGATACAACATATGTAGGGGAAGAAGGGGGGCCCTCCATCGTGTTGAGCTGGAAGACCATTGGCTTATTGTAGCCTCAAAAACCTTAAAGGTATGAAGACAAAGGAGCAAGGATCCTGTCAACTTCAGAGACCACTGGACGGAGGTCCAGAACTAGAGAATTTGAAATGGTCTTGGAGAATATAAAACATGGCAGAGTTGGCCCCCTCTTCCCACCCCTAAATACACATTTGGGATTAAAGTCCTGCAGCATGGCCCTCTACAGTTTATCACCTGATGGCTTAGTCAAGGGGGAAAAACCTCACACAGGAGAGGACTCTGTCCACAATGACCTCTAAAGGCAGAGGGGAAGCAAGAAAGGGTGAGGAAAATCGCTACGGTTCTCCCATGAAATGCATGGACACAGTCCCCACTTCAAGAAAATGAAAACAACAGAACATATGTGCCAAATTAAGGAGGACACCACAGTGCACCCCACTGAGAATCCCAGGAAGGGTGAGCAGGGTGGAGGCGGTGCCCAAGAGCTGAGGCCCAAGAAGGGAAGGTGGGCAAGAATCAGCAATGAATGGTGAAGACACAAGAGAAGATCAAGAATTATGGTACGTATGTAATTTTCATATATTCCCTTGTCAGTTTTCACCATTCATTACTGCTGGGTGAGTACCAAGCACCCCCCCGAGGGGACCTGGCACTGCCCTGAAGGAACAGATTCCCTCGGCCTCCTGCAGGGTAGACACAGAAGGGAGAGTCCCCTTTGTCATACTAGGTCAACATGGCCTAAGGCTGGTCAGACCGAGGAAGTGTCCCCCGTGGCCGGAGGGATAGAAAACGACCCTGAAGATTCCTCCTCTCCCTGTGAGAGAAAAGACGGAAGCCCCAGAAAGCAGAGGAAATCACCCTATGACAGGCAACAGGTGACAATCTGGACAGGAGAAGCCATGCCGTCCACCTGATGCAGATCACTGTCCCTGCTAGTCGGGAAGCCACCACACTGGCATCATAAGATGCCTTTGCTTGGTGCCTTGCAAACTGCAGACCCTGAGAAGAGATGGAAATGGCTTGCCTAGATTCCTCCGAATCAGGCAAGAATGCTAAGACCTGCGCCAGCATCGACCACAGGTGCCTGTTGTAGGTTGTGTGGTAAGCATGATGTGAACTGATGCAGAGTAACACACGAGCTGAGAGAAAATTCTTCTTCCTCACAGGGTCGAACTCCATGGAATCCAGATCCGGTGGTCGGTTGTGTGCTGGGTGTTGAAGCCCAGAAGGAGTGTCTAAAGTCATCAGCCCCAAGGGTGGGCGAGGCAGAAAACCAAGAGACTCCAGGAGAGCGCAATACCTCCTCCTGCACTCCACTGGGGCTGGGGATGAGGTGGCTGGAGACTGCCAGGTGTGGACAGATGCTTCCTGGAAGGGAATAGGTCAGGAAGGCACCACCAGGTGGTTGGCACTGAACTCGCTCAGAGAAGCACGCGTCTCCCACTCGGTATTGCGTCTTACCACATGGGAGATGTGGAGCTCCTGAACTAACCTCGAAAGGAATCGCTGATATTCGGTGAAATCAGCATCGGAGGAAAGTTGGACAGAATGTTCCTCTTCCTCACATGGAGGAAGCTGAAGAAGAAGAGGAGCTCAGATGTTCAGAGTCCTCCTGCGGCGGGGGAGACAGGCGAAAGACCTGCTCGTCCATAGCTCTAACATACCTAGGGAAGGCAGCCACAGTAGCCCTGAATGTCTCCCAGGTTAAAGGTCCCATAGGGCCCACATGGCATGGGAGAGGGGGAGCTGTCTGCAGAGGGGCTGGGGAAGGGTACCTCACTGAAAGTGCCCGGCATCTGCAAGGGCTCTGAGACCCTGCAGTAGATCCTCCTACCTGGGGGATTCTAGAGGTCGATCCAGTCAGCAGACACTGCAAATGTGAAAACAAATCCTGGTTGAGCCCTGAGGGAGAATCTCCCCTGTGGTGCGACTGAGGTTGCATGGTTCCAGAAGGGCAACCCTTAGCACTGCCCACTAAGGGCACCCGTGAAGTTTCACAGGAGGAGAAGTGGGGCTCAGCACTGTGGTTCCTTCCCACCCTTCACAGGGTAGTGGAAGAAGGTCTCCGCACCTCACCCTGGCCTCTCAACCCCTCAGGCTCCAAGGCTGCCCTCTTCCTCGAACCCAGTGACAAGAAGTCTCCTAAAACTGCAGGCCCTCTGAGGGAAGCTGCAGAAGAGAAGGTCCCCATCCCCATGAAGGAGGCCATGACACCACCAGAGACGACAGCTGCCCCTGCCCCGTGTTCGAGACCGCCACATCAGCCCCCCAAGACCACTATCCACCACAGCGCCCCCAACACTGGAGTTGGCATGGGGGGCCGCAGAGATCACAGACTTTGGGGAGCCTGGGAGGCTAACACTGGACCACCTGGTGCCGTGTCCAAAAGGACTCCCTGACTCTGTGGGGTCGGGGCACCAGTCCGGATCGGCCAGCGAGTCATCCACCTATGAAGAAGAGGAGACCACACAAAATGCCAGACTAGCAACCCCTACCAACAGCACCACCATGGGACACAGCGTCACCTCGATCACCGGCACCACAAACAGATCTGAAGCAGCGCCGGCAGGCGACACTGAGGGTTCACTGGTGCCAGGCCCAGAAGCCATGGGCCACAACACCGGGGAACCTGCACCGCCAAGGAAATGACTGCCATAGCAGTGCCCTTGACCCAGCTCTGCAGGGAACTGAGATGATCCTCTGGTACCGCGAAAGAAACCTCCTCGATGGCAAGGCTAGAATCCAAGGAGGTTTCCTCCTCACTGGGTCATATAGACCCAGAGGGGACGCAGGGGCAGGGTCAAGAGATCTTGCCATGGCATCCCTAGAATGATGCCATCCTCCGAAAATTGACAGGGGCCTGATGACTTTAAACACATGGATCTCAAGTACACGGTGGTCCATGGAGAAACAAGCATCGCAGTTCTCCATATTGTGGCTGGGACCCAGGCAACGCAGACAAACATGTCAGTCCGTAGTGGAAAAATGCCAGTCACAGGGGCACCGACACATGGGGGCATGGCCCACTTTGGATTTTCTCGTAGCCCCCGAACCAGACATGATGCGTAAGAAATTTAACAAAACTTCAGAGAAAAAGGACCCAGTGCCATCAGTAGAAATAAAAGGAACAGGCTTACCAATTTCCAACAGCGTCTGGTGAATTCAGAACTGGGATGGAGAAGGCAGGAAATGGTCAAGGCCTAGTGACACAGAGGAAAACTTCTGGCAACTCATGCAGCAGGTGCAACCTTGATGGCAGGGGAAACAGAATTGGGGGAGGAGGAGGAGTCTGTGGCACCTAATGGCCAGCCTCATGCCGCATGATACGCTTCGGCCTCGTGGTGACGCAATGTGGTGATGACCCTCCCCCAAAAAAAAGTCTCCGAGCAGAGCCTCCGGCCACCCCAGCAGCAATGAATGGTGAAGACTGACAAGGGAAAATTGAGTGTCTCGACCCTGGGGTGGGGGAAATTAGCTAACTTTGCTACAAAAAAAGCACCTGTAGTACTAAAGCAGAGCTCCACTGACATCATGGGTGACCACACAATACCAGCAGTCTGGCTGGCGAGATGGCATCACATCAAAGAGGGTCTATAAATGGCCAAAAAAAACACGAGAAGAGTATGCAAGCATGACGCTCCCAGGCCTCATGTGCCCAAATGGTCCACTGGTTGTTGTGCTAGTCCCTGTCCTAAGTTAGAGTCTGCAGAGAGGGAGAAAAGCACCAAACAAAAAGGAAGCCACAAGGATGAGAAGCAGCAACATCAGGAGGACAACTGCAGCAAGCTCAGCAGTGCTGAGATGGGAGTAGGTACAAGGGAGCAGTGGTAAGAAAAACCCACTGGGGATCAACACTGAATAGGTAAACAAATAGAGTGAAATACTAATGATCATTTTCTTTCCTTTCATTCAAACTTGGGAGCCTCCAAATTAATAAACTAGTCAAATACTGCAGCAAAACTGAGTGAAGGTGAAAAAAAAAAAAATCATACTTTATATGAACTTAACCCCCTTTGTATCAATACTGATCTGGAGAGTGGGGAGGGCTGCTACGTGCAGGCACTGAAGCTCTGAAGCAAAAATTTAGAACAGAGTCTGATAACAGATAAAAATATAGCACATACAAGGATATCAGATCTGCTACTTGCTGCTGCAGATTTCACATGACCCTAGGATCTCAAAGCAAATACTGCAAACAGCTACACTAGAAACAGCCACTCATTTTAATGTTTAACTACATGCTGCAAAGCAACAGGTAGGTAGAGATTTTTTGTGAAACACACACACGCACACACACACACACACACACACACACACACACACTGACCCAAGTCAATTTAGCTAAACATTTCTAGACTAAACTGCCAATCCATGGAAGCAGCCAACTATTACCACTTATACAGACATGTACACAGACACACTGTAGAGAGAGAAAAAATTGGATTTATTTAAACCATTCATATCTCAAAGACCTTTTCTAACGCAACAGGTTCAGAATTTGGATTTATTTAAAGCATTCATATATCTCAAAGACCTTTCCAAAACAACAGGTCACATACTAGTCATAAATCTCTGGTTTGGTCAGTCTGAAGCCAGCAGCCTGAAACAAGGCCCCCATTTGTGTGTGTGCTAGCCAAGTAAAAATATCTCATTAGTCCAGCTACCAAACCCTTTTCACACTTGATAATTACCTGTGTTACTGGTTAGTAAATAGCCAGAGCCATGGACAAAGAATCATGTGTAAATCGCCCTTCCTCCTTTTGGGTTCAGCACATCCAACCAGTAGTTTTTGCTTGGTGTCCCACCCGTATTAGACAACTCATTCAAAGCACCCAGTAACCCACCAGAGATGCTAATTCAATAATAGTTTAATTTTAAACCTATGGAAAGCATTTAAAGAATACATTTTACTGAGAAAGAAATCATTTGGCCTAGCAGGGGACTTGAACCCAGGTACCAAGAATACTGTCATGCCACTTTACTAACTGAACAAACTCTTGACTTGCCTAAGCTTTCCAAAGTTACTTTTCTTCTCAGAACTGTAAATTCTGTATCCCTGAACCCCAGTTAGTGCCCAATACCCCAAATTTGCCAGACTCGAGAACAGCAGAGGAAAGGAGGTCCATGGAGCCACAGTTCTTCTCACCAAGGTCAACAAGAAGCAGGAAGAATACACAGTTAGCCGAGCTGGGTGTGGACTCTAAACTAAAAATTATCGGAAGCAGTTATACATGGGGCTTGAGAGAGTGGTCCCTTAGCTAAAGAGAGCTTTTACAAGCGTGTTGCTAAGACTCCCTGGGCTCGAAACATGACATTCTGGATCTGACAAGCTATTTTGACCCAAGGCAAGTGAAGTATATTTAAAGTTGGTTTCCAATGCGCTAGCTGGATAGCCGTGAGATGCCCCATCTCATTTTCATAGGTGTCCCTGGGCACTGCGTGCTGCATACAAAACAACTGCATTCATTACAAAATTACCAGTAGTGACAGTATTCATGTAGGAACCAAGTGTACAGGCAGTAGCAATACATGCTAAAAAAGTTACTTCAGGTGGGTCAGAAGTAGTAGGGGATTACAAAGCCTGGCTTACATTAACCTCCTGCTTAAGTCACCATACGGAATTCTGGAGCAATCTGAAGCAGCAAAATAAAAAGCAGTGTTTCAGCATCGACCATGTATATTGAAAGATGTGCACCTGTATCATTTACAGACACATGTCAGATAACATAATTCACAGACTCTCCATCAAATTTATGACCCCCAGATTTTCAGGCTTGACCAACATTTGAAGCACAGCGTCAAGCTTACCCCTACTTTACACGTGATAATGAAAGCCCTGATAAAGTCTAGAACTCAGATGCTAGCCCGCCCATCAGCACAGCGCCAGGGCTATCGCTTGGGACACCAGCAACCTCGGTTCAAGAATGACCTTGGCTGGGGAAGGTGGACTGAGTTTCACAGAGGACATTCCCCTACAGGGAGGCAGGTCTGCTGCTGTCACTTCGGTGTCCAGAGAGTGTCCACAGATGGTAGCGCAGCATTAGGCACAGTGGGACGGAGGATGTCAGCTTGGCGTGCAGCCAGCATGCCACTGTGCATGACCTGCACTGCACCCCTAGTGTGCCAATATCCTAGTGAGTTGGGAGAACTTCACGACTCTGGTACCAGTGACAAGAGACACCCGTATAGTCCAGTTCCAAAGCCCTCTTCGGGGGGCCTCATACCCCCATAGCTCTGTGGAGTATAATAACTGTAGGACAGAGTACAAGGAGTCAGGTGTGTCCTGGAAGCTCCAGAGGGAGGAAAGGGGCTAAAGACAGGAAAGGGGCATAAAGAGACAATTAAAAAAACTCAAGATGCTTGCAGCAGGGTCAGTCCCCTCTGCAACATATGGGCATAGTATGCTGGTGTATAGAGAAGTTTTCCCCTTGGCTTTGAGGCCCAATATTACCTCATTTTAAATCTGTATGAATTTTCAATGTTCAACACAAGCCCGCATCCCTTAAACAAAACACAACTGTGTCCAGACAACTCTCAGTCAATTTTGTTTCTTTATTTCTTTATTTTTTAACTGTGTGCTAAATGTTTTATCATCACCACAACAGTTATAAGGGCCAAGATGATACGACTCCAGTGCAGTTAGAATTTGTACACAGGGCCCTTTCCTGTCCCCACCCCCCCAAAAAAAAAGATTAATTCAAAACATGAAAAGCTTGGCCCCTTCCACCACCAGAAAACACAAACTGACTAAAAATTAAAACATTAGCAGTCCACAACTAAAACTCAAATTTCATAAATCCTTAGCAGTTCAAAATAAAAAAGGGGTCACAATTTAGTTCTGCAGTCAACCAGCAAGCCTTGTGGTTGTGAGAATGTACTGGCTCCACAGACAGATACTGCACTGGCCCAAATGGTGTTCCATACAACCTAGCAAGACTAGTTAAAAATCTTTACTGGCCAGCATATAGGCCCGACAGGGCTGTGACTCATGGGACTGGTAACTGGTTCGGAAGCAAGTCTGGAATATCAGGAGCTGGCTGGAAGATTAAGCATCCCAATGGATACGCTCCTTCTCTGGACAGGGAAAACAGCCCTGCTGACATACTGCCACCTGGGTGACCACAGCTGGCAGTGGGTAGGAGCCATTTGGGGGCAGGAGGACACTGGCTAGTGCTGTGGTCACACCTCTGGGTGAGTGCGCACGCATAGCGCACTTGCCATCAGCATCCCATGGGGCTACAGAGACAATGGAAGAAGAAACCTGGTGCAGAATGAACCAGGCACTCTCAATGCCCGACAACATATCGGTCTGCTGCCTTCCTCCATGATGACCTGCGGGAGCCCTGGATGATTCCTGGAACAAGAGAGACTGGGAAGCAGAATCTGCCCACTTTCATGCAGTAACCCCACACACAAACTGGGTCAGCTGGTGCAAGTAACAAACTCAAAACAGAGAAGAAAAAATTACTCACCTTAGTAATTGCTTTTCTTCTCATGGAGTCTTGCTATATTATAACAATAGCAGTCAGCCACTGCAGCTGAACTGCCCCGGAGAGGAAGGAGTTAACTCCAGAAGATCTGGAGTTCTACAGCACGAGGGCACTGTGCCCAAAGCTCTATCTGGCAGTTTCAAATGAAATTGTCAGATCTTTACGAAGCCAACATCAAAGGACGGAAAAAAGTCTGTGTGGAAAAACTACACTAGCCTATGGCTACCTACTAGTAGTAATAACAACAATATAAACAACAAAGAAACACCCAGAACCATAATAACAAAGATTGATGGTATTATGGTTCGCTTTACCACCCTTGACAGCACATATGAACCCCTTCCCCAAGACTCAAGTCCAAGAAGGGCAATAAAAATAACCTAAATGAATATCTAGATCCCTAACCCAAAGGAAAACAGGGTTAGGGGAAAACTAAAATGGCATGACACAGTGCTTGTACCAATTTGCCACCCTCTACCCAAGTAGGAGTTCTGAGAGGGGCAGGAGGAGGGTGGTTATAATATAGCAAGACTCCATGAGAAGAAAAGCAATTACTAAGGTGGGTAATTTTTTCTTCAAAACACCATGAAGTCTTGCTATATTATAACAATAGCAGATTACACAGCAGTACCTCCATGGAGGAGGGTCAGAACCTACTTAGGAAATAGGCTGTGAAGCACAGCTGTGCTAAACCGAGCATCTCTCCTGGACTGGACATCCAGGGAATAATGCTTGGTAAAGGTGTGAACTGTCTTCCAGGTAGCAGCTTGACAAATCTCCAGAATAGGAATGTCTCTAGCAGCCGCTAGAGACGAGCTGTACCCCTGAGGAGGGCCTCAATCCTGAGGGGGGTACTCTACCCAGTTTCTGATAACAAAATTGGATACAAGAGACAATCCACCTGCAATTGTTCTCTTAGTGGCAGGTTTCCTTGCCAACCTCGCCATAGGTAAGAAACAGTTGGAGGGATTGAACCCTATGACCTCTGGTGCCCTCTAGATAGTAACTTAATGCCCTTTGACATCCAAGCTGTGCAGTCTCCTCTCACCTGAGGAAGAATGCTCAGTGAAAAATACTGGGAGGAGATAGATTGATTCAGGTGGAAATCAGAAACCACCTTAGGCAAAAACTTTCTATTAGTCCTAAGGACTACCTTATCTCTGAGGAAAGAGATAAAATCTTCTTCCACTGACAGGGCCTGTAACTCACTTATGCGTCTGGCAGAGGTGATAGCTACTAGAAAAACGGTTTTCCAAGTTAAATACTTGAGTTCTGCTGAAGACAGAGGCTCAAAGGGGGGTTGCATTAACTGAGCAATGCAAATATTCAGGTCCCAGGCGGGAGCTGGTTCCCGAAAGGGAGGTTAGTGTGAAGTAACCCTTTAAAAACTTGAGAACACAGGGTGAGAAGAAAGGAGGCAGGCTTCCCTGCTGACACAAAGCAGAGACAGCTGCCAGATGAACCTTCAGGGTAGCTGGTCTAAGGCCTAGGGAATTCAGATGGACCAAATATTCCAGAAGAATGGGAAGATCAGCAGATTCTGGGGTAATCTGCCTCTCAGAGCACCAGATGGAAAACCTCTTCCACTTAGAATTATAAGTGGCCTAGTGGAAGGCTTCCTTGAAGCCTTTAAAATATCCATAACACCGTGAGAAAGGTGTA
This sequence comes from Neoceratodus forsteri, assembly GCA_016271365.2. Lineage (NCBI taxonomy): Eukaryota > Metazoa > Chordata > Ceratodontiformes > Ceratodontidae > Neoceratodus > Neoceratodus forsteri. Next base: position 476,963,763 of record CM057451.1, read on the forward strand.
AATCAGATATCTAGCTCCTCAAGAGCCAAGCCTTGAGGTGGAGGGACTTGAGGTCCGGATACCACACTCTCCCTGTGCACAGGCCAGTAAGTCGTGAACTCTGGGCAGGCTCAGGGCAGGGTGGACTGCCAGGGACAGGAGCAGAGGGTACCAGGGCTGTCTGGCCCAATCTGGGCAATCAGAATCACTCTGCAAGGTTGAGATCTGATTTTCACTAGTACCCTGAAAAGGAGAGGAAAGGGGAAGGCATACAGGAACTTCCCTTCAATCCAACAGAAAGGCATCCAGAGGGACTGAGCCCAGTACTGGAGGCCTGCAGCTAAAAAGAGGAAGTTGGTGGTTGTCTGGGGTCACGAAAGATCTATCTGAGGAGTGCCCCAACTGGCAAAGACAGACCCCAGTACTTGTGGATTCAGAGCCCATTCGTGATGGCCCTGAGAAATTCTGCTGAGGCGCCGCCCAGCACATTGTCCTTCCCTGGAGATGAACGCTATCAGGGAGGTGTTCAGGGAATAAGCCGAGACCACAACTTCATTGCTTGGTACAAGGCTGAAGACCGAAAGTGCCCCTTGCTTGTTGATGTACCACATTGTGGTGGTATTGTCTGTCCTGACTTGAACCACTTTGTTCTGGACAGAATCTGAAAGACCAAGAGCTAAAAGACAGCTCTGAGTTCCAGAAGATTGATGTGGAGCAGAGATTCCTGAGGAGACCACACTCCCTGAGTGGTAAGGTCGCCCAGGTGAGCCCCCCACCCTAACAGGGAGGCATCCGTGGTGAGGGTGAGGGAGGGAGGGAGAAATGGGAATGAAGGGAACCCCTTGTTTCAGATTGCTTTGATCCTGCCACCAGTGTAAGGCCAGGATCAGGGTTTGAGTAACTGGGACCAATTTGGTAAGGGGGTCCTTCCTCTGAGACCAATAGGCCCTCAAATGGAACTGAATGTCCCTCATCTGGAATCTTGCTCCCTGCACAACAGCTGTGGAAGCAGCCATGTGCCCAGGAGTTGCAGAAAATGCCTTGCTGGTCGAGACCCATGGGTAAAGGAGGATGCCAGGGCGATGAGTCTGTCCACCCTTTCCGAGGGAAGAAAGGCCTGCTAACCTTGTGTTCAATTCTCGCCTATGAAAGTTAGGGCCTGAACTGGTTCCAGAACTGACTTTGGTAAGTTTAGCAGGAATCCCAGAGAAGTGAGAAGCTGCTGGGTGACTTGCAGAGTGGGATTTCACCTGACCTGGAGACTGACCCACAATGAGCCAGTCGTCCAGGTAGGGAAACACAGCAACCCCTTGCCTTCTTAAATGAGCCACTACTACAGCGAGACATTTTGTGAATACCCTTGGCGCAGAGGTAAGGCCAAGGGCATTGCCCTGAACTGGTAGTGGCCTGAGGGCAGTTCGAACCTGAGGTACTTTCGTGGAAGGCCTGATCAGAACATGAAAATAGGCATCCTTGAGGTCCAGGGAAGCTAGCCAGTCCCCTGGTTTTGGGGAAGGCAATATCATTGCCAGAGTTAACATTTTGAACTTCGTTTCAACAGATGCTTGTTCAAGTATCTTAAATCCAGAATGGGCAGCCATTCTCCTGTCTTTTTGGGTAAGAAAGTATCTTGAATAAAGCCCCTTGCCCTGATGGCAAGGAGGAACCTTCCACTGCTTTGCAGACCAGAAGAGAAGAAACTCTGCTTCCAAAGCAAGGGCTTCTGAAGGATTTGTAGGGAAATGCCTGGCTCTCATCTTTGGAAAATATTTGAAGCTGAGAACAGACCCTGGCCTATTACCTCCAGAACCCATCTGTCCGGTTAGGGACAGCCAGCTCTGGCTGAATAGGCCAACCTGCCCCCCACTGGTACAGGAGAATCGGCCCTGGGCACCCCATCAGGGTGCCTGCTTAGCAGCAGCCTTAGGCTGAGGGAAGGGAGACGGTCTACTTGCGCCACGTCTACCCCTGCCTCTGAAGAAACCCCTCTGTGAGACAGCAGAGGAGGCTTGAAATTGGTAAAAAGGCCTGGAAAAGGGTCTGCCCCTACCTCTGGGAGCATGCCTTTGTGGCATGGCATGCTTCTCCTTAGCCTGGGCACTTTTGTAGGTAGTTCTGTATTCATCCATCTTTTTCATATAATTTTCTGTTTGCTCCCAAACAGAGAATTTCCCACTACAGGAAAATCCATAGCCTTTGACTGAGTATCTTGGGACAGATTAGTGCATCTGAGCCATGCCAACCTACGGAAAGCTACAGAAGTGGCCATGACCCTGGAGGAAACATCATTAACATCAACAGCAGTATGAAATTGGACTTTAGAGGCTTCAATGCCATCAGCAGCCACCTGTTCCAACTCACTAGCCAGCTGGCCATGGGCCTGCTTGGCTAACTGCAATACTGTGTCCCACCTAGATTTCTGATATCTAGCCACATAAGCCATATAATTTGCCTGCCTGAGTCCCAAAGAAGCTGCCATATACTGTTTCTTCGCCATGGCATCAATCTTCCTAGAATCCTTGTCAGGAGGATGTGAGGCCAGAGGAATATTAGCCTTGTCACAGGCTGCAGCTTGTACCACACCCACATGACTACACTGCTCAATAAGGAAGTCTGTATCCGAGCCTGACAAAGTATACCTTCTGTCCATTTTTTATCTACAGGAGGGACAGAATGAGGATTTTTAAAATCTTTGTTGTTTGCTTCCTAAATGACTTATGCAAAGGAATAGACAACCTCCTAGACTCTGGAATATCCATCATTTCCACATAATCAGGCTCCTCTTGCTCATCCACAGCCTCCTCTAAAGGAAGCTGGAGGGTTTCTGCAACCTTTTGTAAAAAATAAAGAAAGAAGGGACTCAGACAGAATAGGGGAGATTCTAAAGGTCTGTCTGGAGAAATGCCGGTTCAATGGGCACGCCCAGACCCTCCCAGCCACACATATATTGATCAAATTCCTCCTCCCTCCTGTGGTTCATAAAATCCTCAACTTCAAAATCCTGAACCACTGGGACTGAACGATCCAACCTTTTACCAACTGTTGGTGGTTCTACAGATCCCTGAGACAGTGACTGGACAATCTGAATGGCTTTAGCTATCTCTGCAGCAGTTGGAGACACAATTCTGGACTCCAAACCTCCTGATTTCTTTGTCTTTTTACTTGGGACTGGTTCCTCTGAACCAGTCTTCCTTTGCCCGAGGAAGTATCGCCTGGTCAGAGGGCACCCTCTGGTCCAGTGGGTACTGAACCGGGCTGGCCATCCGGGTCAGCGGACTTTTTGGCCTCTCGTCCTTGAGCCGCCCAATCTTCTCTCCAGGGTGGCTGGAAAATTTTTTACACCTGGCAGTCTGACAGGAGGTGGTCAGCCTCAGACAATAGACACAAGTGTGTGTGGGTCAGCTTGGCAAAGGCGTCCCCACAGACATCACAGTGTTGAAACCCAGTGGGCCCGGTTTTTTCTTTTGGGTTTCTCAGACATAATGCCAGCCTAACCAAAAAACTTGCCCTTTTGATGGCAGTGCCAGGAAGACACCCTTATCGGTTCCTAACCGTGTCACGGGTATTTGAAAAACCGTAATAATTTCGGTTTTTAGAACCGATAAGAACCGGAACCGCACTCTAAAACCCACAGTACAGTTTTAAAAGGCAGAAAATCAGCGATCGGTTCAAAACCGAACCGATAATTAATTTTCCACACAGACTTGAATTTTTGTACTTACGGTTACCAGATAGAGCTTATGGACCGAAATGCGTAAAAATACTGACTTTGCTGTCTAAATTGAACCGAAAACTACTCTCTTGAACCGAGAATGAACCGAGCTGAAGGAGCTGATCTCCGGAGCGACTGTTCAGTGAAGCGGAGTAAAGAATCTGACAGTTTCATTTGAAACTGCCAGATAGAGCTTTGGGCACAGCGCCCTCGCGCTGTAGAACTCCAGATCTTCTGGAGTTAACTCCTTCCTCTCCAGGGCAGTTCAGCTGCAGTGGCTGACTGCTATTGTTATAATATAGCAAGACTTCATGGTGTTTGAAACACCAAAGCCTGCCCTCAGTCAGGAACTGAAACCAGGACTTAAATGCTTACTATATAAATCACGGTTTAAACTTAGACAATGACTGCAGAAAAGGACCAATGGTCCATTCAGTTCTGTCCATCCAGGTTTACTGAAGAACAAGTATATTGAGAGACACAACCAAAAAGTCTCAGCACTTCGGGTCGTAAGCGTGACCTTTTGCCAAGGGTCATGCAATAAACTATGTTATGAGCATTTAAGTTCCTAGTTTCAATTCTTGACTGAGTGTAGGCATTGGTGTTTCTTCTCTAAGACTTTTTAGACCCAGTGTTCACTCAGATAGGCATTTTATGAAACAGAAGGCAGCCAATGGAACATCAAGGCTTTCCCCTGCTGTCTTAGCAGTTGCATCCCTATGATGCAATTCCTTAGTTTCAGGAACTCATCCAGTTTGTGCTTGAAGCAAGCAATTTAATTTGATTTACCTGCATCCTTAGGCAAACTACCTCACAAGCCCAACCCACTGAGTTAAGTAATGATGTTTCCTTAATGCTGTTCTAATCCTCACTCATGTAAGCCACAGCCTGTGTCTCCTTGTTCAATACACTTTATTTTCCACCTCTTCTTATCACCTCTTCACCAGGAAGAGCACAGCCAGCAGCTGAAGCCTCTCTGCTACAGCCTTTCAATGCATCTATCATCCTTGTGGCTCTCCTATGAATCTCTTCCAATTCCACCATGTCCAAACTGAAGTATGATGCCCTAAACAGGGCAGTGTCTTGTACAATGGCAACAGGACTTCCCCTTGATTTGTTTTCTATTCCCTACTTGATACATCCAAGCATCCTATGGCCTTCTGAACTGCTGCTGCGGACTTTTGAATTCTACTTCAGAGTCCTGTCTAAAATGACCCTTCTTTCTCTCTCTCTCTCTCGCTCTCTGTCTCTCTCTCTACATAAGAACACAGTGAACAGTTACGGTCAGATGGGACTCCACCATCACTACATCCCCCGCTGCCATGCTTCATAAGCAGGGATGAATAATGCTGTGCTAACATGTACTTTATAGGGATTTCCCTACTCACTCTTCAACCCGGGGTACAATGCAATTCCCTATGAAAGCAGAAATGTGTCCAGGCTTGTCTACTATCTTCAGGTCCACCACCTCCACTAGTAGCTGTTGTTCCACAGGTTCATAGCCCCCTGGGACTTTATATGTTCCCTAACATTACGCCTGAATTTACCACCTTTAAACTTTATGGCTGTGGTGTCCCGATGAAGAACCAGACAAACATCTCTGCTTTTCTTGCTCCGTTATAAGCTTGATCCCATTCACTGTGTATGTGCTGACCCCACTTTTGGCACCCAAGTATAACGCCAGCCCCACTTCCACAAAAGTCACCATCGTCACTTATATACGAGACTAATGCCACTACATGTATCGTGCAGAAACAAATGACAGTAGGGATTTTGAAAAAAATAGAAAAACTAAAGAATAAAGAGAAGTTTTAAATCCGTTATAACAATAACACAAATTCAGCCTTTAAACAATTAATATCTGGCCAAGCTAAAAACCTGTAGTCATTAGCCATCCAAGGTCACTACTACTCCTTCCAGGCTCTTTCAGACATCTATGAGCAAAAACGTACATGTATTTTTATGAAAATACCCTAAATGTAATTAGTGTCAGCTGAATGACAGGGCTCTCAGGGACGCGGATGCCTGCGTCCTTTATGCACATTTTGTGCTTTGGGATGCTCGGATGTTTTCCCCGAAAGTCCCAGAGACTCTCACTTGCAAGGCCCTGACTTCCAGAGAGTGCAAGAGCACGCTCCATTGGTTTCCATGGGGCCATTCTTTAACTATGATTTGTAATGTTTTATAGAGCCAATTCAAATGAATTAACGTCACCATGCAACCAACAGTGTCCTTATTAGTTGAGCGGTGACCTTAATTTGTTTGAATTGGCCCTCTAAAACACTAAAATTACAGTTAAGCAGCCCCATAGAAACTAATGGAGCGCGCCCCTGCGCTCTCCAGAGTCTCACATCAAACATGCAGGGCCGGGGGCATGGCTCACATTCATTTCAGTGAGGACTCCCACTTTTCAGATGCGGACCCTCATTTTTTTCCTACAAAAAGTCCTGGATCCCCAAATAGAAAATCCTACAGAGAGCCCTGCATGAGTCAGACTTTGTCAGAGTTAAGCAAAGTTCGCCCAAAGCACATCAGCCTGCAAGATGGAAAGAAACTATGCTCGGTGGGGAATGAATGAGTGGATCAGGCCTCATTAAACCAGAGACTAGACTTGGAAGTAAAACACAGGAATACTGCAAGATAAAAGTTTATTTCATCGTTGGTGGTGGCCCCCCCAGTACTGACTAGGAACTGGCTTCTGTTGAACCACCACATCCATACAAACCTAGCTAGACTTCATACATGAAATTAGGATTATGGAAGACATGGCAAACAAATTGGGCCCCTTCAGTATCAAGCACATATTTAGATGTGTGCTTCCTGAAACGAATTTAGGGAACAGAGAGAGAGAGAGAGAGAGAGTTGAGGACACCCAACACCTGATTCAGTGAGCATAAATAAGATATCACTGAATTAATTTTTTAATTCATAGAGTAAAAGAAATTATAACTCATATTTAAATGATAATGTATACATTCTAATACGTAATATACTTCAGTTAAAATAAAAAGCCAAAAAACTATTTTGGGGGCCTTAAAAAGAAAATAAATATCTTTAAAGAATTATATTCCTAGAGCACAAAATAACAATTAGCTTTAGTAGTATTAAGCATCTAAGCAGCTCAATGCTTATACATCCCAGCATCAGAAAAAATACTTAATTACACATTTCAGCCCCATTACACGATAAGTGGCATGTAAATCATCATTAAAAGAAGAAACTTCTAGCCAGATCTAAAGCTGGTCCAGAGTTTAGCAATACCAAATTAATAACAGGTCATGGCATGACTGGAAATCAAATCAAATTGACTGTAGTGGGGGGCTGTCACTGGATGGTAATTTGTTGGTCCTCTCCATCTTCAGCAGGATCTGAGCCTAACTCAGTAGGAAGTTGAATATTACAATCAAAAAATGTTCTGGCTTGGTGTGGGTCAAAGAAAGTTTCTTTACCCTAAAATGTTACTTTTAGTCTATCTGAGGCATGTAAGACAACAGGTACACCAGCATCTTTGAACTCAGACATAACAACCAGGAAGCTTTTCCTCCAAATCCGGATAAATATGTAATCACGACCCAGCATAAAATATTTTTTTCTTCTGCCATGCTAACAGAAGTATTTGACTTCTTTCAGGCAGACTGTCGAAAGCCAGTATAACATATCTCGCACCACCAATGTCGACAGCTAACACTTATTCTGTTGCAGTCACCTTTTCTTCAACTGCCTTTTTATGTGATTTCAGATGAAACACCAAGTCCAGTTTTATAGGAGGCTCCAAGGGGAAAAAATGCAGTCAGAGAAGTCTCTATTTCAGTCTTCAAGTCTGCGTCAGGTGTGTAAGTCAGAAAACCGATTAGCCTCAGATTTTTTAAAAGCAAAGCATTCACAGTGCATTACCCCCGGCGGCCTGAGCAAGCTGTTCACGTAGTGCGGCACTTGACTGTTCCTTCAACGGTTAGTGTTGGCATTTTATGCAATTTAATTTCTAGCTCATTTTCCTCAACTGGCTTTTCAACAGCATCAGCTCTCTTCTCCATTACTGCACATCGATCTGATATTTCTGGGCGTTTATTCTCCGTTCTCTTGGAAATTGCCTTGCTTTCGTCTGAAACTCTGCCAATAGTGTCTGGGTAGACAGCAGAGTGGGCTTAACCTGTTTGGGTTTAGCACTTGCTTCCAGATGAGCTGCAGCCGTCAAGACCCCTGCTTCAGCTTCAACCACTCCAAGGGGAGTTTGCGGGACCCCCAAGTCAGAGCTCCTCTCCTGCCAATTTTCGGGGATACAAATTTCTCCATATTTGCAGAAAGCATGCTAGTGTTAGGCAATACCTAATACAACCTCAGGCTTCAATGTAACAGCATAAACTCTGAACAAAATTTAAATGCTACTTTTAGATGCACTTATGCAGAGCTCCTCCGATGTGCAAAGCTCAGCAGCGCCCCTGAAAAAATCAAATTAAAGCAGGAGCAATTTTTATGTAGAAATGTTATTGGTTCTTAGTGTAAAATAACATTAGAAATGATAAGGCAACAATTTTATCCTTAACAGACCTGACCCAAATGTATGACATCTCTTATCGGGATAGATTCAGGTACTTTCAGACTAGGAATTACCTCCGCTCCCTAGGAAAAATGCAGTGGGGTGATGTCCCTCCTCCTGGCCTTTTGCTGATCTTTTTGGCAGCCATAGAGGGGAGATCAACCCCACCTCATATAATCTCGGTCCTATACAAAGCTCTTCATTCGCTGCAGGGTAAGCGCCTGGATAAAATTAGAGTTGCCTGGGAAAAGGACTTAGAGACTGAGATAACTTTATCATTATGGGAGAGACATATAAAGAAAATGTACATGGGCATCAGTTCTGGATGCTGGAAGGAATTTGCCTGGAAATTGTCAGTAAGGTATTTCAGGGCTCCAGTGGTGGCCCAAAAGTATAGTATTTGTGCTGGGTCAGAGTGCTGGAGGCAATGTGGTTTTTCCCCAGCCACCCTTGGTCACATCTTTTGGTCCTGCAAGGCCCTTCATCCATTCCTTGCTCAACTCTCCGGAGCTCTCCAACAATTGATATCCCCAAACTTAGTGTTGGACCCCCATCTCTTTCTATTCGGGGAGAATTTCCTGGAACACATGGAGGCTCCGACCTGGAAATTTCTTAATCTGGCTCTGCTTGCTGCCAAAAAAGCTATCACAAAGAGATGGAACTCCTCCTTGCCTCCCACTCTAGATCTATGGCACCAAATAATGATAGATATCTATAAAATGGAGAGACTTACTGCCATACTTAATAAAACTCAAAATGTCTTCGAAATTAGGTGGAGGAAATGGGTACTTTACATCTCACCCATCCGAGCAGATTTTGTGCCATGAGCTATTATCTATGTCCCCGTGTTTCTTTAATTTTCTTTGCTCTAAACTTGCTAACGGAGAGTCATTTGGAATTGTATTATATCTTTATCCTCATTTCCCTAGGCAACAAATGAAATTGGACTGGCTTCTGAATTGATGTGCACTTTAATGTCCAAATTTTTTGTATTTATTTTAGACTCATGTTATTATTTGTAACTGTCAAGTTTGTTTTTTATATGATGTCATATAATAAAGAATGATAGTTTAAAAAAAAAGAAATAAGGCAAAAGTCTGTACCAAATGGAAATATCGCTTGTTAAAACGGTTTCTAAATTGTCAAGTTTGGCAGACTTCAAGAAACGAAGTTTATAAAAACAGGTTGAATTCACACAGCTCTGCTCAATTCAGCTTTAAAATCTACCAACATTCAGCATGCATCCCATGAAGGGAGGTTTTCCAATGGTTGCTTTTGCGCCTTATTTTAATTTATTTATTTAAAATTGGTAACCAGGAAAGGCACACTGAGCCAAGGCTCATTTCCAGGTGCAACCCAGGGGACAGGGAATGGGAAGAAAAAAAGACAAATCAACGTTAAAGGCTACCTAAACACACATCTCATGGGGCACACTGTTCCAAAAACCCTCCTGTGGGAGCAGAGCAGACAGGGAGAGGTTTTGAATCCTACAAGCAGTGACCTTAAAATCGAAAGTTTTAGACCTTTTCGGCGAGTTTTTTCTTAAAGCCGAAACCAGGAAACATTTTCACAGCACCATGCCGATTGGAGGCTAAGACTGCTGGGAACGTGAAACGCGATGATGTAATCTTAGCAAGTCAGAACGTTCCCAGTATTCAGTCCCTATGGAGCCTATGGAAAACTGGATATTGTGGCAGTCACAGAAACATGGTACATGGAGAACCATGACTGGGATGTCAACATACCAGGGCACACAGTCTACAGAAGGGACAGGGAGGGTAAAAGAGGAGGTGGAGTAGCTCTATACATAAGGGAAGGGATCAAAGCTACAGAACTAAAAAGTAAAGGGGGAGGACAAGAGGCACTCTGGGTCACCTTGGAGACAGGGAATGGCATCACAATCCGCACAGGGGTTGTATACAGACCCCCGTCTCAAGGGGAGGAAACGGACAAGAAATGATAGAGGACATTCTCAAAATGGCTGAAAAGGGAGATACTGTTGATGGGGAACCCGAATATGCCAAATGTTAACTGGATGACATGTACTGCAGTCACATCCAAGAGCAGAGTCATTCTCGATGCCCTGCAGGGGGCAGGCCTTAGACAGCTAGTGTTGGAACCCACTCGGGAGGGAGCAATACTAGACCTGGTACTCTCAAATGAAGAGAGGATCACAAATTTAGAAGTCAGTAGACATCTGGGAACAAGTGACCACTGCACAGTGCGCTTCACAATAAGCACAACCATGGAGACAAGTCATACAAAAACAAGGATACTGGACTTAAGAAGGTCAGACTTTGGCAAAATGGGCGAATACCTGAGGAATGCACTAGCAAATGGCCAAAATGGAGGGGTGGAAGAACAATGGAGAAAAATCAAAACTGCTATCATAGAGGCAACAAGCCTTTGTATAAAACAAATAAAGAAAACAAAGCGGAGTAAAAAACCATTATGGTTCTCAAAAGAGGTGGCAGGGAAGGTTAAGGAGAAAAAGGCTGCATTCAAAAAGTATAAGGAATCACAGAAGGAGCACTACAGGGAACTGTATCAATTAAAGCAGAAAAAAGTGGGGAAGGCAGTCAGAATAGCAAAGGCCCAAACCGAGGAAAAAATAGCCAACTCAGTTAAGAAGGGGGATAAAACCTTTTATAGGTACATTAGAGAGCATAGAAAGGTTAAGGGAGGAATAGTGAAGATTAATAAAGGAGAGGGGAGGTGGGCAGAGGGAGACAGTGAAAAGGCAGAGATACTGAATGAATACTTTTGCTCAGTATTCACCAAAGAAGATGAGTAGGAGTTACCTAAACCAGACAATAAAAGCACTCTGGGTAGGGGGGTTGACACCAGTCCATTTACAGAAGAAAGAGTCCTGAAAGAACTCCTAAAACTCAAGGTAGACAAAGCAATGGGGCCTGATGGGATTCACCCCAGAATCCTAAAAGAACTAAGGGAGGACCTAGTGACACCACTGACCACACTTAACAAATCATGGGAGGATGGCGTGGTACCTGAGGACTGGAGGAGGGCAGATGTGATTCTCCTTCACAAAAGTGGGAGCAAGGCAGAAGCAGGAAACTACAGACCTGTAAGTTTGACCTCAGTGGTAGGGAAAATTATGGAATCACTTCTGAAAGAAAGAATTGTTGAGTACCTAGAGGCCAGCGGGGCATAGGACCCAAAGCAGCATGGATTTACAGCGGAAGGTCATGTCAGACTAATCTAATTGATTTCTTTGACTGGGTGACCAAAGTAATAGACCAGGGAGGGGCTGTGGATATGGCCTACCTAGACTTTAGCAAGGCATTTGACACAGTCCCGCACAAAAGACTAATAATCAAGTTAGCCAGCCTGGGAGTGGGTTCCAGGGTGGTAGCCTGGGTAGCAAACTGGCTACACAACAGGACACAGAAGGTAATAGTTAATGGAACACATTCTGAAGAAAGGGGAGTTACTAATGGAGTACCTCAAGGCTCAGTACTGGGTCCAGTCCTCTTTAACATCTTTATAGATGACATTGCAGAGGGTTTGGAGGGAAAGGTATGCCTCTTTGCAGATGACAAAGATCTGTAACAGAGTTGATACACAAGGGGGTGTAGAAAGGATGAGAAGGGACTCGACAAGGTTGGAGGAATGGTCAGACATATGACAACTTAGATTCAATGCAAAGAAGTGCAAAGTAATGCACCTGGGAAACAAAAACCCAGGAGAAGAGTACACAATAGCAGAAGAGGTACGAACAACAACAAAAATGGAAAGGGACTTGGGGGTAGTCATATCAGATGACCTAAAGGTGGGTAAGCAACGTGAGAAGTCAGTAAGGAGAGCCAGGGGTATACTGGGATGCACAGGAAGGGGCATCACAAGTAGAAAAAGGGAAGTGGTCATCCCTCTGTACAGACAGTTGGTGAGACCCCATCTGGAATACTATGTGCAGTTTTGGAGACCCCATCTACGCAAGGACATAGACAGGATGGAAGCAGTCCAGAGGAGGGCAACTAAAATGGTGCAGGGTCTGCATCAGAAACCATATGAAGAGAGACTGAGAGAGCTTAATATGTATACCCTTGATGAAAGGAGGGACAGGGGGACATGATAGAAACTTTTAAGTACCTCAAGGGAATCAACAAAGTCCAGGAGGGTAGCATCTTTCAGAAAAAGAGATGTGTAAGAACAAGGGGGCACAATTTAAAGATAGAGGGGGGATGGCTCAGGTGTAATGTGAGGAAATTTTTTTCACGGAGAGAGTGGTGGATGCATGGAACCGCCTTCCTGGGGAGGTTGTTGGGTCTACAACAGTGGGGGAATTCAAACATGCATGGGACAGACATAAGGCAACTGTAGTGGGGGGTTGCAGGAAGTAGGCTGTTGGTTAACTAGAATCTGCAGCTTATCCAACAGGAAGGGAAATGGGCAGACTGGGTGGGCCAAGTGGTCCTTATCTGCCGTCAAAGTCTATGTTTCTATGTTATGTTCTGTGTGTAAAATTAGCAGTATATGTATACTTTGAGATCTTTATCGCTATGTAACACGTACATGTAAATATACTGTACATGTTACATAGTGATAAAGATCTCAAGGTACACATATACTGCTAATTTTGCACACAAAACATAAGGCTCCATAGGGACTGAATACTGGGAACGTCCTGACTTGCTAAGACTACATCATCGCGTTTCACATTCCCAGCAGTCTTAGCCTCCATTCGGCGCAGTGCTGTGAAAATGTTTCCTGGTTTCGGCTTTAAGAAAAAACTCGCTGGAAAGGTCTAACACTTTCGATTTTAAGGTCACTGCTTATAGGATTCAAAACCTCTCCCTATCTGCTCTGCTTCCACGGGAGGGTTTTTGGAACAGTATGCCCCATAAGATGTGTGTTTAGGTAGCCTTTAAGACAGTCAATGCAAATTAAGACAGTATACAGACAGGCACATATAAACTATGAAGGTTACAAAAACAGCAGCATACCAGCTATAATTAAGGGAAATCAGGAATCGCTCAACAATGTACATTAAGAAGCAATATTTACAATGCACAAGTGCAGAGATAGCAAGTAAGCGGAAATACTAGACTTGCAATACAATTTACTAACAGGTTGTGTAAAAACAGGAAGGGGGAAATAATCCAGGCTAGGACAGAGGAAGAAAAAAAAAAGCCAGATTAAATCAAGACTCTTGACGTAAGGGAAGTTTACAGTTATCATCACATAAATGTGCAAACACGTCATGCCACCTGCTACAGCTACAAGGAACTGCCCTGCAAATACAAACTATGCTCCTCATTATCAGTGATTATGTTCAGGGTTCATTCTGCACAAAGAAGAGATGTGCTTGGCTCAGCTTCAGAAATGTGCATTCCTTTCTAAGGAATCAAAGTATACAGTCTTTCTTCCCTGCCTGTATATTTACCGGTGTACACACACACACATACACACCACGACAACTAAGTTACGGTTTATTACTTATGTGCAAAAAGTGAAGAAATGTGATGTTAGGGTTTTTTGAATGCCAACTCACCCCACCCCCATGTCCCTCCCCAAATTAAATTGCAAACCACAACCCAGTTTTAATACATATTTGTTTTAACATCATAAATAAATAACATTTTAACATAGTACAAGGAATACAGATCACACCCCATGACAAATACTGCATGCTTAAGCCGTGAGACACAAGGCCACAGGCCTAGGGCAATGTATGTGATGGTGCATCTGCAACTTCGGAAGCAGCTGCACCATCACAGCCATTGTTCCAGGCCTGCTGTGGCCCTGCAGGCCAATTATGAAGCACATGCATCATCACCATCACACCACCACCACCACCACCACCACCACCACCACCACCACCACCACACACACACACACTGACTGCCCAGGACTTGCAGCATGCTTCGCCAAAGGCCCTGCAGGCAACTCACATCATCACATACATTCTGCCGGACCACGGCGTGTTTCATCATTGATCCCCAGGGCCATTTATGAAGCAGCTGCACAATCACACATACGTCCTGGGCTGCAGCAGGCTTTCCAGTGGGATCATCGTAACATTTCCCAGGTCCTGTAGCATGCTTTGCAAATGGTCCTGTGGGCAACTCACAAAGCAGCTGCATAATCACACACATTGTGCTAGACCTGTAACAGACTTCATTAATGGTCCTGCGGGGCACTGTAGAAGCAGCTGCAACACCACACACATTGCCCCATGCCTGCTGCAGGCCTTGCAGCTGCATAATCATCCACACTGCACTGGACCTGTAATATACTTGATGAACAGCCCAGTGGGCCACTAGCTAAGCTGCTGACCCATTACGCACATTGCCCAAGGCCTGTAGCAGACTGTGTGAATGGCCCTACAGGCATCTCAAAGCATCGATCAACACATTTATTGCCCCGGAACTGCAGTGTGCTTTCCAAATGCCCTACAGGCCACTCACTAAGCAGCTGCATGGTCGCACACATTGCCCGGGCCTGTATACTGCAGCCATGTGTCTCGCAGCATGCAAGTGCAACGTTTGTCATGGTGTGTATGTGTATTCCATGTACTATGTTATTTATAAAGTTAAAACATATGTATTAAAGCTGGGTTGGGCTTTGACATTCAATTCAGTGAGATTCATGGGGGTGGTGAAGGAGGGAGGGTGGAGTTAGGCTTCATAAAACCCTAACATTGCATTTCCTTACCCTAGCTTGTGCATTAATGTAGTTTTTTTGCAATTAAGACAGCCATATGAGAAGCAGGTGCCCTCATTGGGTGAAAGCACCAGAGATGTAGCTTGCTCTGAGTAACGCAAGTGCCTTATCAAGAATGGCCCCAGAGTTCTACTTTGCTCTGCGCATAGCTCTGTAGGCCACATGCAAAGCAGCTGACCTATCAGCAACGTCCCTGAATCTGCAGCTTGTGTCACATACAGCCCTGCAAAACCACTTGTATTTTTCCTGCGTTTGTGATGATGTCTCATGAAGGCACAAGCTGTACCTCATGACAATGCACATACGAGTCACAAAAGAAAAAATTACTCACCTTAGTAATCTTGTTTCTTCTAATGGAGTCTTGCTGTATTCTGACTATTGCAGTTAGGTCCTGCCTTTCAACTGCCCCGGAGAACAAAGAGTTAACTTTCCATGGCCAGCATGGAACGTTCATCGCGAGCTCGGTTGAAGCCTCTGTCTGCTGCTGTTTAAACTCCAACCGTCAGATCTTTAAGAGCAATACTCACTAGAAGTTCTGTGTGGAAGCTGTAAGACTCACGCTAGCCAACTGGCAACTAAAATTTATTAAAAAAGGGTTTTTTTGGTTTCAAAGCAAAGACTCAAGTCAGGAAACCCAACACACACCCAAAATAAAGGAGGGTGAAAAAGGGGCACCTCTAGGGTGCCAACACTGCTCCTGCCCACCCACATCCCAAAAACCAGGTTCAGAGAGGGGAGGCAGGGGGGGAGGTCAGAATACAGCAAGACTCCATTAGAAGAAACAACACTACTAAGGTGAGTAATTTTTTCTTCGAACAACATGAAGTCTTGCTGTATTCTGACTATTGCAGACTACCAAGCAGTACCTCCATGGAGGAGGGACAGAACCTACCTTGGGAATAGGCTCTGAAGTACTGCTGTGCCAAACCGAGCATCACTACTAGCCTGGATATCCAGAGAGTAATGCTTGGTGAATGTATGGACTGTTTTCCAGGTGGCTGCTTGACAAATTTCTAAGACAGGAATAGGGAAGCAGCTGTACCTCTAGTAGAGTGAGCCCTCAGGCCTGAGGGTGGTGTTCTACCCAGTTTTTCATAGCAGAATTGTATACAAGAGAGACAATCCACCTGGCAATAGATCTTTTAGTGGCAGGTTTGCCCTTACCGACCTCTCCATAAGTGAGGAACAACTGGAGGGACTCAAACCTGTGATCCTTGGTGCACTCTATGTAGTAGCTAAGGGCCCTTTTTACGTCCAGGCTGTGCAACCTCCTCTCTCCAGAGGAGGAATGGTCAGTGAAGAAAACAGGGAGAGACATAGACTGATTAAGGTGGAAATCTGAAACCACCTTAGGCAAAAACTTCCTGTTAGTTCTTAGGACCACTTTATCTCTATGGAAAGAGATGAAATCAGGCTTCACTGACAGGGCTTGCAATTCACTGATATGCCTGGCAGAGGTAATAGCTACCAAAAACACAGTTTTCCAAGTCAAGTACTTAAGCTCTGCAGAGGACAAAGGCTCATAGGGTGGTTGCATAAGCTGAGCAATGCAAACATTAAGGTCCCTAAAGGGGGGGATTGGTGTGCAGCAATCCCTTGAAGAACTTATAAAACACAGGATGGGCTGACAGAGGAGAGGGCTTGCCTACTGACAAGAAGTCAGAAACAGCTGCCAGATTCACTTTAAGTCCCAAGTCCCAAGCCATTAAGATGAACCATATAGTCCAGGACTGTAGGCAACCTAGCAGATTCTGGAGAAATATGCTTATTAGAGCACCAAATAGAGAACCTTTTCCATTTGGAGCTGTAAGTCTTTCTGGTGGAAGGCTTTTGAGAAGCCTTAAGGATATCCAGAACCCCTTGAGAAAGGTGTAGATCAGAAAACTCTAACTCTTCAAGAGCCATGCCTTGAGATTGAGAGATTTGAGGTTCGGACACCAAATCCTCCCCTGAGAGGATGTCAACAGGTTGTAATTCCTGAGAAGAGACAGGGAAGGTGGACTGTTAAGGACAGCAACAGCGGGTACCAGGGCTGTCTGGTGCAGTCTGGAGCAATCAGAATCACTTTGCATGGTTGAGACCTGATCTTGACTAGCACTTTGAACAGGAGAGGAAGGGGAAAAGCATACAGGAACTTCCCTTCCCAATTGAAAATCAGAGCATCCAGGGGGACTGAGCCCAAGACTGGGGGTCTGCAACAAAAGAGAGGAAGTTGTTGATTGTCTGGGGCTGCAAAAAGATCTATCTGTGGAGTGCCCCATCTCGAGAAAATCACTTCCAAAACTAGGGGATCTAGGGTCCATTCGTGATGGCCCTGGGATATCCTGCTGAGAGCATCTGCTATGACATTGTCCTTCCCTGGGAGGTGAACTGCTATCAGAGAGGTTTGCAGGGAATAGGCCAGAGACCACAACTTCATTGCTTCTGTGCACAAGGCCACAGACAGAGTGCCTCCTTGCTTGTTGATGTACCACATTGTGGTGGTATTGTCTGTTCTGGACCACCTTGTTCTGTACAGATTTGGAAAAGGCTTGCAGTGCCAGAAACACTGCTCTGAGTTCCAAGAGACTGATGTGAAGCAGAGATTCTTGAGGTGACCACAACCCTTGGGTGGTAAGATCCCCCAAGTGGGCTCCCCAGCCCAGCAGGGAGACATCTGTGGTGAGTATCACTGAATGAGACTGAGTGACAAAAGGAACTCCCAGTCTCAAATTGTCCTGATCCTGCCACCATTGCAAAGCCTGGATCAGGGTTCGAGTCACTGGGACAAGTTTGGTAAGGGAATCCTTTCTTTGGGACCAGAAGGCTCTTAAGTGGAGCTGAATGTTCCTCATCTGGAATCTTGCCCCCTGGACCACTGCTGTAGAGGTTGCCATGTGGCCCAGGAGCTGCAAGAAATGCCTTGCTGGTCGAGACACCTGAAGGGTGAATGAAGAGGCCAGTTCTATAAGGGTCCTTGCCCTGTCAGGGGAAGGAAGGCTTTTGCTCTTATTGTATCCAGCTCTGCCCCTATAAAGGTGAGGAGTTGTACTGGCTCGAGAACTGACTTTGGAAGGTTGAAGAGGAATCCTAAGGAAGTGAGCACTTGCTGAGTTATTTGCAGATGTGACTTGACTTGGTCTGGAAAATGACTCACTATGAGCCAGTCGTCTAAGTACGGAAAGATGGAGATCTTTTTTCTCCTTAGGAAAGCAACCACTACTGTCAGGCACTTTGTGAACACCCTTGGGGCTGATGTTAGGCCAAAGGGCATTGCTCTGAATTGATAGTGGCCTGAGGGCACTTGAACCTAAGGTACTTTCTGTGGGAGCACCTGATGGGAATGTGAAAATAGGCATCTTTGAGGTCCAGGGAGGCTAGCCAGTCCCCTGGCCTTAGAGAGGGCAGAATTATTCCCAGAGTCACCATTCTGAATTTTGGTTTTAAAAGGTTCTTGTTCGGATATCTTAGATTCAGGATGGGCCACCATTCTCCTGTCTTTTTGGGGGTTAGGAAGTACCTGGAGTACAATCCTTTGCCCCTGTGTAGAGTAGGAACCCTTTCTATGGCTCTGAGAGCCAGGAGGAAAGAAACCTCTGCCTCTAGGGCAAGGGCCTCTGATAGATTTGCAGGTGGAAAGGATCAGGTTCTCATCTTGGGAAATTTTTTTGAAGCTGAGAATCAGTCCCTGGCTTACTACTTCCAGGACCCACTTGTCTGATGTCAAAGACTTCCAGTCCTGGACAAAGTAAGCCAGCCTGCCCCCTACAGGTACTGGAGAATCGGCCCGGGCAGACCCATCAGGGTGTCTGCTTGGCAGGGGCTTTAGGCTGAGGGGTGGAAGCAGGCCTGCTCATTCCCCGTCTGCCTCTCCCTCTGAAGAACCCCCTCTGAGCATAAGCAGAAGAGGAGGCCTGGGCTTGGTAAAAAGGCCTTTGAAAGGGCCTGCCCCTGCCCCTGGAATGCTGTCTCTGAGGAGTGGCTTGCCTTTCTTTGGCCTGAGCACTCCTGTAGGTGGTCCTGTACTCGTCCATCTTCTTCATGTAGTTCTCTGTCTGCTCCCCAAACAGAGAATTACCAATGACAGGGAAATCCATGGCCTTAGCCTGGGTATCCTTTGATAGGCTAGTACATCTGAGCCAAGCCATCCTCCGAAGGGCCACAGATGTAGCCATGACTCTAGATGAAACATCATTGGAGTCCACAGCAGCATGAATTGCACCTTGGATGCCTCAGTCCCATCCGCAGCCACCTGCTCCAGCGCCTTAGCAAGCTGGTCAGGGGTCTGTTTAGCCAGAGCTAGCACAGTGTCCCACTTGGACTTCTGGTATCTAGCTGTGTAGGCCATATAGTTAGCCTGCCTGAGTCCCAAAGATGCTGCATGTACTGCTTTTTTGCCATGGCATCAATCCTCCTGGAGTCCTTATCTGGGGGGTGTGAAGCCAAGGGAATATTTGCCTAATCACAGGCAGCAGCCTGCACTACCCCAACATGGCTGCATTGCTGGGAAAGGAACTCAGTGTCAGAGCCTGAAAGGGTATAGCTCTTGTCCATTCTTCTGTCCACAGGAGGTATGGAATTAGGAGTCTTTAGAATTTTAAATGTTTCGTTTCCCAAAAGATTTATGGAGGGGAATAGACAATCTCCTGGACTCTGGGATGTCCATCATCTCAACAAAATCAGGCTCCTCCTGATCTTCTACTGCTTCTTCCGTTGGAAGCGTGAGGGTTTCAGCCACTTTCTTGTAAAACATAAAGTGGGAAGGGGATTCAGAAAGCCTAGGAGGAGAAACACCTGAAGGTCCGTCTGGGGAGCTGTCCGGGTCAATAGGCACATCCAGACTTTCATAATCACCATCATCATCATTATCCTCATACTCTCCCTCCTCCTCCTCCGGTTCATAAAATTCTTCTAAAGTATAATCCGGAACCGACCGAACCGAGCCCGACAGATAGAGCCAGTTCAGCCGGAACCGAAGTTAGCGATTGAACTATCCTTATCGCTTTGGCTATTTCATCAGCGGTCGGAGAAAGAATCTGTGGATCCGAACCGGATGATTTTTCCCTTCTCTTTCTTTTAACTGGAACCGACTCCTCGGAATCGGCTCTCCTTTTGCCCGAAGAAGTTTCGCCCTGGTCAGAGGGCACTCCTTCTGGTTCGGTCGGAACCGAACCGGGCTGGCCATCTGAGTCAGCGGACTTCTCGGCCTCCCTTTCCCTCAGTCTACCTACTCTCTTATCCAGGGTAGCTTTGGGAAAACTTTTACAAATTTGGCAGTCTGAATAGAGGTGGTCAAACCCCAGACAATAAACACAGGTGGTGTGGGGATCAGCCTTAGCAAAGGCTTCCCCACACACGCTACAGTGTTGAAACCCAGTGGGCCCAGTTTTTTTCTTGGGTTTCTCAGACATGGCCAATCCTATCCAAAACTTACCCTTTTTTCGGCAATCTGCCAGGCAAGACACCCCTATCGGTTCCTGACCGTGTTACGGGTCTTGGAAAAAAACAAAATTAAATCAGTTTTTTTTTTAGAACCGATACAGACCGGTTACCACACTCTAATAAATTCAAAGGTTTTTTAAAACCAATCTGATCGGTTCAAACCGAACCGATCCAATGTTTACAAGTTCCACACAGAAACTAAATGCAAAACCTATGTAGTACTCACGGTACCACAGACAGAGACTTAAACCGACAGGATCAGTAACAGAAATTCAGTAGAAACCGAGCGAAAAAAACGACACTTTAACCGACTTTTTTGCAAAGGAGAAATCTCCGGAGCGACTGTTCAGTGAGGCGGAGTAAAGAATCTGACGGTTAGAGTTTAAACAACAGCAGACAGAGGCTTCAACCGAGCTCGCACTGAACGTTCCATGCTGGCCATGGAAAGTTAACTCTTTGTTCTCCGGGGCAGTTGAAAGGCAGGACCTAACTGCAATAGTCAGAATACAGCAAGACTTCATGTTGTTTGAAAATAGGCTTTTCTTCATTATAAAAAACATTTTATTTTCAAAACACCAACACTTGAAAAAACACCGATACACCATACTTCACTGACCTCACAAATTTCAGAATTAAGCTTCCAGCATTTTGTTTTTGATGCAAACATTTCTCTTCTTGTCCTCACTTTCATGATCACCAACAGTCACGAAAACTGCAGTGTTCGCTCATGAAAACAGGTTTAAAGTCATGAAAATGGGACCCTCCATTTTTGTGAAAAACACATTGTGAAAAAATGAACTGCGCATGCATGAAAACAGTTATATTTTCTTAATGACATAAAATTCATACATTTGAACAATAATCCTTGAGCAAAACTCTAACCTGAAAGTTACAGGTTTCAACTCACAGCTGTTTCTGCGCCATCGATGAGCAAAAAAAAGGTACAGTATTAAAAAGATACTGTTTACTGTTTCACATTTTTAAATGTCTACAAATTTCAAATGGCCACTAAATTATCAATTGTTTAGGATCCAGAGGTCCTGGGACCACAATGCGCATGCTGAATGTCAGATTATTCTGTCTACGGACAGCTACAGTACAGGGACGCAAATATTGGGGTTTAACTTAGAACAGTATTTGGAAAAATGTATATATTTATGCAGTTTATGTCACTGCACTTGTGTTACCTCATAACCCTTGTGAGCATTTGTGTTGCTGGGTCCCTCTCTTTAATCAGTCTACTCCTTCCCTCCAGCCCACCCCCCCCCCGGTCGTAAGTGGAAACTAGCCTTCTGGGTTGGTCTACCTGGTAAAAAAAAAAAAAAAAAAAAAAAAAAATGTTTAAATAAATACATTTTTAAAGAGCAGCTGACGCCATTAGGGCAACTTTAACAAAACATAATATTTAGACACAGTTCAGCTTGTACTTCACATTAGTTCTGTATTTCTCGTTCCCATTATTTATTACTGAGGCCATTTGCATGAAAACAGGATCTTTGCTCCTGAAGAGTTCATCTATTCCTGTTGCTTTCTCCCTACCCGAGGTCATAATGCTCTACTTGTGACATCACAATTACTCCCATGGCAACATATTGTGATGTCACAACAGAAGACTATGCGCCTCTTGAGATATGTATTCCTCAGACTCGGGGTCCTCTGGAAAAATGAAATGAAATATTTTTATGCTAGTAATGAGCTGACTTCCTCTTAATAATTACTTGTTCTGAACTATAAATGCTGTCTATCAGGTAACACACAAATCAATTTATTGTATACCAGCAATCCTGTCAATGTTTGTATGTATCTATGTCTGTATGTCAAAATAAGTTGGAAATTTTAATAAAAATGAGATTTATAAAAAAACAACAGAAGACTATGACATGAAGTAGGGAGTAAGCTAAAGAGGCAGATGAACTCCAAGGGATAGAAAGCATATTTCCATAAAATTCCTTATTAATAAGTAATGGGAAGGAGAACTCTATCGAATATACATGGAATGCAAGCTGAATTGTGCCTAAATATTGTTTTTCAAAGTTTTCTTTGGAGGTGTCAGCAGCACTTTAACCCTAACAAAAGTGTTACATCTTTTACAGTTAAAGAGCACAAACTGACAAAATCAAAAGTTAGGGGCAAAAGTGAACCAGTGGTATGCTGTTCTTTGAGGGTTTTAATAAGCTTGTGATGCAGCGCCAATGTTACCAACTTCAGCACCCTAACAGCAAGCATTACTGTCAGTGTGACAAGACAATGCCCAAGTTAGGGTAAGCTGGAAGGGAAGTTCTGCCTCTTTTTGGATGACACCAGAATATGCTGCAATAGGGTGGATGCTCCGAGGAGGAGGAGGGTAGAAAGAATGTGCACAGACCTGAGAAACCTCAAGAGTGGTCAAGGGCATGGCAGCTAGGTTTCAATGTGAAAAAATGCTAAATCACGCACTTAGGGCACAGAAACCCAGAGGCGGAGTACAGAAGGGGAGAACGGGCGCTGACAGTCACCAAACAGGAAACGGGCCTGGGGGCGGGTGGCCAGGCAGTACAACAAGGCAGTTGGGTAGGGCCAGTGGGATGCTGGTGTGCATAGGGAGATTTATCACCAGCAGGAGGAGGGAAGTGTGTTGCCATTGCAGAGCTTAAAACTGTGGGGGGGGGGGGGCAGGATTGCCCAATTCGCACTATTTTTTGCCACCCTTGCAAATTCTGGACTCCCCATGTGGGGCACTACCGCACACACTGAGCACCCTCATAGCACTGTGGCAAAGTGCCACAGAGCGTCTTTTATGGCACCTTGCCATTCATGTTTTTTTTTTGTTTTTTTTTTAATAAAGGACCTCCCTGGAAGTCCAGAATGTGTGCCTACATTCAACTCCCTGGTGGCCTACTGTGCATGCCTCCCTCGTACCTCCACTACTCTTGCCAGATGGATGTACATGGAGGGACTGAAGAGAGAAAAGAAGGAAGGAAGAGCTGAAGAGAAGTCGGAAAGGAAAAAAGAGTGAGGGACGATGACTATAATGACTGCTGGCTACAACAGCAGCAGCGCGAGCTAGCGTGAGGGTCAGATTCCTTATTTTCAGTCCAGAAACTGTTTGTGTAAATTAAAAAAAAATTTAAAAAGCAGTGTTGGTAGCAGGAAATGGAGGGACAGGTGCGGCTAAGGCCTGTGGCAGCCAAGAAGACTTGGCTGTCAGCGGCCATCACTGAAAACTACAGAAAAACTAAAAAAAAAAAACACATGATGCAACAGAGGCACAGACATAATGTGACATTGGTAGTCACTGAAAAGCAGCCAAATGAATGAAAACACAAAACACTGAGCTAAAAAGTCTGGTGAGTCACCAATAAATAAAAGGGGCATTTGGCCCAAACTAAACTGCTAAAAAAATTAAGGGGAAGCTAAGCACTACAAAATAAGTGGTGCCTGGCGGAAGAGAAAAAACACATTTTTGGGTTGGACTGGGAAGGAAGGAGGCAACACTGACAGAGTACAACAGAAAAAGTTGCTCAACTTGCCCTTGTCATTCAGAAGTTGACAAAGTGTGTACAAAAAAGATGGGGCATGCCAGGGTTAAAAAACAAATCATTGGTGCCAGAAGGAGGGAACCGGACAAACTCCAAGGTAGCTGCTGCCAGAAAACAATTCTTAAGGGAAACTAAGGGGTGGGAAGGTCTGTTACCTGCACATGTCCCAAGAAAAGCTGGATTCATTATAAAAGAATTAAAAAAATATATATATATGTTTTGCAAGAACTGTGTGGGGAAAGCAAATGAAAGGGGATGGAAGGTCTGTTACCTGGGTGTGTACCAAGAAAAGATGAAAGAATAAAAAAAAAATAAAACAGAAAAAAAGAACTTTTGCAAGTAACAAGACAGCTGTGTTGTGAAACAACTGGGTGCAGAGGTCTGTTACCTGGGCATGTCCCAAGAAAACCTGGATTTTTTATTTAAAAAAAAAAAAAAAAAAAGAGAACTTGGAAATTACCTGGGCATGTCCCAGCTGGATGTTTTATTAAAATAAATAAATAAAACAAAACTTTTGAGCCACAAGAGAACTGCGCAGAAACAGCTGGAAGGGGTGGGAAGGTCCGTAACCTGGGGGTGTATCCCATGAACTTAGATTAAAAAAAAAAAAAAGTAGTGACATGGCACAACGTGCATCATTATTGAACTGGCTGACAAGAAAATAACCAAACGTGCAAGAGGGCCCTAAGGAAAAAGTACCACAAAGAAGGCGTAGTAGACGTACAAGACTGCACCAGAACTGAAGCCACAAGAATAAATGATGAGACAGACACTGCAACAACCTACATCTCCACTAAAAAAGAAGATACGTTCCAGCAAACGTGGCTAAACGCATACAGCTGGTTGCTGTTTGACAAAGGCAGTGGCCAGATGAGCCGTTCTATTTGTAAGTCTTACTCATCCATTCCTTTTAAAGGCAATTGTTACAAAACACTGACTCCAATAAAAGATTCTGGTAGCACTGCTCATACTGAGGCATTAACAAAAACAAACAAAAAAAAGACACTCGAACCATAAGGCCATAGCAAAGGCATCAGACAAGGCTACTGCACAGAGTGATGAGCAGCTTAAAGTGCTTTGAGAACCACATGTTTTGTTGTTGAAAATGAACTGCCTAACACAATGTTTGTCAAATACGTTCAGTTTCTCAAGGAAGTGGAGTGCCCATTCATTAAAGACTTCAAAGCAGAGAGAGCTTACAGCATCTACATGAATGCGGCTGGATTGTCTGAAATGCACGAGGCCACTGCACAGACCATAGTGGAGAAGCTAGACGCTGCTGTGAAGATAGCCCAGTGGTAAGCCTGATACCGACAGTCCACAGACATTAGCAAAAGCAAGAGACTCAATAGTTTACATATGTTATATAAGACAAGAATACCCTATATACTTGCTTTTATTGCAATGTAGAAGTGATCTATGGAAACACTGACACTATTTACAGGGCACTTAGTCAACTTCTGAATGAGAAGGGTATTACAAGTTAAAAAAACTTGCACCTGCTGCTGTTTGTACTGACAGAGTGTCCGTTATGACTGCTTGTCAATAACGTGTAGTACAAAAACTGAAAACTGATTGTAACCCTGAATTGACTGGAGTACACTGCACAGCCCATCGGTTGGCTTTGTGTGCCAGTGATGCAGCTCAGTCTGTAGAACAAGTGAAAAAATATCAACGAGACGCGAGGTCCATTTTCATTTTCTTCAGTAACTCTGCTATCAGAAGCAGCAAACTGCATGAACTACAGAAACGGCTGGAAAACCCACTTCGGAAATATTGGTCAGCCTCATGCAGTTCCATGGCTGTCCATTCATAGTGCAGTGTCTGTTGTGTTAAGGACTGTTACATCGAGCTGGCCCGGTGACGCAAAGGGTTGAGGCCTCCGCCTTACCTCGCGCCATGCCAGTGACCCAGGTTCAGGAATGAGCCCGGGGAGCCAGGAGTTAGCTGGGGAGGAGAGGATTGAGCATCCGATGGCCTGCTCGCCTCTCCTGGGAGGGAGGGGTGGGTCCAAGTCCCGCAATGCTAGTGGCGCCCAGTGGAGACTGGGTGCACTGCAATCGGGGACCTCGAGAAAGGGGACAGTGCCAGGCGGCCATCCTACAGACATGGGCGGGAGTGCACATGTCACGCGCTGGACAGCACTGCACGTCCTACGTCTAGTGGGACAGAAGTAAAACAAGAAATACCCCAGCCGTTGGGTGAGGCGATGACGGATCTCCAGTAGCTGAGCCCAGTGCCGGCCCCAACCTCGACTTGACTCTCCGTGGTCCACGCCTCCTGTAAGGGGTTGGTGGGAGAGGGAGGACCCAGCACCCGATTCCACGGTTGGGGAAGGGGTTCAGGTAGGCGATGGAGGCAAAGTCGAGCGAGTCCACCCGAGAGATGCTCTGGCCAGCTGGAGAATTAAGAGTGTTTAAAAAATAAATAAATAACACACAACAACAAGGAATGCTGCGCCCTTGAGAAGGTGGGGAAGCTGGGGATAATTCCCGGGGCCCGGCACCAAAGAAGGGGCCCAGGCCGCCTGGCATGCTATTGTACGCGGCTGCATAGGGGCCCCAGAGTCTGAGCTTTTCCTGGGGCCCAAAATTCCTCTCAAGAGGCCTGAAGGGATGTGTCAGAACACATAACTTTATCCAATTCCTAAGACAGTGACAAAGCAAAAGGACTGTTGCTGTCTGTAGGTCAGTTTAATTGTGTGGCTCTTTCTCATGTAATGCTGGACATCTTGTCACATATAGTTTTTCTTTCAAAACATTTCCAAAGGAAAAATTTCAGTTTCTCCACTGTGCTACCAATGGTCATAAGTACAAAAGAGGCTGTAAGGTCTAACTGAAAACCCAGATCCATCAGATAGACAATTTTTTGATACTGATCTTAAATGCAGTAAGTACAAACATGATGAACTCTTCAACATTCACACTCTGAGACCAGCTTTTGATTAACCTAAACACATACATCAGCAGTGCTTTATTTGATCTACTGGACAGATTCTCCCCCCACCAAGGAACCTTAGACATAATATTTTGCTTCCCCATTTTACAACCCAAGCAACTACAACTGCGAAACAGCCATATGATTTCAATTCCTATGGTGAAGAGTCTCTAGATAGAATTCTGAAGCACTTCAACTTTTCTGACCTAGCTACAGAATCTGCAGAAAGAGAATTCATTTTATAAAACAGATCATGGTCTTAAATGCTTACTACCAATCTCTGTCATTACAGCAATTTATGGAAGTTGCACTGAAGAGCATACAGGTGTGTTTCCAGAGTTAGACAAGATTTATCAGATTGCAATGGTTCATACCAATGACTAGCACTGAATGTGAACGTGGCTTCAGTACTCCGGAACTGAATAAAATCTAAATTCAGGAACACTCTGAACCATCAAAACTCACAGAACTTAAAGGGATACTGTCAGCTTTGCCCCTCATTTTTCTGCCAAATGTTATCAGTGTGCCTCTAGGCACATACGTGTGAAACAATGACTATGGAATGCCCCTATATCAAAAAAAATAATCTGTTTACCTGTTTTTAATATTTTCATTATTTTCTTTCCGTGTGGTCCGCACATAAATCTACCATCCACCGGAAGCATATTCACAGGAAGAACGGGGATCTGCTCGGAAGCGTTGTCCTCAAGTGCACTTTTTAACATGCCAATCACAAAAAACTATTACTCCAGTACATTTTGTTATGTAGAAGCGTCCCTTGCACCTTCATTCAAAAAACGAGCAGTGGTAGTGCCGCAAAATACATTTTAAAACTGGTACGCAGGTGTGGGATGTTTGCTCCAGCCACTCTTTCGCATGTGCACGATTTCGGCACCAGTTTTAAAATGGATTTTATAGCACTACCACTGCTCGGTTTTTGAATAAAGATGCAAGGAGAAGTTTGTCTCTCTCATTTAGTTAGCTCCCCACCAGTTACCCGCACATTGGCTGGGGACCACACCTTAATTAAGCCAGGTTTAGGCTGATGCACCCTATATAAAAGGAAGCCATTTGAGGCAAATGCAGTTTGGAGTAGGGACCCAGCTGATGGGGGGGGGGTCTACCTCAATGATGGTGGCTGGGGCGACTTCAGAGCAGGGCCATGAAGTGAATACCAAGAGACACCCACTCCTTTTGAAATCAAATTAGTAAATTGCCAATCCAGTCTGAAAAATATGTTTATTATTACATTTAGCTCTTTTTTTTTGGGGGGGGGGGTCAGGGGGTGCACTGACTTGTTTTTGTTGATGTATGCTATGTGTAGCAGCACCCCTCAGTTAGAATCCAATTTATAGTCTGTGAATGAGCAAGGGTGAGCAGTTAACATTGGACATAGTCTGACCCACTCCCTTATTTTTCAAAACTAACATGAACTGAATTGTCAATGCCTTTGACATCCATCAGTCTGTTATCAAACAGTACGCACAAAGAAGCACAAAAAGGAAGACCAGAAGACACAAAACTGTAAGTACAATCTTTAACAGTCACATCGCACACACACATATCAGCAAACTAAATGTAATTCTTCTCAGGGAACCCCCCCCCCAAAAAAAAAATGTATCCTTCCCCATTTGAAGACCTGGGGGGCAGGATTCCCCCAAACCCAAACCCCAATTTTAAGCCCCGTGTTGTACAGATCACTGGTGAGACCCACCTGGAATACTGTGTCCAGTTCTGGAGACCACACCTCAGGAAGGACACAGAGTGGAGACTGTCCAGAGGAGGGCAACTAAAATGGTGCACAGTCTGCATCAGAAACCCTACAAGGAGAGAATAAAGGACCTCAATATGTACACCATTGAAGGGGAGGTATGATAAGAGGTCTAAAAATTCCTCACGGGAGTAAATAATGCACAAGAGGGGAGTATTTTTCAGAAAAAAACATGTAAAAGAATAAGAGAACATGCAATAAAACTGGAGGAGGTAAATTCGGGAGAGGTGTGAGAAAGTACTTAAAGAGTGGTGGTTGCCTGGAACAGTCTTCCAGTGTTTGTGGTGGAGGCAAAAATAGTGGTGGGATTCAAGAATGTATGGGATAAGCATAAGGGAATATCCTAGTAGAAGGGGGGAGAGCCAGAGACCAAGTAAGGCATGCGGTGACATGATAGGCGGGGAAAAAATGAGCAGACTGGGTGGGCCAAGTGTTTTTTTTTTATCTGACATCAGATTCTAGGCTTCTGTGTTTTTGTGCTAACAGTGCATCACAGAACAATTTTCCTTAAATTTTTATAACACAAGATTTTTTCCCCCTAGTTTTCGATTTTCTTACTTTGTGTGCTTTAACCGTAACAGAAACATTAATGTACTTTGTATTTGCAATTTATTTCCTTACTTTTTGTTAAGATAAATTACATCTTAGCTTTCCAAGCACAGGGCAAACATTCTGCCATGGCACCAGACCTGCAGCTAGTCATGCACAAGGCCCTGCAGGCCCTACACAAAGTAGTGGGGCTGCTGGGCAGACGCCAGATCTATAGGTTGCTTCACATGAAGCAACAGACATGTCAGGCACAGTGCCAGACCCGTAGCTTGAAGCAACAGATACTCTGGGCATGGCACGGCAGCTGTAGCTTACACCATGCAGGGCCTTGCCGGCCTTCCATGAAGCAGCAGATCCTACACAAAGTGCAAGACCCATTGGACAGGTCTGACAGTTGCCACTTAGGTGATTGGGAGGGAGTGAAAAGTAACCCACCCACAAAAGTTGGACTTATTAAATTAATGCATGCACAGTATGCTTTATATATATATATATATATATATATATATATATATATATATACACATATACATATACATATATATACACATACATACACATACATACACACACACACACACACACACACACACACACACACACACACACAATGTATGTGTTGGAATAAATAGAAGTGTAAAACATGATATCTGAGCTAGGCAGTGAAGACAACATTGATATCTCCATGTTCCTATACGTCATGGAAATATCTTCACACTCCTATACGTCATTCTGAAAGTGAAATCGTTTCACTTTCAATCTTCACTACACCTACAAACAACAAGCTGCTGTGCCTATACGACCTGCACCCCCCACCACCACCACATACCTCACTCATCTCTTTATTCCTACCATACTTTTAAAAAAATTAAGCAAAACAAAAATTAAATAACTTATCTGGTTGATCCTGCCACTCTGAGCACTTTCACTTTACCTGCAATTGTAGCATGGCCGAGCGCTATGCACACTGACGACTGGCACATTGCCAAATGTTTTCTGCGAGGAGCCCCGGGTTCAGTAACTGAGAAACCCTCTTCTTTATGCTTATTTGTAAGTATCTTGTTGGAAAAAAGCTTCGACTGCTGAGTTGTGGCAGTGACCAGAGCGGTGGCTTTTCAACAGTAAAGGAAGCACATGGTGCGCTTCATACTGTTGAGTGAAAGCTGCTGTGCGGTCACTGCTGCACTCTGTGCAGTCGAGGCTTTTTCCAACAAGATGCCAGAAATAAGCATGAAAGGGTTCTCGGATGAGCCAGGAATCCGTGGCGGTGTGCCAGTAAATCAGTGGCCTTCGGTGGTGCGGGTCGTCAGTGCTCAATGTTGAGATCAACCAGATGAATATTAAAAAAATCCTTTTCACCACAATGTGCGGGATCAACCAGATATTTGTGAATTTCGTTAGCAGGATCAACCAAATATTCCAAAACCCTATGTAATCTGTTATGTTGGGGGAGAGGCATGTGGAGCTCTGTTGGGGGGCATGGCAGGATAAACCAGATAAGACTTTTAAAACTAACCATAAATAACAGCATCCACCAGATATTTTTAAACAATAAATGACATCTGCTGTTTTGACAGCTTTTCTGTAAGTGGGGTTGTATTGCTAGGGCCATCACCTTTATATCACCCATTCATTGAGAGGGGCATGTGGTGAGTTGTATTGAGGGGTGGGGGCAAAGCATACATTGTATAAACAGAATATGACATGGCCTGACTGAAGATATCATATTTATCTTCAGTTGAGGCCAGTGATATCTCACTCGTGGCTTCGCCACTCATGAGATATCATGATATCACTGGCCTCTCGTGAAGATAAATATGATATCTTCAGTCAGGTATGTATGTATGTATGTGTGTATATATCTGTGCGTCACCCCTTTGGTGGTGAACACGACAGCGCAGAAGATGGTGACCAGCTGCTGCGGAAGAAGGGCTGAGCAGGTTGCCCACCATGGAACCAATATAAAGTATGTGCTGGTCTGGTAGTGGAGAAGGAGGGCAAGACAGATATCAGATTTGTAGGATAGCAACTGGTGGTAGAGAACAAGATGCCATCCAGTCGAGGTGGAGGAAGACCTGTCTGTGGGACCACAAGACATATGAACTACCTGAAACTGCCAGCAGATACAGGCCAGATGGTCTGTCGAGTCTGCTCGACTGTGTAGCAAACAGTCATTATACTGCAGCTGCCCCTCCACCCTTTCCCCATATCCAAGTCCATGCCCGTGCATGGTGACACCCTCCTCCAGTGTCCCTTGGTGACCTTCCTCTGACTTTGTCCCACCCCCTCTTAAAACTGTCCATCGACTTTAAGGATACCACCTCCTCGGGCAGTGCATTCCACCCTGTCACCACCCTTTCCCTGAAACAGTGCCTTCTCATCTCACTCCTGAATCTTCTACCCTCCAGTCTCACACTGTGCCCCCTAGTGTCCCTCTCTCCTTTAAATTTAAAAATTCCCTCTGTATCTGTCTTGTTTATGCCTTTCATATATTTAAAGGTTTCTATCATATCCCCTCTATCCCTCCTCTCCTCCAGGGAGTACATGTTGAGCTCCCTCAGCCTCTCCTCATAAGGTCCGTCTTCCAATCCGAGGATCATTCTGGTTGCTCTGCATTGGACCCCCTAGAGCAAGTTAACATCTTTCTTCAAGTACGGACAACAAAACTGCATGTAGTACTCCAGGTGCGGCCTCACCAACAACCTGTACAGTAGCAGGATTACCTCCGTTCTCCTTGAGGTGATTCCTCTGGCAATACACCCCAGAATCTTATTAGCTTTAGCTGTCACTTTCCTGTACTGCACAGAGTGGTTTATTTGCCCTGTCGTTATCACCACAAGATTTTTCTCCTCCTACGTAATGCCTAACTGTACCCCCCCACCGACAATTTTTTGGGTTCCTTGCTCCCAAGTGCATAACTTTGCACTTCTTTGTGTTGAACCCCATCTGCCATGTTTCTGACCAGTGCTAAAGTTTAGCCAGACCATCCTGTAGCCCCTACCACCCTTTGTGTCATCTGCAAAAAGGCAGATCTTGTTCTTAATCCCTTGTGAGATGCAAGCAATAAAATGCCAAACACTGGATCCAGTACCAAGCCATGTGGTACTCCACTGGTTATAGCTCTTAAAGTGGATAGTCCCCCCAACTACCCTCTGTTGCCTGTCTTTCAGCTAGTTCCTGACCCAGTCCACCATTTTCTCCCCTATTCCTTGGTATCTCAACTTGCTAATCAACCTCCCATGTGGCACGGACTTGAAAGTCTTGCTTAAGTTCAGATACACAACATTAACCGCTTGGCCCCTGTCGAGTGCCCTAGTCACCCAGTCTTAAAAGTCAACCAGGTTGGTTTGACAGGATCTGCCTTAGACAAATCCATGTTGCCTGCTCTCCTGGAGACCATTCACTTCCAGAAAGGTTACCAGCCTTTCCTTAAGGATAGTCTCCATTCGTTTCCCTTCAATGGTTGTCAGGCTGACTTGTCTGTAGTTGCCTGGTTCATCCCTGGCTCCATGTGTGCCATTCTCTAGTCCTGTGGTATGCACCCAGTTCCCAGAGAAGTATCGAACAAGTCTGCTAGAGGCTGCAACAGTACCTCCGCCAACTTCTTCAGAACACTGGGTGTATGCCATCTGGGCCAAGGACCTTATCCACCCACAGGGCATTAGGCCTTCCAGCAACCTGCTCGCTGGGATATATATATAATATATACACACACACACACACACACACACACACACACACCACGAGAGGAGAGAGAGAGAGAGAGATCTATACATCTCTGTTTATTTATTTTAATCCCCCCCCCCATTTTCTTCCTGTTCCCATCCCTCCGGGCATGCGCATGCTACACCCCAGGACACCCTCCCGCTACACTGCCATGCCCTCCCGCCTATGCTACCCATCAGACCTCCACCCAGTGGGAGCGGAACTACGGGGGGGGGGTGCGACGACCACACTGGGACAGGAGAGCTGCCTTTCGACTGCTCAATCCTGCTCCCTCCCCACCTGTGCCGGCTCTCCGATGACCCAAGGTTTTGATTAACACAGCGACAATTTTGCATGACATAATGGAGGCATTCACTTCCTACTACTCCACTTTATATACTCCAGAACAAACCCCTACTGCCCAGCAAATAGGTCTCCATCTCCATCCTATTACCATGCCTAAACTCTCGGACACCCAGAGGGAAACCTTAACCACTCCAATCACAGAATTTTAACTGACCTCTGCCTTAGCCAGAGCGAAAACCCTTAAGGCCTATGGACCAGATGGGTATGGAATAGAATTTTACAAGGCAACTAGGGCCCAGGTCCACCATAAACTTTTGAGGCTTTTCAATTCTATCCTCAGGAAGACTTGCCCCCACTCTCATGGTCGTATCGCACCATCTCAGTTATCCTAAACCAGGACCCCTCCCCCAACTCTGTGGTTCCTATAGACCAATCTCGGTTCTAAATACAGACTACAAACTATTTATGTCCATCCTAGCTCACCGCCTAGATACTTTTCTCCCCCAGCTCATAGATAGGGATCAAACTAGCTTTGTAAGAACTCGATCCACCACTGACAACATTAAGTGCACCTCCATTTGTCCCATAAGATGTACTCTATTAACACCCCTCAGTTTTAATCAATCAGTCTTGGACTGAGAGAAGGCATTCAATAGAGTGGCTTGGCCTTTCCTATACCAGGTTCTCCACAAAATTGGGATTCCATAGACCCTAATTAGGGTCATGCAAAATATATGTCGACCCCCTAGGTTGTGTGAAGACAGATGGACACCACTCAAGGTATATCCGGTTGGGCAGAGGGACCAGGCAAGGCTGTCCCTCTCTCCGCTCTAGTCGCTTTATTTATTTATCCAGACCCCTCGCTGATGTATGGGACTCACAGAGCCTCACTGGAGTTACTCTGGGAGGCACGGAGCACCAAGTTGCATTATATGCAGATGATGTGCTACTTTGGCTCCAGAACCTGGAAAAATCACTCCCAACAATAAAGCGTCTTGACGAGTCTGGACGGTATCTGGATACAAGCTTAACCTTACCAAGACCGAGATTCTCACATTCCACTACTCCCCGTCCCCCAACATATAAAACCTATTCCCCTGCAACTGGTCCCTGACTAAATTGAAATACCTAGGTATCCAATTATCCCAATTCCCCAGCAGACTACTATAAAAATAACTACGCCCCTTTCACCTCACAACTTAAAACGGACCTGGCCACATGGAACACACTACCACAGTCTCTCCAGAAGAATAGAGCTAGTCAGAATGGTCGTCCTCCCCAGGGCCCTTTATCTATTCCAGAACGTCCCCATTCCCCTCACGGAAAAAACATTCCAGATATGGAATCGCTCCATCTCAAGATTCATTTAGGCAGAGGCCTAGAGTTCGTCTTAAGGTGCTCACTCTCCCAAGATGGGGGGGGGCTTTCACTTCCCGACCTTCGGCTTTATCACAATGCAGCTCTGCTTACATTTGATGGCGAGGCAGAGCATATAACTAGCCCACACTGGGCAGAATTGAAGAGTCTCTGGTTAATAACAGGGACTATTTTGGGATAATATGTGGGCAACACAACGAACCTCCCCCTCCCAACCTCACGAACCCATGGAAAACTCACTACCTAAACATTTGAAGAATTATAAGGAGCTCTCAACACCTAGAGCCTTTTATACCCCTTATATGCCCCATTGCAAGCCTAGACCAGTTCATCCCTAACAGAATGGATCATGGGTTTTTACTGTGGGAAAGTCTAGGCTTACTATATCTCTCACAGGTCACAACTCAGGGGAAAGTGCGGTCCTTTATTGAAATTCAAACCCAATACAATTTACCCCGTAGGGACTTTTATAGATTTTTACAGCTACACCATTATTATGATTCCCTGCCTCTCCCGGCTCGAACACCCGCACAGATACCCCCCCCCCCCTTGATCAGCCTTCAAATCCGGTTGAATAACTCCCACGAGCAAAGACACCTACTCTCAGCATATTACCATGCCCAGAAAACTCAACAGCTAACCATTACTGATAACATACGACTCCAATGGCAAGAGGAGCTAGAACACCCCATTACTACCGAGGGATGGCAGAAAGCATGCCAATACGTCTCTAAGGTAACCAGCTCTCATCAGTGGCATGAATACGCATGGAAAACCTTATTAGATACTTCAGAACCCCTATAATTACCAGTCACTATACCCATTCCAGCTCAGCAGCCTGCTGGCGTCAGTGCGGAGAGGTCAGAGCGACCCATACACATATTATGTGGGCCTGCCCTAAACTTCAACCATTTATAATAGCTCTCCAGGCTAACCTGCGAGAACTCTTTGGTCCACAATTTCAAATAACTGGAGAAATGTATCTTTTACTATTAATCCCTAGGGAACTCAGAAAACTCTCCATTAGATACCTTCTCCACCTCCTCCTTACAGCGGCCAAGAAGGCCATTACAAAGGTATGGTTAACCACAAAAATCCCAACCATTCAAGACTGGTGGCAGATTACTAAACAGATATACTTCATGGAACGGATAACTCATAACCTAAATGATCAAGGAGATCAATTTAATTCCAGGTGGGCTCGATGGCAGTTATATTATATGCTGCAAGACAACTCCTTTGTCCATAAGTTTCACTATTGGGGAATAGAGAAGCTAAAGATAGCTGTAACCCCACATGGTCCTTTCTGGACCCCTACATCTGATTGACCACCCACTACTCCCTCACTAACCCAGCTTCACCATCATAAATAACCCTCCCCCCACTTTTTCCTTTCTCCTCTTGCAAAATCTGGGTTGAGGCGCTGCAGGGACCCCCATATAATCTTCCCACTATACCCCCTACCATTCCCTCTCCCTTAAGTGGAATGATTTAGGAAATAGGATATTTCTACACATGTAGAAGCATAGATTGTGATTTTAATTAATATGAACATTTTTTTTTTTTTGTTGCAGATCAAATGATCCTCTCAAATCAATATTAATTGCTGTAGAACGATCTCTCGAGAATGGGTATGGAGTATCTCAACCCTTTTGCTTTTATCTAAATTATTAAAGCTAGTATAATAGAGACCTCTGTCATAAAGCTATTAACCTATTGTATAAATGCTATCTGGAATTGATTCCAATATTATATGTAAAACCTGGATACTGTAAACAGTCTGATATATCGACTATGTATGCTGAAAACTCAATAAAAATGAAATTATAAAAAAACACAGCGACAATTTGACAAGAAACATCACACGCAGTAGTGCTAACAAAATAGGATATGTTAAAGCTGGTACAAGCTATAAGTAATTGTAGCAGCATTAGTGCCATCAGTAGGATGATTTTGTCTGTAACAGAGTAGTAGGTAGCAATACCGGCTAAGAGTTTATAACAACAATCAGTGTTAAAAAGAAAAAGAGAGAGAAAAAAAATACATACACACATATATCTATATAGGAGGAGCGAGGAATGAGGGGTGAGACCCAGGAACCCCATCCAAGGCACAAAGGAAGGGGCACACGAGGGGCACCGGACTGGTGATGAAAGTACCCCGCAATACGGGAACAGGGCCGCTGGTGCCCAGGACAGGCAGGGGCAGGAAGGGACCCCATACTGTGGACGCTGAGGTGAGAAACCCCAGTCAGTGACGGGGGAACCAGCCCCACTGAAAGGGATGAAGGCAGGGATGTCCTGTTGATGGGGAAGCAGCCCCATCAAGGAGGAATGGAAATGAGGATGTCCAGTCAACGGGGGGATGCAGCCCTATCGACGAGGAGTGCTCCATTGGCGGGGGAGAGCCTCCGTTGACGAGAGAGAGTGAGTGAGCAGTATGCTCCGTCGATGAGGGAAAGTGCTCCAGTCGACGAGGAAAGGAGGAGGAAACATCCCCCACCAACGAGAGAGAGAGCAGCTGCATGCACCGTTGATAGGGGAGAGCTCCCGTCAACAAGGGAGATAGCAAAATGCTCTGTTGATGGGGAAGCCTCTCCGTCGACAAGGAATGTTCTGTCAATGGGGAACAGTGCCAGTCAACGGAAACATCCAGTAAAGTGCTCCATTGATGGGGTATGGCCCATCAACAAGAAGTGGGGCAACAAAGACCCCAGCGACGGGGGAGCTGCCCCATTGATGATGAACACCCTGGCGGCGAGGGGAATGCCCCATTGACTATAGGAGATGAAGGCCCCATTAACGAAGAAAAGAGCCACTGCCAATGAGGCAGACCAGAGGAGTAGAGGAATGTGAGTCTTGCTGCCTCGATGCCAGGAACAAAGCCTTGGGCGGGGACCCTTAACGGGTCCCCGTGGCCTGTCCCAGGAAGGCTGCCTTGTCAGCCATGGACGGAGTCCCGGACCCAGCAAGAGAACCTGGGCCCAGGAGCAGCGGGGTTACTGTGAGTGAACACAGGCCTGCTGAAACAAGGAGGGCCAGGGGTACTTTGAGTGGAGCACAGGCCCGGCCCGGTGGAAGAAGAGCTGGGGCCTGGGAGTGTTCCACAGTCCCGGCAGAGAGAAGAAAAATCAGGTTCAAGTTCACGTCAAGACTGCAAGAAAGATTGAACTAGCTGCTATGCGGGCTGAAGCCAGTGGGAAAATGAACAGTGTGTACCTGGGACCGCCTCCTTTTTTTTTTTTTTTTTTTTTTTTTTTTTTACACACAGCCAGAGGAAGTGATGCATGGGGGCGGGGGCCTATAGAAGACTGCTGGAGGAAGCTACCGTGTGACAGCGCCACGTAGCGGACTCCCAAGAGTAATAACCTACTGCAAGAGACCAGTCCATAGAAGATCTATAAATACAGCAGAACTACCTTGCATTTGTTTCCTGACCTGTCATTTGCGATTCATTTCAGAAGAAATAAGTCTGATGCTATGCAAGCCAAGCTAAAAACTCTGGGTGTCATCTATTCTTTACTCATGCCTGCCCGACTCAGGATTTTCTACGGGGGC
The DNA here is from genome assembly GCA_016271365.2 of Neoceratodus forsteri. Classification (NCBI taxonomy): domain Eukaryota; kingdom Metazoa; phylum Chordata; order Ceratodontiformes; family Ceratodontidae; genus Neoceratodus; species Neoceratodus forsteri. The sequence goes on from CM057451.1 coordinate 477,001,816, forward strand.
TACACATATCAATTCACTGATGCACTGGAGACAGGCTGGACAGTTGAACTTATCCATAAGGAATTCAAAATGGCTGGGATCAGAGAACCTGGAGACTCTCAGAAACACACCTGAATAGTTGTTTCAACTAAGTAACTACTTTTCCCAAACTGAGCAGACACTTTGGGACTAGTTATTGTTGCTAACTGTGGAGAAGACCATATTGGCCAGGTTTTTTTTTAACTTTACAACTTTTTTTTATATTTTTATTTATTTTTTTTTTTTTAATTTGTTACGTGCTATCTGGGCGGCCTAGCTACAGCCTGCACACGTCACATTCATCCCGTCTAATATGGTGGCCTCCACGGGGCAAAATATGGACTTATTCAGAAGAGTCGCTCATGAGGCTATGGTAAGGCGATTGCACCTTTTCAGCTGAGTAATACATGCAGACTGCATCACTCTCCCTAACGATAAAGCAGTTCTTAATTAAGCATTTTAAAAATGACATTTTATGGCCTGCCCAATGGCAAAGAGGGATGAGGCACTGGACGCCTTATCTCTAGTCACACCAGCAACCTGGGTTCAGGAACAGGCCAGGGTCACTCAGTGGTCAGCTAGAGTAAGAAGTGTTGAGCATCACAAGCGTCTCGTTGCACCAGTGCCACCTAGTGGAGGCTGGGTGGTATGACAGGTGAGTGCAAGGGGAAAGGGACCCAACACTGACTCCTGTATCTTACTCATGCATGCTTAACTGCACATGACTCAGCCACAGGAGAAACCGCCAAGAAAAGTGAAAACACATCCGCAAGCAGCCGTAGGATGAGTCTCAGTCTTCATAGCCCCTAAACCATCTATACAGCTTGGGGAGGAATCTAGATTGTACTTCAGGGGCAGGGAGGAGGACAGCCCTCCGTCTTCCAACCCTGCCATGGGAGTATATCCGAGAGGGACCTCTCTCCCTAAGATACGTCCCGAAGATGGTTGGTGATGGGGTGAGAAACCAGGGGGAAGGCAGCAGCCCAGCAAGAAGGGGAGAGCAAGAAGAAATAAATGATGTCTTATAACTAGGGTTAGATCTGCACATTCAATTAGTTTACAGACACTGTTCTGGTTAGGCACTTTTTTGCTCAAGTTAACAACTTCATGTACATAAGAGGAGTGTTTCAAATTCCTCTGTTTCTTGAAGTGCCATTTTCTCTCTTAAATTAATGACTTTAAGGTATGGTTATTTCAATGGGTTTTGAGGTGGCAGAGTGGTTGGGGGTGTGCTACAAATGTTTGGATATCAGTAGTATGTTTGGTATGAGAGCACATCTCAGTCCTAGGTGGGAATCTATAATAGGTTTGGTAAATGTATACATTTTGGAAGCTCTTTCCCTCTTGCAAGGTGCAGCCATCCTGCCAATATAAAGTATTCATGCTTATACCTAATGTAATACCCCCCGCTCGTAAGTTAGACTGTTTAGACTTATATAATCTTTTTCTATCGGTGGCTCCCATCTCAGTATTCAAACATCTGTCTGAAAGTAAAGCATATTGTTTTATTTTAAATGTAATAAACTACAAGTTAAAAATAGAAGTGCTACTGCACCAGCATATATATCATTTCTATCTTTACTTTGAAGCCACAGCCTGCCCTATATCGGTACCAAAAGGCTTCTTCTACACAACGCTTCAAATTAGCTGTGGTCTGTCCTAGAAAACTGAAGACCACAGGGACAAACGTCCCAGTTTTTTAAGGCATGGAGAAACTTCTTTCTAAAACAAGACTTGATAATAGCAGCAGGTACAGAAGCAGAAATGAAGACAAGGCTCCAACACTGCCACCCGAACAACTGTACCCACAATGCACTGCACTGGATGTGAGGCTTTAAAGTGAATGTACATGGTTGAGGAGAACAATTTGGAAATTTGTTCTCTCCCTACCCTTTTTTTTTTATTTATTTACTTTTACAGTTTTTCTCCCCGATTTACTACCTGTTGTCCGGGACCCCAGCACCACGGCCCGTTGTGCATGTAGGAGCGACATGCACCCTGTGAAGTCGGTTCGACCCCTTCCACCCTCCCTGGCAATCGACGGGCTCCCTGTAGCCCGAACTACCGTCCGTCCTTCACTGGGTGGCAGTCAAGGGCCGGTGAAACCCCTCATCCCTCTCCGGGAGAGGAGAGCCACCTCGTGGCAGCTCAATCCTGCTCCTCCCCCCCCCCGACAACCCATGTTCATCCCGAATCCATGTTGTCAGCATGGCGCGAGGTATGGCATCCAGCACCTCAACCTTCAGCGCCACTGGGCCAGCTATCTCCCTATTTTTTTTTTTTTGGATCCTGCACACCGCTCCACTTGCAAACTACCTCTCCTGCATGCTAACTCTCACTACACCAAGTGATCCCTCCAACTACAGCAAATGATCCCAATAAAATGTCTATGTTTGGGAAGAGTTTCTAGAACAAAGGGGTGAATACATTTTGCCAGTGTAGGTCAGGAAATGTGGTTACACCTTCCATACACTCAGAGAGGTTTTAAATTACCATTTAAAACATTTTTAAATAAAAAATAAAAAATTTGAGTCAGTACTAGCCAATATCCATGTTCTCACAGCCTCTCATAGCAACCCCCACAGTGATCCTAATGCTGTATCCATCATCTAGAGGTTTGGACAGGGCCATTTGGATCTTGACATGACACAGCTGGCATAACATTGGGGAAAATGATTTCACCCCCCCCAAAGAAATCCAGACCTAGACACCCAAAAGTAACTGGTCCCGAATCTTAGGCCATGCCCATTTCTTACAAGCACTCACTTCTGTAAATGCCAGCCAAGACCAACCAGTCCGAAGCCAGTTTCAGAGACCAATACGTCACAGCAATGAACTGCTAGAACTGAACCACAACTGTACCACCACCACTGCAGTGTGTCGTCTTACGGTAGTGCACTACTTCGGCGATCTTTAGTGGACTGTGTAACTATAGAAATTATAGGAAAAACCTTATGGTTTATGGTGGTGGTTGTTTTATTTTATTTACTTACTGTTACTGCACAGAGCTCTGGGGCTGCCCACTTCAGCCTCCTGAGCAACCTTCCAACCTAGATCCCATTATCTAACCTGCTGCTCTTGCTAGCTACTTTTTTTTTTTCCTGCCGTCTCTCCCAGTTGCTCCAGAGATGTCTTAGGCTACATCTTCACACAGTTTAGCAATACAGTCCATTACCTCAATGTAATCTCTTCTCTTTTGGGTCTCTCTGCTCCAGTATAGCATGTTTAGAGAACCCAACAGAGTGGTGAAACAGAGTACAGTAAACCCTACTCACATCTTATAAATTCATGTCACTGAAAGGACTGCACTGCCAGGGCTATAAATTAATGGTCTGTTGCCCTGTTCTCACTCCAGCTTTCATAGATTTTTTTTTTTTTTTTTTTTTAACACACTGGTATTCTGACTGTAGTACCAGTCCACCATGTCACTTCTCTGAACTTCATTCACTGCCTTTTTGGATTGGTGAAATATCAGATCCAAAAGGCAGAATACCAAATTTAGGTTTTCGGTATTTCGCCTCTCACATCAAATATTTTATTTACCAGATTTATTTTTTAACTTCTGCCTCCGACTGCCTACACACTACAGTAAATCATCAGCAGTTATTAGACTGTACTGGCTATATAAAAGGAGTAGACACCCAGGAAAAGAACACTAGCAAAACAAAAAGAAATTACAGAAATTATTCCAGGAGAAATACTGAAGGCAGAGTTGATAAAATGATTATGGGAGGTAACCCAGGTAATCCCCTCGAGGGTCTAAAGAAATACAACACAGACCTGGTGCCTTTTTGTGGGGTTAAAGGACACCCAAACTAGGCACGTCACTGTATATTAACTGTGAAATGTGATGCTACCAACAATCACTGCTTGAAGTTCAGAATTCAGGAAATGCAGGATTCGGTTTCATTGGGAGGGGAATTTTGACACTCAGAATGAACCTCAGAGTACAATATGAAATGGGGGGGGGGGGGCATGTCAAATAATGGTATCATCACCGTGATTTTCAATATCATGGCACACTGTGAAACCATGAAATTCTGACATCCCTAGCTCAGAGCACAAGAGCACAAACAGCTGATTCAGCATTACTATTGAATTTACTGCAAGCCCAAGGCCCTCCATTTATAATGCCAGGATTGCGGAACTTCCACTCCCAGCTGAGCCACTCTAACTTGAAATGCACACCTCCCTCAGGCTGCCTAACAATGCGTGCTACATCAGGACAGGATTTAGTTCATATTCCCCCATACACAGAGGGCAGGATAGAGGGAGGGAGCCAGAGGGAGAGACACCAATGGAAGAGCACATATTTAAGCTCCCAAAGCTCTTTTGAAACAGCACAAGGGTGCATACCTGGTGTAATCAAGCCCCTGGCAATTTCACTGTTCTCACCTCTTGAATCTCGGCATTTTCTATTGACATTTCACTCTTTAGAAGATCCCTTTTGTCTCAGTAGAAAATGAAAAAAATATTTCAGTGTTTCCTCAGGGCTATTTATCAAGCAACAAGGTGTGATACTGTTGCCCTTTTCTCTGTTCTGTTTTTCAGATTTCTGCTGGAAATGCTAGTTAGTTTTCCCAGCACCTGATGAAGGGATCTGAGAGGTCTCAAAAGCTTGTGTAAAAATTCTTCAGTTACTCCAATAAAAATTACCACAAAAGTGTACTGGTTTTTGAAATCCTTATATTCTGTCTCCCCATTTTTTCACTGCATTTTCTCTTCATTGTTTTCCTTCTCTGTGGCCCTTAAGTGTAGTAACTGTAAAAATTTTGAGAACCAAGGCAGTGCATGACTAGCGACTGGAAAGGGGGTGGGTGCGCAATGGGGTATTGAAAACGCATAGAGGGTTCAAAACAAAAGCAAGAGAGCACCCTCATATGCTTTGGACAATGTTATTTCAACACATTTCCATTTATGATCCCAAGGATCACTACTGTGGCAAGGCAGGTGGGGGAGCTGGATGTCATTTTCCACATAGGGACAAATGACTTGGCTAGGGACAGGGCTGGGATCGTGCAGGGGGATTTTATGAAGCGGGGAGGGGTCTTAGGTAGCATGCTCAGTGGCCTAGAACCTCCAAGCTGCAGCTTCAGCTAGAGGCTGAGACATCCTGAACTCTCTGCAGGGGGTGTTTCTCAGGCAACTAAGTCAGGAAGAGGAGCCCATTCATCATGGGGCAATACTGGACCTGGTGCTCACAATGGGGACAGTACTGGGGACCGAGTTGGAAGGCCACCTGGGGATCAGTGATCACCATATAGTGTGGTTCAACAGAAGGACAACAGTGAGAGCAAGTCACACAGGACGAGGGTCCTGCACTTCAGGAGAGCAGAATTTAAAAAAACAGGTGACAACCTAGCCGGGGGGGGGGGGTCCTGGGTGGGGTGGAGCAACAGTGGGCTAAGCTAAGGGAAGACACTGTGAAAGCAACAAACCTCTGCACACAGGGAGTGAGCAAAAACAAGAGGAAAAAAAAAGAGATCACTATGATTATCAAAGGAAGTGGCTGAAAAGATAAAGGCTAAAAGGGTTGCTTTCAAGAGATATAAAGAAACACAGCGGGGAGAGGACAGGGAGGTGCATCAGGAGGGAGAAGCAGAGGAAGGCAGGGAAAGCACTGAGAAGCACAAAGGTACAAACTGAGTAAAGCATAGGCCAAAGGATCACAAAAGGAGACAAGACACTCTTTAGGTACATGAGTGAAAACAGAAGACTAGGGGAGGGATTGTGAGGCTAAGGAGGGTAAGTGAGGACTGTGTAGAGGAGGAGGATCAGGAACAAAAAAAAAGCAGATCATTCAGTCCTCACAGAGGAAGGGAAGGGGAGGGGCCACATAAAAGCATCAGGGGCACTAGAGAGGGGAAGACAGACACAAGTCCCTTGACAGAACAGAGAGTCCTGAAGGGACTTGTAAATCTGAACGTGGACAATGCTATGAAGCCAGACTGGGAACACCCAAGGGTACTAAGGAAGCTCAGGGAGGAGGCTGGCAATTATAGGCAACTGAGTCAGACATTGGTCAGGTGGTGGGAAACTGGTGGAGTCAATTCTAAAGGAAAGGACTGTGAGTACCTTGAATCCAGCGGTTATAAGACCCGAGGCAACGTGGATTCATGGGGAGCAGGTGTTATTTCAGACAAATTTGATAGATTTCTTAGACTGTGTGATCAGGAAATAGACCAGAGTGTCACGGTGGGCATGGCTTACTTAGATTTCAGTATGGCTTTCAACACTGTTCCATAGAGGAAGCTCAAAAGGAAACTGGACACCTTTAGGGGTCGGTCTAAAGGTGGTAAACTGGGTAACAAATTAGTTAAGGTACAGGCAACAGAGCGCAGTGGTAAAGTTCTCCCCAGGGAAGGAAATGTGACCTGCAGGATGTCACAGGTTCAGTAATGGGACCAGTTGTCTTTAGTGTCTTTATAATAGACACTGCAGACAAGCTGGAAGGGATGGTCTGCCTCTTTGCGGATGACACCAAAATCTGTAACAGCGTGGACACTCCAGAGGGGGTTGGAAGAATGAACAGAGACCTGAGAAAACTTGAGGAGTGGTCAATGGCATGGCAGCTGGGTTTCAATGTGAAATAAAAGTGCAAAAATCATGCACTTGGGGCACAGAAACCCAGAGGCGGAGTACAATACAGTAAGAGGTTTTGACAGTCACCAAACAGGAAAGGGACCTGGGAGTAATCGCATATGATTATCTCAAGGTGGGGAGACAGTGCGACAAGGCAGTAGGTAGGGCCAAAGAGATATTAGGTTACACAGGGAGTGGTATCACCAGCAGAAGGAGGGAGGTGGTGTTACCTCTGTATAGATCGCTAATGAGACCACCTCACCTAGAGTACTGTGCCCAATCCTGGAGACCACACCTCAGGTAGGTCACAGACAGAGTGGAGGCAGTCCACAGGAAGGCAACCAAAAGGTGCAGGATCTGCATCTGAAACCCTATGAGGAAAGGCTGAAGGACCTCAATATATACACCCTGGAAGAGATGAGTGAAGGGGATATGTTAGAGACCTATAAATACCTCACAGGGAAAATAAGGTACAGCAGGGAATATTTTCAGGGAAAAGATGCACGGGGACATACAATGAAGCTAGAAGGGGATCAATTCAAAAGCGATATGAGGAAGTACTTCTTCACTGAAAGAGTTGTAGATGCCTGGAACAGTCTTTCAGCAGAGGTTGTTGGGGCAAAAAAAAGTGGTGGACTTCAGGCATGCATGGGACAGGTACAAGGGAATCTTAGTGAGAAGCAAGGAGAGTATAGCTGGAGATCAAGCAGAGTCTGCGGTGACAGTATAGGCAGGGGAAAAAAGTGGGCAGACTGGGTGGGTCAAGCAGTCCTCATCTGCTGTCAAATTCCATGTTTCAATGTTTTATACATTTTCTGCATCTAGCTAGCTTTTCTTTCTACTTGTCTACATCGGACGACAATTTCTGTTTGAGACACCATAGTCATTCCCGAGCAACAGCTATGGTGTCACAAGCAAAGGATTGTGATGGCAGGTGCAGACAAGCAGCTAGCGCACATAACCTCTGATTCAAATCTCACCAGATTTTGAATCGGCAGGGGTGGGGGGGGGATGCACTATAAATGGATATACTTTACTTTGTAATTATTTCCACATGTTAAAGGAGAGTATATAAATGTAATACTACCCTCTTAACACGCGTAAGTACCTACAAAGTAAACTATATCCATTTATAGGGTGCCATTCCCCCAGATCACAATCCTTAGCTATTAGTAACCAAGCAGCCCGATCCCCACTTAGGATCATCAAAACACTGTTTAGGGGCGTGGCTGCAGCAGGGGTGTCAGCAGGCATACGCACTGTACAACAGAGTACAGTAAAAAATAAAAAATAAATCAGGCAGGGGCAACAAACAGAGGAAAGCAAGGACATTGTGAGTCACATTGTGTCTGTGTCGCGCTGAGCCCTCTTGCCTTTGTTGTTTGCTATGGGGCACTGATGCCACCAGCCAAATACACAAACAAGAACTTACCTACTTCAGGCAAGGCAGAAACAACAGTAAAGGAAGCACATAGGCGCTCGCGCTTCCTTTTACTGTTGAAAAGCTGCTGGCTCGGTCACTGCTGCACTCTGTGCAGTCGGAAGCTTTTTTTCCAACAAGATACTTACAAATAAGCATAAAGAAGAGGGTTTCTCAGTTATTGAACCCGGGGCTCCTCGTAGAAAACATTTGGCAATGTGCCAGTCGTCAGTGTGCATAGCGCTCGGCCACGCTACAATTGCAGGTAAAGTGAAAGTGCTCAGAGTGGCAGGATCAACCAGATAAGTTATTAAAAAAATCACTTTTCACCACAATAATAGCAGGATCAACCAGATATTTTGGTAATTTAAATTGACAGGATCAACCAAATATTTAAAAACCCTATGTAATCTGTTATGTTGGGGGGGGAGGCATGTGGAGCTCTGTTGGGGGGGCATGGCAGGATAAACCAGATAAGACTTTTTAAAACTAACCATAAATAACAGCATCCACCAGATATTTTTTAAACAATAAATGACATCTGCTGTTTTGACAGCTTTTCTGTAAGTGGGGTTGTATTGCTAGGGCCATCACCTTTATATCACCCATTCATTGAGAGGGGCATGTGGTGAGTTGTATTGAGGGGTGGGGGCAAAGCATACATTGTATAAACAGAATATGACATGGCCTGACTGAAGATATCATATTTATCTTCAGTTGAGGCCAGTGATATCTCACTCGTGGCTTCGCCACTCATGAGATATCATGATATCACTGGCCTCTCGTGAAGATAAATATGATATCTTCAGTCAGGTATGTATGTATGTATGTGTATATATCTGCGTCCACCCTTTGGGTGTGAACACGACAGCGCAGAAGATGGTGACCAGCTGCTGCGGAAGAAGGGCTGAGCAGGTTGCCCACCATGGAACCAATATAAAGTATGTGCTGGTCTGGTAGTGGAGAAGGAGGGCAAGACAGATATCAGATTTGTAGGATAGCAACTGGTGGTAGAGAACAAGATGCCATCCAGTCGAGGTGGAGGAAGACCTGTCTGTGGGACCACAAGACATATGAACACACGAAACTGCCAGCAGATACAGGCCAGATGGTCTGTCGAGTCTGCTCGACTGTGTAGCAAACAGTCATTATACTGCAGCTGCCCCTTCCACCCCTTTCCCCATATCCAAGTCCATGCCCGTGCATGGTGACACCCCTCCCTCCAGTGTCCCCTTGGTGACCTTCCTCTTGACTTTGTCCCACCCCCTCTTAAAACTGTCCATCGACTTTAAGGATACCACCTCCTCGGGCAGTGCATTCCACCCTGTCACCACCCTTTCCCTGAAACAGTGCCTTCTCATCTCACTCCTGAATCTTCTACCCTCCAGTCTCACACTGTGCCCCCTAGTGTCCCTCTCCTTTAAATTTAAAAATTCCTCTGTATCTGTCTTGTTTATGCCTTTCATATATTTAAAGGTTTCTATCATATCCCTCTATCCTCCTCTCCTCCAGGGAGTACATGTTGAGCTCCCTCAGCCTCTCCTCATAAGGTCCGTCTTCCAATCCGAGGATCATTCTGGTTGCTCTGCATTGGACCCCTAGAGCAAGTTAACATCTTTCTTCAAGTACGGACAACAAAACTGCATGTAGTACTCCAGGTGCGGCCTCACCAACAACCTGTACAGTAGCAGGATTACCTCCGTTCTCCTTGAGGTGATTCCTCTGGCAATACACCCAGAATCTTATTAGCTTTAGCTGTCACTTTCCTGTACTGCACAGAGTGGTTTATTTGCCCTAGTCGCTATCACCACAAGATTTTTCTCCTCCTACGTAATGCCTAACTGTACCCCCCACCGACAATTTTTGGGTTCCTTGCTCCCAAGTGCATAACTTTGCACTTCTTTGTGTTGAACCCCATCTGCCATGTTTCTGACCAGTGCTAAAGTTTAGCCAGACCATCCTGTAGCCCCTACCACCCTTTGTGTCATCTGCAAAAAGGCAGATCTTGTTCTTAATCCCTTGTGAGATGCAAGCAATAAAAATGCCAAACACTGGATCCAGTACCAAGCCATGTGGTACTCCACTGGTTATAGCTCTTAAAGTGGATAGTCCCCCCCCCCCCCAACTACCCTCTGTTGCCTGTCTTTCAGCTAGTTCCTGACCCAGTCCACCATTTTTCCCCTATTCCTTGGTATCTCAACTTGCTAATCAACCTCCCATGTGGCACTTGACTTGAAAGTCTTGCTTAAGTTCAGACACACAACATTAACCGCTATTCTGTCGAGTGCCCTAGTCACCCAGTCTTAAAAGTCAACAGGTTGGTTTGACAGGATCGGCTTTAGACAAATCCATGTTGCCTGCTCTCCTGGAGACCATTCACTTCCAGAAAGGTTACCAGCCTTTCCTTAAGGATAGTCTCCATTCGTTTCCCTTCAATGGTTGTCAGGCTGACTTGTCTGTAGTTGCCTGGTTCATCCCTGGCTCCATGTGTGCCATTCTCTAGTCCTGTGGTATGCACCCAGTTCCCAGAGAAGTATCGAACAAGTCTGCTAGAGGCTGCAACAGTACCTCCGCCAACTTCTTCAGAACACTGGGGTGTATGCCATCTGGGCCAGGCACCTTATCCACCCACAGGGCATTAGGCCTTCCAGCAACCTGCTCGCTGGGATATATATATATATATACACACACACACACACACACACACACACACACACACACGAGAGGGGGAGAGAGAGAGAGAGAGAGAGAGAGATCTATACATCTCTGTTTATTTATTTTTAATCCCCCCCCCCATTTTCTTCCTGTTCCCATCCCTCCGGGCATGCGACAGCTACACCCCAGGACACCTCCCGCTACACTGCCATGCCCTCCGCCTATGCCACCCATCAGACCTCACCCAGTGGGAGCGGAACTACGGGTGCACGATCATACTGGGACAGGAGAGCTGCCTTCGACTGCTCAATCCTGCTCCCTCCCCACCTGTGCCGGCTCTCCGATGACCCAAGGTTTTGATTAACACAGCGACAATTTTGCATGACATAATGGAGGTATCACTTCCTACTACTCCACTTTATATACTCCAGAACAAACCCCTACTGCCCAGCAAATAGGTCTCCATCTCCATCCTATTACCATGCCTAAACTCTCGGACACCCAGAGGGAAACCTTAACCACTCCAATCACAGAATTTTAACTGACCTCTGCCTTAGCCAGAGCGAAAACCCTTAAGGCCTATGGACCAGATGGGTATGGAATAGAATTTTACAAGGCAACTAGGGCCCAGGTCCACCATAAACTTTTGAGGCTTTTCAATTCTATCCTCAAGGAAGACTTGCCCCCACTCTCATGGTCGTATGCGACCATCTCAGTTATCCCTAAACCAGGACCCCCTTCCCCCAACTCTGTGGTTCCTATAGACCAATCTCGGTTCTAAATACAGACTACAAACTATTTATGTCCATCCTAGCTCACCGCCTAGATACTTTTCTCCCCCAGCTCATAGATAGGGATCAAACTAGCTTTGTAAGAACTCGATCCACCACTGACAACATTAAGTGCACCCTCCATTTGTCCCATAAGATGTACTCTATTAACACCCCCTCAGTTTTAATCAATCAGTCTTGACGCAGAGAAGGCATTCAATAGAGTGGCTTGGCCTTTCCTATACCAGGTTCTCCACAAAATTGGGATTCCATAGACCCTAATTAGGGTCATGCAAAATATATATGCGACCCCCCTAGGTTGTGTGAAGACAGATGGACACCACTCAAGGTATATCCGGTTGGGCAGAGGGACCAGGCAAGGCTGTCCCCTCTCTCCGCTCTAATTCGCTTTATTTATTTATCGAACCCCTCGCACAATGTATTCGGGACTCACAGAGCCTCACTGGAGTTACTCTGGGAGGCACGGAGCACCAAGTTGCATTATATGCAGATGATGTGCTACTTTAGCTCCAGAACCTGGAAAAATCACTCCCAACAATAAGGCGGCTCTTCGACGAGTCTGGACCGGTATCTGGATACAAGCTTAACCTTACCAAGACCGAGATTCTCACATTCCACTACTCCCCGTCCCCCAACATATAAAACCTATTCCCCTGCAACTGGTCCCTGACTAAATTGAAATACCTAGGTATCCAATTATCCCAATTCCCCAGCAGACTACTATAAAAATAACTACGCCCTTTCACCTCACAACTTAAACGGACCTGGCCACATGGAACACACTACCACAGTCTCTCAGAAGAATAGAGCTAGTCAGAATGGTCGCCCTCCCCAGGGCCCTTTATCTATTCCAGAACGTCCCCATTCCCCTCACGGAAAAAACATTCCAGATATGGAATCGCTCCATCTCAAGATTCATTTAGGCAGAGGCCTAGAGTTCGTCTTAAGGTGCTCACTCTCCCAAGATGGGGGGGGGCTTTCACTTCCCGACCTTCGGCTTTATCACAATGCAGCTCTGCTTACACATTTGATGGCGAGGCAGAACGCCATAACTAGCCCACACTGGGCAGAAATTGAAGAGTCTCTTATTAATAACAGGGACTATTTTGGGATAATATGTGGGCAACACAACGAACCTCCCCCTCCCAACCTCACGAACCCATGGAAAACTCACTACCTAAACATTTGAAGAATTATAAGGAGCTCTCAACACCTAGAGCCTTTTATACCCCTTATATGCCCCATTGCAAGCCTAGACCAGTTCATCCCTAACAGAATGGATCATGGGTTTTTACTGTGGGAAAGTCTAGGCTTACTATATCTCTCACAGGTCACAACTCAGGGGAAAGTGCGGTCCTTTATTGAAATTCAAACCCAATACAATTTACCCCGTAGGGACTTTTATAGATTTTTACAGCTACACCATTATTATGATTCCCTGCCTCTCGGCTCGAACACCCTTTGAATACCCCCCTTGATCAGCCTTCAAATCCGGTTGAATAACTCCCCCGAGCAAAGACACCTACTCTCAGCATATTACCATGCCCAGAAAACTCAACAGCTAACCATTACTGATAACATCACGACTCAATGGCAAGAGGAGCTAGAACACCCCATTACTACCGAGGGATGGCAGAAAGCATGCCAATACGTCTCTAAGGTAACCAGCTCTCATCAGTGGCATGAATACGCATGGAAAACCTTATTAGATACTTCAGAACCCCTATAATTACCAGTCACTATACCCATTCCAGCTCAGCAGCCTGCTGGCGTCAGTGCGGAGAGGTCAGAGCGACCCATACACATATTATGTGGGCCTGCCCTAAACTTCAACCATTTATAATAGCTCTCCAGGCTAACCTGCGAGAACTCTTTGGTCCACAATTTCAAATAACTGGAGAAATGTATCTTTTACTATTAATCCCTAGGGAACTCAGAAAACTCTCCATTAGATACCTTCTCCACCTCCTCCTTACAGCGGCCAAGAAGGCCATTACAAAGGTATGGTTAACCACAAAAATCCCAACCATTCAAGACTGGTGGCAGATTACTAAACAGATATACTTCATGGAACGGATAACTCATAACCTAAATGATCAAGGAGATCAATTTAATTCCAGGTGGGCTCGATGGCAGTTATATTATATGCTGCAAGACAACTCCTTTGTCCCATAAGTTTCACTATTGGGGAATAGAGAAGCTAAAGATAGCTGTAACCCCACATGGTCCTTTCTGGACCCCTACATCTGATTGACCACCCACTACTCCCTCACTAACCCAGCTTCACCATCATAAATAACCCTCCGCCCCACTTTTTCCTTTCTCCTCTTGCAAAATCTGGGTTGAGGCGCTGCAGGGAACCCCACATATAATCTTCCCACTATACCCCCCTACCATTCCCTCTCCCTTAAGTGGAATGATTTAGGGAAATAGGATATTTCTACACATGTAAGAACGCAGATTGTGATTTTAATTAATATGAACATTTTTTTTTTTGTTGCAGATCAAATGATCCTCTCAAATCAATATTAATTGCTGTAGAACGATCTCTCGCAATGGGTATGGAGTATCTCAACCCTTTTTGCTTTTATCTAAATTATTAAAGCTAGTATAATAGAGACCTCTGTCATAAAGCTATTAACCTATTGTATAAATGCTATCTGGAATTGATTCCAATATTATATGTAAAACCTGGATACTGTAAACAGTCTGATATGTCGACTATGTATGCTGAAAACTCAATAAAAATGAAATTATAAAAAAACACAGCGACAATTTGACAAGAAACATCACACGCAGTAGTGCTAACAAAATAGGATATGTTAAAGCTGGTACAAGCTATAAGTAATTGTAGCAGCATTAGTGCCATCAGTAGGATGATTTTGTCTGTAACAGAGTAGTAGGTAGCAATACCGGCTTAAGAGTTTATAACAACAATCAGTGTTAAAAAAGGAAAAAGAGAGAGGAAAAAAAAAATACATACACACATATATATCTATATATAGGAGGAGCGAGGAATGAGGGGTGAGACCCAGGAACCCCATCCAAGGCACAAAGGAAGGGGCACACGAGGGGCACCGGACTGGTGATGAGAGGTACCCCCAGCGATACGGGAACAGGACGCTGGTGCCAGGACAGGCAGGGGGGCCAGGAAGGGGACCCCATACTGTGGACGCCCGAGGTGAGAAACCCCAGTCAGTGACGGGGGAACCAGCCCCACTGAAAGGGATGAAGGCAGGGATGTCCTGTTGATGGGGAAGCAGCCCCATCAAGGAGGAATGGAAATGAGGATGTCCAGTCAACGGGGGGATGCAGCCCTATCGACGAGGAGTGCTCCATTGGCGGGGGAGAGCCTCCGTTGACGAGAGAGAGTGAGTGAGCAGTATGCTCCGTCGATGAGGGAAAGTGCTCCAGTCGACGAGGAAAGGAGGAGGAAACATCCCCCACCAACGAGAGAGAGAGCAGCTGCATGCACCGTTGATAGGGGAGAGCTCCCGTCAACAAGGGAGAGATAGCAAAATGCTCTGTTGATGGGGGAAGCCTCTCCGTCGACAAGGAATGTTCTGTCAATGGGGGAACAGTGCCAGTCAACGGGAAACATCCAGTAAAGTGCTCCATTGATGGGGTATGGCCCATCAACAAGAAGTGGGGCAACAAAGACCCCAGCGACGGGGGGGAGCTGCCCCATTGATGATGAACACCCTGGCGATGAGGGGGAATGCCCCCATTGACTATAGGAGATGAAGGCCCCATTAACGAAGAAAAGAGCCACTGCCAATGAGGCAGACCAGAGGAGTGAGAGGAATGTGAGTCTTGCTGCCTCCGATGCCAGGAACAAAAGCCTTGGAGCGGGGACCCTTAACACGGGTCCCCGTGGCCTGTCCCAGGAAGGCTGCCTTGTCAGCCATGGACGGAGTCCCGGACCCAGCAAGAGAACCTGGGCCCAGGAGCAGCGGGGTTACTGTGAGTGAACACAGGCCTGCTGAAACAAGGAGGGCCAGGGGTACTTTGAGTGGAGCACAGGCCCGGCCCGGTGGAAGAAGAGCTGGGGCCTGGGAGTGTTCCACAGTCCCGGCAGAGAGAAGAAAAATCAGGTTCAAGTTCACGTCGAAGACTGCAACGCAGAAGATTGAACTAGCTGCTATGCGGGCTGAAGCCAGTGGGAAAATGAACAGTGTGTACCTGGGACCGCCTCCTTTTTTTTTTTTTTTTTTTTTTTTTTTTTTACACACAGCCAGAGGAAGTGATGCATGGGGGCGGGGGGCCTATAGAAGACTGCTGGAGGAAGCTACCGTGTGACAGCGCCACGTAGCGGACTCCCAAGAGTAATAACCTACTGCAAGAGACCAGTCCATAGAAGATCTATAAATACAGCAGAACTACCTTGCATTTGTTTCCTGACCTGTCATTTGCGATTCATTTCAGAAGAAATAAGTCTGATGCTATGCAAGCCAAGCTAAAAACTCTGGGTGTCATCTATTCTTTACTCATGCCTGCCCGACTCAGGATTTTCTACGGGGGCTACACATATCAATTCACTGATGCACTGGAGACAGGCTGGACAGTTGAACTTATCCATAAGGAATTCAAAATGGCTGGGATCAGAGAACCTGGAGACTCTCAGAAACACACCTGAATAGTTGTTTCAACTAAGTAACTACTTTTCCCAAACTGAGCAGACACTTTGGGACTAGTTATTGTTGCTAACTGTGGAGAAGACCATATTGGCCAGGTTTTTTTTTAACTTTACAACTTTTTTTTATATTTTTATTTATTTTTTTTTTTTTAATTTGTTACGTGCTATCTGGGCGCCTAGCTACAGCCTGCACCGTCACATTCATCCGTCTAATATGGTGGCCGCTACGGGCAAAATATGGACTTATTCAGAAGAGTCGCTTGAGGCTATGGTAAGGCGATTGCACCTTTTCAGCTGAGTAATACATGCAGACTGCATCACTCTCCTAACGATAAAGCAGTTCTTAATTAAGCATTTTAAAATGACATTTTATGGCCTGCCCAATGGCAAAGAGGGATGAGGCACTGGACGCCTTATCTCTAGTCACACCAGCAACCTGGGTTCAGGAACAGGCCAGGGTCACTCAGTGGTCAGCTAGAGTAAGAAGTGTTGAGCATCACAAGCGTCCTCGTTGCACCAGTGCCACCTAGTGGAGGCTGGGTGGTATGACAGGTGAGTGCAAGGGAAAGGGACCCAACACTGACTCCTGTATCTTACTCATGCATGCTTAACTGCACATGACTCAGCCACAGGAGAAACCGCCAAGAAAAGTGAAACACATCCATAAGCAGTCAGAGGATGAGTCTCAGTCTTCATAGCCCCTAAACCATCTATACAGCTTGGGGAGGAATCTAGATTGTACTTCAGGGGCAGGGAGGAGGACAGCCCTCCGCCTTCCAACCCTGCCATGGGAGAGATCCGAGAGGGACCTCTCTCCCTAAGATACGTCCCAAGATGGTTGGTGATGGGGTGAGAAACCAGGGGAAGGCAGCAGCCCAGCAAGAAGGGGAGAGCAAGAAGAAATAAATGATGTCTTATAACTAGGGTTAGATCTGCACATTCAATTAGTTTACAGACACTGTTCTGGTTAGGCACTTTTTGCTCAAGTTAACAACTTCATGTACATAAGAGGAGTGTTTCAAATTCCTCTGTTTCTTGAAGTGCCATTTCTCTCTTAAATTAATGACTTTAAGGTATGGTTATTTCAATGGGTTTTGAGGTGGCAGAGTGGTTGGGGTGTGCTACAAATGTTTGGATATCAGTAGTATGTTTGGTATGAGAGCACATCTCAGTCCTAGGTGGGAATCTATAATAGGTTTGGTAAATGTATACATTTTGAAGCTCTTTCCCTCTTGCAAGGTGCAGCCATCCTGCCAATATAAAGTATTCATGCTTATACCTAATGTAATACCCCCCGTAAGTTAGACTGTTTAGACTTATATAATCTTTTTCTATCGGTGGCTCCTATCTCAGTATTCAAACATCTGTCTGAAAGTAAAGCATATTGTTTTATTTTAAATGTAATAAACTACAAGTTAAAAATAGAAGTGCTACTGCACCAGCATATATATCATTTCTATCTTTACTTTGAAGCCACAGCCTGCCCTATATCGGTACCAAAAGGCTTCTTCTACACAACGCTTCAAATTAGCTGTGGTCTGTCCTAGAAAACTGAAGACCACAGGGACAAACGTCCCAGTTTTTTTAAGGCATGGAGAAACTTCTTTCTAAAACAAGACTTGATAATAGCAGCAGGTACAGAAGCAGAAATGAAGACAAGGCTCCAACACTGCCACCCCGAACAACTGTACCCACAATGCACTGCACTGGATGTGAGGCTTTAAAGTGAATGTACATGGTTGAGGAGAACAATTTGGAAATTTGTTCTCTCCCTACCCTTTTTTTTTTATTTATTTACATTTTACAGTTTTTCTCCCCGATTTACTACCTGTTGTCCCGGGACCCCAGCACACGGCCGTGTATGCATGTGGAGACGCACATGCACCCCGTGAAGTCGGTTCCGGCCCCTTCCACCCCTCCCCTGGCAATCGACGGGCTCCCTGTAGCCCGAACTACCGTCCGTCCTTCACTGGGTGGCAGTCAAGGGCCGGTGAAACCCCTCATCCCTCTCCGGGAGAGGAGAGCCACCTCGTGGCAGCTCAATCCTGCTCCTCCCCTCCCCCCCCCCGACAACCCATGTTCATCCCGAATCCATGTTGTCAGCATGGCGCGAGGTATGGCATCCAGCACCTCAACCTTCAGCGCCACTGGGCCAGCTATCTCCCTATTTTTTTTTTTTAGGATCCTGCACACCGCCCACTTGCAAACTACCTCTCCTGCATGCTAACTCTCACTACACCAAGTGATCCCTCCAACTACAGCAAATGATCCCAATAAAATGTCTATGTTTGGGAAGAGTTTCTAGAACAAAGGGTGAATACATTTTGCCAGTGTAGGTCAGGAAATGTGGTTACACCTTCCATACACTCAGAGAGGTTTTAAATTACCATTTAAAACATTTTTAAATAAAAAATTTGAGTCAGTACTAGCCAATATCCATGTTCTCACAGCCTCTCATAGCAACCCCACAGTGATCCTAATGCTGTATCCATCATCTAGAGGTTTGACAGGGCCATTTGGATCTTGACATGACACAGCTGGCATAACATTGGGGAAAATGATTTCACCCCCCCCAAAGAAATCCAGACCTAGACACCCAAAAGTAACTGGTCCCGAATCTTAGGCCATGCCCATTTCTGACAAGCACTCACTTCTGTAAATGCCAGCCAAGACCAACCAGTCCGAAGCCAGTTTCAGAGACCAATACGTCACAGCAATGAACTGCTAGAACTGAACCACAACTGTACCACCACCACTGCAGTGTGTCGTCTTACGGTAGTGCACTACTTCGGCGATCTTTAGTGGACTGTGTAACTATAGAAATTATAGGAAAAACCTTATGGTTTATGGTGGTGGTTGTTTTATTTTATTTACTTACTGTTACTGCACAGAGCTCTGGGGCTGCCCACTTCAGCCTCCTGAGCAACCTTCCAACCTAGATCCCATTATCTAACCTGCTGCTCTTGCTAGCTACTTTTTTTTTTTCCTGCCGTCCTCCCAGTTGCTCCAGAGATGTCTTAGGCTACATCTTCACACAGTTTAGCAATACAGTCCATTACCTCAATGTAATCTCTTCTCTTTGGGTCTCTCTGCTCCAGTATAGCATGTTTAGAGAACCCAACAGAGTGGTGAAACAGAGTACAGTAAACCCTACTCACATCTTATAAATTCATGTCACTGAAAGGACTGCACTGCCAGGGCTATAAATTAATGGTCTGTTGCCCTGTTCTCACTCCAGCTTTATAGATTTTTTTTTTTTTTTTTTTTAACACACTGGTATTCTGACTGTAGTACCAGTCCACCATGTCACTTCTCTGAACTTCATTCACTGCCTTTTTGGATTGGTGAAATATCAGATCCAAAAGGCAGAATACTAAATTAGGTTTCGTATTTCGCCTCTCACATCAAATATTTTATTTACCAGATTTATTTTTAACTTCTGCCTCCGACTGCCTACACACTACAGTAAATCATCAGCAGTTATTAGACTGTACTGGCTATATAAAAGGAGTAGACACCCAGGAAAAGAACACTAGCAAAACAAAAGAAATTACAGAAATTATTCCAGGAGAAATACTGAAGGCAGAGTTGATAAAATGATTATGGAGGTAACTAGGTAATCCCCCGAGGGTCTAAAGAAATACAACACAGACCTGGTGCCTTTTTGTGGGGTTAAAGGACACCCAAACTAGGCACGTCACTGTATATTAACTGTGAAATGTGATGCTACCAACAATCACTGCTTGAAGTTCAGAATTCAGGAAATGCAGGATTCGGTTTCATTGGGAGGAATTTTGACACTCAGAATGAACCTCAGAGTACAATATGAAATGGGGGCATGTCAAATAATGGTATCATCACCGTGATTTTCAATATCATGGCACACTGTGAAACCATGAAATTCTGACATCCCTAGCTCAGAGCACAAGAGCACAAACAGCTGATTCAGTATTACTATTGAATTTACTGCAAGCCCAAGGCCCTCCATTTATAATGCCAGGATTCGAACTTCCACTCCCAGCTGAGCCACTCTAACTTGAAATGCACACCTCCCTCAGGCTGCCTAACAATGCGTGCTACATCAGGACAGGATTTAGTTCATATTCCCCCATACACAGAGGGCAGGATAGAGGGAGGGAGCCAGAGGGAGAGACACCAATGGAAGAGCACATATTTAAGCTCCCAAAGCTCTTTTTGAAACAGCACAAGGGTGCATACCTGGTGTAATCAACGCCCCTGGCAATTTCACTGTTCTCACCTCTTGAATCTCGGCATTTTTCTATTGACATTTCACTCTTTAGAAGATCCCTTTTTGTCTCAGTAGAAAATGAAAAAAAAAATATTTCAGTGTTTCCCTCAGGGCTATTTATCAAGCAACAAAGGTGTGATACTGTTGCCCTTTTCTCTGTTCTGTTTTTCAGATTTCTGCTGGAAATGCTAGTTAGTTTTCCCAGCACCTGATGAAGGGATCTGAGAGGTCTCAAAAGCTTGTGTAAAAATTCTTCAGTTACTCCAATAAAAATTACCACAAAAAGTGTACTGGTTTTTGAAATCCTTATATTCTGTCTCCCTATTTTTCACTGCATTTTCTCTTCATTGTTTTCTTCTCTGTGGCCCTTAAGTGTAGTAACTGTAAAAATTTTGAGAACCAAGGCAGTGCATGACTAGCGACTGGAAAGGGAGTAATGGGGGTATTGAAAACGCATAGAGGGTTCAAAACAAAAGCAAGAGAGCACCTCATATGCTTTGGACAATGTTATTTCAACACATTTCCATTTATGATCCCAAGGATCACTACTGTGGCAAGGCAGGTGGGGGAGCTGGATGTCATTTTCCACATAGGGACAAATGACTTGGCTAGGGACAGGGCTGGGATCGTGCAGGGGGATTTATGAAGCGGGGAGGGGTCTTAGGTAGCATGCTCAGTGGCCTAGAACCTCCAAGCTGCAGCTTCAGCTAGAGGCTGAGACATCCTGAACTCTCTGCAGGGGGTGTTTCTCAGGCAACTAAGTCAGGAAGAGGAGCCCATTCATCATGGGGCAATACTGGACCTGGTGCTCACAATGGGGACAGTACTGGGGACGCCGAGTTGGAAGGCCACCTGGGGATCAGTGATCA
This sequence comes from Neoceratodus forsteri, assembly GCA_016271365.2. NCBI lineage: Eukaryota > Metazoa > Chordata > Ceratodontiformes > Ceratodontidae > Neoceratodus > Neoceratodus forsteri. The sequence continues at coordinate 477,023,036 of CM057451.1, forward strand.
CCATATAGTGTGGTTCAACAGAAGGACAACAGTGAGAGCAAGTCACACAAGGACGAGGGTCCTGCACTTCAGGAGAGCAGAATTTAAAAAAACAGGTGACAACCTAGCTCGGGGTCCTGGGTGGTGGAGCAACAGTGGCCAAGCTAAGGGAAGACACTGTGAAAGTAACAAACCTCTGCACACAGGGAGTGAGCAAAACAAGAGGAAAAAAAGAGATCACTATGATTATCAAAGGAAGTGGCTGAAAAGATAAAGGCTAAAAGGGTTGCTTTCAAGAGATATAAAGAAACACAGCGGGAGAGGACAGGGAGGTGCATCAGGAGGAGAAGCAGAGGAAGGCAGGGAAAGCACTGAGAAGCACAAAGGTACAAACTGAGTAAAGCATAGGCCAAAGGATCACAAAGGAGACAAGACACTTTTAGGTACATGAGTGAAAACAGAAGACTAGGGGAGGGATTGTGAGGCTAAGGAGGGTAAGTGAGGACTGTGTAGAGGAGGAGGATCAGGAACAAAAAAAAAGCAGATCATTCAGTCCTCACAGAGGAAGGGGAAGGGAGGGCCACATAAAAGCATCAGGGGCACTAGAGAGGGGAAGACAGACACAAGTCCCTTGACAGAACAGAGAGTCCTGAAGGGACTTGTAAATCTGAACGTGGACAATGCTATGAAGCCAGACTGGGAACACCCAAGGGTACTAAGGAAGCTCAGGGGAGGAGGCTGGCAATTATAGGCAACTGAGTCAGACATTGGTCAGGTGGTGGGGAAACTGGTGGAGTCAATTCTAAAGGAAAGGACTGTGGAGTACCTTGAATCCAGCGGGTTATAAGACCCGAGGCAACGTGGATTCATGGGGAGCAGGTGTTATTTCAGACAAATTTGATAGATTTCTTAGACTGTGTGATCAGGGAAATAGACCAGAGTGTCACGGTGGGCATGGCTTACTTAGATTTCAGTATGGCTTTCAACACTGTTCCATAGAGGAAGCTCAAAAGGAAACTGGACACCTTAGGGGTCGGTCTAAAGGTGGTAAACTGGGTAACAAATTAGTTAAGGTACAGGCAACAGAGCGCAGTGGTAAAGTTCTCCCCAGGGAAGGAAATGTGACCTGCAGGATGTCACAGGTTCAGTAATGGGACCAGTTGTCTTTAGTGTCTTTATAATAGACACTGCAGACAAGCTGGAAGGGATGGTCTGCCTCTTTGCGGATGACACCAAAATCTGTAACAGCGTGGACACTCCAGAGGGGTTGGAAGAATGAACAGAGACCTGAGAAAACTTGAGGAGTGGTCAATGGCATGGCAGCTGGGTTTCAATGTGAAATAAAAGTGCAAAAATCATGCACTTGGGGCACAGAAACCCAGAGGCGGAGTACAATACAGTAAGAGGTTTTGACAGTCACCAAACAGGAAAGGGACCTGGGAGTAATCGCATATGATTATCTCAAGGTGGGGAGACAGTGCGACAAGGCAGTAGGTAGGGCCAAAGAGATATTAGGTTACACAGGGAGTGGTATCACCAGCAGAAGGAGGGAGGTGGTGTTACCTCTGTATAGATCGCTAATGAGACCACCTCACCTAGAGTACTGTGCCCAATCCTGGAGACCACACCTCAGGTAGGTCACAGACAGAGTGGAGGCAGTCCACAGGAAGGCAACCAAAAAGGTGCAGGATCTGCATCTGAAACCCTATGAGGAAAGGCTGAAGGACCTCAATATATACACCCTGGAAGAGATGAGTGAAGGGGATATGTTAGAGACCTATAAATACCTCACAGGGGAAAATAAGGTACAGCAGGGGAATATTTTTCAGGGGAAAAGATGCACGGGGACATACAATGAAGCTAGAAGGGGATCAATTCAAAAGCGATATGAGGAAGTACTTCTTCACTGAAAGAGTTGTAGATGCCTGGAACAGTCTTTCAGCAGAGGTTGTTGGGGCAAAAAAAAGTGGTGGACTTCAGGCATGCATGGGACAGGTACAAGGGAATCTTAGTGAGAAGCAAGGAGAGTATAGCTGGAGATCAAGCAGAGTCTGCGGTGACAGTATAGGCAGGGGAAAAAAGTGGGCAGACTGGGTGGTCAAGCAGTCCTCATCTGCTGTCAAATTCCATGTTTCAATGTTTTATACATTTTCTGCATCTAGCTAGCTTTTCTTTCTACTTGTCTACATCGGACTGACAATTTCTGTTTGAGACACCATAGTCATTCCCGAGCAACAGCTATGGTGTCACAAGCAAAGGATTGTGATGGCAGGTGCAGACAAGCAGCTAGCATGACATAACCTCTGATTCAAATCTCACCAGATTTTGAATCGGCAGGGGTGGGGGGGGGATGCACTATAAATGGATATACTTTACTTTGTAATTATTTCCACATGTTAAAGGAGAGTATATAAATGTAATACTACCCTCTTAACACGTGTAAGTACCTACAAAGTAAACTATATCCATTTATAGGGTGCCATTCCCCAGATCACAATCCTTAGCTATTAGTAACCAAGCAGCCCGATCCCCACTTAGGATCATCAAAACACTGTTTAGGGGCGTGGCTGCAGGGGTGTCAGCAGGCATACGCACTGTACAACAGAGTACAGTAAAAAATAAAAAATAAATCAGGCAGGGGCAACAAACAGAGGAAAGCAAGGACATTGTGAGTCACATTGTGTCTGTGTCGCGCTGAGCCCTCTTGCCTTTGTTGTTTGCTATGGGGCACTGATGCCACCAGCCAAATACACAAACAAGAACTTACCAGGCAGGCAGAAAAGCAAAGGAAGGAGGATTACAGGAAGAAACTTGACTACTTTAACTCAGACATGGCAAACAGAGTGGAGGGGGGGATAACTGGCCTGTTGCTGGTGTGGCATGGCAGTGCATATTTTGGGTTATGTTTACATAATTGGGTGGGGGGGGGGACAACAATGCATCTAGTTTGAGTACAAGTTTAAAATTAATTCCTGGCTACACCCCTTGGCTGCAGCAGGTGCTGATCGACTTTCGGCAATAAGGAATTGGGATCGCAGGTACAGTTATTAAAATATCTCATGAATACCTAACTAAAACAATTCATAATGAGGCAGTTTAGATCCTCGGGCCAGGCAACTCCTTGACATGACTTGCCTAACCATAGGAGTCAGTAGAAACATAGAAGTTGTTGGCAGATGGGGGCCGTACGATCCTTCAAGTCTGCCCTTGACTTCCTACCCCCCCACTTAGCTGCCTGCTTGTGTATTCCACAGTGTCTGTCCCACGCTCGCTTGAATTCCCTCACTGTCTTGGCTTCCACAACACGCTCTGTGAAGAAGAATTTCTTCATATTGCTTCTGAACTTCCCCCCGTAAGTTGAAGACTGTGCCCTATAGTCCTGCTGTTGTCCTTTACCTGAAAGAGGTTCTGCATGTGCACCCTGTTGCAGTCTTTAAGGCATCTGAATGTTTCTATCATGTCCCCACGATTCCTGCGTAGCTCTTTAAGATTCAACTCGGTCAATATCTGAGAGGTGTGGGGTAATTAGCATCGAGAATATCTGAAGATGCGGTATTTGCATCCTAATGCCAGAGGTGCAGAATGATTTCTTTTACATAGGGTGTAGGTCTCTAAATTTCATTAATTCTAATACATTTGGAAGGCATTTAGGACAATACCAGGCTATGTACTTAACATTGTTTTTGTGTTAGTTCTTGTCATACTGTGCTGAAACAGTGTAAACTCAGTGACTCACATGCAAATTAATAAAGAATTCTTTAGAAGCTTGGCAGCTACTGCAGTACACTGCTCTTCCCAGTTTAACTATTATAATTGATACCATCCAGCCTTTAATGCTGGAGTACACAATGTGCACACCTTTCTGGCCCTCTTGGTTGCATCTCCCGAGGCCAGTTACTTCTGCCACCAGTCTCACTTCAGTATCCTGCACCGAGATTGGGCTCATACATAAAAGCTGGCAACTGAGTGCAGTACTATGGAGATGCTGTACTGTCAGTGTGTGCCATTTTCTGGAGAAGACATTAAACCAAGGTCCTATCAGTCTTTTCTGCTGGAAGTTCAAGATCCCATGGCACTTCTTGAAAAAAAGAGTAAAGAAACACAGTGTCAGTGGATTAGTAGGTAGCCTGCTCGCCTCTGGGGCTGGTAGATGAGAAGGTCATGTGTTCTTGCCCCACACTAGGAACTTGGGGGTTAATACCCATAATGGACACAGTAGTGCAGTACAGATGGGGGACTGCACTGTTGAGTTGCCATCCTTCGGATGAGATGTTAAACTGCTGTTCTGTTCTGCCCAGCTCTGGTCTCTATCCAGGTGAACATTAAAGATCCCATGGCTCTTGTCAAAGCAGAGTAGGAGAGTTTCCCTAGGTCATCACCAACATTCCTTGTCAGTAAAACTGTTGCTAGAACCCCCACCCCCTAGATGTTTATGGAAACAAGCCATCATAGCTTAGTGTGCCTTTCCTGGTCAAAAGTTACAACTAAATAAACAAAAAGAAATGTCCCTGGTGTCCCAGCCAAATTTCTCACATTCACTAAAAATACTAACAACAGCTTAAAGGAATACTTGGTAAATTTTTTTTCTTGGCAGACAACTCTTTGTGCAACTGTTGGGCTACAGGTTTGTTTTAGTTTATTTTCACTGTTCATACCAGTCACCTCTAACTATCCTGGAGAACTCCACTTTCTGGTTGTTGAAACCTCATTGTCCCAGAGAACTGCATTTGCATACGACAACGAGATGTATCTGTACCCTTCAGACTCCAACGTATGCCTGTCCGCTTAAAGTACGACAAAGCAAGTTACAGCAAGGTGTGAAATGCCACATTTACCTTCTATTAGCTCTACAAACTTTCTGAGCTGTAATGAAGGGTTTTTCCTTTTTGTTTCGATGGAGTTTTTCAGGACATGTACTTTCAGCATAGATACGTGGCATAAATGGGTGGTGTGACATGTTCTCATATGCTAATATAGATCTCATGGACAAAAAGATTTCGACAACCACATAATGGAGACTCCAGAATAGTTACAGGCACTTAGTTTGAACAACGAAAACAAACTAAAGCCATGTTTACACTGTCACTTTGTCGCGGTGTGAGTCTGCACTACCCCTACCCAGGAAGAGATAGCCAGCTGAAATCCCACAGCCCCTCTCAGCTCCAATGCAATACATGCTGGAGAGAGACTGAAAGCACTCAGAGGCACTGCAGGACATTGGAAGCATCCCTGCACATATCGGAGTGAGCAGTGGCAGCCTGTCCACATGGCTGCTTACACCACTCACTCTGCTGCGCATTCCGAAGATTACTGCAGCTTGAGAGGTTCAGAGAGCAGCTTACCGCAATTTGGTAAGTGCCCACATGGTCACTTCTGCACCACAGCAACCCAAGCGCAAGGGCTGCTGCGGTGCAAAAGTGGTTGTGCAAGCACATATATCCCCAACAACCACACAAAGAGTCGTTTGTTGACATGGAAACAAAACTGACAAGATATGAGGGTGCAGTATTCCTATAACCTGGTTCAGTCCTGGTTGGTATCCCCTTTACAGGACGAGGCCGAAAATAGGCACTACCATCTAGCCCTCCAAGTTTGGGCAACAAAAACTAAACAAATAAATAAATATATGCAAAGTGTCGTAAGAGGCCTGACAGGTTGTTCTAGCCACCAAAGCCTTTCTCGGTAGAGTTTTGCCAAGAAATGTTTTCAAGTAAATCTGAGCAGGGATGCAGCATACCTCAGAATGGGAAATAAAAACGGAACTCAAAGAGGTCATAACAAGAAATTATACAATGATATCCAGGAATAAAGAAGCTCAACTGGCAGACAGCAATTATAAAACTGCAAACATAGCAACTGTTAAAAACAGTTCCAGTCAAAGACCTCATAACAAAAACAATGAATCAGTACACTGCCATTCTCTTCAGAGCAGCTTACTGTACCTTAGATGGCAGAGTCACAGCATGAAAGGCATTCCTAAGGTAAATAGAACTAATTCTTTAAAGCTTTTTAATCTGTTAAAGTTTGGACTATATTTTCTCTAATAAATTCTACTGAATTGAAAATTATGACCGTTTCAAGTTCTTTTTTTGTTGTATAATAGCAATAATACACTCCAGGTTGTGTCATATAATGAGATAATGTCATTTTTCATCCTGCAGCCTCATGACTCACAATTCAAACCAGGTCTGACAATATTCCAAGATATATCCCAACTAGTCATGTATTATATATAGAATAATGCATTGGGAAGTGTGATTAACAAGGATTTTATGCACACCCCGAGGTGTGCAATGTCCCATAAACCCTGGGGGTGAAGCCCGATGGGTTTATCTGGGCATCGCACACCAAGGGTGTGCAGAAAATCCAAGTTTGTACACACTTCACCATGTTTTATTTGTTATATTTACTGGTATAAGGGGGATCCACAGAGGGAGTATCTTACATGAGTGGTCGGAGACATGGCAATTGGGGTTCAATGCCAAGAAGTGCAAGGTCCTGCACTTCGGAACAAGGAAGCAGGGGAGGAAATATCAGTTGGGAGAGGTACCACTGGAAAGCACCATGGAGGAAGAAGTAGGCTGCTGGTTAACTAGGATCTGCAGCTTATCCAGTAGGTAGGGAAATGGGCAGACTGGGTGTGCCAAAGCGGTCCTTATCTGCCGTCAAATTTTATGTTTCTATGTAAGACGGAGATGGTGCCTGTACCTGTTTGGTCCAGTTTCCTGAGCTTGTGCTGGAGAATATATTTTATTTGATTTAGGTAGCCCTGTTCATCATCTGGACTTACCTGCCGAGAAGCCGAGTCCCCAGCAGCAGACGTGGAGTCCCTCTCAGCAGGTACTCCAGCCTCCTGCTGCTCCACCACCATTGGGCATCCTGAAAGCTCTGAGCTCGTAGAAGTAACAACAAGCATGGCTGAGGACAGACTTGCAGTACACCACTAACAAGACTGCTAGTTGCACTAAACTTCAGTTCCATGCAAAACACAGCATGACCACTATTCTGCTCAGAAATATATATATATATATTTTTTTTAATTTTGATAATACTCAATTTGAAACAACTGACGAGCTACACGACTAGTGGTAACATCACACTGGTCAGTGGAGAATTTTTTCCTTCTAGCTCAGATTACTACAGGCCCGTAAAAATCCATACCACCTGTCACTCATAAGACTATCCAAAATGTTTTTTGGCTTGTGATTTGCTTCTTCCTAAGTCTGGGGTCCGTCCTGCGGTTCACGGCCACCAATCACGCAATGCTTGTGGATTTTAATTTTTACAGCACAAATACTGTCCTGAAATACGCTGGTATTCAGGTTTTGGTTTAGCAACCCGAATACCGACATATTCAGGGGTATTTGTGCTGAATAATATTCAGCTTGCACAGCCCTAATCAGTGGCTGTCATCTAGCTCGCGCTACAGTCAGCACAAACTAATCAAACTGTTCCCAGTACCGCCAACTCAGTTAACCTGTTATAGAAAAAAGGACCGGTAATTAAATAAAATAAAACATGGGTGGGTGGGTGTAAAACCAGAATTTTACACACATCCTTGGTGTGGGATGCTTTCATAAAGCCCTCTAACTTTCCTCTTGAGGTTTATGTAACATCCCACATCTTGGGTGTGTATGTAAAATTCTGGTTACACACACCCACCCATGTATTATACATTATGCAAAAGCTAACAGAAATTGAGCAACCTGACTGGCCGAGAGTCATGGGGTATCACAGCACATGCACACAGGAAAAAAAATCCTAGCCAACTGGATCTTGCACTGACGTAAGAATCAGTCAGTCCATCTGCTCACACTTTGCCCTCAAATAAAGATTGCCGCCACGAGCTCAAGCTGTTGCTATTTTGCTGCTGCCAGCCATCACAGCATCGCTGTTTCATTCACACAAATTACAAGCACCACTCAATCCAACACCCCATTAGTAAGTCTGTTTTATCTGCTCTTAACATAACGTCATCAAACAGCTGACCTAGCAACATTATGAAGACCTGCCAGCTTGTACGATAATTTACAGGGCTGCAGCTTTCCCACCGCTGCTCACCACAAAATTACCAACACAGACTGCAACTGCGACAGTAAAAATCCTGAAACATAACCTTTCGACATCAAGCCCACACTTGTCCACCAGTGCCTCTCCTTACAGCCTTATATAACTGTGCTTCACTTTCTCTCGCTCGTCTCTCCAGAGACGCACACAGTACTGGACTTCTCTCCCCTCTAGCCCACACCTCTCCACAGCGTTGCTCCTCAGACCCAAACTTCCCCACAGTGTCCCCTGCTTTTTTTTTTTTAATTAAGATTTTATTTCAAAATTGTAGTATATAGAAATAAAACATACATACAAATAAAACACAACAAACTAAATAGAAGTTAAATACGTAATGCCTAACTGACACGTGTACATAACACAGGTATTGTTGGCTATTTGTCATTACCTGGCTTCGACCATGCAGATTCAAACTAATATATCTTTCAAACAAACTGTTACTTATGAAAAGACATTTAAAATGAACTGCTCTCAAAAAAATATCACAAAATCAATTAAAAACATAAACCTTAAAAGTTTTCTGAACTGTAAATCAGCAATAATACACTCCAGTCTGTGGCATATTTATTTATTTATTTATTTAGTTTTTGTTTACCGGGTAGGTACACTAGCCATGAAATTACTATTTTCAGGCACGACCAGGGAGAGTACAACAATCAAAGACAGGTACATAGCATGAATACAATGAAATTACAATAGCATAGGTCAAAACAGTTAGTAGTAATGAATACATGCAGCCAGAACAATAACAAATCGATACAATTCACATCGCATTTTAGGCAGAGAAAACCTACACAGTCTAGGAAGAGATGCCACAACATAGCAGCAAGAAATACTGCTAAAATTAGTCACAACCGTGAAGATTCAAATAGGCAGCGAAACAAGGCAAGGGCAAATTCCTGACTGGGTAGGATCATGGGATACTGCCACTTCTTGGAGGCAAGAGCCACTTGGCCTACGGCCTTACGCTTCGTAATGCACCTGAGGTTTTACAATATCCCACGATATACCACACACATGTATTATTCCTTAAGTGTCAATTTGGTAAGCGGAATTAAATGACAGTAACAGCACTACAGCATGTGGCTCTCCTACGAGTTTCTCCCACATCGTGGTGAGCAGTTTCCAACGAGCTGCACTTGGGTAACACTTGGAGGTTAAAAAAAAAAAAAAAATTTTTTTCTTATTATTCATTAAAGGGACACTGTCAACCCCCCTAGGTCAGAGATTGTCCCAAGATTAAAAAACACATGTTATGATTGCTCACATTCTGCAGAGATTGCTAATGTAGCCGGTAGTTTGATTTTGATTCTCTTTTTTGGTTTTAAAGGTAAAAAACAGACTGGCCACCATATTGGTGTTACCATACAAAAACATGCTGGTTTACATTCTTTGATCAACTTCTACTGCATCTTTCCTGGACTTGAGAACACCCTTACACAATCTAGTCACCCATGATGCTGTGGGTGGACAGGAGACTACGTAGCAATAAAGCATGATGGGTGTGCATGGAAACATTTTTACCAAGACGTTAGGGAAGGCTTAATAATGCACAAGGCCGAAGGCTGAGTGACTTTAGCCACTAGCCTTGCGGTTAAATGTGTTCCATGCACATCCTAGAGTGCCTTATTGCGCTTATAAAATGGGCTTTTTTAAAATCTTTTTACAGTTGAGAAAAGCATGTTTATATGTAGAAACAATAGATTTACTTGTGTACATTTATGATAAAATAGTCCTTCCACCCACTACAAATGATGTCACTGATGATGTCACTGTATTATTGCCTGCTTCTCATAGATTAGTTTGACAGGACCTTCCTTTTGTAAACCCATGCTGTCTTGGATCCTGTGCCCCTATGGATTCCAGGTGTTGCACTATCCTTTCCTTAAGGAGTGCCTCCATAATCTTGCCCACTACTGAGGTAAGACTGACCGGTCTGTAGTTCCCCGTCTCCTCCCTGCTACCACTCTTGTGGAGTGGGATCACATGAGCCTTTCTCCAGTCTTCTGGGACCTCTCCTGTGCTCAGAGACTCACTAAACAATTCTGCTAATGGCTCTGCTAGTTCCTCCTTTAGCTCCTTAGGTACCCTGGGATGTATGCCATCAGGTCCCATTGCCTTATCCACCCTGGAGCTTAGCAAGCTCTGTAGGACCCTTTCTTTTGTGAAGGGAGTAGTGCTCACCCCTCCCCCTGTGTCCATGATGCTGAGCTGTGGGCCCGCCCTACCTTCTCTTCAGTAAATACTGAGCAAAAGTATCTATTTAGGATAGATGCCTTTACAGGGTCCTCCTCCTCACATGCTCCCTTTTCTCCATTAAGCTTAGCACACTCCTCTGGACTTTCTCCTTTCACTAATGTATCTATAGAAAGTCTTGTCACCTTCTTTTACTGTTCGTGCTAGTGTTTCCTCAGTTTGGGACTTTGCCTGCCTTACTGCCTTACCTGCTTCCTTAGGGCAGTTTGGTATGCCTCCCTATCTTCATCCCGCTGTGTTCCTTATATTTTCTGAAGGCCAGCCTTTTGGCTCTGACCTTTCTGCTACTATATTTGAGAACCAAAGTGGTTTCCTTCTTCTTTGCACTTCCTTTTCTGTCTAACACAATGGGATGTTGCTTCAAGTATTGTATCCTTAATGCTTGCCCACTTTGCCTGTACCTCCTCACCTGTGTTTCTTTTTGCCAGGGCTAGCTTAACTCTGTTGGCCATCTTATCAAAGTCAGCTCCTCTGAAGTCCCATATTTTTGCCTTGGAATGGGATGATTTAGATGTAGTAGCCAAATTGAACCATACCATGATGGTCACTGGCCCCAGGTGACTTTCTACCTGGAGATCTGTGATCCCTTCTTTGTTAGTCAGTACTAGATCTAGGATAGCCCTGTCTCTTGTGGGTTGCTGTACCAGTTGTTTGAGGCCCTCCCCTGCAGGGAATCCACTATGAGTCTAGTTCTGGCAGATGTTCCTGCTGGTATTGACCAATCTGTATCTGGCATGTTGAAGTCTCCCATTATCAGAACCTCCCTTTAGCTGTCATGTTTTGTATATCTTCTAACAGTAATGTGTCTATGTCCTCCTCTGGTCTGGGGCCTGTAGACAACCCCAGTTCTATGGCTGTCCCATTACCTGTTTCAGGGTGACCCACAGTTCTTCTGGCTCCTTATGTGTATTCTGAATTTCTGTAGCTTTGATATTTTCATTAACATACAGGGCCACTCCTCCCTTTTGCACCTCGGTCTCTTCTGAACAATACATATCCAGGTACTGAAGTCTCCCAAGTGTGGTTACTGGTAAACCACGCCTCACTAATTGCTACTATGTCCAGTTTAGCCTCTGACATTATTGCCTGCAGGTCTGGGATCTTATTTCCCAGGCTGTGAGCATTTGTGTACATGATTTTCCATTGGCCAGATTTTGGTGTGTTAGTTGTTGGGTGAAGTTTGGCATTACCCCTGTGCATCGTATGGGGAGACAAACCTTTTTCTTACCTGGTGATGCAAATGAATGGCAAAAGCTGAATTCCTGTTTGACCACTAGCTGAGGGGAGGGTGTTCTTCCCATTCGACGTGGGGTGCTGCACCCTCTCCCCATTTGCTAGTTTAAATATTCTGCAAAGACGTCAAACTTCTGCCCCAATGCACTGACTCCTCTTTAGTCAGATGCAGTCCATCAAATTTAAAGAATCTCGCCCCAGAACTGTTGCCAGTTCCCTACAAATCTGTGTCCTTTTCCTGGCACCAGTCCTTGAGCCACGGTTTAGCTCCCCTATCTCCTCTTCTTCTGACCTTCCGTCCATCTGCTCCCTTCTCCCAGACTGGCAGGATCTCAGAGAAGGAGATGCCGGACGTAAATAGATGATAGTTTGTCACCCAGCCTAGTCAGGTGTTCCTTGGTCTCCTCAACTGACCGGCTGGCGAGATCATTAGTCCCTATGTGTACTAGGACATCAGTGTTTTCTCCTGCTTTGTGAACAATTTTAGCAATGCGGTCAGTGTCTCTCCATGCTGATGTACCTGGGGACATCTGACCATCACCCTGGCTGGAGATGGGTATCAACTCCCTAATCATGGAGTCTCCTATGATCAGAAGTTTTTGGATTTCCTTTGTGCTTGTTTAGTTTTGGTTCCTGATTTGGGTGAGTATTGTTGTGTTAGCTCCTGTGCTGCAGTGTCCTGCTCTGCAGTGTCTTCTGCCTCTTTATTTGATTTCAGAGATAGAGGCAGATACCTGTTTGTAGTGTTTATATGGTTTTGAGGTAATGTGTTGAGAGCAGAGAGTGATGGGGCACCTGATTTGCTCCTCCTAACCACCTGCCAACCTCCTGGACCAATTACCTCTGCGGTCGAGGTTTTTCTGTTGGATGCTGGGAAATGTATGGTGGTTCTTATAATGTATTTCCTCTTCAATATGAAATTTGAGGCTGCAATCTCTGCCCATGCTGCCCGGAGCTGAGACCTAAGATCTCCAAAGGCTCAGCATGTAGGACAGTGTCCTAAATCCTGTAAGACTGTCCTTCTGAAAATTGTTCCACAGTACCTGCAGTTAATGAAATCCATTCCAAATAAGTTGCTGGGTTTGTAACCTAGTCAGAGTAATTAGAAGGAAAAAAAAATGCAAGTAATGGTTTAATTGTGCTTTGTTTAACTTGTTATAACAAGTTAAATTACTAGTGCCCTGTAAATGAGATCACCTTGTGGAGGCCCCACTGATCCGCCCCTTCCTGTTCTGCCACAGGAAATGTTACAACTGTGGTACCCTATAAAAGGAGTGTAGTGTGGGGTGGTTGGGGATGGGGGTGGGTGGCTGGGCCTTCCCTGCCAAAAAGAAGAACCACGGACAAAAGAACAAGGAGGTAAGAGCAGAAACAATCAGTCAACAACAAATGCAGTAACCCTGAAAGCTTATCCTAATGTTAGATAAAACTGTAAAACCTGTAAGCACCACCTGTAATAATTTCAGAGAAGATATACCCTGTAAGAAACACTTTGCTCCAGAGGAAAATAAAGCAGTAACAGAAGATATACCTTGCAAAGACAATTTGAATCAGAAGATTACAGCAGTAATCTGTTAGCACACACCTGTAGGCACACCTTGTAATAATGCAGAAGAAGGTATACCAGCAACAAAAATTTGAATCAGAGAAAAATAAAGCAATGAAATGTTAGCAACAAACAGTAGCAATCCCTGTGAGTAAAAAATAAAAACACCACCACACAGTAAATCTGCTTAGCCAAACTAAGTCTTAATCCTTCTCCCTTGCTCTGGTAAGTTTCTCTACTCTGCCTTTCAAGCAGTCTTAGAAGGAAAGAGCTCAGGTGAAGCTAGGTGCCTTGGCCAGCAAACCAAGTCTTCCCGTTTTTTTTTCCCATATTCAAGATATTGAATGTTTATCATAGAATGTTTACCATGGAATACATGGATTCAAAATTCTGCTCAGTTCCACTGGCAGAATGTTTCTCTCCTAACACTCTGTACAAACAGACAACAAAGGCCTTTGTTACAGCCAAAGACTCAATTATCTCACTGTTAGGGCAAGAAGAAGACAGTTTCCTGATGAGCAGGTAAAGACAGAAGGGGGATTTTTCCACTGTTAGCAAAGAAACAGTTGTAGTGAAAATTATAAACAATACTTATTGTTTCTAATTTGTTTATGTACATAAGGAAAGTGTGATAATCAAGGAAACTACAGTTAATTAACATGTTTTATTTTTTATTTAAGGTAGTTTTATTTTTAGGGCCCAGATGAAGTTTTTTTTTTTTTTTTTTTTTTTATATAAACAGTGTAAAGGTAGCAGCCATGTTTGTGGTGGAAGATCAGTTCTGGCTGTAGGGGTCTAACTGAAATGCCTGTGTTCCAAATGCCCATTGATCTGGTTTCCAGACTCTTCGAAATGCTTTTTTTTTAATCATGTGTAAACCATATTTTACACATAAATAACAGCCAATTAGATTCCATGATTTTACCCTGCCATTTTATAATGTGTCATGAATGGCTGCACTGTTTGGGGGTGTTCCTAATGTTTATTTTATTTATTTATTTGAATTTTGGTATTCAGGTAAGTCCACTGAGACAACAGCAGTCCCTTTTTCAGCGACTGCTACTGTCTCAGTGTCTCAGGATGTACAGAATAAAAGTAGATCAAGGTTTTAAAGCAAAACAAAACTGTGTATAACTGTACCATTCCCATGCATTTCAGTTCTACTAAGAAAGGAAGCAGATCAAACCACCAACTACTTCAATGAGTTTTAGAGAAAATAAACAGTCAAAATGTGGGTTTTCAACTAAAAATAATATGATGCCAAACGGGTTGACAGTGTCCCTATAAGGACTGACCCTTTTCACAATAGTAATACATAACAGAATGTGTGCTATCATTTGTGAAAAAACAACCAGTTTTCAGGAGGTTGTGCCCAACACACCAAAGGTGGGATGTTATCCCATGAAAACATAGACAGCCACATCCTGTTGTGCATTATTGCTAGAACAATGCACGGAAATGATGATGGTGGATCTGCAAATAATAGGGCAAAAACCACCTGTCTAGGTGGTACACTGTACCCTGGCAACCTCCAGTGGGATGCAAGGACAAACATTGAAGCTCAGAGATGGTAAATGCAAGTGGAACATCAGGAAGCTCTACTTGCAGTAAGTAATGAGACGACCTTACGAAACAGCCCAACAGAGGAGACGTTGGACATGAAGACCGAACAAGCCTTCAAGGTAAACCTGGATACATTTCTGCTCACCAACAGAATCAGAGTAACCTAGGTAGTAGAGTAGGTAGGGGACCCCTTTTGAGTTAGTATATTGCTTACATCGCATAAGTTATTCATGCATATCACCAGGAAAGAATGTCAACTAGTTCTGCATTTTGCCAAATGGCCTCTCAGATCCAAAGCGAAGGTTGAAAACCAGAAGATTTCTGGCAATCAAATCCCCAGCTCAAAACGCAAAAGACAATAGTAAAATCCCAGGCTAGGAATGATTTAATCAATTTTATTTCCATATAGCAAAAATCCAAAAAAGTACGACACAGTACAGAAAGTGCAGTGGCTGTGTTAGCATTACTCGCACTGCACTGACCCTGACCCTGTAGTTACAATTTTTAATTTTTGCTATATTGCAAATAAAATTGATAAAATCATCCCTAGCTGGATTTTATGATTTTTGAGTGTGCGATAGATTGGTTGCTGTAGTACTTGAATGTTTGTTTCCCCCTAACTGCACAGCTCTTGATAAGCCTTCAGTGCTCTGGGTTTGAAAACAGAAGACAAGTGTTTTGTCCTACTGAGTATTCATAAGTGTGCCTCATCTGTATTTCAACCCAGCAGAAAATGAACCAGCCCTTAAAATGGTATTATAGGTTTGGATCATGGGGAACCTCAGCACAAAAGCTCTGAGACAAGGGTTACCCAGAATGGGCACTGAAAACAAAGCCAAGTTTCAAAGAAATACAAAATCACATATACTCCAGTACTGCAAAGCATCGTGGCTATATATATATATATATATATATATACACACACACACACACACACACACACAGTCACCATGAAAGAATTTAGAGATGGTGCAAAATGACCACACACACACACACACACACACACACACACACACACTGCAAAGGTTGAAAAACACAGTTACTCACCTGTAACAGTAGTTCTAGGAGTGGTATATGTTCATCCACACGTACTGGCAGGCAGTGTCCCTTCCCTTTAAGATGTGCCGGAAAGTCTTCAAGCTGGCTCCTCCCACCAACCCTGGGTGGTATATTCCTCGGCTCCACCCCACAACGCCAGATCTTGCCCACTGGAAGCAGAGGTTGTATGCCTGAGCCTGGGGAGGTCGGGTGGGTCCGTGTGGATGAACATATACCGCTCTCAGAACTACTGTTACAGGTGAGTAACTTGTGTTTCTAGTAATGTGGATATGTTGTTCTATCCACATGTACTGGCAGACTCCTAGTAGTTCTCCAGGAGAAGAGAGGCAAGGCACACACCCCCTACTTAGGAAACAGAGATTGGAGAACCGAGGTCCCAAAACCAGCATCCTGGCATGACTCAAGGTCAATGTGGTAATGGGAAATGAAGGTGTGTGCTGAATTCCAGATAGCAGCCCTGCAGATTTCCTGGATAAGGACATCCCTAGAAGCAGCCACTGACGCAGCAGTATGGCAGGTGGAATAGAGCCATTAGCCCTCCAGGAGTCTCCCTACCCGCCAACCTATAGCAGAGATCAATGCAGGATGTGATCCACCTACTAATCGTCCGCTTGGCTGAAGGTCTGCCAGGTGTGGCTTCAGCGTAGGAGATAAACAGCTGGCGAACCGCTCCCCAAACTCCAGCCAAGCACTCTTTGTAATAAGCGTGCACTCACCTCAGATCCAGAGTATGGAGTCTGTGTTCGGGGTAATACACCGGCAGAGTCATCACTTGGTTCAGGTGAAACTCTGACACAACCTTCGGGAGGAACTTCGAGTTGGGGTGCAGGACAACCTTGTCCCTGTGGAAGACCAGGTAAGGAGATTCCAATGAGAGCACCTGGAGCTCACTGATCTTTCTGCATGACATGATAGCCACCAAGAAGGCGGTCTTCCACAACAGGTGAGACATGTCACACCTGTGTATCGGTTTGAATGGCTTGCCCATGACCTTTGCCAAAACCAGCAACGAGTCCCACGGTGGTGGTGGGGAAATGTGATCTAAGCCTATGAAAAAGCGCCTGACCACCTTCTCCTGTGCCACTGTCTGCTGACCAGCCCACACTCGGTAAGCAGAGAAGGCTGCCAGGTGCACCTTAGGGGTTGTCGAACCGAAGTCCCCCTCTGGAGAGGGACCATAGGTAGTCCAAAATGCTAGCCATCAGACTGGACAAAGGGTCCAGCCCCTTGCCCTGACACCAAATAGAGAATCTCTTCCATTTGAAGGCATAGGATTTGTCAGGTTGATTCCTTTCTAGATGCCTCCACCACGGTGAGGACATCTTCGGAGAGACCCAAAGCCTGGCACTCTAGCCGCTCAGGAACCAGCCTGTCAGGTGCAAGGTTTGAAGGTCTGGGTGGTGTGCCTTCCCCTGATTGACAAAGCAGGTCCAGGCGTAATGGATGGTGCCTCAGGAGCCTGCTGCTGAGGCTGAGGAGATTAGGGTACCAAAACTGGCATGGTCAGTCCAGAGCCACGAGTATCATCTGTGCCTTGTCCCTCCTGACCTTGAGCAGCACTTTGTGGATCAAGGGAAGGCATAGAAGAGGCCTCAAAAAGGCACCCCCCTGCAGTGAGCCCTGCTGAGGAGGGCAGACATAGAACAGCCTCAGCTTTGCGTTTTCCCTGAAGGTGAACAGGTCCACCTGAGGGGTGCCCCATTGGAAGAACAGACTGAACTACCTCTGGATGTAAAGTCCACTCATGAGATGCCTCGCCCACCTGGCTGAGGGCATCTGCCAGCTGACTGGAGGCTCCTGCCACATGAATGGCTAGGAGATCCGCCTCCAGGCTGCACATAAGAGTCCATACGCGGAGAGCTTCCTTGCACAAAGGCAGGGAGCGCATCCCCCCCTGCTTGTTGAGGTAGTACATGGCCGCGGTATTGTCCATCTGGACTTGGACCACTTGACCCTGAACATACGGACCGAATGCAGTCAGTGCTAGCTGGACTGCCCAGCACTCCAGCAGGCTGATGTGCCATCGGGACTCCACAGGGGTCCAGAGCCCGTGGACCTGTGTTCACCTAGATGGGCAACCCAGCCCATGAGAGAAGTATCGGTTGTCAAGATGACCGTCGGCTTGGGGTGGACAAACGGGACCCCTTCCTGCAGATGCTCTGGGACTAGCCACCACTGGAGGACGTCCCACATCTTCTGGGTCACCGTGACCAGCTGGTCAAAGTGACGTTTGCTCTGAGACCACTGGCTGGCCAGCTCCCACTGCAGGGGGTGCATATGCCAACGGGCCCAATGGACAACACTTGTGCAGGCCGTCATGTAACCCAGAAGGTGCAGGAAGTCCTACGCAGGGTGCTATTACCCAACCCGAAATAATCGGGCAAAGGAAGAGAGAGCCTCCGCCCTGTCAGCCGGGGGCCAGGCTCTGGCTCTGCAAGAGTCGAGCTCTGCCCCGATGAAGCTGATCACCTGCGAGGGCACATGTTCCTACTTGGCCTCATTGACCAGGAGGCCAAGAAAATGCAGGCCTGGAGGGCCAGGTCCCTGGACCACTCCACCACCTGCCTGGAAGGACCCACAATAAGCCAGTCATCCAGGTAGGCGTACACCCAAACCCCTCGGCACCATAGGTAAGCTGCCACCACTGCTATGCATTTGGTGAAGACCCTGGGGGCTGAGGAGAGGCCAAGTGGCATGGCCTGGAACTCAGAGGGTTCCCTCGGCTCAAAAGCAGAGGAACCTTCGGTTGGACGGACGGATTGGGACATGAAAGAACGTGTCCTGAAGATCCAAGGAGCAAAACCACATGTTTTGCTCTAGAGATGGTATGATCTGCGACAGAGTTACCATCCTGAAGGTGTGTGACCTGAGAAACTTGTTCAGGTCATGCAGATCTACAATGGGGCGCCAGCCCCCGTTCCGCTTTGGCATGAGGAAGTACCTGGTGACAAACCCTGCGTGTTCCAGAGGATCCGCTACTCTGACCATGACCTCCTTGTCGAGGAGCTGGGCTATGTTGTCTCGAAGAGCCGACTGAGTGTCTGCAGATACCAAATCCTCCCGTGGGGCACAGGCTTGACTTGGAGGGTATTGCTCGAATTTCAGAGGCAGACCCTGACTGACCACTTTCAGAACCCACCTGTCCGCGGTGACGGCAGACCAGGCGGGAAGGAAGTGGTGGAGCCAGCCCCCACAGAAGGACCCTGGGGAGGTGTGATGGGCATGAGGGTGGCACCCACCCTCATAATGTCACTGAGCAGGCTTGGAGGAGGAGGACCTGGCTGAGGAGCCACCGGGTACCTTCCCTCCAGTCTTACGGACCACCAAGGCCACTGACTTGCACCTGGGTTGCCAGGATTGAGCCTGCTGGCCCAGCTGATGTTGGGCTGGCTTTGCCACAGGAGTGGCGGACCGAAAGAGCTTACGCTTCTGCTGCCTGGAGCCCCTGGGATACATCTGCATGGATGTCACAGAGTCCAAGGTGGCATTGGACTTCTCGCTACGCGGGAGGTGACCCTCCACACTGGGCCCAAACAGGTCAGTGCCCAGGAATGGAACATACGCCTGCTTGTGCCGAGTGTCTGCAGTAAAGGTAGAGATTGCAGACAAGCACGACAACGCATGGCAACTGCAGCTGCCACAGAGCAGGCACAGGAATCCCTCAGATCCAGAGCCATTTGAAGTTGCTGTTTGGCCACAGCCTGGCCCTGCTCTTGGACCTACCTGACAGTGGTCTGGAGGTCCGCAGGCAGGTGAGGAATCACCTCATCCAAAGAGCCCAAGAGGGCACTGGAGACGTGTGCCATCAGGACAGCCGAGCTCGCCTGGCAGAGACCAAGCAAGGCGGCAGCATAGACTTTTTCAGCCGTGTGGTCCAATTTTTTGGACTCCTTGTCCAGCGGCTTGTCGACATCCCCAATACTGCCCTAGTGCCGAAACACGGAGTTGGCCACCAACCCCTCGGTCGAGGGGTGCTGCGTGAAACCCGAGAGGGTACCGGTGGGCATCACACATTTGAGGGCCATCTGGGCAGTGGACGCAGGGCAGGATGCAGGGTGCTACCAAAGCTCCAGGACTGGGCCGACAATGGCCTCTGCCACTGGAAAAGCATCCGGGAGAGTCCCCTTTGTCCAGAATCCCTATGAGGGAACAGCAAGCCCACTTCTCGACGGGCTCCAATTTCATCCCCGTGGACTTGAAGATGAGGTGGAGGATGCCCAGGAAGGAAGTTGGCCCTTCCTCCATCGAGAGATCCCCACGGACTCCATATCGACTGGATGGCAGTTGCAAGGAGTAATCCTCGGACTCAGTAGAGTTCACATAAAGCGGCCGACCGCCCGAGTCACTCTCAACCCTCCACGGACAGTCAGGTGTGAGAGTGACTGACAGCCAATGAAGAAGCCCATTGGCTGACCAAGACTCCTTATTTCGGAGCGCCAGTCAGCAGCTGCTTGGCGGCTCCACCATAATGTGGTGGAGAGGCCAGCTTTGGTTGAACAAAACAGTCTGGACCCAGCTCCGCTGGGGAGGGGCGGCCTTAATCAAATCTCAAAGGGCGGGGGAGGGTGTCAGTCTGTCGGGCGAGCCACGTGGATGGTTGGTGAGATGGGTTATTTCTGACGGCCAACACCAACTGTTGCCACATGAGGTCTTCGGAGCATCGATGCAACTTGCACCTTAGCCTCTCCTCACCTGAGGATGACGAAGACAAAGAACAGCAGTGGCGTCACTTCCAGTGGCATCGAGAGAGGGAGCACTGATGATGGCGAAAGCTGCTCGACCCACTGTAGAAGGAGGAACGACACCTCGGACGCCAGGGGTGCCGACGGGGGATCTCGGAGAGGGCCAGGGAGTGCTGCAGCTCCTCCTGGTCAGGGTTGGTGACGGGAAGGTTCTGCTCAGCGGACAGAGCAGCCCCTTCTGAGGTCACGGGCAGGATCATAGTCCTGAAAAGAGAATTGTCGGCCTCTTCAGATGACAACCAGGCGATAGGGTTGAGAAAAATCTCGGCTGCATCATCGGCCGGTGTCTCGACCAACTGGCCCACTCTGTGGAAGACCAGCGGCCAGGCCTTGATTTCGACCGTGGTCCAAACCTGGGAGTCCCGAGACAGATAACATTCCCGGTCCCAGGAATGTCGACAGTGAGTCTTCTCTTTGTCTTTCTTTGACTCCTTCTTGTGAGAGCGGGAGCTGAGCGAACCAGAAGGGCCCTGCACCTTCATTGGGAGGGACAGGCACAGCTCCTTGAAGGAGCCCACAAATGTGGAGCCCAACTGGAGCGGAACGAAGGCAGAAGCCGAGGAAGACTGCGCAGCGGCCCAAGCCGTCTCCTCCTTGAAGGCCGTAAGCTGTTCCAACTACGTGGCAGACCCCACAGCTGTGGAGACCACCAAACAGGCATCTTTAGATTTGACCGGCAGATCTCGTTTCTCCAGGCGGCCCAACTTGAGGCGGGCGAGGCAGTCCTCAAGGACCATCACGTGAAACGACAGACAAATGTCGCAGGCCATGGTATTGTATTTGTGGTCCAGGCAGTAGACAAACATGGCCTGTGGGTCGGTATGCCACATCTTCTGCCCGCAGGAGCAACGGCAAAATCCAGGCGACGACTTGTCATCCATCGTGATCACGATCGAAGATCGCGCTGAAGACAGAAACTCCTAAGAGTTTAAAGTTTTGGAAGTAAATCCAAAGATTTGAGTGCTAGGGTCTACTCAACACGGGAGTGTTAAGGAGGGAAACTGCTTCTTCCAGTGGAAAGGAAGACCTGGTGTCATGGGGCAGAGCCGAGGGATATATCACCCGGCTGAGTGGGAGGAGCCAGCTTGAAGACTTTTCAGCACATCTTAAAAGGGAAGGACACTGCCTGTCAGTACACGTTGATAGAGCAACATATCCATGTCCCTAGAACAAGAAATTTAGTTCTGGAAGGTTATCCATGCCCTCTTCTACCCACCTACCGAGTCCCCTCCCCCGTCCTCAATGTGGGTGGGTGACTATCATATGTGCCCTATTACCACACCCTGGATTCTATTTGGTTACAGGAGTCCCTCCCTCCTCTCTTACATTATTTAGTATGCCTATGTGCCTATCCCATCCATGTTTGAAGCTCCCCACTGTCCTTCCCACCCCCCAAACCACCTATTCTGGTAGGCTGTTCCAGGCATCCACCACCCTTTCTGTGAAGAACTATTTCCTTACATCCCTCATAAACTGAACTCCTCAAGCTTCATAGCATGCCCCCATGTTCTGGTGCCTCCTCCTTTCAAAGAGACTCCCCTCGAGCACGTTTTTTCACCCCCATGAGGTACTTATAAATCTCAATCATGTCCCCTCTCACTCGCCTTTCCTCCAGGGAGTACATGTTGAGCTCCCAGAGCCTCATTATTTATTCTGAAATAAATGAATTTACGTACTTATTTATCTGTTAACCAGGTAAGTGCACTGGTCCCAAGGACTGTTTTCAGGCACGACCTGGGCCATCCAGGTGGCACAAACAGTGAAGAGCTAAAACACAAAATAGCAAACAATGGCAGTATATGCATTACGAAAATTTAAGCATGAAAGGATATTGTTAATAAACCCCGACAGACTGTAAAAGACATACTACAATATGTGCAAATTTCTCACCAGGGATACAAGAGCAATCTTGACAATAAATAACTAACAATGTGCACAACGTGACAGTATAAACAACAGTAACACAAAGGTACTGACACAAAGCAGACTGTGCTGGGCACTAATTTGCACTTAATATAAGTTTTGTCAGTGCCAGTAACTGCAACGGCCAATGATGAAAAGGTAGCTGGGTTTGCAGGACCATCGGTGCAGTGGCAGGGCTCTCGCAACACCAGCAACCCGGGTTGCCGCCTGAAGCCAGGACTGAAGGGCAAGGGGAAGGAAACAAAATCAAGCGTACCAGAAGATGCGCTCTTTCTTCAAGGAAGACTAAAACCTAGTTCCACCTCAGCACTGCCACCTGGGTGACCCCAAGTGGAACTGTAGGCAGAGCGGGAGGGATAGCCGATGCCGGACAGCTCCTTGTGACAACGCACAAGCTGGGTGCGTACACACAGCAGCCCAGCATGCAGGGATCTGCAGAGGAGTATTGAAACAGAAGTAAAATGTCCTGAACCAACAGCATAATGCCTAGTACATTTGGAGCGCTGGGCTACCTTCCTTATCCTCATTTCCCTTAGGTGCTCTGGTGGGGGCCTGTCCCAATATGGCCCCATCTCGGGTGGGATGGGGGGCAGCCAGAGGGTTGAAAAGTGGATGATGTGTGGGAGGCAATGGAGCTGAAAACAGAAGCTTGGGCAGATGCAGGCATTGTCCCAGTCCAGAAGGGAAACGTAAGAATTCACAAAAAAAAAAAAAAAGGCACTTGCATCAGTGCTCAAGATGAAACCTGCTCCCACTACTAAGTCTGCAAACACTTTCCACTTCCCTGAACGCTGTCAATCAAAATACAAACCTCTTTTAGTGTCTTTGGCCCCAAAAGAAACCGATTGTGCCGCATCCATCGGTCATATCTATGTGCTACTGAGATACTACAACTGCTGGCAACATTCAGGGATGACCGTTGGCCATTTCACAAGACCTGCTTTTTTGTTTTTAACAGAATATATGCAGGCTGGTGGCTCTAGAAGAGTTTGTTTACGTTGGTTTACAAAACACAAACATGAAAGGGACATGTTAAAGCAAGCTTTCACAGCCATGTTGCTGTATGCATAGGTCAGTGCCACATTTTACTAATTATTGCACAGCGGCAAGAAAAACTTTATCCAGGAGCTAATCTCGGCTCTTGACAACCAACTCCTAATTTGATCCCTGCTGTAGGCACTCAAGCATATATTCTCATTTGAATTACGTGCCATTCTTATTTGTTAAAGATCTGTAGTTTGCTTCCTGCCTTGCCATTTGTAAGCTCTATAATGCACAACATGCAACTACTTTGCTATAATGCATTAATTTGCAGCATCAGTGGCTTAGTAGGTAGCACACTCGCCTCTGAGGCCGGGAGATCGGAGGGCTGTGGGTTCAGTTCCCACATCTGGCACTTGGGTTAATATTCCAGTACTGACACTGTAGTGCAGCATGAGAGGGGTGCTGCACTTCTGAGGTGCCATCTTTCAGATGAGATGTTAAACCGAGGTCCCATCTGCCTGGATTGGTGGTAGTTCAGGTGGATGTTAAAGATCCCATGGCGCTTATCGAAAAGAGTAGGGGCATTTCCCCGGTGTTCTGGACAAATTTCCCTCATTCACTAAAAATACCACCAACAGCTTAATCTGTTTCAAGGTCAACTGGCATTCATCTGTACCCCCTTCCCCGGGTCGTGCCTGAAAATAGGCAGGATTTGTCTAGTGCACTTACCTGGTCAACAAAAACTATATAAAAATGGTTTTCTATACTAGAAGAGAAACAAAAAGAGAATCTTTTTGCTAGGTACATATAAAATACAGCTTCTTCTTCAGGTATAATATAAGCTATCTTCTACAGTAATTATTTGTCTTTTTCCTAACCCCTGGACATAGTTTGGGGGAGAGAGTCACCAACCTGGGCTAACTTTCCTTGAAATTTTAAAAAGTTATAAACCTCAAGGAATTTTGAGTCCGGGATCCCACATTTTGACTCACTTGCAGTTCTTATCCAGGGCTCGAATTATACATGCACTATGGTGTTCTGTGCACATCAAAATTTCGGAGCAAAATTCTAATCACAGCTGCTAGTATTGCATTTTTAATAACAGATTTGTGAAAAACAAAATCTAATGTATTTAAAGACAAAGAAAAACAGTTTTTTGCTTGAGGTTTCTATACTAGATTTTTGGAGAGAATACCAAAATTAGAATGTTGGTTTTCCATCTGAACACCAAACTTAAAACAATAAATCTCTAGCCCAGTTATCCCATTTTGAGCCGCTAGAATCAACGGAATTCTACAAGCACTTCCAGCTGAGAGACTAGCATGCACAGCTCAACAACTGTTTTGAAAGTAAAATAATGCATTTTTAGCAATTTCTTTTTATTTAAAAACTGTATTGCAAAGTTTATATAATAACAGCTATAAGAGGACCTCCATACTGGTCTTACTGCCTTTTTTTTTTGTTTGTTTGTTTATTCTTTTTAACCCTCCTCACCTGAACCCAGCCACCCAGTCCTTCAGTCAGCCACCTTTTCCCCACCACTGCCTCTCCCATTCTGCTGCTCCCCAATGCCCAGTTGACCCAGACATATCTTTGGTGCCTGCCCGCCAGGGGCCATTGGGAGGGGAGACTGGACTGCACGTAGGCACTCCCTTGCTTCTTTGCCGGGCGACGGTATGCAGCATCGGGGGCTTCCTGGCTTTGTGGTGTGGGGAGGCGGGGCTGCCATCATCCATCCGGCATAGGTGCCATTTTTCACATTTTCTTCCCCATCTATAGCGCCACTCGTAGTGCTCCTGATCTCCACCGGGGGCTGCTACAGAGCAAGGCAACCCTTACAACCCACCCCAGGAGAGGAGCAGAGAGCAGTCCTCCGGAACCTCAATCTTCTCCTTCCCTTGCCGACCCCCAGCGTCCAGAGTACATTCCCGAACCCAGGTTGCCGGCTACTGCTCCTTTTATTGCAGAACAGGAACCAGTAGGACACTGATAATTATCCTAACTGTTACTAACTATCCTAACTGGTCTTTATTCTGCTGATAAAGCACTGATAATCGTGTGTTCCAATTTGTTCACCAGCAGTTATTCCAAAGACTATGGACTACTAGTGTAAATAGAACACTGGGAGTGCTTCCATTTACAGGAAATAACATTCAGCGTGTGCAGCCCTATAACTGTTTGTAACATTAAAATCCTGCTTTTGCAGCATTAATCTATGTTGGGAGGTTTGGAATAGCAGTAATCATCATATTCATATCGGGTTAGTACAAGTAGGTGTGGAAAATGGCACACGGAACAGAAGTGTAAGTGACCACTGGGGTACCACTACATATAATATGTAGCATTGAACAGAGTGGATGGGATTCAAGGTCTTTTTCTGCCCCAGTATCTGTGTTTTTACATTGCTATGCTTTTTGTTTTCCCCGATTCTATTTCCCTCCAGTCACCGTCCACAATGGGATCTCTCTCCTTCAGAAGTGATCCTCAAGGAGACAGTCTTTTCTCCTGCATGCCCAAGATCCTCCATACACCAGGCCCCCCTTCCGAAGCTCCTTTCCATCTCTGGCCAACCAACCCACTGGCTTGCATATCCTCCGAGGTGGAGCCGCCACTCCCTCTTCGGTGCCCTTTCTCATAATTTAGTTGGCAGTCAGAGTGGAGGAGAAATCTAGGCTCTGGTGCAGGCAGGGTCCAGCGATGGGCGTGGGGGACCGGCTGTAGGGTCTGTCATCATCCTCCTGGCGGCCGGGGCTTTTCTTTTGTTCTGTGATCCCTCACCGAAGGCATGGACATGCAGCAACATCAACGTGCGACAGGCACATTCCCACACCATCCGCAGATGTCCACCGTCATCTTCACCCCAGCATGCATCCCCGCGGAGTGTAGTGCTCTCAGTCTCCACTGGGAGCCGCTATGTGACAGGGATTCCCAGCCCCACCCTCCTCAGGAGAGGAGAGCAGTCCTCCAGAAGCTCAATCCTCTCCTCCCCTGCCGATCCCCGGCTCCCCGGGATTGCTCCCGAACCTGGGTCGCCGGCATGGTGAGAGGATGGATGCCTCAGCACCACTGGGCTGGCTTACATTGCTATGTTAAGGAAGTTAAGGTAGTGAGTGCGTTTGGTACTTAACTAACCCAAACATTCCTTATTTTACTGGCAAAAAGGACTACTATATTGGTTCTGATTGTCTAAATAATGCATATAATACCTGCTGTTAGTGCACTGAACAATTGTAAGCACAACGGACACAGTTTGGTTCTCAAACAATGTAGTCATACATCTTGGGACCATGGGGCTGAACAATAAACAGATTTGTTTGGCACCGAACAAAAAAGAAATACATTCTAGGGGGTGACCAGGGCTAAATCATGACCGACCCAAATTTTCCTTCATTGCTTAATGAACAGGATTAATAATGCTTTAAAATTATTCAGATACCTTGCCACCCATCTCAGAACACAAAGATCCAGCCATGAGGAAGGGCTAACTGATATATTCCAAGCAGACATTAACATACCTAGGACACCCAAAACAACTCAGCACCACTTCCTTCCCCCCGCCTCGCTCTCAGTTGATAAATGTATTTATACAATATACATTAGCATTTTTTAAGAAAAAAAGTTTCCTTAAGATAAAACCCTATCAAAAGACACCCCATCGACCAGTGAAAGCAGTACGCACTCCCGCACTGATGACACTAGTTCAGCAGCAAACTCCAGAGTCGAGTCATAAGTAGGGTTGGGAGGCTGGGGGACTGGGGCAGTGCTCCCAGTCAGGTAGGGTGGCGTCCTGGTTCTGATACCGTGGTGACCACCACGGTGGACTGAGGGAGCCCGTCTCCCCCACAGGGCATTGCTACATGCGTGTGAGGGTCCATGCGTCAGGACACACAGCCTGCACCAGATGCCAGGGAAGGAGTGGGGAGGGGGAAGACACAGAAAACTTATGTTTCCCTGCTGCAAATCATGACAGCCCCATGCACTTTCAGGTCCCACATCGTGTGGATCCCCACCAGATGGATGGTGATGGGAGTGGCAGACGGGACTGGGGGCAGCCAGACAAGGGGCCTGGTGTATGGCGGAGGTGGCGGCAGGGGAACAGAAAGCTCTATAAATATATTTTTATCTTGCTATTAGGGTATGTCATTTTGTTTACTTGGTTAATGGGGTGCATCAGTGGCACAAGCTGTGGCTCACTGCTCTGCCTCTCGCTGCTGTAAACCATGAGTCAGCCCAAGTAACCAAGTCAGCAAGTGCAGTTCATTCAAACCTCTCACTCGCTTTCAAAAAACCCAAATGTACCCTTTCAATTATTTATATGTTCACTGGGTGGGTACAATGGTCCCAGGGAGCATTTTCAGGCTCAACCTGGGCGGCCATCAAGATGGCCAATGAATGTGAACAGTAAAAACACATGCTTGACAAGAGACGAACAGCATTGAGCAATGCAGTCGATTACCCAGTCATGGATGCATACAAGTCAACAATCAATTCTTTACTGGAGTACCAGTTCAAAGATGTGATCAACACAGCAGACTAAGAAACCCCAAATCTCAAACTTCAAACTGCCTTGTCCAACTATTATATCGATCAATACCAAAACCTCACCGCACAAATCACTTCCGGACCTGCCACACCACAGAAGACCTTGGTAAAACAAACCGCATACTTCCTGCACACTAACACATGGCTAAAAATAAATGGGAAAACTTTCACTTTGTGCATGTTTTCTTTAAGTGTTAATTATGTAGCTTCATAAAATGGCAAGACAGAATGTAAAAATGTTATTGGCAGAGAGTCGTCATCTGACAGTGCATTAAATCACTATAAAACACACAATCATGTGCCGAATCTCATTTTTCCTTCCCCCCAAAACTACTAAAAGCAGTTTTATAAGTGTAATAAGCCCCTCTAGTGTGTGCACCACTGGATTTTACTGCACTCCCCAAGGGGTGTAAGGACAATCAGCTTTCGACCTTGTGCCTCACTGCACCCCTAGGACATGCATTAAAATTCTAAAATGCACACCCTGTCATGGCTTATTACTTATTTATAACATGTTTGAGCCTTTGATGCATTTAGGGAGGGAAGGCAGTCGAGGAAATCGGATGAGCAGACTAAGTTCAGCATTAGCAGGTTAGGTGCAGACGCAGGTAGGTACTGGGTAGACTTGATGGGTCAATGGGGCCTTTTCTGCTGTCAACATTTATGTTTCTGTGTTTCATATTAGTGGAACAGCACGCTCCAAGGTGTTCAATATGATGTTAATACCCACACTTCCTAGGTGGTTAAAGACCCTTCATTATGCCTTGTACCACACAACAATCCAGGAGATGCGAGTATTACAGCATCACAGCACACTCTCTCGTGAGTTCTTACTTACTCTAATACAATGAGGTCTGGCTGAGCCACTTCTTGAGTAGTCCAAACATGGTCACATGTTCATGGTTAGTTTCAGATCTTTTCCTGTGTGGGACACTTGTGCACGGAGTATAAAAATAGGGGTTTAGTGAAAAAATAAACAAACCAGTTTGTCCACAAAGGAGAAAAAAGTTGGGTCAAAACTGAAAACAGTGACATGTTTGCCCCAATTCCCCACTTTGAAATGAACACTGCAGGCAAGTGGCCTATGCAGTTAAAAAAAAAAAAAAAAAAAAAAGAGCATCTCTCTTGGTGCTTATAAGCAGAAACAGAGAGCTCCCTGACCATAATGGGAGCTCTTCAATATTGTACAGTATTAACATTTTTCTTGTAGCCCCATGGAAGGGATCATAATTTGCACTGAACTGGCAGCATGATCCCATCCACTTCCTGACAGCTCGCTCTGCTCCTGCACTCTGACATTTCCTGACATCTTTTTAGGGAGATCGCAAGGAAGCACTCCATTCATTTTCCATTCCCAATTTTAATTTGGGTTTTGATACAGAGCAATGACAGGGTTCAACTAACAAGGCAATCAGAAGTTTGAGATTTGGGATTTTGACACTCAAGTCTTCTC
This sequence comes from Neoceratodus forsteri, assembly GCA_016271365.2. Lineage (NCBI taxonomy): Eukaryota > Metazoa > Chordata > Ceratodontiformes > Ceratodontidae > Neoceratodus > Neoceratodus forsteri. The sequence goes on from CM057451.1 coordinate 477,052,383, forward strand.
GTCTTTTCTGCCTTCTCTTTCACCCACCACCACAACCACCACCATCTACAAGTCCTTCCTCCTCTTTTGTCAGCATTTGGTCATCTATGATTTTTATTTTATGCATGTATTGATTCATTAAATTACTACTGGATTTTTTTGCCCTGTCGTTTTTTTTGTAAATTTCAGCTATTTACTTCACACTTACATTGATGTTTCTTTTTTTTTTTCCTCAGGACGTTTCATTACATACATTTTCTTATGCAACATACATATTACATAGTTCAAAAAATATAGGTAAATCAATTATACCACACACAGACCCAAATCAATCAATTACATATATTGAGCTACAAGGAGATTCCATTAAAACTAATTGCTTAATAGTTTTATGTTAGAGAATAATTTTTGATCTATTAGTCATAAAAACATTATCCCAAAATCAATAGCCCCATTCCTTCTTCATGCTTATTAATTCAATATTCTAACTATATTTCATTTCCCAACTACTTATCCCTTTTATCAACTTTCTCAAGGACCAAAAGAAAGGTCCCTTTCCATAATGTACATCACCCATGACCTCCACCAGAGGTCAAATTGGGAAGTGGGTCCCTTACTACATGCCAGCAGTCTTCCCAAATAATACATGTCATTCATACTGGCATGCCAGGAGCAAGCGTGGGGGTGAGCTTCCAACAGGGAGTAATTTTTTGCATTGTAGTATGTACAGACCATGTCTCTAGGAGATATTCTTGTACCAGCTGGGGGTATGAATAACAAAACCAATTCTGGGGACAATACTAACGATTGGGTAACCAATGATTGGAGAGTCATTGTTACCCGAGACCGATGGTGTTTCTTTTTTGATATTTTATTTTGCATTTGATCCATTCATTGTTTTTGTGGGTCACACTAATATGTTACTGCTGTATGTGCAAAGAGAGAAGGCAGTAAAGAACAGGGAAGTCTCAACAGGCACCAAGGTAAAGCAGTAAAGAGCATGGGGGTGATGCAGTGCAACGGGTGTAGATCCGCAGCCTTTCGGGACACTTTCTGGAGAGGAGGTTCTGCCCCATTTGTACTCACCTCTCTGGGTTAAGGGCTGAGGCTGCTTAACTCCAGGCCGAACTGGTGAGTGTGCAAAGGACCTTCTGCCCCAGCCAAGGGCCACCAAGACTGCTTTCAACTCCTCCATAGGATGCCTAGGAAGAGTGGCTGGACCATGGTGTGCCCCAGGAGGGTGGAGGTGGTGGTAAGAGTACACACTCACTCTGTATTACTGCAGAATTCTTTCACCATACTGTCATGCACGGCTCCAGATAAGGGGAATACCGACCTATTTTACTCACCTAATTTTAGGAAACACTCCTCAAATTTTTTTTTTTTTTTAAATGAGTACCAGTGCCCACCCAATATTTGTAAATACTCCACAGAATAGTGCTTCTTAACATAACTGGTGATTCAAAAGGAGCAGTTTTTGTTTACAAATTTACAGCATTTGTACGCATCCCGCTTTTGTTTTACTCAATATATTTTAAAACTGGTGAGCAAATTTCTCCTACATGGCAACATTACCTGGAGCACTGTTAGCACCTGATCAATTCTTATCTAGAAAGAAACTACATTGCATTTAAAAATGTACTCCCCTCTCCACTCTGTCCAGACATTTGTACGCATCTGAATTTGGTTTTAATCACCTCACTTTCAAAATAAGGAGCACAGTACTCATCCCAAAACATCTTATCTGGAGCCCTGCTGGTGGGACAGGGATGCTGGGAAGAGGCACCCACAGCAGAGGGAAAGAAGGAAGTGTGGGGGGGGGGTCCTCAGAAGGGCAGGCCCAAAAGAGGGAGGAAGAGGCCCCCAGCCAACAGACTTGGGAGCAGAGGAGAAAGGGAGGTGAAGTGCCCGAGAGGTGCTTCAGCTTGGAGGGATGGAGAGTGGATCCATAGGATTGCTAGGGCAGCTGGAGATGGGAGAGAGCAAAATGTCACTGCCCATCTGGGGACAAGTGACCTGGTAAGGGACAGTGTAGGGGTATGGGTCCAATGGCTTTTGCCAATGTGTTACCTGTACAGGGATGGGAAGAGGAAAGAACACGCCACATCAAGGCTTTTAACAACTGGTTGAAGGTATGGTGCAAGGAGGAGGACTTCAGCTACACTGGGGAATGGAGACCAACAGGGGAAGACATGGGCCTCTATGGGGGGAGACAGCCTGCATCCTTCCAGTAAGGGGATCACATTCCTTAGTGGGAGATTTAACTGCTACTTGGATGAGCATTTGAACTAGCCCGGGGGTGACTGTAGAACTAAAGGAGGTAAAAACTGTCCCCAAGATGATAATGCAGAAGGGAAGGAGGGCCTGAAGGGAGTTACTTCCCCGAGGGCTGGGACACAACAAGACTTGGGTGGGAACAAGGAAGGTATAAATCAGGGAAGCAAGAAGGAAGGAGTAAAGGAAATGGGTAATACAGAAGGTAACAAGGAAGAGCTGGTCGGGGAGCATCAGGGAGCAGCAAAGGCAGTGGGTTGGGGGTGTGTATGAAGAGCCATGTTTGCCAATGCAAGAAATCTGAGAAATAAAATTCCAGACCTGGAGGACATCGTGGTGGACGCCAGCCTGGATCTGGTGCACTGACAGCCACAATAGAGACATGGGTTTCTCAGATAGTCACTGAACCCACTAGGGATTGACCAGTGCTGAATCTGGTGCTTAAAAACAGGGATAGCACTGCAGACGTCACAGTAACCAGTCTCCTAGGTACCAGCGATAACAATACAGTGGGGTTTAACATTAAGATGGGAACGGAAGCAAACCACATGAGGAAGAGGGTCCTCGACTTTAGGAGAGTGGATTTTAATGAAATGGAAGACTGCCTCAAAAACTGCCTTGTGTGAGGATTGCCAGGGAGGGGTAGGGGTACAGTGGGGAAAAATAAGAGAGGACATAATTAAGGCAACCAGCCTCTGCATGAAGTAAATAAGTAAAAGCAGAAGGAAAATTAGACCATTATAGTTCTCTAGGGAAGCGGCCAAGGTGCTGAAGGAAAAAAAAAAGGGGAGGCATTCAATAAGGTATATTTTATTTAAGAGTTTTACCAGGAAGGCATGCAGAGCAGAGTCCTGCGCGATTACAAGTGTGTCCTGGGGGAGAGGAGAAGGTACAATAAATACAGTTGGCGAGCAGGATCAGCAATACTATACATAAACAATTATAATAAACTAATTAACAATTACCCAATATGGACAGAACAGCACGTGGTGTCTCACACAAGTAGAACAAACAGAACAACTTGGGGCAATTAAGAGTAGGATGAGCAACAACTGTCTTAGAGTAAGATAAGCTAAGATAAACTAGACCTTATCTAGTTGCTGGGGAAGGTAGGGTAGGGGTTAGGTGCAGGAGCAAGTGGAGGAGGAGAAGTAAACAGCGAGATTAGCGTTGAGGTACTGGGTTGTGGGGGCATGCCAAATGTCCGCAGGGAGGGAGTGCCATAGTTTAGGGAGCCTATATCTGAAGGCGGACTGGCCTGCAGTGGTTGATGTGTGGGACAGAGAAGAAACTGTTATCATTGCTCCTGAGGGTATAGGAAGGCTGGGAGGTGGCAGAGAGAACAGAGGACAGGTAAGCAGGCAGGGACTGTGACCAGAACTTGGCTGTGAGTCAAGCACAGTGCAACAGACGGCGGTCCTGAAGCGAGGGGAAAAGTCACCAATTAGTAGAGGGCACAATGATGGGTGGAGAAGGAGCTGTCAAGGGTGAACCGACGGATGGAGTGGAAGAGAGAGTCCAGTGTGGCCAGGGTGGACTTGGGGGCAGCACTGTAGACTATGTCTCCATAGTCGATAACTGGCAGGATCATTTTCTGTACAATAGCAAGGCCAGCCAGCAGCGGGAAGCTACCGTGATTCCAGTAAAGTATTTGGAAATGCAGAGGAGGAAGGCAGGGAGGTCTACCAAATAATACAGAGGGTCCAGGAAAGGCAGAGTGAGGAGCAAAGGCACAGAAAGAGGAAAAGACAGCCAGGGGAGTAGCTAAAGGGGAGAAGACTTTCTTCAGGTACATAACTGAGAAGAGGAAGGCAAGAGGAGGGATAGTGAGGATAAGGAGGGCAGCAGGGGAGGACTGTGCTGAAAAGGACCAAGAAAAAGCAGACATCCTAAAAAAGTTACTACTGCTCAATCTTCACAGTGGAGGAAAGCGGGGAGGACCAGCAGAGAGCAGTAGTAACAAAGAGGGGTGGACACAAGTCCATGTTTGGAGGAAAGAGTCCTGAAGGAACTTTCAGCTCTGAAGTGGACAAGGCTATGGAACTGAATGGCTACACCCAAGCATATCAAGAGCACTAGGGGAGGGTGCCAGCTGCCTGGCTGCCTTATTGAAGAAGTCTCTGGAAACTGATGTGGTCCCAAATCATCGGCAGGGAGGAGGATAGCAACTATAGGTCAGTCAGTCTCACCTCAGCGGCAGGGAAATTAATGGAAATCCCGCTAAAGGAAAGGCTGGTAGAGTTCTGTGAATTCAGTGGGGGCCGTGCCATGAATATGACTTATTTCTTCGGCTGTCTGACCAAGGAAATAGATCAGTACAGGCAGTGGATATGTAGTACAGCCTTTGACACTGTGCCACATAGGAGATCAAGAGACTGATGAAGAAAGCGAGTAACCTAGGGGTGGGATCCAAAGTGGTGAACTGGGATACAGACAGGTTAACGGATAGGCAACAAAGGGTGGTGAACATTGTGGAGGGCAGCCCTTGTTTACAGTGGGCTTGTGAGACTCACCAAAAGAGTCTCTTGGTGAAACCAATAATCCCTGGTTTAAACACACACTTAAAATCCTATGCCAAGTTAAGCGCTGACTGGCCTCGGACTCCATATTGGATCCACTCTCCCTTATCACCCCAACTTTATCCCACCTCGCTTAGATCAGAGTTATGCTTACTGGGACAGTGGAAGGTTGACTCGTTTTGCCCAGTTCTTGCTTCGAGGAACAGGACTTCCACAGATATCTTCAAGTCCGACACTTAACCATGAAGCTTTATTAAAGCAGACTAAACTCATCCTGGGAGGACTTTATATATGGGGGTAAGTACATTGAACATTAAATTATGGTGTGTCTCAGACCTCTATAAGAAATTCGGAGAATGGGATCCAGAGCCCCTCGCCAAGATTAAAAGGGTTTGGGGGGATGCCTCCTGCACCATTCACTTGGAGGATTGGTTGTTGAGACTGAGGGGTGGTTGGCAGGAGTCCTCTTCCCCCACCTGGAGGGAGTTTTTCTGGAGAGTTCTGGTTCGCTTTTTTCTACACTCCCACAGTGACCCAGCATTTCCAAACGACCAATAGTGCAGATTGCTGGCAAGCCTGTGGAGGCGTGGGGGTCACATTGGCATGTATTCTGGGGTTGCCCTTAATAGAGGGACTTTTGGATTGACGTAAGAAAAGCAGTCCAGCAAATTCAGCAATCAGAAATCCCAGACAATTTTATGGAATGGGTACTGGGAATCCCCACGGTTGTGGGGCTTCACCCCCCCTCAACGTAAATTGGCTTTAATATTGCTGGCCAATGCACTGAAGTGCATAACCTTACACTGGTTGCAGTAGGACCCCCCGGTTCTCTCTGAATGGTGTGGCAGGCTGAATCAAATACATCTTATGGAAACTTCAACAGCACGTCTGCACCTTCGAGAAGAGCGGCGTATGGAATGTTGGGGTCCCTGGACGACATGGGTGGCAGGGCAGGTCACTGGAGAATTCCTCTTCCACAGAATAAACTAGGGTGTTCCTTCAACTCATTCGAGGCCTATACTGAGAATTTACCTTAGTTGTTCCTGATCCCTGGGACTCTCCTTTTTTTTTGCGTTCATGGCGGTGCACCCTGACATTTACACTTTATTAACTTCTAGTTTACATTAATTTCAAAGTAGTGGAGACTTTATAAATATCCTTGTTCTTATTGTTATAAAGTTTGCCATGAGAGGGGCTAAATCTGGAAAAGCCATCTCCCACACTGAATAAGCACAAAACTTGTCTATCTCTACATATCTCTTTTTTACATTATAATATGTGCTTTAATTTTATCAAGTGGAATGTCGCTGGATTACCTTATGGATTTGTCATTTGATGGAATATTTCGTCTGCTATCAAGAAGTACTCATTTGGAATTGCTCATGAGTTTAAAAAAAAAAGGTAGTTAACAACAGCACTCACTCCAATGATGGGTGCTGCAGGGCTCAGTACTGTGGCTGGTCTTCTTCAATCTCTTCAGCAGGAGAGAGATGGTGGTGTCACCATATCACATGCTGGTGAGACCCCCACCTGTAGTACTGCATCCAGTTTTGGAGGCCACACCTCAGAAAGGGCATAGACACAATGCAGGCAGTCCAGACTCCAGAGCAGGGTAATTAAAATGGTGTAGGGGTTGCACCAAAAATCTTACAAGGAGACACTGAAGGATCTCAACAGGTACACCCCAAAAGAGAGTGAGAGAGGACATGACAGAGAACTACAGGTACCTCACAAGGGTAAACAGGGTGCAGCAGGGCAGTCTGTTTCAAATGAGAAAGAATTTTTCATATACAACATAATCCTAGTTATTAATAAATAAAAAAAAAAATAGAAAGTGCCAGAACTACAGGGCATGGGATTAAGCTGATGGGGAGTTAAGAGGGAGGAAGTACTACTTCACTGAAAGAGTTGTGGATGCCCGAAACAAACTGCCAGAGGAAGTGGTAGAGGAAAAACAGTTGGTGGCTTAAGGCATGCATGAGGTAAACATAAGAAAAGATTAGTAAATAAGCAGAGAGGGGGGAAGGTTGCCAAAGACCAGATAGGTTCTGTGGAGACAAACTAGGCAGGCACCCTCTGGGCAGACTAAGTAAGCCAAGCAGTCCTTTTCTACCAGCAAAGTCCATTTTTCTATGCATTTGTACAGGATGCAAAGCAGGGAGATCACCTGATGCAGTCTTCTCTATTTCATTTGTTCTACTGTCCCCACCCCCACCCCAACCTGATGCCTACTTATGCCCAGCTACTATTTACTGTTATGGGACCTTTATTGGGGCAATATGCTTTTAAATCCACAGGCATCCAACTGACTCTACCCACTGTCCTCGTACATAAGGTGGCATCAATTTGATCATCCCATCCACTGACAAAGCTTCATTTGTTTAAAGGGGAAGTGTCAGGGTACTGCTCTGTCCTGCTCTCACCGAGATAGCACCATTTGAAATAAAACAATGTGCATTTGCTTTACTGGCTCCTGCAGCCATTTGTTGTTCAAAAGTGCATCAACGATGTGTTCATCTTTACGCCAGGGATGTTTTCTTTGGGTATCACCACTGACATGGAAGGAGTGCTATTGTGAGCCATTTGTGCTCTTGTTAGTCGAACTCTAGCATCGATCAGTAGCAAAACCCAATTTAAAATTGGGAACCAAACCACACAAAAACACGTATCCTGGATTTTAGGGGGGCAGACTTTTGGAAAATAGGGAGATACTTGAAAGAGGCATTAAGGGGAATGGGACAGGAATCAGGGGTTGAGGAACAGTGGGCAGTATTTAAAATGGGGATTACAAGAACAACAGAATTATGTATTAAGCAGGTTAGCAAGAGGAAAAGGAAGAGGAGACCATTATGGTTTTCCAAAGAGGTAGCAAAGAAAGTGAAAGCCAAAAAAGATTGCATTCAGGCAATACAAAAAGACACAGACAGAAGGGGACAGGGAGAAGTACCAAGAGAAGCAAAGGGAGGCAGGGAGGTCAGTAAGGGAAGCCAAAGCTCAGACAGAAGAACACATTGCAAAATCAGTGGGTAGAGGGGACAAAACCTTTTACAGGTACATAAGTGAAAAAAGAAAGACAAAGGGAGGGATAGTGAGACTGAAGGGGCAGGATGGGGGCCGCGTGGAGGATGACAACAGTAAAGCTGACATACTGAACAGGTATTTCTGCTCAGTCTTTACTGAGGAAGAGGAGGGTAATGGGTCTGAAGGGAGTACAAGGGGGTGAGAATGGTGCAGAAATGGACACAAGTCCCTTTACACGAGAAAGGGTCCTGAAGGAACTGGAAGTAATAAGAGTTGATAAAGCAATGGGGCCAGACGGGATGCACCCCAGGGTCCTTAAAGAACTAAGAGAGGTGGTGGCTGAACCTCTGGCTATCCTGTTTAGCCGATCACTGGAAACAGGGGAGGTACCCAAAGACTGGAGGACAGCAGATGTGGTCCCCTTATACAAAAGTGGGAACAAAGAGGAAGCAGGGAACTACAGACCAGTCAGCCTCACCTCGGTAGTGGGGAAGATCATGGAAGCACTACTGAAGGAGAGATTGGTGGAACATCTGGTTGTCAATGGACTACAGGACCCATGGCAGCATGGTTTCACCAGGGGGAGGTCATGTCAGACCAACCTCATTGAATTTTTTGACTGGGTGACTAGGGAGGTGGATCAGGGGAGGGCAGTAGACATGGCCTATCTGGACTTCAGCAAGGCCTTTGACACTGTGCCACATAGAAGACTATTACACAAACTGGTGAATATGGGTGTGGGCAGGACAGTAGTGTGGTGGGTAGGTAACTGGCTGGGTGGCAGGACACAGACGGTGGTGGTAAATGGCTGTCACCCACAGAGGGAAGAGTGACCAGTGGGTACCACAGGATCAGTGCTGGGACCGGTCCTATTCAACATCTTCATCAGTGACATGGCGCAGGACCTAGAAGGCAGAATTTCACTGTTCGCTGATGACACAAAGCTCTGTAACAGAGATAGACACACCAGAGGGTGTAGACAGAATGAGAAGCGACCTGCAGAAACTTGAAGAATGGTCAGGGTTTAGCAGTTGAAATTCAATGCAAAGAAGTGCAAGGTAATGCACATGGGCAACAAAACCCTGGCACAATATATCAGTTGGGGGTGAGGATACAGCATGCACCAAGCAGGAAAGGGATCTTGGGGTTATCATCTCTGATGACCTCAAGGCACGGAACAGTGTGACAAGGCAGCAGGAAAGCAAATAGGATGCTGGGATGTAGGCAGGGCACTACCAGCAGGAAAAGGAGGTCATAATTCCGCTATACAAGACACTAGTGAGGCCCCACCTGGAGTACAGTGTACAGTTCTGGAGACCATACCTACGTAAGGACATAGACAGGGTAGAGAAGGTTCAGAGGAGGGCAACAAAGATGGTGCATGGATTGCATCACAAGTCCTATGAAGACAGGTTGAAGGAACTGAACATGTACTCCCTGGAGGAGAGGAGGGAGAGAGGGGATATGATAGAGACATACAAGTAACTTACAGGGAGGAACAGGGTGCAGGAAAACACTATTTTTAAGCGAAAAAGATGTTCCAGGACTAGAGGGCATGGGATGAAGTTGGAGGGAGGACGATTCAGAGGAAACATGAGAAAGAATTTCTTCACAGAACGGGTGGTGGACAAGTGGAACATCCTGCCAGAGGAAGTGGTGGGAGCTGAAACAATCACGGGATTTAAGAATGCATGGGATAGACATAAAGAAATTCTGGAGGTCAGGGGTAAGATGCAACAAACTTCTAGGGAAAACAAACTGAACTTACAAGCTCAAAAGGGCAGACTGGGTGGGCCATAGGCCCTTATCTGCCGACACTGGCTATGTATCTACGTAAATATGTTTTAAAAAAGGTGCTCCTTGCAAGTCAATGGAGCACCCCCTCATGCTCTCTCTATAAAGACATCACAAAATGTCCAAGTGCACTGGCGGAACAGACTATTAGGAAGTGGAAGGGATTGTGTGGCTAGCCCCTCTGGGGCAAATTACAATACCTTCCCTTCTTCCGGGGGGCAAAAGGAATAATTGTGAAAAATATCATGAAGGACCTCACATTCAGGTAAGGAACACCCTGTTTTTGTCTATAAGCATCATTTATACTAAGGAAAGGTACTCACTCAGTCCTTAAGTGTTTCAAAAGTATTTTTTTTCCTTTTCCTTTTGATTATTAGAAGGTTTTCTATCAGACAGTATTACGTGTGATGTGAAGAGCAGGATGTTACCTGGAGGCAGACAAATATAGTTCTTTTATATTTATATATAACTTATTTTTTCCCCCCGCACCTTGCCAGCTGAGAAATTGGTGGCGGCGTACTGCTGATCTAGACTTCCGCCCCACCCCCCCAATCATGCTGCACAGCAATGGGGAGTGAAATTTTTGCGTAGTTATGGAGGTAGCTGCGTAATCCAGTGTCCCCACCCCTGAGGATGTCAGAGCATAGGACCTGTGTCCAGGCATGGAACCGTGCCGAGGACACAGCTCCGTTAGGGCACTAAACGGCTCCCCCCCACACTGCACCTCAGTAGAGCAGTGCCTAACCTCCCTGGAAGAGGAGAGCTGTGGTACAGCAGCTCAATCCAGCTCCAGCTCCCGCCCCCCGACAACCCGAGCTCGTTCCTAAATGCAGGTTGTCGGCATAGCACAAGGTGTGGCTTCCAGCGCCTCAACCCTCAGCACCCTTGGACTGGCTAGACATATCTAGTTGTGTTACTTTCTATCCCTCTTCAGCACTGTGCTCTCACTCACGGTGATATCACTAGTAACCAGCGGAGAAGATGCTGAGTGGCTTTTCCTGAGCAGCTGGGATATCAGTCAATACAGTCACAATGCTGAGAGCATGAATAAGAATAAGACTAGATATACTAGCTATGTCAGCCTCCAGGCACGGTGCTGTGCCATACATCACGTCTAGTACTGTCAGGTAAAAAAAAAAAAAAATCTTATATTAGCCCAATGGAAAAAGAAAACGTAGCTCAGTTATAATCAGTAACAGTTGACAACTTTTAAAAATGTATATTGATTTACAGCAGTACACTTAAAAATACAAAAATGAAAGTGGCAATGACCTGGTTTAATAGAAGGTTTGCATTAGCAATAAAACTGCCAGGTAATTAAGCAATAATGACTATACAACCAGTGACTTCCTGGGGATTAACAATTTACTGGAAAATCATTATGCCAATTATAAGTCTAATAGCATTGGGGGGGGGGAGATACGTGCAAACTGAGGAGGAAGCCCCTTATCACAAGGATGTTCACCTTTAAGACGGCAACCAGTCAGATATGGCTACATAAACGGTTACACGCTCATCCATATTGATACAAAGACACAAAACAACAAACACAAGTAATTTAAAAGACCAGTTCAGAATCGCAGCACTGTAGAGTCACCCATGGTGGGACAATGTTTTTACAGTAAATTAGGGCACAGCTCAGTAGTAATTCCCTTTTCACTCTAGAAACTCTCGATGACGAAGCATTATATATGTCAGCAAGGAACTTTTTAAAGAGATTTTTTGAGGTTGTTCAGTGAATGCTAGATCCAGATGTTTCCAGGTCAAAGAACTGCTTGACTAATGAACAATGGTTAACCTAGCCTGGTCCAGTTTCGAGGAATAGTAAAGCAGAAATGATGGTCAGAACATTGACAACTACTGGTTTCAGACAGATGTACTTAGAAGCCCAGTTAGATACTACTTTGTCAGTTTCTCCACTCCTATAAATGTGTTTATATGCACAGTTACTGTGTATTCTCTAATTATGAATACATTTTAGTTCTTTGTATGAGAAAACTACGAAAGGAAGCTAAGCAGTTCTGGCACACAGCGAACTTGAGAAGAAAATCTTGTAATCATAAGAGACACAGAACTGTAAATATATTATAAACCATGCTGAAGCCAGCTAGTCAGCGCAACACATTAAAGATGAGCGAGGAAGTCATAAACCAGTCAGTTAGATATCTATAGTTGGAAAGGTACTTGAGTCTACAATAATAAGAGATTTAGTGAGCTTTCTAGATGAAAATGGGTTACAAGATGACAGGCAGCATAGGTTCACAAGAGGGAGCTCATGCCAAACAAACCTAATCGAGTTATCTGGGTAAACAGAGCGGCAAATAAAGGACAGGCAGTAGACATCATATATCTGGACTTCAACAAAGCCTTTGATTCAGTTCCCCACAATAGGCAGGTCAAGAAAATTAGGGATATGTGGCAGAAGTGGATTGTAAAATGGGTGGAAACCTTGCTGGGTAGTCAGAGAATAGTTGCAGGTCAGAGAGTAGTTGCAAACAGCAAATGTTCGGATGTTAAAGAGGCACTGAGTGGGGTTCCACAGGGCTCAGTCCCGTTTTCTTTAGTATATTCATTTGTGACACTGGGAAGGACATACAAAGCAAAATATTATTTGATTATTCGGAAAGTTCCTTAGAGCACATGTGCTTGTTCACAAAGGTTCCACATCAGCGTCCCTACAATACAATAAAACAACAATCACAAACCATAGAAGCAATTTACAGAGCAGAAGGCAATAGGCTACAGGAAATATTATTTGCTGTAGCACTGTACGGAAAGCAATACCTGACAGGATCTTTTGAACTGGGAAATGTTGGGAAGATTAAGCAACGAGTCTGGAAATTCATTAAGCTAATCAGCAGCAGGTATGCTGAAAAAGGAAGACCGGGGAGGGATTGTAAGGCTAAGAAAGGGTGGGGGGGAACCAGGAAAAAGTAGCAGTAGTAGTAGTAGTAAAATGTTATTCAGTTTTTTTTTTTTTTTACTTTGTGTTTTTTCCTCCTATTTCCTCTTGGTGCCCACTCCTTACGTCCGCTCATTTCCACCACCCCACCTTCTTGGGATCTGCCCCTAGAGTGCCTCCTTCTCTTACCTCCTGCACAGCGGGGTCTGTCCCTTCTCGGCGGTCTTGGATGGAGCCAGAGTGGCTTTCATCTAGGGCTGCCGAGAGGTGTTTTACTGTTTTTCTCCCTTGTACTCTCTTACCCTCTGAGACGTCCGGTGCGTGGGACATACATCCCGAGGGGTTGCGTGCTGATGCATGCCTTACATCTCATATGCCGTCCAACGTCTCCCCTTCCCGACTCTGCAGAGCAGAGCCGCCTCCTTCCCTTACTACTGTCAGTGCTTCCACTAGCTTGAAGGAATACAGAATGCTAGCGCATTCTTGGTCTCCCACCCCTGACGGAGGCGAGCATCCGCTGGGACACTCAATCCTCCCTCTCCCCTGCCGACCCCCAGCCACCCAGGTCCATTCCCGAACCCGGGTCGCCGGCGTAACGCGAGATGTGGCATCCAGCGCCTCAACCCTCAGCACCACTGGGCCAGCCCCTATTCTGTGTTTTAATCAGAAAAGGATAGCCCAATTTAGCCAAAGCTAATTTTCAATGGGATCCCTTGTTCACAGTACAGGTAAAAAGCAAACATTCTGAACAAATACTTTTGTTCAGTGTTCACAGAGGAAGGGGAAGGTGAGGGGCCACAGAAAAATAACAGGAGCAACTCAGAGGAGAGAGTCCTGAAGGAACTTGCAAATCTGAAAGTGGACAAGGCAATGGGGCCACACAGGGTGCATCCAAGGATACTGAAGGAGCTCAGGGAGGAACAGGCCACACCTCTGACAGTCCTGCTCAACCACTCAATGGAGACTGGACTGGTTCTGAAGAACTGGAGGAGGGCAGATGTAGTCCCACTTCACAAGAGTGTTAGTAGGGAGGAGGCTGGCAACTACAACTGAAAAAAGAAGTAGGTCAAATATGCAAAACTATTGCTCTATTAGTCCTACCTCAGTCATTGGCAAACTGATGGAACGACTTATAAAATCTCTATTTGAGAAAGAACTTACTTCACTTGTCTGGTAGATAATACACAACATAGGTTCAGATCAGATTACTCATGTACAACTAATCTCATATCCTTTATGACTATTAGCCAAGGCCTTGATGGGAACATTCCGATGGATGTGATACTCCTGGATTATAGTCGCGCTTTCGACAAGGTTTCTCATTGTAAACTTATAAACAAAGTAAATTCAATGGCTTTTCATCACGACCAGTAAACTGGGTCGGTAAATGGCTTTCAAATAGGACACAAAGAGTTAAAATTTATGGAACTCTGTCTCAAACTGGTGTAGCCAGTAGTGTGTGCCACAAGGATCTGTTCTGGAGCCAACATTATTTAACATGTTCATTAACAATATGAAAATCAATTCAAACAACATACTATCTAAATTTGCTGAGGATACAAAAATTGGAGGCCAAGTAGATAGTGCTATCAATATTTCTACCCTAGTCAGTGATTTAAAACATATTGAACAACGGGCATTAATAGCATGTTGTTTAATGTGGATAAATGTACAGTTTTACATTTCAGGAAGAAAACCCCTAATCACGAGTACTATCTTAACAAAACACTTCTTAAATCATCAGCTAGTGAACGTGACTTAAGCATAACAACAAACAAATTTTCATCGACTGATCACTGTATCAAAGTAGTTAGGGTAGGAAACGGTATTATAAAAACAAATTAAGAGAACTTTTGTCAATAAATCAGAACACTGTTTGATCCCCCTATATAGAGCTCATATTAGACCTTATGCTGATTATGGGTCTCCCTTCTGGAACCCATACCTTAAAGAGAACATAAATCACGTTGAACAGGTTCAAAGACGTATTGCAAAGAGGATACCTAGATTATCATCTAAAGACTACCCAGCAAGATTATAAGTAACTGGTCTTCATTCCCTAACAGAAGGCGATCAGGTGATCTTCTATTTGCCTACAAAATGTTAAAATCTCCAGAACAGATGCACCAAAGTGGACTAGAATATTCAAAAAAAGAAAAAAAAAAACACTGTTGCTAGATTGCACAACAGACAACTGGCAGAAACAAATAAGAGAGACAATTACTTTGCTATAAGAGTGTCTAAATTATGGAACACACTTCCACAAGATTTGGTGGATCTGAATCATTTTAATTTATTTAAAAAGGGACTAGACAATTGGCTAAAGACTAACTCTTGCTCAGGGTTAATGTCCCACATAGTGTGGGGGACAATCATGATGGGCCTGGAGCCTACTTTTGCCCGACTTCACTTGGTAAACTCAGTACAGGTCAGTCAGCTTGACTTCGGTGGAGGGGAAATTAACAGAATTACTACTGAAGGAAAAGATTGTGGAATAGCTTGAATCCAATGGCTTACAAGATATGAAGTAGCATGGATTCACAAAGGGGAGGTCACGTCAAACAAATCTGATAGATTTCTTCGACTGCATGATCAGGGAATTGGATCAGTTTGGAGCGGTGGATGTGGCCTACCTAGATTTCAGTAAGGCCTTCAACACCGTTCCACATAGGAGACTTGCAAGTAAGCTGAGCAGCCTAGGATTGGGTCCAAAGGTGGTAAACCGGGTAAGAAATTGGTTCAGGGATAGACATCAGAGGATGGTGGTAAACAGAGTTAATTCTGAGGAAGGAAGGAATGGTGACCAGCAGGGTGCCACAGGGATCAGTACTGGGACCAGTCCTCTTTAATGTCTTTATTACCAACACTGCTGAGGGGCTGGATGGAAAGAACTGCCTTTTTGTGGACTACACTAAAATCTGCAATATGGCAGACACTCCAGGAGGGGTGGAGAAAATGAGTAGTGATCTGGGAAAGTTAGAGGAGTGGTCAAGGGTATGCCAGCTAAGTTTCAATGTGAAAAAGTGCAAAATCATGCACTTATGGCACAGAAACCCAGGGGCAGAGTACAAAATGGGGGAGTGGTATTAACGACCACCAAACAGGAAAGAGACCTAGAGGTAATCATCATATTTGATGACCTAAAGGTGGCCAGGAAGTGTGACAAGGCAGTTGGAAGAGCTAGTGGGGTGCTGAAGTGAATAGAAAGAGATTATCACCAACAGAAAGTGGGAGGTGGTGTTACCTCCATATAGCTCACTGGTGAGACCTCTCCTAAAGTACTGTGTCCAGTTCTGGAGACTTCTTCTCTGTAAGGACACAGAGTGAAGGTGGTCCTGGGGAGGGCAACTAAAATGGTGCAGGGGCTGCATAAAAAATCCTAGTAGGAAAGACTGAAGGACCTCACTATGTACACCCTGTAGGAAAGGAGGGAGAGTGGGGATATGATAGAGACTTTCAAATACCTCACGGGAATAAGGCAAAGGCAAGGCAAATTTTATTTATCCAGCGCACAATCACTGAGACTCTGGGTGCCTTACAGTAAAAGGAAGGGTCAATTGAAGAGGGTCAATACAAGCAAAAACACAGTAATAATTTCAAACAATAAATACATAAATAAAACTTCAGCACAAATAAATTAATTCATAAAATAAATACATGTCAGTCATCTTCATCGGGAACAGCCAAGTGGAAGAAATTAGCCTTTAGCCGAGGGTTTTAAATAATTGATTAGCAGTTTTTTTTTTTTTGGGACAATACTAACTGTACAGAAAGTATTTATATAGATTTTCTAGAAATGTTGTGTTTGTTAAACACAGTGAGGCAAGAGCTATGCATTTTCACAAAGTTTTAGCACTTTTATGAGCAAAACGCTAATCAATTTTTAGAGTTATATAAACCCCTGCTTTAGCCCCTTTTTAAACAGCTCGACTGTTGGGGCCTTCCTGATAGCAGGTCACAGGGTGTTGCACAGGGTCGGCCCAGCGACACTAAAAGCACAGTCACCAGATGCTTTTAGCCTGACCCTGGGAACATCAAGGAGACCCCGAGTCATGGAGCTGAGGAAGCAGACCTAGGAAGCAGGTGTTAGGAGATCAGCCCGTAGAGGGCATTATTGGTGAGTAAGCCCACCTGGAAGAGGCTCCTCCACCTGACAGCCAGCCAGTGCAGAGCCCGCAGGACCGGGGACACAGGAATAGACCTTGCCAAGCCCATCAGCAACCCAGCCGCTGTGTTCTGCACCAGCTGCAGTCAGATTCCTCCAGTGACTCCAAAATATACAGCATTACAGTAATCCAGCCTCTAAGTCACAAAGGCATGCACCAGTGATGACAGGTCTTTGGGCCAACTAGGGGCTTAATCCTGGCGATGTTCCTCAAATGATAAAAAACACTTTAGACCACAGATGATACCTGAGCTTCAAGTATCAGTACAGAACAATACCAAGATCCCGCCTCCCCTGCCTTCAATGTTGTGGATCCCAGAAACAATCCTGTACCAACTCCAGAGGCACTCCCATCATGCCCACAACCCGACTCAATCACCAGTACCTCTGTCTTGTCCGGGTTTAGTTGCAACCAGCTGGAGGACATCCAGTCGTTGATCTCAGCCAGGCATTTGTTAATCACTTTCAAAGCACAGTGTGTTCCCAGAGCAAAAGACAAATACAGCTGGGTATCATCTGCATAGTAATGAAACCCCACATTATATTGTCTAATGAGCTCTCCCAGGGGCAGCACGTATACCACGAATAACATCATCATCGTCAAGATCGAACCCTGAGGAACTCCACATGACAGGGACCTCGGGAAGGAGGAGGAGAAATTCCTCATCACCACCCGGTGCTCCCTGCCAGAGAGATAGAATGCAAACCAGTTGACAGTACCGGTGAGTCCACAATACTCTTGAAGGCGATCAAGCAGCACGATGTGATCCACAGTATCAAAAGCTGAAGAAATCAAGAAGAGCAAGAACTGACCTATCTCCTCTATCTCTAGCCCCAAGGAGGTCATTATGCACCCTGGCTAATGCTGTTTCGGCGCTATGCCTAGCCCTGAAACCTGACTGGAAGAGCTCAGAGATATGAAAAGGACACAAGGTGTTCTTCAAGCTGTTGCGCCACTAATTTCTCAACAACCTTACCCACAAATGGCAGGCTGGAGACTGGACAGTAATTAGCCAGGACGTCCGGGTCGAGAGATGGCTTTTTCAGGAGAGGTCTCACCAGAGCCTCTTTCAAGGCATCTGGAAAGATTCCCTCCGACATCAAACACCGGGCCTATGATCCCGACATACCTCATCAAGAAACGAGTCAGGGACGGGTCTAGTTCACAATAAGTGTGCTTTAGCTTTGAGATCGCCTCAATGACCTCAGCCGCCTCCACCAGTTTAAACTCATCCCAGACAGACGGGTGCCTCTGCTCCTTCCAGGCCAATCACTGCGAGACAGGACTTGTCTCACTGATGGAATCCCTGCCCGGATGGAGGACACCCTGTCAGAGAAAAACAGAGCAAATTCCTTGCACAACGCGATTGAAAAAGCTTTTTTCAGCTGTAGACAGACGGGATGTAACAATCTGTTCACAGTCTGAAAGAGCTGAGATGGTCTGTTTTTCCCTGCAGCAATCTCCCTAGACAGGAACTCTGTCTTCTTACAGCTGATTGCTCCTTGGTACTCATGGTAATGAGCATGCAAGGCCAGTTTGTCCCCCTCTGAGTGGGTCTTCTGCAAACAATGCTCCAACTTCCGACCCTCGCTCTTCATCTCCTTGATATCCATATCAAACCAAGGGGATCTCAAGTGAGAGATCTGGGTTGTATACGGACTGGTGCAATGGTGTCAGGTGCTTCAGAGACCACCCTATTATAGGCAGCCACCGCCTCGCTCACGCCAACCAAACATGCAGCGTCTACACTAGATAGGTCAGCTACCACCAGGAGTCCCTCTGGGGACAATCCCCTTAAAGGGCGGTAGCTGACCATCTCAGGAGGGGAGGGGCTTCCAGGGGGCCCCCCCGAAAAGGAACTTCACCATGCAATGATCAGACCAAACAACCTGATCAGTCTTGAGGCCGGCAACCTCAAGCCCCAGCGAGAGGACCAGGTCGAGCATGGGCCATGGTGATGAGTAGCAGAAGTAACGACTTGTGTCAGGCCCAGTGATGACATCAACTGGAAGAGGTGCAAGAGGGAAGCATTTCTCAGAAAAAAAAAAAAAATGCTCAAGAACAAGGGATCATGCTAGGATGCTGGGGGAGGGCTAGACTCAGGGTAGACGAAAGGATGTAGTTCTTCACAGAAAGAGTGGTGGATGCCTGGAACATCCTCCCAGAGGAGGTGGTGGGGGCAGAAACTGTAGTGGGGTTCAAGAATGCATGGGATAGGCATAAGGGAACCTTAGTGGCAAGGCAAGGGGAAATAGAGCTGGAGATCAAGTAGGGTCTGCAGTAATAAAGCAGGTAGGGAGAAAAATGGGCCAAGTGGTCCTTATTGGCCGACAAATTCTATGTTTCTATAAATCTGTCTTTTCACTTAAGGTATTAAGGTATGCTCGTGGGTGGATACTGTGGATGGGATACAGGCACTATGGAACAACCTGGAAAACTGATAACGTTGCTAGTGAGTGTGTGTGTAGTAGCGTGTGTGCACGCCCCACTTTTTTTTTTAATTTTTGCAGCACAACAAAAAATGTTTTTTCCAGAAAAGCTAGTTAAGAAAACTATTAGCATACCTGTCAAATGTACTTGTCAGATACCTCCTATATTGTGCACCTTTAGACTTTTTTTTTTTTTATCCTAACCCTTGCCAGGTCCACAGTGCTATTTCTAAGGAAAATGTGGCAGCCATCCTTTTTTCTTGAAAAAACTCAATCAAAACATTTATAAAGTACTCAAATTTTGATGGCATTAGAAACTTTTACAACCAAATAAAACTGGAAGATGCCTAGAATCTTTTATACTGAAAAAAGGTAGAGTCAAATTTTTTGCCCAGATTCGTTACACTGCTGCTTTAATTACTGTGGCAGTTGTGTGACTAGTGACAGGGAGTGATTCCAACTACCCAGTAGTAATGCATTTCTACAATAGAAACATAGAAGCTGACGGCACAAGAGGACCGCAAGGCCCATCCAGTCTGCCCATTTCTTTTTCCACCTTATGAATGTGCCATAGGCCTTTGCTCTATCAACCACCCTTTCTGTGAAAAAGAACTTCCTCACATTACCCCTTAATCGGCCTCCCTCTAATCTCATGCTGTGTCCTCTTGTCCTGCTATTTTTCTTATATTGATACATGTTAGACTCTTTCACCTTGTTAATGCCCTTAAGGTGTTTGAATGTTTCAATCATATCACCTCTCTCCCTCCTTTGCTCTAGGGTATACAAACCAGTTATCCAAGCATTAAAACTGCCCACTAGTAATTATTATCTGAATCTTGAAACCCAAAAGCAGTGCATTTTTCCACACACCCTCAATCACAAAGCATTTCCAGGGAGGCAATCTAGATTTGTGTTGAAGGAGATGTGGTCAGGTGTGAACCCACAGTCATGTCTTCTAGACATGCCCCGCCGTTCTGGCAGAGAATCCACCCAACACTTGGCCAGATGCAGGGGCATGGATCCCCTTCACATTTGCCACAAAGGTACTGGGCCTGGGGCTGTCAGAGATAGGAAATAACAGACAACAAGGCCTGTTCAGGCTGCTATGCCTAGCAGCACTGAAAGAAATAACAGCAAATTGGCTGAGCCCTGCCTCACCAGGGTTGGGTCCCTGGAGGGCGAGAGTGGAGAGCATCAGGCACATGGAGAGCCTGACAACCAGACTCAGACTCACAGAGGAGAAACATGAGGAGCTCTGGAGTGTTTTGGGATCTCTAGAAAGGGACAGGGCCCCAAGGATGGAGGTAGGGGTTTAAGCCTTTAGGAATAAGTAGGTGCCCATTGTGATGGGTAACATGGGAGGGGGGCTGCCCACATGAAACTCTCCCAGATGCCATCTCTCAAAACACAACCTTTCAATAAACATGGGGATGGTCTGAACGGACAAGCGGGAGTCCCTGGCATAGACGAGCCGATCAGGCAGAGCGATAGCAGGGTCTCTCCAGACTGCTTTGAGACTCAAGCCGAGTCGTAAGTTGAGATTTCCTCTTTTTCCTCAAGTTAAAATACCTGTAAAGTTAAGGTATGGTGGAAAAGGATTACCCAGATGTTACTTCAGAAAAAGCACTAGTTTCACTATGAATGAATACTGTGGTAGAGAAGACACATGTGAAAAAGAAGGGAGTAGTGCACATTGCAGAGGTAGGGTTGAGACAGTCAAAAGAATAAAATCTAGCATTAACAGAAAGGGGATGGTAGGGCACTCATAGAGGGTTGCACCTCAGATTCAAAAAGGAAATCAGGGGTTATGCCAAGGCACTGCCTGTAAATCAGAATGCATGACACTGTAACAAGTTTTTTGTCTACCCTTTCTGCCTTTACATGTGACGTGCACTGTATCTACATGAAATAAAAAGGAGCTATTAAAAAAAAAAAAAAAAAAATGTAGGTAAGGCAAAAAGATGCTGGGATAAATAGGGAGGGGTACCAGCAGTAGGAATTGAGAAGTGATACTATTTATTTATTTAACATATCATAGAAATTACAACCCTTTGAGTTGTAGACTCACTTACAAAGGCTCCACATCAAACATAATCATACATACAATGAGACAGTACAACAGTAAGAAAACACAGTTTAAACAAAGGTATTTTACATATAATAGCCAGGGTGGCTATTGATCTATACATACAGTAGCGAGGGTATTAAGGTAAATACAAGTGGTACAGTTACAGAGTAAGTGCAGCCTCTGGGGCGTTGTCATACAGCAGATACAGCGCTCAGTAACAAAGATGTCCTATACAGTTGGTGGATAAGGGTAGTGGCACCATGCACTAAGTAATGATTCAACAGTAATAACAGTTAAGTTTAGTACATATTAGTATAGACAGGGCAGCCCTGGAGCTGGCACTTTGGTCTGTTTGAGAAGTCAGTGGATCAGTAGGCAGGAGGAACTGAGTAGGGGGTGAAGTCTAGAAGAAGACATTGTTAATGGACCAGCCTAGGGAAGCTTTGAGAAGGGCCAGTTAGGAGGATTAGCAATTACACTGGCATTGGCGTAAAGAGAGAATGCGTTTTTTTAGGGTGGTCTTAAAGTGCCCTAATTTGGGAATGGAGGTTATGGCTGGGGGGAGTTCACTGTACCAAACAGGGGCTCTATAAGGGAATAATCACTGAGCTAGGGAGGTTCTGACCCTGGGCACGGTCCACAGATGTTTGGCGACTGAATGAGTAACTGCAGTGGGGAAGCACGAGAGTAGGGAGGCAGAGACCCCCAGTGAGGTCAACCCCAGGTGGATTTTTTTGGTGAGGAGACAAGTTTAGTATTGTAGTCTTTTCTCTAGGGTGAGAATGTTGGTGAGGGTGTAGAGGGTGCAAGTATGGGAGCGTTTGTCTGCTCCTAGGAGGAGTCGGCACGCTTTATTAATAGCCATTTGAATTTTCTTTAGGGTGGTGGTGTCAGCGGTTGAGTAGATGGGCAGCCCATAGTCAACGAGAGAGAGGACAGAAGAGGTGACAGCCAGACTGAGTGCTTCTGGTATCAGGCGGTCCTTGCTCTGGTAAAGAAGGCCGATGCGGGAATTAATAGCTGAGGATACGATATTAATGTGGGCATGCGAGAATTAATAGCTGAGGATAGGATATTAATGTGGGCATGGAAGGACAGGGAGGTGTCAAAGGTAAGGGAGAGATATTTATAGGTATGTACTTTTTCCAGAGGGAGGTGAGCATGAGAGAGCTACTGCTGTATAGATCATTGGTAAAACTGCACCTGTAGTACTGTGCAATGTTCTGGAGTCCACACCTTTGTAAAGACAAAGAGAGAATAGCGGCAGTGAGTGCAGAATTGTGTAACAAAATGGTCTAGGGGATGGGGATAAGACCTTTGAAGAAAGGCTAAAAGAACCCAATATAAACACTCTAGAAAAGGATAGGTTAGAAAAGGGGAGACATGATTGAAACTTGTCACTATTTGCAAGGGATTAACAGGGTGACAACAAATGACCTATTCATTTAAAGGAAAACTACGCATACAAGGGGACTCTAAGAAGTTTGGGGGTGGAGGGTAATTTCAAAAGGTATGTCAGGAAATATTTTTTCACTGTACATGTGGGGGTGGGGGGGAACTGAACAGTCAACCAGAAGCAGCTGTGTATGTCAATACAGCGGATGGCCTCAAAGCATGCTGTGACAGACTTTATGGAGCTCTAAAGGTTAAGGAGAAAGGCAGGTGAAGGAGGGGCCACTAGGGCCAACGTTGGGTACATAGGTAGGATGGGCAGAATAGATGGGCTGAAGTGCCTTTTTCTGCCGTCAGTTTTTCTGTTTCTAAGACTATCACTCACAACACTGGCGACCCGGGTTCAAGAATGAGCTCAAGTTGTCAAAGGGCCGTGGGAGCGTCCTAGAGGATGGGGTCCTCTATCGGGAGGGAGGGAGGGTGGATGCCTTCACTGCAATGCTGCCACCTGGATGACCACAGATGATAGTGCAGCAGAAGGCAAAGTGAGAAGGAGGACGTTGGCCGGGCATGTGGCTGGTGCTCCATCGTGTGCACCTCCGCACTGCGCCCCTAGCATGCCAATGCCCTAGTGGGCTGGAAGGAAAAAAGGAAATGTTCCCAACACCCACGATGGTGCACCGTGGTATATCCAGGCCCAGCATCACCACCTCAGTGCCTCCTGACAAGGTGCAAAGACTCAGAGGTAAACCAAGGCAGCTTGGTGGACAACGACCGTAACTACGGGGTACAGGGGTCATTCGTGCAATGGGCGCTCCCAAGGGAGAGGGGTGCTGGAGAGAGGAAGGGTGCATAAACAGAAAGTTAAAAAAAAAAATAGATAAAACAAACCCTGTTGAAGATGTCTGTTGTTAACAAAATGGAACTTATTTAAAACCAAAATGTTTTATTTTGCCAAAAATTAGAGAAACCCCATGTGAGAAATGGACTGTGCCAACTGAACTTAGAACTTCAACATTTTTTAACTGTTTACATAAGAAACTCTCTTAGTCTTATGGTTAATATAAAACACTAACATGATTTCAGCAAATCAATGCACAGAGCTGCTGTACCTCTCATCCTGCATACAGTGGGTTCTTGTGCAGGAACATTAGAAGTGGAGTTTTCCACTTCGAAGCAGGGAGGAAGCTAGCTAGATTCAAATTTAATAGATAAAAAAAACTGTGACGTAAAACTTATTATAAATCACTCTAGTTAATTCAAATGATCTAGAACTAGTTCATAGAGCGTTTGTGGGGTGTCTCCTATGGTATAAGAGACTCCTCTAGTGAGGATTGGGCAGCCAGAACCACTCCGTTTCGCTTTGCAGTCCTCTCACCCAAACCTCATGCTTGGAGTCTTTATACCATGACAGACACACTGCAGAGGTTCTATTAACCTACATAACATTGTCTCAAATGTTTAAAAATAAAACAATCCTGGCCAAGCATGATGTCACAACTTATAATTCCTTCCATTACTTATGTATTAACATTTTTCAGCACTAGGATAGGTCCCTTGAAATGGAGTTTCTCACTTTTGGAAACATTTCAAAAAATATTTAGGCACACTTTAGTTGTATTTTTTGATGTTATAGGACATTAAATAGCTGGACTAGCATAACAGAATGCTACTCAAAAAGGGGGTAAATGCTAACCAGTTCCAGAAATGTGTATCAGCAGACTGCTAATCTTTTTTTTCTGAGAGAGCCTATGGTACAGGAGAATGCAGGTATAAAATTAGTTTATTTTGAATTCTGCCACTCAATCTGTGCCAAGTGCTATGCATTTTCACAGTTGATTAGCATGTTCACACATATAACTACTAATCAATTTCTTTCAGCATATTTTAAGCAGCAGTGCATTTGGATACAGTTATACAATATATTGGCAGAATTGTTGATTTGGGTTTTCTGGGTGATTCCTATGCTGTGTACCGTACATGTGAATTTTTGTCTGGATCTGTACCCTCCTCAGGTCCTCAATATCATTTCTATGCACAAATGATGCAGCCATTTTTTTTCTTGAGAAATAATTTTAAACGTTCATAAAATTCTTAAATAATGGAAACTGAAAATGTTACCACCAAAATGAATTGGAAGACATATGGCATTTATTTATTTGCTTTTGCTAACTGGGTGAGCACACCAGACAACCAAGTGCCTATTTTCAGGTGCGACCCGGTAGATTACAATGGTACATTCTTGGACAAGCAAAACAAGTAAGGTTACATTTAAAGTGCATCATACAACAAGGTCAGTACAGGAAGACAGCACGATTTTAACAATGCAGACAGCAGGTAGTATAACATTAGGGTAGTCTCAGGACAGGCAGGGGCCACCATGTCGGGCAGTAACTCAATAAGAACTAGTAGATAAGCAGAGAAGAAACAAACTAGGGTGGAGGAGGCCCAATGCGTAGTCTGGAAGTGGGACACTAACTATGCACACACTGATTGAGTGGTTGGTCCTAAAGTGGATTAATCTAACTAGCTGGTCTCTCACTCGGTAGTGGAATAATGGTGCGGCGGACCACTGCCATAGCCAGATAAGTTTGATGGCAACTCAGCCAGTCGGAGCAACAGAGGTCGGGTGGGTTCATCTGGTACATAGGCAGGTGGAGGCTGATTTGAGAAATCCCCAGAGGAGGCTTTAAAGCCGCGGAGGGAGGGGAAGGGGCGAGTGCTTGAGGGGAGGGAGTTCCACAACCTGGGCGCATACACAGCGAAGGCCTGGTTGCCCATTTGGGTGCGAGTCTTGGGCACCAGGAGGGCCTGAGAGTCGCTGGATCTCAGAAGGTAACTGGGGTTAGCCGGAACTAGAGATTCAGTGAGGGCTAAGGGGATGGCAGACCGGACAACATTATCTATGAAATTGCCCAAGACATAGGAACGGTGCTTTTCCAGTGGGAGCCACTCAAGCCGGGAGCAGAGCTCACAGCGGTAGGTAAGGCAGGGAGCGGAGAGCACAAAGCGACATACGTTGTTATATGCAGTGTCCCATTTTAAGAGACTAGTTTGACTAGGAAGAAAAAAGGTGGGGTCAAATGTAAGCCCATTTTCGTTGCACTGCTGCTTTAATACTGTGATGTTCTGTCTTTTTATTGTTTTAGTCTTCACTACAAGGTCAATTTACATGAAAACAAGATTACTGTGCCCTAAAGTTGGTCTACTCTTGCGGTTTAATCCTTTGCCCAAGTCACAACCCTCTATTTATGAAATCAGAATCACTTCCACAGCAGCAAACTGAGATGTCACAAACAGAAAATGTTCATTTTCGGCAAAGGATTACACAATCAAAGTTGAACCGTGTCTAAATATTATGTTTTCATGCCTCAAAACAAATCAGCTCACTTTTAAATTACATTGCTCTAGCCGGCCCATCGGTGCAGCAGTAGCGGTACCATTCACGACGCCAGTGACCTGGGTTCAGGAACAAGCCTAGGTCATCGGGGACAGCCAAGGAGAGGGAGATGAGGATTGAGCATCCCAGAGCCACCTGCAGATGTGCAGGTGGTAGGGTGCACAGAACACAGGAAGAGAGGGACGTGTCGAGGTGCGTATCACGTGAGCATGCCGACACATGCTCATGCCGGGGACAATGTCTTAATGCAGGCATTGCAATGAAGAGGGCTACGTGGCAACAAGCAAGGGAGAGAAAAAAAATGGAAAACACCCCGACTAGCAGGATGATCACCGACTCTCCGCAGGCCCTGCATTCCAGACATCTGGATCCATTGATCAGTGGGTTGAGGGACTCACCAGCATCCTGCTATGGAGGGCAAGCCATGGGGGAACTGGGAGAAGTAAGTCCTGGTAGAAGCTGGGTGATAGTGCTGGGAGAGTCGGTGGGAAAGAGGGTCGGCCAGGGACTAGGAGGAAAATGTGGCAAAATGTTTTTTTTTTTTTGGTTTTTTTTAAGTCTCTCATTTTAAAAGGGATCTCAGGGACAAAGGCAAAAAACAAAGACCAAAGACATCCATAAGACAACTTGGAAATTCTGACAAATCGTACAACATACATGTATAAAGAATAACATACATTATATCTCAACACCACCTACAAGTAGCACATTATCCCCTCATCTCCATCACTTACCTTCTCTTCCTCATCAGTTGCCCTCTCCCCAACAGTTGCCCCATCATCCCTGTCAGGTACCACTCCCCTGTATCACTTCCTCTGGCCTCCATCAGTTAACAATCAGTACTTTTCCATTAGTCACCCTTGCCATTGTCAGATGCCCATTTTCTCCAGTAATCCACTCTATCATTTATCCCTAAGGTCAGTTCCTCGTTACACCTCAGTTACTCTCTCCCATGTCAGTTGCCCCCCATCAGTTACTGACTCTAATGCCAGCTGCCCCTTTCTTTCCATCAAGTTATCCCCTCCCATATCATCTGCCCCCTCTACTCGCTCAGTTACACTGTCTCATGTCAGCTGGCCACTCAACTACCATCAGTTGACCCCGTCCTCTCCATCACTTATCCCTCCCAGGTCAATTGCCACCTCGCCATCAGTTGTTCCTCTCTTCCCATCAATTACCCTCGCCCATGTCAATTACGCTCTCTCCCCCATCAGTTACCCTCTCCCAGTTCAGCTGCCACCTCACCCATCAGTTACTCTTCCCAGAGTAGATGTCCCCTTTACTTTATGAGCTACCAACGACTGTGTCAGACCCTCTCCCATGCCAACTTGTCCACCAATTTCCTTCCCATGTCAGTTACTCTTCTCTATCAGTTACCAACTACCATGTCAGTTGCCCCATTTCTTCCACCAGTTACCAACTACCATGTCAGTTACCCCATTTCTTCCATCAGTTACCCTCCCATCCCAGCTGCCACCTTACCAACCGTTCTCCTTCATCAGTTAGCGAGTCCATGTCAGATGCCCCTCTCCTAGACCGGTGACCCTCTCTCACGTCAGTTACCACCTTACTCATCAGTTACCCACTCTCATGTTAGTTATCCCCTCTACTCTATCAGTTACCTCCTCTCTTCCCCCACCAGCTGTCCTTTTGTGAGAGACCGCTCTGTTACTCACCTGCGCCTCGATCTTCTTTCTCTCTCTCTCTCTCTCACTCTCATATACAGTTCACAACAGCCCGGCTCTTTCACTCTGTTCCCAGTCCCGCCGCAGTTGTACAGCTAACTCGCCTTAATACCGGAAATCTATGCAGTCTCGAGATATAGCGCAGGGGGAGGTGCTCCGAGCAGAGCACCACGGGAATGGTGGTTCCCGCCCCGGCCTGCAAGTTTCGGTAAACTGCGTGAATGTCCACCGGGCACCTTTCTCTCTCTCTCTCTTGCATACTGCTTTATGTATATTTACCATTCTAACTCCACACCACCATGAACTGTGGAGCTAGCTGAGATAACTCTGCATCCAGGCGCATATTAATACGACCACTAGAGCAGCACCGAAGACTACAACTCCCGGCATGCACTGTAGTCATAATTGTGGCGCTCAGCGTGCTGGCGCAGTGGCGTACAAGCAGACAGAGGGTTGTACTAAGGGGTTGTTACCCAGGAGGAGAGTGAAACTAAGTATTAAGAAAGCGGTACAATCTGTTCATTTCTGGTCATTTTATACACTGTAAATTAATGCAATGGGTTCAAAAAAACCCATGTAGAACTTTTTTTTTTTGGGGGGGGGGGCAACAGCAGCTCAGTACAGGATCGCTGGAACAAAACTAACCATGAACGGTGAGTGCCCACTGGTGGTAACTGCTGAACACAGCCACTTCTTAAAGGTGTAAACCACCCAAAATTTGCAAAAACGTATTTTGTGCAGAGTGTTTTGATTTGTATGTGAAGTCCTAGTGTGTCCTGCCCTCTTCTATTAGGAGTGTTTACTAAATTAGCCTGCTAGCTTTATGGTAGTTTTAAGACCCACAGGGATCTCCATCTCAAACTGGTGTATTGCCTTTCTTGCTTCTGCAATGCATCCTGTCTCATGTGACAGTGATGTAGCTGAGCCCATAGACTTAGCATATGCACTGCTTTAACATCAGTTCACAACAGCAGAGCTGTGTAACTGTTCTTATCCAGTGGGCACACATGGCTACGGTTACTGTTTATGAGATACATGAGAGGTAGCTGAGTGGGGTTTCTGTAAGAAAACAGCTACAGTACTAAATAGCTCTAATTCACTATTTGTTGTTTTCTATGTGTGCCAGGTCTAGCTAGCAGTGGTAAGTGTCTTCATTTTAAAATTTAATTTAATCAGATTGCACACAATAATAAAATGCACATGTAACCACCCTGTTACCCGGGGTTACAAGAATCCCAGTTAGATCTAGTGGCAGGCAGGGAAGGCAGCTTGTGAAACTCCAGTTAAATGGATTTCACACTGTCTCACTCTGTTCTCAGTCTCAGCTGAGACTGAGAGATGACATCATATAGAATTCTTGCAGCAGCATAAGCCACAATGGAATGTTGCAGCTGGGAGTTAGATAGAACGTTGGGAGGTTTTGAAGTCAGTCTGTAGGAGTCTAATGGGAGACTCAGTGAAGGGAGGAGATGTACTGCAGTGTGCAGTCCTTCAGAGCCCTCAGCTCTGACCAGAGCTACTGTTTGTGAGTGGTGTGTGTTCTCACCATAAGAAGGACACAGAAGAACTAGTATTGAAGTGGTAGAGACCGCTTCTCAGTTGGTTCAAGGCCCACTTCCTCCAGGGATGGGGGGAGCCAACAGCCAGCTTCCAGGGGCAATCCCCTGGCCCAGCTAGAGGAAGAAAGCTGCCTGATGTTTGTGCTGCGGCACCTTGAAGATTTCGATTGGTTTTCCTGTGAGAGAAACCTGTGGGGCACCTGCAATCAGGAGTGAGTCTGCTCTGTAAAAAGGGCCAATGTTTCACCAGACACTGTGTGTTTTAAGTATCTGCTACTGTGGGTCAGGAAAGGACAGCCAAGTACAGTGCTTAAAGAGTGTGGGATTTGGACATCTTTAATCAGTGGGGGTCTACAGGGATGGACATAGCCACTTAATAAGTATGCTTCAAGTCAGCACACTGGAGTTTCAGAGACTGTAGATTGAATGTGATTTACATTTAAAGTTATAATCTACAACAGTAACAAGTTTTCAGAGAAGAGGTGTTTTAGGACAAAGGAATGGCCGGGTATGAATTAATGGGAACAAGAGGTGGGAGACCCCCACTTAGAGTAAACTAATTCGCCTCTACGGGTTTGCTTTGGGACACCTGTTGCTTTTCTCCGGGCACTTGGCTGGTGTTTGGGGAAAGTACCCAGACTTGGGATTGTTGAGAGTATTCCCTTTATGGAGCCTGGATGTGCTTATGGGGGGTAGTAGGGAACCACCAAGAAATGATCCGTGCCCAGTGGAGAGAAGTCCAGGATGTTGGCCGGAATGCCACGCTGGAAGTTCTGAGAAGAGTACCAGTAGGGTTGAGAGCCCAGGGAGATTCACAACCTGAGGGTTACTGTGTGAGAAGAAATGTGTGTCTGTCAGGATGAATGTGCATTACCAGGGAGTGTAGCCCCGTGGGGGTCCATCTGTGCTTTGTTGTTCAGTTGTGTTGTGAATAAAAGCCACACTTTAGAATCCCAACTCCTGGTATGGACATTTCAGTTATTGCTTTCTGTGTCCAGATTACTTGAATGTCCCGGTGCAGAGTGTCAAACCTAGCCAAAATACCGAGCAACAGTTTTCTCCCCGGACCCTGGTCCCAGGTAGGGGGTTACATATGGAGGCACCACACAGTGCTAATAACACAAAAATACCACTAACCGACCCCTGAGGTTACACACAGAAATTGCCCCAGATCATCAGTGCTATAATTAGTAAGGACTGTAGCTGTTTTCTTACAGAAATCCCACTCAGTTAGCTCTCAAGTATTTGCTAAACTGTAAATGTAGGTACCAGCATTCTATTAGGTAGAACTGGCAGTTAGTGCTGATTTTGCTCTGGTACATGATTTTCAACTTCTTTTTGTTACAAATGTGACATATTTTTTTAATAAAGTATAAACATATGTATGTGTGAGTTATTTAGTTTGGCGAATTTTGTTTTATTATTTGAAAAAGTCTGATATACTAAATGTGTAGTGCAGTGAACCATTGTAAAATGGAATCAGATGTGTAGCTGAAATAGTCATCATCTTATTGCTTTCATGCCATACCACACACAGGAGTGAAACGGACTACAAAGTATTTTGCAGTTTCTAGGTTGCAGATTCATACCATACACTTCATATATTTGTTCAGTAAAAACATATGAAATAGGCTGGCCCTGTGGCACCGAGGGTTGATGCGCTGCATGCCACACCTTGTGCTGCACAGGTGACCTAGATTCGGGAACGAACCCAGGATTCAGGGATCGGGGGTTGGGGCTGGATTTAGCTGTCATCCAACAGCTCTCTTCTCTTCTCTCCA
Source organism: Neoceratodus forsteri (assembly GCA_016271365.2). Taxonomy (NCBI): domain Eukaryota; kingdom Metazoa; phylum Chordata; order Ceratodontiformes; family Ceratodontidae; genus Neoceratodus; species Neoceratodus forsteri. The sequence continues at coordinate 477,083,352 of CM057451.1, forward strand.
TTCTGGTGTAGTTTCTCACTGCCCCTTCAAACTGCAACTTTCTCTTTCATTAGAACTGCAACACCAGACTCCTGGAACCTTTGAGCACAACTTCCCACCAATAAAGTATAGACTCTCACTGCCCCTTCACATATTTGCAGCTCTCTTCCAACTAAAACTGCAAAACTGGATTCCTTAATCCAAATTCCTCTACAAACTGGGGAAGGCAAACACAGGCCCTGGGGGACAGGCAGCTGGCAACCCACAGGCAGGCCCTTTCCCCAACCCTGCAGCCCCATTTTCTGCATAGCAGCGGGAGACCACGCTCTCTCTGGAGCGGCCCTAGCTTAAATGAAACTAGAACTAACAGCCCTTGGGCTTTTGGGAGCTCTCAGGCAGCTCTCCCTTCGCTGAAATCACTGTCCCATCCAAAAATGAATATGTATGAATCTCCTTCGACGCCTGATTGGTTGTGTGAAAGAACGCAAAATATTTCCCTAGCTTTTTCCCCCATAAGTCTTCTGAAAGGTCCCAAAGTCCTTGGCAGCAGTCCTGGCCCTCTGATTGGCTAAAACCAGGGACAAAACCTGCAAACATGGCTGCTGAATAACAATTTCCATCTCAGTCCACTAATGCCCCCCTTTCATGCCCTAGTGCAGCCAGCAAAAACACTTTTGTTTTCATTTGCCCCCAAAGTCTGTTAGCAGTCCCTGTGCTGTTCAGAGCAACTGCACAGTTTTTATTCAGTTATCTTCCTGTTGCTGCTGCTGTTTTAGCTTGTCGACAGGTAGCACATACATGATCCCACTGCAGTTCATGTACTGTCCCCCTTCCATGTCCTGCTGCAGCCAATATAAACATTTTTATTCCTTTATTACCTCTCAGTCATATAACTGCTTTAGTGCCCTATTAAAGAGCAGCTGACACCTTCAGGAGAACTTTAACAAAACATAATATATAGACATAGTTTGGATTGTATTCCACATTAGTTCTGTATTCCTTCTCCTCCCCATTATTTGTTACTGATGTGATTTGCACGAAAACAGGATGCTTGCTCCTGAAAACTTTATCTATTCATATTGCTTTCTCCCTACTTCAAGTCATAATGCACTGCTTGAGACATCACAGTTACTCCCATGGCAACAGAATGTGCTGTCACAACAGAGGATTATGACTTGAAGTAGGGAGTAACCTATAGAGGCAGATGAACTCTGAGGTAGAAGGATCATGTATTCATGCAAATTTTCTCAGTAAGAAATAATGTTGGAAAGAAATCTATCATATATATATATATGGAATGCAAGCTGAATTGTACCTAAATATTATGTTTTTCAAAGTTTTCTTTGAGGTATCAGCAACTCTTTAAACATTAGCAGGGTTTAAAATTGTAATTTGGCCCTTTCTCTGTCACTAGTGCGGAGGGTACCTACACCATTCCCAGTATTCAGCTGGGTCCTAGCGGACCATGATCCTGGTGTCATAGTGTGCAACACCAGGGAGTCATTAGTGTTTTTTCTCACTTCTTTCTCCTGTGTGTGCAAGCTACGTTATGGTCTCTAAGTGCCCCAGAGGGTGCTAGCCCAAAGTACCAAGGTTCAGGCAAAAAGCCATACGGAGACACAGCTGATGCCAAGTACCCAACAGTGCCCTCACCCTACCACCACTGTCCGCTATCCAGTGCAGTGCCAAACCCTCCTATGGAGAGGAGAGCTGTTAGATGACAGCCCAGTCCAGACCCCCCTCTCAGCTGACCCCCCAACATCCAGGCTCATTCCCCAATCTGGGCCACTGCACAGCGAGGTCTGGCATCCAGTACCTCAACCCTCAGCGCCACTTGGACGGCCTATTTCATACATTTTTACTGAACAAATATATGAAGTGTATGGTATGAATCTGCAGCCTAGAAAATGCAAAATACTTTGAAGTCAATTTCTCTCCTGTGTGTGCTATGGCATGAAAGCAACACAATGCCAAATTGACAATGACTATTTCTGCTACACACTTGATTCCATTTCACAATAGTTACTGCACTACAAACTTAGTGTATTGCACTTTTTCAAATGATAAAACACTTGTTTTGTATTTTTATTCGCCAATCTAATTAAATAACTCACGCATACATACTTTAATACTTTATTAGAAACATAAAAAAAAAAAATGAAAATCATGTCACAGAGAACAATCTGCACTAACTGCCAGTTCTGCCTAATAGAATGCTGGTGCCTACCTTTACATTTTAGCAAATACTTGAATTCTAACTATGTGGGGTTTCTGTAAGAAAAGAGCTAGAGTCTTTACTAATTATTTATAGCATTAATGATCTGGGCAATTTCTGTGCTTTTATGGTTGTGTATAGTTTTATGAAATTAAAAGTTTTAAAAATTAAAACACTCCTGCTAGCTAGACATGACACACACAGAAAACAAAAATAGTAAATTAGAGCTATTTAGTAAGCTGTTTTCTTACAGAAACCCCACTCAGTTAGCTTTCAGATATCTGCTAAACTGTGACAGTAGCCATTTGTGCTTCCTGGATAAGAACAATTACACAGCTTTGCTGTTGTGAACTGATTTAAAAGCAGTGCATATGCTAAATCTATGGGCCCAGCTACATCACTGTCACGTGAGACAGGGTGCATTGTAGGAGCAAGAAAGGCAATAAACCTGTTTGAGATGGAGATCCCCAGAGGTCGTAAAACTACCGTAAAGTTAGCAGGCTAATTTAGGAAGAACTCCTAATAGCAGACAGAGGGAAGGATACAGTAGGACTTTACATACAAATCAAAACACTCTGCATAGCATATGTTTTTGCAAATTCTGGGTGGACTACTCCTTTAAAGAACTAGTGTACTGCCAAAAACTAATATTAGAGTTTTAAAGCAGCCAATTGTTACCATTTATATCTGAGGTACTTTTTCTTTTCCCTTTGTTTAATTAGGAGATTGTTTACCTGATGTTAGTGGGTGTGATGTGTGGAACAGCTCTTAGCCTGGCAGCTGACATATCTTACTCTACTGCCCCACACTACATCATCGCATTGTGACCTCACCGACTGTGACATCATTGCTACTTAGGAACAGCGAGTGATTGACAGGTCATTCACCTGTGATGTCACTATCTGTGAGATCATAATGCTGATGATGTAGTGAGGGGCAGTGGAATTAGATATGTCAGCTACCAGGCTAAGAGCTGTTCCACGCAACCAGCACAGTATTATCACATAAAAGATTTTCTGAAGAGCAAAAGGAAAAAGAAAATCACGTCAGAAATAAAAAAGTTACAACTGACTACTACTTAAAATTGGTATTATTTTCCTGTCTGCCTGTTTTTGCTCCACGAGCTCTTTCAGAGGTGATCCGATCTATGGAGTCTGTTATAATTGAGTTACCCACAGCAGGCCAATCTAACAGAGATGCAGCATCTAATTTTCTGTGTGGCTCTGACTCAGCCCAGTTTTACAGATGGAAGTGACTACAGGCAATACCTTTTAGCATTAAAAATTCATAGCACTGGCCTTCAGAATTCAGAGCAAATGGCCAGAATGAGTAGCACTTTTTTACTTAAAAAAAAAAAAATATATATATATATATATATATATATATGTATATATACTATATATATATGTGTGTGTGTGTGTGTGTGTGTAACCCCCCAACCCCATGGGTGAGGCTTACCTGGTCTTCCTCCCAGTCATCTGGTCTCACCAGTCCCGGGTCCAGTGGTGCCCTTTTTGTTGCTTCTGCCAGACCCTGTGTGTCTGTTTGCTGGGGGTCAGGAGGAGTTGGATGTAATTAGTTAAAATTGCCAGCCTGGTGATACAGCATAGTTAGCCCTGAGCAAGCATTTAAGTGCTGCACAGCTCAGGGTGTGCACGTTTGAGCTGGCTCCTGCTCGAACGTATGAGCTGGCGATCTGCTTGCAGATCTTGTTAGTGCTATGGCACTCTGTGTTAAGCTGCCCTTGCCCCCTGGGATCCCAGAACACAAGCAGGGGTTTGGAGACACACTTGGAAGGGTAAAAGAAAGTAAACTTTGTACAAATGCTTAAGTGTTTATGCGTACTATTGCTTTAAGAACAGCCGTGGCTGCCCTGTGAATGTGTGTTTCTGCCTGTCGCCTGGAGACCTAGTGCTATGGTGTTAGTGACTGGCAGACAGAGACTCTTTTGGTGCTTATTCCACAACCAGATAACAGAACAGAGGGGCACCTATCGTGGCATGTGGACATTAACTTTTAAAATGAAACAAAAGCCCTTAAAAAGCACTTTAAACTTGGGACTTCATGTGAACTATTTTGTTGGAAGCCACCTTGGCAACCCCTGACCCTGTTCTGTCCAATCAGTACACAAGGAGCATGAAGGACTACTGCTATGGCTCCTGAGAAGGGGGACTGGACTGGACAATGTTCTTGGCACCTTTAGCAGTATCCAATCAGGTATGGAGTGGACCCTATGCATATTTATTTTACAGATGGACAGCTGCGTCAGTCAGTAAGATGCTGCCATTTTTCTCAGACTGTGGGGGAGAATTCGGCTTGAGGGAGTTCTACCTAAGGCTCTCTGAGTGAAGCAAGGGAGTGCAGGGTGAGCCGTAAAAGAAGTTTGGAAGTCAGACTAAGGCTTCCACAGCCGAACTCCAGGAGATTTGCCTAAAGCGTTCTAGCATCCAGAAAGCCAGAGTGTATGTGTGAAGAGCTGTTTGTAGCTAAAGCCCTGCATCATCTGAGAGAAGCCCTCAGTCTGTGAGGAGGGTTGGACTGTATCCTGCAAACCACCTGAATGGTTGTCTGGGTTAAATAACCAGATCCCAGAGACGAATTCAGAAAATTACCATTGTCTGAGAAATCCAATTTGAGGCAAGAAAAGCTGCTTTACAGTTTGAACCTGCAGTTTGGAAACCACCTGAGAAACTGTTTGCCCCTCTATCCCTGGGGGTGAGCCAGACTTGTTTTCCAGAGGCATTAACATCCAGCTGCAGAGAGGAAAAGACTGTTTATGAAATTCCCAAGCTCCAGAAGGAGAATCATTGCCAGGGGAATTGGCCAGGTAGTGTTACAGCCAGACATTACCCATCATCTTTCCTGGGGAGGTAGATGTCTGGATGTGTGGGGTAGGCGTGTGGCCCTGGTTCTCAGTACTGGCCTGTTCTAGCATCTATGACCAGGCCTTACAGAAGGTGACAAACTGCCAGAATTCTGCCACAGTCAAGTAAGCTACCATCCTGTTTGTACAGCTCGAGGCCCCAGCTTGACTGACTGAACCTGCTGTTGTTTCTCAGACCCTGTGAGATTGTGCTTCAGAACCGTGAGTAAGTGCAGGGCCTGCCCTGACCTGGGGAGTTATGTAAAGTTGTTCAGAGTTCCTATTTTATGTAAACCAAGTGCACCAACGCCAGCCACAAAGCTGCACCGTTCAGGCCTGCAACGTCTTTCTCCACCTGGGTACCCAGACTGACTGTAGGAAAACACAGGTACCAGTGGGGAAGGGGGCCTGTAATCTGTATGTTGTTGGGAGTGGGCATTGTTATTATCACTGCTGTTGCTTTTACCTGTTGCATCAAATCCTATCCACGTGTTATTTATGCATACCTTTTCTTCCGCTTCCAACTTAATAAATGCATTGCTGTTGTTGGTTAGCACTGTCTGCAAGCATATTTTTAGAGATTGCCTTTAATTGCATGTGTTTTAAACTGATGCAGCTTAAAGTGGCATTCTGTATGTGGGGTGACTGTAAGGGGAGGTGGGGAGGTACAGCATCCCAGGGGGTTGTACCCAGTTACCATCAGGCCCACTTATCTAATACTCTGGGTGGAGACACTGCGCTACTTGTTTTACATCTGGATATGGACTCCCCAATCCAAAACAACAGAGCCCAGGCCCGTGAACATTGCTGGAGCCTGCAAGGCATAGTAACCATAAGTTATACAGCAACCCGGTTACATATACAAATAATGGGCCCCATGTATTTAGTATTAAGGAATGTTTCTATCAAGTTAGTTCAATTATTTAATAATGTGTGTGTCCAGAAATTGCTCTAACATTACTAAGAGTATCAGTAAACTTTTGAGTAGCAAGGTTAAATTGTTTTTTTGTTCCTCCCTTCAGCTCCCTGGCCCACCTCTCCTTCAGGCCAGCCTAGTACCCCATCGACATACTCGCCCCGTCCCCTCTGTCACCCTCAGCAGGTCAGCCTTCTACTCCCAAAGTGCCAACCTCCGAGTGCAGTCTTGTGAACAGTTAACAGAAACAGGGTAACCCTCCTGTCTGTTTTTCTGGGTTCAAATCAACCTTTGGTCTCAAGTCTTGGAGGGATTCAAACTGTGAACCTCTTGCTAGTGTACCCAATGTACAGGCTCGGATAATTCTGCTCTTCAGAGGGGCCAGATATCTTTTGCCCACTGGCACCTAACCAGGCGTACAAAATGAACTCTTAAAACTCTGTTAAAGACCTCAGAATAAATTCTTACCTTTTCCCAGTTTGGTTAAACCCAGTAAGCTTTGTGCAGTATCAGCTTTAACCATGTATGCTTCAGTTGTCAAGAAAGAGAAATTCAAAGGCACACCAAGTAATCTCTGAATTAGAGGTTTACTTCAGAATAGATACAAAAAAATGTAACATGTAAATACAGAACCATATATCACAAAACATACAAATCACAGAAACAAAACAGGTTTTAAAAAGTGCAGATTCCTACCACTAATACACTCAGACTTGCCTTTTCTAATGTATTCTTATCTCACAGTGCTGTAGATGTTGCTTTTTCAGAGTCCAAACATTTGTGTGTAAATGGAAAACAGAATACTGTTTAAAAGCTGTCTTTGCCAACCTTTTTGTGTGAGGTCACCTAGCTCCTCCTTGTCAGAATATAAAAAAATATATATCTATGCAAAACAGGATGTCTTATCAAAGTATTAATTCTGTGATCTCAGCACAACTCATTTTCTCATATGACTTTCTTTGATCTTATGATCAGCTTCCCCTTTCCAGGACATCAAAGGACTGGTCATGTCTCTCTGCCAGATCTCACGGAGGTGCAACATGCTTTGTATCACCGTGTGAATTTTAACTGTGTTTCCTCTGAACGTTATAAAAGTTTATGATGGCCTCTTCTAGCCTTTAATTACTGTATCTCTTGGCCTTCCAGGTAACACCTATTAGCTAAAACCTGGGAGGAGGGTTTTCATTCCATAAGCTGTCAGCATCTCTCATGAGAGACATTCAATAACACATTTTTATATTACAAAAAGCATAGGTTAATCAGAGCCAGCTGTTCAAGTGTCACAATTCCTCCCCACCTAGACTGAATTTGGGGGTTCTATCCCCTGCATGGGATGAGCATCCCAAATCAGTTCACTCCTCATACACACGAGAGCCCATCGGAGTTCTGATTTGTGGCTCCAGCCCTATGTAGAATTGTCATATCATACCCTTACAAAGCAAGACTCCATCTTAACAGTCTACCATTGTTTTTCTCCATCTGCGTCAGCCAAACCAGGGGATTGTGGTTAGTCTGCACCACAAAATACTGCCTATATAAGTATGGCTTCAAATTCTTTAGGGCCCACACTATGGCAAGACATTCTTTTTCCACAGTAGAGTATGCCTGCTCCCTTGGAAGTAACTTCCTACTCAGGTACACTACTGGGTGATCTTTCCCTTGGTTGGATGTCTGACTCAGCACTGCCCCAATACCCATGTCTGAGGCGTCAGTCTGAACTATAAAGGGTTTGCTATAGTCAAGACTTGTCAAAACAGGAGCACGGCACAGTGCCTCCTTTAGTTTGGAAAAGGCTTCCTCACAGGCTGGGCCTCAGGTAATTTTGTTTGGCATCCTTTTCTTTGTCAGGTCAGATAGGGGAGTAGCCAGGGCACTGTAACTGGGTACAGATTTTCTACAGTACACTGCTGTCCCGAGGAAACTCCTGACCTGTTTCTGCATTTCTGGTCTGGGCCATGCCTGGATTACCTCTATTTTTATTTGGTTAGGATGGAGCTGTCCCTGGCCTACCACATGCCCAAGGTATGCCACTTCTCCCATGGCTACCTGGCACTTCTCGGCTTTGACAGTGAGCCCGACCCTCTGTATCCTGCCCAGCACTTCCCTAAGGTGGAATAGGTGTTCCTCCCAGCTGGCACTAAAGATGGCAATGTCATCCCGGTATGCCACAGTGTACTCCCCAGCACCGTTTAACACCTGGTTCACCAACCTTGGAAAGTGGCCGAGGCGTGCTTCATTCCGAAAGGCATTACTTTGAATTCAAATAAGCCTATCGGAGTGATGAAGGCCGACCGCTCCCTAGCTCTGTCCGTCAACTCTACCTGCCAATACCCCTTTGTCAGGTCAGTGGTCATAAGGTAGGTCTCCCCTCCCAACTTGTCCAGGAGTTCGTCCGTCACCGGCGTCGAGTGGGCGTCTGACTTCGTGACTGCATTCAGTCCACGATTGTCTGCACAGAAATGAGTAGAGCCATTTGGCTTTGGCACAAGGACTACAAGTGAGGCCCAGGGGCTGTGGGATCTCTGGATTACCCCTAAATCCAGCATCTCCTCCACTTCCCTCCTAATGATCTTTTGGACAGCCTCTGACACCCGAGATGCTGTCCGCCGTATGGGCGTCTGTGTCCCTGTCTCCACGTCATGCGTCACTAAGGGGTTAGTCTGGGCGTGGCACGCTAAACAATGGGGCAGAAGTCTGCTAAAACCTCCCTTACTTCCTGAATCTTGTCCGGGGCCAGCTGGGAGACAGTTTTACTGCCTCCACAGAGGACTCCCGCTTACTTTTTTCCAGCAAGTCCAGAAGGGGTCTCCTTCATCCATCCCCTCCCCAGGACTACACACTGCAAACACCATGTCCGCCCTATTTGCATATGGCTTCATCATGTTGACATGGTACATCCTTTCTGTCTGTCTTCTGTCAGGTAACTCTATAATGTAGTTCATGTCATTTACCTTCCTAACCACTTTGTATGGTCCTGCCCACTCAGCCTGCAGCTTGTCTTTCTGGACCAGAATAAGGACCATAACTTACTGACCCACCATGTACGAGCGAGCTCTGGCTCTGCGGTCATACCACACTTTTTGTTTCTGTTGGCCAGCTGCCAGGTTACTCTGGGCTACCCCCATAAGCTCCTTCAGCCTTTCCCCTAAACCTAAGGACATAATACACTATGGGAGTTCCCTGGGTGGCGTGCTTGCCTTCCCAGTCCTCCTGGATCAAGTCTAGGGGCCCACGTACCTGGCGTCCATATAAGAGTTCGAAGGGGGAAAATCCTGTTGACTCTTGGGGCACCTCCCTGTATGCAGACAACAGGTGGGGAAGGTATTTCTCCCAGTCCCTCCCATGCTGTTCAGCAAACACCCGGAGCATTGACTTCGGGGTACCATTGAATCTTTCCACAAGCCCATTGGCTTGTGAATGATATGGTGTTGTGCATCTCTTCACCACCCCACACTTCTCCCATAAACATTTCATCAGGTCCAACATGAAGGAACCCCCGCGATTGGTGATAACCTCCTGCATAAACCCAACACGGGTGGAAATCCCAAATAAGGCATCTGCCACTTTGTCAGTCCTCAGTGAGGATAGGGCGGCTGCTTCTTGGTACCGGGTGGCATAATCCACCACAGTCAGAATGAATCTCTTCCCTGAGGAGCTGAGGGTATTTAAAGGCCTCACAATATCCATTCCCAACCTCTGGAATGGCTCTTCCACTATGGGCAATGGAATCAGGTGGTTGGGTTTTTTGCCCGCTTCCTATTTCTCGGCACCGTGACAAGACCTGCAATACTCCTTCACCTGTTGGTGAAATTTGGCTAATAGAAATTCTGGGCCAACCATGCATAGTGTGCGCCATTCCCAGATAACCAGACAGGATGATCATGGGCAATCTGAGCAACTGCTACGATACCCCTGGGGAACAACAAGCTGCCTGCCTAGCACCCCTCCCTCTCTCTGTACTGCCTGAGTGTACATAAGTCCATTTTCTCAATAAACCTTATGTCTGCCCTCACCTCCCTGTGCACTGTCCTAGTCTGCCCAAGCCCTCAGCTTCTCTAGACTAGGGTCACTTCTCTGAGTAGCTGCAAACTCCCCACACATTCCCAAGGCATGGGACAGGTCCCCTTCATTCGCTAAACTAGGGTCCCTAGCACTAGCGTTAGGGCACTCAGGATTGCTGTCAATCCCACCCCTCTGACAATGGGTCACCCCTCCCTCTTCAGAGTAACCCGCTGTAGCTGTGTGGTTGACTGCTACTGGGGAAATTTCTACCCCCTTTTCATTAGTCTCCCCATCTGGAGACACAGGCTGGGGAACCAGCTTCTCAGTGGTTTCAACAATGGCTTCTGTGGGGTTCAGGGAACTACAGTTTTCCCTTGCCGCTTGGCTATGTGTAACTGCACATACCATCCCCTGTTTGAGATTGTTGCCCAGGATCACATCCACTGCTAGTGTTTTGGCTACAGCCACCTGTTGCACAGTTCCCCCTGTTTCACCCCAGTCTAGGAGAACACTAGCGAGGGGCAATGTTTTCTCTTCACCAGTAAAGTCCTGTACAGTGACGTATGTATTAGGTATAAGCTGACCAGGCTGTACTAGATCCCCCTTTACCAAGGTCAAGGATGCCCCTGTGTCCCTTAACCCTTGCGTCTGTACACCATTCACCATGACTGGGTGCATGTGTTCCCTCATGTTCACAGGCATGCTTCCAGGGACACACAAACAACCCACTTCTTTTCTAGTACCGTTCTGCGTATTATTGCTCATTCTTTTGGGACATTGTCTGGCAATCGGCCCAGTTTCTTTACATAACCAACGTTCACTTCTCTTTTCAGAGAAATCTTTCTCTGAAACCTGGGGCAAACTGGTTTCAGTGGGGGCAGTGAGGGTTTTAGCTGCCCTGAAGGCGCGCTTTTCCCCTTTCTGTGCTGCCATGCCCACCCCATTTGCTTTCAGAGCAGGTCTGCTCTTGGCATAGCGGTCCGAGAGTTCAGCAGCCTCTTGCACTGTTTTAGGATCTCGGTCCTCCAGCCTGGTTTTCAGCTCTGTTGTGCATGCTCAATAAAACTTTTCTAACAAAATCACATTTTCAGTTTTATCAACAGAGTTTGCCTCAATTCATTACCACCAACATTTTAAAAACTAATGTTGTTTCATGGCTAGCTCCTCGTAGCTCATGTCAAGGCTTCTCCTGAGCTTACGGAATTTAGCTCTGTATGATTCAGCAGTTAATTCAAATTTCTTTAACAGTGCAGCTTTAAGTTTGCTGTAATCATCACTGTCTTCATTGTCCATTTGACCCAATGCATCCCGAGCTTTTCCGGTAAGTAGCGGGGATAGCTGGAAGCTCCAGGACTCTCCAGGAATTTTGCCCTGAATACAAACTTTTTCGAAAGAATTTAAAACGGCATCCATATCCTCCCCCTCTTTAAATTCGGCTATCAATTTGGAGTTCAATTTGTAACTCAGTCCTGCAGTCCCAGTTAAACCCAAGCCACTTACCTGCTCTGGTGCTGGTGGTTTGAGTCGTAGCTTCTCCATTTCATGTTGTCTCTGGCACTCATGCTCCTCACGGTCTGCCTCTCGCTGTTCACGGTCCGCCTCTCGCCCTTCTTGCACCCTCTTCTCCTCTGCAGCTCGCTGTTTACGCTTCTCTTCTCTCTGGAACGCCAGCTCCATTCTGCACAACTCAGTCTGCAGCATGAGTACTTCTGGATCCAGGATACTGGTGACCTTCCCCTGCTCTTGTGGCCCTTCACTGACAATGGCCCTGCTGTCATCCTCACCGGATCTGGACACTACACTGGCCACTAGCCCTGCCACATTCAAGATTTGGTCCCTTACGGTCACTGTCTGTGACTCAGTGCTCTGGGTATCTGCTACCATCAGGGCATCAACGAGGTTCTGTTTGCTGGCTTTCACCTTGAACGGGACTCCTCTGTCCCCACACAACTGCTTTAAGTAGTCTACAGTGTGCCCGCTGTAGTTGGAAGCCATCTTCTTCCCTAACTATGGCTACTCTGACTTGCACTTTAGGAAAAAAAAATAAAACGGATAGAAACTTGACTGTACGCCAAGTGATATAGTTCTGTCTCCTTTTTTAAAAATAAATCACTGCCTTTTTCTTTCTTTACAAGTGAGCTGACAGTCTCAAGCTGACACACTGAACAATAGAAGCTTGTAATACCAACATTTTTCACACCGCTGCCAACCAGTCTGTCACAAACCCACTCATCAGGTCAGCCCTCTACTCCCAAAGTGCCAACCTCTGAGCGCAGTCTTGTGAACAGTTAACAGAAACAGGGTAACCCCCCTGTCTGTTTTGTGGGTTCGAATCAACCTTTGGTCTCAAGTCTTGGAGGGATTCAAACTGTGAACCTCTTGCTAGCGTACTCAATGTACAGGCTCAGATAATTCTGCTCTTCGGGGGGGCCAGATATCTTTTGTCCACGGGCACCTAATCAGGCGTACAAAATGAACCTTAAAACTCTGTTAAAGACCTCAGAATAAATTCTTACCTTTTCCCAGTTTGGTAAAACCCAGTAAGGTTTGTGCAGTGTCAGCTTTAACCATGTATGCTTCACTTGTCAAGAAAAAGAAATTCAAAGGCATACCAAGAAATCTCTAAAGTAGAGGTTTACTTCAAAATAGATAAAAAAAAATATAACGTAAATACAGAACCATATATCACAAAACATACAAATCACTTAAACAAAACAGGTTTTAAAAAGTGCAGATTCCTACCACTAATACACTCAGACTTGCCTTTTCTAATGTATTCTTATCTCACAGTGCTGTAGATGTTGCTTTTTCAGAGTCCAAACATTTGTGTGTAAATGGAAAACAGAATACTGTTTAAAAGCTGTCTTTGCCAACCTTTTTGTGTGAGGTCACCTAGCTCCTCACTGTCAGAATATAAAAAAATGTATATCTATGCAAAACAGGATGTCTTATCAAAGTATTAATTCTGTGATCTCAGCACAACTCATTTTCTCATATGACTTTCTTTGATCTTATGATCAGCTTCCCCTTTCCAGGACATGAAAGGGCTGGTTATGCCTCTCTGCCAGATCTCACAGAGGTGCAACATGCTTTGTATCACCGTGTGAATTTTAACTGTGTTTCCTCTGAATGTTATAAAAGTTTATGATGGCCTCTTCTAGCCTGTAATTATCTCTTGGCCTTCCAGGTAACACCTATTAGCTAAAACCTGGAGGGGGGGGTTGTTATTCCACAGACTGTCAGCATCTCTCATGAGAGACATTCAATAACACATTTTTATATTACAAAAAGCATAGGTTAATCAGAACCAGCTGTCCAAGTGTCTCACCCTCCACCTCAGATTGCAGCCGCCCCAAGGGTAGCCCGGTGTATCCCTTCACCGGATGGGTCCCTCTCCTCTGGGGAGGGTGCTGGGGGGGCTACCAGCACACTCTCTGTTTAGTCCCTGGGTGCTGCTAATGCGGTTCTGGGGACCCAGGGCTTCCATGTTGGTGGGGTCCAGCAGCCATCATCTGGCTGGTCAGGAAGCTGTTTTCCTCGTGTTCTTGAGGGTGGCGTGGCATGCCACAGACATCAAGGTGTACGCCAATGTCCACCACACCCCCGTTCAGCAGGGCTCGCCAAAATGCTGCACTCCAAGCCTCCACCAGGAGTCAGCACACACCAAGCCACATCCCCACCCTCCCCCCAGAAGAAGGCAAGCAGTCATCGGACACTCGAGCCTTCTCCCCCCTGCTGGCCCTCCAGTGACCCAGGTTTGTTCCCAAACCCGGGTTGCCGGCATCACAAGCGGAAATCCAACCACTGCACCAACAGGTCAGCAAGGTGAAATTTGAGTGTAAACATCTTAGTGCTATGTGAAATTCATAGCATTTGAGAGGTATGCTACAGACGATGATTTTCGTAGAGCATGCTTTCCTTGAACGAAAATAATGATTTTAATAATGACTTGGAGGTGAAGATAATAGGCTGCTCCTTCCTTTACTTATGATAATAGCAGCAAAAAAATACAACCATGTTCTGGCCAAGCATGCTTCCACATACAGGCTACCAGTCCCACAAGTCTCTGCGCATGTCTGTGATGCAGGGGGCTCCCATAATGCCCATGGTGCTATAAAGGATCATTCCTATGTCTATTCATTCTCCTCTTTGCCATAACCATAGCAACTGGACTCTAAACTGTCCTTCAGAACTGGACTGGAACCAGAACAACAGGAACTTCAGCCGACTGCTGTCCTGGTTATCTCTGACCTCTCCGCATATCAAATGGGATCTATAAAAGACAAAGCACAGAAAAGGTGAGGAGGGACTATTATCTCACCTCCAAGTTATAATCATAATTTTCTTTTAAGCTGTGCTGTAGAAAAATTACCACATTAAGACACAAGCTTGGAGGCTCCGATAATAGGCTTGCTTGAAGCCCTGTGTAGTACCACATTAGCCACACTTTTGTAACTGGATCTCCATGGATGTTGTAGTTACTACCCCTGCCTTGTGGGCTCAAACAAGGTTGGAGAACCTGGGTTCTGATTTTCTTGATTGTGGGATTCTTATCCAGGGTGTTTTAAGTTTTGTGCGATGCCTCCACCCGGACTAAAGTTAAGTGGGCCCGATGTTACAGCAGTACAAACTCCTGGGTGCAGTATCTCTGTACAGCGTCCCCCTACTCATGAAAAATCACAGTGCAACCTTAAATTCAACAATCTGGTTGCCATAGTTTTTTTTTTTTATCACAACATTGTTTCTCCCCTGTGGCTCAGTCTGCCATCGTCCGGCCGCCATCCTCTGCACCCCATGCGATCCCCGGCAGCTCACTCATACAGGGCTGGCACACAGAGCACCTGCAGTGGGGACCCCCAACCCCAGCCACCGGGCCCGGATCCAATACCAAGACACGATTCCACATGGGTCTGAGGGTGTGCAGAGGCATGGCCATCAAGCCCCCATGACCGACCGCCATTTTCCGCCGTGTTTTCTCCCCTTAGGAGTATGGACGTGCAATGATGTCTATGCACAATGTGCTGACATCCGCCATACTCCCCTGGTTGCCATAGTTAACAGAAGATGCATGTCCTGTACCATAACTGGAACCGTCTCACTGGGGATGCTAGACACCTTATTGTTGCCAGCTCCATTCTGTCACTTATAGATTATGAACTCCCTGTCTATGCAGTTGGCTGTGATACAATGCTAAACAGAGTAAAGCTGATCTGTAATATGGTGTGCTGCTATGTACTTGGTGCAGATAACCACATTCATAGTTGTACCCTTTATGCACTCACTAACTGGCTATCTTTACCCAGCAGAATAAAGCTCCAGACTTATTTGCTAGCCAAAAAGGCTCTTTTGGGCCTAACACACCCTGCTTTAACAAATTGCTTCTGCACTGTCTCCAACCAGTACAACACCAGGAACATGGCCAGAAATGCCCTTAAGCCTTCTTTCCGGCATACTCAGCCGGGCAAGCGGTCTTTAGCTGTCAGAACCACCAGCTGGTTAATCGAGTTGCCTGATACACTGCTGAATCTCCCCAAGTTTAATCAGTTTAAGTGATTTTGAGGTCTGCCTTTGCAGTCCAATGCAACAGTAACCATTAAACAGTGTTATTCAGTTTCTCTCTGTACATAACCTATGACTTTTTATACAATGATTTGTATGGATTTTTCTCAAAACTGTATTTAATTGTTCTGCAGTGCTTTGAACCTGAATCATCTGCATTTCCTCTGGAACTGCTTATTGTACTTGTAATGTTTTTTTTGTGATTACACATTTGACATGGAACCTTTGTAAAGGAGCACTTGTGCTGAAAGATACTCTCAGAAGTTTTCAATAAATAAGACAAAATGTGAAATACCAATAAAATATTTATTGGGAGATATACACAAGGGATTGGGGAACTAAAGCAGAACTGTTTTCGGCAGATACGGTAAACTGTAAAGCAGCAGGGCCATAGATAAATGCCTGACTACGCTCAACCAGAAAACAGCAGAAGTGGTTACTGCCCACCAGACAAGACAATACAGTGGCAGATAAGACTATAAAACCTTTTGTATTATCAGCCTACCTCTATTGGGGACATTGCCCACTTCCCACTAGTACCAGTTTAAACCCTTAAACCTTAAAGAGAGATCCCGGTGCTTCACTGGGTGCCCAACTGTATGAACAGTGCAGGCCTGATGATGTTGCAGCTGATTGACCAGCGGTGGTGCTCTTCAAACAGAACAGAACACTTTGATAAACCCATACCCTACAGGTCATGTAGGTGTTTAAATGGCAAAAGCTCCAAATGAGGGGTGTGGCTTGGACACCGTGGAAGATGGCTGCCTAAGCTCATAGCTCGATCCCTAGCTGAGACAATTCGTACGAAAATACCTGCATCCAGGGAACTCTCCTGCATCCAAAGCCACAATATGCCTCTTCAAATACTGAATGTATGTTTCGAGTGGGTCTTATTGCGCGTGGAAGCCTGCTAATTACCGATCGGTGCCGATCCTCTCGCGACCCTCCCCAGACCCGCTAGGCCGATATATCCCGATGCGATTGGACTTCTGCTGTACCACATCCTGTGTCGGCCACTGGAGCTACTACCCATTTCTACGCGGTAGTTGGAAGGCTTGCCCTCCCTCACCCACCTCTGGACAGTCCTGGAACCCTGGCCCAGATCTCAGATGGCTTTCTCCTCACCATCTCAGAATGCGCAGGCCGTAGCCACTGTAGTTTCCACCTCTCAGCCGCCCGACGTAGGTGCATCCCTCCAGCATATAACAACCCTCCTGGAGACGTTGCTTACTAGGGTGGATTCCATCTCAACCACATTGGCAGTCTCAGTAGCTGATGTTCATACCCTCAACGACAAAATGAACGTGGTGGAACAGAGGATGGAGGGATTGGAGGTCAGTCAGGCAAAAATGTTACAGCACATGCAGGAGCATGAAGCCAAATTGGCTGTGCTATGGCAGAGAGCAGAAGATCAGGAAAATCGTGGGAGGAGAAATAATATTAGAATCCTGGGCATACCTGAAGGGCTAGAAGGCCCCAATACAGAGTGCTTTCTTAACAAGGAAATCCCCAAAATGCTAGGGGAAAGGTGGCATGGCCCAGTTGAGGTAGAGAGGGTGCATAGAATACCTAGTGGTCCCCGATCTGTAAACTCGCAGCCACGGCCTGTCATTGTATACATCCTTAGATATTCCACAAAGGAGCGGGTTCTGTGAGCAGCAAGAAATAAATGGGAAATTCTGTGGCATGGGGTGAAAATCTCCTTTTACGGAGACTTTTCCGCTGAGGTGGTGGCCCGTAGGAAAGCTTTCATCCCAATAAAACAAATCCTAGCACAGCATGGTTTCAAATATGGTTTCAGGCACCTGGCTCACCTGCATGTCTCTGGAGAAGGGAGAGAGTTTGTGGCTGAAACTCCTCAGGAGGTTGAGGAATGGCTCATAAAGTACTGACCCTGGGTACCCCTTGGGACTCCAAATCCCAGAAAGCTCTGGAGCCCAGGTCATCGCGTGTACATCAGAGGAACCCAAGTAACTAGCAGCAGTGCTCCTGGGGACCAAGCTAGCAGATGGACTGTCACAAGCATTAATGCTTCCCCCAGGTCTCCCGATCGTACAGCACCGTGTGTGTGTCGGTGGATGGTAAGCCCAGTATTCAACAGCAGCACATGACTAATTCTCTCCTTCCCAGGCCACAGCGGGGACCGGGACAAACAACAAGGATCCATCACCGTTCAAATGGTGACCCTAGCTTATCCCCTGAAGGGCAGGAGATGGCGCCACCAGCCAAACAAACAAAGGACAATACCTCCCCGCAGACTCTATTGGAACCAACTGACATTCCTGATGTTCTGCTTACGGAAGCGGTCTTGACGGAATCTTGGGCAGATTTCCCATCTGAAATGGAAGAATTTACGGACATTGCCTCACTGTCTGTTAAGCCTGGCCTACTGTCATTTGCTGAAGCGCTTTCCAAGGGTCCGATCCATCCCACTACAGGCTCAGCTCCCATTGGAAGTGATGCTCCACCAGAATGATTTATTCTATAAGTGTCTCCTTTCCATATAACATTTTGCTGGCATTGTTAAGTATTTGGGGCAGCGGGGTGCATGCTACTGTTAACTGGACTGTATTATTGCATGGAAACCTGCTATCCCCCCATGCAGCAACGTAGGAGCTTATTGCAATGTTCACCAGGGTTAATGGGTGAATGTACTGCCCACACCCCTTAATGCCAGGGACCCGGGAAAGACTATATCTCATTGTGAGGCTGGTGTCTATCCTATAGTTGCATTCCAAGTATAAGAATCTACCCCATGCGGATAGTGCTTAATAAAGCTCTATCTCCTAAATGGTGACGGGTGACCCATGCACGTGGGAGGGACCTATCCCCCTTGCTGTGCAGCGTAGGACCCACTCTAGTGACTAACTTTATTGCCCACCATCAATAATAGCACTCCCTTTAAGTTTGGGCTTTAATCCCCCCCCCTTCCCTAGATACCGCACCCCGTAGCTCCTTTGGATAAGGGTGACAATTTAGCAGCGTCATGTCTTAGCTGGGGTAGAGCCTTAGAGCCGATATCTGTTAATTTCCCAACCCCCATTTTAGGTACTCGGGCAGCGCGGCTGTGTGCCAATGCCTCACTTTGTGGGAAAGTTGCACTTACGTGCGTACCGCCAAGTACCTGTAAATTGTTGCTTAAGTGAATTAATCCAGGAAGTTGTTACTGAGGTTATTACTCTGTTGGGATTTTTTCCCTCTTCTCGTTTTTCTGTACTGTGCATTCAATATAAGTCTAGACTTACTGTTAAATAACGTTATTTCCTGTTCATTGAGTGTTTGCAACACAGTGTTGTCTGCATTTGCAATTGTTGTTCTCTGTTATATTGTATTTACCGATACCTGCTTGTTTTATCTGCTACCAGGGTGCTGCAGTTCTCCTTACCTGCTACCAGTTTATATTGATCCTTACTCCTACTTGATCTCTCTGGATGTGTCACAGATATTCTCTTCATCTGCTCCTACTTTTCCCTGATGGACCTCTGGGGTGAGTACCTCCATACATATTTACTTCGGGCCTAACTATGCAGAACTCTGCGGTGGGGATTAATCTTATATCGTGGAATGTCAAGGGGTTGAACCATCCAACCAGGAGGTCAGTAGTCCTTAAGCATCTACGCTCCTTGAAGGTGGACGTGGCACTTATACAAGAGATGCATCTCACTGCAAGGAATGTATCGTGGCTCAAAAATTCCTGGGTTGGTTTGGCCCTGGCCAGCTCAGCACAGACCAAGACCAAGGTGGTAGCTATCCTTGTCCAAAAATCACGTCCTTGGGTAACAGACAAGGTACTCACTGATACTCAAAGCCACTGGATAGTGGCTCGGTTCTCTTACCCAGGCGGCTATGTTATTCTGGCCAGTATTTATGGACCTAATGTGTACTCCCCAGATTTTTTCTTAGATATTAATCAAGCTCTTGAATCTCTATCCATGGGGTATTCAAACATTCTCATCATGCTAGGGGGAGATTTCAACCTAACGATAGATATATTCCTGTATAAATCTAAACCGAA
This sequence comes from Neoceratodus forsteri, assembly GCA_016271365.2. NCBI lineage: Eukaryota > Metazoa > Chordata > Ceratodontiformes > Ceratodontidae > Neoceratodus > Neoceratodus forsteri. The sequence continues at coordinate 477,102,901 of CM057451.1, forward strand.
CCCATAGACACATCCCAAAGTTGTGCTTGTCCTGCAGGAGGTAATGAAGGAATGGGGGCTGGTTGATATATGGTGGAGGGACCACCCCACTGGGCGAGACTATTCCTTTTTTTCATCGGTACACACTATCTACACTCTTATAGACTTTTGGCTAGTGAATACTCCAGCAGCTCATGATATTGTCTCTTCCAAAATAGGCAACATCCTTATTTCCGACCATGCCCTGGTTTCCTATTTGTATACCTCCTCAGGGCAATCCGGCTCTAGTCCTAGGTGGCTGTGCAACCCCCTGTTGATCGGGGAGCCTGCATTCCGAGTGATGGTACGGACCACCACTCAGGATTACTTTGCTCTTAATAAGGCTGCTGATACCTCGGCAGCTACGGTATGGGAGGCCTTTAAGGCAGTGCGGTGGGGCCACATCATTGCTTATGTGGCCCAAAAGAACAAGGCCCGGTGAGCTGGCTTGCACCATCTTCAAACCGAACTATCTACATTGGAGACCCAGTTCAAATTGTCTGCAACAGGGAAGCCTGATGCAGCGGCTCTCTGAACTATAGTCGTGCTACGGTATCGCATCAACACGATACTACATCAGAAGGCAGAGTGGCTGATGCTCCCGGTCAAGCATGCATACTGGGAGGGAGGAGACAAAGGGGGCAAACTCCTAGCATACCGGCCAAAGAAACAACAGGCCGCCTAGCGTATCCATGCGCTCAGGAATCATAATGCCGACATGGTCACTGACCCTAAGCAGATTCATGCCTGCATGCAACAGTTTTACCAACGACTCTATTGGTCGCAGACCACCCTGGAACAGAACCAATTGGAGACCCAGCTGAGGGACTTCTGCTCTAAAGCTAAAACTCCCCAACTGGCAGAACACATGAGGGCTGCTCTGGATGAGCCCTTCACGGAGCCAGAACTCAAGGGGGCATTGTCCCAACTCACTAAGAGGAAATCCCCCAGGCCAGATGGCATGACCACTGAGTTATACCAACTCATAAGTTTGGAAATCGCTGCCCCATTGCTTTCTGCATTCCAGGAGGCCCATGAGTCCGGTACCCTCCCACCCACCATGCGTGAGGCACTCCTTACTCTGCTACCAAAAAATTTGGACGACCCAATGGACTGTGCCAACTATCGCCCCATATCCTTAATATCAGTGGACTGCAAAATAGCAGCCAAGATGCTTGCCAGTCGTATGATGGAGGTTTTGCCTTCCATAGTGCACCCGTCCCAAGTTGGGTTTACTAAAGGGAGAGCTGCTGTGGACAACATATGCCTGCTTCTCAATCTCAAGTGGCTGGCTCTGCAATCTACTACTCCTATGGCCGCGATGGCAGTGGATTTTTCCAAAGCCTTTGACTCTGTCGAATGGCCCTATCTGCATGCGGCACTCCAGCAATACGGCTTTGGCCTGCACTTTCGGCAGTGGATCCGAGTGTTATACAATGAGCCCACAGCTTGCATCCTTAATAATAAGGACATATCTCCGCCTTTCCCCCTGCAGTGAGGCACCCGACAAGGCTGTCCGTTGTCACCACTGCTGTTCCTGGTCGCCTTGGATCCTCTTACCTGGAAACTACAGGCTACTGGGGAGATCCAAGACATTCCAGTAGGGAAGCATGTGTATTTAATGGCCTCCTACGCAGATGACTTACTCATCACACACTCGAACCCAAGAGACTCACTGCGCTCAACCTTGGATGTCCTACACACATTTGCCCACCTCTCTGGCCTGAAAATTAACCAACGGAAAACCAGTGTCACCCCTCTTAATGCTGCATGTTCCCAGGACTGCCTACAGTACCTTGGACTCCCTTGGGCCCCCAGCAGCCTTACCTATCTGAGCATTCATATACCATTTGACTGAAGGCACATTGAATCTAGGAACATTTCTCCCTTCTTAGAGCAATTAACCACTGAAGTATCTCGGTGGTTCCGGCTCAATCTCTCTCTGTCAGGGAAAATTGCTGCAATCCGTATGCTTTTCCTACCTAGAGTCACATACCTCCTTAATAACCTCCCTATTGCTCTGTCAAAAAAAATCTTGACAGATGGACAGTATTATCTCGCAATTCTTGTGGGAGGGTATGAGACTGTGATGAAGCATGCATAAACTGCGAGCACATTGGTCTAAGGGTGGCATGGGACTCCCTTGGCTGCAAGGATATCATTGGTCCTTCCTCGCAGCTCAGGCCACGAAATGGTTCCTATCCACACCTTCCCTCCCGGTATTGTAGGCCCAGCTGGAAGCTCAAGTATTAAGGGAGACCCCCGTTTGCTTCTGACCAAGTTACCGGTCCCCCACAACCTGCTCACGCCAGTTATGGCTCAAACCAAGAAAGCATGGTTTTGCCTCATAGCCGCAGCCCGAACTAAACATTCTGAGGGCTGGATGCCATTCCGATACCTTAATCTTTGGCACAACCGGCTCCTAACGATGGATAACAAACCATTTAATTGGGAGTTGTCGGCCAAGAACGGTATACATACAGTCCAGGACTTATATATCCCTGACTCCACTACACTCATGTCTTTTGAGCAACTCAAAGTTCGCTATTCCCTTCTGTCTCAAGACTTCTGGAAATTCCTGCAGCTACGGGCAGCAGTGCAGTCTGCTAACTGGTCTCAGACGGTTGATCCGAAATGGCTCTGGATTTCCACTTTGCACCTAAGACCTAAATCTCGGGGCGTCGCAGCTAAGTTTTACAGCACTTGGTGGAAGGCACAACCAGACTACACAAAAGACTGCAGACTTGCTTGGAGTAGTGATCTCGACTGCCAACTTACGCCAGACAGATGGGCATACTGTTTGCGTCAAGCCCACTCTTCATATAAGGATGCCAGGAGTCTACTGATACAACTTAAGATCTTGCTCCACTGGTACCGCACGCCAGCAGCTCTACATAAATGGGGCATCCGCCCCTCACTCTGAATGCTGTAGATGCCACAAGAGCCCAGCCCACATTTTGCATATATTGTGGCAATGTCCCACCCTGGTACCCTTTTGGGCTTCAGTGGAAATGGACTGCTCAGTGGTGCTGGGGCAGCCGGTTGACCTTTCCAACCCCATGCTTCTACCTCTTTGGAGCAGATCTCACCACAACAGCGGGAATGGGTTTTAGTAGCTTTGTTGGAAGCCAAACGCATTCTGTTGAAGTCCAGGTGGCAACCTTTGCCGCCTGCTATCTCCCTCTGGCATTCTGCCCTGGCCAGGATGGCCACTTTTGAGAGGCTTACTTATGCTGGCAGGGGACAATTGTCCCTATATCACAGCAAATGGGAGGCATACCTCAATTCAACCCTCTCTCGGGTGCCCCTTCCTCCTCCCAAAACACCCCTGGATTAGCAGATTAGGTAACTTAATTCTCAAACATGCAGACCTGTAGAGAGGATCTCTGTGAGGAGCATGACACCCTTGTCTTGTGTGAAGGCACTCCCTCTTACTATAATTCTTACTTGTACCTTCCTGTCCACTCTTGACTTGAGAGATTTGCCTATATGGATTATTCCTCCTGCTACTTGTACTTCTATCATAAGTACCAATGTTAGGAGACTGGAGACTGCAGACCTTAGATTACTGGTAGCTTTATTAGCAGAACTGGCAGGTTACTGTTCATGTTTTGTTTTTGTTTTTCCTTTTCTCAGCTGTTTATAGACAATGCGTTACATGCAGGAATATCCTGCTCTATCTAATGTTGTACATGGTCTTTTGATTATGGTATGGATCTTTTGCAAAACAATAAAAATTATTCTATGATAAAAAAAACAAAAACTTCCAAATGAGGTATTTGTAACTGCTGGCCCATTGGCCAAGTCTGTAGATTTGGTGTCAAACTTTGAACAAGTTGCAGAGCAAGCTCTGAGAGTACCCATGGTTCTGGTGTTATCAGTGTCCCTGTCAACTGTTGCTCCTCTTCCTCTTTTCTTTTTTCAGGCTGATGGTTCAGTTGTGCAGTTGGGGAGGTAGCAGCTCGAAGATGCAGGTCTCAGTTGCCTGGGGATGTGGATCAGGCTCTCTGCATCTGCTGTCATATGGACCTCTCTGGCCCTTCTCTCTTCTCTTCCGTAGGACAGATCAGTCTAAGGAGCAGGGGCCACACTCCTCACACCCATATCTAGGCTTCTGGACTCTTGTGTGAGATGTTGGCTAGTACCTGGCAGTAGCACAAAACAGCCTTCTCCCACACTATCTGAAGGCTTGATGCAGGTTTTCTCTCACACAGATTACTCGGTCTCTGGTGACCACAGGCATACCTCTCAACTTCATGACTCACAAATCAGGGACAAACAAAGCTTATAAAAATCAGGGTCAAATGACCAGAATCGGGGCACATCGGAAAACATAGTAATATTAGCTCAGAAAGCTGTGTACAGTATGCTGCTTCATATAAATAGAATTTTTTTTAAAATTTGAACTAGGCAGTAACACTAATAGGTGGAATTATTGTATTCAAATCCGTGCTCTTCAGTGGAAAAAAATGCTAAATTTAGGAGGGACAGAGGTAATTTTTGAGGCAAAATCAGGGATGTCCCTGAAAATCAGGGACAGTTGCAAGGTAGGCCCACAGGCTGGTAGCTGTGGCACATGTTTACCTCATTTTCTGTCAAAGCAGGCGTCAGTCTTTTTCACAGGAAAAATGTCTTCCTGACACTTTCAGCACACACAGTTCAGTCTCTGCAACACACAAGTTGCACAAATATTGGAATTACTTCCTGAAGGTTAGCTGCAGAAGTGCAAGCTTCCCTGACTTGGTTGTGGCCAGAAGCACAAGCCCTCCACACTTTGTGAGAGCTCACCGAAGACTCCTGTCTTGTTGCACTGCCCTCAGCATCTTCTTGGGTAAAGGCAGCTTCTGATTGGTATAGAAGGCTGGTAATCAATAGAATTAGTATGCAGAATATTCACTTGATGCCCTATCAGATGACAAAAAGGGTGCCAAGAAAGCACTGTCATTCTCCCATAATGTTGTGTTAGTCATGTGCCGAGATGCCCGACCTCTGATTGGCTGTGATGGAGGGCAGGGGTCAGCAAGATGGTGGATTCCTCCTTAGCAGAGATAGTGTTTCAGATCTAAGTTTTTTTTTTTTCCCAGGGCTCCTGTCCTGCTTTTATTTTATCTGACCCCCTGGCTTAATAGGCACACTTATGCCTAACTATCCGGTGGTGGTTTGGGTCGAATTCGGGGTTTCCCTCGCTTATCGCGAGCTCTCTTAGCTCACCCTCCCATGCTGAGCATAATCTTTCTTTATGCAGTTGCCAGCCATGCTGTTCTTAAAGGCACAATGGTGCCAAACAAGTCTGGTTTTTCTTCTGCTTCCCCTCCTAGTGCCTCCATGTCCCCAATGCCCACTGGTGTCCCTGGGGCTGGAGCACACTAAAGGGAAACTGTTATGAGTGGGCACAGGTTGTGGTGGTGGTGGTGCAATCCATAGGTAGGTCTGGCACACCAAGCATCATGCAGTCAGCGTACGAACAGGCAGATATTTAGCAGCGCTGCTCGCATGTTCAAACAGGTAGCTGCTTGAACATGTGCACATTCTGTTTGAATGTTCAAGATCTGCCGAGAAGGCAGCAGCATGGTGGTTTGCTCCTTCAGGCCTCCAACAGGCTGTAGTCCCAGTGGCCAGAGTGAGCAGATGATGGCAGGCAGTTCTGGGGCTGCAGGAGGAAACAGGTAAGCCCCAACCATTGGGGTGGGGTGTTACACCATCTCCTACCTAAACACTTGATGTCCACATCAAGTCCATCAGCAGAGTACATCTGTAGCAACAAACAGTGTACAACACACCAAACAAGTAGCATGCACAGTCTGTCTAGACAGTTCTATCCTGACTGAATTAAGCATATGATATCTCCTAGTCCAGACAAATACGGCTAGTCTAACAGAAAAATAAAAGGCCTTTTGTATTCACAAAAACTGTTGTCAGAACAATACTTTTCATCATAGCATAGGAGTGGGCAATTCCATAACTTTGTGCAATACTGTAGCACATTGATGCAATAACAACAGTATTCAACTCCTTTTTCACTCTTTACCTCCTGCTCTGGGTGACATCATATGGGCTTTGCAAAAGACAGTATAAAACAGAGATCTAGGTATGACCAGGATGGTTCCGATTGGGCAGCCACGTGGCCAATGGCCACTAAATAAAATTGGTTTGCCTACTAGATTTTAAAGGTTACTGGCCAACTGGCTATCTGCCCACAAAGCAATTTTTTAACCCTTAAAAAGGATAGCCATGAAAAATGTTGTTTGGCTACTAGGTTTTGAAAGCTAGTAGCCAAACTGTCCAGCAACTCCAAACTGACTTGTCCCACCGTGGATGTGACATAGATACCTTTGTGTACTACATGCATTGGCAAGTTGGTAGGGGTACCTGGTGAGTTATAGGTTAACTTGATCAAAGGTTTGACAGCAGCCGTTTCAGAACACTGGAGTTGAACAGTCACTTCTTCCTGGGATTCTGGGGCAGCTACTTCCTGTTCATTAGCCAGCAATGAAGCATCCTCAGTCAAAATGGGTTCCACAGCTTTTTCTATGGTTTCTGCTGTTTCTATAGGTTCAACAGGTTCTCCACTCTTCGCCTGGAACTTCCTCAGATAAAGGACCATCATCTGAAGGTACAAGTGGTGTTGGTTCGGAATCCATGATTGTTGATGTGGGCTCTACATGAGGTACATTTGACACATTGCTGGTTGTTGTTCCATCTGAAACTCTGAACAGTCTGTTGAGCTCCACTGTAGGGTAGTACACCCTTCCTTCTGATTCAGAGTCTGAGTCATCCTGATCTACTGAAGCATCAGTTGTGGGGTTGAACAACTTCAGATTGTCTTGTCTTTTGCTTTAAATTTTATGTGCACATAGCAGGTTGAGTAGTTAGGGGTTTGGAGGTTCTACAGAGTCCAGTATATCATTGTTGGCCAACTGTTCAACAGGTAACAAATAGTTTCAGTGGATAGTTCAATATCTGCTTGACTCTCGTTCAGGATGAATCTTGTACACAGGCATGTCTCCTTTTCCATCACAACATATGGGATATTGCGCCAATGGTTAGCAATTTTGTGTTTTCTCGGCAGTCCCAAATTCCTTAACAGAACACTGTCTCCTAGCAGCAGTTCATAGGCCTTCACCTTTTTGTGTATCTGCCTTTATTTATTTATTTTTTTACTTTATGTTTACTATTTTCAATAAAACATGACAACATATCACATCTTCATACATGTTTAAAGTACAAGTATGATCATAACAACCACTCATAGGAAAAAATTGATATATAAATATAATAACTCTGCATTCTGGCACAGTAGGAGTGGGGGAAAACCAAGACAAATGTATTTATTTAGTTTTTGTTGACCAGGAAGGACAGTTTTTTTACCTATTTTCAGCCTCATCCCGGGGGAAGGGGGGTACAGATGGATGGCAACTGAAATTGAACCAGATTGTTTAAGCTGTTTGTGGTATTTTTATGGAATGGGTGAAATTTGGCCAGGACACCGGGGAAATTCCCCTACTTTCCAGTAGGGAGAACTGCTGTCGCTGCTATGGAGGAATCCAGTCCAGGAACAGTCGCAATGGAAGCAGGTTGTGGGCCTGCAGTGCTGCAAGGTGCTGTCGACACCCATATGGATGTCTCGGTTCAAGAAATGGAAATAACAGAAATCTTTATGGATGCCTCTGGGGAGCTGAGCTGCAACCTGGATTTGAGTAAAAAGCTACCCGATCAAGAAGTCGTCAAACCAGAGGAATTATTGCTCATGGAAAAGTGAGCTAGTCTGCAACAGGAGCTTCAGTCTATCGAATTACAGTTGGAAATGGAAGAAGTTAATTGGCAACTTCAGGAAGATGAGCGCAAAAGAAAATGCTCGCAAGAAAACTCGCCCGTTCCCAGGCTGGAGTCTGCAGCCAAGGTATTTGTTGCAACTATGGAGCAGGCCAGTCACTGCTTGAATGAGAGCCCATACCCACGGAAGCTGCTTTGAAGCAGCAAGATGCCGCACTGTGCTGATCATCAGAGTGGGCACTGGAAGGGGCGGGCTGGAAATAGGATGCTGCGGGGGTTTGGGTTTCAGACTCTCTTTAACAAATCATGGGAGGATGGGGTGGTACCCGAGGACTGGAGGAGGGCGGATGTGATTCCTCTTCACAAAAGTGGGAGCAGGACAGAGGCAGAAAACTACAGACCAGTTAGTTTGACCTCAGTGGTAGGGAAGATGATGGAATCACTTAAGGAAAGAATTGTTGAGTACCTAGAGGCCAGTGGGGCAGGACCCAAGGCAGCATGGATTCACGATGGAAGGTCGTCAGATGAATCTAATGATTTCTTTGACTGGGTGACTAAAGTAGTAGACCAGGGAGGGGCTGTGGACATGGCCTACCTAGATTTTAGCAAGGCATTTGATACAGTCCCACATAAAAGATTAATTCACAAGTTAGCCAGCCTTGGAGTGGGTTCCAAGGTGGTAGCTTGGATAAAAAATTGGCTAGACAACAAGATGCAAAGGGTAGTAGTAAACAGAGTCCACAGTGAAGAGAGGAGGGTTACTAGCGGGGTACGCAGGGTTCAGTACTGGGACCAGTCCTTTTTAATGTCTTTATAAGTGACATTGCAGAGGAACTGGAAGGAAAAGTATGTCTCTTTGCAGACAGCACAAATATCTGCAACAGGGCTGATACACAAGATGGAGTGGAAAGGATTAAAAGGGACTTGGCAAGGTTGGAGGAATGGTCAAATGTATGGCTGCTCAGATTCAGTGCAAAGAAGTGCAAGGTAATGCACCTGGGAAACAAAAACCCAGGGGAAGAGTACACAATGAGGGATGAGATACTGACAACAGTAAAAATGGAAAGTGACCTGGGGGTAATTATATCAGATGCCCTACAGGTGGGCAAGCAATGTGAGAAGGCAGTAAGAAAGGCTGGGGAGATACTGGAATGCATTGGGAGAGGCATAATTAGTAGAAAACAGGAAGTTGTTATCCCTCTCTACAGACAGTTGGTGAGACTCCATCTGGAGTACTGCGTGCAGTTCTGGAGACCCCATCTCTGCAAAGACATAGACAGAGTGGAGGCTGTCCAGAGGAGGATAACCAAAATGGTGCAGACCAGAAGACATACGAAGAAAGACTAAAGGAGCTTAATATGTATACCCTTGAGGAAAGGAGGGAGCGGGAACATGATAGAAACTTTCAAGTACCTCAAGGGAATCAACAAAGTCCAAGACAGTAGCATCTTTCAGAAAAAGAGATGTGCAAGAACAAGGAGGCACAATTTGAAGATAGAGGGGGGATAGCTTAGAGGTAATGTGAGGAAGTATTTTTTCATGGAGAGGGTTGTGGATGCATGGAACAGCCTCCCTGAGGAGGTCATGGAGTCAAGAACAGTCGGGGAATTCAAGAATACATGGGACAGACATAAGGCAGTCCTAGTGGGGGTAGGAGGAAGTAAGCTGTTGGTTAACTAGGATCAGCAGCTTATCTGTTAGGTAGGAAAATGGGCAGACCAGGTGGGCCAAGCGGTCCTTATCTACCATCAAATTCTGTGTTTCTACCCGAACACTGATACAGACATACTTGGCCCTGCATCTATAAGCAGAATGCCCGATGGAAATGACAAGGAGGCCCATACAGTGAAGGCTGCTGAGGCAACTTGGCTGAATGAATCAGCATCAGGTACAATTTCTTTTTGTCCCTTATTGCAGTGTGCAAATGAGCCAGACGCACCACAGGCAATGGACCTAGACCCCTCTCAAAATGAGTCATGGTCTGAAGACACTCCACAGGGTGAGACTTCTCATCGATACAGAGCCCACATATGCCAGTTTTTTAAGGAAGCCTATTGAACTGGCCAAAAGGCGAAATGCGGTCCTATTAAGATATCTAGGGGGCATGGAGTTCCCCCCCAACCACTTTTATGTGAGTAAAACTCTAATAAAAATGTCCCTGGGGTTTACACCTACAGATGTCTGTACACTTATTCATGCCCCAGAGAATCCACATTTGATATTAGTTTTCATACCCCAGACGTATTGGTAAGGTTCTGGGGTAAATATTTGACATTAAAGACCAATCCCTTGTGGACCCCGTTCCAAGTGATACCCCTCACAAAGCAATTCTTTCGGATCATTACGGTGTTATTCCGAAATGAGGGAGTGCATATTGTTGACATTCTCTATTCGTTGGAAAAAAATGTACAGTGCAAGGCACTCCAGAACCTGTTTTAGATAATGAAGGCTTCTGAAATTGGGGGTGGTGGATTAAGATCAAGCTGTTCTATGAGGGGAACGACCAAAACACCTCCCAAACTGCATGTATATTGGGAGGAACAAAGGCTTTATTTTTTACCCCGTCCAGCCTAGGAGATGTTTTAAGTGTGGTTCAGCTAGACACATTAGCCCCAACTGTGAAGTACTTAAGTGTACTCTGTGTGGAGAGGTGGGCCATTCTGGTTACCATTGCCGAAACATATAGAGATGTAATCTCTGTGGTGAGGATGGTCATGGTTATACTGACTGTCCCTGGGCCTCACATAATATGGAAAATGCTGACTTTGGGACCCAGGATTTTTATATCCAGAAAACAAAATCAGCTTCAGGGTTTAGGGCCTCGGGCCCGACCAATCCTAGAAAGCCATCTCAAACCTCTGAACCTTCTGAAAAAGACTCGTCCAACTCACCTGCAGCTATGGCTGCGTCTTCTAGTAACCAGCCAGTGGAACCCTTAGTGCAAACCCAGAATACAGCAGATTCAGGGGTCATGCCCCCCCAACCCCCGACAACTCATAAAGCTGCAGAATTTAAGGTTGTGTAATTCAAGGGGAAAGGGAAGGCTACACAAGGGCCCCCCCGCCACATGAACAAGATAACTTTGGAAGATTCTTGTTTGGTGCTACAGGAGGGTACCTCAGGAGAGGAAAGAGGCTCGGAGGTGACTTTAACATAAGCTGTTTCCTTCAGGATAGAGAGTTGAAAACATCTAAAATGTATTGTGATGTATCTTATCTCAACTATGCTCTGAATACTGCAGGGTTAGTGGATATATTTGAAGATGAAATAAGTTAGGATCCTCGAACTTACTATAGAGGTTCCATCTCCACCAGGATTGATTTTTGGTTTATTTCTCCTTTATTACTAGTCCGTCATAAGTGTGTTGTGCTGGTTGCCACTTCAGACCACTGTATTGTGTCTGTGACCATTTCAGATTTTGAGGGTACCTCTAAAGGCAAGGGGTACTGGAGACTGAATATCGGGTTATTGGATAATCCTGAAATTAGGCAAGGGTTTCAGTATTTATTTGAAGCTAGACAGTTTGTTTTGTTTCTTTATGGTTCCCTGGCTGATTGGTGGGAAGATAGTAAACATTACTTCCAGGAGTACTTTAAATTAATAGGACAACTTAATGGGAAACAGAAGAGAGATCGATATTTTGACTCTGGAGGTCAATTGTTTAATTCAAATTCAGCAAGATTCTGAAGAAGCCTTAACTGAACAAATAAAATGTATTGAGGACCAGATGGCAGATTTCCAATATAATAGAATGAAAACTTTGGAAATTGAACAACGCTTTGGGCAAAATGGGGCCCAAGGCAGTGCCAATCCATTTGATACCTGTAACAAACAAAGACAGAGTAAAACTGTTTCTGGATTGAAAAATCATGAGTGGGGAGAGGTATATGAGAAAACAAAGATTCTGGAAGTAATAGAACACTATGTTAGCAATATGTTTCAACCAGCTTTAATTTCAGATTTAAAGGTCACAGAGTGGTTGACCTCCTGCAATCTCCGACAAGTTCCAGAGTACTTGTTGGGCTCACTAATTACAATGGTTACTGAACTAGAATTACAGTCGGTCATACAAGCACTGAGGCCTAGCACTGCCCAGGCTGTGATAGACTTCCTTGTGAGTTTTATCAATACTTGTTCCTCATATTTAAGAAAGAGTTGTTGCTTCTTTACTCCTTTTTTTACAAAAGAACTCGCTTCATTCTAGTCTTTATGAGGGTTTAATTATTTTTCTCCATAAAAAAGGGGACAGAACACTATTAGATAACTGAAAACCTATTACTTTATTTAATGTAGATTGCAAAATCTTGGGGAAATTATTATGCAATAGGTTAGCAGTAATATTAGACAGCATAGTTTTTCCTTTCCAGTTTTGTGCTGTTCCTGAAAGAAAAATACATGATGCTCTTATATTGTTATGGGAGATACTGGAGAAAGGGAAAACTGGAGAGTTGCAAGGATTCCTGATCTGTTTAGATCAGGCTAAAGCTTTTGATAGGGTTAGTCATGGGTATTTATGGGTGTGTCTTAAAGCCCATAGTTTTCCAGATGAGTTTATAGACTGTATTAGGTTGTACTAGTCTCAGTCAGTAATGTGACCATATGTTAATGGGTGGTTAGGATGACAGTGTGCAGTAGCTTGAGGTGTGAGGCAAGGGTGTCCATTGAGACCCTCACTGTATATACTAGCACTTAACCCATTATTGCATTTTTTACAACAATGTGAAGATATTATAGGTTTGTTGGTTCATAGTGAAGCTACAGAAGTGAAATCCATCTCTTATGCTGACGATGTGTGCCTGTTGCTGGCGGATCAGGCATCGTACAAGATGGCTGCCAACAAAGTTCAGTTCTTTTTGGATGTTACATGCTCAGACATTGATTTCAGTAAATGTCAGTGTCTCCCTATAGGGGCAGTGGGTCATAATCAGACAGAGTTTTTTAATATCCCAGTTCAGCAAGGTCCCATAAAAATTCTAGGCATTTATTTCGGTTCTGGGGATATGTGTATGAATAATTGAAACATTCTTTTGAATGAGGGCCTTAACAAAGTTCAACAATGGAATACTTGGTGCATGTCAAAAATTAAAATTATATACATGATCAAAACCTTTTTACTCCCACTGCTTTTGCATCTATGCATAACATTTCCTCCACCTAAACAGCTGGAGACTTTGGTATACAATTGTTTCTTCCAGGGTGTTTGGGGGAGTCAGTTGAACCCTATTAAGAGTGGTGTTACTTATTTACCTATTAATAAGGGTGACTAAGTATGATTCAGCCATTGTTTTTTTTCATGTCTATGTTCTTGTACCATAATCTTAACTCCATACTTCAGAATAGTGGTAAGATTTGGCAACTTTGGCTACTAGACCATGTTGAACCTTTGGTAATCACGTGGGAGGTGGATTCCTAAACAGAAATCCCTACAGGGCCTACCTTATTACATGGTGTATCTTTTGGGGAAATTAAAAACATGGGCTATACATAAAAGCCTAATATTAACACTGTCACGTAAATAATTTTATTCTCATGTGCTAAATTTTTTTTATAGGTTATCCCTCCTATGAGCAAAGAGCACCTGAAGAAACCAAACAAATAGGTACCATGTTAAGTAATAATAGGCTACAAGGCAAAATGTGGGACGTGTTATGTATGACTTTGCACCCATGAAACACTTAACGTGAAAAATAATTTGAAACATAAAGACAAAGTGGAGAGACTGTGCCCTAGGAGTGAAAGTTGCCCTGGGATATTAGAAGCCATGGAACATCTGTATTTTGAATGTTCCTTTATTTTGCCTTTTTGGGCTCAGGCCTGTTCAAAATAGGGCCATTCATCGTTTAAAGTTTTGATGAAAGATATCTTATGTGTGGGAATTTTACCTAAATCATGGGCTAAATATGATAGAGGTACTATACACCTGATACATCTTTAAATAAAATACCACATTTGGCATGTTAGGTGTCAATTTACCCTTTATAAATGTGAACACACGGCAGACCAAATTTTTTGGATTTTTTGTAAAGCCGTGTTAGATGTTAAAAAGAGGGAGCAACTAGCTGTTTCTCAATATTTGTATCAATTCTGGTGGAGACATATGGACTGGATAGAGTCAGTATAGGAATTTAGAGGGTCTCCGAATCCTTCTATGGAGGTTAATAGTGTAACTAAGGTGGAATTATGTTACAGAAGGTATGACTAAAATACTAAATTTTTTTTCCTTCTAAATTATTTTGAGCCGGCCCGGTGGCGCTGAGGGTTGAGGCGCTGGACGCCACACCTCGCACCACGCCAGTGACCCGGGTTCGAGTGCGGACTCGGGTCGTCGAGAGGTCGGCAGGGAGGAGGGAGGATTGAGCATCCCAACGGATGCTCTCCTCCCTGGGGTGGGTTACCAGCGGTGCCAGGCGCACCGGACGCCCCTGAGGGCGGTGGGAGCACCAGCTCACGGGCACTGGGCGGCTCCAGAAGGGCTGGGAGTCGGGGAGGGAGGACGTTGTTAGGCACTTGTCAGGCATGCGTCAGCCTGCCTTGCCGAGCCGGCGTCCTCAGGGAGGGGCGGGAGAGAGTACAGAAAACAGAAAAACCAACCTCGGCGGGCCTAGATGACGGCCGCTCCAGCTGCCCAGTCCAGGAATCACGGGCAGACCCCGCTGTGCCAGGGTGCTCCACGAAAGAGGGGAGGAAAGGTAGGAGTCACCCATGGGCACTCTAGGGGCAGACTCAGTGTTGGGGTGGGTAGCATGAGCAAGCCGAAGGAGTGGAACATCGGGGCGATAGGTGGGGATAAAAAGAAAGTAAAAAAAAAAAAAAATTAATTATTTTGCATATTATTATGATTTGTGTGAATTAGCACTGTTTGTATATATTTACTTTGGAAGTTATAATAGACATTTCCCCACTCTTTTAGTGAGGGGGGAGGTGGGAAGATTTTCATTTTTTCCTGCTGTATTATTGTTGGATTGTTAATACTGAAGTTACATGTAGGGTGTATGCTTGAAATACCTACTTTTTAGTTTTTCTATTTTTAAATATGACTTTGAGTGACGTAACACTAGTTATTTATATTTACTTCCAAGTTCTAATAAAAGTTCCCCTACTTTTTAGTGGGGGGGGGAGGAGATCTGTTTTCAGCATTTACAGATAAGTTTTGGGGCTATTACAATAAAATTTGGTATTCGATGTATGATGAAATACTTATTCACGTTTACATAGAAACATAGAAGCTGACGTCAGATAAGGACCGCAAGGCCCATCCAGTCCGCCATTTTTTCTACCTTATGAATGTGCCATAGGCCTTTACTCTGTCAATGGCCTATCTATTCATACTCATCTGTATTGCTCCCTTATGCCTATCCCATGCCTGTTTGAAGCCCGGCACTGTATTCATATCCACCACTTCCTGAGGTAGGCTATTCCTTGCACCCACCACCCTTTCTGTGAAAAAGAGCTTCCTCACACTACCCCTTAATTGGTTTCCCTCTAATTTCATGCTGTGTCCTCTTGTCCTGCTATTTTTCTTATTATAGATTGAGGGAGCACTCTCGACCAATCAGAGTGCTCCTTTCCTCCGCGCTTGAGATGCTCTTATTCTGTGGCAGGCATCTCACAGCACTAATACTGAAATGGGCAGGTTCAGGAGAGTTTGAAAATATGTATATATTATTGATCGGCTCTCGAGCAATAATATATTAATATACCATGTTGCCACTCATTGCTGAAAATGAGTGGTTTCATTTGTCTTCAGCTTGAGCCAGAACAGCGCAGCTTCGCTCCACTGTTCTCGCTCAGCTGAAGGCGCGTGAAACCGCTCATTTTCAGCAACAAGTGGCTCCAGGGGATTTATTAATACATAAAATGAAATGTTAGACTCTTTCACCAGAAACATGTTAGACTGTTTCACCAGAAGACATACGAAGAGAGACTTAAGGAGCTTAATATGTATATCCTGGAGGAAAGGAGGGACGGCGGACATGATAGAAACTTTCAAGTACCTAAAGGGAATCAACAAAGTCCAAGAGGGTAGCATCTTTCAGAAAAAGGCTTGTACAAGAACAAGGGGGCACAATTTGAAGATAGAAGGGGGACAGCTCAGAGGTAATGTGTGGAAGTATTTTTTCATGTAGAGGGTTGTGGATGCATGGAACGGCCTTCCTGAGGAGGCTGTGGAGTCACAAACAGTGGAGGAATTCAAGAATGCATGGGACAGACATAAGGCAATTCTAGGGGTTGGGGTAGGAGGAAGTAGGCTGTTGGTTAACTAGGAGCTGCAGCTTATCCATTAGGTAGGGAAATGGGCAGACTGGGTGGGTCAAGCGGTCCTTATCTGCCATCAAATTATATGTTTCTATGTTTGTTAATGCCCTTAAAATGTTTGAATGTTTCGATCATATCACCTCTCTCCCTCCTTTGCTCTAGGGTATACATATTGAGCTCCATTAATCTGTCCTCATATGTTTTCTGATGCAGTCCCTGCACCATTTTGATACCCTTTTCTGGACTGCCTCCATTTTGCTAATGTCCTTGTGCAGGTATAGCCTCCAGTACTGCATGCAGTACTCCAGATGGGGCCTAACCAGTGTCTTGTAAAGAGGGATATTTTCCTCCCTCTTACGACTTGAGTTACCCCTGCTAATACACCCCCAACATCCCTCTAGCCTTACCTCCTGCTTTAGTGGTCTGCTTGGATGATTTCAGGTCATCTGTGATGATGATGATGATGATGATGATGATGATGCCCAAGTCTCTTTCTTCCCTTGTGATTGCCAGCAACTCCCCTCCCAACCTATAGGTGACTTCAGGGTTTCTCTTCCCTGTGTACATGATCTTGCTCTTCTTTGTGTTATACCCCAGTTGCCACTCTTCTGACCAATTTGCCAGCTTATCCAGACCTCTTCTCATTCTGTCCACCCCATCTGGATCATCTACTCTGTTGCAGATCTTGGTGTCATCTGCAAACAGACAAACCTTACCCTCCAGTCCATCTGCAGATGTTACTGATGAAGATATTGAAGAGGACTGGCCCCAGGACTGATCCTTGAGGCACCCCTCTTGTGATTTGCATCTCTTCTAACTGTATACCATTTACCACCACTCTATTTTCTGCCCTCCAACCAGTTTGCCTCCCAGGTGACCAACTTCTGACCCACTCTGAGCCTACCTAGCTTATTAATCAATCTTCTATGTGGAACGGTATCAAAAGCTTTGCTGAAGTCAAGGTAGGTGACATCAATTGCACTCCCTTGGTCCACCACTCTAGTTACCCAGTCAAAGAAATCTATGGGATTTGTTTGACAGGACCTTCCTGTTGTAAACCCATGCTGTATTGGATCCTGTGCTCCTATGGATTCCAGGTATTGCACTATCCTTTCCTTAAGGAGTGCCTCCATAGTCTTGCCCACTACTGAGGTAAGACTGACTGGTCTGTAGTTTCCTGCCTCCTCCCTGCTACCACTCTAGTGGAGCAGGATCACATGAGCCCTTCTCCAGTCTTCTGGGACCTCTCCTGTGCTCAGAGACTCACTAAACAGTTCTGATAATGGCTCTGCTAGTTCCACCCTTAGCGCCTTTAGTACCCTGGGATGTATGCCATCAGATCCTAGTGCCTTGTCCACCCTGAGCTTAGTGAGCTCTTGTAGGACCCTCTCTTTTGTGACGGGACTTGTGCACATTCCCTCCCCCCTGTGTCCATGGTGCTTAACTGTGGGCCCTGCCCTACCGTCTCCTCAGTAAATACTGAGCAGAAGTATCTATTTAGGACAGATGCTTTTCCTTGGTCCTCCTCCACATACTCCCCCTTATCCCCTTTGATCTGAGCAATACCTCTTCTAGACGTTCTCCTTTTACTAATGTAGCTATGGAAAGTCTTGTCCCCTTCTTTTACTGTTCGTGCTAGTGTTTCCTTGGTTTGGGCCTTTGCCTGCCTTACTGCCTTTCCTGCTTCCCTTAGGGAAGTTTGATATGCCTCCCTATCTTCGTCCCGCTGCGTTCCCTTATATTTCCTAAAGGCCAACCTTTTGGCTCTGATCTTTTCTGCTACTTTTTTTTTTATCCCCCTACATCCTGCAGGCCCGACTCTTCGGGACCGCCAAGGAGTCATCCTCCTGCCTCTCTCACCCTACCCAGACGTACCTCTCCAGTCCCCATGTAGCTGTGGCTTCCCCCCAAGTGGGGCCAAGGTGGGGCGGGCAAGCACCCCGATACTCACGTCTACCAGAGGTAGCGGGCAGGCATGGGCATATTGGAGGCACGCTCCAGGCACTCCTTCTTCCTGGACACTGCAGGCATTTTCCCATTTTCTGTGGGGGAGTGGTACACACTCTGTGCCAAGGCATCACTGCTGGCATCGCCACTCCTCTGTCCGTCCACATCTGCTCTGCACTTGCCATCCCACTGGCTTCTGCCAGAGGCCAGTCAAGTGCTGAGCGCGGATCCCCCTTCCTCCCGGGAGAGGAGAGCTGTCCTCTGGATGCTCAATCCTCTCCCTCCCCTGCTGACCTCTGATGGTCCGGGCTTGCTTCCGAACCCAGGCCACCAGCATGGCGCGATCTGCTACTGTTTTTGAGAACCAAAGTGGTTTCCTCCTTTTGCTCTTGTTTTTCTCCCTAACACAGTGGGATGTTGCTTCAAGTATTGCATCCTTAATGCCTGCCCACTTTACCTGTACCCCCCTCACCTGTATTTCTTCTTCCCAGGGCTAGCTTAACTCTGTTGGCTATCTTATCAAAGTCAGCTCCTCTGAAGTCCCATATTTTTGTCTTGGAATGGGATGATTTAGTTCTAGTGGCCAAATTGAACCATACCATGTGATGGTCACTGGCCCCCAGGTGACCTTCTACTTGGAGATCTGTGATCCTTTCCCCGTTGGTCAGTACTTGATCTAGGATAGCCCTGCCTCTTGTGGTTGTTTCACCAGTTGTTTGAGGCCTCCCCCCTGCAGGGAATCCACTATGTATCTAGTCCTGGCGGATGTTCCTGCTGGTATTGACCAATCTGTATCTGGCGTGGTGAAGTCTCCCATTATCAGAACCTCCCCTTTAGCTGTCATGTTTTGCATATCTTCTTATAGTAATGTGTCTTTGTCCTCCCCCTGGTCTGGAGACCTGTAGATAACCCCAGTTCATATGGCTGTCCCATTTCCTGTTTTCAGGGTGACCCACAGTATTTCTGGCTTCTTATGTGTATCCTGAATTTTTGTAGCTTTGATATTTTCATTGACATTTATGGGCCACTGCCCCCCCTTTTTTGCACATCAGTCTCTTCTGAACAGTACATAGCTGGGTACTGAAGTCTCCCAAGTGTGGTTACTGGTGAACCATGTCTCACTAATGGCTACTATGTCCAGTTTAGCCTCTGTGATTGTTGCCTGCAGGTCTGGGATCTTGTTTCCCAGAATGCGGGCATTTGTGTGCATGATTTTCCATTGGCCAGATTTTGGTTCGTTAGTTGTTGGGTGAGGTCCGGGAGTTTACCCCTGTGCATCGTATGGGGAGCCAGACCTTTTTCCTTACCTGTTGATGCAAATGAACTATAAACATGCTGAACTCTTGTTTGATCACAAGCTGATGGGGGAGGGGTGTTCTTCCCATTTGATGTATCAAGAGCTGCACCCCTCTCCCCATTTGCTAATTTAAATATTCTGCAAAGACATCAAACTTCTGCCCCAATGCACTGACTCCCTCCTTAGTCAGGTGCAGTCCATCGAATTTAAAGAACTTTCTATCACAAAACTGTTGCCAGTTACCTACAAATTTGTGTCCTTTTTCCTGGCACCAGCTCTTGAGCCACATGTTTAGCTCCCCTAGCTCCCCTTTTCTGACCTTCCGTCCATCTGCCCCCCTCTCCCAGTCCGGCAGGATCTCAGAGAAGGAGGTGCCAATGAACTGGATGACAGTTTGTCTCCCAGCCTGGTCAGGTGTTCCTTGGACTCCACAACTGACCAGCTGGCGAAATCATTAGTCCATATGTGTAGCAGGATGTCAGTGTTTTCTCCTGTTTCCTGCACAATTTTAGCAATGTGGTCAGTGTATCTCTACGCTGATGTATCTGGGAGACATCTGACCATCACCCCCAGCCGGAGGTAGATATCAACTCCCCGAATCATGGAGTCTACTATGATCAGAAGTGTTTTGGATTTCCTTTTTGCTTTTTTTGTTTTGGTCCCTGTTTTGGGTGAGTTCTGTAGTGCTAGCTCCTGTGCTGCAGTGTCCTGTTCTGCAGTGTCCTCTGCCCCTTTGTTTGATTTCGGAGATAGAGGCAGATACCTGTTTCTAGTTTTTATATCGTTTGTAGAGGTGATACGTTGGTGAGCACTGAGTGATGGGGCACCCGATTTGCCCCTCCTAACCACCTGCCAACCTCCCGTACCAACTACCATCTACGGTCGAGGTGCTTCAATTGGATGTTGGGGAAATGGTGGATGGTTCTTGTAATATATTTCCTCCTGAATATGTGATTTGAGGCTCACAGTCTCTGCCCATGCTGCCTGGAGCTGAGCCCTTAGATCTCCAATGGTCCATCATGTAGGACAGCGTCCTAAATCCTGTATAACTGCCCTTTTGGAAAGTGTCCCGTGGTGCCTGCAGTTAATAATATCCATTCCAGTTGAGTTGCCGAGTTTATAACCTGGTCTGAGTAATTAGAAGGAAAATGAAAGCAAAAGTTTGATTTTTTTCTATATATATATATTTTTTTTTATTTGTTTTGTTTGTTTGTTTTTGTATAACTTTTTATAACAAGTTAAATTACTTGTGCCCCTGTAAGCGAGGTCACTGTGTGGATACCCCTCTGATCCTCCTCTTCCTGTTTTGCTACAGGAAATGTCACAACTGTGCTACTCTATAAAAGGAGTGTAGCATGGGGTGGTTGGGGATGGGGGATGGGTGGTTGGGCTCTTCCCCTGCCAAAAAAGAAGAACCACGGATGAAAGAAACAAGGAGGAAAGAGCAGAAACAATCGACCAACAACAAATGCAGTAGCAAAGCTTAGCCTAATGACAGCTAAAACTGTAAAACCTGTAAAGCACCACCTGTAACAATTTCACAGAAGATATCCCCCTCAAAAAACACTTTTCTACAGAGAAAAATAAAGCAGTAACTGAAGATATACCTTGCAAAAAACAATTTAAATCAGAGAAGATTACAGCAGTAATCGGTAAGCACAAAACAGTAACAAACCTGTAGGCACACCCTGTAATAATGCAGCAGAAAGTATACCCTGCCACAGCAATTTGAATCAGAGAGCAATAAAGCAGTAAAATGTAAGCAAAAGACAGTAACAAACCCTGTGAGTACAAAAGAAAATAGTAACACACAGTAAATCTGCCTAGCCAAAAGAAGCCTTAATTTTTTTCCTTGCTCTGATGATGTTGTTTCTTGCTCTGTCCTTACAAGCAAACCTAAAAGGTGAAGCTAGGTGCCTTTGCCAGCAAACCTAGTCTCAAGACGGAATCAGAGGCGGAGCTTACTTCCCCTTGTAAGGGTAAAGGACTAGTGCTGTTCACAACTCTTTACTTTTGCAACCCCCACTACAAATGGGGGTTCCCAAAAAGTCTTCCTCAAGCTTGCCTAAATGCTCACTGCCAGGCTGGTGTCCTGCGTTTTAGCAGTTTAAATTTGATTGCCAGAGAGTGCCTGTATAGCCTTCGTGTACTGTCTCTCTAAGAGCTGCCTGGTTTTCAGTCATAAGTAATCTGAGAGGGAGCTCTGTTGAAAGGTGTAACTATTTGCTGAAAATCATTTAGAGTGTCAATAATAATATAGTTTGTCTAACCTGCCTTCTTTGCAGCAAGGACTGTTTTGTTTATCTCCACTATCCTGGTCCTGGACTGCAAATTGGACCAATCAGTTCTGGTGGGACCTAAAATGGAGCCGGACTACAGGAGCTGTCTGGAGTCAAAATCGGGAGGAATTGTAGTTTTGGGCTTTTGGCACCTTTTTGCACCTGAAGGGGGAGCTCCTGTTGTGACTGACAGATGAATCAGCCAACCGAACCTTTTGGATCTTGGGGAAATTCCCAGGCTTGCTGCAGTTTAAGTCAGATCTAAGTTGGGAGCTGAAGAAACAACATGCTTGAGACAGTCAAGCAGCCGTCTGAGTAGTTTTCGTGTGGGAAAACTGTGGAAAGTCCTGAGTTGTGGCCTGCATGTCTGCCTGCTACCCCTGAGAGGGAGAGAAGAGAATTATTTCAGACTAAATCCAAGTTTGTGAGAACGAAGTAAACCACTAATTTTTTTACCAGGCTCATACTTGAAGAAGACCGAAGATTTTGCTGAATGCGAGCGGCCTGTCAGGATTTCCAGCTGCTTTTGAATCCTGGTTTGTGCAGAAACTTTGCGATCGTGACCGGAGAGTGGTTTGCCTGGTACAGTAGAATTTTCTTACATGTAAATGTGCTGTGTATTGAAAGGTGGTTGTGGTTTGGTTCCCCACTGTGTGAACTGTGTTCTGCTTGCTGGTAACGTAGAATCCTTTACATGTAAATGTGCTGTGTATTGAAAGTGGGTCGTGATTTGGTTCCCCACTGTGTGAACTGTATTCTGCTTGCTGGAAGCTTTATCCAGCCTAATCGGACTGAATCCGCATTCATCTCCATTTGGCCTGGGCCATGCCACGCTGGCCCTGCCAGACTACCCCATTGCACAAAGTAAGCCACCGACGAGAGACCTGCCTGGGGATCAGCCCCCTGCTCCACGCTTGAACAAGAACGACGCCTCAGTGAATTGTGTGGGCCCTGCTTCTCCTGGCACTCCAGATTAACCACCTGCTGTCTCGATTTTCGTCCGGCCTGTGTCCAGTCTTGGGTATCGTGAGTAATCATTAGAGTAGCCCCCTGCAACAACAGCCTAATCTAAAATTGTGTCATTTGAGTCTCTTGTTGTTTTCTTTTCATGAACTGAGCCCTCCGGCTCCGGATTACAAATAGTGTATGTTGTGCATGTTGTTTTCTTCCATTACAGGGCCCCAACCAGCTGCAACATTCCTGGCTAGCCCACTATTCTCCATCTGGGTACCCAGTATGTGGGACTGTTTATGGACCCTGAAGTGCATGCATAACTGTTTGACTGATAGAGCCTTTAAGTAAATTAACCTGATTACGCCTCTCCCTTGTTCAAGTCCCTTAAATAAATAAAATCTAACTCTTTTTTGCATTTACCCTGAATGTGGTTCCAGTTTGTGCAAGAGTACTGTACTGCTGTTATTTGCTGTGTATAACCTTGTTTTACAGGGGTCCCCAGGGCCGAGCCAGAGGAAAGCCCTGGTGGTAAGTGCAAACAGTGTGGGTACTTGTGTGGTGTATCGGGGTATTGTGAAAGTGATTATTGTGTATTGTTCCAGCCACTAGTAAGGAAAGAGGGGGGTTACAGTGTCCCGGAGGGCTGTGCCCAGGTTAACTTGACCACTACCAACCCTGACCTCTGGGTGGAGGCACCTGTTTTAAAACTCATGCCCCTTAATCTGCTGCTAGCCAAGCAGGCAGGGGTAGTAGCCCTTGGGATAGCGCCACCTAGGGGTTACACTTTCCTTTTGTATTATAATTTTGTTTGAAGTAACACTGTTATGTATGTATTTTGCTTTCAAGTTATAATAAAAATTCCCTTACTCTTTTTGAGAAGTGCCATGGGATCTTTAGCATCCACCTGAACTACCACCAGAACAGGCAAATGGGACCTTGGTTTACTGTCTCATCCGAAAGACTGCACCTCAGGAGTGCAGTACCTCCCTCATGTTGCACTACGGTGTCAGTATTAAGATTTAAGCCAAGTGCCTGGAGTGGAGACAGAACCTACAGCCTTCTGATCTTCCGGCCTCAATTGAGAATAGAGAAAGTATACATTATGCTACCCACTTCAGTAGCTATGGTATATTCCAAAAGGTAGAATTTATTAAGCTATTTAGACACAATCTAAGATTGCTGTTACCCATGTAATAGAAAAAAATAAAATATATATTATACTCGATGAGACCCCCCCACAATACTCAACCCAGAACAGCTTTCAAAAGTAGAAATACACTGCTTACTTTGAAAAAACTTGTATCGATATATATAAGAACTGTAAACAATTATTTCATGTGGAATATAGGGAAACCTTATACTATACAAAACCTAGGCGTTCAGCTGATCTAGCACATATAATGTGGCAGTGCCCACTCTTAATGCCTTTTTGGCTAAGTATACAAAATGAAATCAGTGAGGGCCTAGGTGAATGTGTCGAGCTCACGGCCGAAGTGGTGCTCATGGCTGCCTACCCAGATCGTTCCCCTTCTTGGACAAAAACCCTGCTTCCTATTCTGCTGTTGGCAGCAAAAATATCCCTGACATGGAAATGGATGACCAAAACAGTATGAAGTATACAAGATTGGAGGCAGGTTGTGAATTCTATTTACCAGATGGAAAATATCACAGCGAAACTAAATAATCAAACAGATGGAATTGCCACTCTGTGGAGGAGATGGTCAATCTATCAGGCAAGGGTGGATCCTCACTTCTGCCCATAGTGGGTGGGCATCTAAGAGAAGAAGAAAACAGAAATGAAGATTCTATTACAGGAAAAGGGTGGATAGGTTTTGGTCCTAATCTGTTACTAATGTAAAAGATATATATGCACTGTTTACCTGTATTATAACAAGCCTGAAGTAAGCACAGAAAATGTACTGATTGTAAAATGTCTCCTGATATAAAAGTAAGAAAAATCCAATACAAAATAAATATAAAAAAAAAACCTGGGCATTCAGGGAAGCACAAGGACATACATCCAAAATGGTGGGACACCACCACATAACACAAGGCCAAATACAGTACCTAACTGGTGCAAATTCCAGTATGTCCAAAAAGTATCCCATTGCATCCCAAGTAACGGAATTCAGCTAGGAGTAGCTATATTGAAAGAGCTCTCCTCCAAAAGGGGAACAGAGCAGTAACAGGAAAGTAAAGGGTTCCAAACAGCAATAGTCATTTACCCTTACAAGGGAAAGGGAGCTCCGATTGAGTCTTGAGCTGAATCCAATCCTTTGTCAGTACTCTCCATGGCTGTCCTTGCAGCAGACTCCTGCTCCGTTTTCTTGAGTTACCAGCCGGGATCCTGTGGGTCAGTGAACTGCCACGATTTTGCTCTGTAGGTGATCCTTAACCTTATTGGCAACAGAAAGGAGTGCACCACTCCCAAAGCCTGAAGATGCTGACATACTGCATCAGATATTTTCCATCAGGCCTGAGTTTTAAAAGACAGATCAGGATACAGTTTGACATCCAACTTCTTGATCATAATTGAGTACATGGCACGGGCACTAAGGATAAGCTGATCTCTGACCTCCATTCCTGAAGTGCGTATCAGGATCATTCAAGGTTGACTAGAAGCAACAGGTCATACTCAAGGGTTGACTCTATATGCCCGATTCGACTGCTGCCATTCAAAATCTTCAGAGAGTTGAAGAGCCCCTCAGAGCTACTGCCTAAGGAAGGTGAGCAAATCCATACCCTCAACTCCTTTGGGAACCCCATCAATGTGCAGGTTCCCCAACTAAACGTCATTCTCAAGTGCTTCGAGTCACTCCCTAAGCTGAATGTTCTCACGAGTCAGCCTGGTTACAGCAGTCTGGATCATTGTGGTCTGATTCTCAGTGACTGCAACTGTCCTGATCAATCCTTGAATGGCTGCACCATGTGACTCCAGTTTGCTAAGAGTCTTCTCCATTTTCGCATCCATCTGTTTGATGGATTCCGAAAGTGTCTGCCATGGTGGAGCAGAGGAGGAGCCCAAATTCTCACCTCCTGTAACACTTGTGGCATCTCTGGCATTGCTAGAAGCTGGAGTCAAAGGTTTCTGTGCTCCAGACTGCTGGTTTTCCTGGTGTCCTATTTCCAGTTTTAATATCAGATTACTCCTTGGTACCTCAGAAATTTAACTCTGTAAGGTTAAAAGCTGAATAAAACAGATATATTTAAAATATTCTGAGCTTTGCACAGCTGAGGTGCAGAGCTAGCATAAGTAATATCCTACCTCGAAGCTGGCTCTCTAGCTCCCCCGTACCTGTCTTTATTAGCTGTGTTACACTTGTAGCTGGCATTCAATTGGTCTTTCAATCTTTGTATGTACTGAAGGTAATTCTCTGGCCCAGCTCCATTGGCAAAGAGACCAAAACAAAAGTCCACAGGAAGTTGGGCTTCCCTGCTAAACATCAGGCAATACAGGGAGGGTCTGGTGGCATCACTTCTAGTGCAGTTGTACATATGGACCTTGACTCCACTTACTGTTTTCTGTAGCACTCCACATTGCCAATAGGTTGTCAATACATATGGGTATTGTGCACCCCTACCATGGTAAATGGCACAGCCCAAGGCTGCAACTAGCATAGAATCTTGAGCAAATGAACATTCCAGACTGTAGCAACTCTCCAGTCTTTGCTGTGCCGTTGCAGGGGAAGCAGGATAGAAGATTCTCTGTAGAAGAAAATAGCCTTTGGTGTTCATCCTTTAGGGCTGCGACTCTGCTGGGCAGGTTTGGGCTACCTGGTGACAAGGAGCACCCCTAAATTTAAAATCATGCCTGTTAAACTGTGGCTTTCAAATTGGCTAACCTGCTTTTTTTCCCCCATTTCCACTGCCTGCTTGTGCTTGGATTGGGGGTCACGTCTGCCACACTATTCTTTTTTTTTTTTTTTTTGCACTGCCGTCCCTATACTTCCACCCTGTCTTCACTGGACCCGCCACCCCCCCAAGACTACCATGACCTCTGAACTGCTCTGGCTTGCCCCCTCAGTGCAGGGCTGCCGAGATGACCCCCCATGGAAACATGACCAGATTACCGTCCACATCACTGCTGCCAGCAGGGCTCCTGGGACTTGCGCCCCCTGGGTGGGGCTAGGGGGATGGGCCACTCAGTGGAACATGGTCGAGGTCAGGGACCGAGAGGCAAGCATCATGGTGGGATCATCAGCTACGTTTTCCATGCTGACCCCTTCGGGGATGGGGCATGCAATGACATCCAGGGGCCAAGTTTGACATTTGCCCTGCCTCCAGTACAGTAGGCGCCAGTCACCATCAAACTCCCAGCCTCCACCAGGGGTCCATAGTGAGCTGGTCACACAACCTCCCTCTCTCCACAGAAGGACAGCAATCTCTAGGATGCTCAATCCTCCTCCCCCCAGTTGGCTCTCCGACTCCTGAGGCTGTTCCCGTACTCGAGATGTTGGCTCTGCAAGCGGACACCTTGCCACTGTACTGGTGGGCTGGATCTGCCACACTAGTCTAAGGGTGTTGCACTCTTATCGGGTCTCCGATTTCACTCTTTTATAGTGCCTCAGGTAAGCACTCTCTTCTTGGGGGTGATTGTTATGGTCTAGTCCTTAGCCCCTTGCCCTTTTCTCCCTACTGTCTATTTAGCGCCACCCCCCCCCATGGGTGTGTTATAGGGCTGTTGTGTTTTTTTAACTTGGCAATAAGTGCCCTGAGTGCTTATCACTGTCTGTGAGGAATTTGATTGTCTTGCCTTGAGGGCTGATTTTTCTCTCTTTTGACTGTGAGCAGATATCTATGTATATATTTAATACAAAAAAAGAGGAGTACACAGCCTTGTAGTCTTCTATCAGACTATTTTGCTGGGGGAGAGGCAGACATCACAGCATTTCCAATTTTCTGTGCAATGGCTCTCTTGAGCCGTGCGGATTCCCACCATTTCTCAGAGCCCTGTCTGTTGGGCTCGCACTCTGTTTTCTCTGCTAGGTGGCTGTCCCTAGCCTCAGTGCTTCAGTTTCGTGCCTCTGGGCATGCAGTAGTGTGACATCATGGATGCACGCATTCATGCAAGCATGTGTGCATCAGTACCCTTTCAAGTCCTAGATGTGGTGACTGTGCTTTTTTCAGCTTGGATCTTGCCTTTTTGATCTTGATTGTTCCTACTACAGCCTGTTAGTTCTGCAGGTTGGTAGGAACACTTCTGTTTGGTGGATCTATTTAGTCTCCTTGTCTTTCCTCCTGCAGCAGTAACTGGGGATTAGAGCAGCGTCCAATTAATACATTAAAAAACAGTTTTCTAGGCTATAACCCTTTTTGGCTAGTGACACTGGCACCATGGCTTATTGAAGACCTCTAGTGTTTAAACGATGTAAGACTGGGGGGCATGACCAGCAGCCGAAAGGAGAGGATGCTCCTTGCATCGCTCTAGACTTTGAAAGCAGTAAAAGTTTAAAAATTGTATTTTCCAAGTTAAACTAACCCAAGCTAACTACTTTGCCGGAAAGCTAAAAGTCTCAAGACTATTCCAGAGACATTTCGGTTCAGTTCCACCATGGGGAGAAACAAACTGGACGCCTCAAAAGATGTGGGCAGAGGGAAGGTTCTGCACAATCTACTAGCGGAGCTGCAAGTGATACGCTGTTGAGCAGGAAACCTGGGGATCTGGAGGCCACAGTAAACGCAATCTTGCAGGCGGTGCAACAAATTGATAAAAAAAACTGGAAGTATACACACTAAGTCAGGTAGAAACCAAAGTCACTGCCTTGGAAACCAATCATACTACTCTTACCAATACGGTTACCAAAGTGGCGGTGGTGACAGATGGAGTCCTGAAAGAAAACAAGTTGCTCTGTATGAGACTAGAATATTTAGAAAATGGAGCCTGGGCCAGCAACCTTCGATTTTTGGGGATACCCGAAGGAGTGGAGGGAGCAGACATGGGCTATATGCACCAGCTTCTACATGAACTCTTCCAGCTCCAAGCAGAGCACCTGATTCGGGCCTACCGAATCATGCCATGAAAAAAAACTAGCAATCCAGAGCTTCCCCAGACTGTTTTGTTGATCACATCTGGAGTGCATAATGACTTAATACTCCAGAAAGCCAAATCAGCGGGATCACTTACATTATTGGATGGTTCCGTATAGCACTGTTTCCCCGAGCTCAATTATGCTGCAAAGATGAGGCATCATGGATCTGATGCAGTTAGAGCAGGATTACGAGTGCTGGGGATTAATCATGCCCTTCATATGCCAGTGAGATTAAAGATTATGTATGCTGGTAAAACTTTCATCTACAGTGATCCAGCTGACGTGGGTCCTAAGCTGTAAATGATCCGTACACATTCTGCTAATCCACGGCAATCGGCAGATTTGGAGGAAGAAGATGCTGAAACCTGAAGAAGTAGAATTTATTGTCTTTTCTCCTCAATCTAGAGACTGGTCTGTATTGACTAGGGCCTGGTGGTAGTATATAGGCAAACAAAGTTAGAAAAAGTTACAATTTATGTAGAACGTTGTAATATTTCCAGAAGGTGTTGCAGTTTTTTCATGCATGTGTTAAAACATTATATTTCTAATGGAAATTTTTAAAGTTTAAAAGTTTAATGTGACATGCTTTGGGGCAAAGTTTAAAACTAATGTCTTCACTACCATCTAGTGGTGAGGCTTGGGTTAGAAATGGTTGATGAATAATGCACCTGTAATAGGGATTTGGGATTTTTACTGCTATATTTCTTAAAGGTATTCAGGTTTACTGTATTAGGATGTCTGTGAGCTATTCAAGGGGGCATCTCTACTGTTCTTTTTGAAAGGGAATCATTCTCTGCCTTTGGTAATGTCATGGACAACTGGGCTTGGTCATAGCCAATAGCTCATCTGACAAGAAGAAACTCTTTGGACTTATAACAATTTATTTATGGTATGGTAAAACCATTGATGAGTTAAAAATAGGTCTTACCAGGCAAGACTTCAGGACTTGGATATGTATACATTGGAGTATAGAAGACATAGGGGAGATTTGTGCTTAACATATAGGGCCTGGGAAAATTATGATTTGTGGGAACTCCTGAGATTGCAAACAAAGGATAAATATCATGAGACTAGATCACATCCCCTATGGCTGGAAAGTGACAACAGCAGATCAAAAAATAGAGCTAGATGGTTTAATCAGAGAATAGTTTCATCATGGAATGCTTTATCAATAGATGTTGTAATGAGTAGTATAATGCATCAATTCAAGGTAAATCTGGATAGACACTGGAGACAGGTAAGCAATTACCTAGGTAAATGAAATACAGATTTGGCAAGCTCTACGGACGTAAGTCTAGACTATGCTCAGTGATACCTGTGATGGTAGTCCAAGGTCTTGCTGCAAGTGCTTATCTTGGTTTATTAATTGGACAGCATAATGGAAGTTGCATTTTCCCCCACAGTGCTGTAACAATGAAAGCAGGGATTAGTATTACCTACTATAATCATTCCTGTGATGTATCCTGTACCTTAAATCAAAGAATGCACTTGTTTGTTCATTGTGTAAATGAATAAAAACAAAGTAAAAAAAAAATGATGTGAGATCTGCAGAAGGGTAATGCGGTCCTCTCCACTAGGTTCCTGTTGCCCCCATTGTGTTACTCAAGCTAATATGTCTCTTACAATTCCCCCCAGTTGGAATCCTGAGCTGGGGTGGGGTGCACCTGGTGTACCTGCTGGCAGTGGTAAAGCAGAATTGTGTAAATCTTTGTTGTTGCCCTTAGGTGAGCATTTGAGCCCTGATGTTCTGCAAGACATCGCTTTCAACACACCCGACCCCAATTAGGGCTCTTCAGGTCAGGGGAGGCCCCACACAGGCACATCCAGGTGTGTCAGAGCAGGAAAAGTCAACTAATCCTGATCTGCAGGCAGACCCTGACCATGACCATCCAGAGGATCAGGAGGAGGATACCAGGGATCTTGGAGAAAATCCTAACCCAAAAAGATTACTTAAAGATGAAGACAAGCCCTTTGATGAGGAGGAGGAAGGGAAGTGGGCAAAGCTGAAGAGGAGGATTCCAGTTCCTCCCCTGTTTGATATCAAATCTCTGTCCTCTCTGGTAACTGAGGCCTGTAGGACATTGCAGCTGACGGAGGTGCAATCCATGGGGGCCTTAGATGTGAACCCTATGCTGTCTGTGTCCTCCTCCACTCTGAAGTGTTTTCCAGACTTTATTCACTGATCAGATTATTGAACAAGAATGGGCATGTGCTGACCAGAGGAAATACCTGCCAAAACCCAGGGTACAGTGTTTCTCTTTTATGGAAGTGTGACCCCTCTACAAATGGGGGTTCCTGAAAAGTCTTCCTTGAGCTTGCCTAAATGCTCACTGCCCGGCTGGTGTCCTGCATTTTTAGCAGTTCAAATTTATTGCCAGAGAGTGCCTATATAGCCTCCATGTACTGTCTCTTTAAGAGTCAGTGTCAGTGGCTCAGTAGGTAGCACACTCGCCTCTGAGGCTGGGAGATCAGAGGGCTGTGGGTTCAGTTCCCACATCTGGCACTTGGGTTAATATCCCAGTACTGACACTGTAGTGCAGCATGAGAGGGATGCTGCACTTCTGAGGTGCCGTCTTTCCGATGAGACATTAAACCGAGGTCCCATCTGCCTGGATTGGTGGTAGTTCAGGTGGATGTTAAAGATCCCATGGCACTTATCGAAAAGAGTAGGGGAATTTTATTGATAAATTGGACGTCATTACAGAAGAAAAACAAAACACAAGTCAACAATTAGAAAAAACAAGTCAAAGTCATGTAACAGAAAATAAAGCATCACAATTTTTCCACAACAGTGCAGCTTGAAAACCAGGGTGAACTAAAAAATCATTTTTTTTAACAGAACATAAAGCTGTGCGAATATTACAAAGGACTTCACTTTTTAAAATAGTTTTTTGGTGTAAAACTAATAAACATCTTGCTTGCCATATTTGATATCGAACAATAGCAAAATTATATACAAGGTATCTTCGTGATATCTGTCGTTGAGCAGATCATTAGTGCAAAACATGATATGTTCATAAGAAATCGTAGAGAGCAGAGGTTCTGACCAATCAACAGCTAATGTAGACCAAACTTCTAAAGAAAACGGACATTCACAAAACAAATGTTGTTGGGTTTCAAGAACCTGGAGACAAGAAGTTCTAGGGCAATACCTCAAATTCAAAGCTTTGTGCTTATGATTATTATTAACTCCTAGTCTGTCATAGTTACCTAACCAAACCATGTCCCATAAATAGGGTGGTAACCAGATTTTGGAGTTGATGGAGTACCCAAGGGAGACGCTTAGGAGGGCAGAATGGAAAACAACCTCTTCCTGGGCCTCCATCCTCCAAAGTCTATTATATATCATTAATCTAGATAAGATACAGAAATCCTGAGGAGAAGGCTCCAGGTTAAGGCCATCTTGAAACTCTCTTTCCCATAAGCAGGGACTACTGGGGATTTAGTAATAACACCCTTATAATGAGCGTTCCAATTGTCTAAACAAAGGAGAACCACGCCAAAAATAGGGTTTCAAAAGACATCCCCAGTTTCAAAGCCTTCCCAAAATTGTAATTGAAAAAAGGCTATAGAAAAACAACAGGGTGGATCATATTGATGCCACCTTCTTTTATTGGCCGGTATGTAAAACCTCTTTTAATGGGATTCAATCTAGATCCCCAAAAACCCTTAAAAAAAATACCATTTAATTTAGTAAACAAAGAAATAGGTGGCGGAAACACATAGCTAAGATATAAAAAAATTGGGGTAACCAAAGTTTTAAGTAACACAATTCTTTTCTTTTTACCAATCAAATGACGTTTCCAACTATTAATCAAATTATCAGCTTTCTGTAAAGCAAGGTTCCAATTGTACACTTGCATGTTATCACGGCCAAAAAAAATACCTAAATATGGGAAAGCTTCTAATGAAACAGAAACTCCGGCAAAAAGGCCTGTGCTGGGAAGAGAGTCATGCCCTAATGGCACACATATACTTTTATTTAGGTTTATTTTTGAACCAGAAACTGAAGAGAAAGTTTGGAGGACCTGAACAACAGCCTCCTGCTGTGTCGAAGAATCAATAGCAAAATTAAATCATCAGCATAGGCTAATGTTTTAATTGGTGGAGAGGAAGGGGTACAAAGTAATCCAACAATCTGTGGACAAAGAAAAATAGTCCTCAGAAAAGTATCTATATAAAAACTGTACAACAGGGGACTGAGCGGACATCCCTGTCGGACACCACAGGCTAGAGAAATAGGACAACCTATCCAACCATTGACATTAGGCCGTATCACAACATCTTTGTATAACAAGCGGATCCAGGAAAGGAAACGTACTGGAAACCCAAAAGCTGTCAGCACCTGGAATAAGAAGTCATGAGAAACTTTATCAAAAGCTTTTTCCTGGTCCAAGCTTAAAATCCACCCAGAGACAGCTTTTTTATCTCCTAAAGCGAAAATTTCGCGCAATAAAATGAGATTGTCATAAGGATATAATCTGGGATACCACAGGTTTGTGTAGAACTTATCATATGGGATGCTAAAGTAAGCATTCTAGACAGTAAAACTTTGGCAAGAATCTTATAATCAACGTTTAATAGACTAATGGGTCTCCAGTTATTAATATCGGCGGGATCCCCTTTCTTTTTGAAAAGTAGAGTCAGTAAGGCTTCTTTCATCGAGGCGGTCAAAGTATCACAGCGTAACATTTCATTATAAACTATTGTTAACACAGGGACAAGATTGGTGGAAAAGGTTTTGTAAAAATGTGAGGTCAGTCCGTCTGACCCTGGGGCCGAATGTGGATTCAAACTATTAATAGCGGATAATACTTCCTGTTCACTAAAATCAGAAGACAACTTGGCTTGATCGGAATCTGAAAGCTGGGGTAATGTCAATGATTTAAGAAAGGGTTCAGCCATTAGCCAGGTCAGCTTTGGTACCAAACATATTAAAGACATGATTCTCTACATGTTGAAGCAGTCCTTCAGGTGTCGTAATAAATTCCCCCGACTGGGATAGAAAAGAGGAAACTAATTTAGTGTCAATCCTATCTTTGCAGGCTCTAAAAGAATCCAGACAACCTTTAGTGACTCGAGTGCCAAAGCGAGCTTCCTGGCCTAAAGAGTCAGCTCGATTATACTGGAACGACCTCATTTGAGTACTGATCTCACCAATTTGTGAGCTAAAATCATGATCAGTGGAGCAAGCCAAAGAAATTAAATGCTGTAGTTGATGCCTTAAAGTTAAATAAGTCAAATATCTAGTATTTTGTTTGTCAGCCGCTTTTTTTTGAAAAAGCTGTTTCCAGCTCTGTTTAGAAGCCTCCCACCAGTCCATCCCAGTATCATAAAATTCGCCACAGACAAGCGAGCTAGAAACTCCCTCGCCAAAGTTTGAGAAAAAGGAATCATTCAGTAAAAGTCATTGAGGCATCAACCAGCTTTCCTACACCTTGGGGCAAGCCCAAGTAAAAGAGGCATAAAGCAACATGGTCTGAAAATTCAATTCCCACAGTTTTACAAGAAAGTAAAATCAAAACTTTAGATAGAAAGATGAAATCTATCTAGTGTATAAAGACCCTTGAAAATGTAAACCCTCCAGACTTGTGGAAATGCCTATATGCATCCACAAGCCTAGCCGTGAAACTATAGTATTTAAAGCCATAGAGTCACAAAAAGCTTGAAGTCTGAAGGCCTCGATCTGATTGATGTAAGCCACAATTGAAGTCACCAACCCATAAAAGTAGTCTAGATGTGAAAAGGTAGGGCTTAATCAGATGAAAAAGGAACCCGCTGAGCTTTAGTTTGGGGGCATAAGTCCCTATCAACCGAAACCTCTCAGATTTGTAGGAAAAGTCTAACAACAAAGGCTCTGCCAGGGAAATATCTACTAGTCTGGATGCCCGAAATACAGAACTGGAAAATAATATCCCAATTCGTCACAAGTGTCCGTCCGATAGACCAAAAGAGGGTCCCGAGTCCATGCCTTGAGGCCTGGAATAGTTCCCATGGGTTTTAATCTGGTATCAACTAAGCAAAAATATCACAGTTTAGGTCTGAAAGGGTCAAGAAAATCCCACCCAGTTTCTTTTCCCCTTAATACTATTTACATTCAAGAACATATATTCAGGAAGACATAGTTAAAAGTGGATGGAGATTTACCTCTCCGCCCGCTGCCTAGTACGCTTGGCTACTGGATCAGTGTCAGCCCTGTCAGCCCTTCAGGAAAGGAAGAAGAGAGGAGGTATCAGTATCCTCTCCCCCAGAGTCTCTATCGGAAATGTCAGTGGCTAAAACCGCAAATTTGTTAGGGGTGTGCCAGTTATGAGAAGTGGTATCCTTACTACGACTGGCAACAGCAAGGCCCTTCCTAGTTCGTTTGTGAGTGACAGTAGTAAAACTAGGAACTTCTGTTTCCAAACTTATATGAGGGAGGCATAGCATCCTCTATTACTGTGGGAGTAGTAGCAGGGGACAGTAGAAGCAGTAAGAGATACTCCGTGTAAAGGAGTTTGGGAATCAAAGCAGGACTGCAGGAGGATCATCAGAAGTAACTACGGTAAGGGGAGACAATGTCTAAGGTAGAAGAGGCTAAGTTATGGGCATGTAATTGCTGAGCAACTGTAATAAGGCCGTCATGGAAGGGCAATTGTCCCTATTATGAGAGGCCCAAGGGCATCGCCATAAGCATGGCCAGTTCCTCACACAAGTTACATTTAAAGAATTGGAACATTTAGCAGAAGTGTGACCATATTCAAAACAGTGACTGCATTTAAGAGTGTCACACTAGAGCTCAAATGAGTCGTGCACCACACTTAAAACAGGACTTTGGCTGCCCAGCGTAAAAATGAAACCCTTGTCCTTACCCAAAAAAAAAAAATTAGGCAAATGTTTTGGGCCAGTATTAGTAGGAAAGAGCTTAACCCTCACCCGCCAACTACCATCCCAAATTTGTTCAGAGTCAAGGTTAGGACCGCCTATTTAAAACCTCACACCGCTTGTTCAACCAAAATAAAATGTCTTCAATATGGACCCTTCATTTTTAAACACAACAGTAATATTACGATAATGGCTTAGTAAGGGGACGGCTTGAAAAGGGGACCAGACAGGTGTAGATTGAAGTTTGTCATATTGGGCCCAAACCTATCAAGCCCAGACATATGCTTGAAACTAATATCAAAATTAGAATTACCAATATTAATCAACTCAAAATATCTGATGAAAAAACTTCATTGACCCTTTAAGAAGGGTTTTGGCAATATGTAAACGGTCAGGGGGAAGTTCTAAACCACCCTTATAAAGTAATCTAACTGCATTTCTTCTTGGTGCAGGTTCACCTTTGGAAGAAAACAAATCAGCAAGTTTAAAAGTAGCATCATGAGATAAATTAGCAGTAGCATGCAAAGTAGGTCCTGAAAACACAGTTTTAGTCCCTTCCAGAGCAGGAGCAACTTTAGAAACAGTGGGTTTATCACAAAAACTGGACGAGCCAGCAGTAGTTTGAGGACAAGACACACCTCGAGGTTCGTTGGAGCTCATACAGTCCTTAACAGTAGATTTTGAAGCATCTTTAAATATATGGGATCTTGGGAATCAGGGTCCAAACCCTTCAACTCCCTTCTCCCACCCTGCATTTTGCAGCGTTTTGTCCAGTGACCAGTCCGTGTGGGTATCCTGGCTGGGCTTGGTTTTTTTGTGGAAAAAGGAACTCCCACTTTTAGACCAGCCAGGATCTCGATTGGCAGAAAAAAAATACTGATGGTTGTTTGGAGGCAGAAACAGATGCAGCAGGTATACAGGAATCACTTACTCGTGTGGAGACTGCGCTAGTCGAGGCAGTAGCAGGAGGTCCATGGATTTGTTGCGGCAAGTCGGCTGCAGGAACGGGCTGGAGGCTGTCAGCACTAGGCATCGTCGGTTTCTCCAACGCGGAAGAGACTGAGGCGAAATCCGCCTGTAGGACGTCGACTGGGGGCTTTCCAGAGTCGGCGTCGCAGGAAAGAGGGCTACGAATAGGCGGCCGAGGCGTTGCCTGCGCAGAAGACGCTATTGCTGTATCAAGAAGTTGCAATTGCAGGACCAACGCCAGTCGCTTCTCCTGGAGGCTGGAAACAGGAGAAGGAACTCCAACCTGAACAGGTACAACAGAAAGTTCCTCAATAGGCATAGTAGGCAAAACGGAATCCGTTTCCAATACAGTCATGCTGCTAGTAGCAGCAACATCCAGACGTTCTTCTAAGGCCTCTAGGGAAGGTAGCACAGAGGAGGAGGCCCACTCCCCTGAGCTAGTAGCATCCATCTCTTCCAGGGGATCATGCGAACTGGCCATCTCACAGCCAGCGCAAAGGCTCCACCTACACAGAGTAGGGGAATTTCCCCAGTGTCCTGGACAAATTTCCCTCATTCACTAAAAATACCACCAACAGCTTAATCTGGTTCAAGGTCAGTTGCCATTCATCTGTATTCCCCTTCCCCAGGTCGTGCCTGAAAATAGGCAGGATTTGTCTAGTGCACTTACCCAGTCAACAAAAACTAAATAAATAAATAAAAAAGAGCTGCCTAGATTGCAGTTATAATTAATCTAGGAGGGGATTGAGTGTTTCCATGCTCGAGTCCTGCCCAGGCTGCCAAATAATCACTCCGTTCTGCCATCGCTATTAGCGCAGAGGGAGCTCTGTTAGAAGATGTACTTGTTTGCTGATCATTTATTAGAATAGTAATAATATTGCAGTTTGTCTAACCTGCCTTCTTTGCAGCCTAGACATTTCTGTTTATCTCCACCATCTTGGTCCTGGACTGCTGAAATGGGCCAATCAGTACCTTTGGGGACTCTAAAATGGAGCCTGTCCCCAGGGGCTTTGTGGGAGCAAAATTCTGTAGGAATTGTAGTTTTGGGCTTTTGGCGCCTAAATGAACCTGGAGGGGGAGCCCTTGCGACTGACAGAGGAATCAGCCAATCAAACCTTTTGGATCCTGGGGAAAGTTCCAGACTGCTTGCAGTTTCAGTACAGATCTGAGTTGGGAAGTGAAGGAGTAACAGTTCGAGATAGTTGAGCAGTAATCCTGCATAGATTCGCGCGGGAGAACAGTGAAAGGGCTGAGTTTGGTCCTGCCTGTCTGCCTGCTGTCCCTGTGAGGGAAATTGAAGTTTATTTGAACTGAACCGAATTGTGAGGATGATTTAAGCCACAGAACTGTGACCAGGCTTTAACCTATTGAAGGCCGAAGATTTGCTGAATGCGATTGGCCTGTCAGGATTTCCAGCCACCTTTGAACTCCCAGTTTGTGCAGAGACTCTGTAATTGCAACCGGATAGCAATCTGCCTGGTACAGTAGAATTTCTTACATGTAAATGTGATGTGTGCTGTTAGTGGGTTGTGATTTGGTTCCCCCACTGTGTGCTGAACTATGTTTTGCTTACTAGAGGCTGTATCCAGCTCCCATGGACTGAATCCATATTCATCTCCATTGGTCCCGGGCTTTGCCACACTGGCCCAGCCAGACTACCCGCTGCACAGAGAAAGCCATTGACAAGAGACCTGCCTGGGGATCAGCCCTCTGCTCACGCTTTGAACAGGAACAATGGCTCAGTGATTCATGTGGGCTCTGCTTCTCCTGGTACTCCAGTTCAACTGCTGTCTCGATTTCGTCCTGCCTGTGTCCTGTATTGGGTATTGTGAGTAAACATCAGGGTAGCTCCCTGCAACAATAGCTAAATCTAAGGTGTTGTCATTTGATTGCTTTGTTGTCTTTTCTGTCATGAACGGAGCCCTCTGGTTCCAGATTACAAATAGTGTGTGTTGTGCATGTTGCTTTCTTCTATCACAGGGCCCCAACCAGCTGCGAGCCGGCCTACCCCAGGCAACGTTCTTGGCTAGCCCACCGTCTTCCTACCTGGGTATACAGAGTGCGTGACTGTGTAGGAACTCTGAAGTGCATGCATAACTGTTTGATTGATACAAGCTTTAAGCAAATCAACCTGATTACGCCCCTCCCTTGTTCAGGTCCCCTGAATAAATCAGATATAACTCTTTTTGCATTTAACCTGACTGTGGTTCCAGTTTGTGCCAAGAGTACTGTACTGTTGCTATTTGCTGTGCATAACCTTGTTTTACATGGGGTCCCCAGGGTCGAGCTAGAGGAACCAGTCCTGGTGGTAAGTGCAAACAGTGTGGGTAATTGCATGGTGAATAAAGGTCATTGTGAAAGTGATTATTGTATATTGTTCAGGCCACTAGAAGGGAAAGGGGGGGGGTTACAGTGTCCTGGAGGGCTGTGCCCAGGTTAGCTTGACCACTAACAACCCTGACCTCTGGGTGGAGGCACCCATTTCAGTACCCAGACCCCTTAACCTGCTACTAGCCAAGCAGGCAGGGGTAGTAGCCCTTGGGATAGTGCCACCTAGGGGTTACATAAGAAAATACCCACAAGTGGGAAAATCTACCCCTGCTGATAAGGCTGTACATAACTCTGTAAGACAAATGACTGTCCCAGTTGAGGGATCTCCGGTATGCACAATAAGTGAGTGGATGCTTCATGCAGAAGACCCTTCGCCTCCAATGGAGCAAACCTCCGCACCTCCTATGCATCCTCCAGAGCATTAAACTTTGTGGGTTACTATGCTGGGTAGATTTCTTCCCCCGGATTCTGAGGTGGCGAGCATTCTGCAGCTGGTATCCATGTCTTCCACCTTTCTAGGGGATG
Source organism: Neoceratodus forsteri (assembly GCA_016271365.2). Taxonomy (NCBI): domain Eukaryota; kingdom Metazoa; phylum Chordata; order Ceratodontiformes; family Ceratodontidae; genus Neoceratodus; species Neoceratodus forsteri. Next base: position 477,142,143 of record CM057451.1, read on the forward strand.
CCACAGTGGAGAACTTACATATGTTAGCTTCCTCTGCTTATCACAGCGTGTTCACCATGCAAGGTGTATGGCTACAGCACTGGGTTGCCGACCAGGCGTCAAAGGCCAAGCTGTTTAATTTAACCATTGGGGGAGGTTTGTTACTTGGAACAATCCTTGATAACATTTTAAAAGGGACATCTTCCAGTTTCAAAACAACAGCAAAAGGCCAACTTAGCTTCCAAAGGCAGGGGAGGCAGCTAACAGAGGCAGTATCAAGGAGATTTTCATCCCTTTCAGAACTTCAGAAACCAGAGGAGTAAAGGATCCTACTCTGGGTTCAAGGGAAGTTGTGGCAGAGATGCCTTTGCCTGAAAACGTATTGGAGGTTCGGAGCGAAGAGGTAGCACATCCCAGTGAGGGTACATGGGACCATATCTGTCCCCCGTTCCCTTGGTGGAAGACTGCAGAATTTTTATACTAGATGGGCCCAGATAACGTTAGATGCTTGATCCTGGAGGCTCTGGCATTAGGCTACACACCAGAGTTCACAACCAGCCCCTCAAAGGAATGTTTTCTGCTATCTTCTGTACCAAAAGACCCAATGAAGAGACAAGCGATATCTCAGATGTTAGATCACCTCAAACAGATCAGGGTGATTGTTCCAGTGCCCCTCCACAAACAGGGCCAGGATTCTGCTCTATTTATTTTGTGGTTCCCAAGAAGTTGGGGGGTCAGACCAATTCTGGACTTAAAACATCTAAACAATTTTATTCGCCACATGGCTTCAAGATGGAATCCTTACAATTAATCATCCGGGCTGTCCGACCAGGGGATTATTTGGCATCTATAGAAGTGAGGTATGCATATCTCCGTATTGCCATTTGGCATTCTCATCAGAAGGTCATCAGGTTCTCGGTCCTGGAGCAACACTTCCAGTACAGAGTGCTTCCCTTTGGGCTAGCAACAGCCACTAGAGTGTTCTCGAAGGTGCTCATAATTCTGATAGCAAAACTTTGACAGGAGGGCATCATGTCTACCCTTACCTGGATGACTTGCTCATTCGAGTGCCTTCTGCTACTCCGGCAAGGGAGTCAGTGACCAGGACCCTGGAAGTTTTGGAATTCCATGGTTGAGTAAATAGTCAAGAGAAAGGCTCTCTCAATCTGTCTCAGACCCTGGAACACCTAGGAGTGGTGTTCAGGATGGACAAGGGGAAGGTCTTCCTCCTGGCAGCCAGGAGGGAGACCTTGATACAAGAGGTTCAGTGGCTAAGGAGCCAATCACTGGCTTCAGCTCACAGTCTACTATGGATTCTGGGTCTCATGATGGTAATGATAGAACTAGTCCCTTGGGCTTGCTTACACATGTGATCCCTTCACACCCAGCTGCTGGCAACCTGGGATCTGACCTCGGAGGATTATCAGGCCACTATTCTGATGTCCTTACTCCTTTCGACAGTCTCTGAGTTGGTGGGCAAGTTTAGCGAACCTAAGCAAGGGGTCCCCCTTGAAAGTTCCCCCAGAGCTGATCTTGACAACCGATGCCAGTTTGTCGGGCTGGGGTGCAGTTCTGGGCCATTTTCCCATTCAGAGATCTTGGTTGGTGCAGGAACAGCGCCTGCACATCAGCGTCCTGGAAATGAGGGCTTTATGCCTGACTAGCCTTCATTTTCACAAACTGATACAGGCAAAAGCCCCGAAAATTAGGTCGGACAATGCTGTCACAGTGATGTACATAAACAATTAAGGAGGCACAAAGAACAGAGAGACGCTAAAAGAAGCAACTAATCTACTGTGGGCAGAGGAGGCCCTTCTTTCTCTCTCTCTCTCTCTCTCTGTCGGAGGTTCACTTGATGGGGGAGTTGAACACTCAGACTCATTGGCTAAGCAACAAGAATGTCCACCCAGGTGAATGGATGCAGAGCCCAGAGGTGTTCGATCTTCTGTGCATAAATTATCCAAGTTAGATACAAATTACCTTTCAAAATATAAGGAACAGACAAGGATAAAGAAATTAATCAAAGATGCTAAAGCAAATTTTGAAAAAAATCTGGGAACAAGAAGTAAAGATAACTATAAGGCTTTTTATACATACATCAATAATAAAAAAGGTAATAAAAAATCAATAGGCCCTTTTAAGGATGATAGAGGAAATATATTAAATGACAGAGAAATGGCTGAAGTACAGAATACATATTTTGGCACTGTATTTAATCCTAAAAATAAATTGACAACTGATTAGAAATATAGTACATCTGATGAAATGCGAATCAAAATCAACACAGTAGATGTTTTGGAAAGATTAAATAAGTCTAAAATAAATAAATCACCAGGACTGGATGACATCTATCCTAGACTCATTACAGAAGTAGCAGCCGAGATAGCCCAACCAGTAGCTTTTATCTTTCAAAGATCATTAGATAACGTGAAAGTGATAAAAAAAAGTGACGGGAAGCGCATATGGTTCCAATCTTTAAGAAGGGTAAGAAAGATCCCTCGAGAATTACAGACCAGTCAGTTTAACATCAATAATGGGTAAAGTACTGGAAAGTATTATTAAGGAACATATTCATGTTCACCTGACTGAAAATGAGTTGCTTGATCATAATCAACATGAGTTTACTAAATCAAGATCTTGTCAGACCAATCTATTACAGTTTTATGAGAAAATCAGCAAACATCTGGATTTGGGGAAGTCAGTTGATGTAATATAATTGGATTTTTCAAAGGCATTCGATAAACTGCCACATGATGAGTTAATTAAATCCCTTCTTTCTATCAATATACATATTGTCAATTGGATAACAGATTGGTTACAGGGAAGGAAACAGAGAGTGGTGATAAAGGGAGAACTGTCTGACTGGCTTGATGTGACAAGACAAGCGGGGTCCCACAGGTGTCGGTATTGGGACCCTGTCTGTTTAATAGATATATATATATATATATATCATCCTTACAATACAACTCGGGAAAACATATGGATGACTAAGTTTGCAGATGACTGCAGAGTGGGGGAAATAATAAACTCAGATCTGAACCATATTAGACTGCAGGAAACCCTCATGGATGGATAATAGAACATCAGCTTAAATTAAATGAAGATAAATGTATAGTCCTGCATATGGGTAAAAAAAACTTGGAATTTAACTACACTATTAATAATAAATATTTAAAACAATCTGCGAAAGAAAGGGATTTGGGTGTTATTATAAGTAATGACCATGCCTTTACCGCCCAATGTGACCAGACTGTTAAAAATGCAAATAGTAGCCGGCCCGGTGGAGCAGAGGGCTGAGGCACTGGACATCTCACCTTGTGGCACGCTGGCGACCCGGGATCGGGAGCGAGCCTGAGTCGCCGGAGGTTGGCACATGGGGGAGAAGGCGGAGTTGGATGGAGCGGCCGACAGGCATCTCTCCTCTCTGGGGAGGTGGGATGGCATCCATCGCTAACGGCTGCCCCCTGGTGGAGGCTGAGGGACTGTGCAAGCAGGGTGCCAGGCGATAGGCCAATGGGGCAGGAGGAGAAGGGCTGTTACCGGGGCTGTAAGGCGCATGCGTGCCTCCACACGCATGCAACCTTCTCCTGGGCCCCTCAGAAATATGGGGAGAAAAATGGAAAAAACGGAACCGGCGGCAGGATGGCAACCAACTCTCTGCAGGCACCGCTTCTGGACTGGGCGTAAGGTAAGCTCCTGCAATTCCAGGGACGGAAAGCTGGGGAGCCGGGCCGATGGGGCCGACAAGAGCAGAGAAAGCATTCAATGATAAAAAAAAAAAAAACGCAAATAGAGCCGTAAACTGTATTCTGAGGCATACATCTAGAAGAAGTAGAACCCAGTTGGAGCATTGTTCCCTAGTCTGGAACCCTCATACAAGAAGGGAGATAGATAGACTGGAGAGAGTGCAGAGAAGGGCGACAAGATCAGTGGTGGGGTTGAGAAATAAACCATATGAAGACAGACTGGAGGATTTAAATCTATGTTCTCTTGCATATAGAAGATGGAGGGATGATTTGATTTTGGTTTATAGATCATTTCTATAAACATTTCAAGATAGAAACCTTAGATTAGACCTAGGACTAGAACTGTGTGATAAAACATACAATACTAGATCTCACTGTAAACAGTTAAAACAACAGAGGTGGAAGTTATTAAAAAGAAAATACTGGTTCAATCAACAAGTGGTCCCTCACTGGAACTCTCTCCCTTCCTCAAGAGATAGTTGACAGACCCACTTTAGAAATTTTTAAAACAAGGCTGGATATATACAGTAAATTCAGGGTTAGATATTATTAAATGGTTTTTTTCTCTTTTCTTTACTCATGGCAAGCTAAATAAGGATGAAAGTTTAATTTTTTGCTTTGTGAATACTATGATATGATACACCTCAATCAATCAGTCAATCAAATTTTATTTTTTAAAAGCACAAATCATGCAAGTATCTAAGCGCTTGTACATAATTAAGAAAAAATTCAGCAGTCAAAACAGTAAACAACAATTAAAAACACCAATATCAAAAATATAGTACTCCATAATTCATTCCTAATCCAAGAAGGCAGATTTTTAAAGCACTTTTAAAGCTCTCCACAGTCAGGCACTCTCTAATCTGATGAGGTAGAGAATTCAACAGGTTAGGGGCCACAAACGCAAATACCCTAACTCCAGAGGTCTTTAAACGAACCATGGGAACCTCCAGCAATCCCTCGTCAGCAGAACGGAGTGAGCGGAAGGGGTGATAAGGACACACAAGTTCTTGCAGATAGCTTGGACCCTGTCCGTGTAGGGCTTTATAGGTCAGAAAACTGACCTTGAAGGTGACTCACTACTGAACTGGCAGCCAGTGCAGACCACAAAGCACAGGCGTGATATGGCAAGATCAAGATAAGCCAGTCAACAGCCTGGCTGCTGCATTCTGCACCAGCTGCAAGTGGCGGAAATCAACCCCCAGAAGCCCTAGCCAGAATGCTCAGGTGCAGCAGTTCTCCAGCCAGTACCAGTGTCCACAGGCAGAGGCAGTGGATGCTGTGTCACAGACGTGGAATTTCTGCAGAGCGTATGCATTCCCTCCTCTGCTGCTGCTCCTCAAGGTCATATGCAAAATAAGACACTCAAAAGGAAGTTTTCTTTGATAGCTGCAGAATAGCGCAGAAGGCTTTGGTTCTCTGACCTAGTGAATCTATCCCAACATGCACCCTTTCATCTCCCAATTCCGGGGACCTTCTCTCCCAAGGTCCCATTCTGCATCCAAACCCAGAGGTGATGCAGCCTGCTGCCTGGCTCCTGAGAGGAGGAGACTCCTAAAATAGGGGTTTTCCAAAAAGGTAGTGGATAACCTGATGACTGCCAGAAAGAATTCCACCTCTGCAGCTTATGCTTGTGTATGGTCCATCTTTTTGGCCTGGGCCAGGGTATAGGGAAAGAAATATCCAACCTTCCAAAGCAACAGTCCCGTAGGTTTTGGGTTTTTCACAGAGGGGATTGGACGAATGTTTGACCTTGAGTACCTTGAGAGGTCAGGTGTCGGCACTTGGAGCCTCTTTGGGACCATCCTTAGGTGGTAACTGGAAGGTTATATGATTCCTGTAAGCTGTCAGCAGAAGCTGACCCCTATTTTGAGCCCCTGTTCCTCCATGGGATCTGAATCTGGTGTTGAATGCTCTTTGTAACGAGCCCTTCAAACCACTTTCTTCGGTACCACAAAATGTTCTGTCCTACAAGATGTGTTTTTTAGTTGCTACTGTACAGTATGTGTTCTGACAGGAGAATAGGCAGGCTCCAAGCCTTGTCCCGCAAAGAGCCTTACCTTGTCCTTCATAAGGACAAGATGGTTCTGAGAAAAGTTTAGTCTTTCATTTTGAAGGTTCCTACATCCTTTCACATGCGACTCAGTGGCTGTTCTGCGCTGACCCGCCTGCCTCTCTGCCTACAACCAGGTACACATTTTGAAGAGCACCCACAGCTACCAATGGGATTGAACTTGGCGCTTTTTGCCTTTCAGGCCGTTTGGCTGCACTGCTACTGCTCTTGAGCTGTGATTAGGCATAACACTATTCCCCCTTCTGTTATTGGCTCTTGACTCTACCCTTCCTGAGCTGTCTCTTTTTTAATACAAGAACTGCTAATGCTGAGTTTACCAGTACCAGCTGTTTAGTGGAACAGGATTGTTAATTTTTCTAGCTTGTTGATTTTTACTGCTTAGAATAGTTAACTGCACTTTGTAGATGTTATCTGCATAGATAATTTAGACTGTTTGCATTCTTTTTCCACTAACCAATTATAGACACCTGTATTCTTTTTCCCCTGTCCCACAGTACAAATCCTGTCTGTGTCTAAAGTGGGAGGTGAGGTACCCTAAGGACTCAACTGCTTGAACTAAGAGCTTGATCTTTATTGCTCTTGTCCCTGTGTCCAATACTGTTTTTCTTCTGAACTACCAGATTACAGTTCTTGTGTGTATCCTCTCTCCTCTCCATATCCTGTGTTTTTTTGTGTTTTTCTTCCTGACTTTGCAGCTAGCTACAGTAAGCCCCCCAACCCGAAGTGTAACAGCTCTTTTGTGAAGGTGTGGTTCAGCTGCATTAATAATCTGTCTGCCCTGCCCTGAAAACCTCCCTCTGCCATTATCTCCTTGTCTGCTTGGGGCCGAGGTTTCTAGTGCCTGTTGTCCCTGTTGGCCTACAGACCCTTCTCCATTCCACAGGCATCCTGCCCGGTACGAGTGGCTGCCTCCTCCTGCAAGTTGCAGGAGCTGCTCTGAACCCAGCGGTTGTTCTGCACTGACCCTCCTGCCTCTCGGCCTACAACCAGGTACACATTTTGAAGAGCAGCCCACAGCTACCAACGGAATTGAACGTGGCACTTTTGGCATTTCAGGCCATTTGACTGCACTACTACTGCTCCTGAGCTCTGATTAGGCATAACGCTGTTCCCCCTTCTCTTATTGGCTCTTGACTCTACCCTTCCTGAGCTGTCTCCTTTTTAATATAAGAACTGCTAATGCTGAGTTTACCAGTACCAACTGTTTTTATTTTTATTTTTTGTCTACTTTTCCATTTGCAAATTATACTGCAAAGCCATTAGAGGGCAACAACTCTTGGAGGTTGCAGTCCTCTTCCCGCTGCTCGCCCCTAACACTTCTCATCCTGGGTTCTTCATACCTAAAGCAAACTACTACACCCTAACAAACCATAGTCTGTCACCCTACTGCTGTGCCACAGAGACCACCACAATTATGGGTACAGTATTGGAGTGCCCCCCTTATACCGACACTGGGCCACTGCCCTCTTATCGCCACTTGCTGGGCACCCATTGTCACACGGACCACCCAGGCTCCTACTGATTGCTCTTACTATCCTACTTCTTGGACCCCTCAGCCCTTCCCTCAAGGGCCTTCTTCCCACACCTCCCACCCCCACGAACCACCACCGACTGCCACCCTCACTGCCACTGCGTGTCATGCATCCCCCATCCCCCCCACATATCTCCCTGCGGTCATGCACCACCATCACCCTCCATGCCGGATCACATTCCTATCCTTTCCACCCCTTATCACCCTGGCCATCCCATGTACTATTCGCACTATAACTAGGCGGCAGCTATCCTTGACAATAAGGCAACGATTTGTTGCTCTGCTCAGAGTCTTTGCCATACTCCTACTAATTTCAGGAAATGTTCATCCTAACCCAGGCCCCATCTTGCCCAGCCCTAGCCTCTCGCACCACGGGCTTAGAATAGCTGCAATGAACATTTGCAGCATACCCAAAAAGACGTCAGGTTTCCATTGCTGGATACTGCAACATCAGCCAGATATGCTAACCCTCACAGAAACCTGGCTCTCCAGAAAAACACCTGACTCCATGGTTGCCCTCCCTGGCTTCACCCTTCACAGAGCCGACAGAGTGAGAAAACGTGGTTGGGGTGTGTGCTGTGTACGTCCGTGACTCCATGATATGCCATGCCCTTCCAACACCTCCGCTAGACCATGGTGCCCAAGTCTTATTATTAAAACTTACTCCAGATCCCTCCAGAGCCCCTGTAACTCTTACTGTCGCATGTGTCCCCCCAAGAAACCAAGCTCCTGCTATACAATCCCTTGCTAACTACATCTCGCCCCCCCCCCCAAAATGGAACACATCATAGTTGGAAACTGTAACGTGAGCTGGCGTACCAGTTCAGCTTCCCATGCCAAGGACATCTTTGCTGTACTGGACGTGACCCAGCTGGTCAGCTAACCTACCAGGGTGAACCCCACTAATGGCTCTAGCGCCCTGATCGACCTTCTCCTCACCAACCGTCCCCACAGAATCTCTGACCTGGGGGTCCTTCCGGACTCCCTAAGCGATCACTCACTCATCCTCTTTTCCTGGTTGTGTCTTCAGCAGAAACCCAAACCAAACTGTATTGCCCGGCATCGTCTCCTACTCGGAGGCCTCACAAAACTAAGAAAATACTTAACTCAATGGGACTGGCCCACCATCTCCCGGTCCCCTACTATAGATGAAGCCCTTGATTATTTCACCTGGTCTTTTAATAAAGCATGTGACATCTATGCCCCACTAGCAAAAGTGCAATCCAAGAAACGTAATGCTCCCTGGGTCATGCCTGCACTGCTTCAACAGCTAAAGCACAGAGATGATCGCTGGCATAAAGCAGTCGCATCTGGCATGCAGGCGGACAGGCATGCCTATAAAGTGGCTCATAATGCTCAGTTGTTCTGGGACAATATCAAGGAACTCAATGGCAAATCCTGGCTCCCCCCCCCACTAACTGTCAACAATGTCCCTACCACCGGCCTGCTGGTCATCACCAACTGCCTCAACTCATCATTCTCTGACCTTAGTGCAGTACTCCCAAATAACTTTTTTGAGCCCACTCCTGCAACCCCACCCCCTAACACCCAGCATCCCTCCTTCCATCTCAGGGTGATCTCTACAAATGAGGCAAGGCCTTATCTCATTAAAGCACTCAGTGGCTCTTGCTATTGCAAAGATTCTTTTGATTTGAGAATCCTACATCTAGTATTAGATACAGTCCTTTCCCCACTGACTGACCTCATTAACCGCTTCCTAAGTCTGGGACAGTTCCTGGCAGCCTGGAAGACTGCCACAGTCACCCCAATATTGAAGAGTGGTGACAGCACTTCCCCCAATAACTACCATCCCATATCCATTCTCCCACCACTCTCGAAAGCCCTTAAAAAAAATTATAGCCACCCAACTCACTGAGTACCTGCTTGCTCATAATCTACTTTGAAGGGAGCAGCATGGCTTCAGATCTGGGCACAGTACAACTACGGCTCTTACTGAGTTCTCTAATTTTATTCACTTTGCCCTGGATAGAAAACACCTATCTGGAGCTGTCTTTATCGACCTGTCAAAGGCCTTTGATACAGTCTCCCACCCCTTACTCTTAAGTACACTTCACCACATAGGTCTATCCCAAGGACCCGTCTCCTGGTTTATCAGTTACCTCACAGCTTGATCACAATATGTCAAAATAAACAACACCCTCTCAACCACCCTGCCAGTCTGCTCAGTGGTTCCCCAGGGCTCCATCCTCGGTTCTCTGTTATTCAGCATCTACCTAAACATCTTGCCCAATTCCTGCTCCGGCAATCTACTACTCTGTGTGGATGATGTGGTTCTTTTTGCCCTGCACCCAGATCCCACAGTACTGCAGTCCTCCCTCCAACACGCATTTAACCAGATTGAAAACTGGTTCATAGACCAAAGACTTGTGGTCAATGTAAAAAAGACAAAGACAATGCTCTTTGCCCACCGACAGAATAAGGCCAAGAATGCGCAGCTAACAATCCTCTCCCACTCTCTTCTTCCTCTTGAACAGGTACATACATATAAATACCTGGGCCTTACATTTGATTCCAGCCTCTCCTTCCATTCACACATTAACACTATCATCAGCCATAAATGTCCGTATAGGTCTATTGTATCGGTACAAGGATTGCCTACCTCCAGAAGCCCTTAATCTGGCTGTCACCACCTCAGTCCTCTCCCTAGTCAGTTATGGGATCACTGTCTACTCGGCCGCTGACCACACAACCCTTAACAAAATCCACCTGGCCATAAAGCGTGCAGACTCCTCTCCGGGGCAGACAAGCGTACCCATACTTGTACCCTATATGCCCTGACAAATCTCCTCACCCTGGATGAAAGGCTGTTTTATCAAATATGTCTCCTCACAAAGAAAATACACCTGGAGCTTACCCCCTTGGGGGTTTCTGCCTCTCTCCTATCCTCCCACACCTCAGTGAACACCTGCACTGCCAACTGACAGGTGTGGTCCATCCCGAGGGTTAGAACCTCCTTAGCCCAAAGGTCATTCCCACACAGGGCCCCAGTCTGGTACAACAAACTCCCCTCTGATGTCTCCTCCATCTCCAAATTAGGACCTATCAGGTCAGCCCTCAAAGAGCACATTCTCACTTCATGGCGTTGCCAGTGTACCAGCTAGTGCCGGGTCATCTATCTATCATCTTACGGGACCACCCTGCCACTGAGCTCCTACCGATAGGGCTACCAAACATTACCTATTAACAATGCCTCCTTTGGCTGCACTCACAAGATATCTGTCTGATTCTCTATTTCGCTGTAAATATCAAACGTGTTACTCCCTCCCGCTATCAGCAAACTTATTGTTCTCTTGAAAACTGTAAAATACAGCTCTTGGTAACACATTCAATGCAATGTATAGCTGATATTGATTCTGCAATGTTGTACAACTGAAAAAACTGTAACCTTTAACTGCCATTCTATGTCTATATGTAGTAAGTGTTTGTATTTGTTTTTTCTGACGCGGAGCCTTTGTAAATGAGTCCCTGACTCAAAGGTTGTAATCCTAAAGTCTGTTAAATAAATAAACAAGAATCAGGAAATATGTCTTCCGTCCTTCTGTCCGCAGTCAACTCACCCAAGAGAAAAAGAGTTGTACAACTTAAATTTGCATAGGACAGTTAGAACATATCTTAAACAAACTGTGGAATTCAGGAAATCAGATAGGTTGTTCATATTTTTGGGAGCAGCAAGAAAAGGACAAACAGCCTCCAAGGCCACCCTGGCAAACTAGGTGAGGACAAGCATTGCAAAAGCTTATGTCGCAGTAAAGAAGAGGGCTGTGGGTCTCATCAAGGCTCATTTCACCAGAGCCATGGCCATGTTCTGGGTGGAGAAAGGTGAGGCATCTGTCTTAGAACTGTGCAAGGCAGCAATGTGGTCCTTTGTCCACGCATTCACCAAGCTCTATAGATTGGATCTTCAGAGTTCTGCCAACACGGCCTTTGGTCTCTGGTTTTGCAGGTGGCAGTTAACAGGTAAATTATTTTTTCCTTTCTTTTTGCAGTTTGTATATGGGACAATATTGCCCCCACCCACCCATTTGGATAATGGGTACTGCTTATTAGAACCCGTAAGTACTGACTACCAATTGACAATGGGGAACACTACAAAAGAAGAAATTTCTTCATTCTTACCATAATTTCCTTCTCTGTTAGCTCCAACATTTCTAATGGGGCATCCTGGGAGCATGGCTCCTGACGGAGAATATTGTCCGCTGTGTTCTGAGGAAGTCTTTGTGATTGTAAGTTTGTTTGGACAATCTTCCGTGATTTACTTGTTGACAATTACACACAAAAAAGGAAAGGAATTCTGCATCTAGATATTGGTTACTGGCACGTAGATCAACAGGTTTCAATTTTTTTTTAACAATAGGGTGTCTCCTTGTTACAGGTTAGTGCTTGTACTGTTTGCAGTTCCTTTCCAGTGTTACCTTTTTTATTAATTCCTTTGACAAGTCTCTTTCTAGTTGGTTCAGTGGTTTAAAGAAGCTCCACCACAAGAGGCAGCAGAAGATGAACCTTTTCTGGCCTCCCACTTTTCAGACGAGGTAGGGAATCCTTTACTATATCATCTTTTTAAGAAAAGGTATTAGTATGCAAGCACTTTAAATGTATTGGTTTGTTGCAAGACGAGCAATATAATCTATACAAATTTACTCTTATGTAATTAGGGGCACTGCAAGGACAAAAGTGACTGGAGTGTTGCTGCTGTCCAGAATGTTCATGTGCTCAAGATTCTGTGCTGGTTGTAGCCTTGAGCTATGCTATTTCCCCTGGTAGCGGTGCACATTACCCATATGTACTGACACAGAAACATAGACAGTGACGAAAGAAAATGACCACTGGTGCATCCATTCTGCCCATAAACTCTAGCAAACCCAAGACCTATTGTCAATACAGGTTTTAACCCACACTATCCACCCGCATGATCCCTGCCCTACCATTATCACTCTGAGCGACCACTGAGCCTCTCACCCTGTCCCAGCAGTGTTCGAAACCATTGATAGTTTTGGCACCCTCCACATCAGCTGGCAGATTGTTCCATGGCTCCACCAACCTTTCTGTGAAATGAAACGTTCTCACTGCTCTCTTGAATCTACCGCCTCCCAATCAGTTTCTACTTATGCCACCGTGTTCTTGATCTGCTACTTATGCTAAATAGTTCCTTGCAGTTTATCTTGTTAATTTCTTTCAGATCTCTGTCATATTTCCCCTCTCTTATCTGGCCTCCAGCGTGTACATGTTCAGTGCCTTGAGCAGATCCTTTTTTTTTAAATAATAAACTTTATTAACATTTTATTATACAGAAATACACAAATTGCATCATAGAACATTAACAACATGAAACAATACACTAAGAAAAGAAGTAACAGCCAAACAACAAACCAACCACCCACCCACACCACCCATACTTTGGCACACAAAAGAAAAAAGTTACCTCAAAAGGAGAGTGTACTGAAATGAACATTAACTCCTGAACACTAAGATCAAAGGGAGATATGATCCTCAATGGCATCCCAAGAAAAAACATGGAGGTAGGGTGTCCTGCGGATCAAGCTTAAGGAACAGCAGTGTGTACAAGGGTTGCAATCCTTTTGATAAGCAGCCAAATGATCCACCATATTAGCAATAATTGTCTCCATCTGAAGGGCACATAACATTTCTTTATACCACTCAGTATAAGTGGGGAGTAGCTGGTCACACCAATGCCTCAAAATGACTTTTTTGGCACAGGCAGAGATTAAAGCTGTATAATTTGTCTGCATCCTTATCAGTTTATCATTGTAATCACTAATTAAACAAATATCTGGGGAGAATGCCTGGTACAAACCCAAAAGAGGGTCAAGCCTTATTTTTATGTTTGCTTGCACGCATGTGCAAGAAACATAGTGCCAACATCTGAGTTTTCGGAGGTGTGTCACCCCCTCTTCCAGTTCAGTCAGTGTGTTGGCAAGCGTGGCCCCTGTCCGCCAATGCATGCTGGAGCTGTCTATGACCCATGTCTATGGGTACGGCCATGGGTGAAAGTATGGCACCAAATTATGCAAATCTATACATGGCAAAATGGGAACTTGACACAATTAGGAACCCTAATAATCCCTTTCTACACAAAATTGATCTGTGGAGATGTTTTATTGATGATGTTATTATGGTGTGGAAAGGGAGTCAGGAGGAACTGTTTGAATTTGTGAAATATCTAGAAAATAGTAATGAGCATTTGTGGTTTACTATTAATTCTAGTTACACTGAAATTCATTTTTTGAATTTAAGAATTTATAAGGATGGAATAGGTGGTGTTAAGACAGATCTTTACACTAAACAATCAGATCGTAATACTATTTTACTGGCAAACAGTTGTCACCCCAGGCATGTTATTAATGCTATACCTAAAGGTCAGTATATTCGCACAAAAAGAAACTGTAGTGATATACAGGAATATGATAAGAGGGCGAAAGAACTGACTGTCAAATTACAAAGTAGAGGGTATAGCAGTAATATACTGGAAAAAGCTAAATGTGCAGTTGATGGAATAGCAAGGGAAGATTTATTGATTGGGAAACATCGGGTTAATGACGGTGACCCTCAGACCACTTTAGTCACTACCTATAGCCCCCAATTAGGAGAAATAGCCAAGATAATTAGGAAACATTGGCATTTAGTTCGTTTGGACACTAATTTACTCCATACTAGTGTTGGGGATCCATGTGTAGTGTTTAGAAGGGGAAAAAACATCAAAGACTTAGTGGTGCACTCTGTACAACCAATTGTGGAAAAATCAAATAATTGGTTAGTTAAACCAGTGGAGGGGTGCAATAGATGTGGTCACTGTAAATATTGTTCGTGGGTAAAAACCACTAAAACCTTTAAAAATCATGCAACAGGAACTGACATTAAGATAAAGGGCTTTGTCACATGTCGTACTTCAGGAGTGATATACATTGCAGAATGTTCCTGTAACAGTTTCTACATTGGTAAAACAAAACGTCCCTTTAAAATACATATAGGTGAACATGCTAGGTCCATTTTAAATGGTGATGAAAAGAATGCCTTAGCTGTTCTTATATTAAGAGCAAGTGACAAGGGTGCACACAAGTTTGTATTTACAGCTATTGAAAAACCTATGCTGACAAAAAGAGGGGGGGATTTTGATAACCTCCTTCTACGTAGGGAACAATACTGGATTTTTTGCTATGAGAGCAATGTACACACCAGGTTTAAATGAGAGGATTGAGATTCGGCCTTTTTTGAAGTATAAAAAATAAGTTGTTTTTAATTTTTGGTGTTTTTCGATCTAACATCTATGTCTTTTTTCTTCTGTCTTTCAGCAGTGCACAGATTACACTATGACCTCCTGGATAAAGGTATCATTTGTTGTTATGCGGAATATTTCCAGCAGTAAGTTGTGCATCTGTTTACTGGTGCTGTATAATGAATACTTTGCACAGTTCTGATTATTTCTTTTTTACTTGTTTGTTATATTTGATTATATGATGTTTTGTATATAGTTATTTGTATTGAGTAAAATATGGGTGATTTCCCTTTAAGGGTATTGTTTAAATACAGATGTATACTTTTGGTTGTCAGCCTTTGAAAAAGCTACAAGCGAAACGCGTCAGGTGACGTCAGCTGGAAGTGACCCTTAGCCTTTGCTAACACCTGTTCGGGACATACAGCCGTTTGTGTTTTGGATTATATGGCGTTTTCTTGGACTTAAGGAACTTTATGGACTTATGGACTCTAGCCATTCATGAACTCCTTTAGTTTCCTTGTGCCATTTTTAAGTGAGTTTTCTGCTTTTTCTTGCATCATTAAAATTATTTGCACCATATTAGCACTCTCGGCTGTCAGTCTTTCAAAGGAGAGCTACAATAGAGTTAACAGAGCATTACGTGTTTTAAATCAGGTGCCGGTTCTCCGTTTGCTTTTTCTTGACTTTTTCTGAACCGAGCACTGCTTGCTTCCCTGTGCAGTCTTTTTCTCTTGCTTTACATTTGACTTTCATAAGGACTGGCACGGGTTGTTAAACTGTAAAAAACGAGCTCTCCTGACTTTATTTGAGCGAAGTTAGCACTCCTGCTTCATACGTGTCAATTAATGTCTGAGACATGGCAGGGTCAGCGCGCTGAGGGCTCTCGCTCCTTAACTGAACTGATTTTGAAAAATACAGCAAATACAACAAGCTTTACAAAACTATTAAATAGTACCACAGTACCATCAGGACCAATTAACAGCCGGCAGGCTTTTATAGCCTTTGAAAAGACCGCATGCAAACTTAAGCGGTTACACTGGGAAGAAATATCGTTGAAGGCTTATTTAGAAGTTAAACGTATTCCCAGAGGCTTAAGGATTTTAAAGAATCCAACCTGTGGTCAGAAGAGAGATGGCTTTTTAGAGAAGTGGCGCCAAATAAGTGAAAAGGCCAGTCGTGAATACATTGAATTAATCTTAACAGAGAATGCTTTGACCAGTCTGAAATTGAAGCCGATTTAAAAAAGCAAGAAGAAGAATTATACTCTTTTAGTGGTGCACCTTTGTTTTCTCAACAACTGGACAGTTTCACTGAAAATATATATAAGTATGATGAGAAAATTAAAAATATTAAAAAGTCTAAGTTTGAGCGAGACGAAAAGGATTATCTGAATGATAAGGTGTTTAATTGGTCTGCACAAACCACTGTTATTGATACAAATACACACAGTTCACTACAAGCTGAAGAACAACCGGCTTACATAACCGCAACTGCAGACGAACAAGATCAGGATCGTTTTTTAGGAGAAGAAGAGGAACCATGTGCTATTCTGGGGGTTCAGCCACCTTCTGTCCCGTGGAGAAGTCAACGAATAAGGAGACAAGATGTGGAGCCAAACGTACCAGGAGAGGTGGTAGAAAGAGGAGGCCGAAGAGGAACACCGCGGAGAGGTTGGAGAGGGAGACGAAGACAGGGGAGATTTCTGTAATTAACATCTCAAGTTACCAACTGAGTGAAACTGAAATTGCCATTTTAAACAGGGGTCTCTCCTTCACTCCAACACAGAGATTTAATTATTTTGAGACGGTGTTGGACCTCCATAGACTGGTACGTAATTTGGGACTGAAAGCCTTCTTTTCGGGGCAAGATCCTGTGAAAAATGGAATTGGAAATTCTGATATGCATATGTCCTCTGATAATGTAAAATTGTTTAAACTGGTCTCTGATTTTTGTCCCCCACTGTCTTCTGCACTTCAAATGTTTTTAAAATGTTGTGAGGAAGATTTGAGGCTTCTAAATAGAGATATAGATTTACATTATTATCATAATTTAAGCAGAATTGAACAGGAAGCCTTGGTAGGTCTGGGGAGGAATACAGACATTACAATAAAGGCAGCAGATAAAGGGGGTGCTGTTGTGATCACGGACATGACTAAATATGATTCTGAAGTTTTGAGACAACTTTCAGACAGAACTTACTATGAAAAATTAAAGTTTGATAATACATTACTTTTTAAAAAGAACATTGATGCTTATTTACAGCAAATAAAAGATGTAGGACTGATTTCTGATAAGGTCTACAAGTTTCTAACTGTTGAGTGTCCAACTAGGTCCACATTTTATGTATTGCCTAAAATTCATAAGGACTTGATGAATCCACCTGGGAGGCCGATTGTGTCAGGTAACAATAGTTTGACTGAACCACTAGCAAAATGTGTGGATTCTTTTTTAGTCAGTATTGTTCAGGAACAGGTACCAGCCTATATAAAAGATACTAGTGACATTTTGTCAGTATTAGAGGACTTGGCCATAGAGGAAAAGAGTATTCTGGTAACACTTGATTTTACATCCCTATATTCGAACATTCCACACAAGGAAGGCCTGGAAGCCTTAGAATTTTATTTGGATGTACGGTCGGTGAAAGAACCACCAACAGAAGTGCTAATTCAACTGACTAAGTTTATACTAGAATACAATACTTTTTTCTATAGGAATGATTTTTATTTACAGAAAATGGGTACGGCCATGGGTGCAAGTATGGCACCAAATTATGCAAATCTATACATGGCAAAATGGGAACTTGACACAATTAGGAACCCTAATAATCCCTTTCTACACAAAATTGATCTGTGGAGACATTTTATTGATGATGTTATTATGTTGTGGAAAGGGAGTCAGGAGGAACTGTTTGAATTTGTGAAATATCTAGAAAATAGTAATGAGCATTTGCGGTTTACTATTAATTCTAGTTACACTGAAATTCATTTTTTTGGATTTAAGAATTTATAAGGATGGAATAGGTGGTGTTAAGACAGATCTTTACACTAAACAATCAGATCGTAATACTATTTTACTGGCAAACAGTTGTCACCCCAGGCATGTTATTAATGCTATACCTAAAGGTCAGTATATTCGCACAAAAAGAAACTGTAGTGATATACAGGAATATGATAAGAGGGCGAAAGAACTGACTGTCAAATTGCAAAGTAGAGGGTATAGCAGTAATATACTGGAAAAAGCTAAATGTGCAGTTGATGGAATAGCAAGGGAAGATTTATTGATTGGGAATCATCGGGTTAATGATGGTGACCCTCAGACCACTTTAGTCACTACCTATAGCCCCCAATCAGGAGAAATAGCCAAGATAATTAGGAAACATTGGCATTTAGTTTGTTTGGACACTAATTTACTCCATACTAGTGTTGGGGATCCATGTGTAGTGTTTAGAAGGGGAAAAAACATCAAAGACTTAGTGGTGCACTCTGTACAACCAATTGTGGAAAAATCAAATAATTGGTTAGTTAAACCAGTGGAGGGGTGCAATAGATGTGGTCACTGTAAATATTGTTCATGGGTAAAAACCACTAAAACCTTTAAAAATCATGCAACAGGAACTGACATTAAGATAAAGGGCTTTGTCACATGTCGTACTTCAGGAGTGATATACATTGCAGAATGTTCCTGTAACAGTTTCTACATTGGTAAAACAAAACATCCCTTTAAAATACGTATAGGTGAACATGCTAGGTCCATTTTAAATGGTGATGAAAAGAATGCCTTAGCTCTTCATATATTAAGAGCAAGTGACAAGGGTGCACACAAGTTTGTATTTACAGCTATTGAAAAACCTATGCTGACAAAAAGAGGGGGGGATTTTGATAACCTCCTTCTACGTAGGGAACAATACTGGATTTTTGCTATGAGAGCAATGTACACACCAGGTTTAAATGAGAGGATTGAGATTCGGCCTTTTTTGAAGTATAAAAAATAAGTTGTTTTTAATTTTTGGTGTTTTTCTATCTAACATCTATGTCTTTTTTCTTCTGTCTTTCAGCAGTGCACAGATTACACTATGACCTACTGGATAAAGGTATCATTTGTTGTTATGCGGAATATTCCAGCAGTAAGTTGTGCATCTGTTTACTGGTGCTGTATAATAAATACTTTGCACAGTTCTGATTATTTCCTTTTTTACTTGTTATATTTGATTATATGATGTTTTGTATATAGTTATTTGTATTGAGTAAAATATGGGTGATTTCCCTTTAAGGGTATTGTTTAAATACAGATGTATACTTTTGGATGTCAGCCTTTGGAAAAGCTACAAGCGTTAAACGCGCAGGTGACGCTAGCTGGAAGCCACTCAGCCTTTGTCACACCTGTTCGGGACATACAGCCGCTTGTGTTTTGGATTACATGATGTTTTCTTGGACTTAAGGAACTTTATGGACTTATGGACTCTAGCCATTCATGAACTCCTTTAGTTTCCTTGTGCCATTTTTAAGTGAGTTTTCTGCTTTTTCTTGCATCATTAAAATTATTTGCACCATATTAGCACTCTCGGCTGTCAGTCTTTCAAAGGAGAGCTACAATAGAGTTAACAGAGCATTACGTGTTTTAAAGCAGGTGCCGGTTCTCCGTTTGCTTTTTCGTAATATTTTAAGTCCAGATTTTCACCAGTGGCATTTTTCCACACTTCCTTATTTACAGTACAGCTGTCATTTTTCACAACATGGCCGAAGTGTGTTTTCACACTTTCAGTGCAGAGATGCGTGGTCGCTGTGGGAAATCATTGTTCGGGACAGATAAAGAAAATCACAGTGACACTGTTCATGATCGGAGGCACCAAAATGCCTGAGTAGTCAATCTGCTATAAAAAAATCCCCAACCTAATTATATAACGGGTCTGTGTTGCACAGTTTCTATGTACGTTCGTGACTTCACCATTTTTTAAAATATTTTTACTGCAGATTTGCAACATTGCCATTTTTTACACCTCCCCATGAACAGTACAGCTGTCATTTTTTACATCCTGTTGGAATGTTTTTGCACCTGTAGTGCTAAGTATAAATGAGTAAGCTGTGCATAAGCAGCTTCGCAACAAACTGATATTCCCCTGTTCATGAGGTGGGCTCACAAAAACCATGTTGAACATTTGAGTGAAAATACCAATGAATGCATGAGGTATTAGGGTTTCAAACCATAACGCCTAACCCTGTAGAGAATGACAGGCATCAGGGTGTGACTTGGGATTCTTGCCTGTAATGCTCATACCATTCCACACCCTGCAGCCAGTGAGAGGCATTGAGGTATGCCTTGGGCTCTTCGGCCCCAAAGTTCACCCCATTCTCCTATATCGCACCCATCTCACCGTATTTCCTAATGGAATGGGGTGCGCATAAGGGCCAAAGACCCCAAGGAACATCGTCACACTTGTCAATGTCTGCAGGGTGGGATGTGGTGAAATGGCGTGACCGTTATGCCTGATGACCCAAAGGCACACCCCAATGCCTGTCACTCTCTGCAGGGTGGTGGTGGGGTTGGCTTTAGTTCAATACTTCACTGCCATTCCTATTACGCAGCTCTGTAACTTCTACACTACCACTGCCAATGCCAGCAAGCAAACATTCGGCATTGACAAATGCTTGTTATTGTATCCCAAAATGGTTTAACCTTGCTGCATTCCCACATGATATGTATCAATGACCCAGAATCATTCTAACATAAATTTAATTACATATTTAAGATATGTATACATATCTGCCCAAATAGTGGCCCAAGCATATGTCCCAGTTGGATGGGGAAGAGCCTGATCCCAATGAATAGCTGTGCTCGCTACTTTATTAGGAAGCACTGAATATAACTAAGAATATAAAAATGAGATAGCGTGAGAGGAAAAGGCCCCTTTAGCCAAAGATGGAAGCTTCTGCCCATGTACATTATGCCACAAAAAGCAATCAAAATGCTTAAGGAATAGCCAGATGAGCTGCAGATACTTAAAACAATCCTTGCTGGGCACATTACAGATGCACTGAAAATCACCAAACTTGATAAGTATCCCATTAGAAGTGATTTATTCAACCATTTTAATATCATAATAGGGTCAAAAGGAGAGGAGAATAACCTGCCCACCCACTTTAAAACTAAGACTGCCCAAGCCAGCCCGTTGACGCAGTGGTTGGATTTCTACTTGTGACGTCGGCAACCCGGGTTTGGGAATGGACCTGGGTCACTGGAGGGCCGACTGAGGGGAGATGGAGGGAACATTCTTTGGACTGCTCTCCTTCTCCGGGGGGGAGGGGCGATGAATGTCCGGTGCACTACGGACCCAGAGGCTCCATCACAGATGGCATCTGGACGTCAGGGGTGGGTTGGACATGGGACGTTGTTGCACATCCCTGCCCCCGAGGGGAAAAAAAGGTCCTTTCAGGGACAGAAAAATCCCCAGCGTGCTTCCATGACACCCTCCTCACCGCCTCTGATGTGCTCCCAGGCTGGCTTCTCTGACCTGAACTGACAGTCATGACACCGGTAAGTGCCGTGATCCCACCCTGGGGGGTAAGCCAGGGGGCTTGGGGGGATCACTGCTCATGTGGGAGCAGGGGGCGGTGGGGGCCATGACCAGGGCTGCGTTCTGGTGCTAGGATGGGACAAAAAGCACACTAAAAAAAATAAATAAATAAGACTGCCCACAATAGGTTGGTAGATGTCCTTTATAGGATCCAAGTGAAGTAGCTTGCCTAATTGCCTATGGGCATGCACCGAAGTGGCTATTAGTGTATCCTGGAGTACACAGGGAATATTTTTAGGCAGTGTGTGCAACAGAGAGGCGATATTTATTTTCAACTGTCTACACCAAAAAGTTTCGATAGCTAACTGTTGAGGAATGTAAGTAGCAGTGTCTGTCACAAACCCGCTCAGCAGGTTGGGCCCTCTGCTCCTACAGTGCCAACCTCCGAGCACAGTCTTATGAACAGGAAACAGAAACAGGGTAACCCTCCTGTCTGTTATGGGGGTTCAAATCAAACTTTGTTCTCAAGTTCTGGAGGGATTCAAACTGTGAACTTCTTGCTAGCATACCCAATGTACAGGCTCAGATAATTGTGCTCTTTGGGGGGGGCCAGATATCTTTTGCCTACGGGCAGCTAACCAGGTGTACAGAATGAACCCTTAAAACTCTATTAAAGACCTCAGAATAAACTCTTACCTTTTCCCAGTTTGGTAAAACCAGTAAGCTTTGTACAGTGTCAGCTTTAACCATATATGTTTCATTTGTCAAAGAAAAAGAAATTCAAAGGCACACCAAGTAGTTTCTAAAGTAGAGGTTTATTTAAAAATAGATAAAAATGTAAATACAGAACCATATATCACAAAACATACAAATCACTTAAACAAAACAGGTTTAAAAGTGCAGACAAAATCTCCTACCACAGTACACTTAGAATTGTCTTTTCTAATGTATACTTATCTCCTAATAGTGCCTGATGTTGCTTTTTCCAGAGTCCAAATGTGTGTTTTAGTGGAAAACAGAATACTGTTTTAAAACTGGTTTTGTCAACCTCTTTGCATGAGGTCACCTAGCTCCTCCCTGTCAGAATATAAAAAAAATATACACCCAGGATGTCTATCTAGCAGGAAGTAAATTAATAAAGGTGACCTCAGCAAAACTCATGTCCCCACATGACTTTCTTTAAATAACATCCCCTCTTTGATCTCAAGTAGCTCTTCTTCCCAGGACACATCAAAGAATCTTTTATGACTTTGCACTAAAGCGTCATAACCTGCTCTCTTCCTCTAAACATTATAAAAGTTTATGATTTCCCATCCTAGCAGCTTACAAGCTACAATTAAACTAGATAAACAGGGGATCCTTAATTTAGTCTCTTCTAGCATGTAGTTATCTCCTGGCTGTTCTCTTTTAGCTGAAACAGCATGTCTCATGAGAGACACTCCATAACACCTTTTTATATTACAAAAATCATACAGCAATCAAAACCAGCTGTCCAAGTGTCACAGTGTCATCTCTTGAAAATTCCCTGTACCATTTGAAATATTTACTGCTATGAATAGCAAAATAATACAAATACAAATTAAGGAGTCAAAGTCCCCTGTCCACTTTTGGGGCTGAAGCTTGTAAAATGTTCTCCGGACCGCTTTACCTTGTTAGACAAAGTGAGAGATGTCTCTGTGTAATCTGGTAAACCAGTCCTTAGAAATAGTCAGATTTAACATACTAAAAGGATATAAACCCCTCAGCAACAGGTTCATCTTTACAATATTAACCCTACTCCAGAGAGTAAGTGGGAGATGAGCCCACCAAGCCAGATCTTGTTTTATATGTTATAATAAGGGGTCCAAATTATATTGTTTCATTTTCATTAGGGAAGTACTCAGAAAAATGCCCAGATATTTAAGTTTATATGGCATCCACACCAGCCCAAGATCAACACCATCAGCATTTAACGGCATGACTTCTGTTTTACCTACAGTATATTAAGTTTATATATATAAGTTAGAAACATCACCAGAATGGTGTACAAGTTCCAGTACTGCTGGCAATGATGTCTTGGGATGTAGCAGAAGTAAAAAAATATCATCTGCATATATGGACAATTTAAACAACCGGGGCCTGATGGCGATGCCCTGAATCAAATTATAAATGTTTTGTATGATGGAGAGCCAGATTGAAGCAAGCATAATAAAAATATGAGGGTAACGCTTGTATATATATATTTTTAATAATCTAGTAAGCCCAAAGTAGTAATATGGAGAAAGAACCCACCAATATATAGTAAAACCCTCTGTTTTTGGGTGCTAGTTCTAAACCTTATGTATAATCAAACCACAGCTTTAAAGAGCTTCCCTCATGGCCCTGAGTAGTAGGACCCAGCTGAAATATGTCCAGGAAGGAGAGTCATTATGTTGCCGAGCAACATCTCTGCAAGTTGGAGTGTGATGATGCCTAGTCATCACATGACCCTTCCCATGGACATAAAGAGGTCTTCAGTGGAAAGAAGTGGTTGTTGCTAGTTGAAATGCTAGAACTATTCATGCCGTGAGGCTCTTTCTGACAGCCAACAATTCTTTGAAAGAATGTAAGTTCATAAATCAACATTTTAAAACTTTTTAGAGTAGAACCTTTTGGCGTGTACATTACGCTACATAAATTTAAATGTTTAAAGAAAATGTTAAAGTGGAACTTGTAAATGTACAAATAGTGGCTGCGCATGATTTAATTATTTGTTGAAGTTTAAATTATATGCTAATTACACCGAAGTGGTTGTCTTGAGGGAAACATTTAAACATCTTTGTACGCTGAATAGACTAAAGCATTTTAGGCAACTTGTATGTATGAAAGCTAGTTATTGCAATAGGAGATATACATAAATATAAGTAAAAAACCTTTCAGGTTAACCTGATTATCTGGCCTGAGATAATATGTGCTTGCAATATTATACAACTTTTTCAAAACATTTTTTATTATTTTTTTTTACTTGAAAGTAAAGAAACGGTTGGCCTGTAGAGGGAATACAAGGTATAGTGGCTGAATTGAAGTCTGTAACCACAGCAGATGATAATTGATGGTTACACAGAGGTAAAGATAAATGACTGATAGACATTGGAAAATATTTGAATATGGGATTAATGACTAATGAACTTTATTGTTTGATTTTATTTTTGAAGTTAAATGAAGATTTGAAACAGAGAAGGAATGAATTGGCTGTACAAACAACCTTGAGCACTTAGTTATGAAGTAAGGCAATGTTTTGTTAATGAGCAAAAATTTGGGTGGCAGTATGGCGTGAAATAATATATAAAATGATTATTGATTTGTGTATTAAGAATGGGTGTTGAAGTTAACATTTTATTTTGTATGAAGGATCAGATGGTTGTAAAAATGAGATGATCATTGTTATAAAACATTATTTTTCAATATGTTTAATAAATTGTATATCAATTCATTATAGTTCCACTGAAGAAGCCTATTGTATAGGTGAAACGTTGGGACTGAGGAATAAAACACAGAATTTGAATGAACAAGGTGTGTGCAAAGTTTATTTGCAAGAGCGAGTCTAATCCTGTGAATTTTGAAGATGATGTGCCAATTAATTGGCTGGCTCTACCAAATGACTGTGAATTCTTTTGGCAATTTCCCAGAAGAACTTTCTTTTTTTTTGTCTTGAATTTGGGATGTTTTCGGTGACCCTAGTGTAACTTTTGGACGTTTTCCATAAAATACTGAAAGTCAAATTTTTGACAGTATCATATTATGAAAATTAACGATTGAATATTTCAGGATTTACATACTATCTGAGTAAAAGTACTGTATATCCCATTATATTTATGGTAAAGCACTTTAATATTACTTTGGTAAGTTATTTTATTGATATTATTTAGTTTTATAACTGATCATTTCACACTTCTCCTAATATATAGGCCAATGATGGATGCCTTAAATGAACCTGGAGGAAATGTAGAAGCAGGTTTTACATTTTACACATTCACAGAAAGTGAACATGAAGAATTATTCAAACAGATGAACAGTGATAGGGATCTGGATCAGTTGGATGTGGATAGTATAAAAACTATTAAGAATAGGATTATAAATCTAAAGAATAAGGATTTAAGATTAGATTTACATGGATTAACACTGGCTAAATACTTAGAATGTAAATGTCTACCCAGAGGCCTAAGGGTGGCTATTGAACCTAACCTAGGAATCCAAGATGAGATATTAAATAATAAATGGGATGGTCTCAGGACAAGATGCAGTGTAGATTTCATGTATGCCCTTATTGAGGCAGTCATAAGAACAAGGAATAAATTAACAGAAGAGATCCAGGAATATCAAACTTCAATACAGACATTAATTAAACCTGAGGAACTAGCAGAATGGTTGGAGGATGTAAATAATAAATTAAAAGATTATGAGAAAACAATTAAAGAAATAATGATACACAAATTCTATAGAGACACTGGGGACTACAAAAATAATCGTGTTTATAATTATAAGAAATTTAATAAAAGGTTTTCACGACATACTGACTGTAGCTCAGGCAGCTCAGGAAGTTATGTTAGAAGTACACATCAAGACAATGGATCAAAAACTAAGGAACCTTTTTTTAGGAATAAGGAGAACACAAGAGCGATTGGAACAAGGGGCAGAACAAACAAAGGAGCTAATAGAGGACAGGGACCAAGGACAAGGTGCAACAGACAGATACGAACTAAGGAAGAAAGAACAAATAACAGAAAGCAAAGGAATAGGAGAACAAATTGGAGGAGGAAGAGGCAGGGTCAACAAAAGATATCAAAGAAGAGGGAGGTTATAATTTTTAATTTGAGTAAAAGAGCACAATCAGTTGATGAGCAACGAGTCCTAATGTGGGGCCTTTCATTCTCGATTAGTAAAGAAATTGATCCATTTCAGATAGTAGATTCGCAAAAATTCTTTAGAAAGATCAGACTTAAATTACAATTTGCAAACACTATTGATGTGAATCCTGAAAAAAACATTGTTGAAATTAGCAATGGGCTATAAATCCACATATATGCCACCTATTGGTTCTAACCATGCAATTGAGCATTATATACAAGTAGTACTTAAACAGATTAAAAAGTTATTAGCTACTAATTTAAAGCCCGCAAGATTCAGTTTAAATAAAAAAAGAAAGAGATGCTTTGTACATCTTAGAACATGATTCAAATGTGGTCATTAAACCAGCTGATAAAGGTGGGTTGATAGTTATTCAGGAGATGGAAGATTACAGGAATATGTGCTTTGAATTACTTAATGACAAATTAAATTATAAACCTTTGTCTAAAGATCCCCTTCCAGATATTAAAAATGTAATCTCAAACACTTTTTTTGAAATGGAAACAATGGGGTGGTTATGGAAATGGGAAATAGAAATGATGGAAACCCCCTGGCCATGGACCCTATTTTCTATTCACTTCCTAAAATACATAAAAATGTGGAGAATCCCCTGGGTAGACCTATTGTTTTTGGGATAGGCTCTGTCCTTGAACCTTTATCAAAATTTGTGAATTTACACTTGCAACCACTGAGTGAGAACATTTCCACATAATTATGAGATACAACTCATGTTTTAAAATTATTAGAGGACCTTAACCATCAGGAATACCCTAAAATCCTTTTAGTAACAATAGATGTGAAAGACCTTTATACATCAGTTCCTCATGATAGAGGTTTAGAAGCCATGGGAAATATACTCGATCAAAGAGCTTCGGGGTCACATCCAAAGACCAGAACTCTTTTGGAGTTGGCGGAGATTGTTTTAAAAAAGAATCATTTCAAATTTGAAGATATATATTTTGAACAATCAAGGGGGACAGCAATGGGAGCACAATGACCCCAAGCTATGCAAATGCTTTTATGCATAGTTTTGAAACGAGATATATTTTTGATGTGAATGAGGAAGAAAAATGTTTCAAGGATAATATTTTTTTTCTGGAAACGATATATCAATGGTATAGTATTAATTTGGGCAGGCAGTAGAGAAGAACTAGATGATTTTCAGTTTTACATTAATTCTTGTGATGGAAATCTGAAATTCCTATTTAATATTGACAATGTACAAGTGGATTTTTTGGATATAATGATCTATAATGGTACTAATAAACTGGAAACTAAACTCTACAGAAAACCCACAGATTGAAATACAGTACTGCACTGGAATAGTTTCTATCCTAGAAACTTAATAGAAAGTATTCTTTTTTCCCAGTTTTAAGAGCAAAACAAAATTGTAGTGAATCATGTGAATATGTAAAAGAAGAGTGTAAATTAGTTGAACGATTTAAACTGAGGTCTTATAAACATAATAAAATTGAAGAATCTAGAATGTAAGCCCAACAAGTAGATAGACAAGACTTATTAAATACAGAAAAAGAGAAAACTTCTATCCAAAAGCAAGAAAATAGAATTGTGTTCAGTTTAGAGCACAATAATTTAATGAAACAGATAAACGTAATTTTGGTGAACTGGAAATTGCTTAACCAAGATCCTACAACAGAAAATATTTTTTCACAAACACCTATAGTGGTTTCAAAGAAAACCACAACTATCAGGGATAAAATAATACACTCTCAACACAAAAAAGCTGAGAAATCAGGAATGCAATTACTTTTGAGACCTTTAAAAATGACACGTTTGCTTGTGGCTAATGTGCAGCATGTGGAAATACTAACAAAAAAAAACCTTTTGAAGCATCCACATACAGGAAAAGAGTTTAAAATTACATCACACATAACATGTGCAAGTACTGGAGTAGTCTATGTGATACAATGTCCCTGTGACCAACTTTATGTTGGCAAAACACTTACAGAACTGAGGGTAAGAATCTCTGAGCACAAAAGCAGAATTAGAAACAAGGACAAAAACTCTCCATTAGTGAGACATTTTTGTCAACGAGGACATACTCCAGTACAGATTAGATTCTGGGGGTTAGAGCAAGTGCAAATCCCAGTAAGAAGTGGGGATTATAACAATTTATTGGAACAATGTGAGCTATTTTGGATGATATTTAGGCCTGATAGATGGAAAATGGGGCCTCAATGAAGAAATCAACTGGCAGGTTTATGGAAAATCAAACATTATTATACCCTGAAATTAAGTCAAAAATGTATACGTTAAAAATATATTTTTTCTAGATAAAGTAATTATAAGTGTTTCATATGATGGAGAGCCAGACTGAAGCAAGCATAATAAAAATATAAGGGTAACGCTTGTATAGATGTATTTTTAATAATCTAGTAAGCCCAAAGAAGTAATCTGGAGAAAGAACCCACAAATACTTAGTAAAACCCCTCTGTTTTTGAGTGCTAGTTCTAAACCTTATGTATAATCAAACTACAGCTTTAAAGAGCTTCCCTCATGGTCCTGAGTAGTAGGACCCAGCTGAAATATGTCAGTGAAGGAGAGTCATTATGTTGCCTAGCAACATCTCCGCAAGTTGGAGCATGATGACGCCTAGTCATCACATGACCCTCCTCATGGACATAAAGAGGTCTTCAGTGGAAAGAAGTGGTTGCTGCTAGTTGAAATGCTAGAACTATTCATGCCGTGAGGCTCTTTCTGACAGCCGACAATTCTTTGAAAGAATGTAAGTTCATAACTCAACATTTAAAACTTTTTTGAGTAGAACCTTTTGGCGTGTACATTACGCTACATAAATTTAAATGTTTAAGGAAAATGTTAAAGTGGAACTTGTAAATGTACAAATAGTGGGCATGCATGAATTAATTATTTGTTGAAGTTTAAAATATACGCTAATTACACCAAAGTGGTTGTCTTGAGGGAAACATTTAAACATCTTTATACGCTGAATAGACTAAAGCATTTTAAGCAAATTTATGTATGAAAGCTAGTTATTGCAATAGGAGATATACATAAATATAAGTAAAAAACCTTTCAGGTTAACCTGATTATCTGGCCTGAGATAATATGTGTCTGCAATATTATACAACTTTTTCAAAACATTTGTTATTATTTTTTTACTTGAAAGTAAAGAAACGGTTGGCCTGTAGATGGAATACGAGGTATGGTGGCTGAATTGAAGTCTATAACCACAGCAGATGATAACTGATGGTTACGCAGAGGTAAAGATAAATAATTGATAGACCTTGGAAAATATCTGAATATGGGATTAACGACTAATGAACTTTATTGCATTTGATTTTATTTTTGAAGTTAATTAAATGAAGATTTGAAACAGAGAAGGAATGAACTGGCTATACAAACCACTCTTGAGCACTTAGTTATGAAGTAAGGCAATGTTTTGTTAATGAGCAAAAATGTTGGTGGCTGGTATGGTGTGAAATAATCAATATATAAAATGATTATTGATTTGTGTATTAAGAATGGGTGTTCAAGTTAGCATTTTATTTTGTATGAAGGATCAGATGGCTGTAAAAATGAGATGATTGTTGTTATAAAAAAATGTTTTTTCAATATGTTTAATAAATTGTATATAAATTCATTATAGTTCCCCTGAAGAAGCCTATTGTATAGGCGAAATGTTGAGACTGAGGAATAAAATACAGAATTTGAATGAACAAGGTGTGTGCAAGGTTTATTTGCAAGAGTGAGTCTAAACCTGTGAATTTTGAAACTGAATCAATGTGGAGGCATTACGTTTCTGAATTAAAGGTTCCAAAAAAAGATTGAACAACAGCGGGGGAACGGGAGAAACCCTGTCTTGTACCCCACCAAAGGGTTACCACTTCAGAATGAGCTGATCCTCTTAAGATCTACCCGGCTGGCACTGAATCATTTTGGTCACCCTACGTTGCACTGTCTCCATCCTGCTGTTGTCTTTCCTTAGGTGAGGACACCACAACTGGGCACAGTACTTCAGGAGGAGCCTTAGCAGTGAGTTACAGAGAGGTAGTAATACCTCCTTCCTTCTGCTATCGATACTTTAACTTTTTTTTTAACTTAAATACTAACTGTTCAATTGCATTAAACGTATGCAATCCAAAGATAAAACATATAAAAGCTAAGGTGAAACGTAAGGGAGCAAGGTCACATAAACCATGCTGGTGATCCAGTGAGGTTCAGGTAGCGGTCAGAGAAAAGAAGGCGGCCTACAAAAAATATAAAACAACAAGAGGGGATAGGGATAAGGAAATGTACCATCTTGCATCTAGAAAAGTCACCCGGATGGTGAGGGGGGCAAAGTCCAGTAAAGAGCAGCGGCTGGCACAGGGGATACATGGAGGGAAAAGGGTTCTTCCGTACATTGGGGAGCAGAGAAAAACTAAGGCCATCTCAGCAGATTGAGATCAGAAGGAGGGTGAGTGGAAGAGGCGAGGGACCAGGCAGAGGTATTTAACAAGTACTTGCCTCTGTGTTCACTAGGAGGGGATGGGATAGCTACAAAGCAAGGCATGATGGGGATAGAAGCAGCAGTGAGTGGGATCAGGGAGCAACAGAAATGGAGCAAGAGGAAGGGAGAGGTACCCCAGGGGTGTCACATAAGGATAAGGATAAAAAGGTCAGTAAGGTGGAGGGGACGGATGATGCTATCTCCACCAAAAGGGTGTGGTTAGCCCTCAAGGCCCTAAAGAAAGACAAATCTCCTGGGCCAGATGGCATTCATCCGAGAGTACTATGGGAATTGGCGGACATACTGGCTGCACCCCTGGCGGAGCTCTTCAACAGGTCACTTGAGACAAGGAGGGTACCTAGGGATTGGTGAGAGACAAATGTGGTGCCAATCCATAAAGGGGGGTCGAGGGAAGTACCAGCTAACTATAGACCCATCAGTTTGACCTCGGTGGTGGGAAAATTAATGGAGAGTATACTAAAGGAACGATTAGGGGTGTACTTGGAGGAGGTTGGAGGTCTGGATAGTCGGCAACATGGGTTTGTGCCAGGTAGATCATGTCAAACCAATCTTGTGGAGTTCTACAAATGGGTAACATCAGAACTGGACAGGGGAGAACCTGTGGATGTATTATTCTTGGACTTCAGCAAAGCGTTTGACTCTGTCCCCACAATGGTCTGGTGGAGAAACTGATGGGGTTGGGAGTAGGCCCTTTGATGGTCAGATGGATTGAAAACTGGTTAGCTGGATGCACCCAGAGAGTAGTGATCTGTGGGGAGCTCCTCGAACGCGTAGAGAGGTTGGTAGGGGGCAACCGCAGGGCCTGTCCTGGGTCCGATCCTGCTTTAACTGCTACACATCGGACATCAGGGAGGGTATAGGGTGTGAAATGAGTTTCTTCGCTGATGACTCCAAGATGGGAGCAGTAGTTGAGGGAGAAGAGGGGAGGTTGGCCCTGCAAGGGGACCTGGACACCCTGGAAAGCTGGGCTCACACATGGAAATTAAATTTCAATATCACCAAGTGCAAGGTGTTACATCTTGGGCGGGGAAACCCTAAACACAGGTACACCCTGGGAGGGGAGGCGCTGGAGGCCTCAATAGGGGAAAAAGACCTAGGGGTCATGGTGGATGCATGTATGAATAACTCTGAGCAGTGCAGGAGGGTGGCTAGCAAGGCAAACAGGATGTTGGGATACATCGTAAGGGGGATCACCTCTAGGAGCAAGGAAGTGATTCTGCCACTGTACAATGGGCTGGTTAGACCACACATTGAATACTGTGTACAGTACTGGAGACCACACTTGAAGAGGGACATACAGCTCCTGGAGAGGGTACAGAGGAGGGCAACTAAGATGATACGAGGGCTACGGGATTTGATGTATGTGGACAGACTTGAGGAGCTCTGCCTGTTTTCATTGGAGGAGAGGAGAGATGGGGGGACATGATCGAGGTCTTCAAGTACCTCAAGGGAATAAATAGGGTAAATATGGAGGGGATCTTTAGACTAAAGCAGGGAGGTATCACCAGAGGGCATGGTTTGAAGTTGGAAGGTGGAAGGGTGAGGGGGAAAAGAGGAGGAGGTTTTTCACTGAGAGGGTGGTGGACCCTTGGAATGCACTGCCTGGCGAGCTGGTTCAGAGATCCACAGTGGAGGGCTTCAAGAGAGGGTGGGACAGACACAGAAAGTGGATGTATCAGATGATGGCCTGTCCCAGGGGGTGGGGATGGATGATAGGGGTTTCTGGAACACAAGGGAGGGGAGGGCCTCGGCACCCAACTAGGGATCTGAGGTTCGAGCAGACTCGATAGACCATAAGGCCTAATCTGCTGGCAAATAGTATGTTAGTATATAAGTACATATTTACATAGATTATAAAGAGAGTAAAAAACAAGATTTGCTGATAGTCATACAGTTTATGTATTACAATTCATACAAAGAATGCTACTGCATATATTGTGGCTGGTGACAATACTGCCTCTATTTTTTCCTTGTTTGTACAATATTCTTTGCTGTGTAATATGGGCATTATCCATTTTTTATGCTCATCTTAGAAACATAGAATGTGATGGCAGATAAGGAACGCTTGTGACGGGGAGCTCCTGCCACTCTTGAGGACTGACCTTTTCTTAAATCTGTTGCAACAGTTCTTCTGTTTTTTAGCCTAATCTAGCCTTTACAATTTCTAGTCCATAAGG
This sequence comes from Neoceratodus forsteri, assembly GCA_016271365.2. Classification (NCBI taxonomy): domain Eukaryota; kingdom Metazoa; phylum Chordata; order Ceratodontiformes; family Ceratodontidae; genus Neoceratodus; species Neoceratodus forsteri. Next base: position 477,174,771 of record CM057451.1, read on the forward strand.
TTGTCCACCTGAGGGCACCCTCTTGCCTTTCTTGACTATGCTATAATGTTCTCTTTCTTTTTTAACTTTATTTTTCTGTTATTTTCATAGGAGGTACAATACACTGCAGGTAAGTTATAACTGACATACATAGATTTCCACATTTTCAAATCAATCACTAGGTGGTAATACAATGGTAGTAGTGGTAATGATTTCATTTCATTCAGTATACATGGGCCCAGATATTCAAAAGGGTTGCGCCATGCGCAATAGGGTTGCGTCTGCGCAAGTCTGAACTTGCTCCATTCTGCCATATTCAGCAGGAGGCAGTTGCGCCACAGAAAACATGCTGAGCAACAGCGCAATGCAAATGAATGCATGCTGAACTGGAGGGGGAGGAACCATGCATAAACTGCACAGCCCGATATTCAGCAGGGCTGTGCAGAGTTGTGCAGGCGCAACCCCCAATCTGCGCCTGCACAACTTTGAGCCAAAAAAAAAGGCTTAAGTTGAGGGCCACCCACAGGTGAGTTGCTGCATTGCAGGGTGCAACACAGCAGCTGCCACCTGTGGCTGGCCCCCAACCCAGTCCCTGTGCCCCCCCCACAGCCCGATTGCGGGCAGCCGACTGTACATTCATTCATTCACAAAACTGGACTGTCTTGTACGGTATGGGCTGCACGCCCATTGGCTCTTGCTCTGCACCAATGGGCGTGCAGCCCTGCAGGCTAGTCAGTCGGTGGGCGGTGGGGTGGCAGGTGGTGGATGCTGCCGCCCGCCGCCACCGGGGGAGGGGGTGGTGGGGCTTCGTGGGTGGGTGGGGTGGAGGGACACTAGCCACCAGGGCTATGTTCGGGGGTTTGTTCAACATATACATCCTGCGATCGGGATGTGCCACTGACCACCAGGGATGAATGCAGGAGGAGGGGTGGTTTCTTAAACAAGTACTGCCCGCGATCGGGCTTTTGGTCCACTGGACCACCAGGGATGAATCGGGGAGGAGGGGTTTCTTAACAAGTACTGCCCGCTGATCGGGCTTTTCAGTCCACTGGACCACCAGGGATACATCTGGGAGACATATTGCTGCCCGCGATCGGGCTGGTGGGGATTAAACCATGCCGCGTGATCGGGCCAGTGGGGGTGGTGGTGGGGATTGTACACTCGTTTTGCTCCGCGATCTGGCTGCAGGGCGCCGGTCCTCGACGCGCTGCTGCCTGGCAGGGTGCCAGGCGCAAGTCCTCGGGATCGGCGCACTCTGCATGCTACTGGCATGCAAATGGGGCTATAATCAGATGCAAATGGCCCCCTGCGCTTTGCATGAATTATGGCCCCATTTGCATGTCACCTTTTGAATATGGGATTTTGAGCATGGCGCAATGGTACTTGTACCACACGAAGTTGAATGCTCCACTCTGACAACTTGCGGTGGCACAAAGTTCCACTGCGACATGCACAGTGTCTGTGGCCAGAGGGTGATATTCAAAGGAGTTGCTCAAGGGCGCAACTCCTTTGAATATCACTCTGGACACACCCCTGCGCAATTATTTTGTGCAGCGCAAGGGCTTGCGCCTCAAAATAGTGCAGTTTGAATATCCAGCCCATAGTTCACAACATATCATAATGCCAACCCGAGTAAGCACCCTCTTCCGCCCCATCCTCCTTTTTCCAACCAGCCCCCCCCACCCAGAAAAAAGAGCCCTTCCTCAATGTTCCATTCACAGCTCCTATTATCAAAGTATTTTGATCCCATCATGGAACAAATGAGGGGTCTCTTGCTGAATGAAAAAGCACCCAAGCCCTCCATCTTATCTCAAACTGTTCCTGTACCCCATAGCTCCTGCTGTCATACGCTCTAGTAAATAATGCTCCACTATCAGATCTTGCCAGCAGTCTACTGTAGGGGATCTGACCTGCCTCCATAGTTTAGTAATGGTCTTCTTGGCCAAAAGGAGAAAAATGACTATGAGGGACCTTTTTTGTAGCTTGAGCCCTTCTGGAGGGATTGACAAGAGTGCAAACTGTGGGCTTAACACGACATCTGATGAAAAAATCATCTGTAAGGTCTGCTCAACTTGTTGCCAGAGAACTTGTAATTTGCTGCACCCCCAGAAGATGTGTATCTAGTCGGCCCTCCCCTCCCCACATTGTCTCCAGCAGTCAGCCCCCAGTGCAGGGAAAATCTTGACCAATTTAGCCGGTGTATTAAAATATCTGTTGCAAGATTTCCATGCAGATTCTCTCCAATAAGGCGCCAGAGAGATTCCCCAATGAGGGGTGAGAATATTTTACCCAGAGGTCAGAGGTTACCCTAGAAGATAATTCCTTGTTCCATGCCTCTGGCACTGACTCAGATGAATCAGATATAAGCTCCCTTATTCCTCTACATAATAATCCTATCAAATGAAGCTGGCTAGACCCCTGCATTGCATTTATAACCAGCTGCAGGAATGGGGCATGGGACCAGGAAGACAGTTTCTCAAAGGGCCCTTATGCAGAGGAAAATTGCATACCTGTAGGTATCTGTAATGATCTATATTTATCAAGTTAAACTCCCTTTGGAGCTGGGCAAATGGGACCACCCCCTGTGGATCAAGAAATTGGAAAATAAATGTGAGACCTTTCCTGTGCCAAATGCAAAATGTTAAATCAAATTGAGTGGGTAAGAAATCTGTTTCTGCAAAAAGGTAGCCACAAAAAATAAAACACAGGTTCCATAGCTGATAAAGCTCTAAATCTATACCAGCTTTGCAAAGTCTGTCGTGCCCCAGTGTCAAAATCTGCTGATGTTGGTAAGTTAGCAAGAGGAGTGAAAATGACCATTTGTGGGTCATGCATATCATTAAGAAAACATTCTATTCTCTTCCAAGGGGGTTGGAGACTGGGATTCACCCAGGTGAGAATTTGGGTTTTTCTCACTGACATTGCATACTGATTCAAATCCGGGACATTTAACCCACCCCTGTCTTTTGGTAGCTGTAGCAAGGACCAACGGACATGTGGCCTGTGTCCATCCCATACAAATCTAGATAAAAGTTTATTCCATGAATCAAAGTACATTTTGGGAGGGATGAAAGGGATTGTTTGAAATAAATATAGTAGTCGAGGCAAAATATTGGATTGTACCGTAGCAATTCTCAGATAGAAGGGGAGTTTCATCAGAGACCATTTATGTATATCTGCCTCTAAAGCTTGCATCGTCGGTTCATAATTTACTAAAATCACATTAGAAAATTGAAGTGGTAGTTGAATACCAAGATATTTTAACTTCTTGGCTCGCCACTTAAGGGGTAAGCTTTGTTTAAGCTGAGGGGGAGGAGTGAAGTTTAGAGCAAGGACCTCAGTCTTCGAGGAATTAATAACATATCCAGATACCGAGGCAAAATCTTCCAGAGTTTGCCAGGCTCATTTTAATGATATCTCAGGGTCTGTTAATGTTAACAGCACATCATCTGCATAAAGTGACATACAGTAGGAGTCCTCTCCTAATTCAACCCCATGTACTTCTCTGGAAGCCCTCATTGCCAGAACCAATGGCTCTATATAAAGGGTGAATAATAATGGCGACAAAGGACAACCCTGCCTGATCCCCCATTCCAGATCTATAGGGGAGGACAAAGAGCCATTAACTCTTATATAGGCTCTGGGATTAGCATAGAGGTTACTAAGCCATTTAACAAATTCCCCTGGGAACCCAAATGCCATTAGTACCTGCCAGAGATAGCTCGAAAGCACCCGATCAAATGCCTTGTAAGCATCTAGACTACCCACCACAACAGGCAGCGAGGACCTAGAAATGTAGGACAAAAGATGGATGATTCTAAGTGTGTTATCTGAAGTTTGTCTGTTCTTTAGGAAGCCAGTTTCGTCTTGATGAATTAAATCAGGTAAAATATGCTCCAGTCTCCGGGCCCATACTGACATGTACAATTTGTAGTCGCAATTTAAAAATAGCGATGGGCCTATATGATTCTGGGTGTCTGGGGTCTCTGCCTGGTTTAGGAATTGTTGAAATTGCCCACATATGGCCAAGACACTGAGGGGGGGCATTTCTCTGATGTACTTCCATAAAAGTTTATCTCATCAAATTAAGGAATAAGGGAAGAAGAGCTTTATACCTTCCTGAGGAAAACCATCAGGACTCGGAGACTTGAAGGTTTTGACTTGCCTGACTGCCCACTTGATTTTTGCCTCTAATAATGGGGCCTTAAATGCCTCCTGCTGAGAAGGAGTTAATTTAGGAAAACACAGGGAGGAAAGAAACTGTTGTATATTATGTTCCGGTGGGGCTGTGTTGGAATATAGCTCTCTATAGTAATTCTATTTATTTATTGAATTGTTTCACCAGGAAAGATACACTGAGCAACTCATTGCTTGTCTCATGGTACATCCTGGGGGAAAAGGGGAGAGGGATGTACAGAATGAGAATTCATAGATACATACATTACAGAGGGTGAATACATACATACAATATCAATACAGAGTCAAGGCATTGATACATGGTAGGCAGATGCAGCAGTTACATTACAGGTGGTTCACAGGAGATGCATACATACATACATACAATATCAGTACAGAGCCAAAAGCATTGGATTCAAAGTAGACAGATGCATACAATTACATTACAGACAGTTCACAGGTGATGCAGAAGCGCAAGGGTGAAAACATAAACAATGACACCTTTTTAAGAGCTAGGCTATATATGGCAGTATAAGTGCAGATGGGGTATGGGGCAGAAGAGAGCGAGGGAGGGAGAGAGAGAGAGAGAGAGGCAGGTGGGCAAGGATGGAGTCAGGAGCAGGTGCAACTAGGTGTTAGGTAATTGTGCAGAGCAGAGGTAAGAGAATATAGGGAGGAGGCATAGCGGATTTGTGGAGGAAGTGCATGCCACATTTTATGCAGGTGGTAAGAGAATGCTTTTTGGCCAGAGGATGTAGCTCTGCAGGGGACTGAGAGGGTACATGTGTCAGCATGGGATCTCAGGGAATAAATGGAGGGAGTAGGGGTGCCAAGAGAGGAGGAGATATAGGAGGGGAGAAATCCAAGCCAGAATTTAGAGATGAACTTAGCACCATATAACGCATGCTGGGAGTGGAGGGGAAGGAAGTTGAGGGAGCAGTAGAGATCATAATTATGGGTGCGGTGAGGGGCATCAAGAGTGAAACAACAGAAGGAATTGAAGAGAGAGTCCATTCTGGATAGATGAGACTGTGGGGCAGCATTGTAGACTATGTCGTAGTAGTCAAAAATGGACATGATCATCTTCTGTACCAGCTCACGCCTGGCGGCGAGCGGGATGCAGCTGCAGTTTCTGTAAAGGGCCCTGAACTTGGGCCTTAGTTTTTTCAGAACAGCATTGATATGTACAGAGAAGTCAAGGTATCTGTCCATCCAGACACCGAGATACCTGAGTGAGGGGGAGTCCTCAAGAACAGTCCCATCAAGGGTGTGAAAGGTGGGTAGGTGACTTAGCCTAGCGAGTCTCTGCTTTGTGCCAAAGGATATGGAGACTGCCTGCTTGGAATTTAGAAAAAGTTGATGAGAACTAAACCAGAGTTGAACTTTGGTGAAATTGGACTGGAGCCTGGTAGTGACATCGGAGACAGAATTGCCAGAGGTAAACAACACTGTATTGTCAGCATACTTGTGGATGCTGGATGCAGGGCAAACTAGGGAGAGGTCATTTAAAAGATGGAGAACAGAATGAGGCATAGCACTGAACCCTGGGGCACTCCAGTGGATATAGGCAAGGGGGAAAGGTAGCATCAGCTATTCTCACTGATTGCGACCTGCCGGACAGGTAGGCACTGAACCAGCCTGTGGCAGAAGGGGATAGTCCAGCAGCTGAAAGGCTGTGCAGGAGGGGGGGGTGCGAGACAGTGTCAAAAGCTTTGGCCAGGTCGACAAAGATAGCCGAGGTAATATGCCCTTTGTCAAAGCCTGAGGAGATGGTCTCTGTTAGCCTCAGCAGAGAGGCGGAGTGGGATTTCCTGAAGCCAGATTGGAAGGGTGTGAAGAAAGCGGAGTCAGAGAGGAACAAGGAGAGTTGGTTGAGAGCTATGTGTTCTTTTTGTTTAGCTAAGGTAAGTAGGAGAGAGATAGGGTGATAGTTCCCTGGTGAGGAGGAGTCGCCCCCCTTCTGGAGGGGGAGGACTACTGCTTGTTTCCAAACCAAGGGAACTGTGGCAGTCTCAAAGGATAGGTTTAGTATAAGAGAGAGTGGGCAGACAATGGCAGGAGCAGAGAGGGAGAGGAGCCTAGGGTCAAGGCCATCAGGCGAGGGGTCTTTGGTATGATTTAGTGCCAGGAGAGCTAAAAGGGTACTGTCAGGAGAGACAGGCGAGAAGGAGAACTAGGGGGGGAGGTTCAGAGGAGGAGGAGGGGTAAGGGAGCAGAGGGGGTTGGGACAGATTGTGGGGACGAGATGGGGTGGGTGGAGGAGCAGTGAAGGGTGAGTCAGTGTGTGAGGAGTGGGAAGGGGTCACTGAAGCAAGGGAGGGACTTGGGAGGATGCTCAGCAGAGATGAGGCACAGGTGGTGAAGTGGGAGTTGAAGCATTCGGCAATGGCTATAGGTACTGAAAGGACAGAGTGATTGTGCCTGAGGATAGGTGGCAGAGGGTTTGAGGATGGTGAGAAGAGGGAGTGGAGGACCTTCCAGAATTTGGATGGGTTGTTTTTTTGTATTAGTTTGGAAGTTAGACTTGAAGTGCTCAGCTTTGGCAAAGCAGATTGCTTTAGTGCAGCCATTCTGAAGTTTACAGTATCGTTGTTGATCACTAGGGCAGTTGGAGACTTTGGCCCTATGCCACGCAAGGTCACAAGCTCATTGACAGGCCAGAAGCTCAGGAGTGACCCAGGGGAAGTGCCCGCCAGACCCTGGTTTTTCGGAGCGGGGCTCAGGAATTTCAAATCTGTAGAAACTTAGAGGTGAAATAGGCAAGGGCCTTGTCAGCTGAGGTTGCTGTGGAAAGGGAGGACCAGTCCGCTTGTGAGAGGTCATGGGGCAATAATTCCTGGTCAAGTGATGCAAAGGGTCTAGTGAAAATAGTTTTTGATAGTTGTTTAGTCCTATGTATTTTATGCACTACAAAGGTCATGTGGTGGTCGCTGATAGAGTCTGGTAGTAGCCCAGAGGCCACTACTCGATGGGGATGGGAGGTGAGGACTAGATCAAGCAGGGAGTGGTTTAGTGTTTTAAAGCTGAGACGAGTGGGTTCCAGTATAAGTTGATGGAGGTTTAAGGCTTCGATGATGAAACGAGTATTAGCCAGAGGTGGGGCCAACCAGTTTAGATTCAGATCTGCCAGGATAAATGGTTCACCACCGCTGGCAAGCAAGGAGAGCTTTGTGACCAAGTCAGTGACGTTAGAATGTGGCTGTCCCGGGCAGGTAAACTCCAGTGATGAAGATGAGGACAGTGTGGGGATAGGAGATTTTTAAAAGGAGAGCCTCATGGGATGACTGAACTGAAGTTGTGATGGAGGGAGTGGACTGGAGGGAAGAGGAGGTAAAGATAGCCATGCCGCCACCTCTCCCGGTCCTGTTCTGTCTTGAGACGGTGAAGCCAGCGATAGAGATAGCATGTTCCAGAATGTTTTTGGACAACCAAGTTTCAGAGAGCACAGTGATGTCAGGGGCATAGGCATGTACCATGGGTTGTAATAGGGAGAGTTTGGGAACAAGGCTTCTTATGTTTAGGTGGATGATTTTAAGGCCATTTGGTAGTGAAAGTGGAGTAGTGGCTGGGTGGGCAGCAGTTGGTGGATGGGCAAATTCAGGGCCAGGGTTTGGGTGGATATCACCAGATGCTAGAAAGAGCAAGAGAATAAGGAGCTGTAGTAGCCTGCTTCCTTTTGATGAGCTATGGAGTAACCGTTTAGCAGTTTTTGGGGGGGAGTGACAGAATCATAGGAGTTGATACTATCTTAAGGAGGATAATGAGCTGAATGGGCACCGAGGTGATAGCACATGGGAGTGCAGGGCAGTGAGGGAGGAATGTAGTAACTGGGTGGTGTGATGTTCCAGAGGGGCAGACCGAGCTGTTATCCACCATCAGTGGCACTAGCAGACTGGATGGCCCCCCCCCCCGGCAGTTCAGTACGGAGTGAAAAAATTATTACTAGGGGCAGCCCCAAAGGTAGGTACCATAGTAGTTTAGAAGTCAGTCAGGACTCCATAGTGCAAGCAAGAGAGGGCAGGGAAAAACTGGAGGGGGGGTGTATTGAGTTAGCGAGCTGTGGCTCATAGAGGGGAAAGCTGCTAGCAGATGCCTCTAGTGGTAAAGAAATATAAGGAGCCAATGGGGAACTGGGCAGATGGAAAAAAATGTCAATCAGGTGACCAGTGGTTGACTACAAATAGAAGTGTCGAGCAAGGGTGCGTGGGTGGGGAGCCGGTGCACAGCGCTGGTGGGGCAGTAATAGCTGCTGTCTAGTGCCATACCTGTAAGGCTGTGGATCCAGGGAGGAGGACTTGGGCAGTGCAGGGCCGGTGTTAGGACTTTGGGGGCCTCCAGCAAACTCCATTACTGGGGCCCCTCGATGGGCCCCCGCATCCCTCTCCCCGGGCCCCCTTCCCCGTTCCCCCTCCACAAACCCCCCAGTAATCTTTGTACATCAATCCAACTACTGCATGATTTTTCAGACACAATGACCTGGAGACACTAGAAGTATTACATTTCTAACAGATAGTTAATAGAATAAATTGCAAATAAATTGCTTCTCTCCAGCAGCTGCAATATTTGTCTTTACCTCTGCTGTTCTGCTCTCTACCTTTCCAGACTCCCATCTCCCCGTACTTATGCTGCAGACACGGACCTGAGGGGGGAACAGAAATTTTCAAGTTGAGTTGGAGGAGGTGCGATAAACAGCCACGGACCTATTGGAGCCCTGTGATTGGTTCCAGCACAGCACCTCCTCCCACGTCAGCACGTTCTGTGCAGCACAACAGAGGAACGTGGGGAACATGAAACCTCCCTGGGGACAGAATTGAAGGCAGGATGGTGGCGTGGACCGCGTGGCATAGTCTGGTGTTCCTTTGGGGGAATCGGGGCCCGATTTTCAGGCACAATGTGAAGCTGGCAGCAACAAATGTAAAGCTTCCCAGACTAAACCACACGAAAGGGCAACTGGACGAGGACATCACAAGTTGTTGATGGGGAGCCAAGCGGAGCCAGAGAGAATTTGCTAGTGCAGTCAGCGAGGAGCACAGGGGCTTGCCAGGTACTAATAATGCTGCTCAGCTATGTTGATCGGGGGGGCAGTATTTTATTTTCTTATAGGATGCTGTGGTGATACAGGCAGGGAGTGGGGTGGGATGGACAAAAAAAGTATGCTGCTGGGCTGGTTAATGTGTTGCTGCTGGTGCCGATGCCAGACCCACTACATATGCTGCCTGCGGACCGCGCTACATTTGGGGCCCCTGCCGTCGCTGGTTCACAAGTGGTGGTGCTCAACGCCGCCCTGGGGCAGTGGCTTGAGGAGAGCTGTCGTCCGGGGCCTGTTGACTCAGCGGTTGGAGCTTACAGTCCCTGAGGTGGGGGGCCCAGCTGGAAGGCTGTGGATCCAAGGAGGAGGACTTGGGCTGTGGCTTGAGGCGAGACGTCGGTCTGGGGGCTGAGTCGGCTCAGCGGTTGGAGCTTGAAAGAATTTCCGGGGTATTTCCCTTCATCTCCCCTGTTGCAGGATCTTTTAATTTTTGTTATTGTAGCCGCCTACCTTGAACCCTGGAGTCTCTTAGCCAAGTTACATGCTCCTCTGGGACCACCCTCATAGTGGTATCTCTTTAATTGTTGCAACTTAGCTTGCACTTGATAATCAACTATGGCTTGAAGCCACAAGAAAAAAAAAAAAAAAGAACAACTTTCACAGGATAAACAGGAAGGTAGACAGACATGTGGGGAGTAGTGCAATGTACTGGCTGTGGGGCAGCAGTCCTCTGGGAGTCTTTCAGGAGGCTGAGATGCTGCCCTATTTGCAGGCAGTTCTCTGCCCTGAGGGAGGAGGTTGCCCGTGTTCAGGCCACACTGGACAGTAGTAAAGGAACCACCCCCACCCAGGGAGCACCAGGGCCACCACCACTACCTCAGAGACTGCCAAGAAAGCGCAGCAGTTGGACCACAGTGGGCTCAGGGAGGGTGAGGGTGGTGGAGCAGAGGCACACCCAGTCAGTTGTACCACTCCACAATCCATACACCATTCTGATGGAGCATAGTTCCCCTATGGATGCACCCGCAGAGGAGACTAAGGAGGTTGCGGACAACTGTCACAAGGGAGCCCCACAGGAATGAGACAGAGGACACCACAGGAAAAGGAAACAGCTTCTGGTGGGGGACTCAATTATTAGGGGGCTAGAACTGGGGGGATCAGGGAAAACTGATGTAGGGTGCCTGCCTGGCACCATGGCTTGGAGGGACAGGAAGTGCATCCTCAGGATCACGAGAACAGCTGCACAGAAGACTGAGATGGATGTCACTGTCCACCTAGGGACAAATGACTTGGCTCATCATGAGATTAGAGCAGTGCAGGAGGAGTTTGTGGAATTGGGCAGGGGCCTAAGGCAAGTAGCACACACACAGTATCCTTCTCAGAGGTGCTGCCTGTCTATGGCAAGGGTGAGGCGAGGGTACTTCACACCATGTAGTTCAATGGATGGTTGAAAAAATGGTGCAGAGCACAGGGTTTGGTTTCATTGGGGACTGGGGTTCCACCTGGAGGGATACCAGCCTATATTGGCAGGATGGTCTGCATCTGTCCAGGAAGGGAACAAGTCTACTGGGCAATTGGTTTAAATGCTTCATTGGAAAACTTTGAAACTAGTCAAGGGGGGAGGCACTGATAAGCAGCAGGGGATTCCCAGCCTCCCCTTACAAAACCAGGTACTAAATGAGGTAAAGACCAAGGTAAAAAGGTCAGTAGGGAGCAGGACAGGGGTAAATGGAGAAGCAAAGTCAATAAGGGTAGGGATGGTGCTATAAGAGGTAAAGCCATCAAAAAATGGAGAGCAATGAGTACCAATGCCCATAGTCTGGGTAACAAGCTTCCTGAATTAGTGGCTTTGATGGAGGAGGAACATCTGGATATTGTGGCAGTCACAGAAACATGGTACACACAGAACCATGACTGGGACGTAAACATACCAGGATATACCATCAACAGGAGGGACAGGGAGGGTAAAAGAGGAGGTAGAGTAGCTCTCTACATAAGGGACGGCATCAAAGCAACAGAACAAAAGGGTAAACAGGGAGGAGAGGAAGCACTGTGGGTCAATTTGGAGACAGGCAATGGCACCACAATCCGCACAGGGGTTGTATACAGACCTCCATCTCAGGGGAAGGAAATGGACAAGAATATGATAGAAAGTATACCTAGAATGGCAGAAAAAGGAGAGATATTGCTAATGGGGGATCTGAATATGCCAAATGTTAGCTGGAGTGCATTTGCAGCAGCCACTTCTAAGAGTGGGGTAATTTTAGGAACCCACTCGAGAGGGAGCAGTCTTAGACCTGGTATTTTCAAATGGAGATGGTGAGAGGATCCCAGATTTAGAAGTGGGCAGCCATCTGGGAATTAGTGACCATTGAACAGTATGGTTCACGATAAACACAGCAGTAGAGTCAAGCCATACAAAGGCAAAGGTACTAGACTTCAGGAGGGCGGACTTTGCCAAAATAGGTGAGTGCCTAAGGGATGCACTAGCAAATGGGCAGAAGGAGGGTGGAAGAACAATGGGAATAATCAAAACTGCCATCACAGAGGCAACAAGCCTTTGTGTGAAGCAAATAAACAAAACAAAATGATGTAAGAAACCACTATTGTTCTCAAAGGAGGTGGCAGGGAAGGTTAGGGAGAAAAAGAGAGCACTCAGAAAGTACAAGGAAACACAGAAGGAGCAGGACAGAGAATTGTATCAGTTAAAGCAAAAGGAAGCAGGAAAGGCAGTCAGAACAACAAAAGCCCAAACCGAGGAAAAGACAGCTAACTCAGTTAAGAAGGGAGATTACCTTTTATAGGTACATCAGGGAGCGAAGGAAGACCAAGGAAGAGATAGTGAGACTTAAAAGGGGGCAGAGGGTGACTGTGAAAAGGCAGAGCTACTAAACAAATACTTTTGTTCAGTATTCACAAATGAAGAGGGGGAGGAACCTAAACCAAACAATAGAAACACGCTGGATACAGGGGTTGATACCAGCCCTTTCACAGAAGAAAGGGTTCTGAAGGAACTTTTAAAACTGAAAGTAAACAAAGCAATGGGGCCTGATGGGATTCATCCCAGAATTCTAAAAGAACTAAGGGTAGAACTAGTGATACCACTGACTACCCTCTTTAATAAATCATGGGAGGATGGGGTGGTACCTGAAGACTGGAGGAGGGCACATGTTATTCTACTTCACAAAAGTGGGAGCAGGGCAGAAGCAGGAAACTACAGATCTGTTAGTTTAACCTCAGTGATTGGGAAAATGATGGAATCACTTCTGAAGGAAAGAATTGTTGAGCACCTAGAGGTTAGAGGAGCGCAGAACCCAAGGCAGCATGGATTCACAGCGGGTAGGTCATGTCAGATGAATCTAATAGATTTCTTTGACTGGGTGACCAAAGTAGTAGATCAGGGAGGGGCTGTAGACATGGCCTACCTAGACTTTAGCAAGGCATTTAACACAGTCCCACACAAAAGATTAATATACTAGTTGGCCAGCTTGGGAGTGGGTCCCAAGATGGTAGCCTGGGTAAAAATTGGCTGGAGAACAGGACACAGAGAGTAATAGTAAACGGAGTCCACTCTGAAGAAAGGGGGGTTACTAGTGGGGTACCGTAGGGTTCAGTACTAGGACCAGTCCTCTTTAATGTCTTTATAAGCGACATTGCAGAGGGACTGGAAGGAAAAGTATCTCTCTTTGCAGACGACACAAATATCTGCAACAGAGTTGATACACAAGGTGGGGTGGAAAGGATGAGAAGGGACTTGGCAAGGTTGGAGGAATGGTCAAATGTATGGCAGCTTAGATTCAATGCTAAGAAGTGCAAAGTAATGCACCTGGGAAACAAAAACCCAGGGGAAGAGTACACAATGGGGGGTGAGATACTAACAACAACAAAAATGGAAAGGGACCTGGGGGTAGTCATATCAGATGACCTAAAGGTGAATAAACAATGTGAGAGGGCAGTAAGTAAGGCTGGTGGGGTACTGGGATGCATAGGGAGAGGCATAACCGGTAGAAAACAAGAAATTGTTATCCATCTGTACAGACAGCTGGTGAGACCCCATCTGGAGTACTGCATGCAGTTCTGGAGACCCAATCTCCGCAAAGACATAGACAGGATGGAGGCAGTCCAGAGGAGGGCAACTAAAATGGTGCAGGTTCTGCACCAGAAGTCATATCAAGAGAGACTTAAGGATCTTAATATGCATAGCCTCGAGGAGGGGGGCATGATTGAACATTTCAAATACCTCAAGGGAATCAACAATGTCCAAGAGGGTAGCATCTTTCAGAAAAAGAGGTGTGCAAGAACAAGGGGGCACAATTTGAAGCTAGAGGGGGAAGGCTCAGAGGTAATGTAAGGAAGTAGTTTTTCACGGAGAGGGTTGTGGATGCATGGAACAGCCTTTCTGAGGAGGTTGTGGAGTCAAAAACAGTGGTGGAATTCAAGAATGCATGGGACAGTCATAAGGCAATTCTAGGGGGTTGGGGTAGGAGGAAGTAGGCTGTTGGTTAGCTAGGATCTGCAGCTTATCCATTAGGTAGGGAAATGAGCAGACTGGGTGGGCCAAGCGGTCCTTATCTGCCATCAAATTCTATGAAGCTCCCCTTTAAGTTGTCTAATTTCCTGCTCACTAGATGGATTAATCTGTCCCTGACCTTGTTGAAGGAGTGCCAAGCGAGCCTGCAGCTGCTTGTGTCTGCTCTTTCTCTGTTTTTGCTTTTGTGCACTGCAGGCAATCAATTCCCCGCGGATGACTACCTTCAGTGTGTCCCAAAACAGTGTTGCCGAGGTGTCAGAGATAGTATTTTCGGAGATGTTCTGGGGGGTCCTGGTTTGTAAGAAGTCTTTGAGTTCCTGCTCCTTGAGTAGAGACAAATTAAGTCTCCAAAGTGCCTGTCAATGTGGTCTCCCCAGATCTGTTTTGAGCAGTAATGGGATATGGTCTGATAAAAACTGAGCATTTAATGAAAGGTCTCTTAGAACATCCATGTGTTCCACTGAAATAAAAAAATAGTCTATCCTTGATGAGATTTTGAAACTTGGGGAGTTATACGTAAACCTTCCTCCTCTGGAATAAAAGTGTCTTTAAACATCCAGAAACCCCCAAGGCCTTAATCTGAGAGGATAACAGTTTCTGGGCTGGAGACTTTCTATGAGTAAGGGGATTAGAGGTCTCTATCTTGGGGTTTAGTGTGATGTTAAAATCCCTTCCCATAATCAATAACCCTTTCTGGAGATCAGTGATTTTATTTAAAAGCAGGTGAACTCTCAGCTGGGGGGATGCAGGCGGTAAATAGACATTGGCAAGGGTTATGTCCTGACCAAACAATGTTCCCTGGACTATGAAATAGAAACCAGCAGGGTCAGCATATTTGACTCCCACCTCTAATGGTAAAGTGGCAGGGAGTAAAACTGCTACACCCTGTCTACGTACAGTTTTACTGGAGTCTGAATATACCTTAAACCTTCCCCCTGCCCCTAACTTCAGGTGCTCCACCTGAGTTAGATGAGTTTCCTGTATATATTATATCCGGGGCCTGTCTCATAATATATTGGAGCAACCTAGAGCGCCTAGCTGGGCTATTAATTCTGTTGATATTAAGTGAAAGCGCTTTACAAGGTGAACTATCCATCCTTATTAAACATATAGAAATAAAACATGTTTCTGCCGAAAATGCCACCCTTTCCCCACCTCTGCCAATCTGTCCGCAGTCTCCAAAGCCACTTTCCAAACCTTCGCCAGCTATACCATTTCTCCAGGATTTTAATTATAGACAAGGGTGAGATAGCAATTAGAAGATTTAGTTTTGTGTTCAAAACCAGAAGCCTTTATCTGAACAATGTACCTCTATCTACAGTAACTTTTAACCAAACATAACTGCAAAGAGAACTGCTTGCCTTACTTGGCAGAGCTCTATGTAGAATATAAACAAACTTGAACTGTCTACTAGTGTATCTTCTCAAACAAGAACAAATGTTACAAACTAGTACTTCCAAGGTGGGGGAGGATAACCTCTTCCTCCCTTTATATTCATTATGGTCAATCGGTAATAAACCCATAGGAAAGGAGGATAGACCCAGATCAGAAAAGCCTGGGGCTTCCTGGGAGCAAGTGTACGCTCCAAAATAAAATTGAATTAGGAGAAAACAATAAATTTCGAGAAAAAGGAGTTTAAATGCCCCAGATCTCATATAACCACTTGTAACAGACTCCCAGTATAGGTCTAAGCTCCTATTATATTATTCTGGGACTTAAAACTGGTGGTATAATCCTTCTTAAAATTTATGTGACGCAGTCCAAATGTTCAAATTATTTTGCCCTGGTTTGTTGGGCTAGATAAAGTTCAAAATACATCAGGGATCCCATTTAGTAAGATGAGGGTGGGGGATGGCACCTAATCCCAACACCACCTCGGCAAGTGGTCCATGCATCTTTAATAGTGCAATACATTAAACTATGACAATATTTCGGGCCTAGAGTCAGGGTAGTAAGGGAAAAAGGGCCCTGGGGATTACCCGTCAGCCCCACCCACCCACTAACCTGCTATTATATGATCCGCTTCGCCGAGAAGTCTATAAGTTCTGGTCATTCCTGGTGGTGGATTCAGGGCGACGAAGTGTAGCCAGTGTTTTCTTTGCATCTTGGGTGCTGGTGTTACTCTTCCCCTCTTGCCATCGTGGAGGTCTGGAGATAGGTTCTGCTGTTCCCTTCGAATGTTCAGGAAAATAGAGGCCCATTCTGGTGAGATTCTGCTTAGCTTCTTGCACTGTGGCATACTCTTTTTTTGCCATTTGGAAGGTGTACTATTAAACAAGCTGGGTAGGGGGTTGAATATTTATGTCCAGCAGCGTTGATTACAGGCAACAATGGCAAGTAAGCCCTGCATTGCCTCATGGTTTTCAGCACATAATCGTGGTTGAGGTAAAAGTGTTTAGGCCCAAAATAAATTTTCTGTTTTCACCATGCTATCAGGAGAACCTGCTCTTTAGTAGCGAAGCTATTGAAGCGAGATATGATAAACTTGGGGGGCGCAGGATCTGATGGCTTTGGGGCTAAGGCCCGATGTACTCTCTCTAGGTGGAGCTAAAACCTTTTGGGCAGTTCCAGAGCTGTACGTAGTAAATTATCTACAAAGTCCTTGATGTTAGGGCCCTCAGCGCTTTCCGGTATGCTATAAACATGGATGTTCTCCCTTCTGGCCCTATTTTCAGCATCCTCCTGTCTAGCCTCCAAAGCTTCTTGCTGCTTTGTAGTTGCTGATATTTTGTAGTTGCTGATATTGGAGTTCCAGGTCATCCACCTGGTTTTCAGTGGCTGTTAGCTGCCTGTCAGTGTCATCCACCTGCTGCTCCAGTAACATCACATCCTTTCAGAGCTAACCATAGAGCTGTTTAACTTCAGCTCTAAATGAGAGAAGTTATTGATAGATAAGGTCTAGCTTTGCTTTCTTTAGTTTGGGTTTTGCTGCAGAATGCAAGGCACTTCTGTGTGGACCTACCCTGGCCCTTATTTTTAGCCTCTTGCCCGTATTCGGAGCCAGGGGCTTACTATCTCTCTGCATCGCTCTCCATTTCTGCTCACCATGGATGAAGAACACCAGTTCAGGTACAGAATACCCTTCTTTAGCTTGCTGAGTCATTAGTTTGCTGATTAAACTTGCGTAAAGCATTCGATGGAGGGTATTTATTCGGGAGTTAGTGCGGAGCTCCAAACTAGGCAGCTATTGTGCGCTGGAGCGGAACCGGAAGTCACTATAATATCCTCTTTGATTTTCCTTTTCCCTCTCAGGTCCTTGTACAGGGAGGTTATTGTGGTGACCGCCAAGCATATGTAAAACAGGTTGTGTTTATCATTGTTGGATTTAGTATGTAATAGCACTATGTCATAAAATACCTTGATGTATATACCTTATGTTTATGAAACCTGTAAATGTTGAAAATACCATGGCACTAGGTGTTTTTGACAATGGTAAAAAGTACTAGGTGACTGTTATAGAAATTAAGTAAGTTGTGCTATTTAAAATGCATGTAAATTGCTGTAAGTTAAACAAGACTGAAATGTCATGTTGATTTGCATATATCCCATGATGCTTTGCATTATGGACGTATGTATGATGTGTTTCTTTGAAATGTGGCTTATTGTCAATGCCCTTTGGGGTAACCCTTGTTTCAGTGCTTCTGCGCTAAAGTTCTTTGTCTTTAGCTTGTTTTTCATTTTTTTTATTTGAGCCCCCGCCACCCAAGTAAACAAGGCCTGCATAGGGGAAGCTGAATCTCAACTGATAAGTTAGATCAGGGATCATTGAGTCAGTGGATGCTGGCTAAGTGCAGAAAAAGGACATACATAGTCTGTTGCTGCAAACTGATGTACCGAAGAAGGGATATGCCATTGCTTAAGGTTATCTCCTGCATTTTGTTGAAATGGCTCTGCATAAAACAGGTGCAGATGGAAAGAGAAAGAGACACTGAGTGGAGAAGTCAAGATATCAAATGGATGGATACCATGAGGGTCTTGTATGCCATCACAGCAGGGCAAACCAAAAGAGCCAGTAGCCCAAAATACATTAAACTGTCTAAACTTTCAGACAGTGATGGTATTGAGGCCTACCTCACAATATTTGAGAGGATCGCTCGAACATGCACATGGCCAAGGGAACAGTGGGTTGTTCGACTGCCACTGCACCTGACAGGCAGTGCCCAGTTGGTTTATAGCCACTTGGACTCCTGAGAGGCAGAGGACTATGACCGTGTGAAGCAGGAGATCCTCAGGCGCTATGACATAAACACTGAAACCTCTCATCAGAGGTTTAGGTTTCTTAAAATGCAGTCACTGGATACCCCCCGAGAGACTTATGCCCATCTCAAGGAGCTCTGCTACAAATGGTTACAACTGCAGAACAAGAGCAAGGACCAACTTCTGGAGGCAGTGATTATTGAACAGTTTATTAAAGTTTTACCCCAGGATGTACAACTTTGGGTTTGGGAGCATAAGCCGGATTCTACTGACAAAACCATCACGTTGGTGGAAGACTTCCTGGCAACCCAACCATCCAGACTCAGAGGGTTCCAAGAGACATCAGCAGCAGTGACCACCAGCATTCCAGTAAGGAACCTTTTTGCTTATAAACTGTCTACTCCGGCCCCAGAGAAACAAGACTGAAGAGCAGAGAGAGGGGGCGCATTCCAGTAGCTGAGATTGTATGTCATGGGTGCCAAAAGCAGGGACATTATGTAAGAAACTGTCCTGATATAAAGAGAGAGACAGCTCACGTAACCTCAGCGAACTTGGGTCACTTTATGGCTACTGTGCAGATTGGATCACAGCAGATGTTGGTACTGATTGATTCAGGTAGCCACCAGGCTCTTGTGCGAGCGGATCTGGTGACTGGGAATAGTAAAGGACCGAATACAGCAGTCATCTGTGTGCACTGTGATACCCATCACTACCCTACAGCCACCACACAAATGACTGTTCAAGAAAAGACATGAGGTAGAAATGGGGTTGATACCTCGCCTACCTGTGCCAGTTATTATCGAGCATGACCACTCAGACTTTGATTCATTTATAGATTGTCATGCCTCCCAGGACTCTGCTGTAGTTGCTGTAACCACCAGAGCTCAAGTGAAGAAGGGTAATTTACCATCTGTGTTCCTATTTGATGATATTTTTGAGGATCCTGTCAAGGACCGTAAAACTAAGGTGGAGAAGAGGAAGCTAAAGAAGGACTGGAGTGATACTCATGCTGGTGTACAGCCAGACTTGGGACATACTTTTAAATGTGATATGCAGTATGAGCAAAAAGCAGACCCTTCACTTAACCCTTTTTTTTCCCAGGTGGGGAAAGGAGTGGAAAAAGATACCTCTCAGTTTGCTGTAAAACAGGGAATACCGTATAGAGAATACACTAACCCAGAACTGGAGTGGTAGTAGACCAGCTAATGGTTCCAGAAAAATTCCGCTCCCAAATCATGTATCTGGTGCATGACATTCCTTCAGCAGGCCATGCAGGCAGAGATAGCACCCTGGCCAGGATATTACCCCAATTGTATTGGCCCTCCATCCACAAGAACATAGCTGAGTATTGTAAAGCATGTGCTGAGTGTCAGAAGGTAGCTCAGGCAGGAAAAAGGGACAGAGTACTGCTTCAATCAATCCCCATTGTGACTAACCCCTTTGACAGGATAGCCATGGATGTAGTGGGCACCCTGGAAAAGAGCTCCAAGGATAACAGATTTGTACTGGTCATATGTGGTTATGCTACCCACTACCCAGAAGCTATACTCAAGAGAACTGTCACAGCCCCAAGGATAGCAGAGGAACTAGGAAAGATATTTAGCCACATGGGAATCCCCCAAGAAAGACTTACTGATCAGGGGAGTAATTTTAATGCACACCTGCTAAAAGAATTGTACTGTCTGTTGGGTGTGGTAGCATTGTGTACTTCCCCATACCACCCACAGACTGAGCCTCGTAGAGAGGTTTTATCAGACATTAAAGAGAATGTTGAGGAAATATGTAAAAGAAGAAGGTAAAGATTGGGATAGGTAACTCCCCTATTTACTTTTCTCTTACAGAGAAATCCCTCAGGCGTCCACTGGTTTCTCGCCTTTTTCATTATTGTATAGGAGGAACCCGAGGGAGCCACTGGATATGGTTAAAGAACACTGGGAAGGAGGTGAGACAGCTTAATGTCGTAGAGTACATGACTCAGTTATGCAAACGCCTGATGAGGTATATAAACTTGGCGCACCAGAGCTTAGAACAGAAGCAAGACTTGCAAAAAGAAAGATATGACCAGGGTTTCGACTAAAACATTTCAGTCGGGACAAAGTGTTGATATTTTTCCCTCCACAGAGTGCAAACTACTCATGAAATGGCAGGGCCCCTTCACCATTTTGAGGCAAACAGGAGCAGTGAACTATGCGCTTAATATGCCCAAAAAGAGACTCGTCCAGAAAATGTACCATATGAACCTCCTTAGGAAATGGCGTGAGAAGCCTAACGCCTCCCTTTATATCCATCCTGAAATTAGAGAGTCAGAGCTGGAGGTTGCCTATAAAAGGCTGGAGCAGTCAGGACCATTGGAGGAGATGCAGATAAACCCTGAACTGGAGCCTCAGCAACAGAAAGATTTGCAGGTGGTATTAAGAATTTGAGCCCATGTTCACAAACATCCTAGGGAGGGCCAAATGAATTGTGCACACCATAACTGCCATGCAAGACAAGCCCATACACCAAAAGTCCTACAGAATGCCCACAAAGGTGAGGGATGAGGTGATTCAGGAAGTCAAACAAAAAATGAAGCTATTAGGCAGAATTGTGCCCTCAAAGAGTGCATGGTCTTCACCCATGGTCATAGTGGACAGGAAAGAAGGTGGGATACATCTATTTATTTATTTATTAAATTTTGGTGACCGGGTAGGCCCACTGAGCCCCAAAGGTCCCTTTTTCAGGGGTGACCCGTTTTTTTTTTAATTATTTATTTTTTATTTGTTTAAGGCCTAGATTTTAGGAAGATTAACAATGCATCACTATTCAATGTCTATCCAATGCCCTGAATAGATGACATCATTGACAGGCTAGGCAATGCACAGTATATCTCAACCCTTGACCTGAGGGATATTGGCAGATCCCCCTCTTGTCACCTGATTCACAAGATAAAACTACATTTAGCACCCTAATCAGTTTATACCAGTTTGTCACAATGCCATTTGGACTACATGGGGCCTTAGCCACTTTTCAGCGTTTTATGGACCACATTCTAAGACCACATACTGAGTACTGTGCAGTTTATTTGGATGATGTGGTCATATTCAGTCCTGACTGGGAAACCCATGTTAGACACTTTTCCCAGGTATTGCAAGGAATAAAGGAGTCAGGAGTGACCATTAACCTTGCTAAGTGTGCAATAGCAAAGACTGAGACAAGATACCTGGGGTTCATTTTAGGAAATGGACAAGTGAAGCCCGAGGTAGAGAAGGTTACAGTAGTAGCAATCAGCCCAATACCGACCACAAAAAAACATGTGAGATCTTTCCTAGGTTTGGCTGGTTATTACTGGAGATTTATTCCTAATTTCTCAGCCACTGCTAGTCCTTTGACTGATCTCACTAACAAGAGATGCCCGAATAAGGTTCCGTGGATCCCTATTTGTGATGAGGCATTTAGGAATATCAAGGCAATTCTATGTACAGCTCCTGTATTGAAAAGCCCTGACTTCAACTAAGTGTTTGAGGTTCAAACCAATGCATCAGAGTATGGTATTGGGGCAGTCTCATCTCAGAAAATAGATGGGGAAGAACATCCGATCATGTATATCAGCAGGAAGCTACATGAGAGGGAGATGCTACCATAGAGAAAGAACGCTTAGCTATTGAATCTCTGAAATATTACTTGTGTGGATGGAATTTAAGGTTGTAACTGATCACAACCCTCTCTGCTGGTTGCACCAAATGAGATAAAAAAATTCCCATGTAATGTGGTGGTACTTGACTCTTCAGCCTTATCGATTTACTGTGTCCCACAGGGCAGGGACAAAACATGATTTTATATCTAGACATGGTGCAGGAATTGATGTCAGTGAAATATGACATATTTCCCCAAAAGGAGATAGTTCAGGGAAGGTACCGTTAGTCTCTATTGAGAAATGTGTTAATGCCTCAGGGTAAAGAATGATGAAATGTACTATGTTTATGATAGTATGTTTATCATTAATAGGGACCCTGAGACAGAACTTCTGAAGATGGATGGGTGGAAGCTCCATCCTTTCCTGTGACAGGAAGGTGGTAAGCAGTCTGCAATAACTGCTTTCCTCTTAAGGTGGGGGATATGTGACTGGGAACTCCTGCCACTGTTGAGGACCAACCTTTTCTTAAATCTGTTGCAAAAGTTCTTCTGTTTCTTAGCCTAATCTGTCCTTCACAATTTCTAGTCCATAAGGTTGGCCACCTATGGGTACCCCCTTGCCTTTCTTGTCTATGCTATAATGTCTTCTTTGATTTTCCTTTTCCCTCTCAGGTCCTCTTACAGGGAGGTTATTGTGGTGACCTTCAAGCATATGTAAAACAGGTTTTTATTTTTTTATTTATTTAGTTTTTGTTGACTGTGTAAATGCACTAGACAAATCCTGCCTATTTTCAGGCATGACCCGGGGGAGGGGGATACAGATGAATGCCAACTGATCTTGAACCAGATTAAGCTGTTGGTGATATTTTTAGTGAATCGTGAATTAGGTTGTGTTTATCGTTGTTGGATTTAGTATGTCATAAAATACCTTGATGTTATATACGTTATGTTTTTGAAACTTGTAAATGTTGAAAATATCATGGCACTAGGTGTTTTTGACAATGGTAAAATGTACTAGGTGACTATTACAGAAATTAAAGTAGTTGTGCTATTTAAAATGCATGTAAATTGCTGTAAGTTGAACAAGTCTGAAATTTCATGGTGATTTGCATATATCCCAAGATGCTTTGCATTATGGAAGTATGTGTGATGTTGTGTTTCTTTGAAACTTGGATTATTGTCAGTGCCCTTAGGGGTAACCCTTATTTCAATGTTTCTGCACTGAGGTTCTTTGTCTTTAGCTTGTTTTGTTTTTTTCTATTTGAGCCCCCACCACCCAAGCAAACAAGGCCCGACTGGGGAGGCTGAATCTCAACTGATAAGTTAGATCATTGATCATTGAGTCAGTAGGTGCTGGCTAAGTGCAGATAAATGACATATATAGTCTGTTGCTGCAAACTGATGTACTGAAGAAGGGATATGTCATTGCTTAAGGTTATCTCCTGCATTTTGAATAAACATTACACAGAGATTGTGTGTTGAACTTGAAGTGTGGTGTCTGGTCCATCTGTTATCACACAACCATCCGCAATGCTGGGCCTACCCAGTCTACCAATTGTTTTATTTTAACCTTCCTTTTTTGCTTTAGACCCTACTTGATCTATGGCTCAATCCCTTCCCCTCTTTACCCCTATGATTCCTTTATGCCTGTCTGAGGCATTTTTGAACCCCACCACTGTTTTTGTCTCACTACCTCTGCTGTAAAGCTGTTCCCGGTATCTACCACCCTTTCTGTGAAAAGTTATTTTCTCACATCCCTCCTGAATTTTATCAATACTTCACAATCAAATATGAGATGCTGTATTGTAATAAGCTGTACCTTTTTACATAAACAGTTTTTGACTGCCTCTAGTTTTTTTAAAATTTTAGAAGGAATACGTGGTAAATACCCTCTTAAAAGTCTGTAACAAAATTTACAGTATGCAGCTCTTAGCATTTTATTTTTACACTTGAGTAGGTATCTTTCAGTGAAAAAAATTATCTTTAAACTGACTGTGTTGATCATTATTATCTAATATATACAAAGTTCCCAGATCTTTTTGCATGGCCCTGTCCTTCAATTTCTGAACAGCTTCAGTAATAAATGCGTTACTGTTCAAAATAGCTTGATTTGACCAAATATATCCCATTCCATATTTTACCAGAATAGTATTAAGTTTTGAAAAACAGTTGTTTTCATTTTTATGGAACAGATATTCCTCTAAACATTGCCGTAGACATTTATCATTAATCTTAGCCATGCTTTCCCCCAGTAGTCGTATAGCACCAATTTCTATTGATGCCTCCAGGGCAAGTAATCCACTTTTTGCTCTGATAAAAGCTGAAGGTTATCTTGCAGGAGATTAGCTTAAAACTACCTTAAGGAAGAAGTTTTGGATTTAATGAATTTTATTCATATTTTTCTGTGCTTTCAAAGTCACACACCATATTTTGCTACCATACATTATCTGGTTCTTGACTTTAGCATTAAATACTTCTTTAAGAGCTTCAAAGGAATTTCCAGTAAAATGCTGAGCAAATCTATTAATACCTAATGTTGTTTTACTGGCATTTGCCATGACAGACTTTATTTGTGATAACCAGTTTATCTTACCAGCAAACATCGCTCCAAAGTAGAAATATTCTTCTACGTCTTAAAAGCAGTTTCCTTCTATCTCTCATTTTTCTTGGTAGAAATTTATTTTTGTCATATGTTACTAGTTTGCTTTTTGTTGCATGTATATCGAGTTTTATTTTTTAAATGTCCTGTCAGAGCAGTCATACCTCTACACAGCCCTAACAGTGTCCGAGATAGCAGGATCGCATCATCTGCGTAGAGTATTATCTTTATTTCATTTCCATTGATCTGGGGGACAACAATATCTGCTGATTCTAAAGTTCTGATTAAAGTTTCTATGTAGAGATTAAATGATGTTTGTGCTAACAGACATCCTTGTTTTACCCCAGATTACATTTTTATTGGATGTTAGATTTCCTTTCTTGTCATATCTACAGTAATTCTAGATGTGGTCTGACTGTAATTGTTTTATAATAGATAGTACCTAATTATCCATTTCCAAATCCCTTTAAGATGTTCCATAATATTGGTCTTTTAATGACGTCAAACACAGCTCTTACATCTATAAATGCTGCATAAATGTATACTTTTTTCTAATCACATATTTTTCTAGAATAACATTTAATGTAAATAATAACTGTAGTGTGCTGTTACCTTTTTTGAAAACCATTTTGGTAGGGAGATACCAGTTGTTTCGCTGCAACCCATTACTCCAATCTAAGATGATTCTGGAATATATTTTCATGATAACTTGTGGAAGAGTTACTGGTCTGTAACATATAGGGTCATTTTTGCCCTTTTCCTGAACAGTGGCACAATACCTCCCGAGTTCCGATCACTTGGAATCTTTTTATAATTGTTTATCAAAGTAAATAAGGGAGTTAGCAACTCCGCCTACCATCCGTGTCATGCAAATCTCTGCTGGGATGGCTACAATGCCTGGTGCCTTATTTCTCTTCTGGGATAATATTGCATATTTTACCTCCAGTTGGCTAATAGATGACCATTCTGTACAGTGACTTATACACATTTCTTCCATCAATTCATCTTGACAGTCAAATTCATTTACATAATCATTGTTTTTTGAAGAGAGATGCCCACGTTTGTACTGATCATAGCCATGAAGTGCACCAGTCATGCTCATTTCAGTAGTAATGTAGAAGCCTCCCACCGGGTTGTAGAGCACGGGGGTACACTCCATTGATAGCAATGGGTGCATCATTTCAAATATTTTTTTATATATATATTTTAGAGGTCCACTGAGGGCATAACAAAGCCACAGCTCAACAAACAAGACTCTTGTTAGTTGAACTGTGGCTTTGATTTACCCTTGGTGGACCTCTAAAATATAAAAATCCCTGTTTAAAATGATGCTGTCATTTGCTATCATTGGAGCGTGCTCTGCACACCACAAACTCCTTTGTCACAAAATGTAGGAGCCGGGTGGGGGTGGGGGTGGAGCTGGGCTAAATCAGAACCAGGAAAGTAAGGGGAAGGGATCAGGTGGCCAGCTTACATTCATGATCCCTTCCCCTTCTCAAATTCTAAAGAAAACATTTTAAAAACAGGGTTAATTAAACTCCAGTGCAGGTAAACTAGCGGTAGGGGGTTACTGAAACTGAAACTGGTGCTCTTTAATATTATATGTTCTATTATTCTGATTGGTGCCATATGCTACAAGGGCCCCAAATTGTTTGCTGTGCTCTTCATATATTGCACCTCTCAAATGGTCCCATAAACAGTTCCTGTATTCTTTTTTTCTTATTTTTTAATAGAATTTGTACTCTCTTTTTAAGTTAGGATACCCCTTTATGGCTTGCACATCACAATTAATCTTGGCACATCACCCAACTTTCCTTACTCTTTTGTGTGTATGTGGTTTTACATTCTGGGTGGGATATTCAGAAATGCACCTGGCAGGGGCGCAAGCTGGGCGCAGCGCAACTGGGATGCACCAGGGCATGGACTGGGCGATATTCAATGGTGCTGAACCATGGCTCAGCACCGTTGAATATGGCAATGTGGCCTCCCACATTGCACATGGCGCAGTGGCACTGCGTCAGTGCAAGTGGCAAGAGAGGAGCAGGAGGATGAGCCAGTGCAAGTGCAGTTGTGCAGGATGCAGGAACTGCGATATTCAGCTGTGGATATGCAAATGGAGCCATAATGCATGCAAGGTGCAACTGGGGCCATTAGCATGTCATTATGGCCCCATTTGCATGCAGGTGCGTGATCCCCTGCGACTTGCGCCTGGCGCTCTGCCAGGCTGCAGCCATCAAGGACTGACACCCCCTGCACATCGCAGCAAAGTGCCCTAATGCCGCATTGCAGGCATAGATGAATGATAAACTATCCCTAGTGGTCTAGTGATACATTTCAGTTTAGTTCGCGGCATATACAGTTAGTCATGTTCAATATTTGCGGTCCAGTGGTCGATTCATCGCTGAGCAGAGTTATAAATAACATTTGAATATCCTGGTGGTCTAGCAGTAACCTCCCTCAACTGCCTCCACTGAGCCCCACCACTGCTGTCCTCAAGTCTGGGGGGCAGCTCTTCCCCGCAGCGCCAGTCGCCTGCCAACTGACTACATACAGACGGCTGTATGCCCATTAGTCCACAGCATGATCCAATGGGCATGCAGACCATACTGTACTACACAGTTCAGATATGTGAATGGATCCATTTACATATCGGGACTGTAGTACGGTACGGTCTGCATGCCCATTGGCCCACGCTGTGGACCAATTGGCATACAGCCGTATTGCACGCAGTCAGTTGGCAGGCGGACGGGTGGCTTGCAGGTGGGGAGCTGCTGCCTGCCACTGACCTGGGGTATGGAGTGGTGGGGCTCAGTGGGTGGGTGGGAGGGGGGGTACTGCTGGACAACCAGGATAATTTAAATTGTTATTTATAATACTTATATCTGCGATCAGGCTGGAAGAAGTCCACTGGACCACCATGGATATTGGACATGTTTTTCATTATACTTATGCCCGCAATCGGGCTGGAAGCAGTCCATTAGACCACCAGGGATATTGGACATGTTTTTAATTATACTTATGCCCGTGATTGGGCTGGTAGCGGTCCACTGGACCACCAGGGATATCGTTTCAATTACAATGCCCGCAATCGGGCATGGGGGGGTGTGACACTGACAGACCCTGGCCCCGGAATTTGGGTGGCCACCAACAGACCCTGGCCCTGGAGTTTGGGTGGCCACCCACAGCTGCAGCTACCGTGTTGCGCCCTACAGTATGGCAGTTCACCTGTGGGTGGCCAGCCCTTGCTTCTATTTCTTTTAGGCTCAACTTTGAGCACCAGTGTGTGGCACAAGTAGGGGTTGCACCAGCATGTCACGTTGCACATCGGAGCTGAATATCGGGATGTCACGGAATGTACGGCCACGCCCTCGGCGCTTGCCACATACATTAAGTGCACCCTGGTGTATCGATCTGTACCGCGCAACATCCCCTTTGAATATCGTGCCGGGTGCATCAGTGGGTTGTGCATGGCACAGCACTGTTGCGCCATGCGCAACCCCTTTGAATTTCCCACCCTCTGTGTCAATTTTCTTTGTTCCCCTACTTGATTCCTATCTTTTCTTCTCATATTAGAGTCTAAATTTCCAACTGTTTTCCAAATAATACAGTCACAGGATATGATAATTTTGTAAATGGGATCCTATTCTGCTATGCAATTGTCAGTTTTTTCTTTCACAAATGGATTCCATATTATTTTTTGGCATAACTGATATACATATTTGTATCTGGTTCTTCACTTTCACTTTGTGTAATGGTATCAATCTGGCTTCTGGTTATCAATTCAGTATAAACTGTGACATGATCACTATCATATACATTTAAGATTATCATTTTATTGACTTTGAAAACAGTATGCATCAATAAGAGGTAAATATATTACAGAGCTGCCTTTCCCACATGGAAATGTGATGGCACCTTCCTGATCCTTTGGAGGCAGTACAGCGCAGAGGTTTAGGGCTCTGAGCTACAAACCTGGAGACCTGGGTTTGAATCCCACAGCCTCCACTTGCATACTGTGTGACTCGGAACAAGTCACTTAACTTCCTTGTGCTCCCAGGTTGCACCTGGAAGCAAGCTTCAGTTTAGTGTGCCTTTCCTGGTTAAGCAATTTCCCCTTCCCCTTTATCCCCTAAACATCTACCATTAAAAATTCTTAAATTTAGATTTGCAGCTAACGTTAATAACTTTTTTCCTTTTTCAGTTTATAACTTTATAATGTGATTTATGAATTGGAATCTCAAGGGCATCATCTAAATTCCAAAATTATGTTTTTACTTCCTGCTTTTCTCCCACCCAAGCATTCAGGTCACCCAGAATTACTGTATGATCATCCCCATTGGGTATCTCACTTCCTACACATAAGACAGCATCCTTTAACATAGTCATTCTGTCTGAGAATTATTATAACTGTAAGTTAGGTGCAAAATAGATACTGATTAAAACTAGATGTCAATGAAAATCAAAAGTTATCACAGTGCATGAAATACCATTATCAATAGTAAAATCGTAAAGATCAGTTTTCTTCATTTACACTAATCAGGCTGATAAGAACTCCACATAGATGGCCGTATTTTGTAGTCCTAGAGGCTTTTCAGTGCCGGCTTGGTATCCCTGAAGAAGGTGAGCATCACTGTTTGATGCCCATGTTTCCTGTAAGGCAGCAATGTTTTTTAAATAACATTAACCCAAGTTATATCCTCCATTTTCTCTTTGATGCCTGCTATATTTCAGCTCACTAGCTTGATTATATTTCCCGCCTCTTTATCCAGTCACATCATCCTTGTGTTACTATCCATACTTCTTGTAATAGATTCCATTGTATCGCTCTCTCTAGACTAGTATCATGAGCACTTTCCTTGTAGTCAGGATTATCTGTTACATCAGAATCTTCTAGTATAATACTTGAATCGATTCTCTCTCCTTTCTGTTTTCTCCCCTTGAAAATTTGTATCTGTTTTTCATTCTCATCATCACCCTGTGGGGTATACTCCCTTTCTACTGGTTTAATAAATTCTGTTTTTCAGTGCTGCATTGAATTAGCTTTTCATTTGCTTCTTCCTTTCACTTTATCAGCTACAGGGACCAGTTAATTTTTTTATTGTTTTGCTTAGGTTATACCATGATCTTCAAAGTCTTGTCTTATCTTAAAAAAAACCATCTCTCTCACTTTAGTATTGCTAACCACAACTCATACAGTACCAGCCTTTTTCACTGCCTGCCCTGTATCTATATACAGACCTAAAGTCCACCCACCATATTTATTTATTTTTATCTCTGATTACAGTACCTTTGAGCCAGAGGCTCTTTTATAAAGGTTCCACTTCAGAAAGTGACAATGCAGCTAACACACCAAAACTAACAGAAGAACACGAATGAACAATGAAATAATACATAAAAATATGGTCACGAAGTAAAGTTAATTAAAATACAGGTACAAGCATCATTAGGGCAGCCAGGAAATGGCTTTGTCTGTGGTAAATAAGGGAGAAGGGGTGGAGAAAGGGTGGAGGGGTGGGGAGGGAGGTAGAGCATGGAGGGAGGAGAAGGATGGGTGTGAAGGGTAAAGGATAAGGGAAAATGAGGGAAGTGCAGGTTAGGGGAAGGGAGGGGAAAGAAGAAGGGAGTGGGGGGCATCCAAGGATGTTACTGATGTTACTAGGGGTTGAATTTAAGACATGATCAGTTAGAGGGGGAGGGAGCAGGCAAGTTTACAGGGAGGAGGAGGAAGGGAAGAAGGACGGTTTACTCTGAGTAATTGATGAATGTGTACTGAGGCAGGACAGTTTAGGAAGGACAGTCGCAGCTGCTAAGTGCAGTGAGATGTTGACAGAGTTTGTGCTTAAAAGGGCCAACATCTTGTCCCTTCAAGGATACCCAAAGGAAGGTAATTCAACCAGCTGGGCGCCCTGAATAAAAATGACCTCTGAGCTTGAGAGGTGTGGCAAAAAGGGACTTGCCACAATTGCAGTGCTGATTAGGTGCCCGGGTGAGAAGTTTCTGGATGGCCGGTGAGGTTTGGCCAAGGCAAGTTTTTTTAGCAAGCAAGCAAGTCTGATACATAATTCTGCACCTGAGGTTAAGCCAGCTAGCCTGAGTGTACAGGTCGCAGGTGTGGCTCAGTCTAAGGGCCCCAGTAACCAGTCTACAAGACTTGTTTAGTGCAATGTTGACTCTTTTGAGTGTTGTATCTGTGGCAGCGCCATATATGACAGAACCATAGTCTACTATGAAAAGAATCAAGCTAGTGTACCAAAGGGCATCTGGGGTCGTGCAATATCTATGCCTTTAGAGGAGCCATAACCTAGCGTTATGTGAGTGGTGTATTTATTTTTTATTTTTTTGTTTAGTTTTTGTTGACCAGGAAGGAGGACTAGACAATTTTTTGCCTATTTTCAACCTCTTCCCAGGGGGAGGGGGATACAGATGGATGCCAACTGAAACTGAACCAGATTTTAAGCTGTTGGTGGTATTTTTAGTGAATGGGGGAAATTTGACCAAGACACTGGGGAAATTCTCCTACTCTTTTTGAGAAGTGCCATGGTATCTTTAACATCTACCTGAACTACCACCAGAACAGGCAGATGGGACTGCAGTTTAATGTCTCATCTGAAAGACGTGCAGCACCCCCCCCCATGCTGCACTACAGCGTCAGTATTAGGATTTAACCCAAGTGTCTAGAGTGGGGATAGAACCCACAATCTTCTGATCTTCTGGCCTTAGAGGTGAGTATGCAACCTGCTGAGCCACTGACAATACTCTGTATGACAGGGAACTGGCTAGAGTAATCCCCAAATATTTAAAGTTCAGTACCTGTTCAAGAGGTGAGCAATGACTATTGAGAATAGTTAGCCAGTGAGATTTGTTTTTGTTATGCAGGCTAGAGAAAAGTATGGCTTTTGTCTTTTTATAATTCATTACGAGCTTTTGTTTAGTAAACCAGGCCTCAACAGCTGTGAAGTTGTCCTGGAGTTGTCTTTCTAGATGGTGAGGGTCAGATTGACAAGCGAAGATAAAGGTATCCTCCACATAGAGTAACATGTTGCTGGAGCTGGCCTGGAGGAGGGTGTTTAGAAAAAGGCTAAAAAGAAAGGGGCCCAGGACTGAGCCTTGAGGGACTCCGGAGCACACTAGTCTGCTGGCAGAGAGGGTGTCACTTATTTTGACTTGTGTCCTACCATCACGGTAGCTTTTTAACCATCCACTCGCAACATTAGAGAGGCCTAATGTGAGGGGCAAGTCAAGCAGTTAAGTGAGGTTGACCATATCGACATCTTTTGTGAGGTCAATGTATATCACCACCACAAGGTGACCACGGTCAAGTGCATTGTGGATAAAACCCATATACTCCAGTAGTGCAGTGGTGGTACTGTGCACCTTATAAAATCCATGCTGTTGTGGGCATTGAATTTGGTATATATCAAGGTACTCAGTAAGCTGGTCTGAGACTATGCGATCTAAGGCCTTCGAAAGAGGAGGATATAGATATCAGGCAGTAATTTGAGTGCTGTGCTTGATTGCTGCTTTTGTGGACAGGTGTAACCATTGTGGCTTTCCACTGCTGGGGGAATTGTTCCAGGCAGAGTGATAGATTCATCAATTTGGTGAGCGCTACCAGGGCCAAATGTAGGGTGAGGTTTAGAAATTTGAGATCAAGAGAGTCACTGATAAATCTTGATTTGCCGAGCACTAATTGGAGATACTTTTTGGCTTCTGTCAAGGTGACTCTCCTGGTGTAGAAAGGGGGCATTCTGGGGGGGCCTGCTTTACTGGTTTCAACTTTACAGGTGGGCATATCAAAAAAGTCTGGGGGGAATATGCTGCCAAGGTCAGCAAAGGCATTGTTAAAAGTATCTGCTATGTGCTTGGGGTCCTGAATGGTTTCGCCATTACCTTCAGTCATAGAGGGTGAGGATTTGTTGGTTTTACCAGTAAGGTTTTTCAGATGGTCCCAGAACTTCCTGCTGTAGCCCCAGGAGTTTGAGAGCACATCCTTGAAATGACGACTTTCAGCAAGACGAATATCACAAATGCAGGCGTTCCTGGCAGCTTTATAAAGCTGGATATCAGTTTGCATCCTGGTGGCTCAAGCACGGTGCCATAGATTATCCCTAGTGGCCATGATGTTGAGTAGGGAGGGGGTAATCCAAGGGTTATTTGCATCCTTAATCTTCCATTTTCTGACAGGGGCAAAGATGTCACAGATTCTATTGAATTTGGAGCTAAAGTACTCCAGTGCGTGGTCCACACTTGGAGCTGAGTCAATAGGTGAAAAGTCACATTGTTGAAGATAGGCCCAGAGATATTTAAACTGCCTTTTATTTAGGACATGATGCACTGCTGTTCTGGCAGGAGGCTTAGGGACCCTATTTGAGCAGTGCATATAACAGGGGAATGGTCACTGATTGAATCAGGAAGGACGGCAGTACCAGTGATTTTCTCTCCAGGTGGTTAGTAAGTACCTAGTCTAACAGTGAACTGGATTCAGACCTGTAATTGATTCTAGTAGGGGAAGTCACCAATTGAGTAACATTGATGGCGGCAATGGTATCTTTGTAGGGGTCAGCAACAGGGGCCAGGCAGTTTACATTTAAGTCCCCTAGTACTACCACTTCAGAGTGATGGGGGAAGCTGGTTAGGTATTCAGTTATCATTTTGAAGCCACTGGCCTGGTCACATGGTGAGATCTAGGCTAATACAATAGTGAGCAATTTGCTATGGTGGCCTAAGAGTACCCTATACTTTATTACTCATAATGCCTTTACTCCGATTATATACCACAGTCTTTAATGATAGGACATTTTCATTTCTATTTTTGTGTTTTGGAATGCCGTATAAGAATGTTGTGGGTAGAATTATCCCCCTTTCTATCAGTGTTTCTTTGTCCCTTGCATTCTCTTTCTCTTGTATGTCTACCTTACTAGTGGTAACTTCCTGACACTTTTAACACAGTGAATTGATACTCACTCTACTATTTCCTTAAAGTGTACCTTTTTACCATTATTCGTACATTTACTTTGTTGATTTTCAGGATGTTGGACTACCTCTTTCTCTCCCTCATCCCCCTTTGTTGTAATACCACTATTCTCTGCAGTATTTTTGCTATATCAGTGACCATCTGTTTTTGTTTTGTTGTAATCTGTTTTTCTTTTTTCATCTCATTTTTCTTTTGCATTTCTTTCCATTTGATTGAGTCCCTCAATTACACTTTATTCTCTTTTTTTATTTTTCATCAGTGTGACAAGTTCTTGGAGAAAACAGTTCCCCATTCTAATTTCCTTCCTTAGGACCTCAAAACCTGCCATTATC
This sequence comes from Neoceratodus forsteri, assembly GCA_016271365.2. Lineage (NCBI taxonomy): Eukaryota > Metazoa > Chordata > Ceratodontiformes > Ceratodontidae > Neoceratodus > Neoceratodus forsteri. The sequence goes on from CM057451.1 coordinate 477,208,200, forward strand.
ATTTTATTGGTATATATCTCTGATTGTTTTCAGTTGATCTGGCTTGTAGTGAATCCTTTGAATGCCAAAGGTGAGGAATGTCTGGTGGATTTATTGAAAGGGAATGGGATCTAGGCTAAATTTTTTAATAAAAAGGGAGATAAACTCATCAAAATCTCTAAGGTAGGATCTCTGAGTCACTTTGCTCTCTTTTTAGGTTTGCTTGCGCGCATGTGCAAGAAACATTATGCGGCAGTTTAGGAGAGAAATGGGTTGTGGAGGTGCGGCAGTGTGGCGGCCAATGGCAGCACTGTATTTGTGGGCTTGGCAGTGTGCACCCAATGCAGGCCTGGTGTCCAGATGACACTGGTTCTGCAGAAGTGCCACCAACTTGAAACGATTTGGCCACTGCAATGAGGGTCGCCTTGTCATTGCAGTGTCAGAAATTCTGCTGCAATGAGGGAGCCACCCATCATTGCAGGGCTGTACCTTGCCTGGTGTAACATTACCAGGAACATGGCGGCTCTACGTGGCCACCTCAGAGCTGACCGGGGTGCCCAATCCCTCTGTCGGCATGCCCCTGACCCACTTCATTTGCTGACAGGGAGCCCACTCTCCATCAGCATAATGCCTCCACCCCCAAATTTCTGTTGTGTGCTGAGGGGGTGCCCAATCCCCCTCTGTATCCTGCACCCCCCAACAGTCTTTCTTTGCCGATGGGGGGGGCAATCCCCATCGGCTTCAGTCCCTCTCTTCCCAGTTCAATTTGTCAATGGTGGAGCCCACTCTCCATTGGCATAATGTCCCCACCCTCTCTGATTTCTCTTGTGTGCTGAGGGGGTGCCCAATCCCCCTCGACATCATGCACCCCCACCCATTTCTGTGCAGATGGGGGGCCCAATCCCCGTCAGCTTTGGTCCCCCTCCCACAAATGCAGATGGCACACTGGGAGCCCACCCCAGTGTACTAAACACACCTGCAAAAGAGGAAAACTGACCTGCGTTGTCTTTTGTTTGTTTTTTTTACCTGTAAAACGAGAAAACGGTACCTCAACATGTCTGGTGCCCCTTCCCTAACCCGCGCCCATCCTCTGCGTACCCCGCCTCCTCACACACACACCCTCACCCCATACTTACCTCCAGAGCCCGACGTGATGATCTTCGGTGGACTGGGAACACGTCTGCACTCTTCAAAGCTGACCGCAAACTGAAGAAATGCCGGTAAGCTGTATAATGGCATAAATAGGGTTTTTTCAACTTTGGTGCATATCTCGGGCAGTTTGGGGAATTTTGGCACCAAATTTTCAACATGGGGTTATTATGACCCCTTCTCATGAATTCAGTCACTGTCATGGCATTATTCAGTCCCGAAAGGTGATTTCGCGATCACTGTGCAGAATCACCTTTCGGGACTGATTAACGTAACGACAGTGCCACTGTTCATGAGTTGGGCTCCCAAAAAGCCTATGTTGCAAATTTGGTGAAAACAATCCAAAAAATGACTGTTTTACATGCGTGCATTGTACAGTTTCCACGCATGCTCGTAACTTTGTGAATTTGTAATATTTTCACTCCAGATTTTCAACATTGACATTTTTTTACACCTCCTTATGAACAGTACAGCTGTAATTTTACACATCCTGGCTGAAATGTGTTTTCACACTTCCGGCGCAGAATAGCACGGTCTCTGTGGAAAATCAGTTTTTGGGACAGATTAAGAAAATGACAGTGACACTGTTCATAAACAGAGGTCCTAAAATGCCTATGTTGAAAATATGGTGACGAAAGTCCATAAAATGACTGTGTTGCAAGCATGCGCTGTGCAGTTTCCACGCACCCTTGTAACTTTGCAAATTTGCAATATTTTTACGCCAGATTTTCAACACTGGCATTTTTTCACACCTCCTTATGAACAGTACAGCTGTCATTTTTCACATCCTGGCCAAAATGTGTTTTCACACTTCCGGCGCAAAATAGTGCGGTCGCAGTGGGAAATCAGTGTTTGGGACAGATTAGGAACAAGCGAGTGAGAAAGGGGGAGTGAGCAAGCTCAATGGAGCTCTGTCAGGACTGCTGTGGATTTCTTTCTGGGCAGAAAAAGGCACCAATGCAGGCAGGAGCCCAGTACAAAAGGCCAGCCTGCAGTGCTGGGAGAAACAAAATGATTGAGTGAGAGGGGGGAGTGAGTGAGCTCAATGGATCTTTGTCGGGACTGCTGCAGATTTCTTTGTGGGCAGAAAAAGGTGCCAACACAGGCAGGAGCCCAGTACTAAAGGGCAGCCTGCAGCGCCGGGAGAAACAGAATGAGCGAGTGAGAGAGAGGGAGTGAGCAAGCTAAATGGAGCTCTGTTGGGACTGCTATGGATTTCTTTGTGGGCAGAAAAAGATGCCAATGCAGGCAGGAGCCCAGTACAAAAGGGCAGCCTGCAATGCTGGGAGAAACAGAATGAGCGAGTGAGAGATGGGAGTGAGCGAGCTCAACGGAGCTCTGTCGGGACTGCTGCAGATTTCTTTGTGGGCAGAAAAAGGTGCCAATGCAGGCAGGAGCCCAGTACAAAAGGCCAGCCTGCAGCGCTGGGAGAAACAGAATGATTGAGTGAGCGGGGGGGAGTGAGCAAGCTGAATGGAGCTCTGTTGGGACTGCTATGGATTTCTTTGTGGGCAGAAAAAGATGCCAATGCAGGCAGAAGCCCAGTACAAAAGGGCAGCCTGCAACGCTGGAAGAAACAGATGAGTGAGTGAGAGACAGGAGTGAGCGAGCTCAACGGAGCCCTGTCGGGACTGCTGCAGATTTCTTTGTGGGCAGAAAAAGGTGCCAATGCAGGAAGGAGCCCAGTACAAAAGGGCAGCCTGCAGCGCCAGAAGAAACAGAACGAGTGAGTGAGAGAGGGGGAGTGAGTGAGCTCATTGGATCTCTGTCAGGACTGCTGCAGATTTCTTTGTGGGTAGAAAAAGGCGCCAAAGCAGGCAGGAGCCCAGTACAAAAGGGCAGCCTGCAGCGCCAGGAAAAATAGAATGAGCGAGTGAGAGAGGGGGAGTGAGCGAGCTCAACAGAGCTCTGTCGGGACTGCTGCAGATTTCTTTGTGGGCAGAAAAAATCGCCAATGCAGGCAGGAGCCCAGTATAAGAGGGCAGCCTGCACCGCCAGGAGAAACAGAACGAGCGAGTGAGAGAGAGGGAGTGAGCGAGCTCAATGGAGCTCTGTCGGGACTTTAGAGTTGCCCACCCACCTGCCCAGTGTCCTGTGTGGTCCTATATTACAGCAGGGTCTCTGGGGTGGAGACAAAGCAATGAATGGATACTTTTAGGATTGCTGTAATAATACAGATTTAGTTTATTTATTTATTTGTTTGAACATCAGTTTAACAACCTTTGAGCCAGCGGCTCATTTACAAAGGTACCTTGTCACATGAAGGACAGACAGTGACACAGAAGACAACAGATAATACAAGTTCAAGCAAGTAAACATAGTAACATAGTAGGCACAGTTGGTTCCAATGCAAGTTTAGAGTAAATAGACAGCATGAGGGTTAGTGGGGAGAGATGTAAAGGAGAATGGGGGGTAAGAGGGGAGTGGGGACTAGGGAGAAGACGGAAGAGGGAGAGCCAGGGTGGAGGAGTGGGTGGGGGAGTGCGGCTTGGCGGCGTTGTCGAGGGAAAATTAGTTAGTGTCAGCGGCATCCATGTGAGACTAGCAGGTGGTCTCTAAGACTGCGCTTAAAGCAAGCCAACGACGGAGATTCGGCGATAACGGCAGGGAGCGAGTTGAACCAGGAGGGCGCCTCTGTAAGGGAATGCCCTTGGCCTTGCGTAGGTCCTGGCTCTTGGAATGATCAGTGTCGATTTGGATGAGCTATGGTGTTCACAGTGGATTGGCCTGGCGTATTGAGTCAGATAAGCCAGGGGGATAGGCCATGGAGCGCTTTATAGGTGAGTTGGCAAGTTTGATACATGAGCCGTTCATCCAGGCTGAGTAGGGTAGCCAAAGAGTACAGCTGACAGGTGTGGGTAAGTCTAGGGGCACCGGTTATAAGTCTGCAGGCTTTGTTAAGTATAAGGTGAACCTTGCACAGGGCCGTCAGATCGGCAGCCCCATAGACCGGAAGGCCATAGTCGATAAGAGATATGACAGAGGAGGTGACAGCCAAGCGGAGGGCGTCGGGGGGGGGGAGACATTTTTTGTGCCGGTAGAGAATGCCCAACCGTGTGTTGGCGATGGTGTTCAGGATGGAGATGTGGCCATGGAAGGAGAGGTCTGGGTCAAAGATTAAGCCAAGATATTTATAAGACTGTACACGTTCGATGGGGATATTGAGGGAGGAGTGAATAGCAAGGGGAAAATTGCTGGATTTGTTTTGGGGTGGCAGAAGAGCATGGATTTGGTTTTCTTTAGGTTGATTATGAGTCGGTGCTCAGTGAACCAGGTTTCAGCAGAATCGTAGGCAAGCTGGAGAGAATTCTGAAGTGACAAGGGGTTATTGTCAGAGGCGATGAGGACTGCATCGTCAGCATAGAGCAGGATTTTACCTGCGCATCTTCTGGGTAGTGAGTTGAGGAAGAAGGAGAAGAGAAGGGGTCCAAGGATAGAGCCCTGGGGGACTCCAGAGCGGATCGGGCAGGTGTTAGAGAGAGTTCCACTAACTTTCACACATTGAAAGTGAGCTGAGAGATAACTGGCGCACCAGGCGATTGGACCAGTTGCAAAGCCTAGGTGGTCAAGGGTGGTTAACAGGAGAGGATGTGATACGGTATCAAAGGCTTTAGATAGGTCAATGAAGACTGCACCAGCCATGGAGCCACCGTCCAATGCTGCGTGGAGGAAGTTGGCGAACTCCAGGAGAGCTGTATTGGTACTATGGCCAGCTCTGAACCCATGTTGTTCCGGGCAGAGAACATTGTACTTAGAGAGGTAGCCAGAGATTTGAGTGGCCACAATTTTCTCCAAGGCCTTAGAGAGGGGGGGTAGGATTGAGATAGGCCGGTAGTTACCTGGAAGAGTTCTGTCACCACCTTGTGAATAGGGGTAACTGTGGCAACTCCAGACAGAGGGGAATTGTCCAAGGCAGAGGATTTGTTAAAGATGCAGGTGATAGGCGAGATGACCTGGTCCAGGACCTGACATAGGAGACAAGGGTCAAGGGAGTCGTTCCCGATGGAGTTACCCTTTAAGGCTTTAAGCAGGTATGGCCTGACCTCTTGAGTAGTGACACAGCACAGGTGGAACAAGGGGCGAGTGATGGAGGGTGTGGACCTGGGGGGTGGGGGACTGAAGAAATTGCCCGGGAGCACTGGGCTAAGATCAGTAAAGGAGTTATTGAGATGAGTGGCAATGAGGGCAGGATCAGAGTAGACAGAACCATTTACGTTGAGAAGTGCAGGAGGGGGGGACTGAGAATGACCATTCAGTTGCTTGATGTTGTCCCAGAAGAACCTGGGGTTCCCCCAGGAGGAGGTAAGGGAGGATTGGTAGTACTCAGCCTTTGCTTTGCAGATAGCCCAGGTGCACCTGTTCCGAGCTGCAGCATAAGTCTGTCTATCAGCAAGGCGGCCAGTGGCAACAGCAAGGTGCCACAGGTTGTCCCGCTGCTTAAAAAGGAGTCGCAGGGCAGGGGTGACCCATCGGGCATGTCTTACTCTGGACCTACGGGCAGTCATAGGTGCGAAGATGTCACAGGCAGAGTTGAAGGTGTTGACAAAGAAGGCCAGCGCCGTGTCAACGTTTGGTGTGTTTAGCAATGGAGACCAGTCTGTATGTGTGAGGTAATGCTTTAGGTCTTTCAGCCCATAAAGTCTTAGTTGTTCTGTTTATTTCTGTAACTGAACTAAGTACTGAGCTATACTGTTAGGATTGCTGTAATAATACATATTTATTTGTTCTGTTTATTCCTCTGAGTTGAGTAATACTTGGAGGGCAGTACGATTTCTAATTGGCCTAAGTGAAACTATGAGGGCTGAGAACAAAAAGTATGGTAGTTGAGGGGTGAAAAATGGACAAGGAGGCTTTAGGATTGCTGCAGTAATACAGTATCTAATGGATGATATTTGAGGCTGAATTAACCCAGTTCGCAAGGGGGCAGTAGGGGGACTAGTGTAGGGGAACAGAAATTTGAGTAAATAGGGCCCTAACAGTTGTAGTAAGGTACAGAAACTGGGAGTAAGAGCCCGTAACATAAGATGGGGGCCAAAATAGGGACAGGTGCCGCGTGTCAATAGGGTGGGCATCTTTGGAAGGGTGGTGGGGTGTACAGGGTGTGGGTCCGCCATGATCCTGGACTGGGCTTGGAGGATTGGGGGGGTGTATGGTCTGTAGAAAACTGACTAGTCTGAGGGACGAACAGTGGAGGCTAGGGAGGAGTCTAAGTGGCAGGGCAGATGAGTATGGTAGCCATCCTGGCTGGGGGAATAGGGGATGGCAAGGAGGACGAGGAAGAACAACTAGGGACTGAAACCACCCCAGGATCAGAGGCACTCAGCAGAAAGAGAGGAAAAGGGAGGGGTGCCCGAGGCGAGGGGCCTTCTGATTCGGGAGGAAGAGACCATGAGGAGTACCAGAGGAGAGAGCAAATGGCTACGGGTAGGGAGGGACCAGGGGTGGGACCAGGGGGGCATGGAGGGGAACAAGTAGGAGGGGGGAACCAATAGAGGGAAGAGATGTAGGAGGGGTATCGACTAGGAATAGGTTTGAGCCTCTACTATGGGAGAGAGAGGGGGAGCAGGAACATACTGAAGTGGGGTAGGACAAGCGGGGCACGAGAGGGATGACAACAGGTAGGGGAAGAGACAGCAAGGACAAAAGGGTAAAAGGGGGCTAATAAGGAAGGAGGGGGTGACTGGAGGAGAGTAGGCTATGGGAAGGGGAAGGATGGGAGGGGCATCACTATTGGGGTGGAAGCAAATGGGGGCTCTAAATCGACAGCAACGGGGATTGGAGAGGGATTGGAAATCAGCAGGGGAGGAGGGGAGGTCGACATGGGAAGCCCAGTAGGAAGTAGTCAGGCTGGGAAGGGGTTCAAGGGGAATGGGAGGAATAAGGCAGAGAAAAGGGGTGAAGCAGAAGTAGGGGTGCAGATACAGAAGTGACAGAGGGTGCAGCTTGCAGGGGTAAGGGGCAGGGAAGAACGAATACTGGTGTGGTGGAAAGGGCATTAGAAGGGAAAGGGGTAAGGGATGGGGGGACTCGTCCTGGGGGATTCTATACTGAAAGGGGTGAGATGGGGCAGAAGGGGGGAAGGCACAGCCGTATTTGGGTTGAAGCTATCCCCGGGTTGACTGCAGGATGGGCAGGGCAAACACTGCTCAAATGTGCAGTGAGGGGGAGGAAGAAATCTCATTTAGTGTTACATGTGGGTACAAATGACTTGGCGGGGGAGACTGTGGAAGTAGAGAGGGGGAGGTTCTAGGATTTGGGCAGGCAGTGTGAGGTGGTGGGGGAGTCAGTGGCAGTCTCTGAGGTACTCCCGGTACCAGGTGCAAGCATGGGGAGGAAGGGTAGGATCGAGGAGTTCAGCGAGTGGCTGAGGGATTGGTGCTACACCAGAAATGGTGGGTTAGAGACTAACTGGAGTAGGGTCTGGGGGAATTGTAATTTGTACACAGCGGACGGGCTACACTTGAGCAGGGAAGGGAGTATTAAAGGTGGGATTAGAGGGGTATATCTCTACTAAGGTGGATTTAAACTAGTGGGAGGGGGGCCAAAAGACTGAAGTTGGTAGAAAGGTCCAGACAGGGGAGCCTAATGAGCTCACCCCCCTAGATATAGGTAAAGGCAGAGGCATAGTAACCCTACGAGGGGGCAGGCAGAGTGGTCTGAGTGTAATACAGAAGGCACCACCACCCGGTAAAAATAACGAGGAGAAAGGGAGCAGACTACTGGGAGGAGGGACACAGGCCGAGGAGAAGAGTGAGGAGAAGGAGGGGTACGGTGGAAGGTGGTCTCTCTCAACACAAGAAGCCTGGGGAACAAAATTGCAGAGCTTCAGGTGCTCCTTTCAGAGGGGAAGGTGGACACTGCTGCAGTGACAGAGACTTAGGCCACAGAGTACCATGATTGGGACTTAGCAATCCTAGGATACAGAATATACAGCAGGGACTAGGGGTTGGAAAGGGAGGTTGCACTGTATGTGAGGGAAGGGATCAAATGCATAAGAGACGAGGGAGAAGAGGAGGGGACCGAGGTGTTTTGGGTGCAGCTCCTGGACTTCAAGGGCAGAAAGCTGAGGCTGGGAGTGGTGTACAGACCACCAGCCCAATCGGGGGAACTGGGTGGGGAGTTGGCGGAGCAGATAAGGAGGTTGTGTAGAAGGGGTAGTGTGGGTGATAGTGGGGATTTTAACCTACTAGGGTTGACTGGAGCACCCCAGCCACTAGCAGTACCAGGGAGCAGGTGCTCCTGATGCATTCCAGGACCACCTTCTGACAATTGGTAAGTGGGCCTACAAGGCTTGGTAGCACTCTGGACCTAGTACTGGCAAATGGGGAGGCGGTGAGGGAGATAAGGGTGGAGAACCCACTAGCAGGTAGCGACCACCAAACAGTGTGGCTCGTTCTCGCACTGGGCAGAGAGACAGGAGGTGCAGGTGCTAAGGTGGTGGACTTTAGTAGGGTGGACTTTGGGAGGATGGGAGCAATACTGCAAGGTAGACTCCAGGATATAAGGCCGGGGATGGATGCAGAACAAAAGTGGTGAGTCATAAAGACTGGGCTAACAGAGGCGACAGTCACCTGCACCAGGGCCAGGAGTAGGAAGAGCAGAGGCAAGAAACCATGCTGGCTGAACAAGGAAGTGCTGCAAGGGGTGAGGGCATAGAGTGCTGCATACTGGAAGTGCAGGAGAACAGAGAAGGGAGAGGATAAGGAGGCTTACGGGAGTTGGTCAAGGGAGATGGCCAGGAGGGTGAAAAAAGCTAAGGCCTCCAGGGAATTAAGGTTAGCACAGGACATAAAGGGAAGGGAAAAGGACTTTTTTAGGTATGTCAGAGAAAAGAGGAAGTGCAAGGAACATATTGTGAGGACAAAGCGGGGAGCGGATTGGGTGGAACAGGGGGAGGAGCAAGCGGAAATTCTAAATGAGTACTTCTGCTCTATTTTCACTAAGGAGAGAGATGGTCCACTACCAGCATGGGCTGGGGGTGGGAAAAAGGGGGAAGGAGGTGACCGACAAAGTGATCACAGGGGTAGGGTGCTAGAAGGAATGATGACAGTAAGGCGGTAATGAGGACAAGGCACCAGGTTCTGATGACATCCACTCCAGGGTGCTGAGGGAGATGGCAGAGCTGTTGGCTGAGCCACTAGCAGATCTGTTCAACACCTCCTGTAAACGGGTGTGTACCCCAGGACTGGAGGGTGGCCCATGCGGTGCCCATACACAAGAGTGGGCCTGGAGGGAGCCAGGCAATTATCGGATGGTCAGTCTCACGTCCATAGTGGGTAAGCTATGGAGGCGATACTGGAAGCAGAGGCTGGTGGCATTCCTAGAGAGTAATGCACTCAAATATGGGCAGCAACATGGGTTCGACACAAGGAGGTCCTGTCAGATCAGCCTAATAGAGTATTATGACTGGGTTACAAGAGATTTGGACAGGGGCCATGCGGTACATGTCCTGTACTTGGACTTCAGTAAGGCCTTTGATACAGTGCCTCATGGGAGACTGGGGGAAGCTGATGGCAGTGGGGGTGGGAAAAAAGCTGACTAAATGGATAAAGAACTGGTTACAGGGGAGGGTGTAGGGGGTTGTGGTGGGGGAGGACTCTCGGCACCTAGAGCAGTGACAAGCGGGGTGCCGCAGGGGTTAGTGCTGGGCCTGGTGCTATTTGGGCTCTTTTATCTCCGATATAGCACATGGAGTGGGGAGCAGGCTTAGTCTTTTCGCAGATGATACCAAATTGTGGGAAGTGGTGGACAAAGAGGATGGATTGGAAAAACTGCAGGGGGACCTAACCAAACTAGAGACATGGCCGGTAGAGTGACAGCTAGGATTCAATGCTAAGAGGTGTAAGGTGATGCACTTCAAGGCTAAGAACCAGAAGAGGGACTATTGGTTGGGGGGGTGAGGTTGGGGATCATAGAAGAGGGGAAGGACCGTGGGGTGTTGGTAACTGGGAGCATGAACAACTAAGTCCAGTGCAGGATATCAGCAGTGAAGACAAACAGGATGCTGGGGTGCATCGCAAGGGGGTTCTCATCCAGACACAGGGATGTGATCCTATCCCTCTACAGATGATTGGTCAGACCGCACCTGGAGTACTGTGTGCAATACTGGAGGCCATACCTGAGGAGGGATATAAAGTTACTGGAAGGGTTGCAAAGGAGGCAACAAAATGTTAAAGGGGATGGAAGGAAAGGAATATGAAGTGAGGCTAAATGAGCTGAACATGTACACACACTGGAGGAGAGGAGGATGGGGAATATGATTGAAGCATTTAAATACCTGGGGGTAAATAAACCTAGCACAGAGGGGGTGTTTAAACTGAAGAGCGGAAAGAGATGAGGGGCACGGACTAAGGTGGAAGGGGATGTTTCAGAGGGAAATGAGGAGGCACTGCTTCACTGAGAGGGTGGTGTCTAGTTGGAATGCACTGCCAGAGGGAATGGTAACATGTAGGACAGTCAATAGCTTTAAGAAGGAGTGGGATGAAGCAAGAAGAAGAGTCAAGCGAGGGAGGAACTGAGGGGGAGGAGGCTGGGGCAGCTGCAATATAGGGTGGTAGCTGCACACTCAGGCAGACTTAGACAGACCGATTGGTCTGTACTGCTGGCAGATTCGTATGTTCGTATGTACAGTATGTTCATCTGTAAAATCACAGTGACTCTGTTCATGAGCCGAGGTCCAAAAATGCCTATGCTGAAAATTTGGTGACAAATGTCCATAAAATAACTGTGTTACAAGCGGCATTGTGCAGTTTCCATGCACTCGTAATCTCGCAAATTTGTAGTACTTTCACTCCAGATTTTCAACACTGGCATTTTCTCAGACCTCCTTATGAACAGTACAGCTGTAATTTTTATATCCTGCCTGAAATATGCATTTACACATCTGGCAGAATAGCACGTTGCTGGGAAATCAGTGTTCGGACAGATTAAGAAAATCATAGTGACACTGTTCATGAGCAGAGGTCACAAAATGCCTACGTTGAAAGTTTGGTGAAATAATTCCACAAAATGACTGTGTTACTGGCGTGGTACAGTTCCCGCATCTTGCTCGGAAGTTGAGAGCATTTTAATATTTTCACTACCAATTTTCAACATTTCCATCTCTTCACACCTCCCTATGAATGGTGCAGCTGCTATTCTTCACATCCTGCCCGATCTGTGTTTTCGCACATCTGACTTCCACAATGGCACGGGTCGCTGTGGGAACTCAAAGTTCGGGACACATTGACAAAATTACAGTGCCACTGTTCATGAGAAGAGGTCCCAAAATGCTTTCATGGGAGTCACAAAAGGCCATGTTAAAATTTGTAGTGCAAATACCAACAAACACCTGGGCCATTAGGGTTTCTAACCATAACGTCCCCACCCTGTACAGACTGACAGGCATCGGGTGTGCCTTTGGATTGCCGACTGCAATGCTCATGCCATTCCACCTCCTCACCCTGCAGCCAGTGACAGGCATCGAGGTGTGTCTTGACTCTTCGGCCCAGAGTTCACCCCATTCTCCTATATTGCACCCATTTCAGCGTATGTCCTTACGGGTGGGGTGACTGTAAAGCAAACACCCCAGGTACACCTCAACACTTCCCAGTGTCTGTAGGATGGGTGATGTGAAATGGCGTGAATGTTGGGCGACAACTCCAAACGCATACCCCAATGCCTGTCCGTCTCTGCAGGTTGTAGGTGGGGTTGGCATGAAGTTCAATACTTTGCTGCCATTCCTCATCTGCATCTGTCTAACTTCTGCATTTCCAATGCTAATACCAGTAAGCAAACAGTCGGCATTGACAAATGCTTGTTTATCACATGGTGTCTGTAATTTTTCATTCTCCTCACAATTAATATTTCCCCTTTCACATTTACTGTTCAAATCAGTTAGCAGCATGCATTTTCCTGCTTTTCTTTTTTCATTTTATCTGCTGTAAGTGCTTATTTTTCCTTTCTGCTGGATGTTTCAAATCTGAAAGATTTAATCCCGGTCCCATATTTCCTCAATCTGTATTACATGTTTACTCTGGTTATGTAATGTAATGTCAACCACATTTATATCTTTATCTCTGTTTTTCTTACACACTGAACCTTTTGACTTTTTTATTTGAATTAATATTGGGTGATCATTTGCATGGGTGGCTGTTACAAGCAATAAAATGGGCAGACTGGATGGGCCTGGTGGTCCTTATCTGCTGACAATTTTTTTATGTACTGTATCTATCTATGTGTCTTTGCTTTTAATGGGAGGTTGTATGTTTAGGTTCATCAGAGTTTCTGATTCTTATCATTTTTTCTGACCAGGTCTAATTGACTACCCGGTGACAGGAAACAGCTTGTTATTCTTTAGTTGCATTTTCAGTTTTGTTTGCTTTTGATTTTTTTTCCTTTTGTTGCTTAGACTGGTTATGACAAAAAAGTGTAAAGTGTTGCTAATTTAAATGACTTCAAACAGAATATGCAAATGTAAGAATTTCAATTACCATTAGTGAATTATTCATTCATAAATATCTCTTCATCAAATGTCCCACAGGATGCTCTCCACCTCTGGGGAGGGAGGGTGTCATGACCCACTCACTACTGCCACCTGGGTGACCATGGGTGGCAGTGCAGGGGCTCAGCAGCTAACAGGGAGGGACCCTTGGACCCAGCATGTGGATTGGCTGCACCTGCTCTGCCAGTGACCTGTTACAGCACACGCTCCTAGAGGGGTGGGACACAGAAAACAGGAAACAGAGGTGCAGGCTTGGGAAGATAAAGCCTCAGCCTGCCCACTACATCCACCACTGGACCCAAACCACCTTCCACTGGGGACACTGCCAGTCTTCACCTCCGCTGTGGGTGGCCAGAGGGACTGCAGGGAAGAAATGCTGAAGGAGCTGAAGGCATACCTTGCTCTGAGGGGAAGGGGGAGTCAGAAGGGCAGCACAGCGATGTGTCACAGGTGGGCTGGCAGTCCCAAACGAATAAATGGCAGGTTCTTGTAGGACAGCATACTGGCAAGCTGACTGGTGAAAGGAGGGCCTGCCTGGCCCTGAGCAGTGGTAGAAAAAATATGTTACAAAAATAAATAAGTATTCCTTCAAAGTTAGATTTTATACTCACAGCATACTCTCCAATTCTTATAATAAAAAAAAACAGTAATGTAATGCTCTCCTATGGAGTTCTTTTTACTTCCAGGATCTTGCTGTAGTAGATCTTCATGCCAACAGTATTAGCAGGGTTTGAATACAATTCTGTGATGTTAGAAAGTCACCAGGAAGAAATATAAGCCTCAGGCTGGCCCGGTGGTGCTGAGGGTTGAGGCGCTGGATGTCACACCTTACACCATGCCAGCGACCCGGGTTCGGGAGTGGACTTGGGCCAACGGGGGTCGGCAGGGGAGGGAGGGGAATGAGCATCTGGAGGACTGTTCTCCCCTCCCTGGGGTGGGTAGTGGGGCTACATCACTCTACAGTGACCCCCGATGGAGATCAGGAGCACTGTCAGAGAATGGTGTCACAATGAGGGGTGTAGCAGCAGCAGATGCCAGCATGTTAGTGGGCGGGCATCATTGCACATCCACGCTCCAGGGGAAACACATGAAAAACACAGGAGAAGATGGGGAGTTGACGGAGGCTTCAGGGGCTGCAGCCCACATCCTGAGGCCAGACCATCCTTCAGCTTGGCTCTCCTGAGCCTCTCGACCCGATCCAGGACCAACCCTCTACTGACAGAAAAGATAGCCAGGTAGGTGAGGTGGCCCTCCCCTGGGGGGTGGGGGATCTGGGGAGCACGAAGAGTCATTGGGTTTGGGGAGAGGGTGCTCAGCAATTGTACTCCTCGGATAGAAGGTGGTTTCAGGCAGGTAGTAGAGGCTGTAGTTGAGAGGGCACGCCTGAGAAATGCCTTGATTCCCCCGGTGCAGAAACAGAGTCTACAAAAAAATGAATTATAAGTCTTAGTAATGAAATCTTTATGACATAAATATACCTCAAAGAATCCTTCAGGTCACTGAAACCAAATATTTCACGTCACTTTAAAATACAGAATAGTATATCACAGTTAAATTCAGAGGAGAGAGACCTACAAAAATCCTGTCACTCCCCAACAGATAACAATCTGCCCAGTCTGGAGATTCCCGTAAGGAGTTAATTTACTTCTGTGACTGAAAAAAAAGAAGAAGCAGGGCCAGCCCGGTGACACTGAGGATCGAGGCACTGGATGCCGCACCTCTTGCTATGCTGGCAACCTGGGTTCGGGTATGAGCCTGGGTTGTCGGGGGTCGGCTTGGGGGGGGAGAGGGAGGAAGTTGGACTGAGGTGCCATAAGGCAAATCTCCTCTCCTGGGAAGGGACTTCATCACTCCCACTGCACGGCTGTCCCTGGGTGAATGCCTGAGGGTAGTGCTGTCAGAGAGTGGTAAGAATAGGGAGGGCATTGTGGATTGCGATGTGTGCATGTCTCCACACCTGCACAAGTGACCATAGCGGGGGAGGGGAAAAATAGCAGCTAACAGGCTCCACGACGGTGCCAGTGGCATCCCCGGTGATGGGGTCGCCGACTGAGGCCAGAAACGAGCTCCCCGAAGGGAGGGGCCAGAGTCAACTGTATGCCAGCTCTGGAAATACCAGGGCATAAAATGTAGATTGAACAAAAGAAAAAAGAAACAGCAACACGTAATACCAAATGTTTTTAACTCAGCTAAATTCTACAGAAAAATGAAGGTGATGCTAATGGTTACTTTAATTTTTTTCACACAGCAAGTTCTCTCAAAAACACAACCAGTAAACATATTAAGTATATTTCATGTAACCAGACTTCATCTTACATAGGAATACATAGGAATCTGATGGCAGAAAAGGACCGCCAGGCCCACCCAGTCTACCCAAAGTGCCTAGAATTCGACTAGGTTTTTGCTGTAGTCCTCCCCATTGATCCAACAACCCCTTGTGTTTATACCAAGCCCTTTTGAACCCCCCACTGTATTCTCCCCCACCACTTCCTTAGGCAACCCATCCAGTTGGCCACCACCCTCTCAGTGAAGAAACACTTCCTGAAGTTACCCCTAAATGTCCCTCCCTTGGTTGAAAATCATGACCTCTTGCCCTCGGTCTCTCTTTCAATTGGAAAAGGTTCCCCACAGGCACCTTACTGATACCTTTGATGTATTTAAAAGTCTCGATCATGTCTCCTGTCTCCCTCCTTTGCTCCAGATAGTACATGCCCGTGTCATTTAGACTCCCCTCATATGGTAAGTGCTCTAGCCCCCTCACCATCATTGTCACCCTCCTCTGAACTTGTTCCACCTTCTTCATCTCCTTTATGAGGTAGGGCCTCCAGAACTGGACCCCATACTCCAGATGTGGCCTACCCAGCTGTGTGTGTAGGGTACTATGACCTCCTCTTCCTATTGGTGATCCCTCCCTATGAAAACCTAATATTCTGCTTTGCTGTTGCCACTGCCCTTCACACTGCTTTCCCACCTTCAGGTCTTGTGAAATGATGATGCCTAAGTCCTTTTCTTCTTCTGTTACCTGCAGGGATCTATCTCCCAGGGAATACTCTGCTCTCCCATTTTTTTTTGCCTAAATGCATAATCTTATACTTAGCTATATTGAATGACAGTTTCCACTCTTTGGACCATTCCTGCAGCCTCTCCAGGTCCCTTCTCATCATCTCCACCCCTCTTGTGTCTCCACTCTATTTCTGACCTTTGTGTCATCCACAAAGGGACTCATCCTTCCTCCCTTCCAGACCTACCACTATATCCCCCGTTAAGACATTAAACAGAAGAGGCCCTAGCCCCGGCCACTGGGGAACCCCACTGATGACCTTGGACTCCTCTGAGGTTGTCCCATTTACTATTACCATCTGCTTTTTCTCCAACCAGTTACCAACCCACTTTCCTCCCCCAATCCCAAGCAGGCCATTTTGTGCAATAGCCTCTTGTGTGGCACTGAGTCAAAAGCTTTACTGAAATCAAAGTAGGCCACATCAACCGAGCCCCCTTGATCCACCACCCTGGTGACCCAGCCAAAAAGCTCTGTCAAGTTTGTTTGACATGATCAGCTCTCTGTGAACCCATGCTGCCCTGGGTCCTGTAGTCTGTTTGCCTCTAGGTAGTTGTTAATTCTGTTCCTGAGCAGTTTCTCCATGAACTTTTCAGCCACAGATGTCAAGTTTACTAGCCTATAGTTACCCACCTCTTCCTTCCCCTCCCTTGTGTAGGGTATTTCATCCACATGCTTCCAATCTTAGGTACTACCCTGATCTTAAAGAGTTGTTAAACAGAGCAGTCAAGGGAGCAGCCAGTACCTCCCTCAGTTGCTTTAAGACCCATGGATGCACCCTGTCTGGTTCCATGGCTTTGTCAACTTTCAAATCCTAAACTCCTAATCCTAAATCCTAATCTTAAAATGTTAAAATAGGTTTTAAGACTGACTTACTGTACTTAAAGGCCTTCAGATTATTTTTTAACCATATAAACTGTATCTTTTAAATTGCTTGAATCCAGAAATTGCTTTAGACTTTATACTGTACAGACCTCTAATCCTAAAACTGAAATATAATAATAAAAGAACCGCTCTACAAAAACTCGTCTCACAGGAATAAATAGTTTGCTATGGTTCCAAATATACAAGGACTCATGTAAGAGTGCTTAGTTTTAAAGCCTTAAAAGAAAGTCGAGGGATTTACTAAATTGCTGTATACTCTGCCTCCTTGTGCAGTATCTTTCCTTTATAGTGTGATAGCTTGGTTTGAGCACGGCATGTTAACACTTAAATCTATGCACTATGTGATGTCAGATTGGTGTCACATGATTACAGAGTCCATATCTTTAAGATTTTGAGTAAAGATAAGTTTAAAACAGTATTTCTGTAAATTTCGATACACTGCAACAAAGAGGGATCTAGAGCACTAAGCAAAGAAGTTTATAAAAATTAACAGTAAGTAAACATCTGTTCAAAAATTTTAAGCCAATGGCATTATAAGGGCTGTTTATAAAGAAACTGATAACATTTCCAAGTTACACTATGTCACTGAATCTTTTGTATTTTCCATATTAAGCTAGTTTTCTTTCATTCTTTGTTTCCATCTCGATCTCTATTTGTCTTTTGCTGCTGCCATTGCCATTACACCATTCATCATTCAGGATATACTGTACTTTCTGCTCTGTGCTTTGTTTGTTATAATTGATCCACAGTCTTCAGTTTTCAGTCCTCTGCTTCTAGTTTTCTGTTGCTCATAACCTTATTCTGAGTCTGAATTCCTTAGAATTTTCAGAATTTCTAGCTGCTCTGTTTATGCCTTGTCTCCTAGGACTTTAGGCTTCAGACTCCATAAGAGTGTCCTCTGGGGGCTCACACTTTGAACCTCAAATGAAAAAAAAACTCCAAGTGCATATAACATTTAAAATTCAGCTTAAAATCATGAAATAAAATATTCAATAATTCTATCAACGCACCAGAGATACAGATACAGTCAAGCCTTCAAATGTTTTGTCAGGTCAGCTCCTCCTCATTGTTCCTAGCTTAGCTCTGATCTGTCATCTGCTGTCAATACCCCTTCCTACACACCAAAGCATCCTGTTTGCCTTACTGTATGCCTCGTTATACTGCTTTGATTGTTTTAGGGACTCACTGATGATGACCTCTAGGTTTCTTTCCTCAGCGGTCATACACATCCCCCCCAATCCAGTACTCTGTTCCTGGGTTCTTGTTCCCTATGTGCATTGCTTTGCACTTTTCGGCATTGAATTTCAGCCGCCAAATCTTTGACCACCTCTGCAAGTCTGTCTGCATTTCCCTAATCCCCTCTTCACAGTCTACCCTGCCACAGAGCTTAGTGTGGTCTGCATAGACATATCTTGCCCTGGATTCCTTCACCCATGTCATTAATGGACATATTGAAAAGGACTGGACCCCAGGACCAATCCTTGTGGCACCCCACTGGTGAACTCCTCCTCTTCAGATTTGATTCAGTTAACCACAACCTTCTGCTGTCTCTCTTCCAACCAGTTTCTCACTCATCTAACTGCGTCTTTTGCTATACCCAGATCCTTTGGTTTCTTCAGCAAGCTTCTGTGAGTCACCGAGTCAGAAGCCTTGCTGAAACTGAAGTAGAGTAAATCCACAGCATGGCCCTTATCCACTACCCTTGTCACCCAGTCAAAGAATACTATCAAGTTGGTCTGACAAGGCCTTCCTGCCGCAAACCCATGCTGTTTACTATCCTGGAGTCCACTGCACTCCAGGTAGTTTACAAGGTCCTCTTTGTATAGTGTCTCTATCAGTTTATCCACAATGACAGGTCTGTAGGTACCCTGTTGCTCCTTGTCCCCCACCTTATGGAGCGGTACTACGTCTGGTACACTCCAGTCTTTTGGAACTACCCCATCTGAATTGAACTACTGAATAGCCCCAGCAGGGGTTCACTTAGTTCCATTGCTAATTCCTTGAGCATCCTCTGATGCATCCCATTTGTTCCTGGGGCCTTATCTGTCTTAAGGGCTGCAAGCCCTTTCCAGACCCTTTCATTGGTGAATACTTGCTGCCTGATCTCAGGGATCCCCCTTACAGCTGCCATAATGCCACTCTCTGGTAGAGGCCTTGTGTCTTCCCTTGCGAATACAAAGCAAAAGTAGCTTTAAGAATGGCTGCTTTCTGCCCATCCCCTCAATTGCCTTCCTCTCCTCTGTTAGCCTAACAATTCCTCCTTCCAACTTCTTTCTTTTTTTTCTTTCTTTATTTTGTTTTTTATTTATTTGAGTCTCGGATCATACACCTTTGAGCCAGAAGCTCATTTACAGAGGTCCCATGTCATTTGATAAACAGAGTATGACAGTAACAAATACAGACAAACTGAACAAAATTTACAGTCACAATAAATTCAGTTTCACTCAGTTCCAATTCAAATACAGTTCATGACAAAGAAACAAATTCAAGGTGAAAGAGTGCGTTCTTACCCAAGTTTGAAAGAGAAGAGGAGGGGAGCACAAAAGTTAGAGAGAGGAGAGGGGAGAAGGGAGAACAGATAAGTAAAGGATGAAGGACCTCTAGCAAAGTGGGCACGGGGTAGTGGGATGCTACCTGGAGGAGGGGGGAATATGGGGGGATGGGTGGAGATATCTGGAGCAGCCGCAGGGCTATGTCAAAAGGTAAGGGGAGGTTGGAGTGGGCTTGAGCTGCAGTAGGCAGCTCTTCCCTCCTGGTGGTGGTTGTCCGCACCTCCCGTAGTTCCACTCACACCGGGTGGAGGTCTGGTGGGAAGCGTAGGCAAGGGGGAGTGGTGGCAACAATGCCAGGGTGGGGTGGAAGGGACCGAGGCAGTTGCTTGCGTGCATCTTCTCCACACACATGCACGTGCGTGTTTGTCGGGGTCCTGGGTCGGGGGTAAAGAGAAAATCAAAAAAATATATATATAAAAAAAAGGGGGAGTATAAGGAGGGTGCCAGTAGAGGGATAGGTTATAGAAGGGAAAACAGGGGGAGGGAGGAGCAGTGGGTTGGAAATGGTATAGCGGAAAGGGGTAATGCAGGGAGTGGAGAAAGGTAGTGTGGGGAGGCTGATAATAGGGAAAGGAATAGAGAAGGGTTATGCAGGTGTATGAATTATAGGAGAAAGATGGGGAGAGGGTAAGGGGTTGTGGATTAGTGTAAGGGCTGATCAACGAGTCCCAGAGAGGGTCATGAGTAAGTGCAGGGGTCGTGCAGTGGTACGTTGTGTCATATGGGGGAGTTTAGGAGCTACAGTCACAGACACTAAGTGCTGTCAGGTGTGAGCGAAGTTGTGATTTGAAAGGGTCAATTTTGATTTCTGCTATTAAGTCTCCCTGGAGCAGTTAAGCCAGTTGGGTGCCTGGTACCCAAATGACCGTTGTCCTTAGGGGTCGGTGGAATGGGACCTTAAAAGGATTACTGTTAGTCCCTCTTGTTAGCCTGGGAGTTGTGGCTGGGCACAGGAGGTTCTGGACCCCTTTGGGTGTTAGACCTAAGGTAGACTTCTTGGCAGGCAGGCACACTTGGTACTGAATTCTAGTGTGGCGATTAAGCCAACCACAGAGAGAATAAAGATCACAGGTGTGGGTTAGGTGGTTCGCCCCTAAGACAAGCCTGCAGGCTTCATTTAGCACTAGTGCGACCTGTTTTAGGGCCATGTCCATGGCTGTGCCATAGACTAACAGACCGTAGTCAATTACTGAGAAGACCGAGCTATTAATAGCAAGTTTGAGAGCATCGGCAGTTAGGCAATTTTTGTGCCTGTAAAGTTCACCAATTTTGGAGTCTGCGGACTATGCTACAGTGTTGATGTGTTGTAAGAAGGTGAGGGAACTATCTAGTTTGACTCCAAGGTATTTTAAATTGTGGACCATTTCTAAGATGGCATTTTGGTTGTTCAGGATTTTGAGTTGTTGCAAACTGTGTTTGTTGTGGGAGGAGGTGAACCGCATAGTTTTTACGAACATATGAATGTGCCAGCAGAAACAGACCACCCAGTATATCTAAGTCGGCTCGAGTGTGCAGCTAGCACCCCTAGTTTGCAGCTGCCCTGCCCCCCCTTCCCTTTGTCATCCTACTGCTGCCCCCAACCTCCCCCATTCTCACTCTCCCCTATTCCCTGTCCCTTGGCCTTTTAAAGCTGTTCACAGATTTACATGATACCACCCGTTCTGGTAGTGCATTCCATTTTGCTACCACCCTCTCTGTGAAATAGTGTCTCTCATTAACCTCCTAAATCTTCCCTCTATTCTTAGCTTATGCCCCTGGCGCCTCCCTCCTTAGCTTAAAGACCCCATCTGCCCCATCCTTATTGATTCCCTCAGATACTTGAATGTCTCTTATCATGTCCCCCATCCCTTCTATTCTCCAGGGTGCACATATTCAGATCTCTCAGCCTGCTGTCATAGTCTCTCCTCCATTCCACATATCATCTTCATCGCCCTCCTCTTTATCCCCTTCAGTAGTCTGATATCACGCTTCAGGTATGGCCTCCAAACTGCACACAATACTCCAAGTTCGGACTTACCAGCGACCTGTAGAGAGGCAAGATCACCTCTCTTCGCCTGGACGAAAACCCCCTCGCTATGCACCCCAGCATTTTGTTCACTTTTGCAACCACTCTCCTGCACTGGGCAATGTTGTTCATGGACCCTGTTACCATTACCCCTAGGTCCTTCTCCTCCTCCTCAGTGATCCCCAGCTTAACCCTCCCCCAGCCAGTATTCTCTCCTTGGGTTCTTCACCCCGAAGTGCATAACCTTACACTTCTTTGCATTGAACCCCAGCTGCTATCTCTCTGACCACTCCTCTAGCTTGCTTAGATCCCCCTACAGCTGCTTCCATCCCTCCCCTCCATCCACCTCTGCTCCCATTTTGGTGTTGTCTGTGAACAGACTTACCTTGCTCACAACTCCATGTGCAATGTCTGATATGAAGAGCCCAAATAATACTGGTCCCAGCACAGAGCCCTGTGGCATCCCGCTCGTCACCGGCCTTGGAGATGAGAGCTCCCCTCCCACTACCAACCATTGCAGCCTCTCACTCAGCCAGCTTGTAATTCAGTTCATCATTTTTGCCCCTATCCCTACACCAGTTAGCTTCTCCCAAGCCGCCCATGAGGCCACCAAATCGAAGGCCTTGCCGAAGTCCTAGTAAAGAACATCCACTGCATGACCCTTAGCCAGCTCATTTGTCACCCTGTCTTCTTATAGTTTAGCAAGAGTCTTGATTTAAGGAACCAGGCTTCAACATCTGAGAAATTTTCCTGCATTTGTCTTTCCAGTGTAGTGGGGTCAGTGTGACTGGAGTACAACACCGCATCGTCAGCGTACAGTAGGATTCTATCCTGGCATGCTAGATGGAGGCAGTTTAAAACAGGCTAAATAACAGGGGGCCCAAAACTGATCCTTGAGGGACCCCTGTGCTGACATGTCGGTGTTCAGAGAGAGCATCTAGGATTTTTACCTGTTGCTCTCTCCCAGATAGGTAGCTCCAGATCCATCCCACTGATTCTTCGGACAGCCCTTGTAGGTTAATTGGGCCAATAGGAGTTCATGACTGACCGTGTTGAAAACCTTTGTGAGGTCTATAAAGGTTGCCCCACCATAAGCCCCGATCTAGTGCATCATGAATGTACCCAGTGAACTCTACTAGAGCAGTTATGGTACTATGTTGCCTCCTAAAGCCTGCGCTTGATGGCACTGCAGCTTGTATTTGTCTAGGTAGTCAACAAGTTGATCATAAACAATACATTCAAGCACCTTCAAGAGTGGGTGGAGTATAGAAATGAGGTGGTAATTTATGTGACTAGCCCTTCACCACTTTTAAAAACTGGCTTGACTACTGTTGCTTTCCAGAGTCTGGGGAATTTCCTTGTAATCAGGGATAGATTCAGTATGCTTGTAAGACGAGAGAGTAGCACATCGAGGGTTAGGGTGATTAGTTTATGGTCAAGACTCTCCCCACTGGCCCTAGTTTTGCCTAACACTTTCTGATGGTATTTTTTAGCCTCAGTTTTTGACATAATCTTAAGATAGAAAGGCAGGGCTGGGCTTGTGGATAAGGTATTGTCGAGATTTCTTTCAGTGTCATTGGGGTGGTTCAAGGAAATCAGGGGGAAGCACAGTGCTAAGGTCTGTGAAGGCATTATTGAAAGTGTCTACGATGGCTTAAGGGACTTGTGTTATTTTTCCCTCTAGGTTAAGCATTGATGGTGGTGTTTTATTGGGTTTCCCTGTGAGGGCCTTGATGTTGTCCCAGAATTTATGGCTGTCTCCCAGGAGTCGGCCAGTTCAGTTTTGAAGTATGCTTTTGCCAGGCTTAATAGCCCAGGTGCATTTATTACAGGCCGCTTTATAGTTTTGGAGGTCAATGCAGGATCCAGTGCTTCTGCCTTATGCCAGAGATTGTCTCTGGCCTTCATTTCTTTCGAAGGAGGGCGTTATCCAGGACTTGTCATCCATGGACTTTTAAGCAGTAAGGGGGCATACATGTTGCATGCTGCGTTAAAGGTCTTAATGAATGTGCAAGTGCTATGTCAGTATCAACTGCTGAGTCTATGGCTGACCAGTTTTGTTGAGTAAGGTGCACTTTTGAAGCACCCAGCTAGCCTTTCTTTAGAACTCAAGATGTGGTCATTCTTGTTGAGGGTCTGTTTGTCTTATTTGACCAAGTACAGAAGATGGGAGAGTGGTCACTAATGGAGTACAGTAGGATAACTGTGCAAGTTATACCCTCTGGATGGTTGGTTAACACCCAGTCTAGTAGGGTACTAGTACCAGTACGATAGTACGGGTGGGGGAAATCCACTAATTGGGCAATATCTGTGGAGGAGATGGTGTCTCTGTGGGGGGCTGCATCAGGGGACAGCCAGTTTATGTTAAAATCCCCTACCACTAGAACCTCAGAGTTGAAGTGAAGATGAGTGAGGTAGTCAAGGACTGCTTTAAACCCTCTTGCCTGCTCTTTAGGTGGTATGTATACCGAGACTAGCATTATGCCTTTCCCATGTTTTCCAAGGAGTAACTTTACTAATAGTATTTAGACATTACTGCCCGTAGTTATGTGAGGGAGGGCCCCACCCCAGAGGGGGTCCTTCATATAGATGACACATCCTCCTCCACGTATCCTGAGTCTATCCAATCTAAAGGATGTATACCCTTCTATTTGGACTGCTATGTCAGAGGTCCTTGGTGTGAGCCAGGTTTCAACCACTGACAAAACATCTGGTTTGTGCTGGGTTACCCACACCTGTAGCAAGTCAAATTTAGCCATGAGGCTACAGATATTTATAGAGGCAACAGTTAAAAGCACCATGCTTCTTTAAGGACTCAACACCGTTTGTTTTGGGCCAGAATTTGGATGAATGTTCCTGGATAGGCAGTAGCATCCATGCCAGCCTTGTTGCCTGAATCCTTAGGTGTTTTAGTATCTGTGAGTGATTATGGTTATTTGGACCACGTTGGGGTTTTGACTGTTGTTATGGCCATGTTGATGATGATGGTGGGGAAGGGGTAAGTAGTGACAGTCTATTGCAGTGCTAAACCATGCATATGTATATGACCTATGAAGACTGAGATCTCTGGGGTGGATATAGTTTTGGGGCAACGCGGTGTGTGTGCTAGGCACTTTTGATATTGTCATGTTAAGCAGTGGCAATTTGAATAAGGTGGTAGCACCATCACTACAATGAGAGGAACATGATATAGTGGGGCTTCATGATACTGAGCAAAACAAGCTACTGCCCTAGCTAGACCTGGATTAACAAGACTTAACCAGTAGTTGAGGGAGGAGTGCTCCAGATTTGGGAGAAGGGAGGAGAGTGTGCAGCACTTACAGCACTATGCTTTATGAGAGGATAGGTGACTAGGGGCCTAAAGTGGCATAGAATCTGAGAGTCAGTGACCTACGTGGATTAGGTTCCTAAGCAGGGTGAGTAGAGTAGTTGGTGTGGTAGGGCGGCCAGAATAATTCAGTGGTAAGAACACTGCCTTTAGTGCAGAGGGTCAAAGGTTCAAGAACAGGTTCTGGAAGGTGGTTGGTAAAATTGAAGATTGGGGAAATTTCCGGAGGGATTCAGTAGAGGGCAGTGGAGTAGTTAGGGCTTAGTTGATTGAAATGTAGGGCCAGGGCATTGAGGATAAGGTGTCTCACTAACAGCTCCTAGTGGTAGGAGAACATAAGCTGCTAAAGGGAAAGTGAGCACTTAGAAACATTTCAGGGGAGTCATGTGACCAGTACGTCACTATATGAGAGACCGTCCCGGAGTGGGTGGGGTAGTGGAGCAAGTGTGACGACAGGCTAACACAGTATCACAAACAGCAGATTCAAGTGCTGCTCTTCCTTATACCTTGTTTGATTGCTGGCAGGCTCTCGGTTGCTGGGTGAGCTCTGTATATCTAAAGAACTGTTTTTCCCAACCCATGACCCCATCTGCAGTCTGTGTCTGCTTTTGCATCTCTGACCATCCTTTTGGTTACCCTTATTCTCCCTTCCCCTGTTTTTCCTTGTACCTCCTGAAGGCCTTCTTTTTGGCTCTCACTGCTTCCTAGACCTTTCCAGAGAACCTTGCTGGTCTTTTGTGCCTTTTCCTTTTGATTACTATTCTCATGAAATACTTTGTTGTCTCGCGAATGGCCTCCTTGATTGCCCCCATCTTTCCTCCACATCCCTGATGCTGTCCACTCCGACTAACTTGTCTTGGACCAGCTCCTCACCTGGTTGAAGTCTGTTCTTCTGAAATCTAGGACTTTAGCCTTTGATGAGGGCTTATCTGTCCCAAGAGCCAGGACAAACCCTATAGAGTTATGGTCACTGTACTCTAGCGGCTACACTACCCTCACTTCTCCTACCACTTCTGAGTTGGGGAGCTCCACATCAAGAATAGCAGCCTGCCTAGTCAGTTCCCTAACTAGCTGCACCAGCAGGCAGTCCTGCAGTGTATCCAGCAGGGCCAGACTTCTGAAGCTCCTGGCCACTGGAATGACCTAGTCAGTATCGACAGGTGTAGACCTCTCTGACACACAAAGGCAGTGTGGCTCACTCAGCACCTGTAACAAGAAATATATACTACCAGGGAGGGATCAAACTCTAAACACAGCGATGTAAAGCCATGTAGGAATGGAAATAAATGACCCACTCACTGGTATTTTACTTTAGTGATTCTATTCTCAACATGTATCATCAGCCAAAAGCATTCACTGTGACCAGCATTTTGTAGTGAGCCCACTATTTCTTCAGGGTCTAAATATGGTGATAAACATAAACATTTTCAGTACTCATCCTTAGACAACATTTTCTAAGAATGCACCCTTAACTCAAAGTTCACAGCCAGCCCGGTGGTACAGAGGTTGAAGCGCTGGACGTCACACCTCGCGCCATGCCGGTGACCCAGGTTTGAGAATGGACCCGGGTGGCCGGGGGTCAGTGGGGGGGGGAGAGATTGAGCGTCTGGAGGACTGCTCTCTGTTCCCTGGGGAACATAGAAACATAGACTTTGACGGCAGATAAGGACCACTTAACCCACCCAGTCTGCCCATTTCCCTACCTACTGGATAAGCTGCAGATTCTAGTTAACCAACAGCCTACTTCCTGCAACCCCCACTATAACTGCCTTATGTCTGTCCCATGCATGTTTGAATTCCCCCACTGTTTTAGACCCAACGACCTCCTCAGGAAGGCGGTTCCATGTATCCACCACTCTCTCCGTGAAAAAAAATTTCCTCACATTACCCCTGAGCTGTCCCACCTCTATCTTTAAATTGTGCCCCCTTGTTCTTACACATCTCTTTTTCCGAAAGACGCTACCCTCCTGGACTTGGTTGATTCCCTTGAGGTACTTGAAAGTTTCTATCATGTCCCCCCTGTCCCTCCTTTCATTAAGAGTATACATATTAAACTCTCTCCTTCTCTCTCTTCATATGGTTTCTGCTGAAGACCCTGCACCATTTTAGTTGCCCTCCTCTGGACTGCTTCCATCCTGTCTATGTCCTTGCGTAGATGAGGTCTCCAAAACTGCACACAGTACTCCAGATGGGGTCTCACCAACTGTCTGTACAGAGGGATTACCACTTCCCTTTTTCTACTTGTGATGCCCCTTCCTATGCATCCCAGTATCCCCCTGGCGGGGGAGGGCTGGAGTAACGACCGACCTCTGGCGGAGGCTGGGGGGGTAGCCAAAAGAGCGTTGTGGCGTATGCCACGGGGTGGAGCCATGACGTGCATTGCCTTGGCAGGCAGGCTCCACAGGAGTGAACAAGACAAGAAAACCACCCTTCGCTGATAGGCTATGGTGCCTCCGTCCATGATCAACACTCCTGAAGTCGGACCCGGCCCCCTCCGCTCTCCCCCCCCCCGCCAGCCTGGTGGCTCAATACTTGCAGATAGAGTGCCCTGGGTGGGGGCGACCCTTACCCGGAGGGCAGACCTGGGGGATGCCCAGTGCTGGAGAGGAGTGGAGGGGCTAACTGGGGTCACACAGGGAGGTAGAGATGGTGGATCAGAGGTCACCGGAGAGTTTGACGGCTGGGGAGAAAAGAGAATTGAAAAAAAATAAAACTTACAGTTCACATAAACTTCAAATATTTATAGCATATATTTGCATGAATCTAATGCCATGATCCCCTTAGTCCAGGATGAGAATAAACTCACTAAAGTAAAATACCAGTGAGCGAGTGACAGAGCTAACGTTCACCAAAGGGCAAAGTTGCATCCTTTCCAAAACTGACCCCTCTTTCCTTTGCCAGTGGGTCCAAATTGATACACCTACTCTATAACAATATCTAAAGGAAGGTAACATGAACTGTTCAAAATCTGCCACTGATTATGTTTTGACCCAGTAGGCTCCTCTTTAGAGCCACATTTATTACACCATGGGGTCTAATTGGACCCATGTTTTAAACTCCCCAGCACTGTCACTGAGTGAGTGGGTCATTTTCTCCATTCCTACATAGACATAAATCTCCCACCACCACCATCTCCCCATTTGCCACCCCGGCCCTCGCTCCTTGTCTCTCTCTTCCCCTGTTCTGGAGGTCTATGATCACTCCCTTTCCTAGTTTCTTGCCTGAGGATGCCATGAGCTGAACCCACAGAGATTCTGCTTATCCATTACTTCCCTGATGTTTCCATCCTCCACTGACTCCATGCCCTCTCTGACATATAGAGACTCGCCTCCTCTTTACCTTTTCCTCTGTCCCTTCTAAGCATGGTGTTGTCTTGGACTGTCATGTCCCAGTCATTATTCTCTGCAGCCCAAGTCCTGTGATGGCTACTAGATCCTTCTCACTGTCTGCCCGAAGTGTTGAACTTTGAAGGTAAGACTAATTGCAGCTTTGGGAAACTCTGTGATCCTTGGATTACTTGGTACAGCAAGCTATTTTTTTTTTTTTTATAATAGAAGTTAACTGAGACAATTGAATCATACAGTACAGCAGGCAGTAAAGCATCTCATCAAGTTCCTACACCTCAGAAAGGACAGTAACCTGCTGGAGAAGGTCCAGAAGAGGGCTACAGAGATGATAGTGGGTCAGGAGGGTAAAGCATATGAGGAGAGGATGAGGGCACTGAACATGTACTCCCTGGAGGACAAGAGAGGGAGAGGGGACATGATTGAGACCTTCAAGTACCTGAAAGGGATAAATAAGGTGGAAAAGGAGGGCCTCTTTAAGTTAAGTGGCAACCATAACATGAGGGGGCACAGTCTTAATCTGGAAGGGAGGAAGTTTAGGAGGGAGGTCAGGAAGAACTGCTTCATGGAGAGGGTGGTGGACACTTGGAATGTGCTGGCGGAAGAGGTGATCTTGTTGAAGATGGTGGGCAGTTTCAATAAAGGCTGGGATAGGCTTGGTGGAAAGTAAGGATCATGGGTAGGGAGGATGGAAAGGATGGGAAGAGTGGGGGGGCAGAGTCAGTTGCTCAAGCTGCAGACCCTGCAAAATGAGCAGACTAAATAGACCAAATGGCCTTCTTCTGCTGGCTTCTTTGTATGTTTGTATGTAAGTACAGTAATCTGCATACATTTTCTCATTGATTATACATGTTAGTAATACTGTATTCCAAATCCTGAGCAGTGTGGTATAGTACCCAGGTTTACACATCCTGAAAATAGACATTCCTTCGCCATGAGTGGGTTGCTAGGAGTTGGCCGGGAGGGAGAGGATCAAGCATCCGAGACAAACTCTCCTCTCCCGGGAGGGTGGGACTGGAGACCAGTGCATGCCTGGCCCCTAGCGGTGGCTGGAGGCTGGCACACTGGCTCAAAGAGAGGTGGAGATGGAGCAGGCGCCCAGCATGCTGCATGTGGAAGTGTGCAGCATGGCCATTGGCATCATTGCATGCCACAGCTTCGCATTTGGGGACAGGAGAAAATGGAGGCTGAAAATACCTCTGACCGTGAGATGATGCTGGCTCTTCAGGTGCCACACCCAGCTAGCTTTGCACCTCAACGCCAAGAGGTAAGTTCCAGTGGTCCTCCTTCCCCTCTCCAGCCTCCAGTGATGAGGCTATGGGGGGGCAGTGGAAGGGGCTGGTTGGTGGTGGAGGAAAGAAAGTAACAAAAAAAATAGACATTCCCAGAAGTCGATCCACCAGTCATATGAAAAATTACTGTCATCCTCAGAATCATAAACCAGCTCATGTGTTATACCAATGCTGAAATAATCTTTAAGGCACAAAGAATCCATCAGTCACCATATAATATTGGATTCGGGCTTGCCACCTAATATGTTGTGACTCCTGGTGGGCATGTATGGCAGCAGTGAAATGCTCCATGTAATAGATCTCCAGAGTGTTGGCATGCCAGATCTCCGCTATGGGAGGCACAGACTGTATCCACAATCATATTATTGCTTTTTTGCAGCAAGGATACATAAATAAGCAGGTGCACTTTTATTGTCTGGTTCGTCTCAGTTGTAACTAATTTCTCAATGTGCCTGTATACTCTGTTTTCAGTTATACCTAATTGTACATATGCTTTGCTTAGTTACCATTCTCTGACTTTTATCCTATACCCGTTTTGAAGATGTAACTTAATTTACTGCCTGTGTGACATTTTGCTTTGTTTATTATGTATGTTTTGCAAAGTGTCTGCATACACTTACCATGTGCTGTTATTTATTGTATCACTGTTCCTCCTTTGTAACCCTTTCCCCGGTCACCCTGAAAAGGGATATTCCACCACAGTGGGCCTACTGTTGCCAAAATTCAGATAATTAAATAAATAAATAAAGGTGAACACCTACAAAGGTGGCAACCTGGTGGTGGAATTAATAGCAGGACCACTGTGGAGAGATCAAGTCCTGTGAAAGGAAAAATCCTGGAATCAGTATAGTGATATCCTGCCAATACATCAGTAAAGCCAGTAAGGACCAAAAATGTGGGTATGTGTTGCATTTTTATGTCTGCAGCTACGCCATAGGTGCTGTACTCAGGTGGTAAATATTATACCAACACCACAGGGGTCCGAAGAAATCTGCATTGGCATTTCCATGCAGACTCCTTCAATTGTTGGAAAAGAGATTTTTAAAGTCGGGTAGCTGCTGCCAGACCTCGTAGGAAATCACCACGTCCATTTTCTCTTTCCATTTATCAAGGGCAACCTTGTAGAAACTGCCAGGAGTTTCTGAAGTGCCTTATAAAAGTGACCAATTAAATGGGTTCAGTCCATATCACCCATCGCCCCAATCAGTAGGGTTAAGAGTAATGAACGTACGAACATACGAAATTTGCCAGCAGATAAAGGCCTAGAGGTCTATCAAGTCTGCTCGAATGTGCAGCTAGCACCCCCTTATTCTGCAGCTGCCCCTCCCTTCCACCCTTCCCCTTCATTAACTCTCCCCCGTGTCCTGTCCCATCCTCTTTTGAAGCAGTCCACTGTTCTACTGGATACCACTTCTGCAGGTAACGCATTCCACCCAGCCACCACCCGCTCTTAAAAAGTGTTCTCATCTCCTCCTAAACCTTCCTCCTCCAGTCTCATATCATGGCCCATGGTGTCCCTCCCCTCCCTTACTTTGAACAGACCCTCTGTACCTGTCTTGTTTATTCCTTTCATGTACTTAAAGGTTTCAATCTGTCCCCCCCATCCCTCCTCTCCTCCAGTGAGTACATGTTCAACTCCCTCAGCCTCCTCTCGTATGATAAGTTCCCCAGCCCCTTGATCATCTTTGTCACCCTACGCTGCACCCCCTCCAGTAACTTAATGTCTCTCTTCAGATACGGGCACCACTACTGCATGCAGTACTCCAGGTGCGGTCTAACTAATGACCTGTACAGTGGCAGAATCACCTCCTCCTTCCTCGAGGATATACCCCTTACAATACAACCCATCATTTTGTTGGCCTTTGCAGCCGCCTTCCTACATTGTGCCGAGTTGTTCATTTACCCTGTAATGAGCACCCCCAGATCCTTCTCCTCCTCTGTCTGGGCTAGCTGCACTCCCCACTCCCCTCAGCTGGTAACTCCTCCATGGGTTCTTCATCCCAAAATACAGCACCTTGCACTTTTTGGCATTAAACCCCAGTTGCCAGGTGTCTGACCAGGTTTCAAGCTTTGCCAGATCATCCTGCAACCCCTGCCATCCCCCTAGGTCATCCATCACCGCTCCTACCTTGGTATCATCAGTAAACAGACTGATCTTGCTCTTGATGTCCAGTGATATATCTGCAATGAATATCCCAAACAACACTGGTCCCAACACCCGAGCCTGTGGAACACTCATCCTACCCTTGGGTGTGAGAGCTCCCCACCACCACCTTCTGTTGCCTTCCCTGAACCAGGTTTCCTACCATCTCACCAGCTTTGCACCCGCCCCTGTGCCTACTAACTACTTCCCAGCCTTCCATGTGGCACCGGTCGAATGCCTTACTGAAGTCCAGATACAGGACATCCACTGCATGGCCCCTGTCCAGTTGCCTAGTTACCTAGTCATAGAACTCCACCAGGTTGGTTTAGCAGGATCTGCCCCATATGAAGCCATGCTGTCTGCTGTCCTGTAGTCCTTTGGCCTCTAGGAGGGCCACCAGCCTCTCCTTCAGGATAGTCTCCATTAGCTTACCTACGATGGATGTGAGGGTCACTGGTCTGTAGTTTCCCGGTTCATCCTTGGGGTCACTCTTGTGGA
The DNA here is from genome assembly GCA_016271365.2 of Neoceratodus forsteri. Classification (NCBI taxonomy): domain Eukaryota; kingdom Metazoa; phylum Chordata; order Ceratodontiformes; family Ceratodontidae; genus Neoceratodus; species Neoceratodus forsteri. The sequence goes on from CM057451.1 coordinate 477,239,915, forward strand.
GGAGCACTACATGAGCCATCCTCCAGTCCTGTGGTAACACCCTGAATGTAGTGAGGCATTAAATAGGTGTGCCAAAGGTCCTGCAAGGACCTCGCCAGCTCCTTCAGTACCCTTGGGTGGATGCCATCTGGGCTTGGCACCTTTGCCCACCCTCAGTGCCTTCAAACCTCCCGAACTCTGCCTCCAAGATTTCCCATCTGTCACCCCTTCCCTCTGTTTCTGCCATTCCCCTTGGGTGTCACCCCTTCTCTTTGTAAATACTGAGCAGAAGTACTCATTTAGTGTTTCTGCCTTTATCGCACCCTGCTTTCACCCAACCCCCCTTCTTCCTAATCCTTACTATGTGGTCCTTACAGCTCTTTTCTCCCTGATGTACCTAAAGAAGTCCTTCTCCCCCTTCTTAATGCCTTGTGCCAGCCTGAGTTCCGTAGATGCTTTGGCTCCCCTTACTACCCTTGTCACCTCCTTCAGTTCTGTCAAGTACTCCTCCCTGTCCTCCCCCCTTCCTGTTTTCTTGTACTTCCTAAGTCAGCTCTTTTCCTCCTTACCTTTTCCATGAGCTCCTTGCTCAACCAGCTCAGTTTCTTAGCCCTAGCCTTCTTGCTCTGGGCCTTGCAGCAGGTTTTGGTTGCCTCCACTATCCCCAGCTTTATGAGCTCCCACCTCTGGTTAGTGTCCATACTAGATTGAATTCTGGGCAGATACTCTTTTACCACTTCCCCCATCCTCCCAAAGTCGGCCCTCCTGAAGTCCAGCACTCTTGTGCCAGATTCCACTCCTTTCTTGCCCATATCCAGTGTGAGCCATACTGAGTGGTGGTCACTCCCTGACAGCGGTTCCTGCACTGTAAGTTCTCTCACAAAGTCCCCATTTTCCAGCACAAGGTCAAGGGTATTCCCTAACCTGGTTGGTTCACTGACCATTTGCAGCAGGAAGCTGTCCCAGAAGGCATCCAGCAGTACCTGCTCCCTTCTTTTCCTGGTTGTTGGGGTACTCCAGTCCACTCCAGGCATGTTGAAGTCCCCCACAATCACCACACTAGCCTTCTCGCAGGTCCTCCTGATCTGTCCCGCTAGTTCCCTGTCTAACTCCTCCGTTTGAGATGGTGGCCTGTACACCACTCCCATTCTAAGAATCCTATTCTTGGAATCCTGGATTTGCATCCAAAGTGACTGTGTACTACCCTCGTCCCCTTCCTCCCTTACACATTTCAGTCCTTCCTTCACATATAGTGCCACACCCCCTCCTTTCCCAATCACCCTGTCCATACGAAATAACCTGTACCCTGGTACAGACAGGTCCCAGTCATTGTATTGGGTGGCCCATGTTTCTGTGATGGCTGCAATGTCCACCTCTCCCTCTTCCATGAGCACCTGTAACTGCAGTTTTCCTCCCAAGGCTCCTAGCATTAAGGGTAACCACCTTCCACCCTCCCCCATCCTGCCCTCCTTTACTAGCATCACCAATAGTACTTGCCATTTGTCCTCTGTCACTGTTATCGGGGTAAGCTCATATGGTTTCCCAACCTGTGGTCTCTGCATATCTCTTGCCCAATTGCCACCCCTCTCCTAGTTTAAATTCCCAACTTCCTCTATGTACCTCCATCCTCTGTTTCAACACTTCCTTTCTCCTCACTCAAGTGTAGTCTGTCCTTGGCATAGAGACTACTGTCATCCCAGGTCCCTCCCACCCCCAACAGCCCATACCCTTTAGCACAACACCAGGTTCTTAGCCATCCGTTAAATTCCTCTATTCTCAGCTTTCTTGGTTGCCTTGGGCACTGGAAGTATCTCTGAAAAAGTTACTGATCTTCCTGCCCCCTCACATAATTGTGCTAGTTCCTCAGACCTCCTCTGGACTATATCTACTGTCTTGTCAGCCAGGTCGTTCGTCCCAAGATGTCTAATTAAATGAGGTTTGTCCCTACCCCTTCTAGCATATTTCAGAACAGATTGTCCCACCCTTTCCGCTGTCATTCCTGGCATGGCCTCCACCCAAATGCGACTATGCCTCTCCCCCTTGCTACCCCACCTGACTCCTCTTAGTATTGAGTCCCCCAGCTCTAAGATTCCACCACTTACTCACTGCTTGCTTCCATTCATCTCCCTCTCTTGTTTCCAGCTCCTCTTCTTCCTTCTGCACATTATTTCCCTCTTTTGCCCCTGTTGCAATTCTCCCAACAGAACTTCCCCCCGCTCCGGTTTGGTCCAGGCATTTATCAATTACTCCTCTAATTTCATCATTGCCCTCCTCCACCTTCTTCCTCTCTAGCAGTGCAAAACTATTTTCTGAAGACCCTTCACAAATGCCTGCTCCCTCTCTCTTCATAGTAACCTGTTCTCTCCTTTCCACTCTATGACTTTTGCCACTTCTTCACCTCCCCTCACAAGTCCCTATCTCCTCCTTCCATTTGTCTTTTGTCTCCTGATCTGGTGCCGTATCTGGGAGTTTCATCTGGTCAACAGTTATATGGAGGAGGTATGTTAGGACCTGAAGGTACCAAAAACGTTCCTGTCCCGTGAGGCCATATTTGGCTTGTAATAGTGCAAAAGGGATAGCCCTACAAGAACCCAGGCTGTCCCCATCTTAGAAAAGTCTGCCCTCCTGAAATTCAGGACTCTCTCTTTTGTGAGGCTTGACTCTGCCACTGCACTCATACTGAACTACACCATGCGATGATTACTGGACCCCAGGTGTCCACCAACCCTGACTTCCACAGTTCAGTCCCTGTTGGTGAGTACCAGATCCAAAACTGCGCCCTCCTAAGTGGGATCTGCACTAGCTTCCTGAGGCCTGCCCCTTGTACAGAGTACAAGATGTCCCTGCTCCTGGCTGTGGCAGCAGCTGGAATGCTCCAATCCATATCTGGCAGATTGAAATCACCTACCAGCAGCACCTCCCCTTTAGCTGCCATCATGTGGATGGATTCCACTAGAACCCTGTCCACCTCCTTCCTCTGTGTTGGAGGTCTGTATATCATGCCCGTTTAAATAGCTGTGCCATTGCCTGTCTCAAGGGTGACGCACAGTACCTCAACCCCCCGCCTTCCCAGTATCTCAGTTGCTCTAATACCCTCCCTGACATAAAGAGCCAACCCCCCTCCCTTTTTAACCTCCCTGTCTCTCCTAAATAGAGTATAACCTGGTACTGCTACACCCAAGTCTGAGTCATGGTTTCCAGTATACCACGTTGCAGTAATAGCCACAATGTCTAGGTCAGCCACCGTCATCAAGGCCACAGGTCTGGGATTTTATTTCCTAGGTTGCCTTTCATGTTTTGCCATTTCCTTTTATCATCCTCACCCTTTCCACCTAGCTAGACAAGGAATGGACTTCTGGGGTTCGGCCACACCCTGTAAGGCCAGTTGACCTATAATCAGGACCAAATAGAGTTGTTAATGGTTCTAGTATCACTCCTGTGAGGAGTTGCAGTTAGTAGAGTGCAGCTGGGGTTTTCTCCCATTTTGTTCTTGCCTTTTCTATCCCATGACATGGGGCAGACATCCAGGGGCTTCAGACGAGTGATGGCGTCCTCTGGGTGCATGCACCACTCCTTGCAAGAGAGCAGGCTTTCGGACCACTGCAAGGGGGCAACTGTGTTGAGGGTGCATGCTATCCTAACTCAAGCTGGCTGTGTACTGCCAGTTGCAGCACTCAACAGTCCTCGCTTTCATGAGCCTGGCTTCTTGACTTCACTCTCGAACCCAGGTCACCAGCACGGAAGCACATTGTGCTTTTACCGAGTCATTGGGTGGCCCCTACCCCTCCCTTTTTAATCAGAAGGTGAAGTCTGTAGCACCCGTAGCACCAAACACAAACCACACAGCCCAAGTAAAATGCTGATAAGGTCTATTTTATAAAGTGCTGATACCGCAATAACTGGAATAGGTGGCAAAAATACAAAAAGCTAACATTTCCCCTAGCATGCTGCTAGGCTTTTTCAGAGTAATTTTAACAAAGATTGATGTGCTACATATATACAAATTCAAAAGGTCACATGTTGATAAGCCAATCAATGGAGTACTAATCAATCTATATAAGCAATCAATTTATTTAAAGTGCAAAGAACATTAAATATAGACTTTACTTAAAGGAGAAGACGCCTGTATTTTTACGATTTGGATATGTCCGATGTATTTTTGATACATTACATCAATTACTGTACATATGTCAATAAGAGATCAGTCATTTCTTCTGTTGCAACACATATCTAGAGTCTGAGGCTCTGACACAAGGTAGTAAAGTGTCAAGCAAGCCTCCATTTACATACAAATGAGTCACTTGTAATACAGCCCCTCCCATTCCTGATGTCACTGCAGCAATAGTGCAGAAGAACATGAAGGGTATCAATGCTGTCTATCCTGATTTTAGTTTAAGTGTGCAATGGTATAAGACAGTTCTGTCATGCAACTCACACAGAGAGTAGTACTTGTAGCCCTAATACTGTGTGTGTAGAGCAAATAATGCATCTAATAGTATTTAATTCACAGGAAACAGAATCTGTTTCTGTGTACTGCTCATTTCTCTCTGTGGGACAGTTGCAACATGTTGTGGAGAGCAGTAGACTGAATTCGTCAATCAATCAGACAATCAAACAGTCAATCAGTCAATCTGTATTGAACCAGATGAACACCATTGAGAAGATTCATTCATAAGGTAGGCCTGGGCAGTTTCCCAAAGGATCATACAAGACTGAATTCCTCCTTTGAACAAATGATACACCCCCCCTTTCAGCAACCTGAAAGTGGAAAGCTAGATCACTTACTTTATAAAGTGTATTGTTTTACATTTCAGATGCTCCCTAAATTTGAGTTTCTGACTGGAAAAACCAAGACACAGACACAGAATGCATATGACATGGGAGGAATGAGCTAAGCAAATAAAGAGCACTACAAACACTGAGACTGATTAGTTTCTTTACCTACAACAGCTGAAGTGTAGCATCTGATTTGTGAGGGCATTACAAAGCGGAGGGGGGCTGCCACAGCTTATCCTCAGTACCTTCAAAGTGAAGTGCTGTAGCTCTCACATCACTGCTAATGATTTATAAAGGGAATGGGGGCACTTTTAAAGTCATGGACCTGAGGAGACATCATAGTTCCCAAGGAGGTTAGGGAAGTTGTTATGGGTTAGAGAGTAAAGAACTTTAGTAGGATTTGAACCAGAGTCTCCAAGTTCTTGTGCTTGTACTTTAACTACTAGATTACCCTTCTTCCATATGCTGCAGCTGATGCTGTCCTGATAACCTATTCCTTGTTATAGCTGAACTCTTTATTGTCTTACAGCAGCCATCCAATCACTGACTGCCTAGTTACACAGGAAGGGGTATTTGCAAGATTGTTTCTCACTGCTGGTGTCAATCAAAACAGAGAATGCTAACACACACAGAACATAATATAACAGTTGTATAATACCACTTAAAACTATTGTTGTACCCAGAGTCATTTATTGGGTAAACTCTTTTGTTAACAGAAACAGTAACACAACACATACAGGCACTTCCTTATATCAGTACTGCATATACATGTCAAATCAGTGCTGCATCACACTCACATGGTCCTAGTCCCTATTAGACCTTCACTTCAGGATGTGCACAACTCTTAAAGGGTTCCTTCATTACTCAAGTGGAACCAAACATTGTGGGTTTGGTTTACTGGTGGAACTGCATTTAGTGAGCACCATTATCTGTTGCTCTGATGACATCATCCTCCAGCAGCATTATTTATAATCTAGATTTGGACAGCAATAGGACTGCTGGCAACTGGAGGAGGCACAGCAACAGTTACACATGAGTTGGGAAAATATTGGTGTGACACTATGGGAGACTTCTTAAACTATAAAACTTGGAGCAGACATTTAACTTTTCGTGACTTTTCTGTACAGAAATAATTTAATTTGCACCTCAATTTCTTATATAAAGAACACCAAATGGACCATATTTATATTTGTGTCTTAAATGTTCAAGCATTTATTGCACACCTTTATTATTAGATTTCTGTAACTTATAATTTTGTCTAGCTACTATAGTGAATACATGTATGTCATGTCTGCTCCAGGCACCAACATTTTTATCAAACATTACAAACAGATAGTACCAACCCCTTTTTTACTTTATTAATAGGGCCATGTGTGTATACAGCATCCTATAATCCACTTATAAAATCTACAATCTAAAAGGATGCATTCACTATGTTCTGCCCTATCTGGTCCAATACCTGTACTTTTTTAAGAAAGCAGAAAAATCAATGCTGTCATTAAGGCCCTTATTCCGACGTGCCCCAATTCAAAGATCCAATACCTTTCCCTTTGTCCTATACATTTGTTAAGGTCTCCCCCTCTACCTTCTATTTTGACTTGTTCAATTCCTATAAATTGAATTTGATGTTGTTTAGATCTATCCCCCAATATATGTTTGGCTATTGCATAGGAAAGATCTCCTTTCTCAATTGCTCTCACATGTTCGCCTGTTCTAGTACGAAATTTTCTGATTGTTCTACCGATGTAGAAAGCCCCACACATACAGTTCAGCATATATATAATGTCACTACTATTGCAGGTTATAAAATCCTTTATTTGTAACTTTAAAATTGACTCAAATTAAATAGTTTCTAGTGGGTCCATCATACTTGTAATAAATCTCCCCACAAAGTGAATTTGACACCAGTAGTTAATATTTCTGATCATGTTTTGTCAGGAGCAGAATTGTCCATCCTTGGAAAAGGTTTAGCATTTTGTCCATCTTCAGATATCAACTTCTTTGGTACTTGCGTAGATCTAAATAAGTTTGGTAGAAACCTAACTTTTAAATGCATGTTTGAAAATAACACCACTGATGTACAGACTAATACCAGGCTCAACCCTCGATCAGAATTTTGCCTTATATTGAATCCAGTTGTCTCCACCTTTGTTCGAAAATGTGAATTAGATCTTGAAAATCTCAGAAAAACACTCCCTGTAGTCCATAGGAACAATTGCAGCAAAGAAGAAAGGTTAGCCATCAAGACTTTGAGTGATGATAAAAAAATTATCATAAAGGCTGCAGATAAGGGAGGAGCAGTAGTAGTGATGAACAAAATGGATTATACCACTGAGGTAAATAGATTATTAGATGATACTTTATTTTACAAGTGTGTTTCGAGACAGATGGTGACACAGTTTAAAATAGAAATAGACAGTGTGTTGAGTGACAGTTATGTGAGGGGTTAGATTACAGATGTAATCTATCGCACCATGACAGTGAATTGCCCTATAGTACCTGTCCTCTACACACTGCCTAAAATACATAAAAGCATGTCACAACCTCTGGGCAGGCCCATCGTTTTTGGGCTCAGATGCTTAACAGAACCCTTGTCCATGTACTTGGATCAGTTTCTACAACCAATAGTGCAAAGTCTCAGATCATATGTCAGAGACTCTACAGAAATTATTAGATTAGTGGAACAATTATGGATGGAACCAGAGTGGTATTTTGCTGTGATAGATGTGAACTCCCTGTATACAGTTATCCCCCATTCAGAGGGATTGGATGCATTGACCTACTTGGAAAAAGAACAGAGCAGGAATGTGTAACAAATCTCACACATTTTCTAGTAGAATTGGCCCGTATGGTATTACAGAAGAATATCTTTTATTTCAAGATAAACTCTACCATCAGATTAGAGGCACAGCCATGGTCCCTAGTTATGCCAACCTGTTACGTAGGAAATGGGAGTGTGACCATCTCGCCAAAACAGTCTTCTGGTGCAGAGTTATCGGTCTGGGCTGGATTGGCAAAGGCCCAGACAGGGTGAGCAAATTGACAAAGTTTGTTTGTTTCTTGCTGGTGAAGCCTCCAGCTGGCGCAACAAAGCAGGCCGTGAACAAGCAGGTCTCGACCCATGAGAAAACATTCAGCACATTTAACTCAAACAGCTTCAACTTTCTACAGTTCAGATACAGTCTTGTTGCTATTGAAGTAGATTCACTGAGCAAACCTCTCAATCCAAAATTTGTCTCGCTCACTAGCTGGGCGATACGCTTAACAGGAGCAATTCTTGGTCCAAAACACAGACGGTGCTGGTAAACTTCTTGCTTCATTCTTCCGCAGTTCCAGGCTTAAATCGGAATAAATCTGACTTCTGCAATCAGGCAGTTCAAAGCAGGAGAAACGTGGCAGGGAGGCAAGTTAGGCCTCTTCTCGTCGATTCCACTATGCTCTGTTCAGGAGTAGCTGCTGAAAGCTTGAGCAGTTCACAGTTCAAACTCCAGCTCTAACTGATCCACTGTATCATGCAGCACTGGGGATTTCCTTGTAATCCAGGATTCAGGTTGGCCGGAGCTGTCAGTCACAGTTAGGACTCCCTCCAGGTCAGTGTTGGCACCAACCTAAAAACTACAGTTTCTAACCCCAGGAATCACTCATTATGATTAAACTTAATGCAGTTAGCCTCCTGTGTTGAACTGCCCAGAGAGATGGAATTTTATGCAAATTATGGAACTCTCAGTTGGCTCATGCCACTTTCAAACTGCTGCTCTAGCAACTGCTGCACTCTGAGTGCTTCAGATTCTTTACTCCGTCTGCCTAGTAAGGACGTCCCGAAGAGCTCTCCTTGAACTGTCTCTAACTAAAGTTTATCTGTAGATAAATACTCATTTTCAGTTTAATTTTAAATTGCTGCCTTAGAAACATTGTTTAGTGTAGTAAATTAGTGTTTTAGTAGTTTTTTTTTTATATTCGAGGTTCCCTCACGGTTCCTTGGAACTGAGGGTTCTGCATCTATTTTAAAGGTTTTATCTCAGTTTATTATTGTTTAAAGATATTTAGCGGTTGGTTCCTATGACTGCTTTAGTTTTCTAAATTTAGTAATTTTCTTGGTTCATTTTCTTCAGGAACCGAATAGCGCTCAGTTCAGGAGTTACTTAAATAACATTTTTGAAGTAATCTTTTTGCATAGCTTAAATGTCAGAGGTCCATTTGGATAAACCTAAAAAATGCACAGGACCCACAGGTTTTAAATGTTGTGAGTCTTGTGGGCAACTTATAGCAAAAGCAGATAGACATTCTCTCTGTATTTCTTGTTTGGGTATAAGTCACATATTTGCCAATTATGATATTTGTAAGACCTTTTACCCAAAAACATTAAAGAAAAGGTCTAACATTTTGGAAGAGATGGCTTCTGCTTCTGCTTCTGGGGATAATTCTGCTTCTTCCTCCTCCTCCCACAAAAAGGATGGAGATAAAGCCAAGGATCCTGACAGGAGTTCAGATAAATCTGAACAAGGTAAAACAAAAGGGCTGTGGAAACAGCCACTGAACCTATTCCATTAAAGAAAAAGTGTAAAGAAAAACATGTCGCTGCGGGAGGGAGGGTTGGTTGACACCAGGAATGGTGTACCATTCATTTTCATGGGATAGGAGGTGGTCCACTAGACACCAGGAATGGTGTCTCTTTCATTTACAGAGGATCAGGATGAGAGACACTGGATCCCAGGAACATTAGAGTATACATCAGGTGGGTGTCAAGCAGGGGAGGACCACTGGACACCGGGTAAGATTATTTGTGAGATCAGATGGACATCAGGTGGGGGAAGGACCGCTAGACACCAGGGAATGTTTTATATGAAGTATCGGACTGGTGATTGGCAGGGAGGAATACCACTAACACCAGGGAACTTCCACAGATTACATTGAGACAGCGATTGGAGGCACCACTAGTACCAGGGGACTTTAACAGATTACATTGAGACATTAATTGGGGCCACCACTAACACCAGGGAACTTCATCAGTTTACATCGGGATGGAATCAAGTAAGGGGAGGCATCATTAGCACCAGAGAACATCATCAGTTTACATTGGGTCAGTGATTGGTGGGGGACGGGCACTGGACACCGTGGACTACTATGATGGGGTCAGGGGAGGCTGACGCACTTCCTCCACCAACCCCTAGGATTGTGCCAGAGTAAGTCATGCTGTCGGTCTACGGTACCTGTGCTGTGCAAGGGGACCTTGCAAAATGGTTTTGCGTGGTGCAAATACTCTGAATATTGGACTGTGCCAATATTCAGGTCCTCACCCCTTCATTTACATTGTGCCCCCCCCTTTGAATATTGCCTGGGTGCAAGCCCTGTCTGTCCATGCTAACCAGTCTTTTCAATATTGCCCATCCACACAAACCCAGTTTACGCAGGCAAACTCAGTTTTGTGCCTGGGCAGAGTTTTCAATATCGGGACCTGCTGTCACACAGTCTTCTTAAACCAAATACAACAATCAGACCGACTTGGTTGCCACAAAGACCCATAGGGTTTCATACTTGTGACAGGGGTTTCCTATGTAAATTTGGATTTCCAAGGAGCAATTGTAATGTGGAAAACGTAAACATCAAAACTGAAATCAGGGAATTTCTATCATGTTACTCAAGCTTTGTTATTTATCTTATTATTTGTAGTTGTAAGAAACTGTAGGTAGGCAGGACAGATCGTCTAGCAAAACAAATGCCTTCAGGAACAGGTGCATGACATCAGAACTGGAAAAGAGGACAGTGCGCTAGGGCCTCACTTCAGGGAATTTCACAGTTGTGAACCAGATGAGATGAGGTTCTGCACCATTAACAGATAGTGACAAGGTCACCCCAGTGACGTGGAGGGCTGAGGCACGGAGTGCCTCACCTCCTGTCATGACGCCATGCCAGCTTTGGAAACAGATGTGGGTCACTCAAGGGATGGCCAGGGAGGGAGGATTGAGCGTTCATGGGACCACTCTCCTCCCTTGTGGAGAGGGGTTGCTGTGGCTCACTGCTTGACCGCCACCTGGAGGTGTCTGGGAGACAGTGCAAGCAAACCACATGCAGGGAAGGGAGTCAACATTCAGGACACCAGAGGCATCTCCATGGAGGCAGTGCTCACCATCGTGCCCATTGCATATCCTGTGGGCCCAGGAAGAAATCTGAGGAAAAACACCTCTGACTGCAGGATGAAGACCGACCCCTCACGGTCCCCACTTTGGTGACCAGGCATCCCATCACAGTCATACAGCAGAGGATAACAGAGTAAGGTAAATCCCAGAAAAACTGGGTGATGGGGCTGGTGGGGGGGGGTGGGCGGTCAAAGGGGCAGCTGGGGGCAGCTCAGGAGAATACAACCTATACTGCAAAATGCAAAACAAAAAAAAACAACAAAACAAAAACAAAAAAAGGTGGTGACAGAGTTTAATTGCTGCTTAAGAACTAATCAAGATGGATTTTTGTACTTAAAACTCTCATCCAGTAGGGCTAAATAGAGAATGAGATATGCCATTTTTTTGTGATTAGTGTCAATTTGTATATAACAGCTGCTTTGTACTTGTTAGCCTGCTGTTCTGTATTTCCTTTTTTCCCACAGGGTTTGAAAGGAAAGGACATTTAAAAGCAAGCCCTTGGACACCACCAGGGAGACTATTTTGAAACTTGCCAAGTGCCCTCACAGCACCCGAGGCATGCATTAAATTCCTTGTAACCACATACCCTGTCGTGGGTTATTGCCTACTTATAACATGGGTTGGAAAAAGAAGGCAACCCAACTGGTCAAAGAGCATCAGCAGAAATAACCATTTTGATTCAGTAATAAACAGTTGTTCCTGGAAACACTGTGCTGAGACTTTTATTGTGGACTTGCCTCCAGTTGTACCATGGGACTTGAATCAGTTAGATGGATATATGTTTGGAGTTTATAATTATGTTGCATTCATGATTAATTTTTTTCAATAGCAATTTAAGATGTACATCAGCTTTACTGAGCTTTAGCATTGATTTTACAGGTTTTTCTGGTGTCAGATATCATGAAGAAATAACATTCGCAGTTAGCTTATTTTGCTAAGAATACTATAAGCTATTTTCAGATTCTTTAATTCTGGCACCTGCCTTTTCCTTTTTCTCTTTTCTCCATTATTCTTAACCCTCTTCCCTTCCCTTTGTTATTTTTCCATTCCTTGTTTTTGTTCTTCTAATTGTCAGTGCCTATATATATATATATTTTTTTTCATTGAAAAAACGATGTTATTGCATCAGTTAGGGTTTTTATTAAAGCATAAAAAGCTGGTAAATTCAACGTTATGGTTACCAACCCTACCAACCCTACCACCCCAACCCCCCTACCCTCCTTACACCAATAGGTGTCGGGGTGTGCCATGGGGTGGTCAGGGCCATCTCATCCTATTCCATGTGAAACAGGCTGACATGGTACAGTACAGGAGAATGGGGTGAGTTAGGCCTGACCACCCCATGGCACACCATGTGTGTTGCGTATGGAGGTTGGGGGGTGGGGGGTTGGGGTGGTAGGGTTGGCAACCCTAACGTTGAATTTCCCAGCTTTTGATGCTTTAATAAAAACCCTAACTGATGCATAAACATAGCTTTTTGCAATGAATTTACCTTCTTTTTGAGAAAGTGTAATGTAACTGATATGTGGTTGTGGTAACTCGGGCCCTCCGGGCCCTGTACTCCCCTCATGCTGCCCATTTTTGCATAATGATATGCATATTTGGGAGCGCGAGCACTCTGGGCTCTGCATTCCCACTTTCACATAAGTATGGAAACATACGCAACCCTATACTCATGAAAAGGGCGCTTGTAACACTAATTTGGCAATATTTCAGTAACCAAAGAAACTATGAAAAAATTCACTGCATTTTTAATAATGACTTCAAAACCTCCATGGAAGCTTAGCTGCGGAGATCGAAAAATCCATATCTCGAATTGTTTTCGAGATATGGTTCTCAAAAGCACCACGGGCACCACAGTTCAACAGATGCATATACTTGGTTATTTTCACCCAGTTTTCAACATGGCCTTTTAGGGACCACACCTCATGAACAATGTCATTGTCATTTTGTTAATCTGTCCTGACAGTTGATTTACGCTGGCGACCCTGCCATTATGTGCCACAGGTGCAAAAACACATTCGGGCAGGATGTGAAAAATGACAGCTGTACTGCTCAAACAGAGATGTGAAGAAATGGCAATGCTGAAAATCTGGAGTGAAAATATTAAAAATTGGTGAAGTTATGCGCATGCATAGAAACTGCACAATGCACACTCATAACACAGTCATTTTTTAGAATTTTTGCACCAAATTTTGAACACGAGCTTTTTGGGACCCCATCTCATGAACACTGGCACTGTCATTTCATTAATCAGTCCCAAAAGGTGATTCCATGCAGCAACCATGAAATCACCTTTCAGGACTGAGTAATGAAATGACAATGACTGTTCATGAGAGTAGTCCAAGAACCCATGTTGAAAATCTGGGCAAAAATACCTAAATTGGCTGAGATATCAACATAAGTTGAAACCCCCAACTCCCATTACACAGCTTACCTTGATTTCTCAGATCGCAGTTTGGCTTTGAAGAGTGCAGACACGTCCCGGTCCAGAGAAGATCGCTGCTCTTGACTTCTTCGAGGTAGGTATGGGGTAAGGGGGCTGCGGGAGATGAGTGCTCAGTGGGAGGGTAGGGATGGGAAGGGACTGTGGAGATGAAAGGGACTGTCTTCTTTTACAGGTAAAAAAGACATTGGGGATGGTTTTCTTAATTTACAGGTTACTTTTATTTTAAAAAAATAATCTGGCACACTGGGGTGGGCTCCTAGTGTGTCACACTAGTTGGGGGGAACACAATGTGACTTGGGGATTGGGCACCCCGATCTCAGAATAAAAAAATGGGCTTGGAGGGAGAGGGCATCTGACACAGGGAGGGGGGGCATCCCAGTGTCAGAAATATTTCATATAAAATTGGCACACTGGGGTGGGCTCCCAGTGTGCCACACTAGTGGGGGTGGGACACAGTCCTACTCAGGGATTGGGAACCCCAATGTTAGTATAAAAAAAAAAACAGGCTTGGGGAGGAGGGCATCTGACACCAGGAAGGGGGGTATCAAGGTGTTGGAAACATTTCATATAAAACTGGCACACTGGGGTGGGCTCTCAGTGTGCCACATTAGTACGGGGGGGGATACATGCTGACACGGGGATTTGGCACCCCGATGATGGTCAAAAAGCCGGACAAACTACTTTGATGCAGGATCCTGCATTGAAAATGTTGATGCAGGATTATGCATCAAAGTAAATAAATGGGGCAACACTGGCATTGGGACACTGGGAGTGGGCTACCCAGTGTCCCACACTGAGGGGAATGTGGAGGAGCTACTGCTGACATGGGGAATGGGTACTCCCATGTCGGAAAATTTATCGATGCACTGTCATGCATCAAATTGTCATGCACCGTCCTGCATTGAACTGCCATGCTGTTCGGCAAAGCATGGCAGTTCAATGCAGGATAGAGCATCGCTCCTGAGCCACGTCGGGGGACTCCTAATAAATAATAAATAACAAATGTCGGGAGCATGTTCCTTTGGCCCCATTAGGTAAACACTACTGTTAGTGTTTACCTAGGGGCATTATTTTTAAAAATATTTCAGTTTTCCAGCCTCAGTAACTGAAAACAAGATGGCAACAATCGGCACTGAAAACTGTGACCATGAACTGTAAAGTGCGAATGGTAAATGCCTTTTACCATTCGAACATTTACTGTTTGAATGGTAAATAGCATTTACCTTTCACACATTTACCATTCGAACAGTAAATTACGAATGGTAAATGTAATTGTAATATCAAGGAGGCCAGTAAGGGGGAGCAATTGGGGAAGGGAGGAGAGTCAGGAAATTAGGGGTGGGTGTGCATGGGGTAAAATGATGGTAGAGGGTAGGGCTTATCCAGGGCTTAGAGGAGGGAGTTAGGAGGACATGGCAGGAGCAGCAAGGAGCAAGGTAATTATTGAGGCAGAGCTCATGGAGTAGGTGGAGGATAAGTGCCAGATTTGAGGGAGGAATTCCAAATTTTGGGAGGTGATGAGAGTAACCAGATTGGCCGATTTGGGTGGATCTGTGGGGACTACCAGGGTGTGAGATCGGTTGATCTAAGGAATGGGAGGGTGGGGGTGTTATAAAGGAGGCAGTGAAGTAGGAAGGGAGCTCACCCAACCAGTGCTTGGAGGTGAATTTAACACAGGGGGAGAGTTGCCTATTTGTAAGAGGTGGGAAGGATAGGGCATGGTAAAGATTGTAGTGATGGATGTGAGGGGGGACATCCAGGACAAAGCGGCAGAAGGAATTGAAGAGGGTATTCGGTCTGGCCAGGGAGGACTTAGGGGCAGCACCATAGACTACGTTGCAGTAGTTGAAAATGGGCAATATCATCTGAACAAGTTCATGCCTAGCCGTAGGAGGGATATAACTATGGTTCCTGAGCAGGGCACCAAGCTTGGGGCGCAGTTTTTTCTGGAAGGCGTCAATATGTCCAGAGAAGTTTAGGTGTTGGTCCAACCAAACACCTAAGTACCTGAAGGAGGATGTGTCCTCAAGTAAATTCCCATCAAGGGTGTGGAAAGTGGGTAGGAGGAAACCTACAGAGTCTCTGCGTTTGTACCAAAGGTCATGGAGACAGTCTTCTTGGTGTTGAGAAAAGCTGATGGTTAGCAAACCAGAGCTGAACCTTGTCGAAGTCTTGCTGTAAGCTGGTTGTAACCTCATCAGGACAGAGCAGATGCATACAGGACTGTATCATTGGCATACATATGTATAGCGAGGATGGGGAGCAAAAGGAATATCATTTAAGAAGATGGAGAATAGGAGGGCCTAATACAGAGCCCTGGGGGACTCAAGTGCTATTCGGGAAGGATGGGGAAGTGGCATCCAAGATCTTAACTGATTGGGTTCTGCCAATAAGGTAGGCCTTGAACCAGTTTGTGGAGGAGGGAGATAGGCCAGCTGCTGGGAGTGAGTCGAGGAGAAGGGAGTGAGAGATGGTGTCGAAGACCTTGGCCAGGTTGACAAAAATGGCAGGGGTAATTTGGCTATTGTCCATCCCGTTAGGATGGAGTCTGTGAGCCATAGGAGAGAGGTGGTGGTTGAGGGTTTTTTCCTGAAACCAGACTGGAAAGGGGTGAAAAAGGAGATGTCAGATACAAAAGAGGTGAGTTGGGAGAGGACAATGTGTTCTTGAAGCTTGAAAAGGGTAGGGAGGAGAGAAAAGGGGTGATAGTTGCCAGGGGATGAGGGGTCAACCCCCTTTGGGTAGAGGGAGGACCACTGCATGTTTCCATGAAGAGGGGACTGAGGCAGTAGAGAAGAAAAAATTACTCACCTTAGTAACTGTGTTTCTTTTAATGAAGTCTTGCTGTATTCTGAGATATGCAGTTAGCCCCAGCACTTGAACTGCTCCGGAGAGGAAAGAGTTAAATTCTATGCAGGGCATAGAACGTTGAGCTTGAACTCGGTTCAAACCTCTGTCTGCTGCACTTTGAAGTGCAACGATGAGATTCTTACGAGCTAATACTAACTAACTAACACCACTATGTGGAAATTGTAAAAGTTTTACTAGCCAAATGGCAACCAAATATTTTGGATCCCCAAAAGACTCAAGTCAAGAAATCCAAAACAAAAACTTGGTAGTGAACAACTTAAGACTTTCAAAACAAAAGACAAAATCCACTGCCCCTTTCTAAAAAGAGGGAGTGCCCAAATGCACCCCTGGTGTGCAACACTGCACCTGCCAGCCCATTTCCCAAAAGCCAGGTTCTGACAGGGGAGGCAGGAAGGGAGGTCAGAATACAGCAAGACTCCATTAGAAGAAACACAATTACTAAGGTGAGTAATTTTTTCTTCAAACAACATGAAGTCTTGCTGTATTCTGACTATTGCAGACTACCAAGCAGTACCTCCATGGAGGAGGAAATCAAACCTATTTTGGGAATAGGCTCTGCAGTACTGCTGTACAAACCTAGCATCACTCCTAGCCTGGATATTCAGAGAGTAATGCTTGGTGAATGTATGGACTGTTTTTCAGGTGGCTGCTTTGCATATCTCTAGTAAGGGAATATCCCTGGCAGCAGCCAGGGAAGCAGCTGTACCTCTAGTCGAATGAGGCCTCAGGCCTGAGGGTGGTATTCTGCCTAGCTTCTCTTAGCAGAATTGTATACAAGAGATGATCCACCTGGCAATAGTTTTCTTAGTGGCAGGCTTGCCCTTCCCCACTTCCCCATAAGTGAGGAACAACTGGAGGGAGTCAAACCTGAGTGCCTTAGTACGCTCAACGTAGTAACTCAGGGACCTTTTAACATCTAAACTGTTTAATCTTCTCTCTCCTGAAGAAGAATGATCAGTGAAGAAAACAGGGAGAGACATGGATTGGTTCAAATGAAAATTTGAAACCACTTTAGGTAAGAGCTTCCTATTGGTTCTAAGGACCACTTTATCTATATGGAATGAGATAAAATCAGGCTCCACTGACAGAGCTTGCAATTCACTGATATGTCTGGCAGAGGTAATAGCTACCAGGAACACAATTTTCCAGGTCAAGTACTTAAGCTCTGCTGAAGACAAAGGTTCAAAAGGGGTTGCATAAGCTGAGCAATGCAATTATTAAGGTCCCAAGCAGGAGTAGGATCCCTATGGGGGGGATTGGTATGAAGTAATCACTTGAAAAACTTACAAAAACAGGATGAGATGCCAGTGAGGAGGGCTTTCCACTGACAGAAAAGCAGAAACAGCCGACAAGTGTATCTTGAGGGTAGCTGGTCTGAGGCCTAGGCCATTAAGATAAACCATGTAGTCTGAACTGTAGACAAGTCAGCAGTATCTGGGGTTGCATCGTCTTGGAACACCAAATGCTGAATCTTTCCATTTGGAATTATATGTTTTTCTGGTGGAGGTTTTTCTAGAGGCTTTGAGAATGTCCAGAACCCCTTGAGAGAGAGATGCAAACCTGCATATTCTAACTCTTCAAGAGCCATGCCTTGAGATTGAGAGACCATGAGTTGGGATACCAGATTCTCCCCTGAGAGGAGGTTAACAGGTTGTGATTCCTGGGAAGAGATAGGGGAAGATGGACTGCTAGGGACAGCAACAGGGGATACCAAGGCTGCCTGTCCTAATCTGGAGCAATCAGGATCACTTTGCAAGACTGTGATCTTATCTTGACCAGAACCTTGAACAGAAGAGGAAAGGAGGGAAGGCATACAGAAATTTCCCTTCCCAATTCAGAATCAGAGCATCCAGAGGGACTGAGCCCAAGACTTGGGGTCCGCAACAGAATAGAGGAAGTTGGAGATTGTCTGGGGCTGCAAAGAGATCTATCTCTGGAGTGTCCCACCTTGAAAAAATCACTTTTAACACTAGGGGATCCAGGGACCATTTGTGATGGCCCTGGGGAGATCCTGCTCAATGCATCTGCTAGCACATTGCCCTTTCCTCGGAGGTGGACTGCTACCAGAGAGGTCTGTAGAGAAAAAGCCAGGGACCATAATTTCATGGCTTCCATACACAAGGCAGTAGACCGAGTGCCTCCCTTCTTGTTGATATACCACATGGTAGTGGTGGTGTTGTCTGTCCTGACCTGAACCACCTTGTTCTGTACTGATTGTGAGAAGGCTTGCAGGGCCAGGTAAACTTCCCTGAGTTCCAGAAGACTGATGTGGAAAAGAAAGTCCTGAGTGGACCACACTCCCTGGGCTGTGAGAGTCCCCAGGTGAGCTCCCCACTCCAGGAGAGAAGCATCTGTGTTTAAAACCACAGAGTGAGACAGAGTGATAAATGGGACCCCTTGCCTGAGATTGTCCTGATCCTGCCACCATTGAAGAGCCTGGATCAGGGTCTGAATGACTGGAATAAGTTTGGTTAGAGGATCTTTTTTTCTGAGACCAAAAGGCCCTCAGGTGAAACTGAATGTCCCTCATCTGAAATCTGGCCCCTTGGACCACTGCAGTGGAAGCTGCCATGTGACCCAGAAGCTGAAGGAAGTGCCTTGCTGGTCAAGAAACCAGAAGGAAGAAGCCAACTCTATGATGGCCCTTACCCTTACCAAGGGGAGAAATGCTTTTGCTTTGACAGTGTCCAGTTCTACCCTTGTGAAGGTCAAAAGTTGCACTGGCTTGAGAACTGATTTGGGAAGATTGAGAAGGAAGCCTAGAGAAGTGAGCACTTGCTGGGTTACTTTCAAATCTGACTTGACTTGGTCTGGAGACTGACTCACTATGAGCCAGTTGTCCAGGTATGGGAATATGGAGATATTTTTTCTCCTTAGGAATGCAACTACTACTGCTAGGCATTTTGTGAACACCCTTGGAGCTGATGTTAGGCTGAAGGGCATTGCTCTGAACTGGTAATGGCCTGAAGGCAGTTCGAACCTGAGGTACTTTCTGTGGGAGCACCTGATGGGAATGTGAAAGTAGGCATCCTTTAGGTCCAGGGAGGCTAGCCAGTCCCCTGGCCTTAGAGAGGGAAGAATTATTCCCAGAGTCACCATTTTGAACTTTGGCTTTAACAGATGTTTGTTCAGGTATCTTAAGTCTAGGATGGGCCACCACTCCCTGTTTTTGGGGTAAGAAGTACCGGGTACAGACCTTTGCCCCTGTGGATCGAGGAACTCTCTATGGACCTTAAGGCCAGTAGAAATGAAACCTCTGCCTCTAGGGCAATGGTTTTGGAGATGTTTGCAAGTGGAAAAGATCTGGCTCTCAGCTTTGGGAATTTTTTGAAGTTGAGAGCCAGTCCCTGGCCTACTACCTCCAAGACCCACTTTTCTGAGGTAACAGACTTCCAGTCCTGGAAAAAGTAAGCCAACCTGCCTCCTACAGGAATGGGGGAGTCGACCCGGGCTGACACATCAGGGTGTCTGCTTGGCAGGAGCCTTAGGCTGAGAGGTGGATGCAGCCCTGCTCATCCCCCTTCTGCCTCTCCCTCTGAAGAACCCCCTCTGGAAAAAGGAGAGGAGGCCTGTGCTTGGTAGAAAGGCCTGTGAAAAGGCCTACCCCTGCCCCTAGCTTGCTGCCTTTGAGGAGTTGCCTGCCTTTCCTTGGCCTGTGCACTCATATAGGTGGTCCTGTATTCATCCGTCTTTTTCATATAATTCTCTGTCTGCTCCCCTGAGCAGAGAATTATTAACTACAGAGAAATCCATAGCCTTAGCCTGGGTATCCTGAGATAGGCTAGTACGCCTGAGCCAAGCTAGTCTCCGAAGAGCCACAGATGTAGCCATGACTCTAGATGATACATCACTGGAGTCTGCAGCAGCATAAAATTGGATCTTCAATGCCTCAGTCCCATCAGCATCCACCTCCTCCAGCTCCTTGGTAAGCTGGGGGGAGGCCTGCTTAGCCAGTTCCAGTACAGTGTTCCACCTGGACTTCTGGTACCTGGCTGTATAGGCCATGTAATTAGCCTGCCTGAGTCCCAGAGAAGATGCCATGTACTGCTTCTTTGCCATGGCATCCAACTTCCTGGAGTCTTTATCTGGGGGGTGTGAAGCCAAGGGAATGTTAGCCTTATCACAGGCTGCAGCCTGCACGACCCCAACATGGCTGCACTGCTGGTACAAGTACTCCGTACTTGAGCCTGACAGCATGTACCTCTTGTCCATCCATCTGTCCACAGGAGGTAATGAATTTGGAGTTTTTAACAACTTTTGTGTCTGTTTCCCAAAAGACTTATGAAGGGGAATAGACAACCTTTTGGACTCTGGGATGTCCATCATCTCCACATAGTCAGGCTCCTCTTGTTCCTCAACAGCTTCTTCCATAGGGAGCTGGAGGGTTTCTGCCACTTTCCTGTAGAACATAAAGTGGGAAGGGGACTCAGAAAACCTAGGAGGGGAAACACCAGAAAGCCTGTCTGGGGAGATGTCCGGTTCTATGGGCTCATCCAGACCTTTTTTCCATCATCATCATCACCTTCATCATCACCATAATCAACATCCCGCTCCATGTCCGGTTCATAAAAATCTTCAGGGGTATAATCTTGAACTGGAGGAACCAACTGAACTGAACGCCTGTCAGAAGGTGCCGGATCGGTCGGAACCGAACAAAGCGATTCAACTATGCGAATCGCTCGGGCAATTTCCTCTGTGGTCGGATGATGCAGTTCTGGATCTGAACAGGCCAATTTTTCTTTTCTTTTCCTTTTTGACGGACCCAATCCCTCGGAATCGGCTCCCCTTTTGCCCGAAGGAGTCTTGCCCTGGTCAGAGGGCACTCCTTCTGGTTTGGTCAGAACCGAACAGGGCTGGCCATCCGGTCAGTGGACTTCTCGGCCTCCTTTCCTAAGCCTGCCCAATCTTTTATCCAGGGTGGCTTTAGGAAATTCTTTCAAATTTGGCAGTCTGAATCGAGGTGGTCAAATCCCAGTCAATAAACACAAGTGGTGTGTTGATCAGCCTTAGCAAAGGCCTCCCCACACACACACTGCAGTGTTGAAACCCAGTGGGTCCGGTTTTTCTTTTGGGTTTCTCAGATGTAGCCATCTTTAATCAGAAAACTTACCTTTTACTCGGCTTCAGCGAGGCAAGACCCCCTTATCGGTTTCTAACCGTGTCACGGGTATTTAAAAAAAACGTAAACACGCGTTTTCTTTTTAAAACCGATAAGGACCGGTACCACACACTAAATTAAAGGAAAAAAACAGTAACACAAGTTCTACACAGTAACCGGTTCAGCCGAACCGGTTAAAATATCAAGTTTACAATTTCCACAAGTTTTTCCAAATCTAGTCCACTACCTACGTACTTACTATACCACAGACAGGGATCTGAACTGAAAAAACAAAGAATTTATCGGTAAAACCGACAACTTTAACCAACCGAGAACCGTGAGCAGAGAGAAATCTCCGGAGCGAATGTTCAATTAGCGTGAGTAAAGAATTGACGGTTACACTTCAAAGTGCAGCAGACAGAGGTTTGAACCGAGCTCGAGCTCAACGCTCTATGCCCCTGCATAGAATTTAACTCTTTCCTCTCCAGAGCAGTTCAAGTGCTGGGACTAACTGCATATGTCAGAATACAGCAAGACTTCATGTTGTTGAATGAGAGATTTTGGATTATTGACAGGGGTAGGCAATGGCCAAAGTGGAAAGGAGAGGAGTTTTGGGTCAAGGCCATCAGGAGGCACCTTTAGATGGGTTGATGGTGAGGAGGGCACTTAGGGCATTGTTTGGGGTTACAGTAGCGAGAAGAGAGGGAGGTGGAAGTGTGATGAAGGGGCACACGGTAGAGGGTGAGGAGGGAATGGTAGGAAGGAGGGATTTCAGTAGTTCAGTGGCACAGGAGGTTAGTAGGAGTTAACTTCCGCAGCTATAGCTAGGGGTCAGACACTAGTGAGCTATTTACTGTAAGTACCGGGGAGAGTGAGATGAGGGGTAAATAGGGCGTGGAGCACCTTTCGGAACTTTGAAGGGCAATTTATGTTGATGATGAAGACAGATTTGAAATATTCAGATTTGGCTAACCTTGTAGCCCTGGTGCAAGCATTTCAGAGCATGCGGTAGTTCACAAGGTCACTAGGATGCTGGATAACTTTATGACACTTCCAGGCTCTATCTCTAGCCCTGAGACAAGCCAGAAGTTCAGGGGATTACCCAGGGTAAGTGGTTACCTCTGACTCTGGTTTGTTTGAGTGGGGCAAAGGTGTTCCAGTTTGCAAGAAAGATTTCTCTGAGGTAGGCAAGGGCCTTTCAACCGAGGGGAAGGAGGTTAGGGAGGACCAGTCAGAAGTGGCAAGGTTACTCAGGAAAGGTTCAAGGTCAAGAGACTTGAAAGAGCGTAGTTGTATGGTTTTGTGTGGTGATTTAGTTCTGTGGACTTTCCTAACTATGAATATTGGGTTATGGTCACTGAGAGCTTTGGGGAGGATGCCAGAGGTGATGACCCAGTGGGGGTGGGAGGCAAGGGCCCAGTCGAGTAGGGAGTGTTGTTGTGTCTTGTGGTTTGGGCGGGTGGGTTTGGAGATCAGTTGGGAGCGGTTTAGGGTTCTGATTTTATTTTTAGTTTTGTAGTTTTAGGTGACAGCCAATTTATATTGAAGTCACCTAGGATGAATAATTCCCATAGTGAGCAAGGGAAGTGATGGAGGTTCGGAGGTCTACGACGGAAGGATGGACATTTGGGCGGCAGTATATGCCGGCTACAAAGATTGGGAGAGTGAAGGGGTGGGTCACTTGGATAGCTAGGGCATCATGGGTCTCAAGATCTCTCTCTCTCTCTCTCTTTATATATATATATATATATCTGGCAGCCTGAGCTACCATAGTTAGGGTTGAGGAGCCATTTACATGTTAAACCTAAAATTTTGCACCTTAATAACTTTGCAACCGTTCAACAGATTTGCCTGAAATTTGGAATACATGATCAAGAACCATACATCTTGGGATCTGCCAACATTCATACTGTTTGGATATACGGCTGCGGAGTTATTAAGCGTCATCTATGCACGCGTTTACGCTTTTTTGCAATTCTTTGGTCATCTCTACAGGTCGCACGGTTTGCGTGACCAGTCCGAAATCTTCAGGGAACATCCGGCCAGGGTCCCCAATGTGCCTTTTGAAGATTTCATGAAAAAATATTAAACGGTTCAAAAGTTATTCAAAAAACAGTTTCCCATTATAAGTCAATGGGAAAAGTTAACAAAAAGTTCAACACTTTTGCAAATGCAGTTTTTACTTTCACAAATGGCCCTTTTACTTTCGCAAATCCACCATTTTGTTTTCAGTTGGTGATCAGAAAAATGCTTGGCATTTAAATTTGGGACTCTCTAGCAACACAATTCTTTTTGTGTTTACCTAGTCGGACCCTGAGGATGCTAGGCATGTCTTTATTTGGAGGTTAAACACCCTAGAAATATGTTTTTCAAGTTTCTGAAAAAAGTACTTTCGCAAAGTAGTGTCGCACTCACAAAAGTGTAGCAAATTTTTGCGAAAACTTTCGCAAATTGCGACACTAATTTTCCAGGCTATGGCAGAATGACAGCAATACTTTGCTACCCTGCTGCAAAAGAACGGTTTGGTCTTTTGGGCTGAAATTTGGAGGGTACACAGCCAACATCTCACAGATGTGCCTTGCAGTGTTTTGGTGAAAAACTATTACAGGGCGGCAAAGTTACAGCACTCCAAATTTGACACTTTTTCCCATAGGATAACATTACGGCCTCCGCCACATTACAGGAATCCTTTGCCACCCTGCTGCAAAATAACAGTTTGGTCTTTTGGGCTGAAATTTGAGGGTACACAGCCAACATCTCACAGATGTGCCTTTGCAGTGTTTTGGTGAAAACTATTACAGGCGCAAAGTTACAGCACTCCAAATTTGACACTTTTTCCCATAGGATAACATTACGAGTCCGCACATTACAGGAATCCTTTGCCACCCTGCTGCAAAATAACAGTTTGGTCTTTTGGGCTGAAATTTGGGGGGAAGAAAGCCAGCATCCCACAGATGTGTCTTTCAGTGGTTTGGTGAAAAAATATTACAGGAAGCCAAAGTTATCGTACTCCGAACTTCTCTTTTTTCCCCATAGGATAACATTACAGCGTTCGCCGCACCTTTCGGGGTCCGTATCTTGGAGACGGTGCGAGATACAGACTTTTCATCAAAAAAACTGCTTAGCCCCAGGGCTAAGCAGAAAACTAGCCAGGAAAGTCATACATCATATGACTTTTAAGTTTTTTTTTCTACGTCGTACGGTTCCTGAGATATAAGCAATTTAGTATTCCAACTCATTTTCTGCTCTGAGACCCATTATTATGCATACATTCTTTGTACTCACTGTCTTTCTCTATGCAGCTTTTGGGGAAAACCAGCCTGTGCGCTTACATTACTGTTACCCTTACCGCTTCCGCTTGCGGTTCCGTACCTGTTTCATTTACCGTTCCCGTCTATGGCACCATGTGCGTTACCCTTTGCGTTTTCATTTGCGCTTGCGTTTGCGTTATTTTAACCATTTGTGTCATCAGTACTGTTTATCTTTCTGTTTTGCTTTGCGTCACCATGCGCATTACCATTTGCGTTTGTGGGCAGGCCCCGTGCTCCCGCCACCGCCTTACATTCACTATTTCTCATTATCATTCTCAAAAAGAAGGGAAATTAGAGGCAAAAAACTCCGTTTAATGCATTAGTTAGGGTTTTTCCACAGCGACAAAAGCGAGGAAATTCAGTGTTAGGGTTGAAAGCCCCCCTTTGACCCCCCGTCCACACCCCCAACCGGCATCGGGGTGCGCGTTGGGGTTGTCGGTCCTAACTCTCACCCCATTCTCCTATACCTCTGCTTCTTCACACATCTGATGGGATGAGAGTTACAGCCGACAACCCTAATGCGCACTCCCAATTCGTTGGGGTGTGGACGGGGGGTCAAAGGGGGCTTTCAACCATAACACAGAATTTTCTTGCTTTTGTCGCTTTAAGTTTAGAACAACCCTAACTAATGCATTAAATAGAGTTTTTTGCTCTAATATATATATATATATATATATATATATATATATATATATATATAGATATATATAGATATATTATATATTTATATATTTATATATATATAACCCTAGGTGGCGCTATCCCAAGGGCTACTACCCTGCCTGCTTGGCTAGTAGCAGATTAAGGGGCCTGGGTACCGAAACATGTGCCTCCACCTGGAGGACAGGGTTGTTAGTAGCAAGGCTAACCTGGGTACAGAGCTCTAGGACACTGTAACCACCCTCTCTTTCCCCTCTAGTGGCCTAGACAACATACAACAAACACTTTCACAGTAGCCCCTATTCATCATACAAATTCCCACACTGTTTGCACTTACTACCAGGGATGGTTCCACCAGTTCGACCCTGGAGACCCCCTGTAAAACAAGGTTAGGCACAGCAAATAACAACAGTACAAGTGTAACTCCCCTACAGATGGGGGTTCCCGAAAGTCTTCCTTGGGCTTGCCTAAATGCCCACTGCCAGGCTGGTATCCTGTATCTTAGCGTTTTAAAAGTGTTGTATGAGAGTGTCTTAATGCCTCTGTGCTCTGTCTCTTTAAGAGCTGCCTATAAAGTAGTACTTATTCAATCTGGGAGGGGCTGAGTGTTTCTGTGCTTGAGTCCTGCTCAGGCTGCCAGATAATCATTCTGTTCTGCCAACGCTAGTTGTGCAGAGGGAGCTCTGTTTGGAGCTGTACTTATTTGCTGAATATTTATTAGAATATTAATGATATTGTAGTTTGTCTAACCTGCCTTCTTTGCAGCATGAACTGTTCTGTTTATCACCACCATCTTGGTCCTGGACTGCCAGAATGGGCCAGTCAGTACTTTTGGGGAGCCTAAAATGGAGTCTGTCCCCAGAGGTCTTGTGGGAGTGAATTTCTGTAGGAATTGTAGTTTTGAGACTTTGGGTGCCTAAATGCACCTGGAGGGAGAGCCCTTGCTTTGACAGACTGATGGATCAACCAACCAGAACCTTTTGGACCGAAGGGAAATTCCCAAGCTGCCTCCTGCAGTGTGTCAGTCTGGAGTTAGAGTTTGAAGAATGAAAAGTTTGAGTGATTCAAGCAGCAGCTCCTGCGTAGTTCATGCGGGAGATTGGTGGAAAGGCTGAGTTTGGCCTGTCTGCCTGCTGTCCCTCGAGGGAATCCTTTGAAAAGCAGCAATCAGACTGTATCCAAACTGGAGTGTGATACAGCCACTGAAGAGTGACCAGATTTAAACCTGAAGAAGACCGAAGATTTGCTGTACGCGATCGGCCTGTCATTTACCACGAATTCCGGTTTTGCTCAGAGACACTGATATTGCGCCAGACTGCCATCCGCATTGTGGTATGGTGACTGCTTTACTATAAATGTGCTGTGTGCTGTTAGTGGGTCACAATTTGGTTCCCCACTGTGTAAATGTGCCACGCTCGCTGGAAGCTGCATCCAGCACTACCGGACTCGAAATCCGAACTGTTCCACCCAGTCTGGGCCTTGTTGCCTGGCCCAGCCAGCTGCTTCAGGCACAGAAACCATCATCGATAAGAGACTCGCCCGGGGATCAGCCCCCTGCTCAACCATCTCGACCAGGAACGACACCTCGGTGATTTGTGTGGGCCCTGCTTCTCTTGGCAAACCAGTCATCAACCTGCAGTCTCCATTTCATCTAGCCTGAGTCTCATATTGGGTAGTGTGAGTAAGAATCAGGGTAGCTCCCTGCAGCAACAGCTAAATCTCAAGTGTTGTCATCTGATTGCATTGTTGTTTTTCCTTTCACGAACTGAGCCTTCAGGCTCTGGATTACAAATGCGTGTGGTTGTGCATGCCTTTCTTTTCATCACAGGGCCCCAACCAGCTGTGACGCTGGCCTACCCAGGCAACGTTCCAGGCTAGCCCACCTTACTTCCAACTGGGTACCCAGAGCATGTGACTGTGTAGGGACTAAAGTGCATGCATAATTGCCTGACTAGATCAGTTTCAATCAACCTGATTATGCCCTTCCCTTGTTCAGTTCCCTGAATAAATCAGATCTAACTCTTTTTGCGTTTAATCTGACTGTGGTTCCAGTTTGTACCAAGCGCACTGTACTGTTGTTATTTGCTCTGCCTAACCTTGTTTTACAGGGGTCTCCAGGGTCGAACTGGTGGAACCAACCCTGCTGGTAAATGCAAACAGTGTGGGGATTTGTTTGCTGAATAGGGGCTACTATGAAAGTGCTTGTTGCATATTGTCTAGGCCACTAGAGGGGAAAGAGGGGGGTTACAGTGTCCCGGAGGGCGGTACCCAGGTTAGCCTTGTTACTAACAACCCTGTCCTCCAGATGGAAGCACCTGTTTCAGTACCCAAGCCCTTTAACCTGCAATGAGCCATGCAGGCAGGGGTAGTAGCCCTTGGGATAGCACCAGCTAGGGGTTACATCTTGGAGGCACCGCTGGGATTTGTGCGCTTCTAGTGGTCAGAAGTGGGTACTACAACCCTTTCGCTTAAGAATTGGTGAAATGAGGCGCCACTACGCCCAAGTTTAAACTCTGTTCTCCACAAGCTGCTAGTGCACCATATGATGGGGTGGAGTGAGGCAGAGGGGGTGGACCCCCAGAAAACTCTGCTATTAATGGACATCCCCTTGGGGACTGAAAATGCCACTATTGTGGAAGTGGTCGAACAAATTAAGTGTTTGGGAAAGGTTGAAGTAAAGGGAAGGGATTCCGCCCTGTTTGATCAAACTATGGTGGCCCTACTCTCCTGCAGCCTGCCCATTAAACCAGAGAAGGTACCCCCTGTCATTTTTCCTGAAGGGTCCCAAAAAGGGGTGGAGGGTTATTCATTTACATAGTGATCCGGCTGCTCCTGAAGGGTCTCCCTGAATAGAGGGGTTCAAAGACAAGCTGTTTAAACTGTTAGCCTCTGAGGGGCACTCTGCTACAGAGCTAGTGAAAATGTTAGAGATTTCTAAGGATGTCACTCCCGTGCAGTCCCCATAGCCTCTCGCCACCCACAATTGCTTCTCCCATAGTGATACCTACTGCATTTGGTCTCATATCGCAGACTTAGGTTTTTTCGGGCACAGTCCTGGTGCCCAGAGAGAGATGATCTGGAAACATGGATGGACTATGCCACTCCATTGGTCCAGGAGTGGCAGTGTGCTGAGGGAAAAGAGGAAGAGGAAGAGGCTCATGGAAAGCATGAGGGCCCTGCACTGGAGGCTATTCACTTCCTGCAATCCACCAGCCCAGAGGCCACAGCCGCCAAGTACCTCTCTGCCCTGGAGGGGTATTTGGTAGCACCGAGTTGGGAGATGACTTGGCGTGGAAGTTTAAATCCACAAACAGTGGAATAATGAAAAATTGTCAGTGTTTATTACTTGAATTGAGCAAGCTTTGCAGCGGGTCCACCGGAAAGGAGGGGTGCCCACCAGTGAATTGAACAGGGTGAGGCTAGATCACATCTTAAAGTCAGCATGGTACTCTAGCATGATGTTGTTGAAGCTTAAACTGCAAGACAGAAGGGGCAATCCCCCCAATATTGTGACCTAATGAAAGAGATCCGTGAGATTGAGAATGATGAAGAGTAATGGGAGCCCTATACTGGGGCTGCCCACACCAGCTAGGACCCTGAGAGAGGCAAGGAGGCTGAACTTCAACAGATGAGGGAACTGATCAAGGAGTTAACTGAGTTGAGAGTCAGTCAGCAAGCTACCGAGGCAGCCAAAGATGCTAATTCCTGTCCAGCCCCCCCGAGACAAAGAGGGAAGTCCTGCCAGGAGGGGTGGGGTTACACATTGTTTCTTCTGAAACCCAGCCCAGAGACAACCTGCTGGAAGAGGTACAAGAACTGGGAGCTTTGGTGGGAGACCTGCTCTGAGCTAACTGAAACACTGAACCTTGGGGAGCTCAGAAAGTCAAGAGAGCAAACCCCGACCAGACTCAAGACTCCCCACTATGTTCAATCAGGGGAACAGCTCCTCTTCCCCGAGAGACTCTAAAGAACCTGTCTTCTGTTACCACTGTGGAGAGGATGGGCACACCCGGATCACCTGCTGTTCGCCTGAGAATCTGAGAAAAGTTACCACTAGGCTGCTGGCATTGATTCGACGGAGCAACATACAGCCGCAAGGTGGGGCTGCCCAGAAAAGCTATTTATTCAAGGCAGCTGTAAAGCCGACGTCCAAGTCCAAGTCACCGGAGTGGTCTGAGGTGGTGGGCCCTTCAGTGGAAACTACAATGACGGTGAACGGTGTGTCTGCCCGGGCCGTGCTTGACAGTGGATCTCAAGTAACCATAGTATTTCAAGATTGGTACCAGAAGCATCTGCCTGACATGCCCCTACAACCCTTGAAAGGTTTGCACGTGTCTGGGTTGAATGAGAAGTCCTATCCGTACTCAGGGTATATCCGGGTCTGGCTGTCATTCCCTACCACAGTGGCTGGGGTAGATAAACAAGTTGAGACACTTGCCCCAGTGTGTCCCCCCACTGGACTATATGATGGAGTTCCCCTGTTAACTGGAACAAATGCCCACATGTTTGGGAGGCTAGCACAACTCTGCCATAGAAACAAGGGCAACAGACTGGACAGGCCCTAAGAATTCCAGCATTAATCAAACGGGCTTATGACTTGCAACAGAAATCCAATGAAGTGGACCGAGATGAGCCAGTGGAATAGTGTGGAAAAAGGATCCTGACTCTTTGGTGTTGGCCCCAACACCCAGTGTACTGATCCATGGAAAAGTCTGCCTAAGAAGAGATGTAAAGAATAAAATATTGATGATAGATGCCCCTGGTGAAGGGAAGCTGCCAGAGAGAGGTTGATGGTTAAGCCCAGTATGCCACCTGCACATGCCCATGCCTATGCCCATCGAGTGATGGTGCAAGTGAGAAACATGTTGGACAGGGAAGTACGTGTGAACCAGGGATGCACGCTGGCTACAGTACATTGTGCAGACACTGCAGTATTACCCAGTAACAAGTACTCTGGCGAAAAGGAGGAGGTGACTCCAGACTTATTTGACTTTGGTGATTCCCCTTTGTCTGCCGAATGGAAAACTGAATTAGCAGGAAACTTGCTCAGAGAGACCAAGTGTTCTCACTAAGAGAGTGGGACGTGGGGTGTGTCCATGGTGCTGAGCATAACATATGCCTGCATGATGACCGGCCATTTCGAGAGAGGTCCGGACGCCTTGCCCCAGAGGACATAGACAATGTTAGGAGGCTCCTACAGGAAATGCTCGCTGCTGGAATTATTCAAGAATCAAGAAGCCCATATGCATCCCCCATGATTTTATTATTTATTTAGTTTTTGTTAACCGGGTAGGTGCGCTAGCCAGCAGGTGACTATTTTCAGGCACGACCCGGGAGAGTACAATACATCATATCACGGGAAAAACAGCAATACAATTTGAGGCAGCAACCATACAATTACAATCATACATTTAGGACATAAAGAGGCAGTACCAGCTAGACTAACATGATAAGGCTAAACTCCATAGAGACCATCAGGTCAAGAGCAAGGAGGTGTTAACTGGGGATATAGGTTCAGGTGAGGGTTGAAAGGGGCCGGGTCCAGAGGGACTGCATACGGTTATACTGGGCGTGGAGGAGCAGCCATCTGAGCAGCAGAAAAAAGCGCGGGTATACGGCTTTGGCGTGGGTGGCGTGTATAAGCAGCCGGATCGTGGGTTCTCGAGGCTGGGCAAGAGGGCTCTGGCAGTCCCTGGCCAAGAACATCCAGCGGTAAATGGAAGCCAAAAGAAAGGGAGGGCGGAGGTCGGGATTTACAACATCCACCTGTGATTAGGTTGGAGCAGAGCACAGGTGGTGTTGATAAGTGGAGGGAGGGAGGGCTAGGAAAAGGAGGCGGCAAGGAAAAGGACCTGGCGGCTTACGCCTTTAGCGGGACAATGGTCTGGGGTGCGGCCGAGCTCGTGGTTCTCCTCCTGGGCGTGCGACTCATGGCGGCCCCTGTCAACAGTCTTCATGGAGGGGCTAAGCGCAGGACTTTGGCAGGTGCGGCAGGGCTGGCAGCACCTCAGCGGTTCCTGGGCAGGCAAAATGGAGGGTCCTCGGCGGCACTGGGGGTCCGTTGGTGGGTTCCTAAGCCCCAGCGGGCTAGGAAAGGACCTGGCGGCTTTATGCCTTTAGCAGGACAAAGGTCTGGGGTGCGGCCGAGCTCGTGGTTCTCCTCCTGGGTGTGCACAGGTGGCGTTGAGAAGAGACGGAGGAGGGGAGGGAGGGAGCCGAAAAGAGGTGGAAGGAGGGAGGGTGGAGGAGCTGAAAAAGAAAGTCGGCCATCAGCGGCAAGCTTTGAAAAACAGCAGGGTGCCTGGGGAAGTTAACAAGGGTGGCAGAGACACCCTGGTGGCAACAAGGGGCGCCAGGTACAAGGCTCCACCGTCTGGGATAGAAAAAAAGGAGGGGTGGGTGGAAGATAGGGCGGCTGGATTACGGCTTTAGCGGCGGCGGGAGGGTGCAGCCGGGCTTGTGGTTCGAGGCTGGCAGAAAGGACGAAGGCAGTTGCGATAAGGAGGACCGTGCAGGAGGTGAGGTCATATTATACAGCATCCTACTGAGGCAAGGAAGAGCAGTGCCCAGGTAGCCAGAGGAATAGGAGACGGAGGAGGGGTGGAAAGAGCCGTGAGGAGTCAGCCAACAGCAGCGATCCGAGCATCGGCAGGAGCCAGGGAAGTTAGAGAGGATGTCAGAGACATCCCGGTGATAGTTTAGAGGGACATCAGGTTCATGGCTCCACTGTCAGAGATGAAGAAAGGGGGAGTGGAGGGTGGGGAGTGAAGGAGGCTCGGATATGGCTTTAGTGGTAGGAGGCAGATAGGTGCAGTCGGGCTTATGGTTCCGTGACTGGGCATAAGGGCCGGTGGCAGTCGCTGTCCACGGGCGTCAAACGGTAATGGAGGACAGAAAAATACATTATACAGTAGTCCTGTAGGTAGTAGTAGATAAGTGCAAGACATAAATAAAAACTATACATGAGTGTAATCTGAGATAATAGGTGAGGGGTTGAGAAAAGGGGAGAGAGAGCAAAAAGGAGGGTAGCAAAAAGACCAGTAGCAGGGGAGAGGAGAGTAGCAGCTGGGGGAGTTTGAGGGATCAGGTAGGGTGAAAGCAGGTGCATGGATCTGAGGTGGCCAGGTGCCGCTTCAACCCACGTTTAAAGAGAGGCGAGGTGCTTGCCTGAGGTCAAGAGGAGCTGGGTCCATAGCTTTGGGGCTGCATATTGGAAGGAGCCCGTTCTTTTATTTGTGTGGCAGCGAGGGTTTCCAGCAGGTCTTTATATGCAGATCTGCGAGGGTTTGGGATCACTGGGAGAAGGAGCTTCGCCAGTGTGGCCGGCTGACTTTGCCTCAGTATGGAGTCATTTAGGCAGGCCAGAAGAGCTCCTGATGGCCAGTGGGAGAGCCACCAAGGTCCTCATATAGCTGGCAGTGATGAAGCAGTCGTGGGGATTGTGAGGCATATCTGCATATGTTATTGTAAGTAACATCCCATCTGTGCAGCGAGATTTGTGAGCGGAGAAAAGTATAGGTGCACAGTAGTAAAGTGTTGGTAGCAGGATCCCTGGCTATGGCAAGCCTGTGGAGGAGGTGAGCATATAGCTTGTTCTGTAGGCTGCCCTAGCTTACAGTTAACGTTTTGCAGGTGGCTTGGATATGGAGGCTTAAGTCAGCGATTGATCAAGTAGGATTCCAGAGTAGCGAAAGGAGGTAACTGTCTGCAGAGGATTTCCATTAGAGTCAAGGATACTTAGGGGAGTGGGGCACCTTCGGATCTTTTGCGTGGTCCCAAGTAGCATGGCATTTGTTTTGGCGGAATTCAGAACGAGGCGGTGGGTGATTAACCAGCTCTGAACACTGGAGCAGGCTCTATTAAGCGAGGTATTAATAAGCTCAACATTGGGTGAACTGGTATAGATAACTAAGTCATCAGCGTAGAGGAGCGAGGAACAGGCAGGTAAAGCATCTGGGAATTTGTTAATGAAAATAGAGAATAGAAGAGGACCCAGAATGGAGCCTTGGGGCACTCCAATGTTCGTAACCACAGTGGAGGAGATGGCTGAGTTGAATTTGACAGCCTGGGACCTGTTAGCCAGGTAGCTCCTGAACCATTCCAGTACGGGGAAGGAGCTGTCTATATTCCTCAGGGAGGATAGAAGCAGGGGGTGGTCTACAAGGTCAAACCCCTTGGTTAGGTCTATAAAGACAGCTCCTGTGAGCATACCATGATCCATACCAGTGAGGATGTCTGTGGTGAATTTAGCTAGCGCTGTTGCAGTACTATGGTTTTTTCTGAATCCATGCTGTGCATCGTTGAGCTGCTTGGTAGTGTCGAGGAAATCCTGGAGTTGCATAGCAACCAGTTTCTCTAGGATTTTGCAGAGTGGGGATAGAATGGCAATAGGCCTGTAATTAGAGATATCTCTTTTGTTCCCTTTTTTTAAAGATGGGGGCGATCCTAGCCATTTCCAAAGATCAGGGACTGTGCCGCTGGAGAGAGAGAGACAAGGTGAAAATTCTTGCTAGAGGTCTGGAGATGAAATCGCGGACTAGTTTTAAAAGCGAGGTTCAAGTTGGTCGGATCTGGGACTGGTGTAGTCTGACAGTTTTTAGATGGTTCAGGACCTGAGAGCTGGTAATAGCTTTAAAGTAGGAGGTGTGGTATAGGATTTGAGGTACTGGCATGGGTGGCAGAGTCTGTAGGCGGCACGGAGTCGTCAGTGGAGGCAGCTGGTGGCATAGCTCTAGCATAGAGGGAGGTCAGAGAACAGGCTGTTAAAGGCGTTTGCAATGGTGATAGGTTGTTGCCATGTCAGATGGTGTAACTGATTGAGGTGTCCCAGGAATGTTTTATAGTGCCCCAAAATTTACGAGGGTCATGGGATGAGTTCTTTAGCAGGTTCTGATGGTACACACTTTTCGCCAGCCTTATGTTTTCCTGCAAAAATTTCTTTCTTGCCTGCAGTTTTGTAGTCCCTGATTGAATGAGAGCTTTGTAGGATGCCCAGAGCTTGTCCCTATGACTTAGTTGTTTAAGGAGGTCTTTATATAGCCATCTGGTTTGTATACCCTGACTCTTAGTGTGGTTTTGGGGCGTGCTTGTTTTGTAATGGGAGAAAAAGCTGTAAAAATAAGTTCAGGCAGCCTCCATTTCTCGTACGGTATATATCCGACCAGTCAATGTTAGAGATGTCACAGAGGAAGGATTCTGTGTCCAGGCTTGCAAAATTCGATGACGTGGACCTGCCGAGGTGGGGGGGTGGCTGCCCGGGCGCCACTGGCAGTGAGATGAGTGAGTGATCGGTGATGGTATCTGCCATGACCCCAGAGCAAATAATATGTTCAGGTCTGTTTGACAGGATCCAGTCAATAGCGTACCAGACTGCGGCCCAGACAGTCTGGTGTTTTCCGTGATTTGTTGGTGGAAGTTTGAGGCCTTGAACTAGTGAAGCCAAGGAATTTTGAGAGGGGCCTAGCCAGTTCAAGTTGACATCCCCAGGACGATAGCTTCATTTTTTTTACTCGTTTTAGGGTGAGCTGGAGTGTCTCCTGGAGCCTTTACTCCCCAGAGGGAGGGTTATGAGGCATGAATTATGTGGAATTTTTTGAGCCAAGAGACAGGGGCGTGCAATGATTCACTCATTGTATGGGGTTTGAGTCACTGAGTATGCTAACGTTCAGGTAGGATTTGTGGTAGAGGCAACTCCTCCACCTTTCTTAGACCCAGGTGGATCCCTTGAATGAGAGAGTAGCCAGGTATGGTGCAGAGGTAGAAGGGGTTCAGGTTTCAGCCAAGTCTTGACAAGCAGAGTATGTCGGGATCGTGTACCTTGAGCCATGCTTCAACTTCAGGCAGATGATTAACAGGCTTCTGATGTTCATATGCACTAATGTAAAATCCCTAGATTTATTGGAAGATCCTGTCGGGGGTGCCCACTGCTGGGCGGGCCAGGATTCAGTTCAATGTTACCAGAGAGTATTATCAGGAGTGATGCAAGGTACAAAAGCGGTGTGCTAAGGAGGACTGGAGCATTCTTGCATCGCATCCATTTGATTCTGAGGGAAGACAGTGATTTGTAAGTGCAGCCTTTGCGGAGGAGCAGGTGTTCCCAGGAGGGTTTTGGTCTTCGGTTTGTGATCATTAGGTTAGAGAACCTGAAATCAGTGGCTGGGGGGGTTCTGGAGTCTTGAGGCGCACTGACAGAGAGATTACATTTATACCCAGAGTAGTGAGAGGAAGATCAGGAAGATAATCCCATTTGGTCTGCCGTGAGGGCACAGTGCCTTTGTAGATAAGGTGGACATGGTTCTACTTAGGTACCAGCAACTTAGCGTGGGTAGATGAGAGGTTTTATAGTAGTGGGCTGGTGTGGGGAGAGAGATAGAAGAAAATAGGGCGAAAGGATAAGGGGCGTTGGAATAAGTGTATCTCTAGGAGGGCGAGTGGTTTAACACTGGGTGAGGCAAAATTGGCCTGTGAGGGAAATTACAATTTTGTAGCGAGGCAGAAGAAAAACAAAATTAATTTAGATGGACGTTAGGGTAGATCTCCCTAGTGGTGAGAGAGTATAAGGGACCAATGGGAAAGTGGGCACTTAGTCATATGACACTGGGAGAGCTATAAATCTAAAGAGTCGACCAGGTGGTGAGGTGGGGAGGGTGGGGAGTCTCGTGAAGCACGGTGGACAACTGCACGAAGAGGCTGTAACATGAGTCTTGAATCCGCTTAGGGTTAACCTGGAAAGCGGGTAGGGGCGCTTTCGAGCTCAGAGTCCCCGGTCAAGAAAAGGTTCCCCAAGGCCAACAGACCAGGTGAAAACAGCCGCTTTTCAGAGGAGTACAGCAGGCAGCACTACAGACTGGGCTGGAGGCAACCGGCAGATGGAAAGCGGTGAAAAACCGTACCTGGCGGCTTTACGCCTTTAGCGGGACAATGGTCTGGGGTGCGGCCGAGCTCGTGGTTCTCCTCCTGGGCGTGCGACTCTGCAGGCGGCCTCTGTCAACAGTCTTCCTGGAGGGGCTAAGCGCAGGACTTTGGCGGGTGCAGCAGGGCTGGCGGCTCCTCAGCGGTTCCTGGGCAGGCAAATGGAGGGTCCTCGGTGGCACTGGGGGTCCGTTGGTGGGTTCCTAAGCCCTGGCGGGCTAGGAAAAGGACCTGGCGGCTTTACGCCTTTAGCGGGACAATGGTCTGGGGTGCGGCCGAGCTCGTGGTTCTCCTCCTGGGCATGCGACTCTGCAGGTGGCCCCTGTCAGCAGTCTTCCTGGAGGGCTAAGCGCAGGACTTTGGCGGTGCGGCAGGGCTGGCGGCTCCTCAGTGGTTCCTGGGCAGGCAAGCGGAGGTCTCGGCAGCACTGGGGAGTCCATTGGTGGGTTCCTAAGCCCGGCGGGCTAGGAGAAAGGACCTGAGTGGTACATAAAAAGAATGGATCCGTGAGGATGTGTGTGGACTATCGGACCATCAACTGATGGACTATCCCAGATCAATACACCATGCCATGCATACAGGATGCCCTGGATTGCCTGAACGGGGGTCAGTGGTTCTCCATACTGGATCTCCGCAGTGGATATTATCAGATTCCGATGGCCCTGGAGGACCGTGAGAAAACAGCCTTCATCTATCCTTTTGGGTTCTACGAATTCCTGAGGATGCCACAGGGGATTTCGGGTGCCCCTGCCACCTTCCAGAGATTGATGGAATGTGCGGTGGGAGACATAAACTTGCTGGAATGTTTAGTGTACTTGGATGATGTCATTGTTTTTGTATGCACGCTGGAGGAACATGAGACCAGAATGTTCAAAGTCCTTGATCGTTTGGAAAAATTCAGCCTCAAGTTATCCATAGACAAGTGCCCGTTTTTCAAACATCTGTGAAATTTGTGGGACACATAGTGTCTGTGGAGGATATAGACAGATCCCAGTAAAACCAGATCTTTGACCACTTGGCTGGCCAATAACCTAAAGAGCTACAGCATTTCCTGGGGTTCTGCAGCTACTACACAGGTTCATCAAAGACTATTCAAAGGTGATTCAACGCTCATAACCTGCAAGGCTACCCTCCTACCAACCACAAGTACAAGAGGGTTATCAAAGACCAAGAGAAGTGTATTTTCAAACAGGTGAGCCTTTTGGGACTCAGTGAACACCAAATGAGAAGCAGCGTTCTTTGAAGTTATATCCAGCTCACCCACACCCCAGTCTTTGCCTATACTGATCTTACCAAGCCTTTTGTTCTGCATATGGACACTAGTTTGCAGAGCCTTGGGGCTGTGCTATATCATGACTACAAAGATGGATTGAGACCTGTAGCTTTAGCCAGCAGAAGCTTGACCCCATCAGAGCAGACCTATCCGGTCCACAAGTTGGAATTCCTCGCCCTAAAATGGTCCGTAGTTGACCAGTTTCACGAGTACCTCTATGGGGCAAAGATATTAGTGAAGACCGACAATAACCCATTGACCTATGTGCAGACTTCAGCCAGATTGGATGCCACTGGGCACTGTTGGCTTTCTGCCTTATCAACTTATGATTATGCTGTTGAATACAGACTGGGACTAAACCGCATTGATGCTGATGCCCTGTCACGAAGGCCAGCTTCCAAGGAAAATTGGGCCAGATTGTCTGAACCTGACATCAAAGCATTATGCCAAAAGTTTGATAAAGATGAACAAATGTCTGCTGACACAGTGGACTGTCTAATAGATTGCTTGGGCCCTCCTGATATCTGCATACCGGCTACCTTTTGCCATTTCTCTGCTCTAGATATTAGTGCACTACCTCAGTTCGTTAATGACAGTATTCAGTGGGCTCTATCCCAAGATCCCATGATTCAACCAGCAATTGGCGCCCAGCATCGCGGGGAAAGATGTGTCAAGTTGCGCGTTCCCCTGACTCAAACCGCTCTGTTGCTCAATGAAGGCCCCAGGTTAAAGTTGCATGATCAGTTGTTATACAGAGACAGTGGCTCGTCATGGTCAAGTAGACAAACAACAGTTGGTTCTACCCACAGCCTTTAAACAGCTGGTACTGAGGTCTCTTCACAATCACATGGGGCACCTCGGTATTGGCAATAGGTTTGTCAGAACCCTCTCAAGTTCTGGGTTCTAGTTCTAGTCTAGAACTTTTGAAAAAGTTCTAGGGTCTAATCTTTTTTAGAACTTTTTAGAACTCGAACCCTATTTTTAATTGTGCTGCCAGTAATGGAGATAGTAATGAAATATATGTAAAGGAAAAACTGTTTAATGTAAGGGGAGAAATGATCATGTGTGACATTGATAGGAATACAACTAGGTTTATCTGTGGTTCTCTTCTATTGCTAAAAGCCAGCAACTTAATAAGTAACAGACCACCACCCACCCATATGTTAAAAATGTTCCTGCTGCAAGCTGCATCATAGTTCCTTAGTGAAAGAAAAGAGGCACATTAGCCATTTATGTACTCCGTTATATACTCATCGTCATGAATTATTAGAAAAATAACTGATATTACCTAATTTCAGCTATTTGCTGCTTTGTGTTTTAAATGAGTAAATCAAAAGTTGCTATGTTTAAAAGAAAGCTTTTACAACAAAGTCAAGCCAAGGTACTGCAGCCACAGCACATGGAACAGTTGCAAAACATATTATGTTATAACGTAGTCAGTCAAGACATTTTAATAAAAAAAATATGCCAGTTGTTGCTGGCAAAAAATGCATGCAATTTTCTAAGATATTGCATACATATACCAACATTCTTGTTGGCAAATTGAAGTAATACATACAACTTTCTAAGATGATGCATTTTTCCAGCTGATACGTCAATAAAATCTATATTTCAGTCACATAAATAAAAAAAGTGGTTTCCTCACCACATACTAACTTAAGGAACATTTAATGTAGCTGCAGCAGTTGGCATGTGATTTTTAAGGGACAGTGTCTGTCAACCCCATTATGTATCAAATTATCACTACTTCTAAAGCAAAAACACTTTATGATAGGTCACATTCTGTGAAAACTACTGATGCAGATTTTCTTTTATTTCTGATTCCTTTATTCTTTTTTTTTAAAGGGGACAGGACACTTGTGCTAGGTGGCAGCAGTTTGCAATGTATTTAATAAGAAAAAAAAAATACATATATATATATTATATCTATAGTAGGTTCCACAGTGGGCAATGGGTGTAGCCCTCCCATGCCATCGGTCTGTCATCATCTTTTTCCTCACCATCCCCAGCCAATCACAAATCTGTAAATGAAAGAATTAAAACAACACCCACCTTTCACCCCAGCACCCATTCCACTTTTCTTCCACCACTTTTCATCTATGCAGTAGCACCCTATACCACCCTTACACCCCATGTGTAAACCAACCCAACCCTCACCCACCTCAAGCAACATATTCCACCCCTCCTCACCCTCAAATGTTTAAACTACCCCATACTTAGTCATGAACTACCATTCATGTCACCCTTCTCCGTCCCTCACCCATGTTAAAACCCACTCCCCAACCATCACCCATGTACTAACAACAATGCCATGTTTCTCCTCCTGCATCCATGTTAAAACCAACCCCAACCCTCACCCATGAACTAGCATCCATGCCATCTTTTCCCTCTTGCATCCATGTTAAACCAACCTCCAGCCCTTTCCCACCCTCCAGCACCCATTCTACCCTCCTCCCCTCTCGAGATACTAAAACTACCACATCCTTGCTCCAGAAAAATGAAACTCTTGCCTCCAAATGAGCCATATAACTGTTCCTTAATAAACAACACTTATGTGAAAAACTGTCTTTTCAGTTGCTTTCTTCTTATGGACAACATTCTATACAGTCCTCTTCATGGAACCAGTAATTTGAGAGTTGTTGCTATTATGCCATGGTCTGTGTACAACAGAATGTTAAACAGAGCTATTGTGAGTATGAGACCTATGCTTACAGAATATGTCCAACCATGACATAGGTAAAACTCCAGATGCCTCTGTTTCCGGAAGAGACTTGTAACAGGATGCTGCCCACAGAAACATAACAATACAAAATACAGTTTTCCCATAATTTTTATTCAGTAAGATAAGTTACATATGGATCATTTTGGTTCTAACTAACATTTTGTAATTGAAAAAATAATAAACAGCTACCAATTAAAACTCATTGTTTTGTCCTCTTTAAAATTGAAAAATAGACACTTCGGTCCCAGCTATACTGATGCACCACAAAGTCACAGAAGGTAAATCCAAAATATATGTTTGCACTTTAACTATAAATAATATGATACAGAAATGATTGACATGACAGTGTCCCTTTTATACCAAATTTGGGCCTGTTCCACTGATGTTAAAATTGCCTGTATATAAAACTGTTGACTTTAGACCCTAGCTACAAAGCAGTTTGCCATGAAATGGTGAAAGTTTTTAGGGTGTTTGTCAAGGTAGTAGATAGAAAGGAGAGAGAGACAACCAAAGCCATCACAGTCTGTACTGTAAAGTTTCCTTTTTGGTACAGAGAGACTCTATCCCATACAATATTACCAGCCACAACCATCTGAGTTGTCATCACCATCAACATCCACAACATCAATCACTTCAGGATCAGTTTTACTCTTGTAGGATATGAAAATCTTGACTTATTAACTTTAATAAAAGTTAGCGTGTGTACATTTTCTGGCAGCAACCTATTTCTGGTGTCTGTCACAATATTGCCAGCTGTACTAAACATCGTTCTGAAGAGACACTTGTTGCAGGACAACAAAGATATTTACAGGCTTCATCATACAGCTCTGTCCAAATCGATTTTTTGATCTCCAGTATTCAAAGGGCATGCATCAATAGAATAAGCAGTTCTTGCAGGTAACTGTCTACCATGATGGACAGAACAGCTCAGAAGAGGAATCAGCATAAAGCTTATGGCAGCAATTTGGGAAAGGTTTTGCCACAGATTTAGCTTGCTACTAAGGGTTGAAGACGTGGTAGTTGTGGAACAGCTACTGTTAATGTTTGGTGACTTTTCCAGTTCTGTATCGTTTTGTGAAGATGAACCTGCATGTTGTGGTGATAACAACTTGAGGGTACTGTGCATGTATGTGTTTGACTTCTGTGATTGCTGCAGCTCATCTAGCAACAGACATTTGTACTGCTCTATATCACCTTTTTTTGGAAGATGTATAGCTTTGAACTTGGGATCTAAGAGAGTTGCAAAGAATGTAGTGTTTTGATTTTGTCGTTGCAACTAATTTATCATTGGTTTTGACGCTAAGCTTATTCTCTTTCTGGGATTCCCATGATACAGGCGACATGTTGTCTGAGCTAGATCTTCTTTTCTATTTGTAGATTTAGAACACTAAGATTATGTGAAATCAGCATTATGAGTGGGATAACCTGACTCTGAATCGCCTTCAGAAGACATGTCCTTGTGGCTGTCTCAAAGGAGCTAGAATGCAGCACCTGTCTCGTTAATTTCCACTGCAGCACAGACAGCATAATTCCATCTCCAATAAGTAACTGGAGCAATACTCATGTAGAGCTTGCTTTTGCTCAAGAAGGCTGCAGCATATAAAGAGTTGAGTTCAGCAGTGAAACATTTTGAATCAGCTTTTGCTAGGGCAGCTTGTGTTTTGCAGTTCAGACAATGTCCGTATAGCCTTGGTTGAATGTGAAGTGAGTCACAATTTTTTGCAAACAAATCATACCAACCACTTGTGTTTCATTGCTGAGAAATCCCATGACAATTAAATGTAAGCAATGTGCAAGCAAGAAGCATGCATAAATCCTCCATCCTGTACTGCTTTCAAGATGTTGGCTCCATTGTTGCACTGTGAAGCCACATTTAGACCGTGAGAATAAACCCATTCATCAAGGAGGTCATTTGGTTCCTCAAAATGTTTGCAGCTGTATGACTTGCCCAAACTTCTTTATATGCAGCAGCGCCATCTTCTGGGGTGTCTTTGTTTTTGAAGAACCACAAGAAAACGTGACCCAGTGACTGGTAAGGGACATGTAATCTATGTTTTGAGTGCTGGTCCACATATCTGTTGTGACATGAATAACCCCACCCTCTGCAGTTTTAAGTGCAAGCATCACTGTCGCTTTTAAAACCTGATAAATGTTTGGTATTTCAACATAGGAAAAGTACCTTCGATGAGGAACATTGTAACGAGGCTCTGCTAGTTTCAAGAGCTCCCTAAAATCCTCATGATCTACCAAAGAGTATGGGAGAAGGGCTCCAGCTAACAGTTCACCAATTCTGTGATTAAGATGAAGGGTCTTTGGATGATTTTAGTAGGTATTCTTCCTTTCAAATGCCTGAGACAGTGTTAGCTATTTACAACATGTCCCTGCTGGTTTATTATACACCGTGCTTTGATGGGCAGATGGATGCTGGGATGGTGGACTAGGACTTATACATTTAGTGCCATCACTGGATGTGCAACTAGTACTAATGGTGCTGCCATTGGTGGTAACAGTGATCCTAGGGCTGGCAGTGGTTCTGTCCGCATCAAGTTCAGACAATTCAGTATCCATTTCAGATTCCTGACCCTTCTCGCGTGCGGTCTGGAAGATGGAGGACATGGGTTTTGGACGATCAAGCAAAACTGAATGCTTTTCAGATGGCGTTTAAGAGCTGTAAGCATGAGCATGACACAACTTTACCACGACTTACACTCTGTTTACAGGGAACAAATTGCTCTGCATGGATCAGTTTTACTGACAGAGAAATAATTCCACACCTCAGATGTGACAGATTTTGTTAGAGTGCTAGGAAGATAGCTAAAGGCTGTTTGCGTCTTTTCACCTGTCCTAACAGAACCGGGACATGCTCCTTGGTGCTAGAAGAGTGGGCAGAAGACTCTGATGGATTTTCATTGCTGGCCGACACAGAAGTGGTGGATTCAATGGATATGTCCTTTTCATTGCCAACAGTGCTGGATGCATTTGCAAGTGCACTACCTGATTCATTGTCAGCAGACTTGCTCATTTCACTTTGTTGAGGAAGTAATGATCGTGCTAAGACACAACAGTGTCGGACTGAGACAAAGAGCTACTGTCTGAGTCTGAGTCAGAGAGGATTCACTGTCACTTGCATTAATACTGCTAGTCACAGGGATTTTAACAGCATGAAGAGCATACTTATGGTGCCTCTCCGTGTGACCCCAACAGCTGCACAAGTTTTCTAAAAGGTCCTCCTTTACCACACTTCACTGTTGCTCTTTTGCTGTTTGTTGAATTTTTATCACATGAAACATTTTGGTTATTTCTGCTAGCACCAGGATTACCACTACCCCAACACCTGCTCAACACCAGCACCAGATGCTTCATCTAT
Source organism: Neoceratodus forsteri (assembly GCA_016271365.2). Lineage (NCBI taxonomy): Eukaryota > Metazoa > Chordata > Ceratodontiformes > Ceratodontidae > Neoceratodus > Neoceratodus forsteri. The sequence continues at coordinate 477,283,469 of CM057451.1, forward strand.
GTATGTTGGTGTCAGCCATAACAGTACAAGTATACTGCGGTGAACACACCCACACCCACACAGTTCCTGTGTGAAAGCAATGTGATCTGTGATCGCTGGCTACAACTCCAAAATTTTATTTTGGTTGTGTGACACTGTGATGCAGTGGACTGAAAGTAATTGAAGAATATGACGGTTTGCAACTAAAGGATCCCAGGTTTGAGGCTTACAGAATGACTGGGCTGCTGGGCATGAGGCATACACATAGCAGTCAAGGGGCACACAGCAGCAGGGTGATGGCCTGACCACAAGAGATGGAGTTACACACACAAACCGAGGAAAGAGATTTTTCTGTCTCTCCTCCCAGCGGAAATATATTTAAACTATCGTGTATTTAAGGATAATGCCACCACACAACTGGCCACTGGGCTTCACATGGTAACACATACTGGGTAAGGTACAGTGCAGTCAAGGCGCACAGCAGCAGGGTGGTGGACTGACCACAAGAGACGGAGTTACACACACAAACCGAGGAAAGAGATTTTTCTGTCTCTCCTCCCAACAGGGAAATATATTTTTAGGCTTCTGTCATGTATTTAAGGATAATGCCACCACACAACTGGCCACTGGGCTTCCCTCACGGTAACACACACTGGGTAATAATAGGGTACAGTGCAGTCAAATGGCACACAGCAGTAGCAAGGTGACTGGCTGGCCATCTCCAGAAGATGCAGTGGACACAAACACAACACCACAGGAGATTTTTCTTAGGGTGAATGTTTAGTGAAGCCCCAACATATTACTGACTGAGACCCTGTCCTTCAGACAATGTTTCACTTTGTTGTGGGTGGGACTGGGACTAGAAATTATGTTTTCCTTGTTTCCTTTTGTGGGCTTAGGTAACATCAAGTTTCACACAATCAGTAAAGTGTTTTTAACTTTTTTGCCCCCTCAAACAAAGGAAAAACCAAATATGATCTCTTTCTTTCACCCCTCCCCAGCCAGGGTGATCTCCCTCCTCCGGCAGGTGCCACAAGTCACACTAGATATAAGATTTGTGAAATTAGAACTCAGCAAGCAACCAAGGATGAGTGGTACTGTGCAGACTAAGCACGTCTCACACATAAACAGGCAGGCAGCAGTCTGCAAATGAACTAATTCCTCCAGCTATTTCAATCCGTTTTCCTCCCGATAGAGTCCCTCCCTGCTCGACTTCACTTCAGTCCCAACAAATTCGCTCTTTGCTCCTTCCCACCCCTTTCTTTCCTCAGTTCCTCCGACTCCCTTCCTTTTCCCCACCCGCCAGTTAACTTTTTTTTGTTCAATGGCAGTAAGGTTCTAACAAAAAGCCAATCGGCCACAAGTTCAGAGGACACAGACGCACAACTGAGAACACACACACACACAGGCTGCGGCTCCTTCTCCACTGTGAGACTAAGACTGAATGGCAATGAAATGGAGCCGCAGCTGATGAGATGACTTCTTTGTCTGATCCCTCAACTCGTGAGACTCACTAGCTCCTCTCACCACCACCATCTGATCACGCAGCAGATGGTCAGGTGTACACTGTGAGTGAGAGTGAGATGCATGGCGTGAAAGCTGACAACAGCTGCCCCACCCGACAGTAACACTCAGGACAGGATGGGAGGGCCGGAGGGGAGGAATTGAGCTGCATTCTTCAGCTGGTGCCAAGACTGGGAATGGGAACGGGACACGGATGATGCCAGCAGAAAGAAAAAGCACACAAATGTAAGATTTGTTTTGATGATTCAAACCCTTTTGTGAACCCTGTAGTGTTCGAGTTCTAAATTAGAACTCGAACACCAGAGTTCAAGGAGGGTTCGAATCTTTCTCGAACTAGTTCTGACATCACTAATTGACAGAACTCTCGACTTGGTACGATCCCGATTCTACTGGTCAAAGATGGGGGCAGCTATCGAGCACCATGTAAGGACTTGCAGTCGGTACCTCCAAAGAAAAGCCCTGTCTCAGAAGGCTGCCCCTCTTGTCAATGTCACTACCAGCGCTCCCTCTAGAATTGGTTTACATAGACTTCTTGTGCTTAGAACCCGACCAAAAGAACATTGGCAATGTGTTGGTAGCTACTGATCACTTTACACAGTAGCCACGCTTCCCAACTAAAGATCAAAGGCCTCTACCATGGCCAAGGTGCTGGTGGAAAAATTCTTTGTCCACTGTTGCCCCAGTGGATCCATTCTGACCAAGGAAGAGACTTTGAAAATAGGTTAATTAAAGAAATGCTCTCTCCGTGGGGGCAGAGTCAAGAACCACCTATCACCCACAGGGGACCCTCAACCAGAATGCTTCAACTGCACCCTTCTGGACATGCTGGGCACTCTCTATCAAAGACAAGCATAAGTGGAGCCAGCAGATTAGTACATTGGTACACTATAATTGCACCAAACGTGATGCTACTGGGTTCTCCCCCTACTGTCTCATGTTCGGGAGGAGGCCCGACTGCCAGTTCATGTCTGCTTTGGGGTCTTTCCAGATGGGGACCAAAGCGAAAACTACTTGCAGTATGTACAGAAATTAAAGATCAGTTGAATCATGCCTATCAACAAACTCAAACTATAGCTGCTAGCGAAATCACCAACAAAGAAAGACATAGTCGGCGGTAAAAGCCCAGGAGCTGTTGCCGGAGATAGGGTGCTACTACACAATTTGGGACTGCATGGAAAACACAAAATTGCTGATAGATGGCACCATCTTCCCCATGTAGTAGTTGGTAAATTGGATGATCTGCCGGTGTACAAGGTGCACCCAGAAAATAATTCCAAAGCTGTGAAGACCATGCACCGTAATCACTTACTGCCCATCGGCCAAGTTATTATTGATGCTGAACAAACACCTGACACTTCTCCTGGGCCAATGACTCATGCTGCTGCAAAGAGAAAACAGGGCCAACCTGTCCGTGTTGTTCCAGAACTAAGGCCTTCCCCTCAGCAGGCCCAGAGTGATAGTGATGACTGTTTGTCTGTCTCTGATGAGAGTGACTGTGATAATGCCTATTATCCCTCATGTGAACTGAGTCAGTTGCTATGAGGCAATCTTCTGCAGAATTGTGGTGATGAAGCTGGGCCTTCAGAACTGCCTAACCCCCCCATCTTCTTCCCTGGACCCAATGCCCCTGAAAGTGAGGTGCAAAGTATCACGACTGAGGTTACGGACTCTTTGTGTCTTGTAGAACTGTTTGACCTGCCCAAAGAAGGGCTGATGGTCTGGAGTCTCCCTGGTGACATACCAGAACTTGAAGAACAATATGAAAGTGTTGACAGCACCCCTTCAATGCCATAAAACTTAACTGTGCCAAGTCTCCTCAGAATGGCAACCTGGGCCCTCTTCAGAAGATAATAATGAGCAAGTATTGTGGAAACAGAGTCTACAGAGCAAGGGCTGATGGTGTTCCAATCTGGACATTTCAACCAGTGCAGAAAGCAACCTTCACTACAGGAGAAGAAATCAATGCCAGTGCTGACCGTCCAGAGCTTGTATCTGTTCCCACCAGAAAATCTGGGTGACCTGTTAAGCCAGTGCTACATTTCAGTTATGATTCCCTGGTAGGCCTGTGGACTTGCCTCTCAATGTGGTCCATAAAGGTGTTTATGTTTCAAGGCTCACTGCCAAAACTGAGCTTAACTGCCACCTCCGATTAATTGTTCTTCCTTCAGAACAAGGTGCCCCTGTCCCATCTAGCCCCAAGTTAGTTGATAGGGAAGGGCCCCCTTCTACATTGTTTGCTGTAAAAGAAGTTATAACATGAAGTCATAGGTAACTGTTCATAGTATGTTAAACATAATAGAATCAGTATAGAATGTATGAAACATGCATAAATATTGTCAATGAAGTTATGGTATAGTGAAATGTTCAGTAATGTGATAAGTTTACATTAACTGATGCATCAGATATTATTTCCATAGTATGCTAATGTCTCGTATATATTGCTTCTTCAATATTGTGATGGTGTAGACTTGATGCGGATGCCAAGTTTTTCCACTCAGGGAAGGGTGTAACTCCCCTACAAATGGGGGTTCCCGAAAGTCTTCCTTGGGCTTGCCTAAATGCCCACTGCCAGGCTTGTATCCTGTGTCTTAGCGTTTTAAAAGTGTTGTATGAGAGTGCCTTTATGCCTCTGTGCTCTGTCTCTTTAAGAGCTGCCTATAATGTGGCATTTATTTAATCTGGGATGGGGCTGAGTGTTTCTATGCTCGAGTCCTGCCCGGGCTGCCAGATAATCACTCCGTTCTGAAATCGCTAGTTGTGCAGAGGGAGCTCTGTTAGGAGCTGTACTTATTTGTTGATTATTTATTAGAATAGTAATGATATTGTAGTTTGTCTAACCTGCCTTCTTTGCAGCATGGACTATTCTGTTTATCAGCACCGTCTTGGTCCTGGACTTCCAGAATGGGCCAATCAGTACCTTTGGGGAGCCTAAAATGGCGTTTGTCCCCAGGGGTCCTGTGGAAGTGAATTTCTGTAGGAATTGTAGTTTTGAGACTTTGGCACCTAAATGCACCGGAGGGAGCCCTTGCTTTGACAGACTGATGGATCAACCAACCAAAACCTTTTGGACTGAAGGAAAATCCCAAAGCTACCTGCTGCAGTGTGTCAGTCTGGAGTTAGAGTTTGAAGAGTAAACAGCAAGTGATTCAAGCAGCAGCTCCTGCGTGGTTGTGTGTGGAGATTGATGGAAAGGCTGAGTTTGGCCTGTCTGCCTGCTGTCCCTCAAGAGGATCCTTTGAAAGGCTTAGCAATCGGACTGTATCTGAATTGGGTGTAATAGAGCCACTGAGAGTGACCAGATTTAAACCTGAAGAAGACTGAAGATTTGCTGTCTGTGCGATCGGCCTGTCAGGACATCCATTTACCACAGAATTCCCAGTTTTGCTCAGAGACACTGATATTGCAGCGGACTGCCATCCGCATTGTGGTATGATGATTGTTTTGCTATAAATGTGCTGTGTGCTGTTAGTGGGTTGTGATTTGGTTCCACACTGTGTAAATGTGCCACGCTTGCTGGAAGCTGCATCCAGCACTACCAGACTCGAAATCTGAACTGTTCCACCAAGCCTGGGCCTTGCCACCTGGCTCAGCCAGCTTCTTCAGGCACAGAAACCATCATCGACGAGAGACTTGCCTGGGGATCAGCCCCCTGCTTACCATCTCGACCAGGAATGACACCTCGGTGATTCGTGTGAGCCCTGCTTCTTCTGGTAAACCAGTCATCAACCTGATGACTCCATGTCATCTAGCCTGTGTTTCGTATTGGGTAGCATGAGTAACAGTCAGGGTAGCTCCCTGCAACAACAGCTAAATCTCAAGTGTTGCCATCTGATTGCATTGTTGTTTTTCCTTTCACAAACTGAGCTTTCAGGCTCTGGATTACAAATTGTGTGTGGTTGTGCATGCCTTTTCTTTTCATCACAGGGCCCCAACCAGCTGCGATGTTGGCCTACCACGGGCAACGTTCCAGGCTAGCCCACCTTACTTCCAACTGGGTACCCAGAGCATGTGACTGTGTAGGGACTAAACGTGCATGCATAACTGCCTGACTAGATCAGTTTTCAAATTAATCAACCTGATTACGCCCCTCCCTTGTTCAATTCCCCTGAATAAATATGATCTAACTCTTTTTGCATTTATCTGACTGTGGTTCCAATTTGTACCAAGAGCACTGTACTGTTGTTATTTGCTGTTCCTAACCTTGCTTTACAGGGGTCTCCAGGGTCGAACTGGTGGAACCAGCCTTGGTGGTAAGTGCAAACAGTGTGGGGATTTGTTTGCTGAATAGGAGCTACTGTGAAAGTGTTTGTTGCATATTGTCTAGGACACTAGAGGGGAAAGAGGGGGGTTACAGTGTCCCGGAGGTATGTACCCAGGTTAGCCTTGTTACTAATGTAACACTAGGTGGCACTATCCCAGGGCTACTACCCTGCCTGCTTGGCTAGTAGCAGGTTAAAGGGCCTGGGTAATGAAATGGGTTCCTCCACCCAGAGGTCAGGGTTGTTAGTGGTCAAGCTAACCTGGGCAAAGCCCTCTGGGACACTGTAACCCCCTCTTTCCCTTCTAGTGGCCTGAACAATATACAATAATTACTTTCAATGACCTATTCACAGCAGTACCCACACTGTTTGCATTTACCACCACAGCTGGTTCCTCTGGTCTGACCCTGGGGACCCCCTGTAAAACAAGGTTAAGCACAACAAATAGCAACAGGATAACACTTTTGGCACAAACTGGAACCACAGTCAGAATAAATGCAAACAAAGTTAAATCTGATTTATTCAGGGACATTGAACTAAGGGAGAGCATATCAGGTTGATTTTGTATTTATTTATTTTATTTATTTCAATTCTAGGATTACAATACCTTTGAGCCCAGGGCTCTTTTACAAAGGTTCCACGTCAAGACATTGGTATCACATAACAATAGACAAAATTGTTACACAAATAAGGGTAAAGGATATCAAATTAATTTCGAACAGACAGGGAGAGGGTAAAGTGGAAAGGAAGAGGACAAGAGGAGGAGGGTGGTAGAAAAGAAATGGGAGGGCAAGGGGAGGTAAGAAAATGAGAAGAGAGGAGAGGTGGGGGGGTAGGTAAGGATATGGAGAGGGGTTGGGGGTGGGGTGAAGCAGCCAGGAAGGTGGCATTGTCAGGTGCTGGAGAGCGGATGGGGCAGAGTCCAAACTAGGGCAAGTGCGTTATGTAAGGAGCTAGATATAGGAGAGCAGTAGCGGAGAGGTGTTGCATAGACATTATCCATGACAGTCGCAGATGCTGGAAGTGACCAGGGTGTTTTGGAGCCTGGATTTGAAGGCCCCTAGCCCAGTGGTGTTGATAGTATCATTGGCAAGACCGTTAAACTAAGTGGGTGCCCTGTAGGCGAATGAACGTTGGCCAATGACTGTGCGGCAGTGAGGGATACGGAAAAGTTGTGGCTTTGATCCCCTAGTAATTCTGGAGCTGGTTTTCGTTTGAAGGAGTGAACAGACCCCGGGAGGGGCAGTTCCCAACTGTATTTTCTTAGCAACCACGCAGGTTTGGTACTGAATTCTATTATCAAGTTGAAGCCAGTTAGCTTGTGAGTAGAGGTCACAAGTGTGTGTGAGCCGTTCGGCCCCCGTGATGAGTCGACAGGCCTTGTTTAGGGTGGTAGTAATCCTTCTGAGTGCAGTAGTAGTGACAGTGCCATAGATGACAAGACCATAGTCAATCTGGGAGATGATGGAGCTTTGAACTGTGGCAAAGAGGGCCTCTTTAGGCAGGTGCTGACGAAGCCAGTAGAGTAAGCCCAGTCTAGTATTCACAGTTTTAGCGACATTGGTTATATGGGTTCCAAAGGACAGGTGTGGGTCTAAGGTGATTCCTAGGTATCTGAAGGAGTTAACCTGCTCCAGGGAGTCCCCAAAGCAGGTGTTTAAGGAGAGTTGGTGGTGCTTGTGCTTGTTTTGGTGGCTGGTGAAAATCATGGTCTTCGTTTTTTTCTGGTTAAAGATTAACTTATGTTCTTTGAACCAGCTTTCAACAGAGGGGAAGCCGTGTTGAAAGGTTTGTTGAAGGTGGCTTGGGTCATGATGAGAGGCAAGAATCACAATGTCATCTGCATAGAGTATGACTTGCTGAGAGGTGGAGTCGGGGAGGGGAGTTGAGGAACAGACTGAACAGCAATGGGCCCAGGATGGAGCCTTGGGGGACACCGGAGTGAACCTGTTTAGTGTCAGAGACCACGCCTGATATTTTTACACATTGGGACCTGTTGTCAAGATAGCTATTGAACCATTTCACTGATTCCACAGAGAGGCCAATGTTCAGTAGCTGATGAAGCAAGAGGCGGTGGTGGATAGCATCAAAAGCCTTTGACAGGTCGATGAATGTAACTCCGGTTAGGCGACCCTGATCAAGGGAGTTGTGTATGGCTCCCTTAAACTCAAGAAGTGCTGTGGCAGTGCTGTGTCCTTTTCTAAATCTGTGTTGCTGCCGGCAAAGGATGTTGTACTTGTCCAGATGATCAGTGAGCTGGTCTGCCACTATCCGTTCCAGGGCCTTAGAGAGGGGGTGGCAGGATAGAGATAGGTCAGTAGTTCACATGGGAGGTCCAGTCACCACCTTTATGGATAGGTGTGACAGTTGCTGCCTTCCATTTGTCAGGGGAATTGGCTGAGAGAGGGGAGATTAAAGATCCTGGTGAGAGGCCCCAGAACCTCGTCTAGAGTGAGGGACAGAGTCTGAGGTCCAGTGTGTCAGCACTTGCTCTAGTGTTTTTGATGGCTTTGGAAATGTGTTTCCTGATGGTATTTTTGTTTACTGCTCTGAAGTAGAATGGGGGACAATTTTTAGGTGATGACTGAAGGGTGGGAAGAGGGGGGTCGCTGTCATTGAAAAAGTCAGGGGGGAGGATTCTGCTGAGGTCGGTGAAGGCATCATTAAAGGTGTTGGCTATGACTTTTGGGTCCAGGATAGTATTCCCGTTTATTGTGATAGCAGTAGAGGGTGATTTGGACTCCTTCCCGGTAATATCTTTAAAATTATTCCAGAATGCTCTTGCATTCCCCATGTGTCAGTGAGTGCAGTCTTGTAGTATTCAGATTGCTGTTGGCATATGGATTTGGTGCAATCATTTCTAGCTGTTTTGAAATTTTAGATGTCTGCCTGTTTTCCTGTTTCTCTGGCTAGTTCCCAGAGGTGGTCCCTGTGTTTCAGTTTCTTTAAGAGGGAACCCGTGAGCCAAGGATTGCAGAGGGGTTTAATTTTTCACTTTTTTGGCGGGGCAAAGATGTTACAAGCTTCATTGAAAATGCATATGAATTGATCAAGGGCTGTATTTGCTTCGGGGGCCAGGTTGATAGCGGACCAGTCTCGATTTAGTAGGTGTGATTTTAGGTGGGTTAGCTTCCCATGGGGTAGGACTCTGCTCAGGATGACCTTTGGTGGAGATTTACAGAATTTGCTTGACCAGGTGCAGCTGACGGGGGAATGGTCGCTGAGAGAGTCAGGCAGTACGGCGAAGCTAGTGATCCGGGAGGGGTGAGTAGTCAGGATCCAGTCCAGTAAAGTGCTGGTGCCGGCTTTGTAGTTCATTCTAGATGTGGAGTCCAATATCTGTGTGAGGTTTGCTGATGTGACCATGCCCTGGTATCGCCAGCATCAGGTCCCAACCAGTTTGTGTTGAAGTTACCAAGTGTGATGACTTCGGAGTCAGGTGGGAGTGATTTGATGTACTCCAGTACTGCATGGAGGCCTGGTCCCTGTTCTTTCGGGGGGATATAAACGATGATGGCTTTGTGCTGAGCTCCAAACAGGATTTTGATATGCAATAGCTGGGCATTTGGTGTTGGTAGGTCAGTGTGGGCAGTGTGCCCCATCAGGTTGTCTTTTAGGTAAAGGGCGCAGCCCCCTCCTCCGATTTGCTTAACAGCTATATTAATCAGACAGTTATGTATGCAGTTCAGAGTCCCTACACAGTCACACACTCTGGGTACCCAGGTAGGAAAATGGTGGGCTAGCCAGGACGTTGCAACTGGTTGGGACCTTGTGATGGAAGAATGCAACATGTACAACACACACTATTTGTAATTCAGAGCCGGAAGACTCAGTTCGTGAAAGAAAAGGCAACAAGACAATCAGATGACAACACTTTAGATTTAGCTGTTGTTGCGGGAGCTACCCTGATGTTTACTCATGATACCCAATACTGGACACAGGCAGGACAAAATTGAGACAGCAGGTTGTTGAACTGGAGTGCCAGGAAAAGCAGGGCCCACACAAATCACCGAGGCATCATTCCTGTTCAAGGCACTGAGCAGGGGGCTGATCCCCAGGCCGGTCTCTCGTCGATGACTTTCTCTGTGTAGCAGGGCCCAGGAAAACGGAAATGGATATGGATTCAGTCCATGGAACTGGATACAGCCTCCAGCAAGCAAAACACAGTTCAGACACACAGTGGGGAACCAAATCACGACCCACTATAAGCACACAGCACATTCACATGTAAGGAAATTCCACTGTACCAGGCAAATGGCTCTCTGGTCACAATTACAGAGTCTCTGCACAATCCGGGAGTTCAGAGGTAGCTGGAAGTCCTGACTGGCCAATCGCATTCAGCAAATCTTCGGTCTTCTTCAGGTTAAATCCTGGTCACAATTCAGTGGCTTAATTTGCTCTCCAAATTCGGATTCAGTCTGAAAAAAGCGCAAGTTCCCTTTCAGGAACAGCAGGCAGGCATGCAGGCCAAACTCAGGCCTTTCCACAGTTCTCCCATGCGAATCCACTATGGATTGCTGCTCGAGTTATCTCGAGCTGTTACTTCTTCATTTCCCAACTCAGATCTAACTGAAACTGCAAGCAGTGTGGGACTTTTCCCAAGATCCAAAAGGTTCGGTTGGCTGATCTGTCTGTCAGTCACAACAAGGGCTTCCACTCCAGGTTACTTTAGGCGCCAAAAGCCCAAAACTACAATTCCTACAAGTTTTGGCCCCACCAAGCCCCTGTAGGCAGGCTCCATTTTAGAGTCCCAAGTGTACTGATTGACCCATTCTGACAGTCCAGGACCAAGATGATGGAAACAAACAGAACTGTCCATGCTGCAAAGAAGGCAAGTTAGAACAAACTGCAATATTATTACTACTCTAACAAATGATCAGCAAACAAGTACATCTTCTAACAGAGCTCCCTCTCAGATTAATTATGACTGCAATCCAGGCAGCTCTTAAAGAGGCAGTACACAAAGGCTATACAGGCACTCTCTGGCAATACATTTAAACTGCTAAAACGCAGAACACCAGCCTGGCAGTGAGCATTTACGCAAGTTCAAGGAAGACTTTCGGTAACCCCCATTTGTAAGGGGGTTACACTAACAACCCTGTCCTCGGGGTTGAGGCACCTGTTTCAGTACCCAGGCCCCTTAACCTGCAACTAGCCACGTAGGCAGGGGTAGTAGCCCTTGGGATAGCGCCACCTAGGGGTTACACAGTGCTTTTGGTACAAACTGGAACCACAGTCAAATTAGATGCAAAAAGAGTTAGATCTGATTTATTCAGGGAACTTGAACAAGGGAGGGGTGTAATCAGGTTGATTCTATAACTGATCTAGTCAGGCAATTATGCATGCACTTTTTTAGTCCCTCAACACAGTCACACGCTGTGGGTACCCAGTTGGAAGTAAGGTGGGCTAGCCTGGAGCTTTGCCTGGGGTAGGCCGACATCGCAGCTGGTTGGGGCCCTGTGAGGAAAAGACAAAGCATGCACAACCACACACAATTTGTAATCTGGAGCCAGGAGGCTCAGTTCGTGATGATTACACAAAACAATTAAATCAGATGATACACTTTGAGCTGTTGTTGCAGGGAGCTACCCTGGTGTTTACTCATGCTACCCACTACAGGACACAGGATGGACGAAATGGAGACTGCAGGTTGATGACTGGTTTGCCAGGAGAAGCAGGGCCCACACAAATCACCTAGGTGTTGTTCCTGTTTGAGGTGTTGAGCAGGGGGCCGATCCCTGGGCAAGTCTCTCGTCGATGATGGTTTCTGCGCCCAAAGTAGCTGGCTGGACCTGTGTGGCAAGGCCCAGGCTGGATTGAACAGTTCAGATTTGAGTCTGGTAGTGCTGGATGCAACCTCCAGCAAGCATGGCACATTAACACAGTGGGGAACCAAATCACGACCCACTAACAACAAACAGCATATTTATATTAAAGCATTCACCATACCACAATGCAAGTAGCAGTCCAGCCATGGTATCAGTGTCTCTGAGCAAAACCAGGAATTATGGGGTAAATGGATGTCCTGACAGGCCAATTGCGTTCAGCAAATCTTCAGTCTTCTTTAGGTTTAAATCTGGTCACTCTTCAGTGGCTTTAACACACTTAAATTCGGATGCAGTCCGATAAATTCACCCTCCCTCTCGAGGGACAGAAAGAAGACAGGCCTAAAACTCAGCCTTTCCACTAATCTCCCGCGCAAACTACGCAGGAGCTGCTGCTCAAATCACTCGAGCTGTTTACTCTTCAAACTCTAACTCCAGACTGACTCATTGCAGCAGGTAGCTTGGGAATTTCCTTTGGTCCAAAAGGTTCTGGTTAGCTGATCCATCAGTCTGTCAAAACAAGGGCTCCCCCTCCAGGTGCATTTAGGCCAAAGTCTCAAAACTACAATTCCTATAGAAATTCACTCCCACAAGACCCTGAGACTATACTCCATTTATGGCCCCCAAAGGTACTGATCGGTCCAAATAAGCAGTCCAGGACCAAGATGGTGGTGATAAACAGAATAGTCCATGCTGCAAAGAAGGCAGGTTAGACAAACTACAATATCATTACTATTCTAATAGATAATCAGCAAATAAGTACAGCTTAACAGAGCTCCCTCTGCACAAATAGCGATGGCAGAAAGGAGCGATTATCTGTAGCCCGGTAGGACTCAAGCTTAGAAACACTCAGCCCTCCCAGATTAAATAAGCACCACGTTATTGGCAGCTCTTAAAGAGACAGGCATGGAGGCTAAGAAGGCACTCGATGCAAACAATTTTAAAACTCAAAGACACAGGATACCAGCCTGGCAGTGGACATTTAAGCACACCAAGGAAGACTGTCAGTAACCCCATTTGTAGGGGAGATATATATATATATATATATATATATATATATATATATATATATATATATATATATATTAGCGACAAAAACTCCGTTTAATGCATTAGTTAGGGTTGTTCCACAGTAAAAAAGCAAGGAAATTCGGTGTTAGGGTTGAAGCTCCCCTTTGACTCCCCGTCCACACCCCAACTGGCATCAGGAGTGCGCATTGGGGTTGTTGGCCTACTCTCACCCCATCAGATGTGTGAAGAAGCAGAGGTATAGGGAGAATGGGGGTGAGGTTAGACGTGCGACAATCGCACCCGATGCGGTTAGGGGTGTGGGCAGAGGGTCAAAGGGGCTCTTCACAATTTCTACTTCATTGTCGCTGTGGAACAACCCTAACTAATGCATTAAATGGAGTTTTTTGCCTCTAATTTCCCTTCTTTTTGAGAATGATAATGAGAAATAATGAATGTAATGCGGTGGTGGGAGCGCGGGGCCCGTGATGTCTTGTCACATAGTAACACGGTGCCAAGCGCAAATAGTATGCATGGTGACGCAAAGTGAAACAGAAAGATAAACAGTACTGTAGACACAAATGGTTAAAATAACGAAACGCAAGCGCAAATGAAAACGAAAGGGTAACGTGACATGGTGCCGTGAGACGGAACGGTAAGTGAAACAGGTATGGAACCGCAAGCAGAAGTGGTAAGGTAACAGTAATGTAAGCACACAGGCTGGTTTTCCCAAAAGCTGCATAGAGAAAGACAGTGAGTACAAAGAATGTATGCATAATAATGGGTCTCGAGCAGAAAATGAGAGTTGGAATACTAAATTGCTTATATCTCAGGAACCGATCGACGTGAAAAAAATGTAAAAGTCATATGATGTATGACTTTCCTGGCTAATTTGTACCTATCCACCTATAGGGGCTAAGCACTTTTGATGAAAAGTCCGTATCTCGCACCGTTTCCGAGCTACGGGCCCTGAAAGGCGCGGCGAATGCCGTAATGTTATCCTATGGGGAAAAAAAGAGAAGTTTGGAGTGCGATAACTTTGGCTCCCTGTAATATTGTTTCACAAAACTACTGAAAGGTACATCTGTGGGACGTTGGCTTTCTTCCCACCAAATTTCAGCCCAAAAGACCAAACTGTTATTTTGCAGCAGGGCGGCAAAAGATTCCTGTAATGTTGCGGACGCCGTAATGTTATCCTATGGGAAAAAGTGTCAACTTTGGAGTGCTTTAACTTTTCTGCCCTGCAATATTTTGTCACCAAAACACTGAAGAGCACATCTGTGAGATGTTGGCTGTGCTCTCTCCAAATTTTAGCCAAAAGACCAAACAGTTCTTTTGCAACAGGGTGGCAAAGAATTGCTGTCATTTTGCCATAGCCTGGAAAAGTAGTGTCACAATTTGCAAAAGCTTTTGCAAAATTTAGCACTTTCATGAGTGTGACACTACTTTGTGAAAGTACTTTTCCAGAAGCTTGAAAAACATATTTCTAGGGTGTTTAACCTCAAAATAAAGACATGTCTAGCATCCTCAGGGTCCGACTAGGTAAACACAAAAAGAATTGTGTTGCTAGAGGGTCCCAAATTTAAATGCCAAGCATTTTTCTGATCACCAACTGAAAACAAAATGGTGGATTTGCAAAAGTAAAAGGGCCATTAGCGAAAGTAAAAACTGCATTTGCGAAAGTGTTGAACTTTTTGTTAACTTTTCCCATTGACTTATAATGGGAAACTGTTTTTTGAATAACTTTTGAACCGTTTAATATTTTTTCACAAAATCTTCAAAAGGCACATCGTGGCCCTGGCCACACGTTCCCTGAAGATTTCGTACTGGTCGTACAAACCATGCAACCTGTAGAGACGACCAAAGAATTGCAAAAAAGCGTAAACGTGGGTGCAGATCATGCTTAATAACTCCGCAACTGTATATCTGAACAGTACAAAAGTTGGCAGATCCCAAGATGTATGGTTCTTGATCATATATTCCAAATTTCAGGCAAATCCATTGAATGGTTGCAAAGTTATTACGGTGCAAAATGTTATGTTTAACATGTAAATGGCTCCTCAACCCTAACTATGGTAGCACTACCGTGCTACCATAATATATATATATATATCAGGTCTCTCTCTCTCTCTCTCTCTATATATATATATATATATATATATATATATATACACATACATAGAAAGAGAGAGAGAGATATTACAGTGGCATGGTAGTGCCACTATAGTTAAGGTTGAGTAGGCACTTTAATGTTAAACCCCAATTTTTGCACTTCAGTAATGTTGCAACCATTCAACAGATTTGCAGGAAAGTTTGCATCATGATCTCATGTGATAGATCTGTGGGTGTGCTAAGTTTTGTTCTGGTCAAATGTGTGGCTTTCGAGCTCTGGACAGTGCAAAAAGTGAATTTGTCAGGATTTTTTTCCCCATTGGTTTTGCCGGGTTTTCTGTCAAGATGGCTAGTGCTCAGTCAGTTTAGAATTATGGTCTGACATTTTCAGGGTAGAAAGGAGTTGGTCCACAGATGTGCCTTTTGCTTGTTTGATGAAAGAAAATTAATCTGTTCCAAAGTTATTCAGTTTTGAAATTAGCACTTCAAAATAGCTGTATGAAACATAAAAAATAATCTTTTTTTTGTGTTGACATCATCCTTTTACGTGAGGGGAAAAATCCTTTTTCGTTTGCCGCCATCTTGTTTTCTGTTTTCCTAAAATTCAAATTTGGTAAACCACAAAATGACATTCTGGAAGCGACCAACACATGTAGCTTGCTTATCAGGACCCACTTAGCTGCATTCTGCACTTAACTGTTGGAGAAATGCCCTTGAAATGTATTTTTTAACATTATAAATCTTTTTATGACTCATGATACGGAAAATGATTCTTTTTGTACTCCGAGTCACAAAAAGATCCTTTTCATGAAGGAAAATCCTTTCTCACTCACCAGCATCTTTTCCTGGTGTCGAGTGGCACCCTCACCCTCGATCACTATCCCCATAAACAGAATTTTTCCTGGTGGCTAGTGTCGCCTCCCACCCTCTAATTGCCCTCCTGTATTTTTTTTTTATTTACAGTTTCTGGGAAGGGGGGCTTGCAGGTGCTTTGGCCCCTCCATCAGAGGGGCTCGCTTCTGTGGTCCGGCATCACTTACCTGATCCTCTGGAGGATCCCCCACAGGTTACCCCCTGTGACAGGGCCAGGGAGAGGAGTGTTGACTTTCTCTCCTCCCTGGAAGCCAACATCCAGATCCTGGAGGTCGGTGTGGGTACAGATGGCCATCATGGAGCCTGCCAGCTCCATTTTCTACTTGTTTTTCTCCCCGGCCCACAGCCATGCAATGGGCAGAGTGGCTGGCCCTGGCCTCTGGAAGCAGTCATACACCTCAGACGTGGGACCACCCCTTCTGGGTGGTGCACCTGTGCTGGCACCCAGCCACTGCTGGGTGTCAGGCTACAGCATGCAGCACAGTCCCCCTCCTGAGGAAGGAGGCAGTCTATGGATGTTCAATCCTTCCTCACCCTAGTCAACCCTGAGTAACCGAGGTCCATTTCTGAACCCTGGTTGCCAGCGTGGTGCGTGGTGTGGCATCCAGCGCCTCAACCCTCAGTCCCACTGGACCGACGGCCTGTATTTTTTTTTTTATATTATATATTTACATTTTATATTTCTCTCTGGTGTCTAGTAGCAGAGATAAAAAGCGTAGCTCCCAGATGCAGGCATCGCGTCCCGCATGTACTGTGTGGCTGACAGGTGCCCAATCCCCGTCGGCTGAGCTGCGTCTCTCCCCAGTTGTAGGTGCCACGCTGAGGCCCACCCCAGGCGTGGCAATCAGTATCCTTTGGCCAATGGGGTGCCCAATCCCCAGTCGGCTGAATGCCCCCAACATCCTTGTGCCACGCTGAGAGCCCACCCCAGTGTGGAAAACGGTCCCACAATGTCTTTTTATTTTTAACCTGAAAAACAGCGGTCCACATGGTGTCTCCCGACCCCCTCCCACAACCCGCACCTACCCACTGCGCACCCAGCCTCCCCGCCCCCACCCCATGCCTCCGGACTCGGCTTAGCGATCTTCGGTGGACCGGGAACACGTCTCACACTCTTCAAAGCCGCACCGGAACTGAGGACATGCCGGTAAGCTGTATAATGGCCTAGATAGGGGTTTCAACTTTGTTGCATATCTCAGGCATTTTGGGAATTTTTGCGCAAATTTTCCAACATGGGGTTTTGGGACCCTTCTCATGAATGATGTCACTGTCATGGTGTTATTCGGGCCCGAAGGGTGATTTCGCGCAGTGACTGCGAAATCACCCTTGGACCTGAATACTGCCATGACAGTGACATCATTCATGAGAAGGGGTCCCAAAAACCCCATGTTGAAAATTTGGTGCAAAAATTCCAAAAAATGACTGTTTTATGAGCATGCGTTGCGCAGTTCCTATGCAGGCTCGTAAGTTCGTGAAATGTCAATATTTTCACTCCAGATTTTCAACATTGCCATTTTACCACACCTTCTTATGAGTAGTACAGCTGTCATTTTTCACATCTCACCCAAAATGTGTTTCCACCCATGTAGCGCAGAATGGCGCAGTTGGTGTGCAAAATCAATGTACGGGACAAATTAAGAAAATCACAGTGACACTGTTCATGAGCAGAGGTCTTAAAATGGCTATGTTGAAAATTTGGTTAAAAAATTCCTAAAAATGACTGTTTTACGAGCATGCATTGCGCAGTTCCTACGCAGGCTTGTAAGTTCGCAAATTTTCAATATTTTCACTCCAGATTTTCAACATTGCCATTTTACCACACCTCCTTATGAGCAGTACAGCTGTCATTTTTCACATCCTGCACAACACGTGTTTCCGCCCATGTAGCGCACAATGGCGCAGTCGGTGTGCAAACTCAATGTATGGGACACATTAACAAAATCACAGTGACACTGTTCATGAGCAGAGGTCTTAAAAATGGCTATGTTGAAAATTTGGTGAAAAAATTCCAAAATGACTGTTAGTCGTTACGAGTGCGCTATGCAGTTCCCACGCACGTAAGTTCAAGAAATTTTCAATATTTGCACTCCAATGACTTCCAAATACCTAAACAGCACATAGAAGCAAGCAACATTCGGCATTGACAAATGCTTGTTACAGTTTGATATAAACCCTAACAGATACATTAATATGTGTGTGTGTGTGTGTGTGTGTGTGTATATATATGTATATCTAAGTGTGATTACCTTATCAGCTCCCCTGTAACTTGTAACTTTTTGCAACTCTGCTGCAATATGACAACCTGTTTTTATGTATGTTTGCCTGTTGTTTCTTCACTTTCTGCCTCCCTTCCCTTCTCTGCCCCCCATCCTTTATTTTCAGACCCCTTCCCCATCTTTAGCTCCTATGTGGAGAGAAAGAAATAATGTGACCCAACTAGAAATCGAACCCAGTCCTCATGACTTCCATCCCAGGGGCTCAGGCCAACTAGGTATCCTTTGCCACTTTATTTCCCTCTCTCTTTTTTTAATCTGTTTATCCTTCCCAGAGCATCTGCAGGAACCTTATTCCCTCACTGCCCAGTGCCACTTACCCAACCTCAGCCTACCTCTTTTTGGAAACCTTCAGGACTCAAGGGTGTCTGCAACGTTCCTCCCAAAGCTTTCCCTGGCCAAGGTGCTGCCTACAGCTCCAAGGCAGCGGTAACCCATGCATCTGGCTGCTTCACAGAAGACACTTCCTGGAACCACAATAAGGCTCCCAGACCAAGAACCAGCCTGAGTAGTCATGGGAGGTGGGCATGGTTTCATCTGTCTTGCAGGGTCTACTAGACAGACTAGGCAGGGATAATCTGGGCAGACTGGGTGGGCCAAGCGGTCCTTTTCTGCCAATAAATTCTATGTTTCTATGTTTCTATATATAATTTTTTTGATATTTAACGAAGAGTGATCACATTAGGAGATCCCTTGTAGTTTTCTTCAAATTTGTTTGCACTGGTATTTTGTCTAGTGCACTTTTGGATGGTCATGTTGTCCCCCCCCCATTGCTGTACTTATGATGTATTTGCTCATATGTTTTGTTTGTACTGCTGAACTGTATGACCTCTAGTGCCGATGTCTATACTACTCTGCTTTTGTACCCTTGTAACACTGTGATACTGTTATTTTATGTTGTACTGTCCTAAGTCATGCCTGAAAATAGGCTATGTATTGTCTAGTGCACTTGTCTTGTAAACAAGAACTAAATAAATAAATTCCTCTTTCTGTTCCCTGTGCTCCTATTTGTTTCTCAGTTCTTTCCTTTTTTACCCTACACCATTGCTTAGTTTCCACTGCTGACAATATTTTTAACTGTGATTTTAATAATTTAAACGGTTGCGGGCTGTTTGCTTTGTGATCTTGTAATGAGTGTTTACCATATTTTTTCACTTTTACACTCATGCACTTAAAATGTATATTGCTACAGTCCTCTGTCTTGGAATTACAGCCTCACTGAATGTGATATAGTGTGGAACAGAATCGCCCTGTGGCAGAGCCCATTCTGTTTGAATGAAATGTGTAAGCTATAGTTCTGTATTTAGAACAAGAAATCATGATTTATTAATTGCGGTGTCCTCCAATCAGGTAACATGCTTGTACATTTAAAGAGGGTATATACTCGCAAGCCATCCCCCTCCCTCCCCCTCCTGAGGAATTGTCAGTGTGACTCAAAGCACCGGGATTGCTCTGTACTGCTACCAGTTCTGTAGAACCTGCTTTTGGTTTGTAGCACTTTAGTACGTGAACACTTTTATATGCAATAAATTCAGCACATCTGAGCTTTGTTTGTGCCAGTATTTCTGTGCATGTTGGTACTGGCTATTTTTGTAAGCACTAGCCATAGCCTGAGAGCACATCTTCTGGGTCTCAGATTGTTCTTACATGACTCAGAGCAAGAATCAAAAGAAGTCTTTTGTGCTCTGCAGAAGTTTGGCGAAATAGCATGCTATGTTTTTAATGTGACTAAGGGAAACGCATCATAGTAGCCCTCTTAAATGAGGGAGGTAGTATAGCCTAGAGGTTAGAGTACCAAGCTGTGACGCTGGAGAACCCACAGGCCTGGATATGAGACCTACAACGGCCACTTGCAATACTGAGTGCCCATGAGCAAGTCACTTAACCTTCCTGTGTTCCTGGGATGCATCAGGAAACAAGATCTGGCTCAGTGTGCCTTTCCCAGACAAAAATTCTACAAGAAAGTAAATACAAAATGGGACCATGACTCACTCAGTTGTACAGGGTAAAATGAGTAAAGATAATAGGTACTTGTACAGAAATGACAATCGCTTTGCCCCATGGTGCAATGAGGCAGGAGGATCATGCATCGCAGAGGATGTTCTCCTTCGCTGGGGATGGTGGGAGCCTGACTCCGCTGAGGTACAGTCACCTGGGTGACCACAAGGTGGCAGTGCAGTCTGGAATAGGGGGAGAGGGAGGATGCTAACTGGTTCTGCATGCCACCACACAGTAGTGTGCCAATGTCCTCACTACCAATGTCCTTGGGTGTGTAAAGAAAATGGAAAAAGCCCAGGCTCTCAGTATGACAACACACGGTAGTACACTCGGACCCTGCAGATGGCTGTAAACAAGAGCACTGAACCTGAAATGTCCAGAGGGGTATGAGGGACCCAAGTCCCGACTATGAAGGGTAAGTCTTGGGGGAGCTTGTGATGCTGACTGCCTGCTGCCACCTCCCTCGGGGTCAGGGAGATAAGCAACAGTGCCCAGATACCTGGTGAAGGTGTGTTCAGCAGCCCATTGGCAGATCCGCTGGGGCCTTTGGGGACTGTGTGCCTTCATACAGAGAGGGCCAGCCTGGGTTATTTAACACAGCAGTTCTCAGGGAACCGATACAACATAACCTATATACATAGTGCGGATCCTCCTCTTACGGATATTAATGGAAAGCACCACAGGACACTCGAGCACTGGTTGGACTGTGCAAGGGGTAGTAACTCTTTGATGGTATATCCTAGCATGGGTTTATGAAGGAGACAAACAAAGTACTGCAATATGCACTTTATTAAAGCGAATCACTTCAGTTATTGCAGTACTTTGATTTTTTTTGGGAGCAAACACAAAGTGTGCCCTTAGTACAGGTGCCGGTCTCATTCGTAAACCCTTGCATTTCATTTTTTGCTGAGCACTGTACTGCCCTGGTTGCAGTCACGATCCTTTTTTTACAAACCTTATATCCTAGCATGTCATAGGTGGATCCCAGGAAAATCAAATAGAGGAAGAGGGGATATTTCTAATGCCACATAGCAGCAATGGTTTGCTTCTAACACTTTGGTCCTTACTCCCCCTCCCTCAACAATGAAACCAGGACACTGGAGCAACTCTTAAATGGGATGTTTGAAGCAGAACATTTTATTTATACTGATCTGTGCACAGTCAGATCATTAGCTGGGGTTTCATGCAAACGGATCCTCATTCTATGACCTCTGCTAGGGGCTCAAATCATAATTATGTACATATGTTCTGTACCCGTAAGCATCAGGATCCAAATAAATTTTACTACACACTGCATCTTTGAGGACACCCAACAGAGCCATGAGGAACTTGAGTTTGCTGCAGAATTACCTGTGATCCTATAATGGAGCCTCACCACGGTTACCTACTTATTTATAGACACTGAACATATCTTATTACCTACTGAAGGATGTACTCCATACACAATACTACTTGTGCCTGGTTCTTGGCACTAATCAGGTAGATACAGAGCTTACTGCATCTTACCCTACCCTCAGGCCTAAATGTCTCATAGGTGCCCCCCCCACCAAGGAGCCTGGTACATGGGAAATGTCCTAAGACTGTCTTAAAGACCCCAGGATTTCCATCGTCATCAGGTGGTCATGAGGTACTTGCCATTCCATACGTTTGATCCTCCAAAGACTTGGGCCAGAGGGAGCAAGTGCCACCACTCTAAGTATGGCAAGTCCTCTTTGGCTAGTCGCAGCCAGAGCTAGAGCTTTGTTCGCAGAAGTTCTCTGCACTACTTCCAAAACAACACACATAAAGGGCCACGGTCTCACATTTATACTGGGGGGGGGGCAGGTGACCCAGAGAGCCCTGGACACTTGCAGGAATCAAACACAGGGTGTACTCAGAAATTAACACGCTTCTAATGCAGGTGGTCTTGCAAAAACAGTAAACATAAAGGCCACGTACACCCTGGGTGCTGAGTTTAAAAATGCTTTAAAAAACGTTTTCTACACCAGCCCCTAGCAAATTGTTGGAGCATCCAAACATTGCATTCCGACAACCGTGCTTGCATGAGAGAGTTCCCAGGCATGATTGCGGCACCAGTGCAAAGCATTGAGGATGTTGCAGTGCATGATGGGATACTCATGATCGGGTGTCTTAATGGATCAGGATGTAAATTATATCAGCAGGACCAGGAGTGCACTGGGAGCATAACCCTGTGTGTGATGTATTTTTTTAACTATCGTGAAGGAGAAAATCTTTAATTTTGTGTAAATATGGTTGCTTTAAAGAGCAGCTGATGCTTTCAGTAGAACTTTAACAAAACATAATATTTAGACACAGTTTAGCTTGTATTTCACATTAGTGCTGTATTTCTTCTCCCCAATATTTGTTACTGAGGTCATTAGCTTGAAAACCAGATCTTTGCTCCTGAAGAGTTCATCCATTCCAGTTGTTTTCTCCCTACCTGAGGTCATAATGCCCAGTTTGTGACATCACATTTACTCCTATGGCAACAAATTGTGATGTCACAACAGAGAATTATGACTTGAAGCAGGGAGTAAGCTACAGAGGCAGATGAACTATAAGAGATAAATATGTTCATTCAAATTTCCTCAGTAGTACATAATTGGGAGGAGAAATCTATAGGATATTTAGGAAATGTTAGCGAAATTATACATAAATATTATGCATTTCAAAGTTTTTTTTTGCAGTGTCAGCAGCTCTTTAACTTGTGTCACCACATGAATCGTGTCCACACTGCTGTTAACATAGACTAAGGCAACCCTGGTTGTCTAAATCTATGCTAAAGACTACCTCTCTAGCAGGGGGTTTAGCACAGTTTTAGAACATGGTTGTAACACGGTTTTAACCATGTTACAGTGTGTACGCAAGCCATGTTTGAAGGGCTTAAAATAGATTAAGGCAGTTAAACCATTTTAAGTTTCCTAGTGTGTACAGGGCCAAAGATTCTCAGTTGTGGTCTTCAAGAAACTTAACCCTTTAAGGCAATGGGACAGGATTGGATAGGCATAGTCCTGCACACAGGAGGAAACCCCCATGGGGTTACACTTGGAAGGGATGCTGGGGTGATAGGGTAGCAAAATCACTGCTGGTCTACTTGGGCAGAAATCTGTGAGAAGAGGTGAAAACAGTGAATAAAAAAAGAAAACATTATTACCTACTTATTAAAGCTATGACGGAGGATATGGCAAGATGGGAAACACTGAATGTGTTCCTTTTCTCTAGACTGCATACTGTAAAAGTGAACCTTCTCTACCGAGACCACTGTACTTCTTCCAGATCCTCCCAGTGCATATGCAACCCCTGTTTCACTCATTCCCATTGCACCTAGTGGGCTTGGGCATAGCAGGGCTACTTCTGTGTCTAGGGGTATTTATGGTAACTTAGCAAAGTGCCAGGAGCTCTGTGCAAATAATCACACAATTTGGTTCCTCCTCCTTCCTAGGGAACTGCTGAGACAGGTGTCACACTTTAATGTTAAAATGATCATATGGGGGGGCACTGCTGAGCAGCCATGATGGAGGCAGCATATCTCTGAAGCTCCGTATATTTTGTATAATTATTGTTATTAAAAGTAGTTTGGGTCCTTTTTCCTGATTTATCTTTCGCGACCCGCCAGCGTTGCAAGGCCTACGACAGTAACTGTAGCCACCTCTGACAACTAAAAGTCACTCACCAATTGCTTCTATCCAGCCAAGGTGTTTATGTTCAATGATCCTTCAGCGGCTGAAAAGATGTTGACTACCCTGGAACAGGAGGTTTCACAGGAACTGAGGGCTAATGGCTCTGAGGGAGAGTGACTTTTATCTTTTCTTCTGATGCCCAGCATAATACATGTATACGATGGCCCCCTCTTTTTTTTTGTGTGAGAGCAAATATTATCTATGCTTATCTATGTTTATGTAATGTAAGCATTCTGTGGTGGATAGGGGAATGCAGACTGTCTGTGGGGGTCTGCTTGTCTTATTATGCCTTGGACTCTATGCTTGGGACTTTTTGAACTGGTTACTTTCCCCTGCTGTTGTGGGATGTGGAGGGTTCATTTTGGTGGTGGGGTGTCACCGAATTGCTCATTTACTGGGGCATGAGATCACTGAATGTGCTTAGTTTTAGATCTACAATACGTATAATTATTCTGGAGCTGTTTTCTCTGTACCTGTTATAGTATCTTGGTTGGACTGTGGGCTGTAGCTCACGCTGGCATGGCCCAATAGGGGTTGGCTGGTGTCTTTATTCATCCCAGGGATCCCTCTTGCTGTCTGCTTTCAAGCTACTATTCTATACTATTCTATAAGTATATATGGTTAGATTATTTCCACCTGTTTGAATAACGATGGGTGGGACTGGTTACTTTTATTCAAAATGTACTGTGATATGACGAGTTCTGTTATTTGTGCCCACTTGTGCTATTTGCTTGTTTAGAGTGTATCTTGCTATAAAGCTCAATAAAATATTATATGAAAATAAATAAATAATCATATGGGCACAGCAGCTGTTTGTAGCTCTCCTTTACTAGTGCTCTGTGGGTATGGGGGTACAACAGTTAAATGCATATCTTGCACCACTGGAACCCACATCAGAATGACTTCTAATAAAGCTGATACTCCCATGAGTATTTAATGATGCACTACTGCAGTCTTGGCTTTACCTGTAACATGCGTCCTGGACTCTCGCGCTCAGTCCCTGAAATAACTCTCACAGTAGCCAACAGGATAGACACTTCCCTGGTCCTGTCTTGGCCACTGTACTGGATTCTTAAATCACCATTATGGACTCTTTGGAATTATTAATGGCATGCTAATAATATGTTCATGAACTGGTAAGCCAGACATGGCACCCAATAGTATTTTGGATAACTAAGTCTGTGCCACCCTCTGGCTGCATGTACAATTTGGGACATAGCTCTTGATGTCTATGCATCTTACATCTGCAACATCAGATAAAACTCTTTTCCTATACTACAGCCAATCCCAGGCACATTCTGGTGGGATCTTCCAGTTTGATGGCCTTGATATCCCAGCCACAGAATCTTCGGTGACCCTCCCCAATAACAAGAGAGGAAAACTCTCCTACCTAAACCTGTCATGCAGACTTTGCCCTGCCACTTCGACCACTCTGGACCCCAGGCCCTCTGGGCTTCATTTCACAAGCTACTCGACTCTAAAGTTTTCTTGGACCTTTCTCTGGGCCCAGCTCCTCATCCTTCTTTCCCCTATTCCCTCCAGGGAGGATGGTTGCCACAGGTGGTAGTGCAGTTGAGGGCACCACGGGAGGGACAGATGCAGGATGGGAGCCATGCAGCAGCATGCTTTGTATACACACATACCTTGGTCTCACTAGTGGGCCTCGACTGTGGGGCTTGGGAGATACAGATGAAACAGGTAGCCCTACTGACTGAGGATGACAGAACCCCAGTGGACTGAAAGAGACTGGCCTGGCCTGCACAGCACATCTCCTGTAGTTGGGGGGGGTTACACCTTTTCTCCCCACCTGGAGGGAGCAACCAAGGCAGCATGGTGGTAAGGCAGCTGTAGCGGGCAAGTGCAGTGGTGCCAGGCATCTTGGGGTTTCCAGAGAGAGATCAGTCAGTAGTGTGCAAGGGGGCATATACAGAGAATGGGGGAAAAAAAAGCCTGAAGAAAAAAAAAACTCAACGCTGAAAACAGTGAGTGAAGATAAACATAGAAACATAGACTGTGATGGCAGATAAGGACCGCTTGGCCCACCTAGTCTGTCCATTTCCCTACCTATTGGATATGCTCCAAATTCTAGTTAACCACAGCCTACTTCCTCCTACCCCTCACTATAATTGCCTTATGTCTGTCCCATGCATTCTTGAATTCCCCCACTGTTTTTGACCCCACGACCTCCTCAGAAAGGTGATTCCATGCATCCACCACTCTCTCCATGAAAAAATACTTTCTCACGCTGCCCCTGAGCCACCCCCCCCTCTTCAAATTGTGCCCCCTTGTTCTTGCACATCTCTTTTTCTGAAAGATGCTCCCCTCTTGGACTTTGTTGATTCCCTTGAGGTACTTGAAAGTTTCAATCATCCCCTTCTCCCACCTTTCCTCGAGGTTATACATATTAAACTCCTTTAGTCTCTCTTCGTATGGCTTCTGTTGCAGACCCTGCACCATTTTAGTTGCCTTCCTCTGGATTGCCTCCATCCTGTCTATGTCCTTGCAGAGATGGGGTCTCCAGAACTGTACTCAGTACTCCAGATCAGATCTCACCAACTGTCTGTACAGAGGGATAACAGCTTCCTGTTTTCTATTGCTGATGCCTCTCCCTAAGCATCCCAGTATTCCCCCAGCCCTCCTTACTGCCCTCTCACATTGCTCGCCTACCTTAAGGTCGTCTAATATGACTACCCCAGGTCCCTTTCCATTCTGTTGTTGTTAGTACTCCCCCCCCCCCATTGTGTGCTCTTCCTCTGGGTTTTTGTTTCCCAGGTGCATTACTTTGCATTTCTTTGCATTGAATCCTAGCTGCCATACTTTTAACTATTCCTCCAGCCTTGCCATGTCCCTTTTCATCCTTTTCACCCTCCCCCCCCATGTATCAGCCCTGTTGCAGATCTTTGTGTCATCTGCAAAGAGGCATACTTTTATTCAGTCCCTCTGCAATGTCTCCTATAAAGACATTAAAGAGGACCAGTCTAATACTGAACCCTCGAAATACCCACTAGTAATCACCCTTTCTTCAGTGTGTACTCTGTGTACACCTGCAGAGCCTGAGTTGTGCAGGATCACAGGTTAAAGGCATGGCTCAGGTTACCTATCTGGTCCCAGTTTCCAGAGGGCTCCGATCAGCATGATACAGCAGAGCAGCAAACAGAGAGTGCCAAGAGACTAGTGCAACTCAGAAGAAGGAAAAACAAGCATTTGTCGATGCGTAATGTTTGCTTGCTGGTATTGGCATTGGTAGTGCAGGAGTTAGAGAGATACATGATAGGAATGGCAGTGAAGTACTGAACTAACGCCCGCCCCAACCCCTACCTTGCAGAGACTGACAGGCATTGGGGTATGCCTTTGGGTCGGCCATAATGCTCACGCCATTCCACCTCATCTCACCCTGCAGACAGTGACAGGTGTCACGGTGTGCCTTGGGGTATTCGGATCTTACGCTCACCCCATTCCATAAGGAAATAAGGTGAGATGGGTGCAGTATAGGAATGGGGTGAACATTAGAGCCAGAGACCCCAAGACACACCTCAATGCCAGTCAGTGGTTGCAGGGTGGGGATGGAATGGCGTGAGCATTCGGCCGAGAACCCCAAGCTACACCCTCGATGCCTGTCAGTCTGTACAGGGTGGGAGCTGACAGTTGGAAACCCTAATGTCCCATGCTTTTGCTGGTATTTTGTTCAAAATTTTCAACATAGACTTTTTGGGACCTCTCCTCATGAACAGCGGCAATGAGATTTCATTAATCTGTTCCAAAGCTTGAATTCGCACAGCGACTGCACCATTCTGCGCCACAGGTGCGAAAACACTTTTTGGGCAGGATGTAAAAAAATTACACCTGTACTGTTCATAAGGGGGGGGTGCAAAATGGGCAATGTTGAAAATTTTGAGTGGAAATATTAGAAATTTATAAAGTTACGAGTGTGCGTGGAAACTGCGCAATGCATGCTCATAACACAGTTATTTAATGGACTTTTGTCACTAAATTTTCAACATAGGCATTTTAGGACCTCTACTCATGGACAGTCTCTCTGTGATTTTCTTAATCTATCCCAAACACTGATTTCCCTCAGCTACCGTGCTATTCTGCACCGGAAGTGCGAAAACACATTTCGGCCAAGATGTGAAAAATGACAGCTGTACTGTTCCTAAGGAGGTGTCACTGTGATTTTCTTAATCTGTCCCAAACAGTAATTTCCCACAGCGACCGCGCTATTCTATGCCGGAAGTGTAAAAACACATTTTGGCCAGGATGTGAAAAATGACAGCTGTACTGTTCATAAGAAGGTGTGAAAAAATGCCAATGTGGAAAATCAGAAAATGAGTGAAAATATTACAAATTCTCAAAGTTACGAGGGTGCATGGAAACTGCGCAATGCATGCCCATAACACAGTCATTTCATGGACTTTTGTCACCAGCTTTTTAACACAGACATTTTAGGACCTCTGCTCATGAACAGTGTCACTGTGATTCTCTTGATCTGTCCCGAACACTGATTTTCCACAGCGACTGCACTATTCTGCGCCGGATGTGCGAAAATGCATTTTGGCCAGGATGTGAAAAATGACAGCGGCACTGTTTATAAGGAGGTGTGAAAAAATGCTAGTGTGGAAAATCTGGAATGAAAATATTACAAATTCACAAAGTTACGAGTGTGTGGAAACTGCACAAAGGCAGCCCGTAACACAGTCATTCATGGACTTTTGTCACAAATTTTCAACACAGACATTTTAGAACCTCTGCTCATGAACAGTGTCACTATGATTTTCTTAATCTGTCCGAACACTGATTTTCTACAGCGTCCACTCTATTCTGCACGAGTGAGAAAACTCATCTCGGCCAGGATATGAAAAATGACAGCTGTACTGTTCATAGGAGGTGTGAAAAATGCCAGTGTTGAAAATCTGGAGGAAAATATTAAACTGCGAAGTTACGAAAAAGCGTGGAACTGCGCAATGCATCATTATAACACAATCATTTTTTTTGAATTGTTTCACCAAATTTGCAACATAGGCTTTGTGATAGCATATCTCATGAACAATGACACTGTTGTTTCATTAATCGGTCCTGAAAGGTGATTCCACGCGGTAACGGTAATCACCTTTCAGGACTAATAACTCAGATGACAGTCACTGAATTCATGAGATGGGGTCCCAAGAACCCCATGTTAAAAATTTGGTGCAAAATTCAGAAAAATGACCATGATATCCACATAAGTTAAAAAAAACATTTATGCCATTATACAACTTACGGCATTTCTTTAGTTTGCGGCTGGCTTTGAAGATTGTAGATGTGTTCCCTGTCCACCGAAGATTGTCGCGCTGGGCTCTGGAGATAATTATGGGATGGAGAGTGGTATGGGGAGGTGAGGTGCGCAGAGGGTTGCTGCGGGTTGGGGGAGGAGCACCAGACTCAACGAGGACCATTTTTCTTTACGGAAAAAAAAAAAAAAACAATGCGGGAAGGTTTCTGCTTTTGAGTACTTTACAGCTGGGTGGACTCCCAGTGTGCCACCTTAATATTCTTGGGGGTCTGTGGCTGCTGGGGATTGGGCATCCCTGTCAGCAGAATGTTGGGGGTGGGGCGCATGAGCCGAGGGGATTGGCACCCCCTCGGCACACAAATATATTGGGGGTATCGCGGCCGACGGGATTGGGCCACCCATTGGCAAAATGAACTGGGAGGGGGCATGCCAACAGGGGGATTGGACACCCCTGTCAGCTATAATCGGGACTGTGAGAGGCGGTGACTGTCCATCAGCTTCCGTGAGGACTGTGAGAAGCAGACTGAGAAGCCACCGCCATGTTTGTTTGAAAAGGGACACCAGACAATGCAGCTCTAATTCACTGCTGCAGTCAGGGACTGCCCCGCAAGCAAACACAGCTGATTGTTTCATGACAGGGCGCTCCCTGATTGCAGCGGTCAATTTCTTTGAGCATAGTGGCATGCTCATTAACTGCTGTCATTGATAGCATGTTCCTCTATTGGCGCGGCAGAGACCAGCCCCAAAATGGACTGCTGCCATTCGCCACAACACTGCCGCGCATCCACCACAACCCACTACTCCAGCAAGCTGTCGCAATATGTTTCTTGCGCATGCGCACAAGCAAACATAAAAAGTAAATGAGAGAAAGAGATGCCCTGTGGAATATGGCACAGTAGGGATACTGGTTCCCTTGCCTAGCTAGGATCCTGATAGAGAGCTATACCTTGGACAGAGACTGGTAAGGGAGGCAGCTAAGGAACATAATGGGAACTGTATCAAGATAAATTGCAACTGAGGACCCCCTATGGAACTTCTGAAATGTCTGTAAAGCTTAAGTGCTCAGGTGGCTAAAGAAACCAAACCTGATCCTGGCTGGAAGGTAAGGATGTTCTATAGGGGCAGTGTAACCATTCAGTGGTATAGTTCAGGACAACTCCTTCTGTATCTGTTGATGCCATATGCTCCAGGAGGTCAGACATGAGCTGAGCACTATCATTGTTACTTAAGGAGATTCTATTAGACTTTCCACCCAGGTCGCTGGCTACCACTGTTTTTCTCCCTCCCTCTCTTTCAAAGAGATCCACCTTCCTTTCATAGGTACATGGTTACATAGTAGTTGTCAGCAGAAAAAGACCCCATGGTCCATCTAGTCTGCCCTGGTTCAAGCTAAGTTCCTACTTTCTCACTACAGATCCTGCCAGACTTGATTCCTTTCAGGCCTATCATTCTGCAATAGTCTGCATCCCTAGTTTGTCCTGGTGTCCCAGTAATTTTTTTTCACACAAAGTTTCCATGAGGGCCACTAAGTCATTGGAACTGCATTAGGCCCTCAAGCTCATCAATTTTGCTGAGCACACCCAGGCATAAGCCAGCCTGCATACAAGCAAGGACTGTTGCTCCGCCATGCTTCCTTGCTGCTGCCTCCCCATTGGTCTCTTTTGCGTGTGCTTAACTGCTCTGCTGTCCTTCCCTATATGATCTCCTATATCTGACTTCTGCCGCTGGTGATCCCATGCACTAGCACTCTCCCCATCCTCTATTTTAAATCCCTCAAACTGCCCTTTATATTTTCCTGGCTGGCATACCAACTTCCTCTGGGTGTAGGTTCAGCCCATTCTGGGCAAAAAGTCTTCCTTGCCACAAAACACCCTCCAGCTGGCCAAAAACAAACCCCTTCATCTTACGCTAGAACCTTAGCCAAGCATTAACTTGCC
The DNA here is from genome assembly GCA_016271365.2 of Neoceratodus forsteri. Classification (NCBI taxonomy): domain Eukaryota; kingdom Metazoa; phylum Chordata; order Ceratodontiformes; family Ceratodontidae; genus Neoceratodus; species Neoceratodus forsteri. The sequence continues at coordinate 477,314,206 of CM057451.1, forward strand.
CAATGCTCCATTACAGCTCATCACTAACCTCAATCAAGGATGGGGAGGATCTCAAAAAAGATCACCCAGGATACCGTTCCCCTTAAAAGACATCATTAGTTCCATGAATAAGATAGGTATGTCCTCAGAATGTGTACTTCCTATGTCGTTCCTTCAAACATGGGAGATAATGGTCTGCTCCTATCCCAGCTGTGTTATTTGGCCTTAGATTCATAGCACACGCTTAACCCATACTGCAGGCAGGCAAACCACCTCAGTGGAATGTGACAGGTAAAGCTGGAGTCCGGATATAAATGGCCCTTCAGCAGATGTTTCACCGTGTAACCCTACCCTGACGCTCCTAGGGTGCAAGTGCCCCCATGCACTGTCCTGGCCACCAGGGTCCTTGGGTGGGTGGAAGATGACCTTGAAAAATCTGAGGTACTGAACAAATATTTTTGCTCAGTATTTACCAAGGAAGAGGCAGGGAAGGGGCCAAGACTCACAAGGAAAGATGTACGGGGGGAGAGGTGGACACCAGCCCATTTACAGTGGATAGATTCTTGTAGGAACTAGGAAAAGTAAAGACAGACAAGGCAATGGGACCAGATGGGATTCACCCTAGAGTGTTGAAGGAACTCAGGGAAGTCCTAACAGGCCCGCTAACAACCCTATTCAACCAATCACTAGAGATGGGGGAGGTACCTGGGGACTGGAGGAGGGCAGAGGTGGTCCCCCTGCACAAGACTGAAAGTGGGGGGGAGGCAGGCAATTATAGACCTGTAAGCCTGACCTCAGTGGTGGGAAAGCTGATGGAATCCCTGCTTAAGGAGAGGGCAGTGAAGTTTCTGGAGTCAAGCGGTGCAAAAGACCCAAGGCAGCATGGATTCACAGGGTAGGTCCTGTCAGACTAATCTTATCGATTTCTTTGACTAGGTGACCAGGGTGGTGGATCAGGGAGGGGTGGTGGATGTGGCCTACCTGGATTTCAGTAAGGCCTTTGCCACCGTTCTTCATAGAAGGTTACTTAACAAACTGGGAATCTGGGTATGGGCTCTAAAGTGTTAAAATGGGTTGGTAACTGGCTAAAAGGCAGGACCCACATGGTGGTAGTAAATGGCATAAAATCAGAAGAGGGGAGGTGACCAGCGGGGTTCCACAGGGATCAGTGCTGGGTCCAGTTCTATGCAATGTCTTTATGAGCGACATTGCAGAGGGACTGGAGGAGAAAGTATGCTTGTTCGCAGATAACACTAAGATCTGTAACAGAGTCGATATGCAGGAGTGGCTAGAGAAAATGAGAAATGACCTAAGACTACTAGAGGAATGGTCAAGAGTTTTGCAGTTGGGTTTCAATGCTAAGAAGTGCAAGATAATGCACCTGGGACACAGAAACCCAAGAGAGGAATATAGGATGAGGGGGCAGGTTCTAGCCACCACAAGTCAGGAGAGAGACCTGGGGGTTATCATATCCAATGACCTGAAGTCAGCCAAACAATGCAAAAAAGCAGTGGGGAAGGCAAATAGAATGCTGGGGTGCATAGGAAGGTTCATAACCAGTAGGAGGAGTGAAGTGGTGATGCCACTGTATAGATCACTGGTGAGGCCTCATCTAGAATACTGTGTCCAATTCTGGAGACAGCATCTCAGGAAGGACATAGGCAGAATGGAAACAGTCCAGAGAAGAGCAACAAAAATGATACATGGACTGCACCACAAACTTTATGAGGAAAGACCCAAGGAACTAAACAGCTATTCAGTGGAGGAGAGAAAGGAGAGAGGGATATGATAGAGACTTTCAAATACCTTAGAGGAATAAACAGGGAACATGAGGGGAGCTTATTTCAGAGACGAAAGTGCACAAGAACAAAGGGGCATAACATGAGGCTGGAGGGAGGAAGGCTTAGGGGGAATGCTAATAAGAATTTTTTCACAGAGATGGTGGTGGATCCGTGGAACAGCCTACCAGCAGAGGTGGTGGAAGCGAAAACAGTACAGGGATTCAAAAGCACATGGGATAAGCATAAAGGCACCCTGCTGTACAGTGGAACAGGGGAAAGGCGGTCCAGATAAGAGTAGGGATTGCCAAACCAAGTAGGGAAATGAGCAGACTAGGTGGGCTGTATGGTCCTTATCTGCCGACAGATTCTGTGTTTCTATGTTTCTACGTAACATGAGTTAAACTAAAAAATTATCCCTGGCTGGTACCAGTGGTACTACTTCCTCCCTCACCTAGTCCCAGGTTTCTCATTAAAAACTGCCTTGTTGCCTAGTAGCAGCGCCACCCCTCCTGCTGGTGCCATCCTCAGTTGCCCACCTGGACTCCAGATGGCGGCCACTAGTCAACTTTTGTTCACCTTCTGCTTGCCACCATCTCACAAGTACAATATGGGTAATGTGTGTGTGTGTGTGTGTGTGTGTGTGTGTGTGTGTGTGTGTGTGTGTGTGTGTGTGTGTGTGTGTGTGTGTGTGTGTGTGTGTGTGTGTGTGTGTGTGTGTGTGTGTGTGTGTGTGTGTGTGTGTGTGTGTGTGTGTGTGTGTGTGTGGTGTGTGTGTGTGTGGTGTGTGTGTGTGTGTGTGTGTGTGGTGTGTGTGTGTGTGTGTGTGTGTGTGTGTGGTGTGTGTGTGTGTGTGTGTGTGTGTGTGGTGTGTGTGGTGTGTGGTGTGTGTGTGTGTGTGTGGTGTGTGTGTGTATGTGTGTGTATGTGTGTGTGTGTGTGTGTGTGTGTGTGTGTGTGTGTGTGTGTGTGTGTGTGTGTGTGTGTGTGTATGTGTGTGTGTGTGTGTGTGTGTGTGTGTGTGTGTGTGTGTGTGTGTGTGTGGTGTGTGTGTGTATATATGAATATGATTCTGTCTGACTTCTCGTGTTCCTGTTCCTTGACTAAACTGCTGGTCCCTTCCTTCCTCACCCTGCCCCATCTCTTCTGTCTTAGAATCAGATACAATTGTTCTACAGTTACTGGTGGCAAATATAATAGTATATATATATATATAGAGGTAGAAGACTTGGTTTGCTGGCCAAGGCACCTAGCTTCACCTGAGCTCTTTCCTTCTAAGACTGCTTGAAAGGCAGAGTAGAGAAACTTACCAGAGCAAGGGAAAAGGATTAAGACTTATTTTGGCTAGCAGATTTACTGTGTGGTGTTGTTTTATTTTTACTCACAGGATTGCTACTGTTTGTTGCTAACATTTCATTGTTTTATTTTTCTCTGTAGCAAAGTGTTTCTTAGCGTATATCTTCTCTGAAATTATTACAGGTGGTGCTTTACAGGTTTTACAGTTTTATCTAACATTAGGATAAGCTTTCAGGGTTACTGCATTTGTTGTTGACTGATTGTTTCTGCTCTTACCTCCTTTTTCTTTTCTCTGTGGTTTTTCGTTTTCGGCAGGGGAAGGGCCCAGACACCCACCCCATCCCAACCACCCCACACTACACTTCTTTTATAGGGTACCACAGTTGTGACATTTCCTGTGGCAGAGCAGGAAGGGGTGGATCAGTGGGGCCTCCACAAGGTGAGCTCATTTACAGGGGCACTAGTAATGTAACTTGTTGTTACAACAAGTTAAACAAAACACAATCAAACCATTACTTGCATTTTTATTTCCTTTTTTTTTTTTCCCTTCTAATTATTCTGACTAGGTTATAAACCCAGCAACTTATCTGGAATGGATATCATTAACTGCAGGTACTGTGGAACAATTTTCAGAAGGACAGTCTTGCAGGATTTATGACACTGTCCTACATGCTGAGCCTTTGGAGATGTTGGGACTCAGCTCCGGGCAGCATGGGCAGAGATTGCACACCTCAAATTTCATATTCAAGAGGAAATACATTATAAGAACCACCCGCCATTTCCCCAGCATCCAACAGAAAAACCTCGACTGCAGAGGGTAGTTGGTCCAGGAGGTTGGCAGGTGGTTAGGAGGGGCAAATCGGTGCTCCATCACTCTCTGCTCTCCAACATATTACCTCAAAAACATATAAACACTACAACAGGTATCTGCCTCTATCTCTGAAATCAAACAAAGAGGCAGAAGACACTGCAGAGCAGGACACTACAGCACAGGAGCTAGCACAACAAAACTCACCCAAATCAGGAACCAAAACAAAAAAAGCAAAAAGGAAATCCAAAAACTTCTGATCATAGGAGACTCCATGATTCGGGGAGTTGATACCCATCTCCAGCCAGGGGTAATGGTCAGATGTCTCCCAGGTACATCAGCATGGAGAGACACTGACCGCATTGCTAAAATTGTTCACAAAGCAGGAGAAAACATTGATGTCCTAGTACACATAAGGACTAATGATCTCGCCAGCCGGTCAGTTGTGGAGACCAAGGAACACCTGACCAGGCTGGGTGACAAACTATCATCTATTTCATCCGGCATCTCCTTCTCTGAGATCCTGCCAGTCTGGGAGAGGAGAGCAGATGGACGGAAGGTCAGAGAAGGGGCGATAGGGGAGCTAAACACATGGCTCAAGGGCTGGTGCCTGGAAAAAGGACACAGATTTGTAGGGAACTGGCAACAGTTCTGGGAGCGAAAGTTCTTTAAATTTGATGGACTGCATCTGACTAAGGAGGAGTCAGTGCATTAGGGCAGAAGTTTGACGTCTTTGCAGAATATTTAAACTAGCAAATGGGGAGGGTGCAGCACCCATCGTCGAATAGGAAGAACACCCCTCCCCCTCAGCTAGTGGTCAAACAGGATTCAGCATGTTTGCAGTTCATTTGCATCACCAGGTAAGAAAAAGGTTTGTCTCCCATACGACGACAGGGGTAATGCCAAACCTCACCCAACAACTAACACAAAAATCTGGCCATTGGAAAATCATGTACACAAATGCTCACAGCCTGGGAAATAAGATCTCAGACCTGCAGGCATTAATGTCAGAGGCTAAACTGGACATAGTAGCAATTAGTGAGACGTGGTTTACCAGTAACCACACTTGGGAGACTTCAGTACCTGGCTATGTATTGCTCAGAAGAGACCGAGGTGCAAAAAGGGGGGAGTGGCCCTGTATGTCAATAGAAAATATCAAAGCTACAGAAATTCAGAATACACATAAGGAGTCAGAAGAACTGTGGGTCACCCTGAAACAGGAAATGGGACAGCCATAAGAACTGGGGTTGTCTACAGGCCCCCAGACCAGGGCGAGGACATAGACACATTACTGTTAGAAGATATACAAAACATGACAGCTAAAGGGGAGGTTCTGATAATGGGAGACTTCAACATGCCAGAACAGATTGGTCAATACCAGCAGGAACATCTGCCAGAACTAGACACATAGTGGATTCCCTGCAGGAGGAGGGCCTCAAACAACTGGTACAGCAACCCACAAGAGACAGGGCTATCCTAGATCTAGTACTGACTAACAAGGAAGGGATCACAGATCTCCAGGTAGAAGGTCACCTGGGGCCAGTGACATCACATGGTATGGTTCAATTTAGCTACTACATCTAAATCATCCCATTCCAAGGCAAAAATATGGGACTTCAGAGGAGTTGACTTTGATAAGATGGCCAACAGAGTTAAGCTAGCCTGGCAAAAGAAACACAGGTGAGGGGTACAGGCAAAGTGGGCAAGCATTAGGGTGCAATACTTGAAGCAACATCCCATTGTGTTAAACAGAAGGAAGTTCAAAAGAAGAGGAAACCACTTTGGTTCTCAAATACAGTAGCAAGAAAGGTCAGAGCCAAAAGGCTGGCCTTCAGGAAATATAAGGGAACTAAACGGGATGAAGATAGGGAGGCATACCAAACTGCCCTAAGGGAAGCAGGGAAGGCAGTAAGGCAGGCAAAGTCCCAAACTGAGGAAAAACTAGTACGAACAGTAAAGAAGGTGACAAGACTTTCTATAGATACATTAGTGAAAGGAGAAAGTCCAGAGAGGGTATTGGTAAGCTAATGGAGAAAAGGGAGCATGTGAGGAGGGAGGACCCTGTAAAGGCATCTATCCTAAATAGATACTTTTGCTCAGTATTTGCTGAAGAGAAGGTAGGGCAGGGCCCACAGCTCAGCATCATGGTCACAGGGGGAGGAGGTGAGCACTACTCCCTTCACAAAAGAAAGGGTCCTACAAGAGCTTGCTAAGCTCAGGGTGGATAAGGCAATGGGACCTGATGGCATACATCCCAGGGTACTTAAGGAGCTAAAGGTGGAACTAGCAGAGCCATTAGCAGAACTGTTTAGTGAGTCTCTGAGCACAGGAGACCCAGAAGACTGGAGAAGGGCTCATGTGATCCCGCTCCACAAGAGTGGTAGCAGGGAGGAGGCGGGGAACTACAGACCAGTCAGTCTTACCTCAGTAGTGGGCAAGATTATGGAGGCACTCCTTAAGGAAAGGATAGTGCAACACCTGGAATCCATAGGGGCACAGGATCCAAGACAGCATGGGTTTACAAAAGGAAGGTCCTGTCAAACTAATCTCATAGATTTCTTTGAATGGGTAACCAGAGTGGTGGACCAAGGGGGAGCAGTTGATGTCACCTACCTTGACTTCAGCAAAGCTTTTGACACTGTTCCACATAGAAGATTGATAAATAAGCTGGGTAGGCTCGGGGTGGGTCAGAAGTTGGTCAACTGGGTGGCAAACTGGTTGACGGGCAGAAAACAGACAGTGGTGGTAAATGGTATACAGTCAGAAGAGATGTAAATCACAAGTGGGGTACCTCAGGGATCAGTCCTGGGGCCAGTCCTCTTCAACATCTTCACTAGTGACCTTGCAGATGGATTAGAGGGTAAGGCTTGTCTGTTTGCAGATGACACCAAGATCTGCAACAGAGTAGATGATCCAGATGGGGTGGGCAGAATGAGAAGAGATCTGGATAAACTAGCAAAATGGTCAGAAGAGTGGCAACTGGGATTTAATGCAAAGAAGTGCAAGATCATGCACATAGGGAAGAGAAACCCTGAAGCCACCTACAGGCTGGGAGGGGAGTTGCTAGCAGTCACAAAGGAAGAAAGAGACTTGGGCATCATCATCACTGATGACCTGAAATCATCCAAGCAGACCTCTAAAGCAGTAGGTAAGGCTAGGGGGTGTTAGGGTGTATTAGTAGGGGTATCACAAGTCGTAAGAGGGAGGTAATAATCCTCTTTACAAGACACTGGTTAGGCCCCATCTGGAGTACTCATGCAGTATTGGAGGCCACACCTTCACAAGGACATTAACCAAATTGAGGAGTCCAGAGAAGGGCAACCAAAATGGTGCAGGGACTGCATCAGAAGACATATGAGGACAGAGTAACAGAGCTCAATATGTAACCCTTGAGCAAAGGAGGGAGAGGTGATATGATCGAGGCATTCAAACACCTTAAGGGCATTAACAAGGTGAAAGAGTCTAACATGTTTCAATATAAGAAAAATAGCAGGGACAAGAGGACACAGCATGAGATTAGAGGGAGGCCGATTAAGGGGTAATGTGAGGAAGTTCTTTTTCACAGAAAGGGCGGTGGATGCATGGAACAGCCTACCTCAGGAAGTGGTGGCTATGAATACAGTGCAGGGCTTCAAACAGGCATGGGATAGGCATAAGGGAGCAATACAAATGACTATGCATACATAGGCCACTGATAGAGCAAAGGCCGATGGCACATTTATAAGGTAGAAAAAGAAATGGGCAGACTGGATGGGCTCTATGTCCTTATCTCGTCAACTTCTATAAGTTTCTATGTTTCTATATAACCAGTGACTGGATCTACTATTATACTTGCCATATATGAATCCCATCTGAATCTTTCTGAGTTGCATTGTAACTTGTTCAGACAGTAACAATTTCATGAAAATAAAACACAGACACAGTAAAGTTGAGTGTGTGTGAAAAACAGTTTTATTTAAAAATGTCTGGGACCTAAGGAGGTCATCAAACCACCCTGTTTACTTTCATAAAATGCATTAATGAGTCTTCCCCAAGCAGAAGTAGAAATAGTCCTGGTCCTGCTGAGTCTTCTGCTCCTCCTGAGGCAGTTAGTAACAAATTGCTACATGGGGCTCATGGAACAGTGTGATTGTGTACTGTATCCCATGACATGTAACCCCATGTCCTTATCTATTTTGCTGCTTTAAAATGAGAGGTAGGACTGGGGACCCCAATCCTTTTCTCTCATTTCAAAGCAGCAAACTAGATACGGACATAAGAAATCAAGATGGGACGAGTCTAAGAGCCCAGGATGTGGTGATGCCAGTCTATATAAATCCTTAATGACTGGTGGGTGTATAAGAAAGGGGTTCCAGGTGGGAGAATGGGCCTGACATTCAGGCCCATTCCCCTGGACCTGGAAACCCCTTTCTTATACACCCACCAGTAATTATCAGTGTCAGTGGCTCAGCAGGTAGCACACTCACCCTCTGAGGCCGGAGATCAGAAGGATGGGTTCCATCCCACATCAGGCATGTGTTGGTGGTGTGGTTGATCATGGCATTGTTGGTCAGTCAGTTGCCTACACAGTTACTTGCAGCCTTGCAGGCACAGCTGCATTATAGTGCATATGGGTGGGTGGTTGATAGTGCTGTTGGACAGCCAGTTGTCCACAGCCACTGGAGGTTCTGCAAACTGTAGTGTCAGCCAGAGTCTCCACTCCCACACCCCTGATTCAATGGCAAAAATAATTCCCCTAAAATTAATGGTGGAGTACATGCAATTAAACTGTGTTTTTTCTTCAAGAAAAGCCCTAAAACTCACCACAGAGCATGTAAACCCCCAAGACCCCAGCTACAGCCTTTATGTAGAAATCTTTCAAAGATAACAGCATATTACAAAAACTGCATATGGGGTGGGTGGTTGATTGTACTGTTGGCTAGCCAGTTGTCAGCCATTGAAGTTTCTGCAGACTGTAATGCCAGCCAGAGTCTCCCACAACCCTAATTCCATGTGAAAAAAAAAAAAAATTCCCCATGAAATTAGGTGGGAAACATGTAACAAAAGTGTGTTTTCTTCAAGAAAAGCCCCAAAACTCACCACAGGCATGTACACCTCAGAGCTTATGGGGGCTAAGTGGCCCCAAGATCCTAGCTTTTATTTGTCCCACTTCAAAAATGTCATATTTAAACACCCTCCAAAAAAAAACTTCCCGGCTACACCTCTGAAAGGCCTTAATGATAAAAGTTAGTTAGCCTCCTTTCTATAAATAGTTTCCGGCTGCTGTAATGTATTCTTGCATTACTGTGCCTGTCTTTTATGTATTGTGTTGAAGTAATTCAGCTTTTCTTTCTCCCTTACAGGTTTTATTTGATGCACAAGTGAAGCTTTTACTGGTGATTCACCACTTCTGCTTAGCATCATGTATAGACTGTGTGTTGACAAGCTTTGTTTGAACATGGAATGTTAAAAGTAACTTACTTCCATTTTTATGTTCGCCATGCACGCTAGCGCAAGTCGAACATTTTGCTATATACAGGGTTTTGAGAGGTGTGTCACAGTGGTCCAATGCAGGAGACTCTACAAGGGGCTTGACCAATAATCGGCAAGCCTGATCATGACACTAGTCAGGCATGAAAGTGCATGGACTTCAAAACAATGTGCCGACAAACACATTCATGAATCAGCTCTTTCAGCAAGCACAGCTGATCTCACCATGTGCTCTTAGGCTGTCTGTTCCCTTCCTCCTCAACATTACAGCAATGGAAACTGAAACAGCTTGTTAAATATTGGTTGCCTATTAAACTGGAGACTAATTTCCCCCCTTCAAAATGCAACGACGTGCACATTTAAATACTTAGCATTTAAACATTTTCTTGCTACCAGCTTCAGCTGGGCAGGTATTCTCTTTCAAGAAAGAATCATACCTCATGAATGTCACCCTTTTCCAGCAAGGAATCTCCTAAAATGATTTATACTGTTTTTTTAACTTCATAAGACAGTATCTGATAAGCACTGTCTCAGACATAGTTACTTTGGCAGAAGACATCTATAAATAACTATTATATTTTGTTACTAATTTTACTATGCTTTTGAAAAAAAATGCTTATATTGGGCTTTAGATGGCAAGCCAATTAAAACTTTAGTCCTGAAAACAGCCACCTTTTAGGTTACAAATCTAAATCCATAGCAACCAACAGTATCTAGAATGCACATTAGTGTAGCAGAAGACAGCTGCTGCTTTAACCACTAATACAAGTAAGGAATGGTATCATTTATTACTCCTTTTACTATGCTTTTGGGAAATAAATATTTATATTGAGCTACAGCAAACCAAACACAAACACACACACACACACACACACACACACATATACACATACATATCACACATTGTACACAGCATCCTCATGGCCAGGTTAGAGGAGCGAGGTGTGAACAAGCTTGATACATCCAGCAGATCAGACCTGAGTTTGATTCTCACAACCTCCACTTGCATACTGTGTGACTCTGGGCAAGTCACTTAACCTCCCAGTGCTCCCAGGTCACCCCTGAAAACAGGCACTTGTGCCTAGTGGACATACCCGGTTACCAAAGACTAAAATAAAAAAATAAATAATAAAAATAAATAAAAAAAAAACAACATTTGAAATAAATACTGCAATCTAATATGTTATAAAACAATCAACTATTTGTTTATGTTAGTCTTGGTTATGTGGAACACAGTGAAGTTCAGTTTACAGTAGAGTTGCTTCAAATATTTCTTATCCTATATTTTGTATCCTGGATAACACAGGGGAGTTGCTACATCTCATTCTCATAGGGATCTTCATTTTACACTGTATTTACTCGGGATGTCCCAAATTAGATACAATATCTTGTTTTCAGTGGGGATATGATTTTACCATTTATATACTGTATTTATTCAGGGTAGCCTAGTCCAGCTGTAAAATATTGTTTTCAGTGTGTTCTGATTTTATGCAATACAGCATATATATTGTGAATATAGAGCCCCACGAAAATAAGATGTACGTCTTCTGTGAACTATCCAGGCTAAATATATAGCAATCAGCAGGCATATTCTAGGAAAACACATTGTAAAAATGTATAAAGAAGACTACATTGACACTGCCTCTCAGCAGATCTGCATTGTGCAAATTCATTAGAAATAATGGAAAAGCGTGATCACACACACAGTAAGTGATATTTTACAGGATATGCCAGTTGAGATTCGATATATCATATAACAAATCTCATCTGGCATATCCCATAAAAATTCAATATTTAAAATGGTTTAAATACTTTACCCAAATGAAATAAATATTTTAAATATCAACTTGGCTAGTCTTTCCTCATAGGTCTTATCCCATATGCCATGTACCATTGCTGTTGCCCTCCACTACCACCTCCACCTTGTCTATGTTTTTTCTTAGATGGGGCCTCCAGAACTGGATGCAGTGTTCCAGGTGAGATCTCATGAGTGTCTTATACAGAGGCAAGATGACCTTCGTCTTTATACTCCTGATACCCTTCCCTGTGCATCCAAGCATCTGGCTAGCCTTTCCAGTTGCCATATCACACTGCCTAGTTTCTCTTAGGTCCTGCGAGATAACTCCTGAGTCCCTTTCCTGCTTTCTGACTGTCAGCACCTCCACACATAGTTTGTACTTTACCCCTGGGTTCTTGTGCCCTACCTGCATGATCCTGCACTTCTTTGCATTGAATCCCAGCTGCCATTCTTCAGACCATTTCTCCAGTTTTTTTAATTGCGTTTATGCCATTTTCTCCCCATTTTTGCCTGACTCCGCGTGCCATGGCTGTGTGTACGCCTGTGGAGGCATGCGCACGCTGTGGTTCCACAGCACCCTCCCTCTGCTTGCCACCTGCCTGCCTGTGCTACCCTCAGCCTCCACCTGGGGGCATTTGGACTGCAGGGGGTGATAGGGTCCTTCCCCTGGAGAGGAGAGCTGGCTTGTGGCTGCTCAATCCTGTTCCCTCCCTTCCCCCCAAACTGGCCTTTGATGACCCGGGCTCGCTCCCAAAACCGGGCTGCTGGTGTAGCATGAGGTGTGGCATCCAGCAGTTCAACCCTCAGTGCCACTGGGCTGGCTCTCCAATTTTTTAAGGTCTTCCAAAATTCTTTTAACACCCCCTGGCATGTCCACCCTATTGCATACCTTTATATCCTCTGCAAGAAATGCCTTCCCCTCAATCCCTCTGCAATGTCCCCAACAACAACATTGAAGAAGAGCGACCCCAACACCAGTCTCTGCGGCACCCTGCTCTTCATCTCTCCCTCTCCAGAGCACTCCCTGTTTACCACAACCCTCTGACTCCTGCCATTCAGCGAGTTCTTCATCCACAGAACTATTTTAGGATCCACCCCTAGGCTGTGCAGTTTGTTAATCAGCCTTCTATGGGGACGGTGCCAAAGGCCTTTCTGAAGTCCAGATAGGCCACATTCACCGCACCTCCCTGGTCCTACCTTAGTTACCCAGTCATGCAGTAGATTAGTACAATGAGTTAGTGCAAAGCACAGTGCTTATCAAATACAGTAAAGTTAGGAACTAGATGTGTAAGTAAACAAATGCCATATAATGTCCACCAAGCCTGGCAGCGGAAATTTGCCGCAATCCTTCACATCCGACGCAATCCTGCTGACCTCACCAACGTCCCAACAACAGCCCGCAACACACTGACACCCACCACCACACTTAACTGTTGTGCTCCTGCATCCCCCCTACTTTAAATAGCTAACGCCACATCACACAGACAGTGGAGTTAGGTGTTTCCCTGCAACCGAAAAATCTCCCCATTGATGCAAAGTCCATCAACATTGGGGTTTCGAAGTTGGGGAGTCAATGTCGAAACTTCGATGTTTGAATGGTATACCCCCTATAAGACAGTGTATGTGTGTTAGTGTGTGTGGCAATGCTCTATGTGTGCAGACAGTGCACTGCTATGTTATACTATAATATATATGCATATATGTGTATTTGTATTAGTCATCATGTGTGTATCACAACAATTAGAAAGTGCAGTTAGGTGGCTCTTTGGTTAGCACAAAAAGTGCTAGTCTACATTTCTCCGCTGTCTAGATCAGTTTCAGCCTTCTGCATATCATTGATTATTTAACTCAGGTGTCTAGTGGCAACTCCCCACCCTCTGATGTCCCTCAGAGCCTGAAAAAGAAAATGGTCCCTTGATGTCTTTTCTTTTAGTCTGTAAACATGTGTAGATGGTACACTGCTACATTATACTCACTGGAATATATGCATATATGTTTATATGTATTAGTCAGCGTGTGCGTATCACAGCAATTAGAAAGTGAAGTGGCTCAGTGGTTAGTGCAAAATTGCTAGTCTACAATCCCTGCTATCTAGATCAGGTTCAGCCTTATGCATGGAGTAAGCGGTATGGGCCTGGCAGTCCTTATCTGCCAACAATTTCTGTTTCTATGTTTCTATGTCATTTCTGATTTAAATAAGAGCCTGTTGCTGCCCCACTGTAACTGCCCCCGTGCCCATCCATCCCAAAGCCAAGCCATATTAGGTTTTCTGGCATAGGGATCTGCTCCTAGACCTAGTACCACATCAGTACTAGTGGCAAACATCAGGCATTGACAAATGCTTGTTATCCTTCTTCCCTTCCCCGACTTAACTGCATTTTACTTAATGGTGATGGGAGAGTCCTCGTTTCTTCTGAAGTGCACCTGTTTGAAACGTTGAGGCTCTTGGACAGATCAGCTGTTTGATACTGGCATTTCTCTGCATTATTACAGCTTCCATATGGCCAAAACTTAGCACTCGAAAGCAGTAAAAGAAAACACTTGGATAGCTGCTATTCATCGCATGCAAAATGCTGGTTTATTGAAATAGAGCAAATACCTTAACCCCAGCACTTCGGCAGTAAAGTCTTCATGAGGGGCATAGAAGAAGAAGAACTCGCATTTATAGCACTTTTCATACATCCAAAGCACTTTACAAGCAATGCTAGACTGGTAGTGAAGTGACTGAATGTGTGGTGGCAGCCATATCGCACATCATCACCCACACACAGCCTGGATAATTGCATGAACTGGTTTATGGGAAGGGGAATGTTGGCCAGGACACCGGGAATGTTTCCTACTCTTTGTGAAAAGTGCCCGGGGTTCTTTTACTTCCACCTGGACACCCACCAGGACGGGCAGAAGGGACCTCAGTTTAACATCTCATCCGAAGGACGGCACACCCCAGCAGTACAGCACCCCCCAATACTGCACTCGGATGCCAGCAATTTTTAGGTACAAGTCCAATCCCGGTGTGGAACGAGAACCCACAGACCTTCTGGTCCAGAGGTGGATGTGCTACCAACTGAGCCACACTGACACCTAAGAGTGAAGACAAGCAACTACATTAATGTTACAAAACATCATGACCTAGGACCCCGTGTGTTAACAATTACCAATTACAAATAGAAATTAGTATAAAACAATCCAAGTAGTTAGGCAACACAATTTATTGAGCTGTTTACTGCTTTCATTCATTATATTTTTAAATATGACTTAAAGGGGAATCTACAGATAAAACAAAAGAAGTAAATCCGGTAACCTTTGTCACTGAATTTAACAATTGGGTAGGGCAAATTGGTAGCATTGTTTACAGAAATTGACATATCTTACTTGGGAACCAACAATTGGCCAAATCTGTAGGGGTTAAACTAGAATAACTTTTAGTAGAGCCCCTAACTTAAAGGATAAATTGGTACACAGTCGACTTACGATGAAGAAAACAGGCCAGAGGTCAGAGTGGCCGTCCTAAAGACCGCTGGCACATTCAAATGTCACAGATGTAACATATGCTGCTACTGTCATCCAAATAATAAAATTCGAGCACCCTGGGAATAGAGACGTGAAGTTTGAAGTTAGAGAATTTATTTCTTGTAATACTGTATTTGTAGTTTATGTTTTATGGTGTACATGTGCCATGGTGTATATAGGATGTGCCACTAGAGCGCTCAAAACTCGCATACAGGAAGATATCAGGAATATCATAAAGAAAATAGTACATACCCCCGTAGGAGCCCATTTTTCTCAGTGTCATGCCTCCAACCCAGGTGTTCTAAAGTTCATGGGAATCGAACATGTTCCACCACTTATATATGGTGGCGATAGGGTAAATTTACTGTTGCAGAAAGAAAGTGAATGGATCTTTAGGCTGGCATCTGTTAAACCTGATGGATTAAATAATCAGTGGGACCTCAAACCATTTTTGAAAAAGAGATAAAGTCTGCAATAGGGCATCTGAAATACTTTGTGTAATATAAATGAATTGAAATAAAAACTTTAAAGCTTTAAAAACATATTCAAATGAAATACATATTTTAATTTTTTGCTTTGTTTCCTTATAACAGGAGGTATCCTCTGCCTGTTGCCTTTTTTCAAGCCTCTTTCAGCTTCTAAGTAGATCCCCAAAAAGTGGCCATGGTGGGACTTGAATATGATAGGGTGATCACTAGTTCCTGGCATCTCTAATTCTTTACCTTTTTGTATTCTTTTGGTTGCATATTTAGAAAGGACTCTAAGCACAAATTAATTGTTAGTGCTGTGAATGATTTTCTGCTTTTGTTGAAATATAGAAAATATTGGAAATGAATTCCTTCAAGTCGTATTTAAAGATATAATGAATGAAAGCAGTAAACAGCTCAATGAATTGTGTTGCCTAACTACTTGATTATTTTATACTAATTTCTGTTTGTAATTGGTAATTGTTAACATGAGGGTCCTAGGTCATGGTGTTTTAACATAAATGTAGTTGCTTGTCTTCCCTCTATACCCTCTCCACGAAGACTTTGCTGCCGAAGCGCTGGGGTTAAGGGCATTTGCTCTGGCTAAATAAACCAACATTTTGCATTGAACAACTCAGTCAAGTGTTTTCTTCTACTGCTCGAATGCTAAGTTTTTGGAATCTTTGTATGCTGTTGTGCTGGCTGCCCCCTCATAGCACTGTCCTTTTCCCACTGAGTTGCAGCAACAATCAGTGGAGTTTCTGTGTTTGTAAGCCCCCTGCCAATCCGGGGCTTATATTTTTACTGTTTAGGCATTTTTTCCCCCTTTTACCTCCCCCCGGACCTAAGAAATAGGTTTAGTGCTCTGGGGGTTAGTGCTCTGGAGGCCTCAAGGTGGCAGCAGAGGGCAGAAATAGGGGTATATAAAGGAGCTGACCGGAGTATCGTGGACCTTTCCAGCCTGGGCATTAGGTCTGGGGCTGGAGGGGAGGCTTGAGAGAGAACCAGAACCAGGATAGGTAGGCATTGATGGAGCTCGGTGATCCAGGAGGGCCAGTGGGGAATCCCCCAAAAGTAAAGTGCAGTTAGGACGGTTTTATGTGCCATGGCCGAAGAGGAATGGGGGCATGGAGCTCCGTGGGGACACAGGTAGCCAGATTCTGCATCACTGGGGGCTAGGGCATTAGGGAGCCTTTAGCAAGCCCAGCCAATAGATGTAGGAACCATTAGGAAGCCCAAAACATGTGTTTACCCAGGTCACCAGAGCTGGGAGTGTTGTGGCAGGGCACTCTCAGGAGGAGAACTGGTGGCAGAGGTTCCCCTCATACCCTGTGTAGCAGGGCAGCCGGGGTGGGGGGGTTGAGGGAGCCAGAGAACCTTTCACCTGTTTGAGGGACCTGTTTGGAGGGACAGGTCCTGGGGTGCTAGTCCATGAAGGCTAGGCGGACTATGGACCAAAAGGATTGGTAGGCCTTAAAGGGCGTTCCCCATGCTAATGCTTAACTCAAGCCCAGAAACCATTGTGAGGCATGTGGGCCTGGCAGGGACCCCCCGTAGGAAGGAGGTGGTGACAGTGGAATAACCCTGAAGTGAAGTGGAGGCCATAAAGGGCTCAGATGGAGGCAAGAGATCAGAGAAGTGGCCTCAGCCTGTATGTCAGAGCCAGCCATTGGAAGGAGGGCCAAGGTCTGGGTCATCAGGAAAAATCCTGGATGCCCCGTGGTTTAGGCCGTTTGTACAGGAGTCCAAGTGGGGGAGGCAGATCACTTTCCCACACCGGAGAAAGGGGGGACGTCCAGTGCCACAGAGGAAAAGGGACCCATAGGAAAACAAGTAAAAGAAAGGTTTGGCTTACCAAATCCTTATATGCCAGGAGATTGCAGGGATCCAGGTTCTTGGGTAGAATACCCGGGAGTGAGAGGGTAGAAAACGAGTGTCCTTCTGGTATCTACTGATACTGTGGTTCTACTGTTTAACAGGTCCAACCATTGTGTATAAAGCTGCAGCCCAATGCAGCTAATTAATTATTTTCTGAGAAGAAATGGTGGCCCCTGTATAGCTAAAATCATTTGCCATGCAGGTGAAAAATAAAGTCAGTTGGGGAGAAACCGTGGTTTGTGCTTTATTGTGATTGTAGAGGGATTAATGAAATAAAATCTTTTGTTTCCGCTCTATTTGCAGTCAGATTAATTTTGTCAAAGTTATGTTCTAGGGCAGGGTCCAGCCTCCGGGGTCTGCAGGGGCTCCATCGGGACCTCCTAGAGAAAGCAGGAGGTCCAGTTCCATTTGGTCAGCTCGGGAGTGAATCCATTTCTGAGAATGAGAAGGTAATCCAGAAACCATAAAGACATCAGCAGGTAAGGACCATCAGTTTGCCCTGGTCGGTGTTGTAATGTCTCATATGATAGTTCTTTGGCGTGCTCTTCTCGTCCTGCCTGGACCATCTGTGATGTTTAAGTATGTCCTAGATGGGGCACAAGGGAGGGTTGCACTCTGGGGGTCATCTGGGATGTCCCCTTAACCTTAAATCGCCGCCAGACCCCAAGCCTTGCAGTCCGCGGTGGGAGGCTTTACTGGCCTGGTTTGGCCCTGTTGCACACTTTAAATTGCTGTGTGTAGGCCTGGAGCAGGCATTAGTCCTGGCCTGCTAGTGTGGTGTGTGTGCATGTGACTTGCTGGTCACGTGACCCTCAGGAGGTCCTGATTGAAAAATGGGCAAAGGAGCTATAGCAGCTGCATGAGGAAGCGCCATCTTGGGGATCAGAGCGAGTGAGCTGAGGGAGGAGACCAGCTGTGGCACAGCAGAAAAAAAAAAATAATAGCGAAAGCAGAGCAAAAAAAATTGCTTTAGGAGCACATTGTTTTAAAGCAGCAAATAAACTGGACTGCATAATTTTGGAGCAAAAAAGCTGTGGGCTCCAAGTAACTGTGGGACTGGGAGGGAAGAAAAAGCAAGCACAGGCATCCCAATGAATTGGCAGCAATAAGTAGCAGGTGGAGATGCAGAGAAGCCTGAAGCAATCCCTCAGGAGGAACCCCTGACTACAGTTCCAGCCTCATGCCTCTCCTAGCTCTGGAAAGCTGAGGGAAAATGCAAGGGACATAAATGTTGTGTGAGTGTGGATTTTTGGAAAAGTAGTAACCAGGCTGCCTATATGCCTTTACTGTATAGGCAGAGCACCATTGCATGTAGGGGATGTATGCTACCAGTTCCACTGCCAGCTTATTCATCCGTGGTCACCAACCATTGGAAATTTGAGAGGTTAGGAGACTGTCCCTGGGAGAAATTACATGTGTCCAGGTGAATGAGACTGGCTGTGAATCCCTGGATGTAATAGTGGTGGCTGTTGAAAAGAGGGGTGCAGGTGCACTCAAAGGGGCAAAGGTGACAGAGCACAGTCGCCTGCCCATCTCTTCACCACCGGCTATCCGACTGGCAGAGGGAGGGCAGAGGCCTCAGACAACCGGGAGACCCTCACCGTGGCCTCTGTCCGGCGGTAGCCCACAGGCATTATCCAGCAAATCAGAGCCTGTCTCAGGTACCAAAAGCAAGACCAGATCTATAGAAAGTGGCCCCGAGTCTGTGCCTGCACTAGTGTCACCACTGAAAAGGTTGGCAACCCCCAAGACCAAAGGGAGCTGGATGAGAAAAAATATGTCGGCAGCTAGTTCCAGTTCCAGGACCACATGGTGGTCAGGGCAATCCCTAGGCCCTACCACTGCCCAGTTATCACCTTGGTGATATCACTCCTCAACTCCTGCTCTGGGCCAAGACTCTCCGGACATGGATGGATGAGTTCAACCCAAATAACCAGTTAAATCTCAAATATTGACGGGGATGTGGCTACCCATGGACAAGCCAGAGAACCAGCGAGGACCCGCCTGAATGGAATCAGGCTGAAAGGTGGGTTTGCAGGAAGCTGACGTGAAATATCCAAACTCAAACTATCTATATGTGCCAAAAAGGATTTGGAACATTATTAAAGAGATGTGGAAAGGCTGGAATTTCAAAAAGCAGTTGGAGAAGCTAAAGAACCGCTAGGAGGAGGAAGTGCCCCATCTCAACAGTTGTTCTAGCAGGCTTGGTCAATGTGCTGCACAGGGATGTGGTCAAAACTACCATTTGCAAACATTTTACTATGGTCCAGGACTTAACGTGGACTCGGACCAAGTATTACATTTTGAACCGAGATTCGTTTGGAGAGGTGATCAACCTAGGCCTCTGAAATTAAAAAAAAACTTGTGGACTGCACCAGGACTCTTGCTCTACGAGCTGATACTGATTAAGTTCTTAAATTAAAATTTTTTTATAATTACTGTTTTATATATCATAATAAAATATGTTTCTTAAAACTGTGTAAAATGTGTGTGCATATGTGAGTAAGTGGTCTAGGGTTGTACACAAAAAACTTATTTTAAAATTTTGATGGGAGTTATCTAAGGGACTGTCTGCTACCTCATTAATAATGTTATCATAAAGCCTAAAAAAATGTTAAAATGCATAATCATTATAGAAAAGTAATTGCTGTTACTGTGATAAAATAATACGTGACTAGCGCTTTAGATTTATCTTCTGGCGCAGATAAGGTTTAAAATGAGGTTTTAGATTGTCGTTTTGGGCTAAAG
This sequence comes from Neoceratodus forsteri, assembly GCA_016271365.2. Taxonomy (NCBI): domain Eukaryota; kingdom Metazoa; phylum Chordata; order Ceratodontiformes; family Ceratodontidae; genus Neoceratodus; species Neoceratodus forsteri. The sequence continues at coordinate 477,333,937 of CM057451.1, forward strand.
TAGGTACACATTGGGTGGTGTCTGAGTGGTCAGACATGATGTATTCACCACCAGAGGGCTGGAGAGTCGCATACTCAGCCGAAGGGGAGGCAGCAGATGGCAGAAATAGGGAATATAAGGGAACTGACAGGAAGTATTAGGCTTTTCCAGCCTGGGCATTAGGCCTGGGGCTGAGGGGGAAGCTGGAGAGTAGAACTTGGACCAGGATAGGTGGGCAAGAGAGGGAGCTCGGCAGTCCAGGAGGGCTAGTGAGGAATCCCCCCAAAGTAAAGTGCAGTCAGGGTGGTTTCATGCACCAGGACCGACGAAGAGTGGGGGTATTGAGCTCCGTGGGGACACAGGTAGCCAGGTTCTGCGTTGTTAGGGGCCAGGGTGTTAGGGAGACTTTAGCATGCCCGGCTGATAGATGAAAGAGCCCATAGGAAGCCCAAAAAGTGTGTTTTCCCAGCTTGACAGGGCTGGGAGGGCTGTGGCAGGGCCTCTCAGGAGGGAAACTGGTGGCAAAGGTTCCCTCATAACCTGTGTGGGCAGGGCAGCCAAGGGGGTCAAGGGAGCCAGGGAGCCTTTCACCCATTTGAGGGCCTGTTTGGAGGGACAGGTCTTTGGGTCACCGGTCCATGAAGGCCGGGCAGGCTGCAGACCCAAAGGATTGGTAGGCCTTAAGGGTGATCCCGTGCTGGTGCTTAACTCAAGCCCAGAAACTGTTGTGAAGGATGTGGACCTGGCAGAACTCCCGTGGGAAGGAGGTGGTGACAGTAAAACAACCCCAAAGTAAAGTGGGGGCCATAAGGGGCTGAGGCAGAGGCAAGAGTTCAAAAAAGTGGCCCCAGCCTGTATGTCAGAGCCAGCCATTAAAAGAATGGGTCGGGGCCTGGGTCGTCAAAAAAATTCCTGAATGCCCTGTGGTTTAGGCCGTTTACACAGGGGTCCATGTGGGAAAGACAAATTGCTTTCCCACACCGGAGAAAGGGGGGATGACTAGTGCCACAGGGAAAAAGGGACCCATAAGAAAACAAGTAAAAAAAAAAAAAAAGGTTTGGCTTGCCGGATCCTTATATGCCAGGAGACTGCAGAGATCCAGGTTCTTGGGTAGAACACCTGGGAATGAGAGGGTAGAGAATGAGTGTCCTTCTGGTGTCTACTGATATTGTGGTTCTGCTGTTTAACAGGTCTAGCCATTGTGTACAAAGTTGTATCCCCATGAAGCTAATTAATTATTTTCTGAGAAGAAATGGTGGCTCCTGTATAGGTAAAATCATTTGCCATGCAGGTGAAAAATAAAGTCAGTTGGGGAGAAACCGTAGTTTGTGCTTTATTGTGATTGTAGAGCGTGATTTAATGAAATAAAATCTCTTGTTCCCTTTCCTATTTGCAGTCAGATAAATTTTGTCACGAGTTATGTTCCGGGGGCAGAGTCCAGCCTCTGGGGTCTGCAGGGGCTCTGCGGGACCTCTGAGAAAGAAGCGGGAGGTCCAGGTCCATTTGGTCGGCTTGGGGAATAACTCTTTTTCTAAATATGAAAAAGTAATCCATAAACCTTAAAAACATCAGCAGGTAAGGACCATCAGTTTGCCCTGGTCCAGTATTGTAATGTCTCGTATGCTAGTTCATTGGACTACTCTTCTCGTCCTGCCTGAATCATCTGCGATGTTTTAAAGTATGCTCCTAGACGTGTAAAAAAAAGGGGTCGATAGAAACATAGAATTTGATGGCAGATAAGGACCGTTTGGCCCACCCAGTCTGCACATTTCCCTACCTAATGGATAAGCTGCAGATCCTAGTTAACCAGCAGCCTACTTCTTCCTACCCCCACCCCCTAGAATTGCCTTATGACTGTCCCATGCATGCTTGAATTCCACCACTGTTTTTGACTCCACAACCTCCTCCGGAATGCCGTTCCATGCATCCACAACCCTCTCTGCGAAAAAATACTTCCTCAAATTACCTCTGAGCCAACCCCCATCTTCAAATTGTGCCCCCTTGTTCTTGCTTACCTCTTATTTTGAAAGATGCTACCCTCTTGGACTTTGTTGATTCCCTTGAGGTACTTAAAAGTTTCTATCGTGTCCCCCCTCTCCCTCCTTTCCTCGAGGCTATACATATTAAGCTCCTTAAGTCTCTCTTCATATGTCTTCCAGTGCAGACCCTGCACCATTTTAGTTGCCCTCCTCTGGACAGCTTCCATCCTGTCTATGTCTTTGTGGAGATTGGGTCTCCAGAACTGCACAGTACTCCAGATGGGGTCTCACCAGCTTTCTGTACAGAGGGATAACTTCCTGTTTTCTACTGGTGATGCCTCTCTTATGCATCCCAGTATCCCCCAGCCCTCCTTGCTGCCCTCTCACATTGCTTGCCCACCTTTAGGTCATCTGATATGACTACCCCCAGGTCCCTTTCCATTTTTGTTGTTGTTAGTATCTCACCCCCCATTGTGTACTCTTCCCTTGGGTTTTTGTTTCCCAGGTGCATTACCTTGCACTTCTTAGCATTGAATCTAAGCTGCCATACATTTGACCATTCCTCTAACCTTGCCAAGTCCCTTCTCATCCTTTCCACCCCACCTTGTGCATCAACTCTGTTGCAGATCTTTGTGTCATCTGCAAAGAAACATACTTTTCCTTCCAGTCCCTCTGCAATGTCGCATATAAAGACATTGAAGAGGACCGTCCTAATACTGAACCCTGCGGTACCCCACTAGTAACCCCCCTTTCTTCAGAGTGGACTCCATTTACTATTACTCTCTGTGTCCTATTCTCCAGCCAATTATTTACCCAGGCTGTCATCTTGGGACCCACTCCCAGGCTGGCATGTTCACTCAGTATTTTTGACATTGTGTGTGTTTTTTTTTTCTTCATAGTTGTCAGTAAAACAACACACCAAAATCTCTGAGCTACACTCTCCTTCTGCACACAAAGGCCTGTCACATCGCTAGGATCTACTGTAGGACAGCACACAATGACACCTCAGCACTTGATAGCTCTTACCAGAAACCCCATGTTTTGGACAACTTACTGAAAAGAAACAGTTCAACTCTGTCCTCATCTTTCAGCTCCCAGTAGTGTACCCTGTTTCCTGCAAAGGTGAAGAGGTCAGAGCAGGGTCAGAAAACATGTTTGCTAATGTCACAGTGTTAAAGCCAAGGCTTTGTTATTGTAGTGCTTGAGATAAGCAGTCAGCACACATTGGGCAACAGGCTAAAGAGGCTGTCAGTGCTCAGAGAATGGGAGAACCAGATTCAAAAGGCAGTGAACTGCACTGGAAAACACAGAGGAAAAAGACAGAAATTTTTCAGATTCTGACCTGTTTTAGGATGTTGGTAGTTGAGTGGTTAGTCCTGGAGAAGCCGAGTTATGGGGCTGGGCATGTCCAGATGGAAGGGGGCGAGCCAAGGGCGATCAGGGGAAAAAATGTATATAGAAAAAAAACGAAGGGCTGGCCCGGTGGTGCTGAGGGTTGAGGCGCTGACGCCACACTCGCTTCTCCACGCCGCCACCCGGTCTGGAACCAACTCGGTGGCCGGGTCAGGGGGGGAGAGAGGATCAAGTGTCCCAACGGATGCTCTCCTCTCTCAGGGTGGGAACCAAGAACGCATCTCGTTCTACATCCCCCTTCGCAGCCAGTGGGTGCACCAGCGACTCGAAGGGATGGAGGCGGCTCTGCTTGTCAGTCAGGGAGGGCGTCGGCGGCACATGAAGGTCTGGCGTGCGTCCTGCACGCCTTCTCAGGATGGCCCTAGCGCTGGACATCCCAGGGGTAGGGGATTAAGGGGGAGAAAAACGGAAAATGACACCTCTCTGGCAGCCCTAGATGAAATCCGCTCCGGATCCATCCAAGACCACCAAGAAAAGGACAGACCCCACTGTGCAGGAGGTAAAAAGGGAAGGAGGCACTCTAGGGGCAGATCCAAGGGAGGTGGAGTGAGGTGGGAAGGAGTAGGATGGAAGGAGTGGGCTCCAGAGAGAGGAGGGAGGAAAAACAGAAAGTAAAAAAAAAAGAAAAAAAAAATCGAAATCCTAAAAATGATCAAATCAGACTTGGAATCAGAAATCCCTTTCCAAAACCTGATTTTTAATGCATGCAAGGAGTAGTTCTTGTCTGCTAGGATTTTTATGATTTTGGATTCTGATTCGGAATAGGATCTTTTGAAATCAGAAAAATGTCCTATAGGAATGGATTTTGGCAAATCAAACACCCTAGCAGACATCACCTTCTCTGGAAGTCTGTTCCAAGTGTCTACCACTCATTCAGTGAAGTAGTTCTTCCTGCCACTTCCTAGAATCATCCTAATTTCAAAGAAGATGAGTGTCTACAACTACCTGGTGTATTCCTAACCTGTCCCCTCTTGCACATTTACTCTCCCGGAGTGAAGCACCCAGGGGACTGCTGAACCAACCGACTCAGTTTACAGATTTCCCTTGACAGTACTTGACTGTACAAGGCAGAAACCTAGGAATAACGGCTTCTATCCAACACTCTGACCCCTTTCACTAGTGCGTTGAGATTTGCTTTGTATCGTGTCTTCAGAAAGCGGACAAAGATTAGTCAGCAAATTGTTACTTGTTCCCTTAAGTAACACTAAAGCATATTTAAGTCTTCAATATATTTTTTCCATAATGCTTTTTCCTCCACAGTTCAGTCCAGTCCCCTCCTCCCTGTCCAATGACCACCCCGCTCAACCCCCTTGACCCAGAGACCCCCACGGATTGTCCACCATGGCAGGGCCTGGTGGTGGGCTGTCCTCCCCCCACCCAAGATTTAAATCCAGTAGTGGGTTCAGTGGGTAAGGCAGTGGTGCAGGACACAGGGCTGGATGGCGGGACATCATTAAGCCTATGGCAAACACTTAATCATGTGTTACTGTGTCTTGGTCTCTCCACCTCCCTGGACATCTGGCGCAGCCTCTGGCAACCTCAGCTGCAGCAGCACATACTGAGCTGACGCCAACCCCTGCAAAGGAGCAGGCTCCCCAAAACAACACAGGAGGCCACTACTGCATCGCAGCATGTATGCCTCGGGAGCACTCCACAGCTATGGCCGTCCAATGCTGGTAACCCTGGCCTTGCTTCTGAACCTGGATTACTAGCATGGAAGCATGATGCACTTTCACTGAGCCATGGGGCGGCTCATTCGTTTTTAATATCTAATAAGATTTACATAATACCATAACAGAAATTATAACAAAAAGGGGCAATACCCATCACGTTTAAACCAGTAAGCTCAAAGGTTGTAGCACATGTTTCTCGTTCTGCCAGGAATTTATTTAATTCCCATTTAAAGGTGCTACGCTTCCCAGCATTAACTGTAGTCTCTGGCTGGGAATCAGAGAGTTTTACAATTCTGTTTGTGAGCAAGTATTTTCTCCTTGTTACTCTGGAACCCTTCATTTTAAGCCTTATTATCTCATGACTCCAAGTTCTACCATGGTTTATTAGATCTCAGAAAAATCCCTTGCTAAGTGTCCTTTTTACGTTCGCTTGCGCGCATGCGCAAGGAACGTTTTGGGAGAGTAGCACACTTGGAGGTGTGCCTCTCCCATCCAATGCACTGCTCCCTTGAGCAGGCGTGGCGGTCCTGCACCAATGGGTGCAGGAGCTCAGTATGACAGTGGTGTTCCTCTGCTTCAAGGAAAACACACCGCTGCCATACTGAGCACCATCGATCCCCTCGTCCCGTGCTCTCCCCCAGCAGCTCACACCGCCCCCAAGCTTTCCTGCCACGCTGGGAGCCCACCCCAGCATGGCAATGTTGTTTGTTTGCCAACGGGTGCCCAATCTCCTGTCGGCTCCACGGCTCTCCCCTAGCCATCTCTGCTGCCACGCTGGGAGCCCACCCCAGCGTGGTAAACCCTTCATTTGTTTTGCCGGCGGGGTGCCCAATTCCCGTTGGCTCTCGGCCCCTCTGCGTAGTTTGCCGACGGGGTGCCCAATCCCCGTCGGCTCCTCGGCCCCCCACATCTTCTGCCACGCTGGGAGCCCACCCCAGCATGGCAAACGTCCCACGTCATCTTTTTTTTTTCCTGTAAAACAAAAATGGTCCCAGCGTCTCCCAACCCCTCCCAACCCGCACCCCACCCTGTGCACCAGCCTCGCCCACCCCCCACCCCATACTTACCTCCGGACTCTGGCGCGACGATCTTTGGTGGACCGGGAACACATCTGCACTCTTCAAAGCCGACCGCGAACTGAGGAAATGCCGGTAAGCTGTATAATGGGCTGCATAGTGGAGTTTCAACTTTATTGCATATCTCAGTCATTTTTTGGAATTTTTGCACCAAATTTTCAACATGGGGTTTTTGAGACCCCTTCTCATGAATGATGTCACTGTCATGGCGTTATTCGGCCCGAAGGGTGATTTCGGCAGGCACTGCGCAGTCACTGTGCCGAAATCACCCTTTGTCCTCGAATAACACCATGACAGTGACATCATTCAGAGAAGGGTCCCAAAACCCTATGTTGGAAAATTGGTGCAAAATTCCAAAATGACTGTTTTACTTAGCGCATTGCGCAGTTCCTTCACACACGCTTCATACGCTTGCAAATTTTCAATATTTGCACTCCAGATTTTCAACATTGCCATTTTACCACACCTCCCTCATGAGCAGTACAGCTGTCATTTTTCACATCTCACCCAAAACGTGTTTCTGCCCTATGGCACACAATGGGCGCGAGTTGGTGTCGCAGACTCTATGTATGGGACACATTAAGAAAATCACAGTGACACTGATCATGAGCAGAGGTCTTAAAATGGCTGTGCTGAAAATTTGTGAAAAACTTAAAATGACTGTTTATGAGTCTATGTTATGTAGTTCCTACGCACGCTCGTAAGTTTGCGAATTTTCAATATTTTCACTCCAGATTTTCAACATTGCCATTTTACCACACCTCCTTATGAGCACTGCAGCTGTCATTTTTTACATCTTGCCCAAAACGTGTTTCCGACCATGTACGCACAATGGCACAGTCGGTGTGCGAACTCAGTGTATGGACACATTAAGAAAATCACAGTGTCACTGTTCATGAGCAGAGATCTTAAAATGGCTGTGTTGAAAATTTGGCAAAAATTCCTACAAATAACTGTTTTACGAGGCGTGCGTTGTGCGGTTCGCGCTTGTAAAGTTTGAATTTCCAATATTTTCAATCCAGATTTTCAACACTGCTATTTTACCATACCTCCTCATGAGCAGTACAGCTGTCATTTTCACATCCTGCCCAAAAGTCTTTCCCCCATGTAGTGCACAATAGGCGCGGTCGGTGTAGTGAAATCAATGTATGAGACACAGTAAGAAAATCACAGTGATACTGTTCATTAGCAGAGGGTTTAAAATGGCAATGTTGAAAATTTGGTGAAAAAATTCCTAAAAATGACTGTTTTACAGTGTGCATTGCACAGTTTACCTAACAGCTCATAGGTTTGCGAATTTTCAATATTTCCACTCCAGATTTTCAACATTGGCATTTTACCACACTTCCTATGAGCAGTACAGCTGTCATTTTCACATCCTGCCCAAAGCGTGTTCCGCCTATGCTATGGCGCACAATGGGGTTAACAAAAGATCATGCTGACAATTTATTGTGCAAATACCAGCAATCGGCACAGGGCATTAGGGTAAAGCACCATACATCCCAAACACCACTGCAAATACCTGCAAGCTAACGTTCGGCATTGACAAATGCTTGTTATTTATAAAACCAATAAAGTATCCCTTCTCAGTCTTCTGTGCTCCAGTAAACAGTCCTAGAAACAGAAAAATAGAAAGTGACGGCAGAAGGAGACCATACGGTCCATCTAGTTCTGCCAACCTGTCCTTACATTCAATGTGCTGCATCCCTGAAACATGTTGGCTGCTCTATTTGGCACTCTTCCCAGTTTGTGGACACCTCCTCTGCAGTAAGGTGACCAAAACTAGGTGCAACACTCCAGGCAAGGCCTACATGTATTATTTAGAGTGGAAGGAGCACATTCCTGGATCTGCACATTCAGTTCCTTCTAATATTAGCCATGATACCATTAACTTGAGCATGTTACTGCCTTGGAATCTGTACTTTGAAAAATGACAGCTGTCACATTCATGAAGTGCTTTGAAGATATGGATATGTTGTAATTTTGAGTAAAATATTGAAAAGTACCAAAGTTATGAGCCTCTGTTGGCAAAATTCAATGTAGGCTCATTACTTTGTTGTTTTAAATGTTTTACACCAAATGTTCAACATAGCTATCTTATGACCCCACCTCATTAACAATGGTGGCGAAAATTTTCCAGTTCCTGCCCGAAGGTGATTTGCAGAGCGATCACAATATCACCTTTTGGGACAGATTTACCTAACAACACTTGCACTGTTCGTGAAGTGGTGTCTCAAAAAAGGTATGTTAAAAATGTGTGGCAAACACATTGAAACATGGCCAAGTCATGCTACTAAGTTCAAAACCCCATCGAAATATATTGAACCGCATATCTAATTTCCTGGGTTCGCAGTCCGGCATTGAAGAGTGAAGATGTCCATGGTCCAGAGAGGATTACAGAGTTGGACCTCCGATGGGTAAGTAAGGGCTTGGGGTGGTGCGGGGGGGTGCTGAGTGGGAGGGTCGGGGGAACACAATTGGCCTCAAAAGACATTGATGGATGTTTTTCTTTTACAGGATTTAAAAAAAAACAGAGGCTCCGGATTGTGACACTGGGAATTGGGCACCCCAGTGTCACTCTCTTATGTTTCTGGGGGTAGGGTGGAGGGTGTTGGACGCTGAGAGTGAGTGTTGGGTGGAGGAATATTGAAAAAGAAAACACAGATGAGTAGTGATAGATTGGGCACCCCAGGTCACTCTAAAGTTCTCGGGGGTAAGAAAAAGGGGGTACAGAACACGTATGCGACTGGGGATTGGGCACTAGCCATGTCATTGGTATGTTTCTGGGGATGTGTGGGGTGGTGGTGCTGAGAGGGAGGGTCGGGTGGGGAGATATCTGTAATGTAAAGACAAAAAGATTGGCGGTCATGGCACACTGCGTTGTGACCAACATGTAGTCACCATAATCCACTGCGCTGCGCTAGTAGTGACGCGGTGCAGTAGACTGTGGCAGCTATCTTGAGATGGTGAAGTGTGCCATGACTGCTGATTTTTGTCTTTTAAATTATAGAATACCCCTCCCGACCCTCCATCTCAGCACCCACCACCACCCACAAACATAAAGTGACACTTGGGTTGCCCAATCCCTAGTGTCGCGATCAGATGCCCCCCTGATGGGTTTTTTGGTAAAAAATAGTGCTGCGCGAGTGAAGTGCTCCATGGACACAGAGGCAACTGTGATGCAACTCCAACATATTTTTCGGTCGCAAAGAATGCAAGGAATGCAGAGTCCTTTTTTGAAAGCAAGAGGTCTGCATGGCTCTGCCTACTGCAGACCTAAAAATGACTGAGAATTAACTGACTCAGAAATCCCATAACCATCAACCAAATCAGACGTGTGAGGTCTTGCATGCTGCTGCAACTTACGAGTGGCAATAATTTACTTATTGGCATATACAACAGCAAATACATCAAGTCCTGAGGCTGAAACATACCAGAGACTGGGGCAGGATTTTCATGAGCTTTAGATCGCCGCAAGACCAGGTGCACCGGCGATATGGCACATGGGGCTTGTGATGATCTAATGGGATTTTCCATCCGTTACCGACTGCTGCAAGTTAGACCAACTTTTTCTATTCTAACTTCGCAGCAATCCTGAGAGCCTTTTTACAGAGCTTGCACCAGATATTTGGCAGGAGCTGCTGTAATTGAGAAACTGTTGTAACTGCACTCAAGATTGTAAAATAGGGTGCAGTTGCGGCAATGGAGTTGAGCACTACCAAGCCCTGTGCCACATTTTGAAAATCCTGTCAATTGACTTTGCCTGCTCCAGACTTTTACTACATCCTTTCTCAGCAACAGTACAGGCTGTCAGTGCAGCCTTGTGTTACTGTAATGAGTCAGGCTACTGTGAGGTCTCTGTTTCTATGTTTGTTATACTGGTTAGATAACAGTACAACCCCCCAGCCCGGCACTCGCATAATCTCTGTCTGACTTTATCTCCCTTCCAAGAGTCAACATGTCTACCTCCGGGTTGAACCATTGAATATATTCGGTGTGTCTGCCCAGGGCTATGAGAGAGTTCCACCTTGCTTGACATGACAGCTCCACCTCCTACAAATAGGGTCAGGGTTTTCTTGCCTTGCAACATAAGACGTTGAGCTACATTCTCATTCATGCTCAATACAATGTGAGTTCCAGTGGTGTCTGGTAGAGTTAACGATAACAGCACAATAGGCTGCACTCAGACAGCAAACAAACTAATTTCTAGCTCTGGTGCAGAAAAATAATGCAAAGTAATGGTATTTATTTAGCAAAACAGGATGAAAACATGACACAGAAAAGCCCGGCACTTTGGAGTAAACACATGACCCTTCGTCAGAGGGGTGTGGCTACTGCTCCTAAGCCCAAAACTTTATGGTACAGATTTTGAAGACACAGTGTTACAAGGGCAGTGTATGCATCTAACAGCAGGATGCTCAGCATAACACAATTATAACCCAAGTATTGAAACTGATTTTTTTTTACTTTCTATTTTGGCCCCCATTTCTCCTCACCAGCTGCCAGGTCCTCCTTTTGCCTACCCAAGCCCTTCTGCCCACCATAGGAGTCCTACGATATTCCAGCCCTCCACCAGTCTTTGTTCAACATCCTCTCCTGAACCCCAACAGTAAGCCACAGCTTGTCCCCTGCGGGTGGGACCCCCCAGTTCCCCAGGCCGGGTGGAGGATCCTTCACTTGACAGTCGAGGCCTGGGAGGAAGAGCCAGCGAGGCACAGGAAGAGTTGGAAGGGCCTTACTATGGCATGGGGTGGGGGTGGGGTGGCTTCATCTTCCTGGTGGTGCTGGGCCTTTATCCTTCTCCAGGGTGTGATCTTGAGAAGTAACACAGCAGAGCACCTATCAGGGTTGTTGGAACTCCCCTGCCGTCCCCATTGTCAGCATGTGATGCCTCCACATCACTCGCCAGGTGAACAGGTGCATGCCAAGATAAGGACACTTTAATGGGACCATTTGTTCCTTCCCGCATGACACGTGCTCCTCCAGGGCCGCCAGGGAGCAGTTGTGCAGTGGAAGAATATGCCCTCCCTCTCCGAGGCAGCAGGCATCCAGATAGATGCCAGAACCCCACCTCACCAGTCAGCGTCAGATACAACAGATAATACCAAATGTGTAGCCATGTGAATAAATATGTACAGGTGAAATATAAAAACTCCCATGGCGAAATAAAAGCATTCTCTACATAAAACAGGGAAAATGCATGAAAAACCTACCCATTCGAGCTGAAAGTTTATCAGTATCAAATTGGAAGTTTTGTTTGTTTCCTGTGTACATTTTAACCACATCTTAAATACAGAGCAGCCTTCCTACTCCCTGAAGTGCTGCTGTGACTAGGGTGGCTGTAGAAAGAAGGCCATGGCACTATAAGAGAGAGAGAGAGTGGGGAGAGAGAAGAGAGTGAGTGAGAGAGACACAGAGGTTGGTAAGAGAAGAGGATTCAGCCATATACTTCCAATACATACAATTTTCTCCGATCTGATTGGGACCAGGTGGATAGAGGAGACACCCACCAAGCAGGAGCAACAGCTGGGAAAGTCCACATATAATGGATCGGCAAGAAATCACACTTCCAAACATACCTCTCAACTACTATTAATTTGGCATAGCACTGTTTTTACACTGAAATTTACCCGTGCTCTGCAGAGATTTACTGATGTTCTTAATGTTACAGCTATTTCTTGACACACAAACTACTAAATCATTGAACTAACTAGACTGAAACATTCCTTAACACTAAATATATGGGGCCCACTACTATTTGAAGGCATACTATTCTTTAAAATAAGAATATGCTATACATTCTGGACAATTGCTCTGAATTTTGAAGGCCAGTGCTATGAACTTTAATGCTGTGAGGTTAAAAGGTATGCTTCCAAAGAAGAGATGTATTCAAGTATTGCCATAGTGCTCAGGCACAATTTAGATACTTAGATAGTAGTAGTAGCTTTATTCATATGTCGCCTCTCCTCATAGGCTCACAGCGCCAGTACAAGAAATGACAGGCAATAAATAGGTAAAACAAACATAAATAGCTCAAATACTACTCTAAAACTATATAAACAGTAGCTAAGTAGGAAAAGCATAATTATTTAATCCCCAAATTCCTGGATAAACAGACAGTTTTTAATCCCCTTTAAAGGCTTCCACTGAGGGGCCTCTCTCAAGCCCTGGGCAGAGCGTTCCACAAAAGTGGGTCAGCTACTTCAGATGTATGATCTGATAACTTAGCCAGGCCCTTTGGACTGAAGGAGGTCCTGAGGAGGAGGAGCAGAGGTGCAAGGACCGAAGGGATGCAGGAGCTCCACCAGGTAGTCGGGGCCCAACCGTGTATGGCTTTGGTTAGAAGACCAACCTTGGGAGGTAGCATTCCCACTTCACAGGCAGCCAGTGCAGATCCCGCAGTACCAGGGTCACATAGCTAGACCTCAAAAGGCCAGTCAGCAACCTGGCAGCTGTGTTTTGCACCAGCTGCAAGCATCGAAGAGCACCTCCACTCACCCAGTGAAAGTATTACAATGTCGAGCCTAGGTGCTCTACTTGCCCATGCACTAGTATCAGCAGGTATTCAGGAGGATAAGGGACTTAAACTAGTTGGTATTCCTCAAATGGTAAAGCCATGCCTGACTACAGTTGACACCTGAGCCTCCAGAGTCAACCATTCATCGAGAATGACTCCTAGATTTTCACCTTAACAGAGGTCAGCAGCCTTGATAACCCAAGCCAAAGCCCTGTCTCTCCCATGACTGTCTCTGCTCCCCTTTCAACCTGGCTTGATCACCAGCACCTCAGTCTTATTTGGGTTTAGCTCGGCAACTAGATTCCATCCATTTCTGGATTCCAGATAGGCAAAGATTAATCACCTTGACAGCATCTGGTGTCCTGGATGCAAGAACAGGTACAACTGGGTATCATCCGCCAGCAGTGAAAACCCAGATTGTATTGTTGAATGATCCATTCCATGAGCAACAGGTACACTACAAAGAATGTGGGTGAGAGGCCTGAACCTTGGGGCATGGCACTGGGCAGGGGCAGTCAGGGGGCGATGAGAAAGTACCTATCACCACCCTCTGTACCCTATCCCAGAGATAGGACTTGAATCAGCGGATGACTGTGCCAGTGAGTCAAGAAGAATTGAGCAAACTCTTTGCATTTAGCTGCTTACAATACTCTCACTGACTGAAGACAGACTGGGTGTAGTAACCTGTCCACTGTACAGAAGAGCTGAGCCAGTTGATTTCTCCCAGCCGCAATCTCCCTGGACAGAAAAGCTGCCTTCTTATGGGAGACTGCCCTTTGACATTCATCATAATGAATCTTCAAAGCCAGTTTGTCCTCCTCAGCCCCAGACCTCCTCCAGCAGTGCTCCAAGCTCTGACCCCTGTCTTCAACTCTCTGTTCCCCATCAAACCATGGGGACCCTAAGCACGAACCTGTGGTCATACATGGATTGATGCGGTTCTATGTGATAATGGCAGCAAGCGGTGATCTACATTATCGCGAAGTCAGGAGTGGTGAAAACAATTTGCCACCCTGACAATCTCAGCGCATGGAGGCGGTGCTGGAGACACAATGGATTTGCTTTCTGTGGGGGTAAATGTCGGGGGCGAAGCAAAAACCCACAAGTTTTGGGCTTAGCGCAGCAGAAGCGATGTAGCGCCCGGATCCAGACCGAACCGAACACCATGCACCGCAGCGGGCCAACCCCCAATGCCACAGCGCGGCTTGGCAGCTGACCACAGTGCCATCCCCTACATCCCTCCACCCCTCCCAGGCCATGCTCCCCCACACGCCAGGATACAGCGACATCCTGTCGCTAGGGTCACCCACCCCACCACATCCGTCGCCCTCCCTGCCCCTCACCTTCGGGCTTTGCCCATATCGCTCACTATTTCGGACGATGCCTGATTCAGGCACCCATGTCACAGGCTACTGATTGATGCTATGGAATTAAAGGCCTTGGCAACAATCCTGTTGTAGGTTAGAACTGCAGTCTCTGATCCCATCTCACAAGCTGCCAACATCTCCAAGATGTTCAGTACTGCCAGTTGTCCTTCTGGGCCAAACCCTTTTAAAAGATGGTATTGACCCATCTCCACCAGGGGAGGACCACAGGAGGGGGCCCTGATGGAGAACTTCACTGTGTAATGATCTGACCAACTGACTAGATCAATCTCAGTGTATCTCACCTTGAGCCCCAGGAGAGAACCAAGTCAAGTCATGCCCAAGGTGATGAGACACGGAAGTAACACCTTGCGCTAATCCCAGTGATTCCATCAACTGGAGAAATCCCTTCAAAATACAGAGTTTATCTCAACCTAGTCATTGAAGTCACCCAAAATAAGACAGATGAGAATAGGATTTGAGCCCTTTGCTTTCCCAGCCTCAAAACTTTGCAAGCAGGGCCAGGAGTACAACAGCACACAGCTGAGAGCATAGCAGGCACAGAGGCACTATAATTTTATCAGAGAGGCACGACTTAGGGGCAATTACAGTTAGCCAAGCTGGAGGATCCAGCCATGTCCTGTTGGTACCTTAATTGTTTCCCTGAGCTAACCAGGACTGGGAGGGGGAGGGATGGGTAAGGTTAGCCAGGCCCGGGTATAGGAAAGTTTTCTTTTTAAAACAAATAACACTCACCCTGCACTCTTCCCAGACTATTCCAGTAGTCATCCTCCTCCTTGGCTGAGGTTCTCCTCCAGTCTGGATTCCTGCTGCCTGCTCTGACCCTCACCCCGATCACAGTCGTTGGTCCACTACTCTCACCTGACCCAACCACCCCCAGCCACAACTCAGTCCAACTGTTGCAGGGTTGACAGCGTTTGCTTTTAGAGCCTCCTCTCACCTGGTATAGGAAAGTTTCCTAACCAATTTCTGTTGCAGTCAATACTGGGGTGAGGACACTATAACTAAGGATCCAAAAATATATTTTGTTTGTAAAAGCAGGTAAGGTTGGTGGGATAGTCAATTACATGAATTCATTCTTTATTGGAATAACCCTTTTTCACCGCTCCCAGCCTTGATTTATGAAATATTTAAAGTTTGGTACATAAGTGGATCCTAGGTTCAAGTGCCACCTCTTGAGACATACATAGTGTGAGTACACATTGTTAAATAAAAACTTTTTTTTTGTGTGTGTGAATTTTGTTATTTTACAAAAAGTGCGTGAAGGTCACTTATGTTTGATTTTGTGATATTATGTATTTCACTTGACTATGTTTAGTTTGTGTCAGTTTAAAAGGTGTAATGGTTATGTCTTTAAATGTAATTATGTTTGTTTCTTGATTGGTTTCAATGGATACTTAAGTTTTTGAACCCTACCACAACACCTCCTGAGGGCGCTCAAAGGCGAGGCATTAGCACACGGAGGTCATCCTTGCACAGCTCTGTCACTGTCAGGTCCAATACAGCTCAGACTTGCCAACCTGGCAATTAATGCGATACAGTACTGAAAGAACAATAGTGGTCTGCAACTCTGAGTATAATTTTTGGCAACCTGAGTATAGAGGATTTGTTTTAATTTGATGATCTGAACATGTCTGAGGCATTCGCATGGTGATGGAATGTGAATGTTCTGCTTTTCCTGGCTGGAATAAAGGCATCCTCGAACGAGGCTTGGGTGGTTTTGAGACTTGAGTGATGCTTCTTGGTAGTGTCTCAGATACCTTTTTCAATAGAAGACACAAAAAAGGGGGGGAGCTACACTTGAAGGGGTGCTCAAACTCCAAGGAGGACTCGTGCATCAAAACACAAAAATCAGTAAAAACTGAAAGAGGAGGGCACTCTCATACTGTGCAAACAAGCAATCTTTAATAAATATAGGTGCAAAAAAAAGCTATAAAAGCATAGCATACTGCACTACTGTGGGGGTCTGCAGAATTAAACTTCACCATTGCCGAGAGGCATAAGGCAAGAAAGCTAGCGGCACTTTGGTCCAGACTTGAATGTTACAAAATCTGCAATAGATTTCAGGGCATATCAAAATTCCAAAAGGTACTCACTCAGCACCACCTCAGCATGCACAAATAAGCAGCCACAGGATAAAATCACTCCACAGCAAGCAAGCAAACAGACAGCAGCAGATCCCGCGCAGTATGCTTCTTCCTGGTGATGCTTACATTTTGAACTGGATTCATTGTCAGAGCGTGCCTGGGTTGTATTTATAGATACCTTTTATGTGCTTCCATTTAAAGTGATAGCCACAGGCATACCAGACCTCAAACTGATTTGGCAAATGACATAAAAAGAAAATAGTTAAGTGATAAACTCATGTGCAAAATCATACATAAATCAAATATACAAACACACCGCATGCACAAAATAATTAAAAAATGCGTAGTTTGGCAACAGAGCTGGCAAGTCGTGTTGCCACACAGGAGAAACCGACAAGTCATCCTGTGTAGAAATCTAGATGCAACAAAGCTGGAAAGTCATGTTGCTACCATAGAAGGTCCAATATTAAATAAAGGAAAATTAATCAAGTCAGTTGCTGAAGAATATCCGTGGGGATCTCTAACAGCAGCAGCAGCAGAGCCGGAAAGTCATACTACTGCACGTGACAGAGCCACAAAGTCATGTCATGTATAGAGACTATAATCATGAAAATCCCAGCAGCAGCAGAGCCGAAAGTCACACTACTGCACATGACAGAGCGCCAAAGTCATATCATGTATAGAGACCAAGCTACCAATAACAGTACATGGAATCTCCTCATTTAGTCCAGTGGGCTTAATGTTCGAGTAAAGATCAAAGGATTCACGCTGGATCAATTTCTGTTTAATGCTTCCTCCATGGGACAAGCCCTACTTTTTGAGTCCCACCACTCTCAAGAATACTGCAGACCCATGTCGATGTTCCTTATAATGCCTTGCCATAGCATAGGTGGGGTTGTCATTCCTAATCACGCTTTATGTTTCTCACTCTTTCTTGAGGGGTCTTTTGTTTGCTCCACATATCCCAGGCCACAAGGACTGGGAAGACATTTGAGATTAAAAATTAATTAATTGTAACACCAGTGGGTGGTGTACCTTCTGATGTGTCCTGTGGCCTGGGATATGTGGGTAAACAAAAAGATGCCTCAAGTAAAGAGCGGGAGAACATAAAGCAGCGATTAGGAATGACAACCCCACGTATGCTATGGCAAGGCATTATAAGGAACATCAACACGGGTCTGCAGCATCCTTGAAAGTGGTGGGACTCAAAAAAGTAGGACTTTTTTCCTGAGGAGGAAACATTAAACAGAAATTGCTCCGGCGTGAGTCCTTTTGGATCTTTACTCTCGGAACATTAAGCCCACTTGGACTAAATGAAGAGATCCGATGTACTGTTATTTGTAGCTTGGTCTCATACATGATATGACTTGTGGCTCTGTCATGTGCAGTAGTGTGACTTTCCGGCTCTGCTGCTGGTGGGAGAGATTTTCATGATTATAGTCTCTATACATGACATGTCTTTACAGCTCTGTCATGTGCAGTAGTATGACTTTCCGGCTCTGCTGCTGCTGTTAGAGATCCCACGGATATATCCTTCAGCAACTGACTGGATTAATTTTCCTTTATTTAATATTGGTCCTTCTATGGTAGCAACATAACTTTCCAGCTTTGTTGCATCTAGATTTCTACACAGGATGACTTGTCGGTCTCTCCTGTGCGGCTAACATGACTTGCTGGCTCTGTTGCCAAACTAAGCTGTTTTAATTATTTTTTGTGCATGCGTGTGTTTGTATATTTGATTCGTGGTATGATTTTGCACATGAATTTATCACTTAATTATTTCCTTTTATGTCATTTGCCAAATCTGTTTGAGGTCTGGTATGCCTGTGTCTATCACTTTAAATGGGAGCACATAAAGGTATCTATAAATACAAGCCAGGCACGCTCTGACAATGAATCCAGTTCAAAATGTAAGCATCACCAGGAAGAAGCATACTGTCAGCGGGATCTGCTGCTGTCTGTTTGCTTGCTTGCTGTGGAGTGATTTTATCCTGTGGCTGCTTATTTGTGCATGCTGCGGTGGTGCTGAGTGAGTACCTTTTGGAATTTTGATATGCCCTGACATCTATTGCGGATTTTATGACTTTCAAGTCTGGACCAAAGTGCCGCTAGTTTTCTCGCCTTATGCCTCTCGGCAATGGTGAAGTTTAATTCTGCAGACCCCCACAGTAGCGCAGCATGCTATGGCTTTTATAGCTTTTTTTTTGCACCTATATCTATTAAAGTTTGCTTGTTTGCACAGTATGGGAGTGCCCTCCTCTTTCAGTTTTTACTGACTTTTTGTGTTTTGATACCTTTTTCAATGTTGCTCAAAGGATCAAAACAATTTGACTCAAGTTGGGAGGAGCACTTGGGAGGCAGGCAGGTTGTTCCAGCAGGCTGACTATGCTGCTCAGCTGGCTACTGGGACACATGTTGTACTTGAAAGGATGGACATGCACTGGGATTGGTGTGACTTTCTTTTCAAGTACACAAAGTTTTCACTTGTCAACCAGGCTGAATGGCATCACCATCAGCCTGCTCCTGGTTGGGCTATGACTTTCGAGCCCACAACAGCCTGAAGCAGCATTGGACCTGACAGTGACACACCTCTGAAATGCCATTATTGTAACAAGATGTTCACTTTGCGCTGAACCTGCAAGCAAACATACAAAATAACTTAAACTAACAAAATATAACTTAGCTGCCAAAGTTTCAATCCCATACTGGCTAGCCTTCATTCTTAGCCATCTTATGGGAGACTCTGGATCAAGTTTGACACTATCTCCCTCTAGAGGACTCAGAGGAGCAGACCTGGGTTGGGGGGGTGTTGACTACCCTGCTGCTTTAGCCCTCTTGAGCAGCCCTGGACCTCTATCTTATGCTTGCAGTCATGGATGAGGAGGTCTCAGCACAAGTGATGGGAAGGGCTAAAAGGAATAAATGGGTAAGTGTATGACAATAATTGCACCCACTCAACCTACCACACTTAAAATGACCCACAGGGTAGCCCTGCAGGCCAACTGCTTTAAAACACCTGATCTTGGTGGGAAGTAGTAAGTTGGTCTAATGTTACTCTACAGATCCATCACACTTTCTGTGAAATAATATTTCTGAATATTTGTTTATAAATATTTGATAACTGAATAAGGCCCACTGGGCAGAGGCCCATTACAGGAGCCTGGGAGCTGAGAGAATTTAAATGACTTGTTAGGGTCACATAGTATGCAAGTGGAGGTTGTTGGAATTAAACCCTTTAGCATTGAACGTACCAAGCTCATTCACAGCGTGTTGCTCTAATCTCTAAGCTATACTACCATCCAAAATTCTTCCTAAATCCAGTGGCTCACTTACAGCTGTAGCCATCAAGTTGTCAGGATATTTTACAATATTTCATGATATTTCTAAAGAAAATCTCTCTAGTGGCCCTACTGCAGGCAGGCAGGAAGGAGATTTCTCTAGAAATTGCACAGCATCAACAGAAAATATTCAGACATGTCAGTAGCTTCAACTGTATGTCCTCTCATTCTCTCATCTCTTAATAGATTTAATAGCTTTACATGATCTAATAATGTTATTCCTCTCACCTTTTTAAGACAATTATATCTATTCTAAATCTTCTCTCCTACATTACCAAGATGCATAATCATACATTATAAAAGGGGTAACAAATCCTGCATTTTAATTGGTGGACTACATCCACATGACTGTGCAGTTTTATACTATAACAACACAGGTCAGTAAAATGTACTTTTTAGCTCTTTTTTTTTTTGCCATTTATAAGCGTGGTAACCTACTCCAGGAGTGCAGTGATTTTTAATAACAAAACTTCCCAGGTGGTTGAAGGTGTCACAACGCACTCCAGGTCAGGGCCCTCTGCTCCCACAGTGCCAACCTCAGAGTGCAATGGTGTGAACAGGTAACAGATAGGGTAATACTCCTGTCTGCTTTTAGGTCCGAATCACCTTTAGTCTCAAGTTCTGGGGGGATTCAAACTGTGAACCTTATGCTAGAGTACCCAAATTTACATGCTCAGATAATATTCTCTTTGGGGGGGATGCAGTATATTTTTCACCTAAGGGCACCTAACCAGGTATCCAAAATGAACCCTTAAAACTCTATTAGAGACCTTAGGTATATTCTTACCTTTTACCAAGCTTAGTAACACCATCAAGCCCTTGAACAGTTGTCAGACTTAATATCCGTTCAGCAATAACATGCAAAAAATGACTGAGGAGACCCAGGCAATACCTTAAAGAAAATGTTTACTAAAAATGGATAAAAAACAGTAAGATAAAATACAGACCAAATACCAAAGACCTACCATAATACATTTTGACCTATGCTGTCTAAGTATACCTCTGGAAGTGCTTAAGTTAGATCAGAGAACTGTTTTCTCTCATAGTCCCAAAATAATATGACATACATTTCAGACACAAGTATCAGTTTAAACTCTGTGTCTCCACACCCCTTCTGTGAGTCATATAGCTCCTCCTTTTAGAATATAACATTAAAACATGATTTCCTACCAGGAGGTATTTTAAATAATGTGAACAACAGCAGACACCCATTTCCCAAATTATGAGTCTTTGATCAACCAGTTCCTTTGAGGTTTACAACCCTGCAGTCCATTATCCAGGTGTGAGACAGCCAACAGGAATCAGCTAAATGACATCCTTTCCTGATGTAATAAAATTCTCATTTAAGTTCTAATTTCAAAAGCAGCAGCAGGTGATGAGGGCCATAAACTGTCTCTCTAGAAGGATGGTCCAATTAACTGTTTCCTTCTGGTCTGTTTAATTACATCCTGGTTTTCTACTGCTGACACCTTTGTAATTTAAAGGGCCAAATCTCACAGACTGACATTTCATACACTGACCATTTATTTATAATACCAATATCATACAGTAATCATAACCAGCTGGCCAAGCATTACAATCCTCCTCACCTAGACTGAATTTGGGGGCTCTATCCCCTGCATGGGATGAGCTCCCTAAGTCAGTTCACTCCTAATATACATGCGACAAACCATCTGCATTCTGACGGTTGCTCCAGCCCTATGTAAGATCTTCATGTCATACCTTTGCAAGGCAAGACTCCATCTTAATAGTCCACCAATTGTTTTTCCCATTTGTGCCAGCCAAACCAGTGGGTTGTGGTTAGTTTGTACCTCAAAATGCTGCCCATATAAGTATGGCTCTAACTTCTTTAGGGCCCACACTATGGCAAGACACTCTTTTTCCACAGTAGAGTATGCCTGCTCCCTGGGAAGTAACTTTTTTCTCAGGTACACTACGTGGGTGATCTTTCCCCTTGGTTGGATGTCTGACTCAGTACTGCCCCAATACCCATGTCTGAGGCATCAGTCGGGACTATAAAGGGTCTGCTACACAGGAGCACTGCACAGTGCCTCCTTCAGTCTGGTAAAGGCTTTTCACAGGCTGGTTCCCAGGTAATTTTCTTAGGCATTTTTTGTTTACCAGGTCAGATGGGGGAGCATCAAGGCACTGTAATTGGGTAAAATTTCCTATAGTATTGCTGTCCCTAGAAAACTCCTGACCTGCTGCTGTAGTTCTGGTCTGGGCCATCCTTGATCACCTCTATTTTTACTTGGTTGGGACTGAGCTGCCCCAGCCTACAACATGTCCAGGTATGCCGCTTCAGCCATGGCCACCAGGCACATCTCAACTTTGACAGTGAGCCCGACCCTCTGTATCCTGCCCAGCACTTCCCTAAGGTAGGACAGGTGTTCCTCCCAGCTGGTACTAAAATGGCAGTGTCATCCAGGTATGCAACACCGTACTCCTCAGCACCATTTAACACCTGGTTCACCAAACTTTGGAAAGTGGCCAGGGCATTCTTCATTTCGAAAGGCATTACTTTAAATTTAAATAAGCCTACCGGAGTGATGAAGGCTGACCTCTCCCTAGCTCTGTCAGTTAACTCTACCTGCAAGTACCCCTTTGTCAGGTCAATAGTTGTAAGGTAGGTCACCCCTCCCAACTTGTCCAGGAGTTCGTCCGTCCGGGGCATCGGGTGGGCATCTGACTTTGTGACTGCATTTAGTCCACAACAGTTGACACAGAAACGAGTAGAGCCATCTGGCTTGGGCAAAAGGACTATGGGTGAGGCCCAGGGCCTGTGGGATCTCTGGATTACCCCTAAATCCAGCATTTCCTCCACCTCCCTCCTGATGTCCTTTTGGACAGCCTCTGACACACGATATGCTGTCTGCCATATGGGTGCCTGTGTCCCTGCCTCTACATTGTGCGTCGCTAAGGGGGTTAGTCCAGGCTTGGTGCTAAACAGTGGGGCAAAGTCTGCTAAAACCTCCCTTATTTCCTGGATCTTGTCTGGGGCCAGCTGGGGTGACAATTTAACTGCCTCCACAGAGGACTCCTGCTTGCTTTCTTCCAGCAAGTCCAGAAGGGGGTCTCCTTCGTCCATCCCCTCCCCAGGACTACCCACTGCAAACACCATGTCAGCCCTATTAGCATATGGCTTCATCATGTTGACTTGGTACATTCTTTCTGTATGTCTTCTGTCAGGTAACTCTGTGATATAATTCACGTCATTTACCTGTCTGACTACTTTATGCAGGTCCTGCCCACTCAGCCTGCAGCTTGTCTTTCGGACCGAGATAAGGACCATGACTTCCTGACCCACCGTGTATGAGTGAGCTCTGGCTGTGTCATACCACACTTTTGTTTCTGTTGGGAAGCTGCCTAGTTGCTCTGAGCTGTCCCCATAAGCTCCTTCAGTCTTTCCCTAAACCTAAGGACGAATCCACTATGGGAGTTCCCTGGGTGGCGTGCTTGCCTTCCCAGTCCTCCCAGATCAAGTCTAGGGGCCCACATGCCTGCATCCATATAAGAGCTTGAAGGGAAAAACCCTGTTGACTTTTGCGGCACCTCCCTGTATGCAAACAACAGGTGGGGAAGGTATTTCTCCCAGTCCCTCCCATGCTATTCCGAAAACACTTGGAGCATTGACTTCAGGGTACCATTAAATCTTTCCAAAAGCCCATTGACTTGTGGGTGATAAGGTGTTGAGCACCTCTGCACCACCCTACACTTCTCCCACAAACATTTCATCAGGTCCGACATGAAGGAGTCCCTTCGATTGGTGATAACCTCCTATGGAAACCCAACATGGGAGAAAATCCCAAGTAAGGCATCTGCCACTTTGTCTGTCCTCAGTGAGGATAGGGCAACTGCCTCTGGATACTGGGTGGCATAATCCACCACAGTCAGGATGAACCTCTTCCTGGAGGAGCTGGGGATATTTAAAGGCCCCACAATATCCATTCTCACCCTCTGGAATGGCTCCTCCACTATGGGCAATGGAATTAGGGCAGCTTGGGTTTTCTTACCCACCTTCCCTATTTCTTGACACTGGTAACAAGACCTGCAGTACTCCTTCATCTGCTGGGTGAAGTTGGGCCAATAGAAATTCTGGGCCAACCGCTGCATAGTGAGCACGATTCCCAGATGACCAGAAGGGAATATCATGTGCAATATTGAGCAACTGCTCATGGTACCCCTGGGAAATGACAAGCTGCCTACCTATCACCCTCCGCTGTCTTAGTATCCTGAGTATACATCAGTCCATTTTCCCAATAAATGCTGCTCCTGATGTCCTTTGGACAGCCTCTGACACACGATATGCTGTCTGCCACATGGGTGCCTGTGTCCCTGCCTCTACATTGGCCGCTAAGGGGTTAGTCCAGGCTGGTGCAAACAGTGGGGCAAAGTCTGCTAAAACCTCCTTTATTTCCTGATCTTGTCTGGGCCAGCTGGGGTGACAATTTAACTACCTCCACAGAGGACTCCTGCTTGCTTTCTTCCAGCAAGTCCAGAAGGGGTCTCTTCGTCCATCCCTCCCAGGACTACCCACTGCAAACACCATGTCAGCCCTATTAGCATATGGCTTCATCATGTTGACTTGGTACATTCTTTCTGTATGTCTTCTGTCAGGTAACTCTGTGATATAATTCACGTCATTTACCTGTCTGACTACTCTATGCAGGTCCTGCCCACTCAGCCTGCAGCTTGTCTTTCGGACCGAGATAAGGACCATGACTTCCTGACCCACCGTGTATGAGTGAGCTCTGGCTTTGTGTCATACCACACATTTTGTTTCTGTTGGGAAGCTGCCAAGTTGCTCTGAGCTGTCCCCATAAGCTCCTTCAGTCTTTCCCTAAACCTAAGGACATAATCCACTATGGGAGTTCCCTGGGTGGCGTGCTTGCCTTCCCAGTCCTCCCAGATCAAGTCTAGGGGCCCACGTACCCTGCATCCATATAAGAGCTTGAAGGGGAAAAACCCTGTTGACTTTTGCGGCACCTCCCTGTATGCAAACAACAGGTGGGGAAGGTATTTCTCCCAGTCCCTCCCATGCTATTCCGAAAACACTTGGAGCATTGACTTCAGGGTACCATTAAATCTTTCCAAAAGCCCATTGACTTGTGGGTGATAAGGTGTTGAGCACCTCTGCACCACCCCACTTCTCCCACAAACATTTCATCAGGTCCCACATGAAGGAGTCCCTTCGATTGGTGATAACCTCCTATGGAAACCCAACATGGGAGAAAATCCCAAGTAAGGCATCTGCCACTTTGTCTGTCCTCAGTGAGGATAGGGCAACTGCCTCTGGATACTGGGTGGCATAATCCACCACAGTCAGGATGAACCTCTTCCTGGAGGAGCTGGGGATATTTAAGGCCCCCAATATCCATTCTCACCCTCTGGAATGGCTCCTCCACTATGGGCAATGGAATTAGGGCAGCTTGGGTTTTCTTACCCACCTTCCTATTTCTTGACACTGGTAACAAGACCTGCAGTACTCCTTCATCTGCTGGGTGAAGTTGGGCCAATAGAAATTCTGGGCCAACCGCTGCATAGTGAGCACGATTCCCAGATGACCAGAGAGGGAATATCATGTGCAATATTGAGCAACTGCTCATGGTACCCTGGGAAATGACAAGCTGCCTACCTATCACCCCTCCGCTGTCTTAGTACCCTGAGTATACATCAGTCCATTTTCCCAATAAATGCTGTGTTTTCCATCACCTCCCTGTACTCCATCAGAGTCTGCCCAAGCTTTCAGCTTCTCTAAACTAGGATCACTTTTCTGAGCAGCTGCAAACTCCTTACACATTCCCAAGGCATGGGGCAGGTCCCTGTCAGTATCTAAACTAGGGTTCCTAGCTGTAGTATCAGGGCACTCAAGATCACTGTCATCCCTAACCCTCTGACAACTGATCACCCCTTCTTCTTTGGAATAACCCTCCATAGCTGTTTGGTTAACTGCTACTGGGGAAAGTTCTACCCCCTTTCCATTAAACTCCATATCAGGAGACACAGGCTGAGGAACCAACCTCCCAGTGGTTTCCACAGTGGCTTCTATGGGGTCCAGGGAACTACAATTTCCCCTTCCCACTTGGCTACGGGTAACTGCACACACCATGCCCTGTTTGAGATTGTGGCCAAGGATGATGTCAACTGCTAAAGTTTTGGCTACAGCCACCTGTTGCACAGTTCCCCTGTTTCACCCCAGTCTAGGTAGAACACTAGCGAGTGGCAATG
The DNA here is from genome assembly GCA_016271365.2 of Neoceratodus forsteri. Lineage (NCBI taxonomy): Eukaryota > Metazoa > Chordata > Ceratodontiformes > Ceratodontidae > Neoceratodus > Neoceratodus forsteri. Next base: position 477,359,612 of record CM057451.1, read on the forward strand.
TACAGTTACAAATGTATTGGGTATAAGCTGACCAGGCTCTACCAGATCCCCTTTACCAACAGCAGGGATGTCCTTGTGTCTCTTAACCCTTGTGTCTGTACATCATTTACAGCGATTGGATGCATGTGTTCCCTCATGTTCACAGGCATGCTTCCAGGGACACACAAACAACCCACTTCTTTCCTAGCCCCATTTTGCGTATTGCTCATCCTTTTGGGACACTGTCTGGCAATATGCCTAGTTTCTTTGCAAACCCAACATTTGTTTCTTTTGCCAGAAAAATCTTTTCTTTGAAACCTGAGGCTAACTGGTTTCGGTGGAGGCAGTGAGGGTTTCAGCTGCCCTGAAGGTGTGTTTTTCCCTTTCTGCACTGCCACGCCCACCCCATTCACTCTCAGAGCAGGTCTACTCTTGGCATAGTGATCTGAGAGTTCAGCAGCCTTTTGCACTGTTTTGGGATCTCAGTCCTCCAGACAGGTTTTCAGCTCTGCTGGGCATCCGCAAAAAAACTGTTCTAACAATATAGCATTTTCAATTTTATCTACAGAGTTTGCTTGATTCCTTCCCACCAACATTGTTTCATGGCTAGCTCTTCTTAGCTCATGTCAGGGTTTCTCCTGAGCTACGAATTTAGCTCTGTATGTTTCTGCAGTTAAATCAAACTTTTTTTTTTAAAGTGCAGCTTTAAGTTTGCTGTAATCATTACTGTTCTCATTGTCCATTTGACCCAATACATCCTGAGCTTTCCCAGTAAGTAGCGGGGATAGCTGGAAGCTCCAGGACCCTCTAGGAATCTTTGCTTGAATACAAACTTTTTCAAAGGAATTTAAAAAGGCATACATATCCTCCCCCTCTTTAAATTCAGCTATCAATTTGGAATGTAATTTGTAACCCAGTCCTGTAGTTCCAGTTAAACCTAAGCCACTTACCTGCTCTGGTGCTGGTGGTTGAAGTCATAGCTTCTCCAGTTCATGTCACCTGTGGCGCTCACACTTTTCATGGTCAGCCTCTCGCTTTTCATGTTCAGCTTCTCACTGTTCTTGCTCCCTCTTCTTCTCTGCAGCTCGCTGTTCTTGTTCCTCTTCTCCTCTGCAGCTCACTGCTCGCTTCTCTTCTTTCTGGAACTCCAGCTCCATCCTCCGCAACTCCATCTGCAGCCTGATGGCTTCTGGCTCCAGAATGTTGGTGACCTTCCCCTGCTGCTGTGGCCCTTGCCTTGCACTGGCCCTGCTGTCCTCCTCACTGGATCTGGACACTGCACTGGCTGCAGGCCCTCCACACCCAAGGTTTGGTCTTTTACGGTCATGGACTGTGACTCGACACTCTGGGCATCAGCCGCCATCAGGGCATCCATGAGGTTCTGCTTGGTGGCTCTACCCTCGTGCAGGACTCCTCTCTCCTTGCACAACTGCTTCAGGTAGTCTGCAGTGTGCACATTGTAGTTGAAAGCCATCTTCTTCCCTAACCATGGCTACTCTAACTTGCACTTCAAAAAAAAATAAAACAGGTAGGAACTTTGATTGTAAGCAAAATGATATCACTCTGTTTTCTCCTTTAAAATAAAAGCACTGCCTTATTTTGCAAGTAAGCTGTATACAGTAATTGACACACTGAACAGTTAAAGCTCGTGTTGCCAAATTTATTGCACCGCTGCCAACCAAATCTGTCACAAAGCACTCTGCAGGTCGTGCCTTTGCTCCCACAGTGCCAATCTCAGAGAGCAATAGTGAGAACAGGTAACAGACAGAGTAACCCTCCTGTCTGCTTCTGGGTCTGGACCATCTTTATTCTCAAGTTCTGGGGATTCAAACTGTGAACCTTATGCTAGAGTACCCAAATGTACAGGCTCAGATAGTATTCTCTTTGGGGGTGCAATATATCTTTGCTAAGGGCCTAACCAGGTTTCCAAAATGAACCCTTAAAACTCTATACAAGACCTTAGATATATTCTTACCTTTACAAAGTTTAGTAACACCATCAAACCCTTGAACAGTTGTCAGACTTCATATCCGTTCAGCAATAACATGCAAAAATGACTGGGGAGACCAGGCAGTATCTTAAAGAAAATATTTACTAAAATGGATACAAATCAGTAAGATAAAATATGGAACAAATATCAAAGAGAATCACAATCACATAAAGAACAAGGAAAAGTACAAAACAAAACTCCTACAATACATTTAGAACCGTTGCTGTCTAAAGTATTACCTCTGGAAGTGCTTAAGTTAGATCAGAGAACTGTTTTCTCTCAGAGTCCCAAAATAATATGACATACATTTCAGACACAAGTATCAGTTTAAACTGTGTCCCCACACCCTTCTGTGAGTCATCTGGCACCTCCTTTTAGAATATAAAATTACAAACATGATTTCCTACCAGGAGGTATTTTTAAATAATGTGAACATCAGCAGACACCCATTTCCCAAATTATGAGTCTTTGATCAACCAGTTCCTCTGAGGTTTACAACCCTGCAGTCTGTTACCCAGGTGTGAGACAGCCAACAGGAATCAGCTAAATGACGTGCTTTCCTGATGTAATAAAATTCTTATTTAAGTTCTAACTTCAAAAGCAGCAGCAGGTGATGAGGGCCATAAACTGTTTCTCTAGAAGGAAGTTCCAATTAACTGTTGCCTTCTGGTCTGTTTAATTACATCCTGGTTTTCAGCTGCTGACACCTTGTAATTTAAAGGGCCAAATCTCACAGACTGACGTTTCATACACTTTGACCATTTATTTATAATACCAATATCATACAGGAATCATAACCAGCTGGCCAAGCATCACAGAAGGCACTCAGTTTTGCCTTATACCTTACAATCTGCCCAGGACATGCTACTCACCCAGCTGAAAAGATAAAGATTTTATAATGATGTATCATGAATGATCATTATCAGTTATGTTCAAATATCATATTCGAGCTTCAAAAACCATCATTGTGATTTTGCGCTCATCTGATGATGCTATTATTTTTATCTTATCTATTTTATATTTATCTATTTATTTATTTATGTTTTTTTTTAGTTATGCATCTATTTTCAAAAGCAGATTGCTTATATTACTGTTCCTCCAACGTTGTAAATTAGAATGTTATGGTCTGTTATGTACAGTGCCCTGAGCCTATGGAGAAGGGTGCCTTAGAAATAAAGATAGTACTACTACTGATCATGACTAACAATGATTAAATATAAACATTAAATGACTGCCAGTCAAAACCCAGGATGTTATCGAAATGGCAATTGTGATTAATGATGATCTCATATTTTCATGATTGTCCATGGTCATGATTACTGCAATACATTTTAAAATATGTATTTTCTTTTCCTATACTTTTAGAGTTGATCTAGCCTTCTATTTAGATATCTTTATTGGACTAATCAGTCACAGGTTTGTGAGTAAGGATAACATGGGATACAGTAAATAGGGTACAACATGCCGCATTGTGGTTTTATTTTATATAAAGATATCAAAAATAAATAAAATAATAAACTCAAAACAAAAAGCAAAACAGAACAATAGCCCATGCTATTTTGAGAACAAGACAATACTGTCTTTCCAATAGTCTTCAGTGTTTCCTGCTGTTTTTCTGCCAGGACCTGTTCAGAGCATAGGTCCTACTCTTGCCTTAACCTCAGACAAGTGAGACTAACCTCTCAGCTAATCTACCCATGTCTGTCTTTGGAGGTTTTATAACCCTCCCACTTGTACATAATCCTGCCCACAAAATGCAGTGAAACATTTCTCAGCTCCTAAGGCTCACAACCATGCCTATACACAAGAAAAAAATGGTTGTTCCTAAGCCCAGGTTATACAGAGCATTGTTATCCAGAAACACCACACATACCATTAGGCTGGCCAGTTTTATTACCATTATAAACATAAGTATTCACTTAAGTTAAGCTCCTCCCACTGGCCAGCATGTGTGTCCCAAACACGAGTATAAATATAGCTAAATATAGGCCACAAAGGGCTGCTGCCATCATATAGTATTCATTCTAGAGGAGCTCTTCTGCAGGTCAGTCATGCCTTTAATTATTTCTTACCAACACACTTTACTACTTTGTAGTATAATAATAATAAAAAAAAAATATATATATATATATATATATATATAATAAATATATACATTTAATCCCCCCCAATGGCCACTTGTTTAACTACAGTAGTAAGTACACCTCCCATATTTTTCTGTCTATGAGAAAGAGAGGAGTGGGGGTATAAAACATAGCATTACAAACAAATGACCATTACTAAACCCAGGTCCTGAGGAGAGAACTTTTGCCTAGGGCTATGCTAGAGTCTGAACCTCTGAAGGGTACCCAGTAATTCCACACAGGAAGCAGTAACAAGAATGTCCAAACCAGATTGGGGTTCTAGAGTGTGGTTTTATTCCACAGAATGGTATACAAAAGCACAGGTGGACCCCAAGGGTTTACAGCACAAGGCAATGCAGAACAACCAAAGGTATGTAGCAGACAGAAACTCAAAACATCCCATATTGCATAGAACCATGAACTCTCTTCAGCAGCAAAGCCTCGGCTGAACACACACATTTCTTCTAGTGGCACTGGCCACAACTTAGAACATTTCCATATGGTATAGTATTTAAACATTTTGGCAATGTGGTCACTGGCCACAGCGGAGCACACTGGTGCTGAAAATTAGCACAAACACACACCAGGGGGTAAAGTAAACTTTCCCTTCAGGCATTGGCTACCATGTCCTGAATAAGCAGGAGCCCTTACGGAACCTGTAGTGCTGAACTGGTCACTCCAGAGGGGGGATTGCCGACCTTTTGCTTCCTCAGTCCATACCCAGTCATTCTTTCAGAGTTACACCTCAACCTTTGCAAACAGTAGAACTATACATCTTGGAATGACTTTCACATTCAGCATTAGAAACACACTTCTGCCAGCCAGGTGGCACTGAGGGTTGAGGCACTGGTGCCATACCTCATGCTACGCAGATGACCCGTGTTCGGGAATGGGCACAGGCTGCCAGGGGTTGGCAGGGGCAGGGAAGGATTGAACATCTGGAGGACTGCTCTCCTTCTCCAGGAAGGGGGAACGTGCAGCACTGGTACCTGATTGCCCACTGGCAGAGGCTGGGGAGCAAGACGATGTGTGAGAGCATGGGGACAGCTGAGTGCTGACACATGGAGGGGAACGTACATGGAAGTGTGCGGGTTCCTCCTTGGCCTGAGTCATTGCATGCACTCAGCTCCAGAGGGAGCAAAACTCTGAAACAGTACCCACAACAGCGCCTCTATGATGCCAGCATCACTGTTCCTTCATCACTCCCAGGCTGGCTCCCCCGACCCGACCCATGTCCACGACACCTTGGCTGGTGCTGTGGCCCCACCCTGAGGGGTAAGCCAGGGGGCAACTAGGGAGTGCAGCTGATTTGGGAGCAAAGGGTGGCGAGGTCCGTGACCGGCTGAAGTCTGGCACTGAAGCGGACAAAAAAAAAAAAACACACTACTTCTGAGTGTAAATTAAAGTCCTGAACAATGTGTCAAGTCTCACTGTGGACTCCACAATTGTCAACCAAATTTAAGAAAGGATGAAAACAGTCTCAAACAGAACAGAACTTGGTGTATATTTCCCTTTGTCAGAGTACACTCAAAAAACAAACAGGCAGGTACATTTCTCCTGGGATACCCAAAGTCAGATTATTCACAGTTGTCAAACAAAAGGCAGCTTTAACTGTCCTGGATCAAAGTAGGGGATTGCCCCCCAGATCCATTCTGCAGTCCCCTCATCTCACTGGGGACGAGAAGAAAATCAGGAACTCCTGCTAGATGGATTCCACCACTTCTACAAGGCAGGCAGATGGTTCTCAGCACTATGGTGAAAAAATAGGCTCTCCTCAGAGCCCACACTGCAGCTTCTCACTCCTCCAACTGCTCCTCTGATCTCCAACTAACAACTAACTGAAGGTTCTAAAACTCCCCACTCACAGCTAGCTACCGTGGCTTATGCTACGAAGAGTTCTAAATGACATCACCTCTCTCTCCTCTCAGCTGAAACCAAGTAAACAGAGAGGAGCAGGTGAAAATCTATTTAACCAGTTATTCACCAGCTGTTTTCCTACCTAGCACTGACACTGATGGGATTCTAGTAACCCCAGGGGACCGGGGTTACACTCACCCCTAGCCAGGTAATTGACTGCAGTCATTTCTCTACCCAGCACCAGACCATCCTACCCAATGTGTTACCTACGGGAGGTAGTGCTACTTCTCCCCTACCATGTACCAGGCACAGGCAGGCAACATTAAAGGCTCAAAGGCCGGCTGATGGAACGTCAGCCCCTATCCTATGATCTATCTATGGATATTCAGTGGCTCCAAGAAACTGCCTGAAGCATGCCCTAATAGACCAGAACTGAGGCCCCTACTGCAGGTCAGGACCACAGCCTGTCTACTCCCTACCCTGCTAGGGAAAATCTATCTGACTAGGCTGCCCCTCGGGGAACCTCCTTCCAAGCTCCCAAGGTACCTGTGAACAGAAACAACAAGGAAACAACACATTGCAATGCATTACATTTCTCAAAACATCCCCACAATATCACACATGTGAAGAAAAAGCATGTTAACATCCTGTTAACCACAAACAATCCTAAATCTGTAGGAAAAAAGAGGAACTCTGCTGAGCTCCCTCATTCTCTTCTTTTCTTCTCATCTTTTCTTCTTCAGGATCACCTGCAAGAGAAGAAAAAATAAACACATCCTGCATACCACACAGTGTCTAAACCTCCACCTGAACACTACAGAATCCAAAAAATGTTTTCTAGAAAAGTACAAAAGTAAAAATGGAAAACAGACATTTATGCAACACATTTGGGGTGCCTAAATTGTCCATACTAGTCACAGAATGTTGTTGCCCGAGCACAAAGTCCATAAAGAGTCTCTCCTGGGCCGTAGCCCACTGAAGAACAGTCCTGGAACAGGGCAGGGCATGAAAAGCACTGCAATCCGTGGGGAGAGTCTTTGAGGACATTTCAGGTAGTTTGTGGTCAGTCTGCCAGTGTAAGGTGTGTTGTGCAAAGTCAGAAAATAGAAAATTTTGCCTTACCAGTTCCTTGAAGACTGAAAACAAAGGATCACCTTACTTCTCCGAGCTGAGGACCCTCTCCCTCCAGATGGTAACTTCGGATACAGCTGTGAAGATGTCCTCTGGAAAACTAGGTGATGGAACAGGAAAAACAGCTTGATTGATGTAATCTGAAAACCAAACGATGAAACAGGAAAACAGCTGGACTGATGTTATCTGGAAGGCCAGGTGATGAAAATGGAAAAACACTGCTGGGCTGACGAATCTGGATACACCTGAAAATCCTGGAATACCAGTAGAGCTGTGTCTTCCTCCTTGGATACTGCTGCTGCTGGATGACAGATACCGGGCTGCCGCTGCCCTCTGGGCATGCTGGGCATATTCACAGGGAGTGACACCATTAAGGCTAATACCACTTGGGGTGAGGTGCAACAACTATGACACCATCTGGGCATTCAAAGTTGATGTTGTGGAATGTCTAATTCCCAGCCTTGTCCACAATTCGCACAGTGTCCATAAACAGAGTTCTGCCCAATTTCCAGAATTTAAGTCGATCGTTTATGATTCTATCCCTGACACATTTTGCTGCACCGGAGTACAAATTCTTGCTTGCCTCTTCCAACAACCAGGACTTCCTGTTCTGTTCAATTTCCTCCCAGACTCTACGAGGTAAGGTAGGAAAGGACTTCCCATAAATGGCATCAGCCCTCCTATGTACCAGTCTCTCCTCCTTGCTACCCTTCACAAGTGTGTGGCCCATGGCTTGGCTTGGGGTGGCCAGTCCTGGTTGAGCCAGTGCATACTTAGAGAATGAAAGAACTTGTCCCCGACCATTTCTGTGGGCAGGATAATGGAGCCTTCTTCTTCTTCTCTCTGGCTCCTCTGAGGCAAGAGCTTGAGGTGACTCTCGGGAACCTCAACACAAAGATACAGATCTTCATCCTCCTTTTCCTCACTCAAGATCTGAGCCCAGGAGTGAGCAGATGTCCTCACTCCTAAGACAGTCCATTCCTCATGGGGTATGGAGGAGACACCCCAGTTCAGTGTCTTGCAGTTCATCCTCCCTACTAGGCTAGGACTTGGACCTCCTTCCATAGGTCCACAGCTCCTTCCATTGCACTATTGGGACACGGGTGTAGAAACCCTTCTTTGTTCCTGCCCTTGCAGTAGATACATGCTCTCTCCTTCTGTGCCATATTCTATGGGGTTCCCCAACAGGTTCAACCTGGTGCTGCGTACTGATACTTGCAGAGTTTCCTACTCTAGTCCATGTGGGAGCCAAATGAATTTGTGATGCCCTCTCTGGTGCTGCACCCTGCTCATACCATACTTCACAAGGCAAGCTGAATGGTGGGGTATCAAACACATCCTTCCAACCTTGAGACACATAATGCACAATCTCACTGGATAGCTAGGGATTGCTCCATTGGAGGCAACCCTTCACCATAGAAAATTCTCTCTACTCTTAGTGCTGCCACCTCCTCTGCTATCATAGCTGGGCATGATCCAGGTAGCAGGTATTTCCAGAAGCCATGTCTGAAATCAAAACAAATAAAGTTTGTTGTTACTGAATTGCTCACTAGTCTCTTTACAGTCTCACAAAATGGCTCCCTGCTGCTGTGTTTACATTTCTAACCCCGCCCTGGAATGTTGGCGGTAGCTCTCCTCATGCATTAAATCTGTTTTTGACTCGAAAACTGCATTTCCGACCTTGTTTGGCTACTGATTTTGCTCAAAACTGTAATCGATTACTGCTTGCATCTCTCAGCACACTCATATGATTTTAACTTGACTTGCGATCAGCATCGAATCATTCTTACTGTGACAAGCTTGCAAATGTACCTGTATATTAGTACCTTGTATTATATCTGTCTGTCACTGCACTAAACTGCACGTGTTTATACTTTGTAATTTTAACATGGAGCCTTTGGAAACAAGTCGCTGACTCAAAGGGTTGTTATTCCGATGTTTACAATAAATAAATAAAAAAAATAAAAAGAAAGATAAATGTGTCATCATGCATCTTGGGCCTAGAAATCATTACACTAAATATTATCTTAGTGGTACAGAGATTAAATCAGTAACATTGGAGAGAGACCTAGGTATTCTAGTAACTAACCAATTAACATCTGGTGAACATTGTAGACACATTACCTTAAGAGCAAATCAAATAATATCCGCTGTTAAGAAATCCTTTTTTTTTGTAGGCAGGAAGCATGTATACTTCCTATCTGTAATTCATTTATTAGGCCACATTTAGATTTCGGTGCTGCCTTTTGGCTTTGGGGCACCATATCTAATAGAGGATAAAACCTTACCGAGAGTGTGCAAAGAAAATAACTAAATTGATCCCAAATTACAGAATATCCAATATAAGGATCGGTGCAAAGCACTGAATTTATATAATTTAGATACATGGAGAAATAGAGGTGATCTACTATTTTTATTTAATATCTTACAAGATAATACTCTGAAGGCAGACTGTGGGTTTAAGTTTGCAAATAAAATTAGTATACTAAGATGCAATAATAGGCAATTGTTTGTGCCAATGGCAAGTAAAAATAAAAGGAAATACTTCTTCACGATAAGAGCTGCCAAACTATGAAATAAGTTACCGCAGTACATAGTTGATGTGTCAAACTTTGAGCTTTCTAAGGGATATCTAGATAAATATTTCTTGGGCACTTAGATATTATATTCTTCATGGCAAGGAGGTAGAATCGATGGGTCCTAGGACTTTCTTACCTAACCAAACCGAGTAAGCTATTTACACATGCTCAAAGTCACTTGCAAACCTCGTATTTCTATTGCACAGGATTGCCTGTTTGCAGCAGCCTAATATGCAACTCACAGTCTCTCTTTTGCTTAGAACATTTACTGTTGCTGAACCCATTATAAATGCTCACAGTCTATGCTCAGAATTTTTGTTTGTTGCCTTACTGTTTCAACAGACAGTCCTTCTTTGCAAAACAATCACACTGCATGCACACAGATTCAGCTGGCTTGAAAATCACACACAGTTTGATACTCAGTAGTTGGGTTTTACTCACTGAAATCAGTAGCTGGCTTCCTCCGGTGGAAATTTTCGGCTGGATGCCTATCCTGGAAGGCCTCTGGGGTGAAGCGGGCTGGCGGTCCTGCCGATCATACCACTGAACTTCATGCTCACTTTCCAGTCGGTTGGACAGCGGGTTGAGCCCGAATATACAGCAAAGATCTGTTTTTTACAGATTAGAACATTCACAAGGTGATCATTGAGCAGGAGCAAATTTAAACTGCAAACTGTAACTTTTTCTCGGCTGCAATTTCAGTGGAAGGAGTGCCGTTTGACCATTTTCTTCACAGATTTTGGCAATTTCTTTATTGACTCCCTCAATCTGCACACAAAGCACATGCAACTTTCAGGCCACATTTCTCTCTCTGTTTCCTAAAGTCCACACTACTTTTGGCATTTGAAAGTTGCAATTTAAAAAGTTCTGTAAATGTTCTGGATGCAGAGACAAGGACATACACTTTTTGGCTTTATTGTCCATTGTAAGTTGGCACACACACACACAGCAGCATTCTGATGTTTCTGTACTAGGAGGCAGGCAAGCAGCACATTCGGATGGCACTCTCTTGGGCAAAATACTTTTGTGCAAAGCTTCCTTTTCATTTTGGACTACCATGCTACCAGACAGACAAACACTAGCCATACCCTCAGCAAAAATCTCTAGTTCTCTCCTCAAGTTAAACAACATCCTTGGGCTGGCCCGCTGGCGCAGGGGCAAGGCGCTGACCTGTGATGCCGGCGACTGGGGTTTGGGAACGAATCTGGGTCATTTGAGGGCTGGCTGGGGGGAGAAGGATTGAGAGTCCAGCGACTGCTCTTCTTCTCCAGGGGGGAGGGGGTGGGGTGATCAGTGCACTGCAGACACCTAGCGGAGGCTGGGTGTACCATAAAGTGCCGACACCAACGAGCTTGGGGGGCAGGGCAGATGCTGGTCATCATTGCACGTCCCCGCCCCCACACACTGGTGGAAAACTCTGCTGCCTAGATGAAGCTAGCCCCTCTGCTTCAATTAGCTCCCAGGGCTGGTTCCCCGACCTATCCCATCAATTGCGGTACTTAGGGCCAGTGCTGCAACCCTGCCCTTGGGGGCAAGCCAGGGTGTATCTGGGATTAGCTTCTGGAAGTTGGGAGTGGAAGCAGAAGGGTCTGTGACCTGGCAGAGGTACCGGTGCAGGACAGTGACATAAAAGCATACTAAATAAAAATTAAAAAAAACATCCTTGGATGAGCCCCCTTTTGTAACCCCCACCGGCCATTTGTTTAACTAGTAAGCCCCCCATATTTTTCTGTCTAGAGGAAAGAGAGGGTGGGTACAAACATAGCATAACAAACAAATGACCATTACTAAACCCAGGTCCCAATCCTGGAAGGCCTCTGGAGTGCAATGGGCTGACGGTCCTGGTGATCATAGCCACGCACTTCATGCTCACTTTCCAGTCAGTTGGACAACAGGTTGAGCCCGAATGTACACAGCAAAAGTCTATTTTTTACAGATTAAAACATTCACAAGCCCTGCGATAGTTGATCCTGGTCTGACCAGCTCACACGCCACTCTCTCTCTCCTCCTCGAACACTCGGCTGCACACAGAAGCTGGCTAGGAGTGGGACTGATCGCAGTTGCAGCAATCACTGGATGCCATGCAAGCGACCTCTCTCTCTCTCTCTCTCTCTGTCTCTCTCTGTCTCTCTCCTCTTGCTTAGAAACATGAAACATAGAAACATAGAAGTTGACGGCAGATAAGGATGGCAAGGTCCATCCAGTCTGCACATTTCTTTCTACCTTATAAATGTGCCATCGGCCTTTGCTCTGTCAGTGGCCTATCTATTCATACTCATCTAGTGCTCCCTTATGCCTATCCCATGCCTGTTTGAAGCCCTGCACTGTATTCATAGCCACCACTTCCTGAGGTAGGCTGTTCCATGCATCCACCGCCCTTTATGTGAAAAAGAACTTCCTCACATTACCCCTTAATCAGCCTCCCTCTAATCTCATGCTGTGTCCTCTTGTCCCTGCTATTTTTCTTATATTGAAACATGTTAGACTCTTTCACCTTGTTAATGCCCTTAAGGTGTTTGAATGTTCCGATCATATCACCTCTCTCCCTCCTTTGCTGTAGGGTACATACTGAGCTCCGTTAATCTGTCCTCATATGTCTTCTGATGCAGTCCCTGCACCATTTTGGTTGCCCTTCTCTGGACTGCCTCAGTTTGGTTAATGTCCTTGTGAAAGTGTGGCCTCCAGTACTGCATGCAGTACTCCAGATGGGGCCTAACCAGTGTCTTGTAAAGAGGGATTATTTCCTCCCTCTTACGACTTGTGATACCCCTACTAATACACCCTAACATCCTCCTAGCCTTATCTACTGCTTTAGAGGTCTGCTTGGATGATTTCAGGTCATCAGTGATGATGATGCTCAAGTCTCTTTCTTCCTTTGTGACTGCCAGCAACTCCCCTCCCAGCCTATAGGTGGCTTCAGGGTTTCTCTTCCTATGTGCATGATCTTGTACTTCTTTGCATTAAATCCCAGTTGCCACTCTTCCAACCATTTTGCTAGTTTATCCAGATCTCTTCTCATTCTGCCCACCCCATCTGGATCATCTACTCTGTTGCAGATCTTGGTGTCATCTGCAAACAGACAAGCCTTACCCTCTGGTCCATCTGCAATGTCACTAATGAAGATACTGAAGAGGACTGACCCCCAGGACTGATCCCTGAGGTACCCCACTTATGACTTGCATCTCTTCTGACTGTATACCATTTACCACCACTGTCTGTTTTCTGCCCGTCAACCAGTTTGCCACCCAGTTGACCAACTTCATGGCGATCGTTGAGCAGGAGCAAATTTAAACTGCAAACTGTAACTTTGTTTTCTCGGCTGCAATTTCAGTGGCAGGAGTGCCGTTTTGACCATTTTCTTCACAGATTTTGGCAATTTCTTTAGTGACTCCCCCCACTTTGCACACAAAGCACATGAAACTTTCAGGGCACATTTGTCTCTCTCTTTCCTAAAGTCCACACTACTTTTGGCATTTGAAACTGTAAATGTTTTGGATGCAGAGACAAAGACATACACTTTATGGCTTTACTGTCCATTGTAAGTTGGCACACACACACAGCAGCATTCTGATGTTTCTGTACTAGCAGGCATGCAAGCAGCACATTCGGATGGCACTTGCTTGGGCAAAATCCTTTTGTGCAAAGCTTCCTTTTCATTTTGGACTACCATGCTACCAGACAGACAAACACTAGCCATACCCTCAGCCAAAAGCTCTAGTTCTCTCCTCAAATTAAACAACATCCTTGGTGACCCCGCTGGGCGCCGAGGGGCAATAGCGCTGACCTGTGATGCGGCGACTGGGGTTCAGGAATGGATCTGGATCATTTGAGGGCTGGCTGGGGAGAAGGATTGAGAGTCCAGCGACTGCTCTCCTTCTCCAGGGAGGGGTGGGGTGATCGGTGCACTACAGACACCTAGTGGAGGTTGGGTGTACCATAAAGTGCCGACACCAACAAGCTTGGGGGGGGCAGATGCTGGTCATCATTGCACGTTCCCACCCCCGCACACTGGGGGAAAACTCTGCTGCCTAGATGAAGCCAGCCCCTCCGCTTCAATTAGCTCCCAGGGCTGGCTCTCTGACCTATTCCATCGATTGCAGCACTTAGGGCCAGTGCTGCATCCCCACCCTGGGGGGCAAGCCGGGGTATCTTGGATTCACTTCTGGAAGTTGGGAGTGGAAGCGGAAGGGTCTGTGACCTGGCAGAGGTACCAGTGGCAGGACAGATATACAGCATACTAAGTAAAAAAAAAAAAACAACATCCTTGGACGAGCCCCCATTTTTGTAACCCTCCACCGCCATTTGTTTAACTAGTAAGCACCCCCCATATTTTTCTGTCTAGAGGAAAGAGAGGGTGGGGTACAAAATATAGCATTACAGACAAATGACCATTACTAAACCCAGGTCCTGAGGAGAGAACTTTTGCCTAGGGCTATGTTAGGTCTGAAACTCTGGAGGGGTACCCAGTAATTCCACACAAGAAGCAATAACAAGAATGTCCAAACCAGGTTGTGGTTCTAGAGTGTACCTTTATTCAAAAGAATGGTACACAAAAGCAAAGGTGGACCCCCAAGGGCTTATGGGATAAAGTAATGCAGAACAACCAAAGGTCTGTAGCAGACAGAAACTGTAAACATCCCATATTGCATAAGACCTTGAACTCTCCTCAGCGGCAAAGCCTCAGCTGAACACTAACATTTCTTCTAGTGGCACTGGCCACAACTTAGAACATTTCCCATATGACATAGGATTTAAACATTTTGGCAATGTGGTCACTGACCATGACAGATCACACTGGTGCTCAGAATTAGCACAAACCCACACCAGGGGGTAAACTTTCTCTTCAGGCATTGGCCACCATGTTCTCAATAAGCAGGTGCCCTTACGGAACCTGTAATGCTGAACTGGTCACTCCAGATGGGGGATTGCCCACCTTTTACTTCCTCAGTCCATACTCAGCCATTCTTTCAGTTACACCTCAAAATTTGCAATCAGTAGAACTATGCATTTTGGAATAACTTTCACATTCAGCATTAGAAACATACTACTTCTGAGTGTAAATTAAAGTCCTGAACAATGTGTCAAGTCTCACTGGGGACTCCACGATTGTCAGCCAACTTTAAGAAAGGATAAGAACGGTCTCAGAACAGAACTTGGTGTATATTTCCCTTTGTCAGAGTACACCCAAAAAACAAACAGGCAGGTACATTTCTCCTGGGATACCCAAAGTCAGATTACTCAAGGTTGTCAAACAAAAGGCAACTTCAAATGTCCTGGATCAAAGTAGGGGATTGCCCCTCTGATCCATTCTGCAGTCCCCTTCATCTCACTGGGGCTGAGAAGATAATCAGGAACTCCTGCTAGATGGTTTCCACTACTTCTACATGCTGGCAGATGGTTCTCAGCACTAGGGTGAGGAAAAATAGGCTCTCCTCAGAGCCCACACTGAGCTCTTCACTTCTCCAACTGCTCACTCTGATCTCCAACAACTAACTGAAAATTCTAAAGCTCCCCACTCACAGCTAGCTACAGTGGCTTATGCTGCTGCGAGAGTTCTAAATGACATCACCTCTCTCCTTTTAGCTGAGACCAAGTAAACAAAGACAGAGCAGGTGAAAATCTATTTAACTAGGTATTCACCAGCTGCCTTCCCTACCTAGGGTATATTATAGTGGTGCAGTCGTGCCACTATAGTTAGGGTTCAGTGGTCAGTTACATACTAAAGTCCAAAGTTTGGGCATTAATAACTTTGGACCCATTCAATGGATTTACCTGAAATTTGGTACACGTGGTGGGGCATGGTAGTTCTCTTGATCTGCCAAATTGCGTTTCAGTTGGACTTACGGTCTTTGCATATGAAAGCGCTGAAAAATGCAAAATTATCTGTTTTTGGAGGCAGCTTTTGGGATTTTGGACGTGGCTCTGCACAGCTGTTGTGTGGACCTGCCACTCCGCTAGATGGCTCGTTTGAAAGAGCTTTGGTGGCTGAATATGCCACTTTTCATTTGGTGAAAAAATATTGAGGCATTCAAAAGTTTTGCCACTTTTAAGTTCCCATTATAAGTCAATGGGAACATTTATATGTATGTTTTGTGAACAAAGAATGGGGTTCTGGCCATCTGGTCCCGCCTGGCGATCAAAGAATTTGCAGCCTCGCAGTTCAAGAATCTTTGTCCCTGAGGATTTTACAAATTCTTTGATCGCAAGGTCCGCCATCTTGTTTTCAGTTTTGATCGGAAAACACAAATATCTCGCTCAGGGGTCACTTCTGAAGTAAACTTGAATGGGTTTACTCAGGGGACCCCAATCTATCGGGCATGGCTTTGGTTTTCTCAAATTGGTCCAAAATAGAGTTTTGAGCTTTTGTAATCTTCGATTGCAGCTTCGCTAATGATCTTTGATCGCGAGCCTGCAAAATCTTTGATAGCAAGATTCTTTGATCTGATCGTGCATCTGACGAGGATGAGATGGCCAGATTTTAAATTTGTTTTCTGTAGACCAGGGTTCCCTACACGTTATATGAGGGTGGGTTTTGGTCTGGGGGCCCATTGTGCCCCATGTGAATAAAACACATAATTTTCATTATCCCTGGTAGTCTAGCGCCCTCTCCCCAATCATGATAATATACATAAACATCTCTGTTAGTCTGGTAGTCTAGTGGCCCCCAAGTGTATTTGATTAATATCTCATTATTTTATCCCTGGTAGTCTAGTGCCCCATGTCTATTTATTTATATGTGTTGTTTATATTCCTGGTAGTCTAGTGGCGCCTGATCTGTATTTTATTATAATTATTATTCATATCCCTGGTAGTCTAGTGCCTCCCCATCATTTTTAAAAATAAGCATTTGCTAATTCCTGGTAGTCTAGTTCCCACCCCCACCCTGCCGTGCCAGCCCACCAGCACCCCCACCCGGCGACTGGCACAGCCACCTCTTACCTCCCGGCCAGCTGCCGACTGTGTATATTATAGGCACTAATTCGACAGGCTCTCAGAAATAATTTCAGGGTGCCTGCTTGGATGATAAGCTCGTAATACGCAGTCGGCGATAATCATGAAGACTCGGAGGTGTGGCTGTCAAATCGCACTGGTGGGGGTGCTGGGACTGGCACGACGGGGTGGGGCGAGAACTGACCGGAGTAACAAATGCTTATTTTTAAAAATGATGAAACAAACTACAGGGGATATGAATAACAATAATAATAATAGGCCACAGATGCAGAGGCCACTAGACTACCAGGGATATGAAACAAGCAAATAAATATGAAAGAACTTTCATTACCAAGACTAAAATAATGAGATATCAATACACATGAAACATAGACTACCAGAAAGCACAGTCTTTATGTAAGTTATGATCGGGGAGGGGCCGCTAGACTACAAGGGATAATGAAAATATGTATTTTTTATTTACATGGGCACAATGAAGCTCTCAGACAAAATCCACCCTCATATATACAGTCTAGGGCACCCCTGGGCTACAGAACTCTGTTAAAAATCTGGCCATCTCGTCCCTCGCTCTTTTTCACGGCCGAGCAATTTCTTTAATCATGAGCCTGCAAATTCTTTGACTGCGAAATTCTATGATCGCGATCATGCATCATGACGAGGACGAGATGGCCAGATTAAAAAGATCAAGTTTCTCAGTCTAGGGGTGTGCTAGGAAGACAAATGAAGGTGCATTTTACTCAGGGGGCTTCGTTCTGATGAACCGTGGTGGTGGTTTGCTGCAATTCTGTTAATTTTTAAAATTTGAACACTTTTTATTCTTTGAACGTGACCCTGCAAATTCTTTGATCGCAAGCCTGCAAATTCTTTGATCGCGATCATGCATCGAGAGTGAGGGATGAGATGGCCAGATTAAAAAATCTATTTTCTTAGCCCAGGGGTGTCCTAGGAAGACAAATGAGGGTGGATTTTACTCAGGGGGGCTTCGTTTTGTCGAACCATGGCGGTGGTATACTGCAATTCTATCAATTTCTGGATTTATAACATTTTAAGTTCTTTTGTTCGTGAGCCTGCAAATTCTTTGATCGATGCGATTCTTTGATCGCCATCTTTGATCATAAGATAGGGACAAGATGGCCAGATTTTTTAATGGAATAGATAGGAATTTTACCAATCTTTAAGATTGAATGTCTTGGAAGCAGTTTGGTCTTTTACTTGAAATTTGGAGGTGTTACGGCATGTCCTGTAGATGTGAATTATTTGTTTATGTGCAGAGAAAATTTTTTTTGGAGATATTGCATGGCCTTTATGTGTTATGGGTGGTGTTTTGCTTGTGGTGGTGGCTTGAAATTGATAGGATACGTGCCTTAGTGTCATGGATGTAGTTTTCAGTCGTTGTGTCTATTAAATGTCAACAGGTGCGGAACTGTGCCAGTCTGACGAATGAAAATCTCATACGTTAAAATGTTATATCTCGGGCATGGTTTGGTCTTTTCACTTGAAATTTGGAGGGTGTTGTCGGCATGTCCTGTGGATGTAAATTACAATGTTTCCATGTCGGAAAATAGTTTTTTGGCAGAGATATGGCATGGCACAGTTTACTTTCTGCAGACAGCATTTTGCTTGTGGTGGTGGCTTGAAATTCATAGGATACCTAGCCTTAGTGTCATGGATGTCGTTTTTCAGTCATTGTGTGTGTTAAATGTCAACAGGTGTGGAAATGTGCCACTCTGACTAATTAAAATTTCAAATTTTGACATGTCATATCTTAAACATAGAAACATAGAATTTGACGGCAGATAAGGACCGCTTGGCCCACCCAGTCTGCCCATTTCCTACCTACTGGATAAGCTGCAGATCCTAGTTAACCAGCAGCCTACTTCTTCCTACCCCCACCCCTAGAATGGCCTTTGACTGTCCCATGCATGCTTAGATTCCCACACTGATTTTGACTCCACAACCTCCTCCGGAAGGCGTTCCATGCATCCACAACCCTCTCTGTGAAAAATACTTCCTTAAATTACCTCTGAGCCACCCCCCCTCTATCTTCAAATTGTGCTCTCTTGTTCTTGCACACCTCTTTTTTTGAAAGATGCTACCCTCTTGGACTTTGTTGATTCCCTTGAGGTACTTGAACGT
This sequence comes from Neoceratodus forsteri, assembly GCA_016271365.2. Lineage (NCBI taxonomy): Eukaryota > Metazoa > Chordata > Ceratodontiformes > Ceratodontidae > Neoceratodus > Neoceratodus forsteri. Next base: position 477,378,358 of record CM057451.1, read on the forward strand.
TTCTATCATGTCCCTCCTCTCCCTCCTTTCCTGGAGGCTATACATATTAAGCTCCTTTCGTCTTTCTTCAAATGTCTTCCAGTGCAGACCCTGCACCATTTTAGTTGCCCTCCTCTGGACAGCTTCCATCCTGTCTATGTCTTTGCGGAGATTGGGTCTCCAGAACTGCACACAGTACTCAAGATGGGGTCTCACCAGCTGTCTGTACAGAAGGATAATAACTTCCTGTTTTCTACTGGTGATGTCTCTCCCTATGCATCCCAGTATCCCACCAGCCCTCCTTGCTGCCCTCTCACATTGCTTGCCCACCTTTAGGTCATCTGATATGACTACCCCCAGGTCCCTTTCCATTTTTGTTGTTGTTAGTATCTCACCCCCCATTGTGTACTCTTCCTCTGGGTTTTTGTTTCCCAGGTGCATTACTTTGCACTTCTTAGCATTGAATCTAAGATGCCATACATATGACCATTCCTCTAACCTTGCCAAGTCCCTTCTCATCCTTTCCACCCCACCCTGTGCATCAACTCTGTTGCAGATCTTTGTGTCATCTGCAAAGAGACATACTTTTCCTTCCAGTCCCTCTGCAATGTCGCTTATAAAGAAATTGAAGAGGACCGGTCCTAATACTGAACCCTGCGGTACCCCACTAGTAACCCTCCTTTCTTCTGAGTGGACTCCATTTACTATTACTCTCTGTGTCCTATTCTCCAGCCAATTCTTTACCCAGGCTGTCATCTTGGGACCCACTCCCAGGCTGGCTAACTTGTATATTAATCTTTTGTGTGGGACTGTGTCAAATGCCTTGCTAAAGTCTATGTAGGCCATGTCCACAGCCCTTCCTGATCTACTACTTTGGTCACCCAGTCAAAGAAATCTATCAGATTCGTCTGGCATGACCTTCCCTGTCAATCCATGCTGCCTAGGGTCCCATGTGCCCTCTGGCCTCTAGATACTCGACAATTCTTTCCTTCAGAAGTGATTCCATCATTTTCCCTATCACTGAGGTTAAACTAACAGGTCTGTAGTTTCCTGCTTCTGCCTTGCTCCCACTTTTGTGAAGGGGAATCACATCTGCCCTCCTCCAGTCCTCGGGTACCACCCCATCCTCCCATGATTTGTTAAAAGGGTAGTCAGTGGTGTCACTAGTTCTACCCTTAGTTCTTTTAGAATTCTGGGATGAATCCCATCAGGCCCCATTGCTTTGTCCACCTTCAGTTTTAAGAGTTCTTTCAGAACCCTTTCTTCTGTAAATGGGCTGATATCAACTTCTGTATCCAGAGTGTTTCTACTGTTCGTTTTAGGTACCTCCCCCTCTTCATTTGTAAATACTGAGCAAAAATATTTGTTTAGTATCTCTGCCTTTTCACAGTCTCCCTCTGCCCACCCTCCTTCCCTTTATTAAGCCTCACTATCCCTCCCTTGGTCTTCCTTCGCTCCCTGATGTACCTATAAAAGGTTTTATCCCCCTTCTTAACTGAGTTGGCTATCTTTTCCTCGGTTTGGGCCTTTGCTGTTCTGACTGCCTTCCCAGCCTCCTTTTGCTTTAACTGATACAGTTCCTGTCCTGCTCCTTCTGCGATTCCTTGTACTTCCTGAATGCTTTCTTTTTCTCTTGAACCTTCACTGCCACTTCCTTTGAGAACCATAGTGGTTTCTTACTTCGTTTTGTTTGTTTATTTGCTTCACACAAAGGCTCATTACCTCTGTGATGGCAGTTTTATTATTCCCATTGTTCTTCCACCCTCCTTCCTGCCCATTTGCTAGTGCATTCCTTAGGCACACACCCTTTTGGCTAAGTCAGCCCTCCTAAAGTCCAGTACTATTGCCTTTGTAGCAGCTTGACTCTATTGCTGTGTTTATTGTGAACCATATTGTTTCGATGGTCTCTAGTTCCCAGATGGCTACCCACTTCTACATCTGTGATCCTCTCTCCATCTCCATTTGAGAGAACCAGGTCTAAGATTGCTCCCTCTTGAGTAGGCTCCAATACTAGTTGTCTAAGGCATGCCCCCTGTAGGGCATCTAGAATAACCCCACTCTTCGAAGTGGCTGCTGCAACTGCACTCCAGTTAACATCTGGCATATTCAGATTGCCCATCAGCAATATCTCCCCTTTTTCTGCCATACTAAGTATACTTTCTATCATTTTCTTGTCCATTTCCTCCCCCTGAGAAGGGAATCTGTATACAACCCCTTTGCGGATTGTGGTGCCTTGGACATGGTTTGGTCTTTTTACTTGAAATTTGGAGGATGTTGACAGCATGTCCTGTACCTGTTAATAGAGGTGTTTATGTGTCGGACAATATATTTTTTGCGGAGATATTGTGTGGTGTCATTTACATTTGTGGACAGCGTTTTCTATTGTTCTACTACATTAACATTTGTTTAGTGGCTGGTTGTGCTGTTGTCAATGTACGTTTTAGTCATTAGCTGTATAATGTGGCCTAACACTTACAAGTTGGTGGGAGCGTGGGGCCCCATTTGGCCCCACATTCCCACTAACTTGCGCAACTTTCTACTTTTCTATTCTTTCTTAAAAGTAAGGAAATTAAATGCAAAAAACTACATTAATGCATCAGTTAAGTTGTTCTACAGTGACAAAAGGAAGTTTGACATTAGGGTTCCACGCCTTGCACCCCACCCCACCATGCCCTGCACCAACAGGCATCGGGTGTGTATTGGGTCACAGCCCTAACTCTCACCCCATTCTCCTGCACTGCACCACCTCAGCTTGTTTGCACATGGGATGGGAGAGAGTTGGGGCCAACAATGCCAATGCATACCCCGATGCCTGTTGGTGGGGGCATGGTGAGAGTGGGGTGCAAGGGGTGGGAACCCTAATGTCGAATTTCCTCACTTTTGTCACTGTAGAATAAACCTAACTGATTCATTGACAAAGTTTTTTGCATTTAATATATATATATATGTATCTGTATATATCTATATAGATATATATATATATATATATTTATGCAATGGGGTGGAGATAAACAGAGTGTGATAAATCCATTTATCTGAGTAACTGCATACATAAATTTCATTTATGTATACAATGCTTATTCATCAGCCATTTATCTATACTGTGCTTATGTCATTTAGAATGTTTGGCCTCAGTAGCAGTATTAACCATATTCAAATGCGAATAACTTTAAAAGCGAAAATGATGGCATGGTACTGTGAGCATGAAAGTTGTTCAGCACAGAAATATCTACAAAATGAGTGGTGTTTAATTCATAGATACTTTTAGTTTTTTCAGAATTAGCAAAACACAGCAGAAAATTCATATTTTGTTTCATTTTGTCCATAAACAAATGTAAATAACTTTAAAATGAAAAATGATAGCATGGTACTGTGAGCACAAAGTTTATTCAGCACAGAAATATCTACAAAATGAATGGTGTTTCATTTCTAGATACTTTTTAGTTTTTCAGAATTAGCAAAAACAGCAGAAAATTCCATTTTGTGCACTTTTCATCAAACAAATGCAAATAACTTAAAAACCAAAACTGATAGTATGGTACTTTGAGTACAAAAGTTGTTCAGCATAAACATATTACAAAATAAGTGGTGTTTCATTTCTAGATTCCTTTTAGATTTTCTGTAATCAGCATAAAATGGCAGACAATTACATTTTTATTCACTTTTTTGTCTAACAAATGCCCCCCACAAAAGCAGAAACAAAAGAATTGCATAAATGGAACATGCAATGGAAAACTTGTGTAATAAATGATTTATCTGCACTCAAGCAGTTTGACCTCGGACACCTCACTCATGGCTTATGCCGATCGTGAGAGTTACCCGAGTCAAACTGCTCTTGTGCAGATAAATCATTTATTACTTGCTTCATTGCATATCATATATATATCATATATATATATATATATATATATATATATATATAATATGCAAGCCTCATGCGCCGCTCTCGTCTCCCCTCCCTGGCTCCGGCGAACGGAGTTGCTCCATCCTCATTGTCGGTGCTTCCACCGGCTGCGAGGGAGATGTAGAACATGAAAGCGTTCTTGGTTCCCACCCCTGAGGGAGGAGAGCATCCGTTGGGATGCTCGATTCTCCCTCCCCCTGCCGACTCCCGGCCACCCGAGTCCGTTCCCGAACCCGGGTCGCCGGCGTAGCGCGGGTGTGGTGTCCAGCGCCTCAACCCTCAGCGCCACCGGCTGGTCGGTCCTGCCAGTTTTCTGAATTATAAATAAGTTATCTGGTTGATCCTGCCATTTTCAGTGTTTAGCAGTAAAGAACTTTTGGTTTTGATGCCCTCATGTAGCGTGAGTGAGTGAGTGGTGTCTAGTGGGTAAATTATGTGGTGGCAGACACTCTATGTAAGGCACGCTTTTGTTGAAAAGTAAGTAAATGAGTTTTGAAATTATGTTTACTTAGCTTCATTTAAAAGATCAAGGGCGAGCGAGTCATCTGCTTCACAAAAAGTACAGCAAGAGCTGCAGTTGCCGTAGCAATGGCTGCTCGGCTTGCGTCTAGTTTAGTGAAGCTGATGACTCGGTAGCTCTGCCTCGGTCCCAACACTCTGCAGTTCAGAAAATCATTTTAAACAAAGCTAAGTAAACATAATTTCAAAACTCATCTTGCTTACTTTGATGACTGCATTACTTAAAGAGTCTGCCGGCACATCATGCACCGCAATGGACACTGCTCACTGACGCTACATGAGGGCATCAAAACTGAAAGTTCTTAACTAGAAAACATTGAGAAAATGGCAGGATTAACCAGATAAGTTATTTAAATGTTTTTTATTTTTTTAAAGTATGGTAGGAATAACGAGATGAGTGAGGTACATGGTGGTGGTGGTAGTGGTGGTGGTGGGGGTGGGGGTGCAGGTCATGTAGGGACAGCTGCACAGTAGGTTACTGTTTGCAGGTGTAGTGAGACCAAAAATGAAATTATTTCAGTTTCAGAATGACATATAGGAATGTGAAGATACCTCCATGATGTATAGGAACATGGAGATATCAATATTATCTTCTCTGGCTGCCTAAGATATCATGTTTTACACTTGATTTATCCCAAAACATACATTGTGTATATAAATATACAGTATAATAACTGGTCAGCAATTCCTCTCAATGTACATTCATGAGCCATGCCAGTCAAACTATGCTGCTGCCTCGTTGGCTAACATTCTGTATGTGGGCAGGGCCAAACAGTCTCACAAACTGCTGGAGAAAAATTGCTGGTCTGTTATTATAAAAACCAAAAGATGGGGAGGGTGTTTCATATGAGAATTTAATGCACCCCCTCGTTGTAGGATGCTTTAATAAACCCCTCGGGCTTTGCCCTCGGGTTTATATAGCATCCCACAACTCGGTGTGCATTAAATTCTCATATCAAACCCTTCCCATCCATTATTCTATATATATATATATATATATATATATATTATGGTAGCACAGTAGTGCTACCATAGTTAGAGTTGAGGAGCCATTTCTATGTTAAACCCCAAAATTTTGCACCTCAATAACTTTGCAACCGTTTGATGGATTTGCCTGAAATTTGGAATACATGATCAAGAACCATAGGCCTTGGCATCTGCCAAGTTTTGTACTGGTCAGGTACACAGCTGCGGCGTTATTAAAGCGTGGTTGCACACACGTTTACGCTTTCTGGAATTCTATGGTCGGCGGCATTACGGGTCGCACGGTTTGCGCAACCAGACTGAAATCTTTAGGAATGTGCGGCCAGGGTCCCCGATGTGCCTTTCAAAGATTTGGTGAAAAAATATTAAACGGTTCAAAAGTTATTCAAAAAACAATTTCCCATTATAAGTCAATGGGAAAAGTTAACAAAAAGTTCGACAGTGTCGCAAATGCACTTTTCACTGTCACAAATGGCCCTGTTACTGTCGCAAATCCGCCAGCTTGTTTTCAGTTAGTGATCAGAAAAATGCTTGGCATTTAAAATTGAGACCCTCTAGCAACCTAATTCTTTTTGTATTCACCTAGTCGGGCCCTGAGGATGCTAGCCATGTCTTTATTTTGGGGTAAAACACATCAGAAATATGTTTTTCAGATTTCTGGAAAAAGTACTTTCACAAAGTAGTGTCGCACTCACAAAGTGTTGCAAATTTTTGCAGCCTCGCCAAGTGCGACACTACTTTGCAACACTATGCCCAAAATAACAGTAATTTTTGGCATTCGCTGCAAAAGAACGGTTGGGAGTTTTGGGCTGAAATTTGGAGGAACACAGCCGACATCTCACAGATGTGCCTTTCAGTGTTGTATTGAAAAATATTACATGACGGCAAAGTTACGGCACTCCAAAGTTGATGGTTTTCCCATAGGATAACATTCGGCGTAACGCATTACAGGAATCCTTTGGCACCCTGTTGCAAAATAACAGTTTGGTCTTTTTCCTGGAATTTGGAGAAGACAGCCAACAGCTCACAGATGTGCCTTTCAGTGGTTTGGTGAAAAAATATTACAGGAGGCAAAGTTATGGCAATCCAACTTCTCTTTTTCCCATAGGATAACATTATTATGTCAGCCAGCTTTTCAGGGCCCGTGATCTCGGAAATAGTGTGAGATATGGACTTTTCATCGGAAAATTCTTAGCCCCTAATGGGGCTAAGTTCAAAACTAGCCAGCACAGTAGTAAATCATATGACTTTTAAATTTTTTTTCTACGTCGTACGGTTCCTGAGATATAACCTATTTAGTATTCCAAGTCCTCATTTTCTGCTCCGATACCCATTATTATGCATACATTCTTTGTACTCACTGTCTTTCTCTATGCAGCTTTTGGGGAAACCAGCCTGTGCCCTTACATTACTGTTACCCTTGCCCTTTACGTTTGTGGTTCTGTACCCTTTTCACTTACCGTTGACGTCTACGCCACCATGTGCGTTATTCTTTGCATTTTCATTTGCGCTTGTGTTTCTGTTATTTTTTGCCATTTGTGTCTACAGTACTGTTTCTGTTTCTGCTTCACTTTGCGTCACCATGCCCATTGACATTTCCGTTTGCAGGCACCATGTTACTATGTGACAACAAATCACGTGGCAGACTGTTCCCGTCTACGCCACCGTGTGTGTTACCCTTTCTGATCTCATTCGCACTTGTGTTACCATGTGCGCCACTGTTAGCACTTCTGTTTGCGTTGCTGTTCCTGTTACTATGCCACAAGACATCTTTTGGGCCCTCGCTCCCGCCACTGCATTACATTCACTGTTTCTCGTTATCATTCTCAAAAAGAAGGGAAATTAGAGGCAAAAAACTCAGTTTAATGCATTAGTTAGGGTTGTTCCACAGCGACAAAAGTGAGGAAATTGGCGTTAGGGTTGAAAACCCCCCTTGGACCCCCCGCCCACCCCCAACTGGCATTGGGGTGCGCATTGGGATCGTCGGTCCTAACTCTCACCCCATTCTCCTATACTTCTGCTGCTTTACACATGTCATGGGGTGAGAGTTAGGGCTGACGATCCCAATGCACACCCCAATGCCGGTTGGGGGGGTGGGTGGGGGTCCAAGGGGGGGTTTCAACCCTAACACCGAATTTCCTCACTTTTGTCGCTGTGGAACAACCCTAACTAATGCATTAAACTGAGTTTTTTCTCTAATATATATATATATAGTGTGTATATATATATATATATATATATATATATATATATATATATATATATATATATATATATATATATATATATATATATATATATAGTGGAACCCTAAAATATGCCTTGGGTTCAGCATCTCTTGTATCTCTTTATTTGCAGGCAACACTTTCATTTTAATCAGCCTCTATTTTATTTATTTCTTATCTGAGGGCAGCAGTAATATATTTTATTATAGGGACATCTCTGTCCTCTTTTTCCATAATTCAAGTGCTCAGTTATTTGCTATAGCGGAGCGGCTTTTGAGTAAAAAGTAAAAGTTGCAACTGCTCCACTGTAACTGCGCCCACAGTATTCAGTGCGAGAGAGAGAGAGAGCAAGGAACAGGTGTGCTCCAGTTTTAAACATTCTTTCCTGCTCTCCTCTCTCAAAAAAACTATCTTTACTTTCGTTCATTACCTCCTGTTGTCTTGAAGGTATCCTTCGGGTATTTGTCTATTTTTTTCTCTTGGAGCAGCTGGAAAAGTGAAAGTTAAAGTCACTCTGAGTTTTTATTATAGAGAGTGGGGACAGGGAGAGTGAGGAGCAAGCACGCTCCTGTTTTTTTAAAATTTCATAGCCATCTCTCTCTCTCTCAAAACGAAATAGTTAAATAGAGTTTCCTTACTTGAAATCCTAACTCTCTCTGCAGCGAGTATACATTTTGCTGGATTTGGCACTGCTAACTATTCGGGGCATAAGTGACATCATGGAGCGGCTGCTGCCTATAATTGAAAGTAAAAAGCTGCTCCGTGTTATACACAGAAGCTCCTTCTGTTTGGCAATAAATCCTCAGTTTCTTAGTCATATAACTTATATTTCATCAGTTCTGAAACTATTATTTATTCAGTATTTCTATCCAGCTACTGTATAGTGTATTTTAACCCCAGCATGGTATTACGCTACTGCAAGCATCTTATTTATTTTAAAGCACAAAAGCCCTTTATCCAATTAAGCACTTTATATTTAATTATTTATAAGGTACTGTAATCATTCTATTACATGTAGTTTTATTTCATAATATACTTTATGCACTTCTGCACTTTATTCCTGAGTACTTTAAGAACATTAAGAAAGCACTTTATCTATATTAACAATAGCCAGCTAGCATGCTGGTCAGTACACAGCATATCTATATGCTTAGTGCTTTATTCTCTGATTGTACTGCTTCTGGGAAGGTCTTGGTGAGGGACAGATATAAGAAAGGGAAATGAAAGAAAGCTAGAAAAAGATTCAGAAAGAACAGAGAAGGCTGACGTAGGTGGCCAACCTACGTCAGTGTTAGAAAAATAGAACAGAAAGATATATGAGACACTGTTGCACAACAGATTTATTAAAGGGAACTATCATTAACAGGGTTTCTTAATGTCTGAAAGTCCATAAAAGCTAATTTGAGGTGAGCCATTGTATTTATGTGCGAGTCTTTGCAGTCCAGAGTTATTCATTTGTAAATCAGCCCGTGATTAAGGGCTGGGGCAGACGTGTTTTAGGCTCCTAACAGGAAATGATGTTGCCGAGGAATTTGGCCTTCCATTAACTGTAGGTTAAATAGGAAATCATTTGTTTTATTAAGTGTGTTTTAAGGTGTTATTACAACACTTTCTACATGTATAATAATTGTTTTGTATGTGCATTGAAACTAGTGAGTTATCACCTTACGCTTCAAACTGTTAGTAAAAATAATCCATCTTTAGGATTGCTTTAACCTGTAGGCTATACTGCCAGCTGATCATTAAAAACTACACATCTCAAGGCTGACTCTGTGGTGTCAACAGGTATTGGGGCCCCATACTGTATCAGGATGTCTTAACCCTGGCTGTGTTCATGTCAGTACAAATTTCTGGGGCTGCCACAGTACCGACTTCTGTCTTATTCCATTCTTTCTCTCTCTTACAATTTCAGATGTGAACTCAGGTCTACAAGATGCAAATGTGGCTACATACCTACTGGCGTGGCATCATAGGGCCATCCTTGAAATGTGTAGTTTTTGATTAACAGCTGGCAGCATAGCCTAGAGGTTAAATTAAAGAGCTGTGAACAAGCTTTGTTCATCCAGCAGAATGGGTTTGATTCCAACATGCTCTACTTGTATATTGTGTGACCAGAGCAAGTCACTTATCCTCCTGTGGTCTGAAATCACACCCAGAAATGAGCTGTACTGTAAAGTTATATGCCTTTCCTGGACAAAGACAGTGAAAACAATCTGAGCATGTTGACCTGAAAAGAAAAAAAATAGGATACCATTAATAATTGTTTGCTTGCACGCATGCACAAGAAACATTATGCGGCAGCTTAGGAGAGAAGTGGGTTGTAGAGGTGCGGCACTGTGGCAGCCAACAGCAGCACTGCATTTGGGGGCTTGGCATTGGTGGATATATGCAGGCACACTGTGCTGATGACATTGGTTTCCAAAAGTGCCACCAAGTTGAAACGATTTTGTCGCTGCAATGAGGGGCCGCCTCGTCACTGCAGCATCAGCCATTCTGCTGCAATGAGGGAGTGACCTGTCTTTGCAGGGCAGTACCTTGCCTAGTGTAACATTTTTGTAAACATGGCAGTGGTTTGCTGCCACCTCACAGCCCCATGGAAGCCAACAGGGTGGCCAATCCCCCTATCGGCATACCTGACCCAGTTCATTTGCCAACAGAGACCCACTCCTCGTTGGCATAATGTAATCCCCATTTGTTGTGTGCTGAGGTGCCCAATCCCCTCAGCATCATGCCCCAAACAGTCGTTCTTTGTTGCCAGGATGTCCAATCCTCATTGGCTTAAGTCCCCCACCCCAAAAGGCAGGTGGCACACTGGGAGCCCACCCCAGTGTGCTGAAAGCATGCCTGAAAAAAACATCTTCCAGTGACTTCTTTTAATTTTTCTCCCTGAAAGAAGGAAACGGTCCCATCAGTTGCGTACCCTCCCCAACCCGCACCCACCCTGTACCCTACCTCCCACCCCTCACCTCCATACTTACCTCAGGGCATGGTGCGATGATCTTCGGTGGACCGGGAACACGTCTGCACTCTTCAAAGCCGACCGCGCACTGAAGAAATGCCGGTAAGCTGTATAATGGCAATACTGGGTTTTTCAACTTTGGTGCGTGCCTCAGGAAATTCTGGGAATTTTGGCAACAAATTTTCAATATGGGGTTATTGGGACCCCTCCTCATGAATTCAGCCACTGTCATGGCGTTATTCGGTCCCAAAAAGTGATTTCGCGGTCACTGCGTGGAATCACCTTTCAGGACCGAGTAACGAAATAACAGTGCAAGTGTTCATGAGGGGGGCTCTCAAAAAGCATATGTTGCAAATTTGGTGAAATCAATCCAAAAAATCACTGTTTTACGAGCGTGCATTGCATAGTTTCCGCGCACGCTCTTAACTTTGTGAATTTGTAATATTTTCACTCCAGATTTTCAACATTGGCATTTTTCCACACCTCCTTATGAACAGTACAGCTGTAATTTTTCACATCCTGACCGAAATGTGTTTTTGCGCTTCCAGTGCAGAATAGCGCGGTCGCTGTGGGAAATCAGTGTTCAGGACACATTAAGAAAATCACAGTGACACTGTTAATGACACTGTTAATGAGCAGAGGTCCTAAAATGCCTATGTTAAAATTTGGTGACCAAAGTCCATAAAATGACTGCCACGTGCATGCGTTGTGCAGTTTCCACGCATGCTCATAACTTTGCAAATTTGTAATATTTTCACTCCAGATTTTCAACACTGGCATTTTTCCACACTTCCTGATGAACAGTACAGCTGTCATTTTTCACAGTCAGTGTTTGGGACAGATTAAAAAATCACAGTGACACTGTTCATGAGCAGAGGTGCTAAAATGCCTGTGTTGAAAATTTAGTGACAAAGTCCATGAAATAACTGTGTTATGAGCGTACATTGCACAGTTTTCGCACACCCTCGTCATTTTGCACATTTGTAATATTTTCATTCCAGATTTTCAACATTGGCATTTTTTCATACCTCCTTATGAACAGTAAAGCTGTCATTTTTCATATCCTGCCCGAAATATGCATTTACACATTGGGAAATCAATGTTCGGGACTGATTAAGAAATCATAGTGACACTGTTCATGAGCAGAGGTCACAAAATGCCTATGTTGAAAATTTGATGGAAAAATTCCACTAAATGTGTTATGCCCATGCATTGTGCAGTTTCCATGTAAGCCTGGAAGTTCGAGTATTTTTAATATTTTCACTACAGATTTTCAACATTGCCATCTCTTCACACCTCCCTATGAGTGGTACAGCTGTTGCTCTTCACATCCTGCCCAATCTGTGTTTTCGTACATCTGGCGCAGAATGGCACAGTCACTGTGAGAACTCAAAGTTTGGGACACACTAACAAAATCACAGTGCCACTGTTCATGAGAAGAAGTCCCAAATGATTCATGAGGTGGGGTCACAAAAGGCTATGTTGAAAATCTATAGTGCAAATACCAACAAACACCGGGGCATTAGGGTTTCTAACCATAACGTCCCACCCTGTACAGACTGACTGGCATCAGGGGTGTGCCTTGGATTGCCGACTGTAATGCTCATGCCATTCCACCACCACCCCCACCCCATCCCCACCACCCTGCAGCCAGTGACAGGCATCGGGGTGTGCCTTGGACTCTTCGTTCTCAGAGTTCACCCCATTCTCTTATACTGTACCCATTTCAGTGTATGTCCTTATGGAATGGAGTGACTGTAAAGCCAAACATCCCAAGGCACACCTCAACATGTGCATTGTCTGCAGGATAGGGTGAAGTAATGGCATGAACGTTATGGGCGATGACCCAAACACATATCCCAATGCCTGTCCGTCTCTGCAGGGTGGAGTTGGGGTTGGTGTGAAGTTCAGTACTTCACTACCATTCCCATTCTGCATCTCTTTAACTCCTGCATTTACAATGCTAATACCAGCAAGCAAACATTCAGCATTGACAAATGCTTGTTTTTTAATTGCAAAAATACATAGATGGACAACATTGTTAAAACATGCATAACCTGAAATGCATTATTAAGAGAGTATTTTACTTTTTTGATTAAGTTAAAAGTTTAACAGTTTCTTACTGAAATACTTTGAATGGAGTGGGATTTTCTACCATAAAGGAAACAAATGAATCTGGTTGATCCTGCCACTCATGCGCTTTGAGCGTGTCTTACATGCTGCAGTTTTGCCAATGGACCGCAACTTTCCAGAATGCCATTCCCATTGTAGTGTAAAAAAAAGAAAAAAGGGAGAGACAGGCTGTGTGTGTGTGTGTGTGTGTGTGTGTGTGTGTGTGTGTGTCTATCTCTGAGAGAAGTGCTGCACTTACTGAACTGTGCTGAAAGGGAAAAAAATTATCACCATTAATTAAACAAGCATTTGTCAATGCTGAATGTTGCTTGCTTGTGTGTGTTGTTTAGGTATTTGGAAGTGATAGTTCCATGCTTTCCTCCCAAGACATCCACTGTGTCTTTCAGTTCAGTATTCACTGAAGAGCGGGAGGGGCAAGGGCCACAGCAGTACAGCAGTTGCCAAGGGGGTGAAGAGGTGGACAATAGTCCATTTAAAGGCAAAAGAGTCCTGCAGGAGCTCACTAAATTGAAGGAAGGACAAAGCGATGGAACCAGATGGCATACGCCAAAGGATATTAAGAGAACTGCGAAGGGAGATAGCAGTACCTCTGGCAGCCATGTTCACTGAGTCATTCAACATGAGTGAATTGTAGGAGGACACATGTGGTCCCTCTACACAAGTCCGGCAGCAGGGAGGAGGCAGGGAACAATAGGCCGCTCAGCCTCACCTCAGTAGTGGGGAAGATCATGGAGACATTGCTTAAAGAAAGGATAGTGGGGCATCTAGAAGCCATGGAGCCGAGGACCATAGACAACATGGATTCACAGTGGGGACATCATGTCAGACAAATCTGGTTGATTTCTTTGACTGGGTGACAAAGGAAGTGAATCAGGGTGGGGCAGTGAACAACATTTACCTTGATTTCAGCAAAGGCTTTGACACCATCCCACATAGGAGGCTGATAAACTAGCTGGGTAGGCTGGGCATGGGGGAAAGGGTGGTAAACTGGGTTAGAAACTGGCTAACAGACAGGAGGCAGAGCGTAGTGGTAAATGGTGTGCAGTATAGGGAGAGGGGGCGACCAGTGGGGTGCTGCAGGGATCGGTCCTGGGGCCAGTCCTGTTTAATGTCTTCATTAGTAACATTGCAGAACGTCTGAAGGGAATTTTTTCACTAAATTTTCAACATAGCCATTTTAAGACCTCTGCTCATGAACAGTGTCACTGTGATTTTTTTAATCTATCCAAACATTGATTACTAGACACGAATGCGCCATTATGCACTACATGCACGGAAGCACATTTTGGGCAACATGTGAAAAATGACAGCTGTACTGCTCATAAGGAGGTGTGGTAAAATGGCAATGTTGAAATCTGGAGGCAAATATTAAAATTTGTGAATCTCACGAGTGTAGGAGCTGACAACGACATATCTGAAACAGTCATTTTAGGAATTTTTCACCAAATTTTCAAAATAGCCATTTTAAGACCTCTGTTCATGAACAGTGTCACTGTGATTTTCTTAATGTGTCCCATACATTGATTTCACACACCGATTGCGCCATTGTGCGCTACATGGGCAGAAACATGTTTTGGGCAAGATGTGAAAAATGACAGCTATACTGCTTATAAGGAGGTGTGGTAAAATGGCAATGTTGAAAATCTGGAATAAAAATATTGAAAATTTGTGAACTTATGCGCGTGTGTAGGATGAGCGTAACAAATGCTCGTAAAACAGTCATTTTGGGGAATTTTTTCACCAGATTTTTAACATAACCATTTTAACACTTCTGCTCATGAACAGTGTGACTATGATTTTCTTAATCTGTCCTGACCATTGATTTCGCACACCAACTGTGCCATTGCACGCTACATGCGCGGAAACACATTTTGGGCAAGATGTGAAAAATGACAGCTGTACTGCTCATAAGGAGGTGTGGTAAAGTGGCAATTTTGAAATCTAGAGTGAAAATATTAAAATTCGCAAACTTACAAGCATGCGTGAGGAACTGCATAGCACGCTCTAATAAAACAGTCATTTTAGAATTTTTCACCAAATTTTCAACATAGCCATTTTAAGACCTCTGCTCATGAACAGTGTCACTGTGATTTTCTTTAATGTGTCCCATACATTGATTGCACACAATCGACTGGCGCCTTTGTGTGCTACATGCACGGAAACACATTTTAGGCGAGATGTGAAAAATGACAGCTGTCTGACTCATAAGGAGGTGTGGTAAAATGGCAATGTTGAAAATCCGAAGTGCAAATATTAAAATTTGCAAACTTACTGCGTGTGTAGGAACTACATAGCGCTGCGCTAAATAAAAACAGTCATTTAGGAATTTTTCACCAAATTTGCAACATAGGCTTTTGAGAGCCCTCCTATGAACACTGGCACTGTTGTTTCGTTAATCAGTCCCAAAAGTGATTTTTGCAGTGACGTGAAATCACCCTTCGGGCCTGATTAACGCCATGACAGTGACAAATTCATGAGGAGGGTTCCCAAAAACCCCATGTTGAAAATTTGTTACCAAAATTCCAAAAAATGCCTGAGATATGCAGCAAAGTTGAAAAAACCCTATCTATCCCATTATACAGTTTACCAGCAATTCCTCAGTTCGCGGTCAGCTTTGAAGAGTGCAGACGTGTTCCCCGGTCCACCGAAGAGCGTCATGTCGAGGTCCAGAGGTAAGTATGGGGTGAGGGAGGTGTGGGAGGCAGGGTACACAGTGGGTGCGGGTGTGGGAGGGGCAGGGAGAAGTGCCGAGGGACAGTTTTTGTATTTACAGGTTTATTTTTTAATAAGGCGATGAGGATGTTTGCCACACTGGGGTGGGCTCCCAGTGTGGCAGCTAGACTATTTGGGGGGTGGGGCGCTGGCAGCAGGGGCATTGGGAACCCCGTCGGCCATAATACATTTGCCACACTGGGGTGGGCTCCCAGCGTGGCACCTGGAAGCTTTGGGGGAACGAAGCTGACGGGGATTGGGCACCTCTGTCGGCCATACAGTGTGCATGGGGGGAGAGGTATACGCATGAGCACACAGTATACGTGCATGTGTGTGTGTGTGTGTGGAGGGGAGCTCTGTTCACTGAAGCGGAGCTCTCCTTTCAACTGTACGACCACTGCATTTTCAACTGCTTTAATAGACAGCTGCAGCAGTGATTGGGGAACTGGGGCCGCGCCTGCAAACACATTGACTGAATTGGAAGACAGGTGCCACAGCTCTGAAAACTTGGATGATGGCACTATGTTTCTTGCACATGCGTACAAGCAACATGCAAGCAATAATACCCGACAGGGTGGGCAGTATTGGGCAATACCGGACCGCCCAGGGGCGTAATGAGGCCCGATGCTGCAGGCGAAGGGCCTTATAGCCTCTGGAAGGTCCAGTATTGTCCATACCGCCCACCCTGGAGGGTATTATTGCGCTTAGAAAATGGGCCATGGTATTATTTTTATTAAAGAAAAAATATATATATGTTTGAATGTTAAAACTGTTATTTTATTTATTTTGTAATAAAATAGTTCCTCCGCATGTGTCCTAGTGGCAGTCCTGTAGTTGTGGCTTTGGAGGCTGTTGTCATGTTAACATAACCCCCCTGTACACAGGACTACAGAGAGTTCGAGCAAGTTACCCCTAAAGACTGTCAGGATATGTTTTATAAATTTGTCTGTTCCTGTTTTGTTTCCTTAGTTTGAATTGGAGTGTGTTGTGGTGGGTAGTGGATAAACAGAGGATGGAAGAAGTATGCACGAGACTCTGTGACGAGACGGCAATCTCCAGACGCAAATGTGAAAAAAGACTGCAGTTAGGAGAAATGATTTTCTCTCTGTCTTCCGAATCACACAAAAGTAGAGTGAGGCTTCTCAGGAGGAAATACTAGAGCGGGAGGGCAGAGGAAGGGAGCGAGGAGCAGTGAATCGTCAGCAGTTCTCAGTTTTTTTTCCCACTTATAAATACAGAAGGTTGGGGATTGTGAGGATGTCTGTCTTGGAGTGACCTCAGTGATGGCACCCCCCCCAAGAAGTGCTCTCTTTAATGTCCCTTACACAAACCATCACTGGGCTGTAGTTTCAAACAGCTGTGCTCAGTGGAACTCATTACCTTCTCCATACCACAACTTTTGTGTGCTCGCTAGCTCTAACAAACATGCAGCAACATCAGTATTCATCCTGTGCACTATTAAAACGATGCCAGTTTTGTTTGTGGGAGTGAGTGAGCAGGTAGGTGGAGGATGAGGAGAATGCAGTGAGATTGAAGAGTTGAAAAAAAAAAAAAAAAGATACGTCCAGTCGTATGGGGGTATTTGGAGGCAGCTTGCAGTGAAGTGCAGAACAATAGGGGCCAGTATCTCTTGCTAAGCGAGAGAAAAAAATGGCGCTTATTTAAAATTCATCTTGATGTTTTCAGTCAATAAGCAAGCAGGATGGGCAGAGGGCTACCTGAGTGGGTGAGAGGACACTGGGACTGGTACTTTTTATTTCCTGGGCATCTATTGAAAGTTAATGTACCCCACTGGCAAGGGTACTAGCCAGTCAGATGCTAGGAAATAAAAAGCCCATTTTCTAAAATAAAATAATATATGGGTAGGTGGGTGTAAAAGCCAGAATTTTGCACACATCCTTGGTGTAGGATGTTTTCATAAACCCCTTGAACTTTGCCCTTGGTGTTAGTGTAGCATCCCATACCGTGTGTGTGTGTGTGTGTAAAATTCTGGTTATACCCACCCACCCATATATTATTCTATATTTTAATAATGCAGTTCCAATTATGCATGCTTTAACAATGTTGTCCATCTATGTGTTTTTGCAATTAATAAACTATTAATGGTGTCCCATTTTGTTTTCTTTTCAAGTCACATCTGAATAGAAAGAGCATAGTATTTTCAGAATCATAATACATGCTCAGATAGTTTTTACTGTCTTTGTCCAGGAAAGGCACACAACTTGCTGAGTCAGTGGCTCAGTAGGTAGCACACTCACATCTGAGGCTGGGAGATCAGAGGGCTGTGGGTTCAGTTCCCACATCTGGCACTTGGGTTAGTATCCCAGTACCGACACTGTAGTGCAGCATGAGAAAGGTGCTGCACTTCTGAGATGCCGTCTTTCGGATGAGACGTTAAACCAAGGTCCCATCTGCCTAGACTGGTGGTAGTTCAGGAGGATGTTAAAGATCCCATGGCACATATCGAAAAGAGTAGGGGAATTTTTATTATAGACATCAAAAATCAAATAAATACAGTGTTGATGCACACTAAAAGAAGAAACAAATCACAAAAAATCAGATAAGTATTATAGTCATACAATGTCCAAAAAAACAAATTAGCAAGGCCCAAGGCATATCCCAATACATGAAAAGTCCCCCCCACCCCCACCAAAGAGTAGGGGAAATATTTTATTGAAATACAAATCAAATAACAACATATATAAAAGGCAATAGTTCATCATAGAATCATACAAGGGAAAATACAAAACAGAAATAAGTATTAATTCATACAGGTACCCTAAGACATAAAGAAAAACATTTATGACCCACCCCTTCCAAACTAAAAAGAGTAAGAGAATTTTAATATCAGAAACTTCAAAAGCAAAGAAATTCAAAACAGTGTCAAAGTGCACAAAGGAATATACAAAAGACAAAAGAATAAAGCAAGCATAACAATTAGACAGTACTCAAAATACAGGTAAACAAAATGTTGAAAAGCTGAATAATATTTCAATAGTGAAACAGCCTCCTCCACCTAGAAGAGTAGGGTAAGAATATTAAAACGAATGAATACAAACAGTGTTAAGAGACCCCCAAAATATACAAAATGTAAGAAAACCAAAGAAGTAATACAGACTTACTGGTATCCCCAAAAAATAGAAACAAAAAAGAAAAGTAAATCAACAAATATGTAATCAGGAAGAATGAACCACCCATGCACAGGAAGTCCGATAGGAAGAAAATTTCCGAGAGGTCAAAGACCTCCTCTCGGTGTTATACAGTGATTGCAAAAAAAGAAGAACCTGTTTAACTACTCCCACAGGTGTGATATCCTTTTGCTGAAGTAATAGAATGCATCTTGCCTGCCATGTATAGTACTTACAAGCTGCAAAGATAACCTTTAAAGTACTATGATTATAATGGCGGAAACACTGAGGATACAATCCCAGAATCGCCACATCATGAGACATAGGGAGCAGGTGTGGTTCTCACCAAATAACCTGCAAAGCTTGCCAAAAGGTATGTGCAAAACAGGACAGGAAATAAAAATGTTCAAGAGTTTCCAGAGAGTCTGCACAAGTCAACCTTGGACACATCCTATCCATCACAGCCTCATGTTTAAGTGTGCCTCTAACTCCAAGTCGGCCATGACAGGACAACCAAACCACATCCCACATTTGCTTTGGGGGTCTTTATCAATAAATTGAGACAAACCTCCAGGACTTTATCATCAGGGCAGGCAGGACGAGTCAGTGACATACAACACATCTCTTAAAATAATATTAAAAATGCCTTTCTACTATGTGAAATAACAAAAGATTGTGTTATACCCCATTGACGCAATTTAGTCAAGGTGGGTTTCATAGAAACGGGGATAGTCTTCGTGGTATTTATCATAGAAACAGTAAGTAGACCAGAATTCCATTTATCCTGAAGAGTGAAAACCAGTCAGAGAAAATATTAAACCAGGACAATAATCTAGTAGTGAAAAGCCTCAAAAAATTCCTATACAAAAAAATGCTATGAAAAAAAAACCAGTGGGATTCAACATTCGTACCCCACCATGTTCGTAATCATGATATGTAAAAATATGTCTAATAGGGTTTAATCTACTGACCCAGAAACCTTGAAAATAAACATTCAATAATTGAGGTTCCAGGGAAAATGGAGTTGGAAAGACATTAGCCAAATACAAAAATTGTGGAGTAACAAGAGTTTTGAGCGGGTAAACCCTTTTTTTCTTAGAAATCGTTTTAAATGTCCAGCCTTGTACAATACATTGACCTCTAGCTATCGCCAGTTTCCAGTTATAACTAGCATCATCCTCTGTACCAAATGTGATACCTAAAATGGGAAGAGGTGAGGTCGTCATAGGTATAGTACTACATGCCTGGGGGTGGGAAAGCCGAAATTCCAGTTCAGTAGAGATGAAAACACTCTTATCGTAGTTCAGTTTGGCACCAGAAACCGTTTCATAAACAAAAAGAGTACATTCAATAACAGGGAAAGCAGCAAGAGACTGTACAGTAAGGCATAAGTCATCAGCAACGACTGATGTTAGGAATAGCCAAAAAGTCGGCACCTGAATACCGGAAATTTCAGGGTGGCACAGGATAGTCCTAATAAGAGGGTCAATAGAAAACAAATAGAGAGCGGGACTTAAAGGGCAACCCTGTCGGACACCCCTGTGAATTGAAAAGGATGTGCCAAAACATTTATTGACAAAGGGTTGAACTGTGGCCGAGGCATAAAGAAAACGAAGCCAACGGATAAATTCAAGAGGAACCCCATAATGGCGCAAGACTGCAAAAAAATAAGTATGGCTAACCTTATCAAAAGCTTTCTGCTGGTCCAAAGATAAAAGCCATCAAGAACATTTACCCTTACAGCCCAAATTTGTTAAATCTCATAAAAACTGTAGATAGTGAAATATAGATCAATCAGGGATCCCACAAGTCTGGACCTCAGTGATAAAAACCTGTGCAGCGGTACCCAAGCGTCTAGTCAATATGGCAGTAAAGATTTTATAATCGACGTTCAGAAGACTAATAGGTCTCCAATTACGAAAGATTCGTCCTGTCACCAGATTTATACAACAGTATAACTAAAGCTCGAGAAAAGTCTTCAGGAGCCGGTTATATGCAATAAAGTGTTTAAACCACAGGTAAAATAGGATTCAAGAGATCGGAAAATGCTTTGTAAAACTCTGGCCATGAGACCATCAACCCTGGGGATGTATTAGTTTTAAGTTTAGAAATAGCTTGCTGTATTTCTGCAAGATATGTCTGAATGACAGAAGAGCGCAGATCATTAGAGCAAGGGGACCTGTAGGTCCCAATAAAGCTACAGGATCAGGAATATCTACAGGAAGCCCAAATTGGGCAAATAAATAGTCCTGTACTTCAGACTGAATGATGTCCAAATTAGTAGTAATAGCAGAGTCCATCTCCCTCTGCAGAGAATCTATGACGGTGTGTTTGACATGATTTGCACAACTAGAAAGGCATCTAAAATAGGTTGTCGCCCAGTGCCAAACTGTGCCTCCATTTTACTAACATACTACATACTAAAAATGCCAGCCAGAATAGGCTAACGGTCTTCGTGTCTGCTCGTTTGGTCAGCCTTCACCCTGGAAGCTGACCCATGACCCCTTGCCCTCTCTGGCTTCTCCTTCCCAGTGGATTTTGCTTCCAGAACCCTTCCCTGTACCTGTCCCACCCCTCTTGAACCCCTCCACCGTCCTCTGCTCCACCAGCCCTGTAGACAGTGCATTCCATGGCTCCACCACCTCTCAGTGAAGTAGCACCTCCTCCTTTCTCCCTGAATCTTCCTCTCTCCAGCTTCCACCCTTGCCATCTAGTTGCCCCTCCTCCTTCCTTCAAAGCACCCTGACTGCTCCTCCCTATTTACCCCTTCATGTACCTGAAGACCTCTATCATGTCCCCCGGTCTCTTCTCTCTTTTAATGTATATATATTTAGCTCTCCGAGCCTCTCCCATAGGTTCTGTCCCCAAGCCCCAAATCATTTTGGTTGCCTCCTCCAGACCCTTTTCATGAGTTTATCCTCTTTAAGTGTGGCCTCCAAACTGCACACAGTACTCGAGGTGTGGCCTCACCAAGCAGTTATAAAGAGGGAGTATCACTTCCCTCCTTCTGGAGGTGATCCCCCTAGCGATGCATCCCAGAATCCTGTTGGCCTTGGCTGCGGCCCTCCTACAAGTCTCTGAGTTGTTCATCTTGATATCCACCACCACCCCCAGGTCTTTCTCAGCCATAGAGACTTGTAGAATTCCCCAGGGTGTACATTGGCCTGGGTTTCTTGCCCCAGGTGCAGTGCACTGCACTTCCCTGCATTGAACCTCAGCTTCCACTTTCTAGACCATCTTTCCAGAGCCTCCAGGTCCCCCTATAGGGTCACCCTCCCCTCCTCCCCATCCACCACCGCCCCCAGTTTTGAGTTATCTGCAAAGAGACTCATCTCACTCCTGATACCTGTCCTTATGTCAGAGACTTAGGCATTGAACAGGAGGGGCCCAAGGACTGATCCTTGCGGGACTCCACTAATGACCCTCCTTGGGGATGAGACTATCTCACCAACTTCGACCCTCTGGGTCGGGTCCTGGAGCCAATTGCCTATCCATCTGATAATCTGATTCCCCACCCCCATTTCTCCCAGCTTATCCAACAGGCCCCTGTGAGGAACAGAGTCAAACTCCTTGCTGAAGTCTAGAAAGAGGACATCCACTAGTCTGCCTAGGTCCAAGGCACTCGTCACCCAGTCATAGAATTCCACAAGGTTTGTCTGACACGATTTCCCTGGGATGAATCCATGCTGTCTATCGTCCAGGCACCCTGACTTTTCCAGGTCCCCCCCAGACTCTCCTTGAAAATGCCCTCCATCACCTTGCCTACCACCGATGTCAGGCTGACAGGCCTGTAGTCCCCTGCCACCTCCCTTGATCCCCCTTGTGGATAGGCACTATATGTGTCACCTTCCAGTCCTGGGGCACCCATCCTGTCTTCAGAGAGATGGTGAAAAGCTCCGCCAGTGGTTTTGCCAGGACATCCACCAGTTCCTTCTGCACTCTGGGATGTAATTTATCCGGCCCCGGTGCTTTCTCTGTCTTAAGGGACCTGAGGGCTTCCCTCACTCTCTCTGCTGTGATTTCCACTTCCGCTACCTCGTCCCCCTGCTTAGCCTTTTCCCTCCTGCCAGTGATGCCTACCCCTCTCCCCAGACCCGCCGATCAGTAAGGGCCCCCCTCTCCTCAGTATAATGTCTCCTCCCATGTATGATGCAGCCCCATTTTCCTTGGTGAAAACTGAGGTGAAGTACTCATTTAGTACCTCAGCCTGCTCCCCCGGGTCTTGTGCCCATCTCTCCCCTATTTTAATCCTGCTAATTTCCCCATTCACCCTTTGTTTTTCCCCAATGTATCTAAAGAACCCCTTGTTCCCTCTCCTAATTTCCCAGGCCAGTTTCTGCTCCTTCCTTACCTTAGCCACCCTCACCACCCTAGTGGCTCTTCTAGCCATCAGCTCATACTCCCCTCGATCCCTTTCACTTCTTGAGCACTTGAATTGCCTATAGGCTGCCTTCTTTCCCCTCACCACCTCCTGGACCTCCCTGGTCTACCAGCAGGGTTTTCAGCCCCTACCGCATTTTCATCTTACTCTTGCACAGGTGCTGGTAGCATCCTGCACCCTTCTCCTGATGATTTACCATCTACTGTCAGAGTCCATGTCTGGCCCAATCCGATCCAAATGCTCCTTAAGGATCCTTCCCATTTCCTTAAAATCCACCCCTTGAAGTCAGTTACCTCCGTCTTTGTGCAGCATTCTACCCCTCCTAGGTCCAGGCAGAACCAGACTGTGGCTTGGTCACTCCCTGCCAGCGGGTTCCTTACCTCCAGGCCCCCAATCTGGTCACTGTCTGCCAGGACCACATCCAGTACCCACGCCTTCCTGGTCAGTTCCCTCACCTGCTGAGTTAGGAATGCATCTTGAAAGACATCCAAAAACCTCTGTTCCCTGGCCACCAAGGATGTCATAGTCTCCCAGTCTGTTCCTGGCATGTTTAAGTCCCCCGACGCCACCACCCTTCCCTTGCCCAATCTGCAGTGTCTCCCAATATCTGCCACCAGACTCTCCTCCAGCTCCTCCGCCAGTGCAGGGGATCTATACACCACTCCTATTTTTACTCTCTTGCCCCCCCTTGTTATCAAGGTGACCCAAATCGCCTCCACGGTTCCCTCCACCTCCTCTACTCCCCCTATGCCAATGCAGTTTTTACTATTATTGCTACCCTCCTCCCCTCCTCCCCCGCTAGCCCTTAGAAGTAGTAAGAAAGAAAGAAATAACCTTCTACCAAGTAAAATCCACAAGAAACCCTGTAAAACAACAAGAAGCAGCTACTGTACTGGAACAGAGCTGATCCTGTCCCCTTCTAGTTCCTTCTCAGAAGCCAAAGCAATTAAGAAATCTGTTATACTGATATCTAGCCATATCTGATTTAGTCTGTATTATTTGTGCCGATAAATCAGGATTATGAGTGTAACCCCCAGGTGGCACTATCCCAAGGGCTACTACCCCTGCCTGTTAGGCTACTGATAGGTTGAGGAGCCTAGGTTCTATGATGGGTGCCTCCACCCAGAGGTCGGGGTTAGTAGTGGTTAAACTAGCTCGGGTACAGCCCTCTGGGACACTGTGACCCCCCTTTGTTCCCTACTAGTGGCCCACACAATATAGGAGTTACCTTCCCAATACCCCATATATAACACTTTTTACACATAGAGATACCACTTACCCTCAAGACTGATTCTGCAGCCAGTCTCGGAGGACCCCTGTAAAACAAGGTTAAACAACATACACAGCAATTTGCAATACTGTTCTAGATGCATTAACACCACAGCCAGTGTATAGTATAACAACAACAAATCTGGTTTATTCAGGACAGTAACACGGACGGGGATAATCAGGTTGATTACTTTAGATAAGTTGAATCACAGTACTGTGCACATATATTTAGGGTCCAAAATGTCACTCTCTGGGTACCCAGGATGGGGGCTAGCCAGGTCTGATGCCCGGGTTGGCGGCTGGTGCAGCTGGATGGGGCCCTGTATGAAGAAAAATATATGCACAAGCAAATTGTAATCCGGAGCCGGATAGCTCAGTCCACAAACAGAAGCACACACAACAATCAGTTGACACACTTTGATTAAATGAAGGTGAGGGGAGGTACCCCTATTTGTACTCACAAACCCCAAACCGAGAGCTGAGTTGAGGAGGTGGCTCTGGATGGCCAGGATGAGCAGGGCATGGGCATGAGACCCTTGTGGCAGACGTATTCAGTCCATTTAGCTTTGAGTCCAGCTTCCAGTTTCAGCTCACAACTCACAGAACAAGGGGAAAAGGAATCGCGATCCCCTACAAGCACTAGACACATTTATATGTAAAGGAAATTACTATACCAGGCAGCTACTCGATCACTGATCACAAATACTGCAAAACCGAGAACACCGCAGCAAAGGAGTCCCGACAGTACAGTCGCACTTCTGCAAATCTTCAGCCTTCTACGGGCAAGCCTGGTTCTGCACACTTCCTCCTTCTCTTTCCACAACTTGGATTCAGTCCGATTGAGCACTCACTAATGGCTACAGGCCGACTTCAGGACCTTACACGCGCTTCCCGTGCGAACTGCACGCCGCAGCAGAACAGAGCTCCTACTCCCTTCACAGTCAACTCGCATCTGGCCCTCCAGAAACAGTTCAGGGCATTTCCCTTAGGCTACACACAGGTTCAGTTGGTGGATCCAACTCTCAATCACTGCAGGGCTCCCTCTGTTGGTGCAAAAAGATGCCAGGTCCAAACTACAGCTCCCAGAAGCACCTGCCATACATTCCCCCCTTTAAGCAGGCTCCAGGTGAGAGTCCAAGTTCTGGTTGGTTCAGGCGGTCTCCATTTTAGGACTTCCCTAACCCAATTGACCCAGATTAGCAGTTCAGGTCCAAAATGGAGGGGCAACACACACAGAGTCTCGGCTGCAATAAAGGCAGGTTAGACAAACTGCAATTTTACGAATGCTCTAAATGATTTCAGGAAAACAGTTACATCTTTCAGATGGGCTCCATCTGCACTCTTAGCAACTGAAGAAATGGAGTGATCAGACAGCAGCTCAGGGTGGGATTCGAGCATTAACTACACAGTCCCCCCATTCAAACTAATTTAGCCTGCGAGCAGGCAGCTCTTAAAGAGACAGTACCAGAGGCTCTAAAGCACTCACAAATAAAAGGCTAAAATGCCAAACACCATTCAGGCTGGGAGCACTTAGCCAGCTCCTAGAAGACTTTGGGAACCCCCATTTGGCGGGCGGGGGTTACATGAGTAAAAGCCATGGATATGAGATCCTGTAGATGATGTCGCAGTGTTAAATATTTGGCATAGAGCTGCTGACTTTTCCTGAAGCATGAGCAATAAATAAGGACCGAAAATCAGATTTCAAAGCCAACTACCAGTAAAAGGAGTATCGTATGCCTCAAGAAGAGATACCGAGCCTGCAACAATTCCTCCCATTTGGCAACTAAATCCATATCAGTCAATAAAGTACTGTTAAGTTGCCATCTAGGCAGTTGTCAGGAAGCGAAGAGCCACCAGAGCTACCGAGACACAGTACAGCTAAATGATCTGAAGTTTTGATCGGCATAGTAGATGCCCTAAGAATCGTAAAGACTTAGAGGTAAATATGTAATCAATCCGATACATCAAACCTCCTTTAATAAAAGTTTTCTGCCCTGTTTTATTGGTCGAGAAAAAACTCTTGCAAATTAGCAGTAGAAACCATGTCCTGTAAACAAGCCATATCACTAAGCAGTTTTTGAGTTTTACAGCCCCTGTCAGGTAACAGAAGAAGCATCAGAGTCACTGTCATCCTCCCCACAATCTCCCATTGTTTCCTCTTATACAATAAAGTGTACCTATTCCTGGTCACAATAGGGGAGCTACTAACCTGGGTATCAGATTTCTTTCTAGACTTCTTAGACTTAGAGAACTGTGCAACTTCCATCGGGATATCGGATGGTGGGGGCATCACTTCTGGAAGTGAGGAACTAGGGGTAACACCAGAAGTAGTGGGGAGTACAGTCACCTCACTGGACACAGGCAAGTAGGGATCTAATACAGGAGCAGGTGCAGATGAACAATCCGGAGGAAAGTCCCCTGTCGATAACTCCACTAAAGGGTGGGGAGGGGTACTTCCAAGGGAGCCAAAAGGGACTGGTCCCTGGCCTGTGACAGTTTAGTTTGATGGGCCATTATAAGGGACTCAGGGTCTTGTAAAACTTTATCCAGCCTATTCCGTGCAGCCCATGGACATTTAGAGTAAGTATGCCTAGACTCTTCACAAAGGTTACATCTGAGTGGATTGGGACAACCCAGACTAACATGTCCATACTCCAAACACAGATTACACCGGGGGAGGGAACAGGAAGAACTAAGATGAGTTCTAGCACCACATTTGTGGCAGGTTTTTGGCTGACCGGGATAAAAAATACCCCAATCACAGCCTATATGAAAGCTGCTGGGAAGATGTTGTACCCCTAAATCAGTGTGAAAAAGCTTAACCTTAATTTTCCAACCCCCCGTCCATACAAAATCATCATCTAAAATAGGAACTGGATTCTGCAAAATCTCACATTTCTGTCGAAGCCAGTATTGTACATCTTCAATATTAACCCCTTCATTACGGAACAGTAATGTGATAGTCTTAACAGAGGGTTTAGACAATGGAATGGGAAAAAAATCATGCCAAATATTCTGATGCTTAACCAGTTCCAACTTTTGCCAAAAGCATTCCAGAGTATGAGCATGATGAAAACTGATGTCATATATATTCTCCCTTTTAATACGGATAAATGCAAACAAGTCTTGAACTGGTATCCCCATAGATTGTCGGAGCAACTGATGCAACACAAACTTCCCATCAGGAAAGGTCTCCTGTGAACCCGTGTACTTCAGGCGCACAGCATTGCGTCTCTGAGCAGGTTCTCCAATTTGCTTAAACAGGTCAGCCATACAAAACGAAGTAGCAGAGGGAGAAGTAGAGGAATTATGACCTACCGCATCCAAGAAAGGGGCCATAGTGTCAGACTCCAAAGGTGTAGTACGCAGCTCAGAGGAAGCCGCCAGTCAAGAACGAGGCAAGCCACTGGCAGAAGCCTGATCCATAGCAACCACAGAACCCTCAGAACAGTCGGCAACAACCGGCAGGTCAGGTCCTGCATCGTGCTGGATAATAGGCAAAGAAACCTCCGGTAATGTTGGGATCACAACCATTACCACAGGAGACATGGTAGTGGACTGTTGGGCAGTAGCGGGAGAGACAGCAGCGGTAGTCACAGAGCGAGAAGTCGTCGGGGAAAGCTGAGCAATCTCGGCAGCAGTGACAGGCCGTGGTGAAGTCCAACCTTCATGCCTGGCAGATGGAAGCCAACCAGCAGCCTGTAAAGCAGAAGCAGGGTCCAAAACTTGGTCCGTAAGTACAGTTCCAGTACTAAGAGTAGGCTGAGCAGCAGCAGGCATAGTAGAAACTGGAGTGTCCTGGGTTTGTAAAGGTAAAGCAGCAGCAGTCGGAGTGAGTGGAGAAGGAACATCCTGAGATGTAGTAAATAACAACCAAGTGTCAGACACACCAGGTAGCACAGCAGAGTCCATAGGAACCACAGGGTCGACTCTTGAAGTAGCACAATGTGACTGTTCAGCAGTTTTAACTAGAAGTTGTAAGAGAAAAGCTTTGTTATGTAATATGGCAGATTGTAACACCTGTTCTTCTTGTTCAGGTGTCAACAGGTTCATTTCAGAGATGGTAGAATTCTCCAACCTCATAGCTGGCATAGCATCCACATGTAAAGCACAATCCGAGGTCAGTGGCGGTAGAACCATCCTTCATATCCGCATCTAATAAAAAATCCACAATATCTTCCATCGCAACTCAAGTAGGATCAGGGTCAGTAGCCAAAGCAGAAGAATTAGGCAATGAAGAGCCTGGAATGGGCCCAGTGGCTCCCCCACATCCAGGACAATCCGCACCTCCACACTCCACGTCAGCCATCTTGGAAAATGGCCAACAAAGGGTCCCCCCACTGCAAGAGTAGAGGAATTTCCCCAGTGTCTTGGCCACATTTCCCTCATTCACTAAAAATACCACCAGCAGCTTAATCTGGTTCAAGGTCAGTTGGCATTCATCTGTATCCCCATCCCCCGGGTCGTGCCTGAAAATAGGCAGAATTTGTCTCGTGCACTTACCCGTCAACAAAAACTAAATAAAATAAAAACTACAGATTATTTCTGGGTGTGTTTGGGACCACAGGGAGGTTAAGTAACTTGTTCTGGTCACACAATATACAAGAAGAGCATGTTGGAATAAAAACCCATTCTGCTGGATGAAGAAGCTTGTTCACAGCTCTTGGTTTTAACCTATAGGCTGTACTGGCAGCTGTAAATCAAAAACTACAATTTCAAGGCTGGCCCATGATGCCAGGCCAGTAGGTAAGTAGTAACATTTGCATCTTGTAGACCTGAGTTCACACCCGAAATTGTAAGAGAAAGGGCTGTAAGAGAAGGAATGGAATAAGACAGAAGCCGGTGCTGTGGTAGCCCCAGAAACTGTACTGACATGAACACAGCCAGGGTTTAGAAATCCTGATATGTGGCCCCAATACCTGTTGACACCACAGAGCCAGCCTTGAGATATGTGTAGTTTTTAATGATCAGCTGGCAGTATAGCCTAGAGGTTAAAGCAATCCTAAAGATGGATTATTACTAAAAGTTTGAAATGTAAAGATGAGAACTTACTAGTTTCAATGCACATACAAAACAATTATTATACATATAGAAAGTGTTGTAATAACACCTTAAAGCACACTTAATAAAACAGATGATTTCTTATTTAACCTGCAGTAAATGGAGGCCAAGTTCCTTGGCAACATCATTTCCTGTCAGGAGCCTAAAACATATGCTGCCCCAATTCCTTAATTACAGACTGATTTACATATGAATAACTCTGGACTGCAAAGACTCACAGATAAATATAATGGCTCACTCAAATTAACTTTTTATGGGCTTTGAGACATTAAGAAACCCTGTTGATGACAGTTCCCTTTAAGTAGGAAGAAAAGGAGGATAGGAAAGACATCCCTCTACCCTGTCATTCAGACTGGTAGACCGCAGTTCTACCACACATACATTGTCTATACAAATGCATTGCTTTCAGTTATACTTACTTGGCACCTCACTCCTTACTAGTGTCGTAAAGGCTCAAATTAGTTTATAGAGCTCCATTCAGTGGTTCCTTTTATGGTTGTTGTGAGTTCCTACAAGTACCTGGTTTATGACAACACCTTTCCTAACAGTCTGCAAACTAATAAAGTCAAGGTAAAATTATTTTAAAAATAGAAACTAGCATTGTTTGGCCCATACTGTTCTCATACTGCTCTCAGTATGGGGAGGGGTTAATGAAGGTACAAAATATAAATTAGAGACAATACAACACAAAGCAACAAAAAATGATGGTAGAGCTAGTCACTCTAACGTGTGGGGCTAGATTAGCAAATATTTCACCCCATAGCCTGCACAGATGATGTATTAGAGGCAAGGGTGTAGCCAGACATTTCAGTTTTGTACACCAAGCTGCCCCTTTACTACCCCAGACCACTGTTGTCCATACTGCCTTTCTGCCATAAACACTTTTCCATGCCCTGCCCGCCCCTCCACCGCTTTTCCATGCCCCGCCCCTCCACCGCATCATTTGCAGCATCTCTATATGACAATGTAAAGATGAAATGCACTCACATTCAGACCAAGACTGACTTTTAGTTACAATTTCTCAATTGTGTCAAGCCTCTGTACCACGACAAGGTAGCCAGTCCCACAGAGGACCATTCACTTTCTGACTTGGGAGTCAGATCCACTTTACTGAATATTTACCCACTTTGCATTCCACACAACTCACTGCAGTAGCTTGACACACCCACCCACACCAGACACACTTATTGCCTTACAAACAGACACAGCAGGGGTCATCTTTTTGAAAAGCGCCTGTCCTGGCATGGGTCAAAGTCCTTCAACAGTTGTTCCACATCAATTTCCATATCCCTGTGGATGTGCTGCAGAGCTAATCCTGTGAGACGCGACTCCCCAATTGTGCTTCTCAGCCATGTCTTCAACCGTCGCAGTGCACTAAAAGACCTCTCTGCAGTTGCTACACTTACTGGCATGGTTGCCAAGATGGATAATGCTGCATTGATGTTCAGATACAGTGCAGAGTTTAGGTGCTGCAATGTTGTAATTAGAGATTCTGGCTTCTGTTTCACTGGAATATTCACCCACTTTGCACGCCATCTTAGGAGCTCCATCCTAAATTCTGCCATGCTGCCCAAATCCACCTTGTATGCATTATAGAGCTCCAACACTTGCTCCTCATGTATTAGCAAATGTAACTTTGTGGGACAAGGTACTGAGCAAGGAAGCTAGGCCGACACTCAATAAGCTGCTCTTGTAGCTACGAAATGACATGGTCCAGAAATGAGATAAAGATGTTGAGCCTGTAATATTCCTTAGGGCTAGTGGCACTGATGTTGCTGCGCTATGCTTGTCTTCCACAGGTGCGGGGAACAGATTCCTCAGTGCACACTGAGGCTGCCAGTGACATGATGTCTGTGTACAGTTCCCAAAATGAGTTTCAGAGGACTCCTCATGCCCTCTACTTCCCACAAAGTAGTAGCCTCCTTGGACGCTTGAATGAGGTCTATGTCCACACGCAGTAAACAAAGGTGCAAGGGTTTTGTCAAGGCCATAATGTGATCAACACAGCTCAGGGTCAAGATAAAATCAAATTTGGTGATGGAATAAAGAAACTGTTCAGCATCATCCTCAAATTCTGACATCTTCTCCAGTGTGCTACAAACCACCAAGTATTTCTCCTTAAACCTTGACAGTCAGCCTGGCTCATCCATCTTGTGTTGCCTGCTGCAGGAATACTTCTGATGTGATCTGCAGGGTCATCATAATCGTTAGATGTTAAATTCCTTCAGTTCTGTAAGGAAAATATTATTCCGCTTGGCGGATGCCTTTAATGAGGTAATAATTTTTTGTAGTGTCAAACATGTTTGATACTTGCCTCATGGAGCAGGAGTGAACAATTGCAGTATTGAGGCTGTGTGCTTTGCAGACTGTATATAAGGCTTCTGGCACAACAGCCTTAATGTTTGCTTGGACCCATTAAATCTACCACTCATATTACTGCCCTGTCATATCCTTGCCCTCTCATCATGTTGACGTCAATGCCCCAGGCAGACGAGGCGTCGCATAAAGAGATCTGCCAGTCCTCGACCTGTGTTGTCAAGCCTTCCATGAACTCTGCAAAATCTTCACGTATCTCAGTGTCGCCTATGGTGTTGTGGTGGATGTAGCGAACGATAAGGATATCTGTTCCTGGTTGATACATCAGTTGTACCATCTGCAATTAGGCTGAACCATTTCGCTTGTTTGACTTTTTGTAAAATTTTTCACTGCAGTTGCAGGCCCATAAGCTGGATCAGCTCATTCTGGATTTGAGGAGATGTAGACTGCATTTCTGGGAGCTAGTCTCAGGTGATCTTGTAATTCTTGGTCCAGTTCTGCTGTGTACTGTAATAGTTCCTGGAAGTTTCCTCCATCTGCATATTTTCCTCGCAGGGCAATGTTGTTTCTTCCACAGAACAAGATTATTTTTACAATCCTGTGCAGGAAGTGGTTGGTCTGCTGGGACACCCTTGTATTTTGGTCAGTTAGAGACTGGTAGGCAGTCACCAGCTTGCCATCACAGACAGAAAGAAAACCATCTGTTTTAGCAGTGGCATTCAAGTGTTCTTTACGTTTGCTGTGCCTCTCAAGGGTTTTCTTGCTGTTTGACCAGTCCCTCATTGGCGTGGATATCAACACAGTGCCACTTGTGGTACTAAACACAAAACAATGGGCACAAAACACACCATCTAAAGACTTTGAATATCTTGCAAATGTGTATATTTGCAGGTATTGTGGATTGAATCTCCTTAAGCTGCTGATTGGAAATTTCAGAACCCATTAGCCAGGAAGGAAACTGAAATCCAGATGGTGGTTGCCGCTGCATTCCAAGGATGCTTTCTGTGCATCAGTGGGGTGGCCGATCCAAACAGCCAAGGTCTTCAGTGTCTGGCTGGTTCAACTCCAACTCTCCAACAAGAGTAGGTATCTGCACATCTGTTAGTGGCACAATGTTGGCCTCAACAGGCTCCATCACAGAGTGCAGATCAGCCTCATCAGGTTCTTGGATGCAGGTTGTGAGGTCTGGGATTCCGTGGTGCTTCGTTTCAGTGGCAGATGCATTTGGAATCTGCACAGGTTCTTGTGTTAAGTCTTCCTGCATCTGTGGTGTAGCTGCATTGTTACCACTAAAACAAGTAAATAAATTTGTAAACTGAGACTAATTAGATATTTGTTTACACACAAGTGGATGAATCACTACCATCAAAAAAGCTTACCCTGCAGTGGATGTGGGTTAGATGATGAAGGACTGCATCAGCCGAGACATTTGTGCATTTTCTTCCATTCTGGCCGTTTGGCCTTTCGCACCTGGGACCCAGATGGCTGCTTTCTCTTAATGGACTCCATTGTTCTGTGTAGCACACTTTCCCCAGACACCACCGCAGCTTATGCCCCTTGTACCCAACTTTGCAGATGGCACCCTTAATTTAAAATAGAAATTAGAATTAGAATGTGCCATTTTGCAATTGAAAACTGCTTCCTGTACAGATAAAGTTGACAGGGCCATCCAAAGTAGAATAAAGGAATGGAAACAATACCAGGGCTGTATGATTTCAAGAGTATAAAGAAATATTCCTGTTTAAATCTGAGAACACCTAGACAGCCCAGGCCGTGCAAGCAACTGCTCTGTAACAGAGCACACAGCTCCAGTCTGTTAGAGACCAACTAGTTCCTTCCACATGGATGGTTACTGCAGGATCACAACTGTGTTTTCCAAATGGGACAGCTACTGCCTGCACTCTGATGTGCAACAGCTGTACTATTCACTGTAGCACTATGACCGCATGTCCTCAGCACTCGAGTCACCCTGTCGCTGACCATTCGACTAGATCTCAGAGTCCAGACTTGTCTGTCCAGCAGCGCATTGCACAGCCTCCCTGCACCTGGTTTATACCTTGAGGCACTTTTAATGCCGACCACAAGGTTGAAGACATGTCTGAGAAGCACAATTGGGGAGTCGCGCCTCACAGGATTAGTTCCTGTCAGGTCACATCCTTTTATATGCTGATGATGCTGTCTTGTTTACCAGTGATCCAGACCATAAGGTTCTTGAATCCAGGCTACAGAGTAATTTTATAGTCATAAAAGATGGTTCCATATGCACAAGTTAATTATGAATTACAAGACTAACTATGCCATTTTCCAGCTCCCTGATAGGCTCAGAACTTACCCTCTTTCCATCAACTAACTGGCTCCAATCCAAAGATACTCATGTACCAAACATGTTACTGTCCAAAAAGCTTAGGTAAAAGACCTCGAGTGCAAAACTTATTACCTCTGCTATCAAACTGTCACTGCATCAGAAGCTCTACAAGCAGATTTTAATATACACTGCTGTCGCACCTGTGGGACAAAGGTCCTTGCCTACCGTGACTGCTATGGGTTTGCAGTATAGCACAGAGGGTGGAGGAACAAGGTGTGAACGAACCTGGCAATGCTCAGCAGACCAGAGTTTGATTCTCACAACCTTCACTTGCATACTGTGTGACTGAACAGTGCTCCTAGGTCGCTCCTGAAAATGGGCACTTGTGCCTATTGGGCCTTACCCAGTTACCAAAGAAAAATTAATGAACTCGTGCACCCATGATATCACTTCAGCATCCACCTTGACTCCTTCAAGGTTTAACTGGAGGTTAAACTTAGACAGTTGCTGATGTCAGTTGTGACTGCTTCCAATAACCCTTCTTGTGACCAGCACTTATTCTAACAGCATTAATAGCAGCAGTTACTTTAAGTATTACTATTATGCATTAAGTGCTCATTCAGGACCAAGGAACAGTAATACTACATAAAACCATACAACCACTATCAAACCTTTATTAGGTGGGAAAAAAGCACACCACTTGAAAGCAGTTCCCAATGCACACATTTCTGCAGAGTGCATTTTAAACATTGACCAATAACTTTAGTTTTTGTTAGCTGGGCAGTTCCATGAATTATATCCTCTTATGAGCTAAAAACTACAGCAGAGAAAGAACACACTTCTCACTACAAAAGTAGCTTTAGCAGCAGGTAAGAAGAGTGGCAACTGGGTTTAAAACGCAAAGTGCAAGATCATGCACATAGGAAGAGAAACCCTTGATGCCACCTATAGGTTGGGAGGAGATGCTGACAATCACAGGGAAGAAATTAACAAGACATTAACAAAATTAAGGTAGTCCAGAGAAGGGCACCCAAAATGATGCAGGGCTGCATCAGAAAACAAGTGACAGATTAACAGTTCAATATGTATATCCTGACTAAAGCACAATATGGGAGATTAGATTAGGGGACACATAGTGCCCCATTTCAGAATTCAGTGGATTATGGTAATATGTCCTCCCACCAATGTCTGTACGCTCCCCCCCCACACATCTTGCAATCAGTCAGAACGCTCCAAATCAGATTTCTCCATGTCCACTAGCCGCTGTTGAAATTCAATACTAGAGGAGCAGGATTGAAAAGGTGGCCTTGCAGAGTTGCTTTTGACATTTGTTCTGTGGGGCGCTCCACTTCCACACCACCGGGTCCCCAGTGGTGATCTGCAGTTTTATAGTAAATTTCATTGCTTGTGGGGACGCCTACCGCCACAATCTTCCATCTGCAGTGCACAATTGTAAGCATTAAAAAATACAGCACAGGGCTTCAAACAGGCATGGATAGGCATAAGGAGCAATACAAGATGCGTATGAATAGATAGGCCACTGGTAGAACAAAGGCCTGATATGGCACATTCAGATATGGCACATGCATAGTGTGCCAAAGTACTCATCTGCTGTCAACTTCACCATCTTAAAATATGTTCCTAACTTGTAGGTATTCAAGGCTTCCCACATGAGAATCTTGCAGCTCTCTGCTACCCTAATGCCTCATGATAGCATATATGTGAAATGAAATGTGATCACACACACACACACACACCCCCACCACACACCCACACCCACCCACCCATGTTGCACACTGTGGTTTGCTGTTGTCTTCCTTGGGACCTCCGTGAAAAGAAGTTGATGCATCTCATGGGATTAGCCTGATTGGAACATTTTATAAATAGTGAATACATACCTCTCAACTGGACCACATTACGAGGAATGTTCCTCATTTTACTTTGCAAAAGCTTCCTGTTCCACATTGTGAGGACTTGTTCCACATTAAAAGTCAACATTTTAAAGCAAAAATCCATAGTAAATGATGCAAAAAATATATTATTCAATTAATAGCAGACTTTCTGAACATAAATGCAACATGTTAACAGTATTTTGAGCTTCTTCGGTAAAGATTTGATTAAGTGTTCCACATTTTGCCCATTTGTTCCACATTTTGACAGGCAATGTTCCACAAAAGGTTGAGAGGTATGAGTGAATATATAAAAACAGTAATGCCCCTACTTAGTACTTTTGAACTGGAACATCCTCCTTTAACATCTACAACAACTATATGCAGAAGAAGATGTTCTATGGTTCTGGACACTGATTGGCTGAAATTATGAGTGATTTATAATAGGTAATATTGAGGGATAATCTGATGCTGCATTAATCTAGTAAACTTTGCAGCCATAAGGCATCTTTAGCCAAACCAATAAGTTAATTTTCCTGTTTATTGGTACAGAAAAGGGTCTGAAGTACTTGCAAGTTTCATTAGAAAGTTGGTCTTAGTATTGTAGTTGTGAGAAAGTATGCAGTGAAACTGCAGTTGTTTATTACCACATTGAAACTGCACATCAAAATTGTTTTCAAAGTTCAGAGGGGCTTCAGTTCACATTTAATAGAATTAATACAGCCTGTCATCAGTGCAAATCACTCCTCCTACCCCCAACACCCAGCCACCCAGAGTACAGTCAGATAAGTCACAGGACATGAGGACACAACTAAAGAAATTTGCAGTAACAGAGAGACAGATACATAGGCGATTTTATTTCAAGACAAGGAATGACAGGATTTGTACAGATTTCTAGTACTACCTTCATGAACAGAAGCAGAACTGCCTACATTTACTGCCTTGCCAATATTATTTGCCCACCCACCACTAGAGCAGCAGTGTCACACATTAACCCACTAAAAAACATACCTGGTAAACAGATGATATTTTTCACAGTCAGGCTCAGGTGCCGGTGTCCAAAATTCCTCTTGGCTACTGAACAGTAGAGGGCACAGCACTGACAACAGACTACAGCAGCAGAGCAGTGGCAATGAAACGCACCGTTGGGGGTCAGACGAACTATATGTCAGCCGCCATGCTCCACAATCTTCTGTACAGTCTCTCCTCTCTTTCTCGCTATCTCCCTCTACAGCAGTGCAGCAGCTCAAGCCTTAAATGGGAACACAGAAGTGCAGTGCAGGGTAATGCTCCGTCCCTTCGGATTTGGCTTCTACGACGTACAGCTTCTATGGCAAGCGGCAATGGCAGTAACAGCAGCAGAGCAGTGGCAATGAAACGCACCGTTGGGGGGGGTCAGACGAACTACGTGTCAGCGCGGCAGCTCCTACAATCTTCTGTACAGTCTCTCCTCTCTCTCTCACTATCTCCTTCTACAGCAGTGCAGCAGCTCAAGCCTCAAATGGGAACACAGAAGTGCAGTGCAGGGTAATGCTCTGTCCCTTCGGATTCAGCTTCTACGGCAAGCGCCAACGGCAGTAACTCTTTTCAATTTCAGAAGCTCCTCTGAACTGTGAGGAAGCATTACCCACCAGGGGAATTTAAAGAGCCTGCCTGGCCCGCCCCTTACTAGGCACGCCTCCTCACAAGCGGTAGCGGACCTGATTGAGGACAAAGCAGCTTGGTGTAGGCGTGCATGTCATCAGAGACACCCGTGGCCTCCCCCCATTAATTGAAAGTTGCGAGCACTATTGGGCCACTGGAAAAGCCCGCGAAAATAAGGGAAGACAAAGGAAATTTGTAAGCGCACGCCGGCCGGCTTCTGCTACCCTCGCACTGGTCTACAGCATGCTGTAGCTGCCAGGTGTATCGGTAGCTACGCCCTTGATTAGAGGAGATATCCTATTATTGTTCAGCTTGTGCAAGGACAAACAATATGAATATAACTTTTAGGAGGACACCCACATTACCAGAAGCCACAATAAGCAGATAAAACCAAATAATTTTAGAAATAATGGTAGAAAAATGTTCTTTACTCCAAGAATAATGAGCATCTGGAATTTATTACCTGGATATACTGTTAATAATAGTAGTATGGCTGTCTTTAATTGAAAACTTGATGCCGAAATGGATAGGGGTTACATAAAAGGGTTACATACTTCTTTGCAGAAAGGGTGGTGGATGCCTGGAATAGTTTTCCACTGGAGGGAGTGGGGGTGAAAACAATGGTGGGATTCAAAAGAGCTTGAAATAAGCACAAGGGAATCATAAGTGATAGGTAAGGGGTGGAAGAGAAAGTGCTGTAGACCTGGAGGGGTCTACAGCATAAGCAATGCAACAAAAAAAGGGCAGACTGAATGGGCCATGTGACCCTTATCTGCCGTCGGTTTCTATGCGTCTGTGTTTCTATGTTAAACATTTTTATACAGTACTTAATTAAGAGGCAGTGTCAAATTATTTAATTGCTTAATTAGTATTTTTGGAAAGACCTTTGAGCGTGAGCTCTTCTACAAAGGTTCCACGTCAGGGTGGACAGTAAGACAATACACATATTCAGTGGTTACAGGGGCCTGATCATTAGGCATTAAAGAGTGATTACATGACAATTAGACAAATAGGAGAAAAAAAACTGAGCAGTTGTAATTGAATACTAAGCTGTTTCTAATCGGTTGCCCTAGGTAGTACACCTCCGGAAACCTCCAAATCGGTTGATAAACTATGGCAGAGTAACTGCATAGGGTTTAACACTATCCCAGATGGCAAGAGGCTGGGTGACAGTGAAACAAGGGAACTGGGTTTGAAACCAACCGCAGAGACGCAAGGTGGGGGATAGTGAAATGGGGGCTGTGATGGGGGAGCAGCTCCAGAGGGCTTTGTCAGTATGGTGTGTGTGTGTGTGGCAGGGGGGATTGGGAGGGGCAGTACCAAGTGCATTTAAAGAGGACTGATAGCTTACTTAAGCCCTTGGCTAGGCTGGAATGGAGGCAGGGTTCTCTAGGTAGCCCTGCTGGGTGTTACCTTGAGGGTAAGCCTGTCTATCAAGTGGGGCCTGAGAAGCAGGTGCATTTTGAGTTTGAAATTAGGTGCTGTTTTAGGCCTACTTTGAATTGAGACAGGCTGTTGTTTGTTTGTAATTTCATCGGGAGTTCATTTATCCAGAGTGGGGCCTGATAGGAGAAAGCACGCTGCCCTAGTGACGTTCGTCGGAATGGTATGGACAGTGCTCCATTCCTCCTCTGTCTGGTGATGTGTGTTGAGAGAGAAGCCTCGAGCAGGTTTCCTATACAGGGTGGGGTTTTTCCGAGGAGTGCCTTCTTTCCCAGGATGCAAGTTTGGTATTTGATCCTGTCTTTTAGGTAAAGCCAGTTTGTACGATCATACAGGGTGCAAGTATGAGTGTAGTGATCTGCACACAGGGTGAGGCGGTATGCCCTATTGAGTGCAATTTGGACCCTTTTGAGCACTGTATCAGTAGCAGCTCCATAGACCACCAGCCCATAGTCTATCGTGGAGAGTATGGAGCTGGAGACTGAGATTTGGAGTGCTTCCAGAGTGAAGGATTTCTTATGCCTATAGAGGACCCCCATCTTTGTGTTTACCACTTTGACAAGGGAGTCTACATGGTAGCGATAAGTGAGAGAGTCATCACGGTGACCTAAGGTTCCTGAACAAGTGCACCTGCTCAATCTGCTCACCAGCCTTGTTGGTGATTATGAGGGAGCATGCTTGTGTTTGTTGTAGGCTGATCTAGCATGGCCTTGGATTTTTTTGTAATTTAGTAGCAGCTTTTGCCTACTGAACCAGTCCTCGAGTTTAATGAAAGAGTTCTGTAGTTCTGTTTGTAGGGCAACCTGAGAGGTGATGCTGCTCAGCAGCACGGCATCGTCTGAATACAGAATAAGTTTGGTGTCACAGGCTGTGGGTAGGTCATTTACAAAGAGGCTGAAAAGCAAGGGCCCTAGAATTGATCCTTGAGGGACTCCTAGGAGTACATCTCTGGAGCTGGATAACATATACCCGATTTTGACTCACTGGCTCCTATGTGTTAGGTAGTCATTGAACCAATTCATGGCGTTTGGTGCCACACCCTTCTTTGGAGCTGGAGTGCTAGTAGAGGGTGGTTGATGGTGTCGAAGGTTTTGGTGAGGTCAATGAAGATGGACCCCACCAATTTGTCTTCATCCAGCACCTTGTGCGCATAGTCAGTGTATTCCAGCAGTGCCGTGGTAGTACTGTGTTTTTGCTTGAAACCATGTTGGTTTGGGCAAGGCAGATTGTACTTATTGAGGTATTCTGTGAGTTGACTTGCCGAGATTTATGAATGGATGCATGAATGTATGATCGCCTCTGTTACGACAAGTATTAATTCAAAGTATAAACTGTGCTTTTGAAATATGCAAACTAGTTACGCATATGTGTATACAATACCTAACATTGATTTAGTTTAGTTTATTTTGTTAACCTGGTAAATTATACTGGTGCTAAAGGCACCTTTTTGAGGTATGACCCAGTCTACCTTAGGTACAAAACATTCCATGATTACGCATATAACAAAATTAACAATATCAAAGACAATACAAAGTTTGAAACTTCAATATACAATTAGCATTATTAAAAGCAAGAACAAATGTTTCATCATTTTAGATGTTCATAAAGTGCATTTTGGAATAGATTTGTTGAAGGCAGTACATGGTTCACTGAAGACAGTATATGAAGGGTAACAGGTAACCTGTTCCATAATAAGGCTGCCCAGTAACTGAAAGCAGATTTGGCCATATTAATATACATATCATGGATAGAAAAACAGTTACTTTCAGAAGAATGTGAATTGAACCAGTAAGAAGAAGGCTTTAACTAATCTGTCAGGCATTGTGTATGCTGTTTGTATAAAGTTTTAAATGTGACTTTAGCAAGATTTAAAGTAACCCATAATTCTGATAAAAAAACAATTGAGCTTGTTTTTGATTGTTATGATGGTGTACTCCATTTTTCCCACAAGAAGCAAATTTAACCATTTTACAATAGAGAGCTTTTTTTCTATCAAGAATAGTTTTTGACACACCATTGGTGACCAAAGAACCATAAACAATGACTGGCAGAAGATTATGGATAGCAATTTGCTTTTTGAAATCAGATGTGAAATATTTGTCAGTCCTGAATAATGTTCCAATTTTTGATGCAGACAAGAAGAAATATGTTGTTTATATAGCAATCAACTGACAAATTTGAATCAAGATGTAAGCCCAAATATTTAAAGGAATGACAGACTCAAGTGGAATGCCTTCAACGTTTTTGGTATGAAAATCCTACTTAGACTCCATAGCCTTAGCGGCCAATCCAAACAACAAAACTTGAGATTTGCTGGTGTGAAGGACCAATTTGTTTGAATTTAGCCATTTAAGCAAGCTGGGGAAATCTTGGTTCAGTACATTATTTATTTCAGTTATGTTCTTTGACTGGAAAAATAACACGTGTCATCAGCATACAGTAAAATATCTGACAAAATGCAGGTTTTAGGGATGCCATTAATGAAAAGTGAGAATAATA
The DNA here is from genome assembly GCA_016271365.2 of Neoceratodus forsteri. NCBI lineage: Eukaryota > Metazoa > Chordata > Ceratodontiformes > Ceratodontidae > Neoceratodus > Neoceratodus forsteri. The sequence goes on from CM057451.1 coordinate 477,419,708, forward strand.
AAGATCGCCATCTTAAACCCTTTGGAACACCACAGTAAGTAAATAGCTCATGAGAAACAGCAGGCTCATGCTTAATAACCCGTTTTCTGTGCAAACGATAGTCCCAGAACCATGTCAATGAACTAGTTCCCCGGCCTAAACTGGATAATTTTTGATAAAAAATTTATGATCAACAAAATTAAATGCCTTGGTCAGGTCCACAAACATGGCTCCAGTTGTAAGACCTTTATCCATGGCCTCATGACTCATGTTCATGAACCTGGCCAAGGCAGTAGTCATCCCGGGATCCCACCTAAACCCCTGCTGTTTTGCACAAAATATAATATTTTTCAAGATATTCAGTCAATTGTTAAAAAATGGTGTTTTCTTGAAGTTTTGCTAAAGCTGACAACACTGAAATAAGTCTATAATTATTGACTATTGAGGGATTACTCTTTTTACACAGTGGAACAACACGGGCCATTTTCCAAAGGTTTAGTACTTGCTGAGACTCAAAAGAAAAGTTAAATATTTTTGCAGTTGAAAATGCTATACTAGGTGCTGGTAATTTAAGAAATTGTGGGATAAATCACTGGCACCTTCAGATTTATTAACTTTAAGTCCCTGCACCAAATTATAAACTTGCAAACTATTTACTTTTTTGATGTAAAATTTGGGAAGACAGGATTCTAAACTACACAAGTCCAAAAAATGTTGACTGCTAAGGGAAGGGGAATTTGTTTAACCAGGAAAAGCACACTAAGTCGGAGCTTGTTTCCAGGTGTGACCTGGGAGAGCAAGAAAATTAAGTGACTTGCTCAGGGTAACACAGTATGCAAGTGGAGGCTGTGGGATTCAAACCCTGGTCTCCAGGTTTGCAGCTCAGTGCCCTTAACCACTGCACTATACTGCTTCATAAATGCTAACTGAATTGCTTTTGAATGTTAACTTTTAACATTACAAAAATGCGTACTGGCCTGGTAGCAAAGAGAGAGAAGCATTCATGCCTCACCTGCCACCACATCGGTGACCTGGATTCAAGAATGAGCCTGGGCCACTCAGGCTGGGAGTGGGGGAGGAGGATTTAAGTGTGGATGGATGCTCTCCTCCTCCAGGGAGGGTGGGCAGACTGCTCCATGGCATCACTACCACATATGTGACCATAGGAGGCGACGTAGTTTGGGCAGCAGTTGTGGGTGGGGATGCTCCTGATGGTGGACGCTCACACACTGTGCAAATGTTAGACTGCCACCTTCAAGGAGCATCTAAGGTCAGGATCCACACAGTGGAAAACACTGCCAACAGCAGGATGATGCTCCACGGTGCCTTACAGACCCCACACCGCTTACTGGGTACAGGGGCCGCTGACTGAGTGTGGCCTCCAGGGGGGCTTGGGGACCTCTGATGGCCCTGCCACGGGGTGGAATCTGAGAAGGAACAGCAGCCTGTAACAGGGTCCTGTTATGCAGAAAATAAAGTTTCTAAAAGAAGAGAAATTCAAGATGTCCCCCCCCCTTTTGTTTTCATTTTCACTCTCTCCTGTTTACTCCTCTAACTTCCTATCTATACTAATTTTCTTGTCAGGGTGGCCAACCTGGCAATTCTTAAAGCTTTACTATCCCTGTTATCCAATTCTAGTTTGTAGATCTTGATAGTAGTTATGGTAATGGGCTTTAATATAATGAGTAATTGCCCTTAAAAGCATTTGTTAGAAAATTCAGACAAAGCAAAAGTATGTTGCTAAAGGAGCCCCCCCCCCAAGGAGCAGTGCTACACTCGCTAGCAAGTAACTTTGAAGTCCTGTTCTGGTGCTCGCTCCAAGGAAATGAAGAGGAGCTGAATTTATGCAAGGACACTGAGGGCATAAAGAAGTAAGCCCTGCAGTGTCTATATTCATTCAAGAGGGGCTGTAATTATTTAAAGAAGGTGCTGCCTTTCTGTTAAAAGGCTGAAAAATAAACAGCTGTTGGCTGAGAATTGCAGCCATTGGGGAATCCCAATATTTGTTAAATAAACACAGTAAAACTCTGTTAGCTAGAATTACAGTATGTGAATAGGAGAATCAATGTGTTTTATAAATAAAAACTGTTTTTTTTTTGGGTTTTGCACTAGAACATCAAACTGGTTAGTTTATTAAAGAATCTAGAACTTCACAAGGAAACAAGATAGGAGCGTGCCCTCATCTGTTGCCCTCGGTTAAAGATTCTAGATTCTTTATATTTATATTTATTATTTAGGTTACTTCTTTTTCTATTATGGTTTACTTACCTGGGTAAAGTCATCTGGGAATCCTTCTCTAGGGTTGATAGCCCACAAAGGTGCTGCCTTTATAGCAACCAAATGGAGGTGATGTCAGAGAGTAGTGGAGCCAATGTCAAACTCCGCCCTTTGAGTACTATACAAGGCCTCCACTAGAAGACCTTGTCAGATAGGGAGAGGAAGGAGACTGGTCAGTATCTTCTGATCAGGTGAAGGAATGGAAGTGTGAATGCCTACACACATAGAAACATAGAATTTGATGGCAGATAAGGACCGCTTGGCCCACCAGTCTGCCCAATTCCTACCTAATGGATAAGCTGCAGATCCTAGTTAACCAGCAGCCTACTTCTTCCTGCCCCCACCCCTAGAATTGCCTTATGACTGTCCCATGCATGCTTGAATTCCACCACTGTTTTGACTCCACAACCTCCTCCAGAAGGCCGCTCCATGCATCCACAACCCTCTGTGAAAAAATACTCTTAAATTACCTCTGAGCCACCCCCTCTATCTTCAAAGTGTCTCTTGGTCTTGCACACCTCTTTTTTGAAAGATGCTACCTCTTGGACTTTGTTGATTCCCTTGAGGTACTTGAAAGTTTCTATCATGTCCCCTCCTCCTTTCCTCGAGGCTATACATATTAAGCTCCTTAAGTCTCTCTTCATATGTCTTCCGTGCAGACCCTGCACCATTTTAGTTGCCCTCCTCTGACAGCTTCCATCCTGTCTCATGTCTTGCGGAGATTGGGTCTCCAGAACTGCAACAGTACTCCAGATGGGGTCTGACCAGCTGTCTGTACAGAGGGATAATAACTTCCTGTTTTCTACTGGTGATGCCTCTCCCTATGCATCCCAGTATCCTCCCAGCACTCCTTGCTGCCCTCTCACATTGCTTGCCCACCTTTAGGTCATCTGATATGACTACCCCTAGGTCCCTTTCCATTTTTGTTGTTGTTAGTATCTCACCCCCCATTGTGTACTCTTCCCCTGGGTTTTTGTTTCCCAGGTGCATTACCTTGCACTTCTTAGCATTGAATCTAAGTTGCCATACATTTGACCATTCCTCTAACCTTGCCAAGTCCCTTCTCATCCTTTTCACCCCACCTTGTGCATCAACTCTGTTGCAGATCTTTGTGTCATCTGCAAGAGACATATTTTTCTTCCAGTCCCTCTGCAATGTCGCTTATAAAGACATTGAAGAGGACTGGTCCTAATACTGAACCCTGCGGCACCCCACTAGTAACCCCCCTTTCTTCAGAGTGGACTCCATTTACTATTACCTCTGTGTCCTATTCTCCAGCCAATTCTTTACCCAGGCTGTCATCTTGGGACCCACTCCCAGGCTGGCTAACTTGTATATTAATCTTTGGTGGGACTGTGTCAAATGCCTTGCTAAAGTCTAGGTAGGCCATGTCCACAGCCCTCCCTGATCTACTACTTTGGTCACCCAGTCAAGAAATCGATCAGATTCATCTGGCATGACCTTCCGCTGTGAATCCATGCTGCCTTGGGTCCCGTGCCCTCTGGCCTCTAGATACTTGACAATTCTTTCCTTCAGAAGTGATTCCATCATTTTCCCTACCACTGAGGTTAAACTAACAGGTCTGTAGTTTCTGCTTCTGCCTTGCTCTCACTTTTGTGAAGGGGAATCACATCTGGCCTCCTCCAATCCTCGGGTACCACCCCATCCTCCCATGATTTGTTAAAGAGGGTAGTCAGTGGTGTCACTAGTTCTACCCTTAGTTCTTTTAGAATTCTGGGATGAATCCCATCAGGCCCCATTGCTTTGTCCACCTTCAGTTTTAAGAGTTCTTTCAGAGCCCTTTCTTCTGTAATATGGCTGGTATCAACTTCTGTATCCAGAGTGTTTCTACTGTTTGTTTTAGGTACCTCCTCTTCCTTTGTAAATACTGAGCAAAATATTTGTCTAGTATCTCTGCCTTGTCACAGTCACCCTCTGCCCACCTCCCTCCCTTTATTAAGCCTCACTATCCTCTCTTGGTCTTCCTTGCTCCCTGATGTACCTATAAAAGGTTTTATCTCCCTTCTTAATCGAGATGGCTATCTTTTCCTCGGTTTGGGCCTTTGCTGTTCTGACTGCCTTCCCAGCTTCCTTTTGCTTTAACTGATATAGTTCTCTGTCCTGCTCCTTCTGTGATTCCTTGTACTTCCTGAATGCTTTCTTTTTCTCTTGAACCTTCACTGCCACTTCCTTTGAGAACCATAGTGGTTTCTTACATCGTTTCATTTTGTTTATTTGCTTCACACAAAGGCTTGTTACCTCTGTGATGGCAGCTTTATTATTCCCATTGTTCTTCCACCCTCCTTCCTGCCCATTTGCTAGTGCATTTCTTAGGCACTCACCCATTTTGGCAAAGTCAGCCCTCCTAAAGTCCAGTACTTTTACCTTTGTATGGCTTGACTCTATTGCTGTGTTTATTGTGAACCATACTGTTCGATGGTCGCTAGTTCCCAGATGGCTACCCACTTCTACATCTGTGATCCTCTTCATCTCCATTTGAGAGAACCAGGTCTAAGATTGCTCCCTCTCGAGTGGGCTCCAATACTAGTTGTCTAAGGCATGCCCCCTGTAGGGCATCTAGAATAACCCCACTCTTCGAAGTGGCTGTTGCAACTGCACTCCAGTTAACATCTGGCATATTCAGATCACCCATCAGCAATATCTCCCCTTTTTCTGCCATTCTAAGTATACTTTCTATCATTTCCTTGTCCATTTCCTCCCCCTGAGAAGAAGTCTGTATACCAACCCCTGTCGGATTGTGGTTCCATTGCGGTCTCCAAATTTACCACAGTGCTTCTTCTCCTCCCTTTTTTCCCTTTTTGTCTTGTTGCTTTGATTCCTTCCCTTATGTAAAGAGCTACCTCCTCCTCTTACCCTCCTGTCCCTCCTGTAGATAGTGTATCCTGGTATGTTTACGTCCAGTCATGGTTTTGTGTACCATGTTTCTGTGACTGCCATGATATCCAGATGTTCCTCCTCCATCAAGGCCACTAATTCAGGAAGCTTGTTACTCAGACTACGGGCATCGGTACTCATTGCTCTCCATTTTTGATGGCTTTACCTTCTGTTGCAGCATCCCCACTGACCTTTCTACCTTGTCTTTTTCTCATTTAGTACCCTGTTTTGTAGGAAGAGGTTGGATTTTCCTGCTGCTAGCTTGGAAGTATTGATACTGAGAAGAGCAGGGAGTCTGACTGCAAGACTTGCCTGGGTTTTTGTTTACTGTTGTTTTGGTGAAAGTTAACCTATTTCTTTTCTGTAAAGAATAATTTTTATGTATTTATTTTTTCTGGAAATAAAATGATAAACGCTATGCCAGCATTTTTATGCACTTCATTTTTGTGACTGGTGTCTGTTATTGAACCCACACGCTTACATTGGGTGTCAGAAGTGGATTCAACCTGGTACATCGAGGCTGCCTAGAGTGTACTGGGGTGTTTGCATAAACACCCTAACAGATGCATGAAGGAGAACAGTCAGACAAAGTGCATTGCATCTCACCAGGTCAGTGAGAGAAAGAACTGGGAGCCTTTGTTGCCTGGGCTAAATCCTGGAACCAGACCCAAAATGAAGAAGACAGCGGAAGAAGAAGAAGAGGATTAGTGCAGCAGCAAAGCCATAAGTACGACAGGTACCACCAGCTGCTGATGATCCTAGTGAATTGTTAAAGTGGCTATGCATGCGCAGATCGAGATGGAGAACCAGAGGGATCAAGATCGGTGACTGAGGGATGAGGACCAAAGACTCAAGCTGAAGAAAGGAGAAGACAGGACCAAAATGGACTGACACCCTGAAGGTGATACAGGAGATGTCACAAAGGCAAGTAGAACAAACTGTGCCAAGAGATATTAAGTTGACTAAATTAACCAAAAGTGATGATATAGAAGCTTATCTGACGACTTTCTGAGTAATAGCCTAGACTTGCAACTGGCCCCAAGATCAGTGGGTGATAAGATTGGTACCCTACTTGTCTGGGAAGGCTCAGCTTGTATGTAGTCAACTAAGTGTGACTGATGCTGCCACTTATGCTAAAGTAAAGGAAGAGATTTTAAGAAGATATAATATCAGCACAGATTTACCATCAGCGCTTTTAGGTCACAGAAAATGTTCCATTATGACACGCCAAGGGAGACCTACACCAGACTGAAGGATTACTGTATAAAATGGCTACAACCCACCACAAAGTCTACTGACCAGATTATGGAACTTATTACCATCGAACAATTTATCCAGGTTTTGGCTCCTGATGTGCAAGTATGAGTGAAGGAGCACAAACCTGAAACTGCAGAAGGAACCATTAAGCTAGCTGAGGATTACCTAGCAGCTACAGCAACCAGACCCAGAGGACAACCAGGTAACCAAGGACCACCTGCACCTCTGGTAAGACCCTTTTATTCCCAAAATGTGCAGAATCAGAGACAATCACAGTATAACAGGAGGGATAGATGTGCTAGAATTCCATATTCTGAACTGATATGCCATGGTTGCCTTGGGAAGGGTCACATTGTGAGGAATTGTCCTAATAAAAGACAAGAGCCTGTTCATTTGGCTCTGGCCAATTTTGGCTATGTATAGACAGTGGGGATTAGAGACCTACAAACCCTGGGATTATTGGATTCTGGGAGCAGGCAAACATTAGTGCGACCTGATCTTGCCCCTGATTGTGCCATAAACCAGCAGGATACTACTGTCAGATGTGTGCATGGGGACGTTCACCAGTATAAAACTGCCCATCTTGATATTAAAATAAATAATGACTGTTGTAAAGTACTAGTTGGTCTAGTACCCCAGTTACCAGTACCTGTCATTATTGGACAAGATTTCCCCACTTTTTCAACACTGATGAGTAATCAACAGACTTTTATGGAGACTGTTAACGTGGTTACCAGATCTCAAACTAAAGTCCAATTAGACTCTGTTTTTCCTTCAAGAACATTATTTTGAAAGTGAGAGCAAAGATAGGAAGTCCCAAAAGAAAGAAGAAGGGAGAAGAAGGCTTGGAAAGAATAATACCAAAAGGGACAGAGTATATGGTACCAGGGTTGTCTTGTAACCATGTTTATGAAGATCAAATGGCAGCTGATTCTTTGAAACCTTTATTTTCACAGGTGTCCAAAGAGGAAACAACTGGGCAATCTTATTTCACAGAGAAATAAAATACTATATAGAATATCTGTTGACCAAAAAAATTATTTAGAAACTGAGCAGTTGATGGTGCCCCAGAAGTACAGAGAACAGGTGATGTTTCTTGCCCATGACATCCCAATGGCTGGCCATGAAGGGAGGGATAAAACTGTTCAGAGAATCCTGTCCAGATTTTGTTGGCCAGGGATTCATCAGGATGTGGCTGCTTATTGTACAGCCTGTGCTAAATGCCAGCTAGTAGCACAAGGAGGGAGAAAAGATCAGGTACCCCTACAGCCTATCCCTTATGTTACCACCCTTTGATTGGGTAGCTATGGATGGTGGGACCCTCACTTAAAAGTTCTAAAGGGAATCAGTATATTCTTGTAATCTGTGACTATGCCACCTGCACCCTGAGGCTATCCCAATGAGGATGGTAACAGCTCCGAGTGGCCGAAAATCACAAAGTTTTTAGTAGAATGGGAATACCCCAGGAAATATTAACAGACTGTGGCAGTAATTTTACATCAGCCCTGTTGCAAGAATTGTATAGACTACTAGTGGTTACAGCCCTTAGAATATCCCTATATCATCCCCAGACAGACGGATTAGTGGAGTGGTTTAACAAAACCATGAAAAAATGCTCCAGAAATTGTGCATGAAGAGGGAAGAGACTGGGACAAATTTCTTCCTACCTTCTTTTTGCTTATAGGAGGTACTCAAGCCACTACTGGGTTCTCCCCATTTACCCTGTTGTATGGGCTAACCCCAGAGGGCCCCTAGATGTAGTGAAAGAACACTGGGAGGTTGGAAAATGTTGGGGCACAAATACTGTTGAGTATATGCTGTCACTAAGGGAAAGATTGTGAAATATATAGCACTGGCACATGAGAATGTGGAAAAATAAACAACAGGCTCAGAAAGAAAGATATGATGTAGGGTTGAAAGAAAACAATTCAAGCCTGGGGAAAAAGTATTATTGTTGCTACCTATGACTGAGAATAAGTTGTTAATGCGTTGGCAAGGCCCCTATGAAGTTGTCAGACAAACAGGGGTGATAAATTATGAAATAGAGATGCCAGGGCATAGACCCTTAAAATGAATTTATCATGCCAACTTGTTAAGAAAATGGGAAGAAAAACCAAAACTGAAGTAATATGCTACATCCAACCAGAACAGGATAACACAGAATTGAATTTCATATGAACTGTTAGACCCTTGTCATGAGGAGACACCCATTCACATTAATCCAGATTTGGCATGAAACAACGTCAAGAGATTGACAATCTCTTAGATTATTTTAAAAGTACTTTCACAAAACCCCTGGAAGAGCAAAGGGTGTGGAGCATGAAATCAAACTGTCACAGACCAGGCCCATACACCAGAAACCATATAGGCTTCCTGAAAAGTCAGACAGGAAGTAGTGGAGGAAGTGAAAAGGATGGTGCAAGCTAAGGTTATTGTACCATCATGCAGTCCATGGTCTTCACCCTGGTAGTAGGTAGTAAGAAAGAAGGTGGAGTGAGGTTATGCTTGATTTTAGATGCATAAATGCTGTCTCAGAGTTTGATGGGTACCCCATGCCCAGGATTGATGATCTGTTGGACCAAATTGGATCTGCCCTGTATATCAGTACACTTGACCGCACTAAGAGGATACTGGTAGATCCCATTGGCAACCCCACAGGAACTAACAGCATTCTGTACTCCAATTGGGCTATACCAATTTACAACCATGCCATTTGGACTACATGGGGCCCCTGCCACCTTTCAAAGATATATGGACCATGTGTTAAGACTCCATAAAGCTATAGGCCATACTTATCTAGATGACGTCGTCATCTATAGCCCAGACTGGGACACCCACTTAATTCACTGAAGTGCGGTTATTCAGAGTCTGAAAGATGCTGGCTTAACGATTAATCCGGCAAAATGTGCCCTTGCTAAAACTTAGGTTTTCTTATTGAAACGGGGCTCTCAAACCAGAAGTCAGTAAAACTGAAGCTGTGGCAAATAGTCCAGTGCCCAGTACAAAAAAGCACGTCCACTCATTTCTGGGCCTGGCTGGTTACTATCGTCAGTTTATACCAGACTTCTCAAATATTGCCACACCTTTAACAAATCTAACAAGGAATTGTTGCCCCACTGTTGAAGTGGACAGCAGAGTGTGATGCCGCTTTTAGAAAAATAAAGGCTATATTATGTTCTGCGTCAGTATTACATAGTCCAGACTTCTCCAAACCATTCGAGATTCAAACAGATGCCTCAGATACAGGCATCGGGCTGTTCTTACCCAATATGACAAACATGGGGAATCTTATTCTTTTTAAGTAGAAAGCTCTATGAAAGGGAACGAAGATATTCCACCATAGAGAAAGAGTGTTCAATATGAAATGGGCCATTGAGGCCTTAAAATATTATCTATGGGGGAGTGAATTTACAATTGTAACTGATCACAACCCTTATGTTGGCTTAATTTGATGAAAGACAAGAATATGAGAATTATGAGGTGGTACTTGTCTTTGCAACCTTACAAGTTTTCAGTTAAACATCGAGCAGGATCCCAACACAAAATGCAGATTTCTATCTCGGATTTGGAGCGATAAAGATGGCTCAGGAAAAGAAAATGGATGATGTTACATCTAAATGTTAAATAATAGTTGCAACTATTAAATGCATACCTCTAGGAATTGTGGTAACTGGAACCATATTTGTAATGTACATATTAATGTTTGGTAAATGGTTCCTTTTTGTTAAGGGTCCCTGAGGTGGAACTTCTGAGAGTGGTGGGCAGAAGTTCCAACCCTTCCAAGGGTGAAGTGTCTCAGTCAACAGAATAAAAGCTTACTATGTTGCCTTCTTGTGCAGGGAGGTATGTAACAGGGTCCTGTTATGCAGAAAATAAAGATTTAAAAAGAAGAGAAATTCAAGATGTCTCCCCCCTTTTTGTTTTCATTTTCACTCTCTCCTGTCTACTTCTCTAACTTCCTATCTATACTAATTTTCTTGTCAGGGTGGCCAACCTGGCAATTCTTAAAGCTTTACTATCCCTGTTATCCAATTCTAGTTTGTACATCTTGATAGTAGTTATGGTAATGGGCTTTAATATAAAGAGTAATTGCCCTTAAAAGCATTTGTTAGAAAATTCAGACAAAGCAAAAGTATGTTGCTAAAGGAGCCTCCAAGGAGCAAAAGCGCACTGCTAGCAAGTAACTTTGAAGTCCTGTTCTGGTGCTCGCCCAAGGAAATAAAAAGGAGCTGAATTTGAGAAGGACACTGAGGGCATAAAGAAGTAAGCCCTGCAGTGTCTATATTCATTCAAGAGGGGCTGTAATTGTTTAAAGAAGGTGCTGCCTTTCTGTTAAAAGGCTGAAAAATAAACAGCTGTTGGCTGAGAATTGCAGCCATTGGGGAATCCCAATATTTGTTAAATAAACACAGTAAAAACTCTGTTAGCTAGAATTACAGTATGTGAATAGGAGATCAATGTGTTTTATAAATAAAAACTTTTTTTTTCTTTGGGTTTTGCACTAGAACATCAAACTGGTTATTTATTAAAGAATCTAGAACTTACAAGGAAACAAGATGGGGCGTGCCCTCATCTGTTGCCCTTGGTTAAAGATTCTAGATTCTTTATATTTATATTTATTATTTAGGTTACTTCTTTTCTCTATTATGGTTTACTTACTTGGGTAAAGTTATCTTGGAATCCCTTCTCATAAGTTTGGCAGCTCACAAAATGGCTGCCTTTATAGCAACCAAATGGAGGTGATGTCAGAGAGTAGGTGGAGCCAATTTCAAACTCTGCCCCTTTTGAGTACTATATAAGGCCTCCACCAGAAGACCTTGTCAGATAGGGGAGGAAGAAGACTGGTCAGTATCTTCTGATCAGGTGAAGGAATGGAAGTGTGAATGCCTACACACTAGCTTGGAAGTATTGAATACTGAAAAGAGCAGGGAGTCTGACTGCAAGACTTGCCTGGGTTTTTGTTTACTTTTGTTTTGGTGAAAGTTAACCTACTTCTTTTCTGTAAATAATAATTAAAATTTTTTTTTTTCTGGAAATAAAATGATAAACGCTATGCCATCGTTTTTTATGCACTTCATTTTTGTGACTGGTGTCTGTTATTGAATCCACACACTTACACAGCCCCTCAGGTTAAGTCCCTGAGACAGCGGATTATGGTGTTGGGGGAGGCAAACAGAGCCTGTCGGTGAGGAGGAGGATAAAAATGAAAGGAAAAAAAATTACAAAAATGAGTATTGAAAAGATCAGCTATATCGTTTTGATTATTCACTTCAATTTTTTTATATTTTAGTTTCTGCAGTTGGTCTAAGTCATCTGTTAACACTATTCCAATTTTTTTTTGGATCTGAAAGATTAGCAATTTGCTCTTCACTAAAGAATTTGGCTTTTGCTGCAGTCAAAGATTTTTACATGATTTACGAAGAGTTCTATATTTTATCCATTTAGACTGTAGATTTGTTGTTTTGGAATTGGTTCCAGGCCTTATCCCTAATTTTCATTTGTTTAAACAGTTCCCTAGTTATCCATATGGACCCATACCCTTGAAATAATTTCTTAGGTAAAGGGGGATGTTTGTGAAGAAGTTTTGAAAATTCACCAATGAAATAATCCAGTGTGATATTTACATTAGGGGGTATCATCCAAATATGTCCAGTCTATGTTAGATAAGTCATTAGGGAACTCGGAAGGATTCAGTTTAGATCAATCAAAAACATTTTTCAACAAATTCTGATTTGAAAACACCATTAAACTACTCACAAAAAGTAGCAGTTGGTCACTAATCAAATCTGCCAAGCAACCTAAATTTAAGATTCGCCTGAGTTACTTAATAGTCCACTCAAGCAATATATGTTTCTTAGTTTTATTGTTCAAGTTTGTAAATTCCAAATGATTTGTTTCATGCCAACATCATCTAATAGGTCCCTTTATGTAGTTGTATTAGCAGTCCAGTTAAGGCTGTAGTTTCCCAAAATGATTTTTCTGTGTTACCTAAAGCTGACAACATATTTAATATGTCTTTTCACTCTGTAATTCCTGTTTTGGGGGTTTATAAATACAATAAATGTTTAGTTTCTTGACTCCCTTAATTAGTTGGAGAAACAGTGATTCATAATCTGTTTTGGCCATATAACTGGAGGACAGACTTTAACATCAAGATTATTCAATACATAAAATAAAACACCTCTGTCCTTTTGGAAATGCTGTCCTTTCTGAGTATAACACAATTTGGAGTTGCAAGTTCATTATCTGAAACATTTAGTTTCAGCCAACTTTCACTGATAGCGAGTACATGAGAAGTGTGCCTAGCAATCAATGATTCATTCTCAGTATGTCTTGAGAGAAGGCTGCAGGTGTTTAAATGCAATATTCAGTACCATTTACTAGATAGTCAAATACTGTGATCTGAAGGGACAGAAGAATATTTTTTGTCAGTAGGTCCAGGATTGTATTCCTCATCATCTGAAAGCAGAATTAAGGTAAACATCAAATTAGTAATGGATTTTAAATTCAAGACAAAAGGGGAACCTTAAATGTCTTCCTAACATGTCTCCATGTTTGTTATCAGGCCTAATGGTATATCATCCTGTAGGTGTAAGTCAATTGAAGGCCTGAAAACCAAGGAATCTCTTGAGAGAGAAAAATGATAATCCATTGGAAAAGTTACTGATAAAAATCAGCAGTGACAAATAAAATACAGTAAAAATCTCCCAGCAATAGCCCCAACCACACCATGATTGTTACAGTTTAAAAACTAATTAAAATAAAAAACTCAAAACTAAAATATTTTTAGACATCCTCCTTTTCAGCCTCCTCAAATCTGCCACCTCCTGATGATATCACCCACCACTGCCAGTGTCAGATCCGAACTGACCACTGCCACCAGGTTGGACTGGTCCGTGAGGAAGAGATGGAGCCAGGCGAGGTGAGTGTGAGTACTTGCTGGTAGGGAGGGAGGGCAAAATCTAGTCTGGCCAGTCTGTAGCTGTTGGAACTGCTGGAGTGACTCTCCTTAAATCTACCACCACCTGATGACATCACCCACTACTGCCATCAGACCTGGAACTGACCACTGCCGCTTGATTAGTCTGGTTCAGTGAGGAAGACTGGAGCCAGGTTGGGTGAGTGTGAATACCTGCTGGTGGGGACAGAAGGCAAAGAGTACAAAAGTCTGCTGGTCTAGCTGATATGAAGCTGTCTGAGCTGCTGGAGTGGCTCTCCTTAATTCTGGCACCCTCCCCGATGACATCACTCACTGTCATCATCAGACCTGGAACCAACAGCTGCCACTAGGTTGGTCCGGTCTGGTGAGGAAGAGCTGAGCCAGGCAGGGCAAGTATGAGTACTTATTCGTGGGGAGAGAGGGAAAAGTACTAAAGTCAGCTGGTCTGTGGCTGTACTCTTCATAAATGGATTAAAACTTAACTTCAAGTGATTTTACATTATAATTAATTTGCTTTTGCTGATATTTGGCATTCATATTTTTATTTTAGTAACAAATAAAATTTTAATTATTAGTCATATAACTTACAGTACAGCACCAATACAATCAGCATGGATCATCATTTGATCATCCACAGACTATCAAAAAAATCATGCTGATTTAAGCTTGCACAAACAATCAACAATCATACAAACATACGCACATACTGTCTAATTGCAGGGTAAACAGCTGGTGATTTGAAAGTTGCATGTCTGATGATTAAATCCATGATCTAGATGATGATCTTAGATCAAGATCTCCCTTGGTGATCATATGGTAACATTTGATGATTAGCAATGATCAGTAATGACTGACCTTCAAAAAACATGATCGATGATTTGCAGATTCGCTGGTCCTACTTATGAATGAGTGGGACCCAACATAAATCATTTTGGCACACCGCTTGTTACTTCATGCCACTTAGAAAGTCCATTTAAATAAATAAATGAACCCATTGCTTAAGTTCCCCAAATGTGGAAACAAGTAGAAGCAGGACTCCATTTCAAATAAGATGTTGTATCTCAGCAGGGCTATCCTGGGTAAATAACTTATAATAAAATAAATACCCTGCCCTTTTATTTATGAGTTAACACTAAATCAGAAGTTGTATTAAAGTCTGGGTGCAGGATTTTAAAAATTGTCCATTCAGCCCCTGATTTCTTTTTATTTGGTTTGATTGATTTTCAAAGCTTTCAAACCAATGACAAACATTAGTTCATATGACAACAGTTAACACAGCAACATTGCACACTGCTCTACACCAGTTAAAATGGACCATTACACATACACGTATATTAGTTGCCTGTCGGCAAAATTCCTCTGAACTTCCAACTGTCATACAGATCTGATCATAAATTCATCTGTTCACCAGTTATTTTCTTTTTTTATACTTTATTTTTATTATTTTCATGTGTTATCATACAAATAACATTGCCATATTTAGGACAAACCACTTCAATCAATACATACCACAGAGAGAGAGACTAACCCCTCCCATTAATCCCAGGATTGGTGAATCCCAAATATATTGATACCACATAGAGGGGAAAGCTAACATTTTTAACTAACAAGTACATTGACATATATAGCTGTATGAACAAGCCCATGAGCAGTGTGACTAATTCGTTAGGCTAAAGTCTTTAGAGTCCCAAAAGTTCACACCCCAGACTGGGGCTAATGGCATCACACATTGTACCTAAAATTAAATAAATGTCCTAAAAGGAACAATTAAGGCAACATATTCCCACTATGTAGACGCACAACAGTATACCGCATATCTTATAAATATTAAATTCTTTAAGCTATAAGGCTGCAATTTGTTTTGATAATAATAAACTGAGATCTCTGACACGTGAAGCAAGCCCTTGAACAATTTATGGAGCAAATCCTTAACATAAATTCTAATACTCAGAAGGAACCTCAACTAAGTCGAGGCATGATTAAGCATTTCCTGCCACCTACAGATTCAGTGAAGCTAAATAGTGTCCAACTGCCTAAAGTAAAAAGTCAGTAGTGAATGTCTGTAGAAAAAAACATCAGAAAGTTATGCCTCACTATTGTAAGCCTTTCAGCCATCCTCATGGTCTTCAGAATCACTGTCCTCTGCCCCTTGATCATGACGTCAGCTCTGGCTGCTGCCAACAAAATGGGATGCCCACTTGCTCGCCTTGGTAGGGTCAGAAAACACTCAGACCTTGCCATTATAGATAATCCTCGATCGTGCTGGAAAAACCATTGTGTGCATAATCGATGCTTCCCTCAACTGCTTCCTCACACCATTGAATTTTTTCCGGCGCTTTTGAGTAGCATAGCTGACATCAGGAAACAGGTAGACTGCATGCTAAGCCTGGGTAATGTGTCCTGCTTGTTGAGCAAAATGGAGGATGTCTCTAATACCCACACCGTCTGTAACAATGAGCAGGGTACAAGGGGTTTCCCAGTCCTCCCAGTATCCCCGAGGGTTAATTCTATGAGCCTTCTGTAGTCCAAAGGAAATGTTTTGACCTCAGGCACCAGTTTAGCCACAACCCAGTCTCACAGAAACTTGAGAGGGTGGTTCCTCTGATCCCCCAGGCAACCTGAGAACTCGGATATGTGATGAGTGGGCCTGGTTTTCCAGTGGGCCTGGTTTTCCAGTGTCTCGAGTCTGGCCCACAGGTGGGTGTTTTCTTTAACTAGGAGCAAGGATGCAGCCGCAGCTGATTCAACTTGCTGTTTGATGTCTCCAATCTCTGTTTACGTCCCATTCACCATATTTTCTACCACCAACACCCTCGTACTAAATGAATCCATCTTGGTGCTTAAGTCGGAGACTGATGTAATCGCCATTATAGTTTAAGGCCTATGGAAGACATGGTCTTCTCCGATTCATGCTGAGACGCTGCCTGTGCATCAGGGCCAGACCTCAGGGGCTGAGATGTTCCAGTCGATGTATTGCCTGAGCCACCACCTCTATCCTTACGAGGATTACCCATCTTATGTTTAGAAAGCTCCTTTATTAATTAGTGTAAGTTATTTTATTGGATTACAGCTTTCAAGGGGTGATTTTTGCTGATTGTAATGATCAGATAGAGAGCTGTTGGAAAATGCTGCCATTCAGCTTGGGCTCCACAGCGCCCCCACCAGCTACTTTCATAGGTAGTCCTTATGTGTACTCTGCTCTTTATTACATTATCCATCTTTTTACCCTGTATTTAGTTCTCCTGCTACCAGGCAGCCCACAATGGACCCAATCCCCAGCTCCAAGACCCACCATCCCAAGGTGCTTACTCCAGCCTCCTTTGTTCCATCATTGTATGCCCCATGGTGGCATCCCCACAGAGTGCAGTTTTCTTACCTGGTTAGGATCTGGTATGGAGGTGGGTGCCTGGTTGAGGTGCGGGGTCTGCAGAGGTTCCATATCCATCCTACAGTGCAGTGCTTTTCCCCACTGTTTTTTTCCATGGGGCTTCCCAGCATGCTATGACGTGACATGTGTGCATGTGGTGCTCAAGCAGGTATCGGTATCCAGCAGCTGCTCCTGTGACCCTTGTCAGTTTCCACTTGTGCAACTATCCAGTCTCAGCTAGGTGGCAATCAAACAAGGGAGGATGGAATCTCCCCTCTCTAAAAGAGGAGGGCTGTCTGTTGGGATGCTCCTTGCTCCTTCTCAAATTGGCCTCCTGCAACCTGCTTCTCCACCTGGACATCTTCCTTTCTTTCTTTTAATACTTATTATTTATTGAGTTCTCAAAAGAAGTGCATCTAGTAGTATTTCAGTTCACCTCAGATACAGAAACATGTGGAGAAATCTGGGTCCAGAAATTACTACATATAGAATACACCCATTTATTATCACTAACTATAAATTCATATCAACCATCAGCAAGTTCAGAAAGTACCTGTACCAGTTAAAACCTGAGATATGGTGGTTCCCACAGTCATACAACCTTCCTAGGAAGCAACCTATATGTAAAGGCCAGGGAGTACCTATGTCTATAGATGATTAGTGTGCCCAGCAGACATGAACAGGATAAACTCATGGAACAAAGGCTGTCAGTCGAGAGTCAGTGGCTAGTAATCAAACAGTCCAATGTTTGGTAGATATAAGGGAAGGGAGGTTGCACTGTCTGTGAGGGAAGGATCAAATGGCTAAGAGACGAGGGAGAAGAGGAGGGGACCGAGGTGTTTTGGGTGCAGCTCCTGGACTTCAAGGGCAGAAAGCTGAGGCTGGGAGTGGTGTACAGACCACCAGCCCAATCGGGGGAACTGGGTGGGGAGTTGGCGGAGCAGATAAGGAGGTTGTGTAGAAGGGGTAGTGTGGTGATAGTGGGGAATTTTAACCTACAAGGGGTTGACTGGAGCACCCCAGCCACTAGCAGTACCAGGGAGCAGGTGCTCCTTGATGCATTCCAGGACGACCTTCTGACACAATTGGTAAGTGGGCCTACAAGGCTTGGTAGCACTCTGGACCTAGTACTGGCAAATGGGGAGGCGGTGAGGGAGATAAGGGTGGAGAACCCACTAGCAGGTAGCGACCACCAAACAGTGTGGCTCGTTCTCGCACTGGGCAGAGAGACAGGAGTGCAGGTGCTAAGGTGGTGGACTTTAGTAGGGTGGACTTTGGGAGGATGGGAGCAATACTGCAAGGTAGACTCCAGGATATAAGGCCGGGATGGATGCAGAACAAAGTGGTGAGTCATAAAGACTGGGCTAACAGAGGCGACAGTCACCTGCACCAGGGCCAGGAGTAGGAAGAGCAGAGGCAAGAAACCATGCTGGCTGAACAAGGAAGTGCTGCAAGGGTGAGGGCATAGAGTGCTGCATACTGGAAGTGCAGGAGAACAGAGAAGGGAGAGGATAAGGAGGCTTACGGGAGTTGGTCAAGGGAGATGGCCAGGAGGGTGAAAAAAGCTAAGGCCTCCAGGGAATTAAGGTTAGCACAGGACATAAAGGAAGGGGAAAAGGACTTTTTTAGGTATGTCAGAGAAAAGAGGAAGTGCAAGGAACATATTGTGAGGACAAAGCGGGGAGCGGATTGGGTGGAACAGGGGGAGGAGCAAGCGGAAATTCTAAATGAGTACTTCTGCTCTATTTTCACTAAGGAGAGAGATGGTCCACTACCAGCATGGGCTGGGGTGGGGAAAAAGGGGGAAGGAGGTGACCGACAAAGTGATCACAGGGAGTAGGGTGCTAGAAGGAATGATGACAGTAAGGCAGTAATGAGGGACAAGGCACCAGGTTCTGATGACATCCACTCCAGGGTGCTGAGGGAGATGGCAGAGCTGTTGGCTGAGCCACTAGCAGATCTGTTCAACACCTCCCTGTAAACGGGGTGTGTACCCCAGGACTGGAGGGTGGCCCATGCGGTGCCCATACACAAGAGTGGGCCTAGGGAGGAGCCAGGCAATTATCGGATGGTCAGTCTCACGTCCATAGTGGGTAAGCTTATGGAGGCGATACTGAAGCAGAGGCTGGTGGCATTCCTAGAGAGTAATGCACTCAAATATGGGCAGCAACATGGGTTCGACACAAGGAGGTCCTGTCAGATCAGCCTAATAGAGTATTATGACTGGGTTACAAGAGATTTGGACAGGGGCCATGCGGTACATGTCCTGTACTTGGACTTCAGTAAGGCCTTTGATACAGTGCCTCATGGGAGACTGGGGGAAGCTGATGGCAGTGGGGGTGGGAAAAAAGCTGACTAAATGGATAAAGAACTGGTTACAGGGAAGGGTGTAGGGGGTTGTGGTGGGGGAGGACTCTCGGCACCTAGAGCAGTGACAAGCGGGGTGCCGCAGGGGTTAGTGCTGGGCCTGGTGCTATTTGGGCTCTTTATCTCCGATATAGCACATGGAGTGGGGAGCAGGCTTAGTCTTTTCGCAGATGATACCAAATTGTGGGAAGTGGTGGACAAAGAGGATGGATTGGAAAAACTGCAGGGGGACCTAACCAAACTAGAGACATGGCCGGTAGAGTGACAGCTAGGATTCAATGCTAAGAGGTGTAGGTGATGCACTTCAAGGCTAAGAACCAGAAGAGGGACTATTGGTTGGGGGGGTGAGGTTGGGGATCATAGAAGAGGGGAAGGACCGTGGGGTGTTGGTAACTGGGAGCATGAACAACTAAGTCCAGTGCAGGATATCAGCAGTGAAGACAAACAGGATGCTGGGGTGCATCGCAAGGGGGTTCTCATCCAGACACAGGGATGTGATCCTATCCCTCTACAGATGATTGGTCAGACCGCACCTGGAGTACTGTGTGCAATACTGGAGGCCATACCTGAGGAGGGATATAAAGTTACTGGAAGGGTTGCAAAGGAGGGCAACAAAAATGTTAAAGGGGATGGAAGGAAAGGAATATGAAGTGAGGCTAAATGAGCTGAACATGTACACACACTGGAGGAGAGGAGGGATGGGGGAATATGATTGAAGCATTTAAATACCTGGGGGGGTAAATAAACCTAGCACAGAGGGGGTGTTTAAACTGAAGAGCGGAAGAGAGATGAGGGGGCACGGACTAAGGTTGGAAGGGGGATGTTTCAAGAGGGAAATGAGGAGGCACTGCTTCACTGAGAGGGTGGTGTCTAGTTGGAATGCACTGCCAGAGGGAATGGTAACATGTAGGACAGTCAATAGCTTTAAGAAGGAGTGGGATGAAGCAAGAAGAAGAGTCAAGCGAGGGAGGAACTGAGGGGGAGGAGGCTGGGGCAGCTGCAATATAGGGTGGTAGCTGCACACTCAGGCAGACTTAGACAGACCGATTGGTCTGTACTGCTGGCAGATTCGTATGTTCGTATGTACAGTATGTTCATCTGTAAAATCACAGTGACTCTGTTCATGAGCCGAGGTCCAAAAATGCCTATGCTGAAAATTTGGTGACAAATGTCCATAAAATAACTGTGTTACAAGCGTGCATTGTGCAGTTTCCATGCACCCTCGTAACTTCGCAAATTTGTAGTACTTTCACTCCAGATTTTCAACACTGGCATTTTCTCAGACCTCCTTATGAACAGTACAGCTGTAATTTTTATATCCTGCCTGAAATATGCATTTACACATCTGGCGCAGAATAGCACGGTTGCTGTGGGAAATCAGTGTTCGGGACAGATTAAGAAAATCATAGTGACACTGTTCATGAGCAGAGGTCACAAAATGCCTACGTTGAAAGTTTGGTGAAATAATTCCACAAAATGACTGTGTTACGCGTGTGCATTACACAGTTCCCACGTACGCTCGGAAGTTCGAGCATTTTTAATATTTTCACTACCAATTTTCAACATTTCCATCTCTTCACACCTCCCTATGAATGGTGCAGCTGTCATTCTTCACATCCTGCCCGATCTGTGTTTTCGTACATCTGACGCACAATGGCACGGTCGCTGTGGGAACTCAAAGTTCGGGACACATTGACAAAATTACAGTGCCACTGTTCATGAGAAGAGGTCCCAAATGCTTTCATGAAGTGGGGGTCACAAAAAGGCCATGTTAAAAATTTGTAGTGCAAATACCAACAAACACCTGGGCCATTAGGGTTTCTAACCATAACGTCCCACCCTGTACAGACTGACAGGCATCGGGGTGTGCCTTTGGATTGCCGACTGCAATGCTCATGCCATTCCACCTCCTCACCCTGCAGCCAGTGACAGGCATCGAGGTGTGTCTTGGACTCTTCGGCCCCAGAGTTCACCCCATTCTCCTATATTGCACCCATTTCAGCGTATGTCCTTACGGAGTGGGGTGACTGTAAAGCCAAACACCCCAAGGTACACCTCAACACTTCCCAGTGTCTGTAGGATAGGGTGATGTGAAATGGCGTGAATGTTATGGGCGACAACCCAAACGCATACCCCAATGCCTGTCCGTCTCTGCAGGTTGTAGGTGGGGTTGGCATGAAGTTCAATACTTTGCTGCCATTCCTCATCTGCATCTGTCTAACTTCTGCATTTCCAATGCTAATACCAGCAAGCAAACAGTCGGCATTGACAAATGCTTGTTTATCACATGGTGTCTGTAATTTTTCATTCTCCTCACAATTAATATTTCCCCTTTCACATTTACTGTTCAAATCAGTTAGCAGCATGCATTTTCCTGCTTTTCTTTTTTCATTTTATCTGCTGTAAGTGCTTATTTTTCCTTTCTGCTGGATGTTTCAAATCTGAAAGATTTAATCCCGTCCCATATTTCCTCAATCTGTATTACATATGTTTACTCTGGTTATGTAATGTAATGTCAACCACATTTATATCTTTATCTCTGTTTTTCTTACACACTGAACCTTTTGACTTTTTATTTGAATTAATATTGGGTGATCATTTGCATGGGTGGCTGTTACAAGCAATAAATGGGCAGACTGGATGGGCCTGGTGGTCCTTATCTGCTGACAATTTTTTTATGTACTGTATCTATCTATGTGTCTTTGCTTTTAATGGGGAGGTTGTATGTTTAGGTTCATCAGAGTTTCTGATTCTTATCATTTTTTTCTGACCAGGTCTAATTGACTACCCGGTGACAGGAAACAGCTTGTTATTCTTTTAGTTGCATTTTCAGTTTTGTTTGCTTTTGATTTTTTTCCTTTTTGTTGCTTAGACTGGTTATGACAAAAAAGTGTAAAGTGTTGCTAATTTAAATGACTTCAAACAGAATATGCAAATGTAAGAATTTCAATTACCATTAGTGAATTATTCATTCATAAATATCTCTTCATCAAATGTCCCACAGGATGCTCTCCACCTCTGGGGAGGGAGGGTGTCATGACCCACTCACTACTGCCACCTGGGTGACCATGGGTGGCAGTGCAGGGGCTCAGCAGCTAACAGGGAGGGACCCTTGGACCCAGCATGTGGATTGGCTGCACCTGCTCTGCCAGTGACCTGTTACAGCACACGCTCCTAGAGGGGTGGGCGGGACACAGAAAACAGGAAACAGAGGTGCAGGCTTGGGAAGATAAAGCCTCAGCCTGCCCACTACATCCACCACTGGACCCAAACCACCTTCCACTGGGGACACTGCCAGTCTTCACCTCCGCTGTGGGTGGCCAGAGGGACTGCAGGGAAGAAATGCTGAAGGAGCTGAAGGCATACCTTGCTCTGAGGGGAAGGGGGAGTCAGAAGGGCAGCACAGCGATGTGTCACAGGTGGGCTGGCAGTCCCAAACGAATAAATGGCAGGTTCTTGGTAGGACAGCATACTGGCAAGCTGACTGGGGTGAAAGGAGGGCCCTGCCTGGCCCTGAGCAGTGGTAGAAAAAAATATGTTACAAAAAAATAAATAAGTATTCCTTCAAAGTTAGATTTTATACTCACAGCATACTCTCCAATTCTTATAATAAAAAAAAAAAAACAGTAATGCACGTTCTCCTATGGAGTTCTTTTTACTTCCAGGATCTTGCTGTAGTAGATCTTCATGCCAACAGTATTAGCAGGGTTTGAATACAATTCTGTGATGTTAGAAAAGTCACCAGGAAGAAATATAAGCCTCAGGCTGGCCCGGTGGTGCTGAGGGTTGAGGCGCTGGATGTCACACCTTACACCATGCCAGCGACCCGGGTTCGGGAGTGGACTTGGGCCAACGGGGGTCGGCAGGGGAGGAAGGGGAATGAGCATCTGAGGACTGTTCTCCCTCCCTGGGGTGGTAGTGGGCTACATCACTCTACAGTGACCCCCGATGGAGATCAGGAGCACTGTCAGAGAATGGTGTCACAATGAGGGGTGTAGCAGCAGCAGATGCCAGCATGTTAGTGGGCGGGCATCATTGCACATCCACGCTCCAGGGGAAACACATGAAAAACACAGGAGAAGATGGGGAGTTGACGGAGGCTTCAGGGGCTGCAGCCCACATCCTGAGGCCAGACCATCCTTCAGCTTGGCTCTCCTGAGCCTCTCGACCCGATCCAGGACCAACCCTCTACTGACAGAAAAGATAGCCAGGTAGGTGAGGTGGCCCTCCCTTGGGGGGGGGGGATCTGGGGAGCACGAAGAGTCATTGGGTTTGGGGAGAGGGTGCTCAGCAATTGTACTCCTGGATAGAAGGTGGTTTCAGGCAGGTAGTAGAGGCTTGTAGTTGAGGAGGGCACTGAGAAAATGCCTTGATTCCCCTGCAGAAACAGAGTCTACAAAAAAATGAATTATAAGTCTTAGTAATGAAATCTTTATGACATAAATATACCTCAAAGAATCCTTCAGGTCACTGAAACCAAATATTTCACGTCACTTTAAAATACAGAATAGTATATCACAGTTAAATTCAGAGGAGAGAGACCTACAAAAATCCTGTCACTCCCCAACAGATAACAATCTGCCCAGTCTGGAGATTCCCGTAAGAAGTTAATTTACTTCTGTGACTGAAAAAAGAAGAAGCAGGGCCAGCCCGGTGACACTGAGGATCGAGGCACTGGATGCCGCACCTCTTGCTATGCTGGCAACCTGGGTTCGGGTATGAGCCTGGTTGTCGGGGTCGGGTTGGGGGAGAGGGATGAAGTTGGACTGAGGTGCCATAAGGCAAATCTCCTCTCCTGAAGGGGACTTCATCACTCCCACTGCACGGCTGTCCCTGGGTGAATGCCTGAGGTAGTGCTGTCAGAGAGTGGTAAGAATAGGGAGGGCATTGTGGATTAGATGTGTGCATGTCTCCACACCTGCACAAGTGACCATAGCGGGAGGAGGAAAATAGCAGCTAACAGGCTCCACAGACGGTGCCAGTGGCATCCCCGGTGATGGGGCGCCGACTGAGGCTAGAAACGAGCTCCCCCAAGGGAGGGCCAGAGTCAACTGTATGCCAGCTCTGGAAATACCAGGGCATAAAAGTAGATTGAACAAAGAAAAAGAAACAGCAACACGTATTACCAAATGTTTTTAACTCAGCTAAATTCTACAGAAAAATGAAGGTGATGCTAATGGTTACTTTAATTTTTTCACACAGCAAGTTCTCTCAAAAACACAACCAGTAAACATATTAAGTATATTTCATGTAACCAGACTTCATCTACATAGGAATACATAGGAATTCAGATGGCAGAAAAGGACCGCCAGGCCCACCCAGTCTACCCAAAGTGCCTAGAATTCACTAGGTTTTGCTGTAGTCCTCCCCATTGATCCAACAACCCCTTGTGTTTATACCAAGCCCTTTGAACCCCCACTGTATTCTCCCCACCACTTCCTTAGGCAACCCATCCAGTTGGCCACCACCCTCTCAGTGAAGAAACACTTCCTGAAGTTACCCCTAAATGTCCCTCCCTTGGTTGAAAATCTGACCTCTTGCCCTCGGTCTCTCTTTCAATTGGAAAGGTTCCCCACAGGCACCTTACTGATACCTTTGATGTATTTAAAAGTCTCGATCATGTCTCCTGTCTCCCTCCTTTGCTCCAGATAGTACATGCCCGTGTCATTTAGACTCCCCTCATATGGTAAGTGCTCTAGCCCCCTCACCATCATTGTCACCCTCCTCTGAACTTGTTCCACCTTCTTCATCTCCTTTATGAGGTAGGGCCTCCAGAACTGGACCCCATACTCCAGATGTGGCCTACCCAGCTGTGTGTACAGGGGTACCATGACCTCCCTCTTCCTATTGGTGATCCCTCTCCCTATGAAAACCTAATATTCTGCTTGCTGTTGCCACTGCCCCTTCACACTGCTTTCCCACCTTCAGGTCTTGTGAAATGATGATGCCTAAGTCCTTTTCTTCTTCTGTTACCTGCAGGGATCTATCTCCCAGGGAATACTCTGCTCTCCCATTTTTTTTTGCCTAAATGCATAATCTTATACTTAGCTATATTGAATGACAGTTTCCACTCTTTGGACCATTCCTGCAGCCTCCAGGTCCCTTCTCATCATCTCCACCCTCTTGTGTCTCCACTCTATTTCTGACCTTTGTGTCATCCACAAAGGGACTCATCCTTCCTCCCTTCCAGACCTACCACTATATCCCCCGTTAAGACATTAAACAGAAGAGGCCCTAGCCCCGGCCACTGGGGAACCCCACTGATGACCTTGGACTCCTCTGAGGTTGTCCCATTTACTATTACCATCTGCGTTCTTCTCTCCAACCAGTTACCAACCCACTTTCCCCTCCCCCAATCCCAAGCAGGCCATTTTGTGCAATAGCCTCTTGTGTGGCACTGAGTCAAAAGCTTTACTGAAATCAAAGTAGGCCACATCAACCGAGCCCCCTTGATCCACCACCCTGGTGACCCAGCCAAAAAGCTCTGTCAAGTTTGTTTGACATGATCAGCTCTCTGTGAACCCATGCTGCCCTGGGTCCTGTAGTCTGTTTGCCTCTAGGTAGTTGTTAATTCTGTTCCTGAGCAGTTTCTCCATGAACTTTTCAGCCACAGATGTCAAGTTTACTAGCCTATAGTTACCCACCTCTTCCTTCCCCCTCCCTTGTGTAGGGGTATTTCATCCACATGCTTCCAATCTTTAGGTACTACCCCTGATCTTAAAGAGTTGTTAAACAGAGCAGTCAAGGGAGCAGCCAGTACCTCCCTCAGTTGCTTTAAGACCCATGGATGCACCCTGTCTGGTTCCATGGCTTTGTCAACTTTCAAATCCCTAAACTCCTAATCCTAAATCCTAATCTTAAAATGTTAAAATAGGTTTTAAGACTGACTTACTGTACTTTAAAGGCCTTCAGATTATTTTTTAACCATATAAACTGTATCTTTTAAATTGCTGAATCCAGAAATTGCTTTAGACTTTATACGTACAGACCTCTAATCCTAAAACTGAAATATAATAATAAAAGAACCGTCTACAAAAACTCGTCTCACAGGAATAAATAGTTTGCTATGGTTCCAAATATACAAGGACTCATGTAAGAGTGCTTAGTTTTAAAGCCTTAAAAAGAAAGTCGAGGGATTTACTAAATTTGCTGTATACTCTGCCTCCTTGTGCAGTATCTTTCCTTTATAGTGTGATAGCTTGGTTTGAGCACGGGCATGTTAACACTTAAATCTATGCACTATGTGATGTCAGATTGGTGTCACATGATTACAGAGTCCATATCTTTAAGATTTTGAGTAAAGATAAGTTTAAAACAGTATTTCTGTAAATTTCGATACACTGCAACAAAGAGGGATCTAGAGCACTAAGCAAAGAAGTTTATAAAAATTAACAGTAAGTAAACATCTGTTCAAAAAATTTTAAGCCAATGGCATTATAAGGGCTGTTTATAAAGAAACTGATAACATTTCCAAAGTTACACTATGTCACTGAATCTTTCGTGTATTTTCCATATTAAGCTAGTTTTCTTTCATTCTTTGTTTCCATCTCGATCTCTATTTGTCTTTTGCTGCTGCCATTGCCATTACACCATTCATCATTCAGGATATACTGTACTTTCTGCTCTGTGCTTTGTTTGTTATAATTGATCCACAGTCTTCAGTTTTCAGTCCTCTGCTTCTAGTTTTCTGTTGCTCATAACCTTATTCTGAGTCTGAATTCCTTAGAATTTTCAGAATTTCTAGCTGCTCTGTTTATGCCTTGTCTCCTAGGACTTTAGGCTTCAGACTCCATAAGAGTGTCCTCTGGGGGCTCACACTTTGAACCTCAAATGAAAAAAACTCCAAGTGCATATAACATTTAAAATTCAGCTTAAAATCATGAAATAAAATATTCAATAATTCTATCAACGCACCAGAGATACAGATACAGTCAAGCCTTCAAATGTTTTGTCAGGTCAGCTCCTCCTCATTGTTCCTAGCTTAGCTCTGATCTGTCATCTGCTGTCAATACCCCTTCCTACACACCAAAGCATCCTGTTTGCCTTACTGTATGCCTCGTTATACTGCTTTGATTGTTTTAGGGACTCACTGATGATGACCTCTAGGTTTCTTTCCTCAGCGGTCATACACATCCCCCCCAATCCAGTACTCTGTTCCTGGGTTCTTGTTCCCTATGTGCATTGCTTTGCACTTTTCGCATTGAATTTCAGCATAAATCTTTGACCACCTCTGCCAAGTCTGTCTGCATTTCCCTAATCCCCTCTTCACAGTCTACCCTGCCACAGAGCTTAGTGTGGTCTGCATAGACATATCTTGCCCTGGATTCCTTCACCCATGTCATTAATGGACATATTGAAAGGACTGGACCCCAGGACCAATCCTTGTGGCACCCACTGGTGAACTCCTCCTCTTCAGATTTGATTCAGTTAACCACAACCTTCTGCTGTCTCTCTTCCAACCAGTTTCTCACTCATCTAACTGCCTTTGCTATACCCAGATCCTTTGTTTCTTCAGCAAGCTTCTGTGAGTCACCGAGTCAGAAGCCTTGCTGAAACTGAAGTAGAGTAAATCCACAGCATGGCCCTTATCCACTACCCTTGTCACCCAGTCAAAGAATACTATCAAGTTGGTCTGACAAGGCCTTCCTGCCGCAAACCCATGCTGTTTACTATCCTGGAGTCCACTGCACTCCAGGTAGTTTACAAGGTCCTCTTTGTATAGTGTCTCTATCAGTTTATCCACAATGACAGGTCTGTAGGTACCCTGTTGCTCCTTGTCCCCCACCTTATGGAGCGGTACTACGTCTGGTACACTCCAGTCTTTTGAACTACCCCATCTGAATTGAACTACTGAATAGCCCCAGCAGGGGTTCACTTAGTTCCATTGCTAATTCCTTGAGCATCCTCTGATGCATCCCATTTGTTCCTGGGGCCTTATCTGTCTTAAGGGCTGCAAGCCCTTTCCAGACCCTTTCATTGGTGAATACTTGCTGCCTGATCTCAGGGATCCCCCTTACAGCTGCCATAATGCCACTCTCTGGTAGAGGCCTTGTGTCTTCCCTTGCGAATACAAAGCAAAAGTAGCTTTAAGAATGGCTGCTTTCTGCCCATCCCCCTCAATTACCCTCCTTCCCTCTGTTAGCCTAACAATTCCTCCTTCCAACTTCTTTCTTTTTTTCTTTCTTTATTTTGTTTTTTATTTATTTGAGTCTCGGATCATACACCTTTGAGCCAGAAGCTCATTTACAGAGGTCCCATGTCATTTGATAAACAGAGTATGACAGTAACAAATACAGACAAACTGAACAAAATTTACAGTCACAATAAATTCAGTTTCACTCAGTTCCAATTCAAATACAGTTCATGACAAAGAAACAAATTCAGGTGAAAGAGTGCTCTTACCCAAGTTTGAAAGAGAAGAGGAGGGGAGCACAAAAGTTAGAGAGAGGAGAGGGGAGAAGGGAGAACAGATAAGTAAAGGATGAAGGACCTCTAGCAAAGTGGGCACGGGGTAGTGGGATGCTACCTGGAGGAGGGGGGAATATGGGGGGATGGGTGGAGATATCTGGAGCAGCCGCAGGGCTATGTCAAAAGGTAAGGGGAGGTTGGAGTGGGCTTGAGCTGCAGTAGGCAGCTCTTCCCTCCTGGTGGTGGTTGTCCGCACCTCCCGTAGTTCCACTCACACCGGGTGGAGGTCTGGTGGGAAGCGTAGGCAAGGGGGAGTGGTGGCAACAATGCCAGGGGTGGGGTGGAAGGGACCGAGCCGGTGCCCCACGTGCATATGCGCCTCCACACACATGCACGTGCGTGTTTGTCGGGGTCCTGGGTCGGGGTTAAAAAGGGAGAAAATCAAAAAAATATATATATAAAAAAAAGGGGGAGTATAAGGAGGGTGCCAGTAGAGGGATAGGTTATAGAAGGGAAAACAGGGGAGGGAGGAGCAGTGGGTTGGAAATGGTATAGCGGAAAGGGGTAATGCAGGAGTGGAGAAAGGTAGTGTGGGAGGCTGATAATAGGGAAAGGAATAGAGAAGGGTTATGGGTGTATGAATTATAGGAGAAAGATGGGGAGAGGTAAGGGGTTGTGGATTAGTGTAAGGGCTGATCAACGAGTCCCAGAGAGGGTCATGAGTAAGTGCAGGGGTCGTGCAGTGGTACGTTGTGTCATATGGGGGAGTTTAGGAGCTACAGTCACAGACACTAAGTGCTGTCAGGTGTGAGCGAAGTTGTGATTTGAAAGGGTCAATTTTGATTTCTGCTATTAAGTCTCCCTGGAGCGAGTTAAGCCAGTTGGGTGCCTGGTACCCAAATGACCGTTGTCCTTGGGAGTACGGTGGAATGGGACCTTAAAAGGATTACTGTTAGTCCCTCTTGTTAGCCTGGGAGTTGTGGCTGGGCACAGGAGGTTCTGGACCCCTTTGGGTGTTAGACCTAAGGTAGACTTCTTGGCAGGCAGGCACACTTGGTACTGAATTCTAGTGTGGCGATTAAGCCAACCACAGAGAGAATAAAGATCACAGGTGTGGGTTAGGTGGTTCGCCCTAAGACAAGCCTGCAGGCTTCATTAAGCACTAGTGCGACCTGTTTTAGGGCCATGTCCATGGCTGTGCCATAGACTAACAGACCGTAGTCAATTACTGAGAAGACCGAGCTATTAATAGCAAGTTTGAGAGCATCGGCAGTTAGGCAATTTTTGTGCCTGTAAAGTTCACCAATTTTGGAGTCTGCGGACTATGCTACAGTGTTGATGTGTTGTAAGAAGGTGAGGGAACTATCTAGTTTGACTCCAAGGTATTTTAAATTGTGGACCATTTCTAAGATGGCATTTTGGTTGTTCAGGATTTTGAGTTGTTGCAAACTGTGTTTGTTGTGGGAGGAGGTGAACATAGTTTTTCTGAACATATGAATGTGCCAGCAGAAACAGACCACCCAGTATATCTAAGTCGGCTCGAGTGTGCAGCTAGCACCCTAGTTTGCAGCTGCCCTGCCCCTCCCTTTGTCATCCTACTGCTGCCCCCAACCTCCCCATTCTCACTCTCCCTATTCCTGTCCCTTGGCCTTTTAAAGCTGTTCACAGATTTACATGATACCACCCGTTCTGGTAGTGCATTCCATTTTGCTACCACCCTCTCTGTGAAATAGTGTCTCCTCATTAACCTCCTAAATCTTCCCCCTCTATTCTTAGCTTATGCCCCTGGCGTCCCTCCCCCTCCTTAGCTTAAAGACCCCATCTGCCCCATCCTTATTGATTCCCCTCAGATACTTGAATGTCTCTTATCATGTCCCCCCCATCCCTTCTATTCTCCAGGGTGCACATATTCAGATCTCTCAGCCTGCTGTCATAGTCTCTCCCCTCCATTCCACATATCATCTTCATCGCCCTCCTCTTTATCCCCTTCAGTAGTCTGATATCACGCTTCAGGTATGGCCTCCAAAACTGCACACAATACTCCAAGTTCGGACTTACCAGCGACCTGTAGAGAGGCAAGATCACCTCTCTTCGCCTGGACGAAAACCCCCTCGCTATGCACCCCAGCATTTTGTTCACTTTTGCAACCACTCTCCTGCACTGGGCAATGTTGTTCATGGACCCTGTTACCATTACCCCTAGGTCCTTCTCCTCCTCCTCAGTGATCCCCAGCTTAACCCTCCCCCAGCCAGTATTCTCTCCTTGGGTTCTTCACCCAGTGCATAACCTTACACTTCTTTGCATTGAACCCCAGCTGCTATCTCTGACCACTCCTCTAGCTTGCTTAGATCCCCCACAGCTGCTTCCATCCCTCCCTCCATCCACCTCTGCTCCCATTTTGGTGTTGTCTGTGAACAGACTTACCTTGCTCACAACTCCATGTGCAATGTCTGATATGAAGAGCCCAAATAATACTGGTCCCAGCACAGAGCCCTGTGGCATCCGCCTGCCACCGCCTTGGAGAGCTCCCTCCCACTACCAACCATTGCAGCCTCTCACCAGCCAGCTTGTAATTCAGTTCATCATTTTTGCCCCTATCCCTACACCAGTTAGCTTCTCCCAAGCCGCCCATGAGGCCACCAAATCGAAGGCCTTGCCGAAGTCCTAGTAAAGAACATCCACTGCATGACCCTTAGCCAGCTCATTTGTCACCCTGTCTTCTTATAGTTTAGCAAGAGTCTTGATTTAAGGAACCAGGCTTCAACATCTGAGAAATTTTCCTGCATTTGTCTTTCCAGTGTAGTGGGGTCAGTGTGACTGGAGTACAACACCGCATCGTCAGCGTACAGTAGGATTCTATCCTGGCATGCTAGATGGAGGCAGTTTAAAACAGGCTAAATAACAGGGGGCCCAAAACTGATCCTTGAGGGACCCCTGTGCTGACATGTCGGTGTTCAGAGAGAGCATCTAGGATTTTTACCTGTTGCTCTCTCCCAGATAGGTAGCTCCAGATCCATCCCACTGATTCTTCGGACAGCCCTGTGTAGGTTAATTGGGCCAATAGGAGTTCATGACTGACCGTGTTGAAAACCTTTGTGAGGTCTATAAAGGTTGCCCCCACCATAAGCCCCCGATCTAGTGCATCATGAATGTACCCAGTGAACTCTACTAGAGCAGTTATGGTACTATGTTGCCTCCTAAAGCCGTGCTGCTGATGGCACTGCAGCTTGTATTTGTCTAGGTAGTCAACAAGTTGATCATAAACAATACATTCAAGCACCTTCAAGAGTGGGTGGAGTATAGAAATGAGGTGGTAATTTATGTGACTAGCCCCTTCACCACTTTTAAAAACTGGCTTGACTACTGTTGCTTTCCAGAGTCTGGGGAATTTCCTGGTAATCAGGGATAGATTCAGTATGCTTGTAAGACGAGAGAGTAGCACATCGAGGGTTAGGGTGATTAGTTTATGGTCAAGACTCTCCCCACTGGCCCTAGTTTTGCCTAACACTTTCTGATGGTATTTTTAGCCTCAGTTTTGACATAATCTTAAGATAGAAAGGCAGGGCTGGGCTTGTGGATAAGGTATTGTCGAGATTTCTTTCAGTGTCATTGGGGTGGTTCAAGGAAATCAGGGGAAGCACAGTGCTAAGGTCTGTGAAGGCATTATTGAAAGTGTCTGCGATGGCTTAAGGGACTTGTGTTATTTTTCCCTCTAGGTTAAGCATTGATGGTGGTGTTTTATTGGGTTTCCCTGTGAGGGCCTTGATGTTGTCCCAGAATTTATGGCTGTCTCCCCAGGAGTCGGCCAGTTCAGTTTTGAAGTATTGGCTTTTTGCCAGGCGAATAGCCCAGGTGCATTTATTACAGGCCGCTTTATAGTTTTGGAGGTCAATGCAGGATCCAGTGCTTCTTGCCTTATGCCAGAGATTGTCTCTGGCCTTCATTTGCTCGAAGGGAGGGCGTTATCCAGGACTTGTGCATCCCATGGACTTTTCGCTTAGTAAGGGGGGCATACATGTTGCATGCTGCGTTAAAGGTCTTAATGAATTGTGCAAGTGCTATGTCAGTATCAACTGCTGAGTCTATGGCTGACCAGTTTTGTTGAGTAAGGTGCACTTTTGAAGCACCCAGCTAGCCTTTCTTTAGAACTCAAGATGTGGTCATTCTTGTTGAGGGTCTGTTTGTCTTATTTGACCAAGTACAGAAGATGGGAGAGTGGTCACTAATGGAGTACAGTAGGATAACTGTGCAAGTTATACCCTCTGGATGGTTGGTTAACACCCAGTCTAGTAGGGTACTAGTACCAGTACGATAGTGCGGTGGGAAATCCACTAATTGGGCAATATCTGTGGAGGAGATGGTGTCTCTGTGGGGGGCTGCATCAGGGGACAGCCAGTTTATGTTAAAATCCCCTACCACTAGAACCTCAGAGTTGAAGTGAAGATGAGTGAGGTAGTCAAGGACTGCTTTAAACCCTCTTGCCTGCTCTTTAGGTGGTATGTATACCGAGACTAGCATTATGCCTTTCCCATGTTTTCCAAGGAGTAACTTTACTAATAGTATTTAGACATTACTGCCCGTAGTTATGTGAGGAGGGCCCCACCCCAGAGGGGGTCCTTCATATAGATGACATCCTCCTCCACGTATCCTGAGTCTATCCAATCTAAAGGATGTATACCCTTCTATTTGGACTGCTATGTCAGAGGTCCTTGGTGTGAGCCAGGTTTCAACCACTGACAAAACATCTGGTTTGTGCTGGGTTACCCACACCTGTAGCAAGTCAAATTTAGCCATGAGGCTACAGATATTTATAGAGGCAACAGTTAAAGCACCATGCTTCTTTAAGGACTCAACACCGTTTGTTTTTGGGCCAGAATTTGGATGAATGTTCCTGGATAGGCTCAGTAGCATCCATGCCAGCCTTGTTGCCTGAATCCTTAGGTGTTTTAGTATCTGTGAGTGATTATGGTTATTTGGACCACGTTGGGGGTTTTTGACTGTTGTTATGGCCATGTTGATGATGATGGTGGGGGGAAGGGGGTAAGTAGTGACAGTCTATTGCAGTGCTAAACCATGCATATGTATATGACCTATGAAGACTGAGATCTCTGGGGTGGATATAGTTTTGGGGCAACGCAGTGTGTGTGCTAGGCACTTTTTTTGATATTGTCATGTTAAGCAGTGGCAATTTGAATAAGGGGTGGTAGCACCATCACTACAGTAAGGAGGAACATGATATAGTGGGGCTTCATGATACTGAGCAAAACAAGCTACTGCCCTAGCTAGACCTGGATTAACAAGACTTAACCAGTAGTTGAGGGAGGGAGTGCTCCAGATTTGGGAGAAGGGAGGAGAGTGTGCAGCACTTACAGCACTATGCTTTATGAGAGGATAGGTGACTAGGGGCCTAAAGTGGCATAGAATCTGAGAGTCAGTGACTACGTGGAATTGCGGTTCCCTAGCTTAAGGGTGAGTAGAGTAGTTGGTGTGGTAGGCCGGCCAGAATAATTCAGTGGTAAGAACACTGCCTTTAGTGCAGAGGGTCAAAGGTTCAAGAACAGGTTCTGGAAGGTGGTTGGTAAAATTGAAGATTGGGGAAATTTCCGGAGGGATTCAGTAGAGGGCAGTGGAGTAGTTAGGGCTTAGTTGATTGAAATGTAGGGCCAGGGCATTGAGGATAAGGTGTCTCACTAACAGCTCCTAGTGGTAGGAGAACATAAGCTGCTAAAGGGAAAGTGAGCACTTAGAAACATTTCAGGGGAGTCATGTGACCAGTACGTCACTATATGAGAGACCGTCCCGGAGTGGGTGGGGTAGTGGAGCAAGTGTGACGACAGGCTAACACAGTATCACAAACAGCAGATTCAAGTGCTGCTCTTCCTTATACCTTGTTTGATTGCTGGCAGGCTCTCCGGTTGCTGGGTGAGCTCTGTATATCTAAAGAACTGTTTTTCCCAACCCATGACCCCATCTGCAGTCTGTGTCTGCTTTTGCATCTCTGACCATCCTTTTGGTTACCCTTATTCTCCCTTCCCCTGTTTTTCCTTGTACCTCCTGAAGGCCTTCTTTTTGGCTCTCACTGCTTCCTAGACCTTTCCAGAGAACCTTGCTGGTCTTTTGTGCCTTTTCCTTTTGATTACTATTCTCATGAAATACTTTGTTGTCTCGCGAATGGCCTCCTTGATTGCCCCCATCTTTCCTCCACATCCCTGATGCTGTCCACTCCGACTAACTTGTCTTGGACCAGCTCCCTCACCTGGTTGAAGTCTGTTCTTCTGAAATCTAGGACTTTAGCCTTTGATGAGGGCTTATCTGTCCCAAGAGCCAGGACAAACCCTATAGAGTTATGGTCACTGTACTCTAGCGGCTACACTACCCTCACTTCTCCTACCACTTCTGAGTTGGGGAGCTCCACATCAAGAATAGCAGCCTGCCTAGTCAGTTCCCTAACTAGCTGCACCAGCAGGCAGTCCTGCAGTGTATCCAGCAGGGCCAGACTTCTGAAGCCCTGGCCACTGGAATGACCTAGTCAGCATCGACAGGTGTAGACCTCTGCCACACAAAGGCAGTGTGGCTCACTCAGCACCTGTAACAAGAAATATATATACTACCAGGGAGGATCAAACTCTAAACACAGCGATGTAAAGCCATGTAGGAATGGAAATAAATGACCCACCACTGGTATTTTACTTTAGTGATTCTATTCTCAACATGTATCATCAGCCAAAAGCATTCACTGTGACCAGCATTTTGTAGTGAGCCCACTATTTCTTCAGGGTCTAAATATGGTGATAAACATAAACATTTTCAGTACTCATCCTTAGACAACATTTTCTAAGAATGCACCCTTAACTCAAAGTTCACAGCCAGCCCGGTGGTACAGAGGTTGAAGCGCTGGACGTCACACCTCGCGCCATGCCGGTGACCCAGGTTTGAGAATGGACCCGGGTGGCCGGGGGTCAGTGGGGGGGGGAGAGATTGAGCGTCTGGAGGACTGCTCTCTGTTCCCTGGGGAACATAGAAACATAGACTTTGACGGCAGATAAGGACCACTTAACCCACCCAGTCTGCCCATTTCCCTACCTACTGGATAAGCTGCAGATTCTAGTTAACCAACAGCCTACTTCCTGCAACCCCCCACTATAACTGCCTTATGTCTGTCCCATGCATGTTTGAATTCCCCCACTGTTTTAGACCCAACGACCTCCCCAGGAAGGCGGTTCCATGTATCCACCACTCTCTCCGTGAAAAAAAATTTCCTCACATTACCCCTGAGCTGTCCCACCTCTATCTTTAAATTGTGCCCCCTTGTTCTTACACATCTCTTTTTCCGAAAGACGCTACCCTCCTGGACTTGGTTGATTCCCTTGAGGTACTTGAAAGTTTCTATCATGTCCCCCTGTCCCTCCTTTCATTAAGAGTATACATATTAAACTCTCCTTCTCTCTTCATATGGTTTCTGCTGAAGACCCTGCACCATTTTAGTTGCCCTCCTCTGGACTGCTTCCATCCTGTCTATGTCCTTGCGTAGATGAGGTCTCCAAAACTGCACACAGTACTCCAGATGGGGTCTCACCAACTGTCTGTACAGAGGGATTACCACTTCCCTTTTTCTACTTGTGATGCCTTCCTATGCATCCCAGTATCCTCCTGGCGGGGAGGGCTGGAGTAGACCGACTCTCTGGCGTGAGGCTGGGGTAGCTAAAGAGCGGTTGTGGCGTATGCCACGGGTGGAGCCATGACGCATTGCCTTGGCAGGCAGGCTCCACAGGAGGAACAAGACAAGAAAACCACCTTCGCTGATAGGCTATGGTGCCTCCGGTCCATGATCAACACTCCTGAAGTCGGACCGGCCCTCCGCCTCCCCCGCCAGCCTGGTGGCTCAATACTTGCAGATAGAGTGCCCTGGGTGGGGCAGCACCCTACCGGAGGGCAGACCTGGGGATGCCCAGTGCTGGAGAGGAGTGGAGGGGCTAACTGGGGTCACACAGGGAGGTAGAGATGGTGGATCAGAGGTCACCGGAGAGAGTTTGGCGGCTGGGGAGAAAAAGAGAATTGGAAAAAAAAAAATAAAACTTACAGTTCACATAAACTTCAAATATTTATAGCATATATTTGCATGAATCTAATGCCATGATCCCCTTAGTCCAGGATGAGAATAAACTCACTAAAGTAAAATACCAGTGAGCGCAGTGACAGAGCTAACGTTCACCAAAAGGGCAAAAGTTGCATCCTTTCCAAAACTGACCCCTCTTTCCTTTGCCAGTGGGTCCAAATTGATACACCTACTCTATAACAATATCTAAAGGAAGGTAACATGAACTGTTCAAAATCTGCCACTGATTATGTTTTGACCCAGTAGGCTCCTCTTTAGAGCCACATTTATTACACCAGGGGGTCTAATTGGACCCATGTTTTAAACTCCCCAGCACTGTCACTGAGTGAGTGGGTCATTTTCTCCATTCCTACATAGACATAAATCTCCCACCACCACCATCTCCCCATTTGCCACCCCGCCCCTCGCTCCTTGTCTCTCTCTTCCCCTGTTCTGGAGGTCTATGATCACTCCCTTTCCTAGTTTCTTGCCTGAGGATGCCATGAGCTGAACCCACAGAGATTCTGCTTATCCATTACTTCCCTGATGTTTCCATCCTCCACTGACTCCATGCCCTCTCTGACATATAGGGCTACGCCTCCTGCTTTACCTTTTCCTCTGTCCCTTCTAAGCATGGTGTTGTCTTGGACTGTCATGTCCCAGTCATTATTCTCTGCAGCCCAAGTCCTGTGATGGCTACTAGATCCTTCTCACTGTCTGCCCGAAGTGTTGAACTTTGAAGGTAAGACTAATTGCAGCTTTGGGAAACTCTGTGATCCTTGGATTACTTGGTACAGCAAGCTATTTTTTTTTTTTTTTTATAATAGAAGTTAACTGAGACAATTGAATCATACAGTACAGCAGGCAGTAAAGCATCTCATCAAGTTCCTACACCTCAGAAAGGACAGTAACCTGCTGGAGAAGGTCCAGAAGAGGGCTACAGAGATGATAGTGGGTCAGGAGGGTAAAGCATATGAGGAGAGGATGAGGGCACTGAACATGTACTCCTGGAGGACAAGAGAGGAGAGGGACATGATTGAGACCTTCAAGTACCTGAAAGGGATAAATAAGGTGGAAAAGGAGGGCCTCTTTGAGTTAAGTGGCAACCATAACATGAGGGGCACAGTCTTAATCTGGAAGGGAGGAAGTTTAGGAGGAGGTCAGGAAGAACTGCTTCATGGAGAGGTGGTGGACACTTGGAATGTGCTGGCGGAAGAGGTGATCTTGTTGAAGATGGTGGGCAGTTTCAATAAAGGCTGGGATAGGCTTGGTGGAAAGTAAGGATCATGGGTAGGGAGGATGGAAAGGATGGGAAGAGTGGGGGGGCAGAGTCAGTTGCTCAAGCTGCAGACCCTGCAAAATGAGCAGACTAAATAGACCAAATGGCCTTCTTCTGCTGGCTTCTTTGTATGTTTGTATGTAAGTACAGTAATCTGCATACATTTTCTCATTGATTATACATGTTAGTAATACTGTATTCCAAATCCTGAGCAGTGTGGTATAGTACCCAGGTTTACACATCCTGAAAATAGACATTCCCTTCGCCATGCGAGTGGGTTGCTAGGAGTTGGCCGGGGAGGGAGAGGATCAAGCATCCGGAGACAAACTCTCCTCTCCCGGGAAGGGGTGGGACTGGAGACCAGTGCATGCCTGGCCCCTAGCGGTGGCTGGAGGCTGGCACACTGGCTCCAAAGAGAGGGTGGAGATGGAGCAGACGCCCAGCATGCTGCATGTGGAAGCGTGTGCAGCATGGCCATTGGCATCATTGCATGCCACAGCTTCGCATTTGGGGACAGGAGAAAATGGAGGCTGAAAATACCTCTGACCGGTGAGATGATGCTGGCCCCCCGCAGGTGCCACACCCAGCTAGCTTGCACCTCAACGCCAAGAGGTAAGTTCCAGTGGTCCTCCCTCCCTCCAGCCTCCAGTGATGAGGCTATGGGGGGGGGGGCAGTGGAAGGGGGCTGGTTGGTGGTGGAGGGAAAGAAAGTAACAAAAAAAATAGACATTCCCAGAAGTCGATCCACCAGTCATATGAAAAATTACTGTCATCCTCAGAATCATAAACCAGCTCATGTGTTATACCAATGCTGAAATAATCTTTAAGGCACAAAGAATCCATCAGTCACCATATAATATTGGATTCGGGCTTGCCACCTAATATGTTGTGACTCCTGGTGGGCATGTATGGCAGCAGTGAAATGCTCCATGTAATAGATCTCCAGAGTGTTGGCATGCCAGATCTCCGCTATGGGAGGCACAGACTGTATCCACAATCATATTATTGCTTTTTTGCAGCAAGGATACATAAATAAGCAGGTGCACTTTTATTGTCTGGTTCGTCTCAGTTGTAACTAATTTCTCAATGTGCCTGTATACTCTGTTTTCAGTTATACCTAATTGTACATATGCTTTGCTTAGTTACCATTCTCTGACTTTTATCCCTATACCCGTTTTGAAGATGTAACTTAATTTACTGCCTGTGTGACATTTTGCTTTGTTTATTATGTATGTTTTTGCAAAAGTGTCTGCATACACTTACCATGTGCTGTTATTTATTGTATCACTGTTCCTCCCTTTGTAACCCTTTTCCCCGGGTCACCCCTGAAAAAGGGATATTCCACCACAGTGGGCCTACTCGGTTGCCAAAATTCAGATAATTAAATAAATAAATAAAGGTGAACACCTACAAAGGTGGCAACCTGGTGGTGGAATTAATAGCAGGACCACTGTGGGAGAGATCAAGTCCTGTGAAAGGAAAAATCCGTGGAATCGTATAGTGATATCCTGCCAATACATCAGTAAAGCCAGTAAGGACCAAAAAATGTGGGTATGTGTTGCATTTTTATGTCTGCAGCTACGCCATAGGTGCTGTACTCAGGTGGTAAATATTATGCCAACACCACAGGGGTCCGAAGAAATCTGCATTGGCATTTCCATGCAGACTCCCTTCAATTGTTGGAAAAAGAGATTTTTAAAGTCGGGGTAGTGCGGCGAAGCCAGACCTCGTAGGAAATCACCACGTCCATTTTCTCTTTCCATTTATCAAGGGCAACCTTGTAGAAACTGCCAGGAGTTTCTGAAGTGCCTTATAAAAGTGACCAATTAAATGGGTTCAGTCCATATCACCCATCGCCCCAATCAGTAGGGTTAAGAGTAATGAACGATGAACATACTGAAATTTGCCAGCAGATAAAGGCCTAGAGGTCTATCAAGTCTGCTCGAATGTGCAGCTAGCACCCCTTATTCTGCAGCTGCCCTCCTTCCACCCTTCCTTCATTAACTCTCCCGTGTCCTGTCCCATCCTCTTTTGAAGCAGTCCACTGTTCTACTGGATACCACTTCTGCAGGTAACCATTCCACCCAGCCACCACCCGCTTCTGTAAAAAGTGTCTCTCATCTCCTCCTAAACCTTCCTCCTCCAGTCTCACATCATGGCCTATGGTGTCCCTCCCTCCCTTACTTTGAACAGACCCTCTGTACCTGTCTTGTTTATTCCTTTCATGTACTTAAAGGTTTCAATCTGTCCCCCCCATCCCTCCTCTCCTCCAGTGAGTACATGTTCAACTCCCTCAGCCTCCTCTCGTATGATAAGTTCCCCAGCCCCTTGATCATCTTTGTCACCCTACGCTGCACCCCCTCCAGTAACTTAATGTCTCTCTTCAGATACGGGCACCACTACTGCATGCAGTACTCAGGTGCGGTCTAACTAATGACCTGTACAGTGGCAGAATCACCCCTCCTTCCTCGAGGATATACCCTTACAATACAACCCATCATTTTGTTGGCCTGCAGCCTTCCTACATTGTGCCGAGTTGTTCATTTACCCTGTAATGAGCACCCCAGATCCTTCTCCTCCTCTGTCTGGGCTAGCTGCACTCCCCACTCCCCTCAGCTGGTAACTCCTCCATGGGTTCTTCATCCCAAAATACAGCACCTTGCACTTTTTGGCATTAAACCCCAGTTGCCAGGTGTCTGACCAGGTTTCAAGCTTTGCCAGATCATCCTGCAACCCCTGCCATCCCCCTAGGTCATCCATCACCGCTCCTACCTTGGTATCATCAGTAAACAGACTGATCTTGCTCTTGATGTCCAGTGATATATCTGCAATGAATATCCCAAACAACACTGGTCCCAACACCGAGCCCTGTGGAACACCACTCATCACTACCCTTGGGTGTGAGAGCTCCCCACCCACCACCACCTTCTGTTGCCTTCCCAAAGCCAGTTTCCTACCATCTCATCAGCTTTGCACCGCCCCTGTGCCTACTAACTACTTCCCAGCCTTCCATGTGGCACCGAGTCGAATGCCTTACTGAAGTCCAGATACAGGACATCCACTGCATGGCCCCTGTCCAGTTGCCTAGTTACCTAGTCATAGAACTCCACCAGGTTGGTTTAGCAGGATCTGCCCCATATGAAGCCATGCTGTCTGCTGTCCTGTAGTCCTTTGGCCTCTAGGAGGGCCACCAGCCTCTCCTTCAGGATAGTCTCCATTAGCTTACCTACGATGGATGTGAGGGTCACTGGTCTGTAGTTTCCCGGTTCATCCTTGGGGTCACTCTTGTGGAGGAGCACTACATGAGCCATCCTCCAGTCCTGTGGTACACACCCTGAATGTAGTGAGGCATTAAATAGGTGTGCCAAAGGTCCTGCAAGGACCTCTGCCAGCTCCTTCAGTACCCTTGGGTGGATGCCATCTGGGCTTGGCACCTTGTCCACCCTCAGTGCCTTCAAACCCTCCCGAACTCTGCCCTCCAAGATTTCCCCATCTGTCACCCCTTCCCTCTGTTTCTGCCATCCCTTGGGTGTCACCCCCCTTCTCTTTGTAAATACTGAGCAGAAGTACTCATTTAGTGTTTGCGCTTTATCGCACCTTGCTTTCACCCAACCCCCTTCTTCCTAATCTTACTATGGTCCTTACAGCTTTTTCTCCTGATGTACCTAAAGAAGTCCTTCTCCCTTCTTAATGCCTTGTGCCAGCCTGAGTTCCGTAGATGCTTTGGCTCCCTTACTACCCTTGTCACCTCCTTCAGTTCTGTCAAGTACTCCTCCCTGTCCTCCCCCTCCTGTTTTCTTGTACTTCCTAAGTCAGCTCTTTCCTCCTTACCTTTCCATGAGCTCCTTGCTCAACCAGCTCAGTTTCTTAGCCCTAGCCTTCTTGCTCTGGGCCTTGCAGCAGGTTTTGGTTGCCTCCACTATCCCCAGCTTTATGAGCTCCCACCTCTGGTTAGTGTCCACTAGATTGAATTCTGGGCAGATACTCTTTACCACTTCCCCATCCTCCCAAAGTCGGCCCTCCTGAAGTCCAGCACTCTTGTGCCAGATTCCACTCCTTTCTTGCCCATATCCAGTGTGAGCCATACTGAGTGGTGGTCACTCCCTGACAGCGGTTCCTGCACTGTAAGTTCTCTCACAAAGTCCCCATTTTTCCAGCACAAGGTCAAGGGTATTCCCTAACCTGGTTGGTTCACTGACCATTTGCAGCAGGAAGCTGTCCCAGAAGGCATCCAGCAGTACCTGCTCCCTTCTTTTCCTGGTTGTTGGGGTACTCCAGTCCACTCCAGGCATGTTGAAGTCCCCCACAATCACCACACTAGCCTTCTCGCAGGTCCTCCTGATCTGTCCCGCTAGTTCCCTGTCTAACTCCTCCGTTTGAGATGGTGGCCTGTACACCACTCCCATTCTAAGAATCCTATTCTTGGAATCCTGGATTTGCATCCAAAGTGACTGTGTACTACCCTCGTCCCCTTCCTCCCTTACACATTTCAGTCCTTCCTTCACATATAGTGCCACACCCTCCTTTCCCAATCACCCTGTCCACATACGAAATAACCTGTACCCTGGTACAGACAGGTCCCAGTCATTGTATTGGTGGCCCATGTTTCTGTGATGGCTGCAATGTCCACCTCTCCTCTTCCATGAGCACCTGTAACTGCAGTTTTCCTCCCAAGGCTCCTAGCATTAAGGGTAACCACCTTCCACCCTCCCCCATCCTGCCCTCCTTTACTAGCATCACCAATAGTACTTGCCATTTGTCCTCTGTCACTGTTATCGGGGTAAGCTCATATGGTTTCCCAACCTGTGGTCTCTGCATATCTCTTGCCCATTGCCACCCCTCTCCTAGTTTAAATTCCAACTTCCTCTATGTACTCCTCCATCCTCTGTTTCAACACTTCCTTTCCTCCTCACTCAAGTGTAGTCTGTCCTTGGCATAGAGACTACTGTCATCCCAGGTCCCTCCCACCCCCAACAGCCCATACCCTTTAGCACAACACCAGGTTCTTAGCCATCCGTTAAATTCCTCTATTCTCAGCTTTCTTGTTGTGCTTGCCTTGGGCACTGGAAGTATCTCTGAAAAAGTTACTGATCTTCCTGCCCCCTCACATAATTGTGCTAGTTCCTCAGACCTCCTCTGGACTATATCTACTGTCTTGTCAGCCAGGTCGTTCGTCCCAAGATGTCTAATTAAATGAGGTTTGTCCCTACCCCTTCTAGCATATTTCAGAACAGATTGTCCCACCCTTTCCGCTGTCATTCCTGGCATGGCCTCCACCCAAATG
This sequence comes from Neoceratodus forsteri, assembly GCA_016271365.2. Classification (NCBI taxonomy): domain Eukaryota; kingdom Metazoa; phylum Chordata; order Ceratodontiformes; family Ceratodontidae; genus Neoceratodus; species Neoceratodus forsteri. The sequence continues at coordinate 477,462,856 of CM057451.1, forward strand.
CGACTATGCCTCTCCCCCTTGCTACCCCACCTGACTCCTCTTAGTATTGAGTCCCCCAGCTCTAAGATTCCACCACTTACTCACTGCTTGCTTCCATTCATCTCCCTCTCTTGTTTCCAGCTCCTCTTCTTCCTTCTGCACATTATTTCCCTCTTTTGCCCCTGTTGCAATTCTCCCAACAGAACTTCCCCCTGCCCGTTTGGTCCAGGCATTTATCAATTACTTCTAATTTCATCATTGCCCTCCTCCACCTTCTTCCTCTCTAGCAGTGCAAACTATTTTCTGAAGACCTTCACAAATGCCTGCTCCTCTCTCTCTTCATAGTAACCTGTTCTCTCCTTTCCACTCTATGACTTTTGCCACTTCTTCACCTCCCTCACAAGTCCCTATCTCCTCCTTCCATTTGTCTTTTGTCTCCTGATCTGGTGCCGTATCTGGGAGTTTCATCTGGTCAACAGTTATATGGAGGAGGTATGTTAGGACCTGAAGGTACCAAAAACGTTCCTGTCCCGTGAGGCCATATTTGGCTTGTAATAGTGCAAAAGGGATAGCCCTACAAGAACCCAGGCTGTCCCCATCTTAGAAAAGTCTGCCCTCCTGAAATTCAGGACTCTCTCTTTTGTGAGGCTTGACTCTGCCACTGCACTCATACTGAACTACACCATGCGATGATTACTGGACCCCAGGTGTCCACCAACCCTGACTTCCACAGTTCAGTCCCTGTTGGTGAGTACCAGATCCAAAACTGCGCCCTCCTAAGTGGGATCTAGCACTAGCTTCCTGAGGCCTGCCCCTTGTACAGAGTACAAGATGTCCCTGCTCCTGGCTGTGGCAGCAGCTGGAATGCTCCAATCCATATCTGGCAGATTGAAATCACCTACCAGCAGCACCTCCCCTTTAGCTGCCATCATGTGGATGGATTCCACTAGAACCCTGTCCACCTCCTTCCTCTGTGTTGGAGGTCTGTATATCATGCCCGTTTAAATAGCTGTGCCATTGCCTGTCTCAAGGGTGAGCGACAGTACCTCAACCCCGCCTTCCCAGTATCTCAGTTGCTCTAATACCCTCCTGACATAAAGAGCCAACCCTCCCTTTTACCTCCCTGTCTCCTAAATAGAGTATAACCTGGTACTGCTACACCCAAGTCTGAGTCATGGTTTCCAGTATACCACGTTGCAGTAATAGCCACAATGTCTAGGTCAGCCACCGCTATCAAGGCCACAGGTCTGGGATTTTATTTCCTAGGTTGCCTTTCATGTTTTCCATTTCCTTTTATCATCCTCACCCTTTCCACCTAGCTAGACAAGGAATGGACTTCTGGGGTTCGGCCACACCCTGTAAGGCCAGTTGACCTATAATCAGGACCAAATAGAGTTGTTAATGGTTCTAGTATCACTCCTGTGAGGAGTTGCAGTTAGTAGAGTGCAGCTGGGGTTTTCTCCCCATTTTGTTCTTGCCTTTCTCTATCCCATGACATGGGGCAGACATCCAGGGGCTTCAGACGATGTGGCGTCCTCTGGGTGCATGCACCACTCCTTGCAAGAGAGCAGGCTTTCCGGACCACTGCAAGGGGCAACTGTGTTGAGGGGTGCATGCTATCCTAACTCAAGCTGGCTGTGTACTGCCAGTTGCAGCACTCAACAGTCCTCGCTTTCATGAGCCTGGCTTCTTGACTTCACTCACGAACCCAGGTCACCAGCACGGAAGCACATTGTGCTTTTACCGAGTCATTGGGTGGCCCCTACCCCTCCCTTTTTAATCAGAAGGTGAAGTCTGTAGCACCGTAGCACCAAACACAAACCACACAGCCCAAGTAAATGTTGATAAGGTCTATTTTATAAAGTGCTGATACCGCAATAACTGGAATAGGTGGCAAAAATACAAAAGCTAACATTTCCCTAGCATGCTTGCTAGGCTTTTTCAGAGTAATTTTAACAAAGATTGATGTGCTACATATATACAAATTCAAAAGGTCACATGTTGATAAGCCAATCAATGGAGTACTAATCAATCTATATAAGCAATCAATTTATTTAAAGTGCAAAGAACATTAAATATAGACTTTACTTAAAGGAGAAGACGCCTGTATTTTTACGATTTGGATATGTCCGATGTATTTTTGATACATTACATCAATTACTGTACATATGTCAATAAGAGATCAGTCATTTCTTCTGTTGCAACACATATCTAGAGTCTGAGGCTCTGACACAAGGTAGTAAAGTGTCAAGCAAGCCTCCATTTACATACAAATGAGTCACTTGTAATACAGCCCCTCCCATTCCCTGATGTCACTGCAGCAATAGTGCAGAAGAAAACATGAGGGTATCAATGCTGTCTATCCTGATTTTAGTTTAAGTGTGCAATGGTATAAGACAGTTCTGTCATGCAACTCACACAGAGAGTAGTACTTGTAGCCCTAATACTGTGTGTGTAGAGCAAATAATGCATCTAATAGTATTTAATTCACAGGAAACAGAATCTGTTTCTGTGTACTGCTCATTTCTCTCTGTGGGACAGTTGCAACATGTTGTGGAGAGCAGTAGACTGAATTCGTCAATCAATCAGACAATCAAACAGTCAATCAGTCAATCTGTATTGAACCAGATGAACACCATTGAGAAGATTCATTCATAAGGTAGGCCTGGGCAGTTTCCCAAAGGATCATACAAGACTGAATTCCTCCTTTGAACAAATGATACACCCCCCCTTTCAGCAACCTGAAAGTGGAAAGCTAGATCACTTACTTTATAAAGTGTATTGTTTTACATTTCAGATGCTCCCTAAATTTGAGTTTCTGACTGGAAAAACCAAGACACAGACACAGAATGCATATGACATGGGAGGAATGAGCTAAGCAAATAAAGAGCACTACAAACACTGAGACTGATTAGTTTTTCTTTACCTACAACAGCTGAAGTGTAGCATCTGATTTGTGAGGGCATTACAAAGCGGAGGGGGGCTGCCACAGCTTATCCTCAGTACCTTCAAAGTGAAGTGCTGTAGCTCTCACATCACTGCTAATGATTTATAAAGGGAATGGGGGCACTTTTAAAGTCACGGACCTGAGGAGACATCATAGTTCCCAAGGAGGTTAGGGGAAGTTGTTAAGGGTTAGAGAGTAAAGAACTTTAGTAGGATTTGAACCAGAGTCTCCAAGTTCTTGTGCTTGTACTTTAACTACTAGATTACCCTTCTTCCATATGCTGCAGCTGATGCTGTCCTGATAACCTATTCCTTGTTATAGCTGAACTCTTTATTGTCTTACAGCAGCCATCCAATCACTGACTGCCTAGTTACACAGGGAAGGGGCATATTTGCAAGATTGTTTCTCACTGCTGGTGTCAATCAAAACAGAGAATGCTAACACACACAGAACATAATATAACAGTTGTATAATACCACTTAAAACTATTGTTGTACCCAGAGTCATTTATTGGGTAAACTCTTTTTGTTAACAGAAACAGTAACACAACACATACAGGCACTTCCTTATATCAGTACTGCATATACATGTCAAATCAGTGCTGCATCACACTCACATGGTCCTAGTCCCTATTAGACCTTCACTTCAGGATGTGCACAACTCTTAAAGGGTTCCTTCATTACTCAAGTGGGGAACCAAACATTGTGGGTTTGGTTTACTGGTGGAACTGCATTTAGTGCAGCACCATTATCTGTTGCTCTGATGACATCATCCTCCAGCAGCATTATTTATAATCTAGATTTGGACAGCAATAGGACTGCTGGCAACTGGAGGAGGCACGCAACAGTTACACATGAGTTGGGAAAATATTGGTGTGACACTATGGGAGACTTCCCCTTAAACTATAAAACTTGGAGCAGACATTTAACTTTTCGTGACTTTTCTGTACAGAAATAATTTAATTTGCACCTCAATTTCTTATATAAAGAACACCAAATGGACCATATTTATATTTGTGTCTTAAATGTTCAAGCATTTATTGCACACCTTTATTATTAGATTTCTGTAACTTATAATTTTGTCTAGCTACTATAGTGAATACATGTATGTCATGTCTGCTCCAGGCACCAACATTTTTATCAAACATTACAAACAGATAGTACCAACCCTTTTTACTTTATTAATAGGGCCATGTGTGTATACAGCATCCTATAATACTTATAAAATCTACAATCTAAAAGGATGCATTCACTATGTTCTGCCCTATCTGGTCCAATACCTGTACTTTTTAAGAAAGCAGAAAAATCAATGCTGTCATTAAGGCCCTTATTCGACGTGTCCCAATTCAAAGATCCAATACCTTTCCCTTTGTCCTATACATTTGTTAAGGTCTCCCCTCTACCTTCTATTTTGACTTGTTCAATTCCTATAAATTGAATTTGATGTTGTTTAGATCTATCCCAATATATGTTTGGCTATTGCATAGGAAAGATCTCCTTTCTCAATTGCTCTCACATGTTCGCCTGTTCTAGTACGAAATTTTCTGATTGTTCTACCGATGTAGAAAGCCCCACACATACAGTTCAGCATATATATAATGTCACTACTATTGCAGGTTATAAAATCCTTTATTTGTAACTTTAAAATTGACTCAAATTAAATAGTTTCTAGTGGGTCGCATCATACTTGTAATAAATCTCCCCACAAAGTGAATTTGACACCAGTAGTTAATATTTCTGATCATGTTTTGTCAGGAGCAGAATTGTCCATCCTTGGAAAAGGTTTAGCATTTTGTCCATCTTCAGATATCAACTTCTTTGGTACTTGCGTAGATCTAAATAAGTTTGGTAGAAACCTAACTTTTAAATGCATGTTTGAAAATAACACCACTGATGTACAGACTAATACCAGGCTCAACCCTCGATCAGAATTTTGCCTTATATTGAATCCAGTTGTCTCCACCTTTGTTCGAAAATGTGAATTAGATCTTGAAAATCTCAGAAAAACACTCCCTGTAGTCCATAGGAACAATTGCAGCAAAGAAGAAAGGTTAGCCATCAAGACTTTGAGTGATGATAAAAAAATTATCATAAAGGCTGCAGATAAGGGAGGAGCAGTAGTAGTGATGAACAAAATGGATTATACCACTGAGGTAAATAGATTATTAGATGATACTTTATTTTACAAGTGTGTTTCGAGACAGATGGTGACACAGTTTAAAATAGAAATAGACAGTGTGTTGAGTGACAGTTATGTGAGGGGTTAGATTACAGATGTAATCTATCGCACCATGACAGTGAATTGCCCTATAGTACCTGTCCTCTACACACTGCCTAAAATACATAAAAGATGTCACAACCTCTGGCAGGCCCATCGTTTTTGGGCTCAGATGCTTAACAGAACCCTTGTCCATGTACTTGGATCAGTTTCTACAACCAATAGTGCAAAGTCTCAGATCATATGTCAGAGACTCTACAGAAATTATTAGATTAGTGGAACAATTATGGATGGAACCAGAGTGGTATTTTGCTGTGATAGATGTGAACTCCCTGTATACAGTTATCCCCCATTCAGAGGGATTGGATGCATTGACCTACTTGGAAAAAAGAACAGAGCAGGAATGTGTAACAAATCTCACACATTTTCTAGTAGAATTGGCCCGTATGGTATTACAGAAGAATATCTTTTTATTTCAAGATAAACTCTACCATCAGATTAGAGGCACAGCCATGGTCCCTAGTTATGCCAACCTGTTCGTGGGAAAATGGGAGTGTGACCATCTCGCCAAAACAGTCTTCTGGTGCAGAGTTATCGGTCTGGGCTGGATTGGCAAAGGCCCAGACAGGGTGAGCAAATTGACAAAGTTTGTTTGTTTCTTGCTGGTGAAGCCTCCAGCTGGCGCAACAAAGCAGGCCGTGAACAAGCAGGTCTCGACCCATGAGAAAACATTCAGCACATTTAACTCAAACAGCTTCAACTTTCTACAGTTCAGATACAGTCTTGTTGCTATTGAAGTAGATTCACTGAGCAAACCTCTCAATCCAAAATTTGTCTCGCTCACTAGCTGGGCCGATCGCTTAACAGGAGCAATTCTTCGGTCCAAAACACAGACGGTGCTGGTAAACTTCTTGCTTCATTCTTCCGCAGTTCCAGGCTTAAATCGGAATAAATCTGACTTCTGCAATCAGGCAGTTCAAAGCAGGAGAAACGTGGCAGGGAGGCAAGTTAGGCCTCTTCTCGTCGATTCCACTATGCTCTGTTCAGGGAGTAGCTGCTGAAAGCTTGAGCAGTTCACAGTTCAAACTCCAGCTCTAACTGATCCACTGTATCATGCAGCACTGGGGATTTCCCTTGTAATCCAGGATTCAGGTTGGCCGGGGAAGCTGTCAGTCACAGTTAGGACTCCCCCTCCAGGTCAGTGTTGGCACCAACCTAAAAACTACAGTTTCTAACCCCAGGAATCACTCATTATGATTAAACTTAATGCAGTTAGCCTCCTGTGTTGAACTGCCCAGAGAGATGGAATTTTATGCAAATTATGGAACTCTCAGTTGGCTCATGCCACTTTCAAACTGCTGCTCTAGCAACTGCTGCACTCTGAGTGCTTCAGATTCTTTACTCCGTCTGCCTAGTAAGGACGTCCCAAGAGCTCTCCTTGAACTGTCTCTAACTAAAGTTTATCTGTAGATAAATACTCATTTTCAGTTTAATTTTAAATTGCTGCCTTAGAAACATTGTTTAGTGTAGTAAATTAGTGTTTTAGTAGTTTTTTTTTTATATTCGCGGTTCCCTCACGGTTCCTTGGAACTGAGGGTTCTGCATCTATTTTAAAGGTTTTTATCTCAGTTTATTATTGTTTAAAGATATTTAGCGGTTGGTTCCTTGAACTGCTTTAGTTTTTTCTAAATTTAGTAATTTTCTTGGTTCATTTTTCTTCAGGAACCGAATAGCGCTCGGTTCCAGGAGTTACTTTAAATAACATTTTTTGGAAGTAATCTTTTTTGCATAGCTTAAATGTCAGAGGTCCATTTGGATAAACCTAAAAAATGCACAGGACCCACAGGTTTTAAATGTTGTGAGTCTTGTGGGCAACTTATAGCAAAAGCAGATAGACATTCTCTGTATTTCTTGTTTGGGTATAAGTCACATATTTGCTAATTATGATATTTGTAAGACCTTTTACCCAAAAACATTAAAGAAAAGGTCTAACATTTTGGAAGAGATGGCTTCTGCTTCTGCTTCTGGGGATAATTCTGCTTCTTCCTCCTCCTCCCACAAAAAGGATGGAGATAAAGCCAAGGATCCTGACAGGAGTTCAGATAAATCTGAACAAGGTAAAACAAAAAGGGCTGTGGAAACAGCCACTGAACCTATTCCATTAAAGAAAAAGTGTAAAGAAAAACATGTCGCTGCACCTCCAGCCGTGAAGGCTAAGGAGCTCCCAGCAGACAAGCATATTATGCCCTTGGCTGAGGACATTGCTAAGGTACTACAAGTGTTACAAGCCCTACAGGGTGCAATCCCAGTTCCTACACCGACTGCCCCAGTTTCTCCTATAGCCCCAACAAGGCAAGAACTGCTGGAAGTGTTTGGTGAGGAGGAGGAGGAGGATGACTTTGAAGGGAAACCTATAGATCCAGAGGTCTCTCCTGAGCAAGAGTTTGGATCTCCTCCTAGGGGTCCTGAGGAATACTCCTCCTACTATGCTTTTGTTAAGAACATGGTGGAAACCCTGAACCTTCCTCTTCAGGAAACAGAGGAGGATATGGAGGAGGCAGACTTTCTAGAAATGATGGGGTTAACCCCCACGAAACGTCTACTTCTGCCCATGCATAAATCTTTAAAGAAGGCTGCAGTGTAGATTTTTAAAACTCCAACCTCTATCCCTGGTGTGGATAAGAAAGCTGACAAAAAATACCAGCTGGACAGAACTACAGCTGATTTTCTATTTACGCATCCTGATCCTGAGGGAGTAGTCCAAGCTGTTGCCTGTGACAAGGCCAGGATCCCATTGGCTACCCATCCACCAGACAAAGATTCAAGAAAATGGATGCTATGGGAAAGAAGGGTACATGGCTGCCTCTTTATTAGTTAGGCAGGCCAATTACATGGCATATTCAGTGCAGTACCAAAAAGCTCTATGGAACACTGTTCTAGCTTTGGCTGATAGGGTCCCAAAGGAAGTGGCTGTAGACTTGCAAGATACAGCAAGGGCGGCACTTGATGCTACCAGGTACCAATTTCATATGGCAGTGGATGCCAGTGATACTGCATCCAGGTTAATGGCTTTGTCAGTTTCACTCAGGAGGTTTGCATGGCTTAGAGCCACCAACCTAACTTTAGACACCCAGGCCAAAGCAATGGATTTCCCCCTGGAGAACAACTCCTTGTTTGGGGATAAAACTGAGGCATACATGAAAAAGGTGGAGGAATATAAATCCACCTATCGGAGCAATTTCAAGGATAGGCCCTTCACCTCTTATAGATCCCAGAGTAGGGGAGGTAGTGGCAGGGGTTTTACCCCAGACCTTTCTTTCAGGAGCAAGCCTCCCAGCCTCAGCAGCAAGCTAGAGGTTGTTTTAGAGGAAGGGGCAGGAGAGCCATGAGAAGAGCGGCTCCTGCACCACAGGTTCAGGCATAGCCCGCACAGAATCCCTGACGGGCTAGTGCAGGTCGCATCCCCTATTACAGGTCCACCAGTAGGTGGCAGACTGGCTCATTACCTTCATGCTTGGCATTCCATCTCCACAGACAAGTGGGTGTTGGAGGTAGTGAGCCAGGGCTTGGCACTCAGTTTCAAATCATTCCCAAAGCTGAGAACAAGAACCTTTGCTCCCGGTAACAGCTGCACACAGGATTTTGTTGGAAGCAGAGGTAAAACATCTGCTAGCAATCAAAGCAGTAGAGGTAGTGCCTCTAATAAGCAGGGGAAAAGGTTTTTTATTCCAGGTACTTTCTCATAAGGAAGAACAATGGGGATTGGCAGCCTATTTTGGATCTAAGACTTCTGAACAAGCACATTTTGAAACCAAAGTTCAAAATGGTCTCTCTTGCCATAATCATTCCTTTATTGCAAAAGGGAGACTGGCTAGCCTCCCTAGATCTAAGGGATGCTTATTTCCATATTCCCATCAGGCCATCTCACAGAAAATTCTTGAGATTCAGGCTGGCTTCAGGCCATTATCAGTTTGCAGCTCTCCCTTTTGGGCTAACTTCGGCACCAAGGGTTTTTACAAAGTGCCTATCAGTGGTGGTAGAGTTTTTGAGAAAACAAGGTATAACAGTCTTTCCCTACCTGGACGACTGGTTAATAGTAGGACAGTCTCTGCAGCATGCAGTACAGTCACTGGCACTCACAAAATCCACACTAGAGTCCCTGGGATTTCTGATAAACGAAGAAAAATCTCAACGGGTATCACTCCAGGTGCTGGAGTTTATTGGAGCAGAACTAAACACCAGGCAGGGCAGAGCCCTCCTGCCACAGGACAGGGCAACAAGCATTCTGCAGATTGCAAAATCCTTTGTGTCTGGGAGACCCAGAACAGCCAGAGAATTTCTCAGGCTACTAGGCCACATGGCATCTGTCACGGCAGTGGTAATGGACTCCAGGTTTCAAATGAGAGATATTCAGTTCCATCTCAGACAGTATTGGTCTCAAAGGATGGAACCTATGTCCAAACTGGTTCCAGTCACAGAAAGCTTAGTCAGGCCTTACAATGGTGGCTGGATGAGCACAACCTCAGGGTGGGTGTGCCTTTTATAAGGGAACAACCTTCAGTAATCCTCATAACAGATGCCTCTCTTCTAGGCTGGGAAGCACACATGTTAGAGCACACAGCAAGTGGCAGATGGTCCCCCCCAACAGTCTCTGCTGTACATAAATCTCTTGGAGCTGTAACCCGCCTGCAAATGGGGGTTCCCAAAAGTCTTCCAGGAACTTGCCTGAATGCTCCAAGCCTGGGTGGTGTTCGGCATCTAAGCTGCTTAACTGTGGTTGCAAGTGAGTGCTATTTGAGCCTCCACGTACTGTCTCTTTAAGAGCTGTCTGCTTGCAGACTTAATTCGTTTGTATGGGGGGACTGTGTATTTAATGCTCGAATCCTGCCCGAGCTGCTGTCAAATCACTCCATTTTTGAAGTCGCTAAGAGTGCAAAGGGAGCCCATCTGAAAGCTGTAACTGTTTGCCTGTAATCATTTAAAGCATTAGCAAAACTGTAGTTTGTCTAACCTGCCTTTATTGCAGCTGGGACTCTGTGTGTGTTACCTCTCCATTTTGGACCTAAATTGCTGTGCTGGGCCAATTGGGTTAAGGGAGCCCTAAAATGGAGCCTGTGGACGAATCAGAACTTGGACTCTTAATCTGAGCCAGCCACAAGGGGATTGTATGGGCAGTGACTCTGGGGAATGTAGTTTTGACCTTGGTGCCTTTTTCTACCAACAGAGGGAGTCTTATTGTGAGTGACAGCTGAATCAGCCAACAGAAAGGAAATGCCCTGCTCTGTGACTGGAAAGATCAGATCAGTTGTGGCAGTGAAGAGAGAAGGAGCTGTGTGCTTCTGTGGTGTATAGTTTCACGCGGGAAGCGCGTGTGAGGCCCTGAGTTTCGGTCTGCAGCCTTTGTGAGTGAAAGTTTGGACTGAATCTGAGTTGTGAGGAGAAGGAAGCACTAGAACTGTGGAAACCAGGCTCACCCTGTAGAAGACTGGAGAAATTGCTGAATCGCGCTCAGTCTGTCAGGAACTGAAGCTGCTGTGTGTGCTCCCGGGTATTTTGCAGTAATTGCGATCGGGATCGAGAAGCAGCCTGCCTGGTGTAGTACTTTCCTTTTACATATAAATGTGTGTAGTGCTTGTGGGGAATCACTATTTCAAATCCCCTGTACAGTGAATTGTGTGCTGAAGCTGGAAATAACCCCCCAGCTTAGCTTGGACTAAATACGTTTGCTATCAACTGCAGTGGGGTCCAGTCACAAGGACCTTGTCTCCATGCCCTGTTGTTCAGGCAATCCAGAAGGACATTCTCCATCCAATCCTCAGCTTGTGTGTTGTGAGTACAAATCAGGGTATTCCACTGCAGCTTGTTTTCAATCACAAGTGTGTCACCTAATTCTTGTTGTTTCACTGTTTCATGGAATGAGCTGTCCGGCACCAGATTACAACTGGGTGTTGTGCATATATTTTCTTCTACAGGCCCCTATCCATCTGCACCTGCCGGCCAACCCCGGGAAACGGATCTGGCTAGCCCCCCCCAATCTGGGTGCCCAGAGTGTGAGTTTTCAGACCCTGTATGTGTGCACAGTACTGTGATTTGATTATTTCGAAACCGAATCAACCTGATTGCCCCCCTCCTTGTTACTGTCCCCTAAATAAATCAGATTTGTTGTTGTTATACTATATACTGTCTGTGGTGTCGGTACTTATGAAAACAGTATTGTGTTTTGCTCTGTATGTTGTTTAACCTTACTTTACAGAGGGTCCTCAGAGACATGCTGTAGAATCAGTCTCAAGGGTAAGTGGTATCTATATGAGTGAACAGTGAGTATACGTGGGGTATTGGGGCTGTAACTCCGGTGTGCTGTGTGAACCACTAGAGGAAATAAAAGGGGGTCTCAGTGTACCAGAGGGCTGTGACCAATCTAGTCTAACCACTACAAACCCCGACCTCTGGGTGGAGGCACCCACCATAGGACCTAGGCCCCTCAACCCGTCCGTAGTCAAACAGGCAGGAGTAGCAGCCCTTGGGATAGCACCACTTAGGGGTTACAGAGCTCAGGGCTGTTTACCTGGCTCCTTACCTGCAAAACAAGGTGGTGCAAGTCAGAACAGACAACACCACAACCATGTATTACATAAACAAGCAAGGAGGTACCAGGTCACATCTACTGTGCACAGAAGCAATGAGACTGTGGTCCCTGGTATACTCCATGGGAGTATCCCTGTCAGCCATACACCTTCCAGGGAATGACAATGTGCTGGCAGACTCTCTAAGCAGGATAAGTCAGGACCACCATGAGTGGTGCCTGAATACTCAGGTACTCAGTATAATTTTCAGAAAATGGGACACTTCAGAGGTGGATCTCTTCACCTCCCCAGAAAACCACCAGCTTCCAATGTACTGTTGCAGGCCTCCTCTAAGGGGCACAATCCCCCTGGATACCTTGGCCCAGGATTGGACAGGGAAATTTCTGTATGCATTCCCTCCTTTTCCTATGATATCCAAGACCCTACTGAAATTGAGGTCCCAACCAGCAAAAATGATACTGGTGGCTCCGGACTGGGCAAGACAGCACTGGTATTGTCTTCTGCTGTCTCTGTCAGTGGTTTCCCCAATCCATCTGCCCAGGAGGCACAACCTTTTAACTTCTTCTGAGGGCAGGATCCTGTACCCCAATCTCAAATCACTGAGGCTCAAGGCGTGGCTCTTGAGGACTTAGAGTTTGCTAACCTTAATCTATCAGAACAGGTGCTGACAGTGCTTAGGGGTTCTAGGAGGCCTTCTACTAAGAAGATATATGCCTCTAAGTGGAAAAGATTTACAATGTGCTGTACAGGTAAAGGTTTATAGAAACATAGAATTTGACGGCAGATAAGGACCGCTTGGCCCACCCAGTCTGCCCATTTCCCTACCTGATGGATAAGCTGCAGATCCTAGTTAACCAGCAGCCTACTTCTTCCTACCCCCGCCCCCTAGAATTGCCTTATGACTATCCCATGCATGCTTGAATTCCACCACTGTTTGTGACTCCACAACCTCCTCTGGAAGGCCGTTCCATACATCCACCACCTCTCTGTGAAAAATACCTTAAATTACCTCTGAGCTGCTCCCTTCTATCTTCAAATTGTGCCCCTTGTTCTGCACACCTCTTTTTTGAAAGATGCTACCCTCTTGGACTTTGTTGATTCCCTTGAGGTACTTGAAAGTTTCTATCATGTCCCCCTCTCCTCCTTTCCTCGAGGCTATACATATTAAGCTCCTTAAGTCTCTCTTCATGTCTTCTGGTGCAGACCCTGCACCATTTTAGTTGCCCTCCTCTGACAGCTTCCATCCTGTCTATGTCTTTGCATGGAGATTGGGTCTCCAGATCTGCACGCAGTACTCCAGATGGGGTCTCACCAGCTGTCTGTACAGAGGGATAATAACTTCCTGTTTTGTACTGGTGATGCCTCTCCCTATGCATCCCAGTATCCCCCAGCCCTCCTTGCTGCCCTCTCACATTGCTTGCCCACCTTTAGGTCATCTGATATGACTACCCCCAGGTCCCTTTCCATTTTTGTTGTTGTTAGTATCTCACCCCCCATTGTGTACTCTTCCCTTGGGTTTTTGTTTCCCAGGTGCATTACCTTGCACTTCTTAGCATTGAATCTAAGCTACCATACATTTGACCATTCCTCTAACCTTGCCAAGTCCCTCTCATCCTTTCCACCCCACCTTGTGCATCAACTCTGTTGCAGATCTTTGTGTCATCTGCAAAGAGACATGTTTTCCTTCCAGTCCCTCTGCAATGTCACTTATAAAGACATTGAAGAGGACTGGTCCTAATACTGAACTCTCGCGGTACCCCACTACTAACCCCCTTTTTCAGAGTGGACTCCATTTACTATTACCTCTGTGTCCTATTCTCCAGCCAATTCTTTACCCAGGCTGTCATCTTGGGACCCACTCCCAGGCTGGCTAACTTGTATATTAATCTTTGTGTGGGACTGTGTCAAATGCCTTGTTAAAGTCTAGGTAGGCCATGTCCACAGCCCTTCCCTGATCAACTACTTTGGTCACCCAGTCAAAGAAATCTATCAGATTTGTCTGGCATGACCTTCCCGCTGTGAATCCATGCTGCCTTGGGTCCTGTGCCCCTCTGGCCTCTAGATATTTAACAATTCTTTCCTTCAGAAGTGATTCCATCATTTTCCCTACCACTGAGGTTAAACTAACAGGTCTATAGTTTCCTGCTTCTGCCTTGCTCCCACTTTTGTGAAGGGGAATCACATCTGCCCTCCTCCAGTCCTCGGGTACCACCCCATCCTCCCATGATTTGTTAAAGAGGGTAGTCAGTGGTGCCACTAGTTCTACCCTTAGTTCTTTTAGAATTCTGGGATGAATCCCATCAGGCCCCATTGCTTTGTCCACCTTCAGTTTTAAGAGTTCTTTCAGAACCCTTTCTTCTGTAAATGGATGGTATCAACTTCTGTATCCAGAGTGTTTCTACTGTTTGTTTTAGGTACCTCCCTCTTTCTTTGTAAATACTGAGCAAAAATATTTGTTTAGTATCTCTGCCTTTTCACAGTCACCCTCTGCCCACCCTCCCTCCCTTTATTAAGCCTCACTATCCTCCCTTGGTCTTCCTTCGCCTCCTGATGTACCTATAAAAGGTTTTATCCCCTTCTTAACTGAGTTGGCTATCTTTTCCTCAGTTTGGGCCTTTGCTGATCTGACTGCCTTCCAGCTTCCTTTGCTTTAACTGATATAGTTCTCTGTCCTGTTCCTTCTGTGATTCCTTGTACTTCCTGAATGCTTTCTTTTTCTCTTGAACCTTCACTGCCACTTCCTTTGAGAACTATAGTGGTTTCTTACCTCGTTTGTTTTGTTTGTTTGCTTTACACAAAGGCTTGATACCTCTGTGATGGCAGTTTTTATTATTCCCATTGTTCTTCCACCCCTTCTTCCTGCCCATTTGCTAGTGCATTCCTTAGGCACTCATCCATTTTGACAAAGTCAGCCCTCCTAAAATCCAGTACCTTTGTCTTTGTATGGCTTGACTCTATTGCTGTGTTTATTGTGAACCATACTGTTCGATGGTCGCTAGTTCCCAGATGGCTACCCACTTCTACATCTGTGATCCTCTCTTCATCTCCATTTGAGAGAACCAGGTCTAAGATTGCTCCCTCTTGAGTGGGCTCCAATACTAGTTGTCTCAAGGCATGCCCCTGTAGGGCATCTAGAATAACCCACTCTTAGAAGTGGCTGCTGCAACTGCACTCCAGTTAACATCTGGCATATTCAGATCACCCATCAGCAATATCTCCCTTTTCTGCCATTCTAAGTATACTTTCTATCATTTCCTTGTCCATTTCCTCCCTGAGAAGGGTCTGTATACAACCCCTGTGCGATTGTGGTGCCATTGCCGGTCTCCAAATTTACCCACAGTGCTTCTTCTCTCCCTGTTTACCCTTTTGTTCTGTTGCTTTGATTCCTTCCCTTATGTAAAGAGCTACTCCTCCACCTCTTTTTTACCTCCTGTCCCTCCTGTAGACAGTATCTTGGTATGTTTACATCCCAGTCATGGTTTTGTGTGTACCATGTTTCTGTGACTGCCACGATATCCAGATGTTCCTCCTCCATCAAGGCCACTAATTCAGGAAGCTTGTTGCTCAGACTACGGGCATTGGAACTCATTGCTTTCCATTTTTTGATGGCTTTACCTTCTGTTGCAGCATCCCCCACTGACCTTTCTACCTTGGTCTTTTTCTCATTTAGTACCCTGTTTTGTAGGGGGAGGCCGGGATTTTCCTGCTGCTTATCAGTGCCTCCCCCCTTGACTAGTTTAAAAGCTTGCCAATGAAGTATTTAAACCAATTGCTCAAAAGACTTGTTTCCTTCCTGGACAGATGCAGACCATCCTGCTAGTATAGGCTGGTGTCCTCCAGGTGGAACCCCAGTCCCTAATGAAGCCAAACCCCTGTGCTCCACACCATTTTTTCAACCATTCATTAAACTGCATGGTGCAAAGTACTGCTCACTCATGCCACTGACAGGCAGCACCTCTGGAGAAGGATACTGTGTGTGCTACTTGTCTTAGGCCCCTCCCCAATTCTACAAAGTCCTTCTGCACTGCTCTAATCTCATGATGAGCCAAGTCATTTGTCCCTAGGTGGACAATGACGTCCAGCTCACACTCCCGTGCAGCTGTTCCCGTGATCCTGAGGATGCGCTTCCTGTCCCTCCAAGCCATGGCACCAGGCAGGCACCTTACTTCAGTTTTCCCTGCTTCCCCCAGTTCTATCCCCCTAATAATTGAATCCCCCACCAGAAGCTGCTTCCTTTCCTTGTGGTGTCCTCTGTCTCCTTCTTGTGGGCCTCCCTTGTGACAGCTGTCCTCAGCCTCCTTAGTCTCCTCTTGAGCCCTTTCCGGGCTGATTTGGCTATTCTTCTAGATTACCTTGCACATTTACATTCCTTAGGTCTGAAGCCTTCCACCCTCAAGGTTCACCTAGCTTCAGTCTCTGCTTACCTGTCAACTGGTAAGGAGAGGTCTATGGCTTCTCATCCAGTATTTAGAAAATATTTTAAAGGCCTTAGTCTTCTGCACCCTTCCCTAAGGGAACCGGTTCCGGCCTGGAATCTAAATATTTGCATTGCTAAACTCATGGATGCACCATTCGAACCTATGGCAACCGCAGATTTGAAGTATGTCACTTGGAAAACTGTTTTCCTGGTTGCCATTGCTTCAGCCAGAAGGATCAGTGAATTACAAGCCCTGTGCACAGATGTGGACTACATCTCATTCCACAGGGACAAGGTGGTCCTTAGGACTAATAGAAAATTCCTTCCCAAGGTGGTATCTAATTTTCACTTGAATCAGTCTATCACTCTACCTGTCTTCTTTACAGACAACTCCAATTCTAAAGAAAGGAGACTTCACTCCCTTGATGTCAAAAGGGCTCTTAGCCACTACAGTGACAGAACCAAGTCTTACAGGACAAGTCAATCACAGCTCTTTCTCCCATATGGTGAAGTTGGTAAGGGCAGAGCTCAAACAAAATGTACAATTGATCACTGGATAGTGGCATGTATACAGTTTTGTTATAGTAAGGTGGGTAAACAGGTACCTCTGGGCCTGAGAGCACACTCCACCAAGGGCACAGCTGCTTCAGTGGCAGCTTCAAGAGAAATTCCACTACTGGAAATCTGTAAAGCAGCTACATGGAAAACAGTACACACCTTCACAAAGCATTACAGCCTGGACTTGTAATCCAGAGGTGATGCTAGGTTTGGTACAGCAGTACTGCAGAGCCTGTTTCCGAAATAGGTTCTTTGCCCAACCTCCAAAGGTACTGCTTGGTAGTCTGCATTAAGTTTAATCATAATGAGTGATTCCTGGGGTTAGAAGAAAAAATTACTCACCATAGTAATCTTGTTTCTTCAAAGGGATCACTCATTATGATTAAAGACCCTCTCTATCTCCCCAACTAGAACCTATAGAAGTTGCTCTGCATCCCTGCATTTTCTTTTCTCCTATATAGGTTAAGATAGAGGCTCACTTTGTTTAACCAGCTGGTGTCCGGGTGGTCTCAAGTTTCTTAGGTTTGTTGGTTAAAGATGTTTTGACCTGAAAGGGCAACAAATATTATTTTTTAAGGTTGTTAATTTTAGCTAGTGGGTCTTTTACCCAGTTAGGCTCCGTAAGAACCTGAAGCACTCAGAGTGCAGCAGTTTCTAGGGCAGCAGTTTGAAAGTTGCATGAGCCAACTGAGAGTTCCATAATTTGCATAAAATTCCATCTCTCCGAGCAGTTCAACACAGGAGGCTGACTGCATTAAGTTTAATCATAATGAGTGATCCCTTTGAAGAAACACGGGGTTACTAGAATCCCAGTAAGACCTAGTAGTAGGTAGGGAAGGCAGCTTGTGAAACTCCAGTTAAATGGATTTCACACTGTCTCACTCTGTTCTCAGTCTCAGCTGAGACTGAGGGATGACATCACCATAGAACTGTCGCAGCTGCATGAGCCACAGTGGAATCTGCAGCAGGGAGTTGGAGTAGAATGTTGGGAGGTTTGAACAGTAGTCTGTAGGTCAGTTGGAGTTTGGAGCTT
Organism: Neoceratodus forsteri; assembly: GCA_016271365.2. Classification (NCBI taxonomy): domain Eukaryota; kingdom Metazoa; phylum Chordata; order Ceratodontiformes; family Ceratodontidae; genus Neoceratodus; species Neoceratodus forsteri. Next base: position 477,480,591 of record CM057451.1, read on the forward strand.
GCTGAGAGAGCAGCACAGCAGCTCTGTGTAGGCTCATGGAGCCTCAGCCCTGACATAGGGCTACATTCTGGGAAAAAAGGTGTGTGTTTCCACCTAAAGAGAGACACAGAAGATAGTTTCAAGTGGTGGAGACCGCTGATTCGGGTCTCAGTGCCCCATCCCTCAGGGGATGGGGCAGGAAAGGTTTCCTGCATATTCCAAGGGAAACCCCCTGGTTTTTGTACTAGTGGAGAAGCTGCCTCATTTATTCAAGAGTTTTTGGGAAACAAGAAGATTTGTGAATCGCCTGTGGGGCACTTGCAACCGGAGGGTGAGTTTCTGCTCTTTCTAAAGGGCCCACGTTTTCACCCTGGGACTTGTGTGATAGTGTGGATTGGACTACTGAAGTAGTGGGAGGCCTAGAGTAATAGGCTTAGCCAAAAGTAAAAGTATGTTCAAGTCCAGCACATAGTGGAAGTCAAGACATGTAGAGGAGATGTGACATACGTCTACCCAGTAATCTACATTGCCAAGCTTTCAGAAAAGAGTTGTTTAGTTTCCAGAGAAATGGCCGGGTATGGATTGTGGGAGCTGGAGGTGGGAGACCCCCCATCTTTAGTAACCAGGTCCACCTCTATGGATTTGCTCTGTGGATTTCTACTTTGCCTCATGCACTTGGCCAGTGATGAGGGAAGTACCCAGACGTGAGATTGGAAGGAAAATTCTCTCTAGGAGTCGAAGGCTCTAAGGTGGTTTGGGGAGCCACAACAGGAAAATTGGTTCATTTCCCAAAATGGACCGCGGATCAAGTGGCCGGTGGGGGAGCCGGGCCAGCGGGGAAAACCCAAGTAGTGTGCAAGTCGGTCTGTGTACCCAAAACTGCGTACCCAAAACTGCGGGCAAGTCCGGGCTGTGTGCCTGGTGGGTTCACAGTCTGAGGGCTGGAAATGTGAAGAAGTGTTCTGTTGTCTCTAATCTTCATTACCAGGAATGTAGCCCGTGGGGGTCCATCTATGCTTTGTTTGTTCAGCGTGGATGTGAACAAAAGCCACACTGTAGAATCCCATTCCTGGTTCTGGACATTACAGTTATTGCTTCCTGTGTTCGGATTTACTTGGGTGCCCCTGTGCAGAGTAGCCAAACCTAGGCCCCCTGTGCCGAGTAGCCTCATCCTCCCCGAACCCAGTCCCCACCAGGTACTACTGTCAGCTTCAACAGCATGCCACCTGTCGTTTTGCAAAAAGGCAGGGATGAGGGGTTACACAAGATTACTATGGTGAGTAATTTTTTCTTTCCTTACCACAAGACACTTGAGCCAGGATCCATTTTAGGTCCCCTGAAGTCCTATTGGTCCAATTACTAGAAGTCCCGGATCTAACATGATGGGTCCCATTCCAAAGCAAGCTGCAAGGCAAACAAGTTAGACAAACTTCTCTAATTCAAATATAACAACATGTAAGCAGTAAATAAGTACAGTTTTCATACAGTCTCCCTCTGCACTAGTATTGACTGCAGAATAGAGCAAATCAGAGCGGTGTCTGACCGGTTGCAAGCCCTAAATCATTTGGACCCAGGTCAGGCCATTCACTATACAGATTTTAGCTAAGCTTGTAAAGGGACAGGTGTGGAAGCTCAACATGGCACTCACACGTAAAGGAGCAGGATCAAACAAAGACAGGATGTCAGTCTGGCAGTGGGCATTGAGGGAGCCCCAGGAAGACATTAAGGTAAACTCCAAATTTGAAGGGGTGTTTACATAAATAAATAAAATAAGTTGAAAATTACATTTAAAAAATTTCTAACAATACCAACAGCTTAACCTGATTCAATATGTCAGTTTGCATCTATATCCCCCACCCACCACCACCCGACAAGGCAGATTTACATAGCCCTCCTTTCCTGGTCAACAAAAACGAACTAAATTGCTGGATAGTTGCATTCAAGGTTCAGCACTTGAAAAAGCACAGCATCACCATCTAGTGGCCAATTCAGGAATTGCTGAAGTAGTAGAAGTCCCGGAGGCACCATGCATGGTAACTCTAAACAGTGCAAGTAGATCAACAGAAATAGAGATAGAAAACTTTATAGACTCTGACAAAAACGTTAACATAGGAACATGAGAGGTATAGAAATAAGTAGGTGGACTGCCCCTTAGGTATCTGCCGCTTCTCAACAGTTCTTTTCTCTTGCCGTGCACCAAAGCACTGGAACTCCCACCTTCTCAACATTTAAAGTGGTTCTGTGCATCAAATGTTCAGCCCTAAGCTCAGGAAGCATTTGCTACTGAATCATGTGCATGTATATATTAACCAGGTTACCTTTAATAGATGGAGAGTGTGTCCTGTGCCCATCTATAGATCATGTCGTATTTCCCAGCATTCTGCAAAACACTGGCAGCTGGCATCAGGGAATTCGAATCTCATAATATAAAAAAAATCAGGACATTTCATTCTTTATTACTAAAGATATTTGCCAGAAAACAGACTATTTGCCCATTAGACATTATCCATCACTGCTGCTTTTCCTGCTTTGAAGTCATAACCCTGTGCTGTAGCATCACTAGCAGTTGCTACAGTGAAAATTCTGATACCACAAGCATAGCTGTAGGAACGTATTCACCAAGTAAGCCATGGTTTACAGGTTGATAGGAGAAGGGGCATTCTGAACCGTGACCATTGCTTTTGGTTACTCCTGCCTGATATCCACCCCTACTGGTGTATTAATATTGAATGTTTGAATTAAACATAATTAATAATGCATAAAACTGAATACCACTGTATTTTTGGTCTTATTATGCAGTTCCTGCAGTACAAAAATATGAAATGTATAAGGAGTCTGGGTAACAAATATGGGCATGTGGGGTTGGGGTGCACCAAGGGGTTCTGGCTTAGAGGTTTGACATTTTCCCAGCTACACCACTGACTACAAGCAGACAATTCTGACATCAAGGAAGGAGAAGCAACAGGAACATGTAGAGTCTAATGGGCTAAGAGAACCTGTTTTCATGCAAAATGTCATCAGAAATTTATTTATTTATTAAATTATGGTGACCGGGTAGGCCCACTGAGCCCCGGAGGTCCCTTTTTCAGGGGCAACCCAGGATTACATGGAAAATAGGATATACAGTGAGAGTACAATAAATAGGTCGTAGCAGGTTGATACACCTCGTAGCAATAACATTTATTTATTTATTTGCTTTTGTTAACTGGGTAAGCACACTATACAGACAAGTGCCTATTTTCAGGTGCGACCTGGGAGGGTTACAAGGCAAATGAGTACAAGTACAGTAAAGAAGTCAAGGTAAGTATACAGAGAATAACAGGCATCGCAGGGATTACATTAGGTAGCAAACAGAATTTGAGAACTATATGGCACATGATCAATACAGTAATGGTACATACAGGGAGGATTTGAACAGTAAGGAAGTCAAGGAAAGCATACAGAGAATAACAGGCATCAAAGGGATTAACTTAGGTAGCTAACAGCATTTAAGAACTATATGGGACATGATCAGTACAGTAAAGGTGCATACAGGGTGGATTTGAGTATGCATAGCAAGTTCGATCAGAGTAAACAGGACTAAGAATAAGTGCCAACGGGAGGAGGGTGCACAAGGCAGGGTAGTCAAGTACTAGTTACTCAACAAAGTACATGAGGATAAGTGCAATTTGTGCTGAGGCTCCCATCCTACTAGCCTGGGGGCAGAAGTGGGGCTCCGCTAGTTGGCTACGTGGTGCAGGGACATGCTGAAGAAGATTTTAAAAAGCTCCAAAGGGAGGCCTTAAAGCTGGGATAGGAGGAGGACCATGTTATTGCAGAGAGCGAGTTCCACATTTTTGGGGCATAGGTGTGGAAGGCCCGATCTCCCGCAAGGGTACGGGTTCTAGGAACCAAGCGATCCAGCGACACCCTAGATCTTAGGAGATAGGAAGGGGTGCCTGGTTTGAGGGGAAGGGTGAGGGCAGAAGGGGTGGCCGATTGGATAATGTTGTTGATGAGGTTTCCAAGTACGAAGGTACGGTGCTTCTCCAGGGGGAGCCACTCCAAACGCATGGAGAGATCGCAGCAGTGCGTGAGGGGAGGGGCAGAGAGTGCAAATCAGCAGATATTGTTGTTGTAGGCCGTGTCCCATTTCGAGAGGCTGGATTTAGGTACTGGGGCAAAGGTAATGAGTCCGTAGCAGAGTGTAGGGAGGAGGACCCTCCTGGCTATGGCCGTACGAGCATCCGGGGTGAGGCAGTTTTTGGCTCGATAGGCTAGACCATTGGTAGCCTTACAAACATTCTGTATGTGGAGGGTAAGGTCCAACTGCGGGTTCAGCATGACGCCCAGGTACTTGACGGTGGCTACCGTCTGTAGGGGGACACATATTGTGTAACAGGCTTCAGATGCAAACTGAATGTCCAGAAGTTCAAATTTGTGGGGAATTTTGTTTAACTGAGTTCTGCTAATGCCAACTGGAAATATTTTGCTGGAAATCAGACAATCCCTTTATGTATATATAATACTTGCAAACTTGAGATAAATGTTTCTAATATATCACCATCTGATTTGTGCTATACCTGAATGTCCTGATATGTACTATGCACCCACTGTTACATGTAATGTGCCTGTAGTTGTTGAGAAGTGCTGTTCCATTGCCTATGTTGTATTGTATCTTCGCTTATTTTATTATGTTCTTATTTCATTGTAACCTCTTGGGTCCAGCCTGAAAAAAGGTTATTCTTTTTATGAAAATGTTCCCTTTTATTATAAAGTCTTATAAAAGCGTACAATCAGTTCAGAAAAAGAGGTGTGCAAGAACAAGGGGGCACAATTTGAAGACAGAGGGAGGGGCGGCTCAGAGGTAATGTAAGGAAGTATTTTTTCACAAAGAGGGTTGTGGATGCATGAAATGGCCTTCCAGAGGAGGTTGTGGATTTAAAAACAGTGGTGGAATTCAAGCATGCATGGGACATAAGGCAATTCTAGGGGGTGGGGGTAGGAAAAAGTAGGCTGCTGGTTAACTAGGATCTGCAGCTTATCCATTAGGTAGGGAAATGGGCAGACTGGGTGGGCCAAGTGGTCCTTATCTGCCGACAGATTCTGTGTTTTTATGGTGTGAAGCACCTTATGCTTAAGTAAACACAGTGGGCTGGATATTCAAACTGCACCCAAAAAGTGTGCAATAGCAGGAGCAAGCACAAGTCCATTGCGCCCATGCGCAATATACGAGATATTCAAAAAAGGAGCAAAGCAAATTGCGCCAACAGCTAACGTCTGTATATCGCACAACCTGCGCCATAGCGCAACTAGGAAAGGGAAGCTGAGCAGATACGATGTGCTATGGCGCAACAAGGGCTGCCCAGCTGAGCAGCCCAGAGGCGCCATAGCGCAAGGAGGGAGCCCCCCAGCAGCAGAGCAATGTAATTGCACAACCAGGGAGGTAGGTAGAGGCCCACCACCCATGCCACAGATGGGCACAGGAACACACAGCAGAACTGACAATGTGCCCCCACACCCTAAGCACAGCACAACTGGGGGAGGGCTGGAATATCCACTGGCCCATGGGGACAAGCAAACAAAGCACAGCTGGGCCATGGTGCCCCAGCACACCCATCGGCAAGCTGAGACTGCCATACAAGGAGGGCGGACCACCCCGTGTCACACCAGCCCCCAGTGCACAGCACACCCTGCACTGTGACCCCCAGACACCCCCCATGAGCAGTGACCACCACTGCAGGAAACCCCATGCATACCACCACCCCCACTGTCACACTGCAACTTCGTGTACCACAGAACCATACAAGCCAGTCCCACCATGAGCACCCAGCAGTGGGTGGCAGCACACGGCAATGCAACAATGGCAGACACAGTGCCAACACGCACAATCCCCCTGAGGCACAGCTGAGAGACTGACCATGTGTTGGCACAAGAGGTACTCCACACGGGAAAGGGTGTACCCCTGACACCACCACCATGGAGACAGCACCCTGCACAGTAGACAAGTGACACATCCCGACCCACCACTAGCCACAGCAGCCAGCACAGACACCCACAGTGGTGCATGGAAGCATGCATCACACCGGATGCAACACAATGCAGGGGCAAACACACACCCATACCCACGGGGACAATAACACAGGGACGCAGAAGTGTGGCAACCAAGCCCCCAGTGTGGGCCCATGAAAACTGAGCACACACAGCCTGCAGTCCTCCATGGCACAGGGGTGACACCCACCCTGTGCATGCACTGTAGTCCCATACGCCACCATCATATGCCTGGAGCACAAGTCACAGACAGTGGTGCACAGCCCCTGCAACACACACAAGCCACAGCATGAAGGTGGGACATTAACTGCAGAGGCCACAGTGTCACCCGAGGCAAACATGCACCACAGCAGTGACAGGAGGCAACCCAGCATTATGACGGTCACAGTGGATGACCTGCAGGGACAGCCACCACTGACAAGGCAGCAGACCTTGCAGGCCACAGACATGCAAGGGTGTCAGCTGCATAGGCCAAGGATGGGTTGACAGGGGCACAATGGACACAGAGCATGCACCATGGACCACTGCACACAGTAATGCAATGCACAGGGAACAACACACACACCACGGATACTGACTGATAGCCACTCCCACACCATAGACACTTCCCCACGCACACACACACATACCCATGACTGAACCACCCCAGATGCCATGCACACCACTGCAGCTAAGCACCTATAGCCAGCTGCAAATCAGAGACCACCACAGTATTCATATCAAAAAATATCTATTGTAAAATATAAAACACAACTATATACAGTAAACTATGTACAAATGGGGGGAGGGACAGAAACAAGGTGGGGGTGGGTAAGGGGCAGGGGTGAACATATGGGAGAGGGAAGGCGGGGTGTGAGGGTTTGTCAAAGTGGGGAAGTTGTAGGCAGGTTCTTGCAGTCACTAGCAGCCAGCCTGGTCCTTCTCTGCTTGGGGCCGTCGCCTGGCCTGTCTCCTCCTCCTGACCCCATGCTGGTGTATGTCCCTCAGTATGGTCAGGGACTCCCGTGCCACCTGCAGCAGCTCCTGCACAGCCTGCTGGATCTGCAGGAGTATCCGTTCACCTAGGACGAGGGATCAGAGTCAATACATGTGACTGTCCATCCCCCCCTGCAGCCCACCCATCATGCATGGCATACAGCCATGTGCCACGCTCCTGTGATGGTGTGCGCCCACCCACAGTGACCGTGTCCACAAGACATGCCCAACCAGGTAGCAACAGCCATGTGTACCACTGCACACACCCACCGCCCATGTCCAGCACAGCACAACCAAGGCTGCAGTCAAGTGTGCGCGGTGGCAGGCAGTGCCACAGCCATGTGCCCAGTGCACGATGACCACCATTGACGACTTCCAGACATGCAGTGCCACTGGACAGTGCTGACTGTCACAAGTCGCATGCATGGCAGTAGTGTCCATGGATGGTGGCCATGACCTGCTTCCCACCCTGTTACACAGCATGCAATAGTAATCATGGTGTCATGGCACTCACCCTCATTGGGCCATTGTTGTCGGTGGTGTTGGTCCCCGACATGCCTGTGTGCTGCGTCCTCCTCCCTCTGCTGACGTTCCACCATCCGCTGCCGCTCGTCCATGCCTGTGGGATAAAAAAGGAGAGAAAAACATCAGTACAAACCCAAAGCAAAGACCCCCTGCCTCAATGTGTGTGCCCACCCACCCAGCCAGACCCACCCACCCATACCCTGTAAACACCACCACCACAGCCAACCCTAGACTATCCCTCCCCTATGTGCTGGACACATAAGACAGTGTTACCCATATGGACGATACAAGTGTGTAGACATATCACCCACCTGGATGAGGCACCATGCCCCTCTTGGCACGCGAAAAAAGCAAAAGCACGATATTCAGCCGTCATATGCTAACCATCCGATCAGCCATGCAATGGCGCAGCAGCGCGATTTGCATCTCGTTAAAGTTGCTTCTCACCTAATTTGCATGGATTGCGCTGTAAAACTACGACACTGTTCTGCAGTGGCCATATTCGGTTACTGCAGTTTATTGGTGAGTTGCATGCTGTGTGGGGGTCTGGACTGTGGTATCAGGGACTTGCTTTGTACTGCACTGTCACAGGTAACCACTGCCATCCTTACAGGCTGAATAATGACCGGGCGAGGTCTGGGTGAGGAGGACTACGATGGTGGGCGGAAGAGGAGGCCTAATTTCACCAAGGCCGAGATGGAGGCACTCTTCGAGGCCTACCTCGATCAGGAGCCACTGCTCAGTGGACGGCGGGGCACCCCTCAGGCCCATGCTGCTGCATGGGAGGGGGTGGCACGTGCCATCAACCTGCACGGCAGCCACCAGCGCTCCGTGCAGGAGTGTAAGACGAAGATGGGTACCGACAGGAGGAGGGTGAAGGAGAAGGTAGCTGCCATCAGGGCGGCACGTGTTGCAACAAGTGGGGGCCAGCCGGAGGTGGTGCAGCTGACACCGGCAGAAGACAGGCTTGCTGCAAGCATGCAGTGCAGTGCCATAGAGGACATTCCAGGAGGTGGCTTCCAGACAGGTGGTAGCCCATCACTGCATGGTAAGTCATGGTCTGTCAGGGGGACAAGGTAGATCACATGCACTAACATGACCTTTCTTTCTGTTACAGATCCTGTGCGTCTGCAGGGGTCAGTGGTGGAGGGCCTGTCCACTGCGGACAGTCATCTGGAGTTGGAGGAGGGACAATCCACCTCCACAGGTATACATCGAGCATTGCAACAGTGGGGCTGCCTGGCTGTCCACAGTGATGTCGTTGAGACAGGTGTGGGGGAAGCCCTTCCTGTGTCTCAGCGTTCTGGTGTCCAAGGATGTCAGCACGCTGTGGCTGTGGCTGGGGTGGAGACCTGCACCAATGATGAAGACATGACCATCATGGGCAGTGACATGTGTGTGCCACAGAATGGACACACAGCAGGTCAGCTCACGCCCATGGACCTGGCTGGTTCCGACGTGTGGGCCAGCATGTCAGCACAGTCCCAGGCTGCGCCTGTCAGCACCAGTGGGGCAGCACCGGTGGCTGGTCAGGACAGTGGGACTGTTGCGGCCACAGCAGTGGAACAACTGATCCCTTGGGCACAGCAGGCAGAGGGGCAGCAGCAGCAGTCGCCCACCGGACTGGGGGTTCAGGGTTCAGCGGTGGCGTCTGTGCACCACCTGTGGACTTGCCCATACCTGGTCCTGGTGAGCAGTGCCCACCCTCAAGGGGTGCTGAACATCAGGCCCTTCCATACCCTGATGGATGGGATGCCGAGGTGGCAGATGACCTCTTTGACGAGCACACCCGCCTACTGCAGGCATCAGTACAGCAGCAGATGCGGCTTGCAATGTCTGTGGAGGCACTGTGTGCGGCTCTGGAGTGGGTCGAGGAGCAACACAGCAGGGACACTGATAGGATCTTGTCACGGATTGACCATTTGCGGGAGGATGTGACCGCTGCCATTGACAGGCAAACACAGACGTTCATCGCTGTCATGGCCACAATGGGCACACAGTCAGGTGCCCATGCATCGCTCACACCCTGCAGTTCACTATCCACTCCCCATTCCTGGCTTCGCATCCCGAGCATTCCTGGTGCAGGTATGTTCATTGTGCTGCAGACCCCTGTGCGGGCACGGTCACGTTCACGCAGTGGAACTGCTGTTGGATCATCGGTGCCACCCCATGAGGCCCGTGGTCAGCCTGCCAGTGCTGCTGGGTCTTGGCGGGGCCGCCCATGCATCCGAGGTGGACGTGGCACTGTGCCACAAGACTGACCTGTCTCCGAGCGTGGGCACTGTCTGGTGCTGCCCTGTGTGCATTGTGTGTTTCAGTGGGCAGTGCACGGGTGGGTCCCCGGCCCTGCATGCAGACACACAGTCCACCTGCACACCCTCCCGACTGCTGTCCACAGGTACGCGTGCATGATGATGCCTGCATTGCGCTGTACACCAAAGTGCGATGGTGCCCAGCATCTGGCACATGCACATAGACAGTCAGTGGATGTGGTGGCCTGTGGACATGTGTGTTGCTAGTGTTTGCATTCTGGCTCTGTTTTGCACCTGACCCCTGTGCACTTTGTGCCTATTGTGTGTGCGTGTGTGTGTGTCCATCCACGTGGCGTGTTACTGTTCACCCCTCCCTGGTTGTATGTGTGTGCTTCTGTGCCCTGCCACATCCCTTGCCAGCATGCACCCCTGGTACGTTTCCATGTGTGTATGTGGGTTGTGCCCTAGCCACTGGTGGTTGCACATGGCACCATGACTTACCTGTGTTGGCTGAAGTGCTCCTCTGTGATGGTGTCCTGGTGCAGCTGAGCCAGCTGGATCAGTCGGGGGTCCCGTCGGTCAAGGGAGGGCTGCCCATCCCCATCGTCACTGGCGTCACTGTCGTCCCCATTGCTGTCCCCCTCTTTGACCTGTACGTCTATCCCACAGTCTTTGGCCATGTTGTGCAGGATGCAACAGGCCAGGAATATCCCACAGGCCTTTGAGGGGCTATACTGTAGGGCACCGCCAGAGGTGTCCAGGCAATGGAAACGTGTCTTCAGCATCTCAAACACCCACTTAATGATGTTGTGTGTGGTGGCATGTGCCTCATTGAAGCTTTGCTGCGATGGGGTTGCGGGCCGCCGGTAGGGTGTGAGCAGCCAGGGACAGAGTGGGTATCCACTGTCACCTGTGTGGAGATAGTGGAGGTTAGTGTCTTGTTCAGGCTCAGACTGCCCCAAGCCCTGTGGGCCACACCCATGGCACCTCTGGCCATACCCCCCCCTTGCCCACAATATGTCAGTTCTACATACATACTCACCCACTAGATGACCTGTGGGGATGTCCCCACTCTCGAATCGGTGGCACAGTGCCGACTGGTGCCAGATGAAGGAATCATGTGCTCCCCCAGGGTGCGTGGCACAGACATTGATGATGCACCCACTGGCATCACACACCACCTGGCAGTTGACACTGGCATATCCCTTATGATTCATGTAGGCAGCCCCATCGGGGCCAGGTGGTGTGCATATGGCCACATGGGTGCAGTCTATCGCCCCTAGCACTCCAGGCATACGTCCTACCCTGTGGAACTCCTGTATGTTTGCTGTGTGCTCCGCTGCAGTGCTGGGGAAATGGATGTACTCCACAGCATGTGGCAGCAGTGCGCTGAGGAATTGGGTGGGGATGCGTGACGTGGCTGACTGTGTTATGCCTGTGGTATCCCCTGTTGGTCTCTGGAAGGTACCCGTGGTGAGCAAGCACATGCAGGCTGTTACCTTTGTCTCCACTGACAGAGCATGACTCGGTCGTGTGGGTACCTGCATCACATCACTGGACAGCTCACATAGCCGCCTCGGTATTGTCCTGTTCAGGTGGTACTGGCCCACAATCTCAGCATCTGTGTACAGCTCAAAGCTGGTGCGGGCTCGCTACTGCCTATTGGGGTCATACCACCGACGGGCCCTTCCACGGCCACGTCCCCCTGCAGCAAGCCTTCTCACCCCCCTCATTACGGCATCCATGTGGAAGGTGGCACTGTCCATATCCCTGGCTTGTGTTCCCCCCCCAGCTAATGTTGCTTTGCTCCCCCCGCTGTCCTGACTGCTACCTCCCCTGCACCAGGTACACTACTGGCCTCTGTTCTCTGTGGCCCCACACACCTTCCCTTGCCCCTCTTGTGTGGTGTGGTTTCCCTGGCCTGCCCTCTTTCTCCCTGTTTCCCTGTGCCTGTCTCTGCCTCTGTCTCATGTAGCTTCCCTGTAGCGTTCTTGCTCCTCTTCCTTGCTCCTTTTTATTTTGGATAATTTCGCTATGGTGCAAATCTCCATTGCTTCACTGTTGCGCATTGCTAAGCCTTTTGAACGCCGTGACTGCGCCTTTATGCATGGTTCCCCCCTTCGGCTGCGCATGCCTTCATTATCATTGCGCTGTTGCTCAGCATGTTTTCAGTGGCACAACTGCCTCCTGCTGAATATCGCAGAATGGCGCATTTTCTGACTTGCGCTGGCGCAACCATATTGCGCATTGCGCAACCCTTTTGAATATCCAGCCCAGTAAGTATAGACATTACAGAGGTACAAGGTTCACAGTTTAGTAACTATAACATTTAGTCACCTATTACCTTGCAGATATTACTCAGGAAAAAAAAGTATGGACAGAAAAGAAAGAGAATAGTGGGTTAGGAAGGAAGAGATGCAGAAGACAGAGTCTAAGTGCATCAAGGACCCAAACCTGGTCCATGGAAAAAGAGTAGAGTGAAAGGGCAGAAGAGAGAAAACAAGAAAAAAAGGAAAAGACCAGGAAAACAAACCACAAACAAAAACTGTGCTGTGCTTCTCTTGTGTCTCATTAAATAAAGCTTTAAAATATTTTTTGTCTAGAGCACTTACCTGGTAAGCAAGACACTATCTAACTAATTAACTAGTTAACTGACTAGTCATTAATGCCTGTTTTTATGTTTGCTTGCACGCATGCGCAAGAAACATTATGTGACAGCTTAGGAGAGAAGCGGGTTGTGGAGGTGCAGCACTGTGGCAGCCAATGTCGGCACTGCATTTGTGGGCTTGGCACTGTTCACCCAATGGAGGCCCAGTGTCCTGATGACACTGGTTCGGCAGAAGTGTCACCAACTTGAAACAATTTGGCCGCTGCAATGAGGGGCTGCTTCGTCATTGCAGTGTCAGCCATTCCGCTGCAATGAGGAAGCGACCCGTCATTGCAGGGCAGTACCTTGTCTGGTGTAACATTTCTCTAAACATGGTGGTGGCTTATGCTGCCGCCCCAGAACCTCATGAAACTGACTGATGGGGATGCCCAATCCCCCTGTCAGCATGCCCCCGACCCAGTTCATTTGCAGACGAGGGAGCCCACTGCCCATCGGCATAATGTCCCCCCCCCATTTATTGTGTGCTGAAGGGGGTGCCCAATTCCCCTCTGCTCTTGCCCCCCACAACACTCAGTATGTGCTAACAGAGGTGCCCAATCCCCATCAAATACAGCCCCCTCAAAAAAAGCACTCAGGTGGCATGCTGGGAGCCCACCCCAGCATGCCAAAAGTCCCTGTAAATAAGCAAACCTTCCTGCGACATTATAACATTGTATTTAAACCTGTAAAGTAGAAAATGGTCCCTCGTTGAGTCTCCCCAACCCGCACCTCCCACTGTGCACCCCACCTCCCACACCCCTTCACCCATACTTACTCCAGAGTCCAGTGTGATGATCTTTGGTAGACCAGGAACACGTTTGCACTCTTCAAAGCCTACCACAAACTGAAGAAATACTGGCAAGCTGTACAATGGCATACATTTTTTTTTCAACTTGTGTGGACATCTCTGCCATTTTTGGGACTGTTGGCATCAAATTTTTAACATGGGGTTATTGGGACCCCTCCTCATGAATTCAGTCACTGTCATGGCATTATTCTGTCCTGAAAGTTGATTTCGTGGTCACTGTGTGAAATCACCTTCCGGGACTGATTAACAAAATGACAGTGCCACTGTTCATGAGGTGGGCTCTTAAAAAACCTATGTTGCAAATCTGGTATAAAAAATCCCAAAAATTACTGTTTTGTGAGCATGCGTTACACAGTTTCCATACACACTCATGATTTCACTAATTTGTAATATTTTCACTCCAGATTTTCAACATTGCCATTTTTTCACATCTCCTTATGAACAGTGCAGCTGTCATTTTACACGTCCTGGCTGCAATGTATTTTCGCACTTTCGATGCAGAATAGTGTGGTCGCTGTGGGAAATCAGTGTTCAAGACAGCTTAAGAAAATCACAGTGACACTGTTCATGAACAGAGGTCCTAAAATGCCTTTGTTGAAAATTTGATGACGAAAGTCCATAAAATGACTGTGTTACAAGCGAGCATTGCGTAGTTTCAATGCACCCTAGTAACTTTGAAAATTTGTAATACTTTCCCACCAGATTTTCAACATTGGCATTTTCACACACCTCCTTATGAACAGTGCAGCTGTCATTTTTCACATCCTGGCCGAAATGTGTTTTTGCACTTCCGGTGCAGAATGGCGTGGTTGCTGTGGGAAATCAGTGTTTGGTACAGATTAAGAAAATCACAGTGACTCTGTTCAGGAGCAGAGGTCCTAAAATGCCTATGTTGAAAATTTGGTGACAAACATCCATAAAATGACTGTTACGAGCATGTGTTGTGCAGTTTCCATGCACCCTCATAACTTTGCAAATCTGTAGTATTTTCACTCCAGAGTTTCAACACTGGCATTTTTCCAGACCTCCTTATGAACAGTACAGCTGTCATTTTTCACATCCTGGCCAAAATGTGTTTTCACTTTTCCGGCACACAATAGCGCGTTCACTGTGGGAAGTCGATGTTCGGGACAGATTAAGAAAATCACAGTGACACTGCTCATGAGCAGAGGTGCCAAAATGCCTATTTTGAAATTTAGTGACAAAAGTCCATAAAATGACTGTGTTATGAGCGTACGTTGCACAGTTTCCATGCACCTTCGTAATTTTGCGCATTAGTAATATTTTCACTCCAGATTTTCAACATTGGCATTTTTTCACACGTCCTTATGAACAGTACAGGTGTCATTTTTCATATCCTGCTCAAAATATGTGTTTACACATCTGATGCAGAATAGCGCAGTTGCTGTGGGAAATCAATGTTCAGGACAGATTAAAAAAATCATAGTGACAGTGTTCATGAGCAGAGGTCACAAAATGCTTATGCTGAAAATTTGGTGAAATGATTCTACTAAACGACTGTGTTACACACATGCATTGTACAGTTTTCACGTATGATTGGAAGTTTGAGCATTTTTAATATTTTCACTACAGATTTTCAACGTTGCACTCTGTTCACACCTCCCTATGAATGGTACAGCTGTCATTCTTCACATCCTGCCCGATCTTTGTTTTTGTACATCTAGTGCAGAATGGCACAGTCGCTGTGGGAAATCAAAGTTCGGGACACATTAACAAAATTACAGTGCCACTGTTCTTGAGAAGAGGTCCCAAATGCTTTCATGAGGTGGGGGTCACAAAAAGGCCAAGTTGAAAATTTGTAGTGCAAATACCAACAAACGCCTGGGGCGTTAGGGTTTCTAACCATAACGTCCCACCCTGTACAGACTGACAAGCATCAGGGGTGTGCCTTTGGATTGCTTCTTCTAATGCTCATGCCATTCCACCCCCACAGCCAGTGACAGGATCGAGGTGTGCCTTGGACTGTTTGGCCAAAGAGTTTACCCCACTCTCTTATACTGCACCCATTTCAGTGTATGTCCTTATGGAACAGGGTGACTGTAAAGCTGAACACCCCAAGGCACACCTCAGGGTAGGATCTGCAGGATAGGGTTAGGTGAAATGGCATGAACATTATGGGTGACACCCAAATGCGTATCCCAATGCCTGTCCGTTTATGCAGGGTGGAGGTGGGGTTGGCGTGAAGCTCAATACTTCACTGCCATTCCTATTCTGCTTCTGTCTAACTTCTGCATTTCTAATGCTAATACCAGCAAGCAAACATTTGGCATTGACAAATGCTTGTCTATATACTGGTTCAGTTCATTTTTATTTAAGCATATCTTAGCAGGTTACCAAGCAGAGCCATGGAATGCTTGTTTCCAGTTGTGAAAGTGTGTGGTGGTGTTGGTGGAGTGAGGGTGGGGAGGTGGGAGTAAAAAAAATTTACAGAAGTGCAAGCAAGAAGCAGTTATCATATAGGTAAACCCATAGTTAAAACCCCTTATTATGTTGATTTCCACTACATCCTTGGGGATACTATTCCAGGTTGTCACAACCCTTTGCGTGAACCAACTTCTTGTTTTCTCTGTTTTCAAAATCTCTGCTTTTACCTTGATTATAATGCCTCCGTATGTCTTGATTACATTCTCTGATGGTCATGTTTGCACATTAAAGCAACACAGTCAGATGTAGCAAGAATGCGGTGTTTTGTTCAAGTAAATTATGATGATTTTTGAGAGTTTCATGAGGTTGCCGGCCCAGAGTTGAATAGTATAATGTTTGATGCTAAGAAAAAAACACAGAGGATTATGAACCTTTCACATTTAATAATAATAATAATAATAATAATAATAATACATTTATTTATATGGCTCCTTATCAATTGCCAAGGCGTGTAGCAGTATAAAACAGTTACATCAATATAAAACAATTACATCATTCACAAAATACTTAGATTAAACATTAATTCAATTAAAATACATAACCAAAGCAGCAAATCAAATAAAAGTAGAATATTTATTTGGGTGAGAACGCTTGGTGCCACAAAAATGTTTTTAAGCCCTGTTTAAATCCCTCCACAGATGTGCACTCACGTAACTGATGGGGTAGAGAATTCCAGAGGGTGAGAGCTGCATACGCAAAAGCTCGTGCACCAGATGATTTCAGTTTCACCCTTGAAATATCTAACAACCCCTTGTCAGCCGAGCGAAGTGATCTACCGGGGCAGTAGGGAATCAGGAGCTCTTTCAGATAGTCTGGGCCCTGTCTGTGTAGGGCTTTAAAGATCAATAAACCGACTTTAAAGGTGATTCGCCACCATACAGGCAGCCAGTGCAGATTGTGCAGCACTGGTGTAATATGACACAATTGAGTAGATGCCATCAGAAGTCGGGCTGCAGCATTTTGCACCAGCTGCAGGTGACACATTTCAACCCCAGAAAGTCCCAAGTAAAGGGAGTTGTAGTAATCTAAGTGTGAGGACACAAAGGCATGGACCAGAGTAGGAAGGTCACCTGATGGAACAAAGTGCCTAATCCTGGGGGATATTCCTAAAATGGTAAAAGGATGTTTTGACTACAGCAGACACCTGAGAGTGCAGGGTCAATCCAGCATCAAAAACTACCCCTAGGTTACGCACCCATTCAGAGGCTGGGAGTGCGACACCACCGAGAAAAATTCCAGAAGGCACGCAGATACCCAGCCCCCCATCTGATGACCCAGGACCACAACCAATACCTTAGTTTTCTCAGAGTTCAACTTCAGCCAGTTATTATCCATCTACTCCTGAATTTCTTGCAGACAGTTATTAAAAACCGAGAGAGCTCCATCCTGATCGGGTGCAAAAGAAAGATAGAGCTGGGTATCATCTGCATAACAGTGAAACCTCAGCCCTTACCTTCTTACAATGTCTCTAAGGGGTAGCATATACACCAAGAACAACATGAGTGACAGAATAGAGCCCTGAGGAACCCCACATGACAGAGTAGTAGGGGTCTGAAGAATAAATTCCAGACACAACTCTCTGTGTTCTTGTAGTGAGAAAATATGTAAACCATCTGAGGTCTGTTCCCGACAATCCACAGAAGTGTTTCAGATGCCCCAACAACACCACATGGTCCACAGTGTCAAAAACTGAAGCGAGATCTAGAATGACCAAGATAGTACAGTTCTCCCGATCTCTCACCATCAGGAGATCATTAAGCACCCAAACCATTGCTGTCTCGGTACTGTGTTTTTTATGAAAACTGGACTGGAGGAGTTCATAGATGTTATGGATGGTCAAATGGTTTTCCAGTTGCGCCGCCACCACTTTCTCAATCACCTTCCCTATAAAGGGAAGGTTAGAGATAGGTCTGTAGTGTGTGAGACAATCAGGGTCCAAGGTAGCTTTCTTCAAGAGTGGTGTCACAACCGCCTCTTTCAAGGGGCCAGGGAACTCACCCAATTTCAGGGAGCACCTGACTGTCTGCACTAGGACTGATAGCATCAATACAACCCAGAATTAGGGAAGTTGGTCCAGAGTCCAAACTACAGCATGTGGGACACATATTTTGGATAATCCGCATGACATCGATGAACTCCAGTCGACTGAAGGTACTCCAGGAGGGTCGAGGTATAGTGACCTCATACTGATCAAAAGCCTCTTCCCCAGAGTGTGCTGGCTGAAGTACTGACCTGACATCGGCCACTTTATTTGCAAAGAACTGAGCGAGTTCATCACACTCCAATTGTGAAAAAGCTTTCTGAACATGTAGACAGGCTGGGTTGCACAGTTTGTCCACAGTTTGTCCACAGTTCAGAAAAGCTGAGCCGGTCGATTCTGAGCAACCGCAATCTCCCCAGAGAAGCAAATATACAAGTTTCTTGAAAAATATAAACTGCTATCGGACTGCCAGGTGGGCTTTAGGGCAGGAAAGTTGATGGACACTGCTCTAGCAGACTTCATAAATTCAGGCTCAAATGGACCGGAGGTGGGGGAGTCTGTTGGAGTGGTGTTCATCAACCTCTCAGAAGCCTTTGATTTAGTTAATTATAGCATTTTGATGGATAGGCTCACAGTGGTTGGTATGTCTGACCCACTAAAAACCACGGATGCTCTTATACCTGACCGAGTGCACTCCGCAGTTTTGTTTGGGTGACACACTGTCTGAAAGGAGGGATCTTCCAGGGTGTTTCCCAGGGCTTGATCATGGGCCTCCTTTTGTTACTAATTTATATAAATCCTTTGCCACAGTTAATTGAAAGGTGTAAAATTTATCTGTATGCATATGACATGGCTCTGATAGCTAGAGCAAAAGACAGAATAGAATTACAGGAAATTTTGCAGTTTGATTTTGATAATCTACAGTGCTGGTTATTGGTCTCCAAAATGGTTTTAAGTAGGAAAAAGACTCAAGTCATATTATTTAGAATGAGAGGTTCAAGAAAGATACATGACCAAGGTTTGAATATTGCTACCATAGATCAACATAAATTGGAAAAAGTGGTATCATATAAATATTTGGGGGTACATTTAGATAACGAACTTACTTTTGAGGGGCATATAGCCAGCACTGGGGGTAAAGTGAATGTCAGATTATGGGCTGTCCATAGATAAGTCTCTTTTCTGCCTAAAGAGGACAGAAATAAAATAGCACAGCAACTACTTTTACCAGTTCTAGAGTATGGTAATACCATCTATCAACATGCTACAAAAACTTCCTTAAACAAGCTAGATAAAGTATTTTATAGGATAGCTAGATTTGTCCTACAATGTCAGTTTAACGCACATCACTGTAGTCTATTACAACAGTTAAATTGGGATTCTCTTGAAATCCGAAGAAAAAAATGATTGGGTCAAAAAGCATATGTGGAATTTGGAGGGGGGAATGTAGATGGAACAAAATATGCACAGAAACCAAATAATAAGTACCCTCTGAGCGATTTAAAAAAAAAGATGCTTAAGGATCCCCTTTGTCAATAATATGTATAGTAAGATGCAAAGAAGGTACTATCTCCCAAAAATATGGCATGAATTAAACCCAGAGATTAGAAATGCAAGACATTTAGGACAGTTCAGATTAAGCACAGATACTATGTGCAAAGCCACTTGTCATTGCCCAGGACAGTAAAAGGGTTTATTGGGTACCTGGTGGAAATGGATGGGCTTATAAAAATGGGACGGTTTCTTTTAAATTCTGTAATTAGTTTATGCACATAAACCTCGTGTATTGTCCCTTTCTAAATTATGTGGCTATCTTATTCACCCTTGCATTTTTAGATTGTCTAGTGAAGGGAATACTATCCCACAATGCACCATAGAAACAGTCTTGTGTTTTGAATTTATACCAAACAAAAGATCCACTGCCTTTGTAGTGTATTCACTTCTCTGTTAAACATGCTTTATAAGTATCTGAATTGCTCTGTTTGTAAGTCTTTTGTCCTCTCTGAAACATAAGTTAAGATTCTGCACACTTTTATTCTATGCAGCCATTTGCTTACACGGGACAACCTTGTAAAACAGGGCCTCACAGTCCTAAAAGTTTATCTCCTGTTAAAAAATGTTTTTTATCTATCTGTTATGTTCCCTGTTCCAGTCTGTTGTGAGAGTTTTTAAATGCAAAACATACCCAGCCACACTCACTCTCAGCTGGCTGGCTCTCTGTAAAGTGTGAACAGGTTCATTCAGCTGAACAGGAAAAACCGGAGGAGTGGGGAAAGGGAGAAAAGGAAAACACTGCAGACCAGCTGACAGATGAGATAACTGGCAAGCTACTGTATGTGTTTCTTAGCAATTGGGTCTTTTCTGGTCATATTCATTGCAAAACACAAGGAGCTAGTTTATTTACCTTTCTAAAACCCAAGGAACTTTACAATAAAGCCAAAAACATACATAAAAACAAACATTTAACCATAATAGTCAGATCATTGAAAAACAGCAATAAAAACTGTCATATATTGCAACTGACTTTACTAGCAGTGCAGATACCCATGATGCAGTCCTCTCTAAAAGCTTGTCTGAAGAGCCATGTCTTCAATCTGCTTTTAAAAGTGGTCCAGATATTCAAAAGCGGTCACTTGCACTGCACAAAACAAAGGGCAGGGTTCAAACTAGCACACAGCCGTCAGGGAGGCATTTTCATACAGGCAGGGTGCCCTCTCCAGGGCGCACTGCCTGCATGAATACTGTGCTGTGGTGGCACCGTGCAAAGTGCATGTGGTGGTGCACAACAGCCCGTGCTGGCAACAGACACCCAGAACCACAGGGGGACAGTGTGTCCAAAATTGTTCTTTGCTCCTGGGTATCATATTCAGAGGCTGGAATGCTGAGGGGCCATTTGCAGGCCATGAGCAGATCTGTGCAATGTGTATTGTGCAGAGCCTTAACAACTGCCCTGCCCCCACACTCACCTGATCCCTATACACTACACTATAACTTTCTGAAATTCTAGTGGTACAGTACTCCTCTCCCACCTAATCTCCGATGTTATAATAAAATAAACCCTGGTAGTCGAGTGGTACCCACTATCCTGCCTGATCCCTAATGTTATAATAAAAACAGACCTTGGTAGTGTAGTGGTACCCCCCCCCAATCCTGATGTAAAATCAACTGAAACCTGATAGTCTAGTGGTAATCCCTCCTCCTGCCTCGATCCTAATGTAAAAGTAATCCAACCATTGTAGTATAGTGGTACCCCCCTCTGGCTCCTATTCACAATGTATGATGATATCCCCCTCCCCAATCCTCCCTCTTAGCACCACCCACCTTTCCTGTCTGGCATTGTACCACCTTAATACACCCATCCTTGTCAGCAGGCAATGCTATAGATGGCGATTGGCATGTACCATCAACTCACCACTTTGGCTATCTGCCTTCCAAATGACTGTGCTAGAGTACACATACTGCAGTAACAGCTGTTTCTACAGTTTTATTTATTATTTATTGAATTTTGTTGACCGCGTAGGCCCACTGAGACTAGAAATCCCTTTGGGGGGGGGGTGCAGATGATAGCCAACTGAAATTGAACCAGATTAAGCTGTTGGTGGTATTTTTTCTTTAGTGAATGGGGGAAATTTGGCCAGGACACTGGGGAAAGTCCCCTACACATCTCTTTGAGATTGTACCTTTAACCAAACCTGCACATAGAATCATTATGGTACTTTTCCAAAATGAAGGGGTCAGTGTTACTGATCTTATGTATTGATTCAAAAAAAGGTGCATGGTACAAGGAAACCCAGAGGCCATTTTTGATGAAGGCCACATATGGACTGGAGGTTGGAAGGTCCATATAGTCCTGAACACAGATGATACAGGGTTATAACATCTCCCAAATAGGTTCTTTTTGGGAAGAGACAGGGGTGTCCTGTTTTATGTGGGACAACCCAAAGCATGTTACTGCTGTGGATCAACTGGACATTTAAGTAGCCTATGTGATCATTTAAAATGTACAATTTTTTATGAATTGGGACATGCTACCACTCAATGTAGAATGAGCAAGTCTGAAATTTATGCGATATAAAAGGTCATACATATCACAGTTGTCCTCAAGCAGCACATAACCAACTAGATCAGGCAGATAGTAAAGAGCAGCAGCTACTTGTAGCGATAGCCCAAAGGAACGAAGCTGGGGAAAAAAAACACCCAATACGGTCCCTCCACCTATGGTTGTACAACCAGATGTAGAGGTGCATGAGGATTTACAAGAGAATGCAGGCCCAGTACTGCAGATACCCCAATCAGTGACCACAGACATAATCCAAGACACATAATCCACTATAGCAGTGGAAATCTAGGGAAATGATGTTCCTGAGCAGACAGCAATGCCCCCCCCCCACCACAAGCCCAAACGGTGCACAGTGGCAGAAAACCTCCTAGCAGACGAAGGCAAGAGTGGAGCCAACCACAAACGAACAAAAAATATCAAAAATCTTCTGATGTCCCCACCGAAAATAGATTTGCAATATTAACGAAAGATGAAGGGGCTTCTGGGAATGAGTCTGATGACTCTTCTATTTTGTCTTCCATACCTGATGTAGGTTCTGATGCAGAGAGTTCTACCTCAATAAAAACAGCATCAACTGCCCCACCCCCTCCACAGAAGGCTAAGGCAAAGCAAAAGCATTCCAGGGCTATTAGGAAATCTCAGAGGAAATCCCCCTGATCTGAACTAGTAACATAACATTATTCTTTTTTTTATGGAGCCTATTATCCCCCTTTATTCCAATAATGTGAATAGCATGAAAAATACCACAACAAGAGTAATGGTAATCTCAAAACTACATTCCTTGACTGCTGGCATTTTTTTCCTGCAAGATACACACCTACACACTATCACTGAGGTACAATAGGCTATACGTAACTGGCATGTAGGCCCCTCTTATTGGTCTTTAGGGCAAGACAGATGTTCTGGGGTTGCTATTTTATTCAGAAACATAAACGTACATTTAATAAAACTTGTAGATCTGGTTCCAGGCAGGACTATTATATTGGATGTTAAAATACGGGGTGTATTGCTCAGATTAATAAATGTGTATGCAGCCCAGATGAAAGCAGAAAGAATCTAGCTGTTTCAAACCATTCAAACATATTTGCACCCAGTCCAAAATGTAATACTTGGAAGAGATTTTAATTGTGGGTTAACCTTAAAAGATAGAGGAGCAAACACGTTAACAAAAAAAGTGTTCTGTGATATGTCCGTTTTTAAAAATATGGTACAGAAAACCAACTTAATAGATGTCTATGTGATGAAAACTGGAAGATATGATCCAACATTTCATAAAGCTAGTTCTGTTTTTATAGGCACAGGATTTGACTGACAATAGGAACTTCCTGTTTGGGAGCAGGAAGTGAGTGATCACAGAACCACCAAAGACCCACCATCCTAGAAGGGCAAGAGTAGCTCTCCGGCCCCCTCTAGCTGCTGGAGGTCTGCCTCTGAGCAAGTAAGGGGTCTACTGAAAAATATAGGATATTCTTGTCTCAGAACAGGACAATCAGGAGCTTAAAGGCACACAGGCAGAAAGTAAGGAGAGAGAGAAAAAAAAAACAGAGGAAAGAGTAAGGATTGCAAACAGTTAAGGGGCCAGAAATAAGACATGATTGGAGTGGTGCAGTGCAGTGGATGTGGAGCAGCAGTCTTCCGGGAGATGTTCTGGAGGACGCGGTGTTGTCCCATCTGCAGGCACCTCTCTGGGCTGAGGGAGGAGGTTGCTTATCTCCAGGCGGAGTTGGCCAGGATTTGTGGGACCTCCTCTTCCATCCAGGGACCACCAGTGCCACTGCCGTTGTCTCAGTGGTTGCCAAGAAAGAGGAGCGGTTGGACCACAGTGGGCTCAGGGAGGGTGAGGGTGGTGGAACAGAGGTGCATCCCTCCAGCTGTACCTCTCCACAATTCCTATGCCATTCTGGCAAAGTGTGGTTCCTCTATGGAGGCACCTGCAGTGGAGACCAAGGAGGATGCTGAGAACCTCCACAAAGGAGACCCACAGGAGGGTGGCAGGGGACCCTGCAGGGGAAGGAAACAACTCCTGGTGGGGGACTCCATTGTTAGGAAGGTAGAACTGGGGGAGGAAGGGGAGAGGGAGGTAAGGTGCCTGCCTGGCGCCATGGCTTGGAGGGACAGGGAGCGAATCCTCAGAATTGCCAGAGCAGCTGCACAGGGGAGGGAGCTGGATGTCATTGTCCACCTAGGGACAAATGACCTGGCTAAGAAAGGGATTAGAGAAGTGCAGGAAGAGTTTGTGGAATTGGGAAGGGGCCTTAGTCAAGTAGCACGCACAGTAACCTTCTCGGAGGTGCTGCCCATCTGTGGCATAGGAGAGGCTAGGGTGTTACGCACCATGGGATTCAATCAGTGGTTGAAAAACTGGTGTGGAGCTCAGGTATTTGGCTTCACTGGGGACTGGGGGTCCACCTGGAGTGACGCAAGCCTATACTGGCATGATGGGCTGCATCTGTCTGGGAGGGGAACCAGGATCCTAGGTGATAGGTTTAAATGCTTTATTGGCAAGCTTTTAAACTAGCCAAGGGGGGAGGCACTGAAAAGGAGCAGGGAAATCCTAGCCCCCCCAAATAATCACGGTAGTAAGTGTGGCAAACACCAACATAGAGGTGTAGATAGGGAGAAGGGAGGGTAAATGGAGAAAGTGACAAAGTCAAGAAGGACAGAGATGGGCAAAAGGAGTAAGGCCATCAGGAAATGGAGGGTAATGAGTACCAATGCTCAGTCTGGGCAACAAGCCCCTGAGCTGGTGGCCTTGATGGAAGAGGGATGCCTGGATATCGTAGCAGTCACAGAAACATGGTACACAGAGAACCATGACTGGGATGTTAACATACCAGGGTATATAACCTACAGGAGAGACAGGCAGGGGAGAAGAGGGGGAGGAGTTGCTTTCTATGTAAAGGAAGGGATAAAAGCAACTGAACAAAAGAGTAAACAGGGAGGAGAGGAGGCACTGTGGGTCACCTTGAGACTGGAAAGGCACCACAATCCGCACAGGGTTGTGTACAGACCCCCATGTCAGGGGAGGAATGGACAAGGATATGATAGAAGGCATTCTTAGAATGGCAGAGAAAGGGAGATACTGTTGATGGGAGACCTGAATATGCCAGATGTTAACTGGAGCACATTTGCTGCAGCCACATCCAAGAGCAGGGCCATTCTTGATGCCCTACAGGTGGCAGGCATTAGACAGCTAGTTTCGGAACCCACTCGTGAGGGAGCAATCTTAGACCTCGTACTCTCAAACGGGGGGCAGTGAGAGGATCTCAGATCTAGAAGTGGGTTGCCATCTCGGGACAAGTGACCATCAAACAGTGTGGTTCATGTTAAACTCAGCTACAGAGTCAAGCCATACAAAAGTGAGGGTACTGGACTTTAGGAGGGCTGACTTTGGCAAGATGGGAGAGTGCCTCAGAAAAGCACTAGCAAACAGGCTAGAAGGAGGTGGAGCAACAATGGGGAATCATCAAAACTGCCATCACAGAGGCAACAAGCCTTTGTGTGAAGCAAATAAACAAATCAAAATGAAAGAAAAGCCACTATGGTTCTCAAAGAGGTGGCTGTGAAAGTCAGGAAGAAAAAGATAGCATTCCGGAAGTATAAGGAAACACAGAAGGAGCAGGACAGAGAGCTGCACCAGTTAAGGCAGAAGGAAGCAGGGAGGGAAGTCAGAATAGCAAAGGCCCAAACTGAGGAAAAGATAGCCAACTCAGTTAAGAAGGGGAACAAAACCTTTTATAGGTACATCAGCGAGCGTAGAAAGACAAAGGGAGGGATAGTGAGGCTGAATAGAATGAACGGTGGGTGGGCAGAGGGGGACAGTGAAAAAGCAGGATACTGAACGAATATTTCTGCTCAGTATTCACAAAAGAGGAGGGGGAAGTGCCTAATCCAATTAACAGAAGCACTCTTGATAGGGGGGTCGATCCCAGTCCTTTCACAGAAGAAAGGGTTCTGCAAGAACTCCTAAAACTGAAGGCGGACAAAGCAATGGGTCCTGATGGAATTCACCCCAGAATTCTAAAAGAATTAAGGGAGGAACTAGTGAAACCACTGGCTACTCTTTTTAATAAATCATGGGAGGATGGTGTGGTACCCGAGGACTGGAGGAAGGCGGATGTGATTCCCCTTCACAAAAGTGGGACCAAGACAGAGGCAGGAAACTACAGACCTGTCAGTCTGACCTCTGTGGTAGGGAAAGTGATGGAGTCACTTCTGAAGGAAAGAATAGTTGAGTACCTAGAGGCCAGTGGAGCACAGGACCCAAGGCAGCATGGGTTCACAGCGGGAAGGTCATGTCAGACGAATCTAATAGATTTCTTTGACTGGGTGACCAAAGTAGTAGACCAGGGAGGGGCTGTGGACATGGCCTACTTAGACTTTAGCAAGGCATTTGACACAGTCCCACACAAAACATTAATAGTCAAATTAACCAGCCTGGGAGTGGGTCCCAGGGTGGTAGCCTGGTTAAAACATTGGCTGCACAACAGGACACAGAAGGTAATTGTAAATGGAGTCCACTCTGAAGAAAGAGGGGTTACTAGTGGGACCGCAGGGTTCAGTATTGGGTCCAGTCCTTTTAATGTCTTCATCAGTGACATTGCAGAGGGACTGGAAGGAAAAGTATGCTTTTGCAGATGACACAAAGATCTGCAACAGGGTTGATACACAAGGAGGCGTGGAAAGGATGAAAAGGACTTGGCAAGGTTGGAGGAATGGTCAGAAGTATGGCAGCTAGGATTCAATGCAAAGAAGTGCAAAATAATGCACCTGGGAAACAAGAAACCTGGGAAGAATACACAATGGGTGGGAGGTAGTAACAACAACAAAAAGGAAAGAGACCTGGGGATAATCATATCAGATGACCTTAAGGTTAGTAAGCAATGTGAGAAAGCAGTAGGGAGGGCTGGGGTATACTGGGATGTATAGGGAGAGGCATCAGCAGCAGAAAACATGAAGTTGTTATCCCTCTGTACAGACAGTTGGTGAGACCCCATCTGGAGTACTGTGTCCAGTTCTGGAGACCCCATCTCCGCAAGGACATAGACAGGATAGAGGTAGTCCAGAGGAGGGTAACTAAAATGGTGCAGGGTCTGCAAGAGAAGCCGTATGAGGAGAGACTAAAGGAGCTTAATATGTATACCCTTGAGGAAAGAAGGGAGAGGGGGGACATGATAGAAACTTTTAAGTACCTCAGTGGAATCAACAAAGTCCAAGAGGGTAGCATCTTTCAGAAAAGAGACTTGCAAGAACAAGGGGACACAATTTAAAGATAGAAGGAGGGCGGTTCTAGGGCAATGTGAGGAAGTATTATTTCACAGAGAGGGTCGTGGATGCATGGAACAGCCTTCCTGAGGAGGTCGTGGGGTCTAAAACTGTGGGAGAATTCAAGAATGCATGGGACAGACATAAGGCAATTCTTGTGGGGGGTAGGAAGAAATAGGCTGTTGGTTAACTAGGATCTGCGGCCTATCCTGTAGGTAGGGAAATGGGCAGACTAGATGGGCCAAGCGGTCCTTATCTGCTGTCAAAGTCTATGTTTCTATGTTAAAGGCCCATTAGCCACCAGAATTGATTTCTTTTTTTTCACATCCACCTTATTTGTACTAGCAGCACAGACAATAGTCACAGAATTCTCTGACCATAATATACTTTGCAGTACATTAGGGAATACCAGTAATGCACCTAGTGGTCCAGGAACCTGAAAATTCAATTCATCTCATCTGCTAAAACCAGACATTCAGCAAAATATACGCTATTTTACTGAGGCAAGAAAATCAGTAATAGAAATGTATGATTCACCTACCGTACCAAGTGGTGGGAAGGTAATATTTCTGATTTAGTAAATCTGTTAAAATCAATGAGTAGAATGGAAAGAAATAACAAATACTGTGACTACTTATAAAACAGGACTCAATTACAAAAACTAACCCTTTCACATACTATAAAACAGAACTTCCAAGTACAAATACAAAATATAAAACAACAGATGACAGCTTTCCACATACAACATGCTCAAGGATTACAGCACCAATTGAAATTTGTCACACAGGGAGGAAAAGGAACTGTGCCTACTTGAAGGGTGTAATGATAGAAATAAACAAAAACACTTAGATGGCCTATTAAATAATCACTAGAAGAACAGACGCACATTCTATATTACAAATAGTTACACAACACACATCTGAATTAGGAAGAAGTAGGCTGCTGGTTAACTAGGATCTGCAGCTTATCCATCAGGTAGGGAAAAGGGCAGACTGGGTGGGCCAAGCGGTCCTTATCTGCCGTCAAATTCTATGTTTCTATGTTTCTATGTTTAAACTTGCACCAGACATTACAGAACAGCTAGAACCTTTCTTAAACACCTTCCAAGTACCCTCCTTTCCTAAAGAGTTGGTGGCATCCATGACACAAGACATAACAGCAGCAGAAGTAGAAACGGCTGTTACATCCTTAGCTACAGATAAACCCCCTGGAAGTGATGGACTAACAAGCGAAATATACAAATTTATAGGGACAGAGTTAAGTACAGAGCTGGCACAAGTATTTACTAGTTTATTAGTAACTCAATCCCCATCATTACAAATAACGAATGGTTTGTTGATTTATCCATATAAAAAAGAAAATAAACAGGATATTAATAACTGGAGACCTATATATGGCTCCTGAACACTGGTTTTAAAATATTAGCAAAAATACTGAATTCTAGATTATTACTTGCAGCTAAATCCCTCATCTCACCAGCTCAAACGTGCAATACCAGGAAGGAATATCACAGAATATTTGGTTCTGGTAAGGGAACTTTGTGAATTAAGCTATAAGAACAACATTTCTGGATTCATAATGCCATTAGACCAACAAAAAGCTTTTGACTCTGTTAGACACTCTTTTCTATGGGCTGTTCTTGCAAAATATGGTATTCCATCACAATTTATCTCTTGGATACAAACTTTGTATAGAACAGTGACAGTCACGCCTCTTGTAAACGGATGGAAGGGCCCGTGCAACCAGTATTTAAAGGAGTAAGACAGGGTTGTCCCTTAAGCCCTTTACTTTACGCATTCTGTATAGACCCCCTTTTACGCATTTGAAATTCCACAGCTGCTTTATATCCTATTAGTACCCCAGATAACATAGACATATATAGAGCAATAGCATATGCAGATGATGTGTGTATTATAGCACGAGACAACTCATCAGTGGAAGAAGCACTCCGACAGTATAACACATACTGTATGGTAAACATGCAGGGGCTAGTTTAAATCTGAACGAGTGTTTAGGATACCAATTAGGACACACAGAACAGAGACAGGAGGCGGCAGGGGAATTAAACTTACTGAGGAGCCTGTTAAAATATTAGGTAACACCTTTGGACATACAGATTCAGACACCCTAAATTGGGAACCAGAAATACAGCAGGGAAAACATTTAGTAACACAATGGAACAAATGGCATTTTAGCAAACAGAAACATATACAAATGAGTAAATCATATCTATTGCCTTTATTTATATATATCGTATTAGTCATATTTTTCCACCACAGCATACATTAGAGACTACACTATATGGCATCTTTTTTCAAGCAATCTGGGGCAGCAGGCTCAACCCTATCAAAAGGAATCTATTGTACTTACCTATCACAGAGGGCGGACAGGGGATGGTGAACCTTTTAGTGTTTTACTACAACATATTTATACAAACCAATTTAAAACCATCACTGTTATATGGATTATGCCTGTCTTGTATGTTCCCTGTATATCCCTGCATGGATATTTTGATGCACTTTGTTTATGAACTGTGACAGCGGAATTCATTTGTACAGATGTTTGTTGTATCTTGTACTCTTCTGGGTCATGCCTGAAAATAGGCAGGTTTATTATCTAGCGCACCTACCCGGTCACCAAAAGCTAATAATTAATATATTCAGGACATAGCTGGAACCTGTTACTATATAACTCCTGTGCTATATGGTTCAGGCAATGGGACACAGGAACGTTAGGACCTTTAAGAAGAGCTATTAATGCCCCCCACTGTATTAGGGAAATTTTTAATAAAACAATGGCACATTACAACTCAGCTGATCTAACTAAACCAAAGTAAAAGGGTTATCAGTGGATTATATCTCATCATTTTCACGAAGAAATCACCTTTCCAGCATGCCCACCCACATATACCACATCACATCTGCACTTACTAAAAGAAAAAAAAATTACTTATAAACTATGGGACTTACACTGGTTAAGCTGTCATAGCAAAATAAATGTCAAAGACAATCAGAAACGTAAAACATTAGAAGAACGAATATGTAGTAGATCACAATGTAGACAGCAACTGGAAACCATTAACCATCTTTTTTTCTCATGTACATATATCCAGGGTTTCGGGTGATTTTTGCAGCACACTGGAAAGAACCTTGGTTTTCTAATGCAACATATGAAATGCTTATGTGGGGACATTATGCAGGTATTGGGCAGAAATGAATAAAAGTACATTACACATTATATTTTTAGTAATTAAATGGTATATATGGAATGCCAGAAGTTTATTTACCCTTCAACAAAAGCACACTAAACACATCGAGTTGGTAGCTAACATTATATCCAAAGTGCAGGACATCTATTACACAGAAGCAAAAAACCTGACCAGAAATCACCTTAGAGCTCTTTGACAGAATATGCCCTGGGTAACAAATACAGATGTACCAAGAACATAAATAGTAACTGTAGAAATACACACTTATGACTGAAATAGGAATACCTATAAAAGGCTGTAAAGAAAAAGTATCTTAGTAGTCATGTATGACTGTAATATATGAAATCCTAAATGTCCTTATGTACAAGATTGTTTTTGTTTTCTTGCCCTCTGTTTCACAGCACAAAATTGATTTACTCACTTTGTATTAAGTAATTATGGTTATGGTATTTATTTGGTGATATATGTTTTGTTAGATTTTCTTATCTTAATAAACACCCCTACTCATCCAGTAGTGGGAACCACTGGCCAATAGAACAGTCACTTTGGATCCTCTTGCTGAGAGGATGGATGTTCGGGAGGCAGGGGAGTGCATCTTCTCCCCTGCCTTGGCAGTGTTTGAGACGGAGCAATTTTTGATACGATGCCCAACATGGAAGGATATCAACCCAGGACACCAATACTTGCTGCACAACAACCTGCGGATTCAGAATCAGGCACAGCTGTCAGAGTGGAGATACTGATGGAAATGGATCTCCAACAGCAAGGTACAGATACACAGTCAGAATCTAGACAGAAAGAGCAACTACTTATGGAACTTGCCCTTGAGAAAGCCAAATTCTTAAAAAGAAAATCCAAGCTACAGAAATGGATAGAATCCATTTTACCAGAAACTGCAGTACAACAGATGCAGCAGTCATGGGCGGATCAGGTTACAGCAGAAATGAATGACACAGTTCCTCCACCACAGCCTGCACTGCCAGAGGTTCAGACCCAGTCTCCACACCGCATGAAGAAACCACCACAAATGCCAGGTACTCTTCCTACAGATTATTTCTTTTTTGCTTGGAAACAGGATGATTCGCTGTTTGTTTCTGTGGGACAAACTAACGGGTAAATCATCAGGAATGGCTCACACTAGCACAGAGGTGCTAGGCCTAAGATGACCCCTAGGTCTAACATTAACACTGCTCCTAACCAGACCAAAGAGTGGTCAGTGGAATCGGCCCTGAAAGGGGCTGGCTGGGCTCAGATAAAAGGCTCAGTCAAATGGATTTCTGGGTTTTCCCCACTGGGGATAGCAACTTCCACTGCAAGCAATAAACAGAATGGGCTGCATAACACAGATAGGGTTCCACTTGTCTAGAGTGCTGCCGGGAGGGCACCCTGTCATTAGGACACCATGTCCCAATGCCACCGGCTCCTATTTTTGCTGGGGCTATGCCCCCCATGTCCCCCTTTTTATATATTCCAACTCAGGGGGGGGGGCAGACCTCAGGAAGGGGGCATCGAATTCAGCCATCTGGCACCCTGACAGGTGCACTCCCACCAGCACACAAATGGCCAGAAGGGCACAGACAGTCCCGTGTTAATTGATCAGAGGGAAAGCAGTACTAATTATCCTGCAACATCCCTCCCTACTGCAGCACCCCCCAGAGCTAACCCAGGTGTAGCATCTGATATAGAAATGGAGGAAGTCAGCGTAGGAAGTTGTTCTCCTTTCTCCTTGACAGAAGGTTTGACACTCATCCAGAACCCTGTCCTGCAACTTGCAGCACAGCTCCCACTGAGGGATCCTTTGCAGTCTCCATCAACTTCTACCTCAAACACTAATCCTGGAACAACGGTACCACCTCATCAGGCTAATTTCACCCCGACTGAACAATTGGGTCCAGAGCCCACCACTGGTCCTGACCACCAGAATGAAGACTCTGCCTGACAGAATCCAGCTGGGTCCACCTCTAGGTCATATGCTTCTTTCTTTTGTACCCCTCTATATCCTGCTAAATGCCATAATGCAGTGCATCTCCTTTATAAAGGAGCTTTAGACTTATTTCCAGACCAAGTATTCACTGCAAAAAATCTACTGATTCAATCTATGGGGTTTCATGTTGTTGAGGTCTATCTACTGATTCACGTCTCTGGAGAGACGACCTAGGATGTCAGCTTCAAGCTGAATAGTGGCCTGGAGAAATGTTGGGCTAAGTATAAGATGCTGAAATAATCACCATTGTGGTCCCCCTTCAAGGCTATTCCACTTACAAAAGCCAGCCTTTAGTTTAGTTTAGTTTAGTTTATTGTTCTAGGAATTACCACCTTTGAGCCAGAGGGTCTTTTACAAAGGTTCCATGTCAATTAGGTACAGTACAAAAAAAGGTTACATAGATAACACAACAATTTGTGCTGTGTCAAGAGCGAGAAAACATATACAAATACATATTAAATCATTTGTGCAAAAGGACATGAGATATCAATAATAACATTATTATTACAAGAAAGAGCTCATGCCAGATTGGGAGAAACAAATAGGGAAAAAGTCCAGAACAGAGAGGGTAAATGAAAGGTGTGGTGAGCAGACAATAGCAGGAGAAAAGGTTTCCCAAACATGTCTTTGTCAAATAACGGAACAGGGTGGGTAGTGAGAAAATAGGAGGTTTAATCAGGGCAGTCACAGGAGCTGGAGGTGGCAAGGTGAGAGAACAGCCTTGATTTGAAAATACCTAGAGAGGTGGAGGCAGTAATATGAGTGCTGAGGACATTTAGCCAGCTGGGGGCACGATAGGCAAATGATCTTTGTCCCTGAAAAGTCCGCATCGGGGACTTGGAGAGGCTGGTGTTCTGATCTTCTGGTAAAATGGGTGCTAGCTCTCGGGCATAATAGGTCTTGGATACAAGGTGAAGTGAGGCCCAGAGTGGATTTTTTCTCCATCAGGCAGGTAAGGTACTTTATCCGGTTTGAGAGTTGCAACCAACCTGAGTCAGCATAGAGTTCACATGTGTGGGTACGTCGATGTGCACCAGTGAGCAACTGACAGGCCTTATTTAGGGATGTTGTAATGCGACTAAGTGCTGTAGTAGTGGCAGATCCGTATATAACTAAGCCATAGTCAACAACTGAGATGATAGAGGATTGGATGGCAATCCTCAGTGCAGAATGGGTAAGGAGCTGTTGGTTCTGATACAGAATCCCAATTTGCTGATTAATAGTTTTTGCTGTACTATCAATGTGAGTTGCAAAGGTTAGGCCTTGATCAAAGTTGATTCCAAGATATTTGAAAATTGGCACTTGTTCAAGGGTATTTCCCAGGTATGTATTAATGGTGAGTGGGACTGCTGCTTCTTGTTTTAGGGTTAGAGAAGAGCATGGATTTAGTTTTTTTGGTTTAGAACCAGCTTATGTTCAAGAAACCACATCTCAACTTTGGAAAAAGCATGTGAAGGTTGAGGCATAAGAGGTTCGGATCTTTATGAGTGGCAAGAATCACGGCATCGTCGGCATAGAGGATTATTTGTTCAGGGCAGGATTTGGGGAGGGAGTTTAGGAAAAGGCTGAAAAGGAGGGGGCCCAGGATGGATCCCTGGGGAAAATCCTAAGCGAACCGGTTTTGAGTCTGAGAGAACTCCAGCTACTTTTACAG
This sequence comes from Neoceratodus forsteri, assembly GCA_016271365.2. NCBI lineage: Eukaryota > Metazoa > Chordata > Ceratodontiformes > Ceratodontidae > Neoceratodus > Neoceratodus forsteri. Next base: position 477,514,404 of record CM057451.1, read on the forward strand.
ATTGAGAGTGCTGAGCAAGGTAATTTTTAACCAGTCACCAGGACCCTGCGAGAGCCCTAGGGATAGTAGTTGTTTGATAAGTAGGCCATGGTGTACTGTATCAAATGCCTTGGTTAAGTCAATGTAGACTGCTCCAGTTAGGTTTCCTTTGTCCACGGCATTGTGGATTGCCCTGAGAATTCAAGTAGGGCAGTCGATGTGCTGTGCCCTTTCCCTAAATCCATGCTGCTGAGTGCAGGGATGTTGTGCTTTTCCAGGTAGTCTGAAAGTTGGTCCACCACCAAGCGTTCAAGGGCCTTAGAGAGAGGTGGTAGTATTGATATCAGGCGATAGTTACCAGGCAGTGACTTATCACCACTTTTGTGCACTGGGTGACAACTGCAGCCTTCCATTTCCTAGGGAATTGGCTGTAGCAGAGGGAGAGATTGAAAATTTTTGTGAGGGGGAGCAGTACTTCCTCCAGAGTGAGGGATAGAAGTTTAAGGTCAATAGTGTCGCTGCTTGCCTTTAAAACTGTGACTGTCCATTTTAGGAATGAGGTGGTCAGTGTAAGGGATTTAATATATTGGATGAAACAATGATGTGCAGTTCTGGGTGCACCTGATGCTATCACAGACTCTGAACACATCTGGACTGGGGGTGGAAGATCAAAGTGGTCTTGCACACCATGGACACTAGTTTAGCCCACCTACCAAATTTATTTTTTCTCAGAAGAGACAGAGTCTTCCCCGGCTCAGAAATCCTGTGCCAGAATTAAAAGCCTAATCGGGACTTTTTTGTTTCCTGCCTGGACTAAATACTTCTTTTGGACTTACCGGCACTGATTCTCAGGGAGCTTGCATCAGAGGCTGCACAGCTGGGTTGGGGTTCAAATTTCCACCCACCCACCCTGTTCCGTTCTCCCATTAAATGCTTTCAAGCCCTCTCACCAGCTCCAGGGCCACCGACTCTAACTTTCTAGCAGCGGATTCAGTGCTGCCTCTCCCAGTGCCTTTCAGCTGCTATCTGTTTTTTCCCTCAGATCGGCCCTGTGGTGGTCTTACAGTGGGCCTGTCCCCCCTTCGGTTAGATGAGGCAAGAATCTGCCTTTTATGGACTTGCTAACAGTCCTTACCCCTCAATGCTAGAATGAATAACTCAGGTTACTAAGGGCTTGTAATTCTTACTGTTTTATTTTTGCAAGAATACCTTCTCTCTGTCATACCGGGCTGGTACTAGCATAGCCATTACTAGATTAGTTCAATGCAGCCTGCTGTCTGTTGGAGCTGGTATAGCTACCCAATGCTATTTACCTGTAGCCCACTGCCATCAGAGCTACTACAACATGTCATTGCGTTATGCTGCTGTTGCTAACTGTCTCCCAGTTAGTGGGTGCCTGTACTTAGTGTTATTTGCTGTTAGCAGACTGTTCCTTGGTTAGTGTAGTGCCACCCTCACTTATCTGCTGCCTCAGGCCCCGCTCTTATACCCCTGCGCTGCTGTATTGCGCTGGCCCTCTAGTTCTGCTTCTTTGGGGCCTGTTCCCCTACCTGATACAATTAACCTTACCCTTAAGGACATGGGACTTGACCCCCCCTCTGCTTGTGCCACGAGGCAGCAACATACCCTGCACTAGACCTGCACACTCCTCCCATTGAGGCCAATCAGGATGATGACCCAGAGCAGGTGCTTGGACCCCCCGAGCTAGATGGGGCACAGCCCAAACTCCTGGGCCTTCGGTCGTCTTGCCCTCTCTCAAGTCTCTCCCGGCCTGGCAATCTGCCAAAGGCATAAAAATGGTTCACATGAATGTGAGAAGTCTATTACCAAACCTAGCAAAGCTAACAGTCTGGGTGGCTCACTACAACCCCAACATCTTGGGGATCATTGAAACCTGGTTGAAGCCGCACACCCCTGACTCTGCTTGTGCCCTCCTGGGGTACAACCTTATCAGACGGGACAGGGAGGGGAATAAGCATGGGGGGTAGAGTGCTCCTCTACTATAAGGGGCACTTAAATGTGTCTGTCATGTGGCACACCCCCCACACACACCCCACCTATGAGTTCCTGCTTGCCCTCCTTCTGCTAGGCAATACTAAAAAGGTTCACCTGGTATGTGCCTACAACCCTCCACAGAGAGGAACGCTTGGGCTCTCCTCTCTACTCGACTGTCTCAGCAACAAAGTAGGCTCAAATGAGTTGTTAGACCTGGGCAACCTCAACTTAAACTGGTTGGGGGGCCACGGCAAGCTTTATGAGCCCTTACTGTCAGGTCTCGCCCTTAGTCAACTCATTACTGAACCCACGAGGCTCTTCTCCCGAGGGGAAAAGGATCCCTCCTCGACTGGGTACTGAGTAACAGGCCCGACAGAATAGTCTCCTCAGGAATCCTCCTGGATGCCATCTCTGACCACTCTCCTACCTATTGCACATGGGGTGTCTCCTCTCCCAAAATCCCCTGCAAAGTGATCCAGATGCAGGACTATTCAAATTTTAACATTGTTGACTGCCATGCCGACCTACGACAAATTGACTGGACCCAGGTCACCGCCTTGAGCGATCCCTCAGGGGCCCTTGGCAACTTCCTCGCTGTCTTTATTCCCCTGCAAAACAAACACACGCCTCTCACGAAAAGGAGGGTGAGGGGCACTGACACAAAATGGCTCCACGGTGGCCTGCTTTCCCTCATGAAGCAAAGGGACAAATGCTGGTGGAGATTCAAGTCCTCCTACTCCAGCTCTGACTTCCTCGGATATAGACAGTTAAGAAACTCTTGCAAAAGAGCCATCCGCTCTGCCAAGAGTGATTTCTGCCACTCCGCCCTGCTATACTCAGCCAGTAAGCAAAGGAGCTTCTGACAGAATATTAAAAATGCGGTAGGAGGGTCTGCCAGAACCCAGGCCTCCAACATGCTTATTGGAGGGGTTAGTTGCAATAACCCCCTCACAATTGCCAATGCTCTTAACTGCCAGTTCTCTAACCTGCCTGCTCCCCCCTCCCAATTCCAGGCCCCCACGACTCAGGGTCCCTCCCGTAGTGGGGTCTCCAGCCGACCTTCCTTCTATCTAAAGGCTGTCTCTTTCTTGGAGACCCAGAGGCTCCTTGCTGGTCTCTCCCCCCTTACACTGGGGCTGGGCATGATAGCCTTGAGCCCAAACTGCTGCACCTGGGGGCACCCCTCCTAGCTAGGCCCATCAATCACATATTCAACACTTTCCTAATCTCAGGTACCATACCGGACATATGGAAGGTGGCCAAAGTCGTCCCTGTCGTCAAACAGGGCGACCCAAAAAATCCCAATAACTACTGCCCTATAGCAATTCTGTCTGCAATCAGCAAGTTACTTGAAAAAGTGGTTGCCTCATAGCTCACCCATTACCTTCAGAGCTATGAGCTACTCTCCTCAGCACAACACGGCTATAGAAAAGGGCACAGCACTTCTACTGCCCTAGCGGTGGTCACCTCTGAGATCAGGTCCGCAACTGATCTAGGCAAACTTACTGGAGCCATCTTCGTGGATCTCTCTAAAGCCTTTGACCAGGTTGACCACTCACTCTTGTGCTCCTCTCTCTGGGCCTTGGGCCTCTCCCCCTCCGCCCATGCCTGGTTCACTAACTACCTCTTGGGAAGACAGCAATATACGTGCTTTAACAAGGCCCGCTCTGATCCATCCCCGGTGAGAGGTCCCCCATGGCTCTGTTCTTGGACCCATCCTGTTTTCTCTCTTTGTAAATGAGCTGCCCTTGGCCTCAGCCCACGGGCACACCACCCTATATGTGGATGACCTCATCATCCTGGCTAGCTTACAGGACATCCAGACCATCAACCACTGGTTAAACCTTGATTTCAACCAAATTCAGACCTGGCTTGAGGCCCATAAGCTAACCATTAACCTTAAAAAGACTCTGACCATGCTCTTTGGCTCCTCGGCCAAGACCAAGGCCTGCTTTGCTCCTCTAAAAATCATAGGAGCTGACGATTCCCCCTTGCTTGTAGTGGACATGGTCAAGTACCTCGGGGTTACCCTTGACCCGCAACTGGACCACACATTGCACATTCGCAACACCTGCAAGGCAACCAACAGCAAGCTGGGCCTGGCATACAGAGCTAAAAATTGTCTCACCCCAGCTGCACTGCTCACCTTACCCGGGGGGGGGGTCCTCCTACCCACTCTTTGCTACGGCCTGGAGTCCTTCGCCCAAGTCCCAAAATCCTATCTCTCCAATTGGGACACAGCGTACAACAATGTATGCCACTTTGCACTCTCTGCTCATCACCTCACGCACTGTTGTGATCTATACTCCAGGCTGGAGTGGCTTCCCCCGGAGAGTCACCGCACCTTCATCCTTGGCAATTTCATCGACAACATCGTCAGAACGCCCATCCATCCAGCACTCGCCACATCCCTCAAGCAAGCAAATCCCTCCTACCACCTGCGATCCAGCGACTCTCAGGTCCTCCTGGTTCCTAAAACTTGCACCCAAATGGGTGATCGGGCTTTCGCAGCCTACGCACCTAGGCTGCGGAACTCCCTGCCAGCCAGTACCCGCTCCTCTCCCTCCAACCGCTGCTTCAAAGCCTCCCTATGGGGCTTCCTAAAATTGGCCTCCATCTGTCCCTGCTCCTGAGCCTCTATAACCCGGTCCGGACTGCTGGGCGATGAGTCCTCGGCTACCGCAAGCACTTTGTCCTCCTGGATGGCTCGCTGCCGTCTGAGATACCATAGATACCGGGTCCCTTGGCTGACCCTACATGTATGCGTCTGTTTGACCATGCCTGTACTATGCTGTTTATCTATCTCCTGATGTTACCTATGTGCCTGATGATCTTGTATGTACTCCGATTCGCCTGCTTTTAATGTATCATCTCGTGTTGATACTTTGGGCTGTCTGTAGACATCTGTTGCCCCTGCCTATATTAAGCTGCTTACTACCTCCAGATGTATTTGATGTGCCTGATGCTATTGTATGTACCTTGTATTTGCCTGATGTTCATGTTTGTGCCTTGTAATCCTCCCGGGTCGCACCTGAAAATAGGCACTTGGCTGTCTAGTGTGCTTACCTGGTTAACAAAAGCAAATAAATAAATAAAAGGCCCACCTGTTACATTAGTGCAGGTCTCTTTAATTGAACCTCCTCAGCATGCCTGTGATGGAACTAATATTTCTGAATAGATTGCCCAGGAAGAGCCCCAGACCCTCCTGAGGCTCCTGTGAGTTCACAACTCCAGGCTGTGGACACTGATAATGACATGTCTCTCCTACCTTCCCCTCTCCCCTTGCAGAAGAAAGCAGATGGATGAGATCCCACAAGAGACAGGACAGGAAACCCCCTCTTCCCAAGGTTTCCAAAACTATGGCCCTTCAGACACAGAACAAATTTAAAGCTCTCCAAGATGTCTTTCCTATATCTGGGGATGAGTCTGATACCTCCTCCCAGAGCTTCTCACAAACAGATGTGACCTCTGATGTAGATCTCCCAAAATACATTTTTAGGGACATTAAAGGGAAGAAACAGGTGAAGAAAAAGAAGTCAGACACTGTCAAAACAAAATATAGGAAACCACCCTGATGATTTCCTCTCTTTTCATGGCGTCTTACTTAGCCTTAAGCACAATTAATACTAATAGTATTAAAAGTGCAAGAAAACAGGGGCCAGTATTTTCCCACCTTATTATTTCTAGCTCACATATTTTCTTTTTGCAAGACACCAGATTGCACTCCTTGCCAGAATTAATTAAAGCTGTCAAAGCATGTCACGTGGGGACCTCCTATTGGTCCACTGACCCTGACTCTTGTTCCGGATTGGGAATACTGTTTAAGGCAGTGGATTTACATCTCATAAAGCTGGTCGATTTGATACCTGGAAGGGTGTTGATTTTAGTTACTAAGATTAATAATGCTTTATATCGTTTCATTAATGTTTATGATGGCCAAACAAAAGTGGATGGGATTACTCTTTTTCAGTCTTTTTGTACCTATTTGTACACCCTGCAGCACGTTATTTTAGGTGGTGATTAAAAATTAAGGTTTGACCCTCGCAGATAGAGGGAGAAATACCACAACTAAAAGATATTTTGTGATATGACTTATTTGTCAGGCATGATCAGAATGGCAAATTTAGAAGATGTTTTGCTTCCAGTGGCACACCAGTTGAACTTACTTTTCCTAAAGGAAGTCTTGCCACAAGGATTGATTTTCTGTTCATCTCAAAAGCCCTTCAGATTCACGATACCATAAACACCCTGGCTGAATTTTCTGACCACAATTTACTACAGTTGAAACTAACAGGTGACACTACAACCACACAGGGCCCTGGTGTGTGGAAATTACATTTACCAGCATTGATGGGACCTGCATTCTCTTATGGCATGCAATCTTTTATACAAGCCAGAAAATCTGTATTGGTCCTATATGACAGTTATATTATTTAGTGGCAGGATACCAAGCATGATTTAATACATTTCTTAAAAACAACCGCAGGAACCCGTCATAGTGCAGACTACTTTCAATGTTCTTTGGAATAGGAGGCAGTTGCAAAAAATGCAAACTCTTACACACCAGATAGGTCATTCTTATACTACCCAGACATGAAACATTAAAACCAACATGTTGTCCTTTCATCAAAAACAAGCTGATAAACTTAATAGTCAACAACAGTTTGGCACAACGGGTAATTCTGGGAATTTATACCCATATGCTACCTGCACAGTCAGAATAACAAAAAAATCCGTTACTAGTTTGTGAGATTCGGAAGGAGTCCTGATTTCTGTCAATAAAAGCGCAATGGCAGAAGTTGCAAGGTATTCTTCTAATCTTTTTTGTTCTTAGGCCACTGATCCTAATTATCGATCCTCCTTCTTTAACACCTTGACTGTCCCACAGGGTATGGCACCAGCACAGCCCTCCCTTGTGCAGAATATACAGGCAGCCGAAGTAATGTTTGCCATCTCCACACTCCCCATGGATAAAGCACCTGGTTCAGTTGGCCACAGAACTGACTTTAGTGTTCGCTGAAATTTTACAAACCCAATTGATCCCATTAACTATGTTGGAAGGTCCGTTAATATATCTACACAGAAAAGGAGATAAGAAATATCTGGATAATTGGAGACCCATAAGTCTCCTAACTACTGATTTGAAACTTCTTACAAAAATTATGCATATCAGATTACTACCCCAGCAAAAGAAGTTATTAGCTAAGCACAGACCCGCTCCATTCCTGACAAAACGGTCACTGATCACCTCATACTCCTTCAAGAGGCCTTTGAACAAGGTAACTCAGATCCTTTGATTGGCTATGTCCTTTCTCTGGATCAATCCAATGCATTTGGCTCCATCAATTAATTTCCTGTGGTACACTTTAGGCACATATGGAGTTCCGTAGACAGTTGACTTATGCATATGGCCCTCTAGCTAGCTTTGGTTACCATAACATTCTAGTCTATACAAATACATCCTAGTCTAGACAGCAGTAAAATATTTTTAAACCATTGTGAGCATGATCAGATGTTACAGTACCCTGGGGACCGTTAACAGTAACAGATTTTGCGATTTGAAATAAATTTTAGTGCAATTCCACTTTTAGCCACTAGGTGGCATGCACTATCCACTAGCTCTCCCTGACCAGCAGTGAGCAGCCTACAGCAAGATTTGGTGCCAAACTACCACTTTAAACAGTTTTTTAGGTGCCAGCCATTTTAAGGGTCTCAATACATATAAACTGGGGGTGAGGTACATGCTGGGCGTAACATGGCTAACAGGAGATCCCAGCGGTGCCATGGGCTACTACCCCTGCCTTGCCTGGCCACAACAAGGTTGATGGGCTTGTGTTCCCAAGATCTACTTTTAAAGGTTCTTATCCAAGGTATTACATTTACACGGTGCCTCCACTCAGAGTATAACTTTAAGTGGGCTAGCTTGGAACCTGGTACAACCCCCTGGGATGCTGTACCAGCCCACTGTTAACACAAGCCACCCAAACATGACCCAGTAACATTTTCCCACATTTTAATACATTTCAACAATTATTGACTGGATCTTAATAATATGCTCATGTCACAGGTATCTGCAAAGCAACAACAACATCATTTATTTACAAGGGAAAGGATTTAGGATGGGTGAAGAAAGGAGTAGAGATTACGCTTCACAATATTTACAGTTGGTTTAATGGTTTTTATTAGTGCTGGTGAAACTCTCCAGCTGGATAAGTAAGTTGCATTTTAAATCTCATTGTAATCACATATTTTACCAACATCCACAATAACCAGAGCCCTGGCTATTTAACGAAGCTGCAATAAATCACTTGGCACAAACTACATTGCTTTACCCACACTGGTACAAAGTTCCCTATATTTGGTATGAGACCCCGCAATCACAACCTTAATCTGGGTACCCAGTAACCACAGTCCAATTAAAGGTGCAGGCCTGAAGATGGTTGGTGCAGCTGTACATTGGCTGGCTAAATTAAGAAGATTTAGGCTTAGCTTGAAAACATTGAACACTTTGAGCGTGAAATATCTAACACCTTGTTTAAAGTTAGGCGCTCTCAGCAAGCAGGCACAATCCCTGAAGTTAAACTGCAGGCAAGCCAACAGCCAGTACCCCTTTCTGACTGCAAAGGCTTTAAAACTTGATGGTGGAAACAACACTTTAACATCCTGAAGACTGAGACCCCTTTTCTGGGCTAAAACCACTTGCAATGCAACCAGCCAGTTACTTTACATTCAGCACATTTATATTTCAAACAACATGAAGTCTTGCTGTATTCTGACTATTGCAGTGATCTCCAACCCTTGAACTGCCCCTGAGAACAAAGAGTTAACTTCCCATGCAAGGCATGGAACGCTGAGCTCGAGCTCGGTAGAAGCCTCTGTCTGCTGTTGTTTGAACCCCAACCGTCAGATTCTTTACTCTGCCTCACTGAACAGTCGTTCCGGAGATTTCTCCTTCGCTCGGTTCAAAAAAGTCGATTAAAGTGTCATTTTTTTGCTCGGTTTCAACCGAATTTCTGCATCTAACCTGTCGATTTAAGTCTCTGTCTGTGGTACCGTGAGTACTAGATAGGTTTTTTATATTAGTTTTCTGTGTGGAACTTGTAAGCATTGAATCGGTTCAGTTTGAACCGATCAGGTTTGTGTCAAAAAACTTTTATCTTATTAGAGTGTGGTAACCGGTCTGTATCGGTTCTAAAAAAAATGGATTTCATTACGTTTTTTTCCAAGACCCGTAACACGGTCAGGAACCGATAGGGGTGTCTTGCCTGGTGGATTGCCGAAAAAAGGGTAAGTTTTGGTTAGGATTGGCCATGTCTGAGAAACCCAAGAAAAAAAAACGTCCCACTAGGTTTCAACACTGTAGTGTGTGTGTGTGGAGAAGCCTTTGCTAAGGCTGACTCCCACACCACCTGTGTTTATTGTCTGGGGTTTTACCACCTCAGTGCAGACTGACAAATTTGTAAAAGTTTTCCCAAAGCTACCCTGGATAAGAGAGTAGGTAGACTGAAGGAAAGGGAGGCCGAGAAGTCCGCTGACCCGGATGGCTAGCCCGGTTCGGTTTCAACCGAACCAGAAGGAGTGCCCTCTGACCAGGGCGAAACTTCTTTGGGCAAAAGGAGAACTGATTCTGAAGAGTCGGTTCAGGTTAAAAGAAAAAGAAGGGATAAATCATCCGGTTCGGATCCACAAGTTCCTTCTCCGACCGCTGATGAGATAGCCAAAGCGATAAGGATAGTTTAATCGCTAACTTCGGTTCCGGCCGAACCGGCACCATCGGTTAGGGGCTCGGCTCGGTCAGTTCCCCCGGTTCCGGATTACACTTTAGAAGAATTTTATGAACCGGAGGAGGAGGGGGGTGAATATGAAGATAATGATGATGATGGTGATTATGAAAGTCTGGATGTGCCTATTGATCCGGACATCTCCCCAGGCAGACCTTCAGGTGTTTCTCCTCCTAGGCTTTCTGAGTCCCCTTCCCACTTTGTGTCTTACAAAAAGGTGGCTGAAACCCTCCAGCTTCGTGTGGAAGAAGCAGTAGAGGATCAGGAGGAGTCTGATTTCGTTGAGATGACGGACATCCCAGAGTCCAGGAGACTGTCTATTCTCCTCCATAAATCTTTTGGGAAACAGACATTTAAAATTTTAAAAACTCCTAATTCCATACCTCCTGTGGACAGAAGAATGGACAAGAGGTATACTCTTTCAGGCTGAGACACGGAGTTCCTTTCCCAGCAATGCAGCCATGTTGGGGTAGTGCAGGCTGCTGCCTGTGATAAGGCAAATATTCCCTTGGCTTCACACCCCCCAGACAAGGACTCCAGGAGGATTGATGCCATGGCAAAGAAACAGTACATGGCAGCATCTTTGGGACTCAGGCAGGCTAATTATATGGCATACACAGCTAGATACCAAAAGTCCAGGTGGGACAGTGTGATGGCTCTAGCTAAACAGGTCCCTGACCAGCTGGCCAAGGAGCTGGAGCAGGTGGCTGCAGATGGGATTGAGGCATCCAAGGTGCAGTTTCATGCTGCTGTGGACTCCAATGATGTTTCATCTAGAGTCGTGTCTACATCTGTGGCCCTTCGCAGGATGGCTTGGCTCAGGTGTACTAGCCTGTCACAGGATACCCAGACTAAGGCCATGGATTTTCCTGTCATTGGTAATTCTCTGTTTGGGGAGCAGACAGAGAACTACATGAAGAAGATGGATGAGTACAGGACCACCTACAGGAGTGCTCAGGCCAAAGAAAGGCAAGCTACTCCTCAGAGGCAGCATTCCAGGGGAAGGGGCAGGCCTTTTCACAGTTCTTTTTACCAAACCCAGGCCTCCTCTTCTGCTTTTGCTCAGAGGGGCTCCTTTAGAGGGAGAGGCAGATGGGGTATGAGCAGGCCTGCTTCCACCCCTCAGCCTAAAGCCCCTGCCAAGCAGACACCCTGACAGGTCTGCCTGTGCCGATTCTCCACTACCTGTAGGGGGCAGGCTGGCTTACTTTGTCCAGGCCTGGAAGTCTTTAACATTAGACAAGTGGGTCCTGGAAGTAGTAAGCAAGGGACTGGTTCTCAGCTTCAAAAAATTTCCCAAGATGAGATCCAGATCCTTTCCACTTGCAAATCCTTCAGAGGCCCTTGCCCTAGAAGCAGAGGTTTCTTCCCTCTTGGCTCTGAGAGCCATAGAAAGGGTTCCTACCCTACACAGGGGCAAAGGATTGTACTCCAGGTACTTCCTAACCCCCAAAAAAGACAGGAGAATGGCGGCCCATCCTGGATCTCAGATACCTAAACATGCACCTTTTAAAGCCAAAATTCAAAATGGTGACTCTGGGAATAATTCTGCCCTCTCTAAGGCCAGGGGACTGGCTAGCCTCCCTGGACCTCAAGGGATGCCTATTTTCACATTCCCATCAGGTGCTCCCACAAAATCAGGTTCAAGTTGCCCTCAGGCCACTATCAATTCAGAGCAATACCCTTTGGTCTAACGTCAGCCCCAAGGGTGTTCACAAAGTGCCTGGCAGTAGTGGTTGCTTTCCTAAGGAGAAAAAAAGATCTCCATCTTTCCATACCTGGACGACTGGCTCACAGTAGGTCAGTCTCCAGACCAAGTCAAGTCACATCTTCAGATAGCTCAACAACTGCTCACTTCCTTAGGGTTCCTCCTAAACCTTCTAAAGTCAGTTCTAGAGCCAGTGCAGCTCCTCACCTTTATAGGGGCGGAGCTGGATACAATAAGAGCAAAGGCCTTCCTTCCCCTGGACAGGGCAAGGACACTAGTAGAGCTGGCCTCTTCTTTCACCCTTCAGGTGTCTCGACCAGCAAGGCACTTCTTGCAGCTCCTGGGCCACATGGCAGCCTCTACAGCAGTGGTCCAGGGTGCAAGATTTCAGATGAGGGACATTCAGTTCCACTTGAGAACCTTCTGGTCCCAGAGAAAGGATTCCTTGACCAAACTAATCCCAGTGACTCGAACCCTGATCCAGGCTTTGCAATGGTGGCAGGATCAGGACAATTTGAGGCAAGGAGTTCCTTTTGTCACTCAGTCTCCTTCTCTAATCCTCACCACAGACGCCTCCCTCTTGGGCTAGGGAGCCCACTTGGGGGATCTTACCACCCAAGGGCTGTGGTTACCTCAAGAATTTCTGCTTCACATCAATCTCTTGGAACTCAGAGCAGTGTTTCTGGCACTACAAGTTTTTTCCAAGTCTGTTCAGAACAAAGTAGTCCAGATCAGAACAGACAATACCACCACAATGTGGTACATCAACAAGCAAGGGGGCACTCGGTCTCCAGCCTTGTGCACAGAAGCAATGAAATTGTGGTCTCTGGCCTATTCCCTGCAAACTTCTCTCACAGCAGTTCACCTGCCAGGGAAGGACAATATCCTGGCAGATGCTGTCAGCAGGATATCTCAGGGCCACCACGAATGGTCCCTGGATCCCCTAGTTTTGAAGGTGATTTTCTCAAGATGGGGCACTCCACAGATAGATCTTTTTGCAGCCCCAGACAATCACCAACTTCCTCTCTTTTGCTGCAGACCCCCAGTGTTGGGTTCAGTCCCTCTGGATGCTCTGGTACTCAACTGGGAAGGGAAGTTCCTCTATGCTTCCCCCCTTTCCCTCTACTGTTCAAAGTACTAGTCAAGATCAGGTCTCAACCCTGCAAAGTGATTCTGATCGCTCCAGACTGGGCCAGACAGCCCTGGTACCCACTGTTGCTGTCCTTAGCAGTCCACCTTCCCCTGTCTCTTCCCAGGAATTACAACCTGTTGACATCCTCTCAGGGGAGGGTTTGGTATCTGAATCTCAAATCTCTCAATCTCAAGGCCTGGCTCTTGAAGAGTTAGAGTTTGCTGATCTGCACCTCTCTCAAGGTGTCCTGGATATTCTAAAGGCTTCTCGAAAGCCTTCCACCAGAAAGACTTACAACTCCAAATGGAAAAGGTTCACTATTTGGTATTCTGATAACCATATTTCTCCAGAATCTGCTGGGTTGCCTACAGTCCTGGACTATATGGTTCATCTCAGTGGCTTGGGACTCAGACCAGCTACGCTCAAAGTACATTTGGCAGCTGTTTCTGCTTTTTTGTCAGCAGGCAAGCCCTCTTCTTTTTCAGCCCATCTTGTATTTTGCAAATTCTTCAAGGGACTGTTGCACACTAATCCTCCCTTCAGGGACCCTGCTCCTGCTTGGGACCTTAATGTTTGCATTGCTCAGCTTATGCAACCCCCTTTTGAGCCTTTGTCCTCTGCAGAGCTTAAGTACTTGACTTGGAAAACTGTGTTTTTGGTAGCCATTACCTCTGCCAGACGCATCAGTGAATTGCAAGCCCTGTCAGTTGAACCTGATTTCATCTCTTTCCATAGAGATAAAGTGGTCCTAAGGAAGTTTCTGCCTAAGGTGGTTTCAGATTTCCACCTTAATCAGTCTATGTCTCTTCCTGTTTTCTTCACTGACCATTCCTCCTCTGGAGAGAGGAGGCTGCACAGCCTGGACGTAAAAAGGGCCCTTAGCTACTACATAGAGCGTACCAAGGATCACAGGTTTGACTTCCTCCAATTGTTGCTCACTTGTGGGGAGGTCAGTAAGGGAAAACCTACCACTAAAAGATCTATTGCCAGGTGGATTGTCTCTTGTATACAATTCTGCTATGAAAAATTGGGTAGAATCCCACCCTCAGGCCTGAGGGCTCACTCTACTAGATGTACAGCTGCTTCCCTGGCTGCTGCCAGGGATATTCCTATCTTAGAGATTTGTTAAGCAGCCACCTGGAAAACAGTCCATACTTTCACCAAGCATTACTCTCTGGATATCCAGGCTAGGAGTGATGCTCGGTTTGGCACAGCAGTACTTCAGAGCCTATTCCCAAAGTAGGTTCTGTCCCTCCTCCATGGAGGTACTGCTTGGTAATCTGCAATAGTCAGAATACAGCAAGACTTCATGTTGTTTGAAGAAAAAATTACTCACCTTAGTAATGTTATTTCTTCTAATGGAGTCTTGCTATATTCTGATCTCCCCGCCTCCCCTCTCAGAACCTGGTTTTTGGGATGTGGGTGGGCAGGAGCAGTGTTGGCACCTAGAGGTGCCCCTTTTTCTCACCCTCCTTTATTTTGGGTGTGTGTTGTGTTTTGTTTTTTGGGTTTCCTGACTTGAGTCTTTGCTTTGAAACCGAAAAAACCCTTTTTATCAAAGTTAGTTGCCAGTTGGCTAGTGTGAGTTTACAGGTTTCACACAGAACTCCCAGTGAGTATAGCTCGTAAAGATCTGACGGTTGGGGTTCAAACAACAGCAGACAGAGGCTTCAACTGAGCTCGAGCTCAGCATTCCATGCCTTGCATGGAAAGTTAACTCTTTGTTCTCAGGGGCAGTTCAAGGGTTGGAGATCACTGCAATAGTCAGAATACAGCAAGACTCCATTAGAAGAAACAACATTACTAAGGTGAGTAATTTTTTCTTTCTGAACATTCAGAACATGTATGACTAAATCCTTCATTTAGCACATTTATAACTAAATTCTGCATTCAGCACATTTGTAACTAAATTCTTCAACCATGGGCCAGTGTACCTGCCATGGTCCCTTTCAACTTTAACCACTTTAGGCTTTTCGATGGGAACTTGCTCCCTAAGGCTAGCGTGACCCAGTTCGTCATGTTCATATCACACTAACATACTTTCAGTTCACAACACTTTCTCAGTTCTTTTCAACACGAATCTTAATGTCTCACTCCCTCGTGGCAATGGCTGGAGATTACAGCTTCCAAAGGATGTCATGACAATGAACAAAATCCTTTTGGCAATTGCTGCCCTTAACAGCTCCAAACGGACACATTCTGGACCTCCCAGGCAAAGTCAGGAAGAGCCCCGGCTCTGAGTACTCCCCTTCCAGTCCTGTAGGCACTTAACAATCCAAACACATTTCAGATACATCTATATAACTTTTAACAGACCCTTCTTTGGTCACTTAGTGGCTGTCCACCCATTTTAGGTTTTAGTTAACTTAGGGTGCAGATAGTCAGCGGTTCTAAACAGTTCTCAAGGGCTTTTCTACCCCATTGAACTTTCTCTCTAGTTGCACTTTCAGGTACAAGTTTACTCACTCAAGCATCCTCACGGAAGGGTTCTCTGTCATCTAAGGTTCCTGAAGACACTAGTACTCTCACTACTGAGGTTGGTTCAGCTCTCTCACTGCTGGCTTGGCATCAAGTTGCAAGGCCCATGTTTTTCCCAAAAGTGAAAAGGATCTGGGCTAGCCCCTGGAGGACATCTGCTGGCAAGCCCCAGGCTAGCAGGCTCTTTCTCTAAGCTTTCCCCTTTTTGGCAGAGGAAAACTCCTTGGTGGAAGGATTGCACTGGATCACTAGGCCCATTTGGTCTGCTGGGGGGCCCTGAGCCCCCATCCCTGTGTGGGGCTCCCACCCGAATCTGAAAATTTGCCAAAAACACTGTCTTTTATGGAGTCTCTTCGAGGCTTCTCATTGGCTGAAGCTATTGGTTGCTTTGGTTCTGAGTGGCTGAAAGGCTTGTCAGTCACAAAAATGAATTATTCATTACCCACCCTCGATACACAGTTGATTTGTTGTTTTGGCACCTGAATTTAGGTCCCCGCAGTTCCCCAGAGGCACTTGGAAGTTTCTGATGAGCTTTGGCAAAAGTCCCACAAGTCCTGGCTTAAAAATCCCAGCTTTCTAAGGCTGCTGAACACACAGTCATCTTAAGCAAAATTAACACAGTCCCAAATAAAGTCCTGGCACAGCCAGAATAATTACACTTGCCCTACAGTTCAATAGCCACATGTGTCCTAATTGTCACTGCCCAGCTTTACCAGTTCGCTCAGTCCATTTTCCTGTCACTGCTGCCAGTATTTTGTAACCCCCTCTTGTAGCAGGCAGACTGTCATTTGTGTCCCAACAATACTGGTACAGCCGGCTTAAAGATATTTATTCATTTTATTTGTATAAACACTGTTCCCCCTTTTAAACATTTATCCCCTCATTTCGTGGCAGCAGCTGCAATTATTTATTTACAATTCTTCCTTTGGCAGCAGAGCAGCCACTGACAACACAGTTCCCTGAGGGCTGAACAGACCCTCATGAATATTTATTCGGATCAGGGCTCTGGCTCATTAATATTCATGAGCCCCGATCACTGCCACTCAATGGATCTTTTTAATTATTTTTAAAGACAGTCTCTCTTTGCCCTAATTTTGGTCACCGTCTCCTAGAGATCAGAAAAGGGACACTGAGACCGTTGAACACTTTCTTGTTCTAATGCAAACCGAGCAGTCACAACATCAAAGGAGCCGCTTGCTCCTGTGTAATCCCTGCTGCACCTCGGTGCATTTGCACAGTGGGAGATTGCAGTTTGGATTTTGGAGCCCTGTAGAGCTAGATTTACACTGGGGCTGCTTTTGGGGACGAGCAAAGCACAACAGGACTAGGGGCTGCACAAAAAAAAAAAAGGCAGACGTTTAGAGGAGCTTTGGAGGAAGTGGCAGAACAGGAGCTAACGGGCACAAGGTAAGCCCCCAGACTTGGGGGGCGCATTACACTATACTGTAGACAGGGGAGATGAACCGTAGACCCCGGAGTCAGTTGAAAAAAACAATTATGACTGACTTACCATACATTAAGACTAATTTTTTTCAACTAGTTTGAAATTTCTGACTTCAACAAACTGAAGAAAATCCAACTAATTTTGTCAACTTTCACCATTGTTGAATTTTATTACGCAGTAGTTTGTCATACTTTTTCAACTTCGTATCTTTTTTTTATTAAAATTTCAACTATAAAAGTCAATAAAATGTATGGGAAAGCCCCCGAATGAAATAAATGGGCGCGCGCACACACAGCCTTCACCTTCTGACTTCACAAAACAGGGCTGCACGTGCCTACGCTGGGGCGTGTTGGTGGGTTAAGGTCAGGAAGCAGCTCCGTTTTTAGCATTTGGGATTTAGCAGCATTATAACTTCATAAATGGGTGGAAACAAAAGGAATTATTTATACCCCTAAACTCTGGGGCAGGTGAGGTATTGCATATGTTGGAGGGAGCAGCAACTAGTCAGCAGCAGCTAACTTACGTGAAATGTGCAAATGCTTTCTGTTGTAATTTTGTGTGTGACCCACTCTTCCTGGGGGTTTGCTATCTCAGCGGATGTAAGTTGTATTATGTTCGTACATATCCCCTGGACTATGCAACTCTCTCAATTATGTTGTTAAGCTGTACTTACTCGCTACTGTATACAACTGTCTGTATCCTTATGTTGTACTCTCCCGGGTCGTTCCTGAAAATAGGCATAATACTTGTCTAGTGTACTTACCCGGTTAACAAAAGCTAAAATAAATAAAAAAAAAAAAGAAGCTGGCTGCTCCTTAAAATGCAAATGTAAAGTGCAGTGAAACAAATCTACACACAGCAGGGACCCACTAAATCACAATAAACCAGTCAAAACAACAACAAAATATACAAAGTCCCTGAAAGTAACAAGTTGAAGCAGGGCAGTAAAACAGTATACAGTACAGAAAAATAAGCAGCAGAAATACTAGTTACTTAGGAAAAAAGAACTGTGAGTCTAAAATACAGTATAGGTAGGACCTCTTAAACACCCCACAGAAGCTAGAAGGCACCCTTTTGCAAACAGAAAGCTAACCATCAATATATGTTAGTTTAGTAGTAGTCGTAGAGTTTGTGAGACTAAAAACAGTTTAACGGAGGACCCCTAGAAATACCTCCTGTATGGTATACCAGAACTGAGATGTATCCATAGTTTAAATTTAAAGCTAAAAAAACTCATGCATATTAAAAAAATATTTTCTGACACAGTTTCTGAACTTGTTTTAGCTTTCAGCATGTACACTGCTGTGTTTTTTAACATTTTATTCATCTTACCATGAGGACTTTAATATTTCATCCATCTGATTCCTACAGTGGCAAACAACAAACATTTTGTCCATTGGACCTGAATGACCATGCTCCACGCTCCGGCCTCCTATGGGTCTAGGAACTCACCAATCGACCACCTATGCCTGGCCTGCTCCACGACCTTGTGGGGAGTCTGACTTACTTACAATGCCACTACAGTTAGAGAGAGCCCAGCTGGGCTGCCAGCAGTAGATTGATGATGATCGATTGCCTTGGCTTTTCAAGTTTGGACCCCTAGGCCACACAGTCCCCAAGCCCTCAACCAGCCAGACAAGCCAGCCCAGCATGCAGCAGACACATAGACAGACTGAGTAGTCTGTGAGAGTCCATCCTCCTCCTTCCTACTGCCCAGCCCTGGCGGGCCTTACACACACATCCCATACAGCACCTTGCTCACTATAGTAACTTGTTGCCAGTTCAGTCAGGTGTTGGGTGATGATTCAGTCGGTGGCGTCGGGTGGCTCCATGACTCAGGCTGCTGCTGCTTTTCTGTTTGGTGGTGGTGCCAGTGTTTTTTTTGGAGCTGTGTGCTCCCTCCTCCCAACCCACACAGTCGGCCCCCAACCCAGACCCACGTCCCCACTCTGGTACTCTGCGCAGTGTAACTAGTGCACTTACCACTCCTCCTCCTCACTGACTCTAAAGACCTGACCGAGACTGAGTGAGAGTCGCCTGATGGGCCCAGCCGACGGGGTCATGGGCTGATCCCAACCACGACCAGACAACTGACATGCTGCCTTCACACAATTGCTGCCTGGCTTTGCTGGAGGACCTTGAGAAAGCGCAGTATCGCATGAAAACATTTGGCAGCTTATGGAGAGGGGCACTGCGAATCTTTGTCAACTGGTTGCCTAGTTTTAGGATACATGGCTTTTATCTTCACCATATCATGTATGGATTGATCTTTGGACTTTGGAACAGGGACGAGGAGCCAAACCTATCTGTCCTGCTTTAGATATGGTAGCTTAATAGTCTGTCTCTTCTGTAACCAGCCTCTGTCTTCACTCAGATTGAGGCTGGTTCCCAGAGGGCTCTCAAGGGGTTGCTTGACCCTAAGAGTTGTCCTTTAGTGGGGCCTTTTGCTTTCTTTGTGACAGGATGCCTGTATGTTTGTATACAGAATGTTCTGACTCGGCCAGAAGTGGGAAAATCTGTCAAGAATATTCATTGTCCTGCCCTCCCTGTTTGTCTATAAGAAGGAGAGGCAAGCAGCAAGAGAGAGACAGAGGGTTCCAGAGGATTTAATCAGCATTTCAAGAAAGGAGTCCAGCCCCCAGCTTTGACCCAGGCAGGGGCCTGAGTCTCCAGGTAGGATGGTAGTGGTCTCTGAGTCTGGGTGGCACTGGTCCCTGTACTAGCCTCTGGAGTAACATCAGCAGTGGCCACACAACAGGAAGATGGCCTAGGAAGGCCTCATGGAGCCCAGAGAGAACGAGGACCAGGTGACATGTCAGGGAGAGTGGAGGGTACTGTAGCTCATCAAGGATGATCACCAGGATCCTTGTAGATCCACTGCTGCCAAGAGTTTTTTGTAGAAGCTCACAGTGAATAGAACACCAGTTTGTAATGGGTAACTGTAAGTAAGCTTTGCAATAGCAATACCCATTGGAAAATTAAAAACCTAGGTACTGTAGTATTTTCCCCTGGCAGTGTAGCCAAATTTACTTTCATCAGGTGGAGGTGGCCTGATTGGGGGGGTTTGGGTGGTGGTGGGGCTGATAACGGTTCGGTTCGGTAAGTCCCAATGTGTGGGACCAGTCATGGGAGCCTGCTTTTTGGGCCACTAAGGCTTTCAGTGCAGTGTCAAAGGGAGACTTACATGGCCAGACCACCCATACTTCATGCACTTAGTTATGATATTATATGCAATGCACTTTGTTATTGTTATCCTTCTGGGCACATTGAGACATGTGCTAGCACAGCTGGCCCCCTCCCACCTCCAGGTAAGTGTTTGCCCTGCCTGAGGAGAGTGCCACCACACAAATGGTCTTGAGAGCACCAGGACTACAGGGACCCTGCAAGGGATGTTAGGGATTCATAGGGTTGAGAGAGATCCAGTACTTCAAGTAATGTGCGATAGTGCCCCTTTAGTTCAGGGGGTGGACCTGGAAACTAATGTAGCTATGGGGTAGGCAACAGGCCAAGTAAGCCAGGTACCATCAAACCAGTGTTGAGAAGCAGCAGTAGTAACACATTCCACACTAGAGGTAGGGGAGCTGTAAAGAACCTCAAAAGTAGTGAAAGAAAAATCATGTAGTGGTGCATGGGCCATGGAGATCTGATTATGTAGTGTCAACAAGTACAATGATGAAGTTATATGGCCAGGGAAATGCATGAAAAGCTGTGTACAACCTAGGCAACTCATGATAATAAACACCATGCTCCATCCCAGCTCTGGTATGAACGTTCTACTTTGTGTGTGCTGTCATGCTGTTGGTACCCCAGAGTATGGTTTTAAGGTGCCCCTGATCCTCATCGCCCCAACCTGTGATGACAAGGTGACTGGTGTTGGTGCAGAGAACTGGTATTCATGGCATAAGATGGGGGCTCTCCTGGACGGGATGCCATCATATACCACTAGACACAGGAGAGTAATCCGGGCCCTTACAATTCAGAAACAGATCATGGACTTGCCAGTTACCCCAGGTTATCTATAC
The DNA here is from genome assembly GCA_016271365.2 of Neoceratodus forsteri. Lineage (NCBI taxonomy): Eukaryota > Metazoa > Chordata > Ceratodontiformes > Ceratodontidae > Neoceratodus > Neoceratodus forsteri. The sequence continues at coordinate 477,534,943 of CM057451.1, forward strand.
ATTAAGGACTCAGTCAAAGAGAGCATGACGTATATAAAAATATCATTTAATACTCCACAATATTTACATATGTTACAGGATTATACTTTACTAAGGATGATGGGGAATACAGGATGTTATAAAACAGAAAAATAATACATTTGAATAGATAGCACACAGAGAAACCTCACTGAAAGCTAACTAATTTCTAAGCAGAGCAGAAACTTACCCCCAACTGGGTTCTCATAAGTTCTGGCAGACTTGAACACGTGATGTTACAGGTTCAATGTTCCAGCACAATTAACCTTTCCTTAGAGAAACGTGGTGTGAATATCCAGAGTTAGGCCACTCCAAGACAATTTCAATTATAAATATGGTTTATTGTATCACATAACAACAAAACAATGAATTACATCACATAGCAATGATCCCCTTCATGCCCGTCATTTCGTTGTTATGTGATGTAATAAACCATATTTATAACTGAAATTTTCTTGGAGTGGCCAGTCATCTCATTTTCTGGATATTGACTTTTCGCACTTTGGCCCCCACCTTACTTTGAATTGAATGCACAACGGGGGGAACCAATTTTGGGCATTCATTGAGAATATCCAGGGTAGGCCAGCCCACTCACTTACATCATTGGCCCTGCCTCTCTGATATCACATTCTGGACATTTCTTTGATCTGTGGGGACCACCTCTTCCCCCAGAACTGGTGCAAATGGATTTTGTGTCTTGTGGCTCAGTCCTATTGTTATAAGTGCCATCTGCATAGCTGGAAACATCTTGCCTTATTTGGGTCATTGTTTACATACAAATCACAAGCCTTTTTCGATGAAAAGAATTCTGTTATCGCCAAACAAAAGCCTTTAAAGAACAGGAACTATGTGACCCACACCCAACTGGTTATCTTCTAGGACACAGATTTTAAAGAAACAGTAATCTATTTTCCCACATGAACAAAAATATTTTGCCGACAACATAACTAGTAAAATAATAAAAAAAAAACATTTCCTGAATCTTACGTCTGTTGCATACAGAGGATTGTGTATGTTTCTCCATACACAACAATGCTGTGGCTGAATGGAGAGGCTGTCGTGGCAATTAGAGACCTCGTGAGTGCAGCCACTGAACCTCAAAATTCATACTAAGCTTTGTCTGTGTATGGAGACCCATCCACAATCTTTTATAGTGAATGGCACCCAAATACACAGAAACTCCACCGTGACTAATTTAAAAGAGCTTTGTGACATTCTTACTTTACTGTCTTGTAAAGATGTCAGTTTACTGAGACAGATGTGTTATCAGAACAAAAAGGGAAGTAGGATGCAAAAAGTGCCTCAGTCACTAAACTTGCTGTTTTTCATAAATCCCAATGGATTGTGAGGTAATACGAGCCCGAATGAGTGAGCAACATAAAAAAAATGCAGCTGTTATGATCGTCAACGTTGTCTTGTATGTCCAAGCGTCAGCAATCAGATCTACTGTTTTAAGAAGGCTGCCACACGGAACCATTCAATTCTGTAGTGCTGCAGTAGTGATGTACTCAGTGCAGCACAAGAGCATGAAGCCATAGCTACTGCAGCACAACAAGGAAATTCTAGTAATGGATTTCCACCTGTAACTGCGTTCTACTATACACTATATGGTAACTGTGACTGGTGGCATTACTGGAGCCTTTGTCGTCCTGACCTTGCACCACCACCTACTGCATGTGTGCATCAGGCCCTGAATGACTAAAGAGAAACACCAAGAATGTCCATGAATGAAGTACATAACATTTACCAGCAGGGGGAGATCTTGAACTTCTTGAGTGAGGGAAAAATCTAGGCTGGTTCCATTGATCAGACTGACGTGATTCAAGTCTGTCAAGCAGTAATGAGTAACATATTCTCCCGTTTCTTTTAGGTACAAAAGGACCCCTCCATCATGATTATGACTGTCCAACTGCTCTTTAGATAGTATGCTATCTGTACTTGGATCAACATTTGAGTCACTCACCGGTTTCTTGTCAGGTTCTTCTGAAACAAAGTGATGTATTGTACCTTTTTGAAATTTACTGCAGTCTGAATTGGTATGGATCCGCAGTTTTCCATTAAACTATATACCACATGATGGCAGTGGCACTGCCCCTATCAGAAGTACTAGGTGGAATTTTTAAACTTGGCAGTCAGTGGTGGCTCTTGAGATTCCTCCCCAGTTATTAACTGCTTCTTTAGCTGACTGAAGCCAGCGGTTACACAGTCTGTGCTCTGAAATAAACTGCACTTTCCTGCACCTCATATCAGCACCATGATAGTTTAGTCTACCTTTAATCATGCAGGCTCTTTCTCATGAAACCATTCGGATCCAGCACTAAATGAACAGCCTTGAAAAACTAGAAATATATGTGCTTAAATATTCTTTTTCATTACTTGTGGTTTTTTTGTGTCTCTGTATAAATGTGTGGAACTCTATATTCTACCATAGCTGGCCTACATCCTATTGGGGCTGCACTGGAAAAAAGATAGTTTAACTGTATGTACTCCTGTATAAAATTTTATTAAAAGTAATTCCAAGAGCCTCCCGATGGCCCAGCGCTTCTGCGCTGACGACCTGTGTTTGAGAATGAGCCTGGGAACCAGGAATGTATGTCACCCAGGGCTGGGGTGTGCTGCCGAGTACACTGTGAGCCAGCCTGGGGAAGGAGGTGCATGGCTGTGGCACCACAGCAGCCCCTTACAGTGGGACAGGGATCTTGCTCCTCCACAAAGGGTGGTATCATCCCAATGCATGCTACAGTTGTGCCAGACAAACAAAGGCTACGCCAGTGCTGTGGGAGGAGAGAAGTTGTATATGGGGGCATGAAACCCTAGTACCATTAGGATAACAACCTTTGGTCCCCCAACCCCTAGAACTATGATGAATCTGCCAGACACCAGATCCTGTTTCCTGGGTGAAGGAATGGCTCTGCAATAGAAGGCAAGCTGTGAGGTTAGGAAGGAATGAACAAACAGGCCGATTGGGTGAGTGGTAGAGGTTGGGTGGTGCCCCAGACCTGATCAGGGTACATCTCTGTACAGGGGTATATCCCTGAGACATCGCTGTTTGGGACAAAATACATTCCTGAAAGTGTTCTATGATGCTTGATGTCAAAGGGCACTAAGAAAGGAAAAAAAACACATTAGCATCACTGTGATGGTTGTGAGTACTTGCAGGCTTCACTCTGCAGAGACACACTCTGGAAATACAGTGAAAGAGTGCTAGACACAGCTGGGAGATTGCAACAGTTTGCCCACCCCAACCAGAGGACTGGGGTGATGTGCAGTGTAGAACAAAGAGCTTTGTGCAAAAAAAAAACAAAAAAAAAAACAGTTGTGGATTGAATTCAGCTCCACCACTTGCCTAGAGGCTGCTGACTCAAAGCTGGCGGAATGTCACAATATGTGCTACCCATAATAAAACAAAGGTAATTAGTGCCCAATTTTATTTAGAATATATGTCTCTGACTTACATAAAGGAATAACAGGATACATCAGCAAATTTGCCAGACTCAGTCAGGATGTTGATACCGATGTCAAAATAGAAAACTTTAAGAAGGACATAGTAGCTTTGGAAAACTGGGCAGTTCAAAACAAGATGGAATTCAACATAGCAAAATGCGCTATCATGCACTTAGGTGGTAATAATGCTCATACCCATTATTTCCTGAATGGAACCCCATTAAACCAAGTTCAAACAGAATAAGGCTTAGGTATCATTATACATAATACAAGAGCTCGCTAAGCTCAGGGTGGACAAGGCAATGGGACCTGATGGCATACATCCCAGGGTACTTAAGGAGCTAAGGGTGGAACTAGCAGAGCCATGAGCAGAACTGTTTAGTGAGTCTCTGAGCACAGGAGAGGTCCCAGAAGACTGGAGAAGGGCTCATGTGATCCCGCTCCACAAGAGTGGTAGCAGGAAGGAGGCAAGGAACTATAGACCAGTCAGTCTTACCTCAATAGTAGGCAAGGTTATGGAGGTACTCCTTAAGGAAAGGATAGTGCAACACCTGGAATCCATAGGGGCACAGGATCCAAGACAGCATGGGTTTACAAAAGGAAGGTCCTGTCAAACTAATCTCATAGATTTCTTTGACTGGGTAACAAGAGTGGCGGACCAAGAGGGAACAGTTGATGTCGCCTACCTTGACTTTGGCAAAGCTTTCGACACTGTTCCACATAGAAAATTAATAAATAAGCTGGGTAGGCTCAGGGTAGATCAGAAGTTGGTCAACTGGGTGGTAAACTGGTTGACGGGCAGAAAACAGAGAGTGGTGGTAAATGGTATACAGTCAGAAGAGATGCAAGTCACAAGTGGGGTACCTCAGGGATCATCCTGGGGCCTGTCCTCTTCAATATCTTTATCAGTAACATTGCAGATGGACTTGAGGGTAAGGCTTGTCTGTTTGCAGATGACACCAAGATCTGCAACAGAGTAGATGATCCAGATGGGGTGGGCAGAATGAGAAGAGATCTGGATAAACCCGCAAAATGGTCAGAAGAGTGGCAACTGGGATTTAATGCAAAGAAGTGCAAGATCATGCACGTAGGGAAGAGAAACCCTGAAGCCACCTATAGGCTGGGAGGGGAGTTGCTGGCAGTCACAAAGGAAGAAAGAGACTTGGGCATAATCATCACCGATAAGGTGAAATCCTCCAAGCAGACCTCTAAAGCAGTAGGTAAGGCTAGGAGGATGTTAGGGTGTATTAGAAGGGGTATCACAAGTCATAAGAGGGAGGTAATAATCCCTCTTTACAAGACACTGGTTAGGCCCCATCTGGAGTACTGCGTGCAGTACTGGAGGCCACACCTTCGCAAGGACATTAACCAAATTGAGGCAGTCCAGAGATGGGCAACCAAAATGGTGCTGGGACTGCATCAGAAGACATATGAGGACAGATTAATGGAGCTCAATATGTATACCCTTGAACAAAGGAGGGAGAGAGGTGATATGACCGAAACATTCAAACATCTTAAAGGCCTTAACAAGGTGAAAGAGTCTAACATGTTTAAATATAAGAAAAATAGCAGGACAAGAGGATACAGCATGAGATTAGAGGTAGGCCGATTAAGGGGGAATGTGAGGAAATTCTTTTTCACAGAAAGAGTGGTGGATTCATGGAACGGCCTACCTCAGGAAGTGGTGGTTATGAATACAGTGCAGGGCTTCAAACAGGCATGGGATATGCATAAGGGAGCACTACAGATGAGTATGAATAGATAGGCCACTGACAGAACAAAGGCCGATGGCACATTTATAAGGTAGAAAAAGAAATGGGCAGACTGGATGGGATGGGCCTTGCGGTCTTTATCTGCCATCAACCTCTATGTTTCTATAATACTCTTTCAGTAAGAGACCTCTGTAGACAGGCAGCTCAAACAGCAAATAGAATATTCTCTTCAATCAGAAGCGCTTTTACATCCAGACATGAAGTGTGCATTTCACCACTCTTTAAATCCTATATAAGGCCTCATCTGGACTATACTTCTCCCTTCTGGGGCTCCCTTTCTTGCAAAGGATATAAAGCTCAATGAAAGTGTACAAAGAAAAACTACTAAATTGTTTAAAAGAATTAGTCATATGTCCTATCAAGATAGACTTAAAGAATTACAACTTAGGAACAAGAAGACAAAGGGAGGATTTGTTATTATCGTTTAATATGTTAGGTGATAAAGATTTAATGATAGATTGTAACATATCATGGCCCAGATATTCAAAGCTTTGCGTGGTGCGCAAACTGTTTGCATGGGTTTAGCGCGGGTCTGCTATATTCAAAAGGCCATATAGCGCGTGCAAACCGCATTAGCGCCAGGCATACCATAATTATATGCAAGGCAAACTGAACATGAATACAGGTGCTAGGGATATTCTAGATCGGCACCGCGCTTAATGTGTTTAGCGATTTAGCAAGGACCTTGCACGGGTACAAATTACTGCCAGGAAAAACTGGTCTTAACTCTGGGCAAACAACTTTGCGTGATATTATGGCCTTGCGCAGCATTAGCACGGCCTTGCGTGACCCTAACATATGACTATGACACAGAGAAAATGCCAGACATGGAGGAAACATGCTGCTCACTGATGGCACCACAATGATGCCAACTGCTGCCACCAGTCCCAGCCATGCCAGGCAGTATGTGATGACCCAGTCCCCGGGGGCCACCATGGTAGTGTGGCCATACAGCACACACCTGCAGACTATACCTCTATGGTGACCAACAGATGCCAGCACACACATGCAGTACTGTGGGCATGGTGGGTGCTGAGGGGAGGGTGTATGGGTGGCCAGGCTTCATCACAGACCAGGTGCGGCCACAAGGCTGAGGCACAGCACACAGTGCACATGGGTCAGTATTGGGAATACCCCAATACCAGTGTGCCTGTCTGATCGTACATGCCCCCCCAGTCACATACCGCACAGCTGTACATACACCACAGCACAGACAGCCGACGATGTCTGTGTCACTATGACAATCCCATGCCATAGGTGCAGCATCTGTGGGTCACACAACAGTGTGACACTAATGTCCACTGGCAGTACACACCTGCAAGGTGGGCTTGTCACTGTGTACAGTGCAGTGGTCGTCGCTACCCTACATGCCATAGGCATTGCTGTGTCCCTCACACTACTGGCCCCCTTGCCACTGTGGCATCTGCTGTGCACTGTAGCATGCCTTACAATGTGCCAGTTGCATGCATCACCACCACCGCCTGTGCCTATGCTGTGTTGTCCCTTGGGGTACATAATGCTATGCTGTACTGCATACATGTAGTCTGCAGCAACCATCAAGCACTGTCAGACTGACCTACAGGTGGAGCTGCAGCCAGACCTGGCCAGTCTCTGTACTTGCAGAGTGACCTACTGGTGGAGCTCTGGGATCCTGCAGTAATGCTGGGCAAACTATATGCATATCAGGGCATAATGAGATGCTAATCTGGCTGTTTGCCCAGAGACTACCTAAGTAGGCTCATTTGCATGTCACTTTTGAATATGGCAAATCTTAGCGCCAGGTAAATGTGTTTGCAGTGGGCAAACAGCTTAGCTCCATACTAAAGCTGTGCTAACATGTTAGAGCGGCGTTAATGGTTCAGGGAATATTATACAGTTTTGATCGCTGTTCTTTCACCTCCACTGCTGCCTGCAGCTGTACTGGGTCCACACATTTGCTGGCACACACATTGGCCACATAGGTCACCTCTACCTACCCTCACGTCGCTGTGCACTGTGTTGTTGTGGCTTGCACTTTCTGGTTGCTATATTCAGTGCTGTCTTATTCCAGGGTTACATTTACGCTGTACTCCCAGCACAGTTTGCACAGCCACATTCCCATGCTATATTCAGAAGCTGTTTGCCCCGGGCTATTCCTTTTGGATATGGCTTGCTTTGTGCTCCGGGCTAAGTTTGCCCACCGGGCAGTGTAAATTTAGCCCAGGAACAAAGTTTTGAATATCTGGCCCCATATGCACACAAACCTGAACACTTGAGAAGCAATACAAAACAGTTGGTGGTTCAGAGGGCAAACATGAATAAAAGGACAAATTATTTCACAATTAGAACTGACACACTATGGAATAGCTTACCTCAAAAAATTGTTGATTCAGAAGATCAGCTCCAGTTTAAAAATAGATTGGAAAGATACATTATGGGATTAAATATTACATAGCCCACATGGGTGGGAAGGTGGACTCGAGGAGCCTAGTGCCGTCTTCTACCTTTAGTACTGAGTAAACTGAGTGAGTAAACATTTCATAACAGGAGGTGCCTTCCCGGGCCAACACAGAAGGGGACCATAGTCATTCGCAGAGGACTCTGTATTTTCTTGTGTTTACTCTTTACTAAGCTAAGCATCATAAATGGTTGTACTCAGTGAGGAATAACATATGTATACACATTCTGCTTTATTTAGTAAGATTAAAAGATTGCTGTCACCAAGAAACGTACATTATTTCTTGTTTTATTTTCTCACAGAAACTGCTTCACAAGCATTACATTCCACATTTACGTTTGTATTTTTATATTGGACATGAAATGTAGCAGCATATCATATTGCCCATTGATTTACATTTGATTTCACAGCATCACCCAGATTTTAAAGGTTCCACAAAGTGTTTATTTTTCTGCAGCTACTTATTTTTTCCTCCCTTGGAGTTCTCTGCCAGCATCTGACATCCCCCCCAATGTAGGCACCGGGTATGAGACCCCCTCCCCATAAACCCATGACTTACCCTTTGTGGCAGGGGTTGGGGTGTGACTCAACCCACCGGACCGGATGAGCGTTCGGGGAGGTGCCTTCCCAGGCCAACACAGAAGGGGACCATAGTCATTTGCAGAGGACTCTGTATTTTCTTGTGTTTTCTCTTTTCCCCCTTGAGGTGCACCATCAGTGGTGGCAGTGTGCACTCTGTGCATCTCAAGCACCTGCCGCTTCTTGCCCTCCTTATTCAGTGCACTGACGTTACCTCCCCAACCTCCGCTTGATGGCAGGCAATCGCTGAGCCCTGCAATCCCCCCTCCCCAGAGAAGAAGAGCAGTCCTAAGGATGCTCAATCCTTTTCCTCCCTGCCAACCCTCGGCACCCCATTTCTGTTCCCGAACATGGGTCGCCGGCGTGGCGCAAGGTAAGACATCCAGCACCTCAGCCCTCAGTGCCCCCAGGCCGGCTATAAAGTGCTTTTTGTGTGAGCTCAGTGCAAAACAATTCCTTGCACCAGTCAAGCAGATCAAATGAAGCAGTAAAAAATGCCAAGAAAAAAAAAACAATACTTTCAGTTGCTCTTCAGTATTTTATACGTAGATAACACATTTTCAGAGTGGCAACCCCACAAGCACATTAGCCTATGTGGTGAAAAGAGAACCCTGGCACTTCACCGTTCTTGGGCACACAATACCTGCACCGTATGCACTTACACTAATGTTGTGTCTCTCCTGCAGAATCTCTAAGCTGGTTGCTAAATATAAAAAAAAGGTTAAACTAGAAAAATTCTTGAGGCTACCAGATGATCCCAGTGATAGGTGACGGATCACAATTCATAAGTTTAAAGTACTTACAAGCAGCTATATGAATGCAAAATGTAACAAAGACAAAGTAATTCAATCCCGCTGTGATTTTCTTTCACACAAAGACGCAGCTTACTCCACGTTATATGATGCCCACTATGCCAGAACCTCAGACAGATTATTTTGGTAGATATCCTTGCAAATCAATATAGGCCATACAATAATTCCTGAATTGCCTGCTTAATAACAACTCATTGCCAGTTTTGAACAACTTTTCCACTTTCCATAAAAGAGTAACCATTATGGAAATGGAAAATAAAGGCATGAAAGTACTATGAACCTTTTATCATATGGGGCTGTTTAAAATGTAGATTTCTTTTTAATTTAATTATTTTTTTTTGTATACTGGGTAAAAATATACTAGACAATTAAATGTCTACTTTTACATACACCCCGGGTGAGTACAAATGCAGGTATTAGGCCCTGGACACACTACAGAATTGTGTTTGAAAACAGTTTTTAAAACCAGTTTAGCTAAACCATTTCAGTGCAGCCACACTACTCAGTAACCATGTTTAGTCTGGCCACACTGCTGGTGTTAAACCTGTTCTCCTTGTAACTATTTTTTTTTTTAAGTCCAACACACAGAACTGTGTTTGCCTGGACACACTGCAGCTAGAACTGTTTTAGTTAAACCATTACAGCTTAAAACACTTTTACTCCTGGACAGACCTGTAAGTAAAACCATGCTAGCTCCAAAACGTTTTTAAAAATGGTTTTAAGACTAGGTATCTAGCAGGGTTTAATAACACTTTTGTTAAAACGTTTTAAGGGGCTTGTAGTCTGTCTGCAAACAGTGCTAGGGGGGATTTAAACCATTTTAAGGCACTTAAACCATTTTAAGATCCACAGTGTGTCCAGGGCCTTAGAGAGAAAACAATACCAATTACAATGTAGGAGAGACATGAATGCAGACTCACAGCAAGAACAACAAATTACATTTAGGCAAAGCAGTTAAGCGAATGTAACAGTAGATGCAATACAAACTGGGATCAAATATGATTAATGAACAACTCCAAATACAGTGTAAGTGAACTATGAATGCTGAAGTGCAGCAAGAACAACTAATATCATTAGGCAATGCTGATAAGTGAATGTTATGGTAGCTAAGAAACTAATGTAGGTTGGAATATAATTAATGATTAGAATGCAGGTACTTTGCCAGCAAAGTGCAGTGAAACATAGAAACATAGAAGCATAGAAGTTGACGGCAGATAAGGACTGCAAGGCCCATCCAGTCTGCCCATTTCTTTTTCTACCTTATAAATGTGCCATTGACCTTTGCACCGTCAATGGCCTATCTATTCATACTCATCTGTATTGCTCCCTTATGCCTACCCCATGGCTGTTTGAAGCCCTGCACTGTATTCATAGCCATGACTTCCTGAGGTAGGCAGTTCCATGCATCCACCACCCTTTATGTGAAAAAGAACTTCCTCACATTACCCCTTAATTGACCTCCCTCTAATCTCATGCTGTGTCCTCTTGTCCCTGCTATGTTTCTTATATTGAAACATGTTAGACTCTTTCACCTTGTTAATGCCCTTATGGTGTTTGAATGTTTCGATCACATCACCTCTCTCCCTCCTTTGCTCTAGGGTATACATATTGGGCTCCGTTAATCTGTCCTCATATGTTTTCTGATGCAGTCCCAGCACCATTTTGGTTGCCCTTCTCTGGACTGCCTCAATTTGGTTAATGTCCTTGTGAAGGTGTGGCCTCTAGTACTGCACGCAGTTCTCCAGATGGGGCCTAACCAGTGTCTTGTAAAGAGGGATTATTACCTCCCTCTTCTGACTTGTGATACCCCTTCTCATACACCCTAACATCCCCCTAGCCTTACCTACTGCTTTAGTGGTCTGCTTGGATGATTTCAGGTCATCAGTGATGATGATGCCCAAGTCTCTTTCTTCCCTTGTGACTGTCAGCAACTCCCCTCCCAGCCTACAGGTGGCTTCAGGGTTTCTCTTCCCTATGTGCATGATCTTACACTTCTTTGCATTAAACCCCAGTTGCCACTCTTCTGGCCATTTTGCTAATTTATCCAGATCTCTTTTCATTCTGCCCACCCCATCTGTATCTTCTACTCTGTTGCAGATCTTGGTGTCATCTGCAAACAGACAAACCTTACCCTCCAGTCCATCTGCAATGTCACTGACGAAGATATTGAAGAGGACTGGTCCAGCACTGATCCCTGAGATACCCCACTTGTGACTTGCATCTCTTCTGACTGTATACCGTTTGCCACCACTCTCTGTTTTCTGCCCGCCAGCCAGTTTGCCACCCAGTTGACCAACTTCTGACCCACCTCGAGCCTACCCAGCTTATTAATCAATCTTCTATGTGGAACAGTATTGAACGCTTTGCAGTGAGGGATTGGTGACATAGAGACGGTACACCTGGTCATCACCTAAAAGTGGTACAGAAGCTATGCCACAGGGTAGGTGGTATGAGTTAGCAGCAGCTACACACTGAGAATATAAGGAGATGTTTCCTCAGAACACTCTCAAAGGATAGCTGAATAGATGATTTGCATACTGTGTGTGTTTTGTGTCTGTGTGTGTGTGTGGGGGGGGGGCAGAGCCTGGGGTAAGCAAGCACAAGGCCTGAATACCAAACCCATTTTGGTAGCACTTATGGGGATGGTGAGGGAGGTAGCATAAATGGATCTGAATGAATAAGATGCGTGAGAATGTTGTATCAGAGCACTAGAGGCAGGAGAGGCTGACTAGAATAATTTGAAGATAAAACACTCCAGTGTGCAGGAGTGAGAGGCAGAGGGGGCCACCCAGCCCAGGGAGGAATAGAGTGTGTAGTGGTAAGTTAGGCAGGGGGAGGACAGAGCAAACCAGATGATATTATTATAGGCCACATCCCATTTATGGAGGTGTGTTTTTAGGGGCATTTGAGTAAACAACTGAACTGTATTGAAGGCAGGAGAGAGGAATGCCTTGAAATATGGCTAGCCTTGCTTTGGGATTGAGGAAGTGGCAAAGGTGGTAGACCTGACTTAGCCTGGAAGTAATAGATTTTCTGATAGTAGAGATGTGAGTGGAGAAGTCAAGGGCAGAGTCAAGGGTGATGCCAAAGTATGTGAACTCCTTCACAAGGAGAGCCATCACTTGGAGGAATGGAGGTTGGAGGAATGGTCAAATACGTGGCAGCTCAGATTCAATGCAAAGAAGTGCAAGGTAATGCACCTGGGAAACAAAAACCAAGGGGAAGAGTACACAATGGGGGATGAGTTAATAACAACAACAAAAATTGAAAGAGACCTAAGGGTAATTATATCAGATGACCTAAAGGTGGGCAAGCAATGTGAGAAGGCAGTAAGGAGGGCTGGGGGGATACTGGGATGCATAGGGAGAGGCATCAACAGTAGAAAACAGGAAGTTGTTATCCCTCTCTACAGACAGTTAGTGAGACCTCATCTGGAGTACTGCGTGCAATTCTGGAGACCCCATCTCCTCAAAGACATAGACAGAGTGGAGGCTGTTCAGAGGAAGGCAACCAAAATTGCGCAGGGTCTGTACCAGAAGACATACGAGGAGAGACTAAAGCAGCTTAATATGTATACCCTTGAGAAAAGGAGGAAGAAGGGTGACATGATAGAAACTTTCAAGTATCTCAAGGGAATTAACAAGGTACAAGAGGGTAGTATCTTTCAGAAGAAGAGATGTGCAAGAACAAGGGGGCACAATTTAAAGATAGAGAGGGGATGGCTCTGAGGTAATGTTAGAAAGTATTTTTTCACAGAGAGAGTTGTGGATGCATGGAACAGCTTTCCTGAGGAGGTTGTGGAGTCAGGAACAGTGGGAGAATTCAAGAATGCATCGGACAGGCATAAGGCAATTCTAGTGGGGGGGGGCAGGAGGAAGTAAACTGTTGATTAACTAGAATCTGCATCTTATCCATCAGGTAGGGAAATGGGCAGACTGGGTGGACCAAGCAGTCCTTATCTACTGTCAAATTCTATGTTTCTGTGTTTCTATCGGAGCACCAAATGGGCAGGGGGTTATGGCTTGTGAATCTTTATGCCTTTGACCCAAAGAGCAAGACTTGGGTTGTAGAGGCACTGAGAAGTAGTTTTATTGTTAGCAAGCCAGGTCTGAATGTGGGAGAAGTCAAGGCTGAGCTGGGTATTGATGTGGGGGTGTGTGGTATAGGGTAATATTGATAGTGTACATAATGATTGAGCAGGAGGGGGAGAGACAGATGGGAGGTTGTTGATGAAAATGGAGAAGAGAAGTGGCCCAACGATAGAGCACTGGGGGACTTCTTGCTTGTCTGGGATGAGACTGGAGGAGGCATTGCCAAATTTAATGAATAGCTACCTGCCCAGCAGGTAAGTGGTGAAACAGGAAAATATATATGTGGAGAGGACAGCTTCAGTTAATTTGTGGTGAAGAAGGATATGGTCTGTGAGGCCAAAGGCTTTAGACAATTTTAAGAAAACTGCTCCAGTGAGCAAGCCTTTGTCCATGACAGTCTTGCTATCATTAGTCAGCTGACTAGGGCAGTGGTGGTGCTATACCCTTTCTGAAAGCCATATTTACAGGGGATGATAAGGCTGTACTTCTGTAGGTATTCAGTTAACTGGGTTGCTACTACCTTTTAAAGTAGCTTGCTGAGGTTGGGGAGAATGGCAATGGGGTGAAACTGGGATATGAGTTTTAGGTTGCCAAGTTTTTGTACCAGGGCTATTTTGGCAGCTTTCCAAGAGATGAGGACAATACCAAAGGTGAGGCAAAGATTAAAAATGTGAGTAATGGGGAGAACAAGAAAGGAGGTGCCTAGCCAGAGAATTCTAGGTTTAATACCATCTGGACCAGGACTGACACCAAGTGGAACAGTGTTAAGTAGGTTTTAGACCTCCCTTCTGGTAACAATTTTTAGTAGAAATTGTGGGTTGGTAAGAGGGGAAGAGGGCAGAGGCAGGTCAGAAGGAGAGGTCTGTGCAGTAGGGAGGTTGGGTGAGTATGTGGAGAGGTCTGAAAACTAGGTGTTGAAGGCATCAGTGATTGTTATTTGGTTGGTGCAGTGAACCCATTTGATGAACATGACCTTTAATGCTGTTTTGGTGAAACCACTGTTAGCGTCTCTGAGCCCTGGTCATATTCTTGGCAGTTGTAGACTAGAAAAAGAGACACAGACAAGTGGCATACACAAAAAGGTAATCAGTTGCCTTAAACAGTTGTCTCACCATTAGACACTGAGAGCCAATGTTTACCAAATGCCCCTAGGAGTGAAGAAGGTCTCAAGGGAGAACATGTAGGACAGTAGGTTATATAGTTCAGATTATTACCACAGTTACCAAAAGACTAGATACATAAAATAAGCCCTATTGACCAAATGTTAGGTGGCTCCACAGTGTTATGTATTGTTATACAATATTTGTAAAGTCAGCTAAAATATAGAACAAAGGATGCATACAAAATATAGGATGTAGTGCAGTATTACAGAAATCTGTGCAGTGGCAGTGTAAGCTGTACAATTCTCAGAAGATACACAAAGACATAAGTGTCTTGGCTCATTACTTGCAGCATGTTACATGGCATAAACAGAAGCAGTAAATAGATTATAATTATGTTCCTGGCTACCTACTCTTATATGGTAAGTGCCAGTGCCCTATGTTAGTACATCAGGTATCGTCGCTACGCTACGCTACGTCGAAAGATGGCCGACAGGCTGGGTGCGCCACTGGCTATGCTAGCAGCTAGATTGTAATTTTGACTGTCTCTGATTTTTATCTGCCTTTTGCCTGATTTTTGTTCGAAGTTCTGCATCGTTTTGTTGTGTGCTGTGTTTCGCTCTCCTTGCCGTTCGCTTGCCATTATTTTTGTTATTTTGTTGCTCTCCGGGTTTTGCAGTGAACGAACGAACAAATGAACGAACGAACGCTGAGTTGCTGTTTTGACCGACACCGAGGTGTGGTATTTTTCGGTTGGGAACCCAGCCGCTTTGTTTTAACATAGAAGGGGCACTGAAATGCTTCGTTAAACCCACTGTGAGAAAGGGATATAGTGGGTAACATTGGCGCCTGGTAGATTCAAATTTTGGCCAGCCTGTTACACTTGGGAAACTGCTTGAGGCTGGAACTGGGGAATCCTCAAAGAGTGTGGGGCCCTGGACTTTTATGTCTGCTGGACTGACTTTTGGATTGTCACTGGAGTCGAAAGACTGCTCGATCAGAGTAGAAGAGTGTTTGGTGTGACAGAAGAGCAACCGGGAGTGGAAGGAGCAGCGAGCTTGCTTGGATTATATGGGCTGTATTTTATGGACTGGGTAGAAGTTGAGCCGCTTTTGGTGAAGACAGATCGCCGCTGCAATCTGGTAGATTGGTCCGGAGCCTGGAGCTGGAGACTGTGGTCCTGAGGTTGGGTTGGCAGCTTGGTGGCTTTTGCTTCTAGACTGCTGTATCCCCGGTGCCGGTTTTCTGGACGAGTGAGCCTGTGTAAACTCTGGTCTGAACCCAGGGTGGTGCATCTCGGGGGATGACCGTTGGGTGAGTTTCTTTAAATCCTGGCCTGAACCCAGGGTGATTTACTGAGGCAGTTGACTGCGACAGGAGATTGGGGTGGTATTGTCGGAAGACAGGCCTCAGTGTGCCCGTTGTCTCTGGGCTCTGTGAAGGGCAGGCTGAAGAGCCTGTTCACGTGGATCCAGTCGCTGGTCGACTTCCCCAGTGGCATCTTGGGGGATGACCGGGGGGAGAATCTCCTTTTGGCTGGTGGCTTGAGCTCGCCTTTAAACAGCTGGGATTAATGTTCAAGGTTTTAGCTGCATCAAAGGTCTGTTTTATTAATTTGGAATTTACGGACCTTGTCTGAACACTACCCAGGTCAGATTGTTTCTTTTTTCTTTCCCCCTATATATCTCGGTGAAGCAGTGAGAGTGCTTCGTTCTTTTTTATTCAAGACCAAACTGTGTGACTGTTTACTTTGCCTATGTGAGAGATAGGCTTGAGACTAGAGACTAACACCTCAGGGGTGAGAGCTCTGAGGGTTTCTTCTATTATTTTCAGTTTTTAGTGGTGTACAGGTGGAGGGAAACTGAGACTTTGTGTCCAGATTGTTATAAGCTCCTTTGGAGTAGTTAAAATCTGCCTAGATTACTTAAGACTTTTCTGGATAAAAATAGGGAGGGGGGTTGTTGTTTAAGACATTTTAGTGGGTTTTGATAGTATAATCAAATTGGTTGGTTGATTAATAGTTGTTTTAAGTATTTGTTGGCATGTGTTGGGACTGGGCTTTCATGGGCAGGTGCTACTCCCCCGTCTAGACTGAGGGACCTGCGCCCTTTCAAAAGCCCCCCCATTGCTACCCGAGGTATATAGGCATTGTCGTGCCTTAGGGATTGCACGGAGGAGGCGGAGGGGGAGGGGGGGTTCTTCAGCTATGAGTGGGGGAGCGGAATGAGCGAATTAGGGTGGTGAGATCAGAGAGACACCCTGGGGCGAAATGAGTCCAGGATGGGGGGGTGCGATGCCTGGTTCCCATACCCCAGGGTTCCACTGAGAGTGGGCAAGTGGCCCGCTTTTCCAAGGCCTCTCATCCAACCCAGGTGGTGTTATGCGATGCCAGGTCTATAAAAAAAAACAAGACAGCAATTATTGCTGATCTTGTTGAGTCATCTGACCTGGCTTGCATTACCAAGACCTGGCTGGATGAGAATGCTGGTCCCACACTGGAGTCAGCAGTTCCAGCCGGGTACTCGGTGATACATCGCCTGAGGTTGGATGGAAGGGGTGGGGGGGGTCGCCATTTGTTTTAAATCAGAATTGGGCCTTGTGGAGGTTCCAGTGGTGTCCCCCAGATCTTTTGAGTGTATCATGGGAGCAGGTGTGGGTAGCAGAATCTTACTCGTCTACCGTCCACCCGGTGACGAGAAAGTTTTTCTGCAGGAAGTTGCAGACTTCATTGTCAACCTCGTGTTGGAGCCCTCCAGGTGGCTGGTACTGGGGGACTTCAGTGCCTGGGTCGACGATGAACTCTCGTACTTTGGTCAAAACTTCCTCCAACTGATGACTTTGTTGGGCTTCACACAGGTTGTTACTGCTGCTACCCATATCCAGGGTCACTCTTTGGATCTGGTGTTTACCCTGGGGATGGAGATCACGGAACTGGTGGTGGAACCAGTTGGGTGGTCTGACCATCACTCCATAAGGTTCAGTTTTGCGACCCCCCTTGTGAGACCTACCCCTTTGGAGATGGTCCAGTACCGCCCTTTGAGGGGAGTTACCCCTGGGGGGCTGATTGCGGTACTGGACCTATCGAGTTGGCCTATGGAGTGCATGGAACCAGATGCCTTAGTAGTGCACTATAATAATATGGTGCTGAGGGCACTGGATTCCATAGCACCTGTCGTGTTCGCCCCCTCTCCTTTCGCCCTCGGTCCCCTTGGTTTGATGGGATACTGAGGGAGTCGAGGAGAGTGGGGCGAAGACTGGAACGTTGTTGGTGGAAATCCGGCCTGGAAGATGACAGGCTTAGATTGATGGCCCATTATGTGGACTATCAGTCAGAAATCTCCCGTAAGAAGGCAGAGTTCCTGTCCAGGGAGACAGCTGCATCAAGAAATCGACCAGCTCAGGTCTTCCGAACCGTGGACAGACTGTGCAATCCAGCCTGTCTGCGGAGTCGGAGAGCTTTTTTACAAATACAGTGTGATGAGTTTGCTCAATTTTTTGAAGATAAGGTGTCATCGATCAGGTCAGAGATCCGCAGTACATGTTCTAATGAGTGTTGCAGGGATCGATATCGGGTTACAGGCCCTCGGTTTACCTGGACAGATTTTGACCGGCTAGCGATCATGGATATCATGAAGATTGCCCAGGGCTTGCGACCGACTTGCTGTAGTTTGGATCCTGGTCCTACGTGCCTCCTTGTGGGGTGCATGGATGTGATTGGACCAGTCCTTGCTGAGATAGTCTGGTGCTCTTTGGACCAAGGGGTGTTTCTGAAGCCCTTAAAAGAGGCTGTCGTGACACCCCTTTTGAAGAAATCTTTCCTTGACCCAGACTGTCTCGCTAACTACAGACCAATCTCTAACTTGCCCTTTTTGGGCAAGGTTATTGAAAAAGTAGTTGCGTTGCAGCTCGATGACTTTCTTACCACCCATGAGGTCTGTGATCCTCTCCAGTCCAGTTTCAGGAAGAGGCATAGTACCGAGACGGCGTTGGTTCGGGTACTTAATGATCTCCTAACAGCAAGAGATCAGAAGAGCCATTTGATCTTGGTCCTCCTTGATCTCTCTGCGCGTTTGATACCGTGGACCATGGGACATTGCTAGATCACCTGCGGCTATTCTGCGGACTGTTGGGAACAGTCCTCAGATGGTTCCACTCTTTCCTCACAGGCAGAAGTCAGAGGGTAGTTTCAGGAATTTTTTCCTCAGCTCCCTTTGCTCTGTCCTGTGGGGTGCCGCAGGGCTCTGTGCTTTCCCCCATGTTGTTCACGGTGTATATTCTGCCATTGGGAGACATTATAAGGCATTATGGGCTGAGTTTTCACTACTATGCTGATGATACTCAGCTCTGTATGTCCTTTGTACCTGAACACAATAACGCATTATCGGTCTTTAACAACTGCCTCGCTGAGATGCAGGACTGGATGAGTGCTAACTGGTTGAAACTGAATCTGGATAAGACTGAGGTGTTGGTTGCAGACCCGGGTCATTGTGCAGAGAAGTTGACTCCTGGGTCTCCCTCTGGCCTTGTACTAGGGGGTAACCAGTTGAGACCTTCTGAACAGGTGTGAAATCTGGGCGTAATTCTTGACAGCGGGCTGACAGTGAAAGCACAGGTGTCAGCCGCTGTCAAAGTCTACCTTTTATCATCTGAGGAATATCGCTCAGATAAAACACCTTGTTCCACACGATGACCTTCCTGTGTTGGTCCACGCCTTTGTTTCCTCACGTCTTGATTACTGTAATGCTCTATATCTAGGGTTGCCAGGAGTGGATCTCTGTTGCCTGCAGCTGGTGCAGAATGCTGCAGCCAGGTTGTTGACTGGGTTATCAAGAACTTGCCATATTACACCTGTGCTGCCCGAACTGCACTGGCTGCCGGTGCGGTGGAGAATCACTTTCAAGGTCTCATTGCTGACCTATAAGACCCTACACGGTCAGGGACCAGGGTACTTGCAAGATCTTCTTCGACTTTACTGCCCTCTTCACCCACTCCGCTCCACTGACGAGGGATTGCTAGAGATTCCCAGGGTTTGTCTTCAGTCATCTGGGGCCAGAGCTTTTTCTTTTATGGCCCCAACCCTGTGGAGTTCTCTACCTCGTCAGATTAGATAGTGTCTGTCCACAGAGTCATTTAAGGTGTCTCTAAAAAGTTATTTGTTTGAACTAGCGTTTGAATAAGTTTACTGCTACTTTTATTGTTTTTATGCTGTTATTTATTATGTTTGATGTTATTTTAATATGTAATTGCGCTTTGATATGCAGAAAAGCGCACTATAAATAAATTTTGATTTGATTTGATTTGATTTTATTTGAATTATATATAAGGGGCACAGCAGGTTATCCAGTTAGAGTGTGAGGAACTTGCATAACATTCCCCCCTCCCTTGTTGCCTAACCTGAAAGGTAACAAGAATATGGGAAAGCAGTGGGAGCAGTCGCCATCGTATACAGACCCGATGCACGAGCCTTGTAAAGGAACTTGAGTTGCCCATGATGTTGTTTGAGTGTGTGCCTTAACAGCAAAGTGTAAGTATCAAAAAGAAAACTAAAAATGATTGAATAATAACAAAACCCTTAAAGGTCAATTCTAACCAAGTATTGGAGAGTGCTGCACTTAAATCACCATCATGAATAAGGGTGTTGAGATCATCTCCAGCTTTGGAGATATTATTGCTGATGTAGATGAGATGGGTATCCTTTATATCTAAAAGGGATTTCAAAGTTAATATCAAGAGGTCTATGTGGATATTAAAAATGGGTAAGTACTAAGAGAGAGTAAGCATATATTCAGGGTCACTGTCAATAACATCTGGTTCCAGGATGGGAACAGGAGTAATCACTGTATGACCAATAACTGTAGTTTGATGAGGAATAAAGAAAAAATTATGAAACTTGACTTCACATATCTTCAAACCATAAGTGAAAGATTTATAATTAGTAACGACTCAGTACTGACCATCAGAATGGTAAGATATTTTAACAGTAGGTATCTCGATTTTTGCAGTTGGATTGGGCAGGTGAAAAATTGATTTGTGAGTCATGTAGTCAGGCAATGAACCTCTTCTGCATAATTCTGGTAAAGGTGTCCAGTGTTGCCAACTGGTGATGAGGCTGTTGAAGGTGCTCTGGGACTATCAGTATTATTGGAAATGTCCATGTCCATTGTAAAGGACCAATCAATGCTGTCCGGTGAATAACCACATACCGGCTTGATAACATCGAAAATGTCAAAGTGGCACAAGTAATGATATCCCTTCTTAACACAACAATCCATGTGAGTTGCCACCCAGACTTCAAGGATAGGATGGAAGACCAGAAGAGGTGGAAGGTCTATCCGTTTTCTAGAGATGTCCTTGTTGAGATGCCCAGTGGAATGAATGGAGGCTAATTGATCAAAAAGTGCTGTTGTAGGATCAAAACACGGTAAAGACACAGTAAAAGTCATGTACATTGTCTCTCTGATGGTGCAATGATTAGTATTAGAACAGGGTCCCCTATGTTGATGACGGGTGACGTAACCTAAATTATGAGCAGTTGACATGGGAACAGATAGTGACCTGGAAGTACACATAGTAGTGCAGGTAGTGGATTTACAATGTGGACAGTATCATTTCGCAAGGCGTCTGTCATGAATAATATCAGGAATATATCCAGATTCCAAATCACGGAAGAGATTATTGACGGTGATCATGACATAAGAGTCATAAGCAGAGCAGAGAAGTTCCCTGGCAATATATTGCTTGTCTGCCTCCTTATTATTTTGTGCAACAAGTTCATAAATTTTCTGCTTAGTATCTGTAAACCTTTTAGCAATATCGTGCATATTATACACAGTAAGGTGCTCTTCCTAACTAAGCCCATCTACACCGTGCAGTAGGGGTGGTATTATATTGTTTTTCATGCCATACCAGAATTTAGCCATTTGACTAGAAATAGAAGCAATGTCTGCTCAGTTCCAGATTGACATGCCGGTTCCGAAGAGTCTGTAAAGTGTGCCAGTGGCGCCAGTGACCTCAGCAGTGTCACACCTCCTACATGAGGAGGAAGATTTGGCCTTTTTCTTATCGTTAGGGTTTGGTCTTGGTCTAAAGAAACCTAGGTGTTCAATTGTATGGGTACCAGTCACGGGGTCTTGTGTGCGTGTCTGGTAAGCAGCAGGACTATCTAATAACATAGTACTGAAAAACTTGGAGGTATTGGTATTATGACACATACCAAATTCAGCCATATTCCAATAGGTAAGATTAAAAATAACTGGGACGTGCATGTATTGCACATTATTAACCGAGGTAACAGGAAGGGAGGTGGCAGTAAGACCTCTGGCTGGGCCAGGTTCCTGTGGGGGACAGTCAATTTGGCTTCAGTAGGAGGGATCAAAGCTAAGACCATAGCTGCTGTAGCTTTATAATGATGATTGCAAAAGTCTTTTGTGGAGTCATATGGGAACCTCTCACAAAAGATGGGGTCAGTTAGAGCAGTAAGATTATATAAACCAGAATGTCTGTGATTAGCTTGGAGAATGGACAGAGTACCATTTGGATCAATAATAGTGTTGGGCTAGCCTTGGAAAGTGCCTTTGGCAAGGTGGGCAATGGGGAGTGTGTGTCCGTTGTTGTCAGTCTGCCATTCAATTTGGAGGGAAGATTGATCAGGAGATATAACTGAAGCAGAGAGGTAGGAATCCTTGCCTTCTTTAACAGTTATTAATTTATTGGGAACATCTATGCTAATTCCTTCAGGGATGGTGATAGGTTTATCTGCTGTGGTCATATATCTTTCCTGAGGATGACCAAGTAATGGAAGGAGTTGCCTTAGATGATTGTTGTCAGATATAGTTTTCATAATCATGCAATGGGCCATGGGGAGTGCTCCTAATATCAGGAGGGCCAGATGCAAGATAGCCATTTTGCTGGAATACCTGTAAAAAAAAAGAAAAGATCAGTAGATACAATTCTGCTCAATGGGGTTGGAAAAAGTAATTGTACTCCTTTATATAACTTTAAGTGGTTAGCATGCAACCATTTCTCAGTAAGTTTCTTTTGCTGAAGGAGTCTAACTTGATAGACTACGGGACTGAGTTTGTTGACAGTGGGGTAGGGTCCTTCCCATTTATTGGAGGACTGTCTAAGGTGAGCAAATCTGAGAACCATTACCTGATCTCCGACTTGCCAGTCTACTTCTTGTGTATGTTTGTAAAATTGGATCTTGAACTGTTGCTGGGCCTTGCCCATATGATGTGCAGCATACAAGTAAGTCTTGACAGTGTCATTTTTGAGTTTGGCAACATATTTGTCTACAGACAGTCTGTCTGGAGTGGGTGTGTGTAGATCAAACAACAGGTGTTTAGGTAATCTCATGGTTCTACCAGTCATCACCTCAAAGGGTGTCAACTGGGTGGTGGCTGAAGGAGTACCCTAATTGCTATTAAAAGTAAAGGCAAAAGGGAATCCCAGTCCTTGGGGCTGTCCTCAATAAATTTGGAAAGCATTTGCTTAATCTGTTTGTTGGCTCTTTCTACCTGACCTGATGAGTGAGGGTGATAAGGTATGTGGAATTTCTGGTGTACTTCGAGAAGTTCAAGTGTTTCTTGCATCAACTCACCTGTAAAACTGGTTCCTTTGTGAGAGTCTACCTTAAGAGGTAGGCCCCATGTGGAGGACAGTTGCTCCACCAAAATGTTTGCAGTTGCTTTGGCTGTGCATTTCTGAGTGGGGAAAGCTTCAACTCACTTGGAAAATAAGTCAGTAACCACAAGTGCATACCTGTTGTTTCTGCTAGCATTGGTCAGTGGACCAATAAAATCAATTTGGATCGCATGCTAAGGGTCAGATTGCCTCTGAGGGAGTAGTTTGGCATTTTGCTTGGTTGGGGCTAGGTTGTTTTGAGCACAAATTAAGCAATTTCCTATGTAGTGTCTGACATCCTTTGTTGTGTCAGGCCACCAGACTATGGATTTGAGTCTCTGAAATGTGTTTTCTACCCCCCCTGGTGTCCACCAGTTGGGGTATCATGGACCTGGTGAATGTACTCTGATCTTAAAGATTCTGGGACTCCCCACAGCTTGTACATGGAGTCGTCGGGTTGGTACCAGATCAATTTGATGTCCTGGGACAAATGCAGTTGGCCTGCATGTCTCTTATATGGGCCGTGAGTAGGCAATTCTCGTGCAGTTCCTTTATCAAGGAATCTAAATATGTCTCTCAATCAAAGAACAGACTTCTGTGCTGTGAATAAGTCCAGTGGCACAAAAGGTTCAGGTTTCTTCTTCATGGCAGCTATATGTACAACTGCTAAGGCATTGATGTGAGCCATCTCTCATGTCTCCTTCCCTTGAGCACCCTCTTTTGTAAGAGTGTCTGCTCAATTGTTAAAGGAATGATATGGATCAGATTTTGAGTGGGCCCTCACCTTATGGACGCGTAGTTAATGCTGAAAGTGTTAAGTTCATCAACATAGACAAAGAGTGCTTTGTATTTCACAGGGGTGCCATCAGAAGAGGCAAATGAATTCTTCCACCAGAAAGGTAAAAATTCTGTCAAAGAGCAACAGACCCAGACAGTTAGAGTCTGTAAAATGATGATATCCTCAATGCCATGTTGTATAAGTTTGAGGGCACAGGCCACAGCTGCCAATTCTGCATACTGAGATGATGTAACACTGCAGTGTTTGCATACATGTACAGTGTTACCATTAGGGTACATCATAAGCACACTAAACCCAGCTACTTGTTCTCCTTGATAGTATGAGGCAGAGCCATCGGTATAAACATGACACAAGGAGGTGTCAGCAAGAAGTTTTGGAGTAGCAAGATGGCTGATTTATTGAACTACAATTTTTGTAAAATATTTACTAGTTCAACCAAACATACATATGTTGATGTACCACTTGTAACTATTGATGGTCCCCCAGTCCGCTTGTCTGCCGATATCATCAAGAAGAAATTATTGGCTCTCAAAGGAAAATATAGTCCAGGCCCCGACAGCATAGCAGGTCACTTACTATTTTTGTTAGCAGATTTCATCACTACTCCCTTAAAAATAACGTTTGAATATTTTTTGGTCAACAATTTTGTTCCACATGACTGGAAAGAAATAGATGTCATCCCAATTCATAAAAAAGGTCTTAAAAATAACGGAAAATTACAGGCCAATAAATTTAACTTCCTTGATATGTAAACTACTAGAAAGTTTAATCAAGGACATGATATCTCCCATTCTTGATTCCTGTGATTTAGAGCAACATGGATTTAAAAACAGCAGAAGTTGTCTAACCAATCTAATATGTTTTTACGAACATATCAGTTCTTCACTTGACAAGAGTTTGCCTTGTGATGTCATTTTTATTGACTTCAGCAAGGCTTTTGATACCATGCCACACTGAGCTTTAACCATGAAACTTCGTAAGTTAAATATTAATAGTTTCATTATGAACTGGATAAATAACTGGCTTTTAAATTGCACTCAGCAAGTAGTCATTAATGGAAAAAAATCAGCCAAGGGCATAGTGACCAGCGGGGTGCCACAGGGTTCAGTCTTGGGCCCCTGTCTTTTTCAAGCATTCATAGCTGACCTTACCTTAGGTTGTTCCTCTTTTACCACCAAATATGCAGATGATATTAAGATAGGTGGCCCTTGTGTCTCTGTCTCCCAGACCAACATCATCCAAAAAGATCTTGATCACATGACCTCATGGGTAAATAATTGGGGTATGACTTTAAATATCTCCAAATGTAAAGTTATGCATCTGGGCACTAGAAATTTGCACTTCCCTTATTCTGTGGATGGTTCACCACTTGAAACAACATCAGATGAAAGAGATTTGGGCATTATAATATCAAACAATTTGTCTTACAAAAAACACGTACACGACATTATCAATAAAACCAACAGAGTAATATGGTCTATCTTACCATCTATCATCAGATCCAGGGAGCATGAGGTGCTGCTACCATTATATCGAGCATATGCCAGACCACATTTAGAATACGCCTCCCAACTCTGGCATCCATATAAAAAATCTAAAGGTATCTTATTGGAAACAGTTCAGAGGAAATTTACAAAAAAAATCTCTGGGCTATATAATGTCCCATATGAGGAAAAGTTAGACACTTTGGGCCAGATATTCAAAAGGGTTGCGCCATGCGCAATAGGGTTGCGCCTGCGCAAGTCCAAACTTGCTCCATTCTGCGATATTCAGCAGGAGGTAGTTGCGCCACAGAAAACATGTTGAGCAACAGCGCAATGCAAATGAATGCATGCTGAACTGGAGGGGAGGAACCATGCATAAACTGCACAGCCTGATATTCAGCCAGGCTGTGCAGAGTTGTGCAGGCGCAACCCCAACCCGCGCCTGCAGGACTTTGAGCCAAAAAAAGGTTTAAGTCGAGGGCCACCCACAGGTGATCTGCTGCATTGCAGGGCACAACACAGCAGCTGCCACCTGTGGCTGACCCCAACCCAGTCTCTTTGTGCCTCTCATGCTTCAATTGCGGCAGAGTATTCTTTCACCAGCTCGAGTCATAAGACACCGGGAGCCTCCTCCGCTTCGTCTCGGTGGTTCAGTGGACCAAAAATGCCCGACACGGTGGCGGTCATAGCCTCATTTCTTCCGCACATACTTCGGTGGTCCAGTGACTAAAATGCCTGATCGCGGCGGTATGTGTGATAAATACTCTCGGTCAAGGCTCCGGTGGTTATAATCTCACTTTGCCCACCTCTAGCCGAGCCCCCCACTCCGCCTCCCCCGCAGTCATGAGTGAAGAGCCTCCACTCTGCCGCTTCGCTGCTGATTGATTGCCCGGAGCGAGCAATGACAGGTGAGCAAGAGCCACGCGTGCAGCCCATAACAGAGAGGATAGTTCAGACGGTGAATGCCATTCACAAATCTGGACTGTTATAAGGAAGGGCTCGCCCATTGGCTCTTGCTCTGCACCAATGGGCGTAGCCTCACCGGGCAGTCAGTCGGGCGGCGGGGGCGGCAGGCGGTGGATGCTGCTGGCCGCCGGGGGAGCGTGGTGGTGGGCTTCATGGGTGGGTAGGGTGGGGACACTAGCCACCAGGGCTATGTTCGAGGGTGGTTTTATCACACATACCGCCCGTGATCGGGCATTTCGTCCACTGGACCACAAGGGAGTGTACGGAGGGGGTGGAATTATTATACATACCGCCCACGATCGGGCATTTCGTCCACTGGACCACCAGGGATATGTACGAGGAGGGTGGGAGCCACATTGATGCCCGCGACTAGGCTGGTGGGGAGTACACTATGCCCGCGATCGGGCTGCGGGTGTCGGTCCTCGACGCTGCTGCCTGCAGGGCACCAGGCGAAGTCCTGGGGATCGGGCGCACCCACATACAATGGCATGCAAATGGGACATAATCACATGCAAATGGCCCCTGCACCTTGCATGAATTATAGCCCCATTTGCATGTCACCTTGAATATCGGATTTTGGCGATGGCGCCGAAGGCGCCACCGCAAGCTGAATGCTCCACCTGTCAACTTGCGGTGGCGCAAGTTCCACTGCGCCATGCACAGTGGCTGGGAGTTGGGTGATAGTTCAAAGGAGTTGCTCAATAGCCGCAACTCCTTTGAATATCACCCAGGACACACCCCTGCACAACTATTTTGCGCAGCTCAAGGGTTTGCGCCTATGAATGGCGCAGTTTGAATATCCAGCCCTTTAAATCTTACTATGCCTTTATCCATATGTCATCTTCGTCGTGATCTTATGTTATTATATGACATTATTTAAGATCCCTATCTCTTATGTGAACTAGGTTTAGAATTTAAAAACTGCAATCATAACACCGGGGACATCCAATGCAACTTGTTAGAAAACCATTTTCATGTTTCAGTCGCAAATATTTTTTTACCCTTAGAGCCATTGGTCCATGGAACAGATTACCACTTCAAGTCATTATTAGTGAAACCAAAAGTGTTTTTAAATATCATCTTGACAATTTGATAGGCAGTGGATATGATCTTTCCTACTATACAATGGATTAGTATAAGAGCACTATGGGCTTCCGCCTTCTCGCTCTTGCACCTACTTTAGTATGAACCTTAGTATGAAGGGGTCTGGGTCAGGCAAATCAGGTGGTTGGAGTGTGCAGTCATGTGGGGCTCCTTGGTACAAAAGACCATGGGCCAGAATTGAGGGCATCTTGGTAGGCTGGACCTGTATATCATGGTCCTTGAGAGGAAGGGACCAGTGAGTCAGTCTGGTGTTGGATACTGATCCATCTTTTACTCTGTCTGATAACAGAAAAGTGGTGGGGGTGTGATTTGTGTTCAGAATAATAGATGAGAACCCAATGATGTACAGAAAATGCTTGATGGCCCAGTAGGTGGACAGAAGGTTTCTTTCACAAAGACTATTTCTGTTCAGCTGGTGACAGCAGTTGGGATGCATAAGTAATAGGTCTCAAAGTACCATTTACTTTTTGAGCAATGACTGCAGACATAGCAGCATCTGAAGTTACTGTTTCCAAATGGAAAGGTAAAGCTGGATTGGGGTTCACTAAAGCTGGAGCAGAGGCCAAGGCCTGCTTTAAAAGTGTGACAGCTTGAGTATAAATTGGACCCAAAGTCCAGGGAACATCCTTTTTCAGGAGCGCAAACAGAAGGGTGACATTTTGTGCAAAATCACAAATAAAGTCCCTGGAATAGTTGACCATTCCCAGGAAATGTCTGAGTGTTGTCACACTAGTAGGTAATGGCAAGTCTTGTAGACCTTGGATCTTTTTCCAGGCTTGGCTCCTACCTTGTTCAGTTATACACAGGCCAGGAAAGATAACTTCTTTCTGGCAGAGTTGTGCTTTTGCGGGGTTGAACTTAAGGCCTGCTTTCTGTAAGAGAGTCAGTAGTTCGTCAAGTAGGTCAAATGTTGCTCTTTAATAGCTGTTGCCAGCAATAAATCATCTACATACTGCAGAAGGCACTGTGGGGCAGAGAAACTCTCCAGGGCGTCCATCACATGCAGATGGAAAAGAGAAGGACTGTTATGAAAGCCCAGGGGTAGGCAGGGCCATGTGTACTGTCGACCCTCAAAGGTAAAGGCAAACTTGTATTGACTTTCCTGAGCTAGGGTCAGTGGCCAAAAGCTATTGGAGATATCAAGGATGCTAAACTACTTATGATATGGGGTTAGCTGTTTAAGCACATCAGGTGCTGAGGCTACAGTAGGTGAGCAATTAGGAGTGACTTGATTAAGCCTGCTGTAATCAATAGTGAGTCTCCAAGATCCCATGGCTTTTTCACTGGCCAAATGGGTGAATTAGCTGTTGAGACACAGGGCCTAATCACACCTTGTCTGAAGAGTGACTTAATGGTTTCTCTGAGTGGTGGTAAGGCTTCAGCAGAAAAGGGGTATTGTCTTTGCCTTTCGTGTGCTGGGCCTGGGATTTTGATGACAATTTGCATCCTTCTGCAGTCATGCTTGCGTGTAGCAAAAGCATCTAAGTGCTTCTGCAAGATGGGTAAAAGTTTCTTGAAAAACTCATGTTTTGGAAATATCTCTATGACATCATATTCTTTGTCATTGGTGGTAACAGCAGCAACCACATGCGAATCAGAAATCATGACTGTATGGTATTGTCCCCTGATCTGGATCAGGAGCATGTTAGCCAAGTCCACTACACAGCCGTGTAGTGCAAGAAAATCAATTCCCAGGATGCTGGGATGATCATGCAGTACCATGAGTTCAAAGGTGTGATTTGCTCTGAGGTTACCCATCACCACGGGAAGAACAATAGAATGATAGATATATAGCTCTGTACCATCAACACCTTGTGTACTGATCCTCTATCCAGTGGACCAAGAGGAATTTGCTGGATCCTTATCATGTAGCATAGACACAGCCACGCCTGTGTCTAACAAGATAGTAAGTTGGTGGCCCCCGACCGTGGCCTGTGTACAAGGCTTTCTGTTTGTGTCAAGGGTGAGCTTCTTCACAATACAAACTGGGGCCTGTAACTGTCAATCTGAAGAAATGCTTGGCTGTTCCTGCAGAAGTAGGCCAGTCTGTTCAGGCCGATCCTCCTCTTGGTGATCACTCATAGCCACGATGAAGGGTGCGGCATTAGGGTTCAGGCCTGGTGTGATCTGATTCAAGGAGGCTCCAATGTCTCCTTGGCCTAATGAGGCCTGCTGTCCCATAGCTAACGCTGCAATGGTACGCGTCGGGATCGAGTCTGCTACTGATCAGACTTGAGCAAGAAGAGTATGGAGATCGTTGTTTTCCTCCGCTATCTCACGGTAGGACGGGCCTGGTCGATGATTTTGATTACCCCTATTGGAATTAGAGTTGTTCCAATTCCACTTATTTTTGTGGTGGTTTCGGTTTCCACTTTCGGACTGGTGGTGCTGTTTGTTATTTGTGGACGTGGCCTTTTTGTATTGGTCCTTGCCCTCCACTGTGTAGTGGGTTGTGGGCTTGTGCAGATTGTACCACAGCCACCTTTTTCAAGCCGGAATTTAGATCTGGAGGTAGAGCTGGTAAACCCACATTGTTTTCCAGAGAATGTCTGCAAATTTATCCATTCTGGGAAAAATTGTAGGCTCGACTTTCTCATGAACAGCCGGAAGCATGTTTCTGGAGGTACACATTTTTGTACTCAGTTTGGTCAACATCTGCACTTTCATCCAAAAGCATTTTGCCAGTACGGTAGGCCATCCATAGCCTTTAATGGTATGATGCTGGGCTCTCCTTGGCAGTCTCTTTTATGGGATAGGCCAACATAACACCAACATGCCTGTGGTATTCTGCTGCAATGTCATCAAAGGTTGCAGATGCAGACTGGTGAGCCGCCTCTGGGAGTTGCGCCCAAAGGCCGGGGTCTATAGTCTGCCGAAGGATCTGTACCTGGTAGTTTGTCGGCAGGCTAAGCATTTCACATTTGGAACAAACCTTTTCCAAATGGCAACTGAGATTGTCGCTAGGATTGATGCGGCCTATACTGTCAGCAATCTGCTATACAGAGTTGGTCAACTGAAGGGGATTATTGTGAGCTAGATGCTCAGGGGAAGGATTCAAGGTTTGTGCTACTTGAAGGATGGCCTCCGCTGCGGTGTTTGCCACAGTACGAACAATGGATGCCTGGGAAGCAGCCTCTTTCATCATTGCACCTAAATGCACCTTGAAGGCCTGCTTACTCTCCTCAGGTAACTCCAGTTTAGAGAGGGTGACCTTGATCATTTGATTGATCTCCGTTTTGTCGGCTCTTGTCAGTGCAGTATAGTGAAACCCACCCATTGCCTTAACATCATGCTGTTTTTGCAAAGGGAAAGGGCGGTCACTGTGTATCCACTGGGTTGCTGCCCCTTCAACCCCTTCTCTAGGACTGAAAGAGGTCCAGGGTTGAGCTGACATCAGAGGAGGGAAGGATGGGAGACAAGTCAGCCAAATGAAAATTTGGCATTAAGGACTGAGGAGTCTAGGTGAGAAAAGTCCCTGACAGTTAGGATTTTAGGTGGGCTTTTGTGACCTTAGCTTTCTACAGACTATAAATGTTGGAGTGATCACTTAGAGAATCAGGTAGTACTCCAGCTACTAGGATCCTCTTGGGTCTGGTGGAGAGCATTTAATCAAGTAAGGACTGATGTGTTCCATTTCTGGAAAGGTGGGTGGGGACTTTGATGATTTGGGTAAGACTAGCTTTACTAATTGTGGATTTGTAGGTTTATTTAGGCGAAGGCTGTTGGAATTTGCTATTCTGCTGGGAAGAAAGCATACTGATATTTGGGCACTGAGAGCCTGGAAAAAAACAAAATACTGCTTGGGACCTGTGAGGAAGGTTTGCCACACTTTCATAGTGTCAATTTTATTTTTGCTTATTTGAATCAAGAAGGGGCTTGCAGGATTGGGTATCCATATTTGAAGGTCGTTCCTTTTATATCCAGAGGGAGTTAAATACTACTGAAATAGCTTTTTTCTGTGGACTGCTGGCTGGTGTAGTGACCTAGTATTTTTAGGGAGATTTTTGCAACAAACGGTTAGGATTGTACTGGTGGCTGAAGATTGATTTAATTTTAATTCCTAGGTTCAGTGGAGTGGTTTGTGTTAAGTGGAATTATCTGTTAAATTGTTGTGCTGGTTGTCTTACTGAAAAGGGCAGTACTCACTGGGCTGGTGGGTCAGAGGTGTAATTGATTGTTTTCTGAAGGTCACGGGATTGGAGCCACCCACCCCCTGCGCCTCACCCCGATCACCCCAGGCATGTAATTTCCTTTATACTCGAAGTTCTGACATCACTTCCCCAAGAGGCCATGGGGCATACATCTGTCATATCCTTAACAACCCAGCACAGTGCATAGAGGGTAAGCACACATACACACGAACATAGGCAACAACAAAAAAAAATTGTATATACTGTATATTAAGCAGAAAGGAAGAGAGACATGTGGGGAGTGATGCAATGCACTAGCTGTGGGACGGCAGTTTTACGGGAGACATTCTGGAGGCTGTGTTGCTGCCCTATTTGCAGGCAACTGCCTGCTCTGAGAGAGGAGGTTGCCCATCTCCAGGCTGAAGTGGCAAGGAGTAGGAAAGCCTCCACCACACAAGGAACACCAGTACCATCACTGCTGCCTCAGAGGTTGCCAAGAAAGAGGAGCGGTTGGACCACAGTGGGCTCAGGGAGGGTGTGGGTAGTGGAACAGAGGTGCATCCCTCCAGTTGTACCTCTCCACAACTCATATGCCATTCTAGCAGAGCATGGCCCATCTATGGAGGCACCTGCAGTGGTGACCATGGAGGATGCTGGGAACCTTCATAAGGGAGACCCACAGGAAAGTGGCAGGGGACACCATGGGGGAAGGAAACAGCTCCTGGTGGGGACTCAGTTGTTAGGGGGGTAGAACTGGGGGGGGGAAGGAGGGGAGAGGGAGGTAAGGTGCCTGCCTAGTGCCATAGCTTGGAGGGACAGGAAGTGAATCCTCAGGATTGTGGGAACAGCATCACAGGAGAGGGAGCTAGACATCATTGTCCACCTTGGGACAAATGACATGGCTGGGCATGGGATCAGGGCAGTGCAGCAGGAGTTTGTGGAGTTGGGGAGGGGCCTTAGACAGGTAACACGCATGGTAACCTTTGTGGAGGTGCTGCCTGTCTATGGCATGGGTGAGAATAGGGTATTCTGCACCATGCAGTTCAATGAATGGATGAAAGACTGGTGCGGAGCACAGGGTTTTGGCTTCATTGGAGACTGGGGATTCACCTGGAGGGATGCGGGCCTATACTGGCGCGATGGTCTGCATCTGTCCAGGAGGGGAACCAGACTCCTAGGTGATAGGTTTAAATGCTTCACTGGCAAACTTTTAAACTAGCCAAGGGGGAGGTGCTGATATGACGCAGGAAATTCCAAGCCTCCCCCGACAAAAAAAGGTAGTTAGAGAGGTAATCACCAAGGTACAGAGGTCGATAGGGAGCAGGACAGGGGTAAATAGAGAAAAAGGCAAAGGCAGGGATGGGGCAAAAAAAGGGTAAGGCCATCATAAAATGTAGGGCAATGAGTACCAATGCCCGTAGTCTGGGTAACAAACTTCCTGAGCTAGTGGCACTGATGGAAGAGGGACACCTGGATATCGTGGCAATCACAGAAACATAGTACATGGAGAACCATGACTGGGATGTCAACATACCAGGGTACACAATCTACAGGAAAGACAGGGAGGGTAAAAGAGGAGGAGGAGGAATAGCTCTCTATGTAAGGGAAGACATAAAAGCAATGGAAATAATGGGTAAACAGGGAGGAGAGAAGGCACTGTGGGTCACCTTGTAGACAGGTAGTGGCACCACAATCTGCACAGGGGTTGTATACAGACCCCAGTCTCAGGGGGAGGAAATGGACAAGGAAATGGTAGAAGGCATCCTCAGAATGGCAGAAAAAGGGGAGATATTTTTGATGGGAGACCTGAATATGCCAGATGTTAACTGGAGCACATTTATTGCAGCCACATCCAAGAGTAGGGTCATTCTTGATGCCCTACAGGGGGCATGCCTAAGACAGCTAGTGTTGGAACCCACTCGGGAGGGAGCAATTTTCCACCTGGTACTCTCAAATGGGGATGGAGAGAGGATCACAGATTTAGAAGTGGGTAACTATCTGGGAACAAACGACCACCACACAATGTGGCTCACAATAAACACAACCGTGGAGTCAAGCCATATAAAAGCAAGGGTGCTGGACTTTAGAAGGGCTGACTTTGGCAAAATGGGGGCATGCCTAAGTAATGCACTAGCAAATGGGCAGGAAGGATGGTTGGAAGAACAATGGGGAAAAATTAAAATTACCATCATAGAGGCAACAAGTCTTTGTGTGAAGCAAATAAAGAAAACAAAACAAAGTAAAAAACACTATGGTTCTCAAAAGTGGTGTCGGGGAAGATTAGGAAGAAAAAGATAGCATTCAGAAAGTACAAGGAATTACAGAAGGGATAGGACAGAGAACTGTATCAAAGATAAAGCAGAAGGAAGTGGGAAAGGCAGTCAGAATAGCGAAGACCCAAACTGAGGAAAAGATAGCCAACTCAGTTAAGAAGGGGGACAAAACCTTTTATAGGTACATAAGGGAGTGAAGGAAGACCAAGGGAGGGACAGTGAGGCTTAATATAGGGGACGGGAGGTAGGCAGAGGGTGACAGTGAAAAGGCAGAGATACTGAACGAATACTTTTGCTCAGTATTCACAAAAGAAGAAGAGGGGGGTACCTAAACCAAACAATAGAAGCACTCTGGGCAGGGGGGCCGATACCAGTCCATTCACAGAAGAAAGGGCCCTGAAAGAACTCCTAAAACTCAAGGTGGACAAAGATATGGTGCCTGATGGGATTCACCCCAGAATTCTAAAAGAACTAAGGTGAGACCTAATGACACCACTGACTACCCTTTTTAACAAATCATGGGAGGGTGGTGTAGTACCTGAGGACTGGAGGAGGGCAGATGTGATTCCCCTTCACAAAAGTGGAGCAAGGCAGAGTCAGGAAACTAAAGACCTGTTAGTTTGACCTCAGTGGTGGGGAAAATGATGGAAGTACTTCTGAAATAAAGAATTGTTGAGTACCTAGAGGCCAGCGGGGCACAGGACCCGAGGCATCATGGATTCACAGCAGGAAGGTCGCATCAGATTAATCTAATTTATTTATTTATTTATAGAATTTTGTTGACCCGGTAGGCCCACTGAGACAAGAAGTCCCTTTTTCAGTGGTGTCCGGGGATAGGGTTGGAGAGATACAGATGGTAACCAACTAAAATTGAACCAGATTAAACTGTTGGTGGCATTTTTAGTGAACAGATTTCTTTGACTGGGTGACCAAAGTAGTAGACCAGGGAAGGACTGTAGATATGGCCTACCTGGACTTTAGCAAGGCATTTGACACAGTCCCACACAAAAGATTAATAAACAAGTGAACCAGCCTGGGAGCGAGTCCCAGGGTGGTAGCCTGGGTAACAAATTGGCTGGACAACAGGATGCAGAGGGTAATAGTAAATGGAGTACACTCTGAAGAAAGGGTGGTTACTGGTAGGGTACTGCAGAGTTCAGTACTGGGACAGGTCCTCTTTAATGTCTTTATAGGAGACATTGCAGAAGGGCTGAAAGGAAAAGTATTCCTTTTTGCAGATGACACAAAGATCTGCAACAGGGTTGATACACAAGGGGGGTGGAAAGGATAGGAAGGGACGTGGCAAGGTTGTAGGAATGGTCAAAAGTATGGCAGCTTAGATTCAATGCAAAAAATGCAAAGTAATGCACCTAGAAACAAAAATCTAGGGGAAGAACGACAGTTGGTGGGGGCTACTAACAGCAATAAAAATGCAAAGGAAACCGGGGGTAGTCATATCAGACGACCTTAAGGTAGGCAAGCAATTTGAGAAGGCAGTAAGGAGGGCTGGGGAGATACTGGGATGCATAGGGAGAGGCATCACCAGTAGAAACAGGAAGTTGTTATCCCTCTGTACAGACAGTCTGTAAGACCCCATCTGGAGTATTGCATGCAGTTCTGGAGAGCCCATCTCCTCAAGGACATAGACAGGATGGAGACAATCCAGAGGAGGGCAACAAAAATGGTGCATGGTCTGCAACAGAAGGCATATGAAGAGAGACCAAAGGATCTTAATATGTATACCCTTGAGGAAAGGAGGAGCAGGGGGACATGATAGAAACTTTCAAGTACCTCAAGGGAATAAACAAAGTCCAAGAGGGGAGCATCTTTCAGAAAAAGAGATGTGCAAGCACAAGGGGGCACAATTTAAAGATAGAGGGGGGGATGGCTCTGGGGCAACGTGAGGAAGTATTTTTTTCATGGAGAGGGTGGTGGAAAAATGGAACCGCCTTCTTGAGGAGGTAGTGGGGTCAAAAACAGTGGGTGAATTCAAGAATGCATGGGACAGACATAAGGCATTTATAGTTGGGGGTAGGAGGAAGTAGGCAGTTGGCTAACTAGAATCTGCAGCTTATCCAATAGGTAGGAAAATCGGCAGACTAGGTGGGCCAAGTGGTCCTTCTCTGTCGCCAAAGTCTATGCTTCCTTGTTTCTATTGCCTTGTGGGATTTTTATTGCGGTATATTGCATCTTTTCCCATCAATGTTTTCTTCGGATAATCGCAGTGTTGTTTTAATATGGTCTTCTCTATTGATTTGGAAGCATATTTTATCTTGTCTCTGTTCTGTTCTATAAACTTATGTAACATACTTATTCTATTGAATAACCTGCATATGTTTTGTATGACTGTTGTACTGGCTTGATAGCCAGTCAATAAACTTGAAACTGAATTTGAAAGTTGGTGTATAGACTTCTCTCACCTGCAGAGAACATATTAAGCTCTTGGATAGCAGCCATTAAGTACTGTACTCGTGTTATTTTCATGGAAACTGAAAATAAAGTGCAATTTGCTGACATGTACCCATAACCTTCTGGTCCTAAAACCAGTAAGTTCCACCCAACACTGAAACTGTAGTGCATTACTGGGTGGTGAGCATGCTGCCCCATGACAGGTGCCGCCCATCCTTTACACAAAGCTTACAAATGAGGCCCTTCTGCCCACCTCTAGGTGGATGTGAATGGAAGGTACAGATCCCAGAACATTGCAGGCTCCATAGCACCTAAATGTAATTGATCACCATCACAGCTTCTCCTTTTCCAATGTCTCAACTGCCAAAAGATACTGTAGCTGTCCTGATGGTCTGGACCCCAAGTTCCTTTAACTTTCTACTCCTGCTATTGCCTCCTCTCTGGCCGACATCATAAACTTATCCTTTTCCACTACCACTGTCCCTACAAGCTGGAAGCAAGCAGTAGTCCTACCACTACCTAAGGGTGGTGATCCCTCCTCCAGTAACAACCGTCCAATATCCCTTCTCCCAATCCTGGCCAAACTACAGGAACACTTGGTCCTTTCTCATCTCTCCTCCTTCCTGTTGAACACCAGCTTATTCACTCCTTTCCAATCTGGTTTCAGAAAACATCACTCTACAACTACCTCCCTCATTAGGCTAACGGATACCATTCTCTCATAGATGGACCATGGTCTAATCACATCCGCCATTTTTGTCGACCTAACTAAGGCTTTTCACATGGTCTTCCACTCCCTCCTCCTAAACTCCCTCTCCTCTGCTGGCCTGTCTGACTCTGCCACAAAGTGGTTCAGAGCTTACCTTATGGGCAGGACACACTCATTTAGGATTGCTGACTCGATATACCCACCCCTCCTGGTCGACACTGGTGTTCTGCAAAGATCAATACTTGGCCCTATTCTTTTCTCCATTTTCCTCAATGACCTCCCAACTGTCTGCACATCAGCATCCATACACATGTATCTGATGACACCGTTTTGTTCACATCTGGCCACTCCCCATCTGATGTAGAAACCAGACTTCAACTGGACTTTGACAAGCTCCAGTACTGTCTTAACTTTCATTAACTTTTCCTAAATGTCAAAAAGACTGTCTCCATGACCTTTGGCACTAGGCAGAGACTATCTAGGCTTGACTCCCTACCCTTCTTCCACACCCTTGATGAGACTGCTCTGGAGGACACTTCCTCCTTTAGACACCTTGGGGTTTGATTTGACCAACACCTCACCTTTTCCAGACATGTCAACGCTATACTGAAAAAACAACACCCCAAGCTCGGCACCTTATTCAGGAACCGCAACTGTCTACCTCTTCTGGCAAGACATCAACAGGTCCAGAAAATGATTCTCCCTATTTTTGACTACTGCGATGTAGTCTACAGTGCCACCCACAGTCATTCTTAACCAGGTTGAACACCCTCTTTAACTCCTTCCGCCATTTCGCTCTGGACTCCTCACCCTCACTCACCACTGTGATCTCTACCATGCCCTCTGGTTCCCCTCGCATGCCAACCATCGCCTCTCCCATATCAATAAATTCACCTCCAAATTCTGATTTAATACTCTCCCTCCTTACCTTTCTTCCTTGCTGGCCATCCCTCCACCCTCGGTGCACTCCCTTAGATCTGTTGATACCCGATCTCTGTCCATCCCCCACAGATCCACCTCTGTTGGCCAGGCTGCTTTCTCATACTATTTTCCCTAAACTCTGGAACGCACTACCTCCTCATGTAACCCCTAGGTGACGCTATCCCAAGGCCTACTACCCCTGCCTGCTTGGCTAGTAGCAGGTTAAGGGGCCTGAGTTCTGAAATGGGTGCCTCCACCCGGAGGTCAGGGTTGGTAGTGGTCAAGCTAACCTGGGCACAGCCCTCCGGGACACTGTAACCCCCCCTCTTTCCTTACTAGTGGCCAGAACAATACACAATAATCACTTTCGCAATACCCCTGATACACCACACAAGTACCCACGCTGTTTGCACTTACCAACAGGGCTCACCTCTGGCTCGGCCTTGGGGACCCCCTGTAAAACAAGGTTAGACACAGCAAATAACAGCAGTACAGTACTCTTGCACAAACTGGAACCACAGCCAGAGTAACTGCAAAAAACAGTTAGATCTGATTTATTTAAGGGTCTTGAACAAGGGAGGGGTGTAATCAGGTCAATTTGCTTAAAGGCTGTATCAATCAAACAGTTATGCATGCACTTCAGGGTCCATAAACAGTCACACACTCTGGGTACCCAGATGGAGAACAGTGGACTAGCCAGGAACATTGCAGATGGTTGGGGCCCTGTGATGGAAGAAAACAACATGCACAACACACACTATTTGTAATCTGGGGCCGGAGGGCTCAGTTTGTGAAAAGAAAACAACAAGACAATCAGATGACACACTTTTAGATTAGGCTGTTGTTGCAGGAAGCTACCCTGATAATTACTCATGACACCCAAGACTGGACACAGGCTGGACGAAAATCGAGACAGCAGGTGGTTAATCTGGAGTACCAGGATAAGCAGGGCCCACACAAATCGCCAAGGCATTGTTCCTGTTCAAGCATGGAGCAGGGGGCTGATCCCCAGGCAGGTCTCTCATCGATGGCTTTCTCTGTGCAGCGGGCAGTCTGGCTAGGCCAGTGTGGCAAGGCCTTGGCCAAATGGAGACAAATTCGGATACAGCCCGTTTTGGGCTGGATACAGCTTCCAGCAAGCAGAACATAGTTCACACAGTGGGGAACCAAATCACGACCCACTAAAACTCACAGCACATTTACATGTAAGGAAATTCTACTATACCATGCACACCGCTCTCCAGTCACGATCGCAGAGTCTCTGCACAAACCGGGGATTCAAAAGCAGCTGAAAATCCTGACAGTCTGATCGCATTCAGCAAAATCTTTGGTCTTCTTCAGGTATGAGCCTGGTAAAAAAATCAGTGGCTTACTTTGTTCTCACAAACTTGGATTTAGTCCGAAATAATTATCTTCTCTCCCTCTCAGGGGCAGCAGGCAGACATGCAGGCCACAACTCAGGCCTTTCCACAGTTCTCCCACGCGAAACTACTCAGACGGCTGCTTGACTGTCTCAAGCTGTTGCTTCTTCAGCTCCCAACTCAGGATTGACTCAACTGCCAGCAAGCCTGGGACTTTCCCCAGAATCCAAAAGGTTCGGCTGGCTGATCTGTCTGTCAGTCACAACAAAGGCTCCCCCTTCAGGTGCAAAAAGGCACCAACTGCCCAAAACTACAATTCTTACAGATTTTGACTCCAGACAGCTCCTCTAGTCCAGCTCCATTTTAGGTCCCACCAGAAGTGATTGGTCCAATTCGGCAGTCCAGGACCAAGATAGTGGAGATAAACAAAACATTCCTTGCTGCAAAGAAGGCAGGTTAGACAAAGTACAGTATCATTATCACTCTAAATGATTTTCAACAAATAGTTACTTCTTTCAACAGAGATCCCCCATAAATTACTTATGACTGCAATCCAGGCAGCTCTTAAAGAGACAGTACACAGAGGCTATACAGGCACTCTCTGGCAATCACATTTAAACTGCTAAAACGCAGGACACAACCTGGCAGTGAGCATTTAGGTAAGCTCAAGGAAGGCTTTTTGGGAACCCCCATTTGTAGGGGGGTTACACTCAGATTAGACATTCATCATCCCCCCCACTCCATCTCCACTGCCTTTCACAATTTTTACTCCACAAATTGCACTAGCTTCTAGCTTACCAAGCCTGCTTTCAGGGCTATATCTGCTCAGCTTTCTAGCACTTACTCCCCCATATATGCTCTAATGTCTTAGTCATGTGTTTGGCTCCTCCAGAGTCTCCCTGAGTACTCCAGGTTGTTTTAACCCTGTAAAGGCTCAAAATGTATATTAACTACTATGCTGTTTTAGTCCTGTTTTGCTGAAATTGTATTTTCGTGTTTGTTACTTGATGTTTTCTTGTATTCAATCTCCACTTCCCCTTTCCCCCAGGATGTGCCTTGAGATGAGCAACTTGTTGTTCAGTGTGCCTTTCTGGTGAAACTTTTCAATAAATAAAAAATAAATAAATAGCACTTAACAGTGATGGACTGCTGTGGCATGCTAGCAGCTTAGTTTTGAGCTCCAAACTCAGGACATCAAGAGCAGAGGCCAGGAGGGAGGGCTATAAAGCTGCAAGTTGGATTTTCTCTTCCCAAGGTGGGAAGACTTTGTGGAGCCATTCTCTCAGTGACACCTGGGGTGGTCTGGCGATGGTGCAGCTGGTGGCACAGGTGGCTAAGTATGGCCACCTCCACTAGGGCAGCTGTGAGCATGCTTGTAACACTAGATGCTATATGAAGGAACAAGACCAGTGGCAGCCCATGCCCAATGGACGTGCAAATGTACCATCCCATTCCCTTTACTTTGCAAGACCTTCTAATCCTGTCTCTCACCTATCATGCGACAGCCACATGATAAGGGGAAGCCTTAACTCAGATGGCAAATGGAGGAATTAGCATGGATAGCAATGTCT
This sequence comes from Neoceratodus forsteri, assembly GCA_016271365.2. Taxonomy (NCBI): domain Eukaryota; kingdom Metazoa; phylum Chordata; order Ceratodontiformes; family Ceratodontidae; genus Neoceratodus; species Neoceratodus forsteri. Next base: position 477,575,545 of record CM057451.1, read on the forward strand.
ATACTAGGAGGAGATTTGTAACTACTACCAGAAATCTAGGACGGGGTGTGGTCAGTGACCCAGCAACTGAAGAATAGCCCAGTGAGTAAGGGCAAAACAAATGGGAGGAAAACAAAATAACATCACATTATTTGAAAACAGTAGGGGATAACTCTGGAGATGTGGCCAGAGTTCCCCTCTAAACAAACAGGTTCAAATGCAGTTGTCTAGGACAGTGGGGGGTTATTCTGAGCACTGTCTGCTTCTGTTTTTTTTTTTATCATTCTCTTTATCCCTTTGCTCATGCCACCTCACCTCCTCCTTCTGCCATCTGCTTGGTTCACTGTTCCAGGTACCCTTCTGCCTCAGCAATTCAGAGCTGTGATCTAGCAGTCAGATCCTACCTCAGTCCTTGAACATTGCAGCTTGCGTTCCCCGGTGGTGTGCACCCCCTTCCCCCCATTAAACCAAGCTTTGACAGCTCAACCTACTGGGGAACAATTGGTAGTCTCAACTAGTTGTGGTGGCACAGAGGAGGAGCCCAGTCCTTACGTGTCTCTGGGGTGAACAGGCAGGAGGCTGATGTCATGTCTGACGGGTTGCCTTTTCACTTGTATGGAGTTCCCTCCCACCACACAGTGGCCATAGCTGAGGCACCCAACACATGCTAATATTTGGGGGTGCAGACATTGTGATGTTACCCAAGACATCAACAGCATCCACAACCCTGTAGGTAGTGTTGTTGCTGGACACTACACCCATCCTCCCATGACCTTCTGGCACCACGCGTCCAGGATGAGGGAGTCATAATGGACTTGATCCTGGATCTCGCACATAGCTATGCAGTGCGCCATGAGTCAGCGCCACTTGTTATATTTATATTTATTTATCCTCTCAGTATCACTGGATACTTTACTTTAGTCTCAACTGAGCCTCTTCCCACCAAGGTTCTGTGCCAGACCTCAGACTCCTCTTCAAACTATCACCCATACAACATCATTACTTAGCTGATTGGACCAGCTTCAACCTTACCAGGTAAGCCTTACTGGTCCCCGTTGCTTTTGCATCCTTCTCCTTCTCAGTCCCGCCTCACACTTCCCAATGGTCACTCTGACCATTCTTTTTAAAGGCTCAGGGTTGTATCTGTGAACCCTGAGTGGAAGCCACTGATGACTCTTCCTTTTCAAAATGGCCCATGCACTGGGTGAGACACAGTAGTCCCAGCGCGGGTGGCCAGGTGCGTGCCTGTGGGGGGGGGGGTCCAAGAGAGAGCAGGCAGCAAGGGAGAGAGAACAAATTATATTAAAATCATGCCCTGACTTGTGCTGAAAAGGGGGAAATGTCCGCTGTACCATGGGTTCCTGGCTGCACTGGAGAATACTGGTACTACAGCGGAGAGCTGACTGGTGACCAGGGACATACTGAGGTTCTGGCTACTGCAGGAGAGGCTGCCATGCAGGAGGTTTACTGGCACAGGGGTACTGTGGTAGTCGGCTATTGGTAGGGGTACTTTCTTTTTTTTAATACTTCATTTTTATTTAAACACTTGTTGATAACAGTACATTATAACAGTGTATTCCATCATGTATTATGTTCAATACAGTTGATATCCTAACATTTCAAAAGATATACTTAAAAATTCCATGTTATTTATTTGTTTTAAGCACTGTATAGTAACTTCAGGTGTAGGGAAAGAACCTATCAATTTATAGGGATTATATTGTACATAGTTCCACTACAACCTGATAACCCATTTCAACCAGGTTTTAATTTTAAAAACAATAGTGGCATTCAGTGCTTATATTTTGGTAAAGAAAAGAAATTAAAAAATTTATAAAGAATCCATTCTAACAATCTAGAAAAGGAGAAGAGGAACAAAAATTAAAAATTTAGTAGGTCAGCATTGTTAATCGTTTAGATTCTGTTTCAAACTAGGATTATTTCTTAAGTATTTTTCATCATCCCTATGTTTTTTCCCTAGATCCGAGAGAGAAAGGTGTGAACCCCATATGTTAGCGGGTATTCTATATGCGATTAAGATCTAATCCTCAGCAATTCTTCCCCATATAAAAGTGAGGTCTGATTCAGGACACCTAAACCCAGGTACAGAGGTGTATCTCCCCAATACTTTCAGGTTGCTGCCATCCGAACTTCCTGAGCATACACAACCCACCTGATCCATCTGTTCACATAGATTACAGATTTATCCTGTAAATTATGGGGGATATTCTCAAATGTTCTGATTTGGTCTACAATACTCCTCCATTCAGAGATGGAGAGGGGTTCCTCTTGTAGCCATCTCCTGGTAATAGCCTTATAGGCCGCCACCAATAGTATAGACCACATATATTTCATATCTTTTTGTTTGAGAGACCCCGGGGGGATGCCCAAAACCAAATTCTGTGATGTTAAAGGAACATCAAGACTTAAAATTTTAGAAATAGCTGAGTGACAGATGACCAGAAGGGCTGGAGCTCCGGGCAACCATAAAATATATGCGCGTGGGTTGCCACCTCTGTCTCACAGGCCCTCCAACACTCTGAGGAGAGGCCAGGGTTTCTTTTGGCCAGTAGATGGGGTGTTAAGAAAAACCTTGTACAAACTTTCCAGGTGTATTCACGCCAATTCGGGGATGAAGTGGTAGACCACGTCATCTGCCAGATCTTAGCCCATTGTGGCTGTAATAACGGGAGATGAAGATCCTGCTCCCATTTGACCTTAAGGGGTTCCAGTAAGTGTTCCCGCAATGACACCAGATATTTATATATATAGGATATTGCATGATCACCCCCTTCGGCATTAAAAATTTGAATGTATGGGGATGTATCTTCCAATATCTGGGAGCGGGATTGAGTACGCCTATACTGGGAGTTTACAAAATCTTTCATTTGAAAGTAACGTAGTCTTTCTCTCTCACCCCATCTAAATTTGGTCTTAGCTTCCTCAAAAGATATTATGGCATTTTGCCGAATGAGCTGCCAGGGGGCGAAAAGGCCCTTATTTGCTTGGATTGTATACCATGCTGAGTCCTTAGCAGGTGGGAATTCTGGGTTTGTGATAAACCACTTATATTTCCCTATGTGCTCCTTAATGTTTCTCCAGGGGTTCCCCCTCCTCCATCCCTCCAAGATGGAACGGATGCTCCCCTGTGTACCTTGTAGGGTCTGTTTCAATAAAGTACCCGAAAATATTATAGCGGGTAAGGGCTACCGAAAACCTCTAGCTAGATCAATTTGTTTCCAATGAGCATCACAGTGCTTATTACCCCACATCAGTGCGCATTGCATTTGCACAGAGTTCCAGTGTGTGGAAAAGTTAGGGAATGCAATGCCCCCCTGCACCTTAGGAAGGTGTAATGCCTGGAGTTTAAATCGTGGTTTTCTACCTTGCCATATAAAAGCTGAGGACATTTGTTGCCAGGCCTTAAGATCTCGTATAGGAATAACACATGGTATTGATTGGAAAAGGTATAACAGACGTGGCAGAACATTTAACTTTATTGCCTGAGACCTAGCATAGAATGACAGTGGAATTATATTCCACCTTTTAATATCTTTTTTAATATTATTTATCAGCGGGATGTAGTTGTTTTTGTATAGTTGGTTAAGATCTACTGGTATTTGGGTTCCTAAATATTTTATTGAGGGGAGATCCCATTTAAATGGGAATTGCCTCCGTATAGACATGGGAACTGGGTAGTTGAAAGGAAATACTTCAGTTTTGGTTGTGTTCAGGGAATAATCTGATAAGGCAGAGAACCTTTCAAGCTTGTGGAACAGGGCGGGAAGGGCATTGGTTGGATTTATAACATATACCAATACATCGTCATCAAAAAGAGTCAACTTGTGTTCTTTATCCCCCAAATTAATACCCTCCACATCATCCGCCAACCTGATATACTGGGCCAGAGGCTCTATATACAGGGCGAATAACAGGGGAGAAATTGGGCAGCCCTGTCTGGTCCCTCTATAAAGGGGGAAACCCTGGGAAACATGACCGTTTGATCGTATATACGCCTGTGGGCTCGAATAGAATTTGAAAATAAGGTTGGTGAATTTCTGGGGAAAGTCAAAAGCGGCAAGGACCCGTCTTAGAAATTGCCATGACACTCTGTCGAATGCTTTTTCAGCATCTAAACTTATGAGGGTCACCGGGATTTTATAGTTTTGTACATGTTCAATCAGGTATACAGTACGCCGAATGTTATCCAAGGCCTGATGGCCTGGGATAAACCCGCACTGGTCCTGTTGGATTAAGGTGGGGATCATTTGCTTTAATCTCTGCGCTAACACAGAGGTAAATATTTTATAGTCTGTATTTAACACCGAGATAGGGTGGTAGGAGCTTGGAAGAGTTGGGTCCTTACCTGCCTTCGGGATGACAGATATAATTGCTTGGTCCCAGGATGGGGGGATTTTCCCTTCAAGACTTTGAATATTAATATACAGTCTGGAGAGCAAGGGAGTAACTGCCCCTTTAAGAGATTTATAAAATTCACCAGGAAGGCCATCTGTCCCTGGGCACTTTAATGTTTTCAACCTCCCTATCTCTGTGTCTATTTCCCTGGTTGTTATGGGAGCAACCAGGCCTTCAGCCAGATGCTTAGGCAGTTTTGGTAGCTGGAGGGTTGCCAAAAACATGTTTATTTGTTCCTCCTTCACCTGGGTCGGGGGGGGGCCGCATATAACTGTGTGTAGTAGTGAACGAAGGTGTTTGATATTTTCTCCACCGTATGACAGGGCGGATGTTGGAGGGACAACCTTAAAGTTGATATTAATGCTTTGGCCCTGTGTTGTCTGAGATGTCCAGCCAACAGTTTCAGGGAGCGGGGGTCTCCATCATAGCACTTCTGCTTAAGAAACAATAGCTTCTGCTCAATTTTATAATCTAGTATAGCATTCAGTTCTTGTTTAAGCTTTTTAATTTCTTTTGAACTTTAGAATTGGGATGGGATATCTGTTGAAGCTCTAATTTTTGTATCTGGGCTGTCAAGGCACTTTGTTTTTGTCCCCTCTCTCGTTTGTTTCGGGCTGATAATTCAATAAATTTGCCCCTGCAGATCGCCTTGATAGTGTCCCATAAAATTGAAATATCAATCTCAGGGCAGTCATTTTCCATCACAACCTGTTTGATAATCTCTTCCATGATATGAATATTGTCCTTACTATGGAGCAGGGAGAAGTTAAGCCTCCACATCGTATTTTTCCTAAAATTATCTGAATCTAGTCTAAAAAAAACCGGGGCATGATCTGACAAAATAAAATCGCCAGTCCATGTCTTACCCGCTGACCCCAAATGCTCTTGGGAGATTAACATATAGTCAATTGTGGTATAGCTAGAGTGAACCTGTGAGAAAAAGGTGGCATGTTTAGCTGATCCATTTAAATATTTCCATGTGTCCACAAATCCCAGTTCACCAAGCAATTTTATTAGTTCTCTTGTTTTTTTCCCCACTGACCTTCCCTCACTCCCAGCCGCTGAAAGATTTAAGTTAAAGTCTCCCCCACATACCGTTGTACCCTCCGCCCACTGCGACATGAGAAGGAAGAATGCCCGATAGGTTATAAACTCCCTGGCTGGTGGAAAATATACTGAGGCAAAGGTGGTAAGCCTCCCATTTAGTTTCCCCTTGATCATTACATATCGCCCCTCCTTGTCACACAATTGGTCTTGACATTCAAATGGCACCTTGGCAGGTATTAATATAGCTGTTCCTCTCCTATGCCCCCCTTAAAAGAAGAAGAGTAAACCTGGGAAAAACCCAGACGTCTAAACTTCTCATGTTCCTCATGTGACAAATGGGTTTCCTGAAGTAAAGAGATATCAGTTCCAGAGCGCTTCAGGTAAGATAGTACCTTGGAGCGCTTAATCAGCCCTGAAAGGCCATGAACATTATATGAACATATAGTATAACCCATTTTGACTATATGACAATGGCACAATCCTTTTAACACAAACCCCCTGTCTCAGTACATAGCAGTTCATAAGTATCCTTTTTGCTGACCAAAAGAAAAAGTTATAACAGCAATAACATAGTACACATAATTGATCTAAACAAGGAACCATAACTGTTTGTGCAAACAGTGCACTAAAATAGTCGTTTTTAACTGGCTTCCAAGGTAGGAGGTCAAGCAAATGTAGTGACCTCTTTTCCCACCCATTAGATGGTATTGGTGGGGGGAGGAGTACCTCTAAGTCCCTCAAATAAGAAGGAGACTCCTCCTGAGCCCTTGCCTTGTTGGGCTCCTGGATTATGATATTCGCCATATATACGGCCATCTTGGCTGTACCGCCTCGCCCGTGATTAATGTGAAGGTAAATGGTTTCCTTCCACATGTGCCCACTAAATCCCCGATCACTTCTCCTCACCTGTCACCCTCCCCAGACCTCCTCCCACCTCCCTCTCCCCCTTAAGGAGGGAGGGAAGGGGGAGTTATATCACTTTAATTTCCCCCATTCCAGGAGTTTCTTCACAGTGGTGTTTATATAAGTCTCACCCGCATAAAGCACATCATAGGGGAGCTTGAACATACAAATATACAGGTGGTGATTTTAATGGTTCCATGAGCTATTGGGGATCCTTCAACCCAGGATACAAAAGCCCGCCCTGTTTGGCGGTATATAAACTACTCATATCCCTATGTCCCCACCTCCTCCCCCACAAAATAAACACTTCAGAGTATACATCATGTCCATAATTCGTTCACACTGTTAATAAGAGAGACACTCTACGATCAGGCCGGGTTTCACGTGTTTTGTCACTAAGTTCCCTTAATCAAAAAAAGAAAACATGAGCATGAGAATCGCTAGGCCAGAGCCTTGTAGTTATGCCCCGTATTGTAGTCCGAAGCAGGTTCCTGATCGACTTCTATGTACTTAAAAAGGGCATGGTATGAACACTGGTGGGGTCGCCTCGCCATCTCCCAGTCAAAACTCGTGTGCCCCTCAGCAGGTGAACAGAAAGTGAGGGAAAGGGCCAGGAACACTCCCAGAGCAGTGTCCAGGACCTAAGCCTGGATCAAAAGGCATCAGCAAACACCACCCGAGACAACAGAAATCTGGGCATTGGAAGTGTCTAACTTAGAGGATATTTGTAACAGAATTATAAATCAGTACTTCTCGGCAAAACAGTCCAAGTATCAAAAGCGAACAGTATTTAGAGGTCGTTTCTCACCCATCTGCAGATTCGAGATCTCTTTCTGAGATTCCTGGCAGTTTCTTCATTAATTCTTTAAACTCATGTAGTACTGGTGATATAATATTACCGCTCACTGCCCTATTTTTCCTCGGGGGAATGATGTGCCATTCCTCTGTAGGCTCCTTTCTCTTGGGCTGAGTAACCTTTATAGGTGCTGGGACCGCAAACTCCCGCTTTTGCAATGCTTCACCGGCTTTCTGGGGAGAGTCGTATAATTCAGCTCCTTCCTTCCAAAAAACTCTCAATTTCACCGGATAAGGTGTTTGAATCCGCAGTTGTTTATTTCTAAGCAATTTGATGATTGGTATATATTCCATACGTTGCTTCTCTATAGTAGGTGGGTAATCTTGGTCGAAAAATAAGCGCGAATCAAGGTATTTGACCTCTTTTTTCCCCCATGCTCGGCGGAGAATATCTTCCTTGGTACGGTAGCTTCAAAATTTAATGATTATAGATCTAGGTCTGGTAGTCGGGTCTTTGGGCTTGGGAAATAGTGCTCGGTGGGCACGCTCAATTTTCACCTTATAGTCCTGTGGAAGTTCAAGTACATCTCTTAACAGGTCAGTAATAAATTCAACCATGTCTCCTTCCTCTGCGCCTTCCTTCAACCCATATAGATGTAAATTATCTCGTCTGGATCGGCTTTCCAGGTCTACACATTTTTGTTCCGTGTATATAGCATGGTTGCAAAGAGCAAATACTGCGCGGCCTAGTGATTGCAGGCCATCCTCCGCGTTGGAAATTCGGTCCTCAGCTTCCTGGACCCGACCCTCCACCATCGAGAGCTTTTGGTTAAGCTGTTTAAATTCCACCTTATTTTCCGCTCGCATTTCTCTCAACTCCTTCATTAGGGCTTCGTAGCGGTTTCTAGACAAATGCTCCGCTTCATCGTCAGTCTCGTAGCTTTTGGCATTCATGGTGGCCCTAGGTTGGGTGGAGGTGCGTGTAGGGGAGCTTGCTCTCAAATCCTCACCGTCCCTTTCAAATCTGGACTGCAGCGTCTTATACCTCACTCCTCGATCTCTCTGTGAACCTCCTCCCGACATTTTTAGGAACTTGGATTTCTTGTTCTGGATTTTGGAGGTTATTTCAACGGGCGAGGCTGAGCACCGAAAGCTTAGCTTCTACTCAGTGCCGTGGTGGAACCGGAAGTCCGGTAGGGGTACTTTCTTGCTGGATAATGGGGAAGTCGGTTGGGGTTACCAGGGTAACTGGCTACCAGGTGAGGGGTTTACTGACTCAGGGGCTACTGGAATGTTCTGGGGGAACTGGTGGAAATACAAGCTCAGGGGCCACTGGTGTGGCCTTAGTGCCCAGAATAAACAATTTGTGCAATAGGTGTGGGCAGATAAACAGTAGAATAAATTTATTTATTCTTACTGCTGTTGGATAAACGGTGATTCTAATATTTATCCCACAGCCTGCCATCAATCAACCACCATTTATCCAACACCCTGCCATCAATCATTCCCCCTCCTGCTGGCACTACTTACACTAACCCATAATTTTCTATTTCATTAGTCAGCCACCTCTCTCATACCAGATAAACATACGAAAACTAGGACAACCTGCTACCATTAAAATGGCAGCATTTCACCCTCAAAACTAGCAGCGTCACATTTTTAACTTCACCTGCTGAAATCCAAAAGTGTTCCCCCAGCCCACTCACCTGAGCTTCCACATTACAGGATCACTTCTGAAAACCTCTGTAGTCTCTCTCTCGCTGGTTCCATCAAAACTGTCTGCTCTCCCCACACACAGCAAATATAGGGGGAAAAAAATCCAAATGATACAGACTTTGGGCTCTTCCTGCTGTCCCAAATCCACCAAAGAACCGAAAGAGTCATCCAGTTCCTTCACGAAGCCCCACTCACAATCCTTCCTATACAGCCAACATCCAGTCAGATCTCCACCGCCACTCCTCTAACTATGCCCCTGAATACTCCCTCTCACACCAGCACCTTATAACTCCTCCATCCGCTCCTCAAACTGCAAACTAGGCTGAATCCACCATGAAAAGCCACTCCACAACATTCCCTCTCAAAGGCACCTCGCCGACTGCACTGAAACTGCACCATAATGGGAAGCCCCACCCACAAGCCTGACATCACGCCCCTCGACCAATTACAGCCCTGTTCCCATGCTCCAACCAGCCAATCAAATACCACAACCTCCTTCATTCACACATATGAACCAATCAGAAATTATATACCACCTAACAACTCACAAAGTAAACTTCCCCGAAACCAAGCAACCGCATCTCAAATACTCCCTCTAAAAATCTTGAAAAAACATAACATAAAACACAAAAAAATGCAAACAGAGCCTACTGCATAAATTGCACATGTGATGGACTTCTGTGGGATACATCATTTATTTGAACTTGCAGTGTGTGACCTTGGTACCTCACTTGTGGCTTCACCACTCGTGAGATTAACAGAGGTCACTCACTACTCATTCAAATAAATGATGTATCCCACAGGAAACCCATCACATTTCCCCTGTTTCTCCCTCATGTTTCCACGGGCAATTCCCTGGGGGCCCCATACACATACATTACTGCCCTCCCTGGCTACACAAAGGGCTCTAAGAGGTTCCTGAGCACCTCCCCCCGGGATCTAAGGGTCCCCCAAGCACCTCATTTGCTCCCCTACTATGTCCCCCGGGGGTCTCTGGCACTATTTCTGTAGGGCCCCCAACACTGGAGCACTACAGGTGCCTGAATTTCCCTGTTCAGGAGCTTGTCCATCAATCTAAATTTAGTTCATTCTTACAGGAGCAATGGAGTTCCTGGATGATTTGGAATCACAGGTGTCTCATCCAATCCCTTTACCAAGGAGGCATATTTGGTACTTTGCTCATCGATTTATGCTCTGTTTAAAGAGCTGATGACACGTTCGGGTGAAGTTTAACAAAACATAATATTTAGACACAGTCCAGTTTGTATTTCCCATTAGTTCTGTATTTCTCCTTCCCATTATTTATTACTGAGGTCATTTGTATGACAACAGGATTTATGCTCCCGAAGAGTTCATCTATTCCTTCTGCTTTCTCCCTACATGAAGTCATAGAGCACTGCTTGTGACCTCACAGTTACTCCCATGGCAACAGACTGTGATGTCACTGTGACACTTGGACAACTGGTTCTGATTGCTCTATGATTTTGTAATATAAAAAATGTGTTATTGAGTGTCTCTCATGAGACATCCTGTGCTCCTGGGATGACCCCCCCCAGGTTTAAGTTCAAAGGACAGGATATGTTAAACAGCAGATCTCTGTATGTGATTAACTTCCAAGAACTCACATTTTATAGCCCTGTTTAGGATCTGTGTTGCTTGAAGCCAGGAACTAAAATATCCATTTCATGACGTCCTCAGGAAGGGCAGTTAATTTCAACTGGTGCTGAAAAACTATGTTGCAGCTAGGTGAGAAAACTGCAGAGTTGTAAAAGTTCGGTGATGTCTTTGAAAAGCAGGAAAACACAGTAGATCAAAGGAAAGACTCAAGATCAAAGGTTCATATGGGGAAACGAGTTTTTGCTGATGTCACCTTATTTAATATACACCCTGAGTGATGGGACATTCTTTGTGTATTAATTTTTAAATGTTACAGGGAGGAGCTAGGTGACATCATGGAAGGGGCAGGTTTAGAGACAGTTTAACTGTATTCTGTATTTCCACTTAAAGACATTCCTGTTTGGACTCTCTTGAAACAACAGCTAACTAAAGCACTGTAAGAAGGTATACATTAGATAGACAAATCTAAGTGTATTGTGGTAGGAGTTTATGTTTGTATTTTGACCTTGTTCTTTTTAAGTGCTTGTATGCTTGTGATATATTGTTCTGTGTTTGCATTTTACAGATTTTATTCATTTTAAGTAAACCTCTTATTTCAAAGAGACTGCCTGTGTCTTCCAAGTCCTTCCTTTTTGCCTGTGATGCATGAATGGTTAAGATTTTGACAAAACTGTTCATAAGCTTAATGGTTTTCCAGACTGGGAAAAGGTAAGAATTTATCTAAGGTCTTTCATAAAGTTTTTAAGGGTTCATTTTGTATACCTGGTCAGGTGCCCGTAGGCGAATGATATCTGGCATTCCCCAAAGAGCAGAATAATCTGAGCCTGCACAGTTGGGTACGCTAGCAAGAGGTTCACAGTTTGAATCCCTCAGAACTTGAGACCAAAGGTGATTCGGACCCACAAAACAGACAGGAGGGTTACCCTGTTCTGTTACCCTGTTCACAATACTGCACTCGGAGGTTGGCACTCTGGGAGCAGAGGGCCTGACCTGCTGAGTGGGGTTGTGACAGATTGGTTGGCAGTAGTGTGCATAATTTGGGTAATACAAGCTTTTATTGTTCAGTGTGTCAGCTTAATACTGTCAGCTCACTTGGAAAACAAGGCAGTGATTTATTTTTTAAAAAAAGGAAACAGGACTATATCACTTGGCTTACAGTCAAGTTTCTACCTGTTTTATTTTTTTTCTAAGTGCAAGTTAGAGTAGCCGTAGTTAGGGAAGAAGATGGCTTCCAACAGCGGGCACACTGTAGACTACTTAAAGCAGTTGTGCAGGAACAGAGGAGTACTCTATGAGGTGAAAGCCACCAAGCAGAACCTCATGGATGACCTGATAGTAGCAGATACCCAGAGCATTGAGTCACAGACAGTGACTGTAAAAGACTGAACCTTGGGCGTGGAAGGGCTAGCGGCCAATGCAGTGTCCAGATCCGATGAGGAGGGCAGCAGGGCCAGTGCTAGCAAAGGGCCACAGCAGCAGGGAAAGGTCACCAGTATTCTGGAGCCAGAAGTACTCAGGCTGCAGATTGAGTGGCGCAGAATGGAGCTGGAGTTCCAGGAGAAGAGAGAGTGGGAGCATCGGGAGGCTGACCATGAGGAGCGTGAGTGCCAGTGAGTTGCAGAGGAGAAGAGGGACCGTGAACAGTGAGATGTGGGCCGTGAGGACCATGAACGCCAGAGGCGACATGAACTGGAAATGCTACGACTCCAACCACCAGCACCAGAGCAGGTAAGTGACTTGGGCTTAATTGGAACTATAGGACTGGGTTACAAATTGAATTCCAAATTGATAGCTGAATTTAAAGAGAGGGAGGATATGGATGCCTTTTTAAATTCTTTTGAAAAAGTTTGTATTCAGGCCAAAATTCCTAGGGAGTCCTGGAGCTTTTAGCTATCCCTGCTACTTACCGGTAAAGCTTGGGATGCATTGGGTCAAATGGACAGTGAGGACAATAATGATTATGGCAAACTTAAAGCTGCACTGTTAAAAAAATTTGAATTAACTGCTGAATCATACAGAGCTAAATTCCATAAGCTCGGGAGAAACCCTGACATGAGGAGCTAGCCATGAAACAACATCAGTTTTTAAAATGCTGGTGGGAAGGAATTGTAGCAAACTCTGTAGGTAAAATTGAAAATGTGATTCTGTTAGAACAGTTTTTGTGGGCATGTCCAGCAGAGCTGAAAACCTGGCTGGAGGACCAAGATCCCAAAACAGTGCAAGAGGCTGCTGAACTCTTGGACCGCTATGCCAAGAGCAGACCTGCTCTGAGAGTGAATGGGATGGGTGTGACAGTGCAGAAAGGGAAAAGCGCACCTTCAGGGCAGCTAAAACCCTCACTGCCTCCACCAAAACCAGTTAGCCCCAGGTTTCAGAGAAAAGATTTTTCTGAGAAAAGAAATAAATGTTGGTTGTGTAAAGAAAGTGGGTATATTGCCAGACATTGTCCCAAAAGGGCAAGCAATACACAACCGGGGGGCTAGGAAAGAAGTGGGTTGTTTGTGTGTCCCTGGAAGCAGGCCTATGAACATGAGGGAACACATGCACCCAGTCATGATGAATGGTGTACAGATGCAAGGGTTAAGGGACACAGGGGCATCCCTGACATTGGTAAAAGGGGATCTGGTACAGCCTGGTCAGCTTATACCGAATAAATATGTCACTGTATAAGACTTTACTGGTGGGGAGAAAACATTGCCCCTTGCTAGTGTTCTTCCAGTCTGCGGTGAAACAGGGAGAACTGTGCAATAGGTGGCTGTAGCCAAAACATTAGCAGTGGATGTCATCCTTGGCAACAAGCTCCAACAGGGGATGGTGTGTGCAGTTACCCGTAGTCAAGCGGCAAAGGAAAACAACTGGCAGGCTGATTCCCCAGCCTGTATCTCCTGATATGGAGACTAATGAAAAGGGGGTAGAAATTTCTCCAGTAGCAGTTAACCACACAGCTACAGAGGTTTACTCTGAAGAGGGAGGGGTGACCCATTGTCAGAGGGTTAGGAATAACAGTTTTCCTGAGTGCCCTGACGCTAGTGCTAGGGATCGTAGTTTAGAGACTGAAGGGGACCTGTCCCATGCCTTGGGAATGTTTAAGGAGTTTGCAGCTGCTCAGAAAAGTGACACTAGCCTAGAGAAGCTGAGGGCTTGGGCAGACTGCTATGGAGCACAAGGAGGTGATGGTAAACGTAAGGTTTATTGGGAAAATGGACTGATGTATACTCAGGCTGTGCAGACAGAGAGAGGGGTGCTAGGCAGGCAGCTTGTCGTTCCCCAGGGGTATCGTGAGCAGTTGCTCAAGATTGCACATGATATTCCCTTGTCTGGTCATCTGGGAATCGCACGCACTATGCAGCAGTTGGCCCAGAATTTCTATTGGCCCAACTTCACCCAGCAGGTGAAGGAGTATTGCTGGTCTTATCACTGGTGCCAAGAAATAGGGAAGGTGGGCAAGAAAACCCAAGCCGCCCAGATTCCATTGCCCATAGTGGAAGAGCCAGTCCAGAGGGTGGGAATGGATATTGTGGGGCCTTTAAATACCCCTAGCTCCTCAGGGAAGAGATTCATCCTGACTGTTGTGGATTATGCCAGCCGGTACCCAGAAGCAGTCACCCTATCCTCACTGAGGACAGACAAAGTGGCAGATGCCTTACTTGGAATTTTCTCCCGTGTTGGGTTTCTGCAGGAGGTTATCACTGATTGAAGGTGTTCTTTCATGTTGGACCTGATGAAATGCTTGTGGGAGAAGTGTGGGGTTGTGCAGAGATGCATGACACCGTATCACCCACAAGCCAATGGGCTTGTGGAAACATTTAATGGTACCCTGAAGTCAATGCTCTAGGCATTTGCTGAACAGCATGGGAGGGACTGGGAGAAATACCTTCCCCACCTGTTGTTTGCATACAGGAGGTGCCCAAGAGTTACAGGATTTTCCCTTTGAACTCTTTATATGGACGCCAGTTACGGGGCCCCAGACTTGATCCGGGAGGACTGGAAGGCAAGCATGCCACCCAGGAACTCTCATAGTGGATTACATCCTTAGATTTAGGGAAAGGCTGAAGGAGCTTATGGGGACAGCCCAGAGCAACCTGGCAGCTGCACAACAGAAACAAAAAGTGTGGTATGACAGCAGAGCCAGAGCTCACTCGTACATGGTGGGTCAGGAGGTCATGGTCCTTATTCCGATCTGGAAAGACAAGCTGCAGGCTGAGTGGGCAGGACCGTCAAAGTAGTTAGGAAGGTAAATGATGTGAACTATATTATAGAGTTACCTGACAGAAGACAGACAAAAAGGATGTACCATGTCAACATGATGAAGCCATATGCTTATAGGGCTGACATGGTGTTTGCAGTGTGTAGTCCTGGGGAGGGGACAGACGAAGAAGACCCCCTTCTGGACTTGCTGGAAGAAAGCATGTGGGAGACCTCTGTGGAGGCAGTAAAATTGTCTCCCCAACTGGCCCAGGACAAGATTCAAGAAGTAAGGGAGGTTTTAGCAGACTTTACCCCCCTGTTTAGCACCAAGCTTGGACTAACCCCTTTAGCGACGCATGATGTGGAGACAGGTACACAGACGCCCATACGGCGGACAGCATATCAGGTGTCAGAGGCTGTCCAAAAGGACATTAGGAGGGAAATGGAGGAGATTCTGGATTTAGGGGTAATCCAGAGATCTCACAGCCCCTGGGCCTCACCTGTAGTCCTTTTGCCCAAGCCAGATGGCTTTACTCATTTCTGTGTGGACTATCATGGACTGAATGCAGTCTTGAAGTCAGACACCCACCCGATGCCCCGGATGAATGAACTCCTGGACAAGTTGGGAGGGGCGACCTTCCTTATGACTATTGACCTGACCAAGGGGTATTGGCAGGTAGAGTTAACAGACAGAGCTAGGGAGAGGTCAGCCTTCATCACTCTGACAGGCTTATTTGAATTTAAAGTAATGCCTTTTGGAATGAAGAATGCCCCGGCCACTTTCCAAAAGGTTGGGGAACCAGGTGTTAACTGGTGCTGAGGAGTATGCCGTGGCATACCTCGATGACTTTGCCATCTTTAGTGCCAGCTGGGAGGAAAACCTGTCCAACCTTAGGGAAGTGCTAGGCAGGATACAGAGGGCCAGGCTCACTGTCAAAGCTGAGAAGTGCCAGGTGACCATGGGAGAAGTGGCATATCCCGGGCATGTGGTAGGCCGGGGACAGCTCCGTCCTAACCAAATAAAAATAGAGGTGATCCAGGCATGACCCAGACCAGAAATGCAGAAGCAGGTCAGGAGTTTTCTAGGGACAGCAGGGTACTATAGGAAATTTGTACCCAATTACAGTGCCCTGGCTGCTCCCCTATCTGACTTGGTAAAGAAAAGGATGCCAAAGAAAATTACTTGGGAACCAGCCTGTGAGGAAGCCTTTACCAGAATGAAGGAGGCCCTGTGCAGTGCTCCTGTATTGACAAGTCCTGACTATAGCAAACCCTTTATAGTTCAGACTGACGCCTTAGACGTGGGTATTGGGGCAGTACTGAGTCAGACATCCAACCAAGGGAAAGATCACCCGGTAGTGTACCTGAGTAAAAAGTTACTTCCCAGGGAGCAGGCATACTCTACTGTGAAAAGGAGTGTCTTGCCATAGTGTGGGCCCTAAAGAAGATAGAGCCATACTTATAGAGGCAGCATTTTGTGGTACAAACTGACCACAACCCCCTGGTTTGGCTGATGCAAATGGGAAAAACTAATGGTAGATTGTTAAGATGGAGTCTTGCTTTGCAAGGGTATGACATGACAATCTTACACAGGGCTGGAGCGGCCAGTCAGAACTCAGATGGTTTGTCTTGTGTCTCTGAGGAGTGGACTGATTTGGGAAGCTCATCCCATGCAGGGGATAGAGCCCCTAAATTCAGTCTAGGTGGGGAGGATTGTGACACTTGGACAGCTGGTTCTGATTGCTCTATGATTTTGTAATATAAAAAATGTGTTATTGAGTGTCTCTCATGAGACATCCTGTGCTCCTGGGATGACCCCCCCCAGGTTTAAGTTCAAAGGACAGGATATGTTAAACAGCAGATCTCTGTATGTGATTAACTTCCAAGAACTCGCGTTTTATAGCCTTGTTTAGGATCTGTGTTGCTTGAAGCCAGGAACTAAAATATCCATTTCATGACGTCCTCAGGAAGGGCAGTTAATTTCAACTGGTGCTTAAAAACTATGTTGCAGCTAGGTGAGAAAACTGCAGAGTTGTAAAAGTTTGGTGATGTCTTTGAAAAAGCAGGAAAACACAGTAAATCAAAGGAAAGACTCAAGATCAAAGGTTCATATGGGGAAATGGGTTTTTGCTGATGTCACCTTATTTAATATACCCCCTGTGTGATGGGACATCCTGTGTGTATTAATTTTTATATTGTATAGGGAAGAGCTAGGTGACATCATGGAAGGGGCAGGTTTAGAGACAGTTTAACTGTATTCTGTATTTCCACTTAGAGACATTCCTGTTTGGACTCTCTTGAAACAACAGCTAACTAAAGCACTGTAAGAAGGTATACATTAGATAGACAAGTCCAAGAGTATTGTGGTAGGAGTTTAGATTGTATTTTGACCTTGTTCTTTTTAAGTGATTGTAAGCTTGTGATATATTGTTCTGTGTTTGCATTTTACATATTTTATTCATTTTAAGTAAACTTCTTATTTCAAAGAGACTGCCTGTGTCTTCCAAGTCCTTCCTTTTTGCCTGTGATGCATGGATGGTTAAGATTATGACAAAACTGTTCATAAGCTTAATGGTTTTCCAGACTGGGAAACGGTAAGAATTTATCTAAGGTCTTTCATAGACTTTTTAAAGGTTCATTTTGTATACCTGGTTAGGTGCCCATAGGCGAAAGATATCTGGCATTCCCCAAAGAGCAGAATTATTTGAGCCTGTACAGTTGGGTACACTAGCAAGAGGTTCACAGTTTGAATCCCTCCAGAATTTGAGACCAAAGGTGATTCGGACCCACAAAACAGACAGGAGGGTTACCCTGTTCAGTTACTCTGTACACAATACTGCACTCAGAGGTTGGCACTGTGGGAGCAGAGGGCCAGACCTGCTGAGTGGGGTTGTGACAGTCACAACAGAGGATTATGACTTGGAGTAGGGAGTAAGCTATAGAGGCAGATGAACTCAAAATGAACTCTAAGGGACAACAATCATATATTCATACACATTTCCTTAGTAATAAATTATGGGGGGAGAAATATATAAAATATAAATGGAATGCAAGCAGAATTGCACTTAATTATGTTGTTTAAAGTTTTCTTTGAGGCGTCACTAGCTGTTTAAGTTCTCATGGCTCAAATGAAGCACAGATATTATTGTTAATGCTATGAAACCGCAATAAGCTTGGGGCATGCAATCAGTGGATGTTCCCAGTGTGATTTCAGGCTGATTACAGTATCTATACAGTGTACACAGACCAAGAACCTTTCTCACCTAACAATTATGTCTCTGTCTGACACATTCCTTACTTTACTGTGATCATTCTTAGATACACATGGGCACACACAGGTAACACACTGGGCTTCACCATAAATCCTTCTGGCAGCCATTGCTCTTCTGGACCATCACTCATGAATATCTGATTAGTCACATCCTGGTGGAACTTCACAAACCCAGTAATGGAACACCTCGAGTAGGACAGTAATGTCAACTCTTTTTTGTCCAAATGCCAGACCTTTTTGGTCAGCTCATCAGTCACTTTGGCCCACAGCTGATTTTCCTTCTGGTAAGCTTTTCTCACTATGGCATGTATGGACAAAACTCTCGATCATTGCTTCTCCTCCCCTTTCCTTATAGAGCTGTGCCAATTATTTAAATATATGGGCGTTGGTCTCAGCAATGAAGCAAATGGGCTCCAGGACAGGAGATAATATGAGTTCATGGCAGGGAGATCCTGTCAACCAACCTTTTTAATTTCATTTTTATTTTTTATACTGGAAAGGCATGTAAGCAAAACTGCTCATTTTCACAAGCGTCCAGTGACAGCACAACACAGAGTAAGCAAGGACAGGAGTTATACAGACACTTATTCAGGGAGTAACAAGATACAAAACTGAGAATATCAAGGTCAAGGGTTTTACAAGTACTGTACACATTCGTAGGTAAAACAATATTTTAAGTACAATCACAAACTGAACTGTCCAAGAGGTATTGTTTACGTTTAAATTTAAATAGTCCTGGGAGAGGCATTAGACCAGAGAGTAGGGAAGGCTGTTGAAAAGCTTTGTGCCCCTGAAGGAGAGGGAGTGCTGGCCTTGGGAAGTGTGACAGAAAGGAATTGTGAAGGCGTGATCAGAGATGAGTCTAGTGGTTCAAGGATTGGTGGACCTATGGAAAATGGAGACAATGCTATTAGGTAGATGGCCATGAAGGACTTTATAGAAAAAAGTCAGGATTTTGCTGTTTATTCTGCCCTCAAATGATAACCCATTTGCTGCCCTGTAAAGGTTACGGTGATGGGTACACCTAGGGAGGCCAGTGACAAGCCTAATAATATTCTGATAGGTTGCCTTTAACCTATGGAGATTTTTTTGGGAGGTAAAGGGGGAATATACCATAGACCTGTAGTCAGTGAGCGGCAGCAAGAAGCACCTAATCAGCTTCCTTGACTGGCTAACGATGGTGGTGGAAAAGGGACAAACAGCTGACATTCTAAACATCCATTTCAGCAAGGCATTTGATTTGGAACCCCACAAGAGGTTGTTCAGGAAGTTGGAGGACTTGGAGGCAGGAAACAAATTAACCAGGTGGGTGGTGAACTGGCTCAGTGGTAGACCCCAAAGAGTGGTGGTGGCAGTGGGCAATTCTTGGGCATAAGAGTAGTTACCAGTGATGTCCGCAGGGGTCAGTGCTCAGTCCAGTATTATTCATTGTGTTCATTAATGACATTGGGGAGAGCATTAAAAGCAAGATCTGCCTCTTTGTGGGCCACACCAAACTCTATAGGAGGGTGGACACAGATGAAGGGGAAACAGGACCAAAAAGAATATCTTGTGAAGCTTAAGAGGTGATCTGGCATCAGGCAGCTGGGGTTCAATGCTAAGTGCAAGGTCATGGACATAGGAGGTAAGAACTCGAGGGCCAAATACAGTTGAGGGGGACAAGGTCACTATCAGAGGAGGAAAAGGACTGAGGGATTGCCATTGCTAGCAGCCTAAAGCAGGCTACACAATGCAGAAAGGCAGCAGCAAGCCTAATGGAATGCTGGGATGTATAGTTAGAAGGTTCACAAGCAGAAGAGAGGAGGTTATCCTGCCACTGTATGGATTCTTGGTGCAGCTGCACCTGCAGTATGGTGTGCAATACTAGAGTCCCTACTGGAGGAAGGATATCAACCAGCTCAAGATTGTACAGAGGTACTGACCCGGTGGCACTGAGGGCTTAAGCGCTGGATGCCTTACCTCACGCTATACCGGCGACCTGTGTTCAGGGATGCGCATGGGCCACCAGGGGTTGGCAAGGGAGGAGAAGTATCTTGTGTCCAAGGGACAGCTCTCCTTCTCCGGGGAGGGGGATGTCAGTGATCGGCTCTCATCTGGCCCCTAGCGGAGGCTGGGGGGCAGCACGCTGATGCTGCAGCAAGGGGTAGAGATGTGGCAGATGCTTGGAGGAGCACTTGCAGATGCATGCATGCTCAATCCACAGGCATCATTGCACTCCACATCTCCAGGGTAAAAAGTGGAAAATTGGCTCCTGGTCAGACAGCAGGAGCTCCCGACCTCTACGGCCCTACCCTGAATGGTGCTTCCTCTTCTGGATCCATACGGGTGAGTTAAGTTTAGGGCTAGAGGCTCCTCACCATGCCACCATGGTGGGCAAGCCATGGGGGAATTGAGGAAGTTGGTCTAATGTCGGGGGTGCGGGCCAGGAGGTCAGGCGGGATGTCAACAGACCAGGAAGCCACAGGGAAGAAAAAGATAGTTAAAAAAATGATTGTACAGAGGAGGGTGATAGAGATAGTTCAGGGACAGCAGGACAGGGCATATGAGGACATACTGAGAAACAGGGGTTATGAAATAGGCTGACTCAAAATATGCAATTTATCTTCACATGTGAGGGGACAGGACCATAACTCACAAATGGTGGAGCCATGAGTGAGTTAATGAAAGTCCTGCTCCCACAAAAGTGATGATTAAATAGTGTATTATGAGTCAGACCATTGTATATTTGATTTATACAACATCAGTTTACTAGTAATATCTTTTAGTCAGTCAGTCTAAGACTAAGATGGCGGCTGTGTTGGGCTGAGGTCTGCAGGAACTATAGAGAGCAGCGTTTTTGGTTTTCATTTTATTTTAGTTAATTATAGTTTTACTTTAGTTTTACTTTAGTTACTTTCTTCTTGTTTTTTGTTTTAATTCGGTCTGTGTATGAAATTGTTGATTGCACAGGATATATTTCAGCTTTGGTTCAAGGCCAATTGTTATCAAATAAGACATGTTAGCTGTGATCGGCGTCTGCTTTTTTAAATGCTGCTTCTGGAGTTATAGAGGTGAACAGCTAAACAACTGAGTTATAGAGGCGAACAATTGAAAGTTACTGAAGTATTAGAGCAGAAACAACAGAAACATCAAGTTTTCACTCTATGATACCTTGGAGTATTTTGGAGCATTTCGGTCCTTGATACCTGGTTTGGTGCGGTCTCATTGCTGTGGAGAGAAGTGGTGTGAGAAGTTTGGCTACCGGTCCCGAAAGGTACTGTGGTGTGGTTCTGGTCTGGCCTGTGATCCCAAGAAACGGTGTGGAGGGGAGTACTGAAGTGACTTAGCAGTTGGTGTTTGTCTACTGTTGGGGGCAGCTTCATCCTGGTCCCAGTCCTCGACCTGGTGGTGTGTCGTGGTGCTGTTTGTCGGTGGGCGGCTGCACCTGCAGCACTTCTGATCCACAGCATGGTGGCTGGAGAGCCGCTGGGGCAGTGGTAGGGTCTGGGGAGAGGCGAATGGTCCAGGGGGAGCCCCATGAACCTTTTAACACCCTGGTTTCAAAGTGGCACTATCCTTGGATTAGCCTTGCCGGTTGGGGGCTATGTCTGAAGCATGAACTGCAGCTGTGTTATTGTTGCTTCCCTTGGTCTGCAGCAAATAAAGGGAAAGCCATGAGTTGTTACATAAGTCGCTTTTTCTTTGTTTGCCTCTCTGACTTAAATATTACATCTGTGAAGCTGTTCTGGACTATATTTCTTGAGGAATTTGGTCAGTTTTTTGGTTACTGCATGTTGTGGGAGTCCACAGTGGACCGAATACTGGCTTTTAGCTCCTACAAATTGCAAGCCTGGTACTTCATAGGGACTGAAACTTAAAAACTTTTAAGTTTTGCTCTGCTGGATCTTCAGGAGTGAGAGTCCTTTAGGTCTGTTAAATGGACAGTGTTTGGCCCTAGGAGGTGGGAGCTCCATGGACTAAAACCCCTTTTACATGGACTTCTATTGGCTGGGCTCTGCTTATGCCATCTATCTCTTAATACTTGTAGTATTAGTAGTGCAATCAAGTTTGTAATTTATGCTTATGTAATTGGTGTATATTTCTGGATAATGTAATATATTTTTAGTTTGTTATTGTTTATAATTTAGTTGGGTGGGTGGGATTAAGTTAATTTAGTGCATTACTTATTATTTTAAGAATGTGTTGGGGAGGCCAAATGATGGCCAGGCAGTATTCCCCCACAAGGCTCTGGGAATTATGACCCTTTGACTGCCCTTATTTGCCGGTAGAGATCTATAGACGCTGTCAATCCTTAGGGACTGCCAGGAAGCGCAGGAAAGGGGTGAGAATTGGGCCTGGTGGGGGAATGGAAAGGGGGGGACTGATTGGGGTGGTAGGGACCAGGCAATGCCCTGGGGCGAAATGGTGCCAGGACAGGGGTAATCCCTGTCTTGTTCCCATACCCTAGGGCCCAGCAATTAAAGCTGGTCAAGAGTGGAGATCTTCCCCAGCATCTCATCTGACCCAGCCGGTGTTATGTAATGCCAGGTCCATCAAAAACAAGACAGCTATTATAGCTGCTCTTGTTGATACGGTGGATCTGGCATGTATCACTGAGACCTGGCTGGATGAAAATGCGGGTCCAGTATTGGCTTCTGCTGTGCCAGCTGGGTTCTCGGTGATTTACCGCCCGAGGCTGGATCAAAGGGGTGGGGGTGTAGCCATCTTTTTTAAGACAGAGCTGGGCCTTGTAGATGTTCCAGTGGGGTCCACCAGATCCTTTGAGTGTATCAGGGGAGCAGGTGTAGGTTGCAGGATACTCCTCATTTACCGTCCACCAGGTGATGGGGCTTTATTCCTGCAGGAGATTGCGGACTTCATTGTCGACATGGTAATGGAGTCTCCCAGATGGATAATTCTGGGGGACTTCAGTGCCTGGGTTGACAATGAACTCTTGCCATTTGGTCAAAATCTCCTCCATCTTATGACAATGCTGGGCCTCACACAGGTGGTTACCTCCTCTACCCATATAGGGGGTCACTCATTGGATCTGCTGTTGCTCCTGGGGATGGAGATCTCTGATTTAGGAGCGGAACCAGTCAGTTGGTCTGACCATCACACCATAGGGTTCAGCTTTGGGGCCCTCCCAATTGGACCTACCCCTTCGGAAATGGGCCGGTACCACACTTTATGGGGAGTTACCCCAGATGGTCTATTGGCAGTTCTGGACCTATCGGGATTGCTTGGTGAAAGTACAAGCCCGGGGGACCTTGTGCTAGCCTATAATATGGCAGTGGGAGATGCCCTGGACTTGATTGCTCCTGTTCGTGTTCGACCACTCACTCTTCGCCCAAAGTCCCCTTAGTTTGATGGGTCCTTGAAGGAGTTGAGACAAGTTGGTTGAAGGCTGGAGAGAGCATGGCTGAAGTCCGGCCTGGATGCTGATAGGCTTAGATTGGTAAAACATTATAAAGGCTATCAATCAGAAATCACTTGTAAGAAGGAAGAGTTCCTGTCAAGGGAGATTTCTGCTGCACTGACTAGACCATCTCAGCTCTTCTGAACCATTGACAGATTATGCAATCCAATCTGTCTCCAGTCTGGAAGAGCTTTTTCACAGAATAAGTGTGACAAGCTAGCTTGGTTCTTCGCAGATAAGGTTGCCAGCATCAGGTACGCAATTGGTCCGGTTCTCTCTATGAGAGGTTGTGGAGGTTGACATGAGATGGTGAGCACCCGGTCTGTCTGGACGGGTTTCAGCTGACTAGAATTCATGGACATTGTGAAGATTGTCCAGACTTTGTGCCCAACCTGTTGTAGCTTGGATCCGGGCCCTACCCCCTCCCCCTTAGTGGGGTGTTTAGATGTTATCTGCCCAATTCTAGCTAAAATTGTATGGAGATCCTTGGGGGGGGGGCTTTTCAGAACCCTTAAAGGAGGGGTTCATTCAACCAATCCTTAAAAAACTTCCTTTGATCCCGATGATCCAGCTAACTACTGACCTGTCTCTAACCTTCCCTTTGTGGGGAAGGTTATTGAGAAGGTGGTTGCACTGCATGCTGGATGATCAACTTGTAACTCACAATGTCTATGAAGCCCTTCAGTCTGGTATTAGGAAAAGGCATAGCACAGAGACTGCCCTTGTTTGGGTACTAAATGACCTCCTAATGGGGAGAGATCGAAAGGCTCATACCATCTTGGTCCTTCTCGATCTCTCAGCAGCTTTTGACACTGTGGACCATGGAGTGCTTTTGGAGACCCTGCGGTTCCTTTCTGGACTGTCGGGTACAGTCCTCAATTGATTTTGATCCTTCCTAGCAGGCAGATCTCAGAGGGTGGTCACTGGAATTTATTCCTCTGACGCCTTCCCTCTGTCCTGCAGGGTGCCGTAGGGCTCCATATTGGCACCCATGTTGTTCGCAGTGTACATGCTACCATTGGGAGATGTCATCAGGTGATACGGCTTGAGTTTTCACTGCTATGCAGATGATACTCAGCTGTTTATGTTCTTTGTGCCTGGACAGGTTGATGCGATATCCATGCTAAATAGCTGTCTTTCCGAGATGAATGACTGGATGGGCTCCAGTTGGCTGAGACTGAATCTGGATAAGACTGAGGTGTTGGTTGTGGACCCGGGTTGCCTGGAGGCGGGTTTCAGGGTTGGGCACATGTCTAGTCTGTGGCTTGACGGAGTCCAGCTCACGACCTCAGATCGGGTGCAGAACCTGGGTGTTATTTTTGATGATGGCTTGACCCTGAAATCTCAGGTGTGAGCTGTGGTCAAATCCTCATTTTACCATCTGAGGAATATCGGCAGGGTGAAACACCTGGTTCTGCCAGGTGACCTTCCAACATTGGTCCATGCCTTCATCACTACCATCTTGACTACTATAATGCCTTCTACCTAGGGCTGTCTGGGGGTGATATCCGTCTCTTGCAGCTGGTGCAGAATGCTGCAGCCAGACTTTTGACAGGTACCTCTAGGTAAAGTCCTATAACACCTGTGCTGCATGGACTGCACTAGCTGCCGGTTCACTGCCGGATCACCTACAAGGTAGGCTTGCTTACCTTTAAAGCCCTACATGAACAGGGACCCGACTACCTGAAATATCTCCTGACTCCCAACACCCCTAATCGCCCTCTCCGATCCACCATAGAGGGATTGCTAGAGATTCCCAGGGTTCATCTTCAAACATCTGGAACTCGTGCGTTTTCATTTACAGCACCAGCCCTGTGGAATTCTCTACCTCGTCGGTTAAGAGAATGCCTGACTGTCAGTAGTTTTAAATCCATACTAAAAACTTATTTATTCTCACTGGTCTTCTCAGACTGAATGATTTTTAAATAATTATATTGCTCTCTGTTTTTATATTTGCTGATGTAATTTGTGTAGCACCTTGCTTTTGGAAGGCGCTATATAAATAAAGAATGATTTGATTTGATTTTTAATGTGCTCTTTGTGTGAAGATACAACTGTTTCTGTTTCAGTTGCTGGCTTCAGTGTTGCACTTGGCTATTGTCATGTCATCAGCACTGTGAAAGCTGCACTCCAATTGGTTCTGCTGCATGTATTGTAACATACCCTTCTTTGCAAGATAATATGATTTTGCTGTTGGGTCACCATGGGAGTGATGAAAAGTGTTATTTTGCCTTGTTGTCCAGCTGCAGTGGAAATAAAATGTTGTAGTGTATGATGAGGCTTTGTCAACTACACTAGAAGAAAAGTCTTTCTGCTGCAATATGAATGTCACTACTGCAGCAGAATGACTTTTTACAAGGAGGGGGGTGCAGATCTGGGGGTCAGTCGAGAACTTCGTGGAGTGGAGGACCTAGCGCCCGAATTCCTGGGCAGGAGGGTCTCAGGCAGGATGGTATGGAGCTAGCTGAGGGTGGACGCCTGAGTGAGATCCCACAGCCTGGTGACTGGAGGGAAAAAGAGTTGACAAAAAAAAAACATGTTATTTCCAGTGTAGCTCATGTTATTTCCACTACAGCCTTGTCACAGTGGCAAGACGAAACCCATGGTATAAATAGAACATTCCAGAGAGCATCCAAGAATAAGGTTTTTTGCTTCATTTTGGAGTGTTGCCAACAATGCAATTTAGTACTCATGACTTCACTTTGCTCGGCCACTTGTTGCTAGGCAGCATTGTTGGCAACATTCCAGATGGAATGAAAACCTTATTCCTGGTTTCTAGATGGAATGCTCCCTACATATACCACACCAGTGCTGAATAAATTGATAATTATACAATGGAGTAAATTAAATGACCCAAATCCTGCATCTTGATTGGTTGGCTGGCACCTTTTCAGTGTGATAAATCCTCCAGTTTACCCACTGGAAAAGGTACCAGTCAGCCTTGCCCCCGTGCTATCATACCAGTATCACCGCTTCCCATGAAAATCAAAAGAACCGCTGCCATTTTTCGCCACTGCTTAGCAACGTAACTGTGGTAAAAAAAAAAAAAAGACTTCCAACTGTATCATAGATGAACTTTAAATAATATTTAACTATGAAAATGATGTTTCCAACATCCAACCTGTGGCTCTAAAAGTAGAATTACCTCCTCCGGCTACACCACTCACCTCCTTCCACACATTCACCATAACAGCTTCAAAAACTGCTTGCTCCTTGTACCTTTGCTAGCACTGCTGCTCAGCTAGTAAAGCACCAATAGATCACTGGAGAGAGGTGGATTAGGTCAGAGAAGAACCAGAGAAAAGAGTCGTGGGGGGGGTGCTGCTGAGCAGAGGGGACTGTCCAAGCGGCTCCAGGAGGGATTCTCTGAGTGGCTCAAGTTACTATAAGAAACACTGGTGAGATTTCCAGTACATGTGTGACCCTGACATTGGCTGTGATGTCAGAGGCAACATCCGGCTAGCACACAGGAAAAATGAGCAGCATTTTTTTTTCTATTTTTCTTTTTACAAGCATGAGACATAGACAGAGCCCCCATCCACCAGACGGACTATTTAACCTAGCAAGGAAGAATATTTTAATAAAAATCAATAAAAAATGCATACATTTATGTTTCTCTTCATATCTTGTAAAACAAATAAACCTAAACATTACATAATAGCAAAATACCTCTCCAGGGAGTGGGTATATGGATGTATTTACCACTTCTAGTGTGGTTAAGTCACTTGGCTGCACCTCATGACCAAACCACACCACGTGTGGTAAATCCACCCATATACCCACTCCCTGTCGGGGTATATTGCTTAACTAAATCATGTTATTTGGATAAATATTAATTTTCACCTAGAAACATTTTTATAGCACTTAGAACACAATTAATTTGACTTAGAGCATGTTATTTCCACTTAGAATCTGGAAATAGAACACTGAGAACAATGGGCCAGATAATTTACATAGAGATTATAAAATGGGCATCCAAAATAAAGAAGTCTCATTGGTCAAAACATATCATGTGACTGCACATGAAATCTGTCCCATGCACAGTCATCCTGGTCCTAAACCACATCACACAATGAGCGAATCAGTCCTCCTACAACTAGAACCATCTTCCATCAGTCCCCCTACAACCAGAATTGATCTTCCATCACAAACATGGCTGCTACCTTTACACTGTAAAAAAAACTTCAACTGGGCCCTAAAAATAAAACTACCTTAAATAAACAATAAAACAAATTAATTAAATGTTGTGTCTCTGATCATCACACTCTCCTTACACACATAAACAAATCAGAAACATTAAGTATTGTTTATAGTTTTCATTACAACTGTTTCTTTGATGGCAGTGAAAATTCCCCCTTCTATCTTTACCTGCTCATCAAGGAAAAATCTCTTCTGCTTGCCCTGACAGTGAGATAATTGAGTCTCTGGCTCTAGAAGAGGCCTTTGTTGTGTGTATGTGTGTGTCTGTGTACAATATGTTAGGAGAGGAACATTCTACCAGTGAAACTAAACAGAATTTTGAATCCATGTATTCCATGATAAACATTCTATATCTTGAATGTGGGGGAAAAACAGAGGGGGAAAAAAACAGGAAGAAGAAAGTAAACAATAATACAGTGACATCATCAAGGACATCATTTGCAGTGGGCGGAAGCACTATTTTATCAAAAATGCACACAAGTAAATCTATTGTTTCTACAGATAAACATGCTTTCCCCAACTGCAAAAAGTTAAAAAAGGAGCCCATTTTATAAGCGCAATAAGACACTCTGGGGGTGTGCGTGAAAAAGATTTTACCGCTCTTCCAGGGGCTGAAGGCACTTGGCCTGTAGCCTCTTGCCTCACTACACCCCTGGGCATGTGTTAAAATCTGTTCCATGCACACTCCATCTTGTATTATTGCTTACATAATGTATGGGAAACCATACACAAGGCTGTGTTTTCATCAAGGGGTTGAGATGATAGCATATGACCCTCGAGAATGAAGCTCAAGGAGTCCATGCTGTCATCTCAACCCCAAGATCGAAACATGTGTCAAGCTATGTGTTGTTGCCCATATTTTATTCTATATGGTATATGATTTTGTACACAGAAATCAAAGAAGTGTTACCTCCCTAAATAAAAACAAAAGAAAACACAAAAAAAACCTTGACATTTCTTTGTTCTGTTTTATGATCAGAATTAAATTTATAGACTTTTACATGTTAAAAGGTAAGAATTTGGGCACTGGGTGGTTGGTAATCAGCTACGTGCTGGGTGAAGGAGGAATTTAAAATGTCATGACCTTTGAACTGTGCTGAACAACTGTTCGGAATGCGCTCAACAGCACCTTGGAATGTGCACAACAGTTTAGAATGTGCACAACAAGGTTATTGAGCAGGCTGATTTTTATACAGAGCAAATGCCAACCATATACTGTTGTAACCCCCATGTCAGGGGTTTACTTGTGCGCCTGCCCCCGAAAAAGGCTCATTTCCCCCAGGGTTTTGCTTCCACCCCCCATTCTTTTTTCCTCCTGGGTCTCAGTTTCCTGGCTTGCCCCCTGTGTTTCTACTTCTCCTGCCTGCCTCCACATGGTTTTTAAAGGACAGTGGGGCAGGAGGAGTTGATGTGTGGTGCCGCCGGCTTGAGAAATAGCACAGCGGTGCTGGCGAGCTCCACACATGCACATAAGCACATTTCCGTACATCTGTTTTGGCGGCCTTTGGATCCATCTCTCTGGTGGTCCTGGTCCCATTGGGCAATAAGAGAGGGACTGAAGACATTATCAGTGCTGGAGAGACAGCAGGAGAAGAGCAGGAACTGAATTTGGAAGCACTAATCGCGCTGTAGCATTTGGGAGCTGCCTTATTAATACTCATGAGGCGGCATCCCACTGAAGTCACAGTGCCTGTCCACTGCATAGGGGAAAAGGTTTAGTGCTAGCGACAGGTGAGGGGAACAAAAAAACAGCATAAATGTGTAAGGGGATAAAAGAGGAGAAGTGTGGCTACAGTCTTGTGGAGAATTAAATAAATAAAAATGTCTACACCAACTGATGCCAGTGAATGAAGTTGGGGCACACATGGATTGCAATGGGACTGAGAGTGTACTGCTTAAGGGTAATAGAGAATGGCAGCAGCGACTGGCAAATGGTTGTGTAAATGTGTTAATGGATGCAGTCACTTTATAGGGCACAGGGGTGGCTACAAATGTGTGGGAAAATGTAACTAAAGTTAAAGAGTTTGGCTGCAGTGACACTTTGATCTTGGGACACTGTGTAAAATGTGTAGACACTGTTTACAATGGCCGCCATGTTGGCCAGCCACGTGACACCAGCCAGCCAACCACGGAGCCAGGATTCTTGCCAGGGATTCTGGGACTGTTTGAAAGGACTGTTGGGGGAAAATATCAGGAAAAGTTTAGGCATCTTTTTTTTGCACCAATGAGGTATCAGGGGAGCCTCATACATATTAATTTTTCTTAAGGACAGTGGCTCCAGCCAATGGGGAGCAAAGAAAGGGCTCCCAAAAGTCAAGAACTGTTGGAGTTTGAGTCAGTTCGGTGGCAGCTCCTCCAGAAGGAGGGGGGGGGGATCTTGCCCCTGGAGAGAGTGAGGCTATAGGATGGGCCTGCCTGGGGGCTGCCAGCAGTTTCCCCCCAGGGCAGGGAGTGCCTGCCCCATCAGGAAAAGGGAAAGCAGAAGCAAGGAAGAAGCAGCTTTGAAGAGAAAAAGGGGAAGCTGCAGGTTGCTAAATGTTCTGTGTTGTTCTGAAGTTGTACCACAGCGGTGAAATAAAGGCAGCTCGAATGGAAAAGGGAAAGTTGCAGGTTACCAGAATTTGCATTGAATTGCGGATGCAACCAAGTGGTGGCAAGAGGAGAAAAGAGGTTGTGTCTTGATCCTGAAAAAAGACAAAGGTTGCATCCAGAGCCTGTAAAAAGGATGAAGGTTGTGTTCTAAACCTGGTAAAAGGACAAAGGTTACATCTAAGCCTGGGAAAAGATGGAATACAGAGGAATGTTGAGGAACAAGTGAATATGAATGTGCTGAAAAAAGAAAAGGAAGAGTGAGCCTCTTCATTTGGAGAATTGCTATGTACCTGCACAGTGAGAAATTGAACTTTGAGTGCAGGAAGAAAAGGGACTTTGAGTGCAGATGATATGTCTGAGCCAGAGCGAGAATGTGACTGTTTTAAAGTTGAGAGACTGTGAAAGCAGAAGGATGAACAGGTGCATTTCTGGGTCGGTGGCTGTTGTCTGCTCCTGAAATACAGCAAGGAAAAGAAACAGATTGCTGTGGCTACGCATCATGTCAGAAAAAAGAAAGAAAGAGAAGCAGAAGAGAATGTGATGAAAGTTTCTGCTGACTCCCAGGACCAGGTGGGGAACTTGCTAACCCCCATCAAGTGGGGTCTGCCGCTGCAGGGGATCATGAGTCTTGTACCTGAGTGCTAGGGCACTCTGATCGGAGGGAGCCGGGCTGTGTGGCCACTCCCAGAATGTGTGGAGGTTCAAACTTGGTAAGTCTATGTCTGGGGTAACTGTTGGGGAGGTGGGTTGGTACGACATCCCAGAGGGTTGTACTGCTGGCAATCAGACTCACTAAATAGGTACTCTGGGTGGAGGCACTGCTATTTTATTTTTATCTCTTGGGAACGGACCCCCATTAGGTCAGCTTTGGGAACCCAGGCCCCTCATCCTGTATCCTAGGTAGAAGGTAGGGGTGGTGGCCCTCTCCAGGCCGGCGCCGGAGAGGGGTGACACTATAATGGAAAGAAAGCAAATTTTAAGCTAAGGCAGGGTAAAATACTAATAAAAGCATTAAAAATAGTATAATTACTGGTAACCCCCTTTATCACACTGTTTTCAGGCATCTTCAAAATGCCGTAATAACTCGAAAACGGGTTATTATGACATTTTGCTTTAAAAGTCCTGTCACTTTCCTGGTGTTTCATGTCACTCAGTCCCAGTGCACCACCTCATTGCCTCTTACTTTGTCTGTGGGCGGGACGCACAACACAAGCAACATGGCAGCTCCATTTGGCCGGTACCGGAGCACCCGCACTAACCATATGCCTACAAGTCCATAAACAAGTAAAGTATTTCTTTTTATAACTGTTTATGTGGTTGATTCTGCAATCAGAACAAACAAATATCTATCTGGCTGAACCTGCAGTACTTGCGCTCTGGTCTGGGCTTCGGCAGTCAGTCAGACCTGGAACCGACCGCAGCTGACTGACTGACTGACTGCTCTTGCAGTGCTACAGTAAAAAGCACCAGTAATTATAAAACATAGTCTAGGAAGATGTGTGTTATTGATGCTTTTTTAAACACCATCAGTGAGTGATGAGCTCATAAACCTGTTGAGCTTTGTTCTCGAGGTTTATAGCTCACCACTCACCTCAGGTGTGTAAAAAAATCATCATAACACACACCTGCCTAGCCATTATTCTCTATGTGGTATATAGCAACTACATAATGGGCTGCTGTAAAATAACACTTTTATCTCCACACATTAATAAGACCTTTCTAACTAACTCATGGCTTTGCCACCCATGAGATATGGGTCTTAACACTTACTAGTGGAGATCAATGTTATTGCACTATTTGCAGCATAGTATGTATTCCATATTTATCTTGCTGCTTATCATTACACACATGTATAAATCTCAATATGTACTCACTCGAAGAGAGAAGGGAGAGAGGGGGCATGACTGAAACCTTCAAGTACCTGAAAGATATGAATAAGGTGGATATTGGGGATCTTTTTTGCCTTAGTGAAACAAGACCACAAGGAGGCACTGCTTCAGACAGGCAGGGTAAGTTTAAGAAGGTGATCAGGAGACACTTTTTTACAGAGTGGGTGGTGTCAGGGTGGAATGAACTCCTCTCTGAGGTCATCAATCAGAAGATGGTCGGAGGTTCAAGAGAGGGTGGGGCAGGGTGAAGGGAGGTCATAGTCAGCAGGGAGGGGGGATGGGGCACACTGTAATTTCTGGATCAGGGACTCCGCAGTGGAGCAGACTAGATAGACCAAATGGCCTTCCTCTGCTGGCTAATTTGTATGTACGTATGAAAGGAACCTTGTGCATTCCAGATTCTGGGAACACCAGTGCTAATGTCTCAGCTGGGACCTCCATGCCTGTCATATTTGGAAGAACTTTATCCATACCTTCATGTATCCCAGTTAAGGGTTGGTAGTCTCAATCAATCAATCAATCTTTATTTTACCAGGCAGAACAACTTTGAGGAAAACTCATTTACAAGATGGACCTGGGCACAGTTCATAACAAAACAACAACAGAACACAATATATGTATGTTTTCTGTTGGCACCCTTTGCAAACTGTGTGAGAGGCCTTTTGGCACCATACATTTCTGCTTAAAGTTGAACCAGCATAATATTCTGTAGTGATTTGCATATACAGCCCATGATGCTTTGCATTGTGGGGGCATGTGTGATTTTGTATTTCTTTGAAACTTGGGTTCCCAGCCAAATGCTCTTTGGCATAACCATTGCCTCAGTGCTTGCGCACAGAGGTTCTTTGTCTCTCATATATATATATATACACAAGAAAAAGTAGTAAATAAGGAGCTTCAATAAGCTAAGTAGTTGACATAAGAAAGGTAATGGCTGGAAAAGTTTACATAGCAGCGAGGGCAATGAATACAGAAATTCATACAATTTGTGTTTGATACAGTCAAGAGAACTTATATACAATATTCACAATAAGAAAGAAGGAGTTGGAGGGGAGGGAGGCAAGGGTTAGTGAATTTTAGAACAGCAACAGAGGGGAAAACTGAGGGGGGGGGAGAAGCAGAAGAAATAAGGTTAGAGATTCCAAGGAAAGACAGGCATGGGGTGGGAGGGATAAAGGAGCAAAAAGAGGGGAGGCATAGGAATTAGGGATCTAGTGATAGCAGGTGTAGGACTCCTTAGTTTGTCGCAGGAACAGTGCTTTGAAGACTGTAAGCTTGACAAGCGAAGCAAGCCTCAGCATTTTCTGCACATTGTTTCAGAGAACAGGGAGGGCATGACTTATAGCTGCTCTGCCAAAGCGCATTCTGACCTTGGGGATGACAAAGGAAATGATAGTAAGGCTTCGTAGTGGGTAGTTTCCAACAAAAAAGACAGGCAGACATTCAGAAATATACTGGGGGAGCTCATGAGTAATGGCTCTATAGGTCCATAGGATTGCATTTTTGAATCTCCTGTAACTGAGAGAATGCTAGTCTACAGAAGTATAGCATGAGCAATGGTGAGATGAAAACGGAGCACCCATAA
This sequence comes from Neoceratodus forsteri, assembly GCA_016271365.2. Lineage (NCBI taxonomy): Eukaryota > Metazoa > Chordata > Ceratodontiformes > Ceratodontidae > Neoceratodus > Neoceratodus forsteri. Next base: position 477,609,141 of record CM057451.1, read on the forward strand.
TAAATCTAAGTGCCCGGTGATATAGGGTATAAAGTTTGGAGAGAGCCATACTTGTGGCTAGCCTATACAAGAAGTCTGCATAGCCGACTCGCTGGTGCTGAGGGTTGAGGCGCTGGACGCCACACCTCAAGCTATGTCGGTGACCCGAGTTTAGGAGCGAGCTCAGGCGCCAGGGGTCAGCAGGGGCGGGTGAGGATTGAGCGCCACTGGGCTGCTCTCTTCCCTGGGAAGGGGGAGGATGGGACATCGCTTGGCATGCCAGTGGCTCCCGGTGGAGACCAGGAGTACTGCAGGATTCAGGGCAGCATGTAAACAGTGTGGCTAATGCTTGGCAGGGTTGCCATGCACCATAGCATCAGGGACATGCACCACTCCTGGGAGGGGGGAATGCACACCAGAACAGGGAAAACACCAGTCTGCGGGGTAGGTGACGGCATCTGCCCCCATGCCCACTGCTGGGTCTAACCTGCCTGGCCTTCCAGTGTCCTCCACCTGGGTTCTCACACACAAGCCAGAGACTGACTGTATAGAGTGCCCAAGAGGAGGGGTGACCCCACCCCGGAGGGGTTAAGCTGGGGGTGCCAGCTGTGTGGGTTGAGAAGGAGGAGAGAGGAGGCTCATGTAGGAAGACTTCAGGCAGGGCAGGAACAGGCAGGATGTCTGAGAGAGGCTCCGCAGACTATGACCGGAGGGGAAAAAAAATAGGGGGAAAAAAGTCTGCATAATCTAGGAGAGGCATTTGAACTAATCTTTTTTTGGCCTCTAAGGTAAGCGAGTGCCTAATTCAAAAAAATGTACCAAGCCTCTGTTTTAACTTTTTTGATAATTCTTCTACGTGATCAGTGAAAGTCAGTTTAGCATCAATCCACACAACCAGGTATTTTCATTTTTCAGCATATTCTAAAGGCTCGTCTAACAATGTTTTTACATTCAGGAGCGTCCCCAAGGTGCAACATTTGATTGCATTCACTGAAGGGAGAAAAAGCATAGCCTTCATCTTTTTTGCATTTAGGATAAATTTTAGGTGTAACAGATTTGTCTGAAACAGGTCAAATTCAGTTTGAAGGTCTCTACAAGGCATCTCTGGGGTGGGCCTGTCTAGGTAGAGCACCATGTCATCTGCAAAAAAGGTGTATGTTAGCGGACTTAATTCCTGAGTTTATACTATTAATATAAATAGCAAAAAGGAGAGGGCCAGGGATAGACCTTTGGGGCATGCCTCTTTGCAGAGATTTGAAAGGGGAGAGGGTACTGTCAGCAATGGGGCCTGGCGGGATTCACCCCAGAATCCTAAAAGAACTAAGGGAGGACCTAGTGACACCACTGACCATGCTTTTTAACAGATCATGGCAGGATGGGGCGGTACCTGAGGACTGGAGGAAGGCAGATGTGATTCCCCTTCACAAAAGTGGGAGCAAGGCAGAAACAGGAAACTACAGACTTATAAGTTTGACCTCAGTGGTAGGGAAAATGATGGAATCACTTCTGAAAGAAAGAATTGTTGAGTACCCTAGAGGCCAGCGGGGCACAGGACCCAAAGCAGCATGGATTTACAGCAGGAAGGTCATGTCAGATGAATCTAATTGATTTCTTTAACTGGGTGACCAAAGTAATAGACCAGGGAAGGGCCGTGGATATGGCCTACCTAGACTTTAGCAAGGCATTTGACACAGTCCCGCACAAAAGATTAATAATCAAGTTAGCCAGCCTGGGAGTAGGTCCCAGGGTGGTAGCCTAGGTAGCAAACTGGCTGCACAACAGGACACAGAAGGTAATAGTGAATGGAACACATTCCGAAGAAAGTGGGGTTACTAGTGGAGTACCTCAGGGCTCAGTACTGGGTCCAGTCCTCTTTAACATCTTTATAGGTGACATTGCAGAGGGTCTGGAGGAAAGGTATGCCTCTTGCAGATGACACAAGATCTGTAACAGAGTTGGTACACAAGGGGGTAGAAAAGATGAGAAGGGACTTGGCAAGGTTGGAGGAATGGTCAGACATATGGCAACTTAGATTCAATGCAAAGAAGTGCAAAGTAGTGCACCTGGGAAACAAAAACCCAGGAGAAGAGTACACAATAGCAGGGGAGGTACTAACAACAACATAAATGGAACGGGACCTGGGGGTAGTCATATCAGATGACCTAAAGGTGGGTAAGCAATGTGAAAAGTCGGTAAGGAGAGCCAGGGGGATACTGGAATTCATAGGAAGGGGCATCACAAGTAGAAAAAGGGAAGTGGTTATCCCTCTGTACAGACAGTTGGTGAGACCCCATCTGGAGTACTGTGTACAGTTTTGGAGACCTCATCTACGCAAGGACATAGACAGGATGGAAGCAGTCCAGAGGAGGGCAACTAAAATGGTGCAGGGTCTGCAGCAGAAAGCATATGAAAAGAGACTGAGAGAGCTTAATATGTGTACTCTTGATGAAAGGAGGGACAGGTAGGACATGATAGAAACGTTCAAGTACCTCAAGGGAATCAACAAAGTCCAGGAGGGTAGCATCTTTCAGAAAAAGAGATGTGTAAGAACAAGGGGGCACAATTTAAAGTTAGAGGGGGGACGGCTCAGAGGTAATGTGAGGAAATGTTTTTTCACGGAGAGAGTGGTGGATACATGGAACAGCCTTCCTGAGGAGGTCATTAGGTCTAAAACAGTGGGGGAATTCAAACATGCATGGGACAGACACAAGGCAATTATAGTGGGGGGTTGCAGGAAGTAGGCTGTTGGTTAACTAGAATCTGCAGCTTATCCAGTAGGTAGGGAAATGGGCAGACTGGGTGAGCCAAGTGGTCCTTATCTGCCGTCAAAGTCTATGTTTCTATGTCAGCCTTTACCTGTTGATACCGATTAGAAAGATAATTAGAGAACCATCTTAAGGCTAAAGAGTCTACCCCAATATTCTTTAGGACAACCAGAAGTAGTTCATGGTCCACGGTGTCAAAGGTCTTACTGAGTCACCACATATTCAATCAATTTAGAATGATTGTAGTACAAATCCTTTAAGATAATGATGATCTGTGATCCACTGTTGAGGATGACCCTGATTTCCACTCTCTCGATGGACACTCTCACCTCAAACGAAGTTCCGAACAGTCCCTTTGGCACCTTGGGCTGAATTGCTTTTGGGAGGGTAGAAATTATAGCCTTTGGCATCAGGGACTAGAGCTGTGCGGAATGGGAATTTCACAGAATTTTTTAAATTTAGTTATTTAGTTTTAAGTCAGCCGCTGTTCAAGCTAGAGCTCTGAAATTTGGAGTATTTACTCTTTGGGTCAATGTTCACTAACAAGCCACATATCATGGAAATCAGATGGATAATTTCAAAATTGTAGGTGCTGAAATGTTGTCATTTTATTGTTTGTGTGAAATGTCATGAACATTTTTATCTGCATATACCTTAACCGAATATTGGGTCAGGAATCTTAAATTTGGCATTATTTCTTGATGATAGGTGTTCTAACAATTCTGCCAGACTTCATGACAGTATGATGCATCGTCTCAAAATGATATGTGCTCAAAATATGTCATTGTATTTTTTTCAGGAAATTTCTTGGAAAAAAAATATCTACATATAACTCAGGCACCTTTGGAGCTAGACATGTGTAAATTAGTACATAAAACCTTTTTGTAATGCTTATAGAATGATCTAAATATGGAGAGAATTAGATAAGATATTTCTAAGTTACAGGGGTTAAAAATGTTACTACGTGAATATATGCAAAACTGTGAAAATTATCAAAAATGTGGATGTTTGTAACTTCTTTGCTCTTGCATGCATAGAGCTAACATTTGACATGCATATCCATAGTCAGTGTATTCTGGTGTCTAACATGACTGGATAAGTTGGTTAAGCAGTTTTAATTTTGCAGAAGAAAAAAAAGGATTAGTAACATTTTCTCACACATTTATGATAACATATACTGTAGATGAAGCATCCATTTTTTTTGTGGAATTTAACGTTAGCAATGCACAAATCACTACTTCATTTGGTAAGCTGGGCTAAGCTTTTTGCAGTCCTACTGTTCCTCTCTGGGTGACTACCCCCCCCCCCTTTGGCATAGCCAGACTGATGCAGTAGAACTACTGATCCCACTAATATCCACTTTGTCCTTTACAGTGACAAACTCCCTCCTATCAACCTACCCTGTTGGAATAGCAAGAATTCTTTCATCCTGCTGCCCAAGACATGGTGAAACTGTATGTCTAACTCCAGAACCTGGTGATTCCTGGGCTATCTGCCTCTTATACCCCTATCCTTTAAATAGAATCCCTAGATAAGGCTGAGTGAAATAAGAAAATTCCAGTTGTATGGAGTTTTTCATGAAATGCTACATTTTTGACAAAGACTCGTGGGATTAGACTTTAAGTACAGATGTTATTTTGCAGTTTCTCACAGCAAGTAATTAATAAAACTGGTATGCGTAGTCTCATTGTAAGGTCTGAAAACCTACCAAATTTAATGGTATTGCATTCTCTAGTTTTAAAGTTTCAAGGATTTATAAATTTGTAGTTTACGTTCTTGCAAAATTAAACTTTTTAGATGTTGTAAGAGTTTGTCTACTTTTAATTCAATGCCATTTAAAGTTACACATACAAACTTTTTTCAGAAATGGCCATGTGGTATAGTAGTTTAAATGTTTCTGCTCTGGTTAAATTTGGATGTGTAGTTTTAAAATTACAGGGAACTAACCAAAATTGTAATGTTGGCAACATGTTTGGTAGGCTATAACTCAGTCCCCTTTAAAGCTAGAAATCTGAAACTATGTGCATGTAGAAATGTAATGATAACCTATATACCTGTCAAGTTTTGTAACATTTCAATGAATACTATCAAAATTATACTAAAATTACAGAAATCCAAATTTTGGTAAAATATTTGGCTACCTGTAACTCAGCTCCTATTGAAGGCTGAGACTTAAAACATGATGCATATACACATTATATGCGCTTCTCTAAATACTGATATTGTGGAGAAATTTGGAAAAGAAATTTTAAAATTATCTCAGAATAAATGAAAATAAAATTTTGATTACACCTTTGGCCTCCTATAACTCTGCCCCCTTTAAATCTACTCTGATATTTGGTACACTCTTGTAAGCCATAGTGTACTATGTATGTGCCAAATTTGGCGTAGTTTGGATTCATACTTTTAAAATTATAATATAATAACTGAAATGTAACATTTTGTGTAATTCCACAGACTCTTCATGAAAATTCCAAGGAATTCTATGGAATCGGAAGGTCATTCCATGGACATTCCACAGGCAGAATTTTATATTGCACACACTATCTGGGACCTTAATGTATCCTTTACTGGGAGCCTTTGAAGTTTCCCTGCTTCAAAGCTCTCTTCCTGAACTGTTCATGTGCCTTCCTCAGGGGACTGGCAGTCTTGCATCAGATGTCCATTTTCTCCATAGTGGTAGCAGAAGATCCTCTCTCTACCAGTCAGATAATACAGTGGCCCATTCGAGTGTTTTCAGTCCTTGGCACTTCCTTGGGGTGGTCCTTTTTTGCGCCTTAACTAGGGCACTTACTACACCAGAGCCTTGCTCGGTAAACCCCTCATTATGCAACACCACCAACTGTAGGTTACTGTTATGGTATTGTAGTACTGACACTAACTTATTCAAGTTATCATCACTGCACCTCTTGTACAAGCTCTCAGTGGGATGGCAACTTTTCGATTCTTTCTGCAGCTCACTTACATGAATACCTGATAAGAGAAAAAAACTGTTAAATGAATAATTTGGCTATGCAACAATTTTTTCCAATGCTATAGTTTTTAGAAACCATCTTAAATGAACATCTGCTAAAAGAATAACCCTGTTAAATGAATACATTTAACCAGCACTTAGGAAATGCATTTAACAAGGATCCACTGTATCTGATAACAATACGCTGCTATTGAAATACATAGAAACATATTTTTCAGCAGATAAAGACTGCTTGGCCAACCCAGTCTGCCCTGTTTTTCCCTTGCTATACTGCCACGACAGAAACTACCTGATCTCTGGCTAGCCCCCACCATGCTTTTACAATACTTACTCCACTCAGACCCTATCTATGTCCAAAGTAGACAAACCTCCCTTCTGGTATGCCCTTTGTACCAATCTCTCCAACTTTATCAGGTAGTCAAAGAGCTTTTACCCTTCTCTATCTCTCTGCTCAGTGGATGTCAATCTCGTCAAAACTCAACTAGGCATCTCCATTCTACTGCTTCTCCCTTACAGTGTGAACAAGTATGCTGTCAAGGTAGCATCTGGTATGGTTATTTTCAAGTGCTGAATGACATCCAGGGCTGGTCCTCTCAGGCGCTCACTCATCTGAGCCTTCTTTTCCTCGTCAGAGCATTTCGGGTGCTGCACCACCTGTGCAGCCTGGTTTTCCATATATCAAAGTCCTCCTTCCACTTGGAGTTGTCTAAAGAATGCCCTGAGTCTCTTGTATTTCTTGTGACCTCTTTGTGGTTTATGGGACTTTTCCATCAGGGAACCCACTTTATACAATAATGACCCTGCTGATGTCACTACACTTCCACCTGGTGCCATGAAACGTACAAATCCTGCATAGTCTTTCCCTCTTGGGCTAACAAGGTCTTCACCTTTGTCACCTAATCCTCTATCTGAGACTGGCTTGGTGTGTGATCTTGGGTGCTTTCCCTCCTGATCAGATGCCAGACTTCCTTGTTACCCTTAAATAACCTAAGTTAATCCATATCTCAGTCACTCTCTTCAGTGGCTGTCATTGTCTTTGTAGCTGGTTCATAAGAAAGCCTTTGTGCTCTGAGGTTTTCTTAGTCTTTCTATTACCTTTAACACTGTAGCAACACTAGTGTTACTACTGATCCCTTCAGGAACTCCCTGGACTAGTGGTGTCATCTTGGTGTCCAAAGCCTCATCCCAACACCAATTTTGACCTCCTGGATGCCATACTGATTTGAAATACGTTGGGAGGGGGTGGGGGAGTAAAAGACTCCCTGAGTCCCACTTGGGTGTGACTCACTGGTAAACAGGAGAGCCTGGTGGTACTCCCAAAAATCTACCATTCATCCACAGCACTACCCTTGCCTTTAGGCTCAGATAAGATTCAGGGGTCTAGATCATTAATTCCTGTTGGGGATACAGATTCAAAAGTTGAAATTAAAATACACAGCCCCTCCATTCATGGAAAGTTACAGTGTGTGATTTTGTACATGCAGCATTGCCCCCGGAAAATAATACTATCCAACTATGGCCTCACAGGGTCACCCTGCCCAATAGCCACGTAATACAAGTCAGGATCACACACAAATGCAAAAGATGCAGTATTAAAGTACAAAACACTAATAAGAGTTTTACTTGGGAAACAGGGTGCAAGGATCTGGAGATTAAAGGGTTAAGGTTATGCAATATCAAAAAAATAATAATAAACATTGGCAGTATCTCTATACCGAGGCTCATAACCCTGCCTTTACCATCTCACACTTCCTGCACTGTACAGGCTCAATAGCCCAACCCTCACTGGTAGTTATCCCCCTTATCCCATAGGGAGCCCCTGTGAGTAACTGGGTACCCAGCCACTGAATTGTTGTAGGGCCATTGACAGTCATGTTGCAAGTGTGATGACTGGTAAAGAAATATAGCTGCAAATAAATCCTATTTGTATCCACAGCGGTTGCTCGAAATTGTAATCCCTAACTTGGATGGGTGTTTTAACTCAGTTAGTTCAAGTTCTCAAAGAAACACATGAACACTATCTAACAAAATGAGTTTGCCAGACTAAGGCCCTGTTTAGTTACTTGTGGTTCTGAACAATGCAGGCCTCAGCTGATGAAAGCATCTCTTACTGTAGTGACTGGATCAGCTCATCTCACTGGTCCAGTTTGGTGTGGCTCCAGTGCATCAGTACAGCTCCCGTGCCTCTCCAGTCGATCAGTCAGTACAGCACTGCACTGAAGAGAACCCTCCCCAAGACCAGTGCTACTGCATGGCAGCTCCCAGTCCTGCAGGTCAGTCACCCAGACTGTAGTGGCTTTGGATCTGTCTCCTCAGACAGGCTGTGGTGGTTCCTCAAGTTTGCAGACCCTCAGGTATGTTTCAAGTGAAGTCTTTCAGCTGGCACTGCAGAGCCAACACCCTGACTAATTGGGCACAGCTTTAGGGCAGCTTACAGGCTGTCTCTCTGAGTTGATTGAGCTTCATAGCTTTCATGCATTTAGCAGTGTCCTCAACTGCAGCTGTTCAAGCACAGGTATATCAAACAAACAGAAGTCTACACTGGGGTGGGGTACACAGATAAATCTTAGAATATAACAAGCACGAAAAGAAAACAGAACAGAACAAAAGAAATTCCCTTTCAAAAAAGGATAGCAGTCCAAAAACGCATCAAGGCTTGTTTGTTGTTTTTAGTGGCACTGAAATAAAAACAGCACTTTTTTCCATGGATTAAGGAGCAGCGTCTTTTGTCTGATATAGGTGGTGAGTGCTTGTTTTTTTGTGTGTTAATGTTCAAGCACTGGACTGCCTCCAAGCTCAGTCATGGACAGACTCATGCAGACACATGCAAAGATTCACTCAGATTGACACAGATTGAATGTTGTTGCCAATATCTCACTCTTGACTCAAAAATTCAGCCCTCTCATAGGTCAGTCTCTTAGGGGGAGGATTGTCTGGCTGTTCTCGGGGTCCTATTGACTCACCAATAGCCTATGCAACTCACAGTCCTCCAAGAGCTCAGGATGCTGCACAGGCTCTCCAGAACCTCACTGTTGATCTGACCTCCTGATCCCGATGCCAAGATAAGAGGGGGTTACAGGAGACAAGCAGGACTGACCCTCTACGTAGTAGAAAGCTCCTCAGCCATTAAAGTTATTTACTTATTTAATGCATGCATCCTTCCATATTTACTGATCTTATTTCCCTTGATGAGGCCAGTTAGGTGTCAGGTTGCACTGAGGGCTATCCCTGAAGTTGCAGCCACGCACACCCAATCTCTCAAGAAGGGTAGTGGTTCCGATGGGCTAGAGCCCTTTTTTCTTAAACTTGAATATTACTATCTCACTGCCCCTATTCTCCACATTTTTAACATGTCTTTCTCAATGGCCACTGTCCCCTTCTGCTGGAAGTTGGCCCATGTTCTGCCCCTCTCCAAATTCGGTGACCCCTCCGACTTAAACAACTATAGACCAACCTCAATACTACCAGTGCTCTCCAAAATTCTAGAAAAACTCGTATACTCTCAGCTGAAAGACCACATCGAAGCCCATTCTCTCCTCAACCCTGATCAATTGGGTTTCAGATGTAACCATAGCACTATCTCTGCCCTAGGTAAAGTCACCAATGACTGGTTCTCTGCCTGGGACTCCAAGAAGTAACAGGGGCAGTGTTCTTTGATCTGAGCAAAGCGTTTGACACTGTGGACCATAATGTATCCCTGCACAGCCTCTACAACCTAGGTGCCTCTGTTTTCACAGTCAGTTGGTTCTGCAGCTATCGTACAGGGCGCGTTCAGCAAGTAAAGGCAGATGGTCTCCTTTTGAACCCCCTTTCCATCACTCGAGATGTCCCCCAAGGGTCCACACTCGGACCCATCCTCTTCTCCGTCTGCATCAACAACCTTAATTCCAATATCACTAACTCAAAACTGCACTTCTTCGCAGACAATACTGTACTTTATACCTCCAAGCCCTTGCTTCTTGATGTTCGTGAAGAGCTCCAAACCGACTTCCTTCAGCTCAAATGTAATCTTGCCTGTGCCAAGCTTTTGCTCCACGTTAAGAAAACTAAGATATTGTACTTCCACCACAACAACCCCGGACCAAGTCCAACCTCACAACTGTCAAAACTTCCCTAGGGGAGCCACTTGAAGTTGTCGACAAGTTCAAATACGTAGGAGTCTGGATCAACAACAAACTATCCTTCAGTGCCCACATTGATAATCTCTCCGCCAAGTTTAAAGCCAGATTAGGCTTCTTTTTTAGACATAGAACCCTCTTCCACCTGAGGTCAGACTCAGACTCGTCCAGGCAACATATCTCCCACTCTTAGACTATAGTGATATAGTATACAACTGCACTTTTGCTACCAACCTCCGCAGACTCATTGTCCTCTTCCACCAAGCCCTTCGTTTTATTACTAATGCATTCCCCAGGACCCATCACTATGACCTATATTCTACTGCTGGGTTGACATCCCTAGCCACTAGAAGACTACTCCACATTGGTACATGGATGCTCAAAGCACTGCATAATAAACTCAGATTATATTTCCTCTCTCGTCCACATCTCGCACTGCGCTTATTTCCTTAGGAAGTCTTCCTTCCTTCCTCCCTCCCTCTTCCCTCCTCCTCCTGGATATCCCCAGAACTAGAAACTCCCTCGGCAAAGGAGCTATATTGCATTCTTTCCCTGTGGCTTGGAACAGCATTCAAATGGTACTCAAGCTCACCGGCATGGTCACTATCAGTGTCTTCAAGTCGATCGCCTCACGATTGTTCACAGATCCTTGCAAATGCCCAAGGGCTTAGCGCTCTGAATCCCTCTTCTTCTCCTACCCTTTTCCTCTAACCTTCCCCTCTGGCCCTGTCTCATGTGTTATCTTGTCGCTACCTAAGTCCCCTACCCTCTCCTGTAGCACTCCCCTCCCTATTAACTGTTTCATGTCCTTACTCACTCCTGTCCTGTCCCCTCCCTCTGCTGCATTCCTTACCGTCTATACATCCTACCCGCAGATTTTTGCATTGTTGCATTATGTAAATTGCCTCATTGCTGCTCTTGTTTATCATCAGGACCTGTTTTTACTGTGATTGTACGTTGTGATGTATGAAACCAATTGTCTTATTCAAAGTATGTTCCTTTTATTTTGTAAACCTGATGTTGTACACCTCGCTTGTACTAGGATCTCCTTGTGAATGAGCTTGCTCAATGCAGTTTTCCTACAATGAACTTGAATTGAATGCAAAAAGCCAAATTCTGCACTTACCACCCAAGGTAAAAAAGACTGCTTAAAAACCTTTAAAGGTGCTTCATTTTATTTTCAAAAAGTGCAATGTGCCAGTTCCAGACGCCCATCTGTAACTGGCACATAGCACTTTCTGAAAATAAAATGAAGCACCTTTAAAAGCTTGTAAGCAGTCTTTTTTTACCTTGGGTGGTGAGTGCAGGATTTGTCTTTTTACATTGTTATTTTTATTATCCTAGCACCCCAGCCCTGTGCAACCTCTTTTGCTTTCCTGTAAACTTGAATTAAACTTTAATTGAATTGACTGCTGTGGCTGGTTGTGGCACTGAACCATGGCTTAAACACATGCTCTGATTGCAGAGAAGAAAGTCCCTGTTCCTTTTCACCCATTGTCTTTCATGCCAGACCCACATAGTCCAAGTTACAGAATGGCGTTGAGATGCAGACATGTGATGGCTCAGGCTGAAAGAGCATCTATTAATGTAAGCCCCCACTGTTACACATACTATACTACCTGAACTTTGAACCTGTGACTTGTTTAACACACCCCAACTACAGGGACAGCTCACCAAATACCCAGTCATCAAGTGAGGGTAACAGCATATTCCCCTGGCCTGAGGCACACTGAAGGGGGCAGAGTGGGTGGTAAGGAGGTAGGTGAGAAGAGTTACTGCAAAATAAACTCTTTGCTAGCTGGTCCAGCTCTCCCCCTTCCAAATTAACCAGCTGGCTGCAACTCACAGCTAAGCAGACAAAAAGGCCTTGTTGTTTCCAGTCACAACTCAGCAGATATAGGTAGTGCCTAAGTCTGATTATTCATGCGGTCAGTTCAAACGTGGAAAGAAAGAGGAAGGACAGAAGGTGCCCCCTGTGGGCTGATGGGACAGAGACCAGCAGGTGTGCACTGTTGTGTTTATCTAAAATACAACCTCAGCTCTTTTATCAGATGGGTTTATGGCTCCCTGCTCTGACTAGGCAGAATTACCCATGTAACATAAACAAAATGCACCTTTAGTCAGAAGATAAGGTAATGAGGCACCGAGGCCAGCATGCCACATCGCTTTGTGTATAAACCCTGAGACAGGAGTCAGGCAACCTAGCTGTAGCCAATCACACTGCTGCAGTTGCTGCCTGTGCCCACAGAAAACAATTCTTAACCATCTTGAACTAATTTAAATGTTTGCTCAGCTTGAAGCTTAACAGTGCTTTGTGTACGGTCTGGATTGTTGTACAGCAGGCTGACATTACACCAAGCAATCAGTTATTCTTTTTCTGCAGTCATTATTCAGCATCTCATGGCACTACTGGAAATGGAACTGTTGGAAAATATTGTCTCAATTTTTGGAGGGAGAGGAGGGGTTAAATTGTTTTGATTCTGTTCAGCTGGTAACTTCTTTTTTCTGCTGCTGGGCAGTATGACGGGTGGCAGTTCCCCTCAAGCTTCATGGCATGCCCCTGTGTTCTAGTGTTCCTCCTTCATTTCAGAGACTCACTCCTGCACCTTGTTCACTTCCATGAGGTACTTATAGGTCTCAATCATGTCCCCTCTCACTCTCGCTCTCCTCCAGGGAGTACATGTTGAGCTCTTGCAGTCTTGCCTCGTGTGGTTTCTTGTGCAACACCCACACCATTTTCGTAGCCATCCTCCGGACTGCTTCCACCTTGTTGCTGTCCTTATGAAGGTGTGGACTCCAGAACTGGACACAGTACTCTAGGTGGTATCTCACAAGTGAGCAAAACAGGGGCAACACCATCTCCCTTCTACTGCTAGAGATCCTCCTCCCTATGCACCCCAGCATTCCGCTCACGTTGCCTGCTACTCTGTCACACTGCCCTGCTACCTTTAGGTCATCAGATATGATCACCCCAAGGTTCCTTTCTTGCTTGGTAGCTGTAAGTACCTCCCACCTATCTTATACACAGCCTCTGGATTTCCCTGCCCTAGGTGCATGATTTTGCACACTTTGGCACTGAAATCCAGCTGCCACTCCTGAAATCACTCCACTAGTTTCCCCAGCTCTCTTTGCATTCTCTCCACCCCTTCCTCTGTGTCCACCCTGTTGCAGATTTTTGTGTCATCTGAAAAGAGACACACTCTTCCCCTCCAGTTCCTTCAGAATATCACTGATAAAGACACTGAAGAGGACAGGGCCCAGTACTGATCCCTATAGCACTGCACTGGTCACCCTTCCATTCTCTGAGTGACTGCCTTTTACTAGTACCCTCTGCCGCCTATCTTTCAACCAATTTGATACCCAGTACACCACCTTCTCCACCATCCCCAGGCTACTAAGTTTCTTTATCAGCCTCCTGTGTAGAACAGTGTCAAAGGCCTTACTGAAGTCTAGATAGGCCACATCCACTACCCTCCCTTGATCCACCTCACTTGTTACCCAGGCAAAGAAATCTATGGGATTTGTTTGAAATGACCTCCCCCCGTGAAGCCGTTCTGCTAGTGGTCCTTCAGTCCATGTGTCTCCAGGTACTCCATCAGTCTGTTCTTTAGCAGAGAATCCATTAACTTCCAAACCACTGACGTGAGACTGACTGGTCTGTAATTACTGACCCCCTCCCTGCTGCTGCTCTTCTGCAGAAGGACCACATCGGCCCTCCCCAGTTCCTCTGGAACCATCCCCATCTCCAATGAAGTACTAAATAGCATTGCAGAGGGGTGACTAGCACCGTGCTCCGCTCCTTAAGTACCCTTGGGTGAATCCCGTCCTCCCCATTCGCCTTGTTTTCCTTTTTTTTTTCCATATACATTTTATTGGTATTTTTTGTAGGTGTTTTTTCCCTCTCCCACCCAAAGCTCTGGCACATGGGCGTGCGTGCGTGCGGAGGCATGCACGCACACCATAGTGCCAGCTCAGCCCCTTCAACCCACCTGCACTGCCCCCCCTCCTGCCTATGCAACCCACTGGACCACCACCCGGTGGTTACAGAACTACAGGGGGTGACAACCCACCCCACCACCCCTGGAGAGGACAGCAGCCTGCCGGCTTGCTCAATCCTGCTCCTCCCTCCCCCTTGTGCTGGCATCCCAAGACCTGAGGTCGTTCCTGAACCCGGTCGCTGGCGTAGTATGAGGTAAGGCGTCCGGCGCCTCAACCCTCTGTGCCACCGGGCTGGCCTGCCTTGTATTTCTTAAGGCCTTCCAACTCCCAGGTGACTCTCCCACTGTAAATGGACTTGTGTCTACTCTCCCCAGTGTCTGTTAATGGATGGCAGCCTGTCCCACCGACCTTCCACTCTGAAGATGGAGTAGAAGTATTTGTTTAAAATGTTATCTTTTTCTTGGTCCTCCTTTGTGTAACAGGGTTGAATAAGGCCCTGTCCCATTTATTATGCCGAAAGAATTAAACACAAAGATCTGTTCTATCCTCTCCTTTTCTGTCTCTTGTCTGTCTGGTTATGCAATCGAATGTTCTCATGAGACCTAGGAATTGATCACTCTGACAGTCTCACGATTTTCTGCCTCTCATATCTCTCTGCGTTCACTTGCTGTTTCTGTCTTTTCTTTTCCCTTGGGTATCTGCAATTATAAAAATATATGTGAATCTTTATTTGAAACTGGGATCCCTTGGTTTGAAATGTGTATTGTTATACTGTTGAAATGATTGCAAAAAGCTATTTGGAATTTAGAGTGTTAACATGAGATGCAGTTTGAGCTCCTCTCTGGCTTGTTTGCAAACTCTTTTGCAGAGCTGTCAATAGGAGGCCAGCTTGGGGCACTGTTCTATTTGCAAGCCTGTTCTGCAAAGAAACTAAGTGCTCTGATACATTTTGTGAGAAACAGGATGTTCTCTTAACGAGTTCCCAGGCAAAGACATAAAAAAAGCAGCAATACTTTTGCTAGAGTAAGAAAAAGAGACTGAAACTTGGAATTAGAGATACCTTCAGACAAAGGACTTTGTTTTCTCTGTCTGTACTGCCTTTGTATATAGTTATACAGAACAATTTTTATTTTTTATTTTACTGTTATTGATAATAATAAAATGCCACTTGCGAATTTTGAAACTGCTCCTGGTTTTCCTATGCTTCCTGGCCTATGCCTCAATGACAGATGGTTTTAGAAGTGGGATTTACACCATGCATACTCTTAAGCCAGGAGTTTTGTGCGTGGGTACTAGACCTGGTAAAGCATAGAAGAAAGGTATGGATTCTGCAACAGTAGAGAAGAGAAGAGAAGAGAAGAGATGAGAAGAGAAGAGAAGAGAAGAGATGCAGCGACAGGATCAGCGATGGCTGGATACCTTGCAAGTTATCAAAGTTGGAGGATCTGGCACTGGTCCAACAGAGCAACATACACAAACTTCTTAAGGTAAGGTAGGTGAGGTAAAGTAAGGTAAACTTTATTTAAAATTGCACCAATCCCAGGGGCTCTGGGTGCCTTACAGAAGGTCAAAACAGGTAGGGTAAACACCAATAATATACAAATCAAAGTTGTACAAGGGTCACACAAACTACGCTTTAAAAATGTAACAATAAATATTACTAAATAATAAATAAATTAACAACAGCTGCAGTTAATCTGGAAATGCCTCTGTAATAAGGTAGGTCTTCAGATCCCTCTTGAATGACTCCACCAATGAGTCCTCCCTCACAGATTTAGGAAGCGAGTTTCAGAGGACCAGACTGGTCACCCCAAATACACGGTCACCCGAGGTTTTCAGCCTGGTCCTCGGAACCGCAAGGAGGCCCCCAGTGGAGGAGCAGAGGGAGCGGACTGGAATAGCAGGTGTATGGAGGTCGGTCAGGTAGCCATGGTCAAAGCCATATAGGGCCTTGTAGGAAAGCAAACCCATATTGAAGATGATCCTGCACCTGACAGGCAGCCAGTGCAGGTCTTGCAGGACTGAGGTCACATAACAAGACCTAGAGAGGCCCATCAGTAACCTGGCCGCTGCGTTCTACACCAGCTGAAGCCAGCGAAGGTTCCCTTCACTAACCGCAAAGCACAGAGCATTGCAGTAGTCCAACCTGGATGTAACAAAGGCAGGCACTAGTGAGGGCAGGTCCTTGGGTGGAACTAGGGGTTTAATCCAGATGACATTCCATAAGTGGTAAAAACCACTTTGGACAACAGATGACACCTGAGCATCAGAAGTCAGCCTGTCATCAAGGAAGATGTCCAGATTTCTCACCCTAGAGGATGCCGTCAATGGGGTGGATCCCAGGACCAATCCTGTTGCCACCCTGGAGGCATTCCTATCATGTCCATGACCAGGCTTGATCACCAGCACTTCCATCTTGCCAGGATTCAGCCTCAGCCAGTTAGAGGACATCGAGTCCTGGATCTCAGCCAGGCAATAATTTATCACTTCCATGGGGTCATTTGTTCCAGGAGCAAAAGATATATATACAGCTGGGTATTGTCTGCATAGCAGTGAAAACCCAGACTGTAATGTCTAATGAGCTGTCCTGGGGTAGCATGTACACCGTGAACAACACTGATGACAGGATCAAGCCTTGAGGAACTCCACATGACAGGAGCTTCAGAGAGGAGGAGAAGTTCTTCATCACCACCTGTTGCTTCCTAACCGAGAGATAGGACTCAGACCAGTTGATGACCATACCGGCGAGTCCACAATACTCTCTAAGGCAATCCAAAAGCACAATGTGGTTGTGAGGAGTGGAATTTAATAAGGAAGACGATGAAGGTACTTCAAACAAAATGATTTATTCAGGAGCGCATAAATAAATAAAAAATTAAAACAGAATAAATTCGAACTTCAGGCAAAACGAAAAAAAAAATAATCTAATAACATTAATGCAGAAACCAGACACCAGAATACCACTAGTGTACTGACACATGGAGGGCAGAGTACGTCTGCACCTCCCAGACTATCTGTCTGAATGAACTAAAAGATTTCTTTATATAGTCATATAACCATGTGACCCAGAAGTCCCTCCTACTTCTGATGAGTTAAACAATGTTTTAATCTTAAAAAACATAAATTTCACATTTACACACCTTTGAAATACAGACTTATTATCTAAGTCATAATTTAGTATTCATAAACAAATATAGCACAACGATTTATGGACTTAAATTTCAATTTATCTAAACAGGGTTCCACCTACTTGTGTATCCCTTTAAATAAGGACAGAGCTCAGCCGGCCAGACCTATAGAGAAGGCTGAGCTGCAGGTTTAACAACAAGGAGGACTGGAATTAACATCCCCAGGTAAATCTCCAAAATAGAATACAGCCTCCTACAAACAACTAATGGACTAAAGTATTTATCATCCTGGGATTAAAAAGTAAACTGGGATTCAACCTTTAGCTTAGTTGGATTTACAAGTATCTGTAGTTTTGCTTTAGAGCTTTGAAGTTCAAAAAAAATGGCTGCCTATGTTTGTTAGCGTTTTATCGTGTCCCTCTAACAATAAGGGAAAAACTCTTAAGTTATTTTTTTAGTTTTGAAGTCTACAGAAGGAAAGAAGAAACAAAGTAAATTTCTAATTTACAAACGTACAGGATACTCTCTCCAGGAACGTCAACGTTTGTCAAAACGGCACATAGAAGAAGCAAGGGGTAAAGTGAAAAGCAGACCGAGTGACAGGATGATTAATTTCCTCAGAAAAGTTAAATTTTAATCTGAAACAAAAATCACTTACTTTCGGGAAACCAAGTCACTAGTCTTTTTATTTTTCCATACAGAGGAGAGGTTTATAGTTACCAACGTAAGCGGGGGGGGGGGGGAACTGCTACCGCTCCTCACATAAACGCGAGGCAAAATCGCACATTCGTGCAGCAAACTGGACTCGCTACTGCCACAGTATATGAAAGTGCGCAAACATAGAGAAAGATGCTAGTTAACATTAGACTAGCATAACAACTTATTTTAAACCTTAAATTAAACCGAATGAGATTGCTTCTACCTTTTCTTTTTAGCTCATAATATCCTATGATGCATGCCTTATAAAATTTTGAGGAAGGGGGAGGAATTACCACCATCTACCAGAAACAATGCATTGAAGAGGAAAACAAAAAGGTTTTACAGTATAATATATAGGTGGCCAGCCTATATACTGCTACAGTTCAGGGAAAGTAAAGAAAAAAAAAGGAAGTAAAGATGCTGTTGCAACAGGCTTTTCTAAAAAAAAAAATTCTGGTAGATGGGTTTAAAACTCCCTTCCTACATTCCTTCCCCCTTAAGAGAAAACCAGAGGATTACGCCTCCAAGTTTCACCTCTGGTTTGATCATTAAACAACAGATCTCCCTTTATTAAATTTCAACAGGGGAGATGGAGCTTTAGCCCACCCACTCCCAAAGCTCCACCCCGGAGTCCCATAATACGCTATAAAATTATCAATATATTTCAAAGCTTTTAAGTTCCAAACTAACTTACTCCGGGGTCTGTACTCATGTATCGATACCAGCTCCATGGCGTGAAAGATAATCAGCGTTAACATGCATTTTTCCAGCTCTGTGTTGTATTTCAAACTTGTATGGCTGCAGTGCTAAATACCACCTCATAATGCGTGGGTTTCTATCCTTCATAGTCTGCAACCAACATAATGGATTGTGATCTGTTATGATCGTAAAGGGTCATCCCCATAAATAAAACTTTAAAGCATTTATCGCCCAATGAATAGCCAAGCATTCCTTTTCAATAGTAGAATATTTAGTCTCCCTTTGGTGTAATTTCCGGCTAATATATATAACAGGATGCTCCTCTTCTCCATCCATTTGAGAGAGAACAGCTCCTATACCATGTTCAGAGGCGTCTGTATGTACCATAAAGGGTTTATGGAAATCAGGACTATACAGTACAGGGTATGAACATAATCTGGCCTTTAAGGCTAAAAAAGCCTCTTCACATAGGTCAGTCCAATGGACTTTATCAGGATTATTTTTTTTTGTTAGATTACTTAAAGGGGTTGCAATCTCAGCAAAATCGCTTACAAAGCGGCGCTAGTAATTGGCCAATCCCAAAAACGAACGTACCTGTTTTTTCATTTGTGGTCTTGGACTGTTAGCTGTAGCATCCAATTTGCTTATTTCGGGTTTTACCATTCCGTTTCCTATTATAAATCCAAGATATTTAGTTTCTTGCATGCCTGTTGAACATTTTGCAGGATTAATGGTCAATCCTGCTTTTGCTATAACAGTCAATATGTTACTCAAATGCTTTACATGTTCCGCCCAGGAGGAACTGAAAATGATTACATCATCCAAATAGGCTGCACTATATTCCAGATGCGGATGTAACAATTGATCCATACATCTCTGGAAGGTTGCAGGTGCTCCGTGTAGCCCAAATGGCATTTTTGTAAATTGAAATAGTCCTACAGGAGTGCTGAAGGCGTTTTATCCTGTGAATCCGCATCTGGGGGATCTGCCAATATAGCCTTGAGAAAGGTCCAACGTACTGATGTACTGAGCATTGCCCAGCCTATCTATGATGTCATCAATATGTGGCATGGGATACCCATCAAACTTTGCTATCTCGTTTAGCTTTCGAAAATCTAAGCAAACCCACACCCCTCCTTCTTCTTTATTCACAACAACCATGGGGAAGCTCCATGGACTTTTAGAAGGGACGATTACCCCTAGTTGTTGCATCTTTAGTAATTCCTTAGTTACTTCTTCCCTCAAGCTCTCTGGGATTCTATAAGATTTGTGTCTTAGGGGTTTATTATGAGTTAACTCAATGTGATGTTCAATTCCCTCTACCGTCCCAGGAGTGGTTGTAAAGATCTCTTGAAATACTTGAATTAATTGTTGTACTTCTTGTAATTGTTCCTTACTCAATTTATCGTTTATAGTTATTTCCTTTATATTCCCTGTACTTTCTAATCGCTCATATGCTAGTTCCAACTCACTGTCCGCTACCTCCGGGTATACAAATAGGGTCGGTGAACTTCTATCATGCCATTTTTTTAGTAGGTTAGCATGATAAATCTTTAATTGCTGCTTCTTATCAGGACAAATAATTTCATAGTTCACGGGCCCTATTTGACGGTGTACTGTATAGGGTCCCTGCCATTTCATTAACAGCTTGTTCTCTGTACAGGGTAACAATAGAAGCACCCTTTCACCAGGTTGAAATGTCTTTCTACCCACTTTCTGATCATAATACTGTTTCTGAGCCACCTGATGGTCTCTATTATTTTGTTGGGCGGCTTTTGCATATTTCTCTAGCCTGTGGTGAAGGGTGTTGACGTACTCGAATGTAGAAACTGGAATAGTGTCTGATTTAGACCCTTCCCATTTTTCTTTTACAATATTGAGGATTCCCCTTGGATTCTTCCCATAAAGTAATTCAAAAGGTGAATATCCAGTGGAAGCCTGGGGTACCTCACGATAAGCAAACATTAAATAGGGTAAATACCTATCCCAGTATTTACCTCATCATGAATGAATTTTTTCAACATTTGTTTCAGTGTTTTATTGAACGCTCCACTAGACCATCTGATTATGGATGGTAAGGTGAGGTCAAATGGAATGTACCCTAGGGCGTGATATAGTGTTCAACAACTGGGAACAAAAATTACTGCCTCTGTCTGTTAAAATCTCCTTTGGTATGCCCATCCTGGAAAATATTTTAACCAGTTCCTCTGCTATTTTATCTGCCGTAACTGTTCTTAAAGGGACTGCTTCAGGGTACTTTGTAAAATAATCATATACCACTAGAATAAATCTGTTTCCTTTAGTACTCTTAGGCAAGGGGCCAATTATATCCATAGCAACCCTGGTGAATGGAGTACCCAATACAGGTATAACCTGTAAGGGTACGTTATTCTTTTGCAATACCGGCCTCACCTGTTGACACTGTGCACATGACTTACAGTACTCGGCCATTTGTTCATGTATTCCGGGCCAAAAAAATCTGAATAAAAGCCTTTGTAATGTACGTTCATGACCTAAGTGGCGCCATTGGTAAGTCATGAGCAAGGGTCAGTAACTGTTTCCGGTAAGCAGTAGGTACCAACAGTTGCAATATAGTTTCTCCTTTTTTTTCAGTAACACATTTTCGATATAATAACCCATTATGTAATACATATTTCTGTTTAGAGCTTTGTTCAGTACCTATTAGGGAAAATAAAGGTTTTAATGACATGTCTTGCAACTGGGCTGCTCTAAACTCCGCTTGGGAACTTAGATTTTCAACACTTGATACTTTAAAGTCATTATTGTCCTTTACATCTTTCTGGGTATGCTGCCACACCCGTTTCTCTTGATGTTTTTCCCTTCTTGTTTTCCTTGTTTTCCCAGGAAGCCCATATAGTTCATCCTCAAAGGGGAAAGTTCGTGAAAATTCCATATTTATTCGATCTTGTGCCCTGGTAGTCACAGCCCCAATACTCGTAGCATTACAAAGTAACTGTGCAAAATCTGGGTGGTCATGCTCCACAATGACTGACACTGGAAGTTCCGGAACCACCCCAACATCCATTCTTCACATATTGGACTGTGTTTGTATATCCACCGGTTGAACTGGGTATTTATGTGTGTCGCCATGTATACAGGTCACTATTGTTTGTGCAGCATTATCATTGATTGGAGGTACCAGGCCAGCTTTGATTAAAGTTTGCCGACTTCCAGAGTCTAGTATACCAAATGTCTCTTTGTCATTTATTGTGATAGGCGTGATATACTGTCCCCAATTGGCCAAAGCTAGGTGTGTGGGGGCAGATTTCTTTTTGGGGCAAAATCTGGCTATATGTCCTTTCCCTTGGCAATAATGACAGGCTATATCAGCATGCGATACTTTAAACATGTTCGGTGGTTTAGCATTATTACCAGAAGCTGTTAAAGAAGGCATATTTGTCCTTACCGTAGGTTGGTTTATACTAGCTCCAGAATGTCCTTTAGTCCTATTAGGTCGGGCAGTTAAGTAATCTTCTGCCAGCTGAACTGCTTTCTTTGATGTCTCTGGGCTTGTTCCTGCACATCTGCACATCTTGTGGTAAAATACGAATGAATTGTTCCAATACCACTGCTTCTAACATCTGTTCTTTGGTGTTAGTTATCGGTTGCAACCACTTGGTACAAAGATCCTTTAACTTCGTATATGCTTCTTGAGGGTTGTCAGAGGTCTGAAACCGCAGGGTCCTAAACCTCTGTCTGTATGTCTCTAGGCAAATATCATAACGTTTAAGTATAGCTTCTTTGACTGTATCATAATTCTCACTCAGGGCACTGTCCACATTACCGTAAGCCAATTGGGCCTTCCCGGTCAGATATGGTGCTAGACGGATGACCCACTGTTCTCTGGGCCACTGACAAGCTCTGGCAATATGTTCAAACATAGTCAGATAAGTTTCAATATCATCAGTTTCACTTAATTTAGTTAATTTAATGTCTTTTGGATTATCCCCTGCAGAGGGCGGTGACCTACCTATGCCAAGGGCTTGTATGGCTTTTAAGGTATCGGCCCATCTATCCTCATTCCTCTGCATATCCCTATCTCTCTGCTTTGCCATAGCAATCTGTTGCATACACAGCCAATGCAACAAGTCCTATGAATCACCAGCAGGAGGCTCCTTCTCCAACTCCTCCTTCTCTTCCTCGACATCCTCTCCATCTTCTTCAGGCTTCATGGTTTTCCGTCTGACGTCAGGCAATCCTGTCATCAAGGGTTGTCCAAATTTTTCCACCATGGTCCTGGTCAGCACTCCAGGAGGTACCTTCTGGGACATCCACAGCTTCCTCCAGATACTTAGAGCAGTATCTTCGAATCCCACCACTACCACCACATGTAAGGAGTGGGATTTAATAAGGAAGATGATGAAGGTACTTCAAACAAAATGATTTATTCAGGAGCGCATAAATAAAAAATTAAAACAGAATAAATTCGAACTTCAGGCAAAACGAAAAAAAAAATAATCTAATAACATTAATGCAGAAACCAGACACCAGAATACCACTAGTGTACTGACACATGGAGGGCAGAGTACGTCTGCACCTCCCAGACTATCTGTCTGAATGAACTAAAAGATTTCTTTATATAGTCATATAACCATGTGACCCCGAAGTCCCTCCTACTTTGATGAGTTAAACAGTGTTTTAATCTTAAAAAACATAAATTTCACATTTACATACCTTTGAAATACAGACTTATTATCTAAGTCATAATTTAGTATTCATAAACAAATATAGCACAACGATTTATGGACTTAAATTTCAATTTATCTAAACAGGGTTCCACCTACTTGTGTATCCCTTTAAATAAGGACAGAGCTCAGCCGGCCAGACCTATAGAGAAGGCTGAGCTGCAGGTTTAACAACAAGGAGGACTGGAATTAACATCCCCAGGTAAATCTCCAAAATAGAATACAGCCTCCTACAAACAACTAATGGACTAAAGTATTTATCATCCTGGGATTAAAAAGTAAACTGGGATTCTACCTTTAGCTTAGTTGGATTTACAAGTATCTGTAGTTTTGCTTTAGAGCTTTGAAGTTCAAAAAAAATGGCTGCCTATGTTTGTTAGCGTTTTATCGTGTCCCTCTAACAATAAGGGAAAAACTCTTAAGTTATTTTTTTAGTTTTGAAGTCTACAGAAGGAAAGAAGAAACAAAGTAAATTTCTAATTTACAAACGTACAGGATACTCTCTCCAGGAACGTCAACGTTTGTCAAAACGGCACATAGAAGAAGCGAGGGGTAAAGTGAAAAGCAGACCGAGTGACAGGATGATTAATTTCCTCAGAAAAGTTAAATTTTAATCTGAAACAAAAATCACTTACTTTCGGGAAACCAAGTCACTAGTTTTTTTATTTTTCCATACAAAGGACAGGTTTATAGTTACCAACGTAAGCGAGGGGGGAGGGAACCGCTACCGCTCCTCACATAAACGCGAGGCAAAATAGCACATTCATGCAGCAAACTGGACTTGCTACTGCCACGGCATATGAAAGTGCGCAAACATAGGGAAAGATGCTAGTTAACGTTAGACTAGCATAACAACTTATTTTAAACCTTAAATTAAACCGAATGAGATTGCTTCTACCTTTTCTTTTTATCTCATAATATCCTATGATGCATGCCTTATAAAATTTTGAGGGAGGGGGAGGAATTACCACCATCTACCAGAAACAATGCATTGAAGAGGAAAACAAAAAGGTTTTACAGTATAATATATAGGTGGCCAGCCTATATACTGCTACAGTTCAGGGAAAGTAAAGAAAAAAAAGGAAGTAAAGATGCTGTTGCAACAGGCTTTTTAAAAAAAAAATTTCTGGTAGATGGGTTTAAAACTCCCTTCCTACAGTGGTCCACGGTGTCAAATGCTGAGAAGAGACTGAGGAGAATGGGAATTGACTGGTCTCCTCTATCTCTCACCCTGAGGAGGTCATTTTGTACCCTGACTAATACTGTCTCAGTGCTAAGCCTAGCCCTAAATCCAGACTGAAATGGCTCATAGATGTTGAAAGCCGCGAGGTGCGCCTCAAGCTGCAGCTCCACTACTTTCTCAACCACCGATGACTCGAAGTTGGGAGGGGAGGTGGCAGATGATAAACCGGTAGAAACACTGAGACACTATCTGGAATGTTTGGAAAGGTGGGCAACACGAAATGGCATGGTTAAATGTGCAGTGATGCACATTGGGGCCAAAAAACAACAAAATATCTATAGCCTTGGTGGTGTGCAGTTAAAAGTTGTAGAAAACAAAAGAGACTTGGGCATTTTAATAAATAATGACCTAAGCTTTTAAACAGGTCAAAGGGGGGGGGCACTGATAAGCAGCAGGAAAATCCCAGCCTCTCCCTACAAAACAGGGTACTAAATGAGAAAAAGACAGAGGTAGAAAGGTCAGTGGGGGATGCTGCAACAGAAGGTAAAGCCATCAAAAAATGGAGAGCAATGAGTACCAATGCCCGTAGTCTAGGTAACAAGCTTCCTGAATTAGTGACCTTGATGGAGGAGGAACATCTGGATATTGTGGCAGTCACAGAAACATGGTACACACAAAACCATGACTGGGACATAAACATACCAGGATACACTATCTACAGGAGGACAGGGGGTAAAGAGGAGGAGGAGTAGCTCTTACATAAGGGAAGGAATAAAAGCAACAGAACAAAAGGGTAAACAGGGAGGAGAAGAAGCACTGTGGGTAAATTTGAGACAGGCAATGGCAACACAATCCGCAATAGAGGTTGTATACAGATCCTTCTCAGGGGAGAAATGGACAAGGAAATGATAGAAAGTATACTTAGAATGGCAGAAAAAGGGGAGATATTGCTGATGGGTGATCTGAATATGCCAGATGTTAACTGGAGTGCAGTTGCAGCAGCCACTTCAAAGAGTGGAGTTATTCTAGATGCCCTACAGGGGGCATGCCTTAGACAACTAGTATTGGAGCCCACTCGAGAGGGAGCAATATTAGACCTGATTCTCTCAAATGGAGATGGAGAGAGGATCACAGATGTAGAAGTGGGTAGCCATCTGGGAACTAGCGACCATCGAACAGTATGGTTCACAATAAACACAGCAATGAGGTCAAGCCATACAAAGGCAAAAGTACTGGACTTTAGGAGGGCTGACTTTTACCAAAATGGGTGAGTGCCTAAGGAATGCACTAGCAAATGGGCAGGAAGGAGGGGTGAAGAACAATGGGGAATAATAAAACTGCCATCACAGAGGCAACGAGCCTTTGTGTGAAGCAAATAAACAAAACAAAATGATGTAAGAAACCATTATGGTTCTCAAAGGAAGTGGCAGTGAAGGTTCAAGAGAAAGAAAGCATTCAGGAAGTACAAGGAATCGCAGAAGGAGCAGGACAGAGAACTGTATCAGTTAAAGCAAAAGGAGGCTGGGAAGGCAGTCAGAACAGCAAAGGCTCAAACCGAGGAAAAGATAGCCAACTCAGTTAAGAAGGGGATAAAACCTTTATAGGTACATCAGGAGCGAAGGAAGACCAAGGGAGGGATAGTGAGGCTTAATAAAGGGAGGGAGGGTGGGCAGAGGGAGACTGTGAAAAGGCAGAGATACTAAACAAATATTTTGCTCAGTATTTACAAATGAAGGGGGAGGTATATAAAACAAACAGTAGAAACACTCTGGATACAGAAGTTGATACCAGCCCATTTACTGAAGAAAGGGTTCTGAAAGAACTCTTAAAACTGAAGGTGGACAAAGCAATGGGGCCTGAGGGATTCGTCCCAGAATTCTAAAGAACTACAGAGGTAGAACTAGTGACACCACTGACTACCCTTTTTAACAAATCATGGGAGGATGGGGTGGTACCCGAGGACTGGAGGAGGGCAGATGTGATTCCCCTTCACAAAAGTGGGAGCAAGGCAGAAGCAGGAAACTACAGACCTGTTAGTTTCACCTCAGTGATAGGGAAAATGATGGAATCACTTCTGAAGGAAAGAATTGTCAAGTATCTAGAGGCCAGAGGGGCATAGGACCCTAGGCAGCATGGATTCACAGCGGGAAGGTCATGCCAGACGAATCTGATAGATTTCTTTGACTGGGTGACCAAAGTAGTAGATCAGGGAGGGGCTGTGGACATGGCCTACCTAGACTTTAGCAAGGCATTTGACACAGTCCCACACAAAAGATTAATATACAAGTTAGCCAGCCTGGAGTGGGTCCCAAGATGACAGCCTGGGTAAAGAATTGGCTGGAGAATAGACACAGAGAGTAATAGTAAATGGAGTCCACTCCAGAAGAAAGGAGGTTACTGGTGGGGTACGCAGGGTTCGGTGTGGGACGGTCTCTCAATGTCTCTTTATGGTTACATATGCAGAGGGACTGGAAGGAAAGATGTCTCTTTGCAGATGACACAAAGATCTGCAACAGAGTTGATGCACAGGGTGGGGTGGAAAGGATGAGAAGGACTTGGCAAGGTTAGAGGAATGGTCAAAATGTATGGCAGCTTAGAGTCAGTGCTAAGAAGTGCAAAGTAATGCACCTGGGAAACAGAAACCCAGGGGAAGAATACACAATGGGGGCTAGATACTAACAACAAAAATGGAAAGGGACCTGGGGGTAGTCATATCAGATGACCTAAAGGTGGGCAAGCAATGTGAGAGGGCAGTAAGGAGGGCTGGGGGGATACCGGGATGCATAGGGAGAGGCATCACCAGTAGAAAACAGGAAGTTATTATCCTTCTGTACAGACAGCTGGTGAGACCCCATCTGGAGTACTGTGTGCAGTTCTGGAGACCCAATCTCCGCAAAGACTTAGACAGGATGGAAGCTGTCCAGAGGAGGGAAACTAATTTGGTGCAGGGTCTGCACCGGAAGACATATGAAGAGAGATGAAAGGAGCTTAATATGTATAGATTTGAGGAAAGGAGGGAGAGGGGGTACATGATAGAAATGTTCAAGTACCTCAAGGAATCAACAAAGTCCAAGAGGTAGCATCTTTCAAAAAGGGTGTGCAAGAACAAGAGGCACAATTTGAAGATGGGGGATGGCTCAGAGGTAATTTATGGAAGTATTTTCACAGAGAGGGTTGTGGATGCATGGAACAGCCTTCGGAGGAGGTTGTGGAGTCAAAATCAGTGGTGGAATTCAAGCATGCATGGGACAGTCATAAGGCCATTCTAGGGGGTGGGGGTAGGAAGAAGTAGGCTGCTGGTTAACTAGGATCTGCAGCTTATCCAGTAGGTAGGGAAATGGGCAGACTGGGTGGGCCAAGCGGTCCTTATCTGCTGTCAAATTCTATGTTTCTATGTAAGCTTTACTGCACACTGCAACAAAGTAATTAATATATCAAACAGGGTCATGGAATGCATTAAAAAGGCATTTACAATGAGGAGTAGAGCATGCATAGTTCCCCTCTACAGAGCATTTGTTCAGCCTCACTTGGACTACTGTACTCCCTTGTGGAGTCCGCATTTGAGAAGTGACATAAATAACCTGGAGAAGGTACAGAGGAGAATGACAAAGATTGTCCATGGCCTTGGGGAGAAACTGTACCCACTAGAATTAAGGCGTAAGAAAGGAGAGTTGCTGGAAATGTTTAAAATCACAAAAGATAGGCAACTGATGGATGGCCTGGGGTTACAATTCAGAAACAGAAATGCCAACCTGAGAAGCCATATAAAACGGATTAAGTTAACTTTTCCAAGAAGGAATGCAAGAAGATATTTTTATACACAGAGGGTTATACCAAGCAGAATGGCTTGTCCAGGGAAATGATAGATACTGATTCTTTTCTCACCTGGTCTGAATGGATCCGTTGTGGCACCCCATAGTGGACGAAGAACTTTTTAACTAGCACCTTAGCCACAGTGGAAGCCTTTTAGTTCTTCATGGGGCATGCTTGTCCGTACCTTGTGAAATGTTCCGTGAACACCAGAAGATTCGAGATGTTCTTGGAGTCTGGTTGCAAGCTGAGAAAGTCAATGCTAGCTCCAATAGGTACCCTTGTGATAGCCATCCTGGGCTTACCTTTTTGCGGAAGAGCTCTCTGAATACACCTCGGCAAGTCTTCCAATACTGTTCCATGTCTTGCCCCATTTTAGGCCAATAAAACCTACAGCGAGCCAGGTCCGAAGTGTGTTCACTGCCCAGGTGGCCCATGTTGTCGTGGAGAGCTTCAAAGATAGTCCTTTTAAACCTTGTTTGTAGAACCAATTGTACCCGAAGAGCCCCCTGCTGATCCTGCACCTCTTGATACAGCAAATTGTTCTTTATCTTTAACCTTGACCACTCTCGTAACATCAACCTGATGGTGGGATCTCTAGTCGTCACTCAGGTTGCATCACACCCTCTTTGTAGAACTTTAAGTACTTCACCAATGGTCGAGTTGGACTTTTGCTCTTTCGGTAAATCCTGACTCGTCAGTTGAGGGAATGACTTCAAGTCCAAGGTGGTTAGGTGGCAGTAAGCTACAGGTAGGCAATTCCCGGGGGCACCGAGGCTGTCCACTAGAACGGGAGCAGTCTCTGATACTGAGGGTTCTTCAGTATTGAATTTCTGGCACAGATTCTTTACAGTCTGCTCGGATATCATCACCCAGGCTGAATGGTCACCAGGAAGGGCCATGAGGCATCGACACAAAGCATCAGCATCTACATGATTCAGACCAGGGTGGTACTCGACACAGTAGTCATAGGTGGATAAGGCTGACAGCCACCTCTGCCCTGTGATCTGAACGTAAGTCAACGGATGATTATCTGTCCTCATGGTGATCTTGGCCCCATAGAGGTAGTCATGAAATTGATCGACAATGGCCCACTTGAGCACGAGGAACTCCAGTTTGTGCACCGGGTACTTCCTCTCTGCTGGGTTCAAGCTGCGACTGGCATATGCAACTAGACGCAGGCCTTCTGGGTAGTTTTGATACAGAACAGCTCCAAGGCCACTGAAACTGGAGTCGGTGTGTAAGGTGTA
This sequence comes from Neoceratodus forsteri, assembly GCA_016271365.2. Classification (NCBI taxonomy): domain Eukaryota; kingdom Metazoa; phylum Chordata; order Ceratodontiformes; family Ceratodontidae; genus Neoceratodus; species Neoceratodus forsteri. Next base: position 477,638,391 of record CM057451.1, read on the forward strand.
AGGCTTTTGGGGGTCCGCATATGCCAAGACTGGGGCATGGGTCAAACAATGAATGATGTCTTCAAAAGCTCTTTCACAGTCCTCAGTCCATCTTGGTCCAGATGGTTCGGAAGGTTTAAAGTAATGTTGTTGCTCAGCAGGAGCCCCTTGATGTTTGAGTCTTTTAATTCTGTTGACTGAAGGATAGCCTTGCAACAGATTCAGAAGCGGTCTGACTACCAGGGTATAATCCTTGATGAATCTCCAGTAATACCCACAGAAACTCAACAGGTGCTGTAATTCTTTTAGGTTGTGGGGTCTGGGCCAAGTAGTGAGTACTTCAACCTTACTGGGGTCAGTTTGAATTCTTTGTGCTGACACTACATGCTCAGCTTACATTTATTTATTTTTATTTAGCTTTTGTTGACCGGGTAAGTGCACTAGACAAATCCTGCCTATTTTCAGGCACGACCCGGGGGAGGGGGGATACGGATGAATGCCAGCTGACTTTGAACCAGATTAAGCTGTTGGTGGTATTTATAGTGAATGAGGGAAATTTGGCCAGGACACTGGGAAAATTCCCCTACTCTTTTCGATAAGTGCCATGGGATCTTTAACTTCCACCTGAACTACCACCAATCCAGGCAGATGGGACCTCGGGTTTAACGTCTCATCCGAAAGACGAAAGACATGATGGAGGCTTGGAAGAACTGGCACTTATCGACAGAAAGCTTGAGCCCAAACTCTTCCAGGTGATCCAGTACCTTCAATAACCTCACCTCATGTTTTTTCCAGAGTTTTTTCAAAGACTGTTATATCGTTTAGATACACTGGGCACTCCAGCAGATTCATATCCCTGATGGTTCTCTCCATAAGGCGCTGGAATGTAGCAGGGGTGCCAGAAATGTCTTGGGCAGCCACAGAAACTCATAGAACCCGAGGGGGGCATATGAAAGTGGTCTATTCTCGGTCCTGTGGGGCCATGAGGATTTGATAATACCAGCTTCTCAGGTCCAGCACCTAGAACCATTTACTGTCGTTCAAGCAATCCAGGGCATCCTTAATCCGGGGCATAGTGTATTGGTCAGGTATGGTCCACTTGTTTAATGTCCAATAGTCCACACACATTTGCACAGCCCCACTTTTCTTTCTCACCACCACTATGGGTGAGGAGTATGGGCTCCTGGACTCCTGAATGATGCTCAAAGCCATCAGTTCTAGGAGATGCCACTTTACATCATCAATATCTGCTGGGGCTAAGCATAGAGACCTCTCTCTAAATGGACGCTTGTCAGTGAGCCGTATATGGTGCTGTTCCCCTGTCACACAGTCCACATCATACTCATGTAGGGAAAATACAGTAGTTCTTTCTGACAGTTTTTTCTTGGACTTGAGCATTCCACTCCTCTGGGATGGGGGAGTTACTAATGTCATATAAGTTAGGGTTGATACCGGGTGAGGTGCCTCCTCCAAGGGAAACTGGTTGTACAGCTATCCGCACAATATATCTGGGCTAAGGTGTGTCCCTTTCTAACAACCACATCCTGGTCTGTCACATTCTTCATTTGCACCGTGACCCCTTCTGACATTCTGTAAGCATGGGCCCTGGCTGGCAGTACACTGGGTTTTACGAGCAAACCATCCGGTAACTCGTGCTTCATGGGAGCGTCCAACATTAGAATCTTGTTCTTCACCTCCTTCTTCAGACACACCATGCCGCTAATATTGCACATGGTGTTAGGGGGCAGTAGTATTTCTTCTGCATCCCTCCTCCAGACTACGCCCACCGGGCTGTCCTGTTCTTCAACTGGAGTTTGTACTTGGTTCATGTAAGCATCCATTACCACTGGGTGAATGGGCATAACCTTCCCCTTTTGCTCAGTCTCCCGAGCCTGGCAGAGCTGTGCCAACCATGCAAACATGTGAGCATTTGTACCCACCAGTACAACCACACCATCATATAATCTAGCCTCAGGGCAAATTAAAGCCAGAGTCTCTGCCGTGTCTCCCACTCTGGTCACCTTAGATGGAAAAGCTATCCGCACTTGAACATAGCTGAGGTAGGGATAGGATTTGTTGCTAAGACTGCACATGTTTAACCCTTCCAGCAGCTGCAGCTCAAGGTGTGACAGGTGTTGGTCATACCAGGTTTTAAGGATGATGGTCACCTGGGAGCCACTATGTAGCGTGACGCAGGTGGACACCATATTTATGGTGACGTTAGTTTCGGTAGAGGGTCCCACCAACTTATCTGTATCAAGGTAGGGAAGGCTCTGTGGCTTTTGCTGTAGATTTTTTTGTGAACACCATGGAGCTGGGCTTTGTGGGGGCCCTGATATGCTCCCTTACCGGGTCCCATTGAAGTTTCCCTGACGATGGTGCTTTTCTGCCAACAACCGGTCCCTCACTGGGGCTGAGTCTTCACGTGATCGGCATTTCTCTGTGGATATGTCCATCCCTCCCACACCTATAGCAGTACATGTCTCCTTGACTTTTCCTGGTTGGGTAGGAAACTTTAGCATTGGGCATGGGGTCTTGGTGACTGAGTTGCCTGTGATACACTGGGGGGGGGGCCGGGACAATTGCTTGGGCCATACTCACTCTCCAGACTAGTTCTCCCGGCATTTACAAGCCTTGAATTTTCAGTTCATTTACAGCCTGACAGTTCATTGAGGTGTGTTTCAATGTGGAGGGGCCACAGGGGGTGCTTGGGCCTGCACCCCCAGGCCCATCACAGAGAGGTTGGCTGGGGCTGACCGGGCAGGCTGACTCGGTAGAGGGTATCGGGGTTTCTACTGAAGGCAGAGGTTGCCCTGTCAAGTACTTCCCTGTACTCTTTGAGCAGCTCTTTAAGCTCATAAGCCTCAGCATGGGGGGTCTTGTCAGTCCGAGTGGCAGCCCCACTAGGCATCCTGTTCCTCCACCTCCCTCACTTCTCTGAGGAGAACCTGGAGGGAGGGAGGGTCACTCAGCCTTCCCTTTAAACTCAACTTTAGCAGTAACAATTTGGAGTACTTGGCCCCCCTTAGCACCTGTTCTAAGTGCAGTCAGTAGACTGTACCCCCTCCTTACGATACATCTTTTGTAAAACCTTTTCCAGCCTTTGCATATACCCTTAGAGGGGTTCCCCCCGCTGTTTCTGGGTTGTTCTAAAGCCCCACAGCAGGTCCTCACTGGATTCAGTGCTGCCAAAGGTACTGTCCAAGATAGCAATAAAATCTTCCACACTAGCCTCAGGGTTGGTGGCCAGCAAGGACCAAATAGCATCAAGTACTGGACCCTTTAAACCGTCAGTCAACTTTTTGCATTTCTCCCTCTTGCTGGACTGCCAGTCCTGCAAGAGGTGGATCACATAGTTAACCCATGTTTCATAATCCTCCTTCCCAATTGGAGTGGGCTTCACCCTAGAAGACACCCTCAACTTCCAATAAGAGTCTAAAGGGGGGGGAACATAATGGAGGTGGGTCCCTTCATCAAGTGGGGAAGTTGGCTTTGCCTTGGGTACTGCCTTCCCCCTGGGAGACTACACTAGCCATAGTTACAATAGGCCATGCCTCTGGTGACCCCTCTGGAACTAAAGCATCAGGTGCCCAGGAGGCTTCAATTACATTTTTACATTCAACCAACATAGTCAAGGTTCCTGTAACAGAATCTAACATTTGACCCCAGACTGTCACTTAACCCAGCCTCTTTATCGCAGACAGATGCCCCTCTATAGTTCCCATATCTAGTTCGGGGGGTACTCCCAGGAGCAGGAGGGATTTCTGGTCTTCCATTTCCTAACCTCCACCCCACTCAACCAATCTTATTTTATCTGCTGCCTTAACCATAAATTTGGAATGGGGGGGCAGAACCGGGGTTGGGGGAAACAATAGGGGACTTTTCAATGGTGGCATCCATGGTGGGCATGGCAGGCTAACAGGAGATCCCAGCAGTGCCTCCAAAGATGTATCCCAGGCACCATGTACCACTGGGCTACTACCCCTGCCTGTTGACTACCACACAGGCTAAGGGGCCTGGGTTCTGTTGCAATGGTAACTTGATAACTTGGTAACTTGGTAATTGGGACATAAGAAGGCCGAAGCCCATCGAGAATGTCCTCCACACATGTGGATCATTAATAGATTTACTATTTATTCAAAAGCCATCTGTCTAATTTAAACTTGAATGTATTAATATTCTTGCAGTCAACAATTTCCTGTGGCAAGGAGTTCCAAACTCTTGGAGCTCTAACATTAAAAAATTGCTGTCTTTTATTTGTTCTTGTTTTCTCAATTATAATTTGTTTATTATGAAGTCTGGCGACAATTTTTCTAGATGCGAAGGACAAACCACAGGATTCCATTAATATAGGAGATGATACAATTTTAAATAATTAAAGAATGTCACCTCTTAATCTTCTATTTTCTAATGAGTATAACCCTGTTTTTTGAAGCCTAGTTGCGTAGTCATGACGGGAAATGTGGGGTATAATTTTTGTCGCCTTTCTTTGTACCCTCTCGATTTTTGTAATATCCTTTATCAGATATGGACTCCACAAGGGTGAGCCGTAATCCAAGTGGGGCCTATCATGAGTCTTGTATAATGCCATGATACATTCTTCAGTCTTCAAAACAAAAGTATTTTTTTATCCTACTAAAAGAGCGCTATTTTATTTGTAACTTTATTGAAGTGATTTGAAAAGACAAGCCATCCTCAATCATTATACCTAGGTCTTTTTCAACGACTGAATCTGTATTATAGTACCATTAAGATAATATGGTTGTTTAGGGTTATTTTACCAAATGCAGCACAGAACATTTTGACACATTAAAAGACATCTTATTGGTAGTTGCCCAGGTTTCGATTATTTTTAAGTCTTTTAGAATTATATTCCTGCTGTTTTCATTATGAACAGGTCCCCCCAGTTTAGTGTCATCCGCGAATTTGGATAACTTATTCTGTGATATGATCTTAAGATCACTTATAAAAATGCCAAACAAAGTGGGACCCAGCACAGAACCCTGGGGAACCCACTTTCACAGGTCTTTTCCTCTGATAATACCCCATTGATTCTAACCGTTTGAGTTCTTTCATGATAACCAGCTGTTCACCCAAGACACGATGCATTTAGAGAATCCTAATGTAACTAGTTTATTGATTAATATCGAGTGTGAGACCTTATCGAATGCCTTACTGTAGTGTAACAGGACAACGTCCACTGGGATATTTAGATCAAGATTATTGCTTATAAAATTGTAAAAGGATAATAAGTTTGTAGTACATGAGTGCCTCGATTTAAATCCATGTTGCGTATGGTCATTTATTTTTAGTTCAAGCATTTCTTCATCTATTAAGTATTTGATATATTTTTCTAGTAATTTACAGGGAATGGAGGTTAGGCTGATAGGTCTGTAATTCTTAGTCTTGGAGTGCACCCCCTTTTTAAAGATTGGTGTAACAATAGCTGTTCTCCAAACAGTAGGCACAGTAGATTCAGTGAGTGATTTGTTAAATATGATTGTAAGTGGAGTGACAATATTGTCATTGGTTCCTATGAGAAATTTTGAGGTAATACCATCGGGCCTGTGCTTGGTAGTTGATTTCAAAGTTCCCAGAAGTTTATAAGTATCGGAAGTAGTGATGGTATAACTATGGAATATGGGAGTATAAGTAATCGTTCTAGGTTCCTTATCTTGTTCAAAGACAGAACAAAAGTACTTATTAAATTCAGACACAGTCACCATATCTGAAAGAATAATTGTATTGTTAATAATTAATGGACCTGTTTTATTAACAGTACCCTTTTTATTATTTAAGTATGAGTAGAGACTTTTATGTGAGTCCTTAGTATGGGCAATTCTAAATTCTAAGTTCCTTTTAGCCAGGGTGATAGATGTTTTTAGATTTTTTAATGCTTCCTTGTACTTAATATAATTGTACTTCTTGTCCTCCGGTTTGCACTTTTTTAATGAGGTAAATAATTTTTGTTTTTGGTTACTAAGTTTTCTAATGTTATTACTATACCAAGCAGGAACCTTTCCTTTATTATTGTATCTCCTTCTTACAGGTACATATTTATCTTCTAGGTTGTGTACAATTTTTTCAAAGGTGTTCCAAACATCATTTGCATTGAGAGGTGCAAATATTGAGTCCCATGGTAGAGCTGCAAGATGTTCATTGGTTTTAGAAAAGTTAGCTTTCTCATATTGTTTTATCATGCAGCTGTTATTAGAGCAATTTATATGAGCTAGAGACATGGAGAATTGGATAGTCAAGTGATCACTGTTACCAAGGGGGCCCAGCACCCGTAAACTTGATAAAGCTGTATTCATATTAGTAAAAACTAAATCAAGAATATTGTTCCCTCTTGTAGGTTCTCTTACATGTTGTGTAAGGCCAAGATCTGAAATAGCAGAAATCAGCTGTAAATCATATGAGTTATGTCCAGAGAGTATATCCCAGTTTATAGATGGGAGATTAAAGTCCCCTAGAATTATTACTAAGCCTTTATCTGCTATTTGAGCCATTTCTGAAGTTAATTGGTTTAGATAGGTAAGATCTGAAGAATGGTGATTGAGGGTTCTATCCCAGAACAGAAAGAAAGTAGTGCGGTGCCTCCACACAGAGTAAAGTAACAGTGGGCCAGGTGTTTGATTAGTACAGCTTCCTGGGATGAAGTGTCTACTCACATCCCCTTCCAACCACCCCACACATTTGATGCCACATTGTTCACCAATACTGTAAAGCACATATACTTAACAGCTACAACTAACAATATGCTCACAACACAGGAATTGCAAAGACCAAAACACAGCTTTATTTTGGAGGGCTAGAGAAACATAGAAACATAGAACATAGAAGTTGACGGCACATAAGGACCGCAAGGCCCATCCAAAAGGGGTACCTGGACAAAGGATTGCTGTTAGGGAGAGAAAAGTGTTAATTTGGTTAACAGGGCCCATAGGCCAGAACATCAGCAATGCTGACCCCCACTAGTACCAGTGCAAACCCCCTATGTCCTGTCTGTCCTGACTGTGCACCCAGATTTAACACAGACCTGCTAGATGCCGCGGGTTGGCCACTGTTGGGGCCCTTGGAGAAGTTCTTCCTAATATGCTAGTTGGTTTAAACTTACTCCCCTTACAGTTCTACAGACTGGAATTTAGCCACTGGTACAGTAGATTCAGGCAATACAGGGACAACCTCTGCAAGGGGCAGCAAGCAAAATGGCCAGTGAATACTGGTCTGGAAGATGAATCAACGGATAGAATCCAGACGACCTTGGACTTGCTTGAAGATTCTTGCAGCTTGTCACCTTCTGACCTGCTTGAAGATTCTTGCAGCTTGTTACCTTCAGCCCACACAGTAGGCCAGATTATGGAGCCCAGACACAAGGCCTACTAGGTCACAAGGAACCCAGACCCAAAAGTGACCCAATGGTCTGGCTCCCCTAATGGGTCCAGAGTGCCTTAGCACTCAGGCATGTGCCTGTGGCCCCATGAGGCCAAGTCTGTCTCACTCAGTAGGGTTTGCAGTTTCTGTACCTGGCTGCAAGTTACAGCTGTGAAGCTTTTCAGTCTTTGCCTTTCTCCTGAGCAAAAACAAACAGCTCCAGTGTGCAGCAACAAGTTCTCTGATTTCCACCTTGCCAGTGGCTCTTGGCTAGTGACTTGCAGCCTCTGGTTTTGACCTCCACCTTTCCACAGCTGGTTTTCAGCAGAACAATAGGCTCCTGAACTCCAGATACCTGCAAACCTTTTTTCTCCAATGTCCTCAGATTCAAGCACAGTGGTAACTTTTAGCTCTGGCACACACAGTTCTAAACCACCCTTTTCACTGGCTCAGGGTTTTTCTACACTGATGCAGCCTCACTGCAAACACAGGAATTCCAAACCACCAGGAGCTTTCACCAAATGCCTTGGATGGTTAGCTGCAACACTACAGTTCTGTCAGCCAGCACAAATGCCTTCTTTCTATTCCCAGTTGACCAACTGACCAATAAAGTCCTGCAAAGGCATCCTGCCTTTCCCACACACAGACTGAGCCCTTCTTGACTCGAACAGAGCCCAGACCAGAGTGCCCAAACTGCCCAAAGTCCCTGGGGTTTCACATGAAAATCCCAGCTTCTGATTGGTTAGATCCTACTGACAATCACAAATATTAATAGTCATTAACCCAGTTCGATTATTGATTGGCAAAAAGGTCTTCGGCACCTAGAATTAGTTCACAGTAAGTAATTTCCACAGTCATTGGGCACCTACACTATTGACTGGCTGGCTCTTCTGGCCAAAGTAGCAAAGATGGCTGCTTTTCCCACAGCCTAACACAGTTTACATAGTAGTCCCATCTTTAAAGTTCTCTTACAGCCCAATTGCATTGTCCAGCCTCATATTTTCCCCTTCATTCAGTAGCAGCCTTTGCCAGCATTAAAGCGACTGCACAATTATATATATATAAATTTTTCCATCTGTCAGTCACTGCCTCTGATGTGTACAGTCCCCCAGACAGCAATCCAGCTCATTAATATTCATAGGGCATCTTTAATATTCATGACCCCCCCGATGTACAGTGCTATTGGAGCTTTTGTAATAAAGGTCTCAGCCACTTCTGACTCACCTCTGCCATGTGTCTGGCCCCCAGTTAAGCCATTTGGGGGTCAGGATCACCAAGGAGATAATATGTTAGCTGCCGGAGTGGCGAGAAATCAGACTGGTACCACTGTGCATGCATGCATGGATCCGTTTCACTCCTTCAGCCCCTTTAAGACCTTTAAAACACATGTGGGGCTGGATGGAGATTCAAGGGGACAGCAGGACCCAGACTAGGCAATGGGAGCAAGAATGGCTCTCCAGGGCAACCAGGTAAGCCCCACCCAAAGGGGGGTTACACTAGTTTGTGTGGCTGGTAGTAAACAAGTCACGCGCAATTTTCTGGTTAGTGGCACACACAGTCCCCTCGGTAGAGTGGAAAGTAGGAACATTTATTTATTTTAATTTTTTTTTTACAAATATTTTTATCGTTCCTCTGTGGCTAGGGAGGTGATACCTATGGCTCCTCCCCAGTCCAGTCTGACCACTCAGCCCCTGCTCTGCTCAAACCCCCAAGCTCTACCCCATTATTTCCTGCACAATGATCTTTGCCACGTAGGGCACGTAGCCACCACCGTAGGATCGGGGGAGGTCCCGATCTGAAGGAGCATCCAGGGATGGAGCCGAGTGGCACCACATAGCCGGCCATCATAGAGTATGCCGAGGTATTTTCCTTTTTGTACCCCCTACACGCGATTGTGCAAAGATGCCAAAACAGCAGACATGGACGTCCACCACGCTCATCCCCAATGCACTCCCAGCATCAGTAATACCTCCGATCTCCTCCAGAGGCCACTACCTCACCGAGATATCCCCAGAACCCATCCCAGGGAGAGGAGAGCTGTCCTCCGGACACTCAATCCTACTACCTCCCTCCCTGTCGACCCCCAGCATCCGGGCTTGCTCCCGAACCCAGGTCGCTGGCGTGACGCGAGGTGTGGCATCCAGCACTTCAACCCTCAGCGCCACCAGGCCAGCCTGAAAGTAGGAACATTTGGCTAGAAAGTCCAATCTGCTTACTAAATACTGTAGAACTGTTACAGTCAACTGCAATTTGAATTTTGCTACATTCACTGACTGAGTCAGTCCCATGAAATGTATTACTTTGACAGCTATGCAGGTACAGAGACCACATGGCCACTGAAACACCGTTTGAAACTTCAGCAACTACAAAAAGCTACTACAAACTGCTTAGATGGTATACTGCTTTTTAAAAACTTAAAGCAATGCAAAGCTTAATTTCACACAAGCCAGTGACGGCCCGTGGGCTAAAAGTAACAAACCAGTGCCTGGCGGAGCCTGCAGCCGACCGCCCTCTCCACACAAGCCAGGCGGCAGTAGCCCATGGGCTAAAGTCATAGGCGCCGGAACCGGGGGGGCGAGAGGGGCGGTCGCCCCACCACTTTTTTCTGCACTGGAGATTGTGCCCCTGAGCCGACTGGCATGACGTGGCGTCTAGGGTTTTGTTTTGTTTGTGTGCGGTGCGGTGGAGATTGTGCCCCTAAGCTGACTGGTGTGACGTGGCGTCTAAGGTCTCAATCAGGTTCACTTTAACAGATAAAGGCGTGACGAAGGCATGACTACAGTTAGCGGTCGCTGGCTCTTTAAATGCCCACAAATTTGCTGGTTCTTTCCATTCCTTTCCCAAGTCTACTTCCATTCCAGACGTGAGAAGAGAAGAGACGTGGACTACGGTGCGCGGTGGACTACTTGAGTGAGGACGGACGGTCGAGAGTAGACGGGAGGAAGACTGGAAGTTGGAACTCAACCAGGGGCAGCGAGCGAAGGATCTACTAGCGCGTAGTGCCAGCGTCTTTAGTTTATTGTTTTGCAGCTGCAGCAAGTTGGTGCTGGTGTGACGCTCTTGTCTTGGAGTAGTCATCGTCGGTTATTTACCAGACTCTGTTTCCATCAAAGTGCTGATCTGCACAGGTATATTGAATTACTCTCCTTTAATTTGAAATGAGCATCTTATTTTAAGTTTTGTTATCTTCTCCTCACCAGTTATGGATGTGTCCCTCTGCACAAGAAACTGATGGGGATGATTGCAGTACCAGTAGTATGTGATACAATATATTAAACTGCTCTTTTAAAGCTGCTGCAGGTTAAACAAAGTGCCAGACTAGGGATGGTTTACAAGATTCTGTATCATTTCCAGTGCAAACCTCCCTTTTAGATGTAGATTTTGCTGTAAATGCTCAAAAGTGTGATGGTGTAGCTAAACATAAAAAACAATTTTAAAGGAAAAATGTCCATGTCCCTGTTCCCCACACCTCTGCGTGGGGTACCCCCTGATTAGTAGTTCACCAGTGTTTACAGTTTTTAGATACTTGCTTGTGTTGCAGTTAGAGGCTCTTGAGTAAAAATGCTGGCCAGAGGGATGCAGGGTCAACCAAATTAAAATATGATTGCAAAAAAGTATCTAAAAACTAAACATCGGCCAACCTGCTTATCAGGGGGTGCCCACACTGAGGTGTGGGAAACAGGGACATGTTAGTTTCCCTTTAACTAAAGCTGGCTTGCAAAACTTAAAACTTATGTAAATATGGCATGTGTGGGTGGAGTTAATTGATTATTTTGATTTTAACAATTATTTTCTTTAGCCATCTAATCACTTTCAGTATGGCAAGCTGTCCAAGTACTAGAAAACTCTGACTGTTTTCCGTGTATGATTATGTAGTTTATAAATGGGGAATACAACACATCATTAATAGCAATAAAGCATCCTCTTTTGGGATTGATTTGGTATGGTCGCTGATTTTTCTTTTGTCAAAAATAGGCAGATCTTTTTTTATCATTTTCCAAATTTTACAAAATCATAAAATCTGTTAATTTTGTTTTCTCCGGTGTAAATCTGCATATTTTGCACTAAAATGTGGTGCAACATGGGGAGTTTAACAAATTTGAAACCATGTGTAGTAAAAACTGTTTCTTATGAAAAATTTACTCTTGTGTGGTGTTCCTGGTTTTCTTGTTTTCTGTTTCCATCAAAGCGCTGATCTGCACAGGTATATTGAATTTCATTCTCCTTTAATTTGAAATGAACATCTTATTTTGTTATCTTTCCTCTCACCAGTTATGGATGTGTCCCACTTTGCTCAAGAAAAGCTGATAGGGATGATTGCAGTACCAGTAGTATGTGATACAATATTAAATGCTTTTAAAGCCCAAAAGGGAAACTGCTTCTGAGGCAGGTTAAACAAAGTGCCAGACTAGGGTGGTTTAAAAGATTATTGGATGGTTCTGTATAATTTCCAGGCAAACCTCCTTTTATTCTTTTGCTGTAGATGCTCAAAGTGTGGTGGTGTAGCTAAACACATGTTCCCCACACCTCTCGTGGGGTACCCCTGACTAGTAGTTCGCCAATGTTTACAGTTTTTAGATACTTGCTTGTGTTACAGTTATATTTAATCTGGTTGATCCTGCTATCTCTCCTGCTGGAATTTGGACTCGGGCACCTCTAGCAGTGCATCCCACAATCTACTGTGGCTGATGTCAGAGCCATGGAACAGCCACAGGCCTGTGTATAATGTAAGCCTATGGACAGAGCTATTAATACCCCCAATGTGACTTAGAGGTCTGGCAGAGTGGTTAATAGCTCTGTCCATAGGCTTACACTCTACATGCTCCTGCAGCTGCTCCCCGTCTCTGACGACAGCTGTGTGAGATTGAGATTGTGGGATGTGCTGATAGAGGCTCTTGAGTAAAAAATGCCAGCCAGAGGGATGCAGGGTCAACCAGATTAAAATATTGTTGCAAAAAAAGTAGGAAGCTGCTGCTGGAAGCTAGTCTGAGAGCCTGAGGAGCCAGAACTTCCCTGGTTGTCATGACTGGAGTCTGCTGGGAAGGAGAATTGACCGTGGCAGCGCAAGTTGAACTTTAGGATAGGTAAGCAAAGCAACTACATTTATCATTCTCAGCTGTTAGGCTAGGTTGTTGGGGGATGAGTTGAGGGGGTAGGTAGTGCTAGTGTCACAAGGCTGTGCTCACGACATTGTGCCATGCAACTGATGGTTCCTTCCATGCTATACACAAACCCTGTGAGGAGTTGTTCAGTAGGCTACAGTAGACTACAGTGGTCAGAAATGAAAACCACGATTGTGACCACAAACTTTAAACAACCTTTGTTTACATTATGACCTAGTCAGTGGGAAGGCTGTTCACCATGGCAAATAAGTTTTACTTTTGTGCATGGCAGTTTTTACTGGAGGTGCAATGCAGAGTTTTTTTGCACCCCAAAATTGTATCAGCACCAATAGCAACTGTGTATGTGACCCTGTATTGACAAAGGTACACCACAGTTTCTATTCCTAGCATTAAACAGCAGGAATCTACAGGAGGAAGGCCATGAAAACGGGGGTGGTGCCAGAAGACTGGAGGCAGGCAAATGTGGTCCCTCTGCATAAGGAGGGAGGGAGGAAGTGGAAGTTACAGGCCTGTGAGCTCGATATCAGCCTGAAAATGAACAGTGTTGCAAAATAAGATGGCACCAGATCTCCAACAGGAGTAAGAGCACTGTTTGTTTAAAGTGCTAATTAAAGTGCATAGCATAAAGTTGGCATAAACATACAGAATGGCTAGCACACTGAAAAACAATGACTCAGCCAGCCTCACCACCCCGCAGCATCACAGGAGTCCCAGATTCGTAGTTAGCTGGCTAATTATGCATAAGTAAATTTAAAGTGCCAGTGGTATAATTTCTATTGTAACACATTCACTAAACCACCAAAAGATGCATTATAATCACAACAATGCATTTCATAAAGGAGTTCAAAAACCTTTTCTATATATGAGCTAACAGTTTTTTTTTTTCATGAAGTGTTCTGTTAAGAGACACCTTCTATTGAAAAAAACATTCTGTTGGAAAAGCTTATCTGAATAATGGATTTCTGGATATAGTTTCCATCTACTAATCAGACGGATCCCAGATACTCCCATTCAGTTTCCTTTCTGTCCCAGTTCACTTTGCTATTTGGTCACAGCTGGAAAAATAAGAAAACAGATATACATTTTAAATCAATTCAGAACTGATCCAGTGCTCTGCAACCATGTCACACAGCCTCCCCAAATTATGTACAAATGAGGTTCAAACCTATCAGACATTCTAGTTCACAGCGCTCAGCTAGCTTAATAGGCAACAGATACTTGGCTGCCACTCCTTCCCAAGGGGAACATTGCATGTGGAAGGTGCAAATTTTGCATTTTGATGGTCAAAACCACTAAGTTTACAAGTATGAATGCTAACAATCTATGGCATTAGACTATAGTCATACATTGTGACACTGCGAATGTCGTGTATCTGGCCATTGTGGATGTGGTGCATTTTATGTGAGAAGGACTGGCAAGAATTTCAAAGTTAGAATCTGTGAACGTCTGAGGTCTATTTTGAGGCATGACCCCAATAATACAGTAACAGAACATGTTGATAGTCAGCCAGACCCCATAGGGCACACTTTCAAATGTTGACTTGGACAAAGTCTCTGTTGGTAACAGGGGGTGGGGATTTAGAGAATAAATTGGCAAAAGAAGGTGTGTGGACAATATGCCTGGGGGCTTTATACCCCCCAGCATTGAATGAACGTTTTGAAAATGCCCCCTTTACTGACAGAAGGTAATATCGCTTGCCATGATATAACATGTACATCTGTTTTCTTCTTCCAGCTTTGACTTTGACCAAGTAGCAAGGTGAAATGAGTCAAAGAAAACTGAATAGGAGTATCTGGGATCCGTGTTGGGTCTTAGAAGTAGATGGAAACTATATTCAGAAATTCATTATTCAAAGGAAAATATAAGCTTTTCCAATAGAATTCTTTTCAATAGAAGGTCCTCTTAAGTCTTAAACAGAATGGTTCATGAAAACACTAGTAGCTCATATACAGAAAAGATTTTTGAACTCCTCTATGCAATGCATTGTGTTCTTCATGCATCTTTTGGTGGTTTATGGTTTGTTTGAATGTGTTGCACTTAGAAATCGCACTACTGTCATTTAAATTTACTTATGCATAAATTGGACAGCTAACCATGAATCTGGGATTTTTCTGATGATACTGCTGGGGCAGTGAAACTGGTTGAGTGCTTGTCAGACTGCTTGCCACTCTGTATATTTATGTCAACTTTATGCTATGCACTTTAATTTAGCACTTCAAATAAACAGTGCTTTTACTTGCTGTTGGAGGTCTGGTGCTGTCTTTGTTTTGCAAGCTCTATTCCCAACATGCCTGTTTCAGAGAGTGACAGATGACCCCATCCAGATCATTAGCTCTTATTAGAGTTTTTTTCCTATGGGGCCCTTCAGATCTATATACAAGGCTAGCAATTGACTCAAACCCAGCAGCCAAATGCTGGATGATTTTGCATCCGTCCAGTAAAACGTTCCTTTAAAGTTGCCCCGATAGCTTCCATTGAAAGAGGTAACATTTCAGTAGGTATGCTAGTAGGGTCTATAGAGCATTTGTGGCACCAGTGGATTTTACTGTCCACCAGCCCTGTATGGTAGTGGCTAAACTTTTATTCCAACCCCTGGCATGTCTTTATGCTTCCTCTGTCCTAAAGGAACAACAGTTTCCTGATGGATTGGTAAATAGCAATAATAGTGTGCATTTTTATGTTTGCTTGCACGACTTAAGAGAAAACATTATAGCCTGAAGTGGGACCAGAGCATTCGTGGGATGATTTGGTGGCCACCAGGGCCTGGTGGAGGCTTGCACAGGCATACCAGCCTGAAGTGGTGACCAGAGCATTCATGGGATGATTTGGTGGTCACCAGAGCCTGGTGAAGGCTTGCACAGGCATACCAGCCTGAAGTGGTGACCTGAGCATCAAGGATTAATTCATGGCAGAAGTATAGATGTGATGGTAAATTGGTTGATTTTGGTGGCCACCAGGGCTTGGTGGAGGTTTGCACAGGCTTACCAGCCTGAAGTGGTGACCAGAGCATTCATGGGATGATTTGGTGGCCACCAGGGCCTGGTGGAGGCTTGCACAGGCATACCAGCCTGAAGTGGTGACCAGAGCATCAAGGATTAATTCATGGCAGAAGTATAGATGTGATGTTGTTGGTTGGTTGGGTGAGTCTGTAGTATGCAGTAGCAACAGTACAGGAATGAATGAGCAGATGTCTTTCCTCTACTGAATTTTAGGAACAGTGGCCCACTTCAAATGTATCCACTCCTCCATCCATCCAGACTTTGCTGTAAAAATCTGTTTTATACCATATCTTTGTACAATATTGTTTGCTGTCATTGTATTCTATGATTCATTAATAAATACACTTTACAATGTACACTGTGATTCATTAATAAATAAGCTGTATAAACATAATGGCTCTGTGTCATTATTTCCCCAGCCTCAGGAGTTTACCTTGTCACTGGTGGTTGGGCTTAACTGCTAACTTCTATCTTGAAGTTAGTGGAACCAAAAACTCCTAACTCATTAGTGTGAAGACTGCATACTTGGGACTGGTGATGCACATTACTGTGGCATCTCTTTGTTTCACCTGGACAACCAACAGTAACAGATTAAGGAATGTGTGGTTCAAACGTCATGTGGAGCTATTGGAGGGAATGGGTCAACAGCTGCTTTCTTAATATAGCTGTACACTTGAGCAGACTTAGACTGGGTGGTCTATTTTTGCTGGCACCTTCGTATGTCGTTGCATAAATATTCTTATATGGGACTGCATTCTTAATGTTATGATGTGTGTACATGGTTTATTGTATTTTTGTATGGCAAAAACTAGTGTCGAGAAAGTGCCCTTTTTACACTCACAAGTGCCCCTCTGAGCCTCCGCCCCCTCAGTTTTTACCATCTTCCGGCACCTATGGCTAAAGTAACAAGCCAGCGCCTCCACAGCATGAGGAGCCTGCAGCCATCCACCCTCCACACAAGCCAGGTGGCAGTAGCCCATGAGCTAAAGTAACAAGCCAGCGCCTCCTCGGCACGAGGAGCCTTCAGCCGACCGCCCTCCACACAAGCCAGGTACAGCCGCAGAAGGCAAAGATTTCGGCACCAAATTTATATCGTAGTGCCCTATGGGACAAGACTCAGGGGCTTCAGGGGGACTTGGCATCACGGGGATTCTGTTGCTGAGCTGTGGTTTAGTTTCTGCTGTGACCCAGCTCCCTCATTCAGCCAGTTCCATGGCAGGGCTGAAAACATACAGAGGGCAGAATCAGCTGTTCTGCCAAGTAACTCAGAGCGCTCCCACTCAATAGCGAGTACTGAGCTGTGAATTTGATTTTTCATCTCACCCCCCGCCCCACCCAGGCCACCCTTAAATGCACACTGACTCTGCCCACCAGCTATCACGCGCCTTTCCATTGGACCTCAGGGCTGCTTTCATTCTACTGCTCAATCCTTAAAGGGATACTGCATATTGAACTGTGGCAATTACTGCACTTACTGCATGCCCTCTAAGGAAACTAAGTGAGTTATGGTGGTCAATAGGGCAAGGGACTAGCTAAGTGTCCTACCCCTGTCCCACAGGCTTGGATTTAGTCAAGTAATTAAGACTACATGTATATTCTGCTCAGTCTTAAAGGGATATTGCCATATATCTAGCACAGCCCATTCAGATCCTGCCTGACTCCTTAAATTATTCTTGCTAGTCCTTAGCCTGTCTACATAGGCTGGATTTATTACAAACTCGCTGCCATTAGGGCAAACACAATATCTAGAACAATATTCTTCTCTCTTTCTGAGGCTTAGACTCAAAATAACTAAAATTTTAGAGAACAGTAAAGTAGGACACAATGTGGGCTATATTGTCATCTCCCTCTATGCCTCTTCTAGTGATCTGCCTTTGTCCCCTGATCAGGCTTGCTTATGCACCACCCAGGGAGGCCTCTGCAATTTGGCATGACGAGGCATCCCAATGCCCAGCCGAGCACCTGAATCGCTACTCGTCTGCCTCTCTGTTCCACACGTGATCAGGCCCTTCAACTTCATAGCGAGGGGGAACAGTTGTAGCTATAGGCAAGGCAGTCACACTTCCCTCTATGAATGCCCTACATTATCTCAAGTACTTCTCAGCAAGAACCCTGAACTTTGCTGTAATAGGTCGGCTGGGTAATAGTAATAGTACGTCAGCAGCAACCACTAACTATCTGCCTAAACAAGAAAGAATAAAGGCAATGCGGTTTCTCCTGGGGGCTATCAGGAAGCTACTGTTTCTTCTGTTGCTCTGTTTGGGCAATGTGGAGCTCAACCCAGGACCTCCAGTCAGCATCTCTTCCCCTTCTGACCTTCCCAATCTTAAGGGGTGAAGTTTTGTGCATGTTAATGTGTGCAGTCTCCTAAAGAAGCTTACTTTCATTTAGGCTTGGGCACATCATACTGCCCCTGATATACTAGTGGTCATTGAGACATGGCTAAGACCTGGAACGGCTGACCACGAGGTGAATATCCCCTCGTATCACCTCTATAGGACCGATAGACAGACTAGAGGAGGGGGAGTAGCTATGTATATTAAAGATAAATTTCAAGCTTCCGTCACTGACTTGACCTCTGTTCAGAATGAATTTGAATGTCTAACCTTGAAAGTCAAGGTTTCTCCTATGATCTCGATATGTGTAGTTGGATGCTACAGGCCTCTGTCAGCTGGATTACAACTGCTACATCACCTAAATAAGACACTGGGATCATTAACCTTAGAAATCATAACTTTATTTGACTTCAACTTGAATTGACTCACTACTGCCTCTGCTCCCCTAAAAGCCTTTTGTGTCTACATGGGGCTGACACAACTTATAAATGAACCCACAAGACCAAATACAAAGAATCTAAACAATAGCTCTCTACTGGATCTTATCTCAGTAAGTAAACCATATCTATTTACTCATGCCGACGTATTTTTTACAGATACAAGCGACCACTGTTACATTGCTTGTGTAAAAACGTCTAAAACAGCCACACCAGCTTCAGACTTTACCACTAAAAGAAGACATCGCAATTTCAACCCCTATTCATTTATTACCTTAATAAGAGATTTGTTATGCTGGCAGGACTTTTACCTGGCAAAATCAGTGGATGCGGCTTATGACATCTTTCATGAAATCATTACAGGAGCGCTAGATAATCTTGCTCCACTTAGTAAGGTCTGTAATAGGGTGAAATCCTGCTGCTGGTTTAATCCAGAGCTAAAGATTGCCTTACAAAAAAGAGATGCACTTTGGAAAATGGCATGGAAATCTAAGCTCCCGGCTGACTGGACATTGTTTAGGAGGGAGAGGAATCTCTGCACCAAGCTGGTCAGAGAATCTAAAGCCACTTTTTATCGCAGGGGACTCAATGCATCCTCAAAATGCCCCAATAAATTCTGGAAAACCCTAAGAGAATTAGAAGATTAAACTCCTGGAAACACACTACCCGCTAAAATCCTAGTTGGTGGCGCCTCCATCTCTGATAAGCCCTCTATCCTGGATCACCTCAATAATCATTTTGCCACTGCAGGACTAGCCTTCGACACCTCTCCTGCAAATAATCTACGATCCCAACTTGGTGTTCAGGATCAAAGAATTCCAGTATCTAACTCCTCATTCTCCGTGCAACCAGTCTTGCTGAAGGAGGTTGAAGACCTCCTGTTACAGCTGGATGTCAAGGAAAGTGCTGGAGCTGACCTTTTAGACCCCACTACCTAAAAATAGGTTATCAGGTCCTGGCTGTCCCACTTACGCACCTCTTTAACCTATCACTCTCCCAGGCTGACGTGCCACCACTGTGGAAGACAGCTCATGTAATTCCCCTGTTTAAATCCAGAGACCCTGCAGACCATAATAACTACAGGCCCATCTCCTTACTTCCGATCTTATCCAAACTCCTGGAAAAGGTTATGAGTAACCAGCTCAAAAAATATCTAGAATCTGAAAATCTGATTAACCCCTTGCAATCCGGCTTTAGGGCACACACTTAGCACTGTCACTGCTCTTGCAAAAGTGACCAATGACTGGCTAAGTGGACTGGATGCTAAAAACTTCGTATGCCAGTATTTTGGACCCTAAGCAAGGCCTTTGATACTGTGGACCACAACCTACTTCTTACATCACTCAGGTACATTGGCCTGGACCACCACTCCCTAAAGTGGTTCGCTAATTACCTTACAGGCTGGTACCAGCAGGTCAAGGCAGAAGGGGAATTTTCTCCTTTAAAACCTTTATTGAGAGGAGTACCCCAGGGTTCCATATTGGGTCCTCTACTATTCACAATATATAAATAGAATCAATGTCAATATCAAAACTGCCAACATTTACCTCTTTGCAGATGACACGGTGCTCTACGCTGAAGGACCCTCTCCCACTGCTACTTGTGATGTTCTGCAGAGTGAGTTTAACCTGCTGCAATTACAGTTGTTAAATCATAAACTATTACTAAATGCCAAAAAGACCAAAGCAATGATATTCTCACCTCGTGCATACGATGCCACGTCCATAACATCCCCTGGGATCACTACACTACTAGGAGAACCCTTGGAATTCGTGGCTAAGTTCAAATACCCGGGTGTCTGGATTGAACATAGGTTATCCTTTAACGATCACATAGAAGAGTTGCTAAAAAAGCTCAGGCAGAGACTAGGTCTCTTTTACAGGATAAACCAGTTCCTGACAAGAGAGGCCAAGATAAGTCTGGTTCAGTCCACCTTCATTTCCCTTCTTGACTACGCAGACTTCTTGTCCTGTCAGGGCCCGACCGCTGCATTCTCTAAACTTGATACCCTTTACCACAGAGCCTTAAGATTTACCACAGGTCTCCCCTACTCGACTCATCATTGCTCCTTATACACAGTGGTGGGATGGTCATCTCTTAAATTTAGACGGCAGAGAAATTCAGCCATATGGATGTTCAGAGCTATTTCCAGTAAGCTGCCCCAATATATTTCAGATTGCCTGCCTTCTTGTGCAGTTTGCAAGTACTCATTAAGAAGCTCCGCCTTTATTTCGCTGCTTGTCCGTAAGGTGAGATCTCGATTTGGTAGGGCCTCAATAAGTCATATACTCCCCTTGCTATGGAATCAGATACAAAAATCCTTGAAATTAGTTCACCCTTTGTCGGTAGCTGCTTTTAAAACAAGCTATGCCTTCTTTTTCAAGGAATCTTGTAATTGTTATCATTAAACCAGTCTTGTTCCCGTCTTGGAAAACTGGGGGCAAAATGCTGGTTATTCGCCGCTCTTTTTCCTACCCACACCTCTAGCACTTACCAGTACTCATTATCTCTACAGCTTTGTTCTTCATTCAACGTGGCTTACACTATAGGTTTAGAACTGAAGCTTACTCCATAACTTTAGTACTACCCCCCCCACCCCAGTTACCCATCAGGTAGATGCTCGGAAAATATGCTCCTCTGAACCAGCACTCTAAGTCCTCAATTTCCTCTCCCTACAGTACCTCCCCTAGATCATGCTCTAAAATTGTACTAGTGCCCAGCTCTTCATAGACTTCTATATCGCCTCAATTACTGGCACTTCCTCCCCATACCCCTTTACTGCCCTATCTTCTTCCACTGCTCATCACCGCATCATCCAGTACTGTATTTACCTCTGTCCTCCCTCCTCTGGTAGCTTTGGGCTTGAATTCCTTTACTTGAGCACAGTTATCTTACCAGCTCATTGACCTTGGGAAATCTATATAATGTACGTATTATGGCTAGCCCTCCTGATTGCATCATTTAATCTAGTATGGACCAAGGAAATGTCTATATATACTGTAAATACTATGTCTAATCCTGATTATACCATTTAATCTGCTGTTGACCAATAAAATGTGTATACACTGTAAATAACGTGTCTAGGCCTACTGAAGGGATCATCTAGTCTCTGTAATTCTATGCTATTTTACCCCTTGACTTTTGTTCAATGTAAGTGTGGCTATATGTTTTGTCCAGGTCCATCTTGAAAATGAGCGTTGCTCAATGATGCTCGCCTGGTAAAATAAAGATTTGATTAGAGTGAAATGTTTTATTAGAGTAACCACAGTAATAGTTTAATAACAAACAGAACGAGCACACACCACAAACACTATGTACTGTATGTTGTATTAGACAGTGAGTGAATAGCATAGCTTACTGTAGACACAGGCACTTTGCAAACTGAATGTGCACAGTAATTTTATTAAAGTAATTAAAAATACTGAAGCACACGGTAAGCACAGTGGATGCTGTAAGGACGTGTGTGAGGCTACTGAGAAGCCCTGTTAGGAGTGTCAGGGTGATTAGTGTTAGCAATCTTTCTCTGCACATCAGTTCAAATGTTAGTAACTCACTACTTTGTTGAGGTATGCCATGCGAGTCTTCAGAATCCCAGTAATCAGGTAACCACAGATATCTGCCCCACCTAACAAACAAGTAATGCTGCTATTTATGGGCTGTCAGTTGAATGACAGCTGATAATTGACCGTCCACTCACACTCAATCAGAAATCAGCTGTTTGGCCTGGCATGAAAATTGACTAGCACTTTGAAGTGGCTATCTCTACAACAGCAAAATTAGGCTGAAGCTAAAGTTAACAGTTTAATAGTAATTCACCCCTCTCCTGCCTCAAGGTCTCAGAAAAGGGCTGTTGTGCTACTGTAAATATGCCCAAAATACATGTCCATGAGTAGCCCTTAAACAGCCATAATTCTTCCAACAGGAGACTCCCTTTCCCAGAAGCTATTTAGTCTGAATTGTTGGAGTACAAAAATATCTAACGGTTACCTTCCAAGAAAATTCTCTCCATAGGCGTGAAGAGGTGACCGTATGCATGCAAGTCAGGTGCCTCTGCCAGGCACAATCTGGAATTTAGATCCCTAAATCTTGTTACCAGGTACTTTTCACAGAGGCCACGCTATCACTTGCTAACTGAACCATTGCCTTATACAGCTGCAAAATCAGTTTAGCTAATGGAACCATACCCCCAGGAGCTTGCTCAAATAGTTCAAAAAAGGCCAATGTAAAAATAGTCTCTGGGCAATTAGTAAGAAATGGTTTAATGTAATCCATAACTTGCATGTACCTAAACTGATTCTGAGGGTGTGAGTTACACTGTGTCTCTAACTCAGCGAATGTGTGAGGGCTCCCTTTGTAGAAAAAGTGTGCTCCCTACCAGATGAAAGCCCATCTTCTCCTATTTATGGTACATGTGACCCATAGCAGCTGGTAGGAAGTCCCTCGTATAAGGAAGGGAGTGGAGCAAAAACCTAGCAGAATGGAAGCCTTTGCTATCTACAGAGTACTTCCAAATTTTTAAAATGATACCTATATATGGATTAAGTGTTATTGTATTTGTAGAGGAGGTTCAACGATACTTCTGACAGTTGCATTAGATCCTCTTCCTGCAATTCAGTAGACTTCCAATGGGCCAAATAGTCGCCCAAAGGCCAGTAGAATATAGACCACAGCTGTGCCTCAGTATGATAATTCATTGACCTCACTAAAGCGTTCGACTTGATTAACCATCCTCTGCTACTAAGCAAACTCCTGAGTATAGGTGCTAATGGTTCCACCCTATCCTGGTTCAGCAGCTACCTCAACTATCGTTCTCAGTCTCTCTTTTTCGCTAAAGTGCTCTCTTCCTCTGCTGTCATCCCCTACGGAGTCCCTCAAGGCTCCATACTTGGCCCCCTGCTCTTCTCTATTTTTGTCAATGATATTCCTACCTCTACATCTCACTGTCAGACTATCATGTATGCTGATGACCTGGTCCTCTGCGCTGTATCCAAGTCCATCAATAACCTCAATGATCACCTATCATCTTCCTTTCAACAAATCCAATCATGGCTCTCCTCAAACTACCTAATTTTTAATCTACCCAAGACCCAGGCCATGCTCTTCGGATCATCAAAAAAAGTCAGAAACGAGTTCCTCCATCTGCAGGTCCAATGCCCCGATGGGTCTGTCATAACAAATACTGACTCCTTTAAATACATGGGTGTGACGCTTGACCCTCCACTCTACTTCACCTTGCATATTAATGAGGTCTGTAGACATGGCAACTCAAAGATTGGAGCCACTTACAGAGTACATCACTCCCTTACCCCTGCTGCTAGGATCTCCATTGCCCAAGGTGTACTGCTCTCTGGACTTAAATATGCTCTACCGGTCTTTTCCCATGCCAATGTTGGTGCTCTACATAAATGGGATACCATCTACAACAACATCTGCAGATTTGCCCTGTCGGCTCCCTGTCTCACACACCATTGCCTGCTCTACTCTGCCTTGAACTGGCTGTCGCCCAATGACCTGTGCTCCTACACCCTTGGATGCTTCATCGATTCCTTATCCTGTCAACCCTGTCCCCACTCACTGGCAGCAATGTTAAAGCTGGAGACCTACTCTTGCTGTCTAAGGTCTTCTGCCTCTCCCCTGCTCTCCATCCCTCTTTGCTCTACTAAGATGGGTGAGCAAGCCTTCTCCCACTTTGCTCTCAATTTCTGGAACTCCCTTCCACCCTATATTAAGTGCTCCTCATTTCACTATACTTTCAAAAAAACACTTTTCTCTCACTTGAACGCACTTGGAGCTTGCAATTGCTCCTAACTTTTATTCTGTCTTTCCCGGTTGCTCAATTGTCTGTATCTCACTGCTAATTTAGGCCGTGTACACATTAATATCAAAGATTTGCACGCTTTTTAAAAACATTTTGTAAATGTTTTTAAACTCACCACAGCAGCACATCCAGATTAGTTTTCAACTGAGTTTTAACTCGGTTATAACACGGTCGACTCCCGTCCGCGTCTGCATTTTGTAACGTTTTGTAACCCGGTTCCCCAGAATGGAGAGAATTGAGGACCAAAGGCAGAAACATGGCACTGACATGGATCAAGCAACAGACGCTAATCCACACTAAAAGGTAACGTGCTTTCGCTAAACAAAATGTTTTTGAAACCAGATTTAAGCCTAGCTTTCATCAGGGTTTGAGCACGGTTTGCTAACACAGTTTCAAACCATGTTTTAGTGCAGACAGGAGCCGTGTTTGCTCTAGTTAAAATGTTTTAAACACCTTAAAACATTTTAACTAGCCTGATGTGTACAGGGCCTCAGTGTACCACTTGTCCTGTCACTGTTTTATTACACACTTCTACGTGGGTGTCTTACCTCAACTGTACCTATGTATTTGACCTTCCCTGCGTGGGGTCCTGTTATTTGTGCTTGGTTTTACCTGCCTTGTTCTCTGTAAATTG
The DNA here is from genome assembly GCA_016271365.2 of Neoceratodus forsteri. NCBI lineage: Eukaryota > Metazoa > Chordata > Ceratodontiformes > Ceratodontidae > Neoceratodus > Neoceratodus forsteri. Next base: position 477,663,091 of record CM057451.1, read on the forward strand.
TGCTCCATGTTATCTCTGTACTGTCCCAGGTCGTGCTTGAAAATAGGCAGACTTTTGCCTAATGTACTTACCTGATTGCCAAAAGCTAATAAATAAATAAATAAAATAAAGAGCCAAATTTGGCAGAGTTAACCCCCAACCCCCCGCCTGCTTCGGAAGGTGGTGCACTGAAAAATGTATTGTAATTCTCTGACAGTTCCAGATATGTCTAGATAGCAAGTTTATTCCAGTTTCAATAATAATAGTCTGGAGGTGTAACTGGGAGAGTTTGAGAAAAATATGTCCTGGGCAATATAGTCATTCTTACAGTGTCAATACATTGCATTAATCTCAAAGGCAAATTATTCCAAGACAAAATGGGCCAGATATTCAAAATTTTGCAAAACAGAGTGCAAATATTTGCACTGCACCTTGCGATTGCCCAGGTCCCCGAAGATGTTATATTCAGTGGAATAGCACACTGGCGCTATTTGGCTGAATATACAGTAGGGCTGTGTCATCCCAGCTCTAAGCCACTTAGCACGGCGCTGACATGGCTACCAAAATAGGGCACCACGATGGCTTGCACCCATGCTAAATTTCCGATATTCAAATGGCCCCATGCAAATGAACCCATTGGGCATGCAAGGCACTAAGGGGTCATTGCATGCTCATTTGCATGGGGAGCGAGGCTGGTTTGTGTAGCGTGCCCCCCCCAATTGCCCAATCTCAGGAACTATTCCTGGTGCTAGTGGTCCCTCCCTCCACCCACACCCATGCCTGATAGTACGTATCAATGTTCCTGGTGTCCAGTGGCCCCCCCAACCCAATGACATGACTGATAGTAAATATCAATTTCCCTGGTGTCGAGTGGTCCCTTCCCCACCTGATACCGTGCCCAATATTAAATATAAATTTCTCTGGTGTTCAGTGGTCTGTCCCCCACCCGCGCCATACTGGATATGAAATATCTATTCACTTGGTGTCTAGTGGTCCTCCCCCACCCAATGCCATTCCTGATGTGAAATATCAATTTCCCTGGAGTCCAGTGGTCCCTCCCCCAACCTGATCCTTGTGCCTGTACCTAATATGAATGAATGAATGAAACTTTATTTATATGGTGCCTTTCTTAAAACCAAGGTGCCTTACAATAATTTAAAAACAATAAATAAGTACAAGTCCATAAATAATCTATAAATCTACAAATCTGAGCTCCAATTCACAATCATTAATTAAAATTAATCTTTGACCATAAATAGGTCTTTAGGGCCTTTTTAAACTCCTCCACGGTCGCACACTGACGAAGCGGATGGGGTAGAGAATTCCAGAGGGTTGGAGCAGCAAACATAAAAGCATGAGCACCTGATGATTTTAAAGAGACCCAGTTAGTTTAATCTCAGTGATAGGGAAAATGATGGAATCACTTCTGAAGGAAAGAATTATCGAGTACCTAGAGGCCAGAGGGGCACAGGACCCAAGGCAGCATGGATTCACAGCGGGAAGGTCATGCCAGACGAATCTAATAGATTTCTTTGACTGGGTGACCAAAGTAGTAGATCAGGGAGGGGCTGTGGACATGGCCTTCCTAAACTTTAGCAAGGCATTTGACTCAGTCCCACACAAAAGATTAATATACAAGTTAGCCAGCCTGGGAGTGGGTCCCAAGATGATAGCCTGGGTAATGAATTGGCTGAAGAATAGGACACAGAGGGTAATAGTAAATGGAGTCCACTCTGAAGAAAGGGGGGTTACTAGTGGGGTGCCTCAGGGTTCAGTATTAGGACCGGTCCTCTTCAATGTCTTTATAAGCAACATTGCAGAGGGACTGGAAGGAAAAGTATGTCTTTTTGCAGATGACACAAAGATCTGCCACAGAGTTGATGCACAAGGTGGGGTGGAAAGGATGAGAAGGGACTTGACAAGGTTAGAGGAATGGTCAAATGTATGGCAGCTTAGATTTAATGCTAAGAAGTGCAAGGTAATGCACCTGGGAAACAAAAAAACCAGGGAAAAGTACACAATGGGGGTGAGATACTAACAACAACAAAATGGAACGGACCTGGGGGTAGTCATATCAGATGACTTAAAGGTGGGCAAGCAATGTGAGAGGGCAGTAAGGAGGGATGGGGGGACACTGGGATGCATAGGGAGAGGCATCACCAGTAGAAAACAGGAAGTTGTTATCCCTCTGTACAGACAGGTGGTGAGACCCCATCTTGAGTACTGCGTGCAGTTCTGGAGACCCAGTCTCTGCAAGGACATGGACAAGATGGAAGCTGTCCAGAGGAGGGCAACTGAAATGGTGCAGGGTCTGCACCGGAAGACATATGAAGAGAGACTAAAGGAGCTTAATATGTATAGCCTCGAGGAAAGGAGGGAGAGGGGGGACATGACAGCAACTTTCAAGTACCTCAAGGGAATCAACAAAGTCCAAGAGGGTAGCATCTTTCAAAAAAGCGTGCAAGAACAAGGGCACAATTTGAAGATAGAGGGGTCAGCTCAGAGGTAATGTAAGGAGTATTTTTTCTGAGAGGGTTGTGGATGCATGGAGCAGCCTTCAAAGAGAGGTTGTGGAGTCAAAACAGTGGTGGAATTCAAGCATGCATGGGACAGCCATAAGGCAATTCTAGGGGGTGGAGTAGAAAGAAGTAGGCTGCTGGTTAACTAGGATCTGCAGCTTATCCATTAGGTAGGGAAATGGGCAGACTGGGTGGGCCAAGCAGTCCTTATCTGCCCTCAAATTCTATGTTTCTATGTTTCTGTGTTGGGGGTCGGTGGGTGCTACACTTCCTCCACCAACTGCTAGGGTTGCGGGGGAGTAAGTCATGTTCTAAGTTGACGGTATTTATGCAATGCAAGGTGACCATGCAAAACAACCTTACACGATGCAGATATGCTAAATATAAGACTGTGTCAAAATTCAGGTCCCTGTCTCTTCATTTGCATTGCACCCCTCCACAGTTTGCCCGGGTGCACACCCTGTTTGTCTGCACTAACCAGGCTTTTGAATATAGGAAATCTGTTCCTGCAATTTGATGAGAAAAGGGATCAAAGTTTCAGTTTAACAATCAACAAGTGTCTGGCACAGTCTGGACCCCTAAATACTTCAGGGAGGGTGATTCCCATCCAAACTGAAATTGGGTTTTAACCTCCAGGATGGGACATTATTAAAGGGAAAAGAAATGCTGTGAACCATTCAAACAGTGGTTAGTACATAGTTTGTACTGTACCTTCATGCCCTCCACTGTTATTCTTCATGTCCTGTTTGTGTAATGTAACCCCCAGGTGGCGCTATCCCAAGGGCTACTACCCCTGCCTGCTTGCCTACAGACAAGTTGAGGGGCCTAGGTTCTGTGGCGGGTGCCTCCACCCAGAGGTCAGGGTTTGTAGTGGTTAGACTAGCTTGGTCACAGCCCTCTGGGACACTGACACCCCCTTTTATTCCCTCTAGTGGCTCACACAATGCATAGAAGTTACAGTCCTAATACCCCACATGTGCACACTGTTCATTCATAAAATACCACTTACCCTCGAGACTGATTCTGAGGTTCGTCTCTGGGAACCCCCTGTAAAACAAGGTTAATCAACATACACAAACCAATACAATGCTTGATATGTAGGTACTGACACTTCAGACAGTTTAAAGTTTAACAACATCAAATCTGGTTTATTTAGGGGGAATAAAACACGGGAGGGGAGATCAGGTTAATTGGTAGAATTAAATCACAGTATTGTGCATACATACAGGGTCTGAAAAGTCACACTCTGGGTACTCAGGTTGGGGGGGCTAGCCAGGTCCATTGCCTGGGGTTGGCTGGCAGGTGCAGATGGACAGGGCCCCGTAGAAGAAAATATATGCACAACACCCAATTGTAATCTGGAGCCGGATGGCTCAGTCCATGAAGAAGTGAAACAACAATAATTAGATGACACACTTGTAATTGAAAACAGGCTGCAGGGGAATACCCTGATTTGTACTCACAATACCAAGCTGAGAACCAGACGGTGGATGTTATTCTGGGTTGCCAGAACAACAGGGCATGGAGACAAGGTTCTTGTGACTGGACCCCACTGCAGTAGACAGCAAACGGATTTAGTCCGAGACAAGCTGGGGTTTGCTTCAGCTTCAACGCACAGCACACAGCATAGGGGATTGGAAATAGCGATTCCCCACAAGCACTACGCACATTCATATGTAAAAGGAAAGCACTATACCAGGCAGGCTGCTCCTAGATCCAGATCGCAATTACTGCAAAATATCCGGGAGCACACACAGCAGCTTCATTTCCTGACAGACTGAGTGCGATTCAGCAATTTCTCCAGTCTTCTACAGGGTTAGCCTGGTTTCTACCTTTCAGAATTCCTTCTTTCTCCTCACATGTCGGATTCAATCTGAACTAGCGCTTACAACGGCTGCAGACCAAACCTCAGGGCCTCACACGCGCTTCCCGCACAAAACTATACACCGCAGAAGCACAGAGCTTCTTCTCTCTTCACTGTCACAACTGATCTGAGCTTTCCAGTCACAGAGCAGGGCATTTCCTTTAGCTCCACACCATTCTGTTGGTTGGTTCGGCTGTCACTCACAATAAGACTCCCTCTGTTGGTGGAAAAAGGCGCCAAGATCAAAACTACATTTCCCAGAGTCACTGCCCTTACAATTCCCTTGTGGCTGGCTCAAAATTAAGAGTCCAAGTTCTGATTCATCCACAGGCTCCATTTTAGGACTCCCTTAACCCAATTGGCCCAGCACAGCAGTTCAGGACAAAAATGAAAGAGCTACACTGAAACGTTCATGCTAAAATAAAGGCAGGTTAGACAAACTACATTTTCTCAGTCACCCTAAATGATTTCTGGCAAACAGTTACATCTTTTCAACAAGGCCCTCTGCACATGCAGCGACAGCAGAAATGGAGCTTAATTACAGCAGTCGCGGATTTGAGCATTAAATACACAGTCCCTGACATAAACTAAGTCTGCAAGCAGACAGCTCTTAAAGAGACAGGCACGTGGAGGCTCAAATAGCACTCACTTGGAACCACATTTGAACTGCTCAGACACTGAACACCGCCCAGACTTGGAGCATTCAGGCAAGCTCCTGGAAGACTTTTGGGAACCCCCATTTGCAGGGGGTTACACCCTTCCTGGCCTGGAAAAACTTGGTGTCTGCATCAAGTAAATACCCCCATAAATTTCAATATAACCATATACATTTACATCAATATCACATTAGGCTTATACATGTAATCATCAATCAACATATCACCTTACCAGAAACACATTTCTGAAACTTTTCAGTACATCACTTTTTACACAGTATTATACACACTTTATACCGTAACTCAGGTTATTACCTCCTGTACATGAAACCTGAAGGGGGGGCCCTTCCCTATCAGCTACCTTGGGGCTGGATAGGGCAGGGGCACCATACCTAGAGGGCAACACAATTAACTTGGAGGTAGCACTTATGCTGAGTTTAGGCAATGAGCTTGGGGACACATACATTCCTTTATGGACAACATTGAGAGGTAAGTCCACAGGCCTCCCAGGTGAATCATGGCTTAAGCGCATTACAGGCTTTACAGCTCGACCAGTCTTTCTAGGGGGAACTGTTACAGTCTCTGCACTTTTAAACTCACTTTCAGCACTGTCTTTACTTGCCAGGGGAGTCTCCCTGGGGTAGAGAGGCTAGAACCTGGGGCACTTTCAGCTCCATGATTTGCAATCTCAGAGTCCACAACACTTGGCTCACATGGAGAGTTTTCTGACACTGGCAGTGAACTATCAGGGCACTCAACACACTCTTCTTGTTCTGGTATATCACCAGTTTGTCCCAGTCCATCATCTTCCTCCTCTGAAAGCTCAAACAGTTCAGCCATACACAATGATTCCATATCATCTGACTTGATGCTTTGCACTTCACTTTCTGAGAGCATTGGCTCCAGGTACAAAGTTGGGTGCTTAGACAGTCCAGAAGGCCCAGCTTCATCTCCAGAATTGACTAGGGGATTGCCCCAAAACAATTGGCTCAGTTCATAAGAAGGGTAGTATTCAAAGTCACACTCACTTTCCTCTGACATGGACTGACAGTCATGTTCAACTGGGACTTGTGGAGGGGAACACTTTAACTCAGCTTCTGTAGGTGCAGGCTTTCTTGATTTTTGCTTAGCAGCAGCTCTAGTCACTGGTCCAGAGGGGGCATTTTCTGGGGGCTCAGACTCAATCAAGATTTGTCCAATGGGCAATAAATGATTTCTATGTATTGTTTTCACATCTTTTGAGTTATTCTCTGGCCTTACTTTGTACACAGGCAGATCATTTAGTTTGCCTACCACAATGTGGGGGAGATGGTGCCACCTATCAGCAATCTTGTGTTTGCCATGCAGTCCCAGATTTCTTAGCAACACCCGATCTCCCTCCTGGAGTTCCGGTGCTTTCACTTTTTTATCATACCTTTCCTTGTTGGCCAGATTTTTTTTGGCAGCCATGGTTTGAGCCAGTTGGTATGCATGATTTAGTTGGGCCTTTAACTTTTGCATATACTGTAAATGGTTATCAGCTCGAACCCCATCAGGAGAAACTCCAAAACAAGCATCTACTGGTAGTCGGGCTTCTCTTCCAAACATCAGGCGATAGGGGGAGAACCCAGTGGCATCACTTTTTGTGCAATTGTAGGCATGTACCAGGGTGCTAATTTGTTGGCTCCATCTAGGCTTGTCCTTTGGGTGAAGCATATCTAGCAAAGTGCGGTTGAACCATTCAGGCTGTGGGTCCCCCTGGGGGTGGTAAGGGGTGGTTCTGGACTTTCGCACTCCCCACAGAGAAAGCATCACTTTGATCAGATGACTCTCAGAGTCGCTCTCTTGATCAGCATGGATTCTTTGTGGTGCCCCATAGTGAACAAAAAAGTTTTCTATAAGTACTTTGGCCACAGTAGATGCCTTCTGGTCCTTGGTGGGGAAAGCTTGGGCATATCTCATAAAATGGTCAGTGACCACCAGCACATTACTGATATTTCTTTGATCTGGCTCCAGACTCAGAAAGTCAATATAGACCAGCTCCATGGGGGCGCTGGTGGTGATGTTAACTAGGGGGCAGCCCTATGGGGCAAAGCTTTCCTCTGTAGACAGGGACTACTAGTTCGGATGTGTTGTTCAACATCAGCCCCCATCTTAGGCCAATAGAATCTGGATCTTACCAAGTCAAGTGTTCGGTCTATGCCAAGGTGCCCCATGTGGTTGTGTAGGGACCTCAGCACCAAGTCTCGAAAGGCAGTAGGCAAAACTAGCCGTTGTTTATCTATTTGTCCCCCTCTGTCTACTGTTTCTCTGTATAACAGTCTATTAATCAGTTTCAACTTAGGACCTTCCTTATATAACAGTGCAGTTCTCAAATCAGTGGAGTGTAACTTGGATATATCTTTCCCTGCGTAGAAGTCTTCTAGAGCTGATTTGATCATGGGATCTCGGGATTGAGCCTGCTGAGTACTGTCATTGTCCAACTGAGGCAGAGCACCAATGTCTATTGCGGAAAAGTGGCAATAAGCAGCAGGTATGCAATTCTCAGGGGGTCCCAAACAATCCACCATAGAGTTCACTGGGTCTGGGACCACTTGCTCCTCTTGGTCAAACTTCTGACAGAGTGCTCGAATATCAGGTTCTGACAGTCTGACCCAGTCATTTTGAGAAACAGGCCTCCGGGAGAGAGCATCAGCATCTATGTGGTTCAGGCTTGCTCTGTATTCAACAGCATAGTCATATGTAGATAATGCAGAGAGCCACCTATGGCCAGTAGCATCCAACTTAACTGAAGTCTGCACATAGGTCAAAGGATTATTGTCAGTTTTTACTAGTATCTTAGCCCCATACAAGTACTCGTGGAATTGGTCAACAATGGCCCACTTCAAAGCTAGGAACTCTAACTTATGTACAGGATAGTTCTTTACGGAAGGGGTCAGGCTTCTGCTGGCAAAGGCCACTGATCTCAGGCCATTCTCATGCTCCTGGTACAACAAAGCCCCCAAACCTTGCAAACTAGCATCAGTGTGTAGGACATAGGGTTTTACTGGATCTGCATAGGCCAGGACAGGAGCGTGGGTAAGTTGATATATAATCTGATGAAAAGCAGCTTCACAATTAGGTGTCCATTGTGCCCCCAAAACTTCATTAGGACAGAAATACACTCTCTCAGTCTCAGGGGAAGTTGACCTCTTGTATTTTTTGTGGGTAGGAGGGCAACCTTGAGTAAGACTAAGTAAAGGATGGATCACTCTTGAATAGTCCTTGATGAAACGGCGATAGTAGCCACAGAATCCCAGGAATCTTTGCAGTTCTTTTAGATTGTGGGGCTGTGGCCAGGTGGACAAGGCCTCAACTTTACTTGGGTCGGTCTTTATTCCCTCGGTGGAGACTATATGCCCCACGTACTTTACAGAGGTTTGGAAGAACTGACATTTATCGATGGACAGTTTCAGGCCAAAGTCCTCCAGTCGGTCCAGCACCTTGAACAATCTACTCTCATGTTCCTCCAGTGAGCTGCCAAACACAATAACATCATCTAGGTATACCAAGCACTCTAATAAGTTCATGTCCCCCACTGCACGCTCCATCAGTCATTGAAAAGTGGCTGGGGTGCCTGAAATCCATTGAGGCATCCTCATGAATTCATAGAAGCCAAGCGGACAGATAAAGGCTGTCTTCTCATGGTCTTCTGGGGCCATCGGGATCTGGTAGTACCCATTGAGAAGATCCAGCACAGAGAACCACTTGCTACCATTCAGGTAGTCCAAAGCATCCTGAATGCGGGGAATTGTATACTGATCAGGGATAGTCCACCGGTTTAAAGTGCGATAATTCACACACATCCTTACTGTCCCATTCTTTTTTCTCACTACCACGATGGGGGAAGCATAGGGGCTTCTCGATTCTTGTATTACACCAGCAGCTAGCATCTCTTGCAGATGCCGTCTCACATCATCTATGTCAGCAGGGGCCAGGCGTCGAGACCTCTCATGAAATGGCCTTTCATCATGCAGCCAGATGTGGTGCTCAGCTCCTTGCACACATCCTATGTCCCATTCCTTTAAAGAAAACACCTGGTCTCTCTGGGCAAGCTTTCTACGGATTCTCATCTTCCATTCAGCTGGCAACAGGGAGTCCCCAAAATCAAACAAGTCAGGCGTCACTCTGTCATTTTCCCCCAAACACTTGTTACTGGGTAGCACTGCAGTATCTGCACAATGTACATTAGCCAGGGTGCAACCTCTATTTACTCGAATCTCTCTATCGGACACATTATGAACTTGGACCATTACCCTTCTGGCATAAGCATGGGCTCTGACAGGCAAAATACTTGGTTTGACCAGCAGTCCTTCCAGCAATTTCTCATCACCTGGTGCATCCAGCATGAGGATTTTATTCTTGACATCCTTTCTGATTTGGACTTCCCCCTGTAGGGGACACTGGGCATTTGCTGCCAGGATCAGAGACTCAGGATCCTTCTTCTAGACAATTCCAACCGGTTCCTCTGGTTCCACTTTTTCAGCATCTCTCTGTGCCTCATAGGCCTTCTTGATCAAGGCCAGAATTCTTAAAGCTCTACTAGTCCTTGACTACTGTTTTTCATAACACAACTGCGCCAACCATCCAAACATATGCGCATTCATCCCAATTAGTAGAGGAACCCCATCATACAGTCCAGTAGGGGGACACACTAAGGCCAGGGTCTCTACTTGCTCTGCCACTCCAGCCACGGAGGTGGGAAAAGACAGCCAAATTCAGATATATCCAGAGTAGGGGTAGGCCTTCTCACTTAACCCTCAGACATTCAGCCCCTCCAACGGTTGTATGGGTACATCAGACAAATGCTTCTGATACCAGTCTTGGAATATAATTGTCACTTGGGAGCTACTGTCTAATACAGCTCTTGTAGACACTCCATTCACCTTTACAGTGGTCTCCATGGAGGGACCCACTATTCTGGACCAGTCTGGAGAGGCGGTAGTGGGGGCCTGGGCAACTGACCTTGCCACAAAGGGATGTGAGTTAGCATTTTTGGGGCCCTCACTGGAATCATTTCGTGCACCTCTTAACCACTGATTTGTTCTCCGAAGCTCTCCTTGTGGCCTATATGCAACGTTGTCTGTGTCTTTTGGGGACCGGCATTCTCTCTTCATGTGCCTATCCTTCCCACAATTATAGCAAAACATACTTTCTGGAGTTTGAGCTGGCTGAGGCGTCACACTGGGAGCTAGGGCGGGGGTACTTCCAACAGAAAACCTTGGTGCCATCTCTGTCTGCGGCATGATAAGCATTTGGAGACATCTCGTCAATTTTCCCACTTCCATGGTCAAGACATCGAGTATTGAGCTGTTGTCAGCACGAGATGCATGGGTGGGTATCCCCACCCCCATAGCAGATGCAGTCGGATGAGGGTCAGGGCCTGTACTTGCAGGAGCGGCCTTCATAAAGAGACTGTTTTTTATTTCCCTGAACTCTCTCAGCAGTTCACTCCATGGTGGCACACCCTTTTCCTTCTCAGAGCACTCATTAACTGCCAACCTCTGCCCCTGAACTTCACTTGATGGGTCACCCCCAGTCACTCGGGTCGTAGCAGCAGCTATTGGTGCAAGTCCCTCCAGGGGTCGCCTTTTCTCAACCCCTCGAATTTCTCTCATTAGCTCATCATAGGAGGGTGGGGATTCCTGTCGATTGGCCAGGCATAACTGAAGCAATAGCAGTTCTGAGAAGGAGGAAGACGTAAGGATCCTGTCCAGCCTGGTTCAGTCCAATTCAATCGCTGGCAAACTACCCTTTCTGAGGCATTCTTGCGACAATTTTTCCAGCCGAGATACATACACAGACAACAACTCCCCTTGGTACTGTTGTGCATATCTTACTCTCCACCACAGGTCCTCATCTGAATCTGGGCTCCTATACACATTCTCCAAGGCCTCAAGATAGTCCTGTGCAGTCGCTTCAGGGTTACTGGCCCATTTGGCATGGATGGTAGCCAGGGCAGGACCTCGGAGGCTCTCACTTAACCTCTTTTGCTTTTCTGCTTCCGAGCATTGCCATTCTAGCACTTGAGGGGCAACATAGTCTATCCAGGTCTCCCAGTCATCCTCCTCTTGTGGGATGGGGAGGGTGCCGGAGAAAATTTTCAACCTGCGGTAAGAGTTGTGACTATTGGCAGGTACAGACATAGGGGCTTGCACTGGCACAGAAGGAGGGGCAATAACGGGTGCTGGAGGGGGAGAGGGTGTTGGTGGAGGAATGTTCTCAGGTGGCAGTAATAGTTTCTTGAAATCCTCCACAGTTTTCCCTTCCTCCAGCAACAATTTAGCAAATTCCTCCTCAGAAGTTTCAGATAGTGGGCGGGGGCTCATTCCCCCCAGGGTTTCTACTGTCGTTAGTTATCAGTCTCCAGGCAGTGAGGGCTCCCTCTGGGGTAATAGTCTGTGGCACTTTGGAGCTATCTATGGGGTCCTTATACTCTACTAGGGCCATGAAAGTGTGGGTGAGCAGATCAGCATGTCGACCCATCACCACAGGGTTTTGTAAACCTTCCACCTTGGAAGGTACTCCCTGTACAGTGTCCGTATTGATATCCAGGGGAATTTCCAGGATAAGCATAGCATTTTAGGGGTCGATCTCCTCCCCAGTACACCACTCTACCAACCAGTGCACAGCCACTTCTGTCAGGGTACCCATTTATTTTTTTAACAGTGGTTCATAAATGTGGCCACTAGGACACAAAATCCCAGTGGTGGCTCCAAGATGTAACCCCCAGGTGGTGCTATCCCAAGGGCTACTACCCCTGCCTGCTTTACTACTGACAAGTTGAGGGGCCTAGGTTCTATGGTGGGTGCCTCCACCCAGAGGTCAGGGTTTGTAGTGGTTAGACTAGCTTGGTCACAGCCCTCTGGGACACTGAGACCCCCTTTTATTCCCTCTAGTGGCTCTCACAATGCACAGAAGTTACAGTCCCAATACCCCACATATACACACTGTTCATTCATAAAATACCACTTACCCTTGAGACTGATTCTGAGGTTTGTCTCTGGGAACCCCCTGTAAAACAAGGTTAATCAACATACACAAACCAATACAATGCTTGATATGTAGGTACTGACACTTCAGACAGTTTAAAGTATAACAACATCAAATCTGGTTTATTTAGGGGGAATAAAACATGGGAGGGGGAGATCAGGTTAATTGGCAGAATTAAATCACAGTACTGTGCACACATACAGGGTCTGAAAAGTCACACTCTGGGTACCCAGGTTGGGGGGAGCTAGCCAGGTCCGTTGCCTGGGGTTGGCCGGCAGGTGCAGATGGATAGGGCCCTGTAGAAGAAAATGTATGCACAACACCCAATTGTAATCCTGAGCCGGATGGCTCAGTCCATGAAGAAGTGAAACAACAATAATTAGATGACACACTTGCAATTGAAACCAGGCTGCAGGGGAATACCCTGATTTGTACTCACAATACCCAAGCTGAGAACCAGATGGTAGATGTTCTTCTGGGTTGCTAGAACAACAGGGCATGGAGACAAGGTCATTGTGACTGGACCCCACTGCAGTAGATAGCAAACGGATTTAGTCCGAGACAAGCTGGGGTTTACTTCCAGCTTCAACACACAGCACACAGCACAGGGGACTGGAAATAGCGATTCCCCACAAGCACTATGCACATTCATATGTAAAAGGAAAGTACTATACCAGGCAGGCTGCTCCTATATCCTGATCGCAATTACTGCAAAATACCCGGGAGCACGCACAGCAGCTTCAGTTCCTGACAGACCGGGCACGATTCAGCAATTTCTCCAGTCTCCTACAGGGTTAGCCTGGTTTCTACCTTTCAGACTTCCTTCTTTCTCCTCACATGTTGGATTCAGTCTGAACTAGCACTTACAACGGCTGCAGGCCAAACCTCAGGGCCTCACACACGCTTCTCGCGCGAAACTATACACCGCAGAAGCCCAGAGCTCCTTCTCTCTTCACTGTCACAACTGATCTGAGCTTTCTAGTCGCAGTGCAGGGCATTTCCTTTAGCTCCACGCCATTCTGTTTGTTGGTTCGGCTGTCACTCACAATAAGACTCCCTCTGTTGGTGGAAAAAGGTGCCAAGGTCAAAACTACATTTCCCAGAGTCACTGCCCATACAATCCCCTTGTGGCTGGCTCAAAATTAAGGGTCCAAGTTCTGATTCATCCACAGACTCCATCTTAGGGCTCCCTTAACCCAATTGTCCCAGCACAGCAGTTCAGGACAAAAATGAAAGAGCTAGGCTGAAACAGTTTGTACTAAAATAAAGACAGGTTAGACAAAGTACATTTTCTCAGTCACTCTATAGGATTTCTGGCAAACAGTTATATATTTCAACAATGCTCCCTCTGCACATGTAGCAACGGCAGTAACGGAGCAAATTGGCAGCAGCTCGGGCAGGATTCAAGCATTAAATACACAGTCCCCCATACAAACTAATTAAGTCTGGAAGCAGACAGCTCTTAAAGAGACAGTATGTGGAGGCTCAAATAGCACTCACTTGGAACCACATTTAAACAGCTCAGACACTGAACTCCGCCCAGACTTGAAGCATTCAGGCAAGCTCCTGGAAGACTTTAAGGAACCCCCATTTGCAGTGGGATTACAGTAATCCTTGTAAAAAGCATTTTTATTTAGTCCTGAAACCATGGAGTTTGGCAGTGCCATTTTGCACATGCGCAGTTACGCTGTGACATCACAGATGGGCTCGATGAATCAGTGCAACCGTGGGAAAGCTCTGAGTGCATGGTGTGGTGCCAGGATTAGAATTAGTGAGAAATAGCCCAACCAATGATTAATCGTTTTTAAAAATATGTTTTCTTTCTTGCCAAAATGGTGAACTGCTATGTGGTGGGGTGCTAAAATGCAAGTAAGAAAAAGGAGTGTAAAGGCATCTCTTTTTTCCAGTTCCCCAAAGGTAAAGAGCAAATAGCACGGTGGAAGGCAGCTGTCAAAAGAGACAATCTTCCAGATGCGAGCAGCAGGAACACCGTAGTGTGTTCAATGCATTTTACCCATGATTGTTTTGAGAGGGACCTAAAGGTACATCAATCCTCATGCAGCAAATATTGTGTAAAAATAATATACCTCGTATTGTGTGACTAAGGTATCACCGTGTAGTCTGGAAGTGGTATCCCTGTGTGTGTGAAAATTAGTTTTCTATCCGCTATTGACGTGTTCCTTATCTTTGTCTGTCTGACAGTGGATCATTAAATTCCACTAAGTCACCGTTTCCATATGTTTTTTTTATAGTGGGACAGCCATTCATAGATTTTCAAAGCCATGCTACCACAGGGTTTATTTATGTATCACTGTTGTAATTATAACCAATAAATGTGTGTTGTGGGGCCATGCTGTTACCAGTTTGCCCAAATGTTCCTAGCCAGATACACCAAACAACATATTGCTACAGCCTTGTCATGTCAATCCTTCCTTGCAGCACAAGTACTAGTGTATAGTTTCTGTACATGTTCTACTGATTGGTTGTACAGTGGTCCAGGTTGTCACACAATATGGAACCACTTACAACAACCAAATTAGAGAAATTATTTACTTCTGTTTGTAGGTTGTTGGGGTGCACCAGTCAAAAACCCTGTGTTTGGATTGCAGTATTTACTCCTCTCACCAGCTGAGCATACTATACTGCTCATGATATACTTCTTCTGTGATATTCTGCGTCTTTAGACAGTAGTCCCATCAACCTAGCCATAACCTGATGGTGTGTTTTCACCATTTCCAAAATCTTTTGCCCCCAACCACACATTGAATACCTTGTGCCATTTCATTTTTACTTTTCAGTGATGCGTTTGACATCAGTGGTTCCAAGAGCAACCCCATAATACCTTAAACAGTTATGTTGGCCATCCCCCACATACACGTGGTGAATACCTTTGCCATTGGTGCCTTATGGTGTGACATTTCTTGTGTCTTGTTGCACACCCAGCCATGATGAATATCACTGGTCAGCGCCATGCTGTGACTCTCTTATGGTGTGATATATGTTGTGCACATAGCAAAATTCCCCCTAAAGCATCCCACCTTTCTGTCAAGGCCTCCCCACAGGGTGTATACCTTGTGGCCACACTTTTCTTGCATCCCCTTATGGTTGTACATATATGGTGCCCACAATAACCCCTAAATGCCTCAGAAAAACTCTGTGGATCCCACCACACACAGCTGGTGAATACCTTGATCAAACCTCTTTCTTGTATCCAGTTCCGTTTTGGCAGTTGTGGTGCCCAGAACAACCCACAAAAGCCTCCTACAGTTGTGTGCCTCCCCCCCCACACACACCAGGTGAATACCTTTGCCCACCCCCTACCTTTCACCCACAACAACCCATTAATTCCTCAGACAATTAGCTAAACTGGGGGTTGCTTACAAGTCCAGTTTCATGCTAACTCCCTCTGCTAAACTTGCTATTGGCAGAGGCATATTACTTCCTGCCCTCACCTACAGCATACCGACCTCTGCTGCCACACACAAAACTATCCTTCATAAGTGGGATGTCACTTATAGCAATATCTGTCGGTGCGCCTCCTTATCACCACAGCTTAAGCATCACTGCCAACTGTACAGGGACCTGACCTGGTTACCCCCCTCAGCTTGCCATCAATATTCTCTTAGCTCCCTGATTGACTCTATACTTAGAAACCGGACCCCTTCAGCGCTCACAACATTGCTTGTACCTCAAACCTCCTCCTATGGACCATGTTGGTAGATAAATCCCTGCTGAATGTACCTAGATGTAAAACATCAAAAGACTCTGTTGCCTTCAATCACTCTGCTCCCAAGCTCTGGAACTCCCTTCCTCAAGCACTTTGAATATCAGGATCCTATGGCAGCTTCAAAAAAGGAGCTGTACCTACATCTGTCTCTTGCTGATCTCTGCACTTGTTTTAATCCTCCTTAATCCACTCACCCGCCAGATGCTTCCTCACCTAACTTTCACCTCCTTACCTCATAGCGCTTCTTACCCTTACTGTCTCCTTGAGGGTTAATCTACTTCCCCCCCCCAGCACACCTGAGTCTTGTCTCGGAGGCCGTGATAATACATCCTGCCCAGACAGGCATTTGCCCTTGCCTTGTTTTGCTGCCTATTTGAACCTTCATTGTTGTGACTAATTTGACCAATATTTCTTTGCTGCTATGTTGTGGTATCTCCTCCCTGACTGTGGATTTTTATGCCCAAAATTATATGTGAATTTCACTGTTTGTTATTGTCCTGGCTGCATGTATTCATTATTACTGACTGTTTTGACCTATACTGTTGTAATTTCACTGTACTCATGCTATGTACCTGTCTTTGATTGTTATACTCTCCCAGGTCATGCCTGAAAATAGTCATTTCATGGCTAGTGCACCTACCCGGTTAACAATAAATAAATAAATAAAAATTTTGCTCCTCCCATCCATACCTTGTCAATACCTTGTTCCATCCCCTTTCTTGTATTCGCTTCTGGTCTGCCATTTCTTCCACCCACAACAACTCATAAATGCCTCAGACAGTTCTGTTCACCCATCCCCACCCCAGCAAAGGTGAATACCTTGGGTCCATACCCTTTTTGCATTACCTTCTGGTCTGCCATTACTGGTACCCACAACAACTCATAAAGGCCTCAGACAGTTCAGTGGCTCTCACCCCCCCCCACCCAGCAAAGGTGAATACCTTGGTTCATACCCTTTCTTGGATTCTCTTGTGGCATGCCATTTCTGGTGTCCCCACAACAACACATAAGGGCCTAAGTCAGGTATGTGCCCCCCCAAGCAAAGATGAATACCTACGTCCATACCAGTTCTTGGATTCCCTTGTGGCATGCTCTTTCTGGGTCACACAACAACCCATAAAGGCCTCAGACAGTTCTGTGGCTCCCACCCCCCTCACCCAACAAAGGAGAATAACTATGTTCATACTGTCCTTGCAGCAAGTCTTGTTACATCCACTATACTGTTGGCTTCATAATGGGTTGTATCCCTAATTGCAAGACATAGTTGATGGAGGATTGCTAACATAGTCACTGGCATCCATTCTGTGTATGTGTTTTACCAATGTTACCAATACTATCCTTCTGTGTGCTATTTATGATGGCCGTAACAGACATGATGCACATAAGAGATATTATTCTAGGTTTGTTTCCATTAATTTCCTTCATGTTCAGGCCACTTGGCAAACTGTAAGATATCCTGTGTATACCATAGCTGTTCAGAGGTATAATTTAGCCATCAAAGCTGTTTTAAACCATGCACAGTCACCCAAACATGAGGTCCTGCACATGTCATTGTTGTTAATGTGGACAGACACAAGGACTCTCGCTGGATAATGGATGGTAATGCGAACACACTGCCAACACTGTCATCGGCAGGTCATAACACCAGGGGTGTCAAACTCTCATTTGCCACTGCTGTCACATTGCTAACAGCATTCAATGTTGAAGGCATACAACACTGAAGCACATTGTGGACACCTGCAACCACTGGCTATAGTCAGGTGATGGTTACTGATTATTATGTTGTGTTCTACTGTCAAATGCTACATGCATTAATCATTGTGAGATTAAATCTTTTTTCAAACTCTTTTGACAGGCGGAGCTACTGAATCTTCAACGACCACCCATATTAAAGTGTGATGCAGTGCGTACAATATTTCTGCACTCTGCAGCATCTGCACTTGAGAAAAGGGAATGCAGTGAATGCCGCATGGCCTTGAAAAGACATAGAGTGGTATGTATTTTGCTCGCTATTTTCATGTCAGTACAGTAATTGTACATTAAATTGATAAGTGTCCAATAATAGCAGTACTTGCATTTAATTGGTCAACTTTCAATGTAGTACTCAAGTTGCAGTTGTTTGCAAGTGATAGTACGACTGAATAAGACAGAACTGTTCTAGTCTTATGGAAACAGCCATTTATATGTGAACATGAAAATCAGTATTGCTACTGTCCAGCCATTTCTAGACTGCAACTTCCATGTCGGAGTCATGATGACATTCTGTCAAGTATTTTGACAGTGTTGGTTATGAAAACTAGTGGTTGATCACCACTGATTGTTATTAAGGCTTTTCACAGCATAAGCAGATAACACATACAAATGTACATACAGAATATACAAACATAACTACATAAGTGAACTCTGTGTTCCATACACAGGTTGTGGATGAAGTGTTGCAGTGTTGTTGCATCATCAACATTGCCACTGATTCTTCTGATGTACAGATGGACAATACTGAACTACCAGACTTGGACGTAACATGCAGTGTGGAAGCCATTGACATTGAGACAACCCCTGCCATGGTAAGTATTTCAAAGTTTTGTATATAATGTCTTCACATCTCAGTTGCATTGCATGAAAGAGGTATTTCTCTTCAAATTGTTGCAGAACTTCCGGATGAATGTATACATTTGTATCCATCTCCAGGAACAGTGCAGCTGTGTAGTTTGCACTCACAACAAAGAGGTCAATACTGTGGGTACTCAAATGTATGCAACATCAATGACAGACCAGTGGTGTCAGTGGCTGGAGTTTGAGTTCAACTTCAAAGGTGAATTTGAGAAGGTCGCTAATGATCACTCATATCCTACCATTTTCAACCCACCTGTGTATGTTCCACGAACAATTGGTGAGCAAGATGTGCTGCAGTAACAGTTAGACACTAGTGATTCTGAGTACAGTGACTGTCAAGATAAGGACAGTGAGTACACGCCTAGTGAAAATGAGGATTCTGACAGTGATGACTCATCTGATGACAGCAAGTGTTGTGGATAATCAAAAATGTATTGTTTACTATGCAAACATTAGGATTTACTGCAATGATGCCTGGTGTGTGGTGCTCTAATAGTGGATCTGTCAACAAATACACAAGGTCCACTACTGACTGTTAAAATGTTTTGCAGTAACAATCATGACAGGATATGGTTCTCACAGCCAACGTGAAACAAAATGGCAGCTAGTAACCTCAAACTAGCTGCTGCAGTACTTTACATGGGGATTCCTTCAGTAAAATAACGTTTTTCACTGACATTCTCAATATGCAGTTTATGTCAAGTGTGACGTATTTGAAAATACAGAGGAAACATTTATTCCCTTTGGTAAACAAAGATTATCTGACACAGCAGAAGACCATACTACAGGAGATGAAGGCAAAGGACTCCCTGGTGTTATGTGGAGATGGACGCTGTGATTCCCCTGATTTCTTTGCCAAATATGGGATATACATATTTATGGATCAAGAGACTTCCAAAATCCTGGACTTCAAAGTTGTGCAGGTTTCAAAAGTAAAGTACTCAACGAACATGGAGAAAGAGGGCTTCAAATGCTTTCTTGATTTTCTCATTGAATGCGAGGTTCCAATTTCCACCATAGCCACAGACAGGTGCATTCAGATTAACAGCCTAAGGAATAAGGTGTATACGCCTGAACTCAACATAAACCATCAGTACGATGTGTGGCACCTCAACGAACACATAAAAAAATAATTGTTTGTCCAAGCCCAAAAAAAGGAGTGTGCGGAACTGGGACAGTGGATACAGTCTGTGTCCAACCACTTCTGGTGGTGTTGCGCAAATTGTAACGACAATGCGCAAATGTTGCAGGAAATGGTCACATCTGTAGTTCACCATGCCATCAATAAACATAGCTGGTTCGACAGCCAGAAATTCAGGAAATGTGCCCATGCCAAGCTTACCAAAGAACAGGAACAAAAAAAGTGTGGTTGAAAAATAATTCACCAGTGCACAAAGCTCTAAAGAAAACTGTGTTCAACAAGAAGTTTCTGAAAGACCTTGGGAAAGTAACAATGTTTTGTCACACTGGGGAGCTGGAGGTGTTCCACTCCCTTGTACTAAAGTACTGCCCCAAGAGGCATCACTACACTTACCACGGCATGGAGGCATGGCACCAACTAGCAGCAATGAACCATAATAACAATGTCTCCTGACCAGCAGCAGTGAGCCAGTCCAGCGAAGAACATTACAAACTTGTATATCCCAAAAGTAAGAAGGCCTGAGTGGCAAAGCCCATCAGAGAGAAAAAGACATTTCGATACCTAACTCATATATAGCTAGTGCCTACCTACGTAATTGTATTTTGTGCGCTCAGATGTGTTTTCTAACATGTTTCTGTTTCTATTCGACAATTGTCTGCATGTCGGATGACCACTCATTGTGTTGTTTAATTACTGTACCTTGTGATTTGTACTAATGTCTTGGGTCTTGACCCCCAGGTCGCATCTGGAATCGAGCAACACTGCGCAGTATGCCATCCTGGTTAAACTCGTAAATAAATAAATAAATAAGATGTCTGACCTCACTGTGCATAGGAAGTCTAATCTGACACCAACACCAGTCAAACAAAAAGATCTCCCTTCAAACATTACTGAAACTCCTCACCCTGAAAAGTCTGAATTAATACAGAAACATGTTTCCAGATTCAGAAATCCTGAAGATTAGTTACACATGTACTGCAAATAACTACTACCACACAGTGTCTGACACTGAGGCACAGGCCAAACAGTGGACTGTTTCATGTACTTCAACTGTTCAGATGTAAATATGTACATAGTTCATATTATCAGGCTCATATTTCTGAATGTTTGTAATACTACTGTTTGCTCAGCATTTCTGTAATTCAAATACAGCAAAACCTTTTGCCTGTGTTACTTAACTGATTCATATAAACATTTGGTTACTTTCATATTATTCAGTACTGTACTTATGTTTAGGATTGACACCAAGTCTCACTGTATTAAGAAGTATTCAGTCTTTATTAATGTCATACCACAAAATCACAAGTTGATTGATATTATTTGTCCTGTAAATGCAAAGGAAGGTTACTTGCATTTTGAATCTTATAACCACTAAAATCATAATTTTTTTGAATTGAAGTGTTTCACAATACAGGACATCAATTTTATGCTTCAATATACAAATCTTGGCTCATCTGCTTCATAAAAACCAACATAATTCCCTGACTCTTCAGGATACTAGTGATGAATGACCCACACAGCACATTATGGGATGACACGCAAACTTTTTTCCCCAAGTCGTTGCTGTATCCAGTGGGTAAATTGGGTATATGCAGGCCCAGCGATGTCATGTAAAGAACAAAAGCAGTAGTCACTGGTTTGTGCAATACATTTTAGTAAAATCTAGCAAACAAAAATAGTTTGATTGAACGCAGTGTGACTGTACAATATAGTACAACTTAAGTAAGTGAAAACTATGTCGTACACCAAACAGCTGCCCTGGGTGATAGTACGTTTGCATAACAACTTCTCGCAACAGTAGATCTTAGGCGTTTGCCTTTCTGGAGTGATGAAAGGTGCACATCCCATACATAGGAAACAGCAGTTTGAAGAAATGAGTCCCCAAAACCAGCCTCAAGACTTGACTCTAGGTCAGTGTGGTAGTGGGAAATGAAGGTGTTTGCTGACTTCCAGGGAGCAGCCATACAGACTGGATAGGGGCATCCCTATTAGCAGCCATCATTAAAGTCTTGTGGCAGGTGGAATGAGCCCTTATCCCTCCAGGAGGCTCACTACCCATCAACCTGTATCAAGGTTCAAGGCAGGATGTAATCCATCTGCCAATCGTCTGCTTGGCTGCAGATCTGACAGATGCGCCTTCAGCGTAGGTGACAAACAGCTGATGAAATCCAGCTGTGCATTCCTTGGTGCTGGTTCATGCAGAAGAGGGGATATGTGATTGAGTGCTTTGAAAAAGCGCCACACCACCATTGGCTGTGCAAATGGCTGCTGACTGTCCCATGCACAGTAAGCAGAGATGACTGCCAGGTGCACCTTAAGGGTCATTGCTCGAAGTCACACTTTGGAGAGATTGATCATAGATAATATAGGATGCTAGCCACTCAACAGGTCAAAGGGTCCAACCACTTGCCATGACACCAAATGGAGAATCTGTTCCACTTGAAGGCTTAGCACTTCCTGGTCAGTAATTCCTAAATGCATCGACTACTGTGAGTACATCTTCAGAGAGACACAAAGCCTGGAACAGCAAGTGCTCAGGAACCAGGCTATCAGGTGCAGGGAATGAAGGTTCAGGTGGAGTACCTTCCCCTGATTGATGGAAAGCGGATCCGGGAATGCTTGAAGATGACTCAGGAGTCAAATGCTGTGGCTGAGGAGTTTGAGGTGCTCCACTGGGAGAACAAGCTGTGCACTACCTCTGCATGGAGCGACCACTACTGGGACACCTTGCCCACTGAGCTGAGGGCATCCACCAGCTGATTGGAGGCTTCTACAACATGAATAGCAAAGAGATCTGCCTACAGTTGGCTCACAATGGGTCCAGATGTGGACAGCATCCCTGCACAGAGTCTGGGAGTGTGTCATGCTTTGTTTGTTGAAATACTACATGGTCGTGGTGTTGTCTGTCTGGACCAGAACCACTTCACCACGAAGAAGTGGAGCAAAGGCAGTTAGCGCCAGCCATACTGCATGTAGCTCCAGCAGGTTGATGTGGCATCGGGACTCCAAGGTGGTTCAGAGCTCGTGGACTCTGTGTTCCCCCAGGTGGGCACCACAGCATGTGACAGAGGCATTGGTCATCAGGATGACCGTCAGCTCATGGCAGACAAATGGGATCCCTTCCTACAGATGCTTCAGATGGTTCACAATTGGAGAAGAGCATCCCACATCTTCTTGGTAACAGTGACCAGCTGGTCAAAATTACCTATAGCTGAGTCCACTGGCTGGCCAACTCCCATTGTAGGAGGAGCATATGCCACTAGGCCCATCGTACCATGGATGTGCATGATGCCATGTAGCGCAGAAGTCACAAGAAGTCACGGGCAGGGCGCAAGTGCTTAACTAGAAATGATGAGGCAAAAGGGGAGAGAACTTAAGCCCTGTCCACTAGGAGCCTGTCTCTGTCTCGGCAAGAGTCAAACTCTGCCCTAATGAAGCAGATCACCTTGGAGGGCAGGAGTTCAAACTTGGCTTCGTTGACCAGGAGACTAAGGTCGATGCATGTCTGGAGGGCAAGGTCTCTTGACCTCTCCGCCACCTGCCTGGAGTGAGTCACTACAAGCTAATCATCCAGGTAGGGGTACACCCTGACCCCTCGACGATGAAGATGGGCCACCATCACTGTGCATGCTTGAAGTAGGAGGATTTGTCCAGGGGGGGCCACCGGGACACTTCCCTCTGTACTTATGGGCCGCCGAAGCCCCAGACTTGGGCCTAGGGTGCCAAGACTGAGTCTGCTGCTCATGCCTAGATTGGTACTGGGCCGGCTTGGTCACATGTGCTGAAGGCCAAAAGGGCTTGCACTTCTGCTTCTTGGAACCATGAGAGTTGTTCTGGGAAGAAGCAATGAAGTCCAAGGTGTCACTGACCTTCTCGATGTGTTGAAGTTGACCATCAACCCCTGGACCATACAAGTCAGTGCCCAAGAAGGGTATGTCTGCAAGTTTGTGCTGGTTGTCTGCCATGAAGTTTGAGACCCTCAGCCAGGCCCTGCGTTGCATGGCGACTGCTGCCGCCACAGACCAGGAACAGGACTCCACAATGTACAGAGCTGTCTGGATTAGCTGCTTTGCCACAGCCTCAGTTAGAAATATCTACTGTTACTGTTATGTTCCTGTGACTGGAATCCCATGTTTTATGACCTGTGGCAAGAGACTGTCTCAAATAAGCTATATTTATATACAGATCATGGCACCAAAAGTGAAGTGCAACAGGATGAAAGGAAATTTAACAGGATTTTTACAACACTGCAGCATGCTGCAGAACAGTTACTGTGGAAAATAAGTCATTTAAATTATTAGTATTACCTTTTGTTATGAAGGAAACTGTGATATTCAATGTATCGTGGCAGTATAACATTTTCATGCATGACGAAAGGCATGAATTGACATTTAAATGCCATTGTTAACTGCTGTAACTGTGCTGCAGCATGGTGCAGAATGATGTTGAATTGTGTTTCATCATGGCATGCTTCACTTTATATACCAAAACATTTTGGATTATCCAGTGGCTATGTGGTGGCAAAGTTAGCTGCCTACCTCCCCGCAATCATTACTTAGGTTGCCCGTGCGCATCGAAAGACAGCCACAAGTATACATGACGAAAGCCACTGCTTCATCTTCACTGTCCAGGCCAATAAACTCAGCTTGATGCAGGCATTGTCATGTGGATGGTCACCTACATCTGAATGCTATAATTTCAGAAAATAAAGTATGTGAATTTTAACCAGTTGCATCGTGCTGGGTTCATTGACCTGTACAGTGAGGTTGGAGTCGTGCCTTCTGCATGCGCTGTGACTGCACCTTGTTCTTGTGTGTGTTCCTTGCTTGTGTGGCTGACTCTCATACTCTGTTTCACAGTATCTAGTAGGTGGCAGACAAATGGCGCTCTCCATAACCATACATCCATGGTACAGTCGAGCTGTCCGACACATGATCCTGTCACACCACGGCGAACATGTGGCGACCATCTTACGCAGTGAACAAGTGTAGCCAGTGTAGCTGGAGGAAAGGCATGATGACTCTGCATTACACGACAACTGGACAGCCAATAAGTACATTACTGTAAGTGTTGAGTGACTTACCTGTTAGGGACTGGGTCCTCGAAAACATTGTGCCGTACTTCATGAAGCTGTACAAGAGCACACCACAAAGCCTCATTATCAAGACACTCATTAGTGAAGCTTGGTCTGTGTGTCACACACTGGGCATCTGTAAAAGAACAGTAAAGAATTAAGTTGACTTGAATAACAATGTATTTACCTGAGTGTTCATGTAACTCAACAGTGCAACCTTACCCTGCCACTTGTCATCCACTGCATCAATTTCATGGCAACAGATACTTTCCCTCTCTGTTGGCATGACCTCACAAGCTCCACACGAGCACCAATCTGTGGTGCTGGCTCTCTCACCAGTAGCAGCCAGTATACCATTACCACAGCGACTCTGGCATGGCAAAGACCACCACAGCGACAGAAATCAGGCAAAACCCACCCATCGCTGTGGTGGTCTGTGTGGTGATCGGGACTGCCTCGCTGGGTGTTTGCCCCCGGTCCAACTCCAACTTGGTTAGAATACAGAACTGGGGCAGAGCCCCCACCAGGGGTCATGCGGGGGCACAGCCCCCCGATTGTGTGTGCCGACATCCCCGTGACTACAATGCAGACAGTCGGCATTGCAGCCATCGCTGTAGGGGATGTCGGTGCTAGTGCTGTCAAAGCGCTATGGGAAAACCATAGCAGCCACCTCCCTTCCACTGTCTTCTGAGTGAGAATCAGATGATGTTAATCCAGGGTTGGTTTAACTTGGACCTTCACCATCAGGATATTCTGGCTCAAACATATAGGGCTGAAGCATGCGCCTACTTGGAGTTGGGAAAGTTGGTAGCTCATCCTCACTTGAGTCTGAATATCCCACCATTTACAGTTGTGTATCCTAGGCGTCAATGACAGAAATAAGAGAGTGACATGTGACATTAACAGGAAACACAGCATGTGATTAATTGCATTGAAAAGTAAAACAGTAACCGTAATCAAGAACAAACAACTCATAAACCACAGAGGTGTGGGTGACCGTCTTTCAGCAACATGGATCTGTGATGCTGGCAGTCTAAGTTACATTGTCAAATGGGTGCAGGGAAAGGTATGAATCTTTTTTTTGTTTTTGTTTTGTAGATTCTATTTATACTCTGTTCCATCGAGGAACTTTCTCGAGCATCCACTGCAACCCTCAAGCTCTACCTCCTGCCTGAAGCTTCTCTCTCCTCACTTGCGCACCAGCCTGACAGTTCCCCCGGCTCTGCACCCCCCCCCCGAGGTGAGGCCGCTCTATCAGCCCAGGGTGCTCTATCTAGGAATACAATGTGCTGGCTGGGCAGTCAGCCCTGGTGAGGAGAAAAGCCCACCACTGGAGTGTGGTTCGGTGGGCCGAGTTGCCATCGCTTATCCCTGAGGATGGGGATTTTTCCTTGGTTTCTTCCCCTAGGAGTGTGGCTTGCAGTGACGCTGCTGCATGGCTGCCCTGCTGGCATCTACCACACGCCACCCTGTTTATGTCGCTGGTGTACCTGTAGTGTCCCTGATCTTCATCAGGGGCCACTAGGACACTGAGCATCCCAGTATCCCTCCCCCAGGGAGAGGATAGCTGTCCTCTAGAAGCTCCATCCTCTCCCTTCCCTGCTGATGACTGGCCACCTAAGTCTGTCACCGAACTCGGGTAGCCAGCATGGCACGATGTGTGGCATCCAGCGTCTCAACCCTCAGCGCCAACAGGCCGGCTGAAGGTATGAATCTTGATAAACAACAGTAAGAGTTGCCAAATTATTGACACAATGTGTGGGTCGAAATTATGTTTTGCAGCCACTAGCAAGCGGGGCTAGTGACTGGGAAAAAACACTTGCTCAACAGATTTCTTTTCAGTGGCCCAGTTGTTGTACCTACTGAAGTGGTGTCTTTTCCAGTAACAGCCCATAGGGCTAATTAAATGATAATCTTACTAGGCAGACACAGAATCTAACATCATTTGGCTAGCGGGCCTATGCCAATGTCAACCACTATAATAAAAATAATGGTGGGGGGGGGAGATAAATGTTTTACGGTGTGTCCAGTAAGACGCATTTGCGGTATACATCAACGCATGATTTTGGGACCCTGAAATTACACTGAAGAGTATACAATGGTGTGGGGTGGTCAGGTTACTGTATCCAGAGATGAAAGTGATCTGTGGGTAACCGTAGCTGATGTAGTACACATAACACAACAATGTGAGAGGGCAGTGTGTGGTGCATGCAGAATTATAGGGTGCATAGAGATATAAGGATGCAAAACCACATTGTTCAACAATATGATGGTAAAGAGGTGTGTCCTTATGGGGTGACGACACTAAATGTGTTTTCAACAAAACATGGTTGGATGCTTACAAAAATAGACATGTGTTGGTGTATGTAAATAAACACTGTGGTTACATACGGAATGCATGTGACACGTAGCATAGGGTATAACACACAACAAGTAGTATCTGTAGTATTCAATGTTGTAGGGTCAAAGTGAAAGTCAGTTGTGACACACGGTCATTATATACCGTGATAATTTTGATGGACATGTTGTTAAGAGATGGCACAAAGACACACACAATTTACACACAAACAACAAATACTTTAATATGAACATGAAAAAGAGTACTCACCAGGTCATGAGTAACACATTTAGAGGACTATTAGTGAAAAACAGTGCCGCCCCGGCAAGGTCATTCCTCAGCTGGCACTGGTTAAGGACTAAAAGAAAAGTGGTTAAATAACATGATATTAAGTATGAAACAGTGGATAAACACAGTTGTAATTTCATGGTTGCATATGTATTGGCAAACCAAGAAGTCATATAACAGACTGTCCCAGCTATGCAAAATACAATGCGTTGAGCATAGGCGGAGGCGACATAATGGATGCCAGCTGACATTAAACAAAATGAGGCTGTTAGTGGTATTTTTAGGTCAGTTGATGTAACACATAAAAACAGAGGGGAGAAAGAAGTAAGTGACTCAGCTGTGCCCAGACACAGATGGTGCCTGGAATACAGTTCTGGTTACTCTAACAACCTGCAAGGCAACTGGAACATGCCCTATCCTGGAGAACATCCTATTAATTCTCCAATGCAAAAACTGGAAAAAGAGTAATGTCTGGTTGGGGATAGCCAAGGTGACACTTGGCTTGTTACAACTAATCAGTGTGAGCAGAATGATCTGGAGAGCATGCTGGTTTCAAGTTTAACCATCAGTAAGGGAAGTATGCAACCAAGGTGTCATATGTGCTTGATACAAACGTTCAGTATGTCACATTTCGACATCCATTTTTAGAACATGATCAAAACTGCCTGTGCATATGATGTGGTCTGGTAAGGCACAGTTCATCATAATCAGCTGAGTCACCAGAAGTAGCTGTTTTGTCACAAAAAGTCATATAAGGAGATGCATGAATACCACAATATGCACACCATAGAGGAAAGGGCGGAGGATTGACACATTATACAAACATCACAATACGTCATGCTCTTAAACAAAGTGACAGTGGAAAGGAATATCAAAAATTGGCCTAACTGGTGTGATGCTAAGTACCACTGCGGTGTCATGAATTTTGCTGCAGTAGGATACAGTGGTACTAATTTCAGGATTCACTTTCAGATCTTGAAAGGTCCACTGCTGAGTATTGCTACTGTGATAGCAAAGACACAGCAGCACAATAAAACGTATTTAATGTGGTAATATGTGCATGAAATACAGAGTGCAATGCAAATACACTAATGGTACTGTGAGTCAACATGACATTGCATGAACAGTGCACGTACACACAGTAACACCCTACTGCAAGCCTAGAATGATGTTTATGTGGTACTGCCACATACAAAGGTGTTGTTGTGGGTGGTGTGGATTAATGTAAACATTAGGTATCTCCAAAACACATCTATGGCATGTTTCACATGAATACAGTTATGGAATCCTGGATTCATACATTGCCTTCATTGCGGTTAGTGGTTGATATTGGTGGGAGAGGGGTTAGGTCATAATACAAATGAAGCAGATAAACACAGATATGGCAGGTGTTCCCAGGGATCAACATATGGAAACAAAACACCATATGGAACTAAAAACTGTATGCAAACATTACGTGCATTGAGATTCATGGTTAGTATTGGGGTGGGGTGTGTAGGTAAGTAAAGAAATGCAGCCATAAAACAGATATGTGGCACGAGTTCACATGTATGCACATATGAAAAAAGGCAACTGTATTCAGAGCATTGCCAAGTAAGGGGGTTCCTGGTCAGGGTTCTGGGGTCGTGGAGTTAGAAGAACAGCTTCATGAAACTGCAAAAAACACATATGTGGCACCTGTTGACATGTATGCCCAGATGGAATTAAAACTTCAATCAGAAAAACAATATTATGCATGCATTGCCAGCATTGTGATTACTGGTTCTTATTGGTGGAGAAGGGTTAGGTAAAAAGCTACATGCAGTTCAAAAATACCTATATATGTCAGGTCTTAACAGGAATGCATATACACTAAGACCCAGATATTCAAAAGGGTTGCGCATGGTGCAACAGTGTTGCGCCGTGCGCAACCCACTGATGCGGCCCAGTGCGATATTCAAAAGGAAAAAGTGCGCGGCACAAACTCCGATGCACCGAGCGCATCAGTATGTATGCAGGCACAGGTAGGGGCATGCCCATGCATACCTGCACAGCCCAATATTCAGCCCGGGATGTGCAGAGCCATGCATGTGCAACCCCTACCTGTGCCAGCACAAAGTTGATCCAAAAAAGGAACAACTGATGGCCACCACAGGTGAGCTGCCGCATTGCAGGGCACAACACGGCAGTTGCCACCTGTGGGTTGCCACCCGAGTTCCGGCTGCACCTGGTGGCACCCCCCATGCCCTATCGTGGGCATTTGTAATAAACAATAAAGAATTCCCCAATATACTTGGTGATCCAGTGGACCGCTGCCTGCCCGATCACAGGCATTTGTTAAAAAAAAACATGTCCTATATCCCTGGTGGTCCAGTGGACTGCTCTCTGCCCGATCACGGGCATCTGTAAATAAAAACATGTCCTATATCCCTGGTCGTCCAGTGGACTGCTCTCTGCCCGATCGCGGGCATTTGTTGAAAAAAACATGTCCTATGTCTCTGGTGGTCTAGGTACCCCTCCCCACCCGCTCCACTGGGCCCACCGCCCGCCCCGGTCAGCGGCGGTGGCAGCACCCACCGCCTGCCGCCACTGCCCGCCAACTGACACTGTCGGCAGCACGCATTGGTTCACAGCATGAGCCACTGGCGCCGCAGTCTGCACTGCATTGGCCACATTTCAAATATGTAATCATTCATATATCTGAAATGTGTAGTACGGTACGATTGCATGCCCATTGGCTCATGTTGTGAACCAATGGGCATACAGCCCCACTGACGGTGTCAGTTGGCGGGTGGCAGGGCAGCAGGTGGATGGGTGCTGCCCGCCAGCTGACTAGGGGAGCTGGGCAGTGGGACCCAGTGGGCGGGTGGGGGGGTACCACTAGACCACCAGGGATATAGGAATTACATCTTTTACCAATGCCCGCGATCGGGCAGATAGCGGTCCACTGGACCACCAGGGATATAGGAATTACTTCTTTTTATTTATACAGATGCCCACAATTAGGCAGACAGTGGTCCACTGGACCACCAGGGATATAGGACATGTTTTTTTAACAAATGCCCGCGATCGGGCAGAGAGCGGTCCACTGGACCACCAGGGATATAGGACATGTTTTTTAGATAGCGGTCCACTGGACCACCAGGGATATTGGACGAATTTGTCTTTTATTTATATAGATGACCGAGATCAGGCAGACAGCGGTCTACTGGACCACCAGGGATATTGGACATATTTATTTATTTTTTGACAAATGCCCGCGATCGGGCTGCAGGGAGCGTTGGTCCCCGACAGCTGCTGCTTGGCAGGGCGCCAGGTGCAAGTCGTCAGGGATCGGTGCACCTGCATGCAAATGGGGCCATAATGACATGCAAATGGCCCCATGTGCGCCTTGCATACATTATGGACCCATTTGCATGTTAACTTTTGAATATCGCAGTTGCTGTGCATGGCGCAATGGAACTTGCGCTAGCGCATCCCCATGCTCCACTCTGGCCACTTGCACTGGTGCAGTGCCACTGCGCCATGCACACTGGGGGTGGCCAGGGTGCGATATTCAATGCTGTTGAGCCATGGTGCAGCTCCGTTGAATATCGCCCAGTCCACACCCCTGCGCAGCCAAGTTGAGCTGCGCCCAAGCTTGCGCCACAGCCTCGCGCAGTTTGAATATCTAGGCCTAAATGTCAATAATTTAACTAAAGGATGTTCACAGGAATGCACGTAGACCAAATTTCTGTAATGTCACAAAGGGAGGTGGAATTCAGATTGCACGCTGTCATACACAGCAAATAAAAATATAAGAAAACATAAATGCAAACTTGTACCATAGGGCTGTGCATATTACATGCAAAATACATTTTCAGTTTTGAATAACACTTTAAAGTCATCAGTTTTAAAGAAAACAGTAGCAGGGTGAAATTATACCTTGCATGACATCCCACAAGCATATCAACAACAAGGTGTGTGTGTGTGTGTGGGGGGGGACAAATACAACAGACAACCATCGTGAAAAACATATTACTCATTCTGGTGCACCGTAGTTCATGATTAAATAAATAACATAATTAAATAGGGTGGGGCTCGTCCTCATACAACAAGAAACAACAGGCTTAAATAACCTTATGACACATCATTAGACAGCGTACCCTAGAAAAGCAACGCAGATCAAAACCACAAAGAAAAGCACACAAGTACACTTTACATCTGTACTGCAGAAATGCAAAGGCAAAACTCAAAACATTTCATTTTGGGCTTACTTTTGTACAGATGCACAATTGTTTTTAGTTGAATGTAATTCAGGGAACAGCGCACGATAAACACGGAAGTATCAGTATCATGCACTAGTGGTAAACACAGGAGCTTGCCCGTTGCGTCACTTCTGGTTCGGCGAGC
Organism: Neoceratodus forsteri; assembly: GCA_016271365.2. Taxonomy (NCBI): domain Eukaryota; kingdom Metazoa; phylum Chordata; order Ceratodontiformes; family Ceratodontidae; genus Neoceratodus; species Neoceratodus forsteri. The sequence goes on from CM057451.1 coordinate 477,694,672, forward strand.
TGCAGCGCCTACAAACATGGTGGGTAAACGTGAAGAGGATGAATATTACTTGAAAAAAGGTATTTACAACATTTTTGTGGTGGTAGCATTGTTAGTGCTGTGATAACAGGCAATATGAAGGCACAATATGATCGTGGGCACTGTTCTATTCCCCTTTAAGTTGTAGTACCTTTGTTTTGGTGGCACTAAAGTTCATATCTGGCTATGTATCCAAAATCTCTAAGTGTTTGCCAGAGGGGTGGAGCCCTGTGTTGGGGTCTACTAAGTAGATTAACAGGTCATGCACACATAATGCTAGTCTTTGTTCATGGCCACCTACCTCCAGTCCTCGTTTGACTTCATGCTTTCTAAGGACTTGAGCAAGAAGTTCTAAATATATCACAAATAAAAGGGGGGACGGGGCAATCCTGCTTGGTTCCTCTGTATACATAGGTCTGGGAAATCTGACCATTTACTTTCACATAGGCACTAAGGCAGTGTATAAGGCAAGAATCACCTTCCCAAACCATGGTGGGAATCCCAATTTACCCAGGGTGGCACTAAGAAATTACCACGCCACTTGGTCAAAAGCCCTCACCGCATCCAAACTTAGGAGTAGAAAATGGAGTTTTGACCGAGCGGTGTGGTTCATAGGTAATTTCAAGCTATTTTAGACTTTCGTCCATGATGCTTGCCAAATATTTTATTTATATTTTCAAAAGGAAATGATCTAATTTAACCTTTAAAGAGTCCATGCTTGTGCTTGATACTACATCTATTGGCAGTGAGTTCCATCCAGACACAATTCTATTGCTAAACCAATGTTTGCGTTGTAGAGTTTGCCATTTTTTAACTTCAAACTGAAAGGGATGTCCCCTCGGTTCATATCTGGATTTTCTCCAAGCAAGCACTAATTCTGACAATAATAAATCATTTTTAATAATCTAAAAAGTAAGCAATAATCGCCCCTAATTCTCCTATACTCCAAGGTATATAAATCCAATTCCCTCAGTCTCTCTGGGTAAGTCTTTTTTTCTAATCCTTCAATTGACTTTGTTGCTCGTCTCTGTATTCCTTGTATATTGTTTATATCTGTTTTTTTATAAGGGGCCCAAACCTGTGCACAATACTCCAGGTTTGGTCTCATCAGTGCACCATAAAGGGGCATCAGCACCTTCCTATCCCTACTTGATATATGTCTCAAAATACAATTTAATATCTGGTTACCCTTTTTTATTACTTTATTACACTGGGAACTGAATTTTAAGTCTGAACTAATTATTATCCCCAAATCTCTTTCTTCGTTTGTATTGTTGAGTACTGTATTATCCAGTTTATAGGAATAGTTTATTTTATTTTTTGTTTTACCCAGATGCATGGTTATACATTTGTTTTTATTTAGTTCCAGCTTACTTATTTTTGTCCAGTTATATACCTTATTTAATGCTTCCTGTATATCACTTTTGTTTTTTGTGTTATTTGCTATACCTCCAATTCTGCAGTCATCTGCAAATTTTGTTAGCCAAATATCCCTATTTGATATTTTTAAAGAGGTTACATAAATATTAAATAGACATGGTCCAAGAACCGACCCCTGAGGCACCCCACTAGTCACCGCTGCCCATTGTGATTTTTCATCTTGGATCACCACTCTCTGCCTTCTCTCTCTCTCTCTCAACCAGGTCTCTATCCAATTTATTATGCTATTATTAAATGCATACTGTTTTAAAGAATTTACCAGTTCCAGATGTGGAAGCTTATCAAACGTTTTCGAGAAATCTAAAAAAATAACATCGACACAATTTCCTGTATCCAATGCCTCCCCAGCCTTCTCGCAAAGTGTTAAAAGATTTGTTTGACAGGAGTGATTTTTGTGAAAGCCATGTTGCACTGGATCCTGTAGACCATTTTTTTCCAGATATTCAACTATATGATCCTTCAAAATAGATTCCATCATCTTCCCCATGACCGATGTCAGGCTAATTGGTCTATAGTTTTTCAATTCCAATTTAGAGCCACCTTTATGTATAGGAACCACCAATGCCTCACGCCAACCCTGTGGTACCTGTCCCGTATTTAGAGAATTTGGAAAAATGTAAGATAAGGGTGGTGCAAGTTGGTCCGCCAGTTCATACAATACTCTAGGATGAATTTCATCTGGTCCTTGTGATTTATTTGTGTGTACTGCTTTCAATTTATCCAGGACATTTGTAGCTGTATTTGTATGCCATCTGATCCATGATTCGTGTTAACATTAATTTTTAGGGAATTATCTGAGTTGAAAACAGAACAAAAATATTTATTTTGGATTTCTGAACAATCTTTATTATTGAGTATTTCTCGGTTTTCATTTTTAAAGGGTCCAATAGTATTGCCCCTTTTTTGTTTACTATTTATATATGAATACAAAGTTTTGTAATTGTCTTTAACCAATACTGCCAATTTTAATTCGTACTCCTTTTTTGCTTTTTTTATTTCATATTTGACTTTTTTTTACAAACTCTCTATACTGTAGTTGTGGTTGTGTATTGATGTTATGTTTAACTTTCTTAAACCATCTATTTTTTTTATTAATTAATGTTTTCATTTTAGGTGTTAACCATTTTGGAATATCCCTATTATTTTTATATTTAGCATTTTTTGGTATGCATTGATTTATTGTTGCATGCAGTTTATTTACCAGAGATTCCCACATTTTGGGTGTTGTTTGATTCCCAAATTTCTTTTTCCAATTCCAATTTTCCAAAACTTTCTTTACGGTAGAAAAGTCGGCTTTTTTGAAGTTCAAGACAATAGTCTTCTCTTCTCTTCTCTAGGAGTTTTTTCCTCATTTTTTATTAAAAACTGGACAGATAGATGGTCACTAGTTCCTAATGGGTTACTTGTAAATACATTTTGTATTGTTCGATCCATATTTGTTAAAATTACATCAAGAATGTTATTTCCCCTAGTGTTTTCAGATACAAGTTGGGTAAGTCCTAGTTGGTTAATTGCTTCCAAAAATTGAATACTTTTCTTATTCTTACCCTCAAATTTTATCCAGTCAATATCAGGGAAATTTAGATTCCCAGTCAATATTATCCTTTCTGTAGGATCCAAGCTCCTGATACTATCTAATAGTTCTAGTTCAGCTTCCATGCTCATTGAGGGAGGTCTATAGATTAGACCTAGTTTGATATTTGATTGACTCTTGGGTATAATTTTTAACCATATCATTTCGAGATGATCTTTAGTCCTAGTTATTTCTTCACATTGTATTGAATGTATTATATATATTGCAATACCACCTCCCTTTCTTGTTTGCCTTGATAGGTAATATAAGTTGTAACCATTTATTTCTTTATCCCAACTGTCCTCACTTGTCCACCAGGTCTCTGTAATAAGTGCTATATGTATTTAATTTTTTTGTAATAGATGTTGTAATTCCTCGAATTTATTTACTAGATTACATACGTTTATTAGTATACATTTCCAACCATCCTGAAGATTCACATTTTTGTGTGTTATGTTATGTGTCTCCTTCTCCACTTTATCCACTTTAGATGGAATGAAATAACACTGTTTATTCTTGTACTCAGTATTCTAATGCCTGCTTTATTTAAATGTAGTCCGTCTCCTTTATAAAGGGTATTTTTTCTAAGACTCCAAGAATTGTCCATAAATCCAATGCTATAATAACTACAAAAATTTCTTAAATGCTTGTTTAACATTTCTATTCCTGAATTTTTAAACTCATGTCTCCCATGTCCTGAAATCAAACCTGATACGATTATATCACACCCCTTTTCTTTCATTCTATTCACAAGGTTTTGATAGTCTTTTATGATGTCATCTATACCACAGAAACCCACATCATTTGTGCCAACATGTATTATAATTAAAGGTTCAAATAGACCCTCCATTAGTCCATCTAATAGATGACCAATATCTGAAATTTTGGCTCCAGGCAAAGAGCTCACTGTTGTGTACATTTTTTCTGTCTTTACATACTATGGAATCTATCCCTTTTATTATGGAATCTCCTATTATTAAGATGTCCTTTTCTTTTTTTTGTTTTATGACTTCTTTTTCTATTTGTTTTGTGACATCCTTTTCTACTGTGGTATCTAATATGAGTGATATTTCTTCGTTTTTATTTAGACATTTATTTCCCTGTTTATGCTCCATATCTACTTTTTGATTCCCTTTTAAATTATACTTGAAGTCTTTTAGTTCTCCATCTATAGATTTATTTTTTTTTTTTAGGGCTCTTTCATACATTGTCTATCCTGGTCTAAAATAGTATATCTATTTTCCAACTTTGGGTACTGCTTTGTCACTTGTTGTTTAGTGGAATGTATGGGTGTGCTTTTCCATTGGTTTTCCTCATAGCTGCTTAGGGTTTTGGCCAAGGACTGTTGTGGAACTCCTTCATCAGATTGATTCAGCTCATTCTCTACTAAAAATGAATCTATATAGGCCTCAATGTCCCCTATCTCTTTCTGGACTTTAAATGATTCTACTTGATTGTTTTCTTCAAATCTCTGCTTTATTTGTTCAATTTCTGTTTGTAAGGCTTGTAGCTGAATACATTTATCACATATAAATTCTTCCACAATTTTTTCTTCTGTAAACATTTTACAGGATAAACATGATTTATGATTTTTTCTTTGTTTTAGTCTTTGCCATGTTATCAGATTACTAATCAAGCTAGAATACAATTCTTGTTAGTTTCTTTTCTTTAAGGATAATACTTACTATACTAGTCTTGTTTATGCCCTACATCCCTCGGTCCCAGCAGACACGCACAGACGCGCGTGTCTCTGAGCGCCTCCACGTGCGATGACGCGCGCCCTGCACATGCTCGCCCTGCTTGCTGCAGGAGCGAGTTTTATAAGCCCAATGACCATGGTGTAAAATATGTAATTTCAGCTTAGTATTGTCCTGGGTCTGCTGCTTGGCCACAAACCCCATCTGATCTGTTTATGATGTCAGGGAGGATCTCGTCCAAATGTTTGGCTGTAATAGCTGTAAACAGTTTGTAACCAACATTCAAGACTGAAATGGACTGAATGAAGCACAATGCAATAAATATTTCCTCAGTTTGGGAATGGCAGAAACTGTTGCCATGTTCCATATTACATAGAAACATAGAGGATTGTGTATGCGCAAGCATACACAACAAGGCAGTTGCGATCGAGAGGTTTCCATGGTAACCTGAGACCTCGAGAGCGTAGCTCGAGAGGTCCATTCTGAAACCTCAAGATCATAAAACTGCCTTGTTTGTGTGATTGCTCATACACAATCTTTATAGTGTATGGGCAACCATAAATACCACTCATAGAACACTGGGAAGCTATTTCTGTGTCTGCCGCCAAAGTGCCGCCTTCCGTGCTGCCGCTTCTATTGCGCATGCGCCAATGTGTTCGGATCTTGTTGTGCTGCACCGGTGACGCACTGGGTGCAGCACAACAAGATCATGACGCACCGAGTGAAGGACAACAACGCTGTTCCAGGCATGGATTTCCATGCAGAACAGCGTTCCACCATACACTATATAGAATGTAGCAGCAGATAAGGGCCACTGGGCCCTTCTACTCTGCTCTTTCTTTTGTGTGTTAATAATCATTTTATTTGCTGCAGACCTCGGTTGAGTTATGGCGCCATGTCTTCTCTTCCCTTCCCTACTCCTATGATTCCCTTGTCCCTGTTCCAGGCATTTTTGAACCCCACCACTGTTTTCATCCCACCACCTCCACTGGAAGGTTGTTCCAGGTATCCATCACCCTTTCTGTGAAGAAGTAGTTTCTCACATCTTTCCTGAATTTACCCCCCTCCAGCTTCATAGCATGCCCTCTTGTTCTAGAGCTCATTTTTCTCTGAAAAATAACACCCTCCTGTACCTCATTAACCCCCATGAGATATTTAAAGGTTTCTATCATATTAACCCTCTCCTTCCTCTCCTCCAGGGTGTAAATATTTAGCTTCTTTAGCCTTTCCTTGTAGGGCTTTTGATGCAGATCCTGCATCATTTTGGTAGCCCTCCTCTGGACCACCTCCACTCTATCTGTTTCCTTCTAGAGATGTGGTTTTTAGAACTGGACACAGTACTCAAGGTGAGGTCTTACCAGTGATCTGTATAGGAGCAGCATCACCTCCCTCTTCCTGCTGGCGATACCCCTTCCTATTCACCCCAGCATCCCAGTAGCCCTTCTGGTTGCCTTGTTACACTACCTGGCCACCTATAGGTCATCTGATATGATTACCTCCAGGTCTCATTCTTGCTTTGTCTTTGTCAATATCAGTCCACCCATTTTGTACTCTGCTCCCAGGTTTCCATGCCTCAAGTTCATTATTTTGCATTTTTTTTGCATTAAAACCCAGCTGCCATACCTTTGACCACTCCTCCAGTCTTTTCAGATCCCTACTCAACCTTTCCAACCCCCCCCCCAGAATGTCCACTCTGTTGCAGATCTTGGTGCCATCCACAAAGCGGTCTGAGTTAGCGTCTTACGCACTAACGAAAACTCTACCAAAAGGCAAGGAACTTGAGGGACAACAAACTGGTCGAAAAAAGTAAATCATATTGAAGGCTGCCAAGAAATTGAGACTTGCTCATAACTACATGATACAGGAATTGAATGGAAATTTTGTCGTAGAAAGTCAAGTCGTGGATATAAGACTATATTTGTATCTGAAAAATCACTTTAAAGGCAACTCTTGATAAAGCCTATTTCATAGGTGAAACGTTGAGTTCGTTGCCACTTTTATACAATAAAGAGAAGAACTATAGAAATTGGACAATTTTATCTGCACTCATGTTTCTTCAGTGCCATACCATTTTCTTGCTGTGAGACAGAGAAGTTAATGCCATCCTCAAAGAAGCAGTCTTTTCCTTCTAATTCCTCTGCTATGTCACTTATAAAGACACTGAAGAAGACCACTCCCAGCACTGATCCCTGAGGTACACTGCTTGTCACCTTCCCTTCCTTGAAGAGAACTCCATTTTCTACTACCCTCTGTGTCCTGTCCCCATGTCAGTTATTTACCTAGGTTACCAACTTAATACCAACCCCCAAGTTATCCAACTTGCTTACTAGTCTCCTATGTGGGATGGTGTTGAAAGCCTTGCTGAAACCCAGATAAGCTATGTCCATGGCCCCATTCTGATCCAACTCCTTGGTCACCCAGTCAAAGAAATCTATCAGACTTGTTTGACATGGCCTTCGCCCTGTGAAACCATGGTGCCTTGGATCCTGTAATTCACTGGATACAAGATATTCCACAATCCTAAATTCATTATCTGTTTGTTATGCAATGCCCTATTACTTTTGTGCACATTCTAGTACTTCATGTGAAGACTGATGTTCTGTGGGGTCTATGGGAATCATAGGTAGAAATGACTCCCCTTTGAAAAGTTATAGGTTGCCAGTAAGGGGGGGCAGAAGCTGTTCCTGTAAGGTCTTAAAAAATTCCCCTGGGTACCCATCCAGGCCCAGGCTTTTACCATTTTTTGATTTGTTATGGTAAATTCCAATTTCTCACTGTCAAGTGGAGCATACAATAAATCTATATGACTCTGCTGAAGCTTGGGTAGGTGCAAAGGGCCCAGGAATGTTTTGACCATCTGTACATCCAGGAAACGATCCACTTGGTAGAAGTCCTGATAGGACTGAAAAGCAACTAAAGTCTAACAGGGATCAATGAGAAGGTGGCCTGTTACTGGGCATTTAATCTGGGTCACCAAATGTTGTCCTTGCTTTTTACAGAGCCTGTATACCAATGTTTTTGTCACATGAGACCCCATTTCATAATATCTCTGCTAGCTTTAAATATCGAAGAGCCAGGTTTGTTGCATCATCAAGAATTGACTGTATGCTCTGTCTTGTAGCTAATAGCAACAGCACTATGGCCAAATCCCCTGGCATGTTGATCCAGCAAATCTTTTAACTGGGCATGTAGGAAGTCTAGCAGTGCAGCTCCTCTTTTTGTATGGTGGGATACAAATTTAATGTCTTCCCTAAGGATAGTTTTCAGAGTGTCCCACAGTATTCCCACCTTTACATTCCCCCAATCATTCTCTGCCAGGTTTTGGGTAATTCTTTCAACATTTCTGTAAAAGCCAGTATATTAAATAATTAATTATTGAATCTCCAGAGATAATCACCCCAAGTGGTACCCCATTGAATGGTCGGTTTGAGAGGGGCTGTCCTTCCCCTTTTTATCCTTCTTCTGCCCACCCTCCCTTGTAGTTTCCTCAGCCCTAGCCCCAACTCTTAACTCTCCCATTCCTTCCTCCCTCCCTCTTGCCCCTACTTTCCACTACCTATGGGAAATTAATTTCCCCTGACCTACCCATCACTGCTGCTCTATCATCTGGAGGGGCATTCACTGTCTCCCGTGTTTCTCCTGCAACACCCCTTGGCTAGCTTAAATGTTTATGGAAGTAGCATTTAAACCTCCCACCCCAGGCTTGCCATTCCATTCCTGGATGGATGGAGCCCATCCAATTTGTATAGGCCTCCATCCCTCCTGGTAGGAACCCAGTCCCTGATGTAGCCAAACCCTTCTTCCTCGCAACATGCCTTCAATCAGCTGTTGAAGTACGTGGTGTGGTATGCCCTCTCCTCCTCCTAACCTTGTGCAGGTAACACCTCAGTGAAGGCTACCATGCATCCTACCTACAGTATTTCAGGTCCTTCTTCAGATCTCTAAACCTGTCCTGTACCACCTTGGCTGCCTTCTCTGCCAGGTCATTTGTCCCCAGATGGACAATGACATCCAGCTCCCCCTCCTGCTCCACTGCCCTGGTGATCCTAAGGATCTGCTTCCCATCCCCCCACACTGAAGAGCTGGGTAGGCACCCCATCTCCCTTCTTCCCCCTCGTGGTGTTCCCAAAACTATTCCCCTGATGATTCAGTACCCCACCAGTAACCTTCTGCTTGCTTACTCCCTTTGTACCCCAGCCCTAGACTGGGAGTTATTTGATTTCTTTTGTTTCCTTTAATCCCATTGTATTACTATCCTAGTTAGGGTGTTGCAACAATTCCCAGTTTTGACCTACCTTAACCCTCCACCCTTCCCAGCAGTGAATGACAGAACAGTAGTGAATAGGTACCTTATCCTAGTCAACTGGCAGAGTCCTCTGCCTCCCTGCTTCCTTTTCCGGATGCTTGCCATTGTCTAAGACGCCAGTCTTATACCTGTTCCACCCCTGTGCTGTTCCACTCATGTGCTGGGATACAAATGTGTGTGTGGGGACACATTAGCAGTGTCTGTTTTTATACAACAGGTGGAACCTCCCCCAGGCGAGACTTCCTGAGTTATCTAGTGTCTGAAATTAGCTGGCTTGTCTCCTGACCTAGTTTCCCCCAGCACTAGCTGTTACAATTTTAAAGACAAGTTTAAAAGTTTCCCAAGCACTGCCTACAAATCTCTTTTTTTTCTCCTCGCTTACACTATTACTTTCAGTATGAGGAGAAATATAAATAAATATAACTATTCCTTCAAGGTAAAGCAGAGTTCTTACACTCCTCTCTGTGAGCAAGTCTGTACTTCTAGCAGAGGACCCCAACTAACTTGACCTTTAAATCTGCTGTCCTTTGTTAGAAGGCACTAAGCCTCTGATGGCTTCACCCCCCCCCCTTAAAATTACATACCTGATTCACAAAGCTTCCTGAGTCTTCTTAGCCCCAAGATTACTCTCTTGCTCTAGTTCTCCCCTCACTACCTGTTACAATTTTAAAGTCAAGTTCCAAAGTGCCCCAAACACTGCCTACAAATCTCTTTCCTTTCCCCACTTACCTTGCTACTTTCAGTATAAAGAGAAATATTATACCTTTAAAGGGACATGGTCAGGTTTCAGGACTAATTTGAAGGTCTGCAACTGAAGATGCCTGAAGCAAGCTTCCCTGATGTCAAACACATATGTATCAACATGTGTGCACAGAAGTGCTTGATATTTATTATTTTAGCAAAAATTCAGTTTTGGTTGGTCTGCCAGAAATTTCAGCTCTGCGTGTCCATGAGCTAGAATGGCGAGATCCCGAGTTTCATTAGCCCCATACCAATTGTCCAAAACATGGTTGCCCAACAGTTGGAAATTGCCCACAGCAGAGTTTCTTATATAAACATATAAAGTATATCTATATTATAATAAGTAAGAGGGTGAAGCTCCCTGAAACATGAAAAAAATTCCGCCGCGGGCAGTTTCTGGCTATTGGGCAATCGTGTTTCGGGCAAACGGTTTCAGCCTAATGAAACTTGGGATATTGAGTTTTAATCTTTCATAGTACAGTATATCCAGTAAAATCACGGGGGCAAGCTAAACATTTGCCACATGTAAGGGAACCTTTGGGCTTCAGTAGTAGCTAGAGAGATCTATTAGACTGCATAGGTTATAAATGGCTGTGTGTGATCAAGTCTTTTAATTGTTTTCCTCTGCTGTAGGTCACCCTGGGTCTTTCAGAGAACAGGTTGGGAATACTGCAGCGTTACACAATAGACCAGTTTTGGAGCGAGATATTTTTAATCTGAGGAGCTAATGAATCATATTCCAAGACACAAGTAAATTGATAGTTTTCATTATGTGGTCAATGTCTTGGTCAAGTAAGCTGTCTCTCTCCAAGGCTTTTGTCTTGTTGAGGACCTCTTGAAGCAGTGTATCAGTATATTCTCTTGCTCTGAAGTGTTCCAGCATTTCATCCGCTTGTGCCCCAAACTCATTATTGTCCATGCAATTCTGTCTCAGTCTCAAAAATTGTCCATAAAGTGTGGATAAAATTAATTTAGGGGGATGTGCACTTGTAAAACAGTGTTGCAGCAGTAGGTTTTCTCTATCCAGCTGTTTTTATTTTATTTCCTGTTATTCTTCTGAGCTTCAGATTTTGGAATTCGGTTTCCTGGTTTTCAGTATTAGCTGTAATTTTCAAATTGAGGGTGGTGTTAAGCTGTAAAAACAGATTATTTCTCCTCTGGATTTAGTTAGGGACATTAACCTGCTTTAATCTTTTGGATGGTTTGATTTACCTTCTGATGTGGCTCAGTCCCTTGTACCTTGTATCCTTTTTGAGTAAATACACCTAGTATCTTTTATGGGCATGTGGGAATTGTTAGACACTATTATCCCTATGTGCTCGCTATATATTATCGCAACTCTTACCAGCTGGTGTGCTTTTTTAGCAGACCACTGGCTGTCTTGATAATGTGATGTCGCTTTGCAGGTAGAGTTACAGCTCTGAATGACAGCTATCACTTCTAGTATACATCTAGTATACATCGGTATAAACACTGCCTCCCCCCGGAGGCTCTTCGACTCTCAGTCACCTCCTCTATCCTGTCCCTAGTGGACTATGGACTGCCGGTGTATGGTGCTGCTGATCAGACCGCACTCCATAAAATTCACACTACTCTGAATAAGGCCTGCAGGTTAATTACTGGGGCACCTAGGCTAACACACACCTGTCTACTGTATGCTAAAGCGCTGGTACTTGATCTTGACGAGCGCCTCAAATATCTGACCTGTACCCTTACAAAAAAGACCCTCCTTGGGCTATCCCCGCCAGGATTGACCACCACCATACCACTCTGTCCCACTAGTTCATACTCAGACCTCTGGGAAAACTCTCTCTTGTTATCCCTAGAGCTAGGACCTCTCACGGCCAAAGAGCCTTCAGCTTTAGGGCCCTCCTGTTCAACACACTGCCCCCTCCATCTCCAGGCTCCAACTATATCGTGCTTCAAAACTTCCTTACGTAACCACCTTATTAACACTTCAAGTTGTAATTGCACTAGTCAAAGCTTGCATTTCCACACTTATGACAAAGCTTACTACTAAGCTGCTAAGGACAACATAACTCTGGTATTGTTTGCATCAATCCTACCTGTACCAGCTTGTTTGTATCTATGTCTTAAGTTACTGTTATACTGTGTTGTACTGTTATACTGTGTATTTTCGCTTGTCTTACTGTGACAAGGTACCTTTGTAAATGAGCCTATGGATCAAAGGTTTTCCAAACTGCTGCTTAAATAAATAAATAAATAAAATAGTATCTGATCTATTACCTGAGCACATGTGATATTTAAATGGTGTCTATTTGCCTTAACATTAGCCACGTCCCATGAGGTAGAGGCAGAATGCCTTGAAGTGCCGGGGATAGCTGTATGTACAGGCTACGGTGTTTGTGATTAATTAAATCATTCTTTCTTTTTGCTACCCTCTGTGTGTGCTGCAGTCTTTTTTTTCAAGAGTTGGTGCCTTTCCAGAGGCTTTCCTTAGTCAGACTAACTCAAAGTTCTGAGTGAGCAACTGACACCAACTGCAGTATTGAATTGTGGTTTATGCTGCAGCTGCAAGGCCCTCCCACTTAGAACTTCTGTACAGATGACTAGTAGGTGTTTCAGATGAGACATGAAAGTTAACTATTTGCTGCCCAGACTAAGTGCAAAAACCCACTACACTACATAGAGTTTTAGTAATCCCAAGGGGGGCACAAGAGTTAGATCTGTATTATACAGTTTCACTCACAAGGATAAAGCACTCTGTGATAAAGATGTCACAGTTTCTAGCATAACAATCTGGAGTGACTGCCATTGGATTCCACTGTTTGCCCACAGGATCCTGCAAGATATCACTGGAAGAAACTGTGATAGCAGCACTTTCCACCTGGTGGGCATTACTGTACTTGCATTGTTCATGTATCATGATTATTGAACCTAAATTTTGTAATAGTTTATTAAATATTTAAAACCTATCTGTGGCTCAGCCAGTGCAACAGAATGGGTAAGAATTTACTTGACAAGCCGTATTTGCTTCTGAGAAATAATACCAAGTGAGGTCCACTCAGTTAGTAAAAGGGATCAGAGTGTTTGAGGCATATTGTTAAGGTCTACACCTTGTGCTGACTCAGGGAACCTGTGAATTGGGCCTGTGCATCCAGCAGTCTTGAGGATCCAGTGTTCGGTTTCACAAGTGCATAACTGGGACATGTGTGGAATAATTACCAATGCAACATCACCAGTTTTCCACTTGGAGGCTGCAACAGTCTGGGGATCCCCCACAAGTTCCCAAATTTTCCAGTCCAGTGGGTAGGTTTTCTAACTTGCTGTGTAGCTTCACCGCTTCGCTGGAAACTGTGCCAAACTTTAACCCATGGTTTTGTAGGCTGTTTTGTAAGAAATGTTGCATCTGCAGAGAATAACTTCTTCTGGATTTTGGAGATGGAAGGTCAATGTCTTTGTTTGTTGTAACAGTTTCAAAAGGTACTTACATTGTTTTTTTAAATTTACAAAATATATCGCTTCAGCAGGGCTTCGCCCCCAGTCAAACCCAGACCCATTCCCCTGTCACCACCAACCTGTGGGAACTTTCAACCCCACAATCCTACCCCCTTGTGGTGGGTGCTGGCTGAGCCAGACTTCAACTCCCTACTCTTGAGCTATGGAGCAGAGGTTCCTGGGGTGTCCCCATAGCGGGCTGGGGTCCAAGCATCTAGGGGGTCCTATGGCATGGAGGTTTCTTTCCTTGGCTATAAGTTTCTCTTGAGTGGTGTGATGTGCAATGATGCCAGAACACTGGTACATGCTTCCGCAAACCAAACATTGGTGTCCACCCACCGCCCTAACTGAAAATGGGCAGGACTGGGTGCTGTCCCTGTCACACCACTAGTGGCCAGGCAACAGTGGCACTGCGTTCCCCCCCTTCCTCGTAGGAGGAGAGCAGTCCTCTGGATGCTCAATCCTCCTCCCCCAGGAAGGCTCTCCGATGACCCAAGTCTGCTGCTGAACCCAGATCACAAGCAGTGTTCTACTGCTGCACCGGCAGGTTGGCCGTACCTACATTATGTTATGGTATATCATTGAAAACCACCATGCTGGGGGAAGCTTGTAGGCTGCAAGTGGAAAACTGATGTCTTAGGGTGTGGAACTTGTGTGTGTGTTTGGGGGGGTCTACCATCACACAGATTTACTAGAGCAACTAGAAGAGTAAGACCTCACTAATCTCTAGAGTGAGATTTGCTCACATCTACTTGCAGTACATTGAGAGACCCCTTCTTGTTGGACTGAGGCAACTTAAACTTAGAAATTTTAGGCTTAAAAGTGAGACTGGATAAGCATGCACCACATTCCCTCTACTCATTTTTCCTGTTTTACTTCGTTTTTCTAGCAACTCTGGGCCTCATCTGAGAACCTCCTTCCATTTCCCTCAGTGTCTCTTTTCCTACCCTTGGAACCCCTAGTGACACTCCTTTCCTACCATTGCTCACTAGTGCTAATAACTTTCAGCTTATACCCCACAGGCAGGATCCTGGAGGTGGAACTAGGCCTCCAAAGAAATAAGTCAAACTTGATTGGACTAGTGACCAGGGGGAGGAGCCTGTCAGAATAAGGCAGCCCTGGCAGTCATGGAGAGTGTGGTAGGATGAAGGGATTTCAGGGATGAAGGGATTTCATCTGTCCCAGGTTTGCTCTTCATTTTTCCTCCCCATAACCCACACTCAGATCCCGCCCACAGAGTGTTCACCTATTGAGCAACCCTGCATTCTGATGACTGGGGCCATTGAAAGGGTAGGTGAGCCTAATTGGAACTCATCTACTGACCGCATTTTTGGCATTCTACTTCTCAGTGTCACATATAACATGAATGGGGTGCATGCCAAAATAAGGTCACTCCCTAAGGGAACACATATTCCTTCATTCTTGACCCCCCCATCACCTGGGACATCGGGGCAGTCATGCATCAGAAAGAGGCACCCTTTCTCCCCAAGGTAGATGGCATTGATCCAGATCCAAGATTGATTCAAGATGATCCAGGGAATGGGGAAAAATCCTATGGCTAGAGACTAAGACTGCTCAACATGTACTCCCTGGAGGATAGAAGGGACAGAGGAGTTATGACTGAGACCTTTAAGTACTTGAAGGGCATAAACAAAGTTAATACTGAGGGTATGTTTCGACTGAAGGGGGAATGGACCATGGGGGGACATAGACTAAAACTTGCGGGGGGAAGGTTCAGGAGGGATCTGAGGAAGCATTACTTCATGGAAAGGGTGGTGGCAGCTTGGAACGTGCCACCTGAGGAGGTGATCTTGCTGGATTCAGTGGGGAATTTTAAGAAGGGGTGAGATAGGTTCATGGGCAAGGTACACGTAGGGAGAGAACTGACCAGGGTGGTGAACTCGGGAAGGGAAAATTTGGTGGGAGGGATGACAAGGGAAGGGGGGCAGCAGCAGTGTCTGAACTGTGAGCTGCATTTTTGAACAGATGAGATAGACCTTGAGGCCTAATTCTGCTGGCATTATCGTATGTTCATCTGGTCATATAAAAGGTGGATGCAAAAACCCCCTTTGCCAGCCAGAAGCAGACATTTCAGGCTTGGGGTGAGAATCTGGGTCATCGGGATGGAAAGCAGTAGCTTTATCACTGTGCTAGCTGGATGGCCATACATTTTTCTTTTTTTTTTTTTATATCATTTTTTCTTCCCCCATCCAGCTGTTGCCCAGGGGTATATCCTGTTACCCTGCTCAGGTGATTTGTCATCATTTGGACAGCAGGGAATTTTTTCCTTCACTTTCTTCCTGTGTTTCTCCCTCCTCAGGCATGGGCTATGCAGTCCCTGCAGAAAGATCAAGCTCCCTGGCCTAGCCACAGGGGTCACTGCACACTGGAACCCACTGCCAGCCCTAGCTAACTGAGGAGCGCTGCCCTCTGACAGCTGCCTGCAGCCTGGCCTGACTCCAGTCCATCCCCGAATGCTGGTCGTCTGCTTAGCAGTGCAACACACCGCCACTGGGTCATCAGGCGGCCAACAGACCATTTTTCTATTTACCAGTGTCCTTTTACTACCTCATCTCATAAAAATGGGCCACTGAACAGTCGCTAGATGACAACAGGTAATTTTCTACTACTGATCTGAGCTGGATTTGAACAGATGACCTCATAAGTGAGAGTCTCTGTAACTCATACCAATCCACTGAGCCATCAAAGAACCTTCTTTTGCCTCATACCTGATATTCAGTCATTTGTGGAAACAGGTTTTGAACATAAGAGCAGGGTTTTTAACTTTGTATGGGGCTGAGCCCCTCCATTATCTTCATGTGGAGTGTCACAAGCTCACCCCTAGGCACAGCCGAATCCCATACTCCCAGGAGACCCCCCCCCACCTTGATGAACCATGTCACTGTGACTGTCAAGAAGGAGAGCTTCCTCTCCTTCTATCCAAGGAGCCTTTTCTTCTAAAATTCGGTAGCTAGGAGCCGAGCAGTCCTACTAAAATGAGGCATTAGTCTGACAAAACCTTTTCCCTTAAAATGTTAAACCACACAAATTAGACCCAGGCAGAGTTGATAAGAAATTCATAAAACATTTACTTAAAGAAAGAAAGCACATTAAAATATTCTACACAATTTAGGGTATCGGGTTGCAGACAACAATGTTAAAAAAAAAATTGGAATTAAACAATAAACCTACACACTATGAATGCTAATATTTTGTACCTTATTGATGTCTGAGTCCAAGATATGAAAAGTCCGATCTGCCAGAAAACTTCTTCAGGTTTTCTGAAAATAGTTCTCAAAAAGTTCAGCATGATGATGTCAGTGTCTGAATTTTCTTCTTCAGCAAAATTCAGTTTTTTTTTCCAGAGAAAAACTCCTTTCCTATGAGTTTTTCTCTCTTTCTTCAGTGAGACAAAGGCCTTCTCACTAATCGGTAGTTCTTTTTCAGCAAAACTACCCAAAGCTAACACTTGGCAAAATTATACCAAAAAGCCCTGTTTTCTGGCTGTATTCCTTTTTTATACCTCAAGTGATATCATTCCAGCCTACCCTTTTGATTGGTCAACTATTAGGCTGGGATGTTTCAGCAGTTCTCCTCTTTTTCCTTGAGATGTCTCTGTCGCTCCATTCTAGTTTCTCCAGAGTATAAAATACCAGAAAACTAGCCCCCCGCCCGCCCTGGTCTAACAAGCTTAGTTTAGCATTGACCCCTGCTGAACAGTTTCTGGTAAGAGACATTCCTGCCCTTTTATCTCAGGAAACCCACAACATACAGTACAAAAGGACCCCAGACATCATGTCACCATTCTCCTGATTGTGAGGTCTGGACATTCAAACACAAATAACGTTTTAAATGATACATTTTAGCTAGTTCCCGGCTTCCAGTCCTTTGATATGTAAACCTGTCTGAGGGCTAGTCCCAGCACTCAGTTGAAAGAAATCTTTCCCCATGTTTTTTTTTTCATAGGATGATTAAAGGGCCAGTGGCTTCATTCTGAAACACCACCCATGTATATATATCATATCTGCACAGTAAAAATATATGTGGCTATCTCGTCATATCCCTCTCTCCTAAGACTGAACCTGTGGGAACATGCCCTCTTTTACAGCAGAATTCTCACAGTTATGTCATTGTTCCAATATACGAGATGGGCCATCTGTGTTCCCATTTTCAGTCCTGGGCCTGTGGGTCACCTCCATATCATAGGCTTATAGGACAATATTCCATCTAAGGAGTTTTCTGTTCATTTTACCCATTTGGTTCAACCACACTAAAGGGTTATGGTCCGTCTGTACCTTAAAATGTCTCCCATAAAGGTACAGTTCCAACTTTTTCAACGACCATACCAAAGCAAGACATTCTTTTCCACCATGGAATAGGCTTGCTCACGGGGAAGCAGCTTCTTGCTGAGGTATACTATGGGGTGTTCTTTACCCTGATTGGATATCTGACTGAGGATGGCTCCTATTTCCACATCTGAGGTGTCTGTCTGCACCACAAAGGGCTAGGTGTAGTCTGGGCTGGCCAGCACTGGGGCACCACACAACAAAGTTTTCAGTTATGTGAAAGCCCTGTCACAGGTCGGGTTTCATTTTACTCTCTTAGGCTTCTTCCTTTTTAACAGCTCAGATAAAGGAACTGTAATTGGGTACAAATGTCCTATAATATCCTGCAGTCCCAAGAGAGCTCCTAACTTGTTTTTGGGTTTCAGGCATGGGCCAGGCCACATTTGCCTCTATTTTTCCCTGGTTTGGGTGCAGCTGGCCCTCCCCATGACATGTCCCAAATAAGTGATGTCTGCCATGGCCACCTGGCACTTCTTTGCTTTGATAGTCAGCCCTGCAGCCTGTATTCTGCCAAACATTTCCCTCAAATGTGTCAGGTGTTGCTTCCAACTATGGCTGAATATAGCTATGCCATCCCGGTAGGCGAATGCAAAGTCCTTCATGCCCTGTAACACCTGATTCACTAATCATTAGAATGTGGCAGGGGCGTTCTTCATGTCAAAGGGCACGACCTTAAATTCGTACAGGCTAATTGGGGTGATAAAAGCTGATATTTCTTTAGCCCTGTCAGTATTAGTAGTAGTAGAGTTTATTTATTTTGGGCGCCCTTCCCCTAAAGCTCAGGGTCCCCTTACAACAAATTACAAAAGTACACAAGTACAGCAATAGGAGACCAGTCAACATAACAATACATAAAAACATTTTCATTTCCCACTAAAAGAATCCATCTGCATTTCACCTGCCAGTACCTTTTTGTTAGATCTAAAGTAGTTAAGTATGTCGCCCCTTTCAGCTTGTCCAGCAATTCATTTGTGCGGGGCATTGGGTGGGCATCAGATTTTGTGATGGCGCTGAGCCCACAATAATCTGTGCAGACCTGTGTAGTCCCATCTGGCTTGGGGACAAGGACCACAGGTGAGACCCAGGGACTGTGGGATTTTTGGATCATGCCTGGATCCAGCATCTCCCTCCTAATGTCTCTGAGGACTGTCTCAGACACCCGGTAGGCTGTCCTGCATATGGGTGCTTGTGTCTCTGTGTCTACATCATGCACTGCTAGTGGGGTCCATCCCAGCCTGAACGTAAATTACAGGGCAAATTCCTGCATAACCGTCCTCACTTCTTGGGCCTGTACAGGTGTCAACTGGGGTGACAACGGAATGGTCCTCACAGATAACTCCTGATCACTTTCCACTAACAAGTTGAGAAGGGGGTCCTTCTCGCCTACCTCTTCCCCAGGACTGCAAACTGCAAGTACCATGGCAGCCCTATTGAAATAGGGCTTCATCATATTTACATGGTACATCCTGTGGGTGCCTTTTCGGTCAGGTAACTCTACAATGTAGTTCACATCGTTAACCCACCGGACTACCTTGTATGGTCCCACCCACTCTGCCTGCAGCGTGTCCTTCTGTACTGGGATCAGAACCATTACCTCCTGTCCTACCCCGTATGAACGAGCTCTGGCTCCATGATCATACCAGCAGTTTTGTCTTTGCTGGGCAGCTGACAGGTTGCTCTGGGCCATATCCATACGCTCCTTCAGCTTCTCCCTGAATTTTAAAACATACTGCATTATGGGAGTCCCCTGGGTGGCATGCTTACCTTCCCAGTCTTCTTCTATCAAATCTAGGGCCCTCCTCACCCGGTGTCCATACAAGAGCTCGAAGGGTGAAAACTCTGTCGATTCTTGTGGCATTTACTTGTAGGTAAACAGCAGGTGGCGGAGGTACCTCTCCCAGTCCTGCTCATGCTGTTCTGCAAATGCCATAGGCATAGCCTTTAGGGTCCCATTAAATCTCTCTATGAGACCATTGGCTTGTGGGTGGTAAGGCGTTGTGTGCCTCTGTATGACACCACACTTCTCCCACAAACACTTCATAAGGTCCGACATGAAGTTACCCTCTTGATCAGAGATAACCTCCTGCAGAAATCCTACATGGAAGAAAATCCCTAACAATGCATTGGCCACTTTGTCCACCTTAATGGAGGATAGGGCAGTGCTTCTGGATAGCGGATAGCATAATCGACTACTGTCAATGTGTACCTTTTTCCGGAGGAGCTTGGGGTATTCAAAGGACCCACAATATCCTTTTCCACCCTTTGGAATGGTTCCTCCACAACTGGCAAAGGAATCAGAGTAGCCTTTTCTTTGCTCCCAGCCTTCCCTATTTTCTGACACTGGTGACAGGATTGGCAGTACTCCTTCACCTGCTTGGTGAAATTTGGCTAATAGAAATTTGGGGCTAAGCACTTCATGGTACCAGCAATGCCCAGATGTCTGGACACAGGAATGTCATGAGCAGCTTTGAGCAATGACTCACGATACCCCTGCGGAATGACAAGCTGCCTGCCCATCACGCCTCCCTCTGTCTTTATGTCCTGGGTACACAACAGCCCATTATCCCAAAATATTCTATATTTTCCATCACCTCCCTGTGTCCCATCAGACTCTGCACAGGCCCTCAGTTTCTCCAAGCTAGGATCAGTTTGTTGGGCTGCTGCTAACTCCTCGCACTTGCTCAAAGCATTGGGTATGCTCCCATCAGTCCCCAGACTGAGGTCCATAGCAATGGCTGTAGGGCACTCAGTATCACAACCATCCCCCTCCCTCTGGCTATGTGTTACCCCTTTCTCTTTAGAGCAAACCTCAGTAGCAGTTTGGTGAACTGCCACTAGGGGACGTCCCCCCGCCGTTAGCACCCTCTCTTTCAAGAGCCATAGGCTGGGTGGCCTGTCTCCTAACCTCTCCTGCAGGAAACTCTGTGGGGTCCCAAAGGTTACGGGTGCCCCTAGCTGTCTGGCTCTGGGTGACAGCACATACCAATCCCTGTGGAACATCATTTCCTTTAATAGCATCCATAATGAGGGTGTCGGCTACAGCCACCTTCTGTATCCCTTCACCTGCATTGCCCCAATCCAGGATAACAGTGTTACTGGCTAAGGGGTAGGTTGTTTCCACCCCAGTAAAATCCCTCATGGATGCAAACTGATTTGGCAGGATTTGTTCAGGTCCCACCAAATCCCCTTTTACTAGGATAAGCGATGCTCCAGTATCCCTTAATCCTCAAGTCTGTACCCCATTCACTGTGACTGGAGAATGAACATTCTCATATTCACAGGAATAGCTTCAGGAATACAGTTTGCAACCAGCTCAGTTGGCACAGGCCACCCCTTTCCATTTCGTGTCTTTTTAGGACACTGCCTAGAAATATGGCCTGGCTTTTTGCACAACCAACACTCATCATTTTTATGTTGCTTGCACGCATGTGCAAGAACATAGTGCCATCATCGGAGATTTTGGAGGTGTGTCACCCCCTCCTCCAATTCAGTCAGTGTGTTGGCAGGCACGGCCCCTGTAAGCCAATGCATTCTGGAGCTGTGTATGACAGGCTCCAAAATGCAGTGGCATACAGTTGAAAGGGGGAGCTACGCTTGAGTGAGCAGTGATAAGATAAGGCTGCTCACGCGCAGCTCCCCCCCCCCACAGACAGAAGCTCATACAGGCGCAGCGCCGTCCCTCGCACGCACGCACACTGTAGCCATGACAGGGTGCCCAATCCCTGCTGGCTGTGCCTGTTCCCCCGCCTCCCCCAAACCCTTCTGAAATGCCACACTGGGTGCCCACCCCAGCTGCAAGTGCAATCCCAGGTCGACGGGGTGCCCAATCCCTGCCGGCTGAACGCACTTAACCGCCCCAGCGTGGCAAATGTCCCACGCCGTCTGCTATTTTTTTTTTCCCTGTAAAGAAAAAATGGTCCCACATAGTCTCCCCGCCTCCCACAACCCGCACCACCCACTGCGCACCCAGCCTCCCACACCCCCACCCCATACTTACCTCCAGAGCTCGTGATGATCTTGGTGGATGGACCACGTCTGCACTCTTCAAAGCCGACTGCGAACTGAGGAAATGCCGGTAAGCTGTATAATGGGCTAGATAGGGGGTTTCAACTTTGTTGCATATCTCAGGCATTTTTGGGAATTTTTGCACCAAATTTTCAACATGGGGTTTTTGGGACCCCTTCTCATGATTGATGTCACTGTCATGGCATTATTCGGGCCCGAAGGGTGATTTCACAGTCACTGCACAGTCACTGCGTTGAAATCACCCTTCGGGCCTGAATAAATACACATGACAGTGACATCATTCATGAAGGTCCTAAAACCCCATGTTGAAAATTTGATGAATTCCAAACAATGACTGTTTTACGAGGGTGCGTTGCAGTTCCTACTCAGGCTCGTAAGTTCGCGTATTTTCAATATTTTCACTCCAGATTTCCAACATTGCCATTTTACCACACCTTCTTATGAGTAGTATAGTTGTCATTTTTCACATCTCACCCAAAATGTGCTTCCGCTCATGTAGCACACAATAGCGCAGTTGGTGTGCAAAATCAATGTGCGGGATAAATTAAAAAATCACAGTGACACTGTTCATGAGCAAAGGTCTTAAAATGGCTATGTTGAAAATTTGGTGAAAAAATTCCAAAAAATGACTGTTTTATGAGCGTGCATTGTACAGTTCCTATGCACGCTCGTAAGTTCGTGAATTTTCAATATTTTCACTCCAGATTTCCAACATTGCCATTTTGCCACACCTTCTTATGAGTAGTACAGCTGTCATTTTTCACATCTCACCCAAAGCGTGTTTCCGCCCATATAGCGCTGACTGGCGCTTGGTCGGTGTCACGAAATCAATGTCGCGGGATAATTAAAAAATCACAGTGACACTGTTCATGAGCAAAGGTCTTAAAATGGCTGTGTTGAAAATTTGGTGAAAAAATTGAAAAATGACTGTTTTACAAGTGTCGCGATGTACAGTTCCTATGCCGCCTTCGTAGGAGTTCGTTAATTTCAATATTTTCACTCCAGATTTTCAACATTGCATTTTTACCACACCTTCTTATGAGTAGTACAGCTGTCATTTTTCAAATCTCACCCAAAATGTGTTTCCACCCATGTAGCGCACAATGGCGCAGGTGGTGTGCGAAATCAATGTACGGACAAATTAAGAAAATCACAGACACTGTTCATGAGCAGAGGTCTTAAATGGCTATGTTGAAAATTTTGTGAAAATTCCCTTCAGATGTTCTGCAATATTACTAATGAAGACATTGAACAGAACTGGCCCCAGGACCGATCCCTGCAGCACCCACTGGTCGCCCCCTCTCCCTAGACTGCATACCATTTACCACCACTCTCTGCCTCCTGTCTGTTAGCCAGTTTCTAACCCAGTTTACCACCCTTTCCCCCATGTCCAGCCTACCCAGCTAATCAGCCTCCTATATGGGATGGTGTCAAAGGCTTTGCTGAAATCAAGGTAAGCGTTGTCCACTGCCCCACCCTGATTCACTTCCTTTGTCACCCAGTCAAATAAATCAACCAGATTTATCTGACATGATGTCCCCACTGTGAATCCATGTTGTCTATGGTCCTGGGTTCCGATGGCATCTAGATGCCCCACTATCCTTTCTTTAAGCAATGTCTCCATGATCTTCCCCACTACTGAGGTGAAGCTGAATGGCCTATTGTTCCCTCCTCCTCCCTGCTGCCGGACTTGTGTAGAAGGACCACATGTGCTCCTCCAATTCACTCATGTTGAATGACTCAGTGAACATGGCTTGCCAGAGGTACTGCTATCTCCTTCGCAGTTCTATTAATATCCTTGGGCTGATGCCATCTAGTTCCATCGCTTTGTCTACCTTCAATTTAGTGAGCTCCTGCAGGACTCTTTTGCCTTTGAATGGACTATTGTCCACCTCTTCACCCTTGGCAACTGCTGTACTGCTGTGGCCCTTGCCCCTCCACTATTCTGTGAATACTGAGCGGAAGAACACAGTGGATGTCTTGGGAGGAAGGCATGAAACTGTCACTTCCAAACACCTAAACAGCACATACAAGCAAGCAACATTCGGCATTGACAAATGCTTGTTTCTTTCCCCAAAATCCCTTTTAGGTACAATGTGGTTTCCTTCTTTTTGTAGAGGCAATGTGGCTTTTGGCTGTCCAAAAGGCACATCTTTCCCTTTTGCCCCATATTTCTTGCTCCCCCATTGCCCTTGAGAGCAGGCCTGCTTCAAGCATAGCGGTCTGCCAGCTCAGCAGCCTGTTTGGCTGTCTGAGGATCTCGGTCCTCCAGCCAGGTTTTCAGCTCAATTGAACATGCCGAAAAGAATTATTCTAACAGTACCACCTCTTCAATTGCTTCAACTGAATTAGCTTTCACCCCCTCTCACCAACATTTTAGATACTGACGCTGTTTGGTGGCAAGTTCCTCAAAGCTCATTTCGGGCCCCTTTCTAAGTTTCCAAAATTTTGTCCTGTAGGCCTTAGGGTTCAACTCATATTTTTTTTAAAATGCAGTTTTTAGCTTTTCATAATCTCAGCTATCCACATTGTCCATTTGTCCCAATGCCTCACTCCTCTTGCCAGTAATCAGTGGGGACACATGAAACCTCCAGGCCTCCTTGGGTATTTTGGCCTGGATGCAGACCTTTTCAAACAAATTTAAAAATGTATCCATATCTTCCCCCTCATTAAATTCAGCAATCAGTTTTGAATTTAATTTACACCCCAGCCCTGGAGTCTCAGGTTCACCCCCACCACTTACCTGCTCAGGTGCGGTTGGTTGGATTTTCAGCTTCTCCAGTTCAAACTCTCTCTGGTGCTGTTTTTCCTCCACCTCTCTTTAGTGCTGCTTTTCCTCTGCCTCAGCCTCTCTTTAGTGCTGTTTTTCCTCCATCTCCATTTCAAACCTTCTCTGCTCCAGCTCCACCTTCTGCTGTTGGGTTTGCTGGGCAAGCCACATTTTCTGCAGCTCCACCTGGAGTTTCAGCCTCTCCAACTCCTTGTCTTTGGATGCCTCCCTCTGGATCTGTGGCTCCTGGTTCCTCTCTGGCCCCTCCATGTTTGAGGTCTGGTCACCTTTTTTTGCACACTTTGTTTGTGCTCTGAAGCCCCAGAGCATCCTTCCGGAGTACCGTCACAACGCTGCCTCTACTCCTTGTCTGAAACCCCCCACACCAATCTCTCCCCAACCCCCACGGTAGGTCCAGCTCCCCGGATCACCCCCTCCTGGGGAGGGCCCACCCTCCCTTGGCAGCCTTTCTGAGATTAGAGGGGGCCTACCATGAGGACAGGTCGGCTGTGGGAGAACCTGGTGTGGGCGGGTCCAACGTTGGGATGTGGGTAGGTCTCCGAGGTCTCCATCATCTCCG
Organism: Neoceratodus forsteri; assembly: GCA_016271365.2. Lineage (NCBI taxonomy): Eukaryota > Metazoa > Chordata > Ceratodontiformes > Ceratodontidae > Neoceratodus > Neoceratodus forsteri. The sequence continues at coordinate 477,719,628 of CM057451.1, forward strand.
CTGGGCCTCCAGGATTTTCTTGTTTTGTTGTTCTCCTGGAGCTTGGACATGCAATGACATCTAGGCACTTGCATGCCAGTGTCTGCTGGAGCTCTGCCCCCCCACTTCTGTAACATTACCTGTTCCTGGCACATCCCCCGACCATCGTCAGGAGCCGCTCAGGAACAGTGCTTCCCACAGATCCCACCCTGGGAAGGGAGAGCAGTCCTCCAGATGCTCAATCCCTTCTCTCCCCTGCCGACCCCTGGCAGCCCTAGCTCATTCCCAAACTTGGTTCGCCAACATAGCGAGAGGTGTGGCATCCCACGCCTCAACCCTCAGCGCCACCAGACCAGCCAGTGGTCTGGTCACCCTGAGTCACCGACAGTGACTCCACATTCCTTGTAGCTGCCTCTGCGTCAGCTGCCATGAGGGCTTCAGTGAGCTGCTTTTTAGTTCAGCTGTCACTTAAAAATCCCTTTTCATCACACAGCTGCCTTAGCTGTTCCATATTTAAAGTGTTGTACTTAGAAGCCATGTTCTTTCTCTATACTAACACTCTCTATTGTTTCTCAGAAAAAAAACAACATTTAAACAGGGTAGGGTATTATTCTCTGCAAGCAATTTTTTTCCCCTTTCCAAATTCTGCCTTCTGTTGTGTGGTGTTCTACATGTTTTTTATAGGATGCTTAAAGGGCCAGTGTCTTAATTCTGAAACACCACCCATGTATATATATCATATCTGAACAGTACAAACATATGGGGCTGTCTTGTCACATGGAGGTTATGGGGTTTACAATGAGCTATGTTCGCTCAGTGCATGACATCATTTATTTTAAGCTGGTCACTCCATAACTGCTTACATTAGCTAAGTGATTTATTGCAACAGTACAAAGTCTGTGTTTGTATGCATATGTGTGTGTGTGTGTGTGTGTGTGTGTGTGTGAGTGTGCGTGCCATCATTTTTGAATGCTGATTTGTTATAGCCAGCAAATTTGTTTGCTTTGGAATAATTATCAGCACCAGTGCAAAACACTTGTCCAAACCCAGAATAATCCTGTAGAGCCAGATAGGGCAAACTAGGCTGACTTTTTGCTGGTCCTGCACTACCCATATCCGATCATTTTACAACTGAAATAAAAAAGGACAAGACAGCACTGCTTAATTCTTGGTATACTTTTTTCAGTCACTGGGGATAAAATTCTTCCTATCTGAAAAAGAGTCTTTTGATACTAGTATGTCAAACTTCTAATGCCAATCTGAGGCCCAGGACAATGAACTTCAAAGGTCAGAACACAAACTTGTGAACCTAGAGATCCCAGGTTTAAATTCCACCAGTTACTGTAAGCTTTTTTGTTATAATATTTTTTATCCCCCATGTCTCCAAAGCTGCCATCAAGCCCTGGCAACCCCCAGCACCATCTCAACCCTTCCCTGGCATTTACCTCCGGACCTCCAATGATACAGCACAGCTCCTACATTGTGATGGTTTCTAAAGGGGTTTGTACAGCTATCCCCCTCCAGTCCTTGAGTGAGAGAGGTGGAGCGGTCAGTCAGGAGGGCAGGACCCAAAAGCACAGCCATCATCCTACATCACCCTCTGTGTTTTTCTTTTGTTTCTTCTCACTGTCAGGACACCGGAGGTTGGGGCACTAAGTGTGCATACGCACACTATTGCGTGGCTGTGGGCAGCACCAGTCAGTGTCCTACTTCTAGCTGCACTGCCACCCGTGGTCACCCAGGTGGCAGTATTGTAACACAGCCTGCTGCACTCCCTCCCTCCCTGGAGAAGGAGGAGGAGGAGGAAGAAGAGTGCTTTCTCTTGGATGCCCAATCCTACCCCCCAACCCGGGCCATCCCCTGATGCCATAGGCTTGTTCCTGAGCCAGGGTCACCAGCATTGCTGAAAAGTTCTTGGCTGATGGGTGCCTGTAGTTACAAACATACTCAGAAAAAGGAGGATAGGGAGGATTACTCAGCTAAATCAAGGAAGGCGAGCAGAGTGGTTAGAGTGGCAAAGGCTACAAGGGAAATACAGCTGCCTGTAGCACAGGAGGTAAAAAACAGGTGAGAAGCCTTTTTTCAATACATAAGGAAGAAGAGGAACATAAAGGATGTGACTGTCCGATTAAAAAAGGAGAGAGGCTGGGCAGAGGGTAGTGATGAGAAAGTGGAGGTAGTCAGTAAGTACTTCTGTTCAGTCTTCATCTGGGAGAAGGACAGACCAGTGCCACAAGGGAGTTGGGGGGGTCTGGAAGGGGAGAAGTCATGGATGGTGTAATACAAGGTGACAGAGTACTTAAGGGACTAATGGTCCTAAAGGAGGATGAATCCCCAGGGCCAGATGGCATGCACCTGAGGGTCCTAAGGGAACTGGCAGAGGTTCTGGTGGGTCCCCAGGCAGACCTTTTTAACACCTCTCTGGAGTTGGAGAACATGCCCTAGGACTGGGGAACTGCACGCGTGGTGTCTCTTCATAAAAGTGGACTGAAGGATGAGCCAGGGAACTATAGGCCGGTTAGCCTGACCTCAATAGTGGGCAAGTTGATGGAGACCATCCTGAAAGAGAGATTGGTGAGCTTTCTGGAGGGAAATGGGCTCAAGAATGGCAGACAGCATGGGTTTTTTTCAGGGAGGTCCTGCCAGACTAACAAGAATTTACTTCTTCAACTGGGTCACCAGGACAGTGGACCAGGGCCAAGCAGCAGATGTACTGTATCTGGACTTCAGCAAGGCCTTCAACTCTGTGCCTCACTGGAGATTGGTCTGGAAGCTGGAAGCCCTGGGGATGGGAGCTAAGCTTGTTGGATGTGTCAGAAGCTGGCTGCGGAACAGAAGTCAAAAGGTGGCAGTCAGCGGAGAATTCTCAGAAGTTAGGTCTGTGACCAGTGGGGTCCCACAGGGCTTGGTGCTCAGTCTGGTGTTGTTTAACATCTTCATAAATGACACTGCAGATGGGATCAAGGGTAACATCTCCCTGTTCACGGATGACACAAAGCTCTGTGGGAGGGTGGACATGCAGGAGTGGAGACAGGAACTCAGGCAAGATTTGGCTAGGCTAGAGAAGTGGTCTGGCATTTAGCAACTGGGGTTCAATACTAAAAAGTGTAACATTATGCACTTGGGGGCAAAGAATCCAGGGATCAGATACTGATTGGGTTGAATGCAAGTAACCAGGTCAGAGAAGGGAAAGTGCCTGGCAGTAAGTATCATGACTTCATGAGTGACCTGAAACACTCTACACACTGCAAGGCAGCAGCAGCCAAGGCAAATGGGATGCTAGGCTGCATAGTGGGGGAAATTACCAGCAGGAAGGTGGAGATCATTCTGCTTCTGTACAGGTCTCTTGTGAGAATTAACCTTGATTACAGTGTACAATACTTTATTTTATTTATGTACCCCCCCCACTACTTTGCACAGTAAGCTACCCTATGGTACCCTCAATTGGGCATCCAAACTACTTCGGACACTTTTTGGTACCTTCCCTAGCTTTGAGAATGTATACCAGGCTTGCTATTTCTAGAGGTCAGAAAGGGGTGGGGTGTACAAAAGCAAATATCACAAATGACCATGATAAACCCAGGTCCTGAGGAGAGAACTTTTTGCTAGGGCTATGCTAGGTCTGTACTTCTGGAGGGGTACCCAGTAATTCCACACAGGAAGCAGTAACATGAATGTCCAAACCAGGTTGGGGTTCTAGAATGTGGCTTTATACCAAAGATGGTACACTGAAACAAAAGTGAACCCCCAAGGGTTTACAAGGCAAGGCAGAACAACAAAAAGTATGTAGCGGACAGAAACTCTACACATCCCATTTGTTATAGGACCTTGAATTCTCTTCAGCAGCAATGGCCTGAGCTGAAACACACATTTTCTTCTAGTGGCACTGGCCACAACTTAGCACACAATTTTCTTCTAGTGGCACTGCCACAACTTAGAACATTTCCCATATGGCACAGGATTAAAACATTTCAGTGTGGCAACTGGCCACAATGGAGCACACTGGTGCTCAAAATTAGCACAAACCCACACCTGGAGGTAAACTTTCTCTTCAGGCATTGGCCACCATGTTCTGAATAAGCAGGCGCCCTTTTGGAATCTGTAGTGCTGAACTGGTCACTCCAGATGGGGGGTTGCCCACCTATTGTTTCCACATCCATACCCAGCCATTCTTTCAGAGTTACACCTCAAACTTTTAGTAAAACAGTAGAACAATGCACCTTGGAATGACTTTCACATTCTGTGTTAGAAACACACTACTTCTGAGTGTAAATTACAGTCCTGAACAATGTGTCATGTTTCACTGGGAACTCCACAATTGTCAGCCAACTTTAAGAAAGGCATGAGAACAGTCTCAAAACAGAACAGAACTTGGTGGATTTTTTCATTTGTCAGAGTACACCCCAAAAGAAAACAAGTGCATTCCTCCTGGGATACCCAAAGTCAGATTACTCACGGTTGTAACAAACAGGCAGCTTCAATGTCCTGGATCAGAGTCAGGGGATTGCCCCTCAGATCCATTCTGAAGTCCTTTTCATCTCACAGGCGATGAGAAAATCAGGAACTCCTGCTAGATGGTTTCCACCACTTCTCTTGGCAGGCAGATGGTTCTCAGCACTAGGCTGAGAAAAATAGGCTCTCCTCTCAGAGCACACACTGCAGCTCCTCACTCCTCCAACTGCTCACTCTGAACTCCATTCACAGACTAACTGAAAATTCTAAAGCTCCCCCACTCACAGCTGGCTACTGTGGTTTATGCTGCTGTGAGAGTTCTAAATGACATCTCCTCTCTCTGCTCTCAGCTGAGACCAAGTAAACAGAGAGGGAGCAGGTAAAAAAACATTTAACCAGCTATTCACCAGTTGCCTTCCCTACCTAGCCCGGACACTGATGGGATTCTAGTAACCCCTGGAAACTGGGTGGTTACATTTATTTATTTAAAATGTTGGTAACCAGGAAAGATACACAGAGCAGAACTCATTTCCTGGTGCGACCTGGGGACAAAGGGTACAAATACAACAAAGGAATGATGCATACAGAATACAAAATAAGGCAATGTACAATGCAAGTAAATCTATACATATGAAATCAGTGACAACAATAGGAAATAATTTAAGTATAACTAAAGTATAAATATAATAAGGTGCTCAGGTAGAAGTTTTTAGTTGAGAGGGACAGCAAAGGACGAACATGAGGGCATGAAACTATGCAGGGTTGGAAAGAGAGTGAGGAAGAGAGGAGTAGAGATGTGAAAGAGAAAAAACTGAAGAAATAAAGCAGGGAGCAGTCACAGGATATTAAAGGGGGAGCCTAAGAAGGTGTTTTAATGACAGAAAGGAGGGGATGAGATGGGTATGGGAGAGAAGGTTGTTCCAAAGGGAAGGAAGACTGAAAGAGAAGGCATGTTTCCCCATAGATGTACGCACTCTTGGGACAGCGAAGGAGTGGGTGCAATTTGTAAGTGAATTGTAGGGGGAGGGAGTGACTGGATTAAGGAGAGATAAGAGGGAAGAGCCACAAACCAGTAATTAGAGATTAGGGAGGAACAGTGGGACAAGTGTCTTTGTGAGAGGGACTGAGGGACTGGAGGGATAGGGCAGAATAGAGGTCACAGTGTTCTCAGGTGTGGGAGATTTGAGGCAAAACGACAGAAAGCGTTGAAAAGGACATCAAATTTAGATAGGGAGGAGACAGGGGCTGCACTGAAGACAACATCAGCATAGTTGAAGGTAGGGAGTATCCATTTTATCAGCAGGTCACGTCTGACAGGAAGGGAGAAACAAACCTTGTGATGGTAAAGAAGTCCCAATTTAGGGCATAGTTTGGAGTGAATGGCAGAGATTTCGGAAGAGAAGTCAAGTGAGGGATCAAGCCCTACACCGAGGTATTTGTTGGTCAGGACATTATCAAGAGGAGTGCAGGATGAGGTTGAAAAAACAGGAAGGAAGGGGAGCCTAGTAAGTTTCTGCATGGAGCCAAAGGTCATGGCTATTGTTTTTTTGATGTTCAATTTTAAGCAGTTTTCTTTGAACCAGTTGGTTACAGCAGTGAAATCTTGTTGAAGAGGAGTTTGGACGGCTTGGATGGATGGACCTGACAGGAAGAGGACAGTGTCATCTGCGTACATATGGATCTTAGCATGGGAACAGACAGAAGGGAGGTCTCTAACAAACAAGGAGAAAAGAACAGGACCAAGGATCAATTACTGAGGAACACCTGCAAGAATAGGGAGGGAAAGAGATAAGATGTTACTTATTTTTACTGACTGGGACCGACCGGATTGGTAGGAACCAAACCAAGAGACAGCGGCAGAAGAAAGGCCAATGTCGTTAAGTTTATTTAGTAGCAAAGGATGTGACACTGAGTTGAAGGCCTTGGCCAGATCAATAAAAATAGCCGATGTGATCTGTCCTTGATCCATTGCAGTGTATATGGTGTTGGTGAATTGGAGTAGGGAGATGGTGGTTGAGTGAAATTTCCTGAATCCTGATTGCACCAGGAGAGAGTGCATGAAGCAGAGAGGAAGTCGTTTAGACGTGAGAGGACTAGGGATTCTTGTACCCTTACAAGTGTGGGGAAGAGGGATATAGGGCGATAATTTTCAGGAACAGTAGGAGCCCTGCCTTTCTGTAGGGGAGTACTGTAGCAGACTTCCAGGCTAAGGGACAGTGGAGGAAGAAAGAAATAGATTGAGGAGGTACGTGAGAGAACTGGAGTCAAAATAGATGGAGCAGAAATTTTGAGGAGTCTAGGATGTAGGCCATCGGGGCTGGATTTAGCTGGGTTTCAGGATAATAAGGCACTAAATACTTTAAAAGGGGAAACTGGAGGCAGCTGATAATGAGAGGACTCATTGAGGGCGGGCTGGAAGGCATGAGAGGAAAGGGGGGGTCTTGGGGAGGGCACAGGTCATGAAGAAATTATTTAGGACATCAGTGACTAAGAAGGGGTCAGATACTAGGGAACCTGGCACAGAAAGGGTTGGTGTAGGGGGTTCATAGGTGGGGAGCAGGAGCGATCGGAGGTCCTTCCAGAGGGGGGATGGAGAGGTGCCCTTATCTTAAGAAAGATATCAACTTGTCGGACACAATCCAGAGAAGGGCATCCAAAATGATCCACGGACAGCAATGCAGAACTTATGAGGAGAGATTCAGGTATCTCAGCATGTACTCTCTTGAGGACAGAAGGGAGAGCGGGGATATGATTGAGACTTTCAAGTACCTCAGTGGTATAAACAGGGTGAGCACTGTGGGCCTCTTCAGCCTTAGTGGAAACAAGTCCACTAGGGGGCACAGCCTAAGGCTGGGGAGGAAGGTTCAGGAGGGAGATGTGGAGGCATTTTTTCACCAAGAGGGTGGTGGCCAAGTGAATGAGTTGCTGGAGGAGGTGGTGTCCCTAAAAATGGTTGACAGCTTCAAGAGAGGATGGGACAGGGTAAAGAGAAAAATTACAAGTGGGGGAGGGCAAGTGAGGGGGTGGGGATATTTGAGGGCAAGGGGGAAATGGGGAGGGGGAAGTTTCCCCTGTAAACACAGTGGGAACTTCACCCTTGAGCAGACTAGATAGACCATAAAGCCGTTATCTGCTAGCATGTTCATGTTCATATGTAAACCAGAATCACATGACAGTTTGATTGAATTATAGTGTTATACTGACAGCTCTGATTGCTAGAGTTTTTTTCACTGTTTACCCAGAGTAGCCCAGTCGAAATATCTTGATTTCAGTGTGTGTCTGTGTGTGGTGTGCGTGTGTGTGTGGGGGGTTTGTGATGTGTGTGTGTGTGTGTGTGTGTGTGTGTGTGTGTGTGTGTGTGTGTGTTTTAGTGGGTTTGTCCTATCCAAGTTTACAGATGAGAGAACTAAAGTACAAGGAGGTCAAGTGACTCACTCAAGGTCACACAGCAAGCCAGTTACTGTGGCAGGATTTAAACCTGCAACTAGAGTAGTAAGGTAAGGTAGGCAGACTGATTGGACCAATGGGACTTCTCACAACAACACTGTCAATGTCTATGTATCTAAGTAGCATGAATGTACCTATGTACAAATAGGACATTCTGGCAAGATGGTGAAAGCAAAAAAATGGTTCAATTGGAAGGTGCAGAATCTGCTTTGATAAATGACTGGGCACCAATAAGGAAACCAAAAGCTTATATAAGCGTAAACAGGAGGATTTCATGTTATTTTCTTTTTTTTAATCACATTTTTTTATGTTCCCCCCTTCCCCTCCTTAAATCTGTTCCTACCCAGCCCTGTCACTTACCTTCTCATGCGCTGATGCCTTAATCACCGCTTGTCCAAGATCATCATGCAGTGGGGGGGGTGAGGTGCCATGTCTGCAGGGTGTGGGCCTACAGGGGGTGCCATTTTCCTCTCTGTGTACTGGAAGCTTTTTCCCCCTGTGGTTTTCTTCCATGGGACTTCATCATGCAGTGACACATGCACCAATGTGTGGCAATGCCAGCGTCTGATGGCAACCCTCCCATTTTGGTGGTTCCAACCAAGATCTCCATCTAGCCACCAACAGGAGGTGATATTGGTGCAGGGAATACATCCCTCTGCACCCCGAAGGAGGAGAGCTGCCTGATGGATGTTCAATATGTCTTCCCCCAGCTGCCCCCCCCCCGTGATCCTAGTCTGCTTCTGAATCTGGGTTACCTGCATCACAAGTGGTAATGCTACCACTATACTGACTCGCTGTCAGTGCCATGTCATTTCCAATTTACCTGGGGCACAAGGGAGTGGTGCCCATACTCTCCTTTGTTATTTACACTATCTATAGAACTCTTAGCCAAGTGGATTAGACAGAATGAAAATACAAAAGGAATTGACACTGGCATGGAACAATGAAACCAAAAAAAGCGGCACTATACGTGGACAAGGTGTTACTGTTCTTCAAGGTGTTTTTTGTTTTCTTTAACCATCAGTTCTTAACAACCTGGCACAAGGAGTACCTATGACTGGGTTTGGATGTCACTTCTTTGTGATCACTTCCTTTATACCAGGGGTTCTGACATAATTTCCTCTAGGGGCATACAACTGTCATATCCTTATCAGCACAGCACACTGCATTGACAGTAAAAGTGCACACACTATTTAAAAAAACAGAGAAAAAAAACACAGGGTAAACTGGAAAGAAGACAGACATGTGGGGAGTAGTGCAATGCACTGGCTGTAGGGCCGCAGTCATCCGGGAGACTTTCTGGAGGTTGAGATGCTGCCCTATTTGCAGGCAACTCTGCTCTGAGGGAGGAGGTTGCCCATCTCCAGGCCAAACTGGACAGCAGTACTGGAATCCCCCCCCATGCAGGGAACACCAGGGCCACCACCTCTGTCTCAGAGGTTGACAGGAAGGAGCATCAGTTGGACCACAGTGGGCTCAGAGAGGGTGAGGGTGGTGGAACAGAGGTGCACCCCTTCAGACGTACCACTCCACAATCCATACGTCATTCTGGTGGAGCATAATTCCCCTATGGAGGCACACACAGTGGAGACTGAGGTTGCTGGCAACCATCACAAGGGAGGCCCAAAGGAAGGTGGCACAGGTTACAGTATGGAAAGGAAGCAGCTCCTGGTGGGGGACTCAATTATCATGGGGATAGAACTGGGGAAGGGCAAGGGAAAGTGAAGTAAGGTGCCTGCCTGATGCCATGGCTTGGAGGGACAGGAAGCGGATTCTAAGGATCATGACAGCAGCTGCACAGGAGACAGTGCTGTATGTCATTGTCCACCTAGGGACAAATGACTTGGCCACGCATGGGATTAGAGCAGTGCAGGAGGAGTTTGTGGAGTTGGGGAGGGGCCTTAGACAAGTAGCTCATACAGTATCCTGTCTATGGCATGGGTGAGGTGAGGGTACTCCACACCATGCAATTCAATGAATGGTTGAAAAACTGGTGTAGAGCACAGGGTTTTGGCTTCATTGAGGACTGGGGTTCCACCTGGAGGGATACCCACTTATACTGGCATGATGGTTTGCATCTGTCCGGGAAAGGAACCAGTCTCCTCAGTGATCAGTTTAAATGCTTCGCTGGCAAGCTTTTAAACTAGCCAACAGGGGAGGCACTGATAAGCAACAGGGAATTCCCAACCTCCCCCTCCAAAATAGGGTACTAAATGAGGTAAAGACCAAGCTAGAAAGGTCAGTAGGGAGCAGGACTGGGGTAAATGGAGAAAGCAAAGTCAGTAAGGGCAGGGATGGAGCTACAAGAGGTAAAGCCATAAAAAAATGGAAAGTAATGAGTATCAATGCCCGTAGTCTGGGTAACAAGCTTCCTGAACTAGTGGCCTTGATGGAAGAGGAACATCTGGATATCATGACAGTCACAGAAACATGTTACACAGAGAACCATGACTGGGATGTAAACATACCAGGGTGCACTATCTACAGGAGGGACAGGGAGGGTAAAAGAGAGGAGGAGTAGCTCTCTACATAAGGGAAGGAATCAAAGCAACAGAACAAAAGGGTAAACAGGGAGGAGAGGAAGCACTGTTGGTCAACTTGGAGACAGGCAATGGCACCACAATCTGCATAGGGGTTGTATTCCGACCCCCATCTCAGGGGGAGGAAATGGACAAGGAAACAATAGAAGGTATCCTTAGAATGGCAGAAAAAGGGGAGATATTGTTGATGGGGGATCTGAATATGCTAGATTTTAACTGGAGTGCATTTGCTACAGCCACATCAAAGAGCGGGGTCATTCTAAATGCCCTGCACGGGGCATGCCTTAGACAACTAGTATTGGAACCCACTCGGGAGGGAGCAATCTTAGACCTGGTACTCTCAAATGGAGATGGAGAGAGGATCACAGATGTAGAAGTGGGTAGCCATCTGGGAACTAGCGACCATCAAACAGTATGGTTCACGATAAACACAGCAGTAGAGTCAAGCCACACAAAGGCAAAGGTCCTGGACTTTAGGAGGGCTGACTTTGTCAAAATGGGTGAGTGCCTAAGGAATGCACTAGCAAATGGGCAGGAAGGAGGGGTGGAAGAACAATGGGGAATAATCAAAACTGCCATCACTAAGGCAACAAGCCTTTGTGTGAAGCAAATAAACAAAACAAATGATGTAAAAAACACTATGGTTCTCAAAGGAGGTGGCAGGGAAGGTTAGGGAGAAAAAGATAGCATTCAGGAAGAACAAGGAATCACAGAAGGAGCAGGACAGAGAACTGTATCAGTTAAAGCAGAAGGAAGCAGGGAAGGCAGTCAGAACAGCAAAGGCCCAAAACGAGGAAAAGATAGCCAACTCAGTTAAGAAGGGGGATAAAGCCTTTTATGGGCACATCAGGGAGCAAAGGAAGACCAAGGGAGGGATAGTGAGGCTTAATAAAGGGAAGGGGGGTGCAGAGGGTGACTGCGAAAAGGCAGATACTAAACAAATATTTTTGCTCAGTAATCACAAGTGAAGAAGGGGAGGTACCTAAACCAAACAGAAACACTCTGGATAGGGGGGTTGATACCAGCCCATTCACAGAAGAAAGAGTTCTGAAAGAACTCTTAAAACTGAAGGTGGACAAAGCAATGGGGCCTGATGGGGTTCATCCCAGAATTCTAAAAGAACTAAGGGTAGAACTAGTGACACCACTGACTACCCTCTTTAACAAATCATGGGAGGATGGGCTGGTACCTGAGGACTGGAGGGGGGCAGATGCTATTCCACTTCACAAAAGTGGGAGCAGGGCAGTGGCAGGAAACTACAGACCTGTTAGTTTGACCTCAGTGATAGAGAAAATGATGGAATCACTTCTGAAAGAAAGAATTGTTGAGTACCTAGAGGCCAGAGGGGCACAGGACCCAAGGCAGCATGGATTCACAGTGGGAAGGTCATGTAAGACGAATCTAATAGATTTATTTGACTGGGTGACCAAAGTAGTAGATCAGGGAGGGGGCTGCGGACATGGCCTACCTAGACTTTAGCAAAGCATTTAACACAGTCCCACTCAAAAGATTAATATACAAGTTAGCCAGCCTGGGAGTGGGTCCCAAGATGGTAGCCTGGGTAAAAAACTGGCTGGAGAACAGGAGACAAAGGGTAATAGTAAACGGAGTCCACTCTGAAGAAAGGGGGGGTTACTAGTGGGGTACCGCAGGGTTCAGTTCTAGGACTGGTCCTCTTCAATATCTTTATAAGTGACATTGCAGAGGGACTGGAAGGAAAAGTATTTCTCTTTGCAGATGACACAAAGATCTGCAACAGGGTTGATACACAAGGTGGGGTGGAAAGGATGAGAAGGGACTTGGCAAGGTTGAAGGAATGGTCAAATGTATGGCAGCTTAGATTCAATGCTAAGAAGTGCAAAGTAATGCACCTGGGAAACAACAACCCAGGGGAAGAGTACACTATGGGGAGACACTAACAACAACAGAAATGGAAAGGGACCTGGGGGTAGTCATATCAGATGACTGAAAGGTGGGCAAGCAATGTGAGAAGGCAGTAAGGGGGGCTGGGGAGATACTGGGATGTATAGGGAGAGGCAACACCAGTAGAAAACAGGAAATTGCTATCCCTCTGTACAGACAGCTGGTAAGACCCCATCTGGAGTACTCTGTGCAGTACTGGAGAACTAGTCTCCACAAAGACATAGACAGGATGGAGGCAGTCCAAAGGAGGGCAACTAAAATGGTGCAGGGTCTACACCAGAAGACATTTAAAGAGAGACTTAAGGAGCTTAATATGTATACCGTCGAGAAAAGGAGGGACGGAGGGACAGGATAGAAACTTTCAAGTACCTAAAGGGAATCAACAAAGTCCAAGATGGTAGCATCTTTCAGAAAAAGAGGTGTACAAGAACAAGGGGGCACAATCTGAAGATAGAAGGGGGATGGCTCAGAGGTAATGTGAGGAAGTATTTTTTCACAGAGAGGGTTGTGGATGCATGCAACGGCCTTCCTGAGGAGGCTGTGGAGTCAAAAACAGTGGGGAAATTCAAGAATGCATGGGATAGACATAAGGCAGTTCTAGGGGTTGGTGGTAGGAGGAAGTAGGCTGTTGGTTAACTAGGATCTGCAGCTTATCCATTAGGTAGGAAATGGGCAGACTGGGTGGGCCAAATGGTCCTTATCTGCCATCAAATTCTATGTTTCTGTTTCGATACCAGCATCCCCCATGGTCTGAGTCTTAGGGCACTTGATTTCTTTTTATGTTGCAGTGCCTGTACTAGTACAACTAGTCAAACTTGGCACCATGTACAGGCTAAAAAAACAACTTATCCCAGAGGCTAGATGAGCAGTTGCCTTCAGTGTCTTCCTACCCACATTAACCTATGCTGTTCCAGTAATCCAGGGCATGGTAAAGGGTGAGGTTAGCAGGCTTCAGGTCCTGTACAACAAGGTTGTGAGGTTTGCGACAATGTGTCAACCAAGAAGCCACCCTTGCATCTCACTAACCCAGCTACAATGGCCTTCTTTCGAGGATTGTCTACAGTATCCCCTGCTCTGCCTTGCATACAAATTGCAGAGCCCGGCAGCCCCACCAAGCCTAACAGGAATAATCATGGCTAAGCCTAACCCTTGAATGCTCAGGACCTCAGGTCGGTCCCTACTGGCAATCCCCAGAATCAAGACTCCCAAGGGAGATAATTCCTTCGCTCTCACAGCCCCTAAACTGTGGAACACTCTCCCACCTCTAGTACAGGAAGCCCCCTCACTACCAGTCTTTCGCACTAGGCTTAAATCCCATTTGCTTGGGACAAGCTCATGCCACTGTGAGTGTATAGGATAATCACCCCCGATCCTAATCACAACACCCATCACCCCTCTCTTCTCACCTTAACCTACATTAAATCATGCCTTAAATCCTTAAATCTTTCAAGTGTTGTACTTATGGTCTACAATTTGAATAATTGCCTGTACTGTTATCCTCATTATCTCGTCTACTGATCACCTGATTGTATGTGTTGTATTGCTTCTGTTCCCTGGGTCACCCCTCAAAAAGGGACCTTCAGGGCCCAGTGGGCCAACCCGGTCATCAAAATTCAATAAATAAATAGTACATCCCCACCATCCCTTCTACTTGAGATGGCACACTACATTCTCACTCATAATTTTTTGATGTTTCATGGTGACATGTTTTTACAACTATGTGGGTCTGTCATGGGAGCCACTATGCAACTGGCAGGGGTGGCACTAAGCCACTTAGCGCTGGGCATACGTGGCTCTTTTGTGAACTTGTATTTGGGATGGTGGGAGGAACTTGTTGTATTTAATGATATGAGCAACAGATTCTGTGGTCACATAATGCACTGGTACAAGTACATAGGTGTATAATCGTCTGGAGTGGTGACCATACTTCAGCTGAAAATTTTGTGTGTGAACATAACACAAATGAGTTCAGTTTGAGTTTTATGTCTAAGATTGAGGATAAAGAGCTCGAGTTTCTCGATCTTAATCTTAAAGAGCTAATGGAACTAAACAGGCAGACAGGAAAGTAATACAAATTCTAGGAAGTAGTCAGTCTTAACTTTTTATTTCTGAAGTATTTTTCTTTTACCATTAGGTTATTAGAGGGTTTTCTATGTGATAATATTGTGCTGGATGTGTGGAACAGCTCTCAGTCTGGCAGCTGACATTTAACTATCTCCACCCCCCCTCCAACTGCATCACCAACACTGTGATCTCACTGACTGTGACATCACAGGTGACTGACCTGGCACCTTCTGAATGGCTGTTCCTAAGCAGCAGTGATGTCACAATCAGTGAGGTCACAATGCTGATGATGTAGTGGGGGGGGGGGGTAGAGATAGATATGTCAGCTGCCAGGCAGAGTGCTGTCCCACACACCATACCTACTAATATCAGGTGAAATCTTCTAATTAACCAAAGGGAAAAAGAAAAAGTACCTCAGCTATAAAAGGTAATGGTACATTGTTTTTAAAAAAAGACTATTAGTTTTAGGCAGTACACTAGCTCTATGTAACTGAGGAGTTCAAGGTTGGCAGCAGAGGTTACTGAAAACCCAGTGTGGGTAATACATGCTGCATGCCACCCATGCCCACTGCCCCCAAACTTATTTCATCCATCCTCATGGACACTTTCTATGGCTATGTTGTAACTGCTCAGAGGAAAGGGACTTCAGCATTCAGTCTGATGAAATGTATGAAAAATTTGTGGCAAGAGGATTTGATCAGCAGATCCTGGATAATGCCCTTGCCATGGCTAGCGGCTGTAATAGGATGGACTTGCTGCAACCAAAATCAAAGAAAAAAATCAATGAAATACAGCAACTTATGACATTTGCTCTAGAATTTATTGCAATAACACCACAAGTGAGGAAATATTCTGTTAAACAACTGGCATCTTCTACAGCACTGCACTAAAGATAATCTGTTTGCTCACCTCCCTAGAATTACATACAGCAGGGCTAGCAGTCTTTGAGATCTAGGGCCCGATGGGCAAAGTGGAGTGCAAATATTTGCACTGTGTCTTGCAGTTGCCCGGGTGTCCAAAAATGCTGTATTCAGTGGAACAGCATACGGGCGCTATTCGACTGAATATAGGGCCATGGTGGCCCAGCACTAAGCCACTTAGCACTGGGCAGACATGGTTCCTAAAAGAGGACATCACAATGGCTTTCGCCCATGCTAAATTTAAGATATTCAAATGGACCTATGCAAATGAGCTCATTCCCTGGTGTCTAGCGGACCCCTTCCCTATCCCTGATTCCCTGTAAATGAATGATACACCATTCCCTGGTATCTAGTGGACCCCCCACCCTAAAGGTAGTGTCTCACCACCCTGCTCCCCCCCAATCTCGACCCTTAGCCGGCAACCAGCACAGCTCACCGCTCTCCACCATGGTCAGACACTGACTGAGCTGTCAATGAGTACTTACTGTAACAGTAGGTGCTCACTGACAGCTCAGTCAACTGGTAGTGATGGAGAGTGGAGGCCTGTGTTGGTCACTGGCTCAGGGTCAAGAAGGGGGGGAGGAGAGGGGTGGTGGGGCATTACCTTCTGGGATGGGGAGAGGGGGCTCCGCTAGACACCAGGGAATGGTGTATCATTGATTAAGAGGGAATCAGGGATAGGGAGGGAGGGGTTGGTTGACACCAGGGAATGGTGTACCATTCATTTTCATGGGATAGGGAGGTGGTCCACTAGACACCAGGGAATGGTGTCTCTTTCATTTACAGAGGATCAGGATGAGGGGGGAACACTGGATCCCAGGGAACATTAGAATTATACATCAGGTGGGTGTCAAGCAGGGGGAGGGACCACTGGACACCGGGTAAGATTATTTGTGAGATCAGATGGACATCAGGTGGGGGGGAAGGACCGCTAGACACCAGGGAATGTTTTATATGAAGTATCGGACTGGTGATTGGCAGGGAAGGGAATACCACTAACACCAGGGAACTTCCACAGATTACATTGAGACAGCGATTGGGGGGGGGGCACCACTAGTACCAGGGGACTTTAACAGATTACATTGAGACATTAATTGGGGGGGCACCACTAACACCAGGGAACTTCATCAGTTTACATCGGGATGGCAATTGGCAAGGGGGGAGGCATCATTAGCACCAGAGAACATCATCAGTTTACATTGGGTCAGTGATTGGTGGGGGACGGGCACTGGACACCGTGGACTACTATGATGGGGTCAGGGGAGGCTGACGCACTTCCTCCACCAACCCCTAGGATTGTGCCAGAGTAAGTCATGCTGTCGGTCTCTCTGTTACCTGTGCTGTGCAAAGGGGGATGCTTGCAAAATGGTTTTACGTGGTGCAAATACTCTGAATATTGGACTGTGCCAATATTCAGGTCCTCACCTTCATTTACATTGTGCCCCCTTGAATATTGCCTGGTGCAAGCCCTGTCGTCCATGCTAACCAGTCTTTTCAATATTGCCCATCCACACAAACCCAGTTTACGAGGCAACTCAGTTTTGTGCCTGGGCAGAGTTTTCAATATCGGGACCTGCTGTCACACAGTCTTCTTAAACCAAATACAACAATCAGACCGACTTGGTTGCCACAAAGACCCATAGGGTTTCATACTTGTGACAGGGGTTTCCTATGTAAATTTGGATTTCCAAGGAGCAATTGTAATGTGGAAAACGTAAACATCAAAACTGAAATCAGGGAATTTCTATCATGTTACTCAAGCTTTGTTATTTATCTTATTATTTGTAGTTGTAAGAAACTGTAGGTAGGCAGGACAGATCGTCTAGCAAAACAAATGCCTTCAGGAACAGGTGCATGACATCAGAACTGGAAAAAGAGGACAGTGCGCTAGGGCCTCACTGGGGAATTTCACAGTTGTGAAACCAGATGAGATGAGGTTCTGCACCATTAACAGATAGTGACAAGGTCACCCCAGTGGCGATGGAGGCTGAGCGCGGTGCCTCACCTCCTGTCATGACGCCATGCCAGCTTTGGAAACAGATGTGGGTCACTCAGAGGATGGCCAGGAGGGAGGATTGGCGTTCATGGGACCACTCTCCTCCCTTGTGGAGAGGGGTTGCTGTGGCTCACTGCTTGACCGCCACCTGGAGGTGTCTGGGAGACAGTGCAAGCAAACCACATGCAGGGAAGGGAGTCAACATTCAGGACACCAGAGGCATCTCCATGGAGGCAGTGCTCACACATCGTGCCCATTGCATATCCTGTGGGCCCAGGAAGAAATCTGAGGAAAAACACCTCTGACTGCAGGATGAAGACCGACCCCTCACGGTCCCCACTTTGGTGACCAGGCATCCCATCACAGTCATACAGCAGAGGATAACAGAGTAAGGTAAATCCCAGAAAAACTGGGTGATGGGGCTGGTGGGGGTGGGAGGTCAAAGGGCAGCTGGGGCAGCTCAGGAGAATACAACCTATACTGCAAAATGCAAAACAAAAAACAACAAACAAAAACAAAAAAGGTGGTGACAGAGTTTAATTGCTGCTTAAGAACTAATCAAGATGGATTTTTGTACTTAAAACTCTCATCCAGTAGGGCTAAATAGAGAATGAGATATGCCATTTTTTTGTGATTAGTGTCAATTTGTATATAACAGCTGCTTTGTACTTGTTAGCCTGCTGTTCTGTATTTCCTTTTTCCAGGGTTTGAAAGGAAAGGACATTTAAAAGCAAGCCCTTGGACACCACCAGGGAGACTATTTTGAAACTTGCCAAGTGCCCTCACAGCACCGAGGCATGCATTAAATTCCTTGTAACCACATACCCTGTCGTGGGTTATTGCCACTTATAACATGGGTTGGAAAAGAAGGCAACCCAACTGGTCAAAGAGCATCAGCAGAAATAACCATTTTGATTCAGTAATAAACAGTTGTTCCTGGAAACACTGTGCTGAGACTTTTATTGTGGACTTGCCTCCAGTTGTACCATGGGACTTGAATCAGTTAGATGGATATATGTTTGGAGTTTATAATTATGTTGCATTCATGATTAATTTTTTTCAATAGCAATTTAAGATGTACATCAGCTTTACTGAGCTTTAGCATTGATTTTTACAGGTTTTTTTCTGGTGTCAGATATCATGAAGAAATAACATTCGCAGTTAGCTTATTTTGCTAAGAATACTATAAGCTATTTTCAGATTCTTTAATTCTGGCACCTGCCTTTTCCTTTTTCTCTTTTCTCCATTATTCTTAACCCTCTTCCCTTCCCTTTGTTATTTTTCCATTCCTTGTTTTTGTTCTTCTAATTGTCAGTGCCTATATATATATATATATTTTTTTTCAGAAAAACGATAGTTCAGAATTGTTAGGGTTTTATTAAAGCATAAAAGCTGGTAAATTCAACGTTAGAGTTACCAACCCTACCAACCTATCCCATCCCCCTCCCTCCTTACACCAATAGGCTGGGGTGCCATGGGTGGTCAGGCCATCCTCATCCCATTCCATGTGTAAACAGGCTGACATGGTACAGTACAGGAGAATGGGGTGAGAGTTAGGCCTGACCACCCCATGGCACACGCCCGTGTGTTGGTGTATGGAGGTGGGGGGGGGTTGGGGTGGTAGGTTGGCAACCCTAACGCTGAATTTCCCAGCTTTTGATGCTTTAATAAAAACCCTAACTGATGCATAAACATAGCTTTTTGCAATGAATTTACCTTCTTTTTGAGAAAGTGTAATGTAACTGATATGTGGTTGTGGTAACTCGGGCCCTCCGGGCCCTGTACTCCCCTCATGCTGCCCATTTTTGCATAATGATATGCATATTTGGGAGCGCAGGCACTCTGGGCTCTGCATTCCCACTTTCACATAAGTATGGAAACATACCGCAACCCTATACTCATGAAAAGGAGCGCTTGTAACACTAATTTGGCAATATTTCAGTAACCAAAGAAACTATGAAAAAAATTCCACTGCATTTTTAATAATGACTTCAAAACCTCCATGGAAGCTTAGCTGCGGAGATCGAAAAATCCATATCTCGAATTGTTTTCGAGATATGGGTGCCAAAAGGCACCACGGGCACCACAGTTCAACAGATGCATGTAACTTGGTTATTTTCACCCAGTTTTCAACATGGCCTTTTGGGGACCACACCTCATGAACAATGTCATTGTCATTTTGTTAATCTGTCCTGACAGTTGATTTCGCACAGCGACCCTGCCATTGTGTGCCACAGGTGCAAAAACACATTCCGGGCAGGATGTGAAAAATGACAGCTGTACTGCTCAAACAGAGATGTGAAGAAATGGCAATGCTGAAAATCTGGAGTGAAAATATTAAAAATTGGTGAAGTTATGCGCATGCATAGAAACTGCACAATGCACACTCATAACACAGTCATTTTTTAGAATTTTTGCACCAAATTTTGAACACGAGCTTTTTGGGACCCCATCTCATGAACACTGGCACTGTCATTTCATTAATCAGTCCCAAAAGGTGATTCCATGCAGCAACCATGAAATCACCTTTCAGGACTGAGTAATGAAATGACAATGACTGTGTTCATGAGGTGGGGTCCCAAGAACCCCATGTTGAAAATCTGGGCAAAAATACCTAAAATTGGCTGAGATATCAACATAAGTTGAAACCCCCCCCCAACTCCCATTACACAGCTTACCTTGATTTCTCAGATCGCAGTTTGGCTTTGAAGAGTGCAGACACGTCCCCGGTCCAGAGAAGATCGCTGCTCTTGACTTCTCGAGGTAGGTATGGGGTAAAGGGGGGCTGCGGGGAGGTGGGTGCTCAGTGGGAGGGTAGGGATGGGGAAGGGGACTGTGGAGATGAAAAGGGACTGTCTTCTTTTTACAGGTAAAAAAAGACATTGGGGATGGTTTTCTTAATTTACAGGTTACTTTTATTTTAAAAAAATAATCTGGCACACTGGGGTGGGCTCCTAGTGTGTCACACTAGTTGGGGGGAACACAATGTGACTTGGGGATTGGGCACCTGATCTCAGAATAAAAAATGGGCTTGGAGGGAGGGCATCTGACACAGGGAGGGGGCATCCCAGTGTCAGAAATATTTCATATAAATTGGCACACTGGGTGGGCTGCCGTGCCACACTAGTGGGGTGGGACACAGTCCTACTCAGGGATTGGGAACCCCAATGTTAGTATAAAAAAAAAACAGGCTTGGGGAGGAGGGCATCTGACACCAGGAAGGGGGTATCAAGGTGTTGGAAACATTTCATATAAAACTGGCACACTGGGGGTCTCACCAGCCACATTAGAATGGGGGGATACATGCTGACACGGGATTTGCACCCGATGATGGTCAAAAGCCGGACAAACTACTTTGATGCAGGATCCTGCATTGAAAATGTTGATGCAGGATTATGCATCAAAGTAAATAAATGGGCAACACTGGCATTGGGACACTGGGAGGGGCTACCCAGTGTCCACACACTGAGGGAATGTGGAGGAGCTACTGCTGACATGGGGAATGGGTACTCCATGTCGGAGAAAATTTATCGATGCACTGTCATGCATCAAATTGTCATGCACCGTCTGCATTGAACTGCCATGCTGTTCGGCAAAAGCATGGCAGTTCAATGCAGAGATAAACTATCTCCTAAGCCACGTCGGGGACTCTAATAAATAATAAATAACAAATGTCGAGCATGTTCCTTTGGGTTCCATTAGGTAAACACTACTGTTAGTGTTTACCTAGGCATTATTTTTAAAAATATTTCAGTTTTCCAGCCTCAGTAACTGAAAACAAGATGGCAACAATCGGCACTGAAAACTGTGACCATGAACTGTAAAGTGCGAATGGTAAATGCCTTTTACCATTCGAACATTTACTGTTTGAATGGTAAATAGCATTTACCTTTCGCACATTTACCATTCGAACAGTAAATTACGAATGGTAAATGTAATTGTAATATCAAGGGAGGCCAGTAAGGGGGAGCAATTTGGGGAAGGGGAGGAGAGCTAGAAATTAGGGGGTGGGTGTGCATGGGGTAAAATGATGGTAGAGGGGTAGGGCTTATCCAGGGCTTAGAGGAGGGAGTTAGGAAGGGACATGGCAGGAGCAGCAAGGAGCAAGGTAATTATTGAGGGCAGAGCTCATGGAGTAGGTGGAGGATAAGTGCCAGATTTGAGGGGGGGAGGGAATTCCAAATTTTTGGGAGGTGATGAGAGTAACCAGATTGGCCGATTTGGGTGGATCTGTGGGGACTACCAGGGTGTGAGAGTCGGTTGATCTAAGGAATGGGAGGGTGGGGGTGTTATAAAGGAGGCAGTGAAGTAGGAAGGAGCTCACCCAACCAGTGCTTGGAGGTGAATTTAAACAGGGAGAGTTGCCTATTTGTAAGAGGTGGGAAGGATAGGGCATGGTAAAGATTGTAGTGATGGATGTGAGGGGACATCCAGGACAAAGCGGCAGAAGGAATTGAAGAGGGTATTCGGTCTGGCCAGGGAGGACTTAGGGGCAGCACCATAGACTACGTTGGCAGTAGTTGAAAATGGGCAATATCATCTGAACAAGTTCATGCCTAGCCGTAGGAGGGATATAACTATGGTTCCTGAGCAGGGCACCAAGCTTGGGGCGCAGTTTTTTCTGGAAGGCGTCAATATGTCCAGAGAAGTTTAGGTGTTGGTCCAACCAAACACCTAAGTACCTGAAGGAGGATGTGTCCTCAAGTAAATTCCCATCAAGGGTGTGGAAAGTGGGTAGGAAGGGAAACCTACAGAGTCTCTGCCTTGTACCAAAGGTCATGGAGACAGTCTTCTTGGTGTTGAGGAAAAGCTGATGGTTAGCAAACCAGAGCTGAACCTTGTCGAAGTCTTGCTGTAAGCTGGTTGTAACCTCATCAGGACAGGAGCCAGATGCATACAGGACTGTATCATTGGCATACATATGTATAGCAGAGGATGGGGAGCAAACAGGGGGAATATCATTTAAGAAGATGGAGAATAGGAGGGGCCCTAATACAGAGCCCTGGGGGACTCAAGTGCTATTCGGGAAGGATGGGGAAGTGGCATCCAAGATCTTAACTGATTGGGTTCTGCCAATAAGGTAGGCCTTGAACCAGTTTGTGGAGGAGGGAGATAGGCCAGCTGCTGGGAGTGAGTCGAGGAGAAGGGAGGAGAGATGGTGTCAAGACCTTGGCCAGGTTGACAAAATGGCAGGGTAATTTATATTGTCCATCCCTGTTAGGATGGAGTCTGTGAGCCATAGGAGAGAGGTGGTGGTTGAGGGTTTTTCCTGAAACCAGACTGGAAAGGGGTGAAAAGGAGATGTCAGATACAAAAGAGGTGAGTTGGGAGAGGACAATGTGTTCTTGAAGCTTGAAAAGGGTAGGGAGGGAGAAAAGGGGTGATAGTTGCCAGGGGATGAGGGTCAACCCCTTTGGAGGGAGGACCACTGCATGTTTCCATGAAGAGGGACTGAGGCAGTAGAGAAGAAAAATTACTCACCTTAGTAACTGTGTTTCTTTTAATGAAGTCTTGCTGTATTCTGAGATATGCAGTTAGCCCCAGCACTTGAACTGCTCGGAGAGGAAAGAGTTAAATTCTATGCAGGGCATAGAACGTTGAGCTTGAACTCGGTTCAAACCTCTGTCTGCTGCACTTTGAAGTGCAACGATGAGATTCTTACGAGCTAATACTAACTAACTAACACCACTATGGGAAATTGTAAAAGTTTTACTAGCCAAATGGCAACCAAATATTTTGATCCCCAAAAGACTCAAGTCAAGAAATCCAAAACAAAAACTTGGTAGTGAACAACTTAAGACTTTCAAAACAAAAGACAAAATCCACTGCCCCTTTCTAAAAAGAGGGAGTGCCCAAATGCACCCCTGGTGTGCAACACTGCACCTGCCAGCCCATTTCCCAAAAGCCAGGTTCTGACAGGGGAGGCAGGAGGAGGTCAGAATACAGCAAGACTCCATTAGAAGAAACACAATTACTAAGGTGAGTAATTTTTTCTTCAAACAACATGAAGTCTTGCTGTATTCTGACTATTGCAGACTACTAAGCAGTACCTCCATGGAGGAGGAAATCAAACCTATTTTGGGAATAGGCTCTGCAGTACTGCTGTAACAAACCTAGCATCACTCCTAGCCTGGATATTCAGAGAGTAATGCTTGGTGAATGTATGGACTGTTTTTCAGGTGGCTGCTTTGCATATCTCTAGTAAGGGAATATCCCTGGCAGCAGCCAGGAAGCAGCTGTACCTCTAGCTAATGAGGCCTCAGGCCTGAGGGTGGTATTCTGCCTAGCTTCTGTGCAGAATTGTATACAAGAGATGATCCACCTGGCAATAGTTTTCTTAGTGGCAGGCTTGCCCTTCCCCACTTCCCCATAAGTGAGGAACAACTGGAGGGAGTCAAACCTGAGTGCCTTAGTACGCTCAACGTAGTAACTCAGGGACCTTTTAACATCTAAACTGTTTAATCTTCTCTCTCCTGAAGAAGAATGATCAGTGAAGAAAACAGGGAGAGACATGGATTGGTTCAAATGAAAATTTGAAACCACTTTAGGTAAGAGCTCCTATTGGTTCTAAGGACCACTTTATCTATATGGAATGAGATAAAATCAGGCTCCACTGACAGAGCTTGCAATTCACTGATATGTCTGGCAGAGGTAATAGCTACCAGGAACACAATTTTCCAGGTCAAGTACTTAAGCTCTGCTGAAGACAAAGGTTCAAAAGGGGTTGCATAAGCTGAGCAATGCAATTATTAAGGTCCCAAGCAGGAGTAGGATCCCTATGGGGGGGATTGGTATGAAGTAATCCCTTGAAAAACTTACAAAAAACAGGATGAGATGCCAGTGAGGAGGGCTTTCCCACTGACAGAAAAGCAGAAACAGCCGACAAGTGTATCTTGAGGGTAGCTGGTCTGAGGCCTAGGCCATTAAGATAAACCATGTAGTCCTGAACTGTAGACAAGTCAGCAGTATCTGGGGTTGCATGCGTCTTGGAACACCAAATGCTGAATCTTTTCCATTTGGAATTATATGTTTTTCTGGTGGAGGTTTTTCTAGAGGCTTTGAGAATGTCCAGAACCCCTTGAGAGAGAGAGATGCAAACCTGCATATTCTAACTCTTCAAGAGCCATGCCTTGAGATTGAGAGACCGCAGGTTGGGATACCAGATTCTCCCCTGAGAGGAGGTTAACAGGTTGTGATTCCTGGGAAGAGATAGGGGAAGATGGACTGCTAGGGACAGCAACAGGGGATACCAAGGCTGCCTGTCCTAATCTGGAGCAATCAGGATCACTTTGCAAGACTGTGATCTTATCTTGACCAGAACCTTGAACAGAAGAGGAAAGGAGGGAAGGCATACAGAAATTTCCCTTCCCAATTCAGAATCAGAGCATCCAGAGGGACTGAGCCCAAGACTTGGGGTCCGCAACAGAATAGAGGAAGTTGGAGATTGTCTGGGGCTGCAAAGAGATCTATCTCTGGAGTGTCCCACCTTGAAAAAATCACTTTTAACACTAGTGATCCAGGGACCATTTGTGATGGCCCTGGGAGATCCTGCTCAATGCATCTACAGCACATTGCCCTTCCTCGGAGGTGGACTGCTACCAGAGAGGTCTGTAGAGAAAAAGCCAGGGACCATAATTTCATGGCTTCCATACACAAGGCAGTAGACCGAGTGCCTCCCTTCTTGTTGATATACCACATGGTAGTGGTGGTGTTGTCTGTCCTGACCTGAACCACCTTGTTCTGTACTGATTGTGAGAAGGCTTGCAGGGCCAGGTAAACTTCCCTGAGTTCCAGAAGACTGATGTGGAAAAGAAAGTCCTGAGTGGACCACACTCCCTGGGCTGTGAGAGTCCCCAGGTGAGCTCCCCACTCCAGGAGAGAAGCATCTGTGTTTAAACCACAGAGTGAGACTGAGTGATGAATGGGACTCCTTGCCTGAGATTGTCCTGATCCTGCCACCATTGAAGAGCCTGGATCAGGGTCTGAATGACTGGAATAAGTTTGGTTAGAGGATCTTTTTCTGAGACCAAAAGGCCCTCAGGTGAAACTGAATGTCCCTCATCTGAAATCTGGCCCCTTGACCACTGCAGTGGAAGCTGCCATGTGACCCAGAAGCTGAAGGAAGTGCCTGCTGGTCAAGAAACCAGAAGGAAGAAGCCAACTCTATGATGGCCCTTACCCTTACCAAGGAGAAATGCTTTTGCTTGACAGTGTCCAGTTCTACCCTTGTGAAGGTCAAAAGTTGCACTGGCTTGAGAACTGATTTGGGAAGATTGAGAAGGAAGCCTAGAGAAGTGAGCACTTGCTGGGTTACTTTCAAATCTGACTTGACTTGGTCTGGAGACTGACTCACTATGAGCCAGTTGTCCAGGTATGGGAATATGGAGATATTTTTTCTCCTTAGGAATGCAACTACTACTGCTAGGCATTTTGTGAACACCCTTGGAGCTGATGTTAGGCTGAAGGGCATTGCTCTGAACTGGTAATGGCCTGAAGGCAGTTCGAACCTGAGGTACTTTCTGTGTGAGCACCTGATGGGAATGTGAAAGTAGGCATCCTTTAGGTCCAGAGAGGCTAGCCAGTCCCCTGGCCTTAGAGAGAGAAGAATTATTCCCAGAGTCACCATTTTGAACTTTGGCTTTAACAGATGTTTGTTCAGGTATCTTAAGTCTAGGATGGGCCACCACTCCCCTGTTTTTTTGGGGGTAAGGAAGTACCGGGAGTACAGACCTTTGCCCCTGTGGATCGTAGGAACTCTCTCTATGGACCTTAAGGCCAGTAGAAATGAAACCTCTGCCTCTAGGGCAATGGTTTTGGAGATGTTTGCAAGTGGAAAAGATCTGGCTCTCAGCTTTGGGAATTTTTTGAAGTTGAGAGCCAGTCCCTGGCCTACTACCTCCAAGACCCACTTTTCTGAGGTAACAGACTTCCAGTCCTGAAAAGTAAGCCAACCTGCCTCCTACAGGAATGGGGGAGTCGACCCGGGCTGACACATCAGGGTGTCTGCTTGGCAGGAGCCTTAGGCTGAGAGGTGGATGCAGCCCTGCTCATCCCCCTTCTGCCTCTCCCTCTGAAGAACCCCCTCTGGAAAAAAGGAGAGGAGGCCTGTGCTTGGTAGAAAGGCCTGTGAAAAGGCCTACCCCTGCCCCTAGCTTGCTGCCTTTGAGGAGTTGCCTGCCTTTCCTTGGCCTGTGCACTCATATAGGTGGTCCTGTATTCATCCGTCTTTTTCATATAATTCTCTGTCTGCTCCCTGAGCAGAGAATTATTAACTACAGAGAAATCCATAGCCTTAGCCTGGGTATCCTGAGATAGGCTAGTACGCCTGAGCCAAGCTAGTCTCCGAAGAGCCACAGATGTAGCCATGACTCTAGATGATACATCACTGGAGTCTGCAGCAGCATAAAATTGGATCTTCAATGCCTCAGTCCCATCAGCATCCACCTCCTCCAGCTCCTTGGTAAGCTGGGGGGAGGCCTGCTTAGCCAGTTCCAGTACAGTGTTCCACCTGGACTTCTGGTACCTGGCTGTATAGGCCATGTAATTAGCCTGCCTGAGTCCCAGAGAAGATGCCATGTACTGCTTCTTTGCCATGGCATCCAACTTCCTGGAGTCTTTATCTGGGGTGTGTGAAGCCAAGGGAATGTTAGCCTTATCACAGGCTAGAGCCTGCACGACCCCAACATGGCTGCACTGCTGGTACAAGTACTCCGTACTTGAGCCTGACAGCATGTACCTCTTGTCCATCCATCTGTCCACAGGAGGTAATGAATTTGGAGTTTTTAACAACTTTTGTGTCTGTTTTCCAAAAGACTTATGAAGGGGAATAGACAAACTTTTGGACTCTGGGATGTCCATCATCTCCACATAGTCAGGCTCCTCTTGTTCCTCAACAGCTTCTTCCATAGGGAGCTGAAGGTTTTCTGCCACTTTCCTGTAGAACATAAAGTGGGAAGGGGACTCAGAAAACCTAGGAGGGGAAACACCAGAAAGCCTGTCTGGGGAGATGTCCGGTTCTATGGGCTCATCCAGACCTTTTTTCCATCATCATCATCACCTTCATCATCACCATAATCAACATCCCGCTCCATGTCCGTTCATAAAAATCTTCAGGGTATAATCTTGAACTGGAGGAACCAACTGAACTGAACGCCTGTCAGAAGGTGCCGATCGTCGGAACCAAACAAAGCGATTCAACTACGCGATCGCCGGGCAATTTCCTCTGTGGTCGGATGATGCAGTTCTGGATCTGAACAGGCCAATTTTTCTTTTCTTTTTCTTTTTGACGGACCCAATCCCTCGGAATCGGCTCCCCTTTTGCCCGAAGGAGTCTTGCCCTGGTCAGAGGGCACTCCTTCTGGTTTGGTCAGAACCGAACAGGGCTGGCCATCCGGGTCAGTGGACTTCTCGGCCTCCTTTTTCCTAAGCCTGCCCAATCTTTTATCCAGGGTGGCTTTAGGGAAATTCTTTCAAATTTGGCAGTCTGAATCGAGGTGGTCAAATCCCAGTCAATAAACACAAGTGGTGTGTTGATCAGCCTTAGCAAAGGCCTCCCCACACACACACTGCAGTGTTGAAACCCAGTGGGTCCGGTTTTTCTTTTGGGTTTCTCAGATGTAGCCATCTTTAATCAGAAAACTTACCTTTACTCGGCTTCAGCGAGGCAAGACCTCTTATCGGTTTCTAACCGTGTCACGGTATTTAAAAAACGTAAACACGTTGCTTTCTTTTTAAAACCGATAAGGACCGGTACCACACTAAATTAAAGGAAAAACAGTAACAAGTTCTGTTGAGAGTAACCGGTTCAGCCGAACCGGTTAAAATATCAAGTTTACAATTTCCACAAGTTTTTCCAAATCTAGTCCACTACCTACGTACTTACTATACCACAGACAGGGATCTGAACTGAAAAAACAAAGAATTTATCGGTAAAACCGACAACTTTAACCAACCGAGAACCGTGAGCAGAGGAGAAATCTCCGGAGCGAATGTTCAATTAGGCGGAGTAAAGAATCTGACGGTTACACTTCAAAGTGCAGCAGACAGAGGTTTGAACCGAGCTCGAGCTCAACGTTCTATGCCCTGCATAGAATTTAACTCTTTCCTCTCCAGAGCAGTTCAAGTGCTGGGACTAACTGCATATGTCAGAATACAGCAAGACTTCATGTTGTTTGAATGAGAGATTTTGGATTATTGACAGGGGGTAGGCAATGGCCAAAGTGGAAAGGGAGAGGAGTTTTGGGTCAAGGCCATCAGGGGAGGCACCTTTAGATGGGTTGATGGTGAGGAGGGCACTTAGGGCATTGTTTGGGGTTACAGTAGCGAAAGAGAAGGGGAGGTGGAAGTGTGATGAAGGGGGCACACCGGTAGAGGGTGAGGAGGGGAATGGGTAGGAAGGGAGGGATTTCAGTAGTTCAGTGGCACAGGAGGTATAGTAGGAGTTAACTTCCGCAGCTATAGCTAGGGGGTCAGACACTAGTGAGCTATTTACTGTAAGTACCAGGGGAGAGTGAGATGAGGGGGTAAATAGGGCGTGGAGCACCTTTCGGAACTTTGAAGGGCAATTTATGTTGATGATGAAGACAGATTTGAAATATTCAGATTTGGCTAACCTTGTAGCCCTGGTGCAAGCATTTCAGAGCATGCGGTAGTTCACAAGGTCACTAGGATGCTGGATAACTTTATGACACTTCCAGGCTCTATCTCTAGCCCTGAGACAAGCCAGAAGTTCAGGGGATTACCCAGGGTAAGTGGTTACCTCTGACTCTGGTTTGTTTGATGGGGCAAAGGTGTTCCAGTTTGCAAGAAAGATTTCTCTGAGGTAGCAAGGCCTTTCAACCGAGGGAAGGAGGTTAGGAGGACCAGTCAGAAGTGGCAAGGTTACTCAGGAAAGGTTCAAGGTCAAGAGACTTGAAAGAGCGTAGTTGTATGGTTTTGTGTGGTGATTTAGTTCTGTGGACTTTCCTAACTATGAATATTGGGTTATGGTCACTGAGAGCTTTGGGGAGGATGCCAGAGGTGATGACCCAGTGGGGGTGGGAGGCAAGGGCCCAGTCGAGTAGGGAGTGTTGTTGTGTCTTGTGGTTTGGGCGGGTGGGTTTGGAGATCAGTTGGGAGCGGTTTAGGGTTCTGATTTTATTTTTAGTTTTTGTAGTTTTAGGTGACAGCCAATTTATATTGAAGTCACCTAGGATGAATAATTCCCCATAGTGAGCAAGGGAAGTGATGGAGGTTCGGAGGTCTAACGCGACGGAAGGATGGACATTTGGGCGGCAGTATATGCCGGCTACAAAGATTGGGAGAGTGAAGGGGTGGGTCACTTGGATAGCTAGGGCATCATGGGTCTCAAGATCTCTCTCTCTCTCTCTCTTTATATATATATATATATATCTGGCAGCCTGAGCTACCATAGTTAGGGTTGAGGAGCCATTTACATGTTAAACCTAAATTTTGCACCTTAATAACTTTGCAACTGTTCAACAGATTTGCCTGAAATTTGGAATACATGATCAAGAACCATACATCTTGGGATCTGCCAACATTCATACTGTTTGATATCGGCTCATGGAGTTATTAAGTCAACATCTATGCACGCCACGCTGGCAATTCTTTGGTCATCTCTACAGGTCGCACGGTTTATGGACCAGTCCGAAATCTTCAGGGAACAGTGCCAGGGTCCCCAATGTGCCTTTTGAAGATTTCATGAAAAAATATTAAACGGTTCAAAAGTTATTCAAAAAACAGTTTCCCATTATAAGTCAATGGGAAAAGTTAACAAAAAGTTCAACACTTTCGCAAATGCAGTTTTTACTTTCACAAATGGCCTTTTTACTTTCGCAAATCCACCATTTTGTTTTCAGTTGGTGATCAGAAAAATGCTTGGCATTTAAATTTGGGACCCTCTAGCAACACAATTCTTTTTGTGTTTACCTAGTCGGACCCTGAGGATGCTAGGCATGTCTTTATTTTGAGGTTAAACACCCTAGAAATATGTTTTTCAAGTTTCTGAAAAAGTATTTCATAAGTAGTGTCAGATCACAAAAGTGTAGTAAATTTTTTATGAAACTTTCGCAAATTGCGACACTAATTTTCCAGGCTATGGCAGAATGACAGCAATACTTTGCTACCCTGCTGCAAAAGAACGGTTTGGTCTTTTGGGCTGAAATTTGGAGGGTACACAGCCAACATCTCACAGATGTGCCTTGCAGTGTTTTGGTGAAAACTATTACAGGAGTGCAAAGTTACAGCACTCCAAATTTGACACTTTTTCCCATAGGATAACATTACGGCCCGGCCACATTACAGGAATCCTTTGCCACCCTGCTGCAAAATAACAGTTTGGTCTTTTGGGCTGAAATTTGGAGGGTACACAGCCAACATCTCACAGATGTGCCTTGCAG
This sequence comes from Neoceratodus forsteri, assembly GCA_016271365.2. NCBI lineage: Eukaryota > Metazoa > Chordata > Ceratodontiformes > Ceratodontidae > Neoceratodus > Neoceratodus forsteri. The sequence goes on from CM057451.1 coordinate 477,750,349, forward strand.
TGTTTTGGTGAAAAACTATTACAGGGCGGCAAAGTTACAGCACTCCAAATTTGACACTTTTTCCCATAGGATAACATTACGGCGTCCGCCACATTACAGGAATCCTTTGCCACCCTGCTGCAAAATAACAGTTTGGTCTTTTGGCTGAAATTTGGGGAAGAAAGCCAGCATCCCACAGATGTGTCTTTCAGTGGTTTGGTGAAAAATATTACAGGAAGCCAAAGTTATCGTATCTCAACTTTTTCCCCATAGGATAACATTACAGCGTTCACGACACCTTTCGGGGTCCGTATCTTGGAGACGGACGTAGATACAGACTTTTCATCAAAACTGCTTAGCCCCAGGGCTAAGCAGAAAACTAGCCAGGAAAGTCATACATCATATGACTTTTAAGTTTTTTTTCACGTCAACGGTTCCTGAGATATAAGCAATTTAGTATTCCAACTCATTTTCTGCTCTGAGACCCATTATTATGCATACATTCTTTGTACTCACTGTCTTTCTCTATGCAGCTTTTGGGGAAAACCAGCCTGTGCGCTTACATTACTGTTACCCTTACCGCTTCCGCTTGCTGTTCCGTACCTGTTTCATTTACTGCTCCTGCCTATGGCACCATGTGCTACCCTTTTGCTTTTCTTTCGCTATGCTTATGCTTATTTTAACCATTTGTGTCATCAGTACTGTTTATCTTTCTGTTTTGCTTTGCGTCACCATGCGCATTACCATTTGCGTTTGTGGGCAGGCCCTGTGTCTCCCGCCACCGCCTTACATTCACTATTTCTCATTATCATTCTCAAAAAGAAGGGAAATTAGAGGCAAAACTCCGCTTAATGCATTAGTTAGGTTTTTCACGCGACATAAAGCGAGGAATCAGTGTTAGGGCTGAAAGCCCCTCGACTCGTCCACACCCCCAACCGTACCGGGCTGGGTTGTTGTCGGTCCTAACTCTCACCCCATTCTCCTATACCTCTGCTTCTTCACACATCTGATGGGATGAGAGTTACAGCCGACAACCCTAATGCGCACTCCCAATCTCGTTGGGGTGTGGACGGGGGTCAAAGGGGGGCTTTCAACCATAACACAGAATTTTCTTGCTTTTGTCGCTTTAAGTTTAGGAACAACCCTAACTAATGCATTAAATAGGATTTTTTGCTCTATATATATATATATATATATATATATATATATATATATATATATAGATATATATAGATATATTATATATTTATATATTTATATATATATAACCCTAGGTGGCGCTATCCCAAGGGCTACTACCCTGCCTGCTTGGCTAGTAGCAGATTAAGGGCCTGGGTACTAAACATGTGCCTCCACCTGGAGGACAGGGTTGTTAGTAGCAAGGCTAACCTGGGTACAGAGCTCTAGGACACTGTAACCACCCTCTCTTTCCCCTCTAGTGGCCTAGACAACATACAACAAACACTTTCACAGTAGCCCCTATTCATCATACAAATTCCCACACTGTTTGCACTTACTACCAGGGATGGTTCCACCAGTTCGACCCTGGAGACCCCCTGTAAAACAAGGTTAGGCACAGCAAATAACAACAGTACAAGTGTAACTCCCCTACAGATGGGGGTTCCCGAAAGTCTTCCTTGGGCTTGCCTAAATGCCCACTGCCAGGCTGGTATCCTGTATCTTAGCGTTTTAAAAGTGTTGTATGAGAGTGTCTTAATGCCTCTGTGCTCTGTCTCTTTAAGAGCTGCCTATAAAGTAGTACTTATTCAATCTGGGAGGGGGCTGAGTGTTTCTGTGCTTGAGTCCTGCTCAGGCTGCCAGATAATCATTCTGTTCTGCCATCGCTAGTTGTGCAGAGGGAGCTCTGTTTGGAGCTGTACTTATTTGCTGAATATTTATTAGAATATTAATGATATTGTAGTTTGTCTAACCTGCCTTCTTTGCAGCATGAACTGTTCTGTTTATCACCACCATCTTGGTCCTGACTGCCAGAATGGGCCAGTCAGTACTTTGGGGAGCCTAAAATGGAGTCTGTCCCAGAGGTCTTGTGGGAGTGAATTTCTGTAGGAATTGTAGTTTGAGACTTTGGGTGCCTAAATGCACCTGGAGGAGAGCCCTTGCTTTGACAGACTGATGGATCAACCAACCAGAACCTTTTTGGACCGAAGGGAAATTCCCAAGCTGCCTCCTGCAGTGTGTCAGTCTGGAGTTAGAGTTTGAAGAATGAAAAGTTTGAGTGATTCAAGCAGCAGCTCCTGCGTAGTTCATGCGGGAGATTGGTGGAAAGGCTGAGTTTGGCCTGTCTGCCTGCTGTCCCTCGAGAGGGAATCCTTTGAAAGGCTTAGCAATCAGACTGTATCCAAACTGGAGTGTGATACAGCCACTGAAGAGTGACCAGATTTAAACCTGAAGAAGACCGAAGATTTGCTGTACGCGATCGGCCTGTCATTTACCACCGAATTCCCGGTTTTGCTCAGAGACACTGATATTGCGCCAGACTGCCATCCGCATTGTGGTATGGTGACTGCTTTACTATAAATGTGCTGTGTGCTGTTAGTGGGTCACAATTTGGTTCCCCACTGTGTAAATGTGCCACGCTCGCTGGAAGCTGCATCCAGCACTACCGGACTCGAAATCCGAACTGTTCCACCCAGTCTGGGCCTTGTTGCCTGGCCCAGCCAGCTGCTTCAGGCACAGAAACCATCATCGATAAGAGACTCGCCCGGAGATCAGCCCCTGCTCAACCATCTCGACCAGGAACGACACCTCGGTGATTTGTGTGGGCCCTGCTTCTCTTGGCAAACCAGTCATCAACCTGCAGTCTCCATTTCATCTAGCCTGAGTCTCATATTGGGTAGTGTGAGTAAGAATCAGGGTAGCTCCCTGCAGCAACAGCTAAATCTCAAGTGTTGTCATCTGATTGCATTGTTGTTTTTCCTTTCACGAACTGAGCCTTCAGGCTCTGGATTACAAATTGCGTGTGGTTGTGCATGCCTTTTCTTTTCATCACAGGGCCCCAACCAGCTGTGACGCTGGCCTACCCCAGGCAACGTTCCAGGCTAGCCCACCTTACTTCCAACTGGGTACCCAGAGCATGTGACTGTGTAGGGACTAAAAGTGCATGCATAATTGCCTGACTAGATCAGTTTCGAATCAACCTGATTATGCCCTTCCCTTGTTCAGTTCCCCTGAATAAATCAGATCTAACTCTTTTTGCGTTTAATCTGACTGTGGTTCCAGTTTGTACCAAGCGCACTGTACTGTTGTTATTTGCTCTGCCTAACCTTGTTTTACAGGGGGTCTCCAGGGTCGAACTGGTGGAACCAGCCCTGCTGGTAAATGCAAACAGTGTGGGGATTTGTTTGCTGAATAGGGGCTACTATGAAAGTGCTTGTTGCATATTGTCTAGGCCACTAGAGGGGAAAGAGGGGGGTTACAGTGTCCCGGAGGGCGGTACCCAGGTTAGCCTTGTTACTAACAACCCTGTCCTCCAGATGGAAGCACCTGTTTCAGTACCCAAGCCCTTTAACCTGCAATGAGCCATGCAGGCAGGGGTAGTAGCCCTTGGGATAGCACCAGCTAGGGGTTACATCTTGGAGGCACCGCTGGGATTTGTGCCTTCTAGTGGTCAGAAGTGGGTACTACAACCCCACGTTTAAGAATTGTGGTGAAATGGAGGCGCTCACTACGCCCAAGTTTAAACTTGCTCCCCACAAGCTGCTAGTGCACCATATGATGGGGTGGAGTGAGGCAGAGGGGGTGGACCCCCAGAAAACTCTGCTATTAATGGACATCCCCTTGGGGACTGAAAATGCCACTATTGTGGAAGTGGTCGAACAAATTAAGTGTTTGGGAAAGGTTGAAGTAAAGGGAAGGGATTCCGCCCTGTTTGATCAAACTATGGTGGCCCTACTCTCCTGCAGCCTGCCCATTAAACCAGAGAAGGTACCCCTGTCATTTTCCTGAAGGGTCCCAAAAAGGGGTGGAGGGTTATTCATTTACATAGTGATCCGGCTGCTCCTGAAGGGTCTCCCTGAATAGAGGGGTTCAAAGACAAGCTGTTTAAACTGTTAGCCTCTGAGGGGCACTCTGCTACAGAGCTAGTGAAAATGTTAGAGATTTCTAAGGATGTCACTCCCGTGCAGTCCCCCATAGCCTCTCCCGCCACCCCTACAATTGCTTCTCCCATAGTGATACCTACTGTACATTTGGTCTCATATCGCAGACTTAGGCTCTTTTCGGGCACAGTCCTGGTGCCCGTCAGAGAGGATGATCTGGAAACATGGATGGACTATGCCACTCCATTGGTCCAGGAGTGGCAGTGTGCTGAGGGGGAAAAGAGGAAGAGGAAGAGGCTCATGGAAAGCATGAGGGGCCCTGCACTGGAGGCTATTCACTTCCTGCAATCCACCAGCCCAGAGGCCACAGCCGCCAAGTACCTCTCTGCCCTGGAGGGGGTATTTGGTAGCACCGAGTTGGGAGATGACTTGACGTGGAAGTTTAAATCCACAAAACAGTGGAATAATGAAAAATTGTCAGTGTTTATTACTTGAATTGAGCAAGCTTTGCAGCGGGTCCACCGGAAAGGAGGGGTGCCCACCAGTGAATTGAACAGGGTGAGGCTAGATCACATCTTAAAGTCAGCATGGTACTCTAGCATGATGTTGTTGAAGCTTAAACTGCAAGACAGAAGGGGCAATCCCCCCAATATTGTGACCTAATGAAAGAGATCCGTGAGATTGAGAATGATGAAGAGTAATGGGAGCCCTATACTGGGGCTGCCCACACCAGCTAGGGACCCTGAGAGAGGCAAGGAGGCTGAACTTCAACAGATGAGGAACTGATCAAGGAGTTAACTGAGTTGAGAGTCAGTCAGCAAGCTACCGAGGCAGCCAAAGATGCTAATTCCTGTCCAGCCCCCAGACAAAGAGGGAAGTCCTGCCAGGAGGGTGGGGTTACACATTGTTTCTTCTGAAACCCAGCCCAGAGACAACCTGCTGGAAGAGGTACAAGAACTGGGAGCTTTGGTGGGAGACCTGCTCTGAGCTAACTGAAACACTGAACCTTGGGGGAGCTCAGAAAGTCAAGAGAGCAAACCCCCGACCAGACTCCAAGACTCCCCCACTATGTTCAATCAGGGGAACAGCTCCTCTTCCCCGAGAGACTCTAAAGAACCTGTCTTCTGTTACCACTGTGGAGAGGATGGGCACACCCGGATCACCTGCTGTTCGCCTGAGAATCTGAGAAAAGTTACCACTAGGCTGCTGGCATTGATTCGACGGAGCAACATACAGCCGCAAGGTGGGGCTGCCCAGAAAAGCTATTTATTCAAGGCAGCTGTAAAGCCGACGTCCAAGTCCAAGTCACCGGAGTGGTCTGAGGTGGTGGGCCCTTCAGTGGAAACTACAATGACGGTGAACGGTGTGTCTGCCCGGGCCGTGCTTGACAGTGGATCTCAAGTAACCATAGTATTTCAAGATTGGTACCAGAAGCATCTGCCTGACATGCCCCTACAACCCTTGAAAGGTTTGCACGTGTCTGGGTTGAATGAGAAGTCCTATCCGTACTCAGGGTATATCCGGGTCTGGCTGTCATTCCCTACCACAGTGGCTGGGGTAGATAAACAAGTTGAGACACTTGCCCCAGTGTGTCCCCCCACTGGACTATATGATGGAGTTCCCCTGTTAACTGGAACAAATGCCCACATGTTTGGGAGGCTAGCACAACTCTGCCATGAGAAACAAGGGCAACAGACTGGACAGGCCCTAAGAATTCCAGCATTAATCAAACGGGCTTATGACTTGCAACAGAAATCCAATGAAGTGGACCGAGATGAGCCAGTGGGAATAGTGTGGAAAAAGGATCCTGACTCTTTGGTGTTGGCCCCCAACACCCAGTGTACGATCCATGGAAAAGTCTGCCTAAGAAGAGATGTAAAGAATAAAATATTGATGATAGATGCCCCTGGTGAAGGGAAGCTGCCAGAGAGAGGTTGATGGTTAAGCCCAGTATGCTACCTGCACATGCCCATGCCTATGCCCATCGAGTGATGGTGCAAGTGAGAAACATGTTGGACAGGGAAATGCTGTGAACCAGGGATGCACGCTGTTACAGTACATTGTGCAGACACTGCAGTATTACCCAGTAACAAGTACTCTGGCAAAAGGAGGAGGTGACTCCAGACTTATTTGACTTTGGTGATTCCCTTTGTCTGCCGAATGGAAAACTGAATTAGCAGGAAACTTGCTCAGAGAGACCAAGTGTTCTCACTAGAGAGTGGGACGTGGGTGTGTCCATGGTGCTGAGCATAACATATGCCTGCATGATGACCGGCCATTTGAGAGAGGTCCGCGCCTTGCCCCAGAGGACATAGACAATGTTAGAGGCTCTTACAGGAAATGCTCGCTGCTGGAATTATTCAAGAATCAAGAAGCCCATATGCATCCCCATGATTTTATTATTTATTTAGTTTTTGTTAACCTGGTAGGTGCGCTTAGCCAGCAGGTGACTATTTTCAGGCACGACCGGGAGAGTACAATACATCATATCACGGGAAAAACAGCAATACAATTTGAGGCAGCAACCATACAATTACAATCATACATTTAGGACATAAAGAGGCAGTACCAGCTAGACTAACATGATAAGGGCTAAACTCCATAGAGACCATCAGGTCAAGAGCAAGGAGGTGTTAACTGGGGGATATAGGTTCAGGTGAGGGGTTGAAAAGGGGCACGGGTCCAGAGGGACTGCATACGGTTATACTGGGGCGTGCGAGGGAGCAGCCATCTGAGCAGCAGAAAAAAAGCGTCGGGTATACGGCTTTGGCGGTGGGTGGCGTGTATAAGCAGCCGGGATCGTGGTTCCGAGGCTGGGCAAGAGGGCCTGCGGCAGTCCCTGGCCAAGAACATCCAGCGGTAAATGGAAGCCAAAAGAAAGGGAGGGCGGAGGTCGGGATTTACAACATCCACCTGTGATTAGGTTGGAGCAGAGCACAGGTGGTGTTGATAAGATACGGAGGGGAGGGAGGGCTAGGAAAAGGAGGCGGGCAAGGAAAAGGACCTGGCGGCTTTACGCCTTTAGCGGGACAATGGTCTGGGGTGCGGCCGAGCTCGTGGTTCTCCTCCTGGGCGTGCGACTCTGCGGGCGGCCCCTGTCAACAGTCTTCATGGAGGGGCTAAGCGCAGGACTTTGGCAGGTGCGGCAGGGCTGGCAGCACCTCAGCGGTTCCTGGGCAGGCAAAATGGAGGGTCCTCGGCGGCACTGGGGGTCCATTGGTGGGTTCCTAAGCCCCAGCGGGCTAGGAAAAGGACCTGGCGGCTTTATGCCTTTAGCAGGACAAAGGTCTGGGGTGTGGCCGAGCTCGTGGTTCTCCTCCTGGGTGTGCACAGGTGGCGTTGAGAAGAGACGGAGGGAGGGAGGGAGGGGGAGCCGAAAGAGATGGAAAGGAGGCAGGGTGGAGGGAGCTGAAAAAAAGAAAGTCGGCCATCAGCGGCAAGCTTTGAAAAACAGCAGGGTGCCTAGGGAAGTTAACAAGGGTGGCAGAGACACCCCGGTGGCAGCTTAGGAGGACGCCAGGTACAAGGCTCCACCGTCTGGGATAGAAAAAAGGAGGGTGGGTGGAAGTAGAGGCGGCTGGATTACGGCTTTAGCGGTAGGCGGCGGGAGGGTGCAGCCGGGCTTGTGGTTCCGAGGCTGGGCAGAAAGGACGAAGGCAGTTGCGATAAGGAGGACCGGTGCAGGGGAGGTGAGGTCATATTATACAGCATCCTACTGAGGCAAGGAAGAGCAGTGCCCAGGTAGCCAGAGGAATAGGAGACGGGAGGAGGGGTGGAAAGAGCCGTAAGGAGTCAGCCAACAGCAGCGATCCCGAGCATCGGCAGGGAGCCCGGGGAAGTTAGAGAGGATGTCAGAGACATCCCGGTGATAGGTTTAGAGGGACATCAGGTTCATGGCTCCACTGTCAGAGATGAAGAAAGGGGGAGTGGAGGGTGGGGAGTGAAGGAGGCTCGGATATGGCTTTAGTGGTAGGAGGCAGATGGGTGCAGTCGGGCTTATGGTTCGTGACTGGGCATAAGGGCCGGGTGGTATCGCTGTCCACAGGCGTCAAACGGTAATGGAGGACAGAAAAATACATTATACAGTAGTCCTGTAGGTAGTAGTAGATAAGTGCAAGACATAAATAAAAACTATACATGAGTGTAATCTGAGATAATAGGTGAGGGGTTGAGAAAAGGGGAGAGAGAGCAAAAAGGAGGGTAGCAAAAAGACCAGTAGCAGGGGAGAGGAGAGTAGCAGCTGGGGGAGTTTGAGGGATCAGGTAGGGTGAAAGCAGGTGCATGGATCTGAGGTGGCCAGGTGACGCTTCAACCCACGTTTAAAAGAGGGGTGCGAGGGTGCTTGCCTGAGGTCAAGAGGGAGCTGGGTCCATAGCTTTGGGGCTGCATATTGGAAGGAGCCCGTTCTTTTATTTGTGTGGCAGGAGAGTTTCCAGCAGGTCTTTATATGCAGATCTGAGCAGGCGGTTTGGGATCACTGGGAGAAGGAGCTTGCCAGTGTGGCCGGGCTGACTTTGCCTCAGTATGGAGTCATTTAGCAGGCCAGAAAGTAGCCCTGATGGCCAGTGGGGAGAGCCACCAAGGTCCTCATATAGCTGGCAGTGATGAAGCAGTCGTGGGGATTGTGAGGCATATCTGCATATGTTATTGTGGGTAACATCCCATCTGTGCAGCGAGATTTGTGAGCGGAGAAAAGTATAGGTGCACAGTAGTCAAGTGTTGGTAGCAGGATCCCCTATGGGCAAGCCTTGGAGGAGGTGAGCATATAGCTTGTTCTGTAGGCTGCCCCTAGCTTACAGTTAACGTTTTGCAGGTGGCTTGGATATGGAGGCTTAAGTCAAGCGATTGATCAAGTAGGATTCCAGGTAGCGAAAGGAGGTAACTGTCTGCAGAGGATTTCCATTAGAGTCAAGGATACTTAGGGAGTGGGGCACCTTGATCTTTTAGGTGGTCCCAAGTAGCATGGCATTTGTTTTGTGCGAATTCAGAACGAGGCGGTGGGTGATTAACCAGCTCTGAACACTGGAGCAGGCTCTATTAAGCGAGGTATTAATAAGCTCAACATTGGGTGAACTGGTATAGATAACTAAGTCATCAGCGTAGAGGAGCGAGGAACAGGCAGGTAAAGCATCTGGGAATTTGTTAATGAAAATAGAGAATAGAAGAGGACCCAGAATGGAGCCTTGGGGCACTCCAATGTTCGTAACCACAGTGGAGGAGATGGCTGAGTTGAATTTGACAGCCTGGGACCTGTTAGCCAGGTAGCTCCTGAACCATTCCAGTACGGGAAGGAGCTGTCTAATTCCCTCAGGAGGATAGAAGCAGGGGTGGTCTAAGGTCAAACCCTTGGTTAGGTCTATAAAGACAGCTCCTGTGAGCATACCATGATCCATACCAGTGAGGATGTCTGTGGTGAATTTAGCTAGCGCTGTTGCAGTACTATGGTTTTTTCTGAATCCATGCTGTGCATCGTTGAGCTGCTTGGTAGTGTCGAGGAAATCCTGGAGTTGCATAGCAACCAGTTTCTCTAGGATTTTGCAGAGTGGGGATAGAATGGCAATAGGCCTGTAATTAGAGATATCTCTTTTGTTCCCTTTTTTAAAGATGGGGGCGATCCTAGCCATTTTCCAAAGATCAGGGACTGTGCCGCTGGAGAGAGAGACAAGGTGAAAATTCTTGCTAGAGGTCTGGAGATGAAATGCGCGGCTAGTTTTAAAAGGCGAGGTTCAAGTTGGTCGGATCTGGGACTGGTGTAGTCTGAGAGTTTTTTTAGATGGTTCAGGACCTGAGAGCTGGTAATAGCTTTAAAGTAGAGGAGGTGTGGTATAGGATTTGAGGTACTGGCATGGGTGGCAGAGTCTGTAGGCGGCACGGAGTCGTCAGTGGAGGCAGCTGGTGGCATAGCTCTAGCATAGAGGGAGAGGTCAGAGAACAGGCTGTTAAAGGCGTTTGCAATGGTGATGGGGTTGTTGCCATGTCAGATGGTGTAACTGATTGAGGTGTCCCCAGGAATGTTTTTATGTGCCCCCAAAATTTACGGGGGTCATGGGATGAGTTCTTTAGCAGGTTCTGATGGTACACACTTTTCGCCAGCCTTATGTTTTTCCTGCAAGAATTTCTTTCTTGCCTGCAGTTTGTGTAGTCCCTGATTGAATGAGAGCTTTTGTAGGATGCCCAGAGCTTGTCCCTATGACTTAGTTGTTTAAGGAGGTCTTTATGTAGCCATCTGGTTTGTATACCCCTGACTCTTCGTGTGGTTTTTGGGGCGTGCTTGTTTTGTAATGGGAGAAAAAGCTGTAAAATAAGTTCAGGCAGCTCTACATTTCTCGTCACGTATATATCCGACCAGTCAATGTTAGAGATGTCACAGAGGAAGGATTCTGTGTCCAGGCTTGCAAAATTCGTGAACGTGACCTGCCGAGGGTGGGGGGGTGGCTGCCCGGGCGCCACTGGCAGTAGATAGGTGAGTGATCGGTGATGGTATCTGCCATGACCCCAGAGCAAATAATATGTTCAGGTCTATTTGACAGGATCCAGTCAATAGCGTACCAGACTGCGGCCCAGACAGTCTGGTGTTTTCCGTGATTTGTTGGTGGAAGTTTAGGCCTTGAACTAGTGAAGCCAAGGAATTTTGAGAGGGGCCTAGCCAGTTCAAGTTGACATCCCAAGGCGATAGCTTCATTTTTTTTTACTCGTTTTAGGGTGAGCTGGGAGTGTCTCCTGGAGCCTTTTACTCCCCAGAGGGAGGGTTATGAGCGCATGATTATGTGGAATTTTTGAGCCAAGAGACAGGGCGTGCAATGATTCACTCATTGTATGGGGTTTGAGTCACTGAGTATGCTAACGTTCAGGTAGGATTTGTGGTAGAGGCAACTCCTCCACCTTTCTTAGACCCAGGTCGGTCCCTTCGAATGAGAGAGTAGCCAGGTATGGTGCAGAGGGTATCGGGGTTCCAGGTTTCAGCCAAGTCTTCGACAAGCAGAGTATGTCGGGATCGTGTACCTTGAGCCATGCTTCAACTTCAGGCAGATGATTAACGAGGCTTCTGATGTTCATATGCACTATGTAAAATCCCTTAGATTTATTGGAAGATCCTGTCGGGGGTGCCCCACTGCTGGGCGGGCCAGGATTCAGTTCAATGTTACCAGAGTATTATCAGGAGTGATGCAAGGTACAAAAGCGGTGTGCTAAGGAGGACTGGAGCATTCTTGCATCGCATCCATTTGATTCTGAGGAAGACAGTGATTTGTAAGTGCAGCCTTTATGGAGGAGCAGGTGTTCCCAGGAGGGTTTTGGTCTTGGTTTGTGATCATTAGGTTAGAGAACCTGAAATCAGTGGCTGGGGGGTTCTAGGGAGTCTTGAGGCGCACTGACAGAGAGATTACATTTATACCCAGAGTAGTGAGAGGAAGATCAGGAAGATAATCCCATTTGGTCTGCCGTGAGGGCACAGTGCCTTTGTAGATAAGGTGGACATGGTTCTCCTTAGGTACCAGCAACTTATGCGTGGGTAGATGAGAGGTTTTATAGTAGTGGGCTGGTGGGGGAGAGAGATAGAAGAGAAATAGGGGCGCAAAGGATAAGGAGTTTGGAATAAGTGTATCTCTAGGAGGGCGAGTGGTTTAACACTGGGTGAGGCAGAATTGGCCTTGAGGGAAATTACAATTTTGGTAGCGAGGCAAAGTAGAAAACAAAATTAATTTAGATGGACGTTAGGGTAGACTCTCCTAGTGGTGAGAGAGTATAAGGGACCAATGGGAAAGTGGGCACTTAGTCATATGACACTGGGAGAGCTATAAATCTAAAGGTTCGACCAGGGTGGGTGAGGTGGGGAGGGTGGGAGTCTACGTGAAGCACGGTGGACAAACTGCACGAAGAGGCTGTAACATGAGTCTTGAATCCGCTTAGGGTTAACCTGGAAAGCGGGTAGGGGCGCTTTCGAGCTCAGAGTCCCGGTCCAAGAAAGGTTCCCCAAGGCCAGCAGACCAGGTGAAAACAGCCGCTTTTCAGAGGAGTACAGCCAGGCAGCACTACAGACTGGGCTGGAGGCAACCGGCAGATGGAAGCGGTGAAAAAACGATACCTGGCGGCCTGCACGCCTTAAGCGGGACAATGGTCTGGGGTCGGCCGAGCTCGTGGTTCTCCTCCTGGGCGTGCGGACTCTGCAGGCGGCCTCTGTCAACAGTCTTCCTGGAGGGCTAGCGCAGGACTTTGGCCGGGTGCAGCAGGGCTGGCGGCTCCTCAAGCGGTTCCTGGGCAGGCAAATGGAGGGTCCTCGGTGGCACTGGGGGTCCGTTGGTGGTTCCTAAGCCTGGCGGAGCTGAGAAAGGACCTGCAGCGGCTTTACGCCTTTAAGCGGGACAATGGTCTGAGTGCGGCCGAGGCTCGTGGTTCTCCTCCTGGGCATGCGACTCTGCAGGTGGCCCCTGTCAACAGTCTTCCTGGAGGGGCTAAGCGCAGGACTTTGGCGGGTGCGGCAGGGCTGGCGGCTCCTCAGTGGTTCCTGGGCAGGCAAACGGAGGTTCCTCGGCAGCACTGGGGGTCCATTGGTGGGTTCCTAAGCCCCGGCGGGCTAGGAAAAGGACCTGAGTGGTACATAAAAAGAATGGATCCGTGAGGATGTGTGTGGACTATCGGACCATCAACTGATGGACTATCCCAGATCAATACACCATGCCATGCATACAGGATGCCCTGGATTGCCTGAACGGGGGTCAGTGGTTCTCCATACTGGATCTCCGCAGTGGATATTATCAGATTCCGATGGCCCTGGAGGACCGTGAGAAAACAGCCTTCATCTATCCTTTTGGGTTCTACGAATTCCTGAGGATGCCACAGGGGATTTCGGGTGCCCCTGCCACCTTCCAGAGATTGATGGAATGTGCGGTGGGAGACATAAACTTGCTGGAATGTTTAGTGTACTTGGATGATGTCATTGTTTTTGTATGCACGCTGGAGGAACATGAGACCAGAATGTTCAAAGTCCTTGATCGTTTGGAAAAATTCAGCCTCAAGTTATCCATAGACAAGTGCCCGTTTTTTCAAACATCTGTGAAATTTGTGGGACACATAGTGTCTGTGGAAGGGATATAGACAGATCCCAGTAAAGTCGAATCTTTGACCACTTGGCTCCAGCCCAATAACCTAAAAGAGCTACAGCATTTCCTGGGGTTCTGCAGCTACTACCACAGGTTCATCAAAGACTATTCAAAGGTGATTCAACCGCTCCTTAACCTTACCCAAGGCTACCCTCCTACCAACCACAAGTACAAAAAGGGGGTTATCAAAGACCAAGAGAAAGTGTATTTTCAAACAGGTGAGCCTTTTGGGACTCAGTGAACACCCGAATGTGAAGCAGCGTTCTTTGAAGTTATATACCAGCTCACCCACACCCCAGTCTTTGCCTATACTGATCTTACCAAGCCTTTTGTTCTGCATATGGACACTAGTTTGCAGAGCCTTGGGGCTGTGCTATATCATGACTACAAAGATGGATTGAGACCTGTAGCTTTAGCCAGCAGAAGCTTGACCCCATCAGAGCAGACCTATCCGGTCCACAAGTTGGAATTCCTCGCCTAAAATGGTCCGTGGTTGACCAGTTTCACAAGTACCTCTATGGGGCAAGATATTAGTGAACCGACAATAACCCATTGACCTATGTGCAGACTTCAGCCAGATTGGATGCCACTGGGCACTGTTGCTTTCTGCCTTATCAACTTATGATTATGCTGTTGAATACAGACTGGACTAAACCGCATTGATGCTGATGCCCTGTCACGAAGGCCAGCTTCCAAGGAAAATTGGGCAGATTGTCTGAACCTGACATCAAGTATTATGCCAAAAGTTTGATAAAGATGAACAAATGTCTGCTGACACAGTGGACTGTCTAATAGATTGCTTGGGCCCTCCTGATATCTGCATACCGGCTACCTTTTGCCATTTCTCTGCTCTAGATATTAGTGCACTACCTCAGTTCGTTAATGACAGTATTCAGTGGGCTCTATCCCAAGATCCCATGATTCAACCAGCAATTGACGCCCAGCATGCGGGGAAAGATGTGTCCAAGTTGCGTTCCCCTGACTTGCAAACCGCTCTGTTGCTCAATGAAGGCCCCAGGTTAAAGTTGCATGATCAGTTGTTATACAGAGAGACAGTGGCTCGTCATGGTCAAGTAGACAAACAACAGTTGGTTCTACCCACAGCCTTTAAACAGCTGGTACTGAGGTCTCTTCACAATCACATGGGGCACCTCGGTATTGGCAATAGGTTTGTCAGAACCCTCTCAAGTTCTGGGTTCTAGTTCTAGTCTAGAACTTTTGAAAAAGTTCTAGGGTCTAATCTTTTTTAGAACTTTTTAGAACTCGAACCCTATTTTTTAATTGTGCTGCCAGTAATGGAGATAGTAATGAAATATATGTAAAGGAAAAACTGTTTAATGTAAGGGGGAGAGAAATGATCATGTGTGACATTGATAGGAATACAACTAGGTTTATCTGTGGTTTCTTCTATTTGCTAAAGCCAGCAACTTAATAAGTAACAGGCCACCACCCACCCATATGTTAAAAATGTTCCTGCTGCAGCTGCATCATAGTTCCTTAGTGAAAGAAAGAGGCACATTAGCCATTTATGTACTCCGTTATATACTCATCGTCATGATATTATTAGAAAAAACTGATATTACCTAATTTCAGCTATTTGCTTTTGTGTTTTAAATGAGTAAATCAAAAGTTGCTATGTTTAAAAGAAAGCTTTTACAACAAAGTCAAGCCAAGGTACTGCAGCCACAGCACATGGAACAGTTGCAAAACATATTATGTTATAACGTAGTCAGTCAAGACATTTTAATAAAAAAAATATGCCAGTTGTTGCTGGCAAAAAATGCATGCAATTTTCTAAGATATTGCATACATATACCAACATTCTTGTTGGCAAATTGAAGTAATACATACAACTTTCTAAGATGATGCATTTTTCCAGCTGATACGTCAATAAAATCTATATTTCAGTCACATAAATAAAAAAGTGGTTTCCTCACCACATACTAACTAGAACATTTAATGTAGCTGCAGCAGTTGGCATGTGATTTTTAAGGACAGTGTCTGTCAACCCCATTATGTATCAAATTATCACTACTTGTAAAGCAAAACACTTTATGATAGGTCACATTCTGTAGAAACTACTGATGCAGATTTTCTTTTATTTCTGATTCCTTTATTCTTTTTTTAAGGGGACAGGACACTTGTGCTAGGTGGCAGCAGTTTGCAATGTATTTAATAAGAAAAAAAAAATACATATATATATATTATATCTATAGTAGGTTCCACAGTGGGCAATGGGTGTAGCCCTCCCATGCCATCGGTCTGTCATCATCTTTTTCCTCACCATCCCCAGCCAATCACAAATCTGTAAATGAAAGAATTAAAACAACACCCACCTTTCACCCCAGCACCCATTCCACTTTTCTTCCACCACTTTCATCTATGCAGTAGCACCCATACCACCCTTACACCCATGTGTTAAAACCAACCCACAACCCTCACCCACCTCAAGCACATATTCCACCTTCCTCCCTCACCCAAATGTTTAAACTACCCCCATACTTAGTCATGAACTACCATTCATGTCACCCTTCTCCGTCCCTCACCCATGTTAAAACCCACTCCCCCAACCATCACCCATGTACTAACAACAATGCCATGTTTCTCCCTCCTGCATCCATGTTAAAACCAACCCCAACCCTCACCCATGAACTAGCATCCATGCCATCTTTCTCCCTCTTGCATCCATGTTAAACCAACCTCCAGCCCTTTCCCACCCTCCAGCACCCATTCTACCCTCCTCCCCCTCTCGAATGCTAAAACTACCACATGCTTGCTCCAGAAAAATGAAACTCTTGCCTCCAAATGAGCCATACTTAACTGTTCCTTAATAAACAACACTTATGTGAAAAACTGTCTTTTCAGTTGCTTTCTTCTTATGGACAACATTCTATACAGTCCTCTTCATGGAACCAGTAATTTGAGAGTTGTTCTTTATGCCATGGTCTGTGTACAACAGAATGTTAAACATAGCTATTGTGGTATGAGACCTATGCTTACAGAATATGTGCTCAACCATGACATAGGTAAAACTCCAGATGCCTCTGTTTCCGGAAGAGACTTGTAACAGGATGCTGCCCACAGAAACATAACAATACAAAATACAGTTTTTCCATAATTTTTATTCAGTAAGATAAGTTACATATGGATCATTTTTTGGTTATCTAACATTTTTGTAATTGAAAAAATAATAAACAGCTACCAATTAAAACTCATTGTTTGTCCTCTTTAAAATTGAAAAATAGACCCCTTGGGTCCCAGCCATACTGATGCACCACAAAGTCACAGAAGGTAAATCCAAAATATATGTTTGCACTTTAACTATAAATAATATGATACAGAAATGATTGACATGACAGTGTCCCTTTTATGCCAAATTTGGGCCTGTTCCACTGATGTTAAAATTGCCCTGTATATAAAACTTGTTGACTTTAGACCCTAGCTACAAAGCAGTTTGCCATGAAATGGTGAAAGTTTTGTGGGGTATTTGTCCAAGGTAGTAGATCGAGAAAGGAGAGAGACAACCAAAGCCATCACAGTCTGTACTGTAAAAGTTTCCTTTTTGGTACAGAGAGACTCTGTCCCATACAATATTTACCAGCCACAACCATCTGAGTTGTCATCACCATCAACATCCACAACATCAATCACTTCAGGATCAGTTTTACTCTTGTAGGGATATGAAAATCTTGACTTATTAACTTTAATAAAAGTTAACGTGTGTACATTTTCTGGCAGCAACCTATTTCTGGTGTCTGTCACAATATTGCCAGCTGTACTAAACATGCGTTCTGAAGAGACACTTGTTGCAGGACAACCAAGATATTTACAGGCTTCATCATACAGCTCTGTCCAAATCGATTTTTTTTGATCTCCAGTATTCAAAAGGCATGCATCAATGAGAATAAGCAGTTCTTGCAGGTAACTGTCTACCATGATGGACAGAGACAGCTCAGAAGAGGAATCAGCATAAACGTATGGCAGCAATTTGGGAAAGGTTTGCCACAGATTTAGCTTGCTACTAAGGGTTGAAAGGCGTAGTTGTGGAACAGCTACTGTTAATAATGTTTGGTGACTTTTCCAGTTCTGTATCGCTTTGTGAAGATGAACCTGCATGTTGTGGTGATAACAACTTGAGGGTACTGTGCATGTATGTGTTTGACTTCTGTGATTGCTGCAGCTCATCTAGCAACAGACATTTGTACTGCTCTATATCACCTTTTTTTGGAAGATGTATAGCTTTGAACTTGGGATCTAAGAGAGTTGCAAGAATGTAGTGTTTTGATTTTGTCGTTGCAACTAATTTATCATTGGTTTTGAAGCGCTCGCTTATTCTCTTTACGAGATTCCCATGATACAGGCGACATGTTGTCTGAGCTTCAGATCTGTCTTTTCTATTTGTAGATTTAGAACACTAAGATTAGTGAAATCAGCATTATGAGTGGGATAACCTGACTCTGAATCGCCTTCAGAAGACATGTCCCTTGTGGCTGTCTCAAAGGAGCTAGAATGCAGCACACTGCTCCGTTAATTTCCACTGCAGCACAGACAGCATAATTCCATCTCCAATATGTAACTGGAGCAATACTCATGTAGAGGCTTGCTTTTGCTCCAAGAAGGCTGCAGCATATAAAGAGTTGAGTTCAGCAGTGAAACATTTTGAATCAGCTTTTGCTGGGGCAGCTTGTGTTTTTTTTGCAGTTCAGACAATGTCCGTATAGCCTTGGTTGAATGTGAAAGTGAGTCACAATTTTTTTGCAAACAGAAATCATACCAACCACTTGTGTTTCATTGCTGAGAAATCCCATGACAATTAAATGTAAGCAATGTGCAAAGCAAGAAGCATGCATAAATCCTCCATCCTGTACTGCTTTCAAGATGTTGGCTCCATTGTTGCTTACTGTGAAGCCACATTTTAGACCGTGAGAATAAACCCATTCATCAAGGAGGTCATTTAGTTCCTGCAAAATGTTTGCAGCTGTATGACTTGCCCAAACTTCTTTATACTGGCAGCAGCCCATCTTCTGGGGTGTCTTTGTTTTGAAGAACCACAGAAAACGTGACCCAGTGACTGGTAGGGACATGTAATCTATGTTTTGAGTGCTGGTCCACATATCTGTTGTGACATGAATAACCCCCTCTGCAGTTTTAAGTGCAAGCATCACTGTCGCTTTTAAAACCTGATAAATGTTTAGTATTTCAACATGGAAAAGTACCTTGATGAGGAACATTGTAACGAGAGCTCTGCTAGTTTCAAGAGCTCCTAAAATCCTCATGATCTACCAAAGAGTATGGGAGAAGGGCTCCAGCTAACAGTTCACCAATTCTGTGATTAAGATGAAGGGTCTTTGGATGATTTTTAGTAAAGGTATTCTTCCTTTCAAATGCCTGAGACAGTGTTAGCTGTTTACAACATGTCCCTGCTGGTTTATTATACACCGTGCTTTGATGGGCAGATGGATGCTGGGATGGTGGACTAGGACTTATACATTTAGTGCCATCACTGGATGTGCAACTAGTACTAATGGTGCTGCCATTGGTGGTAACAGTGATCCTAGGGCTGGCAGTGGTTCTGTCCGCATCAAGTTCAGACAATTCAGTATCCATTTCAGATTCCTGACCCTTCTCACGTGCGGTCTGGAAGATGGAGGACATGGGTTTTGGACGATCAAGCAAAACTGAATGCTTTTTCAGATGGCGTTTAAGAGCTGTAGCGCCAAGGCATGACACAACTTTACCACGGCTTACACTCTGTTTACACAGGGAACAAATTGCTCTGCATGGATCAGTTTTACTGACAGAGAAATAATTCCACACCTCAGATGTGACAGATTTTGTTCGAGTGCTAGGAAGATAGCTAAAGGCTGTTTGCGTCTTTTCACCTGTCCTAACAGAACCCGGGACATGCTCCTTGGTGCTAGAAGAGTGGGCAGAAGACTCTGATGGATTTTCATTGCTGGCCGACACAGAAGTGGTGGATTCAATGGATATGTCCTTTTCATTGCCAACAGTGCTGGATGTATTTGCAAGTGCACTACCTGATTCATTGTCAGCAGACTTGCTCATTTCACTTTGTTGAGGAAGTAATGATACGTCGCAAGACACAACAGTGTCGGACTGAGACAAAGAGCTACTGTCTGAGTCTGAGTCAGAGAGGGATTCACTGTCACTTGCATTATTACTGCTAGTCACAGGGATTTTAACAGCATGAAAGGCATACCTTATGGTGCCTCTCCGTGTGACCCCAGCAGCTGCACAAGTTTTCTAAAAAAGGTCCTCCTTTACCACACTTCACTGTTGCTCTTTTGCTGTTTGTTGAATTTTTATCACATGAAACATTTTGGTTATTTCTGCTAGCACCAGGATTACCACTACCACCAACACCTGCTCCAACACCAGCACCAGATGCTTCATCTATGTTGGTGTCAGCCATAACAGTACAAGTATACTGCGGTGAACACACCCACACCCACACAGTTCCTGTGTAAGAAAGCAATGTGATCTGTGATCGCTGGCTACAACTCCAAAATTTTATTTTGGTTGTGTGACACTGTGATGCAGTGGACTGAAAGTAATTGAAGAATATGACGGTTTGCAACTAAAGGATCCCAGGTTTGAGGCTTACAGAATGACTGGGCTGCTGGGCATAGGCATACACATAGCAGTCAAGGGGCACACAGCAGCAGGGTGATGGCCTGACCACAAGAGATGGAGTTACACACACAAACCGAGGAAAGAGATTTTTCTGTCTCTCCTCCCAACGGGGAAATATATTTTTAGGCTTCTGTCGTGTATTTAAGGATAATGCCACCACACAACTGGCCACTGGGCTTCACATGGTAACACATACTGGGTAAGGTACAGTGCAGTCAAGGGGCGCACAGCAGCAGGGTGGTGGACTGACCACAAGAGACGGAGTTACACACACAAACCGAGGAAAGAGATTTTTCTGTCTCTCCTCCCAACAGGGAAATATATTTTTAGGCTTCTGTCATGTATTTAAGGATAATGCCACCACACAACTGGCCACTGGGCTTCCCTCACGGTAACACACACTGGGTAATAATAGGGTACAGTGCAGTCAAATGGCACACAGCAGTAGCAAGGTGACTGGCTGGCCATCTCACAGAAGATGCAGTGGACACAAACACAACACCACAGGAGATTTTTCTTAGGGTGAATGTTTAGTGAAGCCCCCCCCCCAGCATATTACTGACTGAGACCCCTGTCCTTCAGACAATGTTTCACTTTGTTGTGGGTGGGACTGGGACTAGAAATTATGTTTTTCCTTGTTTCCTTTTTGTGGGCTTAGAAGTAACATCAAGTTTCACACAATCAGTAAAGTGTTTAACCTTTTTTGCCCCTCAAACAAAGGAAAACCCAAATATGATCTCTTTCTTTCACCCCTCCCCCAGCCAGGGTGATCTCCCTCCTCCGACGAGTGCCACAAGTCACACTAGATATAAGATTTGTGAAGATTAGAACTCAGCAAGCAACCAGAGGATGAGTGGTACTGTGCAGACTAAGCACGTCTCACACACATAAACAGGCAGGCAGCAGTCTGCAAATGAACTAATTCCTCCAGCTATTTCAATCCGTTTTTCCTCCCGATAGAGTCCCACTCCCTATCGACTTCACTTCAGTCCCAACAAGTTACGCTCTTTGCTCCTTCCCACCCCTTTCTTTCCTCAGTTCCTCCGACTCCCCCTTCCTTTTCCCCACCCGCCAGTTAACTTTTTTTTGTTCAATGGCAGTAAGGTTCTAACAAAAGCCAATGCCACAGTTCAGAGGACACAGGCACAACTGAGAACACACACACACACACAGGCTGCGGCTCCTTCTCCACTGTGAGACTAAGACTGAATGGCAATGAAATGGAGCCGCAGCTGCTAGATGACTTCTTTGTCTGATCCCTCAACTCGTGAGACTCACTACTCCTCTCAACCACCACCATCTGATCACACAGCAGATGGTCAGGTGTACACTGTGAGTGAGAGTGAGATCTGGCGTGAAAGCGACAACAGCTGCCCCACCCGACAGTAACACTCAGGACAGGATGGGAGGGACGGAGGGAGGAATTGAGCTGCATTCTTCAGCTGGTGCCAAGACTGGGAATGGGAGCAGGACACGGATGATGCCAGCAGAAAGAAAAAGCACACAAATGTAAGATTTGTTTTGATGATTCAAACCCTTTTGTGAACCCTGTAGTGTTCGAGTTCTAAATTGAGAACTCGAACACCAGGGTTCAAGGAGGGTTCGAATCTTTCTCGAACTAGTTCTGACATCACTAATTGACAGAACTCTGACTTGGTACGATCCCATTCTACTGGTCAAAGATGGGGCAGCTATCGAGCACCATGTGTACTTGCAGTCGGTACCTCCAAAGAAAAGCCCTGTCTCAGAAGGCTGCCCCTCTTGTCAATGTCACTACCAGCGCTCCCTCTAGAATTGGTTTACATAGACTTCTTGTGCTTAGAACCCGACCAAAAGAACATTGGCAATGTGTTGGTAGCTACTGATCACTTTACACAGTATGCACACGCTTCCCAACTAAAGATCAAAAGGCCTCTACCATGGCCAAGGTGCTGGTGGAAAAATTCTTTGTCCACTGTGGTGCCCCCCAGTGGATCCATTCTGACCAAGGAAGAGACTTTGAAAATAGGTTAATTAAAGAAATGCTCTCTCCGTGGGGGCAGAAGTCAAGAACCACCCCCTATCACCCACAGGGGGACCCTCAACCAGAATGCTTCAACTGCACCCTTCTGGACATGCTGGGCACTCTCTATCCAAAAGACAAGCATAAGTGGAGCCAGCAGATTAGTACATTGGTACACGCATATAATTGCACCAAACGTGATGCTACTGGGTTCTCCCCCTACTGTCTCATGTTCGGAAGGGAGGCCCGACTGCCAGTTCATGTCTGCTTTGGGGTCTTTCCAGATGGGGACCAAGCCGAAAACTACTTGCAGTATGTACAGAAATTAAAAGATCAGTTGAATCATGCCTATCAACAAACTCAAACTATGGCTGCTAAGCGAAATCTCACCAACAAAGAAAGACATGGTCGACGAGTAAAAGCCCAGGAGCTGTTGCCCGGAGATAGGGTGCTACTACACAATTTGGGACTGCATGGAAAACACAAAATTGCTGATAGATGGCACCATCTTCCCCATGTAGTAGTTGGTAAATTGGATGATCTGCCGGTGTACAAGGTGCACCCAGAAAATAATTCCAAAGCTGTGAAGACCATGCACCGTAATCACTTACTGCCCATCGGCCAAGTTATTATTGATGCTGAACAAACACCTGACACTTCTCCTGGGCCAATGACTCATGCTGCTGCAAAGAGAAAACAGGGCCAACCTGTCCGTGTTGTTCCAGAACTAAGGCCTTCCCCTCAGCAGGCCCAGAGTGATAGTGATGACTGTTTGTCTGTCTCTGATGAGAGTGACTGTGATAATGCCTATTATCCCTCATGTGAACTGAGTCAGTTGCTATGAGGCAATCTTCTGCAGAATTGTGGTGATGAAGCTGGGCCTTCAGAACTGCCTAACCCCCCCATCTTCTTCCCTGGACCCAATGCCCCTGAAAGTGAGGTGCAAAGTATCACGACTGAGTTTACGGACTCTTTGTGTCTTGTAGAACTGTTTGACCTGCCCAAAGAAGGGGCTGATGGTCTGAGTCTCCCTGGTGACATACCAGAACTTGAAGAACAATATGAAAGTGTTGACAGCACCCCTTCAATGCCGCAAAACTTAACTGTGCCAGAGTCTCCTCAGAATGAGCAACCTGGGCCCTCTTCAGAAGATAATAATGAGCAAAGTATTGTGGAAACAGAGTCTACAGAGCAAGGAGCTGATAGTGTTCCAATCTGGACATTTCAACCAGTGCAGAGGCAACCTTCACTACAGGAGAAGAAATCAATGCCAGTGCTGACCGTCCAGAGCTTGTATCTGTTCCCCACCAGAAAATCTGGGTGACCTGTTAAGCCAGTGCTACATTTCAGTTATGATTCCCCTGGTAGGCCTGTGGACTTGCCTCTCAATGTGGTCCATAAAGGTGTTTATGTTTCCAAGAGCTCACTGCCAAAACTGAGCTTAACTGCCACCTCCCGATTAATTGTTCTTCCTTCAGAACAAGGTGCCCCTGTCCCATCTAGCCCCAAGTTAGTTGATAGGGAAGGGCCCCCTTCTACATTGTTTGCTGTAAAAGAAGTTATAACATGAAGTCATAGGTAACTGTTCATAGTATGTTAAACATAATAGAATCAGTATAGAATGTATGAAACATGCATAAATATTGTCAATGAAGTTATGGTATAGTGAAATGTTCAGTAATGTGATAAGTTTACATTAACTGATGCATCAGATATTATTTCCATAGTATGCTAATGTCTCGTATATATTGCTTCTTCAATATTGTGATGGTGTAGACTTGATGCGGATGCCAAGTTTTTCCACTCAGGGAAGGGTGTAACTCCCCTACAAATGGGGGTTCCCGAAAGTCTTCCTTGGGCTTGCCTAAATGCCCACTGCCAGGCTTGTATCCTGTGTCTTAGCGCTTAAAAGTGTTGTATGAGAGTGCTTTATGCCTCTGTGCTCTGTCTCTTTAAGAGCTGCCTATAATGTGGCATTTATTTAATCTGGGATGGGGCTGAGTGTTTCTATGCTCGAGTCCTGCCGGTGCCAGATAATCACTCCGTTCTGAAATCGCTTGTTGTGCAGAGGAGCTCTGTTAGAGGCTGTACTTATTTGTTGATTATTTATTAGAATAGTAATGATATTGTAGTTTGTCTAACCTGCCTTCTTTGCAGCATGGACTATTCTGTTTATCAGCACCGTCTTGGTCCTGGACTTCCAGAATGGGCCAATCAGTACCTTTGGGGAGCCTAAAATGGCGTTTGTCCCCAGGGGTCCTGTGGAAGTGAATTTCTGTAGGAATTGTAGTTTTGAGACTTTGGCACCTAAATGCACCCGGAGGGGGAGCCCTTGCTTTGACAGACTGATGGATCAACCAACCAAAACCTTTTGGACTGAAGGGAAAATCCCAAGCTACCTGCTGCAGTGTGTCAGTCTGGAGTTAGAGTTTGAAGAGTAAACAGCACGAGTGATTCAAGCAGCAGCTCCTGCGTAGTTTGTGTGGGAGATTGATGGAAAGGCTGAGTTTGGCCTGTCTGCCTGCTGTCCCTCAAGAGGGATCCTTTGAAAGGCTTAGCAATCGGACTGTATCTGAATTGGAGTGTAATAGAGCCACTGAAGAGTGACCAGATTTAAACCTGAAGAAGACTGAAGATTTGCTGTACGCGATCGGCCTGTCAGGACATCCATTTACCACAGAATTCCCAGTTTTGCTCAGAGACACTGATATTGCAGCCGGACTGCCATCCGCATTGTGGTATGATGATTGTTTTGCTATAAATGTGCTGTGTGCTGTTAGTGGGTTGTGATTTGGTTCCACACTGTGTAAAGGTGCCACGCTTGCTGGAAGCTGCATCCAGCACTACCAGACTCGAAATCTGAACTGTTCCACCAAGCCTGGCGCTTGCCACCTGGCTCAGCCAGCTTCTTCAGGCACAGAAACCATCATCGACGGAGACTTGCTGGGGATCAGCCCCTGCTTACCATCTCGACCAGGAATGACACCTCGGTGATTCGTGTGGAGCCCTGCTTCTTCTGGTAAACCAGTCATCAACCTGATGACTCCATGTCATCTAGCCTGTGTTTCGTATTGGGTAGCATGAGTAACAGTCAGGGTAGCTCCTGCAACAACAGCTAAATCTCAAGTGTTGCCATCTGATTGCATTGTTGTTTTCCTTTCACAAACTGAGCTTTGAGGCTCTGGATTACAAATTGTGTGTGTTGTGCATGCCTTTTCTTTTCATCACAGGGCCCCAACCAGCTGCGATGTTGGCCTACCAGACCACGTTCAGGCTAGCCCACCTTACTTCCAACTGGGTACCCAGAGCATGTGACTGTGTGAGGGACTAAGCGTGCATGCATAACTGCCTGACTAGATCAGTTTTCAAATTAATCAACCTGATTCGCCTCCTTGTTCAATTCCCTGAATAAATATGATCTAACTCTTTTTGCATTTATCTGACTGTGGTTCAATTTGTACCAAGAGCACTGTACTGTTGTTATTTGCTGTTCCTAACCTTGCTTTACAGGGGTCTCCAGGGTCGAACTGGTGGAACCAGCCTTGGTGGTAAGTGCAAACAGTGTGGGAATTTGTTTGCTGAATAGGAGCTACTGTGAAAGTGTTTGTTGCATATTGTCTAGGACACTAGAGGGGAAAGAGGGGGGTTACAGTGTCCCGGAGGTATGTACCCAGGTTAGCCTTGTTACTAATGTAACCCCTAGGTGGCACTATCCCAAGGGCTACTACCCCTGCCTGCTTGGCTAGTAGCAGGTTAAAGGGCCTGGGTAATGAAATGGGTTCCTCCACCCAGAGGTCAGGGTTGTTAGTGGTCAAGCTAACCTGGGCAAAGCCCTCTGGGACACTGTAACCCCCTCTTTCCCTTCTAGTGGCCTGAACAATATACAATAATTACTTTCACAATGACCCTTATTCACCAGGCAATTACCCACACTGTTTGCATTTACCACCACAGCTGGTTCCTCTAGCTTGACCCTGGGGACCCCCTGTAAAACAAGGTTAAGCACAACAAATAGCAACAGTACAATACTTTTGGCACAAACTGGAACCACAGTCAGGTTAAATGCAAACAAAGTTAAATCTGATTTATTCAGGGGACTTGAACAAGGGAGGGGCATAATCAGGTTGATTTTGTATTTATTTATTTTATTTATTTCAATTCTAGGATTACAATTACCTTTGAGCCCAGGGCTCTTTTACAAAGGTTCCACGTCAAGACATTGGTATCACATAACAATAGACAAAATTGTTACACAAATAAGGGTAAAGGATATCAAATTAATTTCGAACAGACAGGGAGAGGGTAAAGTGGAAAGGAAGAGGACAAGAGGAGGAGGGTGGTAGAAAGAAATGGGAGGGGCAAAGGCGGAGGTAAGAAATGAGAGAGAGAGAGGTGGGGGGTAGGTAAGGATATGGAGAGGGGTTGGGGGTGGGGTGAAGCAGCCAGGAAGGTGGCATTGTCAGGTGCTGGAGAGCGGATGGGGCAGAGTCCAAACTAGGGCAAGTGCGTTATGTAAGGAGCTAGATATAGGAGATCAGTAGCGGAGAGGTGTTGCATAGACATTATCCATGACAGTCGCAGATGCTGGAAGTGACCAGGGTGTTTTGGAGCCTGGATTTGAAGGCCCCTAGCCCAGTGGTGTTGATAGTATCATTGGCAAGACCGTTAAACTAAGTGGGTGCCCTGTAGGCGAATGAACGCTAGCCAATGACTGTGCGGCAGCAAGGGATACGGAAAAGTTGTGGCTTTGATCCCCTAGTAATTCTGGAACTGGTTTTGTTTGAAGGAGTGAACAGACCCCGGGAGGCAGTTCCCAACTGTATTTTCTTAGCAACCACGCAGGTTTGGTACTGAATTCTATTATCAAGTTGAAGCCAGTTAGCTTGTGAGTAGAGGTCACAAGTGTGTGTGAGCCGTTCGGCCCCCGTGATGAGTCGACAGGCCTTGTTTAGGGTGGTAGTAATCCTTCTGAGTGCAGTAGTAGTGACAGTGCCATAGATGACAAGACCATAGTCAATCTGGGAGATGATGGAGCTTTGAACTGTGGCAAAGAGGGCCTCTTTAGGCAGGTGCTGACGAAGCCAGTAGAGTAAGCCCAGTCTAGTATTCACAGTTTTAGCGACATTGGTTATATGGGTTCCAAAGGACAGGTGTGGGTCTAGGTGATTCCTAGGTATCTGAAGGAGTTAACCTGCTCCAGGGAGTCCCCAAAGCAGGTGTTTAAGGAGAGTTGGTGGTGCTTGTGCTTGTTTTGGTGGCTGGTGAAAATCATGGTCTTCGCTTTTTCTGGTTAAAGATTAACTTATGTTCTTGAACCAGCTTTCAACAGAGGGGAAGCCGTGTTGAAAGGTTTGTTGAAGGTGGCTTGGGTCATGATGAGAGGCAAGAATCACAATGTCATCTGCATAGAGTATGACTTGCTGAGAGGTGGAGTCGGGAGGAGTTGAGGAACAGACTGAACAGCAATGGGCCCAGGATGGAGCCTTTGGGGACACCGGAGTGAACCTGTTTAGTGTCAGAGACCACGCCTGATATTTTTACACATTGGGACCTGTTGTCAAGATAGCTATTGAACCATTTCACTGATTCCACAGAGAGGCCAATGTTCAGTAGCTGATGAAGCAAGAGGCGGTGGTGGATAGCATCAAAAGCCTTTGACAGGTCGATGAATGTAACTCCGGTTAGGCGACCCTGATCAAGGGAGTTGTGTATGGCTCCCTTAAACTCAAGAAGTGCTGTGGCAGTGCTGTGTCCTTTTCTAAATCTGTGTTGCTGCCGGCAAAGGATGTTGTACTTGTCCAGATGATCAGTGAGCTGGTCTGCCACTATCCGTTCCAGGGCCTTAGAGAGGGGTGGCAGGATAGAGATAGGTCAGTAGTTCACATGGGAGGTCCAGTCACCACCTTTATGGATAGGTGTGACAGTTGCTGCCTTCCATTTGTCAGGGAATTGGCTGAGAGAGGGGAGATTAAAGATCCTGGTGAGAGGCCCCAGAACCTCGTCTAGAGTGAGGGAGAAGTCTGAGGTCCAGTGTGTCAGCACTTGCTCTAGTGTTTTGATGGCTTTGGAAATGTGTTTCCTGATGGTATTTTGTTTACTGCTCTGAAGTAGAATGGGGACAATTTTAGGTGATGACTGAAGGGTGGGAAGAGGGGTCGCTGTCATTGAAAAAGTCAGGGGAGGATTCTGCTGAGGTCGGTGAAGGCATCATTAAAGGTGTTGGCTATGACTTTTGGGTCCAGGATAGTATTCCTGCTTATTGTGATAGCAGTAGAGGGTGATTTGGACTCCTTCCGTAATATCTTTAAAATTATTCCAGAATGCTCTTGCATTCCCTGTGTCAGTGAGTGCAGTCTTGTAGTATTCAGATTGCTGTTGGCATATGGATTTGGTGCAATCATTTCTAGCTGTTTTGAAATTTTAGATGTCTGCCTGTTTTCCTGTTTCTCTGGCTAGTTCCCAGAGGTGGTCCCTGTGTTTCAGTTTCTTTAAGAGGAACCCGTGAGCCAAGGATTGCAGAGGGTTTAATTTTTCACTTTTGGGGCAAAGATGTTACAAGCTTCATTGAAAATGCATATGAATTGATCAAGGGCTGTATTTGCTTGAGGAGATAGTTGATAGGGACCAGTCTCGATTTAGTAGGTGTGATTTTAGGTGGGTTAGCTTCCATGGGGTGGGACTCTGCTCAGGATGACCTTTGGTGGAGATTTACAGAATTTGCTTGACCAGGTGCAGCTGACGGGGGAATGGTCGCTGAGAGAGTCAGGCAGTACGGCGAAGCTAGTGATCCGGGAGGGGTGAGTAGTCAGGATCCAGTCCAGTAAAGTGCTGGTGCCGGCTTTGTAGTTCATTCTAGATGTGGAGTCCAATATCTGTGTGAGGTTTGCTGATGTGACCATGCCCCTGGTATCGCCAGCATCAGGTCCCAACCAGTTTGTGTTGAAGTTACCAAGTGTGATGACTTCGGGAGTCAGGTGGGAGTGATTTGATGTACTCCAGTACTGCATGGAGGCCTGGTCCCTGTTCTTTCGGGGGGATATAAACGATGATGGCTTTGTGCTGAGCTCCAAACAGGATTTTGATATGCAATAGCTGGGCATTTGGTGTTGGTAGGTCAGTGTGGGCAGTGTGCCCCATCAGGTTGTCTTTTAGGTAAAGGGCGCAGCCCAGCCCCCTCCTCCGATTTGCTTAACAGCTATATTAATCAGACAGTTATGTATGCAGTTCAGAGTCCCTACACAGTCACACACTCTGGGTACCCAGGTAGGAAAATGGTGGGCTAGCCAGGAACGTTGCAACTGGTTGGGACCTTGTGATGGAAGAATGCAACATGTACAACACACACTATTTGTAATTCAGAGCCGGAAGACTCAGTTCGTGAAAGAAAAGGCAACAAGACAATCAGATGACAACACTTTTAGATTTAGCTGTTGTTGCAGGGAGCTACCCTGATGTTTACTCATGATACCCAATACTGGACACAGGCAGGACAAAATTGAGACAGCAGGTTGTTGAACTGGAGTGCCAGGAAAAGCAGGGCCCACACAAATCACCGAGGCATCATTCCTGTTCAAGGCACTGAGCAGGGGGCTGATCCCCAGGCCGGTCTCTCGTCGATGACTTTCTCTGTGTAGCAGGGCCCAGGAAAACGGAAATGGATATGGATTCAGTCCATGGAACTGGATACAGCCTCCAGCAAGCAAAACACAGTTCAGACACACAGTGGGGAACCAAATCACGACCCACTATAAGCACACAGCACATTCACATGTAAGGAAATTCCACTGTACCAGGCAAATGGCTCTCTGGTCACAATTACAGAGTCTCTGCACAATCCGGGAGTTCAGAGGTAGCTGGAAGTCCTGACTGGCCAATCGCATTCAGCAAATCTTCGGTCTTCTTCAGGTTAAATCCTGGTCACAATTCAGTGGCTTAATTTGCTCTCCAAATTCGGATTCAGTCTGAAAAAAGCGCAAGTTCCCTTTCAGGAACAGCAGGCAGGCATGCAGGCCAAACTCAGGCCTTTCCACAGTTCTCCCATGCGAATCCACTATGGATTGCTGCTCGAGTTATCTCGAGCTGTTACTTCTTCATTTCCCAACTCAGATCTAACTGAAACTGCAAGCAGTGTGGGACTTTTCCCAAGATCCAAAAGGTTCGGTTGGCTGATCTGTCTGTCAGTCACAACAAGGGCTTCCACTCCAGGTTACTTTAGGCGCCAAAAGCCCAAAACTACAATTCCTACAAGTTTTGGCCCCACCAAGCCCCTGTAGGCAGGCTCCATTTTAGAGTCCCAAGTGTACTGATTGACCCATTCTGACAGTCCAGGACCAAGATGATGGAAACAAACAGAACTGTCCATGCTGCAAAGAAGGCAAGTTAGAACAAACTGCAATATTATTACTACTCTAACAAATGATCAGCAAACAAGTACATCTTCTAACAGAGCTCCCTCTCAGATTAATTATGACTGCAATCCAGGCAGCTCTTAAAGAGGCAGTACACAAAGGCTATACAGGCACTCTCTGGCAATACATTTAAACTGCTAAAGCGCAGAACACCAGCCTGGCAGTGAGCATTTCGCAGAGTTCAAGGAAGACTTTCGGTAGCCCCTTTTGTAAGGGTTACACTAACACTTGTCCTCGGGGTTGAGGCACCTGTTCAGTACCCAGGCCCCACCTGCAACTAGCCACGTAGGCAGGGGTAGTAGCCCTTGGGATAGCGCCACCTAGGGGTTACACAGTGCTTTTGGTACAAACTGGAACCACAGTCAAATTAGATGCAAAAAGAGTTAGATCTGATTTATTCAGGGAACTTGAACAAGGGAGGGGTGTAATCAGGTTGATTCTATAACTGATCTAGTCAGGCAATTATGCATGCACTTTTTTAGTCCCTCAACACAGTCACACGCTGTGGGTACCCAGTTGGAAGTAAGGTGGGCTAGCCTGGAGCTTTGCCTGGGGTAGGCCGACATCGCAGCTGGTTGGGGCCCTGTGAGGAAAAGACAAAGCATGCACAACCACACACAATTTGTAATCTGGAGCCAGGAGGCTCAGTTCGTGATGATTACACAAAACAATTAAATCAGATGATACACTTTGAGCTGTTGTTGCAGGAGCTACCTGGTGTTTACTCATGCTACCCACTACAGGACACAGGATGGACGAAATGGAGACTGCAGGTTGATGACTGGTTTGCCAGGAGAAGCAGGGCCCACACAAATCACCTAGGTGTTGTTCCTGTTTGAGGTGTTGAGCAGGGGGCCGATCCCTGGGCAAGTCTCTCCTCGATGATGGTTTCTGCGCCCAAAGTAGCTGGCTGGACCTGTGTGGCAAGGCCCAGGCTGGATTGAACAGTTCAGATTTGAGTCTGGTAGTGCTGGATGCAACCTCCAGCAAGCATGGCACATTAACACAGTGGGGAACCAAATCACGACCCACTAACAACAAACAGCATATTTATATTAAAGCATTCACCATACCACAATGCAAGTAGCAGTCCAGCCATGGTATCAGTGTCTCTGAGCAAAACCAGGAATTATGGGGTAAATGGATGTCCTGACAGGCCAATTCGTGTTCAGCAAATCTTCAGTCTTCTTTAGGTTTAAATCTGGTCACTCTTCAGTGGCTTTAACACACTTAAATTGGATGCAGTCCGAAATTCACCCTCCCTCTCGAGGGACAGAAAGAAGACAGGCCTAAAACTCAGCCTTTCACTAATCTCCAGGGCAAACTACGCAGGAGCTGCTGCTCAAATCACTCGAGCTGTTTACTCTTCAAACTCTAACTCCAGACTGACTCATTGCAGCAGGTAGCTTGGGAATTTCCTTTGGTCCAAAAGGTTCTGGTTAGCTGATCCATCAGTCTGTCAAAACAAGGGCTCCCCCTCCAGGTGCATTTAGGCGCCAAAGTCTCAAAACTACAATTCCTATAGAAATTCACTCCCACAAGACCCCTGGGGGCATACTCCATTTTATGGCCCCCAAAGGTACTGATCGGTCCAAATAAGCAGTCCAGGACCAAGATGGTGGTGATAAACAGAATAGTCCATGCTGCAAAGAAGGCAGGTTAGACAAACTACAATATCATTACTATTCTAATAGATAATCAGCAAATAAGTACAGCTTCTAACAGAGCTCCCTCTGCACAAATAGCGATGGCAGAAAGGAGCGATTATCTGGTAGCCCGGGTAGGACTCAAGCTTAGAAACACTCAGCCCCCTCCCAGATTAAATAAGCACCACGTTATTGGCAGCTCTTAAAGAGACAGGCATGGAGGCTAAGAAGGCACTCGTATGCAAACAATTTTAAAACTCAAAGACACAGGATACCAGCCTGGCAGTGGACATTTAGGCACACCCAAGGAAGACTGTCAGTAACCCCCATTTGGGGGAGATATATATATATATATATATATATATATATATATATATATATATATATATATATTAGCTGGCAAAAACTCCTTAATATTATTAGTTGTTTCAGTGCAAAGCAGGAAATTCGGTGTTAGGTTGAAGCTCCTTATTCTCACCATCTGCCTCAACTGGCATCAGAATGCGCATTGTTGTGTATCTAACTCTCACCCCATCAGATGTGTGAAGAAGCAGAGGTATAGGAGAATGGGGGTGAGTTAGCCGATAACCCAATGCGCACTCCGATGCCGTTAGTGGACGGGGTGAAGGGGCTTCAACCCTACAACGAATTTCCCCACTTTGTCGCTGTGGAACAACCCTAACTAATGCATTAAATGGAGTTTTTGGCTCTAATTTCCTTCTTTTGAGAATGATAATGAGAAATAATGAATGTAATGCGGTGGTGGGGAGCGCGGGGCCGTGATGTCTTGTCACATAGTAACACGGTGCCTGCAAACGCAAATGGTAATGCGATGGTGACGCAAGTGAAACAGAAAGATAAACAGTACTGTAGACACAAATGGTTAAAATAACGAACGCAAGCGAAATGAAAACGCAAAGGGTAACGTGACATGGTGCCGTGAGACGGAACGGTAAGTGAAACAGGTATGGAACCGCAAGCAGAAGTGGTAAGGGTAACAGTAATGTAAGCACACAGGCTGGTTTTCCCCAAAAGCTGCATAGAGAAAGACAGTGAGTACAAAGAATGTATGCATAATAATGGGTCTCGGAGCAGAAAATGAGGAGTTGGAATACTAAATTGCTTATATCTCAGGAACCGTACGACGTAGAAAAAAAATGTAAAAGTCATATGATGTATGACTTTCCTGGCTAGTTTTGTACCTATCCACCTATAGGGGGCTAAGCACTTTTTTGATGAAAAGTCCGTATCTCGCACCGTTTCCGAGATACGGGCCCTGAAAGGCGCGGCGAATGCCGTAATGTTATCCTATGGGGAAAAAAAGAGAAGTTTGGAGTGCGATAACTTTGGCTCCCTGTAATATTGTTTCACAAAACTACTGAAAGGTACATCTGTGGGACGTTGGCTTTCTTCCCACCAAATTTCAGCCCAAAAGACCAAACTGTTATTTTGCAGCAGGGCGGCAAAAGATTCCTGTAATGTTGCGGACGCCGTAATGTTATCCTATGGGAAAAAGTGTCAACTTTGGAGTGCTTTAACTTTTCTGCCCTGCAATATTTTGTCACCAAAACACTGAAGAGCACATCTGTGAGATGTTGGCTGTGCTCTCTCCAAATTTTAGCCCAAAAGACCAAACAGTTCTTTTGCAACAGGGTGGCAAAGAATTGCTGTCATTTTGCCATAGCCTGGAAAAGTAGTGTCACAATTTGCAAAAGCTTTTGCAAAAATTTGCGGCACTTTCATGAGTGTGACACTACTTTGTGAAAGTACTTTTTCCAGAAGCTTGAAAAACATATTTCTAGGGTGTTTAACCTCAAAATAAAGACATGTCTAGCATCCTCAGGGTCCGACTAGGTAAACACAAAAAGAATTGTGTTGCTAGAGGGTCCCAAATTTAAATGCCAAGCATTTTTCTGATCACCAACTGAAAACAAAATGGTGGATTTGCAAAAGTAAAAGGGCCATTTACGAAAGTAAAAACTGCATTTGCGAAAGTGTTGAACTTTTGTTAACTTTTCCCATTGACTTATAATGGGAAACTGTTTTTGAATAACTTTTGAACCGTTTAATATTTTTCACAAAAATGTAAAGGCACATCGTGGCCCTGGCCACACGTCTCCTGAAGATTTCGTAGATTGGTCGATACAAACCATGCAACCTGTAGAGACGACCAAAGAATTGCAAAAAGCGTAAACGTGGTGCAGATCATGCTTAATAACTCCAAGAACTGTATATCTGAACAGTACAAAAGTTGGCAGATCCCAAGATGTATGGTTCTTGATCATATATTCCAAATTTCAGGCAAATCCATTGAATGGTTGCAAAGTTATTCTGATTGCAAAATGTTATATTTAACATGTAAATGGCTCCTCAACCCTAACTATGGTAGCACTACCCCGTGCTACCATAATATATATATATATATATCAGGTCTCTCTCTCTCTCTCTCTCTCTCTATATATATATATATATATATATATATATATACACATACATAGAAAGAGAGAGAGATATTACAGTGGCATGGTAGTGCCACTATAGTTAGGGTTGAGTAGGCACTTTAATGTTAAACCCCAATTTTTGCACTTCAGTAATGTTGCAACCATTCAACAGATTTGCAGGAAAGTTTGCATGCGCAGTCTCATGTGATAGATCTGTGGGTGTGCTAAGTTTTGTTCTGGTAAATGTGTGGCTTTGAGCTCTGGACAGTGCAAAAGTGAATTTGTCAGGATTTTTTCCCATTGGTTTTGCCGGTTTTCTGTCAAGATGGCTAGTGCTCAGTCAGTTTAGAATTATGGTCTGACATTTTCAGGGTAGAAAGGAGTTGGTCCACAGATGTGCCTTTTGCTTGTTTGATGAAAGAAAATTAATCTGTTCCAAAGTTATTCAGTTTTGAAATTAGCACTTCAAAATAGCTGTATGAAACATAAAAAATAATCTTTTTTTTGTGTTGACATCATCCTTTTACGTGAGGGGAAAAATCCTTTTTCGTTTGCCGCCATCTTGTTTTCTGTTTTCCTTAAAAATTCAAATTTGGTAAACCACAAAAATGACATTCTGGAGAGCGACCAACACATGTAGCTTGCTTATCAGGACCCACTTAGCTGCATTCTGCACTTAACTGTTGGAGAAATGCCCTTGAAATGTATTTTTTTAACATTATAAATCTTTTTTTATGACTCATGATACGGAAAATGATTCTTTTTTTGTACTACGAGTCACAAAAAAAGATCCTTTTTCATGAAGGGAAAATCCTTTCTCACTCACCAGCATCTTTTCCCTGGTGTCGAGTGGCACCCCTCACCCTCCGATCACTATCCCCATAATAACAGAATTTTTCCCTGGTGGCTAGTGTCACCCTCCCACCCTCTAATTGCCCTCCCTGTATTTTTTTTTTATTTACAGTTTCTGGGAAGGGGGGCTTGCAGGTGCTGGCCCCTCCATCAGAGGCTCGCCTGTGGTCCGGCATCACTTACCTGATCCTCTGGAGGATCCCCCACAGGTTACCCCCTGTGACAGGGCCAGGGAGAGGAGTGTTGACTTTCTCTCCTCCCTGGAAGCCAACATCCAGATCCTGGAGGTCGGTGTGGGTACAGATGGCCATCATGGAGCCTGCCAGCTCCATTTTCTACTTGTTTTTCTCCCCGGCCCACAGCCATGCAATGGGCAGAGTGGCTGGCCCTGGCCTCTGGAAGCAGTCATACACCTCAGACGTGGGACCACCCCCTTCTGGGTGGTGCACCTGTGCTGGCACCCAGCCACTGCTGGGTGTCAGGCTACAGCATGCAGCACAGTCCCCCCCTCCCTGAGGAAGGAGAGCAGTCTATGGATGTTCAATCCTTCCTCACCCTAGTCAACCCTGAGTAACCCGAGTCCATTTCTGAACCCTGGTTGCCAGCGTGGTGCGTGGTGTGGCATCCAGCGCCTCAACCCTCAGTCCCACTGGACCGGCCTGTATTTTTTTTTATATTATATATTTACATTTATATTTCTCTCTGGTGTCTAGTAGCAGAGATAAAAGCGTAGCTCCCAGATGCAGGCATCGCGTCCCGCATGTACTGTGTGGCTGACAGGTGCCCAATCCCCGTCGGCTGAGCTGCGTCTCTCCCCAGTTGTAGGTGCCACGCTGAGGCCCACCCCAGGCGTGGCAATCAGTATCCTTTGGCCAATGGGGGTGCCTCAACTCCGCCGGCTGAATGCCCCCACATCCTTGTGCCACGCTGGGAGCCCACCCCAGTGTGGAAAACGGTCCCACAATGTCTTTTTATTTTTAACCTGAAAAACAGCGGTCCCATGGGAGTCTCCCGACCCCCTCCCACAACCCGCACCTACCCACTGCGCACCCAGCCTCCCCGCCCCCACCCCATGCCTCCGGACTCGGCTTTAGCGATCTTCGGTGGACCGGGAACACGTCTTGCACTCTTCAAAGCCGACCGCGAACTGAGGACATGCCGGTAAGCTGTATAATGGCCTAGATAGGGGTTTCAACTTGTTGCATATCTCAGGCATTTTTGGGAATTTTTGCACCAAATTTTCAACATGGGGTTTTTGGGACCCCTTCTCATGAATGATGTCACTGTCATGGCGTTATTCGGGCCCGAAGGGTGATTTCGCGCAGTGACTGCGAAATCACCCTTTGGACCTGAATACTGCCATGACAGTGACATCATTCATGAGAAGGGGTCCCAAAAACCCCATGTTGAAAATTTGGTGCAAAAATTCCAAAAAATGACTGTTTTATGAGCATGCGTTTCGCAGTTCCTATGCAGGCTCGTAAGTTCGTGAAATGTCAATATTTTCACTCCAGATTTTCAACATTGCCATTTTACCACACCTTCTTATGAGTAGTACAGCTGTCATTTTTCACATCTCACCCAAAATGTGTTTCCACCCATGTAGCGCAGAATGGCGCAGTTGGTGTGCAAAATCAATGTACGGGACAAATTAAGAAAATCACAGTGACACTGTTCATGAGCAGAGGTCTTAAAATGGCTATGTTGAAAATTTGGTGAAAAAATTCCTAAAAATGACTGTTTTACGAGCATGCATTGCGCAGTTCCTACGCAGGCTTGTAAGTTCGCAAATTTTCAATATTTTCACTCCAGATTTTCAACATTGCCATTTTACCACACCTCCTTATGAGCAGTACAGCTGTCATTTTTCACATCCTGCCCAAAACGTGTTTCCGCCCATGTAGCGCACAATGGCGCAGTCGGTGTGCAAACTCAATGTATGGGACACATTAACAAAATCACAGTGACACTGTTCATGAGCAGAGGTCTTAAAATGGCTATGTTGAAAATTTGGTGAAAAAATTCCTAAAAATGACTGTTTTACGAGCGTGCGTTGCGCAGTTCCTACGCACGCTCGTAAGTTCGCAAATTTTCAATATTTGCACTCCAATGACTTCCAAATACCTAAACAGCACATAGAAGCAAGCAACATTCGGCATTGACAAATGCTTGTTACAGTTTGATATAAACCCTAACAGATACATTAATATGTGTGTGTGTGTGTGTGTGTGTATATATATGTATATCTAAGTGTGATTACCTTATCAGCTCCCCTGTAACTTGTAACTTTTTGCAACTCTGCTGCAATATGACAACCTGTTTTTATGTATGTTTGCCTGTTGTTTCTTCACTTTCTGCCTCCCTTCCCTTCTCTGCCCCCCATCCTTTATTTTCAGACCCCTTCCCCATCTTTAGCTCCTATGTGGAGAGAAAGAAATAATGTGACCCAACTAGAAATCGAACCCAGTCCTCATGACTTCCATCCCAGGGGCTCAGGCCAACTAGGTATCCTTTGCCACTTTATTTCCTCTCTTTTTTAATCTGTTTATCCTTCCCAGAGCATCTGCAGGAACCTTATTCCCTCACTGCCCAGTGCCACTTACCCAACCTCAGCGCTACCTCTTTTTTGGAAACCTTCAGGACTCAAGGGTGTCTGCAACGTTCCTCCCAAAGCTTTTCCCCTGGCCAAGGTGCTGCCTACAGCTCCAAGGCAGCGGTAACCCATGCATCTGGCTGCTTCACAGAAGACACTTCCTGGAACCACAATAAGGCTCCGAACCAAGAACGCAGCCTGAGTAGTCATGGGAGGTGGGCATGGTTTCATCTGTCTTGCAGGGTCTACTAGACAGACTAGGCAGGGATAATCTGGGCAGACTGGGTGGGCCAAGCGGTCCTTTTCTGCCAATAAATTCTATGTTTCTATGTTTCTATATATAATTTTTTTGATATTTAACGAAGAGTGACTACATTAGGAGATCCCTTGTAGTTTTCTTCAAATTTGTTTGCACTGGTATTTTGTCTAGTGCACTTTTGGATGGTCATGTTGTCCCCCCCCCATTGCTGTACTTATGATGTATTTGCTCATATGTTTTGTTTGTACTGCTGAACTGTATGACCTCTAGTGCCGATGTCTATACTACTCTGCTTTTGTACCCTTGTAACACTGTGATACTGTTATTTTATGTTGTACTGTCCTAAGTCATGCCTGAAAATAGGCTATGTATTGTCTAGTGCACTTGTCTTGTAAACAAGAACTAAATAAA
This sequence comes from Neoceratodus forsteri, assembly GCA_016271365.2. NCBI lineage: Eukaryota > Metazoa > Chordata > Ceratodontiformes > Ceratodontidae > Neoceratodus > Neoceratodus forsteri. Next base: position 477,788,750 of record CM057451.1, read on the forward strand.
TAAATTCCTCTTTCTGTTCCCTGTGCTCCTATTTGTTTCTCAGTTCTTTTCTTTTTTACCCTACACCATTGCTTAGTTTCCACTGCTGACAATATTTTTAACTGTGATTTTAATAATTTAAACGGTTGCGGGCTGTTTGCTTTGTGATCTTGTAATGAGTGTTTACCATATTTTTCACTTTTACACTCATGCACTTAAAATGTATATTGCTACAGTCCTCTGTCTTGGAATTACAGCCTCACTGAATGTGATATAGTGTGGAACAGAATCGCCCTGTGGCAGAGCCCATTCTGTTTGAATGAAATGTGTAGCTATAGTTCTGTATTTAGAACAAGAAATCATGATTTATTAATTGCGGTGTCCTCCAATCAGGTAACATGCTTGTACATTTAAGAGGGTATATACTGTAGCCATGCCCCTCCCTCCCTCCCTCCTGAGGAATTGTCAGTGTGACTCAAGCACCGGGATTGCTCTGTACTGCTACCAGTTCTGTAGAACCTGCTTTTGGTTTGTAGCACTTTAGTACGTGAACACTTTTATATGCAATAAATTCAGCACATCTGAGCTTTGTTTGTGCCAGTATTTCTGTGCATGTTGGTACTGGCTATTTTTGTAAGCACTAGCCATAGCCTGAGAGCACATCTTCTGGGTCTCAGATTGTTCTTACATGACTCAGAGCAAGAATCAAAAGAAGTCTTTTGTGCTCTGCAGAAGTTTGGCGAAATAGCTTCATTTTTAATGTGACTAAGGGAAACGTGATCATAGTAGCCCTCTTAAATGAGGAGGTAGTATAGCCTAGAGGTTAGAGTACCAAGCTGTGACGCTGGAGAACCCACAGGCCTGGATATGAGACCTACAAGCGGCCACTTGCAATACTGAGTGCCCATGAGCAAGTCACTTAACCTTCCTGTGTTTCTGGGATGCATCAGGAAACAAGATCTGGCTCAGTGTGCCTTTCCCAGACAAAAATTCTACAAGAAAGTAAATACAAAATGGGACCATGACTCACTCAGTTGTACAGGGGTAAAAATGAGTAAAGATAATAGGTACTTGTACAGAAATGACAATCGCTTTGCCCCATGGTGCAATGAGGCAGGAGGATCATGCATCGCAGAGGATGTTCTCCTTCGCTGGGGATGGTGGGAGCCTGACTGCGCTGAGGTACAGTCACCTGGGTGACCACAAGGTGGCAGTGCAGTCTGGAATAGGGGGAGAGGGAGGATGCTAACTGGTTCTGCATGCCACCACACAGTAGTGTGCCAATGTCCTCACTACCAATGTCCTTGGGTGTGTAAAGAAAATGGAAAAAGCCCAGGCTCTCAGTATGACAACACACGGTAGTACACTCGGACCCTGCAGATGGCTGTAAACAAGAGCACTGAACCTGAAATGTCCAGAGGGTATGAGGGACCCAAGTCCCGACTATGAAGGGTAAGTCTTGGGGAGCTTGTGATGCTGACTGCCTGCTGCCACCTCCCTCGGGGTCAGGAGATAGCAACAGTGCCCAGATACCTGGTGAAGGTGTGTTCAGCAGCCCATTGGCAGATCCGCTGGGGCCTTTGGGGACTGTGTGCCTTCATACAGAGAGGGCCAGCCTGGGTTATTTAACACAGCAGTTCTCAGGGAACCGATACAACATAACCTATATACATAGTGCGGATCCTCCTCTTACGGATATTAATGGAAAGCACCACAGGACACTCGAGCACTGGTTGGACTGTGCAAGGGGGTAGTAACTCTCTTGATGGTATATCCTAGCATGGGTTTATGAAGGAGACAAACAAAGTACTGCAATATGCACTTTATTAAAGCGAATCACTTCAGTTATTGCAGTACTTTGATTTTTTTTGGGAGCAAACACAAAGTGTGCCCTTAGTACAGGTGCCGGTCTCATTCGTAAACCCTTGCATTTCATTTTTTGCTGAGCACTGTACTGCCCTGGTTGCAGTCACGATCCTTTTTTTACAAACCTTATATCCTAGCATGTCATAGGTGGATCCCAGGAAAATCAAATAGAGGAAGAGGGGATATTTCTAATGCCACATAGCAGCAATGGTTTGCTTCTAACACTTTGGTCCTTACTCCCTCCTCAACAATGAAACCAGGACACTGGAGCAACTCTTAAATGGGATGTTTGAAGCAGAACATTTTATTTATACTGATCTGTGCACAGTCAGATCATTAGCTGGGGTTTCATGCAAACGGATCCTCATTCTATGACCTCTGCTAGGGGCTCAAATCATAATTATGTACATATGTTCTGTACCCGTAAGCATCAGGATCCAAATAAATTTTACTACACACTGCATCTTTGAGGACACCCAGCAGAGCCATGAGGAACTTGAGTTTGCTGCAGGAATTACCTGTGATCCTATAATGGAGCCTCACCACGGTTACCTACTTATTTATAGACACTGAACATATCTTATTACCTACTGAAGGATGTACTCCATACACAATACTACTTGTGCCTGGTTCTTGGCACTAATCAGGTAGATACAGAGCTTACTGCATCTTACCCTACCCTCAGGCCTAAATGTCTCATAGGTGCCCCCACCAAGGAGCCTGGTACATGGAAATGTCCTAAGACTGTCTTAAGACCCCAGGATTTCCATCGTCATCAGGTGGTCATGAGGTACTTGCCATTCCATCACGTTTGATCCTCCAAAGACTTGGGCCAGAGGGAGCAAGTGCCACCACTCTAAGTATGGCAAGTCCTCTTTGGCTAGTCGCAGCCAGAGCTAGAGCTTTGTTCGCAGAAGTTCTCTGCACTACTTCCAAAACAACACACATAAAGGGCCACGGTCTCACATTTATACTGGGGGGGGGGCAGGTGACCCAGAGAGCCCTGGACACTTGCAGGAATCAAACAGGTGTACTCAGAAATTAACACGCTTCTAATGCAGGTGGTCTTGCAAAACAGTAAACATAAAGGCCACGCATACCCTGGGTGCTGAGTTTAAAAATGCTTTAAAAACGTTTTCTACACCAGCCCCTAGCAAATTGTTGGAGCATCCAAACATTGCATTCGACAACCGTGCTTGCATGAGAGAGTTCCCAGGCATGATTGCGGCACCAGTGCAAAGCATTGAGGATGTTGCAGTGCATGATGGGATACTCATGATCGGGTGTCTTAATGGATCAGGATGTAAATTATATCAGCAGGACCAGGAGTGCACTGGGAGCATAACCCTGTGTGTGATGTATTTTTAACTATCGGAAGGAGAAAATCTTTAATTTTGTGTAAATATGGTTGCTTTAAAGAGCAGCTGATGCTTTCAGTAGAACTCTTAACAAAACATAATATTTAGACACAGTTTAGCTTGTATTTCACATTAGTGCTGTATTTCTTCTCCCCAATATTTGTTACTGAGGTCATTAGCTTGAAAACCAGATCTTTGCTCCTGAAGAGTTCATCCATTCCAGTTGTTTTCCCTACTTGAGGTCATATGTTCAGTTTGTGACATCACATTTACTCCTATGGCAACAAATTGTGATGTCACAACAGAGAATTATGACTTGAAGCAGGAGTAAGCTACAGAGGCAGATGAACTATAAGAGATAAATATGTTCATTCAAATTTCCTCAGTAGTACATAATTGGGAGGAGAAATCTATAGGATATTTAGGAAATGTTAGCAAATTATACATAAATATTATGCATTTCAAAGTTTTTTTGCAGTGTCAGCAGCTCTTAACTTGTGTCACCACATGAATCGTGTCCACACTGCTGTTAACATAGACTAAGGCAACCCTGGTTGTTCAAATCTATGCTAAAGACTACCTCTCTAGCAGGGTTTAGCACAGTTTTAGAATATGGTTGTAACACGGTTTTAACCATGTTACAGTGTGTACGCAAGCCATGTTTGAAGGGCTTAAAATAGATTAAGGCAGTTAAACCATTTTAAGTTTCCTAGTGTGTACAGGGCCAAAGATTCTCAGTTGTGGTCTTCAAGAAACTTAACCCTTTAAGGCAATGGGACAGGATTGGATAGGCATAGTCCTGCACACAGGAGGAAACCCCCATGGGGTTACACTTGGAAGGGATGCTGGGGTGATAGGGTAGCAAAATCACTGCTGGTCTACTTGGGCAGAAATCTGTGAGAAGAGGTGAAAACAGTGAATAAAAAAAGAAAACATTATTACCTACTTATTAAAGCTATGACGGAGGATATGGCAAGATGGGAAACACTGAATGTGTTCCTTTTCTCTAGACTGCATACTGTAAAAGTGAACCTTCTCTACCGAGACCACTGTACTTCTTCCAGATCCTCCCAGTGCATATGCAACCCCTGTTTCACTCATTCCCATTGCACCTAGTGGGCTTGGGCATAGCAGGGCTACTTCTGTGTCTAGGGGTATTTCTTATGGTAACTTGTGCGTGCCAGGAGCTCTGTGCAAATAATCACACAATTTGGTTCCTCCTCCTTCCTAGGGAACTGCTGAGACAGGTGTCACACTTTAATGTTAAAATGATCATATGGGGGGGCACTGCTGAGCAGCCATGATGGAGGCAGCATATCTCTGAAGCTCCGTATATTTTGTATAATTATTGTTATTAAAAGTAGTTTGGGTCCTTTTTCCTGATTTATCTTTCACACCCGCCAGCGCTTGGTGCTCACGACAGTAACTGTAGCCACCTCTGACAACTAAAAGTCACTCACCAATTGCTTCTATCCAGCCAAGGTGTTTATGTTCAATGATCCTTCAGCGGCTGAAAAGATGTTGACTACCCTGGAACAGGAGGTTTCACAGGAACTGAGGGCTAATGGCTCTGAGGGAGAGTGACTTTTATCTTTTCTTCTGATGCCCAGCATAATACATGTATACGATGGCCCCCCCTCTTTTTTTTTTTTTGTGTGAGGCAAATATTATCTATGCTTATCTATGTTTATGTAATGTAAGCTATTCTGTGGTGGACAGGGGGAATGCAGACTGTCTGTAAGGGGGGTCTGCTTGTCTTATTATGCCTTGGACTCTATGCTTGGGACTTTTTGAACTGGTTACTTTCCCCTGCTGTTGTGGGATGTGGAGGGTTCATTTTGGTGGTGGGGTGTCACCGAATTGCTCATTTACTGGGGCATGAGATCACTGAATGTGCTTAGTTTTAGATCTACAATACGTATAATTATTCTGGAGCTGTTTTCTCTGTACCTGTTATAGTATCTTGGTTGGACTGTGGGCTGTAGCTCACACGCTGGCATGGCCCAATAGGGGTTGGCTGGTGTCTTTATTCATCCCAGGGGATCCCTCTTGCTGTCTGCTTTCAAGCTACTATTCTATACTATTCTATAAGTATATATGGTTAGATTATTTCCACCTGTTTGAATAACGATGGGTGGGACTGGTTACTTTTTTATTCAAAATGTACTGTGATATGTACGAGTTCTGTTATTTGTGCCCACTTGTGGCTATTTGCTTGTTTACGAGTGTATCTTGCTATAAAGCTCAATAAAAATATTATATGAAAATAAATAAATAATCATATGGGCACAGCAGCTGTTTGTAGCTCTCCCTTTACTAGTGCTCTGTGGGTATGGGGGTACAACAGTTAAATGCATATCTTGCACCACTGGAACCCACATCAGAATGACTTCTAATAAAGCTGATACTCCCATGAGTATTTAATGATGCACTACTGCAGTCTTGGCTTTACCTGTAACATGCGTCCTGGACTCTCGCGCTCAGTCCCTGAAATAACTCTCACAGTAGCCAACAGGATAGACACTTCCCTGGTCCTGTCTTGGCCACTGTACTGGATTCTTAAATCACCATTATGGACTCTTTGGAATTATTAATGGCATGCTAATAATATGTTCATGAACTGGTAAGCTGGACATGGCACCCAATAGTATTTTGGATAACTAAGTCTGTGCCACCCTCTGGCTGCATGTACAATTTGGGACATAGCTCTTGATGTCTATGCATCTTACATCTGCAAACATCAGATAAAACTCTTTTCCTATACTACAGCCAATCCCAGGCACATTCTGGTGGGATCTTCCAGTTTGATGGCCTTGATATCCCAGCCACAGAATCTTCGGTGACCCTCCCAATAACAAGAGGAGGAAAACTCTCCTACCTAAACCTGTCATGCAGACTTTGCCCTGCCACTTCACCACTCTGGACCCCAGGCCCTCTGGGCTTCATTTCACAAGCTACTCGACTCTAAAGTTTTCTTGGACCTTTCTCTGGGCCCAGCTCCTCATCCTTCTTTCCCCTATTCCCTCCAGGGAGGATGGTTGCCACAGGTGGTAGTGCAGTTGAGGGCACCACGGGAGGGACAGATGCAGGATGGGGAGCCATGCAGCAGCATGCTTTGTATACACACATACCTTGGTCTCACTAGTGGGCCTGCGACTGTGGGGCTTGGGAGATACAGATGAAACAGGTAGCCCTACTGACTGAGGATGACAGAACCCCAGTGGACTGAAAGAGACTGGCCTGGCCTGCACAGCACATCTCCTGTAGTTGGGGGGGGTTACACCTTTTCTCCCCACCTGGAGGGAGCAACCAAGGCAGCATGGTGGTAAGGCAGCTGTAGCGGGCAAGTGCAGTGGTGCCAGGCATCTTGGGGTTTCCAGAGAGAGATCAGTCAGTAGTGTGCAAGGGGGCATATACAGAGAATGGGGGAAAAAAAAGCCTGAAGAAAAAAAAAACTCAACGCTGAAAACAGTGAGTGAAGATAAACATAGAAACATAGACTGTGATGGCAGATAAGGACCGCTTGGCCCACCTAGTCTGTCCATTTCCCTACCTATTGGATATGCTCCAAATTCTAGTTAACCACAGCCTACTTCCTCCTACCCCTCACTATAATTGCCTTATGTCTGTCCCATGCATTCTTGAATTCCCCCACTGTTTTTGACCCCACGACCTCCTCAGAAAGGTGATTCCATGCATCCACCACTCTCTCCATGAAAAAATACTTTCTCACGCTGCCCCTGAGCCACCCCCCTCTTCAAATTGTGCCCCTTGTTCTTGCACATCTCTTTTTCTGAAAGATGCTCCCCTCTTGGACTTTGTTGATTCCCTTGAGGTACTTGAAAGTTTCAATCATATCCCCCTTCTCCCACCTTTCCTCGAGGTTATACATATTAAACTCCTTTAGTCTCTCTTCGTATGGCTTCTGTTGCAGACCCTGCACCATTTTAGTTGCCTTCCTCTGGATTGCCTCCATCCTGTCTATGTCCTTGCAGAGATGGGGTCTCCAGAACTGTACTCAGTACTCCAGATCAGATCTCACCAACTGTCTGTACAGAGGGATAACAGCTTCCTGTTTTCTATTGCTGATGCCTCTCCCTAAGCATCCCAGTATTCCCCCAGCCCTCCTTACTGCCCTCTCACATTGCTCGCCTACCTTAAGGTCGTCTAATATGACTACCCCAGGTCCCTTTCCATTCTGTTGTTGTTAGTACTCCCATTGTGTGCTCTTCCCTCTGGGTTTTGTTTCCCAGGTGCATTACTTTGCATTTCTTTGCATTGAATCCTAGCTGCCATACTTTTAACTATTCCTCCAGCCTTGCCATGTCCCTTTTCATCCTTTTCACCCTCCCCCCCCATGTATCAGCCCTGTTGCAGATCTTTGTGTCATCTGCAAAGAGGCATACTTTTTATTCCAGTCCCTCTGCAATGTCTCCTATAAAGACATTAAAGAGGACCAGTCCCAATACTGAACCCTGCGATACCCCACTAGTAATCACCCTTTCTTCAGTGTGTACTCTGTGTACACCTGCAGAGCCTGAAGTTGTGCAGGATCACAGGTTAAAGGCATGGCTCAGGTTACCTATCTGGTCCCAGTTTCCAGAGGGCTCCGATCAGCATGATACAGCAGAGCAGCAAACAGAGAGTGCCAAGAGACTAGTGCAACTCAGAAGAAGGAAAAACAAGCATTTGTCGATGCGTAATGTTTGCTTGCTGGTATTGGCATTGGTAGTGCAGGAGTTAGAGATACATGATAGGAATGGCAGTGAAGTACTGAACTAACGCCCGCCCCAACCCCTACTCTTGCAGAGACTGACAGGCATTGGGGTATGCCTTTGGGTCGGCCATAATGCTCACGCCATTCCACCTCATCTCACCCTGCAGACAGTGACAGGTGTCACGGTGTGCCTTGGGGTATTCGGATCTTACGCTCACCCCATTCCATAAGGAAATAAGGTGAGATGGGTGCAGTATAGGAGAATGGGGTGAACATTAGAGCCAGAGACCCCAAGACACACCTCAATGCCAGTCAGTGGTTGCAGGGTGGGGATGGAATGGCGTGAGCATTACGGCCGAGAACCCCAAGCTACACCCTCGATGCCTGTCAGTCTGTACAGGGTGGGAGCTGACAGTTGGAAACCCTAATGTCCCATGCTTTTGCTGGTATTTTTGTTCAAAATTTTCAACATAGACTTTTTGGGACCTCTCCTCATGAACAGCGGCAATGAGATTTCATTAATCTGTTCCAAAGCTTGAATTCGCACAGCGACTGCACCATTCTGCGCCACAGGTGCGAAAACACTTTTTGGGCAGGATGTAAAAATTACACCTGTACTGTTCATAAGTGGGGGTAAATGGGCAATGTTGAAAATTTTGAGTGAAATATTAGAAATTTATAAAGTTACGAAAAGTGTGTGGAAACTGCGCAATGCATGCTCATAACACAGTTATTTAATGGACTTTTGTCACTAAATTTTCAACATAGGCATTTTAGGACCTCTACTCATGGACAGTCTCTCTGTGATTTTCTTAATCTATCCCAAACACTGATTTCCTCAGCTACTGCAAGTCTTCTAATCGAAGTGCGAAACACATTTCGCCAAGATGTGAAAATGACAGCTGTACTGTTCCTAAGGAGGTGTCACTGTGATTTTCTTAATCTGTCCCAAACAGTAATTTCCCACAGCGACCGGCTATTCTATGCCGGAAGTGAAAACACATTTTGGCCAGGATGTGAAAAATGACAGCTGTACTGTTCATAAGAAGGTGTGAAAATGCCAATGTGGAAAATCAGAAATGAGGAAAATATTACAAATTCTCAAAGTTACGAGGGCATGGAAACTGCGTAATGCATGCCCATAACACAGTCATTTCATGGACTTTTGTCACCAGCTTTTAACACAGACATTTTAGGACCTCTGCTCATGAACAGTGTCACTGTGATTCTCTTGATCTGTCCCGAACACTGATTTTCCACAGCGACTGCACTATTCTGCGCCGGATGTGCGAAAATGCATTTTGGCCAGGATGTGAAAAATGACAGCGGCACTGTTTATAAGGAGGTGTGAAAAAATGCTAGTGTGGAAAATCTGGAATGAAAATATTACAAATTCACAAAGTTACGAGGGTGTGTGGAAACTGCACAAGGCAGCCCGTAACACAGTCATTTCATGGACTTTTGTCACCAAATTTTCAACACAGACATTTTAGAACCTCTGCTCATGAACAGTGTCACTATGATTTTCTTAATCTGTCCCGAACACTGATTTTCTACAGCGTCCACTCTATTCTGCACCGGAAGTGAGAAAACTCATCTCGGCCAGGATATGAAAAATGACAGCTGTACTGTTCATAAGGAGGTGTGAAAAAATGCCAGTGTTGAAAATCTGGAGTGAAAATATTAAAATCCGTGAAGTTACGAGTGTGCGTGGAAACTGCGCAATGCACGCTCATAACACAATCATTTTTTGGAATTGTTTCACCAAATTTGCAACATAGGCTTTGTGATAGCATATCTCATGAACAATGACACTGTTGTTTCATTAATCGGTCCTGAAAGGTGATTCCACGCAGTAACCGTGAAATCACCTTTCAGGACCCAATAACCAGATGACAGTCACTGAATTCATGAGATGGGGTCCCAAGAACCCCATGTTAAAAATTTGGTGCAAAAATTCAGAAAAATGACCATGATATCCACATAAGTTAAAAAAAAAAACATTTATGCCATTATACAACTTACCGGCATTTCTTTAGTTTGCGGCTGGCTTTGAAGATTGTAGATGTGTTCCCTGTCCACCGAAGATTGTCGCGCTGGGCTCTGGAGATAATTATGGGATGGAGAGTGGTATGGGGAGGTGAGGTGCGCAGAGGGTTGCTGCGGGTTGGGGGAGGAGCACCAGACTCAACGAGGGACCATTTTTCTTTTACGGGAAACAAAAAAAAACAATGCGGGAAGGTTTTCTGCTTTTGCGGGTACTTTGGCACGCTGGGGTGGACTCCCAGTGTGCCACCTTAGTATTTCTTGGGGGGGGTCTGTGGCTGCTGGGGATTGGGCATCCCTGTCAGCAGAATGTTGGGGGTGGGGCGCATGAGCCGAGGGGATTGCACCCCCTCGGCACACAAATATATTGGGGGTATCGCGGCCGACGGGATTGGGCCACCCATTGGCAAAATGAACTGGGAGGGGGCATGCCAACAGGGGATTGGACACCCTGTCAGCTATAATCGGGACTGTGAGAGGCGGTGACTGTCCATCAGCTTCCGGGAGGACTGTGAGAAGCAGACTGAGAAGCCACCGCCATGTTTGTTTGAAAAGGACACCAGACAATGCAGCTCTAATTCACTGCTGCAGTCAGGGACTGCCCCAAGCAAACACAGCTGATTGTTTCATGACAGGGCGCTCCCTGATTGCAGCGGTCAATTCTTTGAGCATAGTGGCATGCTCATTAACTGCTGTCATTGATAGCATGTTCCTCTATTAGCGCGGCAGAGACCAGCCCCAAAATGGATCGCTGCCATTCGCCACAACACTGCCAAGATCCACAACCCACTACTCCAGCAAGTTGTCGCATATGTTTCTTGCGCATGCTAAAGCAAACATAAAAGTAAATGAGAGAAAGAGATGCCCTGTGGAATATGGCACAGTAGGGATACTGGTTCCTTGCCTAGCTAGGATCCTGATAGAGAGCTATACCTTGACAGAGACTGGTAAGGAGGCAGCAAGGAACATAATGGAACTGTATCAAGATAAATTGCAACTGAGGACCCCTATGGAACTTCTGAAATGTCTGTAAAGCTTAAGTGCTCAGGTACTAAAGAAACCAAACCTGATCCTGGCTGGAAGGTAAGGATGTTCTATAGGGGCAGTGTAACCATTCAGTGGTATAGTTCAGGACAACTCCTTCTGTATCTGTTGATGCCATATGCTCCAGGAGGTCAGACATGAGCTGAGCACTATCATTGTTACTTAAGGAGATTCTATTAGACTTTCCACCCAGGTCGCTGGCTACCACTGTTTTTCTCCTCCTCTCTTCAAAGAGATCCACCTTCCTTTCATAGGTACATGGTTACATAGTAGTTGTCAGCAGAAAAGACCCCATGGTCCATCTAGTCTGCCCTGGTTCAAGCTAAGTTCCTACTTTCTCACTACAGATCCTGCCAGACTTGATTCCTTTCAGGCCTATCATTCTGCAATAGTCTGCATCCCTAGTTTGTCCTGGTGTCCCAGTAATTTTTTTCACACAAAGTTTCCATGAGGGCCACTAAGTCATTGGAACTGCATTAGGCCCTCAAGCTCATCAATTTTGCTGAGCACACCCAGGCATAAGCCAGCCTGCATACAAGCAAGGACTGTTGCTCCGCCATGCTTCCTTGCTGCCTCCCCATTGGTCTCTTTTGCGTGTGCTTAACTGCTCTGCTGTCCTTCCCTATATGATCTCCTATATCTGACTTCTGCCGCTGGTGATCCCATGCACTAGCACTCTCCCCATCCTCTATTTTAAATCCCTCAAACTGCCCTTTATATTTTCCCTCTGGCATACCAACTTCCTCTGGTGTAGGTTCAGCCCATTCTGGGCAAAAGTCTCTTGCCACAAAACACCCTCCAGCTGGCCAAAACAAACCCCTTCATCTTACGCTAGAACCTTAGCCAAGCATTAACTTGCCCAATGCTCCATTACAGCTCATCACTAACCTCAATCAAGGATGGGGAGGATCTCAAAAAGATCACCCAGGATACCGCTCCTTAAAAGACATCATTAGTTCCATGAATAAGATAGGTATGTCCTCAGAATGTGTACTTCCTATGTCGTTCCTTCAAACATGGGAGATAATGGTCTGCTCCTATCCCAGCTGTGTTATTTGGCCTTAGATTCATAGCACACGCTTAACCCATACTGCAGGCAGGCAAACCACCTCAGTGGAATGTGACAGGTAAAGCTGGAGTCCGGATATAAATGGCCCTTCAGCAGATGTTTCACCGTGTAACCCTACCCTGACGCTCCTAGGGTGCAAGTGCCCCCATGCACTGTCCTGGCCACCAGGGTCCTTGGGTGGGTGGAAGATGACCTTGAAAATCTGAGGTACTGAACAAATATTTTGCTCAGTATTTACCAAGGAAGAGGCAGGGAAGGGCCAAGACTCACAAGGAAAGATGTACGGGGAGAGGTGGACACCAGCCCATTTACAGTGGATAGATTCTTGTAGGAACTAGGAAAAGTAAAGACAGACAAGGCAATGGGACCAGATGGGATTCACCTCTAGAGTGTTGAAGGAACTCAGGAAGTCCTAACAGGCCCGCTTAACAACCCTATTCAACCAATCACTAGAGATGGGGGAGGTACCTGGGGACTGGAGGAGGGCAGAGGTGGTCCCCCTGCACAAGACTGAAAGTGGGGGGGAGGCAGGCAATTATAGACCTGTAAGCCTGACCTCAGTGGTGGGAAAGCTGATGGAATCCCTGCTTAAGGAGAGGGCAGTGAAGTTTCTGGAGTCAAGCGGTGCAAAAGACCCAAGGCAGCATGGATTCACGAGGGTAGGTCCTGTCAGACTAATCTTATCGATTTCTTTGACTAGGTGACCAGGGTGGTGGATCAGGGAGGGGTGGTGGATGTGGCCTACCTGGATTTCAGTAAGGCCTTTGCCACCGTTCTTCATAGAAGGTTACTTAACAAACTGGGGAATCTGGGTATGGGCTCTAAAGTGTTAAAATGGGTTGGTAACTGGCTAAAAGGCAGGACCCACATGGTGGTAGTAAATGGCATAAAATCAGAAGAGGGGAGGTGACCAGCGGGGTTCCACAGGGATCAGTGCTGGGTCCAGTTCTATGCAATGTCTTTATGAGCGACATTGCAGAGGGACTGGAGGAGAAAGTATGCTTGTTCGAGATAACACTAAGATCTGTAACAGAGTCGATATGCAGGAGTGGCTAGGAAAATGAGAAATGACCTAAGACTACTAGAGGAATGGTCAAGAGTTTTGCAGTTGGGTTTCAATGCTAAGAAGTGCAAGATAATGCACCTGGGACACAGAAACCCAAGAGAGGAATATAGGATGAGGGGCAGGTTCTAGCCACCACAAGTCAGAGAGAGACCTGGGGTTATCATATCCAATGACCTGAAGTCAGCCAAACAATGCAAAAAAGCAGTGGGGAAGGCAAATAGAATGCTGGGGTGCATAGGAAGGTTCATAACCAGTAGGAGGAGTGAAGTGGTGATGCCACTGTATAGATCACTGGTGAGGCCTCATCTAGAATACTGTGTCCAATTCTGGAGACAGCATCTCAGGAAGGACATAGGCAGAATGGAAACAGTCCAGAGAAGAGCAACAAAAATGATACATGGACTGCACCACAAACTTTATGAGGAAAGACCCAAGGAACTAAACAGCTATTCAGTGGAGGAGAGAAAGGAGAGAGGGATATGATAGAGACTTTCAAATACCTTAGAGGAATAAACAGGGAACATGAGGGGAGCTTATTTCAGAGACGAAAGTGCACAAGAACAAAGGGGCATAACATGAGGCTGGAGGGAGGAAGGCTTAGGGGGAATGCTAATAAGAATTTTTTCACAGAGATGGTGGTGGATCCGTGGAACAGCCTACCAGCAGAGGTGGTGGAAGCGAAAACAGTACAGGGATTCAAAAGCACATGGGATAAGCATAAAGGCACCCTGCTGTACAGTGGAACAGGGGAAAGGCGGTCCAGATAAGAGTAGGGATTGCCAAACCAAGTAGGGAAATGAGCAGACTAGGTGGGCTGTATGGTCCTTATCTGCCGACAGATTCTGTGTTTCTATGTTTCTACGTAACATGAGTTAAACTAAAAAATTATCCCTGGCTGGTACCAGTGGTACTACTTCCTCCCTCACCTAGTCCCAGGTTTCTCATTAAAAAACTGCCTTGTTGCCTAGTAGCAGCGCCCACCCCCTCCTGCTGGTGCCATCCTCAGTTGCCCACCTGGACTCCAGATGGCGGCCACTAGTCAACTTTTGTTCACCTTCTCTGCTTGCCACCATCTCACACAAGTACAATATGGGTAATGTGGTGTGTGTGTGTGGTGTGTGTGTGTGTGTGTGTGTGTGTGTGTGTGTGTGTGTGTGTGTGTGTGTGTGTGTGTGTGTGTGTGTGTGTGTGTGTGTGTGTGTGTGTGGTGTGTGTGTGTGTGTGTGTGTGTGTGTGTGTGTGTGTGTGGTGTGTGTGTGTGGTGTGTGTGTGTGTGTGTGTGTGTGTGTGTGTGTGTGTGTGTGTGTGTGTGTGTGTGTGTGTGTGTGTGTGTGTGTGTGTGTGTGTGTGTGTGTGTGTGTGTGTGTGTGTGTGTGTGTGTGTGTGTGTGTGTGTGTGTGGTGTGTGTGTGTATATATGAATATGATTCCTGTCTGACTTCTCGTGTTCCTGTTCCTTGACTAAACTGCTGGTCCCCTTCCCTTCCTCACCCTGCCCCATCTCTTCTGTCTTAGAATCAGATACAATTGTCTGCTAGTGTACTGGTGGCAAATATAATAGTATATATATATATATAGAGGTAGAAGACTTGGTTTGCTGGCCAAGGCACCTAGCTTCACCTGAGCTCTTTCCTTCTAAGACTGCTTGAAAGGCAGAGTAGAGAAACTTACCAGAGCAAGGGAAAAGGATTAAGACTTATTTTGGCTAAGCAGATTTACTGTGTGGTGTTGTTTTTATTTTTACTCACAGGATTGCTACTGTTTGTTGCTAACATTTCATTGTTTTATTTTCTCTGTAGCAAAGTGTTTCTTCATGCGTATATCTTCTCTGAAATTATTACAGGTGGTGCTTTACAGGTTTTACAGTTTTATCTAACATTAGGATAAGCTTTCAGGGTTACTGCATTTGTTGTTGACTGATTGTTTCTGCTCTTACCTCCTTTTCTTTTCTCTGTGGTTTTCGTTTTCGGCGGGGAAGGGCCCAGACACCCACCCCATCCCAACCACCCACACTACACTTCTTTTATAGGTACCACAGTTGTGACATTTCCTGTGGCAGAGCAGGAAGGGTGGATCAGTGGGGCTCCACAAGGTGAGCTCATTTACAGGGCATTAGTAATGTAACTTGTTGTTACAACAAGTTAAACAAAACACAATCAAACCATTACTTGCATTTTATTTCTTTTTTTTTTCCTTCTAATTATTCTGACTAGGTTATAAACCCGCAACTTATCTGGAATGGATATCATTAACTGCAGGTACTGTGGAACAATTTTCAGAAGGACAGTCTTGCAGGATTTATGACACTGTCTACATGCTGAGCCTTTGGAGATGTTGGGACTCAGCTCCGGGCAGCATGGGCAGAGATTGCACACTCAAATTTCATATTCAAGAGGAAATACATTATAAGAACCACCTGCCATTTCCCAGCATCCAACAGAAAACCTCGACTGCAGAGGGTAGTTGGTCCAGGAGGTTGGCAGGTGGTTAGAGGAGCAAATCGGTGCTCCATCACCTCTGCTCTCCAACATATTACCTCCAAAAACATATAAACACTACAAACAGGTATCTGCCTCTATCTCTGAAATCAAACAAAGAGGCAGAAGACACTGCAGAGCAGGACACTACAGCACAGGAGCTAGCACAACAAAACTCACCCAAATCAGGAACCAAAACAAAAAAAGCAAAAAGGAAATCCAAAAAACTTCTGATCATAGGAGACTCCATGATTCGGGGAGTTGATACCCATCTCCAGCCAGGGGTAATGGTCAGATGTCTCCCAGGTACATCAGCATGGAGAGACACTGACCGCATTGCTAAAATTGTTCACAAAGCAGGAGAAAACATTGATGTCCTAGTACACATAAGGACTAATGATCTCGCCAGCCGGTCAGTTGTGGAGACCAAGGAACACCTGACCAGGCTGGGTGACAAACTATCATCTATTTCATCCGGCATCTCCTTCTCTGAGATCCTGCCAGTCTGGGAGAGGAGCAGATGGACGGAAGGTCAGAGAAGGGCGATAGGGAGCTAAACACAATGGCTCAAGGGCTGGTGCCTGGAAAAAGGACACAGATTTGTAGGAACTGGCAACAGTTCTGGGAGCGAAAGTTCTTTAAATTTGATGGACTGCATCTGACTAAGGAGGAGTCAGTGCATTAGGGCAGAAGTTTGACGTCTTTGCAGAATATTTAAACTAGCAAATGGGAGGGTGCAGCACCCATCGTCGAATAGGAAGAACACCCCTCCCCCCTCAGCTAGTGGTCAAACAGGGATTCAGCATGTTTGCAGTTCATTTGCATCACCAGGTAAGAAAAAAGGTTTGTCTCCCCATACGACGCACAGGGGTAATGCCAAACCTCACCCAACAACTAACACACCAAAATCTGGCCATTGGAAAATCATGTACACAAATGCTCACAGCCTGGGAAATAAGATCTCAGACCTGCAGGCATTAATGTCAGAGGCTAAACTGGACATAGTAGCAATTAGTGAGACGTGGTTTACCAGTAACCACACTTGGGAGACTTCAGTACCTGGCTATGTATTGCTCAGAAGAGACCGAGGTGCAAAAAGGGGGGGGAGGAGTGGCCCTGTATGTCAATGAAAATATCAAAGCTACAGAAATTCAGAATACACATAAGGAGTCTGAAGAACTGTGGGTCACCCTGGAAACAGGAAATGGGACAGCCATAAGAACTGGGGTTGTCTACAGGCCCCCAGACCAGGGCGAGGACATAGACACATTACTGTTAGAAGATATACAAAACATGACAGCTAAAGGGGAGGTTCTGATAATGGGAGACTTCAACATGCCAGATACAGATTGGTCAATACCAGCAGGAACATCTGCCAGAACTAGACACATAGTGGATTCCCTGCAGGAGGAGGGCCTCAAACAACTGGTACAGCAACCCACAAGAGACAGGGCTATCCTAGATCTAGTACTGACTAACAAGGAGGGATCACAGATCTCCAGGTAGAAGGTCACCTGGGGCCAGTGACCATCACATGGTATGGTTCAATTTAGCTACTACATCTAAATCATCCCATTCCAAGGCAAAAATATGGGACTTCAGAGGAGTTGACTTTGATAAGATGGCCAACAGAGTTAAGCTAGCCTGGCAAAAAGAAACACAGGTGAGGGGTACAGGCAAAGTGGGCAAGCATTAGGGTGCAATACTTGAAGCAACATCCCATTGTGTTAAACAGAAAGGAAGTTCAAAAGAAGAAGGAAACCACTTTGGTTCTCAAATACAGTAGCAGAAAAGGTCAGAGCCAAAAGGCTGGCCTTCAGGAAATATAAGGGAACACAACGGGATGAAGATAGGGAGGCATACCAAACTGCCCTAAGGGAAGCAGGGAAGGCAGTAAGGCAGGCAAAGTCCCAAACTGAGGAAAAACTAGTACGAACAGTAAAAGAAGGTGACAAGACTTTCTATAGATACATTAGTGAAAGGAGAAAGTCCAGAGAGGGTATTGGTAAGCTTAATGGAGAAAAGGGAGCATGTGAGGAGGAGGACCCTGTAAAGGCATCTATCCTAAATAGATACTTTTGCTCAGTATTTGCTGAAGAGAAGGTAGGGCAGGGCCCACAGCTCAGCATCATGGTCACAGGGGGAAGGGAGGTGAGCACTACTCCCTTCACAAAAGAAAGGGTCCTACAAGAGCTTGCTAAGCTCAGGGTGGATAAGGCAATGGGACCTGATGGCATACATCCCAGGGTACTTAAGGAGCTAAAGGTGGAACTAGCAGAGCCATTAGCAGAACTGTTTAGTGAGTCTCTGAGCACAGGAGACCCAGAAGACTGGAGAAGGGCTCATGTGATCCCGCTCCACAAGAGTGGTAGCAGGGAGGAGGCGGGGAACTACAGACCAGTCAGTCTTACCTCAGTAGTGGGCAAGATTATGGAGGCACTCCTTAAGGAAAGGATAGTGCAACACCTGGAATCCATAGGGGCACAGGATCCAAGACAGCATGGGTTTACAAAAGGAAGGTCCTGTCAAACTAATCTCATAGATTTCTTTGAATGGGTAACCAGAGTGGTGGACCAAGGGGGAGCAGTTGATGTCACCTACCTTGACTTCAGCAAAGCTTTTGACACTGTTCCACATAGAAGATTGATAAATAAGCTGGGTAGGCTCGGGGTGGGTCAGAAGTTGGTCAACTGGGTGGCAAACTGGTTGACGGGCAGAAAACAGACAGTGGTGGTAAATGGTATACAGTCAGAAGAGATGTAAATCACAAGTGGGGTACCTCAGGGATCAGTCCTGGGGCCAGTCCTCTTCAACATCTTCACTAGTGACCTTGCAGATGGATTAGAGGGTAAGGCTTGTCTGTTTGCAGATGACACCAAGATCTGCAACAGAGTAGATGATCCAGATGGGGTGGGCAGAATGAGAAGAGATCTGGATAAACTAGCAAAATGGTCAGAAGAGTGGCAACTGGGATTTAATGCAAAGAAGTGCAAGATCATGCACATAGGGAAGAGAAACCCTGAAGCCACCTACAGGCTGGGAGGGAGTTGCTAGCAGTCACAAGGAAGAAAGAGACTTGGGCATCATCATCACTGATGACCTGAAATCATCAAGCAGACCTCTAAGCAGTAGGTAAGGCTAGGGGGGTGTTAGGGTGTATTAGTAGGGGTATCACAAGTCGTAAGAGGGAGGTAATAATCCTCTTTACAAGACACTGGTTAGGCCCCATCTGGAGTACTCATGGTATTGGAGGCCACACCTTCACAAGGACATTAACCAAATTGAGGAGTCCAGAGAAGGGCAACCAAAATGGTGCAGGGACTGCATCAGAAGACATATGAGGACAGAGTAACAGAGCTCAATATGTATACCCTGAGCAAAGGAGGGAGAGGTGATATGATCGAGGCATTCAAACACCTTAAGGGCATTAACAAGGTGAAAGAGTCTAACATGTTTCAATATAAGAAAAATAGCAGGGACAAGAGGACACAGCATGAGATTAGAGGAGGCCGATTAAGGGTAATGTGAGGAAGTTCTTTTTCACAGAAAGGGCGGTGGATGCATGGAACAGCCTACCTCAGGAAGTGGTGGCTATGAATACAGTGCAGGGCTTCAAACAGGCATGGGATAGGCATAAGGGAGCAATACAAATGACTATGCATACATAGGCCACTGATAGAGCAAAGGCCGATGGCACATTTATAAGGTAGAAAAAAGAAATGGGCAGACTGGATGGGCCTTGCGGTCCTTATCTGCCGTCAACTTCTATGTTTCTATGTTTCTATATAACCAGTGACTGGATCTACTATTATACTTGCCATATATGAATCCCATCTGAATCTTTCTGAGTTGCATTGTAACTTGTTCAGACAGTAACAATTTCATGAAAATAAAACACAGACACAGTAAAGTTGAGTGTGTGTGAAAAACAGTTTTATTTAAAAATGTCTGGGACCTAAGGAGGTCATCAAACCACCCTGTTTACTTTCATAAAATGCATTAATGAGTCTTCCCCAAGCAGAAGTAGAAATAGTCCTGGTCCTGCTGAGTCTTCTGCTCCTCCTGAGGCAGTTAGTAACAAATTGCTACATGGGGCTCATGGAACAGTGTGATTGTGTACTGTATCCCATGACATGTAACCCCATGTCCTTATCTATTTTGCTGCTTTAAAATGAGAGGTAGGACTGGGGACCCCAATCCTTTTTCTCTCATTTCAAAGCAGCAAACTAGATACGGACATAAGAAATCAAGATGGGACGAGTCTAAGAGCCCAGGATGTGGGTGATGCCAGTCTATATAAATCCTTAATGACTGGTGGGTGTATAAGAAAGGGGTTTCAGGTCGGGAGAATGGGCCTGATCATTCAGGCCCATTCCCCTGACCTGAAACCCCTTTCTTATACACCCACCAGTAATTATCAGTGTCAGTGGCTCAGCAGGTAGCACACTCACCTCTGAGGCCGGGAGATCAGAAGGATGTGGGTTCCATCCCCACATCAGGCATGTGTTGGTGGTGTGGTTGATCATGGCATTGTTGGTCAGTCAGTTGCCTACCACAGTTACTTGCAGCCTTGCAGGCACAGCTGCATATTGTAGTGCATATGGGGTGGGTGGTTGATAGTGCTGTTGGACAGCCAGTTGTCCACAGCCACTGGAGGTTCTGCAAACTGTAGTGTCAGCCAGAGTCTCCACTCCCACACCCCTGATTCAATGGCAAAAATAATTCCCCTAAAATTAATGGTGGAGTACATGCAATTAAACTGTGTTTTTTCTTCAAGAAAAGCCCTAAAACTCACCACAGAGCATAAACCCCAAGACCCCAGCTACAGCCTTTATGTAGAAATCTTTCAAGATAACAGCATATTACAAAAACTGCATATGGGGTGGGTGGTTGATTGTACTGTTGGCTAACCCGGTTGTCAGCCATTGAAGTTTCTGCAGACTGTAATGCCAGCCAGAGTCTCCCACAACCCTAATTCCATGTGAAAAAAAAAAAAAATTCTCCATGAAATTAGGGGTGGGAAACATGTAACAAAAGTGTGTTTTTTCTTCAAGAAAAGCCCCAAAACTCACCACAGAGCATGTACACCCCCCTCAGAGCTTATGGGGGCCTAGTGGCCCCCAGATCCCTGGCTTTTATTTGTCCCACTTCAAAAATGTCATATTTAAACACCCTCCAAAAAAAAACTTCCCGGCTACACCTCTGAAAGGCCTTAATGATAAAAGTTAGTTAGCCTCCTTTCTATAAATAGTTTCCGGCTGCTGTAATGTATTCTTGCATTACTGTGCCTGTCTTTTATGTATTGTGTTGAAGTAATTCAGCTTTTCTTTCTCCCTACAGGTTTTATTTGATGCACAAGTGAAGCTTTACTGGTGATTCACCACTTCTGCTTAGCATCATGTATAGACTGTGTGTTGACAAGCTTTGTTTGAACATGGAATGTTAAAGTGTAACTTATTTCATTTTTATGTTCGCCATGCACGCTCAGCGCAAGTTTGAAGACTTTTGCTATATGCTAGGGTTTTGAGGTGTGTCACAGTGGTCCAATGCAGGAGACTCTACAAGGGGCTTGACCAATAATCGGCAAGCCTGATCATGACACTAGTCAGGCATGAAAGTGCATGGACTTCAAAACAATGTGCCGACAAACACATTCATGAATCAGCTCTTTCAGCAAGCACAGCTGATCTCACCATGTGCTCTTAGGCTGTCTGTTCCCTTCCTCCTCAACATTACAGCAATGGAAACTGAAACAGCTTGTTAAATATTGGTTGCCTATTAAACTGGAGACTAATTTCCCCCCTTCAAAATGCAACGACGGCACATTTAAATACTTAGTATTCGAACATATTCTTGCATACCAGCTTTCATTGGCAGGTATTCTCTCAAGAAAGAATCATACCTCATGAATGTCACCCTTTCCAGCAAGGAATCTCCTAAAATGATTTATACTGTTTTTTAACTTCATAAGACAGTATCTGATAAGCACTATCTCAGACATAGTTACTTTGGCAGAAGACATCTATAAATAACTATTATATTTTGTTACTAATTTTACTATGCTTTTTGAAAAAAAAATGCTTATATTGGGCTTTAGATGGCAAACCAATTATGAAACTTTTAGTCCTGAAAACAGCCACCTTTTTCTGGTTACAAATCTAAATGCATAGCGCAACCAACAGTATCTAGAATGCACATTAGTGTAGCAGAAGACAGCTGCTGCTTTAACCACTAATACAAGTAAGGAATGGTATCATTTATTACTCCTTTTACTATGCTTTTTGGGAAATAAATATTTATATTGAGCTACAGCAAACCAAACACAAACACACACACACACACACACACACACACACATATACACATATACATACACACATTGTACACAGCATCCTCATGGCCAGGTTAGAGGAACGAGGTGTGAACAAGCTTGATACATCCAGCAGATCAGACCTGAGTTTGATTCTCACAACCTCCACTTGCATACTGTGTGACTCTGAGCAAGTCACTTAACCTCCCAGTGCTCCCAGGTCACCCCTGAAAACAGGCACTTGTGCCTAGTGGGCCATACCCGGTTACCAAAGACTAAAATAAAAAAATAAATAATAAAAATAAATAAAAAAAAAACAACATTTGAAATAAATACTGCAATCTAATATGTTATAAAACAATCAACTATTTGTTTATGTTAGTCTTGGTTATGTGGAACACAGTGAAGTTCAGTTTACAGTAGAGTTGCTTCAAATATTTCTTATCCTATATTTTGTATCCTGGATAACACAGGGAGTTGCTACATCTCATTCTCATAGGGATCTTCATTTTACACTGTATTTACTCGGGATGTCCCAAATTAGATACAATATCTTGTTTTCAGTGGGGATATGATTTTACCATTTATATACTGTATTTATTCAGGGTAGCCTAGTCCAGCTGTAAAATATTGTTTTCAGTGTGTTCTGATTTTATGCAATACAGCATAATATTGTGTAGATATAGAGCCCCACCGAAAATAAGATGGCACGTCTTCTGTGAACTATCCAGGCTAAATATATAGCAATCAGCAGGCATATTCTAGGAAAACACATTGTAAAAATGTATAAAAGGAAGACTACATTGACACTGCCTCTCAGCAGATCTGCATTGTGCAAATTCATTAGAAATAATGGGTAAAAGCGTGATCACACACACAGTAAGTGATATTTTACAGGATATGCCAGTTGAGATTCGATATATCATATAACAAATCTCATCTGGCATATCCCATAAAAATTCAATATTTAAAATGGTTTAAATACTTTACCCAAATGAAATAAATATTTTAAATATCAACTTGGCTAGTCTTTCCTCATAGGTCTTATCCCATATGCCATGTACCATTGCTGTTGCCCTCCACTGCACCACCTCCACCTTGTCTATGTTTTTTCTTAGATGGGGCCTCCAGAACTGGATGCAGTGTTCCAGGTGAGATCTCATGAGTGTCTTATACAGAGGCAAGATGACCTTCGTCTTTATACTCCTGATACCCTTCCCTGTGCATCCAAGCATCTGGCTAGCCTTTCCAGTTGCCATATCACACTGCCTAGTTTCTCTTAGGTCCCAGAGATAACTCCTGAGTCCCTTTCCTGCTTTCTGACTGTCAGCACCTCCACACATAGTTTGTACTTTACCCTGGGTTCTTGTGCCCTACCTGCATGATCCTGCACTTCTTTGCATTGAATCCAGCTGCCATTCTTCAGACCATTTCTCCAGTTTTTTTAATTGCGTTTATGCCATTTTCCCCATTTTGCCTGACTCCAGCGTGCCATGGCTGTGTACCGCCTGTGGAGGCTGTCGCCGCTATGTTCCACAGCACCCTCCCTCTGCTTGCCACCTGCCTGCCTGTGCTACCTCAGCCTCCACCTGGGGCATTTGGACTGCAGGGGTGGATGAGTCCTCCCTGGAGAGGAGAGCTGGCTTGTGGCTGCTCAATCCTGTTCCCTCCCTCCCCAAACTGGCCTTGATGACCGGGCTCGCTCCCAAAACCGGGCTGCTGGTGTAGCATGAGGTGTGGCATCCAGCAGTTCAACCCTCAGTGCCACTGGGCTGGCTCTCCAATTTTTTAAGGTCTTCCAAAATTCTTTTAACACCCCCTGGCATGTCCACCCTATTGCATACCTTTATATCCTCTGCAAAGAGAAATGCCTTCCCCTCCAATCCCTCTGCAATGTCCCCAACAACAACATTGAAGAAGAGCGACCCCAACACCAGTCTCTGCGGCACCCTGCTCTTCATCTCTCCCTCTCCAGAGCACTCCCTGTTTACCACAACCCTCTGACTCCTGCCATTCAGCGAGTTCTTCATCCACAGAACTATTTTAGGATCCACCCCTAGGCTGTGCAGTTTGTTAATCAGCCTTCTATGGGGACGGTGCCAAAGGCCTTTCTGAAGTCCAGATAGGCCACATTCACCGCACCTCCCTGGTCCTACCTTAGTTACCCAGTCATGCAGTAGATTAGTACAATGAGTTAGTGCAAAGCACAGTGCTTATCCAAAATACAGTAAAAGTTAGGCTTAGATGTGTAAGTAAACAAATGCCATATAATGGCTCCACCAAGCCACAGCGACGGAAATTTTGCCGCAATCCTTCACATCGACGCAATCCTGCTGACCTCACCAACGCGTCCCAACAACAGCCCGCAACACACTGACACCGACCACCACACTTAACTGTTGTGCTCCTGCATCCCCCCTACTTTAAATAGCTAACGCCACATCACACAGACAGTGGAGTTAGGTGTTTCCCTGCAACCGAAAAATCTCCCCATTGATGCAAAGTCCATCAACATTGGGGTTTCGGAGTTGGGGAGTCAATGTCGAAACTTCGATGTTTGAATGGTATACCCCCTATAAGACAGTGTATGTGTGTTAGTGTGTGTGGCAATGCTCTATGTGTGCAGACAGTGCACTGCTATGTTATACTATAATATATATGCATATATGTGTATTTGTATTAGTCATCATGTGTGTATCACAACAATTAGAAAGTGCAGTTAGGTGGCTCTTTGGTTAGCACAAAAAGTGCTAGTCTACATTTCTCCGCTGTCTAGATCAGTTTCAGCCTTCTGCATATCATTGATTATTTAACTCAGGTGTCTAGTGGCAACTCCCCACCCTCTGATGTCCCTCAGAGCCTGAAAAGAAGAAAATGGTCCCTTGATGTCTTTTCTTTTAGTCTGTAAACATGTGTGTAGATGGTACACTGCTACATTATACTCACTGGAATATATATGCATATATGTTTATATGTATTAGTCAGCGTGTGCGTATCACAGCAATTAGAAAGTGAAGTGGCTCAGTGGTTAGTGCAAAAATTGCTAGTCTACAATCCCCTGCTATCTAGATCAGGTTCAGCCTTATGCATGGGTAAACGGTATGGGCCTGGCAGTCCTTATCTGCCAACAATTTCTGTTTCTATGTTTCTATGTCATTTCTGATTTAAATAAGAGCCTGTTGCTGCCCCACTGTAACTGCCCCCCTGCCCATCCATCCCAAAGCCAAGCCCATATTAGTTTTTCTGGCATAGGGATCTGCTCCTAGACCTAGTACCACATCAGTACTAGTGGCAAACATCAGGCATTGACAAATGCTTGTTATCCTTCTTCCCTTCCCCGACTTAACTGCATTTTACTTAATGGTGATGGGGAGAGTCCTCGTTTCTTTACGAAGTGCACCTGTGCGAAACGTTGAGGCTCTTGGACAGATCAGCTGTTTGATACTGGCATTTCTCTGCATTATTACAGCTTCCATTTGTAAGCCAAAAACTTAGCTCTCGAGCAGTAAAAGAAAACACTTGACAGCGTTGTTCAATGCAAAATGCTGGTTTATTTAGCCAGAGCAAATACCCTTAACCCCAGCACTTCGGCAGTAAAGTCTTCATGAGGGGGCATAGAAGAAGAAGAATCAGCATTTATATAGCACTTTTCATACATCCAAAGCACTTTACAAGCAATGCTAGACTGGTAGTGAAGTGACTGAATGTGTGGTGGCAGCCATATCGCACATCATCACCCACACACAGCCTGGATAATTGCTATGAACTGGTTGGGGAAGGGGAATGTTGGCCAGGACACCGAATGTTTCCTACCTTGTGAAAAGTGCCCGGGGTTCTTTTACTTCCACCTGGACACCCACCAGGACGGGCAGAAGGGACCTCAGTTTAACATCTCATCCGAAGGACGGCACACCCCAGCAGTACAGCACCCCCCAATACTGCACTCGGATGCCAGCAATTTTTAGGTACAAGTCCAATCCCGGTGTGGAACGAGAACCCACAGACCTTCTGGTCCAGAGGTGGATGTGCTACCAACTGAGCCACACTGACACCTAAGAGTGAAGACAAGCAACTACATTAATGTTACAAAACATCATGACCTAGGACCCCGTGTGTTAACAATTACCAATTACAAATAGAAATTAGGTATAAAACAATCCAAGTAGTTAGGCAACACAATTTATTGAGCTGTTTACTGCTTTCATTCATTATATTTTTAAATATGACTTAAAGGAATCTACAGATAAAACAAAAGAAGTAAATCCGTAACCTTTGTCACTGAATTTAACAATTGGGTAGAGCAAATTGGTAGCATTGTTTACAGAAATTGACATATCTTACTTGGGAACCAACAATTGGCCAAATCTGTAGGGGTTAAACTAGAATAACTTTTAGTAGAGCCCCTAACTTAAAGGATAAATTGGTACACAGTCGACTTACGATGAAGAAAACAGGCCAGAGGTCAGAGTGGCCGTCCTAAAGACCAGCTGGCACATTCAAATGTCACAGATGTAACATATGCTGCTACTGTCATCCAAATAATAAAATTCGAGCACCCTGGGAATAGAGACGTGAAGTTTGAAGTTAGAGAATTTATTTCTTGTAATACTGTATTTGTAGTTTATGTTTTATGGTGTACATGTGCCATGGTGTATATAGGATGTGCCACTAGAGCTCAAAACTACGCATACAGGGAAGATATCAGGAAATATCATAAAGAAAATAGTACATACCCCCGAGAGAGCCCATTTTTCTCAGTGTCATGCCTCCAACCCAGGTGTTCTAAAGTTCATGGGAATCGAACATGTTCCACCACTTATATATGGTGGCGATAGGGTAAATTTACTGTTGCAGAAAGAAAGTGAATGGATCTTTAGGCTGGCATCTGTTAAACCTGATGGATTAAATAATCAAGTGGGACCTCAAACCATTTTTGAAAAAGAGATAAAGTCTGCAATAGGGCATCTGAAATACTTTGTTAATATAAATGAATTGAAATAAAACTTTAAAGCTTTAAAAACATATTCAAATGAAATACATATTTTAATTTTTTGCTTTGTTTCCTTATAACAGGAGGTATCCTCTGCCTGTTGCCTTTTTTCAAGCCTCTTTCAGCTTCTAAGTAGATCCCCAAAAAGTGGCCATGGTGGGACTTGAATATGATAGGGTGATCACTAGTTCCTGGCATCTCTAATTCTTTACCTTTTTTGTATTCTTTTTGGTTGCATATTTAGAAAGGACTCTAAGCACAAATTAATTGTTAGTGCTGTGAATGATTTTCTGCTTTTTGTTGAAATATAGAAAATATTGGAAATGAATTCCCTTCAAGTCGTATTTAAAGATATAATGAATGAAAGCAGTAAACAGCTCAATGAATTGTGTTGCCTAACTACTTGATTATTTTATACTAATTTCTGTTTGTAATTGGTAATTGTTAACACATGGGGTCCTAGGTCATGGTGTTTTGTAACATAAATGTAGTTGCTTGTCTTCCCTCTATACCCTCTCACGAAGACTTTGCTGCCGAAGCGCTGGGGTTAAGGGCATTTGCTCTGGCTAAATAAACCAACATTTTGCATTGAACAACTCAGTCAAGTGTTTTCTTCTACTGCTCGAATGCTAAGTTTTTGGAATCTTTGTATGCTGTTGTGCTGGCTGCCCCCTCATAGCACTGTCCTTTTCCCACTGAGTTGCAGCAACAATCAGTGGAGTTTCTGTGTTTGTAAGCCCCTGCCAATCTGGGGCTTATATTTTTACTGTTTAGGCATTTTTCCCCTTTACCTCCCCCGGACCTAAGAAATAGGTTTAGTGCTCTGGGGGTTAGTGCTCTGGAGGCCTCAAGGTGGCAGCAGAGGGCAGAAATAGGGGTATATAAAGGAGCTGACCGGAAGTATCGTGACCTTTCCAGCCTGGGCATTAGGTCTGGGGCTGGAGGGGGGAGGCTTGAGAGTAGAACCAGAACCAGGATAGGTAGGCATTGATGGAGCTCGGTGATCCAGGAGGGCCAGTGGGGAATCCCCCAAAAGTAAAGTGCAGTTAGGACGGTTTTATGTGCCATGGCCGAAGAGGAATGGGGGCATGGAGCTCCGTGGGGACACAGGTAGCCAGATTCTGCATCACTGGGGGCTAGGGCATTAGGGAGCCTTTAGCAAGCCCAGCCAATAGATGTAGGAACCATTAGGAAGCCCAAACATGTAAGTCACCCAGGTCACTGGGAGCTGGGAGTGTTGTAGGCACCTCAGGAGGAGAACTGGTGGCAGAGGTTCCCCATACCCTGTGTAGCAGGGCAGCCGGGTGGGGGTTGAGGGAGCAGAGAACCTTTCACCTGTTTGAGGGACCTGTTTGGAGGGACAGGTCCTGGGGTGCTAGTCCATGAAGGCTAGGGCGGACCATGGACCAAAAGGATTGGTAGGCCTTAAAGGTGTTCCCCATGCTAATGCTTAACCTGCCCAGAAACCATTGTGAGGCATGTGGCCTGGCAGGGACCCCAGTAGGAAGGAGGTGGTGACAGTGGAATAACCCTGAAGTGAAGTGGAGGCCATAAAGGGCTCAGATGGAGGCAAGAGATCAGAGAAGTGGCCTCAGCCTGTATGTCAGAGCCAGCCATTGGAAGGAGGGCTAAGGTCTGGGTCATCAGGAAAAATCCTGGATGCCCTGGTTGAGGGCCGTTTGTACAGGAGTCCAAGTGGGGAGGCAGATCACTTTCCCACACCGGAGAAAGGGGGACGCCCAGTGCCACAGAGGAAAAGGGACCCATAGGAAAACAAGTAAAAGAAAGGTTTGGCTTACCAAATCCTTATATGCCAGGAGATTGTAGGGATCCAGGTTCTTGGGTAGAATACCCGGGAGTGAGAGGGTAGAAAACGAGTGTCCTTCTGGTATCTACTGATACTGTGGTTCTACTGTTTAACAGGTCCAACCATTGTGTATAAAGCTGCAGCCCAATGCAGCTAATTAATTATTTTCTGAGAAGAAATGGTGGCCCCTGTATAGCTAAAATCATTTGCCATGCAGGTGAAAAATAAAGTCAGTTGGGGAGAAACCGTGGTTTGTGCTTTATTGTGATTGTAGAGGGGGATTAATGAAATAAAATCTTTTGTTTCCGCTCCTATTTGCAGTCAGATTAATTTTGTCACGAGTTATGTTCTAGGGGTAAAGTCCAGCCTCCGGGGTCTGCAGGGGCTCCGCAGGACCTCCGAGAAAGAAGCGGGAGGTCCAGTTCCATTTGGTTGGCTCAGGGAGTAAATCCATTTCTGAGAATGAGAAGGTAATCCAGAAACCATAAAGACATCAGCAGGTAAGGACCATCAGTTTGCCCTGGTCCGGTATTGTAATGTCTCATATGATAGTTCTTTGGCGTGCTCTTCTCGTCCTGCCTGGACCATCTGTGATGTTTTAAAGTATGTCCCTAGATGGGGCACAAAGGGAGGGGTTGCACTCTGGGGGTCATCTGGGATGTTCCCTGAACCTTAAAATCGCCGCCAGACCCCAAGCCTTGCAGTCCGCGGTGGGAGGCTTACTGGCCTGGTTTGGCCCTGTTGCACACTTTAAATTGCTGTGTGGTAGGCCTGGAGCAGGCATTAGTCCTGGCCTGCTAGTGTGGTGTGTGCATGTGACTTGCTGGTCACGTGACCCTCAGGAGAGGTCCTGATTGAAAAATGGGCAAAAAGGAGCTATAGCAGCTGCACGAGGAAGCGCCATCTTGGGGATCAGAGCGAGTGAGCTGAGGGAGTGAGACCAGCTGTGGCACAGCAGAAAAAAAAAATAATAGCGAAAGCAGAGCAAAAAAAATTGCTTTAGGAGCACATTGTTTTAAAGCAGCAAATAAACTGGACTGCATAATTTTGGAGCAAAAAAGCTGTGGGCTCCAAGTAACTGTGGGACTGGGAGGAAGAAAAAGCAAGCACAGGCATCCCAATGAATTGGCAGCAACAGCAGGTGGAGATGCAGAGAAGCCTGAAGCAATCCCTCAGGAGGAACCCCTGACTACAGTTCCAGCCTCATGCCTCTCCTAGCTCTGGAAAGCTGAGGGAAAATGCAAGGGACATAAATGTTGTGTGAGGTGTGGATTTTTGGGAAAAGTAGTAACCAGGCTGCCTATATGCCTTTACTGTATAGGCAGAGCACCATTGCCATGTAGGGGGATGTATGCTACCAGTTCCACTGCCAGCTTATTCATCCCGTGGTCACCAACCATTGGAAATTTGGAGAGGTTCGAGAGACTGTCCCTGGGAGAAATTACATGTGTCCAGGTGAATGAGACTGGCTGTGAATCCCTGGATGTAATAGTGGTGGCTGTTGAAAAAGAGGGTGCAGGTGCACTCAAAAGGGGCAAAGGTGACAGAGAGCACAGTCGTCTGCCCATCTCTTCACCACCGGCTATCCGACTGGCAGAGGGAGGGGCAGAGGCCTCAGACAACCGGGAGACCCTCACCGTGGGCTCTGTCCGCGGTAGCCCACAGGCATTATCCAGCAAATCAGAGCCTGTCTCAGGTACCAAAAAGCAAGACTAGATCTATAGAAAGTGGCCCCGAGTCTGTGCCTGCACTAGTGTCACCACTGAAAAGGTTGGCAACCCCCAAGACCAAAGGGAGCTGGATGAGAAAAAATATGTCGGCAGCTAGTTCCAGTTCCAGGACCACATGGTGGTCAGGGCAATCCCTAGGCCCTACCACTGCCCAGTTATCACCTTGGTGATATCACTCCTCAACTCCTGCTCTGGGCCAAGACTCTCCGGACATGGATGGATGGGTTCAACCCAAATAACCAGTTAAATCTCAAATATTGACGGGGGATGTGGCTACCCATGGGACAAGCCAGGAGAACCAGCTCGAGGGACCTGCCTGAATGGAATCAGGCTGAAAGGTGGGTTTGCAGGAAGCTGACGGTGAAATATCCAAACTCAAACTATCTATATGTGCCAAAAAGGATTTGGAACATTATTAAAGAGATGTGGAAAGGCTGGAATTTCAAAAAGCAGTTGGAGAAGCTAAAGAACCGCTAGGAGGAGGAAGTGCCCCATCTCAACAGTTGTTCTAGCAGGCTTGGTCAATGTGCTGCACAGGGATGTGGTCAAACTACCATTTGCAAACATTTTACTATGGTCCAGGACTTAACGTGGACTCGACCAAGTATTACATTTGAACCGAGATTCGCTTTGGAGAGGTGATCAACCTAGGCCTCTGAAATTAAAAAAACTTGTGGACTGCACCAGGACTCTTGCTCTACGAAGCTGATACTGATTAAGTTCTTAAATTAAAATTTTTTTTATAATTACTGTTTTATATATCATAATAAAATATGTTTCTTAAAAACTGGTGTAAAAATGTGTGTGTGCATATGTGAGTAAGTGGTCTAGGGTTGTACACAAAAAAACTTATTTTAAAATTTTGATGGGAGTTATCTAAGGGGACTGTCTGCTACCTCATTAATAATGTTATCATAAAGCTTAAAAAAATGTTAAAATGCATAATCATTATAGAAAAGTAATTGCTGTTACTGTGATAAAATAATAACGGTGACTAGCGCTTTAGATTTATCTTCTGGCGCAGATAAGGTTTAAAAATGAGGTTTTAGATTATCGTTTTGGGCTAAGTAGGTACATTGGGTGGTGTCTGGTGGTCAGACATGATGTGTTCACCACCAGAGGGCTGGAGAGTGCGCATACTCAGCCCGAAGGGAGTGGCAGCAGATGGCAGAAATAGGGAATATAAGGGAACTGACAGGAAGTATTATGGCTTTTCCAGCCTGGGCATTAGGCCTGGGGCTGAAGGGGGGAAGCTGGAGAGTAGAACTTGGACCAGGATAGGTGGGCAAGAGAGGGAGCTCGGCAGTCCAGGAGGGGCTAGTGAGGAACTCTCAAAGTAAAGTGCAGTCAGGGTGGTTTCATGCACCAGGACCGACGAAGAGTGGGGTATTGAGCTCGTGGGGACACAGGTAGCTGTGGTTCCATGCTTGTTAGGGGCCAGGGTGTTAGGGAGACTTTAGCATGCCCGGCTGATAGATGAAAGAGCCCATAGGAAGCCCAAAAAGTGTGTTTTCCCAGCTTGACAGGGCTGGGAGGGCTGTGGCAGGGCCTCTCAGGAGGGAAACCGGTGGCAAAGGTTCCCCTCATAACCTGTGTGGCAGGGCAGCCAAGGGGGTCAAGGGAGCCAGGGAGCCTTTCACCCATTTGAGGGGCCTGTTTGGAGGGACAGGTCTTTGGGTACCGGTCCATGAAGGCCGGGCAGGCTGCAGACCCAAAGGATTGGTAGGCCTTAAGGGTGATCCCCGTGCTGGTGCTTAACTCAAGCCCAGAAACTGTTGTGAAGGATGTGGACCTGGCAGAACTCCCCGTAGGAAGGAGGTGGTGACAGTAAAACAACCCCAAAGTAAAGTGGGGGCCATAAGGGGCTGAGGCAGAGGCAAGAGTTCAAAAAGTGGCCCCAGCCTGTATGTCAGAGCCAGCCATTAAAAGAATGGGTCAGCCTGGGTCAGCCAAAAAATTCCTGAATGCCCTGTGGTTTAGGCGTTTACAGAGGGTCCATGTGGGAAAGACAAATTGCTTTCCCACACGGAGAAAAGGGGATGACTAGTGCCACAGGAAAAGGACCCATAAGAAAACAAGTAAAAAAAAAAAAAAAAAAAAAGGTTTGGCTTGCGGATCCTTATATGCCAGGAGACTGCAGAGATCCAGGTTCTTGGGTAGAACACCTGGGAATGAGAGGGTAGAGAATGAGTGTCCTTCTGGTGTCTACTGATATTGTGGTTCTGCTGTTTAACAGGTCTAGCCATTGTGTACAAAGTTGTATCCCCATGAAGCTAATTAATTATTTTCTGAAGAAATGGTGGCTCCTGTATAGGTAAAATCATTTGCCATGCAGGTGAAAAAATAAAGTCAGTTGGGGAGAAACCGTAGTTTGTGCTTTATTGTGATTGTAGAGCGTGATTTAATGAAATAAAATCTCTTGTTCCTTTCCTATTTGCAGTCAGATAAATTTTGTCACGAAGT
The DNA here is from genome assembly GCA_016271365.2 of Neoceratodus forsteri. NCBI lineage: Eukaryota > Metazoa > Chordata > Ceratodontiformes > Ceratodontidae > Neoceratodus > Neoceratodus forsteri. The sequence continues at coordinate 477,821,671 of CM057451.1, forward strand.
TATGTTCGGGGCGAGTCCAGCCTCTGGGGTCTGCAGGGGCTCTGTGGACCTCTGAGAAAGAAGCGGAGGTCCAGGTCCATTTGGTCGGCTTGGGAATAACTTTTTCTAAATATGAAAAAGTAATCCATAAACCTTAAAAACATCAGCAGGTAAGGACCATCAGTTTGCCCTGGTCCAGTATTGTAATGTCTCGTATGCTAGTTCATTGGACTACTCTTCTCGTCCTGCCTGAATCATCTGCGATGTTTTAAAGTATGCTCCTAGACGTGGCAAAAAAAAAGGGGTCGCATAGAAACATAGAATTTGATGGCAGATAAGGACCGCTTGGCCCACCCAGTCTGCACATTTCCCTACCTAATGGATAAGCTGCAGATCCTAGTTAACCAGCAGCCTACTTCTTCCTACCCCCACCCCCTAGAATTGCCTTATGACTGTCCCATGCATGCTTGAATTCCACCACTGTTTTTGACTCCACAACCTCCCGAATGCCGCTCCATGCATCCACAACCCTCTCTGTAAAAAATACTTCCTCAAATTACCTCTGAGCCAACCCCCCATCTTCAAATTGTGCCCCTTGTTCTTGCTTACTCTTATTTTGAAAGATGCTACCCTCTTGGACTTTGTTGATTCCCTTGAGGTACTTGAAAGTTTCTATCATGTCCCCCCTCTCCCTCCTTTCCTCGAGGCTATACATATTAAGCTCCTTAAGTCTCTCTTCATATGTCTTCCAGTGCAGACCCTGCACCATTTTAGTTGCCCTCCTCTGGACAGCTTCCATCCTGTCTATGTCTTTGTGGAGATTGGGTCTCCAGAACTGCACGCAGTACTCCAGATGGGGTCTCACCAGCTTTCTGTACAGAGGGATAACTTCCTGTTTTCTACTGGTGATGCCTCTCCTTATGCATCCCAGTATCCCCCAGCCCTCCTTGCTGCCCTCTCACATTGCTTGCCCACCTTTAGGTCATCTGATATGACTACCCCCAGGTCCCTTTCCATTTTTGTTGTTGTTAGTATCTCACCCCCATTGTGTACTCTTCCCTGGTTTTTGTTTCCCAGGTGCATTACCTTGCACTTCTTAGCATTGAATCTAAGCTGCCATACATTTGACCATTCCTCTAACCTTGCCAAGTCCTTCTCATCCTTTCCACCCACCTTGTGCATCAACTCTGTTGCAGATCTTTGTGTCATCTGCAAAGAAACATACTTTTCCTTCCAGTCCTCTGCAATGTCGCATATAAAGACATTGAAGAGGACCGTCCTAATACTGAACTCCTCATGTACCCTACTAGTAACCCCCTTCTTCAGAGTGGACTCCATTTACTATTACTCTCTGTGTCCTATTCTCCAGCCAATTATTTACCCAGGCTGTCATCTTGGGACCCACTCCCAGGCTGGCATGTTCACTCAGTATTTTTGACATTGTGTGTGTTTTTTTTTTCTTCATAGTTGTCAGTAAAACAACACACCAAAATCTCTGAGCTACACTCTCCTTCTGCACACAAAAAGGCCTGTCACATCGCTAGGGATCTACTGTAGGACAGCACACAATGACACCTCAGCACTTGATAGCTCTTACCAGAAACCCCATGTTTTGGACAACTTACTGAAAAAGAAACAGTTCAACTCTGTCCTCATCTTTCAGCTCCCAGTAGTGTACCCTGTTTCCCTGCAAAGGTGAAGAGGTCAGAGCAGGGTCAGAAAAACATGTTTGCTAATGTCACAGTGTTAAAGCCAAGGCTTTGTTATTGTAGTGCTTGAGATAAGCAGTCAGCACACATTGGGCAACAGGCTAAAGAGGCTGTCAGTGCCTCAGAGAATGGGAGAACCCAGATTCAAAAGGCAGTGAACTGCACTGGAAAACACAGAGGAAAAAGACAGAAATTTTTCAGATTCTGACCTGTTTTTAGGATGTTGGTAGTTGAGTGGTTAGTCCTGGAGAAGCCGAGTTATGGGGCTGGGCATGCAGATGGAAGGGGCGAGCCAAGGGCGATCAGGGGAAAAAATGTATATAGAAAAAAACGAAGGGCTGGCCCGGTGGTGCTGAGGGTTGAGGCGCTGGACGCCACACTGCTTCCCACGCCGCGACCCGGTTCGGAACGAACCGGGTGGCCGGGGCCCAGGGGGGAGAGAGAGGATCATGTCCCAACGGATGCTCTCCTCTCTCAGGGGTGGGAACCAAGAACGCATCTGCGTTCTACATCCCCCTTCGCAGCCAGTGGGTGCACCGACGACTGAAGGGGATGGAGGCGGCTCTGCTTGTCGGAGTCAGGGAGGGGGAGCGTCGGCGGCACATGAGAGGTCTGGCGTGCGTCAGCACGCCTTCTCTCGGGATGTACGTCCTAGCGCTGGACATCCCAGGGGTAGGAGATTAAGGGGGAGAAAAACGGAAAATGACACCTCTCTGGCAGCCCTAGATGAACCCGCCCGGATCCATCCAAGACCACCAAGAAAAGGACAGACCCCACTGTGCAGGAGGTAAAAGGGAAGGAGGCACTCTAGGGGCAGATCCAAGGAGGTGGAGTGAGGTGGGAAGGAGTAGGATGGAAGGAGGGCTCCAGAGAGAGGAGGAGGAAAACAGAAAGTAAAAAAGAAAAAAAAATCGAAATCCTAAAATGATCAAATCAGACTTGGAATCAGAAATCCCTTTCCAAAACCTGATTTTTAATGCATGCAAGGAGTAGTTCTTGTCTGCTAGGATTTTTATGATTTTGGATTCTGATTCGGAATAGGATCTTTTGAAATCAGAAAAATGTCCTATAGGAATGGATTTTGGCAAATCCAAACACCCCTAGCAGACATCACCTTCTCTGGAAGTCTGTTCCAAGTGTCTACCACTCATTCAGTGAAGTAGTTCTTCCTGCCACTTCCCTAGAATCATCCTAATTTCAAAGAAGATGAGTGTCTACAACTACCTGGTGTATTCCTAACCTGTCCCCTCTTGCACATTTACTCTCCCGGAGTGAAGCACCCAGGGGACTGCTGAACCAACCGACTCAGTTTACAGATTTCCCTTGACAGTACTTGACTGTACAAGGCAGAAACCTAGGAATAACGGCTTCTATCCAACACTCTGACCCTTTCACTAGTGCGTTGAGATTTGCTTTGTATCGTGGTCTTCAGAAAGCGGACAAAGATTAGTCAGCAAATTGTTACTTGTTCCCTTAAGTAACACTAAAGCATATTTAAGTCTTCAATATATTTTTTCCATAATGCTTTTTCTCCACAGTTCAGTCCAGTCCCTCCTCCCTGTCCAATGACCACCCGCTCAACCCCTGACCCAGAGACCCCTAGGATTGTCCACCATGGCAGGGCCTGGTGGTGGCTGTCCTCCCCACCCAAGATTTAAATCCAGTAGTGGGTTCAGTGGGTAAGGCAGTGGTGCAGGACACAGGGCTGGATGGCGGGACATCATTAAGCCTATGGCAAACACTTAATCATGTGTTACTGTGTCTTGGTCTCTCCCACCTCCCTGGACATCTGACGCAGCCTCTGGCAACCTCAGCTGCAGCAGCACATACTGAGCTGACGCCAACCCCTGCAAAGGAGCAGGCTCCCCAAAACAACACAGGAGGCCACTACTGCATCGCAGCATGTATGCCTCGGGAGCACTCCACAGCTATGGCCGTCCAATGCTGGTAACCTGGCCTTGCTTCTGAACCTGGATTACTAGCATGGAAGCGATGATGCACTTTCACTGAGCCATGGGGCTCATTCGTTTTAATATCTAATAAGATTTACATAATACCATAACAGAAATTATAACAAAAGGGGCAATACCCATCACGCTTAAACCAGTAAGCTCAAAGGTTGTAGCACATGTTTCTCGTTCTGCCAGGAATTTATTTAATTCCCATTTAGCAGTGCTACGCTCCCAGCATTAACTGTAGTCTCTGGCTGGGAATCAGAGAGTTTTACAATTCTGTTTGTGAGCAAGTATTTTCTCCTTGTTACTCTGGAACCCTTCATTTTAAGCCTTATTATCTCATGACTCAAGTTCTACCATGGTTTATTAGATCTCAGAAAAATCCTTGCTAAGTGTCCTTTTTCTTACTGGCCATGATGCAGTGAACGTTTTGGGAGAGTAGCACACTTGGAGGTGTGCCTCCCATCCAATGCACTGCTCCCTTGAGCAGGCGTGGCGATCCTGCACCAATGGGTGCAGGAGCTCAATATGACAGTGGTGTTCCTCTGCTTCAAGGAAAACACACCGCTGCCATACTGAGCACCATCGATCCCCTCCGCCACGTGCTCCCCCCGCTGCCGCTCACACCGCCCCCAGCTTTCCTGCCACGCTGGGATCACCCAGCATGGCAATGTTGTTTGTTTGCCAACGGGTGCCCAATCTCTGTCGGCTCCACGGCCTCCCCTGCCATCTTGCTGCCACGCTGGGAGCCCACCCCAGCGTGGTAAACCCTTCATTTGTTTTGCCGACGGGGTGCCCCACCTCGCTGGCTCTCGGCCTCTCATGCAGTTTGCCGACGGGGTGCCCAACTCGTCACCTCGGCCCCCATTCTCTGCCACGCTGGGAGCCCACCCCAGCATGGCAAACGCCCCACGCCATCTTTTTTTTTTCCTGTAAACAAAAATGGTCCCAGCGTCTCCCAACCCCCTCCCACACCGCACCCCACCCACTGTGCACCCAGCCTCGCCACACCCCCCACCCCATACTTACTTCAGGACTCTGGCGCGACGATCTTTGGTGGACCGGGACACATCTGCACTCTTCAAAGCCGACCGCGAACTGAGGAAATGCCGTAAGCTGTATAATGGGCTGCAGTGGGAGTTTAACTTTTATTGCATATCTCAGTCATTTTTGAATTTTTGCACCAAATTTTCAACATGGGGTTTTTGAGACCCTTCTCATGAATGATGTCACTGTCATGGCGTTATTCGGGCCCGAAGGGTGATTTCGCAGGCACTGCGCAGTCACTGTGCGAAATCACCCTTTGTCCTCGAATAACACCATGACAGTGACATCATTCATGAGAAGGGGTCCCAAAAACCCCATGTTGAAAATTTGGTGCAAAAATTCCAAAAAATGACTGTTTTACGAGCGTGCATTGCGCAGTTCCTTCACACGCTCATACGTTTGCAAATTTTCAATATTTGCACTCCAGATTTTCAACATTGCCATTTTACCACACCTCCTCATGAGCAGTACAGCTGTCATTTTTCACATCTCACCCAAAACGTGTTTCTGCCCATGTAGCACACAATGGCGCAGTTGGTGTGCGAACTCTATGTATGGGACACATTAAGAAAATCACAGTGACACTGATCATGAGCAGAGGTCTTAAAATGGCTGTGCTGAAAATTTGGTGAAAAAAATCCTAAAAATGACTGTTTTATGAGTCTGCGTTGCGTAGTTCCTACGCACGCTCGTAAGTTTGCGAATTTTCAATATTTTCACTCCAGATTTTCAACATTGCCATTTTACCACACCTCCTTATGAGCACTGCAGCTGTCATTTTTCACATCTTGCCCAAAACGTGTTTCCGCCCATGTAGCGCACAATGGCACAGTCGGTGTGCGAACTCAGTGTATGGGACACATTAAGAAAATCACAGTGTCACTGTTCATGAGCAGAGATCTTAAAATGGCTATGTTGAAAATTTGGCAAAAAAATTCCTACAAATAACTGTTTTACGAGCGTGCGTTGTGCAGTTCCTACGCATGCTTGTAAGTTTGCGAATTTCAAATATTTTTAATCCAGATTTTCAACACTGCTATTTTACCATACCTCCTCATGAGCAGTACAGCTGTCATTTTTCACATCCTGCCCAAAAGTCTTTCCCCCATGTAGTGCACAATGGCGCAGTCGGTGTGCGAAATCAATGTATGAGACACAGTAAGAAAATCACAGTGATACTGTTCATTAGCAGAGGTTTTAAAATGGCAATGTTGAAAATTTGGTGAAAAAATTCCTAAAAATGACTGTTTTACGAGTGTGCATTGCACAGTTCCCACGCACGCTCATAGGTTTGCGAATTTTCAATATTTCCACTCCAGATTTTCAACATTGGCATTTTACCACACTTCCTTATGAGCAGTACAGCTGTCATTTTCACATCCTGCCCAAAACGTGTTTCCGCCTATGTAGCGCACAATGGGGTTAACAAAAAGATCATGCTGACAATTTATTGTGCAAATACCAGCAATCGCACAGGGCATTAGGGTAAAGCACCATACATCCCAAACACCACTGCAAATACCTGCAAGCGAACGTTCGGCATTGACAAATGCTTGTTATTTATAAACCAATAAAGTATCCCTTCTCAGTCTTCTGTGCTCCAGTAAACAGTCCTAGAAACAGAAAAATAGAAAGTGACGGCAGAAGGAGACCATACGGTCCATCTAGTTCTGCCAACCTGTCCTTACATTCAATGTGCTGCATCCCTGAAACATGTTGGCTGCTCTATTTGGCACTCTTCCAGTTTGTGGACACCTCCTCTGCAGTAAGGTGACCAAAACTAGGTGCAACACTCCAGGCAAGGCCTACATGTATTATTTAGAGTGGAAGGAGCACATTCCTGGATCTGCACATTCAGTTCCTTCTAATATTAGCCATGATACCATTAACTTGAGCATGTTACTGCCTTGGAATCTGTACTTTGAAAAATGACAGCTGTCACATTCATGAAGTGCTTTGAAGATATGGCTATGTTGTAATTTTGGGGTAAAAATATTGAAAAGTACCAAAGTTATGAGCCTCTGTTGGCAAAATTCAATGTAGGCTCATTACTTTGTTGTTTTTTAAATGTTTTTACACCAAATGTTCAACATAGCTATCTTATGACCCCACCTCATTAACAATGGTGGCGAAAATTTTCAGTTCCTGCCGGAAAGGTGATTTCGCGCAGCGACCGCAACATCACCTTTTGGGACAGATTTTCCTAACAACACTTGCACTGTTCGTGAAGTGGTGTCTCAAAAAAGGTATGTTAAAAATGTGTGGCAAACACATTGAAACATGGCCAAGTCATGCTACTAAGTTCAAAACCCCATCGAAATATATTGAACCGCATATCTAATTTCCTGGGTTCGCAGTCCGGCATTGAAGAGTGAAGATGTCTATGGTCCAGAGAGGATTACAGAGTTGGACCTCCGATGGGTAAGTAAGGGCTTGGGGTGGGGTGGGGGGTGCTGAGTGGGAGGTCGGAGACACAATTGGCCTCAAAAGACATTGATGGATGTTTTCTTTTACAGGATTTAAAAAAAAACAGAGGCTCCGGATTGTGACACTGGGACTGGGCACCCCAGTGTCACTCTTATGTTTCTGGGGGTAGGGTGGAGGGTGTTGGACGCTGAGAGTGAGTGTTGGGTGGAGGAATATTGAAAAGAAAACACAGATGAGTAGTGATAGATTGGGCACCCCAGGTCACTCTAAAGTTCTCGGGGGTAAGAAAAAGGGGGTACAGAACACGTATGCTACTGGGGATTGGGCACTAGCCATGTCATTGGTATGTTTCTGGGGATGTGTGGGGTGGTGGGTGCTGAGAGGGAGGGTCGGGTGGGGAGATATCTGTAATGTAAAGACAAAAAAGATTGGCGGTCATGGCACACTGCGTTGTGACCAACATAGTCGCCATAATCCTCTTGCGCTGGTGGTATACGTGTGCAGTAGACTGTGGCAGCTATCTTGAGATGGTGAAGTGTGCCATGACTGCTGATTTTTGTCTTTTAAATTATAGATATACCCTCCCACCCTCCATCTCAGCACCCACCACCACCACCACCACCCCAAAACATAAGAGTGACACTCATTGCCCAACTCTAGGTGTCGCGATCAGATGCCCCGATGGGTTTTTTGGTAAAAATAGTGCTGGCGCGAGTGAAGTGCTCCATGGACACAGAGGCAACTGTGATGCAACTCCAACATATTTTTTCGGTCGCAAAGAATGCGAAGGAATGCAGAGTCCTTTTTGAAAGCAAGAGGTCTGCATGGCTCTGCCTACTGCAGACCTAAAAATGACTGAGAATTAACTGACTCAGAAATCCATAACCATCAACCAAATCAGGCGGTGGAGGTCTTGCATGCTGCTGCAACTTACGAGTGGCAATAATTTACTTATTGGCATATACAACAGCAAATACATCAAGTCCTGAGGCTGAAACATACCAGAGACTGGGGCAGGATTTTCATGAGCTTTAGATCGCCGCAAGACCAGGTGCACCGGCGATATGGCACATGGGGCTTGTGATGATCTAATGGGATTTTCCATCCCGTGCACCGACTGCTGCAAGTTAGACCAACTTTTTCTATTCTAACTTGCAGCAATCCTGGGGGCCTTTTTTACAGAGCTTGCACCAGATATTTGGCAGGAGCTGCTGTAAATTGTGAAAACTGTTGTAACTGCACTCAAGATTGTAAAATAGGGTGCAGTTGCGGCAATGGAGTTGGAGCACTACCAAGCCCTGTGCCACATTTTGAAAATCCTGTCCAATTGACTTTGCCTGCTCCAGACTTTTACTACATCCTTTCTCAGCAACAGTACAGGCTGTCAGTGCAGCCTTGTGTTACTGTAATGTGAGTCAGGCTACTGTGAGGTCTCTGTTTCTATGTTTGTTATACTGGTTAGATAACAGTACAACCCCCCAGCCCGGCACTCGCATAATCTCTGTCTGACTTTATCTCCCTTCCAAGAGTCAACATGTCTACCTCGGGTTGAACCATTGAATATATTCGGTGTGTCTGCCCAGGGCTAGAGAGAGTTCCACCTTGCTTGACATGACAGCTCCACCTCCTACAAATAGGGTCAGGGTTTTCTTGCCTGCAACATAAGACGTTGAGCTACATTCTCATTCATGCTCAATACAATGTGAGTTCCAGTGGTGTCTGGTAGAGTTAACGATAACAGCACAATAGGCTGCACTCAGACAGCAAACAAACTAATTTCTAGCTCTGGTGCAGAAAAATAATGCAAAGTAATGGTATTTATTTAGCAAAACAGGATGAAAACATGACACAGAAAAGCCCCGGCACTTTGGAGTAAACACATGACCCTTCGTCAGGGGGTGTGGCTACTGCTCACTAAGCCCAAAACTTTATGGTACAGATTTTGAAGACACAGTGTTACAAAGGGCAGTGTATGCATCTAACACAGCAGGGATGCTCAGCATAACACAATTATAACCCAAGTATTGAAACTGATTTTTTTTTACTTTCTATTTTGGCCCCCATTTCTCCTCACCAGCTGCCAGGTCCTCCTTTCCTACCCAAGCCCTTCTGCCCACCATAGGAGTCCTACGATATTCCAGCCCTCCACCAGTCTTTGTTCAACATCCTCTCCTGAACCCCAACAGTAAGCCACAGCTTGTCCCCTGCGGGTGGGACCCCCCAGTTCCCCAGGCCGGGTGGAGGATCCTTCACTTGACAGTCGAGGCCTGGGAGGAAGAGCCAGCGAGGCACAGGAAGAGTTGGAAGGGCCTTACTATGGCATGGGGTGGGGGTGGGGTGGCTTCATCTTCCTGGTGGTGCTGGGCCTTTATCCTTCTCCAGGTGTGATCTTGAGAAGTAACACAGCAGAGCACCTATCAGGGTTGTTGGAACTCCCCTGCTGCCCCATTGTCAGCATGTGATGCCTCCACATCACTCGCCAGGTGAACAGGTGCATGCCAAGATAAGGACACTTTAATGGGACCATTTGTTCCTTCCCGCATGACACGTGCTCCTCCAGGGCCGCCAGGGAGCAGTTGTGCAGTGGAAGAATATGCCCTCCCTCTCCGAGGCAGCAGGCATCCAGATAGATGCCAGAACCCCACCTCACCAGTCAGCGTCAGATACAACAGATAATACCAAATGTGTAGCCATGTGAATAAATATGTACAGGTGAAATATAAAAACTCCCATGGCGAAATAAAAGCATTCTCTACATAAAACAGGGAAAATGCATGAAAAACCTACCCATTCGAGCTGAAAGTTTATCAGTATCAAATTGGAAGTTTTGTTTGTTTCCTGTGTACATTTTAACCACATCTTAAATACAGAGCAGCCCCTTCCTGCTACTACCCTTGGGGGGTGCTGCTGTGACTAGGGTGGCTGTAGAAAGAAGGCCATGGCACTATAAGAGAGAGAGAGAGTGGGGGGAGAGAGAAAGAGAGAGTGAGTGAGAGAGACACAGAGGTTGGTAAGAGAAAGAGGATTCAGCCATATACTTCCAATACATACAATTTTTCTCCGATCTGATTGGGACCAGGTGGATAGAGGAGACACCCACCAAGCAGGAGCAACAGCTGGGAAAGTCCACATATAATGGATCGGCAAGAAATCACACTTCCAAACATACCTCTCAACTACTATTAATTTGGCATAGCACTGTTTTTACACTGAAATTTACCCGTGCTCTGCAGAGATTTACTGATGTTCTTAATGTTACAGCTATTTCTTGACACACAAACTACTAAATCATTGAACTAACTAGACTGAAACATTCCTTAACACTAAATATATGGGGCCCACTACTATTTGAAGGCATACTATTCTTTAAAATAAGAATATGCTATACATTCTGGACAATTGCTCTGAATTTTGAAGGCCAGTGCTATGAACTTTAATGCTGTGAGGTTAAAAGGTATGCTTCCAAAAGAAGAGATGTATTCAAGTATTGCCATAGTGCTCAGGCACAATTTAGATACTTAGATAGTAGTAGTAGCTTTATTCATATGTCGCCCTTCCTCATAGGCTCACAGCGCCGTACAGAAATGACAGGCAATAAATAGGTAAAACAAACATAAATAGCTCAAATACTACTCTAAAACTATATAAACAGTAGCTAAGTAGGAAAAACGATAATTATTTTAATCCCCAAATTCCTGGATAAACAGACACGTTTTTAATCCCCCTTTAAAGGCTTCCACTGAGGGGGCCTCTCTCAAGCCCCTGGGCAGAGCGTTCCACAAAAGTGGGTCAGCTACTTCAGATGTATGATCTGATAACTTTAGCCAGGCCCTTTGGACTGAAAGGAGGTCCTCGGAGGAGGAGGAGCAGAGGGGGTGCAAGGACCGAAGGGGATGCAGGAGCTCCACCAGGTAGTCGGGGCCCAACCCGTGTATGGCTTTATCGGTTAGAAGACCAACCTTGAGGGTAACCTGCCACTTCACAGGCAGCCAGTGCAGATCCCGCAGTACCAGGGTCACATAGCTAGACCTCAAAAGGCCAGTCAGCAACCTGGCAGCTGTGTTTTGCACCAGCTGCAAGCATCGAAGAGCACCTCCACTCACCCAAGGTAGAGAGTATTACAGTAATCGAGCCTAGGTGTCACAAACGCATGCACTAGTATCAGCAGGTATTCAGGAGGGATAAGGGACTTAAACTAGTTGGTATTCCTCAAATGGTAAAAGCCATGCCTGACTACAGTTGACACCTGAGCCTCCAGAGTCAACCATTCATCGAGAATGACTCCTAGATTTTTCACCTTAACAGAGGTCAGCAGCCTTGATAACCCAAGCCAAAGCCCTGTCTCTCCCATGACTGTCTCTGCTCCCCCCTTTCAACCTGGCTTGATCACCAGCACCTCAGTCTTATTTGGGTTTAGCCTCGGCCAACTAGATTCCATCCATTTCTGGATTCCAGATAGGCAAAGATTAATCACCTTGACAGCATCTGGTGTCCTGGATGCAAAGAACAGGTACAACTGGGTATCATCCGCATAGCAGTGAAAACCCAGATTGTATTGTTGAATGATCCATTCCATGAGCAACAGGTACACTACAAAGAATGTGGGTGAGAGGCCTGAACCTTGGGGCATGGCACTGGGCAGGGGCATCGGGGGCGATGAGAAAGTACCTATCACCACCCTCTGTACCCTATCCCAGAGATAGGACTTGAATCAGCGGATGACTGTGCCAGTGAGTCCAAGAAGAATTGAGCAAACTCTTTGCATTTAGCTGCTTACAATACTCTCACTGACTGAAGACAGACTGGGTGTAGTAACCTGTCCACTGTACAGAAGAGCTGAGCCAGTTGATTTCTCCCAGCCGCAATCTCCCTGGACAGAAAAGCTGCCTCTTGGGAGACTGCCCTTGACATTCATCATAATGAATCTTCAAAGCCAGTTTGTCCTCCTCAGCCCCAGACCTCCTCCAGCAGTGCTCCAAGCTCTGACCCCTGTCTTCAACTCTCTGTTCCCCATCAAACCATGGGGACCCTAAGCACGAGACCTGTGGTCATACATGGATTGATGCGGTTCTATGTGATAATGGCGAGCTCCAAACGGTGATCTGCATTATCGCGAAGTCAGGGTGGTGAAAACAATTTTGCCACCCTGACAATCTCAGCGCATGGAGAACGGTGCTGGAGACACAATGGATTTGCTTTCTGTGGGGTAAATGTCGGGGGCAGAAGCAAAAACCCACAAGTTTTGGGCTTAGCGCAGCAGAAGCGATGTAGCGCCCGGTTCAGACCGAACCGAACACCATGCACCGCAGCGAGGCTAACCCCAATGCCACAGCGCAGCTTGGCAGCTGACCACAGTGCCATCCCCTACATCCCTCCACCCTCCCAGGCCATGCTCCCCCACGCCAGGATACAGCGACATCCTGTCGCTAGCTCACCCACCCCACCACATCCGGTCGCCCTCCCTGCCCCCTCACCTTTCGGGCTTTTGCCCATATCGCGTCACTATTTCGGACGATGCCCTGATTCAGGCACCCATGTCACAGGCTACTGATTGATGCTATGGAATTAAAGGCCTTGGCAACAATCCTGTTGTAGGTTAGAACTGCAGTCTCTGATCCCATCTCACAAGCTGCCAACATCTCCAAGATGTTCAGTACTGCCAGTTGTCCTTCTGGGCCAAACCCTTTTAAAAGATGGTATTGACCCATCTCCACCAGGGGAGGACCACAGGAGGGGGCCCTGATGGAGAACTTCACTGTGTAATGATCTGACCAACTGACTAGATCAATCTCAGTGTATCTCACCTTGAGCCCCAGGGAGAGAACCAAGTCCAAGTCATGCCCAAGGTGATGAGACACGGAAGTAACACCTTGCGCTAATCCCAGTGATTCCATCAACTGGAGGAAATCCCTTCCAAAATACAAGAGTTTATCTCAACCTAGTCATTGAAGTCACCCAAAATAAGACAGATGAGAATAGGATTTGCAGCCCTTTACTTTCCCAGCCTCAAAACTTTGCAAGCAGGGCCAGGGAGTACAACAGCACACAGCTGAGAGCATAGCAGGCACAGAGGCACTATAATTTTATCAGAGAGGCACGACTTAGGGGGCAATTACAGTTAGCCAAGCTGGAGGATCCAGCCATGTCCTGTTGGTACCTTAATTGTTTCCCTGAGCTAACCAGGACTGGGAGGGGGAGGGATGGGTAAGGTTAGCCAGGCCCGGTATAGGAAAAGTTTTTTAAACACATACACTCACCCTGCACTCTTCCCAGACTATTCCAGTAGTCATCCTCCTCCTTGGCTGAGGTTCTCCTCCAGTCTGGATTCCTGCTGCCTGCTCTGACCCTCACCCCGATCACAGTCGTTGGTCCACTACTCTCACCTGACCCAACCACCCCCAGCCACAACTCAGTCCAACTGTTGCAGGGTTGACAGCGTTTGCTTTTAGAGCCTCCTCTCACCTGGTATAGGAAAGTTTCCTAACCAATTTCTGTTGCAGTCAATACTGGGGTGAGGACACTATAACTAAGGATCCAAAATATATTTTGTTTGTAAAAGCAGGTAAGGTTGGTGGATAGTCAATTACATGAATTCATTCTTTATTGGAATAACCCTTTTCACCGCTCCCAGCCTTGATTTATGAAATATTTAAAGTTTGGTACATAAGTGGATCCTAGGTTCAAGTGCCACCTCTTGAGACATACATAGTGTGAGTACACATTGTTAAATAAAAACTTTTTTTTTTTTGTGTGTGAATTTTGTTATTTTACAAAAAGTGCGTGAAGGTCACTTATGTTTGATTTTGTGATATTATGTATTTCACTTGACTATGTTTAGTTTGTGTCAGTTTAAAAGGTGTAATGGTTATGTCTTTAAATGTAATTATGTTTGTTTCTTGATTGGTTTCAATGGATACTTAAGTTTTTTGAACCCTACCACAACCACACCTCCTGAGGACGCTCAAAAGGGCGAAGGCATTAGCGGCACGGAGGTCATCCTTGCACAGCTCTGTCACTGTCAGGTCCAATACAGCTCAGACTTGCCAACCTGGCAATTAATGCGATACAGTACTGAAAGAACAATAGTGGTCTGCAACTCTGAGTATAATTTTTTGGCAACCTGAGTATAGAGGATTTGTTTTAATTTGATGATCTGAACATGTCTGAGGCATTCGCATGGTGATGGAATGTGAATGTTCTGCTTTTCCCTGGCTGGAATAAAAGGCTTGTCGAACGAGCTTGGGTGGTTTTGAGACTTGGTGATGCTTCTGGTAGTCTCCAGATACCTTTTTCAATAGAAGACACAAAAAGGGGAGCTACACTTGAAGGGTGCTCAAACTCCAAGGAGGACTCGTGCATCAAAACACAAAAATCAGTAAAAACTGAAAGAGGAGGGCACTCTCATACTGTGCAAACAAGCAATCTTTAATAAATATAGGTGCAAAAAAAAGCTATAAAAGCATAGCATACTGCACTACTGTGGGGGTCTGCAGAATTAAACTTCACCATTGCCGAGAGGCATAAGGCAAGAAAGCTAACGGCACTTTGGTCCAGACTTGAATGTTACAAAATCTGCAATAGATTTCAGGGCATATCAAAATTCCAAAAGGTACTCACTCAGCACCACATAGCATGCACAAATAAGCATCCACAGGATAAAATCACTCCACAGCAAGCAAGCAAACAGACAGCAGCAGATCCCGCGCAGTATGCTTCTTCCTGGTGATGCTTACATTTTGAACTGGATTCATTGTCAGAGCGTGCCTGGGTTGTATTTATAGATACCTTTTATGTGCTTCCATTTAAAGTGATAGCCACAGGCATACCAGACCTCAAACTGATTTGGCAAATGACATAAAAAGAAAATAGTTAAGTGATAAACTCATGTGCAAAATCATACATAAATCAAATATACAAACACACCGCATGCACAAAAATAATTAAAAAAATGGCGTAGTTTGGCAACAGAGCTGGCAAGTCGTGTTGCCACACAGGAGAGCCGACAAGTCATCCTGTGTAGAAATCTAGATGCAACAAAGCTGGAAAGTCATGTTGCTACCATAGAAGGTCCAATATTAAATAAAGGAAAATTAATCAAGTCAGTTGCTGAAGAATATCCGTGGGGATCTCTAACAGCAGCAGCAGCAGAGCCGGAAAGTCATACTACTGCACGTGACAGAGCCACAAAGTCATGTCATGTATAGAGACTATAATCATGAAAATCCCAGCAGCAGCAGAGCCGAAAAGTCACACTACTGCACATGACAGAGCCGCAAAGTCATATCATGTATAGAGACCAAGCTACCAATAACAGTACATCGGAATCTCCTCATTTAGTCCAAGTGGGCTTAATGTTCCGAGAGTAAAGATCCAAAAGGATTCACGCTGGATCAATTTCTGTTTAATGCTTCCTCCATGGGACGAAAGCCCTACTTTTTTGAGTCCCACCACTCTCAAGAATACTGCAGACCCATGTCGATGTTCCTTATAATGCCTTGCCATAGCATAGGTGGGGTTGTCATTCCTAATCACCGCTTTATGTTCTCCCACTCTTTGCTTGAGGGGTCTTTTTGTTTGCTCCACATATCCCAGGCCACAAGGACTGGGAAGACATTTGAGATTAAAAAATTAATTAATTGTAACACCAGTGGAGTGGTGTACCTTCTGATGTGTCCTTGTGGCCTGGGATATGTGGGGTAAACAAAAAGATGCCTCAAGTAAAGAGCGGGAGAACATAAAGCAGCGATTAGGAATGACAACCCCACGTATGCTATGGCAAGGCATTATAAGGAACATCAACACGGGTCTGCAGCATCCTTGAAAGTGGTGGGACCCAAAAAAGTAGGACTTTTTTCCTGAGGAGGAAACATTAAACAGAAATTGCTCCGGCGTGAGTCCTTTTGGATCTTTACTCTCGGAACATTAAGCCCACTTGGACTAAATGAAGAGATTCCGATGTACTGTTATTTGTAGCTTGGTCTCTATACATGATATGACTTTGCGGCTCTGTCATGTGCAGTAGTGTGACTTTCCGGCTCTGCTGCTGGTGGGAGAGATTTTCATGATTATAGTCTCTATACATGACATGTCTTTACAGCTCTGTCATGTGCAGTAGTATGACTTTCCGGCTCTGCTGCTGCTGTTAGAGAGCCCCACGGATATCCTTCAGCAACTGACTTGATTAATTTTCCTTTATTTAATATTGGTCCTTCTATGGTAGCAACGTAACTTTCCGGCTTTGTTGCATCTAGATTTCTACACAGGATGACTTGTCGGCTCTCCTGTGCGGCAACATGACTTGCTGGCTCTGTTGCCAAACTAAGCTGTTTTTTTAATTATTTTTGTGCATGCGGTGTGTTTGTATATTTGATTCGTGTATGATTTTGCACATGAATTTATCACTTAATTATTTCCTTTTTATGTCATTTGCCAAATCTGTTTGAGGTCTGGTATGCCTGTGTCTATCACTTTAAATGGGAGCACATAAAAGGTATCTATAAATACAAGCCAGGCACGCTCTGACAATGAATCCAGTTCAAAATGTAAGCATCACCAGGAAGAAGCATACTGTGCGGGATCTGCTGCTGTCTGTTTGCTTGCTTGCTGTGGAGTGATTTTATCCTGTGGCTGCTTATTTGTGCATGCTGCGGTGGTGCTGAGTGAGTACCTTTTGGAATTTTGATATGCCCTGACATCTATTCGGTTTATGACTTTCAAGTCTGGACCAAAGTGCCGCTAGTTTTCTCGCCTTATGCCTCTCGGCAATGGTGAAGTTTAATTCTGCAGACCCCCACAGTAGCGCAGCATGCTATGGCTTTTATAGCTTTTTTTTTGCACCTATATCTATTAAAGTTTGCTTGTTTGCACAGTATGGGAGTGCCCTCCTCTTTCAGTTTTTACTGACTTTTGTGTTTTGATACCTTTTTCAATGTTGCTCAAAGGATCAAAAACAATTTGACTCAAGTTGGGAGGAGCACTTGGGAGGCAGGCAGGTTGTTCCAGCAGGCTGACTATGCTGCTCAGCTGGCTACTGGGACACATGTTGTACTTGAAAGGATGGACATGCACTGGGATTGGTGTGACTTTCTTTTCAAGTACACAAAGTTTTCACTTGTCAACCAGGCTGAATGGCATCACCATCAGCCTGCTCCTGGTTGGGCTATGACTTTCGAGCCCACAACAGCCTGAGCAGCATTGGACCTGACAGTGACACACCTCTGAAATGCCATTATTGTAACAAGATGTTCACTTTGCGCTGAACCTGCAAGCAAACATACAAAATAGCTTAAACTAACAAAATATAACTTAGCTGCCAAAGTTTCAATCCCATACTGGCTAGCCTTCATTCTTAGCCATCTTATGGGAGACTCTGGATCAAGTTTGACACTATCTCCCACTCTAGAGGACTCAGAGGATCAGACCTGGGTTGGGGGGGGGTGTTGACTACCCTGCTGCTTTAGCCCTCTTGAGCAGCCCTGGACCTCTATCTTATGCTTGCAGTCATGGATGAGGAGGTCTCAGCACAGAGTGATGGGAAGGGCTAAAAGGAATAAAATGGGTAAGTGTATGACAATAATTGCACCCACTCAACCTACCACACTTAAAATGACCCACAGGGTAGCCCTGCAGGCCAACTGCTTTAAAACACCTGATCTTGGTGGGAAGTAGTAAGTTGGTCTAATGTTACTCTACAGATCCATCACACTTTCTGTGAAATAATATTTCTGAATATTTGTTTATAAATATTTGATAACTGAATAAGGCCCACTGGGCACAAGGCCCATTTACAGGGGAGCCTGGGAGCACAGAGAATTTAAATGACTTGCTTAGGGTCACATAGTATGCAAGTGGAGGTTGTTGGAATTAAACCCTTTAGCATTGAACGTACCAAGCTCATTCACAGCGTGTTGCTCTAATCTCTAAGCTATACTACCATCCAAAATTCTTCCTAAATCCAGTGGCTCACTTACAGCTGTAGCCATCAAGTTGTCAGGATATTTTACAATATTTCATGATATTTCTAAAGAAAATCTCTCTAGTGGCCCTACTGCAGGCAGGCAGGAAGGAGATTCTCTAGAAATTGCACAGCATCAACAGAAAATATTCAGACATGTCAGTAGCTTCAACTGTATGTCCTCTCATTCTCTCATCTCTTAATAGATTTAATAGCTTTACATGATCTAATAATGTTATTCCTCTCACCTTTTAAGACAATTATATTCTATTCTAAATCTTCTCCTACATTACCAAGATGCATAATCATACATTATAAAGGTAACAAATCCTGCATTTTAATTGGTGGACTACATCCACATGACTGTGCAGTTTTATACTATAACAGCACAGGTCAGTAAAATGTACTTTTTTAGCTCTTTTTGCCATTTATAAGCTGGTAACCTTACTCCAGGGAGTGCAGTGATTTTTAATAACAAAACTTCCCAGGTGGTTGAAGGTGTCACAAACGCACTGCAGGTCAGGGCCCCTCTGCTCCCACAGTGCCAACCTCAGAGTGCAATGGTGTGAACAGGTAACGATAGGTAATACTCCTGTCTGCTTTTAGGTCCGAATCACCTTTAGTCTCAAGTTCTGGGGATTCAAACCAGAACCTTATGCTAGAGTACCCAAATTTACATGCTCAGATAATATTCTCTTTGGGGATGCAGTATATTTTTCACCTAAGGGCACCTAACCAGGTATCCAAATGAACCCTTAAAACTCTATTAGAGACCTTAGGTATATTCTTACCTTTACCAAGCTTAGTAACACCATCAAGCCCTTGAACAGTTGTCAGACTTAATATCCGCTCAGCAATAACATGCAAAATGACTGAGGAGACCCAGGCAATACCTTAAAGAAAATGTTTACTAAAATGGATAAAAACAGTAAGATAAAATACAGACCAAATACCAAAGACCTACCATAATACATTTTGACCTATGCTGTCTAAGGTATTACTCTGGAAGTGCTTAAGTTAGATCAGAGAACTGTTTTCTCTCATAGTCCCAAAATAATATGACATACATTTCAGACACAAGTATCAGTTTAAACTCTGTGTCTCCACACCCCTTCTGTGAGTCATATAGCTCCTCCTTTTAGAATATAACATTAAAACATGATTTCCTACCAGGAGGTATTTTAAATAATGTGAACAACAGCAGACACCATTTCCCAAATTATGAGTCTTTGATCAACCAGTTCCTTTGAGGTTTACAACCCTGCAGTCCATTATCCAGGTGTGAGACAGCCAACAGGAATCAGCTAAATGACATCCTTTCCTGATGTAATAAAATTCTCATTTAAGTTCTAATTTCAAAAGCAGCAGCAGGTGATGAGGGCCATAAACTGTCTCTCTAGAAGGATGGTCCAATTAACTGTTTCCTTCTGGTCTGTTTAATTACATCCTGGTTTTCAGCTGCTGACACCTTGTAATTTAAAGGGCCAAATCTCACAGACTGACATTTCATACACTGACCATTTATTTATAATACCAATATCATACAGTAATCATAACCAGCTGGCCAAGCATTACAATCCTCCTCACCTAGACTGAATTTGGGGGCTCTATCCCCTGCATGGGATGAGCTCCCTAAGTCAGTTCACTCCTAATATACATGCGACAAACCATCTGCATTCTGACGGTTGCTCCAGCCCTATGTAAGATCTTCATGTCATACCTTTGCAAGGCAAGACTCCATCTTAATAGTCCACCAATTGTTTTCCCATTTGTGCCAGCCAAACCAGTGGGTTGTGGTTAGTTTGTACCTCAAAATGCTGCCCATATAAGTATGGCTCTAACTTTTTAGGGCCCACACTATGGCAAGACACTCTTTTCCACAGTAGAGTATGCCTGCTCCCTGGAAGTAACTTTTTCTCAGGTACACTCACGTGGGTGATCTTTCCTTGGTTGGATGTCTGACTCAGTACTGCCCCAATACCCATGTCTGAGGCATCAGTCGGGACTATAAAGGGTCTGCTACACAGGAGCACTGCACAGTGCCTCCTTCAGTCTGGTAAAGGCTTTTTCACAGGCTGGTTCCCAGGTAATTTTCTTAGGCATTTTTTTGTTTACCAGGTCAGATAGGGGAGCATCCAAGGCACTGTAATTGGGTAAAAATTTCCTATAGTATTGCTGTCCCTAGAAAACTCCTGACCTGCTGCTGTAGTTCTGGTCTGGGCCATACCTTGATCACCTCTATTTTTACTTGGTTGGGACGGAGCTGCCCCCAGCCTACAACATGTCCGAGGTATGCCGCTTCAGCCATGGCCACCAGGCACATCTCAACTTTGACAGTGAGCCCGACCCTCTGTATCCTGCCCAGCACTTCCCTAAGGTAGGACAGGTGTTCCTCCCAGCTGGTACTAAAAATGGCAGTGTCATCCAGGTATGCAACACCGTACTCCTCAGCACCATTTAACACCTGGTTCACCAAACTTTGGAAAGTGGCCAGGGCATTCTTCATTTCGAAAGGCATTACTTTAAATTTAAATAAGCCTACCGGAGTGATGAAGGCTGACCTCTCCCTAGCTCTGTCAGTTAACTCTACCTGCAAGTACCCCTTTGTCAGGTCAATAGTTGTGAGGTAGGTCACCCCTCCCAACTTGTCCAGGAGTTCGTCCGTCCGGGGCATCGGGTGGGCATCTGACTTTGTGACTGCATTTAGTCCACAACAGTTGACACAGAAACGAGTAGAGCCATCTGGCTTGGGCAAAAGGACTATGGGTGAGGCCCAGGGCCTGTGGGATCTCTGGATTACCCCTAAATCCAGCATTTCCTCCACCTCCCTCCTGATGTCCTTTTGGACAGCCTCTGACACACGATATGCTGTCTGCCATATGGGTGCCTGTGTCCCTGCCTCTACATTGTAGTCGCTAAGGGGTTAGTCCAGGCTTGGTGCTAAACAGTGGGGCAAAGTCTGCTAAAACCTCCCTTATTTCTGGATCTTGTCTGGGGCCAGCTGGGGTGACAATTTAACTGCCTCCACAGAGGACTCCTGCTTGCTTTCTTCCAGCAAGTCCAGAAGGGTCTCTTTCGTCCATCCCTCCCAGGACTACCACTGCAAACACCATGTCAGCCCTATTAGCATATGGCTTCATCATGTTGACTTGGTACATTCTTTCTGTATGTCTTCTGTCAGGTAACTCTGTGATATAATTCACGTCATTTACCTGTCTGACTACTTTATGCACGGTCCTGCCCACTCAGCCTGCAGCTTGTCTTTCGGACCGAGATAAGGACCATGACTTCCTGACCCACGTGTATGAGTGAGCTCTGGCTGTGTCCTACCACACATTTGTTTCTGTTGGGAAGCTGCCAGTTGCTCTGAGCTGTCCCCATAAGCTCCTTCAGTCTTTCCTAAACCTAAGGACATAATCCACTATGGGAGTTCCCTGGGTGGCGTGCTTGCCTTCCCAGTCCTCCCAGATCAAGTCTAGGGGCCCACGATCCTGCATCCATATAAGAGCTTGAAGGGAAAAACCCTGTTGACTTTGCGGCACCTCCTGTATGCAAACAACAGGTGGGAAGGTATTTCTCCCAGTCCCTCCCATGCTATTCTCGAAAACACTTGGAGCATTGACTTCAGGGTACCATTAAATCTTTCCAAAGCCCATTGACTTGTGGGTGATAAGGTGTTGAGCACCTCTGCACCACCCTACACTTCTCCCACAAACATTTCATCAGGTCCGACATGAAGGAGTCCCTTCGATTGGTGATAACCTCCTATGGAAACCCAACATGGGAGAAAATCCCAAGTAAGGCATCTGCCACTTTGTCTGTCCTCAGTGAGGATAGGGCAACTGCCTCTGGATACTGGGTGGCATAATCCACCACAGTCAGGATGAACCTCTTCCTGGAGGAGCTGGGGATATTTAAAGGCCCCACAATATCCATTCTCACCCTCTGGAATGGCTCCTCCACTATGGGCAATGGAATTAGGGCAGCTTGGGTTTCTTACCCACCTTCCCTATTTCTTGACACTGGTAACAAGACCTGCAGTACTCCTTCATCTGCTGGGTGAAGTTGGGCCAATAGAAATTCTGGGCCAGCAGCTGCATAGTGAGCACGATTCCCAGATGACCAGAGAGGAATATCATGTGCAATATTGAGCAACCTGCTCATACCCCTGGAAATGACAAGCTGCCTACCTATCACCCTCCCTGTCTTAGTATCCTGAGTATACATCAGTCCATTTTCCCAATAAATGCTGCTCCTGATGTCCTTTTGGACAGCCTCTGACACGATATGCTGTCTGCCATAGGTGCCTGTGTCCCTGCCTCTACATTGTGCGTCGCTAAGGGGTTAGTCCAGGCTTGTGCAAACAGTGGGGCAAAGTCTGCTAAAACCTCCCTTATTTCCTGGATCTTGTCTGGGGCCAGCTGGGGTGACAATTTAACTACCTCCACAGAGGACTCCTGCTTGCTTTCTTCCAGCAAGTCCAGAAGGGGGTCTCCTTCGTCCATCCCTTCCCCAGGACTACCCACTGCAAACACCATGTCAGCCCTATTAGCATATGGCTTCATCATGTTGACTTGGTACATTCTTTCTGTATGTCTTCTGTCAGGTAACTCTGTGATATAATTCACGTCATTTACCTGTCTGACTACTTTGTACGGTCCTGCCCACTCAGCCTGCAGCTTGTCTTTCCGGACCGAGATAAGGACCATGACTTCCTGACCCACCGTGTATGAGTGAGCTCTGGCTTTGTGTCATACCACACATTTTGTTTCTGTTGGGAAGCTGCCAAGTTGCTCTGAGCTGTCCCCATAAGCTCCTTCAGTCTTTCCCTAAACCTAAGGACATAATCCACTATGGGAGTTCCCTGGGTGGCGTGCTTGCCTTCCCAGTCCTCCCAGATCAAGTCTAGGGGCCCACGGACCCTGCATCCATATAAGAGCTTGAAGGGGAAAAACCCTGTTGACTTTTGCGGCACCTCCTGTATGCAAACAACAGGTGGGGAAGGTATTTCTCCCAGTCCCTCCATGCTATTCCGAAAACACTTGGAGCATTGACTTCAGGGTACCATTAAATCTTTCCAAAGCCATTGACTTGTGGGTGATAAGGTGTTGAGCACCTCTGCACCACCCAACTTCTCCCACAAACATTTCATCAGGTCCGACATGAAGGAGTCCCTTCGATTGGTGATAACCTCCTATGGAAACCCAACATGGGAGAAAATCCCAAGTAAGGCATCTGCCACTTTGTCTGTCCTCAGTGAGGATAGGGCAACTGCCTCTGGATACTGGGTGGCATAATCCACCACAGTCAGGATGAACCTCTTCCTGGAGGAGCTGGGGATATTTAAAGGCCCCACAATATCCATTCTCACCCTCTGGAATGGCTCCTCCACTATGGGCAATGGAATTAGGGCAGCTTGGGTTTTCTTACCCACCTTCCCTATTTCTTGACACTGGTAACAAGACCTGCAGTACTCCTTCATCTGCTGGGTGAAGTTGGGCCAATAGAAATTCTGGGCCAACCGCTGCATAGTGAGCACGATTCCCAGATGACCAGAGAAGGGAATATCATGTGCAATATTGAGCAACTGCTCATGGTACCCCTGGGAAATGACAAGCTGCCTACCTATCACCCCTCCCGCTGTCTTAGTATCCTGAGTATACATCAGTCCATTTTCCCAATAAATGCTGTGTTTTCCATCACCTCCCTGTACTCCATCAGAGTCTGCCCAAGCTTTCAGCTTCTCTAAACTAGGATCACTTTTCTGAGCAGCTGCAAACTCCTTACACATTCCCAAGGCATGGGGCAGGTCCCTGTCAGTATCTAAACTAGGGTTCCTAGCTGTAGTATCAGGGCACTCAAGATCACTGTCATCCCTAACCCTCTGACAACTGATCACCCCTTCTTCTTTGGAATAACCCTCCATAGCTGTTTGGTTAACTGCTACTGGGGAAAGTTCTACCCCCTTTCCATTAAACTCCATATCAGGAGACACAGGCTGAGGAACCAACCTCCCAGTGGTTTCCACAGTGGCTTCTATGGGGTCCAGGGAACTACAATTTCCCCTTCCCACTTGGCTCGGGTAACTGCACACACCATGCCCTGTTTGAGATTGTGCCAAGGATGATGTCAACTGCTAAAGTTTTGGCTACAGCCACCTGTTGCACAGTTCCCCTGTTTCACCCCAGTCTAGGTAGAACACTAGCGAGTGGCAATGTACAGTTACAAATGTATTGGGTATAAGCTGACCAGGCTCTACCAGATCCCCTTTTACCGACAGCAGGGATGTCCTTGTGTCTCTTAACCCTTGTGTCTGTACATCATTTACAGCGATTGGATGCATGTGTTCCCTCATGTTCACAGGCATGCTTCCAGGGACACACAAACAACCCACTTCTTTCCTAGCCCCATTTTGCGTATTGCTCATCCTTTTGGGACACTGTCTGGCAATATGCCTAGTTTCTTTGCAAACCCAACATTTGTTTCTTTTGCCAGAAAAATCTTTTCTTTGAAACCTGAGGCTAACTGGTTTCGGTGGAGGCAGTGAGGGTTTCAGCTGCCCTGAAGGTGTGTTTTTCCTTTCTGCACTGCCACGCCACCCCATTCACTCTCAGAGCAGGTCTCTCTTGGCATAGTGATCTGAGAGTTCAGCAGCCTTTGCACTGTTTTGGGATCTCAGTCCTCCAGACAGGTTTTCAGCTCTGCTGGGCATCCGTAAAAAACTGTTCTAACAATATAGCATTTTCAATTTTATCTACAGAGTTTGCTTGATTCCTTCCCACCAACATTGTTTCATGGCTAGCTCTTCTTAGCTCATGTCAGGGTTTCTCCTGAGCTACTGAATTTAGCTCTGTATGTTTCTGCAGTTAAATCAAACTTTTTTAAAGTGCAGCTTTAAGTTTGCTGTAATCATTACTGTTCTCATTGTCCATTTGACCCAATACATCCTGAGCTTTCCCAGTAAGTAGCGGATAGCTGGAAGCTCCAGGACCCTCTAGGAATCTTTGCTTGAATACAAACTTTTTCAAAGGAATTTAAAAAGGCATACATATCCTCCCCCTCTTTAAATTCAGCTATCAATTTGGAATGTAATTTGTAACCCAGTCCTGTAGTTCCAGTTAAACCTAAGCCACTTACCTGCTCTGGTGCTGGTGGTTGAAGTCATAGCTTCTCCAGTTCATGTCACCTGTGGCGCCACACTTTTCATGGTCAGCCTCTCGCTTTCATGTTCAGCTTCTCACTGTTCTTGCTCCTCTTCTTCTCTCAGTGCTCGCTGTTCTTGTTCCTCTTCTCCTCTGCAGCTCACTGCTCTGCTTCTCTTTCTGGAACTCCAGCTCCATCCTCCAACTCCATCTGCAGCCTGATGGCTTCTGGCTCCAGAATGTTGGTGACCTTCCTGCTGCTGTGGCCTTGCCTTGCACTGGCCCTGCTGTCCTCCTCACTGGATCTGGACACTGCACTGGCTGCAGGCCCTCCACACCCAAGGTTTGGTCTTTTACGGTCATGGACTGTGACTCGACACTCTGGGCATCAGCCGCCATCAGGGCATCCATGAGGTTCTGCTTGGTGGCTCTCACCCTGCAGGACTCCTTCTTCCTTGCACAACTGTTTAGGTAGTCTGCAGTGTGACATTGTAGTTGAAAGCCATCTTCTTCCCTAACCATGGCTACTCTAACTTGCACTTCAAAAAAAAATAAAACAGGTAGGAACTTTGATTGTAAGCAAAATGATATCACTCTGTTTTCTCCTTTAAAAATAAAGCACTGCCTTATTTTGCAAGTAAGCTGTACAGTATTAAGCTGACACACTGAACAGTTAAAGCTCGTGTTGCCAAATTTATTGCACCGCTGCCAACCAAATCTGTCACAAACGCACTCTGCAGGTCGTGCCCTTTGCTCCCCACAGTGCCAATCTCAGAGAGCAATAGTGAGAACAGGTAACAGACAGAGTAACCCTCCTGTCTGCTTCTGGGTCTGGACCATCTTTATTCTCAAGTTCTGGGGATTCAAACTGTGAACCTTATGCTAGAGTACCCAAATGTACAGGCTCAGATAGTATTCTCTTTGGGGTGCAATATATCTTTCTCTAAGGGCCTAACCAGGTTTCCAAAATGAACCCTTAAAACTCTATACAAGACCTTAGATATATTCTTACCTTTTACAAAGTTTAGTAACACCATCAAACCCTTGAACAGTTGTCAGACTTCATATCCGTTCAGCAATAACATGCAAAAAATGACTGGGGAGACCCAGGCAGTATCTTAAAGAAAATATTTACTAAAAATGGATACAAATCAGTAAGATAAAATATGGAACAAATATCAAAGAGAATCACAATCACATAAAAGAACAAGGGAAAAGTACAAAACAAAAACTCCTACAATACATTTAGACCGTTGCTGTCTAAAGTATTACCTCTGGAAGTGCTTAAGTTAGATCAGAGAACTGTTTTCTCTCAGAGTCCCAAAATAATATGACATACATTTCAGACACAAGTATCAGTTTAAACTGTGTCCCCACACCCCTTCTGTGAGTCATCTGGCTCCTCCTTTTAGAATATAAAATTACAAACATGATTTCCTACCAGGAGGTATTTTAAATAATGTGAACATCAGCAGACACCCATTTCCCAAATTATGAGTCTTTGATCAACCAGTTCCTCTGAGGTTTACAACCCTGCAGTCTGTTACCCAGGTGTGAGACAGCCAACAGGAATCAGCTAAATGACGTGCTTTCCTGATGTAATAAAATTCTTATTTAAGTTCTAACTTCAAAAGCAGCAGCAGGTGATGAGGGCCATAAACTGTTTCTCTAGAAGGAAGTTCCAATTAACTGTTGCCTTCTGGTCTGTTTAATTACATCCTGGTTTTCAGCTGCTGACACCTTGTAATTTAAAGGGCCAAATCTCACAGACTGACGTTTCATACACTTTGACCATTTATTTATAATACCAATATCATACAGGAATCATAACCAGCTGGCCAAGCATCACAGAAGGCACTCAGTTTTGCCTTATACCTTACAATCTGCCCAGGACATGCTACTCACCCAGCTGAAAAGATAAAGATTTTATAATGATGTATCATGAATGATCATTATCAGTTATGTTCAAATATCATATTCGAGCTTAAAAACCATCATTGTGATTTTCGCTCATCTGATGATGCTAT
This sequence comes from Neoceratodus forsteri, assembly GCA_016271365.2. Lineage (NCBI taxonomy): Eukaryota > Metazoa > Chordata > Ceratodontiformes > Ceratodontidae > Neoceratodus > Neoceratodus forsteri. Next base: position 477,848,911 of record CM057451.1, read on the forward strand.
TATTTTTATCTTATCTATTTTATATTTATCTATTTATTTATTTATGTTTTTTAGTTATGCATCTATTTTCAAAAGCAGATTGCTTATATTACTGTTCCTCCAACGTTGTAAATTAGAATGTTATGGTCTGTTATGTACAGTGCCCTGAGCCTATGGAGAAGGGTGCCTTAGAAATAAAGATAGTACTACTACTGATCATGACTAACAATGATTAAATATAAACATTAAATGACTGCCAGTCAAAACCCAGGATGTTATCGAAATGGCAATTGTGATTAATGATGATCTCATATTTTCATGATTGTCCATGGTCATGATTACTGCAATACATTTTAAAAATATGTATTTTTCTTTTTCCTATACTTTTAGAGTTGATCTCGCCTTCTATTTAGATATCTTTATTGGACTAATCAGTCACAGGTTTGTGAGTAAGGATAACATGGGATACAGTAAATAGGGTACAACATGCCGCATTGTGGTTTTATTTTATATAAAGATATCAAAAAAATAAATAAAATAATAAACTCAAAAACAAAAGCAAAACAGAACAATAGCCCATGCTATTTTGAGAACAAGACAATACTGTCTTTCCAATAGTCTTCAGTGTTTCCTGCTGTTTTTCTGCCAGGACCTGTTCAGAGCATAGGTCCTACTCTTGCCTTAACCTCAGACAAGTGAGACTAACCTCTCAGCTAATCTACCCATGTCTGTCTTTAGAGGGTTTTTTTATAACCCTCCCACTTGTACATAATCCTGCCCACAAAATGCAGTGAAACATTTCTCAGCTCCCTAAGGCTCACAACCATGCCTATACACAAGAAAAAAAATGGTTGTTCCTAAGCCCAGGTTATACAGAGCATTGTTATCCAGAAACACCACACATACCATTAGGCTGGCCAGTTTTATTACCATTATAAACATAAGTATTCACTTAAGTTAAGCTCCTCCCACTGGCCAGCATGTGTGTCCCAAACACGAGTATAAATATAGCTAAATATAGGCCACAAAGGGCTGCTGCCATCATATAGTATTCATTCTAGAGGAGCTCTTCTGCAGGTCAGTCATGCCTTTAATTATTTCTACTAACACACTTACTACTTTGTAGTATAATAATAATAAAAAAATATATATATATATATATATATATATATAAATATATACATTTAATCCCCCCAATGGCCACTTGTTTAACTACAGTAGTAAGTACACCTCCCATATTTTTCTGTCTATGAGAAAGAGAGGAGTGGGGGTATAAAACATAGCATTACAAACAAATGACCATTACTAAACCCAGGTCCTGAGGAGAGAACTTTTGCCTAGGGCTATGCTAGATCTGAACCTCTGAAGGGGTACCCAGTAATTCCACACAGGAAGCAGTAACAAGAATGTCCAAACCAGATTGGGGTTCTAGAGTGTGGTTTTATTCCACAGAATGGTATACAAAAGCACAGGTGGACCCCCAAGGGTTTACAGCACAAGGCAATGCAGAACAACCAAAGGTATGTAGCAGACAGAAACTCAAAACATCCCATATTGCATAGAACCATGAACTCTCTTCAGCAGCAAAGCCTCGGCTGAACACACACATTTCTTCTAGTGGCACTGGCCACAACTTAGAACATTTCCATATGGTATAGTATTTAAACATTTTGGCAATGTGGTCACTGGCCAAGCAGACACACTGGTGCTGAAAATTAGCACAAACACACACCAGGGGTAAAGTAAACTTTCCCTTCAGGCATTGGCTACCATGTCCTGAATAAGCAGGAGCCCTACGGAACCTGTAGTGCTGAACTGGTCACTCCAGAGGGGATTGCCGACCTTTGCTTCCTCAGTCCATACCCAGTCATTCTTTCAGAGTTACACCTCAACCTTTGCAAACAGTAGAACTATACATCTTGGAATGACTTTCACATTCAGCATTAGAAACACACTTCTGCCAGCCAGGTGGCACTGAGGGTTGAGGCACTGGTGCTACACCTCATGCTACTTAGACACCCGGGTGGTTCGGAATGGGCACAGGCTGCCAGGGGCTGGCAGGGGCAGGGAAGGATTGGAACATCTGAGGACTGCTCTCCTTCTCCAGGAAGGGGAACGGCAGCACTGGTACCTGATTGCCCACTGGCAGAGGCTGGGGAGCAAGACGATGTGTGAGAGCATGGGACAGCTGAGTGCTGACACATGGAGGGAACGCATATGGAAGTGTGCGGTTCCTCCTTGGCCTGAGTCATTGCATGCACTCAGCTCCAGAGGGAGCAAACTCTGAAACAGTACCCACAACAGCGCCTCATGATGCCAGCATCACTGTTCCTTCATCACTCCCAGGCTGGCTCCCGACCCGACCCATGTCCACGACACCTTGGCTGGTGCTGTGGCCCCACCCTGAGGGGTAAGCCAGGGGGCAACTAGGGAGTGCAGCTGATTTGGGAGCAAAGGGTGGCGAGGTCCGTGACCGGGCTGAAGTCTGGCACTGAAGCGGACAAAAAAAAAAAAAGAAACACACTACTTCTGAGTGTAAATTAAAGTCCTGAACAATGTGTCAAGTCTCACTGTGGACTCCACAATTGTCAACCAAATTTAAGAAAGGATGAAAACAGTCTCAAACAGAACAGAACTTGGTGTATATTTCCCTTTGTCAGAGTACACTCAAAAAACAAACAGGCAGGTACATTTCTCCTGGGATACCCAAAGTCAGATTATTCACAGTTGTCAAACAAAAGGCAGCTTTAACTGTCCTGGATCAAAGTAGGGATTGCCCCCAGATCCATTCTGCAGTCCCTCATCTCACTGGGGACGAAGAAAATCAGGAACTCCTGCTAGATGGATTCCACCACTTCTACAAGGCAGGCAGATGGTTCTCAGCACTATGGTGAGAAAAATAGGCTCTCCTCAGAGCCCACACTGCAGCTTCCACTCCTCCAACTGCTCCTCTGATCTCCAACTAACAACTAACTGAAGGTTCTAAAACTCCCCACTCACAGCTAGCTACCGTGGCTTATACTGCAAGAGTTCTAAATGACATCACCTCTCTCTCCTCTCAGCTGAAACCAAGTAAACAGAGAGGGAGCAGGTGAAAATCTATTTAACCAGTTATTCACCAGCTGTTTTCCTACCTAGCACTGACACTGATGGGATTCTAGTAACCCCAGGGGACCGGGGGGGTTACACTCACCCCTAGCCAGGTAATTGACTGCAGTCATTTCTCTACCCAGCACCAGACCATCCTACCCAATGTGTTACCTACGGGGAGGTAGTGCTACTTCTCCCCTACCATGTACCAGGCACAGGCAGGCAACATTAAAGGCTCAAAGGCCGGCTGATGGAACGTCAGCCCCTATCCTATGATCTATCTATGGATATTCAGTGGCTCCAAGAAACTGCCTGAAGCATGCCCTAATAGACCAGAACTGAGGCCCCTACTGCAGGTCAGGACCACAGCCTGTCTACTCCCTACCCTGCTAGGGAAAATCTATCTGACTAGGCTGCCCCTCGGGGAACCTCCTTCCAAGCTCCCAAGGTACCTGTGAACAGAAACAACAAGGAAACAACACATTGCAATGCATTACATTTCTCAAAACATCCCCACAATATCACACATGTGAAGAAAAAGCATGTTAACATCCTGTTAACCACAAACAATCCTAAATCTGTAGGAAAAAGAGGAACTCTGCTGAGCTCCCTCATTCTCTTCTTTCTTCTCATCTTTTCTTCTTCAGGATCACCTGCAAGAGAAGAAAATAAAACACATCCTGCATACCACACAGTGTCTAAACCTCCACCTGAACACTACAGAATCCAAAAAATGTTTTCTAGAAAAGTACAAAAGTAAAATGGAAAACAGACATTTATGCAACACATTTGGGGTGCCTAAATTGTCCATACTAGTCACAGAATGTTGTTGCCCGAGCACAAAGTCCATAAAGAGTCTCTGGGCGTAGCCCACTGAAGAACAGTCCTGGAACAGGGCAGGGCATGAAAAGCACTGCAATCCGTGGGGAGAGTCTTTGAGGACATTTCAGGTAGTTTGTGGTCAGTCTGCCAGTGTAAGGTGTGTTGTGCAAAGTCAGAAAATAGAAAATTTTGCCTTACCAGTTCCTTGAAGACTGAAAACAAAGGATCACCTTACTTCTCCGAGCTGAGGACCCTCTCCTCCAGATGGTAACTCGGATACAGCTGTGAAGATGTCCTCTGGAAAACTAGGTGATGGAACAGGAAAAACAGCTTGATTGATGTAATCTGAAAACCAAACGATGAAACAGGAAAACAGCTGGACTGATGTTATCTGGAAGGCCAGGTGATGAAAATGGAAAAACACTGCTGGGCTGACGAATCTGGATACACCTGAAAAATCCTGGAATACCAGTAGAGCTGTGTCTTCCTCCTTGGATACTGCTGCTGCTGGATGACAGATACCGGGCTGCCGCTGCTCGCTTCCCTCTGGGCATGCTGGGCATATTCACAGGGAGTGACACCATTAAGGCTAATACCACTTGGGGTGAGGTGCAACAACTATGACACCATCTGGGCATTCAAAGTTGATGTTGTGGAATGTCTAATTCCCAGCCTTGTCCACAATTCGCACAGTGTCCATAAACAGAGTTCTGCCCAATTTCCAGAATTTAAGTCGATCGCTTATGATTCTATCCCTGACACATTTGCTGCACCGAGTACAAATTCTTGCTTGCCTCTTCCAACAACCAGGACTTCCTGTTCTGTTCAATTTCCTCCCAGACTCTACGAGGTAAGGTAGGAAAGGACTTCCATAAATGGCATCAGCCCTCCTATGTACCAGTCTCTCCTCCTTGCTACCCTTCACAAGTGTGTGGCCCATGGCTTGGCTTGGGGGTGGCCAGTCCTGGTTGAGCCAGTGCCGCATACTTAGAGAATGAAAGAACTTGTCCCCGACCATTTCTGTGGGCAGGATAATGGAGCCCTTCTTCTTCTTCTCTCTGGCTCCTCTGAGGCAAGAGCTTGAGGTGACTCTCGGGAACCTCAACACAAAGATACAGATCTTCATCCTCCTTTTCCTCACTCAAGATCTGAGCCCAGGAGTGAGCAGATGTCCTCACTCCTAAGACAGTCCATTCCTCATGGGGTATGGAGGTAGACACCCCAGTTCAGTGTCTTGCAGTTCATCCTCCCTACTAGGCTAGGACTTGGACCTCCTTCCATAGGTCCACAGCTCCTTCCATTGCACTATTGGGACACGGGTGTAGAAACCCTTCTTTGTTCCTGCCCTTGCAGTAGATACATGCTCTCTCCTTCTGTGCCATATTCTATGGGGTTCCCCCAACAGGTTCAACCTGGTGCTGCGTACTGATACTTGCAGAGTTTCCTACTCTAGTCCATGTGGGAGCCAAATGAATTTGTGATGCCCTCTCTGGTGCTGCACCCCTGCTCATACCATACTTCACAAGGCAAGCTGAATGGTGGGGTATCAGAAACACATCCCTTCCAACCTTGAGACACATAATGCACAATCTCACTGGATAGCTAGGGATTGCTCCATTGGAGGCAACCCTTCACCATAGAAAATTCTCTCTATTTCTCTTAGTGCTGCCACCTCCTCTGCTATCATAGCTCGGGCATGATCCAGGTAGCAGGTATTTCCAGAAGCCATGTCTGAAATCAAAACAAATAAAGTTTGTTGTTACTGAATTGCTCACTAGTCTCTTTACAGTCTCACAAAATGGCTCCCTGCTGCTGTGTTTACATTTCTAACCCCGCCCTGGAATGTTGGCGGTAGCTCTCCTCATGCATTAAATCTGTTTTTGACTCGAAAACTGCATTTCCGACCTTGTTTGGCTACTGATTTTGCTCAAAACTGTAATCGATTGCACTGCTTGCATCTCTCAGCACACTCATATGATTTTAACTTGACTTTACGATCAGCATCGAATCATTTCTTACTGTGACAAGCTTGCAAATGTACCTGTATATTAGTACCTTGTATTATATCTGTCTGTCACTGCACTAAACTGCACGTGTTTATACTTTGTAATTTTAACATGGAGCCTTTGGAAACAAGTCGCTGACTCAAAGGGTTGTTATTCGATGTTTACAATAAATAAATAAAAAATAAAAAGAAAGATAAATGTGTCATCATGCATCTTGGGCCTAGAAATCATTACACTAAATATTATCTTAGTGGTACAGAGATTAAATCAGTAACATTGAGAGAGACCTAGGTATTCTAGTAACTAACCAATTAACATCTGGTGAACATTGTAGACACATTACCTTAAGAGCAAATCAAATAATATCCGCTGTTAAGAAATCCTTTTTTTTTGTAGGCAGGAAGCATGTATACTTCCTATCTGTAATTCATTTATTAGGCCACATTTAGATTTCGGTGCTGCCTTTTGGCTTTTGGGCACCATATCTAATAGAGGATAAAACCTTACTCGAGGTGTGCAAAGAAAATAACTAAATTGATCCCTAAATTACAGAATATCCAATATAAGGATCGGTGCAAAGCACTGAATTTATATAATTTAGATACATGGAGAAATAGAGGTGATTCACTATTTTTATTTAATATCTTACAAGATAATACTCTGAAGGCAGACTGTGGGTTTAAGTTTGCAAATAAAATTAGTATACTAAGATGCAATAATAGGCAATTGTTTGTGCCAATGGCAAGTAAAAATAAAAGGAAATACTTTTCACGATAAGAGCTGCCAAACTATGAAATAAGTTACCAGTACATAGTTGATGTGTCAAACTTTGAGCTTTCTAAGGATATCTAGATAAATATTTCTTGGGCACTTAGATATTATATTCTTCATGGCAAGGAGAGGTAGAATCGATGGGTCCTAGGACTCTTTTCTACCTAACCAAACCGAGTAAGCTATTTACACATGCTCAAAGTCACTTGCAAACCTCAGTATTTCTATTGCACAGGATTGCCTGTTTGCAGCAGCCTAATATGCAACTCACAGTTCTCTTTTGCTTAGAACATTTACTGTTGCTGAACCCATTATAAATGCTCACAGTCTATGCTCAGAATTTTGTTTGTTGCCTTACTGTTTCAACAGACAGTCCTTCTTTGCAAAACAATCACACTGCATGCACACAGATTCAGCTGGCTTGAAAATCACACACAGTTTGATACTCAGTAGTTGGGTTTTACTCACTGAAATCAGTAGCTGGCTTCCTCCGGTGGAAATTTTCGGCTGGATGCCTATCCTGGAAGGCCTCTGGGGTGAAACGGGCTGGCGGTCCTGCCGATCATAGCCACGAACTTCATGCTCACTTTCCAGTCGGTTGGACAGCGGGTTGAGCCCGAATATACACAGCAAAAGTCTGTTTTTTTACAGATTAGAACATTCACAAGGTGATCATTGAGCAGGAGCAAATTTAAACTGCAAACTGTAACTTTTTTTTCTCGGCTGCAATTTCAGTGGAAGGAGTGCCGTTTTGACCATTTTCTTCACAGATTTTGGCAATTTCTTTATTGACTCCCTCAATCTGCACACAAAGCACATGCAACTTTCAGGCCACATTTCTCTCTCTGTTTCCTAAAGTCCACACTACTTTTGGCATTTGAAAGTTGCAATTTAAAAGTTCTGTAAATGTTCTGGATGCAGAGACAAGGACATACACTTTTGGCTTTATTGTCCATTGTAAGTTGGCACACACACACAGCAGCATTCTGATGTTTCTGTACTAGGAGGCAAGCAGCACATTCGGATGGCACTCTTGGGCAAAATACTTTTGTGCAAAGCTTCCTTTCATTTTGACTACCATGCTACCAGACAGACAAACACTAGCCATACCCTCAGCAAAAATCTCTAGTTCTCTCCTCAAGTTAAACAACATCCTTGGGCTGGCCCGCTGGCGCAGGGGCAAGGCTGACCTGTGATGCGCGACTGGGGTTTGGGAGCTAATCTGGGTCATTTGAGGGCTGGCTGGGGGAGAAGGATTGAGAGTCCAGCGACTGCTCTTCTTCTCCAGGGGAGGGGTGGGTGATCAGTGCACTGCAGACACCTAGCGGAGGCTGGGTGTCACCATAAAGTGCCGACACCAGAGCTTGGGGGCAGGGCAGATGCTGGTCATATTGCACGTCCCCCCCCCCACACACTGGTGGAAAACTCTGCTGCCTAGATGAAGCTAGCCCCTCTGCTTCAATTAGCTCCCAGGGCTGGTTCCCCGACCTATCCCATCAATTGCGTACTTAGGGCCAGTGCTGCAACCCTGCCCTTGGGGCAAGCCAGGGTGTATCTGGGATTAGCTTCTGGAAGTTGGGAGGAAGCAGAAGGGTCTGTGACCTGGCAGAGGTACCGTGCAGGACAGTGACATAAAAGCATACTAAATAAAAATAAAAAACATCCTTGGATGAGCCCCAATTTTTGTAACCCCCACCGGCCATTTGTTTAACTAGTAAGCCCCCATATTTTTCTGTCTAGAGGAAAGAGAGGGGTGGGGGTACAAAACATAGCATAACAAACAAATGACCATTACTAAACCCAGGTCCCAATCCTGGAAGGCCTCTGGAGTGCAATGGGCTGACGGTCCTGGTGATCATAGCCACGCACTTCATGCTCACTTTCCAGTCAGTTGGACAACAGGTTGAGCCGAATGTACACAGCAAAGTCTATTTTTACAGATTAAAACATTCACAAGCCCTGCGATAGTTGATCCTGGTCTGACCAGCTCACCGCCACTCTCTCTCCTCCTCGAACACTCGGCTGCACACAGAAGCTGGCTAGGAGGTGGGACTGATCGCAGTTGCAGCAATCACTGGATGCCATGCAAATGAGCCTCTCTCTCTCTCTCTCTCTGTCTCTCTCTGTCTCTCTCACTCTTGCTTAGAAACATAGAAACATAGAAACATAGAAGTTGACGGCAGATAAGGATGGCAAGGTCCATCCAGTCTGCACATTTCTTTTTCTACCTTATAAATGTGCCATCGGCCTTTGCTCTGTCAGTGGCCTATCTATTCATACTCATCTGTAGTGCTCCCTTATGCCTATCCCATGCCTGTTTGAAGCCCTGCACTGTATTCATAGCCACCACTTCCTGAGGTAGGCTGTTCCATGCATCCACCGCCCTTTATGTGAAAAAGAACTTCCTCACATTACCCCTTAATCAGCCTCCCTCTAATCTCATGCTGTGTCCTCTTGTCCCTGCTATTTTTCTTATATTGAAACATGTTAGACTCTTTCACCTTGTTAATGCCCTTAAGGTGTTTGAATGTTCCGATCATATCCTCTCTCCTCCTTTTGCTGTAGGGTACACATACTGAGCTCCGTTAATCTGTCCTCATATGTCTTCTGATGCAGTCCCTGCACCATTTTGGTTGCCCCTTCTGGACTGCCTCAGTTTGGTTAATGTCCTTGTGAAAGTGTGGCCTCCAGTACTGCATGCAGTACTCCAGATGGGGCCTAACCAGTGTCTTGTAAGAGGGATTATTTCCTCCTCTTACGACTTGTGATACCCTACTAATACACCCTAACATCCTCCTAGCCTTATCTACTGCTTTAGAGGTCTGCTTGATGATTTCAGGTCATCAGTGATGATGATGCTCAAGTCTCTTTCTTCCTTTGTGACTGCCAGCAACTCCCCTCCCAGCCTATAGGTGGCTTCAGGGTTTCTCTTTCCTATGTGCATGATCTTGTACTTCTTTGCATTAAATCCCAGTTGCCACTCTTCCAACCATTTTGCTAGTTTATCCAGATCTCTTCTCATTCTGCCCACCCCATCTGGATCATCTACTCTGTTGCAGATCTTGGTGTCATCTGCAAACAGACAAGCCTTACCCTCTGGTCCATCTGCAATGTCACTAATGAAGATACTGAAGAGGACTGACCCCAGGACTGATCCCTGAGGTACCCCACTTATGACTTGCATCTCTTCTGACTGTATACCATTTACCACCACTGTCTGTTTTCTGCCCGTCAACCAGTTTGCCACCCAGTTGACCAACTTCATGGCGTATCGTTGAGCAGGAGCAAATTTAAACTGCAAACTGTAACTTTGTTTTCTCGGCTGCAATTTCAGTGGCAGGAGTGCCGTTTTGACCATTTTCTTCAGATTTTGGCAATTTCTTTAGTGACTCCCACTTTGCACACAAAGCACATGAAACTTTCAGGGCACATTTGTCTCTCTTTCCTAAAGTCCACTACTTTTTGGCATTTGAAACTGTAAATGTTTTGATGAGAGACAAAGACATACACTTTATGGCTTTACTGTCCATTGTAAGTTGGCACACACACACAGCAGTATCTCTGATGTTTCTGTACTAGCAGGTATGCAAGCAGCACATTCGGATGGCACTTGCTTGGGCAAAATCCTTTTGTGCAAAGCTTCCTTTTCATTTTGGACTACCATGCTACCAGACAGACAAACACTAGCCATACCCTCAGCAAAAGCTCTAGTTCTCTCCTCAAATTAAACAACATCCTTGGGACCCCGCTGGCGCCGAGGGGCAATAGCGCTGACCTGTGATGCGGCGACTGGGGTTCAGGAATGGATCTGGATCATTTGAGGGCTGGCTGGGGGAGAAGGATTGAGAGTCCAGCGACTGCTCTCCTTCTCCAGGGGAGGGGGGGGTGATCGGTGCACTACAGACACCTAGTGGAGGTTGGGTGTACCATAAAGTGCCGACACCAACAAGCTTGGGGGCAGATGCTGGTCATCATTGCATCGCTCCCCACCCCCGCACACTGGGGAAAACTCTGCTGCCTAGATGAAGCCAGCCCTCCGCTTCAATTAGCTCCCAGGGCTGGCTCTCTGACCTATTCCATCGATTGCAGCACTTAGGGCCAGTGCTGCATCCCCACCCTGGGGGTGCTCGGGTATCTTGGATTCACTTCTGGAAGTTGGGAGGGAAGCGGAAGGGTCTGTGACCTGGCAGAGGTACCAGTGGCAGGACAGTGATATACAGCATACTAAGTAAAAAAAAAAAACAACATCCTTGGACTGAGCCCCCATTTTTGTAACCCTCCACCGCCATTTGTTTAACTAGTAAGCACCCCCCATATTTTTCTGTCTAGAGGAAAGAGAGGGTGGGGTACAAAATATAGCATTACAGACAAATGACCATTACTAAACCCAGGTCCTGAGGAGAGAACTTTGCCTAGGGCTATGTTAGGTCTGAAACTCTGGAGGTACCCAGTAATTCCACACAAGAAGCAATAACAAGAATGTCCAAACCAGGTTGGGTTCTAGAGTGTACCTTTATTCAAAAGAATGGTACACAAAAGCAAAGGTGGACCCCAAGGGCTTATGGGATAAAGTAATGCAGAACAACCAAAGGTCTGTAGCAGACAGAAACTGTAAACATCCCATATTGCATAAGACCTTGAACTCTCCTCAGCGCAAAGCCTCAGCTGAACACTAACATTTCTTCTAGTGGCACTGGCCACAACTTAGAACATTTCCCATATGACATAGGATTTAAACATTTTGGCAATGTGGTCACTGACCATGACAGATCACACTGGTGCTCAGAATTAGCACAAACCCACACCAGGGGGTAAACTTTCTCTTCAGGCATTGGCCACCATGTTCTCAATAAGCAGGTGCCCTTACGGAACCTGTAATGCTGAACTGGTCACTCCAGATGGGGGATTGCCCACCTTTTACTTCCTCAGTCCATACTCAGCCATTCTTTCAGTTACACCTCAAAATTTGCAATCAGTAGAACTATGCATTTTGAATAACTTTCACATTCAGCATTAGAAACATACTACTTGAGTGTAAATTAAAGTCCTGAACAATGTGTCAAGTCTCACTGGGGACTCCACGATTGTCAGCCAACTTTAAGAAAGGATAAGAACGGTCTCAGAACAGAACTTGGTGTATATTTCCTTTGTCAGAGTACACCCAAAAACAAACAGGCAGGTACATTTCTCCTGGGATACCCAAAGTCAGATTACTCAAGGTTGTCAAACAAAAGGCAACTTCAAATGTCCTGGATCAAAGTAGGGATTGCCTCTGATCCATTCTGCAGTCCCCTTCATCTCACTGGGGCTGAGAAGATAATCAGAACTCCTGCTAGATGGTTTCCACTACTTCTACATGCTGGCAGATGGTTCTCAGCACTAGGGTGAGGAAAATAGGCTCTCCTCAGAGCCCACACTGAGCTCTTCACTTCTCCAACTGCTCACTCTGATCTCCAACAACTAACTGAAAATTCTAAGCTCCCCACCACAGCTAGCTACAGTGGCTTATGCTGCTTAGAGTTCTAAATGACATCACCTCTCTCCTTTTAGCTGAGACCAAGTAAACAAAGACAGAGCAGGTGAAAATCTATTTAACTAGGTATTCACCAGCTGCCTTCCCTACCTAGGGTATATTATAGTGGTGCAGTCGTGCCACTATAGTTAGGGTTCAGTGGTCAGTTACATACTAAAGTCCAAAGTTTGGGCATTAATAACTTTGGACCCATTCAATGGATTTACCTGAAATTTGGTACACGTGGTGGGGCATGGTAGTTCTCTTGATCTGCCAAATTGCTTTCAGTTGGACTTTACGGTCTTTACATGAAAGCGCTGAAAATGCAAAATTATCTGTTTTGGAGGCAGCTTTTGGATTTTGACGTGGCTCTGCACAGCTGTTGTGTGGACCTGCCACTCCGCTAGATGGCTCGTTTGAGAGCTTTGGTGGCTGAATATGCCACTTTTCATTTGGTGAAAAATATTGAGGCATTCAAAAGTTTTGCTACTTTAAGTTCCCATTATAAGTCAATGGGAACATTTATATGTATGTTTTGTGAACAAAGAATGGGGTTCTGGCCATCTGGTCCTCGCTTAGCGATCAAAGAATTTGCAGCCCGCAGTTCAAGAATCTTTGTCCCTGAGGATTTTACAAATTCTTTGATCGCAAGGTCCGCCATCTTGTTTTCAGTTTTTCGATCGGAAAACACAAATATCTCGGCTCAGGGGTCACTTCTGAAGTAAACTTGAATGGGTTTTACTCAGGGGACCCCAATCTATCGAGGCATGGCTTTGGTTTTCTCCAAATTGGTCCAAAAATAGAGTTTTGAGCTTTTGTAATCTTCGTTCGCAGCTCGCTAATGATCTTTGATCGCGAGCCTGCAAAATCTTTGATAGCAAGATTCTTTGATCGCGATCGTGCATCGCGAGCGAGGGATGAGATGGCCAGATTTTAAATTTGTTTTCTGTAGACCAGGGGTTCCCTACACAGTTATATGAGGGTGGGTTTTGGTCTGGGGGCTTCGTTGTGCCCCATGTGAATAAAAACACATAATTTTTCATTATCCCTGGTAGTCTACCGGCCCTCTCCCCCCAATCATGATAATATACATAAACATCTCTGTTAGTCTGGTAGTCTAGTGGCCCCAAGTGTATTTGATTAATATCTCATTATTTTATCCTGGTAGTCTAGTGCCCCATGTCTATTTATTTATATGTGTTGTTTATATTCCTGGTAGTCTAGTGGCCGCCTTTATCTGTATTTTATTATTATGTATTTCATATCCCTGGTAGTCTAGTGCCTCTCCCATCATTTTTTTTAATGGAAGATTTGCTAATTCCTGGTAGTCTAGTGGCTCCTACCTCCACTCCTGCCGTGCCAGCTCACCCAGCACCTTCACCCGGGCGACTGGCACAGCCTCCTCTTACTTTCTGACGGGTTAGTTGCCGACTGTGTATTATGAGCACTAATTCAAACAGGCCTCAGAAATAATTCCAGGGTGCCTGCTTGAATTATCGCCAGACACACACAGTCGGCGGCTGGCCATGGAGATGAGAGGTGGCCTGTGCCAGTCGCCGGCTGGGGAAGGGTGGGGGGTGCTCGGTGGACTGGCACGGCAGGGTGGGGGGGCGACTAGACTACCAGGAAGTAGCAAATGCTTATTTTTTAAAATGATGGGGGGTCCCGCTAGACTACCAGGGATATGAATAATAATAATAATAATAAAATACAGATGCAGGGGGCCACTAGACTACCAGGATATAATATAACTAAATAATAGACATGGGGGCACTAGACTACCAGGGATAAAATAATGAGATATTAATCAAATACACATGGGGGCCACTAGACTACTAGGGAAACACAGATCATTCGTATGTTATGATCGGGGAGGTCGCTTTAGACTACCAGGGATAATGAAAACTTATGTGTTTTTATTTACATGGGGCACAATGAAGCTCTCTGAGCAAAATCCACCCTCATATAACAGTCTAGGGCACCCCTGGGCTACAGAACTCTATTTAAAAATCTGGCCATCTCGTCCCTCGCTCTTTTTTCACGAGCGAGCAATTTCTTTGATCGCGAGCCTGCAAATTCTTTGACTGCGAAATTCTATGATCGCGATCATGCATCGCGAGCGAGGGACGAGATGGCCAGATTAAAAAGATCAAGTTTCTCAGTCTAGGGGTGTGCTAGGAAGACAAATGAAGGTGCATTTTACTCAGGGGGCTTCGTTCTGATGAACCGTGGTGGTGGTTTGCTGCAATTCTGTTAATTTTTAAAATTTGAACACTTTTTATTCTTTGAACGTGACCCTGCAAATTCTTTGATCGCAAGCCTGCAAATTCTTTGATCGCGATCGATCATGCATGATGAGGATGAGATGGCCAGATTAAAAATCTATTTTCTTTAGCCCAGGGGTGTCCTAGGAAGACAAATGAGGGTGGATTTTACTCAGGGGCGCTTCGTTTTGTCGAACCATGGCGGTGGTATACTGCAATTCTATCAATTTCTGGATTTATAACATTTTAAGTTCTTTGTTCGTGAGCCTGCAAATTCTTTGATCGTGCGATTCTTTGATCGCCATCTTTGATCGCAAGATAGGGACAAGATGGCCAGATTTTTTTTAATGGAATAGATAGGGAATTTTTACCAATCTTTAAGATTGAATGTCTTGGAAACGGTTTGGTCTTTTTACTTGAAATTTGGAGGGTGTTTACGGCATGTCCTGTAGATGTGAATTATTTGTTTATGTGCCAGAGAAAATTTTTTTTGCGGAGATATTGCATGACGCACTTTATGTGTTGTGGGTGGTGTTTTGCTTGTGGTGGTGGCTTGAAATTGATAGGATACGTTGCCTTAGTGTCATGGATGTAGTTTTCAGTCGTTGTGTCTGTTAAATGTCAACAGGTGCGGAACTGTGCCAGTCTGACGAATGAAAATCTCATACGTTAAAATGTTATATCTCGGGCATGGTTTGGTCTTTTCACTTGAAATTTGGAGGGTGTTGACGGCATGTCCTGTGGATGTAAATTACAATGTTTCCATGTCGGAAAATAGTTTTTTGGCAGAGATATGGCATGGCACAGTTTACTTTCTGCAGACAGCATTTTGCTTGTGGTGGTGGCTTGAAATTCATAGGATACCTAGCCTTAGTGTCATGGATGTCGTTTTTCAGTCATTGTGTGTGTTAAATGTCAACAGGTGTGGAAATGTGCCACTCTGACTAATTAAAATTTCAAATTTTGACATGTCATATCTTAAACATAGAAACATAGAATTTGACGGCAGATAAGGACCGCTTGGCCCACCCAGTCTGCCCATTTCCCTACCTACTGGATAAGCTGCAGATCCTAGTTAACCAGCAGCCTACTTCTTCCTACCCCCACCCCCTAGAATGGCCTTTGACTGTCCCATGCATGCTTGAATTCCACACACTGATTTTGACTCCACAACCTCCTCCGGAAGGCCGTTCCATGCATCCACAACCCTCTCTGTGAAAAAATACTTCCTTAAATTACCTCTGAGCCACCCCCCCTCTATCTTCAAATTGTGCTCTCTTGTTCTTGCACACCTCTTTTTTTGAAAGATGCTACCCTCTTGGACTTTGTTGATTCCCTTGAGGTACTTGAACGTTTCTATCATGTCCCTCCTCTCCCTCCTTTCCTGGAGGCTATACATATTAAGCTCCTTTCGTCTTTCTTCAAATGTCTTCCAGTGCAGACCCTGCACCATTTTAGTTGCCCTCCTCTGGACAGCTTCCATCCTGTCTATGTCTTTGCGGAGATTGGGTCTCCAGAACTGCACACAGTACTCAAGATGGGGTCTCACCAGCTGTCTGTACAGAAGGATAATAACTTCCTGTTTTCTACTGGTGATGTCTCTCCCTATGCATCCCAGTATCCCACCAGCCCTCCTTGCTGCCCTCTCACATTGCTTGCCCACCTTTAGGTCATCTGATATGACTACCCCCCAGGTCCCTTTCCATTTTTGTTGTTGTTAGTATCTCACCCCCCATTGTGTACTCTTCCCCTGGGTTTTTGTTTCCCAGGTGCATTACCTTGCACTTCTTAGCATTGAATCTAAGCTGCCATACATATGACCATTCCTCTAACCTTGCCAAGTCCCTTCTCATCCTTTCCACCCCACCCTGTGCATCAACTCTGTTGCAGATCTTTTGTGTCATCTGCAAAGAGACATACTTTTCCTTCCAGTCCCTCTGCAATGTCGCTTATAAAGAAATTGAAGAGGACCGGTCCTAATACTGAACCCTGCGGTACCCCACTAGTAACCCTCCTTTCTTCTGAGTGGACTCCATTTACTATTACTCTCTGTGTCCTATTCTCCAGCCAATTCTTTACCCAGGCTGTCATCTTGGGACCCACTCCCAGGCTGGCTAACTTGTATATTAATCTTTTGTGTGGGACTGTGTCAAATGCCTTGCTAAAGTCTATGTAGGCCATGTCCACAGCCCTTCCTGATCTACTACTTTGGTCACCCAGTCAAAGAAATCTATCAGATTCGTCTGGCATGACCTTCCCTGTCGAATCCATGCTGCTAGGGTCCTATGCTCCTCTGGCCTCTCTAGATACTCGACAATTCTTTCCTTCAGAAGTGATTCCATCATTTTCCCTATCACTGAGGTTAAACTAACAGGTCTGTAGTTTCCTGCTTCTGCCTTGCTCCCACTTTTGTGAAGGGAATCACATCTGCCTCCTCCAGTCCTCGGGTACCACCCCATCCTCCCATGATTTGTTAAAAGGGTAGTCAGTGGTCACTAGTTCTACCCTTAGTTCTTTTAGAATTCTGGGATGAATCCCATCAGGCCCCATTGCTTTGTCCACCTTCAGTTTTAAGAGTTCTTTCAGAACCCTTTCTTCTGTAAATGGGCTGATATCAACTTCTGTATCCAGAGTGTTTCTACTGTTCGTTTTAGGTACCTCCCCTCTCATTTGTAAATACTGAGCAAAAATATTTGTTTAGTATCTCTGCCTTTTCACAGTCTCCTCTGCCCACCCTCCTTCCCTTTATTAAGCCTCACTATCCCTCCCTTGGTCTTCCTTCGCTCCCTGATGTACCTATAAAAGGTTTTATCCCCTTCTTAACTGAGTTGGCTATCTTTTCCTCGGTTTGGGCCTTTGCTGTTCTGACTGCCTTCCCAGCCTCCTTTTGCTTTAACTGATACAGTTCCCTGTCCTGCTCCTTCATGATTCCTTGTACTTCCTGAATGCTTTCTTTTCTCTTGAACCTTCACTGCCACTTCTTTGAGAACCATAGTGGTTTCTTACTGCTTTTGTTTGTTTATTTGCTTCACACAAAGGCTCATTACCTCTGTGATGGCAGTTTTATTATTCCCATTGTTCTTCCACCCTCCTTCCTGCCCATTTGCTAGTGCATTCCTTAGGCACACACCCATTTTGGCTAAGTCAGCCCCTCCTAAAGTCCAGTACTATTGCCTTTGTATGGCTTGACTCTATTGCTGTGTTTATTGTGAACCATATTGTTCGATGGTCTCTAGTTCCCAGATGGCTACCCACTTCTACATCTGTGATCCTCTCTCCATCTCCATTTGAGAGAACCAGGTCTAAGATTGCTCCCTCTTGAGTAGGCTCCAATACTAGTTGTCTAAGGCATGCCCCCTGTAGGGCATCTAGAATAACCCCACTCTTCGAAGTGGCTGCTGCAACTGCACTCCAGTTAACATCTGGCATATTCAGATTGCCCATCAGCAATATCTCCTTTTTCTGCCATACTAAGTATACTTTCTATCATTTTCTTGTCCATTTCCTCCCCTGAGAAGGAATCTGTATACAACCCTTTATGGATTGTGGTGCCTTGGACATGGTTTGGTCTTTTACTTGAAATTTGAGGATGTTGACAGATGTCCTGTACCTGTTAATAGAGGTTTATGTGTCGGACAATATATTTTTTGGAGATATTGTGTGGTGTCATTTACATTTGTGGACAGCGTTTTCTATTGTTCTACTACATTAACATTTGTTTAGTGGCTGGTTGTGTCTGTTGTCAATGTACGTTTTAGTCATTAGCTGTATAATGTGGCCTAACACTTACAAGTTGGTGGGAGCGTGGGGCCCCATTTGGCTCCACATTCCCACTAACTTGCGCAACTTTCTACTTTTCTATTCTTTCTTAAAAAGTAAGGAAATTAAATGCAAAAAACTACATTAATGCATCAGTTAGGGTTATTCTACAGTGACAAAAGCGAGGAAATTTGACATTAGGGTTCCCACGCCTTGCACCCCACCCCACCATGCCCCCACCAACAGGCATCGGGGTGTGCATTGGGGTCATCAGCCCTAACTCTCACCCCATTCTCCTGCACTGCACCACCTCAGCTTGTTTGCACATGGGATGGGGAGAGAGTTGGGGCCAACAATGCCAATGCATACCCCGATGCCTGTTGGTGGGGGCATGGTGAGAGTGGGGTGCAAGGGGTGGGAACCCTAATGTCGAATTTCCTCACTTTTGTCACTGTAGAATAAACCTAACTGATTCATTGACAAAGTTTTTTGCATTTAATATATATATATATGTATCTGATATCTATATAGATATATATATATATATATTTATGCAATGGGGTGGAGATAAACAGAGTGTGATAACCATTTATCTGAGTAACTGCATACATAAATTTCATTTATGTATACAATGCTTATGTCATCAGCCATTTATCTATACTGTGCTTATGTCATTTAGAATGTTTGGCCTCAGTAGCAGTATTAACCATATTCAAATGCGAATAACTTTAAAACGAAAATGATGGCATGGTACTGTGAGCATGAAAGTTGTTCAGCACAGAAATATCTACAAATGAGTGGTGTTTAATTCATAGATACTTTTAGTTTTTTCAGAATTAGCAAAACACAGCAGAAAATTCATATTTTGTTTCATTTTGTCCGAAAACAAATGTAAATAACTTTAAAATGAAAAATGATAGCATGGTACTGTGAGCACAAAGTTTATTCAGCACAGAAATATCTACAAAATGAATGGTGTTTCATTTCTAGATACTTTTAGTTTTTTCAGAATTAGCAAAAACAGCAGAAAATTCCATTTTGTGCACTTTTCATCAAACAAATGCAAATAACTTAAAACCAAAACTGATAGTATGGTACTTTGAGTACAAAAGTTGTTCAGCATAAACATATTACAAAATAAGTGGTGTTTCATTTCTAGATTCCTTTTAGATTTTCTGTAATCAGCATAAAATGGCAGACAATTACATTTTATTCACTTTTTGTCTAACAAATGCCCCCACAAAAGCAGAAACAAAAGAATTGCATAAATGGAACATGCAATGGAAAACTTGTGTAATAAATGATTTATCTGCACTCAAGCAGTTTGACCTCGGACACCTCACTCATGGCTTATGCCGATCGTGAGGTTACCCGAGGTCAAACTGCTCTTGTGCAGATAAATCATTTATTACACTTGCTTCCATTGCATATCATATATATATATATATATATATATATATATATATATATATATATATATGCAAGCCCTCATGCGCCGCCTACTGCCTCCTCCCTGGCTCCGGCGAACGGAGTTGCTCCATCCTCATTGTCGGTGCTTCCACCGCTGTTAGGGAGATGTAGAACATGAAAGCGTTCTTGGTTCCCACCCCTGAGGGAGAGAGCATCCGTTGGGATGCTCGATTCTCCCTCCTGCCGACTCCCGGCCACCCGGTCCGTTCGAACCGGAGTCGCGGCGGGCGCGGGTGTGGTGTCCAGCGCCTCAACCCTCAGCGCCACCGGCTGGTCGGTCCTGCCAGTTTTCTGAATTATAAATAAGTTATCTGGTTGATCCTGCCATTTTCTCAGTGTTTAGCAGTAAAGAACTTTTGGTTTTGATGCCCTCATGTAGCGTGAGTGAGTGAGTGGTGTCTAGTGGGGTAAATTATGTGGTGGCAGACACTCTATGTAAGGCACGTTTTGTTGAAAAGTAAGTAAAATGAGTTTTGAAATTATGTTTACTTAGCTTCATTTAAAAAGATCAAGGGCAGAGCGAGCGAGTCATCTGCTTCACAAAAGTACAGCAAGAGCGTATGTTGCCGTAGCAATGGCTGCTCGGGCTTGCGTCTAGTTTAGTGAAGCTGATGACTCGTAGCTCTGCCCTCGGTCCCAACACTCTGCAGTTCAGAAAATCATTTTAAACAAAGCTAAGTAAACATAATTTCAAAACTCATCTTGCTTACTTTGATGACTGCATTACTTAAAGAGTCTGCTCGTAGCATCATGCACCGCATGGACACTGCTCACTGACGCTACATGAGGGCATCAAACTGAAAGTTCTTAACTAGAAAACATTGAGAAATGGCAGGATTAACCAGATAAGTTATTTAAATGTTTTTATTTTTTAGTGATGGTAGGAATAACGAGATGAGTGAGGTACATGGTGGTGGTGGTAGTGGTGGTGGTGGGGGTGGGGTGCAGGTCATGTAGGACAGCTGCACAGTAGGTTACTGTTTGCAGGTGTAGTGAGACCAAAAATGAAATTATTTCAGTTTCAGAATGACATATAGAATGTGAAGATACCTCCATGATGTATAGGAACATGGAGATATCAATATTATCTTCTCTGGCTGCCTAAGATATCATGTTTTACACTTGATTTATCCCAAAACATACATTGTGTATATAATACAGTATAATAACTGGTCAGCAATCCTCTCAATGTACATTCATGAGCCATGCCAGTCAAACTATGCTGCTGCCTCGTTGGCTAACATTCTGTATGTGGGCAGGCCAAACAGTCTCACAAACTGCTGGAAAAATTGCTGGTCTGTTATTATAAAAACAAAGATGGGAGGGTAGTTTCATATGATATTTAATGCACTCGTTGTAGGATGCTTTAATAAACCTCGGCTTTGCCCTCGGGTTTATATAGCATCCCACAACTCGGTGTGCATTAAATTCTCATATCAAACCCTTCCCATCCATTATTCTATATATATATATATATATATATATATATATTATGGTAGCACAGTAGTGCTACCATAGTTAGGGTTGAGGAGCCATTTCTATGTTAAACCCCAAAATTTTGCACCTCAATAACTTTGCAACCGTTTGATGGATTTGCCTGAAATTTGGAATACATGATCAAGAACCATAGGCCTTGGCATCTGCCAAGTTTTGTACTGGTCAGGTACACAGCTGCGGCGTTATTAAGCGTGATTTGCACACACGTTTACGCTTTTTCTGGAATTCTATGGTCGCGCGTACAGGTCGCACGGTTTGCGCAACCAGACTGAAATCTTTAGGGAATGTGCGGCCAGGGTCCCCGATGTGCCTTTCAAAGATTTGGTGAAAAAATATTAAACGGTTCAAAAGTTATTCAAAAAACAATTTCCCATTATAAGTCAATGGGAAAAGTTAACAAAAAGTTCGACAGTGTCGCAAATGCACTTTTCACTGTCACAATGGCCCTGTTACTGTCGCAAATCCGCCAGCTTGTTTTCAGTTAGTGATCAGAAAATGCTTGGCATTTAAAATTGAGACCCTCTAGCAACCTAATTCTTTTTGTATTCACCTAGTCGGGCCCTGAGGATGCTAGCCATGTCTTTATTTTGGGGTAAACACATCAGAAATATGTTTTCAGATTTCTGGAAAAGTACTTTCACAAAGTAGTGTCGCATCACAAAAGTGTTGCAAATTTTTAAAGCTTTCGCAATTGCGACACTATTTTGCAAAACACTATGCCCAAAATAACAGTAATTTTTGGCATTCCGCTGCAAAAGAACGGTTGGGAGTTTTGGCTGAAATTTGAGGAACACAGCCGACATCTCACAGATGTGCCTTTCAGTGTTGTATTGAAAAAATATTACATGACGGCAAAGTTACGGCACTCCAAAGTTGATGGTTTTTCCCATAGGATAACATTACGGCGCCCAACGCATTACAGGAATCCTTTGGCACCCTGTTGCAAAATAACAGTTTGGTCTTTTTTCCTGGAATTTGGAGAGAAGACAGCCAACAGCTCACAGATGTGCCTTTCAGTGGTTTGGTGAAAAAATATTACAGGGAGGCAAAGTTATGGCAATCCAGACTTCTCTTTTTCCCATAGGATAACATTACTGATTCCTACTTTCAGGGCCCGTGATCTCGGAAATAGTGTGAGATATGGACTTTTCATCGGAAATTCTTAGCCCCCTAATGGGGGCTAAGTTCAAAACTAGCCAGCACAGTAGTAAATCATATGACTTTTAAATTTTTTTTCTACGTCGTACGGTTCCTGAGATATAACCTATTTAGTATTCCAAGTCCTCATTTTCTGCTCCGATACCCATTATTATGCATACATTCTTTGTACTCACTGTCTTTCTCTATGCAGCTTTTGGGGAAACCAGCCTGTGCCCTTACATTACTGTTACCCTTGCCCTTTACGTTTGTGGTTCTGTACCTTTTCATCACTGCTGACGCCACGCCACCATGTGCGCTTATTCTTTGCATTTTCATTTGGCGCTTGTGTTTCTGTTATTTTTTGCCATTTGTGTCTACAGTACTGTTTCTGTTTCTGCTTCACTTTGCGTCACCATGCCCATTGACATTTCCGTTTGCAGGCACCATGTTACTATGTGACAACAAATCACGTGGCAGACTGTTCCCGTCTACGCCACCGTGTGTGTTACCCTTTCTGATCTCATTCGCACTTGTGTTACCATGTGCGCCACTGTTAGCACTTCTGTTTGCGTTGCTGTTCCTGTTACTATGCCACAAGACATCTTTGGGCCCCTCGCTCCCGCCACTGCATTACATTCACTGTTTCTCGTTATCATTCTCAAAAAGAAGGGAAATTAGAGGCAAAAAACTCAGTTTAATGCATTAGTTAGGGTTGTTCCACAGCGACAAAAGTGAGGAAATTGGACGTTAGGTTGAAACCCCTTGGACCCCCCGCCCTCCCCCAACTGGCATTGGGTGCGATTGGGATCGTCGGTCCTAACTCCTCACCCCATTCTCCTATACTTCTGCTGCTTTACCATGTCATGGGGTGAGAGTTAGGGCTGACGATCCTAATGCACACCCTCAATGCCGGTTGGGGAGGTGGGTTGGGGGTCCAAGGGGGGGGTTTCAACCCTAACACCGAATTTCCTCACTTTTGTCGCTGTGGAACAACCCTAACTAATGCATTAAACTGAGTTTTTGCCTCTAATATATATATATATATATATATATATATATATATATATATATATATATATATATATATATATATATATATATATATATATATATATATATGTATATAGTGGAACCCTAAATATGCCTTGGGTTCAGCATCTCTTGTATCTCTTTATTTGCAGGCAACACTTTCATTTTAATCAGCCCTCTATTTTATTTATTTCTTATCTGAGGGCAGCAGTAATATATTTTTATTATAGGGACATCTCTGTCCTCTTTTTCCATAATTCAAGTGCTCAGTTATTTGCTATAGCGGAGCGGCTTTTTGAGTAAAAAGTAAAAGTTGCAACTGCTCCACTGTAACTGCGCCACAGTATTCAGTGCGAGAGAGAGAGAGAGAGCAAGGAACAGGTGTGCTCCAGTTTTAAACATTCTTTCCTGCTCTCTCTCTCAAAAAACTATCTTTACTTTCGTTCATTACCTCCTGTTGTCTTGAAGGTATCCTTCGGTATTTGTCTATTTTTTTCTCTGTGAGCAGCTGGAAAAGTGAAAGTAAAGTCACTCTGAGTTTTATTATAGAGAGTGGGGACAGAGAGTGAGGAGCAAGCACGCCCTGTTTTTTAAAATTTCATAGCTATCTCTCTCTCTCAAAACGAAATAGTTAAATAGAGTTTCCTTACTTGAAATCCTAACTCTCTCTGCAGCGAGTATACATTTTGCTGGATTTGGCACTGCTAACTATTGGGCATAAGTGACATCATGTGAGCGCTGCTGCCTATAATTGAAAGTAAAAAGCTCCGTGTTATACACAGAAGCTCCTTCTGTTTGGCAATAAATCCTCAGTTTCTTAGTCATATAACTTATATTTCATCAGTTCTGAAACTATTATTTATTCAGTATTTCTATCCAGCTACTGTATAGTGTATTTTAACCCCAGCATGGTATTTACGCACTGCAAGCATCTTATTTATTTTAAAGCACAAAAGCCCTTTATCCAATTAAGCACTTTATATTTAATTATTTATAAGGTACTGTAATCATTCTATTACATGTAGTTTTATTTCATAATATACTTTATGCACTTCTGCACTTTATTCCTGAGTACTTTAAGAACATTAAGAAAGCACTTTATCTATATTAACAATAGCCAGCTAGCATGCTGGTCAGTACACAGCATATCTATATGCTTAGTGCTTTATTCTCTGATTGTACTGCTTCTGGGAAGGTCTTGTGAGGGACAGATATAAGAAAGGGAAATGAAAGAAAGCTAGAAAAGATTCAGAAAGAATAGAGAGGCTGACGTAGGTGGCCAACCTACGTCAGTGTTAGAAAATAGAACAGAAAAGATATATGAGACACTGTTGCACAACAGATTTATTAAAGGGGAACTATCATTAACAGGGTTTCTTAATGTCTGAAAGTCCATAAAAAGCTAATTTGAGTGAGCCATTGTATTTATGTGCGAGTCTTTGCAGTCCAGAGTTATTCATTTGTAAATCAGCCCGTGATTAAGGGCTGGGGCAGCCACGTGTTTTAGGCTCCTAACAGGAAATGATGTTGCCGAGGAATTTGGCCTTCCATTAACTGTAGGTTAAATAGGAAATCATTTGT
The DNA here is from genome assembly GCA_016271365.2 of Neoceratodus forsteri. Lineage (NCBI taxonomy): Eukaryota > Metazoa > Chordata > Ceratodontiformes > Ceratodontidae > Neoceratodus > Neoceratodus forsteri. The sequence goes on from CM057451.1 coordinate 477,873,831, forward strand.
TTTATTAAGTGTGTTTTAAGGTGTTATTACAACACTTTCTACATGTATAATAATTGTTTTGTATGTGCATTGAAACTAGTGAGTTATCACCTTTACGTTTCAAACTGTTAGTAAAAATAATCCATCTTTAGGATTGCTTTAACCTGTAGGCTATACTGCCAGCTGATCATTAAAAACTACACATCTCAAGGCTGACTCTGTGGTGTCAACAGGTATTGGGGCCCCATACTGTATCAGGATGTCTTAACCCTGGCTGTGTTCATGTCAGTACAAATTTCTGGGGCTGCCACAGTACCGACTTCTGTCTTATTCCATTCTTTCTCTCTCTTACAATTTCAGATGTGAACTCAGGTCTACAAGATGCAAATGTGGCTACATACCTACTGGCGTGGCATCATAGGGCCATCCTTGAAATGTGTAGTTTTTGATTAACAGCTGGCAGCATAGCCTAGAGGTTAAATTAAAGAGCTGTGAACAAGCTTTGTTCATCCAGCAGAATGGGGTTTGATTCCAACATGCTCTACTTGTATATTGTGTGACCAGAGCAAGTCACTTATCCTCCCTGTGGTCTGAAATCACACCCAGAAATGAGCTGTACTGTAAAGTTATATGCCTTTCCTGGACAAAGACAGTGAAAACAATCTGAGCATGTTGACCTGAAAAGAAAAAAAATAGGATACCATTAATAATTGTTTGCTTGCACGCATGCACAAGAAACATTATGCGGCAGCTTAGGAGAGAAGTGGGTTGTAGAGGTGCGGCACTGTGGCAGCCAACAGCAGCACTGCATTTGGGGGCTTGGCATTGGTGGATATATGCAGGCACACTGTGCTGATGACATTGGTTTCCAAAAGTGCCACCAAGTTGAAACGATTTTGTCGCTGCAATGAGGGGCCGCCTCGTCACTGCAGCATCAGCCATTCTGCTGCAATGAGGGAGTGACCTGTCTTTGCAGGGCAGTACCTTGCCTAGTGTAACATTTTTTGTAAACATGGCAGTGGTTTGCTGCCACCTCACAGCCCCATGGAAGCCAACAGGGGTGGCCAATCCCCCTATCGGCATGCCCCTGACCCAGTTCATTTGCCAACAGGGGAACCCACTCCTCGTTGGCATAATGTAATCCCCCCATTTGTTGTGTGCTGAGGGTGTGCCCAATCCCCCTCAGCATCATGCCCCAAACAGTCGTTCTTTGTTGACCGGATGTCCAATCCTCATTGGCTTAAGTCCCCCACCCCAAAAGGCAGGTGGCACACTGGGAGCCCACCCCAGTGTGCTGAAAGCATGCCTGAAAAAAACATCTTCCCGTGACTTCTTTTAATTTTTTTCCCTGAAAGAAGGAAGCGGTCCCATCAGTTGCGTACCCTCCCCAACCCGCACCCACCCTGTACCCTACCTCCCACCCCTCACCTCCATACTTACCTCAGGAGCATGGTGCGGCGATCTTCGTGGACCGGGAAACACGCTCTGCACTTTTCAAAGCCGACCGCCAAGACTGAAGAAATGCCGGTAAGCTGTATAATGGCAATACTGGGTTTTTCAACTTTAGTGCGTGCCTCAGGAAATTCTGGGAATTTTGGCAACAAATTTTCAATATGGGGTTATTGGGACCCCTCCTCATGAATTCAGCCACTGTCCTTGCGTTATTCGTCCCAAAAGTGATTTCGCGGTCACTCCGTGGAATCACCTTTCAGGACCGAGTAACGAAATAACAGTGCAAGTGTTCATGAGGGGGGCTCTCAAAAAGCATATGTTGCAAATTTGGTGAAATCAATCCAAAAAATCACTGTTTTACGAGCGTGCATTGCATAGTTTCCGGGCACGCTCTTAACTTTGTGAATTTGTAATATTTTCACTCCAGATTTTCAACATTGGCATTTTTCCACACCTCCTTATGAACAGTACAGCTGTAATTTTTCACATCCTGACCGAAATGTGTTTTTGCGCTTCCAGTGCAGAATAGCGTCGCTGGGAAATCAGTGTTCAGGACACATTAAGAAAATCACAGTGACACTGTTAATGACACTGTTAATGAGCAGAGGTCCTAAAATGCCTATGTTAAAATTTGGTGACCAAAGTCCATAAATGATTGCTACGAGCATCGTTGTGCAGTTTCCACGCATGCTCATAACTTTGCAAATTTGTAATATTTTCACTCCAGATTTTCAACACTGGCATTTTTCCACACTTCCTGATGAACAGTACAGCTGTCATTTTTCACAGTCAGTGTTTGGGACAGATTAAAAAAATCACAGTGACACTGTTCATGAGCAGAGGTGCTAAAATGCCTGTGTTGAAAATTTAGTGACAAAAGTCCATGAAATAACTGTGTTATGAGCGTACATTGCACAGTTTTACATTTCTAAGTCATTTGCACATTTGTAATATTTTCATTCCAGATTTTCAACATTGGCATTTTTCATACCTCCTTATGAACAGTAAAGCTGTCATTTTTCATATCCTGCCCGAAATATGCATTTACACATTGGGAAATCAATGTTCGGGACTGATTAAGAAATCATAGTGACACTGTTCATGAGCAGAGGTCACAAAATGCCTATGTTGAAAATTTGATGGAAAAATTCCACTAAATGTGTTATGCCCATGCATTGTGCAGTTTCCATGTAAGCCTGGAAGTTCGAGTATTTTTAATATTTTCACTACAGATTTTCAACATTGCCATCTCTTCACACCTCCCTATGAGTGGTACAGCTGTTGCTCTTCACATCCTGCCCAATCTGTGTTTTCGTACATCTGGCGCAGAATGGCACAGTCACTGTGAGAACTCAAAGTTTGGGACACACTAACAAAATCACAGTGCCACTGTTCATGAGAAGAAGTCCCAAATGATTTCATGAGGTGGGGGTCACAAAAAGGCTATGTTGAAAATCTATAGTGCAAATACCAACAAACACCCGGGGCATTAGGGTTTCTAACCATAACGTCCCACCCTGTACAGACTGACTGGCATCAGGGGTGTGCCTTGGATTGCCGACTGTAATGCTCATGCCATTCCACCACCACCCCCACCCCATCCCCACCACCCTGCAGCCAGTGACAGGCATCGGGGTGTGCCTTGGACTCTTCGTTCTCAGAGTTCACCCCATTCTCTTATACTGTACCCATTTCAGTGTATGTCCTTATGGAATGGAGTGACTGTAAAGCCAAACATCCCAAGGCACACCTCAACATGTGCATTGTCTGCAGGATAGGGTGAAGTAATGGCATGAACGTTATGGGCGATGACCCAAACACATATCCCAATGCCTGTCCGTCTCTGCAGGGTGGAGTTGGGGTTGGTGTGAAGTTCAGTACTTCACTACCATTCCCATTCTGCATCTCTTTAACTCCTGCATTTACAATGCTAATACCAGCAAGCAAACATTCAGCATTGACAAATGCTTGTTTTTTAATTGCAAAAATACATAGATGGACAACATTGTTAAAACATGCATAACCTGAAATGCATTATTAAGAGAGTATTTTACTTTTTTGATTAAGTTAAAAGTTTAACAGTTTCTTACTGAAATACTTTGAATGGAGTGGGATTTTCTACCATAAAGGAAACAAATGAATCTGGTTGATCCTGCCACTCATGCGCTTTGAGCGTGTCTTACATGCTGCAGTTTTGCCAATGGACCGCAACTTTCCAGAATGCCATTCCCATTGTAGTGTAAAAAAAAGAAAAAAGGGAGAGACAGGCTGTGTGTGTGTGTGTGTGTGTGTGTGTGTGTGTGTGTGTGTCTATCTCTGAGAGAAGTGCTGCACTTACTGAACTGTGCTGAAAGGGAAAAAAATTATCACCATTAATTAAACAAGCATTTGTCAATGCTGAATGTTGCTTGCTTGTGTGTGTTGTTTAGGTATTTGGAAGTGATAGTTCCATGCTTTCCTCCCAAGACATCCACTGTGTCTTTCAGTTCAGTATTCACTGAAGAGCGGGAGGGGCAAGGGCCACAGCAGTACAGCAGTTGCCAAGGGGGTGAAGAGGTGGACAATAGTCCATTTAAAGGCAAAAGAGTCCTGCAGGAGCTCACTAAATTGAAGGAAGGACAAAGCGATGGAACCAGATGGCATACGCCAAAGGATATTAAGAGAACTGCGAAGGGAGATAGCAGTACCTCTGGCAGCCATGTTCACTGAGTCATTCAACATGAGTGAATTGTAGGAGGACACATGTGGTCCCTCTACACAAGTCCGGCAGCAGGGAGGAGGCAGGGAACAATAGGCCGTTCAGCCTCACCTCAGTAGTGGGGAAGATCATGGAGACATTGCTTAAAGAAAGGATAGTGGGGCATCTAGAAGCCATGGAGCCGAGGACCATAGACAACATGGATTCACAGTGGGGACATCATGTCAGACAAATCTGGTTGATTTCTTTGACTGGGTGACAAAGGAAGTGAATCAGGGTGGGGCAGTGAACAACATTTACCTTGATTTCAGCAAAGGCTTTGACACCATCCCACATAGGAGGCTGATAAACTAGCTGGGTAGGCTGGGCATGGGGGAAAGGGTGGTAAACTGGGTTAGAAACTGGCTAACAGACAGGAGGCAGAGCGTAGTGGTAAATGGTGTGCAGTATAGGGAGAGGGGGCGACCAGTGGGGTGCTGCAGGGATCGGTCCTGGGGCCAGTCCTGTTTAATGTCTTCATTAGTAACATTGCAGAACGTCTGAAGGAATTTTTCACTAAATTTTCAACATAGCCATTTTAAGACCTCTGCTCATGAACAGTGTCACTGTGATTTTTTAATCTATCCAAACATTGATTACTAGACACGAATGCGCCATTATGCACTACATGCACGGAAGCACATTTTGGGCAACATGTGAAAAATGACAGCTGTACTGCTCATAAGGAGGTGTGGTAAAATGGCAATGTTGAAATCTGGAGGCAAATATTAAAATTTGTGAATCTCACGAGTGTAGGAGCTGACAACGACATATCTGAAACAGTCATTTTAGGAATTTTTCACCAAATTTTCAAAATAGCCATTTTAAGACCTCTGTTCATGAACAGTGTCACTGTGATTTTCTTAATGTGTCCCATACATTGATTTCACACACCGATTGCGCCATTGTGCGCTACATGGGCAGAAACATGTTTTGGGCAAGATGTGAAAAATGACAGCTATACTGCTTATAAGGAGGTGTGGTAAAATGGCAATGTTGAAAATCTGGAATAAAAATATTGAAAATTTGTGAACTTATGCGCGTGTGTAGGATGAGCGTAACAAATGCTCGTAAAACAGTCATTTTGGGGAATTTTTTCACCAGATTTTTAACATAACCATTTTAACACTTCTGCTCATGAACAGTGTGACTATGATTTTCTTAATCTGTCCTGACCATTGATTTCGCACACCAACTGTGCCATTGCACGCTACATGCGCGGAAACACATTTTGGGCAAGATGTGAAAAATGACAGCTGTACTGCTCATAAGGAGGTGTGGTAAAGGGCAATTTTGAAAATCTAGAGTGAAAATATTAAAATTCGCAAACTTACAAGCATGCGTGAGGAACTGCATAGCACGCTCTAATAAAACAGTCATTTTAGAATTTTTCACCAAATTTTCAACATAGCCATTTTAAGACCTCTGCTCATGAACAGTGTCACTGTGATTTTCTTTAATGTGTCCCATACATTGATTGCACACAATCGACTGGCGCCTTTGTGTGCTACATGCACGGAAACACATTTTAGGCGAGATGTGAAAAATGACAGCTGTCTGACTCATAAGGAGGTGTGGTAAAATGGCAATGTTGAAAATCCGAAGTGCAAATATTAAAATTTGCAAACTTACTGCGTGTGTAGGAACTACATAGCGCTGCGCTAAATAAAAACAGTCATTTAGGAATTTTTCACCAAATTTGCAACATAGGCTTTTGAGAGCCCTCCTATGAACACTGGCACTGTTGTTTCGTTAATCAGTCCCAAAAGTGATTTTTGCAGTGACGTGAAATCACCCTTCGGGCCTGATTAACGCCATGACAGTGACAAATTCATGAGGAGGGTTCCCAAAAACCCCATGTTGAAAATTTGTTACCAAAATTCCAAAAAATGCCTGAGATATGCAGCAAAGTTGAAAAAACCCTATCTATCCCATTATACAGTTTACCAGCAATTCCTCAGTTCGCGGTCAGCTTTGAAGAGTGCAGACGTGTTCCCGGTCCACCGAAGACGTCATGTCGAGGTCCAGAGGTAAGTATGGGGTGAGGGAGGTGTGGGAGGCAGGGTACACAGTGGGTGCGGGTGTGGGAGGGGCAGGGAGAAGTGCCGAGGGACAGTTTTTGTATTTACAGGTTTATTTTTTAATAAGGCGATGAGGATGTTTGCCACACTGGGGTGGGCTCCCAGTGTGGCAGCTAGACTATTTGGGGGGTGGGGCGCTGGCAGCAGGGGCATTGGGAACCCCGTCGGCCATAATACATTTGCCACACTGGGGTGGGCTCCCAGCGTGGCACCTGGAAGCTTTGGGGGAACGAAGCTGACGGGGATTGGGCACCTCTGTCGGCCATACAGTGTGCATGGGGGGGAGAGGTAAAGCGCATGAGCACACAGTATACGTGCATGTGTGTGTGTGTGTGTGGAGGGGGGGGAGCTCTGTTCACTGAAGCGGAGCTCTCCCTTTCAACTGTACGACCACTGCATTTTCAACTGCTTTAATAGACAGCTGCAGCAGTGATTGGGGAACTGGGGCCGCGCCTGCAAACACATTGACTGAATTGGAAGACAGGTGCCACAGCTCTGAAAACTTGGATGATGGCACTATGTTTCTTGCACATGCGTACAAGCAACATGCAAGCAATAATACCCGACAGGGTGGGCAGTATTGGGCAATACCGGACCGCCCAGGGGCGTAATGAGGCCCGATGCTGCAGGCGAAGGGCCTTATAGCCTCTGGAAGGTCCAGTATTGTCCATACCGCCCACCCTGGAGGGTATTATTGCGCTTAGAAAATGGGCCATGGTATTATTTTTATTAAAGAAAAAATATATATATGTTTGAATGTTAAAACTGTTATTTTATTTATTTTGTAATAAAATAGTTCCTCCGCATGTGTCCTAGTGGCAGTCCTGTAGTTGTGGCTTTGGAGGCTGTTGTCATGTTAACATAACCCCCCTGTACACAGGACTACAGAGAGTTCGAGCAAGTTACCCCTAAAGACTGTCAGGATATGTTTTATAAATTTGTCTGTTCCTGTTTTGTTTCCTTAGTTTGAATTGGAGTGTGTTGTGGTGGGTAGTGGATAAACAGAGGATGGAAGAAGTATGCACGAGACTCTGTGACGAGACGGCAATCTCCAGACGCAAATGTGAAAAAAGACTGCAGTTAGGAGAAATGATTTTCTCTCTGTCTTCCGAATCACACAAAAGTAGAGTGAGGCTTCTCAGGAGGAAATACTAGAGCGGGAGGGCAGAGGAAGGGAGCGAGGAGCAGTGAATCGTCAGCAGTTCTCAGTTTTTTTTCCCACTTATAAATACAGAAGGTTGGGGATTGTGAGGATGTCTGTCTTGGAGTGACCTCAGTGATGGCACCCCCCCCAAGAAGTGCTCTCTTTAATGTCCCTTACACAAACCATCACTGGGCTGTAGTTTCAAACAGCTGTGCTCAGTGGAACTCATTACCTTCTCCATACCACAACTTTTGTGTGCTCGCTAGCTCTAACAAACATGCAGCAACATCAGTATTCATCCTGTGCACTATTAAAACGATGCCAGTTTTGTTTGTGGGAGTGAGTGAGCAGGTAGGTGGAGGATGAGGAGAATGCAGTGAGATTGAAGAGTTGAAAAAAAAAAAAAAAAGATACGTCCAGTCGTATGGGGGTATTTGGAGGCAGCTTGCAGTGAAGTGCAGAACAATAGGGGCCAGTATCTCTTGCTAAGCGAGAGAAAAAAATGGCGCTTATTTAAAATTCATCTTGATGTTTTCAGTCAATAAGCAAGCAGGATGGGCAGAGGGCTACCTGAGTGGGTGAGAGGACACTGGGACTGGTACTTTTTATTTCCTGGGCATCTATTGAAAGTTAATGTACCCCACTGGCAAGGGTACTAGCCAGTCAGATGCTAGGAAATAAAAAGCCCATTTTCTAAAATAAAATAATATATGGGTAGGTGGGTGTAAAAGCCAGAATTTTGCACACATCCTTGGTGTAGGATGTTTTCATAAACCCCTTGAACTTTGCCCTTGGTGTTAGTGTAGCATCCCATACCGTGTGTGTGTGTGTGTGTAAAATTCTGGTTATACCCACCCACCCATATATTATTCTATATTTTAATAATGCAGTTCCAATTATGCATGCTTTAACAATGTTGTCCATCTATGTGTTTTTGCAATTAATAAACTATTAATGGTGTCCCATTTTGTTTTCTTTTCAAGTCACATCTGAATAGAAAGAGCATAGTATTTTCAGAATCATAATACATGCTCAGATAGTTTTTACTGTCTTTGTCCAGGAAAGGCACACAACTTGCTGAGTCAGTGGCTCAGTAGGTAGCACACTCACATCTGAGGCTGGGAGATCAGAGGGCTGTGGGTTCAGTTCCCACATCTGGCACTTGGGTTAGTATCCCAGTACCGACACTGTAGTGCAGCATGAGAAAGGTGCTGCACTTCTGAGATGCCGTCTTTCGGATGAGACGTTAAACCAAGGTCCCATCTGCCTAGACTGGTGGTAGTTCAGGAGGATGTTAAAGATCCCATGGCACATATCGAAAAGAGTAGGGGAATTTTTATTATAGACATCAAAAATCAAATAAATACAGTGTTGATGCACACTAAAAGAAGAAACAAATCACAAAAAATCAGATAAGTATTATAGTCATACAATGTCCAAAAAAACAAATTAGCAAGGCCCAAGGCATATCCCAATACATGAAAAGTCCCCCCCACCCCCACCAAAGAGTAGGGGAAATATTTTATTGAAATACAAATCAAATAACAACATATATAAAAGGCAATAGTTCATCATAGAATCATACAAGGGAAAATACAAAACAGAAATAAGTATTAATTCATACAGGTACCCTAAGACATAAAGAAAAACATTTATGACCCACCCCCCAAACTAAAAAAGAGTAAGAGAATTTTAATATCAGAAACTTCAAAAGCAAAGAAATTCAAAACAGTGTCAAAGTGCACAAAGGAATATACAAAAGACAAAAGAATAAAGCAAGCATAACAATTAGACAGTACTCAAAATACAGGTAAACAAAATGTTGAAAAGCTGAATAATATTTCAATAGTGAAACAGCCTCCTCCACCTAGAAGAGTAGGGTAAGAATATTAAAACGAATGAATACAAACAGTGTTAAGAGACCCCCAAAATATACAAAATGTAAGAAAACCAAAGAAGTAATACAGACTTACTGGTATCCCCAAAAAATAGAAACAAAAAAGAAAAGTAAATCAACAAATATGTAATCAGGAAGAATGAACCACCCATGCACAGGAAGTCCGATAGGAAGAAAATTTCCGAGAGGTCAAAGACCTCCTCTCGGTGTTATACAGTGATTGCAAAAAAAGAAGAACCTGTTTAACTACTCCCACAGGTGTGATATCCTTTTGCTGAAGTAATAGAATGCATCTTGCCTGCCATGTATAGTACTTACAAGCTGCAAAGATAACCTTTAAAGTACTATGATTATAATGGCGGAAACACTGAGGGATACAATCCCAGAATCGCCACATCATGAGACATAGGGAGCAGGTGTGGTTCTCACCAAATAACCTGCAAAGCTTGCCAAAAGGTATGTGCAAAACAGGACAGGAAATAAAAATGTTCAAGAGTTTCCAGAGAGTCTGCACAAGTCAACCTTGGACACATCCTATCCATCACAGCCTCATGTTTAAGTGTGCCTCTAACTCCAAGTCGGCCATGACAGGACAACCAAACCACATCCCACATTTGCTTTGGGGGTCTTTATCAATAAATTGAGACAAACCTCCAGGACTTTATCATCAGGGCAGGCAGGACGAGTCAGTGACATACAACACATCTCTTAAAATAATATTATAAAATGCCTTCCTACTATGTGAAATAACAAAAGATTGTGTTATACCCCATTGACGCAATTTAGTCAAGGTGGGTTTCATAGAAACGGGGATAGTCTTCGTGGTATTTATCATAGAAACAGTAAGTAGACCAGAGTTCCATTTATCCTGAAGAGTGAAAAACCAGTCAGAGAAAATATTAAACCAGGACAATAATCTAGTAGTGAAAAGCCTCAAAAATTCCTATACAAAAAAATGCTATGAAAAAAAAACCAGTGGGATTCAACATTCGTACCCCACCATGTTCGTAATCATGATATGTAAAAATATGTCTAATAGGGTTTAATCTACTGACCCAGAAACCTTGAAAATAAACATTCAATAATTGAGGTTCCAGGGAAAATGGAGTTGGAAAGACATTAGCCAAATACAAAAATTGTGGAGTAACAAGAGTTTTGAGCGGGTAAACCCTTTTTTTCTTAGAAATCGTTTTAAATGTCCAGCCTTGTACAATACATTGACCTCTAGCTATCGCCAGTTTCCAGTTATAACTAGCATCATCCTCTGTACCAAATGTGATACCTAAAATGGGAAGAGGTGAGGTCGTCATAGGTATAGTACTACATGCCTGGGGGTGGGAAAGCCGAAATTCCAGTTCAGTAGAGATGAAAACACTCTTATCGTAGTTCAGTTTGGCACCAGAAACCGCTTTCATAAACAAAAGAGTACATTCAATAACAGGGAAAGCAGCAAGAGACTGTACAGTAAGGCATAAGTCATCAGCAACGACTGATGTTAGGAATAGCCAAAAAGTCGGCACCTGAATACCGGAAATTTCAGGGTGGTACAGGATAGTCCTAATAAGAGGTCAATAGAAAACAAATAGAGAGCTGGACTTAGAGGGCAACCCTGTCGGACACCCCTGTGAATTGAAAAGGATGTGCCAAAACATTTATTGACAAAGGGTTGAACTGTGGCCGAGGCATAAAGAAAACGAAGCCAACGGATAAATTCAAGAGGAACCCCATAATGGCGCAAGACTGCAAAAAAATAAGTATGGCTAACCTTATCAAAAGCTTTCTGCTGGTCCAAAGATAAAAGCCATCAAGAACATTTACCCTTACAGCCCAAATTTGTTAAATCTCATAAAAACTGTAGATAGTGAAATATAGATCAATCAGGGATCCCACAAGTCTGGACCTCAGTGATAAAAACCTGTGCAGCGGTACCCAAGCGTCTAGTCAATATTGGCAGTAAAGATTTTATAATCGACGTTCAGAAGACTAATAGGTCTCCAATTACGAAAGATTCGTCCTGTCACCAGATTTATACAACAGTATAACTAAAGCTCGAGAAAAGTCTTCAGGAGCCGGTTATATGCAATAAAGTGTTTAAACCACAGGTAAAATAGGATTCAAGAGATCGGAAAATGCTTTGTAAAACTCTGGCCATGAGACCATCAACCCTGGGGATGTATTAGTTTTAAGTTTAGAAATAGCTTGCTGTATTTCTGCAAGATATGTCTGAATGACAGAAGAGCGCAGATCATTAGAGCAAGGGGACCTGTAGGTCCCAATAAAGCTACAGGATCAGGAATATCTACAGGAAGCCCAAATTGGGCAAATAAATAGTCCTGTACTTCAGACTGAATGATGTCCAAATTAGTAGTAATAGCAGAGTCCATCTCCCTCTGCAGAGAATCTATGACGGTGTGTTTGACATGATTTGCACAACTAGAAAGGCATCTAAAATAGGTTGTCGCCCAGTGCCAAACTGTGCCTCCATTTTACTAACATACTACATACTAAAAATGCCAGCCAGAATAGGCTAACGGTCTTTCGTGTCTGCTCGTTTGGTCAGCCCCCACCCTGGGAGCTGACCCATGACCCCTTGCCCTCTCTGGCTTCTCCTTCCCAGTGGATTTTGCTTCCAGAACCCTTCCCTGTACCTGTCCCACCCCTCTTGAACCCCTCCACCGTCCTCTGCTCCACCAGCCCTGTAGACAGTGCATTCCATGGCTCCACCACCTCTCAGTGAAGTAGCACCTCCTCCTTTCTCCCTGAATCTTCCTCTCTCCAGCTTCCACCCTTGCCATCTAGTTGCCCCTCCTCCTTCCTTCAAAGCACCCTGACTGCTCCTCCCTATTTACCCCTTCATGTACCTGAAGACCTCTATCATGTCCCCCGGTCTCTTCTCTCTTTTAATGTATATATATTTAGCTCTCCGAGCCTCTCCCATAGGTTCTGTCCCCAAGCCCCAAATCATTTTGGTTGCCTCCTCCAGACCCTTTTCATGAGTTTATCCTCTTTAAGTGTGGCCTCCAAACTGCACACAGTACTCGAGGTGTGGCCTCACCAAGCAGTTATAAAGAGGGAGTATCACTCCCTCCTTCTGGAGGTGATCCCCCTAGCGATGCATCCCAGAATCCTGTTGGCCTTGGCTGCGGCCCTCCTACAAGTCTCTGAGTTGTTCATCTTGATATCCACCACCACCCCCAGGTCTTTCTCAGCCATAGAGACTTGTAGAATTCCCCCCCAGGGTGTACACTTGGCCTGGGTTTCTTGCCCCCAGGTGCAGTACCTTGCACTTCCCTGCATTGAACCTCAGCTTCCACTTTCTAGACCATCTTTCCAGAGCCTCCAGGTCCCCCTATAGGGTCACCCTCCCCTCCTCCCCATCCACCACCGCCCCCAGTTTTGAGTTATCTGCAAAGAGACTCATCTCACTCCTGATACCTGTCCTTATGTCAGAGACTTAGGCATTGAACAGGAGGGGCCCAAGGACTGATCCTTGCGGGACTCCACTAATGACCCTCCTTGGGGATGAGACTATCTCACCAACTTCGACCCTCTGGGTCGGGTCCTGGAGCCAATTGCCTATCCATCTGATAATCTGATTCCCCACCCCCATTTCTCCCAGCTTATCCAACAGGCCCCTGTGAGGAACAGAGTCAAACTCCTTGCTGAAGTCTAGAAAGAGGACATCCACTAGTCTGCCTAGGTCCAAGGCACTCGTCACCCAGTCATAGAATTCCACAAGGTTTGTCTGACACGATTTCCCTGGGATGAATCCATGCTGTCTATCGTCCAGGCACCCTGACTTTTCCAGGTCCCCCCCAGACTCTCCTTGAAAATGCCCTCCATCACCTTGCCTACCACCGATGTCAGGCTGACAGGCCTGTAGTCCCCTGCCACCTCCCTTGATCCCCCTTGTGGATAGGCACTATATGTGTCACCTTCCAGTCCTGGGGCACCCATCCTGTCTTCAGAGAGATGGTGAAAAGCTCCGCCAGGGGTTTTGCCAGGACATCCACCAGTTCCTTCTGCACTCTGGGATGTAATTTATCCGGCCCCGGTGCTTTCTCTGTCTTAAGGGACCTGAGGGCTTCCCTCACTCTCTCTGCTGTGATTTCCACTTCCGCTACCTCGTCCCCCTGCTTAGCCTTTCCCCCTCCTGCCAGTGATGCCTACCCCTCTCCCCAGACCCGCCGATCAGTAAGGGCCCCCCTCTCCTCAGTATAATGTCTCCTCCCATGTATGATGCAGCCCCCCATTTTCCTTGGTGAAAACTGAGGTGAAGTACTCATTTAGTACCTCAGCCTGCTCCCCCGGGTCTTGTGCCCATCTCTCCCCTATTTTAATCCTGCTAATTTCCCCATTCACCCTTTGTTTTTCCCCAATGTATCTAAAGAACCCCTTGTTCCCTCTCCTAATTTCCCAGGCCAGTTTCTGCTCCTTCCTTACCTTAGCCACCCTCACCACCCTAGTGGCTCTTCTAGCCATCAGCTCATACTCCCCTCGATCCCTTTCACTTCTTGAGCACTTGAATTGCCTATAGGCTGCCTTCTTTCCCCTCACCACCTCCTGGACCTCCCTGGTCTACCAGCAGGGTTTTCAGCCCCTACCGCATTTTCATCTTACTCTTGCACAGGTGCTGGTAGCATCCTGCACCCTTCTCCTGATGATTTACCATCTACTGTCAGAGTCCATGTCTGGCCCAATCCGATCCAAATGCTCCTTAAGGATCCTTCCCATTTCCTTAAAATCCACCCCTTGAAGTCAGTTACCTCCGTCTTTGTGCAGCATTCTACCCCTCCTAGGTCCAGGCAGAACCAGACTGTGGCTTGGTCACTCCCTGCCAGCGGGTTCCTTACCTCCAGGCCCCCAATCTGGTCACTGTCTGCCAGGACCACATCCAGTACCCACGCCTTCCTGGTCAGTTCCCTCACCTGCTGAGTTAGGAATGCATCTTGAAAGACATCCAAAAACCTCTGTTCCCTGGCCACCAAGGATGTCATAGTCTCCCAGTCTGTTCCTGGCATGTTTAAGTCCCCCGACGCCACCACCCTTCCCTTGCCCAATCTGCAGTGTCTCCCAATATCTGCCACCAGACTCTCCTCCAGCTCCTCCGCCAGTGCAGGGATCTATACACCACTCCTATTTTTACTCTCTTGCCCCCTTGTTATCAAGGTGACCCAAATCGCCTCCACGGTTCCCTCCACCTCCTCTACTCCCCTATGCCAATGCAGTTTTTACTATTATTGCTACCCTCCTCCCCTCCTCCCCCGCTAGCCCTTAGAAGTAGTAAGAAAGAAAGAAATAACCTTCTACCAAGTAAAATCCACAAGAAACCCTGTAAAACAACAAGAAGCAGCTACTGTACTGGAACAGAGCTGATCCTGTCCCCTTCTAGTTCCTTCTCAGAAGCCAAAGCAATTAAGAAATCTGTTATACTGATATCTAGCCATATCTGATTTAGTCTGTATTATTTGTGCCGATAAATCAGGATTATGAGTGTAACCCCCAGGTGGCACTATCCCAAGGGCTACTACCCCTGCCTGTTAGGCTACTGATAGGTTGAGGAGCCTAGGTTCTATGATGGGTGCCTCCACCCAGAGGTCGGGGTTAGTAGTGGTTAAACTAGCTCGGGTACAGCCCTCTGGGACACTGTGACCCCCCTTTGTTCCCTACTAGTGGCCCACACAATATAGGAGTTACCTTCCCAATACCCCATATATAACACTTTTTACACATAGAGATACCACTTACCCTCAAGACTGATTCTGCAGCCAGTCTCGGAGGACCCCTGTAAAACAAGGTTAAACAACATACACAGCAATTTGCAATACTGTTCTAGATGCATTAACACCACAGCCAGTGTATAGTATAACAACAACAAATCTGGTTTATTCAGGACAGTAACACGGACGGGGATAATCAGGTTGATTACTTTAGATAAGTTGAATCACAGTACTGTGCACATATATTTAGGGTCCAAAATGTCACTCTCTGGGTACCCAGGATGGGGGCTAGCCAGGTCTGATGCCCGGGTTGGCGGCTGGTGCAGCTGGATGGGGCCCTGTATGAAGAAAAATATATGCACAAGCAAATTGTAATCCGGAGCCGGATAGCTCAGTCCACAAACAGAAGCACACACAACAATCAGTTGACACACTTTGATTAAATGAAGGTGAGGGGAGGTACCCCTATTTGTACTCACAAACCCCAAACCGAGAGCTGAGTTGAGGAGGTGGCTCTGGATGGCCAGGATGAGCAGGGCATGGGCATGAGACCCTTGTGGCAGACGTATTCAGTCCATTTAGCTTTGAGTCCAGCTTCCAGTTTCAGCTCACAACTCACAGAACAAGGGAAAAGGAATCACGATCCCCTACAAGCACTAGACACATTTATATGTAAAGGAAATTACTATACCAGGCAGCTACTCGATCACTGATCACAAATACTGCAAAACCGAGAACACCGCAGCAAAGGAGTCCCGACAGTACAGTCGCACTTCTGCAAATCTTCAGCCTTCTACGGGCAAGCCTGGTTCTGCACACTTCCTCCTTCTCTTTCCACAACTTGGATTCAGTCCGATTGAGCACTCACTAATGGCTACAGGCCGACTTCAGGACCTTACACGCGCTTCCCGTGCGAACTGCACGCCGCAGCAGAACAGAGCTCCTACTCCCTTCACAGTCAACTCGCATCTGGCCCTCCAGAAACAGTTCAGGGCATTTCCCTTAGGCACACACAGGTTCAGTTGGTGGATCCAACTCTCAATCACTGCAGGGCTCCTCTGTTGGTGCAAAAAGATGCCAGGTCCAAACTACAGCTCCCAGAAGCACCTGCCATACATTCCCCCCTTTAAGCAGGCTCCAGGTGAGAGTCCAAGTTCTGGTTGGTTCAGGCGGTCTCCATTTTAGGACTTCCCTAACCCAATTGACCCAGATTAGCAGTTCAGGTCCAAAATGGAGGGGCAACACACACAGAGTCTCGGCTGCAATAAAGGCAGGTTAGACAAACTGCAATTTTACGAATGCTCTAAATGATTTCAGGAAAACAGTTACATCTTTCAGATGGGCTCCATCTGCACTCTTAGCAACTGAAGAAATGGAGTGATCAGACAGCAGCTCAGGGTGGGATTCGAGCATTAACTACACAGTCCCCCATTCAAACTAATTTAGGCCTGGAGCAGGCAGCTCTTAAAGAGACAGTACCAGAGGCTCTAAAGCACTCACAAATAAAAGGCTAAAATGCCAAACACCATTCAGGCTGGGAGCACTTAGCCAGCTCCTAGAAGACTTTGGGAACCCCCATTTGGCGGGCGGGGGTTACATGAGTAAAAGCCATGGATATGAGATCCTGTAGATGATGTCGCAGTGTTAAATATTTGGCATAGAGCTGCTGACTTTTCCTGAAGCATGAGCAATAAATAAGGACCGAAAATCAGATTTCAAAGCCAACTACCAGTAAAAGGAGTATCGTATGCCTCAAGAAGAGATACCGAGCCTGCAACAATTCCTCCCATTTGGCAACTAAATCCATATCAGTCAATAAAGTACTGTTAAGTTGCCATCTAGGCAGTTGTCAGGAAGCGAAGAGCCACCAGAGCTACCGAGACACAGTACAGCTAAATGATCTGAAGTTTTGATCGGCATAGTAGATGCCCTAAGAATCGTAAAGACTTAGAGGTAAATATGTAATCAATCCGATACATCAAACCTCCTTTAATAAAAGTTTTCTGCCCTGTTTTATTGGTCGAGAAAAAACTCTTGCAAATTAGCAGTAGAAACCATGTCCTGTAAACAAGCCATATCACTAAGCAGTTTTGAGTTTTACAGCCCCTGTCAGGTAACAGAAGAAGCATCAGAGTCACTGTCATCCTCCCCACAATCTCCCATTGTTTCCTCTTATACAATAAAGTGTACCTATTCCTGGTCACAATAGGGAGCTACTAACCTGGGTATCAGATTTCTTTCTAGACTTAGACTTAGAGAACTGTGCAACTTCCATCGGGATATCGGATGGTGGGGGCATCACTTCTGGAAGTGAGGAACTAGGGGTAACACCAGAAGTAGTGGGGAGTACAGTCACCTCACTGGACACAGGCAAGTAGGGATCTAATACAGGAGCAGGTGCAGATGAACAATCCGGAGGAAAGTCCCCTGTCGATAACTCCACTAAAGGGTGGGGAGGGGTACTTCCAAGGGAGCCAAAAGGGACTGGTCCCTGGCCTGTGACAGTTTAGTTTGATGGGCCATTATAAGGGACTCAGGGTCTTGTAAAACTTTATCCAGCCTATTCCGTGCAGCCCATGGACATTTAGAGTAAGTATGCCTAGACTCTTCACAAAGGTTACATCTGAGTGGATTGGGACAACCCAGACTAACATGTCCATACTCCAAACACAGATTACACCGGGGGAGGGAACAGGAAGAACTAAGATGAGTTCTAGCACCACATTTGTGGCAGGTTTTTGGCTGACCGGGATAAAAAATACCCCAATCACAGCCTATATGAAAGCTGCTGGGAAGATGTTGTACCCCTAAATCAGTGTGAAAAAGCTTAACCTTAATTTTCCAACCCCCCGTCCATACAAAATCATCATCTAAAATAGGAACTGGATTCTGCAAAATCTCACATTTCTGTCGAAGCCAGTATTGTACATCTTCAATATTAACCCCTTCATTACGGAACAGTAATGTGATAGTCTTAACAGAGGGTTTAGACAATGGAATGGGAAAAAAATCATGCCAAATATTCTGATGCTTAACCAGTTCCAACTTTTGCCAAAAGCATTCCAGAGTATGAGCATGATGAAAACTGATGTCATATATATTCTCCCTTTTAATACGGATAAATGCAAACAAGTCTTGAACTGGTATCCCCATAGATTGTCGGAGCAACTGATGCAACACAAACTTCCCATCAGGAAAGGTCTCCTGTGAACCCGTGTACTTCAGGCGCACAGCATTGCGTCTCTGAGCAGGTTCTCCAATTTGCTTAAACAGGTCAGCCATACAAAACGAAGTAGCAGAGGGAGAAGTAGAGGAATTATGACCTACCGCATCCAAGAAAGGGGCCATAGTGTCAGACTCCAAAGGTGTAGTACGCAGCTCAGAGGAAGCCGCCAGTCAAGAACGAGGCAAGCCACTGGCAGAAGCCTGATCCATAGCAACCACAGAACCCTCAGAACAGTCGGCAACAACCGGCAGGTCAGGTCCTGCATCGTGCTGGATAATAGGCAAAGAAACCTCCGGTAATGTTGGGATCACAACCATTACCACAGGAGACATGGTAGTGGACTGTTGGGCAGTAGCGGGAGAGACAGCAGCGGTAGTCACAGAGCGAGAAGTCGTCGGGGAAAGCTGAGCAATCTCGGCAGCAGTGACAGGCCGTGGTGAAGTCCAACCTTCATGCCTGGCAGATGGAAGCCAACCAGCAGCCTGTAAAGCAGAAGCAGGGTCCAAAACTTGGTCCGTAAGTACAGTTCCAGTACTAAGAGTAGGCTGAGCAGCAGCAGGCATAGTAGAAACTGGAGTGTCCTGGGTTTGTAAAGGTAAAGCAGCAGCAGTCGGAGTGAGTGGAGAAGGAACATCCTGAGATGTAGTAAATAACAACCAAGTGTCAGACACACCAGGTAGCACAGCAGAGTCCATAGGAACCACAGGGTCGACTCTTGAAGTAGCACAATGTGACTGTTCAGCAGTTTTAACTAGAAGTTGTAAGAGAAAAGCTTTGTTATGTAATATGGCAGATTGTAACACCTGTTCTTCTTGTTCAGGTGTCAACAGGTTCATTTCAGAGATGGTAGAATTCTCCAACCTCATAGCTGGCATAGCATCCACATGTAAAGCACAATCCGAGGTCAGTGGCGGTAGAACCATCCTTCATATCCGCATCTAATAAAAAATCCACAATATCTTCCATCGCAACTCAAGTAGGATCAGGGTCAGTAGCCAAAGCAGAAGAATTAGGCAATGAAGAGCCTGGAATGGGCCCAGTGGCTCCCCCACATCCAGGACAATCCGCACCTCCACA
This sequence comes from Neoceratodus forsteri, assembly GCA_016271365.2. Taxonomy (NCBI): domain Eukaryota; kingdom Metazoa; phylum Chordata; order Ceratodontiformes; family Ceratodontidae; genus Neoceratodus; species Neoceratodus forsteri. The sequence continues at coordinate 477,893,144 of CM057451.1, forward strand.
CTCCACGTCAGCCATCTTGGAAAATGGCCAACAAAGGGTCCCCCCACTGCAAGAGTAGAGGAATTTCCCCAGTGTCTTGGCCACATTTCCCTCATTCACTAAAAATACCACCAGCAGCTTAATCTGGTTCAAGGTCAGTTGGCATTCATCTGTATCCCCATCCCCCGGGTCGTGCCTGAAAATAGGCAGAATTTGTCTCGTGCACTTACCCGTCAACAAAAACTAAATAAAATAAAAACTACAGATTATTTCTGGGTGTGTTTGGGACCACAGGGAGGTTAAGTAACTTGTTCTGGTCACACAATATACAAGAAGAGCATGTTGGAATAAAAACCCATTCTGCTGGATGAAGAAGCTTGTTCACAGCTCTTGGTTTTAACCTATAGGCTGTACTGGCAGCTGTAAATCAAAAACTACAATTTCAAGGCTGGCCCATGATGCCAGGCCAGTAGGTAAGTAGTAACATTTGCATCTTGTAGACCTGAGTTCACACCCGAAATTGTAAGAGAAAGGGCTGTAAGAGAAGGAATGGAATAAGACAGAAGCCGGTGCTGTGGTAGCCCCAGAAACTGTACTGACATGAACACAGCCAGGGTTTAGAAATCCTGATATGTGGCCCCAATACCTGTTGACACCACAGAGCCAGCCTTGAGATATGTGTAGTTTTTAATGATCAGCTGGCAGTATAGCCTAGAGGTTAAAGCAATCCTAAAGATGGATTATTACTAAAAGTTTGAAATGTAAAGATGAGAACTTACTAGTTTCAATGCACATACAAAACAATTATTATACATATAGAAAGTGTTGTAATAACACCTTAAAGCACACTTAATAAAACAGATGATTTCTTATTTAACCTGCAGTAAATGGAGGCCAAGTTCCTTGGCAACATCATTTCCTGTCAGGAGCCTAAAACATATGCTGCCCCAATTCCTTAATTACAGACTGATTTACATATGAATAACTCTGGACTGCAAAGACTCACAGATAAATATAATGGCTCACTCAAATTAACTTTTTATGGGCTTTGAGACATTAAGAAACCCTGTTGATGACAGTTCCCTTTAAGTAGGAAGAAAAGGAGGATAGGAAAGACATCCCTCTACCCTGTCATTCAGACTGGTAGACCGCAGTTCTACCACACATACATTGTCTATACAAATGCATTGCTTTCAGTTATACTTACTTGGCACCTCACTCCTTACTAGTGTCGTAAAGGCTCAAATTAGTTTATAGAGCTCCATTCAGTGGTTCCTTTTATGGTTGTTGTGAGTTCCTACAAGTACCTGGTTTATGACAACACCTTTCCTAACAGTCTGCAAACTAATAAAGTCAAGGTAAAATTATTTTAAAAATAGAAACTAGCATTGTTTGGCCCATACTGTTCTCATACTGCTCTCAGTATGGGGGGGGAGGGGTTAATGAAGGTACAAAATATAAATTAGAGACAATACAACACAAAGCAACAAAAAATGATGGTAGAGCTAGTCACTCTAACGTGTGGGGCTAGATTAGCAAATATTTCACCCCATAGCCTGCACAGATGATGTATTAGAGGCAAGGGTGTAGCCAGACATTTCAGTTTTGTACACCAAGCTGCCCCTTTACTACCCCAGACCACTGTTGTCCATACTGCCTTTCTGCCATAAACACTTTTCCATGCCCTGCCCGCCTCTCCACCGCTTTTCCATGCCCCGCCTCCACCGCATCATTTGCAGCATCTCTATATGACAATGTAAAGATGAAATGCACTCACATTCAGACCAAGACTGACTTTTAGTTACAATTTCTCAATTGTGTCAAGCCTCTGTACCACGACAAGGTAGCCAGTCCCACAGAGGACCATTCACTTTCTGACTTGGGAGTCAGATCCACTTTACTGAATATTTACCCACTTTGCATTCCACACAACTCACTGCAGTAGCTTGACACACCCACCCACACCAGACACACTTATTGCCTTACAAACAGACACAGCAGGGGTCATCTTTTTGAAAAGCGCCTGTCCTGGCATGGGTCAAAGTCCTTCAACAGTTGTTCCACATCAATTTCCATATCCCTGTGGATGTGCTGCAGAGCTAATCCTGTGAGACGCGACTCCCCAATTGTGCTTCTCAGCCATGTCTTCAACCGTCGCAGTGCACTAAAAGACCTCTCTGCAGTTGCTACACTTACTGGCATGGTTGCCAAGATGGATAATGCTGCATTGATGTTCAGATACAGTGCAGAGTTTAGGTGCTGCAATGTTGTAATTAGAGATTCTGGCTTCTGTTTCACTGGAATATTCACCCACTTTGCACGCCATCTTAGGAGCTCCATCCTAAATTCTGCCATGCTGCCCAAATCCACCTTGTATGCATTATAGAGCTCCAACACTTGCTCCTCATGTATTAGCAAATGTAACTTTGTGGGACAAGGTACTGAGCAAGGAAGCTAGGCCGACACTCAATAAGCTGCTCTTGTAGCTACGAAATGACATGGTCCAGAAATGAGATAAAGATGTTGAGCCTGTAATATTCCTTAGGGCTAGTGGCACTGATGTTGCTGCGCTATGCTTGTCTTCCACAGGTGCGGGGAACAGATTCCTCAGTGCACACTGAGGCTGCCAGTGACATGATGTCTGTGTACAGTTCCCAAAATGAGTTTCAGAGGACTCCTCATGCCCTCTACTTCCCACAAAGTAGTAGCCTCCTTGGACGCTTGAATGAGGTCTATGTCCACACGCAGTAAACAAAGGTGCAAGGGTTTTGTCAAGGCCATAATGTGATCAACACAGCTCAGGGTCAAGATAAAATCAAATTTGGTGATGGAATAAAGAAACTGTTCAGCATCATCCTCAAATTCTGACATCTTCTCCAGTGTGCTACAAACCACCAAGTATTTCTCCTTAAACCTTGACAGTCAGCCTGGCTCATCCATCTTGTGTTGCCTGCTGCAGGAATACTTCTGATGTGATCTGCAGGGTCATCATAATCGTTAGATGTTAAATTCCTTCAGTTCTGTAAGGAAAATATTATTCCGCTTGGCGGATGCCTTTAATGAGGTAATAATTTTTTGTAGTGTCAAACATGTTTGATACTTGCCTCATGGAGCAGGAGTGAACAATTGCAGTATTGAGGCTGTGTGCTTTGCAGACTGTATATAAGGCTTCTGGCACAACAGCCTTAATGTTTGCTTGGACCCATTAAATCTACCACTCATATTACTGCCCTGTCATATCCTTGCCCTCTCATCATGTTGACGTCAATGCCCCAGGCAGACGAGGCGTCGCATAAAGAGATCTGCCAGTCCTCGACCTGTGTTGTCAAGCCTTCCATGAACTCTGCAAAATCTTCACGTATCTCAGTGTCGCCTATGGTGTTGTGGTGGATGTAGCGAACGATAAGGATATCTGTTCCTGGTTGATACATCAGTTGTACCATCTGCAATTAGGCTGAACCATTTCGCTTGTTTGACTTTTTGTAAAATTTTTCACTGCAGTTGCAGGCCCATAAGCTGGATCAGCTCATTCTGGATTTGAGGAGATGTAGACTGCATTTCTGGGAGCTAGTCTCAGGTGATCTTGTAATTCTTGGTCCAGTTCTGCTGTGTACTGTAATAGTTCCTGGAAGTTTCCTCCATCTGCATATTTTCCTCGCAGGGCAATGTTGTTTCTTCCACAGAACAAGATTATTTTTACAATCCTGTGCAGGAAGTGGTTGGTCTGCTGGGACACCCTTGTATTTTGGTCAGTTAGAGACTGGTAGGCAGTCACCAGCTTGCCATCACAGACAGAAAGAAAACCATCTGTTTTAGCAGTGGCATTCAAGTGTTCTTTACGTTTGCTGTGCCTCTCAAGGGTTTTCTTGCTGTTTGACCAGTCCCTCATTGGCGTGGATATCAACACAGTGCCACTTGTGGTACTAAACACAAAACAATGGGCACAAAACACACCATCTAAAGACTTTGAATATCTTGCAAATGTGTATATTTGCAGGTATTGTGGATTGAATCTCCTTAAGCTGCTGATTGGAAATTTCAGAACCCATTAGCCAGGAAGGAAACTGAAATCCAGATGGTGGTTGCCGCTGCATTCCAAGGATGCTTTCTGTGCATCAGTGGGGTGGCCGATCCAAACAGCCAAGGTCTTCAGTGTCTGGCTGGTTCAACTCCAACTCTCCAACAAGAGTAGGTATCTGCACATCTGTTAGTGGCACAATGTTGGCCTCAACAGGCTCCATCACAGAGTGCAGATCAGCCTCATCAGGTTCTTGGATGCAGGTTGTGAGGTCTGGGATTCCGTGGTGCTTCGTTTCAGTGGCAGATGCATTTGGAATCTGCACAGGTTCTTGTGTTAAGTCTTCCTGCATCTGTGGTGTAGCTGCATTGTTACCACTAAAACAAGTAAATAAATTTGTAAACTGAGACTAATTAGATATTTGTTTACACACAAGTGGATGAATCACTACCATCAAAAAAGCTTACCCTGCAGTGGATGTGGGTTAGATGATGAAGGACTGCATCAGCCGAGACATTTGTGCATTTTCTTCCATTCTGGCCGTTTGGCCTTTCGCACCTGGGACCCAGATGGCTGCTTTCTCTTAATGGACTCCATTGTTCTGTGTAGCACACTTTCCCCAGACACCACCGCAGCTTATGCCCCTTGTACCCAACTTTGCAGATGGCACCCTTAATTTAAAATAGAAATTAGAATTAGAATGTGCCATTTTGCAATTGAAAACTGCTTCCTGTACAGATAAAGTTGACAGGGCCATCCAAAGTAGAATAAAGGAATGGAAACAATACCAGGGCTGTATGATTTCAAGAGTATAAAGAAATATTCCTGTTTAAATCTGAGAACACCTAGACAGCCCAGGCCGTGCAAGCAACTGCTCTGTAACAGAGCACACAGCTCCAGTCTGTTAGAGACCAACTAGTTCCTTCCACATGGATGGTTACTGCAGGATCACAACTGTGTTTTCCAAATGGGACAGCTACTGCCTGCACTCTGATGTGCAACAGCTGTACTATTCACTGTAGCACTATGACCGCATGTCCTCAGCACTCGAGTCACCCTGTCGCTGACCATTCGACTAGATCTCAGAGTCCAGACTTGTCTGTCCAGCAGCGCATTGCACAGCCTCCCTGCACCTGGTTTATACCTTGAGGCACTTTTAATGCCGACCACAAGGTTGAAGACATGTCTGAGAAGCACAATTGGGGAGTCGCGCCTCACAGGATTAGTTCCTGTCAGGTCACATCCTTTTATATGCTGATGATGCTGTCTTGTTTACCAGTGATCCAGACCATAAGGTTCTTGAATCCAGGCTACAGAGTAATTTTATAGTCATAAAAGATGGTTCCATATGCACAAGTTAATTATGAATTACAAGACTAACTATGCCATTTTCCAGCTCCCTGATAGGCTCAGAACTTACCCTCTTTCCATCAACTAACTGGCTCCAATCCAAAGATACTCATGTACCAAACATGTTACTGTCCAAAAAGCTTAGGTAAAAGACCTCGAGTGCAAAACTTATTACCTCTGCTATCAAACTGTCACTGCATCAGAAGCTCTACAAGCAGATTTTAATATACACTGCTGTCGCACCTGTGGGACAAAGGTCCTTGCCTACCGTGACTGCTATGGGTTTGCAGTATAGCACAGAGGGTGGAGGAACAAGGTGTGAACGAACCTGGCAATGCTCAGCAGACCAGAGTTTGATTCTCACAACCTTCACTTGCATACTGTGTGACTGAACAGTGCTCCTAGGTCGCTCCTGAAAATGGGCACTTGTGCCTATTGGGCCTTACCCAGTTACCAAAGAAAAATTAATGAACTCGTGCACCCATGATATCACTTCAGCATCCACCTTGACTCCTTCAAGGTTTAACTGGAGGTTAAACTTAGACAGTTGCTGATGTCAGTTGTGACTGCTTCCAATAACCCTTCTTGTGACCAGCACTTATTCTAACAGCATTAATAGCAGCAGTTACTTTAAGTATTACTATTATGCATTAAGTGCTCATTCAGGACCAAGGAACAGTAATACTACATAAAACCATACAACCACTATCAAACCTTTATTAGGTGGGAAAAAAGCACACCACTTGAAAGCAGTTCCCAATGCACACATTTCTGCAGAGTGCATTTTAAACATTGACCAATAACTTTAGTTTTTGTTAGCTGGGCAGTTCCATGAATTATATCCTCTTATGAGCTAAAAACTACAGCAGAGAAAGAACACACTTCTCACTACAAAAGTAGCTTTAGCAGCAGGTAAGAAGAGTGGCAACTGGGTTTAAAACGCAAAGTGCAAGATCATGCACATAGGGAAGAGAAACCCTGATGCCACCTATAGGTTGGGAGGGGAGATGCTGACAATCACAGGGAAGAAATTAACAAGACATTAACAAAATTAAGGTAGTCCAGAGAAGGGCACCCAAAATGATGCAGGGCTGCATCAGAAAACAAGTGACAGATTAACAGTTCAATATGTATATCCTGACTAAAGCACAATATGGGAGATTAGATTAGGGGACACATAGTGCCCCCATTTCAGAATTCAGTGGATTATGGTAATATGTCCTCCCACCAATGTCTGTACGCTCCCCCCCCACACATCTTGCAATCAGTCAGAACGCTCCAAATCAGATTTCTCCATGTCCACTAGCCGCTGTTGAAATTCAATACTAGAGGAGCAGGATTGAAAAGGTGGCCTTGCAGAGTTGCTTTTGACATTTGTTCTGTGGGGCGCTCCACTTCCACACCACCGGGTCCCCAGTGGTGATCTGCAGTTTTATAGTAAATTTCATTGCTTGTGGGGACGCCTACCGCCACAATCTTCCATCTGCAGTGCACAATTGTAAGCATTAAAAAATACAGCACAGGGCTTCAAACAGGCATGGATAGGCATAAGGAGCAATACAAGATGCGTATGAATAGATAGGCCACTGGTAGAACAAAGGCCTGATATGGCACATTCAGATATGGCACATGCATAGTGTGCCAAAGTACTCATCTGCTGTCAACTTCACCATCTTAAAATATGTTCCTAACTTGTAGGTATTCAAGGCTTCCCACATGAGAATCTTGCAGCTCTCTGCTACCCTAATGCCTCATGATAGCATATATGTGAAATGAAATGTGATCACACACACACACACACACCCCCACCACACACCCACACCCACCCACCCATGTTGCACACTGTGGTTTGCTGTTGTCTTCCTTGGGACCTCCGTGAAAAGAAGTTGATGCATCTCATGGGATTAGCCTGATTGGAACATTTTATAAATAGTGAATACATACCTCTCAACTGGACCACATTACGAGGAATGTTCCTCATTTTACTTTGCAAAAGCTTCCTGTTCCACATTGTGAGGACTTGTTCCACATTAAAAGTCAACATTTTAAAGCAAAAATCCATAGTAAATGATGCAAAAAATATATTATTCAATTAATAGCAGACTTTCTGAACATAAATGCAACATGTTAACAGTATTTTGAGCTTCTTGGTAAAGATTTGATTAAGTGTTCCACATTTTGCCCATTTGTTCCACATTTTGACAGGCAATGTTCCACAAAAGGTTGAGAGGTATGAGTGAATATATAAAAACAGTAATGCCCCTACTTTGTACTTTTGAACTGGAACATCCTCCTTTAACATCTACAACAACTATATGCAGAAGAAGATGTTCTATGGTTCTGGACACTGATTGGCTGAAATTATGAGTGATTTATAATAGGTAATATTGAGGGCATAATCTGATGCTGCATTAATCTAGTAAACTTTGCAGCCATAAGGCATCTTTAGCCAAACCAATAAGTTAATTTTCCTGTTTATTGGTACAGAAAAGGGTCTGAAGTACTTGCAAGTTTCATTAGAAAGTTGGTCTTAGTATTGTAGTTGTGAGAAAGTATGCAGTGAAACTGCAGTTGTTTATTACCACATTGAAACTGCACATCAAAATTGTTTTCAAAGTTCAGAGGGGCTTCAGTTCACATTTAATAGAATTAATACAGCCTGTCATCAGTGCAAATCACTCCTCCTACCCCCAACACCCAGCCACCCAGAGTACAGTCAGATAAGTCACAGGACATGAGGACACAACTAAAGAAATTTGCAGTAACAGAGAGACAGATACATAGGCGATTTTATTTCAAGACAAGGAATGACAGGATTTGTACAGATTTCTAGTACTACCTTCATGAACAGAAGCAGAACTGCCTACATTTACTGCCTTGCCAATATTATTTGCCCACCCACCACTAGAGCAGCAGTGTCACACATTAACCCACTAAAAAACATACCTGGTAAACAGATGATATTTTTCACAGTCAGGCTCAGGTGCCGGTGTCCAAAATTCCTCTTGGCTACTGAACAGTAGAGGGCACAGCACTGACAACAGACTACAGCAGCAGAGCAGTGGCAATGAAACGCACCGTTGGGGGGGTCAGACGAACTATATGTCAGCCGCCATGCTCCACAATCTTCTGTACAGTCTCTCTCTCTTCGCTATCTCCCTACAGCAGTGCAGCAGCTCAAGCCTTAAATGGGAACACAGAAGTGCAGTGCAGGGTAATGCTCCGTCCCTTCGGATTTGGCTTCTACGACGTACAGCTTCTATGGCAAGCGGCAATGGCAGTAACAGCAGCAGAGCAGTGGCAATGAAACGCACCGTTGGGGGGGGTCAGACGAACTACGTGTCAGCGCGGCAGCTCCTACAATCTTCTGTACAGTCTCTCCTCTCTCTCTCACTATCTCCTTCTACAGCAGTGCAGCAGCTCAAGCCTCAAATGGGAACACAGAAGTGCAGTGCAGGGTAATGCTCTGTCCCTTCGGATTCAGCTTCTACGGCAAGCGCCAACGGCAGTAACTCTTTTCAATTTCAGAAGCTCCTCTGAACTGTGAGGAAGCATTACCCACCAGGGGAATTTAAAGAGCCTGCCTGGCCCGCCCCTTACTAGGCACGCCTCCTCACAAGCGGTAGCGGACCTGATTGAGGACAAAGAAGCTTGGTGTAGGCGTGCATGTCATCAGAGACACCCGTGGCCTCCCCCCATTAATTGAAAGTTGCGAGCACTATTGGGCCACTGGAAAAGCCCGCGAAAATAAGGGAAGACAAAGGAAATTTGTAGCGCTGCACGACAAGCTTGCTACCTCGCACTGGTCTACAGCATGCTGTAGCTGCAACAGGTGTATCGGTAGCTACGCCTTGATTAGAGGAGATATCCTATTATTGTTCAGCTTGTGCAAGGACAAACAATATGAATATAACTTTTAGGAGGACACCCACATTACCAGAAGCCACAATAAGCAGATAAAACCAAATAATTTTAGAAATAATGGTAGAAAATGTTCTTTACTCCAAGAATAATGAGCATCTGGAATTTATTACCTGGATATACTGTTAATAATAGTAGTATGGCTGTCTTTAATTGAAAACTTGATGCCGAAATGGATAGGGGTTACATAAAAGGGTTACATACTTTTGCAGAAAGGGTGGTGGATGCCTGAATAGTTTTCCACTGGAGGAGTGGGGTGAAAACAATGGTGGGATTCAAAAGAGCTTGAAATAAGCACAAGGGAATCATAAGTGATAGGTAAGGGTGGAAGAGAAAGTGCTGTAGACCTGGAGGGGTCTACAGCATAAGCAACTCAACAAAAAAAGGGCAGACTGAATGGGCCATGTGACCCTTATCTGCCGTCGGTTTCTATGCGTCTGTGTTTCTATGTTAAACATTTTTATACAGTACTTAATTAAGAGGCAGTGTCAAATTATTTAATTGCTTAATTAGTATTTTTGGAAAGACCTTTGAGCGTGAGCTCTTCTACAAAGGTTCCACGTCAGGGTGGACAGTAAGACAATACACATATTCAGTGGTTACAGGGGCCTGATCATTAGGCATTAAAGAGTGATTACATGACAATTAGACAAATAGGAGAAAAAAAACTGAGCAGTTGTAATTGAATACTAAGCTGTTTCTAATCGGTTGCCCTAGGTAGTACACCTCCGGAAACCTCCAAATCGGTTGATAAACTATGGCAGAGTAACTGCATAGGGTTTAACACTATCCCAGATGGCAAGAGGCTGGGTGACAGTGAAACAAGGGAACTGGGTTTGAAACCAACCGCAGAGACGCAAGGTGGGGGATAGTGAAATGGGGGCTGTGATGGGGGAGCAGCTCCAGAGGGCTTTGTCAGTATGGTGTGTGTGTGTGTGGAGGGGGGATTGGGAGGGGCAGTACCAAGTGCATTTAAAGAGGACTGATAGCTTACTTAAGCCCTTGGCTAGGCTGGAATGGAGGCAGGGTTCTCTAGGTAGCCCTGCTGGGTGTTACCTTGAGGGTAAGCCTGTCTATCAAGTGGGGCCTGAGAAGCAGGTGCATTTTGAGTTTGAAATTAGGTGCTGTTTTAGGCCTACTTTGAATTGAGACAGGCTGTTGTTTGTTTGTAATTTCATCGGGAGTTCATTTATCCAGAGTGGGGCCTGATAGGAGAAAGCACGCTGCCCTAGTGACGTTCGTGGAATGGTATGGACAGTGCTCCATTCCTCCTCTGTCTGGTGATGTGTGTTGAGAGAAAGCCTCGAGCAGGTTTCCTATACAGGGTGGGGTTTTTCCGAGAGTGCCTTCTTTCCCAGGATGCAAGTTTGGTATTTGATCCTGTCTTTTAGGTAAAGCCAGTTTGTACGATCATACAGGGTGCAAGTATGAGTGTAGTGATCTGCACACAGGGTGAGGCGGTATGCCCTATTGAGTGCAATTTGGACCCTTTTGAGCACTGTATCAGTAGCAGCTCCATAGACCACCAGCCCATAGTCTATCGTGGAGAGTATGGAGCTGGAGACTGAGATTTGGAGTGCTTCCAGAGTGAAGGATTTCTTATGCCTATAGAGGACCCCGATCTTTGTGTTTACCACTTTGACAAGGGAGTCTACATGGTAGCGATAAGTGAGAGAGTCATCACGGTGACCTAAGGTTCCTGAACAAGTGCACCTGCTCAATCTGCTCACCAGCCTTGTTGGTGATTATGAGGGAGCATGCTTGTGTTTGTTGTAGGCTGATCTAGCATGGCCTTGGATTTTTTTGTAATTTAGTAGCAGCTTTTGCCTACTGAACCAGTCCTCGAGTTTAATGAAAGAGTTCTGTAGTTCTGTTTGTAGGGCAACTCTGAGAGGTGATGCTGCTCAGCAGCACGGCATCGTCTGAATACAGAATAAGTTTGGTGTCACAGGCTGTGGGTAGGTCATTTACAAAGAGGCTGAAAAGCAAGGGCCCTAGAATTGATCCTTGAGGGACTCCTAGGAGTACATCTCTGGAGCTGGATAACATATACCCGATTTTGACTCACTGGCTCCTATGTGTTAGGTAGTCATTGAACCAATTCATGGCGTTTGGTGCCACACCCTTCTTTGGAGCTGGAGTGCTAGTAGAGGGTGGTTGATGGTGTCGAAGGTTTTGGTGAGGTCAATGAAGATGGACCCCACCAATTTGTCTTCATCCAGCACCTTGTGCGCATAGTCAGTGTATTCCAGCAGTGCCGTGGTAGTACTGTGTTTTTGCTTGAAACCATGTTGGTTTGGGCAAGGCAGATTGTACTTATTGAGGTATTCTGTGAGTTGACTTGCCGAGATTTATGAATGGATGCATGAATGTATGATCGCCTCTGTTACGACAAGTATTAATTCAAAGTATAAACTGTGCTTTTGAAATATGCAAACTAGTTACGCATATGTGTATACAATACCTAACATTGATTTAGTTTAGTTTATTTTGTTAACCTGGTAAATTATACTGGTGCTAAAGGCACCTTTTTGAGGTATGACCCAGTCTACCTTAGGTACAAAACATTCCATGATTACGCATATAACAAAATTAACAATATCAAAGACAATACAAAGTTTGAAACTTCAATATACAATTAGCATTATTAAAAGCAAGAACAAATGTTTCATCATTTTAGATGTTCATAAAGTGCATTTTGGAATAGATTTGTTGAAGGCAGTACATGGTTCACTGAAGACAGTATATGAAGGGTAACAGGTAACCTGTTCCATAATAAGGCTGCCCAGTAACTGAAAGCAGATTTGGCCATATTAATATACATATCATGGATAGAAAAACAGTTACTTTCAGAAGAATGTGAATTGAACCAGTAAGAAGAAGGCTTTAACTAATCTGTCAGGCATTGTGTATGCTGTTTGTATAAAGTTTTAAATGTGACTTTAGCAAGATTTAAAGTAACCCATAATTCTGATAAAAAAACAATTGAGCTTGTTTTTGATTGTTATGATGGTGTACTCCATTTTTCCCACAAGAAGCAAATTTAACCATTTTACAATAGAGAGCTTTTTTTCTATCAAGAATAGTTTTTGACACACCATTGGTGACCAAAGAACCATAAACAATGACTGGCAGAAGATTATGGATAGCAATTTGCTTTTTGAAATCAGATGTGAAATATTTGTCAGTCCTGAATAATGTTCCAATTTTTGATGCAGACAAGAAGAAATATGTTGTTTATATAGCAATCAACTGACAAATTTGAATCAAGATGTAAGCCCAAATATTTAAAGGAATGACAGACTCAAGTGGAATGCCTTCAACGTTTTTGGTATGAAAATCCTACTTAGACTCCATAGCCTTAGCGGCCAATCCAAACAACAAAACTTGAGATTTGCTGGTGTGAAGGACCAATTTGTTTGAATTTAGCCATTTAAGCAAGCTGGGGAAATCTTGGTTCAGTACATTATTTATTTCAGTTATGTTCTTTGACTGGAAAAATAACACGTGTCATCAGCATACAGTAAAATATCTGACAAAATGCAGGTTTTAGGGATGCCATTAATGAAAAGTGAGAATAATAAAGATCGCCATCTTAAACCCTTTGGAACACCACAGTAAGTAAATAGCTCATGAGAAACAGCAGGCTCATGCTTAATAACCCGTTTTCTGTGCAAACGATAGTCCCAGAACCATGTCAATGAACTAGTTCCCCGGCCTAAACTGGATAATTTTTGATAAAAAATTTATGATCAACAAAATTAAATGCCTTGGTCAGGTCCACAAACATGGCTCCAGTTGTAAGACCTTTATCCATGGCCTCATGACTCATGTTCATGAACCTGGCCAAGGCAGTAGTCATCCCGGGATCCCACCTAAACCCCTGCTGTTTTGCACAAAATATAATATTTTTCAAGATATTCAGTCAATTGTTAAAAAATGGTGTTTTCTTGAAGTTTTGCTAAAGCTGACAACACTGAAATAAGTCTATAATTATTGACTATTGAGGGATTACTCTTTTACACAGTGGAACAACACGGGCCATTTTCCAAAGGTTTAGTACTTGCTGAGACTCAAAAGAAAAGTTAAATATTTTGCAGTTGAAAATGCTATACTAGGTGCTGGTAATTTAAGAAATTGTGGGATAAATCACTGGCACCTTCAGATTTATTAACTTTAAGTCCCTGCACCAAATTATAAACTTGCAAACTATTTACTTTTTGATGTAAAATTTGGGAAGACAGGATTCTAAACTACACAAGTCCAAAAATGTTGACTGCTAAGGAAGGGGAATTTGTTTAACCAGGAAAAGCACACTACATGAGCTTGTTTCCAGGTGACCTGGGAGAGCAAGAAAATTAAGTGACTTGCTCAGGGTAACACAGTATGCAAGTGGAGGCTGTGGATCTAAAACCCTGGTCTCCAGGTTTGCAGCTCAGTGCCCTTAACCACTGCACTATACTGCTTCATAAATGCTAACTGAATTGCTTTTGAATGTTAACTTTTAACATTACAAAAATGCGTACTGGCCTGGTAGCAAAGAGGAGAGAAGCATTCATGCCTCACCTGCCACCACATCGGTGACCTGGATTCAAGAATGAGCCTGGGCCACTCAGGGGTTGAGTGGGGGGGAGGAGGATTTAAGTGTGGATGGATGCTCTCCTCCTCCAGGGAGGGTGGGCAGACTGCTCCATGGCATCACTACCACATATGTGACCATAGGAGGCGACGTAGTTTGGGCAGCAGTTGTGGGTGGGGGATGCTCCCTGATGGTGGACGTTCACACACTGTGCAAATGTTAGACTGCCACCTTCAAGGAGCATCTAAGGGTCAGGATCCCACACAGTGGAAAACACTGCCAACAGCAGGATGATGCTCCACGGTGCCTTACAGACCCCACACCGCTTACTGGGTACAGGGGCCGCTGACTGAGTGTGGCTTCCAGGGGGGCTTGGGGACCTCTGATGGCCCTGCACGGGGTGGAATCTGAGAAGGAACAGCAGCCTGTAACAGGGTCCTGTTATGCAGAAAATAAAGTTTCTAAAAGAAGAGAAATTCAAGATGTCCCCCCTTTGTTTTCATTTTCACTCTCCTGTTTACTCCTCTAACTTCCTATCTATACTAACTTTTCTTGTCAGGGTGGCCAACCTGGCAATTCTTAAAGCTTTACTATCCCTGTTATCCAATTCTAGTTTGTACATCTTGATAGTAGTTATGGTAATGGGCTTTAATATAAAGAGTAATTGCCCTTAAAAGCATTTGTTAGAAAATTCAGACAAAGCAAAAGTATGTTGCTAAAGGAGCCCCCCCCCCCCGGCTAAGGAGCAGTGCTACACTCCCTAGCAAGTAACTCTGAAGTCCTGTTCTGGTGCTCGCTCCAAGGAAATGAAGAGGAGCTGAATTTGTGCAAGGACACTGAGGGCATAAAGAAGTAAGCCCTGCAGTGTCTATATTCATTCAAGAGGGGCTGTAATTATTTAAAGAAGGTGCTGCCTTTCTGTTAAAGGCTGAAAAATAAACAGCTGTTGGCTGAGAATTGCAGCCATTGGGAATCCCAATATTTGTTAAATAAACACAGTAAAAACTCTGTTAGCTAGAATTACAGTATGTGAATAGGAGATCAATGTGTTTTATAAATAAAAACTGTTTTTTCTTTGGGTTTTGCACTAGAACATCAAACTGGCTATTTATTAAAGAATCTAGAACCTTACAAGGAAACAAGATAGGGAGCGTGCCCCTCATCTGTTGCCCTCGGTTAAAGATTCTAGATTCTTTATATTTATATTTATTATTTAGGTTACTTCTCTTTTCTCTATTATGGTTTACTTACCTGGGTAAAGTCATCTGGGAATCCCTTCTCATAGGGTTGACAGCCCACAAAGTGGCTGCCTTTATAGCAACCAAATGGAGGTGATGTCAGAGAGTAGGTGGAGCCAATGTCAAACTCCGCCCCTTTTGAGTACTATACAAGGCCTCCACTAGAAGACCTTGTCAGATAGGGAGAGGAAGGAGACTGGTCAGTATCTTCTGATCAGGTGAAGGAATGGAAGTGTGAATGCCTACACACATAGAAACATAGAATTTGATGGCAGATAAGGACCGCTTGGCCCACCCAGTCTGCCCAATTCCCTACCTAATGGATAAGCTGCAGATCCTAGTTAACCAGCAGCCTACTTCTTCCTGCCCCCACCCCCTAGAATTGCCTTATGACTGTCCCATGCATGCTTGAATTCCACCACTGTTTTTGACTCCACAACCTCCTCCAGAAGGCCGTTCCATGCATCCACAACCCTCTCTGTGAAAAAATACTTCCTTAAATTACCTCTGAGCCACCCCCTCTATCTTCAAAGTGTTCCCTTGGTCTTGCACACCTCTTTTTGAAAGATGCTACCCTCTTGGACTTTGTTGATTCCCTTGAGGTACTTGAAAGTTTCTATCATGTCCCCCTCCTCCTTTCCTCGAGGCTATACATATTAAGCTCCTTAAGTCTCTCTCTCATATGTCTTCCGCAGACCCTGCACCATTTTAGTTGCCCTCCTCTGACAGCTTCCATCCTGTCTATGTCTTGCGGAGATTGGGTCTCCAGAACTGCAACAGTACTCCAGATGGGGTCTGACCAGCTGTCTGTACAGAGGGATAATAACTTCCTGTTTTCTACTGGTGATGCCTCCCATGCATCCAGTATCCTCCCAGCACTCCTTGCTGCCCTCTCACATTGCTTGCCCACCTTTAGGTCATCTGATATGACTACCCCTAGGTCCTTTCCATTTTGTTGTTGTTAGTATCTCACCCCCATTGTGTACTCTTCCCCTGGGTTTTTGTTTCCCAGGTGCATTACCTTGCACTTCTTAGCATTGAATCTAAGTTGCCATACATTTGACCATTCCTCTAACCTTGCCAAGTCCCTTCTCATCCTTTTCACCCCACCTTGTGCATCAACTCTGTTGCAGATCTTTGTGTCATCTGCAAAGAGACATACTTTTCCTTCCAGTCCCTCTGCAATGTCGCTTATAAAGACATTGAAGAGGACTGGTCCTAATACTGAACCCTGCGGCACCCCACTAGTAACCCCCCTTTCTTCAGAGTGGACTCCATTTACTATTACCTCTGTGTCCTATTCTCCAGCCAATTCTTTACCCAGGCTGTCATCTTGGGACCCACTCCCAGGCTGGCTAACTTGTATATTAATCTTTTGTGTGGGACTGTGTCAAATGCCTTGCTAAAGTCTAGGTAGGCCATGTCCACAGCCCCTCCCTGATCTACTACTTTGGTCACCCAGTCAAAGAAATCGATCAGATTCATCTGGCATGACCTTCCCGCTGTGAATCCATGCTGCCTTGGGTCCTGTGCCCCTCTGGCCTCTAGATACTTGACAATTCTTTCCTTCAGAAGTGATTCCATCATTTTCCCTACCACTGAGGTTAAACTAACAGGTCTGTAGTTTCCTGCTTCTGCCTTGCTCTCACTTTTGTGAAGGGGAATCACATCTGGCCTCCTCCAATCCTCGGGTACCACCCATCCTCCCATGATTTGTTAAAGAGGGTAGTCAGTGGTGTCACTAGTTCTACCCTTAGTTCTTTTAGAATTCTGGGATGAATCCCATCAGGCCCCATTGCTTTGTCCACCTTCAGTTTTAAGAGTTCTTTCAGAGCCCTTTCTTCTGTAATATGGCTGGTATCAACTTCTGTATCCAGAGTGTTTCTACTGTTTGTTTTAGGTACCTCCTCTTCCTTTGTAAATACTGAGCAAAATATTTGTCTAGTATCTCTGCCTTGTCACAGTCACCCTCCTGCCCACCCTCCCTCCCCTTTATTAAGCCTCACTATCCTCTCTTGGTCTTCCCTTGCTCCCTGATGTACCTATAAAGGTTTTATCTCCCTTCTTAATCGAGATGGCTATCTTTTCCTCGGTTTGGGCCTTTGCTGTTCTGACTGCCTTCCAGCTTCCTTTTGCTTTAACTGATATAGTTCTCTGTCCTGTCCTTCTGTGATTCCTTGTACTCCTGAATGCTTTCTTTTCTCTTGAACCTTCACTGCCACTTCCTTTGAGAACCATAGTGGTTTCTACATCGTTATTTTGTTTATTTGCTTCACACAAAGGCTTGTTACCTCTGTGATGGCAGCTTTTATTATTCCTCATTGTTCTTCCACCCCTCCTTCCTGCCCATTTGCTAGTGCATTCCTTAGGCACTCACCCATTTTGGCAAAGTCAGCCCTCCTAAAGTCCAGTACTTTTACCTTTGTATGACTTGACTCCATTGCTGTGTTTATTGTGAACCATACTGTTCGATGGTCGCTAGTTCCCAGATGGCTACCCACTTCTACATCTGTGATCCTCTTCATCTCCATTTGAGAGAACCAGGTCTAAGATTGCTCCCTCTCGAGTGGGCTCCAATACTAGTTGTCTAAGGCATGCCCCCTGTAGGGCATCTAGAATAACCCCACTCTTCGAAGTGGCTGTTGCAACTGCACTTCAGTTAACATCTGGCATATTCAGATCACCCATCAGCAATATCTCCCCTTTTTCTGCCATTCTAAGTATACTTTCTATCATTTCCTTGTCCATTTCCTCCCCCTGAGAAGGGGGTCTGTATACAACCCCTGTGCGGATTGTGGTTCCATTGCCGGTCTCCAAATTTACCCACAGTGCTTCTTCTCCTCCCTTTTTCCTTTTGTTCTGTTGCTTTGATTCCTTCCCTTATGTAAAGAGCTACTCCTCCTCCTCTTTTACCCTCTCTGTCCCTCCTGTAGATAGTGTATCCTGGTATGTTTACGTCCCAGTCATGGTTTGTGTGTACCATGTTTCTGTGACTGCCATGATATCCAGATGTTCCTCCTCCATCAAGGCCACTAATTCAGGAAGCTTGTTACTCAGACTACGGGCATCGGTACTCATTGCTCTCCATTTTTTGATGGCTTTACCTTCTGTTGCAGCATCCCCCACTGACCTTTCTACCTCGGTCTTTTTCTCATTTAGTACCCTGTTTTGTAGGAAGAGGCTGGGATTTTCCTGCTGCTAGCTTGGAAGTATTGGATACTGAGAAGAGCAGGGAGTCTGACTGCAAGACTTGCCTGGGTTTTTGTTTACTGTTGTTTTGGTGAAAGTTAACCTATTTCTTTTCTGTAAAGAATAATTTTTTATGTATTTATTTTTTTCTGGAAATAAAATGATAAACGCTATGCCAGCATTTTTTATGCACTTCATTTTTGTGACTGGTGTCTGTTATTGAACCCACACGCTTACATTGGTGTCAGAAGTGGGATTCAACCTGGTGCATCGAGGCTGCCTAGGAGGTGTACTGGGGGTGTTTCAGCATAAACACCCTAACAGATGCATGAAGGAGAACAGTCAGACAAAAGTGCATTGCATCTCACCAGGTCAGTGAGAGAAAGAACTGGGGAGCCTTTGTTGCCTGGGCTAAATCCTGGAACCAGACCCAAAATGAAGAAGACAGCGGAAGAAGAAGAAGAGGTACTAGCTGCAGCAGCAAAGCCACAAGTACGACAGGTACCACCAGCTGCTGATGATCCTAGTGAATTGTTAAAGTGGCTATGCATGCGGCAGATCGAGATGGAGAACCAGAGGGACGAAGATCGGTGACTGAGGGATGAGGACCAAAGACTCCAAGCTGAAGAAAGGAGAAGACAGGACCAAAAATGGACTGACACCCTGAAGGTGATACAGGAGATGTCACAAAGGCAAGTAGAACAAACTGTGCCAAGAGATATTAAGTTGACTAAATTAACCAAAAGTGATGATATAGAAGCTTATCTGACGACTTTCGAGCGAATAGCCCAGACTTGCAACTGGCCCCAAGATCAGTGGGTGATAAGATTGGTACCCTACTTGTCTGGGAAGGCTCAGCTTGTATGTAGTCAACTAAGTGTGACTGATGCTGCCACTTATGCTAAAGTAAAGGAAGAGATTTTAAGAAGATATAATATCAGCACAGAGATTTACCATCAGCGCTTTAGGTCACAGAAAATGTTCCATTATGACACGCCAAGGGAGACCTACACCAGACTGAAGGATTACTGTATAAAATGGCTACAACCCACCACAAAGTCTACTGACCAGATTATGGAACTTATTACCATCGAACAATTTATCCAGGTTTTGGCTCCTGATGTGCAAGTATGAGTGAAGGAGCACAAACCTGAAACTGCAGAAGGAACCATTAAGCTAGCTGAGGATTACCTAGCAGCTACAGCAACCAGACCCAGAGGACAACCAGGTAACCAAGGACCACCTGCACCTCTGGTAAGACCCTTTATTCCCAAAATGCAGAATCAGAGACAATCACAGTATAACAGGAGGGATAGATGTGCTAGAATTCCATATTCTGAACTGATATGCCATGGTTGCCTTGGGAAGGGTCACATTGTGAGGAATTGTCCTAATAAAAGACAAGAGCCTGTTCATTTGGCTCTGGCCATTTTGGCTATGTATAGACAGTGGGGATTAGAGACCTACAAACCCTGGGATTATTGGATTCTGGGAGCAGGCAAACATTAGTGCGACCTGATCTTGCCCCTGATTGTGCCATAAACCAGCAGGATACTACTGTCAGATGTGTGCATGGGGACGCTCACCAGTATAAACTGCCCATCTTGATATTAAAATAAATAATGACTGTTGTAAGTACTAGTTGGTCTAGTACCCCAGTTACCAGTACCTGTCATTATTGGACAAGATTTCCCACTTTTCAACACTGATGAGTAATCAAAGACTTTTATGGAGACTGTTAACGTGGTTACCAGATCTCAAACTAAAGTCCAATTAGACTCTGTTTTTCCCTTCGAAGAACATTATTTTGAAAGTGAGAGCAAAGATAGGAAGTCCCAAAAAGAAAGAAGAAGGGAGAAGAAGGCTTGGAAAGAATAATACCAAAAAGGGACAGAGTATATGGTACCAGGGTTGTCTTGTAACCATGTTTATGAAGATCAAATGGCAGCTGATTCTTTGAAACCTTTATTTTCACAGGTGTCCAAAGAGGAAACAACCGGGGCAATCTTATTTCATACAGAGAAATAAAATACTATATAGAATATCTGTTGACCAAAAAAATTATTTAGAAACTGAGCAGTTGATGGTGCCCCAGAAGTACAGAGAACAGGTGATGTTTCTGCCCATGACATCCCAATGGCTGGCCATGAAGGGAGGGATAAAACTGTTCAGAGAATCCTGTCCAGATTTTGTTGGCCAGGATTCATCAGGATGTGGCTGCTTATTGTACAGCCTGTGCTAAATGCCAGCTAGTAGCACAAGGAGGGAGAAAGATCAGGTACCCCTACAGCCTATCCCTTATGTTACCACCCTTTTGATTGGGTAGCTATGGATGTGGTGGGACCCTACTTAAAAGTTCTAAAGGGAATCAGTATATTCTTGTAATCTGTGACTATGCCACCCGCTACCCTGAGGCTATCCCAATGAGGATGGTAACAGCTCCTCGAGTGGCCGAAAAACTGGCCAAAGTTTTTAGTAGAATGGGAATACCCCAGGAAATATTAACAGACTGTGGCAGTAATTTTACATCAGCCCTGTTGCAAGAATTGTATAGACTACTAGTGGTTACAGCCCTTAGAATATCCCTATATCATCCCCAGACAGACGGACTAGTGGAGTGGTTTAACAAAACCATGAAAAAAATGCTCCAGAAATTTGTGCATGAAGAGGGAAGAGACTGGGACAAATTTCTTCCCTACCTTCTTTTTGCTTATAGGGAGGTACCCCAAGCCACTACTGGGTTCTCCCCATTTACCCTGTTGTATGGGCGCAACCCCAGAGGGCCCCTAGATGTAGTGAAAGAACACTGGGAGGTTGGAAAAAATGTTGGGGGCACAAATACTGTTGAGTATATGCTGTCACTAAGGGAAAGATTGGTGAAATATATAGCACTGGCACATGAGAATGTGGAAAATAAACAACAGGCTCAGAAAGAAAGATATGATGTAGGGTTGAAAGAAAAACAATTCAAGCCTGGGGAAAAAGTATTATTGTTGCTACCTATGACTGAGAATAAGTTGTTAATACGTTGGCAAGGCCCCTATGAAGTTGTCAGACAAACAGGGGTGATAAATTATGAAATAGAGATGCCAGGGCATAGACCCTTAAAATGAATTTATCATGCCAACTTGTTAAGAAAATGGGAAGAAAAACCAAAAACTGAAGTAATATGCTACATCCAACCAGAACAGGATAACACAGAATTGAATTTGCATATGAACTGTTAGACCCTTGTCATGAGGAGACACCCATTCACATTAATCCAGATTTGGCACCAGCACAACGTCAAGAGATTGACAATCTCTTAGATTATTTTAAAAGTACTTTCACAAAAACCCCTGGAAGAGCAAAGGGTGTGGAGCATGAAATCAAACTGTCACAGACCAGGCCCATACACCAGAAACCATATAGGCTTCCTGAAAAAGTCAGACAGGAAGTAGTGGAGGAAGTGAAAAGGATGGTGCAAGCTAAGGTTATTGTACCATCATGCAGTCCATGGTCTTCACCCCTGGTAGTAGGTAGTAAGAAAGAAGGTGGAGTGAGGTTATGCTTGGATTTTAGATGCATAAATGCTGTCTCAGAGTTTGATGGGTACCCCATGCCCAGGATTGATGATCTGTTGGACCAAATTGGATCTGCCCTGTATATCAGTACACTTGACCGCACAAAGGGATACTGGTAGATCCCATTGGCAACCCAAGCACAGGAACTAACAGCATTCTGTACTCCAATTGGGCTATACCAATTTACAACCATGCCATTTGGACTACATGGGGCCCCTGCCACCTTTCAAAGATATATGGACCATGTGTTAAGACTCCATAAAGCATATAGTGCTACTTATCTAGATGACGTCGTCATCTATAGCCCAGACTGGGACACCCACTTAATTCACTGAAGTGCGGTTATTCAGAGTCTGAAAGATGCTGGCTTAACGATTAATCCGGAAATGTGCCCTTGCTAAAACTTAGGTTTTCTTATTGAAACGGGGCTCTCAAACCAGAAGTCAGTAAAACTGAAGCTGTGGCAAATAGTCCAGTGCCCAGTACAAAAAAGCACGTCCACTCATTTCTGGGCCTGGCTGGTTACTATCGTCAGTTTATACCAGACTTCTCAAATATTGCCACACCTTTAACAAATCTAACAAGGAATTGTTGCCCCACTAAGTTGAAGTGGACAGCAGAGTGTGATGCCGCTTTTAGAAAAATAAAGGCGATATTATGTTCTGCGTCAGTATTACATAGTCCAGACTTCTCCAAACCATTCGAGATTCAAACAGATGCCTCAGATACAGGCATCGGGGCTGTTCTTACCCAATATGACAAACATGGGGAAATCCTATTCTTTTTTTAAGTAGAAAGCTCCATGAAAGGGAACGAAGATATTCCACCATAGAGAAAGAGTGTCTGTCCATGAAATGGGCCATTGAGGCCTTAAAATATTATCTATGGGGGAGTGAATTTACAATTGTAACTGATCACAATCCCTTATGTTGGCTTAATTTGATGAAAGACAAGAATATGAGAATTATGAGGTGGTACTTGTCTTTGCAACCTTACAAGTTTTCAGTTAAACATCGAGCAGGATCCCAACACAAAAATGCAGATTTCCTATCTGGATTTGGAGCGGATAAAGATGGCTCAGGAAAAGAAAATGGATGATGTTACATCTAAAATGTTAAATAATAGTTGCAAACTATTAAATGCATACCTCTAGGAATTGTGGTAACTGGAACCATATTTGTAATGTACATATTAATGTTTGGTAAATGGTTCCTTATTGTTAAGGGTCCCTGAGGTGGAACTTCTGAGAGTGGTGGGCAGAAGTTCCAACCCTTCCAAGGGTGAAGTGTCTCAGTCAACAGAATAAAAGCTACTATGTTGCCTTCTTGTGCAGGGAGGTATGTAACAGGGTCCTGTTATGCAGAAAATAAAGATTTAAAAAGAAGAGAAATTCAAGATGTCTCCTCCCCTTTTTGTTTTCATTTCACCTCTCCTGTCTACTTCTCTAACTTCCTATCTATACTAATTTTCTTGTCAGGGTGGCCAACCTGGCAATTCTTAAAGCTTTACTATCCCTGTTATCCAATTCTAGTTTGTACATCTTGATAGTAGTTATGGTAATGGGCTTTAATATAAAGAGTAATTGCCCTTAAAAGCATTTGTTAGAAAATTCAGACAAAGCAAAAGTATGTTGCTAAAGGAGCCCCAAGGAGCAAAGTGCCACTTCGCTAGCAAGTAACTTTGAAGTCCTGTTCTGGTGCTCGCCTCCAAGGAAATAAAAAGGAGCTGAATTTATGCAAGGACACTGAGGGCATAAAGAAGTAAGCCCTGCAGTGTCTATATTCATTCAAGAGGGGCTGTAATTGTTTAAAGAAGGTGCTGCCTTTCTGTTAAAAGGCTGAAAAATAAACAGCTGTTGGCTGAGAATTGCAGCCATTGGGGAATCCTAATATTTGTTAAATAAACACGTAAAAACTCTGTTAGCTAGAATTACAGTATGTGAATAGGAGATCAATGTGTTTTATAAATAAAAACTGTTTTTTTTTTCTTTGGGTTTTGCACTAGAACATCAAACTGGCTATTTATTAAAGAATCTAGAACCTTACAAGGAAACAAGATAGGGAGCGTGCCCCTCATCTGTTGCCCTTGGTTAAAGATTCTAGATTCTTTATATTTATATTTATTATTTAGGTTACTTCTCTTTTCTCTATTATGGTTTACTTACTTGGGTAAAGTTATCTTGGAATCCCTTCTCATAAGTTTGGCAGCCCACAAAATGGCTGCCTTTATAGCAACCAAATGGAGGTGATGTCAGAGAGTAGGTGGAGCCAATTTCAAACTCTGCCCCTTTTGAGTACTATATAAGGCCTCCACCAGAAGACCTTGTCAGATAGGGGAGGAAGAAGACTGGTCAGTATCTTCTGATCAGGTGAAGGAATGGAAGTGTGAATGCCTACACACTAGCTTGGAAGTATTGAATACTGAAAAGAGCAGGGAGTCTGACTGCAAGACTTGCCTGGGTTTTTGTTTACTTTTGTTTTGGTGAAAGTTAACCTACTTCTTTCTGT
Organism: Neoceratodus forsteri; assembly: GCA_016271365.2. NCBI lineage: Eukaryota > Metazoa > Chordata > Ceratodontiformes > Ceratodontidae > Neoceratodus > Neoceratodus forsteri. The sequence goes on from CM057451.1 coordinate 477,917,488, forward strand.
AAATAATAATTAAAATTTTTTTTTCTGAAATAAAATGATAAACGCTATGCCATCGTTTTTATGCACTTCATTTTTGTGACTGGTGTCTGTTATTGAATCCACACTTACACAGCCCTCAGGTTAAGTCCCTGAGACAGCGGATTATGGTGTTGGGGAGGCAAACAGAGCCTGTCGGTGAGGAGGAGGATAAAATGAAAGGAAAAAAATTACAAAATGAGTATTGAAAGATCAGCTATATCGCTTTGATTATTCACTTCAATTTTTATATTTTAGTTTCTGCAGTTGGTCTAAGTCATCTGTTAACACTATTCCAATTTTTTTTGATCTGAAAGATTAGCAATTTGCTCTTCACTAAAGAATTTGGCTTTGCTGCAGTCAAAGATTTTTACATGATTTACGTAAGAGTTCTATATTTTATCCATTTAGACTGTAGATTTGTTGTTTTGGAATTGGTTCCAGGCCTTATCCCTAATTTTCATTTGTTTAAACAGTTCCCTAGTTATCCATATGGACCCATACCCTTGAAATAATTTCTTAGGTAAAGGGGATGTTTGTGAAGAAGTTTTGAAAATTCACCAATGAAATAATCCAGTGTGATATTTACATTAGGGGGTATCATCCAAATATGTCCAGTCTATGTTAGATAAGTCATTAGGGAACTCGGAAGGATTCAGTTTAGATCAATCAAAAACATTTTTCAACAAATTCTGATTTGAAAAACACCATTAAACTACTCACAAAAAGTAGCAGTTGGTCACTAATCAAATCTGCCAAGCAACCTAAATTTAAGATTCCGTCTGAGTTACTTACAATAGTCCACTCAAGCAATATATGTTTCTTAGTTTTATTGTTCAAGTTTGTAAATTCCAAAATGATTTGTTTCATGCCAACATCATCTAATAGGTCCCTTTATGTAGTTGTATTAGCAGTCCAGTTAAGGCTGTAGTTTCCCAAAATGATTTTTCTGTGTTACCTAAAGCTGACAACATATTTAATATGTCTTTTCACTCTGTAATTCCTGTTTTGGGGTTTATAAATACAATAAATGTTTAGTTTCTTGACTCCCTTAATTAGTTGGAGAAACAGTGATTCATAATCTGTTTTGGCCATATAACTTGGAGGACAGACTTTAACATCAAGATTATTCAATACATAAAATAAAACACCTCTGTCCTTTTTGGAAATGCTGTCCTTTCTGAGTATAACACAATTTGGAGTTGCAAGTTCATTATCTGAAACATTTAGTTTCAGCCAACTTTCACTGATAGCGAGTACATGAGAAGTGTGCCTAGCAATCAATGATTCATTCTCAGTATGTCTTGAGAGAAGGCTGCAGGTGTTTAAATGCAATATTCAGTACCATTTACTAGATAGTCAAATACTGTGATCTGAAGGGACAGAAGAATATTTTTTGTCAGTAGGTCCAGGATTGTATTCCTCATCATCTGAAAGCAGAATTAAGGTAAACATCAAATTAGTAATGGATTTTAAATTCGAAGACAAAAGGGGGAACCTTAAATGTCTTCCTAACATGTCTCCATGTTTGTTATCAGGCCTAATGGTATATCATCCTGTAGGTGTAAGTCAATTGAAGGCCTGAAAACCAAGGAATCTCTTGAGAGAGAAAAAATGATAATCCATTGGAACAGTTACTGATAAAAAATCAGCAGTGACAAATAAAATACAGTAAAAATCTCCCAGCAATAGCCCCAACCACACCATGATTGTTACAGTTTAAAAACTAATTAAAATAAAAAAAAACTCAAAACTAAAATATTTTTAGACATCCTCCTTTTCAGCCTCCCTCAAATCTGCCACCTCCTGATGATATCACCCACCACTGCCAGTGTCAGATCCGGAACTGACCACTGCCACCAGGTTGGACTGGTCCGGTGAGGAAGAGATGGAGCCAGGCGAGGTGAGTGTGAGTACTTGCTGGTAGGGAGGGAGGGCAAAATCTAGTCTGGCCAGTCTGTAGCTGTTGGAACTGCTGGAGTGACTCTCCTTAAATCTACCACCACCTGATGACATCACCCACTACTGCCATCAGACCTGGAACTGACCACTGCCGCTTGATTAGTCTGGTTCAGTGAGGAAGACTGAGCCAGGTTGGGTGTGTGGAATACCTGCTGGTGGGGACAGAAGGCAAAGAGTACAAAAGTCTGCTGGTCTAGCTGATATGAAGCTGTCTGAGCTGCTGGAGTGGCTCTCCTTAATTCTGGCACCCCTCCCGATGACATCACTCACTGTCATCATCAGACCTGGAACCAACAGCTGCCACTAGGTTGGTCCGGTCTGGTGAGGAAGAGCTGGAGCCAGGCAGGGTAAGTATGAGTACTTATTCGTGGGGGGAGAGAGGGAAAAAAGTACTAAAGTCAGCTGGTCTGTGGCTGTACTCTTCATAAATGGATTAAAACTTAACTTCAAGTGATTTTACATTATAATTAATTTGCTTTTGCTGATATTTGGCATTCATATTTTTATTTTAGTAACAAATAAAATTTTAATTATTAGTCATATAACTTACAGTACAGCACCAATACAATCAGCATGGATCATCATTTGATCATCCACAGACTATCAAAAAAAATCATGCTGATTTAAGCTTGCACAAACAATCAACAATCATACAAACATACGCACATACTGTTCGTATTGCAGGGTAAACAGCTGGTGATTTGAAAGTTGCATGTCTGATGATTAAATCATGATCTAGATGATGATCTTAGATCAAGATCTCCCTTGGTGATCATATGGTAACATTTGATGATTAGCAATGATCAGTAATGACTGACCTTCAAAAAACATGATCGATGATTTGCAGATTCGCTGGTCCTACTTATGAATGAGTGGGACCCAACACAAATCATTTTGGCACACCGCTTGTTACTTCATGCCACTTAGAAAGTCCATTTAAATAAATAAATGAACCTAATTGCTTAAGTTCCCCCAAATGTGGAAACAAGTAGAAGCAGGACTCCATTTCAAATAAGATGTTGTATCTCAGCAGGGCTATCCTGGGTAAATAACTTATAATAAAATAAATACCCTGCCCTTTTATTTATGAGTTAACACTAAATCAGAAGTTGTATTAAAGTCTGGGTGCAGGATTTTAAAAATTGTCCATTCAGCCCCTGATTTCTTTTTATTTGGTTTGATTGATTTTCAAAGCTTTCAAACCAATGACAAACATTAGTTCATATGACAACAGTTAACACAGCAACATTGCACACTGCTCTACACCAGTTAAAATGGACCAATTACACATACACGATATTAGTTGCCTGTCGCGGCAAAATTCCTCTGAACTTCCAACTGTCATACAGATCTGATCATAAATTCATCTGTTCACCAGTTATTTTCTTTTTTTTATACTTTATTTTTATTATTTTCATGTGTTATCATACAAATAACATTGCCATATTTAGGACAAACCACTTCAATCAATACATACCACAGAGAGAGAGACTAACCCCTCCCATTAATCCCAGGATTGGTGAATCCCAAATATATTGATACCACATAGAGGGAAAGCTAACATTTTAACTAACAAGTACATTGACATATATAGCTGTATGAACAAGCCCATGAGCAGTGTGACTAATTCGTTAGGCTAAAGTCTTTAGAGTCCCAAAAGTTCACACCCCAGACTGGGGCTAATGGCATCACACATTGTACCTAAAATTAAATAAATGTCCTAAAAGGAACAATTAAGGCAACATATTCCCACTATGTAGACGCACCAACAGTATACCGCATATCTTATAAATATTAAATTCTTTAAGCTATAAGGCTGCAATTTGTTTTTGATAATAATAAACTGAGATCTCTGACATGTGAAGCAAGCCCTTGAACAATTTATGGAGCAAATCCTTAACATAAATTCTAATACTCAGAAGGAACCCTCAACTAAGTCGAGGCATGATTAAGCATTTCCTGCCACCTACAGATTCAGTGAAGCTAAATAGTGTCCAACTGCCTAAAGTAAAAAGTCAGTAGTGAATGTCTGTAGAAAAAAACATCAGAAAGTTATGCCTCACTATTGTAAGCCTTTCAGCCATCCTCATGGTCTTCAGAATCACTGTCCTCTGCCCCTTGATCATGACGTCAGCTCTGGCTGCTGCCAACAAAATGGGATGCCCACTTGCTCGCCTTGGGTAGGGTCAGAAAACACTCAGACCTTGCCATTATAGATAATCCTCGATCGTGCTGGAAAACCATTGTGTGCATAATCGATGCTTCCCTCAACTGCTTCCTCACACCATTGAATTTTTTCCGGCGCTTTTGAGTAGCATAGCTGACATCAGGAAACAGGTAGACTGCATGCTAAGCCTGGGTAATGTGTCCTGCTTGTTGAGCAAAATGGAGGATGTCTCTAATACCACACTGCCTGTAACAATGAGCAGGGTACAAGGGGTTTCCCAGTCCTCCCAGTATCCCCGAGGGTTAATTCTATAAGCCTTCTGTAGTCCAAAGGAAATGTTTTGACCTCAGGCACCAGTTTAGCCACAACCCAGTCTCACAGAAACTTGAGAGGGTGGTTCCCCCTTGATCCCCTCAGGCAACCTGAGAACTCGGATATGTGATGAGTGGGCCTGGTTTTCCAGTGGGCCTGGTTTTCCAGTGTCTCGAGTCTGGCCCACAGGTGGGTGTTTTCTTTAACTAGGAGCAAGGATGCAGCCGCAGCTGATTCAACTTGCTGTTTGATGTCTCCAATCTCTGTTTACGTCCCATTCACCATATTTTCTACCACCAACACCCTCGTACCAAATGAATCCATCTTGGTGCTTAAGTCGGAGACTGATGTAATCAGCCATTATAGTTTAAGGCCTATGGAAGACATGGTCTTCTCCGATTCATGCTGAGACGCTGCCTGTGCATCAGGGCCAGACCTCAGGGGCTGAGATGTTCCAGTCGATGTATTGCCTGAGCCACCACCTCTATCCTTACGAGGATTACCCATCTTATGTTTAGAAAGCTCCTTTATTAATTAGTGTAGTTATTTTATTGGATTACAGCTTTCAAGGGGTGATTTTTGCTGATTGTAATGATCAGATAGAGAGCTGTTGGAAAATGCTGCCATTCAGCTTGGGCTCCACAGCGCCCCCACCAGCTACTTTCATAGGTAGTCCTTATGTGTACTCTGCTCTTTATTACATTATCCATCTTTTTTACCCTGTATTTAGTTCTCCTGCTACCAGGCAGCCCACAATGGACCCAATCCCCCAGCTCCAAGACCCACCATCCCAAGGTGCTTACTCCAGCCTCCTTTGTTCCATCATTGTATGCCCCCATGGTGGCATCCCCACAGAGTGCAGTTTTCCTTACCTGGTTAGGATCTGGTATGGGAGGTGGGTGCCTGGTTGGAGGTGCGGGGTCTGCAGAGGTTCCATATCCATCCTACAGTGCAGTGCTTTTTCCCCCACTGTTTTTTTCCATGGGGCTTCCCAGCATGCTATGACGTGACATGTGTGCATGTGGTGCTCAAGCAGGTATCGGTATCCAGCAGCTGCTCCTGTGACCCTTGTCAGTTTCCACTTGTGCAACTATCCAGTCTCAGCTAGGTGGCAATCAAACAAGGGAGGATGGAATCTCCCCTCTCTAAAAGAGGAGGGCTGTCTGTTGGGATGCTCCTTGCTCCTTCTCAAATTGGCCTCCTGCAACCTGCTTCTCCACCTGGACATCTTCCTTTCTTTCTTTTAATACTTATTATTTATTGAGTTCTCAAAGAAGTGCATCTAGTAGTATTTCAGTTCACCTCAGATACAGAAACATGTGGAGAAATCTGGGTCCAGAAATTACTACATATAGAATACACCCATTTATTATCACTAACTATAAATTCATATCAACCATCAGCAAGTTCAGAAAGTACCTGTACCAGTTAAAACCTGAGATATGGTGGTTCCCACAGTCATACAACCTTCCTAGGAAGCAACCTATATGTAAAGGCCAGGGAGTACCTATGTCTATAGATGATTAGTGTGCCCAGCAGACATGAACAGGATAAACTCATGGAACAAAGGCTGTCAGTCGAGAGTCAGTGGCTAGTAATCAAACAGTCCAATGTTTGGTAGATATAAGGGTTTAGTTCCTCCTGTAATACATAATTTTTTATGTTTTAAATGCGTATCAGGTTATACAGTCCTAGCAGGGAGGATGGTGCAGTGTGAAGCCACTTTTCTGAATTGTTTTTTGGCAGCAGACGCCAAGATTTGAAACAAATATTGTTTTCTAGGGACTTTCTGTCTAGATAAAGGTGCTCCAAGCAGTATTGACTTTGGGGCCCTCAGACAAGGAGTGTCTGGGATATCCTTCATTACTTCTGTGATATTTGTCCAGAATAGGATCAATTTGTCACACGTACTGGGTCAATATGTTGTATGGAGAATGCCGCTAGGCAAAACCACACAACAGTAACAGCGCATGGAAGAACAGCTACAGGGTACACAATGCCACATGACACAAATAGTGTGGAACAGCAGTGGTGACCCTGTAGCTGTTTCTGTAAAGCTCTGCTACAGAGGGTAAGAGCTCTGCTGGAAGGGGGTCCACTGAGCAGCTGCTGTGGCTCAGGGAGTAGAGACATTGGCACTGGAGGACAATGGAGTGGCTGTTGATTGGGGTTCTATTCTCAGTCCCAGATAAGGTTATTAAATTTTTTTTCTTGCCTTTTGTGCAGTTCGCCCGGGTATTACCCGGTCCCTTAGTTGCCCTCCTCCCGGAGGAGGTTATTTTGATTGGGGGGTCGGGGGCACAGTCCCCCATAATGGGTGTAGGTGAGGGCAGAGCCCCTGGAGAAAACAAGTATTTTTATTTTCAGCTGCTGTTTTGACAATGCAGTATAGGGCTGTGCTGTTTTTGTATGCAACAACATGACCCCATGCCCTTCTCACACAACCAAAAGATGTGAGCATGAGTGGTCTTCCTTTCTCCACACCCTCGCCACCAATCTGAGCATGTAGATGTTTAATATTTGACATGATGAACTGGAAAAATGAAGAACTTTAAGGACTAGGGGCTGGATTTTCAAATGGGGGCAGAGGGCGTGCATCCCGCACTGCACAACAGAACTTTGAACTGTATGGTGCGCCAACTCCCTTTGCCTCAACTGCACCTGAATTTCAACTCACGGGTACAGTTGCAACAATTTGCATGATTTACGGCAGCTTGCACCAAAGCACTGGTGCAAGCACCATTACATTGCCTCCTGGAGGTGGCGCATGCTAGACTACAAAACTGTGGTCTAAGGTGCAGCAATCGTCACAAAGGATTGAAAATCCTAATTGCCAACATGGGAATGCCACAAGCTCCGTGTGTCATATATTTGGCACATCAAGGGCTAGCAGCACCCCCAGAGCTTTGAAAGTCCGGCCCAAGGAGCGCAAACAATATCAGGCAGCAAATTTTTCAAAATTTTAAATGTAGCCTCTTATTACTTTTCTGAAGTGTTTTTATTTTTCTATCTGCTCATTAGATGGTGTTCTACCTAAGAGTATTGGGTGTGATGGAAAAAGCAGTGCTTTACGAAGAAGCAGACATATCTAGTTATATTCTTCTCACCACACCATCAGCATGTGATGTCACCCATAATTACATCACAAGCCCTGCTGCCTGATTGGTAAATTGTGTCACAAGTTACCAATCAAGCAGTAAGAGACTGGCTCTTCTTGGTTACTAGTTATGTTTCAGTCAGTGAAGTCACCATGCTGATGAATATATATATATATATATATATATATATATATATATATATATATATTACATACATAGATTACATAGATATTACTGAGCATTTAAAGACGTTAGTCCATTAGCTCGCATTTATATATATATATATATATATATAGAGAGAGAGAGAGAGAGAGAGAGAGGAACATAACTATGTCAGCCTCCAGGTAGAGTGCTGTTCCATGTATCATACCTAATGTTGTCAGGTTGACAATCTTCTAATTGGCAAAACAGAAAAGCAAAAAAAAAAAAACTTCAGATATAAGAAGTGATAGCCGACTACTTCTGAAAGCTACTACTAATTCCAGGCAGTACACCAGCTCTTTAATCACATTTTTCCAAAAGAATTGTTGTCACATTGGTGTAGTGGTGGCTGTGTGCTGGATGACCCATTTCTGTTTCCACTGGGTTTCAGCGATTTGAAGCTGCAGTTCCATAGCTTGTGTTGTAATCAGTCATGCCCTGCAGTGCCTTGTATATCTGTGAAAGAAGGTGTCCTAGTAACCCTTCTAACTGGGAGTTTGCAAAGAAACGGATAAAGCCAAGATTAAGAGACTGAATCTTTTACTAGTCTATTGTTCACTGTATATAGAGTCTTATTTGTAAGAAACAGTAACAAATCTGCTTTTTAAGTTGTATTTGTCCCTTGCCTCCAGAAATGGCAACATCTCTCTATCTTTATGTAATTGCCACATGCTCTTCAGTCCCAACCTGTCCCACATTTGATATCGATGGGCCAACCTGGCTGGCTGGAAATCATGTTCAGTCTGGATTCTAAGTAGAAGAGCATCCTACATTATGCCCTTTCTGAAGAGAAAGGCATCTGCTGCTAGGAGAGAATTCATAAAGGGATCCTATCGTCACTCAAAGACCTCTTCTCTGCCCTTCAGTTCATATATCAATGACATGGGCAATATGTTGTGCATCAGAGCCTTTTACTGATCTACTGTGTGGGTAGTATGTGACACCCACGTGTTGAGCTGTGCGGATTTTTCAAATTCCGGTGGAACGGAATTCTGCAGAAATTTCATAAATTCCTCTTACATTAGGTGGAATTTCATCAGAAGTGGAATGGAAAAATTCTGTTGACTGTTTTAACCACAGAATGTGTTTTATTGTGTAATTATATTCCGTGGACATATTTATACTCCACAGAAAAAAAATCCACAATGATTTTACTAGAAATACACGTAACCAAATATAATAAAAAACACAGTAATTTAACTGTATCAAATCAAGCTTGAGGATGAGTAATATAAGCATAATTGTATCCTCTGTGTGGTAAATCTGTGTTATGCTCGCCAGAATTTTGATGTCACCCTATTCTGCGGAAATATGTATCCGCAGAATAGAATTCCACATTTAGACCAGTCAAGTAGTCATGTGACTGCACATTCCATCTCCAGAGTACCCATATGACTCCCTACTGAATCTGTACAGGTTGTACAGGCATTCGAGAGAGAAGGAGCTACTCTGTAGTGTTCTCTGTTAATACAGCAGAAAAGTGCATTTAAAACCACACAAAAATTGCTGTGATCGATTAGGTTTACTGTGGACTTATAAAATTTGTATTGGTGTGTGTGTGTTGTTTCAATTTTTTTTACTATAGTTTCTGTATCTTGGATATTTTTTTGTCCCTTGTGTAAGTCAGTACTGGAGGAGGGGCTTTGATCAATACTTGCAAGGGGGGAGAGAGTATTATTAGTTACTTAGTTGCTAATAATTGCCCCTTGATTTCAGCAATATACTGTTAATACATATATACTGAGTGTACAGAGAGAGATGGGGGAGGGAGGGAGAGAGACACACACACACACACAGGGGTTCCTGAGAGAGAAAGAGGTAGTTTTATTGAGATTTTCAAAGTTTTTGTCAAACTTTGAAAATCTCAATAAAACGATTTATGGAAAAAAAAGAAGGGGAAATGGAGAGAGATTTCTTTTGATTTCTTTGTTAGTAGTTAGTCTTATAGAATTAAACTGTGGCTGTCTGACATATAGTAAAGTACTATTATTTACCTTACAGTCAAATAAAAGATTAACAGCTTTGACCTGTTAGTCCACCAAAAAATATTCTGAGAGTTGAAACTGATTTGCTTTCGCTGTTTTACATAAAACTGTTTTTAAGAAACATCTTTATTTTACTGTTCAAGAAATTTGATTTCTTAATTTGTAGCAGTCAGTCAGAGTCTCACAGAAGCAAAGTGTGTCTGTTTGATGTATACTAAAGTATTTACTAGTTTTTATTGTCATTGTGGTAGCGCTGTGCTTCCCTCCCCCCCCCACCAGTTTGGTTGGGAGAGGAGAGGCTCTTCACTATCTTCTTTACATCCACCTTTCAGTCTGCTGTGAAACAGCACCTTTCTTTCCTTTTTCTTTCATGTAGGATGGCCACCTACAGACCTCCCTCCTTTCCTTTTCTGTCTCTTCCCTCTCTCCCTTTCACATAGGGGGGCCCTACCTACCATGTTTGCAGTGTGCCAGTTTCTTTGGCTATTGTACCATAACAGAAGCTGTTTAAAATTAGCAGAATAGCTGGTACTATGGCATTAGCGACCGTGTCGCTCCTTATGAGCCGATTTTGATTTGCTGCAGCACTCACTTGCGATCCTGCACAAAAGTGTGCAAGATCGCAGTGCCGCACAGCTACTGAACTTTGCAATGCAGCTCCTGTAGTAAGAATTTGCACTAAAGTATTCCCCCCTTTTCATGCACACCTTTACCTGTGTTTCAAGGGAGGTTATGAGAGGTTTGCCTACCCGGATCTCGGGATGTTGGAAAATGAAACAAGCGAGTGAGAGTAGGCACTGGTGTTTCGCGCTCCTATCTCTCAGTCAAATTGTAAACTGTATTGTATGGTTCCTGTACAGTGTTTCCCCAGATATGAGTGCCCTTTATGTTTAGCGTACAACAGGACTGAATAAAATAAAAGTGAATGAAGCAATGCTCTTTCTCTGCCCCCTTTAAGCACTGAACTGCAGTTGTCAGCCCCATTATGTGAACTACAGCTCTAGCAGATGCTGCTTCAGCTTTCTAACAAAATTCCCTAAGCTAGCAACTTTGATCTAAAACGTAGTTGCTAGCTGTTACAATAATTTTTCTCTTTTAGGTGTATAGTGTTGTATCTTTTCAAGTTGCTTTGCAAAGTTGTTTGCCCTGCGAGCATTTAGTTGGCACCAAAAACACTCACAGGTTCACAGAGCCATTTTGTAAACAACCTGAAAGTGATGAATGATGTCACGAAGAATGTTTTTCATAACAACAAGCTGTTTTCTGGTATAATTTCTCCCCTCCATGACCAGCTAGCTTGCCTTATGCATTGCAATGTGAAGGTGTTTCTTTTTCCCTCCTTAACAACCAAAAAGTCATTCTCTGCAACCAAATAAAGCCCTGTATTAAGATAACAGTCTGTATTTCAGTACACGTAAACCAAATTAAATAAACGTGTTGTGCTTTTCTTGCTGTGAATGCCTGTTGTTTCGGGCACTATGCCAAGATAAAAAATTTTATTTTAGAACTCACCTATCTATGCAGAGCTGGTCTCTTCTTAGGGCTGGCGCCCCTTGGCTCTGTTGTTTTTATCTAAGAGCTTCTGTCACTCACAGAAGGTGGGCGGGCTTTCAGGAGAAAAAATGTTCAAAAATGGTTGATTTGCCTTATTTATGTGTCACTAAGGTTCCTTATATATATATGTATATAGTATATGTAATATATGGAGATGGCCTAATAATACCATCTCATCCCATACAAAAATTTTGTTGTAATAGCACAGTACTGAGAGTGATAATACCATCATTCCAAACTGATAATACTATCGTTCAGAAGTGATAATACCATCGTTCGACTCCTGAACAATAGTATTATCAGAAGCAATCAGCAGCACGAGCGCAATCACCTGGCCACTTCAAGTGCGAGCTGTCTTTCAAACCGCAAACAGTTTCCTGACAGAAACACTGCTACTCGGTCACGGCGCATCACTACAAAGATTAAAAATGCAGGCTAATACTAATAACATCACGGAAGACAGAATACAGTTTGTGAAAAACCAGGAGAACCCTAACACCTCAAAAAAAATGAATTTTGACTTAAAGCTCCTCCAAACATACCTCACAAACCAAGGTGAGTCACGGTCCATTGAAGCTATACCCTTACAAGAACTAGACTCCAGCCTCGCTAACTTTTTGTTTCATTTAAAAAAACAAGACGGCTCTGAATATAAGCCTAGCACAATACGAGGTGTCCTTGGAAGCATCGACAGACACCTACACAAAATTAATTATCCCGCCTCAATTTTCCAAAGTCCTTCTGCAGTATTCAAACAAACACTAGAGACACTAACTGCTAAGCAAAAATACCTAAAAAAACTCAGAATGGGTAACCGGCCAAGGCAAGCAGAAGCCCTAACAGAAACAGACATCAACTTACTGTACACATTGGGCACTCTAGGTTACGACTCCCCCACAGCACTCCTTCACATGCTGTTCTTCAACATAGGGCTACATTTCGCCCTACGAACAAGCAAGCAATACCTCCTCTGCTGGGGCGACATAGTGTTAAACAAAGACAGCCAAGGAAATGACTACCTGGAATACCATGAACGCCAAACGAAAACTAGAACAGGCGTAAACATAATGGATATAAGGCCAGTACACCCCAGGCTATACCGCAACACCACAAACCCAAGCAGAGACACAGTAACTGCCTATGAAAAGTATGCCACACAAAGACCCCCTGCCATGCTACAACCTGATGCTCCCTTCTATTTAGCACCAAATCTGAAGCTGAAACCAACCAGCTTATGGTTCAGAACCATGACAATCGGTGAGAACAAAATTCGTACCATTATGAAAATGCTACAAAAATCTGCAGGACTCCCACCAGAAAAACGAATAACAAATCATAGCACAAGAAAAATGGCTATACAAATGCTCATTGACTGTAACGTGCCTCCCACGGATGTTGCCCAAGTCTCCGGTCGTAAATACATCCAGTCAATTATTTTTATTTATTTTATTTATTTATTGAACATTTCGGAATTACAACCTTTGAGTCAAGGACTCCTTTGCAAAGGCTCCACGTCATTCAGGACAGGACATAACAACACAACAGAGTGTTCAAAATTCCACAAAACCAGGGACATTACAATACGACAGAGATTAACATCATAGCATATGTTAAAGCTATTCGTCAGACAGGAAATCATAGGTTTACACAATAGAGGCCGGCTGGTCAGAGGCTTCCAACAGGACATTACCATGTTCAACAATACAGGATAGGGTTAGAGCCAGGGCACAGTTAAAAGAAATCTGGCGGTTGAGAAGATCGAGCCGGTGAGGTGGCGCCCCCGTGGTCAGCCAGTCCAGGGGAAAGAAGGGGAACAATTGCAGGTCACAGAGTTGAGAAGAAAAAACTTGGTCCCAGATTTGAATTGACCTAGGGTGGGGGCAAGTAGGATGGAAGACGGTATGTTGTTAAGCCAGAGGGGAGCACGATACCGGAAGGATCTTTGTCCAAGCGAGGTCCTACAGTGGGGGACTTTGAAGGTGGTCCTGGCCAGCCGTCTAGGGGTGCTCCTATTGGGGGCCAGTTGGATGAGGCGGTGTAATCCGGTTGGTGAGAGTTTCATAAGGATCTTTTTGGCTTGGAGACAGGTGTGATATTTAAGCCTCCCTTCAAAGGTAAGCCAGCCCACTTGAGAGTAGAGCAAGCAGGTATGAGTCTGTCTAGTGCTGCTAGTGACCAAGCGGCAGGCTTTATTGAGTGCTGTTCTGATGCTGTTTAGTGCCGATTGGTCAGCCGCGCCATAAATAGTTATACCATAATCAATCAACGAAAGGACTGAGCTAGTAACCGCTAGCCTTAGGGCCTGTGGGGGGGAGGCAATGTTTATGTCTGTAGAGGATGCCAAGACGGGTATTGACAGAGGTGGAGAGAAGCTTAATATGTTGATGGTATGTAAGGGATGTGTCAAGAGTGATGCCAAGATATTTAAAGCAGGAGACCTGTTCAATGTGGGTGCCCAGTATGTTTGTTAGAGAGAGCTGGGAGGTATTGAGGGGTTTTTGATGGGCAAACATCATGGATTTTGTTTTATCATAGTTAAGTATGAGCCGGTGTTCAGTGAACCAGCCCTCCAGCTCCCTAAAACAGCCTTGAAGAGTATTTTGGAGGTGGGTGAGGTTGGTATGTTTCCAGTAAAGCACAGCATCATCAGCATAAAGCAGTAGCTTTCCACTACAGGCTTGAGGGAGTGAGTTTAGAAAGAGAGTGAACAGTAGGGGGCCAAGTATCGACCCTTGAGGGACACCAGCAAGGACCGTTTTTTTGGGGGAGAGTGCTTCTCGAATTTTTACCTGCTGTGTTCTGTCAGTCAGATAGTTATTAAACCAGGAGATAGTATCGGGTGCAATATTGAGGGATGCAAGGGCATGCAGAAGTAGCTCATGACTGACAGTGTCAAATGCCTTAGTCAAATCAACATAGATTGCCCCAACTGCTGCCCCCTGATCGAGTGCTTCATGAATGTAGGATGTGAAATCTAGTAGTGCTGTGGTAGTACTGTGTCCTTTTCTGAAACCATGTTGCTCATGGCAGAGGAGTCCATATCTGTCAAGGTATTCTGTGAGTTGGTCGGATGCAATTCTTTCTAGTGCTTTTGAGAGGGAAGGGAGGATCGTAATGGGTCTATAGTTGCTAGGGTTTGTTGGATCACCTTTTTTTAGGATAGGTGTGATAATACCCCTCTTCCATAGAGTAGGGATTTGGCCACGGCACAGTGAGAAGTTGAGGAGTTTGGTGAGATGCGGTAGTGTCTCAGTAAGGGTAAGTCTAAGGATTTTAAGATCAAGGGAGTCACTACTAAAATGCACGCTTTTGCAGGGCTTTTGAGAGTAGCGCTTTAGCCTGCTGCAGGAGATTATGCGCAGCCTGACTGGAGGGTGTATGAGAACAAGGTGTGATAGTAGCTGTATGGAAATGGGGTCAAAGAAATTTGGAGGAAGGACATAACTAAGGTCAGTGAAGGTGTTGTTCAGGGTATCGGCTATGGCGGTGGGGTCTTGTGAGAGGGTGCCCTGAACTAGGAGCTGGGTAGGGTCGGGGTTGGTGTTTTTCCCACACAGTTCCTTAACATTGCTCCAGAAAGATTTCCCAGAGCTCCATGTGGTAGTGAAGGCTTGTTGATAGTATGTGGCCTTGGCTTGCCGGATAGCCTTTGTACATTTATTTCGAGGCTCTCTGTAGAGCTGTCTCATCATGTGGCAGCTGAGATGATAGTGCCCTGTGCCAGAGGTTATCCCTATGGTGCATCATATGGAGGAGGGACTGGGTAATCCAGGGGGTGTTCCAGGATTTTAATACCGACTTTGAGTAGGGGGCAAATAAGTCACAGGCCGCATTGAAAATGGTAATAAATGCAGTGAGCGCTGTGTCCAAGGATTGGGCAGTATGAACAGGCTCCCAATTGCAGGTGGAGAGGTACACCCTGAGGCGGGAGAGGGCACCTTTTTTGATGTGCCTTTGGGTGGAGATTTTAGGTCTACTGGGAGTGGTTTTGTTTGACCACCAACATGCGACCGGGGAGTGGTCACTAAGTACATCTGGGAGCATGCTGACTTTGGTAAGGTGGTTTGGGTGGTTAGTAAAGATAAGGTCTATCAGAGAGGTGGAGCCTGACCGAGGGTCCAGCCTAGTAGGTTGACGTTACTACTTGGGTAAGGTCATATGCACATGTTGTGTCTTTGAAAACAGCCGACGTAGAGGATAGCCAGTTCACATTAAAGTCACCCATTATAATTAGTTCACTTTTAGGGGGAAGATATGTGATTGCAGAAAGAATAATAATTATAGTACCTTGTCTGAGCTAAAACAACAGAAAATATGTGCCATCCTCTCCGGTGAACAACCCAGCACTTCCACACGTCCTTCAGCACCTCCTGAATGTGAAGCACCCAGACCTGACACAGCGACTAACACCATTGTAGTCCCACAGGAAATGACAACACAGATGTCCTCCAAAAGCTCCCACATCTCCACTACTGCAGGCAACATATTTGGTTCCCACTGCAATTTTTTTTTGGGAACGTCGCGATCAACATCCAGAAGTCACCACCCCCACCAAAGAAGCGATGATTCGTCATCTACTCAGATTCTGACTCAGACTAGCACCTCTTGCATGCTAAAAAATAAAAAAAAAAGTTAACTTTACTGTTTAATATTCTTTTAGCCACAATCATTGGCTCATCAATGACATCAAATTCTGCACTACTTTACTGCTTCTCCTAACAGCTGTTCCTCATTCACCACTGACAACCCATCAGCCTGCCCAAAGGTAAGTAAAAACTATTCCTGCTCCATATATTACAAAAAATAACAGATAGCTAAGTATGTATTTCTCGACAGTAATACCATCTCGAGGTTTTGGGGACTGTGTACCTCTCGAGCTTCGCTCGCAGGTACCAAGTCCCCAACACCTCTGATGGTATTACTGCCTTGTAATATATACTTAGCTATCAATTATTCTATTTATATACAGTATATATATATATATATATATATATATGACAATGTCTTTTGCTATGATGTGTGTTATAAATATTTTTTGTGTAGTTTAGCAATTTTTGTTAGACTAGGAGGTGGAGCCTTTTTCATCATGTGATTTTTATTGTCTAAAAGGAATCTGATCCTCAGCCTAGATAGATCAGTTCAACCTTGGAATAGGCTGAGGTAACACAGAAGGTGGACTAATATTAGACAATGTTTGTTTGACTTTTTATTTCTTTGAAAGTTATTTTTTTTATTTTATTTTGTTGTTATCAATAAATTCATGCTTCTGTGTGATTTCTGCACCTTATCCTAGTGTCTATGCTTTACTCAAACAACCCACTACTACAGTCATATAATAACAAATTAACAGCTGAGTGTACCCTGTTATTCCACACAAAAATAATCTGACAGTTGAAACAGATTTGTTTGCTGTTTTAAATAAAACAGTTTTTCACTATCATTAAGCATCCTTTTTTTTCCTTTTGAAGAGATTTGGACCAGAATTCACAAATCTTTGAAAACTGCACAAAGCGTTTGCCTCAGAGTTTGCCCGGCTTTTGCTCTGAGACGCGATCCACAAAAGGACAACTGCCCTGGGCAAACTCATTTGTGAGCGGCAACATACGTTATGCATGGCACAAAGGGGGAGGAGTGGCCATGCATACATGTGCAATGCAATTCACAAAGCTTTTTTACAGTGCAAATGGCTGCGTGCGGTACATTGCAATGTGCAAATTACCACCTATAAAAAGGTTTTCTTAATCCAGGCAAATCCCAGAAGCCAGAGGGGAAATTGCATCAGGCAACAGAATGACTGACAGTGCACTGCAGCTGCTGTACATACTGGGGGAGGCTCTGCAGGAAGAGCAGGAAGGAGGACATCCTGGGCCCATCCATTGCTGGCGAAGACGCCCTGCTGCAGAGATGGTACCGACCAAGAGTCACCTTTGAGACTGAATGATGAACAGCTGGTTGGCCTGTACAACCTCAACCTGGCCATGCTCAGGCAGCAGTGCAAACTCCTGTAGGAAGACCTGTGAGCCACCACCCATCACAGCCATGCCCTGATGGTGGAAGTGAAGGTGGCTGCTACCATGTGCCTCCTGGTCAAAGGAATCTTCCAGACCTCCATTGAGGATACCACAGGAATGTTGCAGTCATCTACCTTACACCTGCTGGCCAAATTCCTAGATGCTGTGCTGCCACATACCAGAGAATTCATAGTATTCCCCAACACTGCAGAGAATCGCACAGCAACAATGCAGTAGTTCTAACAGGTAGTGTGCCTGCCACGTGTACTTGGTACCACTGACTGCATCTATATGTCCATCCATGTACCACCTGGCCCAGGGTCAGATGCCTACTTCAACAGGAAAGGCTTCCACTCCATTAACAGCCAGGTGGTGTGTGATGCCACTGGGTGCATCACCAACGTGTTGACACATTACCCTGGGAGCGCCCACCCATGACTCCTTCATCTGGCAGAACTCCAAGTTATGCCATAGATTTGAGGGAAGAAAAATACCTGTGGGTCACCTGGTGGGTGAGTACAACAACTGGGCCATGACTAGCAATCTCTGTGGGTCACACAGGGCTGTGTTCCACGGGGGGTGGGGCAGTGGGGACCCTAAGGAAGGTCCAGAATGTGGGAAGACTGCAATAGCAATCAAGATGGAAAGGGCAGGAATGTGACATGGCCTGCAGAGGGGCCGCTGACAATGTGATAATGCACCACAGCACAGGCTGCTAAACCCATGAAGGGAACCTGTCCATGTGGCATGGGTGGGGGATGTGCAGGAGCACGCCAGAAGGTTCAAGAATATGGGCCATAGTAGTATACCACAGACATGTCCCTTCTCATATGGATGCTGTGTCCTTTACAGGTGACAGTGGCTACCCCCCTGTGCCCCTGGCTCCTCACCCTCATCCACCACCTCACAAACAAAGCAGAGGAAAGGTACAAGGAGGCACACACTGCCATGTGAAACTTTATTGACCGGGTCTTTGGCATGTTTAAAACTAATTTCCATTGCCTGGACCACTCAGGTGGTGCCCTACAGTACACACCTCAGAAGGCCTTTGGCATATTCCTTGCCTGTTGTATGCTACACGACATGGCACATGCCCATGGAATACTGCTGCTGGTCCAAGAAGAACAGACATCCACAGACACTGAGCCAGAGGAGCGGAGGTGGCACAGCGGCTGTAAGGCAGGGATCCTGCATGATATGGAGGGCCCAGGAGTACAGGCAGAACATCATATGACAGCTGGAAGCAACAGAAGGTGAGTTAGGAGCAAACAACACATATGGCACCATGTATGATCCTTGTTTATTGTACATAATGCACAACATGCACAGACCCATAATATAGAAATGGAAACCAAAGGACACAGGAAAACCAGGCACAGAAAGGTACAAGCAGTTGCAATCAAGACATGATGCAGCCTAGAACTACAGTAAATAAAAATGCACAGGGGTATGGCAAAATAGAAGGAGCAAAGCTGTACATTAGTGAAATGGACTGAAATATAAAGGCTCACACAATGCAAGAACTGTCAAGTCACATATGTAGCTGGGGACAGCCTGCCTAGCCATGTTATGCAGGACACCACACAGTAAAGGGGACAGATGGTGAATGGGGCAATGGAAAAAGAAACCCATGCACAGGACCCAGCTGAGGGGGTGGGGGAAGGTGGATGCCTGGGACATAGCAGCCTACAACCTCCAGAGGCCACTACCTGTGTGGATAGTGAAATGGCACACAGGATGGGGAGATGTCGTTGTGGCCCCAGAGGAGGCCGAGACTGAGCAGGAGGACACATGGGCCTGGGACCTCACCCAGGAGCCAGCACAGCTGTGTGGGGATGTGGAAACTCACAATAACAGGGGTGGGTGGTCAACCAAAGGATGCGGGGGATGCAACTGTGCTGCCAGAGCTAGACATAGCACCCTGTGGTGTGGACACATGTCACCATCCCGAACAGGAGACAGGGGACTGTCCACTTTCTGCAGATGTGCCCTGGCAATGCTGAGGTGCATGACATGCCCTACTCTGGCTGCCAAGTCCCCTCATGAGGTCTCCAAACAGACGTACAATGGTTCCAAGGAGCTGTTCTCCAAACTGCAAGGCCTACTGCAATTTCAGCAGGTGTTGGTGCTGGGGGAAGTGAAGATACTGACACAACAGGGCCCATATCTCTTTTAGGACAGTCTGGGATGTGGCCTGGGTGTCTACAGCAGCATGCATCATGTCATGGGCACTATGCTCAGCATGCTGCCCAACAAGGGACACAGGTGCTGGAGTGGGCCTAGATGGATGAGTGGCTGGAGGAGGTCTGTGTGTGCCTGGGACTGCACCACCAGTTGGTGGCTGCCTAGGTGGAGGTAGTTGCTGTACACTTCCCCATGTCCCTGGACCCATGATGTCCCTGGGCAGGGTGGGAACCCCAGACCTTGTGTGTTGTGCCAGTCTGTGAGCAGACATGACATGGAAAATAGGGGGATGAGAAGATGAGGCAATGGAGATGGGGAGGGACAGCCAGGCTGGGTCTGGTGCATGGGCCTCTGAGGTGGTACTGGTGGAATAGACTGTTGCAGGGAATTGCTGGGTGACACATCCATGGGGGTTGTGGGAGGATCACAGAAGCACCCTTCACTGCCAACTGGGCTGTTGAGAACAGTTCCAGGCTGATTACCCATGTCTCCAGGTCACTATCTGCCAGAGTGTCTGAGTCACTCTCCACCGGAAAGTCTGCTCATCAGGGGGGCATTCCCTGGATGCCATGAGATGTACTAGGCTGCTCTGCTGCTGGCTGTGTGTGTTCTGTGTCAGAAGCTGCAGGAACAGTGACATGTGTGAGAGGGATGGCACATGATACAGGGCAAAGCCTACTGACAGAGTAATGCTGCAACACTGCAATGACAGTGCCCCATGTCTCAAACGCACTCCAGGGGTCAGGCCCTCAGCTCCCACAGTGCCCAACCTCAAAGTGTAATATGTGAACAGGAGGCAAACAGAGACACCTTCCTGTCTGATTTGGGTTTGAGCAACTACCAGTCTCGAGTCCTGGGGTCAAATCTGAACCCTTTTTTGCTAGCACACCTAGGTAACAGGTCCAAATATCATACTCTATTGGGGGAAAGCAGTGCAGTACTTAACCCAGTGGGCACACAACCTGGTTCACAGTCCCCCTTCTGACTCAGTTAAGATCTAGGTATTTTCTTACCTTGTTGTATATGGTGACACACTATCAGTACTTTAATAGTTATGTCAGAATTATCAACACTGTTCCAGCATTCACACTCAAAATGAGAAAATGGCCCAGGCAGGATTTCAAGGAAAATAAAGTTTACTAAAATTAAAAACAGTAAATAAAAAATACAAAACACTGAACAAATAACATTAATGGTACAGTCATAAAAATAAATGGGCAATTGTACACAAACCGCCTCGTACTGAGTAGCTAATCCTACCCCAGTTTCAGTTGGTAAATAGGGGTGCTGAAATTACCTAATTTTGGTAGAAGTGCTTCTTAAATCCAGAACACAAGTGTATTAAGTTTTGCAAAGTTGGAACAAGAGTGTGTTCTTTCAGGAGTCCAAAAGTAAAAGAGTACAATGTTCCCTCAGCAACTTGACAATATCGGGAAGGGAATGGTCCCACCCAGTTTGTGAGGTCACAGCTCTGTGGTGATGCTGGCTGTGAGGTCAGTCTCATTCCTGCATACTGAATTAGTCATATGACATTGCACACTGCTAAACATTAGAATTAAAAAATATATATATATATGCTTTTTAATTAGTGAGCCACAGAGCATGAATTATGATAGGATAGAATATCCTTTTGATCTCTCAGAACAGCATCCCACAAAACACCTCTCTTAGCTGTGAGAATTTCACAGGTAACTGTCAGAATTGGCTTACTTCCTGATGTCGTAAAAATGCAGTCTTTTTATAACAGGTTTCCTAGGTTCAAAGCAGTGGCTGGTTTTACAACCTGTTATATCAGCTAACACAGGCTCTGACAGGTAGGTGTCAAAAGGAAGCTCTTAATTAGTTTATCCACTGGGTCAAGGAGGGAGCAGACCCTTCTTTTCTCTCTTTTCAAATCCCATGTTCCATGATGCTTTGCTGCTTGGCCTGTTTCCTAAGCAGAAGTCTAAAACATATATTTATACCAAAACCATATGCATATAACTAGTAGGCGGTTTTCACGTCACACTCCTCCCTCCTAGATTGAACTTTGGGAAATCTATTCCTAGGCATGGGATGAGTTCCCCAAATTCAGTTCACACTCTGTCAAGATAATCTGTCTGCATTTGCGTTTGCTGCCCCTGCCCTGTGAGTAAATTCAAATACCTGGGTATCTTGCTAGATAAAAAGCTTTCATTTAATGACCACATTGATAAGCTCTCCAAGAGGCTCAAAGCAAGATTAGGATTCTGTTTTAGAAACAAGTCTTTATTTCCACTTGAGACATGCACTAGGCTTATTCAGGCCACTTTCCTCCTCCTACTTGACTACGGAGACCTGATTTGCACTACAGCCTCAACTACCAGCCTAAGTAAATTGGACGTCCTTTATCATCGTGCATTATGCTTCATTACCAGCTGCCCCTACCGCACCCACCACTGTGACTTGTATGGAGCTGTTGGTTGGACATCTCTTACCACTAGACGTCTGTTCCATGCTGGAGTTTGGGCCCTTAAGTTGCCTCCTACTGACATTACCATGCTACCTAACATCGCTAATCAGCATCTCCAGCAGTCCGTATTCCCTTAGGACACTAACTTTGTCCTGCTAGATATACCTAGGACTCGTACCACCTTTGGCAAATGTGCCATTTCTTACACCTTCCCGTCCACGTGGAATCAGCTCCAATCAATACTAAAACTATCCAGTACTGTCCCTGTCAACTTTTTCAGAACTTTAAATGCATCCAAGATAAAAGATAGCTGTAATTGTCACTAAAGCCCCTTTATGCCTATGACAGTCCTTTTCTATTGTCCCTGTTGACACTCGATACGCTGGGACCCTTTACCCCATTCTCCTTTACCCCTTGTTACCCTACTCCTTCCCCCTCCCTCCACCCTGCCCATCCCTTATTCTGTTTTTCCCCCCCTCCTAATTCTTTACCATCTAATTAAATACTGCTTTATACCATCATTTGTTTTTCCTCTCCAAATTCTTTACCATCTGATTAAATATTGCTTTATACAACAGCACAGTGTGTAACCTATACCTGACATTGTCTGTCTGGTATTTTCACACATATTTGTAAACTTGTATTCTTGACTCCGGGCACAAATTGTCTTATTGTTGCACTGCATGTATTTCTGTATTTCTGTGTATCAATATGTTATTTCTTGTATAATGTGCCACTGTATCTGTATTACCTCCAGAACCTCCTTGTGAATGAGCTTGCTCAATGGAGTATCCCTGCAATAAACCTGAAACTTAAAACTTGACAGTCATGTCATAACCATGCAAGGCAAGGCTCCATCTTAAAAGCCTACCATTTGTTTTACCCATTTGTGCCAGCCAAACCAGGGGGTTATGATCTATTTGTACCTCAGAGTGCCGCCCATATAGGTATGGCTCTAATTTCTTTAGTGCCCACACCATTGCAAGGCATTCTTTCTCCACTGTAGAATAAGCCTGTTCCCTAGGAAGTAACTTCTTACTGAGGTACACTATTGGGTGATCTTTCCCTTGGTTAGAAGTCTGGCTAAGTACTGCCCGAATACCCACATCTGAGGCATCTATCTGGACTACAAATGGTTTACTGCAGTCTGGACTGGCTAATACAGGAGAACTGCACAGTGCCTCCTTTAGCCATGAAAATGCTTGTTCACAGGCTGATTCCCTTTTTATCTTTTTAGGCATTCTTTTTTTAGCAGACCAGATAGGAGAGCTGCCAGGGCACTGTAGCTTGATACAAATGTTCTATAGTACCCTGAGGTTCCTAGAAAACTCTGAACCTGCTTCTGTGTTTCAGGTATGGGCCATACCTTGATTGCCTCAATCTTGGCTTGATTAGGATGGAGCGGTCTCTGCCCTACTACAAGCCCTAGGTATATCACCTCAGCCATGGCTACCTGACACTTTTCAGCTTTTACAGTGAGCCTGGCCCTCTGTATCCTGCCCAACACTTCCCTAAGGTGGTACTGGTGTGCATTCCAGCTGGCACCAAAGATGGCAATATCATCCAGGCATGCCACCGCATACTCTTCAGTACCATGTAACACCTGATTCACCAACCTTTGGAAGGTGGCAGGAGCATTCTTCATTCTGAAAGGCATTACCTTAAACTCAAATAATCCTATCGGACTGATGAAAGCTGACCTCTCCCTAGTCCTGGCAGTTAACTCCACCTGCCAATACCCTTTCATCAGGTCAGTAGTGATAAGGTATGTCGCCCCTCCCAACTTGTCCAGTAGTTCATCCATCCATGACAGTGGGTGGGTGTCCGACTTCGTGGCTGTGTTGAGTCCATGACAGTCCACACAAAAATGAGTAGACCCATCTGGCTTGGGAACAAGGACTACAGATGAGGCCCAAGGGCTGTGGGATTTCTGGATTACCCCTAAATCCAGCATTTCCTCCACCTCCTTCCTAATGTCCTTTTGGACAGCCTCTGACACCCGATATGCTGTCCACAGTTTGAGCGCTTTCATCCCGGTATCTACATCATGCGTCGCTAAGGGGGTTAGTCTAGGCTTGGCATTAAACAATGGGGCAAAGTCTACTAAAACCTCCCTTACTTCCTGGATCTGGTCCGGGGTCAAATGGGACATTTTGATTGCCTCCACAGAGGACTCCCGCTTGCCTTCTTCCAGCAAGTCCAGAAGGGGGTCTTCCACGTGTGTCCCCTCCCCAGGACAACACACTGCAAAGGCCGTGTCAGCCCTATTTGCATATGGCTTCATCATGTTGACATGGTACATCCTTTTGATATGTCTCCTGTCAGGCAGTTCTACAATGTAATTTACATAATTCACCTGTCTGACTACTTTGTACAGTCCTGCCCACTCGGCCTGCAGCTTATCTTTCTGGACTGGGATTAAGACCATGACCTCCTGACCCACAGTGTATGAGCAAACTCTGGCTCTGCAGTCATACCTTTTGCATTTGCTGGGCAGCTGCCAGGTTGCTCTGGGCTGTTCCCATAAGCTTCTTCAGCTTTTCCTTAAACTTAAGGACATAATCCACTATGGGAGTTCCCATAGTGGCATGCTTGCCTTCCATGTCCTCCCAGATCAAGTCTAAGGGCCCACACACCCTGCGTCCATGTAAGAACTCGAAGGGGGAGAATCCTGTTGACTCTTGGGGCACCTCCCTGTATGCAAACAACAGGTTCGAGCTCTTACAAGTCCCTCCCATACTGTTCAATAAACGCTTGGAACATCAATTTAAGGGTACCATTAAACCTTTCCACAAGCCCATTGACTTGCAGGTGATAAGGTTTTGTGCATCTCTGCACCACCCCACACTACTCCCACAAACACTTTGTCAGGTCCGACACGAAGGAACCCCCTCAATCGGTGATAACCTCCTGTGGGAACCCGACACAGGAGAAAATCCCTAGCAAGGCATCTGCCACTTTGTCTGTTCTCAGTGAGGATAGGGTGACTGCCTCTGGGTACCAGGTGGCATAATCCACCACTGTTAGAATAAACCTCTTCCCAGAGGAGCTGGGGATATTCAAAGGCCCCCCCACTATCAATTTCTACCCTCTGGAATGGCTCCTCCACTATTGGCAAGGGAATTAGGGTGGCTTGGGTTTTACCGCACACCTTCCCTATTTCTTGGCACCGGTGACAAGACCTGCAGTATTCCTTCACCTGCTGGGTGAAGTTGGGCCAATAGAAATTCTGGGCCAATCACTGCATAGTGCGTGTGATTCCCAGATATCCAGACATGGGGATATCATGAGCAATCTTGAGCAACTGCTCATGGTACCCCTGGGGAACGACAAGCTGCCTGCCCATCACCCCTCCCTCTGTCCCTACATCCTGCATATACAGCAGTCTATTGTCCCAATACACTCTGTGTCTCCCATCACCTTCCTATGTCCCATCAGATTCTGCACAAGCCCTCAGCCTCTCTAAACTAGAATCATTTTTCTAAGCAGCTGCAAAAGCTTTACACATTCCCAAGGCATGGGACAAGTCCCCTTCAGTTCCTAAACTAGGATCCCTAGCTCCATGACAGTTGGCTACCCTTCCCTCCTCAGAGTAACCTTCTGTAGCTGTTAACTGCTACCTGGGGAATTTCTACCCCCTTTCATTATTCTCCATATCAGGAGAGACAGGCTGGGGAACCAGCCTCCCAGTGTTTTCCACAGGGGCTTCTATGGGGTCCAGAGAACTACAATTTGCCTTTGCCACCTGACTGCGGATAACTGCACACACCACCCCCTTTTGGAGATTGTTCCCTATAATCACATCCAGGGCAAAATTTTGCACAGTATCTCCTGTCTCACCCCAGTCCGGGAGAACACTAGCAAGTGGCAGAGTTTTCTCCTTCTCAGTGAATCCTCATACTGTAGCAAACTGATTAGGTATAAGCTGTTCAGGCTCAACCAAATCCCCTTTTACCAAAGTAAGGGATGCCCCAATGTCCCTTAAACCATGGGCCTGCGCCCCATTCACAGTAACTGGGTGTATGTGCTCCCTCATGTTTACTGGCATGCCTTCAGGGATACACAAAAAAAACACCTCTTTCCCAGCACCAGTTGGAGCACTCTGCCTTTTTAGGACACTGTCTTGCAATATGCCCAGGTTGTTTGCAAAATCAACAATCATTTCTTTTATCAGGCAAATCATTTCTTTGTAACCTGGGGCTGCCCACTTTCTGGGGCAGCAGGGAGGGTTTTAGCTGCCCTAAAGGTGCGCTTCTCCCTTTCTGCGCTGCCTTGCCTGACCCACTCCCTCTCAGAGCAAGTCTGCTTCTGGCATAGCGGTCCGAGAGCTCAGCAGCCTCCTGCACTGTTTTTGGATCTTGGTCCTTCAGCCAGGTTTTCAGCTCTGCTGGGCAAGCCCAAAAGAACTGCTTGAAAAGTACAACATCCTCAATTTTCTCTACAGAGTCTGCTTTTATCCCCTCCCACCAACGTTTCAAAAACTGATGTTTTATGGCTAACTCCTCGTAGCCATGTCAGGGCTTCTCCTGAGCTTATGGAACTTAACTCTGTATGCTTCAGCTGTCAAGTCATACTTTTTTAACAATGCAGCTTTAAGTTTGCCATAATCATTACTGTCATGATTGTCCATTTGACCCAATGCGTCATGAGCTTTACCGGCAAGCAGCGGGGATAGCTGGAAGTTCCAGTACTCTCTGGGAATTTTTGCCTGAATGTATACCTTTTAAATGAATTTAAAAATGCATCCATATCTTCCCCCCTCTTTAAATTCTGCTATCAATTTAGAATTTAATTTATAACCCAGTCCTGGAGGTCCAGGTTCACCCGTGCCACTTACCTGCTGTGGCGCTGGTCTTTGGAGTTGTAGCTTCTCCAGTTCAAATTTCCTCTGATGCTCTCTCTCCTCTTGCTTCTCTCTCTCTCTCTTTCTCCATCTCCAACTTCCTCTATTCGAACTCCCTCTGTTGCTGGGCTTCAAACCTTTTCAGCTCCATTCTCCTCAAACTCCATCTGCAGCCTGATCCCTTCTGGCTCCAGCATGGTGGTGACCTTCCCCTTTGGCTGTGGCTCTTGTTTCTTATTGGTCTCGCGGCCCTCCTCCCTGGGACTGGACACTGCGATAGACTCTGGCACCACCACATCCAAGGTCTGGTCCCTTTCAGTCACAACTGTGACTCGAGGTCTTGGGCAATTGCATGTGCATAGGCTACCACAAGAGCCTCCATGAGGTGCTGTTTGTTTTGCCCTTCACAATGGACTCCTCTCTCCTGGCACAACTGCCTCAGGTATTCCACTGTAAGTGGAAGCCATCTTCTTCCCTAATCTACGGCTACATTAGCTTGCACCTTAAAAAAAATAAAACAGGTAGGGATCTTAGACTGTAACCACAATGATATATTTCATTTTTTTTAATCACTGCCTTGTTTTGTGTGTGAACTGTTCCAGTTTATCAATCTGACACACTGGACTGTTAACGCTTGTGTCACCAAATAATTTCACAGTATGCAAACAAATCTTTTTGATTGCAGTACTGCAAACCAAATCTTTTAGATCGCACCACTGCCAACAGATCTGTCACAAACACACTCTGGGGGTCAGGCCCTCGGCTCCCACAGTGCCCAACCTCGAAGTGCAATATGTGAACAGGAGACAAACAGGGACACCCTTCTGTCTGTTTTGGGTCCAGGCAACTACCAGTCTCGAGACCTGGGGTCAAATATGAACCCTTTTTTCGCTAGCATGCCTAGGTAACAGGTCCAAATATTACACCCTCTTCAGGGAAAGCAGTGCAATACTTAACCCAGCGGGCACACAACCTGGTTCACAATACCTCTTCTGACTCAATTGAGACCTAGGTATTTTCTTACCTTGCTGCATATGGTGACACACTATAAGCACTTTAACAGTTATGTCAGAATTATCAACACTGTTCCAGCATTCACAGTGAAAATGAGAAAATGACTCAGGCAGGATTTCAAGGAAAATAACGTTTATTAAAATTTAAAATAGTAAATAAAATACAAAACACAGAACATATAACATTAATGGTACTCTCATAAAAATAAACAGACAATTGCACACAAACAGCCTCATACTGAGTAGCTAATCCTACCCCAGTTTCAGTTGGTAAATAGGGGTGCTGAAATTACCTAATTTTGGTAGAAGTGCTTCTTAAGTCCAGAACACAAGTGTGTTAAGTCTTGCAAAGTTGGAACAAGAATGTGTTCTTTCAGGAGTCTGAAAGTAAAAGAGTACAATGTTCCCTCAGCAACTTGACAGTATCATGGGGGGGAAGGGTCCCACCCAGTTTGTGAGGTCACATCTCTGTGGTGATGCTGGCTGTGAGGTCACTCTCATTCCTGCATACTGAATTAGTCACATGACACTGCACACTGCTAAACATTCCAATTTAAAAAAATATATATACTTTTTAATTAGTGAGCCACAGAGTATGAATTATAACAGGACAGAATATCCATTTGATCTCTCAGAACAACATTCCACAAAATACCTCTCTTAGCAGTGAGAATTTCACAGGTAACTGTCAGAATCGCCTTACCTCCTGTTGTTGTAAAAATGCAGTCTTTTTATAACAGGTGTCCTAGGTTCAAAGCAGTGGCTGGTTTTACAACCTGTTATATCAGCTAACACAGGCTCTGACAAGTAGATGTCAAAAGGAAGCTCTTAATCAGTTTATCCACTGGGTCAAGGAGGGGGCAGACCCTTCTTTTCTCCTTGTTCAAATCCCATGTTCCATGATGCTTTGCTGCTTGGCTTGTTTTCTAAGCAGAAGTCTAAAACATATATTTATACCAAAACCTTATGCACATAACTAATAGATGGTTATCCCGTCACACCCCGTGTATGTGCCCTGTGTGGCCAGGCAACACCTGCAGATGGAAGTGTAGACCGCCACCGTGTAACACACAGTGAGGAATGTGCACGCACACACACGGACTGTGGACATGCAGTACACCCAAAGCAGTAGGTATTACATAGGACAGAGAGAGATACCAGAACACAAGGGCACAGCATGCAGGGTATGCACACAGTGGTGGTGGGAGTAGGTGTAGGGGGGGGAATGACACACACTGCATCATGGAGACATAGATACCATCAGGGGGTACATGTTGTGTGCAGCATGGCCGCAAATCACCAGGGCAGTATCAGCCATTATTGTCCATCGGGAACAGGCCCAGAAGAGTCCCAGACCACCCATGGAAATGAATGCAAAGGTGTGCACCAGCCGCAGCAGAGGTGGCCCAAAGATATGAGACATGGAACCACAATGCTACACCCAGTGAGGTGGTGCATGCCAGTGTACTACTTACGTGTCTCTTTGGCTGGTATGTCTGTCTCAAAGCCCCTGCCAGGTGCCCTGGACACTACAACCTCCACAGCCTCCCCAACAGGGTCAAGGGGCAGGACACTGCAGGTACATAGATACATAGATACATAGACAGTGTCGGCAGATAAGGGCCTATGGCCCACCCAGTCTGCCCATTTAAGTCTGTAAGTTCAGTTTATGTTTTCCAGGAAGTCTGTTGCCCCTTACCCCTGACCTCCAGAATTCCTTTATGTCTATCCCATGCATTCTTAAAACCCGTGACTGTTTCAGCCCCCACCACTTCCTCTGGCAGGGTGTTCCACTTGTCCACCACCCGTTCTGTGAAGAAATTCTTCCTCACGTTTCCTCTGAATCGTCCTCCCTCCAACTTCATCCCATGCCCTCTAGTCCTGGAACATCTTTTTCGCTTAAAAATAGTGCATTCCTGCACCCTGTTCCTCCCTGTATGATACTTGTATGTCTCTATCATATCCCCTCTCTCCCTCCTCTCCTCCAGGGAGTACATGTTCAGTGCCTTCAACCTGTGCTCATAGGACTTGTGATGCAATCCATGCACCATCTTTGTTGCCCTCCTCTGAACCTTCTCTACCCTGTCTATGTCCTTACGTAGGTAAGGTCTCCAGAACTGCACAGTGTACTCCAGGTGCGGCCTCACTAGTGTCTTGTATAGTGAATTATGACTCCTTTTCCTGCTGGTGATGCCCTGCCTATGCATCCCAGCATCCTATTTGCTTTACCTGCTGCCTTGTCACACTGTTTCCTGCCTTGAGGTCATCAGAGATGATAACTCCAAGATCCCTTTCCTGCTTGGTGCATGCTATATCCTCACCCCCAACTGATATATTGTGCCAGGGTTTTTTGCCCCATATGCATTATCTTGCACTTCCTTGCATTGAATTTCAACTGCCAAACCCCTGACCATTCTTCAAGTTTCTGCAGGTCCTTCTCATTCTGTCTACACCCTCTGGTGTGTCTACTCTGTTACAGAGCTTTGTGTCATCAGCGAACAGTGAAATTTCTGCCTTTTAGGTCCCAGCAATGTCACTGATGAAGATATTGAATAGTACCGTCCCAGCACTGATCCCTGTGGTACCCCACTGGTCACTCTTCCTCTGTGGAGTGACAGCCATTTACCACCACCCTTGTATCCTGCTGCCCAGCCAGTTACCTACCCACCCCACTACTGTCCTGCCCACACCCATATTCCCCAGTTTGTGCAATAGTCTTCTATGTGGCACAGTGTCAAAGGCCTTGCTGAAGTCCAGATAGGCCATGTCCACTGCCCTCCTGATCCACCTCCCTAGTCACCCAGTCAAAAATTCAATGAGGTTGGTCTGACATGACCTTCCCCTGGTGAAACTGGTGCCTTGGGTCCTGTAGTCCATTGACAACCAGATGTTCCACCAATCTCTCCTTCAGTAGTGCTTCCATGATCTTCCCCACTACCGAGGTGAGGCTGACTGGTCTGTAGTTCCCCTCCTCTTTGTTCCCACTTTTGTATAAGGGACTACATCTGCTATCCTCCAGTCTTTGGGTACCTCCCTGTTTCTAGTGATCGGCTTAAACAGGATAGCAAGAGGTTCAGCCACCACTCTCTTAGTTCTTTAAGGACCCTGGGTGCACCCCATCTGGCCCCATTGCTTTATCAACTCTTATTACTTCCAGTTCCTTCAGGACCCTTTCTCGTGTAAAGGGACTTGTGTCCATTTCTGCACCATTCTCACCCTTGTACTCCATTCAGACCCATTACCCTCCTCTTCCTTAGTAAAGACTGAGCAGAAATACCTGTTCAATATGTCAGCTTTACTGTTGTCATCCTCCACACAGCCCCCATCCTCCCCCTTCAGTCTCACTACCCCTCCCTTTGCCTTTCTTTTTTCACTTATGTACCTGTAAAAGGTTTTGTCCCCTCTACCCACTGATTTTGCAATGTGTTCTTCTGTCTGAGCTTTGGCTTCCCTTACTGACCTCCCTGTCTCCCTCAGGAGGACCACCGCCAGTGTCATGTTGTTCCCTTTGCAGTGCAGCCAAGTCAGATGTGCCACAATGGTGGAGATCACCATACAGTTTGCACACTGCATTGGCCAACCTGTCCCAACCACTAGTGGCATTCACCTCATTAGCAATCTCCTGACATGCCTGGTGAATGATGGCATCAGTGTTGTGGTAACACCTGATGACAGACCCCCTGTCCTGGAATGCCTGGACTAGGACTTCAAGCTTCATGGCACTGAACCTGTGGGAGGGAGCATGTCCCTGTCATGGGCAGCACCTGCTAGGGGAACAGCAGAGGGAGTGGTCGGTGTCATGTAGGCCCTATGTGTTAGCTTAGTCAAATCTATCCAGGGCAGGGCAGATGAACTGAGTGCCAGTGTGCATCTGATGAGCAGTTGACAGTAACCCCTTTTGCACACCCCTCTCCTACAGAAAAATGCCCAGGGGCACACTTCACAGGCCAACCAAAAGTGCCCCTGACCAGGGCATCCAGTAGGCCACTAGGGGAACTGCATGACACAACCTGAACAGCTATGGCAATGGCACTATTGACTGATGTAAGCCAGCCACAGTAGGCTGCACTAGACAAGACCACAATACCCTGGTCTGCAGTACTCCTACTGTGCACTGAGCTGGGGTGAAGCAAATATGGGCCACACAACCGTCTATGGTGACATGCAAGAGCACCACGTCTTTGTGATGGGGCTGTGTGGGTCCACCAGGACACCAAGAAACATGGGACATGTACACTGTTGTTTGTGCAGGCAGATGTACATACAGTAGCACGATGCATCACACGTATGGGGAGGGTGAGCCATGTCCATGTTCAGAGACAAGCCTGTGCATGTGGGTGCTGGACACCCAAGGGGCTGTCATACGGCATGTGTGGCACATTGTCATGGTTTGGCAATGTGTCTACCAGATGACCCAGTGGTAATCTTGTCACACATGTCAGATTGCCAAACACAAAGGTGGGCCCATTTGCACACCACATCATACCCTGGGACTTAACCCTATGGGTCTCAAATGCACACATGTACTGCCACTTGACTCTGCTGGGGACAGTACATAGGGGGTGGACCATGGGATGTCCACAGAGTCACAGCCCAAAGCACACAGTGGCCAGAGGGCCACCACACTGATGAGTGGGCCATGTAATTGAGGGCCCCCCCATCAGCACCAGGCAGTGTATAACCTCTCTGCTGTGTGATTCAGCAGAGGTCATGGCATGCAGTGGCAGAAGAAATGGTCCCTGGCCCATGCAGGCTGGGTGGAATGCATAACACACCGCTCATGAGAGTGCTGCTCATCGCCACATTCACCAGTGGTGGTGGGGCCACAGGCAAAATGTCAGCACAGTCCATGTTAAGGCATGGATCTGCAGCCAGAAGGGATGGCAGGGTATGTGCAGGAGAATGCTTGCCTAATGACAAGCACATAAGCAGGGGTGGTGTGCAGCATGATGACAAGGGCCAGATAATGTGTCAGGGATGTGGATAAACAAAATTCACACAGTAGGACAGTTGCAGTTCCTTACGTCGCTGTGTGGCATTTCCCTCCTGGCTCGCACCTGTTGCAGGCTGAGTGGTCTCCCTGACTAGCAGTTCCACAGCTGACTGAAGGTGGTGCACAGGCCCCCTTTTCTAGTGCTGAAGCAAAGTAGCATGTAAATGTTAAATAAAGGTTGTGCGAGTCGTGGCTTTTCCAGAATCTTCTCAACATGGTGGCTGTATTGCAGCATGCATGTGCGGTACACATGTGAGCGATGCTTGTCCATGATGTCACATAGTCTACCGACACCGTGTATGCGCACATTTTCACCATGTGTAGTCTATCATGCACACACAGTTTTGCAATGGTCATTGTGTGATGCACCCCAATGTTATGCTATCATGATAAAGCTGTGCTGTGGCGTGCACAACCAACATGATCCAAAGCAGTGAAGGAAGGCCACAGGTGGAGATGACACCCACATGACCAGCCAGTCACTGAGCCATGCAGCAGCCAGTCAGGTGGATGGAAGTTGAGCTGGCCAACCTAGTGGACCTAGTGGTTCCCAGGGAATGCCAGCTGTTTGGCCTGGAGGACCTGAAAGATCCAAGGGGGGACGTGTGGGCCACTATAGGCTGAGACTTCACCAGGTGCACAGGGGTGCCCAGAACCATGGAACAATGCCGTCATTGTTATGTGGACCTGAGGAGGAGGGAGCAGAGATGGCTCCAAAGGTTCCAAGCCATGGTACATGATGGCACTGTATCACACCCAGGTTAATGGATTTCAGTACCTAGTCATGTGTTGCCTGGCAGAATGGGGGGGAGTTGTCTTTCACATCAACAGGACAGGTAGCATATGGGACATATTGCCATCCGGGCCTTGATGTGCAGTCCCTGTTCAGCCACAGACAGGGCCGCCTGCTGGTCTGTGGTCAAACTGGTGACACAGTGGCAGGCTGATGTGGCATTGTCTGTGGCTATCCACTGCACATTGTGGCAGCAGCAAAGCTCCACTGCTTACATGGGTGTCTGTCATGGTGGGACACGATGACTCCCAGCCAAGCACTACTGTGTGGTTACGGTCCGACCACATGTGTCAGTCCCTGTGCAACATGCTCCAGCTCAATGGTGGCATATCTGCACACATGACCAGCATCACCTCCCAGTTCCTGACATGTGCCTGCCACCCACCACTCACAGGGCGCATCACCATCTGTGTGCAACTTGCACACAGTGTATGCAAACCACACTGCCAGTCCCCTACCCATCTTGCAGAGGCATGATAACATGTGCCACGATGAACAACCTGTGCAGACGTGCTGCACGTGGGGAGTTTGCACCTCATCAGCTACAGGGCACGCAGTGTTGGCATCTCTCAGGAGGGGCCATTAGATCCATGTCCCCACACAACGGCACATGCTAAACACCTGTGTGCCATGGACAATGCCAGAACATGTTGCCTGTGCAATACACCATATGCCACCTACCACAAGGCCCACACAGCATGTGCCATGCTCAGCATGCCCTGTTGTGGGATCCTGCAGTATGCAGGAAGTGACCCATGACATGTGGATGGGCCAACATTGTGCACATGTGGTACATGATGACAACATGCTGCCTGAGACAGGTCAGGCATGGGGGCGTTCCTGGTATGCATGCCCGGCACTGGTTGTGCAGTGGCATGTGGCAACCATGATGGGACAGGACCTCTCTGCACAGTTGGGTACCCATAACACCAGGGCTCTAGCGCCCCACCACACACCCCAGTCCAGATGATGCATGTATGGCCACTGAGTCCAGCACACTGATGCATGCCCATGGCCATGACAGCCTGCATCACCATGACTGCCAGTACATTTTTTTTTTAATTTATTTTTTTTTTTTATTTTGAAATTTGATGACCGGGTTAGCACACTGGGACTTGCATATCCCTTTTTTGGGGCGACCCGGGGAAATACATTCCAATAAGAGCAGTACACAGCATGGGTTACAAAGAGGTCAACTATAACAGACGTTATAAGGAACAGGTATACAGAAACTAATTTGATTACACACTAGGCTATAGGAAACATAATATACAGATTATTTCCACAGTGTATTTATAGGTATAAATAAATATGTACAGTATCTACAAATATACAACAGCCTGTGCAGGTGTGGAGAGGGAGAGAGAGTGAGAAAGTGAGTGAGTGAGTGAGTGAGTGAGAGGAAGGGGGAAAATGGTGGGATTCAGCAGAACAGGGGGGTCCATGTAATTTGTGATGGTGAGCTTAATTACAATTGCAGGTTGGAGGGGGAAAGAAGATTTCTTTGAAGTACTTTTTGAATAGGGAAAGAGATTTACAGGAAATTAATTGCAGAGGAAGGTTATTCCATCTGTGAGGTGCTAAGAATGCGAATGATCTCCTGCTTATGGCTAAACGCATTTTGGGAAAGGCAAGCAGTGGGAGGTGAGAGGAGCATATGGTCCTTGAGAAGGATTTTAACACGAGCAGGTTGGAGAGGAAAGGTGGGGAGGGGAGGTGGATAAGTTTGAACATGGTGCAGTGTAAAGGGAAGATAAGCTTTGCTTCAAAGGACGGCCAGCCTAGGGCATGGAGCACATTGCAATGGTGTGATCAAGCAGGAGCAATTGCTGTGAATCAGGTAGTCCTTTGGTAGGCTTGCCTTACTTTGGACAGGACCATTTGTTTAGCTAAGAGAAGTAAGGGGGCTCCAAAGAAAAGCCCCGGGAGAAGAGTGGCCAAAGCAATTGTTCTTCGGGATTGGAGGGTCAGGTAAGGTACAGTTCAGGAGCTAACTTTGATGGGTGGCCTTTATTACTCTATCAGCATGTGCCTCGAATGAGATGCTCATCCAGTGTAACTCCTAAATATTTAAAGGAGTTCACTCCTTCGAGTATCACCCTTGCGGAGGCATTGACTACTAGGGGTTGCTGGTTGGTCAAGTCAAAAGAAGTGTGGTGGAGCAGCATTGGTTTTGTTTTCTTGGTGTTGAGCACCAATAAGCGATCACAACACCAGGATTCTGGCAATCAGAAATCCATCTCTAGGTTGGACTTGATGGAGGAGACATTGGTGTCTGATCTATAGAGGATGGCATAGTCGGCATAGAGTTGTACTGACGCGCCACCACAGTTGCGGGGAAGTTCATTGATAAATATGGAAAACAACAGGGGACCGAGGATGGAACCCTGGGAGATGGGGGGAGGTGATCCCAGCCCACTTGAGACATTGCTTTCGATGAGATAGATAGAGAACCAAGAAAGGGAGCTAACATCAAGGCCATGATAATTTAGTTTAGCTATTAGTTGGTGATTGACCAGATCAAATGCTTTTGTGAGATCTACAAAGACTGCTCCACTAGCATGTCTC
This sequence comes from Neoceratodus forsteri, assembly GCA_016271365.2. NCBI lineage: Eukaryota > Metazoa > Chordata > Ceratodontiformes > Ceratodontidae > Neoceratodus > Neoceratodus forsteri. Next base: position 477,953,618 of record CM057451.1, read on the forward strand.
TGATCCACTGCATGAAATATATCGGTGGAGACCCACAAAAGAGCAGTATCAGTCCCATGTGATTTCCAGAAACCATGTTGGAAGATGGTAAGGGCATTAGACAGTTCTAGGAAGGAGTACAGCTGATTATAGAGTATTCTTTCCTGAATTTTTGCTCGGGGACATAGTATAGATATGGGCCTGTAATTTTCAATGTGGTTAGTTTGGACACTTTTGTGTACTGGGACTACTTTTGCTGTTTTCCATTTATCTGGTAAGGTTTGCAAGATGAAGGATCTATTGATTAGTAGGGTAACAAGATTGGCTATTGCCGTGGCGCCTATCCTGAGGAATTTGGGGGGGAAGGGTGTCAAATCCCAGTGAACTGTTTGGATCTAGTTTGTGAAGGAGCTTGAGGACCCCGGTGTACGTGGTGAGTTTCAGGTGGAAAGGATTTGTGGGGGGGGGACTCAGGACTGTCGGTGACTGGGTGGTGTGGTCTGACAGGGAGGCCTGTTTTATAAGAGTCTAGGTCTGTGAAAAACTGATTAATCCCTGTAGCAATCTAAGTGGGTGGTTAGAGTTGTTTCCTTGCCCTTGAGTAAGGCATTGACTTGGGACCAGAAGTGTTTGGGGTTGGTGAAACAATTGACTTGAAGAGATTGGAAGTACTGCCGCTTAGATTTGATGGCTTTAGACTTGCAAATGTTCTGCCACTGGTTACTGCAGCGTTGCTCCCCAATGGAATGTCACATTCTATGTGCGGCCATCCACGTGGTCAGCGTACATTCTCCAGGCATATCTGACCTGCCATGGTCCAGTGCCATGTTCTTCACAGTGCCTCCCTACGTGCTCAGTGCTCCCCATGTATACCCTCCTGCTGGTGGTGTACCACTGCTGCTACATTGCCAGCCCACTCCTTATGTCACCGTGTGTGCAAGGGAAATACCATTCAGCCAGTCTGTCATTCTCCCCACATATCAGACCTCATTGTGGCAGTTTTTTCATATGTGCCCCCATTGACATGCCCCAGCATGGTGTACGCCAGTATGACAGCATATACCCATCCCAGGTTCTCATGCCTCTGCCTGACCATGGTTACCCTGAAGTGATGTGCACACAGTGTAAGCCCCACACATTGTAGATCATCATAGGGGTATGGAACCTTCCCTGACATGCTGTTCAATGGGTGCCCATCATGACATACACAACGTGCTGTCACGGCCACAGTTCCACATCCCTATCACTCTGTTCTGACATGTCAGTGTCATTGTTTACACCACTGGCTTGCAGAAATGCTGGACACTTACATGTGCAAAATGATGTTACTGTGTAAACAATGGGGCCCCATGTGCCTGTTGCCATTGGTGACATTTTGCTTTTTTTGCTAGTGGGGAGGCCTGCATGAGACTTCCGGAGGGTGGCTCCAGACATGTACCAATTGGATGTGTTCTCAAACAGTCCCCCACGACAGCTTGTGCCTGTGTCTGCCATGCTGTCACTGTTGTGTGCATTCACATGTACACTCTCCCGTGTGCATACCACACAACTCTTGTTCTCTCATGTGTGCTGCAGTAGTTACCTGGTACCTCACATGACTGCACATGGTGGCCTGAAGGTGCTCTTCTGCCAGAGATGGCCTACCCATGGGTCACACAGCTGTTCATGTCTACCAACCGCACCTGTCATGCACACATGGTCACCACCTGAGCACCAGGCAGGGCCTTGCCTTTGCATCCATGCAGGTGCACAACACCTGCCAGGCATGGTCAGTTCATGTGTTTTGTGGGGGATGTTGGCTCTAGCCACAGAGTGCTGCGGCTGTCCACCAGTGTGTGGGGTCTTCATGCAGCGTGGTTGGCAGCCAGCAGGGTAGTGCCACAGCTTCTTATTTGCATGTTATGCCAACAGGGTGTCCACTGCATCAGCAGTGACCTGTTGTCTGCCTTGGCCGGATTTGGGTGTGTGTGGGCATGTGTGTGACAAAGCTGCAGCACCGCATGGAACAGCCACTTGTAGTTTATGGATGTCTCTCGGCCATGGACCTTGTCAGCATAGTCCTGGGGTGGTTATTGGGACCATATTACTTGATGCATGCCACTGACAGTTTCTGTACTACTGCATTTCTGCTGCAGACTGAGGGCCAGAAACGCAGCCCACCAGAGGGGTAGGGCAGGGGAGAGTAGCACCACCAGCCAGAGGAGGACAGACACCATGTCCCATGCCCGGAGCAGTGTCCAGTCATGTAAGAATGCCTTCAACTTATTCCTCGCTTGCCTTCACTTGCAGTGATCATGCACTGTGTGGCATCTGCCTTGCCCTGGGAACCTGTGATTCTGGGTATGCATACTGACATCACAATGGTAGGTGGTGTCCTTGCCCTGGTGCCGCACATCCCATTGCAGCCCCCTGGGTGTGTCTTGGGGTGACTGGCCCACCCTGCACACTATACACTCTGATGTCCGGTGTGGAGACATTGTGTGTGTGGTTTGACCCTGACACATCCCGGACCCCATAGAACACACCCACAACATGCCTGGGGGCCTGGGGACCAGCGCATGGTGGTTGTAGCAACACAGCCCTGATGTGATGCTCCACAAGTGTGGTGTTTCCAAATGATATGCTCCCATTTCAGGCCCTTGTACCTCTGCCCACAGGGTTCTTGGGTGTCCCTCATCATGTGCTGGCCTGTGGCCCTGTGGTTGTGGGTAGCCCATGTGTTCAAATGATTCATGCACGCATCCCCTGTAGTGGTCCTACACTGCAGCACAGTTGTAGTGCCGCAAGCCATATTCCTGCAGTGCCTGTCAGCGTGTCCCCAGGAGGTCGTCTGTGGCTGTTTGGGCCAGGGCTTCTGCAGTATTCCCTCTTGCTTAGGAACCTGTGTCTCAGGTTGACCACATTCCTTTGGTCAGACCAGGACTCTCTTTGTGTGGCACTGACCCCTTTCCTTACTTGTCCTTCAGTCTTCGGTCATTGACCATCAGCACCCTTAGTGTGTGGTCCCTTCCCCCATTTCCCCATGTCTCCCTGCCAGTTGTTGCTTTCTTGCCCCTTGGGTAGTTGTCATGCCAGCCTTCTGTATTGATCTGTGTGGTAGCTATGTGTGGGGCTTTTGTGCTCCTGTTCAGGTGTTGTTCATGGGCTTTGGGTGGAACATTGCTGGCCAATTCTGTCATGGTAATGGTGGCATGCACAGTGTGGGGCATGCACATATAGCCTACTGGGTGCGGCATCCCATGGCCTAAGAACTGCCACAGTTGCCTGTTTGCAGACTGTGCCCCCATGCCACTGCTGCAGACCACTTTGGACATCTGCCAACGTACCTCCGTCCCCTGCTGACATGTTTGCATGTGGTCCCTTTGGTCCTCCACTTGCTGTGGTGCCTGCGGTAACAAGGCCAGGTAACACATGCTGCCACATGCTCCACGGGCCCTGCCTACCCCAGGAGCTACTTGGAGATATGTTGGCAGACACATGGATGCTATCCAGATGCACCACCCTCCACAAGTGGCCATCTGTATCGGCCTTTTGCATGCTTTCCATACCTGTTGCCATGTGTGTCATGTTGTCCCGCATTCCGCATCTCCAGATAACACGGCTCTTTCCCCACACTTTTATGGGATAATTGCCCTTCAGGTAGCCAGCCATGGGCAGAGCCTGCAATGGAACACACCCCTGGGTTTTTCATAGTTGGGGTGCTGTGCCCTGTGTGGGCTGTGCCAGACATCCTCCTGGGACTGTGTGTCTGCTTTGCTGTTTAATGTGCCCTTTGAGCCCATGCTGCACCTGTCAGTCTGGCCCAGCAGCCATGGTTGCTGGTGCTGCATGGAAGGCCTCCCACCACTTCCCTTCCCCTCATGTTGTGGTGGCGTGTTCACCCAGCCTTGGGTCCCAGTATCTAGCCTTCCTTGCACACCTTACCATTGGCCCTTATCTTGTCATGCACTGCATTCCTAGGCTTGGGACCGCCACATGTCGGTGGGCAGTGCCACTACCACTGGACAGTGCACAATCAGCATCCTAGACACACATCACATGGGTTTTGTGTGTGTGTGGGGGTACCTTGCTCACCTCGGCACAGTTGTGACATATGTACTGAGTGCACCATTTTCTTCTTCTTAGGTACAACTCAGCAGCCTGGTGTGGGGGTGGCACAGACGGTGATGGATGGCACAGATGGAGCTCTTTGGCCAATGTCAGGCATGAGCACTGTGTGATGTGGATCAGTGGCAGGGAGAGTTGCTGCAGGAGCTGCAGGAGGTCTACAGCATCCTCACACAAATTGAGAATCGGCCTTTGCCACAACCCCCTCCACCTGCACCTTGAACAATTACATCCTCCACCCCACTTGCCCCCATGCTGTATCCCACCACTTCCTCCACTACTTGTAATTGCCTTGTAAATAGTTCCTGCTGTGTATATAGTTACTGCTACTTCCCCACCCACTCTTCATCCCATCTTTCCCCACCCATCCCTACCCTACCCTACATCCTTCCTTGTTTATGGTTGTTGACAATTATTTTTGTATTGTTGGTTTTCATAATATATTTCGTATTAAAGTTAACTGCTTGTTATCCTGTGTCTTGTGTCTCTTCTTTCTTCCTGCAGAACTTCGCTTATGGGTGCTGTTCTACACTCCACCTGTTCAGGTCTAGTGGGGAGGGGAGGGGAGGGAGACCACACATGTCACTATATCACCTATATCCCTTGCTAAACAGACACCTGTGTGTTGGCAGGCATCCACCAGGACTGGTTGCCATTTCTGCCCATGAGCTGGCATTGGGATCACTCCCTAGACCGTCGCTGGTATCTTCCTTCCAGACTCTGTATTGTACAGTACAGGACACACTGTGCCCCATCCCTTTTAGCCCGGTCCTCCTTTGTCTCCAACTGAGCCACCGCACGATGCTGCTCACCTGGATCTGCTTTGCTGTGCTGACACCTGTGCTTGTGTCTTCGTAGGCCTGCCACACATATCTGATCTGGCCACGTCTGGCAGCATGTGGCATGCCCAGCCATGTTTGTCGGCCCATGCTGTGGGCCCATGTTACTCTGCAGTGCTATGTAGCTTTGACCACTCTCCTGTGCTACCTGTCCTGCTACCTTGTGCAACTGCACCATTGCACTGCACTGTGCTATTGTAACCCCTGGGCAGCGCCACCCACCAGTGTTACACCCCTGCCTACTACCCTGGACATAAAGTAAGGGGTTTGGGTTTGCTAGCTAATAACATTTTTAAAAACCTTTGTGCAGTGCCTCGACTCAGGGTGCCTTACGTGGGTGAGATGGTACTGGGTGCAGCCCCCTGAGCTGCTACACCACCCACGGTGACCAGTTACCTTCCCCAGACATGCCCCAATACACAGTTCCTCACATTTCCACATTTTGAATTAAAGGCTCTCCCTAATAATATACTCACACAGGATTTCAAACAACAAGATATTTATTTCAGGGGTAATAAAGGAGCTAGGAAAGGGAAATAGGAGGAGTAGAGGTTATCTTACCATATTTACACATGTACAGAGATCATTTGGGATTTTGCTGGTGAACCCTCCAGCTGGGTGACTACATATTAACAGGCAGATGTAAATCACATTTTACCATTCGACTTAAGACATCCAGAGCCCTGGCTATCTAGCTGCTGATAAATCAGATGTTACACATAATTATTAATAATACCCACACTGGTACCAGTCCCAGATACAGCAGAAACCCCGCAATCTCATACCATACTGGTTAAACAGATACCACAGTCCAAGATGTTGCAGGTCTGATGGAGTTGCAGCTGGTCAAGGTGGCCGGCTATTAATTTGAGGTTGGGGGCAACTTGGAACCAGATTTTTGTAAAGCGGCAAATTACTATTTACAACCACAGCAGGGTTGCCCTGCACTTTAGCAGACAAAGCAGGGATTGCCCTGCACTTTCAGACAAATCAGGGATTGCCCTGCACTCGCAGATTTCTGAACATTCCAGAACAAGCTATGTGGATCTTACATTCAGAACATTCAGCAAAATATTTGAAAGTCCCATCCAATGCAATGAGAGTGATGCTTCTGTCAAGCATCCTAAACGCAGTTTAAACACGGTCACAGCCAGTACTTTATATACCAAGGCATCCATCCAGAGTAAGTTGGCAACGACACTTTTATCAAGCATCTCATACTTTAGTCACAGGTAGTCACAGCCAGTACATTCTATATACCAAGAACATTATCCACATGCGGAGTCCTATCCAGCACATCTAGCAATTGAACTCTTATACCAAGCGCTCTCATACGAGATTCTGTTCAGACACAGGTACATTCTCCTCAAGGTATCTTAGACATTAATATGCTCTAGGGCCTCCTGTATAATGAAGTGGCAAGCGCGTCTTGGCAGACAGCTCCACGATGGCAGGACTCTAACCCATAGCTATACATTTATATGATCCACTAAGCACAGCATCTTGCTGCACCTGCAACTTAGCCATTTGGGCCACAGACAATGAATATTATGCCAAAGTATGTTATAACTGAGTATCTTTATTTTTTCTTTTAATTGTTTTGGTTGTTTATTGTGCATTCTTTTACTACCTCTGTATGTATGTTGACCTTCATCCTTTGACATGGAACCTTTGTAAACGAGCAGTTTCTGCTCAAAGGTATTTGTAATCCGAGAATTCAATAAATAAAACAAATAAATAAATAAAGACAAGATACATACATTACTTGAACTAGGCAGTCTCTTATGGGGTTAGTAGCCCAGACTGATGACTTCAATACTTCACACTTAACAGCACACACTTCTTAATGGGGCATGGAGCCCCCAAGATTACTTGCTTAGCTTCTCCCTCGCACCTGGGGGTACGAGGGTACTCTTCAGGACCTCCATGGGTCTCATCTGCAATTGAAGGCATCCTGAAGACTTCTTCAGCTCTCTCATCGCTGAGGTACTTGGTCAGCGCTCTCACCACTGCATGATGTCATCTGGTCTGGTCAGCACTCTCACCACTGCTGGACATCTGATTCTTCGGTCCACATCCTTCCCCGACGTGGGAGGGAAGGCTAGCCTCTGGAGGACAGTACTGGCAACCTCCAGACTAGCTGTTGCAGAAAGCCCAATTATTGTAACTAGTTAACTATTAACTGAAGAAAATATCAAATGCCCTCTAAAGACTGAAAGGGCTTGAATTAAGTGGCCCAGGCCTGATGGCATGGCTGGAGCCTGAGCCCCTCCCCCATGGAGGGCTCCCAGCAGGGTGGAGCCTGCTCTACTGCTCTCTCTCTCTCTCTCTCTCAGCTCTGCATCTCTGAATCTCCAGACAAACTGGCAACATTGTCTCTCTATAGAGCTCCTAGCTTGACTCTTGATTGGTAGCAGGGATGGGGTGACATGTCTCCAAGTTGCTGAAGGACCTGCCAATCAGAACACTCGAGGCACAATTGGGTTGTGGAATTTGCTCCTAAAATAATGTTCCTGTAAGCCCCCATAAGCACTTGGGTGTTTACCCATGAAATGCAGTGAATGTCCCACAAGTTCTGGCTTTCTAATGCTGCCATTCCAGTTGGCTGTACTGCTGGCAATGGCTGCTTAACCCACTGTCCCTTATAGCAGATTAGATACAGTCCTGAATAATGTTCTGGTGCAGCCAGAAAGAAGTAATTATTTGCCTCAAATGCCCCACAGTTCTATGGCTTAAAGGCAGTACTTGCAGTTGCTGCACAGATGAAAAACATGGCTGTTTTACTTTTCCTGTCACTACTGCACTTATGCAAGTCCCCTTGCAGCAACTGACAGGCTGACACACTGAGTCCCAGATACTGGAATTGCCAGGGAAACAGTACTCGTTTTAACCATAAGCACTTTTCCCCACATGCACAGTATATTCCAAAAAAACAGCAACAGTCCCATTATGTAAAACATTTTAATTCTTTACTTTTCGGCTGGAGCTGAACATAGCTACCCTGGAGGCAGCCAGACATACTGTTATGCATTATTCAGATGACCGGGGCCCTGCACGGCATACTCAAATGAAACCGGTCAGAACTCCTTTAATTCCCATCTGAGCAGTCCCCCAGCAGACTGTTCATGGTCACCGGGTCCCAAATAGGTGGAAGAAATCCCGGGACCCATGGCACAGTCCCCGAGGTGACCGCAAAACAAGCGGCTCCACATCAAAGGCGCTTTGCATGCCAACGCAACTCCCGCTGCTCTGGAGGCAGTGCTTTTGCAGCGGGAGCCCGCGGTCAGCAGTTTAAGCCTCGAGGGGCTGGATTTTCATTTGACTGCAAGCTGGGGCACACACGAGGGCAAACAGGGCCTGGGAAGCCAGAAAAATTAGAGGCCAAGTGAGGAGAAGCTCGAGAGACAGCGGGAGAAGGACAGAACAAACCGGGCTATGGGAAACCCAGACTGGCATTTCTAGGAACCCCCATTTGCAAGAGGGTAACACTATTCTTCAACTCGGGCAAACGGTAGTGTTGCGCAATAGGTTCTCATTGCTCCCCTAGCTTTGCATCCCATTCACTATGTGTTTTGTGCCATTCCTTTATCTTTGTGAATGTCACTGCCCTGCTCTGGCGCAATAACAGTCTCTCACTCAAAGCATTTTATGTGCAGATGCAATTCTTTGTGCATCCTGGCCCCAATGTCTTAGTCAGAGAAGTACCCTGTTATTCTACCCAAAAAATAAATCTGACAGTTGAAACAGATTTTCTGTTTTAAATAAAGCAGTTTTTCATAAGCATTAATTAAACAGTCTTTTTTTTCCTGTTCGAGATATTTGATTTATTACGGCAGTCTGAGCTGTACTCTGTTATTCCACCCAAAGAATAATCTGACAGTTGAAACAGATCTCGCTGTTGTAAATAAAACAGGTTTGGTTTTCGTACACATTCAGCAGCATTTTTTTCCTGTTCAAGAGATTTGATCTGTTACCAGCCAGAGCCACACCCTGTTATTTCATCAAAAAAATAATTTGTCGGGTGAAACAGATTTGCTGTGTTCAAAAAAAATGTTTCTTAAGCAGCCTTTAATTCCTGTTCAAAGTAAAGTTTCTGACTGTAAAAAAGAATTGTGTTGTGACTACTACAATGAAGAAGAGTAGTTCAGGGCGAGGTCATGGTACTGAGAAGTTGAGTTCCATCACTGGAAAAAGCAAGGGAAGAGCTGCAGGTGCAGTGATCAGTAGTAGCAGAGGCGCAGCATCCAGCTTACAGGCTTCGCAGTCCTCTGTTGAGCACATGCTGGCCACAGCTCTAGGATGGCCAGTTGGTGCTGTTGTGCCTTCTGCTGACAGTGGAAGTGTAAACAAGAGTAGTGGTGTCGGTGCATCTGGGCAGCACAGACACACTGCTAAACATAAACAGTCAACGAGTGAAGTAGCAGCATTGCTTCGTATGTCTCAATCACAGGGTGTGGAGCAGTCTGAGAATTAGATATAGGATAAAGTATGGGGTGCAGTGTACGAGATTTCACATCAGACCGTTGTTGGATGGCACATAAACCATCCAACAACTCGGGTGTTTTAAATTCGAGTTTAACACACTGCACCCCGTATTTTGTTTTATATAATTGAAGGGCTCCATTTTTTCTATGGTGAGACTTGAGTTTGCAAAAAAAGGCGTGGAGGCAGATGAACAACGTTTATTTCTGTGAGGAAAACAGAATTGTGCTTGAACATTAACTATTTATTTAAAATGTTAATCAAATAAAGTGGATACAACAGTTAGAAGTCCATGAGTGTGGAGATTCTGCGGTATAGTTTCCTGTTTCAACTGCTGTTTTGCAGTGATGTAGTCCTTTGACCTGCAGAGGAAAGGTTAGGTTTGAAAGGGGAGAGAGTTAGGGATCGTGGCAAAAGTGTGAATTGCATAAGTTAGGCTCGGGAGAATAAAATGTTATATTTGTATGTTTTAGGCGACTGAATACTCGATGGAGGTAACGACGACAAGTAAGTGTTTTTCTCGTCAGTAATGTTTGAAGTAGAAGGGACAGTTGGAAGCTCGCGCTCTGTTTACTTGTCTCAAGCGCTTTGCTATGCAGAGGGAGCGCGTGAATGCCGTAACACCTACTCAGGTGTTACAGTATTTAACACACGCTTTTTCTCTATGAGAAAAAAACGGAGACCGTTAATTATAAGAATAATAATCAGCATTTAAATAGTGCTTTTCATAAACAGGCTACCACTGAATCTGAAACTCAGTCTGAAATTCTTTTTAATGATTCACAGCAAGAGTTTTTAGAAGAGAAGGAGGATGAGGCAGTGGCGGAGGTACATGATCCAGTGAATGACCCAAATAAGGAGGATAGGGAAGTAGTACACTGGGATATTAATACGTCAAGCAGTGAACTGTGTTCTGATCTAGATGATCCTGTCCTGAATGTAGACTGGGAGCCAAAGAGAGAGGCCCCAAAATGTCTCATAGTAAACAAAAAAGGAGCCTTGAACGTGAGGAGCAGGAGGAGGGTAATGTACTGGGTGACAAGTCAGATAAGGGTACATCCAAGCTTAAAAAAATCAGTTAGTGAGCATCATGGACAGGATAAGCAACCAAGGTACAGTGTTGTGGGAGGTAGCACTGAAGGCGTGGTTGGTGAGAAAGTCAGAGGTGCAGGCCCAGTCACTTCCACTCATCATGTTCCAATGCCACGTGATATGAAGCAGCAGCTAGTGGCATAAACCACCTCTTTAGTGTGGGACTTTTTTAACCAGAGATCCCAAAGATGAAAGCATTGCAATCTGCCAGATCTTCAAATCTTGAGTCAGTCGTGGTAAACCTGGCTCATGGCCAGGGACAACAGGGCAGTGTAGCCACATGAAATCAAAACATTTAATTCAGTGGCAGCAGCATGAGAGGGAAGCCAAACTGGGATTGAGACGGCCTATTTCTGTGCATGGGGAAAGAGTTGATGATGATGATGATGAGTCCATGGTGAGAGACATAGATATCAATAGTAGTAGCACTGAGTCCAGCAACCAGCACCCATGCCAGTAAAGCATCAAAACAGCCTAATTCTATTGCAAGCTGTTTCACAAAGGGGAAAAGCACAAGACAATCCTCAGGTAGTGGCACTCCATGGCAGTCATCTGTCACAGAGTGTACCCCATCTGCACCCCCACCACTAGTGCAACCTAAAATATCTGCGGCACTGTTTAAAAAAAACTAAATATCTTTCGGATGAGATGTTAAACCGAGGTCCCGTCTGCCTGTTCTGGTGGTTGTTCAGGTGGATGTTAAAGAACCCATGGCACTTCTCAAAAAGAGTAGGGGAATTTTCCCGGTATCCTGGCCAAATTTCCCCCCATTCACTAAAATACCACCAACAGTTTAATCTGGTTCTGTATGTCAGTTTGCATCTGTATCTTCCCCCTCTCCCCCGGGACGAGGCTGAAAATGGGCAGAATTACCTAGTCCTCTTTTCCCGGTCAACAAAAACTAACTAAACTAAATTAAATCACTCTGTCCCCCGTGAACTCAATGCCTGTTTGGCTCAAATGCTGGCAGTCGATATATTGCCTTACTCATTTGTCGAAAATTATGGTTTCTGGCATCTGATGAGTAGGGCAGTTACGAACATATTAACATATGAAATTTGCCAGCAGAAAAAGGTAATTTGGTCTATCGAGTCTGCTCAGTTTTGTAGCTAGCAGCCTTATTCTGCAGCTGCCTCTCCCTCCTCACCCCCCTTATCCTCCCTCTTGCCCTGTCCCAGCCCCATTTGAAGCAACCCAGTTTTACAGGCTACCACCTCTGCTGGTAACACGTTCCACCCTGCCACCACCCTCTCTGTAAAAAACGGTCTCCTCATTTCCCTCCTGAACCTTCCCCCCTCCAATCTCATGTCATGGTCTTGAGTGTCCCTCCCTACCCTTACCCTGAATAGCCACTCCGTACTAGTCTTGTTTATCCCTATCATGTACTGGAATGTCTCGATCATATCCCCTCTGTCCCTCCTCTCCTCCAGCCAGTACACATTCAACTCCTTTAGCCTACTGTCATACAGTAAGTCCCCCAGTCCCTGGGTCATCTTAGTTGCTCTGCGCTGCACCCCTTCCAGTAATTTAATGTCCCTTTTCAGGTACAGGTGCCAGTACTGCATGCAGTATTCGAGATGAGGTCTAACTAATAATCTATACAGCAACAGAATCACCTCCACCCTCCTCAATGTTATTCCGCTTGTGAAGCAACCCAGCATTTTGTTGGTCCTTGGTGCTGCCTTCTTACACTATGCCGAGTTGTTCATTGATCCAGTGATGACCACCCCCAGATCCTTCTCCTCCTCAGTCTCCACCAACTGCACTCCCCCCAATTAATAGTTTTTCCTTGCATTTTTTGCCCCAAAATGCAGTACCTTACACTTTTTGGCATTGAACCCCAGCTGCCAAGTGTCCGACCATGTCTCCAGCTTTTTCAGATCTTCCTGCAAACTCTGTCACCCCTCTATGTCATCCACCACCACCCCTATCTTGGTGTCGTTGACAAACAGGCTGATCCTGCTCTTGATGCCCATGGAAATGTCTGCAATAAATATCCTAAATAACACTGGCCCCAGCACTGAGCCCTGTGGAACCCTGCTTGTTGCTGCACTTGGGGATGAGAGTTCCCCTTTCACCACCACCCTCTGCTGCCTTCCCTGCAGCCAGTTTGTTACCCATCTCACCATTTTTGCTCCTGCCCCTGTGCCTTCAAGTTTTATTCCAAGTCTCCCATGTGGCACTGAATTAAATGCCTTGCTGAAGTCCAGGTACAGGACATCCACTGCATGGCCCTTGTCCAACTGCCTAGTTACCCAGTCATAGTAATCTACCAGGTTGGTTTGGCAGGAACTGCCTGCAACAAAGCCATGCTGTCTAGTGTCCTGCAGACCACTGAACTCCAGCAAGGACACCAGCCTCTCCTTCAGGATTGTTTCCATTAGCTTCCCCATGATGGACGTGAGGCTCACCAGTCTATAGTTCCTTGGTTCATCTTTGGGGTCACTCTTATGCAGGGGAACCATGTGAGCCAACCTCCAATCCTTGAGTATGCATCCCAAAGTCAGTGAGGCATTGAATAGGCCTGCCAAGGGCCCCACCAGGATCTCTGCTAGCTCCTTCAGTGCCCTGGAGTGAATGCCATCTGGTCCGGGTGCCTTGTCCACCCTCAGCACTCTCAAGTCCTCCAGCACTCTACCTTTTGTGATCATCCTATCTGTTACTCCCTCCCCAGGCCTTTACTGCCCCCCACCCTCCTTGGATAGCACTCCCCCTCTCTCTTTTTTGTAAATACTGAGCAGAAGTGGTCATTGAGTGCTTCTGCCTTTTCTCCCCTTCTCTACCCATCTTTCTTAATGCTTACTATCTGTTATTTACAGCTCCTTTTCTCCCTGATGTACCGGAAGAAGCTCTTCTTTCCTTCCTTAGTGCTTTGTGCCAGCCTGAGCTCCTTGGTGGCTTTTGCTGTTCTTACAGCCCTTGTTACCTCCCTTGCCTCCTGCAGGTAGTCCTCCCAATCTTCCCCCTTCCTGACTTCCTGTATCTCCTAAAGGCCACCCTTTTTCTCACCTTTTCCATAATCCCCCTGCTCATCCAGCTTGGCCTTTTTGCCCTGGCCTTTTTGCTCCGAGTCCTGCTACAGGAACTGGTAGCCTTTAGTATCCCCTTCTTAATGAGCTCCCATCTCTGGTCCGTGTCCATACTAGGCTGGATCCTGGCCAGATACCCACTCACTACCTCCCCATCTTTGCAAAATCCGCCCACCTGAAATCCAGCACCTTTGCATTGGATGCCACCCGCTCTTTGCTCATAATCAACGTGAACCATAGTGAGTGATGGTCACTCCCCGCTAGTGGTTCATCCACCTTGATATCCCTCACAAACTCCCCATTTGTGAGCACTAGGTCGGTCGAAGGTGAACACCTGTGTCAGGAAGCTTTCCTGAAAGGCATCCAGCAGTACCTGCTCCCTTTGATTGCTGGTGGCTGGGGTTACCCAATCTACCCCCAGCAGGTTGAAGTCCCCCACAACCAACACACTCCCCTTCCCACATGCCCTTCTAATCTGCCTCACGAGTTCCCTGTCCAACTCCTCTGTCTGGAAGGGTGGCCTGTACACCACTCTCATCCGGAGCGTCCTATTCCTGGAATCCTGGATTAGCAGCCATAATGACTGTTTATCTCTCCTCCCCCTGCTCCCCCCTCCTCCCTAATGCACTTTAACCCCTCCCTCATGTATAATGCCACTCCCCCCCTGTTTTCCCTGTCCCTGTGGAATATTCTGTACCCTGGGACCACCAGGTCCCAGTCATTGTATTGGGTGACCCATGTTTCCATGATGGCTGCCATGTCCACCTCCTCTCCACCATGAGGGCCTGTAGGTCATTCATTTTATCTTTCAGGCTTCTAGCACTCATGGTGACCACTTTCCATCCCTTTACCATCCCTCCCCATCCCTCTGCCCTCCACTTCCAGCATCCCCTCTATGGCGTCTACCTAGTTCATTGCCCTTGTTCTGGGGGGTAAGCTTGCTCTGCTTCCCATCTCATGGCCACTGTATGCCCTCCATCCACCTGCCACCCCCTTTCCTAGTTTAAATGTCCAGCTACCTCAATATACTCCCCAAGCTTCTGTTTCAGCACCTTCTTGCCCTCTTCATTCAGATGAAGTCTATCCTTAGCGTATAGACTACTGTCCTCCCAGGTCTGTCCCCACCCTCCCACTAATCTATACCCTTTGATGTGACACCATTTGCCTAACCATTCATTAAATCCCCTGATCCTTTGTTTTCTAGCCGTGCTTGCCTTAGGCACTGGTAATACCTCAGATAAAGTTACTGATCTACCCTCCCCCTCGCATAAAATTCCCAGCTCCTCAAACGTCTTTTGGACTATCTCTAATGTACTATCAGTCAGATCATTTGTCCCCAGATGTAGAATTAAATGAGATCTCTCCCTTCCCCTTCTAGCATATTTCAGGACCGATTGTCCCACTCTTTCAGCTGTCATCCTTGGCATGGCCTCAATCCATATAGGACTATGTCTTTTCCCCTTGCTACCGCACCTTACCCCCCTCAGTATTGAATCCCCCAGTACTAGTAATCCCCCCATATTTCCATCTGCCTGCTTCCCCTCCTCCATTCCTCTCCTGTCTGACTCTGACTCCTCCAGTACAGAATTCCCCCATCTGTCCCTGTCACCATTTGTCTCCCTGCTGCCATTATTCTCCTGCCTGACTCCTCCTCCTGCACATAATTTCCCCTGTCTATCCCTGTTCCTCTCCTGCCCAACTCCTCCTCCAGCACACAATTCTCCCCGTCTGTCCCTGTTGCCTTTTCCCCATCAGTATTCTCCACTGCCACAGCTGCTATGCCTCTGACGTCTTCTCTATCCACCCTGCTCCGCTCCCCCAGATGCCTGCCCCCTTTGACCATCCCTCCAGCTGTGCCCCTCACGCCTTCACTCCTGCCACCCCCCTTAGACTGAAACATAGAAACATAGAATTTGACAGCAGATAAGGACCGCTAGGCCCACCCAGTCTGCCCATTTCCCTACCTAATGGATAAGCTGCAGATCCTAGTTAATCAACAGCCTACTTCTTCCTACCCCAACCCCCTAGAACTGCATTATGACTGTCCCATGCATTCTTGAATTCCACCACTGTTTTTGACTCCACAACCTCCTTTGGCAGGCCATTTCATGCATCCACAACCCTCTCTGTGAAAAAAAATACTTCCTTACATTACCTCTAAGCCACCTCACCCCCCCATCTTCCAATTGTGTCCCCTTGTTCTTGCACACCTCTTTTTCTGAAAGATGCTGCCCTCTTGGACTTTGTTGATTCCCTTGAGGTACTTGAAAGTTTCTATCATGTCCCCCCTCTCCCTCCTTTCCTCAAGGCTATACATATTAAGCTCCTTAAGTCTCTCTTCATATGTCTTCTGGTGCAGACCCTGCGCCATTTAGTTACCATCCTCTGGACTGCCTCCATTCTGTTTATGTCTTTGTGGAATTGGGTCTCAGAACTGTCATGATACTCCAGATGGGAGTCTCACCAGCTGTCTGTACAGAGGATAACAACTTTCTGTTTTCTACTGGTGATGCCTCTCCTATGCAGCCAGTATCCCCCACCCTCCTTACTGCCCTCTCACATTGCTTGCCCACCTTTAGGTCATCTGATATGACTACCCCCAGGTCCCTTTCCATTTTTGTTGTTGTTAGTATCTCACCCCTCATTGTGTACTCTTCCGCTGGGTTTTTGTTTCCCAGGTGCATTACCTTGCACTTCTTAGCATTGAATCTAAGCTGCCATACATTTGACCATTCCTCCAACCTTGCCAAGTCCCTTCTCGTCCTTTCCACCCCACCTTGTGTATCAACTCTGTTACAGATCTTTGTGTCATCTGCAAAGAGACATACTTTTCCTTCCAGTCCCTCTGCAATGTCACTTATAAAGACATTGAAGAGGACCGGTCTTAGTACTGAACCCTGCGGTACCCCACTAGTAACGCCCCTTTCTTCAGAGTGGACTCCATTTACTATTACCTTCTGTGTCCTGTTCTCCAGCCAATTCTTTACCCAGGCTACCATCTTGGGACCCAGTCCCAGGCTGGCTAACTTGTATATTAATGTTTTGTGTGGCTTCATTGGGGACTGGGGTTCCACCTGGAGGGACACCAGCCTATACTGGCAGGATGGTCTGCATCTGTCCAGGAAGGGAACAAGTCTTTTGAGCAATTGGTTTAAATGCTTCATTGGCAAGCTTTTAAACTAGTCAATGGGGGAGGCACTGACAAGCAGCAGAAAAATCCCAGCCTCTCCCTACAAAACAGGGTACTAAATGAGAAAAAGACCAAGGTAGAACGGTCAGTGGGGATGCTGCAACAGAAGGTAAGGCCATCAAAAATGGAGAGCAATGAGTACCAATGCCCGTAGTCTAGGTAACAAGCTTCCTGAATTAGTGGCCTTGATGGAGGAGGAACATCTGGATATCGTGGCAGTCACAGAAACATGGTACACACAAAACCATGACTGGGACGTAAACATACCAGGATACACTATCTACAGGAGGGACAGGGAGGGTAAAAGAGGGGGAAGAGTAGTTCTTTACATAAGGGAAGGAATAAAAGCAACAGAACAAAAGGGTAAACGGAGGAGAAGAAGCACTGTGGGTAAATTTGGAGGCAGGCAATGGCACCACAATCCGCACAGGGGTTGTATACAGACCCCCCTTCTCAGGGGAAGGAAATGGACAAGGAAATGATAGAAAGTATACTTAGAATGGCAGAAAAAGGGGAGATATTGCTGATGGGTGATCTGAATATGCCAGATGTTAACTGGAGTGCAGTTGCAGCTGCCACTTGAAAGAGTGCAGTTATTCTAGATGCCCTACAGGGGGCATGCCTTAGACAACTAGTACTGGAGCCCACTCGAGAGGAGCAATATTAGACTTGATACTCTCAAATGGAGATGGAGAGAGGATCACAGATGTAGAGTGGGTAGCCATCTGGGAACCAGCGACCATCGAACAGTATGGTTCACAATAAACACAGCAATAGAGTCAAGCCATACAAAGACAAAAGTATTGGACTTTAGGAGGGCTGACTTTGCTAAATGGTGAGTGCCTAAGGAATGCACTAGCAAATGGAAGGAAGGAGGGAGGAAGAACAATGGGGAATAATAAAACTGCCATCACAGAGGTAATCGAGCCTTTGTGTGAAGCAAATAAACAAAACAAGCGATGTAAGAAACCACTATGGTTCTCAAAGGAAGTGGCAGTGAAGGTTCAAGAGAAAAGAAAGCATTCAGGAAGTACAAGGAATCGCAGCAAGAGCAGGACAGAGAACTGTATCAGTTAAAGCAAAAGGGCTGGGAAGGCAGTCAGAACAGCAAAGGCCCAAACCGAGGAAAGATAGCCAACTGTTAAGAAGGGGATAAAACCTTTTATAGGTACATCAGGGAGCAAAGGAAGACCAAGGGAGGGATAGTGAGGCTTAATAAAGGGAGGGAGGGTGGGCAGAGGAGACTGTGAAAAGGCAGAGATACTAAACAAATATTTTTGCTCAGTATTTACAAAGGAAGAGGGGGAGGTACATAAAACAAACAGTAGTAACACTCTGGATACAGAAGTTGATACCAGCCCATTTACAGAAGAAAGGGTTCTGAAAGAACCCTTAAAACTGAAGGTGGACAAAGCAATGGGGCCTGATGGGATTCATCCCAGAATTCTAAAAGAATTAAGGGTAGAACTAGTGACACCACTGACTACCCTCTTTAACAAATCATGGGAGGATGGGGTGGTACCGAGGACTGGAGGAGGGCAGATGTGATTCCTCTTCACAAAGTGGGAGCAAGGCAGAAGCAGGAAACTATAGACCTGTTAGTTTAACCTCAGTGATAGGGAAAATGATGGAATCACTTCTAAAGGAAAGAATTGTCGAGTATCTAGCTGCCAGAGGGGCACAGGACCCTAGGCAGCATGGATTCACAGCGGGAAGGTCATGCCAGACGAATCTGATAGATTTCTTTGACTGGGTGACCAAAGTAGTAGATCAGGGAGGGGCTGTGGACATGGCCTACCTATACTTTAGCAAGGCATTTGACACAGTCCCACACAAAAGATTAATATATAAGTTAGCCAGCCTGGGAGTGGGTCCCAAGATGACAGCCTGGGTAAAGAATTGGCTGGAGAATAGGACACAGAGAGTAATAGTAAATGGAGTCCACTCAGAAGAAAGGAGGGTTACTAGCGGGGTACCGCAGGGTTCAGTATTAGGACCAGTCCTCTTCAATGTCTTTATAAGTGACATTGCAGAAGGACTGGAAGGAAAAGTATGTCTCTTTGCAGATGACACTAAGATCTGCAACAGAGTTGATGCACAGGGTGGGTGGAAAGGATGAGAAGGGACTTGGCAAGGTTAGAGGAATGGTCAAATGTATGGCAGCTTAGATTCAATGCTAAGAAGTGCAAGGTAATAGCCTGGGAAACAAAAATCCAGGGAAGAGTACACAATGGGGGTGAGATACTAACAACAACAAAAATGGAAAGGGACCTGGGTAGTCATATCAGATGACCTAAAGGTGGGCAAGCAATGTGAGAAGGCAGCAAGGAGGGCTGGGGATACTGGGATGCATAGGGAGAGGCATCACCAGTAGAAAACAGGAGTTATTATCCCTCTGTACAGACAGCTGGTGAGGCCCCATCTGAGTACTGTGTGCAGTTCTGGAGACCCAATCTCCATGCAAGACATAGACAGGATGGAAGCTGTCCAGAGGAGGGCAACTAAAATGGTGCAGGGTCTGCACGGAGGACATATGAAGAGAGACTTAAGGAACTTAATATGTATAGCCTCGAGGAAAGAGGAGGAGAGGGGGACATGATAGAAACTTTCAAGTACCTCAAGGGAATCAACAAAGTCCAAGAGGGTAGCATCTTTCAAAAAGAGAGGTGTGCAAGAACAAGAGGGCACAATTTGAAGATAGAGGCGGCTCAGAGGTAATTTAAGGAAGTATTTTTTCACAGAGAGGGTTGTGGATGCATGGAATGGCCTTCCGGAGGAGGTTGTGGAGTCAAAATCAGTGGTGGAATTCAAGCATGCATGGGATAGTCATAAGGCAATTCTGGGGGGTGGGAGTAGGAAGAAGTAAGGCTGCTGGTAAACTAGGATCTGCAGCTTATCCAGTAGGTAGGGAAATGGGCAGACTGGGTGGGCCAAGCGGTCCTTATCTGCCGTCAAATTCTATGTTTCTATGTCTATGACTGTGTAAAATGCCTTGCTAAAGTCTAGGTAGGCCATGTCCACAGCCCTTCCCTAATCTACTACTTTGGCTACAGTCTCTTGTTCATTCCCCTCCCTTTCTCTCTCTTGCCCCCTCCTGGGTATCCAGCAACCCCCTCCTCCTCCAGCAATGTAGTCAGTACCACAAACCTATTACCTGCCCCCTCTGTATTGATGTGCCTTGGTTCCTCCCTCCTGACTTCAGCCTTTCCTCCAGTGCTAGTCCCCTTGTTTGTTTTGTTCCCACACACCCCTTCCACCCCCTCTCACGATCCAATGTACCTCCCATGTTGTATCCTCATGATATTCTCTGGGGAAGGCCCTCCTGCCCTAGATTCTCTCCCCCCTTCCCCCATGCTCTCCAACTCTCTCCCGAGCCACAACACTTCTTCCTTGAGACTCCTCAACCTGTGACAGATTGGACACCCTTCTAACTTCCACAATATGTTCATCCAAACTGCTGCCCCACATTCATTGCAGCCCACTAGTCTACACATGTTAAACAGTACTATCTAGAAAATATGGTTCTAACTAGAAAATACAGTCCTATCTTAGGTTACCTACCAGCCCAGACCCTAACTAAAAATGCAATACCAAATGTACTTGCAACAAAGCATAAGACAGTACCACTACAGTACTAACTGGAAACTACAGTACTATTCATAATTTTTTTCCTCTTATTTTTCTCTCTTTTTTTAACAGTTTAGTCCCTACCTAAAAATACATTACCAACTGTTACACTGCAAAGAAGCATAAAACAGTACTATCTATAAGTTTTTACCCACTACAGATTGAGATGCTGCACCTTTGTTCTCACCCCCCACAGACAGTAATGCCCAAGAACAACCTTACCATCAGCTTGTAGCCCAAGTAGTGATCAACTCCTTCCTAGCGTTGCTGCAGCTGAAACTCAGTTTGTCCCCCAACTACACCAAAACAAAAAGAAAGAAAAGCACTTCCCCTCACTCCGAGCTGTGTGCTTCCTGGTGTCTTCTCTTGTCTACAAGGGGTTCTGTCCTGCTCCCTGGTAGTAGTGTTATGTGGAGAAGCAGGCTGTTTCCCCCTTAAGAATATGTAGGAAGTTGTACTACTCAGGTACCCCCTTAAGGAAATGCAGGAAGTTGTATGACTTGGGTACCTATAAAGGTAGGGTGCGCTTAGGGGTGGGACGGTGGCAGCTACGTTGCTGCTCCCACAAAAAACAATCAGGCAACCGTATTAAAATTCCCTGTTTCTACACACACACACACCCCTAGAACAAACACCAGTGTAAACAGGTAAAATGAAAGCACTTTGTGTTGCAGTTACGTCCTTCACCAATGTAAACAGGTAAGAATTAAAGCATGTTGTGTTGCAGTTACTTCCCTTCCCTGAAGATAGCAGTCGCCTCTTCACTCCCTGCTGTTCCTTCCCTGGAATGCCTGCTTCTCTAAGTTCTGAGGTGAAATATTCCATTACGAACCTATTTTTCAACAAAGGCTGTACCAGAACTCTGTGTTGATCGGAAATCTTTTTCTGGCACATGGCATTAGCCATTCTGCTGTAGACACTGTGCACCTTCCTATGTGGAGCAATGGGCCTGGTGCTGCCTCCTCATATATGTGTATTACATGCCACTGGGCTTGTTTGCCTAATTTTTCTGTGATTTCTTGCCATTCTCCTTCCTGCCTAAAGTACCCTCCCCTTGCTGGTGTATGTCAGCATGCCACGCTCAGCATGACCTGTATGGACACTGTACAGCACACTGCCATCAATATACTGAGTGAGCTTCAAACTCAAATAGATGAGTGGCTGATGTCACAGGGAATGAAAGCAGGGTTTATTGCCAGCGGCAATGGCAGGAATGTAGTCAAGGACATTGAGGATGGGTCATATACTCACGTGCCATGCTTTGCACACCGACCTAATTTAATTGTACAGGATTGCATCAAAAATAATGACAGCATTAGTGACATAGTTACCTCTGCCCATCGCTAGTGCGGATATTTTAGCCGTTCCACAAAAGCCAGGAATGAGCTTAAACAGTTGCAGATAAAAAATGGAATTCCACAGCACCAGCTAAAGCAGGGGGTGACCACAAGGTGGAATTCCACTTTGTATATGCTTGAATGGCTGTTTGAGCAATACAAGGCCTTAACAGACTTCACCATGCTGAACAGAGATTGTAACATATCCTCCCTTTCCCTCAGTATGGATCAGTGGCGCCTTATGGACACTCATTCAAATTCTACTGCCATTTGAACATGGGACTGAAGCTGTTAGTGAGCAAATGCCTCTATCAGCCAGGCAATACCACTGATTCATGTTCTACGGCAGGCACTAGTAAACATCAGGGAGCAGTTCGACTGTAATGCTGATAGGATGGGCATTCTTGTAGAGAGGCTGAGAGAACGTGTGTGCAGTGCCCATTGTTTGTGCAGTATGTTGGGGTCCAGTGTTTATGGTGTGGCAACATTATTAGATCCCAGTTATAAGCACAGCATCAAGGCTCTACTGGAGGAGGGAGATGTAGAAAATAAAACTGAAGTACAGCACTGACAGGCCTTATTACAGAAACAGATCATAATCTGGCAGCAAGATAGTGACAACAAGCAGAAACAGCAGCAGCAACATCATTCCAGGCATTCCCTCTTTAGACCATCATCCTCTTCTGCTATATCCACCAGCACTAAGCTATCATCATCCTCACCCTTCACAAGCTCAACAGCTACTCAAAAGCAGCCTCAGTCAGTTGGCCCGGTGGCGCTGAGGGTTGAGGTGCTGGACGCCACACCTTGTGCCACACTGGTGATCCGTGTTTGGGAATGAGCATGAGCTGCCAGGGGTCTGCAGGGAAGGAGAAGGATCGAGCATCCCAGGGACTGCTCTCCTGCTCTGTGGAGGAGGGGTGCCAGTGGCTGGTGTATGACTGGCCTCTTGCGGAAGCTGGGAGGGACAGCATGCTGATGCTGTCAAGGTGGGCAGAGATGGGGCAGACACCTGGAGGAATGCATATGGGAGCGCGCGCACTGCCACCACCAGCGTCACTGCATGCTCCATCTCCGGAGGGGAGAAAATGGAGGAGGAAAACAGGTTGCTGCAGCACATGACGGAAGGCACCTTGCAGGCCCTGCTCCTGGCGAGCCACGGTGCTGGCCACACTGGATCCAGTCTGTGGCAGGGGTTGGGGAGCCCCACTGGCCCCACCAGGGTGGTAAAGCCCTGGGGGTAAGGGTCAGCTTCAGCTGGTGGATGCCGGGGGACGGGGTGGGGGCTCCCTCCAGAGATAGGGGCCACAGCAACAGGAGCTCAAAAAATAACAGCAAAAAAAAAGCAGCCTCTGCCAAGCAGTAGCAGTGGCCAAAATCCTCTATGGGCAGTTCTGTCTCAGGTGGGCATGTCCTTCAAAAAGTCTGTGCCACCTGAGGGAGAGAGCTAGACATCTGCTGCCTCACTTGTGCAGGCATACATGGAAGACCCAGAACAGCTAGGTCCAGATGATGAACCACTGCTGTACTGGCAGAGTAAATTGACAGTGTGGCTTGCACTTGCCAAAGTTGCTGCAGAGTACCTATCCTGTCCAGTAGCCAGTGTAAACTCTGAAAGAGTGTTCAGTATTGTTGGTGCCATCATTACAGACAAGAGAACATCTCTTTCCAGCAAGAATGTCCAAATGCTGACATTTATTAAAATGAATCGAGAACACATCCCACCTGGTTACAGAATCAGTGTCAGATCATGGTACCATGAGGAGGGAGAGGGAGAATGTAGCCCACCATCAGCGCTGGATATGGAAGAAGATGATGATGGCAGTATAGTGGAGGAGGACCCCTGAGATGAGGATAATGCTAAGGGTCACGTCGAACACTGTTAGTAAAAGAAAGCCTAAAAACCTCCACTTACATACTTTACTGACCAACGGTACCATAATATACCACCTTAAGGTGGAGTCCTACCTAAAAATAATAAATGCTTCTTGGCCCTTCGCCATAATGATCATTTATTGCATTATGTGCCTTTAAAACATTCCATGAAACATTACATAAAAAAGCATAACTATTAATCCAAACAGTCAATTATCAGTAGTCTGATTCATCTTACTGTTTCAGTTGAAACTCAGTGTATGGTTCTGATTGCGTTACTCCCAAATCAGTGTGCTTTACTCATGCTACCTTGCATAAGCATTAATCAATTATGTTCCAGTTTTACAGTTGTCATTTGTGGCCATAACTTAGGTCTACTAGGAAAATCTGGATGCCTTCTGCCAAAAATAGTTCATGTCATTTAAGTTGTCACGCTAAGCTTTCTTAGTGATTTCCAAAGCCAGAAATATGTGGCACCAGCTCTCTTGACTGCCTGCCCGGCCTACTTATTTACTTCTTTGTAGTGTACAGCAGTGCTGAAAAACAAGTAAGATGATGTTACCCTCAGGTGTTTTAAATACTACTGTTTAGAAGTAGCACTGCCAGTTCCTTAACATAGTTCTTTGATATTTAGTATACATTTTGGAACTAAAATGGCTTGCAAATCTAAACAATACGAGGAAGGAAAATAAGTAGCTGGCTCGGAGTTATAATTAAAAACAATGGTGAGGTGAGCAATACATAGGAAATGGCAGTGTGTGCTACTTTTAAGCAGTATACTTGCATTTAAAAAGACAAACTTGTGGTATCATCCTACTTATTTTCAGCACTGCTATGCAAGACAAAGCAATAGTAATACACAAGTTGTCACCCCTTACCCAGTCTAAGAGATATGAGCTATCCCTGGTGCTAGTGGTTGCCCCTTCCCTCCTATCATCAGCCCATATTTAATAAATGTCTCCCTGGTGCTAGTGCTCCCTACCCCCTGATTGTCAGAGCCTAGTATAACTCCCCTCCCCCCAGCATCCGGTGATCCCACCCGGCACCGATCCACGATACCTCCCATTGCACATCTTTGGCATCTATTGGCCCCCACCACCACTGCACTGATCCATGATACCTCCCATTGCACATCCTTGGCATCTATTGGCCCCCACCACCACAGCACTGATCCACGATACCTCCCATTGCACATCTTTGGCATCTATTGGCCCCCACCACCACGGCACTGATCCACGATACCTCCCATTGCACATCCTTGGCATCTATTGGCCCCCACCACCATGGCACTGATCCACGATACCTCCCATTGCACATCCTTGGCATCTATTGGCCCCCACCACCACAGCACTGATCCACGATACCTCCCATTGCACATCCTTGGCATCTATTGGCCACCACCACAGCACTGATCCATGATACCTCCCATTGCACATCCTTGGCATGTATTGGCCCCCACCACCACAGCACTGAGCACCCACCGCAGCAGTCACCTTACCCATAGCCTTGGTGCCATGGGAGCACGTATGGTGACTTGCAGCTTCATGAGCTGTGCACAGCAAGGGGGATTGTCTATGAGGGCATGACAAAGAATGCACTCATGAAAGCTCTGTTGGTGCATGACCGGCTGCAGGAGGGGCAGATGGTCTCAAATGGGCATGGCCCAATGCCTGATCAGCAGGCGCTCCCTGAGGACAGTGACCCAGGTGTCACAAACTCACTCAGCTGGTCAGCCCTCTACTCCCAAAGTGCCAATCTCTGAGCGTATGTTTTGTGTGCAGTGAACAGACAAGGTAACCCTCTTGTCTGTTTTGTGGGTTCAAGTCACCTTAGTCTTAAGCTCTGGAAGGATTCAAACTGATAACCTCTTGTTAGCATACCCAATTATCAGGATCAGTTAATTCTGTCTTCAGGGGGCCAGATATCTTTGCCTATGGGCTCCCAGCCAAGTCTTTCAAATGAACCCTTAGAACTCTACACAAGACTTTTAGAGAACTCTATCCATTTCCCAGTTTGGTATACAATAAGCCCATACACAGTGTACTTATAAACTTTAAAAGCTCCACTTAAAATAAAAAGAAATGTCAAGGCACTCCAGCAGTTTCGTTTGTAAAAAAATATCTTTACTTTAAAAATATCAAAACAGAACAATAATTACAGAACAAATATATATCCCAACACATGCAGCCTTAAAACAAACAGGTAAAAAAGTACAGTTCCTATTATTTATAACCTCAGACTGGTAATCTAAAGCTTACTTTCTTTCAGTGCTTTGAGGATCTCCCTTCTCTCAGTCAGAAATATTTTCTTGTGTGTCTCTGTCAGGTTCTTTCAGCACTTAAACACACTTCTGAGCCGGCCTTCTCATGAGGTCACTAACTCCGCCTTGGTGTATCAAACTCTATATTTTACAATACAGGGTCTCCAAATAAAATATTTAAAAAAACATATGAGATGACCTCACTGACTTTCCTCTCCACAGGTTAACTGGTCAGAACGGGTTTGTGCTCTGCTACACATACATCTCAAAAGTTTATTTGATCTAAGTCATTATATTCCAAGCAAAAGTGTATTGGCCTCTTTAATCCCATCTGGACCTTGGAATCTACACCTCAGGTCTTTCTGATATAATTCAAGGGTTCCCCAGGAAATGTATTTTGGACATTCCAAATCCATCTGGGTCCTCCCTGGCTCAGACATCAAACCTCTTCAATGTCCATTCTGGCCTCTCTCGACACCCCTCCCCACAAGTCCTTCCTGGCAAATATGCAAGTCAAAGGATCTTCTTGAGGGCATTATGAATGGCTAATCTTATTTCCTGGGATGAAAGCAAATTGACAAGGTAATTGCACCCCAGATCTCTGTAGTTTAAAATACCTCCTGTACTTTGAACTTATCCCTGGTGAGTCTTGATGTGTCAGTTCCAGTAAGACAGCCTTTTCCTTGAACTAACCTTCCCTTCACATATTTTATATGTAATAACAAAAATGAATACAGCACTCGAGCACTCAGAGCTGGCTGTCTATGTCACACAAGGTAGCGAGACAGGGGTCACAGTGACAGAGCAAGGGGGGCACATTTTGGCACAAGCTGGGAGAGCTGTACAGCCCGATCAACCTCAGCTTGAGATCATGAAGGCAGAGCTTGTGCTGCAGTATGCTGAACTGCAGAGGGCAAGCCTGGAGGCAGAAAGGGAGAAAATAAGGCTGGAGGTGGAGGAAAGGAGGAAGATTCACCAGCACATGATCCTGGGATACGAGAGGAAAGGGAAAAGATTTGCCAGTATGAGATCCTGATGCAAGAGGAAAGAGAGAAGGAATGAGCACAGCAAGAGAGAGAACAAGCAGAGTGAGTGATTCAGAAAGAATGACAGCACAAGATTGAGATGGAGAAACTGCGCCAGTCAACACCACAGCCAACCGTAAGTAATGGCAAAGGGGGTTCAACCCACGAAGCCACAATTAATTCTAAAATGTTCCTATAATACGGGGAAGGGGAAGATCTGGATTTGTTTTTAAAATCATTTGAAAGGGTTTGTGAGCAATTTAAATTAGACAAGGCTTTGTGGATGTTCCACCTGACCCCATTACTTACTGGCCATGCTTTGCATGCATTTGCTCGAATGATAATAATTGCATTGACTATGATAAAGTTAAAAGAATGTTATTAAAATGTTTTGAACTGACTCCTGAGGCCTATAGATGGAAATTTAGAGAGTTAAGAAAAGGCCCAGGAGACAGCTATGTAGAAATGCATGTCCAAATGTTTGCTTATTTAGATCATTGTGTAGATGGGGCTAAGGCGAAAACTGTAGAGCAAATTAAAGATTTAATTTTAAGGAAACAGTTTCTTAAAATTGTACCTGATGACCTGAGCATATGGCTACTGGACAGGCATGCAACTCTGCAAAGGGGGAAACAGAAAGTGCTGATTTGTATGTGGCCAGCAGACCACATTCATAGCATAAGAACTATGGGAGTGGGGCAGCACATGGTTTTAAGGGGACCCAGGAAGGGCAACCTAAAGGAAACCAGCTTGCACCCAAGCCAAAAATGGAACCCACCAGTTCTAAGGGGAACAAGGAGTCAGGGGCAAAGGGATGCTGGATTTGCCAGAAAGTGGAGCATCTATCCTATGACTTCCTTAAAAAAAGGAGCAAAGGGCAAAAGATGGGGAGTGGTATACTGCGTGCACACTCTAGTGCCACCAAACTCCACCAAGCATATGCACCCTATTCTAGTCAATGGGATAGTAACACAGGGATTGAGGGACACGGTGCCTCCATCTCCATGATAAGGCAGGATCTGATCCAGGCAGAGCAGATACTGCCAGGGCAGTTCTCCAAGATACGGCGAGTCACGGATCTAGTGATCCAAGTGCCAGTGGCTCCAGTCTTCCTGAGCTGGGAGGGTGGCCATGGGGTACAGGAGGTAAGAGTTGTACATGATCTCCTTGTGGATTTGATCATGGGGAATGATTTTAACCACAGGGAAAAGCTAGTATGTGTTACTACCCATAGCAAGGCAAAGGGGCAAACTTCTGAGGGGGAGGAGGGGGTGACACAGCCTGTGCAGACCCATCCCTCAGCAGCAAAGGAAGTGGCTAATGTGGGTGAAGGGCTAGCTAGTAGTAGCAGCCCTGAGCCCCGGTTGCAAGCAGAGGAGGTTGCCACCAGGGGCAACTTTCCTTCTGATGGGAAACTAGGGAGGGTTACACGGAGGAGCTGGGAAGGGCACAATGAGCTGATCCTACCCTCTAGAAACTGAGCTATAGCAGATACTTCTGAGGCCTCTCAAGGGAGTAAAAAGTCAGTTTATTGGGAAAATGGGCTGTTGTATAGGGAGTATACATCACAGAGGGAGCTAGATGGAGAGGCACTCCAGCAGCTGGTAGTCCCCTGGGACTACCGAAAACAGCTTCTGGCCCTGGCCCATGTTATTGTTTTTTTTCATTTAGTTGTTTAACCAGGAGTAGCACACTAAGCTGAAAGCTTTTTTACAGGTGTGACCTGGGAGCACAGGGAAGCTAAGTGACTTGCTCAGGGTCACACAGTGTGCAAGTGGAAGATGTGGGATTCAAACCCAGGTCTGGTCTGCTGGAAGTCAACAGATTTGCAGCTCAGAGCCTTAAACCACTGTACTATACTGCCTCTCCTTTTTCAGGCTACATGGGTATTAACCGCACAAAAAAACAGCTTGATAACAATTTCCTTTGGCCAAGCGTGTGCACAAATGTGGCAGATTACTGTTAGACTTGTCCACAGTGCCAGTGGGTTGGAAAGGTCAGGGACAAGGTGAAGGCAGCTTTGGTGACCCTGCACATTATCGATGAACCCATTAAGAGGGTAGCCTTGGACATAGTGGGGCCCCTAATTCCCCCAAGTTACACGGGCAAGTGATACATACTGGTTGTGATGGATTACGCAATCAGGTACCCCCGAGGCAGTGTCCATGTCCTCCATTGAGGTAGAAAAGGTGGATGATGAGCTCCTGGGAATCTTTAGCTGAGTAGGGTTTCCCCAGGAGATTTTTTCAGGCCAGGGGGCAAATTTCATGTTGTCCTTAATGACCAGTTTGTGGGAGAAGTGTGGGGTGAAACAGCTTCATGCTTCACCCTATCACCCCAAGACAAATGGCCTGGTTGAGCTGTTCAATGAGACCCTTAAAACCATGTTCAGGGCATTTACTGACCAGCACAAAAGGGAGTGGGACAAATATTTGCCCCACTTCCTGTTTGCATACAGGGAAGTCCCACCGGAAGTCCACGGAGCTCTCACCCTTCGAGCTCCTTTTTAGTCACAGGGTGAGGGTGCCCCTAGATTTAGTCAGGGATGAATGAGAAGGTAACCATGCCACCCAAGGGGAGCGTGTTGTGGAGTACGTCCTAAATTTCAGGGCCAGGCTTAAGGAGCTCATGGGGCTTGCCCAGGAGCACTAAGCCACTGCACAGCAGCAACAGAAAGCCTGGTATGACCTTGGGGCCAGATCCCAGGAGTATGAAGTCAGACAGCTAGTGATGGTACTTGTCCCAGTCCGACACGATAAACTGCAGGCAGCATAGGAGGGGCCCATTCTCTATAATCAGGAAGCTGAATGATGTTAACTATATAGTAGGGCTGCCTGACAGAAGGCGCAGGCAACCGGTATATCATGTGAACATGATGAAACCCTACTATAATAGGGAGGAAATGATCCTCACCGTGTGCAGTGCACCAGAGGAGGGAAACAAGGCTGATTCTCTGGTGGACCTCCTTGGGGAAGCCCTGGAGGGATCCTCAGTGGATAACCTCACCCTGTCAGGGCAGCTGACACTGGCCCAGGCCAAGGAGATGAAGGGGTGCTGTGAGAATTTGGGGACATATTCACGGGGAATCCTGGGTACACCACAATGGCTGAACAGCACGTGGACACTGGGGCCCAAGTTCCACTGAGGCAGTCCCCCTACAGGGTACCCGAGAGGGTTAAGAAGACCATGCTGGAGGAACTTGTGGAAATGCTGGCCCTTGGAGTGATCCAGGAATCCAGTAGCCCCTGGGCTTCGCTTGTGGTTCTGATCCACAAGAAGGATCATACCACATGATTCTGTGTTGACTACCGGAGGCTCAACAGCTGTACAGAGTCTAATGCCTACCCCATGCCCAGAATGTATGAGACCTTGAAACGGCTGGGGAGAGCCAGGTTCCTGACCACAATAGACCTGATGAAGGGCTACTGGAAGGTACCTTTAACCCCACAGCCAGGGAAAGGTCTGCTTTTGTTACCCCATATGGTTTATTCAAATTCAAATTAATGTAATTTGGGTTGAAGAATGCACCTGTAACCTTCCAGAGGCTTGTGGATCACATCCTGGCTGGGGCAGGTGAATATGCACTGGCTTACATGAATGACATTGCCATCTACAGCCAGATAAGGGAGGATCACGTCAGGCATGTGAGGGAGGTGTTCCGCAGACTGAAGGCTGTGGGGCTGACAGTTAAGGCAGAAAAATGCCAAGTAGGCATGGCTGAAGTGTCCTACCTTGGGCACCAGGTGGACAGTTGACACACTCGTTAACAGCCAGCGAAGGTTGATGCCATACAGGCCTGGCCCACTCCTGCCACAATGAAACAGGTAAGGGCATTTCTGGGAACAGCTGGGTACTACAGGAGGTTTGTCCCTCACTACAGTGATGTGGCCAAACCCCTGACAGACCTAACAAAAAAGATGATGCCTGAAAAAGTTCTCTGGACAGAGGACTGTGATTCTATCTTCCAACAGTTAAAGGAGGCATTATGTGGGTCACCCATGCTTGCCAGCCCCAATTATGACAAAGTTTGTAGTACACGTGGATGCCTCGGACCATGGGCCAGATGCCATCCTGAACCAGGTTACCCTGCAAGGGGAGTGGCACCCTATAGTGTATCTGAGCCGGAAGCTTCTTCCCAGGGAAGAGTCATATGCCACAGTGGAGAGGGAATGTCTGGGGATAGAGTGGGCCCTTCAGAAGCTGAAGCCACATCTGTATGGGAGGGAGTTCATTGTGTGCACAGATCATAACCCCTTGACATGGCTCCATGTCTTTCGGATGAGACATTAAACCGAGTTTCCATCTGCCTGGATTGGTGGTAGTTCAGGTGGATGTTAAAGATCCCATGGCACTTATCGAAAAGGGTAGGGGAAGTTTTTATTGAGAAAAAACATAACATCACAAAGAAAAAGGGCAAACCAGAAATATAAATACAAAGAAATAATTATACAGAAGAAAAACAAAAAGAAAACAATGTGTTACTATATAATCCTAGCTAAAATCATCACGATATAGGAAAGTGTTTCAATAGATTTGTAATTTTTCATTAGAAGAAAACTTCCTATCAGTCATATGTATAGCAAGCAAATCATTATTAACAGACTCAATTATAACAGGATAAGATATCTGTTGCTGTTGTAACATCTAATTTACAGCGAGCTATGCCATAATGAATACTGTAATAAGGCTAAGAAAACATTTAAAGTGCTTTTATGATAAGTTTTCCAAATCCCAGTATATTCCCTAAAATGAGAACATTATAAGTTAATAAATTTAAATGTGGCATCTTCCAGTAAAGTGCTGCTTGAGACCAAAAGCCTTACTATCTACGCAATCTATAAAAAATGTTGTTGACTTTCTTCTACATTAATACATTGTGGTCTTAAACAATATCTTTCATCTAGAGGTTTGTATTTCAGTTCCCTCTAACGCCTAATCTTCCGTGAGCAGAAATCCAAACAATGTCCCAAGTTTTTACTGGATTCTATAATCTGTTAATTTATGCAATGCAAAAATCATTTTAGTGGGAGTACAATTAGGAAATAACAGTGTAATTTTCTGGACTTCATAAACAATATATGAATAAAAGATTTCCTAGACAGGGAAAGCAATTTTTGTAGTGGAATCTTCCACTGATATAATTTCCTGAGGTGGGAAGTCCATACTTAGGCAAAGAATCAGAGGAGATAAGTTTTGGGGAAACAATGACCATTTAAAGAAATATTTATGCCAGATTGACTGGACCCAAAAATGCCATGGTAAAGAAGGTTGTGACCAAAGAAACGAGAAAGAAGAAAATAAAAATTAGAATGGAAAAACAACAGGGTTGATCATGTGTAGACCTCCATCTTTTTTGAGAGGTATGTGTATTCCTCTTAACAGGGTTAAGTCTGTTTCCCAAAGCATCTGGAAAAAATGCTATATAACCTAGTCTCTACAGATATAGGAGGGGGAAAAAGATGACTAATATATGAAAACAGGGGTAACAAAAATTGTTTAATAATAGCTATTCGTTTTAGTTTACAAAGAGTCCAGCTTTTCCAAAGGTTTACTTTTGATTCTCCTATACCCAATTGTCTTTCCCAATTATAGAGGGCCATATCATCAACTCCGAACCATATCCCCAATATTTTTTGAGGAGTGCATGACACAGGTATGTTAAAATAGTTAGTGAGCAGTGAGGGAGTATGTTGTAAAGGTATTATAAAGCTTTTCTCCATATTAAGAGATGCCCCTGAAAACTCCCCAAAAAAAGAAAAAATCTCTAATGCTCGTTGTAGTGACAAAACATTTGCTCAATAACAAAGTAACATCATCTGCAAATGCTGTAACTTTCACTTTGTCTAACCAGGGGAGGAGAAAGCCCTATAATCTGATGGTCAGACACAATACTTGATGACAGGATCCAAAATGAAAGTATACAAAAGAGGGCTTAAGTAGCAACCTTGTCGACACCTTTATTAATTTTAATTTGTGCCCAGTAATCCGTTCACAATTGGTATAGTAACTGCCTGACTATATAGTTTAGTTATCCAGTGAACAAATGTTTCGAATACCGTAATGAGTTAAAACAAAATACAAATAGGAATGACAAACCGTATCAAAGCCTTGGCTTGATCAAGGGCTACTATAATCCCAGGATCTAGAGAGTTTTGGTAAAGTGGAAAAAGATCTCTTATCAGAAAAAGATTTTGTTGAATAGTTCTAGTAGGTATAGAGCAAGTTTGTGCCTGATGAATCAGAAATTTTATGCCTTTATTAAGCTTATATGAGAATCTTAGTTAAAATCTTATAATCGGTATTTAATAAACTAATTGGTCTCCAATTAGTTACCAAACTTTTATCGCCTTTTTTGTATAAAAAGGTCATAAGAGAAATAGACAAGGTCGTATCAGCTGAGTTTGAATTTAAAACAGAATTAAAAACCGGAGGCAAAAAGAATTCCATATATTTAGAGCAAGCTTTATAAAACTCATTAGGTATACCATCCAGACCTGGAGCAGTTCCAGTCTTTAACTTTTTAATAACCTCTCAACTTCATATGGAAGTAATAGGAATTACCAGTGACTGTAAAAGATTATCTGGAAGCTTAGGTAAAGTGGGAAATCTTTAGGCGGAAATGTTTCCATAGACAACGTGTTGAAGACGAGAAATATTCTTGTATATGTTGCTGAATAATAGATAACATACTGATATCTGTGGTAATCAATTTCCCTGTGAATTAACAAATCCTGTCATTAAGGTGTTAGTGAGACGAGTTTTACAGGCCTGGAAAGGATCAGATATAGGACTTTGTTTAATTCATATTTAAATTCTAAATCTAAAGATTTAGCCCTATCGTATTGAAAAGCTTTCATTAATTTTATTGTTATAATTTGGGAATGGACTAAGTACCGGTCTTAAGCGGTAAAGACATTAATTTGTACAACTGATTTCTATGTAATAAATATTGCAGATATTCTGAATTTGCCTTAAGTTTGCCCCTACTTAATGAACAAGGATTTAATTTCACCTTCATTTGCACCCACCAATCGAGGAGAAAGGTCAAATAGATCCATAGTAGAAAATTTTCGGGAAAAAACTTCTAATTTAGAAAAGAGTATAGGTCCTGTAAAAAGGAAGTGTTTAACTCCACCGACAATTTATAGAGGAAAAATAGGGGAATATGTGTCAGTGAGAGATTGCCAATTAAAATAAAATGATCAGAAAATTCAGTAGGTGCAACTGAGCAAGATATTGGAAGAGATATCGAGAAACAAAAAGCATATCAATACGAGTTGCAAAAGTATATCTAAAATATGTTTCACCACCCTGTGGTGTAGACTTCTAAAACATCTTGGAGACCAGAATCTTTGATGAGTTTGTGAAGAAAATTAGTATCGTAATATACTTTTTACCAAGCTGTTTACTCATATTAATGTCTAGGGCAGTTAAAATCTCCACCCTAATTATATGCTTTCTAGTTAGTAAAAGGGTTTAACGTCTTCAAGATTTCTATCCAGATAACTTTGTCTGAGGTGCATATAAATTAGTAAGAAGGAAATTTCCAAAGAAAAATCCAAAATTAATAACCTACCAGGTCTAAGATCTATCACTTTAGATATTTTAAAAGACGTATTCCCAAATAATACCCCAAGACCATCCGCAATGTCTGGACCAAAGGTCCAAAAGGAAGGTCCCCAAATCCATTTCCTTTGTAGCTGTTTGGTTTCAAAGAGAGACGTCACCCTAGTCTCTTGTAAAAGAATTATATCAAGCTTCAAAGACCCCAAATACATCAGAATGGGTAATTGTCTTTGAAACGCTTTTTATACATACATTGTAGGATGCTAGCTTCAAAATGGTCATAGGGAGCTATGGTGTCAAGGGCCATGTTTCTGGCTAACTTTCCTTTTCTTTCCTTTTTTCTTTCTTTTCTTTGCTAACTCTGGTGTTTTGCTATCTTCATCTTCAGTAATAAGTTCTGATACATGAGAAGTATCAGATTCAAGATCTGACTCTCTAGGGTCATCTTGTAGAGGGAGAAAAAGTTTTCTGTAGGTAATGGGTTATAGGAGGTTGTTTTATAGAGGCTCTAGTGAGGCGTCTGCTTTTCACCGTCTTCAAAGGGGGCATGGAAGGACCAGAAGTCTGTTTACTGGAGGCAAGAGGTGGGGAGAAGCGTGGCCGTCTACAGAAGTATGGGGTTCTATACTACCAGTCCCTGTAGTTTTAGAAATTGCTAAATGATCTACAACCTGAGGGGTTGGGGGCATAGAAGCAGTTTATCAAGAGGTCCTTGCTTCTTTGCATGGGCTTTTTTAACAAGTCATCCTGATCCCAACCTTCTGCATATTTCTATGCAGCCCAGGCACTGATGAAAGGCATGGCCCTTCTTGTCGCAGAGTTACACTGAAAAATGTTAGTACACATATCCAGAGAATGACCAAACCTCCACATAGGGGGCATTTCAATACGCTCACAGACACTACTGATATGGGTTTTAGCTCCACACTTGTAGCAAGCTCTGGGTTGACCGCCATAAAGCAGACTCCCTATCTTTACCCAAAAAGAAGCTGTTGGGAAGATGCACAACTTCAGAATTAACTAAAAAAGCTTCACTTTTAAATTTCCAGCCCCGGTCCATATGCCTTCAGAATCTAATAAGGCCTCAGGCGGACTCAGAATGTCACATTTTAGACTGTAAATCAATGATAAATATCACTTACATTTACCCCTTCATTACGAAACATAATAGTAATGTAACGGATTTGTGGCCTGGTAAGTGGGATAGCAAAAAGGGTCCATACAGGTGTGGTTTTGTGAATAGCGATTTATCCCAAATTTGTCTAAGTGAATATTAGTCTGAAAACTAATGTCAAAACGAATCTTCACCAGAAATGTGGATTAAGGCATAAATGTCAGAAGGGAAAAGCCCATGAATTTTTCTAAAGCTGTTTAAAAACATAATACCTATCCGGATGCTCTGGGAGACCTCCTTTATATCGTATCCGAACAGCATTGCGTCTCGGGGCCTGCTCTAATTTATTTCTAAATAACTCTGACATAGGAGGTCTGGATTGGGAGTCTTTACCCCCCTCCCGCAACAAATTTGCAGCATTATCCCCAGTAGAATTTTTAAAGGAGGTATTTGGTTTCAGAGAAGCCAAAGTACACTCCCCACCCTCAGTAATCACAGCGCTTTCAGGTGCATTGTCTGAATATGGAGGAATACCTGGGCCCAGTGTTTCCGAATCGGTGGCATGCTTTGAAGAAGAGGAGTCCCGAGAAGGTATTCAGGCAGAATCAGGAATCAACGACCCGGATTCAGTCTTTACGCCAGCCGCTCCTGAAAGAGCTGAATCTTCAGACCAGTCCAAAGAAAGTCTGTAGGGCCTCAGCATTGCAGTCCAAAGCGCCCGTCGCACTGATTGTGACGCTCTGAGTCGGTCTCCAGAAACAGTCCCTAGCATCAGTTCCCGGAAATTTGTTCCAGAAGCGCCCGTTACCATTGAATTTCGGGTACAGGAGAAATGTGCTGAAACAGGGTTTAATGCACGCCGACTCAATACCTCCTCATCAACAAACTCCACTGCTGGAATATCCCCAGCCAACTCTTGGATACTCATGTCCTCTTCCGGTGCTGTTTCCAGCGAGGGATTGTGCATGGGCAAACTGGGTGAGTCCTGCAAAGCTGTACATAGAGCAATATCAGATACCGTACATTCACCGACCTCCATCTCCGAGTGCTGTTGCTGAAGTGCTGCCATCATGCAGCGTGACGTCAGCGAGACACCTACTGACGGCGACTAGGCAGCCAGTAGGGGAATTTCCCTGGTGTCCTGGCCACATTTCCCTCATTCACTAAAAAAAAATACCACCAACAGCTTAATCTGGTTCAAGGTCAGTTGGCATTCATCTGTATCCCCTTCCCCCGGGTCGTGCCTGAAAATAGGTAAGATTTGTCTAGTGCACTTACCCGGTCAACAAAAACTAAATAAATAAATAAATAGGATGAATGGGCAAAGCACAAAGTTACTGTGTTGGAGTTTGGTACTACAGTCATATAATATGATCATTCAGCACCGAAGTGGGGCACAGAATGCCAATGCAGATGGACTGTTGAGGCAGGGGTGAGTGCTTAACATGTTCTTTTAGGTGCTCCATAGGCCCTACATGAATGGTAGTGTCTCTTGGGGAGTTGCCAAAAGAGACACGCCTTCATTTCCCAAGGGGGGGAAGGAGATGTGATGGACAGGTGATCAGAATAATGTATTAATTTCTTTGTGTTAATGTATTTTGTAAATCCTAGTAATCAGATTAATTTCAGTGTAGCACCTGCTCATTGCTGATTTTATTTCTCCTTTTACTGCTTACTGTTGATTTCACTTGGGCTACTGTTCTGCTTATCTTATTTTTTTTTAACTCCATTAGCATTATAGTGCAGGAACTGATTTTGTCTAGCCCTGTAGTTTGGGGGGAGGGGTGCTAATTGTCTGACCTTTGGCCTCAGCTACTTGATAACTGGCGGTGGGGCTAAGTCAGACTGGTGGTAGCAGGTTGCTTTTTAGCTTCTCATAAGAGGCTAGAAGGGGAGGGAATCAGTTTTATTTTGGGGAAGTAACTGCTCATTGCTGATTTTATTGCTTCTTTTGCTGCTTATTGTTGATTTCACTTGGCAACAGGTTGCTTTTTAGCTTCTTTTGGAAAGGTACCTGCTTGGGTTATTTTGCTGGTGCAGCTGATTGTTTCTGGGTTTTTTTGCTGGTGTAGCTGATTGTTTCCCAGTGGTCATGAGGGGCCCAACCTATGCTCCATAGCCTGGGACATCATACAGTACCAGCTGACTGCATACACATACTGTTAGCCATCATATTTCAGTACACAACACAGCCACACACCACACCCTAACGTAAATCTACATACCTTGATACATTATACCACTAATGATTATTGACAGTACATACTGTAGCTGTAAAGTAAACAGGGAATAAGAAGAAAGGAAAAACATAGGGGGCAGACAAGTAAGGGAAAGGATAGGCTAAGGAAAATGATGGGCGGCAGTGTTCAGGAGGACCTTCTGGGCACTGTGGTGCTGCCCTATCTGCAGGCACCTCTCTCTCTCGAGGGCAGAAGTTGCAGGACTCCAAGCAGAGTTAGCGAGGATCCAGGTAACCTTCCCCCGACACGTCTGCCACCACTCCCTTAGGGGATGCCAGTAAGGAAGGATGGATGGACTACTATGGGTTCAGGGAGGGTGAGGGAGGTGGGATGGAGGCACATCCTCTAGCCAGTGCCACTTCAATACTCATTCACCACCTTAGCAGAGCAGGATGATCGCACTGCATCTCCAGGAGTGGACACTAAGGGGGATGAGCAGGTCACCCATGATGGAGCCCCAAGAGCAAAGGGAAGGAGAACACACAGGAGGAGGAGGAAGCAAATCCTGTTCAGTAACTCCATGGTTAGAGGGACAGAGCTGGGAATGGGCAGCAACAGGGAGAGGGAGGTGGTGTGCCTGACTGGTGGCACAGTTTTGAGGGAAGGCAGACGGATCCTAGCGATTGCTAGGGCGGTGGCAAGGAGGGGGGAGCTGGACATCATTTTCCACATGGGGACAAATGACCTGGCAGGTGAGGTGACAGATTTAGGAAAAGTGCAGGAGGAATTAAAGGAAACTGGGGCAGTGTCTTGAGTAAGTAGTGCACTCTGTTACCTTCTCAGAGGTTCTACCTGTCCATGGCAAGGGAGAGGGTTGAGACATCCGCACCATGGAATTCAACACATGGCTGAAAAAATGGTGCAGAGAAGAAGGGTATGGCTTCATTGGGGACTAGGATCTCATCTGGAGGGATGAAGGACTATATTCACTAGACAGCCTACATCTATTCAGGGGTGCAAAGGCATCCTCACTGAAAAGTTCAAATGCTTCCTCCATGTGCATTCAAACTAGCCAAGGGAGGAGGCAAAAGCAGTCAGGGGGATAAAGGTAGCCCCCCCCCACATAACATACCTGAAATAAGGGAGAATACAATTAGTACAAGGGCACTATCAAACCCGATAAATAAATTAGATACAATTGTGGGGAGGACAGAAGATATAACCCCAGAATGTCACTGGGTCAAAAAAGGAGAAAAGAAGGTTGGGTGCACAAGCTGGAAAGTAATGGGCACAAATGCCCACAGTCTGGGAACAAAATCCCAGACCTAATTGTAACCCCCCTACAAATGGGAGTTCCTGAAAAGTCTTCCTTGAGCTTGCCTAAATGCTCATTGCCTGTATAGCCTCTGTGCACTGCCTCTTTAAGAGCTGTCTGGATTGCAGTCAATAGTAATATGAGAGGGAGCTCTGTTGAAAGATGTAACTATTTGCTGAAAATCATTTAGAGTGAAAATGATAATGTAGTTTGTCTAACCTGCCTTCTTTGCAGCAAGGACTGTTTTGTTTATCTCCACTATCTTGGTCCTGGACTGCGAATTGGACCAATCAGTACTCGTGGGACCTAAAATGGAGTCGGACTACAGGAGCTGTCTAGAGTCAAAATCTGTAGGAATTGTAGTTTGGGCTTTTTGCACCTTTTTACACCCAAATTGGAAGCCTTTGTTGTGAGTGACAGGAGGATCAGCCAACCGAACCTTTTGGATCTTAGGGAATTTCCCAGGCTGCTGCAGCTAGTTTCAGTTTTTGAGCTGGGAAGGAAGAAGAAACAGCTCAAGTGATTTTTAAGCAGCAGTTCTGTGTAGTTTTGCGTGGGAGAACTGTGAAAAGACTGAGTTTTGGCCTGCCTGTCTGCCTGCTGTCCCTGAGAGGGAAAATAGAATTTATTCAGACTGAATCCGAGTTGTGAGTACTGTTTAAGTCACTGGACTGTGACCAGACTTTAACTTGAAGAAGACCGAAGATTTGTTGAATGCAATTGGCCTGTCAGGATTTCCAGCTGCTTTTGAATTCCCGATTTGTGCAGAGACTTTGCGATCGTGACCAGAGAGCAGTTTGCCTGGTACAGTTGAATTTCCTTACATGTAAATGTGCTGTGTATTGAAAGTGGATCGTGATTTGGTTGCCCACTGTGTGAACTGTGTTCTGCTTACTGGTACCGTAGAATCCTTTACATATAAATGTGCTGTGTATTGAAAGTGGGTCATGATTTGGTTCCCCACTGTGTGAACTGTGTTCTGCTTGTTGGAAGCTTTATCCAGCCTAATCGGACTGAATCCGTGTTCATCCTATTTGGCCTGGGTCATGCCATGCTGGCCCTGCCAGACTACCCCACTGCACAGAGAAAGCCACCGATGAGTGATTTGCCTGGGGATCAGCCCCCTGCTCCACGTTTGAACAGGAATAATGCCTCGGCAAATCGTGTTGGCCCTGCATCTCCTGGCACTCCAGATTAACCACCTGCTGTCTCGATTTTCATCCAGCCTGTGCCCAGTCTTGGGTATCATGAGTAATCATCATGGTAGCACCCTGCAACAACAGCCTAATCTAAAAGAGTGTCATCTGATTGTCTGGTTGTTTTCTTTTCACGAACTGAGCCCTCCGGCTCCGGATTACAAACAGTGTGTGTTGTGCATGCTGTTTTCTTCCATCACAGGGCCCCAACCAGCTGCAACATTCCTGGCTAGCCCACCATTCTCCATCTGGGTACCCAGAGTGTGTGACTGTTTATGGACCCTAAAGTGCATACATAACTGTTTGATTGATAAAGCCTTTAAGCAAATTAACCTGTTTATGCCCCTCCCTTGTTCAAGCCCCTAAAATAAATCAGATCTAACCCTTTTTTGCATTTACCCTGACTGCGGTTCCAGTTTGTGCAAGAGTACTGTACTGCTGTTATTTGCTGTGTATAACCTTGTTTTACAGGGGCCAGAGGAAAGCCCTGGTGGTAAGTACAAACAGTGTGGGTACTTGTGTGGTGTACTGGGGTATTGTGAAAGTGATTATTTTGTATTGTTCTGGCCACTAGTAAGGAAAGAGGGGGGTTACAGTGCCCCGGAGGGCTGTGGTTAGGTTAGCTTGACCACTACCAACCCTGACCTCTGGGTGGAGGCATCTGTTTCAGAACTCAGGCCCCTTAACCTGCTACTAGCCAAGCTGGCAGGAGTAGTGGCTCTTGGGGTGGTGCTACCTAGGGGTTACATAATGTCATTAATGGAAGATGCAAACCTGGACATAGTAGCTATTACAGAAACATGGTACAGAGAGAACCATGACTAGTGTAAGCACCCCTTAAAGGAGGGGCTTACTGCTTCCATTAGGACCCCCCCTCCTACCCCCCTCCCAAGCTAGGGAATTCATTAGTGCTCTGGGCTTACCTCTCAATCTCTCAGCCTTAAAAATCGTAGCACTGGCCTTCAAAAATCATAGCAAAGGGCCGGAATGTGTAGCACTTTCTTATTTTAAACAATAATATGTCTACAGATAGTGGGATCTGTATAGTTAGTGATAGGTAATGTTTCTATCAACTTAGTTTAATGATTTAATAGTTTGTGTGTCCAGAAATCCAGGTAGCTCTAACATTATGAGGAACATCAGTAAACCAATGCGGAGCAAAGGTAAATTTGAGTGTGAAAATCATAACACTATGCAAAATTCATAGCAGGGCTCTGGGGGTTAATGCCTACTGGACACCTCAAGGTGACAGCAGAGGGCAGGTTTAGGGAGGTATATAAGGCTGGAGACAGGATGTTTTGGGGCCTTTTCCAGCGCAGGCAGTAGGCTGGAGGAGCAGGGATGTCAGGCAAGAAGGGAGCTCGGCAGTCCAGTTGGGTCAGTGGGGAGACCAACCCCTCAAAATTGCAGATAGGGATGGCTTTGGCAGTGATGTGGCACTGAGGAAACATAGAAACATAGAATTTGATGGCAGATAAGGACCGCTTGGCCCACCTAGTCTGCCCATTTTCCTACCTAACAGATAAGTTGCAGATCCTAGTTAACCAACCGCTTACTTCCTCCTACTACCCAAGTAAGACTGCCTTATGTCTGTCCCATGCATTCCTGAATTCCCCCACTGTTCTTGACTCCACGACCTCCTCAGGGAGGCTGTTCCATGCATCCACAACCCTCTATGTGAAAAAATACTTCCTCATATTACCTCTGAGCCATTCCCTATCTTCAAATTGTGCCCCCTTGTTCTTGCACATCTCTTTTTCTGAAAGATGCTACCCTCTTGGACTTTGTTGATTCCCTTGAGGTACTTGAAAGTTTCTCATGTCCCTCTCTCCTTCTTTCCTCAAGGGTATACATATTAAGCTCCTTTAGTCTTTCTTCATGTCTTCTGGTGCAGACCCTGCACCATTTTGTTGCCTCCTCTGACAGCCTCCACTCTGTCTATGTCTTTGTGAGATGGGGTCTCAGAACTTCACATAGTACTCAGATGGGGTCTCACCAACTGTCTGTACAAAGGATAACAACTTCCTGTTTTCTGCTATTGATGCCTCTTCCTGTGGATCCCAGTATCCCCCCAGCCTTCCTTACTGCCTTCTCACATTGCTTGCCCACCTTTAGGTCATCTGATATAATTACCCCCAGGTCCCTTTCCATTTTTACTGTTGTCAGTATCTCACCCCCCCTTGTGTATGCTTCCCCTAGGTTTTTGTTTCCCATGTACCTTACCTTGCACTTTTTTTGCATTGAATCTGAGCTGCCATACATTTGACCATTCCTCCAACCTTGCCAAGTCCCTTCCCATCCTTTCCACTCCATCTTGTGTATCAACCCTGTTGCAGATCTTTGTGTCGTCTGCAAAGAGACATACTTTTCCTTTCAGTTCCTCTGCAATGTCACTTATAAAGACATTAAAAAGGACCAGTCCCAGTACTGAACCCTGTGGTACCCCGCTAGTAACCCTCCTTTCTTCACTGTGTACTCCATCTACTACTACCCTTTGCGTCCTGTTGTCTAGCCAATTTTTTATCCAGGCTGCCACCTTGGGACCCACTCCAAAGCTGGCTAACTTGTATATTAATCTTTTGTGCGGGACTGTATCAAATGCCTTGCTAAAATCTAGGTAGGCCATGTCCACAGCCCCTCCCTGGTCTACTACTTTGGTCACCCAGTCAAAGAAATCTATTAGATTCGTCTGACATGACCTTCCCATCGTGAATCCATGCTGCCTTGGGTCCTGTGCCCCACTGGCCTCTAGGTACTCAACAATTCCATCCTTCAGAAGTGATTCCATCATTTTCCCTACCATTGAGGTCAAACTAACTGGTCTGTAGTTTCCTGCCTCTGTCCTGCTTAAACTTTTGCGAAGAGGAAACACATCTACCCTCTCCAGTCCTTGGGTACCACCCCATCTCCCCATGATTTGTTAAAGAGAGTAATCAGTGGTGTCACTAATTCTACCCTTAGTTCTTTTAGAATTCTTGGGTGAATCCCATCAGGCCCCATTGCTTTGTCCACCTTCAATTTTATTAGTTCTTTCAGAACCCTTTCTTCTGTAAATGGACTGGTATCGACCCCCATCTTCAGAGTGTTTCTCTTTTTTGGATTAGGTACCTCCCTCTCCTCTTCCTTTGTGAATACTGAGCAGAAATATTAATTCAGTATCCCTGCTTTTTCGCTGTCACCCCTACCCACATTCCTCCTCTTTATTAAGCCTCAGTATCCTCCTTTGGTCTTTCTTCCTCTAATGTACCTCTAAAGGTCTTATCCCTTCTTAACAGAATTGGCTATCCTTTCCTCGGTTTGGGCCTTTGCTATTCTGACTGCCTTTCCAGCCTCTTTCTGCTTTAACTGATAAAGTTCTCTGTCCTGCTCCTTCTGTGTTTCCTTATATTTCCTGAATGTTATCCTTTTCTCCTTAACCTTCCCTGCCACCTCTTTTGAGAACCATAGCATTTTTTTCCTTCATTGTGTTTTATTGATTTGCTTTACACAAAGGCTTGTTGCCTCTGTGATGGCTGTTTTGATTACTCCCCATTGTTCCTCCACCCATCCTTCTTGCCTGTTTGCTAGTGCTTTTCTGAGGCACTCTCTCATTCTCCCAAAGTCAGCCCTCCTAAAGTCCAATACTCTTGCTTTTGTATGACTTGATTGTACGGCTGTGATTATCGTGAACCACGCTGTTTGGCGTTCGCTTGTTCCCAGATGGCTACCCACTTCTAAATCTGAGATTCTTTCTCCGTCCCCATTTGAGAGTACCAGGTCTAAGATTGCTCCCTCCTGAGTGGGTTCCAATTCTAGCTGTCTGAGGCATGCCTCCTGTAGGGCATCAAGAATGACCCTGCTCTTGGATGTGCCTGCAGCAAAGGTGCTCCAGTTAACATCTGGCATATTCAGGTCCCCCATCAACAATATCTCCCCTTTTTCTGCCATTCTAAGGAAGTCTTCTATCATTTCCTTGTCCATTCCTTCCCCCTGAGATGGGGGTCTGTATACAACCCCCATGTGGATTGTGGTGCCATTTCCTGTCTCCAGGGTGACCCAGAGTGCCTCATCTGCTCCCTGTTTACTCTTTAGTTCTGTTGCTTTGATCCCTTCCTTTACATAGAGAGCTACTCCTCCTCATCGTTTACCCTCCCTGTCCCTCCTGTAGACTGTGTATCCTGGTATGTTGACATCCCAGTCATGGCTCTCTGTGTACCATGTTTCTGTGACTGCCACAATACCTAGGCAACCCTCTTCCATCAAGACCACTAGTTCAGGGAGCTTGTTACACAGACTACAGGCATTGGTACTCATCGCCCTCCACTTTTTGATAGTCTTACTCCTTTTAGCCCCATTTCTGTCCTTTCTGCCTTTGCCTTTTTTACATTTACCTCTGTTCTGCTCCCTAATAACTTCTCTACCTTGGTGTTTACCTCACTAATTATCATGTTTTGTGGGGGAAGGCTGAGATTTCCCTGCTCCTTTTCAGTGCCTCCCCCCTTGGCTAGTTTAAATGCTTGCCAATGAAGCATTTAAAACTCTCA
This sequence comes from Neoceratodus forsteri, assembly GCA_016271365.2. Lineage (NCBI taxonomy): Eukaryota > Metazoa > Chordata > Ceratodontiformes > Ceratodontidae > Neoceratodus > Neoceratodus forsteri. Next base: position 477,998,354 of record CM057451.1, read on the forward strand.
CCTAGGATCCTTGTTCCCCCCCAGACAGATGCAGACCATCGCACTAGTATAGGTCTGCATGCCTCCAGGTGGCTCCCCAGTCCCCAATGAAGCCAAAACCCTGAGCTCCACACCAGTTTTTCAACCACTCATTGAATTCCCTGGTGAGGAGTGCCCTAGCATCACCCTTGCCATAGACAGGCAGCACCTCCGAGAAGATTACCGTATGTGCTACTTGTCTAAGGCCCCTCCCCAACTCTACAAACTCCTCTTGCACTGCTCTGAGCCCATTCCTAGCCAGGTCATTTGCTCCTAGGTGGATAATGACATCCAGCTCCCTCCCTCTTGCAGCTCCTCCCACGATCCTGAGGATTCGCTTCCTGTTCCTCCAAGCCGTGGCACCAGGAAGGCACCTTACCTCCCTCTCCTCTTCCTCCCCCATTTCTATCCCCCCAATGATTGAGTCCCCCACCAGGAGCAGGAGAGGAAGCTCCATGGGGAGGATGGTCAGCCAGTATGCCTGCGTCATTGGGATAGGGACAGTGTAGGTGGTGGTGGTATGCCAGGATAGGCAGAAGCCCTTAGAGATCCTGTTGGTAGTGGTTACTCAGGCCACCAGGACTGTGGGGGCAGTGGCTGGGTCCCCACAGGGAGAAGGCCAGTGACAGTTGCTCTTCTCTGTACCTAGCATGGCAGGGTGGCCTGAGCTTATATGGAGCCAGGGGGCCTTTCACCCAGCTTGTAAGGCCTGTGTGGAGAGGTAACTCCTGGGGTACCAGCATTAAAGGACTGGGTGGGTCACAGGTCTTAGGACAGACCTTGGAGGGTGCTGCTGGTGGGGGTTTAATGCAAGCCCAGGGTGTGTGGACAGAGATGTGGGGCAAGAAGCTGTGTACCCCTTCTTCCAAAATGTGCCATCTGGGAGCACTGAGAGAAGTGGGCTGCTCAGATGGCCTGGGCGGTGGCAGGGCCTGGGTCCCTCCTGTGGCAGGGAAGCCTGGATGAAGTAGCTCGAGTGCTGCAGCAGGGCCAGGTTTAGGGGCTGCTGCTCCAGAAAGAGAGAGAGCTGAGCTGTGGATGTGGGATTGGTGCCGTGAGTTTTGTAGCATCAGGCAAGTTCAGGTTCAATGTGAAGCCAGGGAGTTTGGGTTACAGGGCCTGGGTTGGAGGAAAAAATCCTGGCACCCTTAGTAGATTTGAGCCAAGATCCAGGGGCTAGGTGGGAGAAGCAACCCACTTTCCTGCACTGGAGCTGGGCAGCTGACTAGTGCCAGACCAGTTTAAGAAGGTCATGTGGGTAACCCATGAGAAAGAGAGAGAGATAGAGTTTAGCTTACCAGCACCAGAAAGCCAGGAGCTTGTGGGTCTCTTCTAGTTAAATGGGTCCTTGGGTAAATCATCCAAATGGTTAGAGAGAGGAAATCCTGCTTGTACTGCCTGTAATCCATTTGTGCTGCTCAGAATGTCCAGCAAGGGTAAATTGTACAACATTCAGATAGCCCCATGGAGCTGCTTTATTTATTTGGTGGAAGATGAGACCCCTGCATTTCTGGAATCATTGGGTGCAGGAGCTTAAATAAAGATGCTGGTTTGGGAAGAAATTGGTAGTGATGTTCTCCTTATTTGAGTTAGATGGGGGGGACAAATGAAACAGACCCCCTCGCATGTGTCTAATTTATTTCACAAGTTTTTTAATTTCAGAAGGGTTCCATTGAGCTGTATGGGGACTGAGGAGATCTGGGGCTCAGAGGAGTCAGGAGGTTGCAGCATGGAGATCCTGGTCTGGTGGACAGCATTTGGGGAGAGTCCAGATGTGCTGTGGCGAAATCGAGAGTGCACTTGGAAGTGAAGCTGCCGAAAGGTAGGACAGCTCTTTTCCTATCTTGTTTAAGGGTGCACTGGCTCAGGTTAGCACTTTAGCTGTGCCCCCATGCTCCCTGGACCACCTGTGAAGTGAAAGTATGCCCCTAGATGAGGGGGCAGGGCGGGGTTACATGAGGATATAGCCATACCAGCATATACACTTTTTAGGAAGGATAGGGAAGGGAGAAGGGGAGGGGTGTAGCTATGTATATGAAGAAGGAGATTAAAGCAACAGAGGCTCAAGGGTTACAAGAAGGAGTAGAGGCACTGTGGGTCACCCTGGAGGTGGAAAAAAGGACAACCATTTGCACTGGAGTGATTTACAGCCTCCGGCCCAGGGGGGAGGAATCAGATGAAGCTCTTGTTGAAACCATCCACAAAATGGCAGCCAAAGGAGAACTGCTACTAATGAGTGACTTCAACCTGCCTGAGGTAGATTGGAGCACTCAGACTGTGAGTACAACAAGGGGCAGGGACTGCATGATTGCCCTGAATGGGGCAAACTTAAGACAGCTTGTAGCAGGACCAACTCATGAGGAGGCTGTACTGGATTTGGTCTTGACCAACGGGGACTGGATCACAGATGTGTAGGTGGGCAGTTCCCTTGGTAACAGTGACCACAGGACAGTAAGGTTTAAAGTAACCACAGTGGAGGAAGCAAGTCATACAAGGATAAAGGTCCTAGATTTCAGGAAGGCTAACTTTAAGGAGATGAGATGTAGAAAAACAGTGGTCTAGACTCAAGAGAGTCATAACAGAAGTAACAGGTCACTGTGTCAAAATTCATAGTAAGAGTAAAAGAAAGAAAAGGCTATTATGGTTCTCAAAGGTAGCGGCTGAGAAAGTAAGGGAAAAGAAAAGAGCCTTCAGAAGATACAAGGAAACACAAAAGGATGAGGACAGAGAACAAAATATCTGGAGAGGCAGAGTGAATCTGGGAAAATAATTAGAAGCGCTAAAGCACAGACAGAGCAAAGTATGGCCCAGGCTATTAAGAAAGGTGACGAGACATTATTCAGATACATTAGCGAGAGGAAAAAGATCAGAAATGGGATTGTTAGGCTGAAGAAGGAAGAAGGAGAAAGGGTGGAGGACAACCTAGAAAAAGCTGAGATACTGAACTAATGCTTTTGCTTCAGGGAAGGGGAGGGTAAGAGACCGAGGCTCATTAAAAGGGGTATTCAGGGAGGAAGTAGACACCAGCCCATTCATGGTGGAAAGAGTCCTAGAAGAACTTGGGGAAAATAAAAGCTGATAAGGTAATAGGGCAGATGGGATGCACCTCAGGGTACTAAAGGAACTCAGGGAAGTTCTCCTGCTAGGAACGCTATTGTCCGAAAGATGATACTCCCAGTACTTGACTACGGTGACATAGTCTATACTATCACTCCCTCCTCTGCCTTGGCGAGCCTTGACATCCTTTTCCACTCTTTTTGTTGCTTTATCCTCGACTGTCCACACACAACCCACCACTGCACCTTATATAGCTCCCTAGCCCTGCCGTCCCTCCAAGACCATAGATTAACCCATATTGTGAGGTTCACAGCAAAATTTTGGTCCCACTCCCTACTCCCCTACCTGGCCTCTACCCTATCCCAACAACCCCCGCTTACTCCCTCAGACACACTGACCCAACGTTCCTCCTCATCCCCTTTATGCTCGTGACCAAAGGGCAAGCCACTTTCAAGTACCATATCCCACAGTTATAGAACGCCCTGCCAGCTGTTATAAGACACTCACCCAACCCCAGCCATTGCAACCGCCTACTCAGCAGCCACTTCGTCTCCAGCAGCTCTTGCTATATCTAATGCCTAATTATAATTGAAATTGTGTTCTGAGCTGATGTATCCATCTATATTGTATCATGTATTCAATCTTCCTACTGTCTGTATGTATCTGCTGATTGACTGTACGGCGGATGGCCAATCACTGCTTGTAATAACTATGTAACTAGTGCTTGTACTATTGTCTTGGGTCTTGACCCCCAGGTTGCATCCAGCATTGAGCAGCACTGCCCAGTATGCCTTCCTGGTTAAACGTGTAAATAAATAAATAAATAAATAAGTGCTGGCAGAACCACTGGCTGCCCATTTCAATGCATCAATAGAGCCGGGGGGGGGCACCCGAGGACTGGAGGAGGGCAGAAGTGGTCCCTCTCCACAACAGTGGAAGCAGAGAGGAGGCAGGCAGTTGCAGGCCTGCAAGCCTGACCTCAGTTGTGGGGAAACTAATGGAGTTCTTACTTAGGGAGAGGATTGTGAAGTTTCTGGAGGATAGCGGGTCACAGTATCCAAAGCAGCATGTATTCTCAGTGGGAGGGTCCTGTCAGATGAATCTTATAGATTTCTTTGACTGGGTAACCACGGTGGTAGATCAGGAAGGGGTGGTGGATGTGACCTACCTGGATTTCAGCAAGGCCTTCAACACTGTCCCATACAGGAGATTGCTAAATAAATTAGGGAGCCTAGGAATGGGTCCTACAGTAGTAAAGTGGGTTGGGAACTGGCTAAGGGACAGGACTAAGAGGGTGGTGGTAAATAGCATGAAATCTGAGGAGAGGAGGTGACTAGCAGGGTGCCACAGGGGTCAGTACTGGGGCCAGTCCTATTCAATGTCTTCATTAACAACATTGCAGAGCTTCTGGAGGGAAAGGTGTGCCCTTTGCAGATGACATCAAGATCTGCAACAGAGTGGACACATCAGAGGGGGTGGAAAAAATGAGAAAGGACCTAAGCCTATTAGAGGAGTGGTTGGGTGTCTGGCAGTTGAGTTTCAGTGCTAAAAAGTGCAACATCATGCACCTGGGTCACAGGAATCCAAAGGAGGAGTACAGGATGAGTGGGGAAATTCTAGCCACCACAAGTCAGGAGAGAGACCTGGGGGTTATAATATCTGACAATCTGAAGGTGACCAAACAGTGTGAAAAGGCATTAGAGAGAGCTAGTTAGTTAATTGTTTATTGATCAACCAAGACATAACAAAACATTTGGGCTATTACAATCAAGGAAAAAGTCAATTTCTAAAAACAAACACATATACATTGATAATCAGATGTCATCATACATATAAATGACATTAGATAACAGCACCTTTATATTGCACTGTACAAAATTGAATAAAAGAATACGTACATAAATAAATATAAAAAAATACATCCACTTCTAGTTTAAGATAGATTTTTCTTATGTCATAATTTTTTTCTTTTTATCAGTGATGCAAAGAATGCAATTATTAATTCTGAATCCTTTATTGTAAAAGGATGCAGAAGAATAAATAGAACATCATACTTTGTATTTTTATAACATTCCAAAATTTCCCCTAAGAATTTTGTACGGAGATCTGAGTATAGAGGACATAAGGTAACTGAGTGCAATAAAGATTCTGACACATTTTGATCACATCGACACATCAAGACTTTAGGTATGACATTATTGTCTCCCAAATTTTTATTAAGGTACAAATATTTAGAGTTTATCAAGCCAAACCTAGCCAATGTTAGGGCTTTCCTTTTAAATGGTTCTAAGGGGAATAGAAAATAGTTCTCCAAACCGTGCTCTATTTTGTTCATCCTAAACCAGGGTGAACATTTTTGGGCCCTAATTAATTCCAGATCCCTATCCTGTGACTTAGAAAATAATCTTTTCTTAATGAGTTTCTTATATTGTAAAGAAATTATTTTTTTTTTTTGAGAATCTGTCCATAAATGCATAAGATTAATCATTTCAAGGATTTGATGTATGTTTGACAACCATTTTGATCTTAGGCCCATTTGAAACCATTTTGTTTTCACCTTTAAACATAGCCTAGGCAGAAGATTATGATTATTATTAATAATTTTCAACCAATAAGAAAGAGATCTATATTGATATAATTGCATATATTGGTGTTCTCCCAAGTTCTGCTCTAACCATTGCAGAGGCTGTGGAAAGGGGAACCATGAGTAATGATTTATAAAAATAAAGAAGAGGGAATTCCAAGTTAATCCTACAATCACAGGGTATAACCTTCTGCCCCATAGGTCAGTAGTGGATACATTTTTGCCTAAGCTGCTATTAAGGCTGATCTTATATCGAGCCCTCCAAGTTTGAAATGAAACTTTAAAAGTGCTTTAGCACTTGTTTTTGATTTACTTATTTGAGACGTGTGATGAGTTATCCAAAAGGTATTAGCTGCTACACTAACTCCAAGATAGACATAGGACATAACATTATCTATCCTGTGATGATCTAGAAAAAATTGATGTTATTGTTCCTTGAACCAAAAGTCAGAGCTTTAGTTTTTGAAATGTTTATTTTAAGTTGGAGTTTCTTGCATTTTCCTTTAATAACCTCTATTTTATTTTGAAGACCTTTTTTGTTAATGACAACAATAAGAGGTCATCCGCTAATGCTTGACACTGTAAATCATCAATTTTGGAGAATGAAATTGCATAGGCGCCTCAAAATTCAACACATTATTAATGTAAAAGTTGAATAATGCTGGTGCTAATAAACACCCTTGCTTTACCTCTCTTAACGAGTGGAAAGGTTTTGTTGTATTCCCTCGAATATCATATCTGACTTTTGTACAGTTCTCTGTGTATAATAACTGAATTGGCTGTAATAATGATTCACAAGTGTCATTATTCCTCAAAATACTCCACAAAATACTACAATTAATGGAGTCAAATGCCAAAGTAAAGTTGATAAATAATGTATGCAATTTCATTTTTTTATGTGTACATATTTTTCAAATAAGTGAATCAGACAAAACAAGTTATCTAAGGTTGAGAAATTACACTTGAAACCTGCCTGAAAAGGAGATATGATTGAAACTCTGTCGGACCAGTCCATTAATCTATTTAATAATAATCTCAAGAACATTTTTGAAATTGAATCCAAGAGGCTGATTGGCCGATAGTTTGAGGGATCAAAGTGAGATCCGTTTTTGTGGAGTGAAACTATTATATTTAATTTTCAGGAGGTTGGTATCTGATTTTTTGCAAGACATAAGTTAAAGTATTTAGTTAATAACGGTGCCCAAAAATCAATATTATATTTATAAATTTCAGACGGTATGGAATCAGGACCTGGTGCTTTACTATTCATTAGTGTAGACATAATATCCATAACTTCTAAGATTTCTACTTGTAATGGCTGAAACTCACTTATATATGAGGTAGAAGAGCATGTGAAAGAAGAGGTATGCAAATCCAGTTGCCCCAAGGGATGATTAAATAAATTCGTGTAATGGGATATCCAAGTTGCTTCTGAAATCACTGCTAATAAAGTATTTTTATAGGACACTGACCCTCTAGATATCATATCCCAAAAAGCTCCAGTATCTTTAGACTCTATAATTTGAAGCATTAAGTTCCACTGATATTTTCTATATTCATCTTTTTTCCCTTTAAGAACGTTTCTATATTTTTTCCTAACCATAATCAGGGATTTAAAATTTGCCTTGCAAGGGTGTTCTTTTGTTTTAATTATCATTTTTTTATTTGTTTTTCTCAGTCTTACATGACTTATCAAACCAGTTGTGGTTATTTAAAATTATGTTTACTATGATAGAATCATATATACACTGTCTTAGTTGAGAAAAGTATGTTGTAAGTACTTCTCTACTTCAATTAATGATTTTGAACAGATGATAAGTTCCTGCGCTGAAGATGACAAGTGTGAATGATAAATTGTATTTACGTTCTCCAGAGTTATTGAGTTTACTCTTAATTTGTGTTTCCCTTTAATCTTTGGCTCAATTAAAGGGTCAACCGTGTATAATGAATCATTAGTGTTAATGCTACCTAACAAGATAAGCTCCAATGGAGCATGACCACTTTCAGTTCTCATCTCAGTTCGTAGGGACTTTGTCATATAAAATAATTCATAATCTGTTAAAATATAGTCAATCAAACTCTAGCCATTAGAGCCAAAGAAAGTCACACTCCCTTTTTCATCCTCTTGAGTTCTACCATTCAAAATAACCAATGAATTGTTATTAACAAAAGTAACAAAATGTTTTCCATTTTCATTAATTACCCCATCAGAGGAATCTCTGGGTGGCAAATCCATAACCTCATTTGACAGAGGCATGCCTGACTGGACATCTAATAAGGCTATATGTGCTTTAAAGTCTCTGCAGATGACTATATTAGCCTGTACAAAGGTGAAATTAACTTTATCAAGGTCCATGGCTAATTCATCCAAAAGTGTTTTATAGATTTTTGCCCTAGGTGATGTAGAAACATTAACTAGAATAAGTGACAGTGAGTTCCAGTTAATGACCATTAATATATAATTAAAGCAAATTTTACAAATGTGTAGCATTTTTAAAGATCTAGAAACTTTAACATAGATTGGCAGCCCCCCCATGCTTCTGCCATATTGATTTGATTTAATGGCTGCAGAATGTATCCCTTCATAACTGTGACAGGGTAGAATAGGACCCTGTCCCATTTGTTATGGAGAAAGTGTTTAAATGCAAGGATATTTCCTTTTCTGTCTCTTCTCTGACTGGTTATGCAACCAAATTTTCCTGTGATACTTCAGACTTGATCAACCCGACAGGCTCACAGTTCTTTGCCTCTTGCTGTCTCTCAGTCCTCACTTGCTGTCTATATTTTTCTCCCTTGCATACCTGCTAATATAAAAAATATGTTCAAGTCACTGTATGGAAATGTAACTGATATTGGGATCCCCTTTGTTTGGAAAATACATAGTGTTACTGTTGAAATTTATATATTTATAATTTGAGATGTTTGCAAAAAGCTGTTGGAAACGAGAGGTTACATTAGTGCAAATCTTTAAGCCTTTTGCAAAAGCTGTGCAAAAGGGGCCTCAACTCAAGATGTACACTGTGTTCTAGCAACTCCTGGCTGATATTTACAAAAACAGGATGCTTGATTTGAATGGGGGTAGAAGGACTTATAAGAGAGCTGAGCTGCAACTACTAAAAGAGGAGAAAAAGGGACACAGAGACTGAAGGAAAATTATTTTATTTTGCCTTTGTAAATAGTTATACTGAACAAGTTTTTTTTTTATGTTACTGCTACTGTAAATAAATATTTTGATAAATTCTACAACTGCTCCTGGTTTTCCAGTGCTTCCTAACCTGTGCCTCAATGACAGATGGTGTTAGCCTAAAAATGGGATCTATGCTGTGCGTACTCTATAAACTAGGAGTTGTGTGCATTGATACTGGACCTAGTACCAGGGAAGCACAGATAAAGGCATGGATTCTGCAGCAGCAAGTCCAAGAGTGGTTACCAGGAGAATGGCAGCCAAACTAGAAGAGACAGAAGTCCAGTCTGAGATTGTACACCCAGAACAAGTTATGGAAAAAGAACAGGCAGTGACAGAATCTAAAAGCCTGATGAACTTTTTCAAATGGTGGACTATACAACAAAAAGAGACAGAGAAGCAGAGAGAAAAAGAGATTCAACATTTGGAAGCACAGAGGACAGAAGAGTTGCAGCAACAGGAGCAGTGATGGCTGGATGCCTTGCAAACTATCAAAGGCAGAGGATCCGACAGAGACCCAGATGAGCAACAAAATCAAGCAATTTAAAAGCCATTAAACTTACAAAGTTGTGCCCCTCAGAAGATATAGAGGCATACCTGACAACTTTTGAAAGAGTTGTCACAGCCTGCCAGTGGCCAAAGCAACAATGGATAATCAGACTGGTACCCTACCTGACAGGGAAAGCCCAACTTGTCTACAGCAATATGGACACTGCACAGTCAGAAAACTATGACCTGGTGAAAAGCGAAATCCTGAAAAGGTATGACATCTCCAGAGAGAGACATACAGGCAGAGATTTTGATCTCTGAAGTACAACTCGGTCAACAACCCTCAAGAAACCTTAAACCGACTCAGAGAACTCCTGATAAAATCCAACCAGGGAGCAAAATAGTCCCACAGATCATCGACACATTTGCCATGGAGCAATTCATCAATATCTTGCCTACAGATGTGCAGCTGTGGGTAAAAGGCTGTTTCTTTGGCCAAGGACTACCAAATGGTCAGACAGATGCCACAGCAGTGAGGTAACAGCCAAACACTGGTAAGACACTTGTTTTCCCGTTTAAACTCCAAGCCTGATAAGAACTCTAGTGGGAGTAACAAATCTGGGCCCAAAGATGTTATCTGCTATAACAGTAAAAAGCCAGGCCATTTGGCAAGAAGCTGCCATAGTGAGGAGAGTGGTACCGGAGCAGATTTGTCCTTGGCAAATTGGGGCAAGTACTTAATAGATGTGAAGATGGGGGATAAGACTGTGAAAGGACTCATTGATTCGGGAAGCAGACAGACGCTAGTGCATGTTAAAAGTGCTGGGAAAACACTGTGCAAAGGGACCAGGTACTGGTGTCATCTTCATCCATGGGGACACTCAATACTATCCCACCACCCAAGTGACTCTGACCATTAAGGGTGTTTCACACCAAATGAAAGTGGGGGTAGTACCAAAGTTACCTGTACTAGTGATTATTGGAAATGACTTTCCAGGATTTACTGACTTGATCAAAGAGGGAGTAAATCCTGATGTTTCAGCAGCTGTGGTGACAAGAGCTCAGGCAAAAGAAAATTTCAGATGGTAGGGACACTTTTGCTTTCAAAGATTTTGATTCGGACTTGTTTGAGCACAGCTCCAAGATCCAGAAATCCAAGAAAGAAAGACGATGCCTGAAGAAACTGTGGCAGCAAATGACTGACCGACATAAAGGGTTAAAATGTGAAAATGCTGAAACTAAATTGATAACTGATTGTGATTTTCTTTCAGAACAAACTAACAATGTTTCTCTCCAGGGTTATTTTAAGCAGCTGGGGGTAAAACCAAAACAGGGTGGACATAGAAACATAGACTTTGACGGCAGATAAGGACTGCTTGGCCCACCTAGTCTTCCCATTTCCCTACCTATAGGATAAGCTGCAGATCCTATTTAACCAATAGCCTATTTCTTCCTACCCCTCACAAAAATTGCCTTATGTCTGTCCCATGCATTCTTGAATTCTGCCACAGTTTTAGACCCCACAACCTCCTCAGGAAGGCTGTTCCATGCGTCCACCACCCTCTTTGTGAAAAAATACTTCCTCACATTGCCCCTGAGTCACCCCCCATCTTCAAATTGTGTCCCCTTGTTCTTGCACATCTCTTTTTCTGAAAGATGCTACCCTCTTGGACTTTGTTGATTCCACTGAGGTACTTAAAGTTTCTATCATGTCCCCCCTCTCCCTCCTTTCCTCAAGGGTATACATATTAAGCTCCTTTAGTCTCTCCTTGTATGGCTTCTCTTGCAGACACTGCACCATTTTAGTTGCCCTCCTCTGAACTGCCTCCATCCTGTCTATGTCCTTACAGAGATGGGGTCTCCAGAACTGGACACAGTACTCCAGATGGGGTCTCATCAATTGTTTGTACTAGGGGATAACAACTTCCTGTTTTCTGCTGGTGATGCCTCTCCCTATACATCCCAGTATCCCCCCAACCCTCCCTACTGCCTTCTCATGTTGCTTGCCAACCTTAAGGTCATCTGATATGATTACCCCCCGGTCCCTTTCCATTTTTGTTGTTGTTACTACCTCCCCCCCATTGTGTAATCTTCCCTTGGGTATATTGCATAAGAAGGTTTAGACTGCATAGGAGTTGAGGTAGCCAAATTAAAATCTCCTTGATGAACGCACCCATTGTATGAATCCATGGTCTTATTAGGCTTTTTCCTACCCTTTACCATACCAGTTAATAAGATTTTCCCACTTCTTGTACATTAAGTATAAAAAAAGAAAAAAAAAACTAAAAGCTAAAATGACTATAAATTGTATACAGAAAACAGTATCCCAACAGATGTTACAATTTATATCACTGCCAATATGCGTAAAAAAAGAAAAAGGAAAAAATTCCAAAATCCACTGCAAGCACTCTTTATGTCCAATTATGTCTAAGTCCAAGGTCCAAAGTCCCAAAGCCTCTGCAAAGGAGACATCTCGAGGAATCCAAACTGCTCCCTTTAAAAAGTTAAATCCTAGATAAGGTCTTCTGACAAATCCCTTGAACAACTAGAAAAACAAAACAAAAAAAAAACAAAACAATAGACAATGAACCAGATATTCAAAAGGGTTGCTCAAGGCGCAACAGTGTTGCACCATGCGCAACCCACTGATGCACCACGGGGTGATATTCAAAAGGGAAAAGTACGCAGCACAAATCCCAATGGACCAGAGCGCATCAGTAATGTATGCAGGAGCAGGTGGGGGGGCGTGCCCATGCATACCCTGCACAGCCTGATATTCAGCCCAGGATGTGCAGAGCCATGCAAGCACAACCCCTACCTGCGCCAGCACAAAGTTGATCCCAAAAATAAAGGAACAACTGATGGCCACCCACAGGTGAGCTGCCACATTGCAGGGTGCAACATGGCAGCTGCCACCTGTGGGTGGTCACCTGAGCTCCCAATGCACCTGACAGCACCCCCATGCCCAATCGTGGGCATTTGTTAAAAAAAGCAGAATTTTGTCCAATATCCCTGGTGGTCCAGTGGACCGCTGACTGCCTGATCACGGGCGTTTGTTAAAAATAAGAACTACGTCAAATATCCCTGGTGGTCCAGGGGACCACTGCCCACCCGATCACAGGCTAAGTAATACAATGATAGCCCCAATATCCCTGGTGGTCCAGTGGACCTTCCCGCCCGATCGCAGGCTAAGTAATACAGTGACAGCCCCAATATCCCTGGTGGTCCAGTGGACCTGCCTGCCCGATCATGGGATAAGTAATACAGTGATAGCCCCAATATCCCTGGTGGTCCAGTGGAGCTGCCCGCCCGATCGCGGACTAAGTAATACAGTGACAGCCCCAATATCCCTGGTGGTCCAGTGGACCTGCCTGCCCGATCATGGGATAAGTACTAGAGTGATAGCCCCAATATCCCTGGTGGTCCAGTGGAGCTGCCCGCCCGATCGCGGACTAAGTAATACAGTGACAGCCCCAATATCCCTGGTGGTCCAGTGGACCTGCCTGCCCGATCATGGGATAAGTAATACAATGATAGCCTCAATATCCCTGGTGGTCAGTGGACCCCCACCCACCACCCACTGAATCTCACTGCTCTGCTCCCCGGTCAGCCAGCGGGCGGCAGAACTCCACCCACCTGCCGCCCGCTGACTCACACCATCAGTAGGGCTGTATGCCCATTGGTTCACAGCGTTAGCCAATGGGCATGCAGCCCGTACTGCATATTATACATTACTACATTCCAGATCCAGAATATCATTCACATATCTGAATGTGTAGTATGGTATGGGCTGCATGCCCTTTGGCTCACGCTGTGAACCAATGGGCGTACAGCCCTACTGACGATGTTGGTTGGTGGGTGGCAGGGTGGCAGGCAGGTGTGGTGCTGCCACCCGCCAGCTGACCGGGGGGAGCGGGGCAGTGGGATTCAGTGGGCAGGTGGGGTGGGGGGTCCACTGGACCACCAGGGATATTGGAGCTATCATTGTATTACTTAGCCCACGATCGGGCAGGCAGGTCTACTGGACCACCAGGGATATTGGACAGATGAATCTTTATTATAATACAAATGCCCGCGATCGGGCAGACAGCGGTCCACTGGACCACCAGGGATATTGGACAGTATTCATCTTTATTATTATACAAATGCCCATGATCGGGTAGACAGCAGTCCACTGGACCACCAGGGATATTGGACAGTATTCATCTTTATTATTACACAAATGGCCACGATTGGACAGATAGCAGTCCACATATTGGATGTAGTTCTTATTTTTTAATACAAATGCCCGTGATCGGGCTGTGGAGCACATTGCCAGCTGTGGGGGGTGTCGGTCACCGATGGCTGCTGCCTGGCAGGGCGCCAGGCGCAAGTCGTCGGGGATCAGCACACCTGCATGCAAATGGGGCCATAATGACATACAAATGGCCCTATTTGCACCTTGCATACATTATGGCCCCATTTACATGTCAAGTTTTGAATATCATGGTTGCTGTGCATAGCGCAATGGAACTTGCGCTAGCGCATCCCCATGCTCCACTCTGGCCACTTGCTCTGTGGGTGGCCAGGGAATGATATTCAATGCTGCTGAGCCATGGCTCAGTTTTGTTGAATATCGCCCAGTCCACACCCCTGTGCAGCCAAGCTGAACTGCGCCCAAGCTTGCACCACAGCCTGGCACAGTTTGAATATCTGGGCCACTATATACAGTATAAGTTTGAAGAAAGTGCTGGTGCTGACACCAAGACTTAAGTATACAGCATTAATTATATATTCAATCAATACTTTAAATTATTTTGTAATATGGGATATGCAGAGAATAAATCTTTTTTACTTGTTCTATTCTAAGTCCTAGATCTTTCAAAGTATTCCCTAAATTTCAGAACTAAAGTAAATATTATCCAAAGTAATGACACTTACATTATGCTCAAGTAATGTGTGCACAAACGACAAATGAAGTCTGAGTAATTTCAAAGTTCTCCCAAAAAAGGGCAATATTAAACAAGCTTGTGTTTTTATGGAAAGCTCCTATAAAAATAGAATAAACTTTCTAAGCAAGCAGCACCAAAAAAAAAACAAAAAAAAACAACTTTATGTAAGAGCAGAAAAACTGAAATGTGAGTCTTACTAAATGAAACTCACCATTGCATTTCCTTTTCTTTACACAAAAAGGGGATAACAACTTGACATGACTACTCTTCTCCTTCCTTTCCCTTCCTTAATTTCTAAGTCATGGGAGTAAAACAGGAAACACGGTTCGATAGTAGTGGGGGAAATAACACAATATATTTCTGAGTTTATCATGTATTTCTAAAACATGTACTAATTATCCTTAGTTTCTGATTGTTAGCCTTCACTGTTTCTTTGTAACAATGCTGAACTGTGTGTGTCCTTGTTGAATCGTAATGTAAAGTTTGTTCTGTACTTAATTTCTGTGATGTGGAACCTTTGCAAATGAGTCTTTGACTCAAAGGTATTTCCAAATCCTCAATAAATAAATACAATAAAATAAATAAATAAATAAATAATAGTACAACCCCTTAGATCAGGTCAGAGTTAATAGCACCAAACAGCGTAAGAATCTGCAAGCAAATGAAACAACTGAACTAGATGCTCTTGTGAGCTATAGGCGAAATGTGTTACATAGGTCACACGAAAACTTACACATGCAAATCAGACTAATCAGGCTAACTAGACTGAGCTAATCTGATCAATTAATCCAGTCTTAACAAGCAATCTTAATAACATATAATCAGCTAGTTAAAAGAAAAAGGAGGATAAAATGATCTAATAGTAACTTTGATAACATTTTTCAAAGCTCGCTAAAGCCTGCCTGCCTTAGATGAATTTAATAACGGATTTGAATTTATGTTATGAGACCGTGGTTTTGAGATTAGTAGAGTAGAGGACCAAAGGGCCAAAAATTAAAGGCTGATTAGTATAATGCCAGATTAGTATAATGCCAGATTGTCAATAACAGGTGCCCTAATCAATCTGGGTAGCCAGCCGTCTAATTGCCAAACTGAAGTAAGGAAGACAGCTAATTACTTGAAAATTTTAACCAAGTCTAGTACCAACACCAGCAACCACTTCAGCACTTTTAATTAGGGTAGCAACATGCTTGTTAATTGAAAAAAAAAAGAACTGCAGTAGCAGATGTTATATCATTAAATTTTAAAAGCTATTAAATAAAAAAATTTGCCTCTGCAATAATATACAGCATTAATCCACACAAGTTTATCATTAACAAAAATGTGAATCTTACAATAAGACTTGATAAGTTTGTAAAAAGTGCACAAGCCATGAATACTAGACAACAAACTTTTAAAAATGTAAGGATTAGTTCAAGATTTGTTATGAAACAATCTGTCTGATAAAAGAAAACATATCACATATAGATGGAGTGGAAAAAGCGGTTAGCGTTTTTGAGAAAAAGTAAAGAAAAATTTGGTACATAAACACTACATAAAACAGTAGTTCGTTACTAGCCAAACGAATTTTCAGAGTAGAAAGTGCTCTCCTCTGTCCAGCTTCTGTCCTGCTTCAAAATCTGCGCTCCACAAATGTGCACTCCCCAAATGCAGAGAATGTTCAAGTTATTATTCGATGTATTATGAATGAACTTTTCAGGACTTTAGTTGCAACAGAGTTGTAGTTTAAGGAATAAAGTCCGTTGTTGGCTTTCGGCCTGATTTATCGCTTGAGGACCTTCAGAAAAAAAAAAAAACTATGGCCAAATGCCTATGAACCAGCGTCTATTCTTATTCACTTCTGCTGCAAATAACAAGTTCTTGAGGTAAGCAAGTGTCTCATTGTTTCTGTTGGTGAAATCCTCAGTGCTCTGCAGCACTTACCACCTTCCTTGGGAGGTTCCCCCACCACTGGGACTTCTGTCCTCCCTACAGGGAAATGTGGGACAGAGACAACAGGGCACTGAAACTGATGGCACAAGTTGATCTGGAAAGGACTGAGGATTAAAAAAACATAATGTGGCAACGGTGGTTACCTTTCATAAAATAAATATCAGCTTTTCCTCAGTCACCTGCTGGCTCTGTTACTGCTCAACAGAACAGCATGCAGCCATCTCTCTACTCAGCTCCAAGCTCCAGGCAGAGAGAGCAAACAGAATGTTTGGGTGCATAGGGAGGGGCATAACAAGCAGGAGGAAAGAGGTGGTGATGCCACTATACAGATTACTGGTGAGACCTCAGCTGGAGTACTGTGTCCAGTTCTGGAGACCACATCTCCAGAAGGACACTGACAAAATAGATGCAGTCCAGAAAAGGGCAACAAAGATGGTACATGGACTGCACCAGAAGCCCTACGAGGAAAGACTTAAGGACCTTGATATCTATTCACTGGAGAAAAGAAGAAAGAGGGGAGATATGACAGAGACTTTCAAGTATCTTAGGGGAATAAACAGGGTACAGGTGAAAAACATATTTCAGAAAAACTCTGCACAATCATAGGTATCATAGGTCAAACAGAGCTTATGTAGACAAAGTCCTTTTGCTCGCCATTATTGAATACCCCTTAATCCCATGTTTAAAAAAATAGTTATCCAGCTCCTTCTTAAAGCTGTTCATATTTGTACTGGTTACAATCACCAAGGGTAACCTATTCCAGATTTCAGTCACCCTTAGGGTAAGCCAGGATTTTCTTTTCTTCGTTCTGGGACATTCAACTATCAATTGGAGTCGATAGGCCCTAGTATTATAAGGTGAGTCTCTTAATTCCAGTCCCAGAATTTTCCACAATCCTGGGTCAATAAATGATTTATAAATCATACACATATCCCCTCTCAATTGCTTGAGTTCTAATGGATGCAGGTCCAAGATTTTTAACCTTGTTAGGTACTCATATCCATTTGCTTCCACCATACTATGGGTTGCCCTCCGTTGGACCCTCTCCAATGCTGCTATTTCTGTCCTGCCTCCTGGTGCCCAAAATTGTGCACAATAATCTAAATGCGGTCTAACCAAAGATGTATACATTGGCAGCATCACCTCTCTATTTTTACAAGTTATATGTTTGTTTATACAATGCAAAATATAACTCAGTTTCTTTGACCGCATTACAGTGTGTTTTGAAAGATAAGTCATTTGTGATCATGATACCCAGATCACTCTGTTGCTCCACTATAATCAGAGTTTGCCAGCCAAGTGTATAGGTCTAGTTTTTATTCCGTCGCCCAAAGTGCATGATGCAGCATTTGTCAATATTATAGGTTAATTTATTTTCCAGTGCCCAAATGTCTAAATCATACAATGCTTCCTGAAGTCAGGAAGCATCAGCTTGGTTATTCAGTATATACCACACCTTGGTATCATTGGCAAATTTGGATAACCAAATATCATCCATAACCTGTACTGATGCGATGTATATGTTAAAAGACAAGGCCCCAATATGGAACCCTGGGCACTCCACTGGTCACATCTGCCCATGTAAAATTTGTGCCATTGACTCTAACAGATTGTGTCCTAGCTTCCAACCATGCCTCTATCCATCTAGTTATTTTCCCATCGAGGCTATGCATTATTAATGCATTTATCAGTTCTCCATGGGGCACCTTATCTAATGCCTTTGAGAAGTCCAAATACACCATGTCCACAGTCTGCCCCCCATCCAAGGCCCCACTCACTCGACCATAAAACTCCAGTGAATTGATCTGATAGGACCAGTGAATCCATGTTGTAATGGATCCATTCTATCAGAAATGTTTAGGTGCTCAATAATGTAATCCTTAAGGATACCCTCCAATATTTTTCCCAAGACAGATGTCAAACTGACTGGCCTATAGTTTGACACCTCTTGTCTACTACCCTTTTTATAAATAGGCAGCACCATGGCTTGTCTCCATTCATTCATGATGTACCCCAAATTGAGTGACCTTTGAAAGATCTCAGCTATTGGACCTGCCAGAAAATGGGCAAATTCCTTAACTATTCTAGGGTGTATTCCATCCGGGCCCTGGGATTTATTTGGATTTATTTCCTGCAATCTTTTAAGAATATCTACTTTATTACACAGATGATTAGTGTCAAGATCAGACACTAAATGGGTAGTCCTGGAGCCGTTTTGTTATTATTAAAAACAGATACAAAAAAAGTATTTTACATTTGGGCAAGTTGAAATTGATGAAAGACAATGTTTCCAACTGTTGCAACAAGTGGTCCAGTAGCCCTGCAGACCCCCCTTTTTTCATTAATGTAAGCATAAAAAGATTTATGATTATCTTGGACCTTTATTGCCAAGCTCAGCTCGTACTTTTTTTTTTTTTTTGCCTCATAAATACTTTTTGGACAGTTTTAGTAGATCTTTATACATATCCCAACATACACTACTACCAGATCTCTTAGCCCTCTGATAAGCTCGGTTTTTCTTTTTGATCAAGTGCCATACAGATTTTGTCATCCATTTAGGTACAACTTTGAAGCTTCCTTCTGAACTTTTAACCTGAAGAACAAAATTCTCATCTAAGAAAATTATTTTATTTGTCAGAAGGTCCCATACTGAGTCTAACGATTTATTCAGGAACTCCCCGTTCCCAGTTCCATGAACTCACATACAATTTCATGCTGTCAAAATCCACCTTGCTGTAATTGTATTTAGCTGTCCAACTTCGAGTAGTCTATACTGAAAAGTCCAGGGTAAAGGAAACCATAGAATGGTCACTTGACCCAAGAAGTGGGAGGACCTTGCAAACTTTTATGTTTTCAGATAAGTTGCTTAACACAAGGTCAACAATGTGGTTGCCTCTAGTATTAGTGGTAACAAACTGGTCCATTCCAGCTAGTAAACAATTTTCCAAAAAATGTGATTCCAGTACAGTATTAGTCTGAAGTGTTTCCCAGTTTATACCTGGTAGGTTTAAGTCCCCTAATACCATATTCTTTTTAGTATCCCCAGTAGTTTTTTAGGAAGTCTAATACTTGTTCATCCTGCTGTATCAGTGCAGATGGTGGCCTATATATCATAGCAATGTTAATGCTATCTGACTGAGAAGTGAAGATTTTTACCCATACGACCTCAATCTTATCCCATTTAGATGTATCTATAAACTCAGAATTTAATTTATTTGAGATATATAATGCCACCCCACCACCACATTTATCATTTCTATCCTTGTGAATCAAGTCATAACTATGTATTTGTTTGTCCCATTGATCGTTTTGACTCCACCATGTTTCCATAATAGCACAAATACTGATATTAAAACCATTAAGAGCCAATTTCAATTCACCCATCTTTTTATTCAGGCTTCTAGAATTAAGAAGAACATTCTGTACTTTCTCCTCCCTAATATAGCCCTTAAAAGTATGGCTAACAGACTCCTGCCCCCCCCCCATTTAGTTTAAACCTTTATCAATAGCCTGCCGGAGGTGGTGGGCAAAGATACGTTTACCCCTTCTATTTAAATGGAGTCCATCCTGTGTACACATATGGGATTTCTGAATTTCATATTCTGTTCCAAAAGAGTATGCCCCTCCCTCATACACCATCTTTTGAGCCATCCATTAAACTGTAAAATTTCAGAGTTAATTTTTTGGGAGGCCCTAGGAACTGGAAGTATGTCAGATATAATGATGTCACAGCCTGCTTCCTTAAGTGTCATCCCTATTTCTTCAAAATCCCTTTGGATTTCTAAGGTCTGTCTTCTACCTACATCATTTACTCCAGCATGTATTAAGACAAGTGGTTTATGGGTGTTTTCTCTAAGCCCAGGAAGAAGATTTTTAATATCTTTAATATTTGCCCCCGGAAGTGCACTAACGGTAGTTGTTGAATTTCAATGTTTACAGATAATACTATCTGTATATTTCAACATTGAGTTGCCCACAACCAAAACATCTCTTAACACCTCATGCAAATTACTATTAATGCTACTACTCCCAATATGGTAACTTTCTTCTGGAGATGAGGTCTGTATATGTGCCTTTTGGTGGAGGGTTTCCTGTTCTCCATCACTATTCTGTTCTTTAATACAGGAGGAAGGCACAGAAGAAACATTATGTTCATTACTTATGGGGAGAGTGTTCTGTTTTGTAACTATTGTGTGTTCACTATTAAACTGGTGGGGGGGGAGGAGCGTTCTGGTTGCATGGAGTACTGTTATTTATTATATCATGTTCTAAATTTGAAAATCTGTTAGGTGTCAAAAAATTTGAGGTACCCCCTATATTTCTTCTACCCTTTTTTGTAGGGTTTTTTTTTTATTTTTAGTAACCAAGCACCAGTCATCATTTGTCTCCTGGCTTTCTGTTATTTTATTATCCTGGTCTTTAAAGTTTACTGTAGCTTCAGTTGCACTATCAATATAGTGCTCCAGATTGCTAATATCAATCTGGACCTGGATCCTTTGTTTTAACACCTTGATTTCAGTTTGTAAAACAACCAGTAGGTTACATTTATCACAGGAAAACCCCTCCAGAACCTCCCCTCCTGTCAACATGTTACAGTTAACACACAGCCTCATCCTAATCTAGTTACTTACTTCAGCACAGATGACAAATGAAAATTTATTAGGCCTTGGTCCCAACAGTTCCTGCAGTCCCAGCAGACACAGCAGACATGCACAGACACGCGCGTCTCCACACGCATCGCTGCATGCCCTGCTTGCGCTCACCCTGCTCGCTGCAGGGACAAGCTATATGCCCCTAGATGACCCAGAAGTTGTTGTCAGGGGTAGCGATGTCACTCGCAAACTATTATGCTAATTTTAATTTGCTTTTTCCTCCTTTGTGTGTGAACCATTCATACGTGGCACAGGCACCTGGAATAAGCCTTAAAAAGAGACTAAAAGATTGTTTTTAGCCATTTTGTAGTTCACCCTCACTGTTCCTGAACTACACAGCTCTCTTCCTGCTTCCTGCTGCAGAAGCAGGGCTCCACATAAGCGCTAGACACTCAGTAAATTAAAAACTTTTCTTTTAAAATTAGGCCCCCAAGGTATCACACCAGCACAGAGGTGCTCTCACAGCATAGATTTAACAGTTATAGTCACCCTGCTCACTGCAGGGACAAGCAATATGCCCCTAGATGACCTGGAAGTTGTTGTCAGGGGTCACGATGCCACTCGCAAACTATTATGCCAATTTTAATTTGCTTTTTCCTCCTCTGTGTGTGAACCACTCATACATGGCACAGGCACCTGGAATAAGTCTTAAGAGAGACTAAAAGATTGTTTTTAGCCATTTTGTAGTTCACCCTCACAGTTTCTGAACTACACGGCTCTCTTCCTGCTTCCTGTTGCAGAAGCAGGGCTCCACATAAGCACTAAACATTCAGTAAATTAAAAGCTTTTCTTTTAAAATTAGGGCCCCAAGGTATCACACCAGCACAGAGGTGGTCTCACAGCATAGATTTAACAGTTGCACAAGAACAAGGGGGCATGATATGAGGTTGAAGAGTGGAAGACTCGGGGTAATATTAGGAAGTACTTTTTCACTGAAAGGGTTGTGGAACCATGGCACAGCCTTCCAGCAAAAGTGGTGGGGGTGAAAACAATATGGGGGTTCAAGAGTGCATGGGACAGACACAAGGGTACCCTGCAGAAGTGCAGAGCAGAAGAGCTGCAGATCAAATAGAATCTGGGGCTGCAGCAGTGTGTAGGGAAATGGGCAGACTAGGTGGGCTTTATGGTCCTTATCTGTCAACAAATTCTATGTTTCTATGTTCTAAAATCTAATTATTGAATTTTGCTTGTCACTAGCTAGTAATTACTACCTAATACCTAATAATTTAATTTTGCTTGTCATCCATGGGACGTATACAGTAGTAGAGCCGAATTTGTCAAGCAATTTTGTGAGATTCCCTATTTATCTTTCAAAACACTTAGGGAAAAATCCTCTAAAATTTATTTTGTTATATCTACAGAAAGAGGTCAGCTCCTGTTACAGTACTCAAGCACCATTTAGTGGATTTTCAACTAGACTATTAGATGAAAGCACCCTCCCCAGGTTGAACACACTACCAAACAAAAAAATATCCCTAACAAAAGGTTTCACAATTCTCAATAGTGATTTTGTACTAGGACTGCACCAGCACAAACATGTGTTGGCTCCATATGAAATACACTGCTATACTAGCAGTTCAGCTTTTGAAATGCAGCCAAAAAATGAAATTAGGCTGTTCATTGCAAGCAGACTGAGAAAAACTGGTTGAAACGGAATAGTGGTGATGTCCCCATTGTGCTGATCAGTGGTCTCATCTATCAACGAGTCTCTGTGTAAACTGGCTAAAATCTTGACAGTGTCCCTTTGACAAGACTGTGCTGCAATAAGAAAAGGGAGTGTGGGAAGCGGATATGGACTGTGAGGACACCTGCAGGAAAATTGAAACTTAGCAAGATAATTTCAATAGAAACAGTGCCACCAGGTGCATTTAAGCTTCTGATATGGGGAGTCAATTAAGCCTGAACTTGGAATACCACTGACTGTACTCTGACGTGGTAACAAGCATTCCTTGGTACCGCACTAAGTACCGCATCTGCTGAGTTATACCTCATTATCGTGAAACTTTTCTGTACCTGCCACTGTAAGTAACTCTCACCTTCAACACTACTTTTTGCGCTGTTTTCTTTGTGTCCCTTCCTTGATGGTGACAACATCATCCAGGTTCTGAATGATGTGACGGTCCAACCTCTGGACCTGGTCCCACCTGTGTTTCAATTGGTTAATTGGTCGCAGTGGTCGCTAACCATCCCCACTAACCTTGGCTGCTATGGCAGCTCAAATCCCCTCTCTTGTGGGGTAATCCAACCTCATCACCAAATAGGTCAGTGGCCTTTTTCATGACCTCCATCACTAAAATGGAGGTCTCCTCTGCTGAGAAGGGAGCTAAGAGACCCCTTGTGGTGCTGCTTAATGACTCATCAGTAGCCATTTGTAAAAGCAATAAGGCAAAAGGGATGCAAAAAAGTAAGCTCTCTGTGCCACAGACTGTCTGCAACTCACCAAGTAAACACTCTGATTCCGCAAGAGAGTGTTGTGGATCTGCAGAATGTATTTCCGCAGAAAAACTGTTAATTCTGCGGTTACTGTGTCCGGTACTGAATATCTGTGGAATAATATTTTGGCGCTTTTGCAACACGTCATCCAAAATGCACAACAGAATACTATTCCGTGGAAGTGATTAATGGTGGAACATTGTTCTGCTGAATGGTATATGGAAAAAAATACATTTGGAAAAGTTTACCTTATGCAGTCTGGACCTCCTTAAGGGCACACAGCTCGATGTGTCCTCATGTCATGGCTCGTAGAAAGCAAGTGGCTAGATTTATAATTTGATTCACCTCTTCACTACCACGAAAACTGCATGTAATGCTTGTGGAACGGTTATCTACAGAAAATGTTTCTGTTTCTGCAGAATACTATTCCGCCTATGATAAACCATTATTGAAAAACCAAAACCATTACTTGTATTTTATTTATTTTACAATCTTTGGACAGGAAAGCCATAGTAAGCTGAGACTTGTTTACAAGTGTGTCCTGGGAGAAGGGGAAAACCTAACTGACTTGATCATTGTCACTCAATATGCAAGTGGTGGCTATGGGACTGAACCCCAGTTCTCCAGATTTGCAGCTTAGTGATCTTAACCACTATGCTATACTGCCTCCCTAACACAGAGAAATATAGAATTTATCAGCAAAGAAGGAATGTTGGGCCCACCCTATCTGCCCAGTTTAACAGCCTAGTACCTACAGTATCACCGTAGACCCTACACCATAGTCGATGTCCGTCTCTTTCACCTATCCTCATTTCTTTCCACTAAGGTTCCATTTAGACTATCTTTGGCATTCTACAAGCATGCCACTGTTTTGGCCCTCACCACCTTGGCCGGTACGCTGTTCCACATATCTCCCACTCTATGTGTAAAGCAGTACTTCCACACATATGTCCTGACTCCACCACCCTCCAATTTCACAGACGGTCCCCTTGCTGTTGTGCACGTGCGCCTTTTCCTTTTTCATCTGAAAAGTATATTCTTTTCCTCAGCAAAGCAAACTATTTTGCAGATGAAAAGGTGCACATGTTGTAGCAGCAAGGGGACCTGCTACGAAGTTGGAGAGTTGTGGAGTCAGGATATATCTGAGGACATACTTCCGTACACATGGCATGGTAGATATGTGGAACAGCATACCAGCCAAGGTGGTGGGGGCCAAAACAGTGGCGTGCTTCTAGAATGCTAATACAGCCTTAAGGGAATCTTAGTGGAAAGAAATGAGGATAGGTGAAAGAGCCAGACATCGAGTATAGTCTAGGTTCTACAGTGATTAGGTAATAGGTTGTTCAACTGGGCAGATGGGGTGGGCCAAGCAGTCCTTGTCTGCCAACAAATTCTGTATTTCTCTATTTTTGGGAGGCAGTATAGCATAGTGGTTGAGAGCATTGTTTCCTCCTTACCTTATTTACCTCACTTAAGCTCTTAAAGGTCTCTATCATATATTTAATATGGGGTGGTGGGGGTGGGACTTCATGTCTTTATTCAGTGTATTTGAAACAATTTTCGTTATGCCTCTCTTCACAGGTCTGTGTCCATCTGGTAGTGCTGCTACCCTACTAGGGTATCCTGTTCTCTTCTCCTCTGGGTGCCTTGTTTCTGGCATACAGTGACATGCATGAAGGTAGGTAGATTTTTCTGGACTGGGTTTTCTGTTGCTTTAATCTGGTCTCCCAACAGGTTAGGTTATATTGACTACAGTGAAAGAGTAGGTATTTAACCACGCTTTAGAACTGTGTGCATGGGGCGGGTTGGAGGGTGGGTGGCCACAGTACATGGCGTGTCTTTATTATGGATCTTCCAAGTAATGGTTTCTTATGATTCTCTTGACAGGTCTATGTCTGTCTGGTATTTCTGCCACCCTGCTGACTGCACCTTGTTCTCTTCCCCTCTGGGTGCCTTGCTTAGGGCATATGGGCTATAATCGACCGTTTTCATTTGTATTTAATGGGAGCAATTATTTAGGCCAACAACAAGGAAAGAGGTCATCATTTCTGAAGAGTGAAGATGGGCACGAGTACCACTTTTTATGGAGCGTGCAACCACCTTGGTGTCATATTACTTTATTAATCCTTGTGCTGTGTTAAGAAAAAAAATACTTTTTGTTTTGTTTTGCCACATACTGTTCACATAGTATTTTTTATGATCACACTGCTGATCTCTGATTCTCTAGGGGGAGGTGTTTTTTGGTGCTGGTAGTTAATAAAAGGAAGGGCAAGCTGTGACGGGGGTGGGGAGAAGGAGACACATAGCACAGCACCATGTAGCAGTAACATAAATGTTCCTGTGGTTCACATAATTCTGGGAGATAAATTCAGCACACTTTTTATTTCTTCCTGAAAGATCTCCCTTATCTCCCTGTGGAGCTGTGCACTTCCCCATGGGTGGAGGTGGAGAAGGTTCTGGAGGTCGTCTCTTATGGGCCCTATGCAGCACCTGAGCCTGCATTTAGAAGCATATCCTCTCTACTACTAATAAAAAGTAGAAACTCTATTTAGATGAACTCTAGTAGAATAGTCCCTGCATGAGCCTTCTGGTGCTTCAGCAACATTTACAAATGTCAAGATGCTTTTGCATTGGGCATAGACAATAGGACAATACTGGCATGATTTCTATTTTTATTGGGACTACACACTATGAAAAATACTGTATGTACAACATCATGCCCAACAAACATCTTCTGCCACCTGGGGGTTCTGATGACTTCAGACCTCTTCAGCTTCACAAACATGAGTGAAAGTAATAATATGATACTGCTTCCTTTTAGTGGACTTTAACATGCATTTTTTCTTTTCTTTCAGTGTCAACCTGCACACCCACCACAGTTTACAAGCAGCTGAGCACCTGGGCATCCAGGCATCTTGATGAGATTAAGAAGGCTTTCCAGTCTGACATGGAGGAGAGCCAGGTGTCCTGACAAGGAGGCCAATTACAGTGTGAGTGCCTGCAAGCAACCCACAGCCAAGACATGCCTCTGGGAAAGAGGATTAAAAGGATGGAAAGGGGCATACAGTCCATTAAAACCACCCTACACCAAGAGGGTAAAAAACTGATGTACTGCTTGCTGCTATAAGAAAAATAACAGCAGCACCCCACCCCACCACACCTCCCAGCACCGCCACAGTCTGGTGGTCACTGAAAACTGTGTTACTGTAGTGCCGCAGTAATGTTTGTAAACAGTTTGTCTTCACTTTTGTCTCTGTGCTATTATTGTTGTCTTTTCTTCTTCTTGTTTTTCCCTGATTTTTTATATTAAAGAAACGTTTTTCTGAAAAAACATAATATACATGTAGAGACTTTGTTGTGATTATCATAGTGCAGCAATTGGAGGACCATGTCCATGAGTAATACTGTATGTTTTTGATGCAAAGCAAAGGGAGTGACTGCAGTAAGTATGATGCCCGCCTGGTGATTGCTTTCATAAGTTCTGTTCATTGTACTTCATGGCACAACAAGTTTCCGTACGTTGCTGTTGCATCATGCAAATGAATGAAGTGTGAACACTTCACATAACCACTGGCAATTCAAAACACATTTATAGTTTTAAAAGAAGGAGGTGGAGCAGGGGGCACAGGAAGATTGGCAGAAGCAGCAGTAGCAAAAAAAAAACAACTTTTTCCTTCATTTTGCCAAGTGGATGCGTACCACAATGGTCACAGAATGCCACCGCTGGGCACAACACACACAACAGGGATAAACAAATTATTAACTATCAACAACAGCAGGCAACACCTTCTCCTAGAGAATAGGAATCAGCAGTGTGATCTGAAAATCTACTACTAAAAACAACCAAAAAGGTTCTTTTTTTTTTTTCCTCGGCTTCGCCTCGTGCCACACTATGCTCCCAGGGGATGATGCACAGATACATACTGTAGATATATAGATACGTAGAAAGTGATGGCAGATAAGGACTGTGTGGTCCACCTAGTCTGCCCTTTTCCCCTACCTAATGCATTACTGCAGACCCTAGATAATTTGCAGCTTACCCTCTCTTTCTTATTGTGAGAGTGCTCTTATGTCTATCCCATGCATTCTTGAATTCCCCTACTGTTTTTGCCCCCACCACCTCTGCAGGGAGGCTGTTCCAAGCATTGACCACTCTTTCTGTAAAAAACATATTTCTGCACATTGCCCCTGAACCTGCTTCCCCTCTAGCCACATATCATGCTCCTTTGTTCTTGTACGCCTTCTTTTCTGAAAGATGCTACCCTCCTGTACCTTGTTTACACACCTGCTGTACTTCAGTGTCTCTATCATATTCCCCCTTTCTCTCCTATCCTCCAGGGAATACACATTGAGGGCCTCTAGTCTTTCCTCATATGCTTTTTGGTTGCCATTCTCTGGACTGCCTCTATTTTGTCTATGTCATTCCAGAGTTGCAGCCACCAGAACTGGACACAGTACTCCAGATGAGGTCTCACTAGTGATCTGTACAGTGACATAATAACCTTTTTTTGCTGTTGATACCTCTCCCTATACACCCTAGCATCCCACTGGCTCTCCTCACAGCCTTCTCACATTGTTTGGTTACTTTTAAGTTATCAGATATGATTACCCCCAGGTACCTTTCTTGATTGGTGGCCGTTCTCCCATCTTGTATTCCTCCCTTGGATTTCTACATCCCAAATGCAAGATTTTGCACTTCTTTGCATTGAATCTTAGCTGACACACTCTTGACCACTGCTCAAGCATGTTTAGGTCCTTTCTAATTTTTTCCATCCCCCTGGAGTGTCATCTGCAAAGGCATATCTTCTCCTCCAGGCCTCTGCAATGTCACTTATGAAGACATTAAAGAGGGCTGGCCTCAGCACGGATCCCTGTGGCACCCCGCTAGTCACCCTCGTCTCCTTGGATTGAAGGCCATTTACCACCACCCTCTGTGTTCTGTCACTTAACCAGTTTCTGACCCAGTTTTCCACCTTGGGGCCCACTCCCAGGCTGCCCAACTTATTTATAGTGTATGGTAGAGTGTTTTTGTGCACTGAATTCGATCACTGCCCAGAGCTGTTGTACCACCGATGTGATGTCAGATAGTTGTTGTACCCTCCTGGATACATCTCATTGATGGTACAACAGCCTGGATTGCCCTTGCGGTCTGGTTACACTGGCATCCACTGTGATCGTTCTTTTTTTTTGGGACCAGTTCAGTCAGTTGTGACAGTTGGTCTACCCAAAAAAAAAACGAGCAATCACAATGTCCGCAGCATTGTCTATCAAGCTGGGTGGTAGCGATTGTAAGCCAATCATACAGAACCAACAAAACCACAGGACAATTTAAAAAACTGAAGCAAACCTAAAAATACCTTCCCCATCCCTATTCATCTTGTAACATAT
Organism: Neoceratodus forsteri; assembly: GCA_016271365.2. Lineage (NCBI taxonomy): Eukaryota > Metazoa > Chordata > Ceratodontiformes > Ceratodontidae > Neoceratodus > Neoceratodus forsteri. The sequence continues at coordinate 478,027,022 of CM057451.1, forward strand.
TCCTAGTAAGTAATCGTTTTTTGTACCCCTTCGCTCAAGTCCTTTTTCCCACAACACTGAGGAGCTGACAGTGCGTGCTGAGAAACCCTGAAACAGCCTGCTACGCCTCCTGCTAGCTGCCACCCAGTGACGTCCGCCGCCAACTTCCTAATGTTAAAAGTTGATTTAAATGTTTGATAGGACATCTGTTTATCTTTTTGGAGTTTGTTCAGCTGTCGGTTCTGACTCAAAAAAACATTCATGACAGATCCTGTTGTGGCTTTCTTTTAGATCTGGTCAGGCAAGAGGTCAAAAACCGTGATGGGCAAAAATGTGGGAGCGAGTGTCATTATTCTCTTTTCTCTGCTTGGTCTGCCCCATAGAGCAAGAAGTGCTCCAGCATGTTCACGGATGATCAGACACTATAAAAAACAATGTATGGTCATCAGTCAACAAACAGCACTTCTCGTGATTGTCATGACAACAGTAAAACACTCAAGCTTCACTCTTGAGGTTTACTAGGTTGTCATGACAACCACTCGAAGAGAACATAGCGCTGTTGTTCACCGATGACCATGCATTATCCTCTATATCAACCTCCTACGTTGGACAGTGTCGAAGGCCTTGCTGAAATCTAGGTAGACCACATCCACCGCCCCTCCCTGATCTACCTCCCTGGTCACCCAAAGAAATCTATCAACTATTGAAATATACCATCTGTAATACCTAACATGGATTACAATATAAAAATACATAATGAATGTAAGAAAGATTAAACAATAAATATGTTTAAAAATAGAATATAAGAAAGGGAAGGTAAAAAAGAAGAAATAAAAGTTTAAAACTGAATGGCTTTTGTTATGCTTAACGCTTTTAGGTTTGATTCAGGACAGAGACAAGTCAGCCTCTCCTTTAAAAAACACAGAAACAGACACTGGGAAATGATTGCCTCTAGATAAGGAGGTAATTATATGAAAACAATTTAATTAATTTGTTTATATCTGCTACAACAAACTGATGTATTTTTATAAATTGAAATGCATTGTGAATAGGTTAAACAAAAATATATTTTGTGTCTTTCTTAATAGTGATAGAAAACCATAAGTGAGAGAGGACCAACTTATCTAGGTGGACATAGCTTTAGTCAATTAAATTTAAAAATGAAATACATATGTAAGTTTTAAAAAAAGATAGCATATTTCTGATCTTGCCAACGTGATATTGTTTAAAAAAAGAAAGTTTTTTCTAATATATGTATTCAAATACATATTGGCAAGTTTCATGATAAATTTATCAAAAACATATATGTATAAATGAATGCAATAGAAGAAAAGAGGTGTGTTGTATTCAGTATCATTATGTAAAATGAATACTTTATGTTAAAAATGTCTTTTTATTTGTGAAATTAGATCCTGATGAAGTAATTAGATAACTATGAAACATAAATCAAATACAAGTGGTGATCTGCTATCCAATAAAATAAACAAAAAGCAAAACCAACATCCGATGAGTGGGTCATATTGTCTCCAGTTGTGTGGTTTGGTTTTCAAGAGGTTGTTGGAGCTTTGATCCCTCCCGGTATCTTCTTTATACCTATAGGTACTGGGTGGGCTACACTGCCTCCTTGCGGTGTCATTGAATGCTTGAGTAACGCCATGCTTTTCAAAGTTAAAAAAACAAAGAAAGTTTTCATGCAACTGGTTAGGACTATCTCAGTCCCAACCAATTACATGAAAGCGTTCTGGTTTGAGACTGGATGGGGACTGGATGCTGGAGGGGGGGGAGTGAGGAAGAGGCAATTCCAACTTTATTTCTGTCTCAGCAAAACTTGGCGCTTTGCTCTACGGTCTCTGTTTGCCTCGTTTGCTACTGCGCTGCCTGCTGCACGCACATTCAGGGGACTGGGGAAGCACAAGCTCATGTGCCCTGGCTGTGCTGGCACCCTAATCAGCCATGTGTTTCATATGTGTCTAACACTGCTCCTGGTGCTAACTGAGCACAGCAATTGGAGGTAGGTGCATCCATGTTTTCTATGCAGTTGTAGCATGTTAAAGATTGCACCACTGTGGTTTTTGCTTGAAGTGGTCTTTCAGCAGTAACGTTAAAAATCAGATGCATATTTTGCTGTGAACTGCCAATCTTCAAATGGCCATATTTCTTTTTTAATTAATGCACCCAAACTTTAGATGCATGCAGGCTGATGCCAACACAGGCTCAACATGTAGTTGCACCTATGTTCACCCCAGTCTGAATATCCAGCCCCGCATATGCAGAGCAGGGTATTCGAAAGAGCAGATGTAGACACAAATATGCGTTACTCCTGCCCAAATATGTTTAAGCAGACTTGCTGTTATTTTCAAAACATGCATTAGTTTGCAACATAAAGTCATGAGTTGCATTAAAACAGTGATGTAAATATGGTTGCCCCCTGGCCCTGCATCAGTGCGTTGTGGTGCTCTGCAGACAACCATAGTTCAGGAGAGAACTCCAGCTGCCATGTCAGAAGGCAGGCCATGCTTGTCTTTTGTATTATCCCTTTTTTATTCGATATGTAATCTTGATAAATTAGGTGAAGGGACACCATTGTCAATGATCAACTCCCAATAAAACTGAATTAAAATTGAAATTGTATCTGCATTTAGCCCATGGTGGAAGAATGCTTGCCTACCTGATGCAGGTTTCAGTCTTGGGATGAGGCTACATGTTTTAAAATTAAATATACGAGAGGCCCCAAACATGTGACCACTCCCTTTCCCTCTGTACAGTTTTTGTGCTGTTGGCTATACAAAGGCATTCTAATTTGCCTGATAGGCCTAGCTTTAAAAGATCACAATGCTGCACCATCAATTACAGTGGTATTAATTTGGTAATCTTGATGGATGGCAATGACTGGCATGGGATTAGTTTACTTACACATTTTACATCCCCTCTCCCCTGCCAATATTTTCTCTTCCCTACCCTCGTGCAACTCTCCACTGCAGCTTTTTGTGACTTTTTCATAAGATTGCTATGGTCCTCATGTTTTTATGATGAAAATAGGAAATATATATATTTTTTTAGAAATATTGCAAAATTTTAATTTGCAGGTGAAGTGGTCAACTTCACCTTCGCAAATCAGTTTGTGAATTTGGATCATTGTTTGGCACTACCAACCTGTACTGACTGCAAATGACCCAAGAGGTAAGAATGGAACCAGTCTACAGCAGGAGCTGAAAGGCCAGCAGCACTCAGCTTATCAAGGAGGAGAGAGTGGGACACCGAGTAAAAGACCTTGGTCAGGTTGATGAAAAGGGCAGCTGTGATGTACCCTGATCCATCCCTGAGTAGAAAGAATTACTTACACACAGCAGGGAAGAGATGGTGACGTGATGCATCCAGAAGCTAGACTGGAGTGGGGAGAACAAATTGATGGAGGATAGAAAATTGGAGAGCCTAGTGTAGACAGGCTTTTCTTGCAGTTTAGCAGGGGAAGGGAGATTGGCTAGAAGTTACCCAGGAAGAAGGATCTGCCTTTGTGGAATGGAAGAGCTATGCCCAACTTCCAGGACTGAGGGACAGCACAGAAGGAGAAGGAGAGATTGCGTAGCTGAGACAGTGGATGTGCTGTGGCAAGTGCTGAGATATGGAGTAGTTTAGGATCCAGTCCATCAGAACTAGATTTGAGCAGGTTGAGGGTGTAAAGAGCAGTAAGGGTATTAAGGGTAGCAACTAGTGTTGCTCAGATAGTGCTTTGATGGATCCCATTACTCTCTGTTGGATCATACCAGTATCCAACCTAGGATATGACTCAAAATTCTACCAAAGTCGGATGTCGGATCCACAGTCAGATGTCAAAGGATCCAAGGTCAGATCCAGGTATCCTAGGTTGGATCCTTGGTCAGCTCCATGGATCCAATGTTTAATCATGGGATCCTAGGGGAGGCATTTGTGTCACTGCTTCAATGGCAACACTGTGTGCGTTACAACCCCTTTTTAAGCATTAACATGTGAAACACTGATAACAGCAGTCTGTGATATGCTGACATTAAAATTATGATACACCCCAGGTTGGCATCATCATGTAACAGTTATGTATGTTTTAAAAAAGAATATGTTTACCTTGTATTGACTGCATCACTTACCTGTAGTGAATAATGAATGTCTTTTTTTTGCATCCTGTATGTTGTTGTACTGCCGTCAAGGCATTCGCTGAATGATGGAGAGTGATCATGAATACCTCTCCATCTGATCATTGAAAACTCCATTGGTAGTGGGGGCGTTCTTGTGCTGGCATTGGTGATGACACAGCAGCAGTCTTTTTGCTGTACTCCATGATCTGGACTTGTTGTTATGGCAGCGTCACTTGGTACTCATTCTCAGTTACTGTTGCCAGTAATGTATCTCTGCAGATGAGACTGGACATGGTCGGTGTATTGTGCCATTATTGTACTGCTCCTCCTCATTGAGATGTATTGCATTGATGGAATAGCCTATGGCTTGCTGTCTTGTTTGCCAAACTTGTACAAAATATACCTTCCTGGGTTGAGCTGCCATCATTTCTCCACCATAAGAAGTCCATATGCTTGTGCTGCAGCCAGAGGATGGGATGTGCTGCAGGTGCTTCTGGAGGAGAATGAGAGTTCAGTGGGTCATTTTGGCTTGTATGCTACCACTAGAGGATGACTTGTGCTGCTGGTGCTTGAGGAGGAGGAGGAGAGTTCACAGGCAAGGCAGGTTGGCTTGTTTGCTGCTGCCAGAGGATGACTTGTACTGCTGGTGCTTGAGGAGAAGGAGGAGGAGGATAGTTCATAGGCAGTTTTACTTGTACGCTGCTGCCAGAGGATGGCATGTGCTGTTGGTGCTTGAGGAGGAGGAGGAGAGTTCCTAGGCAAGGCAGTTTGGCTTGTGCACTGCTGCCAGATAATGATTTGTACAACTGGTGCTTGAAGAGGAGGAGGAGGTGAAGAGTTCAAAGGCAGTTTAGCTTGTACACTGCTGCCAGAGGATGACTTGTGCTGCCGGTGCTTGAGGAGTAGGAGGAGAGTTCATAGGCAGTTTGGCTTGTGCACTGCTGCCAGAGGATGACTTGTGCTGCTGGTGTTTGAGGAAGAAGAGGAGGAGAGTTCATAGACAAGGCAGTTTGGCTTGTGTGATGCTGCCAGAGGATGACTTGTGCTGCTGGTGCTTGAAGAGGAGGAGGAGGAGGAGAGTTCCTAGGCAAGGCAGTTTGGCTTGTGCCCTGCTGCCAGAGAATGACTTGTACAACTGGTGCTTGTGGAGGAGGAGGAGGACAGATAATAGGCAAGGCAGTTTGGCTTGTGCCCTGCTGCCAGAGGATGACTTGTGCTGCTGGTGCTTGTGGAGGAGGACGAGGAGAGTTAATAGGCAAGGCGGTTTGGCTTGTGCGCTACTACCAGAGGGTGACTTGTGCTGCTGGTGCTTGAGGAGGAAGAGGAGAGTTCATAGGCAAGGCAGTTTGGCTTGTGCACTGCTGCTAGAGGGTGACTTGTGCTGTTGGTGCTTGAGGAGGAGGAAGAGAGTTCATAGGCAAGGTAGTTTGTCTTGTACACTGCTACAAGAGGATGAGGTGTACTGCTGGTGCTTGAGGAGGAGGAGAAGAGTTCATCAAGGATGCTACCTGTGAGGGAGACACAAAAAAAGAAACTGCGTTTTACAACAGGGCACAGAAACATCAAGAATTTTCCCTTCCCCCAGTAATTCTGACTGGCTGTGCTAGCACATCAGAAGAGCCACGTGGAAACCAAACGGAATCACGATGGTACAGGTTTACTTAAGATGTGCAGAATTATGGGGTTATTACCTTAGTAGCCAAGAAGGATGGCTGTGAGGATAGCACTCAGGCGTGACGCCCACGATGGGATGACCACTCCATGAGGTGAGACCCAGAGGAGGAGGACAGTTCATCACAGATGCTACCTGTGAGGGAAACACAATGAAGGAAACTGTGTTTTGCAACAGGGCACAGAAACATCAAGAATTTTGATTTTCCCCTTCCCCAGTACTAGAGAAACCTTTCCCTTAGCCACCCTTAACTAGTTGTGGCCATTGAGAAAATCAGTTAATTAAACCTAGTCCGGACCATAGGATGACACTGTAACTTCAATAGGCCATAACTCTGGCAATATTGGGAGTTAAGTGACAGTCTATACATGGTCACAAAGGTCTCAGCGGGCACTACAAGACTGACATATGCCAGAAGCTTAACTAGCTGTGTCCATTAAGAAAAGCAATGAAACTTAATTTCAAAATCAAAGCTTCTTACCTTACGAGCTGAGAGTGACGGCTGTGCGGACGGCACACACGCATGACGCCCTGCACAGGATGATCACTCCATGAGATGAGACCCAGAGGAGGAGGAGTGTTCAGCCAAGATGCTACCTATGAGGGAGACAAAAGAAAAGAGGAGCACAAACATTACGTAGATATCTATGCAGAAACATATTAAATTAATTCATAGATATTAGTGTGTGACGGTTGAAGTGTTCCATGCATGTCTTACCATCGTAGCAGGGGAATCATCCATTTGTACCAGCACCACCAGCACCATATAGACAGCGAGAAATAGTTCCATCCAGGAAATGCCCAAGAAGGCATGGGCAGCCTTGTAACATCTGCATGTCAGGCTGAATGAACTCTAAGAAACGCATATTAGCAATGACAATCAATGTCTGACTGCAGTTCATACAGACCTAGCTCCGTCCTCCAAAAATGCCCCAAGAAAATATCACTGACAGTTTTCATTCTCAATTTCAACCTCACTGAATTTGTGAGGAGTGCTGGGAAGTTGCAATAAAATTAACAAGCTATCATAGAACTAAAAAGAGGTTGCACTGGGATGGGGTGCATGGCTAAAAGTAAGCGTGTAGTTCAGACAAAGCCTGCACTCACCACCAAATAAAAATAAAGTGGAGTGCTCAATGATTTCCAAGGTGCTTCATTTTATTTCAAAGTACCATGTGCTCAGCTGCAGACGTGTTTCGGATAAGGATCCTTATCAATGGATCCATTTTTCTTTGGTGGTGAGTGCAGGATTTGTCTGAACTACAAAATTAACAGGCCACTTTGGCAGTGCATGACATGACCATGAGCATAGCATTAACTTTTTTACAGTACAATACTGGCGTTATGGTAAGTAAACAGTGATGTCTGGGAAACAAAGTGCATTGCCATACACAGCAACAGTGGGATGGAGTCCAACATATTACTAATTGAACAGTCAAGTTTCATTGGATCAAGTGAGTTATACAATACACATAAGACTGTAGGCAGCCAGAAGTTCATTATAGTTACATAAGTTACATAACATTACAATATACATGGTATTAGAATTGAGAAATGTACACCAGTGACAGGCTACTCTCCAAATAGTCACCTGGGATTCATTATCTTTTCGAACAGACTGCGTAAATATAGCCAGTTTGTTTCAACTTGCATTTGGTACTATATTTTTAAATTCTGATCCTCATGGCAATGTTGCAGTAGGCCCAAACAGAAAAACAGGTTGCCAAGTAGTACTGTTAAACTATGCAAAATGCCTCTGCTTTGACTTCTTTTTTCAGGTTTCTGTTTGTCAGCAAGGTGTGTTAACACCAGGGCTGGTCATAGAAAGTCACGCCAGGAAATCCTTGAAGAGTTATAGTTCACTGGACTCATTAATCATACAGTAACATTTGTTATATTAATATCTGTTGTGCTCACAATACTTTGGAACACCCTTTGTAAGAGTGCATGATGCAAGCATTGTATAAGGTTACAGATAGGGATGTCACCATAATTTCTTTTATCCTGTTAAAGAAATCATCATGATATATCACAATATAATATCTAGAGTTAAGGAAAGAAAAATCCAAAAACTAATGTTGTGGTGCAGTCAACACCAGTGCCAGCATTCGGACGTCCTGTTGCCCCACACCTCAACCATCACTCCCCACCACCACCCCAACACTGTTTCAGGAGTGGGGACCGGGGATCAGACTGGGGAGAGGTATGTCGGCCACTGTAACTGTTTGCCATTCAGTATGACTGAGTGAAATCAATAGTTAAGGAAAGGAGTGAACTATGTTTTGACTACAATTACCATGTCTTACAAGAGGATCCAATGCTACAAGAACTTGAACAGGACATAAGATGGCAACATTTTTCAGGAAAAATAGATGCTCAAAACTGAGGGGTCATGCTACGAGGATGCATGGCATACATTAATGGTAATTACAAAATGGTCATTAATAGTATGAGTCAATCGGCATTGTTGATTTTTCAGCTGATGGTAGGTGGTATCCATTCATTAATATCCTTCCAAGTGTCACTTGCCATGCCGGTCTCTATTTTTTTTTCCTCACATGAAGAAAGCCTGATCTTTTTGTTAACCAATGAGAGCCCGAGCTAGATAAGAACAACTTTTTTTTGAAGAAAGAGATCTACTTTGTATGGTGGATGAACAAAGTGCTCAAAACGGATCATTTGAAAGTATTTAAAAGCCGTTGTGATTATTCTTCTCACTTGGGAACGTGCCATTTTATAACTGCAATAACAGCACACTCCAGACCCATGGGTATACAGGGTATTAGTGGGTGAAGCAAGAGAATGTGAAAAATGGAGGAAAGGTACACTCTTTGATATTTTGGATGGTATGACACCAGATATTTCAAATACTTACAACTGGCAATTCCTCCCAGTAAATGCTCTTGCTTAACGAGAAATATGGCCTGCATGTTTTTCTTTTTTCTCTAAAACCCTTCCACACATGACTGGCAACGAATGAAGGCCAGAGTTAGATGAGAAGACCTACTTTTTAAGGTGGAGTGACAGTGTTCACCAAAAATATAATTTAAAAATATTTTAAACTGTTTTAATTAGTTGTTTCACTCGCAAAACGTATCAAAGTTGTGATTAGGCTTGGGGTTAGTGTTAGGATTGGGGTTAGGACTAGGGTTAGGGTAAGGTCTAGGGTTAGGGGTAGGGTAAGGGTTGGGGTTAGGGATGGGGTTTGGGTTAGGATTAGGGTTAAGACGGGGTTGGGGTTATGGTTAGAGTTACAGTAACACCAACTCTAACTCTAACCCTAACTCTATCCCTAACCCCAATCCCAACCCTAACCCTAACCCTAACCATAAAAACAACTCTAACCCAATTCATAACCCTAACACTATCCCTAACCCCAACCCCAACCCAAAAGCTAACCCTAAACCTAACCATAACCTGAACCCCAAACCTAACCCTATCCCTAACCCCAACCCTAACTGTAACCCCAGCCCCAACCCTAACCCTAACCCCAGCCCTAACCCTAAACCCATCCCTAACCCTAACCCCAACACTGTCCCTAACCCCAGCCCCAACCCTAACATTTTACCTAATCCTAACCCCAACCCCAACCCTAACTATAACCCAATCCATAAACCTAACACTATTCCTAACCCCAACTCTTACCCTTACCTTAACCCCAACCCTAACCCTAACCTTAACACTATCCCTAACCTCAACCCTAGCCCTTATCCTAACCCCAACCCTAACACTATCCCTAACCCCAACCCTAGTCCTTACCCTAGCCCTAAACCTAACCCCAACCACAACCATAATTCTATCCCCAACCCCAACCCTAGCCCCAACCCTAACCACAACCCCAACCCCAACACTATCACTAACCCAAACCCTAGCCCTTACCCTAGCCCTAAACTCTAACCCTAACCCTAACCCCACCCCTAACCCTAAACCAACCATAACCCCAACCCTAACACTATCCCTAACCCCAATCCCAACCCTAACCCCAACCCCATCCCCATCCCCTCAACCCTAACCTTAACACTATCCCTAACCCAAACCCAATCAGAACTCCCAACCCTAACCCTAACCTCAACCCCAACCCCAACTCCAATCCCAACCCTAACTCTAACCCCATCCCTAACCCCAACCCCAACCTTAACCTCATCCTCAACCATAACCCTAACACTATCCCTAACCCCAACCCTAACACTATCCCTAATCCTAACCCAACCCCAACCCTAACCATAACCCCAACTCTAACCCAAACCATAATCCTAACACTATCCCTTACCCCAACCCTAGCCCTTATCCTAACCCCAACCCTAACCATAACAATAACCATAACTCTAACACTATTCCTAACCCCAACCCTAGCCCGTATCCTAACCCCAACCCCAACCCTAACCCTAAGCCTAATACTATCCCTAACTCCAACCCTAGCCCTTACCCCAACCCTAACCCTAGCCCCAACCCTAACCCCGACCCTAACTCTAGCCTTACCATTACCACAACCCCAACCTTAACCCTAAACCTAACTGTAACCCCAACCCCAACCCTAACCTTAACCCTAACACTATCCCTAACCCCAACCTCAACCCTAAACCTAACCTTAACCTCAACCCTAAACCTAACCTTAACCCCAATCCTAACCCAACCCCATCCCCATCCCTAATACAATCTCTAACTCCAACCCTAGTCATAACTCCAACCCCAACCCTAACCCCATCCACAGCCCTAACCCTAATCCCAACCCCAACCCAAACCCTAACCCTAGCACTATCCCGAACCCCAACCCTAACCTCAACCCCAACCTCATCCCCAGCCCCAACCCCAACCCAACCCCTAAAATCAACCCTAACCCCAACCCAAACCCAAACCCCAACCCCTAACCCTAACCCTAACACTATCCCTAACCCCAACCCCATCCCTAACCCTAACTCCAACCCTAACCCAAACCTAACACTATCCCTAACCCCAACCTTAACTCCAGCCCTAACCCTATCCCTAACCCCAACCACATCCCCAACCCTAACCCTAACCCCATCCCCATCCCCATTCCTACCCCTAACCCTAGACCTTACCCTAACTCTAATCCCAGCCCTAACCCTAGCACTAACCCAACTCTAACTGGTACATTTTGCGAGTGAAACAAATAATGAAAACAGTTTAAAATGATATTTTTTGTGAACGTTGTCCCTCCAACTTAAAAAGTAGATCTCTTTAAAGAAAAGTTTTTCTTGTGTAGCTGTGTCTCGCAGTGATTGTCAGTCGCATGTGGGAAGGATTTTGAAAAAAAAACCAATAAAATGGACATATGTCTTGCTAAGTGAGACAGCTTTCGGAGATGAATTGTTTCAGCATTTATAAGTGTTTTAAAACATAAATATCAAACTCACTACAAAATCACCTTCCATTTCTCAGCCTTTACTTTCCATCGCTTAGATCGAGTTGATAAGTTGCATCCTTCAAAGCAGGAGAATGTAAAGGCAGGGATAAATGATTTTGACAGATTGGGCTTTACGTGACTACAAATAAATTATCAGCATGGCAAGTGACAGTCTGCATAGCATTAAGGAATGGTCAGCTGACCAAGTATCACTAATCAACAGTGACAGGCCAAATTAACTCATAATATTAATGACCAATTTAAAAATTGCAGTATATTGTGCTGCATGCTAGTACTACTTTGGTTTTCAGAAAGATAAAGTAACGTGATATATCATCATACCATGTTACTGTGACATCTCTAGACACAGTCCACTCATTTTCCCTCTTCTAAGGATAATCTGATTGCAGTACGAGGCTGCTGTTCTGTTTGTCGGTGTATGACACTAATGTATTTCTGGACAGTCATTGTCAATGGAGAACATGACCCATCATCATCTGATAAGTTTGGACACTGGACAAACATGGTTGTCAACAGGCATACCTGCTGCAGCAGTGAAAGATAAATATTAAAGAAACTGTCATTGCAAACCTGGGTTCTGACATTCCATGCCCTGTCTTGCCTCTCCTTTAGTCTTCATCCCACTGAACATCGGGATCATGTGGCTGTGGGGTCACATACCAGATCCGGGTCCTGTGAAGGCTTGATGTTGAAGTTGTGCAGATTTAGCTTCAGAAATGTTAGCTTCTCCCCATTACCAGGACTCAGGCGTGTTCTCCTATCAGACATGATTGCACCAGCAGCGCCAAAGACTCTTTCCGAGTACATGCTTGAGCATGGGCAGGTGAGGTAATATACTGCTGCAGAATACAGGCCAGGCCATGTACTCCATTTTCCATGCCAATACATCAACGGATCTTCCTCCTTATTGACACCAGTTGTGTCCCCAAAGGGCACGGGGTCATAATGTTGCAAGACATTATGCCGCATGCATATACCGTGCTGCCAAAACAGCATTATATATGCCATGTGGCATGTCTTTTTTTTTAGGGAGCTCCGCCCCCTGCACCTCCTCACTAAAATTTCTAACTCCAGGAAAGGGGTTAACAGAAATATCGCACAAAGTGTGAAAAAAAGAACATTTCCATGCATCTGGGACCAGGAATCAAACCTTATCCTAAACGCATTGCCTGGTTTCCTTGCTGCCAGTGGCTCACTCCATTGAGCCATGGCAGCTGCTTGGCAGAACCTCGACCCAGCAGAGGTCTTATCCTCTGCCTGGGACAGTGAAAGGGTGCAGTACCGTGCACGGACCCATTTGCGGTATTGCACCCTCTCATTGTTTTATACTGCACTGTTACAGTTTCAGGGTTTTGTCATACGCTATTGAGTGTATGACATTTTGACCTGGTAGGTCCCCAAAGTATGCTTTAATCTGCTCACGGATTGGAAGATGGCAGGGTTCCTTGCGTCTCCATTCTGAGGCAGATATCAGCTGGGCAGAAGACAGATGATCCAGCAAGGATGTACCCAGTTTCATGATGGGGAAGTCATCATCTTCCTCCTCCTTAAACACATTGGTCTGTTCCCAGGCAGATGATGTGGTTTCTCTGTCCTCTTTCCCACTGCTGGATGTTCATTTGGTTGTCATTGAAGGTTCATCCTCCACCTCACCCTTAGGAACCTCCTCCTCCCCCCCATTCACTCCCTCCTACACTTGGATTCATAATAGCAACCTTTGCACACAGTGCTTCCTTCCACTCCTCTAGGTCTGCATCCTCTGGTAAGATGTTCTGCATCTGGGACTTGAAGCGGGGATCAAGCATGCATGACAGGGCATACTGTTTATTGCTGAACATTCCGCTCAGGCGCTGGTCCTCAGAGAGTATGTGCAGCAATGACCGCACGATGTTTATTGCATCTTCGTGTTTCGCCACATCTCTCTGGTAGATGTTGAATACCTGCCTTAAAAAATGCACGTATCGTAGCTGTGGCAGCACCATGTTCAAATAGGCAGACTCACTGCTGACCTCACGCATGAATGCCTCAAATGGCTCAAGAATACGGACAAGGGTATGGACCACTGTCCAGTCCTAGCTTGAAAACATAATGTCAGCACCAGCTATTTTGTAATGCAGCAAGTAGTTGGACACCACCAGCTTCTGCTCATGGAACAGCTGAAGCATATAATATATGGAGTTCCACTGAGTTGTGACATCCTGCTTAAGTGCATGTACAGGCAGATATTTATGGATCTGAATCCTGCAGAGCTTCTTTCGTGTCTTCATAGAAAGTGAAAAGTGACTGCAGATAGTTTTTACGGTACCTATGACATCCCTCACTGTGTGGTTGCTTGAAATGAAGTCACTGATGACCAGATTCATGCAGTGGGCAAGGCAGGGCACATGGGGGAGCCATCCATCCTCCATGGCCTTAACAATATTGCGAGCATTGTCACTGACAATCACCCCAGGTTCCAGTCCATTGCTTCCAAGCCAACACTAGAACACATCTTTTAGCTCTGACATTATGTTCTGAGATGTATGATCTGATGGGAATCCACTGACACATAGAGCAGCCTGCCTCCTGTACACAGGCTTCACCACAGAGGTAGTACTCTTGGATGTTGTGGACGTCATGGATGGCATTGTTGCACAAAGTGCAAGATAATGCACCTGGGTAGGGGGGACCCTAGGGAGAGCTACAGAGTGGTGGAGGAGGTGTTGACGGTCACTAAAGAGGAAAGGGACCTAGGGGTTATCATATCTGATGACCTTAAGGTATCAAAGCAGTGTGCAAAGGCTGCAGGGAGGGCTGGTGGCATGCTGGAATTCATAGGCAAAGGCATTACTAGCAGGAGACATGAGGTGGTAATGTCATTGTATAAAACATTGATAAAGCCTCACCTGGAGTACTGGGTGAAGTACTGGAGACCACACATGCATAAAGACAAAGTTGAGGTGGAGGCTATCCAGAGAAGGGCGACAAAGATGGTGCATGACTTACATCACAAAACATATGAGGAGAGACAGGGACCTCAATATTACTCACTGGAGGAGAGGAGAGACAGGGGGGACATGATAGAAACTTTCAAGTACCTCAAGTGCATAAACAAGGTGCAGGTGGGGGATCTTTTCCAATGTAGAAAATATATCAGAATGAAGAGACATGATATGAAATTGGAGGGGGGGTAGACTGAGGTAATGTGAGGAAGTTTTTCTACACAGAGAGGGTAATGGACGCTTGGAACAGTCTGCCACAAGAGGTGATGGGGGTAAGCACAGTGGAGGGGTTTAAGCATGTCTGGGACAGGCATAAGGGAATATTGAGTGGTGAGGGAGTGAAGAAAAGCCATTGATCACTTGGGGTCAGTGACTGCATACAAGTATAGGGCTTATGGGTAGACTAGATAGGCCTAGCGGTCCTTATCTGCTGTCAATTTTTATGTATCTATGTAAAGCAGGCCCAGTGTGCAGTAACTGCCATCTAATCAACAACTTGCTCATGACCACTTGTCCACATATCAGTTGTGATATGTAGATACTTACAGGATGACCTCCTCAAGCACTGGTTAATCTCCTCACACACACTGTTATACAACTTCAGTAGTGCTACCTGAGTGAAAAGGTGGTATGAAGGGACATGGTAATGGGGCTCAATGACAGATGTAAACTTCCTGAAGCCAGGGCTTGAGGAAAATGACAGTGGCAAAAGATTACGGGAGGGCTTTAAGCCCGTGGTTCGATGGGTGGAGCAACAATGTCACTCCTCAGGGTGTAGCTAGAGGTTTCCTGGGTGCTGAAACCCCCCTGCCGACCGCGCACCCCCGCTTCCCCACTGTGCAACCAGCCCCCCTCATTTGCCGCGGCCGTCAGATCATCTTGTTCCTCCTCTCCTCCCCCATCTGACCCTGAGGGACTCACCGGCAAGATCTCTTTTCTGGGGAAGCAACTGGACCTCAGCAGGTGTCAGAGTCACTGGCATGAAACAGTTAAAGCCCCTTCAAACTGGCGCAAGGCATGCGGGGAAGTCGGGCACCCTCAGTCGGCAATGCTCGGCTTGTAGGCGTCAGGCCTCGGCTCGCCTCGGCTCTGCATCACGTGCGAGTGCAGCTTGGCAGTCACATGATGCAGAGCCAGACGTAGAAGCACCAGAGTGCGACTTTGAGCTCAACTCTTGGGAGACCGTGGTGAGGGTATAGTCAGGAGCGAGGCAGCTTTCCCGCAGCACCGTGCGCTAATAAAAAATCACACAGTACACTCAGACTGCACAGTGTTTCCGAACCTGCATGAATTACGCCACTTGACTGAGCACTGAGGGGGTCGGGATCTTGATCGGAGAAGCAAATTTCACAAATTTTATATTTGGAGCTGCTTAGGGCGGCCTAGCATCGCGGAGGGGCGGCAGAAAAGGACCAGGTGCGCACGGTGAAGTCAGGGACTACTCGGAGGACAAATATTAAATAAATTGAAAATAATTATCATGTTTGCTGCTGCAACCCGTCTGGGCAATAAACAAATCAATGGGGAACTAGCGGGTGTCTGATGAAAAAATAATTAGCGAGACACATGCCATCAGGTCTTGTGCAGCAGCTGCTGTGACCAGTGAATTTGAAATGGTAAGGGGTAAAATTGAGGGATACACTATTAGTAACATGGCAGGTTAGGGTTGGAAGGTAACCAGGATCTTTCAGGTAACAACTAGTGCCCTCAGCTGAGGTGAAGTGGCGGGAAAGTAGGTACCCAAGGAGCAATGGGTGTCGGCAGGCATAACTCAAGCACTCCATAGTGTGCAGTTATTTTATTTAAGGGGTGGCAAATAAGCTCTGAACTGCCTTCCTTTTTCCATGAAAACTAACAAAGGAAATACTGAACCTTTCTGTAATTTTATTCAAAGGAGTCAAAACTAGAAGGACTGGTCACTAATACTCTTTGCATCCCAAGGACAATACAGCTTTGCAGGTTCTGGGCTGGTATGTAGTGTCTAGGGAACAATGCATGGGATTTGTATTTACCCATGCATGGCAACAACCACTGTCATGAGATAAGTTGTATTTATTGTGCCAAATGAGGCAACAAACACAGTCCTGGTGTACATTTGTATATTGTGTGGCTACACCCCGGGGAGGGGGTAGCTCACCCTAACAAGGGGGGGTAGGGTAGCATTGAGTCCACTTGGTGTGCAGATCTGAAATCCCTGGCTAGACCCCAGCTCAGGAGGATATTTGTGATGTAACATCTTGGCAGTGCTGCAGGTCCTGTGAGGTGAAATGGGATGGGACAAACAGATTCAGAAGGCATAAGTAAACTGACATGGGCCAGGAATTAAGGAAAAAAAATACCTCCGTCAGCCAGGGAAGATATTTCCATGACTGCAGCTCTGTTACTGAAGTGAAAATGGAGCAAATAAACAGGGGAATAAAATAGCTAGGAACTGAAGGTAAAAATTACCTCAGCCAGAGAGATATTTCATGCACTGCAAGCAGTTTAGTGAGTGAGGAGAAATGGGGTAAATAAGCAGTTCAGGGAAAACTTAAGGAAAGACTGACGTAGGAATTAAGGTGGATATTTCAGGTAGCATGTCCAACTCCATGACTGAGGTGAAATTGTGGTAGGCTGTTCCATGCATCCACCACCCTTTCTGTGAAAAAGAACTTCATCACATTACCCCTTAATCGGCCTCCATCTGATCTCATGCTGTGTTCTGTCCTGCAATTTTTCTTATATTGAAACATGTTACACTCTTTCACCTTGTTAATACCCTTTAGGTGTTTGAATGTTTCAATCATGTCACCTCTCTCCTCTCCTTTGCTGTAGGGTAATCTGCCCCCTCATATGTTTTCTGATGCAGACGACCCTACACCATTTTGGTTGCCCTTCTCTGGACTGCCTCAGTTTGGTTAATGTCCTTGTGAAGGTGTGAGCTGCAGTACTCCAGATGGACCAGTGTCTTGTAAAGAGGGATTATTACCTCCCTCTTCCGACTTGTGATACCCCTACTGATACGCCCGTCCCTAACACCCCCTAGCCTTACCTACTGATTTAGTGGACTGCTTGGATGATTTCAGGTCATCTGTGATGATGATGCACAAGCCAGGCAGTCACAAGGGAAGAAAAAGACTTGTGCATATCAATTCCCCACTCAGCGTATAGGTGGCTTCAGGGTTTCTCTTCTCTATGTGCATGATCTTGCACATCTTTGCATTAAACCCCAGTTGCCATTCTTCAAACCATTTTACTAGTTTATCTTTATCTCTGTTCATTCTGCCCACCCCATCTGGATCATACTGTGTTGCAGGTGTCATCTGCAAACTAACGGACAAACTTTGCCCCCCAGTCCATCTGCAATGTCTGTGATTGAGGGACTGGGTGAATAGGAAATAAACATGTGGCTGGCTTATGAATTAGCACAGCTAACTGGACACAGAATGCAATGAGGTTACTTATATCTGGTCACAGTCACACACGAGACAAAAAACATAAAGGGGTTCTATCTTTGAGCTGTGTGTATTACTCTCATGAGACTGCATATTAAAATACAGTCAGGGTGGTGGGCTGATCTGTGAGCTGCCTGTGTAATCCACCATCTCATTCATGGAGTACTGATTAAAATTACACAGGCCCATAAGATTAATGGTGATTTGAATTAAATTATTCCACAACATGCTGGTGTGAGAGTAGTAAAAATAGCACACAAAGATTATAATTTCACAATACTTTATTCTGGCAGATAAGACCACTTGGTCCGCCACCATTTCCCAGTGGCTAAGCTGGCAGATCAGTTCTAACAGCATACACTTTCCCTCATTACTAGAACTGTCTTGCGCCTGTGTCCCTACATTCATTTCACACCTGAACCTCAGGAAGGCCATTCCATGCATCCACCACTCCTTTATGAAAAAATACTTCCTCATGTTGCCCTCAGTCACCCTCCTCTATCTCGAATTGTGACCCTTTTTCACATTTTGTTCAGAAAGATGCTACCCTGTTGGACTTTGTTCCTTTTAGCACGAAATTTTCTCTCATGTTTCCCAGTCAGGCTTCTCACACCTAGAGGGTATATTCGGGTCCTAAAGTCTCTCTCTCTTCATATTTTGCTGCAAACCATGCACCATGTTAGTTGCTGTCTGGGCTGCCTCCATCCTGTCTTTATGTCCTTGCAGAGAGATCCCCAAAACTGCATGTAGTACTCAGGATGGGTCTCACCAGCTTTCTGTACATGGATAACAACTTCCTGTTTTTTATTGGTGAAGACACTGACTATCTCAAGATCCCCCTGGTCTCCTTACCTTTCCCATTGCCTTAGTCTCAGCATCCAGTTGTCTCCATGCTTGAACATATTGCTGTCAGTTACTGAGCACATGAATATAAATAGAAAATCCCTGTAAGATGCTGGGTCACGGATGTCTTTAACTGTATTACAGCACCCTGCTTTCTTACTTAAGTTCTTATCTTGTTCTTGCCATCAGTTTTTAAATCAGAACACTAAATAATGGAACAGTACTTCTCCGTAGAATAAAGGATACCCTTCCCATTGCCTTAGTCTCAGCATCCAGTTGTCTCCATGCTTATCAACATATTGCTGTCAGTTACTGAGCACATGAATATAAATAGAGAGAAAATCCTCGTAAGATGGGTTACGGATGTCTTATTACAACACCCTGCTTTCTTACTTAAGTTCTTATCTTGTCTTGCCATCAGTTGACAGCCCAGGCACAGATGATTGGACTTGGCTGGAGCCTTTGGCAGGAGTTACAGTTAATATTGTGAAGTTTGTTCTGTTTGCAAGGCAAATACATTTAAAGTAATGTGATTGATATTGAAACCATGCATTAAGTAAAACTCTGCTCCTCCATTTCAAAAAGGGACATTGACTTGGATCAGTCTCTGAGATGGCAGCTACTAAGAAGCGAGGATTTACCCATCAGGCAACTCTTTCTTCATTTGGATTTGGAAAAAAACGACCATTAAGCCCATCAGAAAGTGGGAGCTCTCAAGGTGTGTCTCTTGTAAATTGGAAAAGCACTGCTGAATCTTTATCAGTCTTTTGTAAAACAACTGAATTATAGTCAGAAAACAGACTCATGATTCTTATTTGCATAAGAACGATTGTCTTTCTATCTTGTATTGTGCCTCCCACCACTCCATGTTTTCATATTATCATAGGTAGTTTGCACTTGTCGTTAATGACATTAGTCTCAGCAATAAATACATTATTGAATGCACTTACTGCTACAATTATTTCATGGCAGGAAATGAAAGGTCCATGTTTCTGCACAGACTTAATCCTGCTGGTCATATGATCTTTCTCACTAAAATATTCCCATTACCACCTACACTTCACCATTTGCATGTCCCCATTGTCTCAATCTCTCTCCCCCCCCACCAGCAGTTTTGCAATACTGTTATTTGGGAAACAGCATTTGAGCAACACATAAAAAAACACTTGTCTCATCTCTGCTTTCATTTTCCCATATGCATGAAGAACTTAACAATGCCTTTTGTATTTTTAGATTCAGGCATTGCAGCAGGCAGTGACAACAGAAGCACTGTTCAAGAAAGATTCTCCAATGAAAACAGCAATAATAGCATACTAGTGCAAAATGTGCAAAATGAGAGTAGCAGTATGCTAGAGGAGGGACCTTATGATATTGGTAGAATCATTGGCACCTCACTCAATGATTCTGAGAAGTATAAATACCTCACTCAGCACTTCAGTCATATGTTTCCAAAGACAGTGATGCATGGTAAACAACGATCCTTCCAACACAAATGGTGTGTTGAATACCCTTGGCTAGTTTACAGTAAATCGTTGAGGGGTGGCTTGTGTAAGTTTTGTAGCTTGTTTGGCTACAGTGATAGCTTAGGCACTCTTGTCACTAAACCATTAACTAACTGGACAAAAGCAAAGGAGATTCTAAAAGAACACTGCAAGAAACAATATCACATGAATGCATTGGAAAAGGCTCAGAATTTTAAAATAACTATGAAACCCCAGAAAAATCAGTGAGAACAAACTTGATGCTAGGTGTGCTGCAAGAATTGAACAAAACAGGAAAATATTAGGATCAATAATAGAAAGTATACTTGTCTGTAGTGCCAGAATATAGCTTTACGTGGCCATATTGAGAAAATAGATGATGATACCCACAATCCAGAAACTTTATCTCCTGTTAAAATTCAGGGTAAATGCTGGAGATACAAGTTTAGCTGAACATTTACAGTTCGTTGGGAGAAATGCACAATATCACCTCGCCAGATATTCAAAATGAGCTGATAGAGATTATTGGGGATCAGATTCGAGACAATATAATTAAAGATATAAAAGATGCTGAGTACTACTCTATTCTTGGTGATGAAGTTACAGATGTAAGTAACAGAAGTTTTGTCTCTGGTACTGCGATATAATGACAAACTCAGAATATAAGAGGACTTCTAGACTTTGTACCTTGTGAGAGAATAACTGGTGAGGCACTTGCAAAGAACATATTACATAAATTGGTACAATGGAGTCTTGACATTCAAGCATGCTGAGGCCAAGGATATGATGGGGCCTCAAACATGTCCTCAAACGTTCGAGGCACACAGAGGTTTAATTTGCCAGCAGAATGAATCCTGTTTACGTGCACTGTAATGCGATTGCCTCAATTTGTGCATAGTGAGCCCTTGTCAACACCCTGAAATCCGGAACATGCATGATGTGTTAACCAGTGTTGTAACTTCTTCAATTTCTCACCCAAAGAAATGAGCTTCTGTTGAAAGTAGTAGGGCGTAATTATCCTGAAGCTAAATGAGTGACATTGCAATCTCTTTGCAGAACAAGATGGGCAAAGAGGCAAACAGCATATGAGACATTTTATGATCTTTTTTCATGTATTCTCATTGCACTACATGTCGTCAGTAATGGACAGCAATATGCTGATGAGTATGGAGAATGGAATTGGGATGCTGAGACTAAGACATTAGCAAATGGGATCCTTTATTCTATGGAGAATTTCCGTTACATTATTTGCTTCATCACAGTCATGAAGGTACTGAAGTTTGTGCAACCACTGAGTGTAAAACTGCAAAACAGTGCAATTGATATAATTAATGCTTACAACATGATTACCACAGTAGAGGACAGTATAAAGGTAGCTCGACAAGAAATTGAGACTCTCTTCCACAGCTGGTACACTGGGGCATGTAGTGTTTCAGAAAAGGTCAACGTTCAACTTGAAATACCACGCACTGTTGGGAGACAGACTCACCGAAGCAATACTCCTGCAAGTGATCCTGAAGAGTATTATAGAAGGGTGATTGCAATTCCAATGCTTGATTATCTCCTTGAGGCACTGGCTGTGACATTTTCAAGAACACAGCAAGTTGTGGCTAAGCTAATGGGCCTTATTCCATCAGTGATTAAATGCAATGGTGGAAACATCAACCTAGATGAAGTTATCGATTTCTATAAAAAAGATATTCCTTCTCCTCAGGTTATAGATGTGGAACTGCTAACATGGAAAACTAAATGGCAAAACAATCAAAACCCACCATATGCTGCTGTAAAACATTCAGAGCCTGTAATGCATCCTTTTCCCAAATATATACACTTTACTCAAGATACTCTGCGTAATTCCAGTCAGTAGTGCACAATGTGAGCGCTCTTTCAGTGCTCTTCCATGAGCTCAAAACTTATATGAGAAGCACAATGGAAATGAGAGAATGTCAGGCCTTGCCTTAATGCAGATTCATTATGGAGCTAAAGTAGACACTGATAAAGTGATTGAAAGGTTTGCAGCAAAACATCCAAGATGGATGTTGCTTGTGAATGTGATGGCACAGCAACAAAATGAGAATTAGAGTAAAAAGCAGGGGTCCATTTAAGTAATTTCTTCCTACCAGGCATCTTAAAATACTTTAGTATATTTGCCATTTTGAAGCTGGGAATCCTTATTTTGCATCAATCAGACTTTAAATACAGAACTAGATTAGAGAAACGTAAATCTGATAAAGAAACAAGAGAGCCTGGCAAATAACTATGTGAAGTTGTGGGTTAGTTGTAGTGTGCATGTTACTTATTATTCTTACACTCTGATGACACCCAGTTGTCAAATAATTCAATCTACCATCTGTATCTGTTCTACTGGTTTGGTAATTTTAATCACATTGATAATTACAGAAAGCCAGCCTTGTCTTAATGACATTCATGTGCAGAAAAGTGTAAATTGAGGAAGTTGAAAGGTTTGCAACAAAACATCCAAAGCAGTGGTGGTTCTGTGATGGCAGTAACAAAATTAGAACTAGAGTAAGAAAGCAGCCTGTGATCCATTAATTTCTTCCAACCCAGCATGATTTTTCTGTTTGTTTCCATACTACATGTTGTTATTTTGAAGCTGGGACTCCTTATTTTGTGTCATTCACAGACTGAAAAAAACTCAACATGAGTACAGAAGATAACCTGATAAACAAACGAGTTCTAGGAAAATAACTATATGTGTTTGATGTGAAAAGTAGTTAATGTAATGTTTGTAGTTAACACTTAAAAACACTCTTAACATCCAGTTGTCAAATGTGTCATTCACTGGTTACATACTACTTTGATGGGAAAAGCTGTGTATCCCATGTGTATCAATATGCGGCGTACATTATAGACAGGCACTTTATATATGTTTTAAATATTTTTAATGCATTACTGTTTAATATGTGAGCTGCACACAAACAATAAACATTTAAAAATAAAAAGTACCTGAGTATTATTTGTTTTCCTTAAGAGTAGGGGGTCATGCATGTAAAAGAGGCAAAGGGAGGAAAACAATTAACAGAAACCATACAAACTGCGGGCAGTTTTCAAAGGGAATACATGCAGTGGGAAAGGTGGAACATAAAGGACAAGGCAATAGTTGAACAAATAAATTAAATTTGGGAAATGAAAATTACTCTCCCCCAAAAAAGTTTAGAAGGAGCACCTGGAAATACTTGAGATTGCAGGGATGGATGAGAATGATGATTCAAATTTTGAACATTTTGTGACTCAACAATTGCCTAAAATACGAAAATGCACCATTTAACACCTACATTTTCAAAATTTTCTGGTGGGGCATGCCCCCAGACCCCCCTAGAATTGTCTGGGAAACCCCCCACCACCAAATCCTGGCTACGCCCCTGCTCCCCATCAAGTTTAAAGGTCACTTCATCCTGGACCTCACCAGGATTCTTTTTTCATTGCGGCTGGAGGCACCACTCTGCATTCCCCCCTGTTCGCCTGTATTCTCTTTGCAGTAACCTCCGGCTGCCGGCACACTCTCCTACTTATATGCTTTTCTCCCTTGTTCTTAGCTGCCCTCCGACGTTGCTTCTCTGGACTCCTTCGCTACCACTGTTCGGCGGCTGTCTTCTGTGCCTTCCCCCCCCCCACTCTCCACTTTCCTGTCTTATGCCTCTTTCCTTGTGCTATGCTTCCCTGGCTTTGTCGGCTGCTGCTCTGTGCAGCGCTACCTGCATTTTCTCTGCCACCCTCCCTCTTTGCCTCCTCTCTAGCTCCGTTCCTCACTGCTTAGCAGCCATGCCCTTTGTTCCCTATGCTTCCTCCCAGCTTGTTTCTGTGGAGTGCTGTACCTGCTCCCTCTCTCCTTCCTTCCAGCTGACACCTGTGCTCCGCTCTTGTATCGGTCTTCACCCACCTCAATTGCTGGTTGCTTCTCTCGGCTGTCTTAGCTGCTCTGTTTTCTTTCACGGCATCCGGCTGCTCATCCACTGCCCTCCTCGCCTGTCTGGCCTGCTGGTGCTGCTGGGATTTGTCCGTCACAGTGAGTGTTCCTTCTCAGTCATTTGTTTCTCCATGACCTACAGGTTGTCTATTTCGGGAGCTCCAGTGGGAGATGACTTGGATTAACTTCTACTTAATTTTAGTATCACTGTTGCAAACTCATTTGTATTATTTAGCTGCTAATATTGACAGCCTTACTCTGAACTATATTTTAGGGGGACATGCAAATTTGAAACTTTATTCTCCAGTGCTAGGGGTGAGAGGGTATGGGTAGTCCAACACCGATGCATACTGTGCTGGCCAATCTCGACTGTGCATGTAGCCATTGCCCTGCCCTCCCGGTTGGAGTCAGAGTACAGTCGTAGCAGTCTCAATTACTCCGGTGGGGAGCATGGGAACCTGGGATAATCTGAAGCAAAGGATTGATAACATGTTTTCACTCTCAGCTGTTCTGCTTCACTTTGTTCGGTGTGGGGGGGCAGTTATTTTGTTTTTACACTGAGCAGAGGGCAGAGTGCTGCTTAATTTCTACTCTCTCATTCAGTTCTTTCATGGGTTTCATTTGCTTCTTTCCCACCTGGTCCTCACCTCAGTGATCAGGAGCCCTCCTGCTGCAGCCTTTTCCATCCAGAAGTGTGGGTCAGCTGCGGTCTCCATAATCAACCAGTAGGAACTGCCCACAAATACTTAGCAGTTCCACTGATCCTGCTGAGTAACCCTCTGGTTTACATACTCTTTGGTTCCCAACATGTCCTCTTGGCCTCAGAATCCGCCTCCTTTCGAGGAGCCTCATTGCTCGCTTTGCTCTATAGAACTTAACCTCACCTCTCACATTCGCAATGTTTGCAAGGCCACTAATTGTAAGCTTGGTTTAGCCTACCACGCTAATAACTGCCTTACCCCTGTCGCCCGCTTGGCCCTAGCTAGGGGGGTCCTACTCCCATCACTCTGTTATGGACTTGTAACATTTGCACCTGTTCCCAAATCCAGCCTCTCAAAATGGGACACGGCCTACAACAATGTCTGCCACTTCGCGCTTTCCACCCTTCCCCTCACCCATCATTGTGACCTATACAGCCACCTGGAGTGGCTTCCCCCTGAGAAGCATCGCTTCTTCGTTCTAGGTAATTTCATTGACAACATCATCTGTTCTAGCACCCCCCCAGCTCTGGCCCTTCCCCTTAAACCTGGCGCCACATCCTACCACCTGCGATCTACATCAACTCAGGAATGCCTGGTTCCTAGAACATGCACCCTTGTGGGGGACCGAGCCTTCCACACCTACGCCCCCAAACTCTGGAACTCTCTACCTGAGCTCACTCGGTCCTCCTCCTCCCACCCAAGCTTTAAAGCCTCCCTCTGGAACTTCCTGAAACCTTCCTCCCCCTGCTCCTGCTCAACGTAGTCCTACTCCCCTGCTCCTCCCCACCCTCCAAGCTGACTGGACGGTGGGGGCCTCAGCGTGACTTGCACTTCTCCTTCTGAATCTGGCCATGATTCCTGGACTTACCACCTGCCTAGGGCACCCCCCCTTTTCTGCAGGCACCTTCCCTTATCTCTGTTCCCCCTGTTCACCACCGAGATTTATCCTGTCTGTCCCATCCTACTCTAATGCACCATGCCAACCTTGTCCTAGAGTCAGCCTTGAACTGCCTGTTATTTTAGTTATGTTTCTTGTCTCCTCAATCGTACATGTATGAATTTTGTGCCAACTTTGCCCTAGAGCTAGCCCTGTAACTGCCTGTGTATTTCTTATATACTCTTCTCTGTTCCTCAACTGCTCGATGTATGCCTACCTTGCTCTAGAGCCAGCACTGAATTGCCTGTTATCTTTCTATGTATTTCTTATGCTCCCTCTGTTGTTTATGTACGAAGTATTTACTTGTAACTACCTTCCTATGTATTCCTAATGCTTCCTCAATTGTTCCTATATGAAGTTTTACCTGTAACTCTCCTGGGTCGCACCTGAAAATAGGCACATGGCTCTCTAGTGTGCCTACCCAGTTAACAAAAGCAAATAAATAAATAATACCTCTATTCCAGTTCATTTTCATTTCCTTCCTGGCTCCTTGTATTCCATTCCTTACCGACCATCATGGATTCACACCATTTGAGGCCTGCATTCGATATTTCTTTTTGGGCCCTATCTATCATGCATCGGATACCTCATCCTCGAACCGTGGCACTCGTGCCGTATTCATCAGGTTCCTGACTTCGGTCACCATTTGGGCACGCTTATCACAATTCGTATGCCATCTCATCGAACCGCGCCAGCATTGACTACTTCACTATGACTTGTACCGGCTGGGTCCTATGCTACCCATTGACCTTCCTATCATCCTTCATAGCATTGCCAGTCATCATTCCCTCAGCATTACCTCAAGGTTCATCTGTTTACATCACTTACTCTACCATTCCTATCATTGAATTATATGCTACCTCATTGAATACAACCTCAGGATCTAATCGTTCAGGGTCTAATCATTCACATCACATAATCAAGCCCACTCGCTCAATCAAGCGCATTGCTCAATTACTCACATCACTTAATCAAGCCAGCCTGCATTTTCATTTGTCTCATCAGCACATCTGGAATCTCCTCATGAACACATCTGGATATGCCTTGCTCCTCCGACTTGCACATGGATCTACTTCCTCCCATCCTTGCTCCTCTGATATACTCTCTCCGATCGATTACTCAAGCATATCCTCCTTTGGTCCCTGCTACTTCATGTTCCTTATTTCTCTGTGCTTCTTTGTTTTTTTTTTTCCTATCCCTTCGTTATTCTCACTACTTATATCTCTCATCTATGAACAATTCTCTTTATTGACATATGTCCTCAAATCAAACGTCATCAGCCTGGAGGAAGGGCGACCTAGGCCTTGGATCCCCAGAGGTTTCCTCCTAAAAAAAGGTTTTTTTTTCCTCTCCTCTGTGCCAATGGTCATAATATTAGTTAGAGTTAGTATTTTCTTCTCGTTAGTTAGTTAGGTTCCGCTGTTGGATGGAGATGGATGGTGGCTCTGTCTTTCCCCTCTCTCCTTAGGAAGTTAGCCCTTCTCTTCACAGAACTTATTCATCATCCTCACCTCTTTGATGCTTGACATCTTTTGGTATTCTTTTTAGGCTTCTTCCTACCCTACCTTTAGCCGATGCATTCATTCCCGGCACCTGTAGGGGGGAATCCTCCTCTAGGGTTCTTTGCATCGTACTCCTACAGGGTGGTATATCCCATGGATAGAGAGGCGGAAAGCCACATAGAAAACTCAAGTTACACAAGCATTATCTCATGCCACAAAACAAATCAAGTTACATAAGTACCTCATATGATCCCATCCAGTTGCATCAGCACATCGAATGGGAGGGCTTTAAGCCCATGGTTCGATGGGCGGAGCAACAACATCACTGCTCCATCGAGTTTAAAGGTCACTACATCCTGGACCTCGCCAGGATTCTTTTTTCATTGCCCACCATCCTCCCCTCCTCCTTCTCCAGCAGCACGTCTCTCTTACCCGTGGGCTTCTTCCTACCCTATTAGCTGACGCATTCATTTCTGGCACCTGTAGGGGGGAACCCTCCTCTAGGGTTCCTTGCATCGTACTCCTACAGGGTGGTATATCCCACAGATAGAGAGGTGGAAAGCCACATAGAAAACTCAAGTTACACAAGCATTAGCTCATGCCACAAAACAAATCAAGTTACATAAGTACCTCATACGATCCCATCCAGTTGCGTCAGCACATCGTAGTGATAATTAACTCAGTCAGAGCTGCATTTATCTCCTTAGCTATGGGGTGAGATGAAGAGAACTGTTTTCCTCTCTCCACAATTTCTTCCAATGTTGCCTGCCAATGTGGAGCTGCAGCAGCTTGCCATTCCACTTCCAGTCTCTTACATGGGGTACATGAAGTGCGAGTACCAAGTGGACAGACTGTCCAAGACTACTGCGAACCAGAGGTACCATCACCAGTTCCAGAGAATGATATGTCCTCCTCCTCCACTTCCAAACTGATTGGGGTTGACGTTTGTCTAGGTGGTGGGTGTTGCTGGGCAGAGCCAAGCCACTCCTGCTGATGTTTGGATTGCAGATGGTTAAACATGCCAGAAGTCTCCAAGGATGATATTGTTTTACCATGGCTCAAACTAGCATCACACAGTGTGCATATGGCATGCGTCATATCCTTTTGGCTCTTACTAAAATACAGCCACACATCGGATGAGCTTCAGCCTCCTCCATAACTTTTGGGTACAGTTGTGAACTTGCCACACCCACGCCCCCCCGATCCTGCAGAATCACCATCAGATTCCACCTCCTCCTCCTCCTCCTGGTGCACATCCAGGGACAGAGAACCACCTGCACGGGAACCCCGAGATGACGGTTTCCTCTTCTTGCTGGTGCCACCACTGCCCTTCCCACCTTTTGAATTTGAAATAGTATGCTCTCCCTTGCCATACTGCCCAGATTCATCATCATCCTCCTCCCCGGCACTCTCATCACCATCCTCACCCCCTTCCTCCTTATGCAACAGTTCCAGAGATGGAATGTAGTCCACATCCATATCGTCATTACCTTCATCGTGAGCATCATCTGACTGCTTAGCCTCCTCAACATGAGCAGACAGAGACACAGAACATACCAATGCATGGACACCATACGTCTGATGTCCACTACGGATTGTAATGGCAGGTCATTTCTCCA
Source organism: Neoceratodus forsteri (assembly GCA_016271365.2). Classification (NCBI taxonomy): domain Eukaryota; kingdom Metazoa; phylum Chordata; order Ceratodontiformes; family Ceratodontidae; genus Neoceratodus; species Neoceratodus forsteri. The sequence goes on from CM057451.1 coordinate 478,055,594, forward strand.
TCTCCACAATTAACCTATGTCCACTGACAACTGTTTCCTCAACACCAGCAGCAGACAAAGGGGATTCACCGGCAGTAGTGCTACTAGTGCCAACAGGCTGACTCAGTAAAGCAGCTGCACTTCTAACCAGTTGCAGCTGAGTCTGCTTCATTCTTTTACCAGGAGCAGACTTTTTCTTAGCACCAACAGCAACAGATGCACTGTGTCTTTTGCCACTTTCAGCAGGTGACTGCTGCCATGTGCTCACAACTCCCAGCTGTCCTTGCAAAATTTCCTCCTCCTCAACCTCCCTAACCACTTTATCACTACTGCTACCCGACATATTGCTATTGCTTATTACTTTGAAGTTTGAACTCTTGTTAACAGCAACAGCAAGTAAGCCACTTAGGAAAATGACAACACAGTCAGGAGGACAGTAACTATATTAGATGCCAGTTGGTGCACTCAGAATAAGCTAAGAAAGTCAGTGTATATAATTGACTAATACTGGGCTCATACCCAAGGGCTCCTCCTATTTGGATGGGCAAGTAGTCGGGACGGCTTCGGATCCCTGTCCAACTCGGGCGGTGTTGTGCAATGCCAGATCTGTTAAGAACAAATCAGCTATTATTTCTGATTTTGTTGAGTCAGCAGATCTGGCCTGCATCACCGAGACCTGGCTGGATGGAAATGCCGGCCCTCTTTTAGAGGCTTCTGTTCCAGCTGGGTACTCGGTGATTCACCGCCCGAGATTGGATCACGGGGGGGGGGGGGAAGGGGGGAGTAGCGGTCTGTTTTAAGACCAGCTTGGGGCTCACGGGTGTACCAGTTGAGGAATCTGGATCCTTTGAGTGTACCGTCGTGGCTGGTGTGGGTTGCAGGATAGCTCTCGTCTACTGTCCACCTGGAGACGAGAGACGATTCCTGCAGGAAGTGGCAGACTTCGTCGCCGATAAGTCACCCAGACTGATGGTTCTGGGCAACTTCAATGCCTGGGTCGACGACGAACTTTCTGCCTTTGGTCAGCACTTCCTCCAGTTGATGTCATCACTGGGCCTTACACAGATTGTTTCCTCGGCTACACATAATCATGGTCACTCCTTGGATTTAGTTTTCCTCCTGGGGATTGAGGCCTCTGATTTGGTGGTGGAACCTGTCAGTTGGTCCGATCATTACACCGTGAGCCTCAATTTTTGTGCTCCTCTTCGTAGGTCTGCCCCTGTGGAGATGGTTCGATACCGCCCATTATGGGATGTGTGCCCTGAAGACCTGATGGCGGTGTTGAACCTCTCAGAGTTTCCGACTGCCAGCGTGGGTCCAGAGGCTATGGTCTTGGCTTATAATCAGGCCATTTCCCTGGCCCTGGACTCAATTGCTCCTGTCCGTGTTCGTCCCCTCTCTCTTCACCCTTGGACCCCTTGGTTTGATGGGTCCTTGAGGGAGTTGCGACGTGTGGGTCGACGGTTAGAGCGTTGTTGGAGGAAATCTGCTCTGGATTCGTCCACCTTAGTTTGGAGGAGCATTATCAGCTCTACCAATCAGAGATCTCCCATAAGAAGGCAGAATTCCTGTTCAGGGAGATCTCTGTTGCTCAGAATCGACTGGCTCAGCTCTTCAGAACTGTGGACAGGTTGTGCAACCCAGCCTGTCTCCAGCTCCGTCGAGCTTTTTCACAGAAGAAGTGTGATGAGATCGCTCAATTCTTTGCGAATAAAATGTCGCCGACATCGAATCCGAGATCAAGTCCAACACACTCTAAGGGAAAGCTTTTTGGTGCTGTGTTTGGTCATAATCCTCTGTCTCCTGGTGTTCCTTTGACCTGCTGACGTTCAGTGATATTATGCGGATCATCCAGGGGATGCACCCTACGTGCTGTAGTTTAGATCCGGGCCGTACTTCCCTAATTTTGGGTTGTGCTGAGATCGTTGGCCCGTTTCTGGTTAAAATAATCTGGTGCTCCCTAGAATTGGGTGAGTTTCCCTGCTCCCTAAAGGAAGCTGTGGTGACTTCCCTTTTGAAGAAGGCCTCTTTGGATCCAGATGTTTTTTCCAACTACAGACCGATCTCTAACCTTCCCTTTATTGGGAAGGTTATTGAGAAGGTAGTGGCAAACCAGCTGGAGGACCATTTGACCATCCATAGTATCTACGAACCTCTCCAGTCTGGTATTTGTAAGAGGCATAGTACCGAGACTGCTCTGGTTTGGGTGCTCAATGATCTCCTGATGGCGAGAGATTAGAGGAACCGTTCTATTTTGGTCCTCCTTGATCTCTCCTCAGCCTTTGACACTGTAGACCATGGGGTTTTGCTCAAACATCTGGAGTCCATCTGTGGCCTGTCTTGTACAGTGCTCAGATGGTTTTCATCTTTTCTATCTGGGAGAACGCAGAGAGTTATGTCGGGGATTTTTTCCTCTGACCCTTTCTCTCTGCATTGTGGTGTCCCCCCGGGTTCGGTGCTTTCTCCCATGTTGTTTGCAGTGTATATGCTGCCCCTCGGAGACATTGTAAGAAGGTATGTGCTGAGGTTTCACTGCTATGCTGATGATACCCAGCTCTACCTGTCTTTTGCCCCCGACCAGGTTAGTGCTCTCTCGGTTTTTAATAGCTGCCTCGCTGAAATCCAGGACTGGATGAATGTGAGCTGGTTGAAGTTGAACGCCGGTAAGACTGAGGTTTTGGTCGTGGATCCGGGGCGTAGGACAGGTGGGTTGGGGTCTGGTCAGCCCTCTGGTGTATTGCTGGGGGGGATCTGATCCCCTCCTCTGAACAGGTGCGTAACCTGGGAGTGGTACTTGACGGCAAGGCTGACTCTTCGTCATCAGGTGTCAGCAGTCATTAAATCCGCATTTATCATCTTAGAACGCCATGAGTGAAACACCTTGTTCCGTCCAGCGGTTACCGTATTGGTCCATGCTTTGTGACATCTCGCCTTGACTATTGCAACTCCCTTTACTTGGGGCTTCCTGGGGTTGATATCGGCCGCTTGCAGCTAGTGCAGAACGCTGCTGCAAGGTTAATGACGGGAGTGACTAGAAGGACGCATATCACCCCTGTGCTTTGCGATCTGCACTGGCTGCCTATACAGTGGCGGATCACCTTTAAAGTAGGTCTTTTGACCTTCAAAGCCCTGCACGGACTCGGCCCTGACTACTTGAAAGAGCTTCTCATTCCTTACCGCCCCATGCAACAGCTCCGTTCAGCTGACGAGGGGTTGCTTGAGGTTCCGAGAGTTATATTAAAGTCCTCTGGGGCTAGGGCTTTTGGGTTCATGGCCCCTACCCTCTGGAACTCTCTGCCTCGCCGGCTCAGAGAATGCGCGACCGTGGAAACATTTAAGTGGGATTTCAAGACTTTTTTATGGAATAAGGCTTTTATGGATTGATGCTGTTTTGAATTGCTGATTTTATATGTATATTTGATTTTACGATCTATATGTAAAGCGCCTTGGTATTTGAAAGGCGCTAAATAAATAAAGTTATTATTATTTTTTTTTTACTGTTAATATTACTAGTATATACTATACTAGCACTAGTAGTAGTGACAATACAAGAGAAAAGTCAGTGTTTTGTATAATGATTAAAACCACACACACACACACACACACACACACAACTAAATTACTACTACTGCTAGTAACTTATTCACTTAAACTATAACTAAGTGTACTCCTTACTCCTCAGTCCAACACAGTGACAGCCAGTCAGGCACCAGAAGCACAGATAATTAGCTGCCTCTACTGAACACAGGCAGTGGAAATTTCAATTGCAATAGAAAAATTATATATCTGTAATATAAAACACACTCACACTTACAGAAAGGACTGCCAGTGGTAGTGACTGACAAAAATATAATGGTGTTCGATTAACTAATTTTGTGTGTATATATATATATATAAATTTTGTACTGAAACTGAGTGTCCCAACTGTTATACAGACAGTCGCTGTCTCTCTCTCTCTCTCTCTCTTTCTCACACACTCTCTATATGTAATTAATAACAGGTAAGGTAACGCAGGCTAACAGCTATTTACTAGCACTATAATTGTAGTAGTGATAATGACAGAGAACAGTCACTCTGTGTGAATTAACAAAGCAGAAAAGCACACAAACACCTGCACTGAGTGACTAATGTATTACTAATACAATACTATTACACTATACAAGTTGCAGAGTAATTGCAAGTGTAACTTAATGACTCAAGTTCCTCCTAATCAATCACACTGACAAGTCATTAAGCCAACCAGTCCAGCAGCACCCTGCAGCAGTGCAGTAGTTCCTGAACCTCGAAAGAGATGATGTACTAGTTCTAAATAAAACCGCTGTAAACTACTAGTACAATGCACTACTACAGTACACAAGTACTGTACTACTACTAACTATATATGTAAACAAAATTATTTAAATGCAAGCAAATATATATAATAACCACCAAGGGGGGCAAGTAATACTGACTCACTCTGTACTAGTGGACTACACACTGCGGAGGAGACACAGTCAGACACACAGAGCTAGCCTACCTGCAGCAGTGGCTTTAAATTACTATACTTACTAGGCTGAGTGCTGACTAGGGCTAGGAGAACTCAATGTAGTTCTGACCCTTATTAAAGGAGACAGGAAATTATTTTCTATAATAATGAACTGTTAAATAAATGATAAATAACTAGCAGTGGCCTTTGTGTGTGCTTTTTTTTGTATTTTAAACATTTAGAATGCACATTTATATAAATGCACATTATGCTGAAAGGACAATTAGCTTGACAGTGTGTTTTTGTATTGGGAGTCAGCACATGGCAAGGTTAGAAACACACATCACAGACTCCCGATACAACATTCAACTAGCTGCAGATTTCACAATGTACTTCTCAACTGTCTGCTTCAACTGTATTCACCCATGACACTACACTTCTTAGGACACCAAACAAAAGAACTGGCACTGAGCAACCTGCTTAAGAAATTACATAGTGCTTTATTTATTAAAAAGGATAAATAGCAAACTTACAAAAGGCACTTCACCGCAGTGTATTCCAATAACCAAGAGTTGAAACACCAACCGCTGGTGACTCGCCCATTTAGTTTCATTCAGTGAATCCAGGCTTTGACAGTTTGAGTGGAGCCATGGCTGTAGCTATCACTTCTAAGAAAGTACACCCAACTACAATTGCTCAGTGGTGGATAGGGGAGATGGGGGGCTGTCGGGGTGACTGCATCCCCCATTAGGATTTCTTTTTTTTTTTTTTTATTTGTACTGTTAATATTTACATCTATGGGGTCACCTCCATGGTGCTGCCTCAGTTTAGTGCCTCCAGCTGGTGCATCAGCTAGTAGACACACCAGTCCAGACACAACCCCCCTCTAAATTGCCACCTACCCATTTTTGTTTTCCCTGGATCATCCCTCCAGTAATGGGTGTCCCGTCCCCATCCAGCTTCAGTTCTGTGGTTAATTAGCCCTGTCTGAAGTCCATTTTTTTTTCTGCTCTTTGCCGGCTGACCACAAATGACCATAAACATAGCAGCCTGCCAGCTTTTGACCGCACTCCGCGGCCTGCCACTCATGCTACAATCCTGACTTCTGCTCACTCTCGGTCTCTCGCTGAGATGCCAACTGCTTACTGAGCTGCTGCTGCTGCTGCTACAAGCTGGCAAAAGTAACCACTGCACACTTGGCAAATTCCCCCCCCCCCAATATCCTCGGCCACTTGCCCTACAGATCAAAAAAAAAAAGCCAATACTCAATTAACGGTTTATTCCTCTTGGGAAAAACATGTTATTTATTTCCTTCCTGGAGCCGAATTGGTCCGCGCTATAACTTCTTGATTTTTTCATGTAACTCTGCCACCTCTGTCCTCACAGGACAGCTCCTTAGCATATCCTTCATGTCCTGTGGGGGAGCCACTGAATCGCCAAAATCCTTTTCTGTTGCAGGGAATACAGAAGGAATCTGCTGGCGCACAGTTGCACTAGGAGTTAAGTTTGCTGTGATGCTTTGTTGATCATTTGTTGAAAAGGATTTCAGCGATTACATGATAAAATCAAGAAGTTAGGGTGTGGACCAAAGCGGCTCCAGGGAGGAAATAAATAATATTTTTTTCAAGAGGAATAAATTGTTAATTGAGTACTGACTTTTCTGTCGCTCTGTAGGGTGACTGGTCGAGGATACTGGGGGTAATGTAGTTGGGTGTACGTTCTTAGAAATGAGAACTACAGCCATGGCTCCACTCAAACTGTTGGAGCCTGGATTCACTGAATGAAACAAGAAAAAAAAAAAGAAAAGAAAACTGCCACTGAGCGACGGAGTCTTTTGAGAAAGCTTCTTGCTAAATGGGTGAGTCACCGGCAGTTGGTGTTTGAACTCTTGGTTATTGCAATACACTGTGACGAAGCGCCTTTTGTAAGTTTGCTATTTATCCTTTTTAGTAAATAAAGCAATATGTAATTTCTTAAGCAGGTTGCACAGTGCCAGTTCTTTTGTTTGGTATCCTAAGACGTGCAGTATGTCATGGGTGAATACAGTTGAAGCAGACAGTTGAGAAGTGCATTGTGAAGTCTGCAGCTAGTTGAATGTTGTATCGGGAGTCTGTGACGTGTGTATTTACAACCTTGCCATGCACTGACTCCGGATACAAAAGCACACTGTCAAGCCCCTAGTCCTTTCAGCAAAACGTGCATTTATATAAATGTGCATTCTAAATGCTTAAAATACAAAAAAGCATGCACAAAGGCCACTGCTAGTTATTTAAGCAATAAGCCACGAGGGGGTGTGGGTTATCAGGGGATTTACCACAGCTGGAGTGGTTTGCCCACGAGGCGCAGCCGAGTGGGTAAATCCTCACCAGCTGTGGTAATTCCCCCGATAATCCACATCCTCCGAGTGGCTTATTGCGGTTATACCAAGGTTAATTTTTTTACTATAATAAAATACAACTTTTAAAGAGGTTGCTTTGTTTTTATTTTTATTGTATTTATTCCTGGGCTGCAGATGATTAGGATTTAGATGACCACTATTTGCTCATCAACAGCCAGTGATTATCAGAGGATTTACACTGGTGGTGAACTGCCAGCCTGACCATTTCATTGGCTGTTCACTTATGTCCATGGTATAATTATAATTTATTTAACAGTTCGTTACTACAAAAAATCATTTCCTATCTCCTTTAAATAAGAACTGAAACATGGCGGAGTTCTGATTTGTTTTGATTAGTTCTGATTATATATAAATATTTGAAAAAAAATGTGATAAAATGCATAAAAGTGGCTAAAGTCAGTCATCTTCAACACAGAGGCCAAAAGGAAATAATTTATTGAGTGATTTGTATAAAAATTACAGTAAAACTGCTAAATAAAAGCAATAACTGCTAGCTGCTTCATGACTGGGTTGTACTGGTGGCATATCCTGTACAGTGTACACACACTACACAGCCACACTGAGACTGAGATTAATTTCTTTATTTGTGATTTCTGTGACTGTAGAATTTCTCTTTGGCCCCCAGCAGTCTCTATCTCTCTTTCTCCTCTGGATGGTGGCACAAGTCAAAGATTTATTTTGACAGCCTGCTTTTGCCCTGTGTACACACACACACAGCTGCACTGGGGCCAAGAATAAACTTTATTTGTGATTTCTGTGGCTATAACATTTCTGTTTGGCCCCCAATAGTCTCTTTCTCTCTTAGTTTTTCTCCTTTTGATGGTGGCACAAGTCAAAGATTTATTTTGTCAGCCTGCCCTTGCCCTCATCACACACAACCAGCCACAATGAGGCCAAGAATAAACTTTATTTGTGATTTCTGCAACTATAACATTTCTCCTTGGCCCCCAATAGTCTCTCTCTCACTTTCTCCTCTGGCACAAGACAACGATTTATTTTGTCAGCCTGCCCTTGCCCCGGGCCTGTATACAACTCTCCTCGCCCCTCTTTCTGGTATTCAATATATGTTCCAAACCCTCATAGGATAGGCTACAGGCATCAGGCAGTTTGTGAGGCACTACTTACCTAAGTTGATCTGCGCTCCGAGAACAAGACCAACAGCCAACCCGAGAGTCACTGACCGACCAACTGAAGCAGCTACAGCCCAAGCTCAGATCTCCACCATATGTGACTGTGATGTGTGGTCCCCCTGCTCCTAGGCTCAGCTCCACTCCTCTCCTCAGTCTTTTTTGTTCCGCCTGGTGCGGTCCATTCCTCCTTACTCTCCTCTGTGGGGTGCCAGGCATGCAGAAAAAAAGCCTTGCTTTCCACAGACCCGGAACCAGACTTCTGTGGTGAAGTCCATATTTATCTAGGTCCGTGGATTCAGGGTTTGATCTGGAGGTCTGGATTTTGGACGGAACAGTCTGCCCAGCAACACACAGACACTGTGTCAGTGGAAATTAGATTCACAGAAATGGAGACAGAACAGAAAGAGAGAACAACACCCTCTTACTATGCCAGGGGGGCCTAATAACAGACAGAGAAATCAGACTATTCCACACAATAAAGTACAATCAGTGGGAGCTGGCTGGGACAAAACAAATAAGGGAAAAAGGTGAAACACACACTTTCTTGTTCCCGAAGATTAGGAAGGGAAAGAGAGGTTAAATACCATCCTCACTGTCTAATACAGACATATTAATTCACAGTACACTTTTCAAACAGCAAATACAGTAACTTTGAATGATTTTTAAAACTCAAATAAATGATACACACTGTTACACACAGTATATAAATTTCAGTCTCAGAAGACAGAAACCCAGCTGGCCCGGTGTTGCTGAGGGTTGAGGCACTGGATGCCACACCTCACACCATGTCGGCGACCCGGGTTCAAGAACGAACCCAGGCCATCGGGGGTCAGCAGGGAAGAGAGAGGATCGAGCATCCGGAGGACTGCTCTCCTCTCTTGGGGGGGGGTCCAGGGGCTTGCCTGGCAGCGCAGTGTCCTCCGGTGGTGACTGGAGGTACTGCACCACTCAGGGCACATTGAGTGGGACGCAAAGCCACAACAGACATCCCCTGGCATCACTTCATGCTTGTAGCTCTGCCTGGGGGGTGGGAGTGAGGGCAATCCTAAGCAGAAAATACCTGCCCCTGGGGATAGGCGATGGCACCTCCTACCTCTCGCCACACTCCCCTGGCCAGACTCCCTCCTCTCCTGGACGAGCCCAGCCAGGCCCGAACTGTAGATAGAGTGCCCTGGGAGGATAGGGTGGCCCCACCTCTGGGGGGCATAGAGCCGGTGGGATAGCTGGGCTGGTGCCAGGAGTACCAAGGATTTTCAGGCCCAGATGTGGAGCTGGAGGAGCAGGTGGATGCCTGAGAGAGTTTCCGGGGTGTTGGAGCCAGAAAAAAAAGAGTTAAAAAAAAGAGAGAACCCCAAAGTTATAACTCACTTGGTCCAAATGCACCAACAACTGAGTAAAGTACTGTTTTTCAACCTCCAAAAATGCTGGAAATCACCAGATCAGCTAAACTTCTCTAACTGCGACGATGACCGCCAGAGCAAACAGGAAATGAAGACAGCTACTTCCTGTCTCACAGCACACATTTAAAGAAATGGATCCACTGGATAGCTGGATCTGATGTGGATCCATTGACAGGATCCATGGATCCAACGAATGGATCCATCGGATCCATTAGAGTCATCGGATCCATTTGGTGGATCTGAGATGGTCGGATCCACAGTTGGATAGAGCTACTATCTGATCAGATCCGCTATCTGGTAAAAAGGCTGGTATCTGGTGGGATCCAGATTTATAGGATACTATCTGAGCAACACTAGTAGTAACAAGGGAAAAGAGGAAAACAGTGGAAGGAAGATGAGAGGGAATGTGAGGAGGAGCAGAGAAAGCTGGAGGGTGAGTGGAAGGGAGAGCCTATGTGATGAAGATCTCATTGAAATGAGCAGCAACAGAGGAGGGATCAGAGACAGGTGAACCATTTACAGGAAGGACAGGTAGGGTGGACTGGGTGTGAGGGTCAAAGAGGGAATGAATTACCTTCCAGAACTTTGAGGGGGCGTTAAGGTGGTTCTGAAGGTTGGCACTGAAATATTGCAGTTGCACAGCCAGTAGAGCCTTAGTACAGGAGTTCCTGATAGTCCTATATAAGAGGAGGTCAGGAAAGGAGTGAGATAGTTTGAAACGTGCCCAGGTGAGATCACAGGACTTGCACTGAGCAATGATTTCAGGGTTAACTCAGTGGCGATGGTGATTTTTGACCCTGGATTTTCTGAGTGGGGCATGCTTATTCCATACAGAGGAGAATGTGGAATGAAACAGGGAGATGGCAATGTTGATGTCTGTGGCAGAGGGTATTGTTGTTTAATCTGCAGTAGCAAAGTTGCTCAAGACAGCAGAGGTACTGAGTGAGCAGAGGGACCTGGTCCAGATGTATTTAGGGGAAGAGGGTAGGTGCTGGATCTTCCTGATGCAGAATGTTATGCAGTGGTCACTGAAGGAGTCTGGCAGGATTCCTGCTGCTGTAGTTCAGATGGGTGGGTGAAGGAAAGAACCCAGTCCAGGAGGCAGTGATTATGAGAGTGGGGTTTGAGCCGGGTGGATTCAGAGATAATCTGCATGGGATTTAGGTACTCAACCTTATGGATGGTCATCTTGGAGGCCCAGGAGAGCCAAATGACATTGAAGTCCCTTAGCAAGATGAGTTGAGAGGGAGGTAGAGGGGGAGGTGAGATAGGGGAGGGTTGGAGAAGGAGGATGTAGGGGCATTGGAGGAGAGGGGGTAAGGTAGAGGAGGGTAAAGTACAATGTGGTCAGGCAGTGAGATGCAATAGCTATCAGATATATGATGACGTAAATGACAAGATAAATGAACATTTGGTCAAATTTAAAATGGCAGTCACCTGGTAATAGGCTTAGGCTGTAACTAGAATTTGGGATAAATGTAAGGCTATGCCTGGAGTTCGATGGTCAAACAGCCAGCCACTCCCACTTCCTGAGCTATATAAGCAGTTCCTCGAAGCCTCACAGTGAAGCATTTTTTCTTTGCAGCCGAAGGCTCTGCCAGTTTGTCCTCTGAGCTGGTTAGGCCTTCCTGGCTGGCTGAGGCCTGCCCCCCCCCCCGCTCCTGCTTGTTTCTGCTGGGCTTCTGTGCTTATTTTTCCACTTCTGGTTTGTATTTTGCCTTCGGCTGTGTGTGCTTCCTTCACTTTTTTTTTGGGGGGGGGGGCTTTGTTTCTCAGCTCCTAGTATACTGCTACTCCAGAGCTCATACTGCTTGCTTTTACTTACTCATAACTCAAATTACTAGCACAGCAACTTGTAGCATTCTGCTACGCATAGCTCATGCTACTGCTTTCAGTTACCTACAACTACAGCCACTGCTGCTGTTTAATTACTATTGTACCCAGCGCCTGTGTTTTAACACTGTGCTCACCACGTTCAAGCTGCAATGCAACTGCATTCATTACCTGTGTGTTTCAGCTCATATGTTGCATACTCAATTCTTTTCACCTGATACAGTTTACTCTGACCCTACCTTTGCTTCTCATTTTACTTGCAGCTTCACTGCACTGCCTGGCTACACCTGCTTCCAAGCTTTGTCTCCCGGTTTTATTGCACTTATAACTCTGAGGTCAGCCAACTAGCTCCTGCTGAGACTGTTAATATAGCTTGATATTAAAAAATCTGTCTTCACCTCCGAAAATCCTCAGAGTATGTCACCTTGATTTGGCTTTGTACTGTCTGGCTGGCGTGCTCCCAATTCAATGTTGTTTAATTGCTATACAAGTTTGATATGCTGGTTCACCTATCACGACTACTGCTTACTGACCTATGTGCAGGTCTACACTTGCTTACGCAGCTGTTACTCCTTGCTTACGCAATCCATTACTTCATGTATACTGCTATCCCTTCGGCTTCGGCCTGGGATTCTGCTGCACTTGATCTGCATTCGACCTTGCAAGGTCTGAGCACTCCATGCTTATTACAATCTCAGCATGCCGTGCTCATTCAGCTCATCAGCTTTCAGCTCTCAATCAATTTCTGGGGCATGCCAGCCATTCTAATCTGCCGCAGGATTCCTGCAGCTGACTGTCTTTCTCTGCATTTAGTCCGCATCATCAAGCGTGTCCAACTTGGGGCGGGATCCTTCTCACCTGGCCCATAGCTGGGAATGTCCTCACCCTGGGCTTGGCTTTAGCTGTCTGCGACGCGATAGCAGCTCCTGGTGTAGAATTTAAGACTAGCAGTGAAGGGTGGTTACGACACTCTCCTTTGGCTCTAGTGTTCCACTATGACAGTTGGCCATTGACTTTAGTGGTTTCCTTAGCAAGGCACCTTCACCGCATTCTCCCTACGACTGCCTCTGGTTCACCTGGTTTGATTTAGGGCAGGTAGGCCAGGTGAGTGCCTCAGCAGTTGTTGCTGTCCTCCTGTGCCTTGGATGCATGTATTGTTGCAGAGTTTTCTCGCAACCTTCCCCGACGTTCCCACTAGAGGGTTTTGAGTGACAGCCTCCCTCCAAATTGGAATATTTTCCACCTCCCTTTAATTGGGTTTTCCAAATTGCAGCTGCAGAGCCGTTACTAAATACATTTTCCCAAGCCTGGAGGGAAGGTGACCTAGGCCTTGGATCCCCAGAGATTTCCTCCTCATAGGGTTTTTTTTTCTCTCCTCCGTTGCCTCAGGTTATAACACTTAGTTAGCATAGTTGTTTTCCCTAGTTTCTTTAGGTAAGTTCCATTGTTGGATGGAGGTGGAGGATGTCCTGCCATTCCCTCTCTCCTTAGGGGATCTCCTTCTCTCAAAGCAAGCCATCAGTATCATGCTACGCAAACCTGGGCTGTTACTACGTCAATTGAGCATATCATTGCATTATCAAACTGCCTATGCTTCTCTACTACTATGTTACAGTTACTGCTTCTATGTCACCGTTACTGCTTGCATTATGCTTCGTGTTGCCTCCTTTTGGGGATGATACTACATTTTTTGGGGGGGGATTCCTAAGGCACCTTTAGCCATGGGAACCGTCCTGTGGCACCTCTAGAGGTGGAACCTCTCCGAGAGTTCCTTGCCATTTACCCCTACAGGAGGTAATTCCTCTGGAATAGAGTGCAAATGGACAAAACCAAACTAACACAGTTGCACAAGCATAACACTATACTGGCTGCGTGGGTCAGTGAAATGTAGAGCTATGCCTGGAGTTCGTGGCCAAGCAGCCAGCCACTCACTTCCTGAGCTATATAAGCAGTTCCTCTAAGCCTCACTGTGAAGCATTTTTTCTTTGCCCCACCATCCTCCCCTCCTCCTCCTCCTCCAGCAGCAGTGCTCTCTCCTTAGGGGGATTCCTAAGGTACCTTTAGCCACAGGAACCGTCCCATGGCACCTCTAGAGGTGGAACCCTCTCCGAGAGTTCCTTGTCATCGTACCCCTACAGGGTGGTAATTCTTCTGGAATAGAGTACGAACGGCCAAAACCAACTAACACAGTTGCACAAGTATAACACTATACTGGCTGCGTAGATCAGTGAACTATAAATAACTGAGCTGCAACACAGCTGTAAACAACAGGTTACTGGCTAAGCAGAATAGGTGCAGAAAACTAGGGGAAACACTGGTGGAATGCTATGCGCACTTACAAGTGTAAAACATGAAACAATGAGCAGTTGTTAGGCAGAAAATGTTAAAAGTGAGCACACCCAGATAGAGTTTTGCAAGGGTCGGCAAAAAATTAAAACTAAAGCATGGACAAGTATAAAACCTAAGACAACCAACGAGCAGTTGCTAGGTGCAAAATCCCGCCCACCCCCAAAAAAAATTAGCACACCCAGACGGCACTGACAAATATAAAACCTAAGACAATGAACAGTTGCTAGGTAGAAAATGCAAAATGTGAGTACACTCAGATGGGTTTTGCAAGGAGACAGCAAAAAAATGGCCAAAAATGAAACTAAAGCTCTGACACGTATAAAACCTAAAACAAATGAGCAGTTGCTAGGCAGAAAAAACAATATGTGAGGTGATGCAATAAATGACTAAGGTAAAACTGTGGTGGAGGGCAGTTGTTAACAGTCATGTAGTAATTTTAGATGATCTTGTTCTGTTAATTCTTGTTCGGTATTATATATCATTTGTTTTTTTTTCCATTTGTCTGCCTCTTCTAAATTAACAATTTTTTTTTAAATTTAGTATACTTTCTGTCCCTTTTGTCCTGACTAGCCCACATCAATCCTGTCGCTCCGCTCAGCCCCGTCACATGCCATCTCTGGGACTTAACTCCATTCCATGTTCCCCCATGGATGACCCCCAAGAGAAGGGCCTACTCTCCCCACGAAACAGTTACAGTGTTAGTTCTGGAGTGGAGAGCACAGTTGACAGTCAGAGGCCTGCGGCGGGTGGCGGACGGCATTCTGCATGGTTGGGGAGCTTGTTTTGTTTTTCTTGTCTATGTTGTATAGTGTAATATTTCTACTTGTTCATACTTTTTTTTCTTTTAAATAAAAATGAGTTGAGAGGTAAATGGGAGGACTGGGACTGGGAGCTGCAAGGAGGAGAGGGAGATGTGGTCAATGGATGGGACACCCACCCCATACATCTGTAGAGGACACCATAGGTGGAATCAAAAGCATCGGGTGCAGGAGAAAGTGGCAGCAAGAGGCCTGTAGCAATACTGGCTTCTTTGTCTGGAGGAGTACCCCCCCTCCCCACAGGCAGCAGCAGTTGGAAGTAGCGGCATCCCCCCATTGGCTCTGCTTTACTGCTGATTGAAGAACTTGCAAGAGCTCAACCCCCTGTGCCTCCCCCCATGGTACTGCCAGCACTGGCTGATCCCATGAGAAGGAATCCCCAAGATCATCCACCTCTGGCTCCTCCCCTGGACAGCAGCACAAGTCCCTCATATGGGACTTTATTGACAATGACCCCGCTGAAAACTGTTGTGGAATGTAAACTTCCACAAATGGGTTTGCAGCTTGTCCAAGACCTGGGCTCCGTGCTTAGCCAAGAAGAAGCCACTTCCACCAATTGCCAAGTCAAAAACGCTAGCACTCGAGGAGACACAAATTAAATTGTAGTCAACATAAATTCAAAAGAGAAGCTTAAATTGCTTGTTCAATTTTATATAGGCAGCCATCCTATGATTAAACAAAACAACATTAGAAGAGCAATTTAAACTTCTATTTTGAATTTATTTTGCTTACAATTTAATTATTTTCTCCTTGAGCGCTAGCCTTTGGACTTGGAAATGTAATCTTTTGCCAGGCAGTTGTTTGATGTGGGAAACAGGGCAGCCACTCGGGCACTGGTGTGCAGCACACCCACCTTTATTTAAAAGAAGAAGTATGAATGGGTTCCCACTGCATATCTTGTTTATACCCTTCTGGAATTTGTAGGTCTTGGTCATATATCCCCCTCTCCCTCCTGGCCTCTAACGTGTACATGCTCTGGTCTGTCAGTCTCTCCTCCTAGGATCTGCGCTGCTGCCCCGGATCATTTTGGTGACCCTGCATTGCACCGCCTTAAGTCTGTCCCTGTCCTTCCTCTGATACAAACTCCAGAACTGGGCACATTATTCCAGTGGGGCCTTACCAGGGAACTGTACAAAGGTGATATCACCTCCCTCCTCCAGTTGCCGAACTACCACCTCTACACCCCCAGCATCCTCATTGCCTTACGTCATGCTTAGTTGCACTGACTTTTGGTTTGAGACTGCTACTGATGATAACCGCTAGATCTCTTTACTCAGTCATTGTGGCTTTCTGGACTCCTCCCATTCAGTAGTCCGTGCCTCGGTTTTTCTTGCCAATGTGCATTACCTTTCACTTTTTGGCACTGAATTTCAACTGCCAGACCTTAGACCACCTTTCCTGCATCTCCATATCTTTCTTCAGTTCCCTGACCCACTTCTTGCCCCGATACCCTCCCTGATGTCACTAATGAACAAACTGAATTGGACTGGACCCAGATTCGACCCATGTGGCACCTTACTTGTAGCTTCCCTGTCTGTAGATCTGACCCCATTTACTACTATCCTCTGCTTCCTTTCCCCCAACCAGCTCCCTAACCACCTGATGAGCCCTTCCTCTGTCTCTAGATCTTCCAGCTTTTCTTTTTCCATATGGAATTTTTTCTTCACTCCGGTTCCACTCAATGGCAGCCCCAGCCCTGCCACTGACCTACTCACAGACATACAGGTTAACCAGCATGTACCCAGGACCTACTGCATATATAGTACAGTTCACAATAAACTTATTGTGCAACCAGTTAACAGCTGGTTAACATTTGAGCTGTTAAGGGTCTGCATGGGAAATGTCTTAATCACTGAGAGCTGGTTATTAGCTGGTTTCTGCTGAGCTCTGAACCAGGTACCCGAATACTTTCAGTTGAAAGCCACATTCTACAGGCAAAGGGGAAAAAACAAACTAACTAGCTGGCAGCTCACTGCAGTCACATAAATAGAATGGGATGCAGACTGGCTGTGCAATCAGTTTAATGTGACCTGTACTGTAGGTGAGTAGCAAGTTATGTCTGTCATGTGAGAGCCCTGGGGTGTGCTGTTGTGGACTGGACCGGAGTTTTCCTCCATCCTTTTATTTTCTCCCCGAGTGCCTAACAGGCAGTGAAGCAGGCATGTATGCATGCTAGGAGTCTGTTGGTAACCCATTCCAGTTCTGGTGCTCCTGGCTGTACTCCCGTCTGGTCTCCAACAGGTGGCAGTCCTGCAGTGGGAGCAGCAGCCCATCTCCCCAAGGAAGGAGAGCAGTTCCTGGTATGTTCAGTCCTTCCTCCCCTGACTGCCCCTCAATGGTCCGGGCTTATTCCCGAACATGGGTCACCAGTGTTTTAAGCGGTGGCACTACCACAGTGCCGATGGACCAGTGATCCCCAGTTTTTTAATAGCCTCCTGTGTGAAACCAAATCAAAAGCCTTGCTGTAGTCCAAATAGAGCATTTTGACCATTAGTTGTTTCTCCCCTGCCTTTGTTACTTAGTCAAAGAATATCAGCAGGTTGGTCTGACATTAATTTCCTGCCACAGATCCCTCCCTGCTGTTTACTGCCTGTAACCCACTGGTCCAGCTACTCCAGCACCTTCTCTTTAACCACGAGGTGGCCGAGTGGTTAAGGTGATGGACTGCTAATCCATACTGCTCTGCACACATGGGTTCGAATCCCACCTTGTCGACTCAATTGTGTTGTTTGGCTCCAGAGCAGGGAGAAAACCCTCAATGTTAAGAATAAAATGTCTAGCTTTATCCCACGACTACTTCCACAAGTCCTACAATCTTGCTGAATATAAACTCTGACTCAGGGCTCTGTTACTGACCTTCCCGAATCTGTAACCAGACATGTCTCACAACTATGACTTAGGGTCTTCTTAAGTTCCTAGATGTGGTAACCCACCAATGTAAATACACAGTGCTGTGTAAACTATGTATAATATTATTAATGTAATGTTTGTGCTTTCTTGTACTGACGTGGAGCCTTTGCAACAGAGTCTATGATTCAAAGGATTGTAATTCCGATTCTCTCAATAAATAAATAAATAAAAACCATTGTCTAAAGGAGCTTACCAATAATTTAGGTCAGACTGACTGTCCTGTGGTTTCCCAGGTCCTCCCTGTCCCCACCCTTGAGCAAAGGGACCACATCTGCTGACCTCCAGATCCAGGGACTTCCGCTGTCTTCAGGAAGCACCTGAACAGATCCATCAGAGGTATTGCTAATTCTGGCCTCATCTCCTTCAGCACCCTGAGGTGTAGACCATCAAGGCCTGGTGCCTTGTCAACCGTAAGGTCTGCAAGCCCTTTATGGACCCTGTCTGATGTGATCTCCACTGTGTAGGAAAATAAGAAGAAGTGACCACTCACTGAGGTTTATAGGATGAAAATATACATTTATATATTCAGGGCCCTTCACACCATCAATGTTTTGGGAGTAAAACCCCTTCCTTAGAGTGGAATGGGATTCCCTTTTATCTATGTCTATCAGTTCCACACAGATTGAGATGCCTGTGTTTTAATCAGTCTTGTTTGATTTCATATACTTTGCAGAGCGTGTACAGCTCTTTGGGAGGCACCCCCCACCCCTTCCCTGCTTAGTAGGAAATGTTGCTGGTGTGTTGGGCCCTGTATATATCTGTATTAAGAAATGTATATTTACATCCTATAAACCTGGGTGAGTGGTCACTTCTTCCTATGTCCTAAACAGTTTACATGGCCTTCATAGGAAAAGACTACTCCCTGATCTGAGTTTTCCTTTTTCAATACCATGGGTGGTTCCAGAATCCTAAACAGCTACGTGATCGCTACCCATTCGATTATTTCCACCCCTCTCATGGCAGTATTCACCCCACTATCTGGTAGTGGTCCTGCTTTCTCCTCTGGGAACGTTGAGCAAAAGAAGCTGTGGCAGTCCTCACTGAGGGAATAAAATGAATAATAACCAAAAAAAAAAAACTAAAGATCAGGGCAACAAAGCCTCTGATTCATTTCAGGCAGTCTCACTAAGACCTTCAGTACCTGTCAAGTCTAGACCACGTGGAGGGGTTTATACATTCCGCTGCATCTCACAAAGCCAAGGCAGAACAGCTTAGCTTAATCACCATCAACAATACTTCAGTTCTGATCTGAAAATCAGCTTGACAGAGGCTGGAACATTTCCCACACTCGCTTCCACACCTTAAAATTTAGAAACAGCAGTCCAAATGATCTTGTGTCACCCAACTTAGGGCGTATGGGCCCTATATATTCACACAAAATCCTATTGAACTTCATGGAGCCCCTCCTCCAGGTCCATGTGCGATTCACTGTCTTTTCTCTCCCCTAGATATCCGAAGAATTCAAAGTTATGCTGAGCAAACCATAGTAGGAGATGGTCTGCTACATACTGCATTTGAAGGTTGGCCAAGTGGGGCTGGCCAGGTGAGGGAGGTTTGAGCATCCTAAGTGGCTCTTATCCCTCTGGGGTGGAGGATTCTAAGTCCTGTCACTTGCCTGATACTTGGTGGAGGTCAGGCAGGGTGGCAGTACCAGCAGAGCCAGCAGATGTGGGGGGTACTTGTGCTGATGCAGCACGCATGTGCACAACACACATGTGCGTGCGTCAAGTGCAAATGCCCTGGGGAGAAAACAGAGGTAACAGCCCCAGCTTGCTTGGCATCCTTCACAGGTATCACGCAACCCTACATGGCAGGCCACCCACCAATATGGCTCTGTGTGAGTGATAGTTAACCCATAAGTCCACAAGATGGGTCAGTGACAGGGCTGAGGTGATGCTGCCAAGAATGGGGGCAGAAGGCAGAAGGAATACAAAAATAATAAAAAAAATACTGCATTTGAAAAGAAATACATTTTTTTTATTTATTCACCAAGGAGAGCCCGAGATGCAACATCTCATTTTCAGTGAGGTCCTGTTTTTACCTCAGTATTATTAGCTGGGCGGGTCTGGAACACTGAGAGATTAAATAGCTTGCTCAGTGTCACACAGTGAGTAAATAGCTCTGGTGAGATTTGAACCTGGGTCTCCTGGTTTCTCAGGCCTGGGTTATAACCATTAGGTCACACAGCCTTTTTACTTCACGCAGGTAGCAATACCTGCATGATGTATTTATTAGTTAGAGTGACATGAACTTGCGGTTGGGTCCTCCAACCAAATGCCTCAGAACTATGTCTGCATATTTTTTTTTGTGGAGCTTGTTTCTCACTTTTATTACTGTTCCAACTTCACTCTGCTCTGATCACCACAGCAGAGTTATGTGTTACATGGTGGGACTATGGTACCAAAATGTATTGTTGTAGTGACTGATCGGAATCAAACCCCAGCCTAGTGCTGTTCCCAGGACACTAGGTCAGATGCAGATACAGTGCACCACCAAGCTGACACAGCTAGTGGTGCCAGTTTTGCAGTTTTCACGTTCATGCTTGCACTTGCACGAAGCGAACATATTGCTATGAGAGTGTATTTGAGAGGTTTGTCACTGTCGGTCCAATGCAAGGTAGTCTGCAGTGGGCTTGACAGGATCAGACAAATCATCAGCCAGACGGATCATGGCACTCTCCCTTCAGCCAGATTGATCATGGCACTCTTCCTTCAGCCAGATTGATCATGGCACTCTTCCTTCAGCCAGACTGATCATGGCACTCTTCCTTCAGCCAGGCTGATCGTGGCACTCTTCCTTCAGCCAGACTGATCGTGGCACTCTTCCTTCAGCCAGACTGATCATGGCACTCTTCCTTCAGCCAGACTGATCACGGCACTCTTCCTTCAGCCAGGCTGATCACGGCACTCTTCCTTCAGCCAGGCTGATAATGGCAGTCTTCCTTCAGCCAGATTGATCACGGCACTCTTCCTTCAGCCAGACTGATCATGGCAGTCTTCCTTCAGCCAGGCTGATCATGGCGCTCTTCCTTCAGCCAGACTGATTATGGCACTCTTCCTTCAGCCAAACTGATCATGGCACTCTTCCTTCAGCCAGGCTGATCATGGCACTCTTCCTTCAGCCAAACTGATCATGGCAGTCTTCCTTCAGCCAGGCTGATCACGGCACTCTTCCTTCAGCCAGACTGATCATGGCACTCTTCCTTCAGCCAAACTGATCATGGCACTCTTCCTTCAGCCAGGCTGATCACGGCACTCTTCCTTCAGCCAGGCTGATCATGGCAGTCTTCCTTCAGCCAGGCTGATCATGGCACTCTTCCTTCAGCCAGGCTGATCATGGCACTCTTCCTTCAGCCAGACTGGTCATGGCACTCTTCTGTGCTTGCTGGGCAGAAACTTACCAAATTTCCAAGAAAAGAGCTGCCCGAATTGCAGGGTGGCTATTTCTTTGATCTGCATGACACTGCCCAGCAAACAGCTGATCACATCATGATCAGCCTGCTCCTCGTCCTTCCCCTCCAATGTAATCTCCCACTGCCAAGTATACCTCCCACTTCCCCATTGCTCCCCATACCCCGGTCCATGAAAACAACTCCCTCCCACTGCCAAGCATCCCTCCCACTTTCTTATTCTTCCCATGACCCAGTGTGTGAAAACAACTCCCTCCCACTGCCAAGTATCCCTCCCACTTCTCGATTCTTCCCATGACCCAGTCCGTGAAAACAACTCCCTCCCACTGCTAGCATCCCTTCCATCTCCCCATCACTATCTGTGCCCAGTCCGTGAAATGAACTCCTTCCCATAGCTGAGTATCCCTACCACTTCCCCATCACTTTCTGTGCCCCATTCTGTGAAAGCAACTCTTTCCCACTGCCAATTATCTCTCCCAGCTCCCCATTGCTTCCCTTGCCCTGTAAATGTTAAACTAACATTGGGGTGCCCATTCCCCAGTGTTGATACCTGAAATGAGGAGACTATCCCTCACGTTATTTTACATTTTTTTTACACTCTATAAAAAAGATAATGGTCCATCGATGTCTGAATATTGCTGCCGCCCCTCTGCCACCATTACCAATGCTCCCTGACACCCCCACCAACCCTCCAACTCAACACCCCCACCCCTTACTTACTAGGGGTTCAATGCTGTAATTCTCTCTGGACTGGAGACACATCTTCACTCTTCAATGCTGGATCAGGAACTAAAGAAATCAGGTAAGTGCGTTAATGTATTTCAATGCGTTTTGAACTTGTACTCATAACTTGGTCATTTTTTAACATTTTTTCTCCAAATTTTCAACATGGCCTTTTTGGGACCCCACCTCATGAAAAGGGTAGGTGAAATGTTTCAAATCTGTCTCGAAAGGTGATTTCACAGTTATTTCTCAAAATCTCCTTTTGAGGGGAGATTTGAACATTTTTACCTACTGGGATCACGAAGTGGGCTCATAAAAGACTATGTTGAAAATTTTGAGTTATAGGGCCCGATTCTCAGAGCTCCTGGCATGGCACAAGGGGCTTGCACCACACAGAATGGAGCTGAGTGCCCTTTGCACCTAAAGATGTGCCGGGAGAGATTCACAAAGGCAGCCTTCATCGACTGCAGGCTGCCTGCCCCAAACTGGGCTTGCGACACTGTGTGCCACAAAAGGGGCTATGGCATGGCGCATGGGGGCATAAGGCAGGCACAACCTGCCACATCCCCATATGCTGGATTCACGAAATCCTCCGAGAAGGAGAATTTCTAAGTACCCTTAGACCAGCCAGGGCTGGTCTAGGTGTTCTTAGAAATATCCCTCTGGGAGAGTCTGGCACAGTGTGGCAGTGTGCAGGATCCCCCCCTCATCTGCCAAACCATAAACTAGTATTAATAAAATGGAACACCGCTCATGCATCCCCCCGCCCCAATCTGCCTGTACTGTACATTTGTATTAATAAAATATAACTCCACTCATGCATCCTCCCCACCCCGATCTGGCCATACTGTACTGTAATAATATTACAATATATCCCTGGTGATCTAGCGGCATCCACCCCCCAAGCCTTGATCCCCCATGATGTACAGATACCACAGCCCTGGTGGTCTAGTGGACTCCTATGCACAGTACCCCACTTCTCTGCTCCCCCCATCCTGAAACCAAGCCAGCGACTGGCACAGCCCACCTCTCCCCTCCATGGCCAGCCACTGACTGAGCACTAAATGGGCACATACTGTATACTGTACGCCCTCAGTTATTGACAGCTCAGTCACTGAGTGCATACAGTATACAGTACATGCTCACTGAGTGCTCAGTCGGCAGCTGGCCGCGGAGGGGAGAGGTGGGCTGTGCCAGTCGCTGGCTCAGTTTTGGTATGGGGGAGTAGGGTGGTGGAGCACTGTGGGTGGGGAGGTGGGAGTTCACTACACCACCAGGGCTGTGGTACCTGTACATGATGGGGGATCGGGGCTTGTGTGTGGGGGGGGGTTGCTGCCACTAGATCACCAGGGATATATTGTAATATTATTAAAGTACAGTATTGTCAGATCATTGCGGGAGGGGGGCACAAGAGAAGAGTAAGCATTTTATTATTACAAATGTATGGTACGGGCAGGTTGGGTGGGGTAACACATGAGCAGAGTTCCATTTTATTAATACTATTGTACGGTATGGGCAGATTGGGGGGGTTTGCTAACCACCAGGGACTGGTGCACGGCCACACCATACAGATGCACTGTCTGTTAAGCCCACAGTCATGGTTGCCACAAGCTGCTGGACTTTGCCACTGAGACCCTACTTGGTTGAGAATCAGGTGCAGAGTCCCTGGCACACCCGGATTTGCCACAGCCTTAGATCACCGCACCTTGCAGCGATCTAAGGGCTGTTTGAGCATCGGGCCCTTAATATTAAAAAACAACAAAGTTATGAAGGTACTTTGACATCTTGTTTAACACTCGCTCATAACTTTGGCAGGTTTCAATATTTTGACCTGAAATTTTCAACATAGCCATTTTTCACACTGCCTCATGAACGTGGCAGGTGTAATTTTTCATATCTTAGCAATTTGTGTTTTTACACTTGTGGTGCAAAGTGACATTTTGGACAGCATTTTATAAATGACACCTGTCGTGTTTCAGAAGGAAGGGTCACAAAAATGCTATGTTGAAAATTTGGGGTCAAAATGTAAAACAACAAGTAAGTTACGAAGAAACGTTGAATTGTTCCAACATTTACTCATAACTATTTTTACAGATTTTGGCCCCTAATGTTCAACACATCCCACCTCATGAACATGACAGGTGTCATTTTTCAAATTCCCTCAGAAATTTGTTTCCACAGTCACACTGTGAAATCACTTTTCAGATTGGATTTTCAAAATTCCAACTCTTTTGATCATAATGACAGATCATAAAAAGACTACGTTGAAAATGTGGGGTTAAAATGTGGGAACCCACTGAAAATTAGATATTACCTCTCAGTTGGCCTATTCTGGCTGAACACAATCTAAGAATGTATAAAAGCAGGACACCACTGAAAATGAGATATTGCATCTAATTTGTTCTATACTGCATACTTATATAATAAAAATCTTTACAGGTAGGATGCAGTACAACAGCAATGCAAGCAGCGAACATTCAGCATTGACAAATGCTTGTTCTTTCAGCAGCGACTAATGTCCATGACAGTGGAGTGGGTGACGTGGTGGTGGTGATGCATTTCTGATGTGTTTGCTGGAACCAGCTGCTATCATGATGCAAAGCTACATCAGCCTCCTGCAGGCCCACAGTGATGATACTCATACTCATTACACAGTAGTCAGATTTTTGCTCTCAACTTCTATATTATTTCAACTAGGAACTAGCAGAACCAGTTCTTCTTTTTTTTTTTTTTTCTTAAGAATAATCTTTTTGTTAGTATTTGACGACATACAAACATCAAACTAGTATATACCCTTATATTACTCACATAGGTAGAGAAGAGACATCCCAGTCCCAATATGCCAAGGCCACCCATAACAGACTTCTTTAACTTTATAGGGCCATCCTTTACACAGGAGGGTGGCGCTATTGTTATCCATACTCGGGGGCCACCTGTTGCCCACTTATGTATTTTTTATCCTCAGCAGCTATCCCTAAACATGTATGTCAGTTTATTAGAAGTTGTCCAATGTGCACATTTAGCAGATTTACAGTATTGGACTGCAGCTCCCTTTCATATCTTTTCCTCCCCTTTGCATGCCTCATACATTCTCCCCCCTTGCAGAAACACATGGTGTTTGTCTTCTCACAATGCATAAGTTACAATGTGCTCCGCCCCTCAGAGGATTATATACATAATCTCAAAGCCCCTGTAGCAGGATCAATTAAAAAAAACCAGATCCTCCTGAACATGTTTTGTTCTAAGATTAAGAACTAAAAAGAATTTTCAATGAAGAAACAGACTTTACCAAAGCTTCTGATACTCAAAGCCCAATGCTGCAAGACTGCCCCCAAGCCACAGTCAGACTTATGCTGGGGCCTCCGTCTTGCTGACAACAGGAAAAGGTCCCCCCCCCCAGGATGGGATCCGAGGTTTGATAGAGGTCCTTCTGTGCTGGTGGACCAAAGAGGCCAGCTGAGTTAGTCTGGTGGTAGGCAGAACCTTGGTGACCTACAGGAGTGAGATACCAGGGGGTCGCAAGGTACAAAAAACTATTCTGATTAGTGCTAATTAGAAATTAATTAGGCACCATGTCATTACCTGCCTGAGCATGAAGGCATGACAGAGGAACTGGGAAGTGAAAGGAATCATCTGGCCACTGTGTTGTAGCCAAACTATGATCCTTTGCACCTAAATATAGGCACGGAATAAAATACTACAAAATAACACAGACTGAATTTCGCTGGCATAAGGTACAAAATAATGTAAGGTCAGACCAGAATTGAGCATCAGTGAGAGAAAAAATATTTCAGAGAGGAAGATAGATCCCAGCAGCAAACAGAGGCAAAGAGGAAGGACAGTCATAGAAACAGAAGCTGTCGGCAGATAAGGGCCTCCTGGCCCAGCCAGTCTGCTCTGTTGTCCCTATCTACAGTGCCATAGCAGACCTTACTCTTTCTCTGGTCTCTCCCCCATTACTTCCAGCATCCCATTGTGCCTACCCTATGTGTTCCTGAATCCTGGAACCATTTCCACCCCCATGCTTCCACTGCCCTTTCTGTGAAGAAGCATTTCCTTACATTTCCTCTGTACCTCCCTCCTTCCAGCTTCATAGTGTGACCCCTCATCCTTGAGCATCTTTTTCTTTAGAAGATGCTACCTTCCTGTACCTCATTCTTTCCTGTGCAGTATTTGAATGTTTCTATCATATCCCTCCTCCCCCCTTGTCCTCCAGGGAGTACATCAGGGGCGTAGCCAGGATTTGGTGGTGGGGGGTTTCCCAGACAATTCTAGGGGGGTCTGGGGGCATGCCCCCCCAGAAAATTTTGAAAATGTAGGTGTTAAATGGTGCATTTTCATGCATTTTAGGCAATTGTTGAGTCACAAAATGTTCAAAATTTGAATCATCATTCTCATCCATCCCTGCAATCTCAAGTATTTCAACCAGGTGCTCCTTCTAAACTTTTTTTTTGGGGGGGAGAGTAATTTTCATTTCCCCAAATTTAATTTATTTGTTCAACTATTGCCTTGTCCTTTATGTTCCACCTTTCCCACTGCATGTATTCCCCTTTGAAAAACTGCCCGCAGTTTGTATGGTTTCTGTTAATTGTTTTCCTCCCTTTGCCTCTTTTACATGCATGAGTACTCTTAAGGAAAACAAATAATACTCATGTACTTTTTATTTTTAAATGTTTATTGTTTGTGTGCAGCTCACATATTAAACAGTAATGCATTAAAAATATTTAAAACATATATAAAGTGCCTGTCTATAATGTACGCCGCATATTGATACACATGGGATACACAGCTTTTCCCATCAAAGTAGTATGTAACCAGTGAATGACACATTTGACAACTGGATGTTAAGAGTGTTTTAAATGTTAACTACAAACATTACATTAACTACTTTTCACATCAAACACATATAGTTATTTTCCTAGAACGCTTGTTTATCAGTTATCTTCTGCACTCATGTTGAGTTTTTTCAGTCTGTGAATGACACAAAATAAGGAGTCCCAGCTTCAAAATAACAACATGTAGTATGGAAATAAACAGAAAAATCATGCTGGGTTGGAAGAAATTAGTGGATCACAGGCTGCTTTCTTACTCTAGTTCTAATTTTGTTACTGCCATCACAGAACCACCACTGCTTTGGATGTTTTGTTGCAAACCTTTCAACTTCCTCAATTTACACTTTTTCTGCACATGAATGTGCATTAAGACAAGGCTGGCTTTCTGTAATTATCAATGTGATTAAAATTACCAAACCAGTAGAACAGATACAGATGGTAGATTGAATTATTTGACAACTGGGTGTCATCAGAGTGTAAGAATAACAAGTAACATGCACACTACAACTAACCCACAACTTCACATAGTTATTTGCCAGGCTCTCTTGTTTCTTTATCAGATTTATGTTCTCTAATCTAGTTCTGTATTTAAAGTCTGGATTGATGCAAAATAAGGATTCCCAGCTTCAAAATGGCAAATATACTAAAGTATTTTAAGATGCCTGGTAGGAAGAAATTACTTAAATGGACCCCCTGCTTTTTTACTCTAATTCTCATTTTGTTGCTGTGCCATCACATTCACAAGCAACATCCATCTTGGATGTTTTGCTGCAAACCTTTCAATCACTTTATCAGTGTCTACTTTAGCTCCATAATGAATCTGCATTAAGGCAAGGCCTGACATTCTCTCATTTCCCATTGTGCTTCTCCATAAGTTTTGAGCCTACGAAGAGCACTGAAAGAGCTCACATTGTGCACTACTGACTGGAATTACGCAGAGTATCTTGAGTAAAGTGTATATATTTGGGAAAAGGATGCATCACAGGCTCTGAATGCTTCTACAGCAGTATCAGGTGGGTTTTGATTGTTTTGCCATTTAGTTTTCCATGTTAGCAGTTCCACATCTATAACCTGAGGAGAAGGAATATCTTTTATAGAAATCGATAACTTCATCTAGGTTGATGTTTCCACCATTGCATTTAATCACTGATGGAATAAGGCCCATTAAGCTTAGCCACAACTTGCTGTGTTCTTGAAAATGTCACAGCCAGTGCCTCAAGGAGATAATCAAGCATTGGAATTGCAATCACCCTCCTATAATACTCTTCAGGATCACTTGCAGGAGTATTGCTTCAGTGAGTCTGTCTCCCAACAGTGCGTGGTATTTCAGGTTGAACGTTGACCTTTTCTGAAACACTACATGCCTCAGTGTACCAGCTGTGGAAGAGAGTCTCAATTTCTTGTCGAGCTACCTTTATACTGTCCTCTATTGTGGTAATCATGTTGTAAGCATTAATTATATCAATTGCACTGTTTTGCAGTTTTACACTCAGTGGTTGCACAAACTTCAGTACCTTCATGACTGTGATGAAGCAAATAATGTAACAGAAATTCTCCATAGAATAAAGGATCCCATTTGCTAATGTCTTAGTCTCAGCATCCCAATTCCATTCTCCATACTCATCAGCATATTGCTGTCCATTACTGATGACATGTAGTGCAATGAGAATACATGAAAAAGATCATAAAATATCTCATATGCTGTATGCCTCATTGCCCATCTTGTTCTGCAAAGAGATTGCAATGTCACTCGTTTAGCTTCAGGATAATAACGCCCTACTACTTTCAACAGAAGCTCATTTCTTTTGGGTGAGAAATTGAAGAAGTTACAACACTGGTTAAGCACATCATGCATATTCCGGATTTCAGGGTGTTGACAAGAGCTCACTATGCACAAATTGAGACAATGCGCATTACAGTGCACGTAAACAGCGGATTCATTCTGCTGGCAAATTAAACCTTGTGTGCCTCGAACGTTTGAGGACATGTTTGAGGCCCCATCATATCCTTGGCCTCGGCATGCTTGAATGTCAAGACTCCATTGTACCAATTTATGTAATATGTTCTTTGCAAGTGCCTCACCAGTTATTCTCTCACAAGGTACAAAGTCTAGGAAGTCCTCTCTTATATTCTGAGTTTTGCAAATATATCGCAGTACCAGAGACAAAACTTCTCTGTTACTTACATCTGTAACTTCAACACCAAGAATAGAGTAGTACTCAGCATCTTTTATATCTTTAATTATATTGTCTCGAATCTGATCCCCAATAATCTCTATCAGCTCATTTTGAATATCTGGCGAGTGATATTGTGCATTTCTCCACCGAACTATAAATGTTCAGCTAAACTTGTATCTCCAGCATTTACCCTGAATTTTAACAGGAGATAAAGTTTCCTGGATTATGGGTATCATCATCTATTTTCTCAATATGACTACGTAAAGCTATATTCTGGCGACCACAGACAAGTATACTTTCTATTATTGATCCTAATATTTTCCTGTTTTGTTCAATTCTTGCAGCACACCTAGCATCAAGTTTGCTCCTCACTGATTTTTCTGGGGTTTCCATAGTTATTTTAAAATTTGAGCCTTTTCCAATGCATTCATGTGATATTGTTTCTTGCAGTGTTCTTTAGAATCTCCTTTGCTTTTGTCCAGTTAGTTAATGGTTTAGTGACAAGAGTGCCCAAGCTATCACTGTAGCCAAACAAGCTACAAAACTTACACAAGCCACCCCTCAACGATTCACTGTAAACTAGCCAAGGGTATTCAACACACCATTTGTGTTGGAAGGATCGTTGTTTACCATGCATCACTGTCTTTGGAAACATATGACTGAAGTGCTGAGTGAGGTATTTATACTTCTCAGAATCATTGAGTGAGGTGCCAATGATTCTACCAATATCATAAGGTCCCTCTTCTGGCATACTGCTACCCTCATTTTGCACATTTTGCACTAGTATGCTATTATTGCTGTTTTCATTGGAGAATCTTTCTTGAACAGTGCTTCTGTTGTCACTACCTGCTGCAATGCCTGAATCTAAAAATACAAAAGGCATTGTTAAGTTCTTCATGCGTATGGGAAATGAAAGCAGAGATGAGACAAGTGTTTTTTTATGTGTTGCTCAAATGCTGTTTCCCAAATAACAGTATTGCAAAACTGCTGGGGAGATTGAGACAATGGGGACATGCAAATGGTGAAGTGTAGGTGGTAATGGGAATATTTTAGTGAGAAAGATCATATGACCAGCAGGATTAAGTCTGTGCAGAAACATGGACCTTTCATTTCCTGCCATGAAATAATTGTAGCAGTAAGTGCATTCAATAATGTATTTATTGCTGAGACTAATGTCATTAACACAAGTGCAAACTACCTATGATAATATGAAAACATGGAGTGGTGGAGGCACAATACAAGATAGAAAGACAATCATTCTTATGCAAATAAGAATCATGAGTCTGTTTTCTGACTATAATTCAGTTGTTTTACAAAAGACTGATAATAAAGATTCGACAGTCGCTTCCAATATACAAGAGACACACCTTGAGAGCTCCACTTTCTGATGGGCTTAATGGTCGTTTTGTTCCAAATCCAAATGAAGAAAGAGTTGCCTGATGGGTAAATCCTCTCTTCTTAGTAGCTGCCATCTCAGAGACTGATCCAAGTCAATGTCCCTTTTTGAAATGGAGGAGCAGAGTTTTACTTAATGAATGGTTTCAATATCAATCACATTACTTTAAATGTATTTGCCTTGCAAACAGAACAAACTTCACAATATTAACTGTAACCCCTGCCAAGTCCAATCATCTGTGCCTGGGCTGTCAACTGATGGCAAGACAAGATAAGAACTTAAGTAAGAAAGCAGGGTGTTGTAATAAGACATCCGTAACCCATCTTACAGGGATTTTCTCTCTATTTATATTCATGTGCTCAGTAACTGACAGCAATATGTTGATAAGCATGGAGACAACTGGATGCTGAGACTAAGGCAATGGGAAGGGTATCCTTTATTCTACGGAGAAGTACTGTTCCATTATTTAGTGTTCGTATTTTAAAAACTGATGGCAAGAACAAGATAAGAACTTAAGTAAGAAAGCAGGGTGCTGTAATACAGTTAAAGACATCCTGACCCAGCATCTTACAGGGATTTTCTATTTATATTCATGTGCTCAGTAACTGACAGCAATATGTTCAAGCATGGAGACAACTGGATGCTGAGACTAAGGCAATGGGAAAGGTAAGGAGACCAGGGGATCTTGAGATAGTCAGTGTCTTCACCAATAAAAACAGGAAGTTGTTATCCATGCACAGAAAGCTGGTGAGACCCATCCTGAGTACTGCGTGCAGTTTTGGGGATCTCTCTGCAAGGACATAAAGACAGGATGGAGGCAGCCCAGACAGCAACTAACATGGTGCATGGTTTGCAGCAAAATATGAAGAGAGAGAGACTTTAGGACCCGAATATACCCTCTAGGTGTGAGAAGCCTGACTGGGAAACATGAGAGAAAATTTTGTGCCTAAAAGGAACAAAGTCCAACAGGCATCTTTCTGAACAAAATGTGAAAAAGGGTCACAATTTCGAGATAGAGGAGGGTGACTGAGGGCAACATGAGGAAGTATTTTTTCATAGAGGGAGTGGTGGATGCATGGAATGGCCTTCCTGAGGTTCAGGTGTGAAAATGAATGTAGGGACACAGGCGCAAGACAGTTCTAGTACATGGAGGGAAGCGATGCTGTTAGAACTGATCTGCCAGCTTAGCCACTGGGAAATGGTGGGCGGACCAAGTGGTCTTTATCTGCCAGAATAAAGTATTGTGAAATTATAATCTTTGTGTGCTATTTTTACTACTCTCACACCAGCATGTTGTGGAATAATTTAATTCATATCACCATTAATCTTATGGGCCTGTGTAATTTTAATCAGTACTCCATGAATGAGATGGTGGATTACACAGGCAGCTCACAGATCAGCCCACCACCCTGACTGTATTTTAATATGCAGTCTCATGAGAGTAACACACAGCTCACAGATAGAACCCCTTTATGTTTTTTGACTCGTGTGTGACTGTGACCAGAAATAAGTAACCTCATTGCATTCTGTGTCCAGTTAGCTGTGCTAATTCATAAGCCAGCCACACGTTTATTTCCTATTCACCCAGTCCCTCGATCACAGACATTGCAGATGGACTGGGGGGCAAAGTTTGTCCGTTAGTTTGCAGATGACACCTGCAACACAATATGATCCAGATGGGGTGGGCAGAATGAACAGAGATAAAGATAAACTAGTAAAATGGTTTGAAGAATGGCAACTGGGGTTTAATGCAAAGATGTGCAAGATCATGCACATAGGGAAGAGAAACCCTGAAGCCACCTATACGCTGAGAGGGAAGTTGATATGCACAGTCTTTTCTTCCTTGTGACTGCCTGGCTTGTGCATCATCATCATCACAGATGACCTGAAATCATCCAAGCAGTCCACTAAATCAGTAGGTAAGGCTAGGGTGTTAGGACGGGTGTATCAGTAGGGGTATCAAAGTCGGAAGGAGGTAATAATCCTCTTTACAAGACACTGGTCCATCTGGAGTACTGCAGCTCACACCTTCACAAGGACATTAACCAAACTGAGGCAGTCCAGAGAAGGGCAACCAAAATGGTGTAGGGTCGTTTGCATCAGAAAACATATGAGGGGGCAGATTACCCTACAGCAAAGGAGAGGAGAGAGGTGACATGATTGAAACATTCAAACACCTAAAGGGTATTAACAAGGTGAAAGAGTGTAACATGTTTCAATATAAGAAAATTGCAGGACAGGACACAGCATGAGATCAGATGTAGGCCGATTAAGGGGTAATGTGATGAAGTTCTTTTTCACAGAAAGGGTGGTGGATGCATGGAACAGCCTACCACAATTTCACCTCAGTCATGGAGTTGGACATGCTACCTGAAATATCCACCTTAATTCCTACATCAGTCTTTCCATAAGTTTTCCCCTGAATCCGTTTATTTACCCCATTTCTCCTCACTCACGAAACTGCTTGCAGTGCATGAAATATCTCTCTGGCTGAGGTAATTTTTACCTTCAGTTCCTAGCTATTTTATTCCCCTGTTTATTTGCTCCATTTTCACTTCAGTAACAGAGCTGCAGTCATGGAAATATCTTCCCTGGCTGACGGAGGTATTTTTTTTCCTTAATTCCTGGCCCATGTCGGTTTACTTATGCCTTCTGAATCTGTTTGTCCCATCCCATTTCACCTCACAGGACCTGCAGCACTGCCAAGATGTTACATCACAAATATCCTCCTGAGCTGGGGTCTAGCCAGGGATTTCAGATCTGCACACCAAGTGGACTCAATGCTACCCTACCCCCCCCTTGTTAGGGTGAGCTACCCCCTCCCCGGGGTGTAGCCACACAATATACAAATGTACACCAGGACTGTGTTTGTTGCCTCATTTGGCACAATAAATACAACTTATCTCATGACAGTGGTTGTTGCCATGCATGGGTAAATACAAATCCCATGCATTGTTCCCTAGACACTCACATACCAGCCCAGAACCTGCAAAGCTGTATTGTCCTTGGGATGCAAAGAGTATTAGTGACCAGTCCTTCTAGTTTTGACTCCTTTGACTAAAATTACAGAAAGATTCAGTATTTCCTTTGTTAGTTTTCATGGAAAAAGGAAGGCAGTTCAGAGCCTATTTGCCACCCCCCCTTAAATAAAATAACTGCACACCATGGAGTGCTTGGAGTTATGCCTGCCGACACCCATTGCTCCTTGGTTACCTACTTTTCCCCGGCCACTTCACCTCAGCTGAGGGCACTAGTTGTTACCTGAAAGATCCTGGTTACCTTCCAATCCTAACCTGCCATGTTACTAATAGTGTATCCCTCAATTTTACCCCTTACCATTTCAAATTCACTGGTCACAGCAGCTGCTGCACAAGACCTGATGGCATGTGTCTCGCTAATTATTTTTTCATCAGACACCCGCTAGTTCCCCATTGATGTGTTTATTGCCCAGACGGGTTGCAGCAGCAAACATGATAATTATTTTCAATTTATTTATTATTTGTCCTCTGAGTAGTCCCTGACTTCACCGTGCGCACCTGGTCCTTTTCTGCCGCCCCTCCGCGATGCTAGGCCGCCCTAAGCAGCTCCAAATATAAAATTTGTGAAATTACGCTCCTCCGATCAAGAACCCGACCCCCTCAGTGCCCAGTCAAGTGGCGTAATTCACGCAGGTTCGGAAACACTGTGCAGTCTGAGTGTACTGTGTGATTTTTTATTAGCACACAGCGCCAGTGGACAGCTGCCCGCCTCCTGACTGTACCCTCACCACGTCTCCCAAGAGTTGAGCTTAAAGTCGCACTCTGAGCTTACGCCTGGCTCTGCATCATGTGACTGCCAGCTGCACGCACGTGATGCAGAGCCGAGGCGAGCCGAGGCCTGATGCCTATGCCGGCTGCCGCCGCCGACTGAGGGTGCCCACTTCCCCGCATGCCTTGTGCCAGTTTGAAGGGGCTTTAACTGTTTCATGCCAGTGACTCTGACACCTGCTGAGGTCCAGTTGCTTCCCAGAAAAGAGATCTTGCCGGTGAGTCCCTCAGGGTCAGATGGGGAGGAGAGGAGGAGCAAGATGATCTGACGGCTGCGGAAATGAGGGGGGCGCCGGGTTGCACAGTGGGGAAGCGGGGTATGTCGGTGGGGGGTTCTGAGCACCCAGGAAACCCCCCTAGCTACGCCCCTGTACATATTTAATTCTCTTAACCTTTCTTCACAGGGTTTTTGATGTAGGCCCTGCACCATTTTGGTTGCCCTCCTGTGAACTGCTGCCACCCTATCTGTGTCCTATCCACAAAAGCAGTCCCAAGAATGACCCAGAGAATTACAGACCAGTCAGTCTGACCTTAATCATGTGCAAGCTCATGGAGACCATATTTAAGGAAAGGTTGGTAGAATATCTAGAGGAGCATGGTCTCCAGGATGTGAAGCAGCATGGGTTTATGGGGGGGGGGGGATTCAAATGAATCTGACTTATTTCACTGGGTCACTAAGACAGTAGATATGGGCCAAGCGGTAGACATCCTCTATATGGATTTCAGCAAGGCCTTTGACTCTGTGCCTCACAAAAGGTTGATCAGAAAGTTGGCAGATCTTGAGGTTGGGCATAAGATGCCCAGATTTATTTATTTAAGAGTTTTACCAGGAAGGCACACTGAGCAGAGTACTGCTCGATTTCAGGTGTGACCTGGGGGAGGCGACAGTGGGGATAAAATAGGTAAAAGCAATATACAGTCAAGAGCAATACACAGTGATAGGGAAGCTAAGTACAGTGCATCAGTAAATACAGGATAATTGGGACAGCAAGTAGACAAGATGGCACAATCAAACATGCATCTAGTATGGAACTAGCACTTCCACCGATACATACAGCATAGTTATATGCCACAGGCACAGGCACAGGTGGAGGAGAAATGTACTTCAATGAGAGGGCCGAGGTGCCAGGTTGGGGGCATGAACCTGATGGTAGCAGGAAGGGAGTTCCACAGTAAAGGCACGTGATGTCTGAAGGCTGCCTGACCAGCAGAGGAGGACATGCGCAGCACTGCCAGGAGATGGGTGTCGAAATTTCTAAGAAGGTACGCGGAAGGGATCTGGGTGGTAAGGGTACAGGCAAGATAAGGTGGGTGGAAAATTGGCTGAGGGACAGATCCCAGAGGGTGGTTGTGAGGGGAGACTTATCTGGCACCAGAGAGGTCACTAGTGGGATACCGCAAGGCTCAGTGCTGGGCCAGTGTTGTTCACGGTCTTTATCAATGACATGGCAAAGCTATGCACTTTGGAGCCAAGAATCACTGGACGGAGTACTACCTGGGTGGAGTCCAGGTATCTGCATTACAGGAGGAGAAGGACCTGGGGGTGATGATTACGAATGACCTGAAGTACTCCATGCAGTGCAAGAAAGCAGCAGCAAGGGCAAACAAGATTTATTTATTTATTTGAAATATTGGATTTACAACTTGTAAGCCAGACGGCTCATTTACAAAGGTATCTTGTCACATGGAGGACAGAAATAAAACAAACAGGGTACAGTTACAAAGGAATAGCCATCATGTATAGGTTACAGACATTGTTTACAAACATTATATACAGTTTTGGATACAGATATTTACATAAGCACAGCAGAAAAACATTGTTAACACGACAGAGCATCCGTTACAGTATAATCCATCATATTCATGGGCCAGAGATGGATTAGACATTGTTGTAAGAGGCTGCAGTCCATAATGGACTTTATCAGAGGTTTGGGTCATTGTGGGCATGAGAGCACAGGCTAGTTGCAGTTACAGGAGCGGACATTGAGGAGCTGGTTGCAGAGGGCGACTTTGAAATGGGCAGTCTTGGGTGTGCTAGTGATGGTGGCTGGGAGTGCATTAAACCAAACAGGGGCCCTGTAGCGGAAGGATCTCTGGGCAAGGGAGGTTTTTACCCTGGGTACTGCCAGTATAGCTTTGTCCGGGTTGCGGGTGGAGATAGAGGGGGTGGCAAGTTGGAGAGAGGCGGTGATCCCAGGAGGGCAGTGACTGAGCAGAATTTTCTTGGTCAGTAGTCAGGTCTGGTAGTGGAGTCTTTCATCGAGGTTGAGGAGACTGGCAGTGGAATAGAGGGAGCAGGTGTGGGTGAGCCTAAGGGCACCAGTTAGGAGCCTGCAAGCCTTATTGAGGGAGATCTGAATTTTCTGGAGTGCGGAATTATCTGCTGCCTCATACACGGGAAGCCCATAGTCCACTAGGGACCGTATTGAGGAAGTAATGGCAAGCCTAAGGGCATCAGGAGGGAGGCAGTCCCTGTGCTGGTAAAGGAGTCCAATCCGAGCGTTAGCGGCAGCCGCTAGGGTGTTTATGTGGTCATGGAAGGTAAGGGCAGAGTCAAGGGTAAGTCTAAGATATTTGTAGATGGATACCTGTTCAAGGGGGTGCTGGGTGCTGGGAAGGATGAGGAGAGGTGCACTTTTCGCTTTGTTTTGGTGGTGGGAGAAAATCATCGATTTTGTCTTTTTTAGGTTTATGACCAATCTACGGTCACTGAACCATGTTTCGGCCTGGAAGAAGGCGTGTTGGAGGAAGTCCTGGAGGGGAGTAGGTTTATGATGCGAGGCATAGAGCACTGCATCATCTGCATACAGTAGGATATTTTCAGAGCAGGCATTTGGCAAGGAGTTTAGGTAGAGGGTGAAAAGAAGTGGACCCAGGATAGAGCCCTGGGGCACCCTGGAGCGGATAGGTAAGTTGGTAAATTCTAGGAGGGCTGTGGTAATGCTATGGCCTGAATGGAAGCCATGCAGCTCTGGGTATAATATGTCATACTTGGCTAGGTATTCAGTGAGCTGTGTGGCAACCACTTTTTCTAAAGCTTTGGGGGGGGAATGGAGATGGGTCGACAGTTACTGGGGGAGGATTTATCACTACTTTTATGAATGGGGGTAATGACAGCTGTCTTCCAGGCACTGGGGAATTGCCCCAGGCAGAAGGATTTGTTGAGTAGGTCTGTTAGAGGGACTAGGACCTCATTGAGGACTAGTCAAAGAAACCTAGTGTCTAGGGGGTCATTGCTAGGGTTATTGCTGTTTAGCACTTTTTGCAAGTATGGACGGGCTTCATGGGTAGATATTTTGCTCAGGAGGAAACAAGGGCGCTGCAGGGTTGGGGGTTGGAATTTGGGAACAGGGTCAAAGAAACAACTGGGGAGAACAGTGCTGAGATCCGTGAAGGTGGTGTTTAGACAGTTTGCTGTGGTAAGTGGATCAGTGGAAATGGTGCTGTCTATGGAGAGCTGGGAGGGACATGGGGAGAGTGATTCCCATTAAGTTCTTTGACATTACTCTAGAAGGTCCATACAGACCCCTATGTGGTGGTGAGAGTAGATTGATACTGGTTCACTTTGGCCTTGCAGATGGCTCGAGTGCATCCATTGCATGCTGCATTATAGGATTTTCTGTCAGCCAACCTGCCAGACTCCGTAGCTTTGTGCCAGAGATTGTCCCTTTCCCTCAGCTTTTGGAGTAGGGAGGGGGTGATCCATGGTGCATTCTGTCTTTTGGTGTGGTGTTTGGTGAGTGGAGCATAGAGATCACAGGCCTTGGCGAAGGCCTGCGTGAACAGGCTGAGCGCAATGTCAATGCTGGGGGCTATATTAATGGGGGACCAGTCCATTTGGGCAAGAAGTTGTTTAAGTTTTTTTAACCCCC
Organism: Neoceratodus forsteri; assembly: GCA_016271365.2. Taxonomy (NCBI): domain Eukaryota; kingdom Metazoa; phylum Chordata; order Ceratodontiformes; family Ceratodontidae; genus Neoceratodus; species Neoceratodus forsteri. Next base: position 478,093,091 of record CM057451.1, read on the forward strand.
CTGGGTAGAGACGCCTTCAGAAGGTGGTTTGGGCTATGGGTTTGGGGGTGGAGGAGGTCCATAGGAATAGGATGGGCGTGTGATCGCTTAGGGAGTCGGGAAGAACTTTTATATCCTGGATTTTGTGGGGGCGGTTAGAGATAATGATATCCAGGAGGGTGTTGGTACCAGTAGAAGGATGAAGTCTAGTAGGTTGGGTGACTAATTGGATCATGTCGAGGGCAGAGAAGGAGTCCTTCATTGGTGCGGCTGAGGGGCCAAGCCAGTTGACATTTAGGTCCCCTACTAGTGTCTGTTCAGCTTTGTGCGGGAGGGTAGAGAGGTAATCAGTGAGGGATGTGATGGCTGGCTTTAGGTTCTTAGGGGGTATGTAGGAGATTGTGAGGTATAGTGGGCCCCTGGAGGGGTCCAGGGTGATTTTTAGGGTGAGGGCTTGTGCTCTGCTTTTGAGTTTGGGGGGTGGGATCATGTGGCCAATAATGTTATCTCTGATGTAGATCGGACAGCCGCCCCCACATTTTCCCACCCTGTCTTCCCGGTATAGGGTGTATCTGGTGAGTGAGACAAAGGCGTCAGGAGTAGATTTAGAAAGCCAGGTCTCAACTAGTGCTAGATGCTGGGATGCATAGCTAGAGGGAACAGCAGTAGGAGAGAGGAGGTTATACTATCCTTGTACAGGTCACTGGTGAGGCCACATCTAGTGTATGGAGTGCAGTTCTGGTGCCCATACCTCAAAAAGGACATTAACCTGCTGGAGAAGATCCAGAGGAGGGCTACAAAGATGATAGCAGGTCAGCAGGGCAAGGCACACGAGGAGAGGTTGGGGGCACTGAACAGGTATTCCCTGGAGGAAAGAAAAGAGAGAGAGGGGACATGATTGGGACCTTCAAGTACTTGAAAGGGATAAATAAGTTGGATAAGGAGGGTCTCTTCAAGCTGAGTGGAAACCATAACGCGAGGGGGCACAGTCTTAAGCTGAAGAGGGGGAAGTTAAGGATTGAGGTCAGGAAGCACTTCTTCACAGAGAGGGTGGTGGACACCTGGAATGCACTGCTAGAAGAGATGGTCTCATTGAAGACAGTGAGCAGCTACAAGAGAGGCTGCGACAGGCATAGAGGGAAGGTAAGGATCATGGATAGGTAGGATGGGAGGAATGGGGAGGAGGGGCAGGGACAGCAGCATATGCCATGGACCCTGCAATATGAGCAGACTAAATAGAACAAATGGCCTTCTTCTGCTGGCTTTTTCATATGTTTGTATGTTTGCATGTCTCTTCTAAGATAGGTCCTCCAGAACTGGATACAATATAATATTCGAGATGTGGTCTCACCAGTGATCTATACAGGGGTATGATTACCTCCCTCCTTCTGCTGGTGATTCCCCTGACTATATATCCTAGCATTCTGCTGGTCTTCCCCACTGCCTTGTCACACTGTTTAGCAACCTTCGGGACATCAAGAAATGATTAACCCCAGATCCATTTCCTGCTTTGTGCTTGTTAATACCTCCCTCTCCAAGTTGGTGTGTTGCCCCGGGTTTCTGTGTCCCATGTGCATTATTTTGCACATTGAAATCCAGCTGCCAATCCCTTGACCTATTTCCCAGCTTTTTTAAATCATCCCTCATTTTATCCACCCCCCCCCTCCCCCCGGTGTGTCCACCCTATTGCAAACTTTCATGTTGTCATCATACAAGTGTACAAAACAGAACCCACTACTACCAGGGAATTCCCCAGAAGCTGAAATCCCTGCAACCTCACAAATGGCAGTACTGAGAGAACTAAGAGGCCTCAAACAAACTTATGCATCCTCACAGATAAGGTAATTCAGATGAAAGGGGCTCTAAAAGAAATGCAAAGCTCAATCTCAATCTTCAGCAAGAGGTTAGATGAAGCCAAAGCTGGATATGTGGAAGAAACTGCCCAGGGCAATATATGTGAAATAGCAAAACTAAAGGTGAAAAGAACATACCTCAATACCAGAGGTAGACTCAACAACATGAAAAAAGAATCATCCCTAAAAAGATAGCAAAAATACAAAAAAGGTTCTTCCAGAATGCACTACCCAAGCAGTTGAACTGTGCATAGGACAGCCTTACTGGGACTGAGAGTATAATGGGTATCGTACGTGCTACTGAAGGTAGGGAAAAACCAAGGGTAATAACAGCAAACATCCTGCATTTTTTTTCAGTCATGCTTTTTCTCGTCCCTCGACTTTTTTGATGGCAACTTCCCAACCCCATCACTGACCTTCTAATGAATTTACTGGTTAGCCACCACTGGCTCAGGACCACGATAGTGGTGGGTGGCCTGCTATATCGGTCATGTGTGGGCCTGCAAGAGGTGCCGGCACAATGGCAGACCAGAGCTTTTTCCTCCAGCTCCTTGTTTGCTCCCTGAGGGTGCTGGACTGCAGTGATGTGCATGCATACGTGTGGAGGAAAGCATGTTTGCCTGGCATCTAGCGACTGCCAATCTTCCCTTCTGTGTGCTCCCACTGCACTGCCACCTAGCCTCCACCAGGTGGCAGTCATGTAGCAGAGTGTTCCCCTATCCTTCGCGGGAAGAGAGATATCCTTGGGATGCTCAGTCCTCGATCCCCCAGCTGGTCCCACATGCTACCTAAGTCCATTACAAAACCCAGGTCAGTGGTACAGCGGTCTGCCCAAAAAACCTGCAGTTTTACATAAAAGAACAACTGCAAAAGCAAGCGAGAGATAGCAGCTGAAAAGAGAAGGACAGCCTAGTGGTAGTGCTACTGCTTGCAATGTCAATGACCCAGGTTCAGGAATGAGCCTGGGTTGCTGGAGGGCTGGTTGGGGGAAGATGGTTGAGGATCCCATGAACACTTGCCTCCTCAGGGGAGGGAGTCCTGGTTTCCACCACAATACTGCCACCTGGGTCACCAGAGGTGGTGGTGCAGGTTGCAGCCAGAGGTAAGGGAGGGGAACATCGCAGCTCTGATGCTTGGCATCAAGACACATCACCTTACGACACTGAGGTCTGGGAGAATTTGGAAAATCTCCCAACCGTGCTGGATGCCATTCGCCACCCTGCTGCAGGTCCCACACCACCAACTGGGCTATTACTCTGTTACCAACACTTCAGCTCTGCCCTGGGACTATAGGGTGGCTCCCGAGCAGCCTTTCCCATAGGAAGGGGGGTTACTCATGGGGGAACAAGGAGTGGTGAAAAGTCCCAGGGACTGTGGGTGATGGGGTTGGTCTGGGCAGGGTAGGGGACTGAAGGAGTGTGGGTAAGGAGTCCAGGGTAAAGCATACTACATTAAAAAAGGGCAAGAGCCTGAGTTCATATTTAGCATGATTCCTCTAAAGAAATTACAGACATGAAGATAGAGTCTGACAAAGCAAATGAGTACTGAGATAAGCAGGAGTCCATTACTGTAAGAAATTTCCTTCAATGCTTTGATAACAGCCCAGCGTACTTGGTGGTGAAGGTAGGAAATAAAATTTCCAAGCCAGGATCCCCCTTGGTGCCTCTTTGCAGCCCCCAAATTGTATACATGGTTCTATTTATTGTCTTGCTCCCCCTTGTACCCCCCACTTCAGAAACTGCAATATAAAAGCAAACAAATTTTACAATACTTAGTTTTAGCATTTTTTGTTCATTCAAACAGAGCATAGCTGTCATGTTATGGCACCAGAGGCCCGATATTCAGAAATGCGCAAAGTGGAGCTCAAAGGTTTCTGCTGCACTTTGCAAATTGCCCAGGGGTCTGAGGATGCTATATGCAGTCAGATAGCACACAAACACTATTCGCCTGAATATAAGGTGTGTTAGCGCAGTGCTAAGTCAAGCAACATTGCCCAGACATGGATTCCCAAGTGCGCGTTGTGAGTGAATAGCACCGGAGTGCTATCTGCAATTTTCAAAAGGATCCATGCAAATGAGCCCATTGGGCATGCAAGGTGCTGAGGGGCCATTTGCATGCTCATTATGGGCCCATTTGCATGAGTAGCAGAGGCAGGTTAGCATGGTGTCACCCCTCCCTTCCCCAGTTCCAGACATATGTTATGGTCCCTGGTGCCCAGTGGGCCCTCCACCCTCCAATGCACAACCCAACAAGTATGTCCCTGATCCCTGGTGCCTACCGTGCCATGAGGTCCCCCACCCTCTGATGCAAATCCCAACCTGTATATCCTTGATCCCTGCTGCCTAGTGCCCCCCTCACTGATCACCAAGTAGCTACATAAAGATAGCCCCACAAGTGCCCAGTGTCCCAACACCCCGTCCCATCTCTCTACAGGTATTATGTCCCTGGCATCCACTAACCCCCCCCCCCAGTCACCGATCCCTGGCCCCATATCAGAAACACCACCCATTTCTGAGCCTATGCTCTATGTAAATTGTAAGGTGCAGGGACAGAACAAACACGAGTCCCTAGTGTGTCCTGGCACCCCCCTGATCGCTGGTATCACCCATGTTACTGCAGCAATCCTTGACATCTAGCAGCTCCCCCACTGTGGCATCAAACACCCAATCACCCGTCCATCCCCTTACCAGCATCTTTGGTGCCTCAGGAGAGCAGACCTCATCCTACAAATAAGACACATGCTCCCTGCGTGTACATATGGTGGCCAGCTGAGGAGGTGTGAGCAGGGCTGCACCAGTCGCCATCTGCACTCCTGCAGCACCAAAGATGCTGATAAGGAGATGGGGGAGTGATTGGGTGTTCAGTGCCGCAGTGAGGGGAACTAGATGTCAGGGATTGCTGCAGTAACACGTGTGGTACCAGCAATTGGGAGGGGGGTGATACAAGGACATACTAGGGACTCATGTTTGTTCTGTCCCTGCACCTTACAATTTACATAGAGCATAGGCTCAGAAATGGATGGTGTTTCTGGTACAGGGTCGAGGATCGGTGACTAGGGGGCCAGTGGATGCCAGGGATATATGATACCTATAGCAGGACAGGATGGGGGGGTGGGTTGGGACACTGAGTACTTGCAGGGCTATCTTTGCATTGCTGCTGGCAGTCAGTGGGGGGGAGACACTAGGCACCAGGGATTGGGGATATACTGGTCGGGATGTCCATGGGAGGGTGGGGGGAATCACTAGGCACTGGGGATATACTGGTCAGGCTGTGCATCGGAGGGTGGGAAGACTACTGGGCAGCAGGGAGACCTTCGGTGGGCATGGCGACGGTGATCAGAGGGATGGGGGATGCTAGCCACTAGGGATATGTGCATGCATACCTGGCACGGCAGTTGGGGGGGTGTCACAGACCACTGAGGGGGCAGGTGTGCTCCCCCACCAGGCATCTGGGTCATTTGCTGCAGTACTTCCTGCCACCGCTAGGGCTGTAAGGTGCAAGAGGGATTTTTTTGGCAGTATTTGCACCACACAAAAGGACCACGCTTACCCCTTTTGCACAGCACAAAGCTGCTGAATATGGCATAGTGTGGATATTCATGGCCGCATCCTTCCCCTTGCCCACGTACACACATTATGTTTTGTGTGGGCGCTAACCCTGTTTGTCCATACCAGTGCCCCTTTTGAATATGGTGGTCCAACGCTAACCCCAGTTTACGTGGGAAAACACCCATTAGTGCCAGTGCAAACTTTTAAATATCAAGCCAAAGAGGTAACGATCAGGCATTAAGAGGAGACATTATCAGTGGCCAGGACCCAGAAAGCCACCCCTACCCAATCAACTTGTAAGCAATTGCTTGCATGTCATATGCAGTCCTACACCCATGAGTGTAATAGCCTCTTGCATGAGTTCGCCTGCCACGGCATTTGTCCTAAATAAAAATTTTTAAAAGTACAACAGTAGAGAGAGAGAGAGAGAGAAGTAGGAACAGGAATGCTAAAAGAGACTGGACTATGTCTAGACTGGATTCTGTTGTATGGCAAAAGGAAAAAAATGCCACTATGCAAAAGAACTAAAAACCTTTAACAGAATCACTCACATCCTGAGTGTGCATTGAACTACACATGCTTCAATAAGATTGATTTATTTAGTTTTTGTTGACCAGGAAACGAGGGCTAGGCAATTCTGCCAAGTTTAGCCTCATCCTGGGGTGGGGGTGGGGGATACAGATGGTAACCAACTGAAATTGAACCAGATTAAGCTGTTAGTGGTATTTTTACTAAATGGTGGAAATTTGCGACTGAAACTGACAACTTAGCAGGGATGTAAGTTAAAATGTTAAAAAATGTATTTTAGTAACCATGTCAGGCATCAGAGCTTGGGCAAGTGAAGGTGGAAAAGGGATCCAAACCAGATTATTATTAAATATGGCATATGATGGGGCTGGCCCGCTGTCACAGTGGTAGCACTGCTGCCCATGACATTGGGAACCTGGGTTCAGGAACCAGCCTGGGTCATCAGATGGCCGGCTGGGGAGAGGTATGTCGAATGTCTGCTCGGATGCCTTCCCCCTCGGGAAGGGAGGGTGAATGGCTGCTGGTGCACCACCACGACCTGGGTGACCACAGGTGGAGGTTCACCTGGCACTGTCAGATTAGAGGGGGAGGACATCAGAAAGGCTCTGGCGCATGCACACATCTTTGTGTGCATGTCGTCCTAGTGGGGGAGGGGAAAATGCCGACTGCGATGAGAGGGTGTCCGCCCCGCATCTCAGTCCTTGCACTGTTGACCATGACATTCGCTTCTGACCGTACCATTTGAGTTTCTGCTGGGGGTAAGAGAGGGGTCCCTGGTGGCCCCACTCTGGAGGGTAAGCAAAGGTGCCTAGGGAGATGGAGGTAAGTCCTGGGAAGCGGATGATGGGGCAGGGCACAGGGACTGGAATAATGGGGGATGGCTGCTCATAGGAGAAGAAAAAGTACACTAATTAAAAAACTACTGCTACCTTGGTATGCAGTAAAATCAGGGAGTTGCTATACAGTATAGTGATAAAAGTGTCTGGGCCTACATAAACACTAAGTCTACAGATATGGCTATTACCATGTTTACCACAACCATTACAGCTATTACACTAAAAAAGACATTTTAATTAGAAAAAAAAATTGTTAAAATGTGTAGGAACTTCCGGTGATGTCACAGGTTTCATGGCCACCTAGATCCAGAGCTGCTAAACCCATGGTTAGCAAATAAGAAAATAATTTCACCTTTCCAGTGGTGAGACAGATGGTGCAAGTAATACTTTAATGATGTAGTCAGTACAAACACGGAAAAAACCCAAGCGACTAGCTGGCCCAGTGGTGCCAAGGGCTGAGGCACTTAGCACCTTACCTCTCCCACGCCGGTGACCCGAGTTCGGGAACAAGCTTGGGCTGTCAGGGGATGGGGGGTGAGAGAAGGATTGAACAGCTGGCAGGCAGCTCTTCTCTCCCAAGTAGGGGAGGTTGGTCTTCCTGGCTTGGTGGCAGTGTCGAGCAGATGGAGGAACAGGCACTAGACCAGATTGTGTGGAGCAGGCCCGCCGGCTCTGGTGCACATATGTGCCTCTGCGACCAAGTTGCTACAGCTCTGGGGAACTAAGGAAGATAAATGGAGGAAAAAGGATAGGTACAGCAAGGGCATATGACACCCGCTGGCCACACCTTCACCCACTGTGTCAGCAGGGCAGCCCAGAGCAGGGAACTGGATTATGAGCATCGGAGGGGGGAGGTCAGACCTCTCTCCCTCTCCTGACCCAGAGATGGGGGGCAAACTTTGGGGGTGCCCTTGCTACCGGTACACCTGGGGAGTTAGGCATAGGACAGTTGAAGGGGGTGGCAGCACCTAATAGCAGGGAGCCCCCCCTTTCCGTGGTCCCAAAGAGAATAAATAGAATATGGGGGAAAAAACAAGCAACTAAACTGAAGGTACAGATGGAGCAAGGTTACTGTCACAGCATGTCATCTCGCAGTCGTTTGGTAGCTCCGCTCTCCCAGTTAGGTGATGAAGAAGACTACAGCTCTGTACAAGGAGCCATTCTCAGTAACCTGGACACAATTCTGAAAGCAATCCATAGAAATAAATGTATGGTGGCAAGTATAAAGGCAAACCTGTGGTCAATTGAAAATAGTGGCAACAGAGCATGTGGTGGGGATCTCACAAACTTAGTCGGGACCCACAGTCAGGCCATCTTATACCTCCTGAAAAGAGAGAGGCAACTTCAATGAAGCTCGATGACCAGGGCGAGTGAGACATGACAGTTTCCAGAATTATGCCATCAAACAAGATATGAAGTCTCATTTCCATTGGTTCCAGACTTCATCATCCATATAGAAACATAGACAATGACAATGATGGCAGAAAAAGACCAATAGTCTATCCACTCTGCCCAAAACAACTTATTATACCCCAAGAACTTTTGTCCATATCCAATTTTTGTCTACACCATCCACACCCTTGCTCCTTGTTTTACTTTTACCCCCTGAGTAACATCTAAGCCCAGCCGTGTTTGAAATCATTAATGGTTTTGAGACCCACCACCTAAACCAGTAGGCTGTTCCATGGCTCAACCACTCTCTGTGTAACATAAAACTTTCACACGTCCCTCCTAAACCTAACCTCCCCCCACCAACTTCCACTCGTGACCTCGTGTTCTAGATGTGCCACTCTTGTTGAATAGTTCCTGGCAGTTCACATTGTTCATTCTTTTCAGGAACATGAATGTCTCTATCATATCACCCCTCTCTCGTCTGGTCTTGAGTGAGTACATGTTCAGTGCCCCAAGCCAGTCCTCCATAGGATCTGCCCTGCTGGCTCTGAATAATTTTTGATACCCTATGCTGTACTGTCTCCAGCCTGTCTTTGTCTTTCCTTAGGTGAGGACTCCAGAACTGGGCACAGTCTCAGACCCAGAGCCAGAGACCAAAAACACAAACTGGGAGTCTGGTGGTGTGTGCTTCTGCCAGCAGTGAGTCCAGCGAACACTAAGATGACCCGAAGTAGAGTGCACCTTGGGGCCATGGGAAGGAAGTAAACATAAAGGACAAAAAAAGAAAAAAAAAGGGATCTGAGGGGGTAAGCTTGCCGATAATGGAACTGTCCTAGATATATTGCTCACTTGGTGAAATATAGCCTGAGGACATAGTTGTAAGAAGTGTTAGCCTGGATCAGGAGGGCAAGACACACTGCAATATCTTTGCCCTTTCCAGAGAAACCTGGAGCACCGGGAGGAGGGGGGAGATGAGGGTCTGGCTGCTCAACTGAGTACCTGGCACCCCTTTTTTTCTTCTTTTGGAACATTGGTGGGGTGGACATGTAGTGCTTCATTATCTGGCAATGCCAATGCCATTACCTGCAGGGAGAGGGTAAGAAGAAAGAATGGATAACTGTGTCACAGGGCAACACTGGAATAACCCCTACCATGAGCTGCTTCTTGGTAACTCCAGGGGGTGTTTGGGGGAATCTTTATGGCTTGCTGGAAGAACTGGAATCCAGTGGCAGTAAAATACTAGGTAAATGCTAGGTAAGCCCTGTGGTAGATGTATAAGTGAAGGGTGGGCTGGTGACAAGGTAGTCCTGTAGTGATACACAACTTTATCATCATAGGGCTTGTATGGGGCAGAAGGCAACTGGACAGGGAGGAGTGTGGTAGCTAAGTACTGGCCACCATAGCGGGGTAGAGCATGTGGGGCTGGAAGCCACTGAGAGAAGGGAGGGACCACTGGACCATCAGGGATAAGCTCTTTATTAACACCACACTAACAGTTTCAATATGTGGACCATGGTCTACATATACATTTCCTATCATGTGTTTCTGAATGATTATCACATATACTATACTGTAAGCAGACTTATAAAATGGGCTGAAAAAATCTATCATCCTGATTGGCTACTACATCATCTGAGCCGTGTCCTTATCAGATGATATAGTAGCCAACCAGCACTACCCTCTGGTCCCCAGCCCTACAATACCACAGAATCAGTCAGCTGTGCCAGCTGAAAACAGAAACACAGCCTGGCACAGCTCACAATGTGAAATCCCAGCCCTGTGACCCAGCTCCGGTCTCTGTACCCCTCCTCCTTCACAGCACAGAAAGCAACCTCTACATAAAAAAAACAGCAGCAAAACATTTTGAAAAAGTTTTTCCACATTTATCATACATACTCTCACCTCTCCTCCACAAAACGATCCCCGAAGTCATCAGCACAGCGCGTGTGGGCACGACGCAATTTCAAACAAATCCCCTATGTAAATAAAAATTCACTCCCCACAGACACATAAAAAGACTCCATTTCATACCATTTCATACACATGACACCACTGTCACAAAGCCATGAAACATTATGCTAAGCCCCCACCTGGCAGGCACTTTCCTCATACTGTAAACCCTGTTTTTCTCCCCAAGTCCCACTTCGGTCATAGCGAGTGTGTCCCTTAACAACTGCCATACAGAACACTTTCCTTCTTCCTGTTTTAAAATATAATGTGCTCTGGTAGAGTGTGGCTTTGGAGATTGTGTAGTTTTTTTTTTAAACTTTAATTAGTACACTGTAGTGTTAGTGGAAATATCCTGGACATCAGACACTGCAAGCAAAGCAAATCGCAGACTGCAGTTTAAAACAACGGCCGTGAGACCTGTACATCCAGGGGAAAAACTGGCACCAAGAAAATAATTACAGGTGGGAAAAAAAAGTTAATTTACTTTTCTTCTTGGACATGGGGGGGTGGGGGTGAGACTTGGATGTACTGAGTACTGTGGGTCTTTTTGCTGTACTACAGACCAAGCCAAGTAAAATGTATTGTACAGCACATTACATAGAGGGACTATGTTATCCCTCCAACTAAATAAAAAGGTTTCTTACTTTTTTTTTTTTCAATTTTAACAGCTTTTTAGGGCCCATTTTATAAGTGCAATAACACACTCCGAGGTGTGGATTATTGCCTGATAAGAACATGCCCAGGATCATAAGGCACTCGGCACAAGTGCCTTGTGCTTTAGTACACCCCTGGGCATGCTCTTATCAGGCAATAACCCACACCACATTGTGTGCTATTGCTTGCTTAATACATTAGTTGAGATAACAAAGATCCTACCACAGCTGACAAGGTTGAACTTTGAAACTGATCTTATTCTAGAAACAGACCTATTAGCTAATGAGCACCTTAAATTTAGAAGGGCCAGGGTGGGGTCTGAAGTAGCGGCATCTCACCCAACTGACAAAAAGCAGAGGTTGCAATTGCATTGAGAAGAGACTTCCACTGGAACGTATTGAAACATAAGTAGAAGCAGAAGGCCAACTAGTCATGCTGGAATGTGAAATTAATGAGACAAGACTGAGCTTGCTAAATGTATTTGCTCCAAATCAATATTCCCCAGCATTCATCATTCAGCAAAATAGTATTTGATAAAGTAGCAAATATGCTGAAAGCCACTGTGGTGCAGGGAGGGGACTTCAACTGTACCCTAGATTCTCAACTAGATAGACCCACAGATAATGCAGACTCCAACAGAAATATGTCTTGGATGCCAAGCCAAGGGCAGAAGTGAGATAATCTGGTATGTTAGATGTTTAGAGGAAATTTAATCATAAAGTTAAGAATTACCCTTTTTATGTTGTCTTGCGTGTACACAAGAAACATGTTGCGCTAACTTTAGAATAGCAAGTTTTGGAGGTGCGGTTGTGTTGTGACCAGTGGCAGCACTGCTTTTTGGGGCTGGGCTACGTGGCATGAATTAGATTGCACGCTGTCAATGACAGCAGTGCAAAAGCGTGCCACCAACTTAAAATGTTTTAGCTGCTGCAGTGAGGGAGCTCCACCTCATTGCAGGACGTGCCTTTCCTGGTGTAACATTTCACTCAGATATGGCGGTGGCTGTGCCATCCGCCTCACACAGTCCACAGAAGCTGACATCAGGGGTGCCCAATTCCCCTGTCGGCATCATCATGCCCCCCTCCTGAGTTTATTTGCCGACGGGGGAGCCCAATCCCTGTCAGCAGCATGTCCCATGCCAGTTGTTTGCCAAGGAGGGTGCCCAATCCCCCTCAGCATCATCTCCCCCCAAAACACCTTTTATTTGCCGACAGGGTGCCCAATCCCTATCGTCTCCAGTCCCCGCACCCCAAAACATGCAGGTAGCATGCAGGGAGCTCAACCCAGTGTGCCAAAGGTATCTGTTAAAAGAAAAAAAACCTTCCCGTGATTTTTTTTTTTTTAACCCTGTAAAGTAGAAAACGGTCCCTCGCTGGCTGTCTGCGGCTCCCTCCACAACCCGCACCCACCCACTGCTTACCCCACCTCCCCACACACACACCCCTCACCCCATACTTACCTCCGGAGCCCAGCGTGACAATCTTCGGTGAATCGAGAACACATCTGCACTCTTCAAAGCTGACCACGAACTGAAGAAATGCCGGTAAGCTGTATAATGGCATAAATAGAGTTTTTTCAACTTTGGTGCATATCTCAAGCATTTTTGGGAATTTTGGCACCACATTTTCAACATGGGGTTATTGGGATCCCTCCTCATGAATTCAGGCACTGTCATGGTGTTATTCGGTCTTGAAAGGTGATTTCACGGTCACTGCGCAAAATCACCTTTTGGGAACGATTAATGAAATGACAGTGCCACTGTTCATGAGGTGGGCTCTCAAAAAGCCTATGTTGCAAATTTGGTGAAAAAATAACAAAAATGACTGTTTTACGAGCTTGTGTTGCGCAGTTTCCACACATGCTCATAACTTTGCAAATCTGTAATATTTTCAATCCAGATTTTCAACACTGGAATTTTTCCACACCTCCTTTTGAACAGTACAGCTGTCATTTTTTACATCCTGTCCGAAATGTGTTTTTGCTCTTCTGGCGCAGAATAGCGTGGTCACTGTGGGAAATCAGTGTTTGGGACAGATTAAGAAAATCACAGTAACACTGCTCATGAGCTGATGTCCTAAAATGCCTACGTTGAAAATTTGGTGACAAAAGTCCATTAAATGATTGTGCTATGAGCGTGCATTGTGCAGTTATCACGCACCCTCATAACCTCGCAAAGTTGTAATATTTTCCCTCTAGATTTTCAGCATTGGCATTTTTTCACACATCCTTATGAACAGTACAGCTGTCATTTTTCACATCCTGGCCGAACTGTGTTTTCACACTTTCTGCAGAGAATAGTGCAGCCGCTGTGGGAAATCAGTGTTTGGGACAGACTAAGAAAATCACAGTGACTCTGTTCATGAGCAGTAAGTAAGTAAGTAAAGTTTTTATTTAAAGACGCCCATTCCCAGAGGCTCTGGACGCCATACAATAAATTAACACATATTCAAAAGCATCAACAAAATAACAAAATATAATTACACATGCACTTACAAAATTATTAAGATACAGCAAATAATCAACTAAACTCTTAATTAAAACCTGAGTTCAGACAATTCTCAGGTCTTAAAATGCCTATGTTGAAAATTAGGTGACAAACATCCATAAAATGACTGTGTTACAAGCGTGCATTGTACAGTTCCCACACACGCTCGTGACTTTGATAATTTTTTATATTTTTACTCCACATTTTCACCATTACCATTTTTTCACTCCTCATTATGAACAGTACAGCTTACATTTTCCTCATCCTACCCAAACTGTGTTTTCGCACATCCGGCGTGCAGTGGCACAGTCGCTGTAGGAAAACAATGTTCAGAACACAGTAAGATAATCACAGTAACACTGTTCATGAGCACAGCTCCCAAAATGCCTACGTTGAAAATTTGGTGAAAAAATTCCATAAAATGACTATGTTACAAGCGTGCGTTGCACAGTGTCCATGCACGGTTGTAACTTTGAGAATTTGTAATATTTTCACTCCAGATTTTCAACATTGTCATTTTTGCACACCTTCTTATGAACAGTACAGCTGACATTTGTCACATCCTGCTCGAAATGTAGTTTCACACATCTGACACACAATCATGCGGTCGCTGTGGGAAATCAACGTTCGGGGCAGATTAAGATAATCATAGTGCCACTGTTCATGAGCAGAGGTCCCAAAATGACTATGCTAAAAATGTGATGAAATAATTCTACTAAATGACAGTGTTACGAGCGTGTGATGCACAATTTTTACACATGCGTGTAACTTCGAGAATGTTTAATATTTTCACTCCAGATTTTCAAGACTGCCATCTCTTCACACCTCCTTATCAATGGTGCAGCTAACATTTTAATGCGGTGCAGAATGGTGCAGTCACTGTTGGAAATCAATGCTCAAGACAGATTAACAAAATCACAGGGACACTGTTCATGAGCAGAGGTCCCAAATGCTTTCATGAGGTGGGGTCACAAAAATGCCATGTTTTAAAATTTGGAGTGCAAATACCAACACATGCCCAGGGCATTATGGTTTCTAACCATTATGTCCCACCGTGTACAGACTAACAGGCTTTGGGGTGTGTCTTTGGATTGTCTGCTGTACTGCTCACGCCATTGGTCCTCCACCCCCACCCTGTAGCCACTGACAGGCATCAAGGTGTGCCTTGGACTCTTCAGCCCCAAAGTTCAACCCATTCTCCTATGCTGAACCCATCTCAATGTACTTCCTTATGAAATGGGGTGAGCATAAGGCCAGACGACCCCAAGGCACAACACAACACTTGTCAGACTCTGCAGGGTAGGGTGAGGTGAAATAGCATGAGCGTTATGGCCAGCGACCCAAACACACACCCCAATGCCTGTCACTCACTGCAAGGTGGGGTGGGGTTGACATTGGTTCTATACTTCACTGCTATTCCTATTATGCATCTCTCTTAACTCCTGCACTACCAATGCCAACACCAGCAAGACAATATTCGGCATTGACAGATGCTTGTTATTTTAATGCCCACAAAGCTAGCTCATGGATTGACATATTTCAGTTCAGATAAATGAGACTCACCTACATAAAATAAATTCCTGTGAAGTGCATGTGCTTTCGGATCATGCCCTGTTAACAACATAGCTAGACTTAGGATCTTGGCATACACTAAAAGGGTGGCAGATGAACTCTTCATTAGTAAATTATGACAATTTCTGGCAGTTAATAGAGGACACAATTATCGACTTCCAGCAAATACGTGATCAGACAGATACTAAGACTAAATTTAAATGGGATGACCTTAAGACAGCTCTGAGAGGAAACATTATAGCATACTCATTGCAAAAAAAAAACCCCAAAAAAACAGACAAGCAAATGAAATAATAAAAACACTTTGTGGAATGCCCAAAAGAGCTGTAGATTCAAGATGCAGCAAAACGGGATAGTCAAACAGAAACTCAGATGAAGAAAACCAAACAAGAATTACAGGAACTGATCAATAGGAAAACAGAAGGGAAACTGAGGCATCTCAACCAACTATGGTACGAACATAGAAAAAATTATATCAGACTTTCTGTAATTTCTCTTTTTGGAAAGAAAAAGAAAAGCAGATCAAATGCTAAAAAGCTTTGTGGAATGCTCAAAAGAGTTGTACTTCAGCATGCTGCAAAACAGGATAGGTAAATAGAAACTCAGATAAAGAAAACCAAAAAAGAATTACAGGAACTGATCGATAGGAAAACAGAAGGGAAATAGAGGTGTCTGAAGCAATTATAGTATGAATACAGAAATAGAAAAAATTTTATCAGACTTACTGTAATTTTTTTTTGGTAGCACCAACGTTGCCAGTGGGAACTTACATGTGGAGATGTAGGGAGATAAATTGGGAGAGGGTTACATATCAAGGTACCTTAATTTAAACTGTTAATGGGGCAGAATGGGCTATTGGGCCCTGGGGATCTTGGAGGAGGAGGTCAGCAGGGCTCTCCACCCATTCTGGGCAGGGAGAGCGGGAGGTAAGATCTGGATTGAGAGTATTAGGGGAGGTAGAGGTTGGGGGGGGAAGCAGACAAAAGGGGAGTATGAGGGAATACAGAAGGGCAGGAAGGGGGAAGGCTAGGATTGAAGGTGGAAGGTGGTGTCCCTGACTGCAAGAAGTCTCGATAACAAGATGGATGACTTGCTGGTGTTGATGGAGGAGCAGAATGTGGGTATTGCGGGGGTCACTGAGACATGGGCTACCTCTAACAACAACTGAGACTTCTCGATCCCTGGGTACAAACTGTACAGGAGGGAACGAAGGGGAGGAAAAGGTGAAGGGGTTGCAGTTTATATAAGGGGAAAGTATAACATGCACAAGAGTCTGAAGAGGGAAAGGCACAGGTGATGTGGGTGCAGTTGCTATTCAATAAAGGGAGGAAGGTAAGACTGGGGAGTATTATACAGACTGCTCAACCAGGAAGAGAAAAGGGACAGGGAAATGGGCTCAGTGATGAGATCAGCTGCAGGGAAGGGAGAGGTGTTAATTGTGGGGAACTTTAACTTGCCTAAGGTGGATTGGAAGATCACTACCATGACCTGCACCAGGAGTCAGGTAATCCTGTATGCAGTGCTGAGAGGATTCTTGACCAGGGTGTCACAGTACCCACCAGGAAGGGGGCAATCCCTGACCTGGTATTGACAAATGAGAACCACATCCAGGACATCCAGTTTGAAGAGCACTTGGCTGGGAGTGACCTTAGCTCAGTGTGGTTGGACAATGGCAGGGAGAAGGTACCTGCAAAAATCAAAGTCTTGGGCTTCAGAAAGGTGGACTTCAGAAGAATGGTGGTGCTGCTAAGGGGGCACCTAAAGGAAATAAGTGTAACGGGGGGGTGGACCAAAAGTGGTCCATCATTAAGGAGAGAATAGTAGCAGTCACATAGGAGTGTGTTAGACTTAAGGGGAAAAACTCACGGACCAAAGCACCCAGATGATTTAGTTGAGTGATTGTCTTGGCAGTCAGGGATAAGAGGACCGCTTATAGGAAGTTCAGAAGGACCCAGAGGGAGTAGGACAGGAAAGGTAGTCCTGTGAGCTAAAGCTCAGAAAGAACTGCAGCTAGCTGAAAGGAGCTGCAGTTCCTTCTGAGCCGCAAGTTGTGCACAGGAGAAGGAAGCGCTGCTGCAGCTGATCAACGAGGAGCACAGAGTTTTCTTTTCTCCCACCCACCCAGCCCATCCCCGACCTCTATTAAATGCCCTGGGACAGAGGCAGAGACATAAACAAAGAGCCTGGTCAGCTGAGATAGACAGGCTTCACAGGAGGGACAGGAAAAGATAGGATAGGTGAAGGAGCACTGGACTTTACCGCCCACAGAAGGACAATAAGTGTATCAGCAGAGGGTGAGCTCTGAAGGGAGGAGCACAAGGGATTGGAGCAGGACACTGCATATGCGGGACAGTAAATCCAAGGAGGATAACAGCCCAATGGGAGGACTGTTGTGCTGAAAATTATCAGCTTGGACAAAAAACAGACAAACAGCATAGGTATTGAGGCAAAAGGGGTTAATCTAAAACAGTTGTATTTGGGTAGCCTCAATTATAGTATGTAACTTTCTATACTGATGTGTTTCAATTGAAGGAGAAATTTCAAGCTCCAAGGGCTGACCAAGGTAACAGGGTGGGATGGGGGAAAGTACAAAAAGTAGGGACAGGCTGCTTCAAAACCTGTTTCAGATAATTTCTTGTTCTGAAAGGGATGATTTTCTTGTAAAATTGTTTAAGAGCTGGACAGTTTAAAACTCTAGGGGGCCACCTGGGATGAGGAGTGAGGCAGAGGTAAACTATAGCGGCAACCTACTTTCATGCAGGGGTAGGGGTAAACTATAGGGGCAACCTACTTTCAAACTGGATAGGTTTTCAGCTGTCTAGGGTTAAATACTCATTGATTTTGAGGCTGCTGGGAAGTAAGGCATAGCTGCTTTCAACCTTGTTGATTTCGTCTGCTTGGGTTATTTACTATTTGGTTTTACTGCTAGGAGCCCTACTAGGTTTAGGAGCATAAGGGCTTTCAACTTGTTGGATTAATCTGCATAGGGTGCTACTCCCTGATACTGCTACAGGGGGGCCGAACTGGGATGACTGGCACAAATGTAGTGCGGGAGAGGGGGTTTAGAAGGGATCAGGAGTGGGGGCCATGGAAGGAGGTGGATGGGGCAGGATAGAGGGGTGCGCCAGGGTGATGGTCAGAGGCAATGGGGGGGGTGTTGCACCTGAGGAAGGTGGGGAGCGGAGGTTCAGGAGGAGGGAGGATAGTAGGGAGTAATGGATCTGGGGCAGCTGTATCCATGTGCACCCAGTGGAAACTAGGAGAATGTCCATTTTGTCAAAAACTTAAGAGGCTGGAAGTGGAAATGGCGTAGATAATAAGAGAAGTAGAGAGAAGGACAGGGAAGGGTCACCGGATGGAAGATAGCAGACAGAAGGGCTGGGGGAATGGGAAGACAGTGTGGGGGGGCCAACCTGGGGGCCTGTGGGTGCACAGCCAGGAGGGGAAGGGAGGGTAAAGCACAAGAGTGCATGGACACAAAGGCTAGGGACTGCATAAAAAAGGTTAGAGAAGGGTCAAACAAATACTGCCTTTTAGACAGGCTACTGGAACAAGAGGAAGTAGAAGGGAGGGGACCTGAGGAAAACAGGGAGCAAGGTCAGGAAAAACAGATAGATTCAGGAGCACAGGAAAAACGGAAAGCGTGCACGAAAAGGGGGGCAGGGGTGGTACAATATAAGAGGGCAAAGGCGTAGAGGGATGGGGACAAATGGCTGCGGGCATTAAGGGAAATAAAAAAGGTGCAGAGAGTAAGAAGGTAGTGGGAGGGGAGAATGAGAAAGAGTGAGATAGGAAGGGAGCTAGAAAGGGTGCAGAAGAAAATGAGGAAAAGGGGAGGGGGAGGCAGGTGAGAAGCCGCAGCACAGATGTATTTGTAGGGGACAGGAACAAAAGTGAGAAGGAAAAGGGAATGAGTGGGGGCACTGAGGGGAGAATAATCGGAGAAAAGGATGGGGCAGGGCAGCATGGAAGAGGGCACATGAAGGCAGTGATGCATTCACAGGGATGAGGAAGGTGGGAGGCCAGGGAGAAAGCATAAGGAAATCAAGAACTAGCCAGGAACAGGTCACTGAGGCAGCCTCGGTGGTAGAAAATGCAAACTCAGTAATAGTATATGTGGACTTAATAATAAAGGGGATCCATTGGTTGAGAAAGGGAGTAGCATTTAAGGGGAGATCATTTTTTGTTACCCGTGATGGAGGCAAACAGGGCGCTTCTGAAAATCAGGGAATACATTAGGCTAGCTGGAGGTAAACCACACCTATTTCTATACCTCAGAACAAATGATCTAGCTGGGGAAGAGGTGGAGGGAGGTACAGAGGAGGTTCACGGAGCTAGCACATGGGTGCAAGTGTGCATGGGTGCAAGGGGATAGTCAGCTCCATGGATTTTTCTGAAGTGCTGCAGGTGCACTGCACCAGCACGGCTCGGCAGCTAAGGATTAAGGACTTCGACCACTGGCTGAGGCAATGGTGCAGGAGGGAGGGATATGTATGTTTAGGGGGCTGGGGAGATACATGGGTGAATGAACACCTGTACGCAAGGGACAGGCTGCATATAAACGATGAGGGGGCCAGACTGTTAAGGGGGAAACTGCAGGGATACAGTGACAAAATCCTGGGGGATGCTTTAAATTAGTGAAGAGGGAGTATGAAGCTAGGGAGCTAGGGGAGATCTTAACAAACATTTGTCAATCCCGAAAGTTTGTCGTGTACACTGGTGTCATGGGGGGCACCCCCAGTGTCTGATGTCTGCATACTGTTGAGGGAGTTACACAGTGGACAACAATGGATGGGCAGGTGACACTGGGGGATTGGGTACCCCCCGTGGCTGCATACTGTTTGGGGGGGGGTTACACAGCTCACAACAATGGACAGACAGACAGATGAGGACACTAGGTGATTGGGCACTCCCAGTGTCTGTATACTGTTTAGGGAAGGGGGGGTTACACAGTGGACAATGATGGACAGTTTTTTTTTTTCGGAGGAGGGATAAAAAAAAACTAACAAGCATTTGTCAATGCCGAACATTTTATGTATTGAAAGATGTCCACCTCTGCACCTTGTTTATGCCCTTTAGGTACTTGAATGTATCTGTCATGTTCCCCCTCTCCCTCCTTTCCTCCATGTTGAGGTCCTTTTAATCTCTCCAGATATGTTCTGTGTTGCAAGCCATGTACCATCTTGGTTGCCTTTCTGTGGGCTGCCTCCACCCTGTCAATGGCCTTGTGCATTTGCGGCCTGAAGATTTGCAAATAGTACTGTAGGTGAGGTCTCACTAGTGCATTATGCAATGGCATCACCACCTCATGCCTCTTGTTAGTAATACCTCTGCCTATGCATCCCAGCATGCACTGACATCCTTGCAACATGCGTGCTCTGCTTTGACACCTTTTGGTCATCGGAACTGATAACTCCTAGGTCCCTTTCTTCCTTGGTGATCATCAGCACATCCACTCCATCCTGTAACTCTCCACAGGTTTCCCTCTTCTCAGGTGCATTATTTAGGCTTATTTGCATTGAATCTCAGTTGCTACTCCTCAGGCCATATTTTAAGCCTCTCCATGTCCTTGCTCATTTTCTTCACGCTTTCTGGAATATTCACTCTGTTACAGATGTTGGTGTCATCTGCAAACAACTAGACAGACCTCTGCTTCTCTCCTTTCTGCAATGTCTGTAATGAAAACATTGAACAAGACTGGTCTCAGGACTTACCTCTGAGGTACCCCACTGGCCACCCCCTCTCCCCAGATTGGATCCCATTACCACCACCCTCTGCCGCCTGTCAATCAACCCATTTCTAACCCAGTTTATCAGCTTGTGCACCATTGCCAGACTACTCATCTTCTTAATCAGTCTTCTATGTTGGACATTGTGGAAGGCTTTGCTGAAGTCAAGGTACTGTAGGTGACATCAAAAGTCCCTCCCTGATTTACTTTCTTAATGAGGCATTAAGGTTTCCAACCCTAACACCCTACCCTGCAGAGACTCACAGGCTTTGTGTGTGTCCCTTTGAGTCATCAGCCATAACGCTCATGCCGTTCCACCCCCACCCTGCAGACACTGACAGGCATCACAGTGTGCCTTGAGGTCTTCAGCCCTCACACTCACCCCATTCCATAATGAAATAAG
Source organism: Neoceratodus forsteri (assembly GCA_016271365.2). Classification (NCBI taxonomy): domain Eukaryota; kingdom Metazoa; phylum Chordata; order Ceratodontiformes; family Ceratodontidae; genus Neoceratodus; species Neoceratodus forsteri. The sequence continues at coordinate 478,114,019 of CM057451.1, forward strand.
CTTAGATGGGCACAGTATAGGAGAATGTGGTGAACATTTGAGCCAAAGACTCCAAGGTACACCCCAGTGCCTGTCACTGGCTGCAGGGTGGGCGTGGAATGGTGTGACATTATGGCCGACAACCCCTAGGCACACACCCTAGGCCTGTCAGTCTCTACAGGGTTGGGGGTTACAGTTGGAAACCCTAATGCCCCAGATGTTTCTTGGTATTTTCACTCCAAATTTTCAATATGACTGTTTTGGGACACCACTTCAGGAACAGTGGCACTTTCATTTCGTTACTCAATCCCAAAAAGTGATTTTGCACAGTAACTGCATTATTCTGCTCCACAGGTGCTAAAACTCATTTTGGGCTGGATGTGAAAAATGGCAGTTGTACTATTCATGAGGAGGTGTGAAAAAATGGCAATGTTGCAAATCTCGAGTGAAAATATGAGAAACTGGCAAAGTTACGAGTGTGCATAAAAACTATGCAACTCACGCCCATAACTCAGTCATTTTTTGTAATTTTTTCACCAGATTTTCAACATGGTCTTTTTGGGACCTACCTCATTAACAGTGGATCTGTGATTTTGTTACTTCATCCTGAAAATGGATTTTGCACAGCGACCGCGCCATTCTACGCAATTGGTGCAAAAACACATTTCAGGCAGGATGTGAAAAATGACAGCTGTACAGAGGAGGGCAACTAAAATGGTGCAGGTTCTGCAAGAGAAGCCATATGAGGAGAGACTAAAAGAGCTTAACATGTATACCCTTGAGGAAAGGGGGGGGGACATGATAGAAACTTTTAAGTACCTCAGTGGAATCAACAAAGTCCAAGAGGGTAGCATCTTTCAGAAAAAGAGATGTGCAAGAACAAGGGGACACAATTTGAAGATAGAGGGGGACGACTCAAGGGCAATGTGAGGAAGTATTTTTTCACAGAGAGGGTGGTGGACGCATGGAACAGCCTTCCTGAGGAGGTTGTGGGGTCTAAAACTGTGGCAGAATTCAAGAATGCATGGGACAGACATAAGGCAATTCTTGTGGGGGTTAGGAAGAAAAAAAAGCTGTTGGTTAACTAGGATCTGCAGCTTATCCTGTAGGTAGGGAAATGGGCAGACTAGGTGGGCCAAGCGGTCCTATCTGTCATCAAAGTCTACGTTTCTAAGTACTGTCCGTAAAGAGTTGTGAAAAAATGGCAATGTTGAAAATCTGGAGTGAAAATATTTAAAATTGGCGAAGTTACCAGCGTGCATAGAAACTGCGCAATGCATGCTCATAATGCAGTCATTTTTTTTTAATTTTTTCACCAAATTTGCAACATGAGCTTTCTGGGACCCCACCTCATGAACAGTAGCACTATTGTGTCATTACCCAGTCCCAAAAGGTGATTCCATGCAGTGACCATGAAATCACCTTTCAGGACTGAGGAACAAAATTACACTAACATGTTCAAGAGGTGGGGTCCCAAGAACCCCATGTTGAAAATGTGGGCCCCAAATTCCTAAAAATGGCTGAGATATCAAGGTAAGTTGAAACCCCATTGATTCCCATTATATGGCTTCCCTTGAATTCTTTCAGTTTGCCAGTCAGCTTTGAAGAGTGCAGACGTGTCCCGCCTCCACAGAAGATCACGTCCGCTGACTGGAAGGTAAGTATGGGGTGGGGGGGTACAGGGAGGTGGGTGCACAGGGGAGGGTCGGGATGGGTGAGGGGATGGGGAGACAAAGAGGGACCGTTTTGGTTTTTACAGGTGAAATAAAAAAAAAAACACAAGGGAAGGTTTTCTTCTTTGACAGGTAAAACAAACAGAAAAACCATAAATTTAGGCACACTGGGGTGGGCTCCAAATGTGCCACAAATTACAATAGTGTGTGTGTGTGTGTGTGTTTTGGGGGTGTGCCAACAAGGTGATTTGGCACCCCGATGTCGGCTACAGATATAGACGGGGAAGGCGAGATGGGGGGAGTGGGCAATCCGACACCAGGAGTGGGCATCCTGGTGCTGGAAAGGGAAAAGGGAAATTGTTTAACCAGGCAAAAACACATCATGGGGCTTCAGGGACTGGGGGATGTTTAATGAGGAAAGACACACTATGGGGCTGCAGGGATGGGGAACTTGTTTAACCAGGAGAGATACACTGAGCTGCAGGGACGGGGAACTTGTTTAACCAGGAGAGACACACTGAGCTGTAGGGACGGGGAACTTGTTTAACCAGGAGAGACACCCTGAGTTGCAGGGACGGGGAACTTGTTTAACCAGGAGAGACATACTGAGCTGCAGGGACGGGGAACTTGTTTAACCAGGAGAGACATGCTGAGCTGCAGGGATGGGGAACTTGTTTACCCAGGAGAGACATGCTGAGCTGTAGGGACAGGGAACTTGTTTAACCAGGAGAGACACGCTGAGCTGCAGGGACGGGGATCTTGTTTAACCAGGAGAGACACACTGAGCTGCAGGGATGGGGAACTTGTTTAACCAGGAGAGACACTCTGAGCCGCAGGGACGGGGAACTTGTTTAACCAGGAGAGACACCCTGAGTTGCAGGGACGGGGAACTTGTTTAACCAGGAGAGACATACTGAGCTGCAGGGACGGGGAACTTGTTTAACCAGGAGAGACATGCTGAGCTGCAGAGATGGGGAACTTGTTTACCCAGGAGAGACATGCTGAGCTGCAGGGATGGGGAACTTGTTTAACCAGGAGAGACACGCTGAGCTGCAGGGATGGGGAACTTGTTTAACCAGGAGAGACATGCTGAGCTGTAGGGACAGGGAACTTGTTTAACCAGGAGAGACACACTGAGCTGCAGGGACGGGGACATTTTTAACCAGGAGAGACACACAGGGACAGGGAACTTGTTTAACCATGAAAGACACGCTGAGCTGCAGGGATGGAGGAACTTGTTTAACCAGGAGAGACTGAGAGACACACTGAGCTGCAGCTGAAGGGCTCGCATTTCAAAGGACAGGGCCGCGTGCAGCATCGGCTCTGTCGCACGAAAAATATGTTCTGGTTTCAGCTCCCTCAGCAAAACAGCATCATCAGGGCACTGTCTGCTGATTTGTCAGCCACAGACTGGCCCCTGCAGCACTGGTGGTCATTGGGCTAGCACCCCTCACACCCCTATTTAGCAACTCTCATATCAACAAGTTCATCTGCACTTGCATACATGACAAACTTCAAAAGGAGGCTGGTGGAGCTTACCTAACTTGTACTCTCCCCAAACTAGGGGCAGGTGACACTAGAAGAAAGGAGAATGGGGGGGGGGGGATTAGGTGGAAGGGATTACTGGCTAATGCTAGGAGTCTGGGAAATAAGATGGGGGACCTGGAGGTGGTGATGGGGCAGGAAGACCCAGACCTGATAGCAATTACTGAAACATGGAGGACAGAAAACCATAGTTGGGAGGTGAAAATACATGGGCATGGTCTTTTTAGGAGAGACAGGGTAGGAAAAAGAGGGGGAAGGGTAGCCCTGTATGTGCTGGATGGGATAAGAGCAATGGTGAGTGGGGGGAGGCAAGGATCAGCGGAGATCCTTTGGGTCATGCTAGGTAAATGGGCAGGGGAGGCAGTGAGAATGGGAGTGGTTTACAGACCTCCAAATCGGGGGGGGGGAGTGGATAGGGAAATGGTCAGGGAAATACAGGGGATGACTAGCAAAGGTGTAATCCTAATAGTGGGAGATCTGAACCAACCGGATATAGACTGGGAAACCTAAACAGTGGCATTGGGAAGGAGCAGATGGCTGTTGGAGTCCATGCAGGAGGTGTTTATTCACCAACTGGTCAAATAACCTACTAGGAGAGGGATGGTACTGGATCTGGTCATGACTAATGGGGATAGTGTGGAGGATGTAGAGGTTAGGGAAAGTTTTGGAGATAGTGACCACAACATGGTAAGATTTAGACTCCGGGTAGGGTTAGTAAAGATGAGGACCTCCACTAGAGTACTGGACTTCATAAAAGCAGATTTTAGGAAAATGAAAGAAATTCTATGAAGGGAACTACAAGGAAAGGGAAACCTGGAAGACATAGAGGAGCTGTGGGGGTGCAATTAAAAGGGGAATTCTGAGGGCAACGGAGCATTGCATCAGGAGGGTGAGTAAGAGCAGAAGAGGGAGGGAACCACTTTGTTTTATGACAGAGGTGAACTAAACAGTCAGGGGAAAAAGGAAGGCTTTCAGAGCATACAAAGCTTTGCAGGGGGTGGCAGACAAAGAGGCTTATAGAAAGAAGCTAAAGGAAGCAGGGAAAGTAGTCAGGTGAGCTAAGGTGGACACAGAGAAGAAAATAGAGAGGGGGCCAAATGGGGTGATAAAATTTTTTCCAGTATGTGAGTGATAAAAGGAAAACCAAGCAGGGGATCAAGAGACTCAAGGGGGGAGGGAGGAGCTCTGGTAGAGTGTGAAGAGGACAAGGCCAACCTACTGAACAGCTACATCACCTCAGTTTTCACGGATGAGGTGGGAAGGGGACCAGATCTAAACAGCAGGGGATGGGTGGGTAGGGAGGTGGACATGAGCCCCTTTAAGGAAAGTAGGGTATTGAAGAAACTGGGAAAGCTGAGAATGGACAAAGCAATGGGCCCCGTCAGAATCCACCCAAAGGTACTAAAGGAGCTAAAGCAAGAACTGGCGGCACCACTCGCGAGGTTATTTAATCTGTTGCTAGACAAGGGGAGGGTCCCAGGAGATTGGAAACAGGCTGATATGGGGCCCTTACACAAGGGGTGAGGAAAGGAGGAGCCAGGAAACTACCACCCGGTTAGCCTAGCCTCAGTGATGGGAAAACTGATGGAAGTACTTATAAAGGAAAGGCTGGCACGATATTTAGAAGAGGAGGGCCACATAGATGACAATCAGCACGGGTTCACAGGTGGAAAGTCCTGTTAGACCAACCTGATTGAATTCTTTGACAGAATAACGGAGATATATGATCGGAGGTGGCCGGGGGACGTGGCCTACCTGTATTTCAGGAAGGCCTTTGACACTGTCCTACACAGCAGGCTAATAAAAAACTGGCTAGCTTGGGGTTGGGGAAATGGCTCACAAACTAGATATAAAATTGGCTGGAGAGGAGAACGCAGAGAGTAGCAGTAAATGGGACGCACTCAAAGGAAGTAAGGGTGACTAGTGGCATCTCCCAGGGGTCGATGCTAGGGGCCCATACTGTTCAACATATACATCGGGGCCATTTCGGAGGGCCTAAATGGGAAGGTGTGTCTGTTCGCAGATGACACGAACATATGTAACAGGGTGGACACACTGGGTGGAGTGGAATAAATGAAGGAGGATCTGGCCGGGTTGGAGGAGTGGTCAGAAAGATGGCAATTACAATTCAGCACAAAAAAATGCAAGATTATGCACTTAGGGCGTAAGAACCCAAGAGCCAAATATTGGCTGGGGAAGGGGAGGAATCAGGGGTTACAGAGCAGGAAAAGGAATTGGGGATCATGATTTCAGATGACCTCAAGGTTTGGAATCAATGTGACAGGGCAGTGAAGAAAGCAAGCAGAATGTTGGCATGCATAGAAAGGCATTACAAATAGGAAGAGGGAGATGATCATGCTGCTATACGAAACAATGGTCAGACCACATCTGGAGTATGGGGTACAGTTCTGGAGGCCACATTTACAAGGGGACAAGGACCCACTGGAGAGGGTCCAGAGAAAAGCAACCAAGATAGTGCAGGGACTGCACGACAGTTCATATGAGGAAAGGCTAGAGGAGCTAAACTTGTATACACCGTAGATGAGGTGGTAAAGGGGGGATATGGTAGAAACTTTCAAATATCTGAAGGGAATAAACCGGGTGAGGGATGGTTGCATTTTCAGGAGGAATATGGACAGTTCCACTATGGGACATGCATTTAAGTTGGAGTGGGGTATATTTCGGGGAGATGTAAGGAGGAAGTACTTCACAGAGAGGGTTGTGGATCCATGGAACATGTTGCCAGAATTGGTGTTGGGGGTAGATTCAGTGGACGAATTCAACAGAGCTTGGGACACCTACATGGGGCTAAATAAAAGTGGCAGGGTATGGAATGGGGAGGGTAAGATGGGCAAGATGGGGGGGCTAAATGGGCAGACTAGATTGGCCAAGGGTACTTATCTGCTGGCATGTTTCTATGTTTATGCTTCTTTGATTAAAAAAGGAGAAAAAGCCTTTTTTAGGTACATTAGTAAGAATACAGATCAAACAAATAGTACAGTGTGGCACAGAAATGGTGGGGGGTGGGTAGAAGTGAATAGAGACAAGGCAGAGGTACTGAATGAGTTCTTCTGTTCGGTCTTCACTAAGGAGAAGGATGGCCCAGTGCTGCATGGGGGAAAGAGGGGGTGGGGAGGTGGGCACAGATGCAATAATTGAGGTGGATAGGGTGAGGAGAGGTTTGTTAAACCTGAGGGTGGATAAATCCCTGTGCCCTGATGACATCCATCCAAGAGTGCTGAGGGACCTGGCAGAACTTGTGGGCCCCCTGGCTGACCTGTTTAGCAGTTCACTTGAATCTGGGGTGATACCTCAGGACTGGAGAATGGCACATATAGTGCCACTCCATAAGAGCGGTCCACAAGATCATCCAGGCAACTGCAAACATGTCAGCCTGACCTCAATCATGTGCAAGCTCATGGAGGCCATACTTAAGGAGAGGCTGGTAAGTGGCCAAGAAGAGAATGGCTTTCAGGATGAGCGGTGACATGGATTTATGGCTGGGAGAATGTGCATGACAAAATTGATTGACTTCTTTGACTGGGTCATTAAAACAGAGGAAAAAGGCCAAGCAGTGGGTATCCTGTACTTAGACATCAGCAAGGCCTTTGATTCTGTGTCCCACAAGAGATTGATCAAGAAGCTGGAGGATCTGGGGGGCAGGAGAGAAACTGACTGGGTGGGTAGCTAGCTGACAGGCAGGACCCAGTCTGGTGCTGTTGGTGGGGGAGTTCTCAGTTGCTGGGGATGTCACCTGCAGGGTCCCACAGGGCTCGGTACTTGGTCTGGCGATTTTTAATGTCTTCATTAATGACATTGGAGAAGGCATAAAGAGCAAGATTTGCTTATTCACAGACAACATCAAGCTCTGTGAGAGGGTGGATACACAGTAGGGGATAGGGACCAAAAGGAAGATCTGGAAAAGCCTGAAAAATGGTCTGGAATTTGGCAACTTAGCTTCAGTGGGAAAAAAATGAAAGGTTATGAAGGCTATGCATATTGGAGTCAAGAACCTGAAGACAGAATATAGCTTGGGGAAGGGGGGGGGTCCTGGTAACCTAATCCAAAAAGGAAAAGGACCTGGAGTATTGATCACTAGTGACCTGAAGCACTCTACACAGTGCAAGAGGGCAGCAGCAAAGGCCAATAGAATGTTGGACTGCATTGGTATAGGGATCAGCAGCAGGTGGGAGGAGGTACTTCTAATGTACTGGTCTCTGCTGCACCCACTCGTGGAGTACAGTGTGCGGTACTGGCATTCTTACCTAAAGAAGGACCTTGAGGTAGTGTAACGGATGGGCAACAAAGGTAGTTAAGGGTTAGCAGGGCAGGACATATAAGAAGAGGCTGGAGGCCCTGAACATGTACTCTGTGGAGGAGAGGAGGGAGAGGGGAATATGATTGAAACCTTCAAATATTTGAAAGATATTAACAGGGTGGACAGGGAGAGTCTATTCAGGCTCAGTGGGAGCAATTAAGCTGGAGGGAGGGAGGTTTAGGAGGGAGATCAGGAAGCATTTCCTCAAGGTCAGGGTGGTGGTGGATTGTAATGGGCTCCCTGAGGAAGTGGTATCACTTGAAACAGTAGATGGCTTCAAAAGAGACTGTGACAGGGGAAGGTCTGGTTAAAATGGGTGGTCAGAAAGGAGGGGATATTGGTGGGGAGGAGAGGCAGAGTCCCTAGCTGGTGTAATGGACTCTGCTATATGATCAGACTCGATAGACGGAAAGGCCTTAGTCTGCTGGCACAATTATATGTTAATATATATGGGCCCATAGACCAAGGTTGTGATTACCCTTTTGAAGACTGCTTGCAGCACCCTGAGCCCAAATGCTGCATCAGTCAAACTGTGTATGTGTAGCTTTATGAAAGTGTGCAGGGAAGTGACTGCCCTGCAAAGTTCCATCCCTGAAGTTTCTGCCTTTTTTTACCCAAGAAGTTGCCCTCACCCTGGTGTAATGCACTCTGATTAAGGCTGGAGGAGACTTTTAGCAGTCACATATGCCTTTGCTATGCAAGATATAATCCACCTTGCTAGGGTAGCTTTGACAAACTGCCCTGAACAGAATGAACAAGTAACCTGCGCTTGGGAAAACTGATGACCTCTTGAGTTATTGTAATGCCCCAAAGTCCAGTCAGGCATGTTCGGGGGGGGGGGGGGGGGGCCACAAAAATGATGGAAGAGATTAGTGTTGCTCAGATAGTGCTTCTGTGGATGCAACTATCCTCTGTTGGAAAGTGCTGGTATCCGACCTAGGATCCGACCAGTGGACCTGGTAGTAGCCTCCATCGGATCCAACCTTGGATACTTGGATCCACTGGTCAGATCTATCAGATTCAGATTGGATCCACAGATACCTCGGATGCTTACACTGGATCCTAGGAGGTTGGGTCTTTGGTTGGATGTCTATCACTGACCCAGCTTCAGGAGGCTGACTCTGGACAAAGGGCCCAATCCTTGGCAAGCATCGAGGACCACCCCCAGCCTAGAAAAGGTTTTGCACAGGCTGTCTGAGCAGAAATGTGGCCAGTAAAGGTGTAGAACATAGGGCAAGGGTGGATATCAGATTACCTGCAGAAGGCTGAAGCAAGTCCCTTGGGCCCATCGGTGTAACTCTTCTCTGGAAGATCTCCAGCAGCAACCTCCATCAGTCCTCAGCAGTGGTCCCCCATCTAGTTGGGTCCTCCTGTGCAGTGAGTAAGTCTCTAGATAGCCACTATATGGCAGCCCCAGTGAACTCTCAGTGCAGCGGTTTCTAGCAGAAGAGGTCTTTTTTTTGTAAACTTTATTTTCACAAGCCGAGCATTATACATTACTTTGGCAGAAAGAAACTAATCATAATAAATCATATTAAAATCATAGAAGTATATTGGATACAAAGTTTGGTACAGTCCATTATGCATTGCATAAACAAGGCTTATAAACTTTACAACAGAAAGAGATGAGAAAAAAGAAGAGTAGAAAGAAGAAAGAAAAAAGGAAAGAGAAGAAAGAAAAGAAGAGAAAAAAAAGCAAGAAAAAAAGGGGGGGAAGAACAAAAGGGGGAAGGGGCAGAGGAGTAAGGGATTGGGGGTGTCCCAGTAAAGTATTTTTTCAAACCGGGGGAAACCAATTCTGCTGTAAAGCCAATTCCATCAGATTCCAGATGTCCATATATTTAGCCATTTGCCCCCTTACCCTGTATTGAATTCTCTCCAGTTTCATCCATTCTACCAGGGAACTAATCCCCGAAGCTACTGTTGGGGCTTTTTTTTGCCATCCAGAACACCATAATCATTCGCATCCCCACCACAACTCCCAGGGGCCACAGACTATTATTGAACTGGGGGTTTCCTGATCCCCCTTGGGGGAGTCCCAGCAATACTTCAGTGGGGTCTAATCTTAAGGGGAAACCAAGGATCTGGGACAGCAGAGTCAGTATTCCACCCCAAAATACCTGAACCTTCCAGCACCCCAGATTAGGTGGAAAAACGTACCAGGGTGAATCTCACATTTTGGGCACAGATTCGAAGCAAGATAGTTTATTTTTTGTACCAGTTCTGGCGTAAAGTATGCCTGAGCAAAAACATTAGATTGAATAGCTCTAAGCCTGTTGTTTACTGAGCAACTCAAGAGGTTTATTTTGATATGTATCCAATCTCCTCCCATCAAACCATCAGGATATACATCATTTTCCCATCCATACTTAATTTTCCCCAAGGGATCTTGTAGTCCCCCAAGCAACATTCTGTAACTGTTCCTCAAGGGTTTAAAAGAGGAATCTCCACGGTGACCCATAAATAGCTCTTCTAGAGGGGAACAAGTAAAAGCCTTCCCGGGGGGGGGCATCTAGCCAGGCGATTTCTCACCGCCCTCTGAATCCTCATAAGTAAGAAGGAATGGGAGGCTCTAAGTCCAAATCTTCTTGACGCCTCTTTAAAGGGTAATGCTTCTCCTTCCTCACAGATCTGGCCCACCAATTCTAACCCTTTCTTCTTCCATATTTTCAGGATTTGCATGTCTCCCATCAGGGTTCCCGCAGTACTGTCTATCAGCAGCCCTATATCCGTATCTGGGGAAAAGGAAGTCTCATGCTGAAGGATATCATGAGCCTCTCTCCAGGCTCAGAAAGTAGAACTCGAGCAAGGGTTGGAGAGCTTGTCAAATCCCTCGCCATACAAGTACCCCATTAAGGTTTGAAAATAAAAAGGGCAGGATACCCTGTCCTCAAAATCCACCCACCCTGGGTGGGGGACCTCTTTCTTTAAAAGATCATGAGCAAGTGGGCTCCCAGAAAGTGATGTTTGACACTAGGTAAAAGAAACCCTCCCCAAACTCACTGGGAGCCACAGCACCTCCTTTTTTATTCTGGGCCTTTTGCCCTGCCATAGCAACTGGGTGATGACTCCTTCAAGCGCTTTAATGTATTTATTAGGAATATTTGTTGGGAGGGTCTGGAAATTGTAGAAGAATTGTGTGAGGATACTCATCTTAACCAGATTAACTCACCCAATCAAGGCTAAGGGCAGAACTTTTCAATTAATGCACTGCTCCCTAATTTTCTAGATCACTGGAGAGAGATTAACCCCAGCCAAGAGGGATAATTTAGATGGTAATATTATCTCCAAATATTTGATTGAGTTTGAGGGAGAAATAAACGAGCCCCCCATGCTGATCGGTAATTTATTTTTTCCCATGGGCATCCACTCACATTTTGACCAATTAATCTTATGACCAGACAATGGACCATACACCAAAAATATGTGGGTCAAAGAGGGCACTGCTCACTCTGGGTGTCTCAGAAAAAGCAGGATATCTTCTGCGACAAGGGAAATCACATGGTTCCTTCCCCCCAGGACAGCCCCTCAATAGTCTCAGCACTCCTAACCACTTCTGCCAGAGCCTCAATGGTAAGGACATAAAGTAGAGGGGAGAGGGGACATCCCTGCCTCATCCTTCTGGCAAGTCAGAAAGGGGCAGAGAGAACATTATTTGTCAAGATCTGTGCTTGGGGGGTTTTTGAGGGCCTTGACCCATCCCATTATCACCTCCCACAGCCCAAATTTATGCAACATTGCCATCATTAAGAGCCATTCAACTCAATTGAATGCCTTTTCAGCATCGAGCGCAAGTAGGCCAGACCCCTCACCCTTTCTCCCAGCCCAGTTATACATAATGTTGATTGTCCTCCTAAGGTTATGTTTTGCTTGTCTTCCCTTTACGAAACCTCCCAGATCTGGGTGGATCAAGCTCGGGAGGAGTTTCTCCAATCTAGTGTCTATTATTTTGGCAGTGACCTTGTAGTCTGAGGTAAGTAAGGATACTGGATGGTATGACCCACATTTTACTGGGTCTTTTCCCAGCTTGGGCAGGACTGTGTTGGTTGCAGAGTATAGGGAGGGGCCTAAGACAAGTAACACACACAGTATCCTCAGAGGTGCTGCCTGTTAGTGGCATGGGTGAGGCGAGGGTACTTTGCACCATGCAGTTTAACGAATGGTTGAAAAAATGGTGTGGAGCACAGGGGTTTGGCTTCATTGGGGACTGGGGTTCCACCTGGAAGGACACCAGCCTATACTGGCAGGATGGTCTGCATTTGTCTAGGAAGGAAACAAGTCTTTTGGGCAATCGGTTTAAATGCTTCATTGGCAAGCTTTTAAAGTAGTCAAGGGGGGGAGGCACTGATAAGCAGCAGGAAAATCCCAGCCTCCCCCTACAAAACAGGGTACTAAATGAAAAAAAGACCAAGGTAGAAAGGTCAGTGGGGGATGCTGCTACAGAAGGTAAAGTTATCAAAAAATGGAGAGCAATGAGTACCAATGCCCGTAGTCTGGGTAACAAGCTTCCTGAATTAGTGGCCTTGATGGAGGAGGAATATCCGGATATCGTGGCAGTCACAGAAACATGGTACACACAGAACCATGACTGGGATGTAAACATACCAGGATACACTATCTACAGGAGGGACAGGGAGGGTAAAAGAGGAGGAGGAGTTGCTCTCTACATAAGGGAAGGAATCAAAGCAACAGAAGAAAAGGGTAAACAGGAGGAGAAGAAGCACTGTGGGTCAATTTGGAGGCAAGCAATGGCATCACAATCTGCACAGGGGTTGTATACAGACCCCAGGGGAGGAAATGGACAAGGAAATGATAGAAAGTATACTTAGAATGGTAGATAAAGGGGAGATACTGCTGATGGGTGATCTGAATATGCCAGATGTTAACTGGACTGCAGTTGCAGCAGCCACTTCTAAAAGTGGGGTTATTCTAGATGCCCTACAGGGGGCATAGATACATAGACAGTGTCGGCAGATAAGGGCCTATGGCCCACCCAGTCTGCCCATTTGAGCTTGTAAGTTCAGTTTATATTTTCCTAGAAGTCTGTTGCCCCTTACCCCTGACCTTGCAGGCATGCCTTAGACAACTATTATTGGAACCCACTCGAGAGGGAGCAATCTTAGACCTGGTTCTCTCAAATGGAGATGGAGAGAGGATCACAGATGTAGAAGTGGGTAGCCGTCTGGGAACTAGCGACCATCGAACAGTATGGTTCACAATAAACGCAGCAATAGAGTCAAGCCATACAAAGGCAAAAGTACTGGACTTCAGGAGGGCTGACTTTGCCAAAATGAGTGAGTGGCTAAGGAATGCACTAGCAAATGGGCAGGAAGGAGGGGTGGAAGAACAATGGGGAATAATAAAAACTGCCATCACAGAGGTAACAAGCCTTGTGTGAAGCAAATAAACAAAACAAAACGATGTAAGAAACCACTATGGTTCTCAAAGGAGGTAGCAGTGAAGGTTCAAGAGAAAAAGAAAGCATTCAGGAAGTACAAGGAATCACAGAAGGAGCAGGACAGAGAATTGTATCAGTTAAAGCAAAAGGAAGCTGGGAAGGCAGTCAGAACAGCAAAGGCCTGAACCAAGGAAAAGATAGCCAACTCAGTTAAGAAGGGGGATAAAACCTTTTTTAGGTACATCAGGGAGCGAAGGAAGACTAAGGGAGGGATAGTGAGGCTTAATAAAGGGAGGGGAGTGGGCAGAGGGTGACAGTGAAAAGGCAGAGATACTAAACAAATATTTTTGCTCAGTATTTACAAATGAAGAGGGGGAGGTACCTAAAACAAACCATAGAAACTCTCTGGATACAGAAGTTGATACCAGCCCATTTACGGAAGAAAGGGTTCTGAAAGAACTCTTAAAACTGAAGGTGGACAAAGCAATAGGGCCTGATGGGATTCATCCCAGAATTCTAAAAGAACTAAGGGTAGATCTAGTGACACCACTGACTACCCTGTTTAACAAATCATGGGAGGATGGTGTGGTACCTGAGGACTGGAGGAGGGCAGATGTGATTCCCCTTCACAAAAGTGGGAGCAGGGCAGAAGCAGGAAACTACAGACCTGTTAGTTTAACCTCAGTGATAGGGAAAATGATGGAATCACTTCTGAAGGAAAGAATTGTCAATTACCTAGAGGCCAGTGGGGCTCAGGACCCAAGGCAGTATGGATTCACAGCAGGAAGGTAATGCCAGATGAATCTAATAGATTTATTTGACTGGGTGACCAAAGCAGTAGATCAGGGAGGGGCTGTGGACATGGTCTACCTAGACTTTAGCAAGGCATTTGACACAGTCCCACACAAAAGATTAATATACAAGTTAGTCAGCCTGGGAGTGGGTCCCAAGGTGATAGCCTGGGTAAAGAATTGGCTGGAGAATAGGACACAGAGGGTAATAGTAAATGGAGTTCACTCTGAAGAAAGGGAGGTTACTAGTGGGGTACCGCAGGGTTCAGTATTAGGACCGGTCCTTTTTAATGTCTTTATAAGCGACATTGCAGAGGGACTGGAAGGAAAAGTATGTCTCTTTGAAGATGACACAAAGATCTACAACAGATTTGATGCACAAGATGGGGTGGAAAGGATGAGAAGGGACTTGGCAAGGTTAGAGAAATGGTCAAATGTATGGCAGCTTAGATTCAATGCTAAGAAGTGCAAGGTAATGCACCTGGGAAACAAAAACCCAGGGGAAGAGTACACAATGGGGGGTGAAATACTAACAACAGCAAAAATGGAAAGGGACCTGGGGGTAGTCATAGGAGATGACTTAAAGGTGGGCAAGTAATGTGAGAGGGCAGTAAGGAGGGCTGGGAGGATACTGGGATGCACAGGGAGAGGCATCACCAGTAGAAAACAGGAAGTTGTTATCTCTCTGTCCAGATAGCTGGTGGGACCCCATCTGGAGTACTGTGTGCAGTTCTGGAGACCCAATCTCTGCAAGGACATAGACAAGATGGAAGCTGTCTAGAGGAGAGCAACTAAAATGGTGCAGGGTCTGCACCAGAAGACATATGGAGAGAGAGACTAAAGGAGCTTAATATGTATAGCTTCGAGGAAAGGAGGGAGAGGGGGTACATGATAGAAACGTTCAAGTACCTCAAGGGAATCAACAAAGTCCAAGAGGGTAGCATCTTTCAAAAAAAGTGGTGTGCAAGAACAAGGGGGCACAATTTGAAGATAGAGGGGGGCGCAGCTCAGAGGTAATGTAAAAGTATTTCTTCACAGAGAGGGTTGTGGATTCATGGAACGGCCTTCCGGAGGAGGTTGTGGAGTCAAAAACAGTGGTTGAATTCAAGCATGCATGGGCCAGTCATAAGGCAATTCTAGGGGGTGGGGGTAGAAAGAAGTAGGCTGCTGGTTAACTAGGATCTGCAGCTTATCCATTAGGTAGGGAAATGAGCAGACTGGGTGGGCCAAGCGGTCCTTATCTGCCATCAAATTCTATGTTTCGATGTTAAGGCTCTGAGAAGGTGACACTTCACTGCCCTTGAGTGCTTTTCTGATAGCAGAAGAGGTCTTGACTTTCCTTAGTGGTTTGGCAACCCCAGTGTGCAGGGAATCCCAGGTGAACTCCAGCACCAGTTCAGGGATGAGTAGGCTTGGTGCCCAACATTTCTTTTATAATTAGCCAGTCCTGCTCCAGTAAGGGAAAATTGTTTGTGCAGCCCATCCTTCAGGCACAGGGAAGTTGCTTGCTCTGTCAGGTTTCATTGGGAGAGAGAGAGAAGGGGGGATTTAATAAGGCAGAAGCTAAGAGAGGTGAAACCACATAATTCTGAAAGAAAAACAAAGGCACTTATGAACTCTTTCACCGATTAACTGAACTACATTGCTTACAAACCAAACTGTGTTATTGGATTGTGTCCCTTGTGTACCATGGACCCTATGCTCCAGTGATGTGTAACCACAGGCAGTAATTTCACCGGTTAGGGTAATTATTTATTACTCAGCCTTGATTCCCACAGTGTATTCCTGTGGTGCCCCTCCTGTGACTGTTCCCTGAGTAACTTAGACTGCCAAGATGTTTGGGGCCAGTTGTAAAGGTAGTCAGCTGTTAGTGAGGGCCACTGAGCAAGTCAGCTTAGGATCTGCCCCAGTTCAAGCGTTAGGGCCTTTGGTCATTCAGTGGGTTAGGAATTCTTCTTCCAGGCTTTATTATTTTGACGTCAAGCTTTGCCTGTGTTGCAGGACCATCTCCTTTAGCGCTCAACTCCAACCTAGGGTGGTCCCTAGCCCCTTGTCTGTCTTCAGCATACCTGCCTCCAGTGCCTTCAACCCACTTTGAATTTCCACCATGCTGTTCCACCAGTGGTCCCACTGTGGTATGCTATAGAGAGCCGCTAATTGACTCTACAGGGTGAGTCAGCTTAGGAGCTGCTCTGGCTCAAGAGCGAGGGACCAAAGTTGACATCGTGTCTGACTGTTTTCTTATTGTGACACCTGCCTGCAAGTCATACGCATACCAGTGGCTCTTCGCAGAGGCTACACCAAGGAATGCATCACCAGTAGTCTTCCCATTGGGAGGTGGATCGTCTAGTAAACCATCTGCTTGACCTGTTGACTTTGGCTTTTCTTCACCCAGGGTCTCTAGCCTCTTGCCAGGAGATGCAGAGGATCACCAGGTTCTTCATTGTACAGCTAGCAGCATTCTTCTTCATTTTCTGTTCAGGTGATGCTCCGTTATGGCCTGTTTATAAAAAGTGCTTGATGGGGGCAATCCCCAATTGTTGATCAGTCAGGGCAACACAAAACCTAAGCTTGCTTTGTCAGTTGTCTCGTCGGGTCTCCATGTCCTCATCGCCTCTGCAAAGTGCACTTAGGACTTTGACTGAAAGGGTTAACTCACTGCTATTGGTTAGGCCAATTGTTGGTCCTGATTGTGTTGTTTTTGTTTGCTTGTTCTATTGTCTTGTAGCACTGTAGAAAAATAGTTATCCTATTGTTCCTTTTGTCCCATGTAAATAAACCTTTTGCATCTTGATCCCTGAGTAAGCTTCCTGCCTCTCCTTCCAGATTCGTCTGGCCCATCCTAACTTTCAGGAGACACAAACCTCATTCCATTGGCGCTTCAGCTCTGTATAATATGTTTTCACTGCTCTAGGTAGTCCAACTTATGTAGTTCCTTCTTTGGGTTGATGAGATTAGGGCAGAAGGATTGGAGATACATTTCCTGATTTATATTGGAAGGAAGTCAGCACCTTCGGGAGAAAGGAAGGAACTGTCCTTAAGACCACCTTATCTTTATGCATCACTAGATGAGGCTCCTTGCAGGACAGAGCCTGGAACTCACCAATTCTTCTAGCCGATGGCTACCAGACAGCATACCTTGTAGGGCAAAATATCCTCTGGTATAAATGACAAAGGCTCAAATGATGATCTACAAAAAACATCAAGCACCAAGGCTAAATCCTAAAGTGAGACTGGAGAATGACAGGAGGGTCTAGAGGGGCCAACTGCCCACAAAAACCTAATAAAATCTGGATGAATACCTAGAGTGATTCCACCCAAGAGGCTCAGAACTGCCCCATTGCTGAAACTTGACCACAAAGAGTGCTGAGGGCTAAACCCTTGTCTACCCCAGAATGAAGAAAACCAGGATTTGTAGCTCTGAGGCTTTGGTGGGTTTGATGCGCCGCCCTTAGCCCATGTGGCAAACAGTCGATATCCTATCATAAACCAAGGAAGTCAAGTGCTTTCTGGATGACATGTGTGTCTACGACCCTGTACAAAATTCCCTGCTTTAACAAGTGCTTCCTTTCAGAAGCTAAGCAGCCAGGTGTAGAAAACTCAGACTTTGGTAGAGCACCGGTCCCTGGTATAGTAAATCCCTGCAATACGGGAGTTGAAACAGCTCCCATATTGTGAGGTTTATCAGATCCAAGAACCCTATTAAAAGGATGTTTCCTTTGGACTGCCTGATCTTTTGCAGCAGTACCCTTGGAATTAGCAGGAGTGGTGGAAACAGGTATGCCATCCAGAAATTCCACATTGGCAACAGCACATCTACCACTTCTGCTTGTGGGTATTGGAAGTGACTGAAGATCTTGGAACCTATGCACTTTCCTTTAACGCAATGATATCTAACTGTGAAGTCCTGAACTGACTGCACGTTATGCTGAACACCTCCGGGAGCAGGGGCCATTTCTCTGGATGGATTATTTTTAGACATAACCAATCCATGGGAATGTTTAGGTCCCCTGTTAGGTATATGAATGATAGGGAGAGAAGATTCTCCTCTGCCCACTGAAACACTTTTTGGGCTTCTGTAGTAGAAGCATACTTCTGCTTATTGTGCCCCCTTTCATTTAATTTAATTTCCTTTATTTAGGGGTTATAACCATTAAGCATAGCTCATGTTCAGTGGTGACCCCGTGTGAAACATACAACAAACATGCAATTACATAACAGTCATAAGTACAGATAGTTACACACTTTTAAGAATTATGCACATACTGTACTCTAATCAGTTATATACGGAAAAATGCATTACAACAATATCCTCCCTGTGCTGAAATGGAGTTCAGAAACCAATGTTTCAAGGCTGCGAAGGGAGGAGGAGGTTTTGAATCCAATTATCTAAATTTGTACAGAAGTTGTTTCCACAGAATGGGTACAAACTGATTAAAAATACATAGATCTTTGGGTTTTTTGTTTTGGAACCACAATTTCTCATAAGCTTAAATTCCTCAAAGAGGGACCAATTCTCCCCTGAGATAATCTACTTCTCAGGTAATCTAGTACTAGGCCCAATACACTTTTATATGCTACCCAGGACTTGTGTAACTTCTATCTGTTGGGCAGGAAAATCCACCCTACTCTAAGATAAAGGTCACAGTGATGAGTATCTTTAGGACACCTAAGGATCAGTCTAGCAAGGTGATTATACAGGACCTTAAGCTTTTGAAACCTGTCATTTGTAGCATAATTTTATAGTAAGTAAGTAAAATTTATTTTTAAGCGCTTTTCAAAGCCAAAGCGCTGTACAAATAAAAATTAAAATACATACATATAACATACAACAAAAATAACAATATGATTACAATAAAATCACTCTCCATATGCCTGTTTAAATAAATAAGTTTTCAATTCTAACTTAAAACTCTCAACGGTCAGGCAGCCTCGTATCCGATGAGGTAGAGAATTCCACAGGGTAGGGGCAGCATAAGAAAATGCCCGCACTCCAGAGGTTTTTAAACGGACCCTGGGAACCTCTAGCAATCCCTCGTCGGTGGAGCGGAGCGAGCGAGAGGGACAGTAGGGAACAAGAAGATCTTGAAGGTCTTATAGGACATCTGCGTAATCAAACAGTGGAAAGACTTGAACCTAGACTATTTCTTTTTATTGTTTCAGAGTCCAGGCAATTTTGGTTCCTATTCAACAGGCCAACCCTTCTACTCACCTACACAATCAGTTTGTCCACATGTGTACTACCTGATCCTGTTGGATCTAACGAAAATCCCAGTTATTTATAGGTGTCTACATACTCTTGTAGATTCCTATTTTTGTCCCTTACCAATGTTTTTGTACAATCTCTTAAGTCTAGAGGCTAAACCAACAGCATAAACTTAGTCTTAGAATTGAGCTTTAACTTAGAATCAATAAAGAAGGCCTGCAAACCATCAAAACTTCATTGCAATGTATCTTGGACCTCTAAACTTGAAGGGCTTAATGTATAGACTACCATATCATCAGTGTGTAGATGGTATAGTGAGTCACCTACACTAGCCTCCAAGCCTCTCAAATAAATGAAGAAGAGGAGCGGTCCCAGGACTGAGCCAAGAGGTATGCCTCTTGAGATTACCAGTGGGAGAGACTCAAGCCCATTTACTGCAGTTGTTTTGCATCTCTGGCTTAGATATGAGCAAAACCTGTTTACTGCTCCCTATTTAACCCCACCTTGATTAAGTTATGCAGTAAAATTTGGTGGTCAACCATGTCAAAGGCCTTGGAGAGATCAACAAAGGTGCCTTGGTAAATTTCCCTGAGTACATTGCTTTGTTGACGTCATCCAAGACCCTCAAGATGGAGACCACTGTATCGAGACACCTGCAAAACCCTGACTGTAAATCATCAAACAGTGATTCCGTAAATGGTCTGTTAATTGTTTAGACAGCAGCCTTTCCAATACCTTAGAAGCCGGAGAAAGCGGAGAGGTAGGCCTGTAGTTAGTCAGCTGGTCTGGGCTGTCCCCTTTAAAAACTGGGACAATCCTGGCCAGCTTCCAAGCCTGAGAAATTGTACGAGAGGAAATGGACCAATTGAAAAAGAAGGTGAGAGGTTCAACTATTTGAAGGGCTGAGTATTTTAGCATAACAGGGCTCAGTCCATCTGGGCCACAACTTTTGCTAGTTTTTTAAATCTAACAGTTGTTCAGGTACTTTATGCTGTTCTATTGTACTAAATAAAAAGGAAGTGTTACCTCCTAATTCTCTACATTCCTGTGGATTTTTCAATTGCTGCACCAACTGCTCCCCAAAATTTCCAGATTCCGCAAAGAATTTATTAAACCTAGCAGCAAGTGGAATCCCTTTTTCAAATTCTTTGTAAGAAGAAATGTGGATATTCTTATCAAATGTAGTCTGCCCATTTAAGCCCCTTATGACAGACAAACATTTTTGGGGTCTCCTGCCACTTCTGTTATTCTGTTCCTATAACATTTTTCTTTTGCATTTCTTCCTCCGGCCACATATTTATTTCTGAGTCTCCTCTAGAACTCCCAGTTCTGTGGCAGCCCAGAAGTCTGTGCCCTCTCCCACACCTTCTTTTTATCTCTCTTCATTTTCATTAAATGAGATAAGTACCGTGGAGCTGATTTATTTTTAACTTTCCTGGTCTTGACAAACTGATGTTTGTTATACACTGCCATAAGTTCAGAAATAAAGTATGACGGACTTCCGGTTCCGCTTGAGAGGTTGATGGCCGCCTAGTCGAACCGCTCTTTCTCCCCCCCCCCAAGCAAAAACCCTCTCTTCAGAAACGCAGAATTTAAATCAAATTACCTCCAAATCATGAATAAGAGCGGTACCAAAAGTGCTGAACCCATATCCACTCGGAAGATGGATGATTACATTGTGGATGCCGCAGGATCGGAAACCGAGGCCTCAGACACTGAAACAACACAGCCACGGCCTACTCCTGCCTCAGCGAAGTCTACGAGCCTCTCTCAGCGCACTCCAAAAACTAAAAATAAAAAGATAAAGCTAGACACCATCTATCATGAGCTATGTGCCTTTTGGGTAGATATTAAACAACTATATGGGGAAATTCGCCGGGATGTTACACTATTTGAGTAAAGGGCTGATGATACGGAGCTCCAGGTCACCGCCACAGAAAACAGGGTGGATGACCTGGAGGGTCTGGTACAATGCTTACAGGATCAACAAAAATAAAATGCTTCAAGCACATCAAGAAGATGCGGAAAATCAAGCAATGTAAAAACATTCACCTTTACTACATACCTGTGGGTGCTGAAGGTGCTAATATAAAGGGCGTTATCCTAAACCTGCTCAGAACAACGCTTGATCTACCACAGGCGCTGGACCTTGAGCGTGTTCACTGGGCCCTTGCCCTAAAAACCAGTCTCAGTGACAGCCAGCCCCCGCTCAATTATTGCCCGCTTTAACAGCTACACAATCAAGGAGCAGGTTTTGCTTACTGCTTGGCGAAAACAAAAAATTTTCTATCAGCAAAAGCACTTTTATATTGATTACAATTATGCGCCACAGACAATGAAACTACACAGAGCTTATCTTCCAATTTTACCCACACTGAAAGCACAGGGTCTCAAGTTTATTGCGCCTTACCCTGCAAGGTTGGTTGTCCACTTTCCTTCAGGCAAACGATAGTACTCTATGACATCGGAGGCATGTGAGGATCTGACCCAACAGGGCCTGGTCTTCCCAGAGCACCCTTGGGCTTCCTCTCAGCCTCAGCCACAACCACCGCGATGGCAAACAGAATCCACAGCAGATCGAGGGAAGGAGAACGGCAGCAATGCCGATGGCAAGGCCACGGAACCGAAGTAACGCCTGGCAGAGTTCTGCAGAGTAGAAAACAACCCTGCAGCCACCTGAATGCTTGAACTGCCTTCCCTGCTGTGCTTTTTCTTCAACTACCTCAGTGTGCTTTACTGAGGATCAGGTTTGGGAATGTGGGTTAGGATCGGGCAGGAGGTGATTTGGTAGGGGATTCCCTCTGCCTGGGCTCCCAAGGCAGTCCTAACTCTAGATCACTGGAAGTTAACCATCTTCCCCTTAATTTTCGGGAAAACCTGCAGACACTTGTTGGCATATGCCCTGAGATCCTTATTTCCTCATTAGACCCCTCATCCCCTCAGAACCCCTGTACCAAATGCTCTGTTAACAGGAAACTGTTTGGGCTCCCTATCTAACTGCATTTTACATCCCTTCTTTTACTTTATGGAATATGGCACTCCGGGACACCTATAGAACTATAATCAGAGAAGAGAGAGAGAGAGACAGCCCTAGCACTCAGTTATATGTCCATCTTTTCCCCTTATTGTAAAAACTTTTTTTTGTATATGCATATATGTTTCTTTTCCTTGCTTCCACCGAGGGACAGTGTTTTGAACTGCCTAATTTGCCCACTCATGCTGTGCTATGCATGTGGAATGTAAAATGCTGCAGTCTTTGTTTAATTGTGCAGACTGAACTAACATGAGGACTAACAAATGAAGTTCCTGCTTTTTAGGCCAATATGGACTTTTTTCATGGGCTCGCACAATTGGATCAGATGTATCTGGTATGAGGGGAGGACATTGAATAGTTACTCGTCTGGGTCTTTTCATCATTAATCTCATTCAGGCGATTATACACCCCCTTACCCTTTCTTTTTTTTACATCCTACTGCATACTTTTCTTTGGGATCTATTTGGTCTCCAGGGGGCCTGGAGCAGGCGATGCTTCAGACACCCCCCAAGTCTGACAGGGAGCCGTATTATACTGCTGTTTCTCTGAAAGACAAAGGGAGCGACTTTCAGTCCTCCCCTTGCTTGGAAGCCAATATTGTTTTATCACAAGTTGAATGTTTTTCTAGCTACTTGAATTATGATACAAGCTTATTGCCAAACTTAAATATGAAAATGTTTTATAGGTTAATTGATAGTTATTGTTGTGCCCAGTTGGCCAAGTTCTTGTTGTTTATGAAAAAACAAGCAATACAGTGCAGGTCTAGACCGACTCAACAGAGGACACATATGGACCCAGTTTTACAGGTCCGGATGTCCACAAGTCTGCTACTTGATGGTATAACTGAGGGTTTCTATAGGAATCACAGAGAAAAAGGGGTCAGCCTTACAGTGTCCTTTCTGCCATTCTATCAGGAGGGGGGAAGATGGGTGGTAACCCCATCCCACTTTATAGCTAACTATTACAGTTTTACAAATGGCTAGTCCCTCCCTCATATTGTCATTCAATGTCAATGGTATTCACAATCCTATTAAGAGGAAGCGGCTACTCCAATTCCTTAAGAAAGATAAACCTGACATTATTGTCCTTCAGGAGATACATCTCCCCTAATTAGAGCACACAAAATTAAAATCATGGGGATTCCATACAGTGGTGGTCTCTTCACATCCCTCTGGGCGCAGATGAGAAACAGCAATCATAGTCCCCAAGGGGATACTATTCCAGGTGCAGAACCAGATCAGTGACAATGAGGGCAGATATGTCATTGCAGTGGGCCTCCTATACACCACAGAGGTGACCCTGGCCTCAGTATACCTCCCCCAGGCAGCCCAGCTCTGGTGGCATGGAGATTTCTAGATGATTTTACCTCTATAGCTCAAGGCCTTTATGTAATAGGAGGGGACTTCAATGTAACTTTAAACACCATGATAGACACCTCAGTACCCACTAGACACAGAGCCACCTTGCTTCAAAAGTATCAGAAGATGACCCTCCCTGCGCTTGGCTTGGCTGATATATATGGAGGCACTTCTTTCCCTCAGTCTGGATGTATACCCACTGTTCTCCCAATACTAATGCTTCGGCCAGGTTAGACTATTTTCTTTTATCCATAGAACATTTGGAAATGGTACAGGACATCTCAGTGGGGACTTCCATTCTTTCTGATCACACCCCTCTTCTTCTTAAGCTAGCCCTAGATAAGCCACAAAACACTCTTTCTGGAGATTCAACCTATCCTATACTCAGTACCCAGAATTCAGTCATATGGTGAACCAGAAGGTGCCCCTGATTTGGGCTGATAACAATTCAGCAGAAACTTCTCACACTATACAACGAGACATGCTTAAAACGATACTTGGGGGAGATTGTAAAAGTTAACTGATCAAACACTAGAGCAGCAGTTACTCTATTTAAAACTTAAATGTCAGGAAGGGGGACCTAGAGGTGCAAGGCACCTGGCTAGGCAATTGCGGGGGATGAGACAACAGGCAATGGTTACAAAACTATATGACTCTCAAACCAAAAAATATCTGGTACACCCCACAACCATCAGACAAGCCATGGCTACCTATTACAAAAGCCTCTATTTGGAGGATACCATACCATCCGCACCACAATTAACACAATATCTACAGAACACCCTCCTCCCACAACTCTCCCCAGCACAGGCAGAAGGGCTGCTACATCCCATTACTGCAGACGAACTTAAGGCCTCACTTAAACTGACAAAGACCCAAAAGGCACCGGGACCCGATGGGTACACGGCGGAGTTCTATAAAAAATGGAGCAAACTACTTATTCCACCATTGCTTAAAGCTTTCTGGGAAATACAAGAAGGAGACCTCCCACCACCTACATGGAAATATTCTGAGATAGCAGCCCTCCCTAAACCGGGCAAGGATGCCACCCTGATGGGATCATACTGACCAATTTCGAAACTAAACACAGATTATAAATTGTTTATGTCCATTTTAGCTCATAGAGTAGATGTGCTGCTCCTCCAACTTGTGGATGGAGACCAGGTTGGCTTTATTATGACGCGTCAGGCACATGATGCAATCAGGTGGGTGCTGTTATTAATGGAACATGCCTCTCGCAGACAAATTCCCTTAGCCCTTCTCGGCTTAGATGCTGAGAAGGCATTTGACCGGGTTTCATGGACCTATCTATGGGCCACACTTAAACGCTTTGCCTTTCCAGATAAATTTATCTCCCTAATACAGTGAATGTACCAATCCCTGGTGGCTTATCTTATAGTGGATGACTCACTATCACCCCGTTCCCATAAGCTAGGGGCACCAGGCAAGGCTGCCCTATGTCTCCTCTGCTGTTTGCTTTGTATCTGGAACCATTAGCAGCCAATATCAGGCAGCAGGACAGTATCGAAGGGATACCCCTGGGGGGCAGGTTGTACAAACTCACACTTTTTGCAGATGATATTTTGATGACAGTCACCTCACCTGAATCCTCTGTCCTGGTGGTGTGGGATCAGCTAGAACTTTTTGGAAATTTGACAGGATACAAAATAAACAGCTCTAAAACTGAAGTCCTAAATTACTCATTCACTCCTACCAGAGCTATGAAAGGGGATTTCCCATTCCGCTGGAACCGGGTAGAAATTAGATATCTCAGAATCAAGATACACTCACGATTAATGCACCTGGAGTTGGTCAACTTTGAACCGATTACCCAGCTAATAACTGCTGACTTATCCAAATGAACATACCTCCCCATCGGGTTGGTGAGTAGAGCAGAAACCATCCAATAGAATATTTTCCCCGCATCCTTTTTTTTTCCAGACTTTACCTATCACATCTCGGGGAGTAAATCACCATGATTGCAATATTGCATATTACAACTACCTAGGGCTCCGGGAGGTCTCAGCATACCAAACCTAAAGAAATATGCGCAGGCAGCACAAATGCACACTGTCCTTTTCCATGTTTCCAATTCTTATACAGCATACTGGAAGGATATTGAAGCCACTATTAATAGGGAAGGCAGTATAGTGCAGTGGTTTAAGGCTCTGAGCTGCAAATCTGGTGACATCCAGCAGACCAGACCTGAGTTTGAATCCCACAGCTTCCACTTGCATACTGTGTGACCCTGAGCAAGTCACTTAACTTCCCTGTGCTCCCAGGTTGCACCTGTAAAAAAGCTTTCAGCTTAGTGTGTCTCACCTGGATAAATAACTAAATTAAAAAAAAAAAAATAGGTTAGAAACCTTCCCCCCATACATCTTGGGGAACCCCCACCGAGATGTCTCCCTCTGCACAGGTTTATGCAATTTACTGGGGAACTTTTTAAAACTTGGATGCTAGTCAGTCATCTCACCCTCACCTCCCCTGAGAGACTTTATCTCTCTACACTAACATACAACACAGACCTGGGCCCGCCGGGATTAGTCTCTGTACTGAGGGATTGGGAACCCTATCATTTATGCTTTGTGTTTCAAGTTATAGGCCCATTTGGCTTGCTCTCCTTTACCTCTCTATTATCTATTTATAAACTACCCTCCAACCAATATCAAACCTATGCACAACTCAGAAGCTATCTTTTCTCCCAGGAGGACTCTCTGTCATCAGTGGCAGAGTCCCCATCCCCTCTGGTTGGATTGGTCAGGCATCTCCTGAAAGGTGGCATGCAAGAACATCTCATTAGTCAGCTTTATCAAGCGCTTCGAAAAGACAGTATTGGCCCCTTAGACCCTGTCGGACATCGCTGGGAAAAAATACATGGGGTAGAGATTGATAAAGATAACTGGCACAAAGTTACCTTCCCCTACTCTAAGGTCTCATCCACGACATATTGGAGGGAATTTGCCTGGAAAGCCAGACTACGCTATTTTAGAAACCCTGCTGTTATTGCAAAATACGGGAAGGGAGACCCAGCAGAATACTGGACAGGATGCGGCCATCACCCAGCTAGAGAGATGCATATTCTGTGGTCCTGCCCTTTCCTTCAGGAATATTGGTCTGAGGTCACTTCTGAACTAAATGAAATTTTCCAGAAACCTGAATTACTCACGCCGGCCTTCATCCTGACAGCAACTCCTCCCACTGGACTCCGGATAAATTGGGTACAATATAGACTTATTGCACTCCTGGTTTTGATAGCAAAAAAAGTGATTACCAGACTTTGGTTTGCCAAGCGTAAACCAGTTGAAGAAACTTGGCGAATGTTGGCCTATGAAGTATATAGATTAGAGCAGACATCAGCCAAACTGAATAACAGAATGACTGGTTTCACGAATAGATGGAGTCTCTAGACCCATTTCCAGTTAGAGCATTAGCCAGATCTTATACCATGATGGCAGGGATAGATATGGTTATCCCTCTACAATTCCCTGTGCCTAAGGGTATAGACAGGAGATTTACGGGTATGGAGTCACCTAGGGATGGGGACATGGTTGAGCTAGCTTGTAGCAAATGAATCTATGTCTATGTCCAAGATTTACTTACACATCTTTGGTGGGGAATGAGGCTAGTGTTTCCGGTGTTTCCTACCTTTATTAAGATTAACCAGAAACCTGTATCAGTTATTACTGAAATCAAATATACCTATGGACCTATGGAATGTACTGTAGCTATGTACTTCTGATATATTCCTATTTGTATAACTGTACTGCACTGTATTATGGACAACATATTTTTAAAGGCAATAAAAATAGCCGGTCCAGTGGCGCTGAGGGTTGAGGCGCTGGATGCCACACTTTGCATTACACCAGCGACCTGGGTTCGGGAGCTAGCTCGGGCACCGGGGGTCGGAAGGGGACGGCTTGAAGATGAGTGCCCTTGTGGCTCTCCTCCCAGGAAAAGAAGGGTGGGTTGCTCCAGCACTGCAGTATGCCATGCAAGCCGTAATTGAAATACGGCCAGCGACGGTGCCCGTCGCCAGAGCCGCCGACATGCATCATGTAAGGGGAGGGAGGGTTGTGGGTAACGCACAGAAAAAGAAGGAAAATGATGCCGTGACAGGTGATTGCATCTGTCCCCCATGCCCTTCGCCAGGCCATCCCCGACTGGCCTTTAGTTCCTCCATCCGAGTGCTGCCCTGCAGCCAGAGTCTGCCTTGCAAGAGCGCCCAAGAGGAGGGGTGACCACCCCGGGCAGGTTAAACTGGGAGTACTGGCTGCAGGGAGGGGGGGGAGAGGAGGCACAGATCGGGAGGGCCTTAGGCAGGCAGGACTCAGGACTAGGATGCCCGAGAGAGGTTCCACGGGGCTGCGACTGGAGGGAAAGAAAGTAAAAAATTAAAAAGATAATAAAAATTTCAATTATAAAAAAAAAAAAGAAATAAAGTATGACCACCCCTCAACAGCGTCTTGCTTGTTTCTGTAAGCCACCATCACTGTGTTGCCTGACTATACCTTCAACATTTGGAACTTAACTTGTTCCTGAAAGTGAAGAAGGTCCAGGAAAACTTGGCAGAAGGCACCAGGAGAAAGGACTGCTGTGTGACTGAACTTCTCTGCTGGGACTATATTGCCCTCCTTCTCTCCTCCACCCCCTCACCCAAAGCTAGTTCTATTTTTATAGGCACAGGATTTGACTGACAACAGGAACTTCCTGTTTAGGGGCAGGAAGTGAGTGATCACAGAACCACCAAGGACCCACCATTCTAGAAGGGCAAGAGTAGCTCTCCGGCCCCCTCTAGCTGCTGGAGGTCTGCCTCTGAGCAAGTAAGTGGTCTACTGAGAAATATAGGATATTCTTGTCTCAGAACAGGACACTCAGGAGCTTAAAGGGCACACAGGAAGAAAGTAAGGAGAGAGAAAAAACAGAGGAAAGAGTAAGGATTGCAAACAGTTAAGGGGCCAGAAATAAGACATGATTGGAGTGGTGCAGTGCAGTGGCTGTGGAGCAGCAGTCTTCCAGGAAATGTTCTGGAGGATGCGGTGTTGTCCCATCTGCAGGCACCTCTCTGGGCTGAGGGAGGAGGTTTGTCATCTCCAGGCTGAGTTGGCCAGGATTTGTGGGACCTCCTCTTCCATCCAGGGACCACCAATGCCACTGCCGTTGCCTCAGAGGTTGCCAAGAAAGAGGAGCAGTTGGATCACAGTGGGCTCAGGGAGGGTGAGGGTGGTGGAACAGAGGCACATCCCTCCAGTTGTACCTCTCCACAATTCCTATGCCATTCTGGCAAAGTGTGGTTCCTCTATGGAGGCACCCACAGTGGAGACCAAGGAGGATGCTGGGAACCTCCACAAAGGAGACCCACAGGAGGGTGGCAGGGGACCCTGCAGGGGAAGGAAACAACTCCTGGTGGGGGACTCCATTGTTAGGAAGGTAGAACAGGGGGAGGAAGGGGAGAGGGAGGTAAGGTGCCTGCCTGGCGCCATGGCTTGGAGGGACAGGGAGCGAATCCTCAGGATTGCCGGAGCAGCTGCACAGGGGAGGGAGCTGGATGTCATTGTCCACCTAGGGACAAATGACCTGGCCAAGAAAGAGATTAGAGAAGTGCAGGAAGAGTTTGTGGAATTGGGGAGGGGCCTTAGTCAAGTAGCACGCACGGTAACCTTCTCGGAGGTGCTACCCATCTATGGCATAGGAGAGGCTAGGGTGTTCCGCTCCATGGGATTCAATCAGTGGTTGAAAAACTGGTGTGGAGCTCAGGATTTGGCTTCATTGGGGACTGGGGGTCCACCTGGAGTGATGCAAGCCTATACTGGCATGATGGGCTGCATCTGTCCGGGAGGGGAACCAGGATCCTAGGTGATAGGTTTAAATGCTTCATTGGCAAGCTTTTAAACTAGCCAAGGGGGGAGGCACTGTAAAGGATCAGGAAAATCCTAGCCCCCCCAAATAATCACGGTAGTAAGTGCAGCAAACACCAACATAGAGGTGTCGATAGGGAGAAGAGCAGGGGTAAATGGAGAAAGTGACAAAGGCAAGAAGGACAGGGATGGGGCAAAAGGGAGTAAGGCCATCAGGAAATGGAGGGTAATGAGTACCAATGCCCATAGTCTAGGCAACAAGCTCCCTGAGCTGATGGCCTTAATGGAAGAGGGATGCCTGGATATCGTAGCAGTCACAGAAACATGGTACACAGAGAACCATGACTGGGATGTTAACATACCAGGGTACATAACCTACAGGAGAGACAGGCAGGGGAGAAGAGGGGGAGGAGTAGCTCTCTATGTAAAGGAAGGGATAAAAGCAACTGAACAAAAGAGTAAACAGGGAGGAGAGGAGGCACTGTGGGTCACCTTGGAGACTGGAAAGGGCACCACAATCCGCACAGGGGTTGTGTACAGACCCCCAAGTCAGGGGGAAGGAATGGACAAGGATATGATAGAAGGCATTCTTACAATGGCAGAGAAAGGGGAGATACTGTTGATGGGAGACCTGAATATGCCAGATGTTAACTGGAGCACATTTGCTGCAGCCACATCCAAGAGCAGGGCCATTCTTGATGCCCTACAGGTGGCAGGCATTAGACAGCTAGTTTCAGAACCCACTCGTGAGGGAGCAATCTTAGACCTCGTACTTTCAAATGGGGGCAGTGAGAGGATCTCAGATCTAGAAGTGGGTTGCCATCTGGGGACAAGTGACCATCAAACAGTGTGGTTCACATTAAACTCAGCTACAGAGTCAAGCCATACAAAAGTGAGGGTACTGGACTTTAGGAGGGCTGACTTTGTCAAGATGGGAGAGTGCCTCAGAAAAGCACTAGCAAACAGGCTAGAAGGAGGTGTGGAGCAACAATGGGGAATTATCAAAACTGCCATCACAGAGGCAACAAGCCTTTGTGTGAAGCAAATAAATAAATCAAAACGAAAGAAAAAGCCACTATGGTTCTCAAAAGAGGTGGCTGTGAAAGTCAGGAAGAAAAAGATAGCATTCCGGAAGTATAAGGAAACACAGAAGGAGCAGGACAGAGAGCTGTACCAGTTAAGGCAGAAGGAAGCAGGGAGGGAAGTCAGAATAGCAAAGGCCCAAACTGAGGAAAAGATAGCCAACTCAGTTAAGAAGGGGATAAAACCTTTATAGGTACATCAGCGGCGTGAAAGACAAAGGGAGGATAGTGAGGCTGAATAGAATGAACGGTGGGTGGGCAGAGGGGACAGTGAAAAGCAGGAATACTGATCGAATATTTCTGCTCAGTATTCACAAAGAGGAGGAAGTGCCTCATCCAATTAACAGAAGCACTCTTGATAGGCGGTCGATCCCAGTCCTTTCACAGAAGAAAGGGTTCTGCAAGAACTCCTAAAACTGAAGGTGGACAAAGCAATGGGTCCTGATGGAATTCACCCCAGAATTCTAAAAGAATTAAGGGAGGAACTAGTGAAACCACTGGCTACTCTTTTTAATAAATCATGGGAGGATGGTGTGGTACCCGAGGACTGGAGGAAGGCGGATGTGATTCCCCTTCACAAAAGTGGGACCAAGACAGAGGCAGGAAACTACAGACCTGTCAGTCTGACCTCTGTGGTAGGGAAAGTGATGGAGTCGCTTCTGAAGGAAAGAATAGTTGAGTACCTAGAGGCCAGTGGAGCACAGGACCCAAGGCAGCATGGGTTCACAGCGGGAAGGTCATGTCAGACAAATCTAATAGATTTCTTTGACTGGGTGACCAAAGTAGTAGACCAGGGAGGGGCTGTGGACATGGCCTACCTAGACTTTAGCAAGGCATTTGACACAGTCCCACACA
Source organism: Neoceratodus forsteri (assembly GCA_016271365.2). Lineage (NCBI taxonomy): Eukaryota > Metazoa > Chordata > Ceratodontiformes > Ceratodontidae > Neoceratodus > Neoceratodus forsteri. The sequence goes on from CM057451.1 coordinate 478,145,116, forward strand.
AAGATTAATAGTCAAATTAACCAGCCTGGGAGTGGGACCCAGGGTGGTAGCCTGAATAAAACATTGGCTGGACAACAGGACACAGAAGGTAATTGTAAATGGAGTCCACTCTGAAGGAAGGGGGTTACTAGTGGGGTACCGCAGGGTTCAGTATTGGGTCCAGTCCTTTTTAATGTCTTCATCAGTGACATTGCAGAGGGACTGGAAGGAAAAGTATGCCTTTTTGCAGATGACACAAAGATCTGCAACAGGGTTGATACACAAGGAGGCGTGGAAAGGAAGAAAAGGGACTTGGCAAGGTTGGAGGAATGGTCAGAAGTATGGCAGCTAAGTTTAATGCAAAAAGTGCAAAATAATGCACCTGGGAAACAAGAACAGGGAAGAATACACAATGGGTGGGAGGCAGTAACAACAACAAAAAGGAAAGGGTCCTGGGGGTAATCATATCAGACGACCTTAAGGTTAGCAAGCAATGGGAGAAGGCAGTAGGGAGGGCTGGGGGTATACTGGGATGTATAGGGAGAGGCATCATCAGCAGAAAACAGGAAGTCGTTATCCCTCTGTACAGACAGTTGGTGAGACCCCATCTGGAGTACTGTGTCCAGTTCTGGAGACCCCATCTCCAAGGACATAGACAGGATAGAGGCAGTCCAGAGGAGGGCAACTAAAATGGTGCAGGGTCTGCAAGAGAAGCCGTATGAGGAGAGACTAAAGGAGCTTAACATGTATACCCTTGAGGAAAGAAGGGAGGGGGTACATGATAGAAACTTTAAGTACCTCAGTGGAATCAACAAAGTCCAAGAGGTAGCATCTTTCAGAAAAAGAGACTTGCAAGAACAAGGGGACACAATTTAAAGATAGAAGGAGGGCGATTCAGGGGCAATGTGAGGAAGTATTATTTCACAGAGAGGGTAGTGGATGCATGGAACAGCCTTCCTGAGGAGGTTGTGGGGTCTAAAACTGTGGGAGAATTCAAGAATGCATGGGACAGACATAAGGCAATTCTTGTGGGGGGTAGGAAGAAATAGGCTGTTGGTTAACTAGGATCTGCGGCCTATCCTGTAGGTAGGGAAATGGGCAGACTAGATGGGCCTAGTGGTCCTTATCTGCCATCAAAGTCTATGTTTCTAAAACTGCCCTCATTCACAAAACATTTATCTGCAGAGTTAATTCCTCTAGATCCTTGAACTGAGATCTGATCTGGAACCCCACGTCCCTGCAGACTGGCATCTGTTTTTAACACTCTCTCCTGGGAGGACAGCAGTGGAGATCCCTTTCTCATCTTCTCTGGCAGTTCCCACCAGCCAAGGATCTCTGAAGAGATGAAAGGAGCCAAATTAGAGCTTGGTAGTGCACTCACACTGGTGACCAGAGGGCCAGAAAAGTGAGACTGAAGTGGCAACATATGGAGCCATGCCCTAGGCTCCAGTTCTGTTGCTATGGTCAATAGACCCAAGGTCTGCATGCACTTGTGAGCTCACATAACTCTCTGAGACAGGAAGGAACAACACATCCTGCTGAAGGGCCTCCATCCTCGGTTGGGATAGGAGAACTCTGTTCTGATCCACTTGGAAAAGGGACCCCAGGTGCTGCAATCTCTGAGACAGAATCACGAGCCGTTCTCCCTGTTGATTATCCGTCCATGTTGTTGTAGGACCTGTAGAGTGTTCACTACCAACAGCTCTGTAGCATGCACTAAAGGGGCTCTGATAAGTATATCAACCAGGTAGGGATAAACATGGTGTCCCTCTATTTGAGTGAAGTTACCACCACTATCAATAGGTTCAAGAAGTCCCTCGGTGCTGATGCCAGACCAAAGGGAGAGACTGATAGGGGAAATGTTGGTTCTGATTAGCAGACCTCAGGGACCTGTGGTAGGCTTTGCATATCAGAGTGTGGAGATGTATATATATATATATACTGTATATATATATATATATATATATATATATATATATATACATATTTTTTTTTTTTACTTATTTATCCACCTTTCTCACCCCAGAGCTACGCTTCTTCAGGAGACACCAGATACCACCCCGCGACCTGCCTTACCTGACACCCAAGGAGTTCCCCCATAGAGCCGTGGCTATACCCCCCAGGTGGGTGCAGGATGGTACCCCTATGCCCCGATGCTTCAATGTCTCGTTGGGTCCCCCGATGGTCAGGCAGGCAGTCACCATTAGGGTCGGTACTTTGGTGCTCTGTCTACCCGTGCTCCAGCGGTGTTTTTCCCTCTTTCTAAGGAAGTGGCCGGCACCCAGATGTCAAGGCATTACACCAACGACCACCACTCCCAGCCCTCTTGTACATGCTCCTGCACTTGCTGTTCCTCTGGCCTGTGCCAGAGATCAGCCAAGCACCGGGCGAATGCCCCCCTCCTTTCCTCAAGAAGAGAGCTGTCCCTCGAACGCTCAATCCTCTCCCTCCCCTGCCGACCCCCGACGACCCAGGCTCATTCCTGAACCTGGGTTGCCGGCATGACATGAGGTGTTGTGTCCAGTGCCTCAACCCTCAGCACCACCGGGCTGGCAGAGAAATGTATCTTAAAGACCTGCTGAGGCCACATAGTCCCTGGGTTGGACTGCTTTTTCGATGGATCAGAAGGATTCCATCTTGAATTTCGTCTTCCTGATGAACCTGTTCAGGCTGGAGATCCAGAATTGGCTGGAACCCTACAAAGTAAACTGAGTAGTATCCCTGTTCCCTTTAGGACTAGGGAACCGGGGCAATAGCCCCTATCTAGAACAGGTGGTTTAAAGTTTGTTCCACCCCTCTGCTTTTCACTGAGTCCTTTGGAAGTAGGTACTGGAAAAAGTGCCCTCTTGAGGGCACTGTAGAGAATTCTATTATATAACCTCAAGACACAGTTTCCAGAACCCAAGGGTCTGACCTAGTCTGAGCCCATCCATCTACAATGAACTGTAGGCACCCCCAAGGGCTGGAGGGACAAGTTGGGCCTGCAGACCCTCATGCTGAGAATCTGCCCTTCTTGTCAGCTCCTCCAGAGCCTCTATGGGAGAAGAAATAACAATTTTAATTGCAATGGGAACTGGAGAATGAGCCTCTTCCTCCGTTGCTCCTGTACCCTTGAAAGGAATGCAAACTGCTGTAGCTCCTCTCAGGCACCATCCTGGAAAGGGCCACTTCCCCTGCCTTGTTAGCCAGACCAAGGTAAAGGGGCCTGAGTTCCCATAGCTGACCTACGGGGGTCCTTTCCCAAAATTTAACAAATAACATGGTGGTGCCTCCACCCAGAGGACATATTTAATGGGTCTGATTACCTGCAGCACAATCCACTGGGATGTCGTACCAACCCACCTCCCCAACAGTTACCCCAGACATGGACTTACCAGGATTCAAATCTCCCCACATTCCATTACACCATTTACATTCCCATTTCAGCTAGCATGCTCACTAAAATTAGGCTCTGGGTTCATTTCTGCTGCAAAACAATAACATCTCGGTTTATTTACAGGGGGAGGGCTTGGATGGGGTAAGTGGAATAGCAAACATTTTAATTTGCATCTTAAGGATTCACTTTTCCCAAAATCACATTTCCCTTTTGATTCAAACCTCAACATTTTGCTCAATGCAGCCACCAGATCTGCCTAACTAGCTAACTGCTGCAGGTGTAACTTAAGCCCAGACCCACAGGTCCCAGTTCATTTTAAACCCCAAAGTCCTATCACTGGGTACCCAAATTTTAAGTTGTAGGCCTGAGGTGCAGCTGGTAGCCAGCATTGGCGTGCTTGGTGAATTTAACGTTTTACTTTCCTTTCTTTTGGTTAGGAGCTAAATCTGTATCTTTTCCCTCTAATCCTTCACTCTACCTCCTGCCCTGATGGGCATTCCTGAACTATTTGCAGCCCCCCGGTGCAGAGCAATTCCTGCGGTTTACTCACAGTTCGGCAGAATCAGTCCTTGGATGGCACAGTTCGCTGAAGTCCTGGGGGTTGGATGGAAACACATGCAGAACTGGGCTCCGATACTTGAAAACAAGGGGCACAGAGGCTTCAGCTTGCTCTTTCTTCCTCTTGCTTGCAGATCTCGCAGCTTGTCCCCTTCAGCCTATTACAGGCCCCATTGCAGGGCACGTGTGCAAGGCCTATTGACTACAGAGGACCCAGACACGGGAGTGGCCCCATGGACTAGCTCCTTCCAATCAGAGTGCCCTAGCACTCGTAATCTCCTGCAGCAGCAGACTCCATTTGATGGGGGGTTAGTGAGTTCCCCATGTGGTCCTGGGTGTCAGCAGAAACATTCAGCACATTCTCTTCTGCTCTCTGCTCTTACTTTCTCTTTTCTGCCACGGTGTGTAGCCAAAGCAATGTTTCTTTCCCTGGACATCAGGCTCTGGGGGAGGGGGCCACTGTTCAAAGCCTGAGAATCCAGAAGTCACCACAACAGTCTCTTTTCCTCGCTGTATCTTAGGAGCAGACAACAGGTACCTGACCCTGAAAGGCACCTGTCCATCCTTCTGCTTTCACAGTCTCTCAGCTTCAACACAGCCACACTCTCGCTCTGACTCACACATATCACCTGCTCTCAAAGTCCCTTTTCTCACCATGTGGGTACATAACAATTCTCCACGTGAAGAGGCTCACTCTTCCTTTTCTTCTTTCAGCACATTCATATTCTCTTGTTCCTCATCATTCCTCTGTATCCCATCTTTTCCCAGGTTTAGACACAACCTTTGTCCTTTTGCCAGACGAAGGACACAACCTTTGTCTTTTCCCAGCTTAGATACAACCTTTGTCCTTTTTCCAGGCTCAGGACACAACATTTTTTCTCCTCTTCCCACCGCTTGGGTGCATCTTCAGTTCAACATAGATTCTTGAAACCTGCAGCTTTCCCTTTTCCACTTGAGCTGCCTTTATCTCACCGCTGTGGTGCAACTTCAGAACAATGCAGAACATTCAGCATCTGCAGCTTTCCCTTTTTCTCTTCAAAGCTGCTTCTCCTTCTGCTTTCCCTTTTCCTGCTGGGGCAGGCACTCCCTGCCCTGGCCTGGGGGACAAATTGCTGGCAGCCCACAGGCAGGTCCATCCTGCAGCTCCATTCTCTCCAAGGGCAAGAGCCCCCTCCTTCTGGAGGGGCTCCCATGCAACTGTCTCAAAACCCAACAGTTCTGTCCTCTTGGGAGCTTTTTGGCAGCTCCCTGTAGGCTGGAGCCACAGCCCTTCAAAAAAATTAATATGTACAGTATGAGGCTCCGTCAATACCTCATTAGTGTAGAAAAAGGCACCTAAACTTTCCCCGGTATTTTCCCCAGAAAGTCTGTTCACACAGTCCCAGAGTCCTTGGCAAGGATCCTGGCTCTGTGGTTGGCTGGCTGGTGTCATGGGGCTGCTAAAACACAGTTGCCCTTGTTCTTAGTGCCCACACATTTCAGTACTGTCCCTGGTTTTAATTGCCCCGCAGCCAAACACTTTGCTTATATTTAAATTTTCCCCACACATTTCTTGCCACCCCGTGCCCTGTAAAGCGGCTGCATCCTTTAACTTAACAGTTCATCCCTCGCTTAGTCACTGCTGCCGTTTCTAAGTGCCCCCAGGCAACCTCACAGTCCCATTACCATTCCTACACAGTCCCAACATTTAGTACATCTGGTAACTGACTTATACATTTATATTATTTAGTTTTCTCATGGACTGGAGGCAACCCCTTTTCCCTTGCACACCAGTGCTTCATTTATTTAATTGATTTCCTTTTTTCCTCTGTCATTAGTGCCACTTACCTGTGCCCCTAGGTGCTGGACAGACCCAGCTCATCTTTATTCATGAACCAGCTCATGATTATTAATGATGCAGTTCCCATAGCTCGAGCATGATTGGCGCTTACAAAAACTAAGCTTTCTACTTCCCCGCTGCCTCTTCAGTCCTAAGGGTCCCTGTCCTTCTCTTGTCTTTCCTTGGGACTGGGACCACTGGAGAGACAGCATGAACCGGCGGCAGAACAGTGGAAAGAAAATGCTCTACTGTGCATGCTCGGAGCTCATCAGTACCAAAGTGCCATTCCTAAAACCAGCTGCTCTGCAAGCTTGCTCCTCCGGCCCTGCTCTCCCTTGAAAACCATGCGGGGGCTGGCAAGAGAGGCAGAAAACACAGGAGGCAAGCCAGGAAAGACTAGGGCTTGGCCAAAAAAGAATGGGGGTGGAACCAAAATCCCAGGGAACACAGCCTTTTGGGGCTTATGGGTAAGCCCCAACAGAGGATTATACTGCCTTTGTGAGATTGGGCCACCTGAATTCTCTACCCTGAAAGGACAGGGAGTACTCCATTGCTGCTTTGAAACTGGCAACTGGCCCTTCTTATCCTTGACCTTGTGCAGAACTTCATCCAATTTAGGGCCAAACAGTAACTAGCCTGAAATGGGCATTCCCAGCAAATGTGACTTAGAGGTGTGGTCCATGGCCAAGTGTTACAGCCACACACTTCTCATAGCTGAGACACTGGCAGCAAAGTATATACTGCAAGCTCTAAGTTGTCTTGTGCAACATCCCCCAAATAGGAAGTTGCTATATCAATTAGTGGCAGAAGTTTTGCTACCAAGGAATCCTCTGGTGTACTCTCCGAGAGGGACACCACTCATTCACGAAGTGCCCTAGATACCGGTATAGCTGTGTATCTGACCCAGATGACTGCTTCCACTGCTGTGAAATCTCTATGGCACGCAGTATCTGTTCTCGTGTCACTGGCATCAGAGACTGCAGAGGATCCTTTAAGTGGAATCATAGTGTGCTTGTATATATTGGCTACTGATACCTCTGTACTCAGTGGACACTTCCACTTTTCAGCATATCCTCCTGAAAAGGATTGCATTTTGCCCTGCTCTTGCTGAAAGGTCTCTTCCTGCCTACCTCTGATCATTCCTGGTCAATAAGTTGATCGCAGCCTGCCCAGTGGCATGGAGGACTGAAGCATTGGTGCCTTACCTCCTGCAGTACTGGCTATCTGTGTTTGGTGGTGAACACGGGTTGCTGGGGGTCTACTGGGAAGGGAGAGGACAGATCTCCTCTCCCGGGGAGGGTGGATTGGCGTTCCCACCAAATGACTTTCACTAAGTGGAGGCCTGAGTGTAGTGCAGGACTGGGGCACCAAAGATGAGAGGGTGCTGTGAGACTCCACAGCATGTGCACGCCTCCACATGCACACTCTGATGTGTGCGTCCCACCAATGGGGAAGGGAGAAAATGGAAAAATGGTTGGCATGGACTACATGAAGCCCTGCCTGCCTACCTCCATCCTGCACCATCACCCAGTCTCCAGTCCAATCTAAATGTGTACTCTGGGTGGGGGAGGATGGACCTCCCCTTCCCGGCACCGCCATGGAGAGTGATCCATGGGGGATCCTGGGCCTGAGATACGGGAGAGATGAGATGCTGGATGTGAGGAGATGGGGACAGGGATGAGAGCCTGCCTATGCTGACCAGAAGTAAAAAACTATATGGAAAAAATAAATAAGTTGGTTGCAATGCTGACAGTTTGGGAAGCACTTTGTTGCACTCCCCATAGTTAATAGGATTGGTTTCACTTGAAGAAGGACCACTGATTCAATTTCTAACAGGTCCAGGGCTCTACAGGTCTCTGACACCACATAAGAGGTGAACTGAGAATCAAACAGAAAAGGAATGGAGGTTGCCTGGGTGTGGAATTACCTGCTGGGGACTGAGGGAGCTTATTACCCCTATGAACCATGATTGCAACGATAAACCCTGCAGCAGTCTTGGAGGTGCAGATTTCTTGTATGTGCTCTGTGCTCGCTGACCAGTCTGTGCCCTCTAGACTCCGAGCATGCACAGCCTTGAGGAGTGCAACTTGATCCTCAAAGAGACACTTGGTTGCCTGATGGTGGAGGAGCTATTGAGAAAGCTGCAAAATCATGCTGGCACTCTGTCATCCAACTGCCTTGCTAATCACTCGCGGATTGGAGGATGAGATAGAATGGGGAAGGCCCCAGGAAAAGGAATAAAGATTAGGGACTGAACGGACCTAAATTCTGAGTTTCAGTGGCTACACTAAGTCAGATAGAAACTGAGGGAGAAAATAAGGGGAGAGGCAACTACTCGAGTCTCAAAACAGCACTGAAAATATCTGAACAGCAGACAGAGGGCACCAGGTCAATGTGGCATGGTTAAAAATGGTGCAGGCAAAAACAGCACCATGTGGTTCTCACAAAATGGTGCGGTCGGAAACCGCACTAGTTAATTTAAACTTGGAAACTACACACGCTGTGATGCCCAAGTCATTTTTGACCAGACACCCAGACAGAGCAACCATAAGTAAAACAAATTCTGGTCAGATCCACCATGGCTGCATAATGAAGTTAGTAAAGTTGTGTGGAATTGTTAAGGAGATATGGAGAAACAACACAATGATTTGTAAGTAGTAAGATTAGTTTTAGTTTCTGTTCTAAGGAAGGCATACACATTATTAGGAAAATATATGGAGGTGTACATTTTAATGGAAGGAATAGGAAGCAATATAGGTTTACAAAAGAACCTCAAAGCAAATGCCACTGATGTATGTGTCATCCTGGATGATACTGGCCGGACAGTCAAATTTCAAAGAAAACACAATTGCACATACCCCAATAATGCAAAGCATCATGGGAAACATATGCAAATCCCCATGATGGTACAGAAGGTGGCAGTACATGAAAAAGTAATGGATGGCATATGTTCAGCATTGGGATTATTTACAGTTTTTTTTCTTTTTTTTAAGAGAAACAGGATTTTTGTCCATGAGGTGATGTAAGTTATATTTAAGCAATGTGTTGATGTCAGGAAGTCAGGTGTAATGATGGACTGTTAGCAGAGAAAATGTGATAGTAACTTTCAGAGGGGGTTGCTTTTGATAAGGGCAAGGTAGTTATGCTTGTGATAATGGGAATATTGGGAAAGTATGTGGGCTATGCAGAAGTGAGTACAAATATGCACAGTTTCATAAGTATGTGCTCATAGTGCAGGCAAATGTGATATGCAGGTTTGTTTTAGAAATAGGTAAAAATAGCAATACATGCAATTGATAGAAAGATAGATAATTACATAGACATATAGATAGAGAGAGAGAGACACACACACACACACACACACACACACACACACACACACACAGGCAGAATAGGAATGGCAGTGAAGTATTGAAATGACGCCAGCCCCACCCCCACCCCAGACACATGGACAGGCATTGGGGTGTGCCTTTGGGTCATTGCCCATAACGCTCATGCCATTTCACCTCACCCTACCCTGCAGACACAGACAAGTGTTGAGGTGTGCCTTGGGGTGTTCACACTTTACATTCACCCCATTCCATAAGGAAATACTCTGAAATAGGTACAGTATAAGAGAATGAAGTAAACTTTGGGGCTAAAGAGTGAAAGGCACACCTCAATACCTGTCACTGACTGCAGGGTGGGGATGGGGGTGGAATGGTATGAGCATTACTGTTGACAATCCCAAGTCACACCCCTGATACCTGTCAGTCCCTACAGGGCAGGGTGTTACGGTCAGAAACTCTAATTCCCTGGGCGTTTCTTGGTATTTTCACTCCAAGTTTTCAGCATGGGCTTTTTGTGACCCCACCGCATGAACAGTGACACTATCAGTTCATTAGCCAAAAGGTGATTTTGCACAGCAACTGTGCCATTTGGAACCACAGGTGCAAAAACACATTTTGAACAGAGTGTAAAAAATGACAGCTGTACTGTGTATGAGAAGGTGTAAAAAATGCTAATGTTGAAAATCTGGAGTAAAACTATAAACAAATTGGTGAAGTCATGACATTGCTCCTGCTAATGTATACTTTTTTTCAAATTCCTATGCATCCCATTGTTTTCATCTCTATTGCTGTTATGTGATTTCTTAACCTAGCAACAGCATTTAATGCATTACATTATAAGGACAAGTAAATGTTTTTAATACATTTACAGACAGTTACATAAACTTAATTTCCTTCATAGAATAATTTAAATTTAGTAACAGTGGTAGTACAAAGCAATTACTCAGACAACTTGAAAACTGTTACTACTTTACATTGTACATTGACACCCCATAAGGACCTCCTTGAAATTGAGATGCAAATGTCACACATTTATCAGGACTATTTTACTATCCTAAATACATTTCTTGCTTCAGTAACTGCTCAGCACATCTGTTGCAAGACCTACTTACTGACATTTTACAACAGCTATGCAATGTATTGCTGCTTACTACACCAACATCAGGAACCACAAAACAGATGACTGCCATAACTAGGGAGGCAGTATAACACAGTGGTTTAAGGTTCTGAGCTGCAAATCTGGAGATCTGGGGTTGAATCCCACAGCCCCCACTTGCATACTGGGTGACCCTGAGTAAGTCACTTAACTTCCATGTGCTCCCAGGTTGCCCCTGTAAACAAGCGTTCAGCTTAGTGTGTCACTCCTGGTTAAACAATTGAAGGAAAAAAAACACAATATATTATGTTTCTTGCTTTATTTTACTACTACAAGCTTTGACTAATACATCCATCCTTAAATAGATTATGTGTCTGTGACATAGGCTGAACTACACTTAAAATCTTACACATAAATACATACATCATCAGAATAACATTTATCTCAGTAGTATCTCCTTCCTTTTCAGGTGCCCATGACACTATGTATATATATTTATATTTTTTAACTTCAGAGCATTAAACCTATTCAAATGCACAAAACACAAGACTTTATTCCCTTCACACATTACTGTTAAACTTCAGATCCCAGAATGGCCAAGAAACAATTTAGACTTCACTCCTGCATGCCACTGTCAAGCCCACTTCTCTTGCAAACAACAATCAATTACAGAAACCCTTTCGTTTCTATGCTATGCACTCTTACATCAGAGAGACATAAATCTTACAAACCTGCCAAAAAAACAAATTTATCAAGACTGGATTTCTGAATTAAAACCTGTCGTTTACAGTACTTATGTAAATAATAGTTTACTGGCTACAAATGATGCTACAGACATAACATTAACAAAATTTCTGTTTTACATGGAAAATATCCATATAATGAACTTGTCATGCAGGATTTGTGACCTTCTGTCTGCATGGATCTGACAAAGGAAAAGGCACCTGTTTGATCCTTTTTTTTCTATTTTATTTTTATGCACAACTTGCTCATACTTTTAGAGCCAAATATTGACATGCTTAGAGTTAAAAAAAAATCATGATGTCTATGTGTGTGTGTGGGGGTATGCCTAGATGCAGTTTCAAGTACTCCTTAATTACTTCCCCAGGCAGCTCTGATAGTCAGTTGTTCCAACATAATAGATCCACCTCATGCCCCTCCCACATGAACCAAAAAATGGTGGGGGTGGATCTTTAGGAGCTTCTCAGGTGGAGGTGGGGGTGGATCTTACCCCCCCAAAAAAACTAATGCTGCCTCCCACTACTCGGGTTCCAGTTCTTGTACCTCGCATTTAAGAAAAAAAACAGTACCCTATAACCATTGACTAACATGAAAGCATAATTATTTGAGGGAGGAAAACATTTCTTGGAGAAGGGTAAGGTGGAGGAGACTATTTACTCCTTCAGTCAGTTCCACAGACAGAAAACATGACATCATTCCTTTTGTACGTGCAAAATGTCTGCAGGCTCCGCCCACTGCAGCCGTAATAAGCAGAAACCTGCAATAACTTAGTGTATTTTGTCATATGCTATTTTACATTATATAAAGTTTGCATAATTTGCATGACCTAGCTGGTAAGCATGTATTCTTATAATCATAGAATTGATGCTGATGAATCCTTGTATTATGTACCCTGAGTCATGTGTTCTATGTGCTTGTATTTTCCAAAAGTAATAAAATATTTTAACAAAAAAAAAAAAGCTACAGCTGTGCCAGTGATCCTTAGTTGTGGTGCATTATTACCCGCATGTAAAGATTCTCATTGAAAACATGGAGCTACAAACAAAGGAAAGAACAGCTTTCAGCATTCTGGCTACAGAAAAGACAGATAGGGAAATATGTAAAGAAAATACAGCATCCAGTACACAGACAAAATCATCAAATTCGACCCCAAGAGAGCTGTTTGAAACTTTTTTTTATCAGGGTTTCTATCAAGAGGACATAAATAAACAAGACAAAAATCACAAAATTCTAAATTTTCTCGAACCCTTGCTCTTACCAGCATTAACACTTGAAGAAATTAATTTGATTTGATAGGCCTGTTACACAAGAGGAATTAGAATTTGTCATAAAAAATACCCAGCAGGAAAGTTCCAGGTCTAGGCAGCTTTAATTTAGAATTCTACATGAAATTTCTTCAGCAACTGGTGCATATACTGACAAAATTATTTAACAGAAGCAGAAAACTTGGAAATTTCTCAGATACCTAACCAGAATTTTATAAGAAATGTCTTCAGCAACTGGTACTTTTATTGACAAACGTATTTAACAGTAGCAGAAAACTTGGAAATTTTCCAGACACCTACAGTAGCAACAAGCACATTTATCAGCAATACTTAACCCAGGGAAAACTCCAACCAATGTGAGTCATACAGCCCAATAGCAGTACTAAATTTAGATCTCCCAAATCTTCATGAACATCTTAGGTAATAGACTGAAGTGGAGTTATCCCAAATCTAATGAAGGATGCTCAGACAGGCTTTATACCCAGGAGCCAACTTATGGACAACACTCATAGATGTCTAAACATCCTTCCAGGGGCTCACACCATGCAACAACAGTTGCCCATAACTATCGATGCAGAGAAAGCCTCCGATAAGTTAAGATGAGAATTTCTGCTAAACATTCTTAAAAAATGTTAATTTCAGTGAATTGTTTCTACATTGGATTCAGGGCCAACACAGAGCTCCACAGGCACCTTGTCAGACCCTTCCAAATCCAAAGAGGGACCCTATCACTCCTGTTATTTACTCTGAGTATGGAACCCTTTGCAAAGAAAATATGCACACACCCACAGGCAGAGGGAGTTAAGATTAGAGGGTTTGACAACCGCATCTTCTTATATCCACACAACACCATGATATACCTAGGAAAACCATTATAGACATTTCCATAATCATCACAAGTGCTACAGGAATATGTATGTACTGTATAAAAGAATTACTCACCATCAAAATGATGTTTCTTTTAAGGGTTTATTAGTGATTCAAGCAAGTTTGTAATAATCTCATGCCTGAGTTGTTGCCTCCGAGCCAGAATTTGGCATGTTTGTAAATTTAAACTCTGCACTGTGGTCCTGCTCCCTCTAGCATTCTAATGGCAAATTTATTGCTGAAGAGCCAAAGAGAGCAGTGACCACTCATCTAGAATATCATACTACTCATAATTAGCCAAACTGTATTGCATAGAAACTTAAAGAGCTACCGAAGCCTTAAAGAAAACTTTGAAAAACATAATAATTAGGCACAATTCAGCTTGCATTCCATATATATTCTAAATATTTCTCTTCCTCATTTTTTATTACTGAGTAAATTTGCATGTATACATGATCTTTATCCCTTAGAGTTCATCTGCCTGTATAGCTTACTCCCTATTTCAAGTTGTAATTCTCTGTTGTGACATCACAGTGTGTTGCCATGAGGGTAACTGTGATATCACAAGCAGTGCATTATGACCTCAGGTAGGGAGAAAGCAACAGGAATAGATGAACTCTTCAGGAACAAAGATTTTGTTTTAATGCAAATGACCTCAGTAATAAATACAGAACTAACCTGAAATGCAAGCTGAACCATGTCTAAATATTATGGTTTGTTAAAGTTGTCCAGAAGGTGTCAGCTGCTCTTTAAGACAATGATAGCAGAAAAAAAAACACTGGTCCACTGAGTCTGTCCTTCAACCCCTATCTAGCCTAGGGCTCATTGTCCATACTGGATTCTTCATGAATGCTATTTTCCACACATTGAAGATTGTGGAAACTGTAAAGGTTATAACAACCCCTACAGAAATATGTGTGCTGCGTACATGCACAATGCATACCACATGTTTAATGTTGCAAAGTCTGCATGCAGTTAGCATACACAAAGTGAACCTAAGTGAATCAGATCTAAAAAACACATCAGGTTTGCATGCTGCAAGCTTGACATGTGTGCAGCAGCTATGCTGGTGTGAACATCATTTAAAAATCACATCAGGTTCACATGTTGCACACTTGCCATGCATGCAGCAGCTAAGCTGGTGAAAATATCTCTCTTTTTTAATAGGGACATTTTATCCCCTACTGCCAGTGAGGGCTAGGTGTCAGCAGACTGGCCATCCTGTGCTCTTGTCCCCCCTTACGGGGATTATGTGGCACAGCAATGGGGCTAGGGTTTTTTTGTGGTTACAGAGGTAGCTTCAGAAGCCTAAGTCGCACCCCTGGAGGACGCCAGCATAAAGGGCCATAGCCCAGACAGTAAGCCGTGCTTCCACTAAGTGCCTAACAGCGCCCCCCCATCCCACCACACTGCTTTCTAGCGAAGCAGTGCCTGAAACCCTCCCCGGGAGAGGAGAGCTGCTGATAGGCTGCTCAATCCAACTCCGCCCCGGCTGACCCCAACGACCCAGGTTCATTCCCAAACCCAAGTCACCAGTGTAGCGTGAGGTGTGGCATCCAGTGCCTCAACCCTCAGCTCCACTGGGCCGGCACAAGCTGGTGCAAATCTCATCTAAAAAACTCATCAATTTCTATTTCACATACTACTGCTAGCAATTAATGCCATTAAAATACCATTTCCATTGATTTCCCATTAACTCTATGTGAATTTTTGATGTCATGTTATGTTATTTGGCTGACTGTATCATTTTTACTGACTATTTGACCTGTGCTATACGTAATTTTCTTGTACTCATGCAACGTATTTGTTTATGATTGTTGTACTTTCCTGGGTCGTGCCTGAAAATAGTCATTTCATGGCTAGTGCACTTAGCCGGTTAACAAAAACTAAATAAATAAAATTAGGCAAACTCATTAATTCTGACCATTAAATCCTTTTGAAAATTGTGTAATGGCTTTTGATTTTTGTCATTAAATAGCCATTAATCTGTAAAGTATTGTTTGCTTACTGCATTAAATGCCTAGGATATAGTCAGCCAACACCCCCATTCCAGATGCATGAAGGGGGGCCTGGCCTGACCTTTTTGTTTTGGGCTATATAAATCCCCTTATGCATATTTAATATTACATATGTGTCTCTCCATGACTGATATAACTCACTTACTTTCCCTTTGTCATTCTGTAGTAAGCATACACACTATGGCCATGCTCAGCACTCTTTGTGCTGAGCAGAGCCTCGGAAACATTCACCATACCTCAAATTTTGTCACTGAAATGAGGGATATGGACACTCAAAATGAGGGACACTAACCCTCACAATGATCGGGACACAACCTGAAACATGGAGATATTGTACATCAGAACACAGTGGAAACCATTGTATTTACTTGTACAGATATTAGCACCTGAGAATGAATTTCTACAATAAAGCAGGGGTGCCAATTAGGTAGGGCAGAGGGGAGCAGTTGCCCCCCCTCCTGCATTTGTGCCTAGGTTGTCCTTATGGTGTGGCAATAATTGCATTAAATTTGGATTTAATCTTTTGCACAATAAGTGTCCCCCTGGCCTGTGTGTGCTCACGCTGTGGGTGCGCTCCTGATTCGACTGTGTCTGTATTGTGTTGTCCATTCTCTCCACCTATTAGCGGCAGTGTCATCACACGTGATGTGGAGGAGCTCCAATCAAGCAAGAGTGTGTGAGTTGTGTGAGTGCGACACTGTCTTTCCCACCACAGAGTAGGCAGGCTACACACTACAGCTTGGAGGAGTCGGTGAGCACTGAGCTCTCGGTAGCAATGTTGCGGTGGCATATTTTTGTTGGTCTATGAGATGGAAGACTAGGTTTGCTGGCAAAGGCACCTAGCTTCACCTCAGCTCTTTTCTTCTAGGTTTGCTTGTAAGGAAAGAGCAAGGAACATTATCAGAACAAGAAAAAAGATTAAGGTTTCTTTTAGCTAGGCAGATTTACTGTGTGTTATTGTTTTCTTTTGTACTCACAGGGTTTGTTACTGTTTGTTGCTAACATTTTACTGTTCTCTGATTCAAATTGCTGTTTCAGGGTATACTTTCTGCTGCATCATTATAGGGTGTGCCTATAGGTTTGTTACTGTTTTGTGCTTACAGATTACTGCTGTAATCTTCTCTGATTCAAATTTTTTTTTTGCAAGGTTTATCTTCTGTTACTAATTTATTTTTATCTGTAGCAAAGTGTTTTTTGGAGGGTATATCTTCTGTGAAATTATTACAGCTGGTGCTTTACAGGTTTTACAGTTTTATCTGTCATTAGGCTAAGCTTTCAGGGCTACTGCATTTGTTGATGGTTGATTGTTTCTGCTCTTACCTCCTTGTTTCTTTACAGCGATGCGAACACAGGGCGATGGCCGACCCAGCGAGTCCTGCACAGTGGTGAGGGCCCGACCCATGGGATGGCAACCCCAGTGCAATGGGGGAGGCACAACACGGCCAATGGAACCCCCCCACCTGGCCAGCTACCACACCAGGACATGGGGCCATGGGCAAGGAGCGGGGGTGGGCCCGGCACAACAGGAGCCCTCAGAGGAGCCGCCGACAGGGTGCCTGGCAGACAGAGACACCTCGCACAGCAGACCAGCCGGCAGAGCCACGGGACTCCTGCAAACCCTGTGCACTGGTGTCACAGAAGCCCCAGGGTGCGCACCCAGACATCAGAGCAGGCACAGGTGCAACCGCGGTGCGAGCAGGGGCGCCGTGCAGATGGAGGGGGCACTGACAGGCGCAGGCAACGGTGGAGCCACCCACAAGGCACAGGTCGGTACATTCCCGATGTGGCATGGGCCACTGTGGCAGCCCCCCCGGATGCATCCACAGGTGGCACAATGCCCCCACACAGGCCAAGGAACACCGCCCCAGTCCCCCCCACCCCTGAACAAGACACAGAGACACATGAGCTGCAGACCAGACGTCAGCGGTTTAATGGGGCGCAGGCAGTCAAAACAGTGAACACAACAGGCGGTCACCCACCACCCACACACACAGTGCACAAGCCTGCCCCTGTGCCAATGGCACTCCAGTCAGCTGGGTGCAGCTACATCTGCAACCTGATGTTGAGGGCAATGCCCATCAGGTAGTCCCTCCTGCTGCGGCTGCCGTACTGCTCAACGATCTCAGTGAGCCTGATGGTTGTGTCTCTGTATCGGCACTGGGATCTGCACACCAGGCGGCCACTGATGACCTGCTGCATCTTCACCTCGGTCATCCTCTACTCCACCCATAGGACGTCTATAAACTTCCGTACCAATGGATGCGCTGCACCCATCAGGGAACTGAGCACCCGGTGCCATCCCTTGATGGTGTTGTTCATCCGGGGTAGGTCCTCCTTCGCATTGGCATTGGCATTGCAGCTCCAGAATTCTGTGGGGTACACCGGTCACCGGCGTATCCCATTCCTGACTGGGTGCCCCAATCAAGTATCCTGGAAGTAATTGAGGTAGTCCTGCAGCAGCTCCTCATACTGCGTGAACATGTCCCAGGTCCACAATTCCTCATACACCTAGTACACATCCTGTGGTGGCACGAATGTCAGTGTGAGGAGCATTCGGAGGTGGAGGGCAAAGGTATCATTCTCAGTGTAGCGACGCACCAGGTCAGGGGTCTGCTGGAGCTTGCGTCACAGGCTCTGGCACAGATGAAAGAAGCACCCTCTGAGCTCCAGGTCCAGGAATACGGCACAGAGTGCCCGGTAGGTGGCAAGCTCATAGCCCATCATCATGGCACGGGGTGCATGCCAGGGCACAGGTAAGCCACCCTGTGGAACACGCTTGCGTATGCTGTCACGGTCTTGTTCATCATCAGTATGTAGACTGCTGGCAGCACTGCTGAGTGCTCTACCCTATGCACACTATAGAGCTGGTAGAAGAGTTGGGGACAGCTCCTGAAGGTGCCATCACCGAACCACAGGCCGCTCCTTGTCAGGTACTCCAGATTGCTCTGAGTGCTGAAGAGCAGGAACCTATTTGTTATGCCCCCTGAATCATGCAGCAGGAACTGCTCACCCCCGAGTGTTGTCTGGTACTCCTCAGGGATGTGGAGGTCTGTCAGGGTGAGCGGATCTACTGGTGCACTGCGGGTGCCCAGCCGCACCCATTGTACAGTGCACTTCAGGTAACCGACAGGTGGCAGGGACCCCCCGACCACATCGTTGACCTCGGTGCAGCATGCTGCGACCACCTGCTTGGTGGTCTCCATCGTCTCTGCTGCCAATCTTTTCACTGCCTCCCATTCTTTCCAAACACCGATGCCTGCTGTGGTGGGGATGTGGTTGTGCTGTCAGCCTGACAGCCCCACGGCAAGCTCCCCATCCTTCTTCGCCCTGCCCTTGCACTGCACTGAGATGTACTGGACACACTTCCAGTAGGTCACCGCACCACGGCTCTTCTCCTTCTGGTACACATAGCCACCCTACACTAGTAGCTGCTTACCCCATATGCTGAGCACGTAT
The DNA here is from genome assembly GCA_016271365.2 of Neoceratodus forsteri. Taxonomy (NCBI): domain Eukaryota; kingdom Metazoa; phylum Chordata; order Ceratodontiformes; family Ceratodontidae; genus Neoceratodus; species Neoceratodus forsteri. The sequence goes on from CM057451.1 coordinate 478,163,620, forward strand.
TCCGCTGGCATTGTTGTCCTGGTTACCACCTGCGCCCCCACTTTTGTAGCCACTTCTGACATCTTTGCTGCCATCCACCTGCATGTCGCTGAGGTGTACCTGTCGACATATCCAGGCTGTCGGTGTGCTACACCTGCCGTTGTGCTGCAGTTCACTGTGCAGGCATCGTTCTCCATGTTTCACCATGTTGGTGTCATTCTTGTGACGGTATACTGCCATTGTACTATCAGGATCATTGTTGCTGACTCCCTGCACAGTTTCAACAGTACCCTTTGTATCAGTGGGTATGGTGGAAAAGCATATGGGAACTTTCCTTTCCAGGACAGGGATGGCATATCCTTTGGGACTGTCCCTTTTGAAGGGTGGTCTACAACATAACTTGGGTATCTTTCTGTTTTGCAAAAAGTGAACGCAATGTGGGTTCCCTCCCAATAAAGGTGTAGGTCACATGGGGGCTGGTGGGTGGAGTAGATTCAAGAAATCAAAGAAATGGCCTGCCACCTATTAACTTTTTCAGCAAACGTTGTTTATTGTCTATATATTCTTGACAATAGATCCTAGTATTTATTGTCAAGAATATTAAGAAATATAGGCAGTAAAGAACATTTGCTGAAAAAGTTAATAGGCGTTGCTGGCCATATCTTTGATTTCTTTCTGTTTTCCCATGAAGTGGATCTATCCATTTCTGGATCACCCTCCACAGTGTCTGAAAACTGAGTTCAACACTTGATTTAGTGGCCATTTGTGGCTTCTCTGACTCATCCTGCTTAGGGAGTCTGCCAGCACATTGTCCTTGCCTGGCAGATGCACCACTGTTAATTTTGTATCTAAGGAGTATGCTAGGTTCCATATCCTCACTGCCTCTGTGCAGAGCTTTGTGGATATCGTACCTCCCTTTATCTCATACATTGTTGTATTGTCTTTCTTGACCTGGACGGTCTGTCTTTGCAACAGGGAATGGAAAGACTGCATTAACAGGAGTACAGCTCAGAACTCTAGCAGGTTTATGTGTTACATTCCTTCTTATGAGTCCAGACACCACTTACTGTCATGTCCTCCATATGCCCTCCCCACCCCAGCAGTAAGACATCTTTTGTAAGGACTACTCTTGTGGGAGACACTTGTAGGAAGGGAACACCATCTCTGTTTCTGTCTTTCAACCATGCCAACGCCTGTATCAGTTTGCATGTGACTGGTACTGGTTGTTCTCTGAAGCAGTTCTCTGATGCTAATGCATTCTTAGGTGGTACTAGAATGCTCTCATTTGCAGTTGAGCCCATGGCACCACAGCTGTTGTTGGAGCCGTGTGACCTAGAAGCTGCAGGAATTCCTGAGCGGTCTTTTTTTTTTTAAACTTTATTTTAGTTCAGAGAGATAACTTATTTTAATACATAAGGAAGAAAAATATCAAATAAAAAAATATTCTCAAATAATTTACATTATTCCAAATCCATAAAGTTATAATATTTCGGGGAGTTTCTCATTTGAATAATCATATAGAGGAAGCATGCTAGAATATTACATTCATTATGTCATATTTTGAGCTCCAAGCTTATTCCTCCATTTAAGAAGAAAATAAAGATCAGAAAGAAAAACATGCATAAAAACCTGTACTTAGAATTACTGAGTTGCATAATACGAGAAGACAGAAACCAAAAAACCATGAAACATAACCAAATAGTTAAATTAAAAGTTTCAGCTCACTAAGAGACTTCCATTAATTTCCTCACGAAGTCATTGGAAGATATTGGGTATTATTAACTTCTTCTGCCATTTCAGCTTCACTGTCCAACTCAGAACCCAAATCAGTAGGCAGTGCTACATTCTTCTCATAAAATGAGCGAGTTGCATCTACATCCACGAAAAAAAACTTCCTTGCCTTGGAAAGTCACCTTTAATTTAACCGGAGCTTGAAGAACCGCAGGCATCCCAGCCTGAATAAATTCTTTTTGAATCACCAAGAAGCGTTTCCTTCGTTTTTGTGTTATCATACAAAAATCAGGGTAGAGATGAAGTTTAACTCCTTCATATATAAATCCCTTATTTTGTCTCACCATCTGTAGAATTTTATTTCTCTCAGTTATAGAGCTAAAAGTACAAATAACATATCTCACTCCAGATCTCTGACCCAAAGAATTCGTTGAAGTTACTCTCCCCTGTGGACTAAATAGATTCCAAAATGAGTGGACTCTCAAGAACCAAAACTTTTGTAAGCATCTACTTAGAAACATAGAATTTGAGGGCAGATAAGGACTGCTTGGCCCACCCAGTCTGCCCATTTTCCTACCTAATGGATAAGCTGCAAATCCTAGCTAACCAACAGCCTACTTCTTCCTACCCCCACCCCCTAGAATTGCCTTATGACTGTCCTATTCATTCTTGAATTCCACCACTGTTTTTGACTCCACAACCTCCTCAGGAAGGCTGTTCCATGTATCCACAACCTCTCCGTGAAAAAATACTTCCTCACATTACCTCTGAGCCATCCCCCAGCTTCAAATTGTGTCCACTTGTTCTGCACATCTCTTTTCCTGAAAGATGCTGCCTTCTTGGACTTTGTTTATTCCCTGAGGTACTTGAAAGTTTCTATCATGCCCCCTCCTCCTCGAGGCTATACATATTAAGCTCCTTAAGTCTCTCTTGACATGTCTTCCGTGCAGACCCTGCACCATTTTAATTGCCCTCCTCTGGACTGCCTCCATCCTGTCTATGTCTTTGTGGAGATTGGGTCTCCAGAACTGCATGCAGTACTTCAGATGGGGTCTCACCAGCTGTCTGTACAGAGGATAACAACTTCCTGTTTTCTACTGGTGATGCCTCTCCCTATGCATCCCAATATCCCCCAGCCCTCCTTACTGCCCTCTCACATTGCTTGCTCACCTTTAGGTCATCTGATAAGACTACCCCCGGGTCCTTTTCCATTTTTGTTGTTAGTATCTCCCCCTCCATTGTATACTCTTCCCCTGGGTTTTTGTTTCCCAGGTGCATTACTTTGCAATTCTTAGCATTGAATCTAAGTTGCCATTCATTTGACCATTCCTCCAACCTTGCCAAGTCCCTTCTCATCCTTTCCACCCCACCTTGTGTATCAACTTGTTGTAGATGTTTTGTGTCGGTTCAAAGATATATACTTTTTCTGTTCAGTCCCTCTGCAATGTCACTTATAAAGACATTAAGAGGACCGTCCTAGTACTGAACTCATGTGTACCCCACTAGTAACCCCCCTTTCTTCAGAGTGGACTCCATTTACTATTACCCTCTGTGTCCAGTTCTCCAGCCAATTCTTTACCCAGGCTACCATCTTGGGACCCACTCCCAGGCTGGCCAACTTGTATATTAATCTTTTGTGTGGGACTGTGTCAAATGCCTTGCTAAAGTCTGGGTAGGCCACGTCCACAGCCCCTCCCTGATCTGCTACTTTGGTCACCCAGTCAAAGAAATCTATTAGATTCATCTGACATGACCTTCCCGCTGTGAATCCATGCTGCCTTGGGTCCTGTGCCCCTCTGGCCTCTAGATACTCAACAATTCTTTCCTTCAGAAGTGATTCCATCATTTTCCTAATCACTGAGGTTAAACTAACAGGTCTGTAGTTTCCTGCTTCTGCCCTGCTCCCACTTTTGTGAAGTAGAATAACATCTGCCCTCCTCTAGTCCTCGGGCACTACCCCATCCTCCCATGATTTGTTAAAGAGGGTAGTCAGTGGTGTCACTAGTTCTACCCTTAGTTCTTTTAGAATTCTGGGATGAATCCCATCAGGCCCCATTGCTTTGTCCACCTTCAGTTTTAAGAGTTCTTTCAGAACCCTTTCTTCTGTAAATGGGCTGGTATCAACTGCCGTATCCAGCGTGTTTCTATTGTTTGGTTTAGGTACCTCCCCCTCTTCATTTGTGAATACTGAGCAAAAATATTTGTTTAATATCTCTGCCTTTTCACAGTCACCCTCTGCCCACCCCCCTCTCCTTTATTAAGCCTCACTATCCTTCCCTTGGTCTTACTTTGCTCCCTCATGTACCTATAAAAGGTTTTAGCCCCCTTCTTAACTGAGTTGGTTATCTTTTTCCTTGGTTTTGGCCTTTGCTGTTCTGACTGCCTTTCCTGCTTCCTTTTGCTTTAACTTATACAATTCTCTGTCCTGCTCTTCTGTGATTCCTTGTACTTCCTGAATGCTTTCTTTTTCTCCCTAACCTTCTCTGCCATCTCCTTTGAGAACCATAGTGGTTTCTTACATTGTTTTGTTTTGTTTATTTGCTTCATGCAAAGGCTTGTTGCCTCTGTGATGGCAGTTTTGATTATTCCCCATTGTTCTTCCACCCCTCCTTCCTGCCCATTTGCTAGTGCATTCCTTAGGCACTCACCCATTTTGGCAAAGTCAGCCCTCCTGAAATCCAGTACCCTTGCCTTTGTATGGCTTGACTCTACTGTTGTGTTTATCGTGAACCATACTGTTCGATGGTCACTAGTTCCCAAATGGCTACCCACTTCTAAATCTGTGATCCTCTAGCCATCTCCATTTGAAAGTACCAGGTCTAAGATTGCTCCCTCTCAAGTGGATTCTGATACTAGTTGTCTAAGACATGCCCTCTGTAGGGCATCTAGAATGACCCCACTCTTAGAAGTGGCTGCTGCAAATGCACTCCAGTTAACATCTGGCATATTCAGATCCCCCATCGGCAATATCTCCCTTTTTTCTGCCATTCTAAGGATACTTTCTATCATTTCCTTGTCCATTTCCTCCCTCTGAGATGGGGGTCTGTATACTACCCCTGTGCAGATTGTGGTGCCATTGCCTGTCTCCAAATTACCCATAGCGTTTCCTCTCCTCCCTGTGTACCCTTTTGTTCTGTTGCTTTGGATCCTTCCCTTATGTAGAGAGCTACTCCTCCTCCTCTTTTACCCTCCCTGTCCCTCCTGTAGATAGTGTATCCTGGTATGTTTACGTCCCAGTCATGGTTCTGTGTGTACCATGTTTCTGTGACTGACACTATATCCAGATGTTCCTCCTCCACCAGGGCCACTAATCAGGAAGCTTGTTACCCAGACTACGGGCATTGGTACTCATTGATCTCCATTTTTTGATGGTTTTACCTCTTGTAGCACCATCCCTGTGCTCACTGACTTTGTTTTCTCCATTTACCCCTGTCCCGCTCCCTACTGACCTTTCTACCTTGGGCTTTACCTCATTTAGTACCCTGTTTTGTAGGGAGAGGCGGGGAATTCCCTGCTGCTTATCAGTGCCTCCCCCCTTGACTAGTTTAAAAGCTTGCCAATGAAGCATTTAAACTGATCGCCCAGAAGATTTGTTTGCTTCCTGGATAAATGCAGACCATCCTGCCAGTATAGGCTGGTATCCCTCTAGGTGGAACCCCAGTCCCCAATGAAGCCAAACCCCTGTGCTCTGCACCATTTTTTCAACTATTCATTGAATTGCATGGTGCGAAGTACCCTTGCCTCACCCTTGCCATAGACAGGCAGCACCTCTGAGAAGAATACCGTGTGTGCTACTTGCCTTAGGCCCCTCCCCAACTCCACACACTCCTCCTCCTGCACTGCTCTAATCTCATGTTCACCCAAGTCATTCATCCCTAGGTGGACAATGACATCCAGCTCAGTCTTCCGTGCAGCTGTTCTCATGATCCTGAGGATGCGCTTCCTGTCCCTCGAAGCCATGGTGCCAGGCAGACACCTTACTTCAGTTTTCCCTGCTCCTCCCAGTTCTATCCCCCTAATAATTGAGTCCCCCACCAGGAGCTGCTTCCTTTCCCCTGTGGTGTCCTCTGCCTCCTTCCGGTGGGGCTCCCTTGTGACAGTTGTCCGCAACTTCCTTAGTCTCCTCTGCGGGTGCATCCATAGAGGAACGATGCTCTATCAGAATGGTGTATGGATTGTGGAGTGGTACAACTGACTGGGTGTGCCTCTGTTCCTCCACCCTCACCCTTCCTGAGCCCACTGCGGTCCAACTGCTGTGCTTTCTTGGCAATCTCTGATGTAGTGGTGGTGGCCTGGTGCTCCCTGGGTGGGGGAGGTTCCCTTACTACTGTCCAGTGTGGCCTGAAGAAGGGCAACCTCCTCCCTCAGGGCAGAGAGTTGCCTGCAAATAGGGCAGCATCTCAGCCTCCAGAAAGACTTCTGGAAGACTGCTGCCCCACAGCCAGTACATTGTACTACTCCCCACATGTCTGTCTACCTTCCTGTTTATCCTGTGTAAGATTTTTTTCCCAGTTATTGTTTTGTTATATTTAAATAAATAAATATATATATATTATATAAGGTGTATGCTTATATTGTAAGTGCGGTGTGCTGGAAAGGATATGACAGTGGTATGCACATTGCCCCTTGAGGAAATGATGTCAGAACCCCTGGTATAAAGGAAATGGTACTGGGGTGGGTGGGGTGAGGGAAGGGGGGTTTTGGACCCAAACTGTGCCCTCTCAAAACAATCAACTAAAAGCTCTGACCCACCACTACGATGAGTGTTGACCTTCCTGTCAGCAAGAAGACCTACACAACAATTTAACAGAGAAAATACCCTGTTAAACAAATAGAAAAAACCAAAAAATTGAGTCAAACACAGGTAAACCTCCTCAGCCCCAATACAGCCTGGTGATTTGTGCTCTGAAAGCAATCAGCCCCAAAACAAGTCAGCTGTGCATGAGGAAAAACACAGTAAACAATTATTTAAAAATATTTTGATGCAAACTGTCACAGAATACTAGTAGACAGTCCAGTTACCCAGAAGGAGAAATCAAATATGCAGTTACTTCAACCCTTCTGAAGTTACTCACAAGATAAGCAGTTTGCAAACCCCCTTCCTGATTTAAAAAATAAAATAATTAAACACAAAGTGATACCAATGTAAGAATGTAAAGTAAGGAACACCTCCCTCAGATTTAAGCAAGAGTGAGATTTGTTGCAGATTTCTAGTCCAATATAATATCTCCCATGCAGCTCTCAGTTGTTTCAAAGCACACCCTGTTACAACTTCAAGAAGATGGGCTTCTTGACATAACTCTTTAAATCTGCTTTCTGAATGTCACCTACTAATCCAATAAGCCTCAAATTCTTTAGCAGAAGAGTGTTTTCAATTCTTTCAAACTTTGAGAGCGTAGACAGCTGCTGAAGCAGTGAAGCGTTAACTGCACTTTCTACCATCAGGATTCAAGTCGACAATTTCCCGATTTCTTTCTCAGCAGTCTCCAACCTTTCTTCCAAAGAAAACATTGTTCCCTCTATCTGCTGGCAACAATTAACAATTTCTCCCAGCGAGGTATGAACTTTGTTCATCGAAGACCGCGTCTTGTCCTGGAACTCGATTAAAAGATTTTGTATCGACTGAAGTGCTTTGGTTTGGTGCCCAGTTTAGGGCATCCTGTAACAAGGGAAGTCATTTCACCAGCAACATTGGAAGCTCCTACAGTCCCCCTTGTCGGTGTAGCCTTCCCAGTTTTCGGAGACAAGAATTTCTCCATCGTGTCCAGCTTACTCTCAGCAGTTTCTTTATACAATTTCGAACGAGTTTGAGCCATTTAGCACTGAAAGTAGCAACTAATCAGCGGAGCTCACAGCATGCGTCTAGTCGACTCACTTTCCAGAAGTAACCCCCCCGAGCAGTCTTTTTGTGTGCTGGTAGGAATGAGGGTTTCTTCCCTGTGCAGTGGCAGGAACGTCTTCTCTTGTACTGGATTCAGTTCTGCTCCTATGAATTCCAGTGCTTAACTGGGTTATAGGTGTGAGTTTTCTAAGTTTAAGAGGAGCCCCAATATTTTACAGTGTGCTCCTTACCAAGCATATGGAGCTTGCTGGTTCCTCCTGTGTTTTCTCATTTATGAGTGAGTCGTTCTGGTAGGAAAACACTATCACACTTTTCTTTTGCAGTTTTGCTGCAATTATGGGTAGGCACTTTGTGAACACTTTTGGTGCAGAGGTTAGTCCAAATGGCATAGCTGAGAACTGGTACTGAGCAGTGCCTAACCTGAATCTCAGATATTTTCTGTGGCTGGGTCTCATTGGGATATGAAAATAGGCATCATTTAGATACAGAAACCCTAACCATTCTCTTTTTTGCAGGGAAGGGATCACTGTTCCCAAGGTCACCATCATTTATTTTCTTTTTCAGGTGCTTGTTCAGGAACTTTTGGTTCAGAATGGATCGCCATTCCCCATTTTTATTTTGTGTGAGAAAGTATCTGAAAAACAGGCCCTTCCCCATGGAGAGGCAGGAACTTTTTCCTCTGATTTTAACTGCATCACTATTGCCACCTTCAGCTCCACGAAGACTTTTGGTTCATGGCTGTGTGTTGGAAAGACACTTTGTCTGTTTAAATGAAAGGGTTAATCCCTGGCCCACTATTTCCAGGACCCACTTGTCTGTGGTAATTTCTTGCCACTCATTCATATAGTGAGCCAGGCACCCTGCAACTGGCAATGAGTCTATTGCTACCTGGACAAAATTGTCAGAGATTTGGCCTTGCTGGTGGGTGAGGAGCTGGAAAGGCATCTGCTTTGCTCCTCTCGTGTCACTGCCTCTCTCAGCAGCTCTTTGTGCAAGGTATTTATAATGGACATACGCTTGCTGTGGTAGGCCTTACCCCTATATCCCCTTCCATAAGGTCTGTGAGAAGTTAAGGCCTTTTTGTTTCATTTTTTGTCAAGTTTTTCAAAGTGAATTTCTGCTCATCCGTTTCCTTCACGTAGGCTCCTGTTTTGTCACTAAATATGGATGATCCATTAAAGGAAAAATATAGCTTTCCCTTTGGTATCCTGGGTCAATGTAATTTATGTGATGCATGGAAAGCTCCTCAAGGCCAATGAATGGGCCAGTGCCCTAGATATTGTATCATTGTCATCTATAGCAGTTTGAAACTGGTATCTAATAACCTGCAATCCAGGTCGAACATTATTGGCCAGATAGGCATGCCATTCAAAGGGAAGATTTTCATTTAATTCCAGGACTGGATTCCACAGGGGTTGCTGATATTGTGATGTGTAGGCCGTATATGTTGGATCCAAGTGATAGCGGACAAGTGCACATGGAAATGGGGTGGTGCTTCCCTAGGGCTGGCGAGTCCATTTAGGAGGTGGTCCTTAGACCTGATGCTTGGGACACACTCAGGTGGAGGTACACTAAATTTATGAAGTAAAATATCTAGCTTCAAATATTTCATGCAGAAAAAGAGCAGCTCATAAAGAACCAATGTCCACTTCGAATAAGTCAGTTTGTTAATAATTAATTTAGCAGTCTCTTTTGAAAACTTCTTGCAACATAGCACAATGGCTCAGCCTTTCATAAATGGGCCAGAAAAATATAGCTCACATGTGTAAAATATCTTAAGCAAACTTTCACATAAAGTGTCAGTGCAAATTTCAATAACAAAATTACCTCCACCACCAGTAGTCAGCATGCAGAAAGCCCTGGTGCTTAATTTAAGCTTCATCAGGAGCGTGGCTAAACAGATTCAAAGAGTGGGTTTTATATCTGCTCTGCTTTTCATTTCACCTGCTTTGGTCTCTTTATTTGTACATCAAACTCGCTCATTGTCCCTTTGTTTAGCTGTGTTTTCTTTTTATGTGCATTCATTCATAAGGTAGAATAAAATGGGCAGACTGGATAGGTCTTGCGGTCCTTATCTGCTGTTCACTTCTATGTTTCGATTTTTACTATTTTGTACTTTACTTTATACTTGATGTTAATACATGTATTTTTTTTCAAATTGTATTTTCCATTCCCTCTCCCAAGGTCACACCTAGAAATGAGCCGTGGCTCAGTGTGCCTTTCCTGGCTACCAATTTTCAAATAAATAAATCAATATCTGCAGTATAGTCATTTGACTCATTAAATCTCATTTATCCCAGGTAGAAATAAAATTGACTAGAGGTGTATCACTTAATTACCTTGTAGTCTAAACAGTGCATTGAATTGCCAGTTAAATCAACAAAGTATTGTCCTCATTACTCGACATTGTCAAAATGCATGTAATCTTGGTCCCAAGACAAATTTGATTAGAAAAGACTTAGTGCAAACATTTTTTTCAAGTAGACATGAATTCTATATGCAATATTTACTAAGAACATTATCAATACCACATTAGATCCATGGGATAAGGAAACTAACATGCCTAGTAATAATTCATCAAATTATAGGTCATATGAGCTGCCTGCCTAGGTCGCAAGGTGGCTGTTGTATAACCAAGCCTTCCTTGCCATATGGTCCAGTTTTCTGGAGTCTTTTTCTGGAGGAAGGGATGCCAGAGGAATCTTTGCCTTTTCACATGCAGTGGCTTGCACTACATCTTCATGGTCAGGCCCTGAGCCCAGCCTGTCCACCTGGTATCTTTTCTCCACCTTTTTGTCTATAGCAGGGACAGAGTGATGTGCTGCCAACACTCTAGCTGTGACCTTTTTCAGTGATCTATATATGGGAACTGACATTCTCTTAGGATATTTGACCCAGCATACTCATGATCTCTGCCTCATCTATGTCCACTTCTGTTTCAGTGGATGGGAGGTTTAAAGTGTCCGCTGTCTGAGACACAAAGGCAGAGTAGGAGGAGAAAATCTCTGCTACCTCTTGGAGGGAACCAAAATCCTGTTCAGGGGATACCAAAAGCTCTATCAGCCCCTACCTTTCCTCCTCGTCCTCCACCTCCGGCACAGAAACCTGTTGTGGAATCAGGACCTCAAGAGGTGGGCAGGGGCCAGATTCTCCATAGCTAGTATTGCTTGGAAAAACTGCCACATCTTCTTACTATCCTCCAGAGAGGGCAGTCTTTTGTTCCACAGGTTGCTCTGGTTCTTTATTTGGCAGGGGAATGGTGGTGTGTTTCTCCTTATACTTTTTCCCAGACATAACTGGCAATGGCTGGTCAGACGTTCTGTTGTGTTTTTTGCAATCACTAGCATCAGATCCCATCACAGGCTTGGGGCGTGATCCAAAGTGGTGAACTGGGTTAAAAACTAGTAAATGGATACGAGACAGGGTGGTGGTTAACTGCACTCACTCTAATGATGGAAGAGTGGTCAACGGGGTACCGCAGGGCTCAATACTGGAACCAGTCCTCTTCAATGTCTTGATAGGTGACATCGCTGAGAAACTGGAAGGAAAGGTGTGCCTTTTTCAGATGATATCCAAATCTGCAACAGCATTGACATGCAGGAGGGGGGTGAAGGGAATGAACAGGGATCTAGGGAAACTCGAGGAGTGGTCTAAAGCACGGCAGTTCAGGTTCAATGCCAAAATGCTCAAAATTATGCACTTAGGGCATAGGAACACAAAAGATGAGTATAGTAATGGGGGGTAATGATAGCTAATAAGCAGGAAAAGGACCTTCGGATTATCATATCTGATGACCTCAAAGTGGCAGAGCAGTGTGACAAAGCAGTGGGTAGGGTCAGTGGGATGCTGGGATGCATAGGGAGAGGTATATCCAGCAGGAGGAGGGAGGTGGTATTGTCATTATATCGCTCAGTGGTGAGACCGCACCTGGAGTATTGTGTTCAGTTCTGGAGGCTGAACCTTAGGAAGGACATAGATAGGGTGGAGGCAGTCCAGAAGAGGGCAGCTAAAATGGTGCATAGGGTTGATCTCAACATGTACAACTTGGAAGAGAGGAGAGTGAGAGGTGGCAAGATAGAGACCTAAAAGTACTTCATAGGGGTGAACAGGGTATGGGAGGGGCATCTGTTTGAAATGAGAAAGAGCACCACGACCACAGGGCATGCAATGAAGCTGGTGTGGGAGTTTAAGAAGGATGTGAGGAAATATGACTTCAATGAAAGAGTGGTAGATGCCTGGAACAGACTGCCAATCTAAGTGATGGAGGTGAAAACAACTGGGGGCTTCAAGCATGTGTGGGACATACACAAAGGAATAATTGTAAATAGGTAGGGAGGAGGGAGGGCTGCCAGGGACCAGTTAGGGTCTGCACGAGATAGATTAGGCAGGGATCATCTGGGCAGACTGGGTGGGCTAAGCAGCCCTTTTCTGCCAACAAATTCTGTTTCTACCAGGGCTCCCCTTCCCATCAAATGCCCTGTACCGTTTCCCTTGCTCCAAGGATGGCTTGACAATCTTGTCTGTCTCCTTTGGTAGAGACAACTGTTTGCAGCATTTTTCAGCCACCTTTGAAATCAGTGACTGCTGCAAGGGTGAAAGACTTGCTGATGTCTGCTTCCCACAATCAGGGGAGTGAATGTGTTTTTTGTAGTACGCTGAAGTGACACAGAAGCTCCGGGAAGCTGAAAGCCTCTCCTTTAAAATAGCCCTTCTTTGTTTTAGGGTGAAGCGCTTTATAGAGATTTACAGAGATCACAAGTTTCAAAATTGTGGCCTAGGCTCGAACACTTGAAGCAAAACTCATGGTGGTCTGCCTTCACCAGGAGCTTAGCAAAGGATGCACAGTTTTTAAATCCTATGGACCCAGTTTTCTCTTTAGGCCTTTCAGCCATGCCAACTAACTGAAAATGCCTTTAAAAGTCAATTTTCAGTTTGCCTGGTGGAATTATTGATCTTCATCGAGGATATCTCCTCCATTGGGCCACAGCTTTGGAAATGTAAGCTGTCGATGTCAGGACCATCTGGAGACGTTTGCCTAGCTGGGGGCCTCCCACGATGACATACAACACTGGTGCCTATAAAAGGTGGGCGGCCCCCTTGCTCCCCAGCTGTCTTTTTTTTCCACCGATATCTTGTCACACCTGCAGAGAAACAACATTGTTGTTTCTTTTACTTTTCTATATTTGTATAGTTTGCTAAATAGATGTAGTTCCTGTATGTCACTGTCAAAAGAACCTTTATCTAGGTTTTTTACCTGGAGTTACAAGACCTACAAGGACAATGCTGACATTGTATGTATTTGCTGTTTGGGTCTGTCCCACAATGCGAGGGCCTGTAAGATCTGCCAACAATTTAATCAGGCCACAAGGAGGCACCTGAAGACGGCCATAAAGACTTTTAATCTCTTTTAAGTCAAGTCAATTTTATTTGTATGGCGCTCATTCCAAATGGCTCCGAGTGCCTTGCAACAAATAAATAAAACAATTAAGGACAATGGATAAGATTAGCATAGAAGAGTTTACGAGGCCAGTCAGAAACATGCACTAACAAATATGTTTTCAGTCATGATTTAAAAATGGTCAGTGAGAGAGCCATCTTCACTTCACGGGGAAGGGCATAAACGCACAGGCAAAGGCCGCAGGCTCCAGATCAGCTTCTCTCTCTTGACCACTGCCCACCCCAAGTAAGGAGACACCCAGGTGGTCAATAACCATATCACTGCCCAGGTCAGAGAGGATGACAAAGAAATCCAAACACAAGGAAAAATCATTGCTGAAGCCCTCCCCTCTTCCGGCCACTATAAGCACAGACCCAGGCATGGTTCTCAAGTGAAACTGAGGTCTGCATTGAAAGAGGGTAAGTCTTGATCTTCATCATCCGCTCCAGTGGTGGTGACCTCAGCCCCCCCCCCCCCAATCATCACACTGAGACACCAAGATTGGGGCCTGGCTCTGGTGCTGCTGTACTTATTATGGATGGCATGCCACCTTTGTCATCGGATTCTACCCTGGCATGTGTGACACTGTAACCCTCCGCTGGGTGTCATCGACTCCCAGGTTATGCTGACATTTTCAGAAATGTTCACACACCTATTCCCTTTGCTGGCAGTTCCCTTGACAGAGCCTCCCCTGTTGGCACTATCGTTGCTGGGGCCATTACTTGTGCATGTTTTCATTATGGTGATTACGAGGTAGAATATAATCCTGAACTCCTGGAAATGGAGGAGGATTTAGGAGATGATAGTGGGGAAGTGGAGCCCTATGAAGGGGTTCTCCTTCCAGCTCATCCATGTCATCTTGCAAGGAGGGCTCTCTAGAGTATAACCCTAGGTCTCCTCCAGAAGATCCCTCCTTCCAGGCTTTATTCAAGCAAATACAGGATGTGATGGGATTTGAGGGTAAAGGGGAAGACTCCAGTAAGAGAAATCTAATGGAGTTTTTGGAAGTAATAGCAGCACCCACAATTATGGTGCCTCCTGTTTGCCGTGCCTTAGAGAATGCTACATTTGCAGCTTGGCACAGGCCTAGCACTCTGCCTGTCGTCCCCAGAAAATCTGACAAACAGTATCCTGCTCTGTCAAGCCTTATTATGCTTCTCAACCTGAGGCTGACTCAGTGGTCATCATACGTGGTACACTTTGCACATGGTACAGGATGAGCCCTGAACAGCACAGCCACTATCAATATTGCTGCCTTACAGATAAGTCTCTGATATTGCATTCTGACTCACCTTTATCTTTTTTACTGAACTTTAAAAAAAGTATTAGCATCCTAAGATCTGATAATTTAATGCTCAATATACCCAAGGTGAACACATAAAGGGATCACTGTGCATTATCATTTACTGCTCCAAACTATTGGTATGATCTTTCCATAACTATTCGTGCAGCTAATGTTCATATGCTCTTCAAAACAAGTCTAAAGCAGTATTTAATCATTACATCTGTATGCAGTTGCTAAACATGTCTTTACAAGCTGGATTGTGTTTTATACATTGTAAAGTGTAATGTAATATTTTACATTTTTATTCCTGCATAAGCATGTAAAAATTATTGTATTTTTATATGACATCTTGTAGCTTCTGGGATGCACCTGAGAAAGGGCCCTTAGCTCAGTGTGCTAACCCAGTCAACAAACAAAATAAATACAATCATGGCTGTCCACGATCACTCTAGGGCTCCTAGAGTTGTGAGCATTTACTAAGGTCAGCATATCATGCTTCAGGTGCTGCTGCTAGGTCTGCTGCCTCTGGTATCTACCTCTGCAAATATACTTGGCTCAGAGTTACAGGATTTGCTTCAGGTGTGCAACAGACTGTGCTCCATACCCCTTTACGGGGTTCTAAGCTGTTCAGCCATGATGTGGACAATGCATAAAAGATCTTCACTCATCAAAAATGACTAAGGTCTGTGAAAACCTTGACCCCCCCAAAATTTCAGAGGTCATGATGGAGGTGCTTTTTGGAAGCATACTGGCCAAGGAGGTCGTAACTACCGTCAATAATATCATGGTAGAGAAGGCAGCCCCCCCTGCTGGACCTGCCCAGGGTGGCCACTCCAAGGCACCCAAAGGTTCTAGTTCTGCTGGTCCTGCTGCCCCCAGAACCTTCTGACTCTTCACTCCTTCCCCCTCTATGGCTACCACCAGTGGTACAACTGAAGTGATGGATCTCCCTTCATCTGCCAGAATGGAGAGATATCACAACAGATGAATGGATCCTAGAAGTATCAGAAAAAGGGCATGCGCTGAAGAAAGAAAGAAACAGGAGGTTTTACACCAGGTACTTATTAGTCCCCTAATCCATAGGACATTTGCGTCCAGTTTTGGACCTCAGTGCCCTGAACAAATTAATCGAATACAAAATGTTTTGAATGGTGTCTCTTCAGGCTCTCATTCCCCTTCAGCAAAAAGGGGATTGACTTTGTGCTTTGGACATGAAGGACGCGTACCTTCATATCAAAATCACATCATGCCAAGGAAGCACCTCATATTCACACTGGAGGACTGCCATAATCAGTTCTGAGTATTGCCCTTTGGTTTATCCTCAATGCTGCAGTTATTTACCAAATGCTTCATGATTGTGGCAGCAGCCCTCCAGAAGGAAGGGCATTATGTGTTCCCACTTGGACAACTGGTTCCTGCAGGCCCATCCAGGGAAATAGTCCAGTGCACAGTATCTCAAACTCTGCAATTATTCAAGGACCTGGGTGTCACAGTCAGTGTACTGAAATCCATTCCTACTCTATGCCAATGTCTCCAATATACTGGGGCAGAACAGGACACAGCAGTGGGCAGTACACTCCATCCCCAGGACAGAGCCAATACCCTGATTGCTCAAGCCCATCTAGTACACAGAAGCCACTATGTGTCCACCAGGACTATGCTCCACCTTCTGGGACTTATGGCAGCTGTTATTGTAATTGTTCCATTTGGATGCCTCCAGATAAGAATTCCACGATTAATTCTTTGTGTACAGTAGGACCAACTGACAGAAGAGTTGGAATGCATGATTCCCATCATGTTCCCTCTCAGAAAGTCTTCACTGTGGTGGATGAAACCCCTAGACTTGTTGCAGAACATCCCCTCCTTTTCCACAGCACCACAGCAAATCCTCACAATGGATTCCTCTGAGATAGGCTGGGGTGCTCAATGGGGACAGTACCAAATCCTGGGATATGGACAGACCACGATTTGGGGCTCCATATCAATGTTCTGGAGATGAGGGCTGTTCTTTTTGGTCTCCAGGTCTTAGAAGAATACCTCTCTTCAGGTCCCCTGTTGATCAGAATGGACAATACTGGTGTGATGCACTATATCAGCAAGAGGGGTACTTCACTCATACCCTCTGCAGGGAGCGATGATAAGGTATGGCAGTGGCACTCTAAATGGCCTACAAATGACAGCCATTTTTCTCTCAGAAGTCTGAAACATCTTAGCAAACAGGTTATGTCAATCCCAGCCTCAAGTACATGAGTGGGAACTGCTGATCTCCACGATAGATTACCTCTTTGCAAGACAGGGTCATCCAGAGTTTGACCTTTATGTGTCCCCACACAATGTAAAACTACTGCTTTTTTGCTCACTGTCTCCAGGGCCTGGAATTTTTTGACGAGAAGCATGGTCCCTCTCCTGGAAGGAGAGGTTCCTTGACGCATTATGTCCAGTCCCTCTCATTCAGTGGGTATTGCTCAAACTATGGGCAGATCGGGCCACCTTGATACTGGTTGCCCCCCTCTGGCCTGGAGCGATATGGTTTCCACTTCTACATCTTTCAGTTGAACCACCAGTTCATTTGCCCCTGTGCCAGGGTTTACTGTCCCAGGACAGGGGGTTCTACAGTCCCCCACACCTGCGTGCTTGCCTCCTGAGGATGTAGCTATTGCACATTTTGGGGTTTCTGTCCAGGTAATCGATGTCTTATTGGCAGTTAGGAAGCCTTCCACCAGACACACATTTTCTTTGAAAAGAAAGTGTTTCTTCATCTGATGTGTTTTCTTTTCTGAAGACCCATTTATTCATCATGTTAGTACTGTAATAGTCTATCTCCTGTCTTTATCAGTCTACAGTCTGCAGTACTCTTCCATTAAGGTGCATTTGGCTGCCATTTTGGTATTCCATGCCCCTACTGATGGATGCACAGCGGCACAACTAGGGGTGTCCCGTACATTCCTTGAGGGCATTCTACATGTGTCCCCAGATTCATAAACTGGTTCTGCACTGGGACTTTCATTTTATACTTGAGAAATTGACTTTGGCTCCTTTTGAGCACACTGAAACTTGTAAACCATGCTTTCTTTCATGAACAGCTCTTTTTCTGATTCTTATTATCTTGGCCTGAAGGATTTCTGAACTCAGGCATTCATGCATGAGCCCCCTCCCAATTAGTCTTTCACAAGGACAGGGTAGCCTTGCGTACTAATCTATGCTTTTTACCCAAAGTGGTTTCTGAATTCATGTTGAATCAGACAATAAACCCACCAGTATATTAGCCTGAGCATGCTTTTTATCTCAATGAAAGTGTTTATTTGTCAGAAATGATACAAATCTTTAACATTCAATTTAGAACAATTAAATCACTGCAGTAGATCAAGTTCACTAACAAAGACATAAACAACCCATGCACAATCTGTTTAAACCATATTACTAAATTTTAAGTCACATATAAATACATACATATTCATTGTTTGATTGTAATTTATAAGTATTCATTTTGTAACAATATAGTAACCATTTAATTCTCTGCACCTGTTGTTTCGTTTCCCCTGTCATTCTAAGGCTGGTAAACAGAGTGAACGAATGACTTTAGAAGAGAAAGTGAGAAGAAAGAAAGATGAAGGAGAAAAAGAAAATCAGACATAAAGAAGTAAGAGACAGCACAGAAGAGCAGTAGTAGAGAAATAGTAAAAAGAATAACATCCACCACCTTACCCAAGAGGAAATCTAGCTACATTCCTACATCAGCTTTGTACAAATTTTCTCGTACAAAGTTTAAACTACTTCTTGGTTAACATTATAGCTCTTAAGAAGTTTTCCTATTGTATCATATCTAAGTGTAAACTTATGTCCCATCCCATTTAGAAATAATGCCAGTTTTTCTGTCCTCATGTTCTCTATAAGTTGAACCATACCTTCTATTTTAGACAGAATCTTATCTTCCAACCAATATCTCAGTATGCTGTATCTGGTTGAACCTCCTATTAATAAAATAGAGTATTTTTGTTCAAGTGTTCAATTTTCTCTTTTATCAAAGTGACCTATAATACATGTTTCAAGTGGAAGTTTGTCTCTTAGGAAGTTGATTTCATTAATGATTCCATTCCACAGTTCCTGAACATAAGGGCAATTCCAAAACATATGCACAAGTGAGCCTCTCCAAGACCCACATTTGTTACAGTTAGCATTCTGTCTAAGGCCCATTTCATGCATATGTACCAGGGTAAAATAAAGGTTATGAAGTGTCTTAAAATGCATCAGTCTTAGGTTAAAAGTTTTAAATACTTTACATGAGAGAGACCAAATCTTAGACCAATCCCAATTTCTGTACTTACCTCTAATTCCTGGGCCCACCATCTAATAGGTTCAGTAAGGGTACCTCTTGCTGAGCCTAGAAAAAAGATTATAAAGTGAAGAAATTGAGGGAGAGAGATGCATGTTGACAATAAAGGATCTAAACACCTCTGTTGATATTTGTTCCACTTGAATCTGTGCCTGCACAGCTAGTATTAACTGATCAAAATATGGCCTTCCCTCTAGGCACAGTTGATTCATCCCTACTAAGGATTCAAATGTATGAAAGGAGTTAGTATGAATTAAATCTTTTAATTTTATAATTTTTTTCCTGTCCCACTTCTGTTTGATATGAATAGGAGGTTCTATCATAAATTAACATTCTCCCAATTGGGTTGTAATAGAGAAGAGTATAATTTGAGTTTGAACTCCCAGGCCACATATTTAATTATTTTAAGGGAGTCTGTCATAACTTTACTCTGAGGAATAGAACACTTTTTTAGCAAAAAGGATGGAGTATATATCTGTGTTCAGAGATTTACAAATCCTCATTTCTACCACTAACCATTCTGGTGTGTATGTACAGTCACTAGGAGATAGCCATCTGAAGATTTGTGAAAGTCTTGCTGCCAGATAATAAAAGAAAAGCTCTGGAGCTTTCAGACGTCCCCTCTCTTTGTTTCATAGAAAAATAGAAACATAGACGTTGACAGCAGATAAGGACCACAAGGCCCATCCAGTCTGCCCATTTCTTCTACCTTATGAATGTGCTATCTGCCTTTGCTCTGTCAATGGCCTATCTATTCATACTCATCTGTATTACTCCCTTATGCCTATCCCATGCCTATTTGAAGCCCTGCACTGTATTCATATCCACTACTTCCTGAGGTAGGCCGTTCTATGCATCCACCACCCTTTCTGTGAAAAAGAACTTCCTCACATTACCCCTTAATCGGCCTCCCTCTAATCTCATGCTGTGTCCTCGTGTCCTGCTATTTTTCTTACATTGAAACATGTTAGACTCTTTCACCTTGTTAATGCCCTTAAGGTATTTGAATGTTTCGATCATATCACCTCTCTCCCTCCTTTGCTCTAGGGTATACATATTGAGCTCCGTTAATCTGTCCTTATATGTTTTCTTATGCAGTCCCTGCACCATTTTGGTTGCCCTTCTCTGGACTGCCTCATTTTGGGTAATGTCCTTGTGAAGGTGTGGCCTCCAGTACTGCACACAGTACTCCAGATGGGGCCTAACCAATGTCTTATAAAGAAGGATTATTACCTCCCTCTTACGACTTGTGATACCCCTACTAATACACAGCAACATCCCCCTAGCCTTACCTACTGCTTTACTGGTCAGCTTGGATGATTTCAGGTCATCTGTGATGATGATGCACAAGTCTTTTTCTTTCCTTGTGACTGCCAGCAACTCCCCTCCCATCCTATATGTGGCTTAAGGGTTTCTTTTCCCTATGTGCATGATCTTGCATTTCTTTGCATTAGACCCCAGCTGCCACTTTTCTGACCATTTTGCCAATTTGTCCAGCTCTCTTCTCATTCTGCCCACCCCATCTGGATCATCTACTCTGTTGCAGATCTTGGTGTCATCTGCAAACAGACAAACTTTGCCCTCCAGTCCATCTGCAATGTCACTGATGAAGATATTGAAGAGGATTGGCCCCAGGACTGATC
Source organism: Neoceratodus forsteri (assembly GCA_016271365.2). Classification (NCBI taxonomy): domain Eukaryota; kingdom Metazoa; phylum Chordata; order Ceratodontiformes; family Ceratodontidae; genus Neoceratodus; species Neoceratodus forsteri. Next base: position 478,183,870 of record CM057451.1, read on the forward strand.
CCTGAGGTACCCCACTTGTGACTTGCATCTCTTCTGACTGTATACCATTTACCAAAACTCTCTGTTTTCTGCCCATCAACCAGTTTGCCACCCTGTTGACCAACTTCTGACCCACCCCGAACCTACCCAGCTTATTAGTCAATCTTCTATGTGGAACAGTATCGAAAGCTTTGCTGAAGTCAAGGTAGGTGACATCAACTGCTCCCCCTTGGTCCACCACTCTGGTTACCCAGTCAAAGAACTCTATGAGATTAGTTTGATGGGACCTTCCTGTTGTAAACCCATGCTGTCTTGGATCCTGTGCTCCTATGGATTCCAGGTGTTGCACTATCCTTTCCTTAAGGAGTGCCTCCATAATCTTGCCCACTACTGAGGTAAGACTGACTGGTCTGTAGTTCCCTGCCTCCTCCCTGCTACCACTCTTGTGGAGCGGGATCACATGAGCCCTTCTCCAGTCTTCTGGGACCTCTCCAGTGCTCAGAGACTCACTCAACAGTTATGATAATGGCTCTGCTAGTTCCACCCTTAGCTCCTTTAGTACACTGGGATGTATACCATCAGGTCCCATTGCCTTGTCCACCCTGAGCTTATCGAGCTCTTGTAGGACCCTTTATTTTGTGACGGGACTAGTGCACACTTCCGTCCCCCTGTGTCCATGGTGCTGAGCTGTGGGCCCTGCCCTACCTTCTCCTCAGTAAATACTGAGCAGAAGTTTCTTGTTAGTTTGCAGTAGGCCAGTCTTATTTTTTGTAACCCCATATGAGCCTTGATATTTCAGCATTAATATTTTCTCTCCATCTTTTTCTAATTCTGCATGGTAACATAATAAAAATATATAACATCTTGGGAAGCAGTGTCATTTTGACCATATCCAGCCTACCCCAAGTTCCCAGTGGTAGCTTATACCATCTCGCTACTGATTCCATAAAATTATTTTTTGCTAAAGATAAATTTTTAGCCATTGCCTGTGCTACTCCCTTATATAACTGGATCCCTAAATAATCAGTGAAATCAGGTGCCCTAGATAAACTTAAGTTAGTAACAGTGTTCTTGCAACACAGTCTATTCAGTGGCAAAAACTTTGTTTTATTTAAATTCAACTTGTAAATTGATATTTTACCAAAATCATTTATTAAATCTAGCACCCTTGGGATCGACTTATCTATGTCTGATAAGGAGAGAAGAAGGTCATCTGCATAAACAGAGGTACACACCTTGTGGTGATGCAGTACCCAGAGTTCCTAGCACAACGTGTATATGTCATGACGTGAAGCTTACCGTCAGTCTGCACGAGCACACAACATGGAGCATTCTCACGAGCACACCAAGCGCAAGATCTGGCAGGTAGAAAAATCAAACAAGCTAACAAAATGGTGGAAAATGAAAATTTTAGATTGCTTCAGCCGCGCCTTAACCACTTAATGATTAGCCAAGAGCTGGCAAGGGAAAACTCAATCCCAGCCCAATATGAGCATAAGGTTGATCATTCCATGCAGAAGCGACAGGATATCATTACATTATATACTAACATAAAACAGCTAAGGTATATCTCTACCAGATGGCCCAAAAATCAACATCATAAACCGTATCATAAAGTTCTGCTTATTTAGAGAACATCTTTTGCATAAACAAAAAATAAACTCTCTCATTCAAAAGGAAAGGGCCCCACCCCATCAAACTATAGTGATGGTGAACAGCAGGCAACTCCAGCAAAGCCTAGCTGGTGATTTCTGTGTCCCAACCCCTTAAAATGTCCAGGGGGGCATAAAGTTGAATATACTAAAATGATTCACTTTTCCACGAACCCCAGAGAATCCTAACTGGTGTTCCCTGTGCCACACTCCTGATTTATTTAAGATAGTTCATTGGGGTGGACATTTTCAACTTAGTTTTAATACACCTCATTGAACTCTGCATTTAGTATATTTATTTGTACCACCTGGCAGAGGACCACATACTTTTGAGACATTAATTAGCATTTTCTTTTTTTTTATTTGTTATCATCATTTTCTTAATGGAGTGATCCACAGCAGCACAACATATTAGTCACTGGATCAAGAGCCCACCACCACCACTGCTCCCTAAAGCAAATCCTCAGCAGTAATCTCCAGACATGAACATATACACAAAGCCATCTGTTTTATAGTTTGTAAGTTTTCGAGTTTGTTAATTCTGAACTGTTTATTGATGAAAGTTAAAGCTACCAAAATATTTGGAAAGTCCTCACTAAGTCCTTGTTTGCTTGCTTAGTCCCATTATACTCCTTGATACCCTCTGAGCCCAAATTTCAGTTTGGTAGGGTACAACAAACCATATGTATAGCCAGCTTCTTCTTAATTTCTGTTTTATTGGGAAAAAAGCATCCATCCTATGTATGACCACAGGTGGTAAGCCAAAAGATTTTATGCTGCACCCTTGAAGGTTATGGATGTTGTGTTTCTTAGCACTCTTTGACTATATAATTTTGCTGAAAGTCCAGTAAACAGAACACAAAAGGATCTCGGTTTTCATGTTTATTAGGCTTGGGCTTCAAAGCTCTGTATGCTCATTCTATGAAGTATTTACTAGCTCCTGGAGGGGTCCTGCAATTGTAATCAGTAGCCTATTCATAAATTCAATTAGATCAGTGCCTTCTACTCTTCTCTTAGACTTAATACCCTTAAGTTATTGCGTCTGCTCCTACTTTCAAAATCCTCTACTTTTGCCATTAATTCTGATATCTTTCTGGTATTCATTGTTCTTTAGCCACTTTGTCTTCAATACTACTAATTCTAGTTTCAACATCAGAGAGTCTCATTTTCTAATTAGCCAGCTCAACTTTAACTTCCTTTATATCATCAGACATCACATTTAATGTTAGCTTAATATTGGCTATCTTCTGAATTATAAGATCAAAATGCATCAGTTAATGGCTGGTCTGTAATTTTTTTTTTTTGCCTCTGAACAGGAGACCCTTCCAGAGTACTGTCCACTTTCCCAATGGTCTCTTTTTTACATTTATGTCCCTTCAGCATCTGCACCTTCAAACGTTATCATTAAGTTCTCTTCTATCAGGTAAGCACAGTTTGTATGTATTCTGGCATTCTGATGTTTTAGTATAAGGTCTCTGTATGAGGTATTTTGTCAAGTGGTTGACCATTTAATTGATAATCAGCACTAAAAACAAATATTGCTTTATCCAGAAGATATTTAGTAAGTTGAGCTGTGGCAATCGGTAACTAGCTCCTTGTGTAAATTATTGTATTATTGAATTAAATACTGTAGTCTATGTGAAGAGTTCAAACATGTTTGTTGATGTTCTTGTGGCTTTAAGTGCATATGAATAAATAGCACCAGTAGGAGGAGCCATTAGTTCTGAGGTGCATTTTCATTTCTTTTCTTTTCTTTTCTTTCTTTCCTTTTCGGAAGGTATCTTTCACTGCTTCTTTCTGATTGACTGTAGTGTGTAGCGAATAGGACCGGAATTATTTTGGAGTTGGAAACACCGCATTTGGAGTGTTAATAGGCAATTCTACTTTTTATTTCTTACTTCATTTGATCAGTTCATTCTTAAATTCACCATCGAGAGGTAGGCCTGCTGCGGAGGTCAGGTGTGCATGCCCGCTCTGGTCAGCAGCATTCCATCGAATCCCTAGACCAAGCATACTAAAAAGGGTGAGGCTTTGCTCAATACCCTTGATGTACATAGAACACTGCATTTCTACCTGGAACTCATGAAGGACAGCAGAAAGTCCTCTCAGCTTTTGTCTTATTCACCCCCTGGGAGAGAGGGCATCCTAGTGTTTAAGCATTCCCTGTCAAAGTGGCTTGGCTACTGTATTACAGTACTTTCTGTTATAGGCAGCATGGTAAGGAATTTCCTGGTGCTATTTGTGGCCACTCTAGTTGGGGTATGGCCACCTCTTTTGCCTATTTCCTGGGTGTGTTTGCTGCTGACATTGTGCTGCTACCATATGCAGCACTATACATACTTTACCAACACTACAGTGTATACACTATCTGATGTAGTGGTGCTGGCTTTGGTCTTGCTATCCTGCATGGCCTTCTGTCCTGATTTCATATCAGACTTTGTCATCCTCTGGGTACTTTGTTCTGGCAAAATCATTCCAAAGTTGTGGCCCAATTGAGGAGATAGCCTCAATGAAGCTAGAACAGTTACCTACTAGTAACAGTAGAACTTCAAGGACTTTCCTCCATTGGGCTACAGCACACCCACCCTCCTTCCCTGTGCTTGAGGTATAAGTTGGCAGGATATTCCACTGCCTTCATGGAAAGTGTCCATATTGGTGCTTCCGTGTAATCTGTCACCAGCCCCATGTCTCTCCCTGTGTGCCAGGTTCTGGTGAGGTCTCGTATTTCCTCACAGTAAGTGGCCCTCTAAGGTTATCCCTAGTGGGAAACTGCGGAACAAGGGTGCAGCCCATGTTTTATGAGTGCCAATGTTATATATCATTATGGGTGGTCCCCAGCTGGCAAAAGTTTCCAGATGTTCCTGACACCAACAGCTTACAGTTCCAAAGCTGTGGCCCAATGAAGGAGATTCTCTCAAAGATCTACTATAACCGTTAAGTAGATGTTCTTTAAGTATCTCAAACTGCTAGATATTTTTAGTCACATTTAAGATATAAATGTTTTTAAATCAACCTTTAGGTTCTGATATCTATAGTCAGGAATCATGGCTGAACCATGCTTTCTCTTTTTCCAAGAATCAGTGGGGACAGAGTCAGATGGGTTGCAGAACTACAAGCAGCAAGGCATCATGGTGGGAAGACTGTGGCAGACTAGCCAATTGATACTTTTTTTCTAGGTCACAAAGGTGGTAAATAGGGGCAGATGGTAGATTTACTCTATTTTGATTTCAGCAAGGCCTTCAATTTGGTATTAAACAGGAGGCTTCTGAAGAAGCTGAATGACCTAGGAGTGGAGAAAGACTTAATAATATAGGTGTAACCACCCAGTCCCTTGGGGTTACTAGAATCCCATCAGTGTTAGACTAGGACGGTTGGTGGGTAGTCTGTAGGGAGTTGTTAAAAGCTCCTTACAACATGACATCATTGTTTACTCAGCTAGCCTGAGCAGAGAATGGATTATGTCATTTAGAATTCTTGCAGCAGCATAAGCCACTTTGGAATCAGCTGCTCTGGGGGCAGTTTAGAGTATTCAGACTGGAGTAGTCAGTTTTGAGTCAGTAGTCATTCAGTGCGGAGCTCTGAGTGAGCAGCAGTGCTCAGAATGTGGAGGTGCCTGCCAGTCTGTTCTGACACTGGGCAAAGGACCTCTGGTAGTTTCTCACCCTAGTGTGTGAAATCCAGCAGTGCCAAAGGAAGTGGTGGAGACCATTGCCAGCAAGACCCGATGGGTCATTCCACAGAAAGTGGTTCAGACTTCAGTTTCTGTGGATCCAGGGGCCATCCCTAGTGGCCCTGAAGAGTGTCAGCTGCTCAGAAAGAAAGAGTGATCTGTGTGAAGCTATGACAAGCTACCTGTGAAGGAAGGGTGTTTGTTCCAGCATCCATGTCTGTATCAAAGAGACAAACAAAGCCATGAGTACAGTTACATGGGACTGTTTCTTAGAGATTTGTCTGAGGTGTATGTGCCCAGAGATAAGGTTAGAATACACCTGTCAGGGCCCCTGTATCACCACCAAAATTTGCCAAATGTGAAGTTTTAAAGTTGGGAGTCCTTTAGCAATTCAAGGGAAATTGAAGGCTCATTTGGTATAGTCCTGAAGGAATGGCAGAGATTGGTTGGGGCCAGGGTGGGCAGACCCCCCATCTGAAACTTCAGTCAGGGCTAACTGCCTCATGGAAGGGCACCAGGTTACCCTGGGCATGTTAACAAAGTTCATTGCATCAGGAGGAAAGAATTTGAAATGTTTTTAAAGTGTGTGGCAACCCCCATGGAATAGACACTTAGGGAAAGAAAAGAGAAATGTTGAATTACAGTGTGTAGAACCCTCCCACAAGTATACACTTTGGGAAGTAAATGTCTAGAGATCCCTAGTCCAGAAAGGATGGACAGTTTGATAGTTCTGTGTGGAAAAGAATGTACTAAATGCCCAAAACAAATATTGTTTCTTGAAGGAAAAGTGTGATGTCCTAAAAAATCAGTTCCAACCTGGGGATCACCCTATTCTGTGTTTTCCATCTGTTGTCAGAATAAAGCCATACTGCACAATCCCATCTTCAGTAGTGGACAATCAATCTATGCTTCCAGTGTGAACTTGTTATTGGTCCCCCTCAGAAGATAGACCTAGCATAGCTCTAGCACCTCTCTCCCAGAACTCAAACTAAATATAAATGTTATTTTGTACCCTAACCCCCTGACTTCTGGGACAGCCAAGTCAGGTATTTGTCCCTGTACTTGGGGTGATGTATATTGTTTATGCCAGCTTGTGATCTGTTACCTTGTCTGTGACACAAGTTTAGGGGGGTCCTGGTTGTTAGACGCTGCTCTTGGCTGGGGTATGGGTTGCAAAATTGGGGGCTCATCCAAAGCTCTTGGGGGAGAGGATAAAGTTGTCTTGGCAGTGCAAATGCTGAGGGTATGTCTGGGTCTTTCTGTCTGGTTGTGGTGCACCATAACAGAAATCATTCGTGAGAAAAGTAAAATTGTGCCCAGTAAAGTGCCATCAAAAGATTTGCTGCCTGTGGTTCTGAAAAAAAGTACTGTCAGTAGTGCTTGTGGAAACTGTGATGCCAAGGACTGCTGTGCTACAAAATGTGTGCCCTGTCAGTCAAAGTGCTTAGAAACTGTTAAAGAGTAAAGATTTCAAGTTTAAAAGTTGTTGAGGACAAAGAGAACATTTTTGCAAAGTCTCCAGAAAGTTTCAAGTATTTGTGATGTAAACTGGGGGAGTCGCTAAAGGAAATGTACAAAAAACTGTGACAAAATGCCTAAAAAGCACTTCTGCCCATTAAAATTTCAAGCTGAGAAAAAAAGTTTCAGTTTGCAGTTTAAATTTGTTTGCTCGACGATCATCATGAGGGAGTGTGAGCAGGACAGAAAGAGCTCATTTGCATAGCGTTGTGTGATTGGTCAAGCCAGCCAAGTCCCGGACATTGCCAGGAGTCTTAGTGCTAGAGAAGTGTTCAAGGAGGAGAGAGTGAGGGAGTGTAGCAGAGCAGAGCCAGCAGCAGCAGCAGTGAACCATGGTGAAGGAAAACTTTAGTGTTTTGACCAAAGACTCTTTTCAAATAGTTGAAACTGGTTTCTCCGACTAGCGACTGCAGTGGTGGTGATTACAGTGTGCATGGTGCTTGACCCGTGGGCTGGATAGCCAAATGACCCCAAACATAGAAACATAGAAAGGTAAACACCAAGATAGAGAAGTCGATAGGAAGAAGGGCAGGGGTAAATGGAGAAAAAGGCAAAGACAGTAAGGACAGGGAAGGGGGAAAAAGGGGTAAGGCCATCATACAATGGAGGATAATGAGTACCAATGCCCATAGTCTAGATAACAAGCTCCCTGAACTGGTGGCCTTGATGGAAGAGAGATGCCTGGATATCGTGGTAGTCACAGAAACATGGTACACAGAGAACCATGACTGGGATGTCAACATACCAGAGTACACGATCTACAGGAGGGACAGGGAGGGTAGAAGAGGAGGAGAAGTAGCTCTCTATGTAAGGGAAGGGATCAAAGCAATGGAACAAAAGCATAAACAGGTAGGAGAGGAGGCACTGTGGATCACCCTGGAGACTGGCAATGGCACCATAATCCTTACAGGGGTTGTATACAGACCCCCATCTCAGGGGAAGGAAATGGACAAGAAAATAATAGAAGGCATCCTTAGGAAGCAGAGAAAGGGGAGATATTGTTGATGGGGACCTGAATATCCAGGATGTTAACTGGAGCACCTTTGCTGCAGCCACATCCAAGAGCAGGGCCATTCTTGATGCCCTTCAGGAGACATGCCTCAGACAGCTAGTGTTGAAACCCACTCAGGAGGGAGTAATCTTAGACCTGGTACTCTCAAATGGAGACAGAGAGAGGATCTCAGATCTAGAAGTGGGTAGCCATCTGGGAACAAGTGACCACCAAACAGTGTGGTTCACTATAAACTCAGCTGCAGAGTTAAGCCATACAAAAGTGAGGGTACTGGATTTCAGGAGGGCTGACTTTGTCAAAATGGGAGAGTGCCTCAGGAAAGCACTAGCAAACATGCAAGAAGGAGGGGTGGAGCAACAATGGGGAAATGTAAAAACTGCTATCACAAGGGCAACAAGTCTTATAAGAAGCAGATAAACAAATCAAAATGAAAGAAAAAACACCATGGTTCTCAAAAGGGTGGTGGGAAGATAAGGGAGAAAAGATAGCATTCAGGAAGTATAAGGAAACACAGAAGGAGCAGGACAGAGAACTGTACCAGTTAAAGCAGAAGGAAGCGGGGAAGGCAGTCAGAATAGCAAAGGCCCAAACCAAGGAAAAGATAGCCAACTCAGTTAAGAAGGGGGATAAAACCTTTTATATGTACATTAGGGAGCAAAGAAGGACAAAGGGAGGGATAGTGAGGCTGAACAAAGGGGAGTGTGGGTGGGAAGAGAGGGACAGTGAAAAAGCAGGGATACTGAACAAATACTTCTGCTCAGTATTCACAAAAGAAGACGGGGGGATGTACCTAATCCAATCAATAGAAGCACTCTAGATGGGGGAGGGGTCGATACCAGTCCTTTCACAGAAGAAAGGGTCCTGAAAGAACTCCTAAAACTGAAGGTGGAAAAAGCAATGGGGCATGATGGGATTCACCCCATAATTCTAAAAGGACTAAAGAGAGAACTAGTGACACCACTGACTAACCTTTTTAACAAATCATGGGAGGATGGTTTGGTACTGGAGGACTGGAGGAGGGCAGATGTGATTCTCCTTCACAAAAGTGGGAGCAAGACAGAGTCAGGAAACTACAGACCTGTCAGTTTGACCTCAGTGGTAGGGAAAATGATGGAATCACTTCTGAAGGAAAGAATTGTTGAGTTCCTAGAGGCCAGTGGGGCGGAGGACCAAAGGCAGCATTGATTCACAGTGAGAAGGTCATGTCAGACAAATGTAATCAATTTCTTTGACTGGGTGACCAAAGTAGTAGACCAGGAAGGGGCTGTGGACATGGCCTACCTAGACTTTAGCAAGGCATTTGACACAGTCCCACACAAAAGATTAATAAACAAATTAGCCAGCCTGTGTAAAACATTGGCTGCATAACAGGACACAGAAGGTAATAGTAAACGGAGTCCACTCTGAAGAAAGGGGGTTACTAGTGGGTGTCACAAATACACTTTGCAGGCAGGCCCTCTGTTCCCACAGTGCCAACCTCAGAATGCAATAGTGTGAACAGGTAACAGACAGGGTAACCCTCCTATCTGCTTTGGGTCCGAATCACCTTTAGGCTTGAGTTCTGGAGAGATTCAAACTGTGAACCTTATGCTAGCATCCCCAATTAGAGGCTCATATATGTACCCTCTTCAGGACTGCAGTAAAATCTTTCACCAGGGGCACCCAGCCAGGTCTCCAAAATGAACCCTTAAAAGTTTATAAGAGACCTTAGGTATATTCTTACCTTTTTACACAAGCTCAGTAACACAATCAAGCTTTTTAAACAGCTGTCAGACTTAACCACATATACATCACATGCAAAAAGAAACTGAAAAGTCACTCAGGCAGTATTTTCAAAGAAAAGGTTGTTTACTAAAAGATGATAAAAACATGTAAAATTAAACACAGAACAATATATCATACAGCTTACAATCATGCAAATTAAAAAAGGAAGTTACAGACAAAACACTCCTACCACAAATACTTAATTTCTAAGTGCTTTCCCAGTCAGAGTCTAGAATCGTATGTGTCATTATCCCATATACAATGTTTCATTTTTAACTCTATTTTTCCCCACCCCCTTTGATGAGGCCAGCTAGAACCTCCCTTAGATAATTTCTGACATAAGTGTCTCTGAGGATGTGAGTCATTGCTTTGAAAAATCTGTAACTAGCCATTTCCCAAATATGACAGTCTTTAATGAAACATTTTCTCTTTGAAATTAACAATCCCACATCCATGTCCTCTTGGGCTGATTTCCTGTGCTAGTGTGATCTGAGGGATTTTATGACTCTTCACATAGTTCTGGTTATATGCTAAAAGGAGAGGAACCAGCCCAATTACCTTATCTCCTGTAATGTCATAAACTCACACTTGGTTTTCAACTTCAAAAGCCTGGGCAGGTCATAAATAGGTAATAAAATGCCCTTCTGTAAGGAAGTCTTAATTAACTGGTTCTTCTGGTCTGTTTTACAACATCCTGTGGTTTCAGCTACTGACCTTGAAAGTTAAGCCAAATCTCTCACATACTGACATTTCATACACAGACCATTTATTTATAATATGAATATCATACATAGCCAGAAGCAGGGGCAGAGCATCACAGTGGGGTACCACAGGGTTCAGTACTGGTCCTGTCCTTTTTAATGTCTTTATATGTGACATTGCAGAGGGACTGGAAGGAAAAGTATGCCTCTTTGCAGATGACACAAAGATCTGCAACAGGTTGATACACAAGGGGGGTGGAAAAGGATGAAAGGACTTGTGGAGTTGGAGAAATGGTAAGAAATATGGCAGCTTAGATTAAAGTGCAAGTAATGTACCTGGAAACAAAACCCAGGGAAGAGTACACAATGGGGGAGAGAGGTAGTAACAACAAAAATGGAAAGGGACCTGGGTAGTAGTCATATCAGATGACCTAAAGGTAAGCAAGCAATGTGAGAAGGCAGAATGGATGGCTGTGAGGATACTGGGATGTAGAGGGAGAGGCATCAGCAGTAGAAAACAGGAAGTTGTTATCCCTCTGTACAGACAGTTAGTGAGACCCCATCTGGAGTACTGCATGCAGTTCTGGAGACCCCATCTATGCAAGGACATAGACAGGATGGAGGCAGTCCAGAGGAGGGCAACTAAAATGGTGCAGGGTCTGCAACAGAAGCCATACGAAGAGAGACTAAAGGAGCTTAATATGTATACCCTTGAGGAAGGGAGGGAGAGGGGAGACATGATAGAAACTTTTAAGTACCTTAAGGGAATTAACAAAGTCCAAGAGGGTAGCATCTTTCAGGAAAAGAGATGTGCAAGACAAGGGGACACAATTTGAAGATAGACGGGGGAAGGCTCAGGGGCAATGTGAGGAAGTATTTTTTCACAGAGACAGTGGTGGATGCATGGAATGGCCTTCCTTAAGAGGTTGTGGGGTCAAAATCAGTGGGGAATTCAAGAATGCATGGGACAGACATAAGGCAATTCTTAGTCTCATAGTCTATGCAAAGTATATCTGTAGACTTTCATCCATTTTGCTTGCTTATTTTTCAATTCCTGATGTCTATGTTTAGAATTCTATAGTTTTATTGTGGCTATAACTATCTAGTCTTGTTTTAAATATGTCCAATGAAGGACTATTAGCTACTGTTTCTGGAAGGGAATTCCAAGGCGGGATTACCCTTTGACTAAACCAGAATTTCCATTTAAGTAGATTCCATCTCTGTTGTTTTAATTGTAGTTCATCTGTTCTCATATTGTAGTTCTTCTGTTTAATTTCCAGACCTAGATCATTTCTGAGTTTGTGATCCTGAAAAGCCTTATATACCAGGATAATATCACCCTCCAACGCCTGTATGCAAGTGAATATAAATTTAATCCTTTCCTCATATGGTTTTCCCTCCAACCCCTGTACTGCTCTAGTGGCTCTCCTCTGGACTTTCTCCAGTCTTTGAACTTTTCCTTGTTTATATGGTGCCCAGACTTAAGAGCAATACTCAAGCTGTGCCCTCACCAACGCCTCATTCAATGGCATCAAAACCTCTCTACATCTACTCTCAATGTGCCTAAGGATGCAATTGAGTGCCTTGTTTGCTTTCTTATAGTCTGATCACAATGTGCTCCAAAAGTGAGATTGTTTTATAATTACCCCCGTCCCTTTCTTCTGCAGAAAATTTGAGTATTTCATTATTGATACTATATTGTAGTTCTGGATTTTTGTACCCATGTGTAAAACTATACACTTATCCCCATTTAGTTTTAATTTGTACTTTTTAGTCCACTCCTCAATGTAGTTGAGGGAATCTTCTTGTAACTGGACCTGATCCTGTACTGAGTTTACAACTGTACCCACTGAGCAATCATCAGAAAATTTTGTTATCCAAATATTTTCAGTATTACACTGTAGTGATTATATATGTAAGTTAAACAAATAGGATCCTAGCATGGATCCCTGGGGAACCCCTCTTGTCACAGATATCCAGTCAGGCAGCACTTAATTTATTGTAACTCAGCCTGGTCAGGTTTTCCTTGGTCTCCACAACTGACTGGCTGGCAAGATCGTTAGTCCCTATGTGTTCCAGGATGTCGATGTTTTCTCCTGCTTCCTGTACAATTTTAGCAATGCGTTCAGTGTCTCTCCATGCTGATGTACCTGGGAGACATCTGACCATTACCCCTGGCTGGGGATAGGTATCAACTCCCCGAATCATGGAGTCTCCTATGATCAGAAGTGTTTTGGATTTGCTTTTTGCTTTTCTTGTTTTGGTTCCTATTTAGGGTGAGTTTTGTCATGCTAGCTCCTGTGCTGCAGTGTCCTGCTCTGCAGTGTCCTCTGATCCTTTGTTTGATTTCCGAGATAGAGGCATATACCTGGTCATAGTTTTTATATGGTTTGTGGAAGTGATATGTTGGAGAGCACCAAGTGATGGGGCACCCAATTTGCCCTTCCTAACCACCTGCCAACCTCCCGGACCAACTACCCTCTGCGGTTGAGATGCTTCTGTTGGATGTTGGGGAAATGGCGGGCAGTTCTTATAATATATTTCCTCCTGAATATGCAATTTGAGGTGCGCAATCTCTGCCCATGCTATCTGGAGCCGAGCCATTATATCTCCAATGGCCCAGCATGTAGGACAGTGTCCTAAATCCTGTATGACTGCCCTTTTGAAAAGTGTCCCACAGTACCTGCAGTTAATAATATGCATTCCAGATAAGTTGCTGGGTTTATAACCTGGTCAGAGTAATTAGAAGGAGGAAAATGAAAGCAAAAGTTTGATAATGTGTTTCGTTTGTTTGTTTTTGTATAACTCATTATAACAAGTTAAATTACTTGTGCCCCTGTAAATGAGGTCACTGTGTGGATACCCCTCTGATCTGCCCCTTTCTGCTTTGCTACAGGAAATGTCACGACTGTGCTACCCTATAAAAGGAGTGTACTGTGGGGTGGTTGGGGATGGGGGTGGGTGGCTTGGTCCCTTCCTCTGCCAAAAAATAAGAACCACAGATGAAAGAAATGAGGTAAGAGCCTAAACAATCAACCAACAACAAATGCAGTAGCCCTGAAAGCTTATCCTAATGATAGATAAAACTGTAAAACCTGTAAAGCACCACTTGTAATAATTTCACAAAAGATATACCCTGTAAGAAACACTTTGCTACAGAGCAAAATAAAGCAGTAATAGAAGATATACCTTGCAAAAGACAATTTGAATCAGAAGATTACAGCAGTAATTTGTAAGCACAAACCTGTAGGTACACCCTGTAATAATGCAGCAGAAAGTATACCCAGCAACAATAATTTGAATCAGAGACAAATAAAGCAATAAAATGTTAGCAACAAACAGTAACAACCCCTGTGAGTACAAAAGAAAATAATAATAATTACACACAGTAAATCTGCCTACCCAAAATAATCCTTAATCCCTTTCCTTGGTCTGGTAAGGTTCCTTGCTCTGTCCTTACAAGCAACCTAGAAGAAAGGAGTTCAGGTGAAGCTATGTGCCTTTGATGCCCTTTGAACTGTTGGTCCTAAAAGAGGCACTCCTGGATCTGGACTACAGTGTTAGCAGGCCTCCAGCCTATGCAAAGAACAGTTTTCAGCAGGCTTCAGCATATAGAGACTCTGCTTGTATGGTGTGTCTTATGCACTCAGGACTTCTTCCCTTAGAGTAAAGACATTTTAGGGACTCCCTTCCCCCAAATCCTATTGTAAATGTGTTTCTTTTATATTTTTATACTGCTTTTTGTAGAAAACCGTTTAAAATCTTTTTGGGATTGTGTAGTGTTCTGCTGGTGGGAGGTTTGGTTACAGCATTTTCTTGCAGGATGTGTTTTGGAATGTTTTCTTTTGTAGGTGCTCCTGAGCAAAGAAGATAAGACTAGAAGAGGATGTTTAGGGCTCCTCTGAGTCCTCCTTTAGAGTATTTTGGGTATTAGAAATGTTTAGCTAGGAAAAGTTAAGCGAGGGAGGAGAATCGCCTGACTGAGCATGTCGGGTTGTTCATGCTGAAACACCTTTCTTGGCGGTGAAGAAGCGAGCCTCTCTTAGGGAGAGAAAGTTGGTAAAAGGAAAAAGAATGTAGTGTTTTTTTAGAGAAACTTTACTGTTCTTTTTTTTTTCTCACTCCCTCTCTCTCTCTCTCTTGGGATTTGTTCTCTCTGAAAGCAAATCTGGCGACAAATGGTTTACAAAAACAGTGTTACAAACATTCAGTTATTGTGTTTCCTAGGCTCTCTGTAATTTACAATGGCGGGGTATGTCAAAACGGTATCGCCGGGTAACAGAGATCTCAAGAGTGTTACGCGACTGAGAGAGAACCGTTTCCTCATCTTCCAGTGGAGAGAATTTAGAATTTGAAGACCCTTTTGTGAGAACTTTATCTAATCAGCAGCGGTGGCTCAGGAAAGATGCTTCAACAACAACTGTTAAGGGGACAGGTAACCCCCTGCCGTGGGAAGTCCAGGACAGGGGCTCTTTTGCTATAAAATTGCTTTGGATAATACTGCTGCATTTTTGGATGGTAATAAAACATATATCCTTATGTCCAGCATAAAAGCAAAGAAAAAAGAGAGACAAGCCAAATTAAAAGACACTGCAGAAAAAAAGTTAAAGTCTGCATACAGCTGAGGTCCTCACCTCTCAGACTTGTTTTTACAAAGGGGAAAAGGAAAACTCAGCATTTATGGCCTCTACATCAAAATCCAAAAGATCTCAGAATAAGGATAGGAGGGGGAACTACAGAGTCAGATAAGGGGGAATACTAATATGCCAGATGAAACCCTTAGTGAGAGTGAAGAAAGTATAAAGGAAACCTTGTTAAAAGAAATGAAGCAAGGCTTCTGTTCAGTCAACTTGGTTGTCTCCTCATTATCAAATAAATTATCAGAAGCTGTGGAGAAATTTGAGGGATTGGCTTTACAAACCACAGAATGTGAGGATCGATTGGGGAAAATGGAAGATATTATACCTGGACTCAGTAAGAATGTGAAAAAAGATAGTAAAGAGTTGGAATTGTTGAAAGCTAAATTAGAAGATCTGGAATCCAGATCCTGGAGGGCAAATTTAAAGATCAGGGGCCTGCCAGAGGGTCAGAAGGCCTAGACCCACTATCTTACTGTGAAGAACTTTTAACTACAGCTATGGGACTTTAATACCCCCTGCAAAAAATCGAATTGGATAGGGCCCATAGAGCTTTTGGTTTAAGGAATAATCAAGCTAGACCAAGATTTCTGTATGTTAAAACATAGGATAGGGAGAAAAGCCTTTCGAAAGCAAGGATAGATAAAGGCCTATAGTATAGGGGTTTGAAGTTGCAGATCTATCCAGATATCACCCCCAATGGTCTTACAAAAAACCAAAAAGCTTTGATAATATTAGGGATAGACTTAGGAAGGAAGGTATTTTGTTCACGATGTTTTATCCTGCTAAACTTAGGGTAAATTTGGATGGCAAAGTAGTGTTCTTTTTCCCCGGAGGTGGAAGAGGCTTTAGCTTCCAGAGCAAAACATTCTAATAGTACCCCAGAACATGAATCTCAGAACCAAACATCATAAAATAAAGAAGGATTTAGATTAAGTTTGGATAGTTTGTTGGGAAGGGATATGGGAGGGGTGAGAGGAGGGAGAAAAGCTTTAGGCAAGGGAAAATAAATATACTGTATAGAAAGATCCCTTGAGAGGCTGAATGGAAGTTCTTCAGTTTTTCTTTTCTGATGCTCAGTGAGGTTCTAGCAACCTCATTGGGGGGTAAGGGATGTCCATTTGTTTTTAGGATGCCCAAAAGGGAGGGGGGAGGGTTTGGTTTCAGGATATTTTCTTTTCTTTCTGCTTGGTTAATTTAGCCTTTTTGAAAATAGGATGCAATAAAAAGAGGAAAAGAAAACAAGGAAAATCAGAGCACAGGTGCAATAGTTTAATTATATTTTGTGTTGTCTTTTTGGCCTTGTATTTTTGCTTATCCCTTGGAACTGCTGACAAAATGAAAAAAAATGCATATCTCTTTTCTCTTCTCCAATTCTGTTATAACAAAATGATAAAATATAATTATAAAGGGAATTAATAATAGAGGTCACAGGTCCTTCAGAAGCATTAACAATATTATTAGGGATGAATAAATAAAGATATTGGGGTACAAAGAACAGGGGGTTTAACTCTTTTTTTTATATGATGGACTTTAATGTGTTGTCTTGCTTATCCCTTGGAACTGCTGACAAAATGAAAAAAAAATGCATATCTCTTTTTCTCTTCTCCCTTTCTGTTATAACAAAAATTATAAAATATCATTATAAAAAGAAATTAATAATAGAGGTTATGAGTCCTTCCAGAAGCATTAACAACATTATTAGGGGAGGAATAAATAAAGATATTGGGGTACAAAGAAGAGGGAGTTTAACTCTTGTTTTATATGACGGACTTTAATGTGTTGTCTTGGAATTTGAATGGGGCAAGGGACATAGCTAAAATTAGAAAGATAATTAAAATAGCCAATAAAAGGGATATTAATTGCTTACTTCTTCAAGAAACACATTTTACAAGTGCTGATGCAAAGTTCTTTGGAAATAAGTTTAAAACTACAGATTACTTTACTACTTATTCTGCCTCTGCTAGAGGGGTGGCTATATACATGAAAAAGCATTTGGATTATAAACTTTGTAAATCGACAGTGGATCAAAAGGGAAGATTTGTAATACTTGAACTTAAATTCTTGGGAATGAAATATACATTGGCTTCTATATATGCTCCAAATACCAAAGATCCAGGTTTTTCAGATCTTATGCTGGAAGTACTTCAAGTGGGTTCATCAGTTATTATTTGAGGGGACTTTAATTTAACCCTTCATTATATGGATAGAGTACATCCTGCATTAGTTAGAAAAAAAAGGGTGTTGGCCCTGTTAAAACAGATTATGAAGGATCAACATCTTCAGGATCCATTTAGGTCCCTTTTTCCGACATTAAAAAAATTCTCACACTTTTCAAAAGTTCATAATACTTTTTCTAATTGGATTGTTTTCTAATCTCTCAATCCCTGATTAAAGATGTTGTACATATAACATATGAGCCTATTAGGGTATCATATCATGCAACAGTTTGGTTAAAACTTAAGACCTCTTTAATACACCCATTACCTAGGTATAAATGGTTTATGGATAATTCTTTGTGGCATTTTCCAGGATTTATAGAAAAAATAAAACAGGAAATAGAATGGTATTGGGAAATTAATACGTCTCAAGAACAGAACTTGTTGATGGTTTGGGACTCAATGAAAGCTTATATTAGGGGTTGGATTGCAGCACAGGTGGGGGTAAGGAAAATATTTTGGGCATCACAGGTATGGAAATTAGAGCAGGAATTACTCTCAGCTCAAGATGAGCATGCATTTAGTAGATCAGAACAAACAGAAACCAAGATAATGATAGTTAGGGACAAACTGGAAAAATTATTACAGGAACAGGTGAACATTGAAACATATCGGGTAGGGCTAAATATGATTATGCAGGGATCTCCTGGGAAACTTTTAGCTACCAACTCAGAAATGATGCAAAGAAGAATTTGATTCTAGAAATAAGGGATGAAAAACAAGTTTTAATAACAACAGAACAAGGAATTAATGAGACTTTCACACAGTTCTATAACAAATTATATACCCCTGAGCCCCACATAGATAATATTCAAATGAGAGAATATTTAGGATCACTAGAATTACCACAATGGTCTGAACAGGAGATGGAAGGGTTAAATAAAGATCTAATGGAAGAAGAAATTATAGCAATGATTAAAAATTCAGCAAATGGTAAGAGCCCAGGCCCTGATGGCTTATGTTTTGAATTTTATAAATATCTGGTGGATATATTGGCCCCAAAATTTAAGGAGTTTTTTTCTTATATAACCATGAGTAAAAGGTTACCACCATCTTTTGATCAGGCAGATATTGTATTCATTCAGAAAAAGGGGAACGCTCTGGATCACTGTGGCTCTTATCGCCCTCTATCATTGTTAAATAGCGATTATAAAATTTACACAAAGATTCTGTCAAAAAGATTGGTAAAGTTACACACCCAGATCAAATTGGGTTTATGGAAAATCAGAGGTTATATCATCATATTAGAAGGGCAGTTAATCTGATCCAGGCATATGCAGGAACGGACACTGCACTTCTCTCGTTAGATACAGAAAGCATTCAACATAGTGCAGTGGTTGTTCCTGTTTGAAACCCTGAAATGTTATGGGATGGAGGGAAATTTTCTGGATCAGATAAAGTTAATTTACAAAAGTCCACAAGCAAGAGTTAAGACAAATAGAAATTATTCATCATGTTTTCAGTTATTCAGAGGGACTAGAAAGGGATGTCCACTCTCCCCATTATTATTTGCTCTAGTTTTAAAGTCATTGGCCATTAAGATTAGGTCTCAAGAGTCATCGTTGGGCATATTAGTAGGAGAGGTATTTAACATTATAATGCTTTATGAAGATTATATTCTGCTCACAATAAAAATTCCCAATAATCAACTACCCATTATTATGGGGATATTACAGGAATTTGGGTTGGTTTCTGGTTATCGGGTGAATTGGGATAAAACGGAAGCTTTGTATCTTGGAACTCCCTTACATATAAATAATCCTCAGCTCTTAATAATAAATAAAGAAAATATGAAATATTTAGGAGTACAGCTAACTCAGAATATGAATAAAATGATACAGTTGAATTATGATCCATTAATAGGCACCTAAAAAGATCTCAATAAATGCAATACCTTCCATTATCATTAAAAGGCAAAGTGAGCATCCTCTAGATAAATGTCCTACCTAGATTGTTATTTTTGTTTCAGACTATTCCAGTAATTTTGAAAGAAACCCTTTTCTTAAAAACTAGATAGAATAATTAGAAGTTTTCTTTGGCAAGGAAAACATCCCAGAATTGCACTCCGAAAATTATATTTCCATCAAACTAGGGGAGGGTTGAACTGTCCAAATTTCCATTTTTATTATGTAGCAGCTCAATTGGAGATTGTTTATCATTGGTTTTATAAATTAGATAACCCCTTAGTGGCTAGTTTGGCAGTAGAACAGAAAGCTCTTGGGGGATTAGAATTAGTAAATACTCACTATTTTTTTCTCAGAATGATGAAATGTTTGGTGACAACTAAATCAGTTAAATATGCTTGGTCTATGGCTCTAAAGAGTATGAAAATTCAAAATAGATTATCTAAATTAACCTCAATGTTTTAATAATAAACTATTTTGCCTTCAGGAAATGATATTACTTATCAATTATGGTATTTGGGGAATGAACCATGTACTATTGAGGATTTTATTTATTTAAACTCAAATGAAACATTTAACCAGTTAAAAATAGAATTTTACCTACTGGATAGGCATATATGGCATTATTTACAAGTTAAAATTACATAAAAAAAAGGTAGAAGGAATATTATTGGAGGATTTTTTAGGAATTAGACTCGAATAAACATTTATTGTCCAGAATCTATGCTACTCTGAGTGGGAGTTAATGTCTCCTGACCCCCCTCAGAGTTGCATGGGAAAAAGACTTCAGCTCCTAGTTCCGATCATGAGTGGACTCAGGTTAGTAATTTGGAGGCCTTGAGCATAAAGAATAATAAACTGTTTCAAATTGATTTCAGTACATACCACAGGACTTATCTGACTCTCAGTAGTTGACAAATGGCAAATACTGTATTGCCATTTTGTCAAAGATATACCAAGATTAAAGTACTTTGATTCATATGATGTGGGATTGTGACAAGATAAAACTTTATTGGGAGAAGATATGAACAATTATGGGAAGAGTAATGGACAGGATACTCCCTGTGACCCAGGAATTATTATATTCAGTTATCAGATACATCAGAGGGATAATGGGAAGTATCAGAAGATTTTTTGAACACAGATTTCACTGTGGCAAAGAAGGAATTGTTGCAGCATTGTAAGGACCCAGAGCCTCCAGACTACAGGGAATGGGCTGCTCAGATGTTAGATAGTAGTAAGGTTGATAAAACATTGTATTTCTTAGAGGAAAATAAAAAAAGAAAAATATAATCTAATTTGGATACCTTTTATAAATCATTTGGAAAATAGGGAGTAATAGGGGAATTTAATTTGGTGAGAAAAGTTGGCTATGATGAAGAGATAAGACTTCTGGAGTGGACACGATGATTGAAGCACCTACACTCTAAACCAACAAAAAAAAAAAGAGAAAAAAAATTTTAAACTAGGAAAAGTTAACCATGTTTTACTTTCAGGTTTTCAGTATGTATTGCTGGGTTTGGGAAATGCATAGCAATGCCTTATGTATGTTTCTAAAGCAGTATACAGTTTGGTAATTGTGAAAGGTTTTGGGGTTAGGTTACCCCATAGGTAGTATAGGTCAGATAGCTTTTCCTCAGAGGGCTAGGAGGATAGGCAGACAGTGGTCCTGATCCAGATAGGATCACCAGTGCTGTCTGTTAGGGCATGCTTCAGGCAGTCTCTTGGAACCACTGAGATTCCTGAAATAGTTGGTTAGGTGAAGCTGAAGATGTTTCAGTGGGCCTCTGTTCTCTGGTTCAACCTGCCTATGTTTCGGCATAGGTAGGGGTGAGCCTGGCCACCTCACACCGTAGGGTGCCATAGGTTGGATGGCCTGTGTTACAGGTGAAAACACTTCCTGCAGACAGCAAGCTCATCTGGTTGGTGGTGAGTGTAATCACCCAGTCCCCTGGGGTTGCTAGAGTCCAATCAGCGTTCGACTAGGAAGGTTCTTGGGCAGTCTGTAGGGAGTTGTTAAAAGCTCCTTACAACATGATATCATTGTTTACTCAGCCAGCCTGAGCAGAGAATGGATTATGTCATTTAGGATTCTCACAGCAGTATAAGCCACTTTGGAATCAGTTGCTCTGGGGCAGTTTAGAATGTTCAGACAGGAGTAGTCCATTTTGAGACAGTAGTAGTTCAGTGTGGAGCTCTAAGTGAGCAGCAGTGCTCAGAGTGTGGAGGCATCTGACAGTTTGTTCAGAGACTGGGTGAAGGAACTTGTGGTTTCTCACCCTAGTGTGTGAGATTAAGCAGTGCCAAAGGAAGTGGTGGAGACTGTTGCCAGCAGGACCCCAATGGGTTATCCACACAGAAGTGGTTCAGACTTCAGTTTCTGTGGATCCAAGGGCAGTCCCTTGAGGTCCTGAAGTGTCAGCTGCCCAAAAGAAAGCGTGATCTGTGCAAAGCTATGACAAGCTACCTGTGAAGGAAGACATGTTTGTTCTAGCATCCATGTCTGTATCAAAGGGACAAACAAAACCATGAGTACAGTTATTTATTTAATTTATTTATTATTTATTGAAATGTTTCACCAGGAAAGGCATACTGAGCAAAAAGATGCTCATCTCACGGTGCGACCTGGGGGGAGGGGTTACAAATGGAGGCAGGTCTACATACAAATGTTGAATATTGAATACCGCAATACAGATAATGTACATAGTTGGGTGGGGTTACATTAACACTTTTTACAATAGGAGAAACAGCACAGGAATTGAATATAAGGACAGGGTATACATACCATGGGAACACTTCAAAGTTAATACATGATTACAAAAGTGCCAAAAACAAGACTTGAGTGCCAGTAACAGGACTTGAGCTGAAGCGAGATACACCAAGTTGACAGTAGGAGTTGGAGGAGAAGGTGGGGGGTAGTAAGGGTGAAGTGAGGAGAGGGAGAGGGGAGCAGTAGCAGTGCGTGAGGCTGAAGAGCGAGGGTTACTAGGAAGGAGGGGGGAGGAAGGGAGAGATTAGGAGGGAATAAGAGAGTGGGAGTGAGAGTGTAAGTGTGTAGGGCAGTGTATAAGCCAGACAATTAGGCAAAGGCCGAGCCGCTGGTCAGGCACTAAGAGGGGATGGTGGAAGAGAAGCTATCGGGGGGGTCAGGGGCAGTTGCAATTTGGGGCAAGGAAGTTAGTGAGGGCAGAGGATAGGGAGTGTTTGGATGATGAATGGCGGATCTGAGCCAGCAGGCCATTCCAGAGTTACATGGAACTGTTCAGGAGGAAAGAATTTGAGATGTCTTTAAAGTGTGTCAACCCCACATAATAGACACTTAGGAAAAAAAGAAATGTTGAATTAAAGTGTGTGGAACCCCCACAGGATATACACTTTGGGAAGTAAAGTCTAGAGATCCCTAGTCCAGAGGGATGGACAGTTCAATAGTTCTGTGTGAAAAAGAATGTACTAAATGCCCAAGAGAAATGTTGTTTCTGGAAAGAAAAGTGTGCTGTCCTGAAAAGTCAGTTCCAGCCTGGTGACCACTGCATTCTGTGTTTCAAACAACATGAAGTCTTGCTATATTATGACAATTGCAGTATGACCACAGGTTAGAACTGCTCCAGAGGTGAAATAGTTAACTTTCCATGCAGGCATGGAACTTAGAGCGCGAGCTCAAGTTGAAAACTCTGTCTGTTGTGCTTCAAACACAAACTGTCAGATTCTTTACTCCGCCTCACTGAACAGTCGCTCCGGAGATTTCTCCTTCTGCTCGGTTCATTTTGTCGGTTTAAAAGTATTATTTTTCGGTTTTTAGCTGAAATTAAACCGCAACCGGTCGGTTCAAGCTCTGTCTGTGGTAATGTAAGTAATAGATAGGTTTTACATTTAGTTTTCTGTGTGGAACTTGTAATTCTTTATCGGTTCAGTTTGAACCCGATCAGGTTATATTAAATCTACTAGTCCTTTTTAAGTGCGGTTCGGTCATATCGGTTCTAAAAAAATGGATTTCATTACGATTTTCCACGACCCGCTGACACGGTTGGGAACCGATAAGGGTGTCTTGCTTGGTGGATTGCCATAAGCGGGCAAGTTGGTTAGGCTGGCATTATATCTGAGAAACCCAAAGAAAAACCAGACCCACTGGGTTTCAACACTGTAGTGTTTGTGGGGAAGCTTTGCTAAGGCTGACCCACCACATGTGTCTATTGTCTGGGGTTTGACCACCTCAATTCAGACTGCCAGATTTGTCACATTTTCCTGCTGCCACCATAGATATGAAAGTTGGTAGGCTCAGGAAAGGAGGCCAAAAGTCCGCTGACCGGATGGTCAGCCCGGTCGGGTACCAACCAACCGGAGGGAGTGCCTCTCTGACCAAGGCGATACTGGCAAACGAAGAGCCGGTTCTGAGGAGCCGTGTTTAGCAAAGGGATCACAAAGTCAGCTAGTGTAGAGCCAAAAGTTCTCTCCCAACTGCTGAGGAAATAGCTAAAGCAATTCAAATTGTCCAGTCTCTCTCTCGGTTCCGACCGAACCGACACCTTCAGGTAGCGTTCGGTTTGGCGGTTCCACTGGTTCAAGATTATGATTTTGAGGATTTTATGAACCGGGAGGGGAGGAATATGAGGAGAGTGATTATGGTTTTGAAGATCTGGATGTGCCCATTGATCGGACATCTCTCCAGATAGACCCTAGGGGTTTCTCCTCCAAGGCTTTCTGAGTCCCCTTCTCATTTCATGTTTATAAAAAAGTTGCTGAAACTCTCCAGCTCCTGTTGAGAAGCTGTTGATGACCAGGAGGAGCCAGACTATGTAGAAATGATGGATATTCCAGAGTCTAGGAGACTGTCTATTCCTTTGCATAAATCTTTTCGAAACAGACAGTAAAAGTTTTAAAACTCCTCACACTATACCTCCTGTGGATAAAAAGGATGGACAAGAGGTATACCTTATCAGGCTCTTAACTGATTTCCTCACTCAACAATGCAGCCATGGGGGGTAGTGCAGGCTGCAGCCTGTGACAAGGCTAATATTCCCCTAGCTTCACACCCCCCTGAGAAGGACTCCAGGAAGATTGATGCTAATGCAAAGAAACAGTACATGGCAGCATCTTTGGGACTCAGACAAGCAAATTATATGGCTTATGCTGCTAGGTACCAGAAATCCAGATGGGATACTGTGCTGGCCCTAGCAAAACAAGTCCCTGTCCAGCTTGCCAGGGAGCTGGAACAGGTGGCTATGGATGGTATTGAGGCATCCAAGGTACAATTTCATACTGCAGTGGACTCTAATGATGTTTCATTGAGAGTCATGGCTACATCTGTGGCACTTCGCAGGATGGCTTGGCTCAGATGTACTACCCTGTCTCAGGATACCCAGTCCATGGATTTTCCTGTTGTGGGAAATTCTCTGTTTGGGGAGCAAACAGAGAATTACATGAAGAAAATGGATGAATATAGGACCACCTATAGGAGTGCACGGGCCAAGGAAAGGCAGGCCACTCCTCAAAAGCAACTTCCTAGAGGCAGGGGCAGGCCTTTTCATAGGCCTTTTACCAAGCCCAAGCTCCTTCTCCTCCGCCTATGCTCAGAGGGGTTCTTTAGAGGGAGGCAGGCGGGTACAAGCAGATCTGCTTCCACTCCTCAGCCCAAAGCCCCTGCCAAGCAAGCACCCTGATGGGATTGCCAGGGCCAATTCTCCTCTACCTGTAGGGGGCAGGCTGGCTTACTTTGTCCAGGACTGGAAGTCTTTAACATCAGACAAGTGGGTCCTGGAAGTAGTAAGCCAGGGACTGGTTCTCAGCTCCAAAAAATTTCCAAAGCTGAGAACCAGATCTTTTCCACCTGCAACTCCATCAGAGGCACTCACCCTAGAGGCAGAGGTCTCAACCCTTCTGGCTCTCAGAGCTGTGGAAAGGGTTCCTCCCCTACACCAGGGCAAAGGTTTCTACTCCAGGTACTTCCTTACCCTAAAAAAGACAGGAGAATGGCGGCCCATCCTGGATCTCAGATATTTAAACAAGCACCTTTTAAAGCTAAAGTTCAAAATGGTGACTCTGGGAATTATCCTACCCTCTCTAAGGCCAGGGGACTGGCTAGCTTCCCTGGACCTCAAGGATGCATATTCCCATCAGAAGCTCCCATCGAAAGTACCTCAGGTTCGAGTTGCCCTCAGGCCACTACCAGTTCAGAGCAATGCCCTTCGGTCTCACTTCTGCCCCAAGGGTATTCACCAAATGCCTGGTAGTAGCAGTTCCCTACCTAAGAAGGCAAAAGATTGCCATCTTTCCTTACCTGGACGATTGGCTCATAGTTGGCCATTCCCCAGACCAGGTCAATTTACACCTTCAGATAACGCAGCAACTGCTTACCTCTCTAGGTTTCCTTCTGAATCTCTCAAAGTCAGTTCTAGAGCCTGTCCAGCTTCTTACCTTCATAGGCGCAGAACTGAACACACAGGAAGCCAGGGCCTTCCTTCCCCTGGACAGGGCAAAGACCCTAGTCTCCTTGGCCTCCTCATTTACCCTGCAGGTCTCCCGGCCAGCAAGGCATTTTCTGCAGCTCCTAGGACAACATGGCTGCTTCCGCAGCAGTTGTGCAGGGAGCAAGATTTCAGATGAGGGACATCCAGTTCCATTTGAGAGCTTTTTGGTCTCAAAGAAAGGATCCTCTTTCAAGTTGATCCCAGTAACTCGACCCTGATCCAAGCCCTACAGTGGTGGCAGGATCAGAGCAACCTGAGACAAGGGGTTCCTTTTGTCACTCAGTCTCATTCTCTAATCCTTACTACAGATCGTCGGCTCTTGGGCTGGGGAGCTCACATGGGCAACCTCACCACCCAGGGTCTGTGATCTCCCCAGGAATCTCTGCTCCACATCAACCTGTTGGAGCTCAGAGCAGTTTTTCTAGCACCTCAAGCTTTTTCCAAATCTGTCCAGAACAAGAGTATTCAGGTCAAAACAGACAACACCACTACAATGTGGTACATCAACAAGCAAGGGGGCACCCGGTCTACTGCCTTGTGCACCAAAGCAATGAAGTTGTGGTCTCTGGCTTACTCCCTGAACACCTCCCTTACGGCAGTTCACCTCCCAGACAAGGACAATGTCCTGGCAGATGCTCTCAGCAGGATTTCCCAGGGCCACCACGAATGGTCACTGGATCCCTTGGTCCTGGGAGTATTTGCCAGATGGGGCACCCAGCAGATAGATCTTTTTGCAGCCCCAGACAATCACCAACTTCCTCTTTTTTGCTGCAGGCCCCCAGTGTTGGGCTCACTCCCCTGGATGCCTTAGCCCTCAGTTGGGAGGGGAAGTTTCTCTATGCCTTCCCTCCCTTTCCTCTCCTGTTCAAAGTGCTAGTCAAAATCAGATCCCAATCCTGCAGAGTCATTCTGATAGCTCCGGATTGGGCCAGACAGCCCTGGTATCCACTCCTGCTGTCCTTAGCAGTCCATCCTCCCCTGTGCCTTCTCAGGAATCATAATCTGTTAACCTGTGCCCAGGGAAGAGTCTGGTACCCAAATCTCAAATCTCTCAATCTCAAGGCTTGGTTCTTGAAGAGTTAGAGTTTGCTGATTTACACCTTTCCCAAGGTGTAATGGATATTTTGAAGGCCTCGAGGAAGCCTTCCACCAGGGCTACTTACAATTCCAAATGGAAAAGGTTTTCCATATGGTGCTCGGAAAAGCATATTTCCCAGTCTCTGCTGATCTTCCCACAGTCCTGGATTATATGGTCCACCTGAATTCTTTGGGGCTGGACCAGCTACCCTGAAGGTGCACTTGGCAGCCCGTGTCTGCTTTTATTTCCATGGTAAATCCTCTTCTCTTTTTAGCTCATCCTGTATTTTCCAAGTTTTTAGAGGTTGTTTCACACCAACCTCCATTCAGGGATCCTGCCCTGCCTGGGATCTTAATGTTTGCATTGCTCAGCTTATGCAACCCCCTTTCGAGCCCTTATCTTCAGCTGAGCTCAAGTACTTGACTTGGAAAACCATGTTTCTGGTAGCCATCACCTCTGCCAGATGCATAAGTGAATTACAAGCGTTGTCAGTGGAGCAGGAGTTTATCTCTTTTCACAGAGATAAGGTGGTCCTTCGGACTAACAGAAAGTTCCTGCCTAAGGTGGTTTCAGATTTCCACCTTAATCAATCTATTTCTCTTCCAGTGTACTTCACTGACCACTCCTACTCTGGGGAAAGGAGGCTGCACAGCCTAGATGTGAAGAAGAGCCTTAGTTTACATAGAGCGTACCAAGGGTCATAGATTTGACTCCCTCAACTGTTCCTCACTTATGGCGAAGTTGGTAAGGGAAGCCAGCCACTAAAGATCCATTGCCAGGTGGATTGTCTCTTGTATCCAATTCTGCTAGAAGTTGGGTAAAGTTCCCCTCAGGCCTGAGGGCTCACTCTACCAGAGGTACAGCTGCTTCTCTGGCTGCTGCCAGAGACATTCCTATTCTAGAAATATGTCAAGCAGCTACCTGGAAAACAGTTCACACTTTTACCAAGCATTACTCCCTGGACATCCAGGCTAGGAGTGATGCTCGGTTTAACACAACCCGTGCTTCAGAGCCTATTTCCTAAGTAGGTTCTGTCCTCCTCCATGGGGTTACTGCTGTGTAGTCTGCAATTGTCATAATATAGCAAGACTTCATGTTGTTTGAAGAAAAATTACTCACCTTAGTAATGTTGTTTCTTCTAATGGAGTCTTGCTATATTATTACCTCCCTCCTCCTGCCTGCCCTCTTAGAACCTCTTTTTGGGATGTGGGTGGGCAGTACAGGGTTGGCACTTTTTGATGCCCACCTTGTTGTTTTTCACCTACCTTTTTGGGTGAATTGGTGTTGTGTTTTTGCATTTTTGGGTCTCCTGACTTGAGTCTTTGTTTTAGGCCAAAAATGAGTGTTTATGTTAGTAGCCAGTTGGCTAGTGTAGGTTTACAGCTTCCACACAGAACCTTAGTGAGTTTTAGCTCGTAAAGATCTGACAGTTTGTGTTTGAAGCACAACAGACAGAGTTTTCAACCGAGCTCGCTCTAAGTTCCATGCCTGCATGGAAAGTTAACTATTTCACCTCCGGAGCAGTTCTAACCTGCGGTCATACTGCAATTGTCATAATATAGCAAGACTCCATTAGAAGAAACAACATTACTAAGGTGAGTAATTTTTTCTTTCCATCTGTTGTCAGAATAAAGCCATACTGCACAATCCCATCTTCAGTAGTGAACAATCAATCTATGCTTCTAGTGTGAACTTATTTGTCCCCCTCAGAAGATAGACCTAGCATATTTCTAACACTTCTATCCCAGAACTCGGAGTAAACATAAATGTTATTTTGTACCCTAACCCCCGACCTCTGAGACTGCTGAGTCAGGTATTTGCCCCAGTGCTAGGGGTGATGCCTACTGTTTATAATAATAATAATTTTATGTATATAGTGCAATTCAGGTACCAAAGCACTTTACATACAACATTTTAAAACTGTTCAATAAAATCACATAAAACATACACAACAGCATCAATTAAAACACTTCCAAATTCACAATATTTCAGATATTAAAAGCCTGTTTAAATAAATATGTCTTTAAACTGGTCTTGAAACTCTCCATGGTCTCGCACTCTTTGATCTGATGAGGTAGAGCATTCCACAGGGATGGTACCTCAAGCATAAAAAACCATGCACCAGATGTTTTCAACCGTACCCTGGGAACCTCTAGCAACCCCTCGTCAGTAGAGCGGAGAGGTTGGCCAGGACTTTAAGGAATCAGGAGCTCTTGCAGATAACATGGTCCCTGTCCATGTAGGACTTTATAGGTCATAAGACCAACCATAAAGGTGGTCCACCACTGTATAGGCAGCCAGTGCAGATCGCACAGCACAGGTGTAATATGACTGGCACGAGAAGTCCCAGTCAATAGCCATGCCACCGCGTTCTGCACCGGCTACAAGCAGTGGACATCAACCCCAGAAGCCCTAGGTATAGGGAGTTGCAGTAGTCCAGGTGTGAGGTCACAAAGGCATGGATCAACGTGGGCAAATCATCGGATGGAACAAAGTGCTTAATTCTGGTGATGTTCCTAAGATGATAAAAGGAAGATTTGATGACTGCTGACACCTGCACCCGCAGTGTCAGACCATCGTCAAATACCACCCCCAGACTAGACACCTATTCAGAGATGGGTAGCTGTACACCATTGATCCAAAGCCCAGACGGTAACCCTACCACTGACCTCTCTATCTGTCACCCCGGCTTCATCACCAGCACCTCAGTCTTCCTGGAATTCAATTTCAACCAACTAGACCCCATACAGTTGTGGATTTCTGCCAGACATCTGTTAAACATTGACAGTGCACTATCCTGGTCAGGTGCAAAAGACAGAGAGAGCTGTATATCATCTGCATAGCAGTGAAAACTCAACCCATATCATCTTACAATGTCTCTGAGGGGCAGCAGATACACTGTGAACAACATGGGGGACAGCACCAAGCCCTGAGGCACCCTGCATGGCAGGGAGAATGGCTTAGAGGAAAAAATTCCCGACACCGCCCTCTGAAACCTGCCAGCTAGGAAAGAATGGAACCATCTAAGAACTGGACCAGCCAGTCCACAGATGACCCTCAGACGCTCGAGCAGAACCCCATGGTCCACAGTATCGAATGCTGAGGAGAGATCCAGAAACACCAAGATGGAGTGGCGCTTCTGGTCTCTTGCCATCAACAGATCATTGAGCACGCGAACCAGAGTGCTCTCAATACTATGTCTCTTCTGGAAACTAGACTGGAGAGGATCAAAGACATTGTGGATGGTAAGATGGTTCTCCAGTTGCAGCGCAACTACTTTCTCGATCACCTTCCCAACAAAGGGAAGGTTAGAGATAGGTCTGTAGTTTGCACAGATGCTTGGGTCTAAAGAAGCTTTCTTCAGAAGCGGTGTCACCACTGCCTCCTTCAGTGAGCTAGGGAACGCTCCCAAATCTAAAGAGCACCAAACAATCTATGTAAGGATCGGGCCAATGATCTCCATATACCCTAATAATAGGCGAGTAGGGCCCAGATCCAAACTACAGAAAGTTGGCTGCAATTTCTGGACAATCTGCACGATGTCCCCTATTTCTGGTCAGCCAAAAGATATCCAGGATAACCAGGGGGCGGTGACCTCGCACTGACCGCCACTAACTCCCATAGAGGGTACTGAGCAGACTTCAGCCCTTATGTCGGCCACCTTATCTGCAAAGAAACGAACAAACTCATCACACTTATCTTGTGAAAATGCTCCTCGAACCTGTAGACAGGCTGGGCTGCACAGCCTGTCCATGGTTCGAAAGATCTGAGACAGTCGATTCTGAGCAGCAGCTGTCTCACCAGGCAGGAACTCTGCCTTCTTACATGAGATTGCTGATTGATAGCTTTGATAATGACCTATCGATCTAAGGTGGTTGGCATCAAGGGCTGTTCTCCACCAGAGACACTCTAGCCTTCCTCCCACCCGTCTCAACTCCCTCAAGGTCCCATCAAACCAGGGGCTGAGGGAGAAGAGAGAGGACAAACCCAAACAGATGCAATGGCATCCAAAGCCCCAGTGATTAGCCTTATTATAGGCCAAAACTAGATTCTCTGGATCCCCGCCCGCCTCGGAATTCCCGATAGGTCTAAGTACCACCCAAAGACCCTCTAGGGTAACACCCTGCAATGGCGGTATCTGACTATCTCCACAGGGGCAGACCTATGGGGTGCTGGAGTTTGAATCTTATCCATATGACTGGCTCCACCATCAAATCAAAGGACACGATCTCCAGAGAAAGACCAGATCAAGTGAGTGACCCTGATTATGAGTAGCAGAGACAACTACCTGTGTGAACCCCAATGAAGACATAAGTTGGAGGAAGTCTTGACCAAACTGTGAGATTTGTTGTTGACCCAGGCATTGAAGTCACCTAGGACCATCAGCCTGGGTGACTCCAATGCCACATCGACAACAGAGTCTGCCACTTCCTGCACTAACAATTATGCCAGCTCATGGCCTGTTGCCTTGTCTGTGGCACAAGTTTAGGGGGGGGGGTCCCAGTTGCCAGATGCTGCTCTTGACTGGGGTATGGGTTGTATAGGTATGGGTAAAGAACCTGTTTGGGGAGAGGGGTGGTAGGAGTGGTAGTAAATGGGGTCAGTTCAGAGGACAGGAGATCACAAGTGGGATGCTGTAGGAGTCAGTGCTGAGACTGGTCCTGCTTAATTTGTTCTTTGGTGAAACAGGGGAAGATATCCAGGACAAAATGCATCTCTGCAACTGACACAAAACCAGACAGCAGGGTAAACAGTAAAGAGGGGATGAGAGAGCTAAAAGGGAACTTGGTGAGGCTAGAGAAATGGTCCAAAATATGGCAGCTAAGATTCAGTGACAAAAGTGCAAAGTGATGCATATAGGAAAAGAACCCATAGACAGAGCATACTGGATGGGGAGAGGTTAGGCTGGCCACAGTGTTTGAGAAAGGGACGGGAAGTCATCATTAGTGACTCCCTCAAACAATCCAGTCAGTGTAGCAATACAGCAAAGAGACAAATATGATGGGCTGCAGCGGGAGAGAAGAGAAGAAGAGTCTGCTAGAGAGTCAGCCAGAGAGGCAGTCAGCAGCCAGGAGCTCTGAATGTGTAAACACTGGTAAATTGTATATAAAAAGACAACTGCCTTATCTGTTTCAGCCTAGTTTAGCTAGGTCTTAGCAATGCTTCTAGGATAAAATGGCTCTGGATGGAAAGGCTCTGGAAAAAAATGGCCCGGATAAAAAGGCACAAGGAGAAAACATCAGGCAGACAAAAAGGGATGAAATCCTAAGTAGGAAAACATGGCACCTGTACTACTTAATACCAGTAAACACATACAGTAAGCAAATCTTGACAACTAAAGAAACCTATCAAGCATATGCCTCCCATGAAAAATAGTTTGACAACTGCAATTTCTACTAAAATGTTTGTGGGGGACTCTGCTCTCCACACCCCCTGGAATATATATAAACATCCCCCAAAACCCCACAAATCACCACACCCACAAATCTTTTGACATCTTGGCATAACACCCTTGAGGTTAACAATTCTACTTACCCCTAAAATGTACATATGGATGAAATCCCTCAGGCAGCTTTTTCCACACTAATCAATACATATCACCTACCATACTTCAGAACACATCATAGCCATTTCTTCCCTGAGCCGTAGTATCCACCTGCTGTATTGACCTAGTGCTGTTTATTCCGGTGACGTTCTATCAGGAGCCTTTTCATCCTGAGCCCTTTTGTCCTGTTACCCCTAGCAACACCCTGTCTGGGTGAGCACTACAGATTAATTTAGCAGCCTGTTTGCGCTGGAGTGAT
The DNA here is from genome assembly GCA_016271365.2 of Neoceratodus forsteri. Lineage (NCBI taxonomy): Eukaryota > Metazoa > Chordata > Ceratodontiformes > Ceratodontidae > Neoceratodus > Neoceratodus forsteri. The sequence continues at coordinate 478,216,272 of CM057451.1, forward strand.
ACTTACTGTTAATATTGCCACATCCATTTCAATTTAGAAATCTGCATCAAAGTTGATGCTTACTGCTTCATCCCATCTGGGGAGCAATAATAGTTCATTTACTAGGCTGTTTGTGTTACAGTTACTTGTAGTGATACTTTAATGCTATTACTGCTAGTTCCAGTTTTTTTAGTAGGCTGTTAAAGTTAACATTTACTGCCTCATCTACCTTGGTGAGCACTGGTAGTTAATTTAGGAGGCTGTTTTGAAGTGATACTTACAGCTACTGCTAATTCAAGTTTAATTTAGCAGTTTATGCTGGGTTAATGCTTACAGCTGCACCACAAGTGGATGAGCATCAATAGTTAATTTAGTAGCTCATTTTGAAGTTACTTACTGCTACTGCTAGTTTAATTTAAAAGTCTATGCTAAAGTTGAAGCTTATTGCTTCACCCTATCTAGGAAGCACTGCAAGTTCAATTAGATGTCTGCTAGAGTGCTAAAGTTGCTGTCTATGGAAATGGTATGGGGTACCGGAGGAGACAATCAGTTGTGGCAGCTGTGGGTTGCTCTTCTTTGTGGATGTGCTCTGGAGAGAGGGGCACTGCTCCATCTGCAAGACCATGGTGGAGTTCCATGCTCAGCTGGTGGCAGCAAGGGTAAAAATATTGCAGCTGCATCACCAGCTCAGTTGGAGCACACCCCCTACACCCCACTCTCCCAGAGTCCCACTGGTCCGGGGGAGTGGAGAGAGGTGGGGAGATGGATGGGAAGAGGCAGGGTTAGTCACAAGGAGGTTATCCTGCCCAACACCATCCAGACACTAGCAAACTGTTTTGAACCCCTAGAGGAGACTCAGGCACCTGACTCCACTGAGGGGGACTCGGATTCAGTTGGAGGTGAATGGCAGGACAGCGTGATGGCACCCAAGGGGAAAATCAGGAGCAAGGCTACCAGGAGAATCTTAGTGGTTGGGGATGCAATTATTAGGGGTGTGGAGAGGACTGAGGGAAGAGGAGGGTTGGAATGGTGGGGATGGTCTGGTGCCTTCCTGGTGTATCAACCATCCAGGATTTAGATAGGATAAGGAGGAAAGTAAAGAGGAGTGGGGGAGGTGAGGTGCTGGTACACCTTGGTAATGGTGATCTGACAAACCAGTCTGTGGAGATGGTGAAGTGGAACTTTCTGAGACTAGGAGACAGATTGGCAGCACACTAACCTCCCTGGCTTTTTCTGAGGTTCTCTAATGTGGGAAGGAAAGGAAGGATAGACTTATGAAGGATGGGGCAGAGAAGTTTAATAGGTGGCTTAAGGGATGGTATCAGGAGAAAAGGTACCACTTTGTTGGGCACTGGGGAACTTCCAGGACAGGAGGCTCTTCAAGGGTGATGAACTTGGTCTGACAAGTGAAGAGCCTATGCACTGGGGCAGATGTTTGACATCTACATCACATGTTTAAACTGACTATATAGGAGACTAGTGCTAGTGGAAGTACTGCAACAGGTGAGAGGAAGGGATCTCAGCTTATGCTCCCTCACATCTAGGGCTTGTAGCACCTGAGTGGGTTTAACGAGAATGGAGTCCAGTCTGGGCTAGGAGAGGGAACATTAGAGAGGTGGAATGCAAAGTGTGCAAATACAAAGAAAAACAAGAGACTAAGAGGACATGGGAAGCAGAAGGGTCATAGACAAGGAAATAACAAAGTGGGTTCAGGGGACAGATGGAAGAGAGTACGCCTTAATGCCAGGAGCCTGAGTAATAAAATCAGTGAGCACCAGGCTCTGATGGCAGACACCGAGGTGGACCTTGTGGTCATCACAGAAATATGGGCTTCAGATAATAACAACTGGGACCTGATGGCCTCAATGTTCAGGATGGATACAGCAAAAGGTAGAGGGGGGGAGGAGTAGCCCTCTATGTCGGGATAGCGTTGAGGTAATGGAAGATGGATCCATCAGGGGCAGTAACAGGGAATCAGAGTCACTGTGGGTGCAATTCACGGCACCCTCAGGCAAGAAACTATGCTTGGGAGTGATCTATAGACCAAGGAGAAAAGAAGGACCAAAGAGCTTGTGGAAGAACTTTAAAGGGGGGTTGGAAAAGGGGGAAGTAGTGATAGTGGGTGACCAGAACCTGTCAGCCATGGACAGGGATGTTCTGGTTGCCAGAAGTACTAGAATTCAGGCCTTGCTGGATGTACTCCACAGCTGTCTCCTGGTACAGCTAGTCAAGGAACTCACTAGACAGACTGCCATTCTGGATATGGTGCATACCAACTCAGAAGTGGTAGGTGCTGTGAGAGTAGGGGGGCCATTAGGGAACAGCAACCATGGACAGGGGTAGTTCCAAAGGACTGGAGGGTGGCAGATGTTGTTGTACTCCATGGGGGGGGGCAAGGAACAAGTGGGAAAATACAGACCTGACAACCTTACATCTATTGTAGAGACGCTGATGAACTCACTGGTCAAGGAAGACCTTGTGGACTACCTGGAGAAAAATAGTTTCCAGGATAGTAAACAGCATAGATTCATGGCAAAAAGGTCTTGTCAGACAAACTTGATAGTTTCCTTTGATTGGGTGACAAGGGAACTGAACAGGGGCCATGGTGTGGATTTGCTCTACTTTGACTTCAGCAAGGCTATGGACTCAGAGCGTCACAGCTTGCTGAAGAAGATGGAGGATCTGGGTGTGGATAAGAACATAGTAAAGTGGGTAGGTAACTGGCTTAAGGGGAGACAGCAGAGGATTGTGGTCAATGGGGTCAAATCAGGAAAGAGGGAGGTCACAAGTGGGATGCAACAGGAATCTGTCCTGGGCCTGGTCTACTTCAATATGTTCATCAGCAGCAGTGGAGAAGGAATCCGGGGAGGTTGTGTCTCTTCACAGATAACAGTAAGCTTTGTGGAAGGGTGGATAGCAGTGAGCGAATCAGAGAAATGTTGAGTGACTTACAAAAGCTTGAGGGGTGGTCTTAAGTTTAAAAGGTAAAATATGCAACTGAGAGAGTGAACTTAGTGTTAATTTGCTTAGCGTCGGACTTAAAGCACAGATCTTAGATAAAGGAATGTGTATCCATGCAGAAAACATGTGGGATTTATACCTTATGAAGGTAGGGAGGATGAAAATAAGTGTTGATTGTTCCTTGGTTCAAAATTTAGAGTTTGACCATGTGCACCTGAGTCTGACCTCCCAGAAAGTGGCATGCAGATGATGGTAGAGGCACAAAATAATCTTTAAAAAGGCACACTATAAGTGATGACAAGTATGTAGCTCTCATGAGTTCAGAGATTTTTAAGGGATATGGATTTTTATGGTGTTCTACAGTGTAGCAAATTGATAGCAATGTGAAATGCTTGGGGGTGTTTATTCAGTACATCTGCATTTCATATTTGCCAGGAGGTTGTAGCTTTTTCACAAGATACTTGCTGAACGGGCACACTTCCTGAGTGCTTGAGACATCTATTTTTCATGAGGTCATTCAGCAGTGACTCATAAGCACAGAGACTCACTACCAGGCCAGGCACCAGTCTGACTGCAGTGAACATCAACCACCCGCAGTGGTGATTGGTTGGGGTTATTTTTAGATTCACCTAAACTGGTAAGACATTTGCTCTCCTAAACACTGGTACAGAATGATTGTAGAATGTTGTTATGAAAAAAAATACAAATTACAAATGATTGTCCTTTAAAAACAATTCAATTAAATACGTATTATATATATCTTTAAAATACAGGACCACTGTTTCCTCGATAAAGCTGAAGGGTATCGCCAAAAACATTTGGGGGTACTATTTTGGAGTCGCTGCAGCAAAGAGAATGATGTGTTCAAATAAACTTTAATGAGATCACCATGAAATTAAGGCTGCTGGTTGATATCTGATATCATGTTTTTTTGGAGAGTACTATGAGCCCTTTGCAAGTATCTCAGTGGACTAGTGTTTTGAGAGTTGACTACTAGGAATGCTCATCTTCCTGTTTGTAGTGGCAGACTGGATGGGCCTTGCGGTCCTTATCTGCCATCAACTTCTATGTAGTTACTGTATATAGGGCTCAGATGGCCCTTGTTACTCAAGTGGACCCACACACCTTGTGTAGAAGAGGTTTGAACTCACAAAAGTGTTTTGGGTGCATAAGATGTTGCTTTCAGAAGATATGTTTTGAAACACTGGACATTCAGTTGAATCATGTCCTTTATTTCCCCGTATGAACAAGAAACTTACACTTTTTGATATCTACAGAGGACCTCTTGCAGAACACATTGGCTGCTTTAGACTTTCAGTTGTTGGATTTATCAGCCTTGCTTTTTGTGGCAGCTGCTCTGATAATCTGAATTGTTTATTTAATCAAATGAAGTTCCTGTGTTCCCAAGGCAACGCTGAGTTAGCTATGTTAACTCTGTTAATTAATTGAAGTACCTATGGTATTTGCATTAATCAACTGAAGCCTTTGTGCTCTTTAGACAACAGTTTTGAAAGATTTGATAAGATTGTTCAATTAACTGATAATAGAACAAAAGCGTATAGTTACAGTGAATCAGATATCGCTAATGTGATAGTGGAATATTCATGCAGCAAGCTTAGTGGGGAAGGGGGGACTCCTACAAAATGTCCTTAGGAGAAGATTGGAAAGTTTGAAGAAAAAATGTGAAACTTGTATGTCACATACTTGCTTTAACACAATATGTAAAAACAAATGCATTCCTAGGGGGAACTAAGGGTCCTTATTGAACCCAGTGTGTGCTATCATGATACAGTGGTAATTGATTGGTGGAGTGCAATAAGGGGAACATGTACCATAGAATTTATGGTATCTGTCATAGATGTTAATGCCAGGGAGAGGGAAGGATTAAAACAGGAGATTGAATTAACTGAAGGACAGCTAAAAGATTTGTTAACAACAGATGAATTGAATAAATGCTTGGATAAAATTAAACAAGATTTACAGTGGCTTGAAGATATTTTGAGGGAGAAGAAACTTAAAAAATACAGGCAGGACATAATAGACTATAGGGATGGTAAAGCAGGGGGGGCGGCATGTAAAGCTTTCTCAGATAGTCAGTCATCCTCAGGAAGGTACTAGTGATCAATGGACTAACCAGCAGTTGAGACCTTTTTTAGTCAGGGCACAAGCACAAAGTTTACAGATCCACAGACCAAAGAGACAGAGGTGGAATCCAGTTCAGAATCCATGAGTGGCCAGGAAGTACTGGGACAGAGAGCACAGGCACAAGTTTTGAAATCAAAGAGACAACAAAAATAAAAACAAAACAATAGAAAAACAGCATAACATAGGAGAAGGAGCAGCAGGTGGCATGATAACAACAAGATCAAAGACAGCATTGTCTTTAATTTGTCCAGAAGGTAATTGACAAAAACTAAAACAGAAGTGTTGGAAAAAAGGGTTAACTTTTGCTCCTGCTGCATTATCCAATAAATATGAGATTAGGTTGGATTTGCAGAGATGTTTTTTTAGAAGGATCAGGTAGAGATATAATTATTTTGATTCTGAATTAGAGGTGGGACAGGAAAAGACAGGGCCGTTGCCAGGATTTTTACAAGGGGGGTTCTTTTTATGCAGTCTGCAACCTTTTATTTATTTATTTTTTTTAATATACATTTTCGTTTTCTGTTTTATTTCCCCCTCCCCCAGGCCATGGCATACACATGTATGTATGTACACGCATGGGCGCACACGCACATGCCAGGATCCGGTGGCCCCTTCCACCCGTCCTGACTTTGTGTCACCACCTGTACCGCTTGCTCACCCACCAGAACGCCACCCGTGGGAGCGAGACTATGGATGGGTAGGCATCCACCCCTTTGGAGTGGAGCGCCATGGCTCAATCCCGCTCCAGCCCTCTCCCCTGAGCCAGCACCCCGGTAACCCAAGGTTGTTCCAGACCCCAGCAACAAATGTCATTCTACTGACGTGTTCATCTGGAGAAAAAGCTTCTCACAACTTATTTGTTTTAACAGTGTCTGACACAGATGACACAGAAAAAAGTGGACCTGAATGTCAGTAAAAATGGGACCACAGTGAAGACCTCTCTGAACAGCATAATTAGTGAGGTGGCAGTGTAGATCCCAGCCAGACCCTTCCAAACACTTGCATTGCCTTTCCACTGTGGTACCTCTTTTGCTTAACTTATGAAAATGTAAAACAGGCATATGAAACATGACAACTTTACATTTTGTATAGAGGATGACTAGAGTAATTTATTTCTAAATCATCAGCCCACCCACCTGAACAGCTCCCTTGCCCAACTACACTGCCTATCCTTTGATATACAGTTATTAAGGGACACATCTTTGGCAATAGTGGCCAGCAAAATGTACCTGCCGGTGACTGATAATAGTGAGGTCCTCTACTTCTTTTTTGCTCTCCTGGAGACGTCGTCTCTGAGCCTGCTGCCATGCTTCATCTTCCCCGAGTGCTAGCTGACAGTGTGAATTGTGGGCAGTGGCTGTGCTGTATTCCAGTTGTAACCCCCCTACAAATGGGGGTTCCTAAAAGCCTTCTCGGAGTTTGCCTAAGTGTCCTCTGCCTAACTGGCGTTCGGCGTAATGCCGTTTGAATGTGGCGCTGTGAGTGCTTTTAGAGCCTCTGGTACTGTCTCTTTAAGAGTTGCCTGCCTGCAGGCTTTGTTAGCTTGCAAGGGGGCTGTGGGCTTACTGCTCACCTCCCACTCGAGCTGCTGTTTGAATCGCTCCATTTCTGCCGTCGATAAGTGAGCAAAGGGAGCATTGTTGAAGGATGTAACTGTTTTCTGGAATGAATGTAGCGTGGCAGTAAAATTGTTGTTTATTTAACCTGTTTCCCTTGCAGCTGGGACTTTTGTATTCTGTCCTCCATTTGGATCAGAACTGCCTTTGGATCCAATCAAAAGGGAGGGGTGCTTAAATGGTGTATTGAGTGACCAACCAGAATCAGGACTCTCTTAGAAGCCAGCTGGCCATAGGGAGATAGAGCCAGTAATTCTGGGAAGTGAAGTCCTGAACTATGGCAACTTTTTGCACCAATGAGGGCAGGATTGAGTGACTGGCATATGCAGCCCTCCAATGAGATTGGATGGCGCCCGAACTAGATTCCCTGCCCAAACTGCCAAGCGGCAGAGTCATTGGTGATCATGAAGGTAGAAGGAGCTCTGGCTCCTGCGCTGTGCAAGTTTTCATGCGGGAAGCGCGTGTGCAGGCCAAGAAGTCGGGCGGCAGAATCGCCGTAAGGAGCAGACAAGATCCGTGGAGGAGTGCAGACAGAGGAGGCTGTATGTTTACAGCTACCTACCAGGCTCACCCTGTAGAGGACTGGAGAATCAGCTTTAATCGCGCTCGGTCTGTCAGGACAAGTGAGGCTGCGTTGTTCACCCGGTTTGATCAGTGAAAGTGATCGGGAGTTTGGAGCAGCTGCCTGGTATGGTACCCCTCTGTGTTACATATAAATGTGTGGAGCAGCGTCTGGATCACAGACCAAGTCCTGCAGTGGTGTGAGAGGGATCTCTCTGCAGGAGTCATGAGTACTAAATCAGGGTAGCTCCCTGTCAGATGTTCCTTCTGAGGGAAAGATTTGTCTGGCTGTTTCAGTGGCTGCATGAATTGTGCCTATGGGCTCTTACAAATCGAATCTAGGTACCAAATGCTTGTTTCCTCATCAGGGCCCCAACCAGCTGCACCGAATAGGCTAGCCTTGTAAGGCCTGGGTACCCAAAGACAGTGACTGATAGGTTTGGCCTGTGCACAGTGCCCTGATTTAGTAGAGTGTTAAGCTAATCAACTTGATTTCCCCCACCTGTGTTTCTTTCCCCTTCAGTAAATCAGATTTGTTGTTTGCAAGGTACACTGTCTGAACTGTATATTTGTGCTCCCCTCTTGTGCATGGGTTATTGTGTCACTGTATCTTAGTTTACAGGAGGTCCTCGGCACCAAGTTGGTCATTCCACTTTGGGGGTAAGTGTAAGTCGCAACCATTAGGTGAGAAGTGTTCGTGGGCCACTAGTGGAAGGAAAGGGGTGTTGTAGTGACCCATAGGGCTGTGACCAAGTCGTGTTTGACTGTTCCAACCCCGACCTCTGGGTGGAGGCACCCGCCGTTGGATCCAGGCCCCTCAACCTGTTAGTGGTGAAGCAGGCAGGGGTAGTAGCCTTTGGGATAGTGCCCTGGGGTTACACAGTCACATTCACGATGCTGACATGAGCTAAAATTGGCCGGCCAGTCATAGGGGGACCATGCAGAGAAAGACTCACAAAGCAGCTCCAGTCATCTTACTGGCACTGAGGGAGCTGATTGGTAGCAGATGGGGGGCACGCATGCAGAGAAAAAGTGCTGGGGTTTATTATGTGTGCATTTAGGAAGGCAGTATAGCGCACTGGTTTAAGGCTCTGAGCTGCAAATCTGGTGACATCCAGCAGACCAGACCTGGGTTTGAATCCCACAGCTTCCACTTACATACTGTGTGACCCTGAACAAGTCACTTAACTTCCCTGTGCTCCCAGGTCGCTCCTGTGAAAAAGCTTCCAGCTTAGTGTGCTACTCCTGGTTAAACAACTAAAAAAAAAATAAACACTTTGTGACAGTCACAAAATAATCAGAAATGATGAAAAAATGTTACAAATGATAAAAACAAGGGGGGAGTTTCAAAAGCGGGGTTCTTTTGAACCATACGACCCCCCCCCCCCGGCAACGGCTGTGAAAGATAATGCTGAAATAAAATTAAAAGTTACTTATACACTTGTATATGTTAGAGACTGAGAACAAAGTTGATATGATGTTAGAAAACTTTCACAGAAGAACAAGAAATCTTATGAGGGCACAGAGAGAAATGCTTCAGACCTTAAGTACAGACAATATGATCAAAATCAGTCAAGCTGATAAAGCGGGAGGGTTTGTGATTCAAGATTTAGAGGATTATACAAAGGAATGCTTGTAACAATTAAGAAATGATGTTAATTATAAGAAACTCACACATGATCCAACAGCTGAGTTTTTAAAAGTGATCAGGAAAACTGTAGCAAGAGGTAAAGAGAGGGGGGAAATACAGGAATGGATTAGTGAAGCACTTACTGCAGAGAAACCTGTAATTCTAGTATTTTATTGTTTATCGGAGATTCATAAGTCTATATCAGACTCCTACCAGGGAGGCCAATGATGTCAAGCCTGGTTTCCATGCTGGAGCCTTTGTCGTGCTATCTTGACCACCATCCAAGAGACTGTTTCAAAAATGCCTTCATATCTACAGGCACCAGAGATATTATTAATACACTGGAACAACTCAATTAACAACAGCTGGACCTCCAGAATGTTAAAATTGTAACAATGGAAGTAGCAGATCTCTGTAAATCAATCCCACAACAAGAAATGTTACAAGCCATTAGAGAACTACTAAATTTGAGAAATTTGGATGAAAAACTCAGTACCAGTTTCCTGATTGTTCTGGCAAATTTGGTACTTTCTATGAATTATTTTAAATTTGATGACAGTTATTATTTACAGATCAAAGGCAGAGCTATGGGGTCTACTATGCCCCCATCCTTTGATAATTTATTTATTTATACTGTTGAAATAGATTTTATTACAAACAATAAGAATCCATATTGGGCTAAAATAATCCTATATAAAAGATACATGATTTTATTTTTTCCATGGCAAGGAACTAATATGGATTTTATTGATTTTTACAAGTATACAATCGACTTTACAATATGATGTCCATGATTTACCTGGATTTGGAAATTTATAAAGACAGAGACAGATTGTTGACATAAACACACAGAAAATTCACTGATAAAGATACTTTCTTGGAATATGATAATGCACACCCTAAGAGACAGAGAGAAAATATTCTATATGGACAATACCTATGTTGAAAAAGGAAATTGTACAACTGGTAATGACTATCAGACAGCGGCAAGTGAGTTAACAAGGAGGTTTGAGCAAAGGGGCTATAAATATAAGATATTAAATGAGGCTCAGACTAAGGCTAGTGGAATACTATGAGAACACCTTCTTCAAGGCATTAATTAGAGTCAGAGACTTGATTAGTGGCCTTTGCTAATCAAAATGAAAAATAATTAGCAATTGGCTGAAGTTGATAAGCAGTTTTAAAAAAACAAGGGTAGTTTTACTTTAAACCCCATAATAACTATTTATTATATATATACTGATCAAATGCACATTGTGCACATAGTTTCAGACATAATCTGTTTATTTAAAAATACAGAATAAAGGGGCTTCTCCTGTAATGGGTACTCAAAAGCTGGGAGTGTAAGCAACTACACAAAATACAGGTTCCCGCAAAGTGGGGTAGGTTAGCACTCCTACAAAAAAGCAAGGCACTACTGCCTTTGTCAATGTAAAAAAATGCATGGTTTATTGTAAAGTATTGTAAAGTAACTTCAAATGTAAAATACCAATGCCAGTCTGGTGGCTCTGAGGGTTGAGGCACTGGACGCAACACCTCGCACCAAGCCAGTGACACGGGTTCGGGAACAGATTTGGGTCATCGGGGGTCAGCAGGGGAGGGAGGGAACTGAGGATCCAGAGGGACTGCTCTCACCTCCCAGGGTGGGATCCAGGGTTTGCCTGCTCTGTAAGTGACTCCTGGTGGAAACCAGGAGCCCTATAGGTAGTGGGCCAGATGTTACATCAGGGGTGGAGAGGCAGTGGCCGGGCTGCACGTAGGTGCACTGCCAGGCATTGCATGTCCATGCTCTAGGGTGAAACTGTAAAAAAAGAGGAAACAACCCTGTGGCCTAGTGAAGGTAACGGGGGCTCCAGTGTCCTGCCCACATCCCAATTACTGTGCCCAATCTCCTGATCTCCTGGTTAGCCCTCTGGATTCCTCAGTAGTCCCTATTATCCCAGAAAGGCTGCCAAGGGTGGGCCCCAGGGAAGGTGATCCGGGGGTCTGGACTTAGCCGAGGAACTGATGAGGAGATCAGGTAAGGAGGGCTTCAGGTAGGGAGTAACTGTAGTGATGAGAGGGTTCCCCGGAGAGATGCCCTAAGCCCCAGGAGGAAAAAAGAGAATCTACAAAAAAAACAAAACGGTGTAAAACACCAACAGTTCAATAGCAAGAGGCACACAGACAATGCTAAGGTGTCAGCCAAATGCACATATGAGTCCAGAGTTCACCTTTTTAACTGTGATGTATTGTGCCTATATTCTTGTCCAACAAATGGATCCACAAATTGCTCAGTTGTTTTGCCTCAGTAGTGTTCGTGTTCCTTCTGGAACTACAAATTCTTGAAAAATGAGTAACCACAAAGAACAAATAAAAGTTTTTTGGCGTCTGGCGCAGCGAACATACATCCGGTCTGAGGTGGCCTGAGTTGCAGAGGTAGCAGCACGCTTATGTTTCAATAAGAATCATCATCAGAGCATGCTGGGCCTTCCCAAGGTGTGCTAAAGAGCTTTCAACAATTCAAGGCATACACACACAAATACACAACACAAAAAGTGTAAGTGATCAGACAAGACTAAGAATATGAACATACGAACGTACGAATGTGCCAGCAGAAACAGACCATCCGGTCTATCTAAGTCTGCTCAAGTGTGCAGCTAGCACCCCTAGTCTGCAGCTGCCCCACCCCACTCCCCTTTGTCATCCCACTGCCACACCCACCTTCCCCACCCTTAATCTCCCCTGTTCCCTGTCCCATGCACTTTGAAGCTGTTCACAGATTTACATGATACCACCCAATCTGGCAGTGCATTCCAATTTGCTAGCACCCTCTCTGTGAAATAGTGTCTCCTCATTTCCTTCCTAAATCTTCCCCCCTCTATTCTTAGCCCATGCCCCCTGGTCCCTTCCCCCTCCTTAGCTTAAAGACCCCATCTGTCCCATCCTTACTGATTCCCCTCAGATACGTGAATGTCTCTATCATGTCCCCCCTGTCCCTTCTATCCTCCAGGGTGTACATATTCAGATCTCCCAGCCTGCTGTCATAGTCTCTCCCCTCCATTCCACATATCATCTTTATTGCCCTCTTCTGCACCCCCTCCAGTAGCTTGATCAAATCAAATCAAATCAAAATTTATTTGTAAAGCGCTTTTCAATAAATCAAAGCGCTGATACATTACAAGAATAAAACATCAACAATAATAAATAATAACATAAAATAATAAAAAAACATAAAATAATCTATCCAAATGCTAGTGTAAATAAGTGGCTTTTCAGAGACCTCTTAAATGACTCCACAGACAGGCACTCTCTAATCTGATGAGGTAGAGAATTCCACAGGGTCGAGGCCATAAAAGAAAAGGCCCTTGCCCCAGATGATTGAAGATGAACCCTGGGAATCTCTAGCAATCCCTCACCAATGGAGCAGAGTGGGCGGTGAGGGCGGTAGGGACAAAGGAGATCTTGCAGGTAGCCCGGTCCCTGACCGTGTAGGGTCTTATAGGTCAGCAACGTGACCTTGAAGGTGATTCTCCACCGCACTGGCAGCCAGTGCAGTTCGCGCAGCACAGGTGTGATATGACGAGTTCTTGATAATCCAGTCAACAACCTGGCTGCCACGTTCTGCACCAGCTGGAGGCGACGGAGATCCACCCCGGCAACCCTAGATATAGAGCATTACAGTAATCAAGGCGAGAGGAAACAAAAGCGCGAACCAACACAGGAAGGTCATCATGCGGAACAAGGTGCTTTATCCGGGCAATATTCCTCAGATGGTAAAAGGATAACTTGACAGTGGCCGATACCTGTGTCTTCAGCGTCAGCGCTCTGTCAAAGATTACTCCCAGATTTCGCACCTGTTCAGAAGGTCTCAACTGGGTATCCCCTAATAAAAGACCAAAGGGGACCCCAGGAGTCAACTTCTCTGCATGATGACCCCGGGTCCACTACCAACACCTCGGTCTTATCTGGATTTAACTTCAACCAGTTCACACTCATCCAGTCCTGAATTTCAGTGAGGCAGTTGTTAAAGACCGACACTGCATCATTTTGTTCGGGCACAAAGGACATATAGAGCTGAGTGTCATCTGCGTAGCAGTGAAAACTCAGCCCATAACGCCTTATAACGTCTCCCAATGGCAGCATATACACCGTGAACAACATGGGAGAAAGCACAGAGCCTTGCGGCACCCCACAAGACAGAGCAAAGGGGGCAGAAGAAAAAATCCCTGAAACTACCCTTTGACTTCTGCCTGTGAGGAAAGAGTGGAACCATCTGAGGACTGTCCCTGACAGTCCGCAGAGTAGCCACAGGCGATCCAGCAACGTCCCATGGTCCACAGTGTCAGACGCTGCAGAGAGATCAAGGATAACCAAGATCGAACGGCTCTTCCGATCTCTCGCTATTAGGAGATCATTAAGTACCCGAACTAATGCCGTCTCAGTACTATGCCTCTTCCTGAAACCGAACTGGAGAGGATCATAGACTTCATGGGTGGTAAGAAAGTCATCGAGCTGCGACACGACTACTTTCTCAATAACCTTGCCCAAAAAGGGCAGGTTAGAGATCAGTCTGTAGTTGGCGAGGCAGTCAGGGTCCAGGGAAGGTTTCTTCAAAATGGGTGTCACGACAGCCTCCTTCAAAGACTCCGGGAACACCCCTTGATCCAAAGAACTCCAGACTATCCTCGCAAGAACTGGTCCAATCACATCCATGCACCCCACAAGGAGGCGCGTAGGACCAGGATCCAAACTACAGCAAGTCGGTCGCAAGCCCTGGACAATCTTCATGATATCCATGATCGCTGGCTGGTCAAAATCCATCCAGGCAGACCGAGGGCATGTAACCCCACATCGGTCACTGCAATGCTCATTAGAATGTATGCTGCGGATCTCCGACCTGATTGATGTCACCTTATCCTCAAAGAACCGAGCAAACTCATCACACTGTATTTGTGAAAAGGCTCTCCAACCCCACAGACAGGCTGGATTGCACAGTCTGTCGACGGTCCAGAAGAGCTGAGCAGGTCGGTTTCTTGAGGCAGTTATCTCCCTGGACAGGAACTCTGCCTTCTTATGGGAGATAACTGATTGATAGTCCACGTAATGGGCCATCAATATAAGTCTATCACCCTCCAGGCCAGATTTCCGCCAACAACGCTCCAATCTTCGCCCCACTCTCCTCAGCTCCCTCAATGTCCCACCAAACCAAGGGGACCGAGGGTGGAGGGAGAGGGAGCGAACGCGGACAGGTGCAATGGAATCCAGTGCCCTCAGCACCATATTATTATAGTGCACTACTAAGGCATCTGGTTCCATGCACTCCATAGGCCAACTCGCTAGATCCAGTACCGCCATCAGACCCTCAGGGGTAACTCCCCTCAAAGGGACTGGACCATCTCCAAAGGGGTGGGTCTCATAAGGAGGGGCCACGAAATTGAACCTTATGGGGTGATGGTCAGACCACCCAACTGGTTCCACCACCAGTCCCATGATCTCCATCCCCAGGGTGAACACTAGATCCAAAGAGTGACTTTGAATATGGGTAGCAGCGGTAACCACCTGTGTGAAGCCCAACGAACTCATTAGTTGGAGAAAGTCTTGACCAAAATGCGAGAGTTCATCATCGACCCAGGCATTGAAGTCCCCCAGGACCAACCACCTGGAGGGCTCCAGCACCAGGTCGACAATGAAGTCCGCGACTTCTTGCAGAAAAACTTTCTCGTTACTGGGTGGATGGTAAACGAGCAGGATTCTGCAGCCCACACCTGCTCCCATGATACACTCAAAAGATCTAGGGGATGCCACTGGAACCTCCACAAGGCCCAATTCTGATTTAAAACAAATAGCGGCCCCACCCCCACCCTATGATCCAACCTCGGGCGATGTTTCCAGTACCTGGTTGGAACAGCTGACTCAAAATGGGACCAGCATTTTCGTCCAGCCAGGTCTCGGTAATGCAAGCCAGGTCAGATGATTCAAGATCAGCAATAATTGCTGTCTTGTTTTTTATGGACCTGGCATTGCATAACAATGCCCAGGTTGGATGAGAGGCCCTGGAGGAGCAGGCTGCTTACCCACTCTCAGTGGAGCCCTTGGGTATGGGAACCAAGCATCGCACTCCCCTGTCCTGGGCCCATTTCACCCCAGGGCGTCTCCTTGACCTCACCACCCTTATTCGCCCACTCTGCTCCCCTCCTCGTAGCCAGGGGACCCCCCTGCCTCTCTGCCTCCTCTGTGCAATCCCCAGGGCACGGCAACGCCTATATACTTCGGATTGCAACGGAGGGCTATCAAAAGGGCGCAGGTCCCTCAGCCTAGAGGGGAAATAGCGCCTGTCCATGGATATTCGGTCCCAACACATAATTATCTATATATATAAAAAACAGTTTTAAACAACCACTTAAATATAAATACTGTCACACCAGCACTAATTTAAATAACTTAAAAAATCCAATTTCTCTTCAGGCCGACTCCTTAAAGAAAAGTCTTTAGGCAGAACTGGGCAGGTTCTATAAATTCCTCAAAAAGAAGAAGTTTATAGTAACTGAAGAGAAAAGTCACAGTTTTACTAGAAAAATGGAAGTCCCTCAGAGCTCTCACCCCTGAGGAATCTGTCCCATGGCCTATCTCTCACATAGACACTCAAACAGAAATCAAATGAAAATAATTTATAGCTGTACCATGTACTCCATAAAAATAGAATGAAAACCAGTCCACAGAAAATTATTCCAGCTGCTTAGGAGGGGATATCATCAGTGAGCCAGCAGAAAAGAAAACTCTCCCTAAGGTCGTCCCCCAAGGTGTTATTTAGGGAAACCAGCCTATAACTGAATTCGCGTGAGCAGGCTCTCCAGCCTACCCTGACAAAAACCCACAAACCACAGGTGTCATGGGCCCGTCCTCCGATAGCACCCCTCGAACTCTCGTGGCGGCTGTTTACCCCAGCAAACCACCCTGGGTTCAGGCCAATGTTTTTACCAATGGAGAGAATCCCCTAGACCGTCCCCCAAGGTGCCGCTGGGGAGATCGGTTAGTAATTAGGGTTCACACGAGCAGGCTCTCCAGCCTGCCCACTGTAAAGCCCAAGAACCACGGGCACTCTGGGGCCCGTCCTCCGACAGCACCACCCCCAGTCTACATCAGATATATCACACTTTAGGTATGGCCTCCAAAACTGCACAAAATACTCTAAGTGCGGCCTTACCAGCGACCTGTAGAGGGGCAAGGTCACCTCTCTTCACCTGGACGAAAATCCTCTCACTATGCACCCCAATATTTTGTTCACTTTTGCAGCCACTTTCCTGCACTGGGCAGTGTTGTTCATGGTTCCTGTTATCATTACCTCAGGTCCTTCTCCTCCTCAGTGATCCCCAGCTTAACCACCCCCCAGCCAGTATTCTCTCTTTGGGTTCTTTGCCCCAAAGTGCATAACCTTACACTTCTTTGCATTGAACTCCAGCTGCTACCTCTCTGACCACTCGTCTAGCTTGCTTAGGTCCCCCTGCAGCTGATTCCATCCCTCCCCTCCATCCACCACTGCTCCAATTTTGGCATCATCAGAGAACAGACTTACCTTGCTCACCACCCCGTGTGCAATGTCTGATATAAGTGCCCAAATAATACTGGCCCCAGTGCACACAGCCCTGTGGAATCCCACTTGTCACTGGCCTTGGAGTTGAGAGCTCTCTTCTCACCACCACCCGTTGCAGCCCCCACTCAGCAGCTTGTAATCCAGTTCATCATTTTTGCCTCTACACCAGTTAGCTTCCCCAAGCCACCCATGAGGCATCGAATTGAAGGCATTGCTGAAGTCCAAGTGAAGAACATCCACCGCATGACCCTTTTCCAGCACACCTGTCACCCAGTCTAATATTGTATCAAGTTGGTTTGACAAGACTTCCCTGAAACAAACCCATGCTGCCTCACATCCTGGAGGCCATTGTTCTCCCAATCTACGACACCAGTCTTTCCTTTAGCATCATTTCCATGAGTTTGCACACTATGGAGGTGAGACTTACTGGACGATAATTTCCCAGTTCATCCTTTGGCTCACTCTTGTGTAATGGTACTACATGTGCCATCCTCAGTCCAGTGGCACACATCCCGACTTCAGTGAGGTGCTGTACAGATCCACCAATGGCTCCGTTACCTCCGCCATCTCCTCAGCACCCATACAATGTGAAAATGGAAAAACATCTATTTATCAATTTTTTAATTTTTTCAGACACTGATAGAGACGGACAAATATAAAGTACAATTAGTACTGGAGTTCAAAAAGTCAAAAAAGCCACAAGTCATGCTACTGGAAGTGAGTAAATGCCTTTGTGTAGAACCATTAGCAGAGCCAGAAAATCATGCTAGTAAAAGGTAAAGAAGACAGTCCAGTTAGACTAGCTGAATAAGGAGTTCATGCTAGACAAAATAGCTGTCAAAAGAGACTTGTTCGGGTTGCTGGCCCAGGGTTCTATAGCCCTCCAGCAAAAGGGGCTTACAGTCTACCACTCCTATTTTTTGTCTGTTTAGTTTAATGTTCTCTCCTACTTGACAAGCATCTCCCCCTTGAGACTGGTTGGCATGCATCCACCATCATTGCTCCATTCCTTAGCCTCAGTTGCAATGACAGACTCGGTCATATTCAGTCGGCTATAATGCCTTCAGTTAGTCGTTCCAGCATGTCTTGTTCCACCTACCCTGCCTGCTCTTCTATGGTCGCCAGGCTTTGCCATTGGTCTCCTCCTATATTCCTGCACTGGATACGTGCCTCCCATGACAACCCATGGTTTCCAGGGCTCCCTGTCCTGGGGCCGATGGTGTTGCCTTGCTCCTGTGAAGTACACATCTTGAGGTTGGGTCCCTCAAGTGGGGTGCTTCTCTTTCTTCCCTTCAGGTGAGAATGTCCTGTAATCCAGGGGAAACTTTAGCCATGCAGATGAACTTGGTAGAAACACTTGATGCAGCACTTAAGGCTTCAGCTACCTGTGGGTGGGGTCTCCACATCCTCAGGGGCTCCTTTAACTGTCTAAGCAACAAAAAGAGGTTGCACATGGGAGCTGGTGCAGGGATAGAAAACATATGGAAAAAAAGGAGGAAATCCTGCACTCTGCCAACCAAATAAGTACAACACCACGTATTCAAGAAGGTGCTTCATTTTATTCAATTCCATGTTCAGGTCTGACGATTTCGGAACTATGTTCTTGACAAAGGAACATAGTTCTGAAATGCGTCAGGGCCTTGCACATGGCACTTTAGAATAAAATGAAGCATCTTCCTTGAATATGTGGCGAGCAGTCCTTTATTTGGTTGGCAGAGTGTGGGATTTCCTCTTAGGTAGTCTCTTAGGAGTTGCACAAGGTTGGTGGAGGGTCTGGGTCTCTGGCTGCCTATCTCCTCTTTAGGGAACACTGTGCTTGTCTGTCTTCTATTGTACCTTTGGGACGTCCTCCGTAAAGTGCCTTTGGTCCTTTGGCCCTGTCCCTGCAACACCTTGAGTGGTTGCAATCCTGCATCAAGAGTCCATGCCCTTGTAATACCCCAATAGGGTGGTAGTCCTCATAACAGGGACAGAAAGAATGTAAGCCAAAGGTTACTATTGCATAAACATTACATACAACTCAGGCTCATCAATTCTAACATACTTCAGAGCCCGCTGTCCCTTTGAATTGCAAGGCTCTGCCTGTAGATCGGAGGGGTAGTGGGCAACCATGCCATGCCTCCCTCTGCATGGTTGAAAGCACATGTCAAAGTGTACACTGAATGCTCAGAATTTTCTTTGCCACCTTCCTCCCCTCTTACTCCTGCTGCAGTGCCTCTCTTTCTCTCTCTCTCTCTCTCTCTCTCCTTATGGTTTTGCCTTCTTCCCTAAGGTGCCTTTGGTTCTGGACACCTTGAGGGGTTTGTCAGGGTTCCACATTCTTGTGACACCCCAACAGGGTGGTAGTTCCCATAACTGGGACGGAGAGATGAAAGCCAAAGTTCACAGTTGCACAAACATTGCATCATTCAGTCTCATCACTCCTAAACTACTTAAGAGCTGACCCTTTGAATCTGTATTTCTGTTTTGGGGTAGAGATGCAGTGAAATTAAATACCGCTGGTGAAGTGAATGTGAAGTGGCCACTTCACATTGTCCTCTTCCTATCTGGAGTGGCCAATAGGAAAGGCTCACTTAGCCTTGTAATTATTACTTTGCATTGTCATTCCACCTTAACACGAAATAAGGCAGAGTGGCAACAATATTGGCAGCCCCATGATGTCCCCACACACACAGTCACCAGAATTAATGTGCATCCCCAAAATGCTACTGTCTTGTGTCCAGAAAATTCCCCAGTGCTGACGAAGTAAAATGAGAACGTAACAAGAAATGCAAAGTCTCCCAGAATTAATGGTGCACTCCGTCATGCGAGCAGTGGCCACACACAGTCACCAGAACTAATGTGCATCCCAAAAATGCTACTGTCTTGTGTCCAGAAAATTCCCCAGTGCTGACAAAGTGAAATGAGAGGGTAACAAAAAATGCAAAGTCTCCCAGAATTAATGGCACACTCAGTCATGCGCACAGTGGTCACACACAGTCACCAGAATTAATTTGCATCCCCAAAATGCTTCTGTCTTGTGTCCAGAGAATTTCCCAATGCTGGCAAAGTGAAATGAGAGGGTAACAAAAAATGTAAAGTCTCCCAGAATTAATGGTGCACACTGTCATGCGAGCAGTGGCCACACACAGTCACCAGAATTAATGTGCATCCCTAAAATGCTACTGTCTTGTGTCCAGAAACTCCCCAGTGCTGATGAAGTGAAATGAGAGCGTAACAAGAAATGCAAAGCCTCCCAGAATTATTGGTGCACTCAGTCATGCATGCACTGGTCACACACAGTCACCAGAATTAATTTGCATCCCCAAAATGCTACTGTCTTGTGTCCAGAAAATTCCCCAGTGCTGATAAAGTGAAATGAGAAGGTAACAAACCACTTCTCCACCAATTTTAAGGTAAAGTCAATGTAGTTCATATCACTTTGCCTTAAAATTGGTGGATAAGTGGTTTGGGGAAGGCGGAATAACGCAAAGTCATTGTTTTCATTGGAGTTCGTGCTCCCTTTATAGCATAAAGTACTCGCTTGCGATTCTATACTCATTCGCATTCACTCCGTGGAGCGAATTTGACCACTTTGCCCACCACTATTTTGGGGCTTAAGGTAAACACTATGAAAATTGAAGTCCTAATGATTAGTGGTAGGGTGTCATGGGAATTAAAAGAACTTGTACCATACCACTGGGCGACAAAAAGTTTTAGATATTCAGGAGTCCACATCACACTCAGACCAGAGGAGAGCTGTAAGTTAAATTATAGGGTACTGACTCAGACTGTGCAGTCCAGTTTGAAAAGGTGGGAGATACTATCCCTACCCCTGATGTGGAAGACAGAAACTATCCAAATGAATGTTTCACACCTATTCTCGTATGTACCAAACCCATCCAATAGCTGTTCCTAAGGTAGACTGAGGAGGACAAAAACCAGGGGTGAAATGGGATGCATTGATGTTACCCAAAGAAAAGGGAGGTCTAGGTCTGCCCAGCTTTGAAGAGTATAACACAGCAGCACTGTTGGTACCATTATTAACATACTGGGAACAAGGAAGGGATACAGTGCAGTGGTATAAGATGGAAGCAAAGGAGTATGACTGGCATGGTCTTTTAGTAACACCACTTGTAACCCTGCCAGATATTCAGTTAAGAGTCATGACCAATTCATGGATGTAACAGTCATTAAGTACATGTTATTAATAAGGTATAAACGGAATAATAGATAGGGGACTGTGTATTATGAGGCTATAATACCATCAAGAGTTCCAGGAACATGTGACCCTCAAGAGCGAAGCTCAAGAGGTTCCAACATGTTCCCAGAACCTCGAGATGGAATTATAGCTGAGTAAGCACTGTTTCTTATATTTTATTTTTTGTAATATATGGATCCAAGGAGTTTCAATCACTGCCAGATAAGGAGAGAACCTTCAGTTGTGGTCAGTTAAGCTGAACTTGCCACGTTGCTCTACTAGAAGCCTCTTCCAGTTACATGCAGTGTGACTGAAGGTCCACCTCCTGTGCAATGGATCCACCTATCAGGAGGCATCTGCATTGTTCCAGGAAGCAAGATGAAAGGCAGAGAGAGAGAGATGTAAAAAATGCCGGTGTCCTCCTGTCTGTGAGGCTGCTTTATTTCATTTACCACCAGCACCACTGTTAGTGAAAAGCTGAGAGGGCTCCACAAGGTAGGAACATTCTTTCCTACACATCCACATCATCGCTCTTATTCTTATTTATCATTTGTGGTTAGCAGTGAGTCGACTTTTACTGTATACGGCAGTTACAGTAGATGCTGGTTCACACTGAGGATGAGGAGCTAATCAACGCATGTGCAGTCCTGCTTGTGTCTCGTAACACTATTGTTCACAGCACAGAATGATAGTATTATGAGATTAGTGGAAGTGTGGCATTACAGGGATTTTTTTATATGGTTTTCAGTAGTATTATTTGGCTTATTCATATATTACAAGTAAGCATTAAGACATGAGTGTGTGTGCATTAAACATTTTTAATGCACGGCCAGAGAGTGTAATAAGGCACAAGGCCATAGGCCGAGTACCTTCAGCCCTGGCTGTGGATTAGAAATGTCTAATGCACACCCCAAAGTGTTTTAGTGTGTTAATAAAATGGGGCTAAGTATTGTACAGTGACATAAAATATTACATTTATAGAGCAAAACTTTAAAAAATGCAAAACCTTTAATATATTTAATGTAAAATAGTTCCTCTGTCTGCATTAAGTTTCACAATTTTGTTTTTAACTGAGGAGTTTTGAGTCGTAGTGGCCACAGTTGCTGTTTTGGTATATGGTTGTCATGGCAACATCCACACAGTAATACAAATTAAAATCATCTGCAGTTTACAAGTTGTGCTGGCATGTGTCGGATTTGTGTAGAGTGCTCCTCTGCACCTACAAATGTTTTCATTCGGTTGAACAATGCAGGTAGGTGATTGAGAAAATGAGCCAGTAAGTGGGTGGAAATCGGTTCCACAACAATGGGGAGACATAAACAGTTAGTGAGTTTTAAAAAAATGCTGTTCTTCCTGTCTGTTCATGTCCATATTTGTTTTGACTTCTTTCTCAATTGAAGTTGAGCTGTGAAATGGAAGGCAACATGCAAGGTCAAATTGCAGTGAGTGACTGCTAGAGGTCGGGCAAGCATGAGGGCAGGAATATTGAAATGCAAAGCACAAGGAGTCACATGTTAGAAAACTTTAAAATTAATAAGAACCCTTTTGGTTTTTCTCTTCAGTGATTTCAGTGAACATTTCAGCAAGGGGTAGGTGAGAGTGAGTGGTGGGTGGGAGTGAGTGGTGGACAGAAGCAAGTGGCAAGCTGAGTGACTGGGAGGCAGGTGGCGGATGTCACATTAGAAAAAGTGAAAACACAAAAAATGCTTGGAAATCAGTTTTGTTTAAGTACAGGTATAGTAATTTTGGAGCCATGCAGCTGTTCCGTATTGTAGAGAATAAGCAGGATGTGGTAAACTCTAATTTAGTGGAGGAAAGAAATGGTGGCTATTGCATTTGTCAACATTCTAGAGGCACAGTGATTTCTTTCATGCCCTGCATCTAGCTGGCCAACACTTGTTTTTAGCTGTGCACTAGACACTTCAAATGCATGGCTAATGACCAAATAGGACACAGGACTTTCTCACGGCTGATAACCAATCAGGACACAGGATTTTCTCTACCCATTTTATAAAACAGGAATGGGGCATGATGGATAACATTATACTAATAACACCCTTCATAAAACATACAGAATTTGCCCAGCACAACTGGATACAACATTTAAAGATGGGATTTTAAGGGGCTCACAACATTTTCACAATTTGTGACTGAGGATGGGATCAAGACCCTCCAACAACTAAAGGAGGAATTTGGTCTAAGAGATCATGACTTCTTCAGGTATGTACAGGTCAGGACATATGTGTTAAAGGAAGGTATTAAATAGGCTCTAAGTAAAGACCTCAGTGATTTTTTTCAGTATTTTGGGCAAGTCAGGAAAACAGTCATGAAAGATCATATTTCACTCTGATACTGGTATTTACATTCTGTGGATAATAGTGAAAATCAAACACCAGTGGGAAGCAGAGGCCAGTCTAAACTATGTTAACCATTAAACCCTTGTGGAGAATACTGCATATGAAGATATGAATACGCCAGCAGATCGTCTGCTCAATTTTGCAGGTCCCGCTGTCTTTACAAATGGATCTGCCCCTCCTCCCCACTTCCCTTTGACCCCTCTCAAATACCACCCCCCCCCATGCTTCTGTCCTCCAGTTGTAAGCTACTCAAGATACTGAGAACAAGGTTGTGTGTGGGCAAAAGATCATTTACTTCCTCTGCTCCTTCCCTATAGAACGTCCTCTCTGCAACTCTCAACAATTGCTCCTCACTTGGAGGCTTTAAAACGGGGATAAAGACATTTCTCTTTGAGCACAGTCTATGTACATCCCGTCATTGAAATGCACCTACCTGTTGTTGATTTTTTTCTTTGACTGACATGTTTTTTGCTCTGTAACCTTAGATCTGTCCGTATGTCTGCACATTGTTTTGAATGAACCAATGTTAGTAACTCTGTAACCTTGTATTGCTTATCTGACATGTGCTGTTTTGTTATGTTCCCACATAATTAATTCTGGGTTGCCCCTGAAAAAGGGACTTTTAGTCTCAGATGGTCCAAGCAGTCAATACAATGCTATAAATAAATAAAGAATGGGTAAGTTAATGGATGGGCATATCCTACACCTTGGCATCAAACGGCATACATCCCCAACATCAACATGTCGACAGTGGAGTCCCCTACAGTGACAACAGTGCCACGTCACTGTAGGGAACCTACTGACACCCGCCGCTGTCTGTAGGGGGTCCAGCACCCCCCCAACTCAGCTCCGACTCGGAGTTGAGAATCCTAAGTGGGGGTGTGTAGGGGCAAAGCCCCCCAATGAAAATACTTGTTGGTTCTGCAAACTGGCAGCCAACTGCAATATGCAGTCAACCTGCTGGTTTCGCTGTTGGGTCGTTCGACAAATATTTTGTCAATGACCCATCATGGATCTGCATCAAACAACAGGAATAAAGTCTGTTGGTAGGTGGTGGCAACAAATTTTAATATCCCAGCACAAACCAAGCATTTATAAACTTTGTTTTTCAGATGTTGCTGGTGGAACTGCAGTGAAACCAGAATCCAGTTTCATGTCTTCTGGGGTTGCCCAAAGGTGAAACAGTTCTGGTCAGTGATTTGAGCCAAAATTCAACTGCTATTAGAGTTACTCAAGAAACTCCAATTTATACATTTAATTCCATGTAGTTCACCAGTAGGGTTACAGGATAACAGCCAAAAATGTTGTTTTAGTTTGTTGACAGCAGCAGGGAAAACAATCACCAAATGCTGGATGATGGAGAGGTGCCCAGCATTGTATCACTGAGTCAACATACTGAAGGAAATAAAGCAAATGGGAGCAATTACAGCGGACCTACATCTGCAGAGAGATAAACACATGTCCAGTTGGAGGCCATTCATGAGTTTCACAGAGGAGCTAGAGGCGAGAATGGCATTGTCCCAATTAATATTAATAACAGATCAGTATCTTGGAGGTCAAGTGGTAAGGGACCGCTAGTAAAATGAAAAAAGGAAATAAATAACTTACACATGCCAGAGTTTCATTTCGCTTAAGTTTGCTACGCTTGATTAAATGTAAGCCCCCCTCCCTCCCCATCTAGGGGTATCCAGGTGTTATATTGTTGGGAGGGGGTACTTGAAAACATAAGCAACACAGTCCAAAGAATTAAATTAGAAGCAACTCGTTACCTGGTCCATAGAGTTGGTGTGGCTGGAGATTTACAAGATTCATAACATTCAAGACAGGTCAATTAGAGTTAGCCTTTATAGATCTGCACCATCTATATCTCTAAATGCATAGCATCTTGTTGCATAATAGTTATCTAATGTCAGTTCAAGTTGGTTGGTGGTTGTACAGGAGACTACAGGCGCTGGCAATGAGTTCTAGCCTCTTTGGGAAAACCAGTTCCCTCTTTGATTTTCTTATAATGCTCTCCCTGTAGCTGAACGTGGTGCCTCCTCATTCTTGCCTGCTCCAATTTTAAGTTTGGTCTCAGACATTCCCAAACATCATCGTCATCAAAGGCCCTATGTACCAAGTGGTTTACCTATAGCAAGGCAACACCCGCCTCACTGACATTCCCAACAATGACAGACACAATGCCGAGTCTCGGCATTGTTCTGTCGAGGATATCTCTGTGTTCTTGGGCTGTGCCTCTTGAACTTTGATATAGGGGGGCTCACCTACTACACCCCGGAAGTCTCTATAGATACAACTCCAAGCCAGAGTTGTCTTGGGGAGGGGGCGAAACAGCTGGTGATGCAGTGCCGGTGCCAGCGGAAACCATCACAGCGACCCAATGTTTTTGGTCGAAATCTGTCACTGTGATGGTATTCGCTCTAGCGGTTTTGCTGTGCAGTCAGTACACCATACCAAGCACATAACCCCCCTAATTCTTCTGTATTAAGGTGAATATAACCCCAAGTCCTGTAGTCTTTCACTATAATTCTTGTCACTCATTCCAGCTATCCATCTTGTTTCCCTTCTCTGCACCCCCTCAAGCCTTCTCATATCCCCCTTATGGTATGGTGCCCAGAGTGGGCCACATCAATGAAACATACAGGGGCAACACCGCCTCCCTTGCTTGGCTCTTTATATTCTTCTTTATGATGCTAGAGACACCATATCCTTTTTGCTACTGTAGAGCAGTGGTTTGTAAAGCTGAGGGTGTTGGTAATTAAGACCCAAGATCTTTATCAGCTTGGGTTGTTTGGTGCTTTTAGAACAGTGTAAAATGATGAGGATGAGCTGCACACAGAAATCTTCTCAAGTTATATTTTATTTATGTTGCATACACCTCCAATGGCTATGTTTCATGGCCAGGGCAACTTCATCAGGCCGCAGTGTTTGCCAAGATCTAGTAAAAACATACAGAAAAGTGTTTTTTAATGTAATATTCTTTAAATAATATTCCTGATGCCACACACACCCACATTCTGTCAAAACTATTACTATATGCTGTTACAAGGTTTCAAACCACCACCATTCATTCATCTAAATTCACCCATTATTAACCCAATAAATTATACTTTCCCTGGAATATCCATTTTTCTGTTCCCACAGTAAATAAGTTCTAAAACAGATCCTTCACATAAGTCTAAGTATATTCCAATTATATAACTATTCTTCCTCACAAAATATAATTTACAATACTGTCACCATACATTTCAAAACACCAATCTGATGTATTAATCACACTTACTAATTAAGTATTTAATGGGCGTCACCTCCCTAGTAACGTTGGGTTCAGTGTCAAAATGTATTCCCTTTTTCAGTTATGATAAACTTTCCAAACTACAGAAAAAAAAATAATAATAAATGAACACATCTTTAACACTTTTGCATTGTGTGAATCTAATATGCCACACTATACTGCTGTTACACTATTAAAAATCACCATTAAGCACGTAGTAATATTTAACTTTGTAAACAAGCCCTCCAAACCTTTTTTAATTGTTTGTTTTCTGAAAGTTTTACTTCTTCCTATAAAGATATAAACAATGGTGACCAAAAATATATCTTCCTTATTCTTATGGAATTCAATTCTACATAAACTTAGCTGAAATACATACCATGTTTACTTAAAGGAAGGCTATCATAAACTCTTGTGCCAATCACTACGGCTGCAGACGCCGATTAGCAAAAACCTTTATTTTTTTTTCATTTTGCAGCTTGCATATGGTATGCAATTGTAGTCATTTGTTGCCTTGATGGAGGTTGCTAGTGCTGTCCTGGAAGCGCCATTCTGACAGTGCTGCCGCACTGGAAGACCGAGCTTGACCTTGTGGGCTAGTTGGTGAGCTTGGTTATCTTCCTGTTGTGTGCGGATCACTGCTTCGGGATGATCAGGGCATGTTTTCACAAAGTAAAAAGAAATGTTGTGCCTGGTAATATTGGCTGAGCTCTACCTCTAGAAACAAATCCCGTCAAAAACGGAGCAGTCTAACCTATTTAATTCTGTTAATGAAATTTGCAGCCCAGAGTTCGGCATGCACGGTAACCTGTCAGCCAAACTGTAATCCATTGTATGATAGCTGGATCTAGTTTGATCTCTTTTAAAGTATGTATTAATTCAACGTGTGACATACTATCAAAGGCTTTCTCGATTATGGTAAACACAGGAACCAAGCTGTTGCTGGGTGTTCTGGAGGCTACAGAGGGAATTTCAGTTAGCAAGGCAAGCATGCACAGTTATATTGATTAAGTTCATTGTCCACACCAGAATCAAAATGCAAAAAAAATTTAATTAAACATGAAAAAACAATAAACAGCCACTCCATGGAGCAGGCAGTATTTAATGGTGGGTTTCTTTCCTGAGACACAGCTGGGACATCACTGCAACAGTCCTTGTGCTAGCAGACTACTTATTTCATGCAGATCTCCTTCAGTCAAAAGGCTAGAATTCCTGGCAGCATTTTCTAGGGTCAAAAAGGCCACTAAGTGAGGTAGGTTAACTCTGAAACAAGCCACCGACTCATGTCTCATTCCTTTCTCTCTCTTTACAGCACTTACGTTCCTTTTCCTTTGCTCTCTCTTCAGGCTATTCCATTCCTATACTTTCACTATGGCTTATGATAGCACGAGACATTTCTACTGTCCCAAACCTTCTCACTCTTTTCAATTAATTTCCGCAGCCTGAGCTTATAACTTCTCTACCCAGGGCTATTTCTTAATGGAGCAAACTTTTCTTTTCTTTATAGGTCTCATTTCATACTTTTCAATGGATGTTCTTATAGCAAGAACTGAACCACTAGAACCCTTTCAGACATGCAATCGTTGATGCCTAGGTTGGTTGCTGGGACTTATTCAGAGCTTGTGGGTGCCCTAGACCTTATCCAAGTCCTAACCAGCATGCTCCATTCATGCAGCAATTCCAACCTCTGAACTGACTCATCGGAGGACTTCTGCAAGTGCCACACAGATCCCCAATGGACTGCCACCATGCTGGGGTCCCAAACATTACTCCCCCCCAAATGGACTTTCCCCACTTTCACAAGCAGCTCACACCATGGGTCCCAACTCTTTGGTGGCCTCCAATATGGGGAACAGGGGTAATGCTGCCACTGATATGCCCTCAACTGCTCGGGGCTGCCACTTCCAAGCCATGCCCCAGGCCCTATTTTGCCATAGCAGGCCCACCACAGTAAGCCATTATGATCCAACAGCTGAACTACCCACAGACAATCTTTCTTCTGGGCATTTAGGCCCTATCGGTGCTTACCCTACGAAGGTGTAGACGTTCACTTGGCAGCCCTCCATTTTTCATTCTTCTCCCCAGGCATTGGCTCCCAAATGCACCGACAGGCCCCGTCAACTTCTTCTCCATTGCTCCCTTTTACTATTCTCCCAAACCGTCACTCTTACATCACAGGTCTTCAAGGGTGGTGGACCAGGGTGGCAAGTGGATCACCCTGGTCCTGCCACAGCCCTCTGGCCAAACTTGTGATCTGAACCCCCTGGCTACTGTCTCCCCGGGTCTCTCCCTTGGTCTTGATCCTGCTTGATGCCAAATTCCCCTGCTATATATACTCTCTACAGAGGGGCCACATCTGCAGTCTGCAGGCAGCACCACATCCCAGACTCAGCAGCACCGCTAGCTCTTTCTGTCTCTCTTACTAGCTACCCCTAGCAACCAAAAATTAACTAGTAAGAAAATTAACTAGTAAGTGCCCAGTGGGTGCTTACATGAATAATATAGTAGTTTATACTAGTTAAAGAGAAGTGCAACAAAAATGGCAAAAAAATGTATCCTAGCTTTTTTCACTATAAAAAAATCCAGGCATCTTCCAGCTTTATTTGATAGCAAAAATGTTTAGTTCCACCAAAATGTGAGCATTTTATGAATGTTTTAATTTATTTTCTTCTCAAGAAAAAAAACAATGGCAGTGACTTCTGGTATGTGCTTACAGCAAGCAAACACACTCTGAACAAGTTCCTGTTTCGTTGCTCCTAAAAGTGTTATTTTTTAAATTGAATCTAGCATGTGATCATTATAAAATGTACCTGTGTTTAAAATGTATTGCTAACCCACCTGACAGATACTGGGATGTTCCAGTGGCTAGAAGCACTAGGAGACAGGCTATGTTGGATACCTTTCAGGATTGTTCACTGGTACAGCTGGTAAGGGAGCCCACGTGATAGGGATCCATTCTGGATGGGGTTCTCACCAACTCTGAAGCAGTACATACTGTAAGAGTTGGGGATCCACTCATGAAAAGTGATTGCAACTCAGTTTTCTTTAAATTAGCCCGTGGACTGAAAAAAAACACACACAAGAACAGAGAACTTGGACTTCAGAAGTGCAGATTTCAGCAAACTCAGAGGGGTGGTTTGGGACAAGTTAAACGGGGCAGACAGTATAGAAGGTGTGGAAGAGAGATGCAGAGGGGGAGGGTAATAAAAGGGACTATCCTTGAAGCATTGCAGCTCTGCTTATGTAATGTAACTAAAAGAAATAAACTCAGAAGACCACTATGGTTCTCTGCAGGGTCAGGGAAGTGGTAGGGGCCAAAGGAAAGCCTTCTACAGGTTTAAAGAAATGCAGGGAGAAACAGAATGGGAGTAATATACTCAGAGGACTAGAGCAGCAAAGAAGGTAATTAGAGAGGTAAAAGCAGACACAGAGCTGCAAACAGCCAAAGTGGTCAAGCGTGAAGGAAAACATTTTCCCCTATATCAGGGAAAAAAGAAAGTGAGGTGGAGGAAAAATTGAGTTATTAGATGGGGGCAGGGCAGTAGAAGAAGAATCAGCATTTATATAGCGTTTTTTATACACAGTGTATCCCAAAGTACTTTACAAGCAATGCTAGACTGGTAGTGAAGTGACTGAATGTGTGGTGGCGGCCATATCGCACATCATCACCCACACACAGCCTGGAAATTGCACATACCGGTTTTATGGGAAGGGGAATGTTGGCCAGGACACCAGGAATGTTCCCTGCTCTTTGCGAAGAGTGCCCTGGGTTCTTTTACTTCCATTTGGACACCCACCAGGACAACACCAGGATGAGCCAAAGGGACCTCGGTTTAATGTCTCATCAAGAACGACACACCCAGCAGTACAGCACCCCCAACTGCACTCAGATGCTAGTGATTTTAGGTGCAAGTCCAATCCTGGTGTGGACGAACCCACGACCTTCTGGTCCAGAGGCGGTGTGCTACCAACTAAGCCACGCTGACACCTGGTAGAGGATGATGAGCAAAAGGCTGCAGTCCTGAATGACTACCTTTGCTCAGTCTTCACCAGGGAAGATATCGGCCCTCTCTCTGAGAGTGGCACCAAATCAGCCACAAGAAGGATCCTGGGAATGGAGAATTCAGTAGGGCCTGGAAAAGGGCTAGCAGCCATCAGGACAGATAAGGAACCAGGTCCATATGGAATACACCCAAGGGTGCTCGGGGAACTGATGGATGAACTGGCTGAACCTCTGGCAGGCCTCTTTAATAACTCACTTTAGACAGAGGTTGTCCCATGGGATTTGAGGGTGTTGGACGCAGTACCACTCTACAAGGAGAGAGGGAATAGGGAATGAATGGGAAACTACAGACCTGTCAGTCTTACCTCTATTGCGGGGAAGCTGATGGAGGCACTGCTCAAAACAGACCTAGTAGACTATCTGGAGGATGACTGTCTCCAGTATAGTAAACAACACAACTTTGTATCTGGAGAGTCCTGTCAGACTAACCTAATAGCCTTCTTTGACTGGGTGACGAAGGAACTAAATAGAGGCCATGCCATTGATCTACCTTACTTTGACTTCAGCAAAGCATTTGACTCTGTGTCTCACAGACGCCTGCTGAGGAAGTTGGAGGACCTGGGGGTGGCTAGGGATATACTGTAGTTAGATGGGTGGGAAACTGGTTCAAGGGGAGGCAGCAGTGGGTTGTGGTAAACAGAGTTAAGTTTGAGAAGCGAGACATCATGAGTTGGGTACCACAGGAGTCAGACCTGGGCCCGGTCCTTTTTAACATGTTCATCAGTGACATCAGAGATGGGATCCAGGGTAGAATAAGCCTCTTCATAGACAACACTAAACTCTGAGGAAGGGTGGATAGTTCTAAGGGAATTTGAGAATTATAGGATAACCTGCAAAGGCTAGAGAGGTGGTCAAATGTTCACCAGCCAAAATTCAATGCCAAAAAATGCAAGGGGATGCACCTAGGAAAAAAGGGATGGGAGGGGTTAAACTTAGTATCACAGCTGAAGAATGAGATCTAGGAGTTATCATCAGTGACATCCTTAAACAGGCTAGTTAATGAAATAAGGCTTGCAGTAAGGAAAATGGTTCCAGGTTCTGGGATATTGATAGCAGAAAGAAAGAAGTGATACTCCCCCTGTATAGATCCTTGGTGAGGCCACACCTGGAGTACTGTTCCCAGTTCTGAAGTCCTCACCTTAGAATGGACAAGGATAGGCTAGAGGTGATACAGTGTAGGGTGACAAAGATGATACAGGGCCAGCAGGGGAAGTCCTACGAGGAATGCCTCAAGGCACTGAACACGTACTCGCTAGAAACCAGATGGGGAAGGGGATTGATAGAAACCTTCAAATTTCTGATAGGAATAAGCAAAGTAAACTGTGAGGAATTATTAAACAGGAAAACCAGCTCAACAATATGGGGGTCATGACTAGAAGCTGAAGGGGGAATGTTCAGAAGGGATGTAAGAAAGTATTATTTTACTGAGAGGGTGGTGGAATCATGTAACAGTCTGCCAGCCAAGGTGATCGCTACTAAAACTGTGGGGGCTTCAAACAGGCCTGGGATGAAGTGAAAGGAATAGTGCTCACTTGTAGAGATGAAACTGGGGAAATGGATAGGAAAACTGCTGGGGAGGGCTAGAACCCTATATTGAGACTAGGTCATGGGGTTATATAGGGCAAAATGGGCAAACTTGGTGGACTTTGGTCTTTTTCTGCCATCACTGTCTATGTTTCTGTGTTTCAATGCATATCCCCCCCCCCCCGGTGAACTTCTCTCCGTCTGAAAGTTCTTGGAAGAAGCACTGGCTGGGGACTCCAGAGGTGCCAAAATATGAAGCTTCAGAGCCCTTTCGATGGAGCAGTTCTCCCTCCCGCTAGCAGAGATATCCACTCCAAGGGCTACAGTAACCAAGGCACTTTTCAATTTTCAGTGCCACAACAAGGAAGTCACCAGCACCAAGTGATGGATTTCCGATGTGGCGGTGCACTTACTGAGTTTTAGTTATTTATTTATTAATATATAGGATTAAAAATACCTTTGAACCAGGGGTTCTTTTACAAAGGTTCCACGTCGATAAGATAAGGACATACAGTATAACAAGTGGTTACACAATATGGTAGGGAATAATTCAAGATGGGTACAAATGGTATAAGGTGGTCAGCAATCACATGACAAAAACAACAATTAAACAAAACACAGTCAATAAGCTGACCTTGTCAAGTCAAGAACTAGATAAAGAACTGACTGAACAGGAGGTCAGCTGGTAGAAAGGGTAGAGAGAGAGTAGGGGGGTGAGAGTGGGGGGAGAGAGCGGTGAGGACACCAGGACAGTTTAGAGGACACCATCCAGTATCTGTGAACAGAATGATTGTGGATGCCAGGTAGCTACAGAAGTTGGAGGACAAAATGGACTACAGTGAAAATGACGCATGCTGCAACAACGTTATCCTGTACGAGTTCCCCAAAGGTGCAGAGGGCATGGACCTGACCAGTTTCATACCAACATTTATGCTAGATACTTTTGCTGTCCAGCCCATGACCAGTAACTCTACTCTGGAGCGTGCTCATCAAGGAGAGCAGCCAGCCAAATCCAGCCTTGGCTTCTGACCCGGAGTGATCATAGCACAGCTCATGAACTTCCAGGAAACAATCATGTGCAGAAACAGGCTGTCACACTATCATACGTCTTTCGGATGAGACGTTAAACCGAGGTCCCATCTGCCTGTTCTGGTGGTAGTTCAGGTGGATGTTAAAGATCACATGGCACTTATCGAAAAGAGTAGGGGAATTTCCCTCATTCACTAAAAATACCACCAACAGCATAATCTGGTTCAAAGTCAGTTGGCATTCATCCCTATCCCCCTCCCTCAGGTCGTGCCTGAAAATAGGCAGGATTTGTCTAGTGCACTTACCCGGTCAAGAAAAACTAAATAAATAAATATGTCGAACAAGAGACAACAACTATACCCAAACATCTAAAATTATCTGCTGTCTCCCACAGGACATTGTCATCCATTAGTACCTTGAAATATAAGTTATGTAAGAACGTACCGTAACAGTAGATCTTCAAGAGAATCTCTTTCTTCAGGTCACATCTTTGGAACTTATGCCGCACCAGTGCTAGGACCACACAGAAACTTTGCAAGCTGGGGTCGCCCACGATGACGTTATATGTCCCATATCCATATAAGGTTAGGTCAGACCCCTCTCTCCTCAGTTCTCTACCACAAATTATGCTAAGAGGACTGTTGTCCAGGGAACCAGGAGATCATGCCAGCACCCCGCATACCAGGTGACAAGGGGCACTGGAGGAAAAAAAGCAATAGAAAGAAGAGCAGAAAAACCTTTGTCATAGCCCCTAAGGGAGACAGAAGGTGGGATGGCATGACCAGATGAAAGAGATTCTCTTAGGCGCTGAGTGGCACTGGAGGTTGAGGCGCTGGTTGCTATACCTCGTGCCATGCGGCGACCTGGAGTTGGGAATAAGCCTGGACTGCTGGGGGGTCAGCAGGGGCGAGGTAGGATCGGCGTCCGGCGAGCTGCTCTTCTCTCGAAGGGGGAAGGTTTGTTGTCCCGCTTGTTGACTGTCCTCTGGCAGTGACTGGAGGGCAGTGGGTCCAGGCGGCATGTACTAGCATCTCTACATCAGTGGGGAGGGAAGCGGGAGCAAAAGGTGGAAAAAGGAGCTGGCAGACTCCATGATGGCCCCGCATCCCTGAGCCACCCCTGGATTCTTGATTGTGCTCTGGAGGGAGAGATGGCCAGTGCTCTCCTCCTGGCCCCACTGTGGAGGGCAAGCCCAGGGAACTTCTGGGGGTTGGCATGACAGGGATGCATGGGGCCAGAGGATGAGTCCCTCAAGGGAAGACCATAGCTGTCCGCTAAGGCTCGGGGCATAAAAATACAATAATTAAAAAAAAACAGATTTGCTTGAAAATTTGCTGTTATGGTACGTTCTTGCATAATTTTCTATCTTCTTCAAGGATATCTCTTTCATCAGGTGACACCTTTGGAATGAGTCACAACCAATATCAAAATCCAACAGTCTGGGCAGAGAGCATCTCAAGGCACAAAGTACTACTCCTGGAGCGATGTCTGGCTCACAGACTGCTCTGCTACTGCAAACAACATCCAGACTGTAAATGGAAGAGAAGGTGTGAATAGTATGCTGTGGAGCCCTTACGCCCATAGTAGTAACAAAACTTTTCTAGGTATTCAAAATAAGTGTTCATGCCACAGAAGGAGAGGCCACGAGCCACAGTAGAAAGTCTCTTACTGTACTTCCTATAACAAAACTTAATGCAGTTTGAGGACCGTATGAATAGGCACTAAGTAGATGGTGTAGTGCCTGTTCTGAGTAACCCCTAGGTGGCGCTATCCCAAGGAGTACTACCCCTGCCTGCTTGGCTAGAAGCAGGTTAAGGTGCCTGGGTAATGAAACGGGTACCTCCACCCAGAGGTCAGGGTTGTTAGTAGTCAAGCTAACCTGGACACAGCCCTCCAGGACATTGTAACCCCCCTCTTTCCCTTCTAGTGGCCTGAACAATATCAAATAATAACTTTCACAATTACCCTTATTCACCAGGCAATTACCCACACTGTTTGCACTTACCACCAGGGCTGGTTCCTCTAGCTTGACCCTGGGACCCCCTGTAAAACAAGGCTAACCACAGCAAATAGTGACAGTACAATACTTTTGGCACAAACTGGAACCACAGTCAGGTTAAACTGCAAACAAAGTTAAATCTGATTTATTCAGGGACTTGAACAAGGGAGGGGCATAATCAGGTTGATTTGATTAAAAGCTGTATTAATCAGACAGTTATGCATGCAGTTCAAGTCCCTACACAGTCACACACTCTGGGTACCAGGTAGGAAAATGGTGGGCTAGCCAGGAACGTTACAGCTGGTTGGGACCCTGTGATGGAAGAAAGCAACATGCACAACACACACTATCTGTAATCTGGAGCCAGAGGGCTTAGTTCATGAAAGAAAAGGCAACAAGACAATCAGATGACAACACTTTTAGATTTAGCTGTTGTTGCAGGGAACTACCCTGACGTTTACTCATGATACCCAATACTGGTCACAGGCAGGACAAAATCGAGACTACAAGCTATTGAGCTGGAGTGCCCAGAAAAGTAGGACCCTCACGATAATCACCAGTCATTCCTGTTCAAGGCATTGAGCAGGGGCTGATCCCCAGGCTGGTCTCTCGTCGAGACTTTCTCAGCATAGCAGGTATTCTGGCTGGGCCAGTGTAGCAGGGCCCAGGCAAACAGAAATGGATACAAATTCAGTCCATGGAGCTGGAGACAGCCTCCAGCAAGCAAAACACAGTTCAGACACACAGTGGGGAACCAAATCACGACCCACTATAAGCACACAGCACATTCACATGTAACGAAATTTTACTGTACCAGGCAAATGGCTCTCCAGTTGCAATTACAGAGTTTCTGCACAATCCAGGAGTTCAGTGGTAGCTGGAAGTCCTAACAGGCCAATCGCATTCAGCAAATCTTCGGTCTTCTTCAGGTTAAAGCCTGGTCACAATTCAGTGGCTAAATTTGCTCTCCAAATTCGGATTCGTCCGAAAAAAGCACAAGTTCCCTCTCAGGAACAGCAAGCAGACATGCAGGCCAAACTCAGGTCTTTCCACAGTTCTCCCATGCAAATCCACTATGGATTGCTGCTCAAACTATCTCAAGCTGTTACTTCTTCACTTCCCAAGTCAGATCTAACTGAAACTGCAAGCAGTGTAGGACTTTCCCCAAGATCCAAAAGGTTTGGTTGGCTGATCTGTCTGTCAGTCACAACAAGGGTTCCCCCTCTAGGTTATTTTAGGTGCCAAAAGCCCAAAACTACAATTCCTACAAGTTTTGGCCCCACCAAGCCCCTGTAGGCAGGCTCCATTTTAGAGTCCCAAATGTACTGATAGTCCCATTCTGACAGTCCCAGGCCAAGATGATTGAAACAAACAGAACTGTCCTTGCTGCAAAGAAGGCAAGGTTAGAACAAACTGCAATATTATTACTACTGTAACAAACGATCGTCAAAAAAGTACATCTTCTAACAGAGCTCCCTCTCAGATTAATTATGACTGCAATCCAGGCAGCTCTTAAAGAGACAGTACACAGAGGCTATACAGGCACTCTCTGGCAATACATTTAAACTGCAAAACACAGGACACCAGCCTGGCAGTGAGCATTTAGGCAAGCTCAAGGAAGACTTTTTGGGAACCCCCATTTGTAAGGGGGGTTACACCCTTCCCTCCCTGGAGAAAACTTGGCGTCCGCGTCAAGTCTGTACCATCACAATATCAAAAATGCAATATAAACGAGACAAATATATCATTAGCTTGTTACATCACTATACCTTTCAATATACTTCACATTACTACATCCATATTAAATACTTATGCATGTTTCATATAGGTAATGCTGTTCCACTATGATTAACACATTAGTAACATCACAATACTGCTTCAGGTAATAACTTCCTGTACATTAAACAATGTAGGAGGGGCTCTTCCTATCAGATAACTTAGGGCTGGATGGGGCAGGGGCACCACGGTGAGAGGAAAAACAAGTAACCTGGAATTGGCCATCAAGCTCAACTTGGGCAGTGAGCTTGGCGAGGCATAAACCCTTTGTGAACCACACTGAGAGGCAAATCCACTGACCTCCCAGGAGAATCATAACTGAGCGTAGTCCTGGCTTGACAGCTTGGCCAGTCTTTCTGGGGGAGCAGCCACAGTCTCTGTACTTTCTGCACTAACTTTGGAGCTTTTGTCACTTGTGAGGGGTGTCTGGATGGGAATGTCCAAACAGAAGAACACCGTCAGCTCCTTGTTCTGTAGGCTCTCTTTCTACAACACTTTGCTCATTATTATCCTCTGACAAAGGCCCAGGTTGCTCATTTTAGGATGCTCTAGCACAATTAGGCTTTGTGGCACTGAAGGGGGCTGTCAACACTCTCACACTGTTCTTCAGGTTCTGGTGTGTCACCAGGAGTCTCAGACCATCAGCCTTCTTCGGGCAATTCACAGCTCCACAAAACACAGAGAGTCCAAACCTCAGATGTTTATTTATTTTATTGAAATATAGGATTACAAATACCCTTGAGCAGGAACTGCTCATTTACAAGGTTCCTTGTCCGAAGGAATGGGGGTATACATACATACAAAGGTTGACATAATAATGGTAGTTTACTCACCTGGCAAAGGTGATTGGGGGAAGTTAGCGAGGTACAGAAGGATACTCGGGGGGAAGAGAGGCATAGGATCGGAGGGGATGGGGTGGCCACGGTAAATAAGGAGGGGGCGGCATGTGGCACCCAGATAGGGGGAGGAACAAGGAGCGGCTGAGTGGAGGGCCGGTAGAAAGGATGAGGACATGGAAGGAGGGGAATGGAGGAAAGGAGTGGTCAGAGTGCTCCTGTTGGGGATTCTATGATCAGGGGTATCAAATGGGATAGGGAGGAGAAGTCTGGCCAGTTAGAACAAAATGCTCCCTGGACTAACAGTGCTACAGGGCCAAGCACGAGGTATATCAGCTGGCAAAGGATTGTGGGGGTTCCCCGGACATACTGGTCCACCTGGATACAAATGACATTGAGGGAAATAGCAAGCTAGAGATACAGGCAAGGTTCAGGGAGCTTGCCAGGGTCTGTCATGACATAGGATGCACAGTTTTCTTCTCAGAAATCCTTCCGGTGCCAAGGACTAGTGGGGAACACAAAAGGAAGATTAGGGGAATAAACCAGTGGCTCAGGGAGTGGTGTGAGGCCAGAGGGTATGGGTTGATGGGGGATTGGGGGGAGACCTGGGAGGATAAGGAGCTGTATGCTAGAGATGGGCGCCATCTCAATTTGGAGGGAAGGGGAATCCTTAAGTTGAAAATAGAGAGGTTCACTGGTGAAAAGTGGGGTTTAAACTTGTGAAGGGCGGAGGGATGGGAGAAAAGGATGTCCTATAAAGGAGGTACTCTGTCTCCACCCCCCTGGGGAGCTGGAGGAATGCGGGAGAAGGCCGACTGGTAAAGTGAAGACCAGGGGAAAACAGAATCCTCATGGGAACACGAGCAGGGGAAATTGAAGTATAGGGAAAGGGTGGAAGATAGTCCTGCTAAATGCCAGGAGCTTGGGCAATAAAATGCCTGAGCTCCAAGCGATGCTAACTGAGGGAGCGGTGGATGTGGCAGCGGTCAGTGAGTCCTGGGACACCGCAGGACATGACTGGGACCTGAATCTGGAGGGTTACACTATGTTCAGGAAGGATGGGGGGAGGGAAGGGGAGGAGGGGTAGCAATGATAGTCAAAAAACTGCAATGGCATAGGGGGAGTAGAGGAGGCTGAGGGAACCATGGAGGCGATTTGGATCACCTTGATAACAAGGGGGCAAGAGGTAAAAATAGGAGTGGTGAGCCGGCCGGTGGCGCTGAGGTTGAGGCTCTGGTTGCTACACCTCGCGCCCACGCGGCGACCCTGTTCAAGGCACGGCACGGGTTGTCAGGGGTCGGCGGGGAGGAGATGGATTGAGCGTCCGGAGGACTGCTCTCCATCTCTGGGGTGGGGGGATTCAGGCGGCCGGTGCTCGCCTGACCCCTAGCGGAGGCTGGGGATCAACAGCACGCAGCCGCAGAGACAGGGGAGAGGCGGGATGTGGCAGACGCTTGACTAGTGTGCGCACGGGAGCATGCATGCACTCAGTCGCTGGCATCATTGCACACCATGCCCGCCGGGAGAAAAATTCGGGGAAAAAATGGAGCCCAGCAGCACAACGTCATTCCCGTCGCCATTCCCGGAGGACGCCTCCCTGGCATGGACCCGTTCGGGTGGGTTGAGTCGTTCCCCACCACCCTGCCGTGAAGGGTAAGTCGCGGGGTGCTGAAGGGAGGGGGTCTCATGTCCGGGGATGGCGCCGGAGGAACGGTGGAGTGCGGGGGGGGGGTAGCCGGAGCTCCTGAGAAATAACATCAGAAAAAAAAAAAAAATAGGAGTGGTGTATAGACCCCCTGCACTGGTGGAGGAGCAGGAGGAGAGTCTGGTGGCAGATGTTGGGAGACACTGCAGACTGGGCAGGGAAAGGGTGGTGGTGTTGGGGGACTTAAACATGCCAGGAACAGACTGGGAGACTATGACATCCTCGGTGGCCAGGGAACAGAGGTTGTTGGATGTCTTTCAAGACGCGTTCCTAACTCAGCAGGTGGGGAACCGACCAGGAGGCACATGGTACTGGATGTGGTCCTGGCAGACAGTGACCAGATTAGGGCCTCGAGGTAAGGGACCCGCTGGTGGGGAGTGACCATGCCACGGTCTGGTTCTGCGTGGGACCTAGGAGGGTGAAGGCTGCACAAAGATGGAGGTAACTGACTTCAGGGGGCAGATTTTAAGGAATGGGAAGGATCCTATGAGCATTTGATGGGATTGGGTCAGACATGGACACTGATAGTAGGTGGAAATCATCAGGAGAGGGTGCAGGATGCTACCAGTGACTGTGCAAGAGTAAGACAAAAATGCAGTAGGGCCCAAAACCCTGCTGGTGGACCAGGAGGTCCAGGGGTGGTGTGGAAAAGAAGGCAGCCTATAGGCAATTCAAGTGCTCAAGGTGTGAAAGGGATCGAGGGGAGTATGAGCTGATGGCCAGAAGGGCCACTAGGGTGGTGAGGGCGGCTAAGGCAAGGAAGGAGCAGAACCTGGCCAGGGAAATTAGGAGAGGGAACAAGGGGTTCTTTAGATACACTGGGGAAAAACAAAGGGTGAAGGGGCAGATTAGCAGGATTAAAACAGGGGCGAGATGGGCACAAGACCCGAGGGAGCAGGCTGAGGTACTAAATGAGTACCTCAGTTTTCACCAAGGAAAATGGAGGTGCTGCATCATACATGGAAGGAGACAGTGATACTGAGGGGGGACACTTACCGATCGGTGGGTCTGGGGAGAAGGGGAGGCATCACTGACAGGAGGGGGAAGGCTAAGCGGGAAGGGGTAGCAAGTGGGAATCACAGTAGAGAGAGTGAGGAAGTCCTCAGGTCCCTTAAGACAGAGAAAGCACTGGGGCTGGATAAATTACATCCCAGAGTGCTGAAGGAACTTACGGATGTCCTGGCAAAACCCCTGGCGGAGCTTTTCACCATCTCTCTGAGGACAGGGTGGGTGCCCCAGGACTGGAAGGTGGTGCATATAGTACCTATCCACAAGGGGGGATCAAGGGAGGTGGCAGGGAACTACAGGCCTGTCAGCCTGACATCGGTGGTGGGCAAGGTGATGGAGGGCATTGTCAAGGAGAGGCTAGGGGGGGACCTGGAAAAGTCAGGGTGCTTGGACGATAGACAACATGGATTCATCCCGGGGAAACTGTGTCAGACAAACCTTGTAGAGTTCTATGACTGGGTGACAAGTGTCTTGGATCTGGGTAGACCAGTGGACGTCCTCTTTCTAGACTTCAGCAAGGCATTTGACTCTGTTCCTCACGTGGGGCTGTTGGATAAGCTGGGAGAAATGGGGGTGGGGAACCAGATGATCAAGATGGACAGGCAGTTGGCTCCAGGACTGGACCCAGAGGGTCGTAGTTGGTGGGATAGTCTCATCCCCAAGGAGGGTCATTAGTGGGGTCCCACAGGGATCAGTCCTTGGGCCCCTACTGTTCAACGCCTACGTCTCTGACATAAGGACAGGTATCAGGAGTGATATGGGTCTCTTTGCAGATGACTCAAAACTGGGGGCAGTGGTGGATGCGGAGGAGGGAGGGTGGCCCTACAGGGGACCTGAGGCTCTGGAAAGATGGTCTAGAAAGTGGCAGCTGAGGTTCAATGCAGGGAAATGCAAGGTACTGCACCTGGGGGCCAGAAACCCTGGCCAAGTGTACACCCGGGGTAAATGCTACAAGTCTCAATGGCTGAGAGGGACCTGGGGGTGGTGGTGGATGTCAAGATGAACAACTTGGAGACTTGTAGGAGGGCAGCAGCCAAGGCCAACAGGATGCTGAGATGCATCACTAGCGGGATCACCTCCAGAAGGAGAAAAGTGATACTCCCTCTGTATAACTGCTTGGTGAGGCCGTACCTTGAGTACTGCATGCAGTTTTGGAGGCCACACTTAAAGAGGGACATTAAACTCCTGGAGAGGGTCCAGAGTAGGGCAACCAAAATGATTTGGGACTTGGGGGACAGGACCTATGAGGAGAGGCTCGAAGAGCTAAATGTGTACACATTGGAAGAGAGAAGGGACCGGGGGACATGATAGAGGTCTTCAGGTACATGAAGGGGGTAAATAGGGGAGGAACAGTCAGGGTGCTTCGAAGGAAGGAGAAGGGGGCCACTAGAGGGCATGGGTGGAAGCTGGAGGGGGGAAGATTCAGGGGAGAAAGGAGGAGGTGCTACTTCACTGAGAGAGTGGTGGAGCCATGGAATGCGCTGCCTAGGGGGCTGGTGGAGGCAGAGATGGTGGAGGGGTTCAAGAAGGGGTGGGACAGGTACAGGGGAAGGGTTCTGGAAGCAAAATCCAATGCAGCGAGAATATCCAGAACTGGGAAGGGAGAAGCCAGAGAAGGCGAGGGAGGCAGCAAGGTCAGCTTCCAGGGTGGGGGCTCACCAAACGAGCTGACGCGAAAGACCATTAGGCCTATTCTGCTGGCATTTTAGTATGTTAGTATGAGCATCACCTTACAGCCTCCCCTCATCCATTACCTCTGGGTTACGTTCACCTCATATGTTGCAAATGCACATGTGACCAGAATCGAAATCTGATCTGCCTAGCCCCTGCCCCTTCCCTCAGGTCTCAGTTCGATCTTTCCAAAGCTGTATCGCTCGTTGTTGTTCTGTGGTAAAAGGTTATGGTATGGAGGTATAGATAAGAGAAAGAGAGAAGAGGCATGCATACATAATTTCGGTGTATTAGCTTGGTTTAGGATGCTTGTGCTGTGTAAGTAACCAGTTGACATTTATTTCCTATTATTTACACTCTACTTCTATCCAGGCCGTATGGTCACTGGACGACTGATGCTCTTTTTTTTTTTTTTAAGCTTAGGATAGAGTTAGCTTTACCGTCATCTGAGTGAACCTGGGTGGGACTGGGGATGCTGTAAGGTGATGCTCATGCAATCACCTTTACCAGGTGAGTAAACTACCATTGCACATTGCATCACCTTACAGCATCCCCTCATCCATTACCTCTGGGTTGTAAGAAGTAGTGCCATGTTCCCTTAGGATATGGGAGGGTCGGATGACTGTGTAGCTAAGGCTTGGTGACATTGAGTAGCACCTTTCTAGCAAAAACTGCC
Organism: Neoceratodus forsteri; assembly: GCA_016271365.2. Classification (NCBI taxonomy): domain Eukaryota; kingdom Metazoa; phylum Chordata; order Ceratodontiformes; family Ceratodontidae; genus Neoceratodus; species Neoceratodus forsteri. Next base: position 478,258,835 of record CM057451.1, read on the forward strand.
CCGTCTGTGTTTTCTACATCTAGTTTGTAGTGTATGGTAAAAGTATGGACCAATGACCAAGTGGAGGCCCGACAGATCTCCATTATAGAGGCTTGATTTCTCTCTGATCATGATGTAGCCTTGGCTCTGGTTGAGTGGACCTTAACACCCAGGGGCTGCTGGAGGCCCTGAGGTTTGTACGCCTCTGCAATGGCTTGTTTTATCCAGCTGGCCAAGGTCGATGTGGCCGCTGTCTGTCCTTTCCTGGGTCCGCTGTTAACGATAAGGAGTCCTTCCAATTTTCTGAATTCTTTTGTTCTGTCCAAGTAGACAGTGATCACTCTCTTCATGTCCCAATGCTTGGCTTCTTGTTGGTTTGGCCTAGTCAGAAGTTCTACTGGTTGGTTGGTGTGGAATGGGGAGTTGACTTTGGAATGAAGGAAGGGGTGGTTCTTAGGGTAATTCCATCGTTATGGGAGATGAGATAGGGTGGTTTTCAGGAGAGTGCTCTCATTTCTCCTACTCATTTGGCGGAGCAGATGGCTAGCAGGAATACTGTTTTGAGTGAGACCCATTTGAGGTCCACTGAGGACATAGGTTCGAATGGTGGATGGGCTAGTGCCTCGAGCACTATGTTTAGGTCCCAGGGTGGTACTGTATGTCTTTCTTTGGGGTGTATATTGGACACCGCTTTCAGGAGTCGGAGGACGTCGGGGTGTGAACCTGGTGTGTACCCCTCAGTAAGTCCAGTGCCCACCCCTATGGCTGCCGTCTGGACTCTGAGTGAAGCTATCCACAGTCCTTTGTTCACCCCTTGTTGGAGGAATAGAACATGTGAGATGTTGATTGAGTGTGTTTGGAGGTTGTGCTCGTGGCACCAAGTTTCGAATATTCTCCAGTGTCTTTTGTGAGAGTTGGTGGTAGAGTTACACCTAGAGTGTAGCATAGTTTCTACCACTGTGTGGTTGTACCCTTTATCTAGCAGTCTTTGCCTTTCAGCAGCCAGGCCGTGAGTTGCAGTGGTGCTGGGTTCTGATGTAGGATTAGACCCTGAGTCAGGAGGTCTGATCGTAGTGGGATTGTCCATGGTGTGCTTATTGACAAGGCCACAAGGTTGGTGAACCAATGACGTCAGGGCCATCGGGGGGGTGATTATGACCACCGTTGTCTCTGATTGCTGAATCTTGTTGAGTACTTGCTGGATGAGTGGTATTGGTGGGAATATATATGCTCTTTGGAAGGACCAGTTTTGGTTTAGTGCGTCCACTCCGCTGGTGCATGATTCTTTGTATCTGGAATAGAATGTTGGCAATTTTTTTTTTTTTTGCTGTTGCCATCAAGTCCATCTCCAGTGGTCCCCACTTTTTGTTGATTTGCTGGAAGGTGTGTGGGTGCAGGGACCATTCTCCCGGGGCTATCTGCTGGTGGCTCAGCCAGTCTGCCCGTACATTGAGTTTGCCCGCCAGGTGAACTGCCGTGATTGATGCAAGGTGTTCCTGTGCCTAATCTAGTACTCTTTTTGCTTCTCTGAGTAGTCGGGGTCTCCGTGTTCCTCCCTGGTTGAAGATGTATGCTACCGTGGCCCCGTTGTCCGACCTGATGAGTACTCTCTTGTGCCTGATGATTGCTTTGAAGAAATGTAGTGCATGGTGTACTGCTCTCATTTCTAGTATGTTTATTTGCATGCGGGATTCTGTTGAGAACCATTTCCCCTGAGCCGGTATGTGGTTGAGGGTCGCTCCCCAGCCTTTGAGGCTTGTATCTGTGTCGAGTACTATGTCGTGTCGGTCGTTTAGGGCTGCCCCCCTGTTTAGATTGTGGCTGTTGAACCACAATTCCAGCGATGTTTTGGCTTTGTGGTCTAATTGGATTTTTTGGTGTAGGTTGTGTTGAAGTCTGTGGCCCTCTCATATTGCGCTGTTCTGTAGGGGTGCATATTCCATAATGCCCATGGTACTAGGCTGATGCATGAGGCCATGGAGCCTAGGGTTTGGAGAGTCGCTAGCAGGTTGGGGCTGCCCTTGGTCCCTCAGTGCTTGAGCTTGACAGTACTTTGTCCGTTGTGGCTGGTGATGGTCTTGCCTTGCCTGTTGCTATGTTTATGGTTGCCCCTAGGTGGTATATTACTTGGCTCGGTATCAGGCTGCTCTTGTCCCAGTTGATGACCCAACCATGCGCTGCAGTATGTTTATCACTGTTCGTATATGTAGTTGAGAGGTTTCTGGGCTTCTGGCTTGGATGAGCCAGTCGTCCAGATAAGGGATAATGTGGATTTTTTGCTGTCTCAGTTTGGCTGCAGGTATGATGGAGATCTTGGTAAAGACTCGGGAAGCTGATGCCAGTCCGAATGGTAGCATCTGGTATTGATAGTGTTGGCCTAGTATTTTGAACCTGAGGTACTTGTAGTGTGCTGGATTGATGGGGATGTGGAGGTATGCTTCTTTCAAGTCGATGGAGGTGAGGTAGTCACCAGGTTTTATAGACCGTAGTGTTGTGTGGAGTGTTTCCATTTTGAATTTCTTGTATTGTATGAAGCAGTTGATGAATTTGAGATCTAACACTGGCCTCATGTCCCTCATTTTCTTGGGTACCAGGAAGAAAATGGAGTATATTCCCTGGTTGACTTGGTCTGGTGGAATCTTCGCTATCACTTTGCTGGTGAGTAGGGACTTGATTGTGGTTTGTACCGTTCAATTTTGTGAGGGTCCCGTGATACTGGAGATCACTGTTCTGTTTCGAGTGGTTTCTGAGTGAATTCAATTGAGTACCTCTTGGAGACGGCCTCCAGGACCCACATGTCTGAAGTTGTTTGTTGCAAAATGTGAGGAATTGAATTAGTCTGGCGCTTATGGGAGGTGGCGAGTGCTTGGAGGGGTCGAAAGGAGTAATGGTCAATTCGGGCTATGTTTTCCTCGTCTGAAAGATGACTGCTATCTGCCTCTCTGGTATTGTCCTCTGGATCGCCCTCTTGTGTTGCTAAAGTATGAGGATTTGAATGAGTGAGGTTTTGATTGGGAGTACTGGGAGGTTTGCCTTCTGTCATGCCTCCCTCGAAACGGGCGGTACCTGCTTCTGAAGGTTGGGAGATAGGTGCTCGAGGAGGGTCTTTCCTTATCAAATGCTTTGCCATCCCCTTTTTGTTTAACATACTTCTCTAGTCCTTGCCAGAAAACTAGGTTCCTTTTGTAGGGTAGTTTGCTGAGCATATTCTTGGATTCAGAGTCTGCGTTCCAGATCTTGAGCCATATATGGCGTCTTGTTTTGTTAGTTAGGGCTACTAACCTGCCCGACATTTTCAGGGCATCGATGGATGCATCAGCTGCTTGTATGGCATATTCTTCTAGGTTGGCTTGCTTTGAGTCAGGCTCTAATGAAGATGCCAGTTCCTCCAGCCATGTGACCAGGGCCCTTGAAGTATAAGTCATCACAGTGTTGGCCCTGCAGGACATGCCTGTCATCTCATAGGACCTCTTGAGGAGTTCCTCCACCTTTTTATCTGTGGGGTCCTGTAGTGAAGTAGTTGTCTCCAATGGGAGAACTGTTTTCTTGCATAAGGCTGTAATTTGGTGATCGATAGAGGGGAGAGTGCACCATGTCTTGTTGACATCATCCTGTACCGGATAGAATCTATCAAAGGTGCGTTTCTCTGAAATTCTGGATGGATCTGGGGATTGTCATTCTTTCTCTACCACATCAGTTAGAGCTTCACAGACTGGGAAGGATTCATCCTTCTTCTGCCTAGCTCTGATAAGGGGGTTCAGCTTACATTGTTGGGGAGCCTCTGGGGTATCGAACCCCATAGTCTGTTTTATTGCTCTAATGAGTTCTGGTAGAGCTTCGACAGGGGTGAGTTTCTTTGTGAGGATGAGATCCTCCTCATCCTCTTCCTGTTGATCCTCATCCCCAGAATCACTGTTATTAGGTTCTGCTGGCTCTGGACCTGCCAGAGTGCTTGGCTCCGTAGGTGTTTGGCCGTCGTCTTTGTTTTTATCGGTATTGTGACTGTCAGATCGTTTATGTCCTTTATTGTTCTGTGAAAGTTCTTCCATCCTCTCTAGTATTTTCAACATTACTGCTTGCTGTGTTTTAAAGAAGTCCTCCGCGGTAGAAGGTAGTTCATTGGGTGGTGCCTCAATAGGGTCCTACCCTTCCTCCGTGTCTTTGTCCTTGGAGTGCCTGGATCGGGCTGTAGGTGAGCACATGTGGGACATAGTGGTCCTGTCTGATTGCCCAGGAGGCGAGATGGCAGGCGTTGCATTTTTTTGTCTTACCCATCCTGTGTGATCTGTGGAGACAGGAGGGTGGGGAAAGTGAATTAGAGATGTAGTGATGTTGGAGGAACAAGTAGTTGCTGAAGAAGATCAGCATCGTGAGCGAAAGATATTTATTTAACAGTGTACACGTCTGCTGATTGTCCATGTGGCACTTGATCCCTACTGATGAGCAAATTCTGTATTCTGTTTGCTGGAAGCTCTGCAGGATATGTGAGCCTCTTATTTTTTTTTGTTTGTTTGTCCGCCTTTAAGGGATGAGCTGTGGGGTGCTGCCTTTAAATCGGCTCATGGGGCCGTTGAGAGTGCATAGCATGCTTATACATGGGGATTTGCACATTAGCATGCATGGGGCTACGCATTGTATGCATGCGTAAGTCGTAGCAGGGAGAGCTAGTGCGCCATAGCAAGATGGCGATGGGCCCGTAGAGGTAGGGGAATGCCGTGCTACCTCATTTGTAGAGCGATGGAGGGGTCGTTTGTTTCCGTGATGTGGCGTTTGGGTGACTCACTGTGGGAGCCTGAAGAATGCGCCTGCTGTTCTTGGGGAGGGTTCTCTGTGCCCTGCTATGAAGAGGGGTAAGCCCAGAAACGTAATTCAGCTGTAAGGGGCTAAAGTGTCATGCCTTGCGTCTTTGGACTGGCCCACTCGTAAGGGGGCCTGGCTGTCGCGAGGGGCACCAGAGTCACTCTCGAGGGTCTCTCGGTCCAATACTGCTTCAGATGTAATGGGCAGTGGGAGCAAGGTCTGCCTGTTACTGGAAGCCTTGGAGCACTCATAAAGAGGCTCTCAGGCTGGAGTGGGAGGATAAGGAGCAGGCAGATTGGAGGCCCTGCGACAGAACATAAGTACTGGGTGTACTAAAAAGCTAGTCTAGCCATGCATATTCCCTGATTAACTTTTGACATGCTTTAGCCTTATTTACAGCACCATTTGTTTCAGATATTCAGACTTGCAGCAGTATATCTATATAATATATATATGGCTTATCGTTGTATCATCTGTTCCTGTGTTTCTTAACCTGGGTTGCTCATGATTACTCTACTGGTATAATATAATAATAATATCCTTGTCTGAGCTGTTTATGATAGAGAAACATACAATTGTAGTATAGATTTAAAAGAAAAAGGAAAATGAGTCTTGCTAGTGGCTGGCTAGTGGTTCCTAAAGTATCTCAGCGCTATTTATTTGCATCGTAGAGTTTGTAACATATTGCTTAGTTATAATCCAGGGATAGATGGCAGTATACAAAAAATGTCTGGCAATAGATGCCCTAACCTTGATTAAAGTCGTCTGGAGCTAGGCAATATGCTTGCAACCTCTGCGATGCCCATGAATGAACTGGAGACCTGAGGGAAGGGGCAGGGGCTAGGCAGATCGGATTTCGATTCTGCTCACATGTGCATTTGCAACCTATGAGGTGGACGTAACCCAGAGGTAATGGATGAGGGGATGCTGTAAGGTGATGCAATATGCAATACATAGTTACACAATAAAAGAAGCAAGAGACTGAGGCTTAGGAAATTCCAGAAATTCAAAATGTGCCAAATGTTAGGTAGCATGACATACCAGCCAAGGGTCATCTTAGAAATAAGCCCTGCAGGTGAGAAGGAGGGGTATGCAGGCAGGAAGGCCATTGTCGGAGGGTAGAGGGTGAGTGTAAGAGCTCTAAGGGGAGAAGGGAGGGATAAAAGTCAGGAAATGCCCAGGGGAGGAAAGGAGAAGGGCAAGGGGGCGGGTGAGGCAGGTAGAAGGGCGCAAGGCGGGAGAGGTAGCTGTCAAGACTGAAGTGGAGGGCAGTGAGCAGTGGGCCCCTGATTAGGCGAGGCAGTCACAACGACTAGTTGAAATGAAATGAAGTCGGAGTTGTCTCTTAAAAGGGCCAAGAGCAGCAGCAGTAAGAGTTTCTTTGTTGAGAGTATTGTACCACTGTGTGTGCTCTGTGGGCAAAGGCCCTCTGGCCCATGGTAGTCCGCATCTGGGGACAAGGAAGGTTAGTTGTTGTGAACTTCTAGCTAAGCTGGGTGCTGTGGTGGTCAATGAGATGTGATGCTTTGCATCTCACTTTCAGGGAGCATTGGCTCCAAGGACGTAGCTGGGGGGTTAGGCAGTCCAGAAGGCCCAGCTTCATCCCCACAATTAGCCATAGGGTTACCTCGAAACAGCTGACTCAATTCATAGGAGAGGTAATAGGCATTGTCACACTATCGTCAGAGGTGGACTGGCAGTCACTATCATTCTGGGCCTGCTGCGGGGAGAAACCTTAACTCTGTAACTACTGGGGTGGGTTAACTCTGTCTCTCTTTTGCAGCAGCATGAGTCACCGGCCCAGGGGAGGCAATGTCTGCTCGCTCAGCTTTAATAATAACTTGACCGATAGGCAGCAAGTGGTTACGGTGCATGGTCTTGACAGCTTTAGAGTCATTCTCTGGGTGTACCTTGTATACTGGTAGATCATCCAACTTTCCAACTACTACATGAGGAAGATGGTGTCACCTATCAGCAATTTTGTGCTTTCCATGTAGTCCCAAATTGCATAACAACACCACTCAGTCTCCAGGCCATAGCTCTTGAGCCTTTACTTTCTTGTCGTGCCTCTTTGTTGGCAAGATTTCTTTTAGCGGCCATTGTCTGGGCCAGTTGATCTGCATGGTTCAATTGGGCTTTCAGTTTCTGTACATACTGCAGGCAGTTTTCAGCTCTGACCCCATCTGGAGAGACCCCAAAACAGACATCAACTGGCAGGCGGGCCTCCCTCCCAAACATGAGGAGGTAGGGGGAGAACCCAGTAGCATAATTTTTGGTGCAATTGTATGCATGTACCAAGGTGCTAATCTGCTGGCTCCACTTACGCTTGTCTTTTGGGTGGAGGGTGCCTAGCATGTCTAGAAGGGTGCAGTTAAACCATTCTGGTTGAGGTCCCCTCGGGTGATAAGGGTGGTTCTTGACTTCTGCACCCCCACAGAGAGCATTTCTTTGATTAGCCTACTTTCAAAGTCTCTGCCTTGGTCAGAGTGGATCCGCTGGGGGTACCATAGTGGACAAAGAATTTTTCCACTAGCACCTTGGCCACAGTAGAGGCTTTTTGATCTTTAGTTGGAAAAGCTTGTGCATATCATGTGATATGATCCGTAACACTAACACATTGCCAGTATTCCATTGATCAGGTTCTAAACACAAAGAATCTATGCAGACCAGTTCCATGGAGGCGCTGGTAGTGATACTAACAAGGGGGGCAGCCCTCTGAGGTAGGGCTTTTCTTTGGAGGCAATGTCTACAGGTCTTTACATGGTGCTCAACATCGGCCCCCATCTTGGGCCAGTAGAATCGAGTTTGTACCAGGTCGAGAGTCCTGGCGATATTGGGGTGCCTCAAGTGATCATGGAGGGACCTCAGTACCAAGTGTTTGAAGGCCGTGGGCAGGACCAATTGTTGTTTGTCTACTTGACCACTACAGTCCACTATCTCTCTGTATAACAACTGATTGAGTAACTTCAACCTGGGGCCTTCTTTGAACAATAGGGCAGTTTTCAAGTCAGGGGAAGGCAACTCAGATACATCTTTCCCCGCACACAGGGCGTCAAGTGCGGGTTGAATCATAGGATTTTGGGATTGAGCCCGCTGAATACTGTCATTGTCAAGTTGAGGTAGTGCACTAATATCTAGAGCAGAGAAATGGCACTAGGCAGCTGGTATACAGGTATCAGGAGGGCCCAAGCAATCTACTAAACAGTCCACCATGTCCATAGACAACTCTTCATCTCTTTCAAACTTCTGGCAAAATACTCGGATGTTAGGTTCAGACAGCCTAACCCAATCCCTCTTAGAAGTGGGTCTTCGTGACAGGGCATCAACATTAAAATGGTCAACAGCATAATCATGGGTTGATAAGGCAGAAAGCCACTGGTGCCCAGTGGCATCTAACTTAGCTGAAGTCTGTAAATTGGTCAACGGGTTATTGTCGGTCTTCACCAATATCTTTGCCCCATAGAGGTACTCATGAAACTGGTCAACGATGGCCCATTTTAGGGCAAGGAACTCCTGCTTGTGCACAGGATAGTTTCACTCTGATGGGGTCAAACTACTGCTGGTGAAAGCTACTGGTCTCAACCCATCCTCATGGTCTTGATACAGCACAGCTCCTAGGCCCTGCAGACTAGCATCCGTATGCAGCACATAGGGCTTGATAGGTTCAGCATAGGAGAGGATGGGGGTGTGAGTGAGTTGGTATATGACTTTGTGGAAGACTGCTTCACAGTCAGGTGTCCAGCAGGGCCCAAAAGGTTCACCTGTGCAGAAGTACACTTGCTCTGGTTCTTTAACAGCCCCTCTCTTGTATTTGCGGTTGGTGGGGGGTGACCCTGGGTAAGATTCAGGAGCGGGCGAATCACCTTTGAATAGTCTTTCATAAACCTGCGGTAGTAGTCACAAAACCCCAGAAAACGTTGTAGTTCTTTCAAGTTATGGGGCTGGGTCCAAGTGGTCAGTGACTCAACCTTACTGGGATCAATTTCTATCCCTTCCACAGATACTATGTGCCCCACATACTTCACGGAGGTTTGAAAAAACTGGCACTTGTCGATGGAGAGCTTGAGGCTGAAGTCTTCCATTCGGTCCAGCACTTTAAACATTCAGGTCTCATGCTTCTCTAAGGTGCGTCCGAAACACAATGACATCATCTAGGTACACTAGACTTTCCAGCAAGTTCATATCTCCCACTGCACGTTCCATCAGTCGCTGAAAGGTGGCTGGGGTACCGAAATCCTCTGTGGCATTCTCAGAATTCATATCACCCCAAAGGACAGATGAGTGGTTTCTCACGGTCCTCTTTGGCCATCGGTGATAAGGGGTGGTTTTTGACTTCTGCACCCCACAGAGAGAGCATTTCTTTGATTAGCCTACTTTCAAAGTCTCTGCCTTGGTCAGAGTGGATCCGCTGGGGGTACCATAGTGGACAAAGAATTTTTCCACTAGCACCTTGGCCCAGTAGACCCTGCACCATTTTGGTTGCTCTCCTCTGGACAGCCTCCACTCTGTCTATGACTTTGTGGAGATGGGATCTCCAGAACTGGACACAGTACTCCAGATGGGGTCTCACCAACTGTCTGTAGAGAGGGATAACAACTTCCTGTTTTCTACTATTGATGCCTATCCCTATGCATCCCAGTATCCCCCCAGCCTTCCTTACTGCCTTCTTACATTGCCTGCCCATCTTTAGGTCATCTGATATAATTACCCCCAGATCCCTTTCCATTTTTACTGTTGTCAGTATCTCACCCCCCATTGTGTACTCTTCCCCTGGGTTTTGTTTCACAGGTGCATTATGCACTTCTTTGCACTGAATCTGAGCTGCTATACATTTAACCATTCCTCCAACCTTGCCAAATCCCTTCTCGTCCTTCCTCCATCTTGTATATCAACTATGTTGCAGATCTTTGTGTCGTCAGCAAAGAGACATACTTTTCCTTCCAGTTCCTCTGCAATGTCACTTACAAAGACATTAAAAGGACCTGTCCAGTACTGAACCCTGCTAGAAACCCTCCTTTCTTCACTGTGGACTCTGTTTGCTACTACCCTTTGTAACCTGTTGTCTAGCCAATTTTTATCCAGGCTACCACCTTGGGACCCACTCTATGGCTGGCTAACTTGTAGATTAATCTTTGTGTGGGATTGTATCAAATGCCTTGCTAAAAATCTAGGTAGGCCACATCCACAGCCCCTCCCTGGTCTACTACTTTGATCACCCAGTCAAAGAAATCTATTAGATTCGTCTAACATGACCTTCCCATCGTGAATCCATGCTGCCTTGGGTCCTGTGCCCCACTGGCCTCTAGGTAGTAAACAATTCTTTCCTTCAGAAGTGATTCCATCATTTTCCCTATGACTGAGGTCAAACTAACTGGTCTGTAGTTTTCTGCCTCTGTCCTGTTCCCACTTTTGTGAAGAGGAATCACATCCACCCTCCTCCAGTCCTCAGGTACCACCCCATCCTCCCATGATTTGTTAAAGAGAGTAGTCAGCGGTGTCACTAGTTCTACCCTTGCTCTTTTAGAATTCTTGGGTGAATCCCATCAGGCCCCATTGCTTTGTCCACCTTCAATTTTATTAGTTCTTTCAGAACCCTTTCTTCTGTAAATGGACTGGTATCGACCCCCGTCTCCAGAGTGTTTCTCTTGTTTGGTTTAGGTACCTCCCCCTCCTCTTCCTTTGTATATTCATTCAGTATCCCCGCTTTTTCCATTGTCACCCTCTGCCCACGTTCCCTCCCCTTTATTAAGCCTCAGTATCCCTCCTTTGGTCTTTCTTTGCTCCCTAAGGTACCTATAAAAGGTCTTATCCCCCTTCTTAACAAAGTTGGCTTTCCTTTCCTCGGTTTGGGCCTTTGCTATTCTGACTGCCTTCCCTGCCGCTTTCTACTTTAACTGATAAATTTCTCTGTTCTGCTCCTTCTGTATTTCCTTATATTTCCTGAATGCTATCCTTTTCTCCTTAACCTTCCCAGCCACCTCTTTTGAGAACCATAGCATTTTTTTCCTTCATTGTGTTTTGTTGATTTGCTTTACACAAGGGTTGTTGTCTCTGTCATGGCTGTTTTGATTACTCCGCATTGTTCCTCCTCCCCTTCTTCTTGCCTATTTGCTAGTGCTTTTCTGAGGCACTCTCTCATTTCCCCAAAGTCAACCCTCCTAAAGTCCAATACTCTTGCTTTTGCATGGCTTGATTGTATGGCTGTGTTTATCGTGAACCACACTGTTTGGTGGTCGCTTGTTCCCAGATTGCTACCCACTTCTAAATCTGAGATTCTTTCTCCATCCCCATTTGAGAGTACCAGGTCTAAGATTGCTCCTCCGAGTGGGTTCCAATACTAGCTGTCTGAGGCATGCTTCTTGTAGGGCATCAAGAATGACCCTGCTCTTGGATGTGCCTGCAGCAAGGTGCTCCAGTTAACGCTCTGGCATGTTCAGGTGCCCATCAACAATATTTCCCTTTTCTGCCATTCTAAGGATGCCTTCTTTCATTTCCTTGTCCATTCCCTCCCCCTGAGATGAGGGTCTGTATACTACCCCCATGCAGATTGTGGTGCCATTTTCTGTATCCAGGGTGACCCAGAGTGCCTCATCTGCTCCCTGTTTACTTTTTAGTTCTGTTGTTTTGATCCCTTCCTTTACACAGAGATCTACTCCTCCTCCTCTTTTACCCTTCCTGTCCCTTCTGTAGACTGTCTATCCTGGTATGTTGACATCCCAGTCATGGTTCTCTGTGTACCATGTTTCTGTGACTGCCACAATATCCAGGCAACCCTCTTCCATCAAGGCCACTAGTTCAGGGAGCTTGTTACACAGACTACGGGCATTGGTACTCATCACCCTCCACTTTTTGATGGCCTTACCCCTTTAAGCCCCATCCCTGTCCTTACTGCTTTTGCCTTTTTTTACATTTACCTCTGTTCTGCTCCCTAATGACTTCTCTGCTTGGTGTTTACCTCACTAATTACCATGTTTTGTGGGGGGAGGCTGGGATTTCCCTGCTCTTTTTCATTGCCTCCCCCCTTGGCTAGTTTAAATGCTTGCCAATGAAGCATTTAAACCTCTTATCTAGGATCCTGGTTCTGCCCCCAACCCCCGGACAGATGCAGACCATCACGCCAGTATAGGCCTACATCCCCCCAGGTGGCTGCCCAGTCCCCAATGAAGCCAAAACCCTGAGCTCCACACCAGTTTTTCAACCATTCATTGAATTCCTTGGTGAGGAGTACCCTAGCATCACCCTTGCCATAGACAGGCAGCACCTCCGAGAAGGTTACCGAATGTGCTACTTGTCTAAGACCCCTCCCCAACTCTACAAAATCCTCTTGCACTGCTCTGATCCCATTCCTAGCCAGGTCATTTGTCACTAGGTGGACAATGACATCCAGCTCCCTCCCTCATGCAGCTGCTCCCATGATCCTGAGGATTCGCTTCCTGTCCCTTCAAGCTGTGGTGCTAGGCAGGTACCTTACCTCCCTCTCTTTTTCCTCCCCCACATCTACTGCCCTAATGATTGAGTCCCCCACCAGGAGTTGTTTCCTTCCGCTGTGGAGTCCCATGCCACCCTACTGTGAGTCTCCTTTGTGAAGGTTCCCAGCATCCTCCTTGGTCTCCACTGCAGGTGCCTCCACAGAGGAACCACTATCCACCAGAACAGTATGAATTGTGGAGGAGTACAGCTGGAGGGATGCAACTCTGTTTCTCCACCCTCTCCTCCCTGAGCCCACCCTGATCCAGCTGCTTTTCTTTCTTGGCAACCTCTGAGGTAGTGGCATTGGCCCTGGTGGTCCCTGGGTGGGGGAGGAGGTTTCACGAATCCTAATCAGGTTAGCCTGGAGACGGGCAACCTCCTCCCTCAGACCAGAGAGGTGCCTGCAAATAGGGCAGCATCGCAGCCTCCAGAATGTATCCCAGAACACTGCCACCTCACAGCCATTGCACTGCACCACTCCTATCATGTCTTATTTTGTGTCCCCTCTCCTGTTTCTCTGTATGCTTCTCTCCTCCTTACAACTCTCACCCTTCCTGTTCTGGGACAGCAACTCATATATTCTTCAGTAGCCTCCTTCTTCCTTCCTCAGTGTCAGACCACCAGCAGCTGGGGGATGCACTACTTTTCCTTTAGAAGTTGACAAACTAATGTTTCTCTATGGTCCTTCCTTCCTACTGCCAAACAAGAAGTTCCTGTTGTCAGTCAAATCCAATGGCTATAAAAGTAGAACTGGCTTAGGTGGGAGGGTGGAGGGGTGGGATGGAGGGCAATTAGTAAGAAAAATGGCAGCTTCTTTTAGTTAGCTGCTTTCTGCTCTACAAGCAAGATTTATGTCTTCCAAAGGCTAGCAACAGAAAGTTGTAATTGGAGTCACCTGCTTTTATATTGTCTAAGCCACACCCCCAGTTAAGCTTTCTCTCCTCCTACTGATTTAGCAAAGTAAGTTGATACAGTACCCTTCCCAGCACAGAACACACACTGACTTTCTTTATTTTCTTTTTTAACCCTAAATAAGACCCCTTCTACTTCTAATAAAGTATCTGTCTGCTTAATCTCAATAGACACTGACTCCTGCTGAGATAGAAGTGTTAAATTAGTAAGAAAAATGGTAGTTTCTTTTAGTTAGCTGCTTTCTGCTCTACAAGCAAGATTTCTATCTTTCTTCAGGATTCGATAATCAACACACATCCTCACAGACCCATTCTTCTTATGCACAACCACCATGGGAGAGGCATATGGGCTCCTTGATTTCTGTATCACGCCAGCTGCGAGCATTTCCTGCAGGTGTCTCCTCACATCATCTATGTCCACTGGGGTGAGGTGTCAGGATCTCTCTCAAAATGGCCGGTCATCATGCAGGCATATATGATGCTCTGCACCCTGGACACACCCCATGTCCCATTCTTTTAATGAAAACACTTGATCTCTCTGGGTGAGTTTCTTGCTAATCCTAGCCTCCCATTCAGCTGGCAGCAGGGAATCACCAAAGTCAAAAAAGTCTGGGGCCACTCTCTCCTTTTGGCCAGAGTACTTGTTGCTGGGCAATATGACAGTGTCTGTGCAGTGTACTGTAGCTAGGATACACCCTCTATTCACCCAGATTTCCCAATCTGACACATTCTGAATCTGAACCATCACTCATCATGCATAGGTGTGGGCACGAGCAGGCAAGCTACTGGTTTTGACCAATAATCCCTCTGGCAACTTTCCATCACCCGGTGCATCTAACATCAGTATTTTGTTATTGACATCTTTCCAGAGGCAGATCTCCCCCTGAATGGTACACTGGGCATTGGGTGCCAGTACCAGAGAGTCAGGATCCTTCTTCCATACAATCCCCACAGGTTCATCCTGGCCTACTTCCTCGGGTTTCCCTTGCAAATCATAGGCCCTCTTGATCAGAGCCGAAATTCTTAAGGCCCGCCCAGTCCGTTGCCCTTGTTTCTCGTTGCAGAGTTGCACCAGTCTCCCAAACATATAGGCGTTTGTCCCAATTAACAGGGGAACTCCATCATACAGTCTGGTGGTGGGACACACTAAGGCAAGTGTCTCGACTTGTTCATTTACTCCGGCAACGGAGGTAGGGAAGGACAGCCAGATCCGAATATACACTGAGTACGGATAAGACTTATTGCTCAACCCCCATACATGTAAAACTTCCAAGGGTTGTAAAGGCACATCAGGCAGATGCTTCTGGTATGAATCTTGGAATACTATAGTTACTTGAGATCTACTGTCAAGCACGGCCTGGGCGGACATAATGTTCACCATCACTGTAGTTTCCATTGAAGGGCCCACCACCTCAGACCATTCTGGGGGGACAATAGCAGGGACCTGGACAGACAACTTAGCCACAAAGAAGTTTGAGCTAGTATTTCTTGAGCCCTCACTGCGGTCATTTCTAGGCAACCCTTGGCCATTATTTGTTTTTCGGAGCTCCCTTGGAGTCTGTTTACTACTTTCTAAGTCTTTCTGAGACCAGCATTCTCTCTTCATATGGCCATCCTTTCCACAGCTGTGACAAATGATAGACTCCTGGGTCATCCTTGGGAGAACATTGCACGAGGAACTGAAGCAGTAGCAAGGATAGGGGTCCAATATATGCTTGCAGTGGTGAGAGTGGAGCAACATGTCTCAACAGTTCCTTTAGGGTGTCAGTCAATTCTTTGATTTCAGGCTGGGAGCTACCCTTGGTATAGAATGTCTGAGGGTGCACCCCACCCCATGAGCAGTCGTCCTGAGAGGAACCAGAATCTTGTTCCATGGGGAACCCTTGGAGAGCGCCCACCTTCAACTCTCAGACTTTCTTTAGTAGCTCATCTTTCCAAAACTGGGCCCAGGGCAGGAAGTCCTTTGCATTCTCAGAGTGCTCGTTAGGTGCCGACTTTTGCCCCTGGACCTCACTTGGCTGATCACTCTCGGTCACTTGTGCAGTAGCAGCAGATATTGGTGCAATTCCCCCATGAGGTTACCTTTGTTCAACCCCCCGAATTTCTTTCATTAGCTCGTCATAGGAGGGGAGCGATTCCAGTCGGGTGGTGAGGCGCAACTGAAGCTGTAACAATTTTGAAAATGGAGCAAACTTAAGGATCTGGTCCAGCCTAGTTCGCTGTAATTCATTTGACGGCAAACTACCATTTCTGAGGCACTCTTGTAGCAGCTTTTCAAGCCGAGGTACATACACAGACAATGGCTCCCCTGAGTACTGTTGGATGTTTCTTACTCTCCACCACAGGTCCTCATCTGAATCCAGGCTCCCATACACATTCTCCAATGCATCAAGATAGTCATGTGTGCAGTTGCTTCGGGGTTATTGGCCTACTTGGCACAGATGGTAGCCAGGGCAGGACCTCTGAGGCCTTCACTCAACCTCTTTCATTTCTCTGCTTCTGAACATTGTAATTCAAGTACTAGAGGGCAACATAGTCTATCCAGATCTCCCAGTCATCCTCCCCGGGGGGTGGGGAGGGTGCATGAGAAGATTCTCAGTCTTCAGTAGGAGTCGTGACTAGTGGCAGGTACAGATACAGGGGCCAGCATTGGCATGGGCACAGAAGGCGGGGCACTAACAGGTGCTGGAGTGGGAGGGGGTGTTGGGGAAGGAACACCCCCAGGTGGCAGGAATCATTTCTTAAAGTTCTCTACAGTTTTCCCTTCCTCCAGCAACAACTTAGCAAATTTCTCTTCAAATGTCTCAGATAATGGTGGGAGCTCATCCTCCCTGGGGTCTTTACTGTCTTTTGTTATTACTGTCCAGGCGGCTGGGACCGCTTCTGGGGCAATAGTCTGTGGCACTTTAGAGCTGTCCACGAGGTCACTACACTCTACCAAGGCTATGAAAGTTTGGGTGATCAAATCAGCCTGTCAACCCACCACCACAGGGTTTTTTAAACACTCAACTTTGGAGAGTGCTCCCTCTACAGTGTCCTTACTGGTACCAAGGGGGATATCCAGTATAAGCAGAGCATTTTGGGGGTTGATCTCCTGCCCCATGCACCACCCCACCAACTGGTGTACAACCATTTCTATTGGGGTAGCCATTTATGTTTAACAATAATTCGTAATTTCAGCCACTAGAAGGCACAAAATTCCAGCAGTGAGCCTCCAAGATGTAACCCCTAGATGGCGCTATCCCAAGGGCTACTACCTCTGCCTGCTTGGCTAGTAGCAGGTTAAGGGGTCTGGGTAACGAAAAGGGTGCCTCCACCCAGAGGTCAGGGTTGTTAGTGATCAAGCTAACCTGGACACAGCCCTCTGGGACACTGTAACCCCCTCTTTCCCTTCTAGTGGCCAGAACAATATACAACAATTACTTTCACAATGATCCTTATTTCCCAGACAATTACCCACACTGTTTGCATTTACCACCAGGGCTGGTTCCTCTAGCTTGACCCTGGGGACCCCGTGTAAAACAAGGTTAAGCACATCAAATAGCGACAGTACAATACTTTTGGCACAAACTGGAACCACAGTCAGGTTAAATGCAAACAAAGTTAAATCTGATTTATTCAGGGGACTTGAACAAAGGAGGGGCATAATCAGGTTGATTTGTTTAAAAGCTGTATTAATCAAACAGTTATGCACACAGTTCAGAGTCTCTGCACAGTCACACACTCTGGGTACCCAGGTAGGAAACAAGTGGGCTAGCCAGGAACGTTGCAGCTGGTTGGTGCCCTGTGATGGAAGAAGGCAACATGCACAACACACACTATTTGTAATCAGGAAATGGAGGCTCAGTTTGTGAAAGAAAAGGCAACAAGACAATCAGATGACAGCACTTTTAGATTTAGCTGTTGTTGCAGGGAGCTACCCTGATGTTTACTCATGATGCCCAATACTGGACACAGGCAGGATGAAACTGAGATTGCAGGCTGTTGAGCTGGAGTTCCCAGAGAAGTAGGACCCACATGAATCACCGAGGCATCTTTCCTGTTCAAGGCGTTGAGCAGGGGGCTGATCCCCAGGCCGGTCTCTCATCGATGACTTTCTCTGCGTAGCAGGTATTCTGGCTGAGCCAGTGTAGCAGGGCCCAGTCAAATGGAAATGGATGCGGATTCAGTCCATGGAGCTGGATACAGCCTCCAGCAAGCAAAACACAGTTCAGACACACAGTGGGGAACCAAATCACGACCCACTATAAGCACACAGCACATTCACATGCAAGGAAATTCCACTGTACCAGGCAAATGGCTTTCCGGTCGCAATTACAGAGTCTCTGCATAATCCAGGAGTTCAGAGGTAGCTGGAAGTCCTGACAGGCCAATCGCATTCAGCAAATCTTCGGTCTTCTTCAGGTTAAAGCCTGGTCACAATTCATTGGCTTAATTCGCTCTCCAAATTCGGATTCAGTCCGAAAAAAGCACTAGTTCCCTCTCAGAAACAGCAGGCAGGCATGCAGGCCAAACTCAGGCCTTTCCACAGTTCTCCCATGTGAATCCACTATGGATTGCTGCTCGAACTATCTCGAGCTGTTACTTCTTCACTTCCCAACTCAGATCTGAGTAAAACTGCAAGTAGTGGGGGACTTTCCCCAAGATCCAAAAGGTTTGGTTGGCTGATCTGTCTGTCAGTCACAACAAGGGCTCCCCATCCAGGTTATTTTAGGTGCCAAAAGCCCAAAACTACAATTCCTACAAGTTTTGGCCCACCAAGCCCCTATAGGCAGGCTCCATTTTAGAGTCCCAAATGTACTGATTGGCCCATTCTGACAGTCCCGGGCCAAGATGAAGGAAACAAACAGAACTGACCATGCTGCAAAGAAGGCAGGTTAGAACAAACTGCAATATTATTACTACTCCAACAAATGATCAGCAAACAAGTACATCTTCTAACAGAGCTCCCTCTCAGATTAATTATGACTGCAATCCAGGCAGCTCTTAAAGAGACAGTACACAGAGGCTAGACAGGCACTCTCTGGCAATACATTTAAACTGCTAAAACACAGGACATCAGCCTGGCAGTGAGCATTTAGGCAAGCTCAAGGAAGACTTTTCAGGAACCCCCATTTGTAGGGGGGTTACACCAGTATGGCACAGAACACATAGCCGAGAAGACCTCCCAAAGTCCTCATCACATCTACCTGAGAACAGGAGAAAAAAACATACTGTATATAATTATTTTGCTTAATAATATGGAGCAATGCTTCCCTTGGATTGGAATGCTCCAGAAACAAGTATTACAAGGTGAATGGCCTGTTTCACTATAAAGTCTGATTCCCGCTTAGGCCAGAAAGTTTTTCTGTCTATTAAAGACAAATAAAACAGCTTTAGCTTGACAGCCTGTTGCGCTGAAAGTCATTGAGCAAAACATGAGTGCAAGTAAAAAAGGGAACCCTTTCCCTGATAGGAAGCGAGAGTCACAACTCACAGCTAGCTTGAAACAAGCCTTTGTCAATGCCGAATGTTGATTGCTTATATGTGCTGTTTAGGTATTTGGAAGTGAAAGTACCATGCCTAAGAACTGTCATGTGCCCCCCCCACAAAGACATCCACTGTGTCTTTCTATTCAGTATTTACAGAAGAGGGGGAGAGGCAAGGGCCACAGCAGTACAGCAGTTGCAAAGGCTATAGGACAGTTAGCCTCACTTCAGCAGTGGGGAAGATCATGGAGACATTGGTTAAAGAAAGGATAGTGGGGCATGTAGAAGCCATCGGAGCCAAGGACCATAGGCAACATGGATTCACAGTGGGGAGGTCATGTCAGACAAATCTGGTTGATCCCTTTGACTGGGTGACAAAGGAAGTAAATCAGGGTGGGGCAGTGGACAACGCTACCTTGATGTAAGCAAAAGCTTTGAAACCATCCAACATAGAAGGGTGACAAACTAGCTGAGTAGGCTGGGCATGAGGAAAGGGTGGTAAACTGGGTTAGAAACTGGGTAACAGACAGGAGGCAGAGTGGTGGTAAATGGGGTGCAGTCTGGGGAGAGGGGGCGACCAGTGGGGTGCCACAGGGATTGGTCCTGGGGCCAGTCCTGTTCAGTGTCTTCATTAGTGACATTGCAGAAGGGTTGAAGGGAAAGGTCTGCCTGTTTGCAGATGACACCAAGATTTGTAAGACAGTGGATACCCCAGAGGGGTGGAGAAAGAGAGGAGGGACCTAGGGATGCTTGAGAAATGGTCTGAAGTTTAATTCACAAAGTGCAAAATTATGCACCTGGGACACAGAAACCCTGGGGAAAGGTACAGGATGGGGGGAGTTGCTGACAGTCACAAAGAAGGAAAGGGACCTGGGGTTGTTATTTCAGATGACCTGAAAATGTCAAAGTGGTAAGGCAGCTGGAGGGCCAGTGACATGCTGGGGTGCATAGGCAGGGTATCACCAGCATAAGGAGGGAGGTGATGATGCCATTATATAAAACCATGGTCAGGCCTCACATGGAGTGCTGTGTGCAGTTCTGGAGGGGGCACCTTTGTAAGGATATTAACAGGCTGGAGATGGTCCACAGAAGGGTGAGTGACATGGTACAGAGTTTGTAAAACAAGACTTATGAGGAGAAATTAAGGGACCTCAGTATGTAGCCACTGGAAGAGAAGAGGGAAAGGGGATATGATAGAAACATTCAAGTACCTCAAGGGTATAAATATAACTACTGAGAAACAGGAGACAGCTGCTATAGGCACATGTGCCAGCTTCTGTGTGATATTCTTTTGTTCTTATAAATCTGTAATCTCCAGTATTTCAGTAACCACATGACCACACTGCCTTCTGTAGGCAATTTTATGCCGGTTGATGCCTGGTGTCAGACGGCAGTCAGAGGACTCACCAGATTGTGTTGCCATTTGAACAACTTCATAGAGTGCTCTTTTACTGGTAAGCATTTTGGAAAGCTGGTGAAGGTCTCACAAATTTTATTATGATTGTATCTCCTTATGTCTGTCCCCTTTGGTCCCCCCATCTCCACACCCCAACAGTCATCAGTGGCCACAGCTGCAGCCTTCTTCTTGCCAAGATGGTGGGTGAGAAACATAGAAACATAGAAGTTGACGGCACATAGAGACCGCTTGGCCCACCTAGTCTGCCCATTTCCCTACCTGATGGATAAGCTACAGATTCTAGTTAAACAGCTTACTTCCTCCTACCCCCAATAGAACTGCCTTATGTCTTTCCGTGAGCAGCTGCCTTCAGAGTCTGTGAAGTCTGACATCTTTCAGTGCCACTTATTGGTCATCTTCCAAAACAGGCAAGGCACTGCCAGCTGAAAAGTAACTCAGGACAAGCAGGTTTCAAAGTGGGGAAGAAAAGGAGTGAGCAAGAATGAAGTACTCATTCAGATGTGGTGTCGATTTTAAGATCAGCATACTGGTGTGGACACTCAAATAGAACCCCAGCTCTTTAAGCAGCCTTATGAAGAATAAAGGCTTCTCAAAGCACGGGGGTTGTGTTTATTGTACTGTAAGTGGGCTGCATCTAATTTGGTAATTTACTGTACCTTACATCTGGATGTATGGTAGGGCCAACTTTAAATAAACACTGCACCTGAATTAACACATGATGCCACAGAAACAAAGAATTTGTCTACAGAAAAGGACTGCTCAGCCCACCCAGTCTGCCCAAGTGTTTTCTACCTACTTGTAACTCCTGCCTGTATATGTCACTGCATGTCTTATTCTGCCTCCGTCCATCAGGACCTCCTTGTGAATGAGCTTGCTTAATGGGTTTTTCCTGCAATGAACTTGAACCTACTCCAGTTCCATAGCACTATTGATCTCCGTTGACCCCCTCTTTCCCCTTTTTATGTTGCTTGCACGCATGTGCAAGAAACATAGTGCCATCATCCGAGTTTTCGGAGGTGTGTCAGCCCCTCTTCTAATGCAGTCAATGTGTTTGCAGGCGCTGCCCCAGTTCCCCAATGAGTGCTGCAGCTGTCTATGACAGCTCCAAAATGCAGTGGCATACAGTTGAAAGGGAGAGCTCCGCTTCAGTGAGCAGAGCTCTCCCCCACCTCGCACACACAGCGCAAGCACGCATTGCGTGCTGATCAGCTCCCCACGCATACACTGTATGACCAGCGGGGTGCCCAATCCCCGTCGGCTCCATGCCCCCAACAGCTGTCCAGGTGCCACGCTGGGAGCCCACCCCAGCGTGGCAACAACTGTTATAGCCGACGGGGGTGCCCAATCCCCCGTCGGCTCCAAGGCTGCACACCCCCCCAAAAGCTTTCCCGGTGCCACGCTGGGAGCCCACCCCAGCGTGGCAAATCTTGTTTTGGCCGATGGGGGTGCCCAATCCCCGTTGGCTCCACGTCCCCCCAAACAGCTTTTCCTGCTGCCACGCTGGGAGCCCACCCCAGCGTAGCAAATGCCCTACGTCGTCTTCTTAAAAACAAAACCTGTGAATAAAAGGTCCTCGTAGTCTCCCTGCCCCCCTCCCACAACCCGCACCCACCCACTGCGCACCCTGCCTCCCCACACACCCCCTCACCCCATACTTACCTCCGGAGCTCGGTGCGACGATCATCGGTGGACCGGGAACACGTCTGCACTCTTCAAAGCCGACCTCGAACTGAGGAAATGCCGGTAAGCTGTATAATGGGATAGATAGGGTTTTTTCAACTTTGTTGCATATCTCAGGCATTTTTGGGAATTTTGGCCCCAAATTTTCAACATGGGGTTTCTGGGACCACTCCTCATGAATTCTTGCACTGTCATGGCGTTAATCGGGCCCGAAGGGTGATTTTGCAGTCACTGCGTGAAATCACCTTTTGGGACCGATTAATGAAACAACACTGCCAGTGTTCCTAAGGTGAGCTCTCAAAAAGCCTATGTTGAAAATTTGGTGAAAATATTCCTAAAAATGACTTTTTCTGATGTCGTTGCGGTTCCTACGCCGTAAGTAAGTTGTGAATTTTCAATATTTTCACTCCAGATTTTCAACATTGCTATTTTACCATACCTCCTTATGAGCAGTACAGCTGTCATTTTCACATCCTTCCCAAAACATGTTTCCGCCCATGTAGCGCACAATGGCGCATTGGTGTGCTTAAATCAATGTATGGGACATATTAAGAAAATCACAGTGACAATGTTCATGAGCAGAGGTCTTAAAATGGCTGTGTTGAAAATTTGGTGAAAAAATTCCTAAAAATGACTGTTTTACGAGTGTGCATTGCGCAGTTCCTACGCACGCTTGTAAGTTTGCGAATTTTCAATATTTTCATTCCAGATTTTCAACATTGCCATTTTACCACACCTCCTTATGAGCAGTGCAGCTGTCATTTTTCACATCTTGCCCAAAACGTGTTTCCGCTCATGTAGCGCAAAATGGCACAGTCGGTGTGCGAACTCAATGTATGGGACACATTAAGAAAATCACAGTGACACTGTTCATGAGTAGAGGTCTTAAAATGGCTGTGTTGAAAATTTGGTGAAAAAATTCCTAAAAATGACTTTTACGAGAGCGTGCGTTGCAGTTCCTCGCTGCGCTCGTAAGTTCGTAAATTTTCAACATTTGCACTCAATGACTTCCAAATACCTAAACAGCACATAGAAGCAAGCAACATTTGGCATTGACAAATGCTTGTTCTTAATATACCCTCAGTTGAGTAGGGGATAAAACCTTTTATAGGTACATCAGGGAGCGAAGGAAGACCAAGGGAGGGTTAGTGAGGCTTAATAAGAGGAGGAGAGTGGGCAGAGGTGACTGTGAAAAGGCAGAGATACTAAACAAATATTTTGCTCAGTATTTACAAAGGAAGTGGAGGAGGTACCTAAAACAAACAGTAGAAACACTCTGGATACAGAAGTTGATACCAGCCCATTTACAGAAGAAAGGGTTCTGAAGAACTCTTAAAACTGAAAGTGGACAAAGCAATGGGGCCTGATGGGATTCATCCCAGAATTCCTAAAAGAACTAAGGGCAGAACTAGTGACACCACTGACTACCCTCTTTAACAAATCATGGGAGGATGGGGTGGTACCGAGGACTGGAGAAGGGAGATGGATTCCCTTCACAAAAGTGGGAGCAAGGCAGAAGCAGAAAACTACAGACCTGTTAGTTTAACCTCAGTGGTAGGAAAATGATGGAATCACTTCTGAAGGAGAATTGTTGAGTATCTAGAGGCCAGAGGGCTCAGGACCCAAGGCAGCATGGATTCACAGCGGAAGGTCATGCCAGACAAATCTGATAGATTTCTTTGACTGGGTGACCAAAGTAGTAGATCAGGGAGGGCTGGACATGGCCTACATAGACTTTGAGCAAGGCATTTGACACAGTCCCACACAAAGATTAATATACAAGTTAGCCAGCCTGGGTGGGTCCCAAGATGACAGCCTGGGTAATGAATTGGCTGGAGAATAGGACACAGAGGTAATAGTAAATGGAGTCCACTCTGAAGAAAGGGGTTACTAGTGGGGTACCAGAGGAGTTCAGTATTAGGACTGGTCCTCTTCAACGTCTTTATGGACATTGCAAAGGACTGGAAGGAAAAGTATGTCTCTTTGCAGATGACACAAAGATATGCAACAGAGTTGATGCACAAGGTAGGTGGAAAGGATGAGAAGGGACTTGGCAAGGTTAGAGGAATGGTCAAATGTTTGGCAGCTTAGATTCAATGCTAAGAAGTGCAAGGTAATGCACCTGGGAAACAAAAACCCAGGGGAAGAGTACACAATGGGGGGTGAGATACTAACAACAACAAAAATGGAAAGGGACCTGGGGGTAGTCATGTCAGATGACCTAAAGGTGGGCAAGCAATGTGAGAGGGCAGCAAGGAGGGCTGGGGGGATACTGGGATGCATAGGGACAGGCATCACCAGTAGAAAACAAGTTATTATCCCTCTGTACAGACAGTTGGTGAGACCCATCCGAGTATCTCGTGCAGTTCTGGAGACCCAATCTCCGCAAGACATAGACAGGATGGAGGCTGTCAGAGGAGGGCAACTAAAATGGTGCAGGGTCTGCAGGAAGATATAGAAGAGAGACTTAAGGAGCTGAATATGTATAGCCTCGAGAAAGGAGGGAGGGGGACATGATAGAAACTTTCAAGTACCTCAAGGGAATCAACAAAGTCCAAAAGGTAGCATCTTTCAAAAAAGAGGTGGTAAGAACAAAGGGCACAATTTGAAGATAGAAGGGGCGGCTCAGAGGTAATTTAAGGAGTATTTTTTTCACAGAGAGGTTGTGGATGCGTGGAGCAGCCTTCGCGGAGGTTGTGGAGTCAAAAACAGTGGTGGAATTCAAGCATGCATGGGACAGTCATAAGGCAGTTCTAGGGGTGGGGTAGGAAGAAGTAGGCTGCTGGTTAACTAGGATCTGCAGCTTATCCATTAGGTAAGGAAATGGGCAGACTGGGTGGGTCAAGCGGTCCTTATCTGCTGTCAAAAATCTATGTTTCTATGTTTATCCCATGCATGCTCATGCCCCTATCATTTACATTCCACCACTTCTCCTGGCAGTCTGTTTAGGCGTCTACCACCCTTTCAGTAAAGAAATATTTCTTCACATCTATCCTGAATGCCTCCAGCTTCATAGTATGTCCCTTGGTTTGGGTGGTTATCCTCATTTGAAGGAAACTCCCCAACTGTACCCTCTTTACCCCTGTGAGGTACTTTGTAGGTCTTGATCATGTCACCTCTCGGCCTCCTCTCTTCCAGAGTGCAGATGTTGAGATTCTTCATCCTCTCCTTGTAGGGATTCCTGTGAAAATTCTGAACCATTTTAGTTGCCCTCCTCTGGAAAACCTCCACCTTATGTCCTTTCTGAAGTGTGGACTCTAAAACTAGACACAGTACTGCCGCTGGGAGTATACCATGGAGTGAGACAATGGCATCCCTCCTCCTCCTACTGGAGATGCTACTCCTTATGTACCCCAGACTCCAATTTGCCCTGCCCATAGCCTTGTGACACTGTACTACCATCTTGAGGTCCTCTGATATAATAACCTCAAGGACCCTTTCATGTCTAGTGAGTATCAGTACCTCCCCCCCATCCTATACCCAGCACTGGGGTTCCTATGCCCTAGGTACATGATTTCACACTTGTTGGCATTGAACCTCAAGTACATAAGAAAACGGAATTGATTTGAATGAATTGCAGGCTTTTAAGCAGCTTTTCGGGGAGTGTGTATTTGTGTGTGTGGGGGGAGCTCTGTTACTATAAGTATTTGCTTTTGATTTGGTATAATGTGCGAACAGACTAACCCTGCTCCCCACTCCATGTGCTATATCGGAGATAAAGAGCCCAAATAGCATTGGGCCAAGCACTGAGCCCTGCAGCACCCCGCTTGTTACTGCTCTGGGTGCCGAGAGCTACCCCACCACCATCACCCTCTGCACCCTCTCCTGTAACCAGTTCTCTATCCATTTAGTCAGACCACCTTCCACCCGTACCCCTCCTTCTCCTCACTCTTCTCCTCCTTGGCCTGTGTCCCTCCTCCCAGTAGTCTGCACCCTTTCTCCTCCTTATTCTTACTGGGTGGTGGTGCCTTCTGTATTACACTCAGACCACTCTGGCTGCCCCTTTCCTTGGTTACTACACCTCCGCCCGCCTTTACCTATATCTAGGCAGGTGAGCTCATCAGAGCTCCCTGTCCGGACCTTTCTACCAACCTCAGTCTTTTGGCCCCCCATTTGTTTAATCCACCTTAGTAGAGATACACCCCTGTAATCCTGGCTTTTTATTTTTTTTATTATATTTCTCACAGGGCTTAGGTGCGCCTTGGTCATCCCGACCGACCCCCTAGCCCTGCCCCTGACATCAGGCCGACCTGCTCACCTCCACGGATCACCCCTGTGCTGGGGTGGTGAGAAGCTTCCCAGGTCGACCCACGGGCAGGATCTGGTTGAGGAGGCACCATTCGGGGCGGGCGTGGGGGGTCGGAAGCTCATGCTGCCTGACCATAGCCCATTTTCCACTTTTCTCCCCTTTTCGGAGTGCGGGCATGCAATGACATTTAGGCACAGCGTGCCAATGTCCACCACACTCCACCACCCTTTACTACACCACTGTAGTAGCATCCGCGGTCATCACCAGGGGCCGATACACAGTGGTGGGTCCCTGAATCCCGCCCCGGGATAGGAGAGCAGCTCTCTGGATGCTCAATCCTATCCCTCCCTTGCCAATCCCTTGGTGGCCCGTTCTTGCATCTGAACCCGGGTCACCAGCATAGCATGAGGTGTGGCGTCCAGTGCCTCAACCCTCAGTGCCAGTGGCCCAGCAACAATGCTGCCTTTAATACTCCCCTCCCCTTCCTGCTCCAGTGTACCCTGTCCCCCTCGTACAAGTCACTATTCCCCCCAGACCCTACCCCAGTTAGTCACTAACCCATAATGTTTCGTGTGGCACCAATCCCTTAGCCACTTAAACTTCTCAAGCCTACCCTTCCTCCCCATGCTTGCATATGGTACCAGCAGTACCTCCAAGAATGCCACGACTTCCCCACCCCCCTCACACTGCCTGCCCAAGTACTCAAACCTCCCTCTCACTACTTCCACAGTGTCCCCCGTCAAGTCGTTTGTACCCACATGCAACAGTAAATGAGGTTTCTCCCTCCCTTTGCTGCAGCTTGAGCAGTGCCTGCCCTGCCCTCCTGAAGTCAACCTGGGGACAGCTTCAAAACAAATATGGCTGTGCCTTTCCCTTTCTGCCCCATCTCACCCACTTCAATATAGAATCCCCAGGACGAGTACCCCCTCGCCTTACCCCTTTCCTTTCTAATGCCCTTCCACCACCCAGTATTCATTCTTCCCTGTCCTTACCCCGCCAACTGCACCTCTGTGACTTCTGTATCTGTCCCTACTTCTGCCTCACCCTTTTCTCTGCTTTATGCCTCCCATCTTCCTTGAACCCCTTCCCAGCCTGACTATTTCCTACTGGGCTTCCCATGTCAACCTCTCCTCCTCCCTGCTGATTTCCAACCCCTCTCCTATCCCCACTGTTGTCAATTTAGAGCCCAATCCCTTGTACCCGATAGTTATGCACTCCATCCTTCCCCTTCCTGTAGCCTTCTCTCCTTCAGTCACCACCCTCCTTCCTTAACTAGCCCCTTCTACCCTTTTGTCCTCGCTATCTCTTCCCTACATGTTGCCAACCCTCCATGCCCCGCTTGTCCTCCCTCCTTCAGTATGTTCCTGCTCCCCCTCTCTGTCCGATAGCAGAGTTTCGAATCTATTCCTAGTCGATACCTGTCCTACATCTCTTCCCCCTATCAGTTCACCCCTCCTAGTTGTTCCCCTCCGTGCCACCCCTGGTCCCTCCCTACCTGCAGCCATCTGCTCTCTCCCATGGTACTCCTCGTGGTCTCTTCCTCCCCCATCAGGAGGCCCTTGCCTCGGGCACCCCCTTCCTTCTCTCTTTTCTGCTGGTGCCTCTGATACTGGGGTCGGTTTCAGTCCCTAGTTATTGTTCCTCCATCCCTTTGCCATCCCTATCCCCCAGGATGCCTACCATACCATTTGCCCTGTCACTTATACTCCTCCCTAACCTCCACAGTTCCTCCCTCAAACAAGCCAGTCATCTACAGATCATACACCCCCATCCTCCCCAAGCCCAGTCCAGGATCATGGCAGACCCATACCCTGTACACCCCTCCACCCTTCCAAAGATGCCCGCCCTATTGACATGTGGCACCTGCCCAATTTTGGCCCCCATCTTATGTTACAAGCTCTTACTCCCAGGTTCTGTACCCTACTACAACTGATAGGCCCCTATTTACTCAAATTCCTGTCCCCCCCACAGTAGTCCCTCTACTGACCCCTTGCTGACTGGGGTAATTCAGTCTCAAATCTCATCCGTTAGATGCTATATTACTGTAGCAATCCTAAGGCCACCTTGTCTGTTTTTCACCCTCAGCTACTATACTTTTTGTTCTCAGCTCTCATATAGTTTCACTTGGCCAGTTAGAAATCCTATTGCACTCCAAGTATTACTCATTCAGTTAGAGAAATAAACAAATAAATAGGGGATATGGCATGAGTTAGCATGTCATGCGCTTTTATCTTCACGAGAGGTCTGTGACCTCTTACATAGAAACATAGAAGTTGACGGCAGATAAGGACTGCAAGGCCCATCCAGTCTGCCATTTCTTTTCTACCTTATGACTGTGCTATAGGCCTTTGCTCTGTCAATGGGCCTATCTATTCATACTCATCTGTATTGCTCCCTATGCCTATCCCATGCCTGTTTGAAGCCCTGCACTGTATTCATTCCACCACTTCCTGAGGTAGGCCGTTCCATCCATCCACCACCCTTTCTGTGAAAAAGAACTTCCTCACATTACCCCTTAATCGGCCTCCCTCTAATCTCATGCTGTGTCCTCTTGTCCTGCTATTTTTCTTATATTGAAACATGTTAGACTCTTTCACCTTGTTAATGCCCTTAAGGTGTTTAAATGTTTCAATCATATCACCTCTGTCCCTCCTTCGCTCTAAGGTTTACATATTGAGTTCAGTTAATCTGTCCTCATATGTTTTCTGATGCAGTCCCTGCACCATTTTGGTTGCCCTTCTCTGGACTGCCTCAATTTGGTTAATGTCCTTGTGAAGGTGTGGCTTCCAGTGCTGCATGCAGTACTCCAGATGGGGCCTAACCAGTGTCTTGTAAAGAGGGATTATTACACCTCCCTCTTCCGACTTGTGATACCCCAACTAATACACCCAGCATTCCTCTAGCCTTACCTGCTTTAGAGGTCTGCTTGGATGATTTCAGGACATTGGTGATGTTGACGCCCAAGTCTCTTTCTTCTCTTGTGACTGCCAGCAACTCTCCTCCCAGCCTATAGGTGGCTTCAGGGTTCTCTTCCCTATGTGCATGATCTTGCACTTCTTTGCATTAAGCTCCAGTTGCCACTCTTCCAACCATTTTGCTAGTTTATCCAGATCTCTTCTCATTATGCCCACACTATCTGGATCATCTACTGTGTTGCAGATCTTGGTGTCATCTGCAAACAGACAAACGTTACCCTCCACTCCATCTGCAATGTCACTGATGAAGATATTGAATAGGACTGGCCCAGAACTGATCCCTAAAGTACCTCACTTGTGACTTGCATCTCTTCTGACTGTATACCATTTACCACCACTCTCTGTTTTCTGCCAGTCAACCAACTTGTCACCCAGTTGACCAACGTCTGACCCATCCCGAGCCTACCCAGCTTATTAATCAATCTTCTATGTGGAACAGTATTGAAAGCTTTGCTGAAGTCACGGTAGGCAACATCAACTGCTCCCCCTTGGTCCACCACTCTGGTTACCCAGTCAAAGAAATCTTTGAGATTAGTTTGACAGGACCTTCCTTTTGTAAACCCATGCTGTCTTGGATCCTGTGCTCCTATGAATTCCAGGTGTTGCACTATCCTTTCCTTAACAAGTGTCTCCATAATCTTGCCCACTACTGAGGTAAGACTGATTGGTCTGTAGTTCCCTGCCTCCTCCCTGCTACCACTCTTGTGGAGCATAGCCACTCATGAGGGAGCAAGAGGGCACAGACCTTGAGTGAAGATTAAAAAGTGTATGACATGCTAACTCATGCCATGTCTGCTTTATACAGTGAGCCTGATGGAAAAAAATTGCCCATGTCTATCTTTGTAATAATTTTACTGTTGGGTCTAAAGCCGCAGGTCCGCTGTAGCGTGAATAGGCATCCGCGCTGTGTCATTACAACGTACCGGATAATGGAAATAACAGGCATGATGTACCCCATTCATAAGATTAATTTTTTTGTCTCTGAATTGGGTATGTTAGCAGGCAAGATAAAGCTTTTATCTGCCTGAATTTTCCATCACGCTCATTGCATAAATATGTATTATTAGAGCAATCATGACAGTATAGCTCAGTACTTAGGTCAGTTAGAGACAGAAACAGAACAACTAAATCTGTATTATTACAGCAATCCTAAAGTATCCAATCATTGCTTTGTCTCCACTCCAGAGACCTTGCTATAATATAGGACCACAGAGGACCATAGACGGAGGGTGGGCAGCTGTAAAGTCGGCAGGCTCCACTGAGCTCGCTACTCCCCCTCTCTCACCCGCTCGTTCTATTTCCCTGACGTGCAGGCTGCCCTTTGTACTGGGGTTCTGCTTGCATTGGCGCCTTTTGCCCACCCCGGTCCTGATTAAATACACATAAACCCCGCCGGCTTTCTAGCTCACTCCTCTCTAGCTCCCCCATCCTTATTCCACTATGTGTGTCAAATCGTGGATCCTGCTCTGGTCCTTCTTCTATCTCATATCGCATGCCCAATATATGCCACCTCAAGCCTTTATTACTGTGGATACTATTCTGATCTGCTCTGTAACTAGTTCCTGTCCCTATGTGGATATATGCCTTTTCAACTCCCCAATTCTTCAAAACTATTTTCATATCACCTTTAATGCTGGCACACGAAATGAATTACCACCTCAGCTTATGACTTCCGCCAACATCATAGAGGCATCACCTCTACAGATAGCAGTCAGAGTACTCGTCTCTGCCACTCTTAGTGGGAAGGGCAAAAAATGCGGGGGCACGCCCCCCAGGACGATGGACCACAATGACGAAAAAAAAAGGGGTTACCAGTACAAAGCTTACTATTGCCACTCTAAGAAAACTTTTACTCCTTCTTCTCCTGTGCTCAGGAAATGTGGAGCTCAATCCGAGGCCACTAGCTGCAATCACATCGCCCTCTGACCTTGCCACACTGAAAGGCATGAGTTTCCTCCACATTAATGTATGCAGTCTGTTAAAAAAGTTCTCCATGATCCAGGCCTGGGTCCTCCATACTCGACCAGACATCCTAGTGGTTTCAGAAACCTGGCTTAGACTCGCCACCTCTGACAGGGAAGTCAATATCCCTAACTATTTGCTATTTAGAGAAGACAGACATTCCAGGGGTGGAGGGGTTGCCATCTATGTCAAGGATAGGTATATGGCATCCTGTCTGAGTGCTTTATCTGTTGCAAATGCTTATGAATGTCTGTCTCCAAGTCACCATCTTGCGCACTTCAACATTATGTATCATAGGGTGCTATAGACCTCCTTCTGCCAATCTACAATTGTTACCTCATCTGAGTAATATCATCGAACAACAGTCCTCAGAAATAATTATTCTTGAGGATCTTAATTTAGACTGGCTATCTAAAACCGCCGCTTCCCTCGTAGCTTTCTGTGATACCCATGGATTATCGCAACTCAATTGTCGAACCAACACGAGTAAATAAAAAGAACGTGGATAACAGCTCCCTGCTAGATGTTATCCTAGTGAATAAACCACATCTCTTCTCCTTTGCCAGCACCTTCTTCAGTGATATCAGTGATCACTCATTTATTGCTTGCATAAGATCAAGCAACAAACCTACTACTTGGCCGAAGTTTGCTGCCAAGAGATCTAGACGGAACTTTGATCTCACTGCCTACATAAACGAACTGAAACACTCCTTGTATTGGCAAGAGTTCTATTTGGCAAAAAAACACGCAATCAGCATTCGACATATTTAGCAAAATTATCCTAGACGCCCTAAATAAATATGCCCCTATAGTTAAGGTGCGAATAGCAAAAAATGCATGTAGGTGGTTCACACCATTTTTAAAATCTGCATTGACTGAAAGAGATAACCTATGGAAAAAAGCACACAAAACCCAGTCTGCTGCGGACTGGTGCAAGTTCAAAAGGGCACGAAACTCATGTACTAGAATGGCTAGAGATACAAAAGCTGCATACTATCATTCTGAATTTCTCCCTGCCTCCAAAAATCCTACAAAATTTTGAAAACCATCAAGGACTTGTCTGGTGGCTCACTACATGATGAAATCTCCTTAAAAAATAACACCATTAGTGACAGACTGGAAGTTCTGGATGCCTTCAATAATCACTTTGAAACTGCAGGCTTAGACTTCGACAATTCCCCTGCGAATTTGATACGCTCTCAAGTGGATAATCAAGGTGCAAATCCTAGCATCACTGATTCAGTCTTCTCCTTGCGTCCTACTACTCTGAAAGAAGTTGAAGACCTATTGCTAAAACTGGATGTAAAAAAAAGTGCTGGTGTAGATACCCTCGACCAATATTTTTTGAAGGTGGCCATCCCTGTGTTAGCCGTGCCCATAACCCATTTATTTAACCTATCATTAACTCAAGGATCCATTCCTTCAATATGGAAAACAGCGCACATCATACCCCTGTTCAAGTCCGGAAATCTCTGTGATGTAAATAATTACAGACCAATTCGATTCTCCCTGTCTTGTCAGAATTACTGGAAAAGTCGTAAGTAACCAGCAGAGGCAGTCTCTAGAAGCTAATAACCTGCTTAATCCAGTCCAATCAGGGTTTAGAGCTAAACATAGCGCCATCACAGCACTTGCCAAAGTGACTGATGACTGGCAAAGAGAGCTAGACAACAGGAATTACACCTGCGCCATATTCTTGGACCTGAGCAAGGCCTTCGACACTGTAGACCATTGTCTGCCACTCTTCCTGACCTCACTAGGTGCTGACCCATTATCTTTACAGTGGTTCAACAACTACCTCTCTGATCATTTCCAGCAGGTGAAAGCGGAAGGAGATCTCAACTCTCAAACCTCTCCTAGAGGTGTTCCCCAGGGTTCTATCTTAGGACCAATCTTATCTGCAATATACATCAACAATATTGATGAAAGCATAACTAAGGCCAACATTCATCTGTTTGCAGATGACACAGTTCTTCACGTAAGCTGCCTGTCATTACAATCTGCATGTAATGACCTTCAATCTGAGTTCAACCTGCTGCAACACCAACTCCTAAACAAAAACTATTACTTAACATCAAGAAAACAAAAGCAATGCTTTTTTCCTCTGCCCAAATGGTAATTCAGCCCTATCAGATCCTGTGCACAGATTACTACAATTTTTGGCAGAAGTTGGAATTTGTCCCAAATTCAAATACCTGGGAGTATGGCTGGACCATAGGCTCTCCTTTATAGAGCACGTTGAAAAATTACTCAAAAAATTACGACAGAGACTTGGCCTGTTGTTTAGGATAGCCCGCTTCTTAACTAGAGATGCCAAACTACAGCTGGTACAATCAACCTTTCTATCCTTGATAGATTATGCTGACATCCTTTACAGTCACTGTCCCATTTCCTAGCTCAAGAAACTTGACACATTATATCATAGAGCTTTGAGGTTCATCACAGGCCTGCCTTATTCCACTTACCACTGCTCCCTATATCAATCAGTGGGGTGGAGTTCTCTTCAATTCAGGCATGATAAAAATGCAGCCTTATGGACCCTGACAGCCATCTCCAAAAAACTGCCCCAATACATTACAGACTGTCTTCCTATAAAACCAATAGGCAATACGCCCTGAGAAGTTGCAACTCTTCCTACTGATGGTTCCCAAAGTTAACTCTCGCTTGGCAGGGCTGCTGTAAGTTTTACACTGTCCTCCTTGTGGAATAAATTGCAAAAAACTGAAACTGAGGTCACCCATCGGCATCTCATCTTTCAAGCTCTTATATTCACATCTCAGAAATGATCAGTGCAATTGTTTTCCATGACCATGAGTTGTCATCATGCTAACCTGTACCATTTAGCCATGAACTAATTACTTCTATACTTGTCTCCTCCTTGGCCTTGGTCTGTCATCATGCTTTCATGTAACACCTTGATGCCTCTGTCCTCCCTTTGATACTGGTCTATCTTTCCGCTTTCTCCAGCCTTCTTTTCACAACTCTATACTGCACTCATCCACAATCTACACACAATCATGGGGCCAAATATTCAAACTGCGCCATTCTGTGGCGCAAGCTCTTGCACTGCTCAAAAAAGTTGCACAGGGGTGTGGCCAGGGCGATATTCAATGGAGTTGTGCTATTGAGCAACTCCTCTGAATATCGCCCCCTGGCCACAGCCACTGTGCATGGCGCAGTGGAACTTGCGCCACCACAAGTGGTTAGAGTGGATCATTCAGATACGGTGGCGCAAGTTCCATTGCACCATGCGCAAATCTGCGATATTCAAAAGGTGACATGCAAATGGGGCCATAATTTATGCAAGGTGCACGGGGGGCCATTTGCATCTCATTACGGCCCCATTTGCATGCCATTAGCATGCAGGTGCACCGATCCCCCATGACTTGCACCTGGCGTCCTGCCAGGCAGTAGCCATCAGGGACCGACGCCCCTGCAGCCCCGATCGCAGGCATAAAATAAGTCAACCCTCTGCAGCCCATCGCGGGCATAAAGTAAGTCATTCCCCACCTCGATTAGCCTCGGGATCGTAGGCATAATCTTCAACCCTCTACTAGCCCGATCACCGGCATAACGATTAAACCCTCCCTCCTGCACCAGTCCGGCTGCGCATAACGATAGTCTTCCCCGACTACTGGCTGGCGGCATAACACCTCTCAATATTCTGGTGGGTCCAGTGACCTGAAGTCCGACAGGTGACAAGTAGCATCTCACTTTCAGTTCATATCTCTGTGATTCAGTGGCTCGCTCACTCACATCGAGTTCCATCACCCGCCTTCCTCAGCCGGGAGCGGTAGCACCCCACCCGCCAGCACTGCCGCCGCTGACTGACAGCTTGTAGGTTGCATGTTGTTCAGAGCATGAGCTAACAGGCATGCAGTCCATACCATACAAGGCAGTCCAGATATGTGAATGAATGTGGAATTCATCCATTCACATATCTGGACTGTCTTATACGGTATAGGCTGCACACCCATTGGTTCATGCTCTGAATCAATGGCTTGCAGCCCTACCTGCTGTCAGCCTGAGTGCAGGGCAGCAGAGTGGTGGGTGCTGCCGCCCGCCAGCTGATGGGGATCGGGGTGGGGCTCCGTGGGTGGGTGGGAGGGCCACCTAGATCACCAGGGATATTGGACTTGGGGAGTGGGTTTGTACTTATGCCCACAATGGGCCTGCGTCCACTGGACCACCAGGGATATTGGTCTTTGGGGTTGCGTTATGCCCTCGATCGGGCTAGTCGGGGGTGGGGAAAGATTTCCTTATGCCCGCGATCGGGCTGCTGCGGGGATACCTCGCTGCCCGCGATCGGGTTAGTGGGTGGGGTTTTCATACATTATGCCCGCGATTGCACGGGGTTTACTATTATGCCCGCGATCAGGCTGCGGGGGCACCGGAACAAGTGGAGAGCCACCACAGGTGGCAGCTGCTGTGTTAAGCCCTGCAATGCGGCAGCTCACCTGAGGGTGGCCCTCGACTTGATCCTTTTTTTTTTGGGTTTAAAGTTGTGCAGGCGCAGGTAGGGGGTTGTGCCTGCACAACTCTGCACGGCCTGGCTGAACATCACACTGCGCACTTTATGCATGGTTCTTCTCCCTTCAGTTGCGCATGCCTTCATTATCATTGCGCTGTTGCTCAGCATGCTTTCGGTGATGCAACTGCCTCCTGCTGAATATCGCAGAATGGCGCAATTTCGGACTTGCGCAGGCGCAAACCTATTGTGCATGGCTCAGCTCTTTCTCCCATCGCTGCAGGCTGCCCTTTGTACTGGACCCTGCCTGCATAGCTGCCTTTTCTGCACACAAAGAAATCCGCAGCAGTCCTGACAGAGCTCAGTTGAGCTTGGTCACTCCCCTCTCTCACTCATTCGATCCTAATCTGTTCCAAACACTGATTTCGAAGTGACTGCTTATTTCTGCCGAAGCAAAACACACCGGCCAGGATGTGAAAAATGACAGCTGCACTGTTCATAAGGAAGTGTGAAAATACCAGTGTTTAAAATCTGCGTGAAAATATTACTAATTTGCGGTTACGAGTTGCATGGAAACTGCACAATGCACGCACGCGTAACACAGTCATTTTATGGAGCTTCATCACAAAATTTTCAACGAGGCATTTTACGACCTCTGCTCATGAACAGTGTCACTGTGATTTTCTTAATGCTTCCGAACACTGATTTCCCACGTGCTATTCTGCGCGGAGTGCAAAACACATTCGTCTAGGATGTGAAAAATGGTAGCTGTGCTGTTCATGGGAGGTGCATAAAATGGTAATGCTGAAAAATCTGAGTGAAAATATTGCAAATTGCGGTTACGAAGCATGCGTAGTAACTGTGCAACGACATTCAGTAAACAGTCATTTTTGATTTTTCCACCAAATTTGCAAAATAGACTCTTTGAATGGCCACCCCATGAACACTGGTATTCATATTTTGTTATCGGTCTCGAAGGTGATTCCGCTTAGTGACCCCAAAATCATCTTCGAGACCAGCTAACGCAATGACAATGGCTGAATTCATGAGGATGGGGCCTATTAACCCCATGTTGAAAATTTGGTGCCAAAATTCCCAAAAATTCCTGAGATATGCAAAAAAGTTGAAAAAGTCCTATTTATGCCATTATACAGCGTACCAGCATTTCCTCAGTTCGCGGTCGGCTTTGAAGAGTGCAGACGTGTTCCCGGTCCACCAAGATCGTGGCGCCGGACTCCAGAGGAGTATAGGATGAGGGGTGGGGGAGGCAGGGTCGAGGGTGGGCGATGGTTGTGGGAGGGGCAGGAGACCACGAGGGACCGTTTCTTTTTACAGGTTTAAAACAAACAAAAACCATCACGGGACGGTTTTTCCTTTACAGGGCATTGGGCATGCTGGGGTGGACTCCCAGTGTGCCACCTGAATGTTTGGAGGTGCTGTAGCTGACGGGGATTGATCACCCTGCATAAACCGAACGCTTTGGCTGGGGAACTATTGCGCTGACGGGGAGTGGCTCCCGTCCGGCAACCTGAACTCATGCGGGACTGAAGCCAACAGGGATTGGGGCCCCATTGGCAAACAAACACTGTTGTGGGGGCATGCTGCCGAGGGGGATTGAGCACCCCCTCGGCACTGGGGGATCAGTCAAGCCGCCACCATGTTCACAAACAATATTACAGTACCAATGTTCTGTCCAGCAATGACGGGTCGCTCCCTCATTGCAGCGGAATGACTGACTCTGCGATGACGAGGCAGCCCCTGATTGCAGCGGCTGAAACATTTCAATGTTGTGGCACGCTGGCTGAACTAGTGTCAGCAGCAGTGTGCCACCCCATTGGGGAACGCAGTGGGGGCATTGGCCACAACAGTGCCGTGCCTCCACAACCTGCCTCTGCAGCAAGCTGCCGCAATATGTTTCTTATGCATGCACGCAATCAACATAATGAGCCAAAATGAGCCTTCTTGAAAGAAAACCAGGATCCAAGCCAGGCCAGAGTTCCAAATGAATGAATGAAATGAAAAATAGCCTCAGAATGGTGCTGTTCGCATCTAGTCAGGCAAACGTATGGACAATTGCAGGGGCACAAAATACTGAACAAGGTGACCTGTTGCACCTTGAGCAATAGGTACTGTATAACAGAATCTGAAATGAGCAGCAGGTTAAGGACCTGCCCACCAAGCAGAGCATTGCCCTATTTAAGCAATATACCATGACAGGGTGTGGGTTGTGCTGGGATTTACCCACACCTGATGTGGTTTGGTGACAAGGCGACGGGCCGAGTGACCAAATCCACACACGAAGTGAGTGAACCCAGCATAACCCACACCCTGGAGGGATTTATTGCGATTATACAATGGATAGAAATGAAAGACTTTTTTTTTCTATAAAAAATTAAAATAGTTTTAATTGGAAAAAAAAACTGTTTTTTAATAGATTTTTGTGAATTTCTTTCCTCTGTATGTTAAATAGTTCCCTGTCGCTAGCCAGAATATTCTTTGTAGGAGACACACAAACCAGTACCTCCACCTCTGCTTGCAGTCCCCCAACACACATCATTGCCCCCACATCTGCTAGCTAGAGGGGTTATGTGTACCCCTCAACTTAAACACAGCAAGACACAACAAGACTGAGTGCAGCTGGCAGTCTGACACATACAGATTGCTCGGCTGTGAGAGCATGTGAGCAGCGATGCTCCTGCAGCTGCATTCTTTTGCTGTTGAAGATTTCACTTTTTCCAATGAGCTGGATATTCCTGGTTACTTACCGACCACTACTCTCAATAAGTGTGGCCACCTCTCTACACTGTACCACCTTGCAGTCCATATGGGACACCGCCTGGAACCTTGCAACTTCTACTCCAGGAAACAACAATCAAAACTATCTCTCAAAGAGCTGCGACTCTGCTCCTTAAAACTCCTACTCCTCCTCCTTCTCATCTCAGGCAGCGTCCATCCCAATCCTGGCCCTAGAAGCTCAGGCCACACAAACTCAGGTGCCCTTATCCTTGCAACTATTAATATCTGCAGCCTACTACCAAAGCTGGATGCACTCCAAGCCTTCATATGCCAACACAATCCTGACATCCTTGCAGTGGTGGAAACTTGGCTGACACCTAAAATTCCTGACTCAGCAGTAACAATACAGGGCTACAATGTCCACAGGCTGGACCGGATATCCAAAAAAGGCGGTGGTTGCGCAATCTATATCAAAGACTCCCTGTCTTGGCACCCTGTAGCAACTCCATCTCTTTCTGCCTCAGCCCAGATTTTGCCAATAAAAATCGTCCTAGGTCCCAACCATAAAGCCCTGACTATTGTCTCCATATACATCCCGCCCAGGGACCCTAAACATGGATTCAATGACGTCCTAAACTTTATCAACTCTCATCCTTTCGAAGCTGAACTTATTCTACTAGGAGTTTCAACATAACTGGTTAGCATCGAGTGCCAGTGCCTATAAAGACTCCATCTCAGCTGCTAACCTCACTCAAATGGTAAACTCCCTACTAGGATTAACTACAAGACTGGCACCAGTACCCTCTTGGATTGGTTCTCACCACTCAACCCACAAGGATTTCTCATCGACCATTCTCCCAGACTCACTCAGTGACCACTCCCCAGTCATGTGTGCATGGTCTAACAAATTCCTTAAGCCCCTCCCAAAATTATCGCTAGCAGAGTCCTTCCTAGTGGAAAACTTCACATCTCAAACAACACCTGCTTCTACAAGACTGGCTACCCATCTGTGAAGCAACAGATGTTAACTGGCTCTTGATCACTTCATCTCAATTTTCAACAAAGCCTGCGACCTCTTTGCCCCTGCTAAAAGGCTCAAAACAAAATGTCTCTCTAACCCATGGGTCACCTCGGCTCTTCTCTGACAGCTGAAACTAAGGGATCACCTCTGGGCAGTTGCCAGGGCCACTGGCAAACAACTGGACATCCAAAATTACAAACAAGCACGAAATGCCTGCACAAAAGCCATATGGCCAATGAAATCCACCTATTACAAAGACACTCTCACCAATACATGCGGAAATGGTCGTGCTTTCTGGGACAATATCAAGGATGTCATAGGGAAGCAGCCAAAAACCTCTATGGCCATGTTAATGGTTGATGGATCCTCAACCCTTGACCCCAAGGTGATCGCAAACATCTTTAATATGGCTTTTTCAGACCTTAGTGCTGTTCTACCCGATTACTTTTTAAAACAGGGCCTACTCTCCAAATACCTCATCCCTCAGTCTAACCATCCCCTCTTCTACTTCAGGAAGGTAAGGCTGAATGAAGCTCGCCGCTATATTACTGCAGCTATCTCTAAATCTAGATCTAGTAGCGACACCCTGGACCTTAAGCTTCTGTTGCTCACCCTCGATGAGGTAATTCATCCATTAACAAAAATCCTAAACCTCTCTCTCAGCTGTGGAAAATTCCCAGAACTATGGAAAACAGCCACCGTGACACCCGTCCATAAAAGTGGGGACAAGACGATTCACTCAAATTATCGCCCTATCTCCATACTGCCCCCACTCTCTAAGGCACTTGAGCGCATCGTGGCTGATCAACCTACCGACCACTTGGATAAATACAATATACCTTGTCCACAACAACACGGCTTCCGGAAAGGTCACAGCACCACCACATCCCTTCTTGAGTTCACTGGAGCTTTGCACAAATCCCTTGACAACGGCCTTCTCACAGGGGCCGTTTTCGTCGACCTCACCAAGGCCTTCGATACAGTACACCATGGACTACTAATACACCAACTACTGAATGCCAGGCTATCACCTGACTCTTCTCTCTGGTTTAAAAGCTACTTAGAAAACCGGTCACAGAGAGTAAAAATTGCGGACGCTCTTTCTAACACCCTGCCTGTTCCGGCGTTGTCCCACAAGGATCCATACTGGAACCCTCCTTTTAGCCTTTTCTTAAACTCCCTCCTTACCACTGCTCTGAGCAGATCATACTATATGCCGATGATGCTGTTGTATTCTCCACTCACAAAGATCCTGCAACTCTTCAACACAACCTTCAACTTGGTTTCCAGTTCTGTAGAGACATGGTTTCTTAATCATAAACTGGTCCTCAATGACAAGAAAACCAAATCTATGCTCTTCTGCAGCTCTCATAACCCACACAAGCTACACCACTTGGCTATCTCCACCACCCAGGGCAACACTCTAGATCAGGTGGTGTCCTTCAAATACTTAGGGATTCAGCTTGACCCTAATCTCTCCTATGGACTTCATGTAGATAATGTAGCTCAAGCTGCTAATACACGGCTTGGTCTCCTCTACAAACACAGACCACACCTCACGCCAGAAGCTTTGAAGGTTGCAGTCCTGAGCTCTGTGATCTCTGTAATAGACTATAGTCTCATCATTTATGGCTCGGCCACAACCACAACCCTTAGACGCCTCTCAACTGCCTTAAATAAAGCATGTTGGCTCATCACTGGTGCTCACAGTCTCACCCACACATGTGACCTGTACACTCAGACCAGCTGGCTCCAACTATCAAACCGCATAAAGTTTCTCACCTGCTCCATGGTCAAAAAATCTACCTTGGCCTTGCACCTTCTGGGGTCTCAACTCTGTTACAACACCGAATTAACAAATGGTGCCTTAGGAGATCCACGCTACAGCTACTGAAAGTCCCCCACTGTCACACTTCACAGGGACAATGCTCTTTTGCTTATCGAGCACCACTCTGGTTCAATGGCCTCAGCCCAACCATCTCCTCTGCCCCAACTATTGGTATGTTTAAAACTAGGCTCCAGGACTATCTCACTACCAACAGCTCCTGTGACTGCCCAACTTAACCTTGTTTCTCCACTTCCCTTTCTGCTCTAATTGTCCCCCCCCCCACTGGATTCTACCCTCACATCTTGGTATACCCAATGCTGCACTTTTCACCCTCTTGCCACCCTTCCTACATTCCTTCTCCCCTACCTCTTCCTCTCCCTATGACTCTGGCATTTCTTATCTGCTGTCTATTTCTCTGACAAATGCCGCTGGCTGCCATTACAATGTTACCCTTGAACTGTATTAATCTGTACTCTGTTTGCAATGTCCACATTGTTGTAATGCCTGTCTTGATG
Organism: Neoceratodus forsteri; assembly: GCA_016271365.2. Lineage (NCBI taxonomy): Eukaryota > Metazoa > Chordata > Ceratodontiformes > Ceratodontidae > Neoceratodus > Neoceratodus forsteri. The sequence goes on from CM057451.1 coordinate 478,300,314, forward strand.
TTCCCCATAATTTGTATTTCTCTGACGTGGAACCTTTGTAAAAGAGCCATGGCTCAAAGGTGTTGTAATCCTAGACTTGATAAATAAATAAAATAAAATAAAATAAATGGTGGGCTGCAAGAGCATGGTAGTTCTACACTGGGACCGGAGTCTAGCAGCACGGTAATGGGTATTTGCAGTGCAGTATATTTCTTTTAGAAGTTTTGTGATGTTTATAGCAGGTTGTGGGACTAGTGGCATCTGCCTCTTCAAAAAGGACTCCTTTGGAAAGTCCCACTTGTGTGTCTGACTTCACCAGAGAATCAGATCTGACATGGCAGCTTTGACGTTGGAAGCAGCTATGGAGGTACGATTTAATAAACACTGATTTGGTGCTCCCATATGTTTTCAGAGTGTCTTTTTAAGTTATTGTGGTTTAGTCTGAGTGTTGCAGCAGGAGTTGTCCCTTTAGCAGTGATCTAAGATGGTGGGTATTTTGGGGGGGCTGTACTGATTTTCTTAGGGTTCTTGATGAAGCGGCTGACTGGCACCTTTTCCTGTGGGTTATGCAAGGATTTACTACAGGTAAAAGGTGCCAGTCAGCCAGTCAGAATGCATGATTCTCAGATCCCATTGTATAATAGAGAATAAGTGATTCCTCTGGACAAATGTCTGACAATCACCAGGACATCCATCACTCTAGGGGACCCAAAAGTGTACTATGGCTATGCCCTCCGAGGCCATGCAGTACAGGAGGGACATCAGGCCCAGCTGAATGGAAGGCTGCAAGTCCATGAGACAATAGATCGTTGCACAGGGACACAGGTCCAAGAGCTACCACTGCTAGTTGTCACAGCAGGAGGTAACTCTGCTGTCTTTGCCATAAAAGGCGTAAGTGGGTTTATTATGTCTCCTCTACTACCATTTTGACTAAGACTCTGTTTAACATAGGAAAGGGAGGGAGACTCTGAAGTCACCCTAAGCAGGGGTTGGAAGCACCTGAACACCCTCGGGTGGTAAGGACCACTCTGGTCTCTAGGGCTAAGGAAGGTGGCTAGTACCTGCTGGTCTGCTTCCCTCTGCCCAGTTCTTGCCATGTTGTAAAGAAGCAATGCTGTTGCACAGGTTTGTAGTAGCCAAGCTACTTGAGATAGAAATAATCAAGTAGGCCTTCCCTGTTGCTGGCCGCTCTTTCAACCATCTGGCACTGGAGGAAGACCCAGTGCGCAGAGGCAAGCCAAAATGCAAGGATCTGAATTGTGGGTGATTCCTGTCCCACCTCACTTTCTGATAGCTCCTCTGGGGAAAAACACCAAGATAGGAATGGCTGACAGCCCACTTATCTAGTAGACATGGCCAGTCCTCTTCTTACACTAAGAGAGTGGGACCTTGCTAAGACCTGGCATATAAAAAGAGGAAGTTGAGAATACTTGAAACTATAACAAAACACTAGGGACCTTGCCTTCTCAGGACTGAGAAAGAATGCATAATAAAACCCTGGGATCTCCCGATGGGGAGGAGCAGGGTCTATGGCATCCTTTGAAGCAAGGTTTGGTATCGTGTCTTACAGCATAGACATGTGTCCCAGGATTAGGCATAAATAGATGATAGATGAAGTGGGGAGGTGTCAGCAGCTCCATGGGTGACCACCTGCCATAATAATGATAGTACCCATTCACTCAAGTGACCTCCCTCCTTGCTTTGCCTCACATGGAGGGAGAGGTTACCCCTTACCACTGCCCCCATACAATATGATTGCAATTGGGGGTTAAGCTAGAAGCTATGTTAAGCTGGTGGGGGCTGCTCTCCCGGCTCCACTGCCTTTAGTAATTCTGGTATGGGTTTCCACTAGGACAGGAATGTGAACAATGACCACATTTTTGCTAGTGCCTGTTGGAGGATAGCTTGGACTGCTATCTCTAGCTGTCTGCTGACGAGAATGAATGCTGTGTTTACCTCTGTTGCATGAAGCAGGCCCCTCTACTTCTGAAGCATGGTAGAGGGGCCTGCCAGGTCCCAGCAACACTCTAGAGGATTTTTTTTTTTTTTTTTATGACTTCCTCCACATCGTGGCCAAACTACTTCTGACCTCTGAAAGGGGCATTTAACACTGTATGCTGTGTAGGACTTGAGAAACCTGTCAGCCTGAGCCAAGAGTAATTGTACTGGATCTGCACCAGGCTGCATAGGTGGCATCCTCCAAAGCCAGGTAAAGTGGAGGGATGATGACTGAGGCAGTCTCCGGGATCTCTAAGAACTCCATAAGATCCCTTTTAGTGGAATCTTGTTCCTCCCTGGTAAACCCCATGGCAGCCTGCATTTGTTGCATCATTGGTTGGAACAAAGGATCTTCTGGTGGTAAGGTTAAGGGAAAAAGGAGCAGGGAAAATATTGGAAAGTAATTATTGTATGTGCAGTTCTGGTAGATTGCATGCTGGTAGTAGGCCTAACAGCTGACTGGAACAATGTGGTCTCATCCATCCAAGTCTTGGGTTAGCTATGTGTTGGGGCACAGCCTGAGGCAGACAGAGGGTAGCTAGTCTGGGATAAGGCTGCCCTTTAAACTTCACAGTGTCTAAAGTTAGAAATGAGGCTTACTCACCCCACAACTTTTTATATTTCACACTTTTTTTTATTTAAAGCAGCAGTGCAATGAAAAAAGTTATTTCAAAAACTAATGTTCTGCTATGGTTATGAAAAATATTGGCAGAACTGTTGATTTGGGTTTTCTGGATACTTCCTGTGCCATGTACTGTACATTTGCAATTTTGTCTGTCTTATTTCTATGCAAAAATGTGGTGGCCATCTTTTTTTCTTGAGAAATTATTATTTTAAAATGTTCATAAAATTCTTAAATGATAACAGAAACTGAAAATGTTACCGCTAAAATAAACTGGAAGATGTTTGGCTTTAATTGGGACAAAAAAGAGATGGGTTTAAATTTTTGCCCATTTTCGTTGCACTGCTGCTTTAACTGTCAGAATTATATTTAATAATATAATAATATAATAATATAATTCTGACACTTGAAGAAAAACTTGTGGAATATAAAAAGCTGTGGGGTGGGGGCCTAATTTCCAACTTTAGACACTGTTAGTTAAATGCTGTTGGAACAGGCTACTCCTAGTTTATCTTTTTCACCTTTTCAGAGTGGGGCCACACTGACTGTTGGGAGTGCCCTTTAAAATTGTATGGGGAAAGCCTGACAAACTCACACTTGGTAGTACAAGGTGGCCAATATCTGAATGCAAGGGCTGGAAATAGTAGCACTGATACGAAGTGGCCATTTACTGGATGTAAGGACTGGACATAGCCATGGGATATGAGGTGACTGATGTCTGAATGTAAGGACCAGACATAGCAGTGGGATAAGAGGTGCTTGATATCTAAATGTAACCCCCCTGTCAGGGGCTTACTTGTGAGCCCCGGAAAAAAGGCTTGTTTTTTTCAGGGTTATGCTTTTAGTTTTCTACTTCTCCTGCTGGCCCCCACATGGTTTTCAAGGGACAGCGGGGCTGGAGGAGCAAGTTCGCAGAGCCGCCGGTTTTAAAAATGGCACAGTGGTGCTCGCGAGTTCCGTCCATGCACAGTAGCACATTTTCATGTGGCCATTTGCGGCCGGTTTGGTTTGCCTCTCCAGTGGTCCCAGTCCCTGGGCAGAGCAAAAGAGGTACCGGAGACCTTAGTTTGGGTGGAGAGGCAACCAGGAGGAAGAAAATTTACTTTAAGTGAACGCCAGTTGCGCTTGAGATACTGAGAGCTGCCTCATGAATATTAATGAGGCATCTCATAATAAAAATGAGCTCAGTTCTGTCTAGCACTAAGGAACACTAAATTGCACTAGTGAAAGGCAAGAAAAATAACAAAAATAAAGGCGAGGTGTGGGGGCTCAAAAGGGGCTACCAAATGTAGAGCCTCAAATAAGATAAAAATGTTTATGTGGGCTGCAGGCAAAGAGTACAGTGGAAACTTAAATAAATTAAAATGGGGCTATGTGTGTGCTGCCTAGGGGCAAGGTGTAATGGCAGCAGCAACTAAATAAGGGCTTGACTAAAGTGTTAAAATATGCAGTCGCTTACCAGGGCACAGGGGTAGTTACAACTGTGTGGGAACATAATTAAATAAATAATAACAGTTTGGCTGCAGGGACACTTGAAACCTGGAACTCTGTGTAAACTGTGGACATTGTTTATCCCAGCCACCATGTTTAGCAGCCATGTGACATCAGCCAGCCAACCACCGAGCCAGGATTCTTGCCAAGGACTCTGGGACTGTGTGAACAGACTTTTGGGGAAAAATACCAAAAAACCTTTAAGCACTTTTTTCTGCACCAATGAGGCATCGCGGGAGCCTCATGCATATTAATTTTTCTTAAGGACAGTGGCTCCAGCCATTGGAAAGTTGTCAAAATGCTCCCATGAGGAGAAAACTGTTGAACTTTAAGTCAGTTCGGGGGGAGCCCCTCCAGAAGGAGGGGGAGCTCTTGCTCTTAAAAAAAATGGGGCTGCAGGATGGGTCTGCCTGAGGGCAGCCAGCAATTTGTCCCCTAGGGCGGGGAAGTGCCTGCCTCATCAGAAAAAGGGGAAAAAAGCTGGAAAAAGAAAAAAGGTTAAAAAAGCAGCTTGGCAAAAAAAAGAAAAAAGCTGCAGGATGCTAAATGTTCTGTGTTGTTCTAAAATTGCACCACTGCTGTGAAATAAAAGAAAAGAGGTTGCGTCCTAAACTTGGGAAAAGGGCAAAGGTTGTGTCTTAATCCTAAAAAAAGACTAAGGTTGTGTCCTGAACCTAAAAAAAGGATGAAGGTTGTGTCCTGAGCCTGGTAAAAGAACAAAGATTACATCTAAGCCTAAAAAAAGATGAAAACACAGAGAAATAATAAAAAATAAGTAAATATAAATGTGCTAAAAAAAAAAGTAAGCCTGTTCACGTGGAAAATTGCTAAGTACCTGCATGGTGAAAAAAGGGACTTTAAGTGCAAAAAATATGCGTGAGCCAAAACAAAAATGTGACTGTTAAAGTCAAAAAACTGTAAAAGTAAAAAAATGAACAGGTGCCTTTCTGGGTCGGGTGCCTGTTGTCTGCTCCTAAAATACAGCAAAAAAAAAAGAAAGAGAAACAAATTGATGTGGCTACACACCGTGGCAAAAAAAAAAGCAAAATAAAATATGTTAAATGTTTCTGCTGACACCCAGGACCAGGTGGGAAGCTTGCTAACCCCCATCAAGTGGGGCCTGCCACTGCAAAAGCTCATGGGTCTTGTACCCGAGTGTTAGGGTGCTCTGATCAAAGGGAGCCGGGCCGTGGGGCTAACTCCCCGGTCTGGGTCCTCTATAGTGGGCAGGCCTTGCGCACGTGCCCTGCAATGGGCTAAAGGGGATGAGCTACAAGATCTGCAAGCAAGAGAAAAAAAGAACAAGCTGCAGCCTCTGTGCTCCCTGTTTCAAGCATTGAGCCCGGTCCTGCTTGTGATGTCATCAATCCCCAGGACTTCAGCAAACTGTGCCATCTAAGGACTAATTCTGCAGAATTGTAAGTAAATCACAAAAATTGCCCTGCACCTAAACACTGTAAATAGTTAACGTATGCACACTAGGGCTAGAGGTAAAGTCAAGTAAAAAGCATGTAAAAAAAGTTAAAATTCTTTAAGCGTGCCAAATCCGGCTACCAGCTGCACCTCAGGCCTGCAACTTTAAATCTGGGTACCCAGGTACTGGACTTTAGGGTTATAATTGAATGGGATCTGTGGGTCTTGGTTAGGGCACTTCTGTAGCAGTTAGCTAAATTAGGTAGACCTGGTGGCTGCATTAATTGCAATATGGGTTTAAATTCAAAAAATGTAATTACTAAAAAATGCAAATATTTAAAATGCTTAAACTGCATTCCACTTACCCATCCTAAGCCCTCCCTCTTGTAAATAAACCATAAAGTTATTGTTTTGCAGCAAAAATGGATCCAGAGCCTAATGTTAGTGAGCAGGTTATTAAATAAAATAAAAAAGGTAAAAGGTGCAATAAAAGGTGTGGAGGTTCAAATCTTGGTAAATTCATGTTGGGGTAACTGTTGGGGAGGTGGGTTGGTACGACATCCCAGGGGGCTGTACTGCAAGCAGTCAGACCCACTAATATGTACTCTGGGTGGAGGCACCGCCATTTTATTCTTAACTTTTAGGAAAGGACCCCCGTAGGTCAGCTATTAGAAACACAGGCCCCTGGGCCTTGTAACAGCCTGCAAGCCAGGGGTAGTGGTCCTCTCCAGGATGGCACCAGAGAGGGGCTACACATGGAGGCATCTCTGAGATCTCCTGTGCCAGTCATGCCCAGTATGGACCCCCCAGCTCGCTAAATTGTGGGACCCTTGCAAGTAGTGGAAAATGGTAAAGAGGTTATGAAAAGTATTAAAAACAAGATTTTGGCACCAAAACTGTCTTGGGCTGACTTCATTGCTGGTCAATAAAAATGCTAGGGGTGCACGCCCCTTACTGGTCAGAGGTAAAAATTGCACCAAAAATTGTGCTACTTGGAAAATAATGGTGTCAAGAATCCCCGGGGAGGGTTAATACCATCAAACGCTCTAAATCAATGGGGCAAGGTGTAAATTTGTGAACATAGATGATAATCTGGATTGGGCAGGGAAACACTCTGGATCTTATAAAGTGGCACTGGTAAAACTGCATCTAACGCATCTAATTACATGCCCAACAAGGGTATCGCAACAAAGCAATCACGAATCAGTGCTGGACTTGACAGTCACAGAGTGGAACATACAATGACGTGTGTAACACTTTCTGACTCCATCGGTGACCATGCCCCATTTTTTTGTGTCTGGAGCACGCATATAGCCAAGCCTCCTTTCAAGGAAATTCAGTTCTGCGATTTTTCTAAGCTAGGCACAAGAGACCTTCATGCTGACCTCAACAACATAGACTGGGCCCCAATCTACCAGACAAAGGATGTTGAAGTTGCAGTAGCTTTTCTCATAAACACCCTGCAGGAGATGCAGGACAAACGCGTACCCCTAAAAAGAAGACTACGTGGCACCGCAAAGAGATGGGCACATAGTAGTCTATTAGCCACCATGAAAGTCAGAGATAAGACCTGGATCACCGCAAAGAAATCAAACAGACTGGGAGGAATACAGAAGGCAGCATAATGACTGTAAGAAAGCCATTCGCACAGCAAAAAGGACCTACTCAAACCAACTGCTACAGGCATCAGCCAAGGACGCCCGTGGTTTCTGGAACCACATAAAATCCATCATGGGGCAAGGCAGCAACCAATCTATAGAGGATATGACACTGGCTGGAGCAAACTGTAGCAATATCAGAACAATAGCAAATGCACTAAACTCCCACTTTACTGACTTCTCTAGCTACGAGAGGATCACAAACCAGTCAAATATTCTACCTATTAGTGACATGCCCCCTGCCTCTACACCACTTAACCTAAGAGAGGTTAGCACAGCAGAAGTGCTAAGTCTCCTTAGAAAAATTCCAGCTCACGGATCACCTAGACCAGATGGCCTAATACCAAGGTTCCTTAAGATAGCAGCTCCAGCTGTAGCGGTACCAGTAACCAGGATCTTCAACCTCTCACTCAGTACAAAGACAGTCCCGTCTCTCTGGAAAATCACCTGGATAGTACCAATACACAACAAAGGGGATACCAAGGACATAAATAACTACTGACCAATTGCCATACTATCTGCCCCAAATAAACTACTAGAAAAAACTGTGGCAACCCAAGTGGCTGAACACTTAAAAAAGAATAACTTACTGTCTTCTGCACAACATGGTTTCAGAAAGAGCCACAGCACACCCACAGCTCTTATCAAATTTACAAACAATGTAAAAACTGCAATGGACAAGGGCCTCTGCACAGGAGCAGTCTTCGTGGATTTAACCAAGGCGTTTGACCTTGTGGACCACCACCTGCTTCTATCAAAACTGGACACACTTGGTCTCTCAAAATACTCTATCTCATGGTTTGACAGCTACCTCTCTGGACTTATGCAATTCATTCAAATAAACAACTACAAATCTGATCTTTCCACCACCATTGTTGGGCTGCTTCAAGGATCCATTCTTGGCCCATTGCTTTTCTCGCTGTTCATAAACAATCTACCAGCGATGTCTGGGCCCTCCTCTACTATTCTGTATGCAGACGACATGGTACTGTACACAAGTGCCAAACACGTAACCACTAAAAATTCCACACTAAACGCCGATTTTGAATGCCTACATACATGGCTAGCATGCAACAAGCTAATCCTAAATGCCAAAAATAAAAAGGGTGGCCATGATGTTCGGCTCAGCACTGAGGATCAAAGCTCAGACATCTGCACTGTCAATCTTAGGAACAGATGGCACCCTGTTGGAGGTGGTGGGCTCCTTCAGGTACTTGGGAATAATGCTGGACCCCTCACTTGACTTTAACCTGCACGTAGCCTCCACCTGCAAAGCTGTAAATATAAAGCTGGGGCTTGCCTACAAAATCCGTTCCTCACTAAATTCAGCAGCTAAACTGGCCATCGCACAGGAAATTCTTAGACCCAGCCTCACCTGTGGCATAGCGACCTTCCGTGATGCAAACAAAGGGGTACTACAAAGGTGGGACACCTGCTACAGTAACATCTGCCTCTTTGCCTTATCGGTCCCCAGGCGGACCCACATGTGTATACTGTACTAAAGTCTAGGTTGGCTCTCCCCTACCTCTTATTGCGCTTACACCACAGGATGTACAATTGATTCCATCATTAGATCTGGCACACCAGAGGTGCTGGCCCGCCTGTTACATCAAGCAAAATAAGCTTATCCACTCAGGTTGGCAGAAAAGACTTGCCTTAGTATACCTAAATGTGTCATGAAAATGGGTGAACAAGCCTTTTCAGTATCGGTCCCCAAGCTTTGGAACACCCTGCCGTCATCTATTAGGCTCTCCAAATCGCACCAGGTGTTCAAAAATGAGCTACGTGCCTACCTAATGGGCACTGATATATGCACATGCACCCAAATCACTGGAGCACTTGCCTAGTATAGCTCTCCCAAATCTAAAGCAATTTCCTTATATGTATGCCACATTCTTATGTGGGAAGGCTTATCTCTCTGGTTGTGACCACTTGTTTCTCGGGGGAACCTGCACTACCTGATCTGTTGCCATATTGATCCGATATGCTGCTATCCCCTGCACTTGAACCTGCCTTGTCTGATTTCTTCTCAGTTATTGTTTCCCCTGTTTGCAACTGCCTCGCCAACTGTGATGCAGCAGTACCTGAGATATCTATTATAGTCTAGTTTCCTTGCACTGAATTATGTGATGTTATTTGTCTCCTGACTTGCTATTGTCTCTGTATGTAACTCTGTATATAACTGTATCTCTGTATGTAACTCTCCTGGGCCATGCCTGAAAATAGGCAAAGTTTCTTGTCTAGTGCACTTACCCAGCAAACAAAAACTAAATAAATAAATAAAATAAATAACTGTCAGAAATGAAAAATGGATTAATGTTGTTGACTAAAATAGGTAACCCTATGTATAGAGTAGAATGTCATAGGTTTTGACATTGCTGTTAAAGTAAATAGGTTACTGGGATGGCTTGAGGGTAAGTCCTCAGCTTGGCATGGATGCCAAGCATTTAAGGGGAGCAGGAGTGTAACCACCCTGTTGGGGGCTTACCTGTGAGTCCCCGAAAAAAGGCTCATTTCCCCGGGGTTTTGCTTCCACCCCCATTCTTTTTTTTTTTCTGGGTCCCAGTTTTCTGGCCTGCCCACCTATGCTTCTACTTCTCCTGCTGTCCCCGCATGGTTTTCAAGGGGGAACGGGGCCAGAGGAATTAGTTCGCGGAGCCGCCAGTTTTAAAAATTGCACTGCAGTGCCAGCGCGCAGTAGCACATGTTCATGTGGCCATTTGTGGCCGGTTTGGTTTGCCTCTCCAGTGGTCCCGGTCCCTGGGCAGAGCAAAAGAAGGACTGGAGACCTTAGTTGGGGTGGAGAGGCAACCAGGAGAAAGAAAATTTACTTTAAGTAAGCACCAATCACGCTCAAAATACTAAGAGCTGCCTCATGGATATTAATGAGGCAGCTCATAAAAAATGAGCTCAGTCCTGTATAGCGCTAGCAACAGGCAAAAAAAAATAAAAAAATAAAAAATAAAGGCAAGGTGTGACAAAAATGGGAAGGAATGAGCTAATGGCTTGCATTTTTTGGGTTGGGATTTTTCTAGCAGTCTGAAAAAACACACTGGGATTCCACTGCCCAACAGCATCTAGATAACATGACAGCCAGGTTGTGTATCTTAGAGAAAATGAGTAAGAGGGAGGAGTGCACCTACTCACACACTCACGCAGAGTTTAAAGGGATTGGACTACTCAAATATAAACTGGAAGCTAAATTTATTTAATTGGATATCTATAGGGCAATTTAAACTGATAGGTATAATTAAACAGATACACAGTAAGTTGTTGGTGCATTCAAAAGGGGAACAAAAATTACATACTCAAAAGGAGACAGTTACATCAGTTCTGCTGGGGATTACATCCGAGAGGTTAAGTTGTGAGCCTACTCCTTTAGCTACGTAGCTCCGTGGGAGCTGAATAGGTAAGCATAGGAATTCAATTCTCTTCAAGCATAGCACAGGGTTAAGAAGAATAGCATATCTTAGTTAATAGCCTTTTTCTTTTTATCTATTATTAAAACATTTGTTTCCTTTTCCTGTAACAGTGTCATTCTCTGTGTTAGACATATACAGTATATCCTGTAACGCAACTTTTGACTGTCTGTTAAGTAAAGAGCTATTTATTTACTCAACAGTTGTGGCTGTAATCTAAATTATTTCTAAGGTATTCTGTAGTTTCCACTGGCTGAGGCAAACTATGTTTAGCATCCGCCACTTGAGAGACACACTACCAGGCTTTGTTCTCTGCAACTGCATGTTGACCTCCCAGTTCTGTATGAGTGGGAAGCTAGGTGCTGGAAGACCCAGCTGGTGGCAGTGGATACCCAAAGACAGACACCTCTCTAAAAGCTATTACAGCACAAAGAGAGAGGTGGGTTGTGACAAATTGGTTGGCAGTGGTGGGGTGATTGCAGACTTTTCAGCACACTGAAATACAGTTGCCAGTGTGGAACTTTTACCTTAGCAGTTACAAAACAGGATATATAAGACAGTACACTTGTACACCTGTATTTTTTTGTTGTTGTTTCTAGTTAGCACAGTTTAGTGTAGGTTGAGAGAATGAGCTCCAAGGAGTACGACTCACTTTCTGTGCAACAGCTTTGTGACAAGTGCCAGGAAAAGGGGATTCAGTTTGAGGGTCTAAAACAGAAGAAAGCACATCTCATAGCCACCCTGGTGGCACATGACCAGAAGCAGAAGGTCCCTGGGGGTGTGCCAGGAGCTGGTGCAGCAGACTCCCAAATCAGCTTGATGCCCTGCGACTGCAGCTATTGCTGTGAGACAAGGAGCTGGAGGTGAAAAAGCTGGACCTTGATACAAGAAGACTGGAAGCAGAAGCAGAAGCAGAGACAAGAAGACAGGAAGCAGAGAAAAAACTGGAAGAAAAAAAGACTGGCAGACAGAGAAAAAGAACGTCAGGACAGAGAGAAAGAATGACAGCATGCAATCCAGAGACAACAGCATGAAGTCCAGATACAACAGTATGGAAAGGAGATGATGACTGTGTGCAACTAGAAAAATGTGAGTAATGGTGGAGTGAGTTTTTTCTCATGAAGCCAAAATTAATTCTAAATTGTTTCCTCAGTTTGGAGAAGGAGATGATCTTGATCTATTTTTTAAGGTCATTTGAGAGAGTATGTGAGCAATTTCAATTGGCTAAGGCTCCCTGGTCAACTCATCTCACACCCTTATTTCCGGAGAGGGCTTTGCAGGCATTTACTAAAATGAATGATGAAGACTATGTTGATTATGATAAGGTTAAAACAGTGTTGTTAAGTAAGCAATAACCCACAACAGGGTGTGTGGTTACTGGGAATTAATCAACACCCTGGGTGTGCTGTGAGGCATGAGGAGAGCTGAGTGTCCTCACACAATTCAGGAGTTGATTAATCCCCAGTAACCACACACCCCGGAGTGGGTTATTGTGCTTGCAACATAGGCTTACTAGACTGTGATAAATATTAATGTTTTTATTTTAAATGGTTTGAAATGTGTTTCTTTTGTATTGTATCCTTCCCTTTAATAAAGAAGCACTCATGAAAAAAAGATTTGTGTGTTTGTTCTTTACATTTTAACTGTACTGCAATTAAATGCTGCATTATATGTCTGTTAATATATGAATCTGACACATTGTCTGTTTACAATAAATGTTTCAATAAAAATTAGACATACCTGATGAGATGTCAGCTTACACACAGTCGAAGACTGGAACGAGTTGTCAGGACAGAAACGAGTCGTCACATTTATTAACACAGTTCCCTACATTGATCTAAAGATGTGCTAACAACATCTTTACATTTTTTAACTGTATAATAAGAAAAATGTACATTGAAAATAATTATTACAGACTGAGTTCTTTTAAAAACAGAGGAGCACATTTTTAGTTGCTCCACTGTGCTCATACAATTTCAGCACTGTGGAAACTGCAGAGATGTGCTTAGATCCACCTCAGTACAGGCAAAGATGCAAAGTTCAAATGTTTGAAGTGCTCACTTTTAGCTAAGTGTGAGCAAGCACACATGCAAATTTCACACATTTTCAAGCCTCAAACGACATTTATTATCTTTGGAAAAAATACATTCACAAAAATGCACTCGGTTCACGCATTACGCCCAGTACAAATTAATTTGCCAGGGCGGGTGGGTGGAAAATTCAGTTTATTCCTCTCCTTGTCACATGCACCGTCGATTCCTGTATGGAGAGAGATACACAGATATTATTAATTTGTCACACACAGTATTGACATTGCAATAACGGTTGCATGATGAACTAGTAATGTCTCTAGCTCTGTCTCACTGCCACACTTATGTGTCTCTAAGAATGTCGTTCTTCAGGATGACAGCAGATTGTCCAAGGTGTTCCATGACACAAGGTATTGCTATTTCTCACTTTTGAAATGTAGAGAAGTAAACATTACGTTAAAAATACATTTCTGATACAACAGATAACTGACAACAGCGAACTGGCCACCTCAGACAGTTAAGCTGTCTATGTTAATTACATGACTGTCACTTTCTGCACCCAGAATGCAAAAAAAAAAAAACAGTTCCAACTTTGCTCATGATTTGTACTTAGGGTGAGTATTTATTTCTCTCTTAACCTACTCACTCTATGTGTGCATATATGCAGGATTAATATATGGCCAGCTCATCACTATTAGCCAATCACATTGTCAGCATAACAAGCCCATGTTATAAAACATTTTGAATTAACTCCTGAGGCGTACAGAAGGAAATGTAGGGAGTTAAAGAAAAGCCCAGAAGATAGTTATGTTGAATTGCAGGTTCAATTGTGTACTTATTTTGACATGTGGGTGGATGGGGCAAAAGGTGACTCTGTGGAGCAAATCAAAGAGTTGTTTGCGAGGGAACAATTTCTTAAAATTGTACCGGAGGATCTGTGTGTAAGGCTCCTAGACAGGGCATGCAGCTCCTCAAAGGAGGTGGCAACAAGCACTGACGTACATGGCTAGCAGGCCATACACACAGCATAAGTCTCATGGTGGGGGGGAGCAGCACATGGTTCTAAGGGGTCCCATGTGGGGGCAGCTCAAATGAAACCAGCCTGCACCTGAGCACAAAGAAGAACCCTCTGGTTCTAAAGGGACCCAGGAGACAGGGCCCAGGAAATTGCATATTTGCAATCAAGTGGGGCTCTTGAGATATAACTGCCCTCAGAAAATGGTTAAGGGGCAAATTCCTGGGGGAAGGGGTGATCAAAATAGCACTGGTCTGTTGGTAGGGTGTGTGCAGCCTGAAGAACCACACTCCTCCTATGAGCATATGCACCCTGTTGTAGTTAATGGACAGTAACCCGGGGACTGAGGGACATAGGCATTTACATCTCCCTGGTGAGGCAGGATCTAATCCAGGCAGAGCAGATGCTGCCAGGGAAATACTCCAAGATCTGGAGAGTCACAAGGCCAGCAGTGTGCATACCAATGGCTCGAGTCTTCCTGAGCTGGGAGGGGGGGCCATGGAGAAAAGGAGGTGGGGGCCGTAGAGGATCTCCCTGTAAATGTGATCACGGGGAATGATTTTGACCACAGGGAATCCCTGGTGTGTGTTGCAACCCACAGCCAGGCAAAAGGGCAAGCTTCTGAGGGTGAAGAGGGGGTGACTCAACTTGGCCCAGCCCCTCCCTCAGCAGCTGAGGCAGTGGCTAGCACAGGGGAGGGGCTGGCTAGAAGCAGCAGTCCTGAGCCCCAGTCCCAAATGGAGGAGCCCACAGGACTTACTTCTGAAGAGGCACTGGGAAGGGTCAGACGAGGGGAGCTGAGTGCTGCACAATGGACTGACCCTACCTTGCAAAAACTGCAGGAAATAGCTAATAGGGCTGAGGATCCTCGGGGGGGGGTAAAGAGTCAGTTTACTGGGACAATTGGCTGCTATACAGAGAATGTACAGCAGAGCAAGGGCTAGATGGTGGGGTTCTCAAGCAGCTGGCAGTCCCTAAGGCTCACCATCAGCAGCTTTTGGCCCTTGACCATGATATCCCTTTTTCAGGCCACTTCAGAGTGAAGTGCACGAAAAAGCAGCTGACCAACAATTTCTTCTGGCCTGGTATTGGCAAGGATGTGGCAGATTACTGTAGGATTTGTCCACAGTGCCAGAGGGTTGGGAAAATGGGGAACAAGGCCAAGGCAGCTTTGGTGCCCCTTCCCATTATTGAAGAACCCTTCAAGAGGGTAGCTGTGGACATAGTGGGGCCACCAAGCACCCCAAGTTGCACTAGTAAGTGGTATATCCTCATGGCAGTCAATTATGCCACAAGATACCCAGAGGCAGTGGCCCTATCATCCACGGAGGAAGAACCAGTGGCTGATGCACTGTTAGGAATATTTAGCTGGGTGGGCTTTCCCCAGTAGATACAGACAGGTCAGGGTACCAATTTTATGTTGGGGTTAATGAGTAGTTTGAGGGAGAAGTGGGGGGTAAAGCAGCTCAAAACCTCCCTATATCATCTCCATGCTAATGGTCTGGTGGAGCGATTTAACTCAACACTTAAGACCATATTAAGGACTTTTGCTGACCAGCATAAGAGGGATTGGGACAAATATTTGCCTCATTTCCTATTTGCATACAGGGAAGTCCCACAGGAGTCCACAGGGTTCTCACCTTTTGAGCTTCTCTTTGGCCATAGGGTGAGGGGGCCCCCAGATTTCGTTCGGGATGAATGGAAGGGTGACTGTGCCTCCCAAGGGGACTCTGTTGCGGAGTATGTCCTGAACTTCAGGACCCACCTTAAGGAGCGTATGGGGCGTGCTCAGGAGCATTTGACCACTGTGCAACAGTGGCAGAAAGTCTGGTATGACCACGGGGCCCAAGCCAGGGAATAGAAGGTGGGACAGTGAGTGATGGCACTCATCCTTGTATGACAGAATAAACTTCAGGTAGCATGGCAGGGGCCATTCTCCATTGTCCAAAAGGTTAGTGATGTCAATCACATGATAGAGCTACCTGGCGGGAGATGCAGGTGAAAGGTGTATCATGTTAACATGCTGAAGCCCTACTATGACAGGGAATAATTGGCCCTTGCTGTGTGCAGCACCCCAGAAGAGGAAACTGAGGCTGATCCACTGGTGGACCTGCTCGGGGAGGCCCGGGTCGGATCCTTCATAGACAACTTCACCCTCTCTGAACAGATGACACCAGCCCAAGTGCAGGAGATTCGGGGTATGTTGACAGAATTTGAGGACATGTTCACAGGGAAACTGGGGTACATCACGCTGACCGAGCACCATGTGGATACTGGGACCAAGGTGCCCCTGAAACAGTCTCCCTACAGGATACCCGAGCAGGTTAAGCAGACCGTGAAAGAGGAGCTTAAGGAGTTACTGGAATTTGCAGTAATCCAGGAATCCAGTAGCCCCTGGGCCTTGCCCGTGGTATTGATCCCCAAGAAGGACACTACCACATGATTCAGTGTTGACTATTGGAGATTTAATAGCTGCATGGAGTCAGACACCTATCCCATGCCCAGAACAGATGAGACCCTGGACGACGAGGGAGTCAAGTATCTGACCACAACAGACCTAATAAAGAGCTACTGGCAAGTACCTCTTACCCCTGCAGCCAGGGAGAGATCAGCTATCGTCACTCCATTTGGCTTATACGAACTCAAGATAATGCCATTTGGAATGAAGAATGCACCTGCAACCTTTCAATGGCTTGTGGATCACATTCTGTCTGGGGTGAGTTTGCACTGGTATGGATGATATAGCCGTATACAGCCAGATCTGGGAGGAGCACATCAAGAATGTGCGGGAAGTGTTCCACAGGCTGAAGGATGGAGGTCTGACAGTCAAGGTGGAAAAGTGCCAGATTGATAAGGCAGAAGTGTCCTACCTTGGGCACCGGGTGGGCAGCATATGCATCTGCCCGGAGCCTGCCAAGGTTGATGCCATCCTGGCCTGGCCCACTCCTACCACCAAGAAACAGGTAAGGGCATTTCTGGAGACAGTGGGGTACTACTGGAAGTTTTTTCCTCACAATAGTGATCTGACTAAGCCCCTGACAGATCTAACCTAGAAGGGAAAGCCAGATAAGGTACAGTGGACAGAGGGCTGTGAGGTTGCATTTCAGGAGCTGAAGAAGGCCTTAAGTGGGCCAGCTGATTTGGCCAGCCCCAAATAGTATAAAGTTCATTGTACATGTGGACGTGTCAGACCATGGGCTGGGCACCGTGCTGAGCCAGGTTACCCAGCAGGGAGAGGAGCACCCAGTCATATACCTCAGCCAGAGGCTTCTGTACAGGGAGGAGGCCTATGCCACAATCGAGGAGTGCTTGGTAATAGTGTGGTCCCTTCAGAAGCTGCAGCCTTACCTATAAGGGAGAGAATTTACTGTGGTCACAGATCATAATCCCCTGATCTGGCTTCATAGGTCAAGTGGGCAAAACAGAAAACTACTACGCAGGAGTTTGGTACTGCAGGCATACAACATGACCATCCAGCACCACAGTGGTAAACAAAATGCCAATGCGGATGGGCTATCTAGGCAGTTCTAACAGTAAGGCTGGATACTTTGGGCATTTCCCAGTAGTTGCATGAACGGCTATTTCACTTGGGGTGGCCCAAAGGACACACCTTCATCACCGGGGGATGTGACGAAAATGGGAAGGAAGAAGTTAATGACATGGATTTTTGGACTGGGATTTTTCTAGCACTTTGAAAAAAAAAACACTGGGATTCCACTGCCCAGTAGCATCTAGATAAAGTGGCAACCAGGTTGTATATCTTACAGAAAATGACCAAGAGGGAGTAGTGCACCTACTCACACACTTACGCAGAGTTTAAAGGGATTGGACTACTCAAATATAAACTGGATGCTAAATTGATCTAATTTGATATCTATAGGGCTATTTAAACCGATAGGAACAATTAGACAGATACATGGTAAATGGTGCATTCAAAAGAGGGACAAGAATTACATACTCAAAAGGAGACTACAAAAAAGTGCAGAAAGACAGTTACATCAGTTCTGCTGTGGATTACATCCAAAAGATTAAGATGTAAGCCTACTCATTTAGCTACATAGGTCCATGGGAGCTGAATAGATTAGCATAGGAATTCAGTTCTCTTCAAGCATAGCACAGAGGTAAGAAGAATAGCATGTCTTAGGTAATAGCCTTTTTATGTTGGCTTGCGCGCATGCACAAGCAATATCTTGCAGTAGTACTGTAGCATTTCAGAGGTGTGTCAGTGTTGTGGCGAATGCAGAGGATGCTTTAGTGGGTGCGTCCCCCAGCCACCAACCAGTCAGCATGCTGCCAATGACAGCAGTTTCATAGAGAGCCACGGAGTTTAAAAGAGTCTGCCACTGCAATCAGAGACAGGCTCGTCATTGCAGCGGCAGATGACACATCTCCATTACATGCCTTTCCTGGTGAAACATTTCAATAAATATGGCAGCTCCTGCTGTCTGCCACACAATCCCCAGAAAGCTGACATTGGGGTGTCCAATCCCCATGTTGGCATGTCCCCGACATTATGTGGCACATTGTAACATGGTAGTTCCTGCTGCCTGCCACACACTCCGAAAGCCAACAACGGGGTGCTCAATCCTCATGTCAGCATCCCCCCTCTTAGTGTGTCTTTCCTACTTAAACAGTTTCCCCTTTCCAACACCGGGATGCCCACTTCCAGTGTCAGATGCACCCCGCCATCTGTACACCTTACCGACATCAAGGTGTCCATTTCCTGTGTCGGCATCCCCCCAGAATTGTGGCACACTGGGAGCCCATCCCAGTGTGCCTATTTTTTTTTGTGTGCGTGTAACCTGTAAAAGAAGAAAACCTTCCCTTGTGGTCTTTTCTTTTTCCTGTAGACAAGAAAACAGTCCACCGTTGTCTCCCTCATCCCTCCCCATCCCCACCCTCCCTCTGAGCACCCACCTCCCGCACCCCTCACCCATACTTACCTCCGGAGGTTGGGTGCCGTATCTCTCTTCAAAGTCAAACTGCAAACTGAAGAAATGATGGTAAGCTTTATAATGGGAGACAATGGGGTTTCAACCTAGGTTGATATCTCAGCCATTTTTTGGAAATTTGGTCCCAAATTTTCAACGTACGGTTTTTGGGACCCCACCTCATGAACATGTCACTGTCGTTTAGTTTCTCTGCCCCAAAAGGTGATTTCAGGGTTGCTGTGCAGAATCACCTTTCGGGACTGAGTAACAAAATGACAGTGCCACTGAGGGGAGGTCCCAAAATGCCTATGTTGCAAATTTGGTGAAAAAATTCCAAAAAATGACTGCGTTACAAGTGTGCATTGCACAGTTTCTACGAACGCTTGTAACTTCACCAATTTTTAATATTTTCTCTCCAGATTTTCAACATTGCTATTTTTTCACACCTCCTTAAGAACAGTATAGCTGTCATTTTTCACATCCTTCCTGAAACATATTTTAACACATGTGGTATAGAATGGTGCGGTCGCTGTGGGAAATCAACTTTTGGGACAGAGTAACAAAATCACAGTGCCACTGTTTATGAGGAGGTTCAAAAAAATGCCTATGTTGAAAATCTGGTGTAAAAATAGCAAAAAATGATTGTGTTACAGGCAAGCGTTGCGCAGTTTCTACACACGTTTGTAATTTTGGCAATTTTTCATATTTTCACTCCAGATTTTCAACATTGACATTTTTTCACACCACCTCATGAACAGTACAGTGGTCATTTTTCACATCCTGTCAGAAATGTGTTTTGACACCTGAGGTGCCAAACGGCACAGTTGCTGAGCAAAGCCACCTTTCGGGATTGAGTAATGAAATGATAGTGCCACTGTTCATGGGGTAGGGTCATAAACATTCCATTTTGAAAATTTGGAGTGAAAATACCAACAAACGATAGGGGCATTAGGGTTTCCAACCACAACGCCCTACTCTGTAGAGACTGACAGGCATCAGGGTGTGACTTGGGATCGTTGCCTGCAATGCTCATGCCATTCCACCCCCACTCTGCATGAGCATGATGCCGGAAGCACTATCACATGTGTGTGACCTTATGTCCTGTCTCAGAAAGCAGCCACTGTGTGCAAGATGGTGGCTGTACTGTCATGCATATGTGACTTCTTGTTCTGCCTCGGGGGCCTGGGAAAGAGGACAGTAAGATAGCAGCTGCAATGCTAAGAACAGCATGGAGAACTCGTATATTTGGACTGTATGACAGATAACTACCCTACTTGTGCCAACTTGTGGGTCGCTCACATCAGGGACTGAGCGATGAGATACCACTTTCCATACTGCCACAATACTATAATGGGAGCACTTGGCCCGAGGTTCAATGTGGGAAAATAGTTCCTCCCACAACCTCTACTTAAGCCCTCCACTAACGCACCTCCCTTGCTTAGGGAGTGTTTTTTTGTCCACCACCATCCCCTTCTCCTCCTTCTCAGGGGCTCCTCTCACCCTTGTTCATGGGCCTTCTATTCCCTACAAATTACTGCCTACTGTGACAGGGTAGAATAGGACCCTGTCCCAGTTGTTTTGGGAGAAAGTATTTAAATGCAAGGATCTGTATTCTTTCCTTTTCTCTCTCTTCTCTGTCTGGTTGCACAACCAAATCTTCCTGTGAGACCTCGGACTTGATCAACCCGAACAGTCTCGCAATCCTTTGCCTCTCACTGTCTCTCTGTTTTCTCTTGCTGTCTTTCTTCCTTGCATATCTATATCTGCTAATATAAAATATTTGAGAATCAGTGTATGGAGTGAAGCTGATATTGGGATCCCTTTTGTTTATAAGATGTTTAGTGTTAGTGTTGAAATGTATATATTTGTGAATTGAGATAACTGTAAAAAGCTAGAGGTCGCTGGAGTGCAAATGCCTGAGCCTTTTGCAAAGGCTGTGGGAACCTCAGAAGTTCTCAATGTTCTAAGTAGCTCCTGAAATTTACAAAGAACAGGACGCTTACAAAGGATGGGGGTTGAAAAAGACTTATAAAAACAGCAAAACTGAGCTGCAAGGAAGATTTTTTTTCCAAGAGAGACTTTTTTTACAAGAGATTTTATTTTGCTTCTGTATATAGTTTTGTGAACAGGTTTATTTTATTGTACATTACTGCAACTACAAATAAACAGTTTTGTGGAATTTTACAACTTCTCCTGGGTTTTCTCTATGCTTCCTGACCTGTGCCTCGATGACAGATGGTGTCAGCTTAAGTGGATTTAAGCCATGCATACCTTAAGACAGGAGATTTGTGCATGGGTACTGGACCTAGTACCAGGAAAGCACAGAGGAATGTATGGATTCTGCAGCCATTTAAATTCTCTGTGATTCACAAATCTGGTAAAGAGAATAGCAATGCTGATTTTCTGTCAAGATATGGATCAGGAATTGAGGGTTCTGATGGTTGAAAGAAAACTAATAATAAGAAGCTTTATTTTTATGGTGCCTTTCAAAAACCAAGGTGCCAAGCAAAGTTTAAAACACATCATACAGCTCAGTGTCCTAAAAATATAAAACAGCAATAAAACAACTAATACAGTCAGAAAAGAAATTAACCACCAAAAGCTTGCCTCCACAAATAGTTTTTCAAGGCCTGCTTAAATCCCTCTACAGTCATGCACTCCCATATCCGATGGGGTAGAGAATTCCAGAGGGTAGGGGCTGTGAACATTAATGCCCGGGCCCCAGAAGATTTTAAACACACCCTTAGGATCTCTAGCAACCCCTCACTGGCGGAGTGGAGTGATCGCCCAGGGCTATAAGAAACCAGGAGCTCTTTCAAGTAGTCCTGGCCCAGTCTGTGTAGGGCTTTAAAAGTCAGAAGACCAACTTTAAAGGTGATCCATCACTGTACTGGCAGCCAGTGCAGTCCACGCAGCACTGGTGAAATATGACTGTACCGAGAAATTCCTGTCAAGACCTGGGAAGCTGCATTCTGCAGCAGCTGCAGGAAGCAGATTTCCACCCCAGGTAGCCCTAGGTAAAGGTAATTGCAATAGTCCAAAAGCGAGGACAAAAAGGCATGGACCGGCATAGGAAGATCGCCAGATGGAAAAAGGTGCTTAATCCTGGAGATATTACTCAGATGATAGAAAGAGGATCTGATGAGGGCAGACACCTGTAAATGCAGAGTAAGCACTTCATCAAAATTACCCCAGGTTCCGCACCTGTTCAGAGGTCGGGAGTGATGGGCTCCCAAGGTATATCCCCTAGGGCAAACCGCCCTCCGAACCCCCTATCCAGCGCCCCGGATCCACAACCAGCACCTCAGTCTTATCTGAGTTCAACTTCAGCCAACTTGAGTCCATCCACTCCTGGATTTCTGTGAAGCAGTTGTTAAAGACCGAGAGAGCTCCATCCTGGTCAGGTGCAAAAGAAAGGTAGAGCTGGGCATCATCAGCATAGCAGTGAAACCTCAGCCCATACCTTCTTACAATGTCTCCGAGGGGCAGCATGCACACTGTGAACAACATGGGGGACAATACTGAACCCTGAGGAACCCCACAAGACAGAGAAACAGGGTCTGAGGAATGAACCCCAGACACCACTCTCAATGTTCTTCCAGTGAGGCAAGATGTAAACCACCTGAGGACTACACCACATAATCCACAAATGAACCTTGGACGGTTAAGCAATACCCCATGGTCCACAGTGTCAAATGATGATGAGAGATCTAGGAGAACCAAGATGGAACGGCTCTTCTGATCTCTAGACATCAGGAGATCATTGAGCACCCGAACCAGCGCTGTCTCAGTACTATGCCTCTTTCAAAACCGGACTGGAGGGGTTCATAGATGTCATGGATGGTCAAATGGTTCTCCAGCTGTATGGCCACTACTTTCTCAATCATCTTCCCTAAAAAGGGAAGATTTGAGTTTGGTCTGTAGTTCGCATGGCAGTCGGGGTCCAAAGAAGCATTCTTCAAGACAGGTGTTACCACTGCCTCCTTCAGGGAGCTAGGAAACTCACCTGTTTCCGAGGAGCACCCGACTATCCGTGTGAGGACCGGACTGATGGAATCAATACAACCCAAAATCAGGGAATTTGGTCCGGGATCCAAACTACAGCATGTAGGGTGCATACTCTGGACAATCCACATGACATCTATGAACTCCAGTCGGTCGAAGGTACTCCAGGAAAGCTGAGGAGCAGCAGCCACATGCTGGTCCAGAGCAACACCCTTAGAGTGTGCTGGATGGAGTGCCGCTCTGATGTTGGCCATGTTATTTGCAAAGAATCGAGCAAGTTCATCACACTCTACTTGCGAAAAGGCTTTTCGCACTTGTAGGCAGGCTGGGTTGCACATTCTGTCTACAGTGCGAAAAATCTGAGCCGGTCAATTCTGAGCAACGGCAATCTCCCTGGACAGGAATTCTGCCTTCTTACAGGAAATTGCAGATTGATAGGCTTGATGATGCTCCATCAATTTAAGGTGGTCGGCATCAAGGGAGGATCTCTGCCAGCAACGCTCTAACCTTCATCTCAGTGGCCGCATCTCCCTCAAGGTCCCTTCAAACCATGGGGACCAAGGGCGAAGGGAGAGAGGATGAACACAGACAGGAGCAATGACATCCAGGGCCGCCCATATAGCTGTATTATAGGCTACCACAAGGGCCTCTGGGTTGCTGTTTGCTACTCGAAGGGACGATAGGCCATGTACCACCGCCAGTCCTTCACAGCTAGTACCTCGTAAAGGCCGATACCTGACCATCTCCACAGGGGTAGGCCTATGAAGGGGGCGCTAAAACTAAACCCCACAGTGTAGTGGTCAGACCATCCAACTGGTTCCACCCCAAGTCAGAGGCCTCGATCCCAGGAGGAAGACTAAGTCAAGGGACTGACCATGTTTATGGATAGCAGTGGTAACTATCTGTGTAAGTACCAAAGATGACATTAACTGGAGGAAGTGTTGTCTAAACGGTGAGAGCTTGTCATCGACCCAGGCACTGAAGTCGCCCAGAAGCATCAGTCTGGGCAACTTGAACGCCATATCGATGACAAAGTCCACCACTTCCTGAAGGAAACACTTCTCATCTCTGGGTGGACGGTAGATTAGAGCTATCCTACAACCTACACCTGCTACCATAGTACACTCAAATGACTCAGTCTCCTCAACTGGTACAGTCGCAAGGTTAAGTTTGGTCTTGAAACAGACCACAACACCCCTCCCTTCCCCCATGATCCAATCTCGGGCGGTGGATCACCGAGTACCCGGCTGGAGTTACAGCCTCCAAGATGGGGACAGACTTCTCATCCAGCCAGTTCTCGGTGATGCAACCAGATCCACCGTTTCTACAAGATCTGCAATAATTGCAGTCTTGTTTTTAATGGACCTGGCATTGCATAACACCGCCCAAGTTGAATGAACCTTCAGAGCCGCCCCAACCACTTGCCCACCAATATTGGTTTGAACTGTAATTTTTTGCTGTACTGTTAAAAAATGGATGCAAATGTGTTTAATGCCTGAATGCAACAAGTGTTGTTAGAAAATAGAGTTCTGGAAACCTGTTTAATAAAACAGGTTCCCTTTTAAAGTAGGCGGTTTATGTGACAGGGTAGAATAGGACCCTGTCCCATTTGTTTTGGGAGAAAGTGTTTAGATGCAAGGATCTGTATTCTTTCCTTTTCTCTCTTCTCTGTCTGGTTGCACAACCAAATCTTCCTATGAAACCTCGGACTTGATCAATCCGAACAGTCTCACAGTCCTTTGCCTCTCACTGTCTCTCTGTTTTCTTTTGCTGTCTTTCTTCCATGCATATCTATATCTGCTAATATAAAATATTTGAGAATCAGTGTATGGAGTGAAGCTGATAATGGGATCCCTTTTGTTTGAAAGATGTTTAGTGTTACTGTTGAAATGTATATATTTGTGATTTGAGATAACTGTAAAAAGCTAAATGTCATTGGAGTGCAAATGCCTGAGTCTTTTGCAAAGGCTGAGGGAACCTCAGGAAGTTCTCAATGTTCTAAGCAGCTCCTGAAATTTACAAAGAACAGGATGCTTGCAAAGGATGGGGGTTGAAAAAGACTTATAAAAACAGCTAAACTGAGCTGCAAGGAAGATTTTTTCCAAGAGAGTTTTTTTTTTTTTACAAGAGATTTTATTTTGCTTCTGTACATAGTTATTCTGAACAGGTTTATTTTATTTTATGTTACTGCAACTACACATAAGTGTAATTTTGTGCAATTTTACAACTGCTCCCGGGTTTTCTCTATGCTTCCTGACTTGTGCCTCGACGACACCTACATACCTACTACTCAAGGGTAGGAATAGAGTTAAGCCACAAACAGTACTACAAGTTATATAAGCCCTATATAGCCCATTGCCATTCCACAAATATTGAATCACAGGTTTGGATACTTATATCAAAATATATATGAATATTGTGGTGATCACAGTCTGTCTGTTAGCCACTACATGGGGCTGCTCAGGTGTTCACTTTGTGTGATACGATTTTAGGACTCTCAAGAAGCAGTCACCAGCAAGTGAACTTCTTGTTTTATAGTGTTATTTATATTATTAATATGCCCACCACCCAGGAGGGAGTTAGCTACAGTGGGATCAGGCCCTTTTGTGGATGGCCACGCAGGGTCACTCAGCAAGGGGCCCTGGGTGACTAGATCCATGCACTTCTTTTAAAATCTTATCTTTTTTATATCTTTCGTCACTAAGGGATATGCATTTTGATTTGTGATGTGCATTCTGCTCCACTGCAGCTGCTAGGCAGGGGCTGCAGGGACGTCGTAGACAGAAGCCTCTCCCACTCCAGAGGGGGAAGGGCTAGCCTGAGAGAGGAATGCTTGAACTGAAAGAAGGATACTTGTGTAACCCCCCTACAAATGGGGGTTCCTAAAAAGTCTTCCTTGAGCTTGCCTAAATGCTCACTACCCGGCCGGTGTCCTACGTTTTAGCAGTTTAAATGTATTGCCAGAGAGTGCCTGTATAGCCTCTGTGTACTGTCTCTTTAAGATCTGCCTGGATTGCAGTTATAAGTAATCTGAGAGGGAGCTCTGTTGAAAGATGTAACTTTGCTGAAAATCATTTAGAACGTTAATGATAATGTAGTTTGTCTAACCTGCCTTCTTTGCAGCAATGACTGTCTTGTTTATCCCCACCATTTGGCCTGGGACCGTGAATTGGATCAATCAGTTCTGGTGGGACCTAAAATGTAGCCAGACTACAGGAGTTGTCTGAAGTCAAAATCTGTAGGAATTGTAGCTTTGGGCTTTTTGCGCCTTTTTTGTAACTGAAGGGGGAGTTCTTGCTTTGACTGACAGCCGAATCAGCCAACCGAACCTTTTAGATCTGAGGGAAATCCCCAAGCTGCCTGCTGTTTAAGGCAGATCTAATTTGGGAGCTGAAGAAGCAAGATGCTTGAGACAGACTCTGTGGAAAGGCTTGAATTTTGGCCTGCATGTCTGCCTGCTGCCCTGAGAGGGGAAAGAGAATTGTTTTCGGCCTAAATCTGAGTTGTGTGACTAAAGTAAGCTACTGAAGTGGGCCAGGCTCAACCTGAAGAAGACCAAAGATTTTGCTGACTGCGATCGACCTGTCAGGAGTTCCAGCTACTCCTAAGCTCCTGGTGTGTGCAGAGACTTTGCGATTGTGACCAGGGTGCTTTGCCTGGTGATAGAATTACTTACATGTAAATGTGCTGTGAGCTGCTAGTGGGTTGTGAGTTAGTTCCCCACTGTGTGAACTGTGTTCTGCTTGCTGGAAGCTGTATCCAGCCCAAAATGGACTGCATCCAAATTTGTCTCCATGCGGTCTGGGCCTTGCCAGATTGGCCGCTGCACAGACAAGCCATCGATGAGAGACCTACCTGGGGATCAGCCCCCTGTTCCACGCTTGAACAGGAACTATGCCTCAGTGACTCATGTGGGCCCTGCTTCTCCTGGCATTCCAAATCAATCACCTGTAGTCTCAATTTTCGTCCAGCCTGTGTCCAGTCTTGAGTATTGTGAGTAAATACCAGGGTAGCTCCCTGCAACAACAGCTTAATCTGAGTGTGTCATCTGATGGTCTTGTTGTTTCATTTCCTTTACAAACTGAGCCCTCTGGCTCCGGATTACAAATAGTGTGTACTGTGCATGTTGTAATTTCCATCACAGGGCCCCAACCAGCTGCGACTCCGGCCAACCCCGGGCAATGGTCCTGGCTAGCCCATCTCTTCTCCACCTGGGTACCCATAGGTGTGACTGTGTGGGGGGAATCAAAGCGCATGCATAACTGCTTGATTGATATAACCTTTAAGCTAATTAACCTGATTTTGCCCCTCCCTTGTTCAAGTCCCCTGAATAAATCAGATCTAACTTTTTCTGCATGTAATCTGACTGTGGTTCCAGTTTGTGCTCAAAGTACTGTACCGTTGCTATATATTGTGCATAACCTTGTCTTACAGGGGTTCCCCAGGGTGGAGCCAGAGGAACCAGCCCTGGTGGTAAGTGCAAACAGTGTGGGTACTTGTGTGGTGTATCAGGGATATTGTGAAAGTGATTATTGTACAGTGTTCAGGCCACTAGAGGGGAAAGAGGGGGGTTACAGTGTCCCAGAGGGTTGTGCCCAAGTTAGCTCGACCACTACCAAACCTGACCTCCAGGTGGAGGCACCCGTTTCAGGACTCAGGCCCCTTAACCTGCTACTAGCCAAGCAGGCAGGGGTAGTACCCCTTGGGATAGTGCCAACTAGGGGTTACATCTTGGAGGCTCACCACTGGGATTTTATGTCTTCTAGTGGCTGAAATTACAAATTATTGTCAAACATAAATGGCTACCCTAACAGAAGTGGCTGTGCACCAGTTGGTGGGGTGGTGTACAGGGCTGGAGATTGACCCCTCACAATGCACTGCTTGTATTGGATAGTCCCCTGAACATTGGTAAAGATGCTGTAGAAGGATTACTTTCCAAAGCTGAATGTTTAACAAACGCTGTGGTGGTGGGCGACAGGCTGATTTGACCACCCAAACTTTCAAGGCCTTAGTAGAGTGTGGTGACCCAGTGGACAGTTCCAAAGTGCCACAGACTCTTGCCCCAGAAGGGGCCCCAACCACCTGGAGAGTGATAAGTAGAGACAGTAAAGACCCCAGGGAGGATGAGCTCCCCCTATTATCTGAGACTTTTGAGGAGAAATTTGCTAAGTTGTTGCTGGAGGAAGGGAAAACCATAGAGGACTTTAAGAAACTATTCCTGCCACCTGGGGGTGTTCCCTCCCCAACACCCCCTCCCACTCCAGCACCTGTTACTGACCCACCTTCTGTGCCCATGCCAATGCTTGCCCCCTTTATCTGTACCTGCCATTAGTCACGACTCCTACCGAAGGTTGAGAATCTTCTTGGACACCCTCCCCACCTCCCAGGGGGAGGATGACTGGGAGACCTGGATAGATTATGTAGCCCCTCTAGTACGTGAATGGCAATGCTCAGAAGCAGAGAAACGAAAGAGGCTGAGTGAGAGCCTCCAATGTCCTTCCCTGGCTACCATCCATGTCAAGCGGTCCAATAACCCCGAAGCAACCACACAGGACTATCCTGATGCACTGGAGAATGTGTATGGGAGCCTGGATTCAGATGGGGAGTAAGAAACGCCCAGCAGTACTCAGGGGGGAGCCATTGTCTGTGTATGTACCTTGGCTCGAAAAGCTGCTACAAGAGTGCCTCAGAAAGGGTAGTTTGCCATCAAATGGATTAGGCTGGACCGGATCCTTAAGTCTGCTCCATTTTCAGAATTGTTACTGCTTCAGTTACACCTCGTCAACTGACTGGAATCGCCCCCCCTCTTATGACGAGCTAATGAAAGAAATTCAGGGGGTTGAGCAAAGGCGGGGGGGGGGTGGATTTCACCAATATCTGCTGCTACTGTGCAAGTGACAGAGAGTGATCATCCAAGTGGGGTTCAGGGGCAAAAGTCGGCACCTAACAAGTACTCTGAAAATGCAAAGGACTTCCTGCCCTGGGACCAGTTTTTAAAAGTCAAGATATTAAAGGAAGTCCTAGAGTTGAAGGTGAGTGCTTCTGCAAGGGTTCCCCCCATGGAACAAGATTCTGGTTCCTCTCACAACGTGACTGCCATGGGGGTAGGGGTGCACCCTCAGGCATCCTCTACCGAGGGTAGCTCCCAGGCTGAAATCAAATTGACTGCCACCCTAAAGGAACTATTGAGACACACATTGCACCCCCTCACCGCTGCAAGCAGATACTGGACACCAATCCATTGCTACTACTTCAGTTCCTCATGAAATGTTCTATCCAAGGAAAACCTAAGGGTCTATCATTTGCCACAACTGTGGAAAGAATGGCCATATGAACAGGGAATGCCAGTCTCAGAAAGACTTAGAGAAAGTGGTGAACCAGCTTCAAGGAGAGCTTCGGAAAACAAATTAGTGGTCAAGGGGTGCATGAAATGACCGCAGTGAAGGCTTTGGACATCCTAACTCAAACCCCTCTGTGGCTAAATCGTCCATCATGCTGCTGTCCCTGCAGACTGGTCCAAAATAGTGGACCCTTCAATGGAGACTACCATGGCTGTGAATGGTATTCCTACTTGGGCTGTGCTGGCAGTGAGTCGCAAGTGACCACTGTATTTCAGGACTGGTATGACAAACAAACATCTGCTGCACCCTTATAATCCCTGGAAGACCTACATGTGTGGGGGCTGAGCGACAAGTCTTATGCCTGCCTAGGATATGTCTGCCTCTGGTTGTCATTTCCTGCAGCTGTAACTGGTGCAGAGGAGCAAGTCGAGACACTGGCCTTAGTGTGTCTCCCTACTGGACTGTATGATAGGGTTCCCTGTTAAGTGGGACCAACGCCCATATGTTTGGGAGACTGGCACAACTCTGTCATGAGAAACAAGGGGGATGGACTGGGAGGGTCCTAAGAATTCCTACTCTGATCAAGAGGGCCTATCAGAAACCCAAGGAAGTGGACCAGGATGAACCGGTAGGGGGCGTGTGGAAGAAGGATCCCAATTCAATGGTACTGGCCCCTAATGCCCAGTGTACTGTTCTAGGGGAGGTCCACCTCCGCAAAGATGTCAAGAACAAAATACTGATGTTGGACACGCCAGGCGATGGAAAATTGCCGGAAGGATTATTGGTTAAGCCCAGCATCTTGCCAGCTCATGTTCATGCCTATGCACGATGAGTGATGGTCCAGATTCATAATGTGTCAGATTAGGAGATCTGGGTGAACAGATGATGCACCCTAGCTATGGTACACTGTGCAGACACTGCAGTGTTGCCCAGCAACAAGCACCCTGGCAAGACAGATAGAGTGACTCCCGACTTGTTTGATTTTGGTGACTTCCTGTTGCCAGCTGAATGGAAGACTAGAATTAGCCAGAAACTTGCCCAGAGAGATCAAGTGTTTTCGTTGAAGGATGGGAGATGGGATGTGTACAGGGTTCGGAGCATCACATACGCCTGCACGATGAATGGCCATTTTGAGAGAGGTCTCGATGCCTAACCCCTGCAGACTTAGATGATGTGAGAAGACACTTGCAGGAAATGCTTGCGGCTGGTGTGATACAAGAATCCAGGAGCCCATATGCTTCTCCCATTGTGGTTGTGTGTAAGAAGAATGGATCTGTGAGAATGTGTGTTGATTATTAAACTCTAAATCGGCGGACCATCCCCGATCAATACACCATGCCCCATATACAAGATGCTCTGGATTGTTTGAATGGGAGCAAATGGTTCTCGGTGTTGGATCTTCGCAGTGGATATTACCAGATTCCGATGGCTCTGGAGGACCATGAGAAGACAGCCTTCATCTGTCCTTTGGGGTTCTACGAATTCCTGAGAATGCCACAGGGGATATCGGGTGCCCCAGCCACCTTCCAGCGACTGATGGAATGAGCGGTGGGAGACATGAATTTGCTGGAATGCCTGGTGTACTTGGACGATGTCATTGTGTTCAGCAGCTCCCTAGAGGGGCATGAGAGTCGACTGTTCAAAGTACTAGACTGACTGGAAGATTTCGTCCTCAAGCTGTCCATCGACAAGTGCCAGTTTTTCCAAACCTCTGTGAAGTATGTAGGGCACATAGTGTCTACAGAGGGGATAGAGACTGATCCTAGTAAAGTTGAAGCCTTGACTACTTGGCCACAGTGACAGCCCCACAATTTGAAAGAACTACAATGTTTCCTGGGATTCTGTGGCTACTACCGCCTGTTCATAAAGGACTATTCCAAAGTGATTCGGCCACACTTGAATCTTACCCTGGGTTACCCTCCTAGCAATTGGAAATACAAAAAAGGGTCCTTCAAAGAACCAGACAAAGCATATTTATGTCCAGGTGAACTTTTTGGGATCGCTGGATGCCGGACTGTGAAGCAGCTTTCCACAAAGTCATATACCAGCTCTCCAACACCCCCATCCTCGCTTATGCTGATCCCACCAAACCCTATGTGCTGCATACTGACGCCAGTCTGCATCTAGGAGCTGTACTGTATCAAGACCATGAGGATGGTTTGAGACCAGTGGCATTCGCCAGTAGGAGCTTGACCCTGTCAGAGCAAAACTACCCTGTGCACAAGTTGGAGTTCCTTGCATTAAAATGGGCCATTGTCGACCAGTTTCATGATTACCTCTATAGGGCGAAAATATTGGTGAGAACTGACAATAACTCATTGACCTATGTACAGACTTCACCTAAGTTAGATGCCACGGGGCACCAGTGGCTTTCTGCATTGTCAACATATGATTATGTTGTCGAATACAGACCAAATCTGAATCATATTGATGCTGACGCCCTATCTCGGAGGCCCATTTCCAAGAGTGACTGGGTCAGGCTGTCTGAACCTGATATCTGAGCATTGTGCCAAAAGTTTGATAGAAATGAACAGATGTCTACGGACACAGCGGACTGCTTAGTAGATTGCTTGGGCCCCTCTGACACCTGCATATCGGCTGCATATTGCCACTTCTCTGCTCTAGATATTAGTGTACTACTTCAGTTTGACAATGACAGCATTAAATGGGCTCAATCCCGAGATCCTATGATTCAGTCAGCACTCGACGCCCTTCGTGCAGGAAAAGATGTGTCCATGTTGCATTCCTCTGATCTGTGAACCATTTTATTGTTTAAAGAAGGCCCCAGGTTGAAGCTGCTTAATCAGTTGTTGTATATAGAGAGACAGTAGATCAGGGTGGCCAAATAGACAAGCAATAATTGGTCCTGCCCACAACCTTCAAAGATTTGGTACTGAGGTCTCTCCACAATCATATGGGCCACCTCGGTATCAACCAGACCCTTGACCTAGTATGATCTCGATTCTACTGGCCCAAGATGGGGGCCAATGTTGAGCACCATGTAAGGACTTGTAGGCACTGCCTGCAGAGAAAAGCCCTGCCTCAGAGGGCTGCCCCCATTGTCAACATTACTACCAGCACCCCAATGGAACTAGTCTGCATAGACTTCTTGAGTTTAGAGCCTGATCAGTGAAACATTGGTAATGTGTTAGTGGTTACAGACCATTTCACATGGTATGCACAAGCTTTTCCCACCAAAGATCAAAAAGCATCTACCGTGGCCAAGGTGCTAGTGGAAAATTTCTTCATGCACTATGGTGCGCCCCAGCGAATTCACTCTGATCAGGGCTGGGACTTTGAGAGTTGACTAATCAAAGAAATGCTCTCTCTATGGGGGGTGTGAAAGTCAAGAACCACCCCTTATCACCTGCAGGGGGATCCTCAACCAGAACTCTTTAATCACACCCTGCTAAACATGCTAGGCACCCTCCACCCAAAAGATAAGCATAAATGGAGCCTGCAGATTATCACCTTGGTACGCGCATACAATTGCAAGAAGAATGATGCTACCGGGTTCTCTCCCTACCGCCTCATGTTCGGGAGAGAGGCCAGGCTGCCTGTTGATGTCTGTTTTGGGGTTTCTTCCGATGGGGTCTGAGCCAAAAATTACCTGCAATATGTACAAAAACTGAAAGCTCAATTGAACCATGCCTATCAACTGGCCCAGACAATGGCTGCCAAAAGAAATCTAGCCAACAAAGAGAGACATGATAGAAAAATAAAGGCTCAAGAGCTTAGACCTGGAGACCGTGTGTTGTTGTGAAATTTAGGATTGCATGGTAAACACAAAATTGCTGATCGATGGCACCATCTTCCCCATGTCGTAGTTGGAAAGTTGGATGATTTGCTAGTGCACAAAGTGCGCCCAGAGAATAACTCCAAAGCTGTCAAGACCATGCACTGTAACCACTTGCTACCTATAGGTCAGGTTATAATTGAGGCTGAACCCACTGAGATTGATTCCCCTGGACCAGTGACTCGTGCTGCTGCAAGAAAGAAACAGAGTCAGCCTGCCCCCATGGTTGCCGATTTAAGACTTCCCCTGCAGCAGGCCCAGAATGATAGTGACTGCCAGTCTAACTCGGATGACAGTGAGTGCGATAATGCCTAATACCCCTCATATGAATCGAGTCAGTTGTTTCATGGAAATCCTATGTTGAATTATGGGGATGAAGCTGGGCCTTCCGGACTGCCTAACCCCACCGGCATCATCCTTGGGGCCAATGCTCCCCGAAAGTGAAGTGCAAAGTATCACATCTGAGGATGCTAAGTCTTCGTGTATTATGGAACTGTATGATTTGCCTGAAAGAGAGGCTGATGGTATGAGTCTTTCTGGTGACATGCCAGAACTTGAGAAACACTATGAGAGTGCTGACAACACCCCTTCAATGCCAGAGTGTCTTCGACATGAGCCAAGTGTTGTAGAAGCAGAGACTACAGAGCAAAGGGCTAACAGTGCTCCAGTTTGGACATTCCTACCCAGGCAGAGGCACCCCTCACAAGTGATGAAAGTTCCAGGACCAGTGTTGAGAGTACAGAGACTGTGGTTGTTTCCCCCAGAAGGACTGGCCAAGCTGTCAAGCCAGTAGTCTGCTTCAGTTATGATTCTCCCAGGAGGCCAGCGGATTTGCCTCTCAATGTGGTCTACAAAGGGGTTTATGTTTCTCAGAGCTCACTGCCCAAACTGAGCCTAAGTACCAATTCCAGGTTAATCGTTCTGCCTTCTAGGTACAGTGCCCCTGCCCTGTCTAGCCCCAAGTTAGCTGATAGGGAAGGGCCCCCTCTGACATTGTTTAATATACAAGAAGTTATTACCTGATTTTGCATAGTACTGTGTAAATTACGTGTGTGAAATATGCCCGATGTATTGTCAAAATGGATATAGTATTATGAAGTGTAGTGAAAATGTATAGTAAAGTAGTAAGTTTATGTTAACTGATGCAAGATGGTACAGACTTGACGCGGATGCAAAGTTTTCTCCAGGCAGGGAAGGGTGTAACCCCAACCCCCACAAATGGGGGTTCCCAAAAAGTCTTCCTTGAGCTTGCCTAAATGCTCACTGCCCGGCTGGTGTAATGCATTTTAGCAGTTTAAATGTATTGCCAGAGAGTGAATGTAGAGCCTCTGTGTACTGTCTCTTTAAGAGATGCCTGAATTGCAGTTATAAGTAATCTGAGTGCAAGCTCTGTTGAAAGATGTAACTATTTGTTGAAAATCATTTAGAGTGTTAATGACAAAGTGGTTTGTCTAACCTGCCTTCTTTGCAGCATAGACTGTCTTGTTTATCCCCACCATTTGGCCCGGGACTGTGAATTGGACCAATCAGTTCTGGTGGGATCTAAAATGTAGCCAGAATACAGGAGCTGTCTGTAGTCAAAATCTGTAGGAATTGTAGTTTTGGGCTTTTCGCGTCTTTTTTGCAACTGAAGGTGGAGCTCTTGCTTTGACTGACAGCCGAATCAGCCAACCGAACCTTTTGAATCTGAGGGAAATCCCCAAGCTGCCTGCTGTTTAAGGCAGATCTAATTTGGGAGCTAAAGAAGCAAGATGCTTGAGACAGACTCTGTGGAAAGGTCTGAATTGTGGCCTGCACGTCTGCCTGCTGCCCTGAGAGGGGAAAGAGAATTGTTTTCGGACTGAATCCGAGTTGTGTGACTAAAGTAAGCTACTGAAGTGGGCCAGGCTCAACCTGAAGAAGACCAAAGATTTTGCTGAATGCGATTGGCCTGTCAGGAGTTCCAGGTACCCCTAAGCTCCCGGTGTGTGCAGAGACTTTGCGATTGTGACTGGGGAGCGCTTTGCCTGGTACAGTAGAATTCCCTTATATGTAAATGTGCTGTGAGCTGCTGGTGGGTCGTGAGTTAGTTCCCCACTGTGTGAACTGTGTTCTATTTGCTGGAAGTTGTATCTAGCCCAAAATGGACTGCATCCGAATATGTCTCCATGCGGTCTAGGCCTTGCCAGACTGGCCCAGCCAGACTACCCGCTGCACAGACAAGCTATCAACGAGAGACCTGCCTGGGGATCATCCCACTGCTCAACGCTTGAACAGGAATGACATCTCGGTGACTCGTGTGGGCCCTGCTTCTCCTGCCATTCCAGATCAACCACCTGCAGTCTCGATTTTCGTCCAGCCTGTGTCCAGTCTTGGGTATCTTGAGTAAATACCAGGGTAGCTCCCTGCAACAACAGCTTAGTCTGAGTGTGTCATCTGATTGTCTTGTTTCGTTTCCTTCTGGCTCTGGATTACAAATAGTGTGTACTGTGCATGTTGTGTTTTCCATCACAGGGCCCCAACCAGCTGCGACGCCGGCCAACCCCAGGCAATGGTCCTGGCTAGCCCATCTCTTCTCCACCTGGGTACCTAGAGGTGTGACTGTGTGGGGGGACTCAAAGCACATGCATAACTGCTTGGCTGATATAACCTTTAAGCTAATTAACCTGATTTTGTCCCTCCCTTGTTCAAGTCCCCTGAATAAATCAGATCTAATGTTTACTGCATGTAATCTGACTGTGGTTCCAGTTTGTGCTCAAAGTACTGTACTGTTGCTATATGCTGTGCATAACCTTGTTTTACAGGCGGTCCCCAGGGTTGAGCCAGAAGAATCAGCCCTGGTGGTAACTGCAAACAGTGTGGGTACTTGTGTGGTGTACCAGGCGTATTGTGAAAGTGATTATTGTACAGTGTTCAGGCCACTAGAGGGGGAAAGAGGGGGGTTAAAGTGTCCCGGAGGACTCTGCCCAGGTTAGCTTGACCACTAGCAACCCTGACCTCCAGGTGGAAGCACCCGTTTCCGAACTCAGGCCCCTTAACCTGCTACTAGCCAAGCAGGTAGGGGTAGTAGCCCTTGGATAGCGCCACCTAGGGGTTACACTTGCAGAAAAAAAAATTAGCTTTCCTCCACTGATGGTGAATTAGTATGCCCAAATTAACTTATTATTTACAGTTTTTGCATGTCCTTTGTCTCTGTGCTCCATGGTAATTTTTAAAGAGCAGCTGACAACTTCAGGAGAACTTTAACAAAACATAATATTTTGATAAAGTTCAGCTTGTATATCACATTAGTTCTTTATTCCTCCTCCCCATTATTTATTGCTGAGATCAGTTGCATGAAAACAGGATTTCTGCTCCTGAAGCATTCATCTATTTCTGTTGCTGTCTCCCAACCTGAGATCATAATGCACTGCTTGTGACATCACAGTTACTCTCATTGCAACAGATTGTGATGTCACAACAGAGCATTATGACAAAGTAGGGAGTAAGCTAAAGAGGCAGATTAACTTTAAAGTAACTGTAAGGGATAAAAATCATGTATTCATGCACATATCCTCAGTAATAAATAATGGGGGAGGAGAAATCTAGAACATTTATGGGACACAAGCAGAATTTTACCTACAAATTATGTTTTTAAAGTTTTCTTTCAGGCATCAGTAGCTCTTTAAGTACTGTATAGTGCCATGGATATACTCAATACCTAATGAGCTGTTCTCTGCTCAGTAAGACTTTCCTGGTAAAACCTTTTTTTAATCATGCTTTTTCTCATCCCTCTGCTTGCCTGACAGCATCCCTCCAGCCCCAACACCAGCCTTCTCATGGACACTTAGGTTATCCACTCACCACTTGCCAAGGACCATGATAATGGTGGGTGGCCTGTCATGTTTGTCATGCATGAACCTGTGTGTGTGTGTGGGGGGTGTCGGTGCAACAGCAGACCTGGGCTTTTTCCTACAGCTCCTGGTTTAAGGACTATGAGCTATTGGGTTTTACATTCTAGGGCCAGTGGTACTATGACAAGGCAATGCCTATGGGGTGCTCTGTGAGCAGTGCGGCATTTGAGACATTTTCATCATTCTTGGAATGGGCAACCAAGGCCTACACAGACAACGCCTCCATTAGTCATTATTTGGATGATTTTCTTTTTGCAGGGTCCAGCAGAACTGGTAAGTGTTTTAACACTCTAGAAGGTTTTTGGAGGTTAATGGATATATTTTGTGTACCACTGGCTGTGAAAAAACAGAGGGCCCCACCACATGCTTGCTGTACCTGGGTATCGAGCTGGCTACCATGGCCATGGTATCCAGACTCCCGCTGGACAAGTAAAACAGTTAAGAAGGTTGCTGGGCGAAGTCAGGGCGGCTCAGAAGGTCACCCTCCTTTAGCTGCAGTCCCTTTTAGGGCACCTGAATTTTTCTTGCAGGGCAGTCAGCCCATGTCGGACATTCCTTAGAAGGCTGGCTGCCATGACAGTTGGCCCCACGAGGCCATACCACCATGTTAAGAGTTTCACAAGGCCTGAGGGTCGATCTAAAGATACGGGAAGTGTTCCTGTAGGATTTTAATGGAATAAATATGTGGCAGGACAAGGCACAGTGGCACCATGGACTGCATATGGTAACTGA
This sequence comes from Neoceratodus forsteri, assembly GCA_016271365.2. Lineage (NCBI taxonomy): Eukaryota > Metazoa > Chordata > Ceratodontiformes > Ceratodontidae > Neoceratodus > Neoceratodus forsteri. The sequence goes on from CM057451.1 coordinate 478,337,616, forward strand.
TGCTTCAAGCGGGCTAGGTTTTGGTGCCTTTTTTCATGGTTCATGGTTTGCTGGCCAGTGGCCACAGGAGTGGGTGGACCAGGGACTTACAAAAAAAATCACATTATTGGAGTTGTTCCTGATCATGGTGGCAGTGAGGGTGTGGGGACACAAGCTGAAAGACCAGGCAGTGCCATTTGATACAGACAACAAAGCTGTAACTGGCGTAATCAACTTGCAAACTTCCAGGTCTGAAGAGGTGATGAGGGTGCTGCAGGTGTTTGTCCTATGCTATCTCATTCAGAACATCACGTTCAGAGTGCGACACTTGCCCAGCAAGACAATTGTGATAGCTGATGCCTCATCTCAATTGCAGTTCAACTGATTCAGACAGCTGGCACCACACACAGACACATCACCAACACGGATACCAGAAGCGGTGTGGCAGATGGGGAAACAAGAAAGCTACAACTGTTCAGCTCACTGTTGCCCCCTCAACATGGAAAGAATACACAGGTAGTTTTGCAGCCTTTGTCAACTTCTGTGGGCATGAGGTAAGAGAACCCTTGCACAAGGCACAAAAGCAGGTGCAAGATCATGTCCTCACTTAGTCCAGTTGAATAAGGTGCCATCGGCAATCCGGTTGCATTTGTCTGGGATAGCAGTTATAACAGCAGGTGCAAGGCTTCCCAACCCAATAAACACCTTTGCAACAAGGAAGATGTTGGAGAGGTGTACCAGATCTAGGGAAGAAAGCAGGACAGCAAGAAGCCCATCGGCCTCGTGGAACAGACAGAAATACATAGGGCATTGGGCATGGTATGCAGTTTGTGGTATGAGGCTGAACTATTCAGGCCCTCTTCTCATGCACCTTCTTTGGAGTTTTCAGAGTGTCAGAGCTAGTGCCTGAATTTAATGTTGCTGGACAGGGGTAAACATCCAATTCAGTGATGTCACATGGTCACAGGATAGAGTCTGCCTCCTGCTGTGGAGGTCCAGGATGAATCAGTGTAGCCCCCCCAGCTACCAGAACCCTACACAAGACCAAGGCTTGGGAATCATGCCCATGATCCTTGCTGCAGGAATACATGGCCGACAGACATCAAGGGGATGGGCACTTATTCATACATGGGAATGGAAAACCAGTCACCAGGCATCAGCTCACGGTTGTCTTACGGAAAGGTCTATGGTTTGCGGGCAGAGACACAAGGGCTTATGGTACACACTCCATCAGAACTTGGGCAGCCACAGAGGTGGCAAGACTAGGTATGAGGGAGATGCAGATAAAGGAGGTGGACAGATAGGCATCCAATGCCTTCAAGGGCTACATCAGGTCCCAGAAGGGCACATAGGCCCAAACACACACCATAAAATAAAAAAAAGCGGCCAAGCAGGCCTTACAGCTTGGTTAAGGATAAGATGACTTTTATTATGCATGTAACTGACACTGTTCTATTTATCTTCCAGCTAAGAGTGGAGCAGCCCCAGAGATATAGATTGTCGGGCATTCATACATTCGTGAGGCTCGCAGCAGAGCAGCAACTCGCCCATACGGCATGCAGATTGGGGTACTGGAACAGCGGTCAACAGTTGGGCAGGAAAAGGGGGCATGAGGTGGGGCCAATTGATCAGAACAGTGCACAAGCTGGGGTTCCAGAGACAACCACCATTGGCTCTGGTGCTGCACCTGGGAGAGAATGACCTGGTGGCCCTTGGGACCCTGAAGCCAATCTCGGAGATCAAGAAGAGCCTGACCCATTTGAAGACTCTACTCCCAGAAACTTGCATGGCCTGACTGTGGCTCATCCCACTACAACACTGGAGAGGAATACGCGACCATGGGACAATAGACAAAACATGCATGGAGGTCAACCGGGAGGTGTCCTGGTTTGCCATCTCATGTGGGATTGAAGTCACCAGACACCTTCTGAATAAGAAGGCACGTGGTGCATTCTACAACACAGATGGGGTACATCTGTCAGGGATCGGTAATGATATATTTAATTCAACAGTGCAAGACTTTTGTGACAAGGTATTGAAAAATAAGTAAGACCACTGGGGCTTTGGTGGGAAAACGTGGTAGACACGTTAAGTGGCAGTAAATTCATGGCTGGCCTACAAAATAAAGTGTGCAGTTAAGCTGTTTTGCATTGGGTGACACATGGCCTAGAGGTGTGACCCGGGGTGGGTATGCTGCAGGGAACAGGAGGCGGTCACCCAAAATTAAAGCATGCAATGGAATGCAAAGGGGGGCATGACCAGCGGGTGGTGAGGGTGACCCTGGGTGGGCACCATTCCTGTACAAGGGTCATTGGTTTCCCCGAATCCAGAAAAGGGGGGATTACTATCCAAGGGAGAGACATGATCCCAGGCGGGTTTGTCCAACTTAAGAGCCAGAGTTCCCCCAATTGGATAGATGTGGATTGTTTAGTGTAATGCCATGCTGCATGAATTTGCTGTCCCAGGAGTCATTGGATTAATGTAAATGTATATATTTATAAATGTATTGCAGTGTGTGTGTATATATGTATATGTAACCCCCAGGTGGCGCCATCCCAAGGGCTACTACCCCTGCCTGACTGACTGCTGACAGGTTGAGGGGCCTGGGTCCAATGGCGAGTGCCTCCACCCAGAGGTCAGGGTTTGCAGTAGTTAAACTAACTAGGGCACAGCCCTCTGGGACACTGTAACCCCCCTTTCTTCCCATTAGTGGCCCACACAATACATCAGGAATATCTTCACAATGTACACTTACCCCCAGGACTGGCTCTGTCGATTGGACGCTGGGGACCCCCTGTAAAACAAGATGATACAATGCAAAAGCCACAGTACAATACTTTAACATAAACGAATACCTCAGACAGTGTAACTTTGCTGAAACAAACAGATCTGATTAATTTCAGGAGCTGTAACAAGGAAGGAGGAAATCAGGTTAATTAGGTTAAACACATTAATAATCACAGTACTGTGCGCATAGCCAGAGTCCCAAATTGTCACTTTCACTGGGTAACCAGGATGGGGGGTGGGGGCTAGCCAGGATCGGTGCAGCTGGTTGGGGCCCTGTGATGGAAAAACACTGGCACAATACCCAAATTGTAATCCAGAGCCAGTTGTCTCAGTTCGTGAAGAAATGAAAAAAAAAAACAACTAGATGACACACTTGCAATTCGATAATCAGGTGGCAGGGAGCTACCCTGCCTTGTACTCACAAACTCAATACTGAGAAATAGATGGAAGGCAGATTGTCCTGGATTGCCAGGAGGAGCAGACCCTGTGGACAAGGTCCTTGTGACTGGACCCCACTGCAGTTTAGAGCAAATGGATGTAGTCTGGATTAAACTGGGGTTTACTTCCAGCTTCATGCACTCAGTTCACTGTACAGGGGGATCTGAAACGCGATTCCCCACAAGCACTACACACATTTATATGTAAAAGGAAAGTACTATACCAGGCAGGCTGCTTCTCTGTCCCGATTGCAATTACTGCACAATACCCGAGAGAACACACAGCAGATTCAGTTCCTGACAGACTGAGCGCGATTCAGCAATTTCTCCAGTCTTCTACAGGGTGAGCCTGGTTTCTACTCTTCAGATCTCCTTGATTCTCTCCACAGGTCGGATTCAGTCCGAACAGGTGCTTGCACAAGCTGCAGACCGAAACTTAGGGCCTTACACGCGATTCCCGTGCTAAAACTACACACCGAAGAGGTACACAGCTCCCTGTCTCTTCACTGCACAAACTGATCTGATCTTTCCAGTAGACAGAGCCGGGCATTTCCTTTCAGTTCCTCCCAGTTCAATTGGCTGGTGTGGCTGTCACTCACAATCAGACTCCCCCTGTTGGTGCAAAAAGGCACCGAAGTCCCAAACTACAATTCCCAGAGGCATCTGCCATACAGTCCCATTGTGGCTGGCTCAACTTAAGAGTCCAAGTTCTGACTTGCCAGCAGCAGGCTCCATTTTAAAGGTCCCCCACGCTGATTGGTCCGGTTCAGCAATTCAATTCCTACATAGAGGGGAAACACACACAGAGTCCCAGCTGCAATAAAATAAGTAAGATAAACTGCACTCTCACAAATGCTGCTAAATGATTACAGGCAAACAGTTACAGCCTTCAGATGGGCTCCCTTTGCACTCTTAGCGACTGCAAAAGCAGAGTGAATTGGCAGCAGCCTGGTTGGGATTCGGGCATTAGAACACAAAGTCCTCTCTCCTCAATTAATTATGGTCACAAGCAGGCAGCTCTTAAAGAGACAGTACCAGAGGCTCTGAAAGCGCACACACTCAAGCAGCTTAAACGCTGAACACCTCCAGACTTGGAGCATTCAAGCAAGCTCCTGGAAGACTTCTGGGAACCCCCATTTGCAGGGGGATTACATATATACTTTAAAATGATTTGATGTGTGTAAACCTAGTGTTAAAGTTAAGTAAAGCTGCGGCCTTTTCTTGCCAATATAATGTGTGGTGTCTTTATTATAATGTAGATCTGCTTAGGCAAAATCACTACAGACTGTCTGCCATGGTGGGAAGCCGGTGTGCACCGCCAGAGGCTTCTGCACTTTTTCGCCCCTGCTGTGTCAGTGGTATGTGTGAAGCTTGGAGCTCCTCCAGATTAGTTTACCTTCGGGGTTCTTCTGATGTGCAGTCCAGGCACTGCAGGATGGGACTGGAAGGGAAGTAATGAGGGAGGCTGCACAGTAGAAAGGACATCTCCAGGGCTTTCCCACCACTTCCCTATTGAGGTAGGACCAGCATCTTGCACTAGACTGTTGTGAGATAATGGAGCCTTATCTATCACCCCCATCATGCCCTCTTATTGGGAAGGTGCTATTTAATTCAAGGAGCATCTTCCCCATCCATTGCTTCTGTCTGTCAGGAGCATTGGGTCTATCAGCAAACATGATTCGGCGAATGGAGGGGGGGTTCCCCAATAAACACGTTGTTGAATCCCATGACTCATGGATGTGATCTGATTCTGTATAGGACCTGTCTTGGCCCTTCCCCCCATCCCTAAACATTCACTTTCAGAGACAGTAATCAGTAAGAAAGAGAGCACATAAAACAATCAGTCTTACGGCTATGCAGTTCATTTAATCCCTTTGGCCCAGGGCCCATCAGCATTACGTATGGAGGGTGGCTGGTTCTCATGAATGCGGTTTACTGGGTCCAGGTCGCATCCTCAGGTCCGAAGGAACCACTGGCTGGGAGGGCGACATTTTCAGCAACTTCTGCTCATGAACTTGATGGCAGGTTCGGTGGATCCAGAAATGTGGTGGCATGCGAAAGAGGAGGGTAGTCCACTGCATTGCTGGGAAAGGAGGCCCCGAGCACAGCATAGTGACTGGCTTCAATGGGCAGAGGTAACTCTTCTAAGGAGACTGGGTTCAAGTCCCTGCTACAGCTTCTGCTCTTGTACCCCATAGTTGTGGATTGCGGGTCCTCATTACTTCTGTTCCAAGGCTTGTGTGGTTCTTTACCTTTCTTCGCTTATGAGCAGTGATGGGTTGCTGTTTTCCATGGTTCAGTGGTGGTAACACATTCTTCTTCAGTATCTGCAGGCTGATGGATAGAGGGTGGTGTTGTGGCTATCTCCATTGGTGTGTGGGATGATCTTGCAGTTTATTCTGTTTATCTGCTGGGAGGCAAATATTTTTTTGACCAAATGTAGAGCAAAGAGGTTCTCGGCTGCCTCAGGGGTATGGCATTCCTGGAGGACCCCATTTACATATACCCTCAGAATAGCCAGGTATGTCATGCTGTATGTGGCTCGTGCTTGGTGGAGGAGCCTCCTCAGATCTGTGAAGGCCATTCGCTTCCAAGACAGCTCTTGAGAAAAGTCTTGGTAAATGGATATGGTGTGCCCTCACCAGAATAAGGGGCTTCTCTTCAAGGGTAGTGTGACAATCATGTCCTCTACAGGATACTGTAGGAACCAGGCAAGAATGGGGCAAGGATGGTCTCCTAGTTTTGGTTTCAATGGCAAAGGGTGGTGTGCTCTTTCCAGCTCATATGGGGCTGTTGGCAGTACCTCTTGTACAAGTTGGACACATCATTCCCCTTGCAGTTTTCAGGAAAGCTGACAAAACAAAGATTGTTTCATCGGCCCCTGTTCTCCAGGTCCTCTACCCAGTCCCAGAGGTATTTAATCAGACAGTCTTGTTCCCTGATCTGGCCTTGTATCTCTTTAACCATTCCTTCTGTGGAGTGTGTTTGGGCTTCTGTGACCACTACCCTCTAGGTTAGCTTGGCAATGTCCTTGGAGGTTTTTGAGCAGGAGGTGCTGATTTGTCCCATGTCTGCTAACAGGTGGATGAATGTGGACTCTAGTCTCTGTAGACTGTCCACAGTTGCTACTGCAGGACCCATAGAAACAGAAATTGTTGGCAGATAAAGACCGCAAGACCCATCCAGTAAGTCCTACACTTGTATGCGGCCTCTGACCCTACTTGGTCAATGGCTTTTCATTTTCACCATTCATTCTCACATCTAAGGATCCCTTATGCCTGTGTCAGGCATGTTTAAATTCCTCCACTGTCCTCACTCCCACCACCACCTCCTGTGGCGGTCTGTTCCATGTTTTCACCACTGTCTCTGTGAAGAAAAACTTCCTCATATTTCCCCTCAACCTGCCACCTTCCAATTTCATATCATGCCCCCTTGTTCTTACACTCTTTCTATATTGGAAGATGTTTCACCCCGCACCTTGTTTATCCCCTTAAGGTACTTGAATGTTTCTATCATGTCACCCCGATCCCGCCTCTCCTCCAGCGAGTACATACTGAGGTCCTTTAATCTCTCCTCATATGTTTTCTGGTGCAAGCCTTGTACCATCTTTGTCGCCCTTCTCTGAACTGCCTCCACCCTGTCGATGTCCTTACGAAGGTGTGGCCTCCAGAACTGTGCACAGTACTCCCGGTGAGGCCTCACCAGTGTTTTATACAATAGCATCACCACCTCTTGCCTTCTGCTAGTGATACCTTTGCCTATGTACTCCAGCATGTCACTGGCCCTTCCTGCCACCTTTGTACTCTGCTTAGATACCTTTAGGTCATTTGAAATGATAATCCCCCGCCAGGTCTCTTTCTTCATTGGTGATAGTCAGCAATTCCTCTCCCCCCAATCCGGTAGCTTTCCCCAGGGTTCCTTCATCCCAGGTGCATTGTTTTGCACTTCTTTGAGTTGAACCTCAGCTGCCACACCTCAGGTCACTTCTCTAGCTTCCCCAGGTCCCTCCTCATTTTCTCCACCCCGTCTGGTGTATCCACCTTGTTGCAGATCTTGTTGTCATCTGCAAACAGGCAGAACTTTCCATCCAGCCCTTCCGCAATGTCACTAATTAAGACATTAAACAAGACTGACCCGAGAACTGATCCCTGAGGTATCCCGCTGGTCACCCCACCCCCCCGGATTGAATCCCATTTACAACCACCCTCTGCCTCCTGTTAGCCAGTTTCTAATCCAGTTTACCACCATGTGCCCCATGCCCAGACTACCCATCTTGTTCACCAGCCTTTTATGTGGACAGTGTTGAATGCTTTGCAGAAATCAAGGTAGGTGATGTCCATCCCCACCCCATCCCACCGATTTACTTCCTTCATCACCCAGTCAAAAAAAATCTATCTGATTTATCTGACATGACCTTTCCTGCTGTGAATCCATGCTGTCTCGGAGTCTGGGCACGGAAGGATTCCAAGTGTGCCACTATTCTTTCTTTAAGCAGTGCCTCCATGATCTTCCCCACTACTGAGGCGAGGCTGACTGGCCTATAGTTTCCTGCCTCTTTTCTACTACCACTTTTGTGCAGAGGGATTACATGTGCCTCTTCCAGTCCTCTGGAACCACTCTTGTGCCGAATGACTTAGTGAACATGGCTGTCAGAGGTGTTGCTAGCTCCCTTAATATCTTCGGGTGTATGCCATCTGGCCCCATTGCTTTGTCCACCTTTAGTTTTGTGAGCTCCTCCAGGACTCTCCTCTCTGTGAATGGACTTGTGTTTACCTCCCACCCCACTATATGTCTGTTACTCAGCTGTGGTCCCTGATCCTTCCCCCCTCTTCAGTGAATACTGAACAGAAGTATTTGTTCAGTATTTCTGCCTTTTTCAAGTCTCCCTCCTTACACTCCCCTGTATTCCCTCTGAGCATTACATCCCCCCAGTTTTCCTTCTTTCGCTGATGTTACCTAAAGCATGTCTTGTCCCCTTTCTTCACCAGCTGCACTAATCTTTCCTTGGTCTGCACCTTTGCCCTCTTTACAGCCTTCCCCACTTTCCTTAGATTCTTTAGGTACACCTCCCTGTCTTCCTCCCTTTGAGTCTCCTTATATTTCCTGAAACTCGCCCTTTTGGCCCTTACCTTGTCTGCTATCTCTCTCAAGAAACATAGTAGTTTCCCCCCTCTCTTGCCTTTGTTTACCATCTTAATACACTGGTTCGTCACCTCCTCTATGGCTCCCTTCAGGTGTTCCCACTGCTCCTCAACTCCTCCTCTTATCTCCCTCCTCTCCAGGGCCTCTATGATACACCTCCCCAATTTTGAAAAATCCACCCTCCTAAAATCAAAGACCTTTGCCTTAGTGTGACTAGACTGTCTCTCTGTCTCCATGATAAACCACACTATGTGGTGGTCGTTGAACCCCAGCTGACCTTCCATCTGGACGCCTGTGATTCTGTCCCCACTGGTCACTACTAGGTCAAGAATTGTCCTGTCTCTGGTGGGCTCAGTCACCCATTGTTCTTGGCATTTAGTGCACTAAGTAGAGAGGGTCACCAGAGTTATTTCCCTGGATATGACCATTCAATTGACATTTGCTATGAAACTGCAGCTCATGGCAAGTCAAGGCAAAGTTTATTTTTATGGCGCCCAATCCCGGAGGCTCTAGGTGCCTCACAGTCAAAATAAGGGAAATACAACAAACGAATGAATACAATTAAAATAATATTAAAAACAGAAATTACAATAAGATCAATAAATAACTCAGCTTAAAATACCTAAGGCAGGGTTAGAAAACCACATCTGGGAAGGCCGAGGAGAACAGATGAGTCTTTAGATGGCACTTAAAAATCTCAACTGATGGAGCATTCCGGATAGACGGTGGCAACACATTCCACAGGACTGGACTGGTGACACTAAATGTCCTGTCGCCGGCAGTTCTGAGTCGAGTCCTGGGAATCTCAAGGAGACCCCTAGAAGAGGAATGGAGGAAGCGGACTGATGTGGCCGGCGTTAAGAGATCAGTCAGGTAGCTAGGGCCTAGTCCATGTATGGCCTTAAAGGTGAGTAAACCCACTTTGAAGATAACCCTCCACCTGACCGGCAGCCAGTGGAGTTTCCACAGCACCGGGGTTACATGGCAGAACCTCAAAAGGTCTGTCAGCAACCTGGCAGCTGTATTCTGCACCAGTTGCAGATGGTGGAGGGTACCTCCAGAGACCCCAAAGTAGAGCGCATTACTGTAATCAAGCTTGGACATCACAAGACATGAACCGGTGTGGGAGGGTCCTCAGGTGGAACTAGGGGTTTTATTCTGGCAATGTTCTTTAGGTGGTAAAAAACACTGTGGACGACAGATGACACCTGAAATTCAAATGTCAATCTATCATCTAGGAACACACCAAGATCTCAAAGCCTAAAGAAGGCCAACAATGGTGTAGACCCCAGGAAAAGACCTGTAGCCACACCAGAGGCACTCCTATCATGCCCTCAGCCTGATTCCAACACTAGAACCTCCATATTGTTGGGGTTCAGTTGCAACCAGCTGGAGGACATCCAGTCATTGATCTCAGCCAGGCAAATATTTAGCACTTCCACAGTGTCAGATGTTCCAGGGGCAAAGGACAAATACAATTGGATGCCATCTGCGTAACAGTGAAAATCCATATTGTATTTCCTAATGAGCTCACCCAGGGGCAGCAGCATATACACTGCAAGCAACATCAGTGACAAGATCGAACCCTGAGGTATTCCGCACAACAGGGGCCTCAGAGAGGAACTAGTGGCATTCCAGGTTTAGAGACACCAAGGGGATGGTCAATGACTGCGGATCACGAAGGGTTGTGAAGCAGGCAAGTAGGAGTTTTGGGTTAAGTGGCCATCTTAGCTGATGTCCAGATCATGTCCCTGGACAGGCACTGTTTTGACACAAGAGTACCCTCTTTCCCAGAGAATATGGAAAATAAAAAGCTGGGAAGTCTTTCTGAAGCTTTGTGTGAGTCACACAGTATCTCAGTGCTCTCTGTACAACAAGAGTACGGAGCGGTGCCTCACCCTGGTTAGCATGCTCAGGGTAATAAGCAGGAAGGTGTACCATTTGGAGCACTGTGAATTCAGATGCCACCTTCAGTAAAAACTTAGGAGTTGCTTGTAAAGAAACTCTGTTATGCTGATAATCAAATAAAGAGGCTCACACAGTAAAGCCTGAAGCTCAGAAATTCTACAAGCAGAAGTCATAGCAACTAAAAATAACTTTTTCCATGACAGGAAACAATTCACAAATTGTGACAGGCTCTAAAGAAGTCAACTTCAATTTCTCAGGTACGAAATTCAAGTCCCAAGATGGGACAAGATTACGGATAGAAGTTTCATATCATATGCAGAATATCACTCCGAAAGGTATGGGACATCTCTAGTTGGGAAACCGTATGGCCATCATTAAGGGCATGGGATGCTGAGATAGCAGCCAAATTCACCTTGAGAAAGGAATACCGTAAGTCTGAATGAAATAAGGAAAGCAAGTATTCCATAACAAAATTTACAGGACATGTAAGTGTCCAGATTCAGGAAAGCAGGTCACAAAGTGAAATGCTCCCATGTCAAAGAATAAGTATGTCTGGCAGAAGGATTCCTAGCTGCATGAAGGACATCAACAACCTTAGGGGACACCCCAATCGTGCAATGGCTATGTTTTCAGGGGCCATGCAAGTAAGTGTAGGGACGTCAGGTCCAGATGGACCGGAGACCCTGCCCTGTCCTATGATAACAGACCCCAACACAGAGGTAGGGGAACAGGATGCTCCATGGCCAGATGTTGCAGAAGTGGAAACCATATCTGGCAAGGTCATAAAGGAGCAATGAGGATGAGAGAGTGGCATTCTCCATAAGTAACTTTTTTTTTTAATTCTTTGGTAACCGGGTAATGCCCACTAAGCACAATGCCTGTTTTCAGGGGAGAACCAGGAGCACTGGGGAGGTTAAGTGACTTGTTCAGAGCCGCACAGTATGCAAGTGAAAGTTGTGGGGAACAAACCCAGGTCTGTCTGCTGGAAGTACCAAGCTCATTCACAGCTCATTACTCCCAACCTCTAAGATATACTGCCAGCCCAGCAGCTTGAGCAGGACTCTCTGTATGACAGGAATGGAGGAGAAATGTGCACAAAAAATAACAGTTATGTAAGAGCTTACTGTAACAGTAGATCTTCGAGAGAGGTTCGTACAGTAGGTCATCACAGATAGGACTGCACCCCCTGGCATCAGGACCATACAGCAAATGTCTAGCTAGCAATCCTCAGCGTGACACTATAAAGGAGGTGGTCCTCACATCTGCCCTCCAGAAAACCTCAGAAAGATAAATGGAAGAAAGGAAAAAATCTTTGAGCCCTGAGCTGCTAAAGAGCACCCTGAGAGAGTAAAGAAAGAAAACAAAAGCTGGGGGAAGGTGGGAAGGAAAAATATGACCTACTGCAGGAACCTCTCTCAAAGATCTACTGTTATGGCAAAGTTCTTATGTAACTGTTATATCTTACTTTGAGAGGGTTCCTGCAGTAGGTCATTGCAGATAGGACTGAATTCCAAGCAGCCAAGAAGGAACAATCAGAGACTGATGTCCGGGAGGTGGATGGGTCTGCAGAGCAGTAGTCAGACTAGGACAATAGGCCTTGAAGAACGGCCAGTCCAAAGCCAGCCCTGCACCTAGAGGCAATGTCCAGACTGTAATGCTTTGTGAAAGTATGGATAGTACTCCATGTGGTCACGGCACAAATATTGGAGGCAGACACATTCCTCAGAAAGGCAGTTGAGGCAGCCATGCTGCAGGCTGAATGCCTCTTGACCTCACCTGGAAGTGGTTTCTCATACTTCTGATGGATAAAAGTGATGCAGTTAGCCAACCACTTGGAAAGGCATTGCTTGAAAACAGCTATGCCCTGACATTGGGGTGCAAAGGAAACAAATAACTGGTCTGATTTGTGCACCTCCCTTGTCCAAGATATGTAATAACGTAAGACCCTGTGCACATCCAGAGTGTGCAAGAGGTGTTCCCCCTTATTTAAATATTCCAGGAAATAGACCGACAGTTGGATATCCTGGTTTAACATCACCTTGGATACCACCTCTGGAAGAAAAGAAGGGTTGGTCCTCAGAGCCACCCTGTCCCTGTGGAAAATTAAATAAGGCTCCATACAAACTAGGGCCTGAAGCTCAGAAATCCTTCGAGCTGAGGTAATGGCAACTAAAAATAGCACTTTCCAAGGTAGGTACAGCATATTGCAGCTTGCTGCCGGCTCAAAATCGGGCAAAGTAAGCTTCTCTAAAATAAAGTTCAAATCCCAGGTGGGAACCGGGCTACGGACTGGAGGTTTCAGGTGAAGGATCCCCTTAAGAAAGGTTTTGGAGACCTCCAACTGAGCAATATTCTTGCCTTCCACTAGAAGATGGTAGGCAGATATCGCTGAAAGGTAGACCTTCCATGAGGAATAGCTGAGGCCCAGATCAGAAAGATGCAAAAGGTACTCAAGGACCTGGTGCGCCGGGCAAAAAAAGGGGTCCAGATCCCTGGCAGTCACCCAGACAGTAAATCTCTTCCACGTCATAGCATATGTAGTTCTGGTGGAGGGTTTCCTGGCTTCCACCAAAATTTGAGCTACTCTGGAGGAAACTTTGAAACGTGACACCGCTATGTTCAGAGGTGTCATGCATACAGGTGAAGAGATCTGAGCCCCGGGTGCACTAGGCTGCCCTGCTTCTGAGAGAGAAAGTCGTGTTGGAGAGGTAGAGGTACTGGAGCTGTTGCTAGCTGTTGTAATGCTAGCTGTTGCAGCAGGGGAAACCATATCTGCCAAGGCCATAGAGGGGCAATGAGAATCATGTGTACACCCTTTGCTTGAAACTTCAGCAGGACTTTCTGCAGAATTGGGAAGGCATACAGAAACCTCTCTATCCAATAAAGTGACAGCATGTCTCGCCAAATAACACCATGCCCGGGAACAAATGAGCAAAAACTGGGTAGTTTTGCATTGACTGGAGAGGCAAAAAGGTCCAGTTCTGGATGGCCCCACAGGTCAAACAGATCTTCTACCATGTCTTGCTTCAGTTCCCACTCGTGAGCTGAGACTGTCCGCCAGGACATTATGAACACCTGGGACATGGACTGCTGTCAAGTGCAGGTTGTGCTGGACTGCCCAGCACCAAACCTGCATCGCCTCCCTGCAGAGGAGGTATGAGCAGGTGCCTCCCTGTCTGTTTATGTACCAGACCATGGCAGTGTTGTCAGTCTGGATCAGGAGTGTTCCCGGGCATAAGAGGATCTGAAACACCTGGAGAGTATAGAGTACCACCCTCATCTCCAGAACATTGATATGGAAATGCATTTCCTGATGAGACCACCTCCCTTGTATGTGGTGGTCTCCCAGGTGGGCTCCCCAACCTTGACCCTAGGCATCCATCATGAGGGTCATGGAAGGGGAGGAGGTTGAAAAGAGGCCCCCAAGAAGAGGTTGGAAACCTCCTACCACCAAAACAGATCCCTCTTCATGCTGTTGGAGACCATGACTATGTGATCCAGGTCGTCCAAGCATTGATCCCATTGGAACCTGATTGTCCACTGGGTCACCCTCATGTGTAGTTGGGCCATCTGTACTGTGGGGATAGTAGCAGCCATAAGAGCCAACAGCTGAAGAACAGAGCAAGCTGTAGTCCAACGACAGTTGGCTACAGCAGAAGCTTGTATTTTCAGGTTATCCGCTCTGTCCGAAGGAAGTAAGGCCCTGCCCTGGACCGTGTCCAGCACCACTCCAGTAAATTGGAGGTACTGGGAGGGTGAAAGGTTAGACTTGGGGTAATTCACTGTAATGCCAAGTCATGAAATCAGGTCCAGGGTGAAGAAGAGAGACTCCCTCAGACTGTCCTGAGACGGCTGACAAGAGACAGTCGTCCAGACACAGGAACACACAGATCCCCCTGCAGTGTAGAGCCACTGCCTCTACCGCTAGGCTCCTGGTAAAGATTCGAGGTGCCAAGACAGGCCAAATGGGAGAGCCAAGAACTGAAAATGGTTCCTCTGGAACATGAACTTGAGGAAGCAGCGGTGGGCCAGGAGGATAGGGATGTGCAGGTAAGCATCCTGCATGTCCAGCGAACAGAGCCACTGATCCTTGAGGAGCAGTGGTAAGAGTCCTTAGATGGTCAACATATGGAACCACTTGCATTTAACAAAGAGGTTAAGATCCAAGATGGGTCTTAGATCTCCCGTCTTTTTGGGCAGCAGGAAGAAGCGGGAGTAATACCCTCTCTTCCTTCCTGTGCCGGAGGAACTGGCTCTACGGCTGATTTGGACAGAACAGCCTGAATTTCTTCCCTCACCACTGGAAAGTGGCTTGATGAGTAATGTGACCTGCCCAGAGGATTGTCCGGTCGTCAGTCCAGGAACTCTATTGAGTGTCATCTTTCTATCATCTGCAGCACCCAAGCATCTGAGCTGATTGCCTCCCACTCTCTTAGGTGGAGGGCGAACCCGGCCCCCACCAGTTCCATCTGCAGATCTAGAGGAGGTAGAGGGGTGTCCCACAAGTCAGGAGGCAGAGAGGAGGGCTGCTTGATGGCCTCCCACTGCCCTTTGGGATTTGGCTGGAGGGGTTGGTGCCCCAGAGCCCGTGGCACAACATTTGCCCTGATGTCTGGCGTGGGGCTGCTTGTTCCTTTTCCGCTGCTGATGGCAAAAAGGTTGCTTGGGTTTGAAGCTGGAGCAATAGAGGGAGCGGATATCTTGGAGGGACCTACCGCTATTCTGAAGCTCCATAATGATGTCCTCTATGTGTCCCCCCAAACAGGATGGGGTCCCGAGAAGGGGGGCATCCAAGAGAGTGGATTGGACATCCTGTGCCAGGCCCACCAAGCACAGCCATGCAAGCCTTCTAAGGCAAACACCCGAGGCCGTGCTGCATGCCACCAAGTTCATGGAGTTGTAGGTAGCGTGTAGTGCATGGCGGCAAGAGGACTTATTGAGCCTCACCTTCTTAAGGAGTCTGTCTCTGAGATCCTGGTCTGGAATAGACAGAATGTCTGATTCCAGGTCTGACAAGGAAGATTTCTGGAAGGAAATCATATGGGCCACGTAGTTCAAAGACCTCAAGGCACAAGGTGAGGAAGCATACACTTTGTGGCCATATTGGTCCATCTGTTTGGACTACTTGTTGGGCAGAGAGGCACTGAGATGTTTGGTTCTGGCTGATCTGTTGTGGGCTATGGTGATCACTATGTAGTCCATCTTGGGCTGCATAGTGAGGTGAGAAACCACTTCCAGGGGATGATAAGTCATGTCAGCCTTCTTGGAGACCCCAGGGACAGAGGAAGGCTGCTGCCATATGGTGGATGTCAAATCCTCATGCGGCCTCGTCCAAGGAGGGATGGGTAAGGAGTCCGCGACAGAAATATCTAGGTGCTCAGCCAGCCTTTTTCTTTTGGAATCCAGTTCCTGGGTAGCCCAGCCACACATGGCCTGAGTAGACCAGAGTAGGTCAGCAAATGAAGGGTCCTCTGGTGGAGACTTGGGGGATTCTTTTGGCTGAGGTTCTATAGGGGAATGGAATCTTGAACTTGCTTGAGAGCCGAAATCCAATTCTGAGTCAAAAGATACCAGTCTGCTGGGAGAAGAGACCTTATCCAATGCCTCCTCTATGGGTCTGTCACCAGGCAAGGCCCTGGGAAGGCATCTGGCAGACTCCCTGTCCGATGACAGAAGTCCACAGGGGAAAGACTCCTGGGAGCCGCCCAGGGGGCCAGTGTAGGGATCGGTAATGGCTCCGGACAAGCCAACTCCTGCAAGAGTTCAGACTTTGCATCTTTCCACCAAGAAGGAATAGACCGTGGAGTATCAGCCTGTGCCCTATCCAGGGCTTGAGGCTGCAGGGCAGGAGGAGGTGGAGGTGGTGGTGGAGGAGGAGGTGGAGGCTGGAACCCTGGATACCCCGAGTGAGGATAAGAGGGGTAGCCAGAGTAATGACAGCCAAAAAGGTAGCCCTGTGGGTTGTATCCCTGGAAAAACTGACCCTGCGGTGGGTACCCAGTCGCATAAGCCAGCAATGGATAACCCAACAATGGATACCATGGCGCCAGGTAATAGGGGTATTGCCATGGAGGGTAGCCAGGGGCCATGCCTGCTGGAGAGGGCAGCCAGTCCCGCAGGAGGCAGAGCTGAGGGACCGCTAGGAGTGGAAGGGTCCAATGGCAGGCCTTGAGGGGCTGGGATCCCAAAGGGGCCTGGCGGCGGCTTGGGCATCAGAGCCTGAGGAGTGGACTGGGTGCATGTAGAGCCATCAGGCAGTGTGAGGCTGACCGGGACGTCGACCATCACCGGGTCGGGAAGAGCATTGACTGGGAAGGAGCTCTGTGGTAAGGGTTTCCCAATGGTATCCAACATCAGAGGGTCAGGCATCGGAGGGACCAAGGAATCTGAAGGCTGGTCTACCACGTGTGAGGCGGATCTCAGAGAGGTGGCCCCCATCAACAGGTCTGCTGGGACAGTGGAAGACCCAACCACCAAAGAACCCAACGTAGGGGCTGAAATCCCTAAAGACACAGCACTCGTCTCCTGCAGGGAATCCAAGTAGAGCGAGGAGTCGGGTTGAATCAGTGGATGAGTCTCTGGAGGGAGAACCCTCCAAGGAAGAAGCTGGGACTGGCAGCTGGCTCTGATCACCATCAGGGAAGTCCACAAGATCTGACGGGAGAGCCTCAGTTGTGCGGTCGTCAGGAGAGCCGGCGACTGACTGACTGGCCGTGACTGAGCGGGCGTCAGAGGAGCTGGTGTCCAACTTATTGGATGGGGTCAGGTGGATGGCAGAGGAGCTGGAGTCTGACTTATCAACTGTGGCCATGCGTTCTTCAGAAGAACCGGAGGGTGACTTACTGGCCGAAGAGCTGACTACTTCCCAGAAACAGTACCCTCCTGAGAAGAATGCCTCTTCCACCCTCTGACTACAGTGGGAGGGGGAGTCGGCGACCAATCCGCTGAGGTGGATGGAAACGGGGCAGGAGGGGTACTTACCGAAGCTGATACCTCCCTTGAGGCCGCTTCTTTGATCTGGTGGCGCTGGGCAGAAGGGGACCGATCCCGGTCCTGGTGCTTCTCCTTCTTTTTCTTCTTTCGCTCAGTGGTGGGACAGGAAGAACATTCCCGCAGCTCCTTTTCCATGAAAGCCAGGTGCTTCTTAAGCAGATGGGCTTCAAGGGCTTTTTGGTGTCTGACTCATGTGACCCTGTTGAAGGAGAGGCAGATTGAGCTGTCCTGGGTCTGGTGTTTTGGGCCTAGGCAAAGGATGCAGCAGGAGTGGTCATCCCAGTACGGGATTTGGGTGTCACACTTGTCACAATTCTTCTTCGGGTGATGCAACGGAGAAGACATGCAATCAAAAATTTGAACTTGTGAGGAAAAATTAGAAAACCTTTAGCCGAAAAAATGGCAGTCGACTGGTAGTGAAGTTCTCCACAAGATACGACCAACACAGGTCAGCAGTGGGAAAGAACTGGAGGGCAGGCATGGGAACCGGCTCTTTTATAGTGTCAAGTTGACATCCCATCAGGTGATGCCAGGGGCGGTCCCCCGCTATGGATTGCTAGCTATAGGTTTGCTGTGTGGTCCTGACGGCAGGGGGTGCAGTCCTATCTGTGATGACCTACTGCAGGAAGCCCCTTGAAGTAAGATCTTCCCCTTCCAAGAGAGGGACAATGTGTCTTGCCAAAAAATGTCAGGCCCTGGAGCGGGCCAAATTGCAGCAGTTTAGCATTGTGTGGCGATGCAAAAAGGTCCAACTCTGGGTGACCCCACATTGCAGAGGTCATTTACCATGGAGGCCAGCAGTTCCCATTCATGGTTCAGAGACTGAGACCTGCTTATCCTGTCTGCCCAGATGCTTTGGGGACCTGGGAAAAACACAGCAAATGGCTGAAGGTTGAGAGACATTCCCAGTATCACACTTTCTTTGCTTACCTACACAGTGGATAGGTGTCAGTGCCTGTTTGTAGTGCATGACACAGACGTTGTCTGTCTGCATTAATGGATGAGCAGGGCAGAGGTGATTCTGAAATGCATTAAGGCTATATAGTACAGACCTCATCTCCAAGGCACATTTATGTGCAGGTCAGCTTCCACTTTGGTCCAGGACCCTTGAGTCTGGAAGGGGCCTATTGGAACCCGAGACATCTGTGGTGAGGACCTGTACAGGAGGTGGCACAAAGAATGAAATGTCCTTGAGTAAGTTGCTGCAGTCCATCTGTAATACAAGTGCTCTGTGAAGAGGAAACGTGACGAGAACCATTTGTTCCAACTCATCCGTCAGCTGATCCCACTGAACCCTGAATGTTCAATTCTGGGATTCTCATGTGAATCCGAGCAAATGGCACTGTCACTGTGGCAGTAGCCATCAAGCCCAGGAGATGTAACATCAACCTGGAAGACACGCAGTGGCTCCTGTAAACCAAATGCCCCGGGGCAATCAGGATGTCTGCCCTGTCCTGAAGCAGGAAGGCACATCCCTCTGCTGTGTCCAGTACCGCTTCAGTGTATTTGCAGGCACTGACATGAGGTCAGCACAGACTCTGGCACATTAACAGTGACCCCCAAGGCATCGAACAATGTTTGCATTCAGCAAAGGGTACAAAGCACAGCTTTCCTGAAATTGGTCTTCAGAAGCCAATTGTCCAGATAAGGAAAGGCATAGAGCCCTTCCCTGTGAAGGGCTGCTGCAACCACTGCCAAGCATTTGGTAAAAACTCATGGAGCAGTGGATAAGCTAAATGGCAACACTTTGAACTAGTAGGGCCTGTCCTCCAGCACAAAGTGGAGGTATTGCTTGTGGCACTTCCTGATCTTGATGTGAAGGTATGCATCCATAATGATCAAGGAACAAAACCAGTCCCCAGTTTGCAAGAGGGAATCAAGGCCTGCAGACACCATTTGAAACTTTTTGTATTTGATGTACAGATTGGGGTCTCTGAGCTCTAATAATACAGAGCACAGATGATCTTTCCATTTTGGAATTAGGAAGTATCTGAAATAGAACCCTCTGTTCCAGTCTTGTGGAGATACCTGCTCGATAGCAAGTTTTTGAAATAGGGTCTGGACTTCCTTTTTTAGCAGGGGCAATTGACCTGGAGGATAAAGATGAAGGGAACAGAGGATGATCTGGAGGGATCTCTGTTAATTCCAGAGTGTGCCCCTTTGTTATCTCCAGAACTCACTCATCCGTAGTGATCTCCCTCCACTGTTTTAAATGCAGGGAGATCTTTCCCCCAACACTCACCCATGGAGGCAATAGCTGGGGGAAGGGGGGGGGGAATGGAAGAGAGTCAGGCAGAACCGGGGGTGGCAGTGCCACCGGTTCCGCCTCTCTCTCAGCTATCCCTTCCCCCTGGTGTCCACTGCTTTGGCATGAGCAGCAGGGAAGGGGACCCTGGTGGGACCATCACCTCTGCCACAGCCCTACTAACAGTATGTATGGTAACCCCTGGCAGCAGGCTGATGAAAGGACCCTCTACCACACCCACTGGTGGGTGTGGGGTAAAGAGATTTAACAGACCGTGAGGTCATCTTAGAAAACAGAAGGCCACAAAGTGCTTCTTCAACATTATGTATAAACAGTTTGGAGCCCCTTAAAGGAGTGTTCAAAACAGCCTGCTGCATATCAGTAGCAAAACCAGCTACTCTGAGCCAGGAATAACTCCTAATGGAAATCCCAGAGGCTGCAGCCCTGGAAGAGGCATCAGACACATCATAAGCTGAATGTAGCAAATATTTGTCAACTTCAGCATCAGCTGACGGGGCTTTGAGCAAGTCAGTCTTGGAAGGGCCATCAGGTAAAGCATTTACTGCAGCACGTGCAGCCTCCAGAAGCCCCTCTGATATTTTATCATATGGGCCTTGTAATTGCCATCCTTAGGCACATGGATGCAGAGGCATAAGTACACTTGCCCATAACAGGCAGTATAGCATAGTGGTTAAGAGCACTGAGCTGGAGACTTGAGTTTGAATCCCATCAGCTCACACTTGCATTATGTGTGACCCTGAGCAAGTCACTTAACTTCCTTGTGCTCCCAGGTTGCACCTGGAAACAAGCTCCAGCTTAGTGTGCCTTTCCTGATTAATCAATTTCCCCTTTCCCTTTCCCTATAACATCAAGTCTCCTAGATTCTTTGTCTGGAGACAAAATACTCATGTGCCTAGGGGCTTTATAGCAATCATAAGCAGCTATAAAGACTACAGAGCCAGTTTCAGGCTGAGTAGCATAGTAAAGCTTAGAAACACAGAATTTGATGGCAGATAAGGACTGCTTGGCCCATCCAATCTGCTAATTTCTCCCTACCTACACAATTACAGCAGACTGTGCCCAATCTATAGCTTTCTTCCTCCCCCTCTTCCTTTCAACTATGATTCCCTTGTGCTTATCCCATGCATTCTTGAACCCCACCACTGTTTTCACCTTCACCACCTCCGCTGGAAGGCTGTTCCAGGAATCCACTAGTCTTTCTGTGAAGAAGCACTTCCTCACTTCTCTCCGGAATATACCCCTCCAGCCTATCGAGGATGTCTGTGAAAGGATACTTGGCCCTTTTTTGAACAAGTTCCAGACGGATAGACACGAACTCCGAAATGAGTTGGAGTAGAGCCCCGAATGACACTGGTCCATGGTCAGTAGTCAGTTTCTTGACTGACACACAGTTGAAAGGTGTGTATCTCCAAGGACTGCATGGATGAGCCATCCAAGTCATCCGAGGGCTCTGCAAAGCAACCTTCATCCGTTTGCCACGTTGGACCATGCAAGAGTTGTCTGACTGGGAGATTTCCACAGACAGCTGGCCTGGCAAGCCAGCCACAGCACAGGAGTCTGTCAGAGCTTCCACCAAGGGCTGCGGTGGAGGCGGCTCCACCCACAAGGGTGGTGAGACAGGTGTTGGGGACATCTGTCGAGGATGGAACGGCATGGGCATAACCGGCACATGCTGGTTGACCACAGGTGTTGGGTAGAGCCCTATCTTGCCCCACAACAATCCACTGCTGCCAAAGGAGTTCCTCGTAGTACCACCACATCCAGCGGTGGAGCCTCCCCTCGTCTGGCAAGGTCGAAGAATGGTGATGCCTCACAGTCAAGCGAGAGTGTGAGTTGCACCTCAGCATAGAACTCAACATTGACCCAAGGGCTGTCACAGAGGAGAAGCCACCAGGGGTGCATTATAGAGCACATGCACCAGCTTCAGTGGAGGCTGGGACACCAACTGGTCCACATCCTACTGAGTGAGGACCAGGAAAACCAGGGACTTGCAGACTAACTCCTCATCGATCTCCTCTGAAAACTGGTCAACCAGGTCAAGAAAAATCTCGACCATCTGATCAGCCGATGTCGAGGTCAGCAAACCCAACGGAGGCACCATGGAGCTTGTGACTTGGGCCTCGACCACAGAAGTCTCGACCCAAGCTGAGAGGTCAGGGGAGTCGAGAATGCAAGAGGACAGTAATCTCTCCTGGTCCTATGATCAGCACCGGTGGTGCTTTTGTTTCTTATTGTGATGGGCAGGGATCTCCCAAAGGCAAAGGCCTGGAGGGTTTGATACATTTCCTGGAATTCACTAGTGAAGGACGCTGCAATGTTGGGACCCAGCTGAGAGTAACGTCGAGGCCAATGAGGAGCTCACCGCAGCAGTAGCCATTGCCTCTTCCATAGCTGCAAGCTGGGCTGTAGAACCCGCAGCGGCAGAAGCCATCTTGCAGCCCTTCAGACAACGTTTTGGGTCCTAATCGGTGAGCTGGTAAAGAAGAAGCTGGGCCACATGATCATCCAGAGAGGAAGGGAGCATCATCTAGCGCAGACCACAGCCCAAAATATCATGTGCAGCCCCATAAAAAGTAGAGGCAAGACATGTAGACTTGTCCACAACATTTTCTAGTGGCACATGATGGAGAATTTGAAGCTGGGAGCAGGCTCTGCTTCCTTGTATTCCATCTTCCATCAACAAGGCTGGAGCCAAACTGAGGAATTCGAAAATACCTAAGAAAAACTTAGAAAAAACTTAGAAATCGACAGTGGTGAACTTGATACTCTACATTGTGCAGATCTGTGAAGAAGGAGACCAAAGTCTTCCAGCAGAAAGGAAGATCTGACATCATGGGGTAGAGACGGAGGATATACCGCCCGTGTGGTGGAAGGACCTTAGTTTGAAGTTGTTCCAATGAATCAGTATTTGGAGTGGCACTGCTAGTGTGTGAACAGTGAAAGTACAGTTACGTAATGATTTACCATAACAGTAGATCATTGGGAGAAGCTCTTGCAGCAGGTAACACATGTAGGACCGAAGTCGGCATGGGGCAGGACCTCTTGGAAAACTTCTAGCTAGCTGTCTATGGTGGGGACTGCCCCCCCCCCCCACGTCGGCCCACCCCCAATGTCACGCATGGTATAAAGGGAGGGCGGTCCCCAGCGTCCCTCAGTTCTCCCACTGGAGACTCCAGCATCGATGATGGAAGGGGATCAGGAACAGAGAACTGAGGAGAATTCTGCAGAGAGCAATCATAACATTACCAATGCAAACCAGGTGTAGAGGAGAGTCCCCTAGGGAGAAGGTGGGTGGGAAGCCATACCTGCTGCAAGAGCTTCTCTAGAAGATGTACTGTTATGGTAAGTTCTTACATAACTGTACTATCTTACTTCAAGAGTCAGCACTTGCAGCACACAACACATGTAGGACTGAGTTCCAAGCAGTAAAGGAGATCCAGGCTAATCTTGAGTGGAGGACACAGAGAAAAGCCAAGAGGGGAATGCCCTCGGGAGAAGTCTCTGCAGAACCATAAGGCCAAAGCCCACTCTGCATCTGGAGACAACGTTGAGCCTGTAATGTCTGATGAAGATATAAACAGAATTCCATGTGGCTGCCGCACAAATATCAGCCACAGACACGTTTCTAAGAGTGGCAAAAGACGCCGCTACTCCCCTCATGGAGTGACTTTTCACCAAGCCTGACAAGGGTTTGTCATATTTCTGGTAACAAAATGAAATGCAGTTAACCAGACATTTAAAGAGGGTTTGTTTGGCTACAGGAACCCCCTGGATTCTGGGGGCAAAGGAAACAAAAAGCTGATCAGAGCATCTAAACTCTCTTGTTCTGGAGAGACAGAAAAATAACATGCGATGAACATCCATGTGGAGAAGAGTCTCACCCCGGTTAGAGTGTTCAGGATAATACATTAGGACATTTACAGTATGTCCTGATTCAGGGTGAACTCAGACACCACCTTCGGTAAATACTTAGGATTGGTCCTCAAGGCCACCCGGTCCTTGTGGAACACCAAATAAGGCTCCTTACACATCAGGGCCTGTAGCTCAGAAATCCTTCAAGCAGAAGTAACAGCAGCTAAAAAGAATGCTTTCCAGGAAAAGAAGCGAAGCTTGCAATCCGCAGCTGGTTCAAATGGGGTAAGGTGAGTTTTTCCAACATGAAAAGCAAATCCCAAGGGGGATGGGGTCCCTGACGGAGGGCTTCATATGAAGAATGCCCCGCAGGAAGGTGTGGGCTACATCCAACTGTGCCACAGTTCTGCCTTGAACAGGGGCATAGTAGGCAGAGATGGCAGACAAATTAACTTTGATAGATGAGTAGCCCAACCCAGAGTCCGAGAATGACAATAGGTACTCAAGGATCGACAAGCCAAGGGATCAAGATGACGGGCAGTAGCCCAGAGGCAAAAGTGCTTCCATTTCATGGTGTAAGTGGCTCTGGTGGAGGGTTTTCTAGCTGCCACCAGAACATTGACAACCCTGTCCAAGACTCCAAAGCATTACTTGGCTAGGTCCTCAGGAGCCATGCATGGAGATGCAGTGACTGAAGGTTCGAGTGAACCAAGGTCCCGTCATCCTGGAAAAGCAAGTGAGTGCTCAGTGGCAGGGAAATCAGGGGTTTGGCAGCCCATTGTTGGAGTAGGGGATACCAGATCTGCTATAGCCACAATGGGGCCACAAGGATCATCACTGCCCCTTCCACTTGCAGCTTGAGAAGTACCTTCTGAAGGAGTGGGAAGGGAGGGAAGGCATAAAGGAACCTCCCTCTCCAGGACAGGGACAACGCATCTCACCAGAAAACTCCAGATCCTGGATCTGGCGAGCAAAAACTGGGCAACTTTGCATTGATAGGGGATGCAAAGAGGTCCAGCTCTGGCCTGCCCCATCTGTTAAAGAGATTTTCGATGACAGACTGTAGAAAGGCTCACTCATGTGCTCTGGACCAAGTCCTGCTGAGAGTGCTGGCCAGGGCGGTTTGAACCCCTGGGATGTGAACAGCTGAGATATCTAGGCAGTGAGTTATAGCCCAGTTCCAGACCCACACTGCTTCCCGACAAAGGGGGTACGAGTGAGTGCCACACTGCTTGTTGAGGTAAAACACCACCGCCATGTTGTCTGTCTGGATGAGGAGGTGTCCCGGGCGAAACACCGTGGTCAAAGCTTGTAGGGCGCATAGAACTGCTCTGGTCTCCAGAATATTTATGTGGAGAGGCTCCTCGGCCACAGACCAGATGCCCTGTGTCCTGTGGATGCCCAGATGTGCACTCCAACTGATGCCAGAGGTATCTGATGTCAAGACATGATCAAGAGCTGTTCTCTGAAAGGGTATTCCCTCTGTTAGAGAGGGGAATATTATCCACCAGCTGAGTTCTTGATGAACCAGTTCCGGTATAGAGAGCGGTTGGGTCCATATCGTCCCATCGTTGGTCCCACTGGACTCTCAGAATCCACTGAATCATCCTCATATGCAGTTTGGTTAGAAGGACTGTAACAATGGAAGCAGCCATATGGCCTAGAAGCTGGGGAAGTGTCCTGGCTGGGACCCTTGGGAGGAACAAGACATGGTATGCTGGGCCTCGGAGTCGAAGTGCCCTGTCCTCTGGTAGAAAGGCCTTCCCTCGAGTGATATCGAGCAGCGCTTCAACGAACTGGAGGGATTGGGTTAGGAGCAAGGAGGACTTTGGTGCATTGATGGTGATACCCAGTTCTGAAAAGAGAGAACAGGTGTCCTGGATCGTGCATCACAGCTGCTTGCTGGATGAGGCTGTCAAAAGCCAGTCATCCAGGTATGGGAAAACACAGTGCCCTTTCCTTTGGAGGGCTGCTGTGATCAACGCCAGGCACTTGGTAAAAACCCTTGGGGCTAAAGATAGACCAAAGGGCAACGCTCTGAACTGGTAGTGCCTTCCCTGAAATTCGAACCTGAGAAACCTCCTGTGAGGTTTGGCCACCAGGATGTGGAGATAGGTGTCCTGCATATCCAGTGATGCCAGCCAATCCCCTTGATGGATCATGGGCAGTAACCCCTGCAGAGTAACCATCTGAAACTGTTTGTATTTCACAAACTGGTTGAGGTCACTGAGGTCCAAGATATGGTGCAGGTCCCAGGTCTTTTTGGGCACGAGGAAGAAATGTGAATAGAAGCCTGTGCCCCTCTGAGAGGGGGGACTGGCTTTATGGCCCTTTTGAGCAACAGAGCCTGTATTTTGGCCCGGATGAGCTCAGCATGAGCTGGGAAACATCAAGAGGGAATGGGAGGCCTGTCCAGTGTCATCTGGACAAATTCTGTGGCGTGTCCGTTGTTAACCATTTGTAGGACCCACTGATCGGAGGTGATCTCTTGCCAACCTGTGGTGGAGAGAGAAAAGCAGCCTCCGACCGCCTCCCTCATCAGAGGGAGTGGGTCCAACAAGGAGTCAGGCTGTGGTGGGTGGAGGGAGAGCTGCTTGGGCAGGTTTGTTTGCCCGAGAGGCAGCTTCTGTGGGGCCTCTGGAGGGTCCCTTATGGCTGTAACCATCTCGCTGTTGCTGCTGTGGCTGAAAGCAAGATTGCTGTCCCCCTTTCCCATGAAAGTGAGACTTTCAAAAGGGTCTTTGTTTCACTTGTACATAGAATGTAAGGACCGAATGGATCTTTCTGGAGTTCTGCAGTTTGGTGAACATCCTCTCTGAGTCCTCACCAGTGAGGACAGAACCATGAAATGGTACATTCAAAGTGTTCATTTGCACATTCTGGGCAAACTGGATACCCGGAGCCACGAGTGCCATCGGACGTACACTCCAGTGGCTGCAGCCCATGCGGCCATGTATGTCGAGTCATAGGCTGACTGGAGGACATGCATGCCCATGTCCAAACCAGTTTGCAGCAGCTTCTCTAGGTCTGCCTTCTGTGGGCAGTCTGGGATCTCTATCAGTGTCGATCCCTTGTTCCCAAAGGGCATTCTGGAATTGTACCATGAGTAAGAAAGTTGGGATTCTGTATGGTACATGTGGTGGAAGAATAAACTTTATGCCGCATGGAATCTAGTTGTTTAGATACCTTGTCCGGAGGCTGAGTACTGAAATGTCTCAGCCTCTGGGATCTATCACTGGCAGCCGAGATGACTACCATGTCTGTCAAAGGCTGCTCACCCAAAAAAGGTTCCTCCTTCGGAGCCCTATAAAGGCGGTCCACCTTTTTGGGTATCACAGAGGCGGTGTGGGGACGTTTCCAGGATGCCTTGGTAACATCCACAAATGTGCTCACCAAGGGTGGGATGACCACTGGTTTCAGGTCATTTTGGCACAAATACTTGGCCAAGCGGAGTCTCTCCAGGTCCGGGTCCTCTGTCTCCAGCCCATTCCATGTGCCCAGGTGCCACACAACTATGGCCCAGTGATCCTTTGCTTACCGGGCCCCTCTGTGAACAAATGGTTTACCACCTGACATCACTGGAGCCACGACCCTTGGTTTCTTTAAGTGCAAACTCCATCAGCACCACACAATAGTACCTGTAGGTGCCCCACTAGTCTGCACCCGGAGCTTTAGTCTGCCTCAGCACTTCCAACTCCTGGCCCACCAGGTTAAGACTTTGCCCAGGCACTAGCCTCCCACCCCTACCCCTTGGCTCTTTTCTTCCCCTCTGCCTTCCCTATCCCAGCTCCCACTGCCCCTCCCTACCTCACCCTAACAGTCTGCCTCTGCCTCTCTCTCTTCTGCACGATGCCTGCATACTACGTACAATGCCTTAGCACAATTTGTGAACTGCTTGTCATTGCAACCCATGTATTGTTGAATTTTTTGTACTCTGTATGTATAATTTACTGTAATTATATTGTGTCTTCTTGTGTTAATGTATCTGACATGGAACCTCTCAACGAGCATCCGCTCACTGGTGTCATCAAAGACTTCAATACATAAAATAAACATGTTGACTTGAACATGCCACATGACCTCCATAAAGAAGAGGTCATCTGGCGGTGATTTGGGAGTAACCCTGGGGTCCAGGCTCTTAATGGATGAGGGAACAGAGGAGGATGCATCCGAGAAATGGTCTGAGTCTATGGAGGAAGAGGAAGAGGATTGAGACCTGTTGTGCCATCGTTTGTGCCTACGGCAGTTGGAGGAGCCAGAAGAACTCGGGCTCCTGGACTGTGACCTGGAACAGTGCTTGCAAGGAGCCTTCCCCTTGCCCGAAGGTGGGGTGGGCTCTGTGCCCTTGCCCTTGCCCAGAGGTAGGGTGGGCTCTTTTCTCAGAGGGGCCCCTGTGTCAGCGGTGGTGGGGGTCCTCAGTCCACGGAACTTTTGGCAGTAGGAGGTCAGTCCTAATGGTCTCCCGCCAGTAACCAAAAAGGTCCTTCATCTGAGACAGGTGGGGTTTAGGCTCCAAATCAGTCATCAAATCTGATGCCAGTCTAGAGCTGTGGTCCAGCCTATAGCCATGATCTGGCGACAGTGGGCGAACAGGAGGAGGTGTCGAGGCTATATTAGTAGGCCCGACGCCTGGTCTGAGGCCGTCGTCTGGCAGTCCTTGGAAGGACTGTGTCCTGACTGATCATCAGCCAGTGGTGGGAGGGAACCAGTGACATCAGGGACTGGGTCAGCGGTGCTGACAGTTGGGCTGCCGAAGCAGCGAAGTCGGTCACTTGCCATCACTGGGAATCACCACCAAACGAATGCTGTGTCACCGGACACTTGTCCAACAATGGCTTGGCTGGCCTGGGTGACTGAGAGGTAGCTCTCCTGGAGGAGTGCCCTGAGGTCTTACGTCTATCCCAGGAATCAGCACCAGAGACAGAGGCCGACCGGGAATTAGTTAACATCGGTTCCTACCGAGGTCAGAGTGCCGGCCAGAGGACTGATCAGGTGGCCAGACCTTATGTGACTGCAGGGTGGGGCCCAAGAACCCAGAGCCATGGCCGTTGACTCCCGATGCCCGAACCAGGGTGGGAGGGGGGTTACAGTCGTTAGCCTGGAAGGAGAACAGGTCATCTGGGAGGCAGAGTCGGAACTGGCCCTGGGGGCAGAGTGGGAGCCTGAAGATCTGGATCTGGAGGGAGATCTCTCCTTTTCCCTCTCCTTCCACTTCTCCTTATGCTTCCCAGAAGATTTATGGTGGGAAGAACCCCTCCCCTTAGAGGAATCTCTCTGAATGGCAGCCAAACGTTGCTCTGTGAGGAAAGCCTGGAGAGCCTTCTGACGGCAGATCCTCGTCCTGCTATTGAACTTTTGGCAGTGCTGACAGGCCTGGGTGTTATGTTAGGGGCCTAGGCACAGCAAGCAGACAGAGTGCCCATCCTTGGATGGGATTCGTTTGCCACATGAACACATGGAGGGGTGCCTTTCTGAGGAGGACGTCAGAGAAGACGACATACAGGAACAATAATGGCAGAAAAAGTGAATTTTTTGGGTGAGAAAATAAAGAATCTGGCTAAGAAGTCTTTGCAAAATGGCGGTCGAACTAGCGAGAGGTGATCCATGGAGTCAATGAATGCGAGTTGATGGCGGGAAAAGAACTGGGGGATGTTGGGAACCGCTCTCCCTTTATAGCAGGCATGACATTGGGGGAGGGCTGACATCGGGGACGGTCTCCGCCATAGACTGCCAGCTAGATGTTTTTCATGAGGTCCTGCCACCTTTGGTTCTACATGTGTTACCTGCTGTAAGAGCTGACTCTCGAAGCAAGATCTAAAGCTACACCCCAAGAACACCTGTTTTCCACCATCCTGTAAACTGCTGTTGCAGATGCTGGTTAATTGCAAGATTTTCTTATTCTTTTAAAAACATTTCATGGACGAGTATGCTGCTGCTCTTTGTTGAGTCAGGCACCGCATTTTTAGGCAATCTGATTCCCCAATATTTGTAGTTTTAGCAGTGGGGATGTTAATTATAGCAGTCATTTATTTCAGAGAGGCAGAATGTAAGCAATAATACCCAACAGGGTGGGCGTTATTGGAATATAACGAACCGCCCAGGGGCATAATGAGGCCTGATGCTGCAGGTGGAGGGCCTTATAGCCCCTAGAAGGTCTGTTATATCTCATAATGACCACCCTGGAGGGTATTATTACACTTAGAAAATGGTCTGGGCATCAAATTTAAAGTACAAAATTGTAAAAAATAAAAAAAATTAAATAAGTAGATACAATTTAGTAAAAAAGTATTTTTATTGTAAAGTAGTCCCTCAAGTGGCACAGTTGTCAACAATTGCCAATATAGAGCACTGGTGCTTTACTGTATTTGCTTTGTTACTGTGTTATCATCCCCACAACCGTTCTCCCCTAACATTAGCATGGTGTTTGCTGTAGTTTACCTTCTGTTGGTCTAGATAGGTAGCAAGCAGACCCCCGTACTGTGAAGCTACTCAGGACGGCTGGGAGGTCAGAAGCAGAATTTTGATGGAGATCGATCTTGCTGGTGTGACAAAAGAAAAATAACTCTGAAGAAAAAGGTAGATTTCTAGATTAAGTGACTGGAAAGGGGGGCGGCGTGAGCGGTGAAAGCTGAACTGTGTGCAGCTGATTGCAGTGGTGCTGTTGCAGGACAAAGGCAAAGGAAAGTGTTCCATTGGCAGCAGTCGTGGTTTTAAATAAATTGCGACCATTAATGTCCATAGGGTCTGACGGGTTAAGTGAGCAGCTGCAATGGAAGTAGGCAGGGCTACCTGGTGGTCTTGTGACTGTGACAGTGACTGCTGATGGGGATATCAGGGGCAAGCTTACCGTTCGCTTAGCGAGTGGAAAAAAATGGAGTCTGGCCAATGTGAAATGTGGGGTGCCCAAGTAAGTAATGGGGCTCCCCAAAGAGGCACTCATTATTTAGCGGGCATTGTTAAAAAATAAATGCATGGCTGGGAATGCTTTCAGCCAATCAGCATGCTTTATTTTTCAAGCCTATTTTCTAAAGGTGAATAATCCCCTAATGCTCGGGAAGGGGGTCTCTCTTCTTATCCCTTGTGACCTCTGGAATGTTAAGCTCCGTTTCCTCCACATCATAGTACATCTGTTCCTTTACAACTCTAGTTAGTAACATGGAAACATAGAAGTCAGCAGTTAAGGACCTCCTGACCCATCTCGTCTGCCCTATTTTCCCTACCTACAGTGCCACCGCAGTTCCTACTCGGACTCCAGTTTGCACTTCTCCTTCCTTACTTCTAAGATCCCCTTGTGTCTGTCCCATGCTTTTTTGAATCCTGTAACCATTTAAGCCCCCACCACCTCCACTGGGAGGCTGTTCCAAGCATCCATCACCTTTCCGTTAAGAAGCACTACCTGATATTTCCTCTCAGCCTCCGTCTCTCCAGCTTCATAGTGTGACCCCTTGTTCTCGAGCATCTTATTCTCTGGAAAATGTTCCCTTCCTGTACCTTGTTAATACCTGTGAGGTATTTGTATGTTTCTATCATATCCCCCCTTTCACTCCTTTCTTCTCGGGAGTACATATTTAATTCCTTAACCCTCTCTTCGTATCGCTTCTGATGCAGGTCCTGCACCATTTTGGTTGCCCTCCTTTGTACCGCCTCTGCCCTGTGTCCCTTTGGTGGTGGGGACTCAAGAACTGGACACAGTACTTGAGGTGGGGTCTCGCTAATGATCTATACTAGGGTATTACCTCCTTCTTTACCCCTGCCTATGCATCCGAGCATCCCACTAGCCTTTCCCACTGCCTTGTCACACTGTTTAGCTACCTTCAGGTCTTTAGAAATGATTACTCCTAGGTCCCTTTCCTGTGACTGCCAGTAGTTCTCCTCCCAGTTGATATGTTGCCCTGAGTTTCTGTGCCCGAAGTGCATAATTTTGCACTTTTTGTGCGTTGAAGCCCAACAGCCAAACCAGTGACCATTCTTCCAGCTTTATTAGATCTTCTCTCATTCTTTCCACCACCACCTCCCCGGTGTGTCTACTCTGTTGCAGATTTTTGTGTCATCCGCAAACAGGCATACCTTCCCTTCCAGTCCTTCTGCAATGTCACTTATAAAGACACTGAAGAGGACTGGGCCTACTACTGAACCTTGTGGCACTCCACTGATCACTTTGCCCTCTCCAGAGTGGACGCTATTTACCACCACCCCCCTCTGACTCTTATTGTCCAGCCAGCTTGCTATCCACCGTACTACATTAGGACCCACTTCCAGGCTTCTCAGCTTGCTCACCAGTCTTCTATGTGGAATAGTGTCAAAGGCCTTACTGAAGTCCAGGTAGGCCACGTCAACTGCTCCTTCCTGATCCACTTCCTTGGTTACCCAGTCAAAGAACTCAGCCAGGTCTGTCTGGCAAGATCTCCCACCCTCCATGGACCCATGTTGCCTCGGATCCTTAAGACCATTGGAAACAAGGTATTCCCCAATCCTTTCCTTCAGTAGTGATTCCATTACTTTGCCCACTACCGAAGTCAGGCTGACAGGCCTGTAATTTTCAGCCTCTTGTCTGTTTCCATTTGTGTGGGATGGGACTACATCAGCCCTCCTCCAGTCTCCCAGGACCTCTCCTGTTTTTCGTGACAGGTGTCAGAGGTGCAGCCAACTCCTCCTTGATCTCCCTCAGTAAACTGGGGTGCACCTCGACTGGTCCCATTGCCTTGTCTACTTTTAACTGTGACAATTCCCTTAGGACTCTTTCCACTGTAAAAGGGCTAGTGTACACCTTGCTTCCCTTTTATTATTGCCCCCCCACCTACCCCCTCCTCCGTAAATACAGAACAGAAGTATTTGTTCAATATGTCCACTTTTTGGTGGTCCTCTTCCACACACACCCCTTCTCCTGTTTCAGCCTTACTATCCCTCCCTTGGTCTTTCTCTTTTCGCTCACATATCTAAAAATGTCTAGTCCCTTTTTTTTTTTTTTTACTGATTTGGCAATATTCTCCTCTGCGCTTTTGTGCTCCTAACTGTCTTCCCTGCTTCGCTTTGTTTCTCCTCACAAGTCTCCCTATCCTCCTCTGTGTTTTTTATACTTTCAAATTGTTATACTTTAGAGTCTTAGAGGTAGAGATCTTAGTGGCTGGCTCCTTCATAGTTAGAAAAAAAACTGCCACATGTGCTTCAGTTTCCCACAGGCTACACTGAATGTGAAATTCCACCGTTGAAACTGCTGTAGAATGGCAATTCCGCTTCCAAAATGCTTCTTGGAATTTCTTTTTAAATACTGTAAAATTCCGAAAAGCATTTCTATGTGAACTGCGGAGTTTTCCATGGATCATGCTAACAGTGTAATAATTTCCCACAGATCATGTAAACCACAGAATAATTTTCCACAGATTATGTAAACCATGTAATAATTTTCCAGGGATCATGTTAATCGTGGATTAATGTTCCACAGATAACGGAAAAAGAATCTGTGATTTATATAAACTGCAGATTATTAATCCGTGAAAAACATTCCAATTCAGAGTGTCAGAATTTTGCAGAATTTTCCAAAATTCCGTAGAATTCCATTCCATCGGAATTTCCGCATACCACACAGCCCGCAAGCTGGACAAGAGCGTCACATGCTTTTTCTTATTCGGGTTCTAAATGTTTCACTGTTTAGGCTTTCAGACTAGAATGAAAGGTTGCCTTCTCAGTATGTCTTTTCTTAGAGTCTTTCTTGTCTAAAGCATATACCTCAGCCAAGGATGTGTGTGCATTGTTAGGTTTCCTTGAAGAGTCTGCATTATGCTGGTCTTTAGAGGAAGCTGTTTCTTCAGACTTTTTTTTGTTTAAAGTTTGTCAACCTTTTTTAAGGGAAGTGCTCTCTGGACAAAACATCCTGCACAGATCAGAGCTGCTGAATCATGATCTGGGCCCAATCAACAATAGCAGTCTGCATGTCTATCAGCAAACGTCACCTTGGCATCATTAGTAAACATCTGTGTGCCCAATTTTCTTTTAAACTTTAATTTTTGTTTGAACTCCACCATGAGAACTGAACAGGCACCAAAGTTTAAAACTACCTCAGTAGTTAACCAATAGCCACAGTTGTGAAATGAAGTTTATAGCAAATAGTGCTAAACAGAAAAAAATGAAAATTACGTACCTACCGTAATTCTTGATCTTCTCTTGTATCTTCACCACTCATTACTGATGGGTGTAAGCCAGAGGCACACACCTGCATGGGAGCTTTTTTTTTTGGGGGGGGGTCGGTGCTGATGGTGCCTCCCACGAGGCCGACACATTGCATGGCGCATGAGGGTTGGCCGTTAGGCACCACAGACTCCTCCTCCTCCACCCCAGTTCTGTCCTGCTGGAAAAGGGAGAGGAAAAAATGGGGATAGAGAAAATCGAGGTGAGGCAAGAGAGCTGAGAGATAGGAAAAGGAAAGGATATAAACTGAAAAAGGAATAAGCCGACCAGAGGACAGAAGGATTGGACTTTTTCCCTAAGTGGTCATAGGGCCCCAACCCTTGGGCAACAGATACATAGATACATAGATACATAGACAGTGTCGGCAGATAAGGGCCTATGGCCCACCTAGTCTGCCCATTTGAGCTTGTAAGTTCAGTTTGTTTTCCTAGAAGTCTGTTTCCCCTTACCCCTGCCCTCTAGAATTCCTTTATGTCTATCCCATGCATTCTTAAATCCCGTGATTGTTTCAGCCCCACCACTTCCTCTGGCAGGTGTTCCACTTGTCCACCACCCGTTCTGTGAAGAAATTTTTCTCATGTTTCCTCTGAATCGTCCTCCCTCCAACTTCATCCCATGCCCTCTAGTTCTGAAACATCCTTTTAAGCAAAAATAGTGTTTTCCTGCACCCTGTTCCTCCCTGTAAGATACTTGTATGTCTCTATCATATCCCCTCTCTCCCTCCTCTCCTCCAGGGAGTACATGTTCAGTTCCTTCAACCTGTCTTCATAGGACTTGTGATGCAACCCATGCACCATCTTTGTTGCCCTCCTCTGAACCTTCTCTACCCTGTCTATGTCCTTACGTAGGTATGGTCTCCAGAACTGTACACTGTACTCCAGGAAACAGCACAGGAAAAGGGAGAAAGAGAAGGGAAAAAGATACAGCATACGTAGGGGAAGGGGGGGCCCTCCACCGTGTTGAGCTGGAAGACCATTGGCTTATTTTAGCCTCAAAAACCTGAAAGGTATGAAGACACGGGAGCAAGGATTCCATCAGCTTCAGTGACCACTGGACAGAGGTCCAGAACAAGAGAATCTGAAATGGTCTTGGAGAATATAAAACATGGTGGAGTCAGCCCCCTCTTCCAACCCCTAAATCCACATTTGGGATGAAAGTCCTGGAGCATGGCCCTCTACAGTTCCTCACTTGACAGCTCAGTCAAGGGGGAAAACCTCTTAAACAGGAAAGGACTCTGTCCAGAATGACCTCTAAAGGAAGAGGAATGGTGAGAAAGGAAAAAGGGGGAGGAAAATCCCTATGGGTTCTCCCACAAAAGGCACTGACACAGTCCCCACTTCAGGAAGATGAAAACAAATGGAACATCCATGCCAAATTAGGGAGGACACCACAGTGCACCCCACTGAGAATCCCAGAGAGCTCCCTCCGAGGCCAGGATGAAGACTCTACTCCCACCCTCCTAGGATGGGTGCTCTGTGACTTTTTAGAGAAGGAAACAGAGGGCCCTGAGGTACCAGGGGGACTCTGCCCCCAAATGGCCTAGAAGAGGGGGAGGGCAAGCAGGGTGGAGGCAGCGCCCAGGAGCTGAGGCCCAAGAGGGGATGGTGGGCGAGAATCAGTAATGAATGGTGAAGATACAAGAGAAGATCAAGAATTATGGTAGGTACGTAATTTTCATGTCTTCCCTTGTCAGTCTTCACCATTCGTAACTGCTGGGTGAGTACCAAGCCCCCCAGAGGGGATCTGGCACAGCTCTGAGGGAACATGTTCCCTCAGACTCCTGCAGGGGAGATGCAGGATGGAGAGACCCTTCTGCCATACTAGGTCAACATGGCCCAAGGCTGGTCAGGCCGAGGAAGTGTCCCCCGTGGCTGGGGGGGTGATGGAAGACGCCCTCTGAAGATTCCTCCTTGCCCTGCGAGAGAAAAGACGGGTCCCCCAGAAAGTGAAGGAAATCACTCTATACTGGGCAATGGGTGACAATCTAGACCGGCAAAGCCATGCCATCTGTCTGATGTAGATCACTGTCCCTGCTAGTCTGGAAGCCACCTCATTGGCATCGTACGATGCCCTTGCTTGGTGCCTGGCAAGATCCAGACCCTATGCGGAGAGGGCAATGACTTGCCTAGATTCCTCTGATCAGGCAAGGATGCTAAAACCTGCGACAGCATCGACCACAGGTGCCTGTTGTAGGCAGCATGATGAACCTGATGTGAGCTGATGCAGAGTAACACACAAGCTGAGGAGAAAACTCTTCTTCCCCACCAATCAAACTCCATGGAATCCGAATCTGGTGGTCAGTCGTGCGCCGGGTGTTGAAGCCCGGAAGGAGTGTCTAAAGCTGTCAGCCCCAAGGGTGGGTGAGGCAGAGAATCAAGAGACTCCTGGAGAGTACAATACCTCCTCCTGCAGTATGCTGGAGCTGGAGACGAGGCCTCTGGAGACTGCCAGGTGCGGACAGATTTTTCCCGGAAGGGAATAGGCCTGGAAGGCACCACCAAGTGGTTGGCACTGAACTTGCTCAGAAACGGCGCTCCTCACGCTCGGTATTGCATCTTACCATATGGGAGATGTGGAGCTCCTGAACTAACCTAGAGAGGAATTGCT
Organism: Neoceratodus forsteri; assembly: GCA_016271365.2. Taxonomy (NCBI): domain Eukaryota; kingdom Metazoa; phylum Chordata; order Ceratodontiformes; family Ceratodontidae; genus Neoceratodus; species Neoceratodus forsteri. The sequence continues at coordinate 478,373,772 of CM057451.1, forward strand.
GATATTCGGTGAAATCAGCATCGGAGGAAAGGTGGACAGAACATTCCTCTTCCTCAGGTGAGGATGCCAAGGAAGTAGAGGAGCTCAGATGTTCAGAGTCCTCCTACGGCGGGGGAGACAGGCAAAAGACCTGCTTGTCCATAGCTCAAACATACCTAGAGAAGGCCGCTGCAGTGACCCTGAACATCTCCCAGGTTAAAGGTCCAGTAGGGCCCACATGGCCTGGGGGAGGTGTCTGCAGAGGGATTGGGGAAGGGCACCTTACCGAAAGTGCCCGGCCTCTGCCAGGGCTCTGAGACCCCGCAGTAGATCCTCCCATGTGGGGGGACCCAGGGGTTGATCCAGTCAGCGGATGCTCCAAGTGTGAAAACAAATCCTGGCTGAGCCCTGTGGGAGAATCTCCCCTATGGTGCGACTGAGGTTGCATGGTTCAAGAAGGAAAACCCTCAGTGCTGCCCATTAAGGGCACCCCTGAGGTCTCAGAGGAGGAGAAGTGGGGCTCAGCACGGTGGCTCCTCCCACCCCTGCAGGGTAGTGGAAGAAGGCTTCTACACCTCACCACGGCCTCTCAACCCCTCGGACTCCGAGGCTGCCCTCTTCCTCAAACCCAGTGACAAGGAGTCCCCCAAACCCGCAGGCCCCCGAAGGAGCCCACAGAAGAGGAGGTCCCCGTTTCCACCAAAGAGGACATGGCAGCACCAGAGATGGCAGCTGCCTTGGCCCCCACGGTCAAGACTGCCACAGCAGTCCCCCCATGACTGCTATCCACCACAGTGCCCCCAACATCGGAGTCAGTGTGAAGGACCACAGAGACCACAGACTCTGGGGAGCCCAGTAGGTGAACACTAGGCCACCTGGTGCCACGTCCAAGAGTACTCCCTGACTCCAAGGAGTCGGGGCGCCAGTCCACATCAGCCAGCGAGTCATCAGCCTCTGAAGAGGAGAACACACAAACCGCCAGACTAGTGACCCCAGGAGCTCTCCTACCAATGGCGCCGCAGGACACAGTACCGCCCGTGGTGCCACCTCAATCACTGGCACCACGAACAGCACCAAAATCCAAAGCGGTGCTGGTAGGTGGCACTGAAGGTCCACCAGTGCCGGGCCCAGCAGCTGTGGGCTGCAACACCAGGGAAGCCTGCATCTCCGAGGAGGTAATTGCCGTAGCGGTGCCCTCAACCTGGCTCCACAGGGAACAGAGATGATCCTCTGGCACCACGAAAGAAACCTCCTCGATGGCAGGGCTAGAATCTGAGGAGGTTTCCTCCTCACCAGACCGTATAGACCCGGGAGGGACCCAGAGGCAGGGTCAAGAGATCCTGCCATGCATCCCTAGAATGACATCATCCTCCGAAAGTTGGCAGGGTCCTGCCAAATTTAAATGCATGGATCTCAAGAATGCAGCAGTCCATGGAGAAACAGGCATTGCAGTTGTCCATATCATGGTTGTGACCCAGGCAATGCAGACAAATGTCATGTCAGTCCGTAATGGAAAAATGCCAGCCACAGGGACACCGACGCATGGGAGGAAAGCTTGACACTGAGCAGTATCCAGCACCACCCCAGTAATTTGGAGGCATTGTGAAGGAACAAGGTGAGATTTGGGGTAATTCACCATAAACCCCACTTGCCTGAATAGATTCAGGGTAGTAGTCAGGGAGGCCACAAGGCTGTCCTTGACAGTGTTGATAGGGGCTAGTCGTCGAGGTACAGGAACACATATTCCCTGGTGGCATAAAGCTGCCGCCACCACTGCTAGGAACTTGGTACACATTCTGGGTGCCGAGGAGAGGTCAGAGGGGAGCGCTTTGAACTCAAAGTGTTCCCCCTGGAAAATAAAGTGTAGGAAGCAGCGGTGGGAAGGAAAAATTAAATTATGCAGGTATGCATCCTGCATATCTGGAGCACAAAGCCAGTGACCATGGTGTAGAAGAGGAAGCAGTCCTGGTAGGATCAGCATGCGAAACCTCTTGCACTCTATGTACTGGTTTAGAGTACTGAGAGTCTAGGATCAGACTGAGGTCCCCTGTCTTTTTGGGGACCAGAAAGAAGTAGAAGTAATATCCCTTTCCTTCCTGGATCTGAGGAATGGGCTCTATAGCTGATTTTGTCAGAAGAGCCTGGATCTCTTCCCTTACGAGAGGAATGTGGCCAATTGGGTAGTGAGAGAGACCCAGAGGATTTCTTGGAGGTCTCTCTGTGAATTCAATGGTGTGGTCTTGAGCGATGAGCTGAAGGACCCACATGTCTGAAGTGATCGCCTCCCACTGACAAATCTGCTCCCTACTTGTTCCTCCAGAGCTGGTGGTGGAGGCTGGGGACCCTGCCACAAGTAAGGAGGCGGAAGGGGTGTGGGGGAGCAACTCCCCGGCAACCCTTTGGGACTTAGCTGGTGGAGTGGCTCCCGCCGACAGGGCCAGATGTTTGTTCTGACGTGGGGTTGGCTGTTGCCTATTCTGGCACCATTGCTGGCAACTAAATGGCTGTTTTGGTTTGGTGTTGCAGTAATACATAGACTGGACAGAACACAGTGCCTTGCCACTGTCCTGGAGCTCAGTGATTACGTCCTTGACGTTGCTTCCGAAAAGGACTGGTCCTCTGAAAGGGGCAACCTAGACGGCTGACTGGATGTCTTGTGCCAAGCCGGATACCAGCAGCCAGGAGTACCGGCACATGCTGATAGCCATGGCGGTACTCAGGATAGTGGCGTCTACCGCATCATATGTAGCTCTGAGGGAATGACAGCAGGAGATTTCTGCTGTCCTGACAGTCCGGAAAAATTTGGTTTTAGCTTAGAAATCAGGCAAAGCCTCGAATTCCAACTTCAACTGTCCCAGAACAGATTTCTGGTATAAATCACGTGTGCCAGGGAGTTTAAAGCTCTGAGAGCCAGAGTGGAGGAGGAGTAAACCTTGCGTCCAAACTGGTCTATTTGCCATGACTCCTTGTCTGGAGGAGAGGTGCTCATGTGTTTAGGTTTAGCTGTACAGTCATGGGCTACATTAATGACCACTGAGTCTGCTTTAGGGTGAGAACTAAGGTGGTCTTTACCTATGGGGGCTCGATACAGTCTATCAGCCTTCTTGGTGACTGCGTCCACAAACGAAGGTTGTTGCCAGACCATGGAGGCCAGGTCCTCATGTGGTCCAATCCATGGAGGAATAAGTAGAGGGGACAGTTCTGGCATATTCAGGTGTTCTGCCAACCTCTTGAGTTGGGGATCATGATCCTCCGTTTTCCACCCCTTTACCGCCTATATCTTCCAGAGGATCTCTGTAAAAGAGGAGCCATCCAGAGGGGATTTGGGAGAGTCTTTGGGTTTTGGATCATCCCGAGAGGGGGTTGAAAACCCGAGTCAGAGGAGTCAGCGGAGTCTAAGTCCAATTCTGATGACAGGCTTCTGTCCTGAGACAGAGCCAGTGGAAGTGGAAACTCTTGTGGTCTGATACTGGCTACCATGGTAGGACTCAAGGTCTGTCCCAAGGTAGCCTTGGAAGGTGAACCCCACTGTCGTATAGCCTGGCATCGGGTAATGATAGCCTGGTGTCCCGTGGGGCAAATATCGTAGCATTGGCTATCCCAGCATGGGGTACCCTGGTGTGTAATACCTTGGTGAAGGGTAGTGAGGCACAGGGAAACCTGGCATCGGAAGGCTTGGCGGCGGAGCTGAGGGACCTGCTGAAGTTCCTAGTGGTGGGTAACCCGACGTAGGACCTTATGGAGGAGTCAAAGGTCCTAATGGGGGCCCTGACAGCGGGTAGCCAGGCGTGGGGGCCTGAAGGACCTGACAGGGGCCGTGAAGGAGGGTTAGAAGGACCTGGTAATGTCAGGTCTGATGTCTGGAGGAGGTTGCAGCATCAGCCCCAAGGGGGCCGAGGGTCCCACCAGAGTCTGGGATGGGGAGGCTGGCCCAGATGGGGGAGCCTGCGGTGCAGGGGACACCAGCTCCTGAGGGAGGTCTGATGTCAGGCGTTCTGGGTCCGGCACCAGGGTTGTGTCAGGTGGTTGCTCCTCTGACTCCGGCACAGAGTGTGTAGAAGAGCCAGGAGTCACCACCAGGGGAGGTGACGGAGGAGTATCCCAAGTGGGAGAACCCTCTGGAGAGGGCTGCAGCTGAAGTGACAGTGTGTGCTTATCCAGAGGATCAGTGTCAGGCTTGTTATCAGGGCCTGATGGAAGCGCAGTGGCTGGGTGGATGCCAGAGGAGCAGGCATGCAACTTATCAGCTGGGGCCAGGCATTCATCAGAGGGGCAGATGACCGACATATCGGCCACACCACCAGACTTAGGCCCTGGGGTTTTGAGGGGCCTAAGGGTGGCAGAGCGCTCTGATGAATCGGAGGTGCTCATCTGAACTGTGACCAGCTTAGGCAGGGGGACCAAGGGCTGCTCCCCACAATGAGGGGCAGGCTTGGTCAGAGGAGCGGCACCCGTGCCAATGGGAAGCCGCTTGTCACCTGTGGCCCCCGAAGCAGGCCGCAGGTGGGAAGGAGACTGATCACGGTCCCAGTGCTTCTCCTTGTCCTTCTTCTTATGGGAGTCTGAAGAACCCCCTGGAGAGGAGGACGATCTCCGCAGTTTTTGCAGCTCCATCTCCATGGAAGCCATCCTTAAATTAAGAACATGTGCTTCCAGGGCCTGTTGGCAGCATTTCCATGTGGCCTGGTTAACATTTTGGCAGGCCTCACAGTCCTTGGTCTTGTGCTCTGGTCCCAGGCAGAAGAGGCAGAGAGAATGGCCATCTTTGTGAGGGAGCTGAGTGCCGCAGGAATCACACTTGTTCTTATGTGACTCAGAAGGCGTCGGAGAAGACATGCACAAAAAAAGTAATACTTTTCAAAGATTTACTAGACAGAAATAAAAGCGATGAAATACTCATCTGAAAATGGCGGTCGACTGAAGCAATGTTCTCCGCGAGGTCCAACGTGCACAGGTCGATGGTGGGAAAGAACTGGAGGGTGGCAGGCATGGGGACCACCCACTATATAGTGTCACGCTGACATCTGTCACGTGATGCCGGGTGGGCAATCCCCCCTCCAAACACTGCCGGCTAAAGATATCTGTGTGGTCCTAGCAGGGGTGTCGGCAGGCATATGCACTGTACTCAGTAGAGTACAGTAAAAAAAAATCAGGCAGGGGCAATAAAAAGAGGAAAGCAAGGGCATTGTGAGTCACATTGTGTCTGTGTCACGTTGAGCCCTTTTGCCTTTGTTGTTCGATATGGGACACTGATGCCACCAGCCAAATATACAAACAAGAACAACTCACCAGGCAGGCAGAAAAACAAAGGAAGGAGGATTACAGGAAGAAACTCTACTTGAACTCAGACATGACAAATGGTGGTGGTGGGGGGGCTATTGTTGTTGTGGTGTGGCAGCGCATATTTTGGTTTATGTTTAGGTAACGGCGGGGCAACAGTGCATGAGTTTTTAGTACAAGTTTAAAATTCCTAGCTACACCCCTGGGTCCTAGTGTCTGACGGCACTAGTCCTAATGGTTAGTACCTACTGCAAGAGCCCTCTCAAAGTAAGATCTTACTTTACTGTAGCTGGATGGGAAGGGGGTTTGAGCTGGTGGCATAGAATAGGGATGCGCCAGCTCAGAGGTTCTGGTTGGGGCCTCTCCCCTGTCCTGGTGGTAATGTTTTTTGCCATTTTTGGCAAGCTGTGGCAGCAGCATAACCACAGCATGGAGGGCCTAATAGTGATAGCTATTTTTGTTTCCCCTGGACCACAATCTACAGTCTCCTTGCGATCCATGCAGTCATATATGGGGCATTACTATTTGCTCCTCTGGTTTGGAAGTGATAAAATGCATAATCAAGTTATTCAGAATAGTTGGTTGTTCTTTGATGTTGAATGTTGGTTAGTCTGTATATTGTTTATTTTTTAAATCTTTTATTTCTGTAAGCCGGGACGTGTATTTGACCTACACTGGGTATATATTAAGAAGATCTGGGAATTTAAATATGAAATCCTTATCTGGGTTATGGAAGGACAGGGGCCAACCCCAACCATGGGAATGGGGATGGGGGTGGGGGGGGTCGAGAATGTGTGGCTCGGGACCCTTTGATCTTTGGTGGTGGGGGGGGACATCTATTACTTTGACCTAGAACACTGCAGATGGCTGTATTAGGAAATCTTAAAAATGGCGCCCTCATCTGAATTAACACTTTGCTCCCAAATCGTGAATGGGCTTAATAACCCAATCAAAAGATATAAGGGCTTTCTTTCTTTAAAAGACAAAGATCCTCCTTTATCTTGTTACAGGAGACTCACCTGGGCCAAACGGAACACCAGAAATTAAAGAAATTTGGCTTTGGTCAGGTGATATCTTCCTCATATGAGAGGAGTAAGCGGAGGGGTGCAGCCGTCTTGGTACCTCGGGCCTCCCAGTTTCATGCTCTTTTCTCCTACACAGACTCAGAGGGCCATTTGGCGGTTGTAACGGGTACTTTCAAGGGGTCTCAAATTACACTGGCAAGCTTTTACATCCCACCAGGGTCGGATGCTGTGGTGGTGTGTGCACTCTTACAAAAGATCACAGAACATCAAAAAGGGGTGCTTTTGGTACCGGGGGGGGGCAACAATATCATTTTTGATAACAGGGGTACAACAAACCCTAAGACTCCAAGGCGTTCCACTGCCCAGAAAGTGGCACAGAGCTATTTTAAAGAAATGGGGTGGTTAGACACTTGGCATTTGAACCAACATAGACAGGGATATACCCATTACTCTGCTCCTCACAAACTATATACGCAAATAGATCATTGCCACATATCTCGGGAGCACAGCCATCTCATTAAGAGGTGTGAGTTTTCTCCTTTGGCCCTTCTGACCTCTCTCAGGTCCTCCTAACTTTAGACTGGGCATCAGAACGTAGATCCTCATAGTGGAGCTTTAACAATTTGTTAAATATACAGGAGTTCCAAGCCATGGTAAAAACTCGAATCCCGCAGATATTACAGGAAAACAGTCATCTGGCTGTAAGCCCAATACAGTGTGTGACACGATTAAAGTAGTTTTCAGAGAACATGTAGTGAGTTTTGCCTCCCACTATAAGAAACAACAATCAGCCAAACTCGAAGCCCTTCAACAACAGTTTCATGATCTTCAGCAGCAACATGTTGCCGGTGAGGAGACCATAAACTCCCTTCTGGAGGCAACTAGACAGCAAGTCCAACATGTTTTAGATGTAAAAACCAAACAAGCCCTACAGAACCTGAAACAAAAATTCTATGAGGGGGGACCAACAGCCTCCTGGATACTGGCACATAGGTTACAGCAGCGTAAAACACAAAATATAATTACCCAGCTCCACTCACAGCGGGTATGTGTGTGTGTGTGGGGGTCTAACCAAAACCCCCCTGAAATAATGGAGGTTTTAAAATTTTTTATACTAAGTTGTATACCCCAGAGAGCCCCTTTAACCCTCAGGCGGCATCCCAATTTTTAGAAGCATTAAGGCTCTCTAAGCTTACACAGGAGCAGGTAAAATTAGAAGCTCCTATTACCCGGTTGGAATTGGAAGCGGACATCAAGAATTTAACATCAGGAAAAAGGCCCGGACCCGATGGTTATACCAGGGAGTTTTATAAAACCTTTAAAGACTTTCTATTGCCCCCAGTGCAAGCATGTCGGGAAGTGGTAAGGGGGGCCTATCCTCCCTCCCCCGTCTTGGAGGTATGCCATGATACCAAGTATACCTTAGCCCCTGCCTGAGCAGGGAAACCAGCCCATAGAACAGCTCCCCTGGCCATTTTGCCAAGCAACAAACTGCAAGCCCCCTGGCTGAAAAGAGCAACCAGCCCATGGAGCAGCTCCCCTGGCCATTTTGACATGCAACAAACTGCAAGCCCCCTGGCTGAGCAGGGCAACCAGCTCATGCAGCAGCTCCCCTGGCCATTTTGCCATGCAGCAAACTGCAAGCTCCCTGGCTGACAGCAGCTCCCCTGGCCATTTTGCCACACAACAAACTGCAAGCCTCCTGGCTGAACAGGGCAACCAGCCCACAGAGCAGCACCCCTGGCCATTATGCCACGCAACAAACTGCAAGGTATGACATAGCCTGGACAACACAGCAAAACAGTCAAAACTTTTATTTAACTGCTCTGAGCTGATGCAATTGCTATTTTAACTTGAATGAAACTTTGCTGTGTTACTAAATAACTCTTGTGAATATTTAATCTTGTTGGAGCCCTTGTTCCTAAACCAGGAACCAGGAAGAGAGTCCTGTAGTTCTTTCACATAACTGAAGGACTACAGACTGTATTAAAAAAAGCTTTATTTCTTCTTTTGGGGCATAATAACAATTATTTACTACACCAGTAGCTGTATTTTGAATTGTACAATTACTTTTTAGGCTTAAAAGTTTACTTGTAAATCAAACTTTACACAAGTGGTATTTGACCCGAGAATACAACTTCGGGTCACATTACCTCTTAAAACTTGGCTCTCAGCGAGAGAAAAGAAAGAGAGCAGGGCGAAAAGGGCTCACGCAAAGACACGCATCGCCAGCACATGTTATGCAAGGTCAGGCATGTAGGGCATGAAATAGGATTCTCCTAGTAGTAAGTACACACTTTACTACCCATATAGGCCCCAAAAGCACAGATATCGGGCAGCTTTAGTTTTAATTTTTTTTCATATACTTAGTTTATTATCTTTCATTTGTCAGCATTTGTTACATCATTTACATGATTCACATGTTGTTCTTGGGGTAAAAGCCCCTAGCACTGACAACATCACAGAAATATTACAGTACTTCTGGTTCACAGTAGTCAACTTTACTACAATCTAGCTAGAACAGTAACAGTAGGTGCTACTGTCTGGGATGTGTTCCATCCTTTCACTATCTATAACTAGTTGTCTCATATCCAGAAAATACTTATAACAGGAATTAATCGGGGGACATTCTCTAACACCAGTGTAAAAGGTAAATATCTCTTTTAGTACAGTTTAGGCATCTCTCTCTTAACCACTGTCATGGAGTAACCATCTGGTCCATTTCTGTTGATTTATCTGTGGCTTTTGCTTAAGATTGATCGTTAACCTTTCCATCAAATGTATGGATTCAGCCATCTCCTTCCATTCCCCTCCCCCCGGGGTGCTCGGCTGCAACCAATTCTTTGTGATAATTTTTAAAGCTGCAGCAACCAGGATCTTCCATAGGTATCTGGCATCCTTATCTCTAACCTCCTCTGGGATTAGTCCTAAAACCAAATGTTCAGGTCCTAACTGCATCTTAATTGAAAATATCTGTTCTAGATGTTTCCTAACCTCCCTCCAATATACGGTGATACCTGGACATGACCAAAAGACATGTGCCTGTGAGGCATGTTGTTCCAGGCAGCTTTAGTTTGATTACCTTTCACTTGTAACTTTAAACTGTGCACTAGATTGTTAACATGGATTTACTTGTTCAAACTAACAATGGTGATACAGGTATATTGTATCAATCTTGCAATATGTATATATTTGTAACTGACAGACCATCAAACAACTTATTTACCTGCATCAAATGTATTGAAAATGCAGAGTTGTCACAGCTACTAGCCCAGTTTAGTAAAAGGCTTGGCAAACTAGAAAGTAGCCAACTAGATATGGCCAAACGATTACAGGTCAGTTTACAACCACAATCATCTTCCATAGCAGATTTAGCTCACAACACTGTTTCCTTAAATAACAAAACACCATGTAAATCAACCTTCACGCCAATGACTAATAAAATACTACAATTAATAAAAAAAAAGTTAGAGAAGATGAAGAAACCACTGATCTAGAAAGTGCCTGGTACTTGGTGCTACATTTAAAATATCCCCCCCCCCAAAAAAAAAAGAGGGGAAGGAAATCTGATCATTTTAACATAGCAATTTCCAATATGTTCGATCCCCTATTACTAGATGTACCAAATGATTAAATATTTAGTACTACTAGTGTTTCAAATGATGTAATAACATCTGATACTGTTCCAGTAATTTATAAAGCACAATATAGAAACATAGATTTTGACGGCAGATAAGGACTGCTTGGCCCACCCAGTCTGCCCATTTCCCTACCTATTGGATAAGCTGCAGATCGTTAACCAGCAGCCTACTTCTTCCTACCACCCCCCCCCCCCCCTAGAATTGCTTGATGACTGTCCCATGCATGCTTGAATTCCACCACTGTTTTTGACTCCACAACCTCAGTGGTGGAATTCAAGCATGCATGGGACAGTCATGAGGCAATTAGTACACAATCTAGTACAGATAAATGTCAAAAAGGACATGACTGTAGATGCACCACTAATTTTACTGGAAACTGTACCTTTAACACTGGAGCAATCTAAAGACATAATGGAAACAGACTCTCATGAAAAACATAATACTGAAATCTTTGTCCTTGGTGACTCTATTGTGAAAGGGATGGATAGAGCTATATGTGACATAGATAAAGCTCATAAAACTTCATCTTGCTTTAAAGGAGCTAAAATCAGTGACATCACTAAATTGTTAAATGACAATTTACACAAGTGATGATAATAAAATAATAATTATACATGCAGGGGCCAATAACACCTTTTTCCAATCACCTCAACAAATTAAACAGGAATTTGTTTCAACCTAACCAATAAATTGGTAGAGTTGGGCTGTGTTTTTGCTTTTTCTGAGATCTTGCCAGTTCCGAGAGCAACATTTCAACAAAATTGCACTCAAAGAAATAAACAAGTGGCTTAGAAAATGGTGTCTTAAACAAAATATTAAATGTATAACACACCGTGAGGAGTTTATTGTAAATAATGAAGTGTACAGTGCTGATGGGTTACATTTAAACAAAAAAGGGTCACAAATTCTTAGTTCCCAGTTCAATAATTATATAAATACAGTTTTAAACTAATTCCAGGGGGGGGGGAGGGTTTCAGTTATATCCTTATCTCGTCAATCAGTTATAAGGTACTCAAGTAACCATAATAATAGCTATAGATCTCACACTGTTCTAACAATGAAATTAAAAAAAAGAAGAAAAAGAAAAATTGCAGAAAAAGATTATCCAACACTGGTCTATATAACCATAATACCTCCGAAAACCATGTAAACAATAAAAACACAACTGTCAAGATAGTATAAAAAACATAAAACTATTACTACTGAACGCACACAGCTTAACAAATAAAATGGATGAGTTAAGTTATAGTCTTAGAAGTAAAAAAAATCGACATTTGCTGTATCACTGACACATGTTTTTTAGACAAGGACTGGAATACAGACATTCCAGGATTTTCAAAGTTGTTAAAGAACAGACAATATAACACAAAGGTGGCGGATTAGCACTATATGTATCTAATAAATAAACTGTACATGTCATGAGATAACTCTCGAAGACACAACAGTAGAGATATTAAGTGCAAGGATCTTGCTCGGCCTAGATACTTTAACAATTGGCTTGTGTTATAGGTCCCCAAGTTTGAAGTCTGAAGAGAATCTAACCTTTTTAAACCAGCTAGAAAATGTATCTGAAGATAGCAATTTAATGTTATTGGGTGACTTCAATTTCCCAAATATTAACTGGGAAACACTTAATACCAATGGCCCCCTTGAGAAAAAGTTCCTAGAAACAACGTTTAAATTAGGCCTAGATCAACTGGTATATCCCCCTACAAGAAACGATAATATTCTGGACCTCATTTTTACTAACAATCCCCACCTATGTTCCTCTCCAGTTATACTACCACCTTTGGGAAACAATGATCACAATATGATCTCATGTGACATTGTACAAATTGTTAAAAGAAATAAAGGAATAAGTACATTTAAAAGAAAGCTGTCCTAAATAGTGGGGGTAATCACCAGGGCTGCAAAAACGCCTGATTAAAACAACCTACGTGGTTTAAAATAATTGCAACTAACCTTTCTCGAGTTATTGTTTTTTAATGCTGCTCCTGGATGCGCCATGTCAAAAGTGCCACCGCACCAGAAGCTGGAGTGTGCCCCTGGCATCCTGTCCTGTGCCGGAAAGGCTCATAAAAATGACAAGCGAGGCGTATCTACACGGGATTAAAAGAAACATTGTGGCATGTAGAGGTATGTTAACTGAACCTCTACATCCAATTCCTGGTGAAAACGGAGCCGTGTAATGTACTTAAAATCATTATTGAAGTTGTAGCTCCGAGTTCGGTCATGTGCAGTAGCACCCAGTTGCCTGTTCCTCCTCTTGCCTCACCCCACCCATAAAACCTTAGCAACCTCCTCTAAACATGAAGTGTCACACGTAACATTCCCTAGGGATACAACTACCTCAAAACATTCTGGAACAGACTTCCTACCAGTCGCCTTGACTTTTTACCACCCAGCACCAACAGACTTCTTCCTGGCACCCTTTTCAATATCTGTTAGAACGGCACTGTATGCATTGTCCCTTTTTTAGGTATCTATTCCCACTAAGCCTAATTCAAAAACCCCGCCTACAAAATGGCATAAAACATGCATCATTAAGGGAATTATAATCGGACTTAGGAAATTGTTAGTCCTTTTATTAATATGTTATGGGAATGTTGAGCTAAACCCTGGTCCCCCTATAATTCTAGATGCCCCTTCAGAGCTACCTGAACCTAAGGGCATTAGTTTTCTTCACCTAAATGTCTGCAGCTTGCTAAAGAAAATGGACTTGATACAAGCTTGGGCATTTCACACGTCCCCAGATATATTTGTGATCTCAGAAACGTGACTTAGGAGTTCCACTCCCGACTGCAGCATCAATATCCCTGGCTACAATGTACTTAGGTCAGATAGACCAACTAGGGGTGGGGGGGGGTCGCTATCTTTTTTTAAAGAGAGATTCGCCATAACAGTTATTGACATCTCCTCCACCCCCTAAGGAGTTTGAGAGCATTACTGTGAAGCTAACACTTTCCTCTGAGGAAACCATAGCAATAACTGTCTACTATAGACCGCCGTCTGGTGGCTTTGGAATACTAGACCACCTCCACAAGCATTTGCAGAAGGCCAAATCTGAATGCATTATTATAGGGGACCTCAACTGGAAGGATGAATGCTCTAAAACTCTGAAGGAGTTTTGTGACAAGCATGGCCTGTCGCAAATGACCCCTGATGTCACCCGCCCTGATAGCAAAAACTCAAACCGTAGCTCACTCCTGGATTTAATTCTTGTTAACAAGCCTCACAATATATCTCAAGCAGGGGAATTTCATAACGATGTAAGCGATCATAGTGCTATAGCCTGTGCAAGGCATACTTCCAAGCTTAACTCAACCTCTATCTTCAGAGTCAAAAGATGCCTAAGGAATTTCAGCCAGGCTGCCTTCCTTTCAGACCTACACAAGATTAAATGGCAGGACTTTTATTTGGCTACATCAATCACTAAGGCCAACATCATCTTCCAAAACCTCGTCAGGGATGTGATTGATAAGCATGTCCCCCTTACCAAAAGCAAGTCCGGAAAAAGGTCATCCCCCTGGTTTACACCAGCCCTGAAAGCAGCTCTTAAGAGCAGAGACAGGTTGTGAAGGAAAGCCAGAAAAATGAAAACTGATTCTGACTGGCTTGCCTTCCGCGTCGCTAGAAACTCCTGCACTAAACTTATCAGAGCTGAGAAAGGTCTCTATTTCCAATCTGCCCTTAGAGAGAACAGAAATAACTCTGCCAAATTCTGGAAGATCCTAAAGGAGGTCAAGGGCCGCCCATCTTCCTCGCCACTGCCTACCAAGATAGTGGTTGGAGACGTCACATATACTGAAAGGGCTGACATCCTGGAGCAACTCATTAATCACTTCACCACAGCAGGACTAGCATTCAATGCCTCAGTAGGCTAACTACACAGTCTGTGCCTGAAGACACCCCTCACCCTGCCAGCACAACAAATCAGACCACCTCCTGTTTTAGCCCTGTAACCTTTAAGCAGGTTGAGGATCTATTGTTGGCACTGGATACAAAGAAAAGCACTGGGGCAGACCTTTTAGAGCCCTTTTTTTCTGAAATTAGGACTTTTTCACTTAACCGCTCCCATCACATACATTTTCAATCTTTCCCTTTCACTAGGGGACCTCCCACCAATCTGGAAAATTGCACACATTATCCCCCTTTTCAAGTCTGGGAATACATATGACCTAAACAATTACAGGCCAATTTCCCTACTCCCATCCTATCAAAACTACTGGAGAAGCTAATTAACCAAGAGCTAAGGGACTTCCTGGAATCTAAGGACCTATTAAATCCCATAAAATCTAGTTTCAGACCAAAGCACAGCACTGTATCCACCCTTGCCAAAGTCTCTAGTGATTGGCTAAATGCAACGGGTGCAAAGCAGCACATCTATGCCTTGTTTTTAGACCTGAGCAAGGCCTTTGATATCGTTGACCATAGTCTGCTATTGGCCGCTTTGAGCCATCTTGGACTTGATGATAGCTCCATGAAATGGTTCAACTATTACCTTACCAACAGAATGCAACAAATCAAAGATCAAGGTGATCTCTCACTGCTTAAAATTCTACCGCATGGAGTACCGCAAGGCTCCATACTGGGTCCCATACTCTTTGCGATCTATATTAATAACATTGACTCCTAAATACACAAGGCACGTGTGCATCTATTTGCAGATGACATGGTGATATACAGTGTGCTCTTCCCCCAAGCTTGCATTCAAGGAGCTGCAACATGAATTTGACATCCTGCAAAAAAAATTTCTGCAGCTGAAGCTCCTCCTTAATGCAAGCAAAACAAAACCTATGGTCATCTCCCCTACATCCCACACTCCGATGACAACCGTACACCATCATAGGATACTCATCTTACTTGATGAACCAATTGAAGTTGTTGACAACTTTAAATACCTAGGTTTTTGGCTAGACAGCAAGCTTAATTTTACAGTACATTTGCAGGAACTAGCCAAAAAACAGACAGTGCCTGGACATCTTCTATCATATTAGACATCTTCTCACATGTGAGGCGAAAAAGACACTGGTCCAAACAACCTTCCTACCTCTGCTTGACTATGCGGTCATCCTCTAGAGCCACTGCCCTGTATCAGTTCTAAATAATTTAGACACCATATACCACTGTGCTCTGAGATTCATATCTAGCGCTCCTTTAAACACCCACCACTGTCAGCTCTACAAGATGCTTGGCTGATCCTCTCTTACTATCAGAAGGAAGAGGAATGCAGCCCTTAGGTTTCACAGGGCAATTACAAATAAACTTCCTTCTTATATCTCCAATCTATTTAATCGAATCTCAGGGACGTACTGTTTGACATGCTACGCATTTATGTTTGATATCCCCATGATCCAAACACTATCTGGCGCTGCCGCTATTAGCTTTGCTCTTCCCTCCCTTTGGAACTCCCTGAAGAAGGCACTTAAGATTGTTACAGTACCAGGGATATCCATCTTCAAGTCTCTTCTCACAGCTGCCTTAAAAGAAACTTGCTCATGTCATCGATAATTACTCAAGACCTTGCTTTCCCAATCCCACTTTTGTTTGTCAAGTCATTCTAGCACTTCTACTCCTCTCTCCCTTACGCCTATCCATTCTCCTCAACAGCCCCGTTCCCCATCTCTCCACTCCATTTCCTCTTTAGCACATACGTAATATCTTCTGTCATGTTGTATTATTATAGGTTATTATAGTTTTGTAGCAGTATTCCCATGTTATCCTTTGTGCCTGTTATCTGTATATATTGAAAAATGCACAAAATGTATCGACTGTATTCAGATGTTGTATGTGTGTATATTTACACCATTGTATTGTTGTCCAGGACCACCTTGCAAATGAACTCGCTCAAAGACAAAAAGCCAGGTTAAATAAAGTTTGACTGAGTGATTCCCAAGTTGGGAAAGATCATACTCTATGTACCTCATACCGCTCAGTCTTGGTGTTAAATATTGATTACAAGCTATTTGAGACTATGTTAGCTAATAGATTGGAACTAATTCTGCCATTAATTATTGATCCAGATCAATGTGGTTTCATATCCTCCAGGCAGACACAAGATAATATTAAAATATCATTTCACGTGTTATACCACACCTCTCGGTCAGAGGTCCTGTTTGTATTATTGAGCTTGGACGTGGAGAAGGCCTTTGACCAGGTGGTGTGGCCATTTTTAGTGGCATCTTTGGGGTCGTTTGTATTCTCAGACCAATGTCAACGCATAATTATGGGCGTGTATGATACTCCGATGGCCTATGTCAAAGTAAACGGAGCCATTTCCGCCCCAGTCCCATTATTCTACGGCACAAGATGGGTGCCCTCTTTCACCCCTGCTTTTTGTGATTTATCTAGAGCCACTGACAAACTGAAGAAATCAGAGGACTGACAATGTTGGGGGGGGCATCATAAACTCGCGTTATATGTGGATGACTTGTTGATTTACTTTTCACATCTGGAGCAGTCCCTACCGTACCTGTGGAGATTGTTGGATAGATCTGGGGAGACAGCAGGCTATAAAATAAATGCTGCAAGACAGAAGTATTACAGTTGAACTACTCCCATACAGATTTCATGAGGAGACCATTTCATTTTCAGTGGGACATTTCCCATTTAAAATATTCAGGCATTCAGGTAACCACAGATTCAGCCCAACTATACCAATATTGAATTGTATTGTATTGACAGGGGCGGTGTTCGTGGATCTGACCAGAGCATTTGATTTAATTAACCATCCCATGCTTCTTTATAAACTTAGGGACCTTGACATTTCTAATAATGTTGTACATTGGGTGGGAGATTATCTATCAAGCAGAATGCAGCTTGTTGCTCTGAATACTGTGAATTCTAGTTTGAGAGCTATTGACTGTAGAGTACCACAGGGGTCCATTCTTGGACCTGTTGTTTTCCTTATTTATTAATCAAATGCCTTCTGTTTTCCAGAATTGTCAGTGTCTTCTATATGCTGATGACCTTATTCTGTTTTCCCAAGCTCCTTCGGTTTCTCAGCTAACTGATACGTTGGAACCTGAGTTCCAGTGTATATGTTCTTGGTTGGATAATAATCATTTGAAAAATGACAGCTGTACTGTTCATAAGGAGGTGTGAAAAAATGCCAATGTTGAAAATCTGGAGTGAAAATATTACAAATGCACAAAATTACAAGGGTGCGTGGAAACTGCGCAACGTACGCTGGTAACAGTCATTTTATGGACTTTCATCACCAAATTTTCAATACAGGCATTTTAGGACCTCTGCTCATGAACAGCGTCACAGTGATTTTCTTAATCTGTCCCAAACCCTGATTTCCCACAGTGACTGTGCTATTCTGCACTGGAAGTGCGAACACACATTTCAGCCTGGATGTGAAAAACTACAGCTGTACTGTTCATAAGGAGGTGTGGAAAAATGCCAGTGTTGAAAATCTGGAGTGAAAATATTACAAATTCACGAAGTCACGAGTGTGCGTGGAAACTGCGCAATGTATGCTCATAAAAGTCATTTTTTGGATTTTTTTCACCAAATTTGCAACATAGGCTTTTTGAGAGCCCACCTCATGACTGTTCTTTCATTAATCGGTCCCGAAAGGTGATTCCATGCAGTAACCACAAAATCACCTTTCAGGACTGCATAACGCCATGACAGTGACTTAACTCATGAGGAAGAGTCCCAATAACCCCATGTTGAAAATTTGGTGCCAAAAGTCGAAAAAATGGCCAAGATATCCACGTAAGTTGAAAAAAAAATCTGTTTATGCCATTATACAGCTTACCGGCATTTCTTCAGTTCGCAGTCAGCTTTGAAGAGTGCAGATGTGTTCCTGGTCTACCGAAGATCGTCGTGCTGGGCTCCGGAGGTAAGTATGGGGTGAGGGAGGGTGTGGGGAGGTAGGGTGTGCAGAGGGTGGGTGTGGATTGGGGAAGGGGGCACGAGACACTGTTTTCCTTGGTTTCAGGGAGAACAAAAAAAAAAATGTAGCAGGAAAGTTTTTTTTTTCAGGCTTGCTTTGGTCACACTGGGTTGGGCTCCCAGTGTGCCACCCTGTTTTGGGGAGGGGGAACTGGGGCCGACAGGGATTGGGCCCCGTCGGCAAAGAAAGACTGTTTGGGGGACATGATGCTGTGGGGATTGGGCACCCCTCGGCACACACAACAAATGGGGGAATTATGCCAGCGAAGGTGGACTCCCCTGTACGGCAAATGAACTGGGTCAGGGGATACAGAGCAGAGTTGGGCACCCCCATCAGCTTTCATGGGGCTCTGAGGCAGATGGTGATAGCCGCCGCCATGTTCATGAAACTGTTACCCCAGGCAAGGTACCGTCCTGCAATGACGGGTCGCTCCCTCATTGCAGCGGAATGGTTGACATTGCAATGACGAGGCAGCCCCCGATTGCGGGCGGCCAAATTGTTTTAGGTTGGTGGCACTTCTGCAGAACCAGTGTCATCAGGACAGTGGGCCTGCATTGGTTGAACAATGCCAAGCCCACAAATGTAGTGCCGGTATTGGCCTCCACAGTGCCGCACCGCCACAACCTGCTTCTCTCCTAAGCTGTGATAAAGTTTCTTGCGCATGCGTGCAAGAAAACATAAAAAGTATTAAAAGTATGCAGGTCATTAAAATATAAATAAACTCTCTACTCATATACTCCAGGAAGCAAATTAATATGTTAGAAAAAGTGTCATACACAGTTATTCTGCAATTGATTAAAAATAGAAAACATTTCCACAGAATTGTGCAGTCCACAGCAAGCTTGCCAGTGCACACTTGTATTTTCCACATGTAGTGTTTCACTTAGTTTACATCTGATCATTAGTATTAATGTGTATACAATGCTACTGTACTTTACAGAACGGTCTAACTGAACCATAAAATTTTTATTCTCTGTCCACATGTGGGACTATTTTTTCAGATGGAAGGATACACAACAAAAATAGTCTTTTTCAGCCTTAAAGTCACCCTTTCTGAGCATTATTTGTGTCCTTCATGCAACTCACGTTATAAGCGCAATAACCCACTCCAGGATGTGAGGTTATAGGTATTTAATCCACGCCTGGGGTGCTGTGAGGACACACAGCCTACGGCCTCATGCCTCACAATGCACCCCACACGTGGATTAAATGCCTATGACCCCACACCCTGGAGTGGGTTATTGCTCACTTAGGACACTACTAGTAGTCCTTACTCCAGGCGACGAAAATCCACCTTTTTGGAAATTTTTCGGTTAGCCTTGCAGGGATCAGCTCCCTTGTAACACGTGATTTTCTATATTTATAAAGCTTTACTCCACCTATGTAGACATACAAAAGATCCAGTGAGGATCTCGTCAGAAAAAGATCTCGGAATCAATCTAGAGATCCAGGTCTGGGAGAATCATTTACGATACTCGTATCTTGGCACGGCATCATATATATGGAAAGAATTCTCCTGGAAGGTGACCCTATGGTATTTTAGAATCCCTGCGATACAGGTCAAGTATGTTCCCCATGGGGGGGGGGGTATCCTGCTGGAGAGGTTGTGGACATACCTGTTGTGGTGTACTATGCACACCAGCCACCCACGGTTATATTTTTGGGGGCTGTCCAGTCCTCAAGTCTTTTTTCTGAGGCTCTTCGGGGGGCCATGGATGAAGTTCTGGGTGTCCCTGTCCAACTGACAGAGGATTTTTTTTTTTAACCAACCTGGGCAGGGGGGTGAGGGACATCTCAAACAGAAGGCTTATCAACACATGCCTTCCTACAGCCAAAAAAACTGTAACTAGAAAATGGCTCACCACAGGGGCCCCATCAATAAAAGAATGGCAGGATCTCACAATACAAGTATAGACTGGAAAGGCTCACTGCCTTAGTTAATCATTGTTTACAGGGATTTGAGATTCAGTGGAGATGGTGGGTGCTATACATCTTGGCTCAGACAAGATTTTGTTCCCTAGGAAGTCACTGAAAAGACTGGGTGCCCTCTGAATGGTGAGGAATATAGTTTAAGTATTAGGGTATTACAAAAGGGTTTGGTCCTTCGCCTTCAGTATTTATTTATTGCTTATTATCCATTATTTCTTAATTGGGTTTAAACACTTATTGATGAGATAACTCAGATAAAAGAATTTTACATTACTTAAGCTGCGTCTATTATTCCCATAATAATTTAATAGCTTTTCTGAAATATCCTAAGAGCTTAATGGATTCTGTGAATGATAGGATCTTACTTCGAGAGGGTTCCTGCAGCAGGTCATTCCATATAGGACTGCACCCCCCTGGTGTCAGGACCACATGACAAACTTCTAGCTAACAATCCATAGTGGGGGACTGCCCCCCGATGTCACATAATGGGACGTCAGCGTGATACTATATAGGGGGCGGTCCCCACGCCTGCCCTCCGGTTCTTTCCTGACACTGACCTGTGCAGTCGGACCTCACAGTAAACTCTGCTTCCAGTCGACTGCCATTTTCGCTGAATATTTCCATTTTTAATTCCGGTCTTCTGTTTTAGTATTTGTTTTATTGTCTTCTCCATCACATCATCCGAAGAAGTGCGACAAGTGTGGTGCCCAGATCCTGCACGGGGATGAACACTCCCACTACATCCCTTGCCTAGGCACCAAGCACCGGGTTTAAGACTGCGAGGTCTGCCAGTCCTTCAACAGGGCCACACAAGTCAGACACCAGAAAGCCCACCTGCTGAAAAAGCACTTGGCTCCAATGGAAAAGAGCTGTGGGAACATTCCTCCTCCCCCACCACCGAGTGCAAGGAGGTGCAGAAAGAAGCGCCAAGACCAGTCCCCTTCTATCCAGCATTGTCAGGCCGTCGACACGGCTTCCAGTGGGGCTTCTAATTCGGTAAGTATCCCTCCTGCCCGGTCTCCATCCGACCTAGCGGATTGGTCACCTGCTCCCCCTCCCACCGTGATCAGAGGGTGGAAGGGGCATGCCACACAGGAGGGTTCTCCCCCTGGGCCTGCGGTCAGCACTCTGGCTGGTAAGTCGCCCTCCGGTTCCATCAAAGAGCACTCTGCCCCAGTCAATAAGCCAGACTCCAGTTCCTCTGCTGTCTGCTTGACCCGATTGATTAGTCGGATGTCAGTCCTTCCAACGTCCGCTCGGTTATGCCCGATCAATTGGTCGCCGGCTCACCAGATGACTGCTCGGCCAAGGTTCTCCTGTCGGACTTTTGACTTACCCCAACGGTGGGCAGAGCCAGCTGCCAGATCCACACTCTTCCCTCAAGGGTACTCCCTCCTGGGACTCTTCCTCTGACCCAACCTGATCCCTCGTTCTCCCTTGACTCCCTGTTGCTCTAGGGGTATCTTCCCCGTCATTGGGTCTTTTGATTGCCAGGTCCCCCACTGTTCCAGCAGGCCTGTTGACTGGGGTCACCTCACCCAGATCCCCCTAGTACACCTTGGACCAGGCATTGGGTTCATTAGTGCCCTAGATGCCTGATCTCCTAGCGTTGGATCCCATTCAGGACCCCACTCCAAGGAGCTCCTCACCAGTCAAAGTTCCTTCCGACCCGGTGATGACCGGTGTACCAGTCACCCCGCTGTCCAACAGCTCTTTGGGCACCCCGACTACTACTTCTGCTCAGATACCTGAGCCTTCATCAGGCCCATCTCGGGTCCAGCTGGGATCCCTGATCATCACAGCCCGTCAGCGGACTCTTCTGCACCTAGTGGTCTCTCGGCCCCGCCTCTCTCAGGGCTGCATGTCCCTCCGCCCTCTGGTCCTCTGGGCATGGTTCTCGGCTACCTACTGCAGCAATATCCTTATTACCTAGTGCCAGGGTATCCGGATGGGTTACCCGGTGCCTGCTTAGGCACCAGGGTAACCGGCACAGGGTCACATGTATCAGGGGGTAAAACTCCCAAGGCTACCTCTTTTGGTTCCAGCCCCCTGGCTACCCCTCATACCCTCCTTCGGGGTACCCAGGCTACCAGCCTCCTCCTCCACAACCTCAGGCTTTGGACAGGTTGCAGGCGACCCTCGGGGGCAATTCCTTCATGGTGGAAGGACGCCAAATCCCAGCTCCTCCAGGAGCTCAGTCATCCACAGCAGGTCACGGTATCCACGCCAACCCCTAGGGCAGCTCCTATGAGCCTCTCCCTGGTCATCAGATAGGGACTCTGCCAGGTGTCCCCCAAGGGCCCTACATGGTGAAAGGGCCACAGAGGATCTTTCAGACAAAGCCTCTTCACCCAGCAGGCATGTGTCCTCAGATTCAGAAGCAGATTCCAACTCTTCCGCCAGCTCAGGCTCCTGTTCTATTGAGGCCCCAGCCAAAAGAGTCCCCCAAATCTCCCCTGGAGGACCCCTCATTTGCTGAGCTCCTCCGGTCTATCCAAGTGGCATGCGGTTGGGCTTCCCAAGAGCTGGATGGACCCCAAAAGAAAGAGGCTCGTGGAGCATTTGGACATGATAGATGTGGACCTCTTGACCATCCCTCCGTGGACAGAGTTGCATGAGGACTTGACGTCTGTCATTTAGCAACAACCATCATCTTTCCCTGTGGTCTCTAAGAAGGCTGATAGGAAATACCATCCTCCGGAAGGGGTTACTCATCTCACTACTCAGCCTAAGGTGGACTCCATAGTGATAACAGCGGCACATGACAGATCAGCCAAGCCAAAACACCCAAGTGCCTCTCTCCTCTGGACAAAGAGCCCCAGCAGATGGAGCAATATGGCTGCAAGGTTTATGCCTCCTCCACTTGTGCCTTAAGGTCACTCAGTTATGTGGCCCATATGATTTCTCATCAGAAATCCTCCCTGGCTGATCCTGAGTCAGAGCTCCAGTCGATTCTAGACCAGGACCTCAGGGACAGACTTCTCAGCAAGGTGAGGCTTACTAAGTCCTCCTGCCGCCACACCTATGAGCCACCTATGACTCGGTGGCCCACTGCACTGTCTCAGGTGTTTGCCTGAGAAGGCTTGCATGGCTCCGTATAGTGGGTCTGGCGCCTGATGTCCAAGGACGCACCTTTCCATGGGCCCGTCCTGTTTGGGGACAATGTAAAGGATATTATTACCGAGCTACAAGACAGCGGCAGATCCCTTTGGGACGTCCGCTCCATGTATTGCGCTGGTTTAAACCCAAGTATCTTTTGTAGCCCACAGCAGAATGGAAAAGTAGCCAGGTCAGGCGTACAGGGTAAGCGTCATGTCACGGGGTCGGGCACCTGAGCCCCCCAGCCAAGTCCCAGAGAACTGCCGGAGATAATCAAGCGGCCCTCCCTCTGCCTCCTGGCTCGTGGGGACCCCCACCTCCTTCAGATTTTCTGGTGGAACTGGTGGGGAAGGGGGGGGATTTGTCCTCCACTTCAGAGAGTGGGAGGAGATCAGCACAGATGCTTGGGCCCTACAGATAATTGCAAGAGGGCACACAATAGAGTTCCTGGACAGACCACCGGAAAATCCTCTGGGCCGGTCCCATTACCCGTCAAGTCATCGTCCTCTCATAAAAATAGGAAATCCAGGCTTTTCTGTCGAAGTCAGCCACAGAGCCAGTTCCTCCAGCACAGGAAGGAAGTGGGTATTATTACTACCCCTTCTTCCTGGTGCCCAAAAAGATGGGTGATCAGAGACCCATCTTGGATCTCAGCTTGCTGAACCTCTTTGTTGAATACAAGAGGTTCCACATGCCGACTCTCCAGGGACTCTTACCCCTGCTCCTCAAGGATCAGTGGCTTTGTTCACTGGACATGCAGGATGCCTATCTGCACATCCCTATCCTCCAGGCCCACTGCCGTTATCTCAGGTTCACTTTCCAGGGGAACCATTACCAATTCAAGGCTCTCCCCGTTGGCCTTTCCTCGGCACCTCAGGTCTTCACCAAGTGCTTGGCGGTGGAGGAGGCCTTATGCTGCAGGAGGATTTGTGTATTCCTGTACCTGCACCACCACACAGGCTCATGAGTGGGAGCTGAAGCAAGAGATAGTAGAAGGCCTGTTTGACCAGTGGGGCTGACCAGAGCTGGACCTCTTTGCCTCCCCGTCCAATGCAAAACTACCCAATTTTTGCTTGCTCGTTCCCGGGCGTGCTGTTTTCTGGCAAGATGCACTGTCTCTGTTGGACAGGGAGATTTCTGTATGCCTTCCATCACTTTCCAATTCTACAGAACGTCCTGCTGAAGCTTCAAGCAGAGGGAGCACACATGATCTTCATTGCTCCTCTCTGGCCTTGGCAGATATGGTTCCCTCGGCTGCAGCAGCTAGCGATGGAACCTCCTGTACCTCTACCTCTCCTCCACTACCTTCTAATACAGGAGCAGGGCAACCTGGTGCACCCGGGTCTCAAATCTCTCCACTTCCATGCGTGGCACCTCTGGACGTAGCTGTTTCATGCTTCAGGGTCTCCTCCAGAGTAGCCCAAGTTTTGGTGGAGGCCAGAAAGCCTTCCACCAGAACGACATATGCGATGACATGGAAGAGGTTTACTATATGGGTTACTGCCAAGGGTTTGGACCCCTTCTCTTACTCGGTGCCCCCAGATCCTACAAGTACCTCTTGCATTTATCTGATTTGGGCCTCAGCTATTTCTCACTGAAGGTTCACCTCTCCGCGATTTCTGCCTACCACCTTCCGGTGGACGGCAAAAATCTCAATCAGTTGGAGGTCTCAGAAACCTTCCTTAAGGGGATACTCCACTTGAAACCTCTGGTCCGTAGTCCAGTT
Organism: Neoceratodus forsteri; assembly: GCA_016271365.2. Classification (NCBI taxonomy): domain Eukaryota; kingdom Metazoa; phylum Chordata; order Ceratodontiformes; family Ceratodontidae; genus Neoceratodus; species Neoceratodus forsteri. The sequence goes on from CM057451.1 coordinate 478,398,357, forward strand.
CCCCCCTGGGCTCTGCAGACTAACCCCTCTTTTTTACCAAAAGTGGCATCTGAGTTTACATTAAATCAAGATATTCAATTGCCAGTTTACTACCCTGAATATTCCAATGGGTGGGGCACCTTTTGCACACTTTGGATGTGCATAGGATATTGTGCTATTATATTTTTAAGACTAAAGAGGTGCGCAAGTCTGACCAGTTGTTTCCTTTGTGCCCAAACGTTAGGGCATAGCTGCTTCTAAGCAATGCCTCTCTAAGTGGTTGGTTAACTGTATCACTTTTGTTTACCACAAATATGAGAAACCACTTCCGGGGGAAGTAAAGGAGCACTCGACCAGTGGCATGGCTGCTTCTACTGCCTTTTTCAGAAATGTGTCCACCTCCGACATTTGCGCTGCGGCCACACGGAGTATCGTCCATACTTTCACCAATCATTACAGTCTGGACATCACCTCTAGGCACAGGGCTGGCTTTGGACTAGCTGTCCTACAAGGCCTCTTGCCCTAACCTGGGTCTCTATTTCCAGACTCTTCCACCTCCCAGGGCTCAGTCTCCGACTGTTTTCTTCTTGACTGCTTGAAGTAAGATAGTACCATTACGTAAAGAAAGTAGTTACGTAAGAACTTACCGTAACAGTTGATCTTCCAGAGGAGCTCTTGCAGCAGGTAATACCATTAAGACTGAAGCCGCCAGGCATAAGGACCCCACAGAAAACTTGTAGCTAGCAGTCTGAGGCAGGGGACCACCCCTGACGTCAGACGTGGTATAAAGGGGGCGGTCCCCTGGCGCCATCTCAGTTCTCCCGCCGTAGACCCGGCTAGAAATAAACTTGGAGAAACGAGCAGGAATTCCCCACCATGGTCTGGTGATAAGGTACCCAATGAAAAACTATCCTGGGGGATGGAGGGTGGGGAAAGCCACCTACTGCAAGAGCTCCTCTCGAAGATCTACTGTTACGGTAAGTTCTTACGTAACTGTACTATCTGTCTTGGAGGGTGGAGCTCTTGCAGCAGGTAATACCATTAGGATGGAGTCTCAAGCAGTACCCAAGGATAGGCCTAGGTCTGATAGGGTGGTGGGAAATATGCTGAAAAACAGCTGATGAAAAGCATCTATGAGAGAAGGCCCTGCAGGACTGCTAGTCTGAAACCTGCTCTCCTTCTGGATGCGATGTCCAGGCTGTAGTGCTTGATGAAGGTGTGGACTGAAGTCCACGTGGCAGCAGCGCAAATATCGGCTGAAGAGACATTCTTGAGGGCTGCAAAAGAAGATGCCACCGCTCTGGTGGAATGGCCCCTAATAGCACCCAGAAGAGGTCTGTCATGGTGCTAACAGAACGAGATACACTGTACTAACCAACAGGCTAGTGTCTTCTTAGACACAGAAGCTCCCAGCCTTTGCTTGGTGAAAGAGAAGAAGAATCAGCATTTATATAGCACTTTTCATACACAGTATCTCAAAGCGCTTTACAAGCAATGCTAGACTGGTAGTGAAGTGAGTGAATGTGTGGTGGTGGCCATAACGCACATCATCACCCACACACAGCCTGGATAATTGCATGAACCGGTTTATGGAAGGGGAATGTTGGCCAGGACACCGGGAATGTTCCCTGCTCTTTTCGAAGAGTACCCTGGGTTCTTTTACTTCCACCTGGACACCCACCAGGACAACACCAGGATGGGCAGAAGGGACCTCGGTTTAACGTCTCATTCGAAGAACGGCACACCCCAGCAGTACAGCACCCCCCAATACTGCACTCGGATGCCAGCAATTTTTAGGTGCAAGTCCATCCCGGTGTGGGACGAGAACCCACAACCTTCTGGTCCAGAGGCGGATGTGCTACCAACTGAGCCACGCTGACAAACAACTGGTCCGACTGTTTTGAGGAGCCAGTCCTGTGGAGGGAATACCTCAAAATACGATGAACATCCAAGGTGTGCAACAGTGCTTCACCCTGGTTAGAAAATTCCGGATAGTATACCAGAAGGCTGATGTCCTGGTTAAGGGTCAGTACGGACACCACCTTCGGCATAAATTTAGGGTTCGTGAAGAGATTCACCCTGTCCCTGTGAAAGACTATGTAAGGTTCTTTACACACCAGAGCTTGGAGCTTGGAAACCCTTCGAGCAGAGGTAATGGCTACCAAGAGGAGAGTCTTCCATGAGAGGAAGCGCTGCTCACAATAAGCTGCTGGTTTGACGGGAGGAAGTGTAAGTTTCTCCAGTATGAAAAGAAGATCCCAAGGAGGAACGATGTCCCCCTTGGGAGGTCTGATGTGTAATACCCCTCAAAGGAAGGTTTTGCAGGCATTAAGATGTGCCAGAGATTCGTTTCCTATCAGGTCATGATATGCGGAGACCGCACACATGTGCACCTTTAGTGAAGAGTAACTCAATCTTGAGTCCAGAAGGTGATGGAGATACTCTAGCACATGCCTAGCCGGACAACCCAAGGGGATCTAAGGCGTGGGCCAAAGCCCACAGACAGAAGCGTTTCCATTTCAGAGCGTACGTGGCTCTAGTGGAAGGCTTCCTCGATGCAACCAGAATTTCAGCCACCCTGCTTGACACTCCTAGTCTCTCTTCCGCTAGGACTGGAGGAGCCACGCATGCAAATGAAGATATTGAAGAGCAGGATGGACTAGAGTCCCCTGTTCTTGTGAGAACAAGTGGGTGGAGAGTGACAACTGAACTGGAGGTTCCAGGGACAGTTGCTGGAGCATCAGATACCAGATTTGACGAGGCCACAGAGCAGCCACCAGAATCATTCTGACTCCCTCTGACTGCAATTTGAGCAGTACTCTCTGACTGAGGGGAAAAGGAAGGAAGGTGTACAGGAACTTCCTTGTCCAAGAGAGGGACAATGAGTCTCGCCAGAAAACACCAGGCAGTGGAGCGAGCGAGCAAAAATTGTGCAGTTTGGCGTTGCACGGGGACGCAAAGAGGTCCAACTCTGGATGCCCCATGATTCGAAGAGGCCGTCTGCGACCTCTTGGAGCAGTTCCCACTCGTGGTTCTGAGAGGTGAAGCGACAGACGAGAACGTTCTGGACCCCTGGCAGGTGAACTGCGATGAGGTCCAAACTGTGTTCTACTGCCCAGTCCCATACTCTCATGGCCTCTCTGCAAAGGGGGTACAAGTGAGTTCCCCCTTGTTTGTTGATGCAGAAGACTACTGGTGTGTTGTCTGTCTGCACCAGAAGAGGACCCGGCGAAAGCTGGTCTCTGAACGCAGTTAGTGCATTAAGCATTGCTCTTGTTTCCAGAACACTGATATGTAGAGAGCTCTCTGTGATAGCCCAAGACCCCCAGGTCTTGTGATCCCCTAGATAAGCCCCCCAACCTGACAGAGAGGCATCTGTGGTTAGAGTCTGAAGAGGTCGGGATCTCCAGAAAGAACTCCTCCCTCGACTGTCCTGGTGGAGCCACCATTCCAGAGAACAACGGACCGCTCGAGAGATCCGGATTTGTAGATCCAGATCGTCCACCGATTAGTCCCACTGCCCCCTGAGGTGCCCTTGAAGAGTCCTCATATGGAGTCTGGCTAAGGGAACTGTGGCAATGGCCACCGCCATGTGTCCCAACAGCTACTGGACCACCTGGGCAGAGGAGATGGGGGTTCTTTGGAGCCCTCTGGCCAAACCCCGAAGGCGATCTGCCCTGTCCAGAGGCAGAAAAGCTCTCCCCTGTCCGGTGTCCAGGATAGCGCCGATGAATTGCAGCTGTTGTGTCACCCAGGGGTATGACTTCGGCCAGTTTACTGTAATGCCCTGGAAGGAAAACAGAACCTGCATCTCTCTTAGGGCGATTAGGAGCTCCTCCTCCGTCTGAGTGGAGAGGAGCCAATCGTCCAGGTAGGGGTAGACTAAGAGGCCTCTCCTCCAGAGAGCCACTGTTACCACCGCAAGGCATTTGGTGAAGACCCTGTGAACTGGTAGTGCTCTTCTCTGAAGCTGAATTGCAGAAACTTTCTGTGGGACTTCAGGACCTTGATATGCATGTAGGCATCCTGCATATCTGGAGAGCACAGCCAGTCCCCTTGCTGAAGCAGGGTGGGAAGAGGCTTGCAAGGGTGACCATTCGAAACCTCTGGTACTTAGATTGATAGAACATTATCAAATGCTATCAATCAGCAATCACGCGTAAGGCAGAGTTCCTGTCCGGCGAGATTGCTGCTGCTCCTCAAAATCGACCAGCTCAGCTCTTTCGAACTGTAGACAGGTTGTGCAACCCATCCTGTCTGCATATTTGAAGAGCATTTTCACAAATTAAGTGTGAGGAGTTTGCTCGATTTTTTTTTGTGGATAAGCTGGCCAACATCAGGGCCAAAATTTCCTTAGTGTCTTCTATGGGAGTTGATGGTGGTCAGTATTTGGTCACTCCCTCTCGGTCATCCTAGAGTTCTTTTGACCGGCCAGAGATGGGGGATATCATGCAGATTGTCCAGAATTTGTAGCCAGCATGCTGTAGTTTGGATCCGCACCTTACATGCCTATTACTGGGGTGTAGTGAGTTTATTGGTCCGATCCTCGCACAGATTGTTTGGTGCTCCTTAGACTCGGGAGAATTCCCTAGTTCCCTGAAGGAGGCGGTGGTGACACTGCTTCTTAAGAAAGCTTCTTTGGACCTGAACAACTGTGCTAACTACAGACCTATCTCTAACCTTCGCTTTGTTGGGAAGGTGATTGAGAGAGTGGTTGTGCTGCAACTGGAGAAAGTACAGTTACTTAAGAACTTACCGTAACAGTAGATCTTCAAGAACAGCTCTTGCAGCAGATTACACCATTAGGACTGAAGCCGGCAGGCGCCAGGACCCCACAGAAAAATTCTAGCTAGCAGTATCCAGCAGGGAACCGCCAGTGACGTCGGCCCCTACCTGACGTCAGGCATTACATAGAAGGGGGTGGTCCCCCAACATCCCCAGTTCTCCCGCTGGAGACTCCTGGCCCAAAGGTGACATCTGAAGGGGAGACCGAGGATCTGCTTCCAAAGGAAGTTTTGCAATAGAATGGCGTCAAAGACGCTGTTGCCTAGAAACTACGTCAGAAGACAACCTCCAGAGGGGAAGGTGGGAGGGAAACTACCTGCTGCAAGAGCTGTTCTCGAAGATCTACTGTTACAGTAAGTTCTTACGTAACTTTACTATCTTACTTCAAGAAACAGCTCTTGCAGCAGGTTACACCATTAGGACGGATTCCCAAGCAGTAAGGGAACAATTTTGTTATTGGGAGGAGGATAGGAGAGATGTTTCAGATTTCATGCCAAAAGTCCTTGAAGGACCGCCAAGCTGAAACCTGCTCTGCGTCTGGAGGCAATATCCAGACTGTAGTGCCTGATGAAGGTGTGTACAGTGCTCCAGGTTGCTGCCGCACAGATGGCTGAATAGACATTCTTGAGCGCAGTGAAGGAGGTAGCCACCCCTTGTAGAATGACCTTTTACTGGTCCCGATATAGGTTTGTTGTGCTTCTGGTTACAGAACAGGATACATTTCACCAGCCATCTAGAAAGCGACTGTTTTAAGACAGGAGCACCTTGCATTCTCTGTGTGTAGGAAACAAAGAGCTGGTCCGACTTGCGATGGGCCCTGGTTCTGGTCAGATAATATCTGAGACTGCTATGCACATCCAGGGTGTGCAACAGGGCTTCTCCCCTGTTACAATGATTTGGATAATACACCGGAAGGTCTATGTCCTGATTGAGTGCGACAGCAGAGACCATCTTGGGAAGGAAATACAGGTTACTCACCTGTAACAGGAGTTCTAGGAATGGTATATGTTGTTCATCCACACTCATTGGCAGGTATCCTTGCCGCTTTAAATCTTGCCGGAAGGTCTTCAAGCTTGCTCCTCCCACCCACCCGGGTGGTATAACTCTCGGCTCCGCCCCATGACGCCAGATCTGGCCCGCTGGAAGCTCAGGTTGTGCGTCGAAGCCGGGGAGGTCGGGTGGGTCGTGTGGATGAACAACGTATACCATTCCTAGAACTCCTGTTACAGGTGAGTAACCTGTATTTCTAGGGACATGGATATGTTGTTCATCCACACTCATTGGCAGACTCCTAGCAGTTCTCCGGGAGGAGGGAGGCAAGACGCACACCCCCAATACTTACTTGGGAAAGAGAGACTGGAGAACCGAGGCCCCAAAACCAGCATCCCGGCGTGACTCAAGGTCGATGTGGTAATGGGTAATGAAGGTGTTTGCTGACTTCCAGGTAGCAGCCCTGCAGATTTCCTGGATAGGGACGTCCCTGGAAGCAGCCACCATTGCAGCAGTATGGTGGGTAGAATGAGCTCTTATCCCTCTGGGAGGCTCCATGCCCGCCAACTTATAGCAGAGATCTATGCAGGAAGTGACCCACCTGCTTATCGTCCGCTTGGCTGCAGGTCTGCCAGATGCGGCTTCAGCGTAGGTGACAAACAGCTGGCTTAACCTCTCAATTTCAGCCGCGGCGCCTCCTTATAATAAGCGAAGCCTTCTAGGCGCCAGAGTATGGAGCCTATATTCGGCCTCCGAGGTGTGATTGGGGTAGAACACCGCAGAGTCAACACCTGGTTAAGGTGAAACTCCGACACCACCTTCGAAGGAATTTCGGTGGGGGCGAGGACAACCTGTCCCTGTGGAAGACCAGGTAAGGAGACTCTATGGAAGCGCCTGGAGCTCTCCCATCCTTCTGGCTGACGTGATAGCCACCAAGAAGGCGGTCTTCCACGACAGGTGAGAGAGCACACCTGTGCATAGGTTCGAATCTGCTTGCCCATGAGCTTTGCCAGTACCAGCAGTAGATCCCACGGAGGTGGGGTTCCCGCACTGGAGGAAATGTGATCAAGGCCTTGAGAAAGCCAGACCACCTTCTCCTGCGCCACCGACTGCTTTCCCGCCCGCGCCGTAAGCAGAGATGGCTGCTAGTGCACCCTTAGGGTCGACGACCTAAGCCCTTGACTAGAAAGGGACCATAAATAGTCCAAGATGCTTGCCAAGGAACAGGAGGAAGGATCCAAGCCCTTGCCCTGACACCAAATGGAAAACCTTTTCCATTTGAAGGCATAAGCATTTTCTGGTCGACTCATACGGGACGCCTCAACTACATTGAGGACCTCGTCCGGAAAGACCCAAGGCCTGGAACTCTAGCAGCTCAGGAACCAGGCCGTCAGGTGCAGGGATTGAAGGTCCGGATGGAACACCTTCCCCTGATTGACTGAGAGCAGGTCCGGGCGAGCTGGAAGCTGCCGCGGAGTCCTGGAGCTGAGACTGAGGAGATCTGGGTACCAGAACTGGCGAGGCCAGTCTGGGGCTATCAGAATCACCTGTGCCTTGTCCCTCCTCGCCTTGAGAAGCACCTTGTGGATCAAGGGAAATGGGGGAAAGGCGTAAAAGAGGCCCGGGGTCCACTGCCTCGAGAAGGCATCCCCCTGCAGCGAGCCCTGCTGAGGGGGGCGGGCATGGAACAGACTCAGCTTCGCGTTCTCCCTGGAGGCAAACAGGTCCACCTGAGGTGTGCCCCAATGGAAGAACAGATGCTGTACTACCTCCGGCAGGAGAGACCACTCGTGGGATGCAGCCCCTATCCGGCTCAGGGCATCGGCCAGGGTGTTGGAGGCTCCTGCCACGTGAATGGCTAGAGATCCGCCTCCAGGCTGCCCACAGTGACCAAATCGCGGAGAGCTTCCTTGCATAGAAGCATGGGCAGCGTCCCGCCCTGGCGGTTTAGATAGTACATGGTCGTGGTATTGTCCGTCTGGACTCGGACCACTTGACCCCGGAGGAGCAGGAGCAAAGGCGGTGAGAGCTAGGCGGACCGCTCGAGCTCCAGCAGGTTGATGTGGCATCGGACTCCCGCGGGGACCAGAGGCCATGAGCCCGGTGTTCCCCCAGATGGGCACCCCAACCCATCAGAGAGGCATCGGTCGATAGAGAGACCGTCGGCTCGGGGCGGACGAACGGGATGCCCTCCTGCAAATGATCTGGAACGGTCCACCACTGGAGAGCGTTCCACATCCCCTGTGTCACCGACACAAGCTGGTCCAAAGGATCGAAGCGCTGTGACCACTGGCTGGCCAGTCCCCACTGAAGGGGACGCATGTTCCAGCGGGCCCAACGGACCACGCTGGTGCAGGCCGCCATGAGACCCAGGAGGCGCAGGAAGTCCCGGGCAGGGCGCAATTGCCCAACCAGAAATGATCGGGCAAAGGAGGAAAGAACCTCGGCCCTGTCCGCCGGGAGCGCGCTCTGGCTCAAGAGAGTCGAGCTGCGCCCGATGAATAGAATCACCTGCTTGACTCGAGTTCGACTTGGCCTCGTTGATAAGGAGGCCCAGTTGAGAACAGACCTGGAGGCCAGATCTCTGGACCACTCCGCCTCCTTCCTGGAGGAGCTGCTATCAGCCAGTCGTCCAGATAAGGGCACCCAGACCCCTCGGCGCCGCATGAATGCTGTCACCACTGCCATGCATTTGGTGAAGACCCTGGGAGCTGGAGACAAGCCGAAGGCATGGCTTGGAACTGAAGAGGGATCCTTCCTTTCAGGCGAAGGAATCTCTGGTGAAGCCAGACGGATGGGGACGTGGCGCGTCCTGCAAGTCCAGAGTGCAGAACCACACGCCCGCGTTCCAAGGATGGTATTATCTGAGCCAGAGTGACCATCCTGAAGGTTCGAGACCTTAGGAACTTGTTTAGGTCGTGTGGAGGTCGAGAATGGGCGCCAGCCCCGTCCGCTTCGAACCAGGAAGTACCTGGACACAAACCCTGGGTCTGAAGGAGGGTCCACCACCTCTTATCACCTCCTTCTGGAGGAGGAGAGCGATGTCGGCTCGACGAGCCGCCAGTGAGGCTGGGGATCCCGAAGCCCCCAGAGGGGCGACGGCTCTGAAGGGTGGTGCCTGCTCGAATTCCAGAGGCAGGCCTCTTCCCACCACCTCCAAGACCCACCTGTCCGTGGTAACAGCGGACCAGGCAGAACGGAAGTGCCGGAGCCGTCCCCCCACGGGGGGACCCAGGGGTAAGGTGACGGGAATGGGGGCGACACCCCTCAGCCCGTCACTGGGCAGGCTTGGAGGAGGGACTGGCCGAGGGACCTCCTGGGCCTTTTCCTCCCTGCCTCCTGTTAGAGGAAGCTGGCGGCCTGGGTTTGGGATGCCAAGGCCGAGCCTGCTGGCCCGGCGTTGCTGGGCGGGCGGCCGGGGGCACAGAAGGGCGAAAGGAGCTTAGGCTGTGGTTTGTGGCCTTTGTCCTTCTGAGCGGAAGAGACAGAGTCAAGGTAGCATTGGACTCTCGATCCTCTGCAGGTGACCTTCCACCCAGGGCCGAAGAGGTCAGTCCCAAAAGGAACATCCGCCAACTTGTGCTGGGTATCCAGTAAAGGTGGATATCCTCAGCAAACCCGCCGACCTATAGCCACTGCGGCCGCCACCGATCTGGCATGAGTCCCTAAATCCAAAGCAGTCTGGAGCTGCTGTTTGGCCACTGCCCTGCCCTGGTCCCGCACCTGCTGAACCGTAGTCTGCAGATCGGCGGAAGATGAGGATGACCTCATCCAGGGAGCCCAACAGGGCATGAGAAAAATGTGCCATGAGGACGGCCGAACTGGCCTGACGAAGGCCGAGAGAGGACTCAGCGTAGACTTTTCGCCCGACATAGTCCAATTTCTTGGACTCCTTGTCAGGAGGTTTGTCCACATCCCTGGCGTTGCCAGCGCGCCGGAAAACGCTGTCGGTAACCAACCCCTCAGCAGAGGGGTGTTCCGAAAAACCGGACAAGGAACCGGTAGGGACCGCATACTTCCTGGCCATCCTGGCCGAAGGCGCAGGGCAGGAAGCAGGGCGCTGCTAAAGCTCCAGTGCCGGACCCACTATGGCCTCGGCCACCGGAAAGGCCTCCGTCGGAGAATCCCCTCGGTCCAGAATCTCCGTGAGGGATACCTGGCCCGCTTGGAACGGGTTCGAGCTCCATCCGGTGGACTCGAGATGAGCGAAGCAGTCCTAGGAAGGACGACGGGCTATCGTCCATTGACTGACCTCCTGAAGACTCCAAGTCCAGTCGCTTGGAAAAGGAGGAATCATCTTCGGACTGGAAGAGTCCTCGAAGACTGCCTCTGGCCTGAGCCACCTTCACCTGCCGAGGTCGGTCGGGAGTGAGGGTAACTGACAGCCGATGGGGTGAGACCCTTGGCCGACCGAGAATCCTTGGTCGGAGCCCCAGTTGGTGGCTGTGGAGGCGGAGGTTCCACCGAGATCGGTGGAGCAGCTGGTTTGGCGAACAACGGCCTGGGTAGGCACCTCGGATAAATCGGGGGTTGTGTCGGCGCTCGGTGACAGCACTAATGGCGGGGAAGGCGGCGGGTCGGCTTACTCGGCCAGGAGAAACTGTTGCAACATAAGGTCCTCGTCCCGTCGGCGTAATTTACGCTGAAGCCTCCCTACGTCCCGAGGAGGGGCAGAGGAACGGCGGCGACGCCGCTTACCGCGGTGCCGAGACCGAGACCGCCTATGACGGTGGGATCGGCTGGACCGCGAAGAGGTCCGAGACTGAGACCGAGAGTCCCGGAATTTCCGAGGTCGGTGCGGGGAGGTGTCGGCCGGAACCGGCACTCCCTTCGGCTCGGATGGTCCATCCGAGGGCTCCGGAACCGGAGGCACAGGCGAGCACACGGGATCCTCAACTCCTCCCGGGGGAACCGGGGAGAGGGGAATCTCGGCTGCTAAAGGCGACAGCCCGTCCAACGGGTCGAGAAAAATCTCGACTTCATCGGTGGGAGTCTCGGTCAACTGACCTGGCCAGGGGACACCGTGAGGCCAGTGGCGAAGCCGTGATCGACGACCGGGAGAGGGACCTTTCCTGCTCCCAGGCGTCGACGGAGGACTTACCCTGTCCCTCTTTTGGACTGAGAAAAGGTCCGAGCGTGAGGCCCTTCTCCTTTAGTGGAAGGGACAGACAAAACTCCTAAAAGAAGCCGTGTAAGAAGAGCCCAGAGAGGGGATAAATGCGCGGCCGAGGAAGATCTGACCCGCGCGCTTCCTCTTCGAGGCGACCATCCGCTCGAGGCTGATCCGCCCGAGCCGCGCCCATGGACACACCAACCGGGCCTCCTTGGACTTCACCGAGGAAGCGCTTCCGGGGCGGCCCAGTTGCAATCGGGCAGCACGGTCTTAGAGGGCGTGGGCGAGAAAAGATGAAGCACAAGTCTAAGCCTGCGGGTCGTGCTCAAGGCCTAAGCAGTGAACACCGTGGGTGTGGATCCGTCCGAGACATCTTCTGCCCGCATGGGCATCTCCGAAATCCGAGTCGATTTGTCCGCTCGCGGCGCGGGGATAGAAGACTAAGTCTTTTCCATAAATTTATTTTAAATCCATAAGCGGAGAAATAGGAACCAGTCTCATGCGAGGCGTTAAGGAGGAACCTGAGCTTCAAGCGGTAAGGAAGATCTGGCGTCATGGGGCGGGCGAGGTTATACCACCGGGTGGGTGGGAGGAGCAAGCGAAGACCTTCCGGCAAGATTTAACGGCAAGGATACCTGCCAATGAGTGTGGATGAACAACATATCCATGTCCTAGAAAGTACAGTTACGTAAGAACTTACCATAACAGTAGATCTTGAGAGAGGCTCTTGCAGTAGGTAATACCTATAGGACTAGCGTCGGCAGGCAGCAGGACCCCACGGAAAAATTTCTAGCTAGCAGTCCCTGGCGAGGGACCACCCCCACGTCAGGTGACCGGCGTCAGGCGACGTCGGTATAAAGGGGCGGTCCCGGACGCCCGCCTTCCAGTTCTTTCCACCACAGGCCGGAAGGCCCGTACTAGAGAAGAAGATATTTCCTCAATGGAAAAGGACTGAAAAAGCCTAGGGGATGGAGGCGGAAGGTATTACCTGCAGAGCCTCTCTCGAAGATCTACTGTTACGGTAAGTTCTTACGTAACTGTACTATCTTACTTCGAGAGGGCTCTTGCAGTAGGTAATTACATATAGGACAGAATCCCAAGCAGTCTGGAACAAACAAAAGGCACCGGGAGGAGGAACTACTCCAAGAAGTAGCAGAAAACCTTGCAGACCTCAAGACAGGAGGCCTTGCAAGACCGCTAAGCCGAAGCCTGCTCGACGGCGAGAGGCAATGTCCAAACTGTAATGTTTCGTAAAGGTATGGATGGAAGTCCAAGTGGCGGCAGCACAGATGTCCGCCACAGACACATTCTTGAAACAAGCCGCAGAGGCTGCTACTCCATGAGTGGAGTGACCTCTGACTTGACCCGGAAGGGTCTTGTTGTACTTGTCATAACAGAAAGTGATGCAATGAGCCAACCACTTTGACAGGCATTGCTTGGAAACAGCATTGCCTTCCATTTTGTGAGCAAAAGAGACGAACAACTGATCAGTCTTCCTGAGATCCTTCGTCCTATCGGTGTAATAGCTCAGAATCCTGTGGACATCCATGGTATGGAGCAAGTATTCTCCTTGGTTGGAATACTGCGTGAAAAAGGCAGGTAATTCGATAGACTGATTTAAGGTAGACTCCGCTACCACTTTTGGGAGAAACTTAGGATTCGTGCGAAGAGCTACTCTTCTTTGTGAAAAATCAAATAAGGGATTTTGCACATAAGGGCCTGGAGCTCGGAAATTCTGCGAGCAGAAGTAATGGCCACCAAGAAGAGCGTCTTCCACGATAAAAACTTCAAGTCTGCGAAAGCCGCAGGCTCAAAGGGAGGAAGGGTAAGTTTCTCAAGAACAAAGTTCAAGTCCCAGGGGGGAGTTGGAGTCCGAATAGGGGGTCTGAGATGAAGGACCCCTCTGAGAAAGGTCTTGGATACCTCTAATTGGGCAAAAGCCTTATCAGCGAAAGGGACATGGTAGGCTGAAATAGCCGCCACGTGGACTTTCAAATAGGAGTGACTGAGACCCAGGTCGAAAAGATGACGCAGATAATCAAGCAGAACGGCCACAGGACAGGAGAAAGGCTCCACGTTCCTGGAGGCAGCCCAAATGGAGAATCTCTTTCATTTCATGGTGTAGGTGGACCTAGTGGAGGGTATTCTAGCTTCCACCAGAATCTCGACCACCTTAGGAGAGATGCCAAAGCGAGATTGGGCTAGGTCTGCAGAAGCCATGCATGAAGTTGAAGAGACTTGAGTCCCAGATGGACCAGGGTCCCCTGATCCTGGGTCAGCAACCCTCGAGATAAAGGCAGAGGAAGAGGAGGAACCTCTGAGTATTGTTGTAGAAGAGAGAACCAAATTTGCCTGGGCCAGAAAGGAGCAATCAGAATCATTCTGCTCCTTCCAATGCTAGTTTCTGCTGCACCACGAGGACCAGAGGTGGGGGAAAATAAGCGAATCTGTCCTTCCAGTTTAGAGACAGAGCGTCGCTCCAGAAAGCGCCTCACTCTGGAGCGAGCGAGCAAAAAATTGGAAGCTTTGCATTTTGGGAGAAGGCAAACAGGTCTACCTGTAGAGTCCCCCAAATGTGAAAGATGCTTTTTAGAACTTTTTGGTCCAGCTCCCACTTGTGTGGCAGAGCCGAAGAACGACTCGGCTTGTCTGCCAGGACATTGTCGACTCCCGGAACATGGATCGCCGTGAGGTGAAGGTTGTGGAGAGTTGCCCATTTCCAAGCCCTCATCGCTTCCCTGCACAGTGGGTAGGACTGAGTCCCTCCCTGCTTGTTGATGTACCACACTACGCACATGTTGTCTGTTTGGACGGCTAGGTGACCGGGAAGGATGTATTGGTGAAGGGCCTGGAGAGCATAGAGCACTGCTCGAAGCTCGAGCACATTGATGTGGAGAACTAACTCCAATTTTGACCATAAGCCCTGGGTTCGGTGAGGACCCAGGTGGGCTCCCCAACCTTCGCCTGATGCGTCCGAGGTCAGTCTGAGTGGGGGGAGGATGAAAAAAGGGGACCCCCTGGAATAGGTTCTCTCGAACCATCCACCATTGCAAGTCTCTTATCAGCGAGGAGATCAGTACCAGATGATCTAGGTCATCTACAAGTTGATCCCACTGAGAGCGGAGCGTCCACTGAGAGCGGAGCGTCCACTGAGAGATCCTCATGTGGAGGTGCGCGCGTGGAACCGTCGGGATGGCAGCCGCCATAAGCCCCAGGAGACGGAGCACCAACCTTGCCGGAACCCTCCTGCGTTCGGAAAGAAGGGAAATCTGGGACTGGAGGGAGGCCCCCCTGTTCAGAGGCAGGAAGGCCCTGCACATTGTTGTATCGAGGATTGCCCCAATGAACTGGAGTCTCTGGGAAGGGTCCAGGTGGGACTTGGAATGGTTGATGGTGATACCCAAGCCAGTGAAAACCTGCTGGGTGAGGGAGAGAAAATACAGGAGTTCCTCCCTGGATGGGGCCGCCAGGAGCCAGTCGTCCAGGTAGGGAAAAACCTGAACTCCCAAAGTACGCGGGTGGGCGCTACCACCGCCAGGCATTTAGTAGAACAAGGGAGCAGGAAAGACCAAAAGGAGTGCCGGATGGTAGTGGTCCCCTGGAATGCAAACCTGAGCCTGTCTGTGAAGAGAGGCGAATGGGGATGTGCAGGTCAGTATCCTGCATATCCAGAGCACAAAGCCAATGGCCCGGCGGAAGCAGGGGCAAGAGGGTTTGAAGGGAGAGCATCCTGAACCTCTTGTATTCCACATATAGGTTCAGGGAGCCGAGATCGAGAATGGGTCTGAGATCTCCCATCTTCTTTGGTACAAGGAAGAAATGGGAATAGTAACCCGTCCCGTGAAGGTGAGGGGGGACGGGCTCTATGGCCTGCTTCGCGAGGAGAGCAGAAATTTCTTCCATGACCAAAGGAAGATGGTCCCTTGAGTAAGAGGAGTTCAGAGGGGGTGACGTGGAGGTTTCTGCAGAAACTCTATGGAGTGCCCCTCTGCTACGATCTGAAGCACCCATGAATCCGATGTTATCCTCTCCCAACCTGGAAGGTGGAAGGAGAATCTCCCTCCTACAGGTTCCTCCAGGGTGTCCAGAGGTGGTGGGAAAGGGAAGGAGTCAGGTGGTGTGAGGCAGCGCCGCAGCTGGGGCACCCGCTGCTTTTTTGGGCGGTGGGGGCCTGGCAGCTGTGGGGGCCCGACGTTTTGTGGCCCTCCTTCCCTGAGGTTTCGCTTGAGGCCGGCTGCGTCTGCAAAGGGGACGGCGCTGCAGGGGATGGGGATGGTACATTGAATCAGCAGATTTAAGGGCCGTCCCCTTCTCCTGCAAGTCAGTGATGATGTCCTTGACATCGCCACCGAAAAGCACAGAACCCCTGAAAGGTGCTTCTTGGATTGCTGACTGCACCTCCGGGACCAGACCTGACACACGGAGCTGCGCTGACGCGAAGACTTACGGCGAACGCAGAGCTCCGTCCTGCGGTGTCCACTGCGTCGTAGGTCGTCCTCAGAATGTGACGACTGGCCGAATGAGCAGAACGGACCAGGTCGGCTAACTCCTGCTTGACCTGGGAGTCAGGCAAGGAGTCGATCTTGGATTCCGCCTGGGTAAGGACAGCTTTCTGGTAATCCCCCATATGCGCTACGTAGTTTAGGGCCCTGATCCCCAGTGTGGAAGAAGCATAGATCTTCCTTCCATACTGATCCAGAAGGATAGATTCCTTATCCGGGGGAGACTAGCTCAGATGTTTCGGGTGTGCTGACCGGCCGTGAGCGGCGCTAATCACAACCGAGTCTGCACGGGGGTGAGAGTCTAAAAAGTCTACACCCTCCGGAGCCTGGTATAGCCTGTTGGACTTCCGAGGAAGTGGGGCTAAAGCCGACAGTTGTTCCAAATGGGTGAAACAAGGTGGGCGTGAGGCTCGATCCAGGGTGGCACTAGAGTAGGGGCCGTAAGGGGCAAGTCCAGATGTTCGGCGAGTTTGACCCGCTGAGGATCTGGTTCTAAGGAACGCCACTGATGGACTTCCTGGATCTTCCTGAGCAACTCTGTGAAGGAAGGATCCTCCGGAGGAGACTTCGGAGGAGTGCTCGGCCGGGGCTTGGACGGAGAGCGAGGCTCGTCGTCTTTCTCGGAGCATCCATCGGAGGAATCCGAGGAGTCCGAGAGAGAAGAAGAAGAGGAATTTGAAGCAGAGTAAGACTCCCTAGCTCATCTAGGGGGAGGAATGGGTTCCTAGGGGATCCCTGGACGCGTGTCCTGCCCCTCTCTGGATCCCAAGGGGAGAGCCGGGAATCCGGAGGCGGAGAGGGAGTGTGCCGTCTGGGGCGTACGGGAGCCGGGGGTGGCACCGTCGCCATAAGACGGCTCTCGACTTCCTTGGTGAGCGGAGCCTTGGCCTCAGCCCACCAGGAGGCCAGAGTCTCCTGGAGATCCACCGGTGGCCTAGGGGGTGGTGGAGGAGGAGGAGGGGGATAGTTGTATGGAGGAAATCCGTAAGGAGAGTATCCGTAACCCGGCTGCGGGAATACCGGAGCTGGGTATTGCGGCGTCGGGTACTGTGGCGTCGGAGTTGGCGCCGGGTACTGTGGCGCAGGATACTGTGGACCCGGGTAAACCGGCGTTGGATAAGACGGTGGATACTCAGGTACTGGAGGAGCTGCCGGAGCAGACTGCCCAATAGGGAACTCCATGGGCGGATCGACCGTGATAGGCCCGTGGGGTGGAGGGCCTGCTGGGAAGAATATCCCTACCCGGCGCCGGAGGGGGCCGAACCCGCGTCGGCGGGCCGGTGTCAGGGCTTCGCCGGCGGAGCCGCATCCCGGAAGCCGCGTCAGATCTGGCTCTGTAGGAGGGGGATCAGATGGCAGAAAAACATCCTGAGCCTCGCCCGGGGATGGAGGGAAAAAGTCCCCGGGGTCAGGCAGGGGGGGGGACTCGGGCTCCCCGGACGGCAGCGAAGGCTGCGGGGAACCTGGGACGACAGACGAAGCAGGGTCTGCCGTGGCTCCGAGGCCAGGTGCCGTCGGAGGAGCCGGCGTCGCGACTAGGGCGGATCCTGGCGGGCGCCAGAGGGCGTGTCCGACCGGGGTCCCTCGTCCGGAGGCGGGCTGAGGATGGAAGAGGCCCAGTCCGAGGGGACACTGCCGTGCGCCGCTCAAGGGTCAGGCGTCTTAGCGGCCTTCTCGGCAGACGTCGGAGGAGCCGACGTCCGCCTTACGGGAGGCGCCTGCACCAGTAGGCCGCAAGCCTGCAGCGGTACTGGGGGCAGAACCCGACGGATGGGCTGATGCCTCCTCCAAAGCCTTGGAGGCTGCCGTTGGGCGATCCCCCGGAGGGGACGTTACCTTGGCCGCGGCTCCAGCCGGAGTCGCGGAGGAGGAGGCCTTCTCCCGGTGCCTTTCTTTGTCCCGCTTCTTGTGTCCTTCAGAGGAGGTCGACGCCTGCCGAAACTTCTTCAACTCCTTCTCCATTGCGGACATCTTCTTTTTGAGGAGATGGGCTTCTAGAGACTGCTGTAGTCATCTGTGGGTGGCCGCGTTGAAATGTAGGCAGTGCGGACACTTGTCGACCGCGTGGTCGGGGCCTAAACAAAAAAGGCAAAGGGAGTGACTGTCTTTGTGAGGCAGTTGGGCGCTGCACAAGTCGCACTTATTTTTTGAAGGGAACGACATAAACTGACATTTACGTGTCGAAGAAAATACAGAATACTGATACTTTCGGAAAAAACCACGAAGCAACAGGACTGAGCATTATGAACTTCACGCGGTAACTACTGCAGCTAATGAGGGAAGAACTGGAAGGCAGGCGTCGCGATCACCCTTTATACTGGCGTCGTCTGATGCGGTCACCTGACATGGGGCGGTCCTTGCCAGGGACTGCTAGCTAGAAATTTTTCTGTGGGGTCCTGCCGCCTGCCGACATCAGTCCTATATGTAATTACCTACTGCAACAGCCCTCTCGAAGTAAGATCTTAGGATTCATTCTTAAGGACACCCTGTCCTTGTGAAAAACCAAATAAGGATCCTTCGCATGTTGGTGCATGAAGCTCAGAAATTCTTCTGGCAGAAGTAACAGCAACAAAAAGGAGAGTCTTCCAAGCAAGGATACGCAGCTCGCAGTCCGCGGCTGGTTCAAAAGGAGGCAGTGTAAGCTGCTCTAGAACAAAAGGAAGATCCCAAGGTGCAACCGGGTCTCTGATGGGAGGTCTCAAGTGCAGGATGCCGCACAAAAAGGCGCGAGCAGCCTCTAGTTAAGCTAGAGACCTATGACCTATTGGTGAATGGTACGCCGAAATGGCGCATAGGTGAACCTTAATGGAGGAGTAGGCAAGACCTGCCTCATAAAGGGATAGGAGGTCGTCTAAAACGGACCTCTCTGAACAATCCAGTGGGGTCAATCCACAAGCTTGAGCCCAGATACAAAATCTGCGTCACTTCATGGTGTAAGTGGCATGAGTGGAGGACTTTCTGGCCACCACCAGAACGTTCGCAACTTCCTGAGAGACCCCGTATCTTAGGACTGCTATGTCTTTAATGGCCAGGCATGCAGGTTCAGCGACCGAAGATCCGGATGGACCAAGGAGCCTGCTTCCTGGGACAGAAGGTGAGAGCTAAATGGCAGAGGCACCAGAGGTTCCTGGGTCAGCTGATGTAAGAGCAGGAAGCAAATCTGCCTGGGCCAAAAGGGCGCTAATAGAATAAGGGATGCCCGCTCTTGTCGGAGCTTCGATAGAACACTCTGGATCAAAGGGAAGGGCAGGAAATTGTAGAGAAACCTGCCTGTCCAAGAGAGGGACAATGAGTCTCTCCAGAAAACACCAGGCTCTGGACCTAGTGAGCAGAAATTGGGCAGTTTTGCGTTGGATGGGGACGCGAAGAGGTCTAATTCTGGTGTCCCCCATCTGCGAAACAGGTCCTCTGCAACTTCCTGAAGCAGTTCCCATTCGTGGACTCTGGCCTGTGATCTGCTTAGACTGTCCACGATAGTGTTGTCCACTCCAGGAACATGCACTGTAATGATTTCTGTGCCATGTTGCAGTACCCAATTCAAAACCCTTTGAGCCTCCCTGCAAAGGGAGTAGGAATGAGGGCCTCCTTGTTTGTCGAGATAGTACATCATCGTGGTATTGTCTGTTTGTACCAGAAGAATACCCAGTGGAATCTCTGACTGGAAGGCCTGTAGGGCATACAGGACAGCTCTCATCTCTAGAATGTTTATGTGAAGGTGGGACTCTAGAGATGACCAGGTTCCTTGAGTCCTGACCCCATTGAGGTGTGCTCCCTATTCGGACCCCGAGGCGTCCACGGAGAGAGTCACTGTAGGGGGTGGCTCAATGAAGGGGACTCCCATCAAAAGGTGGTCTGAGACAAGCCACCAATGCCAGTCTTGGATGACACCATTCGTGATCCAGAGTGGATGGTGCAGATGAACTTGCTTCTGGTCCCATTGAGCCCACAACATCCATTGGGTGACCCGCATATAGAGTCAAGCTAGGGGAACTGTTACAATGGCAGCTGCCATGTGCCCAAGCATTCAAAGAACGGTCTGGGCCGGTACCGTATTCTTCGCCATTATGTCTCTTATAAGGGATCTGATGTGTTCCGCCCTGTCCTGAGAAAGGAATGCTTTCCTTGAGTGGTGTCCAGAATTGCCCCTAAAAATTGCAAGTTCTGAGACGGGGCAAGGTGTGACTTCTCCTGGTTGATGGTGATGCCCAGCGATTGGAAGAGGGAACGGGTATCCTGGATCGCGGACATCAGGGCGTCCTGTGAGGGTGCCATGAGGAGCCAGTTGTCTAGGTACGGAAACATGTAGTGGCCCCGTCTCCTGAGAGCTGCTGCCATGACTGCCATGCACTTCGTAAATACTGGTTCACAAACCACAGGCTAATACTAAACCACACCAAAACAAAATCCATGATCTTTGGGCACCAGCAAAGCCCCCATGTAAGAGCCCACCTAAACATCACCAACAATTAGGGCCTCCTAATTGAACAGGTCACGGATTTCAAATACTTAGGCATCACCTTAGATTCATCTCTCACCTACCACACACACACATCAATCAACAATTCTCTCCTCACTAAATACTAGACAAGGGATTCTCTATAGGCATAGACAATGCCTCCCACAGCCTGCCTTGATCTGGCAGTGTCCTGCTCGGTCATATCCTTGATTGACTATGGAATAATAATTTACGGGACGGCTGACCCAACTGCGTTGAAGCGCATAGACCTTGCCCTCAACAAAGCTAGCCGATTGATCACCGGAAGCCACCACCTAACCCACACCTGTGACCTCTTCAAATTAGCGAACTGGCTGACCTTTAAAGGAAGGCTTAAATACCATACCTGTCTCCAGGCTAAGAAAATCCTGCTGAAAGCTGCACCCCTCGGCCTACACTCCTTAATACAAACCAACACCCGCAGGAGCACCCCAAGGCACCAAACAAACGTGCCTATCCATGTCCCCTACCGAAGGACAGCACTGGCCAAGATCCTTCAGCTACGTGCACCCACCTGGCTCAACGAACTCCCATCTACTATAACCCTAGTGCCAACCCTAGGCCAATTTAAAACCAAAACCATGAGACACCTCTTAGCCTCAGAGAAATGTGGCTGCAATTGAGTATCTATCCCCCTCGGCGCGGGGTACTAATTAACCCCTAGTATTCCCTTATCCTCAAATGTAGACTCAGAAAGTGAAAGACTGCCCACACACTATTTGGTGGATGCTTATCCTGCCCAGGGCCATATACAACAAAGCACTGCAACTCTCTGTAAAGGTCTGTTGTTAACTTGTAAAGCAACACTTTGTAACATTTAGCATTGATGCTTGTGCACATGTTTCCGTAAACCATTGTCTATCATAATCTGTTCGTTTGTCCTGACGTGGAGCCTTTGCAAAGGAGTCCTTGACTCAAAGGTTGTAATTCCGAAAATTTAATAAATAATAAATACCAGAGGTGTTGAAGACAGTCCAAAAGGGAGAGCTCAGAACTGGTAGTGGCGTTCCAGAAACTCGAAATGCAGAAATCTTTGATATGTTTGAGCATTCGGGAGATGTAGGTAAGTGTCTTGCATGTCTAGTGACGCTAGCCATGCACCTTCTTTGAGCATGGGAATGAGACACGGCAGGATGACCATGTGGAAGTGCTTTTACAACACAAAGGTGTTGAGGTCGCTGAGATCCAAGAGCAGGTGCAAGTCCCCCGTTTTCTTTGGAACCAGGAAGAAGTGAGAACAACAACCTTTTCCTCTCTGGTTCGGTGGAACATACTCTATGGCCTCCTTGTCCAGGAGGGCCAAGATCTCCAGCTGGATGAGCAGGGTATGCTGACCTGAGTAGCAGGAGAGCAGGGGATGTCTGGACGGTGGGTGGTTGAGGAACTCTTTAGTGTCCTCGCTTTACCAACTGTAACACCCACTAGTTGGAGGTTATCCTCTGCCATCCCGAAAGGTGATGAGAGATGCGACCCCTGACCTTCTCTACCTTTTGATCCAGAAGAGGGGCGGGGTCCAGGAAGGAGTCATGCTGCGGTGGTATTGGATCCCGTGGGCTAGGCTGCCTTGGGATGCTTTGGGCCCTTGCCCTCGGGGAACCTGGCTTGACCTTTATGACCAAAGTTGCCCTGGGCTGCTGGCCGGAACGTGGCTGTTGCTGCTGTTACCGGCTGCGAACACGGTTCTGGTTCCTATGAAAGGAACCAGATTTGGGTCTGTACATGGCCTGTACGGTCCAGACTGCCTTCCCGGCATCCTGTAGCCTGGTGATGACCTTCTCGGATTCCTCACCGAACAGGACAGTTCCATTATAAGGGATGTCCAGGATGTTCTTCTGGACGTCCAGGGTAAAGCCGGAGACTCTCAACCAAGAGTGTCTCCAGAAACAAACGCCTGTAGCTGCTTCCCTGGCTGCCGAGTCTGCTGAATTGTAAGCGGCTCAGAGAACCTGGGTCCCCACATCTGACCCAGTATGAAGGAGGTTAAGCAGTTCATCCTTTTCGCCATCCGGGAAATCCTTCAAAAAAAATCTTGGCCCTGTTCCCAGAGGGCATTTTGAAACTGCACCATGTGCATGAGGTAATTCAAAGACCTTGTCGACCATGTAGCAGCCGCATACATGTGTCTTCCCATAGAATCTAATTGCTTAGATTCCTGGTCCGGAGGCTGGGTACTCAAATGTTGAGGCCGCTGAGACCGATCATGAGATGCAGTAATGACTAGGGAATCAGCCAGGGGTTGTTGCGCCAAATACAGGTCCTCCATAGGGTCCCTGTAGAGGCGGTCAGTCTTCTTTGGAACAGCCGGTGTCGAATGCGGACGCTTCCAAGCTGCCTTGGTGACGTCAGTAAAGGTGTCCACCAGAGGTGGGACCACCACAGGCTTTGGATCCTTTTGCCTGAGGAAATGGGCAAGGCGTTGTCTCTCAGGATCTAAGTCTTCTGTCTCCCATCCCATATTTTCCTGGATGTGCTTCATGATTTCTGAGAAAGAAAGATCATCCGGTGGTGACCTTGGGAGGTATCGTGGGTCTGGTGATGGGGGACTAAAGGGGGACGGAGACCTGGAGGTATCAGACGTATCCGGTCTGGAGTCATCCCCAGTGAGCGTCGTCTACCCCTGGGTCGTTTAGGGCTTGGGGACCCTGAGGGAGACCGTGATGGGCATCTCTTTCGCTCTCTAGATCTGCCCCTAGAAGGTGGAGTTGGCTCCTTACGGTTCAGGGGGTCTTGAACCTTCAGTGCCCTGAGGAGGAGGTGGAGGAGGCTTTTGGGGGGGGGGGAACCACATCCTTCTTTATGGTCTCCAACCAGAAGGTCTTTCACCTCCTGTATGTTCATGCCAGACGACGGGCCTGGCATCTGTGTGGGTCTGTCGCCAGGGTCGGGCGTCGGGTTTTGGGGAACCACAGAGTCTGGTGACGGCTCTCTGGGCAGGCTGGCATCCTCCGTGTCGCCTGTCTGGTTGTCCGGTGTCACGGTAGCCTCTTCTCCCGAGGACCCCTGATGTCCGGTGTCAACTGGCGTCAGTGGTAATGGCGTCGGTTCGGTAGTCCGTTTAGTGAGTGCTGGGTCGGATGCCTTCTTCGACTCAGACATCCGCCTAAGGGACGTCAGCTCGATGGTCTTCCTTTCTGGGGCCTTTGAAGGCTGGGAGACAGACCTGAGGTCAGTGTCCTGGCATCGGTGTGACGCTCCACTGGACTTGGAGGAAGACTTCTTATGCCGGTCTGAGGAATCGGGCCGGGTGGCGGAGTTGGGCGCCCGAGTTGTCTTGAGCGGTTGCAGAGAGGCTGAGGAGCCCCCTGAAGACCTTACCTTAACGGGGGGTGGCTGGGAGCAGGCCCGGGACGGTGATCTGTCAGACCGCGTAGAGCTGGAGCTGGCCCTAGACTCTGAGGCCTGTCTGGGGGATCTCGACCTACCCGAGTCCCGATGTTTCCCTGCTTTGTGGGAAGATTCCCCTTTGGAGGAAGGTCTTTTCTCCATCTTCTTCAATAAGAAACCCCTGAAGGGCCTTTTGGCGGCAGATCCAGGTTCTGCTATTGAATTGTTGGCAGATTGAGCAGGCCTGGGTATCCTGCTCCGGGCCCAGACACCTCACGCAGGCCGACTGATGGTCGCAGCAAGGGGCACTGCTTCGCCATATAACACTCCAGAGGGGTGTCCTTTGAGAGAAGTTTAGGACAAACAGACATGGATTAATAGTTGATAAAGATTTCACGCGTCCCTTTATGCAGGCATCTGTGAGGCCGATGCTGGTGAGTTGACGGTGGGAAAAGAACTGGGGATGCTGAGGGACTGCCCCCTTTTATGTGATGCCTGACAGGGATGGGCAGACATCGAGGGCGGTCCCCCGCTGGATACTGCTAGTTAGAATTTTTCTGTGGGGTCCTGGCGCCTGCTGGCTTCAGTCCTAATGGTGTAACCTGCTGCAAGAGCCGTTTCTCGAAGTAAGATCCATTTACCATCCACGATATATTCGATCCACTCCAGTCAGGCTTCCAGAAGAGACATAGTACAGAGACTGCTCTGGTTCGGGTGCTCAATGATCTCCTGACGGCGAGGAACCAGAAACGCTGTTCCATCCTGGTACTTCTGGATCTCTCCTCAGCGTTTGACACTGTGGTCCATGGGGTGCTGCTTGAGTGCCTGAGGGTTATCCGTGGCCTGGCTGGTCCAGTTCTCAGATGGTTTCACCCTTTTCTCACCGGCAGGTTTCACAGGGTGGTATCTGGGATTTTTTCCTCTGAACCATTCTCTCTGCCGTGTGGGGTCCCTCAGGGCTCAGTGCTGTCCCCCATGTTGTTAGCAGTGTATTTGCTGCCACTCTGAGACACTGTAAGACGATATGGGTTGAGGTTTCACTGCTATACTGATGACACCCAGCTCTGTCTTTTGCACCTGACCAGGATAGTGCAGTCTCATTGTTTAACAGCTGTCTGGCGGAGATCCATGACTGGATGAAGGCTAGCTGGTTGAAATTGAATTCCCGGGAAGACTGAGGTGTTGATAGTGGATCCGGGGCGCCGGATTGAGAGGCAGGTGGTGGGTTTACCATCTGGGCTTTGGCTTGCTGGTGTACAACTACCTGCCTCAGAACGGGTGCGTGATCTGGGGGTGGTTCTTGATGGGCTAACACTGCGTGCGCAGGTGTCGGCAGTCGTCAAGTCCTCCCTTTTACCATCTTAGGAACATCGCCAGAATTAAGCACCTTGTTCCGTCCGACGATTTGCCCATGCTGATCCATGCCTTTGTGACCTCACGCCTTAATTACTGCAACTCCCGTTACCTGGGGTTGCCAGGTGTTGATATCTGCCACTTGCAGCTGGTGCAGAATGCAGCGGCTCAGTTGCTGACCGGGTCGTTGCACTCTAGTCATATTACTCCTGTGCTGCGTGTTCTGCACTGGCTGCCTATACAGTGATGGATCACCTTTAAGGTCAGTTCGCTGACCTATAAAGCCCTGCATGGGCAGGGACAGAGTTATCTGCAAGAGCTCCTGGTTCCCTACAGCCCCAGCCGTCCTCTCCGCTTGTCTGATGAGGGGTTGTTAGGGGTTTCCAGGGTGCATTTAAAAACATCTGGGGCCCGGGCATTTATGTTTGCGGCACCATCCCTGTGGAACTCTCTACCTCATCAGATTAGAGAGTGCAGGACCATGGAGAGCTTTAAAACCAGCCTTAAACACAAATCTTTTCTAACTGGCTTTTAATGATTGATATTTATGATCGGGGACGTTTTTAAATTGAAGCTGAATTTGTGTTAGATTTTAAATCATTTGGGAAGTGTTTTTTTATGTGCAGTGCTTTGAAACTGGAAATGTGCTGTATAAATAAAAAATATTATATTATAAAATATTATTACTTCACTGAGAGCATACCTCTCAACCTTTCTTCACCAAGATGTGTGACGAATGAGTAAAATGTGTGACATATCAAACACGGCACTGCAAGCTCAGAATACTATGGCTATCAGTGCACTAGTGTTCATAATGTTTGCTGATAATTGAGCACAATAGATAATTATGAATTTGTGCTTTAAAACCTCTGTGAGAAATGTGGAATATCACTACCTCGATGTGGGACAAATTATTTCTGAGGGTTAAAATGAGTGACGTACCTCGTAATGTATGACAGTTGAGAGGTATGACAGAGGTTGAGCTCGCTCAAGTCCAGAATGGGACGAAGGTCTCCCATTTTCTTCGGGACGAGGAAGAAACGGGAGTAGAATCCTCTCCATTTCTGGGCTTGTTGGACCCTTTGAATGGCTCTTTTCTCTAGGAGCTGTTGGATCTCCGCTTCTAGGAGAAAGCTGTGATCCGGAGGACAATGGGACATTGGGGGGGTGGGTTGTCCGGCGGGATAGAGGTGAACTCTATTGAATACCCTTTCCGAATGGTATCCAGTACCCATTGGTCTGCAGTTATACTGGGCCATTCTAGCGGGTAAAGTGCAAACCGCCCTCCTACCTGCTCGGTCAGCCTGTCCCCGAGGGAAGGGGGGCAGCAGAGGGAGTCAGGCAGAGGGGTGGTGGAGGCCTGGGCCCTGGGAGCTTTAGGCTGCTTTGGGCCCTGGGAACTTTGAGGGGCTGAGTGAACCGCCTCTTGAACCCCTTACCCTGGGACTGTTTGCAGCTTTGTTCCTGCCCTTGACCTCGACGAAAAGGGCGTCTGTGGGGTTCTTGGGGCTGGGACTTGTACATTCGGTGTACATCTGCCACTGCTCTCCCTGACTCCTGAAGCCGTTTCACCATCTGTTCCACTTCAGGGCCAAACAAAACAGGGCTCTGAACAGGAGAGTTTAGAATGGATTCTTGAAGGCCCAGTTGGAAACCTGAGAGTCTGAGCTAGGACTGCCGTCTCATACAGATTGCAGAGGCAGCGGCCCTGGAAGCCATATCTATGGCGTCATAAGAACACCGGAGGGCATGCTTGTCCACATCTAGGCCCGACTAGGCACATGCTAAGATCTCCTGTTTGGAGTCAGAGTCAGGGAGGGTCTCTATTAAGTCCATGGTCTTTCTCCACAGGAACTGCTGGTAGGTGATCATATGGGCCATAAAGTTCAGTGACCTGATGGTCCCAGTAGCAGAGGAGAAGACCTTATGGCCCCAGCTATCTAGTTTCTTGGAAACTGGGTCGGGAGGTTGGGAGCTTAAGTGTTTTGGTTGAACTCCTCTCCCGTGGGCAGCCGTAAGGACTAGCGAGTTAGCCTTTGGCTGTTCTGCCAGGAAAGGCTCAGATTTGAGAGGCTTATAGAGTCTATCTGCCTTCCTTGGAACTGCCAAGATACAGAATGGTGTGCGCCAAGTGAGGCAAGTAACAGCCTGGAAGGGCTCCACAAACGGTGGGATCACCAAGGGCTTGGGTTCTTTTTCTCCAAGGAACTTGGCCATGCGTTTACGCTCCAGGTCTAGGTCCTCGGTATCCCACTCATATATGATCTAGATGTGCCTCATGATGTCGAGAAATGAGGGATCATCCAGAGGGGACTGTGGAGAATCCTTAGGGTCTGGCGAGGGAGGACAGAAGGCTCCGTCCAATGTATCAGAGTCTATGCCTGTCTCATCTGAGGAGGATGTGATGGGTGGGGATGAAAGAGATGGGGTTGAAGGTCGCTTCCTTAGTTTCTCTTTTGGATGTGGACTTGGGTGCTCATCCTGGTTCCCCTGAGGCTCTGGGGTGGGAGGGGGGGACCCATGGGTAGTGGAGGAGGGACCTTGTCCAGGGGTCGGTATAAAAGGTCCCCTTTTACAGTGTTTCACCAGGTGGTAAAAAGGTTACCTATATCTGCCACTGGGACAACTGCGGGTGCTGGGTCGGAGGGGGCAGTCGTCGGATCCTCAGGAGTGGGAATCTGGAACCCCTATTGGGGTGGCAGGTGCCGGGTCCGGAACCCTGGAGTCAGTAGGCCGGCAACCGGTATCTGGCATGGACTTGACGGGCATCTAGTCCCTCAAGGGAGGGGGCAGACGACTGATACTCATCCAGTGACCGCCCTGTGTCTGGTGTCGGGGAGCGAGTTGTCGGGGTAGGCGACTGGCTAGGTGGGCGCTTGTCTGTCTGAGATCGCACCTTAGCCTGTGGTGGAGGCGTCCGAGCCCGGGTGACCTACTGCCTTCCGGAAGGTTCTTCGGAATGTTTCTTCTCCGAAGAACTGGGCCTGTCCTGAGCCCTGGGCAGGCTTTCCTGGGTCGACCCTGTGGTTTTTGGAGGTCGATGAGCCAGAGAGATAGAGCGGTGTCCCACTGAGGCAGACTCCCGGTGGTGTCCCTGGAAAGGGGCGGGAATGAACTTGGAGGAGCGGGAAGGTTCAGGTGGCAGGGCCGGAACCGAACCAGACCTCTTGCTGGACGAAGACAACGACACCTGTTTGGCTGGCGACCGAGGGCCGGATTCAGACCTGGCCCAATCCTTTTCCTTGTGGTGATGCTTCCCCCGGAGGACCTATCTTTGGGTGGGGATTCTCTAGCGGGAGAGGATGAGGCTGCCCCCTCCCTCCCGTTGCATGGCCACAAGCTTTTTCTCCAAAAGGAAAGTTTTGAGGGCATAAGCTCTTCTGGCGCGCGTCTTTTGGCTGAACTTCTGACAGTGGGTGCAGGAGTCAGGCTGGTGTTATGGGCCTAAGCAGATGAGGCAGGCCGCGTGGCCGTCTCTGCCCGGGATCTGCTTCCCGCATGCACACTTAAGACTTTCGCCGTGGTGGAGAGGGTGATGACATAAACAAGGCAAAGGCTAATAATTAGGTTAAAGAAGAAACTACTTATCTGATGTTTGAGGCTGTCGACTGCTGAGAGAGGCATCCGAGGAGCCGAACTACGCGGGTCGACGGCGGGAAAAGAACTGTGGTGGCACCAGGGGACCACCCCCTTTATACCACGTCGGATGTCGGGCGGAGCAGATGGGGGTGGTCCCCTGCCTCAGACTGCTAGCTACAAGTTTTCCGTGGGGTCCTGACGACTGACTGCTTCAGTCCTAAGGTATTACCTGCTGCAAGAGCTCCACCCTTGAAAACAGATCTTACCGTAACAGTATATCTTAGAGGTTCCTACAATAGATCACCTCTCTTTCCCTCCCACCTTCCCCCAGCTTCTGCTTATTCCTCCCTTTCCTAGGGTGTGTTTTCAGCAGCTCCGGGTTCAAGTAGTCTCCTTTCTCCAGTCTCCCTTTCATGGGACTTCTGGCAGGAGAACTGGAGGGCGGGTGTGGAGACCGCCCCCTATATAGTGTCACGCTGACGTCCCATCATGTGACATCGGGGGCGGCCCCCAGCTATGGATTGCTAGCTAGAAGTCTGTCAGGTGGTCCTGACACCAGGGACTGCAGTCCTATATGTAACGACCTACTGCAGAGACCTCTCTTGAAAATCTACTGTTACGGTAAACGTTATTGTACTTTCTTTTTCTCCTTTATTTTTTTACAACCTGGCATAGAGTGATTAATATATTTCAGTATTTTTATACTATTGTTATAGTTACAGAAAATGTATATTGTAGTAATTCCGTTTGAAAATTTTAAATAAAGAGTTAACAACAAAAAAAAAAAAAAAGGAAGAGAATGTGTTTTCAGGCTCCAGGGAAGGTTGCAGCTTTTGGACTGCACCAGCGCTTCTGGTGGCTGCACCAGACATCGCTGATGACCAAACAACATTCTGCCACTCCCAGCTGACACTGCATGGCTGTCCTACACAAAAAGCAAGGAAGCAGAGTGGTTCACTCTATCGGGGGTTAAAACAATGGATGTGTAAGGCCACCCCAGTGGACCAGCAGTAGCGCACTGTGCTGTCATGCAGTTGACAGGAGTTCGGGAGTGGATGTTGTTCGCTGCTTTGGGAGACGGGCCGGACTATAGACAGCTGCTGAAAGACAGTGTGACTCAGTCAGGGAGGGCTGGCAGGGGGTTACAGAGTAATAATGACCCCTGCAGGTGGGCCAAGGAGCTAACTCCTCCCACAGGGGAACGCTGCACACCCGCGGCCATTAAAAGACATGGCTCATGCCACAGGGGAAGAGGGAGGAAGTGCAAGGTGTAAATCGGAGAGAAATAAATCATGCCTTCTACATGATGACACAAGTAGCCCAACACATTATAACTCTGCTAGAGGCGAGGGATAAAAAGTATTCTTGGAAGGGGAAAAAAAAAAAAAAAAGGGTTGTGCACAGGGTGTCAGCACAGTCTTGTTACCAATACCAGACACACATGTTGGTCTCTCTTGGTGAGCAGCCTGTGCCAAGCTTGGAGAACAGACCCTACTCTTTTCAAGACTGGGGGTGAGAGGCTGCATACACCGCTGACAGCCTGCACCAGGGATGACAAGTCTGACAGGAAGAAGGGCTGGGTTGCTGACTAAAGAAAAGAGGACAGGGGAGGTAGGCAACCTGGAGTAGTAGAAAGTGAATCAAAAAATATAAGGGAGTTTTGAAACCATTATAATTTCATTAAGACAGACAAATCCAAGAAACAAAAATATTTCAAAAAAGCATTTTATTTTTTTTCTTTTCTTACACAAATATTGTTTTCAAGTCACAAATGGCTACATCTTACATGGTTTACAGCTTAAACAGGAAAACAAAAAAAAAGTCAATTTAAATAACTTACATCACCTTGGTTCACAAGAAAGAAAAAAAGAATAGTGTAATTTCAAGTACAGTGTGCAAATGGCCTGTCCGTCTTCAAGAAGCCTCACCAACTGCGGTACGCAATCTGACAGACTATGAAACGGAGAACCCGCAAAAAACACTGCGTAGTGTCTTTAACCTTTCACAGACAAAAATCTTGCTCACACACTGCTCGTACTGGACCTGTGCAGAAACAGCTGGCTACTAGCTATGAATATGCTACAAGCCAGCTCATGTGAACAGCACCTTCTTTTCTAACCCCTCCTGTTCAAAACCCCAACCAAATTGTCTGGAAATGTTACGAAAGTCAGCTAGGGGTGGGGATGCCAGAATCCCAAACTGCAAATAAACTTGTGCATTAACTAGTAAAAGAATAAAAAGGTGCAGTTTACATCTGCAGAATTGTCTCATTAACAGACATTCTGAAGGGGGGTGGGAGGGTGGAAGGTGAACAACTACAGTTTCTACACAGTGATGCCCTCAGGTGAACAGAACCTCTCTTTTTTTCTGTAAAGGAGCAAATCTCAGTTCCATTCAAATTTATTAACAAATCCCCTTCGATATTGCACCTTAGGTTTTCTTCTCTTAAGCAGTTTGAGAAGCATCACCTTCAGAAACTTATTTTTTTGGTAAAGTACCTGCCTACATCGCTAGAGGCATGTGGACGCATTCATATCCCAAGGTTCATAGCATATACATAGTGAAACCAGTGCTGTAGGCAATTCTTCTGCCTCCCTTCACACAGAATTCCATCACCCACTTGTCAGTCCTTCCCACAAATCCATGCTCAACCAGATATCTTTTGCCATGGGGCAGACTCCAAATCAGGAAATGCAAATTGCTGACTTACAAAGTGTGCAAAACAAGCTGCGCTTTTCACAGACAAACCCCACAGTTACACGTCAACTCCCCCCACCCCATACATCAGAAGTTCACAGTTTATCAGCCGCAGAAAGTGCAATACTGTGATAAAGGGTACTATCTGGCTGTACATTAACTTGCCCTTCCCCAATAAGGCTGAAAATCCAAGACCACGACCCCCCACCCAAAATAAAAACATCCTTGAACTTTTAGGTCTGTTCAGCAATACGCTGTTTACAATATAGAGGGAAGAAGTGCCCCAAGGAAATATGAACCAGCGAGTCCTATGTGCCTTGCTCATTTGATCGCTGTTTCCCAGCTCTGTCCCCCCCCACCCCAGACAGACTACATTTAACTGGTAAAAGTACTACAGACAGCAATCAGACTTAATTCAACAGTCACTCTTCCATTACACTGCACTTCTGTGATTCCCTCTTCACAAAGGTGAAGACATGCTTAGATACCATATCTGTAGACAGGTGGCCCTAACCGTACTTCACCTGCCACATGAAAAAAAAAAAAAAATCTTTCACCCTCTGTCAAGGGAAGGGCAGATTTTAAAACAAGAGATTCTACCCCCTCCCCCACTAACAAACGCCACATAAAAGAAACAAACCTGAGCTGAAAGAAAATTACATCCCTCTCCAAGCAGTACCTGCAGGATTACCAAGGTCTGAGTGGGAGTGGGGGGGCTCTTTGGAGGCTAACATTCTGTAGAGGTACACGTCTCATTTTCAGTGCAAAAACACAAGGACTGGCAAAGTGTGTCAAGCATGTACTGATGTGCAAACAGTGGAGAGCGGTCACTGAGCTTCAGAGGTCTCAGTATGTGTGCAAATTTCTTTTAAAGCACAGCCACTCTTCACCAGACTATGCAGGACCTTTGCGAACCCCAACAGCTTTGGCAACGAAGATATAAGCCTCAGTTTTGCTCCCTGGTTGTGGCTTTTGGGAATACATGGGTAAGTGACATGGTTAGAGTGCCTTCGGTCTCAATGCAGTTTCTGCATCCTGTAGACAGAGCAGGTGCAACAAAATGCAACCATGTTTTCAATGAGAACAACTAAAGGGTCAAAAGGCCATCTCAAGGGCAAAGGTGGGAGGCCTTGGCTGGGTGGGGCCCAGTACCCCCACTCCCAGTAGGTAGGATTATCCAGGCCTGCTGGACCCAGCCCCAAAATACAATTGCTTCATTAACTGAACTAAATCAGAGGCAGCTGAGAATATGCACTAGGCAGATGTGTGTGGGTATATCTACATCCTATAAATAGGATGCAGTGGCTGAACTAAAAATAAAATAGGCTACTCACCTGTAAAAGTAGTTCTAGGAGTGGTGTATGATGTACATCCACATTTCAGGCAGCTCTCCCTTTAAGACTTGCCAGACGTTTTCAAGCTGGCTCCTCCCACCCACCTGGGTAGTAACTCACTCGGCATTGCCCTGTGACATCAGAGCTTACCCGCTGGAAGCAAGACCGGTGTGCCACTTGCCAGGGGAGGTTGGTTGGGGTCAGTGTGGATGTACATCATATACCACTCCTAGAACTACTGTTACAAGTGAGTAACCCGTTTTTCTATGGATGTGGATATTATGCACTATCCACACTTCTGGCAGACTCCTAGAAGTTCTCCGGGGAGGAGGGGGCAAGGCACACACACCCTATTTGGGAAACAGAGATTGGAGAACTGAGACCCCAAAACCAGAATCCCAGCGTGACTCAAGGTCGATGTGGTAGTGGGAAATGAAGGTGTGTGTGGACTTCCAGGTAGCAGCCCTGAAAATTTCCTGGATAGGGACATCCCTAGAAGCAGCTACCGAGGCAGCGGTATGATGGATGGAATGAGCTTTAAGCCCTATGGAAGGCTCCCTACCTGCCCACCAATAGCAGGTCAATGAAGGATACAGTTCACCTGCCAATCGTCCGCTTCGCTGCCGGTCTGCCAGGTGCGGCTTCAGCATTGACATTTAGCTGGCGAACCTCTCCCAGAGCTCCAGCCGTGTGCTCCTTGGAATAGGCAAGCACTCGCCGCAGGTCTAAGGTATGTAGTCTGAGCTCTGCTTCCAAGGTGTGATTGGTGAAGAACACCGGGAGATGCATCACCCGGTTAAGATGAAACTCAGACGCAACCTTCGGAAGGAACTTCAGGTTGGGGCGAAAGACAACCTTACCCCTGCGGAAGACCAGGGAAGGAGACTACACCGGGAGTGCCTGGAGCTCACTGATCCTTCTGGCTGACATGACAGCCACCAGGAAGGCAGTCTTCCACAACAGGTGAGACATGTCGCACCTGTGCATCAGTTTGAATGGCTTGCCCATGAGCTATGCCAACACCAGCAGCAAGTCCCAAGGTGGTGCTGGTTCACGTACCGGAGGAGAAATGTGCAAGGCCTTTGAAAAAGCACCAGACCAACTCTTCCTGCACCACAGACAGCATACCAGCCCACGTCCGGTATGCTACGATGACTGCCAGGTGCACTTTATAGGTAGTCGACCGCAGGCCCGACAGAGAGGGACCAAAGGTATTCAAGAATGCTAGCCACCAGGCAAGATATGGGGTCAACCCTTGCCTTGGCACCAAATGGAGAACCTCTTCCATTTAAAGGCATAGCATTTTCAGGTCCACTCCTGAGAAGCCTCGACCACGGTGAGGCCATCGGAAAGACCCAAAGCCTGCAATTCTAGCTGCTCACGAATCAAGCTGTCATGTGCAGGGATTTAAGGTCTGGATGGAATACCTTTCCCTGATCGCAAGAGAGCAGGTCCAGGAGGAGAGGAAGATGCCATGGGAGATTGCTGCTGAGGCAGAGGAGATTGGGGTATCAGAACTGGGGGTCCAGGCCGGAGCAACCAGGATCATCCATACCTTGTCCCTCCTGGCTTTGATCAGCACTTTGTGAATCAGTGGAAAGTGAGGGAAGGCATAAAGGAGGCCTGTGGTCCAGGGCATTGAGAAGGAATCCCCTGCTGAAGGGGGAGGGCACAATACAGTCTCAATTTTGTGTTCTCCCAGGAGGCAAACAGGTCAGCAGAGGGGTGCCCCATCAGGAGAACAGGATGTCTACTACCTCCGGATGGAGAGACCACTAGTAAGATGCCTTGCCCACACAGCTGACTGTGTCTGCCAACTGGATGGATACGCCGGTCAGATGGATAGCCAGGAAATTGGCGTCCAGACTTGGCACGAGTGGCCAGATGCGGACAACTTCCCTGCACAGAGGAAGGCAGTGCATACTGCCCTGTTTGTTGATGTAATACATGGTCGTGGTGCTGTCCATCTGGACCTGAATGACCTGACCCTGAATGTGCAGAGCAAAGGCCGTCAGTGCCAGCCGAACTGCCCAAACCTCCAGCAGGTTGATATGGCATCTGGACTCCTCGGGTTCCAGAGTTCATGGACTCTGTGGTCCCCCAGGTGGGCACCACAGTCCATCAGGGGAGCACTGGTCATGATGATGACCGTTGGCTCTGAATGGACAAACAGGATTCCTTCCTGCTGATGTTCCGGGACTAACCACCACTGGAGGGCATCTCACATCAGCTGGTCATAGTGACCGGCTGGTCGAAGTGGCTCTTGCACCGAGACCATTGGCAGGCAAGCACCCACTGCAGAAAGCGTATTCTCCACCTGGTCCAAAGGACTATGCTGGTGCATGCAGTCATGTGTATCAGGAGGCGCAGGAAGTCCTCAGTAGGGTGCAACTGCCCAACCCGAAATGATCAGGTAAAGGAGGAGAGAGGCTCCACCCGGTCAGCCGGAAGCTGAGCCCTCACTCTACAAGAATCAAGCTCCACCCCGGTGAAGTTTATCACCTGCAATGGTATGAGTTTCGAACTGGCTTGGTTAAGCAGGCTGTCATGGGACAAGCAGGTCTGGAGGGCCAGGTCCCTGGACTGCTCCACCTCCTCCCTAGAGGAACACGCTGTGATCCAGTTGTCCAGGCAGTGGTATACCTGGACCCCTCGGCGCCTCAGGTAGGCTGCCACCACTGCAATGCATTTGGTGAAGACCCTAGGAGCTGAAGATAGGCCAGAGGGCATGGCCTGGAACTCTTAGATAATCCCCTCTGCAAAGAACCAGAGGAACTGACGGTGGAACAGGCAGATTGGGACATGGAAAAATGTGTCCTAAAGATCCAGAGAGCAGATCTAAGATGGGGTGCCATCCTCCCTGTCAGTTTTTGTACCAGGAAATACCTGAAGACAAACCCTGGGTGTACCAGAGGATCCGGAACAGGAGCCAATACCTCCTCCTGGAGGAGTTGTGCAATGTCTTCCCCAAAGGGCTGACAGCATGTTGGTGGATGCCATATCCTCCCATGGATCACCGGATCGGCAAGGAGGGTGAGCCTCTAACTCTAGAGGCAGACCCTGACCGACCACTTCGAGGACCCACCTGTCCGTGGTGACAGCAGACCAGGTGGAAATGAAATGGCAGAGCTGGTCTCCCACAGGGGGGCCCAGGGGAGTCAGGACAGGCACGAGGGAGGCACCCCCCTGCCCAATTACATCACTTGTCAGGCTTGGAGGCAGAGGGACTGGCTGAGGAAGCAGTGGGGCCTCGTCTTCCTGGCTTCCAGATGATCAAAGCGACCTTGACCGGGGACGCCAAGCCTGGGTCTACTTGGCCGCAGCACGTTCTGCTGTCCAGCTGGGACGTCTTGGCTGCAGGAGCCGAAAGGGGCCTAAAGGGCTTTTTCCTTTGGACCTTGGAGCCCTTGGGATCCCTCTGGGAGGAGGTAACAGAGTCCAAGCTGGCACTGGACTTCTCAATGACAGGGAGGTGTCCTTCCACCCCTGGCCCAAACAAGTCAGTGCCAAGTTAGAAGACATCTACCAACTTGTGCTGGGTATCTGCTGTGAAGGTTGAGATCCTCAGCCAAGCCCTGTGATGCATGGCCACCGTGGCAGCCACAGACCGGGCACAAGAGTCGCAGATGTCCATTGCCGTTTGGAGCTGCTGCTTAGCCACCACTCGACCCTGGTCCCGGGCCTGCTTGACTGTGGTCTACAGGTCAGTCGGGAGCTGGGGAAGCACCTCATCAAGGGTGCCTAAGAGGGCATGAGCAAAGTGGGCCATTAAAAGAGTTGAACTTACCTGCCGGAGACCAAGGGAAGAGGCCGCATAGACCTTCTTGGCCATATGATCCAATTTCTTGGATTCCTTGCCAGAAGGCTTGTCCACGTCCATGACATTGCCAGTAGATCGAAAGACTGAGTCGGCCACCAGACCCTTGGCCAAGGGCTGTTTGGTGAAACCCAACAGGGAACTGGTAGGGACCGCATACTTTCAGGCCATCCGTGCTGGCAGCGCAGGGTAAGAGACAGGGTGCTGCCAAAGCTCCAGAGCAGGGTCAAGAATGGCCTCATCAACTGGAAAGGCCTCCACATGGGAGTTGCCCTAGTTGAGAATCTCGGTCAGGGGGTACTTAGCCTGTTTCTGGATGGGCTCCATTTCAAGACCCATAGATTCTTAAATTAAACGAAGCAGGCCCACAAAAGAAGTGGGACCATGCTCTGTGGACAAATCCTCTCCCGACTTTGCATCCATTGGATGGGAATGAAGGCAGAAGCCCTCAGACTCCAAGGATTCGTCGAATAGTGGTTTGACTGACAGAGTCCCCACTGACCCTACGGGGTCTGTTGGAAGGGATGGTGACAGACAGCCGATGGGAAGCCCCGGAAGCAGTACTGGCCTCCTTTGGCTGCTTAGGCGGCAGCTCCACTTGGATGGGCAGAGAAGCCAAGATAGCTGAGCTGGGGTAGGCTGAGGCCTTGGTGGCAGGAACCACATGATAGCTGGGGTGGGGGCTGGGACCGGCTTAACCCCGGTAAACATAAGCTGATGCCACATAATCTCCTCATTGCTCTGACACATTTTTTGGCACAGCCTCTCCTCAACCAAGGAGGAAGAGGAAGAGGAGGAGGAGGAGGAGGAGTACCAGTGATGCTGTCTGCCCAAATGCCGAGAGTGGGAACACAGATGCTGACGTGGTCTGCTCGACTTGGGGCTTCAGGAATGAGCCCTTGACCTAAACCATCAGGAATGACAATGGGGGATTTCACAGGGATCTGGCAAAACCCGAGGAGCCTCCAGGATTACCAGATCCCAAGGGGTATGGGCCGGATTAGCAGGCTGGCTTGACCCACCCTGAGAGGCGACAGGCAGGACTGGAGTCTCAGAAAGGGAGGTATCTGCCTCATCTGGTGATAACGTGTTGACTGGGTCGAGAAAAATCTCAATGGGTTGGTCAACGGCTGTCTCAACCAACTTGCCTGATGTGTAACCCATGGAGCCAGTGGCCTGGGCCGAAGGATTGACCACTGTTGAAACCTCAAGAGAAGCGCGGGAATCCGAGGCCTGAGAGGACTCGCATTCGCACAACTAACAGACTGACTTCTTTATAGTCTCCTTCTTTGAAGATTTTGATTTTGTGCCCTTACAAGGGCCCTCCAAAAGGTGAGAAGGGACTAGCACAAATCCCTAGGCGCCCCCCCCCCGATGAAGGTTGCGTTAACAGAAAGTGGCACAAAGACAAAGCCAAAGAGGGATGCTCCATGGCCTGAGCCATCCGACAGGCATCT
Organism: Neoceratodus forsteri; assembly: GCA_016271365.2. Taxonomy (NCBI): domain Eukaryota; kingdom Metazoa; phylum Chordata; order Ceratodontiformes; family Ceratodontidae; genus Neoceratodus; species Neoceratodus forsteri. The sequence continues at coordinate 478,435,782 of CM057451.1, forward strand.
TTCGATTTAATAGGTGGATCCCGTTCATCTGGGCACCCTAGGAGAAGCAAAGTGTGCTGGTCTTCCAGAGTTGAAGGATGCAGAGTGCGACAGAGGTCACACGCCTGGGGATCATGTTCGCGGCAAAGGCAGTAGGCGCACGAGATGTGTAGGTCTGTCAGAGACATCATCTGCCCACAATCGCACTTCTTGAATCCTAGTGCCGACTGAGTTGTCCAGAAAGGAAATTCCGAAGAAACCACCTGAAGACTAAATTTCGCAAATTGCAAAAGTTTGAAGCAAAGGGCCTACTCAGTGTGGAGAGCAGTAAGGAGGGAACCTTCTTCCAATGAAAAGGAAGATCTGACGTCATGGGGCGGTGCCGAAGGAGTTACCACCCAGGTGAGTGAGAGGAGCCAGCTTGAAGATGTCCAGCAAGTCTTATAGTGAGATCTGCCAGAAATGTGGATAGGTACATCATATTCACGTTCCCAGAAATATACTAAGTGTGAGGGGCAGAGCCGTAATTCGTGAGTGGCAGAGCTAAGAGAAAGTTATGAAAGTCCTGCCCCTCACAAGTGATGAAAAACTGCATATTTCTGAGTTGGACCATTGTAACAACATCAGTTACTAGTAGTTATAGCTTTTAAATCTTCTGTTTGAAAGTTTTCGCTTTGATTGTAACTGCTGGCTTCAGTGCTGTACAGTGTTACTGTGACGTTATCAGCACTGTGAAAGCTGCTCTCTGACTGATTCATTAAACCCAACCTTTAGGATATACATTATGACAACAGTAACAAGAGATCGCATTATCTCGAGGTTATATATGACGGTATCACCCGTTTTCTCATTTTTATCCCCTTTGAACTTGTACAAAAAACACATACACACATAGATAAACAAAAACAAATACCACTGAAAAGTAGTCCAGTTCAACTAGAAAATGGGAATTGCACTAATGTACCTGTCCCGATCTGAGGGCTCTGCCCGGTTCATAAGGATGCTGCAATCTCTAGCAAATCAGCCAAGCCAGAACAGGTCATTAGTAGCCAGTCTACAGTGTAAGACTAATACATGATAAAACAGAAAATAACATCCAGCTCTGTCATTTGCTAAGTTTCCTACACCCCCACTCCAAAGAAATACTGGCATCAGGACTCAAATCTCATAATATTCCCCCCAAACATCTGCCGATTTCACTCCTTATTGCTAGCTGTCTGCATGAAAACAGGCTCTTTTCTACTTAGACTTCAAATGCTGCGTTGTCAGCCCAGATATTACCCCCCTCTGCTTGTGACATCACAATCATTTCCACAGCAACAGGTTGTGAGGTCATAAGCACAGGATGATTATTTCAATAGGCATAAGCAAGGTCACAACATGGCAAGGACAAATACAGGAATCTTCCTGGTCCAGACCAAGTCACCTGTGCCTTAAAGTACAAGTACTGCACATTTAGTTTTCTGATCAACTTCCTGTGCCTAAGAAAACTAATTTTTCACACCAAATCCATTTTCTGAGACCAATAAAAAAAAAAAAAAAAAATTACACTTCAGGGTGTACAATAAAGCATCTGAAATGCACTTCCCAAGTTTGGGTGGACACTCTGCCTTCGGCCTTGTGCCTCAAGAAACCCCTGGGGCGTGCAACACAAATGTGTCAATGCACATTGACTTGTGCTCCATTGCTTACTGACAGATGAAATCCAAAAAGAGAGAAGGATCCTGCTTTACTTAAAAAGATTAAAAAAAGTATCTGAAATAGAAATGGGGGTTGCATAATTGAGTTCTGCTGATGCAAACTGTGATCCCCAACCCAAAAAACAAAAATCTCTAAAGAGCTAGAGTACTGCATGGAATTAACAGACACATTCAGAAGTAGTCAGCTATCACTTCTTATATCTGAACTATTTTTCTTTCTTTTGTGCTATTAGAAGATTTTCTGCCACACAGCACTAGGTGTGATGTGGGGAGCAGCACTCTATCTGCAGTTCTGTTCCTTCCTAGATATGTACAAACAAAAAAAGTGCTGCATCAGCGTGTGGGCTGAAAACAAAACAAAAAAGTAATATTAAAAATATGCTGAAAATAGAAAACCAGGTTAGAATCGGCATTTCCATTACAGATCTTCAGGAGTTAACTAAAAAAGAAAAGCAGAGTTAGTCCTCTGCTTTTTACTCTTTTAGATAATTCCTGAAAAAGACCACAGTTGAAACGGCGAGTCTATTTTCGGCGTGCATTTAATACTCCCTATATCTCATCAGCATTGTGACCTTTTTAATAACCAAGAGCCAGTCTCCTGCTGCTTGACTGGCAACCTGTGACACATGCTACCAATGAGGCAGCAGGGTTTGTGATGTAACAATGAATGAGGTCACACGCCAATGATGTAGTGGATGGAACAGAACTAGATATGTCTGCTTTCAGGCAAAGCACCGCTTTTCACACTACACCCACTACTGTTGGGTAGAAAGTCATCTAATGAGCACATCGAGAATGAAAAACACTTCATAAATAAAAAAAAGTAAAAAGGGACTACTTTTCAAAATTACTGCCTACTATTTTTGGCGTTACTGACTCTTTAAGAAAAGTCTGTTACTGGAGTTAAGGGGCAGGCATCCTGTCCCTCGGAGGCTCACTTCTGAACTGAGCTAACTTGCTACTGTTATGCAGAAAACTAAGGGAAGATTCCCCGATGTCATGCCTTCGAATGACAGCCTCTCCCTCATAGGGGTGTTTCATTACCCAGAAGTTAGCACAAAACCCAGTGTTAACAGACTGACAGAAATTGCTGTTCCGAGGAGTGGAGGTGGTGGATATTAGGCAATTTTTTGGCCACTTATGAGGTCTCAATGCAGCCAGGGCAAGCTTGTAATGGAGTGAAAATGGGAGGGCAGTCCTAGCAGTAAGACCTTCACAAATCCATAGCACAGCTGTGGATAGGCAAGCTGTGCTACACATTGTTTAAAGCAGACAAATGAGAGGTACATTCGGTATACTAAGCAAACCCGCTTCCGGAAGTCAAGGTATTCACAACAGCACATCTGTCCAGCAACTTGCGTCCCTTGAAAACCCAAACTGGCTGATGATAACCTGGAGTGCACATATTCCCAGCTCACGTGAAAGCAGAACCAGAACAAAGAAAATCAAAATACTGAAACTGTCAGCCAGTGCAGGAGGTTTATCTGGACTACCCCACAGACTATCCACAAAAAGTCCTTTTTATCTGTACATTGCTGCAGGTGACGTACAGTGCTGTTCATATCAACAAGGATTTTTTTTAGGCTTGTAAAACTTTTTGCAGTAGACCATAATTCTCTATGCCACAAGGCCACGCTGAGATGCTGGGTGCACATCAGGAATGGAAGACAATCATGAGATGGCATAGACTCATGTCATGTACCATGTGATGGCTCGTAAAGCGTGGAGTAACGCAGCCTGCATCCGGGCTTCCAGCAAAAGCAGGTTCACATGTACCTAAAACAGAGAGAGCAAGACAACAGGTAAGCACTACATATTCCTCACCATGAAATCAGTTAAAACTGGAACCAGATATTTTGGGGGCATAGACAAGCGACACAATACATGTGCTTTTTTTGTATAATTAATTCATGGTCATGCTTTGTTTATAGAAATATGATTCACCCCAAAAGGAGGACAATTTTACATTTTTATGGGGAACATGCAGCAACCCCCACTCCAGTAAAATCCTAGCTTAGTCCATGTCTGGTGTTAGATGGAAAATGGGAGTGAGGGTGGAGGTGGTTAAGGCAGCCACATGCTTTTTCTGTCCACCTCCCAAATCCTGGCTTAACCCATGACTGGTGGATGCAAAAGGGGAGTTGGGGTGGGGCCACAGAGTTCTATAGGTCAATGGAGAAAGGCTAGAGGGCAGACTGGAGCTGTCAGCAGATTCTGATGTCTGCCATCTTACAGGAGGATACGCTGCTCCAAACCCTAGCTGCGCCATAGAGCACGAACTTGCTGTCATCCTGGGCTCAGAAGCTGTGCGATGTGACAATCCACAGCTTTAACACACAAATAAGGTGAATCATGATACGCACAGTGCTGTTCTCATTCTCTCCCACCTTGATCCACAAGAAATTGGAAGGGTGGTCTCTGAGCACACCTTGTTTGCCTTTAGCCATAATCCCAGTAGGGCATGCAAACAGGCTAGTGACCGCTGAACCCATGCGGTTCCAGCTAACCTCCGGAAGGTGACTCTGGTAATATGGCGGATGCACCGTTTCAGCAGAGCCAATGAGCTGCTAGTGGCAGTCCGCACTCTAGCCTCTATCCATTTACCAGCACAACTCTATGGGTGGTGCTTTCAACAGCAGTCACATGTTTTTTGGGCCCCCCTCTTAAATCCTGACTTAGCCAATGAGTGGTGTCAGATGCAAAAGAAGCTGGCTATGGCAGTCACATTATTTTTGCTTCGCCTTCTCCCAGTACTCAGACTGTGGGATCACATGCCTGCCTTCGCAGCTAATGCTGAAGAGACCTATGGTTGGCGGCAGGAGTCCTTCCAGCATTTCCATGTTCAATATAAGTTTCTTTCTTTTTGTTTCCTTTCTACTGTAGCCTCCCTCTCCACTGCCAGTTCACACGTTGTTCCCTTTTCTGGCATTCTCCCCCCCCCCATCCACCACTCATCCGACCGCTGCTGAAGGCAGCAGGCCTGATGGCATAAGACGAGATATATGGATAGTCATCATTCAGGGTGGCTAGAATTTTTCTCCTCTCTAGTTCCCTGCCCTTCACCAACTGCAGCGGCATGCACAGACACCATATACGGCCTTGCCAATGCACTATGCCACTTCAAGCCTCAGAGGCTACTGCAGCCTCAAAGTATAACGTATCTTTCCTTAGTCAAGGTTGCACTGCTGAAGCAGTCCTTTACCATTGCTGCCTAACTCAGTGTCTTGGGCTCGCTCTGGAAGAACCAACATGGTTGTGAGATGTGCAGCTGCTGGGCCATCGGGCGCGACTCTCAACGTTATGTTCTTAAAACAGGTATAGACATAGGCCACACTACAGCCCAGCACTAATGTGCTGTGCTACCGTGCAAGTCCGGAAGCAATGCCTGGTGCCTGTGTACTGGCCTAGAAGTGATGCCATCAGCAATGCTCTCTGCCGTGATGGTGGGTGGCGCTACTGTGCTGCTCCTCTAATGACCCCAGCGGTGGACCAAGAAAAGCAGGGAAGTATGCCCCTTCATTTCCTCCATGGGGGAGAGAGACCCAGACTCGCATCTTCTGTGATGCATCCATGCTGGACTGTGCTTAAGATCAGGACATGAAAGAGGGGGGCGGGGAGAGAAAGGGAGGTCAAGGAAGAGAAGAGCAATAATGGCATATATTTATTGATTTGAAAACAGGTGACTGGTAGAGACACACTGAGCTGAAGCTCACTTCCTGATGTGACCTGCAGGTAAATGGATGGCTTGCAGTGCTAGTAGGTAAAGGGAGCACACATGACAGATGCCCAGCAGCCTGCGCTCTCCCTCCTTGGCAGTGGAAAGCCCACCCTCCAAAATGTACCTTGCCTCCAGCAAGCTCCGGCAGGCGATCACATGCTTTCTTGGCTGGAGAGGGGGTTCTTTTGTTGTAACATCTATGTTGGTCCAATAAAAGGTATCAAACTATTTGCTTCTGGTAATGTATATACAGCGAGTCAGAAGAACAGGGTCAACGTTTTCCACTATGGTCTGTGGTGTTGGAGCAGAATGCTTCTTTACCCTTCCCCCTCTACTACATCACCCCTGCATGCTATATGGTCTCAGCACATCAGAATGGAATGATCAGCAGTCCCTACCACAGCAGGATTTGACAGCAGCGGCAGATGAGATCTAATTGGTATTTTTCCAGTTCCTAGAAAGACATAATTTGGCCTTTATTCTACCCACATATTGTATCCTGGTGTGCAGTTTAATATATCTGCAGAGTTGGAGCTGCTGCTACTGTTTTAACTTCATGCCTGCCCCGCCCCCCAAGGCTGTTCAAACACAATTGCTTCCAGACCAAGGATCTGTTTGTACTGACACTCTCCACTCAATATTTAGTTTCATGCATAAACAGAGGGGAACATGTATTTTTGGAGATGGTACCTTTTCAGAGTTTGTGAAGTGCTTCCAGAAGTCTAAGTACATCTTCTTGGTCGTTCTCTCAGGGTATCACGCCACTGTTTTGATGTAAACCTTCAAACTGCGCTCCAGGAGGACGTTGACCTGACCGTAATCATAGTCGTCATACCTGTCCAAGGAAAGAACATATAATAAAAACGCATCAAAAAACAAACAAGTAAACACACAGAGGACCATCCCAATGCATGCCGTCCACCTAAATTCAAGTGCTGACCCAGAATACTAGCCATCCATCGACTGTCTGCTGCAGTGCATTCTGCTGCCACAGTGAGAGACAATTGTGGGCCAAGGGAGCTTGGGCTTCTGTTGGACGGCACGCTGCATGTGCAGGAGCCTTGAGGATCCGGGCATGGCTGCCAAAGGGAGGGTGAAGATCATCTGGGAATAAACGCTGGTGGAAAAATGGGCCTGGAACTCTCAAGAGTGCATATCTTCTGTGATTCATTCATGCTGTACTGTGCTTAAGACTCAGACATGAAAGGGGGTGGGAAGGGAGAGGTAGGTCATGGAAGAGGAGAGCAATAATTGATAGTAGAAGCGAGGTGACTGTCACTGTGCAGATCCCTGGTGAGGCCTCATCTGGAGTCCTCACCGGAGGACTAACCAGACTGGACACACTCTTCAACTCCGCCTGTCACTTTGCCCTTGATGCTCCATCTCACGCTCATCATTGCGACTCTACCATGCCTTGTCCTCCCCGCTTGCAAACAGACGCCCCACTCATTGCACCAAATTCACCTCTAAATTCTGGCTAGGTCATGACCCCCCACCTCTCATGCTCCCTCTCTACCCCCACTCCCTCCGATCCACAGACTCCCCCACTCTGCTGGCCCGCTGAACCACCCTCATCAGCTAGTCAGGCTTCGCTCATTTCCCTAAGATCTGGAACTCTCTACCCCCCAAAACACAGCACTCCTCCTCCTCCTCCTCCCCCCCTTGCCTCTGCCTTACAAAACTTCCTCTCCTCTAACTGCTCCTGATTTAACCCTCCCTAAATAGCTCCCCTATGAGCCTGCACCGCTGCACGCCTCCATCCCATTCAAATCCTCCCTCCCCCTCATTTATTTATTTTTTTGAATTTTGATGGGTGGGCCACTGAGACATGCATGTCCCTTTTTCAGGGGCGACCTGGGGAATAGAAGCATTTCATATTGAGAGAAGTAATTCACAGTACAATTGGTAACCAGTAACACAAAATATAAGTACAAAGCAATTACTAGTATATTCTTCAAAAAATACAGGTTACTCACCTGTAACAGGAGTTCTAAGAATGGCATATGTTGTTCATCCACACTTATTGGCAGGTTCCTTGCCGCTTTAAATCTAGCTGGAAGGTCTTCAAGCTGGCTCCTCCCACCCACCCGGGTGGTAAAACTCTCGCTCCGCCCAATGACGCCAGATCTAGCCCACTGGAAGCCAGGTTGTGCGTGGAAGCCAGGGACGCCAGGTGGGTCGTGTGAATGAACAACATATACCATTCCTAGAACTCCTGTTACAAGTGAGTAACTTGTATTTCTAGGACATGGATATGTTGTTCATCCACACTTATTGGCAGACTCCTAGCAGTTCTCCGGGAGGAGGGAGGCAAGGCGCACACCCCCTACTTAGGTAGAAAGACTGGAGAACCGAGGCCCCGACCAGCATCCCGGCGTGACCCCAGGGTCGATGTGGAAGGGAAAAACAGTAAGCCTGCTTCAAGGTAGAAGCCCTGCGGATATCCTGGACCGGAGTATCCTCGGAAGCAGCCACCGATGCAGCGGAAGGGCGGGTAAAATGAGCACTTATCCCTCTGGGAGGCTCCATGCCCGCCCACCTACAGCGGAGACTTATGCAGGAGGTGACCCACCCACTCGTCGTCCGCTAGGCTGCAGGTCTGCCAGGTGCGGCTTCAGTGTAGATGACTAACAGCTGGCGAATCTCTCCCGAACTTCAGCCCTACGCTCCCTGGGTAGGCGAGCGTATAAATAGGATCCCAAAGGAACCTATATACGGCCTCCGAGGCATGAATGGGGATGAACTCCGGCAGAGGCAATACCCGGATAGGGAAAACTCCGCCACCGCCAACGGAAGGAACTTCAGGAGGGGCGCAGGACAACCTTGTCCCTGCGGAAGACCAGATAGGGAGATTCAAAGGAGCGCCTGGAACTCTCCTCTCCTTCTGGATGGCAGAGTAGCCCCAAGAAGGTGTTCTTCCACAACAGGTGGGGAACTCGCACCTGTGCAAAGGTTCGAACGGCTTGCCCATGAGCTAAGCCCATACCAGCGAACATCCCATGAGCAGGATACTCTCCCAGAGAAGGTGTGATCAGGAGCCTAGAAGCGCCAGACCACCTTTTCTGCGCCACCGACTGCCTTCCGGCCCGCGCCCAGAAGACAGAGGTGACCAACAGAAGCACCCAGAGGGTCGTCGGCCGAAGCCCTGGTTCAAAAGAATGGACCGAAGATGGTCCAGAATGCCCACCGAGGGACGGGAGAGGGGCCCCTGGCCCTGTCCCAACATCAAATGGAGAACTCTTACCATTTGAGGGCGAGCATGTTTGGCTGACTCCTGGCAGGATGCCTCGGAAACGTCGAGGACCTTGCTGAAAGACCCCAGGCCTGGCCCCTAGCCGCACAGGGACCAGGCCTTTAGGTGCAGGGATTGAAGGTCCAGATGGAAAACCTTCCCCTGAAAACAGATCAGGACCGGGCGGGCTGAAGGCCGCCTCGGGAGCCTGGGGCTGAGACTGAGGAGAGCTGGATACCAGAGCTGGCCAACCAGTCGGGGGCTACCAGCATCGCCTGCGCCTAGTCCCTCCTCGCCCGTGGGTCAAGGGAAATGGGGGAGAAGCGTGGAAGAGGCCCGGGGTCCGCGACCTCAACGGCATTCCCTACAGCAAACCTTGCTGAGGGGGCGGGCATGAAACAGTCTCGGCCTTGTATTCTCCCTGGAGGGAGAAGATCCTGTGCTACCTCCAGCAGGAAAGACCACTCGTGAGGCGCAGCCTATGCCCGGCTTAGGGCATCAGCCAGGGTGCTGGAGGCTCCTGCCATCGAATGGCTAGGAAACCGCCTCCCAGCTGTGCGAAAGACCCATTACGGAGAACCTCCTTACGAGATGCAAGGGGCTCGTCCGAGCCTGGCGGGGTAGGTAGCACATGGTCGTGGTGTTGTCCGCCTGGACTTAAACCACTGGACCCCGCACAAATGAAGCGAGCGGTGCAAGCAAGCGGACCGCCATGAGCTCCAGCGGGTAGGAAAGACATCGGGACTCGGGAGAGGACCACAGGTGGAGCACTTTGTATTCCCCTTGATGGGCACCCCAACCCATCTGAGAAGCATCGGTCGGATCAGACCGTCGACTCAGGGCAGACGAACAGGATGTACTCCTGCAAGAGCTGGAATGGTCCGAAGGAGAGAGTTGCCTAACTCCTGGGCTGTAGTCACGAACTGGTCCGAAGGAACGCAGCACTGTGACCGCTGGCTGGCCAGTCCCCCCAAGGGGAACGCATGAACCAGTGGGTCCAACAGACCACGCTGGAGCCGGCCGCCGCGAGGCCCAGGAGGAGCAGGAGGTCCCGGCAGGGCGCAATTGCCCGGTCAGACCTGACCAGGTAAGGGAGGAAGAACCTCAGCCCTGTCCGCCGGGAGCCGAGCTCGGACTCGAGAGTTGAGCCTGGTCCCGAAGAAGGATCACCCGCTAAGGCACAAGTTTCAATGTGGCTCAGATAACAGGGGACCCGCCTGAGACCCAGAACTCTGGATCGACCCCTTCCTCCTGGAAAGGGTTAAAGTCAGGCCGCCATCCAGGTGGGGTTACGCCCGGGCCCCTCGATGCCGCAGAAAGCTGCTGGGCCGAGACCGAAGGGCCTGGCCTGGAACTCGTAAGGAGATCCCCCGCTAGGAAAGGGAGGAGTCTCCCAGGAAACGGACGAGCAGGAGTAGAGTGCGCCCTGGAGGCCCAGGAGCGAAGCCTCACGCCCGTTCTAAGGATGGAATATCTAAGCCAGAGAGACCGTCCAGGCGTGCAGAAGAATGGGGCGCAAGCCCCCCGTCCGTTTGAGACCAGGGATACCTGGACACGAACCCAGGGTCAGAAGGAGGATCCGCAACCTTCCTGAATACCTCTATTTAGAGGGCCAGGTGAGTCGGCTCAGCGGGCCGATGAAGAGGCTGTGGACCCCAAGATCTCCGTGGGGCAATGACTCGAGAGGGTGGGACCTGCTCACAAACCCGAGACAGGGCCTTCCCTTAGCCCCTCCGACCCCTAGAGGTCTGGGAAAGCGGACCAAGTGGAGGAGGTGCGGAGCCATCCCGCCACAGGGGAACCCGGGTAGGGGCGACGGGGCTGGAGACTGTGCCCCTAGCCCATCACTGAGCAGGCTTGGGGGAGGAAAAGGCAGAGGGAGCCTCGGCCTTTACCTCCTGCTTCCTTTAGAGGAAGACGCTGGTTTGGAGTCAGGCCGCCCAGCGCATGCCTGCTGGCCCTTGTGCTGGGCCGATCGAGCTGCAGGAACCGGGGCAAAGGGGCTTACGCAGAGGCTGCCGGCTGCCCTTGTCCCTCCTGGCGGGAGTGACTGAGTCCGGAGTGGCATCGGACTTCTCGGACCCCTGGAGGTGTCCCTCCACTCCAGGGCCGAAAAGGTCAGTCCCCAAAGAAGGGGATGTCCGCCAACTCGTGCTGGGTTTCCAAAGAGAAGGAGGATAACCTCAGCCACGCCCTGCGGCGCATGGCCACTGCGGCCGCCACCAATCTGGCACAGGAGTCGCCTAGATCCAGAGCCATCTGGAGCTGCTGCTCGCCACCGCCCTACCCTAGTCCCGCACCCGCCGGACCGTAGCCCGCAGGTCGGCCGGGAGATGAGGGAGAACCTCGTTCAGGGAGCCCAAAAGGATGTGGGAGAAATGTGCCATCAGTGCAGCTGAGCTGGCCTGTCGGAGGCCTAGGGAGGACGCAGCGTAAACCTTGCGCCCGACATAGTCCATCCTTTTGGACTCCTTGTCAGGGGGCCTGTCCACATCCCTAGCGTTTCCAGAACACTGGAAAACATTGTCGGTAACTAACCCCTCAGCCGAGGGGTGTTCCGAGAAACCAGGCAGAGAACCGACAGGGACAGAGTACTTCCTGGCCATCCTGGCCGAGGGCAGGAAGTAGGCCGCCGCCAGAGCTCCAAGGCCGGGCCCACAATTGCCTCAGCCACCGGGAAGGCCTCCGAGGGCGAGCCCTTCGGTCTAGAATCTCCGTAAGGGGCCCGTTTGGAAAGGGGCTCTAGCTGCAACCTGGTGAATTCCGAGATGAGCTGTTGCAGACCCATAAAGGACGATGGGCTGTCATCCACAGAATGTTCCGGAGAAGACCCTGGGTCCTCCTGGCTAGGGAACATAGAGGAGTCGATTTCGGTCTCCGAGGGGTCTGCAAAAAGCTGCCTCAGGCCTGAGTCACTCTTCGTCCGCAGAGGGCGGGCGGGAGTGAGGGGGACAGATAGCCTGCGGGACAGGTCATGACCTGGCCTGGGTTCCACCGAGGACGGTGGGGCAGCAGGGATCGGACGAGCAACCGGCCCCGGAGAGGGCACCTCGACTGCAGCGAGCAGTTGAGTCAGCCAATCGGGCGGCAGCTGCTTACTTGCCGGGGAATGAAATCGGGGTCGATTGATTCCCGGACAACAACAGCTGCTGCCACATGAATTCCTCGTAATGTCGACGCCATCGGCCTCGAAGCCACTCCTCATCTGAGGAGGGGGGACGAGGAAGAATGGCAATGCCACTTGACTCGGTGCCCCGACCGAGAACGCCGAGGTCGGCGTGAGCGGCTAGACCGAGAGGAGGACTGAGACTGAGACCCGAATCCTCGGGAGAACCGAGGGCGGGCCTGGGCGCGCTCGCTCCTCCCGCGGCTCGGAAGAAAGGGCAGAGTTCTGCGGACCCAAAGGTGCAGGCAGAACCTCAGCCTCCGCCAGGGGAACCGGTGAAGGAATGGCAGCTCTAGCAGAAGACAGCCCAAATAACGGGTCGAAAGACTAGACAACGTCGACGGGAGTCCTGGCCAGCTGACCCGACGGGGACACCGTGAGGCCAGCAGCAAGAGCCGCAACCTCGACTGAAGTCAAACGTCGGCTGGCAGGGAAGGGGGAACTCTCCCGCTCCCTCCAGCGCTGATGAAGGGACTTAGCCTGCGACTCCTTGGACTTGGGCCGAGAGGCAGGTCCCGAAGGTCCCTCTCCCTTTGAGGAAAGGGACTAGCGAAGCTCCTTGAACGAAGCTGCATGAGGAGAACTCAAGGAGAGCGGGATGAGCGCTGCGACCGAGGAAGAGGAAGGGGCAGCCACCCCCTCCCCGGAGGAAGGAAGATCGAGCTGCTCAGCCGAGACAGCCGATCGGGACACTGCCCGAGCAGGTTTCCGAGGAACTTTCCGGGCGGAAAAATTCCGGTGGCGGAGCCGAGCAGTGCCGATCCTCAGAGGAGCTGGCGAAGGGCACAGCAAAATCGCAGTTGAGGATCTGCGATCCAAGTCAAGGTAGTAAACGCACGTGAGTGTGGGGTCTTTCCTGGAGGAATTAGCCGGGCGCCTCAGAGAGCCGGAAAACGAATGAGCCATCGCCGCAGCGAAGAAGAAGAAGAAGAAGAAGATCGAAGTTTCAGAAAACTTCCAATTGATTTCGAAGACCGAAAATTCCAGGAACCAGTCGAAAACGCAGAGCGCTAAGGAGGGAACCTAAGCTTCCAAGCGGTAAGGAAGATCTGGCGTCATGGGGCGGAGCCGAGAGTTTTACCACCCGGGTGGGTGGGAGGAGCCAGCTTGAAGACCTTCCGGCTAGATTTAAAGCGGTAAGGAACCTGCCAATAAGTGTGGATGAACAACATATCCATGTCCCTAGAACATAAATTTCATGGCAATCAACAATTCCCTCAGTTACCCGCATATCCATCACAGTTAATTCTTACAGAGACACAAGGCAAGATACAGGTGCCTTTCGTGCATAGTTGTGTAAGAGTTACAGATTATTCATTCATATAAAACAATATATTACACATGTACAATTACAGGAGGAAGAAAGGGGAGGGTGGTAGAGGGGAGAAGATCGAGTAACAGGTTAGAGATGGTCAAATGAGAAAATCGGGGGGTATGGGGAAAGGGGGGAGCTGTGCAGAAAAACAGGGAGGGAATAAGGTGCAGTTACCGTTGCAAATAGGGGGTGGAAAAGAGATTTCTTTGAAGCAACTGAGCCAGTTGCTTAGCACTCTCAACTCTGCTATTACTTACTGCCTTGCTTCTACCTCTCCCCTTAATCTACCCACATTACCGACGTGCTTAGTCCTGCCCCCTGGCAGGGTTCTCAGCATCCTGGAGGGGGTCTAGCACGGGGCAAGCCTTTTCCCTTCTCTCCTCCTTCCTCGCTATCCTCTTCTATCCAATTCTTGTTCTTGACCTAGATCCTAACCTCTGGCAGGGTTTTCAGCATCCTGGAGAGTCCAAGTTTTTAGGAAAAGCTTCTTCCTTCTCTCTTCTCAGCACCATATTATCTACACACCCCTCCCAAACCCAACATTCCCCCGACTTACTCTGCCCTTCACCCTCACTCCCCTTTTTTTGTTTCCAAGTCACCGCCTTGTTCTGCCCCTTGCAGGGTTCTCTGCATCCTGGAGGAGTTAACTCTTGGCTCGATTCAGTCCATCCCTGCCCAACTCCTCACCCCTACCTCCCTCCTGCCCCCCAATCTTCCACCCCACACTTAAATTGGGTTTTAGTACATTTGTACTAACTACTCGTACTTTTTGCCCAGTCCGGGTCGCTTCCAGTTTGCATTAGCCTGGTACTAACTTGCCTCTCATAACTGGTCTGTGCTTTTTTCCGGGCAATACTACCTCTGTCTTATTAGCCTCTCCTCCCCCATCTGGCACCCTCGGTCACTCCCTAGTCCCTCTTGGTGAACCTTCCTAATACACCTCTTTTGTAAACTGCACTAAATCATCTGGTCTCTTTTTGGTATGCACTCCAGTAAGGAGTCAGCAACCGTGCTGTTTAAAATTCCTGCACAACAATCCTCAGGTACGTTAATCCTCAGTCATTTTAAATTGTTAACTCTGTATCATTCTATAAAAAGAAACAATGCGTCTTTGTACAAAGGTAACTGAATGTGTACACTAAATGTAAATGTTTGTATAATCCTCAGACGTGTTAAATGGTAACTGTATGTCATCCTACAAATATAACCGAATGTATACTCCACAGGTATGTTAAATGTATGTTTAACGTCACATCCATATCTGGCTATCTGCCAGAGCTCCCCACACCGGTGACCTCTGCTCCTCCTTGAGGGGCCTCCTAGCCGTTCCCAGGGTTCGGCTCAGGACTTCGGGAGATCGTGCGGTCAGCATTTCTAGGCCAACCCTGTGGAACTTGCTTCTATATGCAGTCCGGGAGGCCCCCTCGGTAGAGGTGTTCAAGCGGAGGCTGAAGGCCCACGTTTATAGCTTGGCACTTAATGATTACTGAATCATGTTTTTGTTCAGTTCCTAACCATAGTATTTTGAAAGCTTTTTAATCTGATTTTCTCTTTATTTATAATTGCATTGATGTAATTTTATTGTAACTGTTTTTATTGCCTGTTCTATTGCATTTCTCTGTAAAGCACCCAGAGCTTCCGGGATTGGGAGTAGTATATATAAAATTTGCCTTGCCTATGTAACCCCCCCCCTCAGGTTGCACCGGGAGGCAAGCAAAGTACAGTTACGTAAGAACTTACCATAACAGTGGATCTTCGAGAGAGGCTCTTCAAAGTATACATATAGGACTGGCCGCGGCAGGACTAAGGAAAAATTTCTAGCTAGGCAGTCCCTGGCGGGACCGCCTCACGTCAGGGTGACCAGCGCCCCACGACGCCGGTAGATAAAGGGGCGGTCCCACGCCTTCCAGTTCTTTCCCGCACAGGCCCGGAAGGCCCGGACAGAGAGAAGCAGACATTTCCTTAATGGAAAAGGAGCTGAAAAAGCCTAGGGGATGGAGGGTGGGAAGTATTACCTATGCAAGAGCCTCTCTCAAGATCCACTGTTACGGTAAGTTCCTGCGTAATCTGTACTATCTTACCTGGAGAGGGCTCTTGCAGTAGGTAATTACATATAGGACAGAATCCCAAGCAGTCTGGAACAAAAGAAAGGCACCAGGAGGAGGAACTACCCCAAAAAGTATTAAATAATCTAGCAGGTCTCAAGAAAGGAGGCCTTGCAAGACAGCTAACCCGAAGCCTGCACTACAGCGAGAGGCAATGTCCAAACTGTAATGTTTAGTAAAGGTATGGACTGAAGTCCAAGTGGAGGCAGCACAGATGTCTGCCGCAGACACGTTCTTGAAACAAGCCGCAGAGGCGGCAACTCCACGAGTGGAGTGACCTCTGACTTGACCCGGGAGGGTCTTGTTGTACTTGTTATAACAGAAAGTGATGCAATGAGCCAACCATTTTGATAGACATTGCTTAGAGACAGCATTGCCTTCTCTTTTGTGAGCGAACGAGACGAACAACTGATCAGTCTTTCTCAGATCCTTCGTCCTATCGGTGTAGTATCTCAGAATCCTGTGAACATCCATGGTATGGAGCAGGTATTCTCCCTGATTGGAGTACTGCGTGAAGAAAGCAGGTAATTCAATAATACAGGTTACTCACCTGTAACAGGAGTTCTAGGAATGGTATATGTTGTTCATCCACACTTATTGGCAGGTTCCTTGCCGCTTTAAATCTTGCCGGAAGGTCTTCAAGCTGGCTCCTCCCACCCACCCGGGTGGTAAAACTCGCTCCTCGCATGGCCAGATCTAGCCGCTGGAAGCCAGGTTGTGCGTTGAAGCGGGAGGCGGGTGGGTCGCGTGGATGAACAACATAGTCATTCTAGAACTCCTGTTACAGGTGAGTAAATACAGGTTACTCACCTGTAACAGGAGTTCTCAGGAATGGTATATGTTGTTCATCCACACTGTCTGGCAGGTATCCTTGCCGCTTTAAATCTTGCCGGAAGGTCTTCAAGCTGGCTCCTCCCACCCACCCGGGTGGTAAAACTCTCGGCTCCGCCAGACGCCAGATCTGGCCCGCTGGAAGCTCAGGTTGTGCGTCAAAGCCGGGGAGGTTGGGTGGGTCATGTAGATGAACAACATATACCATTCCTAGAACTCCTGTTACAGGTGAGTAACCTGTATTTCTAGGGACATGGATATGTTGTTCATCCACACTGTCTGGCAGACTCCTAGCAGTTCTCCGGGAGGAGGGAGGCAAGGCACACCCCTACTTAGGAAATAGAGACTGGAGAACCGAGGCCCCAAAACCAGCATCCCGGCGTGACTCAAGGTCGATGTGGTAATGGGTAATAAAGGTGTGTGCTGACTTCCAGGTAGCAGCCCTGCAGATTTCCTGGATAGGGACGTCCCTGGAAGCAGCCACCGATGCAGCAGTATGATGGGTAGAATGAGCTCTTATCCCTCTGGGAGGCTCCATGCCCGCCAACTTATAGCAGAGATCTATGCAGGAGGTGACCCACCTGCTTATCGTCCGCTTAGCTGCAGGTCTGCCAGGTGCGGCTTCAGCGTAGGTGACAAACAGCTGGAGAACCTCTCCCAATTTCAACCGTGCGCTCCTTATAATAGCGGCGCCCTTCCTAGGGTCCAAAGTATGGAGCCTGTATTACGGCCTCCGAGGTGTGATTGGGGTAGAACACCGCAGAGTCAACACCTGATTAAGGTGAAACTCCGCCCACACTGCTCGGAAGGAATTTCGGTGGGGGCGCAGGACAACCTGCTCCTATGGAAGACCAGGTAAGAAGACTCAATGCAGAGCCTGGAGTTCTCCCATCCTTCTGGCTGACGTGATAGCCACCAAGAAGGCGGTCTTCCACGACAGGTGAGAGAGTTCACACCTGTGCATTGGTTCGAATGGCTGCCCATGAGCTCCACAGTACTCAGCAGTAAATCCCACGGAGGTGGAGGTTCTCGCATCGGAGGGGAAATGTGATCAAGGCCTTTGAAAAAGCGCCAGACCACTCTTCTCCTGGCGCCACCGGGATTGCCCGGCCCGCGCTCGTAAGCAGAGATGGCTGCCAGGTGCACCTTAGGGTCGTTCGACCCAAGCCCTTGACCAAAAAGGGACCATAAGTAGTTCAAAATGCTTGCAAAGAACAGGAGGAAGGGTCCAAGCTCCTTGTTCTGACACCAAATGGAAAATCTCTTCCATTTGAAGGCATAGCACTTCCTGGTCGACTCCTTACGGGACGCCTCAACAACATTGAAGACCTCGTCGGAAAGACCCAAGGCCTGGAACTCTAGCCGCTCAGGAACCAGGCCGTCAGGTGCAGGGATTGAAGGTCCGGATGGAACACCGTCCCCTGATTGACTGAGAGCAGGTCCGGGCGAGCTGGAAGCTGCCTCGGGAGCCTGGAGCTGAGGCTGAGGAGATCTGGGTACCAGAACTGGCGGGACCAGTCTGGGGCTATCAGAATCACCTGCGCCTTGTCCCTCCTTGCCTTGAGAAGCACCTTGTGAATCAAGGGAAATGGGGGAAAGGCGTAAAAGAAGCCCGGGGTCCACAGCCTCGAGAAGGCATCCCCTGCAGCGAGCCCTGCTGAGGGGGGCATGAAACAGCCTCAGCGCGTTCTCCCTGGAGGCAAACAGGTCCCACCTGAGGTGTGCCCCAGTGGGAGAACAGATCTTGACTACCTCGCGGGAGAGACCACTCGTGAGATGCAGCCCTATCCGGCTCAGGGCATCGGCCAGGGTGTTGGAGGCTCCTGCCACATGAATGGCTAGGAGATCCGCCTCCAGGCTGCGCACGAGTGACCAAATGCGGAGAGCTTCCTTGCATAGAAGCATGGAACGCGTCCTGCCCTGGCAGTTTAGGTAGTACATGGTCATGGTATTGTCAGTCTGGACTCTGACCACTTGACCCCGGAGAAACGGAGCAAAGGCGGTGAGAGCTAGGCGGACCGCTCGGAGCTCCAGCAGGTTGATGTGGCATCAGGACTCCCGCGGGGATCAGAGGCCGTGCACTCAGTGTTCCCCCAGATGGGCACCCCAACCCATCAGAGAGGCATCGGTCGACAGAGAGACCGTCGGCTCGGGGCGGACAAACGGGATGCCCTCCTGCAGATGAGATGGAATGGTCCACCACTGGAGAGCGTTCCACATCTCCTGGGTCACCATCACTAGCTGGTCCAATGGATCGCAGCGTGTTACCACTGGCTGGCCAGTCCCCACTGAAGGGCGCTGTGCAGCGTGCCCAACGGACCACGCTGATACAGGCCGCCATGAGACCCAGGAGCCAGGGAAGTCCCGGCAGGCGCGATTGCCCAACCAGAAATGATTGGGCAAGGAGGTAATTACCTCGGCCTTCCGCCCGGGGAGCCGTGCTCTGGCTCGAGAGAGTCGAGCTCTGCCCGATAAACAGAATCACCTGCTCGGCTCGAGTTCCGACTTGGCCTCGTTGATGAAAGGCAGACTTGAGAGCAAACCTGGAGGGCCAGATCTCTGGACCGCTCCACCTCCTGTCTGGAGGGGCTGCTATCAGCCAATCGTCCAGGTAAGTGCACCCGGACCCCTCGGCCGCATGAAAAGCTGTCACCACTGCAATGCATTTGGTGAAGACCCTGGGAGCTGGAGACAGGCCGAAGGGCATGGCTCAGAACTCAAGAGGGATCTCTCCGCCGGTGCCGAAGGGACTCCGATGTGACGGACGGATAGGGACGGAAAGAACGCGTCCTGCAGGTCCAGAGAGCAGAACCACACGCCGTGTTCCAGAGATGGTATTATCTGCGCCAGAGTGACCATCCTGAAGGTTCGAGACCTTAGGAACTTGTTCAGGTCGTGTAGGTCGAGAATGGGGCGCCAGCCCCCCGTCCGTTTCGGAACCAGGAAGTACCTGGACACAAACCCCGGGTCTGAGGGGGTCCTCTACCTCCCTGATCACCTCCTTTTGGAGGAGGAGGCGATGTTGGCTCGACGAGCCGACAGTGAGGCTCGGACCCGAGTGAGGCGGCTCTGAAGGGCGGGCCTGCTCGAATTCTAGAGGCAGGCCTTTTCCCACCACCTCCAGTACCCACCTGTCCGTGGTAACAGCGGACCAGGCAGAAAGGAAGTGTCAGAGCCGTCCCCCCACGGAGGGAACCAGGGGTGAGGTGAAGGGGATGGGGGCGACACCCCTCAGCCCGTCACTGGGCAGGCTTGGAGGAGGGACCGGCCGAGGGACCTCCTGGACCTTTACCTCCCTGCTTCCCGTTGGAGGAAGCCGACAGCTTGGGTTTGGGATGCCAAGCCCGAGCCTGCTGGCCCTGACGTTGCTGGGCCGGGCGCGCCACGGGCGCAGAAGAGACGAAAGGGCTTAGGCTGGTGGCTTTTCACGGCCTTGTCCTTCTGAGCAGAAGAGACAGAGTCCAAGGTAGCATTGGACTTCTCGATCCTTTGCAGGTGACCTTCCACCCCAGGGCCGAAGAGGTCAGTCCCCAAAAAGGGAACATCCACCAACTTGTGCTGGGTATCCGAGGTAAAGGTGGATATCCTCAGCCAAGCCCGACGATGCATAGCCACTGCGGCCGCCACAGACCTGGCACATGAGTCCCCAATGTCTAAAGCAGTCTGGAGCTGCTGTTTTGCCACTGCCCTGGTCCCGCACCTGCCTGACTGTAGACTGCAGATCCGCGGGAAGATGAGGGACGACCTCATCCAGGGAGCCCAACAGGGCATGAGAAAAATGTGCCATGAGGACGGCCGAACTGGCCTGACGAAGGCCGAGAGAGGACACAGCATAGACTTTTCGCCCGGCATAATCCAATTTCTTGGATTCCTTGTCGGGAGGTTTGTCCACATCCCTGGCGTTCCCGGCACACCGGAAAACGCTGTCGGTAACCAACCCCTCAGCAGAGGGGTGTTCCAAACCGGACAGGGAACCGGTAGGGACCGCATACTTCCTGGCCATCCTGGCCGAAGGTGCAGGGCAGGAAGCAGGGCGCTGCCAAAGCTCCAAGGCTGGACCTACTATGGCCTCTGCCACCGGAAAGGCCTCCGTAGGAGAATCCCCTCTGTCCAGAATCTCCGTGAGGGGATACCTGGTCCGTTTAGAAACGGGTTCGAGCTTCATCCCGGTGGACTCCGAGATAAGCCGAAGCAATCCTAGGAAGGACGAAGGGCTATCGTCCACTGACTGTCCTCCCGAGGACTCCAGGTCCATTTGCTTGGAGAAAAGGGAGGAATCATCCTCGGACTCGGAAGAGTCCTCAAAGAGCTGCCTCGGGCCTGAGCCACCCTCCACCTGCCGAGGTCTATCGGGAGTGAGGGTGACAGACAGCCTATGGGGCAAACCCCGAGCCGACTGAGAACTTTTGGTCCGAGCCCCAACTAACGCCTGTGGAGGCGGAGGTTCCACCAGAATCGTTGGGGCAGCTGGATTTGGCCGAACAACCGGCCTGGGAACAGCTCCTCGGCTACAGCGAGGGGTTGTTTCGGCCGCCCGTGACAGCCACTTAATGGCCAGGGAAGGCGACGTTGGCTTATTCCCGATCAGAAGAGCTGTTGCCATGAGTTCCTCATACCTCCGGCTTAACACACGAAGCCTCCCTCGTCGAGGAAGAGAAGCGGTGGCGCCGCCTGCCGCAGTGCCGAGACCGCCTATGATGGCAGGATTGGCTGGACGAAGATGTCGAGACCGAGAGTCTCGGCTAGGCGAGGGCCCGGTCAGAGGAGGTGTGAGAATCGGCACTCCCTCGGTTCAGACGATTCCACGAAGGCTCCGGAACGGAGGCACAGAGCGAGCCGACGGATCCTCAACTCCCACCGGGGAACCGGGGAGAGGGGGTTCTCAGCTTCTCCAGCCGACAACCCGTCTAATGGGTCGAGAAAAATCTCGACCGCGTCGACGGGAGTCTCTGTCAACTGGCCTGACGGGGACACCGTGAAGCCAGTGGCCGAAGCTGAGGGGTCGACCGAAATCGACTGTCGACAACAAGGGAAGGGGGATCTTTCCCGCTCCCAAGAGCGTCGACGGTGAGACTTACTTTTGCTCTTTTTGGACCGAGAAAAAGGTCCAGAAGAAGTCGGACCCTCACCTTTCGTCGAGAGGGTCAGACAGAGCTCCTTAAAGGAAGCCGAATACAAGGCACCGAGAGACAGCGGGACAAATGCCGCAGCCGAGGTAGAAGCGGCCAGCGCCGCCTCCTCTTCGAGGGTGATCATCTGCTCGAGCTGATCCACCGAGCCCGCCGCCGCAGACACCGCCAACCAGGCCTCTTTAGATTTAACCGGAGGAAATCTTTTCTCGGGACGCCCCAGCTGTAAACGGGCAGCACGGTCTTCGAGGACGTAGGCCGAAAAAAAAGAGCACAGGTGCAAGCCTGCGGGTCGTGCTCAAGGCCAAGCAGAGCACGCGGGGAGTGCGGATCCGTCGAGACATCTTCTGCCCGAAGGGCATCTCCGGAAACCGAGTCGATTTGTCCATCGCACTAGCCACGAGAGAAGACGAGCAAGTCTTTTTAGCAAAAAGTTTTGATTTGAAATTTGAAGAATTAGGAACCAGTCTTATACGCAGAGCGTTAAGGAGGGAACCTGAGCTTCCAAGCGGTAAGGAAGATCTGGCGTCATGGGCCGGAGCCGAGAGTTTTACCACCAGGGTGGGTGGGAGGAGCCAGCTTGAAGACCTTCCGGCAAGGTTACCTGTCAGACAGTGTGGATGAACAACATATCCATGTCCCTAGAAGACTGATTTAAGGTAGATTCCGCTACTACCTTCGGAAGAAACTTAGGATTCGTGCGAAGAGCTACTCGTTCTTTGTGAAAAATCAAATAAGGGATTTTGCACATCAGGGCCTGCAGCTCGGAAATTCTGCGAGCAGAAGTAATGGCCACCAAGAAGAGCATTTTCCACGATAAAAACTTCAAGTCTGCGGAAGCCGCAAGCTCAAAGGGAGGAATGGTAGGTTTCTCAAGGACAAAGTTTAAGTCCCAAGGCGGAGCTGGAGTCCGGACAGGGGGCCTGAGATGAAGGACCCCTCTGAGGAAAGTTTAGGATACCTCCAGCTGGGCAATGCCTTATCAGTGAAAGGGACATGGTAGGCTGAAATAGCCGCCATATGGACTTTCAAAAAGGAGTGACTGAGATCCAGGTTGAAAAGATGACGCATGTACTCCAGCAGAACGGTCACAGGGCAGGAAAAGGGCTCCACATTCCTGGACGCAGCCCAGATAGAAAATCTTTTCCATGTCATGGCGTGGGAGTGGACCTAGTGGAGGGTTTCTAGCCTCCACCAGAATCTCGACCACCTTAGAAGAAGCGAAAGCGAGATTGAGCTAGGTCTGCAGGAGCCATGCATGAAGTTGAAGGGACTGAGTCCCGGATGGACCAGGGTCCCCTGATCCTGGGTCAGCAATCCTGGAGATAAAGATAGAGGAAGAGGAGGAAGAACCTCTGAGTATTGTTGTAGAAGAGAACCAGATTTGCCTGGGCCAGAAAGAGGCGATCAAGATCATTCTCGCTCCTTCTAAAAACAAGCTTCTGTAGCACGAGGGGACCAGAGGAATTGGGGGAATAGCAGGCGAATCTGTCCTTCAGCTGAGATAGGCGTCCTCCAGAAAGCGCCTCGCTCTGGAGCGGCGAGCAAAAGATTGGAAGCTTTGCATTTTGGGAAGACGCGAACATTTTGGGAAGAAGCGAACAGGTCTATCTGAGGAGTCCCCCAAATCTGGAAGATGCTTTTTAGAACTTTTTCGTCCAATTCCCACTCGTGTGGTAGAGCCGACGGCGACTTAGTCTGTCTGCCAGGACATTGTCGACTCCCAGAACATGGATCGCCGTGAGGTGAAGGTTGTGAAGTGTTGCCCAATCCCAAACCCTCATCGCTTCCCTGCACAGCAGGTAGGACCGAGTCCCTCCCTGCTTGTTGATGTACCACACCACGCACATGTTGTCCGTTTGGACAGCTAGGTGACCGGGAAGGATGAATTGGTGAAGGGCCTGGAGCGCATACAGCACTGCTCGAAGCTCGAGCACGTTGATATGGAGAACTATCTCCAACTTCCATAGGCCCTGGGTTCGGTGAGGACCCAGATGGGCTCCCCAACCTTCGCCTGAAGCGTCTGTGGTCAGAGTCTGATCGGGGGGGATGAAAAAAGGGGACCCCCAGAATAGGTTCTCTCGAACCATCACCATTGCAAGTCTCTTACCATCGGCGAGGAGATCAGAACCAGATGATCTAGGTCGTCTACCCATTGATCCCACTGAGATCGGAGAGTCCACTGAGAGATTCTCATGTGGAGGCGCGCGCGGGAACGTCGGGATGGCCGCCGCCATAAGCCCCAGTGGGCAGACACTGACCTCGCCGGGACCCTCCTGCATTCCGATGGGAGAAATCTGTGACTGGAGGAGCCCCCTGTCCGGAGGCGAAGCATGCTGCACAGTGATGTGTCGACAATTGCCCCAATGAACTGGAGCCTCTGTGAAGGATCCAGGTGAGACTTGGAATGGTTGATGGTAATACCCAAGCCAGTGAAAACTTGCTGGGTGAGGAGGAAATACAGAGTTCCTCCTGGGCCAGGCCATCGGAGCCAGTCGTCAGGTAGGGAAAACCTGAGCCTCAAAGAATGCAGGTGGGCCACTACCACATGAGCATTTGGTAAAGACTCGGGGCTGAGGAGACCAAGCGGGAGCACCGAGGTGGTAGTGGACCCCTGGGCATAAACCTGAGGTACTTTCGGTGCTGAGGGCGAATGGGGATGTGCAGTCGCATCCTGCATATCTAGTGCACAAAGCCATTGGCCCGGCGAAGCAGAGGCAAAAGGGTTTGAAGGAGAGCATCCTGAACCTCTTGTAGTCCACATACAGGTTCAGAGGCGAGATCAAGAATAGATCTGAGATCTCCGTCTTCTTGGTACAAGGAAGAATAGAATAGTAACCCATCCCGTAGAGGTGAGAGGACGGGTTCTATAGCCTGTTTGCAGGGCGCTGAGATTTTTCCTGACCAAGGAAGATGGTCCCTTGAGTGGCGGAGTTCAGAGGGGGGTGGCGTGGAGGTTTCTGTAGAAACTCTATGGAGTGCCCTTCTGCTATGATCTGAAGCACCCATGAATCCGATGTTATCCTCTCCCAGCCCGGAGGTGG